>CM053989.1:10840839-20285839 GCA_028641955.1 Protonibea diacanthus
GCACAATTGATTATTTCTTGTAGTGCACCATCCCACTCCGTGCTTACACTTGAACGCAAGTTCAGGACTTTTGCTGGTCGTTCTGTTTCTGGGTTTCACTCTTACTTAAACTTCTATGTGCTTTGTTTTGACATGAGCACTGCTGCTGTTTCCCTTTACAATATGTATACAATAACCGAGGCGTTGGCATGTGGTTGAATGTAGCTCTGTTGCTTTCCAGTTTCAAGATATAACTGATCTAATTGCTTGTGGTACTGTAACCTAACTAAGATTTAGCTAAACCAATTCTGGAGTGGAAAGCACAATGTACTGGCACCAGAAAGCGACAGTTCTGTTTAGCACACATCTCCATCTGCTTTACCATTGAGACCCTTCAAAGACCTTCTAAAACATTAACAACTGCACAATGAATGCATGCAAATCATCTGATATTTTACTTTAATTTGATGTTTATCTAAATAGAGCTACATTAACTCTAACTAACAATTCCATATTGTGATACCATAAAAATTTTACTTCTTACACGAGACTAGAATATCATGGCATATTTCCATTAGATGGCTGTTGAACTGTGTTTTTAGTGGTTAGAACGGAAGGGCCCTCTCTGATGATAATGAAGGCTATTTCTACAAATAACAGTAATTACACGTCACCGCTTTTTGAAATGTGACAAAGCAGACAATGTTGCTTTTATTGAATTCATTATGTTGACAGGCACTTCATCCTTTCATTTATCTTCTCTTCGTTATGGCTCAAGTGAACGTGTATAAACTGGCAACTACACTCAATGTTTTTATTCTCCATTTGCGGTTCAGATATACCACAAGGCATGTTTTTTTGTGTGTGTGTCATTGCTTGTCCATGCACATATCTGACCTGCGTAGGAAGTATGTATCATCCATGTTAAGTGTTGTACTGTTGTTGTAGTGGCTTCGCCGCAGAGATCAAAAGTCCCCCTTCACATCCTGTAGCATTTCTAGCTGGGAAGTATTAATCTCATACAGAGCTTCAGACACCTCTTATCTGGCTGGCAGGTTGACATGTAAGGGGATATTTTTTTTTTCTTGATTCCTGCAATGAATGCAGCACACAGGCTATCACTTGGCCCACGCTGCATACGGAAGAGGAGAAATCACACCTTTCTTTCTGTGACTTCCATTTTCATTTGTGCTTTCTCCACTCACTCTTTTCTGTCTCTCTTTTTCTCCCTCCTGGAAATTATCACCAGCCATGTCAGGAGCCCTGTCGGATGGAGGGGGAGAAATGTGTCACACTGCCTCTTAAGTTTCTGATTGTCTAAATGACACAGAATCTCATCATACAGCTGTCTCCCTTTCTGACACTACAATTACCCATAATTCCCTCTGTCATTCACTGTCTCAAGGTTAGTATTTTATATCTTGAGCAGAGGGTGAGGACATTTACATTTGGAGGCTGGAATAAAAAGGGCCTGAAGAAACACAAAGTTTTATGTGTGTGTGTGTGTGTGTGTGTGTGTGTGTGTGTGTGTGTGCTTGAAATAAAATAAAATAACTTTCCGATGGCTCAAGTGTGGTTATTTAGCAAGCTTGATTTTCTAAAATCATCAAAGAGAAACTGGAATGGGGTCTGAACGAACTACAGTGTAACTTAAAATATATATATTGTAAATCACCTCTCCCCATTATTTTAATGACTTTGTTAATGACCTAGCACTTTATTTCAGCTGATGCCATTAATCAGCGTTGGTCACCAGAATAATATTCCTTGGTACTACCCTTCAGAAGGTGGGTGTAGTCTGTCCCTCTTGACAAAGTGTGCTCCGTAAAAATGGTCCATTATCATGCCACGTTTTACTCCATCATCGCTGATATTCTTATATGGTCTCTGGGTTAAACAGTACGTCTTCCCATCCTTTTTACCCCATCCCTCGAGTAAAGTGTTCTTCAAAGGTATATATTTCATCGCAAGCTGACAGCCTTGACACCATAATTGACCTGAGAGCTTCCATCTTACTCTTTTGAAATTCTCCGTTGTAATGTGTGTCAACTAGATAAAATGATTCCCATCTCCACCTTTCTCTGGATTTCCATTTGCAAAGACGGCTGCCTGGCTGACTGACTGACTGGCGTAGGCTCCATTATCATTCTGTTTGAATGTCTGTGAGGGGAGGATGCGAATGGCTCCATTGTTTGAAACAGGTGCTCACACTTAAGTCCTATACATTAGTCGAGCGCGTGTAGCTTTTAGATGGGTTAAATAGTTTATGATAATGTTAGGATTTTATGTTCTTTGTGAATAATTCTTTGCTCTGTCTGACAGACTCCCTTGTCTGTCTGTCAATGTGTCATGGTTTCATGGAGGCAAAATTGGTTTTAGGCTTTCATTAGATTTGCTAATGACCTCCATAATGTTCATATTATTAAACTGGAAATGATCAAGAGTGGGGATGTAATGTACATTTTAACCTTTGAGTAGAGCCACTTCTGCAGTATTCTGCCATTATAATTTAACTTTTTTTGTTTTGCATAACACACATATGAGCAGAATAGCATGGCTTTTGGTCTGATAGTCGGAGCAAGATGTTGTCATATAGGTTTACACATATAGAATTATCACAAATCACAATACAAACATTTAATTGGTTTCAAGCTCATTTAAGTTATTGTCCCTGTATTCACTGATTATAGTGGCTCTATTGTTGCCTTTCCCATCTTTTTTATCATTGTTTCATCTGATTCCTTCATGCTTTTTATTACTTCAGTGTCACATTTATCATGTCACTTAAATCCACTATCAAAAAAAGACCCTTAAAACCTTTTTTTCTCTCTCTCTCTCGCTAAGAAGACAAGCACCTTCTCCTTCTTGTTCCTTTTCCTTTTGTTTTTGCTTCATTTTCACATGTGGCTATAAAAAGACATGCTCTGTTTTTGTATGTCATGTCATATTATTAAGTTTCACGCTTGCTCCGTGAACCTGAGACATATTTTCTGCTTTCCCCCTGGCTAATTGGGAGATTGTTAGGACTGTCTCTATCCAGAGCCTGATGCCCCCAAATGTGTCAATGTGCTGCTATGCTGCTGCGAGACTACATGTCTTCTAGTCAGTTTGGGGCATGTTTTCCAGAGCTGTTTGCTATTAGATTAATTAACACTGTATTGACAAACTGTGATAGGATTGCATGATCTTTTCTCACCTTTGGTGGCACGCTTTTTCTTGGTTTTTCAATCAAAGTGATAATGAAAAAAAAGTCTCCTTTATGAGGTGCACAATTGGAAAGTAAGAGATAACACTTAAAGCAGTATCGCTTTTCTTGAAAAGGGTCTTTGAGGAACTTTTTTTTTATCAGAGCAGTGCACTAGTGTTGAACAAATGTGACCCATGTGTTTATTTTGCCTTTGTCCAAGCTTACAAAGTAGAGGGAGGCTTTATGTGCTTGAGTGAAAAGGCTTCAGGGGAAAGCGGCACTTTTTGGGGGGTAAAGCTGGGAGGCTAAAACAAGCTTTAAATAAGGTCCAGTCCCACTCAGGTTCACTAGTAAGCCTGTTGGACATCCGGCTTTGTTCCTCTTATAGGCTCCTTATCAGTGGCCTGATGCGGTTGTCCCCTCACATGTTCCTCTTGTACCTCAGCCGGGCCAATTCGATGGCCTAAGTGCTCAAATTGAGCCATTTTGTCTCACTTTAAAACAAACTAGGACCTATTATGCGTGTTTTTTTTTTCTTTATTCATACCCCTCCTTCTTGTCTCCCTTCCACGTTGGCCTTGGTCTATGTAGTTTGTCAGTCCTCCCCCCCCCCACCTCCTGCCTTTCTGTGCTCTTAAGTTTGAAGCGCTAGCCTTGTGAGGGGTCAGTGTTTCCACTCCAGCAGTGTCAACTTCAATCTGGGGCGATTTGGTGTGAAATGTGTGCCATGGTGTGGGGGCTTGCAGGTCAAAGCCCCAGTAATTGATGTTGCTTATTCATCTGCTTTTCCTTGTCTACTCTCACCGCAGCACAGCAGCCGTTTTTGTTTGTCTAAATTGTTTGAAGATTTACTGTAGGTCTTAGGGCCCTGAGAAGCATCCCCCTGCTGCACTTTGTCTGTGTTCCTACCTAGCAGGGGGTTCGGCACTGGGGACACATAATGGTGGCTGCACAAAAGAGGCTTCCCCCAACACAAGGCCTGGAGGACATCTCATAGCATGATACCGAGCACTAGGGGACACACAATGGTGGAGGCACAAAGGAGGCTTCTCTTAAGACAGGACTCAGAGGACATCTAGCATGACAAGCAGGGCAGCTCTCACTGTAATTAGCCATGGAGGCAGCCTGACCAATGGCCTCATGAGATCAGGGAACTATCAGTAAACACTTAAAAAAAATGGAAAGGGAGGGAAGAAGGTTATTGGTATCGGTCTAGCGAAGCAGCAAACCAAATTAAAATGATGCACTGTTCATGGTTACACAGATCCACATAGATAGAAGAACACCCATGCTTGAAAAGCACTATCCCTCTCTCCGCTTAGCTCTTTCACTGATCTTTCTTCCCCTCTGTTCCTCATGAGGACCTGCTAGCCGGAGCACAGGATGAAATGCTAGATCTGTTTAAGCACAAAGAGGACCGTAATGATGGAGCCACGTTTAATCTGGCCCTCTAGCATGTCAGTTGGCGGCATGGGTGGTATGTCCTCCAGGGCCTTTGAAGAGGGGCGATTTAGAAAAGAGATTTGGATCATTACACAATAAAGAACACTTCATAAGTACTGAAGTGAGTTAGAGAAATGACGGTTAATGATGTTGACAGCAATTCACCTCTGCTGAATTACAGAAAGATTTGACTCAACTTGCCTTCTTTAATGAGCCTCACTCTGTAAAGGTAATGGGCCAGCGGTAAGACACGGAGAGAGGCACGGAGGGGAAGTAAGAGAGAGTGGGAAGGATTTATTCTTTTTTTTTTCTTCTTCTTCTTCTTCCTCTTCCTCTTCTTCTTGGTGAGCTGCACTGCTGTATGTGCTTTACAATGGGCACATAGGCTATCACACACACCTCCCTTTAAGCTGTCATGTCAGGAAACTACAAAAAGGCCATCTTCAGTAGATCAGATCAGTTGTCTGATCTGAGCCCTGCAGATATATTTCAAAGCTGTGCGCATATGGATCACTACATCTTATGATATAGCTTTGTTTCTATCTTTATAGATGGTTCAAATAAATACTTGTTATTGTAATTTAAGCTGTGTATGCTATATTTAAATAACTCTTGGAGAATGTGTACCTTTCTTTCAAATGCTTTCACACTGTAAAGTTTGCCGTACTGCAAAGGATGTTCTCCCAATAAATATCCGTCATTTATTATGATTTTGTTCTGAATCTGTCTCCTGAATTTTGTTCTCTCTACTTGGATCAAATAAGCCTATTTACACACTTCTGGAGCAAGAACACTGATTCCAGCCTACAGCTCG
The DNA here is from genome assembly GCA_028641955.1 of Protonibea diacanthus. Classification (NCBI taxonomy): domain Eukaryota; kingdom Metazoa; phylum Chordata; class Actinopteri; family Sciaenidae; genus Protonibea; species Protonibea diacanthus. The sequence goes on from CM053989.1 coordinate 10,846,263, forward strand.
TTTGCTATTTCTAATCAGGCGTGTTTATGCGCAAGTTTGTGACAAAAAGCTTAACTGACAGCGCGACAGTTGATTTGCAGTTCTATTTTTTTTTTTTTTTTTTCCACATCTGACTGTCATCCCATCAAAGTAACATATCTGTCGGTGTCTTTGAGTGTCTCACGCTGAATGATAAATATGTACATCCAGTGCCAATTATGCATTGACAGAGATGTCACAGAGAATGTAACATTTAAATTAAAATGATGGCATTCAATTTCAAACCGCCTTGTGCGGTGACATGTTCTATTATCTCCTTTTTTCGAGGTGTAAGACAAGGCAAAAACAACAACGATGAACGAAGGAACTATCCCAAAGGTCAAATCAATAACTTTGTTGCTACTCTGCTTTTTCCTGTTGGCACACCTACATGTCAATCATTAAGCCTATTAATAGGCTTGTTAGAGCCAAAGCATACCCCTGGCTTTTACTGTCATCTTAGCTCGACATGCAAACTTTAGAAGGCCTTGAAAACCTCCCAGCTTCTAGTAAACAGTGTTGCGTGTCAATGAGTCAATGTTGCTATAATGCATTGATATCTTTATGATGATTTTACATAACCGGTGTAATTGTATTATGTCGTACATGGAAGTTCAGCAAGCTCTACATCACACAGGGGGAAAAAAAAAAAATACAAGGCTTGATACTTTAATTGGCAGGAATACTTGTCTAATTATCACTTTTCTGCTTGCTCTCCATGCTGAGATTATGTAATTATCTTTTTGAAACATTGTGGAACGATATTGCTTTTTTGTGTGTGTCATTTCTAAGACGCCTCTGTACCTGACACTCAGCAAGCCACTTAATAATATGCTAGAAAGGCGGCTAATTATATCATAATAATGGCTTGATGAAAGCAATAAGGCAGGCCGGTGAATGAATGATAGCACTTGCTAGACTGCTCAAGTTATATCTTAATCTCAAATTATTGGAATCGCACCAAACAGGAAGTTCTTTAATCATGAGGATGTTTATTCATTATGCCACAAGACTTTGGAGTCTTTGCATTTGTTATCGTTATGTAAATCACGGCCCATAGTAAATGATATGTTTCTCTGCAATGATATTTTCAGCAAATTGAATCCCTTATCAAGTTAATTACTCCGTGTTTACAAGCCCCCCCAAGCCAGGATATCCCAATTAAAGACTACACCTGTTCTATTTGTGGGATTTGTATTTGTTACATGTGTCATTACATGTTCTCCTGCAGAGCACAGGTTTGTCAGGGGGGGAAGAACCACCAGTTAGACCCCTTACTGGGCTCCTAGATTTCATCCTGCTTCTACAAACACTCCAGGCTGACTGGTGTCATCTAGTTATGGGAGCCTTTGCAGAACAGAGGCAGGAACACGGCTGACACGCACATCCGCAAGACCTGCGGAGGGGGTAGATGGGTTGATCTGACGGAGGGCGCGCCCAAGCACCAGCAGCGGCAGCATCAACAGCAGCCGTAGACTGCTTTCGAAACTTTTTAATTAGCACTAATTACCTTTGCAGGAAAATGTTGAGGCTTGAAAGGATTTGTGTCAGCAAGTGGGAGATCAAAGATTGTGGTGCTGTGCATTTTAATCTGAACACTGAGGGGTAATAGGGAGCTGTTTGTGTGTTAGAGGGGGGGGGGGGTGAGAGGAGGAAAAGAGGCATCCCAGGTGGTACTTGAGCAGTCTACCTCTAGTAATGCTGTCTACCAATCACACCACAGGTCCTGTCACATTATAAAATTTTCCACTAATATAAAGAAATTAACTTTAGCTTTTTTTTTTTTTTTTTTTTTTTTTTTTTTTTAAGTTGAAGTGAATCATGTCTTTCCCCCGCTTTGTTCGTTTTCTCCTTCATCTGTGTGCGTGCATTCCTCAGCGTCGGCACGTGCACACGCGTGTGATGTTTGTGCACGCCGCCTCATCGGACTGACAGGCATTTCATAGAGGTGGTTTTTAATGCATGCCTGGACATCACTGTGGCAGGGTCATCCATCAGACTTCAAGACAACATCGATCATTTGCCATGAAGAGAGCGCGGGGTAGTGATTATTTGCTATTAGGTGGATGCTGAGGCATACAAATGGCTGGCAGTTGACAGTTGAACTCACTCAAACGTAATGCAGGATGGCTCCCTCTCTCAGGGAAATGTTGACAAGCACTGAGCCCGAACACTGTAATGACAGAGCGTACAGGCAGACAGGGCACTGAGGGATTCTTCCTCACAGATCGCAGCATCTATTATTTAATGGTTCCTTTATTTTATTGCAAGAGTACATGAGTTTATTTCCAGCTACATATTCTGTATACACTATACTACACATATATATTTCTGCAATATTCTTATTCATGAAGAATTCTTTGTTTAACGTGAAGCCTACTTATTGCAATATGCCTTGGCTGATTGACCCTGTCACTGTAATTCTACAGTATTATACACACTTAAAGATGTGTGAGCCTGTGCGGCATGCATGAGAGCTTGCGTGTGCTTGTTTGTGCCGCATTGATGTCCTCGCTGACTGAGATGCCATCAGTGAATTGATTTTCAGCTCCCGCTCACTGAGAGAGGAGGGTGTTTGTCATGTGGATAGACAACTAATCTTTCAATACAAACATTCACAAGATGCATGACCATACCGTGCGCGCAGGCCAGTCACTAGATTGTATGGAGTCTGAAGGCGCTTTACTTCAGGCATGCTTCTCTCCTCCCTTGTCTGATGATGTATTTCATAGTGTACAGTTTAGTGTTGTACATGAGAAGCAGCTGTCACTCTGGCTGACCATGTAACAGAACTCGCTTGCTAAAACTTTAAAAGAGACGTCCACCTTTCTGCAGTGATCTCTCCATTTCTGTCTTCACTTGGAAAGAGAGGTAGGAGAACTCTCTCCTACCTCTCAAACGGGGTCATTGTTGGAGCTTAGACTTCATCCTGGGCCAAAGCGGGGTCAAGCAAGGCTTATGAGGTTGGATCTGACAGGAATGTCTGTCAAGTCTTTATCCCTTGACCAGGGTTGATCCAGGGTCATTAATCAGACAGGGATTGCAGATGCAAGGGGAAGCATGAGGCCAGGTGATGCTGACCTCAGTACAGTGGCTTTGATTTTGTCTGGCCCTGGCTCTTTGTGTGTGTGTGTGTGTGTGTGTGTGTGTGTGTGTGTGTGTGTGTGTGTGTGTGTGTGTGTGTGTGTGTGTGTGTGTGACAGGACAGGATCAGTCCCTGTCTGATTCACAGTGCTCCCAGCCCCACTGCCAGCGCTAATGACATTGAGAGAGAATATTAACCTCACACACTCAGCAGGAATATCCACAGGGGTAGTCTATAACTCAGACACCGCAGGATCCACCGGTGGTGTTATCATTCAAACGCACAGGAGCTAGCTTTAAACGTTCGACAGACACACCATGGTGTAGACATTTTCAACAATTTAATTTGCGCTCCTCACATAATAACCTCATATAGCATGAAGTAATGAGCAGCGATATTTAACTTCTTCGTCAACAAAGAACTTTGCTAATTATATTTCACAGATGTCTTCTTGCTTGAATTTGTTTATGCTCTTCAAAAAAAAAAAAAAAAAAATATTTGTGTTTTGCAAATGATGTAACCCCGTGTAAAGTTCAATCTGACATGCCACCTCCAATTGACAGCTTTGTAGCCAGTGATGCTTCTACGCATAGGCTGTCAGGAGCGCGCCTAGCGTAATATTCAAAACAGATTAAGAGTGAACCCACATAAAGAAGAGATTTGCTGGCAGCGCCAAATGTACTCTAATGATTTGCATCGCCATTAATAGTAATTTGCAGCTGCCTAGGAGGAGACGTGTAATCCCCTTCCCATGTGTGAATTGACATGCATTCAGGGAGGGCTGTGCGTGTCCTGGACGTGTGATCTTTAAATGACTGCCACCTGAGGCCTGGCAATACTGAGAGAGGAGTGCCACACCGAACAGTGACTGCCTGAACGTGAGGCAGGGGGGGGGGGGGGGGGGGGGGGGGGGGGGGGGGGGGGGGGGGGGGGGGGGGGGGGGGGGGGGGGGGGCGAGAGAGCACCACAAAGGCCACGTTTAAGAAGGCTTTGATGTGCAAGATGGTGCATCCTCCTCACAGTGTAAATGTCAGAACGCCCAGGGAGAACGTCTAACCCTGTGTGTGTGTGTGTGTGTGTGTGTGTGTGTGTGCTACTGTAACACACACATGCAGTGAGGTCCTGGTATGGATCTATTCCAGTTGACTACTGGTACACATGGAGCTATTTCTGTCTGACTGCTGGGAAACAAGGACACAAATGGATAAATGAAGATTGAGGGAGAGGAGGAAGGAAGGATGGAAGGAGACATGGATGAATAAAATGATCCATGAATCTCATGGATCGTGGCTGCTGCTGTGGTCCTGCATGACGTCCACTACATATATTATTACTGTCATTATTGCTACCATATCTCCATTACAGTTTATAGTTAGTTTATGATTTACTGCTGCTGTGCATCTGTTTCTCTCTATCTCTATCACAGGTTCCACTGCTACTGTAATTATTTTATCATTGTCATTTTATCATTCATTGTAATTGTTCACTGTCCATCCTGGGAGAGGGATCCCTCCTCTGTGGCTCTTCCTGAGGTTTCTTCCACCTTTTTCCCTGTTAAAGGGTTTTTTGTGGGCAAGTTTTTCCTCACTCAGACCGAGGGTCTAAGGACAGAGGGTGTCACTCCCTGTACAAATTGTAAAGCCCTCAGAGGCAAAATGTGTTTTGTGATTTTGGGCTATACAAATAAAATTTGATTTGATTTGAATAAAAGGAGGAAGGACTAAATGAAGGCAGTCGGTGAGAAGAGGAGTGCAGAATCAAAGCCTGCGCTGATAGGTTGGCTCGATATTGATCCTTTAAAGCTGCATGTAAAGGTCAATAAATCATTACCACAAAGCGTTTAGAGACTTTATTTTAGTTACAGTAAAGCAACATGACTACCACACAGAGGGCTGGCATTGTCACTGACATACATACTGTAGAAAATGAACCAATCAGGACTGAGAACCTCTGATGTGACGTTTCATCCTAAAAATATCAGAAGCAGCCCTATAAAGTCTCGCACAGTTAAAATGAGGTTAGAAGGAGGGACAGAGACATTTAAGGAAGGACATGATCTCTATCACCATTTCAAAGTAATAGAGAAACTGATTGAGGTTGTTTTACATTCTGGCTCTATAATGTACAGCTCAGACAAACTCCACGTTTGACCTATAAATGCTTCAAAGTATCAAAACACTTGAACTATGGTTCATTTGGCGACAGTTTCAAAAGCAGCAGACATAAAGAGGGCAGTGTGTAACACATGTAAGAGCCAAGCCTGCAGTTCTCCATTTTCATGTGTTGCTTACTGAGGATATCTGACATGACTTTAGTACACATGGCCGGGTGATGACATTTCAATAATAGTCGAGTTTTCACTTCCACTCTGTTGTCAGCAGTGGTTTATCAATCACTATGTCTGCATTAGTATTAGTGTATTGATCCGGCAGGGCTTCTCTCTGGGTCAGTGTCTCCTCTCCAGTGTCCTTGTCTCATTTCTCTCCCGTCCTCACGTGGCTTCCTGTGCTTTCTTGCTGCTAGCTAAATATTAGTATATGCACTCTGTGTGTTCAGGAGGCAGGGATCTTAGCGGATAATGATTTCAACACATGTGCACTAACATGTAAGCTCAAAGCACACCTCTGAGGCGCGCAGGGCCTATGATGTATGATGTTGACTTACACAGGCTAAAAATGGTAGTCAAAGCGTAAAGACAGCCCGTGTGAGTATTAGCCCTGACAATGAGGCTGATCATAATTATCTTAACAAAGGAAGATTCATCGCTCTTTCGTTAAAGCTAGCCTCCACGCGCTCTCTCTCTATCTCCCCTCTCTCTCTTGCACTAGTTGAGGTTTAGAAAATACATTTAGGTTACTATGCACTATGCTACTGTCTCAAATTAATTAAATCAGATGGTTTAAATATGCACCTTGAGGTGATAGAATGAGTATGTAGGTACATTCTTCTTCACATTGTTCATATTTTTCAGATTTTGTATGATTTATTAGTAAACGCTTATAATGAAAAAATATTCACAGTTTATGATATACATGAACTTAAGTGACTGAGAAGTTTTATTCTATGCGATACACAATGGGGTGTATGAAACAGGCGAAATGCCAGCGTAGTAAGAAACAGTAAATCTGAAATTCCATAATTTTCCTTACATAGCATTACTGTACATTTTCATTATGACTGTAATCAGGCATTTATTGAACTAGATGAATTACATGACAGTTTTTATGTATATTTCCTGCAAAATGTTGGTGTGCCGCTTTGTGTATTTACTCTGTTTGCCATTTGCCAAACCTCTATAGCACTGGGACACAAGTCAATTATGCTCATTAGTTTTGTTTAAGCGCCAAATGCTGCTTTTTTCATACAAGTGAAGTACTTTTACTGTGTGAAAAACCAAGCTTTGTTAGTTTCCAAGCCACACATTAAAACAAGAGAAACATAAAGTAATGAAACCAGCGCTGTAAATCTGCAGAGGAGCACAAGCTGGAGAGCATTGAAGTTCCCAATCCTGTAGTTAATGCTGGATGGGACTCAGTGACTCCCCTGGCTGTAAATTTAACTGATTAAATCAGCCAGTGCGCAGCAGTGGTGACATAAGCAACAATTAATAAGGCTCCCTCCTGTGCCACGGAAGCTCCTTTGGCAGGCAGCTAATAACGCCAACCCACAGGACTGCAGCCCATCATACACACACACACGCACACACATGACACAGGTGGCAATAGTTGGTGCCAACCTCCGTTCACAGAAAATGCAATAATGTTTATCCAATATGGTACACATTGTAAAAAGCTTACACTACTTAGATTAATTGCATATTTGCAAATTCCTGTCAATACAAAGCGCAACAACTGTGCTGGCTCATGCATTTGCCTGGTACTGCTGACTCAGCGTTATAATTTTCACAAAGCTGAGCGAGACATTCTTTCCTTGTTTGGCCAGCTGTTTTTTTTTTTTTTTAAATGAGACAAATAGCAGCAAATTGACCAAAGGTAAAACAAGCAAACATTTAATTTGTCAGTATGTCTGAAATTTGCTAAGCTCTAAAGATTAAGTGTACTAACCCAATGGGCCTTTTTTTTTTTTTGCTTTCATAAATGGGAGCGCCATGGGAGGAGAAAAAACAATGACAAGAGTAAGGATTTCATAAAACTGGCACATCTCTCCGTTCATCCATCTTGCCAATGCATTAATCAGACCTGATAGAGGTTGTCAGCTAGCGGCTTTGCTAGCATACTGGCTAGGTGCTATCAGCTGATGTTGTGAGTATCAAGCGTGTGTGTCATGCAGTATTCAGTGTCTTTTTGAAGCGCAGTGGCACTCCAGTCCGCCTCTTTCATGATCCACAGCTAGTTGCTGATTTGTGTCAGTTTTCCGATGAGAGATAGTTGCAACATGTGCTTTGCTAGTTCGTCGCTGCAGTTTTTTCCACTCCATGCATCTACAGTATGTGTTTTTGGATCAGAGAATACGTCAAGTTGAGTCCAAGCTGATTGGTTAGAAAAACACCACGACAAACATGTGGATAAGACAATTGATCTGACTAACTAAATTATCTTAAACAGACCACGAGTGTATTGTTGTACACCACATCTGCATCTCATTATATATCCTCATTGCGCAGCATGTAGTTACCTTTCCTTGCGAATGTGACTGTACAGGGCCCTGTGCCCACGTGCGTACTCCTCCCCTGCCAGCCGTTTGCAGTTCATGATAAAGGTGTTATGTTATAGCTCCAGGATTGGTGTGTATTATGGCAGCCATTGACATTAGGCAGATCAGAGAGGAGTAATAGTTCACTCACCATTTGTGTTTAGACCTCACTGTACCTTGAGTTTGTCAGGTTGCAATGTGACACTGTTCACTAGATTATATTTTACATAACCTAATGTCAAGGTTATGTGTGTGAATTAAAACAAAGAAACATGCTGCATTTAAGTTATAATGTAGAATTATTAAAATAAATTCAAGCATGGAGTAAATAATTAGTACAGGCAACTATACTCAGATAGATTTAATAATTTAAAATGTGCATTACCATTACAACTGTGAGGCCAGATCACAAATATATGGCATCAAGTTCTGGCGGATTTAAATGTCCAATGAGAGTCACCCAGGACACTTTAACTTGCGGCATGTTGACAGTTTGAAGGATAGACAACACACATTGCCGTTGTGCACCTTCCATGACTTGAACTTTGCCGGGCACCTAACATCCACTCCTATTTAACCCTCCATCATTTTTATGCTTGTGCAGTGTGCATGTGTGTGAGAGGAAGAGTTGAGATGACCTAACCCCCCCTCTTGGCAATGCGTCATAAAGGGGCGGAAAGGCGGAAAAAAGAAAAAAAACTCCTTTGATGTTAAAAGTCAAACACTACTTCTGATTTGCAAAAAGTTTCCCTTCCATTCCATCACATGATTGCTGAGTGTATTCCGGTTCCTCTGTGAAAATGATGGATATTAAGTTAATTTGTGTCTGGGAGTGAAGGTGAACTGTGACAGAGTGATTTGTCTTGGGAATGGAGGGTTAGGGTCAGAAGTAAGCTAGGCGCCTCAAGGCACAGACATTGACAAATTCATCCTGCCCTTGCATTTCTGAAGCCTTTTGTTTGAATCCTGGCTACTCTAGACCCCCATCCCTCATCCTGCCAGCCGCTGAAGGATACCTCACCATGCTGGGGGCTCAGCACCCTCTAATTCTTGTCATTCCACTTCCCTGACAGGCCCAGACCCATACTCTCCCAGTGCTGAAAGAAGGGAGACTGAAATATTTATTCTGCACAATAACGGCTGACAAATTTAGAGCCATAACAGTTTGCCTGTGCCTTATCATTGCAGGTCACTGCTGGCGGAGCTCAAAATGTTCACTGAGCTGGAAGAGCTGATGGCTGACAACAATCTGTGGAAATGACCTCCAGTTACCCAGGTTACCCAACCTCCACCCTAATACTCAATAAAGAACCAAATATCCTTTCAACTAATCCCTCCATCTTTCTTGTTTTGATTTGCAGTCTTTTGTGTAGACCTGAACTACAGACACGAGTTTCAGAATCAACAGTTTATTTGCCCACATTCATATGTCAGTACAACTGCCTTTGTCTCAAAGAGCCCGTTTTTTTAACGTCAGGGTTTTGCAAAGGGAGCAATGTGTTGCAACAGAAGTGGAAGAACTTGGCTGTCACAGAGGCTCTACACAGGACTAGTTTGAACCACAGGGACCTCTAGTGGAATGAGATTTTAGAGTCAGCATAACACTGAATGTGTGTGTTTTTATTATTTTCAAGAGAAGATAAAAAAGTGTTGGATTAAAAATACATCTCAAGAATAGGCGTAATCACGATTGTAATACATTTGCGGTTTGGTAATATCAATTGTTAAATTACAGAATATTTTCACATTTGCATCAGTTGCATTTATTGGGCTGCTTTACCTCTCTGAAATAAATGAATGACTGATTTAATTTGTCACTAAACACACTAGAACATGCTCACATTTTGGCTCATTGATTATAGCGGCCTCCGTGTGCTCTACCACCCAGTAAACACATTAAAACCAGAGCTCCATGTACGAAAATTCAAAGACACAGGCACATTCTGAGGCACAATTGCATGATCAGTCAAAAATGTGTGAACTTCCCTCAAGCTTCAAACAGGTTTAGCAATGTGTCTGTTTTCCTCTGGTTATCTGGGTCCTACTGGGTAGCGATGCTCCTCTCTCTCACACATTCACACACACACACACACACACACACATCGCACACTCTTCAGTCAGCTTGCCCGGTAAAACTGGGGCTCCTTGGAAGTGTGCGTCTGGGTTTGTGTGCTGATTTACAGTTGTGAAGTGGTCGGCTTTATGCTAATGAGCCAATTATGTACATCCTGTCGTGGCACGGTGCCATTTTAAAGCTCGAGCACTGCATTAGTGCAGTTGTATTTTGACACTTTGGGGCTCAATTTTCCAAGTGAATGTATTAGTGATGAATGTGGCTGCTTTAGGGGCTGTTTGTTTTTTTTTTCCACGTTTAGCAAAGTTTCCACAGCACGGCTCTGGGAAGCCTGGACTGTTTGAACCACAGGGCATCCATCATTTTGTCACTGTTCTGCACATTACCTAGAATGAAAGGGTCCCGAGAGAAAGGGAGAGAGGCAGCAGCCAGGTGTGTCACTACTATATGCCAAAGCCTGCAACCAATTGCCTCTGTCTGCCCAGTCTCCACAAAGCCAGTGACTAGCCCTTTGAGCACCTCAGTAAATTTGACAGTGACATGTTTTAGTGCAGACAGGCCGGGAGGGCACAATGCGGGTAGTAAATGCTAATGTAAATTAACAGCACTAGGTCATGACATCGCCTTTGACACTGACGATATCGAGGCCCTGCTGGTGCCAGCTGGCGTGACCCGTCACTGGAGTACCTAAGCCTGCTGGGAAAGCGAGGCCTGCTAACCAGCTAGTTAGCGGATAAGGATGAGGACGACTACCAGAGATACAGGTCTGTTACTACATGGGTTGTAATGATGTTGCGCATAAATAAGGAATAGCTATTATTGAGATAGATAGATAGATAGATAGATAGATAGATAGATAGATAGATAGATAGATGAATAGATAGATAGATAGATAGAGTGTGTGTTTATGTCTTTAGTCAGACCCAGTTTTGATACTAAACTATTCCAGAGTGATCGCTTTTTGTAAGTAATGGATTTGAGATGTTCCTCTTTTTTTAAACACCCCCTACATTTCACAAGCAGACTGTGGACTGAACCACATCACTCTAAAAGCTTTGTCAACCGGCCCCTCTACACTCGAGTTTGCAAAATGGATTTCATGTGTGACTAGTCACCCACAAATGAGTGTTTACTACCCTGCCTTACCAGAGCAGATGATGCATTAAACATCAAGCTAGGCCTCAAGCCATGCAATATGACCACTATTTGTCAGGGTCCTTTACATGAAATGCGATAAAAGGCGAAAAGCATACTCTCTTTTGTCTGTTTAGCCTAAGTGCTTGTTTCTGACTCTGTGTTGCCTAGTAATCATTTACCACCCATGCCTTTCTTGAATAATCTTTCTTCTCTCTCTTTCTCCCCCTCCCTCCCTCCCTCCCCTTCCTCTCTCTCCTTTGCCCTCCCCTTCTTCATTCTCCCCACTTTTCCCCCTCTCCTCTCCCTTTCGCATGCTTATCTTACTGGTGAGGAAAGCTGTTTCCTGTTTATTTGACAACGTCTAGGAGGTCCTGTAATGTAATATTCTGTGTGTCACATAGTAAAACATCAATTTGGCGTGATGCAGATTTCATGTCCTGACAAAGGTTGGGGCTGTATGCAGGTCGTGACAGCACTGGCCTTGGGCAATAAGCTCCCAGCCCAATGCCTCGAGGGCTCTGGTCTCTCATTAAATGCCCGGTCTGCGTTGCAGCCAATTTTTAATTAGTGCAATGACATAGAAACACAGTACTCACATTCACACAGTATTGTGTAGTCAGCGGGGAGGTTAAATGTTGTCCTGTTCTTAGCCGGCCATGCGTACGCTCAGTGGCCATCTGTAGTACTACAACAACACAGGACCAGAGCTGTAATATTATGCTCACAATGGTTACTGATTATGCAGCACTGTGCTGAGACACTGCCTCCTTAGAAAACTATGTTGAAATATTGTGACAATAGATGTAACTCAATATCTGTCTTTTCTCGGCCTCTGTCTGTGATGAATAAGATTACTTGATATTTTCATGTGACATTTTAATACCTGTTATCTCGAGGAAAGTTATGGTTTATCTGATCTTCTTTGAAATTGCCGATCAAAACTTTGTACCACCAGCTGTACTTGTGTTCCCTCAACAGTTTTTTTTTAACTGCTTGAATGCAGCTGTATAATAATGACTCACAATATTTATTTAGTTTAATGATTAATGAACACTTCATTTTATAGCTCTGTTTCCTGCCTAGAAAAGGAACCTTTATGAAGAGTAACTATAATGTCGAATAGCCAATTCGGTATTTGCAAAAGGAAAATGTCAATGTGTTGAAGTGATATACTTTCAATTTATCAACTATCGAAGGTGTAACATCTACATTTCATTTGTGCAGAGCATGTCTGCTGAACAAATATATAAAATGTGACTTTATGTATTTATATATCTATATGTTTCTAAAGAATTTAATGCAGTGCAATGCAAATGAAGTTCAAAAAGATAAATATTTAGAAGATTTATAACCCCTATAACACCAAATTACAGAGTTCTTTCTAAAAAGTATTAGGAACATCACTTCATTTATAATTTAATTCTTCAGTTAGTTACTCTACACAACCACTTCCAAGGACAGTGAATCAACCACATTTCTGGTTTTACTAAATAAAGTATATGAGTCTTTTTCTCTCTCTCTCTCTCTCTCTCTCTCTCTCTCTCTCTCTCTCTCTCTCTCTCTCTCTCTCTCTCTGATCATCTCTCCTCCCCCTTCACCCTTGTATCTGTCCTCCCTCTTTGGTTGGGTTGAATCATTAATATCCCTACTGGCTGACAGAGCCTTGTCATCTGCTCTGACCCTGTGATGGTAGGATTACCTATGGAGAATGACCTCTGCATGTCTCCCAAGGGCATCTTCACATTTCATCATGGAAATGCGAACAAAATCCTTTACAAGGAGAGGAGACACAGGACAGGATTGGGGCCTCTTGGATTTGAGTGCGGGGCTCGTCGGAAGGAACCCTTATTAGGGGTTAGGAGCAGGTCATTTTTACCCTATAATAAACATTTTCCAAGAGGACGTCATTTAGGTCCGTGTGATATATTTAACATTTTGATTTTCCAGTTTTACATTTCTTTCTAATTATATCAGTATTTTTTTGCCCAGAGATATTTTCTATTCCATGTCGTCTAAACATGATCCTACTCCCCTCGCCCTGTAATCCTCAGGTGTTGAAAACTTGACGCGGGCTTTGCCATCTCCTCATCCTGCGCCCATATCATCAATTTGTCGCGGCTCTTTGCTGAGTCGTGCCTGCACCCATTACCCCACGGTCCTTTCTCACCCTCTACTTTAGGTGCTGCATGCATGTCCTTTTGGCTACCAGCTCCAGCCTGACATACTAGTTCCTTTGGCCCTGCCTGCTGTGAAAGGATCTGTCATCTATGTATTCCAACCATTATCTTTTGACGTTTCTCTCCCTCCCAATGAAAGACAGAGTGTGTCTGAAAGCTTAGAGAGATATCTGTGATGCTGCCAGAATGACAGCTCACAGCCCAGACAGGTTGCTTATCTCCTTCGTGCTATTTATATATTGTACTTATTATATCAGCTTTGAAGGTTATTTCATACAAGAAAATATAACCATTAAATCTGCATCACCATTAAACCTCCAGTAAACACGGCTCTCTTTTCAAGTTTGTTGATGTGCATTTACATATTAGAATGCGTGTCAGTTTGATTAGTATATCACGGTTTCTGCAGCTTCCCTCCAAATTCTCTGTTTGTCAAATACAGGCTGGGAGACTTTTAAAGGCAGCAGCACAGTTTGAGTTGCGTTGTTTATCTCTCTCTCTCTCTCTCTCTCTCTCTTTTTTCCAGGTACTTTGTTCTGCTGACTGCCCCAGCTAAGTTCCTGGACGAGAAAGTCACCAAAAAGAAGTGAAGTGGGCAGGGCAGAGGAGCATTCATGAAAGTGGACAAACAAGTCGGGCTGTATGGTTCAGCTCTCCTTTGTTTTTGTTTTGTTTTTCTGTTTTTTCTTTTACACTGTTTTAAGTAGAGTCCCTCTGAAGTCTTGAGTGGATTGGTCACATTTCTGTCCCTCCTATTCTTTTCCTTTATCTCCTTTCTTCCATGGGCATGCTTGACTGCTCCAGTCTCCCTTTGAAGAAGATCCTAGCACTGTGGCCCTTTTTGAAAAGAGTCTCTTACTATCCTTCAAGGGTGCATGTAATGCGTTGTATGCAGTATGTGTGTAAATAATGTGTGACCACGGCCTGACCTGATTCCGTGTCATGACCCAGATCAAAGGCGACCAGGCGGCTGTCCGATTGCGGTTGTGTACAAAGTGTGACATGGACTGGCGATTGGGTACAGCTCACGTACATACGCTCTGTCGCTTAATTATCCGAGCCCGCCATGTCCTCCTCTCTTGTTTTGGGCCACACAGTCTAATTAGAGTTCGGAGGGTTCATAGATATACCCACTTCATGCCTTCCCACCCTCCTTTTTTCCCCTCCTTCTTCTACCCCTTTGACCATGCAATATAAATGAGCGGCTTTTTGCCTGGAATTTGATTTCATGTAATTGTAAGGTCATGAAATATTTACTGTTCATTATCAGCTAAGCTTTGTCATTTCAAGGTCTCAGAATCTGATAGTGAGCCTAGGAGGTAAAATGGATCCAGAGTAGCAGAGACAAAAGGCATCCAATGACAAATCAGAAGCATGTGAGTCGGTTCGGGTTTAAAGTGCATGGCCAACAAAATGTTGTGTTCAGACAATCAGTTAAGATAATTATTACTCTTTAGTGTCAGTTCATGCTAGGCTTTGTTTGCCGATTCTTCATGCAAGTGAAGCAGAAAGCAAAACACTGAAATAATTTAACCTCAGTTGGCATGTTTGGTAGATGGAAAATTGAATGAAGACACTGTTCATCCACTTTATATAAGAAACTAAGGACCTCTACAATGCTTTTTGGCAGGGTAGTCACTTTATAAGATATTATTTACATAGCTTGTCAGCGAAAAGAAATGTTTGCCTTTATCGCCACAGTCTTAGATGAAAGGAGAGATAATCACTGATTCTGGCTGACATGACGTGTGTGTTTTCGTGTCTTTGTGTCTTTGAACCTGCCGTATATGATCTTTATTCCCAATGCAAGTAAAAGGTTAGCTTGATGAGGAAGGCGTCTACCCCCATTGCACCTACGGCATTTTGTGCGTGTGCTGTCTTTTTCCTGTCCTATCCACGTTTGTATTAATGTGTTAGCATTGTTTGAGTGAGTCTACACAATGAAGAGAGATTTTTTTTTTTTGCCAGGACACATCCCCTGGCTGGGCTCTGAATGTCACAGCAGCAGCATTTCCACTGCTTGTTTGTTTTGAGTTAGATGAGATGTGATGTCAACTATGAACTTGATGAGCCATGACTACCTCGGCTCTAATTGTCCACATCATCATGGTGATTGTAAGCTGACCAATAGTGCGGGCCACCAATTAATGAGCGTCTGCAACAGAGCGGGAAATGGCGAGATGGCATAATTAGATTATTTGTGAAGTTTTGCCTTTATGTCTGGTACAGCGGGTGTTACTCATAACAGTAGCTCGTAGTGCAGTGTGCCATTTGCTTCACATTACAAAGAATGGTAATTAGCTGTCTCTCTGTCGCTTGCGCCACCATTGGAGTCTCAATTGGTCTGCAGTATCAGAGGAAAAAAAAAATACAGGACGCAGAAGAGATCTAAAAGGTTTATTTGTGAAATGATTGACTTTGGGTGTATCTTTGATTTTCTCTCTTCTGCGTGGATTCTTTCCTCTCTTTTTTCCCTTGTGTGACAAATCCTCCTGCTGTTTACGGTAGATAAATTGAAACCATAGATACAGCAGCAGGTTACGGTGATACATGCCCATTCATGACGGCATAAATCTGGAAGAAAAAGCCCCCTTTTTTTTTTCTATCAGATCGACCCATTGCATGATATGCATTATTGGAATAGTTAATGGACTCGCTATGAAGAAGGCATTGTGAACTTTGGAGACCTCTCTTGAGTCATATCGAATTGGATTGTGACCACACTTTTAACTCCTTTTTCAATCATGCCATTATGGCATGGCACTCAACTGACGCCACATGGTTCTGATAAAGCATTTATGGTCTTTAGCACAATATGAACACCATAACTTTTCATACATTCCCAATGTTTTCCGTGTTGCCTAAATCACAACCAGACAGTCAATGGTCGCTTATTTTCAGGAGAAAAAGTCACACACACACACACACACATACACACACGCACACACACACACACACAAGAGCATGTGATAAGATTTGCACGTGCAGAAACAAGAGTTCAAAAATATATATATTTTCAGGTCACAGAGTCAACAGCAAAAGACAAACATCGTGACAAAAAAAACAAAACAAAACTGTGCTCAAATAAGAAACCAGTGTTCATCCGCTGAGAATAATTTTGCACTTCTTTAATTGTTATTGTGCGTCTTCCCACGCTAGTGGAGCATGACACAATAAGTGGGTGACAGTAAGTTGTCCCTGAAACTTGTCTTATGCGGCTTTGGTGTTAGCTTCAAACTCAGGACAGTGGTAATTTTCTCCTTTAGTTTTTGCTATATTGCATTTCTGAGTGGAAAGGACCGTAGTTGGACAGAAACAGATGCAAAGTGACAAAGACAAGAGCGGAGAGAAAATATATATATATATATATATATATATATATATATATATATATAAATACCTGAAGTAAACAAAAAAACACAGCAGGGACGATTGAAGTGTTTTCCCAAAACCACAACACTAAGCAGAGTCAGAGTGGAAAAGCCTTGAGCTGTATTTTGGGAAATTGGGCGTGTTGGAATGCTATAATGTGATAATTCTCTTTGAGGACTTAGAGGTCATGGAATGAAATGGCGTTAAACCACGTAGAGCCATTTGGACTGTGTTGAGCTGCTTTTCGGAAAATACATGTGGTACTTTCTGGCTTGGTTCCTCTACCTCCCTCCACTCCGCCACGGAGCCCACATTATGCTGTCGAACCCTTGGGTTAAACTGGCCATGTCTATCAAAACACTGTGACAGCACATTCTGTTTTCAGATCCCAAGCTTTGCTGAAAAAAAAAAAAAAGTGCGTAGCAAATGTAACTAGTAGAATAACATTTGCTCCTTGCCACATGTTTAAGAGTGTTTCACAGTGAATGAAGTAACTCCATGGTCCCTCTCACTAAGCACAACTTGGTAGCTACGTCAGCGGGTATAAATGTTCCTCGGATGTCAGTTAGATTTTGCCTGGACGAAGTATTTGACTTGATTTTCGAGCATGAACACAAGGTTTTTTTTTTTTTTTTTCCCACATCCTTCTGCGTATAATGTAAAGCAGACTGCATTGCAGGGTGGCTTGAGCCAGCTCCCGGGTCCCATGAGTCTCCACGCACAGGGTAACGGTTCTTCAAGGGAATTGACAGTGACAGAGCCAGGAAAGTCCTCAAGTGGATCTTTTCAGTTCTGTTTTTTCTTTCCCAGACACTAACCTGTTTTACTCTGCAGCAGACAGCGGTTCATTTTAAGTTTGCACTGAAGGGAGCAGTCCAAATCTAAGATAGACTGCATGGTTTTAGACCCGCTTTTGTGCATTATGTGATGCATGATTGTGGCTTTTTTTTTTTTTTTTTTTCTTGCAAAGCAACACTGGAAAAAGAGGAGGCTTTTTTGCTATAGGTCGGTTGTTTTGCTTCCTTTTCAAGTCTCAAATGTACCCTGTAAAGTATGTAGCCGCGTTCTTCTCTATGTTTGAGAGTTATGAGTTCCCCGAAGCTCTCAAACATAACAAACAGCATGCAATATAGTGCTTTGTGAATGTGCCTTCAGTGGCTTTGCTGAATCATTTTACTGAACAAATGTGTCCTGAGAGAAAACTCAAAGAATATGGTTCTCAACAGGGGAAGGAAATGTAACCCAACAGATTGCTGTGAAAACAAGTTTATTACCACACTTCTCTCTCTGTTAGATTCTGGATTTGCCCCAGCTATTATGCAGAACGGATTTGTCACCTTTCTTTCATGAAATTTCCCGATTCAATTTGTGCACAGTAGGTCGAATAAGGACACTGCTGTAGATTGATTAGTAGTTGTTGGCTAAATGTGACTGTACTGAGTGCCTGTCTGCTTTATGTTCAGGCAAATATACTCACTGACATATTGTGATCTGCTTGCTTTCAAATTATGTTCTCCCCCGCCCCCCATCTTACATAATGTCTTGTTATCTGTTAATTGCATCACTTGAGACAGTGCTGTTTTCCATCTTTTAATGACAACATATCCTAAATGTTAAAACAGCTGTTTAGAATTGTTTAGACGTGTTTAGTTTGTATGATGGATGGAATACACCACGTGTTTGTGTCAGATATTTCACGGAAGCCACATGTTCATTCTCCCAGGTATGTCCATTTGTCTGTCAGGATCTGTGAGAGTGTGTCTGCGTGGTGTGCGATTTCTGACTCCTGAAGTGTAAGCATGTCCAGTGTTTAGACTAGTGCAACAGGCCCACTTTGGGCGCACTCTGGCATCTTAAGCGGAGAGGTCAGGCAGGGGTTATAAGCCGGGAAAACAACAGCAATTAGAGGGAGTGACTCACACTGTCCACATAAATCATCCAGGCCCTCATATCATAAACACACTGTTAAACTTTAAAGCACAATTAATTGTAAGTAATAGTGCCAAGATTGATTTATTGCCTCTTTCAAAGCCTGCAGACATGGGGTGCGTGACCTGAGTGTCACGTCACTCTCTCAGGCAAAGATGATAGATGTTTTATTCATTTTTGGCTAAACATAGAGCGTGAAAACAAACATGTGTTTTTGTACGGGCTTTTATGAGACACTGAAGTGGCCGCGTTGCATTAACTGATTTTCCTCTCCTTCTGCTGGCATGCGGCACATAGAAGGAACGCCTCTGTGGTGAAGCATTTGTTGTCTCGACGTCTCTTGTGTTTAGCAGTGGAGTTTGAGGCCTGTCAGAAAACAGGGCCAAGGCTGGCCAGCAATAATGAGATGTCTCCCTCTCCCATTTTGATATAAAGTTTTCATAAACTTTGACAAATCGTGCAGTCGCTCACGTAACTTTTTCTCTTTTTTGTGTGTAAAACGTAAGTCTTTGTTAAGGTTTTATTGGTGTAATAACATTGAGTGCCTGAGATTGGCAAGCTACAAAGTCATTGCTTTTTACACATACTGTTCCAACTATATCCTTTGTATGCCTTTGAGAAGGGCCAAGTTTTTATAGTAATTTAGCTGTTTTCAATGTTCCTTTTCTTTAGACGCAGAAAGCTAGAGGGAAATAACACACTTCCACCTTCCAGTATCACTGAACACTTTTTGTTTTAGACATATGTCAAGCAAATTCTGCACACGCAGCCCTACATCTCGGAGTCATTATGTCCCCTCTATGAAACTTCTTTCATTTCATGCCAAGGGGGTAAACTCAAAAAAACTCAACAAACCCTGCACGTGTGCTGTAGCAACAACACGATAGCCGCTAAGTCATCTCTTCAATTACACTTCTTATCAAATGATGCTTTTAGCTATTACATAGTGCAGCGTCCCAGAGCGTTGGCCTATCAGTCCAATCAGAGCTAATCCTCCCTGTTGGTCTCTTTGGTGACAGGAAGATGCTGCTAGCCTAATGAGAGACAGCTGGCTTAGTGTTTTCCGTGCTCTAAAAAAATAAAAAAAGAATCCATCTTTCTTTCTCACCCCCCCTACCCCACCGGGTGTTTCCACAGAGATGTGCCAAACTTTAAATCTCTCAAAGAGATCAGTTGTTTCTTTGCCTGTCTCTTTTAGTTGATGTTGACAGTGCACATTAATCACCATTTCAGCACCCGCATTTATAGTTTACTTTGAAGTTGATTGTCATGTGCACCCTCTTGAGGCGGCTCTTGCTTCAATTCGGATTTTTATCAGATGATTCAAGTAAAGTTGTTGTTGTTTATGATATGCAGATGTTGATATGTTATTAAAAAAAAGAAAAAGTTAATGAACGTTAGAGTTTAAAATCTGTGCTAGATGAGGTGGATACAGTCTATACAAGAAAGTCACTTTTGTTTGTGATTCACCACAGAGGCCACAGTGGAAGTTTAACTTCTTTCTTTCTTCTTCTTAACTGTAAATGTCTTTTTTTTCCCCCTCCAGTACGAACAAACATGGTGTCATTGGACCTTTCCCTCCCTCAGCTTGCTGGATCATTTGAGCTTTAATCCATTATACCAGTTATGTCTGTTCTTAGTACAGTGTTAATGGAGATGGAGTCTTCTTTCAGCAGCGACTTTCATGAGCATGCAACAGAGGACGCAGCCAGAGCTAAAAGTCCCTCCGCTGAAGTTTGTGCTTGCACAGACCTTCTTTGTGGTTTTTAGAGCTTGTCAGACATGTCAAGCGCAGGCTAGAAAAAGTATATTGTTTCCAGCCACTTGGATTCCTTTCCCCCTGACATCTGCCACTCTGCCGAGATGATAAATTCTTGCCTCATTAAGCGTGGGTGTGGGATTACAGGCTGACAACACATTAATCACTGGGCTGGGTGGCAGCAGCCCCGCACCAGCTACAGGCATTGTTAACCAAACTTTTCTAATGTGTCACTCTCCTCCCTGACAGCCCATAATCAATCATCCTGATTGGCAGGGCTGATAGATTACACTATTTATACTTTGTGTAATGAAAGCTAGCGTTTCCACCTACTGTCATTGTCGAGACGATGATAGGCCACACCGTCCGGCTGAATGGGAACTTGTATAAAAAGAGACAGAGAGAAAAGAAAGGGTAGGCAGACCTTGGTGCTGCTTTGTGAACTTTAAAACAGACACTGTTAAGCTCCATGGTGGCGGTGGTGGTGGAGGGCGGGGGGGCTGTTCTGCAAGTCTGTATTGTTCCCGCTGCACAGTATAGCTTAAAGGCAGTCTTCACACCATCACTGAGCTATTGTCATCTTTGTCGCTATCAGTGGCAGGCCGTGCTCTCGCAGGTAAAACTATGCTTTGTCTGCGGCGGGATACGGTTTCACCGTGACCCCGTTGGTGAGGTGAGGTTTTGTTGTCGAAGCCTCTTTTCTGACAGAAAGTGAATGATTTACACATGTATAACAACAAAATGACAGGACACCATATACTGTATGTGTGCACTTGTCAATGTGCAGAGGTCAGCTGGATAATGGATAATGGATTTCCCTGTTTCCTTGCTAAGAGCTTTAGGACTATGCTACATCGCCTTACAAACCCCCTAGCAGTAATTTTTTTGCATGGGAACTTGTGGATGAAATGACACACTCCTGGTAGCCTTCAAACATAATAAGGTTATGTTTCTTTTTTGTTCATTTTCAGCCGTAACGTCTTTGTCTGGAATTAGAGATGTTCGCAGCACACACTGAGAGAGGATATTGAATATGAGCCCTTGGTTGAGAGGCTGCCAAGCATTTGCAGAAAAGAAAAGAGGAAGAAAAAAAAAAAAAAGCAGTCCATCATGTTTTTGACAGGCAGTAAATCTGAGACTTTTCTTATGAGACAGCGTGCTGTCAGGAAATTAGTTAACTAGACCATATTATGGAGAGCCAGGTAATTTACCCTCAGAGATGCAATCGCAAATAACTAGCAGGAGGCCGCATCCCTGACCTGACATTGCTTTGTGTATAATGCAAAATCTTGTGACATGCTCAATGGGTTCTGTCAGCTGCAGGATTGAATTCTCTGCCTACTGTGTCTCAGTTAGGAGCACGCTGGTCAATTATTTCTGAGGCTGTCAGTACGTAGGGAGACACTGTTATTTAGTATGTGTTAACTTGGCATCATTAAGACACTCACCTGACAGAGAATAGCACACCTGAACGTTATTTATTTTGATTCCCCCGACAGGGGTAACCTTCAAACGCGTTGACCTCTCCCTATTTTGCGATTTGTGTAATCCCACTCGGTCCATTAGAAACGGGAGCTGTCGAGACAGTAGGGAATCAAATGGCCGAGAGTCGTCTAATCTAACACGGTAATGTGCAAGAGAAGCTTCCATTTGTTTGGACAGATTGCTCTGATCACATGGTGGCAGTTCAGTGTCTATCCGCGCTTGCGGAGTAGACAATGCTGTCCACACAATATCTTTAAAACACAGACAGAAATGTCAGTTTATCATAGATCCCATGTTTTTTGTTTTGTTTTGGTTTTTTTTTTTTGCCCACACGCGTTGTGCTGAATGCTGGATGCAGCAGTTTTATGTTGCGTTCCTTTTTAAGTGGTCCTCAAACAGAAACACTAGCTAAGCAGAGTTTCTTCTTCCCTTTGTGTAAACAGCCTGATCCGCTGCATGCACACATTGTGATCTAACACCGGCATGTGAAACAGACTAGTTAATGGATGTTTCAGTTTGTAGATGACAGGGATAGTTTGGCCCCGCGGTGAGAACATAACAGATTTATTATCTTTTGACTTAATGATTTTTTTTTTTTTTTTTTTTGGCCAGTTTTGTAAGAGGCACAGTGAGGTTTGGACATAACCAGTTTAAAATTTGAACTCTGTGGGAAAATGAGAGTTACTATTCTACATTGGCCCTCCACATCCTCCAACACCAGCAGCCCTGGTGATGAATGGGAAACCTGATCGAGTAAAGCCTCAGCATCACCTCTGTACTGCAGGATGACATGATTAGGAGGTGACAGTTTCTGTAACAACATCTCTGCATTTATCTTTTTCTGCTCTCTCTCTCTCTCCTCCTTGTCTCTCTCTCCCTCTCTCTCTCTCTGTCCCTCTCTCTGTCTGTCTGTCTCTTTCCTCTCAACAAGTCAGACTACTCTATAATTAATGTCCCTGAGGGCTATCCGCAGGTCAGGCAAGGGGGGTGCTGTTGAGACAGGTAGTCTTGACACCTCCAGCTTTGTAGCTTATGCATGCGGGTGGGTAGACGGCTGAGGAGGGGTGAGAGAGGCCAATGATGAGGGCTAGAGCATGTTTAGGTTGGAGGCTAAGACAGGAGGAATACTGTAGGTTGAAGGAAGACAGGCATCGCTGTGCGACCTTTCCACCTGAGAGACAAAAAGGATGGTTTTTCACAGGATTAACCAGTCAAATCTGGTGCATTAAGGGCTTAGTCTGTCAGGAGCCTCACATTTGAGTGACAGAGAGGGAACATACAGTTTCAATAATATCAGCACGACACACATTTAGCCTAAGGAAGGCACTTTTCACGTTATGAGATGAATTGCTCAGGGATGGTTGATAGTTTAGAGAGCACTGAACTTGTAGAAAGGAAAATAAATAAAGACTTTATTGCATCTGGTCAAACTAGTCAAAAGTTTGAACAACAGTCTCGGTGTGAATTCAGTCTCACGCTTTGTGGCGGGCCGCCTCTCACGCTGCGTTTTAACAGACATGAGAGACTGTTTAGCTTTTCTGTCCGTATAGAAGTTTGAAGTGTGCCCTCATGCACCTCTCATATGCATCTGTCCAAAATCCACACAGTCTCTCCCACTCTGCATTTCGCAAACACAGCAGCCCTTTTTTCCCCCCCAACAATCACGCTCTGAATAGCCACTCATCCCTGTGTTTTTTACTGGTGGAGAGGCGTTTTTCTTTTTCAAGTTGTGAATAGCGGGGGAGAAAAAGGGGATGAGAGGAGCAGGGTGATGGGAGAATTGGACAGCAGCAAAGAGGAAATGGAGTTGAGACAGAGGAGGAGAGGGAGCCATTCTCGTTTAGCCGTGAAAATATGTGAAAGAGTGAATGCTGCCCAGGGTGCAGCAGAGGTCACCGCGGGGGCAGAGGGGTCAAGTGACACTCAAAACAGCATTCTTCTGTCATTCATGGGAGTGCTGGAGAGGCCTGTGAAGGATTGGCACAGGGCTACAGGCCACAGATGGGCAGTGAAGTGGGTGAAGATCCTTAATGGCACAATCTTTCAGGAACCTGCGAATCACCATCCTCTAAAACATGTGATTAAAGTATAATATCTGACTCCTTTACATGCTAAAACAAAAAGCATTAACCACATTGTTTTCACTGTCAAATTATTTGCACCTTCTAATGATCATCAAAGGCTTTCTAACCTCTGACAGCTTCATTCGGTTTCTATTTGCAGTCGGCGTTCGGTTGCAGGCTGACAGATTCGTAATGCCTCATCCCAGAATAGGTCTGACTTCCATGCACTGTACCTTACTTAAGAAATTCAATCAGAGCCAATGAGCTGTAAAGGTCTGTTATAAGATATCCTGTGAGATGTACTGTAAGTCATGATTAGTAACACATATTTTATTTCAAGGATAACTTCTCCAGGCAGCGTGGAACAAAGGTTTGTCATTTCATCAAGCATGATTAAGTGAATACAGGAAGTGCTGTACTTTAGTAGTGGGTGGCAAACAAAACCTTCTGGACAGACAATGGATCTCTATTTCTCTTTGTCGCTGTTTGTCTGTTTCCTGTTCTCTTTTACTTTACGGTGATAAACAGCTCCCGGAGGTGTCCACAGTTAGACTGACAGCGTTGACCTTCTGTCACCAGTCCACTTTGTCTCATTGTGTATGATCTATCTTTTATTTTGTTAAGACCTACAACTGTAACCCATAGCCCAGACATTTAATATGATATGATAATAAGTATCCCCCGGGATCACCCGATATGTTGTTTCCATGCAGCAGGCAGATGGGTAGGGCACAACGGGCATCACTTCCCAGCGTTTTACCTGCCAACTGGCAACGTCCGTCACCAGACGTGTTCAGGGTAATCCGAGAGGTGGGCCGAGCTGCGGCGGGTCTGACTTTCATCACACCTGTGCTAAAAGCGCGGCAAGGAGCAGCCTGTCCGTCCTATCTTCCCCCCCCCCACCCCCTCCTCCTTGTAAGAGAATATTGAGACGGCAGTGGATCAGATGGGCTCACATCCTGTCAGACTCATCAGATTTCAGGACGACTGAGTGCTTTTGTCAGCTGAATTCCAGACATCTTCTTTCTCTCTCTCGAGAAGGGTTTTCAAAGATAATGTGTCTCATGACTTGACCCCCCCACCCCCCCCCACCCGTACTTGAAACAATAGTATCATTGATACCGTGGTGGCTCTAACTAATGCTAATGGTGTATGGTACATAATTCATGAGGTATCAGAGTGATCAAAATATGAAGTCCTCGCTTAGAATCCAAACCAAACCAGCAGGCCAGAAAGAGGGAGACAACAAGTCTGATGCTCCTTTCATGAAAACACTCTTGTCTTCAGCTCGTCCTCTC
Source organism: Protonibea diacanthus (assembly GCA_028641955.1). Taxonomy (NCBI): domain Eukaryota; kingdom Metazoa; phylum Chordata; class Actinopteri; family Sciaenidae; genus Protonibea; species Protonibea diacanthus. The sequence goes on from CM053989.1 coordinate 10,871,313, forward strand.
ATCTCCTCCAGCTTCTCTCGTAGTGCCCTCTGTCACGGATGTCACTCTTTTCTGACACCTGTCTGCCCTCCCCTCTTGTCTCACTGTCCCATCTCCTTCTCTGTGGGGTGGAACTGTTTGTTTTTGGAGGTTTGTTTACGGGGGGAAGGAATACCCCGCTGCTCCAGGCCGCCTCGAGTCTTTCAGCTCATCACACAGAACATGACAGCCCTCCTTCTCTTTGGTGCTGGGATGAGCTGTTTCTCCCGTCCCCATGGGGAGTCAAAATTTTCTGCTTCGCTCTCTCCTTCTTGAACTTCACTTCAAGACAGCGGATCGATAGTGTGTGCGCGAGCAAACGCTACCTGCTTTGGGCCGTGTACACAAACATTGTGTAATTTTTTTGCAGTGATTTGGTTCGAGGTTATGTACCAATTCAGTCCAAGAGGAATGAATGTTTCATTGAATGCAGTTATTTTTTTTTTCCACACATAAACTGTCCTTGAATGGAAATTCAGTTTTGACTAAAACAGGTTATGTTGGAATTATGGGTGCTCGAGGCAAAAAAAAAGTACAAACTGCAGTAAAAGTAAATCAGTGGCACAAAATCCCCCCAAAAATTTAAATACTTGTCTATTTTATTTGCTATCATTTTCATTAACGCTGTGTAATTACCATGCAATTTGCACTGTTTGGACACTACAGCTTGTAATTATTGCGGTAAAATTAAGTCTTAATCCTGGTAAACGTGAGTGGTGAAAAGACTATGATTGGCCCGTAAATGGGAACGATGTGAAATCAGACACTGACAACTTGTAGCTTGTAATTATGCTGTTTTGCTGACACACAGTGTAATTATGTTGCTTACTTTAGCAATGATGTGTTAAACGCTCAAGTGTTGCCATTTCTAATGTCTGTTAAATATGAATTCACTACCCTGAAAATGCAGTTTCAGTGTATTTTCTGCATGTACGTCTGTCACGGCTACCCTCACAACCAAAAGCCCAGACCATGTTTCATTTGTGGACAGGGGAAACTGAGGTTCATGGAAAATTGTTAATACCAATAATCATACTGGGTGGTCTACCACTGGCTTTCTAAGGCCTTCAGGACTCCACCCAGCAAGCCAGGCTCCCAGTTTCACTCTTTTTTTTTTTCTCAGCCTATTTCAGTCCTTCACGCTTTTCCTTCTTTCTAGCATTTACGTTTCTCTTTGGAGTATATCAGCACATCAGATAACCCCAAGGTATAACAGCAAAACCTTGAGTTCACACACATATACTCAGGAGTTGTTTTTGTCTGGCTGGTGTGTGCAAGTTGTGTGTATTTCTTTTTCTTTCTTTTTTTTTTTTTTGTCTCTTACGGCATGGAGTTAAGACTGAATCAGCTGTTCACACAAGCTTTTCACGTACACACACACACACACACACACACACACAATACTCAGACATGTACAAAAGCCCAATTGCACAGTTGCAAACACACATTTTTTTTTTTTTTTTTTTTTTTTGCACACAAAAACACTCACACACCTAAAGAGGGGGCTGTGCCTCCGGGGGCCACGTCAGTTACCTGCTGACACACAGGCTAGTGATTGATGAGACGCCGGGGGCGCTGGAGTAGACTTTGTCAGCTGCTCATAATTTATACATCTTATCTCCATCAGAAGAAAAGACAGAGTGCCGCGTTGTGTATATGGAGATGAAAACACTGGGCTTGTTTAGGCAGCGGTGACAGGGTAGCTGCTAGCTGTTAGCCGTGGCACAGAGTGATAACTCAGATTGCTATCTGTTAGCTTTCTCACCAGGTCCCTCTGTGGCCAGAGCCTTCACTCTTTGCCTGCGACGAATCCTCCGTCTGTCAGTCATTCTCACTCACTTTCATTGGCTCTCTCTCTCTCTCTCTCTCTCTCTCATGTTTCCCTCTCTCTTTGTGTCTCCTTTTCTCTCCTCTGTCTCGCTCTCTTGTGTCTCTATTTCTCCATTCTGTGGCTCTTTCTTTCTTTCTTTCTCTCCCTCTCTGTCGCTCTCTCTCTCTTTCTTCTCTGTCTATCTTCTGTCACATACTCAGGCTAGACAGGCCCAAGCCTCTGCTGAAAGCTGCTGGCTCTTCCTCAGTCCACTCACAGGCCGAAGGTCAGGACGGAGGCAGGGCTTGAGTTACAGAATAATTAGCTCTGTCAGCATCGTGTTGAAATCAATGTTCAGATGTTGTGTGAGGGTGGGCCAGAGGAATGATTTTAGTACAGTACAGGCAAAATTGCTTTTGAATGAACATTGTCAGAGTCCATTTATGTTCCACATATTAACAAAAAGCCATATATACTGCTAGCAAGGCACAGGCAAGGGCTTGTAATTGTCATATGGTACTGTGGTACGTTTTTGGTATTGTTTTTAAATAGAGAATTTCTTTGACAGCACTACAATAGTCTTAACTTTATAGATGATTGCAGGGTCAGTGTTTCGGAAGAACAGAAGAATATCTTTCTGATAAAAACAAGTGCAGTGTCTTGTTGATTCAGAATCTGTTTTTGTAACTAGTTTGTTTTTTTTATTTTTTTATTTTACTGTACTTCAAACCAAGAAAAGAAGAAAAAGTATCTCTGATCCTACGTAGAGCTTATCAGTGGTAAATTAATCTGACTTCTGTTGCCCTGTACACTCAGTGTTTGATATTGCCTTCCTCATTGTGAAAAGAAAGTTTATCAACCCACAGAACTTCACCTTACTCTCCTCCAATTGTCTTTTAGCACGCTTTGTTCTCTCAAATTGTGTTCAGATGTTTTTAAGAGTGTCAGTTAACTACCGCATCAGCAAAACAACTTTGATTCCATAACCCCTTCTCATTATTGATCTTGCCTCGTAGATAAAAGAGCGCTCTCTCTGAAATCATGCATTTTTCATTGTGGTATCAATGGCAGCCTTTGCATTTGGCATCCCACTTAGCTTAAAGCTATGCTCACAAATGCTGTCTGTTTTGCTCTATTGATTCAGAGGGTTTGCATCTTGTATGTTTGAGATATCAGTCCCTTGGTATCATTTTACTTTGGCTTTGATCAACCTGATTGCTGTAAACAGCTACAAAGAATCAAGCAAATTATTCTAATTAGTGTGTTTTGGTGGAGATTAGCATTGTGCTTTTCATTAAATATGCAAGTTGAAATACTTTAGCATAATTAAGAAAGTTTGTGGTAATGTGATCCCTGCTCAGGCTACCTGCAGCTACTCTGAAATATGTTCAATATTGCACACAGACCGAATGCACAGAATCTTTTTTTCTTGACAATATTTCTATACTATATACTTTTAAAATGTTCATACCTACCGTATTCTTACGAGACACACACCTTGAAGCAAAAATTGAGAACAGAAGTCCAATATTACCTTTCTCGCCAAATAGTAGTTGGTATTGTGCTGCTGCTGCTTGTCAGGTGTTAAACAACACTTTGGACCAAGGACAGACAAATGAGAGAGTCCTCCTTTCTAATAGAATCTAAAAAGATGAAAAATATAGTGCAGGAGGCAGGAAGGACTAGTCAAAGAGGTGACCATCAGCATCTCAGCAGCGTGGCTTGGCAGCCTCCAGCCTGCCATGGTGTAATTGGAGAGAAAACATATATGGGAGCAAATAACCCCCTGTCAGGGGCATTAAAAGGAGATGTTGTGACGACTGAGAGCCCTGCCAGCTGAGCGCAGCAAAGTGGAGGGGAAGAATAAGGCCCATCAAATGGAAAAACCTGCTTGGAGCATCCAAATATTCAAGATAATTGTTGACCGGTAGAGGAATAGAGCATCCATGTTTGTTTGTGAAACTTTCCCTCGAGCGAAAAAACAGATATTTGTCACTATTGTCACCACTGGTATACATTTGCTGTCATGCTTTGATTGATTTGACACGTCTGCTTTGATGAGTATAATTTGAAAATGGTAAAGGGTAACATTAACAGTAGAAGTGCTCAGCCCTTATTACCGTGGAGTGACATAAAGACAGGTGATGGGAACAGAGAGGAAAATATGACTCAGTCAAAACTCAGAGCTGAAATGCTTAAGGGAAAATAGCAGACGGAATTTCATAATTTAAACAGATATTGGTTTTACTCTACAGGAAGTGACATTATCAGCCATTTGCGCATGAGTTAGGCAAACAACACAAAACATTTCCTATAAGGTAACATGCATTTATTCTGAACAGTGTCTAATTTTACCACAAATAATGTGCGCAGGCTTTTATAGGATGCTGTGGAAAACAAGTAGCCCCCTTCTCTGGAGATCTGTGTGTATCTGAGGACGCTGTAGAAAGGTCCCTGTGGTGCCATTGAAACCTGACTTGGCCAACCTTTGTTTGGCAACTAAATATTTCTTCTAAACAAATTAGATTTTGGCACGGCCCGCACAGGCAACAATCCCAGCTTCTCAAATTATTGAATTATCTGAGGCTCTCTGTTCGTGCTCCTTTTTCATTTTTTCTCCCACGTCTCCTTCGCGATCATCACGAAAGAATGTGCCTGTCTCTCCCAAACTTCCCCGCGCTTGGAACCCGCCTGACCCCGCCATTCATCGGAGCGTGTCAAAATGTTAATGAGGATCCCCCCCAATAGCGCTAAGAGGTTAAATAAAGTCTTCATAAGCTGTCGGTCGAAATTCAATAATTTATTTACTTGGCATGTTTCCACTTTCCCTGCCACTCTGCCTCAATTCTTGTTTCTATCCGGGGACAGGGCTTGTCTTGTTGTGTTTTGTTTAATTTTTTTTTTTTTGTGTGTGCAGGCAGCTGTGCAGGCAGCCTTTGTCTGTGTGCGAGATTGCTGCTTTAGCTCGGTGGCCCCTCTCATTAATCATCCGGTCAGACTATTTATAATGCGGCAGCCAAGCCGCCACCTCAGTTGCCATTGGCTTTTGTCACCGTGGCACTCTGTTTTGTGGCAGGAGGAAGCCTAATTATTAACTGTTAAGATGACAGCCAGCACTGTTCTGTCAACACGGCTGGCTGACAGTCAGTCTGAAGTGATAGCCCACTGAGCAGCCATACACCAATAACAAACTGTACAGCTCAATCTAATTGTCTTGATCTTAAAAGTATATTTTGACACGCTGAATTAAAGTTTGACCTTTTTGTATTATTTTGTTTTTTTTTTCTTTTTTAGCTTTTTTTTCCCCATTTAAACGAAATCCATTGTAAGAAAATTACCTGCTCAAAAACCATTTAAAATGTCAAAGTATGTCTTTAGTATGCATGCACTTGCAGTGTGCTGTCTATCAAGTATTTGTCTCAAAACAACCATCAAATTTTACACTTGTTTAATCTGGTAATTATTTTTCTAATTAGATTTTGGATAAAATTGCCGGCATCATTATCTTGTAGAATTTCTTGAGTTACCTCGACATTTCATTGACAGTGTTTTCTAATTTTCTATGAAATGGGTTCTGGCATAGGCTGCCAGTCATGACGTCTGTTTTCTTATTATTAATCAGTAATGTTCATGCTAGATACAGATATCAAACTAACATGAATAATTAAATCACTCCCTGCTTTGCCACGCAATTCCGTATCTTGCATATGCGAGAAAGACTGAGACGTCGCCGGACTCGAAGTGTCAAAAGGATGTAATATGTATCATTTTGTGGCGAGGGGGGGAAAAAAAGAATTAGTGAAAGCCTCCTGGAGAATGACAGTCTTTGTTATTTGTCTTCTGACTTCTTAGCAGACAGCTATCAGGAAGAAAGAGAACTCACTGTGCACCACCGAGAGAAGAAAATATGTGAGTCAGACTTTCCCCTCCTCCCTCCTTTCCCGAAAGCTTGAGATCCCCCTTCCAAAAATGAAAAGGATCAAGTTGCTGTCACTGTCACCGAACAAACATAAACTTTTTTGGCACCTAATAAATAGGCAGTGTGGCATTGTTCTCAAAGCCAGACAGGTGTGTCTGCCTCAGTGATGATGGATTCCATTATTCTGTATGGAAAGCCTGTTGGCTTTCTTGTCATATGTTGTCACACATCTCTCTCCTGAGAGAGAAAGGTTTGAAAGATGGCCAAAAGTAATTACACAGACGCGTCGCTGATGCTGTTGCCATGTGTTTTCTCCCGCTCATCACCACTAAAGGTAGAAAAAAAAATCTGTTACCCACAGCTATATTTCACAGGAAGACAAGTAGTGCAGACATGTTGGTGCTCTGCTTTTTCTTATTGTGTTGATTGCTAGCTCATTAACCCGTCATTTTTTTTGTTTAGTTTTGGGTTTGTTTTTTTTTTCAGCAATGAATGCCAGGTTGGGAAAGGGCCCTGGGCAGTTTTACTCATCACTAAGGTGGAGCAGCAGGTCCTGATCCTGGTGTGATGACATAATTTGCACCTGAATGGCAGCTACATCAACATCTCCTTGTAAACGTATCAAAAGAGAGACAGTGGCACCTTTGTTCTCCTCGCAGCCCACTTGGGTTTCTGACAGCTTGCTGATTGATATTATCATTCTTAATGTCAGTAAATAGTGCCATGCCAGATAAAGAATCAGTTTCCTCTTGGTACTGGAGAGCTCATTTATCTTTCTGCAGCTCGCCCTGGCATATGCCGAAATTGGAGCCGGAAGTAGTCTTCCATTTCAGTCAGAAAGGGATGTGAGGTTTTTTTCCTTCACCATCTCCTAATCTTCCCTCTCTGTCTTGCTTTCTCTCCTCGTCTCTGTCTCCTTGCTTATTTTGAGTGAGTGAGACTTAACCGGGAGGAAAGATAGAGCTTAAGTCAGTTGTAATATGTAAGGACAACTCTTGATTAGATTCTGTCAGAGTGAGGTCTTTCCGTGTCTCTCCTGCTCCAGTCTCTCCGTCCTAGAACACTAGCTTAACAACGAACAGATATCAGGCCACTCAAGGGCCCTTCCATGAATTTGTTACCAAAATAAAACCCTTGTTAGAGTGATACTTCCACAAAGGGCGAGCCATGGAATTATCTAATTGTGCCTCGTGCAGTATATTTTCCTTCTCCGAGGGGGGGCATGTAACGAGTTCTTGTGGAGGATATAAAGCCTGCAGACAGTCAGGCTTTCTATAACCGTACCATGGCCACCAAAGGTCCTAGAGACATCACATTGAAAAGGTTAAACACTGACAGTGAACAAGCCTAACATGGTGGGTACACAACCTCCACTGAAAAGCAACAAATGATGGCATTTGAAAAAAAAAGAAGAAGAAGAAAAGGTACAGGAGAAAAGTCAATGTTTTTTTATTATTATTTTATTTTAATTTTAGACAAGATTCAAAAAGAATGTGGGGGCAAAACAAGCCACACTTGACAAGGCTGCTGTATCACGTTGCTCAGAAAATAAAACACACACACACATACACACACTGAGTGCTTTGCTATTAGTGCACAACTCAAAGCACCTATCTCCGTGTTTTTTCCTTTCACCCCTCCCCTCTCCAATCCTGTTACCCTCTACCCTTTGCTCTTATGTTGACAGACAGCGCTGATATCCCCTGAGCTGGTGATAGATACGTCATATCATGGGGAGAAACGGGTTTGTCCTCAGCAGGTGAATGTGCGTCTCCCTCATCCTCCGAGCAGACAGACACGCATGACACTTTTCCACACTCTCTGCCTGATAGCACTTTGGCATGCAGGCAGAATCAAAGGGGGCATCTTTCACATGCAATTAGAGTGGAAAATAAAGATGATGAAGTGCGGTGTACAAAGGAAAGCTGGGGATCAGAAGGCTGTAATGAAAGGTGATTAGAAGTAGAGGCCTAAACCAATGAGCTGCAGAGAGCTGGGGAAGCGAACTCATCCTGCTCAGGTTCTCCACTGAAGACACTATTAGACACTATTATCAAAGCTGATAATGACAGACAGCCACGGACAGACAGACATGACTCAAAACTATGCTAGGTCAGTGTGTGTGTGTTTGTTTACATTAACATAACTCTTCATCAGTAAAAGAAATACAACGTTTTGATGGTATGATTTAATATGGGACTATTAGAATTACTTTTTAAGCTGTGCCCCACTTATAGTGATACATAATTAAAGGCCAGTGTGATGGACGCTGCTGTTCCATAATGCGATGTCGAACAACATCTAGAAGCTGTTCACAGGTGGAAATAAATTTGGGTTGATGGAAATTAAGTATTACATCTTTGGAAAACATTCTGCCTTACCCACAGTATCAAGTTTGTTCCTCAGTAGTGTCCTAAAGTCATTAATTATGTCCCAGTTGCTTACAGCACGCTAATTTTAAGCCAATTTTGAGTCTGCAGTGAGTTCACGCGGGAAAAGTGACAAAATTAAATCTACATAAGAAAGTCAGCATGCATGTTAATAAAAAAATGCTTAATTTTGCTTTCATACAGTTGTAGACAATGATGCAATGCAGAGAGGAAATGGAGCAGCTAAAATAAAATTTGGAATGGTTTTGAGACAGCTACAGTGCCGGGAGACTTAGAAAAACAAAATAATTGTCTAAAATCTTTGGAAAGACGTTTTGCTCTGTCTCATTGTGAAGTTTAGCTGTCAGCGGTATGCCAAGGTTGCACTTTGATTTATGTCCATCAGAGCACGGCATTGTATTGCTTCCTGGTACTACAAAACTGAAAAGCTGAATTTTCTTACATGCTAACTACAAAATGTATGTGTATGGACGAATATAGGACACGCTGGGTTGCGTTGTTTCCTGTTGGTAGAACAGCTACTGTAAGAAGAATACTCAAGATTAGTAAGCCATATAAGACTAGTATGTAGTATGGAATTGGGCATGGATTTTCTGCATGGCTATATTAGTGAGTGTGTGTCTTGCGTGTGTTATAATACACATATAACTGTATTCTGTTTTTAATCACATTGTTTCATCTTCCATTTAAATTCATGTATCGTCTTAAGTCTGTTAGCCTCTCTGATCATCCTATAACATCTCACTGCAAGCTACCAGCTCCCATACTGTCAAATCTCTATCTCATCTCACTTCTGACTGCATGCCATTTTTCCTCTGTCTCACCATCCCTTCATGTTGGTCCTCAAAATAAAGCCAGCCGTCCTACTGGGTACTGAGTGAGTGAGTGACGGACATTTGTTTCACTCCTCTCTGGATAAACTGAAGAAAGGGAGACCCATTCCTCTGCCTGCCATTGCCAGCTGTGAGTGGTTGTCAGGGTTGGGGCTGGTCCAGGGCCTGCTAATGGTGCTGTCTGTCTCAGTCAAGTCCATGAGACCTTGAGTCCCTTAAGAGAGACCTAGATCCAAACTTTGACTTGAATTAAGCACCTGGTGAATGAACAGAGGGCAACTAAGCTGTCATGGTTGGAATCATTGTGACACTACAAGTACAGTTTGCGGCTCAAGAGGCCGTTTTTGAAGATGTCGTCATGCACTCTTACCGGGCCAAATGTCGAGATTAATCATTTGAGAACCAGTCAATTTGTGAAAAGGACACTGGTATACAATAATTCCTTGTGTGCCTCAGACTAGTTGGATTAGATATTGATGATCATGCCAAAAGAAAGCCCTTCCAAAAAAAAAAAAAGTGGAAAAACACAAAAATAACATTGACAATGAGGAGGATCCCTGGGGCTTCCACAAATAAACACTAATTCAACGCTTCACTGACACGAAAGCACATTAAATCAAAGCAAACCAAATAACATCCTTGTCAAGCATCTGGTAAATGGGTTATTTGGCACCTTAACAACAAGTTGCAGATCAGGCCCATTCAGATTGTCAGCAGACACTACAAGGCACACTGTCTGAGAATGAGAGGCTTAGCAAAAAAAAAAGGAGGCTGCAGGGGAGCACTGAGGCAGCGGGAGAGTTTAAGACCAGCACTGTAGCTATTACAGGATGTCAGAAAATATGCTTAATTGAAAATGATTAGGCCCCTCGTAAAAGCCGATCAAGTCGGAGTTTGGGGAGAAAGCGCAATTGTCCCGCATAATCCCGCCCGCCGCTGCTCTTTCATCTGGATGAAGAGATCAAAAAAGAAGGGATTTGTAAAGGCCAGACCTCCCTGTGTCACGGCCACAGAGCTCTGCTCTTCTCTCCGCCATTCACTCTACTTTTCAATCGCACTTCCTCTCTGTCTCTCTCTTTCAATCTCCTTCTTCCTCCCTGTTTTTTTATTGCACACAAGGCATGCGGCAGGTCCACATACAGCCTTATTTCTGTTGAACGCTCCTGTTTCACACTGACATCAGTATACTTTGTGCTAAGCTGTAAATCATGATGAGGGCTTGTGTGACAGCATGTTTAGAGATTGCACGGTATTGCCCTTCATTATCAGACATCAAAGAAAGACACACAAGCGCACTCACCCACACACAAGCTTATGGGCTGTACTTCCATGTCTTCCTTTATCCATCTTCCAGAAGCGCAAAAAAAAAAAAAAAAAAAAAGACAAGGGGATAGAAAGCGGTCTGAAATGAAAGCTAGAGGGGCCTAGAGAGAGTCAAAGTGAGACACACAAACATTCACACACGCATAGAGGAATCAGCTGTGAGCCGAATGGATCTGAGTTGGAGGGGGGGGAGTACACTGCCCTTATGCCCTTTCTTTGAAGTGAGGCACAGGCCGTATGTACAGGCCCCAGAGAGGGGCATGTCTACATCCCCCCCATAGGCTCGCTGAAGGCAGCGGTCCGAGCAGAGCACACAACACAGAGAAAGGAATGGAGCTTCCTAACTGGGCTGCTCTCTCTTCACACACTTTCCACACACCCACACCAGTGTGATTTTGTTGAGAGGAAGACCGCTTAGGGCAATGAACCTCGCCATACTTGAGCTAATGTTTGCAATGTTTTAAGCATATAAGACACGATTTGAGAGATTTTTAGCAGTTGTATAAGAGCCCCGCGGTCTCGATAAAGTTGTTAAAGATTTTCCAACGGCGTGCGAACGCTGCGATCAGTCACTTTGAAAGCGATAGCATGCAGCTCATTCAAGTTGCCCTCTGAAAGATCTGTAATGGCCTTCACTATTTATCTTAAGATTGATGTAAAATAAATTCCCCCCAAACAGCAACGTGAGTGATGGGTGTTTAGTTCTAGTCTCAACAGTTATGTTTAAGTCAGTGGATGAAGAGGGATCGTGTCCATTTGTGTTGAGTGCAACACCATTAACCTCTAGCCCGATTAGCAGGACGGAAGAAAAACTCAGCAGATGATTTCCGTCACCGTAATGTTGCACTGTTGTTCCCAGCTGTCGAAGCCGTGCTCATAGAACACTCCCTGTAAACACACGCGCATGCACTTTGATGGACTGTTTCCAGCCCGGCGCTCGGCTCAAAGGTTGGGTGGGATACGGTGAAGACGGTGTGAGGTCTTGTCTGGTCTGGTCTGGGCCACTCTTGCTCTGCTCTGGCCTCGGGGAATGTTTGGCGTGAGATAAGGCTGTGTTTGAAGAGGAGCTCCAGATGCTCGTATATTACAGGTTGTCTTGTCATGCCGCAGATAAAGCCTCAGAGAAGCTCCTGTCGCCGGGCCGCACCACACACAGACACACACTCACAGGGAAGATAAATGTTTACAGGAGGCATTCACCCTTCGACAGTGCCGTGCTGTGGACGGCGGGGCTGTCAGAGCTCTACCATTTTTAGGTTGTGGCTCATGTCTGCTGGATCTAGATTTTGACAGCATGTTATATGCTGCGCATCGCCTCTTATAAACATATGATTACAATCCCTGCAGTTTCATAAAAAAATATTGTTAGCCTTAACAAACTTTGACAGTTAGCCACGCTGGTAAATGCCATGTGATAGAAATGTTAGCATGCTCTGGTTTCTGAGATTAGATTTTAGAGCTGCACGCTTCTCAGTGTTTTCCTGCTGATTGGCCTTCTGACATCTCCCCTTGTCTGTTCACGCTCAGTAAAACAAATGTGTGGTTGTAATTTTAGTTCCTAAAGGTGAGATTGTGAATTTGTCGGACTGATACAGATATAAAGTTCTGCCATGGTGTTCTCTACCTGACTGTCACGCCTGCCTTAAGTTTATTAGGCCTCAAAATAGCTTTTACTGTAGGTCAGATCTTTACTGAGTAAAGCTGTGGTTTCAGTTTACATCAGCATGTAACCTGTTGAAATGCTCTGTCCGAAGATGGATTAATTGGTTATTGCTTCCCGTTATTTAATTTGGCTAACCTCCCTATCTTTTAATCCTAAGCCTTGCCATCTCATATCCTTAAGGCGGAGACTGTGCCCCTGCTCTCCATCCAACCTTGAATGAGGTTGTTCTTCACTAATAAGACAAGAGATAGCGGGTTTGTGTAATGCAGAGAGGGGTCTCTCTCTCTCTCTCTCCCTCTCTCTCTCTGTCATTAAGTCATGTGTTTGCTAAAGTGGTATAGTATATTGCTTGGCATAAAACATGGCGTGTCTTCATTTGTCAGGCTCGTAGAGCTGTGAGACAAACGATGTTCAGAGTGTATGTCTGAGGGCCCTCTGAGACCACAGTTGAGCGGCTGCTCACTGGTGCGTCTCTCATGCTAATGTCATGGTCTCCCAGTCTATCTGTCACCCCATTACGCTAACATCATTATGCATAGGGGCCTGTCTCTGTCGTTGAATAGAACAGAATCATTCCTGTCTCATTTTGAAGCAAATTGTTTGGGGAACATTTCTCTCTCTTTTTTTTTTTTTTTTTTTTTTCCAGTGGTAATGGTGGGCCAATCATTTCGCAAGGCTCCAGGTATGCAGATGAATGAATAGCTATTTGAGCTGTTTGGTGAAAGGGCTTTTTGTATTATTCATGAGAGGGATGGTGTGTCTGAAAGAGAAAGTGTGTGCGCGCACACACGCATGTGTGTGTGTGTGTGTGTGAAGGGGCCAATGTGTCTCTATCAAACGCGCATACATTCACACACAAGTACAGTGCATATGCATTGTACAAGCGTGCTTTGCGTCAACCATGAAACACACCCAGCACAGTCATGCTTAACAATTTCAGATGGCGATGGGTGTGTCGCTGCTTTGGATTGGTGGTTGACTTTTTAAATACTCTACTAACAGCTGCTTGGCAAATGTATTATAAATATGATGATGGATTCTTTATTTTGGAGTCAAGAGACCCTCTATCACTGCACACCCCTTCTCCACAGCATGGCGGCATTTCAGTCCTTGAGCTATTAGGTGTTTCTGAGTGAGATCATTTCGCTGTGATCTTTTCCCTCTCTTCTCTTGGAATCTTTTCATCTCGCCCAGCGCAGGTTCAAATCCAGGTTAAAACCTTTGTCTCAATCTAAATCTCGCGGCCCTGGCAAACAGCACAAATTCCGATCTGTCAGCTCAGCAGATTCTCAGTGCTGGTGTGCAAGACTCCTGCATGTGTGCTGTCTCTCTCTCTCTCTCTCTCACTGTCTGTGTGTGTGTGTGTGGGAGGTATGCTAGCCATGAACCCACCTGCTAATTTAAAAGCTTCAATCAGCTCTGCTAACTGAGGAGACAACCCTGGATTCCTGTAATTGCCCCGGTGACAGTGTTACAGCAAGAAAAAAAAAAAAACCTTTCTGTGTCTCTGTGTCATCATTTGCACAACGTTATGAATAGGTTAATAAAATAAAATACTTTAATTATAGCTTAGTTGCCATATTGTTAATGGTGCCAGTGTGGCTCAATTGAATAGTACACTTTCTGCTATTAATTATCTGAAAGTGAACTTGTTTAAATGATATTTTACAGCCCCTTGATAAAATTACCGCTAGAGGCAATGTAATGATAGACAGACAAAGGCCATGCACGAATTATCATAAACTATTAGCTTGTTTCCAAAGGGTTTTATGTTAATCTTTTAGCGCTTAAGTACCCTGCAATTAACATATCAGGAGGAGCTGCCTTCCAGCTAGGCTTGCAAATTGAAGTCCTCAGATAAAAAAGCTATTGAGATGAAACCCTGAAAGAGAAGAGGAGCTATCGCACTGAAGTGTGCTGGAATTTTTACTTGTGCGTGTGTGTGTGTGTGTGTGTCCGCACACATTTGTGAGAGAGGGAGAGTGATAGAGAGACTTTAAGAGCACTGAGACAAAGAATGAGTGAAAAAGAGAGCAAGATGCCGTGAGAGTGTCTGTGATCAAGGATGTATAACAATTCCATTATCTCTCTCGGGTGATGACATGAGATGTCTCTTTCAGGCCTCTCTCCCTTTGTCTAATGCTACACAGTGTCTGAGCTATAGGACGACCGAGATGGCTCTCATTGGCTGCGACGGCGGCGTCTGATGGAATGTGTTTACACATCAGGCTAGCGGCTTGATATGTAAATGCAGCGCGTTGAAAAGGCTACAGGGAGATATGGCTCATTGTTGGGTCCTCATGGTCCGTGTTCCCTTTTATGCTAAGCACAATTGTATCCACTGAGCGAGCATCTTGTAAACCGCCCGTTGCCTTTGGTAGGTTAAACCCACAAAGGAGACCCATGCTTTGGAAGATGTGTGTGTTTTATAGGATAATTGGCAGCTTTGCTTTGGTCTGCTTCCTTTGTTGTCAACACATAGCAGCTGACACCATTTACATTTACTACAGTTAAATGAAGATAGCCATAATGTGCGTCTTCTGAGTTTAGTTTTTTGTCCTACTCGCACACTGTAGAAAATAAAGAGGGTATTCCTATGAATATTTGTTTGTTTTTTTGTTGTAATAAAACATAGTCTATTTCAATCTATATATTTTTTTCAAGAATACATATAATCAAGTATAATATCGGATTTCTTTTCATTTGGCAGCTTTTTTCTTAGTCTTTTCTGTTAGATGTAGTCAGTCCCCGCTGTAGGAAGCGATTTACAGTGTATGAGAATAATGAATTGTTGGACCATTACACATGGCATTCTGTACATTCTAGTACGCATCAGTCCTGACTCGGTGAAACCATATTGCACATAGAGTGCTGCGATATTTTCCTCTATCACCCAAAGATAGATGACTCCACTGAGGCCTTAATCTCATGTTAAAGATTTGTTGGCCTCTAGAAGTCAGGCCTAGCATTGAGATGCCTCTCCTGATTTATATTCACTGGCATGGAACGAGAGCCAAGTGCACTATCTGCAAAGCAGATGCTGCAGCAGTGCCCTTGTATTAGGCTTTATATTTCACCTGAAATAAAACCTCCAAACAAGGTCATGTCTTCGAACCCCCTCTCCTCCCTCTCCCCATCTCTCTTCCTCTTTCTTTTCATATTTCTCTTAACAGTCTTGTAAATTATAACCTGACAAAAATATTATGTCGGCATTCTAATTGGAAAAATAGCGTAGGAAATGGCACAGTACCCTAACCCGTAGACTGAGAGGTTTTAATTTCTTTTCATGGCTGAGTATGGGAGCAGAAAGCTAAGGGAGAAATAAGGGACATAGCCGGCCAAAATCCTGATGAACACTGCCTTTAAAACCAAATTCATGTCTGTCAGCCGCTGTAATTTATGGGGCGGAGATTACAAAGCTACCGATACAATAAATTAAACTGATGGACAGAATTATGCCCAGTGCTTCCTGCTCTCCCCAATGACGCACACTAACTTAGCACTGCCTGACAATGAGTGTGATTTACCACCCGGCCAAGAGTGGAGAAGGGAAAACATTCACAGGCGGAGGCACCCAGGCCTCACTTTGGCCCACAGCCTAGTGAATAAAACCCCGCTTTAATTCACCCACAAACGTGTCGCCATTAAAAGACTAAGAATAGGGATTGCAGATCATAAATACTCCCTGATTTATTAGCTAACAACAAAGAGCATAAGCCCGGCCAAGGAGAGAGAGATTGTTTGACAGAATGTTGTCAAGGAGAGAAAAAGAGAGGAAAAACACACTCATTCTCTCGTTCTCACTCACAGACACTCTTAGCTAAATCTGACCAGGGATGTAGCCCAGCCCTATCTCCCGCAGCAGCGTAGGAGCAGATGTGTCTGCTCTCTTCTCAATGTGTGACAGACAGAAAAGATAAACAGAGGGAAAAGCAGAGAGAGGAAGAGACGGAGGGAGGGAGGTAAAGAGAGCAGGAGCTGGCACGGCGCTGGCTAATTTATCTCGCTGAGAGACAGATTAAAGAGAGAGGAGAGTGAAACAAAGTTCCACTGGCTTAATCAGCGGACAGCCTGCTAGCAGAAGACATGATAAATCAGAGCAGGCTCAGTCCAGGAGAAAGCCTTTGCTCTGGGAGGGAACGGGAGACATCCTCAGCCAAACAGCAGTATCTTTTACATGGACTGTTGTGAATAGCAGCTCGTGAACTCACTACGTGTATACTTGCAATCGATACTCATTGCTATTGTTTGAGCAAACATTGTTATACAGTAGCCTTCTGCTGTTACTTTGTCCCAACACCGTTATTTTTAGTAGTGGGTGAACAATCCTGCTTGGTGGTGGTGTGTAAACAGGACAAAGGGACATGAAGGGCCTTAAGTTTCCCCTCGGTTTTTCTGTGCAGTCATGTCTTTCTTTAGCTTCTGGTGTGACGGGGGGACTAACCTAAGGGCCTAACCCAGGAACAGGAAAAGGGGCTTAGATATCCCTGTGTCATTAGTTCACTACGGGGTCACAGCTGGGCCACTCAGAGCATGATTACACCCCTTGATTTATCTGCTTTGGAGCCCAAACACAGATAAATCTCCAAGCTCATCCCCGCCGTGGGATCCTCACTGTCTGATAAACGGCCCAAGCTGAATAAACAACTGCCCCCCCCCCCCCACACACACACACGCACACACACCCCCACACAAACACCCAACCTCTCGTACATTATGAATAATTCATTCAGATTGCGAGCTCTGTTAAATGTGTATATGTTGTATCTTAAATGGCAAAAGGTGTTTCTTATGATCTCTATCCAATCCTCCGTGCACGTCTTTGATGAAATACTGGAGAGGCAGAGGTTGGCGGACATTTTGTTTTGTAGTTGTAAACTTTATTTCCTGGCCCTGGCTGTCGTCCTCCAGCATTTTCACATAAATATACTTTATGCAAATATGTCGCGGGTTAGTCCGCACCGCAGCTCCCGTGTAGATATTGGCCTGTCTGCGACTTTATGACAAAGTTTAAAATCATTCATTACAGTGACCCCTGCGGTAAATTCACTTAGTGGAAAATTGCCCCGGCTCTCCTGTTTGGTGCGTTGATGTGATCACGAGTGCATTTTTAACTTAATTAATTGGCCGTTTCTGTTGACAAGAAATTTATGCAGTAATAATTTGCTCGAAATAGATGCAGAGCGCAGGAAATGAGATATCCATCAGGGCGCTTGTGTTCCGCCAGCTGCATCGCGGCTAATATGAAAGTATTTCAGGCTGCTCAGACCCTGCTGTTTGCGCAGTCAAGATTATATATACCCACGATCCATTGCCTGCCTCAGAGGCGCTCATGGAGGTCTATGATAACAAAGACTATGTGATTTATGGCCTGCTGTGAAAGCAGAACTTGATGAGATTAAACAATTTCATAGCACGAGTGTTTCTCAGAGGGCCCTCTGATTTGTGGCAGCAACGCCGACAGTAAATCAGGTTTATATATCTGAAAGCATGCTCAGCAAAGGAGTGCAATTACTGTTTAAGACAGCTACTTTTTATTTAATTTTTATCCCTGGTTTGTCTCTTTTATTCCTGGCCTGTCAGATAGCCACTCACCTTCATAAGTCCTTCTGAGGAAAGGGTTGAAGAGGAGAGGAGGTGGGGAAGTCGCAGAGGGGAAGGCACAGTGGCGTGGGCCCCGTGCTATCTCTCCTCCACAGCTTTTAGAGAAACAAGAACAACAACAGTAACCGGGGGACAACGACGGCCACCAGCGGAACAACACGGGCATCCAAAGAGCAGGGGGAGGCACTCCATTTTTAATGCATTGTTTGCCTGCTGCTCTGTCCCTGTCTGGGTAAATGGAGTAGGCAGAGTGTAATTAGAGAGCTGGGCTTTGCTCTGTGCCATAAAGATGACATGGTGTAATGATACAGCTTACAGGCCCGCAGAGGGTTCTGTCTCGCGACGGAGGATCTGGGTCGTTTGCCTGTGACTTATGATAGGTGTGGAAGATGACAGTGTTATCATTGCGATGTGGAACTCAGAGATGTGGATGGGGGGAAATTTCTTGCTAAAGATTGTCGGGGTTTGGAGGCAAGCATAGACGGATAATAATTATTTGTGTTTACAGCTTGTCAAGTAATATTTCCAGATGGAAATAAAGAATCTAATTTTGAAAAGTTTAATTATCATCCTGGGTGTGTGTGTGTGTGTGTATGTGTGTGTTTAGTGAAATGTGTGCTATTTCCAGTTCAAGTTTGTAATTTAAATCTCATGATTATTCACATTTGCTTCGAAATTATCTTTATTTGTTCAAAAGAAATTAGGCGTAAAACCACAAACAAATAAGCCCAAATCATTTTTTTTTTTTAATTATTTCATATCACTGAACATTTTTGCATTGAGTTGAGGTCAGAGATCTTCAACGTCGACAACTGCGGTTGTGCTGTATTTACATCATACGAGTCTGCATCTGTACTAATCAACTAATCAGTCTGTGTTTGTGCACGGCCGTAAGTGAGCATGTAAGTACACGTGCATTAGTGTTTCATGCATTCAAATAATGTGAGAGGGTGTGTGAGCGCACGCACACATGCAAATGTGTGTGTTTTGAAGTTGCGGTTAAATGTTTCACGTTTGTTCGCGTGTGGGTGTGTGTGTGTGTCTCTGTCTGTGTGTCTGCGTGTGTCCGTGTCCTTGGGTGAAGATGTGAGTTGTGCATCTGTCTGCATCATCCCATATCTACCCAGAAAACATCAAGAAATCTCATTATTTCGACACATCTCAGGTTTTTTTTTTCTTCTTCTTCTTCTTCTTCTTCTTCTTCTCTTTTTTTCTTCCCGTATGCCTTGAGTCAAAATTAGTTTTCATTCCCTCTGTGATCTTACTGACTGAAGCCGGCTCAAAGTAAAGAAAATCGCAGTCTTCGTATCTCCGTAGCGAGGCTGAGTCAAACACACACTTCACACAGCTGCAGTCTGAGTTAAGCATTGCTAAGTAACCTTCACATTTCACTCGTGTGAAGAGCTAATTTCCTTTAAGTTCACATGTCACTTTTTGTGGCTCTTTTTGTGGGTCCTCTTCAAATGTCTCTGGGCGTCTAATTGCATAGGAAACATTCTAGACAAGCCGGTGTGACAGGCCCGCTCCCAGAGTCTTCAATTATTAAACATCCTACACTCTAGAAAACAGCCCTGACGTTAGCTACAGCCCCTAATCAGAACAGAAAGCCTCATGATATGTCACACTCCTTAGTTGCTGTGGTTTTGTGTACGTGTGTTTGTTTGTGTAGTTCATAGTTGGTGTAGAAAAGATGAAAATAGTTCTTTTCACACCAGTTAAATAAGGCAAAACTCTGACAAAAATCATTTTTGTCACAGGTGGATCAGAACATTCACCTCTTCCTTTTTTCTCCTGTTTTAAAGATAAAAGAAATTGTTTGTGATAATGAAAATATATAAAAAAGAAATTGGTATGTTATGTATAAAAGTTTGAATGAGACATTTAATCATTGTTTTGGCTACTACATACAACATTTTCTTGTTCTTTGTAACTTTGTAGCTTCCGTACAAATGGAAAGGTCATACTAGACCAAACTAAGAAATAGCCTCAAGCTAATTGCACTGCGTACCTGTAATGTAGGCTTACATTTCCACTTTAAATCACCTGCACTTGTTCTGTAAGACATTCAAAGAAAAGGTCAAATGACTTCTTAAATTTCCACCTAAAAACAAATACACCCTTATTACCATCTATGAGTCATCGCTACGGATGATTAACGTCCAGCAGCACTCAACCTTTGCCTGTCTGACGCTTAGCCGTACACAAAACGGCAATGTTCACTGTTGCTGGTTTGCTCCATGTGGCTCGTGCCCCGAGCGAAACATCTGAACAGTTGCTCTTGTGATCAGTGATCATATGATACATTTACTCAAAGCAAGTTCATTGGAGTAGAACTGGTAAATCATTAAACACACGCTCAGCAGTCTTCCTGCTGAGAAGAAGACTGCTGCACTACCCGCGAGTGCAGGCACCATTACATCAAATGTTCTTCCCCCTGCCATTACCTAAGAAAACAGAATTAATACTTTTCATGCACACAACAGCAATTTAAAACGCATTATAATATTTCTTCCGTTCCCCAAAGCCACAATCATTAAGGTCAGATATGAAAAAGAAAGAATTTGAATTAATAAACTACTTTTCTACCTTTCAGTGTCAGATGTGATTGTTGCTGGCAAAAAAAATGCATTTAAAAGACTTTACCTCAGCCAACACTGTGCGCGTATATATTAGGGGTAAAATCTCTGGTAATGAATTAGAGCGTTTCTCATTTCATCATTGCTTTTGTATGCTGTAAGACGCTGCAAGCTGGTGCTACTTATTCATTTTTTATTGTTTATTTCTAAAAACTGTTGTATTGTTTGTAACCCCCTAACTTCAGAAGCATCAGACATGAATCATAAAAAATTCCATCTAGTGAAGAAATAAACGTGTCATGCCAGCATTAAATGTTGACTCAAATAAGTTCACAAGTTGTGTCTCCTCTGATCTCTAACATGATCAGAAGGCAGCACCAGTTTACTGAGACAAGACGTGAAAAAAAGTTCCATGCACAGACACAAAAGAAATATTTTGATATAGACCCAAAGAGAAAACATATCAAAAGACATTTTTATACATGTCTTTTGCAAGCACAAAAAGCAGAAATGGTGTCAAGAGAAAACAAAACAGAAGGCTTGTTTCTTCCAACAATTGCTTTAAGCTACAAAAATCTCCTTGAGTCCCTAGCCTCCCCTCAATGTCAGGCCCCCCCCCTCGCCTCCCCTCGCCCTCCCTCCTTCTCTCTCCTCTTCGTTTCTCTCTTTTCCCCTTTTCCCTCTCTAAGGCAGGACAGGGCCCTCTTTGCACCCTGATAGGTTGCGGGCTGATGCTTAGCAACAACATTCCTGTGCCCTAAGTAGCAGTAAGCCTCTGGCTGAACTCTTTGATGTGGCTGTCAGGCCACATTTATTTCCTTTTAGCACTTTGTCTACTTGTCCAGATGTATAAGGAGATAAAAAGGGCTGGTGTTTACACTGGTCTCCCTCTGTAGCGCGGCTGTAATTAGATTGTATTGCTGGTCAGTCTTAAGGAGGGAGGCGAGGTGAGGCGCAAAGCAGGAACCACCTGTGTCAGGATGAGCTGGTCGGGGTAAGACCTCAGAGCCAGGCCGCATGAGAGGAAAGCAGTGCGAATAACACGGTGCAAAATACTTTTTATATATATATATATATATATAACACTGTAGCAGCAAACATCATAATCACATTCTAGTGAAATCTTTCGAGATCAGTTGATGTCAGAGTAATGCGCTGTAATATAACACCCATCAAGATTTGAAATCGACAGCCAGGCTTGCAAAACTTTGTAAACTTTGTTGCAGTTGCATCTGAAAAACACCCAGATATGCGTCAACCTTCCCCGACTCACTTTTTTTTTTGGTATCTCATATTTTCAGGAACCCCACTGTGGAGGTGGTTATGTGCTCCATGTGGCTCTCTTTGTGTTTTGCTTTTCTTGTCTTTCCATCCCTCCCCTGTCTCTCTTCTCCTGCTCCCCTCTCTCATGGTGATATGTTGGAAGTAATAATCACTATTGCCTCTGGGTTTATCAGCATTTATTCGCATAACAACACAGAAAAGGAGAAGACAGACAGCACTGGTGTGATGTATTATCCAGTACAGGAATCATCTTTCATAATGACATCCAACAGAGCTTCCTCTCTCTGCCACCACCCATTTCTCTCTCTCTCTCTCTCTCTCTCTCACACACACACACACACACACACACACACACACACACACTTTCTTCATTTTTCTCTCCCTCTTTCCACTCCCCTCTGTCCACCCTTTATTATCACAGAATCCATGGTGCTCCCCAGCCTGTAAATTTGTGCCGCATTATCATAAGCTGTGGTGATAACTCACATTGCACAGAGACAATAATGATGTGAACACTCAGCATATGCCCCGGGCCTAGCAAATTAAAACAATGCTCAGCTTGATGAGCAGACTAATCTGGACAGCAGAGAGACTGAGAGAGTGAGAGAGGGAGAGAGAGAGAGAGAGAAGAAGAGGGTCCAGGAGCATCTTAAATAGACGACACAGCAGCACCTCCCTCTGTTCAGTGCAGGTACAACTGTAGGAAACAAGAGAGGGAGACAGTGAAAGAAAGGATGCAGAAAGAGGGGAAATAAAGAGAGAAGGAGCATAGATGAAGAGGTTGTTTTAAAATCATGAAAGCGATACAACGTGTGAGGACATCATGAGACGATCACTACCTTTTTTTTTTTTTGTAGTTTTAGACCTTTGGGAACTGAACTTTATGAACAAACACAGTGTTCAGCACGTATAAAGCTTCTATATCCTGCAGGAGGAATTGTGTCACTTGTCTCGCATGTGTTAGAGGTTTTAATGTTGAAAGACTACTCATATAGCCTGTCACTGTAGCCATTTGAATGAACAATCTAAGTCATCAATCCACCAGTCCTCTTAAAGCAAGTACAAGAGAGAAATATCTCATTTTCTTGCACACAACCATTGCTGCTTTCTCATTCTCCGGACAGGTCATTGACTTAAGTGAAAGAGTGCACATGTGGAGGGGTACGGAGGGAGGTCTGAGAGGAAAAAAAGGGAGGATCAGGACACGGGGAAGCTCCCTGATTGATGTTCTGTGGGTGGGGTGAAATGGTTGCGCTGCATAAGACTGTAAGTGACAACCACAGATGTTGAATGGCCTGGGTGTTTGATCAGCAGGCATGATACCGAGGTGAAGTGGCGGTGTCATGCATAGCAAGGGAACCGGGTGGGTGGTGATATTGAAAGCAAGGTGATGGACGTCCCATGGGAGCAAAATCGGGGTGTGGAGGCAACCCAAGGCTCTATCCAGTACCCAGTGAACCCCGGCAGTCCTCCCTCTGCTTCTTCTTCTTCTCCAGCAGCCCCCTAACATAGTCTGTGGGTGGTGCTGTTAATAATGTGGCAGCAAGGAAGATTAATTGTGGGCAAGCGGGATTAGGAGGGGCTTTTGGGGGCCAAGTAGGCCAGAAGAAAGCCAGGCTTGTGATCTTTCAAGCAGGCTATGAAATGAGGCAAACGGGGGTGCAACTCTGTGGTGACTCAGGAGAGCATGGAGGTAGATCAAATAAAGAGGGCTCACAATTCGTTGTCTAAATGCTTGAACTGCTCTCTTAGCATATGACGAATGACACAGACAGACACTTTGTGTGTCCATCATGACATGATATCAATTATATCTTCCGGACCAAATGGTGAAATATAAAATTTGGCTTCAGCGTCTCTCATTGGCTCATCCCAGTATCCATGTTGCCAGTGCTGCAGTTAAAGAAAATATAAAGTATGAATACCTTTTTTCCTCAAATGGGACATGTCACGTTTTACTGAGTACAGTATGTTCTTATTTTGGGTTGTTTTACTTCTTCTATTACACATTCCATACAAGTACAGTGTACAAGCAGGGAGTGATCTGTGTTATTTCTTAACAGGTATCAGCCACTGAGAGCAGCAGGTCTGCTGTCAAAACAATATTTCTATTCCAAGTTGTTTCTTTGGAAAGCATGGTCCACAAGCATATATGTAGTGAGTTCTCAAAATAGGCTTATTTTGCCATTTTTCCCTTTGGTGTAATATGAGACACATGCTGGCCAGACCTTAATGCCTTTCAGAGATGCTATCTGAAAGCACATTATGTGATCGTTTTCAATTCACAGCGCTCTCTTTGCCCATGAAGAATATGGTTCCATTTAACGGTGCAGACCATTCCATTTCTCAAGGTTATGCATGGGCATGTAGAGGAACAACAATAAAAGTGGGAAAAATGCAGCTCCAAACCATCTCTAATATGTATTTGTCAGTTGAGTCTCTTGCTATGATTAAAGGCCCAGTGAATTCCTTCCTGCAGGAAAGGAAAGTATTTCTGCAAAGGCATCAGATATCGCTGTGTCATGATAAACTGCCTGCTCCACTAGCTAAAAGGCTAAGGGAAGAGAGAGGATGTTTTGGACCTTGAAAGTGCACAAAAAGAACAACAACACAAAAAAACTCTTGACCTGTTTGGGAACATGCTCTGAGATTTAGGCCTCTGTTTCCTCTTCATCTGACACACCCGTTTAGCCTGAACCATATGTGCTTACAATCAGTGGCTCATTCTAGTTGCACAGCCAGGGATCCATCCACATATTTACACCACATTTCAATTAAACAAATCATTAAATAAGTTAGCCACTTTGCTTTTCAAATTGCATTTCCGCTGTTTACAAAATCAGTGCAGGGAGGTCATTTCATGCCATTTGTCAGGCTACCATCTTATAACTGCGCTACATTTGACTGTTCAGAGTGAGTGACATCTACCCTTTAGTTGACCACTGCAGGAGGTCATGGCTGAGTGGAGGTTAAGACCTCTCCTCCCTAACCACGTCGTAGATCAGACCATCAAAGCCTGGGTGTACCTCTGTAACACATGAGAAGTAATAAAACATGACCTGCCACATTATGTCATAAAACAGGAGCAGTTTCCAACATTTCCTGCACCAGTCCCCAAGGATTTATGACACTCACCGTCAGCTACAGTCATACTTGTCATTTTAAAACTTGTCAAACCTTCTTTTTTTTTTCTTCTTCTTCTTCTTCTTCAAAATGCTCATTCTATTTGTATGTCTCCCTTCTCCCAGCCACCTAATGAGGCTAGATCTGAGAGTCAGCCACTACCCTACACTCCTCTACCCCGAGGATCAAGAGATGCCAGGAACCACAAAGGTAAGGAAAGATCTTTGGGCTTCATATTTGTAGATATTATTCTCCATAAATAAGAAACAACACATATTATCATACATTCAATCATAACCTAGGCCCATGGATTATGTAAATATAAGTCATAACCCTAACGGCTACGGAGAGTGGGAATCTATTGACCTTGAGACAAAGCTGAAGTTATGTTATCTATTCTTATTGATCTCATCTCATCTGAGTGATCTGTTCATAGTGGCTGATAAATCTGAGTAATCTAGGTTAACTCTGATCTGAACGTATGCGTGGGAGCACGTAGTACATAAACAAGATGAAACATCCTTGATCTGTTGATACTAGACATTGATTAGGCCTCCTATTGACCCTGCGTTGTCAGTTGATGTAATTGTGCGGCAACTTCTCAACATCAAACACTCGAGCAAGAATGCATCACAATCATTCAAAATGCACCCTGTTGTAAATGAATTGTGCACCCACCACCTCGGCTGAGATTTTAGTTTTAAAAAAGCCCTTTATATTATATTATATTATATTACTATACAGAAAAATGCTGCAAGAATTCATTGTTTACTTCTGCCTTATCATTTAAAGTCTATAGCATTTAGTCAGTTTGTGTTCTCGGAATGGCAAAGTTAGATAACATTAGATAATTAGGATCATTTCACATTGTAAAAGCAGCACTATAATAATTTTCCAGACAACTTAACATAAGGGTTAAGACACGAAACAGATCACCATATTTTACATGTTGCTGAAAGGAAATGTGCAGTTTACAGTTTAATCAGTCTTCAGTTAGCCTGCGTGAACATAAACCACATTCAGCTGTTTATCTTGAGGCAGACTTTCCCCGTGGTGATAACTGATATAACCCCCTAGTTCCTATCCCTGAGGCATTTATCACTGTCCTCACGATGCGAAACACTTGTGATACGTTGACCACCACTATAGGAGCACAACGGATCTCCACCTCCTGGTTATGTTGCCAAGGACAGATCTATGTCACCAAAGCCCGCACCGGTGGCAGCTCTCGCCGGATGTAGGGACAGTAAGAGCCCCGCGCTTTGTCAAAATCAGACCTGGCTAAGAACAGTCCATTTAAAGGTGAGGGGATCTGACACATGAAATATTTTTCCCTCCGTCTAAGATCTGAGCAGCAGGGACAGTCTCCATTTGTTATTTTTATGATGCAGCGCTGCAGTCTTAGATAACACAGCCCTCATCTTCGCCCTTCACCTCCTCTTCATGCCCCTACCTCAGCTCTTTGTGATTTTTTTCTTTCTTTCTTTCTTTTCTTTTCACTTCTTACTCACCATGCTTGAGTCTTCTTTATGTTTTGGGGACGGTCACAGTAACTCCTCTTTTCAAAGAGAACAAAGCAGCAGCTACAACAAACAAACATTTTCAGACAGTAATTCCAAAAAAAAACCAAGTGAGCATTTACGGAGTAAAATTCAGGATATAAACAATAGGGGTGAAACAATACGCTGCATGATTTTATGTAGTTCAATGCCACACTCGGGTTTCAATATGCATGGTAAATTAAACAATTCACTACACGGTTTGTTCAAAATCTGTTGAAAAAGTGAAGTGCTCCGGTGATATTGTATCCTGTTTTTTGTCACCATAACTGCTCGTTTTTGTTGTCCTTTGAAGTAGTGCTTTTGTTTTCTGCTATAATGCTAGAGAAACCACACGCTACGTGAGATAAAAGGCACTTTGCTGTATTGGAAATATAGCGAATTATGACATTTTACAACGAACGGAATCACACCATGAATTTAGCAAGCAGCAGGAGTGTTTCTAAGTACACATTATACAGTGTGTGATTGTGACAGTAGCTGCTTTAAGGGTTAACGAAGTGGCCTTTTTTAATAGGGGTACAAGGCTGTATAGTTTTATCCTGACTCCTGCAGTAGCAGACAG
Source organism: Protonibea diacanthus (assembly GCA_028641955.1). Lineage (NCBI taxonomy): Eukaryota > Metazoa > Chordata > Actinopteri > Sciaenidae > Protonibea > Protonibea diacanthus. The sequence goes on from CM053989.1 coordinate 10,897,980, forward strand.
ATCAGCAGCACTTCTGACATCGCCCTGTCGGCTGCACAGAAAGCACCTCCCTTTCCTCCTTTTCAACCCTCTGCACCCAACCCCCTCCACAGTGTCACCTGTGTGGAAGCCCCAGAGCCTGGGTGCCAGAGGTAATTACAGCAGCTAGGAGATCCCAGAGGAGGGCAGCGCTGGCAGGTCACTGCCCAGGGAGAGAGGGGTGGAAACCAAGGACAGAACTCCGGGATAAGCTCCTGTCTCGGTTGGTGGAGGAGTCAACCTGAAAGAGACAGAGCAAAAACAAGGCAGTGAAAGGAAAGAGCAGGAGGAAGAGGAGGGAGTAAAGATGTGCTGCTGCGGTAGTGAAATCTAAATCAAGATTTCATAGAGCAGATCTGACAACAGATAGATAGACAGAATGAAAAGGGGAGATAAAGGAGGGAGGGGAAGACAGTAAGAGGATCGGCATTAAAGAGCGAAAGAAGACAAGACTTTAGAAGAGAGAGAGCGAGCGAGACAAAAGACAAAGTGAAGGAGGATAGTGGGGGCTTCAGCGTGTCTCGGTGAAGGCGTGACACAGAGTGGAGTGGAGTATATAGTCTGGCAGAGGGGCCTGAGGATTCTCCACTACTGTCACCTTGGCTCTAACTCTCAGTGCTGGTCGAACTGTCAACTCAACTCTAAATCTAACAGTTCAAAATGGAGTCCCAGCCTAAAGTACAGTGTGTCTAGCATATACCATACTATTAAGACACAGCCAGTGACGTGTAGTGCTCTTGTGCCTTACTTACATGTGCAGCAATATGGTGGATGATTTATTATCAGCTTGTCATTTTCTTGGGGTGAAACATTTTGAAGCGAGATTCACAAGTTTATTTCGTAGATCTAATTACAGCTTTATACGTGGATATATTAATCAAGTCTGAGTCTTTCTTTTCTCTACACATGTCTGAAATACAGAGATTTTAATGAAATAACTTTCATTTCCACTGTATATTTCAATAAATAGGCCTGGCTCCTTTACAGGTATCAGATTGAATTTGAGTAGGCCATCCCTCAGAGGTGACAGCAGTAAACGAAAGGGATATCTTTGTACGAACGGACTAAACAGACAAGGAAAAATGCCTGAAATCTGCCTTACAGTATGAGCCCTGGGCCCTTTTAATCTTGTTGTTCTGGGCCTGCTTCCAGCTACTTTGTATGTATGTATCTTAAATGGTGCACAACTGTTATTAAAATCCCAGGAGGGAAGCAGCCTTCAAAGCAAAGCAAAAACAAAAAAAAAACCCTCCTTCCTGACGACACCCATGGGGTGTCTCGCATTTGTTTGGTGGTTCGCTTTTCATTACATGTCGGGGCGATCTGCACCACAGCTCCTGCTACATACCCCCTAGCTCCCTCCAACCTCCCCCAAAAAAATGAAGCAACGGGAAAAGATCCAAACTAAGAGTAAACTGTTTTATAGTTGCTGCACAACAAATAAACAAACATCTGGAAGCATTCAGAGCGGCCCATTAGAAGGGCTCTGGGCTTTGCCAAAAAGGGGTAAATGATGAGGAATGGGCTGTCGAAAGGCTGGCGGAGACAGGGGAGAGGCCAGATGACAGAGCTGTGGGTGCTAAGCACTGCCTTTTAGAGCTCAGCTGGGCTCAGAGAGATCTACACCTGCTGCTATCTCCTCCTCCCCTCCTTTTTCTCCACCAGACATCTGGATGGGATACATGACTAATGGATGACTAAACTGCTAGTGTTGAAACTTAGCTGTTGTCAATATGAAGGGAAAGGTTGTTGGTCTGACTGATGACTTAATGCTCAACGCGCATCGCACTTAGTAAAACTAAAAATGAGTTTGACGGCTTTAAAAAAAATGTTAATGCGTCAAAACAGATACAGCTCCCCAATGTCTGTTTATTGTTTCTTGTATAATAACCAGAGCTGATTATATTATTTATAACTGTATGGATCAGATGCTGTCGTGAATACAAATATTAACTTTTCATACAGTCCTGTTATGTAGAGCAAACACATGTGCTACTGGCGATGGCATTGTTTGGTAAATTAATTGATATATTACCTCAGACATCTGTTTCTTTACTCCCGAGTTGTTTGCCGCGCTTATCTTATGAGTTATTCTGTTCGTTCCTGTTTGATGTCACTCCGTAGCTGGAATGAAAGCTCTCATCTTTCTGCTTGATAATCTTCCCATCCTGGTTTGGACCGCCTTGGCATGTTGTATGAGTATGGAAATGTCCTCTCTGGAATGCGAGTGAGAAAAGACAGAGCACCTTTGACGTTTCCCATTAGACACATGTACGTGCTCTGCAAGACATTTCGCTCAGCCTCGTAATGATTATACCAGCAGGATCTGTCCCCTGATAAACATCACTCTTAAACACAAAGACTTGTACTGGCCCCCACACAACTAAAATGAGGCATATGGAAAGAACAAAGTGTAAGCTTTTCCTCCACACAGGGCCAGAGTACCATTTGCAGAGCTGCTTTCTATAAACTTTTTTTTACGATAAACTAAACTTTACACAATGCGTGCGTTGAACATTGATAAATGACAGATGATGAAATATTGTCATGAGAATGATATATACAGATCTCACCGCCAGCTATATACCATGAGCTGGTGTTGAGTGAGCCTCTGCACCAAACTCTACGAGGTGAATTGACAAAGTAAAGACATGGCCCTCTTCCCGGGTACTGAGTTCATAAAAATGTTTCCCAAGCACTTCACTACACGAAGGTTTTATTTCTTTGCAGGGATGCCAGTTTTGTAAGTTGATGAAGTACTTAAGATTAGTTTGAGGACCCTGTGTAAACTTTTCCTTCACACATAGCCACAAAAATTAAAACCATAAAACATAGTCTTATTAAATATGTGATTAATAAATCGCTCTAAATGGAGCCAGTTGTGTAATGATACTATGAACGTTCTGCTGATAATACTTTCACTTAAGTTAACATATGATTTATTATTCATTTAATCATTAAAAAATATAAGACTAGAAAAGTAAATAAAAAAAACAAGATACAGAAAATAATCTAAAATTCTGAAATTCTACATTTTCTGGTCTTCCAGTTTTATTCCTCAGTGTGCAAGTGTGTGTGTGTGTAGGCACCTGCTTTTTGTGTGTGTGATCTACTCAGACAAAAGCAGAACACTAATTGCTAAACCTGTTCCATAATACATTTCACTAACCCAGAACAAGAACCTGAAAAGTCTGTCACAGTCCCATCAATCTCTTCTTCTAGGGAGAGAGAGGGGGGGGGTGTAGCTCCTGCTGCATATCACAGCGTATCACAGTGGTGTATACTCCCCGTGTATGAGGACAGGCTCTATTTCCTTTATGCGAGTCAGATGATGTGATATTATTCCTCCCAGGAGTGGATTGGCTCAGCAACATGAATATCCATTAAAGCCGTCCTATGGAGATGGATGAGGGGAGAGGGGACGAGGCAAACTGGGCCTGCAATCCTTCACCGCGACTTCACATAGCACTGCACTGCCCGCATCCAAAGTGATGAGAGCTCATTTTTGGATGCAGGCCTGTCCTTGTTATTACTAGCCCTGAAAATCACCTCTACGTTTTCTCCTTCAGAAGCAGGCTAGATTAAAATGCCAGGATAACCTCCTCAACTTCCATGACAGGCTTAACTGCCGAACTCTGACGTGCCAGCTCTAAACTGCTTTGAGAAAGCTGCCTTCCACCAAGTGTCATTATCTCTCCGTTATCGAATGGCACTCCTTTCACAGTGTGTGAATAATTCTGTTTGTGCTGGGTTTGGGGAAATGTCAGTGACACTATTGTTTTTACCTTGCCGTTTGATCTAGCTGAGAGAGTCTCCTGAGTGTCTTGAGTTCTTAAACTGATGTTGGACGTATACAGCAAAAACTTAAAGTGAAAAGATAGGACTGTCAGCTTCTGAGCTACTCCAAGATCTTTGTTTGTTAGTTCTTCTTGCTAGTGGTATAAAAGTAAATATTTTTCTGTGTGATATTCCGCCTTAATAAGGAATATTTCATAGTCAGGTATGCTGGAATTGTTTTGACTGAAGTGATCTAAGCAATTTCAATATGATGCCAAAAAAAAGTTCACAGATTAAATAAGGCATTCTCTAAATCCAAACATTATTATGCTAAAGTCACAGTACAAATTAGTCTGATGCTGCAGATTTTATAAAACGCCGACTGTATATTACTTTGTAAGCATTTTAAACACTGAGCCCAAAAGCTTTGGGATCATACTTTTGAACTCCTCCATCCATCACCACTGAAATATGATGATTACAAACGTTGGACCATTTTCTCAGCAGCAGGAAAATATGTAGCCTCCTAAATCTTTACCGTCCGTGACCATAGCAGACAAACCATAGTTATTTATGATGATACAAACCAACTGGACTCTGGTTAAAATTTGCTCAGGCACAAACAGACACAAGTTTGAAGCAATATGTTGGCTGCTACTCCAAACGTGTCAGACCGATAGACAAGGACATGAGTTTCTGCCAAGCAGGCCCAGCCCTCTTGGAAAAACATACCGCTGGTGCTCTGGACCTTGGTCTACTTCCCAGTTGCACTGGTCATTTTCAGGAAAGTAGCAGAACATAAATCACCCAAAGTGGATAGGTCTTACTCCTAGAATCAACTCTGAAATTCTGGTATTGCTAATGCAGCTACACTATTATTCATTTTCTACCATGATTTGTAGTTGCGGTACGGGACAGCTGAGATGCGGCCTGTGCTTTCCAGACGTACTTTCAGTCAGAAGTTGGAGCAGGTTTCTGTAGCCTTCATGGTTTCCAAAGGTGGGAGTCCATCATAGTAATTTAGGATGGGGGTTAGCTGCCAGATGGTTTTGGATATTTTTACAGCAGGATGGATGTTGGGTCCACCAGTTTTCTTCTGTGTCAGTACCCCTTGAAACAAATTGCTCAGTGAGCAGGCGGAGTCTGTCTGTGTGAGGGGGCTCGCTACCCTTCATCCTGATGAATAGCTACTAACATGCTGGCAGATGCTGGACAACTTGTCATGCTAAAGGAGACAGGATCAGACCTCAATAAGTCCTTGTAGCTTTGTAATTATTGTATATTACCAGGGATATTTACACAGAGATACACAATGTCTCATATTTTAGATTGTATGATACAGCAAGTTAACAAAATTAGATACAGTGCTTGTTAAATATATTTGTCTTGTTGGTTTATGTAGGGTCATGTATCTTAATCAGGGTGTTTTTAATAAATTATATAGAGTAGACTGTAGATCGTAATTCTAGGCTAACTGATCTTACACACTAATCATTCAAGATGAAAACATGCCTTAATGCTAGTCTGGTTAATGGCTCCAACAAATTAGATTCCAATTCACTCGGTGGCCAGTTTATCATGCTGGGTGACAACACATTCTGCATGGCTTAACAGCTGTGCTACATCACTAAACCTTCCTGTCAGGCATGATCGTAACAGAGCTATACATGCCATGGATTCACTAATATGCAGTGAGAAAAGGGGCCACCAGTGATAATTTATACAGCAACACACAGTAAAGTGGTGTCTTCCTAGAGGACAGGTTCCAAGTGGCAATCACACACTAAAAACAGCAACCTTCCCTGTTAGTCATGTACTGCAGTATACTGTATGAACATCAACATGAATGTTGTTGCATAGGCAGACATGCATCGCATATGCATTCCACGTGGAAACAGCGCCTGCATGTACATGGCTTTACACTAAGACAAAATGTTATACCTTGCCTGCGTGTTTCGCATCAGAAGATATCCACATTTTTTCATAATTATGTCCTTATTAATGACTGCACACATCTGTCTTAGAAAAATAGAAAACTCCAGATGCTGGATCAGAATTTCACATGTATATTCAAGTCACGGACGTAGCTTTGCCTAGACCCTCGAGGACCATCCCTGTTGTACTTTTGCAGTTTTGGCCAACCTATCTAATGGTTATAATAACAGTCATCTGCTGATATCTGAGAACATGGCAACAGAACAGAGCAAATATGAGCAGTTAGACAGCTTTTAAACAAGCATCATTTGCCAGATTATCTAAACCACTTTTTTGGGCGGATCAAACAAAAGTGAATTGTCAATACTGGTAATAGTTCGTCATTGCACGGAGATCTCTGAGGATAAAGACAAGTATGGTAGGTCAACAGTTTGGTTCATCATTTTTCTGGTTGTTCTTATTCTTTTTTCCCCAAAAAGTTGTTTTTTGACCTGTCTAACCTTTAGCATGGTAGCCAAGTTCCCAGGTCCCAGCAATTAACTTGAGTATAATGCTACTATTATCCATGGGAAAGGCAGAAATATGAAGATATGACCCATTGGTTGAAATTTCCCTATGGGCCTTGATAAGCTCGATGAAAATACTCAAGACAATACATAGTACTGAGCCAGAAGTTATGTTTTTCCAAAGTAAATGTGCAGATTAGTTACTAAACAGTACTAACAGTACTAAAACGTGGTGTTACTCACTAATGCATAGACATGTCAAGTGTGTAGCGCAGTCTTTCAAAATGGGCTTGACTGCAACTACTGTTTCTATATAGTATATCTAGTATTGTAGGTCCTGAGACATCATACACACACACACGTACACTGAAACACTCATTCCCAGGTACCCTCAATGCTCCAAAGCTACCGTGGTGGAAAGAGCTGAACTCATCTGTCAATTACGGTAAGCTCCATTGGGCCATTGTCTAAACTGTTTTCTCACTCACTGGTGAATCCAGTGATTTATTGTCAACTGCCTCGGCATCAATATACAATTGGGAGACACTAAGCTGTGATGTCTGAACACAAACTATTGTCAGAGTATCAGCATAGCTCACATTAAGTGCCATTTAGATTATTCATTGCATCAGGCTGTGAGAAGGCCATTATCCCATGCAGTCCTATGGATCTGAGCTTCTATTTACTTCACACTCAGTATCCAACTGGATGAACTATATCTGAGATGAACCAAACATGAGCACAATGTCCCAAATTTTGTGGCTCAGCTTGTCCATCCGTGCCTTGAAGTCCAGAAGGCATCCTAACTCTCTTAAAATAGAAAGGGGAGCCTCTGTTAAATGAAGTAGCTCATCTTTTATGGCTTGTATTGACATCAACATTCCAGCTCAACCAGAATGAAAAGAGCGAGGTCACTGAAATGCTAGGAAGTCCAAAACAACCTTTTAATCTGTCACTTTGATTTGCTGATTAAGTCACTTTAAACAGACGAAGCAGGTTTCTCTGTCATGATAATGTGAGCGGACAAGTTATTTCACCATCATAATTTGATTTGTAGATAGTTTCTGGCATGTTATGTCGCTGCAGTGCAAGATGATTGGATTGACTGAGTCATTTTGGTCAAACCCATGAATCTATCCCATATTGTTGTGATTTAAAAGTCTGTTTGCTTCATCCCCGTCCCTCCAGGACAAACGTTCATTCAAAACTAAACCTTCAGAACTGGTAGCCATCAAACTTCATTATATCTACTCAGAAAGATGTAATTCTTTGATTTTGTATTTGTAATTGTAATGCAATATTTGACATTTGTTGGCTGTATGAAGTGACTGTTATGCACTGCAGTATTTTTTTGTTTTTTTTAAACGCAGGGGAACATAACAACTGAGTACAGTGAAGTATCATCAAGAAACTGAAATGATTTTAGTGCAAGTAATTAGAGAGGTGAAGAATCTTCGGTCTTTGTAGTGTTGAGTGCCTGGAGACCCTTTTAAAGAAAGCTAAAATATGTTTCTCCGTTTGACACCATCAGCAAGTGTTAACACATAACCTTTGGCAGCGCTGGCCAACCACCCCACACCATTTTAGACATCTTCTGCAGCACTTGTTCTGGGCTAGAGATTTGGACAGTTGGCTAACAGAGATCGAGGGAGGAGGGCATGCTATTAGATAAAATAAAATGAACGCGTTCATATGACTGGCGGTGGTATTCTGTGTTTGCACACTGTGACCCTGAGATGCAAATGTCTCAGGGCTGGCCAGCTGTTTGTTGTTTGCCCTCTGATCTGTTGTGTTTCTGGCTAAAATAATAAGTGTGGTTGTGTTTGCATTTCTTTGCATTATACCCTTATTGTAAAGAAAAATAAATTTTTAACTGAATATGCATGCACTGTTGACTGTGTTGTTGTTTGGCTTTATGCAGCAGGCAGTAGTTTGTAACAGCAGAGCTGAAAGGATGATATTAAGATAACCTTGGGAAAGAAGTGATAACACAGCCATGGGCATCTGTCCTTCCTGCCATTCTTAACCCACTGTGACATTTTGGCTGAGGAACGGCTGAAGCTACAGCACTAACAGCTTCTTTGGACTTTTATACAATACTCGAAGGGACAGCTTTCTTGTCATTGCACAGTTTTAGAAACTACCTCCTTGGTCTGCGTGTATTGTGATATGCTGTTAGCCATTACACTATGGTGAGGTAATCCTGACAAATACAATGAACAAATCAAGGATATTAGTGCTGTGATGTGCAGTCGATAATATTTGGCTTCATTAATTCCCATGCCCTGAGATGACATCCAGCCCCTATTAGGTTTGAAATCTCATCCCCTTCTCCTCTATACCTCAGCTGTGGCTCAACCAAGCAGCCAAGCAGATAATACGCTCTGAGCTCTGAAACATGTACCATTATAATTAGCTTTGTCAGGTCCTAGCCCCTACAACCCTCATGCAGATAATATGATAATATGTCTTCATAACCGGCTGACCTTACATGCTCAATATTTCTCCCCTTATGAAGATTACATGTCAATAAAGTAATTGAGTCCCGGGGTGTGTGGCAAGTGAAGATTTAGGTTATTGGACTTTTCGGGGCAGTGATGTACGAGCGTTATTATTCTACCTGTCAGGAGATGTGCAGGGGGCTGGGGACAGTCCGAGAGTGTCAGGGGGGAAAAGAGAGGAGAGAAGAGGGCCAGGAGAGAGAGAGAGAAAGAGAGAGAGAGAGACAGAGATAAGGCAAAAGCGAAAGAGAGGGGAGGGCAGAAAGAAATAAAGTGAGCCAAAGGGACACAGAGTAGGGAGAGTGAGGGAGACGGAAATGAAGAGAGGAGGAGGGAGGACTGCGGAGAGCAGAAGAGGCAAGATCATTTCTCACAAGGGGGGACAGATCCTCAGTTAATCATTCCCTCATACCTTCATCTCTCTGTCCCCTCCCTCACTCTCTGCATATGAACAGGGGATATGTCATATTAATTAAGAGAAGTAGAGTTACAGTGGAGCCATCCGTCTGAATGGGGCGCAGGGAGGCCAGAGGGGCTTGAAATATTCCACACAACACAAACCTATCATCACCTCTGCCTCACACCTGATTGGCTACCGTGGGTTCATCAGTTTAAATGTTGGCAGGAAATGACGGCATGTCATTCGACACAGCCATAATTTTGAGCAGCATATGATGTCACCAAGAATACATTTTTCATCACTTCAGCTTTATATTTATAGTATTTGTTGGTTTACACGCATGATCACTTACTGCCGCTAGTCTTTAGAACAGTTTTAAATCATTTTACCAGATCACATAAGGCTTGACGATAGTAATCTAATTTACCAAACAGTAATTTTCAGTATTTATTTAAGAGTAGAACACATTGACGTCTCTGTACCAATATGATAGTGTATGTACATGCTGTATGTCCAGAATAAATGCATTTAATGAATAATAGAAATTACTGGAATTAGTTATTAGCACATGTATATTCAGACTGACCAATAAAGACACTGTAAATGTGAGTTGCACCAATGTAACGACTTCCAAATGCTCCAACATGAATACAGCAAATAAACAACAAAAAAAAGGGAGCACACTGGGGTTCAGTCATTTTTACCTTTGTCTAGATTTACCCAAAAAAAGTCTATAAGTGCAAAAACCTTATTTTCAAATCATATTTTTTTTCTTATCACGTCCCTAATACAGTACAAACCACCAAAAGTATAGGATAAATAAAATTCTCTTAGCTTATAGTAAGTCATGTTTGATTTTACCACACAGCGTCTCCACAAATGTTCATTTTCACCAGTACTCTCTTTCACAACAAAAAGCTATAATCCCTGACCTCGACAGTGCACATATGTAGTGATTTCTTTTCTTTTTTCTTGCCACATATAGTGACACATTGTGCTAAATGCCATATGTCAAGGTACTGTTTTGTCCATCATAATTTGACTGTCAGCGCTAGAGACAGAGGAAATGGGATGTGAAAATGAGTGTGGTCGATTGAGATCCAACAATGAAGGTTACACACGTTTCCAGCTGTAAGAGAGATGGAAGCAGGGGACACACAAAGGCAGGGTGGGATAGCAATGTTAAAGGATATTTTACCATGTCCTTTTGGATTAGGCCTGGAGATTGATATCTTCCAGTCAGATGAAGCTCTGACGTGAGTGATCCTGCCCCTCCATCATTGTGACATGCAGCTCTTGGCTAACGCTCATCCGTGTTGATGGGCACACCCTACGCCACAAGGGCCCTGCCTAACATACCCACCTTCCTCTCTCCCCGTCTCTGTCTGCCTCACTCTGCCATCTCTGTTCTTTTATTTCTATTGCCCTTCTACCCTGTTTTCTGTCACCATGTCATGTCCAATCACTGTTTGGCTGGCCAGGCACTCAGTCGGGCAGGCAGGGAGCAGGAGCCCCAGGTAGAGAACTGCCTAACAGGCATCAGGATGGGCACTGAAATGACTCTAATAATGGGGTCCCCGTGTGGCCCAGACAGGCCAGTCAGTTAGCAGGGCCAGGATGGGGAGTAATAAGTGTTTGATGTCTGCAGGGGAAGCAAGTGTGAAGGAGTACAGCCAACCCTGGGCACTCCGGTCAGGCAGGTGCAGCCAGCCAGGGTCTGCGGGGAATGACTGTGGAACAAGACGTCAGATTAGTATTGATATGTGTCACGCTGGAGGTTGCCAGGCTGTTTGTTTAAGAGTGTGTCTCAGAGTGGTAGCAGCCATGCGGTAATTGATGTGTAGCTCAACAAGAGAAGCTAGAGGACAACCTGACGTGCCTGATGGTGAGTGAAAGGCGAGACCTTTGTGAATCAACAATCAACAATCTTATGATGGGATAAAGGAGGGAGCCACTGTACAATGCGCACCTGTTTTATCTGTGCATATTTTTATGCGCGTGTAAAACTCCGAGCAGCACTTCCTCTCCCGGCTAAATTTGCTGGCCGTCTTTGATTTGATGGAAATTGCCACTGACAGGTAGCGAGGTGCCATTTTGTCCACTGATGCGTGAAGTCCATCATTGTCTGTGTGGTTGAGTTTAGTTAACATGGCACTTAGCGACTGACATTGCTTCAGAGACAGCAAAAACACTGTCATTGCCGTGTCATTTATCTTTCGCCAACCAATTTTGATGTTTTCCTGACTGAATGCCTCGCTGAACGCTTCCAGCTTCTTACAGTAGCCTCGTTCAGCTAGACAGAGTTTCGGTGCCCTCTAAGTATAAACTGTATTTCAACCCCTCAGCACATTTTAAGCCCTGATATCAGAGGGAATAGGTTGCCCAGCACCTTCCACTGATAAAGCCACTGCTGTCCTTTCTAGTATGGCTATCTAGTAACAACCTACTTCCCTTTGAACAGTTTTATGTGGTTGTAATTGACCTGACAATGGGGTTCATTATGCAGTCCCTTTCATGCTGTTTTGCCTGATAATTATTATTTAATGTGTTCGGATGGAGAGCATCATTAATTCATCCCTTCCTCCAATGTCACAGAGATGAACAGTGAAGTTATCACTCTCTGGTGATTAATATTATGCTCTTTTGTTATTGAATCCTGTCCCAGTGATTAAACCTTCATTGAGTGACTCACCAGCCGCTCTTATTAACGGGCACCATTACTGAACACAGCCAAACCTCTAATTGCGATTTTCACTTTTTCTTTCTATTTCGGTCAGAGGTTTGAGCCACTTATCTGTGCTTTTCTTTTAATTAGAATTCCTGGGTGTAATGAAGAACACAATCGATCAGTGTCAGGCCGCGCGGTGTGCACGTGTGGTGATTTGTGATCCACATGTTGACGTGAGAAAATGAGCGCTTATGATTACTGGCGTCATTAGTGGTTTCATGTGCCCTTAAGGGTAGACGAAACCCTTTCAATAACTCAAGCTGTAAATAACCAGTTTGTCATTATTGTGCTTACAGGAGAGCTTTTGTGTGCGTGTGTGTTTTTTTTTTTTGTTTTGTTTTTTTTTCATATGCAAGGTGTGTGTTGTCAGTGATTTGCAGAGAAAGGCGCTCCAAGGGGACTTAGGAGTTTGTAAACTGTCCCCCGCCTTAAACCACCCTCCTCTTATCTCCGGACTCCAGAGCTACTGTAACCAGTGTTCTCTCCTGGCTCCATGTGGAATAAATGTCACTGAAATTAATTTCACCATTTTTTTTTCATTAGACCCCCCACAACGGTAATCTCTTTCTTCAGTCAAAATTTATGTGCCCCAGAATTCAATTTCCTTCTCATCCTCATAAGTTGGAAGTACAAAGACTGATAGGCATTCATCTGGTTATAACTGTAATTCACCCATCAATGAATAATGCCATCCTCAATTTAAAGTGTTTGATTATAGCCATTTAGTGAACCGACAGTGATGGAGTGTCATTTTTCATACGCGAGCCGATAACAGGTAGATACAGTATGCACGTCTGATTATTGATGATTGTTTTCTTTCTTATATTAATTAGATTTCTCTCTATTCTAATCAATATTTACTTTAATCCGCTTTACTTGCCTCTACTGTAACAGTAGCTCTCACTTCCTAAAGCATCTCAAAACATACAGAATGTGTTATTGTTGCACTTTAAGGAGAATCATGTGGCAAAATCAACCTGGTATTGATCAGAGCTGGTTGAGCCACGACCCAGCAACCTTCCCCTGACAGCCTATCAGCCTGTGGCAATAGCAAATCTTTCAAGTCTCCATCTCCCACACACACACACACACACACGCACTCTCCCTCTCTCCCATTTTTTTATCCTTTGTTGGCCCTCTGTGTGTGTGTGTGTGTGTGTGTGTGTGTGTTGTTTTTATCTGAGTCATGCACACAGTTCTTAAATCTCTGTTCTCTCTCTTTCGATCTTAGTTTTGGACTCTTCCGCCCCAATAATTTAACACTCCACACTGAACTATGAAGTCGAAACAAACACCTAATGAAAGTTTGGCTGCAACAATAGAAGCAGGAACACAATACATCACAATGAATTATAGCCCAGGAATGCGTTTGTATACATTGTGTGTTAGTAAGTATGCTGTGCTGGGGGAACATGATGTTTGAATGGGTGACAGACTAACCATTGACTGACTGACAGGAAGTATACAACATGCCAGGCTGCCTGGTGAGAGAAAGTCTGACGTCCAAGCCTCATCAAGTGTCAACAGAGAAAGCAACAGTTATGTTGTCTTCCACCAGTATGATGGACAGGATTTCATTGTGGGGGCTTGTTAAGCCAAGACTGCTACTGCAATTTATTATCAGTGATCAACTGCGTTAATAGTGGGTACCTTTCCTTATTTTTCTATAAAAATGGCATCAATTACTGCGTTTAAGTGTGTATTCTTAGTGTTCATTTAAAGTTAAACTGGATGTTTCACTGTACCGCATGCCTTGCTATGGTTTGTTAGAGGACTTCTCCTGTTGTAGGCAGTATAATCCCCTCCTTCCTGTCCCTCCTGCCCTCCTTCCATCCCTCTTTCTCTCTGCCTTCTCCCCAGCCTCTGCCTGGGTGAAAAATGGGGCGCATTTCCCTGATAGCCTGTGTGGATGTGGAGAGTATAAATGGCTAATGAATTACAGATGAACATTGACGCAAATTAATCTTCCTGATGTCCCAGGGTTATATGGCAGCTATTTAAAAGTTTAATCAATACGCTGAAGTTGAGAACATGCAGGCGCTGCAGTTGTTTGGCCGCAGTAAACAGCCAGGAGGGGAACAGGGAAGGCCTGAGCCGAGGGCATGCATCATAATGACAGCTATTTATGTTTAATGGACTAAATATTTTTTATTGGGAGAGGACAAATGTCACTTTCATTTTTAAAGTTATATGCACGAGTTTTGTTTGAGACCCAAGAGAGACGGGTGACACCTCGGCTGTTAAAATGGTTAACTAATTGACAAAGGATGCTATTAGTAGAGTAAAGATGGAGTAAGGATGGATTTAGTTTCAACATGTCATATTAAGCCTTCACTTCTTTTGTGAGAAATGTGCATCATAAAAATGATAATAAGATGGTCCTCATGTTAGTGCCATCAATATGTTTTTGCCTAAGTGACGTTCCCTCATGCTCTATTTTTTTTTCCCACTACTACCCTCTCTCCTTCACTCCCACACACATACACATTATATATACGTTTGCCCTTGTTTGTTTTAATATATAGGTTACATTACTGTATCTGTAGTTTGTGTTTTCAGCTTTTTGCAGTTAAAGGTCTAGTATGTAGGATTTAGTGACATCTAGTGGTGAGGCTGCAGATTGCAACTAACTGAATATCCTTTGCTTCACCCCTCCAAAGCCCGTAGAAGACAGTAGATGGGCTTAAAACTCAAAAACAAGAAAGGCCTTCTCATTTGGCTTGTCCATTCAGACTCGGACAGTAGACAATTTATCTGATCCTGGAAGAGGCAAAGTACAATAAACTAAGGTAATATTTGGGAAGTACTGGATGTTGTTGCTTTGCCTGCTGGAGATCAAAGTGAGTATTTTACAGTTTATAAGGGCTGTACTGCTGGATGGCATGATGGCAGAAATAAACTTCTGGAGCGAATATGTCCCGCTTGAACATAGTTTTAAATTCTGTCCCTGCTGGCATCTTTTGGCCAAATTGAGTCCAGCTTTAGTTGCATAATTGATTTCAGTAGACATTTGATTGGACTCAAACGTCCTGACTCTGAAATAAAGCATAGAGTAAATGCATGTTCTGATATTCAATAATTACATTCACATGGATATACAGGCTCCTGAGCTGCTTGGTATCACCACATCTTTTTACATTTGGAAATTTAACAGGTAAAAAAATAGGTTATAAAAAAAAAAGGTAAAAAATATTTATGCAAATTAGCAAACGAATACAGCATACCAATACTAAGTGTAATAATTCCATTTCTCTCCATGGCAGTGTGCTGTGTATGCCAGCCTGCCTCTCAGTAGGCTGAATCACAGTCCACTGGCTGTTGGTTTATGGGACGCAGGGGGGTTATCTATCTGCAGGCCTCCCTATAGAGAGGAGGTGGTGACTCCATCTCATGACGTTGGGCTGAACTGATAAAAGGACAGCCGGAGATGGATCGTGTCCACAATAATAGCCCTGGCTCACAGCAGCCTACGCCCCAAGCTCATAAGTCACTCTCACACCAACTCTTATGGATGTCTGCCCCCAGCTCCATCTGACCCCATCCCCCACCTGCCCGGCAGTGTTATTTCAGCCCTTGGAGATAATACAGAAAGTGTAATTGCCTTGTTAATTGGCTTTTTTTCTCACTGCATTTTTTCCCTGATGGATGGCAGCACTGATGGAATTGTTGGCTGAGCGGCCAAAGTAGACGGTGGGACACAAAAAGGAAGGGATGCGAAATAAGAAATGCAGGAAACAAGAGGATTCAAAGAGAGCAAATAAGAGAGTAAAAATTGTCGAGGAGAGGAGAAAGTGAGAGTGGAGGCAGTTGAGACGAGAGGGGAGGATACTGGGAGTGGAGGGAGTGGATTCATTCCAGGAATAGATAACCTTGATGTTAAAAGCTACATCCGTTGGATGTGTCTTTCTTTGACATATTGATGGCCCTTGAAAAGAGTCAAGCTGATTGTATGCAGGGAACAATCATTAAACCCACTCCATCTCCCTCCTTTCTTTGACTCTTTCTTTCTCTCTCTCTCGTGTGTGTGTGCATGTGTGTACACTTGTGTGTGCTCAGTTCTTAAGCAGGCTATTTGAGTTACTGTGGGTAGGAGTCCTTATACTGTAAGTATACTTGGACAAACAGAAGCCCTAGTTTGTTGGTTGAGAAAAGCTAACTTAAAAAATGAAATGTCATAATAAGAACAAACCTAATAAACTAAATGTTTTCAGTTATTTTTAGAGATCCATAACACAAAATAGTAACTAGGAGGAACCACAGTGCTGACAGTATTACAGTATCTCAGTGTCAGTATCTGACTGGTACCCCTACACACTACCAGTGACAGAGTAGGCCACTGTCCTATTTTAGAGTGTTCACACCCCAGAAAGCACCATTATTATTATTACTACTACTTTTGATTTGATTCCTCCCTTGACACATTCAGGAAATTGTATCTCAACTTTTTCTCTTGTCGGGTGATAACATGTCTTCAACTGGCAAGAAGATACATATGTTAAGATAGAAAAATACCTGGATCTCCACCGCCCACAGTCCAGTCATTATCAAGATGTATAAAAAAAGACATCGCCTGGTGAGCTGTAGCTGGGGAGAATCAAGTGAGGTAGTATCCCTGAATCTATAGAGCTGCACTTCAGATTAGTATATTAACAATAGATTTCATGCTCGCTACACTGTGTGGTCCTTTTGATGTGCATGTCACAGCTCTAGGCTCCATGTGTCTAAAACATGAGATTTGAACCTGGACCATAACCACATAGTTAAGACCAGACCACATTATATTGGTACTGCTAATAGCTGGGATAATGCAATGTTTTGTCCACACTCCCTTGGCCATTGCAAATCTCCTTGAAGCACATATATTCACAGGCAAAAAAAAAACAACTTTTGTAACCATATGTGTTGACTTCATAGTGGAGCACTGTACATAGGAGGGTTTGTACAGCTGGCTTACTCACACTGTGGCAGAGTGGCCCATCAAGCCCCCATGGAGAGGACACATGCTTTGGGTAATCAACTCTGAAAAGACCAGACTGTTTGACGATGAACCCACACTGCAGCAGTCACCAAGAGGAAGATACAAGATACAGAGTGTGCAGCCCTTTAATAAAGACAAGAGGGTTAGCTACTCCCCTTAAAAAAAAACAACAAGGTGCTGTGTGACATATGCAGAACAAAGGCCCGATTGTTCCTCCACCAGGGCATGATGGAAACATTAGCCTCCACATCATTTCGTTAATCTGTCACTTTAATGGCTGCTCCCACTGTTCTCATTGTGCGCTGTGTTTATGTGCGCGAGATGAAAGTGCGTATGGGTTTGTGATAATGTGTATATGGTTGAGAGTGTGGGTGTTGATTCAAGTGTGCTCATCCGTGGCTTAGGATACACAGAGGATATTGTAGACTACCGGGTTTGGCACTGTACCACTTGTTATTAAGTATCAGTTCATCAGGCGGAACCCCACAGGCGCGAGCATGGCCTCGGAAGGCGTTATGTAAGAGTGAGTGCGGCTTAGTTATTCTCTTCTCTATCTCCAACCGCCCCATCTTTCTCCTGGTTTCTCTGGTAATAAGAGCAAGCCCTCGCTGTGAAGGGAACGCAGGGAACTGGAATGTGTTTATGCATAAAAACACAACGCTTAATGTAATGCTGAAATGTATCTGGAGCTTGAGCCGGTTTGCACAGGAAAGAGACACATTTACACACCTTTTCACCCACAGGGAAACAAACCCTCATCCCTGTTCTTTGTTCTGCTCATTGCCTTAAGTTACACTTCCTCCTCTCCTTTGATCACAGATATAGTTTTTTCTTTTTTTTTCTTTTTAAGCACTGTTGGAGAGTTACAGGTCACACATCGCCAGTGCTTTCTGATTGGTGCTGTAGAATCTCTGAATGTGTTCCCTCCAATCCTTCTCAGTCCCTACGGGCTAGTGACGAGCTCAGCAGAGTGTGAAGGCTTGAGGGGCCTTTAGCTTTAGTTCCTTCATCTGTGAAGGTTATCTCTGAAAGGCTTTGGTTGCAACCTACAAATATATCCCCTCTAGGTAATGTCTTATAGGAGCCTTGGTTCTGGTACCTCAGTGGGTAATCTCTTTAAGGGCCCTACTCCTGGAGAGTGAGTTTCTCGCCGGGTAAGCTGTGAATATGTGAAAGACCCCGGCGCCCATGTGATCAGAGCACAGTGAGACACCCCAAGTCCTGTGGTGTCAAGCCCAGTCTCCAGCCGTGGCACCTATATCCCCAGGCAAATCACGGCAGCTGGAATTTTCCCCCCCGCCCTGCCTCAACCTCCTTACTGTCAGAGAAGCAGACACACACACACACACACACACACACACACACACACACACACACACACACACACACAAACACACACGTATACGTATCACACCGGGGGAACAGGCAGGCATGGAGCTGGTCCCGGATTTTATCGGAGGTGACAGCTCCTCACACTTCAGTGTTTGGATCACCTCAAGTAGCTGGGCTATGAGGGGAAATGAGCACTGCTCCACTACAAAGTCCAGATTTAGATTGACTGAGCTTGTCCTCGGGCCTGTGGGCTGCTGCTGCTGCTGCCGCCGCCGCTGCTGCTGCTGCTGCTGATGCTGTAGCTGTACTGCTCCTCCGCCTGACAGAACACCCACTACTGCTGCGAGGGACTGGTGTGTGCGTGTGTTTTTGTGTGTATGTCTGCGTACTCTATATGTGCGTGCGTGTGTGACTTCGTAGAGCCTACTTTGAAGAGTCAGAGACAGTGGGGGAAAGAGAGCGATGTGTCAGGTTTGGTTAGAATTGAGGGTGGCATCAGAATATGCTTGGCACTAATATGGCACCAGTATCTCTGTCCCCGTCTCTGCTTTCTGTCACTTAGTTGCCATCCTCTCCCCGCCCTTGACAATGTCTCTTTGGATTATGTGATTGGACTTAGCGCTTGGAGCACCCCTCATCCTTCTGCGACACCGCCTCTCCCATAAGTCTTTCCTTTCCTGCCCTGTCTTCCCCCCCCCGTGCCCACCACCCCCCTTCTATAATGCACTTGATGTCTATTTAAAAAGCCTGGCGAAAGCTGTAACTGTTCTGCTGTCAGAGGATCATTGACAGCACTAATGCCACTTGTCCTTGCCTCATTTGGCGAGAGGTGACACCTAGCTGCAGCCCGCCGCATTCATCAAGTGGCAGTGGGAGTGCCGTGACATCAGAGCCAGAGCAGACCAGCCACACAGCTATGGGCAGAGCTCTCAGTGGCCGGCAACACCTCACAGTACAAAAAAGAAAGCACTGCTGGCCATCTTGGATTCAGCCTCATGTGGCTACTTAACAGGATTCTAGTTAAATGATTTCTGTAAATGTAATATATGTAAAGAGCGTATGTTTACTGGACCTAATTAAGTGTAAAATAGATAGACACTTTTAAACCTAAAGAATATTTGTCCATCTTTTCCGTTCTCGTGATCAACTCCAGCAGCATACAGACTCTTGCTGACTTACATTTGACTTTCTACTGGTATGACTAGTTTCAGCAGCTTAATCTCAGTGGAAATCAAGAGAACTCTTCTATTTTGCCCTTCCCCATTGGCTCGGGATAATGAGAGAGAAAACCAAAGTCCTCCAAGACTACAGGCTGCTTTCCATTAGCCTGTTTCAGGAAGCAAATTAAATGAAACAATGTCTTCATTTAGTGCACCGTGCTAAGATATAAGTGGTGCACAGTAGCGAGTTCTCAACTCGAGAATTGATCCGTATTATCTGGAGAATTTTATCAGCCTACTACACGCACATAACGCATGCAGGCATCAGCGTGCCACACCCATGCCTGCTGATAGTTGAATAATTGCTTGCTGTGATGGTTCAGTGTGTGTGTGTGTGTGTGTCTGTGTGTGAGTGTGGGTGTACTGTACAGTACGTGGGTGGCTGTGAGCTTGTTACTGTCAGGACTTTGCCCTGAGGCCATGCTGGTCTTTCTCTGGAACAAGACGCTCATCCTCCCCAGCAACACCTCTCATCCCCTACAAGGAGCAGACCCAGACCCTGTTCAGTCCTGCCATTTAAAGCTAGCCTGTGGAATTTTACTATAGCAGTAAACAAGCAAACAAACACAGTTTTGTTTAGCAAGTCAACGTTTCTCACTAAAACTCATGTGTCCTTCAGGCCTAACCAACACGTTGAACGCCTCCATTAAATGTTATGCTTGTTCTCAGTGATTTGAAACTTGAGATGTGGTCCTAATTAGTAACTCGGTTTGTATTTGAGAATATAGGGCACATGTAACTGCTTTCAATAATGATATACTACGGTAGATGAATAGATCGATAAAAGATTTTTGGACTGTGCTACAAACAAAAAACTAAACTCACTAGTTCTGCAAATAAGTCATCTGTGTTGCTGCAAACTATTCTCTTTGCTCCATGCTCCATTCCAGAGATCCATATTTTTTTTTCCGATATAATCATTTAATACATGGCTTTACTACCCTTTTCTCAGTTTTTAATAAGAAATGTTTTCCTATTTATTTTTAAAAATACAAGCATGACCTACACCTCACCTGACTTTCTCATTCTGTTTTTAGGGGTGTTCGCCAAGTGTCGCTACGTCTACTATGGCAAGCACTCAGAAGGCAACAGATTCATCCGGAATGATCAGCTCTGATGGACAGCTGCTCAGGCGTAAAGAGGGACATGTATGACCAAGAGGATCGAATTAATCTCTTATTTATTAAGAAGCACTGCTGATATGTGATCATTTAAACCTCATCAAAAGATGTTGTTATGGTTATGGAAGGGGGATGTTTTTTTTTTTTTTTTGTGTGTGTTTGTTTTTCTTTTTCTTTTTTAAAGTTTATATTCCAGCCCCATAGTTACGGCCTCCACTGCTGAGCTGGGTCTGCCTCTGCCTCCCTGCTTCCAGCTTAGAGTCAGAGATGACACTCCCACTGACATGATTGCCTGTAAGCATCAGCAACCACACAACTCCAGACACACACACACACACACACACACACACAGACGCACACACACGGACAGTCTTTCTCTCTTACACACAGTCAGTGACAAACAGACCTAGCCAATTGCATCCTTTTCTTTGACAGCCATGATGGATCACCCATCCACTACCGTCACTAATCAAGGGTGAAAGGGGTGACGGTCACACACCTGGGGCCTGACATGAACTCATCTCTCTCACTCTCTTTCTCTCTTATACACACACACACACACACACTCCTACACACCTAACTGCTGTTTAAAACATTAATACATTGCAAAGAGTTTGACAGGAAAAGGTTTACACAGCCTGGTTAAACATACCTAAGATTTACAGTCCAAACTTGAGGCATTATCAGTCTTGCCTTGTTTAGTTTAAAGAAGAATGCTTCTTGTGTCTTTTCTTTGAATGTTTTTATTGATTGAATTTTATCTTTGTGTGTTTCTTTGTCTGTTATGAGTAATGATTCGGTCAGTTTCCGATGCTGGTGTGTATATGTTAGAGCATGTGGAATTTTATGAAAGGGCTGATTTAAGGTCAAAACCTTCCCAATATCAGCTTGAGAAAAACAAGTTGGGACCAAATATGCATATACACTTTCCAGGTATAATCATGTATTATTATGGTGTTATTATCTCAGGCCTTTCTCATTGCATGTCTCCAACCTTCACCTTCATACTGAAACAGTTCCTTCATTATTTGCATTGCATTGTGACGCATTACAAACAAACAATGAACATTTTTCATATTGCCTACTCACCATATGCCCGAAATCTCAAATGTCATACTGGTGTAGTCCAGGCTGCAAGTTATGTATCTGATAAATCATTGTTATTTCACCATTTCCAGATTGATCATCAATTAAAAAAACAATGGATAGTAAAAATACAGAGGCCATATTTCAAGGTGAAACAACATATTTGATAACCTATTAGTTATCATCTGACAGCGGCAAACATTCGCATTCAAACACTTCTTCTATAATATTACTATTTGATAATGTTACATGATTTAATAGATTATAGATATTAATGCATGTCTTGGACACACTTATTTAAGCCTGGAAGTAAAACACACTGGATGTAAGCAAACCTGTGGAAGCTAATGGGTTATCAGAAATGTTGTTTTAACTTGAAAACTGCTGCCGTGTGAATATGATGAACTCTTGCTCCAAATGTGTTCAAATGTATTGTTTCTTTGAAGGTTTACATTGTATAATACTTTTAGAATCGTCATAGTTTTAAAGTGTTCACAACAACCTACAGTATGGTGAAGTGCTGCCACATTTTAACGCATTATCTAAAGTTCTCCAAGCAACCTTCCAATGTGAGATGTTTGACATGAATGAATGATGTGATATAGCTGATCCGATGTAAAATTGTATTAGCTGGACGTCTCCAAGTGATTAAAAGGGTTTAACGAACGTGTGTCTTGTCAAATGGATACAGCGCTTAAGGTACTCTGGCGCTTTCACTTTAATTCCTTCTGCCATCACAAAACACTGTTTTCCTAATGATCAAATCTCCATCATCCTGCAAGCCAATCAATAGAGCCAATCAACATTTTAATAGCCCCGCGTTACTCGTCATTACACTTGCAGAAGTAGTTAAAAAATACTGACTGACAAGTCTCCTGTCAAGTCATAGAGGCTTGATTACATTACCTGTGTCTTTAGATGTGAATTAACTACGGTGATGAGAGAGGAGAGGCTTGCTGTATTTGTGATTTCAAAGAAAGCATGTTGAGCTTCAATCCAGCGTGTCAGTCACACATAGACAGATGAAAGAAAGGCCAGAGAAAGCCTCCTGTTTCTCTACTACGTCTGCATCTATTTATTTCTTATTCCTATTAGCTTAAACACGTGTGCTGGTTTTCATGATTGTGTGCGTGTGAGAGTGTGCATGCTTGCATGTGGTGACACACCACTTCCTACAGGACTCTGTGACCATATTCCAGCTGACATGCCGTTCAGGAGCCTGGTCACTAGTGCCGGCGTTTCAAAATGACAAGGTTTATTTGTCTGTGTTTTGATATGCTCAGAGGAAACTGGGGCTGACAGCCGGAGGAGGCAGGAAGAGGGGAGCCACAACAAGTTCCCCCCCACACGACACAAAATGTCATCCTTCCCCTGGCTGCGGCGCGCGCCCAGCCATCCTGCTGAAAAGAGCAGACATTTAAAACTTTGTGACATGTGTCACAGGCACTGCCATTGAGCCAGTGCCACTGATGGAGCTGGAATTGACAGGCCCCAAGCCACCGGAGCTGGCTGGGGGACACACCGAGTTTGGTGTGTGTCACTTCCTATCCTCGTCAGAGACGCATCCCGAGCTGCCACACCAACACAAACTGCATTATGGGATGGGCGGGGAGTACTGGAGCGGGTTGACATATGCTTGACGTGCTGCTTTGTGCATGCGAGGGGATGAATGGGATGCCTGGCATCACGGACAGTAGATTAATTAAGGTGTGAGGCACAGATCTACCTGTAGGCAATGCCCTCCTTGACCCTGAGCTCCGTCACTGTTTCTGCTCCTTGGGAACTTCCTGGCTGAACAAATGGCACGCCACTTCATCAGAGCAGATCAGTGACATTCTGCTATAGTAGCCCCGCAGGCTCCTCAACTAGTCAGTGTGTGTGTGTGTGTGTGTGTGTGTGTGTGTGTGTATGTGATATAACTGTACCTACATATTTTCTGTGTGTATCTGTGGCTGTGTGAGCCCCAGCTGGATGCCACAGTGCACAGTATCAGCAGTGAACCTTTGCTTGTTGCTTTTAATTTGTTTGCAGTATCTTAAATAATAAATAAATTAAACGTGACAGTGACAGTGTAAACACAATAAAAACAAATATCCATTTGAAAACTGCATTTTGGGAAATTTGGGAAGTTTAAATGATAATTTCATGTACATACTAATTATAATCAAGGTTTGAGGTGCATTCATGCTAGAAAAGGAACGAAAGTAACAATACTTACTCTCCCACAATGCATTTCATGAAAGAATTATTTTTCTGAAAACAAACAAACAAACAAAAAAAACTTATCTTTGGAAATATTTCAAAGTTGTGTCTTGTTGTTGTAAAAGTACACTTACTTCTTGTATACTGCTGCAGAAAACTATAGTATATAAACTGATAGTTCATACAGTTTGTATAATAAAGTGCATTTACAGCTCATATAGCCTTTGAGCTTAATATCACGTTAGCAGCACAGCACTATTCACCTCCCCAAAAGGCACACCCATGTGTGACTCACTGTCAAAAGAACTAAGGACCAATCACCCCGTCACTACATATCAGCCCACAGCCTGATGACTGATTGGCATGAGCTAATGCAAATTTACAAGAAGGCAGAGGGAGAAAAAAAAGGACTTGTCTTTATGAGTGACAACTGGCCACTGATAGCAGAGCAGCAAACAGGATGGGGTGAGATTTAGATTTAACTGTCCCCCTGGCTCTAGAAATCTCTCTCCTCCTCTCCTTCCCTCCCTCCCGCTCGTGCTCACTCTCTCTCTCTCTCTCTCTCTCTCTCTCTCTCTGTCTAACATACAAACTCTTCCCCTCCTGCACCTGAAGACATTTGGCAGCACACTGCTGTCTCACTTGATCCAGAGAAGCCAAAGGGGGGGGAGTGGCCCTTATTTCCGGGCCCGGTCTTAGATGAGTAACATTTGTCATTCAGGGTTGTGCTGTAGTAATTAGCTTGTCAGTGGGCACCAGGCTGAGCTGGCTCTTTCTGCTAAGAAAGATGGACAGACTGACACAGGAGCTGACAGCCAGTCGATAATGTGGCAATTAATGTCATAAATAATTCCACTGCCAATTATATCAAAATGGACTCTGTTCTTTCACAGGGGCCGGTACTCCCTTATCATTTCCTCTGATAAGGGGAACAACCGTCTTCATCCCCCCTATAATTATGGGGCTTTTTATATGGAAATACAACATGGCCTCACTCTCCACATGTTTATAGCACAGGGGTGAAAAGTAGAAAGGGGGAGACGTGGACAATAAATGTAACATGCTAATGAATCTGTATTTTGTGCCCTTTACCTTGCGTATTTCAGCGGGTCATATAGCAAGACCAGGAGGCATTCCAAATGTCATTGGCGCGTACAAAAGAAAATAAATAACTTGATTTGAAAATGAAGACAATTATGTGAGAGAGATCGATGTTGTAAAGGTTGCAAAAGCTTAACCAACAGTGAGAATATTGATCCTGACGCCCCATCACTCGGTGGGAAAAATTATATCCATTCTTTGTCTTCAAGATGCAGGTCAATCAATTGCAGCAGGTGAGAATACACGATGAGCCGGAATCAGCGAGGGTTCACTGAATAGTGAATGCGCTGTATATTGGAGGGAAATAAGAAGGGAAAAGTGGGAATTTGCTTTGAAATGCTTATTATCCACCGCCTCAGCCTGTTTCCACGCATCGGGCTCATTTGTCTCGACAAGTGACTCAGTCACTGTGAATGGTCCCCATCAGCCTGACACTAAACTCTTCCTGTGAAATGTATGAGCAAATAAAGTGAGCTCAGCACATGTAAAGCCCTCCTAATGCATTGTAAAACAGCCTTAAACACATCAGATGTATCTTCGGGACGGGAAGGTCGCTCTGATGGTAATATATGGTCTGTGCTGAGAAGTCTCAAGGTCGTGTCAGATTCACCTACATAATGCATGATTTCCCGTTACTCTTACAGACTCCAATCATGCCTCGCGAGCCTTGATATGAAAATTTTACTAAGTAAATCAGCCACCTTGCTGGCATTTCTATTACCCCTCTGTGTGCACTGACAGAGAAGATGAATAACGCTAAATAATAACATGTGGTAATAAATCATGTTTACTACTCATGGAGAGTGAAAAGCTGCAGTGGATGTAAAACCGTTAGCTGTTTTTTTGTGTGTGCGTGTTGTTGTTGTTATTCTTTCATCTTGCCTGTATGGATTTTTACTTTTTGTTTGTTGGGCACGTGCGTGCGTGTGTGTGTGTGTGTGTGTGTGTAAATGTGTTCTTTGTACTTTATGGAGATGAGTGTGTCACTCCTCCACTTGTCACTGTCATCTTGTTAGATTGTGTGCGTAATTATTGTGTCATTTATTGCACGAGAATTGCTTGCTTTGAATAAAGCAGTTAAATGACCCTGTTAGCATAATTAATTTAACCATCCTGAGGGGCTGCAAAGTCGCACTCTCATGAATATTAATTATTGTCAGTGTCAGTGCTAAATATTGTACAACAACAATGCAACATGTTTTTGTTTTGTTTTTGTTTTGAAGTGAAACATTGTTTGATGCAATTTTTGAGTGAAATTTTGACTCTTTGTTCCTGATGTACAGTCTCATTCTTTAAATTTTCCTTTAACAGTGACGTGTTTGCATGGAAGAAATAGAAAATGTCCCAATGGCTACATGTTAATATGATATAATAATAACTGCAACTTTTTCTTTAGCTACATCATTAAAACAGCAGCCGTCTTCATACAACATACAACATCTATACAGAATTATATGTCAGAAGACATGTCACGTTTGCATTTGAATGTTCAAACCCTGAGGCCCTACAGCTAATACTTAACATGACACAAATCATCAGCCATTGATTTTGCACGCTAGACTTGAACAATCATTTCAAAGGAAATTCCTGGAAATATTGGCATTTACTTCTTTTCTCTAGCAGGTCCTGAGGGTGAAAACGCTGATTGTGTACATGCGTGTTTGTGCGTGGTGTGCTTATCTGACAACTGTGCATGAGCAAGAACCAGAAAAAGCCCTCGAGAGAGACGGCTGATTTTCTCACATGGGCAATTTTGTTTGACTCCATTGAGGCACAAGAAAATACTTGAACAAACAGTGTACTGTACGTTGAGCCGAGCGATGTGCACCTACCAATGATATCGCACTCGTGGAACTCGTGGCTGCTGTATGTGACTCTCATTGTGGATCTTCGTTGGATGCTGAAATTACACTCCCCACCTCAAAATGAAAGATAATATTTCCCATGAATGTCATTGAACTGTAAACAATGTCCATACATTTCATATGAATACACACATTATGGGCCCCACAGTAGTCTGACCTGAGGGACGAGTGTGTTGTGTTGCGTGTCAGACTTGGTGGTATTTCCTGCGGCGCTCCTGTCCTATCTCTGGGGTCTTCTGGAGGGCAGCCTCTGAAACGGCTCGACTTGGCCTTGGCCAATGACAGTGATGTACAGTCGCAGTCGATTTTTGACACGCGGCTGTGACTAATTGTGAGGAAAAGGTGAGGGAGATTTGTTCTGGGGCCATTCTTAAAGACATGGAGATCCAGCCCACCTCCCCTGGGTATGGCTTAGCACAAATGAAATCCTTGAATCATGAATACTCTGAAGGTGAGCAGCTATTTACTGCAACCAGTCTTGTTTTTATGGAAGCAATATTGGTGGTCAGCTCATGTTTTAAGTATGCTGTTCCTTCTTCTCTGGATAGCATTTAAAGGTAGCTTTTTGACTCTCAGTTGTTGTCTTTAGTGTAGCAACAGGGCTACTCATAATATATAAAATTCATGAAAAGTAAAGGTGAAAGGTAAATGCAGAGTCAGTCAATAACAAAGTCTGGTGGATATGGCTGAATGAAAACCTTCGAATAAAATGTGAAAAACATCATTAAGAATTAAATTAATGAAAATCAGTCTCATACAGCCTCATAGCAGCTCTGTGGCTGTACTTGCTAAATGCTAACACCAACACGTTAACGCAACACAATCACAATTGCAACTAACTCATTTTTTTATATTACAGATTAATCCGTCAACCATTTTCAGCATTAATCTTTTAGTTGGTCCATAAAATATCTGTCATAAAGGTAACATCCGCAAATGTAAGATACTCAGCTGACTGTCATAGCAAATATTCACATTTGAAGAGCTGAAAACAGAGAATTTGCACATTCTTCTCTTAAAAAATGTGATGAATTTAATCATATGTAATGGGAACGATATTAATTTTGCAGGTATTTGGTTATAGACCAAAGTATTGGGCAAACATCAGCCTCATGGTGGCACCATAAATGTCAAATTCACAACATTGTATCCATTGGTTGTTGAGATGTTTCAGTCTGGACCAAAGTGGCAGTGGCTGACTGACGGTGATGCTAGCAGTTTGGCTGAAAACACAGCAGTGAACGTCTTCAGAGACTGGGTGAGAAACATTTGTTTTTGTATGCAGACAACCATTTCTACGCTGGAACTTAAGTATTACTTCAGTCAAAGCAGAGTTGTTCTCGCCACAAACTACACAAATCATTCACGATTTCAAATATGCATATGGTGATTTAATGCCGACAGCACAAAATATTGAGCTTCTCACTGGAGTCAGTTTGAATATCCCTGAGCTAAAGGTTTATTGGTTGTTATGTGTCTTCTCCTCTATGTGTGGGTAAACTTCAGCCGTGAACCTTCACATTTGGGTATTAGCGATGTTTGTTTTTTTTTGTTCAGTTTTTTTTCTCTCAGACAGGCTGATAGGCCTAACCTTGTCTGCCTTTCCAAACATATTGATTAGCCTGTGAGAGGAGAGAGGCTATGAGACCGAGTGCAGAGGCTAAACTTGAAGTAATTCCACTTCCTACTAATAGCATCCCATTATTTCACAACAAGGGGAAAAGTTTTTGCTCTTGTACTTTTGAAGAATCATGAGTTTGAATATGAGCTACAAGAGCCAGATTTTCCAGTTTTGACTGGATAATGAAATACTTAAATCAATGTCCTGGTATTGTTAGTAATAACAGAATGATGGTTTTCAACATGGCAACCCAGGCTGCCTGAGTTGAGAACATAATCTTGATTCCACGATAAATCACCAGTTGTAATGACAAGCCTTCCACAAACTGCGGAGCCTGCCATTGTTTGTGTGTCAGATTGGAAAATCCAACCATCAGCCACGGGCTTAGAGAAGAAGATTCGCCAACTTTTCCAGACGAGGACATGTAACACAAATTTCAAATGGCAGTGGCAGGCAGAAAAAAGAGAAAAGCCAACCCGTGCGCCTTTGTTGTTCTCCTTTAATTCTGTTAATCGCCCCCAGGTAAAGATTAGCTGCTCTTGCCAATTTAATTCAGCCTCAAATGATGCTGCTACAAGGTCACTTTTTCTTTTCTTCCTCTTCCTCTGTCTCTTTATTCAACCCCCCCACCTACCACCACCACCACCACCCTCCTTGCACCCTCCCCTCCACCTCCCCATCCCATCACCCCCCTCCCCCTCTCCTCCATTTCTCTTTCCGTGAGCAGGATTGAGTTGTCATGTAGTTCTAATAGGCAGCACAGGGAATCATTAGTCCACCTCGGCTCCCTGACTGATGGGTATTTCACTCCAATCATCTGAGTACTGTGCGTGTGTTTGCGTAGGTGTGTGTGTGCGCGTGAAAGAGAGAGAGAGAGAGAGAGAGAGTACACTCCCCTCCACCCTCCAACGCATGCACGCACGCATGCACGCACACACACACACGAATGCTCCACCACAGACATCACCACCACCCCCCACCCACCGCTGCATTGTGCGCCCGCTGCTATTGACGGAGTGTCAGAGCTGAGGGGAGATGTCTTAATCAACTTGGACACACTGGGCATTGATTTGACAAGCTGCTGTAATGACCTTCTTGTTTTCGTAAAGGATCACTGTTTATCTGGGCCACAACTGATGCGCTGAGCATGCCTCATTGTCATGGAAACTATTATCACGGCTGAATTGGGATGGGGCTCAGTCTTTGGATGTCTCTTTTTCTCTCCGCGTCGCTCTCCGTCTCTGTCACATACACACAAACACACTGTCTATACGCACGTGGAGCCACACGTATTGATATCTGTACGTTTGAGGTGATGCGGTGCAACCAGATGTGTGTGTATGTGTGTGCACGCGCGCGCGCTTGAACGTGATGTTTAACGCCGCCAGTCAAAATCGTCAGGGGTCAAAGGGAAATGCGATAATTGGTGTCAACATCTTTCACGTCAGTGTTATGGAAATCAGTACAGACTGGATGGATTGACTGAGAAGGCTCAATAATCCCCAAGACACCCGTTTCATTTACCTGCCTCCCAGCTCTTGTGGAAAATTATTTTAAACGTTGTAGCTCATTGATTTACTAAGTGACCCATAATGACATCTAAACCGGACAGTTTATTCTCAATGGGGAAATGAAGAGACACAAAAATATCTACATAGAACTTTTAAGACATTTTTAAGCTTCTGCGAATCGTCTGCCAACGCCGCCATTTTATATGTGATCCTCCTCCTTGATCTGATGTTAGGCCTAGAGGTTACGTGATGCTGATTTTTTTTTTATACATAAATTCTAATCTATCTGCCAGTGCATGTTGAAAGATGAAAAGAAAGGTCGCCTTTGTGTTTGTGTTCAGACGCTAACACATGATGAACGCTGTTGTGCTCCATCACCTGGTTCATGGGGCAAAGACACACCCTGCTGCCTTGAGAAGAAGACGACACTCTTGCTGAGTCGATTTGCAGGGATCTCAGGTTCAGGGTGCTGTCAGCTTCTGTCAGGGCAATCAGCAACACTCAGCCTCCCCTGAATAGCCCGCACAGCAGACGGTAAATATTATTGGCATTCTGACACCCTCTCGCTGCGACCAAGTGTGTAAAATTGTTAATAAGGAACATGATGGTGCCACTGCATGCTGTCGTGAGAATGGAAAAGCTTGCTCTTGTTGGCAATTATCCAAATAACAGGATGAGGCATCTGAGGACAGGTGATTTAAGTCCTTAGCAGAGTGGTGGAGAGGTTTGTTTTGGCAGCAAGGAAGTGAAGAAAAAGTCACAGAGGTCACATGGTAAACATTGTCCTTGAGCTATATCCATCGATACAGCTCCTTATAAAATGTACATAGAGACCCTTGTATGCACTGTTTGGAAAAATTGCTAAAGACACTGTAGACAGACGAGGCACTTTAACACTCGAGGACTATTCTGCATTATGGATAATAGCCATCTCAACAATACTAAAACAGGTAAAGGTTGTTGTTGTGTCAGCTTCAAGTATTACTGAGAACGAGTTGCTTGTTTACTGAAATCCACTGTTATTAGTTATTTCTATAACTCCCCCAGAAAGTCTCAATGTGACACAGCGATAAGGCAAACCGTATTCCTCCCCTTGCATAGAGCAACGTAAGTCATTACTTTTAAAGGCATAGTATCTCCATGTCGCAGAAGGACGCGTTGATAGCAGAATAAAGTACACAATCGTAAACGTTTATGCCAGTGTTTCTCACTGTATGATTACATTTTTATGGTTCATATTCTGATATGGCTTGTTTTTTTGCTGCCACTGCCAAAGCAATGAGACAGGCCCAGAGGTGGCATTTCTCCTTTGCTTTATGGGGGGAGGGGGGAGAGATGCCTGGAAGAGAGTCCTGCTTGGTTTCGTTCGGTAAACACACTGCCAAGCTAAATGGCTGATCAATCAATTTCAGTGGGATCGATCTGCATCAGTTCTGCCTGCATGCACACACCCGGAGCCACTTTATTGTAAATCAATCATTTTGAAAACAACTCACAGAGGGGCCCGTCCTCACTAACAAGCCATCAATTCCAGCTGCCTGTGTAGCACCCTTATCAGGCCACAAATCAACAGCCACACAAACATCTGCTCCATTTCCATCGCTCCCCCCCCCCCCATCTCTGCCTCGCGCCATCTTTTACCCCCAGCTCCATCCCCGCTGCTTGTCCTGTTTTGATGGCGTGTCTGGCGAGGAGGAGGAGAAGAGAGGAGAGGAGAGGCTGCGAATCTTCACCACACCACTTAAGATAACCCAAGGGTAATAGTGTTTGCACATTTGAGAGAGAAATGAGGACAAATGCCAGGGTGGGTCATACATTCTCCTTCTGACCGGCTGTTTGACGTTGGAGTGTGAAATTGCACACTTCAGTTGAGGAGTAGCAGGCAGGGCCCAGAGACTTATGAGATGTCCACTGATTTCTAGCTATGAGAGAGGAGTGGGTCGATGCCTGAGAAGTCATCCTGCCTCATCATAACACCTCAGAAATTGGTGCTGCTCATGATGTTTGAAGGATTCTCGGGAGATATCTCAGTACCCTTGACACAGTCGACACAGTGCTTAGTGCAGTGTATCTAGGAGGAGATAATTTCAGTTGGAAAATTGCTGCGATACATAAAGGTTAAAAATCCTTTAACTTTGGCACTGTTTAATGACATGCTTATCACCATTCAGGCTTTACTCAGACACGTTAGAGCTATAACGCGTGAAGGAAGGATTACTTCCTCAATATATCATTTGGCTGCGCAATAACTGTATCTGTAAACCCGATCCACATTAAGATGCTACACATCCCGATGCGATGCACAAACATCCCCAGCACTGACATGACAGCGCAGCAAAATACCCGGCATGATGTCCTTTGCTCTTCCGCTGTCACCGTCTCCATGGAGATATACGAGCCTATGTGGACAGAATGAGATTCGAATGCTATTCCCACCCATCACTTTGGATCCCCGTTGATTGACAGCTTGACAGGTGAAAGTGATGGAGCAGCTAATAGCATGTCAGTAAACGTAAATCAAGACTAATGCCAGGCTCAATGGATAAGCGGATTGGCGGTGCGACTTGGACCGCGGGGTCATGACTCCTCTGCAGGGTTGGGATTGGTGAAATACAATATACATTTAGCTCAGGCTTCCCCTGGTGATAGTCAAGGTCAGGTACTGGGTCTATTGCATTTCACAGTACCTGTCTGTCGTATAGACACAGCAAAGTGGTTTAGTGACAAAATGAATGCACTGATATTTATCATATCGTCATATCACTTTTGATATAGCTGGGTTTCAAAGGTACTAAGAAAATAGTGAGCTATTATCAGTGCTGAACCCAGTGGTAGAAGAAGTGCTCAGATCTTTTACCTAAAGGCCCTGCAAACATCAGCCTCTAGCCATGAGAAATGAGATGTACAGTGTACTAATGGTGTGCCAACACAGTACATGTGCCAGTCCACATAAAGCTGTAGGCTTCCGAAGTCCTCTATAAGTACAGTCTTGTACCTAATGACAATGAAATAGTGGACAGAGCTTCTGTTTCTGTGAAGCCGAACATGGAAGTGTCTTAAACCTGCATTATTTTGATTGGCCAGCAGGGGGCAACTTTTTTGGCTGTCTAATCATATTGAATTTTATGGAAAAATGTCAAACTTCTCACTTGATTTATTACCTCAGTCAACAGTTTTCTTAATGTGTTCATGGTCTCAATCGTTATTTCAAGTCTTCCATACAGCATGATGTTCATTCTGTAAATTATAGACGATAAAGCAGGGTATGCTTTAGGGCATGTTTATGACTGACAAGTCATTCTAAGTGAGTCCGTCCAGCCTAACATGACAGGCTTATGAAACTCTGATCAAACTGTCAAACTAGGCAGTGCTGTTCAAACATTAATCAAGATTCTGTAACTGGGTTAAAATACAATATGCAATATAGTGTATTTTCTCACTTCAAATGTTTTCAGAAAGATATTTTGGTGTACCGTTTGGCTGGAATATGAGAATATTTGTTACTGCAATTTTATCTGCAATACTCGTCCAAAAATGGTCTTTTCTGGCTCTGAAAAACCAAGATGGCAATGTCCATAATGCCAAAATCAAGGCTTCAAGACAGTTATCCACAAACCAACGAGTAGGTTTACATTTGGTTTACATACCCTTTTCCATGGAGAATTTAGTAAGTATCACAAACCTATTAAAAAAATGAACTATGTGGTTAGCCTAACCTTATTTTGTTATTATCTACAACCTGTCAGTGGAAGTATGATCATCTTGAGATAAATCACAGCAGATTTATAAAATAGCTACATAATTCATTATCCAATCTTCCACCCAACCTCTAGTTTCGTTGCTTTGGTACTCCCTGTAATACCAGAAGATAAACAAAATGTAAGTTCCCAGATTGTTACCCTCTTTACATCTTGTTCCCTTACATGCATGTCTTGGTATATACTGTACTGGTACAGTTATTCAGTTGGGGTTGATTCTGGCTGTGCACTTCTGTTTGTGGTCTTTCCACTACTAGTAGCAGTATAGTATAAACAACTACCTCAAATTCTTACTTATGTACTACTTATGTATAATACTACACAGAAGAAACCTTTTATTTGTTGTCGGAATAAAAAACGAGGAGAATTTCGTGGTTTAGAACACAAATACATCCATTTTAATTTGAGAAAATACAAAAAGAAACCATGTACAATCTATGTACAAACTTTTTGTACAAGACAGTATATTTATCAGCAGATTATATTTGACAGAGTCAGGTAGATCAACTCAGCACCATCAAATAATCATTTTTTTCCATCATATCTAGAACACATCCAAACTAATTAGACTGCTATGTCAAACTCCTGTTTGCTGCAATGACAATGTGCCAACAAATCCTATCTGTGATACGCAAGAGCAATGTCCTGAATTCTTCCTGAACTGATAGGCAGCCAAAAAAAATGAACAAAAATTGCAACTTTTCTTAAAAAAAAACCAACAAAAAAAAGAACAGAAAAATTGCTGAATGCAATTTTAATGTATTATTAAGACTTGAGACCCACCTCCCATCCCCATAAGTATTATATGTTCTATTATATCTAGTACACTTCCCAGCAAATAAGTTATTATATCCGTCCTTTACAGCAAAAAATAGATTAACAAAAATAATGCAACATACTGTAACAGTAACGCATCATAGTCTTTGATTTGTTCAGTGGACAACAACACATCTGATGTTACAGGCATGGGCCTCTATGTGCATCTTTCAGTCATCCATATCTAACTACACTACATGACACAACCTGATAACCTGTAACCAAGCACACAGCAGAGACGATATGCGTGGTTTGAAGACCGGGGCCTCCTGAATGCCACTTGTCGCTATAGTGGGACTTACTATGGGCCCTCCTCTTGACCTTCTGCACTGCCTGACACTATACTGGCATGGAGGCATTGATGGCTTGGATGTTCTCCATGTCAGTACAAGACACCGTTCTCACAGTGGAAAAAAAACACTTTGGACTCGCGTCCCTGAATGACTGAAGGATGCTTGTTCAACTAAACTTTTCATGGCACTTCAAAAAACACTCTAAAAACTTTAGAGGTATACAATGCAAAGACCTAAAACATCTAATAGAGACATATGACAAGGTGTAGGAAGGAGAGACTTCTAAGTCCAGTGTTGTAAATAATGCCAGCCTGAATGAGTTGCACAATGAGGGTTCAGGTAGAAAAAAAAAAAGTAATCAAGTGTAATGAAAACAAATGGTGCATTACTTTGCGAGTTTATGTTAATGCCAGTTTGCAGCATGTACCGTTCTATTTCTGAACAATGCTATGTTTAAGTACCTCGAAAAAAAAAAACTCTGTAAACAAAGAAGAAGCAGTTGTGACAGATTGTGACAGATGACAAGCTGACAAAATGGAATGTAAACCCTGTAATAACACAAAGTGATAAAGACAGTTAAATTAAGGATGTTCTCTCGTTTGATAACCTCTGCTGAATTGGTGCTACCTTCCATCTTTGTGATGGCCGACAAACCAGATCAAATTCCGCTCAACTTTTTTTTTTTACGTGAATTGTCTCCACATTCCTCTGAGAATTCAGGATCGTTCATTTTCAAGATGCGCATTTGTATGTTTTTTTTTGTTTTTTTTCCCAACATAACAATCAGTTTGTCGATTCTATGTATAATTAGTCATTACCATTATCAAATATTAATAGTTCCTTATTGTTCAGGCTAGCGAGTATGCCATTAACAACCCAATTAAACATACATTTTACTCACATATTTTGTGAAAAGAAATCTATTTGCTACAAAGTGTGACAATGATGTAATCACAGTTCAAAAGTTCACTTCAGGACAATGTGTATGAGGCTTCAGTATAGTTGCACCACACCCAATAGACGGACATTGAAGCTCAGATCATTTTTGTTTGAAAAAAGAAACGTGGTCTATATAATGGGTTGAATTTACACAAACATATTTAGCACAATATTGTGTTCTTTTCCATATTCCAAAATCGTTTCTTTTTTTTCTTTTCTTTTCTTTTTTTTTTTTAGAATGACTTTTTCTTTTACAGCCTATAGAAGAGAATCACTTCAATAAAGACAGACGGCGTCTTCTGTGTCATATCTGAAATCATATTTTGTGGAAAACACCAGCACACTGTGCTGTAGTGTACGCACTCTTCCTCCACACTAGGGACCTAATTTAGGTCAAACACATCTAATGAAGGTCATTCAGTTCTGGCCCGCACACAGAGGGAGTTCCTCCGTGGTCTTCTCGTTATTATCACCGCTCTGATCTGCTCTCCATCTAAATACATTTACCCCCGATACATAATTCCCTTACCCCTATCTTTCCGTCTGCATGTTCGCAGCTAGGCATGCTTAGTAGCTGACACATTATTCATTAGACGCGGCTCATCTGGGCAACTAAAAGTGGCTTCAGATGAGGGTTAATTTATTTCTACAAGCACTCAACAGAGCTGAGCTGCCAGGCTGAAGATGGTGCTTTCACAATGCAAGCAAGTTTAAGCTTCACTGGCTCCAGAGTGATGCAGTTTGTTAAAGAGGGGAATAAAAAAATAATCTTTTTTTTGTTTTAGTATGATGTGAAATGAATGATGATAAAACAAAAGCCTTTGATATGTAGTTGCAATTAAAGATATCGTTTGAGTCTCCTTTAGTACTTTTCACTTCTTGTCTAGAAAAATAATTACAAATTGATTATGTTTATGGATACAAAATAATTATGTTTAAATGTAGAAATCCAACTACATATTTGTATGAAGTTTATGTGTTAGGAGTACAAGGCTACCACCTCCATCCTCCATCACTATCGCGGCGGGATTTGGATCTAGTCAGCGCCTAAACGTGCAAAACACACTCTCACGTTGCACACAGGCGAGCATAAAGAACATAGGTTACTCTCCAGTGTCCTTATCAGCAGTCTGTGGCAATGTTGCATTTCCACCCAACTATATTTGAGCACATCCCCATGTTAGAGGACCGAACACAGCAGCTTAACTCCTGAGAGTTTTGAGGCGTGTGACATCTGGATTGGCAACAGAGAACATCCAAGCTCTTTATTGCCTCTGTGCCAACCCTGTGCCAGGCAGTTGGTCTGATCAAAGGAGGACCCATTTATGCCCACTTTTATGCGATATGTGGCATTTCTTTCCTCAAACATAAACTTTT
Source organism: Protonibea diacanthus (assembly GCA_028641955.1). Lineage (NCBI taxonomy): Eukaryota > Metazoa > Chordata > Actinopteri > Sciaenidae > Protonibea > Protonibea diacanthus. The sequence continues at coordinate 10,935,065 of CM053989.1, forward strand.
TTTTTTTGTAACAGACGAAAACATTCAGAAAATGCACCACTCTTCTCTGTGATCCCAATTCTGCCGCGGATATCGCGGCTAAGAGCGTCAACGGTGGGCACGCGGCTGCTGTTCGTGTTAGCTCAATCATAGTTGGGGGTTTTGGTTTGATTTTTTTGATGCAACATATGTTTTTGTTAGTAGATCCAAACCCTCTCGACTGTTTTGTTTTTTTCTCTAGCCATGAGTTTCATTTTTTAGAGCCAAGATCCCACATGCTGTTCTTTCAAAGGTGCACCATCACACACAAACCGATGGAGGAGATGACAGCGCTGATCAGCGCAACACCAGAAGGACAAGTGGCTGCAATGCGCACACGCACACACACACTCACACACACACACACACACACACACACACACACACACACACACACACACACACACACACACACAGAGCTTGTATATAACGTAAATGCTCCTGAACGCATGAACGACAGGTTAGGGTTTTTTTTGTTTGTTTGTTTTACATCCTTCTCATGTGTTCAGGTTGATCAACCACACTGTATCTGTTATAGAGGGGGCTCAGGCACATATCATGCGATAGGAGCGTAAAACATAGTCACAGGCTTAACGATCTGACATATCAGCAGAAGACATGTAGGTACAGGGTTCTCTTTCAGCCAGCAATCACCAACACTGCACCATTCTCTGAGTTTTTAGACTACTGTTTTGCAAGATGATTTTGTTTTGCAGGGCTGGAATGCTCTCACTCAACATGACGAGTCAACGGTGAAGTAGCAAACCTTAAGCAATGACATGAATGTATAACAACCTAAGAACACGATTAGTATGCCTCCGAAAGCCAAGCAGCCCTCCCTCCCTTAATTTCTTCCTTCCTTCCTTCATCTCCTCATCGACGTTAATTGAGGGGGAATCTGATGGTTCCAGTTGTTCTGTCAAAAGAAACTTGTTCAGTTTTAGTGCAAATAGAACAGAAGCAGACAGGAGATATGAAGTTGAAAAGCCCAGCTGGTTTGAGGTGACGCATCTGGGCGGATCTTTGGGAGATGATATGGTCAGTTTATCGCTGCAACCCTCATCCTCCGATTACCAGTCAACTTAGCCATGGAGTCTGGTCACTCGAAGAGGTGAACTATTGCAAAGAATTACAGGAAGTACTCTTTTTTTTTTTGTCAACTCTTAAAATAATTCCAAAAAGTGCTAAGGGGAAGGGGCTGTACAATCCTTATTTGATTGTCATTATGTACATCACTATGGATACATTAATAAATAAAACAATGTCCAAGAGCATGGAAGTAACATTAAAGGTATACACATAGGAGGTCCCTTCCAGTTTGGGTTCCTGTCCAACCCTTGATTAGAAGAATGAGTGAAGAGAAATGTGTCAGTCTTCAACATCCCTGTCATCATTATCATAATCAGCCTCATCACTCCTCCATGAGTGATCTCCTCCCATCTTCTTTGAAAGAGCATACAGATGTCTGGTGAGTCAGCAAGAAAACCCTGTGTTCAGCATTCATCTTCGACTTCTCTGATTGGTGGAATCAGACTACTAGTGGATTTGTATTGGTTGACTTGGTTGGCCATGTGAGTGCTCATGGGCTTGATCTGAATGTTCCGTGGGTAGGCATTTTCTGGTTCATCTGTAAACCATTTCTTTTCTGAAGAGGACAAGGCGAGAGAGGAAGAAGAAAAGACAGCGTTAGTTTGAAAAAAACGTGCGGAAACATGGGATTACTTACAACCATACTGCCTCAGTTTAAGTGATAGATTTGCATGGCATTCTTTGTGATTAGCATCAAACCGTAAGGTCCAGTTGTTCTGGTGCGCTAAGCCAATTTGAATGTCATGGTGTTGTCATTGTGGCATTGTCTAAATAAGTACATCTGTGCAAGCAGATGGATATAATCTCTCAGAATTGTAATTTACTGTGTAATGACAGACTTCATTTTAAAACACGAAACAACTATTTTAAATAGTATTGTTCAGTTCTAAAGTGTTGCAGCTAGTGTTCCTGCTATCTAGTCATGCAGAGTTTGATTTTTCTCTGGTTTTAAGATTTCTGATTCCATCTAAATAATACAAAGAATAGAATTTAGTTTGTGGTGCTCACAACAACAGTATCTCCAGTTTTTAACTGCTTTCTACGAAGGTAATACTCTCTAGTCTTCTGTGGATTATCCAAACTAGATTCCAATTTGAGATGCAAAGCGAAGGAAATTTTGGAAGTGTCGTGGTTGTCAATGCAAAGATGAGAGTGGAGGGGGCAAGTAGCTACAAATTCATCTAGGGCTGTGCTAACTGAGGTGAGCTCGAGTTTCTAGTAAGTCCTGAGATGACACACATGGCAGTTTGTGTTCATGTTGCTACCAAACTACAGCTAACGTCTGCACAGTACCTCTTTGGAGCAAATAAACACGGACCACGCAGACACTCAAGCTCGTTCTGTCTATGTTTTAACAGAGACACTGTTTCTAGAAAGACTTGTTGCTGTTTTTGATGTAATATTTGAAAGCTATGAGCACTGCAAACAAAATTAACTTCTATAATGTTGGGATGGAGGAAATCTCTGAGATAAATATCTCAAAACCTTAAAAAATGTAACTATTTGGATGGCTAGGTGTCACTAATGTTTAGGTAGAAAATGTGTTTTCGTTGTAGTTATTTGGATGCTATTATCCTGGACTATTATCTTACACATTACACTATATTCCCCTCCGACACATTATTGTAAGAGTTACTCTCATGCTGACGATCATAATGTGCGAGAAGAAATTTAAAAGATTTGGATATCTTACTTTGGAGAGAATGTCTTTATGATAAAGTAGGCTATGAGAGCACTGTTTCTGAGCTCAGTGTGAGGAAAGGTAAGGGTGTATGCCAACTGTCAGAAGTTTGTAAACTCTCTCCCAGCACTTCACAGGCATCTGCAATGCCATTCAAGATGTCACTTCCTTTTGGGTGAAGTTGTAATATCAAATTTAACTTTGCTATGTGGAGCAAACCTTGTGTGTGTGTGTGTGTGTGTGTGTGTGTGTTCGCGTGCATGTGTGAATGTGTGTTCACGTACATGCAGGCTTGCATGTGTTGAGATTCATTTGTGTGTGTGTGTGTGTGTGTCTCAGCAAGCTTAAGGCTGCGGGGCCATGTGTTACAGCACAGGCATTTGATGTGTAGAATTGTGCCTGAGGTGAAGCAAGATGTCTGCCATCTCTCTCCAGAGTCTGCTGCTGATACGGTGAACTTAGTGATGTTGCCTCAAACCACCATATCAGGTGCACAGGGTTACAAGGAGGAAACTTACAGACTCATATCCCCCTTCAATTTAGACTTTAAATTGGTCACACCTCCCACTTTCTTGGTGTGACCGATGGCACAGGGCTGGACACACTTTCTTAAAGTTCTGCGAAGAAGTAAGCAATTGGCTGCGTCAGGGGGGATTTGAATCAGCCTGACCTACATGTGAGCTATGATCTGTGTTTGTACAGTCAAGAAAAATGTTGTCACTCTGTGCTGTATGTTGATGCCAGTACAATAATTACTTACTGTACTCAAAAGTCTGCTTACAGTCGACTAACAGCATTCAATAGGAGGGAAGATGCGCAAACACACATACCTCTCACACAATGCAAACCATCTCAAGTTGAAATCAAATCATAAAAAAGGCATGGAGGATGGCGGAAAGAAACAATGTGAAAAGGGATTTGTCTGGAGGAAAGTGATCAACTGAAGTAAAAGGCACAAAGAAAGGAGGAGGGAGGGAGGGGGGGGAGTTCGTCTCAACCTCATGCAATGTGGAGATGGTCCTGATCATGGCAGGGAGGAGGCGGGAGCAGCAGCAGACATTTTGCTTTCCAGATGAAAGCAAAACTTAAACTGAGGCATGGTTTACTTAACATCTGAAGAACATAAGAAATAAAACAAACTCCCCTCGTCATAACAATATCCACAGAGGACATAGTTATGATCAGAACCCCAGGTAAAAGTTGCTAAGTCATGCAGAATCGTTAACTTGCATACCTTGGCCCATTCTATTCATCCTTGTTGCACTTCAGAGAGAGAGGTAAGTAATCTACTGTAAGTAAGTCGTATTTACAGTAAATACACAACTGACAAATGGCTACCAATCCATTTAAGGCTTACATATTGTTACTACAGTATTCAGGCTATGTCATACATCTTAGTTTTTAAGATGTATTGAGGGCTTATCATCTACCATTTAATAATTCTTGAGTACAATCATAACAAATCTGCATGCTTTTAGAATGTGTCATGATTTCAAAGTTCAGTTTGTTTATTCTCCCAGATTGAATCCATAGTGTATATTTTAGGGGGGGGGGAGAATAAGTGATATTTAACATTTAAGTTGAAAATCTTTCACCAAATTTGAAATAATCTTATCATAAACAGAACAAGAAATAAGAGCCTGCTAAAGAGGGCTACCGACATGGACGTGCAATTAAGCAGTACAGGCACCATGAATAACAAAATATCAACACTGCTAATGAGGGATGATCTCGTGACTAACGGTGTATCAATAGTGTTAGTCAAATGTGCTCTAACAATTGACATTAGCTACAGTAGGTAAAATCACAACACAATGCATCCATGATCGAGGCGTACTGATCATGAGCGCTAAATGTGCACAAATATCCAACAAACAACAGTTATTTACTACACAAATATTAAGAGTTACGACACATAGTGACTAAATATTAAGACAGATACAACAGAGAGACCCAACAACAATATACTGAATGTGTGTTGTGCTGAGTTATGTCATTTCATTTAGTTGTGGTTGAGGCCTTTTCCTGAAAGCTTGTTTCCAACCACACTGGCTGTGCCATCCAAACAAATGGTTTTACTGTTTACACTGCAACAGACTTCATTTATAAGGAAAGAGTCCCAAAAGTCTTTGATTATAATAAATGAGCCCATCTCACAGAGTGAGTTTACCAATTTAATGTCATGTTATGATTGCTGTGATTTGAGAGTGAAGACCACATGCAGATGATTATGAAGGAAACGCACAGACATCGGGCATGAACGCGGAGCACAAAGCACACAAATAAACCACAAACGCACAATACACAGTGTTTATCTCAGTGCATGTGTTCACTACAGTCTGCACACAAACACGCACACACGCACATACACACACACCTATAAAAATACAGGTCAGGTATAAGACACTAATCATGCACGATAAAACTCCACAGGAGATATGAGTCCACGTACTTCTGTTTGTCGCGGGATTCCCGGGTCTTACTGCTGCGGTTCTGCCTGTTGGAGGGCGGGATGGAGTGGACGGAGGAGCTCTTTTTGCTGGAGGAATGGGAGGAGTGGGAAGAGTGGGACAAGCTTGTCCGGGACTGGCCTGCGTTGTGGTCAAACTGCATGAGGCAGAAGATCAGGTCTGTGGGCACGAGCTCAAACTCGTATGGAGGGTTTGTGATCACGTACCTGACCAGAAACAAACATTCGATACGTTGAAACTTTCATGATCATTGCAGGAAAGCAAATAGTCAAAGATACATAAAAAAAAAAGAAAGAACTTATTGAGCATCACTCAAACTTTTAAAGGAATTTGTACTTGAAGCTTAAATTCATATATAGATGCCCATACATCATATTAGACAACAGTCTGACGTTGAATACATATACAAAAAACACTGCAAATATAATGGAAATGAAGAGGCAAACTTTTTAGGACACAATTACATCTGACACAAAACAATTCTATAAATAAATAAATGGTAAATATTTTTCACAATATTTACTTATATTTGATAATACAATACATGACTAACTTTACAGTATATATTCAACACATTTACCTATTTATTTATTGCATCTAACTTTTCAATTTTACTTTATTTTACATTTTTCTCACCTGCCTTATTTTTTTTGTGTGTATGATTTATGTAAAGTTGCTGCTCTAACACTGAAATTTCTATTTTGAATGGCTCTATCTATAACCCTAATCACTTTTTTTTTAAAAATTACATCAAAATACTCATTTTGACACAGAGCAAAGGCAGAAATTGTACCGTTTTGTGCACGGGCTTGGTACATCCAGATGAGCGTCTCTTAATCTGTAGATTCCAAAGCACAGCATGTTGTACGTCTTCAGTGCCTTGCAGAATAAATCCCCGTAGCAGCCGCCATCCTGATGAACAGCAGAACAAAGACGCCATCAGTGAGTTGTAGGTTAGCCTGATGATCTGGATCAGTGAAAGTAAATGTATATGAATTCTCTGAAAAGTTGTAGTGAAAAATTCAATGTTCTGCATTTCTGAGGGTGTTTTGCTTTTGAGTGAACATAAACTGCTGGCAATGCAGACTGTAACAATCAGCAGTGTTTCAGAATTATGCTTTAATTCATCCAAGAAAAAAAACTAAATTACTTCAGTATTGAAAGTTTTGTATAACAATAACAAAAACCTGTAAAAACAAGGTTGGAACCAATTAAACTTGGAATTCCCTTGGTGGTGTTCATTGTTCTCTCTAAAGCCCCCTTCTCTCTCCACCCACTAAGGCCTGCTTTGCGTGATCACTGTTCTTCACATCGGATTAAGGACCGTGAGGAGCGGAGGCGTCCAGATGTGTGCTGTTGGGTAGTGCCAAAACGTGTCATCTCCACTTAAACATCCACTTACCCCCAAGTCGGCAAAAGGCCCGTCATAGATGGCTAGCTGGGCAACACGACACCTGTCTCTGTTGGCCAGTGTCTGCGGTGTGCTGTAACCTCCTCTGAGAGCATTCTCCTCAGCCAACAAGGCCTCCAGCTCTGGTGTTGCTCCCCCTGTGACCAGCGTCCGGATCAGCGTGAGAATATTATCATTGAAGTATGTCTGGGGAGAATAGAGAGGGGATATCTGTAAGCAGTTGCCTTTAGAGGCACAAACAGGGAGGTGGCAGATGTGGGAAGAAAGCACATCCCTTATGATTTCAACCCTCGGCCTTAGTATCTTCATATAGAGCAGACTGGGAGGTGGAAGATTATTCCTGTCTTGCACACCATTCCTATGACAGCATATTTTCAATAGCGATGAGCATGAAAGTAGTCACGGACAGAAACTCTTGAGCTATTCCTCAGGCTGTGCTAACTCCTCCTTGACAACAGCAAAGAGAGGAGACCACTGTTTGGATGACTGGTATCTCTAATAATTAATAACAATAATCTCTAATAATCCCCAACTCTGAAATATTGATTCTGAAAAGTATATATATTGTATATTATATTGTATATTGTATATAAATTGTAAAAAAAAAAATAAAATGATAGTCATAGTATATGTGGGATCCTCATGTTAAATAAAAGAGCACTATTCCTCCCTGCAGGAACTCTCTTCTATACACTGTATGATGTCCACTTCTCTTCTGAAACAACAATTTGACTGCGCTCTGCGGGTGTCAGGTTCTCTTGTCCTTCAAGCCGATCAGGACCTGCTTTTGCCACGTGTGAAGACAGCCGATGTCACTCGGCAGCCGGGCCGGAGTGGCAGCTCCTCTCCCTGGGCCCCTGACAGGCCTGCAGAGCCTCATGATGGATGAGCACTGTCCATTAGCTGGCTTCACCTCTGACCAGCGGCAGACTACAGCTGACGCCTGCTCTACTCCCTGCTCAGCTCGGCTCTGCACGCCCCTCTAACCCCTCACTCACTGAGAGGGCTGCTGGAATTAAGCCATCACAGCACCAAAGGGAAAACCACAGTTGGTCATGAGAATGGAGAGAGGAAAAATGAGGTGTAGACAAGAATTTTTTTTTTCCAGCCTCCTCTTTTATCTTATCTCCAGCGCGGCAATGACATTGTCAAAAGATGAAAGAGCGCTTCTTTGGCTTGTTACAGCCAAGCTTGTCTCATCGCCATTACGCTAACCTTCAACACTTATTTCGTTACAACATCTAATAAGGCTCTTGAAAGTTGAATTCATAATACTTAAGATGAGGAGTGATGCCAACAATTTCCCTTTTGGTGTCAACGTAGCTGGCAGGGATGTATGATGAATGTACTGTACCATTTCATTTACCAACTTCTGCCTGCTTGAAATGCCAAAACCGTGCATCTACTGCAAATCATGGCTAAACTTACCCCATTTTCTCTACTGGGGGAGCGTTTTTGATATATAGAAGCTGCAAAGGGTAAGATTAGTACTGTTTAATGGCTACTACTGATATATCTAAAAAATGATGCGAGAATTGTTTATAAAATAGCAACCAACCACCAAAGAAGCAAAAAACAGAAAAAAAACACAACATTTCTGGGGTTTATACCATTCCATGCCAAGTTTATGCAGGTCCATCTTTTGAGTCTGATTCACTTCAGAATTGCTCACCTCTTTCCCTCATCCTGAAGTTTCTACCAGTGCAACATCACGCAATTGTTACCCAGTGGACGCAGCATCTCCATTGTGAAACTTCTTTCTACTTTCTCTTTTTGAAATTCTAAATATTCTGTTATAGCATCCAAACAACAAACTAATCAGGAAAATCAAAATTATAAAATGTGTGAAAAAAAAGAAAAGGGTGATTTTTGGGCTTGAAAAAAAAAACAACAAAAAAAAAACACTCCAGCACTGAGTGTATGGCATGTTTGAGAACTCACCGCACTCATCAGGGAGTCGAGTACACTGACAGCGAAGGCGGTGCCGCAGGCGAAGGGCTGAGTGAGGTACAGCTCTGTGTCTGGGTCGTCATCATCATCTTGGTCCAGGAACTGAACGTTTGAGTCGTTCACTGAGAGAGGGGGGGGGGGGAGAGGGAGTTAGAGGCGGCCACTATGAAGAAGCATGAGCAAAGAAAACCACACACACACACACACACACACACACACACACACACACACACACACACACACAGACACCAACACACCTGAGAGTTTAGAAATGTAGACTTCTTTGTTTAGGTTTGAGTTACATTTGGAAAGATTTGGATATATCATGACGATGAAACAGAAACATCTCAGGTATATAGGCATTGGTCCAGTATTTGAGCTTGCAATATAATGTAACATTCGATGCACATTATATTTGCCCCGACATTTTGCAATTTTGACAGTTGCAAATATTTTGAAATCCAAGATTAAACAGAAACTTTATTTCTTCTCCAAACAATTGACATGTCTTTGATTGACCTTTTCATTTAGAAATAAACTAAATCTGTTTTCTGTCATTCATGTTTTTTCTGTCCATGTGCTGTAATTGTTTGGAAGGTGGAAAAAAAAGGCATTTTTGACTTTTTAAGAAATTATTCAGCATTATAATATTAAATTTACCATATAACACATGCAGGGTGCATTTCATACATTTGGACAAACCACAACTTTAGGAGAAAGTATTCAAGTATATTATGCATTACACAGTAATAAACCATTGTAGAAGTCCCAAATCTTGAATTAATCACACATATACTCTTGCATTAGTCACTGTATTGTGATCTTTCTTTGATTACTCAGATGCAAAACTACATATGATATTAATAATAATATGATTATTTTATCAGAAAAACAGAATATAGGTATTTTGATTTATCTAGTAAATATGGTAAAAAAGTGAGACTTCAACAATGGCTACTATGTCACATGAAAAAGTCATGCACTTATAAAGTCATGCTATGTTTTCCAGAGTTTTCTTGATGAATGTGTTTGTCACATCATCGCTTTTAGAGAAACACATCTCAAATATTTACCTGTGCCCTGAAAGTCATATTAAAGCAACAACACACTTTCATCTCATGATTAACAATAAATCAGGACTGCTAAATGAACTAAATGGCACAGTGGGAATGAAAATAATCCAAAACTGAAATAAGAATAATAATAATAATAATAATGTTTTTTGGTCTCTCGTGTATGGCATAGTGCGTGTCTTTGTCCTTAGACTGTATTCCTAGCAGCAGTGGGCAGTGAAGGGTCTATGAACCAGCGTTACTTGAAAACCGAGCATCACACAAGTTTTTGTTTGACTCCTCCGATATCTGAGCTTGAGAGATATGGTCTAGAGGAGAGAAAAAGAAACTGGAAAATAAATTTAAAAAATAAATAAACAGCTTAAAAGATGGTTTGATCTTGGCTTTTTTTTGTTTTTGATATCTGATTTCTTCCCAAGCTTCCTGTGCGCTGTGGAACAGAAATGTCAGTCAAAGAGACATGGGGCTGATGCAAACAGGCCCAGGCCAAAGGAGTGAATTGGGGGGGAGGGAGAGGGGGTGGATATGTGTGCATGTGTGTGTCTGTTTGTTGGAGGAGGAGGAGGAGGAGGAGGAGGAGGAGGGGGTGACGGGCAAAGGGGGGTGTTGCTATGAAAACAGCCACAAGGACAGTCTGAGCATGATCAAAAGCCTAGTGATGCTCTCCAAACGCAACTGGAGGAAAAAAAAAATACCCCAAAAAGAAAGAGAAAAAAAAAAATCATTAAAAAGGGGGCCAAAACAAGACAGTCAATTTCAACCAGAACGAAGAATAAAAATGTGTTCAAAGTGAAGCCATGGGAGCAGCGAGGGCCTTGACTGCAGCCAGATAAATCAAGACAAGCTGATGAGGAGCAGAGCGGCGGAGCGAGGGAACGAAGGAACGAACAGCAGCAGAGGACAAAGGCTCGGCTTACCCAGCTCTGTTATCATTTGTATGTTGGTTCCACTTTTTTTTTCCTGACTGAGTGAAACCAATGGCAGTAGTTTGCCAGGTTTAGCTAATGGTGATGAGACAGTGCAGGGAAGGGGAGAAATGGTGTCGTTATTGAAACAGTTTCAAAGACTGCAATAAAGGCAATTCACTGTCTCGGACTGCTAGTGTCAAGTCTGGAATTACTCTGAGACATTCATGGTTGTCCAGTATCTAAAAGTAAAGCGCCCTGGATTAGAGTGCACAGCGGATACAAAGCCGGAGCTGTCACAGCACTACACCACTACAACAACAATAAATTATTTCATGGTAAGACAGTGAAAGGGATAAACATGGTCTTATCCATAAACACACCTACTTTACACGCCATGCAAACAAAATTGATCATGCAACTCGGATGAGGCCTGTTTTTATGTTTCAACTTGACTTTAATCTGCTGCTGGCACTGTAAACTGAACATATGACAATGTAATTACTGCATGTGGTTCCACTGAGACATGCAGCCACTCTCCTCTGCATGCTCTTACTTCTTCCTCTCCTGGAGGACAATGTTATCACATCTAGTGTTGCTGTAGCTGTGAAACTCGTTAGCTCCAGGCAAGCAAAGGCACAACACAGGAACTCCTAGCATTTGAGTCCAGGACAGCAACCGATGACTCCGACAAGGATAGCATCTAGTTGTGATGATTACGTATGCGGTCAGCAGTCTAATGGGAGAGCCTCTCTGCAGGTAATGGCTGGCCCGGTTACAAGTAACATTAGGTAGCTCCTTTCTCTTTCTGGCCTTTTCTTAGCTGGCCTCATGCTCCATTGCTCCCTAATTGGGTCAGGGGAGACAGAGTAGCCAGTCTCTGCTGCTTTAGAAGGCCCCTCAGAGATCTGAAAGTTTCATGAGTCCCCACTACCAGTGGGAATACAGCCACTGCCATTGTTATTAATAAATGGACCCATTTTGCAACCAAGGCAGTTTTTTTCCCCACTACCTTTTCACTCTCTTGCCTTTTCTCCCTCTCTCACCCTCTCCATCAGGCTGAGTTTCTCTTGTGCATTAGTGGACAAATTGCGGGAGATGAAGCTATAGTCCTAAAAATGCCAATCTAACATCCTCAAGTTACAGTAGTCCACATTGTCCTCAGAGCAAAGTATGTTCCTGTTCTGTTCAACTAACATTATCACCACTTGACAAAGACTAGCCAGATCCAATAATACACATATGAATATGAATCTGAGTTGGATCCAGCAACAGTGAGCAAAAATTCCACAAGCAGTCTTGAGTCCATTTGACTCTGGATGGGTTGCAACTTGATGAATGCACAATGCTTAAATCTATGATCATCAGCTCTACGTATGTGTCTGTCTGCAAATGAAGAATGAGTTGATCTGAGGTATGGCATGCAGAATTTGCATTGGAGGAGTGGGTGAAAACAGTTTTACCTAGTTCTGTGATGATAGGGATGTTGGCTCCGGTGGTGACAGATGCCTGACGCACGAAACCATGTACTGGACTGCTGTCTGGAGATGACCTGTCCATTCCAGGAGGCGTGAAACCTGAAAACCACAAACAGATTTCTGGAAGTCAGTATAGGGTACATACAGAAGCAGGACAGTTAAGGAAAAAATGGGATTTAAACACAAACTTTATAGCGCTTTATAGATAGAAAGTTTATAGCACCTTCATTTGCATTTTTTCGATTGATTATTTTACCTGTCCATTTAGTTTGTTGAAGAAATTAAAGTTAATTTTGATTATTAAAGTTGATAGGATTTAGCTGTATCTCTATTTTGCTGTTTGTGCTGTGTTTAATATTTGTATTTAAATCAATATATCAAATTATTTTACAATTTAACACATTTAAAACATGTCATTCCCAATGGAGTCAAAAGCTGAGATGGCAGTTACTGAAATCTGCTAAACTGGTTAGCTTTAGCAGGAGTCTAGTTATATTTCTTTCATGATTGGATTTAGCTATAGGTTCATGTAGTTATGTGGATTAACTAACTGAATTACAAGATGTCAGTATATCAAAGTGAATATTTCTTCACGATATCAGCAATGGGCAAATCAAGCAATTTCAGCTTTAGCTGGGGCTACATGTGGCTATCTATCTAGTTGTAGAGCCCAGAGAGTCCTAGCGCAGTCACTGCAGTTAGCAGTAGTTAGTCTACTGCAAATCTGACATTTCTCAGAGATTATACGTTTATGTGGTAGAATAAATGGTAAAACAGATGACAAAAAAGTCAGATTCTGGTCTACTGGACTCTTTTTTTTTTTTTTTCCAGAAAAACACAGTCCAAGCAAAAACCTGTGCGTCTCAGAATGCAGATGTATCATAGGCACGAGGCTGTGACCTGGAACACTGTATCAATACCATTATACATAGTGCATGTCAGCTTACTCAGCATGAAGTTGTTGATGTGTGCTTCCTGTGTCATAAATGTGCGCATTGACAGAAAAAAGGGGGAAGGTGGTGGGGAACGCTAAGTGAAAAAGGCACCTGCCTAAAAACTGCCGTAGACATACTGTGCTTTTAGGGGTCAGCTCAGACATATTTAGCATTCGCGTCGTTCCATCAACGGGCAGACATAAATTTTATATGTTGTTCATTTTGTTACAATAAAATTGGTGAAGTGGATCCTGAAAACCTTTTATCGGAAATGGCGTGGCTGAGAACCATGAAATACAAGTGCAAGTGACAGGAGTATGAATTCACATGACTTCACATTTTTGCATTTCCTCAAAGTGACAAGTAAACACCTTAAATCCGTAATGCTATATGCATAATGCATCAACTGTGTTTTGACATCCATCATTTAGTGCTGACTACAGCAAAATGCCAGCTTATAGTGCCACCACCAAGGAACCATAATGCAGGGAATATATTCAGGCCACAAAGTTTTAAAAGGATTGCAAATTTCCTATGTATGTGTGTGTGTGTGTGAGGGTGCCTTTCCTGTCAAGAAACTCAATGAGCTGCTTACATTACAAAAGAGATCTCCCAACGCTTTGCAACAGAAAAGACACCAAATAGTTTAGTACACAGCAGGAAGCACACACTGAACTGAAGCATGGATAATCATAACTCTTGTTATACCAATTATTGAACTTGGAAATAGCAGAGGTTTGACACTTTGAGTCAACCGGGGAGCACAGGCTCAGACAGTGCGAACATCATTTTGTCGATGTCCATAAAGGATGATGTTTACTCCACTGGAGAGTGACAGCAAGTTTTTTTGGATGCTGCCTCTAAAAACGCTGCTCTTATTGTATGATTGTGAACATGAAGACAGTGCGGAGCCGTAGAAGAACAGTTTCCGCTCTGTGCAGTGTGTACAGAAGAACAGGGATACATGAGGCCTGCTGCTGAGCTGCTTTCAAAACCTGTTAGAGGTTACAAACAGCTCAAAAGTTGCAATGTGAGCTGGTGAGCTCCAAAACAGAGAGCTGTATGTCTTCCTAAGACGGAGTGTTGCAAAACCAAAAGAGCTAAAACGTGTTTATTCCCCTGATCACAGTAATCTTCTGCGCGCAAGAATTTAATTCCGCCATGAAACCTTCACATTTATGACACATAAAATACTCCTGTATCTTTTTATACAATTAAACCATAAACCTTTCGGAAAAACATATAACAAGTTTTTTTTCTAGCTGCATTTCATTGGTATATAACTGTAAAGTAACAGTTTGGCAAGTAATGCATAATTTCCTTATTACAGTACGTTAAATAGAGAAGCTAGAGTTCGAAAACAATGTGTGTTGATCTACTGTGAGGCTGTAACCTCATCTGTTCAGCAACAATGTACAATAGACAAGTGAGATCTGGGTTACATACCCCCTTATCCCTGTAGCCCCCCGGGCACAGCTATTCTCTGTGGTTGACTACATGCTACAGCAGCCGTGAGAAGCTCTCCCCCAGGAAAGAGCATGTTTACTTATTCATTTACACCTTCTTGTTTTAAATTCCACAGACAGCGTCTGAATAGGAGCATTGCTAGGAGGGAGGAATCCCCAAAGCAATACCTATGATACAATAGCAGTGTCTGGGCTAAGTGCGTGCGTTTCCTCGTGTACGCATGGTTGCATGTCACTGTGGTGTGCATGTGTGCATTTTCAAAGTATTTATCACCGAAATGGTTGGTTGATGTAAGACCCAATTATTGATGACAATAGGCTCAATCCATCGACCCTGGGAGAGGATATAGGCTAGTGGGCTTCCATGGTGAGGTGGCTTTCTGTGAATACTGCTCCCCAGAGCAGCATGCTCTAAGATTTACCCCTGCTTATTGTTCCTCGGTGGCACCGCTATTGACAGCGCATCACTCACTCAAGGCTGGAGAAATAACAGCATTGGCATTCTCCTAAAACATGTGGAAGTGCTCTGCACTAAAAAATAATGGCCTCTTGGACCTTCAGCTTTGATTTGTATTTACAACAGTCACAGTGGTGGCACTAAATAGTACTGAGCTCCAGGCATGTCATGCCTTTCGGGCTAATCATAAACTGAGGATTACCTGTTTTGTGGATGTGCGTGGATAGATTTTGTTGCCGTGGGTGTGCATGTCTCTGTGTCTGCGTGTGCACGAACAGACGCATTCAAACACGAAGGTGTGTGTGCGCACGTGTCGCTGTTTTGTTGTGACTAATGAGGAGCAGCTGAATTGGCCTGCCTGGTGATTTGTACTAGCTGCTTAATGATGATGAGGCCTGATGGGATGCCAGGTTCGTGTGTTTGTCTGCAAACATCAACAATCTGTTCCAGACGGATCTGCCAGACACCAGATCAGGGGGAACAACATCAAATGACACAGTCATGTTGATTACATCATTAAAAAATATTATCAAGGAGGTTTAGCAGCATGTAATTACCAGGGACAAGACTGAAATGATCAGAAAATTATGTGGAGTAAACACTCTTCAAAAGCTTGATGAAGCAATCAACGCAATGTTTTGTGTGCGCACTTCTTCGGGAGTTACAGTAAAGTCAGTTCATATAGTAGATGCCACTTACAACACGTTTGCAGAGTGTTTCGATTATGAGCACTTAGCCTCTGCGCTTTTCAAACTACGCCCATCCCTCGTGTGTGTCCTCCTCCCATCTTTTCCTGACTTCTTTTTTCAATCTGTGAATGCTGTCTTTCCTGCCATAACCTGTCCCCTTTGGGCAGCAGTGCACATGGAGTCTAATAGGACGCTCCTTACCTTGGGAGTTAGCCTGTAAGACCCCGATGCTGTCATCAAACTGCATAGATTTGATGTTGAGTGATGCCAAGATGCATTCTTTATCCTGCAGAGAGGCATCGTCGATATTGTTCTGATTGGCTGACAGTATTACGCACATGTCGCAGAGGTTGATGTTGACAGCCCTTAAATCTGCCCGGCTTAATGGTGTACCCTTCAGGGTGAGGAGAACAGAGAGAAAGAGAGACGGAGAGGGGGGGTGGGGGGTAAAAGCACAGACAACAGACAGACATAGGGGAAAGAAAAACAAATTTAAGAAGCAAGCGGGAGTGGAGCTTTGGGAAATTAGTTAACAAGTATTCTTGTTTTGAGGCGATGACATTCCACTGATCTAACTGGGCATTGGAGAATCAGAGACATGGACTAATCTAAAGGCTAGCCCGCGCTGAGGGCTGTGTTTGGGATTCTCCTCTGATCATCAGTCAAGCCAGGCCTAACAAGCTCTAAGGCAGCAAGCCACACCATCTGTGATGGGCACCGCAGCTGCAACACACATAAACTCCACTTTGGATATGCAGGATGTGTCACAGCTCTGGATGGGGGGGGGGGGGGTTGACTACTCTCTCATGGAGTGATCATTCAATTGAGTAATGTGCGATCAAATCAAACTGACAATCGCTCTCGGGATTTCAACGTGCATGTAAATCAAAATGTCAATGCTTTATTAGCAGGACAGAGATTCTGGTTTAATGATGCGTCTCCTACGGCGGTGAACTGGTATACTCACAGGTAAGATGGAGACCTTGGGGAAGTTGTGTAAAGTTTCCCACTCTCTTCGCAGGTATTCCAGCGAGCCCACAAAAACTATAGGTTTCAGCTCGTGGTAATGGAAGTTGCTTGCTCTTAAAGGCATGACCAAGTTTCGCAGCCCCACTAAAGCGGACGTGACATCCCCAAATATACAGACCACCACATGGCCGCTCAGCACTGTCATGGAGGCCTCACTCCGCGTCTGCAGGGAACAGAGGGATAAAGGGAAGAGGGAGAACAGAGAGAGGAAGGGGTAAGGAGGAGCGCAGGCAGACAACAGAGGAGGACGTAGACATTTACAGAATATAAATTAGTGCTGTTGACAGGAAACTGGTTAATGTGCATGAGGTAACACATTTTACTTCAAAGTGTTCAAAGGTCTGTTATAAACTGTTATAAACCCATATTAAATAGTTTGTTAACCAAGGTCTACAAGGTCTGGCTACGTAGCGATCTCACTATTTATACATAAACAAAAGTTTGGTTAACCACTATTCTGTTTATAAGCAGTTTATTGGATAATCAGAAAGATGAATTTTACAGAACAAAAACAACAACAAACATCTTGTCTTTTTTTTTTTTTTTTCAAAGGGCAGCTGATTCAATCAGGCTGAAAAATGCAGTTTGTAAGATTTTAGGCACATACAGTATGTATGACAAGGACCCTGTCATAAATCAGAGAGGTATAAATAAACAAAGTGCGTCTATTGTGTGAAGTATGATGTTGAGAAAGAACAATGCAGTGCCCTGCTTTCAAGATCTGTCACCTGTCACACCAGCTTGATGTGCATTCATTTGCAAGTTTGGGTGTAGGTTAAGTAAACTAAATGCTACTATGATACCAGTTGGTCTGAAACTAAGACTGTATCTTTCTTTATTAGACATAAGGAAAAACAATAAGCACCAAGGGGACCACTGCAAGAAAGTGGATCATACATACTTTATACACTTTAAACATTTTTGCTAATTACTGATTATTTACTCCACGTATCTGGGACATTTTTTGGTAAATCAACTCATAGTATAGGAACGTCCTTCAGCCTCCTTAAGAATTAAAGTTAAATCTTTTGAGAGCAACAACTGGTGTACAGAGAAGCAATAAATACAATTCCACGTTAACGATATAGTTGGATTTTTTTAATGTTTTATTTGGACAAGGTTAAACCCCGCCCAAACAAATTATGCACAAACCCAAATGCTTACAAACTGCCATGTTAAAACACCCGAGCAAACCCATGCGTGGAGTGTTGAAATGCTGTTCACAGATCCTCAGTGGATATATATATATATATATATAAAAAACAAACAATAAACTCACCTTGAACAACAGAGAGGCAGTGAGAGAAATTTCAATACATATTAGTATGTGATTGTTTTACTACAATTTCGAGGGGAAACCTTTGCTCCTGAGCATACTTACTTAAATCTTTTTTTTTTTTTTTTTTTGCACTTTGTTTTTATATTTTAGTGGATTGCAGTTGCTCTTTGCCCCACTCACCAGGATGACTTTTTCGATCTCCTTTGAGGGGCACCAGTGAAACATCCCTGTCGAGTCATACCTCTTCACGTTCATGTCCATGTTGTCAATTTCATTTCCAGGAATTAGAAGGGGGTCATGTCTACTGAGAGAACAGAACAATATGTTCATCATTGATTAATTTTGTGAAATGACAGCAGCGTTGTGGGTGCAGTGGTAACGTGAAAGGAGCGCAAAAGACCACCTGGGTTTCTCGAGATCCACACAGTTTATTCATATATAAAAAGTATCCTGTTCACAAAGTGTTAAACTTCCTGCCGCACTGCATACTGAAGGTCCCATAACGATGATATCACTCCTCCATTCCTTCTTGTCCTTGATGTCAAGTCATCAGACAATTCAAAAGACCCTGGTGCTCGCAGTGGCACAGAGAACAGCGAAACTTGAGTGCTACTGACTGAATGGCATGACAACACAAGGCCAATTACCAGCTTTTACCCTCTCTTTCACTTCCTGACGCCATGCGGTGCAAATAGTAAAAGCTCCAACAGGCTCACACTTTAAATATTTCAGGAATTTGCCCAATCACATTTTGCTTTCCCAACTGATGGCCATTAATGTTTCAACAGCGTGTCACAACCAAACAGGCTAATCCACAGCAGTGGGCTGCTGAGTTTTATCCGGTGTAACACTGACCATGAAAGGGCTCCTGTCAGTCCTGTTATACCGCCTCTCTTGTTCTTACCTACAAGACATGTTCTCACAGCTCCTCTAAAGGCAATCCAGAAAATGTCATCCGAAAAAACTCAGGACAAAATAATTTTTTTTGCATATTCTGTGTGGTTACCCAATAAGACTTGCTTGTTTTACAGCAACGCGAATGTAATTTATTTACAATTCAACACAAATAATGAAATCCTCAGTTATAACAGCAATGAACAGACTCCAAAAACAGGGAGCTGCAGAGAGACAGATATTTGAGTAATATGGGAGAAAACATCTCAAGAATTTGACATACATCTTTCTCAGTATCACTCTCTCTATCCTCTATCAACACTGTCATTCACTGACAAGGCTTTGATGTTGCCTCTTCCTTCAGCCCGCATTTGGGTTGCATACCATCGCAAGAAAAGTAAAAGTTTAAAAAAAAAAAAGCTGTCAATTAGCCACCTTCTCTCTCCACCTCTCTTCCCCCTCTTCCCTCTATCAGTTATTGCAGGTGATAATAACACTGACAGCATTTAGTGTTTTTACACTCAGCCTGAATCTTTCATCCAGAGGCGCGTGTTGCGCCAATCAACTCCACAGAGCCCCCGTCACTTCAATCTGCTCAGCTCTGCTCGCCTCCACACAGGGGCTGACTGGCGCATGCAGGCGGGCTGCCGCTCCAGCTCTCTCTGCCAAGACAGCTATCTTTCACAGAGCTGTCAGCAGTGTGACTGGCAGCCTGTCACAGGCTCCGCACACCTCCTTCTCCCTCTGCCTCGGGTTGAACCTACCACAAGACTCGGGGAGAGCAGACATGACGTTTGAGCCACAGTGCCACGCCCAAGGGATATCAGCTGCGGATGATACTGTGACATCTTCCGCGATTGGATACATGTCATCAGTCATGACCCGTCAAAAAAGGTTTGTGGGAATGGTGTAAATGCCATGGTGTTAATGCCTACAACACAGCCATGCTAAGGGTAGGCCAGCTAGGACGCACTGTCACCCTGAGTATAATTAGAAGACACAGATTTTAAGTACATTTTAAATAATTTCCTAAAATATTTGTCTTCTACACTTATTATTTTGGAAAGTACATCTTTTATTATAAGTTTCCTCTCCCAAAATACGTATTTATATTTAATTTATTGTGCATCAGACTGAAAAGCAAATATTTTCCCTGGATGAGATACAATATTTTACCAGATGCACTTTTATATAGGACAAATATTTCCCTTACAGCATGTCTCACTCCAGTGTCTCACCCTCTCGCTTTCTTCCTCCCTCCCTCCCTCCCCCAGTATATTTTTCAAACCGAGTTGAGTTATTCTAGTGCATCACTCTGCAGTCACAAGCTGGGGATGGGCGTGCTCCCCCAATCCCTCTCTGCCAGACTATGAAGGCAGCCTCTTGCTTTGAAAATTTTCCCCATCATGCAAACTGACAAAGGCATGCTTTTCAAAAGCCCACAGCCAATCTGTTGATCATTATTTATTTACAAAGGCCTTCAGGCTGCAAGTCCTGTAAAAACCATACTTGATACGTATGCTCGCTCTCTTGCTAGCTCTCTACTGTGTTTCCCCCTCCTTGCTTGTAGAATAAAGTATCCCTAAGGCTACCTCAAACAATCACTTTTCATTGTGCATAAAATCCACCTTGTAAAGCACAACTGTTTAATATATATGGTGTTATATGTTGACGGGGGCAGCTGTGAAGGGGGGGCTGTGGACTATGATGGGTAATTTGATGTTTTGCTGAGGGCTAAGACTTGGAAAAAAAAAATCTACACCTATAACAGAGGACCTGTCATCCCAGTACCCAAGAGCCAGCAGAATACAGAAGCACCCCTAAAGCAGAGAAAACTTTGACATCGCTTTGAAGCGTTTTCAAAACGGAGTAAATAACTCGCAAGAATTATTATCAGTGCGAGATCAAAGAAAAGATGCATATATTACATGGCAAACAGGGACCATCTCCTAAGCAAAAAAGGAAGAGAAGAAAAGGTTTTGTACTTTAACTTAGGCAAACTAAACAGCCTTTTAAACAAGCGGTTAGCTGGAAATGTGCCAACGTCTAGTTGTTTTTGTAGCCGTTTTCTCCCTCTGAGCGAGGGCATCTAAAATGATGCTCTGTTGCAAACTAGACTGAAGGGTATGACTCTGTGTTGGGCTAATGGTTCGGCAAGTGTGAAGGCTTATTAAGTGCTTGTTTTGTTGAGAACTGAGGGGGAGGCTGACAAGTATTCTGGACAAAATCACACAGGCATGCCAGTGCAGTAGGAGGAACGCTGCCTAAGGGAAGCTAGGAGGACCAACATACAAAGACTTCTACTAGAATGTAAGGAAAGTGCAAAAATAACCAGAAAACAATGTATACTAAATGAAAACTAAAAAAAATAATAATGGAAAATAAAACTATTTAATATTTTGAAAATGGAGTTATTTATTTTGATGCAGGATGTTCTACTGCAGAGCAGCTTCACTGTGTAAATACTAACAGTGTACAAGTGTGTGTGTGACGAAAAAACACGCACCTCATCTCTTTAGGTTTTCACATTGTTAAGTCATAAAGATGACGGCCATAACACTTACTCTCATTAGGAGTAGAGCGGCGCAGCTATGAGTGTTCCTGTCCTGTTACATCTTTCCCACCATGCCTTTATGCTGCCGTCCCAATCCGCACAGCTCGGCCTCCCTGTACTTTCCACGATGTCGTGTTGCTAACCTCGCCTCGCAGCCGGAGGAGCACAAAAGCCGAACCCTTTTATCTTTCAAAATCAATTAACAGCAATTTAATTCCACAGGACAGGATAAAAGGAAGGTAATATTTGAATTCATATTTGATTGTGATGATACATCTCACATATGGCCTTAAGTACCAGAAACAGTACTCACAGGGGTTCCCACAATAGAGGAGTAGCCTGAGGGCAAAGTAACCATGCAGGTCCCTCTGATTGGTTGCTGGTGTCATTAGTGCCAGCATTGTTTAAGGAGCACATGTGGACCAGACCGGAGGAGGTGACAGCTGGGACTTTAAAGCCAGAGGAGTTCTCAAACGGCTCCTCACAGCCGCTTTTCATGACAGAAATATTATTTCAGCTCTGTCATTAACAGCTGACAGCATGCCATCCTAAACAGCCAGAGCCTAACAGGGCACTTCTCCTCTCTTTCTCTCACAGAGTTTCTTACCTCCTTCTTCTGCCACCCCTAATTTGCCCCCTCCCATCCATCCAAAACTCCCACCATCTCACCATCAGCAGCATCCGCCTCTGAAGTATCTCTCACGCACATCCCTCCATCCCTTCCTCCCTCCCTTCCCTTCTTTCCCCGTATCTGACTTCCTCTCACTCCCCGTTTGAAGGCTGGAAGGAGAATAAAAATCAGCGTCTCTTACCTCATCATTTTAGGTGAGCAGTTGGGTGAGTTTCGCATCCCTCCGTTGCGCTGCTTTTTTTTGGGCGAGAGAGTTGACGGATGCTCGTCTTCCACTGCAAACACATGCACAGAATGTCAGAATAGAGACAGATGGTTGGGAATGTGTGCTGGACCTGACATGAAAAAAAAAAAAAACAACATAGCCAACAATCAATCAATCATTGCAAACAAAAAAAAAAAATCGAACAGAAGAAAAGGAAAATTAATAATTCAGTGTCAAATTGAGAAAATATAGAGAAAGCATTAGTAACGGATGGTAAATCTGAGAAAGGCAGGAGTAAACAACGGAGAAAAAAACAAATTATGACCTGAAAATGTTACGGAAGGCTCACATCCCAAAACCCCCATATTTTGGATCTTCTAAGGTGCACTGTTACACGGCCTTCAGTAAAACACTACTGCCTCTGTTCAGTACACACTCTAAAATTGTGCAGGTGGACCTCTAGCAGTCTGCATCAGAGTGACCATGCTTACCTACACCAATAATTGCCATGTGATGGTACAGACTGTCATTGTCAGTGGGGCATGGGCAAAAGCGACGACAATGAGATAAAAAAGGGTTATGGAGATGGATCTTGAGTGGATAGTTTATATTTTTTTAATAAAACTATCTGATCCCAACTAAATCATTGTAGTTTGCTCTAAAGTGCACAGTGGCAGAGCTACCTCCATGCCAAGGGGGCACTTAGCACTCAACTCACATCACTAAGGACGGGGCTCACTGACATGGCATGACTTAGTGGACTATGAATAGCAAAAGCAGCAAGTAAATACACATCATCCTCCAGTAGAAGAAGGTCAGGTCACTAGTCTGAGGAGTTTAAATGAAAAATAAATGTTTGAAAGATTAAAAAGTATTTTTTTGTGTGTGTTTGACACATTGGTGTTAAGCATTTGCAGGACACTGAGCAATTTTTTTTTTATCTTTAAAAATTATTTTGATCAGACTGAAGTTCAGCTTCCTGTCAACTATGCTTTTCTGTGTTGAGAAATGTGTAAAAAAAAAAAATAAATAATAAAACAAAAAAAAGCACACTCTGTTTTTCGAAGCTTAAGTTCCAGTCAAATAGAAAGGATGACAAAGAGCAGCCAGAGTGAGGCCAGGCCCAGTCGTCTGAAGATTTGAGTCAAGCTAACAGTAGTCTGATCTACAATACTGTTGTTTGAGTTTCAAGAGCTTTCAAACGGGCACTGAGATACTCTTATCCACTCTGCACTCTTCCAGCGCAAATGCCAAGTGCACCGTCACTTCAAACCCGCATTAGTCCTTTGGTTAGAAATCAATAACACAGCATGATATTAGTGCAAATCAATGTGCGCGCCGCAAGCCGTGACTATTCCAAGCATGTGGAAATTCATTATTGTCTGAGCACCCATCCTAGGCTGTCACCTAATTCTGCTAATAAAAGATAAGAAATATGACTTTGCCTTCTAATAAAATGTCATTCTCTGACATTTCCTTTATGCAATTGGGCATTCAGAATAGCTAATATCACAAGCACTTTCCACTTTACAAATAATTCTCTCTCTAATGTACTTTGAAAATACCACATCAGAAAGTATGCATTCCTTGCCATATTGTTTGACAGACTCCTCCTGGTTTAAACTTAATTTGTTAACCGTAAAAGCAAAAACGCTTCTCACTTAAACCCCCAACAATAAAATTAAATGCTTACCAGCCACTGGGTAATAAAAGCTTTCACAGTAAATGATTAAAAACCTAAATTTCTATTTCAGCTCCCAAAGGTCAGTATCCTCAGGGCTCACTACTCCTGCAACAGTCAGAAAATAAATACTGGTAAGCAAATCTTTTGTGTCAATTCTAGATTCACATGTTTTAGCGCACTCCTTAGTTTGGAAGTCACCCAATGTAGACAGCAGCAGCCACTGCACCAGCAGGCAAATCCGTGCAAAGCAGCCGGTGCAACAACAGTAGCAGCTCTGGCAGTGTAAACCATCATGCAGCAAACAAACAAAATGAAGGGACAGGACAGGCGGGGTTACTGGCTGATGCATCCCGCTAAGGGGGCAACCTACAGTGCCTACTGTGACTGAGCAGCATGGCATTACTGGGGTGGTAGCGGTATTTCACCGGCAGACTGCGGGCCCGGTTCAGCCGACTCTCAGCCAGGGATCTGGCCACCACGTCTCCTGGACCTGAGATACTGAGGCGCAGTTTCGAGGGGTCAGCCCCAGGCCCTGGCCCCATGGGGAGCAGACTTCCTTTACGGTTATTAACAAGGGGGATGTTGATTTTGCCCCGGTCGACCAGGGGGTCCTGGTTGGGGTGCAGGGTGTTGTGAAGGAACGCATGTGATGTGATGGAGGTGGAGGTGCAGCCGGTGGTTTTAACCGATCGGTTTTGAAAGGACGGTCTAACTTCATCCATTACTGTCAAACAATGGAGAATAAAAAGTGTAAGAAAGCTTGTATTGATGCTTATAAATGAGTTAGTAATTAAACTATAGTGTTAAACTATGCTGGTATTTTTTTTTTTTTTTGCTATATTTGTTTTAAATTATAGAATTGTTTTTTCAGATATTAGAGGAGAAATCTGATTTCACTGTAGGATGTTATGCCAATAGATAAATAAAAAGATCCACTAACTTAAAATAAATGTGATAATTAATTAATAAGCTCTTAAAAGATAACAACTGTTTGTGTGAAAAATATTGCAGTTTGGCTTAAGTAATTTCTGAAAGCAAAAAAATTCATGCCATAAAAGCAGGAATCATTTAAAAAAAAAAAAAAAAAAATGGTGTTGAAACTCAACATCTCTTATCTACTTGGCACACGCTTCAACTAAAACATTCACAGCGACATTTACTTTTTTCATTTGTGACAAACATGAATTAATAAGGAGTCTCTCAGTTTTAGTTCTCACTGCTATACTTTTTCTGGTAGAACAAAGCAAAGACACGGCTTGGCTAAAGCCAGTCAAATCTAATCAGATACTGTGTCAGTTCAAGCATAATGTGCAGCACACGACTTTCATTTCAACAAATATAACACTAGAAGTAATAATTTATAGTATTACTTATTCAAAAACCTTGATCATTAAACCTTTAAAGGATCCGTTTTGGATTGTGTGTAGAAATGCGGTTTCATTCCAGACAGAAAATGTAGTCATTCTGTTCTCAAACAGAAAGTTCACATGCTGTTTTTTTTTTTTACTGTAGCTTTGGCAGCAGGGCCAGTGACAACCTGCTGGGTCGAAGAATAAATACTGTGCATGTAGAAACACATGAACACCTGATGATCATGCACCAAACACACATACATGTACACACACACACAATCCGAATGACGATTGAGGCTCCGGATTCAACCCCTATGTTTGTGTGCATTGTGGTAAAGTTGAATGGAAGAGGAGGAGCCCTTTTCCTCTGGTTGGTAGAAAGGTGGATGGTTGGTTGGTTGGAGGACAGAGCATGCTTGTGTGGCCCCGGGCGATAAACAGACGTTTATCCCGACCGTCAGCTGCCTCCTTGATTTACAGGGCGCCACCGATAGCTCCTGGATTCATCTGGCCCTTGTCAAACACGTGCAGCGTTAGAGAGCGCTCACCCGCCCTGGCAGGTCCACTGTGCATCCTGAACAACCCAGACGGCAACTGTCCCTTTCTGAAATGCTAATCACATGATGGTATAGTCCTGCATGCAAGCCTTATCAGATCGCCGTGACCCAATGTAAACTGGATGATGAGGCAGAGGAATAACAACTAAAAATGTTTACTTTGGTATGTGAGCTAAGCTGGCTTTGCCTTTACAGTGTTTGCTGCATGAGCAAGCTTTGTTTTTCATCTGCATTGCAACTGCATGAAAAAGCTTCTTATGCCATGCACTGTTGTTTTGCTACAGTTAAATATAAGAATAAAACTGATACTATGACTGAAATAGCCACTAGTTCCAAAGAGAAAACAAACAAAAAAAATGTCTTCAATATAAATATCCTTAATAAGAACAGATACATTAAATAAAAATATACAAATGAAATGTTAGAGGTGACAAATAGCATTTCAAAACTAAAATTTGCTCTTAACCAGTAGAGTAAGTAATGCATTTAACAATTATTTAGCAAAGATTTACCTAAATTGCAATCAGCTTTGAATCGAACGCCAGCCTCTTTTTGGCTTCCACTGTTCCCTGGTGTTGTAGCGCCATCTGCTGCTACATGCAGCACAATACAAAAAGAATATTTCATGGGACTACATGGTATTATCAAACACAAAAATGATTTATTTTCAGTTATTAATACCAGGAACTAATTAATTTAATTTCTTGTCAACATATGTTGAAATTATTTCATGATATGTAACTTAAAACAGTCTGAGTTAAACATGATATTTAACACTGCTTAAGCTCTGAGTTTACTTCTATATTTGTCTCGGTATATGACAAAAGACAGCAGCAGTATATTCTAAACGAATAAGGGACAGTAAAGCAGAGACTAAAGCAAAGCATCAGTACTAATTATGTTACATGACATAGCGAGGGGTCTACAGTCTAAACACAGAGCTGGAGCAGAATGGAGAAGGACAGAGAAACACACTTACGTGATCTGACATATCCATTATACTTATATTTGGCTGAGGAGAATGCAAAGACAAGTGGCAGGTCACACAGAGGGAGAAAGGATGTAATGAAACAGGCACATTAGGAAATAGAGACATCAACATAAGAGCGGTCGATGGGAATGAAATCAAATGTAACTATGATGGAGTGCTATCCGTGAAGGGCATGAGGGCACAAACCAAAAATAAAAGGTATAAATAATTAAAATAATGGAAAACCCTAATGGAGGTGATGATTAAAGTATGGAATGATGGCACCAAAGAGGCAGACAGGTGAATGAAATGAACTGTCCATTCTCAGAGGGAGCCATGCATTCAGGGAAAGTGTACTAAACCTGTAATGAGATGTAATGACAGCCTAATGGCTGATTTTATTGAATTTGTCAAAAGAGCTTAATTTGAGGTTACACACAGTTGCAGTGGTGGATTAAACAATGTGATGTTTCTCATTCAAAAACTCATTAAATGCTTAGACTTTTTTTTTTCACACTTAGACTTCAAATGTGATGAACATAACGAGGTCTGTAGACAGGACAGATGAAACCGTGGGAAACAAAGACAACAGCTACATACATGTGAGTGCATGTAGGCGTCCAAAACACAGACAGCAGACACTTGCTACCCAAAACAGCTGCGCTAAACTGAGCACAAATGTAAAGAGACTTGTTCCATATGTGCCGTCCAGACCTCTCGCACAAATGGAAATTTCAAACCTGGTGGAGTGCTACAATTTTAAATCTCTTACTCTTTAAAAAAAGGTTGACCAGGGTCTCCACCTATGCCAGTAATATTAATTATCTGAGAATTACAGTTTGTGACCTTGGCTGAGGGACTGCAGACTGATACTGATGAAAGTACTGATACAGTGGGCACTTGAACTGAACCGCTGACACTCTCTCCTGGAGTCTCTTCCAGCAGTAAAGGTCACAGTGAGGGCCCACGGCTGACCTATGACACAAAACCTCAAACGGGGACCCACAGTGGCCCTGGCATCTGTCTCTAGAAATCTGCCTGCACCACAGAAGCGGCAGACTAACTGGCTAGCGTCTGGGGCGTAGCGAGGCAGCATAGGACAGAGGGTGGGGGTGAGGGGGGGTGGGGACCAAGCCTGCCTGGTGGACAGGAGCTGTCAGGGCAAGTTTGGTAACGGACCAGCAGGGCTGGGGAAAATGAAAATGCAAACATAATTTCTGTGTCACAATAGATAAGGTCCCCAGCAATGAGATGCAGATGCACACACATGCACAGACACAGAGATACAAGTGCATGTTGTTACACACACAAAGATGCACGCTCACACACACACACACATACACAGCCAAGAAGGCTGGAGACTAGCTGAAAGCATCTCCCAAGCCCCAGGTCCCCAACCCTTGTCCATAGTCCAGTTATAGTAGCTCCAGCCTCTTCATTATATAAAAGCTGTCACATCTCTGGCTTTTCTCAGACTGGGAAGCTGTCTGACTGTGATGGTGCTCATGTCACAAAGAAAGACTGCATGAAGCTAATATACAAACCAAAATGAAACTGAACTACTCAGAATAACTTCAGACATGATATGTTAAAACTTGAATTTTGTGGTCAACAATCACTATGCACAACTACACGAGGGGAACTCTTTTTTTTTGTACCCTACGATATAATTTGTGCTGTGAACTAACTACTGACGGGAGTAGAAACTGCTGGCCTTTGCTCTCTTCTGTCCAGTTTTTCCACCTTATCTGCACAGCTCATGTCAAATAATTTATTTCCTGATCAAACTTCAGAATTTTTTTATGTCCATATGTGACAGAAGACTGTATTTATTTATTTAGCTCATTTGGTCAGAGATTTCTCTTACTTATTTCAACAAACATCAAATTACACACTGAGCCCTTTGGATGGCTGTTAAAAAAATAGCTATTAATTAAGTATTACATCATTGAAGTTCATAAAGCAACACAGAGGTTTATGTTTAGATCACCATTAGGGTGTCTGCGTTTCCCTGTGCGTTTGTGTGGGCTGAATGTGATTTGCATCAGAACACCGGGTGCATTAAATGAAAGAGTCCTATCCAAGGAATCAATTATCCAAGTACTTGGCCTAGAAAAATCTGGTTCAGATGTACAAGAGCATGAAGTCATCATGGATAAAGATGTCTTATCCTCTCAGCCCGGTGGAAAAAAGATGGGAAATGGGGAGAGGAAATCCAACAATCCCGGACTGACAAAGCCCAATGCACTCCTTCACTAAACTCACTTTGTTCAGACAAAGTCAGAGTTAAAAAGGGAAAGAAATCTAAGACAGAGGAGGCTTTCCTGAAATCCTACAGGGGGTTGAGGGAGAAGTGAGATCAGTAACCATGTAATGGCCAGTAATTGGTACCGAGGGATATCAGCGCGGGCCGAAACTACAAGAGGCCAAGCCAAACTCATCATGGCATGTTTGACACTAATCTAGGCTGAGTCGGCAGACGGTGGGAGAATGTTGAGAAGGAAATCAGATCTGTATGTCTGAACCCAATGCTTTGATAGCTAGTCCTACTGCTGCCATGTCTAATTGACAGACAATTTAGTATTTCCCATCCACTCAAAAGGAAAATTGAAAGGAAGGGGATCTTCCAGGAGCTTTCGTCCTCCTACCCTTTCTTTCTCAGGCCAACATGACTCTTTTGTAGTTCTCAATTTGTGTTTTCTTCTTCCCTTATGTCCCTTTTTTCCTTATCTTTCCTGCTATACAACATTTTTTTTTCTCCTGCCCTTTTTTCTCCTGCAGGAGAGCTAAAACACTCAAGACAATTGTAATCAGAAGCTGGTTTTATACATTAAAATGTATAATTTTAGACTTTCTCCATTGAAAATAATATTAATTTGAGATAAAGTTGTATGTTTTTTTCTTTAACAATTGCCTAAAAAAGTTAAAGAGCATTTCAGTGGTTTAAGATGTTAAAGGTTATTATCCTGAACTAGTGTCCAATAAAAACACATTTTAATATCTGTGCACTGCTCCTTATTTATCAGGCTTGGCAAGACTGTTGGAAATCTTCTAAACACCATCTCAGTTGTGATTTTCTCTTATCTCCGGCAGTAAAGTAAAACTGAAAACTCTGCACAGTTGCTCAGTAAGGTTAGGTCAAATGGAAACAAAAAGGTGAAACAAAGCTGCTTTAACTGAAAGGCATAAAAAAAACAGAAAACAGTGTTAACTTGGAGGTTTGTAAGGGTCTTCAAAGTAAAGACATAAGACACAAACATTATCATTGAATTGCAGCAAAAAAACAAAACAAAAAAACCTTGAGAACAAAATGACATGTTCCATTTTTTAACGCACATCTTACCTTATACAGTTTAAAACACATCAAAACCAATAGTGACATGATCACACAACTGCATGGCTGATGCAGCATGCGGTAGCCACATGTCACCTACAGTACTGTACAGTACAGCAGCACCACAGAGACACACCACCACTTTCCTACCACATATATTACACTCATGAAATAAAAAGCATAGTATCAAATTAGAGTGATAAATAAATAATAATAATAATAATAATAATAATAATATAACAAAAACAACTCATGAAAAATAAAGTTTGAATTATAAAAAATGAGGCGATTACAAGTCAAAAATAACAGAACAGAGTGTAAATTTATAAATTAGAGACGATAAAAACAAATCACTGAGTAAAAACTGTTCAGAAATAAATACACAAATTATGGAGCCACAGTAAACAGACCACACCACATGGACAACATCACACGTACACGTACGGTACCTCTGCATGGTACAATACACTGACCACACACCACAGACACGTAACAGCATGTGTTGGGCGGTGTAACTTACAGGCACGTAAAGTGGTTGCGCAATCATGAACAGAGACAGAGGAAAGTGGGTAGGCCCTCTGAAGGGTGTCCATGTTACTATGTACACTGCCTGACATGCAAGAGCAGTCTTGCTCTGAACGGCCGCAATCAAAACAACATGCCAGTTTCATTCGTTTGTAGACGGACATCTTGGCTACAGTCATGTTTTGGGATGAGAGGAGAGGAAAAGCAGCAGGTTAATGGCAAAAGGAGAAATATTCATCCAGGGGGAAGTCGGAAGGTAACTTCATCAGAAAGTGCAAGCCTTAGACACCTGCTGCCACAGACTTGAGCCCCAAGATTAAATAAACACACTCGGAAGGCCGAGATATATTTAAAAATCCAATTCATTTCTCCTCAACAAGTTGCCAATTCATTCATTTTTTACATTTCTTGTCTGAAAAAGCCTAAGTAAGATTTGAGCATTTATTGAATAATTTATAATAATTAATAAAAACACAATAATCATATTCTCTTCTCGAGAGGTCAAGCTGTGTGCTAAGGCTATAACAGGTCAAAAGGCAAAACTATAACAGTGGGAAAGAAGGGTGAGGAGAAGGGGGAGAGGGAGGGAGGCATTCAGGGAAGAGAGGCATGAGCAATGTCTTCAGCAGCAAACTTCATACAATGTTTCATACATTTGTACATCCTCTATCCATTTGGCTAAAGGTGTGGATCACGTACCTGTATCCCATCATGCAGCTGTAGCAGCTCTGTCCATGGCATCACACTATTCTACTAGTCTAGACTGGCCAGTTCATGCTACTATATATTCAAACCTGCAGTTTCACTGCTCCACTCCCTAAGGGAAGCTTCACTGTAATGTGTGTATAAATAGTGTGTGTCAGGATAAAGGATGTGCATGCTGTGATGTACTTTTTAGGTGATCCTGAGATCATGAAACTTTTGAAACAATTTGAATTTATAACTAACAAAACACACCACTGTTCTACATCCAGGGGTTTTAATTATTAACTACTGGTATGAGCAATAGTTTATGATGGCTTTTGTTAGCAAGTTGAGTAATTGAGTTTCTCTTCTGGCATTTCTAAGTTCAGCCTCATTGGACAAAATTAAGGGGGAAATGCATGTCACGACTGAATTTCAGCATTTGATTTAAGGAAGTGCTATATATATTTGTATATATATGGAATGTCTTAAACACTAAGAGCTCAAGGACTGCAGGTCAAAATGACATTCGTTACTAAGTTCTCCTAAGTGGCTCTGCATTATCAGTGCCATAAGGACTGTTGTATCAAACTATTTCATTGTTTTCTTTTCCGTTATTGACCTTTTTAAAGAAAATGAAGACAGTGTTCTCTTTTCCATGTAAGACTGCATGTACAAGCAGTATTACACAACAATAAACTCCTTAACTACAAGTCAGCCTGCAGCCAAAATACTGTAAGTAGTCACTTTCTGTCTATGTGTGTGTATGTGTGTGTATGTGTGTGTGTGTGTGTGTGTGTGTGTGTGTGTGTGTGTGTGTGTGTGCAAGGCTGTGTGTATGAAGCTCTGAACCCCGAGGGAAGCGGGAGTGAAAGTCCCCAGAGTAGCACATCTAGATTGCTGTGACTCTGAGCAGAAACAGTCCCTGGTCCCCATTCCCTCATTGTCAAGGTGCAAACAGACAGCAGACTAATACTGTCTGGCACCTTTACAGAGACACTTTCAGCATCTTTGACTGTGAGTCACATCGGAAAATAAGATCTTGAATGAAGAAATATGCTTCAGCTTAGAAGAATAGGTCAAAGGCCATGGGGTCAAAGGCATCAGGGACTGTTGTATCCTGCAGCATGCACACGTGCCTTATGAGCATGTAATAAGCATGCACAAAATGTAGTTTTGGTCTCAGCAACAAGGGAAGGTACAAAGATAACTGTTCACAGTATTGAAACAGTTTTGTGGGCATGGCAGACAAGAGCAGCGAGACTATCACTTCATGCTGATATTGCTTCAGAGTTTTTGCTTGGGCATTCGGACAACAGTATGTTATAATGTCGATTATTGACACATGGAAAGGGAGTAATGGAAAAAAACAAGACACTCACACATACACACACACACACTGACAATGTCTTTGACTTCTGACTTCACAAATACCCAGATTCTGGACTAAAATTATAAGGTGTCCATTTCAGGGCAATCCTAATCAAAGATTCAACATGACGGCTGACCTGATAAACTGTCTGCATGGGTTGGATCAGTCACCATCCCCTGTACAGTAATCCACCAACGCACAATATACTCAAGCAGGAGCTATCAGGGCGTTATGTTGAATAGGAAGGATGTCCCAAAGAAAGCACCATTTTGATATTGATACCGCTTCCTTATTCAGCAAGAGTGCAAGAACAAATGATTCTGCAACAGAAGCTCAAGAGTTGAACCTTTGAGAAATAACAAAGACAGTGCACAAGAGCCAATTGCATTAGAGGCGTAAAGTGCCGAATGCTTTTTTTTCCTTGAAGAGGAAGACTTTGTGCACAGAGCGCTCACCAAACCCCAACTACACCATGTCAGGTAACTAAAAACTAAACTTCAACTTTAAAGGAACTTTAAAACTTTAAAGGACTTCAAAGTGATGAAACAATCTCAGGATGATGAATTTGTCAAACTGTAGATTCAGTTTTTTTGATCAAATTTATTATCCCAACACCAGAAACACAAAGATTTGGTCTTTGCATTTTTGCTGAACAGGTTTCAGGGGATTTAGGTTTCCTCTACAGACATCACCATTTAAATGTTAAATGTATTATTGGACATGACTCTGGCACGAGACCACCATCTAGTGGCAATCTAATGCTACGACAATTAATACTGTGTATTGCTAGTGGACTTTTCATCCAGTGCAGCGAGTAAAAAAAAAATAAAAGGGCCCAACAACTGTCCAGATCTGAAATGCACAAGGAGGGGTGACATTTC
The DNA here is from genome assembly GCA_028641955.1 of Protonibea diacanthus. Classification (NCBI taxonomy): domain Eukaryota; kingdom Metazoa; phylum Chordata; class Actinopteri; family Sciaenidae; genus Protonibea; species Protonibea diacanthus. Next base: position 10,968,639 of record CM053989.1, read on the forward strand.
AGTTCTGAGAGGATATGATCTCAGCCCAAGCAGGGTGAGGACCCAGAGTTTAGAAAGGGACTGAAATCACAGAGAAGTTGGGCAAAGGGGAGACCAGATTGTTTTGATTGTGTTTTGGCAACCTAGCTCGCTAGAATTTACAGAACTTCCCACAAGGACATTTTCAGCTCTCTGAAAGTACAGCCACACACAAAACTTCCTTTGACAGAAAGCAGATCAATTTAAATGTCAGTGGCTCTTGTTCATTTTCTTCCTCTTGTGTTAGCTCTCCTAAATCTATGATTACTCTATGACATCTCAGATTTTTATTACGGTACTTCTGAACTTTTCTGGAGCATGACACGAAAAGGAGTTTAATCATGGGAAATGACATACGACTTGCAGCAGCCTGGCTTCCAAATGCCAAATATATGAGTTTGGTTTGATAATCAAATAGTGAGGAAAAACTGCAGAGCTCATCGGCCACATCCGATTAAGTCACACTCTATTTAATTGTCATTTCCAACTAGTAAAAGCATCAGCTTACTGGGCTGATGATGAGGAAGCCTGATGCTGGTGTGAGTTTGACTTTTGCTGTTTTGGTTTTGGTCTGGTCTGAGAACAGTGTAAGAAATGAGAGGTGAGGAGAGGGATGCAGAAGCTACACTGGTACATGCAACATAGATACAGTATACTATTTGCTGAGGAGGGAGGAAAAAAAACACTTGCACTGCACTCTGGGTAATAGTACACCCATTTTCTTTTTACTCACAATAAATCACTACCAGTGAGTAGTTAAAATAAAGTGGCGTTTTCCAATGGCAGCAGGGAAGGAAATACATCAAAAGTGTGTCACTGGTCATAAAAAAACATGGGAAAAACAACAGAAGAGAACAAAACATGATAGAACAGAACATACTATATAGACACAGACTTCCATTGCAGTAATGGAACTGTCATCTTTCTAAATGCAACTCTCTTGTAGGCAACAACTGTAATAAGATAAAACATAACGCCGTGTCCATCACCGGAGTCTGAGACATGAAGATATTAAGGAAGCAAAGAGAAGTAAACAGTTTATCTAAATGAAACTAGAGTGTGAAAGGTCTGCTGATTCTATTGAGCTTGGGGAAGAAAAACATGTCTGAATAATTGAAATGACACAAAAAAAGGAGGAAACGGTGCACATCTATTTTAAAACCAGGCTTGGTCTGTATCAGGCTGCTTACTGTAATTGTCTGTGACCTTTTGTGGAAATATGGGATATTCACCTGAATTATTTATCCAGTGGCTAACACGCCCTGACAAGTGACTACTGTGCATAGGTCAGGTTATATTCATGTGCTCTCCCTGCCTTAATGGTAACGTTATGTCTGCATACAAAAGGGAGGAAACTATCAACTTGACAGGGACATTTATGTACGATGAAAAGACTTAAATTTAACAGTTAAAAACACATTATGTTTATGACTATTCATATTGTGCGTGTGTGTGTATTCAATATTCTCAAACGCTCTCAAGATCATTTACATGTAAAAAGAATATGATATGGTCAGTCATATCCACTAATGTACAAAATATTACAGAGAAAGCTTGTTGTCTTATGCAGAAACAAATGGTTTATACTGCATATGTATTTTAGCTTCTCGTGAGGACTGGCATAAGAAGTTAAATTAAATTAAATTAAATTATGTTTTTAAGTATTCCACATATCAATGGGAGTAATACTAGACTGTAGACTTTTGTCTTTTTGGTCTTTATGGCTGTCATTTAGTACAATGACCTTTCTATCTACTGTAACTTTCTCACTAATCTTCCAAAAAAAATTCAATTTGCAACCATACATTCTCAGTTTGTGTACATAAATTGGTGATTCATTGGTTAATCCAAAAGGAAGATGACACTCAAAGATGACAACACCTACATTTAAACTTGGGGAGGAAAAAAAACAACAACAAATCAGATATTGACTGATGATCGTACCACAACAGATGTTATGAAAGTTCAAACGGGACCCAGATTAAACACTTTCCTTAGGGTATAATGGTGTGACAACACATTACCTTAAAAAACACATTGCCCAGTACAGAAGAACAATCACAATGAGAGATATAATATTAGTGCACAAAGCAGTAAATCTTATAACGTATTATGAGACAGACAGACCCACAGGTAAGATTTGGATTGATAGGAAGGAAAGGAGGGGCATCCATGGGGCAAAACAAGGTGCAGCTACTCACGTCGTTTGCAGCCACACTTCTTGATCCGCTTAGGGTCTGTGATGTCGTCATGACAAGCTTTGCAGTAGAAAAATGCTCTAAAAAAGTGACAGTAAATATGTTCAGCACTTAAAATAATCATACATAAGCAGTGATTGATTGTTCATCTAGATGACTGGATTACCTCTTTACTTCTTTGGCATCACTGGCAATAAAGAATCCCAGTGTCCCTTCCTGCATCTTGACATGGTTGCCCGGGTTGATGATGATGCTGGGTAGTCAGAGAAATAGACACATCATACTCGTTAACTTCTGGATGACACTCCGTCATGCACACAACATGCTAATCAAGAGGAATGTTACACACACTGGTTGAAGCCGTTAATCGGACCTATGCTGCACTTATCTGGATTACACTCATCTGTTTTTTTTGTTGGTAGTTTTATTTTTGGATCAACACATCATGGCTGCTAAAGTTTTTTAGAGCTTCATTTGCTCTGTCGTGTTGTATCTCATGTGTGCTCCTCTGATTTGGGGCAATTTGCTGAGGTGATACTCACATGGACGGACAGAATGTACAACAGCATGATCGCACATTGAATTTTAATTCTTTTCTTTACAGAACGATATCGGTTTGCCCTGGGGTGAGACAGAGTGGTACGAGTAAAGGGACAAGGGCAGAAAGAATTAAAATTATGGCCATGGAGTGGTTTTAGTCTCAGCATTCAAATACAGTCATCTAGTCAAAACAGATGTCATGATAGCCACTGAGACATGGCTGCAGTACAGAGAATGTACAGTAAGTGTTGTTATCTCGGTTAGTATTTGACAGTGGGATGTAAGGGAATGAACAGCTCTTCTTCTTCATACTAGGCTGATTCTACTTAATGACTCAACTATAGTCTAAAGGATTGCTCTATGGTGGAGTAAAGTCCATAAGTGGATTAAGTCCCCTAAAAATTACAAGGGACTCAGCTCTGTTAAATTATTATGTCCCGCAAGGTTAATACATAATTTAAAAAGTTAGATAAATTCTATTTATATTTAAAGTCACAAATATAATTATAATTAATTTTAATTTATAATGAAATTATTTCAGTATGCTGAACAACAGCTACACTAAAATCATCCTATCACAGGATTTATTAGTGAAAGCAGTTTTATTATGAGTGGTACTTAATATCCTATAAGCACTTTGAGCGACTGGCTGTATCATTCCCCATTAATTAGACTGAGACAAAGAGTAGACACCACACACACATACTGTACGCTCACACACACACACACACACACACGTACACACCCTGGTCATTAATGGTCACCTGTGGGCAACAATCATCAATGATGTGAGTGTGAGCTAAGAAATCAAAACACTGAACCCACAAACCTTTAAAAGGTCACACTCCTTCAAAATACGAGCCCAGATGAAAGATGGTGAACTTCTTTTTTTTTTTTTCATTTAATTTTGATTAAACTTTCAATTTGTGACAATAATCGTCATCACACGGCTCGCAGTACTTTTGTGTGTTTGTGCAATGCCTTCTTACCAACTTGATTCAAATCTTTGCATTTTAAAACAGTACTTTAAGACATGTTAGGTGCTAATTTATAGTATATTAACAAGTCATACTCAGGGGAGAATTGCAAGTGCAACATCTATCTTCCTACATCTTTCCTTTGGGCTCTGGAAAAGGCTACATTGGAGAAAATAAATAAAAATATTAAGGGAGCAATTGAATCCATATACATATCGGGCTGTGATCAAATTGCATCAGTCATGCAGATCAAATTTTTCTTTCCACGTTTTTCTTTGCAAGACAGAAAATAGCATCTACAGTAACATTCACTCAGATTGAATGGCCCCCAGAGAAGTAAACAGGCTTCACGCCCGGCATGCTCTTTAGTGAAAACAAATGAAAGAAAACAGATCAAAATCAAGACAGTTCCACAAACATTGCTGCCCAAATCTGAGATTTTACAGGTGTATCTATCCGAGACATTTTTCTCCGGTCGGGTGCAAACTGGTGACTAGAAGCTTAGAAAGCATCAAAACCTCATATTGTGAGCAACAAGGCAGGCATCAAACACTTTATGTGATAGTGTCATAGCATGCAGTTACCAAACAGCATGAAGAGGACAATAATCAAACAGAAAGGCATAGCCACTGCAGTACAGATATAAGGACAGGTACGTAGATGCAGACGGTTGCAGTAACTTCTGTGCAGTTGGATTGTTTCTTAAACACCAAACTGACAGGAAGTGACCTCACTTAGGAACATCTACTCGAGAGACGAACGAGCATGACTGTACATAGTGGCTGAGATGGGCACACACACACGCGCACACACACTCGCGCACATATTCTTCTTCTCAACGCATTCGCGCACGGACGCAGACATACATACGTGCACAGATGGATATACATTTAGCACCGAGAACATGAGAGGGTGATGGAATGCAAAAGTGAAATGTGGGGCACTTGTGAAGATCGTAGCCTGTGGTCATTAAATTTCAGTTTGGATAAACTTAATGCTATCCAAATTCAACAGCTTCATGCCTTTCCTAATGTGTGAAACGATGACGGAAAAAACAAAGGTTGGTGAGGTGCTGCTGGTGTGATAAAACCATGAAGAAAAAGACATGCTGTTATGTCAGCCACTGCCTATGGGAATGGCAGATAATCAGTCAATTTATTTCAAAAATTAAATCAAAATTGTAGAACAGATTATCAGTGCTTATCGACACCACATCTGAGGTCTAAGATATGTGTGAAACAAACTCCTCACTGATTCAGAGTCAAAAGAACCATGAAGTACTGTTCTGGCAATGACTTAAAAAACACCATGAGTGGAATAATCAGCTTGGCAAAGCTCACATACAGTAGGGTAACAACTGAGCAACACTGAAAAGGAACTGAAAGTGAGAGAAATAAACTAAGCAAAGGACTGGTAAAGGACAAAACTGAAAAGATCAAATAAGAGGTAGATATGGAGAGGGTGAGCGTTTGGCCTTGGTACACCGACAACAGCAAAGACAAAGAAACAGCACTTCTACAAACATGTCCAATTTATCTATCCTCTCTCTGCCTGCAAAGAAGTTAGTGCATTAAGCACAAGGGACACCATAAAAAAAAGAGTTAGAAAAAGAGGCCTGTGAGATAGGGGTGGGAAAAATATCCTTGGGGGAAACTCCCAAAGTCAGAAGCTTTAAAGTGGTGAAGATTGGGTGGAACTTTGGAAGTAAGATAAGGTAGAGGGCATACCGCTTTCGGCTTCTGCAAACAACAAGAAAAAATCTTAAATCAAACAGTTATCATGAACATAAAAGAGGAGGAGAATATGACTTTTACTAATGTTTCTCTGACTATGTACGCCTTATACAGCAGAGCGTGGCACAGCTCTTCACAGACACACAATTCAGTTATTCAGTAGTTATCCAATGGTGAGGTCCTTGCACCTAAAGGTGATCATTTACAAAAAAAGAAATTGACCTGACCTTTTCTAACCCGTGTGGTGCCATCAAATTCACCATAAAAAAGTAATAAAGTACTGTATGTTCAGAAATGCATTTTTAATAACTTAACTAGCTTGAATTCAGATCATAGAGAAAAATGAACACACTGGGAGTACGATCAAATGTTTCATCTATGTTTGGTTTTAGCATCTAATGTCAATACCAACCTTTCCATTACACAGAAAACATTTGACACAAGTGAATGGGGAGGGGTGAAGGGATTTGGCAATTTGAGATTACTGAAAAAATAGTACTTCATGTTGTTACTGGTGATAAGACTGACACCAATGTAGAGTTAGTGGTTATCATACAGACTGAACAGGGACATCAAGGTAAGGAAACACATGACATGAAATTCAAAATGTGCAGCATTTTTTAGGTGTTAAAAAATGTCCCTGAATTGACAGCAAAACGTATACAAAGAAGACCAAAGAAGGGTAGTTAATGTGATGTTGTTTCAGTGCAGTTACCTAATACTTGCCTAAAACCAAACTTTTTTCTTTTTTTTTTTTTTTTTTGAGATTATGCAGTTACCTCCACCAAGGACATACAGTCAGTTTTTATCAGTCCCATTTATTTGATTTGACAAACAGCAGAATATTTCAAAATCATCCGGATTCAATCAAATTTTGGAATCGTTCGGCGGTGAGGCCAAAGAATGAGTGATTTGTTTTTGGTGAAAATCCATTTAATTTCTTGAGATGGCGAGATTGGACTTTATTGTTTTGGCACACATTTTCTCTGACTGTGCAGCCTTGACGGACGCGAGTTCTGCTCTCTGAGTTCTTTCTGGTCGTGTTGTTGTTGTTGTTGTTGTGCACTGTTTAGCATACACTCGAAAAGGTAACTGACATGCCATCATTCAAATATCGTTATCGTATTGCCAGCTTCATCAATCATAATATGAATAACAACTGGGATTAAATCTGCAAAGAGGATTTGGGGAAAGATATAAGATACTTTATCAGAAGATCCACTTGAAGCAAGTCATACAGTCGTTCATTTGTGCCTGATGTTACTGGAAGGAAAATCCAAAATATACAAACCTGCTCTCATTCTGCTCAGACTTGTATTCGATGGCAATAAGCAACAGCTTCAGCTTCACGTAACACAGCCTGTAAAACATTTGCATTCATTACAGGAAAGCAGTATATAGGCAAATGACTGATGTGTTCAAACACCTTTGACATCCCCCACAGTCCGTTTTTGTCTTCACTTCAATTGTTAGCTACCTACCACTGACAGTGGGCTTGCCGAGTGGGGATAGAGTGATACTTACTCACAGACAGTAGGGAAGGAGAGGCCCACAAAGGCACTGGACAAATACTCTGTGTACATCTCATTAGCCACTCCTTCTAGGTAATACTTCTGCCATGTGTCCTCCTCAATCTGACAAAAAAAAAACAAGCACGGAAATGTCACCATGTGAGGATTTTTTTTTTTTTTAAAAAGGATGAAAAACAACATTGTTTTCCTTCCAGTAGAGGCCCAATGTGGTCTGCAGATGTTCTGCCGCACAACATCAGCCTGGTCATTATAAGCTGATCCATCATATTTATGACATGAGAACGGTTCTTTGATAGAGACAAGCACCTCTTCAATTTTTAGCCGCAGAAACACTGAACAGATTCCATATGAAATGTCACCGTAAAATATGATGTGCCAGGACGAACTGAAAACACTCGAATGGAAGTGTTTCTCTGGACAAAGATGTCAAAATTTTCCGGGGAATGTACTGCGTTTGATAGATCTAGTCCATCTGTCAGCAGAGAACCTAATGTATCCACTTATGGTAACCTCGCCTTCAATCCCCGAATAAATCATCTAATTCACAAAAATGCAATGTGAGAATTCATTCATCCATATTACTTCAGTGCTGTTCAGAGGGAGTGACTGAGACGAGGCAAGTTAATCTTGTCCTCTGTGTTACCTCAATGAAGGACCTCATGGAGAAGAGGTTGGCTAGCATGGTTGACAGGCCCTGGGCCAGACAGCTCTGGGCAATGAAGCCTGCCTTCAGCTCCGCCAGGCAGATAGCATCATCGCCCTCTCTCCAGTTCCAGCTTGGAATGTTGAGCAGATGAGCCTTCATCACATGACAGACAGAAGAGGTCACAAGACACAGAAAATTTCTTAAAGGAACACTTTTGGAAAATCTGCTTATTCACTTTCTTCTGGTGGAAAGTTAGCGTTAGTTGAGAAAGACTGATTCTACTCTCTTGTTTGGATGGTAAATATAAAGCAACAGCCATACTTAGCTTAGCTTAGCTTAGCTTTACAATGTCTGGAAGCACCAGGAAACAGCTAGGAAGCAGTAATTTGATAATAAATCATTAATTTAGCATATACTGCTACTTCTGTTGCATTCAGTTTTTAGCCAATTCTCAGACTCTCAGTATTTACATATGAATCCTATTGCATTTTGGCCATATACAGAAACAAAATGGTGATTCAGAGAAACCATCAATGAGTGTACCAATTATACAAAAAGGCTAAAGGGTGCACAACGCTATTTCGGAATTCCTGTTAGCTTTATTTCCAAGTCACACAGTAACTTATTTAACTTTCATGACAGTTGCTAATGTTGCAATGAAATGCAAAGATACAGTGAGGCATATACATCGGTAGGTGTTTCAATAATCACTTACAGTATCAACTTTGAAAGTTCTTAGGGGCCCCTGTTGCTATCTTAAAGCAACATTGTGTAACATTTTGATGCTGCACTGACTTGTGATCATGTGAATGGTGTCATTCCTCTGTCATTTCCACTCTGCGCCTGTTATTGCCCTATCTAACTTTTTGCTATCATGAGAAGCACACTTCAGTAAGTGATACGCCACCAGTGATATACTAAGCGACACACCACTAACTATTTGACTGATTTTGGTGAAAGTGGATCATATTTTCTGTGGAAAATGTTTTTTGATTGTCCCTCTGAAGTCCTCCAGCTGTTCTCTGTGAGTTCCCTGATAGACAGGACTGCTGCCAGGGAGTGCAGCCGTTGTCGTGCCAGAAACAAAGATGGGTAAGTGGGCAATGTAACCAGGCTCAGCAGCCTCTTTGACCGTACTGGCTTTGCCAAAGAGAGAAGAAGACATTGACAGAGCTAAGAAGCAAAAAAAGAGACTGTGACCGAGCAAGAGGCCGCTGGACAAGAGTAAATCTGGGACTGACTTTTAGTCATTGGTGAGAGCTTTACAAAATAAAAGTCTGAAAGACAAATCCCAAGCTGGGCTTCTTGTTGTTGGACTAGTAAGTAATACAGCACTTGACTGATGTTTGGCTGTTAGCAAGTTGTTGACACATTAGTTTTGCAATGTAATCACGACAAATGCATGTGTACAACTGTCAATATTTACAACAGTGGAATTGCACTCTGAAACTGGGGGGCAATAAATTGCAAATGTGCAATGTTGCTTTAAGCGCAGATCAAAAATGTCCTCACTGTAACAAGTGAGGTGAAATACATCTTTCTGGAGTATAAAGTGGTCATTCATGACACACGTTGCTATGAATTACCCATTAAAACAATGTCAGATATGCAGCCGACACTGTGGATGAACCGCTTTCTCCCTTGTGAAGGAGGATAGAGAGTAGTCTTACATATCACACGGCAGCAAAACGCCTTACCTTGTTGTGATATTGTAGCATTTGTGTAATTATTCTGATCTTGGGGTGGTAGTTCTTTATTGATATAACCCTAGAGGATAAAACAACAGGCAGACAAAGTGAAAAATTAGTATGTAAACACGTAGGCAGTTTTCACTTCATTTCAAAGGATACACTACCTCATGATGTTGGAGGCATCTTCAGCATCAGGATCTGCACAATATTTATTGGCAAGGATTAAACAGGCATCTGCTGACTCGATCTATATGTAAAGGACCAGAGAAACAGATATGTTAACATTAAAGTACATCTCAGTATTTATTACTCAGTGCTTCTATCTGTCTCTCTCTCACCACATTTCTGTTTTCACTCTTCTCTATCCATTTAAATAAATGAAATAACTGACCCTGTATTGTCAAAATTACTAATTCACTAAACAGATCTCGATGTCATTTCAAGAAGCATTGTGTCATGTATAAATCATCCATGTGATTTCGTCTCTCCAGGAGTCATGTCACCGACTGTACCTTCACTCTGGCCAGGTCGTGAGGGTTGAGAACAGATCCCTGATAGAACTCCACTTGGGTAAAGTGACGTTTGAACAAGGCTTCCAGCTCAAGATTAGGGGAAATACTAGCACATAGAGAAAAAAGGAGTAGGGTCAGTGCATGTACACCTTTTTCTATATACAGGCTGACTGTGCATCGTTTCAAGCAATGTGTTCGGCTAACCTACACACAGTGAGGAAGACAAAATCAACTTACTTATGGAGAAAAACAATTTCTACATTGACATCATCCCTGTCCTTGTGTAGGAAGTCTTTGAGGAAGTTGGAGACACTTTCGAGGGTAATATGACCACAGACCACAATATGCCTAGAAGGGGGGAAGAAATCATCTTGAGTGGGCAACATAAATCACTGCAGACACTGGCATATCTCCCAAAGATAATCAGTCAAACCAAAGCACTCTAACATCTAACTCAAATGTAGACTGAAAAAAAAAAGTCTATATACATGTCAAGAAATGTCTTTTCAAAGCAAACAAGTAAGTGAATTATATCTTTTTTGCCATAAAAGTGAATATTTTCCCCCACGTAATGAAAGTGGTTAAATTCTGCACGACAAGTGCAATCAAACACTCAACTCTGAACCACTTTAGAAAATCTAAGATATAATCACACAACCCACAGTGGTTGGATTGTCATCCGTTCTCAATATAAAAACTGTCCCTTCAGCCAAACCGCCCCTATGTGAGTTGAATGGATGTTGACAAAGACATGTACATCAATATGCTTGTGCTTTTATACAGAACATTACTAAAAAACTTTCAAAGTGATTTGGAAGCCTGTGGTTGACACAAATTCTAAACAGGACCTCAGAGTACTTGACGGGTCCCCTGGCAAAACATGAGGTGCATTACAGCAGAGGGATATGTCAGAGGGTGCGCAGGGCTTGATTACAATAAGGAACTACGACGTTAGATTGGAACGATTTGGGAGTTTTTGAAGGTTGTGTCCCTGTTTGTCCTCTGACTGCACTGTAGGCCAGAGTGATCAAAGGTCAGCTTCATAGTTGTATAAACTATGAGATAAAAGTTATTTGAATAGTTTGGATGGAAGTCTTATTGAAATCTCAAAAATAAATAAATGAATGTGGTGCTTCTGTAAATGTTAAGTTTTAGTGTCCCAGAGCTGATAGATAATTTAAATCCCCACATTATGTATTAGTCTGACTATTAATGATAATTTTCTTTTAAATTATTATTCTTACTCCTGAATGTTATTGTAAAAACCACTTAGATGACACCTAATGAAGGAGGAGAAGTTGTTTGGAACACTTGGAAAGTAACGCTAATAATACTGTATAACAGTACTCAATCATGATATGCTTATGATTTAATCATACTAATCTAGTGGATTTAAGACACTTTATATGCTTCATTTGCACTGTGGTAAGCTGAGCTACCCTTCTGGAGTTAAAGTTAAATGTCACCAGGTCTTATTGCCAAACCCCTGAATGAGAAAACCAAACATGTATAATCCAGCCCTTATATTGAGATAGATCAGTGTGGACACTCAGCAGGCACCCTAATTACCCTATAGAGACCTGTAAGGCAATCTGTGTAATGACAATGGCCTTATCCACTACTTAGCAGGATGTGCCAGGAGACAAATGAACCACTTTAGTTTGGAGTGTCTGAGTACTGGACAGCTTTGCATTTAAAGCTATGAGTATTAGGTTACTCTTTCCTAACATCAATTAAAAAAAAAAACTCTGTGGTTATATTTGTTAAGTTCTTATCATGGAACTAGCTTTGTCTCCTTCAATCATTCATTCTAATGCTCTACACAAGAAGGAAGCTCTGGCTAACACATTAACCTTGACATCTAAAATTATATAGAACATCAGTGAAATCTGACTCAGTCTGGCAGTTTTAAAGGAAACAGAGATATTTATTGATGTGAGATGAGAACCATAGTCCAGATCACTGACTGCTCTCCTATCCTGTACCAGATGGACCGGGTAGGGCTGAACTGAAGTGCACTTGGCAAAGTAATGTGACAGACATATTGAGAGAATGGCAGTTTGTGGATGGTGCGGGGCATAATGGTCTTCACAGATGTCACCTCTGTCCTTTAAGAGAATCTAATGAGCAGCCGTGATTGCATGGTTGGCCAGAGTTGAGCAAAGGGCCGTGTGGTCTTACGAGCTGATGAGCTGAGATGTCTGTGGGCAGCCAGCAGTATTTGGCACAAGATGGCTCTCATTTCAAGAGATGAAAAACATCGGTCATGTTTTCCTATTCCCAGTATCCAGATGCCCTTCTCCAAGGGTAGAGGGAATATACAGATTTATATGGTGTATCATTTGGTTTGTGCGGATTCAACATTAGGTCATGAATCTCAGACACACACACTAAAGCACTAACCTGAATGTGTAAATGCATGTACACAGGAAAACACATGTGCACACACACTCACAGAACCACATGTGGTGCAAAAGCAAAACTTTCTTCCCCTGGTCAAGCCAATAATTTGAGTTGCTGTAGTTAAAATGGAAATATTGTTGAGAGCTTAAGCTTCACTTGATAGACATGATTAAAGCTGGCCCCCTTTTGTGAGTTTTCCTCCTTTCCATGTGCCAATAGTGGCATCAAACCGGATGGTTAAATAGAATATAAGAAAAGGATATAATTGATAATTCAACCATTTATAACTGCTTCATGAATAAAGTACCTTCCCTATGGTAAACCTAACATTGTACAGTACAGCTTAAGATATAGGCATAACAAAACAAAACAAAACAAAAAGAAAACAAGAACTTTTTTTTCTTTTTACAAGAAAACAAAACACATCATTGCAGACACTTAAAAAAAAGAGTGGCACACAATCACATTCAATGCAAAAGGGTATTACAGAGCGTGCACACAAAACATGCAGTCAGGAAACATCCCGGGATGTCATTGGGGATGCACCGAGTGAGTACAAAATGAACATACAGAGCTCAAACATCAGCAACAGAGGTCACTCACTTGATACTGCTCTAATCCTTAGGTCAGTGAGGCAACTTACTGCAAGAAGCATCGTCAAAATGTTGAAATTTATTGAACTTAGTTCTCGTTTGTATTGCTTTCCAAGGATTTTCTGTAAGTAGGTGTAAGATAAATCTCCCGCAATCAATGAGAGGAATCAACACGGCCATGTGTCGTCATTTTAAGTTTAATAAAATTTATAGTGCGCTTTGCCTTTATACCAGACTCTCTATGTATGCGTGCACGTTTTCATGCCTGATAGTGTTGGAGTCTCTGGGCCTGCACACCTCAAGCTGCTAGTCCTTACAGAGGACTTTCAAAGGTGTATGTCAGAGTTCAGCCAGGGTTGAAACCCCGTGCCAAACCCACTGTTGAAGTTGGGGCTAATGGAAACCATAGAGACATAATGGAAACCACAGAGCCCCGAGTGCAGTGGGCGCCAACAGAATGCAACACTTGTCATTATTATATCAGCATACACAGGCTGAGTGCTGTCACTGCGCTCACGGGTGTATGCTACACTGCACAGAGTACTATAAGCAACACTAGCATGAAACAGAAATTCAGTATGGCTCCAGTGTGAGTCCCTCTCACTTCCAAATAACCTTCAAGGCCTGTTTCAAATGACAGCGTCCAGGCGAGACCAAGTAAGGGTTACATTTAAAATAGTTCACAATGTATTATGACCTCATTGTTTGTGAGCTCTGTAATCAGTCAGATACTTGTAATCTCCTAATCTCATTTCCATGATAGACTGGACTCTTTTTTTTGCTGACAGCTGCTAAATGACTGAACCGCCGACGGCAATCCTAAACCCACATGACAAACTGGTTTTGTCTATGTGTCAGGTCCTATACATGTAAACACCAAACACATACATATCTAAATGATTATGCAAAGAGTCTGGTGCCACTCTAAGCCTGTGTGTTTGGTGGGTATCCTCTGATTGTTACCATATGTTTGCACTGTATTTCTAACCAGAGAGAAAAAATGCACAGGGGTGCAGAAGGAGAAAATAAAGTGTGTGGGAGAAACTATCCTCGGTTTTGACAAGGGCTTCTCTCAACACCCATCTGCGAGTCTGGGCTGAGGTCACTGGCCAAACATAACATTTCATCAATCTTATCTCAATGACAGGCAAACATTATCGAACAAAGGCTTTTTTCTAATGCCTCGTTCTACTGCTGACTCCCTAGAATCCACCCGCTGAACAGAGTGACTGAAACTGATGGGAGTAAGATTGGGAAAGAGAAACAGAGTGAAAAAGACAGCATAGTAGAAGATGTTGAGTGCCAAAGAAGAAAGGGAAAAGAGAAGAAGGGAAAAGAAGAAGTCTACCCTCCCTGTTCTGGACACACCACATTTGGCTTAAAATCAGTCTGTGTGCTGAATATCATTAAGGTTTGAGCCACGAGGGGGGGAAAACAGTACTGTACAATAAGAACTGTGGTAATCCTGTACAAACAGTAAAATGACCACAGTGTCACACATAGTTCACAGTGCACTGGATCCTCTGCTGCGAGAGGCCAATTACACAGATACATAAATAACAAGAGCGTCTGGAGACAAAGTCCACCACCACACAGACACGAAAACCAAGCGAGCACCAAGACCCAAGCAGGCAAGCAAGCCAAAAGCAATTGAGAGCCTCCAATGGGAGCCGAGGCATCCAGCATTCAGGGTGTGGGAGCTGACTGAAGATCAGGGCCAGAGTTATGTCAAGCATTGATGATGCGATGGGCTAGCGGTGACAGACAATAGGAAGATGGCTTTTTCATGGAGTTCATAATCAATGAAAAAGCCACAAGACTGCAGGTCATAGAGAACATGCCAGATATGATGCACTTAAAGAAAAAGTAATTAGATAAACATGCAAAACAAATTCAAGCAAAATGAAACAAGAAAAGAAATTGTATCCTGCAATAGTCATTGAGATTGATGATGCTTAATAAAAGACCACCAATAATAATGCACTTGCAGATGTTTAAATCTTTCTATTTTCTTGTGGGGAAAAAAATCTTTAGAAGCGGATAGTAGGGGTTTCATGACTATTTCCATTCATTTTGATGGACTAATTCATCCCTATTTGGTAAGACTGTTTTAATGAGGGACTGGATCTGAATAGAATATGAAATGGGACGACATATAGTGCACAGATATATTGCATAGAAGCACCACAGGTTAGTACACTGCAAGTCCAAAGTGTAGTAGTCATGAAAGCTCTAGTTTCCAAATTAAACTGAAGCGCAACACAGGATGTTTCAAGGACGAAAAAGGAAGAAAATGAACAGCACACAAATGACTCTGAGAGCAGGACAGATAGAGGCAGGTATAGAAAACAGAGAAAGAGGAAGAAGAGAAGGACAGACAGAGAAAGAGAGAGAGTAAAGGGGCATGGACGTGTGTGTCCTAATGGCCAAGGTCTCCAGTCACGCAGTGTGACTTGATGTTATAAAGTAACTTTACTGTTCTAAAAAAATATCAAGTTAACTAACCCCCAGTAACTCTAAACTCCAGGGGGTGAGAGTCACACAACCACACCTTGTCTGGATTTCAACTTACTTTCTGCCTCGTGTCGAGTTATAACTCCCTCCGTATTTCTTCCGATTAAGGATGAGAGCAGCAATTTCTGGCACGTAGCGAGCAAACATGGCCTACATGCATGGAACAGAAAAAAGAAAAAGGCATGCAGAGAGGGTTCTACCGCACACAGAAAAACAGCAGAACCATCTGGAATACTTACTTTCTCCCATTAACCGCACTATAGGAACCACCATATTTCTTGCGGTTTCCTATTAACTCTATGATTTCAGGGACGTAGCTGGCAAACATGGCCTAAGGAGAAGATAGAAGACAGAAGAAGAGACTAAAAAAGAGACTACTACGCCGCAGAGTGGGTGGTGGGGAAACTGGTGCGTGAATCCAGATTTCTGAGGAGGAAAATATTACTTTGCGATGCAGTCAAAAAAAAAAAAAACTCCCTCATTGTCTGTATAGACTTCCCAAACTTCACAAAAATGAGAGAGATCTTCATGTACCAAAAAAAAGGAAATATTGTTTGCACTGTTGAGAAAAAAAAATAGCCCCAGTTTTTAACGGTTTAGGAACAGCTTTGGTTAGCGGGTAAGAATTTTGTCACAGCTGATGGATAGTCAGTCTGTGATAGCACCCAAAACCTCTCTGGATAGCAGAATTCTAAAAGTTGAAAGAGAGTAAAAACCTATGTGCCATGTTTTGTCCAACAAACACAGATGATCTGGCAGGTTGATTTGAATAGGCCCACCTGATGGTCCACAGCTGCAAAACACATTAAGACTCATTTGTTGGGCTGGAAAATGAGCTGGATGCATTTTGCAAAGTTTCACAGCCTGTTATCCTTACACAGGGTTGTGTTTATATTTACTAACTAACAGTGGGATACTCACTGACACTAATCAGAGTAGTGCGAAGAAACAAAGAGGGGCCCTTGCCCTTGTAAATACAAACTTAAGACATGCTTGGAAAGTGTACCTATATATTACCAGGAATAATGTGAAATGACGTGAGTTTAATATGATCCCTGGCTTTAAAATATCTCCAGCCTGAAGTCATTATTTAGCCACTGCTGCTGATAGGAAGCAGACTGAGGTACTAGCCTAAAGACTTCCAGAGCTCTCAGCACTGAGAAAAACACAACCTATCACCATGGCCACAACACGGCACAAATCCACACAGCTGCAGGTCATCAGTACACAGTGATAGCTGTCCAAATACAGAACACAGTAACGGTGATTTGGCTAGATCCTCCATTTTTTTTTCTTTTTTTTTTTGTAAGAGACGATAGGAGGAGGTCTTCAGCATGTGAGTGCTCACAGGTGTGTGTGCTCCCATGCATGCTTGTGTCTAAGTTACTGTACTAGAGGCAGCCCAACAGGACCCTACATCAGAGGAAGTTGAGAGGTAGAAAGAGGTGAGAGGTGGGAGGCTGCTGTTGCTATGGTAACAGTCAGGCTGGCCTAAGCCTCATCTCCCTGCCCCTGTGTTTGTTGGAATTGTGGGAAGAGACACGGGAGGAGGGGTGTCCTGAAACCGCAACTGCTTTTAAGAGAACAATAACAACATTATCAGACAAGAGCTTATACTCTAATCAAATACAGGAATGACACATGAGGGCAGGAGACAGAGGAGCACATAGTACTGTAACTACAGTAGACAAGATACAGTAGGCTAAACAGAAGGATACAGTTACACTATGACAAAGAAATAACATATGCTGGTACAGGCAACATAGTTCTAACATTTTAAAAAGAGCACTAAGCTGAAACATCATAAAATATAGATAATAAATGTATTTAAATTCATTTTGTCATTTATTTATCATTCATCAGTCTATTGATGGGGTCAGGCAGGATGCAGGAGGGGATAAGGGGAGTCAGGAGAGAAAGAAAAGTCTGATTTTACCAAACCACCGAGGATGAAGAAGACCATAAACAGGCGCCCCAAGGTGGTTTTTGCATAGACATCCCCGTAGCCCACTGTAGACATAGTCACCATCAGCAAATAGACACATTCCCAATAGGAAAGTGACTGGGAATTCTGGAAGTTTTCCCAAGGATCCCCTGAGTTTTCCACCTAAAATGAGGATGAAAGAGGGAGGGAAGGACGATTAGAGAAGACTCTAACCAACAATTTGTAAACAGTACAGAAACGGTTTAATCAAGTTTGATTAAATCCAGCTACAAGCGCTCATGCATTAGACTTTCCTGAGTCATACGGTGATACTTTCTATATTGAGCTTAGGCTACCATCTAGTGGTTAAACAGTTTAATGCTGCGCTTGAGTTGTTGAGCAGAGCTACAAACACACAGCATATTTATGCCGTAAGAAAGATTCTGACACTCTGCATCAGTGATTGTTTTGAAATGATTAAACAGTCTGACAGTAGATAATGACAGGAAACATGGGGAGTGAGGAGGCATTCAATAAAGGTTAGCAGGCCAGACATGAACTGGGGAAACTGCAGTTGCAGTGTCCTAGAGTGCTTGGGGATCGGGTAACTCAACAATGTGTCCAAAATGACTCCCTATGTACTGTTTACTGTATTTACTGTGCACTATATTCACCACCATTTTATTTTAGTATCCCAGTGTATATATGTGTATATAGTGGTCTCTGCATTTTACAAACACAAAAATGACTGTTGAGTGAATTTACAGCTGTCATGGATGATGCAAAGTGATGATTACTAAGTGTCAATTTACTGCTTATTATTAAGTGAAGTGCTGAGTGATTTCTGATTTCTGGGTGACTCCAATAGCTCCATACAGTAATGTGTACAGATTTCATATTTAGAAAATAGAGCACTGCTATTGGATCAGTACATTCACTGGCATATACCAGTAGGTACTGGGAGAGAAAAAGTTGGGTCAGTGCATCCCTACTTGGGAGAAAAATGTCATTACAATATCCTCTCCTGCAATTCCTTAGTCAGCTCATTCTTAGACAATAATAAATTAGACTATTAGGTTTTGAAAAGTGATGTGTGTCATAGTTGTAGTGTACCAGTTGGTTAGTCGGTTACCTTCCTTACTGGCTCATTAATCACTAGACCCCACTGGCTCTCACATCTGTCCACTTACCAAATGTATGAATCCAGCAGCTGTGAGCCATGTACTTATGAAGATGGAACACAGGTTCACGAGCTTGATGGAATTGCTGGAAAGAGGAAGAAGAACAACAACAGGACCTAGCCTGACGTGTCACAATAACCTTCACAACCAGAAAAGTACATATGTAAATACTGTAGACTGTGGGCATATCAATAAAAGCCCATTGACAGACTGCATACATACACACATGATTATTAACTTAAACATACCTTTGTCATACCTCGTAAAATATGCTTAAGACCTGTAGTTTAATATAAAGGTAAGCAACTGATGAATGATGAATGAATGAATGATTCATTCCTACCTTGTTTTCAAGATATTCAAAAACTGCAAGATTTCCGAGAACTGTATCAATCTCAGCGCTCTCAGGAATCTTAAACCTGTGAGAAAAAGAATAAGACAGAGGCACATAAAGGGAGAGATTAGCATCAATCAGATTCATATACATGCATTTATACATATGTGAGGTGTTTTCTAAAACATTCTTACAGTGACGGCAGAGAAAAATAACATGTATGAGTGATTCAGTCAGATGATACAAATGTTTTTCTGCAGCTCTATAAGCACAGCACCATGTGTTGCAAAATGTAACCTCTGAGACACACGGAAACACTAAATTCAAGATGATGTGTGGGAATTATTGCATTCAAACAAGTTAGGAAGAACATTATGTGGCCTACTTTACATGAGCTGTATCCAAGAGCAGCTCGCTTAGGGATTATGGAACAATGTGACACCTGCCTCGTTGTCTTATTACATAACATGATCTCATGGAACATGTGTGTGCCCATGCTCATGTGTTTGATATGAACTCTCTACAATCGGTTTAAGTAGAAGACAATGCCTACATGCCTGTCACCGAGATCCGGGTGAATAAATTCAAACAAATGCACTGCACACCTCCGTGTATTGTATGTATGTACACTGACGCTAACACCCTTACCCCAATTGCAGAGGATGCCTAAACAGGACCACAGTGAATGAGACAGTCCTGTCTGCCCTTCCTTTTCTTCTTGTCCATGATGGCCCTGTCTCACCCTGTACCCATTCTGAAAAAGATCGCCACAGGACTTCTTTCGCCTCCGCGTCTCTCTGAGGGTCTCCAAATTAGCATCACTGTGCGTACGCCGGTACACAAGCAGCTTTGGAGGAATCATTGTTTTAAAGCTTAATCCCGTCCAAGGAGTTCCCTTGACTTATTTTCAAAAATCGGTGAGCCAAAAAATATTTAAGGCCTAGACTTTCAAAAGTAACTCCGGAAAATGACAAGAGATAATTCCAAGTGAAAGCGGAAAAAAAAGAAAATCAGATTTTTACTATCCTGTGAAAAGCTGATTTTCCTTGATATCGCACCACCAACGTAAACAGTTTCTTGTAAAGCAAACACCTCCAAACACTGTTAACTCCGTGGTCACTGCTGCAGACGGATGAGACAGCTAGAATAGTACTGTTTGTCTAATGATGACTGTCTTGCCAGGGACTGTGTCTCTGTGTGCAAAATGTCAGCTCTAATATAGGTGGTTTTTCTTTTTCATTTTGTTACAGTGCCTTTAATCCTCAAAACCCAAACAGATTTACCTTTCTCCCTTTTAGTGCTTTACTATTAACCCTTGTGAAGCTTTGTCTTCATAAACACACAGCTGCATCAAACCTATTTTCTAAAAAAAAAAAAAAAAGTCTGAACCCTGCCAGGGATTATCAGAGATGAAGATAAAATGAAAAATAATACAGAACAAAAACAATAATCCTGACTTGAAAATGAGTGTCCTGTTTCCACAGGGAAATAAAACTACAACAATGAGCTTGCACAATCCAGGGCTGGGGTCATGTCAACTACAGAAAGATCTGACTTTGTCTGATGTGGAAAAACTCCAGCTAAATTGGAGATCCATTCTTTAATTCAAACCTTAACCTTAGAATAAAAAAAAAGAACAGGTTAGTAGCACAAAATCGCATGCTTCAAAGAGCTCCTTCTACAAAACTTTCTTCAACAGACAATCCAACAATCAAACTACATAAAGTTGCAACTTCTGTCTCAAGCTACCTTTCAACATTCTCTGCATCACTACTTAATGTCACTTTTTATGTGTAAGGAGGACAGACTTGCAGCATTGTACCCATTTACACGATTTCTCTTGACTACACATTGTCAGTTGAAAAAAGGCTCCACTGCTACATGAAAGTGTATTAAACTGAATAGTTCCAAGCTGTGGTGCATAGTAATTTTTGCATTGTGGCGTTGCTACTTTTACTTAAGAAAGAGATCAAGGTAGTTCTTTCACCACTGGTTACAGCAGAGTGTAACACATTTATTAAGGTGCTAAACTAAAGTAGATGTGTATGTCTGTGTAAGTCAAATTGTGGAATACTCTGGTGAATAAGCAAAGAAATGTTGTTCAGGTATTATTGAACTGAAAAAAATGTAGGATAGGACAACATGAATAATATTTATGCTTTGCAAGAGTGTGTATTTGTGTTTTGCATGCTCATATTTGTAGCAAACTGCTCTTGAAAGTAAAGGAAAACATCTATGTCAATGACAGGTAATGTACAGGAAGATTTTCCTTGTCCATCTTCCTTTTCAGTCCTGGAATATGTATCTTTGTTAGATTCTTGTGTAAAATTCTGTGTTGGAAGCATATACAGAGATGAGTAAAAATTAACATCAACAACTGCTCGGCAAAGGCTGCTAATGACTTCATTTTTCTCAATTAGTGTGAAGCATCTGTGTTTGTGTTGTACTGTACATCTGTGTGTGTGTGTGTGTCATGAATTCAACACTTTGTGGGACAGAAGATGGGAAGATCTGTTTACATCATCACATCTTAGGACTCACCTGCCAAGTGGGGACAAATATTGTGAAAAGAGAATGAACGTACTGTAAGTCAATACCCACAAGTCACAAGTAGCGTAATACAAATGTGTGTGTGTTTGTGCATCCATGTGAAAACTCTCAATGAAATTCTGACCCCCTGAACACGTGTTCATGTATGAGAAAATCTCTTTCCCACACATGCCAAAGCCTCTCGCACAAGTGTCAGCCAGCCAGATGCTCATTCAAAAAGGGTTTTTTTTCTGGTCTGTTCCCACTCTTGCTTCATTGAGGCTTTGCGAGCCAGAGCACGGTCTCTCTGTCACATGTTCTGGCAGATCGGCCAACTGGGACCTTTTATCAATCAGTAGTCTGGGATGGTTCATCTGGGATAATACTGACAGCTGACCCAGCCAGGATTAGATTATATGATGCCACGCAGTGCTAAACACACGCACACACACTGCTAGTATACAGAGAACTGGTTCTTACTGGACATTCATGCTGGACAGACAGCAAAGTGCCTTAGCTTATACATGTAACATCATTGCTTGACTGTAATTCTAACTCAGCTCATTGCCTGCACTGTAACGCGAACATGAGATACAATGACACGTGAGGAGGCTTGCTACAGCAAAGTGGCTTACATTTCCCACAAATTAGTTCCCGTCCCCTAAATGTACATGGAGGCTTCCTGCCAGCGACTATAGGGCCGTATAACACAGATGCACTTCTGCCCATGTCAGGTATTCTATACGGGACCTACAAACAGTCTAATAAAGCGCCACTAGGAGGCAGTAGTAAGTTAGAATCAAAGCCACCTCTGAAGACTACTACAGTATATTCTAAAAGCCAGTGCAGCTTAACATCAACATCTAGGCTGCTACCATAAAATAAGAAACTACACTTCAGTGAAACACTTTGTACCGTAAAATTATCTTAGAACAAGCTCATGGTGTCACATGTTATTCAGTTCCCCTTTGGTTTTCAATGACTAAAAAAGAAAATGTGAAGTCAACTGGCAGAGGATGACAGTTGGGGCTCAGTAGCCACAAGCAACTAGCATCTTTCAGGCAGTCATATGTTAATGCTACACCAGTAATACTCTCTTGGGAGCAATGCTCAGTTCAAGTAGTTAAAGGAGATTAATTCCTTTTTCCAAGAAAAGACTCTTCGAGCCCTCTTGCATTAGCCGCACGTCGTTCTCCTCCTCTTAATCAATGTCCAATTTGCAGAGGCAGAGAGAACATAACTTGAAATGCATTCAGCATATAGCTCCACGGGTGCAGAGCCGGCGAGCGCACTACCGCACAGCACAGGGCAGAACCCCTATTAGACTTTTATAATCGGAGTACACCTCCAGTGGATCTCCAACAGTCTTCTCATGCAGGATCACAGCTGAAAGAGTGAATCAAGAGGTAGTATAATTATGATGTATTACGCTGGCTGTGTGGTGTGTATTCCTCAGCCGTGAACGGAAAGAAAAGATGAAGCAATCCGTTGGGAATGAGCAGCAGAGTACACGTCCTTAACAACTACCCTGGCTTCCTCTAACAAAGCCTGTTAAGGGACAGTATGTACACTTAACTAAATGAAAGTAGCACAAATTATGGATTAGTCTATTGATCATTACGAAAACCATTATGGTCCTGTCCACCTAGCGGAAGTGCATGAAGGCATATATAAGGGGCTATCGTACTTAGGAATGTAATTTATTCACCAGTTACCATCTGAAAGCAGATCAGGAATAAGGCCCTATATCTTGTTGTTTTCTGAGACTCTTATACTGATTAACTGCACTCATTTACCTGTCACAACATTGTACTGTATGCCCTAATTTTCATATTAATACAGGATATAGGCAGCTAATTATGATTCCTGTCCTACCTCCTCAGAGCTGGAATATTAACAGACACTTTCAGTGCCCCATTAGTATTCTGGAAGCTATCAGCAGCCTGTTAGGGTACACCATATCCTACTGCAGAGCTACACACTGTTAAGTTTATAACGTTGAGTCTTTACGTATCAAGTCAACACTTTACGTATCCTTTAACATATGGACATGCACACCATCAGTAAATATACAGTAAAGTATATATATATATATATATATATATCCGACACTGCGAAAATAAACATGCTAATGTCTCATGATAATATTTAAAGGAGATGCCACTCGATAATGTCATCCACACAAAAACAGTCCTCAAGATTATTCCCTTTTGAAAATAATAGTAATGAAATAAATAAATGCATATTAATAGCTCTAGAATCTAGGGCATCTCTAAAAAACAATAAATTCACACTGCTGCTGTTTATACACAACAACTCACACTGCAGCTGTATTGTATGTAAGTGAGTGTGTTTTCTTTCTACATTAACCCTAGATGCAGGATATTTAACGATCACAGGTAATTATTCACTGCAGTATGTCAGGCGGCTGACAGACTACCATTTCACAGTCTTTCATCATCCTCATCAAGACCCTAACACCAACGGTTTTTCTGGGGATGAGATGAGGACACCTCATGCCATGAATAACACTAACGGGATTACTTGGCCATATCCAATTCATTACGCAGCTTCAGAAAACTTCAGAGATCAGACTTTCATAGTTTTATATTACCTCACAGATTTAGTGATTCCAGTGAGGCATGTAAAAACGCGGACGTGCACTACAGGACACACGGCAGACCAGTCGACATCCATGAATCTCTGACAGCATAGACAGCGTGGGACTAGTTTATATTATGTAATAAAAAAAATAATTAAGATTTATTGCAACTTGGATGTTATTTTCACAGTTTTGGCCATCATTTCTATCAATTATAACAGCAACTAAAGGAAGTGCTGAGATCTGGGAACTTGGGCAACATGACATGCAAGCCCAACAGAAATGAGCTAAGCTAATAGTTTAGCAACTCATTAGTTGTAGACAAGTTGGTGCAGTCTCTGATTTGTTTGGGAAGACAGTTCTGTAGTATAAAAAACAAAAATCACAGGTGTTACTAATAGCCTTAACAGCTACTGTATGGCTCTATTCTGTTCACGAGTCTCATTAAGCCATGACAGTGTGACAGTGAGCCAGTCCATATAGTACCAGAACCCTTAAAAAATGAAGCAGATAAATGGAACTCAGCCATCATTTATTTTATTAATAGCTTTCCAACAGCAACAGTCTTGGTGGTCCATGCTAAGATAAACATTGGATTAGCATTCAGCTGAGTTTCTGAAATTAAGTATGGCAGCGTTGTAGTTTCAAAAGTATAAGAGCAGTGCACCCGAAAAAGAATAAAGCTACAAAGAAACTCTTTTACTGCAGTGTAATTTAGGCCACAATACTCTGAACGCACTGAGAAAAGTAGGTCGGTACATATTGCAGGTTAGGGTGTTTTCCAGTCTGCTCATGTAAGAGTGTGTGTGTGTGTGTGTGAGGATAACACATGCATCTGCATTTTTTGTGTGAGACTGAATGAGCTCATTAGATGGCAGTTATGGACCACTGTGAGGTATTCCAGGTGCAACGCCTCAACAAGGCAATTACCAATGAGTCTGTGCGCGCACAAACACACAAGAACCTCAGCCTGATTCCCAGTCACTTTCACTCCCATTAGCCCGTCCACCGGGCTGTGTCTGTGTTCCCTGAAACATCAGAAGAACCCAGCTCTGTCACTTTCAATGATGAGGGAAAGTTGACTACAGCCCAGAGCAAAAGGGCCTCGGAGACACACTCCCAGTAATGGGGGAGACAGAAGGGGGATTGGGAGGCACAGGGAGAGATAGGGAGTGATAAAAGGAGTTGTCATGTAAAGATAGAGGGCAAAAAAGGAAATGGGGAAAGAGGAGTGGTAGGACTGAGGACTTGTGTCACAGCCTCCAGTGTTTTCCTCTTCCCAGTGTTCCCAGTGCTCTCCTGTCTGTATGTCGGTCTCTGTCTGTGTGTATGTTTGTGTGTTTGTGTGTGTGTGTGTGGGTGGGTGTGGTTTCCCTTCCTGGCGCTCTCCCAGCTCCCTCCTGATTGCGGCTCATTTACCTCACATGCTCAGCCTGCTCTTCTGCTTCAATCGGCTTGTTAGTTCACAGCTTTTCTATCCAGGCTTCCCTCACATCCACTGCCAGATCATTGACTCTGCTATTGCAGTAGACTTGCGTTCTTAGGCCACTTGAAGGTCTAGTAATTTGTTGAGAATCTGCGATTTCGGAGTTTTTGCTCCTGCTCATGGCTTCTCCTTGAGCCATAAGCTCATTACATTCCTGCCAGCCTGCTTGTCTGCTATCCTTGCGTCTCTCCTGCCAGCCGCCCACCTGCCCATCAGTCCTCAGCCCCACCAGCCTTCACCTCATCTCCACTCCACCTACATTCCCCGGACCTCGCAATAAATCTTCATAACTTTCCGTCACCTCTATGTTTATGTCCCGTATCTGGGCCCCCCCTTGCGACAACACCACCACAAGTTGAGAAAAATATGAAAAGAAAAGGCTATATAGTGAAAATATATTCATGAAACTGACGATATTTAAAGAAACTGCTTAAAAATGACATGCAGACTTACCAAGCCAGCTTCTGTTTAAGTAGACAGAGACAAACACAGGAGGAACGGTGAAGAAGTCGACCACTGAGTTGACCTCCAGCCAGAACCACAGCTTATCATTGGCTGCTATAAACTGTCAAAAGAAACAGTGACGGCCTTCAATATGACAACTTAATTTTAATTTTATACAAAACACCACCACATCCCAGCATACAGACTGCATGCTGTGTCTTCCTCTGGCATTGCTGACATACTGTATGGAATGACAAAGGCTTCACCCCACTTGCTGAGTCATGCGAATGGTCGGTGGGGTAAGCAGCTTATAAGTTTATTTATTTATTCATTCAGGATGTCAGGCTTGCATTTCCACCACTGGAATGCTTCTCTGGCATGACAGCCATACTAGCAACATTATTACAGCAAGTGTCGGTTTAATCTAAAGTTATGCTGTGTGAGTATTTGTAGGTGAATTAGTCGGCGTCCTACATGGCTGTGTGCGTATTGTGTACGTCTAACAGCACGTCTGAAAATGTGTGTCAGTATACACATGCATGCATGAGTGAATGAGCGTACTCTTGTTTGTATGTGGGAGCATGCATGCACACGTGCAAACTTACCCGCAGGCCAAAGTAAAGAAGGAAGAAGACATTGAAGGCCATATCGATCTGTAACGTGAAATCTTTGTAGAAGTTCTGGCAGGATTCTATAGGACTAGAAAACAGAGAGAAGAGAAGCATTAATACAACATTAAACACTCAGGTTGAACACACATAGGGACATTTTTTTAAAGACCTCCCCACATTTTCTAGGCTTGTAAATGTTTGTTTGACTAGATAATGGGTGAAATCAATATCCTAATATTGAAACAAATATGCAATATTCTTAAAAAAAAACATACCAGGATAATCAATTTTACACATTATCTCGTCCTTTTTTGAAAATTATTATTATCAAAGTCATGTATATAAGGCCTCATCCTGATTGCCTTTCTCCATTCAGCTCACAGGACTGATAATAAACTGTTCTATAGCAACAACAACCAGCTTGAAGCTGTCAAGGTCAAACGGTACTGACGGATCCTTGCTGGTAAATATTTTTACAGCTACCCAGAAAACCTCTGTGAATCAAAATGTATTTCATAAAAACATGGGATCAGAAACACCATTACTAAATTGGTATTAATGATTAACCATTTTAGTGATTTGCCACTGCAATTTCTCCTCTCTGCCCTAGACCGTCACAGACCAAGATAAAAGCCCTCGCTGTAGAGTCAACCACACAAATGTGAAAACAGCTGGAAATAAACTGAAACTGGAAGTTAAGAGCAGTCGCTTTGATGTGACGGTATATTCAGCGTTCATAAATTATTCAGCGTCTGTCAAACAAAAAATATTCCAACAGATCTTCCATTTGACAGAATCTCCACACAGAGAAGAGAGACCGCATAGCTCTCTCCATTTAACGGAGTGAAATAGCTAAGCGGTATTGCTTTAAAGAAGGCGGATGATGATAAATGAGTCGTGATCCCTCTGGTCTGTCATATAATCCATCTTCATGTTTACCTTGTGATGATTAACCATTAGCTAGTGGGTGCTCTCAACAAAGGCTATAATACGCAGTGTGCTCTTCTCATTCTTCACTTGGTCACGGGCCTATAGCATTTTGCTATCACGTAATGATGAAATCCCACTGTGGGAAAACCATGAATATGCATTATGGTTTGACTGCCTATATAGGGGGACCTTTGGGAATGTATAGACTGACAAGGGAACACACACATGGCCATTACAAGAGTACACAGTTTGAAGTCCCATATGGTCAAATTAAACATTTAAGTATACATTTGTATGGATGGAGCCCATAGGGGCCCAGTGTGAGATCCAGAATAGAGTTTACGCATAATAAGAAACTCCAGAGGTAGAGAGGAGTGAGGTTTAATCATCTTCCAGTTAACATCAAACATTTCATCACATGATCCATTATAGATTGGAGACGTGCCAGAGAAGATGTATTGCTCCAAGAGGATGATTCAGCTGCGAGTGTATGGCCTGTCTCGAGCATATCCTAAGGACTGATGTGCTCTTTAAAATGATGCAAAGCTCTGGACCATGTCCAAGATGATTAGAAGAAGTCTGGTTTATGCAGCAATTGTTTTAGAAAATGATTTTATTTGGTTGAAAGGCGTTTTCTCATACGGTGCCATCAGACAGGGGTTAATTCACTTGTGACCCCTCCGAGGATTTGACATTGATCTGGCCTAAATACTCAATTATTTACTCTCCACCGGCATTTCTCTTTGTGATTCTCGAGGCATCAAAATAAAAACAAACCTGTCATGAATCAGACATACAGCCAAAGGCTACACAAATTGGCCTCCGATGATAAAATGTCATTTTGTATCAATACAGTTTCCAGGTTGAGACAGG
Source organism: Protonibea diacanthus (assembly GCA_028641955.1). Classification (NCBI taxonomy): domain Eukaryota; kingdom Metazoa; phylum Chordata; class Actinopteri; family Sciaenidae; genus Protonibea; species Protonibea diacanthus. Next base: position 10,996,910 of record CM053989.1, read on the forward strand.
CCTTCTACACACTAATAAAGACACAACGATTATAGATCTGGATGGTACAATTATTGTCCAAGAAAAAACACCAGTGTCGTGGTTTCACAATTGTAATGGATTAATTTGTTGTATTTTATCACAATTTTTTTATATTGATTTAGTAAAAATAAAGTAAGGAAACATCTTTCATGTAGGTGCCCTTGAGAGGATACCGTTGATCTACACTGCGCTGAAACAGTGAGTGTAGCTGAACTTTTACAGTACTAAAACTGTGACATTTTAAATTGCCGTTAACAGTGAAATCGGTTCATCGATGCATCCCTACACACTACACATTGAAGCTCATGAGATCTCACTCCCAATACTGATCTGAAACAACAACCTTAGCTAACACTAACAGACTTCTGTGAGAATGCACACACATAAACGCAAATACAAGTAGATTTATAAGCACATACACACACAGATGGTGCGTACTGAAGACACCATTTGGAGTGGTCACTGTAGCATTTCCCCTTGGGCCAAGCTCTGGCCTAATTCTTGTCTACCGTCACGTGACCCAAAGCCTTCTCAATAACACAGACAGAGCATGGTGGCAATACAGCAAGGACTACAATTAATTTGTCTTGAATTTGCTAGTTTGAATTTTGTCATTTTTAGCATCATTATTTGATCATGAATCATTAAGTACAGGCTGCGAGAGGTTCACACAGTCTATTAATGTGGAACAGCTGAATGTTCTTCAAACCACAAAAAAATGGCAATGTGGACAGAAAAAAACAAGTTACTATATATAAATATATATGATAAGTCATAATGTTTGACTGTATCCTGTGTGAAGATAAATTCTTCCAAACAACGCTGCATACAAAGAAGCAAATAGAGCAAAGAAAAACAAGCAGACTCGATCTACTGTATGAGTAGAACAATGACTCATCACGTACACACAGACAGCTCAATAGTAAGCCATCTTTTCTCTGCAACCATCAAAGCCGTACTCCCAAATAATGCATTTCTTCATCTCAGTTTTCTAAAGACAATGGAAAAATAACTTGACTTGAAGAGACGTGTGATGTGAAAGGTGTCACTCACAGTGACAAACCCACAGCGAATTCATCGTTCAACGCCGCAGCTCATTTTACCTCCACCTTTCCTTCAGCTCACTGTCTTGATTTTACAACTTGACTGTTTTGCTTCAGTCTCACTGCTTTCATCGACTTGTTTCCAACCACAGCAGGCAGCCAACAGACAGACAAAGTTAGTGACTACCTAAGAAATGTAGAGTGACATTAAGCAGCTTCAGACAGAGACATTTCATTCAGGAATTGGGGTTGCTTTTGTTAGGTGGCAAAAAAAAAAAACATGTCTCCAAATAAATAGCTGTTTGCAATTTTAAAAGGTGATGACGCTATAATTATATGCAATGCAATAGTCCCTTAAAATTTAGCTCATCCTGGATGATACAGTAGCAAATCTCCAGTGCCAACGTTGTGTCGGTGTGGGTACAGGACATAATGTGCTCAATGTGAATGTCGGTGTGCGACACCTCCAACTGCACAACCAGCGATCAGAGTTCACTCACCTCCTCGCTGGTGAAGTCTGAACGAAAACTGAGCATTATAAGCTTCTCAAATGAATGCTATATTACAGGATTATTGTATTGGAATTCAACATTATTTTGGTGTTCCACTATCTGTGTCTCTTTTTTCCTACACAAAGAGAATGTAAGATAAGACGCCATCCTGATTCCTGCTTCCAATGTCACTTCACACTCCACAACCACAAGGGATTCCTGGTCACACGCTGCCAATGTCCTGCAGAAAATAGATCTGCCCACCACAGTTCTTATTACTCCTTAAGCCCTGGCACAGTCTGGTGTTACACCATCCTGCCTGACAGGAAGAGGAGAGAGAAAGAGTGGGAGAGAGGGGAAAGAGAGAAAGAAATACAGCAGCAAGACACGGGGAGATAAAAGAGACAGAGAGAGAGAGAGAAGAGAGATAGCGGCAGTCACAGGGAGAGAAAGAGGAAGAGGGGAAGATGTGAAAGTGACAGAGAGTGAGCGGGACCAAGCTCCCAGAAGTACAGAACAAAATTTGTCTCATATATATGTATATATAGCATGCAATGCTGGTTTTGGGCCACATGAAAACTGCCTGGAGATTCCTGAGCTTCAGTGATAAACTCCAGCCTCTTTATGTTTTACTTGGTGAATGCCTGCCTGCACCACACTAATCCGACTCTGCTTATTACAAAGCTAGCACTAACATACACACATTACATGCAGGCACACACACATGAGAACAGCGGCCGCCCGAGGGGAGGCTGCAGAGCATCTATGTCTATTTCAGGATCTGAAATGTTTCCCCACATTAACCGCCTCTGACCAGGAACTCAACCAGAAAGGTAAAACTCATTTGTTCACAAGGGCAAAGGAGTATGTTCATGATGGTGTTCTAAAAATAGCCCTAAACACCTTTAGTCAGTCAGCAGGAGCCAGCCATTCGTTAGCCTGCGCATGACCTTGGCTAGCTGCAGGAGCAACAGCAAGGTTGCCCCCTGAGAAAACAATAACAACAACATACTGCTGCCCGCTCGACTAATGCTCACGACGACACCAAATCTGAGTCATTCTTCATAACTCACAAATGTCTCACTGCTCTAGCAAGCTCATACGCATCTTAGAAGGTACTTACATATTCATAGTCTCATTTATTAGTATTCAAGTCACCCCATATAATCAATATACAACCCAACCAGAAAAGTATGAATCCATTTAGAATGTAATCTGAGTGCAATAACTGAATGTCTGGCGCACTTGCAGCATTTCTCCTGAGAGTAGTGCATGTACGTGTAAAGGACAAAGCAGGGAGGGGTCTGTGAAGCTGAAAGAAGGCCAGGTTGGTACTTTAATGACTGATTTAGGTCAAGGCACCATTACTAAAATAAGAAATACTTCACCTACAAGGGCAACGGACAAATAAAACCTCCCCAGGGAGGCTAAAAATAGATAACTCAAAATTTTCATCTCAATGCAAATGACTTGTATCCTGCTTAAAGCATTTCCTCTACAAAGACTTACATCCCCAAGCTCAAAAGAGTAGACTGTAATACTAATATAAACCACAGCTTCATACAGTATGCCCCATAATGCAATAAAATTGAAATGAGAGAGTAAATGTTTGCAGCAATGTAAAAAAAAAACATCTTTGCAAGAGAGAAATGACACACGAGTTTATACATAATTCAGAAGCTGTTACAGTGCAATAGCTAAACCACAAACACAGATGCCTTCTTTTGAATGCAAATGAATTAAGAGATTAAAACTGTGGTTATGTGTCAAATGCAAAAGAAAAAGTCCTTGTCAGCACTGATTAATATTGTGTAAAGTTGGTAGTTTTATTCATTCTAATTTAATCAGGTCCTCATGTAAAATAACCTTCAATCAGCAGAAAAATAAATTGACAAGTTCAGTAATTATAATTATCCCTCCTAATCTCTGCATCACTTAGGACTCAAAAATTTCAGATACATTTCTGATGATTAATATACTCCACAACAAAATTCTGATGTTGACTTGAACTGTTACATAAATACTGTAATTGTATTTTCAAAGTGGCCTTCAAGCTTATCCTACCACTGAAAAAGTAAATGATTTAAAACTCAATCAGTTTAGTTCTTTAAGGGTGTTGTCAGAATAACAGGTTTGGTTTAATCCTTCAATCCAAGTTCATTTGATCCAAACACAAACTAAACCCACAGAAAGATTGTGTAGAAATTCAGGAATTTAAACTCTGAGCTACTGTTAAGTGTTGTGTTATGTGCATGATTCGTGATGTGCATGATCCATGATGTGCATGATCCATGATGTGCATGATCCATGATGTGCATGATCCATGATGTGCATGATCCATGGGCTCCTCATGAGAACTGTTAACGAAGCATTTTGCAATATGCATAATTATGCAAAACCATTTGGTAACCACAATGGGTGGTACAAAATTACATGTTTTCATGCTGTTATTATTTATTACATGTGAGGTCCAGTTGCAGTCTAAAATAATAATAATAGAGGAATGCAGTAATTACATTGGCATGAATCAAAAGTGATTAAAATTCACTCAACATTTGGTACCAGTCATAAAATGATATCCGTGTTTTTGGATTAAAATACTGAACAATATCAGTGAAAGAGCTGACACGAATTGACACTGTGGCCACAAAGGAATTTAAATAATTCCAATTTCATCTGGGGTTTATTAAGTTAAGTGAATGTTTTGAGAGTGGCTCATGTTGAGTTCATGCTGTGGTCCAAAAATAGCCCCTCCGCTCAGCATTGAGGGATTTCAGGCGACTGCAACAGCAAATGGCCTTTACATTGCCATGGCGACTTTGGTAAACAAAGAAGTTGGACCACTCAGCATGCACTGGTGCCAGAAAAATATCAAATTGCAGAGCAACTTGGCTAATTTCTTTCATTAGACTTCAATCAGTGTTTCGTGCACTGAATCTGCATTTCCCAGATAGAGTGACAGCCAGGGTAATTTCACTCTTATTAAAATAATACATGTTATGCCATCACACAAATGTTCAGCTTCACCACATGTGAGCTAAGCACTCCAAAGGATGTTGTTGGAACCGTCCTCCGCTCATGCTCAGATATGAAAAGCAATTACAAAGCTTCATTTTTGTAGTCTACGGGGAAAGGCTCCATAATCATAAAACAGTGCTGTGATGTTCCACAACACTCAGAAAATCTCATTATCTATGAGTGTGATGTTGACATTTCATATTCTCTCCTTTTTCAGAGCAAATGTTGATAATAACTCACTCATTTAGAGCGAGAACATCTCCATAAAGGTGTGGGGAGAAGTGATAAAACGGAGGAAATTCTAGAAAACTGCTGGGTATTTAATTTTGAAATTAGTCATTTCTTACTGCCACACTTTGTGTATTTAAATCTGAAGCCACTTAGACTGATGTGAACTATGACTTAAGACTGCTCATGATTAGGTGTTCCTCTCAGATTCACACAGAAACGCAAGTACTCGATTCAGACCTAACACCCCAAGACAGAGGTCCTTATACAGTATAGGTTACCCATCATCACCACAATGTCTGCCAAGCTTGTCTCACTGCTCAGCCATATTTCTCACCTTACCCCATTAATTAGTCAGTAGGCACTGTTTCTTTTTTCAGTGCTGACATTGATCGCACACTAATGATAGAGTTACAGGCGCAGGCCACTGCTTATGAGGCCTCTTAGACGGAGACCAAATTGTGTTTGTGTGCATGTGTCTGCTTCTGCAGGTTAACGTGACTATGCAAGTGTGTGTGCGCGCAATAGTCTGTATGTGTGGCAGGGAGGGACCGAGAGACTCGAGAAATAGAAACAGAAGTGGAGCAGGAACAAGGGCATCCCTTTAAGAGCAGCCTGCAGAGACTTTGTCCTACATTCCTCTCTATTTGTTTCATGGGAGCACAGAGGAGGGAAAAGAAAGGGCTGAAGGATGAGGGATGAGCCAAGGTATTAAAGCAGATTCAGATGTGGGCTGGAGAGGACGCAGTATCCTCCCATTGAAAATATCACCAAAATAGCATTAGTTTGGCTAGTGGAGTCTGCCGCAGAGGAACAGAAAAGGCAGTGACTTATCATACACAACTGTGGTAAACAACCACTTTGTCAAAACAAACAGATGGGTGGTCATTCTCAGTGAAGCTACATATCCATTCCCATTCATTGAAAAAAAAGAAAAAAAATTCTTCTTAACAACCGTCTTAACAACCACATGGTTGCCAAGTCAATGACTGGTAAGCTCTGTGCTCAACTGGGAGAGCAGCCAATTAACAATTCCCTACTTTCAAAGTGTCTACCTGCTTCCACAGAAGGCTTAGCTGTGTTTTCTGGGATCTTTGCTGCAGAATACTGGCCAACGGAGCTCCTGCTAGGAAAGCCCCACCTGTCGAAGGCTAGAAACAAAACAGCTCCTGGGACACTGGAGCCTAGCCAAAAAGGTACATTTTCTTCAGCATTTTACCCAGTGTGTGTGTGTGTCTTTGCCCCAAGGGGCTACCCTGCTTCACTGAAGTAGACATAAAAGCCCACTGTGCAGTTCCAACCTCCCAAGGTCCAGCCCACATGCACTTATTCCACCACATGTCTCTTTTTCGCTCTTACCACGGGGAACCATAACCGCAACCATAATCCTCCCCATTACTGTTGCCTTTTTCACAGACAATTTCAGAATGATGTTGACTTCATACGATGGCCAGAAAGGCAGTTTGGAAGAGAAGGGGGAAAGTGAACCACTGAGCCTCAATAGTTCATGAGTCTGTTTGGTAGAGTAATTACTACCATTAAAAGGGTGAGCTATAACTCTGCACTAATCGATTTCCTCAGTCATTAACATTTAGTGGCAAAGAAGCTAGATGGAGAGAAGGTCATCTTTAAAGCTTTTTCAGCACTTGAGTACAGGGGTATGAATTTGAGTATGATCATGTATGCATGCGGTGAATGTACATGCAATCCTATACACACATTGTGATATCAGAGTATATATTTGTGGCTCAGAGCAGAATGTTCTTGGAGACAATGGACAGAAATGTAAGTTTAAAGTTTTTTTCAAGAGCTATTTAAGATCTGACGTTGTGCTACTTTTTAGCTTTGTTGTTGTTGGCTATAGCGCTGTGTTTTTGTGACAGCTACTGGTGACATGACATATCATTCTCACAATTATAATTGGGAACCATTTGTCCTTGATGGCCCATGTGATGCATCTTGGCTTATTTTGAGGTGGCACTTTCAGAAATTATTGGCCATTAGAGAGATATTACATCAAATAGATTGTAGCAGAGACAAAAATAGGTCTCCCTCAATAGACAGTTACGGCACATTTAGTGGCAGGTCGGCTCTATGACATGTAACAATGGCTGTAGAGCACATTAAGAGGCTCCAGCTGTTGAAGTGAAAGTGTGGCTATAACATAAGCCTGGCACTGTTACGGATGTAAAAGCCACCAGAGTCGGGCGAACCTGCTCTGGGTCGATCAGTAGCCCCCCTGAGAGGATGTGCACACTCAAGTGACAAGCTTGAGCTAATCACGATGATGAGGGTAGAGAGGGCCTTAGCTTAATGGGAGCACAGAAAGATCAGGGCAATGCCTCAGGGAAGCCGCCTCACATAGAAATACAGTCAAACTGCACTGTTACATACAAGATACGATGGTGAAATACAAACAGCTTTGCAGCAGAACAAAAAAAACTGTTTTTAAACTACTCTCCTTGTTTTTGCCCCACAGGTCTGATGTTATGGCACGGTACATCTCTGCAGACGTTACACTTCTAACCATCCTTTGTTATCTGGTGGATAGTTTAACAATGTTTGCAATGTTTAACAATGTTTGTCTGTGGAGGTAGCATGCTCAAGTGTCAGGCCAGCCTGTTGATCAGATCTGTGTCATTCTAGACCTCATTTACATGCATTTTAACCTTGTGAATAGATAAGGCACACAATGCAGGGTAACATCAAGTGTAAAATATGTATGTACAATGATAAGTGGTGCAATGTGCTGGTGATTCCCAGTCCCAGGTTATTTTTGCATCACTAAGAGGAAGATTATAAATATAACAGCATGGTAAAAGCTGTCATCTACCTTGATGACATAGTGGAGATTTGATTAATAACTTGCTACTTTTAAATGTGAACAATTCATTGAATCTTGATCATTCGGATGGTCAAGCATTATTAAGGAAACTACTTTGCATCCTTAGTCATAAAAAATAAGAATGGAGATCATACACTTTTATATAAAATAAGAACATTTGTCTCTTGCACGCTCCTTTTCTTTGCTAAAAATACGGCAGAGAGGGAAAAACAAGGGGAGTAATGGAGGGATATATAATGAAAGATAGAGATGTACATGAGGAAGAAAAGGTTTTTTTATCTTGATGTATAAAACGGTGACTGGATTCATGCCAGGAATAATTTCCCACTGCTGCTACGATAAGACTGTGCAGGTTGGATTTCATTATAGATTCACTTATTTTGTGAATTCTACATCTATATACCTTTAGAGTCTCAATTCCCTCTGGGACATCATTTCAAAGTTCACAGCTGTTGTATCAAAGTGAAAACAAACTGCAGGGTGCTAGCCATTACTTAAAGATAACATGCTGCACAACATCCAACAGAGAAGTGAATATGAACAACACCATGCAGTATGATGGTCAATTCGTTACGGTCCCTTTGCAATCAACATTCCATAACCGCAGGCACTACAGTAAATATTTGAGGTTTTATTTTGGTACATCGACGCTGCACGAAAAACCGTAGTGCAGTCAGATGCACACAGAGTTACTGTGACACATCTCTGGTTATTTGATTGCCAGAGGCACAAACAAGAACTTCTACATAATTGGAAACAATAGAGGATAAATCGCCTCTTTTGCTTTAATTAAAATCAGTGCACTCTGAGCCACGGTAACTGTGAAAATCAGGGGAACCATCTAGTACGGAAGCTTCTCCTTACTGAAGTCAGGAGGTGCAGAATTGCCTTCAGCAAACATAAAGTTGAAACCTTAAATTATAATCAGCCTGGGAAAGATAACACACAGTTATATTCTGCTTGCAAAAAAGAAAAAGAACATTTCTGGCAACAAAAAAGGTAGATATATGCAAACAGAAAGCTTTTAATCATATATATATTTATATATATTAAAAATATAGAATATATTAGCTTTGTGTGTTTCCTATTGAGCTGACTGCTGTACACATAAACCCAATCCCATATCACATCACTAATCAAAGCTAGGCTGAGAGAAATATTTTTAGCTTCCCCTGCTAGCTACTATTCATTTTTATCTGATAATGCAGCATCTCACTACTTTGGTCTGACCATGGGAGACACTGCTGAAGCTAACAAGTCAATATCTGTACCAGAGAGAAACAAATCCTAGACTGTCCCTTTAAAAGGTACAGTTTGGGTCTGGGGTGTGTGAAAGTAGCTGCAGTGGTTATCGGAGAGATGCCAGCCCTGCAATCTGTCTCTGGGTGACTGCCAGCCAGGGATACGCATAAACTGACAATACACACACACACACACACTTACTCACACACAGAACAAGCTCCCTACCACATACTGTACGGTATCTGCCTGTCTCTGTTACCATGGAAACTGACAGTCCTCCCATTGAAAAATCCTCAAATGCAGATGTGTGTGTGAGTGTGTGTGTGTACTGTATGTGTGTTCATCACTGCTTGTGAGCACTTGTGTGGGGGTGTGAATATGTGCATTTGCATTTCAGGGATTGCAGTGTGTGGAGAGGAGTAAAGATGCCCGTGCACCTATCATTCAGATACATTATGTAAACGCATGCAACACTTAAGGAGTGTCATTTCAGTATTCAGAAACTTAGTTTTATCTATATTTCATCACCAGTGTAGCTGCTGGAGCATGTTGAAATTTCAACTTATTTCACAAGACATGTCATGAAATTCATACTTACTCTGAGGAGTCTATAAAGTATATACCAAGGGCCCCGATGCTGAGCGCAAAGACTAACACCACCTGAGGAGAGAAAGACACAGACGTAAGAGAAATGACTTTCATGCATAGAGCAGCAGAAGTCTTCTAACTCTGCTCATTAATGCACTCTATTGTAAACAAAGTCTTGTGTTCGGCTGGAGTGGACACAATGGGCCACACTAGTTACAGTACCTTTAATTAAACAGTGACTTGCCCTCTGTAGTTTACATAACCGTGGACATTTTCAAAAAGCATACACTGAATAATGAATGCTCGCACTCATGTCAGCAAATACAGCCTATTCAATGCAGGCAGAGCGAATTCTAGCCAGCATGATCATAGGAAGCAGAGAAAGGATACACATCTTGTAGGCTCAGTTGTACTGAAGAGCAGCAACAATGTATGCATGTAGGGAGTGTTGAGAGGAAGTGCTTACAAAGGACCGCAGTTATCAAGTGTTGACATGCACTCCTCAAGTACTACGCTGAGTCACTGCTTGCATTGTGTGAGTTTACGACTCCGCTGGACTGTGGTCTGTATAATGTTTCAATGACTATATATGACTTGCAGGGTAAGACAACTTGTAGCACTAAACAAATGATCTAATCTTGTCTTAAAACACAATTTTGGATTGAAAGATTATTACATTTGTTTGTGAACCCATTTAAATTACATTAAATCAGACAAAGTTATTAATACCACTTGAAAACTGCATAAGAAATGTATGACTTTCCTCTTAATAATCAATACTTGATTAAATGACTTTTCACTCTATCCAACTGTATAGCCACAATTCAGCAGGAACATAAAATGTGAATATAAAATTTCAACGCCGTAGTGTATGTACAGCTTCAGAATAATTCAAAGCTTGAGCTTGGTGTAGTATAATAAACCCCAAAACTTCATTTCAAATTTAGTCCTGCTGTGAGAAAATGAGGACCTGTTTGGATATTAGTCTTTAAAAGTAAATGTCAGCTTCCTCTTGTTCCACACCCTTGGAAAATGGTGACGTGCCACAATAATCCCCTCCAGCTATCTCCACTTGCACATTAGAGTTCACATCACCATCACCACTGTCATGATAATAATCATCTCGCAACAGCTGACCAACGTAGCGATGAATACTTCCTCCCCTGAGATCTTTTCTCCCATTCAGGCATCTCACAATAGGGGCCCACTGTCCCTGCTGATTGTGCCATTCATTATTGATGATGGGAGCTTGATTACTTTCATGTGATGGTCCTTTGGATTGATCCAATGTATTGTGACTGTGGAATTAAGTAAACACCCCCATGCCCTTGCATTTTTAATGGTTTTGCTGCTTGAATGGAAGACGATGGCAATCCTGGTCACAGCGTTGTCCGAGGCCGGAATAACCTTACGAGCCAAAGACATCAATGATGCGCCAAACAAAGGAGATGAGGAGAAGGCTCAAGATGAAACTCGAAGATAACATCAGGCTTTTTGAATGGAAAGTACTCCGCTAGTCTGATCAGGAAGGAGAGGAGTTAACTAGAGGGCATTATGTGTCATTGTGTGTTTACTGGCCTTGGGGAGTGCTACTGTATATTTGTAAAATGTATAAATCTTTTTGTAGCTCCACAGAAGGTACACCTGTGGCCCACTCCTCGGCTTTTCTTAAGGTGAGCTGCAGGAGGCTACAATAGACACTAGCATGACACACCCAATCTAATCACCCAACCTAACTGTCTGTGGTTGGTGTTACATTGTGGGTAATGCAGGACTAGGGTTGTTTTTTTTTTGTTTTTTTTTATTGAAATTGTGATTTCACATGACAAGGTCAAACAATGCAAACATTTGTAATCTCTCCCTGGCTGCATCCCCCCTCCCTCCTACCTCCCCCTCTCGGTCTAGTGTCTTACAATCCTACTGAGTGCCTTTATTCTGAACTGAGCAGGCCCGTTATAGCCGAAGCAGCTCTCTTCCATGAGTCCAGTGTAGAACTCTGGGCTTTGTTCACCCATGTTGTAGACAGTTCTAACATGACCACATCCTGAAAGTATTCCAGCCATTTCTTAGCGTACAGTTTGTGAGAGGGGGTAGCCAACGTTGTACTATCAGTTTTTTGGCAGCTGTCAAGCCAGCCAACCAAACCTTGCATTGTTTCTCATTCAGCCCTAAATGTGAATCGTTATTGAGCGAAAGGAGAGTCAGCTCCAGAGGTACAGGCTTATAAATGACAGCTTCATATGAAATCTCAAAAGTGGTGTCAGATAGGCCTTCTGACACAATTTATAGTGAATCAACTGGTGGTTGGGGTTCTTGGACGTGTGAAATGTGTTCTCCCAGACATTTTCCCAGCTTATGTCCTCCTCCGCAACAGCCAGGTCTCTAGATCATGCCTTGGCCAGGGGTGGCTCTTTCTGTGTGTGTGTTTGAAGTCGTGAGTACCGGGTTTTGACAAGGAGGATGGAGGAACTGTCCATTGTGAGTCTACATGAGTGCAATGTCAAATCACTGGAAATCACTGGTATTAATGCTACATGGCCACAAGCTGAATAAGTAAATCTAAAGAAACTTGACGACAGGTGAGAGGCGTCTTTCTCTGTTAAACTCACTGGGATACTGTCCCTGACATAGAAAAGCGACATTTTAATCGTAGTGCTTAAATGCATGCGTACATGCATTCATACTCATACAGAACATATAAATGCATATACACTGACATTCCCTTGGAGCTAGTCTCTGCTTCTATATACCAGGGTCATAGGGGTTGAGAAAGGAAGAGAGAGCACTGGAAAAAGGGAGAAGTATGGCTGAAAAGCTGAGCGCTGAACAGTGAACACCCAGCGATGAGCTGAGGAGATAAGAAGCGTCATCTTTTACTGACCCAGTTGTTCAACTGTGAAAGCTGGTCCACCCCATCCCCCAACCCTTCCTCCCTCCTCGCTCACACTCACACACTCTCTCCACACAATGTCTACGAAGGCTCGCCGTTAACCTCACACCGACAATCTACCAAAGACAACCAACCGAGCAACCGCCACTGCAAATCAGGACCAATGTAATAACACACGTAATGGCAGAGGGGGCATTCCCTACAAAAGAAAGTGAGAAATAAAAAAAAAGGAACTCAGCAGCTATAGAGGGATTGCTGAATCTAGCTCTTGCTGCATTTGTAATAGTCAATTAATACACATGTCTGTTTATATAACAAGATTTCATGATTCACATGTGACAAGATGACATGAGTGAGTCACATTTATCAGCAACAAACTGGAATATGTCGGCATCATGTCAGATGAGCAGCATCCGGACGTGATGTCTATGTCCTCTCTTTAATAGCCGTGTAGGTTTTCATTGGTGTATCCCTTTCTATATTTAAAGTGCGAAGCTAATCTGTCAGATGTTTTCCGAGGGACATTTTAACAGGCACACTGGAAGACGTGTGCGTGCACTTGGATGTGTGCGGGTTTCGGGTTGCAGCGCTGCAAGTGGGCAAGAGGTGGCAGCTCTCACATGACACCAGCAGAATTGTTAACACATAATAACGATAACTTACATGCATAAACACACGTGCTAGTCTGACACTCTCAGTTTATTTGGCAGTTTGAAGAATTGGGGGAGCTTCTCGCGGCTTGGCTGTGGAAGTAATATGAAATGCCCGGAAAACAGAGACAAAGACAAAAGTCGTCTCCCTGCAGCAGGGATCCTATCTCATGACATCCGCTGTCCCTTAAGTGCACCCTGTGACAGGGATAAAGCAGAGTCTCACAGACAGGTGATGTGGGTTGTGTGACAATGCACACAAGAATCGCTTCATATTAAGGCTAACTAGCCAGGTCAAGAGAGCGGTGAGTCAAAGCCCCCCTGTGTCCTCCACATTTCAGCTCAAAGCAATCCAGGAAGACAGAGTTCTCTATTTCTCTTTGTCAAGATGAGAGAGGGCCGAAGATGCATCTTTCTGTATACACACCAGGATCCAGAGGATAGAAGTCATTAAAGGAGGGAGACAGATAAAATCCATCACGGTATATATTGACTTAATATCTCAGTATTCATATGTACATACAGTTTATTGGGATTAAGTACATTTTCCAGAAATAGATTTAAGAAAAGTCTTTATAGATAATAACCTGATGGGGAAAAAAGGACAATAACTGTTAATCAACATTTCAGTGTTAGCCAGCTGGCTAATTTGATTACATTCTAGAAACAACAGTGTTGGTCATTTCAGTAAATCTTCAGAGAACAGTACTAGTTCCCGTTGTTTTTTTATTTCATGGTTAACAGATTCATCGTTTTTGAAGTAAAGCAATGCTCTGTGTAAACTTTTTGTCAGTTTTATTATTCATCTAAACCTCACAGGTTTAAAATCAATTTATCCAAGCCTCAGGGACCTCCACTGTTCACTTAACGTCTTCATTAGCGCCTTGGCCTATAGTGTGTAGTTTATGGAAGAAAATCAAAACATTTAATCTGAAACTGTTTAAATTCATTTCTAAAATAAAAAGCTACTTGTGCAAAATATCAACGAAATCCAAAGCCCGGGGATATTTGCATGCCATTATTACAAGGTGTCAGCATCAAAGGCAGGAAAACAAATATCCTTGTGGGTATAGTTAGGTGAGAAATCAGAGGAAATCTGTACTGGAATATTTCTGTTTTTCTTTCTGTCAAACGCTGAAATAAACACTTTCGAAGAATCCTAATGGGTTCCCCAAGATTACATGAGTGGGAATCCTCGGTGGAGAGTCAAGAATGCCTCTCAGTACTGTGTGGCATCAGGATAAGCTTGTTCATTAATCCAGTCTGGCTCGCTGGGTTAGCCAGAAAGAGGAGCTCCAAAATGTCCGATTGATGCCTCAGCCATGCAGAAAGGATTTCAGAGGTCCACGGCCAAGGACAGCTCCGGCCAAACCAGTGTACTGTTTCTGCTTTCCTTTGGCTTTGTCATAATCATATACAGCTACCATTTATAGCGGATATCAGACCAAATGAAACAAGCTGCATCGGTATATATTCATTCATATTCAGTAGATTTTCTCAGAATAATTCACGTCTGTGAAATACAAGACAGATGCAACTATAGTATTTCCTCACCCGTCAAATTGTGACAATGTTTGCACCGCAGAGCAAACATTTGCATCCATTACGAGCATTTGTTTTCACAACAAATACTCCTACATAACCAGACATCTGTCCAGCGTCAATGCAAATTTAGGCACAAAAGGAAACAGAATCACATGTCGCTGCACGAGGTGAGAGCGTGAGCCTGTCACCAGGGGAGTGTCAACAAATGAACCCCCCCCGCCCCCCTTAAACTTTGATGGCGTACATCCATACATCAGCGCACAACGTGACCTCCACCTCAAATAGCAGGGGGCTTTACGTGGCTACACAGGTGTAGGTATGATCTTTCATTCTGTCAGAAAAACACACTCTGTATTCCAGTCACACATTTCATAACTCTACCCGGAATACTGATTCTCAATGTGTGTCTGAACAGATGTAACACAGGCATACCAATTCATAACAGAGCATTCTTACCAAGAGTAACCAAACATGGACAGCTCTGTAAAGTTATAATACAAAGAGGCCACACGTATTTCTGTTTTCAGTATGTATGATATATTTTTTCTGCTACTATTTAATAATACCATGCCTGAATTTAAACAAAACAGAAAATGTACTGAAGACAGAAAAACAAATCATTTTAGAGATGTTGTAAAGTTTTGATTCTGTGGCAACCTTTACTCAAGATAATCTAGTCTCAGGCTATCAGAGTACTGGAAAGTCCATTTCAGACTACTGAAGCTTTCCAATGACAGGCTTATGCTAATTGCCACCTCTGTTCCAACCACTGCTCTCCTAATTAAATGTAGCACCAAGTGGTCCCTATTTTTTTTTATTATTATTATTATTTTAAATCAAATAGACAAAAATAATTTAGCATGTTTGACTATCAACAGTACAGGACCAATTATACCCAGACTTCAAATATGCAATTCAT
The DNA here is from genome assembly GCA_028641955.1 of Protonibea diacanthus. NCBI lineage: Eukaryota > Metazoa > Chordata > Actinopteri > Sciaenidae > Protonibea > Protonibea diacanthus. The sequence goes on from CM053989.1 coordinate 11,012,390, forward strand.
AATTTACGAGAGCAGCAAATGACTAATTCAGGCAGGGTAAAAGCTAAAGCCTGAGTAAGTTGTGCACCGGTGCATGTCTGAGTTGTTTTCATCAACCCAATCCACTGTAGACTCCCAGTCACAGTCAATTTTAGTGAAGTCCAAAGGGAAGCAGTGTAAAACAGGAAAAAAGTAGGAGAAGTATGATGCAAGGGATAAGAAGTAGAAGTAAAACTTTTTCTTTTTTTTTATTTCGTAATGAATTGTCTACATATATATGGAAATATATTGAAAATGCTGGAAACCTAGACACGAGCCCAGATACATCTAATATGTCTTCATTTCTTTTCAGTAGTTGCTTCAGAATTTTTCAGCCTGGACTTTATTTTCCAAAGTTTTTGTGTCAAAGTGACTAATGCTAGCATTTCTTTATTTTATTTACAGAAAAGTTCAAAACTTTCTGCACCTTTCGTGTGATCTGGTGTCTGTTTAACCACATCTCGTTCAATCAGAAGTTTTGTTCTAAAATCTCAAGAGGGGGGAGGTGACTTGTTTCAGGAAAACAACAGTGGGACCATAGTAATGCCAGTCTGGAAGAGTTGTTGTGTTGGAGTACAGAAAGCGTAGCTGTAAAAGATTTTAACGGTCGTGGCTGAATGTTTAGCTGGTTCTGACAGTGTGGATGATACCAAAAATTACCCTTCTAGCCTACTTTTAAGAAAAGAAGTCAACACAGTTTTGATATCTGATTTGTCTGGACAGACTGAAGGAGCGAAAATAAGCTTTAACTGATCCACAGCGCAGCACCGTCTCTCTTTTCTCTGTTCATATATTCTCCTCCCACAGCCAGCTTCCTTTGTGCTACCGTCCAAGGTCATGCGGTGATATTCTCTGGGGTATGGACCAGGTGAATAGAGGATGGGCAGGAGAATGACAGAAGCATCTTTATCATTCATCCACATTTATCAATATTCAACATGCAGTAAAGGGCTAGGCTTGACAAAGTACCTCAGAAAGCACTAGAACGATAACAACAACAAAAAATATCAAGATATTTAGATATTTTTAATGCTATCTTTTTCTTCTTTAGGTACAGATCATGTGCTATATTGCAGATGACCATCACAGCCTTGGGTCTGGAAAAGTGCAAAAAAAAAAAGTCTAGCCAATCTGGCAGACAATGAATAATAATGAATAAGTGAAATGACACATTTTCACTGTCAATACTGTTGCTGATACGATGACTAATGATTGTTTTGAGCACTACAGAAGGCACGTCCCACTCTCCTCATGTCCCTGCACTGCAGCAACTTCAGTAATTCCTATCGCTCTCTTCCTGCTCCTGTCAGCCATGACAACTGTGGCAGGTAGCACCTAGAAAAAGACTTCCTCTCTAAGACAAGACAGGTTGATTTGACTTCAAAGAGGCAGACGTGACTCTAATTTATTTGGGATGGTGGGAGAGAGAGACAGCACGGAGACAATCACGATTCTCTCTCAGCAGATCTTAACCATGTGCATTTTGTTTCTCTATAGCAAATACAATGTGAAAGTTTCTCTTCTTGAATCAGGCAAAACTTGCAAGGCGATACTACTGGGACTGTGCCTGGATATGAAGTGTGAAAATACAAACACGGTGTGAAATGTAACACTTTTGGAGAGCTGACGCCGTTTAAAATGAACTTTGGCATCATCAACGGGAAAGATGCAAACAATCAAGCCACAACAAACAGATCTAGTTTTCATGCACAGCGATGATTTTGCATGTTTTGCAATACCCCACCACACAGATGTACACAGTTGCAATTATTTATGATAATCTTCTAGATCCATCTTCTCAAATCTGAATATTTTCCTTATTTGTATGCTGAATATTTGTGGGGACATTGTGAGGCATTTTTCACTAATATTTTTTTTTAATAAATGATAAACTGACAGACCACTACAAACACTGTGTTTTGTTTTTTTTGTTTTTTTTTAACTCTGATAGGAAACGCAATCTTATAAATCAAAACACAACCACTGATGCTGCACCTCTGGAATTGGCTCCTTTTAACCCCGGTGGCCTTTATGGGACAGATGCACATATTATCGTACCTCAGCAACAGAAAGAGTGATTGATGGAGGAAAGGGTGGGGAGGGGGTTGGTATGAAGGAAAGCCTCTCAGGTCTGACAGGATGACAGCTCCTAAAATGCATCTGTCAGGGGGGGAAGATGAAGAGGAGGCCTGTGGGGATCTGTTACAGACGGACACGACAACCTGTCTGCAAAATCTCCTCTAAAAGTTTCTCTGTGGCATCATTAATTCATGGAAAGAAGATTTTTTTTTTTTTTAGCTACTTGTGCACTATGAGAGATGTGTCACTGCCGAATTAAACCATCCTAACAGAGGTGGACCGAGTGCAATGTACAGTACGCTCTGAATACCAGAAGCGCAGGTCACCCGTTCCTCTACAGCATCCTGCGTCTAAAGGCAGCCATCCCAAGAGAACAGTGTGACCATGACCTTGAATGTGTGCAGAGGACTCAAAAAGAGGAGAGGAGACAAAGAGTGAAGAGATAAAAAAAAAAAAAAAGAGGGAGGTGACGATGACAGGAGATGGAGAGATGAGAGAATATTAGAGATAGCCCTCCCCGTGGGACATGAGGAGCATTAAGAGGTGGCAGAAGCAGAACGAGAGCGAGAGGAGGAGAAAGCGGCTGAAGAGAAAGAGGAGTGGAGGGATGGAGAGTATTAGAGCATGTCCTCAAGGCACAGCAAGAGCTTAAATGCCACAGCGTGTGTGTGTGCATGTGTCTTCACATCTTTGTGTGCGAGCGCGCGCATATCATGTATATATGTCTTCAACCTCTACATGTTCGACCCCCTTGTGTGTGCGTTTGTCCATGAGACAGAAGGAAGGACCCCTACTGGGATTATGCCAGAGCAGAGAAGATGAGAGAATGCATGTGACTGGCCTGCAGAGCCGTTGGAGGGGAAAATTCTTCAGTTTAACCATCATATCCATCCTCCACCCGACATCCACCATGATCGTATAAATGGTTCCATTTAAAAACTGCAGTATATCTGCAGAATATTGAATGGGACTTTGCAGGAAACTGCTGGCACTGCACTGACTTACCATAATGTCCATTATGCATATGTACGGTAGGTATAGGGCTAACATTATTTTTAGTGACTGTGACTGTTACAGCGACGCAAACCCAGTGGCGTGTTAGCCCTGGATTAAATGTTTAATGTGAGAGTTCAGTGGAGGCTCTCTGTGACATAACACCACAGACCAATGAAGCCTGGGTAAAGTGTGGCGTTTTGCTGCAGGACATCACAGGTCAACTTATCACACAAACTTGCCCCCACGCCTCAGGGTATCTGGAGTGTCAGTATGTTTGCAACTACGAGACAGCCTAGTGAATGCCGGAACATGATAAAGACAGCATCTAGCGCCCAGATCCAATTTTTGGCGATGCTCGAAGAAAAGACTATAAAAAAAAAAGAAGAAGAAAGAAGCAGCGACATTTTTGTTCGTTCGGTTTGCACACAGTCAGTGGGAGCTATTTGATCTATTTGTCCCTTATCTATGCTGACTGCCTCAGCAGGAAAACACTGAGGCAGTGTTTTATCAAAGCCTACCAAAAAATGAAAAGATGCAGCAGCCGTCACACAATACAAATATTATAATGACTGTCCGTGATGTTATTTTGATAAAATTCTAAATATAGATTCGCCCTTGTTGCATTTATTGTATTTGAGCCCTCATGTGCAAGTAATGTAAAAAAAAAAAATAGGCAGTAGACAATTTGTGAGAATCATCTCCTCATTAATCCAGCTTTCTAAAACACTAATCAACCTGATGAGGGGTTGTCAGGTACCATCTCTTCAACAAAGGTGTTCCCGGCTCTTGTTGCGGCCAGTAAATGCTGTTACGGTTACTGTTAGGCTCTGAGCCAGCTTGATCTGCTTCATTCACAAACTGTCAAAACGATTATCAACAGAAGGCCGTTGCCTGATCATCTTTCAGCTGAGCAGGTGAGTTATACAGTATAGGCATTTCTTTTCCATTTAACAATTTCAGTACCCACGACTAGTGTTTCTATTTTCAGAGGAAAGCTAAGCTAGCAGAGGATAGCTAAATCAAACATACCACTATGGTTTCAGGTGTTCCTGAGTTGAAACAATAATGGCAATGCCCGTGGTTGCTAGATTTATGACTCTGGGTCACTCTGCAGACATGAGGTCAGCAGGGGAGCCTATAAACTCACCAAATCTAACATAAAGTTGCTATTCCCCAATCTGACTTATTACAACACAATCAGACAGTTATGAGAGCTACAAGCAGAACTGACAGGCATCAGTAACATATTTATGTGTAGGTGAGAAATGCCAAGACTAAAGACTATCTTGGGGCAACAACCCTTTGGACCACTGCCTGACTGATTAACTGGCTCAGGTAAATGTCCTGCTGGATTCAGGCCATCAACAATCCTTACTGTTAAAGCGTGAAAAGATAAGAACAGTTCTTAATTCAGAGAGATGTGATACAACATTCAAAAAAAATCTCTACAGCTTATTAAATACTCTTATGTTAACATCAGGGGAAATGAATCATGTCAACATTATGTTAAAAAATGCATTTGGTGATATGCTTTAGCCAACTGATAGTAATTTATTAAAATCTGCTCTTGTACATCACCGCTGATTACGGCCCCTACTTCTGATAATTCGTGCACCCCTACATGCCTCAGATTGCATCCTGTCAAAATCTCCTCTTCACTTCACTTCCTTGTATCGCATTAATCTTCAATAATAATAAAAAAAAAAAATACTTGATCTCCCATAAGACTTCTCCTCAGACTCCTGCCATGCAGTGAATCCTCAGCCTGCCAACATGACACTGAGTGTGGTTTTTCCTCTCAGGTGTTTACTCACAAACCAACCTGTGAAAGAAACAAATCTGTGGGGAATTTTCCTGGTTTTGTGAGGAGCAGTCAAGGAGCGCTGTGACTTGTCGCCACCGCTACTATTGTGCCTTCAGCGCTGTTTTATTCTAGCTCAGGCACAGTGGCTGCATAAATGTGGTTTAGTAGTAGATGCAATGTTTGACAGTATAAGAAAACAAGTTTGCTTTAAAGAAACAAGTGAGTGGTCTAAAAGAATAGTTGAAGTCATTCTTATTCCCATACTCGAAATGCATCATCTATGCTAGTAATAATCATTATAATAATTATGATGCATATATTTCTGATCAATCTTTCAATTTCCTGGGATTTGTAAACACCTTTGTCACATTTATTTTGTTCCTTCATTTTTTCCTTATTTATGTAAGTTTTATTAGAAATGAAATTGTGCCATGTATCAACCAATAGCCATTTATATAATTGGTACAATCATCCTATCAGAATGCTGAAAAATGATCACTGATGTGCAGAAAGCAAAGTCTGCTGCGTGAATACTAAAAGGTTGCCTTCAAGTGGCATATTCTCCATCTGGTCATAATGTATTCAGGTCACTACACTGTTGTCCAGGCACCAGTTACTGCCACACAATTCCATTATGTGACTTTAATCACGGCATAAATCATCCCTGCCATAGTTAATATCAAAACTTGATCACACCAACGCCATTTCTATTACAATGCATTCAGAGCAATTACTTTGTCTAATGCATATTGCAGGATTCAGCAGAACCTTTCATCCTTCTCCAAAAGATGTCATACTGCATTTGGCTGCTGGTAAAACATCCAGGCTCTGCCAAATACGGAATTAAAAATCTCAACTCTCCACCCAATGAGGCAAACGGGCCGACAACCTGACAATCTGAATGATAAAACTATAAAGCTGCACCACATCCTGTTTTCTCTTTCCAACCATCCTTCTATATCACCAAGAGATCCCCCCACAGGCGCATTGGTTTCATCTCAGAGGAGACGCAGTGGTGACATGATCTTTATCTAATTAAATCAAGGTTTCGTTTAATTTCCTGAAGGTTAATGAGAAGTTTATCATCGGCGTCAGAGCCCACTCTCGCTCGCTAACAATCCAGTGGGTCCTGATAAGGTAGAAAGCTTGCTTGCAGCAAGGTGAAAGATGAGACTAGTATCTGCAGAGAAAGAGAAGCTGTATTAGTATTCTGTGTTTGTTGGCAGGCTGCGTGTAAAGTGGATTGCGGCAGCATCTCAGCGCATCTCTCCTCTGTTTGCTCTCTGCCATGTTAGATCAAGCCATGCACACAGCTGTCCAGCTTCGTCAATAAGGTGGGTGGATGCCTGGAACCTGCCATGGATGACCTTAACACGTCTTTAATACCTTCACCCATCAGCAGGAGGAATGAAGGTGTCACGCTGAGACAACCAAAGTAGTTGCTTTCACCAAACGGCCCATAATTGGCTGTGAAGAGTTGAAGCCACTGATATATTATTGAAAACAAAACCAACATTCCTGAATCAATTTCATTACTACTTGCCAAGCCCTCGGTATGCTTTTGCAGTTTTGAGATATGGCAGGGGAGAGGAAGAGAAGGATCGTTTGCTAATGGTTTCTGTGTCTTTGCCTTTTGGGGTATATGTTGTAAATTCCACTTTAGTCACAGAGTTATTCATTCAGGAGATAATTAAACGTCTCCCTAGCAAAACGATACAGCTAATCCAACTCCAGCAGAGACAGAAAGTAAAGGATTGTATTCTCTCAGTCACTTTAAATATAATTATACATGTCGAATATCTATATCCCAAAGAAAGGCTTATATTTTTTCCCATAATCACAAGTGAACAAACAAATGCATTTGTTCAGTATTCAATATTTATTTTCATCCAGAAACAGTCCTGCACAGAGGGCAGGTCAATAAATCTTTCATATGGTTTCTCACCGAGGACCGACCCTTATTAAGAAGACATTGAGCCAAACTCCACTTCAGTTCCACCTCTCACCTTTCCTCTGATGACAGTCTGCTGGTTTGATTGATTGTTGACACCGGTATCAATATTCAATATCCAACACACTTGTCAGTGAAAAGTTCAGCTGCCTGCTGCCTGGAAGGCAGCGCGTTCCCCCGGGATCAAGGATTTTATAGGTTTAATATCAGACACATGCCTTTTCACGATCCACCTCTCCATTCTGTTGCATGATTGAAAGTGCCACATAAAGCTGCTGCATACACTCATATCTCGCACCTGCATATATTCATTCCTTCAAATGGGGTTTGAGGTAGTGCCGTTGCAAGTGTCCATCAATTCAAATAGGAACTATAAACTGCAACATCAAGCGGTTTTACAAGAAGCATCCTTTGTTACCTTGTGTGGCATCTGGCTAAGTCGTGAGCTGTCATCCTTGACGAACTCAATACAAATACTACATACAAAGAAAAAAAACAGTAAAAATAGTTAAGCAAAAAAGTTCCTTTCATGATCTCACAACACTTAAGATTTGATTATAGGCATAAAACAACTTAGGTTTAAGGAACTATCATCCATCCATTATCTGTAACACAAAACCAAAACTACTGTCATGTCTAATTTGGGTGAACTGGCCCTTCAAGGTCATTGAGAATAAATGGATGTGAAGAATGGATGCACTCGGGAATGGTGGTGAGGGAGAAATAAAAACAGAGGCAGACAGAGGGGCACAAAGCTCATTCCCGTGAATAAGAGATGTGATGTTGCCACGGTGATGTGCCACCTGTGGGAATAACTGTGAATGCAATGTGCCAGAGAGACACACACAACTGCAGCAAAGTAATAAAAGGGGACCACAAAACCAAGACATCATTCAGTCTTCAGAGACTATGATGGTCTGGCCTTTTAGCCCCTCTGTCAGAGGGAGTTTTATGCTTTCCTTATTTCAGCTAAGTAGCCCCATGATAGAGCTTTCTGCAGCTTCTGATTTAGAGTCAATGTATCAATGGGATGATTTCAAACACTAAAATAAACAGAGAAAACATTTTGAATGAAAAAAAATCTTAATAATAATAATAATAATCATAATTAATGATTCTATCCCCGGAAAGTAGGGAGGGGAGGGCTGTCTCACAGTTAACACTGCATGTGTGTTCAAGAGCTACGTGAGTGTAAATGTGTGACATTCCCAGCTTTGTTGCAGCCGTATAGGTATTTGTATTCATTATTATTGATTTAATCTGAAGAATAATTTGTCCCAACCTTCCCTTTAACTGTGCCTGATCCTAACTCTAAGTGCAGCCACGCGCATGTCCTATAGTAAGTCCTCATATAGCCTAAGTGCAGCGGACATTACTTATGTGAGCGCATGCTTTTGTGCATGCCGACAAATACAGCTGTGTCCTTGGACGCATGTAGGATGCGCTGATGAAATGGAAGACATCATAATATGTTTCACTTGTATCAGAGGAGAGCAGAGCAAGGAAGCAAAGTCATATTGCTCCTGGTCCTTCTTTGATGCGTTGAGGCTTTGAAGTCAATACTGATGCAATTTAGGGCCCGAGGCAGAGACAGACCTACAAACCATTTAATTAGCACCTTGCCATGGCTCCTAATATGAGACAGCCTCAGTAACAAAGCCAAAAAAATGTCTCCACCTCTCTGATTTACTCACAGCAAGGCTAGAGTTTGTTAGAATATTTGCCTGGCAAAGCCTAAAAGAAAGGTCTTCATCCAGAATAAAAATCAAACAGACTTGTTTTGAAATTTAAAAAGAAAAAACTGTAAATATGCATTTCAACCTTTAAAAACTGTAAAAATCTATATCTGGATCAATCCTAATATGAATTTTCCTCTTGCTTTTACATCTTATTGCCTTTTCCTCCACTCTCACTTTCACCTGCCCTCCCGTACAATAATCTTTCTCCCTCCCTTCCTTCCTTCCTTGCTACTTACATCACCTGCGATTGTCCCCTAATGATCTCATGGAAACTGTGAGCAGTGAGCGGCGGGGCTGGTAGAGGTGATGTGTTTTAGGGACACTGTGTGGCTGTCCCATCCCAGGAAACAGAATCCCAGTGGGGGTAAAAGGATCTGAAACCTGCCTAAGCAGATGGTCCCCACAGTGCTGACTCCTCCGATAAGCAATTAGAAGCGCAAACATGACACGAGTGACAACAGCATATTCAGAACGAACCTGAGACCATATCTACGGCCAGGTCTGATCTTGTCACATGAGTCATAGGACGGTCAAAAAGGTCTCAAATATGACGCGTGCGGAAAGCTGGCACTCAATCATTCACCTCCCGAGCCTCTGCGTAGCACAGCATTTTCCATTAACATAAAACATTCTGTGCTCTTTGCTGCCTTTTAGATCAGTTTTAGGAGGAGTAAAACCGTATGATCTATCTTCCACCACGGATGCCGCTGCAACAATAACCTGTCCACCATATCAAACAGAGGTATGGACGCAGTCAGCCCCAGCTCCAATGATCCCTTTCAATCCCACACGATCTCTCCGAGTGTGACTCAGAAATGCTGATGTATAGACGGTGAGACAGACTGAGAAGAGGAGGCAGTTCCTGCTTCACGAAATAATTGACATGCAGCATATAAAGCCTGTACCCGGAAAATGTTGAATGTTAATAAACTGATACTTCATCAGTCCCCCTCTGGGAAACTCTCTTAATGCTTAGCCTACTCCAGAGAGTTCAGAGGAGAAAGTGAGTTAGAGAGCAACACCTACGGTATGGAGCTGGGAGGAATTCAGTTTCTTCCTCCAGGAGTCTCCAGGTCAGTTTTATCATCATTTAGTTATTGACTTATCTTTTGCCTGTACGAAAGAAACTCCAACTTTTTTTATTTTATTAAGAAAAAACACCCTTTGGGATTATGTGCTCCTTTAGCCTTCAAGTATGAATAATATATTAACCAATGAATGAATTTGACTGACAGGCAAGGGCACTGAGAGACAATGTACAAACCGTCTTGCTAGTTTACAAGCCGCGCACAGACAGCATATTGTTAGAGGTTGTTGTAGAGAAAGGCTCAAAATAAGTTACAAAACTGAAGTTATACATCTTTTTTGCTCCACAAGAATGCACTTCTGCATCAGTAGGGAAAAAAAACACTTGTCTAATCAGCTGTATTTCATTCAAATGAATTTTTATTCTTCGCTAATCTTGTCCCTAATCCTGCTTTTGGAAAGCTTTGAAGAAATGTGCCTGGCAGTGACAGCGGTGTGATGCGGTTGGATCAGTGTGATGCTACAACTTCTCATCCATTAGGTGTGCGTCATCCCAGAGGCACTGAGTCACTCAGCACCCCGAGACTATACCAGGCAGCCACGACAAAGATGAGACACGGGGGGGAGTGCTGTCTTTGGAGGTGACAGGGGAATCCGAATGACAAACACGAGGATTGTCTGCAACCGCTGAGACTGTCCGTTTGGGTCTCTGTCTGTCCGCACCCAATTTTCTGCCTGTCCGTTTGCCTGTTTGCATGTTGACTGTTTGCTCTGTGACTGGGTGCCTCTATCTGTGTGTCTGTCTCTAAATGCAATCTCATTTCTGACTACCCTGTCACTCCTCAGCCCTCCATTTAGCGGCGCATAAATACTCATATTGTAAGTAAACAGAATATCATTACTGCAGTCACTTTCTGAGATTCAAGGAAGGCAATATTTTAATTATCTAATGGCATGAACTGCTTGTTTAAAAGCTACGGCGAACTTGTAATTAGCTAAGTGATTTTGGATTTCCTTACAACATATCCCAAGGGCAATGCCACCAGAGTGGATCCCACAAATAATAGCTATGTGAAGCAAATTATGAGATACAAGACTCGCTTCATACATTTCAGTTACACAGGCATGATTTGATTTGTGAATATTTTTAGAATGAATGTGCAGGGTTTTTTTTCTTGAGGCCCAGACTAAAGGAAACAAATGAACATGTACTGTCGCCACAGCATCTCAGACACATTGCCTTGTAAGTCACAGGTGACTTTGATCTAATAAGGGGAAGGCTGAGCGGCCGGCTAAGTGAAACATCACTCCTGTGTTCGCTCTCTCGACCTTTTTATGGGAGGGAATTTGAGGGAGGGTGGGACAGACAAAGGGCACAGGGGCTGCGACGCGAGACAAAGACGGGTTTAGGTCATTGGCTCTTTAGCAATAAAGGCCTAGGTGGCAAACAGATGGGTTTATCGATAGGGGAGAGAAAGAACAAGCAATGATGAGTCATCCCCCGGCTCAGAGTTATGACAGGCCTTAAGAGGGTCTGCAGGGAAAATCATTCATGGGGACAAAGCGAGAGCAACCGTTTCAGAGTTGTAAAACTCTCCCTAGTGTGCAGCAAATTTAAAAGCAGCGTAATGCTGATCAATTAAATGGAACAAAGGAAGAAATTCAGCAGCTATAATTTAATTTAATGTTTTCCATTGTGTGATACAAACTATTATTTTTAGCCCTGGTATCATATTTTAAATTCGATCTATTGAATCTTTTTTCTCTGGTTTATCGTTCTGTTAAATTCCAGCGGTAACTCTGCACCTTCTTCTACGCTTACTGGATAGAAATTGAAATGGAATGTTTTCTGGATAATATAATCCAGTATGCTGTGCCTGTATTTTTAGATACACGCTCAGATGTGCAACACTATGTCTGCTTGCTAAGTGAGAAAGCAGTGTGTGAATTTCTACCAGCTGAAACGATGCAGCATGATGTCAGGACTCCCTGTTGCTTTTCTTTCCTCCTATGACAGCCTGCTTTCCCTCTCATCCCCTCCTCCACCTCCCGCGACACTCCACCACTCGGTGCACGACTTCCGTTTCTTTTGTGGCGGCAGCCCAGAAGAAAAAAAAAAAAAAAAAAGCCAGCAGAGCTGCTTTCACACACTGACCTGTGGCCATGGTATGAGAATACGTTCTGAGTGACATGTGGCACTAAATCAAAGACCAATAAATCAGTAAAGAAAACATATAAAAAAACATTTATAGTTCCATAAAATGGCTTACAAGCACACACATGTACCCCTTGTCATACACAGAACTATAATGTAAAAATGTCTAGAAAAATGACATATTTTTTTATTTATTTTTATTTAGCTGCTGGTTTAATAAACTTGCTCTTGTTCCTTGCTGTCTTAAACACTTTTTCTACATCTACCTTTTATAAACGACACATGTTGCAGGGCTGTATTTAGGCACAGTGTTTCTTTGAGCTAAATGCAGCTGCTGGAGATTAGCAGGTATTGCAGTGTTGTCGTTTTTTAGCATAACATTCTAACATTTGCTAATTAGCACTAAACACAAAGTACAGCTGTACATAACAAAGCAAAATACACAAATCAGGTAGTATCGGGGGGGGAAAAAACGATCTGTTAGTGCTACAGGAGAGGTTCAGGTGGTCAGGGTTTTTATAATCTAGCTTCTGGGGACTATGAATGTCTGGATAAAAATTTAAAGTTGTTGAGATAGTTTTAGGATCAATGTGGTTTACTGACCGGCTGACCAACAGCTCATTACTGCAATCCCTGAAAGGCATGCCGCTAGCATGGCTAAAAATCATGCTGACTGTTTGTTGGCAATGATTTATTCATATGGAGGGACACACCCATCACAGTAACTCCTCTATCTTGTTATCCCGACTGAATACTTTCATTTCATGTTTTGAATGTAATAATTTATGTTCTATACAAATCATCTTGACAATGCCTTATCCTCTGACCGTCTAGTTGTGAATTATTGTGCTCCTGCATGTATAGCCACGTATATTAGTGACTTTGGCTGGTACCACACCCAGCTCTCTCCTCCTTCCTCTATGTCACGCTCTCTGCTGCAGTGCTTCCTCCCCGCGGTCCCTCCAAGCATAAACAGCCATTCATCACCGTTCAGAGGATTTAAGTCAATGCCAATTGGATTGCCATCGACTGAACTGATAAATTAAGGCAAATGACAAAATGAATAAGCCGTGATGCTAGCTAAAGTCAACAACTCGTAAAAATTGGAGGGAGGCAAGGTGACAGCCTGGAGGTTCCAGAGGGCACCGAGTTTGAGTTAAAGGAGCAAACTGGCTCAGAAATTGAGTTTCATTACGGGGGAGCGCGCTGGTGGTGCAAAGTGTCATGTCACCGAACGCTGAACAGAGGGGTGAAAAATTGCTACATTTGTCCATGTCCACTGCTATTAATATACAGAGAAATTGGGTTGTGATGCATGGAGTGGTGAGACCTGGAGAGAAGCCCTTTGTGGTTATTGATTGTTTATTTCTCACTTCAGGATGACAGATGCTATCTTAGATAGACGCTTTTGACAGATAATGGGAAGTGACTTTGTGTGCATGCATTTGGGCACACCTATCCATGTATCTAGGGTAGGGCTGAGTGATAATTTAATATTATTATGTAGAAACATATCATGACAATCAACACCATACAGTGTTTTACAAAGTAGTTTGAGAACGATGAAGGGTTTTCGACTCTGTATGAGTACTGCAGTATGATTAGGTTTTATGATTTTGCATGCTTTGCCATATCATGGTATTTTTTGATATATAGAAAATGTTATAATTAATCTTGTGAAATATTTCAGCCCTGCCTTGTTTACTTGCGTGTGCCTGCAGTTCTGTGCAAATGTAGATGTGTTTGTTGTACAATGTCTATCGGCAGCACATCCCCATGGATGGGTGGATAAAACATCATGTCGGAAAAATCATCGTTACCGCAATCATGCAATGTAATGAGCAAAGATACCTGATGCTAGTGGATGCATATGAAGAGACATATGCCGCTTGTTACTTTTTTTAGGGACCGGACTATTGTCACGCAGGAGCAGGATGCAGGAGAAGGTGCTGTGTTGACAGCTGTATCCATGCTGAGGAGTTTACTGACAGTAATAAATTAGTTCCACACACTCAACGGGAAAACATAATTAGACAGCCCAAACAGACGCACACAGACACGGATTTACACATTCACACAAGAACACCGGAGAACACACGGAGAAACATACTGTTTCAGCTCAGGCAAACACGCATCAGGCGCACACACATGGTGTACATCCATGGGTAAACTCGGGGATGGAAACAGACTCTGGCAGCGCCCAATAACTGCTGTTAAAAAAGAAACATAAACATGCTTATGCTAGGCCAAAGAACCGCTAGCACAAAACCATATTTATACATAAGGGCTAAACATGCAGTAAAAAAAAGAGTACTGCAAAGTAGAACACTGTGAATGACAGCTGTTCTCGGCGCAGGCAGCGAAGCAATCACAGGGAGTGCGAGAGAACACATTCACACTTATTTTCTGCACAACAGGATGTTTCGGGACACATGGAAACACAGTGGAACGTGCCCACAGTGTCCTCACACACTTTGTACAATCTCACAACCTCATTTCCTGCCAAGACACACACACACACACACTGTAAACAACTGTTCCCGCACATAAGCTAGATAATGGAGAAATTGTAATAGGTAAGGGGTAATCACAGGTAAAAGGTATACAAAGGAAGAAAACATGCCTCCAGTCAGAGGCTCTACTGCTAAATCTGTTTTTTTTTTTTTTTTAAAGACAGGCACGCTGGATTTGTTACAATCGCGGTTTTGCGGAATTCATGTGCGGTAATAGACAGATGTGTTGTATTTGCAGATGACAGAGGTCAATAATGCAGAAGGGCTATGCAGTGTGTGGGTGGATGGGTAGGCAGAGGGATGACCATAGGGTTTAGGGAGCGGGCCATGTGAACAGATGGTCCCTGGTTGCCACCCAAGATCCCATTAAGAAAGATGGCAGGGCTGACCTATTTCTGTACCCACCATGCCGAGCAAATCTACTGCACGGAGAGATAGGGTGAATATCTACATTCATAGGTTATAATCCTTGCTGTTTCTGTTGGACATTATGGGATTACATACGTTGCAGTGACGCAAGGAATTAATTAGATGAGATGCTGTGGTAATGCAGCGCAAAAATTCGGGCTATTCGTATTTCCAGCTGTCCAACTAGTCATTTCCTCGGACATTGTGCCCTTGAGTGCTTAATGAGGTCTTTCGACAAAGCAACTGGGGTGATATGGTTGTCAAGAGACTGATGAACCATCTACTGTCAGACCAGAGGTGCTTTGCTTTTCACCTATGCTCCACATGCAGCGCTTTTGTGTGGACAGCTGCCTCGCGGGGCTCAGAGAGACACTTCCTCCTTAAGCTGCAGCTGGCACTTAGTTGTTTAGTTGCTTCCTGCTTTGCAAGTCCCCACGGTCTGACTTTTAATTTTCAAACTGTTCTTTTAAAACCATTTTAAAATATTTGATTATTGTGAGAAGATTTGTGGTGTGATTCCTGTCCATTAATTAATACATTTTTTAATGCCTGCATTATCAGCAGAGGATCGTGTTCAATTATGTTCGAGTTCATTACCCTCATGTTTTTTTCCTTTGACCCAGAGCTTAGTGTCAACTGAAAACTACACTGGAGGCAGATCATGTGTGAATGAGGTAATAAATATTTGATAAACTGATATTGTAAAGGTAATGGGTGATACAAAAAGCTAAGGACCCACACGGAGGACCCAACACTGGCTCATGCTAGCATCTATCATTTCCCCGTATTTTATAAGGCACATAAGGTGACACAGAGCCTAATCGAAATTGGATATATGACTGTGTGTGAGAGGGAGGGGGTTCATACATGTAGGTTAGAGAGGCTACGATCACAGATCACAGAGACAGGGCACTTTGACGTATGACTGGTCTGTGGAAACACCATATTATCAGAACCTTTGTCTCTCGATGTACACATAAATTCTTACCTATACGCACACAAGTCCCTGTGTGCCCCTGCTGCTGTTCTTACATTGTCTGAGCAATGCCGTGAGCTTCAATAGTTTTCTGCTCTTGCAGCCTATGGCTCAGCGATAGGACTTCTTTTAAAACAGGGCTGCTAATGACTAGGATGATTCACATGAAGCACATGTCTGGTCTTAATGGTTGTGCAGCGTGGGTGGATATGTGTTCATTTAATTCCTTCCTCATCAGAGCAAAGTAGTATGGCAAAGTCACATTAGGCACCAATGACAAAACAGCCCTTGTTCTTCTCACGCTGGTAATTCAGCCCAGCATGGGGAAACAATACAGGGGACTCCTGGGCCAAGCTGCTGCCACGGGTGGATTTAGATTTGTCTGGTAATTCAATAAGCCTGGGGGTATACTTGATCTTTCACTAGCAGTGAAGTCATCAAGGCAAACAAATGAATGGGGATGAAGGGCTGCCTACCAGAGGCTATCTGTCTCAATCTGCTTGGGCTTTGCCTCTTCCGCCTGGATAGAATGGACCCTGCATCAAGCTTTAATCCCACCTGTGTGTGTGTGTGTGTGTGTGTGTGTGTGTTTCTGCTCTGCTCTGCCCAGGCAGACACCCCCCTAATGTCAGATGACTGAGCGCCACTACACAGCAGTTGCTATGGTTACCAGCCAGGTTCCGCGTACACGGATGCTCACCGCAATTTTGATCTGCAGTGAAGCGCTGATGGGAGAGCAAGAGTCCCACAAAAATCACCCACCCACACGCACACACACACACACACACACATGCACACAAATATACGCATGCATACTTAGATACACAAGCTGCCATGCATAGACTGTATACATGGAGATATGCTAAGCATCCACGCATCCAGAAATGTACACATTCCACCCACATGAGTAGATACTCATTCACCTACACGGCGCGTTGATCGGTACATATTGTGCTGCATATCATTACACAGAGCACGTAAGTAAACACAGCCCGCTGGGCAGAATTATCAGCCCCACCAGAAGTAGCACAAATCACAGTAGGTGATACACCGGGATATCTCCATGCCTAGAAACCCCTTTAAAGCAACCAGGGCCTTTTTCCTCACTGACTCTCCCAACCTTGCCTCTCCATCTGCCTGTCTGTCTCTCTGTTGGTGTGTCCATCTCTATGTTTCTTTGCACTCTCTCTCTCACACACACACACATGCACACACGCATACAGGGCAGATTGGAAGCGCTCAGTCAGAGCAGAAGATGAAAGCGAGAGGGAGCTGTGTCCATGCCAGCGGAGCAGTGTGAGTGGGGAAGTGATGAAAGAGAGGCTCATTTAGTAAATTGACAGCTCCCTTCAGGATTCTTCATCTTCTTCACCATGAAAGGCCTGAATCCTTCTCATCTCTCAGCTATCCTCACCAGGCATGAAGAAACTGTCACATTCCAGTAAACATTAACGACAGTGTTAGTATTTTAGTTGGGATCCAGTGCTGCCTCCTTCAGTGCACACATTTGATCTCCACACAGTTGATCTGTGTAAAACAGCCACACTGGTGTTTAAGTTAAAATATGAAAGGAAAGCTAGCCAAGACTAAGGTAAGACTAGAAAAATGTTTTATAGTCCAGTTTTGTATCTTTAAGATGATGGATACATCTATGAAATGTCTAAATAGACACATATGATAACCACATATTCCAGCACAAACCACACCCTGAATTTTCCGAGCAGCAACAGACTTTTCAACGTAAAAAGCCGCAACCGATGCCCGAGCAACTGAGACCCTCAATATCTTATCCTAGAGTTAAACACTAAACTAATGAAGCTATTGTCCAGGGTCATTTCACTCTAGTGCATATTGTTCAGCACGGAAGTGACGGGGCTGACCTGAATAGGAGTTCTAATCAGACGCTGTGAAGTCTTTTCATAATTAAAGCAGCTAATAGAAGCCGTTACAGGCAGCATTGTGCTCATAGCCAACTGTCTACCGCTCAGTGGAACTAAGTGGCAGACATCTTGCTAAGCTGAGAGGAGGAGCACATGAGAAATGCTGCTGATGGAAAGGCAGCTTTTTCATTTGAATCATGGAGCAGCACAGGACAGAGCGGATATATCCAGGAGAGATTGTGGGGGCAGAGTGACGGATGAAGCTACAGAAAGGAGGGTCAGCAGGGGAAAGGAACTGTTATTCATACCGAGAGAAAAGCCACAGTGACAGCCTCTTACCTACTGCACAAACACCACATATGCTACCTCTCGGACTTGACAAATAAATCTCTCTCGCACATAACACACAAGCATGTACATGCACACCCACACACAAATATACACACATACACTCATCGGTTCAGCTGGCAGAGGCACAGCAGAATGAGTTACAGCGTGCCGCACATACAGGCCATTGCAGCAGAAAGAAAGCTGGACAGTGCCAACCCAATAGCCAACTGAGATTCAGTGAGCACTGAGTATCCGCTAGCATCTGTGGGGGATCAAATTAATCGCCCTACAGCATGTCTCCAGTGGGACATGTAGAAAACAGGTGAGTAAATGTGTACAAAGCAGTGGATTATACAGTGGATTACTCCAGAACCCAACTTGGGTGTGAAAACTGGTTTGCTTGCCTGGGAAAAGACCAAAACTACATATAGCACTTATCTAAATTGTGGTTTGGGCAAATGATTAGTGTCAGTGTTGGATTTCTGTCTGTATTTGGGTTGTGAGTATATCCACTAGAAGAGGGAAGACCTACCAGAACTCTGCCAGTGAGCGTCTGAGCGGAGATCATAACACCGGCCCAGTCTTTGACTGAAGTCATCCATCCCACCTCGCTGGCTGGGACCTCCTCTTTCTCATCAGCGCCCTTTGGTTTGTCTGCTGCCTGATTGTTGACAGGATTGTTCACCTTCTGAACCTCCTGGAAGAAAAAAAAAATAATAATAATCTGCGTAAGGAAATGGAGCATATTAAAAGAGAGAAAACAGGAACACGGCCTGCTTTAGGGAAAAAGGAGAATCTGCAGGGGGAGGATTAAAAGGCACAAACTTCAAGTGGCATTTCACAGCGAGGACAGAAAGACATTGTTGGCTATGGGCAAATCTATTTCTCTTACAACAGTAAACTATGTGTAGGCGTAACATCCTCTAAGAACACCAAAGTTTGTCGAATATAATCAATTTCATTCATGACAAGCTTCAACCTGAGGGCGAGAGAAAAAAAAAAGAGGACTGTGATTACAGCCATCACGCTATGATGGTATCCATCTGCTATATGTTAAATATGTGTGTTTGAATATGTTTGAGTGCATGCGAGTGTTAGATAACAACAGAATGTATGGATAGACACTCTCGCCATTTTGCACATATGGCTCTGTAAGTTAGTTATTCCTCCGGGTAGAGAGAGCAAGACTGTTGTTCTCACGCAGGCCTTTGAACGTTCCTTCTTGTGTCCGACTGAGTGAGCAGACTTGCATGGCAGTTCATTGACATGCTTAGCTTGGCACAGTCGCCGCATGCAGCTGTTCCTCTCCAGCCATTCACTCCTGATTTGACACAAGCAGGCACTCAGCTTTCACTATCCTTCTGGCAGAAAAAAAAAGTAATGAGTAGATTTTAAAACAGCCTTTGAAGCCACAAATTCCAACATTTTTATGTATTACACACGCCTGCACAGTGAAGTAAAGCTTTGTGTGCGTCACCCCCGGCCTCATAAAACCGTGGGTTTAGGCCAAGCAAATGGTGTCCATGGAGAATCTCAGGAATTGCAATAACTTTCAGTCCTCCTGGTGGCGGCCCATTGCTCCTTTCCAAGCAGACAGGCTCATATTACCGGAGAGTACACACGTGCACTTTACAATGTCCCACCTCACAGTGACATCTGACAAGTAGCCATCAAACAGAGTATGTATGTCAACAGAGTGAAAACTGTTCCCCAGTACTGCACATGTCACATTGCATTGTTTGTTTAATATCCCAAAACAATGTTTTCGTTGTTACACTCATATCATATCAAATGCCAGGAAGAGTATGGGCCAATAAACCGATGTAACCAAAGGTCAATTAAGCACTGGGGTGACCAATTTTGTACATGCCCACATGCAACACAAAAACAAACCAGACTGCAACTTGAGCATTTCTGGAGGGCTAAAGAGCAGTGATATTACAGATGAGCCCAAGAGAGTGCTCTGTCCATTTCAAGGGGATTGTCTAGTCAAATTGGATTACATTTCATAATGATATGGCATGGACACAGCTGCCATTTTCCTAATTTGATTCAAACCCCATAACAATGCCAATAAACTGGCCCTAAAAAAGCTTGACTTAGTCATAAGATCATTATCTGCTCCTGCTGTTGGGCCTCTCAATACTGCAGTGGATAATTCAGTTACTTATACTTTATATACTCATTAAATAGCTTAGTGTTTGGAGACTCACAAATTTTTACAGTAGTTTTACAGCATGAATGTGATCTGAAGCGAGTTTCATCTTTTTAAAGTTACACTTAATTAGTGCCTGATTGTAAATGGCAGCTACCATTACTAGGAGCACAGTGACCTTGTGAAATTTTGGAACATTTCAAAGTTCAAGCTCATATCACAAAACCTAGAGGGTAAGCTGTAAACACTTTAATATGCATATCTTACTGAACATGCATGCTGAATGACAAAGATTCTGTCTTCTCCTCAACTCCCAAACACTCATCATCCATACTTCCTCGGTACTCACTTGACTAAGTAGCCAGCATGAGTCCCGCCTATCACATGCTGCAAATACTCAGCAAAGTGTGTGTGCATATGGGTCACCATGCGCAAGGATGTCTAAGGTTTCACTCTGATTGGCTGTGTGCCTGCTTGATAGCATTTCAGGCACGTTGTGGCGGCATAGTATGCGCTAGTCTGTGCTCAGCAGTTACTTCTTAGCCAAAGGGCCCCACCAACCTCACACTCCGCACACATAGGAACACACTAGAATTACTGTATGTCATGAAAGCCATGCCTCACAGTACAAGTACTAGTTGGAAGAGCTCTAGCTCGTCTCGCTACCGTTTCAGCAAGATTTGTTTTCAAGCATGCCATGAGTGTCTTCAAACCTAGATCCTGTCACAACAATTTTGTGGTAAATACTTTGCATCACATCGCGGAAACACCAAATGTCTTCATGAATTAGATTAAAAAAAGACAAACTACAACGCGGTTAGACGTCGACTGTACAAAGGTTTGTTTTCAGATAGTATTTGTCGATCTCCACCGGTGCTGGGTTGATCTGAGAATAGCAACTCTCACTGGTACACACCTGAAATTGGAGGCTGTAAGAACACATTGAGCGGCGGTAATGTTTTACTGTGTGCGCATGTGAGCATGTGTGTGGTGGAGGGGAACACATGAATAATGGATGCAGTCATAAACCGATGGTTGGGCAGATCAGAAGGGACAATGTAAACAAGGAATTGCTTCTAGTTCATTTGAGTGGCCGGCGGTGGGCCCGATACGAGGGAGAGAGAGCCGCTGAAGCAGCCTGTCAAGGGAGAATCCATCTGCTGGCTATATATACACACCTGTGATGTCAAACTGAGAGGGAGACAGACAGAGAGGGAGACAGGCAGAGAGAGGGAGAGAGAGAGGGGGGCAGCAAGAGAACCAAACCAAACTCTTTTATATTTGTATTTTTAAATAAATATGTCAAAGTGAATGGCATGCTAATGCACACTAGGTAGACAGGGACATGTCATGTAAGAGAAGCACTAAGTTTATTTTAAAAAAACTTTCATTTTTGTTTTAAGTTAAATTTAAAAATATCTAAATTCAGGGGGATTCACAGGAAGCAATGCATGTGTGCAGTTTACTATTCAGCCATATCAGAGCTGTATTTAGATACTGCTAATCCTACCAAACATTTCCCACTGCAGCGTTTGACTGGCAAAACAAGAGGCTGCAACGAAAAGCAATGTACTTATCGGAGATTAGTACTGACAATGATTGTTCGTCAAATATTCTTCTACAAAACAAGACATTTTCAGCATTTTTTTTCGTCAGCGGAACAGTTTTAAATATTCTAGGGAGTAAACAAACAGAAAAAGAGCAGCCACAGTGAGCTGTTAGATGGCCGAGCTGCAGGCAACAGATGGCAAACCTCCAACTTATCAGCAAGGTAAACAGCTTTACTGTTCTGTATCCCACTGATGTGTGAAAACTAAACTAAACTCGGTCCTACCTATGAACTCTTATTTTGCCCATCTATTATTTTCTCTTTGCAGGTTTCTACTGTATTCTGTGTATTTTGAGATGTATTGTCTCATTTTCTGTGTGCATTTCATAAATTAATGATGATGCAGTTGTCTCGGGTAATTTGACTGATTTTTTGATTGATTTGACAATTTCTTTCATATTGTGAGTTTAACGTCTTTGACTGAAACGTTGTTTTTTCGCTAGACAAATAAGTGCTGACAGCAAAAATGTGATATGAGAAATAAGATTTCAGTTCTCTTTCACAACACATAACTCATATACACTATTGTATCTATGTATAATAATTATAGACACTTTACTGGATAGAGACACTGATATGTTAACATGAAAAGTGTTGATGGCTGTTGAAATTTCTATTTAAAAATGGATGTAGTTCATCTTCCTACTTTTTATAAACCTTTTTATAACAAGACAGATGAACACTGTTAATATTAGGATTGTACCAATTAACAGAGTACACAGGGGAGGTCTGGTAATAATGAGCATAGAAAAGAACAGATAAAACATGACACAGGAAAAGAGACTGGCTGACAGTGTGAATACAGGACAGGGACAAAGAGACAAAGGCTAAAGGAGATGGAGAAGGACACTCATTCGAACAAAGAGTCAGGGCGAGGAAGCAAGAGTGGCAGAAATAATGATACAAATTACAAGACATCAGGAGAGACAGGAAAGTGAGTAAACACAAGACAGAGACAGAGACACTGCAAGACAGCATGATAAACAAAAAGGTGAAAGACAGCCAGCAGGACAGATCAGGAAAAAGAGAAATGTAAAGGGAGCGACCGGAGACAGACAGAGAGTGAGACAGGAAGAAAAGACAGAAGAGAGAGACAGAAACATGCCCATGTGACTCCGCTGATCTAACAGGACTTGGCTTAAGCGCAGCTGTTCCTCTGGCTTTCGTCCGCATCACTGGGGAAAACTCTATTCCAGTGTGAGAGGCTATTTATAGCCTAACCCAGGGAGACGTGAAACTAGTGAATCTCATAACATGCTCTGTTCCCCCCGTTTGCTATTTTAATGCCGGTACAGTTACCCTGTGTCCCTGGGTTACAGACCTACACTGGGTCACAGCAAAAAGGAAGAGGGAGGTAGAATAAGAAGCCTCTTCACATACTAATGTGTCTGCATTCAAAGGCAGGTGCAAGACTGAATCTGACAACACCATGTGGAGGAAAGCTGTTATTTCTGTGTACAGGTTGCGCCTATTGAACCATATAGAACTAAGGGGGCCGAATGGTACAGGGCAATTACTATCCGGTCAGAGAAAGTGACATGTGATCACCGAGTCACTGTCACAATGTTATTATGATCAAATTTATACATATAACACCCATTATTTGTGTACTCTGACACGTCACTGCAAAACAAAGAGCTCAGAGTGAAAAACAAACAGAGCATTCTGATTTGATATGACGCGACTCTGTGGGCCAAAGCCCGTTGATCCAGAGGTTAAGGGCTTACCTGGGCTGCCATGTGTTTGATTGAGGGATTACACAGGTACAGCCTTGAATGCAGTCTGCTCAGAACGACACCAATGCATGTCACCACTATCAACACAATTTCCATATCACCACGCTAATGTTATTTTGGAGCGGCTGGCAGCAGAGCTGCAGAGCAAATCTGCACATGTGGTACAGTAGATACTGAACACATTTGACATATATGTAGGTTAAATTCACATTTAGAAGAGTTAGAGAAACAGCATGAGCTATACAGTAAGCTATGAAATGTGCAGGGGTTGAATATATATATGCTTGATGTCATATATATGCTTGATGTCAAGTACAAACTATCTAAAGACTGACACAAACAACATCACAGTTTGATCATTAGTCTTGTGGTATATTTTCATTATACATTATCACCAAGGATACCAAAGGTCTCAGTATTACTGAAAGGTTGTCCATCTCCTGAATCACATTAGCCCTGTGCTGCTCCTCTGTGCCGGGTTTATTGAGCACTGCAGGCCAGAGTGGGATTAGACGATTTGTGGACACTGAACTAAATAGATGACACCCACAATGTTGGCAAACAGGAAGACAAGCCAAAGGGTTTACATCTCTCTTGCATCTTCACTGGACAGCACACACATCCTCACAACAGGACAGGAACTCATTACTCAAAATGGCTGCGCTCCAAGTAAGTAAGCTTCTTGTCCAAATTGTGACGCGTTCTCGGCCAGCGGAGAGAAACAATAAGACAGTGATATGAAAAAGCGTAATTTAAGCCTGACAGAGCATGCTGTCTAAGATGTACATTCTTTCACGTGTCTCTGTTCAAACAAAAGAGGACAGAATAAAGACACATTATGTTCTTTCCCTACGACTGCAGGAAGAACGATGGAGGAAAAAAAAAAAACTGAATGTACTGTCCTGTTGATTCATAATGCTGTACTGCACCTCTTCCATTGATACAACATTTCAAGCCCCAATGGTCCAGGATAAAAATAGACGACGCTGTGAAATGTGGGAGATTGAAAGGTCAGCACTTGTCATCCGTAACGTCTTTGAGTTTTATCATCTTAATGTCAGCAGATAATAGATGGCCAGTGGCATAAATGAGGGCATGCTTAAGATGGCTATGTGATAAAAGAAATGTACGTTTTTCACCGCAACATTTCTGGTAGAAAAAAAAGGGGCAGCATTAAGAGAGGAGAAAAAGAGCTAATGCATGGCTGTATCTCTATTCCCTCTTGACACAGCTGCTTGGCAGTTGAAAGCTTTAGGAGCTTTAACAGTCAGGAGAACAAACCAAATAACACTAACTGCAGGTTTCACTTAGTTCACTACATGGCTGAGCAATAAATGGCACCACAGCAGTTCCAGACCTCAAAAATCAATATCATAATTTTCGTTGCACTCCCACGGAAACCCTGAGAGATGCCTGATATACCAAATCATCGGAATTTGTACCCAACAATCACCTCTGCTCCTGTCTGTGAAGCCTGATAATTCACCCTGAACAAGGTAAGCAGCTGCCAATCAGTCTCTCCCCGCCGACTGACAAAAAGCTTGTCGCCTCTTGTGCTGATCTTGTTCCTCTACTGTATTTGACTGAAAGCACAGATAATTGCCCCTGTAATTGCCATGGAAACCGGACATTAGAAAGATTTATGGCCTCAGACAAACAAATAAGAGACAACATAATTACTTTAATGCAGATGGAGGAGTGCAAATTGAACAAATGACTGTGGAGGGAAAAAGTACCATTAATGTGAAGTCATTAAACACAACACACACAAATCACATTCTCCCCCACATGTGCACACACAACAATTAGTCATTTAATTCTTGACAGGTGTGTGTGTATATATATATATATATATATATATATATATATATATATATATTTACTCTTTACCAATCTAGAAATGGCTTGTTACTATGGTGATACACACAGGCTCACATCCTAGTTTTCTGAGTTTCCATTTGATCCATTTAATAAACCAGACAAATGTACTTCAATGAGATTTCAAACATGGGAAGAATTTAAAAGAAGCTGTGACAGCAACAGTTTACATATATTATCTGCAGTACGTGTCTGATTCCCCGTATGATGAGAACATACAGTAGAGTCTATTTTTTTTTCCAGAGGGAGTTACAGACTATTCTATCCTATCAGAAAGTAGGGGAATGGAAAAAAAAGCAACACGCTTGAATGACATCAGCCTTTATCATACTATAGACATCAGTGGCATCACCTGAGGCTAATTTCCACCATTTTGTACAACGGCCTAATATGCATGTGAATGGGTGTTACTGGATGAATATACATGTGGAGTATTCAAGAGAAGAACATTTTAAAATGGCCAAACACAATAATTGTCTCATATAACATCAGGGTTTTGGTATCACGTCTAGATAAATGGGGTTTTTTGGTTGAATAAACTTAAAAAATATATTTTATATATATTTTAATAACAAAACAGTATAATTCTTTTTTTTTTAATAACACTAACACAGCACTGAATGAGCAAATGCACCACAATTGGTTTTTAAACCATGTAATGCTTCACAACTCCTCCAACAACATCACAAAAAATGTATGTCCAATGTTCCACATATTTAAAAAAAAAAAAAAAAAAAAAGAAAAAGCCTTCTGCCTCAGAGTATGTTGTACTTTGACAGCTCTTTGGGGTAAATGTCTGTTATGCTCGCACCAAACGCTACCGTGACATTCCTTAAAATGACATCCTTGCCCTTGCGATATTCTTCTTGCTTAGAACTACCAACCTCTATCAGTCGAGCTGTACCCTGAAGGTTGACTCTGTTTTCTATTATTGCTCCAACAAACATGACTTCCATTCATTCAAGGGCGCCGGACAATTTATCGTGTATGTATACAGTATGCGTGTGTGTGTATGTGTTAAGGGCAATGATTGATTTCTTTTTCATCCGGGGCTCGGTTTGTGTCGGCATCGCTTACCACACCTATGAATCAGGAGGTAATAGTGCGCCTCCGAGCTCGCAGGCTGTCTGGACCTCCTAACGATGGGGCCTGTGGCAGAGCTCATATCTTGGTTTACAGAGCTCCACCAGCAGCAGGACACTCTCAGGCGCACGCTGCACTATCGAGCCAAAAAACTAAGGTCGTTTTTTATACGCAGCATGTATTTCAACCACATTACACATGGCAGGCAGCTTTAATATAGAATGCTTTCAAGACATACTCTGTTATATTCTTATAAAAGTGCATATTAGAAAGAGACTTACTTCATAGAGTAATTTTACATTCCTAAAGCTTATGCAACTAAAATTTGTTCCCTTGTCTTGATACATTTTTTATGTTGTTGGCTAGTAGACTGAAAACATTTATGTGTGGAGCTTACATAAATGTCAAAATGCATGTGTGTATGCTCCTTACATAACACTGGCAAAGCCAATTTTAAAGTATTGAACTGTATTTTCTATACTTATGTTTGCTATCCAGTTAGAAAGCTAGCTTCTTCCTTGTCTTTTGTGGGCACATTGCTATTGTCACTGACCTTTACTCGTCCTTGAGAACCCCTAAAAACAAATCTTCTGAAAGTTCATCATCACAATCATTTTAAAGTAATTTAATAAATTACTTCCGCTTTATAATGTCAGAACTGTGTTTGTGTATTCAATCATATTAGTATCTACTACATTATAACTTTTCTTAATGGGAGTTCACCTTTTCTAGAACCCGCTAATGACCTGAAAGTACGAGCCTTTATTCTCCACACACTTGTCTCCTTCACACCGTCTGTGAATTTAAAGAGCAGCAACGGCAGCACAAAGAACAAAAACAACAGCAACAATCTCATCAAACAGTCACCTGTCTGTCAGCCCTGATCCCCCGTAGCCCAAAGTTTAATGAGCTTTCCTCCTAAATACAGACAGGCAGAGTTCTCTGTCAATGAGCAGCTCGGCGTACAACAGACAGACGAAATCAGGGGCCCATTACCTTCTGCAGAACAGGTCGTTTAGGTGTTTTCCAGGAGCGGAAAACAACCCAAGATGCTAGCTATTGCCCTAATTGGCTTCCTGCTGTCTAACCTGCACTGATCAATGAACCCCACTCTATAAAGAGCAACATCCAGACATGACTGGCAGATAAATTTTTTAGCAGCAAACTGGTAGGCACTGAAGTGCAGCCTCCAAAGTAAACAACGAACAAATCAGCGCCTCAAAAGGTGAAATTATTGTTAGGTTTTGTATATCAATTACTTTATAATGGGAGTAAGAGTTTAAGTTCTTTTTTTCTTGATGAAATATCAAGCTACAGTGCAGCACAGAACCTGGGCATGGTGAAATAATAGAAGTTGGCAGGACCAAATTTGGTAGTAAATGAGTGCAGGGCACAGTTGGTGGAGCTCTGAAATAACAGGGACACTGTTTTATAGCTTTCTAAAGTTTTATGAATTTGAACATTGCTTTTGGAGCTGTTATGTACCAACAGCCGTTTATTTGTTTGCAAGTGTGGATTCAGTTGACAAGAAAACAACTGTGTTATTTAATGAATCAGTCGCTCCAGAAAATGTGTAACCACAGAACGACTGACGAGTGGGAGACGTTGCACGATGGGACGCTGAGCATTGCAGTTCATACCTGAGATATGAATGACTAAGAATGAGTCTTTCAACACGTCGAGCTCGCAGATAATTTGGCCAATTGATGTTTCTGATGAGCTTTGTCTCACAAAAATACAAAACCAAACACAAGGGTGGATCTTTGTGAGTGATGCCGGTCTGCTGGTATCTTTAGACTCACATTGGTCATCCTCTGTATCTCTTTTTGATCTGTCCTCTCCTCCCCAACATCCAATCAAACCACCACGATACACAGTCACAGCTGACTGACCACAATTCAACCCCTGAGTTACAGTTTGCGGTAAACTGGTACAACCGTATCCATCTATCTTCCCATTCTCCTTTTCTTCTCTTCTGCCTCTGTTGTCATCTCCTTTGCTTTCTCTTCAGTTCCTCTCCATTTCTTCTTTGCTCTCTCCCCTCATTTCTTTTCCACTTCACTCCACTCCACCAGCTTAAGAGAAGCCTAAAGAGACCAAGGAGATTAGGCTCTCTTTGCTTGAGAGACAGGTCTCATTACCTTTATCTTCTCCTGATGCAATAATACTCTCAAAACTCTCACTGATGCTAGCCAGTGCATGGTGTTATGTGAATTTACTGAGACAGCCTTAAGCCACATGTTTGATGTTGGATAACGGCAAAAGAGGTACGAGTTTGAACTTTAATCAACAGATTGCTCGGCTAATTGTACAAAAACAGTTTGGATGCAACAAAAAAAAAAGAAGAAGACTAATTTGGCTAATGAGGAGCATTAAGCTACATTTAAATTCTTCCAATTTCTATGAATGTGTCGATTAGGTACAAATTGCATTACACAATACGAGGGTCAACAATGCTATTTGGGAAATGTTCTTGTTAAAGGCTGTAAAAAAGGCAGTCATCTGAGTCTAATGATTCAGAGACTTGCCCTTGATTTGAGAACAGCTCAGAGGCTAACAAATGGAAGTGCAAATGATTTTCTAACTCTAGGCTCATTTAATCATTTTAAATTTAGATCTCACGCCTCCCACTGGGGAAAATAAATCAGCTTCCTTCATACAGAATTTGCATGTTTTAACCCTGGAGTTAGGAAGAGGAAATGGGAAGAGGACACGCAGTGGATTGTTGTGGCTTGTGTTCTCCGATCAGACAACACCGAGGCCCCCCGAAAGTGTTCCCCAGGGAAGGTTGTGTTTCTTTAATCTGACCTTAGACAGAGAGGACTTTGACCTCAGCTTACAAGATCCATTAAGAGAAACTGGAGTCTGAAAGAAATATTGCGAGTGTGTATACACATTCTTAAGCCTACAGAGAATCAGCGTAATTATGCAAGATGGCAGCGCAGCAAACCAATCTGTGTGTTTATAGGAAAGGTCATTGCCTTCAGAGAAACACTGGACCGTATTGCACAGCATTTGCAGCCTTTGTGTGTCGTCAAGTGTAAAGAGGGCTGCCGGGGAGGACTGAGGCATCCTCTCTCTGTCTTTAGCTGTCTGCCTTGTGTTCAACTTTACCAAATCAAAGGATTTTTATTGTAGAGCGAAACACTCACAGACAAGGCGCGCCAAGCTCAGAGGTAGCACTCTATATCCGAGTTTGTTTGTGTTTAGTGTAAGAGGAGCGTCAGCTCTGGTCTCTCCTGTGATCTGCCTGTTCCTATTAGCGTTGTTGTTGTTGTTGTGTTTGGAACAGGTTTTGGATTTAAGGAGCTGACAGGAAGTAATGCAGGATTGCCTTTCGCCTGAGGTCGAGGGAGGCGTACCCTGTGATAATGTCGTGATGTCTGGGTGGTTTTTGTGGGTTGGGGTGGAGAAGACCCACCTCTCCAATGTCAGCTATTTGACCCAACAGGCTATACTGTTGTGCACAAATAAACAACAGTGAAAATTCAGCACCGAAAAAAAAGAAAAAAGTGTTGTCAGGGTGTGTTAGAGAGAGAGCTGGCAACAGCTTTCACATAGGATGATGTGAAGACTGAATCAGCTCTCCTCTACTGTCCACACAGTGTGCACTCCATCACTGCAGCACTGTGCGAAGCCAAGGACAAATCACTGGGGGTGACACACAGAATGTGTTATGGCTGCATTTGCATGAGAGGGGGATTTACTTTCTGAAATTATACTGAATGTAGACAACAAGGGAGGAGCATACCTGTGTGTGACAAAGAGGGAAAGCGTGTGCGACAGCGAGCGATTAATCGTGAGGCAGATGATGATGATGATGGCTTCCTGTCCTTGCACATGACAACAACAATGATGTACTCCTCAGCTCAGTTTTGATGCGTGTGGGCAAGGAAGGGCAGCCGTTACGAGGCTTGACACCCTTAAACAGACATGACGATATACTGTATGTGCGAGTGGCTGCAAATGCACGCAGTGTTTCCTCTTTTCTGTCAAGTGAACATGTGTGCAAAGGTTTTATGTGAGTGACACAATGTGTGTTACGTCAGACGGATGACATTTTACATTACCGCTTCATCTGGGTTTTGAGACAGCTAAGTAATCCACTCATCTAGATGCATTATGCTGCCGTGGCGATGAAGCAACCTCCAGCTCATGAGCTGCTCTTCAAATGCAGCGGTGAGGAAATCCACATCACTAATCCTCAGCCTTAGTGCATTTACTTAACAGGCTCCGGGTGGCCAGCGATGGTTTACTGTTAGAACGTCTTCCTCTCCTCTTCACCAGCTAATAGCCACTGTTAATCAATACTGTTGTAAGTGCTTTTTAGCAGCTCATTTGTCAAAATAAAAGCCGTAACAGCCCAAGGGACTAATCAAAAGGGATGAAGCAACAGGGAAATTCGCAGCTTGGTAACATGAGAAGGAGTCAGGGAGGGAAAGGGAGGGACGGTGGTTCAAATATGTTCAGCAGCAGCTTCAGATTACAGCATACTGTGGAAATGTTAATATTATTACGGTTTCGGTGCACAGCGTGGAGCGTGGAAGCATAATATTTTCTATTTCGCAACAAAAAAATATAAATATTTGAGATTTCAATATTTTTGCAGCACCGACCAAATGGCTTCGGTACAAACCAGCATAGAGAAATGTCTTGTCATTAGGTACATAATCCCAGTACCTGAGCAGTGAATCTCATCAGAATAAGCATTCAGCACCCAGCATGTTCGTATCAATATCTAATAATGCTGGTGATTGGCTGGCTAACACATCATAGAGGCGTGTGGAAAAAACACAACGTTAATTTATGCCCAGAAATGAGGACGACTGTTTTTTTACCACCAGCACAAATAACTCTGTGAACTCTGTGCTGCTTGTTAGCTAACCACTGTGCTGACACGGTGCTGTGGAGATCAGGCTCTGCGAAACTAGCTAGCCAGTACAGCAAACCCGTGTCTGCTTGTCCAGAGTCTGTTCACCACATCCTCCACTGGGATGGACGCCATGCCACTTCCTCTCCTCTCCACCATGAGGTGGACCTATGAGGAGAGTGTTCCTGAGAGCAAACACTGCGTTGGTTATAGACAGAGAGGTAAATGCATAGAAATGTCCTCCAGTCTTGGATGAGACAGACTAAACGCTATTTTGGTGTAATTCTGTTCCTGCACCACACTGTTTGATATTAATGTTCCTTATGACATTTATTTATATTTTTTAGATCGTCCAATACTGTGCAGATAAATCAGTTTCTTAATGATAGTCCAGTTATTCAGAATGAGTACAGAGATGAGCACAAACTGTTTCTCCAGCTGTTCCCGGGTCTTTGAACAGCTTCCTCCTTTGAGGTGAGTATTTGCACTCTACTGTGTAATTTTATTTGCTTAAATTTTGGAAAATTGGTGTCTAAAATGTGTCATTCAGGAACTTTTATTGAATTTCTGAATGATACCTTTTAATATATTTAATATACTTGATATTTTTTAAACGATATCCATCCCTAACCAGCAGATACTGTGATTTAATAATATGACTCTGCTAAGAAATAAATAAACATGATGTAATTAACTGAATTTGTGAGACACAATTTCAAACTTCACTGGCTCTAATTACAATATGATTTTATGATTCAGTAATTATTCCAGGAAATTGCAGAGCCACTGTGTCCATTTCAAAATAAAAGCTTTCAAATGAATGTTGTTTTATTAATGGGTTCAGTATGGGCATCAAAAACACAAAAGCATGCAGTCGGGATTTGCGCTTGCAGCACTAATCTCTCTCCATAGAAATCCGGTACAGCTCCGTCATGAGAAATCCAGTGTATGCGCATACGGCACAGGCGAGCATGAGATCATGATGGACAAACGTCGCTCTCATAAGAGCAGTCCATCGCTCATCGCTTGTCGCTTAGCAACAGAGACCTGGCGGGCAGACAGTAGGTGTGTGAGACAGCGTGAGTGGGAGGGGAGGTTTGGAGGACGGGGGTAGAGAGAGGGACAGAAGCAGAGCAACAGGGAGAAAAAGACACAGAGGCAGGCAGAGAGAGGAAGAAAGAGATGCAACACAAGATGCGTGTGGGAGAGATGCGGTCGGAGTCAATACGTAAGTGTGTGGAGTAATCAGAAAAGTAACAATTCAACAGTTTGAAAAGTATAGCGGATGTAAACACACTCCCTGGTCCTTGACAGCACCCTATAACTCAGCTAAGGTCCAATTACAATTTACATGGTTTGCATTGACCACTTTACATAATTTGTTCAACAAGCACCATCAGGAGGACGTGTGAATGTAAACGCTAGAAAAAAAAAATTTTTAGCACCAAAGCAGATGATCTGTTTCCCCGTTGATGTATTTGCAGATGGTGTTAACGCGAGTTCTGTTACTTCTCATGTTATTTGTAACATGAAAGCTGTTTTGTTGTGTTTTTTTCTCTCCCCACCACTGGCCACGCTGTGGCTGTTTACAGACACTCTGTTCACACTGTAAGTGTGTGTGTGGTGCATGCACAAAAATCAAAGCGCTGGAAGAAATGAAAGTAACATACACCACCACGGTACTGTACTTCAAAAGACTGGCAAGCAATGCACCACAGGTCCGTTGATGAGATTATGTTTGGTCCAATTTCAACCTTAAAATAATCTGATTAAGGAGTCGACATGACAGCAGCAGCAGTCAGCGTGTACATAAATGTTTGGCTGGTCAGCCTGTCCACTGTTTTACCACCTCCAAACCAATAATCCAATCTACATCTCTATGATCCTATATTCCTTGAAATAAGCGGGTATGAAAAATAAATGAACATTTTAACCATGTGAAAGTCCACTTGAAATGAGACCGCAAAGAACAATTTTCTCAATTTCTGAATTATTTGATTAATTTGTCCATAAAACGTTCATCACAGTTCCCTAAAGCTAAAGGTATTCAGTTTACTGTCATGGAGAACTAAAGAAAACAGAAAATATTCACATTTAAGATCATTTAAGAATAAATGCTGACATTTTGTCTTGACTCAAAATGACTAACTGCTTACCAAAATTGTTGATGATTAATAGCTGACAACTCATCAAGTAACAGATTAATCATTACGGCTTTATATTTAAACTCTGCATGAACTCATGCGTAACCGACACCTGATCCTTTTTGCTGTCCTACTGACCATCTGAGTCATTTTTCTGCTGTTTCAGCAAACAAAAAATACATCTGAAAATAATTTCTTTAAACATGTCTGTGGAGACATCGAGTTAAAGGTTGGTACTGAAACTGCATAATCTCACATTTGTATAACTCTGGATTTGAAGAGTATGTGCTAACATTCACGCACGGACATGAAAATACAAACAGTTATGTGTGCCGCAAATTTGAAAATGTGAATACAGTTCATGGTCCACCACAGGCTCTTGACATTCAGCAACACTGTAGCTCATTTCTTGTTTTGCTAGATAAGTGACTGGCACATTGTTGCTCCAAATTTAGCTAAATTAAGTTGACAATAATAGTGTATTACTATTGTTTTTTACTTTGAAGCATATTTCTGAGGTTTAAACCATAGTTTGTGTTTATTCAAATCATGAATCCCAGCCAGTGTTTCTGAAACAACACACTATTCTTGTAAGCTGATCAACCATTCAAAAAGAGCACTGCAGTTTTACCATTCAAGAAATTAGAACGGGGAAGCATGGCAGCACAAAGCAGCTTAGCAGTTGGCTTCACAGTACCACTAAGTACAAAATCTGTGCCAAAAGTGAGACAAATAGCTGGACACAGATTTAAGCACATGAAAATTGAACCCAGGAACAGAGAGAGGACGAATTATGTGAGAAATAAACTAGCCTAATGAAATCTTTTCATATGCAGATATGCATTCAGAGTTCTAAGAATACATTTTCCAAGTTTGGACAGACATTTTCAACACAAATAAAAACGATTAAAAAAAAATTAACACAACTGAAAATGTAAAGGTTAAATTAAGCGTTTCTAATCTTTTATTTCCATATTAAAGGTGCAGTGGTAGGCAAAGGAAGGGCATTCTAATAATGCAGGTGGCAAAATACCAAAATACCATCACGTTATTTTTAGCACGGTGGAGGGTGAAAAATAGTCCAAGTGCAACCTTGGTACACACTTAATCCTCGCAGCCTGGGCTTTACAAGACATATATTCTGCTGCATTGGTCTAATGTCACCAACAGCAGCCAAGTCTCAAGGAAACCTCAATGACAAGGATAGAGCTGTGCTAGGGTAACTTAAGAATGCCACAATTTGTATTGAACTTTAATGTGATCATACTTGAGCATACCACTGAGTGACCAACGTGTGCTAGACCTCTTGAGCCAATATAGATCCGCTGCATGCTTCACATGCTGGGTCATTCATGCTTAGGGTCTTTCAGTTGCTGATCTCTTAAACTTGCTGTCAGTCAACATTTTGCTCTGAGCTTTTCACAAAGTATGACCTGCAAGGAAAATCTGTGGTAGGAAACCAGCACACAATATAATGATCGTGGTGTCCAGCTGTATTTAATCCAACCCATTATTGGAAACTTCTGCTTCAAACATTTGCTTTAGAAAACTGTAAGGCGGGATTACTTAATCAATCAGCATGGCATAGCTAAACACTCCATGAAAAATACTGTAACGGGAGACACTCCCAACCAACTTGCTGATGGAAAATATCCAAGGGATCTCTATAATGGACCCAACTGACAGCACTCTAATTCAATCACGTGTGTTGCAGTTGCAACTAAGCTGCCTCCAAATACCCCTGTCTATTTTAAACCCAGTTCAACAATGAGAGACCGAGAAGACTCCAGTATGCCTGAAAAAACATTACGCAAAAGGAAAGAAACCAAACACCCCTGGCTCTCTCTCTGTCTGTCTAGCATGGGTAAATGTGTATTTGTGTGCGCATACATGTGCGGGGTGCGTGCCTCTTCGTAGCAGCTTAAACGTGGTGAAAAAGTCACGTATGTCAAGTCAACGTAGATGAAAAAAAAAAACATATGATGTGATAAATCCACAAAAGCAAATAGCTCCTGTAGAGAATCTTTTATTAGCGAGCATGAGGACCTTTCTATGACTGCACACTCCTCCACAGAAATAGTAGAAAAATGTCTAAATATATACTTGCTTATTAAGTACTTCATATAAAGCACTACATTTTAGGAAATTCCTATCAAGCACTATATATGTGCCTAGTAGTGTGTACCATAAAGACAGAGTTACTGGTGCTTGTCCTGTCTGACAGAGTAATGAGCTCACTAGAATGTGATGCTATACAGAGACTGTTCATATAATGTAGTTACAGTGGGCAGGGTTTATTACCTAGCATGCAATATACACTGCAGATCAAAAACAGTAAAGCTACAGCCAGATCCCTATAATTTTTTTTTGTATTTTTACAGAATTCAATCACCTCGAGGACAGAATTAACTCACTGTACATTCTTATCTTTCCCCACCAGTGGACAAGTAAGAAAGAAGCAGGAGACTTATCTTATATTTGACTGGGTGTACAGAACATTGGTAAGAAGTATCATTGCTGTAATATTCTTTCTCTTCTTAATCAGAGCATGCTGGTGCCCTACAGCTGTTGTTTACTATTAAAGCAGGATTACGGCCAAGTTTTGCTGGGGACAGCACTGATCGTATGGCTGTTTCCAGTATGCCTGGGTCTTCGAGATAATTTTCTGCAGAGTGGCAAGCTAGATTGGACAAAAGACCCTCTCCTCCTCTGTTCTCTAGCCACAAGACTAGGAGGACAGTCAGTCACGTGATAAGAAAAGTCATTACAGGTCAGATTATTTCCTGCAGCCAATCTAGTTCCTGTTAGAATGATCGCGCTTGGAAACAACCAAGAGTAAATATTGTGGCCCCGGGATGAAGAGCACTGTAAATGTACTGTATAATGCGCTGTATATTGTGGAAAACAGCTTGAGGGATTTTTTTGTTATTGATTTATCAGGGTAAAGAATGCCACCTCCCAGCTAAGTCTTGGTCCCATCAATAATGCAGCTACAGTATCCGTGTCCACACAGCAAATGAACAACACACTGGCATCTCCATTATTCATGAGGGATTCCACCTGTAGCACCTCAGCTGTATTATACAGTGTATGTCCCATAGGAAGATATTCAGGAGCAGCTTCGTCCATGCTATTAAATGCAGTATCTGTAGTGGCAGTGCAGTGATATTGTCATGCTCTACCATTGGCTCTAAGATATTCTGACACTGTAGTACAGATGAGACATTTCCTCAATATAATACTGAGGGAAAAAAATATCACCGTCCAAAACTAATGGGAAACG
Source organism: Protonibea diacanthus (assembly GCA_028641955.1). Lineage (NCBI taxonomy): Eukaryota > Metazoa > Chordata > Actinopteri > Sciaenidae > Protonibea > Protonibea diacanthus. The sequence continues at coordinate 11,049,023 of CM053989.1, forward strand.
TCCATGTAAAGACTTAATGACTACCCTTCATGCAGCATAATGACATACATAAATGTGCTATTATGCAATTATTGCAAAGAGACTATAATAAAAATGAAAAAGACTTTTTTTCTGGTTTAACAATATCCGGTACAAACAACAGTAGAGTCACCTTTAAAAGGAGTGGGAGCTCCCAGCTGTTGTGTGTTGTTTTGTTCTCCCAGAACACAGAGGAGGACAGAAAGCATCTATCCCCGGCAGTAATTGGAATGGCAAAACAAAAAAAATGCAATTTGCTTCCAAACAGTCGACACAGAAAGGGCTGACTTCTGAGCGCCGACGACTTCGGTTAGAAGATTTTAATTGACTTGTTTTCTCTTTCACTTTCAAATTCCAGAAGGCGCGCAGTATGTAAGAGCTGTAGACGTGCATGTAGAAGTGAATTTGCATATAGATTTCTTTTTCTTTGTGGCATGTAATAACAGTGCTTTGGAAATTGTAACACTGAACATCAAAAGCAGTTTCATTATTAGGCCAAAAAAAAAAAAAAACTCCTGGGTAAGCCTCATAACATGGCAGAGCTATTACTTTCACTGTGTCATAATAAATGACCCCTGCTTGAACTGGCAACCAGGAGGTCACAGCCGCTTTACGACAGAAAGCTGTCATGGCAACAAGCTGGAGGAACTATGGTATTACCATGATTCAGTCTGATATGTATGTGGCACATTGTATGCACGTGGAATCTACCAATGACAGTCTATCATGACCAGTAGTGATAAGTCTCTGTTTTAGGAAAACGATTCTGGGACGGGGTTGCAAAGGGGTGGAAAATGTCTTATGAATTTATATTAACTTTCCATGGGCCGTTAAACTAGGGAATTTTGGAAATATTCCAAATTGGAAACTTTCCACAGGAAGAATTAACTGGAAATTAGGGGCTATAAGCTAGTATCATGATAAGCTGGTCAATGAAATGATGCTAGCTATAGCTTATTTTGCATCTAACTTATCAGATAGCTATCTACTGTATGTAGATATGGGTTATTTGCAAGTTAAACATTAATACCATACATCAAATGTATTCACCCCATCATATTATTAAAACTTACTTCACTTTATGTCCACAGGCTCAAATGTGTGGCTTCAATAGGCTTGTACTCTGTGTGGTCCAGGTTTGTAGAAATCATCTGTTCGTGTGATGGAGGAATGCACAGTGCATGTCAGGGGCATGGCCCCAATAGCCCTGCAGTGTGCATGTGATTGAGAAATAGCAGAAACTCAAGTGTACTTGCATGAAACCTAGTTGCTTTCAAGATAAAATATAAGCTAATATAAGCTAAAATATATTTTCTCTCTCTCTCTCTCTCTCTTCCCTGTTAAGCACCACGGTATATTGTTTATTTGCGGTTTATTCCTGTTTATTCCCATTAATTCCCATAATTTCCTGTTAATTCCCATGGAAAGTGTCCAACTTTGAAAATTCCCATAATTTTGCAACCCTATCTGGGACCAGAAACCCTCTGGAGCCAGTTCTGGTTGCCAGGCAACTGGTCCAGTCCAAGAAATAGTCTTTCACACAACCCCCCATAAAGTAAGATGTGATTTGTCATTTTTATACTTAGTAGTACTTTGTAGGGATTAAACCACTGAGATAAGAGCTAATTAGTAAGCCTGTAGCTTGTAAGCATGAAACTATTAGTCTGTCCTGCTGTCCTTCTGTCTACTTTCTTGAGCATAGAGGTTGGACAGAAAAGCAAACCACCACCTGTGTGGTATGCGCTGCCTAAATGTCAGACTCCTTATGCACACCATCAGTGTGTGTGTGTGCTGTATGTGTGAATAAAAAAAGCAAGGCCAAGGCTGGCCCTGAGACAGCACTAAATCACATTATGTATTGCAATCTCTATATATCACAGTCACTGCCACTCTGCCCACTGTCTTCCCAAACACTGTTCCAAGTCTTGTCTCTGTATTTTCTCCTCTAAAAAGATGAAAAGTCAGGACCTCACAGGAGAACACAGATGAATTCATAATGTTTGCGTTAATTAAATGCTTTCATATGCAAAATGTCCTTATCGGAAGTAGCTGCAGTGTAACAAAGAAGCTTTCTTTCATTGTGTTATTGGAGCGCAGTGTGGAAATGGACGTAATGACTAGACTCTAGAAGGCTGAACTAGGCTGAGAAAGATCCTCTTTATCTATTTATAACAAGGAGACGCATTTCTTGACTTGTGTGTCTTTGTTCTTATCGCCTAGCATGCATTTTTAAAATCGCATAAACCCTGTATTTCTCACACCCACATGCGAGCCTTGCCAAGAACCGGCTGCTTTGATCGACAGGGAGCGTGGCATCGATGGTCAGAGGCTTTGTGTCAGAGTAATTACAGAGCAGCCATGTTAGCAGGCCTGGGCTAGTCCCACAGGAAGAGGAAACAGCAGCAGCGTAGCATGCATAGGTAGGGTTTCACCTCAAAAGACACCCTGCCTTTGTTTTGTCTTGTTACTGGGCTGTCATGTGAGAACATGCAGATAGCTAATTTCTCCTGCGACCCTCATCAACTTTGACCCTGATCCCAGACAGGTGAAAGGCTCCTTCTCTGGTCAAGCTCAAGTCACCGTTTTACATTTCAGATCCCTGAAGCGGGGGGTCAATTTTCAAAAGACGAAGGGTAAAATACCATGAAATGAGAAGAGAAAGGGCAACCAACATCCTCATAAACTGTCAAAAACTGACAGCTGAGGATTGCCTCGGTCTGTTTACCTGCTGTCCATCTTTTCTCACACACACTGGTGTGATGAGGACAAGTCTTCTCCAGTGTTTTTTTTATTGGGTTTTAATTTTTCATGCAATAATTGACAGGTTAAGTCTATTCAGGCATCCTACTGCTCACCATTGCACAGTAGGTAGTACTCCTCCAGTGTTTTAACAATGATTTCTACATGTCATCTCTAATATCACTTATTGCGATCGGTCCCTCTGTGTTCATATTCCTGAGGGTAAAGGGGCCAAAAGAACAACAATGACTTCCCAGTAGAGACCAGTCTTGCCAAACACCAAATTCTCTGTGGCCCCTGTGCAGGAACACAAGGGAATCCTGAAGGACAACGGCAGATGAAGATGCTATGAGACAAGAGAAAGGGAGAAAAAGATGAAGAGAGTGATGGGCGGGTAATGAAAGGGGAAAAGCGAAGAGGAAGACAAGAACAAAGGATATAAAAACAAAAGGAGGAAATTACAGAGGATAGGCTTTTTGAAAACTTGCCAGAATACTTCTGTGGCTCATGTTCACTGGAGACAATGTAGAGAAGAGAAGCTGCCCGGCTCCTGTTCCAGCCCTTTTCCAAGATCAGAGCACAAGGCAATACCCAGCCCCTTTCCATCAATTAAGACCATCAATCACTCAGTCAGGGTATCAATCAAGCAAATTAGAGTGGGTCAGGATGTGATGGAAAAAGACAAAATCAATGCAGACTGAAATCTTAAGGCTCACTCACATTACTCACACTTACTTTAAATCCAGAATCCCTATATACATCCAACTTGTAGGAATCTGGCGCGGATGGAAAGCTAAATTTAAACTCCCCCTCATACATATTCTAAACAGTAATGATTAGAGAGAAGGATTAAAGAACATCTAAGTGTTCTTCTCACTTTTGTCAAGACAAATTGTACTCAAGAGTGTGTTTCTGACTCTTAATGCTCCGTCTCAATTAAAGGTCTGCAGAGGATGCTGTACTTATTTCAATGCCAATCTCACCCACGCCCTCAGTATTTCAGACCATTACTGCCTGTTCCTGCAGATGTGCTCCAGAGATTCTGACCACTCCTGTCGGCGAAAAGGTTTTCATTCAAAATCTTTAATCCCTGTCCCGCAGTGAAAATAACAAACATCAGTAAGTTCCTCAACACACCACCTTTTGCCACTGAACATAAGCCTCGCTGTCGGGCTTCAGTAGTGACTGAATTGTTATTTACAATCAGATTACTGAATATTTCCTCATCTAATGAAATGTTTACAGGCAATCAGTGAATATAATTATACTGTATTGATGTAAATATAAAAAGGCCCCTGATTAGTAAATCAAAAGTAAAGTTACTAACAATAATTATTGTGGTGACACAATGTATCCATTAAACTATAAACTTTTAATTATGTTAATTTTGCTAATCTGCTTTGTATTTTAGCAAACTGTGTCTAGTGTAAATAACTTATTTTCATTAGTTCCTTCAAAGGGTTTCTCTGTCTTTATAATGAGAAGTTTTTGTTGATAAGCTTCATGGCTAAGAAAAGGGTCAGATTCCTCATTATGGGAAGACTACTGAGGTATAAATGAACTTCTAAGTTGGAGACACCCTGGTCATGCCAGGTCCAGGGCAGCAAATGTATAAATGTATGTTACGTTTCATTCACTCTTTGTCAGATTCTGAACCACTTTGTGCATGTGAGGACCTCTGACCTTGAGCCATTTGGTGCCATATTTTTTTTTTTTTTTAATAGCAGCCAATTTGACTTTTGCACTTGTGGAACTGATAACATTAATTATCTGTCCCAGTAAGCCAACAGTGAGGTGCATGCACAAAATCTGGAACTGGTTAAATTTAAATGGAATGAAGCCATTACTAATGTTATTAATTACACCTGTGCTTTTCCTGATGGCGTGAATGACTGCCATGAAGGAGGCCTATTGCCAAAGCTTTAAGTTGGTTGACAAGAAATGTCAGTACAGAAATACTATGAATATGTAACATAGAAACAATGTTAACTTAGTGTGTCCAACAAGGAACACTGGCAGGTTTATTTTCTTAACTGTAAAATATATAATCTTTTTTGTTTTAAACCGACAGGAAGTGGGGGACTGAGACAAGATGCAGCAAAGGGCCAGGACTAGAACTCAATCCTGAGTCACTGAGGAAAGGCTTTAGTATATGGTCATGCATTCTTCCAGGTCAGGGACTGCTAGCTACTATTGCCACCCAAAATGTTATACAATTAATCTTTTTAATGAAATTTAATATAAGGGATTCTTATCAAAAATTTGCATTTATGTTTTATGTTAGAAAACTCATCTAGTATCTGAAATGTTTTCTTTTTCCTGCTATTATTGGAGTTGGAGTAATTTAACTGTGATACATTTGGCAAATTCCTCATTTAGTCTTAACCCTCTGAACCTTTTCTGTTATAAAACGTAGCATATTTTAATCTCACCTTTACTGCAGTTTGTACAAGTATGTTTTCTAGTGGAGCTAAAGGTATTCCTGTCTTCATTCTGTTTCTCAGGCACAAACTCACAAAGGATGGAAAGATTTTGTGCAGATTCCTTGACAAAATGATTTGCCCACTTGATTTATGGGAGCCAAACTTTCTAGTGACAGAAAACATTTTATATCCATGACATTTACAGAGTGCATTTATCCTCCCCAAAGAGTGAACCCTGTCGATTTTGAATATCCCTGAGTTTCCTTCCAGCGGCACCCCTTAGGCCAAAATGCCAACTTTGCACTTAATGTAATCTAATATGCATAATCTAAAAAAGGAGTTTTCCATGAAATATGCTGAGCAAATGCACCCAAGGGGATAACCCCTTTTCTTCCACCCCACTCTTATGACAAACTTTACATTTTAGCCCCACTGCTGGTAAGCATCTTGTCCTTGCAGGACTTTGAGCTTTTTGTATATGAATTCATGCACAAAGATGAATTTCAAATGCACATACTGGAAAAAATACAAAAGAGAATGACGTGTTGTTTCAAGGACTGAAGATATATTGAGCGTGCAACCCATAAAGAAAAACCTTACTTTGATCTTCAGCCAGTTTTCCACCAGATGCTGGTGCTGCAATCCTTATCACTGTCTGTGTAACTGAGTGAAAGAATATTCAGATAGTATTGCCATGCACCACCACTCTGCTGCTGCTATATTAGCAACCTGTTCACATGCCTGCTTAGTTTCAGCACAACCAATTAAACCCTGCTTTTGAGATGTGATGACTGCAACTTATTGTTCATTCCCTGGGCATTAGTTAACCAGCTGGGTGCTATTCTGTGAATGGATATAATCAAAGTCTATTGCGACAAAAAAAACTTTTCTATGTAAATGAAATGTTTAACAACCACCTTTAAGTACTCAGCAGCGGTACATTAGTATGAGAAGCCTCGCTCTCTTCCTGAGCTCTCCATGGTGCTGAAAAGCTTCACTTGTGTAGAATAGCTGAGGCCTGTGACCATTATATTTGATACATCCTGCCAAAACACAGAGATGGAGCGCAACTGCTGTGTGTGCTACTGTGGCCAATGGATTCCATGTCTCAGATGAGCACCATAGACAGCATTGCATTGTGTGAATATTAAAACTAATCCCTGCTGCTGGCCTGCTCAACAACATAATTGAAGCGCACATTTCAACACAGGCCGCAAACTACCCAGAAGCATCCTGAGCGTGAACCCTGATTGACAACGCTAACGACAGCAACACAATGAGCAGTAATGACCATCAGCACCGAAACACCATCACAAATTGGTTCCGTATCGTACACACATGCATCTGCCTACTGTTCAGAATCAATTGTGTACTCACATTTGACGCATTTCTAAGCCGAGTGTCGACAATGCTGCGATGTATTTTTTGGATTCTAATGTTTCAAAATGACCATGGGGCCACATTTTCTGTTACTTGACCACTTGACTGAATTGATAGAATCACTATTTCTATTGAAACACTAAGAAAATGGTTAGAAAAACACAGACTGAACAATTCTACTGAATAAGACTCTGTGAAGCATTAGACAAGCCCCAAAAGGGAACAGGAACCAAATATAAGAATCACATCTGGCACTGAAGACTTAACAGGGGAAGAAGAAGGGCTTCATCCCCACCATCACAGAAGTCAATAGAGGAAAGGGGCATACTGACAGAACAACCAGTCCAATTGCTTCATAACAATGCGTATGTTATATTTCTCTGTGAGACTGTGTGAAAAGGCATGTGTGCAGTCAAGTGTTCATTTACATAATTTCTAATGAGGCTGGTACACAACTATCTATGAGAATCACTGACATCAACCCTCAGCGCACATCAGTGAAGGAGATCATCAGTTATATTTGCATCTGAATACACAAGTTCATCTATGCTGTTCAAAATGGCTTCTGTTCACATATAAATAACAGATTAAAAATATCTCCTGTCAAAATGGTCCCCAGGAGGGCAGCAAGGCAATTTAATAATCTTACTGTCTCCTGACAAATTAAAGCGTTACTCTCAATGGCATAGAGGCTGTTAGAGAGCAGCATGGTACCTCTACATTATCATCCATCTTTAATGAGGTGTCTAGCAGCAATGAACCCATGGACTCTATGCATCATCATGTACATGATGTCTACACATGCCGTCTTTGGGGCTCGACACCTGGCACATCATCTTACAGAGTTCATGTCACTCTGAAATTGGTCTCACTTGTCTTACTCAGTTCACGTCTAGATACATTTCACAGCTTTCAGAGCAACACCGGGGCAGCAGACGGAACCTGAGTGAGACAGCACCTTCTGGGATTTCACTTTTGCGAGCATCAAACAAGGCTGTAATTGACAGCTGGGCTATTCATTCTGCGCAGCCACTCCGGAAAATGTCAGAAGAAGTCAAGAGGTAAAATCATTGTGCAGCAGGCCCACTCGCTTTGGCTGAGCAGGGTTCAGCCTGTAGGTTGCCCTTCACTGTCGGTCTTGTATTTCTCGGTCTTGTAAAAAAAAAAAAAAGCATTCTATTTTATTAGCGGCCAGTGCTCACTTAACTAAAAGACACTGATTGGGATGCTGCCAAATGGGGTGCAATCTTAGCAGTGTAGCGTGGTTGCTCTAAAGGCACAGTACTGGCACACAGAGCGAAACCTGACCCTGCTGTTTGTGTGCTAGGAGAATGACAATTAGCATAGTAGCCTGGCCCCCTTGGAGGTTAATTGAGACAGGTTGCTGAGGGCAGTGGCTGTGGTGGTGGGGACATGCAATCCTAACACTTTCCTATCCTTTTTGGTATGTGCTTGTATGTCCACCCACAGGGTCGGCCGCGCAGGACCGTGCGTGTTGCTAAGAGAGGGAGCTGATCTCTAAATAGGAGGCAGAAACACCGCCTGCTGAGATCTTTGAAGGTCACTGCCGTGTCCTCTACACACATCCCTCTCTCTCTGAGCATCAGTGCACACCACTCAGAGCACCAATTATATCGTTAACCATGTTCTGATGTCCACATATCAGTGCTTCACTGGCTTGGCCGATTTCTGAGAACGGGTGGTGGGCTAAGGGGAATGGAGCAAAGATGAGGGGGAGAAGAGGAGATGGCTGGCTTAGACTGATAGTCAGCACCAGAAAAGACTAGTCTGGGGGCTGTGCACATGCTTGGCCCGTCTGTTTGCTGTGATTCCATGCAATGGCATGGAAGGATGGGACATAAATAGAATTTTAATACTTCTACATGACTAAACTAAACATGAAATATGACTATACTGCTTAATATGGACAGAGTTTGGAGAATCTCAGGAGTATAAGACTACATACAAACACTGCATGTGAATGTAGACTCTAAACTCTGTCTCTCTCACATACAAAAACACAAGCAAATTTGAGAAATATGAGTGAGCATAAAAATGAAGCTGCAAAAAAGTGACCACTACATATATATGCATTATAAAGCAGCACTGATACCATTTAACAGTTAAAATATGTATTGGTGTCCTTAAACTACACAATATATATATATCAGCATGTGATTATCAAAATAAAATCATCAACTCTTCTCCTCAATGAAACTGCTGCAATGGCATTAAATTTGATTTCTATGGCCTAGCGGGAGAGCATCCAACCGACACACACACACACACATCCATCCTCTGATGTTAAGCAGTTTAAGGACAACAACAGCTGAGGAGGAGAGCTGGTAGACTAGAAACCATAAGCCATGATCTCACTGGCTAGCCAGGCACTAGCTAGCTATCTCCCTCCTGCAGGCCTCCCTTGCCAGCTTAGCCTAGCCGGTCTCAACCAGCGGATCTATATGCAAATGGTTTTCCACTGCCAGTTTGACTAGGAAAGGATCAGGTGGCTAAGACCCTTTCACACAATTTCAATGATGGGAATGCCAGTCTAGCACTCTTCCTCCATGTGGAGCCAGGTATACCCTTCCCCTCCAACCTTTAACCTCTGAATAGTTCCTGGGGCGTGGAAGTCCTTTTAATAGTGCACTGACTGGCCAAAGAAGACATAACAGCATGACAGCAGGGGAGCACAGTTTGGGTACAGGGGGGTTGACCTCTGCGTCTGCCTCATGATATACATAGTCTGGCCTGATATATGGCCTCTCCTTGTCTGTGGATTACCATACATCAGTGTGGCACACTACAGTTGTCCCTAGATGGCCATCAGATCAGGCCCAGAGAATTAGGGATTAGGGTCTAGAAAAGGATCTCCACTGAAGAATAACTCATGAGTCACACATTCCACATTAGAGAATGTAGGAGTATGAGAAAAGAAAGTTAATCGCCAATAGACAGAGTGAATTTGTAAAAGTTGACATTATATCTGCTGCGTGTAGCTACAGGATAAGCTCTATGTTTCCATTAGTTTACAATTTAAAAGCAGATCAAGATGGTGTGTGATTAAGAGCAAAGATTACAAACACACACATTTATTGTCTCAACTGTCTAAGGACTACACAACTTGTGTTGTTCTATTGAATCTTAAAATTGATTAATTTGATCTATCAATGAAAAATGCTGCTTTCTTTCTGCTTTTTTTTTTTTTTTTTTTTTTTTTTTAGTTTTATGTCAAATCGAATATCTTTTGTCATTTCCGGATTGTTTTCTGAACAAAAACAGTAACTTTAAAATGTCACCTTGTGTTCTGTGAAATTTTTTAACAATTTACTGACATTTTATAGACTAAATAAATAATCAATGAATCGATAAGAATCATTAGAATCATAGTTGCAGCCTTGCTACTCTTTATATCAGTGGCAGGAGACGGGCATGCGTGCTGCAGTGGAAACTGGTCACGCTTTGCCCTGGGACACCTGTGAGGCATGCTTACTCCCAAGCAAGTGTCAACAGCACATGACAAGAGATATGCAATTCAACCACTGGCCACAAGAACATAGGAGTCCGCCTACACATGCATTCCTGAGATGACATCAAAAACTAAGGGAGCGTGCATAAATGCAGCGGTATGTGCACTGAAAGTCTTCATCGTGTGTTTTGTGTCATCCGGTCGTACTCATGCACTCATTTCATTTCAAGTCTTTGCGCATTTTATTTCTTCAATTAGCTCCGGATTGCAATAAGCTGGTGGGTGAGCCGGGCCAAGTTAGGTTGAGGTTAGTGAGAGCGACAGCTGATGTCAGGGTGTGTGCTGTATGCTGTTCTGGCGAAATGCAGCTGGTCCGTTGCCAAGCACAAAGGAATACACAGGCTCACAACAGTTCCTCTCTGCAGGCACCTCCACAATCCATCCCACTTAAAAAGGTAAGTGCACAGAAGAGTGTCCCGGCATACCTCATTCACTCTGCCATAGATGTGGATTTTCCTTGTCACATAGCAGGACACAAATGTGGACACATACTCATGCAAACACCGAGGTGGTTTTCAAGCACAGGTTTGATTAATTGCTCTGCAGTGAAAGCCGAGCCTTAGAGCATAAAAATCAATAGCAATCTTCAATTATGGAAATGCATTGTGATGACTTAAAATTCACGCGGCTGCCATATCTCATTAGATGGCCGATCATAAGATAGATTTATCCATGTGGTTTAAAAAAAAAAACCACATGGCTTAAAGAAAACAGATGTAGCTTTCCACCTTTAACGTTAAAGCTATTAAGTGTTAAGTGATGATACGTTTGCTTTATCACGACCTCTCCAACTGCAGACTGACATGGGTCAGAGAAAATGGAGCTCAGACACCAGCTGTGTCCTCACCCCACCTCTTTATTAGTCACATCACAGGGGCAGAGTCTGGCCTTAAGTGAGGAGAACCAACACTCAGCACATCAACCTCTCATTAGATAAGATGAAACTTTAATGATCTTGTGATTGCCATGGGAACGCATGGTACAGCGGCAAACAAACATGAAAATCAACGAATGCTAAATACAAATAATGTAGGATAAAAGAGGAAAGAGCAGTTTAAATATGAATACTTGTTAATAGACAGGTATGAGTCAACAGTTGCAGTAAGGGCTGTACAAATGCAGAGAAAGTGTCTCGGGGTGTCCAAAAACCACTCATGCCGGCACATTTTTAAAAGTGCAAACATGGAACATTCATATCGGATTTAAATGTGTGTGATCTAATGGATGCGGATGGAGTAAGTGTATGTGCAGAAAAGATGTCAAGGCAGGTGCAGTGATTCACACGCAGAGATCATACAGGTGCGAGTACAAAACAGGAACAATGCAACAAAATGTCATCTAGATTAGACTTAGAGGCACAGGAGACAGAGGAGATTGCACTGGCGGAGCAGGTACGACGCTCCATCACTCCTCTTGTTTAGCCAGTTGGACAGAAACAATTGTACAGTCCTGACGGCTGTTGGCTCTAAAACGCACATAAAACACTCTATGTTGCACCTTAGGGGGATGAGGGGGAGGCTGTTGTACTGAGGTGAAGTAGGAGGTATATTTTGTAAAGATCACACAAAAACACAATGATATAATGTGTAGTTTGGTGCCTGAATAGAAATACGTGACAGAGTGTCTCTGTATTGTCAGTTTTTTTGACACCACCAGAGGTGTCAAAAGTACTCACATTCATTACCCAAGTACAAGTATAGATACTAGGGTTTAAAAAGACTTCTGTAGAAGTTGAAGTATCAACTAAAGCTTTTTACTCAAGTAGAAGTGTAAAAGTACTGGCTTTAAAACTACTTAAAGTATAAAAGTAAAAGTAATTTAGATAATAAAAATGTTATAGGCCCCGTGCCACAGGGGCTTGTGGTGCTCAACACGACCTCCCCCCAAAAAACATCATTTTTCAAAGGGCCATAATGACTATAATGTTATATTAAAACGTTAATGTTGAAAAATTTGGGATACACTAGGCTACCTGTTTCAGCCTCATGTATGCCCAATGAAAATGAATGCATTTTTAGTATAATGCAAATGCATTAAAGACCGTCACACTAACAAAAAACGTATTATTGATTATCATTATAAAGTTTCAGGGCGTTCTTGTAACCATGGTAACTCACAGTGCCGGAGGAGAGCTGCTGAATGAAGCCGTTCAGACCAAGACTGAATGAAGCAGACGAAGTCCAGACACAAAACAGGAGACTCCGTGTGTCAGACGAGTCGTCACATGTTGACCAAACTTTACAAACTGAGTCTAAAAACGACGCCACAGCTCTGTGACGCAGTCACGACGAGTCCATGCTAGCTAAGCAGCTAAACTTTAGCGCCGACGCTCCGTGTTTAGTTCCCGCCATGTGTGGGTCACTGCACTGTGATTGGTCAGGAGCGCACACGCTGTAAACGATACTATTGGCTGCAGAGTGTGACAATCTGCCAATAAAAGTCAGCCGTCAGCCAACACTTTTTTGTTCTCCTCCGATCTACGTTGATATAAATATAAGTCGCCTCTGTCAAGTCTGAATGACGGAAATCGAGTAACGAGGCTGTATTAAAAATGTAAGGAGTAGAAAGTACAGGTAATTGCGTGACAATGTAAGGAGTAGAAGTAAAAAGTCGGCTGAAAAATAATTACTCCCAAAAATTCTACTTAAGTAAGGTAACGAAGTATTTGTACTTCACTACTTGACACTTCTGGTAACCACTCCAGGTAAGAGTGAACTATCTCCCTTCTTTGTGACAGATTTTAGAGGCTTATTGCTCCACTACCAGCTCCTCCTCTTACTGATGCAGTTGTCCTTTACACCTCAAGGCGAAGCTGTCTTCTAAACAACTGTAGAGGCTCTTTTGTATAGAGTAACAGCCAAAGTGGAGGCCTTCAGCTACTGGTAACAGTGCAGGTCATAAATTATTTTTCATTCATAAATCATATCAACAATTATCAGTTAGCCAGTGAGCAAATCAAGGTAACTGGTCAGTGGGATAATTTTGCAAATTAGCCAAATTATAGCAGAACATAGATTATTGTTAGCTGATATTGACCTGCTGCCTATTGAACCAGCTCACCAAGCCATAAATTAGGGCTGCGACTAAGGATTGTTTGCATTTTTACAGTAATTATTTTCTTGATTACTTGTTTCATTTACAAAATATCAAAATACAGATTTCTTTCCCCCAGTCACAGTTAGCATACGTCCAACTTTTCATCATCACATCAAAAGATATTCTCTTTACTGTCGTGTAAGCAAATTCTCACAAAGAAGAAGCTTTAAACAAACCAACCAATCAAAGAGCTGAAATTCAAACACAGACTGGTGCCACGAACGCAAAGCCTCTATACTCCTCTTCCCACCCCACGCATTCCAAATAACAGAGGCGTCATATAAGAACTCCTGGAGGTGGTATGACGCAGAGTAGGTAACTAGACCATTAGATAACCTGTACAGCAGTGAGGCAGCAAAGCAGAAAAACAGTACACAGAAACTCTACAAATTCAGCAAGACTACGAGAGCACAGGGAAGAGAAAATAGAGCAGGCTTATGAACAACAAGCCTCACGACATGGCAGCGGTTTTCTCCACTTCAGTGAATGACAGTGCTTACATTTCCGTCAGTCATGAATATGCATTGTCTTGAGTGAGTCTAGTAGGAAACTCCTCCTTTAGAATGTGTGAAGTGTCAGGCTGCACTTGTATAAAAGGGAATTAAACAATGAAGCTCGTCCGTGCAGCTTGAGGAGAGCTGGTCTTTGCGGGAGGGGGTGTTGATGTGGTTGATGTGTGGTTTGAAAATGGCTGAAACACCCAGCAGATAAACGATGCCATAAAGGTCGGCATTAGTAGCACAGCGTTGGAAGAAATCAATACAGGTTTTTATTTTATGCTGCTTTTTTTAGTCCACCCGAGAGACAGGCATCAAAACTATAAAACATCGATTCGTTGTCTGCAACACAGTTGTCCTGTCTTGTTTTAGAGCAAAAAGGTGATCACACCTGGTTCCTCAGACTAACTGGCTCTGCAGTAACCGTATAATGCAGATCACCGTGTATGACCATCAGGACCTATAGAGTCAAAAGGTTGCACCGGACATTCTTATCTCTTTCCTTTTTCCAGTATCTCTATGACCCATGACCTCTCCATTATAATCCTGACAGAGAAGGGGGGGGGAATTAGGACACAGCTGTGTGTCAATGGCAGTGCAGAGGAGGACACTATGCAATGCAACACCCCCTCTCAAACCCTTCATCACCTTCGCACCCCCTGTTTCCACTTCCTCCTGTGTCTCACTCAGAGTTTCCACCTCTATTTCCTTGCTCCTGAATCCAGGTTCTCAGTACTGCCAGAGAAGGCTTACCCACCTCCCCCCGCCCCAGGCCAACTATGCATCCTGTTTCTGACACATGCCAACTTATCCAACCGCACTAGTCAGCTGAACACAGATCCAGTTTCCCCTTCTTAATACTCCTAACAAGCCTTTTCCCTCTGCAGCCAAGTGTCAAGCCCACCAAAGTCACCTAACGGTACAGGTCTGCCCTCACACACAGCAACGCAACAACGCAGAGAGGGAGGGACGTTCAATTTTTACCGTTCCCCCTCATTTACATGACATGAGATGCAACCAGATACCCACCAGCAGCCACAAGATGGATACCTCATTATATTTGCATGGTTTATTTTCATTGCTTTCCTAGCAAGACGATGAGAAGTATGAAGTATGACATATGGTTTGGTGCCATTTCTGATATCCCGGGATCCATGGGCAGAACAAAATGACAGGAGGCTGACAGCCAAGTAATAGCCTAAACAGCATACTGGGCAAAATGATCACTCAGTGTAAATAAGATCTGCTTAGATGATTTGTTTTTTTGCTTTTTGCCAGCAGACTTAAAAATCATTTGAATTACAGAGATATCTTTCAATAGGCCTATGACCAATAGTCTGACTGGGCAATTCAGAGGTAGTGAGGAAAGCCTTGAATTGAGATGCTCAGTGTAATTTCAGTTTGCACTTAGGTGCAGAGTGTGAATATCATAACATTTTTTTTAGAATATCTTTCAGACATCAGTCTGTATGGTATAAATATGTGCAAAATCACATCTGAAATGACTATTGTTCAGTGAACTGTTTCTTTTATGTTTCATAAATGTAAAACTAAATCTTCACCAACTTGCTTTATAGTTTGTTTGTTTTTTAGTTATGCATTTGAAGAGGTTTTATATCATCACAACATGAATTCACAGAAGAGACGCAAAACATCCAATAAGAAAACATAAGATAGAGACACACTTAAAACCAAACTGAACATTTTCTAAGACATGTTCACGCTCTGGCTCCCACCTGTCATAATACCAAGAGAAATGGCCAGAAAAAGGCCAAGGCCACCAAAAGGACATGACAGAAGAGCAGCAGGAGGGACACAGCTCATCCATTTGAATTGGACACAACCCAAACATATCAAGGACAAAGAAGTTCACCCCCACTCCCTCTTACTTCCGTCCATCATTGTCACTAGATCCTCTTTATAACCCCTTCGCACTTAACGCCAAACTCTCTGTCGCAACCCTTACCAGTACGTGATCTTATGTGTGAAATATAAAAAAGATTTTCTCATTCCAAGAAGGTATTATGAAATAAAACATGCTCAGTCATGTTATGGACACTCTTGAGCCACGTTACTTTTTCACTGCCCCTCTCTCTCCAGCCATGGGACCACTTGCACTACACACAAGTGTGTGAGTCATGTATAAAGCAGGCTTTAATACACATGTGAATCAGCCATGATTCACCCTTAACGCTGGCCACCCCAAGCAAAGTAATGGGCACTGACCCTTTTCTATCCTATTTCTATATTAATCCTGCAGATGGGTTTGCTTCATTATTCCACAAAGACATGTAACGTGCAGCACAAACACATTAAAGCCGTCACTGGGAGTAAGCATGGACAAATAGAAAGCTGTAAAAAGAAGCAGTGATGTTTTCAGAGACTTAATACTGCAGAGTTGTTGCACATTATTAAAGGGACGGCCTTGGTGTTATTGGGTCTACATAAGAAGTTTCAGTGGACTTCATTAGGTCTCACTGGTGGAATGTGCAGGATCATATGTTTGGTTACATGAAACTAGCCTATGCCCCCCCCCCCCCACCCTCCCACTGAAATGCTTACTTTCACCCTACAAGTTGGGAGCTGATGTTGCATGAGGATACTCTGATGCATGCTGAAGCAGAATAAAACGAAGCAACTGCTATCCTCTGCGCTCATCCTCTCCCACCCATATCTGTCATGCAACACCACCCCCTTCATTCAAGAGTGGGAGCTGATAAACACCAAGCTGAGGGATATTCAAGAGATGCATTCATTATAAAAAAAAAAAAGGCACCGCAACTGGCACTTGATGTCTGTTCGGCACACGATGCAGATCATGAGTGAAAATCACCACATTCATCTAAGTGGCATGTTGCATAATGAGGGGCCATTTCAGAACAAGTCAGAAGGCAGTGTGTGTGTGTGCGCATATGTGATCATGTATAAGTGATCTGTGTGCACAGCAGCAGCAGCAGCAGCAGCCATACCTTGGGTTTGATGTTGCAATGGCAGCAAACAGTCCACAGAAATTTGAGGGTCCTCCATAGCAGGATGATGAAGAGACCCCCAAAAAACGTCACCATGGAGGAGGCGAGGAATGCCCACCACATGCGCTGTCCATTATTGTCGCAGGGCACCTCGGACGAGAACGGGATGACAACGTCTTCCATCTTGGATATTAAGATTGAAGAGTCCGGATTTAGATTATTATTGATATTGCTTGTCCTCATAGAGCTCTCGCGTCCATGGGGAACGGTGCCATCTGCCTCAGCTAGCATTTAGGAGCCTTGGAGAGCCTGTGCCAGCGTCCCCAGCCCCACTCACCAGCCATATTGCTTGGAAAAAAAAAAAAATCCCCCTCTTCGCTGTAGATTGTGTTCACCCACCCTATGGAGTCTCTTTCTGTGTTTTTTTTTTTAACAGCCTATGAATTGTTTATTGGTGACAGCGTGAGACACAGCACACGCAAACCTGACTGAAATAGCGGGTCGGTGGCCCTTAGAGAGAGGCATTTAAATCCGCAATAATGACGAATGTGAGGCGCTTCTCTCAGTCCGATGAGGGCTTTTCTGGCTCCTTCACGCCAAAAGAAGAAGCCATGGTAAAGACGGCGCTGTTTGCAGCCGACGAGGCTGCCGGTGATATCTCAGATGACGGTAAACACAACGACAGTAAGAAATACATCAAAAAAATAATAAAAACAAATAAAAAAATGTTACAGCCTGTTCTCGGCGAGGCGACCTCTCTCAGCCGTCTTCCATCCAGGGATCCCGTCGATGATCAGGCGGAGAATCGATGGATTTCACTTTCTTTAAGCGTCAGTCGACTGTGAAACGCGTAACGAAACAAACACAAAGAGGTTTGGTTAATTCCTACACTTGGTTCAGCTGTCACCGCAGTGCCAGTGGACTACATATTCTTGCGAGCCGTTTGGTGTATTTGTTAAATTCTTCGTTGTCAATTCTGCGTAAAAAGGACGAGAGCTTGGGTAGATGTCACTGTCTCCATTCGGTCCCCCCTGCAGCCCTGGCACGGAGCTGCCAGCTGAGAGCGCCTGTCAGATCCGCTCCAGAGGAGAGCGGGGAGATTTACAGGTAGGAGGGCGGAGCGAAGCGCTAATAATAAAGATGGACAGAGGGCAGTGATACCGCGACGATGTTTATTCCAAGTGCACGCCGCACTCCGCTGCTTGGGGGTTGTATAAAAGAAGTAGGGAGGCTTACAATTTGCGCCTTTGCGTCGTCTCTATATGTGCGCGCCAATGACGCACGTCGCAAACAAAAAAACAAAAAAAACGAAGAGGCTTTTTGAAAAGCGAGGGATGCATTTAAAGGATTGTAGCTTAGTATATAAACATCAAGGCGAATGATGAGTCCCAATGGGAATCTTGTATTGATACCAGCGGATATAAAACGACAATAAAGTCAGGTTACTTATCATTGACTGCTGCGCTGTCACTCCCTGTAGAGATGTTACTGTAGTGAATTTTCATTAAGGATAGTGCTCCCACTTTTCAATTACTGTGTCTGTGGCTTTTCATCCATGGATGATAGGCGTCCCTGTTTTCATTTTGGAGAATTGAGCACACACACACACACACACACACACACACACACACACACACACACACACACACACACACACACACACACACACACACACACAGGGAATGTTATGATGTCCTTCCCGGTCAATTACTGTAATATGCTTACACTTTTAGCACAGATATTAGGTCAAAAACAGGTGTGGATTGGTGATGACGGTAAGGCATGACCAGCAGTGGTTTATGGCTGCACATGGATGCCCCTCAAGTAGCCAGCCAGACCAAAGGATATGGGGAAACAGCTGGCTCGGGGCCCTGAATAACCACTGACCCCCTGAGCGCCAGACCAGGCAGGTGCACACAGCCACCTGTGTCACAAAGGCTCCAGACTGCTTGGAGGTTGTTTGCAATAAACTTTCAATAATATGTCCCCCCAAGTAAGTGACAGTGCAATTAGAGGTTCATATCCACTTTGCACTGTGTGTGTGTTTTAAAGTCTGTAGGCAACACGATTAATAAATGTCTGAGCCCCCCCCCCGACCCATGAAGTGTGTGATCATGACACTCGATCTCAAGCACATATCATTTGAAAAGCAAACATGCCTAAGTAAGGTGTGAGGAAGATGTATGATATATGTTCTATCATGGTAATTTATTATCTGGGATAATATTAGTGCTGCTACAGAAATAGCTGCTGTAACCTGGGAATGGGGGTGTGGGCAGAAAAAAACACCAAAGACAAGGCAATCTGGAAATTCTAGCACTCCAGAGTTCTGAATGTTTATGCAAGCATTTTGACTTTACACAAAATAACACTGCTATCCATCATTGGTTTGTATATTGAATATGAGTTACAGAGCAGGAACAAAGTCTGAGGCAGCACATTTTAAGTGCTGGTAACATTCTCGCTTATTACTGCTCCCTAATTTCCTCCAGAGTGACGCTGCAGGAAAACACACAGACAAAATCAAAATGAGACAAAGCCAAGGTTTTAACCTCAAAATAAAGATATATATTGCGATATATCTTTGTTTCATGGCTCGTGGTAACACCGAACAGCGTTTGTGTTCCAGTGATCAGGAGCTTGCTGGTCAGGATGGGCCTTGTGCAGCAGCTCTGAAGTTGTCCTCCTGCTGGTAAAATGGTGAACTGTCACATTAAAGTCAAATGATGGGAGGATCCACTGCTTTTTTTTCTCTCTGTCTCATAAAAAAATGAAAATTCTTGCAAGAATCAAGGTGATATCGATCAGGAAGGAATAATGCCAAGATTTCTAATGCCCCGTGATAACATGTTATATTAATGCTCATCTTAATTAAGTAGGTGATGCTATTTTGAACAAAGAGGTGAATTGGAGGCCTTTTATTGAGAGTAAGCACATTTACACAGAATTGCAACTTTAATATAAACTCTTCTGCATATTCAGATTCTCTGATTATTCTTACTACAGTACATACTCGAGCCTATAGAGATCCAAATAATCCCGCAAAGAGGTCACAGAAAGTGAGAGCGTCAGCAACACATGCCACATACGTTATGTGTCGTAGTAAATCTTGCCACTGCTTATAGCTGGCCACAACACACAGTGACTTGAATTGATCATCCCCAACGAAAGGCCAGCTGTTGGGCGAGTGGTTTTTGTGGTTCCAGCAGAACTTTAGCCGAAGGGCTCTCATTGCTGACAGATGAGGAGATTAACATGAGAGCATTCAGGTGGTAAATCCCCCAGGACGTTTGCAGACACTAGAGTTAACATACTGGAGGACCGGCAGAAGGCCCGAACTGGATGAATTCATCCCATCATGAAGAGTGATGGGGGAAAGGCCACGGTTCGCCAGTGTGGAGTACAAAAGCCTTTGCAGTCAGACTTTAGACTTCTCAAGTTCAGTTGAGCTTTCAGCAGCTGTCTTGAAACAGACACCCCAACAGGAGGGCTACCCTACCCCTTTCTAAAACAGGCAAGAGGGTACTTGGAGGACATCAAGAATTGTGGCATAGCATAGCAGACGTGCACCTACATGTATATCAGATATAGTGTGAAGTAATTAGTGACTGAAACCTTGAACGACATTCTCCGGAGAGCATTAAGTAATGTCTCAGTGGCTTTTTTAAACAGCGAATGTTCTCGTCAATGTTCTACAATGTATTAAATCTGAGTTGTAGGCAGTTCGAAGCATTAGACATGGTCTATGTTTTGAATACACTGGGTGCTCTCTTGCCCCAGCGAATCTGACAGGCAGCTGGAGGGTAGCCATTCACTGTGACATCACTAGCCAGAGGACCATGTGACCCCGGATGCAGAGCTTGGAGGAAACAACCTCGAGCTAGAGTCACCCATTCAACCAGCAAGATCTGGTGTAGCTATGGGCTGTCCACTCACACGGAAAACAGCTCGCATAGAATTCTGCAGAAACACAGAAATAAATATGGAAGATATATGAAATAAAGTTATTCCTGCAATGTAGATTCCAGGGCCCAGGCTCATATTTATCAAATGTTTATGAATAGTACTCGATAATATGAGTGCTTAGAATAAAGAAAAATGATACTATGCTAAGTGTAGACTTACTCGGTACGGCAAAATGTAACACTAATATTTAAGAGTAACTCTCAAGTAGTCACATGACTAATTACATGTATGTTCTGAGCAGGAATAGCCAATTAAAGACAATGAATTACTCTGAATCTGTCATATTGTTCATTCCTTTAGGAAAATCCTCATATTTTGCCATCGATTTTCTTATTTTCATCATGTGATAAGGAGAATTTGTTCTCACATTGACAGCGTAGACCGTGAATGATGCCTAGAAAGTGAAACAAAATAACTTCCAGCTTTATTTGTGTGGTTTGTACCACTGAAAAAGGCAGTGGTGTAACATTCCAGCAAATGTTCAAATGAATTACTCATCACCAGTGATATTTTGTAAAATATGCCTCAGAGCATGGGTGCTCACCTCTGTGTCTGTCTCTGCATAGCAGATGTCAAGGTTTCACTCTTAACCAACTTAAGAGAGTATTTATAGCTTTTATAATTAAGTTTGCGACCAGGGGTAAGAGTGAAAGGCTTTTATTTTTATTAATCTTAAATTCAAGTACTTTGAGTTCTTCAAGGTTACAAAATCAAAACTCTCCTGGGAAGGTCTTTCTTCTAGACTACGTGATAAATGAAGTTACTTCCGCTATGATTCATACATACAGTATGCTGCTTTCTAATTTCAAGATAGTGAACAATTCCTTATCTTTCTTGTAGAAATTAGCATATTTGTCATGATGGAGTCCATGTTCTAGCGTGAGGACAGCACACGTTGACCTATCACCATCAAGCTGCAAAGCATGATGTATGACTATAGTGCTGCTGAATAACAAACAGTGTCTTTAGGTGTATATAAACCCGAGCGTGCAGCTGCCTCCTTAACGCTGATGCAAGACTATGTCTTTATCGCTCACTCAGAGATCCCAGCAGATATTGTCACGCTACCTTATCTCAACTCAAAAATTGATGGCCATGGGGTGTCATTTAGCTCAGTTGGTAGAGTAACCTCCCCATGTACGAAGGCTCAGTCCTTGCTGCGGCAGCCCAGGGTTCGAATCCGACCTGTGGCTCTTTCACACGTCGTTCCCCATCTCTCTCTCTCTCCCCATATTTCCTGTCACTCCTCAGCTGTCTCTATCAAAGATAAAGCTTGAAAAGGCCAAAAAAAAAAAAAATTGATGGCCATTTCATCTGTCACTTTTTCCATTTACTGCTGCTTTTGGCAAAATGGATTCACTTTCATCCGTATACGTCTCTGAGGGACACCGTTACATTTCAGCTGGACATTAAAAAGAATATTTTTCTCTTCGCTCTCTTTTAATCATCTTTGAAGTATAACCTAATTTTTTTTTTTTTTTTTTTTAAAAAGGGAGACAGAGCATCATAATCATCTGTCATTTTTTAGCACATTTTCTTCAGCATTGCCTAAACAAAGAGGTTACCAGACAGGATGTGGGAGAGAAGAAATGCAAATGGATGCATTACATTTCTTTAGTATTGAAGTGACAGACATTTTTTTTTTACAAGACAAAAGACAAAAACTCTGAGTCCATGTTGTGATACGGAAAATGAGTTTTATTCTCATGTTAATGTCTCAACATACAAATCACATTCTTTATAATAAAAGAAAAGTTCAATCAGTACCTGGCATCTAGACCTTTTCTAGAAATACAACCACTTCACGTTGTATCCCGCTCTCGCTTTCTAACATATGCTATCTACTCAGAAAAATAGTAACGTTACAGTTTGCGTCTGCTTACTCTTTTAGCCCAGTAGTCAAACTTGTGGACCAATTTTCCTTTGAAAAAACTGTGCAAGAATAGATCCCTTTTTAATAATTCAAATAAGAGGTGATCCTTTTTTTTCTAGTTAAGAATAAAAAGGCCATCAATGAAATGTAAGGAACTGATGTGAGATAAAAACATGAATTAGTTACAGTAGAAATTATAGTACCTATTCATAGTCTACTGGAAACCTAGGAACAGTTACATGTTTAAGGTTAACAGGTAAACAAGTGCAAAACAGAAATAAAAAGGATAAAGTTGCCTTAGTGGATTTTGGCACAATAAGATACAGGATATGTTTTTTTTCTTTTTTTCAAGGAAGGGCAGAATATTTTTGTCAATATTTTTTGCCTCCTGAATAAAAAATACATTTAAATAACAACAACAAAAAAAAATTCACTAACATTTAAACAGGTCAGAGGAAAATCCTTTAAGATATTACCCTGCAAATTTTGCTTCATAGTGTCTCTTTTAAGGAGTACATCGATAAGTGACTGACAACCAACCACGAAAAGACAAAAATAAACTCTTAAAAAACAAACAAACAAAAAAAAAAACATGCTAATACCTGCTAAGACATGACTTGACCGCCAGACGTTCCTAGGCATATGACCTAGTGAAAATACATGTAATATATATATTTATATATTTATATATTTGTGTTTTTTTCAGATGTATCTGCATACTGTATATGTTATACTCTATATTGTTGTTAAATATATGTTAAAGAGATAGAATGATAGTTACACAGTGGTCTGTCTAGCCCTGGAGTGCATTCTGAGGAGTTAACCCGTTGGCCGCCTCTTCGGCCTACCCTCAAAACCTCAACCATTGTCATGCGCTCTACACAATACTGCTCTCAAATCAGCCCCTAAAAAAAAAAAAAAAAAAAAAATCATCTAGTCCATGATGGATGAAATGATGCATCGGATTCTCAAGAAGAAACTTCCTCTTTAACGTTCTGACTAAGTGACCAGGGGCTGGTTTCAGATCAGGCTTCTTCTCCGAAGGCACTTTCCGAAAAGGCCCATAAACTTGTCTACACACCCAGCTACTACAGAAACACAATGCATAGAGCAAACATCAATGTGTTTTGAGTTTTTTTTTTTTTTTTTTTTTTTTTTTTAAATGGCCGTCGCTGCTGGCAGTCAGGTTCAGTAAGACCACAGCTACATACTTCAAGAGGTTTTGATGCTTTTTGCACTTTTGTGATGAAACACCACGAGGAATGTGATGTCTGATCCTGGCATTCCATTTCTATAGCATTGTATTCATGCTAACAAACAACCATGATTCAACTCAACTGAAATTGTCATTACAATTGCAAACAACAGTCTCAATATTTTCTCTCTCACACACACGCGCGCGCGCACACACACACACACACACACACACACACACACACACACACACACACACAAAAACAAACACACTCAATTAGTTGTCAGTCGTCAAACGGGTGCATAATTGTAGGGGAACCACAAATGTCATTTGGTACACGGGTGGTTCTGGGGCCTGGAGGGCGGGGCTGAACTTCATTAGTGTTGAGGTTTGTGTACACAAGGGGAGGGGACAGTCATTCAAGCACATATTGAACACCAATAGTCAGACTCGTCTTTTGTAAACGGACGCTTACAATGCAGCATTACAAATACACCACCAGAAACCCTTAGGGAAGACTGAATGAAATTAAATGTCGCCATCCAGTGCTACTAACCTGCTCTGGAGTATATCAGAAATAAAAAGGAGGCTCTGATTATAAATCATAGCAAAAGACAAAATAAAAAAATATCAATAATTTACATACCTAGCTCACTGTAGTGTACCTATTGGTATAGTGTGAAAGGGTTCATTAGTGTTTGGGGAATGAAGATAAAAACCGCAGATTGCTGTAGTGGCAGCCGGTCTCCTCTAGGGGCAGCCAAGTGGAGTCCACAGGACTTTACTTTGTTCCTGATCAACTATAGTCATGATCTGAGTGCAAATGTAAGGGAGGGTGCCGCCTTGGACAATACCTGCCAAAAGAGAAGGGGACTCACTGAAAACAGAGCAAAAACTACCAATGGTGAAAAAATATATATATTATCTGTGGTCAGTGTAGTCTTTTTTGGTGTTCTGATTGTGTACATACCTGTGAAGAATTTGCTGTATTCTTGCTCTATCTTCTGTGCACTGTCAAATTGCTCCTTGGAATGTTTTTGGGATACTTTGTCCCGCAGATAAACCGGATCTTTCTGCTCCCTGCGAAACAAATGGGGGAGAATTCATTCAGATCAGAGACTTTTTTTTTTCTATATCTGTGACAAACGACGTCTGATGAATCCTTGAAAACATTTAGAAACAAATACCAAGTGAAGAAGGGACAGAGAAAAATTAAGAAAACAAAACAGGCATGTTTCACCAGCTGTTTGGGATTATGCAAGAGTTTGTTGCGGGGTGGGGCGCTTTGACAGATGTGCCAAAGGGTTCATGGTGAGATGGAGAGTGTGAAGGCTTATCCTGCATCCAGCCACACAAACACACAGGGCAGCTATGCCACGGTACGAGGACAGTGTGTGAGGATAAAAAAAAAATATCAATAACAGGAGATCTTTAAGCGTCTTGATTCGGAGGAAACAGGTGACTACTTACTTGATCTGCTTGGCGTTTTTGTAGCGGACAAAGACAACAATTGGATAAATGTGAACGCTGTGGAGCCTTTCGATAGCGTGCGGGGCGATGTCGAGCAAACAGTGACAGCCCTGCATCAAAAAGAACAAAAACAGAACATCACTTCAACACGCAAACTAATTCAATCCAACTGTTTCAAATGGCTTCATGACTATTACATGGGATGATTAATGTGTGTTGTCCTAGATGAATAAATGAAATGAACATTTGCTGTCATGAGCGGGAGTCTCGCTTTTCATTCATCGATATTCAAAGATTAACGCGCTGCAAAAGTGATAGCTTATCTGGAGAAAACACAGCGATAAAAAGACAAATTGAAACCTCTTTATCTTTCCCGATAAGATCTGATGAGAAAGAAAAGCGCTGACTCAATACCTTATCTGTTATTTCCTTTATAGAAGCTACGGTGGTCACATCAAAATGGCCACTCCTGCGCTTGTAGTCGATGAAGAGGCAGTCTTTGACGCCGCGCTCGATGGCTTGCTGAGATGCCTTCATCACCTCTGCAGACACGACAGGAAGAGTTGTGGTGAAAAAAAAAGAAAGAAACACAAGCAAGCCAACCCCAACTTACAATGCAGATGCGCCATTTTTTGTCTCCTGACCAACATCTGGATGAGGCGAACTCACCAAGTACACATCTGCAGAACTTCCCAGGAGACTCTTTGACCAGCATCTCCTTGACGGGGTCAGTGAGCGGCCCTAGGATGAGTACCGGTCGCGGAGAGGTGCACTCCACCTTCTGGACCCGCTGGTATGCCAGGCTCACACAGTCTGACGCACAAGAACAGATACAAATCAAATCAAATATCCTCTCAGATGTTTGCTGCCATTTTTAAAATCCAAAAACATCTGAGGCGTTCCTCTTACCGTCAAGGAAGGGGATGGAGTCTGTGCTGATGGTGTCCAGAGCCACCATCTCTTTGCTGTCTTTGGAGCTGCTGCGCTTGTGTTTCTGTTTCCTCCTGAAGAAGGACCTGCGGGCTGCTGCAGAGAGAGTCTTACTGGAGTCTTCCTTCATTTCTGTCACGCTGTGTCTGCGGTAAAATTCTTGGTCCATCCTACAAAACACACACAGACAACATTTTTAAATTTAAGAGGAATCACACAGAAACACAGCTGTGTGTGTATCAGTGTATAAAAGTAGGGCTGTGATTTTTTCACCAATGTCAAGAGACAACGGATGCACGTAGGTTGCATTAAGGTTAGAGGAGAGGTTCATGTTAAGCATAGCATTTGCATACAATTCATTGTGTAAGTACAAAGAACAACATCAGGATTACTGCATTAGCATTAAAAATGAATAACATATCGAGACAAACAATAAGAGGACAGTCCAAAACATATGGAAGAGAAGTGACATTACATCTGATGCCTACATTGTAGCAGTATGCCGTAGATTGTTATCACAGCTGTTACAAACTGTCCACTAGCTCAGAAATGTCTGTGTGTGTGTGTGTGTGTGTGTGTGTGTGTGTGTGTGTGTGTGTGTAAGCGTGCGCTGAATTCTCCACCCACATGTACTTGCTGGGGATCTGCCCCCTCTGGATCTGCTGTGCGTTCTCGTCTAGCTGCCAGGCCATCCAGGTCCCAAAGCTGCCCTTTGGTAAAGACTCATCCACGTACAGGATGTCATCCTTCTTAAAACTGAGGTCCCCCTCGGCCTCCCCCACCCGGTCGTAAAGTGCTCTGGTGGGAGGGAGAGACAAAGATAGATGGGGGAGTTATGAAGAGTAGGGCAGCGCGAGGGAGCATGAAGTTGATAAAGTGAGAAAGAAGGTGAAGTAGCAGACGAGAAAGGTGTAAGAGGGAAGCGGGATAAAAGATCGGGAAGATAGAAAGAGAGTAAGAAAGGAAGCGTGGAGAAATCTATTGACAGTACAGGCCTCGCTTGCCTCCTGTTGGAGCCTCATAAGTCACTGCCAAGCAGCCTATCTGTGACAGCCAGCCAGGCTGAGTGTATTTACTGCAGATGACATCACAAACCCACTTGCCTATATGACAAGTGACTGCGGCAGCTGCGGCAACACGCCCCGGCAGCCTCCCAACAATAAAACGTGACTATTTTAGAGCTTCATTTTCCATCCATATACAATGTATTTCTAATGGCCTGGAAAACACCGAGCGCTAAAATGGACGTGGCGTTGGGTCCGGCGTGTCTGTGAGCGGAGAGATTAGATAACCTAAATTTGTGGTGTGATTAGCATCATCGCAGTCGCACAGTGGATCTGGGACATAATTGGTGAGACGAGAAAGATTCCAGCTTGTCCAAGGGACGCTCCAGTGGTGGTTCTATATATAGGGAGTATGGATAGAGGCTGCTTGGGGAAATTCAGCGTGGTCCTTTTACAGAGTTGTAACACATTAACACTCAACAATGATCTGCGCGCGTGTGTATATTTATGCACGTACCTAATATAAAAGCCATCTCCTGGGACGTCTTTGAGCATGCTGAACTCAGCTGGCCGGTGCTGCACCTTGAACGTCACCGTCTCCGCAGGCTTCAGCATCTCAACGTACACCTCTTCTGCCGTCTTATTCTTCATGTTCACCGAGTTGTACTGAAAGACAAGAGGGGGGTGAGGATGACGCAGAGGGCAAGTGAACTTCACATTATGAAAAATACGATAAATTCAGAGTGAGGAGCAGAGAAATTTACGCTCATCTGTGAAATCATTCGATGTGCCGGCGAAGCTTCTCGGCTACATTTCCTCCGAGCATTCAGCTGTATTAAAGTGTAGCGGTATTGATTTGTGCCATGTATGTGGGGAAGAAAACAAACGGGGATGGGGGATTGAAGGATAGACTGATGCTGTGCGGCCTGATGACAAAGCTGCGTGGCAATTCAGAAAGCAGGCCCTTTGCGGCGCAGGGATAAGTGGGAGCATGCCAGGAATTGTCTATTATGAGTTTACGGTGCTCTGGATAGATCAGCAACGTGGAGTGAGTGAACGCAGACGAGGAGAAGATCAATAAAGAACAATGACAGGCAGGAAAGAAATGCCAGTGCCTTCTGGCAGTGCTCGAGTCCACGGTAACGACGGCACACAAAGCTTTGCTACATCTTAGAAAGTTTAGCTTTGAGGCTGCTTCAGAAAAAACTGATATTACACCTACAACGCTATTTCATTTGTGAAACCGAATAAACCTCCCACTGCAAAACTGTAAACATGACAAGCAAAAAGCTACATTTATCAGCATTTTTTAACAGTATAGGCTGAAGCGTTTTGTGCATTATGTCTCCCTTCATGCGTGTGTTTGAGTCCACACCTCCAGAATGAGGTCTCCAGAGAGCAGCCCATCAGCGCCTCTGGCTGGACTGTCCTCATCCAGACTCTCTATGTAGACGCCCCTTAAGTTCCCTCCGCAGAGTGTGACTCCAACCTCCACCCCGGGCCTGCGCACCGTCACAAGCCGTGGCTCACCTGCCTTCTTGCCGCCCTCAGATGGCATTCTAGTGGACGACAGGTGATCAGTTAAGAGTTACAGGCATTATTATGGCGGGGGGGGGGGGTTGTTGTTTTGTTTGTGTGGAGGTTTTACCTGATGAAATTGCGGGGGCTGGTAGTGGGTGTGGTCTGCTTGGAAGAGGGGGTGAGAGTGCCCTCGTCCTGTTCGCTGAGTGTGTCGATGGTGGAGTGAGTGTCGGGCGTGGCGGCGCCGCTCCCCTGGGGAGTCGACTGAGTGCTGACTGGCTCCAGACGGGAGCTGCACAGATAAAAAGAAAAAGTCAAAAATAGGAAAAATTTGTCTCCATCAATAAAATTACATTACAGAAAGCCTTAGGCTTAATGTGAATCACAGTGAAACCTCGAAGGACTTCCTGTATTGTCTAGGCTTGTAAAACAGCTTCATCATTTTCTGAAAATAGCTGAACTCAAATGTGACAGAGGATTTCACATTTGCTCTCTGCTTTATTAGAACTATGTGAAATCTGTCTTGCAGTTCAAACTTACCTTCTGACCAGACAAGCATTAAAAGAAAATGTCTGAATCCAGATTAAAAACAACTATTACAACTATTACAGAATACACAGTTGAACTGTTGATGGCTAACCATAAAGTTTGTCCACCATAAACATTTTTAAAAGGGAAAAAATAAACCTGCCAATGCTCCAAGTACATATTTTTGTCACAATAACCTCTTCACTAGGATTAGTTCTACTTGAAAAGTTAATATCAGCTCATTTAAGCTGACATTTACCTTTTTAAACTCCAAATACTAGCATGGGTTGAACTATTGTGATATTTAAAGATGAACAGCTTATAGTTTAATTGCAGCTTTATTGTCGACACCTGGGTGAACAACTGCTGCTTCGGAGATTCCTTGATGTTCATTCAGATAAAAAAAGTGTAGATGCAATGAAAAATATCATCATCCGGCCCTCACTGCTCAAGAAAAACTGCATTTAGTGAACACCTGGCCATATAAAAGAACATAAATATCCGAGTCATTCTTAAACTAAAAAGGCTTACTGGAACCGATTCAGGGATCAGCAAAGCAGCCCACCTGGGAAACCAACCCCCACAATGAGTAACTATATTCTACAAGAAACATCGTGTTACCTGGAGCGAGAGTGGTTGCCCAGCTGGTACATGTGTGGGTTGTACTGGGCCATGATGGTGATGGTGTCACACTGCTGGCCGATGATGAGGCGAGCTTGTTGCTCTGTAGCGTTCCGCAAGTTGATGCCATTATACTAATAAAAAAAAAAAAAAAAACAATTATAAAAGTGATTAGGTAGACAGATATGAACAGAGTGTGTGGCCAGTTTATTTAGGGTTTTAGGTCATTAGTAGACAAGACAGAGGATTCATATTTATGACTTTTTTTGTTCTTTTCTTGTGTGACAAACCTCTGTCGTCCTCAACACATCATGATTATACTGATCAGAGTTACAGAACAAGGGGATGTCATTCCATCTTTGAGCTTTAACTACCAACGCCAGGAGAAACTGGAGTCTTAACACGATTTATTTGATGTATTTAGAAATAGATTTTTAGCGGATTTACCCTCTTTTATGTTCACAGATCTTTGTATCAAGGCGAAAAGTGCACATAGTTATTTAAGGCGGGGTGACAGGCGTTGGCACTGCTAATATGAAACATATCAAAACTACCTAACCAGCCACTAAGTCTCTGCAAAGTCTTGGTGGGATAAATTCACTCACTTCAAAAACATTCCTACTCTTTCTTTCTTTGACTGCTCAAACTGTGTACCGCCCGCAAGAACAGTATCTGCCCCCCTTGATGTGACATTGCAACAGAATTTTCAGCTTGCACAGCCATTTTATATGTAGTGAAAACACCCTCTGACTGAACAGATTTCAGCAGGTATTAAAATACTGGGAACTGTGACAACACTAATGAATACAGCCTTCCACACAGAATGAATGTATAGGAGGCAGCCGAATGACTGAGCCTTCAAAGTAACCATATATTAAGTAAGTTTCACTATTTATTAGACTGCTCCTGTATTGTTCTACTCACTGACAGGCATCCGGCAGTGCATCCGGCAATGCTGGTGGGAGCTATAACCTTTTTGACATACAGTAGGTTGTTCATACCTCCAGTAATTGGTCTCCATACTCCAATCCTGCCTGGTGGGCGATGCTACCTCCAGTGACTTTGGAGACAAAGATCCCTCCGTTCTCCCCGCTGACGATGGAGATGCCCAGAGGCTCCGCGCCTTTGTGCACGATAACATTGCGGGGTTCCTCCAAGTACGGCCTGGAGGGAAATGTTGAATGCGTATAAATTAAATCAGATCCAAAAAATAAAGCAGTTACAGGATACCATGTGGGAGCAAGTTGCGAGGGTGAGGTGATGGATTGACCAACTTATTTACAGCTCTGGGGAGTGACTTGCTTCCAGGGCTTTTGCTCTAGTGCTACAAAACCATTCTGCCCATCCAAATTATAAACATTATCAAAGAAAGACAAAGTTGTGCTTTAAAGTTTAAGACTGAGCGTAAATCCACCCCCAAGGCCTGTAAACTGATCATCTCTTCAAGGCGCTATTTTACGCCAGGCTTACAGAGGAAACTGGATAGGTTTAGAGTACAGGGACACTATGTGCAACATCATCATGAAAGCATAGACATGTGAAATACCTTCACATGAAGGTGATTTGCATGAACTCTGTGTGTCCTCATAACAAGTTGGCTTTGGTCATGGCATACTATTCTATGACGGCAGATAAGAGGAATGGATTAGCAGCCAGAGACAGGGGTAAACAGAGTGGTGGTGTACAAACAAGGCCATGACCCAGAAGCCCCGGGGCTGAGGAATAATAATAATAATACAATTGCATAACATTATTGCATACTAAAGGGTGACTTGGCTTAAGGCCAAAATACGCACATGCATATTGACCATGTCGTCATCATAGGGCATGGACATTGCATGCAATATCTGAGATTCAAGTGTGGGAGGGGGCGGTTTCCGACATGGAGGGAGACAAAAGCAGACATAAACATAACAGTGAACCTTTGAAGTTCACCCAGTGTAGCTAATCAGGTCAATCCTAAGTTAAATTTCCTAAGGCCCTTATCCTGTGGCATGCAAAGAAGTAGTAATCTTAAAAATCAAACTGTGATTTTAGGATGGAGGAGGATGAAAACATCATAAATTCTCCTTTTGCATTCCATATGGTGCACGTAAACTGCACAACACTATTCTTCTCCTCTGTGTTATCTAACCCAACTGCGCTGAAGCATGTGGACGACGTGAACTTGGTGGGGGTGGGGGGTGGGGGGTGGGGTGGGGCGGGGGTGGGGGGGGGGTGGTGGTGGTGGTGGTGGTGGTGGTAGGGGGGGGGCATTCCCTTTTGGTTTTAGCACTGTGAGAGAGAACGAACCTGAGGCTCCTGAGAGAGGAGAACCTCGGCCTTGCAGCCAGAGGAATCCTTAGAAATGATCGGTTACGGTAAAGAGATCTGAAAGCGGAAGGTTGCAGAGAGGCGGAGGAAGATAGAGAGGAGAATGGAGGACAGATATCATACTGAGACAGCAACAGTGTAAAAGACTGAGAGGTGTTGACAGAAAGGTTGGAGGAAAGAATAAAATAAAATAAAAATAAAAAAATCCTACATAGCGACAGATCACTGCTACTTATTCTACAAACAGCAAGAGGCTTCCGTAAAAATTATTAAAACCAGTTTTAATAGGATTTCAATCTGAATTTCAATGAGGGATTGCACAGCTCTGACTGTGATAGACCTGTTGCCTGGCAACGCCTTTTGAAATAGCCTAGGAGGATCCCTGAGGGCACACGTAGGCCATATCATACCCGCTTCTGAAGTGATCCTTATAATCATAGTCTCCATCATTAACCCAACATCTACACCATTTGTAGAGGCACTTTCATTCTGGTCAGCTAGTCAACAACAACAGTCCTCTGATCAATACTCTGAACAGGCCAGCTGTGATAGGCAACTTCCAATTTACCAAGATTTTTTTTTTTTTAAACACCAGATCGGGAAAATACACATGTTGACAAGCTAATATGAGGCAGTCAACAACATCACAATATTGCAGAGATGTCATCCACCTGGGCCTGGAGTTAATATTCAGGTATATTGCTTTTTCTTTGTGTCTGTGCGCAGTCATTTCTGTCGTACCTGTCTTTCCTGCGCTCCCCTATTGGCACAGGGCTGACGGAGATCCGAGGTAAAGTGGAAATGGAGCCTTGCGATTGGCTACTGGCAAAAGAGGAGGTCTCCAGATTGAGTGGCGACTGTGGAGGCGTTATGAGACTGGGACTGCTACACTCAGAGTGCGAGAGGGAGCCTGGATTTAAAAAAGGAAGAATAAGACAGACGAAGGGTTTAGATCACACCCTGAAATCTGGTTTCAAAAGGCACTCACACCATTCTGTGATACATCCGGACAGTAAACACAGCATCTCACTTGTGCCACATTCACAAATATCCTGACACTTGTCTTTTTTTAAAAGGATGTTGCTACCTGAGCTGCCTCAGCAGTTTGTTGGTTTGGGTTACTGTATTTGCTTATGGAAGGTTATTTTAATTTCACAAAAAATGAAGACTATTTACTCCTGGACAGTTCTACCGCTAAGGATGAACATTAACACCTTTTGCAGAGGAGACAAAAGTGAAGCCTTCATTTGGTGGTAATCAAAGAATTAAAGGACTGAAAGGTTCAAGCTGGCTAATGTTTAAATGAGATTTCTAAATCTGTGGATGAAATTTAAGGCGGCTATCAGAGAATAATCAGATTTTCTTTCTGCTAGTGCTGCAAAACTTACAATTCAGCGAGCTTGACAAAGTATAACCAGGCTTGGGGGGGGGATCGGGAAATAACTTTAAAAAAAAAAAAAGATGGCTGGACCTATATCTGCTGCTTTGCAATTTGCTCTAAAGGGCGGTAAATAATTTAAATATGATGAGTGAGCACAGTACCTCTGTCTGACCCGAGCATGGAGCGGGGATACCGGGGAGTGGAAGGGATTTTGATCCTCTCTGTGCGGTAATGGACATTATTGGAAGAACCTGGCAGAGGGATGAGACGATACAGGAATGAATTCTGGGACATAATAGCTGAAAAGTGGGGAAAAAAAAAAAAAAGGCACATCGAGTCTGTGACCTTTATGTATGTGTGTGTGCGTGCGTGTGTGTGTCGGACTGACCGAGCCGTGCGCTGGAGGGCAGTGAGTTTGTACCGTGTGAAGCTCTGCTGCTACGTGACGATGAGGATTCGGAGTAGTCGCTTGTGCGTTTCTGCTGGCTCAGATCCAGGCTCAGACGACCCTGGTGTTGTGGGCTACAATGACAAAAAAAAAAAAAAAAGCCTCAGGAAGCAGTCATATAATTATGCACATAATTCGTACACAATTATTTGAACATGAGCAAGATATTTCACAGTTCAGAGTTAATTAAATTGATGAGATGAGCTAAACTGCACAATACTAAGGCAAAGCAACAGCAGAAAATCATCTTCACCCAAAGCCCAAATTTAATTACATTATTTTGCCTTTAGGAAACAGGCTAATTAAAAAAAAAATATTAGTCATCATAACAGTCAGGAAATACTGAACCGACAATTAAGGAGCCCTTTACGTAAACCGCAGGTCATGAAACGGGGATCAAGGAGTTAACCTGGTGTGAGTGTGCTGGTGACATATCTGGGAGGCGACGGATGGACAGTTGCTGGTATGAACGCGGTGACTGCGCACGGTGTACACTGGATTCCTCATGACGGCGGTCACGGCGGGGCACGGAGCCAGACCCCGGTGGGCTGAATCTGACAGAGCAGAGACAAGGTGCCATGTTAGAGATAGGGGGGGGGGCAGTCTATGATGGTGGGTCTACGGTTTATGGTCTATGGTGAGAGAATGTGTGTTTACGTAAACATCTAAAGAGACTCACTGGGAGGTAGGGAGCCATTGTAGACTGTGGGGACGAAGCCGACGCTGTGCCTGTGGGAGCGGCTCGGGGAGGAACGCAGCATGTCCCTGGGCTCTGGTGAGTGCTCATCGTTAGAGTAGCTCTGTGATGAATGACAGAAACAAATGGTTACCATTTTCCCCAGAGGGCAACAAAACACCATTATGTCTTTGGAGAAATGCTCTACCCTTTGCTGGAGACAAGTACCATATGAGAAAAATGACAGAATGAACATCCCACAACAGTAAAATGAACATTTATCCCCCCCTGCGTTCTCCTGTGCTCTTTTGGGCCTGAAGGGGTAGCCAGGCATGTTTTTCTGAGCCCCAGGCACTGACTCAGCTCCTGGGTTGGGTGGCTGTACCAGTGCAGAGGCATCAATCACTCTGGCACACTGGCTAAGAGGCAAGTCCCAGAGGCATAACTCTGACGGGGCTTTAAATTCTATTACAAAATGGATGCTTTAGCCCACTGGAAGGGTTTGAAATTTTGGTCCTATTGAAATGTTTGGATATCTTTAATACAAAAGACTCTAAACTGCTTTGAATTGGTGCAGGAAGCAAATGAATATTTTAGCGGAGGAAATGCACAACAGAGAGACTCTAGATCCGATATTGTGGCCTTAAATGGACTCACTTGGAAGGTTGGAAAAGTGATGGTCTGAGGGGTCATCCGACGTCGAAGGGCGGGGGCAGATTTAGGACGCGGCCTCTTCACCTCAGGCTCCTCCCCTCTGGTTCGGCCGATGTCCTCATCACACGACTTCCTCGAGGTCAGGACCTTGCCGTCCAGGAAATAGTGGTTTCCGTTCCGGTCTCTTTCCCGCTCGCTCCTCTCTCTGCTCTCTCCTGCTGCCATGGAGATGGCAGCCTCTCCCTTGCCGTCTGAGGTGATGGTGCAGTCCGAGGCAGAGCTGCTCTGATGCTTGTGTTTGAACTTAAATGAGTCACTGCGAGTGGGTGGGGTTGGAGGTGTTGGGGTAGGGGTAGATGAGGAGGAGAGGGACTCAGTCTTCGAAGGCTGTGGGGAGTGGGAAGCTGCAGCGGTGGCTACTGCAGCAATCTGATTGGCTGCCATGTACTCCATCTTAGAGGAAGGTGTTTCAGGGCGTTTGAAAGTGTCCGGGTCAAAGATGGACTTCCTCTGCTTGGGCGATTTGTAGATGGAGAGCTGGGCTGCGGCTGTGACCGGGCTGGTGTTATCTGGGGCGACTGACATACCTCCCACCATCATCTTGGGCCACGTGCCCCCGCTGTGCTTCTTCTCCAAGGTCGCCTCCACTGTAATGCAGTCTGAGGGGGAGACAGGGTCAAAGGGCAAGGAGGAAGGTGCCTTTGTGTAGGGACAGCACTCTTGGAAAGCACTGGGGCCATAGCGACCAGTGCCCAAGTCAGAGGCCGGCCGAAGGCTAGTGGCATGCAGGGAACCCGTGGAGAACGGCTTGCTGATGTCACCGTAAACGTCATCGGATTCACCTCGGACCTTCCTCCTCTCCCCGGAGATGCTACTTGTGCTGGTGCTGCCAACATCAGGGCAATAGATGTCAGTCTGTGTCGAGCTGTTGTGTTTGAGGTTGCGACTGTTCCGTGAGTGAATCTCGGACAGGTGAATGCGCCCATTGGACTTTTCTGATGACTCACGCAGACTCTCAAAGATGTTCTGGCCTGATGTGCTGTGAGGGAAGAACTGTGGGGAGGACAGAAGAAGAAATTAGGCACAAACAAATGAACACACTCCATGTTTTTTTTTTGTGTGTGTTTTTTTAAATGATACGCCGGCAAAATTCAGTTCTCAGAAGCCACAGAGTTGAAGTTGTAAAACTGCTATGTAGGTCATGCAAAAGTAGAAAGAAAAGACTTTTTAGGCATAGGTGAAGTAGAAAAGGAACTCGAGAAGTGAGATAAGTGTGGCCCACCTTCATGAGAGAGAGGCTAAGAGAGTCCCTGCAGCTCCTCAACAGAGCCTCACACTCTGTCACAGATTTGTTATCCAGAGCAATGCCATTTATCTGGGGAGTAGAGAAAGACATTGGAAATAAGGACAGGTCCTTCAACACTAAAGCAATGCACGTTTGTCTTTTTGATATTCCTCTGGGGCCTGTGTGTGTGTGTGTGTGTCTTGGGTGGTGGCATTATTAAAATAGATGCACATCCACAAGCACATACAGGTGTTAGATCTCCTGAACATGTGAGTGCTTGAGGGCCTGAGAAGTGTCTCACTCTGCTGCAGTGTGGAAGCCGCAAGAAATCTAGGCCAGCATATTTCGGGTCTGAAGAATACTCACGCTGCAATCTGCACATTTCCATCACAATGGGCTCTACTTGTGGATTTTTTTTTTTTATGTTCAGAGATATTAAAAAGAAAAGTGAGTAATATTAAGGGTCAGATTTATCATAAAATAACTTGGGAGAGGAAGTTTCTACTTTAATCTATAACAAGTCTAATACGTTTTTCAAGCATCTCTGGACTCACCTCTGACCCACACAGTTCAACTACCGTCATTCAATTGCATCCCATGCATATTTCATAGCAGATTCAGGACACTGGACCCCTTTTTTTTTTCAAACACAATTAAGCATTTAATAAGTTATATATAACCTGATACACTAAAGTGATTAATGTCCACAAGGGCACGATAAAATACGATATCCTCCCACGATTAAGATCTCTTAACACATCATCTGTACTTACCATGGCTAATTGTGATTGCAGCTAAGCTATCATCTGGCATATCAGTTCCCGGGCTACATGGAGGCGACCGCTTTGCTTCTAAATGGTGAGCCGAGATATCTAAAGGCTCTGGGATTTAATGCTAATGTACAGGTTTCATGCTTCATTTCGAACAGGGGTTAAGATTTCTGCTACTAGCGGCAGATTAGCATAGGGGACATGGTCCGTTTTTTCAAAAAGATGGAGATGCATAGCTCCATTTCTGACATTTGCCTTTACACTTCCACTCCCTCAAGTGGGAGTATTCTGCCGCTGTGTGTGTGCGAAGACAGCTCCATCTAGGCCACTACAGCTGCAGGTTTTTGGAGGATTTAGTTAAAGCAGGAGAGACTTTCATATTTCTACAATCCCACCTTATCTGGAGGGTGGATGCTGAAATTGAACAAGGCCTGGATTAGAAAGCCAAAGGATCCCCTGTGAGTTGCAGTGTGATAGACGTGGAGGAAGGGAGCATATATATATATAAATATATTCTTAAAAAGAGGATTTCATAGAAGCTAACAGAGACTCACAGCGATCAGTCTGTCTCCAACTGTGAGCGAACCTTCCCTGGCTGCTGGACTACCCTGCACGATAGCCGTGACAAATACGCCACTCTCAAGGCCGATCCCACTGTCTGAGATACAAAGAGGAAAAGAACAAAGTATTAACACTGAAGCATAATCAGCTGCAAGCCATTTAAACTTTTAAGCACTCCGATGTACCTTTGTGCCCCACAAGGTTGATGTGAACAGGAGTGACAAGCCGTCCTCCCAGGGACTTCCTTCTTCGTACCAACATGTTGATCAAACCTCCACCGTTAAGGACAGCCTTCACCACCTGCTTCCTGTCCTTATTGGTCAGGTCCATGTCATTAATCTTTAACAACCAATCATTCACTCTGGAAACACACACATAGGATGGATAATGAGGCATTTAACCGTTAGACCAGAAAAGGACACGAGACAGCTCCTTGAGGCAGCTCATACCTTAACCTTCCGTCTGCGATACTTCCTTTGTCCACTCTTGTAACAAATATTCCACAATCTCCTGGTAAATACGGATCATTTACCCCCTCAGCGATATCAAATCCAAGTGCCTTCAAATCCATGTCATCCTGTAAAAAGCCAATAATATAAATGTCAAGGTAATTCACTCATTTTGACAAACTTATTTCAATATCATCAAGATTTGGCAGCCTTTGGAGCTCGACCGGCTCTCGGGAGACGGGCATGTCACCAAATCACTCTCAGTAATAAGAGTTGAGCACTGCTCTCACCCTGTCTTTTTCAAACTCCACCACCTCTGTCTCCCACTCCAGGGAGTCTGTGTCGATGGCTGAGTCGTGAGAGCTGTGGGCCATTAGTTGACAGAACCGGGCCTCCTTCTCCAGCTGGCTCTCCATCTTCTCTCTTAACAAAGGGAGACATTGCACATAGAGTCAAAGGTCAGTCACTTGAGGATGGATAGGCAGAGACAACAGAAAGACACACAACCAGTCTGCATACTGAAAATTACAGTGTGCATCAGTATGGATGTAAATTATGGAAGGTTTGAGATAAATAATAACTTTAAGAACACTAAAATATTGACAGTGTACATCGAAAGTGTACCCTTTTTCAAACTTGTCTTAATCTTTTCAACATATTGCTGACGTCTTTTTAGCAGCAAACGCTTTCTGCGTTGTGGTGTAGGCACTCGAATTTATATTTACTCAATAGAAAACTAAAAGTAGAATGCACACAATGGCCCCCTGTCAGTAAGATATATGCTGTCCTACTGAGGCATACCTTGAGGGTAGCCGTGGCATTAAAACCTCAATCTTACATTGTTCTTTACAGAGGATAGAGGATGAAACTCTCAAAGTCACAGCATACTGCACACTCCATACAGTACTTTGACTGTCATATACTTTTTAGCCAGCAGAGGGAGCCTTTACATGCAATATAAACACCGTCACACGCAGTGAGGTAGAGAGAGTGAGAAACTACATGCTGTATGTGTCCAAAACGCTGCTGTTTTTCAGGATTACACTTTTAATCTGGGCCTGAGAAAATGATGCCAGCTCCGTGACGTCTCCAAAGGGGAAAAAATGATCACAGCTTACCACAAGCCACACAGAGTACAACAGTATGAGACACAAAGTTGGCCGAGCAGAGGCAGTGTCGTTCTGCGCTCGCTCAAAAGCGGGGGTCTTTCCTCGATATTTTCATCACGACTGAGACTTCAAAACCCGATGTGATGACTCACTTCAGTTCTTTGAGCTCCCGAAGCGCATCGTTCTTCTGTTTCCTCATGTCATCAAGATTACGCAGGGCATCGGCCAGATCGCTGACCGCCCGGTCCCGTTCCCGCCGCAGGTTATCACACAGAGTCCTGGGGGCGGGGAAGGAGAGGAGGGAGGTGGTGAGACGATGTGAGAAGTGTATTAATCACAGATTCTCTAAAGATCTATGACACTGAATGTGCCCTCCAGCTCTGTCAGGAGTCTTTAACAAACCCACACACAGACTGACCTTATGCTCTCCCTCTCCGCCACTATTTTGTCCCTCTCTTGAAAGGCCCAGTCCCGTCGACATTTGGCCACCTCAGCCTCCTGTGTTGCCTCCTTCAGCTCCTGGGACATGGCTTCATACTGTTTCCTCAGCATCTCAATCTCCTTATTGGCTCGTTCCATGTCCAGGGTGGCTGAGTCTTGTTTCTAAGAACATTGAAAATACATGGATAGGATAAATATTTATTCATTAGACTTCACAACATAAAAAAACTGTCTGGAATATTAAAAAAAGTGGAACAAACAGTTCACCTTCAAGAATAAACCTTCACGTACACGTGAGCTGTACTGCGTGAGTAGAAATCTGCTCAAGGGTCAGTCACCTAACATACTGCAATCCACCGACTGCCTGCTCTCTGGACGCGCTAAGCTCTCCATCATGTGTCTAACCTTTGACTTTAACCGTGTTTGTTACCTGTCTTGCCTGATAGTACTCTCGGAGCAGTTGATCCCTTTGAATGATGGCCTCTGTCCTCTCCTTGCGTGCTACGTCCCTCTCCTCCCGGACCATCTCGATGTCCTTGCAGGCCTGGCTCAGCTCCTTCTGAGCTTCGGCCTTGTCCTTCACCTCATGGCAGTATTTCTCCAGCAGCTCATTCCTCTCGCAGATGGCCCTGTCGCGGTCCACCAGTGACGAGTTCAACTCCTGTCACAGAACAAAGGGGGCACAATGGAATGAGGGCATCTCAACACTGTGAGCCATTAATGCGATGTGAAACAATCATTCGAGGGCCAGTAGGGAGGGATCCAACACTAGTTATGAATCTCTTTTGTCTGTCAACCGGAGTGCTCTTTAAAAAGGAGGCGGTGGAGCTGAACTGTCTTTGTGCGGTGTCTTGAGTGAAAATGGGCTTTGATCTACTGACTGAAAAAGTGTAGAAGCACACTAAAAACCTGAAAGGTTGAAATTCACAAAGAGGAAAGAGAAACCATCAGTAAGACAGGAAGTCTTTTGGAGAAGCCGTGATTGATGAGGAATGACAAGAGCGGTTTTATTCGAAATAGCTTCATATCCAACTTGTGACAAATAAGAAGAAAGTGAATAAATGTGTAGACCTGTTCATTCAAGTTTTTTATTTCAGCATGTCTATAATATATGTGATTTGGTGAGTTAAAGTTTAATCTGCTTGATATTGTTCGAGTTGTCAGGATGTTTTCGGGACCAGTACCTTCTACCTAGGGACCTTCCTTCTTTGAGGGGCAGTAATGTCTCAGGATATTAAGAGAGCATCAGCTAGAACTAAATTAAAGCTGTGTTTATATGAAACATTCTGATACCTGTCTGAGTGCCTCCAACTCTTCACTGGCCACCACCCTCTCCGACGAGGTGTTTTTCAGTCGGGCCTCCGCCGCCTCCAGTTCCGTCTGCAACTTGTCCAGCTCTTTGATGACCTGGTCCCGCTCGCTCATGATGAGCCGGTACTCGTTGAACACCGAGTCCCTCTCTTCCTTGTACTTCTCGCAGTCCTTGGCTGCCTTCAGCTGCAGGTTCTTGTAGCGGGTCACCTCTGACTGCAGCCGCTCCATCTCTCTCTGTAGCTCCTTGTTCTGAGCTGAGGACTTGTTCAACTCCTGCTGCACTGAATCGAACCTGGGAAGGCAGCGAGGAAAGACAGGGAGTG
This sequence comes from Protonibea diacanthus, assembly GCA_028641955.1. Taxonomy (NCBI): domain Eukaryota; kingdom Metazoa; phylum Chordata; class Actinopteri; family Sciaenidae; genus Protonibea; species Protonibea diacanthus. The sequence continues at coordinate 11,090,506 of CM053989.1, forward strand.
CTTTAGTGAACAATTTTACGGGATGTCCATATAAAATTATGACTTGAGTGACGCTCATATCAGCACTGGTTCCTATGCATGTGCGCAGGTGCTACCTTTGCCACATATCAACAGAACGTGATTTTCCCTGGAGTAACAACAGTGCCCGGGTTCATCTTGTGTGTTTTGTTCTCTGTATGTGTGCAATAAATGCTTTCACCTCCTCATCGAGGTGGAGTACTGCTGCTGGTAGTGCATGGCCGAATCTCGCTGTTTGAGCAACGCATCCATCTGTTTCTGCAGTCGTCGGTTCTCCTCCTCGGCCTGCTCCAGGCGGCTCAGGTCCGTGTTGTGGTTAGCCACTTTTTCGCTGTAACGCTTGCTCAAGGCGTCATATTCCTTCTTCACCCCCTCCAGCTTGTCCATGGCGGTGTCGTACAGTTTGTTTAAGACCTCCGAAGAGCCCTTCTCTCTCATTACCTGATGAGGACAAAACAAAATCGTGCGATGGGTCATTTTAAAAACTGTTGATGGTTGGTGTCCGAACTGTTGATGCCAGCAGATGAAATGGAAGAAAGCCTGTCTTTGCCGTGCCACGCCTTAGCAGCAGATGGCATCAATGTGTAGGCAGGATTCTATTTTTACGGTGCAAGCAAATCCTGTGCCAGCTTAAACAATGGCTTTTACAAGTGTAAGTGCATTCAGGCATGGAAGTAAAAGCAAATAGCCGGCCTGCAAAATGAACTCCTTTAAGTGAAGAATGTGTCCTTCAAACTGCATTATTCATTCCTTGTGAGACCGGCTGTCTCATTATTGCAGGTCTTGCTGATATAGTCCCTCCTGATTCCTGAGAGCTGCTCTGACCCGAGGGCTGTATTGACCTCGTCTACACAGCATACACTGCGTATATACTGATCTTGTAGCTACATGGTTTGGGTCGGCGTGCCCTTTGCCCAAGCCAAAGCCCTGTTCTTCTACGTTTGCCCTTTTCAGAAATGCTCTGTGTGCACTTCCCTCTGCTTGGCTGCCGTGTGCTCTTAGCCACTGCAGTGTTCCCATGGGTGCTCTGTGAGACAGTACTGCACAGTAGTCCAATACAGGTCACAACACCCTTGTGCTGGTAAGAACAAAGTATGCAGCGCATAGAAGACAACAGGCAATATTGTTTGCTGTTCAAAAATGAATGACTTCAAACTATAAAGAGCTCCAAGCCTCTCAGCACTATTAAAAATGTGTGACGCTGCAGCAGAGGAGCAAGCTGTTGATTTTGCATATTGCCTCTAACATCTGCTCCACATCAGTAAATCTCTAAAGGCAAATCATGTCCTATAAACATCTGGGCAGCTACACACACACACACGCACACACACACACGTGAGTTGATCGTACCTGCTGTTGCTGCAGCCGGAGGTCTGCCAGCTCTTTCTGGTCTTGACCATGCAGTCGTTTGAGCTCTTCGCAGTTCTGTTTTAGGTGGTTGTGCTCTCGGACAAGTTGGGCGTTGTCCCTCCTGAGTGTCTCCATCTCCTCCTTCAGCTGTGTCTGCTCGCCCAAGACGCGGCTGTGCAGCATGCTGGTAAGAGGAAGTGCACGTGAAAATTACGGGAAGAGATACATCGCACAGGTGTGTGACACGGACAAGAAATTTACGACCGAGGTGCATTCTGGGAGATAAAAATCGCCTTATCGTGTTGATTTCTTCAATAAGCTTTTTCCAGCGAAAAGTTTGCAACACATCCAAGTAATCTATATACTTATAATTAACAACTCATAATTTATTTGCAGTGTGTTCCAAAATTTAACTCAGTACACTAACAGCTAATACATCATATGATCAGTTTCTATGCTGCAGACATTTTGCTTTGGCTTATGAGCTGTTAGGCTGAATTATTCAATCACATAAATGCCTCTTTTCCAAGCGTATAAAACCGTGCATGTTTTTTTATTTATTTATTTATTTATTTTTGAACTGCCAATTCCCTTCTAATGTGAAAGCCAGCTGTAGCTCCGAGGGATGTTCTTTCAATTAGGTTAATTGCGACACCATACCAGTATTTTCTACAATTCCAGTAAAACAATGCAATAAAAGCATAATTATTTCTACGCTGAAAGCAGCAGGTGGCAGGTGACAGAATGTTCAGCGTGCGCTTACAGCATTTGCACGTCAATAATGAGTCCGCACACGCACACATCATATCTGGAAAAACTAGGCGCGTTGCACCACGCGGTGCAGGTAAATATACAAAGAGTCTTAAGAGCCCTTCGTTAGTAATGAGAAAGGCAAAGTAGGTACTGTGACACAAGACGACACTTACTGGTAGAAGTCAGCCTCTTTTACAGCCTCCTCGCACCTCTTGAGTGTTTTGGTGTGCTGGTTCTGGAGAGACTGCAGGTCTGCCATGGCCCTCATGCACTGACTTTTCAGACGCTCATAGTCATGACTGGCTTTGGAATTTGGCCTTAAGGAGACAAGCAACAAGGAATGAAACACTCTAAATCGTACGATAACGTGGCTCAGAAAGGAGAAGAGGGGGGAGACAGAATTGTCCTTCCCCTTCTGTGAGAGTTCATAAGATAGGAGGTGAAATGTTGATTAAATATAAACAGCATTAAAAAAAAAAAAAAAAAAAGAAGCAGTGATGCAAGCAGAGCAGCCTTTGTATCGTCTGTTGCACAAGAAACATCTGGTAAGTGGAGCACATTAAACTTGATTAAGCAGCCGGTGTCAGTGCCCTCTTTCTGCAAGGTGGAGTCAACATGATTCCAGACAGCAGAGTGGATGAAAACATGACAGCCAGAACTAAGGATACTGACTTCACAAAGACTTTAACAATGTAGGAAGAGTAAACAATGACATCATAAACTTTGACTCCAAGAACTACGGATCTCAGGTCAGAGTCAAAAGTTGGACCTGATGTAGGATTTTAGGCAAAACAATCATCTATGATCAGAGTTGACAGATTCAAAGACATCAGCCAAAGAAAACTGTTACCAGAAGGAAAAAACAGTAACAACAACAACAAGAACTTGGCAGGCAGGACAGCATTTGCACCTGCAGTCGTCGAAGGTGGTCCCGGGCGATGCCAACGCCAGGCGCTTACGGAGCTCGTCCCTCTCCCTGGTCACCTGACGGAGCTGGAACAGGATGGTGTCCAGGTTGTCACCGGATGGCCGGTTGTCGTTAATGGCTGGGGGTGGGGAGGACGCTTCACCGTTGACAGGCGACCCTGCGACAGTGAGCACATTACCGGAGGCAAGGACTATCGATCAGCACACAACTGGGAAAGTTTCCTTCGCAGTGCACATCATCATCATTCCAAAGTTGCATAATGTACAGTGGCAGAGACAACAACAACAGATGACTTCTTGGATGATCTTGGATTTACAAACTACACCATCTCTGGTACTTTCTGGGGGGTTAAAACAAATGTTTCCATGTATTCTTTGATTAAATTTAGCAAATTTGAAGTCTTAAGTCTGCAAAGGAATAACAAATCCTTTGTTTACACAGTTGTTTTCTAGAATTATTCATTTTCTTCACCCTGACCTTGAGTATCTATTACAAGATCTGGCAGCTCCATTCTTCCTGTCATGACTGAGATTAAAATTCACCTGATTGATCTTAACAGAGGAGGATTTGAGAGAGAAGGTCATTCTCCTTCACTGTGTGTCTTTGACAGTGAAACAGATTCTGACAAAAAAAAAAAGTAAGGAGTCATTTTCGGGACACCCATGGCTGGAAATTTGAGGATTATGTCCATCTTTGGCTCAACATTTGGCCCTTTTGGAGGTTTATGTAACACAGCTGAGTCATTTGGACCTTTGTCAAAACTAGGAAAAGGCAAGCGTGGCTTTGTTAAGGAAAGGGAACGACACTGGGAGAGCGTTTTTGCCTCAGTGTGGGGTAGAAAGAAAAAATAAAAACATTCTAAACTCTGTAACAGACAATGAGGAATTATCATACAGAATAAATGTATATAACAGCATACCACATATCATAATGCAGCCATGCTGACTTGACTTTTGTGTTGTTGTTGTTGTTGTTGTTATGGTGTGTTGTGAGACAGTATAGAACCTGTCAGATTTGGCACCACACATACAGCATTAACGTGACATCTTGGGTCATTATACATACCAACGCTACTGAGGGAGCTGCTGCTTTCTGAGTCAGAGGGCATCGTGGAGAGGACGCTGTATGTGGAACCTGCCAAGGGACAAAAGCCAAGACAGAGAGAGAGAGAGACAGAGAGAGAGTGATGCATTCAGATATACAGCACCAGTTAAACACAAGCCTGAATTAATTGCCTGTACAATGTGAAAAAAAAGAGAATATTACACAGTCAGCTTCATATTCCCTGCATACTTGTATGATAAATTTGGTGCAGAGTTTATACTTGGAATAATAACTTCAACACTGCCTCTTAGTGGCTTTATATTATCACCCACAACGCCGTCGTCATTAAACCTCCTTTCTCCTCACTGTGCACTCTGCCTTGCTTTGATGTATAGTCCCTGTATGTTTCTGCTACACAGGCAGAATGTCACGGCTGAAATGGGATTTTCCCTTTTTATGTCAAGCACATGGAGGGAGGGAGGGAGAGAGGGAGAGAGAGAGAGAGAGAGAGAGAGAGAGAGAGAGAGAGAGAGAGAGAGAGGGAGAGAAAATGATTCTCTATCTGAATAGCTGTACACACTGTTAAGCTGGGGGATATTTCACGCAGGCGACCACAATCCATAGGAGAGAGTATGCAGATCCCCATTATACTGCAGAGTCCCGGCTCCAAAGAGCAACATAAATATGGTGGAAAACACAGACAGTATCTTTTCCAACGCACACATCTTAGACAGCTATAGTGTTGTACACGAAAAGCTTTTTGTTTCCCCCCAAAAATACCCATATTTTCCTAAAGTAACCGTGCACTCTTTTGAATAGTAGTAAAAAATATCCGGATTTTGCATCCCCACATCGCCAAAGTGGCTGTGTTAGTAGCTGCAATAAGACACCGATCACCACAATTTATAGAGAACAACATCCCCCTGAAATCAGCACAGTTTGGAGACACAAATAAGCTGCTGATACATGCCAGATTTCCTCTAAGCGAGTAAAAACGGAGCATGATCATATTTTCAAAAAACAAATTTTTACACCAATTTTTAAAATCAGAGTTGTAAAAATATAAATAAATTATAAATTTAGGACTCTTTCATTCTTGATTAGTGTTCTGATTATTCAAGCCGACAGCATCAAATGTCTTGTTTTAGGGTCTGGCCTACTGTTCAAAACCCAAAGATATTTAATTCAAAACATAATAAAAATGGAGCAGCAGGCGATAGATTGACACCAACCGTTCTAGATCTCATCTCTGTCTTTGCCTCCCCACTGGGTTTAGCTACAACTCTGGCTTCAGCCCTCAATGTGTGACAAGGCCAAGCCTAATTAACTCTGAGCTCTGTGCGACTGAGCCACTCCATCTTAGGCCCCGCGGACAGAGGAGTGAGAGGGGAGAGGGGGCAGGGGGGGCAAGGAGGGAAACAAGGGGAAGGCATGGAGCAGAGGAGGACAGATGAAAGGAGATAGCCTAACTAAGTCGCAAAGAAGTAAGGAGAGAGAGAGAGAGAGAGAGAGAGACTGTGGAAAAAAAGAAGAGAGAATGAGGAGCGGGGCAGAGAGGCTTTTAATCTGTTCTGACATTCCCTGATGCTCAACACTTTTACTCTGCGAAGTGCTCGGAGCACACAGCTTTGATTTCATATTGTTCCATCAGACACGATGAGCACCACGGTGGGGCTGCATGGCATAAGGCCTCTACAATTAACACACAGTTATGCAAAAGGCTCATGCTCATTTGCATGGCTGCACTGAAAAGCAAAAAAAAAAAACGAACTTGTTGAACCCATGTGACTTGACAAGGTGTCATACTAAAAAAGACGTGAGCCACTGCGAGGTATTATACCATCACAGCTAAAGGATTAAGTCTTTTTCAGAATACTGTAGAGAGTCGGTAAAGCTCTGTGCCAGAAAAAAAAGCTGTAAAAAAGTACCTTCTTGAATGTTGTATTTTTTTGGGATTTGAAAACACTCAAATAAATTAGAGTCCCAGTAATCTCTAAAACTGAGGACGCTCGCAAATAACTGAATGAGGCAGTTCTGGGACAATCCACAGCATCTCACAATCTGATTTGGCTGCAAGGACAAACATGTGCGCCAAAATTTCCATATTTAGATCAGTCATGGGCTGATTAGTTAACCCCGTGAGCACACAAAAACGAATGCGGTATGGATCGCATGTCAGATACAAGCCCACTATATCTGGTGGTCAATGGGTCAGCGGCATTAGCCTTTTCCAACAGGCTTTTAATCATCAATAGCAATTAGCACCAGCCATAGCCAGTGAGGCCGATCATTTGTAAACAAGTTCATTGCGTCAATAAAGCAGGCATCCATTAGGGTAGCATAGATCTGCTGATTTACAGTGGGAGAATTCGCCGGTCAGACAAGGACAGATCAAACGCAGGAAATTGCACCGAGCATTTGTGTTAATTTCTAAACATATAGACACATCAGGAGTCAGTAGATATGATAATATGGAGCCAGCATCTACTTCCATCAAGCAAAGGACTCTGGAAGGTGAGAACTATTCCAGTGGAGGACCCGAGGTGGCGGTAACAAAGACCTGTCGTTGTGATCTAAATAGGTCAGGGGAGCGCTCGCCCTACCTAAGGGGTTCCTCTTCTCTCCACTCTCCCCTCAGCTTTCCCTCCCAATCAAATGATGCGCTCAGCAACCAACAGTTGCTTCAGACAACCAGATTATGTTCTCCGGCACATGAAGCAAGATGACACACGTTGCCATGGTGAAGCTGGATGAGAGAATAGTAAATTCTGCAGCATGGTGGAAAAAGAAGAGGATGGTGAAGGAGAGGCTTATCAGAGAGAGAGAGAGAGAGAGAGAGAGATCCAAAGTCTGGCTTCCACCGACGGTTGAAACTAAATTATTCATCCGATCCGGAATATTCTCTCATCTGACAATGAGAGCGTCTCTAAAAGCATAATTTGCAAACTTTCCCTTTAACAAAACATGTCGACAAGCCTTAAAACTATGCGATGCGGCCGAGGCATCTGTTCCGTCCCCCGAAACACCGAAGACACGATTTTCAGGGCCACTTGGTAAAAGAGTAGCATTAGCATTCCAAAAATAATACTGTGTTCTTTTCTTTGTTAGCCGCTGTCAGCCCTTCTCACTGTCAGTGAGCAACAACAGTGATTAAAAAAAAAAAAAAAAAAGTCACACAGAGTCTAACTAGTCTTTGTGGCCCTGCTCTCCTTTTGTGTCCTTAAAAAAAAAAACGACAGACGCACAAATAATAAGCAACACTAATAATACAGCTGAAGACTACACACTCATTTTACAGTGTGCTTTAAGTGAGGATGAGGGATGTGTCAGCATTACTCCAGAGGGCAGAAAGCATCTCTTTTTACTCTGGCACCTCAGACCTCTAAAAGTGGCTCACAGTGTGGATGATGTAGTCTGAGCTAGTGATGCGTACATCCCACCTACTCTGTCTATGGTTGTAACATCTGAACTCAAGACAGGTGACGGGGAATGAGGGGAGAGAGGGAGGATGTCATGCGACAAAGGTCTACATCTGGAAGTGAACCAGGAACGTTGCAGCTGCTGTCAATGTTATATTAATATCACTGGCCAAAGCAGTACTTTAATGTTATGGCTGGTCAAGGTGTCCAAATGTTACAACTGTATGACAACAGTGTCCAAGAAAGAGTATTAAATGTGAATTGTTCCTGGTTCAGTACGGCTGAATTACGTCAGTATCATTGCCGTTATGATCCAGAATATTTGAGCATACTTATTTTGGGGGACGTCCAGAAAGGGGCAATCACATGATGAGAAAGATTCAAACTTCCTCCTCACACACCTATATCCTCTCCTACGCTCCATCACAAAACCAAAATCAATCTATAAATTGTGGTTACGGCATCTGCACAGAAATAGAACATAAATTCCCTTGTCCGGCTCCCTCCCTGCACTCTGGGACTTCCAGTAAACTATGTAGTGGGCCCAACTTCTGGGGAGGCAATGACACCACAGGCCAAGATTCTGGGCAACGTGCCAGCGAAAGCCTCGCTGCAGGGTTAAAGGATTGATCATCTGATTTAAGGACTCTACACTCTGCATAAACATGAAGACATCTAACATGATGACTCCATGAGGCGTGATTACTCCACTGCACGCACATCGCCTGACTCACAGCTCCGTGTTCAGCTAGGCCTATGGTCAGACTCACCCACCCTTTTCACTCACAGGTCCAAGTCTGCCCAGTGGCATGTCTCAAATAAGAACCGTTAAACCGTTGACTGAAATGGACGACCATCTTCCTCAGACTTTGTCATTTTGTATTTATGTAAACACGACATGGAGGAGATGCCTGGGAGAAGCCCTAAAAGGTCTTTAGACTTCAGCCCAGCAGACCTGTCAGAACTGCTGAGCAGCACCAAAGTCCAAAAAAAGCCCCGGAGTGCAATCCAGCCCAGCCGATTATCAGCAAGCCATAATGAGCTTTCTCTCTGCAAAGAGCCCTAGCTCAGCATAAATGAGACATAATTTCTTTTTGAACAGCTTGCCCGTGCCAAGGGTTGGGTCAAAAACATAAAAGGTGAAAGATGTCTGCAACATGTCCTCCAAATGCTCGGCTACATACTGTAGTTAGTACAAATATAAGCCAAAACGCTGCCAAAAAAGCCTGCCTGTGTGGAATAAACCCACTGCAGGAATTTGGGCAATCTTTGTGACATTCCTTTCATGTTTAATCACAGAGGAGGCTGCGTTGATTCAGAAAGCATTTTCATAGCGTGTTGAGATAATTCAGTGATTAAACTGCACTTTATTTTTTTATTTTTTTATTTTAAAAAAAGGGTCGCCAAGAGAAAGAACTAGAAAAGAAAAGGAAATTACACATAATTAAAGGGTGAACACTGCAGGTAAGAAGACACGGAGGCCATTTCTATTGTAGACTATGAGCCACACTGCTGTCCAGTACAGTATGCCAACACATCATGTTAACACTTGGTGACGCATCGGAGTTATTCTAGCTCTTCCATGTGAGTAAATAATTCTACATTTTAATGGAGGTGTATGTAAGGCCTTCTAATGTTGACGTCATTTTCGAGACAAGTGAATCACCATGATGACGCCTTCAACGCATTCCGGTTAATTCTGGTTTACCGTGCAAGTTAACCAAAATTCATCTCTTGTTTTAGAAAAAAAAAGTAGAAGTACCAAATGCAGTAACTGTTCCCATCACCTCTGTCTGCGGATGATTTCAGGTCAAATTTGACCTGCAGTCAGGTGCCAGAAATTAGAGGACAAATGACAGGTGTAGGCAGGACAGACAAAGAGGTAAACAGATGGAGAGACGAGGCACGTAGAGGGTGATGGAGAAAGCTAGGACACCATGATGGGAGGGATAGATAGACAAAATATAATACAGAAAAAAAACAAAGGTGGGGGGTGGTAAGACAAGGAGAGAAGCTGTTTATTTCCATGACTTCACAGGCCTGGTAAACATTTAGATGCTGGCATTTCCTCTACCTTGTGGGGTAATTAGGATGTGGAGGAACATGTGTAAAATGATAATGAAGTGCTGCTTCACAGTACAGCCTCCTGGCTGTGGTTGCGCACGCTCTCAGTGTAGATAAACCTGCCATCAGGTATTAATGCTAAAGTGAGAAAATATACAAGTTTTACACTAAAAAGATGCTGTGTTGCAAAACAACAGAATTAAGCTGGAACGCCAATGACCCTGTGAATGGACTGCATCTCAGGCCTTGATTGGATGGATTTATTGAGCGGCGTTACTGACACGAAACCCAATACCATTAACACTGCCAATTACAACTGAACTAAGGTCGCGACTGATGATTTCTTTCTAGCTTCTTTTGTGCAATTATGGATTGATCATTTAGTCAATAAAAGTGTCAAGGCGAGCCTTCAAATTCCTTGTTTTGTCTGACCAACAGTCTTAAACCCAAGTATCCAAAACAGAATAGCAAGCACATTCTTGCATTCAATCCTGTGAATCATTCATTTTTGCTTGATAAATACCATAAATTTGTGTTGCTGATTAATTTTGCTATTGATAGACGACTAACAGACTAATCGTTCCAGCACTAAACTCAGCAGCGCACAGTGCAAGGATAACTCGGCCCGTTTTGCCTAAATCCTGCCTTGCTGCTTGTACGGAGACGCTGCACAGTAATAAAACTCACACAGACAACTCATATAAAAACGTCTTCGACTCGAATGTCATCAATCACACCTAAGCAGAAATGTGGGCTAACAGCAGATGAATTGATGGCTTCCTCTACATGCCGAGAGCACAGCAAGAAGGGGATGAAGTTGAGGTATAAAGAGTGGCGAGGGGAAAGAGAGTGGGGCGATGAGGTGAGTGACATTGTGCGTCACTCAATGACAGACAGAGACGGAGATAGAGAGAGAGGGAGAGAGAGAGAGAGGGAGAAAGTGAAGCTAGGTTCAGCCCATGGGAGATATTTAAGAGCAGCGGTCGTGACAAGAGCGTCAGGGTCATAACTCATTCTGTCTGTCCACTGTGGTTTATGGAGTGGGACAGAAACTGGTTGACAAAGAGGAGAGAAGTCCCCCCCCTCCACACACACACACACACCCCCAAACACACAGGCCTGTCCTGGGCTGCTGTACACAGAGCAAGCTGCTGACTGAGCACTTTGGGCCTGCTCAACTTCCCAACAAAAGGCCTGTTGTCTCCCTCTCTCTCTTGCTCCCCTCTTTCTATCACCCTCCTCTGTCTCTATGGCGTGTCCCTCCATTTAAGTGCGAGAAGACACGAAACCACTCAGTGGGGAGGAAAAGAAATATAAGGAGTCAAAAAAAAGAAAGTTAAAAAGCGAATAAAAAAAAAAGCCACTAAAGCACGGGAACAAGAAACCAAGAGGATGAGAAAACTGAAGTCGAACAGGCAGCAGAAGAAGAAGACTGTGGACGTTGCATCCTGTCAGGGAGAATTGTGTTGCCCTCCTCTCGGAGTGAGTTTAAATCACTGCAACAGTCCCTTGAAACTGAAAAGAGCGAGGGGTGGGGGGGGTGTGCAGGTACCTCTCTTCCGCCGTGCTTCTCCTTCAGGTAGAGTATTGTCTGTGCAGCGCATGTACCCGAGGCATGTAATCGGCTTTATTGCAGCCGCTTGGATTTATGAAATGACTTCGATTCGATTTGAGGATGCACAAATGCACTCTGCGCTCTGCAACAAAACTTCAGCCATGCTCAGTACTCTGATTAAAGTGCAGAGCAGAACATTCACTCAAAGTTAGAGAATTTGTTTTAAAACAAGAAAAAGGAGTGAACCACAGTTGCCCCCGAGCATGCTGATGCATAAAACAGGCTAAATAATAAATGATTTGTTTATGTTCTCTACAGTAATGTAGTAATGTGTCAGAGTTTTCCAGCAAAAAAAAAAAAAAACACACTAATAATTTAGACAGCCTGATCTTTAAACAACTGAGCATGTGTGCGCACATCTGTATTATTTTCCTTTGGAGTTAATTTCATAAGCGTGCGTGTATGGAGGCTCAGTTGGCAAAGGATGCACATCTGAGAACAAGAGCGAGGCGGCTTGGGAGGACGATGACTTGAGAGCAGATTGCTATCAGCAAGACTCATCACACACACTCATATTCCCACTTGTCACACACCCTGCGTTGTTCACAGACACACCGGGGCTCTGAAGATTTCACCTCTATGCACCGTTTCTACCAGCCTCTTTTGCCTGGAGGTACTCTGTGAGTGGCTTTGGTCTTTGGTCTCTCTCAAGTGTCGTTAAAACGTGGTAATCACATCAGCCCGATCACTACATGAAAAGATTTTTTTTTTAATAAAACAGCACATTAAAAACAACACTTAAGTCATAAAAAAGAAGGAGCCAAGAGCGTGGAGGCTAATACAAAGGGACTGTGGAGGAACGATAAAGCTCGCCTCACAGAGAGAGTTTACACCAGAGAGAGGAGAGCAGGGCCTAATCCTCTGTTGAATAACCACAGGCTGACTACCCAGACTCACAACTGGTACTCTCTCTCTCTCTCTCTCTCTCCTATTACAGACCAGGTCAACTCTGAGGCCTCAGTGCTACAGTCTATAAAAAGGTGTGTGAAGAAAAGCCCAAATCCACATCGTCAAGTCCAGCCAGAGTCAAGGAGGTTAACAGTGGGACCAATTTCGCAGCTACACAGAGGTAAACAACTGTCAGTGTGTTTCACAGCATTTCAGGATGAGTGTTATTCTGCAGCAGCAACTCCCGGTGCAAGAAAGTAATAAAGCTTACGGAAGCATTAGCGATACAGTCAGGGGAGCGGCAAGACACAAACTCAGCATTACCTGCTATGGTCTCCTTGATAGTAGCACAAAGAGACACGCTACAACTTTGCAGCTGTAAAACTATGAATCGCGTCATGTATTTAAAGAGAACACGGCCATGTGCTTTTGAAATGAAGCCTCAGCTATGTTAAACAAATCTGCAGGACGGCCCGCGCGGGTGTATTACATGTGGTGTATGTGGAAGAGAAGCATCTCCTCCTCACTTTTGGATCTCAAGGCTCATCCCGCATTCAGGCCCCGAGGGCATGACGCTGGTTGTGAGTAAGCCACTGGCTTCAGTTATTCAAACAAAGCAAAACAGGCAAAACTAGGCAAGGCTTTTACACTTGGTTGCCCTTGTTGTCTCTGTGCAACAACAACCAAAACCCACTGAAGTGGAGGCGGTTGCTGTGGGGACACAAGGACAAATCAAATGACTACAATGGGTAAACTATGATGTAGCATCAATGCATACCGGTGTGGATCTCTCTCTCTCTCTCTCTGCACACCGGGAAGGTGGACTGCTGCTTTAGGTCTGTAAGCATGCATAAGCTGCAGGCACACACCCACACAGGTCGATATGGACCAACATGTCAGCCGTACACCCGTTGTCATGGAAACAAATCAGGCTACCTAACGTAGCATAGCCATATCACGCCACTGATAACAAATTGGAGTTGGTGTTGGGTATCAGTGAACTGATCTCGGTTTTTTATTCCCTCAGAACAATGCAATGAGTGTCAGAGGCTTCCTTTAGCAGCACACACAGCAAGGTATGACAGAACAGGCCTTGGATGAATTGATCACAGGCTGTGCATTAGGGCTGCAGGGCATGGTGAATATTTAGTTTAAAGATACAGGCTGGTGCGTTTAGCAGAGCAAACCAGTGAGATGAGCTGCTTACAAAAAAAAAAGGTGCAACCTTCATTATCATTTTAACACACATTATTCTGGTTCATAATAAATCATGCACACACACACACACGCTCTCTCTCCTTTCGCCAAGACCACCCAGATTGTACCAACAACACAGGGTCACACAGCGAGTGGCTCGTCCACTCTTTTTTTTTTTTTTTTTTTTAAATATAATATCTGTTTGTTTGTTTGTTTGTTTTGTGGAGCAGCTAAGTGTTGCAGCTCTTACCGGTGGAGTGGTCCACAGGTCCACCGCCGTTGTTGCTGAACAGGGCAGCGTACAGGTCAGGGTATGCCTTCTCCAGGGCCACACACAGGTCGAGGAAATGGTCGCTCTCCTTGTTCATCAGCATCTTCAAAAGGTGGTCTACTTTCTCGGCGCTGGACGAACAGTTCTGGTCCAGCTCGAACCTATCGAGTTGACTCAAGGTACCAGAAACTATGAGCAGCTCAATCACTCGGTCCGCATCTGTTATGGACTCCAGTAAGTTCTGGTGGCACTGGTCTAGCAACTCTTTGTGCTTTGGCTCCATTGCTATCCGCTGTAGTTCCGTAGCTTTCCAGCTAACCCCAGACGGCCAAGTGGATGTAATATCCTCACGGATCAAAAGTACCGAGCGACTGCTGAACTTAACTTACCGCGGCTTGCAGAAGTTAGCCCGAGCCACCACGGCATTAGCTTGCACGGGAGATAAATTTTTATAGCATGTTGAAAAAGGCACAAGAAGCCATATTTGTTGCCCAAGGCTGTTGACTGCACTAAACAGCGATACATTTTTCCATCTTACTCGTGTGTGGCAGCTCAGGTCGTTTTTTGCTTCCCCTCGGAGTAAGCTTTAGCCGAACACATTGTCCTCTTCTTGGGGTATCATTTAATGCGCCCAGGGCGACTCAACTGCCGGGGAAAACTCACGTAACTCCGCCGCTGATCCTCAGTTACACTGTATCCTCCGCCATGTCTGAGCAACTCAGCAGCTGCTGCCCGCTGTCAATCAACGTGCCGTTCAGTGACCATATATGGCGAAACGGGGCGGGGTTTGAGGGAAAACGCCACCCATTTCTTCAATGGGCGTACACATCACGTCGTGTAGTACGTCGAAAATCTCAGGCGGAAAAAAATGAGAATGGAGACAATTTGCATGAAAATCCGGAGATGTATTTAAAAACATCGACGTGGTGGGGAAAGGTGGGTAAACAATGACCCCATCCCGAGTGTAAAGCAAACATGCATGCATGTTATCTGCAGTGGGGGAATGTAACTACACATCTACTCAAGTACGTTTGAGATGCTCATTACCTTTTTTTTTAATACTTCCAATTCAGAGCAAATTATTGCCCACTATATTTATTTTATAGCTTCTTCTACCAGGTCACTATAATAATAAACACTTGCATCAGTCATAACGTTTCAATAACCCTGTAACAGAACGCTACACATTATAAATTATATGTTTACAGTTTAAAATGCACACTGTTTTGTAACATGTACATATCATCCACCAATTCTGCATCCTATATGTTCTGTGTATACACATGCATACACCGCACATATCCACCTGCTTCATGTATGTCCAGTCAATATTTATTTCTTGGTGCTATTTGCATTGTTTACAATTTACAGAAACACTTGACTTGTATACAGATACTGTATGTTGTATTTCTATCTCCCTGTAAATTGTTCTCAGAACTGTAAGTACATTCAGAGCGACTTAAAAACGGTGTCGAAATGCATACATCACTTTGCAGATTTTACATACAAAACATATGATGAATTTACAAAATGTAATACTATGATTGGACAAACATATTAAATTACACAGCAGCATATAAAAAGTAGCTCAAGCCCAACTAACTTCAACAGTACAATGCTAATTATAGATTATACTGAAACTCTAATATAATATAAAAAGTATGCACAAATTCAGGACTTTTACTAGTAATGGAGTATTTTTATACTGCAGTATTAGTTGCTCTGAATACTTCTTCCACCATTAGTCATCTATTGTTATCTTTGTGTAAAATCCATCGGTGTGATTGTGACTCACTATATCATCATGCCGCAATAGATGAATCAATGTCATAAAAAGAATCTCATCACATAAAATCACGGTTATCCTCACCGACGATATGAAGTGTTTTATTCGGGGGAAAATGGTAATGCAGTGATAAAAATATAAGGATTTTATTCAGTCCCTGCACAATACTGTTGGTGTAGCCACAGGCTTATGCTCCATGTTTCTATATCCAAGCTGAGCTGCAACCAATTTTAGTGTGTGCCCGTATCTGTGCTGTTGGTAAGACAGAAGAGACAGCTGAGCTATATGTGAGCACATAAGCAATATGTCTGGACAACAAATGAAATGCGTATTTGGGTAGGACTTGTGAAATATAATAATAATATGATGATGAATACACTCTGCTTCCAGTCTACAGCTGAATAAAGATTGTTGGCACAGGGGCAGGCGTCTGCAGGCATACCTCTCAAACCGTGACCTTATTCATGCATGCACTGAATCTCATTGTGACATCTACAACTCCCTCTCTTCTCTCTCTCTCTCTCTCTCTCTCTCTCTCTCTCTCTCCCACACTCCTCTCTGTGGTTCTCCACCGTGCTGCTTCCATGGCTTGTGCAACCATGTGCTATCCCCTTTAGATGAAAAATTAATTACAATTCATTCATATCAAAGGGAAGCAAGTCTCTGTTGCTGACACAGATTGGATGCTTGTGTCTGTACCCTACTTCTGAGGACACGCATTTGAATAGAGAAGACAGCATGATGCTTTTTATCTTGGGGGTATGAACAAGTTTATTATTTAGAAAACAAGGTTGGTGACTCTATCTGTCTGATAATTTACTGAAATATTATTCAACAGATTTGTTTATCAGACAGCTCGGATCAGGAAAGATAATAGCTTTATCTTTTATTGAGGAGGTTGTCAACAAGTTTATCCATTATTTATCCTGGCCAAAAAGTCTGAAACAGAAAATGTTATGGATTTTTTTTTCATTTTATTGCCTGTGTAAATGAATGAATGGAGAGTTACTCAATAGAAAACTGGGTGGCAAAACAATAACTTTATTATCAACTTACTTTTGACTCACTTTTATTTACTGCGTATACACATTTTTTATTCCCAGCAATGGTGCATCTAATTTCTCCCTTTTCCTCTAATACGGCACAAAAACAATGTGTTCAATGAACAATTTAAACAATTTAATAAAGGAGCCACTGACGACATGTTAGAAGAGAATAAGTCTGCAGTCGTCCAGTATCATCATACTGACAATTTCAAAGAGATTTTAACATGAAGTCATTATTTCACCACACTACCCCAGACCTCAAGGCCATGTGAGAGGATTTCTAAATGATTAGAGTTATAATAGACATTAAATTAGGCAATCCCTGGATTTTTAATTAACAGTGAATTACACAGCCCTCAGCTGGATGCCTGCAACAGATGGGCTTCTGATCGTAATGATATCAAGGCTACAATGATGGCAGAGATACGCTGACACAATTTGAAATTACCTTCTAAAATGATGCCCAAATTATCTTCTCAAAACGGATCTAATTGCATTTAATCTTCATTATAACTGTAGTTATTGTAATCTAACCTTCTATCTGACACCCTGAAGCCTTTTCTGCCATTCCTGCTCAATTTTAACACGACTTGATCAAAAGTGATTCGTCCAGCGTGGCTGTTATCCAAGACCCCCACCCCCCCTCCCTTGACAGCACTGCAGACATGCTAGACTTGTTTAATGTGACCAAGGCAGCTTTATGGATGCCATCAATTCCACAGCTCCCCCACCCTCCTCACTTCACAGAGTTATTGATCGGAGTGCAGTTAACACACTACTGTAGCCAGCCGTGCGAAGAGCCACGTCTCCACAGTCAAGTGTATTCAACAGCATTCTAAGTGAAGCCAACAGGATGTAATAAGGCATTGAGAGCTCCATGTGCAGCCACGCATGCTGTCTTTACACCCAGCGAGGAAAGAGAAATGATGTATCTATTGATTGAGTAAAATGATGTGTATGGATACCTATTGGTTTTTGACTTTGACTGATGCTTTCAACATAGTTATTTTCAGAGAATTAAGACACTTGTTTATTATGTTGCCTGCATAATTTGAAACTGATTTGTGACCATGGGCATTGATCTAATGCATCGTATAATGATCCGTATTATTCACAGCTGTGGATCTTTAAAGCAGCTCTACTTGTTAAAATTCACACTTCTAATGAAGCTGTCGGGGTCAAATAGAAACCTCACTGCCCTCTCCTGGCAAAGTGAGTCTACTAACAGCATCAAAACAGTCCAGAGAAAGTTTTGAATATTATAATCTATACTGTACATCTCATGAAAAGCATTTATATTGTACACAGGGATTCATTTGCTTGTGAACCAGTGAAGGGATATATTAAGACATTTATTTGAATTTTAAAGAGACATCTGTCATCTAGATCCATCTTGTTTTATTTTTTGCAAGTAATGAACCTCAAACACTTCTAGTGTGTACTCAGTATTTATTTTCTGAGACTGCCAAAGATAAAAATCGCAACTTCTGAAATGTAATGTTTGAGCTTTACATGCTTCAATGACAGATATACGATACACAAATTAACACATCTGCTGCATATACAGCACAGCTACAAGGAAGAGAAATTAAAGTGTAGACAAGTTAGAAGAGATTATACTATTGCAAATATTAATAGACAACTTTGGTACTTAGCTGCTATGTATTCTACGTCCCACATTTTATTCAGCGTTGCTGAACATTACAACTTTGACTAAAAAAAGTGCAAGATATTACATATCTGATCATTTTGGCACAATTGAAATACAATGTCTAAAAAAAAAAAAATGTATAGCTCTGAAAGATGCAAATATCTTGCAAAATGATTGTATGGCCATGTATATTCAAAGATATCACAACTGAAAAAATATAAAACCTTTGGTGCATATTGTATATAGAAGATGAAGTAATATGAAGTAATATTGGTGTAAAACAAGGTAAACATTACATTAAGAGCACTGGCATGGCATGCAACATTGCAGTTTGTGTATAGTGCATATAGATAATGCAAAGAAATTGATATTTATAGAAAATATTTCAATAATGTTGTACACATTGTTTCCTTTTCAGTCACTGCCCCCACAGAACTTCAGTAGGAGCTTCTTGTAGTCTCCTGATGTGTCTCCCTGTCAATAAAACAAATAGGTAAGTAAATTATTTAGATCTTTGTCAGAATCGTGTACTATTTTTATGTAATACAATATATGACAGATACTTACAGAGATGTGTGTGTACAGTGATTTGCCGTAGTTCTTGACATACTCCTGGCGGATATCCAGCATGTCAACCTCAGAACGGGTGACCATGATCCGGATCAGGGTTCTGTCTTTGGTCCCAGCTCCCTAAATATATGACAAATATGACAATGCTTAATAATGCTACAATTATTTAGTTATGAATAGAAAGTTACTACACAAACAAGACAGGGTGTCTCACCTTCATGGACTTGTAGAGTCTCTCAGCAAAGTAGGCAGGTGTGTTCTTAATACACTTCACTGAAAGAGAGAAAATACTTAGTACCAACACGAGCACAATACACTAATTAATTAAAACCTTTGCCTCGTTCTCTTTTATACAAACAGACCACTAAATTTCTAATGAGTGCATTGTGAAGAGCACGTTCTAATATTCATCAGCACCATGTAAACATAATGAAGAGAGAAAAACATATGTGCCATCTGAAAACTGAACCATGAAAAAAGAAAAGAGTTATGCATACACCAAAGGAATATAACATGATGGCAACAAAAATATTAAAGCTGTATTAATAAATATCAAATTATATATATAAGTAATGAAATTGCAAACCAGATGCCTCCAACACATTCCAAAAAAGTTTGAACAAGGGCATGTTTACCACTGCGTTACATCACCTTTTCTTCTAACAACTCAGTAAGCGTTTGGGAACTGAGGACACTAATTATTTAAGTTTTAAAAGTGAAATTCTTTCCTATTCTTGCTTGATATTCGCCTTCAGTTGCTCTACAGTCTGGTGTCTCCAATGTCGTATTTTGCGCTTCATAATGTGCCACACGGGAGACAAATCCAGACAGGCAATCTAGACCTGCTCTCTTCTACTATGAAGCCACAGTGTTGGAACTGTTGTTACAGCTGCAACATGTTTTTGATATATAGCTTTCGCTTCATGGCACAGTCTTAACCTGCATTTGTAGATGCAGTGACAGGTTGTGTTTAATGTTCCTGAGCCCATGTAGCGATATCCTTTTATCTGTGGGATGTTCCAGGTGTTTTTTGAGCATTCCACAACTTTCCTAGTCCTTTGTTGATCCTGTCCCAATTTTTTTCAAATGCGTTGCAGGCATTAAAATAAGAATAAATGTGTACAAAAACAACAGTGTATCAGTTTGAACATTAAATATCTTGTCTTATTTTTGTCTATTTTTTTTTAAATAAAAAGGTGATATTAAGTCAACTTCTGGGATTTTTTCTGCCCCCTATTGGCCAAATATTGATTAACACAGCTTTACAGCAAGTTATATTTTCAACAAAGTAAAAAGAGTGAAATGAAACACAACGCCAAAAACTATGGCAAGCATGCCACACTGCACTGCACCTCACAATCAAAAACACTTAAATCTGATGTGCAAAACCATTGGAATGATTAAAATAAAAACACATCTAAAAACAGGTTACAGTACCATAACCCTGAGAAATGTTGGCAAAAAAAGGAGAAAAACAACAGCACACCTTCCGTCAGTATCATGTTACAAAAGCGTGTCACAATAGTATACAACATAACAAGCGTGGAAAATATTCTGTGCTTGAACGTCAAGCATACTGTGAACAAGCTTCTACACTCGTCATTAACTAATTATGTGGAGCTGATTCAGACTTGCACAATACATGGGTGTGGCCGCTCTAAGAATAGACTTAACGTGTGTCTTCTTACCCACTGCCAACATTCCACTCTCGAGATCTCCAGACATCTCCCTCTCGATACTCTTCTCGATATCTCTGCCGCACATCTTCTGGTACTCTAGAAACACTACGGACACAGACACACACACACACCATCAGTGATATAGCTCACAACAGCTTGCATAATTTGCAATTGTGGCTTGATTCTCAATTATCCATTAATAGGTTTTGAATCTTGAACGTTATGTTAGCTTATGCTTTTGGATATGTCTCCATAAAGAATACCTGCTCTGAGATGGGGTTTGCTCCTGGCACACAAAATAGCATTGAATTTGGACTCATCTGTTCCCAGCTTGTTTTCTCCAGCAGCATACAGGGCCTATAAAGGACAACAGCAATGTGTAAATACTGATACAATTAGTAGGTCTTCCAGTTAACAACATAAAAACTACCAAGTTGCAGATAAATCATCAAACACGAAGAATCGTGAAGTCTCTACCTGAGCATCCTGTTTAGCCAGAGAGATGTCAACATTTTCTCGTTCGTCACGGTTACCCTACAAAATACAGAACAGAACATTCCTAATTAAATCTGTAAATAGTTGCTAAGAGACGTCAGGTATACAGGTAATTAATTAGCATCATATCTGTACCTGGGCAAGAGAAATCAGGAGCCTGCGGAAGTGGCCTGAGGTATCTCCACTGATGGCATCCTCCAGTGACTTCTTGTATTCTGAAATGGTAAAAAAAGTAATACATACATGCATAAAAAATAAATGCTAAACATTAAACAACCAAATAATTACAATATTATTATTACTACTACTAACTAAAGTGCTACACGACTTTATGTGTGATAGATGCCTTTTACAAATTTGATGGTGGTACCTCAATCCAGATGCACACTGAGCTTATCCACTAAACGTAACAAAGTGCTTTCCATGGTTTTGTGATGCCGACTGATAAAAGGAGAAGAGAACGGGAGAGGAAAGCAGTGCATTAGCCACCCTGAGGCATCTCACCTTGTTTGTAAATGCGACATATCTCCTTGATTTCAGCATTAGAGCGGGAAGACAGGATCTCTATCAGACAGGCTTCATCAGTTCCGGCTCCCTGTTAGAAAGACAGAACAACTTCTTATCTGACAACCTCATTCTCTGGCCTTGTAGCAGCGTAAAATTCGTCCTGTTTAATTTTGTTCAGTGAATTCATTAATTCATTCAAACTTAGAACTAACGCGGTTCTTTGTAATAATGTAACATATAAACATTGTTTCTTTATCTATATATGTATATATTCTTTATCTATATATGTAATTTGTTTTAACACTTTTCATAATAGAAACACATAATAATAATAATAATAATAATAATAATAATAATAATAATAATAATAATAATAATGGATTTTAAATTAGCATTTACCTTTATGGCACTGTTGAGCTCATAGGCATCAAACTCAGCTGGGGCCTTCAAAGTGGCCATGACCAGCTTCCTGAAGTCTCCAGACAGTTCTGAATGCAGATCCTTAATCAGATCCTGAAAATGGAAACATGTTTGGAATAACTCAAAACCGTCATTAACTGCGGCTGTGAAAAACTTTCTGCAAAAAGCTCTGTGGCATTGCTATAATGAGCTCTGAGGACATCCAATCCCCTCTCCATTTTACTGGCAGCACAAGCACCTGTTCTCTGCTCGTCACCATTATGCAGCGTTAGGCAATACACACTGAGCTCTGTATGATTCTATGTCGAGTGTTTGTTTTGTAAACAATATTTTTTTAAATAGATAGTCTCCAAAGGAAAATAGAATCAGGTATCACATTAACCTCGTATAAACCTAAGAATAAAAATGGACTGTTACCTTTCCATAGGACGCTTTGTAGTTTATAAAGGTACGCGCTGCTTGTTGGAGCGACTCCTGCAGTAAGTCGATGATAGCTTGCTCATCAGTTCCTACACAATGTTAAAAGACATATATCAAGAAATGAAAGAATTTCTTCAAGAAACTTCAAAAAGGACAACATCCAGTGTATTCAAGTTCTCTGTCTATAGCACATACCAAAAGCCCTTCATGGCTTTCCTCAGACTCCATTATCTTAAGTGGTCAGTCTTAGGATAGTCCTTGATTGTTCTGAACTTCCTCTGATAAGACAAACAACACAACATTTTCACAATAGAACATGTGCTATTTCATTATTTTTTTAACCAAAAGGTTTGAAATCTATCATAATATAGTAAAGTATTATATTACATTGATAGCTGGAGCTATCGGCATGGCTCCTCCTCCGTAGGCTGGCATGGACGGATTTGGGTACGCTGGCATGGGTGCTGGTGCTCCTCCATACCCAGGCATTGATGGGTTAGTGCGGTGCTCCTCCATAACCAAGCCATTGGTGGGTTGGGTGATGGTGCACGGATATCCCTGCATTGGCTGGCCAGGCTGACCAGGGTAGCCCATACCAGGAGCTTGGTTTGGGGGCATGGTTCCTCCTGGCTGTGGGTACAGGCCATATGACTGTTGGTTAGGGACGGGGGCACCATACCCTATAGGCTGAGGGGCAGATGGGTACTCTAGGGGTTTAAGACATGGATGGGTTTGGAGTAAAACTCATGCCTGCAGAGATCTGACTGCCCTGCGGATATGGAAAGATTGGCATCCCATAATTTGTGCACAGATCCTCAGAGATTATGTTATGCAAAGCACAGGTAGAGACAAAGTGTGGCCATGCTTATATGATAGAATGGATGGAAATCATACATGTAGTAACACAAATGAGAATACGAGACACAGACAAAGACGATGACCTGTGAAAAGTAAAAGGGGTAAAGGTTGCATCAGAATGAAAGGTTTCAGAAGCGATAAGAATGAAGTATGTGACGATTTTTCACAAGAGACCTAAGAAGAGATGCTGACAGAGAAAAATGGCAATGCGGGAGGATTTTAAAATGCTGGCTTCGGAAAGTCTTACCGGCAACTGAAACGGACCTGATATTCAACGCTGTGTAATTCATTCTAACTGGAATATTCAACGCAATCATCTGATGTTGCATTACAAATATATTACAAAGGGGGAGTTTCTTTGCCTAAACTCACCATGCCAGCGTTGCATCCAGGGCTGGGATAAGCTGCTCACACCAATGGAGTGGACATCCACCTAGGCCACCACCCCCAACTGCCTGCAATAAACAACAAAGTGAAGCTGTTCAGGAAAGTTGAGGATGTATTGTGCATTGAACTGGGAATATTAGACTAAGACAGGAATAAGCCTCTTACTGGAACTTCCTCCTTTTTCTCACTTTCCATCGAGTTAACGTGAAGGCAAAGAGTGCCGCCAGAGAAAGAGAGTACTATGTGATGTCAAAGATGGATCAGGGCCTGGTTTCTCTTAGCAACAGCAGTGGTTTGTTTGTTTTGGGAGGGAAAAATTCCACTCTGTTAACTATACGTCTCATGATCCCTGCAGCCTGCGAACATGACAAAACTGACTCACCCTTTCTGAAATAGCCAGCAGAATACCTTGACCTTAAGACTCTGCTTCTTCGCCAAACGATGCAACCATCTAATGAGACACTATGTTGCTCTGTGTTAGAAGAGAAAGATGCCGCTTTTCTAACATGTTAAATCACAACAACCTAATTGCTGCGTCACTTTATTTTCTCTGATTTTAAAATATAGATCAATATTACTCATGTTTGTAACAGAAATGTGAAAGCTAAAACCAGTTATCTGTTAGCTTAGCTTAGCACAAAAGACTGGCAAAACATCTTTGAATTTCTGTCCAACAAAATCTCTTAAACTAATTGACATATTATATCTTGTTTGTGTGACAGTGACTCAAGGATGTCACCATGCCATAAGTAAGATATAGCTCAGCACAGAACCCGCCGTAGAACTACAGTCTGTTATTTTTGCACTTATTTTCCTTTGTGTGACTTCAAACAGACAGTATATAACATGTTCATTAGTGAGCGCCAGATGCTGCTAGACAGATTATTTTTACTTTTGACAGCGAGCCAGGCTACTTGTTTCCCCCTGCTCCCAGTCTTTATGCTAAAATAAGATAACAGGCTGCTGGCAGAAATGTCAAAACGTGTCAAAAATGTCCTTGAACAATGTACAAAGCAAGCCACCTGGTGGTGGTGCCTGTGGTACCTCTGCTCAGGCGTGATATCCTCCAGCCTGTGGAGGATAGTCACGGCTCAGGAGGATAGCCAGCCTGGGGGATAACCACCAGCCTGTGGAGGGATAGCCCCAGCCTGTGAGGGTATCCCAGGCTGAGGGGGTAAGCACCAGGTTGTGGAGGGTAAGCCCCAGGCTGTGAGGTATCCTGCCTGAGGGGGTATCCAGGGTAGCTCATGGCTTTAAACATAAAACAGAACTGTCAATCAAAAGATGGGCAAAATGACCAATTATTTACATCTTAGCAGCTACTTAGACAAACATGCCTTTACCTGTTGGTGGAAAAAACAATTGAAAGAAAGGACACTCACAAAGTTAACAGCACCCTAAGACATACTGAATGCATTGGCATAGCAACAAGAGATGAAACACACCCTGTTGTAAACCTGCTCCTCCTCATCTATCCCAGCTGGGCACAATTCTCTGACTAAGAGCTCTAACCATTTGAATTTTCAAGAACTCAAGTCAAGATCCTCGACCCAGTGTAGTGCCTTTTAAACGCCACAGTCGTTGCTTTTGTATAACAATTAATGAAGAGCAAACTCACAATTCTCGGCCATTGATCACAGACATTTTTAGCCGAGCGGTGGGGTGGTTAAGCCTGGAGTATAAAATCCTGTTTTCTCATAGGCCTTCTTGTTCCATGGTAAAACTGAGCCACTTGAGGACTTGAGGAACAGTTTTGTCTGCTTTGCATTTTGGTGGACATAGAAGAAAAAAAAACAGACGTTTCTGTGTTTGAATACACACAGTGCAGAGAAGCTCTGTGGAAGCAACTGTCAATCTTAATCTAAGCTTTTAGCAAAATGATCCGAGTCACAAGCCTAGCAGTTAAATTGATACTAATTTCAACATATACTCTTTTCATGGTC
This sequence comes from Protonibea diacanthus, assembly GCA_028641955.1. NCBI lineage: Eukaryota > Metazoa > Chordata > Actinopteri > Sciaenidae > Protonibea > Protonibea diacanthus. The sequence continues at coordinate 11,115,815 of CM053989.1, forward strand.
TATTCCCATCACAGTAACACCATCATCTGACTCAAAGTGGGCTTATGAATACTTTTTGAAACACATTTGGTCAGAACAAATGGTGTTTGTTTGCTTCGGGTTAAATGACTTAAGTTAAAATCATCACACATTTAAATGCTGGGTTCAGGTGGAAACTATCACGCTCTGTCACACCAAACTGTAGAAAAACTGTGAAACCACATATAGCACCACAAAGGCAGAAATCCTCACACCTTTGCACGTCCATATTTTGCACAAGGTGTTGGGGGTGGGTTGCTGATTAAGATGCATTCTTTGTTAGCAGATTACAGGATGAAGGTTACTGCTAGCTAATCCTGGACTTCACTTAAAGACAAGACGTTACTAAGGTGATTACCATTTTTGACTGGTAAGCATACATCGTATTGTTACTTAAACCGTGCTAAACAGGTTATGTTAACGGTAAAACAGACATTTAAGCCTATACAACACGAACGAGAGTTCGTTGGAACGTGATAGCTAATACAACCCTGCTTCAGGCCCGTACAAGTTCTATTGAAAACTAGCCAGGTTAAGTTAATACTCCCCAAACCCAATTTACATAATGTAGCCTTTATCGGCCGCTCATCAACTGAACCTGCTCTGTTCCGTAGCTTAGCCGACGTTAGCTGTTAGGCTAACCATGAATAAATAAATAGTATTCAAGCAGCTGGATAACGCTGCAACAACATACGAGTTTTGTTGCCTTAAATGGCTGAGCTAAATCCACAAAGCCGTGTTAAGGGGTTGGCATGCTAACGAGGAGCGCCGAGAGCAGCAGCAGAGTAACGTCGAGCAAAGACAACAAAAATAGTTACCACTACACCAAATATAACTTCTATCGTGTCGTTAATGCATTACTACTTCCTCTATCTAGGTTGTTTTAGGCTTAGTTGTTTGATTCGAGCACTTACTTTGGTCTGCTTTCTGTCTCTTCCTGGAAGACGTTTCACCTCAGGACCCGTCCCTGTTTTGACTGTGTATTTAAGCAGAGTAGTTGTGGGTGGACTCTGACTTTCCATGTAGAGCTCCCACCGAGCGGTGACAGGCCTTATCAGTGACAGCAGCCGTAAACAAATACGTGTTCATTAATGTAACGTGACAGGTAACCACCATCAATGACATGATGGAAAATGTGACAGACGGACTTCACCTGATGTTTAACAAAAGGTATATATATATTTGACTAGGTGTGCTGGCTTAAAAAGAGGGCAGCAGGATGTAGTTAAAACTAAAGTACCTTTTATAATAGTATAGTATAGTAGTAGACATATACATAAGTAAACAGCAGCTTGTATGTATGTGTATGTTCATATATATATATATATATATATATATATATATATATATATATATATATATATATATATATATATATATATATGTGTGTGTGTGTGTGTGTGTGTGTGACAGACTTGACCTCTCATCTGATGTTCAAATAAAAGGTATATATATATTTGAGTGCTGGTTTAAAAACACAGGGGCAGGATGTCATAAAACTAAGTTAAAGTACCTTATAATAGTATAGTATAGTATAGTATAGTATAGTAGTAGAAATTCTAGGCAAACAGGCTTGTATGTATGTGTATGTATGTATGTATGTATGTATATATATATATATATATATATATATATATATAAACTTAAGAAAAATATTAAATAAATAAAATAAAAAATATTTAAGTATAGTAGTAGTAGTCATATATATTACACTTAGAATATTTATAAAAAATGTATAAAAACTTAAAATATGTATACAATATGATATAATATATAAAAATATATATATAAAATATATCATACTTAATATATATTTTAAGTTTATATATTTGTGTTTGTTTTGTTTTTTATGTAAAGCTGTGTGAGTGTCATTTTCTCAAAGTGCTGTATGACTGGTTTGTAACAGTGGTTGTGATGTGTTTATAGTCACCAACAGAGAAGTGTATTGTAGTGTAGAAGAATATTTTTACCCAACTCCACGTCATCAGTCCTACTTCTGCCTTTGTACGGATGCACACTGATTATGGAGGATTACTCAACTCTAGTATACTCGTAGTGTGCGTTGGTATATACTATATACTATATATGTGTGTGTGTGTGTGTGTGTGTGTGTTTGTGCGTGTGTGCAGGACACTTGCCACAAGAGGGAGCCCTTTCTAAAGTTTTCTCCATATCCACACCATGGCGAGCCTGCCACCAACAGGTTAGTTTAGAGGCTGAGACCCACTCATGAGAGTTCTCCCTTGATGGGAAGTGGCTGATTTTATTGATTCATTTACTGATTTGATTGGTTGATCAGTCTCGCACCCGAGTTTTATTTTACAGATGGCTGAATGACATTAGTTTCGAGTTTCAGGTTTATTTGTGACATACAGGTAAACACAGGGCAATAAAACGTATTGGACGAGAGGTCATCTCAGCATTAGCTAAAAAAAGAATTATATAAAAGTACAAAATACATAATACAGTGAAAAAATAATGTGAAAAATATGTATAATTCATTAATTGGTGACAGAATTTGGATAGGTATATGTGAAACACTGTTGATTTGATGATCAAATTGGTATTTACTACATTATAAGTCAATATAAGTCAAAGATAATTGTAAATAAATCATGATATATATCATACAGCTAAAATATATAACCAAATAGACCAAATATTTATTAACCTCATAATAAAGATGGGCTTTTCAGTGTGAGAGCAGATGAAGCATTTCTCTCATCAGTGGGCTACTCATGAATATTCATACAAGCTAGACGCTGATTGGCCTGCGTCCTAGGTGACGCAGTGCCGTCATCATTACATATTCAAAAAGCCTCTCTCTGCCCCGCTGCAATAAAGGCAGATAGCGGACCATGGGGAGCAGGGGAAAACTTTTTATACTGACATGTTAGCGCAATGACTTTTGAGTAACATCTAACTGGGACGAGGCTCCCGGCGTGAGGAGGACAGTGCTCTTTACGGGAAGACAAAAGGAGCACTTGCCATCTTGCCGGGATACGGGAACGAAAAGCAAGAACGGCAAAAAAAAAAAAAAAAAGGAGTTGAGACGAGTCCAAGAATCAGCGGTGGAAAAACCAGTTTAGCCATTTGATTTGAAAGATGAGCTTGTTGTCTGCCATAGACACGAGTGCCTCCGTGTACCAGCCTGCGCAACTTCTTAACTGGGTCTATCTCTCCTTACAAGACCCCCACCAGACCAGCGCTTTTGACGCATTCAGACCCGAACCCAACTCTTCCCACCCGGATCTCAATTTCAGCAAGACTCCCGCGGCGGCGGACTTGAGCTCTTCCCTGAACTCCAACTATCTCAACAATTTCTTTCAGCTGCAGCGGAATGAGGTGAAATATGGCATGGGCATTTTATTTGGTGGTTGAATTTACTACAGCAGGAAACCGAGTTGATCTGTTGACTATGGCACGTCTGTGTAGCAAATGTTTTAGCATGTACAGCATGGGCTATTCTGGTAGGATATACATAACCTCCATGATATTTTGAATATGGGCAATAATAAGTCTCCAAAGTTTGGAAAGTCTCTCTCTATATATGAAAACACAAAGTTTGGATTGCTGTAAAACTGTAAGCTTAAAGAAATACTGTAGAAATATCACGAGTACAGTAGGTAGTCCTATAATTCTGATATTTCTACAGTGTCATTTAGATTCTGGTAACAGTAAGTAGTGTCATAATGTGACTATAAACTCACTCATTATCACTTCAGTTATACTCTGACTACAGGAATATTAACAACAATTTAATTCTGCTAAATACTAAATTGTAAATAGCAAAATATCCCAGCAAAAGTTCATGTATAGACAATTCCATTTCTTTCCCTGATCATGTCATTAAATAATTCAGGATGATTTGGTTCGAATTAAAGGTTAGCTTGTTAAGCAAAAATCTGTTTTAATCCGACATGTCTCTGATCAGAGAAGTAAGGAGGGACAGATGGAAATAGATTCCCCTACACACCTCTGCCTGGAGAGGGAAGGCCACTGCAGCCTCCTGCTGAGGTCTGCTGTCTCTGACTTCTTCAAATAGACCTGGTTGTGCAAACAAAATCAGTCCTTGTTTACATATTGGCTATTTTTGTAGCTCAGGGTAATTTTAGGGACAAACATGCTGATAATGTATGCAGGCTGCAAACCTGATACTGCAAGCCATGCAGTGCAAAAAAGAACCAGAAACGACCACCGCACCCCTCAAACTCACCCACCATACATACATATATACATACATACAGCGCACACAGATAAATAACCACATGCGGTGGGCAAAATGTTAGTTTAAAGAACGCACAGCAAGCTCTCCTGTGCGTTTGAGTTTCTTAGATCCGTGTTACTATGATGCTATGTGTTGGAAACAGTGGAGGAATGGCGTATTCACCATCTAGACCCAGTGTCTATTATCACAGTGGTAACCATAGAGGCCTTTTGAAGTCATTTAACATGAAACAGTCCCCTGAAAATTGGGTGTGCGCATTATACATTACACGCGATTGTGTAATGCCATTCAATCCTCAAGTGTTTCAAACCGAGGGAACACATACAGTCTGGAAACTGTTTAAGGGGTGGAGTGGGGGGAGGATTTTGCAACACACTTTACCGGCTATGCCAAGTAAAATAAACCACTACACAGATTTGATGATGAGATGAGTAATGCAAAATGTGGTTGTTTTTGCAATGAAGGATCACACAACAGTCCACTTAAAGTAAAAATTGTGTGAATTGATGCATTTGAATTGATGATGGAAAAAACCCCACATTGTAGCACAAGTCAAGTATGCTTACCACAATCTCATGTGCTGGCTTTGCATGAATGTTTTGTACTTTTTCACCCTAATTATGTAGATCTGGACTAAGAAGACAAAAAAACTGTGTTTGAAGTATTTAATAACCACTCTGAACTTATCTGACCTATTAGTAATTTCCTGTGGAATCTATTCTACTTCAAATCAGTCACCTTTAAAGTTTCCACCAGACACCGCAGTCTTGATTTAATCTACCGATGTGTGATTGGTCACTGCTTTGTGACACCTCATGCGTGGACCTGTGAAAACGGTCATCTGCTAGAGCTGTCTACTTCATTTGGACACACAGTGACTGGTTTAGTCCTCATTGTGTTGGCTAACGCTTACACATCCATCGCCACAGACATAAACACACACTCTCCTGCTGAATCGCTCACTCGCTCACTCACTCACTCCTTCACTCACTCACTCACTCACTCACTCACTCTCACAGACACACAGAAAAACAAACAGTCTCACCCCACCATTAGCAGATGTGTGTGAAATCAGTTTCCTCCGGGCTGACATTAGGACGTTTCTCAGGCCAAAGTGAAGAAATGTGAGGAGCATCAACCGAGTGAAGTTTCCTGTTTTTTTATTTGTTAAAATAATTCAACAGTCTGCGCTAAGACTTGAGTCCAGCGAATACACAAACATGTACATTTCCGCAAGGAGTGGTAATACGAAACACAGCAATACGGCAGAGCTTAAACACATGGCGGATGGAAAACTTGAGAAACTGAGCCGCGATGCTTGATTTACGACGACTACATGTAATAAATGAACACGAGTCTTGAAGCTGGAGCTGGTTAACAAGACAATCTCACAGCCTGCAGATAAAGATTTGGCTTTCAGCCCCAAGCCAGGTTGCCAAGTCTAAGGTTTCTGTGCTGTGCAACATTAAACATCAACAGTAACATCATTTTCCAGGCGCAAACCTGTTCCCCAAACTGTCAGTGATGAGGAGGATTTTTATTGTGGATTTCATCATGCTAGTGACATTTTTACTGGAGAGTGGTGTCTCAAACATTTGTTATTAGTGCAGTTTAACTATTACATGTCAAGGCAGATGACTGGTTAGGCTATTTGTTTAGCCCCTTGTCCACACGGGTTAATTACATGACCATCTAAGAATAAAAATGTCAGCACTAAAATCACTATAATTTCACCCAGAGGTCAATTCCCGTCTATCCGTTTGGATAGTATTTGAACAGAGGAAGGCATGAATGAGAAGGGAAATAAGGGACTGCAGGCAATGCTTTCACTGTTATTAATATTCAGACGGCATCTTCCATGAATACACGGGGCGCTGTGGCATGCAACACTGCGTTCTGTGGCTCCAAGCAGACTACAAACACTGACCATGGCTAGTTTACCGCCAACAGTGCATGGTGACATTGCTGATGTTCCACAGGCTGGCGAGGGAACATGCCTCCCATCTTGTTTACAATGAGTCATCCTCTGTGAAGTCCTGTCTTTCTCTGTGGACATGCTCAGTACTTTTCCAGCTCATGAGCACAGCTGGGCCTCTGGCCAGATGTTCTGAATTTAATGAGAGAAATGATCTTGGAAGGATTTTTTTTTTCTTCTTAATTTTTTTTTTTTTTTTTTTGCACACGAAATAGGACAGCCTGCTCTCAAAGGAAATTTGATTAATCTCAACATTTTTAACACTCCAAAACCAGAAATGCAATATTTTATGTGATTATCTTGTATGTGGTAATGTTGTCCAGCATACTATATGTCAACAAGTGACACTTTATGGACCTCTGTGGTTTGGGAGTTGTATGTGAATTGAGTGGGAAGGCGCCACAAGCATATCTCATGTAGAATTTATGATACTTGACACATTTAAGACAGAACTACAGGATAAAACTTGAACCTTGCGTGATACTGTTCTTGTTTTGTAGGCCTTAAACAACAACGTGTATAAGAATGTGTCACCCTATGGCTCCCTGAACAACATCGTGGACGGACTCAACTCCCTGACGGACCATTTCTCAGACCTTTCCCTTTCTTCAGAGCCAAGGAAACCCAACAAAAGACCCCCACCAAACTACCTGTGCCACCTGTGCTTCAACAAGGGCCATTACATTAAAGACTGCCCTCAGGTGAGACTCATAACACATATATATTACATAACATACACTATTAGCTTATCTCGGTGGTTGTAGTTACCTTTCAGTTTCTTTCATCGCTAGTCTTATGTTTGCATTGCAAGAACTGTGACTCCATATTTCTTCACTGTCTTTTCATTTGGTTCATACAAGCCAATGATGGCACTAAAAGCCGTGCTAGCTCCTGCCAGCCTGTCTCTCTCTCTTTCCCTCTCTCTCTGTCTCTCTGTCTCTCTCTCTTTGGCTCTGGTCTGACCTACTTGTTAAACAGGCTGGCCTCTGTCTTCTGTAGTCATGTGTGTGAGTGTGTGTGTGTGTGTGTGTGTGTATATGTGTGCTTGTGTGCATCTTAGCTGCTGCAGCAATACACTGCTAGAGGTCATCCGTTATAACCACGATAAATTAACCTGTTGGACTAGTTGAAGAGTCCAACTGTCTGTCTTTGCATTGGATCATCATGTTAGCTGTGTTAGCATGTTTCCAAGAAAGAAAAAAATCAAATATTATAACAGCCGTCTCTTCTGACATGCAGCTAAAGATGTTATATTAATCCACAAAGTCACAGTTGCATTCCTCTGCCTTCCAGCTTCCCACTGACTCAGTCTGTTATGATGCAGGGACTTTTTTTTTTTTTGCAAGGCACCATGATAAATCTACTTTGAGGTCTAGCATGGAGGTTATGAGCACTCTAATGTGTGACTAATTGGGTGTCAGCTGCTGTCATCTCCCGAAATCTAAACTCATCCTCATGGTCATCACTAGGAGAATTTCAGGTTTTTAAACGACCCCTGCCAATTTACTTTAAATGAGGTCTGGGCAGACTGTCTGACAGGCTGTGGTTGGTAGCCTGATTTGACAGTAGAAGTTGGTGCAGTTGTGCAATCGCTCAACACCTCATTGTAAATGACAGGCAAAGATATTGTACAGATATTTTATTCATGTCCACTAACTATAGCATGAGTGATATTTTGTGCAGTTTGCAGGAGCTGTTAAGGAAGGAATGGACTATGAAGTTGCTGTGGTAGATCTGTCATTGTGGTGTTACATAGAGCCTTGTAAACTCCATGGCCGGGACTGTGGCCTGGAAGTGATCTGATTTCAATGGGAACACAATGGCACTTTCCCGTGGAATTGAGGAAGTTTTACACAGTTGCTTTTCTTTTTTTTTGTTGGACTCATGGTACCTAATAATCTCCCTTCTCTTTTTCTCTGTCTCTCTCTTTTTTTTGCCTCTCCCCTATTTCTTCTCTCCCTTTTTCCCTGGGTGAGGTGCAATAGCCTAACCCCAGCCCAGAGTTTCTTTTGCATGGAATGGTAATGAGGAGCAGATGTGAGATTAAAATGCTTTGACTCGCTTTATGACATTTGATGACTGTTCTCAAGAGGTCTGTAAAAAACCTGTGTATTGATGAAATATCTCCTGGACAGCTCCAAACTGCACCGTGTGGGAATTAGATCATCTGTTGTCAAATCTGACGGGAATTCTGGATTGTAGTATATCATGCAACATGTAACTTTTGCCTTGGTTTTTCCTTTAAGTCATGCTGTAGTTGTTGAAGTGAGCATCGATCAAATGATACTGAGACTCAACATTGGAGCAGGTGTACATTAAGTAATACGTAATCTAAAGTCATATTTTTAAAACCACATGCTGCGCACATTTAAACTGCTCATCTTCACTGTACTTATTAAATGTAATCCCTCTGGCAGTATTCACTCTTCCTATAGATGCAAGCGTTCAGGCATGGACCCCAAAATCACACTCAGCCATCTTCTGGTTTATATTTCAGCTGTTCATTAAACTGCCAACAGTAACTCAAAAAGCAGCAGAGTCTCCAAACGGGCCTCATGCACCTACACAGTTCGACACCATCCCGGTTATTTAGGTCACTCCTGGGCTTTTTCCCATCTATAAATTTACCTTCCATTTGTGCTACATCACTTAGATTATTGCCCAGTCACCTGTCATTGCGTGCCTAGCCAAGGATAGTTGAGCCTTACTTAACCAGCTGAAGACCCAAATAACAGATGTGACACACATCCTGCAATAGAAACATGAGTTTTTAATGGCAAGAGTGTTCAACCTACCCATTAGCCAAGACTTGTGTCATTTTCCAAACAACATTTTCTTGTCCGACATCACTCTGTCTCACAAGGTGCAGTGATCATTTGTGTGCCCAAAGAGTTTCTGGTATCTGCCTGCACTGGAATGCATTTGAGGATGAATGTGTCCCTAACAGTTTGTCCTGTCCAGAGGTTCTTTGCCAATGAAAACAGAGGCTCTCGCTTCACAGAGCGCTGATAAATATGTCATCCTAGTCCAGCATGGAGAATCACATTCAGATGACATGTACAGTCTTCCTCTTCTGCTTTAGCTCAATGTGTTTTATTGTGTTGTTTTGCGCTGTTTTATTCAAGCGTAGGAAAGGGTAACTACGTTTGCTACGTTTGAATTTACTTTGATGGTGACGATTCATTCGGATGAACCCGGGCACCTTACCCTTGCTGCTGCAAATACTCATCAGATCACCAAATCTGTGTTAATCTACAGCCGCAAATAGACCCCAGAAAATGCATTATTTTGTTTGAATACTGTTTGTGCCCCATTCAGGAAATCACTTTTAAGAACATATATGTTTGTGATCTGTTGTTAAGATTTATTTCAGTAGCAACCAGTGAGCATGGGACAGAGTGCCACAGACAGTGTAGGCAAATCAGAAAATATAATGCAATTGACTGGCATTTTTGTCTTTTTGGCCTTGGCAAAAAGAAAACCATAGACCTGCCTAATTTTTAAATAGTAGTAATGTACACTTGATTCTCTTGTTTAGCCTTTATTCATCATGCACTAAACTGTTTTTGCCATTCGAGGCTATAATTCTTAAGTATTTGATGAGGCTCAAATGTGTCTATTGTGTCAACTAATGTCAACTACTGTTGATTGAATCAGATTCTTTTTTTGAGATTTTATGATCAGAAGATTTTATCATACGCTTCAAAGTCATATTACCTATGTCAAAGTTTCTTTGCAGGTGAAAGAGATTAACGATTCTCCTTAGTCACTGGAGCTGATGGCTTCTCTCTCCCTTCCATTGCTTTGTTATGATAGTAGGAGTATAATAAGAGTTAGGCAATTAAATAGTTGAGGTTACAGAAGTGTTTATGCATTACTTGAAATTTATGACCATTTTTTTTTGTCATAACATGTTAATATTGGAAACACACAGAGGAGGTTTGTGGCTGCACTGAGAGAATTATTTTTCAGGGAACTCTTAAGAGTTGAGTGAAAGCCACAGGCCTGGCAGCATGGCAGCAGCTGCCCAGTGCTCCTGTCATGGGGACAGAGGTGTTATGTAAACTGGCTTTTATTCGGAAAATGAGGTCGCTCCCCTAGTTATGAGCAGAATGCCCCTCGCTGCCACGCTTTGGCCCCCTTCCAAGATGTCTTCCACTTGCACTCATGATTTGGTTCTGTTCAGTGGACTAATCCTCCCAACAGTTGGCCCCCACTTCTGATTTGAGTGATCAAAATGATGCACTGAATGACATCTTCTTGCTATGTCTCCCTGTAGAAAGATTAACTCATGGAAAATGTCTTTGCTGGAATGCAGGTTTGTGGGTATGTGGGGGTGGCTGCTGCTGCTCTGTGTGTTTAACGTGCGTCTTTGAGCTATAGTTGACTCTTGAGTTACTGTGCCTCTTTTCCTGATCCCATTCCCCGGGTTCAGTCCTCCAGAATTGAAGTTTCCGAAGCATTTTTTTTTTTTTTTTTTTTATTCTGAGAAATTTCTGATATTTTGCAACTGGTAGAATACTTAAAAAAAGTTTAAAAGCCAAAAATAACTGACATGATATCCAGCACTACTTCTGCTTTCACCCTTTGCCTATTTCTGTTTAAGTTCAACAAGGTTGAACACTATTAATAAAGAAACTCAGGTAATCTGTTCAGGATAAACCCACAACTGTGATCACATTTCGATTCAAATGTTGCTAAGTGAGTTCCACCCAATTCAAACAAGTGAAAAGAACAAGAGCAAACAACAAAGAGCAAAAACCCCAGAAGTCTGTCATGTGATATAGCCAAAGGTGTGCAAACTTTGGCAGAAAATTACATTTTCAGGGCCTTTTAAACATGTTAAACACATTTTGGGAAAATCAGCTTATTGGCTTTCTTGCCATGAGTTGAATGAGGAGATTTATTTGCTTATTTATCTATTTTTTGGATCAAACAATCAAGATATAACATATTATTAGCTTTAGAGCCAGACTAGCTCTTTCCCCTTGTTTCCAGTCTTTATGCTAAGATAGGCTAATCTGCCAATCTTCTCATCTAACTCTTCTCGAGAAAGCTAAAATGTTGAACTTTTTTAAAAGGCCACTGGCACTGAAAGACATTTTGCATGAGGCTGCTTTGTATGCACATTTTTCATTGTTTGGATTATATAAATACACATTAAAAAAAAGCCTGCGATGGTGTACAGATTTGTTTTTTTTGGCCAGCTGTGACACAAATTAAATTAATAGTAAATTAAACCATTGACTATACTGGAATGTTCTGTATGTATCCATCTGTAAATAAAGAGCAGAGCAGATGGAAAAGAAACATCACAGTTAGCGCGTTGATCAGAAACACATGTAGCTCATTGATCGACACACAGAGGCTTCTTTATTTTACCAGGATAATGTGTGTTTTGTTCAGATGGCTATGGTGTCTGCTGAATGTGTGTGTCGCATCAGTTTCAACCTTTATTTTTGTCTTTTATCTCTGTAACGATATCTGACTTAGCATGATGTTTACAGTGAGCTGACATGGAACAAAATGTGTCCCATATGGGGCATATGCTAATAAGTTCCCGTACTCTGCTGTATGAATAAGGATGAATTCAAATTGGATTTCCTGTTTGAGTACAAATGCCGACATTTCCTCTGATCCCGTGCCCCGTCGGTCAGTCGAGCCTGTGATTCAATCATGCATCTCTGTCTGTGACCATATGTCAGTTACTGTGATGGACCTCACACCTCCCGTGATGGCAATTTCAGCAGCAGTGCGTCCTTAGTGACAAATGGTGACCGTAATCTCCCATAACAGTGTCAACACAGGGACCTGAAGCCAGTTGTGAAGTGAGGGCCTCTTCACACCAGAGGCGAATCACACATTGAGTAATGTGCGACTTGCCAAAATGTGTGCTTTTCCTTTGGTCGTGGTGATAAACTTAATGACTTGTCATTACTGCGGCCCACATTGTCCATTATCGCAAACATCGGCACTTGTTGTGTTGACAAAACGTATTTGCTTTTGAGTCTTTCAGTGTGTGCCTCAGACAGAGCAGCGATCCTTCCTTTTCTGAATTGGTTGGAAGTCATGCTGGGATAATTGTGCAAGCACTTTGTTTTAATGTTTCAGTTTGTTGTTGTACTAGGCGACGGGGGGATAATGTGTCAAACACACATAGCATGTTTGTATTTTATTTACCAGCGTTACATCTCTGCAGAGCGCTATCTGTGTGCTTCATGCTTGGAAAACAAGTATTTTAGTCCTGTGTGGGCACACCCAGTTTCCTGCTGTTTGTAACTTTAATATTAAAGTCTTAATTGAATCAGGTTGAGGCCTGTAGATGAGTTCCTCCTTTGCAGCATGCACTTTTCTCTATGAAATGTATTCTGATTTCAGGGGTTGTAGAAAAGCAATTTTCTTGAGTCTCTATAGTGCAGAAATGGACTTCACTGGTCATTAAATGATACATGTAATTAAAGATAAACCAATTTATTAAAAAGGAAATGCCTGCAACACCGCTGTCTGTTATTCCTTTATAAATCCCAGGTGAATATATATAGGAGGGGCTGCACTATTCACATCTAGATGTCAGAGTGTTCCCATGGTGTTAACACTGTTGGCGTTTCAGCTGTAACACTTAATCAGAAACAGTTTAAGTGCCTTGTTTGTGGGTAACTCTGAGGGGAAAAGGCTGTTTTATTCACTTCACCCAGATCATTTTAAACCAACACTCCTTTCTCACCCTTTGCCGAGAATTTGATTCACAACCTAGCCTGTAGCTTTCTGTAAAGTCCACATTTTCCATTAAAAAAAAAAAAAATCCTTTTTAATATTCCTGCGTGCAGCTTCTATCCCACATTCAGCTTCTGGAAAACCATTTGTCAACTCTTGTATTGGAAACATGCTGTTAAACTGTTTAAAGTAGCTTGCTAGCCCTCTTTGATAGTTAGTTTGGTGCTGATTGTTCAATAGTTCAACAGATTACGTGGGCTTAATGTCGACGCAGACGTTAGCTGTCCCCTGGAGGCTAATGTTCCTGGGAGGAGAGAAAAAAAAACATAGATTTGTAATCTCTATTTAACCAACCTCCTGCCTTTACTGAGAAATATCTTTAGGGAAATCACGTATTTACATTTCCCACTGCCTCCACCAGCTGTTTTCTGTCTTCTTGCCTTTGTTTCAGTCCCTCTCTCTTTATGCGCTCGCAGTTTGTTAGCCCTGTCGATAAACAGTCCTTCAACACCACGGTCACACTTCAACATTTGTCATGAGAGAATGCTCCACATTTTACCCCCATGATCTCTTAAACCCTGGGGCCAATTCTGACATGGCTGCAGTTATTTGCTGCTGTGGCAGGCAGGCAGGCAGGCAGTTTGGATGTGTCACCATCATTACACGGTGCACTCTTGAGTTTGTCTGTGTCAGAGAGGGTAGCCTGAAAAACGGCACGAGGGGTTGAGAGAGAGGGAGACAGAGAGAGAGAGGGGAGTTAGGGCACTTCCCCTGAAAGGAAATCAAAGTTAAAAGAATGATAAAAGTGCGGTTTCCTGCCAGCTGGTTTGTGTTCTGTACAGAAATCCCATTCTTCCTCTCAGATTTTGCTGAGACAACAATTGCACCACTTCCTGTTTTGGTAACCATGACACCTCTAACCCCATCTCTGGGACGCGGTTCACTGTCAAATTTACCACAGTCAGGTAACTTAATAGCTTCTCTTGGATTCAGTGTTGAAATACAGAAAAAAAATTACAGTGGAAGCTCCAAATTGCATCATCAGGAGAAAGCTGTATGAAAACTTATTCTAAGCTAATGATACAATTGAGCTTCTTTTAGGTGAAGCTAAGCTGGCAGTAAGTCCATCTTCCTATCATATCCAGATTAAGGGTGTATTGTTGTGCTAGATGGTTCTATTATCTTATTTTGGAGGGTTTGTTAGATAATACTGCAATATGAGTGTTTTTTCCTGTCTCCACTGCTGAGCCAGCAATATCGAATGGAGGCTGGAGTTAATAAAAGAAAATAAACAATAATGTGTTTGGGGCAGTCGCTTGCCACGCTTTATCTGAGCTCGTCTTTGCAGCATGAGAGAAACGAGGTCACCGCTCATTTTAAGAATCTAGTCTCCATTTTTTTGATGTCTTAGCAGAAACATCTTAAAATCTTACCTTCCTGCTAAACACCATTCACGTCTACAGCCAAAAAAACAGAAAAACCGATCACACAAAAGAACGATGCCAACAACACCAGCACTCACTTGTACAGTGACACACACTTTGGCTTGTTTTCTTACTGCCACCACAATGTGATGTGGGGTCAGCGGTCACACTCTGAGGCCTCAGGAACTAGAACAGGATGGTTTGCCTTTCACTGAGGGAGGAGTGAGGGAGCAGAGGGTCAAAGGTCAGATTTTCACTACAGCATGATGTCCTGTTAGCACACCGCAGTCAGAGGGTTTTGTTAGCTCACACTAAACACGTATGTCCTCTAATGTGACCTCCTCTGGTAAATCACATCAGTATTGTCATCCCCCTATATACTACAGTACATGTCCATCCTATACAGTATGTAATATACAGTTCACAGCAGTATCACTATTCCTTTCTTTGTACTGTACGTTGTATTAGCCGATTAGAAAGTTGATGAATTGTTTCAGTTTTTGATGTTTCCAGTTTCTCTCGTGAGCTTTTCTGCGTTTCCTGGTATTACCACATAAGAAATTGTATATATTTGGGTTCTGAACTGTTGGTTGGACAGAATAAGATATTTGAAGAAGTGAAATTGTTATGAGCACTGTTTTCAAATAACTGTCTGGGTTTGATCTGGCCCCTTCGGATCTTGTTTCTTTCCTCATGGCATTGTATATATTTATCCAAAACTCTTTTGTATCCGACAGACAGAGATAATTAGAATTTAATCTGATTGAGCTGCTTAACACATTTACAGACTTCACACCTGACATGATGTGTTTACATTTTTAACACTCTGACAGTTGACCCTAACGTCATCTCTCTCCACTTTAACTCATTAGTGAGCTGAGGAAGGTTGAGGATTTAAAACTGGACTGGCCACGCACCAAACCGCCAGACTCGTACGTCCATACCAGACTGGCAAATTTCATGCTTTTCTCCACTGGTTGACCGGTATGTGGTCAAACTAATTGTTCCCCGTAGCAGCACTGATTCTTGTCACATGTGAACAACAGAGATTCTTCTGCGATATGCGACAGACGGACGGAGAGGACGGACAACCAGACGGACAGGCAGAGACACTGTGAGGCTGCGAGTGCTGGCACACAGGACTGGATTTGGTGTCAAGAGATCAGGGACTGACACTGCTGGCTTTGTGTTGTGCTTGAATGGGCACCTTAGGGAGAGACTGCAGTTCTGAATGGGCACCATTGGGGAAAGCCCAAGTGGTGGGAATGGAGGCTGGTAATTAAGGCAGTCATTGTATGTCTGTAGGATCTGTTAGACAGAGAGGTCAGGAAGGCAGGCCTGTATTGTTCCCCCAGCAGGGCCCTCGCTGCATCACAGTGGTGCGTCAGACTCAAGTATGTTTGGATAGAGCCTTAGATCTTACAGAGGAAAAAAAAAAGAATTACAACAACAAACCACACAGGCGGTCCTATATAGTCTGCTTGTCCATATGTCAAGATATAGAGTATAGGGGCTTACGTGGTTTTGATTTTGCAACAGTTTTTTTCCTCTCTTTATGTTCAAGTAAAGTCCTTCTCTGGCAGGCTACCTAGGAGTCAGGGCTGTGTTAATCATAGATTAAGACACAGGTGTGGTCAATATGTGGCATCAGCAGTGATGATGTGCACTGAGTTTTACGAGTTAAAAATCAGTCAAAGGAGATAAAAATGTAATGAACAGAGGAAAACAACCCACATGGGACTTATTCAGTCCAATTAATATAAAACGTTATTCTCAGGGTCAAAGATATATGTAACTTATGTACTAATAAATGAAGCAGAAATTATAAAACAAAACATGTCCTGTCCGTCTGACTGAATAAACTTTGTTTCCCTATATGTTATCTTATAAAATATTGACCTCTGCATGTAGGATTGTTGTGAAAGACAAAGATTACATGTGAAAATGTGAAAGTAAGACATGCAACCATCAGGATTATGCATCTTGCATGTAAAAGTACATATTTGGAAAACAGTAATATCCTATTAATACCTCCCTCCACCCCCAATTTCCTGTCTGCCTCTTCACTGTCAAACTGTCCAATAAAGGCAAAAATAAAATGGTAAAAACAAACAAAACTTGCAGGACCGTAGCACTAAAAAGAACGTTATATGAATGCACACATGCAATGTGTATAGCAAGACTTTTGTCCAAAGAGGTAAACAGTTCATAAAAATAGACAGAGGGCATGAACTCAGGCCTGTTTGCTGAAACACACCAGCAGAACATAACAGCAGACATAAAGTGAGGCTGTTCCAGCTCATGAGGTTTGAAAACTATGTTTGTCCAGAAAAAAAAAAACATACTTTCCTAATTATACTATTAGATTTACTTACTTCTCTACTGTCACAGACTTGTGTTCTCTCCAACTCAAGTCTAATTGTAGGTCTTTACAAAATCATGCAGCTTCTGTAGCTTTCAAGTGAAAATAGATTTTGGTGACTGCTCCTTTACTTGCTGTAAAAAAAAGACTTAGAAGATTTTTCTGTCCCTCTTTTCTTTCTCTTGTGTGCGCTACCCTGTAGTATGTCGGGAAGTTTCTGGCATGGATGAAGGCTTGGAGGGGGGGGGAGGTGCACCATGGGAATGTTTTTACTGGGTGACCCCTGATCTTCCTTCCAGTCGCAGCAGAGTCTTGGAAGGCCCTGCATCTGTCTCTGTTCGAACACTCACTCAGTCAGGTTAGCAAAGAGAGACAGAGAGTGAGTAGAAGCTGTCCTGTAAAGAGATAAAGCTTATCAGGGATGCTGGAGACGCGCTTGTGTCAGACGCACAACCCTCCTCACTGTGGAAAACAGATGACACGACTTGTCAACATATTTTATTTTTGAGGAGTTATACAGAGAAAGAGCCTTTATAGCGAGAGCATTGAGAAACCATATAGGGCCATAGGTCCAATATAGCATTGACACCAAGTGACACTGAGATTAGCAACACACGTGTACGGTATATTCAGCAGGGTGTGTACAGAAATACACACACACACACACACACACACACACACACACTCATAAACACATCCACACACACAACAACTACAGCCATTAAATGCAAACCTTGCAAGCAGTAGTATGATCTTCCCCATGGCAGATGACAAGATGTTTTGTGCACCTCTGTATGCTCCAGTCTGCGACCCAACCTGCTCTTGTCATTCACTGGCCTGGTAACCCAATGCTGCTGTGCAGCTGCACAGCTCGTTGGGCTTAGTGGGTCCGGGGCTAAGTCCAAGGCTAGGAAAGGGGGGAAATTCACACCCACGGCCCCACTTAGCATTAGCCTTTAACGGCCTGTAAATACATAGTAAGCGAAGGAGCACGGTAAACTCGTTTTATGCACGTGAAAAGAGGCAGCTACCATGTCAAACTGGTGCGTTGATGTAACCGAGCTTCTGGGTTCAACCAGGACAGGATTCCACAAGCACAGACCCAGTTGGCCCGCGCTTGTGTTTTCTATGAATGAAGCATGAAGAGAGAGAAAGGTTTCTGTCAAAAACATCAGCTTTAAAACAAGAGAGTGTTATTGGTATGAAGCAAAAACGCCCACATGCTTGACTCTCAGGGGTATCCATCCGTCATCCAAGAACATGACACTGAGATCCGTGGCTGATTAGGGAAGCTGGGTTGTGGAAATCTAGGAATCTGGGAATAAGGTTTTGGCAAAGAGCGCGCTGGCATGGTGATATCCCTCTGCAGCTGTCTTGGACACGAATGACGTGGGTCTGTTACTGAGATGAAAAACTTGACGTGCACGTGTGCATGCCTGGTATGTCTGCATCGCCCGCATGCATTGTAAAGAACTGGGGCATAACCAAATATACTAAATACCAATATATTTTGGGAGGGGCGCGGGGGATCTCCTTGAAAATAAATATTCTCTTATTATTTCGTTGAGCAAAGTCAAACATCATCAGGGATGAGCTGCATACAACAACTCATAATGTAAGACCTCCAGCTCCAGTTTATCAAAACAACCAGAAATTACAGCTCACCAAATTTCATTTGTAAGCAGTAACATCAATAAAGATGACTTAGCTTAGAGATTTATTCTAATCTAAATCAACAGATCAGCATATTGTAACATCAACTTTGGAAAAAAAAAATTGTATCTGTTTAATTGAATGCTGCAAAATGTTTTATGATCCCTCTTGTAAACGCCAGACTGAAAATCTATTGTCAGAAGTTAAAAACACATGGATGTTATTGTAACAAAAAAAAAAGGTAATCTTATTCAACTGATAAAAAAAATACTCCTCTCGGGTATTTATATGCTGTCTTGGGGAAGTTGACAATCTAGTGTTTGTTTTTATTGCTGCCTATAATTCTTTGCTCTTTGTTTCATCTAAAAAGAGACAAATGCAAAGAGAATTGAAACTATAACTTTTATGATCCAGCGTATTGTTCTTGTAAATATGCTTCAGCAGTTTCTCAGTGGGCACTGATGACATTTAAAAGCACAAAATACCTTTTCTGATAGCTTCTGGCACAGACTCTACATTTATCTACGTGACTGACAGCAGTGGGATGTTTTATCTCTGGAACAGCTGTCTTGATTTACCTTTTCCCTGTGTGATATCTCAGCATGTCAAAGAACAGACTAAACATAAGTGATATGCCCAGTAGTGTTACGGGACTATAGTAGAATCTGAAAAAAATGTTAAACCTAGGGCACTCGTTCTGTTTCTTTCAGCGTTTTATGTGTGTGTGTGTGTGTGTGTGTGTGTGTGTGTGTGTGTGTGTTTGTGTGCGTGCGTGCTGTGCACAGCCTTTTCCAGTAGAAACACACATATAGTACACAGACACACACACACACATATATACAAACACACACACACAGTCCACTTACTCTGCCAAGCAGAGGCCATTTCCTAGAATGAACTATTTTGGCGTCTCCATGGAGCTGGAAATGGACCTGTGGTTATTCTTTAAAACAGTTGGAGTGGTTGTCCTCTTGAAGTCCTCCCCTTTGTATCACAGTGAGATAACAAGCCCGTTTATAAAGACTTGTGATCATAGTAGTTCAACCCAGAAACCCACAAGGGAAAATCGTGTAAGCCTGAGCGTCGCTCCTCACTTCAAAATATTTAGTTTCGGGTCATTTTAAATACATTGCCGTCCACCTAACGTAGACTGCACCGGTGGGATTTGTTGCACTGTTTCAGGTCCGTGTGGCTTTGTGATCCTTTTAGGAAATGCTGTCTGTTCAAATTGAAGCTTTCGTGCAGCCGTGGATTTGATTATATACTAAGATTGTTATGGTTCCTTCCCACTTAACACATTGTGTGATTTTCCTCTGCCTCCATCCACTGCTACTTTCTGCTCGCTTCCCTCACATATTCCACCTGAGAGAGGATAAACGCAGCAAACGACTTTACGTCAGTGCAAATGCCTCACAGGAATATTTAGACCTGGAAACAACTGGGATGTGCTATTGTGGGTAAACAGCTTTTTATAGTGTAATGAAATGCCAAGCACATATGAATAGTTCAAATAAAGAGCTTCTAGAATATGAAACCTTTTTTTAAGAATAGCACCGTGACCCACATGGGTACAGAGCAGGTTCAGATAAGCGAGTGTCTGACTAGTGATGAGGAGAAGTCATATCTAGTGAGCTCACATACCCATCGCTGACTGATATTAGAAAAAATAATGTATCTTTGTCCGAGTCTATTTTATCAATACAGAAAGTCATTTCAAGTTATATATCAACGTCATAGTGTTTTTGTGCCTTTACATATTTTGCGCCCAGTCAGAGAAATACAAATAGCTCATTGAGGGTAGCACTGTTATGCCAACTCGCTGCTTGTCACCACACTTAAAATGAATGAAGTGACTGAGTAACCTGTACCTTTAAATAGCTTTAATGTATATTTTTTTATACTGAAAAAACTGTACATGCACTATAATGTGCACTTGTCAACGTATTACTAAGTGTGCACCTGAAACAATCAGTTGGTTAATTGATAAACAGAAAAATAATGTTAATAATAACATTTTTCATGCAAACATGCCAAACCTTTCCTGGTTCAGCTTCTTAAATGTGAGATTTTCCTGCTCTTCTTTGTCTAATTTGACACTAACACTAACACATCGGGTTTTAAGAAAGTGTAATGGACACTTTTTGCTATATTCATTTTTTGAGGCCGTACAATTACTTGATTAATCAAGAAAATCATTTTTAGTGTGTCAACGTTGAGCTGTATCTCAAAAAATAATGCGTGTGCAGTGATTTCATGTCAGAAACCCTTGAAGCTAACAGTATTAAGTTAAATATTAAATTATAGTAATAGAAGTGGGGTTTAAATGATCATTTCCTCATGTCATATGACTTGGCTTGGTTTTTAATAATCCGCACCATTTATTTTGTGAAATCTTGATGTTATACAGTGTGTGACACAGTGGGATAAATGCATGCATGCATTTGCAATCAAGTTTTTAGCAGTGTGTGCTCAAACCCAAGTGTGTGTGTGATTATGGTTACGTGCAGTACACGATTGTGTAATGCTGTGGTTTATATTTAGAAACAACTGTACAAGATAAGAATGCTTATCTCAGCAGTTGTAGATCTGGAAGTGGGAAGCGACGGAAGGAATATGAGGCTGTCACAAGCCACAGTGCTTTCCACCATTGTGGCTGACACACACACTAAGTCACTGAAATATTTAAGTAAATATGTAGCCCGATAGCTTCATGTGCACTTTCTCGTTACCGACTGAATTCAAAAAAGGAATTAAGCTAAAATGCATGAGAGTGAAAGCCACGTCGAAATCACGTCGAAACATTCCTGTCCATGTAACAGGCTTTCTTTTCTTCTGTGACAGGTTGAAAACACAACTGCTGAACCCCGCTGTCCTCTGTGGTGTGTGTTTACAAGCATCGTAGAGTTTTCTTAAGTGTGAGGTTCAACGTTTCAAAGCTCCATGAACCACATCTTGGACATTTCAGCTGTACTGAAAAAGACCAAACCACATGATTAATAGATATATAGTTACTGAAACACTATTATGAAAAGTTCAGGAAATATTTCCCTGTCGTGTCTCAGAGAAGGAACAAGCGTGATTGATGCTTTGATCTTTTTTGATGTTTCACAGAGGAGAGCTGGTTCTCAGGTCGAAAACCACATCCAGGTTCCTGCTGCCTCTCCCCCCTTGTAGCATTCACCAGACCGGCTAAGGCTAGCACGCTAACTGAAACCACATTAAAGCAATTAGAGGTCTTATCAGAAATGCTACGGTTAATGAGCAAACCAAACAAAAACTCCAAAAAGACTCAAAGCTAACATTGTGGACCGAACCCCATCCGCTGTATCTGTAAATCTATCTCTTTCTGAACTGCAGCCAAACCAAACACAGATCCCGAGATGAGGACAGAAGAGCAGGCACAGATATGCGCGCGGACACACTCGCGCACTCACATGCACATGGAAATGCAATACACACAGCTTTTGGGGCCGGTTTGGTGTTCTTGTGTTGCTCTCTGAGTGATGTCCTGGGGGATGCGGAGAGGCAGAACGGGGCCTGAGCTCCTCCGCTGCTCCTTTGTTTACACTGATGGTTTCCAGATGCTAGCTAGTGATCGGAGCACTACGGAACGCTGGGGAGCAGCCCAGCAGTTTGGGGCTTGAGCCAGCAAGCTAGGATTAAGGCATCTCTATCTGGATACTTAAAAAACACGGCTTTGCCCTGTAATAACTCTGCAATTGTTTCCAACGGCTGGGAGAGTTTGAGAAAAGCAATTATGATCACTTTGCACAAATTGATCTTAAATATAGAAGTGTCACAAACAGTGTCCTCATTAATTGGGGCGACACATGCGATGCACAATGACGTCTTAGGTTGTTAAGTGTAATTATTAGTCACAAAATGTAGCCTTAGATCAATTGCATCTGACTGTGATTAACATATTTGTTTTACGCAGTGATTTGATTGTATTTTTCTTTAAACCGACTCCAGGCTGTAGCAGAACGAGCACATTGTCTGCTCCTTCTGCGGAGCCCCGTTCAGGGACGATTGTTTTTATGAACTGAGGTGCATTGTGCCTGAGCGAGGGCAAATTTGTCATTTAAACAGCACACCTGTTCCCCTCGTCACTTTCAGCCTCAGCCACAGCCACTTTTCTTTACAGGCATTAGAAAGAGACAGCTGCACCAGCAAAGGAGCCCGTCCAGAGAGCGAGAGAGAGGTGAGAAAGATGGCAGCGAAAAAGAGAGACGCACAGAAAACAGTGGCTGTATTTAGAGCTTGTAGTGCATGGTGGGATTGATAAATAGTCCCCATAATGCACCTGGCTGAGGTTCTGGCACGGGGTCGGGGCTGTTTAGTCCAGCAGCGGAAACAGCCAATAAAAAAATGCTTGTTCCGTGTGCAGTGAGACACAGCTGAGGTGGTGACAGTGTCATTCTTGTGAGAGACTTGAAGCTGTGGCCATCTGCACGCTCTCACTTGGCCCTCAGTTCTGACTAACAGGCTGAGACTGCATCCTTAGATCTTTATTCTTTAGTTGCAGCGATGCTGGACGATATGATGATTTAAGTAAGAGACAGTTTAGAGCAGATACACAACTCCTCCGGAATGAGCAGGGTCAAAGAGTGCATTTTCTTTCCGTCTTCTTCTAGGTGCCATGTGGATAGGAATCCCACGTAGGAAAATGTAATGTGTGAAAGTGTTTTTTCTTTTTGCATATTTTTCAACGTTTCACATCTGAAACGCCTCTTGATGTGGTCAACCCAAAACCAAACTGTGCACAGAGAATTGTGCAAGTATTATTTGCCCCGAATGACCCGACAAACATTTCTGGTGTGGTCTGACAAAGAGCCTCAAGCTATTCCTTTTACAATGTACCTCTCTTTGCTGAATGGGGAGGTTTATGCTGTGACTCACTGACCTGTCTGGGTCTCAGTGATCACGCACAAAACATGTCAAAGAATTTCACATTATCATCATCATCATATCATCGAGAACATCTGTGTACTCTCCATTTCTTTTTTTTTTTTTCAAAGGTGCATTTATTTGTAGACACTGCATTATTCAAATGTAGCTGCACTGTATTTCCCAACAAAGACCCCGCTCTCCAAATCCAGATGAGAAAAATGCACACAGATACGAGCAACCATTTCCCAAAGTCTCAGTGTTGTTTTACCCACCAAATCCCTTGTTTTCTCATCGAAGTGGACAAACCACTGAATGGCATGTGACATTTGCATAAATACCCAGGCCTTACTGTCAGCGCTGTCTCCTCGTATTTGTTGTCTGTGGCATTACTCTGGGTAATATGCAGAGCCCAGATCAACTCTAGGTAGATGTCTCCCCTAATATGTTGAGAAAGCATAAAATCCCACACCCACAGCCTTGAAAGAATGATTCTTCTTAGGTTTGGCTTGGACGGGACATCTAATATTAAAACCAAGGCTAACCTATCCTGTTGCTGGAGACAGAGGATTACGGGTTCAGGTTTTGGGGGGAAAGTTTCTGACAGTACAGTCTGGTGTCTGTCCACTGGTCATTACTCCTAGTCTGGAATGTAAGATCAACACGAATGCAAGATCACCTTTAGGCCCCAGACTGTGGTCTGGACCGCATTTTCCCAGTGGTCAGTAATAGACATCTTTTTGTAATTTACAATGGAGCAGAATTTCAACATGGTTTTGTGGCAAAACGATATTCAAACTGCAATTTCAGAGGTGAATTCCCGGGGTTGCATACTTTTTAATCAATTTCACGGTATTAACTAAATTGCCATGAAATCGGAAGACATCGAATCACACTGGGTGTTGTCTAGACGGGGATCGCTCGCTCAAACATTCATTCAGTAATCTACCTGCAACAGTGCACATGCTTCAAATTCCTAATATCGCTCTGTTTATACAACATATGTGTCTTTAAAATTTACCCCCCCCCCCCCAGAGAATCGTCTCTGCATTCCTCCACATGAGAATGAGTCCAATCCACTGTAGCTGTGGCCAGAGCTACAGCGGTTAGTTAACACTGTTTTATCCCCCACCTCTCTCTCTCTCTCTCATTCTCTGAAATGTATGGCCTAATTGAAAACAGAGCAGCGTTTTTACGACAGCTCTCAGTGTTTCTCATGTTCTGCCCCTATGGAGGCCATCTGCTTTGGATTTAGATTTCCTCCTCCTCTCTCTCTCTCTCTCCCTCTTTCTCGGTTTCTCCTTCCCTTTCTCCACCCTCCTCAGAGGGGCTGATTGGAGGGTCTCTCCACTGTTGGCTCAGGCAACTGTGGGGCTTGTGGTATTTGTCCACTTTTCTTATTTCTCCTTGCGGTTGTGTGATTCGAGAGCAGCAGGTTTTCAGACCCCCCTTCGTCACAGGATCCTCGAGGAGCAGGAGGCCGCTAAACGTTAATTCCTTCTCTCTATCGTGACGAGCTTTCTCCCATTTCTGTTCGTCCCGTTCTCAGTTTGTCTCCCTTTTTGTTGAAGCGCCTCTTGCACAGCTCTGTTTATTCTGTTAAATGCAGTTTGTGAGCTCATTAATTGTGCAATATAAGCCAAAGAATGATCTGCGTCCTTGTAGCAGGGCTAAACTCTTGAGTGGGAGTAGTGCAGGAAACCGAGTGCCGAGACTTTCCAGTTGTGTCTCAAGAGTGTACGAAAACCTCTGGATGTGGAATTTGTTGAGAGTGTGTGTGTGTGTGTGTGTGTTTGTGTGTGCATTTGTGTCTGGGTGTTAAAGGGGACAAGAAGGAGAGAGAAAAAGAGATAGAGAGAGAGAGAGAGGCATGGTGTGTGGCCATGTTTTTTGTAGAGATTGCATCAATGAATGTCTGTATCACATGTGTGTGTATGCTTCATTTAACTGTTCACTGACCCATGGTGTGTGTGTGTGTGTGCATGTGTGTGTGATATGATGAGTCCCTGCTGTGATCTAGACCAAAGGAGGATGTGGTCACCTAGTTGAGGTTATGGAGCTACACTGTCTCTTCCATGGACGCTGTCCTCTACACACACAGACACACACAAACACACACTGGCCCTTATCTCAACACGCAGGACTCTAGCCTCTGGGATATAAACAAACATTGACTCGATTCAAGCCGGCACTGTCGAAGTGATACGACAAACACCGCTCGCCATCTCCTGGAACGGATACCATCAACCGATTCGCGGTTTCAAAGTTTGCTTCCGCTCTACGGACACCTAAAATGCTCTAAATGGCTCCGATATGTCCATTTAGTTCTTATCCTGGCGCGAGCTCTAATGGCTTTATTTGTAGAAGGTGAAGGAAAACAAAACACATCCTCCCGTGCAGGCTCATCTCCAGAGCGTTGTGTGGTGCGGTGACGTAGTTCCATCAAATTAGTCATTCTACTGTGTGTATTGTGAATGGTTTGTAAATGTTGCTCTAAAGGCAGCAAAGCGTGGTTATTTTCCTGGAAATCAAGCCTCACTAAAACATTTACTCTGGTCATTCTACTGTTTACAGCTAGAGGGGTTGTGATTTGTAATCCACTGCACCGATGTAAATGGAAGGATGGGCCTTGTATGTATGTGGCTATATAAAAACCCAAAGCTTCCTTCATTAGCTGCTGCCCTGAATCAAGTCATATTTTCTCAGCCCGCCTCTTCTGGCAGCGGTGGCACAACGGTCCAGATGTTATTGTGACATTCGTTCCCACGTGTTTGGGTGTCCATTGAAATGTGCAATACCACTTGCTGCTGTAAACTTTATGACTTCAGGACCTCCACGAGAGGCAACATGTTGCAATGGCTTGACCACAATGTGAGTATAATAACTCCAAATGTCCAAATACGTTCTGGGTGCAGTTGTGCAAACTAAATGTGCCTGTGCATTATGTAAGGCTGAGGTGATTTAGATTTATTGTAATTAATTTATTTTGATTTATCTATAAACCTTAAGACACTTACAGTACTATCAGAGAAGACAAAGAAATCAAATCCTCAAACTGGGGGATTGAACCAGCAAAAAATTACTGAAACGATTGATCGATTATCAAAATAGTTCATTTTCTGATGTGTAACTAATCAGTTAATCAGTACATCCTTTCAGCCCTATTTATATGTACATCTTTCTTGTATTAAAAACGCTATTAACCTCCCGAGAACACATCTGTATCCTAAAAGTCAACACTTTTTCATCAGGATTAGACAGATAATCCATTTGCCGTGTGCACGCGCGTCTTCAAATTGATTGCAAAGGGAGGTTGTATCCGATCTGAAAGCACTCAGCTGCAGACAGAACATGACGTGCAGCCAAAGGCCAAGACCAGACCCTGGAATCAGCATGGAGTGTGAAAGGAATGGCCATAAGGAGGATGAGCACTGTTTCTGTCCTGCTGAGTCCTGGCTGCAGTATCAGGGAGAGATTCTTTTACATTTGAGCAAACAGCTGTAACGTGAAATTTGACTATGTTGATTTCCAAGTGAATAACGAGGTATAAGGTTAGACCTCCTGGGCTGTACACCTGGCACTCGCATCATAGTTTATTTTTAAGCTTCAAAATAGTCCGATTTATTTTATTAGATCAGATAGTGGTTAGTCTCACTGGAGCAGAAACCTAGAAAGTGCTGTATTTTGGAGTTTTTTAAGAGAATGGCAGTCGATTTGTCGTTAAATCGTATATTAACTTGATAATTTGCAGGATAGCGTCCAAACAAAATGTTGCCATGGCATTGTCTTTAAGACTGCCCACTGATTGCATCAAGACAAGCCTGTCAGTGTGTATAGACCGGTGTGCTGCAGCCAGCAGAAGTCAGATTTTCCAGCCTGCATGCTGTCACAGTGGGAGATGCAAAGCTGACAGTGGGGTTGAGGTCATGCTGTTGAGGGCCCAGATTGAAGCACAGCCGCTCATACTTAGGGTTGGCTTGCCCGTGCTGATGCAAAGCGCTGACGTCTGTTTGGGCAGCGCCAGATGCTGCTGATTAAAGTTCCTATTACTCACACACGCGCTGGGACAAAATAAGGGAAGACCAGGGATACAGATTGATCCCCCCCCCCGCCCCCCCTCTCCCTCTCCTACATCATACCATCATCTGCAGCCAATGTTTAAGTGCAAACAATCTGCAGTCTTGCAGGGGAATCGGGAGTGGACTGGACAGTTCTGATTTCACGATGAACGCAGAGCCGTTCCTAACTTTCTGAAAAGCTGCCATCAGTTGCATGCTGCACATAGTCATAACAGGTCTCCATCTGCGCATGGAAGCATTTTTCGAGTTTGAGATTAAATAATGCAATTCCTTTTAAAAGTGTTTATCTTCCAAATGGAAAGATTTTGTTTACCTAAATAACCACTCCCAGGCTGATGCAAGCTCTGGGATGATTTAATTTTTTTCTTTTTTTTTTGAAGATGAAGCTTTAAATTGACAATGACAAGCTCTGACAAACTTACTAATCAGTGTACATTTGGGTTTCTTTTGGCAAGATGGAGGACATTTCGTGATTTATCCTCATGATGACGTACGTTCATTTGTGACATGCTTTTAAGGGAAAAATGTGTCCTTCTCCCGATGCCGTTATGGCGGCCCAAATAAAGTTGCCAACATGAAGTCATTGGAGCGGCTCCTCCCAACAGTATTGCCCTCAGGCTAGTGTTTTTTCATGCCTGGCTGACTGTTCATAATCATCTCCCTCATGCGAATGAGGAGTAATTTAACACAGCTGTGATGGAAGTAAATGTCAATTATACAGCCATATATGTGGTGTAGTCTAGCTCGAGTGTCAAAGAAGGTGGTAGGCAGGCAAAGACTTTGACTTCCCAAAGGTGAATATTTATTTACAGTGCTCTTGGGGAAAATAATGTGTTTCTGGCAGCGCGGCTTCTCCTCTCCTTTCAAGGATATACTGTAGGGGCTCCACGGGCAAATAGCTTAGGAAGTGAAATGATCTGGAAGTATTTACATAGCAGCCATGATAAGAGCTGAATTCTCCAAATGCTAAGGAAAGGTGCTTCCTTTCTTATCACCTTTAGCATAGGATACACTGGACCATCCTTTACGAAAGGAAAGGTGATAATGTGTTCCCAGAATTCTTTGCAGCAGCAACAAAATAGTGGAATAGAGAGGGAGAGTGAGAGAAAGAGGTCATGTGAGACGAGTGAGAAAGAGTACTGGTGTGAGTATTGGCATACGCGTTGACGTGATATAAAAACTTTGATCATGATTCCTGATGTTACTCTCTGCAGTTCTGTAATTCATCAGTGCCGACTGGAGTCTGTTACCGGACAAACAGACAGATCTGCGTTATACGCGCTCGCCTCCTCTGTGATCTGGTCTGTATCCTCACTGCGCTGCATTATTATAAACTCTGACAAACTGTTTGTGGGTCGTCCAGCCTCAGTCGCTCCCTCTCCGTCTGCAGTTTTCATACATTAGTTCTGTGTTGGAGACTCCGTAGCTGCTGTAGCTGCTTCAAATTTGCTGTCTGCTGTCGTGGAAAAACTCAATTCAGATTCGTTCAACTTAATATATAAAACGTGAGTTTCACTCAGTGGATTTGCAGCATCCAGCGTAAGTGGAAGTAAATTACCGTTGCTTATTAAGTATTTTCCATCTTTTGCCATAACTTGCCAACATGCTTATATACAAGTGGACAGGAGGGTGAGCGTGAGCAACCATTCTCATTGTGACAATCACGAAAAACTGGGTAGGTCATTCCCAAATAGTACTCAAACAGTGCTCAAACCTGCTGTAGGAGCCATTTGTGTGTGTATGTTTTGTTTGACCACTAGGATGTAATATTTTTTGTAACCACCCAGCACCAGGTGTATCGAAATCAGTTTGAGTCGAATGGTGGCGGGGAGCGCAGTTCTTACCGGCATCCAGCTGAAAAGCAGCCTTATGTTAAGATCCACCACAAGCACCAGCAACCTACATGGTAGTGTTTTGTTTTTTCATTTCTTTATTTTTTGCAATAAATCCGAAAGAGAAGAAACCTTTGCACAGTATTTAGTTTTGCCTGAAACCGCGTGAAGAACAATTCTCAAGCCACCATTAGTGACTAATCAAATGATCAGTTGAACAAAACCCAGCTAACTAATAACAGAAATTACATTAACTAAACGTCAGCAGGTTTTAACCTCGGCTGGTAAAAACCAACATTACATTCAGCTGGTCAAGAATGTAAAGGTAACTATTTTCCCACGTGTGCATACATTTTACTCACCTTGCTTTGCTCTTTACAGGCCAGACCCAAAGGCGAAGGGCTGACACCATACCAGGGTAAGAAGAGATGTTTTGGAGAGTACAAGTGCCCCAAGTGTAAGAGGAAGTGGATGAGTGGCAACTCCTGGGCCAACATGGGACAAGAATGTATCAAATGCCACATCAACGTCTATCCACACAAACAGGTACTTTAACCTACGGTGTGACATATTCACTTTCTGACAATATGCAGTAATGTCTTAACCTAAAAAGCATTACACATGCACTTTGTTAAGTGGTAGATCGAACCGTCTCGACCAGTGTTAACAGAGTCCAGACTACATGGCTGCGTACTGTCTTGAGGATATTCCAGATGGCCTCATTAAATAAAATAAGAATCATTCCACTATGCCTCTTTGGTAATAAAACAACTCTGAATAAACTAATTACATTTCCTGACTGATAAAATTTGGGATTATTTACTGAATGCCATCAAATCTTAAAACACATATTCCTTTATTAATGACTCACAGTCACAAAGTAACTCCAAGGTAATTGAGGTTTACAGCTGCAGAAATTCCTCTCACATGTAATAATACGAAAAAGTGAAATCTTTTATAACCGAGATGCCGTGGAGTGTTTTTTTCCAAACAGCAAACACTCAGAGGGAATTAACGTGCTGGTGAGCTGTCTGTTCCGCTTAACCTCGAACATTTTCCTCACAGTGTGTCGACTTGAAAGATGGATCGCCTGAGAAAGAATCCACTCTGTTTTCTTCAGCTAGAGATATATTTATCTTTGACACTTCTTCATCTCAACATATTTTAATATTTATGCTTTTCCACATTCTTCCAATTCCACTTCCTGAAATAAAATTAGGATTACCGCTTGAGGCCCTGTTCATTCTCTGAATACCAACGGCTGACCATGCTCCACTCTGTTAACACTTAGATAAAATGAAGCGTTAAGAGTACACCGTTGGACAAATCTACCCCAAAATTTCTGGCAACGAGTCACAACATTCCCGGCCAATGGAAAGTTAATGCATCATTTATTCCAAATCCTTTGTTTATTCATTTGCATTTTCATCAGTGTGAGCTCTTAATCAAGAATATTAACCATGTCCTTAAAAAGGCAGGGGTGGAAGACTGCATTCACATTGCTAGTGCGTCAGTGTTTCTCAATCAAACCCATTTTGTTCACTGGTGAGAAAACCCTGCTCTTCTTTGCTTCTGTCTCCTGCGGCGAAGTTACACACAAGCAAGCAAATTCCCTGAATTTTCAATGTCACCCACTTAACATATTTCCCCCCTGTCAGCGTTTGAAATGGACCACTAACCTCTGTGTCCTCGAGTATCAAAGGGTTCAGCCTCTCAGCACGGCTCCCTCCCTCCCTCCCTGCGGATTCCCATAAATAACCTGAATATGTATTTTCCAGTCCCATCCACATGCATAAAATATTTGTTCCTCTTAGATAGGAAATCTATTTCTTGAATGCCTAGCACATTTGGTTTAAATTAAGGGCATGCTTTCCACTGTGTATGTTGGGGAGATGGTCCCCCTTTTTGAAAATGATATTTTAGTCTCCTTCCACTTTGACGGTTAGTTTGATTTAGACACTAAAACCTTTCTAAATAGTGTACTCTCGCTGTCCAGCTGCCATAATCTAGATAACAGAAGCGCTGAGCAGATAAAAATGTTGATACACCTTCAGTTGTTACTGTGCGCTCACAGCAGTCACACATTTCAGTGGATTTGCAGTGGGTGAAGTAAATCTGCAAATTTTTTGAACATCATGACAGTGTTAAGCCTTTGAGGGAAGAGTCTATCCAAAATAGATCTTTGGTCAGAGTATAAAGAACAGTAACGAGTGAAGAGTCGAGGGTACAAACACTTTTTGAACATATTGTTAACTTATTGTCCCCTTAACAATTAAGCTAATGAACATATTAACAGAGAGTTAATCCTAGTAAAGGTCCAGTGTGTATTATTTATCTACCGATTCACCTAGTGGTAAGGCTGCAGATTACGACCAACTGAATACTTCTCACCTCACTCTCCCTGTTGACACATGTAGTAGAAATGACAATGGCTGCAAAACTTGTGAAAAGGTCATATCTAGAGCCAGTGTTTGGTTTGTCTCCTCTGGACTACTGTAGAAACTTTGTGGTGTAACATGGCGAACATGCAGCATGTGTAGATTTAAAGGGCTCACAGTAATGAAAATGCAACAGTTCTTATTTTGAGCCAGTTATACACTAATGAAAACATACTTTTGAATATTATATTATATTTCTGTCAATATATAAATCTTACACATTGGACCTTTATGAAAACTTTTAATTTCCATGCCCTACAATTGTAACGTCAGTCAAAGTTATATGGCACAAAGAACAGCGTGTGGATTTTTGCGAATAAAGTCTTAAGTCTTTGCATTTTATATTTATTTTATATTAAGTTTTTGGAGTCATGGATCTAAAATAGCATCACAGTATTATTTCTTTTCTTTATAATAACACTGAAATTTAGGTCACATTTCAAGTTACTTTCCTAGACCTATGCCATTGTGTCCTAAGTTAAAATTGCGTCCTTTTTTCTGGTTTAAAGACCCTCAACTACTATGTGTCCCCAACACCCCTGAAGCCAGAACAAAGTGATTCAAACAACCTAAAAAGTTTCTTGGACACTTCAACAGGGAAGATGCCTGCAGTGCACAGGCTTAAACTCAGTTTCTTCTAACCACTGAGGGGACCCCATAAAATATACATCAGATTTTCCAGCTTTCCTCAAGGACCTAATGTCTTTGACGCACCGATAGTAAAGTCTCAATACTTCCTGGCAGACTCATTAGTGGACGACTGAAATATCTCCTTGTACTGACCCATGGTAACCTGGTTTCCTTTAGTTAGACGACTTGGAATAAATAGCCGTTTTGTTAAAAAGCTCTAACGAGAAAAGTACAATAGATGAGAAATAAAATTTTCCAGACGGGTTGTTAAAGTAACCTCCAAACGTGCTGGCTCAGATAGATTCTCTTTGTCCTGGATAATGATTCCAAGAAAGCCATTGCCATAGCAGTTTGCTGATATTTCCATACAGGTCATCATGATCAAATGCATACTGGATCTTTTTTTTTTTTTTTTTTTTTTTAATACCAGGTTGTTAAAGTGTGCTGCAAGTTTCCAGAGCTGATGGTGCGTTGCCATATCTCTGCAACTAATTGTGCTGAGTGCACGTCTGCTCTGTGAAGAATATGAGAGTAATGCTGGAGGCAAAGTAGTTAGGGGCAGAGCGAGAGCTGAATCTGGTACCAAATGAACTGCTTGCACTCTTCAGAAGTTTATGCTCTGTGTGTTGCTTCCTCACTGTTTAATCTGACTCATTGTTGGCTCTCTGTTTGTATCCATAGCGCCCTTTAGAGAAGCCAGATGGCCTGGATGTTTCTGACCAGAGTAAGGAGCACCCACAACACCTGTGCGAGAAATGTAAAGTCCTGGGCTACTACTGCCGCCGTGTGCAATAATCATCTTTATTCAGAGCAACGTTTGTGTCCCAAATCCTATTGCTCATCCTCCATCAAGGCTGTTAACTTCCTCCCTTGCACAACATGGCATCCTTTCCTCCTCACGCCCCCTCCCCTCCTCTCCCCTTCTCTCAGAAACCTCAAATATAGACGGTTGTAGCTCTAACCCCTTCCTTCTTTTTGATCACCAGTGGAACACAACATATCCATTATGCTTCTTTATTTGTGACAGTATTGAAGATTACACCCAGAAATGAGAGGAACACGTTAACTTAGGATCAATATCGAGCTCTCAGAGTGATCTTCATCAAACACTTGCCAAAACAGTGCCTCATGCATCAGAAACCACATAACCCCACTGATCAAAACTCAATGTTTAACAAACAGCTAACCGTTGTATTGATTAATTAGCACCAGGCATGTATTTCAGTGGTGTCACTGACAGTATTGGTCTCAATAGATTACCTCGCCTTGGGGTTTGTTGGCTTTGTGTTTACAGAGGTCTGCCTTCCATTTCCCTACCAAGTGAAGTGTGTGGTAATGTGATGAACGTTTAACCCGGGCCTCTCATGATGGTATAATGTATACGAGGCCTTTGATGTCTTGCCGTATTAGGGTCAGCAGCACATCTTATTAACTGTGAATTAACTAAGGGACAATGTGCCATACATCCCTAGCTTACATTTGGCCTATTTATTTTCTTGTCGTCTAGTGTGCAATTTGAATTTAAACTGGGACATAAAGAAATGTTTTTTTTTGTATGTTTATATATCACATTATTGTGTAACTGCTTCCACATGTCTAGAAACTACTGTAGGTTCAGTTGCGTAGAGTCGCTCCTCGTTTAGATGTAGTGCGTTGCTAACAGATAAGGTTTCATTCATCTTCCCCGGAGTATTTTTTTGTTGCCATACAAGTTCTCAGTTATCTGTAACTACAACTTGTGTTAATTTGAAATCACAAGAATGTCAACTGAAAAGGAGCTGTAGGAAAACAGTAGCTTTAGTAACAATAATCTTGCCGTCCACAGTTTCTTGCCAGTGTCTGAATATTAGATTTTACAAAGCGATCTAAAAGAGATGTACTGCTTGCCACGATTTGATAAGCATTATGAAACACGATTGATCTGTTCACATGTAAAGCCTGATTAGATTTTAACCGCGGGTTTGTAAAATACAAAGGAGATGATCTTTTTTGAAAGAGATTCAGAAAGATATTTGAGTTCACGTTTCGATGCCTGACAGCCTTCGTGGAGTCAGTGAAGCTAAAAGGAAACTCTTCCAAGAGCTCGCATCCTTCAAAACTATGTCAAACAGCTGATTGCGGTGTAAAGATTGTCTAGAGGGAGGTGAAACTTTGGAGAACTGCAATGACTTTCAGGTTGGTTGAGAGAAAGAATACGATTTAATATAGAAAGACTGATCTGTGAAGTGGTGATGCTGAAGATTCAAGGATATATTGAAAGTGATGTTTCTACTTGTATTCATTTTTTTATGAATTTAAGTGCCTACTATTATAAACCAATGTCTTTAAAGGAAGAGAAGTACCCATCCTGTTTACATGTATCACAGTGCAGACCTAAGCACTACAGAGGAAATTTATGTAGTTTGGACATATAGAAACCTGCCTTTCAAGGAACATTGTTATAGGAATTGTGAACTATTTTATTTGTACTGTATTTCTTAGCCTTATAAACGCTGGTTGACTATATTTTATACTGTAACATACTGTATGTGCCTTAAAAAGATTTAAATCATTCTGAAGTATCAGGACTTGGCGGCCATTTGAAATTAAGAAAAGACATGTGGTGATAGGCTTGGAGTTGGAGCAGTATACGTGCATGTGGTAACTGTGATGCATAGTAAGTTTATCGCAGGTTCTAGATGTGACAAAGGACAAGAAAATGATACACTCGATTAGCATTTCGAACTGGCATGGTGGGTGTTCGCTTCAACGCAGTTTGCTGGGTTGGAGGCACGGGTTGAAACAGCATTTCCAGCTGGCAATAACAATCCTACTGTGGTCTGTTGTCATGGAATATCAACAAAGATGTTATTTCTTAGTCGATCCTCACAACAGAACGGAGTCGCACATGAAACTGTGGACCTCACTGTTTTTTTTAATCTATTGTAGTTGTGTTTATCCAAGGAACCGTGGGGTTTTTTCAAAAA
The DNA here is from genome assembly GCA_028641955.1 of Protonibea diacanthus. Taxonomy (NCBI): domain Eukaryota; kingdom Metazoa; phylum Chordata; class Actinopteri; family Sciaenidae; genus Protonibea; species Protonibea diacanthus. Next base: position 11,151,021 of record CM053989.1, read on the forward strand.
ATATACATGGTCACTTGCCTTAGTGGGAGAGTTTGCAGTGGCTGATCATGGTACCTTCACATGTTTGGGAAATTTAGCTAAATTCCATCTGGAAAGTTAAAGGGGCACTCCAGTGTTTTAGTATTTCTATAGTATTACTGTGTGGGAACCCTGCAAGAGAGACTAAATAGTCAATGCAGCAGAGGCTGAGATATCTTTACTTTTAGTCCCTAGCATTGCCCACATTTCCCAGAATCTGTCTCCGAGCCTAAAATGAGATAACCCTGACATATTTGTAGTCCAGCCCATTTTTTTTCTCCTCTGTGCTTCAATAACAATTTAGCAAGCCCGGGTTAGCACCTCAGTCAACATTCTTCTTTCCTGTACTTAGATATGCTTTGTGCTTTACTTATCTATGTTGAACAGACAGAATATATGTATCTACATGAATCGTTAGCTAGCTAGTTCCATCTGAAAGCTAATGTAAAACGCTAGCTGACTAGCTGGCTAACATTTTGCCAACATTTGCTAACTAAAGGTGTGATACATCTCTTATAGCACATAGCATATCTAAGTACAGGAAAGGAGAAGGTTGGCTGAGGGTCGCTCAACCGCAACCGTTTTCACAATCAGTAGTACTTCCTGTGACGAATAAACTGAACTTTATGAGCAAAATTGTTGGAGTGCCCCTTTAAAAGAAGGAATTGGCAGTTGTGCCATCTATATGACCATGTTTGAGTCAAAGACCTTATCTAAATGAAAGATTTCAGCCCGCCACTGTTGGGAACAATCCATTTCTTTTACTGTTTCCATCATCTTTCCTTTGCTCTGTGTGATGACACTAACCTAACAGGAATTTATATCTGTATCTTATTGTCCACAGCATACCATGTGGCTGTAGTGAGAGGAATAGATACCAATGATGCCTTATGAACTAACCTCAAACAGGTAACTATGTTGTTACGATTCAGAGTTCTGGCAGAATAGAAATGAGAAATCCTGTTTGAGCGTTTGATTCCGCCCAGAGACATGAGGACGCCATTTTAAATGGCAAATCAAGAGCCAATGGAAGCAGTTGATACAATACATTTGCAAAAAAAAAAAAAAAAAAGATCTCTGCTTTCAGACGTAATGTCTTGAATTACATATACTTGACTTTTCTAGTACCTTTTCAGTTCAAATTTGTTATTTTCTATGAATGAGATGTGTATTTTGGAACACTTAATAGATGTTGAAAATTTTCAAGCAATCTGCAAAAACTCAAGAGTTATTTCCCTGACAAAGATAGACTGTTATGTATATATTTGATGGCCATCATTTTCAAGGATAGTAGCTCTTTTAAAGTGTTATGCAATATTGAAGCTTTTTTTTGTGTGAAGAAGGGCCTATTGCTGAGAAATAAACAAAGCTGGGAGTTTTTTTTTCTTTGTTTTACAATAATCTGAGGGGTTATCCTACAGAAATATTTATGGAAAGATTTTTTACAACACTTTTTGTATAGAATATGCAACAAAGTTACACTAAGAAGGAAATATTGATGTCTACATAGAATATTATTAAAAAAAAAAGCTGGTACATAATTAATACCCTTTCTCAAATATAAGCCATTGTATTTTTTGTGTTTTGTTTTTATGATGTTATCAGTGTTGAATAACCCACAATGTTATTCAGTTTGCTACATGTAACTAATTATGTGCTGCCATTTACATCCATACAGTCGCCATGTATTCATTTTGTAAACAATATTATGAAGATATATTGTGTTAACCTGCAGAAATCCTTTATTAGTGACGGATACTCACCACTGTATAAGCACGTTAAACTGTGAGATGTAGTTTGCTTAAAGCAGCGATGACAAGAAACTATTATAAAATGTTACGTGTTACTAGTTTAGGGAGTGTATACTTTTTGTCAAGAAAGCGTGTGTGACAAAGAACTATTTTAGAGTTTGCATGTGCATGTGTTTGGTTTTGAATGAAATATTACTTTGTGCAATGTATTACTTATTTAAATACTTTACAGTAGTTTGCTACAGTACATATTGTTTAACATTATCAGCAACTTCTGATTGTTAGTAGTCCTGAAGTATTTCATTTACAGCTAGCGTAGTCTCTACGAATAATACGTATTTACTGAATGTAATGTGTTAACACTTATGTGGTCAATTTGGAAAGTTGTGTTTGTATTCTTTACTGTCTGTATCACTTGAGATGTTTGTAATACAATATTGCAATAATGTAATATTTGAATTGGACAGAACACAGGCGTGAGGTAGGGAAGACAACGATTTTGGGAAACAAGGACAGTCATGGTTTCGAGACTAGACCACAGGTCTGTTTTTCATGTCCATGAAACGGCATTCCAAAATGTGCCTTATTTGTTAGTTGGGAAAACAGTTTAGTGCTTTAGTTGCTGTCGAGAGTTTGATGAATAAAAGTCATATTAAATTAGAACTGCTTGGATCATGTGGGTTTTTTTGTTTGGTTCCTCTGCTATATTGTTGTTACCAGTAACTGGGAGGTGTTCACTATGGAGTTCAATTTCAGCCAAGAGCAACACATTGCTTTCTGAGAGCTGCTGTCTGTATAATATTCATCATAAAGGGTTTATGTTTTCATCATCTTTCAGTACAAGCACAAAGTCTTACGCAAGACCGAAGCGTATAGATTATGATAAACAGGTGTTTTTAATGGGTTTTTCATGGAGGTTGTGTAACCTAGAAAGAAGAGAAAGAGTCCCGTAAAACTTTCTTTTTCCACTTTCCCTTAAAGTGCTGAAAGATGACAGACACATTGAGCTGACAGGACCTGATTTCAACACTTTGACTCAAACTGCAGACAGGAAAACCAAAACACAAAAAAAGGACACCCGCTGACATGGGTGCTGTGTGATTAAAAGTAGACGTTTACGGCAAAAGAACCAGCTTGTACCAGTTGTAAAGATGTCATTGTTTTGCATGTGTATTAAATGTTGGCCACAGCACCGCCGTCTCCCGAGCCAAGTTTCCATGCACAATATTGGACGTGCATTCCAAATAACTAAAACTAAACCAGAGGGTGGGGACCCAAATTATATCAAGTTTGTTACAACATCTCTAGCTCAAACAGAGCGAGAGCTGAAAAGTCTCTATAGCAACAATGTAATCTGAGAATTCAAACAAACGGTGGAAGGTCAGCTCGCATATGGTTTCATTTAGGGACAAGAGCTGCTTTTTCACGTCGCTTCATTATTTACTTTTATAAAGTATTAGCTCGATAAGCAGCACCACCCAGTCTCTGGCTTTCAAACATGTCCTGGCCTCCCTTTCTCTCTCTCTCTTTCTCTCCTCCAGACACTCAGTGTTTCAAGTGAAAAAAAAAGCAGTGAAAGGAAGAGCAGCCCACATACAAGCAGAAGACTTTTTCAGGTGGTTCCAGCAGATTAAAATCATCTGGATTCACTGTGTCCAACGAGACTGTAGCCCTCAGGTCTGTCATCTCTAAACTGCTTTCATATGATACTTCAGCTCCGCTGTAGGTGGATGTCACATGATGTCACATCCTGCTCTGATGGACAGGAAGTCAGCCGTGCTGGAGAGCCGGTGTCTAAAAAAAGCTGCTGGATCATTTCCAGGAAGCTTTAAAACCAGCAGGGCCGATGGTACAGGAGAGCAAATGTCCTGTACTAAGAACAGAGCTAGTAAAATCTGAAAATGGTCATTTATTTGGCAGTAACTGGAAAGTAATTGCACAATAAGAACATTTTACATACAGTAGTGGATAACTTAGGACGTTCACACAAAGTAGAGAGGTCAAGTTAAACTGTAGATACAAATGTATCTGTATCTAACTCCTTAATTAATCTTGCCATACTTAGTATTATTTAGAAGCTGAAAATCATACCAGATTTTTAGTGTGAAATGATAAATATGATTTTTTTTTAACATTATCAACAGTAGAAATATCAGATTTTAGGCAAGACCATCTGTCGTTCCTCCTTGAAAGTATCGTGAATACGGGATGAAAGAAGGAAATCACTGCATTCTGAATCATCCGGCAGATGTCCAACATGTGATCTGAAGTGTTATTTGATCTCCCCACAGTCAGTGATGACAATTTTCTTGATCACACCGCCATCATGTAAACCAAAGGATTCCATCTTTGCGACGACGTCCATGCCTTCCTTCACCTGCCCGAACACCACGTGTTTACCATCGAGCCTGTCGAGAGAGAGACAGATCAGATCAGATCAGATTAGATTCAACTTTATTGTCGAGTACTTGGACAACGAAATGCAAGTATAAGTCATTATTGGTATGTGGGGGTGTAAGTAATATGGGGGGTAGATGGGGGTCACCTTTGTACAGACTAGTGACAGAAGTGACTTCAGCGGCTGGTGAGTGATTTGATTTGAATGCAGTGACACTATGAGCTGAGATGACTCATTAAAAAGCTCTACAATGTATTTACCAATCAGTTTTAGTTGTGCTGATGAAGAACTGGGAGCCGTTGGTGTTTGGCCCTGAATTTGCCATCGAAAGTGTCCCTGTAGAGATAAAAAAAAATTAAATGTGACACAGTCAACAGGATCTTGACCTCCTTTCACCGCTGTACCAATGACATTCAGGCCTGACTGTGGCAAAAGAGAAGCATGACACAAGACAACCGGACAGTGCTTCAGCAAGTCAATGAGGGTGTTAGGTAAAGGCCTGTTTATCTTCTGCGAAAGTGACGCAAACTTGCTATTATGAAACACTCTGAAATGAAGCACACCATAATCAGCATGTGGATGAAGTTTATTCAAGAAAGGAGTTATTATGATTAGTGCACGTTGAGTCACTTCATAAAAAAAAAAAAAAAAAAGTAGGTCATTCACCTGGGGATTGCAAAATCCATATAGGAGGTGGTTGCTGCGTGAAATTAGGCACTGCCATCTAGTGGCGAGGCAGCCAAATTAAGACAGAGACAGAAACCTGGAAAATTATAATGTTAGGAAGCCAGGAGGGTGACATAAATGTCATAATACACTCAGGATATAATTTTAAAATTGTATTTAAATGGTGTTTTTAGATTTAATGAAATAATGTCACCTTCACAGTTAACAGTAAACACGTGCGCTTTAGGCCAAAAAGAAGAATAATAGATAGACCTGTTAAGATGTATAAAACAGAGTTTATAACATATAGTATACATAGTGTTTTTGACTTCATGTTGCATGTACTGAACGCCATTAAAAGGGTTAACATCGCTGAGAGCTGCGTCTTGTCTTTCATACCATTCTTTCGTGTTGCTGCTTGCCACAATATGTTACTTGATTTTATACCCCTGCATCCATTTGGCAATCCCCGCAAATCATCTCGCAGTGCTCTTTTAACAGAGACAGTCTACAGAATGAATGTGTAAGCAAAGCCGTGGTGGTGTACCTGGACTGGTGTGTTTTAATTTAAAGTTTTCATCTTTGAACGTCTTCCCGTAGATAGATTTCCCTCCCGTGCCGTTGTGTTTGGTGAAATCTCCTCCCTGTGACAGAAAACACAGGAACAGACAACATGGTAAAACACTCTTCATGTGCACCATCTTCACTGGAAAAAAAAACAAAAAACTTACCTGACACATGAACTCAGGTATGATCCTGTGAAACACTGATCCCTTGTATCCAAAGCCATGTTCTCCAGTGCACAGTGCTTTGAAGTTTTCTGTGAAATGAGTCATTTATTTATTTATTTTATAAATATTAAAACAAATCAAGTGAATGTAAATCAAGACATTTAGCAGCTTTGCTGAAGGAGACATGATGAAACATACCTGCAGTCCTTGGCACTACATCTGCATTCAACTGCAAGACACAACAAATCAGATTCACGGATGAGAGACTTCATCTGTACGTCTGAGTGCTGTGACACATGCTGCAGGTGAGGCCAAGGTGAGAGGCTAACGCTAGCCAGCTAAGCTACCTCAATGATTATTCTCCCGAGAGGCTCACCGTCGGCCTCGACGTCCAGAAACACGACAGGGTTTTTGACCGGACCGGAGGAGAACAGCCTGGCAGCGGCGACGCCCGGCGTGCTGTACCTCAGCCGTTTTTTGATTTGTAACATCGCTGCTCAGCTGACAGGGAGCTGCAGGCCATGGGCGCCTGCTGCTGTTTACGTGTGACGTCACAAAAACACCGACTGTCACGCAGCGACACCACGTGGCAGGTTTTTGGTCCCAAGATCCACTTTGTTAGTTATTGTGCAGCAGTGTGTCATGTGTCATTATGATTTAATCCGTTTTATATTTGTGTGACATGATAACAGCTAAACCATCCCCATGACAACTGAGCAGCTCCAACCAGGAAGCCCAGGAGATGACCAACTTACTGTGAACCAAAGCAGCCACAGTGACAACACAGGCAGGAACTCATGCATTAAAGTATAATTTATATGTATTTTAATGTATTATCATATGAGACACCTGTCACTGTTTGCTGTTAGCAGACTGACTGCTATAAATAGCCGGGTGAGTGCAGCACCTTTAAACCTCAAATAATTAGAGCAAGCTATTTACTAGATATATTTCATTATTACTTAGATTTATAACCAAGTCAAATATCCTGTTGTACCAGTGGCCTAATTATGTGACTCTACATGACAGCAGTTGCAGTTTTTATGATCTCTAGCTGTAGCTGTCTGGCTTTGACCAAGTGGCCTTACGCCTGTGGTCACTCGGATTCTCTCACCAATCTCCCTAAAACAGCACAGTGTGCTCAGATGTGATAGATCCAACCCGATCTGTCTTAATCAGGGTTGGAAATAAGGTTGCTATAGTATTATAGACATATTAAATGCCACAGTAAAAAAGAAATGATGACGAAGATGATGCAGTCAATCAGCTGTTTGTTCTTTTTTTTTTTTTTTTAAATGTATGGAAATGTGAAGCTATTGAAATGACTGATGATATTTGTATATTTTACGACACTCCTCTCGGCCCTTCGTGTGTACATTTCAAGAGGTGAGCACCATAAATGAACTTTTCCATTCTGATGTCATTTGCATTCTTGAAATTTACATTGCTTTATGAAAAACAGCTCAACTTTTAAATAAATACTAATCTGACCGAAAGGGCTGCGATAAACCTTCATATGTGTTCAGGTACTAAACTGTTTTTCCCTGTAATGTATCATCTCTACATGAGTGGCATGATGAAACTTAAGCTTTGATTTTGGCTGCACAAATGTAATTTTTTTAATTTGACAAAATGATACCTTTAAAACTGCAAATGTATGATTCTGTTTTATATTTCCAGACCACAAAGAGGCGTATAATGATAATGTAAACAGAAGTATTTTCAAGTGATGCTCCTAATTACTGATCACCAGGTGTTGCAAAAGTTTTAACCAAGAGGGAACTTTATCCTCAGCATCATTTGTGTCAGTATGAACTGATTCAGCTGTAGAATAGAGTAGGTGTGAGCTTATGCTTTGTTTGTCTGGAACATTAAAGTTAAATAAAGTTTTACAGCTCCAATCTGTGACTCACTAATTACCGTGGGTGGAAAAAAAAACCTGCTGATTATTTGCTACAGTGACTGAGTCATACCTTTTTCAGAGTTCAGTTCAGCTCGCGAGAGATAATTTGTTGCTTTCTACATCTAACACAATTTTCTAAGACTTTATGAATTAGCTAATTATTAAATAGTTCATTAGGCCTTTTCATTGCAGACATTTTGACTTCTAAAAGTAGCAAAAGCACAGGTGTTACTAATAACATTAACAATGCCAGCATGCACAATACCAGGACCTTGAAGCAGTTAAATGAAATTCAGCTGTCATTAATTTTATTATTCATTATTTCAGTACTTTTCCTACTGTGACACGTCAAAATGTGCTAGGTGAAAAGGTTTTTCTGTGCTATTCCAGCTTGTAAAAAATAACCACTAGCATGTGTAATGACTTTTAAATTATAGAATTTTTCCTCTTTTTGTGGAATATGTAATGATTTAACACGCTGGTTGCACTTTGTGTGTCAAAAGACGCAGAGGCCATTAATTGTGTTTCATCTGAATACATATTTATTAGATAAATATTAGGATGTCACGTCATCTAACTACATACAGATTTGCAAGACTAAAAATCACAATGTTTTTTTTTTTTCTGACCAGTTTAGAATATGAAATGATTGTACATAGAATGTACAAAATCAAAGAGACAACTGCCACTTGATGTGCCAATCACTTCAGATTGTACCTTTATAGCACGTTTTGCCAAATTGCATAAAAATTATAAATTTGACAAAATTTTTCTTTTTTTTTTTACAAACTGTAAATTTGGAAACAACCCTCATGAGCCACTCAAAGCTCAAAGTCTCCAAGTTCCAATTATACCTCAAAAGGTTTTAATAATTTCGTAGCACCTTTATAAAGTACACAGGTAATAGAGAAATACACAGAAGTTTAATATTACACAAAGGAAAATGTCTTTTTTTCTTGGAAACCCCACGTGGAGGGGCACATAAAGTATCTTACATAAATGAACAGGCATGGTTAGAGAGGTCTGCACAGACGCAATCAAACACAGACTCATTTTGCCAATTCAATGTCTGACAGGAGGATGGAAGCTTTACAAATTCTAAATACACTATGCACACTCCCCCTGGAGAAAATGAATACATTTCTGTTAATGTGTCTCTATTTGTCATTTACATTATATACACGTATCCCTTACATCCCCAGGACCACCCCCACCCCTCTGCCACAACCTTCCCTTGTAATGCAAATAGGAAAGAGTCCCCCCCCCCCCAACCCCGAAATTTCATTTTACAACATTAATTGCATTCTCTTTTAAATCCTCAACTCAATTTCCGACGTCTGCAATCAGACAGTACAATTTGTGTCGCTCAGATTACTAGACGTGATTTCGTGAAAGGTTACACTTACAGTTACACACTGTGTAGGGAAATAAAACATCCCAATGCGGCAGTGCATTGTCTTTAACAAACATACGGACAAACAAACAACATCTGATCCTTCGACTGTATTATATGCAGGTGACGGGATCGATTTTGTGGATCAGTAAAGCCATATTTGTTTCTTCTTACAACTCTCAAATGGGGGAACCTTTATCTGACAACATACAGTATACTTTAAACTCGTTGACTGTACTGCATAAAAAACTGTGTAAACCAAATTAGACCTGTCGTCAAAAACACGGGCCAAAAATAATAACTTAAAACAATAGGAAATGTGATGAAAATACACAAATCGTGTTCACACATTTTTGATAAGTAAGCTCATTTTTAGGCCCTTAAAAACATTTGCACATTCTCACTTTAAATAAAGAGGATGAGATCACATGTTCCAAAATGATTACGCAAGTAATGTTTTGGAGGAAATCTGGACCTCTAAGCTGCGTTAACAATCTTTCAGACAGGAAAAAAAAACATACTGATTTAAAGCTGACCAATTTTTATATATATAAAAAGAAAGTTTCCTGCTGAGCAATTTAAATATTCATTTCCACTGATGCATTGTCACAGGGTAATGGAAAAACCATACACAATACACAGGAACTCAATACAAGGCCAGTGAGAGTGCATTTGGATCAATTTCGTTACAATATTGGACTGGTTATGAGGGATTCTGTGTGTGTTTGTGAGTGTGTGAGCGTGTGTTTAGTCCTTGACAGACATACAGTACCATGTAGTTGCCAGTAATAGATAGGTACAGTACTGTACAATCACAAAGTATTCACAAAGGGTATATACAACAGCTCTGGAAACACTGTTGGATCATGCAGGATGTTTCCCCCCCCCCCAAAAAAAGATGCAGTTCAACAGTAACAAAACGACAAAAAAGGAAAGATCATTACAATCACACAGACGTTTCTATAAAATACAGTGATTTAAAAACTTCTGTAGACGTCTGTAGGATGTTGAAATCCTGCTCTCACACTAACAGAATATCCAGGCCCGACACCTTAGAAAAAGCATAGGACAACTTTGGTGATGTGTGTCTGATTAATTTCAATATGGGACAAAGATAAAACACATAAAAAAAGGACAATAATTAAAAAAAATGGATGAATTTGAAATAAAATAATAAATATAAAGACGAGAGGAAATGATTTGATCAAGCACGCTTAGGCTGGACATAGACAACAGGAGCCATTGGCACACATGCACTTGTGAACAAAACGGTGCTGAATTCGATAAGGAAGAGCGGAACATTGTAATAAATACACAAGAACAACTGCAGACTGGCTGGAGAAGAAGAAACTGAGTCAGCTCTTAAAGTGGATTGTTTTCTCTGTCTTCCATTCAATATTTTTCTTCCCTCCTCTGTCTCAAACTTTCTCTCCCCGCTGTCTTTCACATGCGCTCGCAGGCAAACAAAAGAGGACACGTAAACACACAGACGCGCGCACACACACACACACACACACACACACACACACACGTAGGTATATACACACACGGACACACGCGGACACACAGGGACACGCACTCACGCGCGCTACATTGCACAACGTGCGCTCGTTTCCTCTGTTGACACTGGAGGACATTTTAGCTTGTCCTTTCAGTGCTCTGATTCTGATGAGTTCCAGTTATCCAGCTCTCTCTCTCTCTCTCTCTCTCACACACACACACACACGCACGCACGCTCACACACACACACACACTGAGAAGTCTGGGGGTCGAAGAGCATGGCATGTGCCAACGTTTTGGAAGAACACATTTCAAATAGGTTAAAAACACTCTTACAAGACAATGTTTGTTTCACAAAAGAAAAATTATAATAAAAAAACAAAAACAAAGCTACAACACTTTTCTGTCTCTCCTTTCGTGTTGCTTACACATGATGATTATAGCTGCACAGTTTTCAGTTGAAAAGTCACAAATATCATATATGTATATATATATAATATCACTTTAGTGCCCGCCAACATGGCTGTAAATGGTGTGTCTTGAGTCAGGCGGTGGAACTGGTGCGTGGAATCTTTACACGACGGGGGCGTGGGGGGGGGGGAAAGAAAGGAGTGCGGGGATGAGCGGCGTTCCTGCTTCCTCCCTTGGAGTTCCCAAACAGGCGCCTCTCAGCCGCGCTCCTATGCCGCACATGATCTGTTGAGAGACTGTGTACGTGTGCGCGTGCGTGAGCATAGGAAGCCGCTTGAAGTGTCGATAGGAGGTCGGTGAAGTGCCTGTGGACGGACAGTCAAACACATCGCGACTCCCGTAGGTGCAGGAGGGTTTTGTAGGGGAGGCGAAGGGCTAGTTGTTCTCGAAGAGGGAGAGAAGGTCGTCGTTGCTGTTGGCGGGAAGGTCGGGAGGGTCAAGGTATGATAGTAACTCGTCTGGGTTGGCCAGCTCTGGAAGAAGCTGTGGATAAAAGGCAGAAAGAGACAATGAGTGGCGAGGCCAAATAACCTGAAAAAAAAGATATTTAACTTTCCAACACCTTTGAATCATGCTGTCAAGTGTCTTTGTCGAGGCCAGTGTACACATAAACACAGCTACCACTGCTCAGAAGCAATTTGAGAGTCAAACACAAACAGCACACAGCAAAGAAGATGAGAGCAGCTGCAGCAGACAATGTTAGCTGTTAACAGGTAGCGTATGGTGCCCAAAAGCTGGCACACTTACATCCAGGGAGGGTTCAGGCATATCCTGGGCTCCCTGACCCATCTGCCCGTCTGAAGAGGGGTTAAAGTTCAGATCGCTGTGGGGGTGACTGTTGTGCCCAGGCTGCTGCTGAGGCTGCGGCTGAGGCTGCGACTGGCGAGGCGGCTGCGATGATTGGCCGCTGTGATGCAAGTGCGGCCCTGACTGGCCACTGTGATGTAAGGGCGGCCCTGTTTGGCTGCCGGGGTGGGGAGACGCATGCAAGATCTGCTGCATGGAGTTATGGGACTGATCGGGATGGGACATCTGCAGGTGCAGGAGAGGGAGACAGAAAGCCAGAGGAGGAAGATAGTGAAGAGAAAGAGTGGAGGGAGAGATTGTTAAGGAAGGGGGAAGGGTGCGTGGGAAGAAAGAGAGGAAAAGCGAAATGAGTTCCAGCGTGAATAATATGGAACAGGCCCTAAATGGAAGCTGTGATCAGCGGACATGTACAGCTGCAACATTATATGGTGACATGAGCATGTGAGCATGACTGAGCACACATGCTGGCTAGAGGCACAGGCTGCATCTTGTCCAGATAACAAATATGAGGTAAGGTACCAAAATTATGCTACAGGACAAAATAACTGAACTTATTAACGTTAAATTTAAATTTAAATTTAAATGTCAGACCAAACTATTTTTTATTCCCATAAACAATCTTTAATGGTACACTGGAGTGGGAAAGCAAGCAGCCGTGGATTTCGACCCTACTTACTGCATCATTCATGCCGTGGTTAAGGGGCTTGTCCTGGGAGAGGAGCCCACCGGGTCCATCTGGTGGGTGGGAGAGCTGGGGGCCATGGATGAAGTCATTCATAGGGGGACCTCCTCCGCCACCACCACCTCCTCCTCCTCCTCCTCCAACTCCACCACCAGAGGGGTTCCCATGAGGGAAGTCAAAGTTCCCTTGGCTGTGGTAACTGTTGCCTTGAAGGACAAAAGATGAAAAAAACATTTCTGTCAAGAGGCTAAGTGCAGTTTGACCTGGCTCGTTTTGTTGAATCCCACTGTTGCAAAAAAGTTATCTTTTCAAAGTGGTTGCGTAACAAGATGTGCGTGTTCTACTTTTTTCAGCATAAAACCTCTCCTTGAGGCTGTTTCTTTGTTCAATGCACAAGAGACAGGTCTGTAATTTGTGCTGTGAAATGCAAAAACAGCTCCAACAAATGAGCCGACTGTCCTGTTATTTATCTACTTAGCAGGATCCTGGCTGCTTTTCTTTACCTGGTCCAGGGTAATCTCCGCCGTTGCCACTACCATGTTGACCAGGGTGCGGGGGGTAGGGGCTTGGACCTGGTCCGTGTCCAGGTCCGGGTCCTGGGCCAGGTCCAGGTCCAGGTCCTAGCTGGGCAATCATCTCCATCACATTGGGCATGGTCATCTGACTGGGGCTCATGGTCTTAAAGCGCTTGGCAAGTGGTCCGTCGGGGTCCTCTTTGATGTGTAGCTCAGACTTAATGGGGACAGGTCTCCAGCTACATGTAGGGTCTATAGTGACCTCCTCAAACTCTGAACTATTAAAGGAGAAGGAGTGTGTTTACATTTGAAATTATGACACAAAGTTGCGGGTCGATGTAGCAGAAGAGAGAAAAAAAACATACTTTTGGATGGCATTGAGGATTCCCCACATGTACTGGTCCACCTCCAGACCTTCTAATAATGCTGTTTTACTGAAAGGAGAAAAAAAAAAACATTAGATATAATTCATTAGAGGCATTCTCTCATCATAATCTCACCTTTACCTTCCCTTAAAAGATTACTTTTCACTCACTTGCACACAGGACACCTCCATGTCCCCCTCTCACAGTTGAGCTGCAAGTAGGACTCTAGATCAAAGCACTGGGGGAGAACAACATTGCGATTCATTAGAATAATAATCATTTTTCATCAACAATAAAACTGAACTTCCTCTTTAAAAATGTGAACAAACCTGGACATGTTTGCAGTCGTGCCCTCGCGCGGGTAGCTGGATGCGTCGGAAGGTGATGGGACATTTCAGCGACACTTTAATGGCGGTCTGCTCCACGCCGTCTTCCCCGTTTAGAGTGGTGTTGCCTGCCGAGGCCGCCACGCTGCTGAAGTTCCTCTTAACTAAAAAGACAGACAGAGAGATTCGGAGGGGGGGGGGGTGTTACTTTGTGAACAGTTGCAGGTGTAGCTGCAAGATCTATTTTAAAGCGAACCATAAGGAGAAACAGGTGTAAGCTCGTGTAATTAAGATGTACTTATGCATATTAACTACACTAAGAGACAAAACGAGCCATACTCTTGGTGATGCAGTGTTCTGCAGGAAGGAGTCTTTTCTTTAGGAGCCCCTGGAGGACGGATCGCACAGATGGCCTGTGGACCAGCTGCAGCACAAACAGGTGGGACTGCAAAGCAACGCGACGAACATGAAAACAAACAGCAAAATCAAACAGAGTCGATTTCACACGACGCGTATACAAAGTTAAATCATCGCTGTGATAATCATCCCGGCAGAAATAATTACATTCCCGTGCCGCTAGTATTCACAAATCATCCTCACAGCGTGTACTCACACAGCAGCAGGCGGTGACTGTGATCTGAATGGTGTTTCTTCCAGGTTGGCATACGTGCTTCAGGTGCAGGGGTTTGTGGGAGGTTTTGTTGTCGCCCCTCTCGATGGTGAGCGGCGTGGCGTTGACGCTGACCTGGACGGAGGCAGGCCAGTTAGTGTTCATCTGCCTGTCTTCATGGTGGTAGCACTTAAACTGCAGCTCAAGGTCTGACCTGCGGGAGTTAAAAGACAGGAGAGTCAGCGGTCAGTGGGAATATTCAAACAAAGATATAGACATAGAAACAAAATGATCTAGCACAAAACTTCCCTTTAGAAGAGGAGATCTGTGATATTTGAGCCATTTTCTGATAAACACGTGACTTTGGTGCACATTGCGCAAATATATTAGAAGTGGAGGGTTTTGCAGTGGTCCTACCTCCACATGAGGGTCTGGTGGACGGAGGGTCGTAGGTGGAAGACGTGGTTACTGACAGCCAGGTTGTGTTCCAACCGGAACGGCTCCAGCACCACTCCGTCTCTGACTGGGAATGTCAGCCGCAGCTCCTCATTGGGGTTAGCTGGGAGGGGAGAAAAACAGTACTCTAATAATCTAATCCTGTTAAAGTCACGCATGTGAAATGAAAAAGCACAAGGAATACTTCCTATGCAGCGCCTCGCTTCAGGACTGCCAGGAGTACTCACTTGGAGGGGGCGGTAGTGCTGTCATATTTGGTTTCATGTCGGGTGGAAACGGGGGCTTCACATCCTGGTTTGGCGACAGGTACGGAGGAATACCACTTCCTGGGGTCATAGGGGGTGTGGGGTTTCCAGGGACCGGGGAGTGGGGGTAGTTGCCGGGCCTGGGGGGCTGTAAAAGGCAGGAAAGTGCAATAATGAAAACATCTGTATAACTCATTTCACTTACATGACCGGGTCAAATTTACAAAGGTCTTCCTGAAAACATACCCCGTTGCCTTGGCTGTAAGAGTATCCACCTCCAGAGAAGTTGGTGCTCTGACCATTGAAAGGCTCTTGCTGTAGAGGACATAAACAGCCATCATAACGTGATATAGTTTCCGATAGCACAAGGCACAAACCATAATGCATGTGCTATAATTATAACTAGTGATCTGTCTGTCCCTGTCTTCTGCACAGTGCATGAGGGTGTGGAAAATGGATAGATGGATGAATGGTGTGGAATAACAAACCTTGTAGTACTGGCCCATAGGCATGCCAGGTGGGTACTGTCCTTGGCCCTGCTGCCCTGGCATCCTCTGGCCGGGGTAGTTAGGAGATGGCAGCGGTCTGGAGGCATTTGACGTGGGGTACTGCCCCTGCTGTGGTGGGAACTGACTGTTTGGCCCGTACTGCTGACCCCCATAACTTGCCTGGAATAAGAAAGTTTTAAAAAAATTCATGTTAAACTTGTGTTTTTGGTGCTACATGACACGTGAACTCTGTTTTCCAGATGCAAGCACAGTCTCCAGGTGCAAATACAAATGGGTGTGACCAGCACATTTTCTGCATATTTTGGCACTGGCCCAAATTAAGCGCCAGCCAGGTGCAATGTGGAAGAGAGTCTGAATGCATGAGTAGTAAGGAGAGAACAGGATCGGCGGCTGGAGTCAGAGGACCAATCAGGAGCCCCTCTCATCGCCTTTTAAAGTAAAAACGGGTGAAATGGAAGGAGAGCCTCGAGGTCCCCGAGAGAAGAGAGAAAAAAGGTCCATCTCTACGAAGCACCTGAAGTGCCGAAATAAGAGATACACTGCATATAACAATCTGCCTTTCCAGTCAGATCTTTAGAAAAACACAGTACATTAATTACCGTTTGATCCTGACTAATCGGCTTGTCGGGAGATTCAAATAATTAATGAAGTTCTGCAGCACCTCTTTCAAATCAGAGATGAAACACACGCAGCATTCCTGACGCTGTGTGATGACTACAAGCGTTTAATCGGCTGCACAGAAAAGCTCCAACACGCAACAAGTTGTTGTGCGAAGCACGACATCAGTTTTTCGTTTAACTCCGACTCCTCCTGCGGATTAAATTATTGGAACGGATCTTCATCAGTCACAATCAGCTGATGAAAAAAATGGTGATGACAGGTTAAGAGAGATAAGAGGTGGTCTGACGCAAAAGCAACATGTGGTGGAGCAGCAAAAACTGCACTGCGACACCTAATCAGCGCAAGCACAGGCTCTGCTGCAAACCTCCTCCCACCTCCCGTGTCCATTTGGCGGCAGGAAGACAGGCACAGATGCATAATAAAATACACTTGTGCCCGAGGAAACTGCCATAACATTGGTTTTGTGCCTGCAGTAAAACAGAGCCCATAATCTCCAGATCCAGTATCAAGTATCCTGTATCTTTCCCCTCACCTCTCCAGGATATGGCCTCTTCATCCCCTGCATTGGCATGCCCTGTCGAGGTCCTCCGGGATACCCTTGCTGAGGCATCCTTTGGCCGTGAGCTCCGAAAGGCCCCATTCCTGGGGTTCGAGCCTGGTTCATTCCCATGGGAGGGCCACTCATATTAGGGTTGTTCATGCCTGATCCCATGCTGGCTGGATTCATACCTCCAGGGGGGCCTCGTGGCCCTGGCTGGTTCATGAACTGGCTGTTGTAGGCCTGAGCGGGGCCCATTTGGAACGATGAACACATCTGCAGGAAAAACAGGTTTTAGCGTTCGTCGGAATGATTATTATACGTCTCCAGCAGGTGGCTGGATGATAGGTGTCCTGTGTTTGTTTGTATTTTTAGCAAATGTAAACCTCTATTAGCCGGTGTGTACTGTACCTGTCCGTACTGGTTCATATCTTTATTCTGTGTTTCCTGCAGAGCCGCCACCGTGGCCGTCGCCGTGGCTGTTGCCGTAGCAGCGGCAGCAGCGACGGCAGCAGCTGCAGCGGCGGCGGCTGGCTGAGTGAAGTCACCAGGAGGACGTGTGTGGGAGGCCATTCCCATACCACCCGGAGGCGCGTTTGGGCCTCCAGAATAACTGTAAAGTAAAAAAAACACATGTTTTAATCATTATGGTACATTTTATTGCTTTATTAAAAAAAGAAAAAAACAAACGTCATATCCATTCTTTTACCTCCCACTGTATCCCCCAGGACCTCCAGGGTAGCCTGGCCTGCTGTACATGCCCTGCTGCATGTACGGTTGGTTGGACCCTCCTTTGTTTGGAAACTGTTGCTGCTGAGCATTGAACTGAGGTGAGTTTAGCCCTGCTGAACTGGCAGACATACCTGATCCCATAGGGTTACCTCCAGGATTCATGGGGTTATTGCTATTTGCCATTGGGTTACCTAGCACCTGAATTTAACAACAAGACAAGACGATAAGAAGATGAAGCATCCATTAGGTTTTTTTTTAACTAAACAAAGGACACAACACTGATGCACCGTGCGTCGGATGCCGTCCATGCGGGAACATACCTGACTCTGTGACGTGTTGGTCACACCCCACACCGTTGTCACCACAGACAATGACCCAGGGGGCTGGTTGGTGTTTTGTTGCCAGGGGACAGAGTCATAGGGAAAGGATCCATCGCTGGAAAAGTAGATCAAAACAAAAACATGCGCCTGATGTCACTTGAAGTTTCAACTGGCCAAGAAAATAGCCAACAGCAAGCCAACGGAGTTGCATATCCGTCCAAAAATGTGAATAATTTGGGAATTCTTCTCGCCAAAATGTTAGGCAATTTGAAATGTCTGGCGTTCAATTTCAAAACAAGTTTTCAGCCAGAATATGTGCTAATGGCCGCACACTGAGACGAGTAAAAATGAGTTGCATGCCCACACACACACACACACACACACACACACACACACTAAAAAACTAAATATGATAAAACATTTTAGGGTTGTTGAAAAGCTTTTGGATATAGATAGGTAGAGAGCAGTTGGAATGTTTAACATTCAGATTTAAAACAAATATCAGGGCAAAATATGTGAGTCTGTTACATATCATAAACAAGCTAAATCCTCATGGGGGGAGGCAAGTGGCCAGTGGAGTGGGAAGGAACTGCTGTTTTTGGAGAGCAGCTTGTTTTTTCGCTCAGAGGTTAGCTCTTGGAATGAACGACGTGTTCAATATTTCCTCATAAAGGCACAACATTATCCCAAGATCCACAGCAGAGGCAAACAGGACTTCTGGCTAATTCTTGTCCTTCATAGAGAGGGAGGGAGGGAGGGAGAAGGTGGGAGGGAGGGAGAGGGACACAATGTTCTCCGAAGACATGACTTCACAGCTCTCTCTTCCCTGCCTGCTTTGTCGCTCCACCCCAAATCACATCGGCTCCACTTAAAGAGTAAATCTTGCTCTCTCTTCCAAACAATGGAAATGTGTTTAATGGGCACCTTAAATGAAGCCTCGAGCCACTACCGCACCCTAAAGATGCTGAAGTGAACCGTGGTAAGCTTCATTGGACCAGTTTGGTACAATTTGGGAAAAAGCATCATCTGATAAAAGTCTAGAGAAATGGGACATAAAAGGCCGCGGGAAAATAATGGCAGGTACCAATTTTTTTTTTTTTTTTTTTTTACTGCACTATTTCTTTTGTTAATGTTCTCTGCATCTTCGTCGACATCATTACCTGTCGTGCTTTAGCTTTACCTTGTGATGTGCTGACCGCTGCATTATAACCCTGTGTAGCGTAGGATTAAAACCATATTCTTGAATCTAAAAGTAGCGTGGATGGACAAAAAGAGGAACATCTGTTGCAAGTTCCTGGTAGTTTTTGAGGATGTAGTTTACGGCCAGCGTGTGTGAGTTGCATAACAGCTGTCTGTTGCGCCGTTTTGTTAAACAGAGGGGCCTCGCTTTTGGCTTATTGCCATGTCAGTGATGTATGTTGTGAAAAGCAAACAACGCAATGAATCAGTGTGTAAGGTGGGAAAACAGTAACCTTGAGCCGAATTGAGACGCCGAGGTTGGCTGTGAGATAAGCGCCGTCTTTATTCGTTTGACGGGAGGATGTGTCAGAGGCTCCCCACTGACCTGTGTGTGAGGCCGGGCTTCATGCTGTTCATGCTGGGCTGCATGGGGACTTTTCCCTGCGGTTCGTTCTGCCTGTTCTTCTGATGACGCAGCAGGAGGAGACGACCCAGCTCCTCGCACCACGACGACAGCAGGGCTGCGAGGAAAACACACACACACACACACACACACACACACACACACACACATACGTTATCACTCTCCCCCTCAGCACACAATTTGCCTGCATGAAGATGAGTCAGCACGAGTGCACGTTTAGGGTTTCATGTGTGAATGATCACAGAGAAAACAACTGGATTATGTGGTTTTCTAACTCACTCGGAAATTCACTGTTTTTTTTCCCCCCTAAATGTCAGCCTCAAATGAATAGATTTACCCTGTCAGGTCTCTGAACAGTGCAGTACAGTGAATAACATGCCGGTTTCTAGATCCATTCAGCCTGAAGTTATTGCTAAAGCCTCCAGGGGGCAGCCTAACTCAATAAACCTACATTGATTATTTTCCTGTGCGGATTTCACAACAGTTACATCACACCGTCTCTACCTGCACAGTCAAATATAAAGTGAAATCGTTGTACAGCACAAAGGGACCTCCCAGCTTCTCTACCACCGAGAGTGAGAGGCTGAAACGGAGTGTGAGAGGAAGACAGACAGAGCGACTGGGGTCACTGATACGATCTGTGTAGGAAGTAAGAAATGGTGATATCATCGCTCTCTCCTCCACTTTATTTACCCATCACCACCACCTCTTTCTTCTACACGCTTCCCGCGTCCTCTCACATCTCTAATGGACTAATCACACCGCACAGTCTTCTCATCCTCTTCACGAAGACAAGGGTTGAGATGTTTGATTTTTCTCCTGCCAATTTGATTTTATTTTTATGTCTCCAGTGCCAATCAACTTGTTTTTTTTTTTCTTGTCTCAACCAGTGCTGTGTGGCCTGCACTGCCTCTTGAATGTAGAAAGTTGTCCTGACAAACAAACAAAAGAAAGATTACTGTGTTGAGTATCTGATTCAATTATTTATGATGCTATTTTTAGCGTTGTAGACCCAGATACAACAGCTTTCAGGATGTGCTGTTAGCAGGTTTTGGGACTTCTTGAAAATGTCGGTGCTCAGAGGTTTAAACTGTTTGTGACATTTGATTTCACGTCGCATGGGGAAGATTCACAAGCCCACAAACACACACACGTCTGACGAAATGGTTGTGAATGGAAAAGCAAAGCAACTGTTGTGATTTTGGGAATCGAAACCTTGTTTGGATTTTTGAAGTCTACGGTGAACTGTGCACCGTCTGTAACCTGTTCATTGTGATATACCAAATATAAGTGGCGTTAGCTGATAACAGTGTTACAATAGCCGATCTAACAAGTGACTAAAAGCAAACAAGGAAAGGAGAGAGCGGGAGGAGAAGAAAGAGAGGGAGGGAATGAAACAAAAACAGAGGAGCAATAACATTTTCTTCTGGAGGGTGGAGAGAGCCAAGCCTCCTAGTTAAAGAGGAATTATTCCACCCTGCCATTACAGAAAGCTTATCTCCCCACTAAATCACCACCTCCACACAGAGGGACTGTCTCTTCAACTGGCAACCCACCATTTAGACCTAAAGATCAGCTTCGAGCACATGTGATGGAGTCGCTCTGAGAGGAAGAGAGAGAAAGAGAGAGAGAGGAGAAAAGAGAGGGGTGGTAACTTATCATATCGGTGCAGCTACAAGCGGCCAAATCTAACAAGCGGCCAAGACCAGAAGTCATTCATAATAAAGTGATGGTCTGCTCGGGGAAACGTGCATTTTTTAGCAAGCTTAGTACAGTGTACATGAACTTGTTTTCACCTCGCGGTCCCCTGTGTTCAAACCCCTGCCAACAACATCACACACCCACAGCTACGCTACCATACTCCTCTCCCTTCACTCAGCATTAAAGGCCCTTCTCACACGCTGCACACACCCCGCATTCCTCAGCCGTTTGTTTACATTTTCTGTTGACATCTTTTGAGTCCTATTGTGATCCATCTGTCTAAGCTAACATTAATTAGGTTTTAACTTCGCTAATGGAGAACAAGAGGAACGGAAGCCAAGCGCGCAGCCACAAAAGGCTCGGGACGACGGAGACAAAGTCCTCTTTCATCCTCTCCATTTATGCCCGTTTTATTTACACTAAAGCCACGCAAGTCAAATCGCACTCTTTCTGCTGCTACCTGATGTAGCCGAGCCAAGGCCGACTTCTTCAAAGCTTTACTGACATCAGCGGCTGCCATAGTCAAAGAAAAGCTCTGGAGTGTTTATTTAAACCATGCAGAACATTAAAAAAAAAAAAAAAAAAAAAAGTGGATTCATTAAGTTACATGATATATCTGCTGTTAGGATTAATCACAGGAACAAAATTCCCGAGAGCTTCTATCACAAGGCTGATTGACGCCATCATGAAATATTAAGTTTGGTTCGTGAGGAGCAAACAGGCGGGATCAAAGACACCGCTCAGTTTTGGAGGAAACGTCACGAGCTCTTCTCCTCGCAGAGGAGGAGGAGGAGGAGGAGGAGGGACGAACCCCACAGATGTTTTCCTTATGTGTCTTCATGCAGTTTGAATGTTAAATGTCGAGCTTAGCCTGGATTTGCCCAAACACTGGATATGTGGAAGGATCAAGTGGCAGCTCTGCAGAACATCAGTGCTATTTGATAACGTGTTGACATGACAGTTTACAGCTGGGTAAGAAAGCAGGGAGACTGTAGCTACAGTATGTAATGTCAGGCTTATCGGGAGCTGGCAGTGTTGCCTGGAGGCACCTTCTCCAGCACTGAGGGTTTGTAGTTTAATATTAAGAAATAGAAATAGCCCCAATAATAATACTGCCTGCAGAAGCATGTAACGGAGAATGAGTAGGTGAGATGTAATTTTTTTGTCTGTTTCATAACAATTATGCCCGTTTAAATATGGAGATTCCAGCATAGTTTACTTCAATGTGCCATTCTTTGTTGGAGATGTTTAAAGGTGTATTTCCTTTGAGCGAAGCAGCTGTGGAGCCCAGTACTTGTGTTTATCTAGAGTAATCTCATCACTCCAACAGCAAGCAGAGACGTGGAAGCTTAAGAAGCATTTCACACCATCCTCAGTCTGAAGCTGCTGTGCTGTGTCGAGTTGTTTTCATTTAGATTCTCTGTTACCTTAACACAGAGAGAGTCTCTAACAAGCGGTCTATTCGGGTTTTCTACTGGCAGAGAGAGCGGACAGTAAGCTGCTTTTTCAGGAAACTCCTCCTGAACCGTCTTCCCGGACAACATTTCTTAGAAGCTGCAGCTTTTAATTGAGTAATGCCCAGAGACATATGGGCCCTCCTCACTCAGGCTGTATTTAATGCCGTATGGGTGACTGATAGCAGGACCCCCGGCTCATTCTCATCTCACCTCAACCGCTCTGGGAGCAGCAGGGAGGGAGAGTAAGCCCTGGTAACAGGCTGCAAGGCCCATTAACTAATGACAGAGTGTGTGTACAAGTCCTCTTTTACAAGGAAACCCCAATGCTAATTACTATGAACTCTGATAGCACTGTGTGTGTGTGTGTGTGTGTGTGTGTGTGCAAGCATGTGTGTGTGTCTGTGTTAAAAGCCCTGGAGTGTATCATTTTGCCAGTTAAATCACAACAGATTGCCAACTATCCGATTCTAGGACACTTTAAATGTGTTCATCTCGACGTAATTCAGTTAGCTGCACGACGGTGACACCGCTTTGTTGATGAACACTTGACACGATTCAAACGTTAAGCCCCAGATCCACTGAGACACCGTCGCCCTCCCCGTGAACTGCTGTGCTCTTTAGCAAAACAACCAACTCTTCCAGTGTGTGGAGTGTGATTGCGCAGGACGGCTCGCAGGTATGAGAAAAATGTGTTTTACGACTACAGAGAAAAGCATAATTTTAGTTTAGCCTGAACAATGAGAGGAGAAGAACACACTCAAATGACCTAATTTTGTGCCAGGGTATGTCAAATGTCAGTGATGAAGTGAACTTTCCAGCCACTGAAATTGCAATTTCAATGGTTGGAAACAGATTTTATTCTCTCCTGCACTCAGTTAGTAATTTTATTAAAAGGGCAGCAGAGCTTACAAGCACAGAGCACAGGGCAATTCTGGGATAAAAAAAAAAAAAAAAAAAAAATCAAACCATGTCTTGCAAATGCTGATATTACGGACGATTTTCATAACGACTTCGTAACTACCACTTCCACTGGCTACGTGTGATGTAAAATCACCTCAGTCCTTTGCTTTGAGATCAACCAGCGCAGGTGTTACCTTAAAAATGAATCCTTAACAGCAGAATGTGGAGAGAGTCCATGACCACTGCAAAATGGCAAGCATATCATCAAAACGCCTAAACTACTGCAGAACATTCTCAAAATCAATGACAGCTATCTGACTGTTTCCTCAAAGCAATTTATTTACAGCTGCTTGACTGACAAAACTGCTGATGAGTTCAGTCTTCATCAGAGTGCTCTGGAGGGTCACTTTTTTCAGATTTTGTTTTCCTTTCTGTCTGATATATTAGTGATATGTTCTCATGTAGTAGCTTTTGCCTCATTTGACAGTTATAGGAGAGAGAGAGACGGGAAAAACAGGGAGGAGAAAGAGGCACCTCGGGACACCTTAGTTCTCTTAAATTCACGTTTTAGGCGCTACATCCAAGAAACCTGTTGTAAAGGAGACGTTGCATGTGACTGTTGGTGTCTACTTTGTTTGGATGATCATACAAAGCAAAGATAGGCGGAAATGGATGGCACTGAGGAAGTGTGTAAGAAGATCGCTGTAGCTGCATGTTCACCTCAAAACCCGGGATGCTACTGTGCATGCTGCAAAGCATCGACTAGGAGGCTCAGATATATGGTGAACTAGGTCGGTATGCACCAGAAAATGTGTGTCGTACCGTGCAAGAGCATTTTGCTACGTTTAATCAGCCTAAATGTATTAAATAAATGTTCAGATGGAATGAACATCTCTGCCCTCAGACTATACATCCTCACAACACCTCTGGTCCTGAAACGACCAAAGATTCGCTCCAATCCAATCATGCCAAATCCTGATAATGCCAGACTTTGATAGAGACATATAATATGTGCATGCAGCTCCACTGTAGTTTTGTTGATAACAACACAGGCACAGGAAAATATACTTCATGAGGAATTACACTTTCTGAGCATAAACAATGCGGCACTAGACACGGAAGCCTTCTGAGACAATGTGTGGGATGATAAAGAAAAGAAGCAATTTATAATACATATCATAGGCAGAAGTCTGTAAAACACTGGCAGGTAGGTCTGAGCTGTGTGGGTACAAAATATTATGCAAAAGACAAATATGGAGGGGATATAAAATCCTGCAAAATAAAAAAAAAAAAAGTCATGCTTTTTGCAGAAGTGTAATGGAAGCCATTTAAAGCAGTCAATGATATCCCCCATCCTGCCCCCTCTCTGTTCAGCCAACTTCTTCCAAGAGAAGAGCATATCAAATGGGCTTTAGTCTCAACAGCTTGGAGGCAGAACAACTCAAACATGCCCTGCAGAGAGACAGCTCTGTGTCAGAAATCACACTCAACCAAAAACAGGCCTTTATTGTAACTAAGTGTTCGCACGTATTAGAACGTTCCCAATCTGAAACAGCCTCTGACTTAAAATGGGTTATTTTCTATTCCATTTACTTAAATTTCCATGAATTTGACGGGCTCATTTGCATTGGTGAAACAATGCAGTTTTTGTCTTATCTGGCAGGTTTGACAGAATTTCATCCATGACCTCTGGCAGTACACCAGACACGAGGACAGAGGGAGGGTGGGGGAGAGGATGGATGGAAGGATGCTAGACAGAGGACAGGTGGAGATGGAGGGAGTGGGCAGATCCCTTCCTCCCCGGGATGTGTGTGGGTCACAAGCCAAAGAGATGCTGCAGCCCAGAAGGGAGGGTAGCTCTACCTGAGTCACTCTGACATCTCCTGCAGGTGCTGGTTTCTGTGGGGTTCAAATTACACATTTTTAAACGGGCAGAGTTATAAGAATCAGCATGAACACCAAACATAATGCAGTATACGACGGCTGGATCTGTCTAAAGGTGCAAGATGTCTGGGAAATATGGCGTCTCCGTGTCGCGTGTGGCCACGTGTGGGGTGATTATTCTCCTCAAACTGAGCTTGACTGAGATTTGCTGCTTTATTTATAGCAGCTTTAAAGAGTCAGACACTCACAATGTGTGTGCTACTGAAGGAGTCGGGGACTGCAAAGGAGAAGCACTATGATGCTCAAATTGTTTGCATATTACTTAATGTCCATTTCCAAATTTAATTAGAAATTAGTGTCTTTCATGTTCTACCAAATTTATGTTTAATTCCAAAGCACACTAACAGCCTCAAATACTAAAAATACAATAAACAAAAGGCACTAAAAAGGTACAAAATAAAGTGTCAAAAATGGAATACTGCCCTTCACAATTATCAAAACAGTTCCTGATTAATTTACTTTCCATGAACTAACTGTTGAGTCTCTCCATGTGCTACTTTCTGCAGTGCACGTTGTCACATAAAAGACCAGGTTTGCTTCATTTCTTCTGACACGCTTACACGCATTGACTATGGATCTGACCCACATCCTCGCTGGCGTATGACATTCAGGTGGACTGCGTGTCGGCGTCACATGTTCGGTGAGTCAGCGCGTCCTGCTTACTGAACTAAGCCCCGTGGGTCACCACCTTCCACATGTGTGTCAGAGAGCTGTCACAACACTCACAGTGATCCCTGATATGATCACACGCCCATTTATCCACACCTGAGTCACACTGTCAATATGCACAGCAGCACTGGGAGGCATGTAAAGGTAAACAGGGAAACACACATTGGCACACAGGTATGTGGACATAAGCATATGTACAAAAACAGAAAGGGAAAAAAAAAAGAAGTAAAGTAAATATGGAAACTGAGGTTTCTGTGTTGATGCGTAAACAAACCCAGTCCGTGTCTGGGCTTTGTGAAGATGTGCTTATACAGTAAAGCGCCTCGCAAGGCTAGGAAGAGCACCCGAGAACAGAAAGCTGTGAATGAAATGCTCTTATCAGCCACGCGCAGCTCCCCACCACTGGAGGGGAACTAGTAAATATCACATGCCTAATTATGACCAGACACACTCGCAACTTCCACAATATGTGTTTCGTCTCACGCCGTTGTTCCTCCAATGAAATCGTGTGGGTGAAAAATCACGATCAGGAATCCTGAGATATCCTGTGGCTGCCTTTTCATAACACAAGACGTTGATTAAGACGTGGCGAGATTCCTGCTGCGGCGCTTCTTTTTACAGGTGAATTAGCGAAGGGAGATTTGGCCATGAGAAGATGTCAACACACCTTTGACTGAAACACTTAACGCACGAGGAAGTGATTAACAAGACTGACAAATTTTACAAGTGTTTCCTTAAACACATCCTTTCAGGAGTGCTGTATTGCCTGGAGGTGCTGAGAGCTCCACCCTCACTAGTATCAGTGCTTGACATCAGTTTGTCCTACCAGAAATTCCTTTCTCACTTCTCGAGCAACCAACCCAACGCGACTTTACGTGGCCGCTCGCTTTCGGTGGAAGGAGAGGTGGGGGGTGTAAAAGCATGGCCGTGATTCACAGAAAAAAGCAGAAACAGGAAAGCACACGTACAGTCAAATGTCATGAATGAGTCACTAAACGTCCTGATGGGAAGTTCTCAGAGTGCAGTCGCTGGACGTCAACAAAGTGTATAGAGTAACCGCTACAAAGCTTTTCAGAGCCAGAGAGAAAGGAGGAAGGCGAGAGAGAGAGAGAGGAGGCAGGGGGGGAGGGAGGGAATGGCTGCATGTGGTTGTGTGGTTGAGGATGCAGACGGTTTCAGCAGTTTACACCCTGCTCGGGCTAACAGGAAGTGCCGCAGCCCCGCAACGGCTAGTCGGGAAGTCGCGTTCTGTCATAGTATTTTCTACACAGGTCAGAGGAAGATATGTGTTATTGTCTGCAAGAGGCCGTTTGCTAATTAAGCTGTCAGTTTTAAGGTTGGATTAAACGCTGATTGAATAGCCCACAGCGACGCGTTCAACGCTTTTTATTGCCTGACTGCCCTTTACTCACTCATGTAAAGGAAGCGTTGTTTCTCTTTATGAGGCATCTGACAGTGAGAGGTGCATTAAATACTTTTAAATGCCGGCGAAGGATTTAAACAAAAAAAAAAAAAAAAAGCAGGCCTTTCTGTGCAGCGATCGAACTGCAATGTCCTTCCATGGCTACGCTGCCCATCCTCCGCTTCCTCCCCCCTTCTTTTCTCTCCTAATGAGTGGACAGGCAGACAGGCTCTGGCTCCGAGCACAGGTCAACAACTTAAAAAAAGAATCCACACTGGAAAAGTGGGTCATCTTCTCCTGACATAGAAACACACACACACACACAAACGCACATGCACTTGCAGTTTTCACACCAACGTGGATATGTGTTCCTTTAGGCGCCATAAACGGGAAGAAGTTGTTGGTGTGATACTGTCAGCAGGACTATACTTACTCTTTACATCAAGGACAATAATGGAAATGTGGCATTATGGAGTGCATGTGTGTAAAGTCAAATAAACATGTTTGATCTTTGTCAGAATTAAATTACTCTGCATTCCCCTAACCCTAACTCTAAGCATGACCTGCAACCCCCTGAGAAGAAACCACGTTTAAACCCCGCCCCTCATTTTTTAACTCATGTCCAGCCTTGATACAAGACATGAAAAAACCAAAACATATCCACAATCTCAGCTGTAACCCTGACCCACAAAGCCACAGAAACACACCAAAAACTAAATCACACTCCAAGTGTGTAAGCCTTTGCACAGCGCGCACAGACAAAAAAACCCACTCAGAATAACCCCATGACAGAACAGCATGTAGGTCAACCTGTGGTCAGCTGATCTGTCCTGATCCTGTCTTGTGTGAGCAGCCAGTCCTTTAGACTAACAGTCTCACTGGAACGGCAGACAAGATAGAGGAGCATATCATTCATGGCCTAAATTACAGCTGCAACAGACACAACAAAGTCACAGGCACAGTTGAAATGAATTCAGACTCTTTAAAAGTAAGAGCACTGCTTCTACCTCAATTACAGCAATCACATTATTAATTAATTCATTAACATTATCTTAGTCCTAAATCAACTGCTCAACTGGCCTCTGTTAACCTCTGATCCTGCCCCATGCACACACACACACACACACACACACCAACAATAAACCAAGTACTTTTGTGCAGAGATACACACATGGGCAGCACACACACACACACACACACACACACACACACACACACACACACACACCCACTTACCCAGAGCCAAGCAAAGTCCCTGCACATCTCATCTCATTCCCTTCATAGCGCAGAGAAAAGACTCAAGTGTCACAAATGCTCCTGTTCCCGCAGAGGCCAGTGGCAACTCTCAAAGCTTTTGCTGCTTCCAAGCCTCCTGCCTGCCTGTGCCTTATCACTCTCACTCTGTGCACATATCCCTTACTCTGCTCACTCTTTCTTTCTTACTTCCTCCCCTGTCTTCTTCTCTCTCTCTCTCTCTCTCTCTCTCTCTCTTTTTTTCTTCTTTTGCTCACTCTCTTTCTCCTCCCTTGCTCTCTGATCTGTCTTTTTCCCTTGTCCAGCGTCTGCACAATGCACATCAATTATTCAGAGGCAGTCTCCCGGTTTCTCGGGCTTATCCAATCAGAACAAGGCTCTGCACTAATGGGCTCCTGCTGTACCTGCTACCGGCTCCAACACACTCTCGAGACAGCAGGGGTGGAGGGGGGTGGGGTGGAGGGGTGGGGGGGGAAATAGACAGAGGGAGCAGAGGAGACAGCCGAGGAGGGAGGGAGGATGAGAGGAAGAGATAAAGACAGCGAGCCGACACAGACAAACAGGAGTAAGAGATAGAAAAGGCGAGATATTCCAGTGCTTCTCACCTCTGTCGTGAGGTGCTGTTATTGACGTGCTCAGCCTACTCTGTCTAGAGCTCCGTTGCCCTGTTTGTCTAAGCTGCCATAGCGCACTTAGGCAGTGCACACAGAAACAGACATGCACACATTCATAATCCAGCAATACGACTGGCATTTGTCAAGAAGGGGGGAGGGAAAAAAAAGAGAAGAAGCGGCAAACAAAACAAAACAAAACAAAAAAATTAAAAAAAAACCCTGCAAGCTCACATTGCAAACTTGCATACATGGGAGGAGCTTTGTGTGCTGTGCAGGCTGGCTGGAAGCCAATGCATGAAAGAGGAAGTGGAAGGCAGTATGAGATGTAAAGATCAATCTATTCAAAAGCAGCCAAATAGTAAAGTGAGAGGGATTCTCTGGACAACCTGACAACGTATCTCTGTCTTCATCAGAGGCCACTTTGTAAATCCAACTAACAAGACAGATCAGATGCTAGCAGAATATCTGAGCGCTGGACTGAATCAAAGGAGAGGCGGGTTTAGGGTTGAATCTGAGTTCATGTTCTCTTCGGCTGCCCCTGACACAACCCGACGTGACAAAAAAAAAAAGAAAAGAAAAGAAAAGAAAACAACAATCTGGATGAATGAGCAAGTAAGAGCTAAGCTGTCATTGCTTTTTTCCTCTCCTTACCAAAATATTGAGATGCGCCTTGCAGCCAGAGAGCGGGAAAGCCCACTGGTCTTGTGACAGCAGAGGGAAGTTGTCTTTCGTGTGGCTTTTGTGTGACAGACAGAGTCAGTCGTCAACAGTTTCACAAATATCCCACGCACAATTGAAACACACACAACAAAGGCTTTGTTGGACAGATATATAACTTGAAAAGGGTGTGTCAAAAGCCCCCGAGGGGGGGATGATTGGGGGTTGAGTCCTGAGGTGTGAGTGCCAGATCAGTCAACCCTGAACAAAAGGAGGATTTAAATCATTTGCTCATCCGGTTTTTGACGAGAACAAAGTCTTCTGTGTGCTGCGTTTCGATTGCACTGCCGGCTCAGCTGGGATATTACCAAAATGAATTTACTTGCAACTGTGTAAACCAAACCAATTAAGTAGCGAGTGATAGAGGACCCAATCAGCCAGCGGCAGCAAATGTAGCTACCCTAATAAGTATTTCCCCACGAGCTTTATTTCTATAAACTTAATAGTGAAGTTCTGAGGGTAGTTTTGGGTTGCAAAGGGGTTTCATCATCTAAGGCGAACCGCTGGAGAGTGTCAGAGGAGAGGCCCGCCTGCTAAAAATAAACCCTGTTTCCTGTTAATAATTCAGCATGCTGCTCTTACTCAGCAGTAATTAAATATAAAAGTCTGTAAGGTTGATTGGGTCAGTAACAAAGGATGCCTACACCTTCCTCTAGTTCTACACACACAGCTCAAAGATGGAAAGAAAGACGGGGTGAGAAAATCAATCAAGTGAAAGTAAATTGAGACAGATAAGTGGAAGACATGTCAGATGGTTGTAGGCCAAAAGGAAGAGGGAGAGAGTGTGTGTGTGGTGTGTATGTGCACGTACAGGCACTCACAATGGGAGGGCTCATATTCAGTTATTCATTCTCATGCAGTGTTTGCTGAATTATGGGAGTTATGAGTATGTCGTGTGTGTGTGTGTGTGTGTGTGTGTGTGGGGGTTTTTTTTTTCTCGTAAGGTCTGTACGTGTGTGTTTTACAGGACACAGGGTGAGTTACGGCCACACCCTGGAAGTTTTCTGTCACTGTTGACACAGCAGAGCGGCTGTTTTCCTGATGTGAAACGCCAGAACGGCCCGTGAGCATGCACCGTTGACCGACCGAGCGTTGACAATTCTGCACTTCTGCTGGAACAATTTCTGTGAGTGGGTGGGGGGATTTACCAAGCAACCAGAATCATCTTTTTTTTGTTCCAACAGTCATTCTTTATCAGCATAAGAAGAGAAACTAACACCCAAAAAAAAAAAAACCCCATCAAAGACAGTAATCACTTGTGCAGATAAAGGGGATCTTTAAAATCACCTGGTCTTTTACCACAAGTTTAAAAAAAAAAAAAAGAGCTTCGCCTCCTGTGTGAATTCTGATAACGTGATGCCAACATAAATTACTGAACCATTATTTCTTTTGGGCGAAGACAAGAGGTACAACAAGCAGCGGCCTGCGTCGACTTAAACATTAAAAGAGCATAGTGATCATTCCAGGGAGCAGCTACCTTTAATCTAGAGCGTGTCGAGTCATGTTGAAAACACAATACACAAACCAGAGTCACACTTCAGATTTTACTTTCATCTCATTAAAACAGGGTGACAGCGTCAAGCAGACGAGGCAACGGCGCTGACAATGAAAGTGGCAAACTTGGTCGTAAAAATAATTTTGCGGGTTTACTGTAGCAGCTTATGCTTCATAAAGAAAGAGAATGAAGTGCTAGGAGTGTGGTGACAGATTCACTGAAGGAGGAAACTGTATAATCCTTGATAGATTATGTGGCTAATCTGATTTGTTGTCTGCTGGAGTTTACATTAGCCAACAGCCCGGAGTCTGTAACGGCTGTGTGTGTTTGTGGGGCAGCGGCACACCTATTTTCTGATGAAGCTCTGAGTTGGGTGTCTGCATGTAGCATGCTACAAATTATTACGAGGAAAACATAAAGAACTCGAGGAAGGCTTTAAAAAAAATTGGGGATTTTAAAAGGGTTTGAAAAGGAAGCAGTGTCCGTTGAGTATAACTACCCAAAATTAAAAAAATAATAATTAAAAAGTGGCTTTTAGGAGACAGTGAACTAAATGTAACACTGCTAGCTGCTACGCTCGCCTGCTAACTGTGTTAAAGTGGTGCATCCTCGCTGCCTCTGAGAGTTGCTAATGCTAGCTCGCCTAACAGCAGATAAGTCTCTTCACAGGCTGATTCCAGATTAGAGCAACACACTAATCCCCCAAGGCCTCACTGCAGGGTCACAATCTCCAGACAGCTCATCAGCAAGCAGTCTGCTGTTGCTGAAAATCTCTCCACTTTACTCGACAGGTCTCACAGGGCAGCGGTTTGTACTTTTATATCGGGAGGGAGTGCAAATTTAAGCTTTTGGAGTTTGTTCATGGGGCGACTGGACGGGTTGCTGTTGCTTGTTAGGTCGCCTAGCCTTTGCACTCTGCAGCAGTGAGTGGTTTTTCTAGCCGTAGCGAGAAATACGCGTGTCAACTTAATTTTGCAACAACTCGAGAATTGTCAAACTGTTAAAAAAAAAAAAAAAAAACTTAAAAAAAAAAAAAAAGAAGGCTAGCAATAATTGCTTTATCAATTTCCTCTTTAACTGATGCTCTAAAAGAAAGCATCAGTGTGATTGATCCAGTCTTAAGAGTCTGCCTCTTCCCTCCCCGGAGGAGCCCACAGAGAGCATCTCAGACTCCTTGGCCCTCATTCTGGGCTCTCAGGTGTCAGATCTGCGGCCCTCTGTCGCCATGCAGGCTGTCAGATGATTGTGCTTGGGCTGCACAATTAAGACACACATCCACGCGTGCACAGACACACACGCACAAATATGATCACACAGACAGAGCTGACGGAGCATTCGCAGCCAAATGCTTCTCTTGTTGAGCGCGTACACGCGTCTCTTAGTTCGAGTGGGCATCACGTCTCTTCTGTCGCCCTCCCGTCTGCTTTCTCAGACAGACGTCCTTGTGAGGGAGGTAAGACGGATGCTCGGTGAGTAAGATCTGCCCTGAGTCACATCTGCCTCCCACCCCTGACAGCCGGGCCTGCCTCGTTTGATGACTGGCCGCATCATATCTCCGCCATCCCCGCCCGCGCCACCACCCCGCATAATTACACTACAGTTCCCATTTGTCCACTGTGCATAAACAGCTCTTCCTGAAACCCAGTTGCTGCCTTCTATTAGATCCCAGAACCATCAGCAGGCCTGAGGATGATTCTGACTGTCAGCCGGGCCCAGACAGCCAGCCAGTCCGGGCCATGCCTGGACAACAATCACATTATCCCAACACAGGAACACAGACAGAGAGAGAAACACAGCAATCAATATTGTACACTGACGTCTGTCTGACCACTTAAGTTCCTCCCAACAAGACGCTTCCCACCGCAGCTGAAAGGAGATATTCAGCTCGAGCAAATGTTCATATCATAGGACCATGTGAGCGGAAAAAAAAAAAAAAGGCTGGATTACTGATACATTTCTGCATATTCAGTTGCAACACATTGCAGCTCATATGAGGAATTATGGGATAAGGTTTCAGAGCGTTACTGTCAGTACTGTCACTGCAGTTCCTGTTATGAAACAGTGACATATTCGGCCTGTCAGAAAAACAAAGAAATCAGACAGTTTAATCAAAATATTTGACTCTCACTACTAACACTTATGTAACTGCCGAACAAAGGTTTATCTGTGTTCTGACTGGCTGGCTACGGCTTTGTCAGGTCTCTGTCAGGCAGAGTGAGTAGTCCAACACACATCAGCAACACCTCCCCAGCCATCCATCTCTCCCTCTTTCTGTCTCTCTCTCTCTCTCCCTCCCTCCCTCCCTCTCCTGCCTCTGCACATTTCACTTTGACAAATGTACAAGAACAGGCCGCTCCTGCAGGACTGTGGGAGGCGGGGAAGGGAAGTATGGATCAGGGGGAGAATTA
Organism: Protonibea diacanthus; assembly: GCA_028641955.1. Lineage (NCBI taxonomy): Eukaryota > Metazoa > Chordata > Actinopteri > Sciaenidae > Protonibea > Protonibea diacanthus. The sequence goes on from CM053989.1 coordinate 11,184,742, forward strand.
AATTTGATAGATAAATGTCCGAGGGTAGCGTTACTGCTCGCTCTCGCTTCGTGTGTGTGTGTGTGTGTGTGTGTGCACGGCCTGCACATACAAGCATGCGGAAAAAGACTGTTGAGTAGAGCGTTTTTTGTGAGGCTACCACCCGGACAGCTCATCTCAATAGCACATTAATGTTTAATGGGGACTAAAAATATCTGACATTAGAATGCTCTATGGGCTTTTTGTATGATGTCTGTGGATGTAGGCGTTTGTACAAGTCAAAAAATTTCCAAACCACAGATTCACGGTGACTTCAACAGACACGTATTTGTAACGCGTATTTCAAAATAAAGCGTCTTTTTGTATAATTATGAGATTCTCGGTGTCTTGCTGACAAAACATCCTAATAACCTTTATATAGTGCTCAAAACATAATAAGCAGCTATGTTGTGCAAGGCCTGAGCAGAATAATGAATCATTTCTGACTGGATCATGACTTTAAGCCATTCAGCGGTTTGTTTTAATTGTTTTATTTCATGAGAAAAGTGAATAATTGTAGCATGAGGAACAATGAGCGCTGTACCCTCCACTGTCTTGCAAGTCAACAGCAGTAAATGGGATGATGTATGAGCATGCGTCTGCTGGCATTTTAGTAAAATGCTGGGTCTTACCTGCAGACTTGGGAGTGAATTTGTCCCTGTTGGCGGCGCACACAGCCAGCAACCTGTAGCCCAGGTCCAAGTCAAACCCCTGCTGAGCAGCGACGCGGCTCACCACCTGGAGGACGAGCAACGGATCGTGAGTACAGCTGCTGTCTGCCAGGTTCTCTGTTTTTTAATCATTACATCATCACTATAATAAACCATAAGGTATTTATCTGCTACACGAGTAAAAAAAAAAAAAGAAAAACAATCTTTCACTTTCTTAATCGTGTTAATATTTGGAGCCTCTGCTATCATTTGACTTAATCTGACTTCAGATGGACACACGCATACACACAAACACAGACACAGTGAGATTAATGTGGAGTCTGCAGTCTGGAAAGCTCCACTGATCCACAGTCAGGACGGGCCTGATGACTGCGTCAACCTCCAAGAGAGGCGAGAGAGCCAAACCACAGTCGCTCTCTGCAGAACGAGCAGGAGTCTCTGCGAGGTTATCCTCAAACAAGGCCGCTATGGCCCTAAAGTGAACGGTTTGTCTTCCGACGAAAGGTTGTCGGTTTAATTACTCAAACCGAGCAGCAAAATGTGGAAATAATATGTGAACAAAGGTTAAAAAAAAAAAAAAAACTCCTTTTTCCCCCCCTCCAATTTGGAGAAGAAACAGTCCCCAGCTGGAAGATTTGAATAATCCTTTTATGTTAATGACTTCAAAAAGAGGTTCAACATTTATGGGACACGAAGCAGGAGCCTCGCGGACTCTAATATAATGTTAAAGGGGGGATGCTGAGTGACGTTAAACAGGACTCAGGAGACGGGGGTAAATCATTATTAGAAGGGAAACCCCTTTGCTTTTATCTGCTAACAGATGACTACTCCTCTGCTCTCTCCCCCCCCGACCTCAAAACACACATTACCGTTAACAAGGTCAGCTGGGGTGCCTTTTAGAGAGCCAACATAACAGCTAGAGGTGATCATAAAGTGCCTTTGCCACAGGTAATACGGCTGCTTGAGTGTTGTAGGAACAGCTAAGGAAATTATGTCAATAAATAAAGTTTATTTGATTGTTTTAATCAAGAGGTCAGAACATGCAATCCTACCGCTCTAGGAAAGTATGTTGCATTTATGGGAAGCTGTTGATGACACATGAAAATGTGATTTCGTGTTATGCAAACGATGACAATCCTGACAAAGGGACGAATCATGTCGTTGTCAGTCATTTGATTTCCTGCGCTTGCGAGTGAGTCCGCCCGACAGTTTGTGCAAGGAAGGCAGGCAGCCAGCTACAGAGGCTAGCATAGATTCAACACGGATTTAACAGTGTTTCACCTCATGAGCCTTTTTCAGCTTAATCTCCCTCTGACGATGTACGTCCAGACGCGTATTCCTGTCAATACGGAGGCAGCACTGGAAGAAGTGCTGCTGGAGAATTACTGGGTCAAAAAAAGAATCGTTTTCGTAGTTTGTATCTGTGATGTGTATGTGAAAGACTGAACTAAGTGGGTGATTGTAGAAAACCGAGGGGACTAGAGTCAAAAATCGTACAGATGTTTGCATCCGCTGACTTCACTCGCGCTCTCGATGCAGCGTGCATAAAGAAACACAAGCAAAAAAAACCAAAAAAAAAACCACACACAACAGCTAATAGTGCAGCACTGACAGCTCAGTTATGTCATCTTTTTACTGGCTCACCAGAAATCAGAGGATGACCTCCGCATGAACAACATGCCAGAGGGAAGAAGGCGTCTCCACAATGGTAACAGATCTCTTCGAATTTCAATTCAGCGCTCTCATAAATTATATAAAGAGCGAGGTAGCGTCATGAAGACAAAATCCCTGGAAGAACACGCGGACTTGTTGCGCACTGTAATTTTCCAGATAAGAAGCCGTTTGCTTCTCCGAGTCTGATGAAACAATTTAGCTGATAGAAACAGCCCCATGCTGAGAGGGATCTCAGTGGTGGGCTCCATTGTATGGCTCTTTATCAGCCTTTAAGAGGCTTTTGTTGTGATTTACACATTAATGAGCGTTTATCTGTTTGCTCACGCTACCACTTCAGCTGAGGACAATGTTCCTTCAGAGTTTCCAAGACTTGATCTTGGCGATAAACGTGTGTAAACGTTCAGTTCTCTGCTCTGAAGCCTCTTTCGCACACGTGACTGTGTATGTATGTAAGTATGTGTGTTTCTACACACACACACACACACACACACACACACACACACACACACACACACACACACACACACACACACACACACACACACCTGGTGCAGGCCAGCTCTCTGGCCCTGTGCCCAAATCGATGAATGGTAGCTCGTGAACTGAAAGGCCATAGCCAGAGGTGACTGACTACCCACAGTCTTGTTCAAGCCTCTTTTTTGTTGTGTGTGTCCGTGCATGTGTGTGTGTGTGTGTGTGTGTGTAAAGCACAAATCGAGAGAAGTGGTGTGTGACAGGGACTTTAACCTGTGTCACTGGCCCCTGACAGCCCGAGCAGCTGCCTTGGATAACAGATTTGTAAGAATATGAGGATAGAAGCCTCAGAAGTGGACTCATTGTTTTTTTTTTCTACCCTAACTATCCAAAATCTAATTATTGTTTTGCTCGTGTCTCCTAAAAAGCACCTGAAAGACACCAACGAAAACCATAATTATGTTTGCGTACCGTCAGACATCCCATGAGACTTTGCTCGAAAGGTCGCTGGAAGGCCCGGGGATCTCCGCACCAGTCGAGCAGCTCTGTGGCTGCTGAGTGGAAGTTGGCCGGGTTCTGTAAGTGCTGTGCAAACACAGAGAAAGGAGACGGCCATTAGAAACAATGGGAAATAATGAGCGTTATTTTTTTTCAGATTAAGTACAAATTGGAAAAACACTGAAACCAAAATCGTTTTGCAGCCTTGCGCTCTCCCTCCAAACTGCCTTGATTTAATGTCTTGTGTTTCGGCGCAACCCTGTAAGGACCTTGACTCCTTCCAATGTACGCCCACTCGGGGCTCCGCTGCATTGTGGGAAGAAGATCACACCCATATCAACAATGATGCCAGTGTTTCCTGTTAATCTCTCTTGGCAACACCCAGCCCTCACCCCCATGACCCACACAGCAACCAAATCTTTCCCTCCAGTCCGCCCCCTCCTCTCTCTCTCTCTCTCTCTCTCTCTCTCTCTCTCTCTCTCTCTTCCCCTCATTCATTGCCTGTTTTCAGAGTGTAACAGAGCCTCGGCACCAGAAGTCCACTGGCTGCCTTGGCTGTTCACAAAGAAAACAACCTTGGTCCTGGCAGCTATGTGTGCAGACTCAATACGTGCCGTTGGTGTGTTGTCTAATCTCTTTCAGTCTCTGTCTGTCTCTCTCGCCTGTTCACTGAGGCCTGAAACAGTTGAGTCTTTTCTTCCCAGTGTCTGAAGGCTACTCAGGCTGGCAGGACACAATAAGCGGTTTTAAAATTGGGCTCCCTTTCTTCACGGCTCAGGAGGTTAATAGCTCTGAAATGGCGCAGAGCTGCAGCTTGTTCAGTCGGCGAGATTGAGCCCACTTGAAAGCGTTTATTATTCTCATCTGGAGCTGAAGCATTTTGTTTTGTGTGTTCTTGCAGAGAAGGTAGAACTATTGTCTTTAGGGGGCAGCAGAGGTGAGCATTTTGTGAAAGGGCAGCTTTTTCTGCGGCGTGTGACAAAAGGGGCTCTTGGGTGCAAACGAGGCCTAACATGTCAGGCCGGGTACCCGCCCCGCAGAGAAAATCTCTGAGGGCATCCAATGATATCATGAGCTTCAAGAGAGGCCTTGAGTGACTCATCTTTTTTGATGTGAAGATTAGCCCTTATAGAGTTAGCCGTGGACTCTCGCAGGGGGTTTGACTGATGATGAAGAGAAAGGCGAGGGGAGAGCGAGAGATGCTCTTGTCGAGCGAGAGGGGAGGAGAAGAGCCTGCTCTAGATGAGTGATATAATCTGGCATTATTGCTGCTTGATGGGAGGCGTATCAGCCTCCAGCGCGAGAGGAATCAGAACTAGCACAGCAGGGGCTGTCTGTCTAGATCTGAACTCACAGCTCCTCCTGCTGCAGCGCCGACTCTGCCTGACAACCCCGACTCTGGTGTGAGGGGGAGGACAACGGAGTGAAATAGCTCCACGGAGTTTTGAGAGGAGGATGGGGCCCGAGCTGTTCTCCTTGTTGTTGTTGCCGTTCGGGGTTGGATGAGGACAAGAACGAGGAGGCGGAAAGGGGGGGACTGAGCTAGAGCAGCAGCAGCGGCAGCGGCGGCGGCGGCAGCGATGATGGGGCTTCAGCAGACAAAGAGCCAGACGTTTCACAGACTGTCCTCTGTGAGATGATGGACTGACTTACCTCTTTTCAGGATAGCCATATATCAGGCTCTTCGGTGACTACCTGGCTGCGTGAAAAAAAAAACAAAAAACTGTGCCAACGGCTTTCCCCAAACCAACAACACCCTGCTAGCAGAGCCGCCACAAGCTCAGAGCTCGCTGACTAACTCGCTGCCTTTGAAGTCGGGTTTACTACGAGTTCTATTACAGCCAGAGCCGAGGAGTATATAAAACCAAACTACAATTAGTGCGTTTATTAACTAGACATTTCAACTTGGCTTATTAAGGGCTTATCGGTGACGTCTGGGAAAATAACTGAAGAGGGGTTTTTTTTTGCAAAGCAAGTCGTGTCAACGCCTGCCAAATTCTACTCATTTGGGAAACGAGCCTGTTTAGATTTAGGTTATTGTAGCAGGAGTTTAGGTGGTGGGGGGGGTGCGACAGAGGGGGAGAAAAGGGATATGTCACCTCATAATCGCGAGCTCAAAGGCCTATCATTCACCGATTCACTGTAAGGGATGGTGTCACATGGATGTTGGGAGATATAAAGGATCACACCCACATAGCATAAACAAATAAGCCCACAGCCTGCCAGCCAGCCAGCCAGCCAGCCAGCCAGCCAGCCGGTGACTTCTTGTAGACTATTAATCACAGGCAGAGGCGGTAGCCCTGGGTTATGTCTGTCTGTTTGACTGTGTCTTTCTATCTGTATCTGTCTGCGAGAAGTCTTCTGAAAAACTGGCAGTCAAGGAAGCATTTAAGTGAAACCACAACAAGGGCGGGCATACGTCAAGAGTCAGGAACGTGATGTAAGGGAGCACAGGACCGGGGGGAGGGAGGCGGGGGGGATGTTGCTAGCCTCTTTGAAGTCTCTTCTTGTGCTCACTGCCAAATTTGCCTCCCTCTCTCTCTCTCTCTCTCTCTCTCTCTCTCTATGACCCTGTGCAACATGATCTGTGTGACTGGGGCTAATGGCCAGAAAAACTGATGCCCATATAAGGTGCTGAAAGGAGAAAAGGAGTGTGGCGAAGGAGTAAATGCAGATTCTCCTGCCTTTACCTCTAAAATCCACGTCTGCGCAGAGCGCAGAGAAAAGTTAACGGACGGCTAACGGGATGGTACCCACGGGGTCTTTTATACACACCTGTTTGATGCACTGCAGCCTGTCATTGGTCTGCTGGATGTGCCGGTCCATTGATGGTAACGTGTTCATCTTGATGTCTCTACCGGGACGCCATTAAAAGTCCTTTAGTCTGCAAAAGAAGAGGAAAGAGAGAGAGGTACATCTGTTAAAACAAGTTTTTTTTTTATTTCAGGTGAAGCAGCCTATGAAATTCAAACAAGCATTTTAGTAGCTTGACAAATTCTCAAACAGCGAAGCCAACTCGTTTTTGCAACTGACTCATCGAAGGCTTTGATTTGCCTCGAGAGTGTTTTCGTGTGTGTTTTGTTTGGCAAATGCATGAAACTGAGATGTTCCGTGGCAGCGCCGTTCACAACCAACAGAAATCTGACCAAACTGAAAGAAAACTTTATTGCTTTATGTTACCTGTGGGAGGAAAATCTAACACCGCGACCCGAAAAAGGACGTCAAGCTGCTATCTCTCTTTTAAAGAAGCAAACCTCACAGTCAAGGTTATCGAGCGGGAGCGCGGACTTCGAATTTATTCCCGCACCTGACGGCAGATAACATTTTCTGCGCGCATCTTGTTCTGATCCAACGGCGAGCGACCGCAACAAGGCCAGTTTTTATTTCTGACCGACTCAGAGGCTGGATTAATAGACATCGTGCCGCTTTTCGCGAGGCCTCCGTCCCTCACCATCCCTCTGTGTTTATCTCCATCGGTGTTGGTCCGCCTCACATTCCTCCACACAAAAGGCAAACTGAGAAACCACAGGTGGGAGGAGGAAGAGAGAGAGAGGAGGCCTCTAGAAAGCTGCTCAGTACTGATAAAGGGTCCCCAAAGATCCCCCGCTGTGACAAACAGAGCGAGAGAACGAATACGATGGAAGCATAGTGCTCAGCTTTGGAGTTTTTTTTTTTTTTTGCTCAGTCTGGTGGGCTTATCTTAGAAAGAGTATTGCGAGTAGGCACGCTCTTTTTTCCTCTCTTACACACACACACTTAAGAGCATGTAAACACAAAAGCTTGAATTCTTCACTTTGATTAAGCGTAAAAAGGTAAAACTTCAAAGGAACACCTTGAGAATAAGAGTGTATTACTAATCCTCTGAGCTTAAGTATTACCAGAGTAGAATTACCTGGAGTGCACTTGCACAAAGTCTTAAACATCAGCGGATACATTGCTGGCATGAGTAAGGGGGAATTCTGGAGCAAATGTGGTCAAATGGTGGGTGGCGAAAACAGCTCTCGTTGGGTTACACGGACGTGATGCTGGTGAGGTTGCTGACTGTCTGTGAAAAGTCCCGAAAAACAGCCCCGCGGGGCACAAAGCCACTCTGACCGCGCCATAATATGACCATAACTTTGGGTGGCCTAATTCTGCTGTGCTGTGTCTCCCAGCTTCCAGCAGATGTCTCCCTCTCCTGCTGCTAACCAGCGTGTCTCTTTTCACACACTCTACACCGGGAGCAAGTGGTCCAGAGAGGGCTCCTTTAAGCCTTGACAAGTGCTACAAATCCCCTTCAGCAGCCAGGCAGCTCCACGGACCGCTAACAGGGCACACTCCAAACCCAGCGCTGGCCGTCTGACCTTGTGGCTATTGATTAACTGTTTCTCCTCCAGCTCCCCCTTCCTGCTGTCCCGACACACATCGCAAGCCCAGACCGAGAGGAGGGAGGAGGAAGGTTGGAGGGGGGGGGGGGGGGGGGGGGGGCCAATAATCTCTCCCTTTTTTCTCCCCCTTCTTCACACACACGCACACACACACACACACACACACACACACACACACCTCCTCCCACAAACAGGCAGCGCTTTTGTGAGTCAATGAAAAAGCGGGCCCTCAGGTTCTGAAAAGGAAAAATGAGTGAGAATTGGAAATGCAACTGGCCCGGGCCAGGGCTGTGTTCAAGTCGAGTAGCGTTATAACTGGAGATATAAAAAAAAAAATAACGATCAAATACCTGACTGACTGACTGACTGACTGACTGACCGTCCAGGCAGACGACCACACCCCCCGTTCAGAGCAAAAATGTGTTGCATAACAGGCGATGCTTCAGTGGAAACTTAGCAGAAGTCCTCCTCCTGCCCCACATTCTGACCCCTCCCTGTTTACTATCAAAAAATAGCTGTAATCCTGTCAAGTCATCACAGAGGAAGGAAACAAGTAGCTGAATGTTGACAGCTCTGCTTCTCCTTCTCCACAGATTGACTGACTACAGCTGGACTGGAAAAAAACAGCAAAAAAAAACTGGTAGCAGTGTGTGATTTCTCTCCTGTTATCCAGATTTCTATTTTTCCATTTAGACTTTTAGACTGCCGCTGTGACTATTTGAGCATGCACGCTGAAGACGGGCCCGGCTTAATCTTTATTGTCTTCCAAACATCTTAATCCCAGCTCCACTCAGCACTGCTTACCAGGAGGTGCAAACAAGATTACACATCCAATTATGCTGTATGCATATTACAACATAAAGCTTTAAACAGCAGTGGGATGCAGCTATGAATCAGAGCCAGTAACAAACCACAAATAATAACAACATCCCATGAAGCTTCTGTTTCTTTCTCTTGCTGTCTCAAAACACACACACACACACACACACACACACACATTCTCACTTTTTTTTTTTTTGTTTCCCCCTCCTCCTTCTCCTCCTCCTCCTCGTTCTCTCTTTCCTGAGCAAAAACAAGCTGGGGGAAGTGGGGCCAGAAATAAGTGCTCAGAAACAAAAGCAAAGTAATATGAAGAGCAGTGGAGTATGGCAGGACGGGGGCAAGAAGGGCCAGGCTCAGTGGGAGAGAGAGAGACACAGAGAAGAAGAAGAAAAAAAAGAGACAGTGTTGAAATTATCTCTTCATTATCAACCTTTACACACACACACACACACACACACACACACGCACACACGATCACTCATAGCATGGTGATTTCTCATTCAGACAAATGACTACCACCTTTGTCAAGTACAGCTTGCTTTGAATGTGATCAGGTGGGAGTTGCATGGAAGCCGGTGTCACACTGAACACTGTGTTGGAGATAGGAGTACATTAGGAGGGCAAAGGAATAAAGATATTTTTATGTTTTTTTCATGTATATATATATATATATATATATATATATATATATACACACACACACACACACACGCACACACACCGCATACACACACATCAGGATAATTCAGCAGCAAATCACAGATAAAATCGTGAAACATTCAATTTAATTGAATTCAAAATACTTTCTATTTCTTTCTGTATCTCTTAGGGCATAATGTGAGCTAAGTGAATTTGCAAGTACAGAGAAAACTCACAGATATAAGAACAGTGTGTACACAATTTAGGGAGCTCTATTTGAGATATGACAGAAGTTGTACGAATCACCTGAAAATAATATTTTGTTATCTCTGAAAGAACCTACTTATATCTACAGACCGTGGTCCTCTTCCATGGAGTCTCTGTGTTAAAACTCTGACGTTTTCAGAGAACCTGCTGAGCGGACCAACTAACTACTCAGATGGTGGAGCTTTTAAAGTGCAGTTTCTAATCCCTCTTGTTTTCTCCTTCACGCTAGGAAGGAGAGAATGAGGCGAAGGAGTTGCAGTCAGCAACTACGCCGTACGATGCCTGGTCAGTACTACACACTGGTCCTTTAAGGACAGTGACTGATCCAAAGTGGACTACTACCAAACTGCTGCAGCTGTTTACAAGGTCGAATGACTTCTGGAGTAAACCAAACGTTGTTCTGTTTGATAATCAAAACACATTCTTGATATAATCCGAAACATACATAGCTGAGATATATCGCACTTTTGAGGAAGTTTGTTCGACCGTTACAAAGACACCTTGGATTTGGTTCTTAATCATAAGCCCAGAAAACAAATGAAAGAGTGAAAGTACAGAACAAACTCTTCATCTGTGTGAAACAAAACCTTCAGTAACTTTTTTTGTTGGTTTGAGTTGCATTTAGCTCGAACCGTTTATTTAAACAACAGAAATTTGTGCGCCGATCATCAGAACATCATCAGAATACGATCCGGCTCAAAGCTGATAAACAGCGATATCAAATTATCAGCAAGTCCTGCAGCCACATAAGCCCTGTGTGTGAGGCAGACACACCCGTGGCATTTTCTCAATATTGTCTACTATGTTTTGAAGTGATGCTGTGGTTTGAGAACGGGTTTCAAGCCCCAGAGGAAGAGAAGGATATTCTACGCATAAAGTCTTCAGTTGAAGTTAAATAATTACGGGCTTCCATGAAAATAACATCTTCTGAGGTGATTTAAGGCTTAATCTGTTCGTCTCTGCCGTATGTAGAGGGCAGTGCTCAGCAGTAGAAAAGTGGATGACTGGGTGAAGTCTGGCCAGAGATCATCTTCATTATTCAGCAGAGTCTGGAAAAGAGAATTCTCAGTCCTGCTCTCCGGACACAACGGGGACCTTCTCTCCTCCTCCTCCTCCCCCTCTTGTCCACAGTTATATGGCACTTGACTTTCCTTTCTCTCAGTGCCATGTGCTTTGCTCCCCCTTTTCTATAGCCTCAGACATCATTAGAGCCACCCAGCATGCGACTGCTTTCCACCACCTTCTATTTTCCCGTTCTATCATTTCCTCTCCGTCCCTCATATCTCCCAACCCTCCTGCCCTCTTCCTCCTCCTCCTTCCCTCCCTCCCCTCCTCCTTCTCCTTCCCTGGGGCCCCCCGTGCGAGAGCTGCCATAACAGGAGGTGGAATGGATTCATTTGCTCTAATGTGGTTTGGGCTGCAGCGTGGCACGGCACAGAGCGACACTTTCTCCCGGCGCACAGAGCTTCTCTCCCTCTCTTTCTCCCCTCTCCTTCCCTGTCTGCAGTTCATGTGTTTCAAACAGGCCAATCAACACCACTCAGCTGGCCTGCTGGCCTCTCTCGCTCTCTCTCTCTCCTGCTCCCTCCCTGTCTCTGCTCTCAGTGTGTCTGTAAAAAGCCACCAGCCCTCTCTCTCTCTCTCTCTCTCTCTCACACACACACACACACTAATATCTCTAGTGGCAAACTCCATAGCCAGACAGTCCTCTTTTTTTTTGCTCTCATTGCCTTTATTTCCTCCATTCTGTCTTAGCGTCTTCATTTCTTCACAAACCTACTTCCAACATCACATTTCTGTCTTTCGGCTTGTTTTTATTCTTTGTATTATTTTGCTAATCCTCTCCTCCACTAATCTCTCCTCCCTCTCCTTAGCCCTTCCGAGAGTGAAGCCAGCTATTGGAGCATATGGCTCCCTCCGGCCTTTATAAAACTCAACCCTCTACGCGGCATCAGAACCACCAGCGTCTAGAGCAAGAATTACGAAATGACGTCCCAGCGGGGTGGAAAAAAAAAATAAGCTCTAAATATTTGCTGTTTGTTTATCTTCTGTTTTAATGTGACAACCACAGGAGCACCGGGCAGCTATGTGACACCCAACACTGCAATGCAAACAGCTGTGATGTGGGGATATGTGAGCTGCTCTGTTGCGTCTATAAATATAGACTTCAGTTGTGGAGTATTGCAGGTATCGCCACCAGATACCCGGGGCAACCGATTATTTCACCTCAATGTGAGATCAGAAAGGGCAGCGTGTACTAAGAGTGACCCCCCACTTTTAGCCAAAGCTGCACATTTGGGTTTCAGCAAGGGATTGACAACATTGCGGGATGTCGATATTGAAATATTTGGAACTGAGTGCGCTGATATCAGTAGCATGGCGACATTTAGTTGATTGTCTCTAAGATACTACTTAAGATATTGAGCAGCGTCTAACAATTATTTTGCGATCAATTAATCAATTAGTCTAGAAACGTTCCTCGCCTTGCAATGGCGTCTACAAGTTGTCAGACAAGCGGCATTTGAAGGAGACACAAAGCGGAAAAAGCAAACAAACCCTCGTATTTTTTGTCTTATAGCCAAGCTTTTTATGGATAGTTTTAGTAAACTGTTATGAAATTATTGTCGCTGACCTTCCCTCCAGGAGTTGGAGGAGACCAAAAACAGATAAGAGGAGTGAACATTACTGGACATTAGCTAAAACTTGGTGCTAAGAATTGTGTCTGCTGTATGTGTAAATGGCACTGCTTCTGCAACTTATAACATGATGTTCAACCTTGATTTCATGTCAACAACCAAGTGCAGCTATATGAGATGTTTTAATGAAGAGACTGCATGAAGAAATATGCACCATAACTCCTTTGCAACAACATCTCACATCTCCCCATCTCTGTGACGCCCGTTGTTTTACTCCAGCGTGACCGCCCCAAACAACAACACTTTATTACATGACACGTCGTACAAACTAGTTCTGTCCAACCATAACCTGACCACATTATAACCATCATGAAAACCTCAGTTGTTGCCTCATCACATGCTGTATCATTGCAAGGTATTCGATAAAAAATACTATTCTCAAGGCTTCGCCGCTCTTTAATCTTCCTTTTATATTTATGTGTGTGGGCCCTTGCGCGGTATACTGGCGCGCCGATGTTTTGTTTTCATGCGTCTCGAGGAGTGCGTGTCGGAAGGCCATCTATCTAACCGTGAGATGCAAAATCAGGTCATCCATGAGCAGAACGGAGCTTGGCGTCATGATGAATGAATGAACTCCTTATTCATAGAATGTTCCAGTTGCTGAGGACTATAAATACCAGCTGGGAAGATTGTATGTCCTGGCTGCCACATACGATTTTCACTGTCTTGAAAACAAGATTTCTATCACTACGTGATGCGCAGCGATGAAGCGGCGTGTGTGTGGAGGAAGCACAAGGCCAACGTGCAGCCTTTGTAACTGCACTAGGCCATCGCGGGCCTGCCTGAAAATACTGAGCCCTTTCAGTTAGAGCGTGCATAAATCTCATAAGCTTTATTAAGTGCAATAACAGCAGTATAGTATTTTTAAAGCGAATGTGAAGAGATGGGGTGAGGAGAGGGGAGGAGAGAGGAGAGGGAGGAGAGGAGGAGGAAAGTGATTGACAGTACAATCTGACAACCTTGTGTTAAAGCTAACCTTATGGGCCTGACTCCAGCAGAGCTGTTAGCTCTACGCCGCCCCCCTGTGACTGCTGAATGGGTAAACTGACAAATTCCATATGGTTTCAGCACCAAACTGCTGACCGTACAATTAAACAACATCCACTGGGGTGAGTGTAACACACGTCGGCGTTAAGCGTTAGCATATGAATATTGCATCACGATAGGCTGTGTGAGGAGAGAGTGATGAAGTGGGTGCGGAAAAACAGAGAGACAGGGGCAGAGTGAGACTTACAAAGAGTGAGTGTGATTCAATCTGCTCAGTAAGCCATGAAATGGTATTGGTGTCATTAGGGAGAGCAAAAAATATATCTGTGCCCAGTCTGCCTCCCTCCCTTGTCTTTGACCTCCAAAAGCACAATCCTTACTAAAAAAGCAGTCAGCCTGCCTCTCTGCGCGGTGGAACGCGCGTCCTACGGTGTGCTGCAGCCCCGGCAGAGCAACCTTTTATTCCTGCCTCTGATCTTGGGACAACGGCAATAAACCAATTCTTAAGCATTTACAATTAGAAACGTACCGTCACCGTGTGAAATAACACGCCCAGCACAGTCAGCGCGAAGAGAACATGCCACTTATTATAAGACCTTAAATAAGCCTTTTTCAGCTCATAAGTGATAGAGAAAAAAAAGAAAGAAATCACAGCCTTGCTTATTCGAATTCGACAAAACTGAAATCAAATGGACAAAGGACAAAGTCAGTGGATGGCTCTTAATCTAAAAATACATAATTAAAACTGACAATTTAACAGATATTCTGGCGTTAACTGTCAATGGCGACAACAAATGGCTTCGCTAGATGACGAGGACTGATTTGTGCTTTTTGTTTTTGAGCTTTGGAGGGGAGGAGAGTGTTTTCTTAAACTTCCATCACAACCGTCGGCATTTAACAGCAGTTAATGATGATTTATCATCATTCCCCATAACAACTGCAACAGCAAAAAAGATTATGGGATGACGGCGTCTATAGACTATGCGGTCATTTAAGCGCCAATAACATTCAACTGTTTGATAGAAATTTGTTCGCGGGGAGTGCAAGGTGTGTGTGTATATGGATATAAAATCTAGGTTTTAATTGATGGTAAGCAGTGCAGGAATACTTAACACAGCACCGAGCTTGCGTTTCTATCATTTAATAAGAAGAGTATATAACTAAGATAATTAAACAGCGCAGGATCATTATTTAATTCCCACAGTAAAGCGGCCCGTTGAGTTGGTAGAGAATAATGCATTTGTTCAAGGGCATTGGAACAAGACTGATGTTTGCTAGCAGCGTGAACCAGGTCCTCGGATAGGCAGTCTGTGTAACGGCGATGCAACAAATACAAACCGTCGGCGCTTTCAAGCAGCTCACTGAAAAATCCTTTGACAGTGGGTTTTTTAACTGAAGCGGCTAATAACCTCAGAGCGGCGAGACCTTCCTACGGATAGGAGGGAAGAAGCGCGGCAGCTCATTCATCTTGCTATGGCACGTGTGTGTGTGTGTTTGTTCACCACTGTGTGTGAATTGAGGGTGAGTTACCCAAGACACAAAACATCTGCTGTGAAAATGAAACAGCCTAATGGTGTACACAGACACCAGTTTCATTCACTGAAGGACAGTTCACACAGGTACTGTTTGGCACAGTGGCGCAAGGAAAAAAAGAAAAAGAAAACACAGCGTTGAAAGGCTAATGTGCTCCACTGCAGCTTTCACAAAACACTCCTCTTAGTGCTACAAAGCACTCTACTAGCGTGTGTTTATTCGTGATCTCAAGCGTCGTTACACAAGGTCCATCCTATCAGCTTATCTTCATGCGCGCATGTGCGCGGCATGTTTCTGCGTCGAGAATGATGTTTGACATCACGGGCAGACGCAGAAAACATACATCTTGGAGCCTCGAGGAAACTAATGTGTGTGTGTGTGAGTGTGTGTGTGTCTGCTGTGATGTGCTTTCTCTCTAAAATGTTATTCTACCGCGGCTCTGCTCGTGAGATTGGAGGCGCGCAGAAGGAGGACACAGACGGACGAATAGAAGGAGAGAGGCAGGAATACACTCATATAACATATTACATGTAGTGGGTGGCTGGGAGAGACGTGCAGGGAGAGATGGGGGGGGGGGAATGGTTGCGGGAGTAGGAGAGAGCGATGGCGAGAGGTCATCCCTGGGTAATTTGTTTTGGTCCACTCAGAGCGCAGACACACAGGGAGCAGGTAAACCAATTACAGTGTGACATGAATCACTGAACTACAGGCAGCCACGCAGCTACACCAGCCAGCCAGCCAGCCAGCCAGTGCAGCCGAGCAGCCGACCGAGTGCGCGCTTTGTCTCTTTCCTAAATGCTGGTCAGTCACCAAGCCACAGCCGTGCTCCTCCCTTGACCACGATTGCACATCTGGAGAGGCTGATGAGAGAAAAAACAAGCACAATTTCCCCACGGATTCAGCGCTGAGAGATCCCGTGGAGCTTAGACGGCTTTTTAACATTTATCTTCGATAGATCTGGATGTTCTTCCTCTGAAGGGAAAAGACGCGAGAACGTATAGGAAACGGTGTGTGGATTGACCCCAACACAACAAAGGAAACAAACCGGGACCACTACGATGGTTTCATCTGCAAGAAATAAATCTAATCTGACGAGTATGTGTTTGGGTTCTTCTCCATCCATTTTCAAACCACAAGCAATAAGGATAATGATACGGCTCCTTTGAAAAGGCACAAGGTTGGATGTCAAAGCCAAGCCAAATACTCCAGGGGGAGGTTAGAAGTATTAACATGACAAAGACTTAAGCAATTACTTTAATTTCCTTAATCGCCCAACGGCTGTCAAAAGCGATGTCGTGTCAAGGCCTCCCAGTCACATGCGCCACGGCTACATAACAGAAGCAGAGAGCAACTTGTAAATAAACAATCATGTAGATTCTCCTCCGGTGGCAACAGCTCTAATCCTGGAGTTGATGCTAAACTGACGGAAGCTTCATGAAAATCACGCCACGACATAGAGAGGGAAGAGAATGAAGTTGACAAGGAGAAGGATTGGACTGGATTAGATATCGCCTTGGCACTTGGTTTTATTTGATGTGGCCTCGGTGCACGTTGTAGTTTCAGGAGGGTAAATATTTGATGAAGGGCGTTACGGTGACCGGTCTGCTCCTGCCGGGGAGCTGTTCTGAGGCGACTAATAAAGGCGGCAGCAGGCAGGTTGTGCGACCACCGTCCGAGTAGCTGGCTGAGCAGAAGTGGCTGAAGCCGGTGTCGCCATAACGTGTTTACAAACCTTTTGTGTCTTCTAATGTTAGCTCAGCGGGCAAGATAGCTCTTCCTTTGACTGTACATCAGTATGCACTCTCATGCATTTGCATACTGTGGCATACACACACACACACACACACACACACACACACACACACACACACAGCAGCAGCAGTGGAGGGCTGCAGTGGTTTTACAGTTGGAAGAGATTTCCTAAGATGTTAAATCTACCATCTTGCTGCCTTAAGTGTACAAGGGCCTCCTGAACTGCTCTCTGAGAGCCACTAACTGGCCATTTGCACTGTCTGGCTCGCTGGAAGGCACTCCCTGCCTCCTCTCGTAGACCCTCCACTCTCCCTCCATTTTTTCCCCCTTCCTTCCTCCGTCTTCTCTCCATCACTCCTCTTCCTCTCATCTGTTTCACCCACAATTTCCTGTTTTCTTCTCTCCATCTCTTATTGCCTCCCTTCCATCTCCACCCTCTTCATGTCAGCTCCCCTCCTCTCCTCTTTCTACCAACCCCCCCCCCCCCCCCCCCCATCCTCCTCCTCCCCATCCCCTCCTCTCCTGACTCCTTGTTCCCTCCCTCCCTCCTTCCCACCACCTCCTCCTCCTCTTTTTCTCTCTCTCTGTCTCTGTCTCTCTCTCTCTCTCCATTCCTCTGGCCCTAAAACCAGCCCCTCGGCCGCCCGCTTGCGCTCACTCAGATGGCTGTTACCATGACAACCCTGTTCTTTCAGCTCTTGCAAAATAATGAAGACAATGTGTTTTCCATTTAGATGAGTTTTCTGGCGCAGCAGGGAGATATGGAGTGTCCATCTTGCCTCCTCTTTCACTGCGGAGGAAATGTAATAAAAAAAAAAAAGGGTTTCTAACCTCTCTCTCTGACACTCCTTCACTCTGCCTCTCTCCCTCTCTCTACACACACACACACACACACACGCACGCACACACACAGGTTAGGGTGCTGTGTAAGCCAGCTGGGTGGTAAAGCGAGCTCAGTGTTTTAACCACAGTAGACAGAGTAGCAGCAAAGGCTAACGTCTGGCTGCTCTTGCAACAAAGCACGTCATCTGCGGCATTCTGTTGCATCTCATTGGACAAAAAAAATAAAGAAAAGAATAAATGGTTGACAGGTAGAGATGAGACTTGACTGAAACAAACAAACAAACAAAAAAAAAACTGCAGTGAAATCACAGTGGACAACTTGTCTGTGATAGATTACTGAGTCCTGGACCCGGTTGTCAAATCCATGCTCTGACAATGATAAACTGTGAACATTTCAGGCCTTATTTGGTGTTTTTGGGACTTATCGATGATATTTTCACAGCACAATGCTCCAGTGCGGGAATAAATGCCATGACAACTAAAATTAATGGAAAGAGCTTTCTTTCTTTCTCTCGCGGGCCTGGATTTATTAACTTGCACAGCGCACGAGGGGGAAATGCGATCCAACCACTTGTTAAGGACTGAAAAGTAACATTTTACACCGCTCTGAGAGGTAATTCAGTTGCAACTTCTTGGCATTTTTTTTTTTTTTACCCAGGGGTTCAACGTAAACAAACAAATGCGGTGTTTTTTTCTTAGCGCTGTATTTCTAATGACAGCAGTGTTGCAATAAAAAAGCTTTCCAACGTGTGAAAAAAAAAAAAAAGACTTTGCACAAGACTCGCTAAAAAGAAAAAGTGATTAAACAGAGAGAGTTTCACACTGCTAGGATCTGCAAAGTCTTAAAAAATAACGTGCCTTCATTCAAACGTGGAGGCAGCTGATCTGCATAGGTCAGGACTTGGTTTTCTGGATTGCACTCTGGCGTACTGCATTATACTCCTTTGGGAAAATATATATCCGTCTGCCAGAGAAAGAGAAGAGTTACATACGAGAGCAATGGAGAGAGGGAGCAGTATAATATGTGTATGTCCACATGTTTACAGTGGAAATAGTGAGTCTGGGACATTTTCTTTGGGTCTCTTTTCCAGTGTTTATGGAGAGCGGTGAGGAACAACACTTCCTGAGAGGAAAGCCAGCTTTCCAAGCCCAAACCCTCTTCCAAGCCCCGCAGACGGGGAACGCTCTGTCTCCAATTTATGTTTTCCACCCAGTGCCGCGTAAACACGAGTGTAGAAAAACTGGTATGCATGTGCACGGGTGTGTTTCAGTTACTATACACACACACACACACACACACACACACACGAAACAAAGGCAGGCAGGCAGGCAGACTAATCACGGACAAATGAGCCAAAACATCTCAGAGCGCAGTGATAGCCCCGGTGTTTACCAGCTGTAATAGACCTTTTCTCGTGAAGAAGCTGCAAAACAGAAGATGACACAAACAGGGTCAAGCTCCATCTGAAACCCACTCCACTGACCTCCTCTTACTCCTCACTAAAGCTTTCTTTCCCCGGCCTGTCAACACCGGTGACAAGGGGGATTTAAAAAGAGAGCTGGGAGGAGACTCTCTCCTACTCTTCAGTCTTGCTGTCTCCCTTCCTGCCGGCCGCCCTCTGCTCGTTCTTAATTACATCCAGATCAGACTATTAATGAAGTCTGATTTTAACAACACCTACAGGGAACGAAGGAGGGCTTTCCTCAGCCAGCGAACATATCAAATCAAATCTGGCTCCTGGCCTTGACAGGTTTTTTTTTTTTTTTTGGGGGGGCGAGTAAAATGACGCGTCTTTAAATCGAAGTAACGCTAAAAATTATTTTCAGTGTTGATTGTTTTTTTAATTAAAAGAGTGATTCTTTGATTTAACCTCTTTCGTTCCACGCATTCTTCTCCTTTTTCTAAGCCTGTCAACAACAACATTACATAAAATGCATGAGTTACACACGTGCTATGCTAGTTTCAGCCAACGCAGCCTCGAGCCGCTACCATCAAGCAGGAACGAGGAGACTTAAGCTGACTCAAGTGACATCACTTGAGGCAACTTATCAGATCTGGCAACTCCCTCTGGAGCACAGGTTACGATAATACTCTCTAAAGAATGCCCAGTGCCCAGTTTTATAACCTTCAAAATAATCAATTAAGAATTATACACAACTAGGAAGCAGCACCATTTACCAGCTGGGCCAATAAATTGCTCGATAAATGACTTAAATAGTTAATCGATAATCAAAATCGCCGCTGATTAACTCTATAGACTAATCATTTCACTTCACTTTGGCTGCTGAAATGATCTTTCAGCGCTCGGCTGGGCGGAGCGGCTTGTGCGAAGGTGTTGAAGCGGCACATGTCATCCGTCAGCCCTCTGCTGTTTGAAGTGCAGGGAGGTGGTGACAAGTTGCTGCGCGCGCGCCGATGTATACATTTAAGCAAATCTAATCATCAGCTGCAGAAACGGCGTCACATCGCCTCCTTTTTCTGACGCTGTTTACTCGCCTGCTGTGAGCTAAAACTACCCGCGTTTGATCGTCAAAGGGTGCGCCGCCAGCAGTGCACACACAAACACGTGTACAAAGACAAGGTGGGGGGTTGTATATTATATAGCACCATATGTGTACAGTGATGGCAGCCCTTTGATCAGCAGGTTGGTTGCGTATAGGGGGGGGGCTTTAAAGTGCTCTAGTGATGCAGTCGCTTCCCACGTGCATTCATATTTGATGTACAGCATGTGGCGGGAAACAGCCTCTGTGCTCCGGGCGCTCTGATCTTCTCAAGACACTCCTGTCAGAAAGCATGATGGCACGATGCGCGCTGTAACAGCCTCATCTATATGTTTACACACACACACACACACACGTGTGTGCGTGTGTCACGAGGTGTGCGTTTTTATCTGTGTGTGTGTGTCTCTGTAATACCATTGTCCACTGCCACCTGCAGAGCACAGCAGCATTAGCAGCCCCCCTACTCCACACACACACACACACAAATCCCAACAGATCAAAACACTGCACTCCATCAAATCCAGTGAAAAGCCTGTTTACTGATGATCTGGTGTGAAGACAACAGACGGCTGGACTGGAAGAAGGAGAGAGAGAGAGAGAGAGAGAGAGAGAGAGAGAGAGAGAGAGGGAGAGGTGAGGGGTGAGAGTGGTTGAGGCAGTGAGGCAATCGGGGAGTGGCCGACTGCAGGGGCTTTTAGTATGAGCCATTGTAAAGGAGCTAGGTGGGATAATTGGTCTCCTAAGCTCAATGCGCAGCATGCATTTTTAATGAGCCCACACTGTTGCTCATTTAATATATAGGCAAGAGATTGCAGATAAAGAAGAAATGCTGCGAAATGCTGATGTTTATAGAGACGAGTGGGCTGACGGGGGGAGACAGAGATGTTATTATTTCTCTGCTTTGGCTCGTGTTGTTAATGTTATTAGTAGTTTGTTGCATAATGGCTGTATAAATGTCTTATCGTGCCAGAAAGAGTACACTGGACTGTACGAGCAAACAAAAACAGTTGATTTGATTATTTAACGTGCGATATGCGATGCACTACGCCGCCATGAAACGAGAGGGTGACTGAATGTCACCGCCGACTACTTAACTCGAGAACCGTGATCCATACGCTCCGAAATCCAAATTCACTGCCTGTAAGCCGGCAGCTCCGAGAGGGCCAACCTTCCTGCAGCCAGAGGCTGTTGGGAAGTACAGTTAGCGAATAAAACTCACACACCGGCTCCAGCCAAGACTTCTGACCTGTCAAAGCACCTCGTAATGTTCTTACTGACCTCAAAGCAACAAAAAGAGCAACCCTTTTCGCATTACGGCAGTCTCGGGCGGGCATTAGAGGGCTGCGCTGACCAGGAAGTTAACAAGCTGGTGGCAGGGGGCAGAAGCACCCGAGTTTAAGTGAATTAAGAAAACTAAGTCGTGTTTAGCCCCGGCATGAGTCCATCTCTCCTTGTTGGAGGGCACGGTGCCTGGGCTGCCACCTCGTAATAGCATTAAACACCTCCCAAATAGATGTTTGGGAGTGAGTACACTGCAACCCAAAGGCTGTGAATAGGACTGCTTACAATAGAGGACTGCACTTGGACTTGGACGACAAAAGGAAGAAGGGGGGGATTAAAGAGGGGTGGCAGGAGGGATAAATAGAGGACAGGAGGCAGAGGGGAGAGGTGGCAGGTGGAGGGAGGTTGATTAATGACAGGTTCTTTTTTTTTTTTGCCTCCCTCTCTCTCTCTCCCCATGCTGTCCTACAGTACTTCCTTCAGGGACCCCACAGACCTCCTCCAGCATCCTGCTTCGAAGCCCTCCGCGAGATCTCCAGTCCAGGTCCATCCATCAATGCTGCTCCCATCCTGAATGCAACTCAACTCCCCTCTGTAGTAACCCTAACTCAGCCTGTTAACACAACCCCTGTCTGCTCTCGGTGTCTTCTCCGCAACTGATGATTATTTTTCATTTTGTCTAACCAGCAGTCCAAAAGCAGACGGTATTTCATGAAATAAGTTCATTCTCCCCTCCCGAGTAGGGCTCGTCTTCCGCTGATATTTCTGACACTAGTGCCATTGCTGATGATTTCAGATTTCTTACCTTCGACGAAAGAAGCCAAAACTCCCAGATTTAAAATACTGTCTAAACACAAGCAACAAAACAAGAACTTTGCCACTAAAAACAGGCAAAATTACGATTTGAATTTGAATCAGAGCCTTAAATCAGTGAAGTCGTTGGCAGTTGACAGCTCTCAGTACTGTTTTTATCACTGGAGCCAAAAAGTATTATGGTTTCATAACCAGCCCTAAAACTGAGAAGCTCCAAACAGGAAATGTTTGTCATTTTTTCATTTATAAATGACTCAGTCAACAAAATTGTTGACGAATGATTTTCTGTCAGTTCATCGACGAACCCCTTCAGAGCATTCGCTCGTGATGTGTCGTCTCTCGACTTTAGTCCAGCTCTGCAGTTAGAACGTGTGCTTTAAGAGATTCCATGAACAAAAAACTCGTGCTTTCATCTTTAAAGCAGCTTAAACGTAAAGAAACGAACGGCTGAAGCACTTCCTGGAACCAGAGGCGTGCTGGACGTGCAGCTCATGTAACATATGTCAGTACACATCTCTGTTTATACTGTACTCAGTCAGGCCGGCTAAACAGGGTTCGTAGTCATCAGACCTCGGCCGTTCTCTTTGATGCGAGTACAAAAGCTCCCTAGCGGATGTGAGCTAGCCCCGCACCTCCACCTCCACCTCCTCCGCCAAACAGCCCCCACACCCGCCTCGAGCCTCGCGGCCAATCCCCTCCTCTGACTGAGCAACACACACGGGGGAGAGAGCTGAGCATAAGCATCTGGATCACGCAAATTAATTCTATTTTCTGATGGCAGACAGACGGACCCGCCGGACGGCCGCCGCTAATCTGCCGCCTCCCTCCCCCTTCCTCTCTTCCTCTCTCCTCCTCCCACCACCACCTATAATCCCTGAGAGAGAGAGAGAGAGACAGACAGCGAGAAAGAAAGAGTTTGGGACAGTGAGAGCGAAAGGGACACTTACATAATGGTGAAAATAGGCTTGATCTTATCCCCACGCCTGAAATAAAATGGACTGCCCACTGGCTAAATAAACACTTGTTGGCCACTTTGCTAATGCTACTCAACACAATGGAAGACGGATGATGTTTCATTCACAGTCTCGGCCGCCTTGTTTGATTTGCTGGCACAGCACAGTGTATATAGCCGGAGTAATAATAAACTTTGCAGTCTGGTGAAAGCTGCAGCAGTGTAGGCCTCACTCAAGTCTTGTTAGGTGACAGAAGGCTCTGCTGCAAACACACGCTCCCGACTGAGGAAACACACACACACACACACACACACACACACACGAAGAGCCATATTTCTTCCAATTATGTGTAACTGACTTGTAATTTGGCCCAATCTCCTGTGAGTTTGTGTGTGACCCCGCCACAAGGGGAGCGGACGTAAAGATGAGGTGTATGAGTGTGTGTGTGTGTGTGTGTCTTGTGTGCTACAATATGTGCTTTGTATTCATTGCAGATAACAGGAGGCCGTTGGAGGAGAGAAAACAGCAGCCATTGATTTTGTGTGCTGGGCAGGCGTTTCTCCATTCCAGAGTCTGGTCGATACACACGCCGAAAGCAGGGAGCACCGGGAGAGGGTGAGGGGGTTATACACCACTCTGGACACTGCATAAACACACACATACACAAGCGCGTGTGTCGGCAGCCGGCAGAGGAGCGGACACAAGGCCTGTCAGGTAAATCGCGGTTATCTCATTAGCCGCAGACGCATTCACAAACACGTACGCACGCATGATCAGACGCAAATATCAGCACTTTGCAAACACGGACTCGAATGAAGGCAAAACGAACAAATGGACTCAATAAGGCAATTTCTTTACTGTGAACAGGGCAGGAGAGGGTGGGAGGGTGAGAGGGTGGGAGGGTGAGAGGGTGGGAGGTGAGAGGGTGGGAGGGGGGGCATGTTTCAGCATTAAATCCTTTATAAAGTAGCCAGCAAATCAAACATTGATTTCCACAAGCCACTGTGCCGGAGGCAATAAGGATCTCCCTCTTCAGCCGAGGCAGCGCAGGCCACACACATACACACAACAATAAGCACACAAACACGCCGACAGCAGGCACTAAATGAACTTTATGTTGAAAAGTAATTGCCGCGATCTGAATAGGAAAAACATTTGCGAGGCTGTGTGTGGTTGGCCTGGTTTGGAGCCAGAGGGAAACACTGGTCAGCTTTGATCAAAGATACGCTGCCTCTGCTGGACAAGTGGCCATTAGAGGGGCACGCTGACAAATGTAATAGTTCAGCTCATGTTTATATTTAATGAGACAGAAAAAAAAATGCTGCTTTCACCAGAATGGCTGAGTTTGTTCTTTACTGGTGGCCACTGCTTCTCTGCGCAAGTTGTGTCATATCGATATGTTAAAAACTGCAACAGCCTTCCAACTGCGCTAACTTGTTGCTTGTTACCTTTCACGGCTAGGTACATGTTCTTGAGATTTGATCCGCAGCCAAATCGAGCACCCTTGAGCTTTATAAGGTTCCACTAAGAAAAGAAGGTTTGACATGAAGTCAGATGTGAAAGAAACAGTCCATGACTTCGATGGGAGGCGGTTAAGGGGAGGTGACCTACAGGAAGGCAGACAAAACTTCAATTTCATCCAATTCAAGTGATGTTACACTGTTGGGCGCAAAGGATGACGCTTCCTTGGACGGATTTGTCTGAAGACCCTGAGGCAGCTGTCGAAGTGTGACAATTTTCCAACTACGGAACTGTATAAGTTGTCCAATATATGCCAATAAAAGGACCATTCAATAAATAGGCAGGTCACGATGGACAAAGTTGAACATTTTAGATCATAAACTTGTTTTTAGTTTATGATATAGGTGAAATGACTCGTGGAGTATATCTTTTAGGTCTAACAAACATGTTGCATGTATTCCCTTCCTTATAAAAAGATACTGTATGTAAGACTGTATTGTTTATGTCCATGCCAGCAGCAGTCTCCTTCTTCCTCCCTGCCTGTGCATGCATGATGCTCCATAGCACAACTAGTGGTCAAAGGTCAATGCGCAGGTTACCTTTAAAAACAAATCTGTTCACACCAGTGGTTCCAGCATGAGGCTCGATGTCGAAAAAGCAGATGAATGAAATGAAACTTTTCTACTAATCCTGTCAAACCTGGAGGTGAAATAGCATCGTTGCCTATTAATAAAGCTTTCATTGTGTTGGCCCCAAAAAACACTCTTGAGCTTGAGCATCCTGAGCAGAAAGAAAAAGTCAAGACCCAAGTCAAACTCCACGGAGCACACTAGGTCATTCTCAAACCAGCTCGCTTTCATTGAAATTTAACTGTTGTGACATTTTAAGCTGTTAGCTGAGAGCCAGTCAGAGACAGAGGATGACGAACAGGCGCACACAGAGGAACATACACATGTAAAAGATACACGCACGGGGAAGCAAAATGGAAAAACAGGCTCAGGAAATTGGCCAGTTCCTGTATAGGAGAGGTAGAAAAAGAGAGAAAAGGAGGAGGGGGTTCGAATGGAAGGAAAAAAAAAAAACAGGGAGAGAAAGACTGAGAGGGAAAGACACGTCTTATGTAACTGAAGTGTCACCGTGATTTTGTTTTTCAGATACACAGAGCTGTCAAGAGTTTCCAGTAAAGTCTAGTTTCACATATACAGTTTGTTAATCTGTTAGAATATGTACGCAATAAAACATTCAAACAAACAAAAAAAAAAGCACTGGTGTGAACGCGATGTCATTAGAAAGCATCTGTTTTTAGTCATTTAGCCACAAACATACTGATGAATCCCATTCGCTTGCAAATGGAAAAAAAAAAAAAAAAAACTCTAAATATTTGTAAATTAGCATAATGGCTCTCCTTCAAAACTGATACAATATTTAGTGCAAAGGACACAGCATCCATTCACAACCTTCTGGATAAGACAATGATGAAAATAAAAGTGGACTGCAGGGATCACAGAGAGACATGAGTCACACCTTTTCATTCAGAGAAAACAGAAAGAAAGCCACTAAAAGTTTGATGAGTCCTAAAAATTTAAATAATTGAATAATAATTGAATTAATTTGGTCATTTTTCTTTGGTTGGACGAAATCTGAGAACATCTCTGTGGACATTTTTCACGACATTTTGTAGGCAAAATGTTTACCCGATCAATCGAGGACATAACCAGCTGATTAATCCTATAATGAAAATAACTGGTAGCTGCAGCCTGTGGTCAAAATATAAGCACACTGATGGCAGAATGTGGATAATTTCACCAATAACCTGACCTTGTTTCCCCCCGTTTGTGAGGGTAAAAAGGTACATGCGGTGTGTTTATTATCATTATTGTCATATGTCATTTCACACGAGGTTAAACATCTAAAGCGCCCTTGTTGTGCATGCTATGCCATGCTAAGGTCATCTAGCCAGACCAGTCCTACCCTCACTGTGCCTCGACAGCGCTAAGCTTTGACCTCTGAGGCCCACGGAGCAGCGCAGACCCCGGCTGTAATCGGAGCCTTTGGGTTTCCAATCTAACGTGAAACCAGGCAGACACCTGACCCTCTGGCTTCTCACCGATGCATGTGGACTCGCACAGAAAACACACACAGACGTGGATACAGAGGCACACAATCAGAAACACCTGTTCAGTCGACACAGCGACGCACTGAAGTACACACGGGACACAAACAATTCAACAAGCACATAAAGGCGCTTTTCAGTGATGCACAAAACCCGTACGGAAGCGACTCTTGTGTATCATTGTCCTCGCGCACACAAGCAGTTCTCGCTTTAAACAAGCATTTCTCAACATGAACAGAAGATATTACTTCCACTCTGTCTATTGTATCTGCTGCAGTGGGCGAGTGTGTGTGTGCGTGTGTGTGTCTGGGGAGAATAACAAAAGAAACACAGTAAGCATGGACTGCTCATGTTTTTCCAGCAGACGTGTCGAGTCGGACAGACAGAGCTGAAAAGAAAGTGCAGAGAAGAAGAAAACACCAAAGAAGAAACATGCAACGAAACGTCCGCTGACACCCAAAATCTGGACACATCGCACACGAAATATGTGCAAGTGCCAAAAGTTTGTGGTCAGGTTCTTTAGACAGAAATCTTCAGAAAAGATAGCCACAAATATATAGCTTGATGTTCTAAAAGCTGGGCACTGTAGATTGTAGAAAACACTTCCCAAAGTGGAGTAAACAGCACATTTGTTTGGGACTATTTTCAGCTGTGGATTAATACACGTTTGATGCTCTGATGAGAATTTACAGCAGCAAGATGGTGCATGTGGGATGGAAATAAACAACAGTGCCCAAGTTAATTGTTGTTTTGTCTCTAATTTAATGACAAATATACAAATTCACCAGGTCCAGCTGCCCCATATGCAAAGTCTCACTGCGGGGGCCCAGGTTCGAATCCCAACCTGTGCAGCCATTTCCCACATGTCATTCCCCATCTCTCTCCCCACATTTCCTGTCACTCTTCAGCTGTCTCTATCCAATAAAAGCAAAAAGGCCAAAAAAATCACCAGATTCATCTAAATGTTACTCAAAGATACAGAAGAAAGTAGCTTTGTGCTATATTGGTACCAAATGGTAGGTATCAAAAGTCCTGAGTCCCGAGACAGAAATGGATGACGACGAATGAGGAGGCAGGGTTCACAGATTAGGTGAAGGCTTGCTTCAAAGACATTTATTCATTAGGCTATATGAATGGACGGAAACTAATAAGGAACCTACACAGAGTATAAATGGGTATACATGCACGTAAGCATGTCCTTTTATTCCACAGTTCATTAAGAGGGAACACTTCACCGCTGGCTGTTGTGAAAGAAGGCGCAGCAGCTCCGGGCTCATTGTGGATCCACTAATCCTTCACTTATCTGGACTACGTCAATACTGCTGCTGGCCCCCTTCCTCAATTTTCTCCCCCAGCTCTCTTCACCCTCACCACTGCTGCCCTGCAGCTCTCATTCCAGCATTTGTCTGACTTCCTCCCCCCCTTTCCTCCCTCCCAAGACGTTGCTTGAAATCCATCCTATCTCTTCTCCCTCCTCTGAACAAAACAGAAAGGGTACAGGGAGTAATAAGACAGAGCAGCAGGGGAGGGATGGCTCTAGTAAGGTTATTAAGCCTCACACACAAACACATGGTTCGCCACAGGTGAAGCCCCCGCAGGGATCGGGGGGTCATTTCTGTGTGTGTGTGTGTTGAGAAGGCACTTTATGTGTTCATGCTGGTAAAGGTGAGTGATGAGGTCACCCACCTTTTTTTCTGGCACCGACAAACTAGTGTTCGCTTGATACGTTTTTTTCTGGAAAAAAAAAAAATCCAACACCACATCTTTTTTAGACTAAAGCTGCCAGTAGTCAGCGCTTCACGCCGTTTAGACAATATTTTTAAATGTGATCATATTCAGGCTGAAAATGATCCAAATGCTACAGGTGCTCTCTTCTTGGGAAAGAAAGGCCTCTTCAAACATCATTTAGGCCGTCATGTAATGGCAAAACTCTCCACTGAAACCTAAACAAATTCAATTCATTTAAGTGGGTTAACAGCTCCTCGAGGCAGAGTGAGGCATGTTTCATTGCAGGTTTTACAGACTGTCAGCCCCCTTTTCTGGTCGAGTAAAAAACTCCCACATCAAGCTGTAAAGAGTCCTTTGGTTTCCTCTCTCAAATAAAAGAATAAAAAGTACACAGCAAATATGGAAGTTATTAATGGAGTCAGATCAAAACGGTGCGTTAAACTGACCTGGACTAAAAGTGGTTGGGGAGAGGAGAGGCGAGGTCCAGTTGTAACTAGCCCTATCTTTACAGCAATGAGGATAAAGGCTCTTTAAACAGGATTTGGCCTGACCCACCACTCTATAGCTGGGAGCTGATACAGCAGTGAGCAGCCAGCGGTGGATCGTTTTTCATCTCCAAATCTGCTTTGGCATGGTCAGGAGTGCCAGTGTGAGGAGTGTGTGTGTGTGCATGGCTAGGAGGAGGGGAGGCATGGCATGCACACAAAACACGGAGGGAGAGGAGAGGAGAGGAGAGAAGAGGAGAGGAGGGGCTGCCAAGCCAGGGTGCACTGTGGTCCATCTCTTGTGGGTTTTTATTGGTGTTATTCTGACAACACGAGGGGGGCCGGGTCTTCCCTCCCTGCTCAGCTGAGCAATCAGGTCACCTCATCTTGACAGACACAAACACACACACACACACACACACACAGACAGACGTAAACACACAGCGACACACACACACGCGCGCATGGACACGCAGTACATGCCGCCTGCAGCTGTTGCCAATGATGTCAGTCCTGATTTGGCCAAACTAGCCTTTTGTTTCACAGCGTGAACACAGAAGAGAGGAGGACGCTTCATTTGGCAGTACAGCAAGAGTTTTTCTGTCTCTAAGATTGTTTGGATTGAGGATTAGCTACTGGTTGCTGACATGAAAGTCTGAAAGCAGAACAAAGTCATTTGTTAGCGCCTGGGCGGCCCACAGCTTCGAAAACTGATCACCGCCGTTGTACAATTTTTTTTGACATTTTATAGATGAAACGACCCCTTAAAAACATGGAAATATTAAGTTGCACTCATACAAATCTATGATCTGCACGTACACACACACACGCAGTTAACACTTAGGAATAAAGCCATATGTGTTTACGTATGATCGCACGGTGTAAACAACACTTGATCTTGGTGAAACTTGATGCAAAAGCACCTCATAAGCACTTCTGTTCATCTTTTGGATATATTTAGATATAAAGTAGTGCGAGTTATGTAAATATGGTAGAAAGTGAAAAGAGGGAACAAACGCGGCATAATTTCACGCCGGCTTCGCTGCACTAAATTGTCAAAAAAACAAACGAATCTAAAAAGCTACAAGCTCTAGGTAATTGCCAACCTCCGCAGCAGGTTACTGACACCTCGCTGTAATGAGTTGTTTATAAACTTGAAAAGTATGAAACTGATTTTTGTCTAACACGAAGTTAGAGACCGCTGCTCTAGTCATACACCCCCCCACCCCCCTCCGCCTCCACACAAACACCCTCCGCCTCCAACCCCCTGATGTCTGTTGGCAGAATTGTCTGAGGAGCTTAATTGGTACTTTCTCATTTTTTCCTCTTTCTCGCTCTCTAACTTTGTCACTCTCTCATTCAGCTGTGTGTGTGTGTGTGTGTGTGCGCGCGTGTGTGTATTTGTCTGTTGCACTGTAGAAAAAGTGTCTCTGTGTTTTCATGGCAAGAGGACAAGAGCGTGGGTGCCACTAAATGAAACAGAGGCCGAAGCAACTGCACACTCTGTGGCAATGTGATTGGGCGAGCCAACTCGGTTAACCAAATCTTGGAATGAGCCTGGACTGAACAAAGCGCACGCCATAAACACGCACACACGCACACATACACACACACACACACGAGTTGTCCCGGTGCCCAGGCAGCTTTCCTGCTGCCGATAATGAGGAGGTTTGGAGATGCGCATTTGTTTGTGCAGATCTAAAACACACACTTTAATGGCTAACTCGATGACTCGCACGCTCTGCCAATCACACTCGCGCACGCACGCACACACACACACACACACACACACACCGGTTTCCAGTTGACAAAAAAAAAAAAAATCAGCATTCTGCTTACTTTCACATTTGTGTACAGTAGCTTTTAATACTGCACACTCAAAAACACACACCAGGAGTTACATATCACACCTGCTGACATGAGATACAAACATAGCATGAGACATTCTTCTCCTGAGCTATTATGCTGTCAGTGACATTTTCGAAAAAAAAAAAAAAATAATCCCACTTCTCCTGACATTTCAAGCAGGCGGCTGGTTACAGTACACGCTGCCGTACGAGCTGCCTGCCTCTTGATCTGAGATGTGTTTCATGGAAGCCCGGCAGCCAGGGCTGCTTGTTGGAGCAATGATTTGATTAGGTTCGCGCTGATTACAGTCTTGTTGGTTACAATGTACGGCTCTATCAGAGGGAGCACAAGGGAGGGAGGCAGGGAAGGGAGGGAGGGAGGGAGGGAGTGATTGAGAGCTGGACTGTCAGTTTGTCAAGCTGTCAAGAGCGACGGCGCGTTGTACTTTTGTGCTTAGCCGTGGTTTTGCGTGAGTAGCTGAGCGGAGATTCGAAATGAATCAGCCGATATCAAAGAGCACCGGTGAGGATATTAATACGAATCTGTTAGCAGTTATCAGCACTCAAGAGAGCGATACGAAGCCGTGCGCGAACTGGCCCCTCCCCTTTGAAACGGATCACAGCAAAGGAAAAAAAAAAAAAAAAAAAAAGGAGCAGTAGATCTGAACGGCTCCCATTTCACAAACAACGCAATCGCAGATAAACACTTTTAGCGTCGAGTGCTTTGTCTTGGCATTGTGCTCGAGTGCTGTAGACTTTGCAAGCACAACGGCACAGCAGCTCAACCGTGGTGTGTAATATTGGCTGAGAACAAATAATCTGAAAAGCCTCGAATGCCCTCTGCCTTTGTAAGCTTTATGAAATATTAACCAAATTAATCTACTCTCCCCCCCCCCCCCCAGAGAACATACTGTACTGCAACTGATTCACTGTAAACCAATAATCACTGCTGAGATTAATTCTAAGAAATGCAGCAACATTTTTGATCTCTGAAAGCCGGCGACAAGGTGTAATTATTCCCTTCCATATATTATGTTTTCTATTAATTAGGTCTGTGCCAGTGAACGCTGCTCTGCATGCTGAAGTGACAGCCACAGAGCCACGGGCGTCTCTCAGCACAGCTTTATTCCTAACAGCAAGCGTGCCGGGTTGAACAAGCTATTATAACATTATGGGGCTTAACAGATAGCAGTACAGCATCTGATCAGAGGTCAAATTCGTGTTGTGCCTCGCGAAGATATTTTTAAAGACCGATACGTTGCCCAGTGTTAGTAAAGCAATTTCTATTGGCCTCCAGGCAGAACAAAAGGGTAGAGTTCACCGAGCAGAAAGAGCTTCACTCCAAAACCCGGAGAAAAAAAAGAAAAACACACACAAAGTAAAATAGAAAATCATTTGAAGGGATTTTATAGATTGCAGATTTAATGTCCGTCTGATGGAAAAAAGACAGAGATCAGAATTAATCCTCTTAGCTGTTTGTTTGGTAATCTGATTTAGTCTGATTTTTAGGCTGCTATCTCTGGTTGTGGTTACTGATGTTGTCTCTGAATTGACCACAGCCATTTTCACCTTCAACACCCCTTCTCCACCCTAGTATTAGGGTTTGGGCTTGATATATAAAACAAAATATCGGCATATGTAAGTCCCTACTTCCACAAATCCAGCGATGTGTCTGCTTATGAAATTCCCCTCTCTGACATCGCTCCAGAGAAGCACACCACGGCTGTCCCTGCTCCAAATAAATGACCTACTTTGCACATTAACACACATTTACATGCAGGCAAATTCCAGGGCAGCTTCATAGTTTCTGTTCCCGCGCTTCTCGGTACGACGTGACTCCTGTCCAATTCTTAGAAAACACACCTTCTTCGTTTTTCTTGCCATCTTTGAGAGGGTCACTCAGGCAGCACAGCTCAATGGTGACAGGTTAAACTGCACTTCCTTCCAACCTAACTGGGAAATAGGTGCATAACAAGCGCCGGCGTCTCAAGCTGAGTCGCACTTTTGTCGCGCTAGCGTGTTAAAAGGAAGGTGAGGCTGGCACAGAGGCCCACCTAAGGTGCTCCCGGCTCAGGCAGGAGCTATTTCCAGACCACCAGCCCCTCCCGTCTCTTCCACCTCCACCTCTGGTGGAGGGAAACCACACCACTGCACAGGCTCCAGTCACAGACGTGACTCAAGAATGGATCCATTATTCACACAGGCTGTTAAGGGACTGGCACACGAGGGGTGGGATGTGGTAGCGGGACACGAACGCTCACTTTTACTTAACTTAGAATTGCTCATGCAAGCAGAACACATAATGAGAGTTAAGTATTTTTAACAAAAGAAAACAGCTCAGCATTCCTTGTATCATTTAACTTGTTGCACCAATGTCATAAATATCCACCGTAAGATTTCAGCGATGTAAAGCGACTGAAATAGCTTCTAAAGGAACAGATCTGACACCGCGTACTAAAGCACGCCCTGTGCTGAACTGATATGTGTGAATTATCAGGGTGCCGTGTGACTGCGGACGCACATCGAGGACCACGATACAAAGCAGGGCAACGTAATGGCACGACAAAAGTCAACACAGCTTTAGACACACACGTCATATCAAGTTCAGGGAACGCTTGACAGCACAACACGGCTCCACACAACTCGACATGGATGAATGTGAAAGTGCTCTCTCTCTCTGTCTTTCTTTCTCAAAGACACGCACGCACGCACGCAGACACACACACAGAGGCCAGATTGTATACGAGTTTGCTCACGGACCATGATAAGAAAATGTGGTAAATGCGTAATCTGATATGCATGACTTGAGGTTTCTCTCTGCCTTTCTTTTCCTCTTGGAAATCGCAGGTTGCATCCATAATTTACACCAGCCTCCGTCTGTTTCTCTCTTTTCCACTCCGCTCCCTCCCCTCTTTTTTTTTTTCTTCTTTTTTTTTTCCTCTCTCTCTCTCTCTCTCTTCCTCCCTCCATCTCCTCTTCTCTCTCCTGGCAATCTGGCTTTTGCAGCTTTGCTCATTAGCATATTGCAGAATTTGCAGATGCCACCAAAAATTATTCACCTTCCAGCGCTTTGATGCCGTTTCACATGTATACAAACTACACTGTCGACATTTTGCACAGCCTTCCTCCAAACAAAAGCAAGAGGGGACAAGGTCTCCTTTTACTCAAACGCGTCGGAGGAGGGGGGGGGCCATGATGCGACGTCCTTTACGTCTGATGTTTTCCTCACATCCTCGTTCACCCCAATTACATCATCCATCAAATCAGCCAAAGGTTTTTGACACGGTGGAGACGATTGATGGAGTGTTTCTTCTCAGTCAAGGTTTAAATGAACACTTAATATTCATGCAGACCAAGTGAAAACTGAATACATAATTTCCATGCTGTTCAAAGGCTAATTGAGCACAGTATTCATGCATGTTTTTGCATTAAATGGGAGGCCTGTCTTTCAGGTTATGCAGACAAATGACTGGAGGATCGGGACGTGGGGATTAGCAGTTGTCCTCCTCTTGGAGATTGATATTTGTACTGATACAGGCAGATCAATAGTCATACATGGCAACTCACCATTGGCTCAACGCTGTTGATACTGCAGTTCAGGTTTCACACCACCTTAGGGGCAGCTTGAAGCAGAGCCAGAAGGGTATCACCGCCGAGGTACACATGCAAGAATGTGGTCTTGTAAACATCCTTAATATAGGCTTTTTTTCTAAATCCACCACATCAGAGGAAGAACAGTGATATGGTGAAACGCCGAATGACTTGGCAACACAACTTGTTTGGGTTCTTGTGACTGACTGCCCTGTTACCTGACAAGCACCAGCTGTCTAGCAGGCAGAGAGGAAATGCCATCGCCCGCAAAATCCACTCCCTATCACGTAAATCACCACGTAACCATGTGCTTTCGTTTAAAACAATGGCGGTCAACCTCTCACGGCGATCAATTCGGTATGTTCTGACGTGTATGTGGTCCAATATTGTTCTCTGAAAGTGTTTGGACAATGAGACAAAGCGTGGTATCAATTTCAATATCACAGGACTTCTTCTTCAGAGAGTTTTTGTGCCCTTAAACTCTAAAAGTCTCTCTGAATCCAGATATATTCTGTTTTCAATCCAGTGTTGAAAGCACAACTCTTCTGGCTCAGTTACTGTGTAACATGCGTTCTTTCATAGGACAAAACACCTGTGTGTTTAGTGGCTGGTATCGCACAGCGAAAGACAATATCCAAACTGCAGCTGTCTTATATTGTTTGCGAAACCACGCTGAAGTATATCTACATCACCGTATGAGCCGATGCTTAACTGTCCAGATGAAGACATAGGTGATAAATCAGGATCCTTACCGGTGTGGATGACGACGTTTCCCGTGTTTCTTATCGGGCAAAATCGCTTTCTGAATTCTCATCAATCACAGAGCGAGTCTAAAATGAAACAAAACAGAACGCAGCGCACATCAGGGAGTGTGACAAAACACAATCTGCTTTTTAGTGATAGGAAAACAAGACTTAGGTGGCATCATTTATCGAGATGTAATAAAGCACCCTGTCGCGCGTCTGACAGATTGGAAGCACATAACAAGGAGTGACAGAGCTGGGGAGAATTGTGCGTCTCTAATCCCCGCCAAATATAAAAGATAAAATACTTAAATGACAAACACAAGTTGATTTTTTCGTCTTCTTTCCGAGTGTTTTGGGCCATTCTAGTTGCAGAGGCAGCTGTCTTTGAACTCTCCAGGCTCTAATCATGGAGGAATAGTTCTTCTTCTGCTTCTGGCTTTTCTCTAACTACGATGTGCAGATCTCCTAATGGGACGACCACTTGCTGACTATTAATGCACTCGCTGACTTTACAGGACTGTATCTTTAAATCACTTATTTCTGTGTTTGAAACTCCCACATCATTTCATTAATATTCTGCTCGACTGCTTCCCAAAACCGTCTGGGTTACATTTTCTCCACATGTGTACTCATACAGTAGGCGGAAAGAAGACTTGAGCTATCTTCACAGACTACAGATTGCCCCACATTTAATTACTGTTAACACGCAAGCTAAATACGCCTCCATGATTTATTCATTTTTCCCCCCCATATTTGAGTCAAATTAAATTAGTCATATGAGTTTAATTAACTAAATATGATCTGATATTGTAATTTCACACATGGATATGGGATACAGAGAAAGGGTACTTGAGCACAAAGAAACCATGGTAAACCAGTGCTCATTAGAGGCTCTTATGTGTAGTCATGTTGGCATTACCAACAGCAGCATTAGCTGAATGATCGCTCCTAATCAAGGTTTACACACTGGGAGGTTACCTTTATTCCTAAAGAACTGGGATCACTCTGCTCACGCCATTATTCACTGCGCCTATTAGTCATCCAACCGTAGCTAATACAAGTAACTCCCCTCATATTTTCTGGGACCAGCACTCTGCTCGTTATTATTACTCGAGACCACACAACTGCAATTAGGGAAAATAATAGTTTGTTCCTGCAAGATAAAGAGTCACTTTACCGCATATAAAAAATAAAAAAAAACATACTCCATAAATTTTCTCTTTAACCTCGAGTGGAATTGTTGGGTCTCTATACAATATTATTAAAGAGTAAGGTCTAGATCTGCTCCATATTAAAAGTGTTAAAAGACAACTTATGTTATGATTTGGTGCTAGATATTAGAGGTCTGCGCAGGACAGAATTTTGCAGTCCTGCTCCTGCCCGCAAATCCCGCAAGATGCGGACGTTATTTCTCACGAAGGTTCTTTTCATTGGCTTGGGAAATTCAACACGCTGAGCTTAGCTGAGCTCTTCACGGACCGATCCTTCACCTAGCTCACGTAGCGAGGGTGCGCCGTGCCAGGCGTTTCTGCCATGATCGGAGATCTCAAACACGGAAGAGCAGAAACGAATTGTCTGAAACATACGATTAGACCACATCCGCAAATTTAGCCATCTTAAAATGTTTTTTATTAATGCCAAATAAAATATCCAGCACAAATTATATATGATAGACATAAATTAATCATTTATACATTTTATTTTATACGTTTTTAGTTTGCAGGACTGCAGCTTATCACCTCTCCCACCCGCTCCCGCAATGAGCTTTCAAAATTTGTCCCGCACCGCACTGCTTTGCGTCAGGTACCGCGGGACTTCCGCGGGAGTGCAGGCCTCTACTAGATATTTGTCTCTTTGGTCTAGAGCGTTTCTCAAACTTTCTCAAACTCAGAAAAATCAAAAGTATCACCACAATGACCGGTGTTAAAATACAGTTGTATAAGTCAACCCTCTTCAGCTACAGAAAGGTTACACCACAGGCAGGTTTATTGCAAATAAAATTATTATTTATTGTTGACTGAACAGAACCAGATCAAGAGCCAAATCAAATTTGTTCATTTTACCTTTGCTTCCTATCTTGATGTAATATTTTAGGTTGTAAGGACGTGCACAACACGTGTACATTGCATGTTTCATTCAAAATTTTATAGTATTTTGAACCTTGAAGAGCTTTTGTCCTTAATAAAAAAAAAAAAAAAGGCTTACAAACACACATTTAATATAATTCAAACATGCTCAAGAGAAATATGACAGTTGATTCCTGATAAACAGTATATATTTTATTCAACCAGGTGTCAGGGAAGGTCACCCTTTTGAAGCGAATCAATGATGCTCGCATTAACTCATACGCACTCACCGCGGGAGCTGTTGTGGGTCTTCCTATTGTGTGTCTTTACTTGACTGAGTAGTTCTGAAGCGCAATGCCTAATGCTGGTGTTATTTCCCACTCATACAAATGCTCCATCATGGAGCTAAATGCGCTGCAGCCAGTGATATAAAAAAGCACACGGTAATATACTGATCCCTGGTAATGAAACATGAGGCCGGTGTGGCATGTTTTCACACTCTTGCCGAGAGAAAATATGGGTGCCGAGAGCAACGCCGGCTTGCAAAACACTGTCACATTGCCTCACGACACAAGCAGAATTATCAGAGAAAAACAAATGGAGGCATTGATTCACTAGTTGTTTATTTACAGCCCTCTCCGGAGAAGAAATAAATTCCCCTGTTGAGGCTTTGTTTCCCCATCATACGACACAACGGGATGCATGAGAAGAGGGGTGAGCAGGCCACACACACACACACGCACACACACACACACACACACGGAAAAACACACAAACGTAAGCGCGCATGCCCAAACACGCACGCATGCACGCAAACGTCTTACATCTGGATTAATCTCCAACGGGCGTCATCACAGATGCCATTAAACGTAGCAGAAGGCGAGAATCATGCAGGAAAGAGGCTGCCATCTGAATAATTTATTCAGAGGCTCATCTTGTCTCACACCAGGGGGATTTCTGTTTTCAATTTACACTGTTCTCCTCCCCGTATTCAAATCAGGGAGCAGATTTGTTGTGATTGGCACACGGAAGGTCAACGTTAGCAAGCTAGCGTCAACGCTGTCCTCAGTGGCCTGGTATACTTGGTCTATTAGCACACTGGGGTAGTGTGTGTGTGTGTGTACATGTGTGGCAGTCTTTGTTTACCTCAGAGTGTGCTGGGTGACACTGGAGAATAGGCCCGTGGAGCGCAGAGACAGCAGTGTGTGTCTGAGCTTATTAGGCTGCTTTCCAAGGACACAGGAGGCTCTAGACATTACACTGGCTGGGGAGAAAACACTATTGCTAATCATAGCAGGAAGATGTTAGGACTGCAGATGCAGAGCGCGGGGTAGGGGAGGAAGACAAAAAGCAGGGAGAGAGGGAAGAGGGAGGACGAGAGTTAGATAAAGGAGGGAGAGCGCGGGATGAAGTCATGGCTGTGATGCATGCCCTCACTCTGGGTGTCACACTGGGACTGGGAAGAGGACGAAGGATGCTTCAGTGAGGCACAGGTCATCTGTGACAAGATGAGTTTGCCATTAGCCAAAAGGCACACAGAGCAATATACAAGCGGAAAAATAAAAAAAACCCCTCTCTCCGAGTGACAAACTGTATTTTCAAGTGCTCTGTTTGAAATTTCCTGCATCGGGAGGCAGCACAAAGGATCTGTTTTGTTGTTTTGCGCGGCACTTGTACGATTCCTTGGGGAACGGATCAGTCTACTTCGCTTTGCACTCGATGTAGGTGGCGCGCAACGGCAGAGGCAGAGAACACTGCATTTGAAACGCGGAGGCCGTGTTTGCCTAAAGACGCTGGCTCCGTTAGGGAGGAGCTTCTCATTCTCTGAACTGCAATCCAAACTTTGAAGAAAAAAAAAACGGGTTATGAGGTTGCTCGGGGGGGGAAACTGTGCTTACCAAGCAAAATGCCCTTGTCATTTCCAGTAGTAAATTGGTATGTGCTAGCTAGCACTGATGACAGGACTTGGCTGTTTCTGCCGTTACAGGCATGAATGGCCCTGTAGTAGCCGGGCACAGTGCAGCGGTTCAACAAGGCCTCTTTAACCAGCTGAATGACAGGCAAGCAGACGGGCCACGAGCCAACCACAGACATTCAGCTCTGGCTGCTGTAATGATGCCAATTCAACCAGACCAGGGAGACCATGTGACGAGGGCAGAGAGAGAGAGAGAAAATCTATGAGTGCACCAACAGTCAGGTCACCAGGCTAAGTCTTTCTCCTCTGCCGTGTATCGTGTATATGCTCCCAATTTTTATTTTCCTTTTTTTTTTTTTTTATCTGGCAGTTCTCTCATATTTACAGTCTTGTTATCTTTTTGTTAGCGTTGACGGTCTGTGGATGTGCAGCTTGCCAGTTGCCTTGTTAAACTCGTCAGTGTCCACAGCCCTGAGCGTTGCGTCAGTAGCCTTCTGCGCCCTCCCCATCTTGTGGAAATCTCCGTGCAAACCGAGGGGAAACTCGGCACCAGTATGACACAGCATGGAGGAATGCACCAGCGGATGTGGCTCTCTCTCTCTCTCTCTCTCTCTTTGCCTCTCTCCTTCTCAGTCAACCCTCCTCCTACTCCTCCTCCTCCTCCTGCTGCTGTGGGCAGGTCCATATGCACCCAGTAATTATCAAGGTTATTTTCTCCAGAGGGCCAAATCCCTGTTTATGGGCATGAGCGTGTGTCACAGGGCCCTGGCTGTCAACCCACAGGACGCTGACTCTGTAGACAACCCCAAAGAAAATCTCAGCTTTGGTGACACTGCGGTTGCCAGACCCTGAAGTTTCTTTGCTTTTGCTCCCATTTAAGTACTTTTCTTTTCTTTTTCTTTTTCTTTTCGGTAGCTGTGTCATGACCTCAAGTGAGGCAGCAAAAATGATGTTTCGTGTGAACTTCCACCTTAGCGCTTGCCAAAAAAACTTTTTTTCTGGAAACCACTAACTTAACGAAGAATATCCAGCAGCAAAGAGAACAATTAATACCCTGAACGCGCTGAACTCAAAAACAGCAGAGCTGGACGTAAATGTCTTCAGTTTAAATCAGTGTTATTTATTTATTGCATGGACAGACAAGAGGGCAAAGAGTGTTTCATGTTAGTTCTACTGATTTTTTTCACTATTATTGGTTCAATTCAGTCCCTTCCCAGAGCCAGACACCCTGGAGAATTGTGACCTGGGCTAGCACACATTTCCTTTTGGCAGTGGCTACACAGGAAGTGAAGACTGTGAAAGGCCAGTGGTTAACAAGCTCTGTAAAAAAAAAAAAAAAAAAAAACACTAACCAATCCAACAAGCTAAGTATTATACCAGTTAATTAGAGGCAAACAGGAGGCAACCTTGTCTTCTGAATGGGATCCAGAGTAGGCTTGTTCTCGTGCTAAAGTAGGCTCGTCAGCAAACAAGAGCCCGGAGCAGCCTGAATTACAAGCTCAAAAGTAAATCTGCATGTAACAAACTGTTAGCCAGGGTCAGCAGTGTACACACACACACACACGCACACACACACACACACACACACACACACACACACACTCAAACACACAGACATCGGCTGCTCCCTTCACAAAAGCTGCTTCCTCTCCGTTTCATCGCGCAGGCCGGGCTTTGTTAGTGTGCGGAAATGCCTCCAGAGGGAATGAAAATACTGGCAAGTCCCTGCAGCTCTTTCTGGAGAGAGACGGGTCCTGCAGCTGCAAGATCATACACACACACACACACACACACACACACACACACGTACAAAACCACACACATATATGCCAAGTGCCCATGTAGGTTGAGGGCTCAGGTTACGTACAGTGATAACCGTGTTAACCTAAAGAACATAAACACTGGTGTGTGGTTACAAGGCTGTCAGGGCACCGGAGGAGCCAGAGGAAGCGAACACTGACGGTACAGAATCTAAAGTTGGACTAATGTTGTCACGGCTGCCACAAAATTATAGGCAACGTCACAGTGAAAGCTCATACCGCTGCTAAAATCGGGGGGTTTTCCAGCCTGGGAATTACATTTGGAGAATTAAGTGACTCTGCTTCCTAGATTCATTAAATCATACAAGTATTATTGTCTTGTTGAGAGATCTCGCGAAACAGTCACAGAGAGGTCACGAAAGCATTTAGCACAGCGCTACCCGTCTCTCTGTTTTCTATGCCCGCTTATCCCGTTCGTCGGGGTTGCATGCATTCACACAGTCAGGCAGGTTAGAGTCCCCGTTTCACCCCAAGAACACACAGCAGAAAGACGTACCCTGTGGGTACAAACCCTTCACCATCACGGTAACCACTGAGCCACTGTGCAGCCCAGTACCTTACTAACGCTCTTAAATTTTTTAAATATTCCATTACCTCACTCGATGGCCATCTCGGCTGGTGAAAAACACATGTTTGTAATCAGACGACAGAACTCCCAACAACAGATGATTGCAATCAAACAGTCGATGGCCTGCTCTTAAGGCAGAAATACACCATATTAGTAAGAAACAGAAAGCTCTGATTTAAATACAGGATGTTTCCAAGAGATTGGGTCCATTGTTCAAATAATGGAAGATACTGAAATCATCCACATGCTTCATGCTAATCGTTTCCCTTCAGCATGTTAGATTACAGCTGTTATGACTAATATTATCCAAAATATGAAGTCAAACCTC
Source organism: Protonibea diacanthus (assembly GCA_028641955.1). NCBI lineage: Eukaryota > Metazoa > Chordata > Actinopteri > Sciaenidae > Protonibea > Protonibea diacanthus. The sequence continues at coordinate 11,226,200 of CM053989.1, forward strand.
CCAGTTAACAGTCATCAGTGCTGGTAGTTGTTCAGTCCTGCGAAAACATTAGAACGTCTCGATTTTTCTCTTCTCATGTTTGATTTTAAACGGAGACACTGAGCTTCTTCTTCTTCTTCTACACCGTCTCCCTGCACCACCCACGCTCACATTCAGTTGACCCAGGAAATTTACAACAGTATGCTATTTTTAATTTAATATCTCATGTAAATTGTGCCTCCTCCTACACAAAAGTGACAGACGCAGCCGCCTACTGCCGTGTCTTTTCATTACAAGTTTTCTGAGATGATACTTCAGTATCAGTCAACACGATTTGTATGCTAAAGGTACGTTCTGCTACTTCAAAACGTGGGTCTTATTAGGTTTAACTAACACACAGTATCTATTAGGAGATATCATAATGCTGTACTGAAGAGCTTTTGCAGATTTAATTCATTGAATTCATTCCAAGGAAATCCAAGTCTGGCACTGGTTAACCAGCAAAAACCTTACAGTGCTTAATTTTGTTATTTTGTTTAGTGTATGGACCCTATTCTTATAGCAGTGGCGCTCATCTGGAGTAATGAGGGGCTCACTGTCTTGCTCTGTGTTTGACATGCGGACAGATAATAGAATAGGAAGGCCCGAGTCAGGCATCAGTCACATACCCCCGCCATGAATTATATGAAACTGTACAGAGGGCTGCTCCCACGACAACAATCCCAGGCCTCATGTTACATGTGCCTTATATTAAAATGATCAATAGTTCCACACAGTAATGTATACATTGATTATCAGTATTGAACAAGCAGCAACTTCCGTGGCTGTGTGAAGTGGAGCCAGTGTGGAAGCGCCAAAAAACTGCACTGCCACATGAGGGTGGTTACAGAACATGCCAATTTCCATAAGTCTCCATGTAAAAATGTCCAACTTCACAGCAGAAATATGTTTGACATCCAGTGTGGTCACAGATGGTTCGATTGAGCAACCAGGCGTCATTCAACCCGCCTCAGGTCCACTGATGATCCACGTTTTGTTTTTTTGTTTTTTTTTTTTTGGGATTAGCCGGTAGGTGGAAGAGGCAGGACCGCCAACATGGCGGCGGCCAGAGCCAAAGATTTTGCAACCACGCATACGTGGTTCATTCTTTATACTACAGTGGGATTGACAGATATCCTCAGTGGGGGCATCTGAACTGGTGAACTCGGATCAAACAACACCGACAACCACGCTGAACTAAAGACCGGCCATTTGCACTGGCCAGCTCCCGTAATATGACAGTAAAGAAAACAGGCTGCAGGTCGAAGCAAAGTGTAGCTCTGTGTTGAGAAAGACAGCTGGAATAAATAACTTGGGTAATGACTTTTTATGTTAACCCTCATTTAGACTGTTAGTTTGGACTCACTGAACTCAGAAGCACTTGTGTTCATTATTTCTACAGCTAATGTATGTACTTTAGAAGCAATAAGTAAAAGTATAAAATAAAGAAGCCTGTTTTTTTTTTTAAAAGTCGATTTTTTTTGTTAAGTATAAGCACAGAAAACACGTCCACTGGGGACATATGGGTATCTGCAGTGTTTATGATCTCATCACTTAACAGACAAGCTGTGCGACACACTGATTTCCCAAAAGTGTGTTCCGTTAACGGCAGAAAGACGGACTTCTGACCAAACGACTGACTGAAACTACTGTCTTACCGAGGGAAGCATCAGGGGGAAAGCAGCTTCAAGACGTACTGACAGAGTTGAGGAGCTTTCAAGACAGCTGCTCCAGTTTCTCTCTGTCACTCTCTCTCTCTCACACACACACACACTCCACTCCCCCTCTCCTTTTTAGCCAGTGACAGCAGGCACCCAGTGATGACATGAGGAGTGTCTCTGGCAGCCAGTAAGGCAGCACTAAACAGACAGAAATATCTGCTCTGACAGACGGACAGATCGTCACCCACGACGACATGCATGCAGCTGTCACTGAGCTTACCACTCCTCTCCCCAAACCCTCTGGTTTTGATTTTCCTTTGTGCAGTTCTCTCTCCGCTCTGAACAGCGTTTCCCTCGTGTTTTTCCTCTCTTACAGCTATCATATACTATATTGAAAAGCAACATTTTTTTAGGCCCTGTCTGGCACATGGCCAGAGAGGAGGTGGTAGAGGGCGGAGGGGAGGAAGGAGGTTCGTCTTTCATGAGGCCAACTGTTGAGCTTGCATCAAACCCTCCGCTTGGGCCCGCACAGGTCTCAGCTCTTTGCTCCTTTCGCTTGCTTTCGTTCTTTTTTTGTTTTTACTCTCTTTCACATTCGCACAGGAATCTGTTCTCCCTCTGTCTGTCTCTTTAGCTCTCTCTCTCTCTCTCTTTTTCGCAGCCACAGCCGTTCTCAATTAAGAGGGTCAGGGAGCGGAGCGGAGAATAACTCAGGCTCTGGTATCTGGAGCTGGAAGGACCCAAAGATCAGCAGCAACAAAAAACCACTGCTGTAACGTGCTGCGCCAAGAACTGGGCTGTGGCTGCCTGTGTGTTTGCATGCTTGTGTGTGTGCGTTGCATAAATCTGCTCCGTGTCAACAGGTTGTCAGTGACCTCTGACCTTCATCTTTAAACAGACATGAATATGACAGAACTGCTAATGTTGCGATTGGCGCGGAGCTGTCCTCTTCCCTGTCGGGACATAAATCTCTTCGCTTGTTCAATTTAAAGAATCGGCTTTAAAACAATGGAAAGTCACTCACACACACACACACACACACACAACCACGCACCGCATCTTCGCCCCCCCATGTAGAGAGCTACTTTAATTGCTTTGTTTCAGTGGTCCCCTCTGAATGGGAGAGAAGCTGGAGGCTGCAGTTTACAAGACACATCTGCAGGTGTTGCATTTCAAACCGAGAAATTCAAGCTGTGAGAAAAGAGCACATACACTAACACAGGCACACAGACAGAGGAGGCATATACAGACAGACTGTGTCTCTTCCTCTCTTCTCTCACACACACACACACACGCTGCAGGTGCAGCACTGCTCAGTGATTTCCTCCACGGCATCGAGCCTGAAAATGTTGGCACATCTGAGCATCTGAGCAAGGTGAAATTGAAAATCTCTTAACATCTGCATCTCTCAAAAAAAAAAAAAAAAATACTGCCTCTAATGCGAGACAATGCAAAATATATGACAAGACAAAGCTGAGGTGCAGTATATCGAGCGCAGGCGTGTCAAATCCAGAGAAAGAATGTGCTCCTGTGCAATGTGGCTGACGCTTTCCCAGCCGGCATTTCACACTAAAAGTCTGACAGAGCCATAAATACCACCAACTAATGTGGCTTAAGGTCACGCAGGTATAACCTCTCTACGGTTGGCACACCTTGTGAAAAGCTACTAGTACACAATATCTCCCCCAAATCCGCCCCCAACCACACTCTGTAGTAACGGCTTATTCAAAACTATTTTCAGCTGTTTAATTTCAAACCTCTCGGAGCAGTGTCTCCGCGAGAATCAGATCTGTTTGTTATAGCTGAGAGTCGAGTAGTTTGGAGGATCTTGGGTAGCATCTCTCCTAATTCACAGAAAGAAAGAGCAATCAGCTAGGCTTCAGATGGCACCCGACGGATCCAATCTCTGTTTTTTTTTTTTTTCTTCTTTTCCCCCCCCCCGAAGCGTCTCTATTGTAATGTTTCCACACACTGGCACGCATGCCGCATTGCACACATTTCTGATAATCTATGCAAATAGGCCACAGATGGACAAGAATGTATCTAATTGAGAAACATATGTGTCGCACTTTTAAAAATAATAATTCTTACGTCTCCCTTTTTTGCTTTTTTCCCTCCTCATCCCGTGTCTGTCATCCTCCCTTCATTCATTAAGAGTTACATGTGGCTGTGATGCTGGCGCCTTGCCACGCCGTTTGTGAAATTATTCAAATGAGGACACCGCGTTTCTTTTGTTTACCGCCTTGAATGGCGACACGGAAACAAGGTTGGGGTGTTCATGAACGCCATTTCTCACTCTCGCACTACAACTACCACCTCCTTCTCTCTCTCTCTCTCTCTTTCCCTGTGAATCCATTGGAGGAACGTCCCGGGCATTATGAGAAGCCATTAATGAGTGTGTGGCGTGGCGTGTTGTGATGCGCGACATATTACAGCCATTCATCAGAGCCGGGAGACACTTGACAGGCGGACAGCCAACAGGTTGTGTAATCATATAACACAGCCATGTCAGGCCTGCCACGGCTCCGTGTCCCATTCAGGCCTCTAATGTTATTTTCCTCTGGGTAATTGACGACGCCAGACAGAGAGACCTAGTGATGGATAACATCATGGACCGACCGGCGCACAAAGGCCTACCGGAGTGATGTCATTTCAGATTACCTCAACGTTTGGAGATATTTAAAAGAAAACTCCAGTTTAATATAATTTGGGTGTTATTTTCAGATTTTTCCATTAGTTTCCATTAGTTATGATAACTCTGTGTTCACCTTAGTAATTGCTGAGGAACATGACGATATCGCAAAAACTAAGACAGATGGGGCGAACACGAGCAGGCACGCGATGAGATCAATTATAAACAGCCAGATTATCTAAACCAAAAGTGAGTGCACACTGAATATTGGCAATAATCCTCCATTGCATAGAAATAATGTTTATTTTCATCTTTGTTTTCTCTTCCAATTAACTTTGGTTAGCCCTCGGGGGTTGTTTATAACCTGTACGATCATCTGACTGCTCCTGTTTCTCGCCCCATCTGACTTCTTTTTAGCAGATCTCAGCACTACAATATTCTTATAACCTATTTTTACCTCTACTATTACAGGAAAGAAAGGCCAAGCCACAAAAATAGGGCCCATGTTGACACGAAGCAAGAAAAGAAAGCCAGGAAAACAGTTTTTTTGATTTATCGCAGCTGCACACTAACTCTATGTATATTACTTATTAGGTGTAATGAGTCATAATTGTGTAAAAGGGAAAAGAAAAGTCATCAGAATCTATTAAAGAAAACCATTATGAGACATTAATCTAAGTTACTGCATTAATTATGTCAAAACATGACAAAGTAAAAGTGTTACTCTGGTAATTACAGTGTACTAGGAATGCCATCTGACACTGAGGAATCTGTTGCAAATATTCCAACTCCTCTGCACAACACAACTCTCAGCTGCATCAGAGAAGAAGAGTTGGCCCTGAGGCAGTGTTAGACGTTGTTAAGGATAGCAAGTATCCTCACACAACCTGTTCTGCTCTGTCCCTAAGCTGGAAAAAGAGAAGACAATGTTCTCTCTCATCCTCCCACTCTCACCACTTTATACCTCTGCTTGTTTGTGAGCTGCCTCTCGCAGCACACAATCCAAAAAAAGGCCAGCCTGTGTATGTGAAAAAAAAATGGGCCATGAGACGATCACCACAATGAATATCACCGGCGAGGATAAAAATACACATTCCTGTCATCTGAATATCATCACAGTCTGCTAAGCTGAAGCACCCTGAGGTGAAACTCCTCAGAGAATAAGAGTCTTGATTGGACTTTTATTCTGTCACCTCCTCTTTGTCACAAACATACAGTATGATGTCTACATACGCATTTAGCTAAGAAAGGGCTTGACTCTGCAGAGTTTAAAGGAGAATGAGGGTACGGGAAAGAAACGGGATGCTAATTCCGTCGGTGTGATTCAATCGCTACGAGCCCCGACATCCTTTGCTTTATCTAGAAATGCCTCGTGGCAACGAGGGGGCCGACGACACCGGCAGAAGTGACACGCTGCGACCACGTCCGCGACGCTCTTTGCATGAGCAAACAATATGCGTCCCACGATGCGGTTTTCAGGTTGGTTTTCGTAAAGTTCAGACACGGCACGATAATTCTGCTCAGACTCAGCTGGTAGACCTGACGTATATGGATTTATGACAACATTTCTATTGAGTGATGGGTGAAATTTACAATGAGTGGGGTAGAAACAAGATTAAGTTCACAGCACATAATCATATCTGGGAAAACAAGTTTTCTAAATGGTCTGTTTCCCACGTTCACGCCATAACATTGGCATGTTTTTGGTACAAAAACTGCCAGCACTGCTGCTAATGTGGACGTAAGACGCAAGAAAATAGAAGGGTGTTGACGGACTAGTACTTGTCACAAGGAGCCCAGGTGTATATACTTAAGTCGTAGGCTTTGATATATAGTTTCGCACACTGCTAGCACTACAACAGCACTAGACAGATACAGATGTACTGCAAATGATCAGGTCGTATCACGCTTTAATTATATTCCCCACCGTAACTGTGTTTACATTCCTACGTTCTCATTACTGATGAGGCAATGCCGTGCAATTGGAGTATTTATGTCACATTCATTCGCAGTGATTGCAGAGAGTACAAGCTGACCCAGCTCCTGTCGTGTCTGTCAGAGCATGCGTGCACAGCATAGCTGCAGCAGCTGCGTGCACGCGCCTCATAGCTCAACTGTAACCCTTTAACACGGGACTATAAATTTCACCTTTAGTGTGGACAAAACACACTGGAGGAATCCACCCAGCCACTACACACACACACACACAAACACACACACTCTCCTCGATCTCAACTCCACCGCCTCACAACGGCCACAGTGTTCAGTGTCAACAGTGGTCACACTATGTGGCGCTAACATTAAAAATGCATCCAATTAAAGCAGCGGGGGGAAAATACTTCTCTGTAAACGGCAAGAGTCTGTAACATGTTTGCAGCGATGATAGGCTTTCTAAACAAATTAAGCCAGAGGAGCTCTACATTACTCATCCTGGCTGACTGTCTGGCCAAATTCTGCCTCAATTGCACAGTTGTTTGATCAACTGCTGGTGCGCTGTGTATGTGTTAATGTGAGAGAAGGAGAGAGAAGAAAAAAAAGAAAGAAAAGAAGAACAGATAGGAGTCCATGGACACCAGGCGAGATGAATGCAGCCTGGCAGCAGCCGAGAAACGCAGTGAAACTTTGTCTTCCTATACTTTCATGTGTCTGCAGTCGTGTGCTGTCACATTCTGCAGCTATGTTCTGACGGCTGGCGGCGTCTCTCTCTCTCTCTCTCACTGTGCATTACTTGTCACTCTTGTGCGTTTGTGTGTGTCTGTGCATGTACGTGTGTTAAACCTGTCACTTTCTGTGCTGTGACGTGCGTACGCTTATCGCCGTGGCAGTCGCTCGTGTGTGTGCGTGTACAATATCTGTCTGCATATACTGTACGTGTTGCATGTTTTTGTTTGTGTGTGAGTTGTGTCAGATGTTCCCCGGGTGTTGCCACTGCTCAGCGTTCACACACTCGCACACACACACACACACACACACCGCACTAAGGAAGATTAACCAGCACTTTATTTATCCATTTGATTCCTGGATCTGTCCCCACCCACCCTTCAATCCTCCTTAATCCATGGCAGCAAAGAATACAGGAGCAAAAGCAGAAAGAGTGTAAAATGAGAGGTAGGTGGCAGAGTTTTGCATCTTAACCCTCATGCATCACTTTAATTTACTAGCCTCTGAAGTCAAGAAGGAAAAAAAACGTCCACTTCCAAAAAACTGCTATAAAAACGTTACAAATTAATATTTTTTTCTTCTTAAACAACTTCAGCCCGGCTCAAAACTACCAAATATTTGACACTTTATGTCATTTATGAAAAAAAACACTGACAACAAGTAATCAAACTGGCATTTAAAGGGCTAAAATCATCAAAACTATTGATTGTTTGGTATTCTTTTTCGCAGTGTTCTATTGATCTATGAGACAAATTAAAATATGAATTCTAAAATGTGTCGAGAGAGAGACTTTGTTACAAAAATGTGTGCCGCATACTCTAACACAGACAAAATGATGGTCAGATAAAGAGGAAAGACAAAATAAATTTACTAAGAAGTTGAGTTGATTCATGTTTGAGATTAGCGATCAGCTTAAAGTAGACTAGAACAAAGCGGCTAGAAATGTACTAAACTTGTCACTAGAAATATATTAACACATACATTTTTTCCCTACTCCCCTATCCCACATCTGCCCCACTGTACAAAATAGAAAATGTGAGGTTTTTTTTGGAAACAAATGGTTCTTGAATCATAGCATCATGGTTTTTGCTCTATTCTCCAAGTATTGACACTGGCCACAGGCTTCTCAGCGGGGACTGGCTTGGGTTTTTTTGGACAGAGCCAAACAAGATCCTGCACAGCTCCTCATAAACAGCAGCTGCAGACTGCTCAGTTCCCAGTTCCTCCCAGGCCGCCAGCCCAGGAGGGTCCAATCAAAACCAGCCACATTACTCCTTCACTTTGCCTTTGCGTGCCAAGTCTGCGCCGCGATGGAAAGGAAAAAAAAAAGAAGAAGAAGAAGAAGAAGAAGCCAGACTGAACCAAAGAGCGTGCACAATCACCAAACTGTAGATTAGCTGTCGATTAAAAGAAAAAAATCTGTTTACCTGTGCAAACTTTGACCTCTGTGCTGCTGCTGCTGCTGCTGCTGCTGCTGCTGTGGTCGCCGCCCCCTCCCCCACCCTGCCCTTCATGTATTCCTCACGCACGGTCCCTCACTGACCCGGTGATCTGAGGGGAAAGGAAGGAAGACAGAAGAAAAGGCTGTTAAATTTCTTTTAATGGAATGCCAGGGAGGACCTGGTTCAGACAGAGGACAAATGTATCACAGAGAAATACACCCTCGTGTTGAAAAATGTATGCGGGGAGCCATGAGGGAGTTTGCTATACTGCCCCATTTACTCTACCTCCTAACCCTGCTGGAAAGCCAATGAACCAATGAACAACTGCACCACCTATCACGCTGCCACTGCCGTGCCTGTATACTGCAGCAGTCCTGTATACCCAATCCCCCCCCACCCCCACCCCCCACACCACACACACACACACACACACACACACACACACGCGCGCGCGCGCGACCCCACCCCCCACTGCACAGGAACAATGTCCTTCCTAAAGGTTATCAGCAGCCTGGCTCTTGGTCAGCCCTCATCCTGAGTCCATTACACACACACACACACAGCCGTGAGATTCACTGCCTTAATACACCTCTCTTAGTCTCTCCTCACTGCTTTGCTGCACCCTTAACAGGCTGATACAAATCCAGCGTAGGCCCGGAACACACACACACAGGGTTTCGGCATCTCGGGACATCTGCAATGTACTTCAGTTTAAATTTATTGTGAAAACTTTTATGAAATATCTTTTTAAGCATAATGCCCGAGCCTGATTTCAGCCCTTCTCTTCTCCCTTTCAAGCCTCTAACGTCCATCAACAGGTCAATCTGTCCGATGCTAAAGGGCAGATACCTGTGAAACAAACAGCATCCCCCATCAGACGGCACTCAGCTGTACATTGTGTTTGGTCCAGATAAGCAAATGTTGCTTCACTAACAGGCTGAACTAAGGTGGTGAACCAGGTCAATAGTACATGCAAAACATCAGCATCTTTGCATTGTCACTGTGAGCCCGTCAGCATGCTGATGTTTGCATTTAGCTCAAAGCACAGCTGTGCTTCAGAGCCTGTGGCTGTAGTCTTATTTTAGGGTGAGAGACACTTTACTAGATTGATGTACCCAATTTAACATGGCAAAACATTGAAAATATGTTCATAGTAACAGTCACCTCTGACTCTGTGGAGCCTTTTAGTGTCTTTCAGCTTCTTTTCACATAAGAATTTAAAATTTTAAATGATGTAAAATGAGAACAGACTCTCTTTTTTCTACATTTTCCTTGATGGAAACACATCGTTTGCAAAAAATGCAACAACTGACTAACACTTCCAGTCTTAATCTTACTGACTGGAGTCCTCCAGGTCTCCTGGCAAAGACGGTCCCTCAGGAAGACACACCACTCTCTCCCATTGTTTCATCACTTACAATCTCTACCACTGGTGCACACAAGCTTCCTCTGCTTCAGGCTGCCCTCGTGGCCATTTTCCAAGAGGTACAGTGTATATTGGCCCTGCTAATCATAGTCAAAGAAATTTGGGCCAGTGGGACAAAGCCAAAAAAATGAGAAATATTTGATAGCGGTGATACTGAAAGGAACTATATCAACTATAAAGATACTGCTAAAAGAACTATATGAGTAAATTGTTCCAGTACATCATTGTCTGTTTACACTTTGAGCACAGTTTATCTTGTGAAAACGCCGTGCTTGCTCAAAATCGCGGTAACGGTGCTCGACAGCGAGCGGGTTTCTACGTGGCAGAGCTTAAAAAATTAAAAAGGTGATCACGCTTAAATGTTTAAAACAAAAAAAAAAAAACACAGACTTTCTTCTCAAGACTGAATCTAACATATCTCCTCTTGATATTTGTAAAACAATACACGGATGGTTTAAACAGAGGAGGTATGGATTGAATGACCCCCCCCCCCCATCCCCTTTACGTCTGAACACCTGCTCTTTCGTTTAATCCACGAGAAGAAGACAACATAAGGAACATAGTGAAGAACATAACTGTGGGAAGAGGGGGGTTGATTTTGGACTGAGGCCAAAAAAAGAAGAGGACAGGGCGGAGGAGAAACCCATAAATACGCGGGGAGGCGAGCAGGTGTCGCAGACAAATGTGATTTACAGGGTCTACGTCCCCGTACAGTGCTGACAGGTAAGCCTATTAGGTTGATATTACCCGGCTATAACACGCACCGATGGACCCTCTTAAAAACACGTGTGCAGCGAGTGTGTAGAGGTTATGGGTTTAAGAGAAAGATTATAATATCACTTTGTTAAGATGGCCATACATTAAGATTTTCAGTTGGGTTTCCGTCGCATCTTTTTTCAAGGTGACGTCATTTAGCGATCGCACAAGGGGGGCCATGTTTAGATTCTTTAAGGTTAGTAAAAATAAATAAATAAATAAATAAAAAAACAATGTGGTTTTATTACAGCAGAGGTTAAACTGGATTAGACTGGAAGAGCAAGAGCGGGTAAATGTTTTCACTCTGAAATGACATCAGCCTTCAAAGTCAAAGAGCGCGCGAGAGCGAGAGCTAAATGCCGTGATGGCGGTGGATTTCTGCATATTGGAAGCTGCCGGGGAGCAATCACCGAAGAATGCAAACGTTTATGAGACACTAAATGCACTAGAACGTCGAGCGGAGATCTGCAATCGAGTTTTACTTGTAATACAGCACGAGAGACACGCGACGCTACGAGAAAATTGCTACCACTTGAGCGGCGCACTACAGATGGTGTTGAGAGCAACACGGCACAAAGCAATGTGTTTCTTAATAACGCGGTGAATATTGCAGTGAAAAGCTGAGTGCTTCGTACGTAGCTTCTGCAGACTGCAGCTTCTTCTCTTTTTTTCCTCCTGTCAGAAGTGTGAACTCTTTCATCCCGGATATAAGAGGCTGCGGTAAAATCCTCAAAGAAACTAATCGTGTTAAATGAGGTTTGTGTCTGTATCTATGACTTCTGAACGTGTGTGTGTGTGTGTGTGTGTGTGTGGACTGTGTGGGGTTATAGGTGCCTCGGAGAGACTAAAAATTCCTGTCGCCCTTTCAATCTAAATTCTGTGTCAACTCTCCACTTGAGTCATTCGTCTCCAGTTTCATAATCGCGCTCGGTATTACTTTCTTAACACTTCAGTCCTGGTAATCGTATCTGATGATGTGGCTGCTCATTGACTGAGGTAAACCAATTTTCCGCACAAAGTCTTTAAAGTGATTCAAATGCTGGAGATGACAAAGCCCAAGTTTGCCTGTTAAAAGCCCTTAACACCACAACGTTTACTTTAGCTTCCTGGGGGGAATCCTAGTCTCAAGCGGCTGCTCAACTCATACAGACAGACTCGCTCACACGTGCCCGCGCACACACACACACACATATCGTATCATCCAAGGCTGAGGAAGCAGGAGAGCTATAAAAGCCGACCTCATCTCCTTAAAAACAGGCAGGGCTGTCCCTGGGCATCTTAACACAACTCATCAACTGTTAAACCAGAGAGAGGCAGAGCAGTAAAAATCAATGCCCCCCAACACGGCAAACAGCAGTCAATGATGTTAGGTGGGAGAGAGGAAGGAGCCAGAATTTGCAGCTCTGCGTCTCGGGAGGTGAGGAGAAGTGAGCGGTGAGGGAGGGAGGGAGGGAGGGAGGGAAGGAGAAAGTCCATGTTAAGCTAAAAGCGGTAGGCTAATATATGTAATTGATTACCTCTATGCAAATAGAAGAGCTCGAGAAGAAAAAAAAAAAAAAAAGAGCCAAAGAATGCAATTTAAAGCAAGCAGAGGCTCTGAAATCGATTGCCGCTGTGAGTGAGAGAAGCCATTTCCCTCCAGCCAAGATAAAACACTTTACTAGGAGCTGTCAGATACTTATCAGGAGGAAATTAGCAGAGGAATACCATTTTCCCAAAACAAACAGGTCAAGTGTTTCTCCTCCTCCTTGAGTGGTCTCTCCCTCTCTCCTTCACTCTCACCCGCTCTGATATCATCATCTGTTATTTCCTCCCTGTTTAAATGCCAACAGTGAGAAGAGTCAGGGCTGCATATCATTCAAACAGATCATTTGCAATAAAAAAAAAAACAAAAAAAAAAAACATGCAGGCCCTGTGCGCCGACAGGAGCAGGTTGCCATTTGAAACGGGTGAAGACGATGATGGTTTCTGGTTTTCAACCCAGCAACCGCACGTACACATTGACGCAAGTCCGTCCCCAATCTCCGAGCTAGATCTCACCAAAACATTGGTGAAAAAAAACATTTGCGTTTTTTTGGCCTGCAGCCTGTGTTTGTGGCTGAAATGAGGGGAGAGAAAGGAAAAAAAAAAAAAAGGTAAGGTAAAAGAAAAACAGAGCACAAAGAGATGTGTCGAAGGCGGCGGCGGCAGCCCACACAAGACAGCCTTGTCGGAGGAGAGGAGAGGGCAGCTCGGCGTCGACATCAACGCCGCTTCTGCAGTCATCGCTCAGCAGGTAATTATGATAACAACGTGTTCCCTAGGCGGCTTCTCTCTGATTTAGTTTCCGACCACTTACCCTTCCTAAAATCTCCTCCCGATAACATCTGATATGATTACAAAGTCAAGATCCTTTTCAAGGAGCACCCACTTACGTGCCTCTAATTTGGTGTATAGTAACTCTCCCTCTCGTGACTACTCAATGATGCCTCTCATCTTATTGTGTGTGCTTAGTTAAGACGTAGCACTGTTCAGATTTTCATAACAGTTTGGGAAATGCCATGGCACAAGTGAACTTCACCTACCAGCGCCATCTGTTATTGAGCGCTCCGCTGCCTGCTATTACCTTCAATTGTAAACACAGCCTTGCCCACATGGGGGAAATACATCATTTCATTGTGTCTGTTATCATCCAGCTTTAACAGTGGGAGTTTGGCCCTGAATGGAGCCGGCCGAGGTTGACCCTGTGATTACCTCTGTGATGCGGCATTTTCCTCGGCTGTCATCGCAGCCGACCCCTTAAACAGCAAGCGCTGCTCTGCAACAGGGCCAGGCTGTTGACATACTGAAGACATTTAAGATAATCCCGGAGATGTCTCTGTGTTTTCCGAGATTACATCTTCAAAGGGGGAAACGCGGCCGGCAGCCTCGACTTGAAAGGGAGAGAGATGCGGAGGGCTCTTGTTTTTAAAGGAGGGGGTGGAATAGCTCAAGAATGCAATCATGGTTTTTGGAGTGGAAGGAGGCCTGTCCTGGCTAGCTACGCTTGGCAGGAGCGTGTGAGAAGACAGGAGGGAGGAGGGTGGGATCAGACGCGAGAGAGAAAACACACCTGTTGGACAGGACACAACAGAGGGTGGTAAAGAAAGGACTCTCACCTGTGTGACCTGACAAAGACTGTATATCACGCAGTTCATCTGAGGCCCAGCCCTGCCTTTTATTATGTTTGGTAAGCTGACATGTCGAGGTTAAACGGTCAGGTTTAGAGGGCAAAATACAAACAAAACATGAGCTCACAGAATTGGCTGAGTGATGTGAGCTTACAGTGTCACTTTTTTCTCTTTCGTTCACGCGAAGCTAGCGAGACAGTTGCATAACTTCCTCTGTGACTCTTGGGGAGATAATGCCACCGGGGTTATCTCTGTTTTGGGGCTTAAAGATGACAAACTGATAGAAAGTCTGCGTCTCAAACTAAGTTTAGGGAAGTCTAATGAAACATGTCATTGAGCTGCATTGTGGGAAATGTAGGATCCAGTATTTTTGGAGTTTGACCTTTACAATGGACTGAAAGTTGTGATAGCTCTGTCTCTTGTACATCGATTTTGACCACTCTTTTTTTTTACGTGTCTCTTGTAATTCTTCCAACCTATCCATCCAAGTCCAATTCTAAAACCACTTGAACACGCCTTTAAGAATGGTACGATCATTTGTCATTTCAGTTCACGTGCTAAACTCGTGCTAAACTGTATACTGCTATGTGCAGAAGAGTATTGAGGTGATCTTTTGTATGAAAGTGTGGTGTTTTCCAAGTAAAGTCAAGTTATTAATCCCTGAGGGAAGATCTGTCCGCTGCATGTGACCCATCCTGACTATTTAGGACTTAGGGAACTTCCTGGTCCCCGGGCGCTGTACTGTGGATGCTGCAACTTCAGTGATCATGACTTAACTCCTGCGCAGCCTCCTGACTGTTCTTTCCCACAGCGTGTTTTACGTAACGCATCATCACTAAGCCTTTGGAGACACTTTGCATGACGCTACTTTACATCTCATAAGCATAAGGCAGAAATTAGACATGCGAAACGATAAGCGTCACACACTTAGGAAGTATTAAATAAAAGCAAGAAATTATGACTCATATCTGCAACAAATGTCAGCAGTGACGTCCTCTGTGGCTGTAAGCACCTCTTAATGACTCATGGAAGTGTTGGCTAACGCGGCTCTGACGGACTGAGCAGTATCTTTTCCGACTGCTGAGAGGCATTGTGACAACACTGGTGCTAATTATGGGACACGAGTATTTTGACGTGGAACACGGGGGAGAACTTGCAAAGGACACTGAAGTAATAATAGCAATATCTACTACAGCAAGAAGCAAAAAAAAAAAAGTGAGCTTTTATGCTCAGTCCTCCTTCTCAGCTGGGCTTGGTGACATCATCAGTGAGTCAGCGACCAGAGCAGCGAGCTGGGATCAAAAAGGCACAGAGCGAGGTCTGTCTATTATCAGCTGCACATACTGTACGCTATGAGAAGGCGCAAACACCCAGACAAAGAGGCACACAAGGCGCACAACCACCAGAAGGCTATTTTTTGAGGCGGCGAAGACGGAGGGACTGGAGAAAACAAATATGTCATCAGCGGGAGGCCGCGAATGAGTAGATGAAATCTGTTGACTCATCAATTGAGTCTCGCAGAGAGGAACTTATTTTAGAAAGAGCACCTATAAAGAGCGATGGACGCGTGGACAGACAAAGCATAGCAGCAGCAGCAGAAGCAGAAGCAGCGTTGAGGTGCCGCGTGGTTCCTCTGAGCGAGCTCTGCGGTGGGCCCCTCCTCCGTCCCTCCAGCCTCACTGGCCACGGTTGAAAAATTAATGCAGCAAACTGACAACACTTAGGGCCTCCCTCTCCCTCTCCCTCTCTCTCTCTTCCCCCCTCATGTACCAAACAGGATCAATTACCAAAGCAGGGCTCCACTCAGTAGCGCTAAAGAAACAAGAGGCACTCTCCATCACAGCTGTGTGTGTGTGTGCATAGGCAAGTGTGTGTGTGTGTGTGTGAGGTTCAGGCAGGCTTATGATGAGCAGAAAGAGGAGGAGGAGGTGGTAATAGTCTGTTTGCTTCTCTCTAATGACAGCAGCAGCAGAGTGGATTAGTGAGCCTCCTAACCCATCAGCATCACTCCTCCCAGTAAGTGACAGACCATGTAAATAACCGGTTGTGGCCACTAACAGGAGGAAAGAAAAAAGGAGGGAGACGGGGACGCTAATAAACCGAGAAAGTCTCAGATGCGCGCCGCGCGAGCGCTTTTTCGTCCGCGCGGCCCCTCATTTGTATGCAGGTGGGGATTTCGAGGAATTCCATTTCTACAACATCAGCCAAGTTATTCAAATGCGGCACATGTGACTGGAGAGGATAACATAAAGAAAGGCATCAGCAGAAATGGCAGCAGGCAGTAATCCCCCGGCCAGGGCCACTTGTGTTTGCCACGCAGGCAGGCAGGCAGGCAGGCAGGCAGGCAGGCAGGCAGTGCTGTCAGTGGCAGCACCCATACAGGCCTTATCAGTGGCAGCCATAGGGCTCCTCTAATAACCCTTGCTGATGCTCTGCGGTGCAAGGACAGACAGGGAAAGGGACAAACAGACAGGCAGACAGGCAGACAGGTTTCACTTCCCCACTTAAAGAAAGAGCCTGAGCACCAGGTATCAGCTTGTCGCCCTGTCTGTGTGTGTGTGTGTGTGTGTGTTTCTCATTTGCCTCACTCTGTAGCGTGTAATGCTCTGACAGCTTCATTCATGCTGTCACTTCCACCTAAATGCACGCTACTGTTGACCATCCCGTCTATGAAAACACACACACACGCATGCACGCACGCAGGCACATTTTGCATGTATGACAGCGTGGTCTAAACTCACGCTGAGGCTGCGGCCCTCGGCATGAGCGTATCTGACTCCAGCATCATTATCGCCATTCAAAAAGGTCAAGCGCAGTGCTTCCAGCCTCTTCTCTGTGATTTATGCCTTTGTGCTATTACCTCTGTTCACATTAATCTCCATCTGTAAATCTAATCACACGCCGCCTCACCATCGCGGCTCCTGCTGCTCTCAGGACAGAAGCCGTGGCCGACGGGAAAAGAGCTTATGTAAATACATCGCTGTTGACACAAGATGGGTGGCACGCGGTGCCTCGCTGCTCTGATGAGCCACAGCGATCAGGTAGCAGATAAGAACAACCGTCACTTTATCGTTGTTCATTTTCATTTACGGCCGCCGTTCATCTTGATATACTTTTGGTATCTCCGGGGGCGTTTTTCTCAGCTCATCTGAAGAGACCGAAAGGAACAAAACAATGCGGACACAGTGCTGTAGCAGTCAATGAACAACTGGACACCGGTGAGAGGAGGTGTCACACACGGTGACGCACCGTAAAAAACAAACAAACAAAAAAACAGAAGCATCATCAAGTAAAAGCACCACCAGGCGTGCTTTGTCCTTATGTGAGCTAATAATCATTACCTTCAGAGAGGCTCCGGCCAACTGAAGCGTCACGAAAACATCCACTCTCGCGTGCCTTGAAGCAGCCTTGGAGCACTTTGAGTGCCAGAGTGGCCGGACGCGGCTGCCACATGCAATGTAAAGACTTAATCGGGTCTCCTGTGTGGAAGTACGGTGGCGCTCTCTGAGAGAGCATTCCCTCTGCAAGGGCTGATGGGAAGCTTGGCGATGACACGGAGAAGCCCGCAGGCCTGTCAGCTCGTCCTCGATGCGGCTCGAAACGGCACTCAGCTCCGGAGAACTTCTACCGCCGCGCTGACACGCACTCGTACACTGGCTGACACGAATCTCCAGCATCACTTCAAACATCCACTCAGTCCCTCAACATCATACTTGACATGTGGCATGTGTGCATGTGTGTGTGTGTGTGTGTGTGTGTGTGTGTGATTCTCACCATAAACGCAGGCTGAATCACTCCAGCTATTAAATGAGATACTGTGTGGCACACAACCATCTCAAGATAAAGCCCAAATATGTGCGAGAGCGGCAGTGTATTAGCATAAAAGCAGCTGGACCTGAGGCTGCAGGGAAGATTCTGTGCTTCATCACAATGTTTATCTAACCTTAGCCAAGCAATTTCATCACTAGACACAGATCCATTCAATTAATAAAACAAAAAAATGGATGATAATATCAATGAATTTTTTATAAATGATGTCTTAGAAGTCTAGAAATCCTTTGATGAGAGCAGATAGCGGCAATAAAGCACGCTAATTGCCGCAATCTGTTGCGAGCGTCACCTTTTAAATGCTCGACATACAAGAGGAGTTTGAGGAAATCAATACAAAGGCCCTAATTCCCTTTGACAGATATTATCAACTCGAGATTTTAAGATGGTGACTGATACTCTGTGTGCCACCAAAATGCAAGGAGAGAGCTCTTAATAATTGATGGTGCCGGAGCAGGGAGATTTTTAACCGCTCTCCTCCTGTTATCAATCATTAATGGAGTTTCCATCAAAAACACTTCAACCCTTCAAGTATCAAATCTCTCTTGAAGGTGGAGGGCCCCGCATTCAAACATCCCACTTAATCAAAAGGGCACACAATGCACCCCGCCCCGCCTTCTCGCACTTCCGCTTGCGCAAATTAAGATGATAACAAGCGCAAATTGCAGAATTGGTCACAGCGCAAGTGTAAAAAGTAGCCGTTTTAGCTGAGGTCTTCTTGTGAGTGATGAGGGTTAATGGGAAAATTCTAAATGTTTAAATCACAGGCTTGGAAACAGCCAGCCAACCAGTGTTTTCTTTTTTTTTCTTTGCTGTGTAAATGCAGAGCTGTTTAAAGCTCTCAGTCTATCTATCTAGCTCGCTCGCTCTGCTCTGTAAAGCTGCAAGGCCCGCCTGGTCAAAGTCATACAGGACACGATGTGCATCAGCGACACTCACAAAGAGCCGTAACACTGCTGTTACCCTTTAAAAACAACCACAAGGTTAAACACAGCGCTGTATGTGCGCATACGGTAAAAGACGGACAAACACACACAAACACACACACAGCAGAATTTTACTGCTTGCAACTGACTTATGGGGGGGGGATCAGCCAAGATCCTTCTCCACCACCCAACTGGGGTTATATTATGTGAAATGGACATATATGACTGCAGCATCTTCTCCAACAACCCCACAGCCTCAGATGCCACATACACATCACACAGACACGCACACCCTAGACCACATGAGCGCTGCAGCTAAGTGATAGCAGAAATGATAGAGTATTCCTAATTACCCATCAAGATGGTTTTGACAGTGTTCTGTGTGCCAGTGATCAGTGTCATGGCGCAGCGCCAGCAGCGACTTGGTTCTGTTTGATTTGTAGCTGCAGCTGAGTAGCGGGTGGTACATCAGGAGAGCTGCAGTGGCACTTTCACTTTCTCTCCCTCCCTTTCTCCTTCTGTCAACCCCCCCCCCTTCTCCTCCTCCTCCTCCTCCTCCTCCTCCTCCTCCTCCTCCTCCCCCCCCCCCCCCCTTTCTCTCCCCACACTCGCACTGTCCTGTTTCACTGGCCCGACCTTGCCTGTCATCAGTATAAAACACCTTTTCCAGGCTGCTGCATAACAGGCGCACAGAGAGGACACTAAGAGGATTCTGCTGGAGAAACTTCTAGCCTGAAGAGTTCATGGGCAAAAGCAGGATGCATCGGGACACGAGGCCTGAAACAACGGACGCAGACATGCTTCCACAGGGTGCAAAGATGATCAGGTGCTTAATAATAAATAACATATGATTCGGCCATTCATAAGGCAATAAGAGGCTGCAGTGTACTGCAGCTAAATGCTAACATCACCGTCAACAATCAGATATTTAGCAGGTATGAGCTAATCCGTGTTAACCGCCTCATTTTAGCGTGGTAGCATGCCAATATTTTGCAAATGAGCACACAGGACAAAGCTGAAGCTGATGGGACTGTCATTAGTTTTGCAGATGTTCAAGCCATAAGCTGTCTTGCAAATAGAGGTTTTGACCTGATGATGACAAACACAGAAAAAAAGTTAAAGGATCACCAAAGAGACTTGAACGTGTGTTTAAACTTTTACAACAAACCATCCAATAACAGAGGATCACCAAGAATAGCGTGTTTTCATCCTCTTGGGACCATGAATGTCCATGAAAAGTTTCAGAGCAACCCATCCAGCATTCATTGAAATACTAACATCAGTCTGGACCAAAGAGGCCGATATACAAATATGAGAATTTGCCGCTTTTATCCATTTGGGGACAAAAAAAAAAGCAACTAGTAGACATCACTTTGGGCTCCACTGTTTTTTTTAGAAATGATTAATCGATTAATCAGATATCAGCACACACATCGAAGAGAAAAGAATATAACTGCTAGTCGCAGTCCTACTTAATTAAAAAAAAAAACCTATAAAAGCGATAAAGGCATGTGTTAAGATGTGCAGTCACTGATGTAATGAGATACATTATGACAGTGCAAAATAAGATACATCAAGGTGAATGGGTGTTATTGAGCACAAACATGAACCTATTAAAGAGTGATTTATACAGTGTAAGCATACTGTGAGCCTTGGCTGTGCTACTGTAAGTGAACAGAATTAATGCGCGGAGCCAGCCAGCTAATATTTGCTTAGCGAACGTTATCTGGAATTTGCAGCGTAGATAGTTTTTTTTTTTTTTTATGTCTTTAAAGTGTACACTGGCCACGAGTTTGTCTGGTCATATGTCGTTCTAATCTTAAACCAGTGCAGCAGCAGCAGCAGCAGCAGTGCTACAGACGGGCCGTGTTATGATAGCGCTCTAGTATATTAACTTACGCCGTGGAACCTCTTTGAGACGAACATATGTAAACAATCATTTTCAATTTTACTGTTATCTGCACTCAAAAACACATTGACATTCAGATCATGGAGCCATCATGGGTTTGAGGTTCTGCCAACAAAGTGTCACAGGTCAATTATCTTTCAAAAGATAACAGCCGTGTCTGCCGTTTATCTAATCTCGGCCTGATTTCCATCGCAGGGATTTATACTAAGTAAACAAGATGTTACGATATTCTTTTTGAAAGAGGACAGGCGTCATAAAGAGGACTAATCTGCGCGTCACACATGCTAGTCTTTTACTTTGTGACTCTGCTGACTCACATGAGACGCGCTGAATCAAAGCGGCTTCGAGATTCAGTGACTCAGGAGCTTTTGTGAAGCGGACTATTCTCGAGGCTTTGACTTCATCAAACGGGTCTACTGCTTTATCTTAAAGGACCATACCGGTGGTTTTGTAGCACGGTTCCAGGACCTCTGAATCGCTGGCCACATCTCAGATCTCACATCTTTTTTTTTTTTTCAGCGATTCAAAAAAGCTGTTGTGTTCACTGACCGTTGCAAACAACAAAGCCAGCCAGAGCTTTGTCTTAAAAACGGAGATCATATTTTGCTGCACCAGAGACAGAAAAATAGTGCCCGAAACAACGGCAAAATGGCTTTAAAACACAACTTAGACTGAAGTTTTCACATTTCTATGTACGTTAACTGCTCCCTATAACTGCTAACCACTTTAGTGATGAGATGCAAACATCACGCACGTCACAAACAAATGATTACCGACCACTTTTAAAAAAGCACACCACAAGTCTATAAAGGTTTCCTTTCTCTATCTTTTCGACAGCCTTTGGTGGCTCAGTTCAACTTGAAAATCAACTTCAAGAGAGTAAAAACCTGTTTGAGATAGACAATTCCCTCACAGAGTCGTCGTAACCTTTATGCCCTTTGTTGTAATCAAAGTTGCTCTACAGTTGTGTGATATTTTAGTTGTGAACAGAGACCATTTTCAAGACTCTCCCAACATCTGAGAGCTGACAGATGAACGCTGAAAAGCGCTGACGGGCTGTGTTGTGTGAGAAAATCAAATCAGGATGGCAAGTGAGCAGACACGGATGTAGAAAGCAGCACGTGGGTTTAGTTGTTTCTGGTTTTCAGATGTTGTAACAAACGCACCTGCAGGAGTTTCTACTCTCGGCTGTAAACTGTCATACATCATACATTCAGACATAACTTAATACTGCATGCACAGTGATGGATTAGTTATCTCAAATGAAGTCTTTGAAAGTTAAAATTCATGAGTTAGCGACTTGATCACAGGCGCATGTGGAATACAGTGTAGTAACAGGGCTGCAACATGCAAAACCGCCGGTATGGTTCTTTGAATTTGACAGTCCCTCTTCAACATTTCACATTTTTTTTCCGCCGAACATCTTTGCTGAGCATCTATCAGCCTTGTCACTTGGCATGAACCCACCCGTTTTGAGGAAAGAGCTACCTCTGCAACACCAATAAATGTCAAAACACTGAGCGGGATCAATACGCAGCCATTAATCTCTCAAGAAGGTACGTGAAGTATCAAACTTGGCAGACACCGTGTATGTCAATCCACGCTAAGACTCTTTCTAACACAAGTGAACAGCCGCAATTAACACCCTTTTATTCATTCTGTCATTGGTTTTGTCATTAATGGGACTGCCCCAGGCACAGACAACCAGTGTAACTGTCAAAATCCTCCTTTCAGATCAGCTGCACATCACCGCAGCAGACAAACAGCCTGATAAAACCGACATTTTCGCCCTGCTCTCTGCACCTGTGTCTGCAGAGAGAGCTTTATCGGGAAGACGTGGGACACTGCCAGCCCAGTTTGACTTAGTGCGACAACAGTCCAAGTGACAGACGCTCCGCATACAGACAACAAACAGCTTAATACCCTGGCGTGAGCGCGGCTGAGCGCAATGTGAATTTTAATGAAGAGTGAGAAACACAGAGACCAAAACACAGAGCTAGAGCTCTCTCTCTCTCTCCCGATTGTCTCCCACGGCGTCTGGACTGGCGACTGCTACTCTTCATGACCCCGATGCTTCGAGCCACAGATCGGATCAGGGACACTGTGCGACAGATGTCTGCCCTGGCGCTCTGTTCCAGGCACGAGTGCTGCTGGCTCCCACACCAAAGAAGAGGGAGGGGAAGAGGCGAAAAGGGAGAGAAACGGGGTGAGCGCAGAGGAGAAGATGGAAGGCACTGAGTGGAAGAGGACAACCGGAAGGAGGTAGGTGGGAGCCCCTCCTCACCTCGCGCAGGCTTCATCGGCGGGACGAGATCTGCTCTGTCATGTTTCTGTCAGGCGGCAACCAGTATGGTCACAAAGTGACACTACAAGTTTAGACACACTTCAAGCTGTGATTCTCACCCCGACTGACCTGAGGGAGGAACAGGAGACCTCATGTGCACTATATCCCCATTAGTGCTAGTTTTATTTTTTCTTAAATCAGCTCAGCGCAGGGAGGGAGGCTCGTGCACACTGAACAATGAACTTCTGCAGACGCAGGTCTGGATCTACAGTAGACAGGCTGCTAAAGCAAGCATAAAACTCAACACATGACCTCCGAACAATGACTCCGCCGCTCTGCTTTTTGGCTTTGAGGAGCAACATGCGAAAAAAAACGAGAAGAGAGAAGATGGGAGCTAATTATAGCCTCACAGCAGGATGGCCAGAAACAAACTTGATTATCATCATCGTCAAGAAGGCACAAAGGAAACCTGCTGCCTCCCCCCCTTCCACCACAATCCAATAGAGAGGCTTTTAGCCTTCGTAATGATTTACAAAGTGACAAGTCAAACAGATTTACTGTGACAGCCTGAAAGGGACCAGCACGAACACCATTATTGCTCACGTGACCAGACCTCCTCGCCCTTCTCCTATTCCCCCCTTTCCTCTGCTGTCTCCTCTCTCCCCTCCCGCCTGTTCCAGGGGACGGCGAAGAATGAGGCCGGCTCAATGGAGGCAGGCAACAAGCCTATTCAACCACCACCCCCGCCCCCCCTCCCCACCACCCTCCGCCCCCCTCTCGCTCAACACGAGCCCCCTTCAAACGCGAGGGAAAAGCTGTGCTTTGAGGAAGTTAGTTACTTAAAGCGACAGAGCGCCCCCCCCTCCCCAGTCACCCACCCACCTCCTCCTCCTCCTCCAGATAAGGATCTGGTCACGGAAAACTTGTGGCACGGTCTAAACGGAGATACCTTTGTACAATTTTAACACCATTACCGAAGGTTTATCAGATTTAATGAGCCATGAATGCAAAGTGAGATTTTCAGCTTGCGGGAGCAGCTGACAACATTTCTGTAGCGGACCCTGCCCCTTCCCGTGGCCATGAAACGCTGTTAAAAACACTCATTAACCTGCACAGGAGGATCATTAAAAATGGAAAACATTAGGCAATCGTTGCACCACACTTCCCATTGTTATTACTTCTTGTATTAAGCGCTTCTTTCTGCTATTCCTTGAGAGGTACCTTCTGTGGCCTGACTGACAGGATCCACACTTAACTTTCATTTCCGCAAGTCCTGAAATATGGAGCGAATTTATGTTTGAATAACATCACTCCCTCCGCAGGCCTGAGACACTTTGCCTGGTGCAGTCATCATCCCACCACCACCACCACCACCACCACCACCTCCCTCCACCCTCCACCCTCCACCTCCTCCCCTTTTCTGGAAGGTGAAAAACACCTTGGCTCTTCCAAGCTTTGAAAACAGAGCCACCCCTAAAAGCATCAGAGCTGGCGGCGGAGAGATGTGTGCGGAGAATTCTCAAGGAGCAGAGACCCTCGGGCTACGCAGATTCAGTTTCCCCCTTTTCTGGCTTCCAAAAACAAAGGAATTCCAGAGAAAATCAGGGCAGGACCTCACCCCAAGCCAGCGCTGCTGCTGCTACTACTACCCCCGCCTTTCTCTCCATCTCTCTCTCTCTCTCTCTCGCACACACACACATTTCACGGCAACATACACACAGCACACCAAAGGTGATTTCATGCAACCATCAATGAGACACACCTCCTCTCTTGTTATACAACCATGTTGATTTGATATCCGGGGAGACATGACAAGGAGACGAGGGTGTGTGTGTGTGTGTACATGTGTGGGGGGTAGGTAACACACTTTGTTTGGCATGTCTATCTGTCTACTGCTGCTGCTGTTGCTGTTCTTGTTGACCATCGCTAACCAGCACAGACTTATATCACCACACATATTAGCGGGATATTTGACAACAGCCTCAAGATTGTTGTGGGCCAGTAAACCCCCGCCCTTGTCAGTCCTCCTCCCGACCCCTCCTCCCAAATGTATGAGTGAAGCCAGAAACGTGCGATGTCCTCACGTGTCTCTTTAACAATGTCAACACATGCCATTCAGCTTCCGCACAGCTCCCACCGGGCCGCCATGTAAGGGTTACAGGAGGGCTGTGAAAACAATATGGCTCAGATGTGTAATTATTAGCGGTATTAGCAGCTGCTAATTTACGTAACCTGAAGTTCTTGGTAGTTGTTGGGATATGAGCTGACACAGAGGAGCTTTAAACAAATTTCATTACCTAAGCAAGTTTCTCTTTTTTTAATGCGAGTAGTTAGTTAAGTTCAGGCCGTTAAATAGTTGTCGACATATTTTCAGTCTGGACCAAAGTGATTCAGCATGATTCAACAAAAACTGTGGGAGTGAGTTAGACATTTTCTGTACAGACCATCCCTCTTCTTGTCACAAAAGGCGTTTAACAGTGCTTCTGAAACCGCAAAAAAATAAATGGAGCATCAGATCTGGATCTTATGAAGTCCGCTCCCTCTCCCTCTCCCTCACTCATCACTTCTATAAAATATGAGCAGAAAAAGCATATTTAAAAAAGGAGCAGTGTGTAGGATTTGGTGGCATCTAGCGGTGTAGTCACTGATTGCAACCCCGTCGCCTCACCCGCTCCTTCCTAGCATGGAGGAAAAACTACGGCGGCCATGAAGCGCGCGTAAAACGTCAGTGTTTGTTTTTAAATTTGTCTGATACAATCTACGTAGCATGTAAAGTCAAGAACATCTTTCATTTTCGCTGGGATACATATTTGTGAATAGTAACACAGCATCCTTTAAAATCATAAAACACAGGGACCCTTGCTGTTTTGTCAATAATGTTTGCCAGATAATTAAAGAGCCCTGGGAGACAATGATAAACATTGTTTAGAGGCTGATCCCTGGCAAGCGCCAAGCAGTGTATCATTGCTGTCTCCGGAATACACACGATTAGCCTGGTCTCATTACTGTTATGATAAACGACAGCTTCAACCACGGCTTCGGGTTTGCCGGGAGGACGTACTTGTAACACGGGGAGATTAGAAGAAAAGTGGTGAAACACATTGCCCCCTGTAATAGACCAGGGATGAATGAGAGAGATGGGTTATCTGCAGTGTGATTGCAGATAATGCCTGTGATACTTGCAAAGTCAGGTCTGCGGCCAGTTATAGTACTTTCAACCACATTATAAATCGCTGAGATCACTGTTTAAAAAAATGGACTTCTTTATTTGTTTCGCTCCTCGACACAGCACCACCTTCTCCATCTCTCTCTCTCTCTCTCTCTCTCTCTCTCTCTCTCTCCCTCTCTGTGAAGTTAATGCTTTAGCTCAGCCCCAGCCCACCAGCCCGTCTCTCTTTACAGTTGGTGTATCCACACAGAGGTTTAAAATATGCCCCTTTATCTGAGCCGCCCAGGCGGGAAAATGAAAGGGATGTCAGTCCTTAGAACCCTGGGAAAGCGTCTGGCTCAACCGCCAGTGTCAAAACCGAGGGGAGGGCACCAAGCGGGCAAACACACTGCTCACAGTAATAGACTTTTTCTATCACTGAGCAATGTCGAAAAGCGGGGAAGAAAACAGTCTTAGAGAGGCATTGGAGCTCAAGATTACATGCCAATATGATTTGAGGGGCTCTCCATAACAACCACAACTGGCTTCATTAACAGACCAAAAGCACAAGTGAAAAATCAACATCCCGAGTACAGCCTTCAGCGTGTCTGCAAAAAGACTTATCCGCGCGCTATACGCACCTCTGCAAAGAGAAATGAAAAGCCGCCGTTCGACATGCACCACATTACAGCCTTTTGCACTCCATGCAAGCCTAAGTATTAATGTTACGTGAGAGCAAATATTGCATGACTCTCCCCCTCATAACTGACATCGCAGGCGAGGAATAAATGCTGTCCCTTTGCATTAGTAAATCCTAGTTAATATACTAAATATACTAAAACAAGGAAGTACATATCCCTGGAGGCTACGTCGGAGACAATTCGACCGCCTTCAGAGAATCTCTGCCATCACTCTCCGTCTCCCACGCAACCTCCACCAGAAAATCAACATCACCGCGCACTCTGAGAGACAACAGTGCCGACTAGACAAGAGCCTGTTTATAGCACAAATGATATTATAAACACAGCTTGTGGCGTATTATCTTTAGAAAAAGATTCATTACAGCTAGAAAGATCTGCGACATGCTGAGCTGCGGGCTAACTAAGGCGTATGTAAAATGAATTCCTATAATGTGGTGTCTTCCTCAAAAAAACGCACTGCTGCCGTTTGAAAACATTTTGACTTCTTGACTCGACCCAGCAGACACAGCAGGCTCTTCTCTCTGGACTGGCTGGTCTAATACCTGGCACGAACTCAAGTGCCAGGCAGGCTTGCATGAGAGCGAGCCCGAGCGCGGTCCTGAGTGGCTGTCTGTCTGGACAAATGAACCCATGTGGGACACTGTGTAAGGTGTGAAGACCTCTTGGAGGAGGCTGCAGTGTGTGTGTGTGCGCTGCTGGCTTGCAGGCATGCACTGGTATCAGGAGAGACAAGGCAAACACAGCAGATCAACGCTGAAAACTGTAAACCCACTGACCCAGCATGAAGAGGGAGAGGGGACTAATTAGTGACTGTACTTACAACTCAAAAGGAGAGGGAGAGGGACGAGGAGAAAGGAGTAGAGGGGGGGGGGTGTGTGTGTGTATACACACACACACCGAGCATGCAGTTGGAGGATGAGGACAATGAGTTTGTTTAGCTTAAACAGGATTTACAAGCCAAACAGACACACGCCAACGCCACTCACTCAGACACATACTATCTCCTTCCCTCTCTATAACTATCCCCTTTCTCTCGGTCTCTGCCTCACGACACAGACACACACACACGCGGCTGAGACAGGCTGTGTGAGGATTTCATCAGCAGTAAAAAAAAAAGAAAAAAAAAAAAAGTGAGGGTAATTGCTTGCGATGGTGAGAAGTCTTGAGTGCAGGCGGCAGCGGTGGGCGAATGGATGGATGGATAGAGGGAACATTTTGTTCCTCCTGTGCGGGCTCCAACTCTCATATTGTTTCTGGTGAGGCCGGGTGTCATTTATGATTCAAAGGCCCCAGCGTCTCGACGGATGGGAACAGGACGTGGCCATTGTGACGTCCCCTGCACTCGTTTCTCAAAGAACATCAAATCAAACATGCATGAGCCGGTGACAGGGGCGGGCAAGCAACTTTCTTCCTTCACTCTCTCTCTCTCTATCTTTCTATATATATATATATATATATATATATATACATATATATATACATATATATCTGTTTCACTCTCTTGTGTCAGAAAAAAAAGCACTGCAAAGCAAAGCAATGTTGGGAGAGCTCAAGGTTGAAGTGACGGCTCTTCAGATGCAGGAGTTAAGCTGATGTTTCGCCTGTATTCTAACACTTAAACAGATATCTGTCCGCAACGCTGACAAAGACAGAGAACCTGTCTGAACCAATGCCAGAGGTGGAATATATCGTTTCCAAAATCTTTATTTATTAAGGGAAGGGTTAAGAGTGTAAATGATCCCTAACAGCACCGCCCTGTTTCACACACCTGAAAGCAGCCCAGACAGCAACAGTTTTTTTTTTTTTTCCTTTTTACAGTTGGTGTCCAAACAAAGCCGTTTGCTGTAACTTAAGGTTAAAAGGCAGAGGGCTGAGCATTATTCACAGTGATTCTCCAGACCGTCTCAGCCACCTAAGGAGTTTAAACCAACCACGTTTCAGCCACAGGCCGAACCACAGTGCAAGGTTTGCAGCATGAAGGACAGTGGTGACAGGCATGTGGCATTGAGGTTTTCTTATCCCTGAGCCTCATGTTTGGTCCACTTTTGGCTCTCTGTACCAAAGTGATGTCATCACAGTCTGCCCAGTGCTTCATTTTCTCTTTATTAGTTACACTGCATTTACCAAAGTCGGAGAGAGCTTAGCTGCAGACTTATGGGTAGAATTACAACAACGTTTAGGAAGTAGTTAAGTGTCTGACACGAGGGCACAACCTCAGCTCTAACTGAACATTTCAAGTAGTAACTCCCTCTAAGCCCTTATTCTGAAAATTAGACTTTAAAATGCTCTTAGGCAACACAAGTTTTTTCCTTATTAAAAAGACCCAAAATAGGCACATTCAAAAAACAAAGGCTCAGTCTAGATGAAAAGTACTGCCAAGTTGAACCACAAGTGAGACAGAAAGAGAAAAAGAGAGAGAGAGAGAGAGAGAGAGAGAGAGAGAGAGAGAGAGAGAGAGAGAGAGAGAGGAGAGACAGAAACAAAAGCTGACTTCTGCTCGGGACACGAGTGGGTGGGTTTGGGCTGATGGCGAGACACCAGACTACAAGAATCCATGTCAAGTTGAACAGGCAGCAGGTATTTCACAGCACTCCTCAAAACCACCACGAACAGTTAGATGAAATGTCAGGCTGTCAAAACATTGATTAGTGTTCACCAGGTTTTAAGCACTTAGCGGGCTGCAGCTGTGCCTGCACGCGGTTAAAAACAGCGGCGAAGACCGTGCAACTTGGTGGATTGCTGAGTAACAAAAAGCTAATTACTCAGACACGAGTAATTAGTTGTTTTTTTTCCCCTGTACATACTTCTCATCAGTATATTAGCCGGCTGTTTTCACAGAAGTGCAAGATAGGGAGTAAGGTGCATTCACTGCCTTACTGCTTTCTGTGAATAATTATCCCGAGAGTTGGGAGAATAGCTGCAGGTGTTGGAAACTGATACTCAAATCTGCGATATAACTTGTTGCAGCCTGATCTATTAAAAAACGATTGAATGATATTAAAGAGATGTTGTTATAAGTCACGAGAGCGCTGACACACTGCTACAAATATACAATATCTACTGGCTAATACTTGTTTGGTTTTAGGGAACAAACACGCTGTTGCATATAAACATACGTAGTTTTCTTTCTCAAGCTGCAACTTGTAGCGCTGCCAGTGCATGTGTTGCCTCTCCGTCTCTGTTTTCACTATTTTCCCGGCACATTTCCGGCACGGTCTCCTCCACATTTGTGCCTCGGTAAGGGGCCAGACGATCCAGACTGAGCGAGCACGCTTGCATTTGCACCCAGCGCCTTCCTTAAACAGCCTTAAAAAGCCAAATTTGATTTTGAAAGTGAGTCTACTGGAGCCTTTAGCCTGTTTAGTGAATCAGACACTCTTCTGTCTTGTCTCACAGCCTGGCTGGCTGGCTGGTTGCAGAGAGGCCCCATGAGGGACAACAGAAGGAAAGAAAACTCACACACATACACGCGCACGCACGCACGCCCGCACACGCACACTTCCAAGTTTCAAACAGTTGCAGATGGCTTTAATTCCTCGCCCTCTTTCTTTCACAATTTATCAGGTAACCTACTCTGAGCGAGCGTGCCTCCTTCTCATGCTTTGCTGAGATGACTTAACGCTGCTTCGGTTCGTCAGGAGAAGAAAAAAAAAAGAAGAAGAAGAAGAAAAAAGTCGAACGGCACTAATTAATGTGGCGCGGCTGACAAGTGTTGCTGCTGAAACAATTTCATTACATCACCGATTTAAATTACCAAAGGAAGGAGACACACTAGAGGGTGCACCCATGCAAAATCTGTTGTTTACACGCTCTCTTAGGCCGACATACTGGGAGTGGACACAATAACACGAACACCTGCAATCCTATGCAACCCTCCTGCAATAAACAGACTGTGCAAAAACCTGTAATGTTTAAACTTAGTCGAGACTGTGTGGGAGTTCGCAGGAAAACGGGGGCTTTTAGGAGCTTGAAGGATGGCGGATTTACTGCTGGCGGTGACACTGTATCCACTTGTTATCTTACCTGCACAGTCAGGCAGATAGGACTGAGTTATAGATTAGATATTGTCGAGCATTTCTTGGTGTTGCTGCTTTAGCGACCTTATTATCGAGGGTCTTTTTCACCCCCTCCACTAAAGTTTTTTTCTGTCCTGTAGCAGGGTGCACGGTAACGAAAGAGCGCCAGTCTCCTCCTCCTCCTCCTCCTCCTCCTCTTCCTCCTCCTGTCGGGAGCCCCCTCTCTGCTTTGCCGCTCTGCCCCGGCTGGCCTCACATCCAGATGGGAGGAATTTTTATGGGGAGGGTCCACCAGACTTAAGGCTGAAGGCTTGCGCTTGAGCCGAGCAGCTCATCCACACTCGGCTGCAGAAAATGTGGCGCTGGATGTGTGTGGAGACAACATTAAAGGTGTGTGTGTGTGTGTGTGTGTGTGTATGTGTGTGTTCGTTCTCCAATCAAATCAGAAATAAAGAAGTTATGTTACTGCGCATGTGTACAAAATCAGCTGTGAAGGAGGCGGAGCTTCAGTGACGTAGAAGGAAGTCTTCCCCCGCGTGTGTGAGTCTCACGGTGAGCTCTGCTTTTATTTTGATTCTCGACATTTCATTAATTTAATATTCATTCATCACTTTAATCTGAAAGTCAGCTCACCGGAAACAGCTGCTGTTAGCACGAGGTTAGCGTCAGCTGCTGCGCGACGTGTGTGTGTGTGTGTGTGTGTGTGTGTGTGTGTGTGTGTGTGTGTGTGTGTGTGTGTGAACCTTGTGCATCCTGCGCCCCGCTCCAGCAGGTCTGCAGGCAGGCAGGCAGGCAGGCCTCCGTGTTTTGCGGATGGCCGGTCTCCGGTGGAAGCCTCGGAATAACAAAGACGTGTTTGAGAGCAGCGGCAGGCTGGGCTGAGCGGTGACGTCAAGGAACAATGTCTCCCCTCCCGACACGCACACACACACACGCGAGCACGCACGCACGCACGCACGCCAGCCAGCCAGCACACAAGCTCTTCCCTCTCTCTTCCTAGTCAGGCAAGGCTTGAACTGCCCAGAGGGAGGGCCGCTCAGCAGCTCGCAGTGCATCAGATAGAATCACTCACTCCTCATGCTGTGCATGCACACAGGATTTCTTCTTTCTGTTTTTTTTATTGTTTGTTTGTTTTGTTTTGTTTTTGCAGAAAAAAAAAACACAAGAGGAGGCCAACCAGTCACTACAGATCATAATAAAAGTAGACCTGTGTGCTACAAACACAAACTTATTTCCCGCAGCTGGTAAATTTAGATGCAAGATCATCAATAAAGGTGACAAGATTAGCTCCGCTGAAAGGTAATTCACACAGTTTCCCTTCACATAATGTCATCAGGCCAGAAGGTCAAAGTCCGTGTCAGAGACTCCTGGCACTCTTTGAAGGGAAGGAAGGGGCTGCCATCCTCTTTAGCTTCCTGCCTGCAGGGCTCCCGACACTGATGCAATGAGGGCCCGAGCACGGTATCGGCAAGTGAAGTGAGAGGGTGGGTGGGTTGTGGGTGTCTCAAGGACGCCCCAGCCCCCTGGTCGAAGCAGCTATCCACGCTGATGGGGGACAAATGCGGCGGGTGACATCACCGGCTCTGGCAGTCACTCATTTTTATTTCGGGAAGGCGGAGTGAGGGAGGGGGGGGGGTTGTTTCTTAGATGGAGATTGGGAGAGCGGTCAATGTCACAATGCAAGATTTTCTTCTTCTTCTTCTTCTTCTTCTTCTTCTTCTTCTTCTTCTTCTTCTTCTGAAAAAGGCTTGTTGAGATGACCCATGTCACGTCTGCTGCTTCTGTTATTGATGTTTTTCACCTGCCGTGTTTATACTGATTTGACTTGACTGCGATTCGCTTAAGACGCACACTCTGCGCCATTTTTTTCCTAAAGTCCTCAGGGCTTCTTGTTGTATAGTATATGTTCCTATATTACTGCTCCCTCAGAGCTTGGGATCAACAACTGACAGACCCATTGTTGGCTTTTGCCCTTTAGGTTTCAGTCTTGTCATAATATTATACGTTCTGGATCATCCATCAACTTTTTGTTTAATACCAACTTAAGACGACAAGGCCTGTTACGGGTGTAGGAGGGGGCCCGCAGCCGGTCGGGTCACTCTCCATTTTAAACAATGGCTCGTCATCAAAAGTCCTTGCTTTCATAGCAAAGCGTGCGCCTCGGCTTCTCCAAAATAATACGGCCAGATGGCTGCCAACAAGATGGATGGATTATAGGTGGGGTGACTTCAGCCTGACTTGGCTCTGTGTATAATTTCATACGTGCCGCCTTTCAAAGGGGCTCAATGAATGTATCAAAGAAGAACAAAGAGAACTCCCAATGAAGCGTGCTCCGACAAGGTTAATACATATTGCGTTGGAGTTGGAGTGCATTAAATCAACATAAAACTGTTTAGACCACAGAACATTAGTGACGATCAAGGCCCGACTTGGCCTCCGACTTGCGTTCCAATGATGAACATTTTTCTTTGCCACCTTGCTGTAGGCTTTGTGCTGGGTGACAAGGCCTCTCTCTGTAGAGGTGGCAGGGGGAGTGATGGATGCTGCTGTGGCTTCATGTAGCTACATGATGGAGGGAGACTTTCAGTTGTGCTGACATCAGCTCTCCCGTTCACAGAGAGGTGTGATGGTTGTTTACAGTGCAACCCCGCTGTTGCCACCATGAGGCTCCGACTGCTGAAAACGGTACACTGAAATACTAATAAACAAGTTCCACCGTGACGAGTGACTGACTGATAACTCTTTCACACTGTTTTCCATCTGTGTAGCTGGGTTTTCTGACTATGGTTAATGCTTCTCCATGATTAGTACATGATTGCAACATGGTAAATGTAGAAAAATGTTAATAATAACAATGATAATATGAACAATAATCAACCCCACACTACAGTAGATTTGATTAGATTAGCAGATTAGCCCCATTGACATGATTGGCATTAGTCATTGAAGTTACCCCACATCGTTTAGCGAGCCCCTTTTGTTGGCAGCGAAATTATACATTCCAGTATGCAGGGTCTTGGCTATGACAAGGAAACAATAGCTTATTAGAGGTCTTTAGGTAACTAGAGGTTATTTTATCAATTTATGTCTCTTTATTGATTAATCAATTAATTGTTGAAGCCAGATGTCTGATCTCCAAATTGATAGTTTTGTCTGACTATCAATGGAATATTTGCTTGATAAATGACTTAAAACTGCATTTTAAAGGTCCAGTGTGTCAGATTTAGAAGCCTCAGAATGAGACCATGCCGAGCCGCTATATTTCTAGCTCAGACCAGATAAACTAAATAATGATCGAGATATGTCACATTTTTTTGCACATTTCACAGCCTAAATCCTACATGCTGGTGTTTTTTTATTAACTATCTTTTGATTGACTAATAGCATAATCAACAAATTATTCCAGCACTGACCTTGAGTTGATGGCAGCAGCCCAGCACGAACACATGATCAATAGTCTGCTGGAACAAATGGTGGAACCTATGTTGAATATCCTGTATTCCTGTGTGTGGAAGCGATGCAACTGATTGTCTGGGTGACTGAAGGAAACAAGGGTTGATATTCAGGATAAGTAGAGAAGATGTGGGGCAGTAAATGGATCATCTCCTGCAGAGAAAGGGCAGAGTAGCACTATTTTAAAAGGAGACAAGAAGAAGTCTGGTTGAGTACACCATTGATTGTCTCTGGCTGCGAGAAGAACAAGGAGCTAAGAGTGAGAGGGACAGAAAACAGATGATACGACTGCTGGCTTCTGGAAGCTTGGACAGCCTTTTATAAATGCTTTCTCTCAGTGTGTATGTGTGTGTGTGTGTGTGTATGCGTGTGTGTTTCCCTCTCTCTCAATCGTTCTCTACATTTCTCTTCTGTTTTTCACAGTGTATGTCGACTGAGCAGTGGCAGATAAGGCAGACAGCCGGGGCCCCATGCTGACTGGCCCGACTGGCTGTGGGGAGCACAGAGGCAATCAATGAGTGCTCACAATAGAGCGCCAGCATCCAGATAGCTAACAGCTCCCTGAGGCCATGGGAAGGAGGTGGAGAAGAGGGGGTTGATACAAGGTGTGCGTGTCTGTGTCTGTAGGGGGGGAGGAGGAGGGAGGTGAAGAGATTTTGTGCTTTAACGCACGGGTGTCGTAGACTGGTAAAGCACATCCACAACCTCCATCGTTGTTTATGCTCGCTAAAGCGTGTGTAACTTGAGGTCAACGTTCAGTTCAGGAACTCTTGGCTGCATCTGAAGCGGGATTCATCAGTTATAAGATGTGAAGTGAAGAATGGTGGTCCAGTGCTCGGGGTGATGACTGCAGTGATAGTGCTATTTTTAGTCGGCTTCTTCTTCCCCTCATTGTTGCACGGTTTGCGTGTTTGCATGCGTGTGTATGTGTGAGCCTTTTTTTTTTTTTTTCCCATGTTATTATGCAATGTAGGATCTGACCTTGGGAAGAACATGTGCCAGAGGGATGTAGGGAGAGAGCTGAGTGAATGTGTGACCACTTCAACCTCTGTGTCATCCTTGACTGCACAACTAGCTACCTCACTAGTCACGGAGCAGCTCTCACGAGGAGTTAGGACATTATTAATTCAGCTTATTCGGTTCCATGCATGCATGTAGTGTAGGCTGCAAGTCTGGAAGGGAGAAACAGGTGACTTTAATTTTAACACATTATTGTATGTGTGAACAATTTGGAGGGCTTTATTTTTCCTCTTTTTACGGCGTCCACCATGTTGAACCGCTGACAGTCACCCAGAATCAATAAACCAAATTTAGACCGAACATTTCATATTTTTCGCCTGTTTCACAGACATCATAATTCCTCCTCCAGGCTAGGAACATGAGGTTGAGGTGAGGTGGTTGCAATCACCAGCTACATGGCTAGATGTTACTAAATCCTACACACTGGTCCTTAGACTATAGCCAGTGTTCATACCGTGTTCGAAACATAGTTTCAAAATGTGAAATTCCCATTCAATATTTGTAACCTACCATCTAAAACAGCTTTCAGTAGCAATCTTCTATTGTAACAAGGATCTTGTGACTGGAGTTAAAAAGGAAAACAGGCTGGCAGACAAGCCACCTAAGCTAAAGCCTATTTCTCAGGATGACATTAATATAATAGCGCTGGTGCCCAAAACAACTTTGTATTGATTCGCATAACCTTTTAAGCCAATCGATTGCTGCACTCCAACTCAGAATGCTTAGGCATCGGCATGTTTTCAAGCTGGGATTTGTTGCAGTGTTGCATGTTAAATATTGTGTCTTGTGGTGTCTTTTCTGTGAACGTGTGAGTAATTCATCTTCATTCATTTTTTCTTCTTCTTCACTTTCTCATTCAAATAAAGATGCTGTAAATATTTTAAAGGTAAATCATCGGTCTCTGTGATTGATTGATATTTTACATTATGGCACTCTTGGTATCACAACCCTTAGTTACTGCAACCCCGTAGTTTTTAAAGATTAAAAATACAGACACATGATGTTGTTATGTTTTCATCCTTGCCATGCTGACTCATGTTCCCCTCGTTTTCAATGGTCCTGTTGCTCCCCAACATACTGGTCATGGTGACTCACAGATTCTTGACACCCATTTAGTATTTGCTGACCCTGGAGGGAGTTCACAAAAAAGCTTGAATAGCAAAAGACACTGGGGTTGTTTGTAACTGTACAGCAAGTTCGCTGCAATTTCCACTTGAGTGTGGTTGCAGGTGTCAAGGCAACCAGATTTTTTTTTTTTTTTTTTAGTAGTAGTTAAAGAGGTTGAGCCTTTCGCGTGTACATGGCATGGTTGAAAACATTTGCAGTGTTCATGGAAGCTGCGCCTCTTCTGAACATGAGATTGTAAATAGCCACCACTCACTTTTGCTAACTTGATTTGTTAAAGTACAGATGTTAGAAGGATGTTTGTGGGTTTTAAAATGTCCTCTTGTTTTCAAAAAGTCTTCCGGTCTTTCATCCAAGAATCTTTTTAGAGTAGATGTTTAGTAATCTATTTTATGACAAATTAGCCATTGTGGTAAACTGTGGTATTAAACTTAGATATACAAACCATGTGGTAAACATAGTGAAATCTTTATAATTCGAATTTTAGAGCATAGTTGATTTCTTTCATGTGGATATGTGTGGAATTAAATGGAACAAGAGTGGAAGAGGGCATTCATACGACTAGCACTGCAAGGGAACACTAACAATGTCTACTTAGCATGTTAACAACAGAAACACAGCCTGTAGCCTACTTAAGAGCCTTAGCCATTCCAAATCTCTGTGATTATATACATTTACAATGACTAATCATGTTATACAACCTCTCCAGCTCTCCAAGGCACTGTGACTGAGCTCATAACCTCTGCTGTGTCTCTGGAGGGCAAATGTTTTGTGCCTCAGAGTTCAGGACAGAGCTGGGAGCCGCGGAGCAGCAGGAGGAGGTATTGAATCTCATCCAGAAAAAATAAATAACGCCCTTGTCTGCAAGTGACCGGTGCTCACTCCCAGACTTTCATGGCGGCTCGAGTTACTGTGGCCCCTGACAGGAGCAGACAGGTTGTGTCTGAGAGAAATACCTTCCCACAGATGACATCATTCTGGAGGGAGAGTGAGGTACAGAGTGAGCCAAGAACAAAGGCTCAATACTCAATCAAAACATAAGATCACGTCCTGATCTTTTTTTTTTTTCTCCTGACAAGTTTTGCTGCATGATTTTTATCTGCAAGAACATTCTGTCTTTTGGTTTAAGCTGCGTCTCTGACCGATCAGGACCTTGATTACACTGTTATGTGTCCATGAAGAGGAACACTTCAATCTATATTTATTAGCAATCGAGAGGGATGAAAACATGACCTTAATTCTCCAGAGTGCTGATGCTCAGGCAGTAGAGTTTTCTACACACACACACACACACACACACACACACAGTCTTCTAGATGAAGAAATAGTGTGCACTAACCAGGCAAGTCTCGAAATGAGTCTATTGCGTGGGCTGAAATTATCTCACACCACCCTGCTCCCAATGAGGGTGGTCTCCCCTGAGCGCTGTGGATGACATTACAGGGATTTGTCCATGAAGATCTGACACTGTAATGCTCTGATAATGCTCTAGTAGACAACCACAGAGATCAGAGAGAAAAGCATGACGCTCTCGACTTAAAATTGTGTGGATGTCAATTATCTAAAATGGCCTCATTGACTCATCTGCTTCATCTTCTCTGATTGTAGAAACCGAAGGTTTACCGAAGGGTCCCAGCAAGGTGTCCACTATGGATGGATTTAATGGATGAAAAAGTGGGGGGGGGGGGGCATTTTTTAAACCATAGGAAACACAGTGATACCACATAAGACAGCACCACCTGCTGGTTGTGTCTGGTCAGTGGTGTGGGGTAGTTGGGTTGGGGGTTATCCTCGCCACACAGAGATCACAGAAGAGGATTAGTTATGGAATGAGACTAGACACGTCCATGACAATCTCATCCAGATGCTACTCAACACGGCCTCACTCACAGTTACTGTAAGTGTGCTGAGTGAATGAGTTACCGGAGTCACTGAGCCTGTAGGGTGTAGTTGTTGTGATGAAAGAGTTGGCAGGTTAAAAAGATAATCAAATGTGAGTAATGGCACCCAAATGGTCCAGTGGAGATGCCCGGAGGCAAGAAGCAAAAGAGTTCTTGTACTCCTGGACAAACACAGGATGAAGACATTTGCAGTTGTTTTACAGCGGTCATTCATGCTCTCCATGCTCTCATTCTGTTGCTGACACCCCTCTGTGATATGACGCAATAGGTGGTGTTTTAGCTGTGCAAACATCTCAGTGAAAACGGACTCTGGACCTGGATGACCGGCGAAACTGTAAAACTCCCAACCGCCACCCACCCACATGTTGCCACATATGGGACCTACTGTACACAAACACAAAATGACTCATCCTTGTGTAAGGAAGGAGACGCCCATGTCCCTCGGTGAGCAGTATCAGTACGCCGCTATCTCTGCAGCGCATGTAGCACCTGACCCCACGCTCACCTCGCCACTGCTCCCTCCGTCCTCATATCCTAATACTGTTTGGAATGCGTTGCCGGGCAACGGTCTCTGTAAACACAGCACCTGGCAACTCTGACAGGAAACCTCCGTTGCTCTGTGGAAAATTAGATACCATTACTGTGTGCGCACCCATTTGTCCAGATAACTGGATATCTGTGCATGAGCTCTTTCTCTGTCAGTCTCCGCCGTCTTCTTCCTGCTGTGAAACACTACCTGCCTTGCAATTGTGTCATATTTTCTGCTGTGATTTTCCAAACAATCAGCTACTTAATCTGTGTTGGTTCATGAACTCCCAACATCGGCCACCATTCCTCCTCATTACTATAGCGGCCTTTCACCAATTAACTCCCCCTCTGATTTGCATTAAAGAGGAGGCCAAGAAAGTGCCATTACTGGACCTCCACGCTGCTTACTCTGTCCCATCAATTTCCTGTTATTGTTGGCAGTTGAGCTGAAGCCCCAGTATTGATCCTTCACCCTGGGAGAAGATAAGGTGGAGAATCGAGATGGATTCCATATCTATTATCTAATGGAATTCCTCCTCCCAGAAAGGGATATGGATTTTCTGCCATTGAAGCTGTGAAAATGTGTGTCTATGTGGGCCTCTGCTGATGTGTGTATGTGTGTGTGTGTGAGTGTCCTCTCTCCAAGCACAGAATGACGCTTTTGTAGGATGGATTAATGCAGTAAGCAGAATATGGTGGAAAGTGGCACTGAGGCTTTACGGACTGTTGAAGCATTCAGGGAAATGCACTCACTGTGAATGTGTATTGACCTGCTGCTTTCCAAATGGCTCTCTCAGAGAAGTGCACATACATACAGGCTCTCATGTGTGGAGTATTGCATCAAATAGTGACACACAAAGTAGTGCCGTGATGGGGGGGCTTTCTTTAGACTGTGACTTGTATATCAGAGTAGTACAACTTTCTCATGCAAGATAAGGGTTTATTAGCCGCAACTAGTAGTTGTATTAATGGTTAATGAATCATGTATTAATCATCACTAATCAAAAGAGCATCGTTTGAGCTATCAGATCGGGAAAAAAAATGGCAGATTAGTCATAATAGTCAAGTCATTAATAAAGGTCATGGGTTTCTCGCTTTCCCATAAGCAAAGATTAGGAGTTAGAAATGTTAATAAGTCAATAATAAAGGGTTGCCTCCAGGTGAAAAGGTTAATAAAGACCTACATTAAGTGTTTTTTTTTTGGCTACAGAAAAACAAACCTGAAAACCAACACTGACATCTCTTTAATTGATATAGCAAACTTCCTAGGCAAATTAGTTGCCTATTTATACGTTCGGCAGATATGGATTAACACTGGCATTCACTGGAGTCATGTTTCTCCAAAGTCCAATATTCAGCCTCCTCCTCTCTGCCAGCTCCTGAAGGAAATATCTGGCTAAATGCTTCACTTTGTTCACCAGCTAGCCACCAACTGTGTTTGTCTGGTGTTTGTACAGTGTTTGTACAGCGCATGGGTTTTTAGAGCTTTAGAGCCCACGGGGGTGGTGGGAGTAAACAAGAAGGCGAAGCTGCGGACTAAGATGGAATGAAAACAAAAAGCTCAAAGGTGCTAAAATGCTCTGTAGATCTGAGTGGAACTGCAGAGTTCATCGGTCCTGCAACGCCTTTCACATACACTTCATCATCTCATCCATTGTTGATGTAAGAAAAATATTGATTACAGCAGCTATAACAAATGGACTGCAGTCTTTTTCCTGGAGGTCAAAGGTCAAATGGTCAATTGGAGGGGTCTACCATATTAACTAAAACACTAAAAGCACAAAGCAATTGTCATGCTGGAGGAAGATAAACACACACCACAAACCTGGCAACCCTAATGTTAGGCTCAATAATGGCTTGTAGCTAATCTATGAAGAATCGCTAAATGATTTATTAACCATTAGTAAAGCCATTAATTACAACATATGAACACCAGGTGAGCTATTAGAAAGTGGTGCCCATTTTTTAAAGAAAACATGGATAACTTCAATTGCAATGAGGTGTACACTAGCACCGTTTCCCTCTTCTTTTCTCTCTTTTGTTCCGGCATCCAGCATGCTACCCTATCAGAGCATCAAATAAGCTGCCAGATCATTCTCTTCTTTAATCACACACAGGCACAGGCTGACCCTGCGCAGATACCAGCTCTGATTTACATGTTCAAATATCCCAGAGACATTAAGAAGAATTTCATCCCCCAAAACAGCAAGTACATGGGCAAGGTGGGAGACGCTGGAACCATAACGCCGCTGCATCCCATTATGACCCGATTATCATCCAAAAATATTAACACTAAAATGTGTTTGGAATATATCAGAAATAATGAAGAATCAACAACACAATCACCTTGATAGCCGTGTTTCTAGTAGCTCTGTGGCCTCAGAATACACACAACAATATTTCACAGGAGCTTAAATCAGTGTGCTACACAGCAGAATTCAGGTGGGTCTATGGCATGTTCTGGGATGATAAGTCCCTGTGTAATCAAGCTGTGGCACGGTTGCGCATATGGTGAATACTGCCATTCTGAGAGACTGCTGATAAGACGGTGGCTGCTTTACAACACACAAGTGACAGAGCTGGAGCGTTTTGTGCATGCAGTCAGGGGAAGGGAATTGAAAACCTGCTTTGATTACTGTACATGGAACAATAGTTGTACAGCAATACGTCGGTGGTTTCAGCTACAGGGTAGTTACCATTATTACATTTACCCTATATTGAATGAATACACGTGCGCAAACACACACCCCTCTGCAGCACAGGCTAAAACCCAGAGACAGAAGTCAGTCCTGTAATGGGGAAGGTGATAGCCTTAGTGGGTAAATGAATGTCAGCAGCAATTAGAGGCCTGGCGTAATAGCATCTAACAGAGAGGCCACAGCGCAGACGGGTCAGGAGTTTACCATGTATCACCAGGATTACATCCACACAGAGTAGACACTTTCAGCCAAGGACGTCTCGAGGGCAGGGACACAACAGAACAAGCGCACAGGCAGGGGCTAAGACGAGCAGACACACAAAGAAGAGGCGATTAATGTGTGTACGTCTGCAACTAACTAAAGCTACCACAGCTGGACAATTCCCTGAAGGTATATGCAATAGCTTGTTGTCCTTCATCTTCGGCTACAGCAGGCTAGTTGTTATATTTGAGCCCTCAGCTGTATGTGGTGAGACCTCAGCGGGTTTAGATACTGAGCTTGTGGGTAAACATTGTGTAGGGATGAGACAGTACTACAATAAACAGAAAAATGAACCTAAATTGTCAAAGTGGCCTCTGGGGAACACACACACACGCACACACACACACACACACACACACTTAGACTGAAAATGTGTATACGGTAAGTACAACACCTCATCTGCACTGTGTCAAATGTGTATGTGATATATTCTGCAAGTGGTAAGGAAAATACTCACATGAGGACTATCCTCTGGGAGCAGAAATGTGGTCCTCACAAGGTTAACCATTGATTTGGGGGTTAGGATTTGGTTTAAAGGTGGCGCTCCACTCAGTTAAGGGGTTAAGACACAGACCGTGAACTACAGTGTTTCCACTTTGTATCTGACAAGGGATGTTTGTTTCCTCGGATTTTAAAGGCTTAAAATGTTCCTAAAAACACAAAAGAAGATTTTGTTCAAGAGAAGGTTATGGTTAAATTTATGTATTAAATAAATGTATTTATGCAGTTCATGTGTAGAAACACACACACACAGAATAGAAAGAAGGACAAGAGGGGAACATAATGTAAAAAATATAATACACCCAGTAAAAGAAAAGAAAGAAAGTGAGTGGACTTAAAGGTCTTTTGCTGCATATTCAGAGGTTTTCCCATGAGTCTGACACACTGGGCTAATCCCATCCCATGCTGACACTGTGTCTACCAGCAGAGAGAAGGTTTAGGGACAGACAAGGGGAAGGAGCAAGAAGGTACAGGGAGGAGGAGATGCATAAAAAAGAGAGGAGGTTGGAGGGTGTGGTAGGAGATGGATGAATCAGGAAGGTTGTTAAAGAGTGGAACGACTGCACAGAGGTAAAACCACTGGGAAGATACAGGAGGATGACACATTAATGTGCTCCATCTCAACAAGTTCCTCCCTAATTTTAAACCAGGGTAAAAAAAGAAAGAAAAACCCAAAACAGCATCAGATGATCAGACAACCTTAAAGGAATGTGAACCTGTGGTGCTTTAAATCTGCATTGTCTATTATTCTCCCAACCAGACCACGTGTGTGGTTGTCATCCCTGAAGTGTGTAGGAGGTATTGGTGGAAGATCGCATCAAGCTTAATTAGATATAATTATCCCTCTCACTCTATCTCCAATCTCCAGACCTCAGAGCTAGATACTGTACACTCCAAACACATCACACAGCGCCCTCTGTTGGCAGAAAGAGAGTCCTTTTTTTAAAAAAAAAAAGTGTTTACTTGCAGTCAATGGACCATATGGAGAGTGGAGAGGTTCCAGTTTTGACACCATTAACATTAATATATCTGTCCCTTGGTGCAAAGTGTCTGAACACACTCTGTACCCTGGCGCCAGGCAGCATAGTTTGTCGCCTCTCTGAACATTTAAAGCCGACTCTGGCTGTGGAGGAGGAGCAGGTAGTCTGTGTATCAAAACGGTATCAAGCTACAAAAGCCTGCAGCACAGGAATACTATTATACTGTATCCTCAGAGAACAACTAATCATATGCCCAGAAAGAGACTTTATTAGTGTAAAAATGTGATTTGACTGCCATATGTATTCTGATTCTTATCTGTGATGGAATGATATTGCAACAGTAGTGAACTTTAAAAACTGTCTCAGATCAGAGACACACCCAAGAAAACATGCAACAACATTGTGCATGTACAAGATCTTATTCCATCCTTTTAGAAGTCTGAAAGTCTAACTCTTCTCAAAATAACTGAGCTCATATAAGAAGGTAAAAGTGTATTTGAGAAGATGCAATGGAGGAAAATGCCTGACTGATTGACTGACTGACTGACTGAAGAAGTACATGTCTATCAGGGTAGTTAACTGGCTTGAATTAAAATTCCTTTTCAGCATCGCTCATAGATGAAAACTGTTTGCATCCTATAATAATCTCCTGTGTCCATGGCAACGATGTTTCTTCTGGTACCAAGGAGCTCAGGTGCGCACTATTCCTCTACACATTCTACACACACACGCACGCACGCACGCGTCACACAAACACATTGGCGTGCACACTCAAGCTAACGTCTCCCCTGACAACAGAGCACAGCTTGCATGGAGTGAATGAAATGAACACCAGAAACACCCAGCAAACTGTTACATCAACCCTTTCTGGCAAAGTCCTCCCACCACATCTGCTTTTGTTATCGCCTCATAGGAGCTCCCTTCTGTTGGGTTTGGGTTTCGGCTGAAATCTGTCTCTCGCTGTTCTTTTTGCTTTTCCTCATCCTCCAGGAAAAAAAACAAAACTAAACTAAACATATGGGAGCAGGAATGGTAAAGACAAGTGTGGTGTCGCTAACGTACACTTTAAAGAGGAGAAATAGCACCAATTTAACCATCTGTTTTTATTTTTTGGCACCACACCTATTCCAGCACAGATCGGATTACAGAGGATTTTAGGTCACTGCGTAGAGAGAGGACTGAGTGACACTCAGAAGATTGATATTGTCTTTGCTAAAAGGGTCTGTGTCACACAGAATACAGAACATTATATTATAATGCTCCTCGTGTCTGTTTGCCGATACGACCTTGACTGTCAAAGAGTCCTAAGTGGCATAATTGCTTGTACAACCTTCAGTAGGTTGCGCATGCTTGTCCCCCATTAGACTCAAGCATTTCTGGACAGCACATGGACAATGCACATTAAGGGTGGTGTCTATTCCCTTCTTCTCCTCCTCTCCACCTTTAATCCCTCTTTCCAATCTCTCCATCCTGTTCTCATTTTATGAGAACTGTCACATCCATTCCCCTTGCTCTCCTGCCGCTAGTGAAGTCCCAGCCAGCCGCTAGTCTTCGCCTTAGGGTGTGTGAAAGAAGAGCTTTCATTTATTAGTGATTATGTCACTAACACAAACCAGACCAATGAGCCCCCTTTTGTG
Organism: Protonibea diacanthus; assembly: GCA_028641955.1. Taxonomy (NCBI): domain Eukaryota; kingdom Metazoa; phylum Chordata; class Actinopteri; family Sciaenidae; genus Protonibea; species Protonibea diacanthus. Next base: position 11,270,862 of record CM053989.1, read on the forward strand.
GGACGGTGAAAAACAGGAGCAGCACTGGTCATCAGAGGCAACAGTAGAGGTACTCACATGGCTGAGATCTGATGGTTTCAAATGAATTGTCTGATTGACACGTCAGGATAGAAGATATATTTCAGCCTGCATGCTTGTGTCCACAGTCAAAAGCCTCAAGTTAACTGGCACACTATGATCATAATGTGGGTGTTGATGCATGAGACCAGTTTGAAATGAAATCGTAACGTTGTTACCTGTGTCTGTTGGTGCAGAGGTTGCCAAACTGTGAGGCAAAGATACCCATGAGCTGAAAACGACAGGTGCATACCCGTGTTCTAAAAACAACAAGCACTTAGTTCACATGTAGTTTGGCCCGCTGATTTGGCCCTCTTATCAACATGGTAAGCTGCTGCAGCTGCTTCAGTGGTGGTGACACACAACTCACGGAGGCTATTAAGACACAGTTCTTACCGCCTGATTGCACCAATTTACGTCAGAAATCACACCCCCCATCTCTGAGTTGTAATCTGAACATACAGATATGGTGCACATATTTTTAGATTCAATGCGACTTATACTTTCCAAAGGAATTGTGATGTTTGAGTCCAATGACCTGAGAATCATTAGGTTTTAAAGTAAAAAAAAGTTCTTCAGTATTAAAGTAATCCATCTATGGATCTATGGATCTATTTTTTTTTTCTCTGTGCTTTTCATCCTGCTATCTCTGTTTTTCTTGGTAGTGTGTGTGTGTGTGTGTGTGTGTGTCAGAGGGTGTAGCTGGTCTCAGTAACAAGGTGCACCCAACTCTCATCCAGCCATTACTCCTACCATAAAAGCCTGGTCAAGACACCACCCCAGGGCCAGATTATCCTGTACCTGTTCCAGTTGGTAACATGCCGTGGCCAGCTCTTTCATACTTAGCGAGCTTCTAGTATTACCCCTGTGTGTTCGAGCATGTTGTATGACTGCAAGCTTAGCTAGTGCTTTTTTGATGTTGTGGCTCATTCAAGTCTTTTTCTGTGCATAGTTCTCCGGTGTGCGTCACTTTCTTCAGCCACTGTTCTCCAGTGAATCCTCTGACCTGCTTACCTTGCTTTACTTACAATGCCAACCACACTTCAGCCACCGCCACTTTTGCTTTTTTGTGTTATATCTCATAATAAACTCCTAAAAGCAACAGATAATAGTTCAATTTTGCCAAATGTGAACAAATATAAGCTGAAAGAAACAAGGCTCAAGTTGCAGTTTCTCAGTTACTCGCTGAATATATGGGAACATAATAGTTCCTGTTTACATCCCAGAAAGCATTATGGGAACTCTAGTCCAAAAACTTAGAACATGATTAACAGCCAAATAGAAGTAACACAATAAAAGTAAATTAGCTTTAGCTTAGGCTAGCTGTGATTGCACCCTGGCTAGCTAGAATTTGATCACTTTGACATTTCTGTGACATGATAATCATACATAAACTTTATATGGCTGTATTGTCATCTTGAGGTTATGAAAGTAAAGTAAAAAAATAAAGTATGTAATTTTTAAAGCTACTTTAAAAATATATATATAATTTGTGTAATTTTTGTCACTAACTGTAAAGGTAAACCTGATGTAAACTCTGATCTGTAGTTAAATTTTATCTTTATTTTTTATCTTTATTCTTTATTTTTTTAAATACTTTCTTGCTTGTTGCATGTTTAATTTCATTTTTAACAGTAGAGGATAAAATGGAGAGTGAAAATGATAGAGGCAAGTGCCCTTGTATATCTGCTACATCAGTTACCATTTTAGATTTTGTCAAAGAAATTTCTCAATTTCTTTTTTTTTAACCACAAGAAAACATTTCAACCTGAAAACATGTCATGGATATTATAATAGAGGTTAAATACTTAGCTGGAACCTTCAACTGAGTTTCAGTAATTTTGTGAGGTCTGGTGATTTGGATTAAACTGTAGAGGAAATACACACAACACACTGAACCTGAGCATAAAACACCCAGGATCTAACTCCAAACATAACCCATTGATGCAAAATGATGATGGAGTAAACATGTACTTAGTGTTTTGGCGGTGTGTCTGGTCACACCATTACATTACTTACCAGGCAAAGGTGGAGCCAACACAAAGACATGTTGGCTTGCTGGCAGACTGGCTGGTCTAATGGTTGCTCTGTTAGCCTGCAGTAATCCAGCCCAGCTCCCCTGTCTCAGCAGCCCTCCATCTGTCATTGGAAAGCCGCAGTGGTCCCCCAGGTGGGAGCGTTGTGTCAGCCTGGCAGGGTCATTACCGCAGGGCCTGGGAGTGCCGCTGGTGCAGCCTGCTCCTCTGCAGTCCCTGCCCAGCTCTAACCCCTGCCAGGTAGCAAGATCTCACACAGACCTAATGTATTCACACTAATTAAACTGTGCCAGGCACCACAAGCTCCCAGCTGTTAAAATAGAAAGACCAACTGTTTGTATCAGAGGACAATGTCATTTTCTTACCCCCAAATACCACCTGGATCACCTGGTTCCTAGGGAAACCACGGAGTGGCGTCATCCTTTAAAAAACGACAACATCAACAAACATTTTCTTTTTTAAAGATTTTTGTCTCAATCAGATAACTGTTGTGTTGCTCGACAGCAAATAAGCGTCACAACGTGACCACAAAGAAAGCTTTGAGGAAGACTGCAAACGAGCAAACCTGGATAAACCATACATGATGTAAAATACTCAGGGGAGCGCACAGTGCGTTTCAAACGTTAAACTCCAACAGGTCACAGAGAAACTCCACAGGGTGCCTTTAATTTGACCTTTCACAAACAATAGCAAATAAATTAATCACCGGCTGAAACGCTATTGTATTATGCCAAGCCCTCTTGGGCTACGGGGGTTTGATAAGGGCAGGTTGGGGAGTTGGGGTTCGGGTGAAAGGAGGAAAACAAATTGATGAGAATACAGACTTTGACCCAACAAAGAAATGGTTTGAGATCTGAAGAAGATGTAGAAGGAGTGATGCTGGTGGTGATAGTTAGTGAAGAGCGATGAAAGGGAGGACACAGTGCAGTCGCAAACCTGAACAGCAGCAGTAACAACTCAATCCTTTGATCCAAGCCATGCCTGTGAAGAAGCACATCATGGGTAATTGTAGGGTGTGAGAATAGGTGAAGGAGAGAGCTGAGGTAGTTACTGGTGATTGTCAGTTTGGCCCTATATATTTTTGTCCTGCAATAGATGCTCTCTCTTGACTTGTTATAGTCCAGGCTCCCCACACCTCCACGCACGATTGGAGACAATCGAACAATTAGAAGAGAAGATCTGTGATGTTTCATGTTCGAGTTCATTCACTGAGCTAGTCTTTTCATGCACATGAGATGAATTGGATCAAAACAGTCCATTGTCTGCTCTACCAGTCAAGGAAGATGTACTTCTTGGCTGACAGTTAAAGCGATCAGTGTGGCTTTGGTGAGGCAATTGAGAATAGTTGCTTCCTGGTTAACACTAAGATAGGGGAAGCTGAAAGCAGCAGTCCAATATGTTAGATCGCTTATTAGTGTTCTCATTCCAGAAGTGTCGCACGGGTGGACAATGCCAGATTGCACACAAATAATCAGCTGAAGTGTTAGGGGAACAAAGTGAGCAGGTGTTTGATTGTGAGAGATCCATTTGGGACAGATTTGAGTCCAGAAGTTGGCAGCGAGTGTGATTGATAGATATTTCTCCCGTTTTGTCTTTCAGAGAGAAACGGGTCTGTCTGTGTTGGTGAGTGTTTAAGCTTGTAATTTATTAATTTTGTTAGTTATGGGTGCTTGGAGATTGTGTTATTTTATATACAGACAGCAAATATTTGGCTTGAAGATAGTGAAGAACAACTGTTTAACCTTACCTATATTTATATATAAACTCTATTTCCGGACCAGTTCTTCATGATATGTGAGAGTTATGTAATGCCATTATTTGTCATTTTCCTTTCACAATTTTTTATTCTCAGCGCCTTTGTTAACTGCACTGTATCTCCATGGTACTAAACATTCATCTCAAATCATATTTGATAACAATGTCAACTGTCTGAATTATTTCAAACACAATTTACATACTAAGGTAGCATTTTTAAATATATTTATACATTATTTGCGACACTAAATCCAAATTCATGAATTTAAAAGCTTTTGATTGAACAGCTAAACAATTAAAGTGATTTTATATATTATTACATTACAAATTAAACATTTTGAGTTAACCCAAACTTGTTTTTCAGTCTAAATTATATCTAATACCACACTCCAAAAATTTGTTCCATACATTATTTTAATTTCAACTTTTATCTTTCAGCTGTTAGAGGTGTTACTGGCTAGATATGCAGCATGACTGCTGCCGCTGACTTGCCTTTGTACACTGTCCCAATGATGGTCTTACCACATATCGCGGCTGACCCACAAGCCCTTGCCTGCCAATTTGCATAAATCACAGTCGAGATCTGACAGTTACTAGGCAGCACAGGCGGGGGGATGCCCAGCCCCCGTGCAGAAACCAGGCCACCAACCCAGAGAATGGGAGGCCTGCCTGCCAGAGTGACAAATGTGTCCACGGCCTAGTCCGACTGCCTCCTCTTGTGTGAATTGTGTGTGTATGTATGCATGTGTGCATGTACGTGTGTGCATGTTGGTGTGTGTGCAAGTCTGTATCTGATGGCACATGTGTGGGTACACCTCTGTATGACAAGTAAAGGGTAAAAAGAACTTCAGGGCTCAAAATAGATGAATAAATAAATTATTTACACATGTATCTTTTATGTTATTTTATGTTTGCTTCCTGTATTAATTTGTGGAACGTTACAGTGTCGTCTCTTTGGCTGAGGACTGGCATTCCAGTTCCAGTTCATCCCAAAGCTTGGAAAACCAAGCCCTTTAAGGACTTGGCTTTGTGCACTGGACAGGGCCTTTTCCAAACTCTGGCACAAAGTTGGAAAGACAAGAGGCCTAGCTCAAAACAAAATAGCACCAGCCCCAACACTAATGGTTTGTCCACATTCTTTTGGCCATGTAACTACAACAAGCAAACATGATGACCATCTGATTGGTGATTACAAACAATGTTTATAGCCCATATTTTGGTTGTGCTACCTAATGAATTAATTTTAATGAATTCTCTCTCAAACAATACACACGGATGATACTCATCAGGTCATTTTATGTGCGTGTGTGTTTATGCTGATGATACTTCGCTATGACACTTGATGTGGAAATGTCAGGTGGAGTTAAAGGACCATGTAGGCAGGTTTAATGAGTTTCAGAGTGCCTAAGTAGCCACATTTAGACACACCACAGGGCTTGAGATGGGTCTCTTGTCATCCCTCCAATTAGATATGAGCAGAGGCTTACTGTACTGTGAGGCCAATCTAAAGTGACAGTCAGAAAACAACATGGCGGGAATTGAGGGGATGAAAGATGGAAGTCAACCGGAGCGTGACAGACCAGTCATTTCCCAGAGTGCGGCGTTGACACTCATGTCTGTCTCTCTCAGTGGAGTGTAGGAGTGAATAAAAAAAACCCACAATAACAGTGATTTGCTGCTGTTATTTGAATCACAACACCATGGATAGATTATACGTCTATGAAAACATCAACTTAATTCTGTGATAATTTGCAGAAAAAGAAAGAAAACACGCAGTGACAGGAATTCCACCAGAGAAGGGCTTTGTAACTAAGAGGGTCACTGTGATTTTCCATGCAAGACCTGCTTACACGCACGCTGTCTGCTTCAAGAGACGCCTGGATGTCTTGTGTTATGTTGTGATGATAAAGTGTGCCCAGCACTGACATTGCAGCTGTTTACACATTCCCCACGGAGGACCACTGTCTTTGCAACACCCCGCCCGTGGGTTACATAACGCTAAGTACATGCATGTGGGTAGTATGTGAGAAAGAAATGAGATGGGTGGGGGTAAAGGGGGGAGAAATTTACACACTGCTCAAGTCTGACTTATGAAACAGTCAGACGTACTCTCCACTTTGATACTGTTGTTTTGGTTGTGGATAAAAAAAAAAAAAATGCCAGGCATGAAATGTGCATGGGCAAACACAGCTGTTCAGCCTGGCAATAAAGGAGGTACAGCTTTTACAGGATATGCAGGGAAAGTGTGTAATCACCACATTTCGGGGACGAGAAGCACGTTTTCTACATGCATCTGCCCATTTGATCGATTGAAACATCATCTGGACAGGAGCATAATCCCCCAAAAGGTTGTTCATCTCCTTCAGATGATGGCTGTCCACCAATCAGGATTCAGGTGGAAACATTTAGTTGTGGCCTGACAAAAAAAAAAAAAAAAAATGCCGCACTTCAAAAGCACTTTTGATGTTTCCCCTCTGTTTTTCCAGGCCACTCATGCATCAGTAGTTTTGTGAAAAACACAGACTCTGAGACAATATTAGAAACGATGCCCGCAGGCGGTTCTTTGAAGCTGAACGCCAGAGCCAGTCGGCCAGTCAGTCCATTGATAGCGTGCTTCTCTCCCCACTAGTCTGTATGATGCTGGTCTTCAGCCGGACTAGAGGGAATACAAAACAGCTTTTTCCTTCAACCTATGTCAGCAGTGATGTTAAATCTTAATATTGCGATCTGGGCTTTAACAGAGGCCGGTGAAAATCTCACAGTCATTTGCTCAACAGAGCATGTAACGTTTGGCATGAAGCATCTCAAGTAGCTCATAATGTACTCATTTCAAGTTAATATAACCAAAGCCAAGGAGTATCCTGGTGCTTTAGTCTTCTGAAGTATTAAGTAAATATTCATGATGGGTTCACATTCAAGATCACGCCTGCTCTTTTCTCACTGCTTTTTCTTTAGCGCTGTAACATACTTAAGAATACTGCTCAGTGACTAACGCTGCCCTTCACACTATCACACTAGCAATATCGCGCTCACGACACAAGCGGTTCTCATCTTATTTGATCAGATTTCATGTGAAGTCTTTGCATCATACGTCTGAGATTCTGGGTTGAACCTCGGTGGGAATAAACATCACCACTGGGACGCTAATCATAGCTGTTGCTCTTGGAATAGCTGCGCCAGCAGGCATGAAATCATGCATAAGTTACAGGAGCCATTAGGGATTACCTAGGTGTTCTATTTTATACTGCTTCTCCAACAAACACACAGAGGGAAGTACTTAAAGAAATTGTTCTTCCTGTAATGGATGCTAATGAGCCTTGTATTGATATATATAAGACAGATGATGGTCTATGGAGACAATTACTGCTGTCTTATATGAACATGATGCCCCAGAGTGAGATAAGTGTGTGAAAGTCATATATCACGTTCTTTAATGCCTACAGTAATTGTATTTACACCTGACTCTCAGTAGGCATGACTAAAAGGCTTTCAGACGACTAAAGCAAGATGATTTTTACTCACGAAATTCACAAACTTTGACTCAGAAATGTGTGCACCTTCTGATGAAAATCTAGGTGATTCTTGAAAGTCAGTTTTTGAGTCCTACATTGCATCATTAAACCAATGAATGAATTAACTTTCCTGAACTGCTCCCTTCCAGATATCCATATTTCATAAGCACTTCTCACCATTCATCCCCTTCTCCTCTATCCCAGCTCTTTTTCTTGTGCCAGTGCAGTTGACTGCACAACAGGGAGCAGCTTATATTCTGGGTTCCTCTTAATAATTAATGGGCTTCTCAACACGTAGCCTAATCCATCTACACAACTTGAAATACTGACATAGGGAGAAATCACTCTTTCTGAGGTGTAACGACATTAGAGGCTGACCCAATTTCACCTGGTTTTACAGTAGATACAGTCCCCTCTGGAATGATACTGTCAGGCTGGCAACCTTTTCAAATCAGAAGCAAATGAAAATACATTTTGTATTTATTGTAAGGTTACATTTTATTCAGGTTTATCCATGTCACTCCTTGGCCTTACGTTGTTTTAGCTAAATGCTAACATCAGTATGCTAACATGCTGATGTTTATCATGTTCACCTTCTATGTTTAGTGTGTCAGCATGCTAACATTTGCTCATTTGCACTAAACACAAACATTAGTTTTCTAGGTATTTCCTTATAAACCGAAGTTTTGGACAAATTAAACTTCTGAGCCGACAATGGACGCTAGATGAAGAGTTAATGGATCACCAAAGTCACAATTCATCTTGAGGAGTACCTGTCATAACCAAAGAACGTGGTAATCCGTCAAATTCAACCTCTGTTGCTGTGAAGTGAAGCCTATGCAGAAGTGCCAAAAACTGCTCTTCCTCGAACGGCCACTAGAGGCTGGCTACAGGATAAGTCAATCTCTGAGTTACTCACCTGTTAAAATTATATTAAGGCTTAAAGTTATGCATAACTAACAGTAGGCCACTTTGATTGACATGTAGGTTCCGTTACAGGGGGCTTGTTTGAGCACCCAGGCGTCGTTCAGCCTGCCTCAGGTCCATCGATGATCAGCGTCTTGGATGATTCTTTTAGATTAGCCGGGAGGCTAACATGGTGGCGGTGAGAGCCACCACTACTCTGAGCTTCAAAACGGCTCTTCAGAAACCTCTGGGTGACATCATGGATAAGACGTCCATTCTTACTACTATCAATGCTCAAGACATGTTAGGATATTTTACTCAACAGCATAAATGTGCTAGTCTGGGGAAAGTCTGGAACATCACCAGTGTCATTAAAATACATAATCTTGACACCATGAATGTCTGCACAAAATGTCATGGCAATGAATTCAGTCGTTTGGATATTTCAGTCTGAGAGTGGTGGGCTGACAAACCAAATGACACTGCCGTCCCTTGAAAAGAACATGAAAAGCTCACTCGTCTGTAAAGCTTTGCACTCTGCACACAAAATATTTAGATTTTCATTAGTAACAGTGGAAATATTGCAATAGCTCTCAAGAAAGTAATATATGCAAATAGCACCAAATTTTCAAATTAGCTGCTGAGACACTGCTGTGATACTGGCTAAAATAATACTGTCCACAAGTACTCGACTGCCGCCCACAGCTTTGACTAGTGGCTTTAGTAGTCGACTGGTGCTTGTACGGAGTCAGTGGAGGACAAACTGTGTCCTGATGAGGTCTCCAACATAGGTTTTGACAGAGGTAAGGTCAGAGCCTATTGATTTTTAACACTGCTCAATGTGACAGCAGGCTGCTCAGTCGTAAAACATTACCACTATAGAGCCAGTGCAAAGAAACATGGGCCTCAGCTCAGTTACACACTAGCTACATCCATTTCATGTAGGTGTACTATAATGAAAAAGCAATACACGGGATCTCTATATGATTGGCTTTCCACTCGGATGCTTTCATCCTTTTTTTATCTCCCAGATCAGCAATCACCTTGAAGAAGAAAGGCAGCAAAAATAGGGGAGGTTTCCATCGCAGCATCACGCGATACAGTGCAGCAGCAAGGGCTACGGCCTTTGTGTGCTCGCCAGTAAAGGTGGGAGGGAAAGTGGGGCATGGGGTCTTTAATGTGAAGGGTGGAATTATATATCCTTTTAATCACGCTCCCCCACCCAGCCGCAGTTTAGGATGAGAGTGACAGAGAGCCAACACAAAGCTAATTCCGCCCCTGTCACATCCGATCGTCTCTTACCTCGCAAATGAGCAGCAGTAATGACACTCGCCTGATGGCCCATGCTCATGCACATTTGCAGGGGTAATGTTTGATAGAAATCAATCCATGATAATATGGTGGATGGCGGCGCTGAGGTGATTTTCTGGAGATGGGATTGGTGCAATGGTTCAAGCAGTGGGGATGTCTCTTTCGGCTTCCAAATCAGCTTGCAAGTCGAGCAATATTTTCAAGCATTTTTAACCCGTGGCCCTTTAATACACATTATCCAGATAATAGTGTTTAGCAGTGCTTAGTTTGGCAGTAATTGGTAGTCTTTGAATGTGCATTCATATCGCTGTGAATAAAAACCTTCAAATGCTTTTAAAAAATGAAAATCGTATTAATATTATCTTTAATTGTCAGTTAAATAAAGGGACTCACTGAGCCATAAAAGTAAAAACCATAACTAAAACCTAGCAGCAGACAGCAGCATAAAGATGCCAAAACTCTAAAACTAACGACGAACAACCACACTGAACAAGTAATTAATTTTAGGAACATAGTACATAAAATAGCACTCATATATCTCGTCAGCAAATCACAGACGTGTCATAGTGGAACACAGTCCAAAATGACCAGAAGGTATATATATGTAATAGGCCACTTTATTACCATAAACAACCAGCAAGCAGTAGTCCCCTAGGAGAGAAAAATATGGTGAGTTTCAGATTCCTGAGTTAAAATATGGCTTAATTTTACAAAAAGTTTCACTTAAAAAAAGGTATTAACTGTCACAAATAACTATTTAGTCCTGTGCTGAGTGCTTCTTGATGTTTCTTAAAAAGATCTAGACCTATCCAGACAGCTCGGACAGTTATAAGATCTATTACATTTTAATTACCTTGGTTAAGACTGGTGAGTAAATTGAGAGTACTAAAGTTAAACAGGGTATATCAATTATTCCAAGTATGACTTGATATAATGAGTGATTTGACTTTTTCATTAGTTTTATACAGCTCTATGTGCTGCGTGTACTGTGTGCATATGTTGAGAGCCACTAACAACACCATGAATTATGCATTTCTCCCGCGACAGAACATATTATAGGATCTGAGAGGCAATATGAGCAAATCTCCCTTTTTATTCATGCCAGTCCTGTTTAATGAATCATTGGGAGATTGCTCTCACTGTTGCCATTAATCAGAGCTTCTCTGCTGCTGATTGAAGAGGGTAATATGAACAGGAATACCAATGAGTGGAGGAATGTGCACGGGCTGAAAAATGGCAGAATAACTCAGCCATACAGACAGCCAAGTGCTGTGTGCAGTCCAAACACAACCTTGTCCTATCCTTACCAGGAATAAAGTCCATTACAATTTGACTGCGTTCTCCGATGATATACAGAGACTATATCAAACTGCTGTGCACCCGCAAGAGACTGAGACAATTTGCTTTTAGACTGCTATTGGAAAACCATGTACCTCCGTCATATTGGTACTTTGGAAGCTGCATGATGCAACGTTAAGTCCCAAACACAAATTTGTTTCATTGATTGAAGAAAACTGGACCAAGCTTGCGCTCGAGGGAGCATTTTCTTCATAAATTGAATCTATAAATTTGTCCATATGCAGTTAACGTCCCTGGAATAAGGATAAGTTAGAAACCGTTAGGGGATGTAATTTCTCTTTGTTTTTCCTATTATGTTTCTTTTGCATCCCTGCTGGATTCACATAAATGTCATACAAGAAAATATAATTGACGTTTGAAGAGTAGGACCCAGATATTTAAAGGAATAGTTCAATATTTTTCAAAATGATATTTTTATTTTGTGTGCTGAGAGGTAGAGAGGAGAATCAATACCACTCACACTCTGTATCAATCAAAATATGAATCTACAGCCAGCGCAACAAGTCAATTCGTTTAGATTAGCATAGACTACAGTGTTTTACTTCTGTAAAATCTCAACTTATCATTTTGACCCTCCAGTTTTTGTCCGATTATTTTAGCATAGACTGAAAAAAAAAGGCTAACAGCTAGCCTGGCTCATTTAGAGGTGCAGGTAGGCAGATGTTGACACTTTTAGACAGAGTCACGCTAGCTGCCTCACCCTGTTCCTGTCTTTATGGTAAGCTAAGTTAGCAGGCTGTTGACTGCGGTGCACAAACGTAGCAGTGGTGGCGATCAGCACGATTACCAGTAATATCAATATTAAAATGTCAAGAATAGAGCAGGGCAGCAGAAGATAACCACAGCTGCAACAAATACATCTGGACGATATCTCAACATGTTGGATTATAAAGCATTTTGCTATAATTCAATTTAATTAGCAAATTTATATACCATGATGAATTGCCTAGAAAATGGTGTGTAGCTATATTTTTGCACAAACCTGATAAGCCTTTATCAAGTATCCTTTCTCTAAAACCCAAGGACGCACATGCACACGTACACGATTCCTCACTGACTACACACACACACACACACACACACACCTCCCAGTCTAGAGAGTACAGCATGGCTATCACACAGAGCATTCCATCATACTGTCACTCACATCTGCTGCCCTTTCTCATTACCGCACCCTACCGATTCTCCCTCTCTCCTTTACCTCCCCTTCAGCCAAAACCCCTTTTTTTCCTCCCCTCTTCTGCAACCCCATCCACATTATTCCCCTGCTCTCGTCTTCTTCCTGCTTAACAGACTACCCTTCCATGCCAACAGAAGAAAAAAAAAATGAAATTCCTGACGACACAGGTGGGTGGTAGGGAGGCAGGTGGGCTGACACGCTTTTACACTGGTCTGATGTCCTCAGAGCCTCAGACAGCATGTTCACAGCCTGAAAAAAAAGGGGCCACAGAGTGGTTTCAATCCACCTCACGATTGAAACCGAGAAGTGATTTTTCACGTGTGCACAGCGGTTAGAGTGCCAGAATTAGACAGCAGGTATCATTTTTTCACCTCTCCCTGAACCTGTGAAAAAGGATTGATGGAAAATACTATTGTTGCATTTCAGTGACTATACAGTACATCCACGGGAGCTCTGTCTGTCTGGGAAAATGTAGTTTTTGCTGCAGTCTCTGCTGGTTATCTCCCCCCTCTACTGCTTCCAGAGAGGGATAAATGACAAAACCATGTCAGACTGGTGATGCAAAGAGGATAATTAGGATTCACGAAACACAGTTTGTCCTCAAAAGCAAATCACTTCCCTGGTGCTCAGGGGCTACCAAGGCACAGATCATTTTATATATCAGCACCTAGCAACTGGCAGATGGAGTGAACTTAGTGCAGGCTGCCAAAGCTGATAGGACACTGCAGGACTGCAAAATGAGCTGTGATGATTCCCCTGCTGAGGCCAACAAGAGAGACATACCTCATTAAGATGCATAGCATCCTCGAATGCCCGGCCACACTTTTACAGCACCAAGTTGCCCCCTTTGCAGAAATGATCACAGTGTCGCTGAAAACATTCAGTTGCGAAGCTGATGGTTGCGAAACAAACACAGCTGTAAGCCTACATTTGGTAAAAGACCAAACATGAACATGAATGAAAGATGTAAACTAAATCACTTTACGATATCATCGCTACAGATTAATGGAACTGGTGTACACAATATTATGACGTGGAAAACGGCAGGAGCAGAGCCTCTGACATCTATTGATATCTGCATGGACGTGCTGGCGAAAAACAGACAGTGAGTCATCAGGAATTCTGCTCATTTTCTCCTTATAATACCACAACTCAACTCTCTGCATGGAGAGAGACAGGCCATTAAAACTGCACCTGTTGTGAGGGCGTAAACACGTGTTCCTCATAACCATCTATCACGAAAACTGACTGCAAAAACACCTTTGTTGTACAAGCAGGCTGAGGAATATTCTCATTGCAAAGCTCATTCCTCAGAGGTGGATACAGTCCTTTATCTGGTTTTATTTGGTGTGTGTGAGGACGTCCCCGGAGACCCTTGGCACTGTCTCCTGATGCTGAGACTGCAGTTACCGTGTAGTCTGCCTGCAAACACACATTTGCTCTGCGGCTCGACGTCATACATCACCGTCTGTCTGACCAGTTATCTCTCATCTCCGTCCTCAACCCTTTAGCTTATCGTCCATCACACGTTGTCTTTTTGTCTTCTTTTCAGTTTATTTCTTCCCGTTACCCTCCAGATAATATCCAGTTTATTGCATTAGCCTGCTAACTACCCTGCTGATGTCATCCTCCTTTCCTGCTTTGACAAAAACGCAGGAGGAGCGTGGAGGGGAACGGTTTTTCACTCGTCCCAACAACTGAAACAAAGGAGGAAAGGGGGAAGCCAGATGATACGAAACAGCAGCAAGACGAATGAGTGAGAGACACTGAAAAAAAAGACGCTGCAGGGAGAGAAGTAGAGAGACAAAGACAGAGAGGCAGAGACTCCCGGGACGGACCGACAGGGCTGTGGAGAGAGGAGCTTAATTTCCCAACACCATCTGTTACCAGTCCCTGGGTTGAAAGCTCCACTTATGTCAAACCTCCCACAACCACACACCACCAGTAGAGCAACGCAGAGCCATGAGAGACCCCGCTGCCTTTTCCTTGTCTGTCCCCTGCACCTTTTTCTTCTCCGCACCTATATCCAACAGTCCACCCACCCACTCGCATCCTCTACAGCAGGCACCAACACACACTTTTAGCCGAGATAAATGAAGCCGCCTGCATATTTTCTGGGTCATAGTAGGTTTAAGATTCTGTTGAAGAAAAAACATAAAGTAGAATTATTTGGGCGCCAACATGTTTGATGTTCATTGTGCTCTGCAAGAAAATGGATTTTCCTTTAATATATTCACCTTTACACCAGTTCATGTCCACTTAATCAATGAGGTCTTGATACAGTAACCTCAGTTTCTGTTGTGTCGGGACCCCAAATTATCTTGATAAACTGTCAGTGTTTAATCTTTGCCGTCTGGCATCGATTGAAGGAAAGCCCACAGGGGACGCCGGGTATATATAGGCTTTTCTACTGGGAAAGAAAAGCCCACAACTCAAAATGTGTCAATGGAAGTGCCTCCAAGCTACTGTTTTCCCCCTTTTCTGACTGGTGTAGACACTGAGGACTCTGGTGGAAAAATGTCTGCCCTATATTCAAGACTGTGTAGAGGCATAAAAATATGTTGAATTGCAGGGGGTGAACAGTATTATGAGTAACACGGTGGGTTAAGTGCAGTTGCTAACATTCTGGTGTTGCATTAAGGATGAGGGTGTTAGTCACGTGCAAGAAAGTGAAGGTCGCAAGTTGTCATGGTTAACGTTTCACTGCATGCCTGCATGACGTTTTGTATATTTCCTGTTGCATGCAATCATTCATTATGTCAGTACTGTAACTTCCACTAACATGTCTGCTTTCCTCTTCAGCGTGAGCTCTGTGTGTGTGTGTGTGTGTGTGAGAGAGAGAGAGAGAGAGAGAGAGAGACAGAGAGAGAGAGGGGTTACCCTGAGGACAGACCATTCCCGAGCATTTTAATGACTTCATTTACACACTCAGGGTATTTCTATGCAAATAATTTCTAAAAGGTCACGCTGTAAAAGGTATCTATTCTGTTCCAAATGGTGTTTATAAACAAGTCCACACACACACACACACACACACCTATCTTTGTTTTAGTACAATTTAACCGCCGGTTTTCCCTCTAGGATGAATTCTTTATCCAACAGGTAAATACTTCAGTGACAGCTCGAGCGGATCCAACTACTTTTCTTCAGACGAAGAGAGTCCTCATGTGGCCATCTGGGTTACTACAGCTAAATCTTTGACCATGTTTTAAAAGGATACTGTAACACTAACAAAATGTGACTGGTCCATGGGGACTGTTGTGTGTCTAGACTAAGGATTATATAAAAGATATTAAAAATACAGTAAGTGATTAAAATTTAACTTCCAAAGCTCAGTTTGAACCGCGCATCATTCAATAGCTGTAAACAAGATGGTGTAATGTCATTACCATGCCACTGGGTGTCACCATCAAAGATGTTCATTCCATTTTAGTGGGCCAGATTACTTACAGCAAATTGCTCACTTTGTGCAAGAAATCACTCAGTTCCTCAGAAATTCAATAAACCTAAAGCCATGTAATGGCTGTGAATAGGCATCTTTAATGAGTCATGCTGAGCAGTGAATCCTGGCTGCCAACGATCTTGTACGAGCAGGAGTTCAGACTTTTACAGACACCCCCAGGCTTGTTTTTGCTGTCATGAGTCTGCTGAAGTCAAAATACAGGCATCAGAAAATGGTCGTTCAAATGAAAATACAGCAGCAACTGATTTTTTTTTTCCCAAAGTTTATTTGATGACAATATACAAGAACATCTTGAGCACGGAGACCCTCCCTGGCTGTCCGGGCTCACTGTAAAGAGAGAACAGCAAAGTTAATATAAGAGCACATTAATTAAGAAAACTTTGACAGTTTTGAAAGCTTGAGAATATGCAAATTGAGGCAACAAATGTTAAGTAGTGTTTTAAGGCAAGACAAACAATGTTGTAGTTTGAAGCTTTGAAAAACAAAACATTTGTATGACTCAAATAAGACATCTTAAGAACAAATCTGAGAAACTCACACTGACAGATAGTTGAACTGCCCCACACGCAAACACCAAAAACTGAAAGATCCACATGCTACACCCAAGTTCTGCTTCTATTAACTAGAGATCTGGAGCGTTGTCAAAGTGTCTGTTTAAGTGTCTGTAAGACAAAGTGGGCAAAGCCTAATGGATATGCCCATTTTAGCAGAGACAGTGGTACAAAGGACTGGGGTAGAGGACCTATTAGCGAGGAGTTTGAAACAACACGTAGGGGAGGAGGGAAGGAGGCACTGACAAGGAAGACTACGGGGGGAAAGTAAAGGCGTGACATGCATGGCACAGCTCTATCAGCTTTCGATGTGCAACACAATGGCACACCATGCTTTTTCTGCATCTATACCTGCGCACTGACACCTCATTTCTGCAAAAGAAATCCATGGGAAGCAAAATCAGGAACAAAAAGATGCAACAAAAAAAAATGTTAACATGTTGAAAAATAGAGACATGGAACAGAAAAGATCCCTGAATGGACGCGTAGCCGCTGTACTCCACAGGTCATGTACCACATTTACAACCAAGCCAATGAAAACTGTGGTAGACGTGGCTGGACAATGTCAATGTTTTATAAGATAGTTATGTTGTAGCTATTAAAAATGAGGCTGTATGGTATTAAACATAGTCCAGCTGGGTTTTCTAACAGCGATCTACTCTAGGTGACTTCAGCCTAGTGTCTAAAGGAGCATGTTGGGTTTCACTTTTACAAAAACTACTCCGAGATTTCACTTATTAGTACTAGATTTTTACAATACTTTCCATTATTAGCAGTTGTATCTCCTCACGCTGACATTAGGCTTCCAAAACCAAGGACTAACATACTACTGGTTTCCAGTTCAAGCTGGTAATCATTAGTACTAAGAAGGAATCACCAGTAAGTATTAATCAGTGTGCTAAATAAATTTATATCGGATGCATTGTGTACATCTGGAGTGAAAACATCAAGGCTTTGGCTCTCAGATGGGCAGGTGAGGGTGTAAAGGGAGGAGTTAGCTAGTCTCTATCACTCCTGGATTATCTGCACACTGCAGTTAGTCTATTTATGAGCAACATTTACCTTCTACAGATCCAGAGGAACATTTGATATGATTGGAAAGATGACAGAAGTAAATTAAAACAGTAAAAGAGTTGTGAAAAACAAAGATTAGCAGGGTAGGAAAAGAACAAGTGCAACGAAAATCAAGGAAAAAAAAAAAATCAGAAGCAGTCCATTAAAATGATCACTTCCCCTTACTTTTCTGCTCTCGTCTTAGGTAAGGACAGACAATAAATAAATAAATATCCCTATGGCACATGATCCTGAGGATACTTTTATTATTGCGAACAGCCAAGTGGTCAGTGACGGTCACCATACCTTCTTGCCAGCAGCGCCCACACTGGCCTTCTTGACACCTCGTACTTTCTTCATTCTGTTCTTGCGTTCCTTGCGCTGTTTCCTTGAGGTCTTCTTTTTCTCATAGAGACCGTGCTGAGGAGCACAAACAAACAGGTGTTAAATTTTAAACATTATATTCAACACTTGAGCAAACATACTGCATGATTGACAGACTACGACAAGCACCAAATGGCACGCTTTAAAACCATTAGAGGGTCTACACTTCCTGATTAGCCTTAGATATCAGTAGAAATAACTTACAGTGTGCACGTCTACATTAAAAAATATCAAACTGCTGCAACCGTGTCTATGAATATTGTGGATTATTATTATTATTATTATTAACTTGCATTTTAACAGTGTAACATAAACCTACTCGTCATACTTTGATTGCACCAGTCATCCAACCTCTCAAACTGTCAAAGTGCTGCTCAGCTGCCTTCTGCAAACTACTTCACATGATGTGAGGCAAAGAGTATATTCAATACTCCATACCATATTCCAGTTTCTCATAAAACTGCATCTGAGCTCCAGAACAAAACATTTTGATAAAACGGATATTGTCTTTAAAAAGCTGATAGTTTTGTTACAATAAAAGTTCACATAGACAAAACTCACCCTGCCCAGTCTGTGTTTGGGTTCATTCTTCTTAGCGTAGTCTAGGGAGTCGTAGACCATGGCAAAGCCTGTTGTCTTGCCGCCACCGAACTGAGTCCTGAAGCCAAACACGAACACAACGTCAGGGGTGGTCTTGTACATCTTGGCAAGTTTCTCCCTGATTTCAGTCTTGGGGACTGTGGCCTTGCCGGGGTGCAGGACATCGACAACCTACAGAGAGCGGACAGACAGACGCAGAATACATCAGTTCAAGACAGCTCACGATGGTGTCAACACAACGAACACTGCAGCGAGTTTGAGACCCCCTTACCATTTGCTTCCTCTGAAGCAGCCGGTTCGTCATGAACTTGCGGGTCCTGACTGTCACTGTGTCGTTCTGGAGATGAAAGGTCAGAAAATTAGTCCCAGACAATATTTAAGTCATTACATAATTAGTATCTAAACACTAAGAACAGAAGCTCAAACACTGAGTTGCATCCTACAATGTGTCACAACACGATCAGTCAGCATCTCAGCTATCTTAGATTTACATTTAGCTGGCTTATAGGGAGCAATTTGGGGTTCACTATCTTGCCCAAGCACTCTGGAGGAGCCGGGGATCGAACCGCCAATCATCTGATTAGTGGACGACCCTCTACCTCCTCCACAGCCGCTACCAGCCAAGAAAGGTAGCTCACCTGGAAACTAAAGCACGTCCACGGCCTCAATAAAACCCGTTTTCCGAACGACCAGCTGGTATAGCTGCGTGTTAGTGTTGTTACTTTAACATGCTTGTTCTCTCAGCACGGAGGCCATGCCATGATCACCAGTGTAGTGTGTGCTAACGTTAGCTGCAGGGAGCTAGCACTTCACGTTTCCGAGTTATATTGACCTAAAGTTCATGTATAAACGCCACAGGACGCATTGGAGCACATGTACGGGTTAAATACTTTATGTAGGGGATGAATAGAGATGCTAACAGAGAGTGGCGGCTGTACAAGCCCTCCTGTGTCAGGTAAATACGGTGTGTGTGACGTCCGGGTGGCAGTTAGGATTGTCCCGCTAAATTCCCCCTAATATCTCCTCGTTTCACATCAATATTGACATTTAACTGTAAAGAAGACTTAAAGGATAACTTAACGGGCATGAATAGTGTGTCGATGGCCGGATGGCCTCGATGATGGACGGATTTTATTCGTATTTTTCGCCACAGGACTCACCATCTTGACGCCGGCCTCGCTCAGGGGACGTAGAAAAGGAGGAAGGACCAGCAGGCGACCGGATTAATGCCTGCAGAAAAATCGAGTGGGTACGTACTTGTCTTGCCTGATGTAAAAGAAAAAAAAACGTTAACAAAAAATTAAATTATTGTTATTATTTTTGTTTTCAGTAAGCCGCACCTATAGCTAGTACACGATATAACATTTCTAATGCGTTAAAATAGAAAACTGACTTAAAATATTTAGCGCTGTATTTAGTCAAAACCTTTTTCAGCTACCAAAATATTCGTATCAGCAATCATGATGAAAACTCAATTAAACCCTTAAGTCAGGAGTGTCTGAACTTCTTAGAGAACTTAAAAGAGAGCTAGATTTGTCAAGGTGAAGATGGCTGGGGGCCAATACTAACATTTAAAAAAATGAAAAAAAAAAAAAAAAAAAAATCGGAATAAAAGTTACATACAAATGCACTGTTCGGTAACAATTATATTTTAATTGTCACAATTTTATATATTTATAAAATAGCAATGTAACCCAATCTAATCCAATCAGGCGTAAACAAATCTAAAAACCAGTTATGCCTTTCTTTCACTTTCATCTGAAGTCAGATAACACAGAATAAATCGTATGGAATACATTAAACTTGCATGAAGTTGATACAAATCTTAACCTCATGTTCATTTTAAACATGACTTATTGTGAGTAATGCAAAGTCTGTTAACATTTAACAAAATCATTCAGAAAGTAATATTTTGTGTCACATCTACAGGTACATAACACCAGCAGTTATGTCCTTAGAGGTTAACATTTAGCACATTCAAATGCTTCATTTGACAGTATCTGACAATCCTATAAATAATATATTATAAAAATGACGCTTCGGGCCGCATGAAATCTGACTGCGGGCTGTGATTGGCCCCCGGGCCGGACTTTGGACATGCCTGCTGTAAACTGACACTGCCTCTTTAGACCACTAGACATCAGCAACTGCAACGTCTGAATAGTTTGCCACTCAGTCCAGCAACATGCCAAGAACCACAACATTAATTAGAAAAATGTCCAAATATAAGAAGCAGATTGCAGTTATGATTTACAAAATAAATGTGTATTGGACAAACACATGTCCAGATCCAGTGGCAACCTCTGTGGCTGTGACGTGAAGCCAATGCAGATGCCCAAAAACTGCAGTTCCTCAAACGGCCACTTGAGGCTGGCTACAGAACTGCCAATCTTCATAAGCACCCATGTTAAAATGTCCATCCTCACAGCAGAAATAAACATGTTTACAACCTGGTACAAAAAACAGTTTTGGTCCCTGTAGCATATTTCTCCATTCATGACAACTGCAGGTCTGTAAACGTTTATTTCTGCTGTGAGATTGACTCATTCTGTAGCCAGCTGTTTTTGGCATTTCTGCATTGGCTTCATTTCACAGCCATGGAGGTTGCTGCTTGAGGAAAATGCACCAAACACAGTGTTTAGTTTGTCAGTTCTGGGCTACAATAGAAACATGGCAGTTCAGCATGGTGGATTACATGGAAAAAGATCAACGGATCTGATATAAAAGGCTCATTCTGAGGTAACAAAATGAATTCTTATTTTCAGGTGAATATACTTAAATGAAAACATAGTTATATACCATTTCTGCCATATTTTGTAATTAGAAAGAAGAGATTGTTTAGAGCAATATGAAATGTGTTATTCCTACTGTAGGGGACAATGGATACCCCTTAAACACCTAACATCATTTTCATGCATTCCCTTTCTCCTTCTTTATTTCCTATTAATCTGTTTGAAAACAAGCTGGGTCCCATGCGTAAGAAAATTAGTAGACACAATAACACAGAATGCTTACAAAGAGGTTTTATTTTTGGTTTAATGACTACTGTGACTTGACATTTCAGAAGTGGGTTAGGGCTGCACTCTGGCACAGCATGAATCAGTGTTACTGAGACTGAGAGCCGTTGTGGCAAAAACAAACAGGAGGCACTAAATTATTGAAACACACCAAGAATAAGAGCCATAAAAGACACAACATCTTGTTTTCTTTGTTACGGAACTTTATTGATCTTGCAGCAACAGTGTCCACTGGCATTGGAGTTTCATTTAAAATAAAGTTATTTAAAATCAGAACAGAAAGTTACAGTATGTTTGTTTCAAATCTCTTTCGACACGCAATGTTAAGCCCTCATTGTCAAACCAAATCGATTTGAAATAAATCTGCAATCTGGAATATGATGCCGTAATATAAAGAGTTTTGTAAAATGTGCAATGGAAATTGGGTTCGAGCAAACCCCTCAATGTGTTCGTCACCAAACATGGGCAGGATGAATTACAAAGCCAAAAAGAAAAAAATAAAATCTTTGATAGACATCATTTCAGCCATTCAGTGGTTCCAGTCATACAGAGAAACAAACTTATAATATGCATGACTTTTGAATTAAAACACAGGAATTTCATGTTGATTCATTTGCCAAGTTCAGAGCTGCTACTTGGACTGAGTGTAATTAGCAGAGAGGACTGATTGTGGTGTTAAAAAAAACAAAAAACAAAACAACAAACAACTAAATATTATTGGGACCAAATGAGAATGTGATATTGTTTTCACCACATCGCCATCTGAACTTCAGAATCCCAAAATGACATGTACGCCATCACACTTTCAAACTTCACAGCTGCTTGAGGAAGAAATCATGTAGAAAAAAACCCATAAAAAGTTCTTGTTTAGCTCAACTGCTAAGTACAATGTCACCTGTTCAATGTTACAGTGAAAAAATAAACATCTGTTGGAAAGTACAAATTGATGACAAGGAATCCAGTTCTACTTACTGCATTTGATGTGACGTAAGGCATGGGCAGACATGACACATGAAAAGAATAAGGTAATGTCAAGCGGATTAAGGACACTAGGGACAGATTTGTAGATTAAAAGGATAGCATCTATCAAGCCTGATGCAAACAATGTCTTCTGGTTCCTTGACACTTAACAAATCTGAAGGCTTGACAGTGCTTATACCCAAACAAATACCCACAATACTAAGAAACTGTATTAAAAAATAAAATGCATATAAAACATCTGGATTATTTCAAGTTTTTCAAAAGTCTTCTTGTAGTTTACCCAAAATCTACAACTGGGATATTAACTGTTTTTAATCTAAATGTTCCTGGATATTTAAAAACACTGTGAAGGTTCTCAGTCGTCCAGGGCCTGAGAGATGTTGCCACGTATGACCTCCTTTCTTAGATTTATCAAATTATGGACACAAAACTCTTGCCAGAAAGAACGAACCAGTTAAAGTAACAATCTGATCTGGAGGAAAAAGTGTCTTAACTTGTCTTGGCAGGAGAGAAATGTGCAAATAGATTCATAGCACGACAGCGATGAACTGAGTGGCTTCATGTCGTTATACTATAGTGACATTTAGTTCTAAATGAAAAGCTTGTTTTTAATTGCCGGATTTATAATGGTGGGAAATACAATCATTTAATTATTATAAAACAATTACATCACGGCCTAAAAGTTTTGTTTAAAAAAAATGTTTTCCCCTGAAAATTGGAAATGCACGCAGGCTTGTGTTGGTAATGGAAACTAAAATCTTGGAATGGCATGGCAAAATAAAGAACACAGCATCCCTTTAACATACCATCATGGGAAACTAAAACAGACCAAACAACCGATAACTGATTGTGGAGCTTTTCAAGTAGTTCCAAAAAGAAAAGAAAAATCACTTAAATAACATGCTTAGCAAGTGTCTTCAAACCAAAGACTGTGATGAATATCAAAGCTTTTGAGTGATTCTAAGGCCAGCACTAATAATTACCACTTCCTCCCCCCCAATTAACTTTAAATATGATCAGTTGTAGAGTGTGCTCGGTTAAAGATCCTGACTCACAGAAAGCTGTAAGATGAGCACTGCAATCTATTAACTGGACAATGTGTCTGGGTACATAACATTTAGGCCTGCACCCTCGCTGTGCGGTTGTTGATCTGTACAGCGACTGGTAAACATGGCAATCTATACAAAATAAACCTAGTTTCCAGAATTGGCCACACTGTACCTGTATGTATGATACACTGAATCCCCATGGTTTACACACATTACATCCAGCAGCGAGACAGAGAGCTAAAGAAGATGGCTGCCATGAGGGCTCACAACATTGGTTTCTACAAGCCAAGCCACTGGCACGTGTGATGCCAGGTCATTTGCTTTTTGCTGGTGTGGTTCCAGTCTGTTAGATGTCCATTTCAAACTGAGCATCGTCACCTTGGAAGCACAAAGAAAAGACAGCAATGTGTTGAGACATGCCTAGAACTGGTTAAATTAAATTAGACGTCATTACGTGATATAATTACACGTCACAGGGTGTGTTTGTTTAGTGACTATAAAAATAAAACTCTTCCTGTTACATGAGTTAATTCAAGCCATATTCTTACCGTTTGTGGGCTTGCCATCATGGTTGTTGATGTGGTTGTTGGCTTCATTCTTCTGGTTCTCTCTCAGGACATTTTGGCTGGTCACTCCAGGGATGACAGGCAGGTGAGCTGGAGGAGTCTGGGCAATGGGGGAATTGCGCCGGTCCAGTAGGAACTTACGGTCATAGATGATCCGGGTTCCTGCAACAGGACAGGACACATATCACGATTCAGTTACTGTATCTGAGGAAACGTGGGTGTTATCGAATGTGTTGTGACCCTACAAGCGTCTTCTTTACTGGACGGCTCAGAGATGGCTGCAACGCTATGCAGCAGTTAGCAGTGTGTGGTCGACAGGTCAGCTCTAGTTTGCTGATTATTTAATCATAACTTTTCAACCAAAAGTCCAAATTCTTGGGGTCCAGCTACATTTATGTAAAGACTTGCTGCTTCATATCACTGTAAAGTGAATGCCTTTTGGACTGTTAGGGCAAAACAAGACATTTGAACATGTCGCCTTCGATTTCAAGAAACTGTGATGGACATTTTTCATTTTCTAGTCAAATTAATTAGAATGGAAATAATAAACAAAATCCCTTGACAGACAAACTCTCTATCAGGGGTGTCAAACATTTGGCCCGTGGGCCAGAACTGGTCCGCCAAAGGATCCAATCCGACCCACTGGATGACGACTGATGCAAAGTGTGTTAAAAGTCATAATTTAAAAAAAATCAACAAGATGCACTGCTATTCCTAATTTGTCCACAAAGAAAGGAGTGAAATACTATATTGTTGTTCAGTTCCACAACACCTGTGCTGTTATACATCGACCGTGATCTGTTTTTGAGGCTTTTTTTGGGGGGGGGGGGGACTTTTCAAGCCTTATTTGACAGATACAGCTGAAGAGTGACAGGAAATCATGGACTGAGTGAGGGGGAAGACACGCAGCAAAGGGCCACAGATCAGAATCAAACCCTGGGCCGCTGCAGCAAGGACTGAGCCTCCGTACATGGGACGCACGTTCTACCAGCTGAGGTAACAGGCACCTATAGTTGCATCTGTTTATAAATGGATAGTTCATTAATTGTGAACATTGTCAGAATGTATGTTTACTTTTTTTACACTAAAGAAAAGGGAACAATTTGAAGGTACTGTTAGTTATGCAATAGTTTAACTGGTTACATGAGCTCAACACCCTTGCGCTGTATCGCTCCTATACAGTTTCTGTATAGATAAGAGGCATGCTGAGATAATAAATCACAGTCATGCAGTGACATGTGTGCTGTATCACTGCCAGATTTATTATAGTTACTTTGGAGGGAGTGAAATGAATCATATAGTGCAGTCTGGCTACATTTACACCAACAATGACACACACACACAGCTGAAGCTCGGCTACAGGTTAAAACATCTCCATATGACAAGGGTTGGTTGTTAGATTTTTAATATGCATAATAACCAACATTAAAAACACATTCAACTGAATCTCTGCGCTGCAAAACAGCCAATCAGACAGCAGCTAGAGATCACGGGGGCGGGGCTAAGCTTTGTTTTTGTTTTGATCGGGATGACAAGGCAGCCTAGGCCACGGAGACATGAAACAGTTAAAGAGCAGCACACAGCACACAAAGCCAAAGCGTCCTCCATTTTCTTTAAGGAAACATGATGAAGCAGACAAGGCATGCCCTCACCTCCGGGAGTGGTAGAGAATAAAGTGCCTCCAGGGGTGGTGCAATAATCATGAGGTAGCTGCGTTGTGTCGTTGATCAACACCGTCTTGGTCGGGATGGCCCTGCTCTCGCTAAGCTGACGACTGGCAGACATTTTTCAGAGCCGATTCGGTGACAAATCCAGCAGCTACAGAAAAGTGTGGTGTTTATTTCCCGACGGACGGTGGAAACCCGGGCCGTTCCCCACTCTATCTTTATCTTCCCAAATGCTTTCTTGTCTTTCCTTTCGTCCTCCCAGCCGTCAGCACCGTCCCCTCCCTCGCAAAGGCAGGAAGCACGACAGGCTGCGGGCGGATATGAAGTCAGCGGTGCGGAGCATCACCAAAGAGTGCCAGCCTACTTTTTTATACATTGAGAAACGTGTGTGAATTTTTTAGATTAGAAATGATGCAGTTTGATATGAAACACATTGTGCTGTTTTTATGTTTTCTGATATTTACCAGGACTAAATCTGTCTGATACCTGAAAACTTTAACAACACCAATAATTGGCCTCGCATTAAACCAAAATGTTCTCATATATTCATATTTTTTGTGCTAAACTAATGATGAATGAAGTCAAATCAAAACCCGCTTGTTCGGTGCTGCATTCAAGTGTTCCTCGTATTTTTTTCGACAGGTTAAAAAGGACAAAAATGAAAAGTGTCATTTTACAACAATTATGATCATCCATTATATTTCATGTCCTGTTGGTAACTGAAACTACAGGAAATCTGCTTGATAAAGTTCCAAATTTCCAGATTGGTAATGTCATAACAGTTCACAAAATGACTTAGATTCAAGTCAAGTCAAGTGGGTTTTATTGTCTTGGAATGACAATAAAGATTGCTTTAGGCACATTTCTTTGAACCTTTCCTTGTTATATTTGCATTTGAGTTGTGCTATTTGTGCGTAACAGCTCAGTCAATTTGATCTGATGCAAAGGCTCAAGCCACGTCATGTGTCATCATAGCCTCTGTAGTGTCACTAGCATGAGTTACAGAAGGTTAAAATTTATTCAAACAGGGACTTATTTAAAAATAATACATTTTATTTAAAAAATACCTTCCTGAAAACTCAAAGACACTTTACATAAAAAAATCAAAGCAGTGAAACAACATCAAACAGTACACTAAAAGCAAAAATGTCTGTTGAAATGTCTGTACAGTCACAGATGTGTTTGGGGAGAGAGTTCCTGAGGGAGGGGGCAGCTACAGTGAAGGCTCTGTAACAAATAAATAGTTCCAGACAATATAACTTGTTTAATTCAATGCTATCAGAGCTTGAAGTTACCAAACCACATGGTCATGTTGCAACAATTTCAGGCCACTTCCAGTTCAACGTTTTTCTTGTCTGTGCATATAAATAATAAGTTCAGCTAAGTTGTGCTTAACTAATACAAATCTTGTGAGTCTGAGGATATAAAGTACGTGTCCATTCTCCACGAATGCATTCAGTTCTGTTTTTATGAGAAGTGGAAGAAGTAGCAAACATTGTAGAAATACTCATTGTTAGTCTTCTTCAGTCTATTATAAGTAAAAGTCCTGCATTCAAATTTTTCATTTAAAGTAACAATACAAAAGCATTAGTCTCAACATGTAGTAGTAACTGAGTACCAAAAGTAAAAGTACCCATTATGCAGAATGGCCAATTTCAGAATTATGTATATTATATAGAATTGTATATATAATTTTAGTGCATTTGTACATTGCTGCAGATGGTAAATATGGGGCTAATTTAGTAGTTTGTATAATAAAAAATACCATAATTCATTTGTTGGTTAAAAATAGGTTGGAAAAAAACAACTAATCAAATAATAAAGTACAGAGTTATAAAGTAGGCTATAATATTTCTCTGATATGTGTTGCAGGAGAAGTGTAAAGTAACAGAAAGTGTTTGTACCTCAAATGTACAGTGCTTAGAGTAAATGTACTTACTGGGTTTTATACACGTGATATAGGTTTGGTTGACACAGCTCTAAAATGCCGATATTTCCGACAGCCCCTGAAGGCGTTAGTCTCACAGTGCGCATGCGCAGTGCACTCTGTGTCTACGTTACCGTCTCTCCGGCGTAGACGTTTCCTTCCGCCGCCATCCTCCATCCTAGAGACAGACAGCAACACAAACCTGCGCTAAAACATGAGCTTCACCGTGGAAGAGAGGGGAAACCCGAACAGCCTGAGCTACCGCCTGTTCTTCAGTGAGTAAACACCGAGTAGAAATGACAGACTTGTGTCGGACTTTGTTACTTTGAGGTCTGTGCACAAAGCTGCAGGCCAGCGGCAACTTCCCACGTGTCACTAATTCATTTATAGTGGCCGTTTAGTTTCATCATCTCAGTAATAGTGTTGAAATATTGTGTTCTTTGTAACTAAACCTGCACTTGTTTCATAGTCGTAAATACTCGGGGTAATAAAGTTGCGACGACCAGTCGTGCCGGTTTTACCAGCTAAGATCAATCCCAAGTGAGGAGATCTGGTTTCTGACATTATGCACAGCAACGTTACATTTACATGGTCGACCATACACCATTATAACATAGAAGGAAGTGGGTTATTTCGGGAAATCTCGCAAGGTGCTCAAAACACGTCAGCCAGTATAAAATAATAAAAGCTAGCAGCTGGTGGGACAACGCCCTCTACGATTATAATACGTTAATAAACAGGTTGATATTGATAAGACGAGATTGGATGTTGGACGAAATGTTACCTGGAGCTGCATATTCTTATCATTTCTCGTAGCTCCCTCACAGATTGTACTCACATCTCTTTATTTATAAAGACAAATCTCATGTCTGTTAGGTTAATTTAAAGCTACTGGTCTGTATCATTAAAAATAAAAGACTTTAAAAGTGTCACAATGCAGACCATGCTTTTGATAATAATGCTATATGTGTAAAGTAAGCCCGGGTAGTAGTAGTAACTGGACTCTGCCTCTGCCTGATCTATTACTGTAGGTCTTAGATTGGATATGGAACCATAAATGGACAGATGTGATGAGAAATGTAGTGTTTCTTACAATCATATAATAGTTTCTATACAATCAAAACTGCATCAGCCGTAATCTGTGTTTGGCAAACAACTCACTGGCACACCTTCAGCCAGAAGTGAAAGCACACGGCAGTAATGAAAACCTGCGTACTCACCACCGCTCCAACATGACTCAGCTTTTGACATGAAACCGAAAACAGCAGCAGCTCCCCTGTAATATTCACAGTGTTTAATTTTGTCCTGCAGAAAATGCTGAAGGGAAGTACATCTCACCATTCCATGATATACCAATATATGCTGATGAGAGTCAGGTAAGTTCATCTTCGCCCCGTTAAATATGTAAATATGTGCGTACCCTTCGCCCACCTACCCGCTGGTTAAAAGGCCACCTGCGGTGCTGCCATAAAAGTGTAGTGTTGTAATTAACTACAGTATATCAATTACAGACGTTGAGCTGTTTTAAGTAAAGCTCTCCACAATGGCAAAGGTCATAGTCTATTTGCGAAGGCAATGGCCTTTACTCTATTTTCTCAGAGCTGTGGCAATATCACTGCTGCGCTTGCAGTGACATTACTAATCTTATCTTTTTGAAACAATTAATCCTGTTTATGGAAAAGAGTTTACACAAACGTGAACTAAGTAAGAGTCACAATGTAGCACATTATGTGTTTTTTTTTCCACCTTTTATTTGTTCAGGGGTGTTTCACTGAGAGCAGCGCTCTCTTTTTCAGGCCCAAAGCAAACTCACACAGTCACACATTCACATCTGGAAGCTGCTCAGTACAAACACAGTCTGATCGGCTGGCAGCTGGAGCAGTCGGGGGGGTTAAAGGCCTCGCTTGAGGGCACCTCACTGGTGGTAATGAGGGAGAGACAAGCACTGCCTTTCACTTTCCCCACCCAGATTGACCCTGCAGGTCCAGGAGAACTGACAACCTTTGTGTCTTTGTGTGTGCACCGATTCAGAATAACTAGAAGTCCGTTTTCTTGTGTCTTACAGAACATCTTTCACATGGTTGTTGAAGTACCAAGATGGACAAATGCAAAGATGGAGGTATGAGTCGCAAATAATCTTTCACCATCAACTTTTGGATCAGATTTATTTTATCCCAGCTGGGTTCAAATGTGTTCCTCTCTTGCAATCAGGCATCAGAAATACCCTTTCACATCAGTGACAGACTTTTAATAGCACTAATCATGCCATGGCTTATTTCCAGATTGCTACAAAAGACCTCTTGAACCCAATAAAGCAAGATGTGAAGAAGGGCAAGTTGCGATATGTTGCCAATGTTTTCCCACATAAGGGCTACATATGGAACTATGGAGCCATTCCTCAGGTGAGATGTCTTGTTTGAAAGATTTCCAGTCCTGCAGTTTTTTTATTGTTTAGCAGTTTTACTCAGTTCAGCCTGCATGATTTTGTTTCGTCATGGTTCAGACATGGGAGGATCCCGCGCACAAAGACGGAGACACCGGCTGCTGCGGTGACAACGACCCCATTGACGTCTGCGAAATCGGCAGCAAGGTACGACGCAGCCTTGTTGTTCGTCATTCACTTAGCGACGAAGTCACAGTGATCAACACTTTCATTGTGTGCTGTCAGATTTGAACCACTAACTGAAATGTCCTCTCCAGGTGTGTTCCCGCGGCGAGGTAATCAAAGTGAAGGTGCTCGGTGTCCTGGCCATGATCGATGAGGGCGAGACTGATTGGAAAGTGATTGCAATCAACGTAGAGGACCCTGAAGCCAAAGACTTGAATAGTAAGCGCCACAATTTATTTAAGCCCTCCTTTTTTCTTTTTTTTTTCCTCTGTCTGAGTTTGTGAGCAGTCCTGCATCAGTCATACTGAACTTGTTTTTTTTATCTGTGTTCAGACATCAGTGATGTCCAGCGCCTGAAGCCTGGTTATCTGGAGGCCACGGTCGACTGGTTCAGGAGGTACAAAGTGCCAGATGGGAAACCAGAGAACCGTTTCGCTTTCAACGACGAGTTCAAAGACAAGGTTTCCACCTCACACACCTCAGCAATCATTTGTACTGTGACCACTGGTTTGGGATTAATCTTAAGCACTTTTCTGATTCGTCGTAGTTGGCTTGCTGCCTTTCAAACAGTGAACTTGCTCTGTTGTGAGGAAAGTACACTTTAAAGGACCTGCAGTCAAACACTGTGCAAAGCATTGAAAACTTCACTTGAACTAGAGTTAGAATAGGATTATACACTGTGTAGCATAATTGTGATAGGTAATAAAAACCTGACTTTGTGTTTCAGGACTTTGCCATTGAAGTAATCAAGAGCACTCACAACTTCTGGAAAGCTCTCATCTCCCAGACAGCCAATGCCGGCGAACTGAACTGGTAAACACTGTTCTTACTGCTTCGACTACAGCTAAACACACAGTCGCTTTAAGGACAAATGGACACTGAAAGGCTGTCCTTAACTACTTCTTTGTGTCTTTGTGTCGCACAATACAGCAAAAACACATGCGTGTCGGCCGGTGAGAGCCCTTTCTGCTGTTCAGTAGATGAGGCTAAAGCTGCTGTTGGTGAAGTGAGTAAAGTTTTGTCACTTCGTGCAACATTTTAAACTACAACAGCAGATTGTCTCACAGTTGATATTTCACTCTGTTTTTTAGACATGCCCATGTGGAAAAGAGGAACCTATACCCTCATCAGGTAACATTTCAAAAATATTCCTGTAAAAAATATTATAGATTATTGAATTTCTGCTGAGGTTTTTTGCCCTGATGTGAGATTTACATGACATGTTTTCATTTGCAGTAGACAAATGGTTCTACTATGAGAAGAAGTAAACCAAACACTGGTTGGACTGGAGCAGAGTGAAAGGCTCATCTCAGCAATACTTGAAGATGGTCTTACATTAGGAACCAGTTGGGTGATGGGATGGGGTCTGGGTTCTGCGTTTTTTTCCTGTACACAGAGAGATAGTGGTTAGATGTTGTAGAGGGAGAGAAACGTCAAAGTAATCATGTCTTGACCAATGCATTTTCACTTATTTAACAAAGATCTCATTGGAGATGTGCTGTCATAAACAAAGTACAGGTATTGTGTTCACTAGATACTTGCCTTGTATGACACTCTAAGCTGCTTTAATAAAGCTTCTCGGGATAAATTATCATCAAAGTGTGATTTGTTTTTCCCTCTGAGAAAATAAAATAATTGTGTAACACTTGTCTTTTACAGATTTTTATTTTTTATTTTTGTTGCTGTCATCACACAAAGTTTTGCTTGTTATCTTTATCAACACTCTTCTGTGGACTGAACTGCTCTCGTTATTATAATGCTGTCACCTAGTGTTCAGTACCACACATTACCTTTCTTTTTCCAAAGTCATGTTTACATGTACACTTAACATTTTTGCATCGTTGGTGATCGTTGGTGATGTGTGTTAGGTTTCATTTCTTTGGCTTAAATATGTCAAATTGTCAGGCTTGTGTGCCTCTTTTATTTTCTATTCCACTCCAAGGCAAATATTGTGCTTTTTATTCCACTACACTTATTTAACAACTGTAGCTACTTTGCAGACTCAGTTTAGTAATATGATGTAGTATGATGTACATATTCTTAAGATAAGATAGAACTGATTGATCCCACAACAGAAAAATTCACTTGCTACAGCAGCTCACAATACCCAAGGAAGATAAGAAAATACTAATAAAAATAAAATAGAAAAAATCACTATCACATACTCGAAATAATAAAAATAAAACAACACAGCAAATAAAAAGTTAAATATATACACCTATATACACCTTTCAAGTATACAGATATGCATCTTTTCAGAAACAGATATATACTATGTATAATAGTAAATATAGTTAATACAGTAAAAACATGCACAGTGTAGTGCAGTGTAATTTTGGTGAAATGTCAATAAGGGTATCTAAAATGTATTCAAAGTAGCTCCACCTTTACCAGCTGAAAGATAAACGTGATGTACACATTAATGCATTAATAATTAGAATAAAATGATATATATATATATATTAATTAGAAATAGGACATTTTTCATAATGAGTACTTTTGGTGCTGATACTTTTATTTATGGACATTTTTTACCTTTAACATTTTAGTATTTTCACGCTGTAATATTTCATTTTTTAATGTAAAATCTCTTAATAACTCTTCAATTATTATTATTATTTTTTTTAAGAATGAAGAAAAACATTACTTGCACGCGCGCCCCTCTCGCTTTATTAGCCACCCTGATGACGTATTTCCGGCTAACTGTCAAACTTGCGGGCTTGATGTCAGTCGACAGACTTGGACCAAAACCCAGCGGACCGGCAGTTCATAAAATCGGCAGACCAAGGTAATATTTCACATTATACATAAAGTTTACTTTGCTATAGTTCACACGCTTCTTCATTTTACGTGTTTTTCTAAACACTTTGCTGACATTACAATGTTACTGTAACGTCACTACGCGCTCATGTTGTTTACTAAATTTATCATTGTTTACTCTGTGACAGCTGATGTCGTTACTTCTAGCTTCGTGGCAGCAATGGTGAACTCACTGGAATAATCAGATCTGATGAGCTCAGCTATGAATTAAGTGTCCTGTCGTGTTTTATTGTGTTAATCATATAAATTTGTTTTAGAGTTCTGATTTGACATTTGAATGAAAACATGCGGCTATTTATGACACGACTACCAACGATTTTTAAGGTACAAAGTGCCTTGTTGTGTTATCTAACAATTGTATAGATGTGGAAATTAAATGTCATCCTTTATTCATGGAGTCTGGTGTTTACAAGTGACCCGGCAGAAACTTTGTATGACAAAGTAATCAACAGTTTGGTGAAGTGTTAGTCATTGAAGGCCTCACTAATGTGCAACAAGCACATCCAGTCCCACAGAGAGTGACAGGTGTGTGTGAGTGTGTGTGAGGGAAGCAGGGGGTGACTGCCGAGATCAAGTGTCCTTGCCACAACCTGTCATAAAAATAGTCAGGAGGAAGATCACTGTGCCTCAGTGAGAGCTCTCAGAAAAAAGAAAAATACTAGCATCTAAAAATCATCTATAGCCTGTTTGCTGCTGAGTTTATTTGGCCTCTTTTTTTCGCTTTCGTGCTTTAAAGCTTGTGCGATTACACAGAGCTTACACATACCAGCAGAGTAATCCAGGGTCAGGAATAATGATTAACAATGAGCTTCAGTGCTAGATTCAGTAACACAGCCGTGTCCTTTTGCAATATTACATTGAATTATGTGCTGTTCTTTATTTGTCAGTATATTATTGTATACTATTTGGGACTTATTGTTACGACAAGAGAGAGGGTTTGGTTAAGTTTAACGGCAAATCACTGAGTGATACCTTCTGTGTACATTGCTCTGTTCTTATTTAATGTGCCATGATAAATAATTTCAGTTTTATTTTCTGTCTTACAGGCAGTCAAGAGAAATGTCTTTTATATTTGACTGGATTTACAGGAGCTTCAGTAGTGTCTTACAACTATTAGGTAAAGTATTTTACACACACACACCTTAACCACCAGAACTTTGTCATACATAATAATTTAACATTACCCTCCTGACTTAAAGCATGAATGAGGACTTCCCAGAGAGGAAACTTCCTGAGTTTTCTTTTGAATGTGTCAGAAATACGAAACAGAAACAGAGCAGCAGATCTTTAAAGACATTAAAAATGTTTCAGTCTGAATAACTGTCTGTCCCCAGTAGAGGTCAAGGAATCTGTGGGGCTGCAGACAAAATACCAAGCACAAATAGCACAAAGTGTATCAGGTGTATTTGTTACTATTATTATACTATTATTATTTTAATGAATAGCTCAAGGCAGATCTCCAAAAAGACAAATTGGAGACTCCAAACTACACTTGTAAGTGTATTCCCTTATACATTCTGGCATATTTCACAAATTCCAGCCCAAATCCATTTTTTTTGTGTATTATTAATATAAAAGTGGAATAAACATAGTTAACTTACGTATATTTTTAAAAGATACCAATCAATGTGCATATATCTGTGATAACATTGTAAAAAAACAAGTTTATGTTAAGTTTATCTTAACTCTTTTTGTCATCAGGGTTGTACAAGAAGACAGGCAAGCTAGTGTTCCTAGGACTCGACAATGCTGGAAAAACAACTCTACTGCACATGCTCAGAGACGACAGGCTAGGACAGCACGTGCCAACGCTACATCCAAGTACGTCCTGCGATTTGTTATTGTTATGTTATCCGACAGTCAGCCTTGTTTGTCTGGCTTCATCACTTATCTAAGGTCCATGTTTCCCCTCTGTCCTCAGCATCTGAGGAGCTGACCATAGCTGGAATGACCTTCACGACATTTGACCTGGGAGGTCACACACAAGGTGGGAATAAGGAAAATGCTGTTTGATGCACTGGCATCAACGTGAATATTGAACCTGTGTTGCTCTCACAGCACGAAGGATCTGGAAGAACTACCTCCCAGCCATAAACGGTATAGTGTACCTGGTGGACTGTGCTGATCATGAGCGACTAGTGGAAGCTAAAATTGAACTGGATGTAAGTTTACTATGTTTATTCCTCTTTTATATTGATACACAGCACAGTTGTTTGTAGCTCTCACTCTCTTTGGTGAATAATATGACTCTTCCTGTCTGCAGGCCCTGTTAACAGACGAAACCATCTCAAACGTCCCGGTTCTCATCCTGGGGAATAAAATAGACCGTCCAGAGGCCATCAGTGAGGATGCACTCAGAGGAATGTTTGGTCTTCATGGTCATACAACTGGAAAGGTAATGGACACATGATGTGCTTGAAAGCTGAAATCTATCTATAAAAGTAGTAGAAACTCTTCCTTACTCTGCTTTGTGCCTTCTGTAAATAGTGCATCTGTGTCCATGTTGCCTGGCCAGTCAAGGACATTTTCACTGCATGATATCAACAGCGAGCCTCACAAATCTCACACGGCCAGACTTACCTACCTTTCAACACAGAAGAAAAGCGTTATTGCACCCACCATCACGCTGAGATAGTTGAAAACTGTGTGACGCTTGAATTTCTAATACAAATCTGGCTTGCCAAGGGCACGCAGGCTTAGATCACTGCTGCTCTTGTTAAATGCAGTGGCAGTGGGGGGCAATATGCTGTGGAGAAGCATTTGGCACATAACCTGTTTCATGCAAATTTTTCATTGTTAGTGTAAATCTTGTTTACCCCCTGCTGTTTCACGGCATGAGACATGAAAGCAAAAAGCAAGACTAGACGAGAAAAGACAGCAAAGGGAATAGTGAGCCATTTGGAAAGGCTGCTTCAGTGATCCATGTCATTGAATCAGACCTCACCCTACAAATATCACACTATACTCCACCCTCTGTTGTAAAACATGCTTAGGGTTACAGGTTCAGAGTCCATGGTGAAATATATTAAAATCTGTGTCTGTTTCAGGGCAAAGTGTCACTGAAGGAGCTGAATTTAAGGCCAATGGAGGTTTTCATGTGCAGCGTGCTGAAGAGACAAGGATACGGAGATGGTTTCCGCTGGCTCTCCCAGTATATTGACTGATTGATTGACGTTTTTTTTTAATAACCTTAACCAGATTTACAGTGCCGCCTCTGTGCACACAAAGACAAGTTCCACACAAGACTACCTGCTGTAGAAAGAGGTTTGATTAAATACACCCTAGGCTGTTTTCAGTCGTGTTTTGTGTTAATATATCCTGTGTTCAAAGAAGTCTGTTATATGAATCACTACCACCGCAAGTCAAAGATTATGAGTTATGAGTCTGCATTGTTCAGATTGAGTGTGGAGAATAATCTTCATGGTGTGGTTTCTACCTTTACTTAAAGCCTGTGGAGAATTCTGTCTGCCATATAGAACATGTCATCGCTGTGAACCAGATTCTGACCCAGGTTTATTTTTAGCTGCTGGTGTAGACTTACAGTGAAGGTCAGTTTGGTTAACACTTTGTATTTGGAGTTACTCTTCCTTGATGTTATATCTTCATATTCATCCTCCTTCTTTCAGACTAACGGCAATCTTGAATTACCATCAACTTTTTCCAAGAACAGAATAGTTTTTCTGAAAAGTGCTGCAGAGATTTGGTGCCATATTTATTAATGAGAGAGATTTTAATACAGTAGTCTGCTACAGCCAAGAATATTGAGAGTTTTTTTTCTGATTGCATGTTTTTTTTTAAATCAATGAAGGGTTAACCAATACAGGCCAATTATATGAATGTGACCACAAGTGCATTAACTGACGTTTAACTGAGATAAGCTTTAGCGAATAGCACAGAACAGTGTTAAATAATTGCAGTATATGTTAACTGCATTAGCACAGCCAGGTGATGTAACCAACTGTTTGTCCATAGTGAGGATGCCAAACTACCTGTTTTCATGATGGTTATTTGCTGTGAAATGACTTGAGTACTTTGTGATTAGTAGCTGCTCACAACATGCAGTAATATTATGAGAG
Organism: Protonibea diacanthus; assembly: GCA_028641955.1. Lineage (NCBI taxonomy): Eukaryota > Metazoa > Chordata > Actinopteri > Sciaenidae > Protonibea > Protonibea diacanthus. The sequence goes on from CM053989.1 coordinate 11,307,740, forward strand.
TACTTGGGCGGTGCCTAAAAATATGGCATGCAAAAGATATGCATGGAATTACCTCTTAGTGCAATATTATACATTATTTTGTATATAAGCTCTTATTTATATTTTGCTATAAAAATCTGGCTTGCCTTGTGTTACATCAAGCATTGAGTCCTGAAGTAATGTATCTGTTACGAAAGGTAGGTCATGTTGTTATTAAACGTGTGAAGTTTGAGCATAATAAACATTTCTGACAATCTTTTAAATCTTTCTTGCTTGACTTGTTTTTAAAAATGAAGTTAAAATGGGAAAAAGTTTTCAACTAGTTAAACTAAACTATTACTACAGTGTATTATAAGTACTACCAATATATGTGCTCAAACAAAAAATGTACTTCTAGGATATAATCTTAAGATAGACTTTATTGGTCCCACACTGAGGAAATTCACTTGTTACAGCGACTCGCAATATACAAGATGGATAAGAACAATTCTCATAAATAGGGGCACCCTTGTGGCTTAACTGGTAGAGGGGGCATTTATTTAACTATATTTCAACTATAATATGAGACATTTTAAAAATAAACACATATTGTATCCTTGAATTTCCCTGGTGTGGGATTAATAAAGTCTGTCTTATATTATAAATTAACCCCGAGCTGTACACAGAATAACTATTACAAGAAACTGAGTTTCATAAAATGAATAACTAAATAATAAAAACATGGGCAGTGTTTAGCTCAGTTGGTAGAGTGGCCCTTTGCTGCATGTTATCCTACTATCTCATTCCCCGCCTTCCTGTCACTCTTCAGCTATCTCTGTCAAATAAAGCCTGAAACCTCAAAATTTATGTTAAAACAAACATACAAACAAAAAACACAACAATAACAAAGCCATAAAAGACTCACTGATCAGAAAATAAGTCATTTTGGTAAATATACAGGGCTGCTTCATTTGATGATTGATTCATGTACTTAAGTTCTTTCTAAAATTGAAGGACTGAGACTTAAGCCTCATCTCTCCATCTATTAAATTATTCTACTGAAGAATGGTATGATATTATGATATTATGAAAGAATCACCTTCTGAGCCTACAGAAAAGTAAATTTGAGGAAAAATGGAAAATGAACTTTTAGAACGTTTTTCCCATTAAAACGTTTTACACATTATAGTTAATTAAAACAGTTAGTTAATTAAAACAGGTCATTTTCGGTGATTAATTGATTGAAATAATTCCCAAACATGTTAATATTAGTATCAACAACTATAATCCCGCCCCCTTGTTTCCCATTGGCTCGGAGCCATTCTAACCAATCACATTAATCGGTAGGTGTCGTGGACCAATGAGATTCAACCAGGAAGCTAAACCACGCATTGTACGTTATTAAACACTACTGTAGTGTTTATTAGCGATTAAACGTGTAAACACAAGTTTAAAGTCGGAGTCAGTCTGCTTTACGTGCCCAGGAAAGAAGATTGTTTCCTTAACTCACCACTGGACTGTTGGCTGTTTTTAATGTGCGGAGTTTCAAGTTGCTACACGCCGTTATCGACACTTGGGTAAAGTTCACCTGCACTGCTGACGGCATGGAGGTGAAGCAGGTGGAGAGGTGTTGCTGTGTAGTCAAGGTGTTTTCGGCAAAGAAACCTGTGAGCTGCAGCGGTGTTGTCGTCCATCCTCAAAGTGGTACAGTGATCTGCTCCGGCGTCCCGTTTTCACGTTTCATCACCGACAAAGAGCTCCTCTGCTCGGACAACAACAGGGTCCTGTCACCCCACAACTTCAGTGAAAAACTTCAAATCCTCGTCAGCTTCCCTCCTGAGCGAGATCTGGACAGCGGGCAGCCGCCTGCACAGGGAGAGTCACTCTCATCCACAAGGAACAAAACAACATGTTGCCGGGAAGTTTCAGCCAAGTTGCTGATGCTCGTGAACTGCCTGGAGTTCAAACAGGCTTTCCAGGCTGTTTTCCAAGAGGCTGACCAGTGGCGTTTCCATGACGACGAAAAGGATTAGGAGCTGAAGAGAGATGCGCAGGTCCTCAGTTGGTTCGCCGTGCTCAAGGCACGTGTGGTGGCAGACAGCGGCCCAAATTCAGGGAATATACCATGGCAGAGCAGCTCATCTCTCCAGAAGGGCCGCCCGGTCGTTGCATGCGGTTCCCCTTTCGGTTCCCTCTGCTTGGATCTCTTCATGAGCACCCTCAGCAGAGGTATCATCAGTAACCTCGCCGGAGAGGACAACGCTGTCATCCTCACAGATGCCCGGTGTTTGCCAGGCACAGAGGGCGGGGGTTTGTTTGCGGTGAACGGCTCAGATAGTGTGCGTCTCATTGGACTGATTGTGTCTCCGTTTGGTTGGAAAGCGAATGAGTGGATAGGCCTCACCCTTGTCTGCTCCGTCCACTTGATCTTTAGGAACGTCATCCGCAGCTTGAACATTCAAGATCCGCTCAGAGATGTTTGGCTCCATTCAGGAGAGGCAGTGCTCCACATATCCGCCACAGCCCATGAGTCAAAAGCTGTTAAATACCCCGCCGTGTGTCTTGTGGACAGTGGACAGCTCTGGGGCTCAGGGGTTGTTGTCACCTCTCAGCTGGTTGTGACCTGCCGGCACGTTGTTAACGGGAAGTTGAAGGTCACTCTGAAGTTCCATCACAGGGACAGGTGACAGCACATTCACTGTATTAATCCCTTAAAGTGTGAACACACACACACACACACACACACACACACACACACACACACACACACACACACATGTTTAATAGACCCTTTCACAGCAAATCTTTTGACTCTTTATAGCAAGAAAGAGGCGAAATGTCCAGTCCAGTTGCCTCAGATTTAACATCATGAAAAAATATACTGGTGTGAGTTCAAACCTCAGTAAAACGTCGTCAAACTGGTACTTCAGGTGATTGGGTGCACTGTTTTGTTGTATTTTTTTGGCCTGTACAAGCCCTACACACCTTTGACCCCCTCCTCAGGTGTTTTCACTTATTGACCGACTTCTCTAAGTTTTCTCACACCTGCAGGATCATGGCTTAAAGTGTCACAGTTACACAGCTTCCTGAAATACGTGGTTCTGGTTTAATGAGTCAGAATAAATGAAAACACCTGCATGGATTCAGGGCCTTTCTGATCATTGTGTGTACTAATCTGGCAGATGCAGTACATAATTTGTAATGTTTGCTGATGTCTGTCTCACAGAGTCTGTGATATTGTTGGTGATGTGCTGTTTTCCACCAAAGCATCTTCACCATATGATTTGGCTTTGGTGCAGCTCAGAGACTCCACCTTAGAGGCTGTTGTCCCTCGAATGGCACAGAGTTTCAATCCAGGTTTGATTTTAGTCTTGTCTAGTGCAAAATGTAGTTTTGAGTAACATCAGATTCATACTGAGTGTCGGAGGAGATCTCTGCTTCTTTACTGATGTCCAGCTTGCTTTCTCTGCCTACAGGTGATTCTGTAGTTGTGGTGGGATATGGTGGCTTGGGTAGGAGCTGTGGTCCATCCCTGACCTGTGGTGTCCTCTCTAAAACAATAAGCTTGAATGAGCAGCCTGTCATGCTTCAGACCACTTGTGCGGTACAGGCAGGGGCCAGCGGAGGTGCTGTGGTGCGGAGATGCTCTGGAGAGCTGCTGGGTAAGAAACCCTGCACCTACAAAAATCATGTACTCTTTTTGATCAGTGGGGGGCATATGATGACCACAGAAAAAAAACTTCACTGTAACACTGCAGCACGTGTGGAGAAAAGGCAGCTGTACACATGTGATTGCTGTTCCTGTGCTGCTGTATTTGCAATTTTAATAGAATTTTAATAGAGAATAGAGTATAATGCTTATTTCCTCTTTTTCAGGTATTGTGTCCAGCAACACAAGGGATATGGCTGCCAAAGTGACTTACCCACACCTCAACTTTAGCATCCCAGTGACTATTTTCCAGGGATTGTTGCAGCGCTTTCACCAGACAAGGGATGTAAATGTGTTCAGCGTGTTGGACAACACAGAAGAAGAAGTCAGACGGGTGTGGAGGCTACATAGTGCTCAAAGCAAACTATAACAGAGGTCCCCTGCACCTATAGAACAAGGTCGACGGTTAAATTAATATGAACTGAATGAATGAATTGCCTCAATTTATTACAAGCACAGGCACAAAGTCATGGTTATGAAGGATGAAATGTAACTAAACCAATAATCATTAATTCATGAGGATGATACCCAGAGTCATGCAGTAAATAATGTGAAATATTTAAAAAGACTACTTATTAATAGCCAAATTTAAGGGTTTTTTAAAGGGAAAGTTCACCATTTTTCAGCCCTCGAATGACTTTCGTGTCACGCCAAAGTCACACGATAACAAACAAACCTATCAAGGCAGCAGTAGACCAGCAACTCCCATGTTGTACGAACTGAAATGACCATAGAGTCTGGCTTTGAATACAGCAACATAATAGCTGTTTTTGGTTAAACAAAAAGGATACTGCTCTTTAATATAAATCTGTTTGTAATTATCCGTTCCATAATGTTGTCAGACACTTTTAGTGCATGTACATTGACGGTGCCCCAAAGGATTACAGCCGGATGCAGTGCTCTTGGTCGATACTGGACCAATTTCAAGAATAGTTGTCCCCATTAGTCACTTAGACACAGAAACAAGTTGAAAATAGTAGTTTCTTTTACCAATGCAGATGTTTTATTGTACTGGACACTGTAAATTAATGTAATTTAATTAATAAAATAGTTTATTCTGTTGAGATTTCAGTGTACACCGAGTATATTTCTGTACACAATTGTTACAAATGATCTATGTTCTCCTGCAATTGTCAGATAAAATATAAAATGATGGCACAAAAAATACAATCAAACACAAATACAAACAAAAAAAACCCCATCAGCAGTAGTTCTTAGATTTAACATCAAAGTCATCGTTAATTTACAGGTATAGCATCAAGAAAAGATGGTACACTTTTCCTGGAAGCATGTGTGAAGATTTACACCTGGTTCTATAACATGGGGCTTGTTTTCACCAAGCAGGAGGAATATTCAGCATAATAGGCTGACAGGTTGCTGAAAATGATTGGTCCCTTTGGGTAGCCAGAAGACTTGCTGTCGGTATCAGGTATTCAGACATCTGTTGGCAGGCATACCAGCTCACAGCTAACACATTTAAGGTTTCACCCACTGGGATATTACTGGTACTGATTTCCATTATCACTGAAACGTGAAACTGAGAAATGACATTTCAGAGGATTGGTTACTGTCAGTTTTTACAATGCTAAGACAAGCATTCATGGCCTGAGCTCCCAAAAATGTGCATACACTGTAACATACTGTAAGGTTTCTATTTCACTGTTCCCAGACTGACTAGTTCACAGCGGAGAGGCTGGAGCAACATCCCCGGGAGGCTGAGGAGAGAGTTTTCTATAGGCTTTGTGCAGTTAGAAGTGCTGATATGCAGGCCTGGGTCTGTATCTCATTTCTGCTGGTTTCCCATAGCTATGAGCTTCACTTCACTGCAGAATGAGGTAAGGTAAGAGTAGAAGTGAGCTGACAATAAGATATGGCATATATCTTTGAAATGGGAATTTTAAGATGTTCTGCCAAATGTATGTTTGTCCTTAATGTTCAAGAATGTTTAACATCTTTGAAAACCTTTCTTAAGCTAATGGCTGCAAAAAATGGATCAGTCTGTTACAAAATTTAAGTCACCTCATCTGGAAATCCATTGTATCACCCACCTGGTAGACTTTACTATGAGGAAACTACAGATACAAAGAAAGAAGTACATCTATAATTTATTTCTATGCACAAAACTCTTGACCTACTTAACATGAATTGCAAATATTGCATGTGGAAGATTGTTACTCAAGGACAGCGGTGTAGTGCTGATGGAAGCTCGACCAGTTTTTCAGCACGGCTGATAGTATCTCACAATTCTGGCTTATTAGTGTATTACATGTTGGTCAATATATAACAAGAAAACAACAGCGCAGATCATAAACACTGCCTTAAACACACAGCACAAGAGGATGTCTGAGGATCACCAAAGTGGGAAGGCTTCATCCTGTGGACACCTGTATCAACACAAGCATCAAACTTGACATGACAATCTATCAGTCCTTATTGGGATGCTTCAGCCTGGGCCGAAGGAGGTGACTGATTCATGAAAAGCAGACAGACACAAAGAGCCATGCTGTTAACATGGCTAGAAATATGATCATATATTGGTCAATATTCATTAATATATATAATAATATTTAACAAACACATACAGTAACAAACATTTTTGATAAGATCACTTAAATTGTGTTACTAAAATGTAATTACAATAGTTGGTTTGTTAGTAGACATTACTTTCCTTCTGAAGAATTGTAATACATTTGGTGATGACTTGAACTAGTTAGTGCAATCACTAGATCATGTTCACTCTTTACCATAATTTTTGTTAGCATAAACCTCAGATGAGTTATAGCAAATATTATTATGCTAACCAGCTAAACTGACACGCTAAATATGCCAAACATCAGCAGGTTACCATTGTCATTTGCGATTATGTTAGCAATCAGATGTTAGCAACTAGCTCAAAGTAGTGCTGTTCCTTAACATAGCTTCATAGAGCTGCCAGCATGGCTGTATTATCTGACAAATATCAATATCTGCCTTAAAAACCCAGCACTGACTACTGCTTGAGGATCATGACAGTAATAACGTTCGACATGGAGACACAAGAAAAGCACAGACTCAGACGTACGGTGGCCAGCTAGGCCACATAGACCAGTTTATTTTGTTTTATTTATTTTTTATTAAACACAATAATTGATCCACATTATGATACGATGTACACTTGTCAACCAGACAGTATATTCTGCTAGTCTTCCAAGTCATTGATAATGGGACTAATAGGTGACAATCTTTCGATACACACATTATATACAAGCTAAAGAGTGATGTGTGAGAAACTTTTCTTTTAATAAGTCATAAATGAGACAGAGCACTACTGTCACATATGAGCTGAAGCACATGACATGAAAACAGTAAAGTCAAAGGGCGCTTTTCAGTACTTTAACACGGCTTCATCACCTGTTTCCTGCCTAAAACCAGAACTGGTTCTCTAAATTGTGTTAATCCGCAGAAAGAAAAGATGAAAGAGGCCAGTGTAGACTACTGAAATGCACCCATTTTTTTTTTTTATGCAAGCACATGACAAGCACCTGCAGCTGCTTAGTCTCCATTATGCATCAGCTAAAAACTGCTCAAATGGTTCAAAAGACATACAACAGAAGAGAACAAAGATTCACAAGTATGGGGGGACAAAATTTCTTGATTCCAGACCCATAATTTCTGAATAGTGATATTTCCCCCTTCCCCCACCCATTTTAAGAACATCCTGTTACATTAAATACTCCCATAACATATGCATCTCCCCGCTCCCAACCCGTGCAACCCTCTCCCTCGCTTTTTCATAAGCCAGTGTTCTGAGTGTGAGAGCTTCTTCACGTCCATCTCTTTGAAGGATCTGTGTATGTGTGTGTGTGTGTGTGTGTGTGTGTGTGTGTGTGTGTGTGTTTGGAACCACCAAGATGCTCCCGTAGAGACGTCGGACTACGTGTTAGCCCTTTACCAGATATAGCCCCCGTCATCCACCTCTCCCACCTCTCCCTCTTCCTCTTCAGCCTCCTCTGCAGTCTCCTCAGCTTCTTTCTCTTCCTCATCCTCCCATCCAACCCCACTGCCAAAATCACCTGAATACGCCATTTCATCATCTGTAGAGAAAACACACAGAGCGGAGGGTGATTGAATTATCCACTGTGGCCATCTTGTATATTGTAATGAATTCTGGTCTGCCTCTTAAGTTTGATGGAGTCCTTTCTATACCAATGAGAAATGCTGGAATCAATTTAAAAACATTGACTGCAATGGCAAAAAAAAGGGGCATGTGTTTGACTTTGTCTGGATTTTAATAGCTATTTCTAAACCTTGCCAGGGGACCCATTCTTATCAGGCGCAGGTTCAGTCCAACCAGTCCTCATTTATCTTGAAAGACTTTTCTCACAGCGACAAGCGGCGCTTTAGAATGCAAATGACTCCGGACACATGAATGTGGCACTGGTCCCTGCAGTGAATTATGTTGCAGTGGGCCTCAGTCCTTTAACATAAAGGGAGCCTTGTGCACAATACATGTGGCGGTGCTGTGGAGAAGTGGGCCAACATGCAGCAGACATTTTGACGTTATAATCTGACACTTTTAAAGTCTTTTCATACATATATATATATCGACAGCTGAAAGCTGTTTGGATTTACCGCAATCTGGCTTGCCACGAATCCTCGATCCGGCTACTTCTCCTCCGTTTTGGTCAACACACCAACACTCTCCCCTGTCACACTGCTGCTTCCTGTAATAGCCGTCCTCATCGCAGCTGGGGATGAATCGACCTGGCACCAAAAAAAACAAACAAACAAACAAACAAATCAGATATGCCAAAGCAACCTTATATACCATACAAGGCCAAACGTTCTGCATAATCTCTCCAAACCCCATGCATCATGCCTCATCACACACACACACATGGCACCAAGCCTAAGTGAGAACGTAATGCATGCAGCATATGTGGCAGCCAATTCAATATTCCATGAATACAAATATGTTCACCGAGTAAAATCGGGGTGAATAAGTAGTAAGTCAGCACAATGCAGCATGTTGGGGTGGCGCACTGGTGTGTGTGGGTGCCTAGCTAATCATCGTGGGATAAGGGAGGACACAAGATTGGAAAGTTTTCAATTTTCAGAAACTGTTACGTGAAAATGAAATACAGCCTGTGTTGACACATAAGAGTGCAGAAAGCCAAGAAAACATTTCGTATCGCTGAGGCAAAACTCCACCGTGTAAGCTATTTTTCTTAAAGAGAGCAAACTCTTCAGATGATACGTCAGAGAATACTTTTAGAATTATGTCGATTAAAAAAAAAAAAAACACAGAACTGTCTGTCCGGTCTTTCAAGGGAACATCTGAGCGTTGGGCTGGCAGCCCGCCCTCTGCTTGTTGGTCTGTGTCCTTGGAGAGTCCTGACTCAGAGCCCAGTCATTCAGCCAAAATCTGCAGTGCGCACATGCGTGTACACGCATGTCCAAACACACACACGCACACACACACGTTCACATATTCACCCGCTCACACGTACATGCAAGACCCACTGATGGCTGCTTTCCTTTGCCGTCTGTCAGTATCAAGTTCTAATCCACAAGACTGATCAGGGACTAATCCCCGCCTCCTGCTTCTCATCTGCTCGATGAAAAAACCCTCGAACAGGAGAGACAGATACAATTGGGTTGAAATGCTGTTATGAGAAGTCAGATACCTACCGTATTTTCTCTTACCGCCGTCGAGTACTTGGATCCTCTCGAGTTCAGCCAGACAGGGTGGCTCTGAAAGGAGCAGAATATAATTTTTAGAGAAAATGAAGGAATAATTAGACCCAGGGCAGAGATAATGACTATCTAAAATCTGACAAAAACAATCAAGAGTCAAAAGTGAACTCTCTTGTGAGTCGGATAAATGTTTTCTAACGACTCCCTGCTGATTTTTAAATCAATTTCCATTCATTTCCTTTCCCAAAAAACTGCATGAGCTTGGGACCTAGACCTAGTTTCTGCTTGGCTTGTTGGCTGACATGCGCAATATCTGAGAGCTGTGGGAGAAGCAGGCTGTCAACAAGCAGCAGGAATGTTTTTAGCTCCTTGCGGTGACCGTTTCACCCCATAGGGGAACAGGAGGATGAGTAGGAAGACAAATGGTGACGGACCAGCGCACGACACAGAGGTGGCTACACCTGAGGGTAGCTTAGCGCAGTATGAATGCGCGCGCCAAGGGGAATATGTCAGCACATGGGTGTGTGTGTGAATGTGTGTGTATGCCTGCGGACACGCACACAGCCCATAAACGTCACCTCCCTCCCAGGATACTCACTCTCCCTCCAGAAGCAGAGGCACCACTCGGCAGTGGAGACCTTGCCGTCCCTGTAGGAGTCACAGGAGTTGAAGAAGGGCCGGATGCACACCTCGTACTTGTCTAGGTTGATGGCAGCCAACTCAGCCTGATCCAGGTACAGGTCGCTATTGGTGTCCAGCTTGGAAAACATCCAGCCTATGGAGTCCTTACAGCTGGCCACCAGGCTCCTGTCCAGCACTGCAAACACAAAGACAGATAAACAAACATTCATTTTTTTCCAGAGGACAGCTGCACAAATGAAAAATGAAACCATGCCAGTGTGTTCAATTATCTCCTAAGAATTATCTCCTGTTTCCAATGCAAATCCACTCTACTATTGTCTTAATTTATGTTACCGGCTCTTTACAAAAAACTGATTTCTTCTATCATTATCAACCTTTTACGAGAAATCCCCACTTCAGACTGACAGCTTGAACCTGAGGCTTACTTCCTGTTGCTTTGAAGCACAGCGTGCTCCTGTACATGATAGAACTTTATCTTGATCCGTACTGGTTTTCAAACATGTTTGATATCCTGTAAGATCTATCTATCCAGCGAGAGCTGCAGAAAACATGACGGTTGAAGCAGCACCAGCAGTGCCGTAATGCTACATTTGTGAACATGTTATTTTCCCTGCTGGACTTTTTGGTTTTAAAATTGCACTCACTGCATGGCACAATTACTGTTGTACATGGCTGCTAGAGCTTGAGCCAGGAAATGCCATGTGAAAGGCCACCAATTTATTTATTTCTGGGGCACTAATGAGCTGTATAGTGCCAAGAACTGTAGTAGCAGGTTTTATGTTAGCAGTAGCTCCTGGGCAACATCCATCGTCTATACTGAGGTAGACAATAAAAGCCTTGACCACTTGTTTATACATTTTTAACGTATACTGCCTCTAACTAAAGTATTGTAACCCCCTCCTAATGCAGTTGGGATTCACTAAATAGTAACTCTAACCTGATGTGGTGCTGGCTCCAGTGGTTCTAGCCCCGGGCTTGCTATTGTTGTTTTGTTTGGCATTGGTCTGCAGTAGCTGGAACCAGTCCCTCAGACGCTCCCCAAGATCAGCCAGATCCTGTCCGGTGCAGCTCTCTATGGAAACCAGAGGGAGAGGAAGAATATGATATTTGTTGCACCTAATCATGTTGTTACGATGATTGTTGTAATTACCATGTATGACAGAGATACAGAGTAAAAAAGAGAAGGGAGGGAAGCCTGGTATTGCTGTGATTAGATGTTGATATATCACGCTAAAATATATTTTTGTCATAGCTGTTGTGTGTTTGATTTTACCATGTTTACCCTCCTTGGATGTGGGGGCAGCGGTTGGACAAGGACAGAGTCCTGAACACTTCAGGGTAAGATCCTTCCTTGTAAGACACGCCTGCTGCTCCAGCTTGCACTGCGACACGTACACACACATACATGCGTTAACACGCACAAACACACACCGGTGAGAATCGGGAAGGGGACACAAAGGTGAAGTAAAATGAGTTATTGCCGCAACACGGATCAAATATTCATGAGGTGACCTGACTGTACGCCTTAATTCAAATCTGAGACTTGCTCCTGAATGCGCTTTTCCAACCTCTGCTTGCACACAAGGTCAGGAATAGTGATCCCCAAGACAAAGCATAAATCAATAAACATACGGGATTCTGTCACCACAAGCCACCAATTGGTCCTTCTGAGGCCGTATATCATACCTCTTTGTCTCAGTTTTTCCCCCGAGAGTGTCTTCGCATTGTTCAGCTCTGAATGTGCAAGGTGCATATTACTATTTACCACAAAACTCACAGTACATTATATTAGCACTTATATACACAAAGTCAACACTGTGAATAAATGCATCAACACCTGACATATAGTATAGTATTTCAGAGCACATTTTAATATGCATCTGTTAGTATAATGCTTATTAGTGTCAAGACTATTTCAATCATTCTCACTAACATATGTTATGTAAGCATACAGCACAGATGTGATAGTGAAACCACACGTACATGAGCAGAATTTTCACTGCTTTATTGTGTGGGAGTGCCAACAGTACCACGATTTCCTCCACCTCCACCCAGTGATTATTTCTACCTTCAGTTTCTTTATTTTCAGAGAGAGATGGATATTACATTATACTAATTAAGCCCAAGAAAAGATATTCTTCTGTTTAAACTTAAACAGGTTTTGCTAATTGGTGGCATCAGAAGCAAACTGGGAACACAATACTTTAAATACTATACGTTAAAGCATCAAAAACATTTGTTTTATGAACGTGTTAGCAAACGCTTGTACACCCTGATGACACCAAGTCCAATATTCACTGTCCTTTTAGCTTTGTTTTGGTCTCCACCAACTCCTGTGGGAAAAATCTGGATATTTAGCCGTTAAATACTCCAGTATTTTCACAGCTAACTGTCTCTGGCTGTCTGTTATTTGGTGCTGGATAGTTTGTGTGTAGTACAGCGAGTTTATCTGAGATTTTTAGCTTCTGTGCTGCATCTATATTACAACAACGATGAAAGCAGTGAGCGGGAGAGTGAACTGAGGGAATTGCAGAGTCTGCGGATAATTCTGTTGATCCATCACGGTTAGCGACCCTTTTCACATTACATGTAGCCACTTTGTTCATTAACTACATAAACTAGAGCTATATCAAACTATATATTATATAACACATTTAATTTGAGCAGCTTAAAAGCAGTCTACCAGCTGGGTTAAACTAATCAAAAACATCATGCTGATAGACTTTTGCAATTTCTTTCTTTCATTTTTTATTTTATTGACCATTTCAGGTGGATCATTTAATGTCTCCCTATTTATTAGAAGACATAAGAAGACATATTGAAGAAGAAGAAGACATATTGATATGTAACAGTAAAACAAGCTTTTAAAAACTGAATTAAATATAGATATATGAGGTGGATATGTTTATAAGACAAGGTGATAGAGCTGAAATCAATATCACAATATTAATAAAAATATCTTCCTAGTATGGATATACACTGAAACTCATGCATTCCTGTAATAAATCCTACATTCCTGAATGTTATAATGTTTTAGGGAGTCATTTTGGAGGCTTGTGCTGCTGTTGAATTGTATTCCATAAAACTGACAGGCATTTACTTCACCCTCATTGATAGAAAAGCGTAGGACATAATATAATGTAACGGCTCTCAGTATGATTCAACATAACTCAACAGCAACACAAACTCGCAGCCTCCGAAATGATCATTAAGTTGAATGAACTCCTCTTTGAAACAGACTCAACACAAACTGATGACCTTCATGAAGCTAGATTTATTGCGGGACTCTTGTATTAGACTGTTCCAAATAAAATGGCAACTGAGTGATATGATAAAATTATACGATCATACATTTGACACATGACACCACTGGAGGTAGAGACACCAATAATACTGAATTATTGCCCAGCCCTGTGGGTACATATCTGCTTCTGTGTACCTTTGAGGCATAGTTGTGTCCGTCTGATCCACACACAGGCCCTGTGGAGGAGATGGGACATGGCTGACAGTTTCCATCAGGGGACCTGAGAGCAGGCTGCTTCAGTCTGCAGGACAGAGGACACACAAACACTTAAGCATCACAAAGTCCAGATGAGACAGCGACCGCTGTGCTAATTCAGAGTGCAGGGGCACAGCAGAAGCAGCAACAACATGGACACGAAGAAAACAGCCCCCCTCCATGTTGTCCAAATTTATTAGCTTATCATTAAACAGCAGGCAGTCGTACTGCGCGGTTGCACAAACAAGCTTTATTATTACCGCTGTGGCCGGCAGGGAAACACATCCCAGACCAGCACAAGCCACATGACTGTAAACTTGCTTGTGTTGACCTCATGTAATGATGTGTGCATTAACAGGGAAGAGTTTTAAGCGTGCGCCTGCACTTAGGGAGTTAGTTAGTTCTTGCCCAGGGGCTGCACTCACCTGTGTTCAAGTTTCTTGCGGTTGACGCACACAGCTCTCTGGTAGCCCTGGGCGATGCACACCTTGTGTCGGCTGCACTTAACCTTTTGACAGGGGTCCTTGGTGGTGTCTACATCTGGGGAAAAATAGAAAATGAGGTATACACTGCTGTACTGCTTCACCTTTTACACTTTTCTTTATTTGTCTCTGGCTGCCCGTCATTCTGCTTTTCACTCTCAAATCCCAAATCTCTCTCGCTCGATTTACTCAGCCCGACCTGGGAGTGAGTTTAAATTATTATAGCAATGTCGAACTGTTTGTCTTGAGCTATATCAAATGTGCATCTTGAGGCATTTTGTGCTCTGAACATGAAAATGAAAAGACCTTCTAACAGGATAAAGCAGATTAGTTTGCCTTTAATGAACTTGCGCCTGGGTTTTTGCTTGTTTATCTGAGATAATATAAATACATTTTTCATATTACACTTGGGGTGACCTGCTAAGACGAATACCTTTTGCGATGTAGGCTGAAGCGTGCGCGGCTAGCTCAAACTGCCCCATCCATCACACTCTCTGCTAGCACCTAATGCCGGACAGTGTGTCAGCGCCCTACACACACTCATATGTCACAGCTGTCTGTTCCTAGCAGGCCGCCTGGACCCCGACCTGGATGTCACACACAATTCTCTTCATATCCCCCAGCCTTTATTCACCTACACTATCCATCAGTACAGTACAGAGGAATACAGCTCATTCACAGATTTCTGTTTCAGGTTTGATCTATATGACAGAGGTGCTTGTACTCAACCCCTGCTCATTCTGTGTCCTGTTTTTTTGGCGCTGTTATAATTTCGCTGGCAGGCTTAGGATCTCCTCTCTTGTCCTCTTTGGTGGCTGAATACATTAATGCTGCCTACATCACAGGATTATTGAAGCGAACCGACAGATATCTGATTTGAGAAGCAAATCCAAAACAATACACCCTCTGTCATGACTGAGCTGGTTGTATAACTGACTGACTGACTGCTCCGACGGAGAAACAGTGAGGCTCGGAGGCATTAATGCCCAGATGCACACTCCTCATCCATTTTGACTGTCAACAGTGGAGCCTTATTCTCCGGTCGCTCTGGATCCCTGTTGGCATTGATTGTGTATATCAGTGAGTATATCAGTGTACAGGATCACACACACACACACACACACACACACACACACACACATCATCTCCCAGCTTTTCTCTCTCTGCCTTTCTTTTGTTATTCCTCAACTCACTTCTTCTCTTTTCGCCCTCTTTCAGGCTTGATGTTTTACCCCATCTACAAACCAGTGCATCAGCAAAATCAAGGTGCAGCGGGCAATTAATACTTCCTGACACAAAGGAAGACAAGGAGATTAAGGGACAGCACAGTAGGTAGCAGGGTAACTATATATTTTGCAAGTGACCCATGGAAGATTGAAGCAATACATAAGCAAAATAAATTAAGGAGGAAGCATTATACAAACAGAGAGCAGATAATCCTGCGGCCTAATAGCAAACACATTTGTAAATAAATCTTGTCGTAGCGAGCGTCTACAATGCTGGCAGAGCTTTGTGTTGTGAGTACAGAAGCATAAGGTGGCTGCCTGAGCCTCATGTTAACTTAACAGGCTTCCACGGATTAAAGCAGTGCCTGCGATGATGACGTTTCCATAGCAACAGGCTCTCCATGGTCCGGGAATCATTTCTGGGTTGACTGTGATTTGCAGCTCAATCTGGTGTTTCTGAGAGCTCCCTCTCTCTCTCTGTTTGTGAAACCCCCGTTGTGCAATCATGTCGATCAATCTACCTCTCTTCCATCTTTTCCGCGTTCCGTTGTCTCCTCGCGTCAGACATCTTCACTGTCTTTTCTCTGCCTGCATGTTTATTATTTTCCTCGTCACATCCACTCTGTCTCTGCTCAACCCTCGACGCTTCCATTTTTACTTTTCGAAAGTCTCTCCTCTGGTATTAAACTAATGCCTGCAGCAGTAAACCTCTCCTAATTAGGCTCCCATTGCTTCAGTTTAATCCAATCCAGATTTGCATGGAAGTTTATCCCTGCAGATTGAGGATAACGGAAGCAGAGCTCAGTCCACACCCTCATCATCAACCCTCTTATCTACTATTTACACACTGAGTCTCTAATATCATTAGTGCTGTCCTGTTTTCTAAGTAGCAGTGAAGCCAGACGTGTCTCTGTCTATAATTGTTGGTCCAGTTAATGCAGAAATAAGCTTGAATTCCCACAGTGACAAAAAATAACCAGTCAGCCAAGAATAAAGGTCTAAACATAAACCTACATTTATTGATTTTCCCGGCAACATGTAGGCAGTGCAACGAGGTGAAATGCTTCACCTGCGATGGCGAAGCTTTTTTTTTTTACACATCCAGCAATGTTAGCATTCATTTAGAGTCGTGTTTCTGTCCACCTGATGAATGTAAGTCCAATACTTACTCTCCTTTTTGCTCTGTTTTAGTCTCCACCAACACTTGAGAAAGAAACCTAGCTGCTATGCTACAACGCTACGTTCACCAGCTGGGTGCTAATGTCATGTGTTGCATTTGTTGCCGAGCAAGTAACGTTGATGAGTGTGGTGAGACTGAACCAAAACAGTAAAAACTGTGTCCGTAAAACCAAAACGAAGCTAAAGCTCTGAGCTAAGAAGCTAGTATTAGAGCTGAGGGGAACTTCTGAGTCTGTGTGTTTGGTAACTACAAGTGAAACCTATTACCAATTACTCATAGCTGTTTGATTCATTGATCACTGGTTCCAAATTAACTTTCTTGTCGAGTTAGATGAGTAAATTATTACTGCTAAATATGAAGCTAGCTTTTCCCAGTAGCTATTTGTGCTAAGCTAAGCTAATCACAGTGGCTTTAAATATACAGATATGAGACTGGTATTGATCTCGAAAATACTAAAAAATATGTCAAAATTATATATAATTATTAGCAATGTTTTAAAGGAACCCATGACCACAGAGTGATTGTGAGTATAGCGATGACGTGAGGCATGCCTTAAAAAAATCAGTTTTAAATACATGGGAGAAGGGTTTCCTTCCCTTCTGGTTTGAAATATGCTGATCTGCTCATAGCCTTGCAATATGAGTGTGAGTATGTGATTTTGAATGTGATAGAACCAGCCCCAGGTGGTCCTTGGAGGGAGAGCGGTATGGGGTGATACTGGCTAAATTTGTGGAGTGTGAAGGTGAGAAGGGCAGCATAAGTCCCTGGAGGATTGTAGTGGCTGTTTTTGTAGGTTGAGAATTGTAGTAGTCCAGACACAAGACGCGTACAGCTTGTACAAAGAGCTGGGCAGACTCCCTGGTGGGCTGAGTCTCATTTGGTGGATATTGTGAAGTAAAAACGTGTTAATAGCTGTGCAGAGGTCTTACAGAGGGCAAAAAAATGTGTTACTTTGTCGCCTTAACGTTGAGTTTTGAACTGGAGTTACAGCTGTAGACTTCAACAAGGCTTCTAATGAGAATCTACCAAACACGGTATGTGTGTGTATGAGCCACCCAAGCACCAGTATCTATCAAGAGCCTCAAGAGGAATCAAACTCCAGACCTTGCAGAGTGTGGACTCAGCGTGTTTTCCTATCTCCTTACTGTCTGCCATTGATCTGAAACCATTGATTTGCCAGAAAGTGTCCATTCACCATTTACTTGGCCTCTGTGGCTTAGATAAGCTGGAAAACCAAGCTACACTTGAAAATCACATATAAAGAAACACCTTTTCTATGAGGGCTGTACACTAACACTAGAGTGTTGGTATGTGTGTGTGTGTGTGCGCGCATACACTTGTTTGTTCTAACGAGTCCAAATTACACCCGTTCTCCTGCAGTGTTTACTGTCTTAAGAGCGAGGTGATTCAATCAGTAGCCTGATTGATGAATTGACTGTAGAAATCGACTGCAAATTACCCTGACCTCTCCCTCACTCAGCACGCTGAAGTGGAGTGCGGTGCCTGAATGCAAATTTCCACCTCAGTCTGCTGCTGGCATTGACTGCCTGTGTGTTAGGGGTGTTGACAGTTCAAAAGCTTTGTCTTCCTCTGCATGGCGATGTAGTGGTCTGTGCTGCCTGGCTGACAAATGAGTCCGGCAGGCTCATCCGAGCTTGGGAGTTAAGACATCAGACTGATTTAGTGATGTCTCAGAGGGACAAATCTCCTCTTTTTGCTCCTTCGCTTCATTAGGCCACTCATAAAAAAAAGGCAGATCAATGGGGGGAGATAGCACGCACATGTCAAAATGAGAGAAAGGGGAATAGATAGATGAAGGGTTTTATGCTGTGTGAAACGAAAGTAGTGAGGCGCTATTCATCTGTCAACCTAAGGCAAGCATATAAAGCTTTGCTATAGTTTAATGAAACCTGAGCACACACAGTTGAAGGCCTACATTACAAAGATGCCACTTGTGAAGTTGATCTATGTCAGTCAGGTTGACTCTGAACCCCTCTGAGCTACTACTGACGATTCTGCACAACCCATGATTATGATTTTTTTTTCTTTAAGCATCGTGTTCAATTGTTGTATTGAAATACTGCAATGTGGCAATGGCAACAACTGTATCTTCACAGGACTGTGGTTATGGCAGACAAATTATGGTTAGATATATGGAACAGAAAGCATTAAAGGATATACTATGTCCTACATCAGGGCTTAATGTTGGCACTGGACGCAAATAATAAGCTGCACAACTGTTAAATATTAATGTCATTTGTAAGATAGGACCTGGTTAGATAGGGTCAAAAACCTCTTATTTCAATGTTTTCGGACGAGAGTCAAATAAAAATAGAAACCTGAAAAATTCAGCAGATGCTTGCATACAGAGCACTGAATGGTTTAATAAGTATATTTGAATCACATGCCACTTGACAGTCGACAGATCTCTGTGAAATCTGAGATTTTGGACTGCCATGTTCAATGATCCTCAACACCGACAAAGGAGAAAAAGGCAGCTTTACTTTACTCGCTTGCTTCGAATGGACAGTAAAAATGTGGAGCTGCAGATGGCTGGAAGATGCGGACAATATTGTTCAGTTTTATTTCACGGCGGTCTTAGTCAAGACTTTTCGCCACAACTTGTAAAACACCATATTAAAACAAGCTCATTACAGTTTATAACGGATCTTTCGACCGCAGCCATTTGGGTAATTGGGACTGTAAACTGCTCAAACTGCAAGACAGCCGACTAAAACTTCTGACATATAACAGATAATTAATCTTACACTGTGACCCCCTCAAACTGAACGTAAAATGACAACGGATCGGGCAAAGATGTGCCCAGATTCTAAAATTAGCCAGGGGTCAAAGTTAAGCTCAATCGTACAGTGTGTCCCCACTTTGACAGCACTCTCAAGATAGATCATCATGCAGCTATTTAGTACACACGGCTCACAACAGTGTCACTGTATCATGTCTTTGTGCATGTGATTTTGCAGGCTAACAACCTCCTCTTTGTATTCTTCCTAGCGAACAAACCGCTTCCACCTTACAGATGAACAGAGACATCCTTTCACTTCCCTTCCTCGTTTTAATCTATGATCTCCTACACGAGTCGACTTGCTTCCTCACCCAAGTTCATTTCCTCATCACCAAACTGCCTTGGAGTTGGCAGGAATAATGTCGATGTCCGTCACTTTACACTAAATCAAGACGTATTAGCTCCCGCCCGTGTCTTACTCTCTTCTCATGCTTTTACTTCTCACTCTGGCCTTTCATCGGAAACCATAATTAGTCCTTCATTAAGCCCTTGGAAATTCCGCTAATGGACTCCGCCATTCAGCCGACTTCATTTGAGCTGCAAATCAAGTGACAATGGTCGAGGACACGACTCTGTCATGACTTCATCTTGCTGGGGCTCAATTAAGGCTGGAGTCAAGGAGGAGACCTCGGGTAGACTCCGCGCACGTCTCCTGCTCGAGTGCGGCAGAGAAAGAGAGAAGCGAGAAAGCAGAAACAAAGTGGTGATGGGTTGAAGTCTAGCCGATGTTGAGTGTCTCGTGGGGGGAGGCACATCAGATCCACTCTAGCAGATGAAACAGAGCGCTCACGTCTTTCAACCTTTTTCGCTGAGGAACCGGTGCAGGTGTGGATGGGTGAGCGGCTGACACCAGAATACAAACACAGAACATACACAACGCTGTCTAATACGATGAACCACAGACGATTGTGGGAAGCATCATAGTTCAAATACAGGCCACAGATTCTCCGTGCTACTGTGCAGGCTAATGATATTCAGTTTCAGTAAATCATGGCTTTGTTTTCACTGCATAAGCATGCATCCTAAGCAGTTAAACACAAAAAATGTTCTCATTTGCATGTATGGAATAATGTTACTGCCTTAATGCTGTGTGCATGATGAGACATTTTGAGCACAGACAAACATTTTTTTGTAAGCACATAAATTAGTGAATTATACAGAGCCCAGGAGGTGTCATGGAGAAAATAAGAAAACAAAAAAAGACTGCACGCAATTTAATAATTTGTACTCAAATGAATAACAACAGTTTAGCATGCAGTTAAAATGTATCACCTTCATACGTTCTGATCTTGCTCACTGAGGAGCTAAGGTTTTAGTTTGATCTGGGACTGAAATATATGGAAGTAAACATTAGGTGTGTTTTACAGGATTACTAGAGAGTCGACGAGTGAGTTGAAAGTCAGGAGAGTTTTTTACTGCAGAAACCGTCATCGGCCTTGGAGTCATCTGTCAAGCAGCCAAGAATTTAACAGAATTTCATGAAGTCGTGATCAGAAAGCGAGTCTGACAAATACCTAACAGGAGAGCGTGTGAGGCTAATGTAAACAGAATGAAGAAGCAACTGCACTTAAAACGTACTCTAACAAGCTACACAACTGTGGATTTACATTATCCTTTAATGGAAGCGTTTAATCTTTCACCTTGACGAGGGAAAGAGCTTCAAGGAGGAGGACTACCTTATCCTTTGACTGATACTGTGGACTAGGAAAACTGTTTTTTCAGTCATCATATAATTAGATCTTCTTATACTTGGGCCAATATGGTAGTATATTTTATACAGAGAAAGCAGAGAGGAGAAGAAGAAACGAGGAAAAGAAAATCTATTTCATGCTAAATACATAATACAACTAGATTAAGAAAATAAAACAATTTTTATTGAATACAGAATAGCTTTTTCAAATATTTATGTTTTGTTGCACCCTCAGGATTAAAGCAAAAATATAATGCCACATACATGAGCCTATATTGAACTAGTTTACAATGTTTATGTCCAATGGCGTTCAGGGACTAACCACATGGTGAAAAAAAGATGAGACGGTGTGAGAGACTTACTGTCGTTAGAACCTTGATTTTCATCCCAGGTACGAACGTAATCATCCTGCAGAAACATGAAGAAAACAATCACTTCTTAGCAGAGAATGCAGAGCCGTGTAATTATAACTGCAGGCCTGAATGCACAGTGCTGTTGGTAGCATTACATATTAACACTCTGTCATCTTCATGGTGAAGTCAAGTAGTTTACATTATCATTGCACACTGATTATAATGTGTACATTAGTCTTGCAGCATGATAATTAGCCAAGTGAATCACCCCAGAGACAGATGGGTATGTACTGCGGCTGTACGTCTGTATGAAAATGAGCTCAACAAATCTGCACCCGATGCCTTACGTCTCACATATAGGCATCGGGGGCTGAGCTTCCTTTTAAGTGCTCTGTCTTTTTTCCCCCCACTTCATTAGAACATTAATCGTTCTAATTAAAACGGGCAAGTTGAAGGCGATTTGAACAAAGAAAACAGAAACAGATGGAAGATGGATGGGGAGGCGAGGAGATAAAGACACACAAAAAAAGACAAACGGATGAGTCATGAATGAAAAAGACTTTTCACAAAGGCAGCTGAAAGGAGCGTAGTAGAAAATCTGAAGAGAACTGACCTCTACCTCCTGGTGAAATGACAGCAAAGGGAGAGAAAAGAGGCAATATTAGTGAGGAAAAGTGTGTTTTAGATACAGGGTATTAAGCTGCATTCAGTGACATTGAAAGGCCCCATAAAGCCCCTGAAAACTCTCTTTATAACTTTAACACTCAGATTATGTGCTTCATTGGGACTTTGTGTTTGGATAGATTTGATTGATAGCGGCAACGTCAGAAAACAATAGACCTTTTTCACAGCAGCCAGTTTGACATGAAATAAGATAGCAGGGTAAACACAGGTGTTTCCAATGATGCTAATTCATTCAGGTCAATCGGAGTCAGGGTGCTGCTGTGGTGCACTGGAGCCGGCTCTGCTGCAATAAATGGAACACTACCGTAAGTATCATTGGAAGCATCCGCTCTGACCCGACTCATGTCAAAACGGCTGCTGTGAAAAAGGTCTATCTACACAACTGTCATCACATTTTGATGGTGCTGAACTCCTCTGATTGGTGCACGGAAATTGCTTTTTCCCAAATCCTGCTCTAAAAAAAAATAAATAAATAAAAAGCTAAATGAGAAAAAAAATGTTTTCAGGGCCTTTAATATTAAACAAATATAGAAAAAGACAGAGCCCAAAATTCACAACAGGGTTTAATTAAACACACTTATGACTGTTTTTTCTTCAAATATGAGGAAATTCTGCAGGAGGCAGGACAGATGTAAAGCTTTTTTTTTATATGTATTGCTGTCTCTAAAATAATAAACATGAGTAATTTCAAGATATTTACAACTGCCTACCCCCACCCCCCACACCTCCCTCCCATCCCCACCTTAGCGCTGACTTACTCATCACCGTAAACATTTACTGTACTGGAAGCGCGTGCCAAACAGCTCCCCGTAAGGTGATAAATCCTGACATGAAATAAGCAGCCCTCATGAAAGCTGGGACCTTCTTCTTTGACCCTCACAGTTTTATTTCACAGAGGTAAATATTTTCATCACTGGCAAAGACTACACTCGAGCGTTGAAATCTGTGCTCTGCTCATCCTCTAGTTGCTGCAGTGCCGAGCTTATTCTCCCCCCCCCACCACCCCCCGCTCAATGACAGAAAAATCACTTCCAGTAAACCGGCTCGTCTAGATTCTAAGTCAACACTCCAGTTGAGCTTCATGAATGATCGCCGGTTATGTTGTTTAACCTTGTTGGGCTTGATGGAGTCACGCATTAGCAGGGCGAGACCTCAAAGAGTTTACGACCTGGCCATTAATCTGACGCCTCCCCATGTCTCTCTTATTGATGCTTCAGCTCCTGCATTATTTAGCAGCCTTTCTCTATTTGTGTTTCTGCCAAGGCCGATGAGGGAAGTGTCCTGCTGCGCTGACAGGACTGGAAATCAATGATTTCATAGAAGAGAAGCTGCGGAAAATGTATTTGGGGTGGGGTTGAGGGAGGTGGGGGATAAATCCTCCTGAGTGTACAATGAGAGCGAGCGTAAGATGCAGGGCGCGGTGACAAGTTTGGCACGCAGCAGAGGAGTTATATCACTCGAAAAAATGACTCACAGACCGAAACTATGAAGAAAAGACTTCCGTTTTTTTTCAGAAGTGATTAGAGGAGTTGAAAACACTCCATCCAGGAGCTCTGTGATCTACCTGATAACATCAGAAAGATCTCCTCTTGTTAAACAGAGCAGGGCGGCTTATCCTGCACATCAAACATGGCAGACTGTGGCGCACCCCGTTGCGAGCTCCACAATACTGACTGACAGATCACAATCCCTCATATCTGTGGGGGTGGAAGATCACGGCCCGATGAGCCTGTCCCCCCTGTGAAATTGGGCTCTGCTCATGAGGATCTTCGGTGTAAACACAAGGTGTAAAAGATATTGTGCTTGTTGGGTGGACGGACGAAGAAGAACAAACTGGAAACTGGTTGATGGGGGTATGTGTGTCTATCTGACTGGCCGTGTGTGTGTGACTGACAGGTGATTCTAGGTAAATGTCAGCTGTCAGATGCGCTTGTTTGTTCACCGTGGTTGTCCTGTGGGGTTTGTTCAATGCGACACGGCCTTGTCGGTAACAAAGGACACAGTAATAACGCTCTCGTGTGGAGATCTGTGCGGGCCCGTCTGCCAGATGAAGGTTTATACTTGACCTTTTTCTCACAATTAATGTTAATACAAGCCTTCAGTGGATACATCAAACCCACGCAGAGCAGCAGCACTAGGGGTTATAAAATTCACGCAGTAATAACAGTTTTTCAGCCCACGCAGACCCCAATCTCCGGTTTTCATGTATGACAGTGTTTCCATAGCCAGAAACCTTTTTATAAGTGAGGTGGAAAAGCCTCAGAGCTGCTGCAAAGTAAATCAAAGCATCAAGGGAGGTCCCAGTCTGTAAATATAAGCCTGACTAATGAGAAATAAAACAGCGATTCAGGTTTGAACCAAAAACCACTTGGCTAGGGTTAGATAAGGATCATAGTAACACTAATTGGTTAGAAAAACAATGCTTTGTGAAGGGGACCTTTCTCATGGTTACAATAATAACCACTGGATTAAGGTTATAGAACAATCATGGTCCAGGTCGAAGGAAACTAATGTGGTATTAAATGGAAAGGTCATATCGATCTCATGTGTTAAACTCCGTTTTGTCCACCCATCCATCCATCCAGGTGTCAGAAATGTATCTCTGACACGTTACATGTGCAACACAGTGACCTGTGTTGCAGAATGAGTGCCACTCATAACTGAAGGTCCTCCTCGCTGTAATCTCCCTTCAGACCTCGTCGAGTAGCCTGCATGCCCACCACTTCTGCAGCTGAAGGCTAAACTTCTTAATACAATACAAGAGCCCTTTCAAACACGAGGTTAGGACGCAGAGAGAACGCCCGTGTACGATGAGGATTCCTCTCAAATGGAAGGCATAAATTAACAGATCGGCCGGTGTGGAAGCTCCTTTATTTCAGCTTAAAAGTGTGCAAACGGGTAATGTTTTCAACATTTGAAAAGTGCAATAAAAATCTCTTTTTAAAATGGCGAGACAAGTCCACACGTTTTATTTTACGTCAATGAAAATCTTGTGGAAGCAGATGACTGAAATAAACTCTGCTGGATATTGTTGCAGTACAAGATATAACCTGAAAATCTGATGAAATAAAGCCGAGAAATAAAGTACTACATTGCCCTGAGGTTGTCTTCAGCAGCGATGCTACATACAGAATCGTTTCACTTCCTCCCACCTAGAGATTCACATAAAGACTGAGTTGCTGTTCACAGCCTCTGTGCTTTGGTTTACAGATCACACGAGGCACGCCTGAGATGAAATAAAACCCCCCCTCAACAAGGTTTTCATCCTATATGTTCTCCACTTATCTTCATGCACGCTGGGCTGCAGGGCACGAGAAGCAGGTCTGCTGATTCCTGTATTTCTGCATGCATGCAGGGCTGTGAACTGTTGCTTAAGGATTGTAGAGCAGAGGCAGAGAATCAAACGCTGAGAGGCTGGTCTGCCCCTCTTACAGGACGCAGTCAAGAGCAAAGGCTTATGTAAGAGAGCTGGGAGGACCGGATAAGTAAAAGGTGAAACGGGGGTTAGTACTTTTGGGAAATAGATCGATGGGCAAAATAAGGATGGAGATGAAGCGATGATGTAGAGCGGAGGTTACTACTAAGAGTCCCCAAATTAGACATGACACATTTATTTCTACTAACTAAATTAGGGTTATTTTTCTGTTTCCATTCAGGTGTGGCACAAAGTGTTTGAGGACTTTCTCTCAGGCTGTACACGGACTGCCTTGTGAACTGCTTTTCCCATGATTACCTGCACATAAAAGCACGTGTGCTCCAGCCGATGTCATTATAAGCTTTGAGATTTGCCCACATGAAGATCTAGTGACTGCAAGCTTGGCTTCATTATAAGTGCAGTCTCTGTTTCTAATAACCCCTCAGTTCAAATGGAGCTGGGTTTAAATGTTACACTCCTGACAAATGGAATGAATAAGAAAAAAAAAAGATGAACACATCTCATTTATTTTTAATGCTACTGTAAATTGTGTGGTTCTCTATGATTTATACTGTATTATGTTTATTCTTGTGCACTGACATCCTTCTGTTCAAGTGGATTAAATAGGTTTAAAAAGGCAGATTTAGGTAGTATCTGGAAAAGTAGTATAGTATTTCACAATAGGGAGATATTAAAGGTCCTGTGTGTAAGATTTAAGGCGTCTGATTTTACAGGATATGACAGAAACAATATTTTCATTAGTGTAAAATCACCTGAAAATAAAAAAAGTTTTGTTTTTGTTACTCTAAAATTAGCCTTTTATATCTGCAGATGCCATGGGTCCTCTTTCATAGAGTGTAATGCTGAACTGCCATGTTTCTACAGTAGCCCCGACAACAGAACAGACAAACTAAGCACTGGGAGCTTCTTTGTTTTTCAAGTGTTTTTTTCACACTAGGAAAGAGAACGTGAAATGAGGGGGTTGCAATCCACAACTACACTGCTAGATGCCACTAAATCCTACACGCTGGACCTTTAGACCACAAAGCACAAACATAACACCAGACAGAGAGGGACTGTGGATTGTAAGAGGAAGTTTCGAGTCTCAGCGATGAAGACTGAATTACTGCATGGTTCTTTTCTGTGTACCACGTGAGCAATTCAGTGGGGGGTGTAGGCAATATCACTCCCTGTAAAGTTTAGATTGTGGTTATATTCGTGTCCACGTATAAATCAGATGCTTAAGCCAAGCATATCTAAACGTGGACTGCGTGCACCGCGCTGCCACAACCGAGCGTGTTGGCCCTCCTGAAAGTCTCATTTAAAATAAATAATTTATATGTTTCTTACACTTGCAGATAGATTTCTATCTTTAAACATGCTTATGTACACATATTGTCTTCATTGCACTTCTCCCTATTTGTTCTTTCATACCGAAGGTGGTGAATGGAGAGGGTATTCATTTAGGTCTGCACTGAGCGGCTTGACACTGAAATGTTATAGATATTTTCCATTATTCATTGTAATTTCCTGCCTTGTTCAAGAAAGGCTTTAATATCACTCTTCACACTCAAGTAGGGTTGAGTGACGTCAGGAACACTGACAGAAAAGGATGAATAAAAGGTCGGATACGATACCTTGCTGAAAACTGGGCTCAGTTATGTAAATGGTGAATTGCTTTTTCCATCTCACTGGATACATATTCAAAGGTACAGAACAGAAAAATTGCCTGGTTTCACTGAATTTCACAGAAATTCTTATGCATATCTGTGATGAGTTTGAAATTTTTCTTTCTTTGTCTTTTGCATGCGCGCACAACACACACACACACACACACACACACACACACACACACACACACACACACAGCTATAAAAATTACACTTAGTCCACAAAGTCTCTTTGCACTCATGCCAGCTCTGTACTCACTATCTATAAATAAAATCAGACCTTGTGCCTTTCAGGACCCTGCGGGGAATAAGAAAACAGTCTGCAACTCACAGGAGAATCTGGTACAAACAGCAAGAACCTTCACACTTCACTGAAAACATCGAGCTCAACCGAAAAACAGACATGCACAACAATGGAAAATCAATGAAACTGCCTTAGTAAGGGCTACAAGAAGGATAAGAATCAGACAATGATTTGAGACAGGGGAGACTAAAACCATGTAATCGAATAAGAGAGTCAACCAGAACCAGATCAGCAGCAGCAGTAGACTGACACATGGCTCATGTTGTGTAAAAGGCAACATGTCCAGTCATCAAGCTTATTATCTAATGCTGCTAATGAGTTATTTAATTAATTAAAGTGCAGTTCATGAAACATTCCCTTAGCTAGCCTGTTGCTCCACATGTCAAGCTTCACATTCCCCATGTTTACAATGACAATAAATGTGTGATGTGTGGAGCAGAGCAGGGTCGCTAACCTCATTAACCTAAACACTGATATAGCAGCATTCAGGACTGGTTTCCACGGGGAAATACAACACAATAGACATACAACTTTTTAAAAAATATAACCTGTAACTCCACAAAATAATCTATTATTAAATGCCTCTGGGCTTAGAGCGTCAGGTTAGTAAGCCTGACATGCTTACGCAGCTTTAGGTTAGAGTCGACAAACACACTGTTTAATGTACTGCTTACTCTTTGACTCTTAGATTTTTGTTTTGGAGTGGGTATGAAACTACCTATATATTATGGAGTATCGCTCTATGCTAAGTGTGTTGGACTTTGAGCAAGCGCCAACCTCCGTGGCTGGAAAATGAAGCTAATGTGGAAGTGCCAAAAACTGTAACTCCTCAAGCGGCCACTTGAGGCTGGCTACAGCACATTTCAGTCTCCATAGGTCCCCATGTTAAAATGCCCAACTTCACAACAGAAATAAAAATGTTTACAGCCTGGTACAAAAAAAAACTGTTTCAATCTTTATAGCTAATTTCCCCATTCATTCATTTTTTTTTTTTTTAATTTATATTAAAGCTTAAAGTTTTACATAATAAAAGGTGTGACCGCTTTGACTGACAGGTGGGTGCCGTTACATATGGCTTGTTTGAGCACCCAGGGGTCATTCAGCCCGCCTCAGGTCCACTGGTGACCTTTTGCCGATTTTTAGATCAGCCGGGAAGCGGAAGAGGCAGGACTACCAACATGGCAGCTGTCAGAACGACAGATTTTGAGCTTCAAACGGCTCTTCAGAAACCTGTGGGTGACATCACGGATACAACCATTCTTTATACTGTCAGTGATCCATCTGTGCACACTGCTTGAACATGTGGAAAAATCCTGCAAGTCATGTTATGTCTTGCCTTAGTTCTGACCATGAGAACCCAGCTCCTTTCAAAACAAACATCTCGGCTCCAAACACTGTGGGCTTCTGTTTCCATCTATCCGTGTCTGCATGTTTTTTTCTGAGTTTGATTACAGCACAACATTTTCTCAACAAGCTCACTGCACCTACAGGAGCTGAGCTTACGCTGGCTGTGAGTCAGTTTGGCCCAAGCCCAAAGGTAATAACACTTGGGTGGCATTTACTGTGGGGACAGCCACTGCCACTTAGAGTTATTGTTAGTTTTAGGAAAAAGAAGGTGTGATTTATTGAACCTGCCTTACACAGCCTCATAATAAGTTAAGAGGTGTAGTGCATTTTCAAATGAGAGCTAATCATGATCTCCCGAGTTTCAAAATGTCCTGTTTTGCATCTGAATTCAAAGAACCATCACACTAATGCACCATTCAAACAATTTTGGGCTCTTTACAGATGGTGATAATTGTGCTGTTTACACACAGGCTTTCTAACTACATTGGAAATATCCCACATTGAGCTCATTATAAGCAGATTCCTGGATGTCAGGTGCTCTCTGCAGCAAACAACCTATTTGGCATACCGGCTCCCATGTGTAGCCAACACAGAAGCAGGTCACTCCGAGAAGTCATGCATATGAAATGCAACTGCTGGCATGCAGGGATTTCTAGCATCAGTAAGAAAAAATACTGCACAAACGGTTGCCTTAAAGAGCCAGCGTGTTTTTCTGCAGCTATTAATCACAAGCGTATGCGTTTATTCAATTTTGTATAGAATTGCATCTGCTAAGAAATTTGATATTTATCACCTTTCTTCACTACTTAGAAAGTCCTCTCCCTGTTTCTCTGCGGCACCTGTGCCCTTCAGCTGTGGCTATTATACTGCAGTGGGAAGCAGCTGTAGCCGTGCAAGCAGGGCATGATGAAAGGCTGTTTTTTTTCCCCCCTTCTACTCAATTACAGCCCACCTAGGCCTCTGGTAGGCAGCCAAGACACCCCACAGCGCACCAGTAGTCTGTCCAAACCCTGGACAGCCGCATCATCTCTCCCGTAACTGTTAAAAGTGACCGAGCTGCACTCCATCTGCACCGCCAACAGAGCTCTGCACGTTTGCAGCCTCCTGGAGAGAGTATGACAAGCAGCGACTCATGCCAGAGCACGCAAAGCATGACCAGATAGACTAATGGATTTCTGATATTCTGTTATTGTCATTCGTAGCATTAATGCATCAGTAGCAGTCTATTCTAATTCCAGAAAGCATGGGGTAGCTGTGTGATATGAAAGCTAGACTGAGCGCAGGGATAGTGATGATAATTTACGGTTCATCTATAGATAGTCTTTAATGGAGTATTTGGCTCCAGTGTTACAGATGCCATTATCCACAATTATGTTTTGTGCGCTATGGTGAAATGATAAAAAAAGGAGCACTGGTGGGTACACCCGCAATCACAGAGTGTTAAAATTCTGCTGGACTGGCACCAGTTTAAGAGCGCGAGAGGTTAAAATCGGTCAGGCCAGTATAAGTAGCTAAAGTAAACCCCCCGTCAAATGTTTTTGCCAGGTTGCCAGAACCTGCCGCAACTGCTCCTTCCATTCTGCAAATTTTATACACTGGCACTGACAGGGGATCTGATGTTTTTGTGCTGGCACAGAGTGTTTTCTGTTCCTTAAAAATGAACTGAATGGATAACAGGTGCAGGCAGGATTGGTACTGGGTGGTCCAGAACTGCCTGACTGCAGAGGCATGCGTTTTTAAGATAAGGATTTTACCAGACACAGACAGTTCGGAACGGGATACAGAGAAAAATATTAAACAAAAAAATCACATCATTTCTGTTCGTGTTCATATACTGGCATGCATGATGGATGCTGACAATAAACAGCCTCATTCTGGGTGAACTTGGATTGCCGTGTCCTAATCATCATCCATTTTTAAGTATATATCTGAGTTTATCTTAAATCAACAGAAATAAAACATCAGATCAATTTCACGGCTTGCCGGTTTCATGGACAGTATCATTTTTACAAGGGAAGTTGAGCAAAAAATTGAATTTACTGTTGATTTGCCTTTAGTAGACATACCAAATTGGATCCGCTATGCCTAAAATGCAGAAGTCCTGAGCTATTTAATTTCATACTGAAATGAAAATAGACAGTGGCTCGACTGGTGGGATGATCCCAGTTGACATTTAATTGTCCCTACGATTGAGTCTCTGAATTTCTGTGTGCCGAGCAAGTTTTATTCAGCATCTGTTCTTGAAAAAGCTTAAAATAAAATGGTGTGCATGATGAACAAGAAGATGTATTTTTATTATCATGTTTGCAATTTTTTTTTATAGTCTCCTTTTTGCTTTTGTTCATCTGTCTGACCAAACTTTCTTCTTCTTGGTCAGCCTATCTAGTCAGAAATACATAATGATAAACAAATACATGATAACAGCACAAAATTAATAAATTAATAACATATTACATGTTGTCTCTCTTTTAATATGAGCTAAAATTAAATAAGCCTCATAAGAATTGAGCAATTAACACCAGGGAAGCCAGTCTTTGGGTTAAAATAACAACTCTGCTTTCAGTTACCATGGCTGCCTCCCTGCTCCTTTTTTCCCTGGATTTGGTGCATTAGTGAGATGAAATGTTGAGTGCACCTGTCAGATTAAAGGATTGAAGGTATCCCATTTTATTATTTGTTGCCTGTAACTGTTAAATCTAATCGCCTTGTCTTTCCCATGAAATAAAATTGAATTGAAGTGCTGGAGCTATTTTTATGGAAAGTAAAAGATCCTCTTATCCTGATTCCGCGTTTATGTTTCGTAAGAGAATAATAAATATTAAATATTTACAGTGCACTTTCTGCAGCCTATGTATTGTGTGTGTGTTTCTGTGTGCGAGTGTGTTTGCGCGCATCGGTTTGGGCACATGCAAAAGGGGAGAACGAAAGAGCTCATCTTTCATGTTGTGCAGCTTTGATTATTGCTTTCCAGTGCTGGATTAATATTCAGCATTCAGCTCTCAGAGGACAGTGCCAGTCAACATCAATTTGTGTAATCTGAATACCTGTAACTGTGTCACGGGCAGTCCTTTATACATCAACCAAATAATCCTCAGAGACTGAACTGCTCATTTTCTAGTTCAGATTTTTTTTTTTTTTTTTTTTAGCTCAAAGACAAACACGGCGCAACACCAATTAAATGTTCATTATACCGGCAATCAATATTCAGCAACTCTCATTAGGGATCATCAGGAAAATACTAGTTGGTTGCACAAATGGTTTGAGCTGAAGAAGTTCACAGTTTGAATGATGTGAATAAAGGATGTTTCCGCTGATTTCCTCCACCCCGAAGCAGGACTGGTGATGGGAATAGAGTCATCAAACCCTCAGTGATACATGCTCCATTTCAACACCATAACACGGAGACCGCTGTTGCTACGGCAGCAAGCTGAAATCAAAGCAATTCCCCCGGGAGGTTCAGTGGCTCGCTCCTCTGATGTTTCTCCTGTCATCATCGTCATCACCACCAGAGACACCACCACCACCACCACTCCTGCCCTTCGATGCACAAACACGCAGAAAAGCAACAGCCCTAACAAAATCATGCTTATACACTTGCATAACTGCATAAGTGCTCACACTCGCACGCCTAGACAATCACCTCTGGGAATAATGATCATGAAAGAGTGTGGAAGTGAAGGGGTTGCTTGTGTTGCACAGCAGCTTTGATGTTAAATTGAGGAAAAAAGGGGGAAAGCAGGGCAAGAAAGTGACATCTCTATACTAGATGGCAACCCTTTAAACAATGTTAAAAAGATTATCCCACCTTCCCCGAACTGTTTACATCCTGAAGATGATCCACGTGTGTGTTTTGTTTTTATTCACTCTTAGGGATTTTTTTTTTTTTGTGCACGGGCAATCACCGTGTGAATTCAGAGTAGTGAAGTTACTGCTCTAATTAACATTTTGGATCAGAGCTGTGTAAATATAGAACAACATCGAGTGAGTTATAATCCCACAATAATTCTGACTTAATCTTTCCATGCCCACGATTTCATTACTTCCCTGAGTCTGGTTCCAAAGGACATTCTCTTAAAGTAATCAGAGTCAGAGTAATCCGATCCCAGGAGGGGTGGCTGGTGGCAATTTTCACCTTTTCTTCCGGGATGTTCATGACCTGTGATTTAAGAGGGCGTATGAACGTAGATCAAAAATGACACCACAGCCTCTCTAGGATGGTTATTACTTTGAAAAGGCTCCTCGTGAGAAGATACGCCGTTGCTCTCGTACAGATTGCTCAAGCTGAAGTCAACTGCTCACATTTCAAATCCAATAATGATACCTATCACGTGCTAGTAACCACCCTGGATCAATTAAAACCCAATTAACAGGACTTATGTGGAACATAATCCAACTGCACTATTGTCCAAATCCTATTGGGATCATTAGTAATCATTTCACAGAGCTGGAAGCAAAACTACGTCCATACATTTACAGACACAGCAATATATCACTATGCAAACCCTGCGGGCTTTAATCAATCCCTGCAACCCAGTTCAGTCTGTTCAGTAGGTGAATACGCACATCAATCAATCACTGCCCCTCTGCTCTAATTACTTAATTCTCTTGTTTGTGAATTCTCCCGGGACACGTCTGGAAGCACATCTGAGGTAGCCCATATTAAGGGCGGTATGATGGAATAGGTCTCTATTGCTCCTGCTGTGCAAGTGGGACTAAATCATGAATTGCTTATAATTATCCAAGGCCCCATACACTACACGAGGGAAGAGTAGTAAGAGTACATATGGTTTGTGTTTGCAACTGTACTTTCATGTTGACCGATAGCATTCCTGGGAAAGCTTCTTTCCTCTCATGGAAACTTACAAATTAAATTTTTGAGGAGGAAGTCAGAAAAGTAAAACAATCAGTCAGTGTTTGGTATTTTTGGATCATTCATTCAAAATAAGGCTTGTTGTGAACACTGTAAACACAATCCTTCATATATTTCTACCTTCTTATTCCAATAGATGTGTCCTAAATATGTTTTTGGCCACCTTGCAGAGGTTATTTATGAATGTTTTCCTTTCCTTTTGAATCTGAGGTATGTGTGTGTGTGTGTTTGTACAGAGTGGGTTATGTTCCGACAACAGCATCAACTTTGTGTGTATTATCAGGCCAAGGCCAAGAAAGTGTGTGGCAACTATTTATTACTGTTTTTAAACGGCCGTGCGTGTTTCCTCCCCAACAAGCGCATCTCATACCGCATTACCGCGCATCTCTCAATCAACACGGCGGACTTACGTCTCTGAAGCGATTCCAGTGCTTGATCTTGCGGCTGTACTGTGAAATGGTGGACAGCCACTGCTCGTCTTCCATGAAATTCCCCGTTTTTTCCGCCTCTTTGACGTTTTTCACGTCGGTCTGGAAGGTAGAGCCCGCGAGCATCACCAGCGGGACGACAAGGCACACGATATCCGTAATTCCCACCATGGCAGCGGACAAAAACACCTCGCACACACCGGCTGTTGGCTTTCCTCTTCTAGGAGGGGGAGGATGCTGAGGCTGGATTGAAACTACCAAGTGATTAGCCTATAGGATGCTTCTTCTGCTGCTGGCAGAGAGAGAGAGAGAGAGAGAGAGAGAGTGAGTGAGAGGTAGAAACAGAGAGGAGAGAGAGAGGAGCCTTATTGATGATAGTATTCAGGCTGCTGGGCGACACTGTTTGGTATGTTTGTGTGGATACGTCACACACTTATTTGCATTTTAATGGTGAAGTTGGTGTTTACGTGCTGCGCCTTCCAACGTCACGTGACAGCCTGCAAATCCCACCCCACTGAACTCAGGTGGGACAGTTTGTTTGGGATGTACGGCAGACTGCAGTTTATGGATTATTTCCAGTTTCTCAATGAACTGATGAATGATTTGGTTTATGAATGGTGAAAAACAGCTGAGGTCACCATCAAACTGCTTGACCAAAACCGCAAAATATGATTTACTATCTCATGAGGAAAAGACAAAATCAGTAAATCCTTACAACAGACCCTTTTCACAGCAGACATTTTGACATGAAGTAGTAGGCTCAAAGTGTTTCTAATACTACTGATTAGGGCTCTGTTCCATTAAGTGCAGCAGAGCCACTTCCAGTGAGCCAACACCCTGCACCCTGACTCTGTTTGACCTGAATGGAGCTGAACCTCACTTAGTATCATTGGTAACACCTGTTTTGACCATTTCATGTCCAAATGGCTGCAGTAAAAAGGTCTATTGAAAAGCTGGAGTTACTTACATGATACATATTTCTAATATTTTTTAACTGTAGCTTGAATAAAAACCTTGTAAATGCCACAAACTAATAATCCATATGTTGTTTGATTCAGTCTTCAGCGCTGTATGGAGTTCCCTCAGTTGTCATGGAGATGATTGTGTTGACATGGCTATTCAGAATGATGATAAACAAGATTATGCAGAATCAACTTATAAAATTATCAATATAATGTTTTCAGTCAGTCAGTCAGTCATAGTGACTAATGTTAATTTCTTGTATTTTAGTACCATAATTATTAAAGTTGAAGTTTAACTGAATGAAAACTGTTCTGCTCCACTGTGTCGAACATACTCAGATGATGGGATGACGCCATAAACTAAATAATACTTTTCTTTTGTTTACCAGTTGAACATCCTTATTCTATGTACGCTTTCACAACAGACATTTTAGATTTGTCATAGCAGGAAAAGCACAGGTGTTACTAATAACATTAACGACGGTTCTGTTCCATTTAAGTGTCCCAGTAA
This sequence comes from Protonibea diacanthus, assembly GCA_028641955.1. Classification (NCBI taxonomy): domain Eukaryota; kingdom Metazoa; phylum Chordata; class Actinopteri; family Sciaenidae; genus Protonibea; species Protonibea diacanthus. The sequence goes on from CM053989.1 coordinate 11,343,149, forward strand.
GCCACGACAGTGGGCCGGCGTACGTAATATCAGGCTCCTGGAACTGGAACACCTAAATGCAATGCAGCCATAATTAATGTTATTAATGGCACATGTGGTATTCCTGCTATCACATGCTGTGAAAAAAAAGGTCTATTACCACTGAGCTGAATCAACACATCTCTGTACTTGCACTTGGTATTAACTGCAGGACTTTTTCAATGACTTGTGGTGTACAGGTGTTACTTTTATGTCCATGTCTGCATAAGAAGAGAATGATTTCCACTTATTGTCAAACATAGCCAAACATACCTGGCTGAAATTGGGTAGTAAGACTCCATAAAGCTGAGAAAGTGAGGTGTAGTTACCTGGATCCATAGTAGACAATACAAAGAGGTTTGTGACTCTGGATTAGTTTACTGTTGATCTCTGTTCTGCTGTGTTCAGATAGCCCACAGATAACGGCAGTGTTTTGTGATACGTTGCTGGGAAGCAGAGCATTTGCATTGCGCCACGCTACAGTATCTGCCTGTATCTGCTGCATCTCTCCTTGCTGCAGTCTCAGCCTGTGTCCCCAGAGAGACACACTGAGTGACAGCTTGTAATTGAAATGCTGGATTAACTGATGGCATCTTTATTTCATCCTGAAAATAGTGTCTTTGAGGCCCTCCTAATAAAGGCAGGCACGAGACGGGGCATCTAATCTCTCAGCTGAATGCAATCAAGTTTACGAGCAAAGATAAAGAGGGAGGAAGTTGTTTAAATTGAACACAGTGCACAGTGGGGCGTGATAAAAATCAGTGTCTGAAAGCAACAAAGCATGGCTTAATCCACATAAATGTGATGCATACTGCTCATTTTTTTCAGCTATACAAAAATTATTTATGTGTACAAACAAGAAATATGCATAATGAAGTTAGCTTGAACTGGACTACTCGCTGCTGCAATCGGCCCCCTTCATTCTCAATGACATTAATCAAACTAAGAGCAGTGAGTCAGACAAAGCAAAATAGCAGTGTGACGAGCATAACGCATCCTTTAAGACGCATATTAGAGGAAAAGCTTGAGGCTGCTGCACTGGGATTCAGGCAAAGGCCCGGTCATGAACCCACAGACAGATGTGGTGTGACAGTCACGGAGCTGGGATCCAGAGAGAGGAGGGCAGAACATGACAGGCCAACAATGTTCATCTCATTTATTGGAGCCAGTTAAAGAGAAAATAGCTGAGTAATCCTAGAGTCCCAGAGCCATAGGGGGTTTCAGGTAATCTCCTTATAAAAGCTGGGGAAAATATTCCCCTGTCAGTCATGTGAGTGTGGTTTCCCCAGGTCTGATGCTTTGTGGAGCAGAGGGAGGGAGACTAATTGTGTCGGCTGAAATGTCTGCAGGGTGGAGAAATGTAAAGATCAGATGAAGCTTATTAACAAAACGTGTTGGGTACTGTCATCAACAGGTGCCTTGCATGCCTAGACATAAGATATATGCTTAGCAGCCATGGGACTCTCATCACAAAGACACTGCTGAGATTAGAAAGTTACTGTTACATTTGAAATGTACTTGACATTTCCTGAAAGTTCGCAAACCTCAAAAACTACTGTGCAAGTCATACAGATTTAGGCTGGATGCCAGCTCAGTTGTAGCACACTTTGTGTTTCAGTTTGGAAACGAAGATCTGGATGTACTTTTGCCATACAGGCAGCGTGCCTCCAGGGATGTGAATCAGTCTAGCAGTGATCCCTCCACTTTGGTCCAGCCTATAATATCTCAACAACTATTGGATGGATTTCCATGAAATTTTTTACAGACAGAACTCCCCTCTGGATGAATTCTAATAACCTCGGTGCTCCTCTGTTCTTTCATCTAGAGCCCCATCACCAGGTCAAAAGTTCAATCTGTCCAATACTTTGGTTTGTGACCAAGTACCTGCATAAGTAATGCCATTCCCATCAGTTTCAGCTGTACTTTGTGTGTGGTTGATAAATGTTAACATGCTAAACTAAACATTTGTGTGTTAGCGTTCACACTGGGGGCATGTTAGCATGCTGATGTTACAACTAAGCTCAAAGCACTGCTGTGCATGGGTACAGCCCAGCTGTGTGCGTGGCTCTAGGATGGCTGGTAGCATGGCTGTTTTCCTAACTGTCTGTGAAGCACAAACCTCAGGTAATTACAGCAGCCGAGTGATTTATCCAGCGGTGATAGGATTTAGTTTTGTTAGCAGCTTATTGTCTCCATGATCATAATCATTATTATGTATGTATCATTTTATTAACTGCGGGAAACACTGCAAACTCCCCCGAGATAAAAAAATATTAGTAAAATAATATAATTTAAGTTTGAAAACAAATCAATATTTGACAAATATGCTTACTGTTACCTGTTAGGTGAACTTAGGTGTTGTTAGGTGGTTTTGTTGGACAGAGCCATGTCTAGCTGTTTCCTTGTCTCTGGTCTTTGTGCTGAGCTAAGTGAGCTAGCTGCTGGTGCTAGCATCATATTTAGGTTTCAGATATATGAGTGGCATCAGTCTTCTCAATAATAGAAACTATAATATGCATTTAACATGAGCAGGTCCTGTAAAATATGCTAAACATATGATACCCAGAATACTTAAGGATTCAAAGAGTAGTCACAACAGCACTTCAGGTCTTGTTTAATTCAAAACCAAATACAAAAAACAGAACATTGGCAGCACTGCTAAATAATGCACATGGTTCTAAAATGAGAGACAGCTTTGCTTGGGGACAAGTCACAGTAAGAGTACTTATAAATAATGATCAGCATCTTTTTCTCTGATGTCATGTTGTCACAGCTCATCATGTATGCATTGACTTTCTTACTCCTTCACCTATCACCCGGCAACGCAGCCTCTGAGCCTAATGGCATTCAATCAATATCAATAATAAGGCTCATTCACAGGCACAAGAAATACAAACGGGAAACTACAAATAATCCAGGTCCTTTGGGTGTTTTATGTCAAGTCGATAGTCAGTGGAGGGAAACAATAATACCTTTTCTCTGGGAAGCACATTTGCATTCAGTTCTCATATCCTGCCACTGACAAGAGGAATAAAAAATGATTTAAAAACAGTATAAAGTACAGTAAAAAAAAAAACACCTGAGATGAAAATCAGGAGAAGACAAAACAACTTGGTATGAAACATAAGAAAAGGTGTATAACGATGCATCGAAACACCAGACAGGAAGTGCAAATGTTCATTGATTTACACACTGTACATGCATTCATTGTGTGCCCGTGTTTCATTATTTTTTTTTTCCAGCCATACTGCAGCTCCTGCTAACTCTTGAATCTTTGAATCAAATAATACAAAGCAGATATGGCCTGAAATGCCTTCTGTACATCTGTCATACAATGTCATACTTTCCAGTTTTTTATGTAATCAGTCGATCATAATGCTCTGAAATTTGCGCTGTTGGGCTCTTTTTTGCAACATGAAATAAGTGTTCAGGTTTTTTGGAAACATCAGTCAAAAGTCATTGCTTGATGGAGTCATGCTTTTTTTTTGTGATTGTCCACAGACCTTACAGTCGACCTCTCTCTAACGTTTCAAACATAGGCCATTTCAAATTGGCGTGTAAAGTGTTAATGCTTTGATACAGGATAGAGCATCTCAGCAAAACTTGCCAAACATCACAGTTTCTCCTGTAACCCCCTTGAGAGTGCAGGTCTGTTTCTGCTTCCTCCAGCAATAAATCAAAACCTAAATGGAACGCTGTCCCAGCTCCAACTTCAGGTGATGCAGGTGTATGAAGTCAAACAGAGAGTCCTGCACTCAGAACTACAGGGTTTCCAGATAAACATGTGGCTCAGGTGACGGATGAATGTGAGAGGCTACATGATGGGACACTGACCACGAAGAAGGAATATTTCTTCTTTTGTTAAAATCAGTCAGTCGTCCGATTGGCTGGCACCACTGAATAATGATAAAAACATGAGGCCATCCAAGATTGTTGCACTTTAGCTTCAACAAAACATTTCAGATGGACCCCGTTCACAACAGCGTGTTGTTGCTATAGCTACAGCCTGGCAAACACAATCCAGGGACCCTTTTACCCCATCCTGAATTAATTAACGACATGAGCATATTCAGGCGAGTCTGTGGAAGAAGCTTGTATTTGAGGTAATTCAGGTGTAAATATATTGCATTCTCCAACTAAGTGCTTCATAATGGCTCAGGTTATTTTCACACCAATCACTGAAACAAATAGCTCTTTGTGATGTAAAATTGTTTTTTTTTTCTTTGTGATTCACTCCAGTACACCTCAGATTAAAGCAAATTGTTCCAGAAAAAAAAAAAAAAATCTTAACAAACCATTCGGTAGTATATTTATTATACATGAATTACATAGCCTGAGGCTGGCCAGCCTAACAGCTCTCTCAGGCCAGTTTGAATTGTAAAACACAGCCCCTGTCACGCTTTATTTCCTCATCTCCATTTTACCTTTTTTCTTTAAACAACGTGGCACAAACAATGTGTTACCCTAAATACTGTAATGTAGACGCTTAAGCTTAGTTAAATGATTAATTTTCAAATCGTATACAAAGTGCAGACATGTTAAAGAAGCAGAAAAAAACAGTTTTAAATGCACATGGACTTATGCATGTTACGGACTGTGTGCGAGTACTCACTTGAAACAATAGGTGCATTCAGGCATTTTATGTGTAAACGCGCACACACACGCGCGCGCACACACACACACACACTACTGCTGGAAGCTTCTTTATTGTTTGACTCTTGCAGATGGTACAGTGGTGCCATCATCTGCATTTGCAGTGTATTACACAATTAAAGACAGCTCAGTTCTGCCTTTCCATCGCATACTTTAAAAGCAGAGCAGAAAGAATAACTCATAAATAAATACAATCATAAAACCATATGCATGTGTTCTATATGGCATATCCTATTTATATGAAATAGTTTTATTTGTATAAACGAAGGAGAAAGAACATTTGATCATTTCTACAAGTAATGGATGTTGTTTTTCTTTCAAAAATGGTCAAATAAATTTGGATAAATGGGACCGGGCCTGAAGTTAAATGTGCAGCGAGCCTTTATCAGCCATTTTTATAATGCTTGTGTTTAACCAGCACCTCATTAAACTGCATACATACAGGTCTATGGGTCCCATGTCTAACAAACTTGAAGCACAAAGAGATAACTCAGCTTTAGATCACAAGTACAAATATATTACGCAATATATACCACTATAAGAAAAACCACATCCTGCAAATACGTACAAATTCTGAGTGAAGCTGATGTCAACTTCGATCCTCGTAAGAGAGGGGGGGTTATAAGAGGTGGGGGATGGTGTGTGTGTGTGTGTGACTCATATCATGACTTAACTTTTCCGAAAAGTTTCAGATTGCACAATTAAAAAATCCAAGGAAGCATGACTGACATGACTGTCTCAGAGGCATAGACTGATCTTTTAAGATCAGCCATCATAACTTGCTGCTATCCCTTGTCTGTGTTCTTTTGAAGATGACGTGTGCTTCGTGTCATGTTTTCTAACAAACGTATATATATTTTAAAAAAAAAATGTTTTGCAAGTCTCTAAAATTCAGTTTCTATTCTTTTATTTTAATTATTTAAAAGCATGTAAGTGATCAAAGTGGTCGTGTACACAATAAACTTAGTGACTGTGTGAAACAATTAACACTTGTAACCTAAATGTCTGCATACATATGCTACCTAAATACAACAACATCTGGCAAAGATTCAAGATCGAGATCATTTTTCTCTTGAAAAGAAATTGTGGGACTTTAAAAAAAAAAGAAAAATCTTCTATAATCTGTATTTTAATTATTAATCGTCCATAATATCACTTAATTCGCTGTATTTTCCGTCGGGATTGTAAACAGGGGCTTTGCAAACACTCCTAAACCGAATCCAACTTTTGGATGTACTGGTTTTAAAAACAACAAAAACTTCCAAATTAGTTACTCAGCACTGAAATTTCCGATCATTAAGAGACAATGCACGAGGCCTACGTGCGATACGTGTCAGCCCGAGCTGCCATTCACGTCAAAGAATCTCACCACAGCTCTTTCATAATTTCTTTTTTGTCCTAAATCTAAGGAGGTGTGTCCTTTTCTCATTGTCTCACGGTCTCTGGCGCTGATCGAGTAGTCGTTTTGTCTGTTTGATTTTATGTTTGATAGCCAAACTACTTTAGAAAAAAACATACATTAACGCATGTAAGTTTGGATGGGGGGTCGATGGTCTGCAGGGTCTCGGGGAGAAGGGGGGGTCTCAGGTCTCATCAAAGGGAGCAAAAATGTTACCAGGCAGGGTAGAGCGCTGAGAACGTGCGCTAAAGCATGATTGGTTGAGAAATCACGTGGGCGGAGCCTTCAGGCTTGGGTATTTAACGCTTTGTTCCATTGTTTCAGTGTGTGTTTTCCAGCTGGTCTGGCTCTGGAGGAGAGGGGCTCCGCTGCTTGAGGATACCGTTGCACTTTTTTTTCTCTCTCTCTTTTGTCTGTTAGTTTGTCAACATGTCTTTTTCTTGCGATCATTCTCTGGACGGCAGCTTTCCTCCGTCTCCAGCGGAGGACAGGGTCACTAAGCGCCTGTCCTGGAGCAGCCTGCTGCAGAAGCTGACCGAGCTGAAGGGGATCAATCAGAGCGTCACAGCAGATCATCCGTGCAGCAGGAGTGAAACTGGTGAGTGTTGCAGCCTTTTGTCTCAGTTGGGGGTCTTACTGTCTTTGTTTGGGTTAAAGTATTTCAGATTTATTTTGGTGTTCTTGCACTGCAAAAAGACTGACAAAGTACAAAGAGGTTAAAGCAGGCAGAGACTCTTGAGTCCTGCACTACCAGACAAGACTCTAACCTATATATTTTTTATTGTTTCAGGATCTGTTGCAGACATGTCCCTGTCAGAATTAGACAGCAGTTTCTTCTGTTATCCCCTGGAGGAGACGTTGGCTACAGAGGTTGTCTCAACTATATCACAATGTCTGCACGATGCATCCGACACCCTGGGCTGCTCCAAACTCATCTTACCTGACTTTTTACTGCACAACATCAGCCAAGAACTGCTCCACTTGGCTCTAAGTGAGCCGTGTGGCCTCAGAGGAGCTCTCATCGACCTGTGTGTGGACAGAGGGGACCAGGGCCCTCTGTGCTTTGTGGAACAAATAGCAGTGGATGCCACCCTGGTCCCAACTTTTCATGTGACTCTGGTGTTGAGGCTGGAGTCCAGCGGACTGTGGCCTAAAGTTCAGAAGCTCTTCAAGGGTAGCAAGTCACAACAGACGTCTGCAACGCCTGTAAGACATCAGAACACTCTGAGGCTGAGCACGAGCTTCAGGGCTATCAAGAGAAAGCTCTATTGTTCCGGGGAGCTGCTGATTGAGGAGTGCTGCTGACCAAGTGCTCCTGTCCCTGATAAGCAGAACTGAATTCATATATACTGTGAAGAGGCTCCTGGGCTAAGCATTGACTTTTAGACATCTCCAAAGCTCTCAAACGGCACTGACCTAACACACACGTGTCTTTGTTGGTGTATTACTTGTGAATCAAGGCCAACTTATATGTTTTATGGCAGCTACTCACCTGATTGCAGGTGACTCAACAGAGAAGACTCATGTTTGAAGATGGGTTAGTGTGCTTCCTATGAATGTGAATCCCACTGTTTGAGGGAACATCTTTTGTATTTGACAGTCAAATATAACCTGAAACTTGTGTTTTCTATGTTCAACGACTTATGCAAGCAAATAAATTATTTTCTATAAACTTGTGCTGACTTTTCTCATTACTCGTGATCATTTAAATGCTTGTCATAGACGCACATAAGAGTGTGTGTGTGTGCAACTATGCTAGTGTGTGGCTCTAAAGATGGCAATGTCAGTGTGTTGGCCCGCCACACTGAAATATTTATATATTAAAACCATTATATGAAGGGGTTGATGAATCCTAAATGCTTTGGTGATACTCTCTAATGTTGTCTTTAGTGCCACCAGCAGGGGGCAGATCACATTTATAGTCTGAGTGAAATGTCTCAGCTATTAGATGGACTCTCATCAATTTGCTACAGACCTTCATGTCCTCCTCAGAATGAATGGTAATCACTTTAATGATTCAATCAAGAGACAAAATGTGTCCAATACTTTGGTTTCTGATTCATATCAGAACTCAGCTGTAGTTTGAGTCTACTGCTTATTAGCAGATGTTATGCTAAAAGATAGTGAACATCCATTCATCTGTTTTCTTTAACCGCTTATCTTCATCAGGGTCACATGTAGCTTGAGCCTATCCTGTTTGACTCAGGATGAGAGACGGGGTGCACACTGGACAAGGCGCCAGTTCATCACAGGGCGCAACATCCATTCACACTCACATTCACACCTATGAGGGATTTAGAGACACCGATTAATCTGTTAAGTGCATGTCTTTGGACTGTGGGAGGAAGCCGGAGAACCCATGCAGACAACATGCAAACTCTATGATGGTGAACACGATAAACATAATACCTGCCTCTAATCAGCATGTTAGCATTTAGCCTGTCTGTTTGTTAAGAGAAAATATGCACCAGTCGACCATTGGACAAATTTAATTCAAAGAAACTTTCATACAATTTTAGCATGTTAATTTAATAAATATGGTTTACTTTTATTTGTGCAACAATTTTCAATACTATTATCCAACAGGCTACAAGCAAATCCACATAATAACATTATAATAAATGATATTAACTCCAATAAACCCTGCACTGTTAAAAGTAAAATGAATATTTACATTGGTAAGAACTATAAAAATTACACACTTTCCTTGTGAGTGGCTCAGACATCTGTCTATGAGAAGGCCATGAGGTTTCTCAAAATGTTAAAAGGAAAAACAGAAAGACTGGGACAGAGAAAGCTTATCTTAGCAGCTTTGTTTACCGTTCAAATAGACAACTATGCGCTTACTTTCCACCGTGACAGCCAAGCGGACTTTCGCCGTCCTGAAGACACTAGAGTAAGAAAATGTCAGCAGTCAACTCAAAGCTTCTCACAGTTCTACAGGAAGTCAATCTACACCAAGTTGCAGAGAGGTTCCCTGATGAGGTCTGCTGCCCACTGCACATAAGGCATGTTTGATTCTCTTGGTTTGCTGCAGAAATATGCTCCAATTTGAGTGGGCTCCGACCGATTTCTTCTAATTAGATTCAAGTACAGATGAACCTAGGAAAAAAAAAAAAGCAAAAGAGTCAGTGATAGTGATGCAGAAGTCACGCTGCATAGGATGAACTTTCATCACTAATCATTCAGTATCACTATCACCTATGCAATGCTCTGTATCAGTGGAACAGCTACCAAAAAAACTGATTGTACTCACAATCTTGCACGTTTCAGCCAACTGACTACTACTATTTCAAACTTCATCTAATGGTGCATCATTTAGCGAAGTCATAGAATGTTTTTAAAAAGTATCTCCAACCTTCCAGAAATGTTTCTCTTCTTGTTGATGTAGCAAAATGCTTGTGGGAAACCACCGACATCTGAGACAGCACAGCTGACCCTTTAATATCAGGTGTCAGTGCTTGCTTGCAACTGCGCTACACGTGTCAATAAGTTAACAGACTAAAATAACGCTGACTGAATGCTCGCAGTGATGGATTACATATTGAAGATCATTTATTAATCGGGACCTCAGCCTGGAAGGTTGGGAATCTTTCACAAAAACTTACAGTATGCTTTGGAAGACTACCAATATGAAAACCGCTGGAGTGCGCTGTAAATGTTGTATTGAGTGGCAACTTACCCGTGTGTGTGTGCAAGTGGTTTCTAGCCATCCAATATAACCTGAATCTCAGATAATCTGGAACAGCTGGGAGTCCCCATTCTCTGTGCCCTTTGGTACAGCTCAGAATCCCCAAAGTAACGAGCACGATACAGTAAGCCTTCCTCTGAAAGTACAAGAGGAGAGTATGTCAGTACGCCAGGTCACAATCAACACATTCAACTTTATGAATATGAAATCACACAATTCAAAGTGTTAACTCATTCCACTGGAGGTTGCCGTAATGAGCACAAACAGTGTTATTTTATTTCAATGATGAACTAAGAACACACCAGACATAGAAAAGAAAGAAAACAACAGCTGTTGCAGTCCCATAAAAAAAAAAAAAAATAGAGCTGAAATGATTAGCCAATTAATTAAATCAGCAGAAATATTAAAGAATTCACTGTTCCCAGCCGGCAAATGTGAATATTTTCTGGTAAACTGAATATGTTTAGGTGTGGGACTGTGGCTCCGACAAAACTATATAAAATATGTGTATGCCTAAACAATTTTCAATGCTCTCTGATGAATAACAGGCACATTAATCGATAATTAATATGACTGTTCAGTGCAGTTCGCACTGCTGCAAACTTACTCTGCTGTTTCTCCTTCCAACAGTTGTTTCTGAGGTTGGAGATATAGTCTTCTTCTACACTTCTCTCGACGTTCTTCAGGTTATTCCCAGAAAATTCTTCATTGAAACGATCTCCCACATAAAAAGGGACCTTCAAGTTCGATGTATGCCTTTTGTGAATATGTCCAGCTGACCTTATGCAGAGAAAAGATATAATAAACGAGAGTGAGACAGATGTTGAGACTTTTGCACACAACCTCAGAAAGCTCTGAGTGGCAAATCACTTACGGGCGGTAGCTAAGGCTATAAGGAGGCTGGGTGACCATCATCTGGCTGAGAGCGGAAACAATGATGAGGATTAAGATGGGCATCAGCTGGACAAACAGAGCCAGACCCCCCTGTACAGAGAGAAAGAAGACCCCATTTGATTACAGCGTTATTACAGATCACAGAGCATGTGACCGCAGTCAGTACAAAAGTGTGATCAAAGTAATACAGACAGGACTTACATCTCTCTGTTGTTCTCGTCTTTCTTGCCTATTATGATGTGCAAAGTGCATTCTTCCATTTCTGTAAACGTGTACATTACCTAAGAAGAGTTGAAGACAATAAATGAGTAAAAAAAAAGTCGATGTGCCTCTTGCGACTTTGTGCCATGTGATACTGAGGCCTCAATTACAGCAGCTAATTTTACTAATTTTACATATTCAACCAATGAGTAATTTAGGGATTGTGTTTACAGACAGAGTTCCATTAATAAGATCGGTTAAACAAGCCACGTTGTTTGGTTAGGCTGATATAATTTCAGGATATTACTTTTGGTTTTATTCAGTTTAATCCACATAGCACTAGGGCCGTACCGAATATTTCAGCTTTTTTCCTTCCGCAAGGAAACAACTACTCAGTAAACTCAATCACTCTGGCCAGAGAATGATAGGTGATAAGGTATGAGTAGAGTACAGTACAGTACAAGACAAGATACACAAGACACAAGGCCAAACGATGGCACCTTTGTTTGTCTGGCCTGTACTTACTTGATGGGAAGCCCCCTCCAAAGAACATGTTGAAGAGGTCCTCAGGTGAGATATCTGCTTCGAAATCACGATGGTGTCTTTGTCTGCTTGGGTGTGTTCTCTCCTCTCCATACTGGTCATATTGCCTTCGTTTCTCAGTGTTACTCAGTACAGCGTAGGCATTACCAATAGCTGAAAAACACACACACACACACACACACACACACACACACACACACACACACACACACACACACACACACACACACACACACACAAATTTGCACTTAGTAAGGTTACATTTACATGTCCTTCATGGAGCAGCACTGAAGATTTCTTTTAAGTTACCTTTAAATGCCTCTGTGGCTCCTGGTGCGTGATTTTTATCTGGGTGAAATTTCAGAGCCAGCTTTCGGTAAGCCTTTTTAAGATCCTCCTCAGAGGCAGTCTTTTCAACTCCAAGAATTTGGTAATAATCTTTACAGCTCTTAATCCTGTAGTAAAAAAAGAAAGAAACACACATATAGATGCATCCCCTGAGATGATAATGTGACATGAAATACCCCATAACGCCAATACCAATCAACGTAAGAGCTAACCATAGAGTGTTGCATTCAATTAGTTTAATTTGCGCTTTATTTTAGAATTTTTGAGAACGTCTTTTGTTCTCTATAAACATCGGAAAACTGGAGTGATAAGAGCAAAAAGCAAAATAATAATTTTGATATGAAATCTGGCTTCAAATTTGTGCATCAAATATTCTCATCCCGATGATCTCGATTTGCACTGCTAAATGCTGTGACTTTCATTCAGTGCCTACAGCCTAATTTAAATTGTATATCTTTTTTTCTATTTAATACTATTTTTTTATTTGTATAAAAACTTTTGTTTTTATTTTTTTAATAGCCTATCCTGAAATGTTTAATTTCAGGATAGGCTCTAGTCCCACCATGACCTTGATGAGGATAAGCAGTAAATTCAGATATATCCTACAGGTTAATTTTAATATTAATGTATGTTTACATGCTGCTACTGGATACTAGAATCCCTCTATACAATATTCCTTGTATCTATGTTGATTTTAAGATAATTGTTTTTAAATCCCCCTAATAAAAAAAAAAAAAAATCTGAATTATTAATTCATCTATATCAGAGTAAGTACCTGTAATACCAGTAACCATACACATTGGTGAAGTGAGTAAAACGTTTAAAGTCGGACTTAATTAGGTCAGCTCTACTCTACTCATATTCATAGCAAACAAAAACAACTAAAACAAAAACACATGATCCACATGAGCACTGACTTTCTGACAGCTTCCAGCTGCTCTGCGGTGTACGGCTTGGCCGACTCTGTGCTCCCCTGAGATGGGGTCGCATCAGCCTGCTCTGCGTGGCCTCGGTGCCTCATACTGGGTCCTTCCCCGTTCACAGGACCGCCATTCTCCTCCGGAGGCTTTCCGTTCTGCGCTAACGAGTCCAACAAGTCTGAAAGAAGAAGGAGAAGAAGAAGGTGGAGCTGTGTTATTTCTAAGACGACCACCTGAACCTGCCTCTGAATGTAACGTCAGTCAACGTTAATCTACTAGCACAGTTAAAGCTAACGGTTAGCACTGTAACGTCAACTACTCAGCTAAGACGCTAGGGGTGTTGCTAAGTGCTAGCTGAGAATACGCAAGCACCATTTTTAAGACGTTAAGTCTGCGTATATATATGTCACAGAAAAATCACGAGTGGAGGGTGGGAAAAAACTACAAATACCAGCGTCGGTTAGGAGCAGCTGGTGTAACCGAAATGCTAACGTTAGCTGATTTGGTTTCACAGCGACGGCCTCACGGTATGACATAAACCCCCTCAGACAGACACAGACTTTATTCGACGTACTTTTGGCTTGATCTGTCGGGAATAGACGTTGTGCCTTCTCCAGAAACTTCCTGGCTTTGTCGTGTTGATTGTTGCTTATCGCATTTTGGGCTATTTTAATGCAGCGCTCCGCTTCGTCCTTGTTTGAGTCCATCGCGACACACACACAGCGGAAATGTTTACTTGCCCTGGGACGCTCGGGGATGACGTCACGGGTTATCATGTTATGTCTCGCGAATAACACGTCACAGCGGTTGATTTTAACCTTCAGCACGCGCTTTACCGGCACCCGGAAGAAGAAAAAACACCGATATTTACAGCCACCAGTCTTCATTTTACATATTTACCCGCAGCAGCCTCGGTGTTTATTTGAAAGTCAAAATGGCGTTGGCAGCTGCATGCAGCATGTCAGTCTTTGCCAAACGCAAACTTGTGTGTACTTTCAGGCAAACCTGCCTGTTGTTTTCAACTAATGGCACTGTTCTAGCTGACCAAAGGAAATCATCGAGGAGAAAACGTCCCAAGAAACCTCCCTGGACTGATAACCTATCCTGGGAGGACAGGCTGGCTGATGTGGTCACTCCTCTGTGGAGGCTGAGCTATGATGAGCAACTTGAGCTCAAGCAAAAGCGTCAGGAGAGGATACTGTCTCAGCTCTGCGGGTATCTCTCAGGTGACTTCAAATCACAGTCACCTGTCAGTAAGCTTACCTTCCCTGTGCTGCCTATTCTGCCATCACCGGTGAGGGATGGCTACCGCAACAAGTCTACGTTTTCTGTCAACAGGGGAGTGGATGGAAATCCAAAAACAGTTGGGTTTTACGTTGGCACGGGCAAGGAGGGAAACATTGTCTGCGTCAATGGAGACCACCTGCTCAACGTGCCGGAAAAGCACAAACTGGTAGCCAGGTGTTACCAGGACTTTATCCGCCTCTCTTCCCTGGAGCCATGCCTGCTCTTCCACACTGGGGGTCACTGGAGAGAGGTCACAGTGAGGACCAACGCAGAGGGCCACACCATGGCTATAGTGTACTTCCATCCACAGACGCTCACCCCAGAAGAGGTGGCAGTCCATAAGGCTGACCTGGTGGATTACTTCACGCGGGGGCCTGGGTCAGTCTGTCAGCTGGACTCGCTGTTCTTCCAGGAGAGCACCATGACTCGCTGCACTCATGAGGAATCCCCCTACCAGCTATTGCATGGCCAGCCACACATATATGAGGAGGTAATAAACACCTTGAGGGGAAAAAAGAGACTTCATATGACATGCAGCAAACATTGTATGATTCCAGTTCTGCAACTATATAATCTTGTGTCCAAAGCAGCAGATATTGGCACGTTAAAGTACTTGTTTTGATAAATGCTGGTACATTTTTTGTCTTTACCTTAATAATTGTATTAAAGTGCATAATCACAGAGAAAGTGATCGGAAGAAGAGGCTTCCCAAAATCAGCCAATTATCAGCAGTAAAAAATAATATTGGACCAATGTGACTTTTCCCTGATAAGCTGCAGTTATATCTGTAGATCTAATTAATACATAATTGTGTATAGAAAATGTCAGCAATATTGACAAATATCCAACACAGGTCACCTTACTCTTACTCTTTTGTCTGAGTACCACAGCTCACCCACAATTCAGTGCGACACTTTCACAGAGTTGGGGGACAGATTCAAAAACAAATGGTCAAAATTTCTGTAGTACAAGACCAAGATATATATGAATCAAGTTCCAGAAACACTTCATCCTACATTTCCCACAATGCAATGCGATGGCAACTTCCATTAGCCATTCCTTGTCTTGTCATGGTTACAGAAAATGGATGGATGGACGTCTTGTCATGTTAACTTCACACACCGTTTGTAATGCAGACTTCCTCTTACAAATTAGTGGTCTCCAAGCTCAAGACCAAGATGACTCATTATACATTTTTTACAGCTATTATATATACTATACTATTATAGAATTATTTTCACAGCCTGTTGTGGTCAACATAATATTTACATGTTATATTGTGGCATCCCTACAAGTATTGAATTTGTGATGATATATTCCTATGTCGTGTCTGTTCCTCATTCGCAGTTGCTGGGCTTCAAGTTCCGCATCTCTGCAGATGCCTTTTTCCAGGTGAACCAGGCAGCTGCTGAGGTGCTGTATGGTACAGTGAGAGACCTGTGTGTCCCGAACCACGAGGAACGTGAAGGAAGAACAAAAGTCGGCGGTACTCTCCTAGATGTGTGCTGTGGGACAGGTGCCATAGGTATCACTATATCCCCCAGAGTGGACAGGATTGTTGGTGTAGAGCTCGTAGAACAGGCAGTGGAAGATGCTAGACACAATGCAGCGCTCAGTAATGTACTGAACTGTGAGTTTATTCCAGGCAAGGCAGAGGTGGTGCTTCCTGGTCTTATGTCTCAGTTGAACATCACAGGTGGAGGCCTTGTGGCAGCTGTGGTGAACCCGGCTCGAGCTGGCCTGCACCACAGAGTGATCCGAGCCTTACGAAACCAACCTGCTATCCGTAGGCTCGTCTATGTTTCCTGTAAACCGGATGGAGAGGCTATGAGGAACTTCAGGGAGCTTTGTTGCGCTCCTGTCCCACAGAAGAAACTCACAGGAGAGGCATTTTCTCCCAGCCTGGCTGTGCCTGTGGACATGTTCCCTCATACTCCTCACTGTGAAGTGGTGCTACTTTTTGAAAGATAGCTAATGCTTTTTGTTCTTTTTGCTATACCATAACTTGTCAGATTGATGCATATTGTCTTTGTTTGTCATGTAAGTCAAATAATCCACATTTCAAAACATCCCCATGGAGTATTTATTTACACACCATCATCTTGTCCATCCACATTATAGACAGAAGGTCTACATGCACTTCATTTAGGACCTTCATTAGACCTTCTTTTAGGGCTGCAACAATGATTATTGTGATGATCTTGATTAATAATTTTGTGTATAAAATATCAGAAAATGAAGCCCAATGTGATGTTTTCAGGTTGCTCCTTTTGTCAAACAAGCAGACTAACTCAAAGATATTCAATTCACAATGATGTAAAACAGAAAAATGTGACAAAAACTTACATATGAGAAGGTGGAACCAGCAAACATTACTGGTAAAAATGTCTTAAATGATAACTCCTTTGCTCTCCTGTTGATTTAACTTTATTAATCTTATCAGTTTATAGAGTTTGGTGACCAATACCCTAAACTGAGAGCTATGTGCCGGGCCTTTAATCACTGCACTGGGATATCTCTACGACAGAAGGCGGACAGTACCAAGGCAATCTAGTATGAAAACACTGCAATAAATACCACTTTTGACAGGCTCATGAGAAAGTTTGGATTTATTTGGTTATTTCAAAAAAAGATGTTTGTTCCCATACGTAGCCAGACCGCCTCACAAGCCCGTGAATCTGGAAACAACCCTGCAGTAGCTATAACGGTGCAATAGATGGTGCCATTACAACTCTGTTGGAGCCATCTTTTTAGGAAACATCCCATTCATTCCAGTTCATTAAAGGTCATAACGTCATGAGTGGACAGTCCTTTTCTTTTCTGAGAGTTTATTACAGTTTATACGTGAGTTCATGTACTGCAACAAGGCAGCCTTGGCTGATAGGGGGTTATCTCATGGGTGATGTAATGAGGTGGTGCACAAAATCATGGGTTACTAGAGTTAAAAGACGGGGAAATGAACTTTTTTAACCTCACAGCAATGTGGGGTGTCTCATGTCGTCCTCCTTTCTGGCAAATCTATCCAAATATTTTGCTCACTATATATTTCTGTGGTTTCTTTAACGAAAAATAGTTTAGTGTTGATTAAGTCTGTGTTATACTATAATTACAACTTAGCTGTAGATTAAAAAAAAAAAAAAAAAGATATTTGTGCTGATGTCATCATCATGAAGTAAATCTGTTTTTTAATATGCTCTTCTGGGAAATGCATCGTTTGAACTGAAAGTTGGTATATGTCGGCCAAAGTTCACAACTGGACTTGTTTTGGAGATCTTGTGAAGTGAAGCATGCAAAAACAACAGATTGTACCGCACAGCGTCTGTCCCCGTGTCTGTCTGTCTGTCCTGCACTGAGGCACAGTAGTCATATGAATGCAATTTTCTTTGATTGTCCCATTTCAGACGGAGACAGACATTATTACTGTATGACATCACGGTGTCAGAGGAAATGACCTATGTTTACGACCTCTTACGATGTTGCATCAGATGAAGAGTCATATTAAGCATATTTCAGCGATTGGGTAACGGCTATCGATCATATACTGTATGATAAGACCGTCTGGTGGTGTAAAAAAAGGGTGGTAAACAGGCTACAGAGCAAACAGCCAATGGGAAATTCAGAGCATGTGATTGGCATTAATTTCTCCATCCACCAATTGCTTTAAAACGTCCTCGGAATAGGCAATAAGGAGGACTACTTCATCTTGACCGGAGGATCTGTGTTACCTTCCGCCTTTTCACGTGTGCCCGGATCCCGTGCAGCTTTTTGGTCCCCTCCTCTGGTGTTGAAGAGCGGCTGGAGAGCACACGGTGAGTAGGCTCATCCCGGAGAGGGTTTTTTTTTTTATTTTTATTTTTTTAGCAGCCATTGAAAATCAAACGAACATTGAATGGATGCGATCATTTTTCAAAAGGACGTCACTGTCCTCTGTACATTTTGGCCATTTGATATTTGACTTAGTGGCATTTTTGCTGCGTTTCAGACGTGTGCCCACACAGCTTATACCGCCGCTCAATGGCACGCATCTCCTTTTTTTTTTTTTTAAAAAAAAATGAATTTCAGCATCTTTATTTGTTGCATCTGACCAAAAAAGAATATACACAGCTAACACCGATGATGAACATGAACGCAAGTGGGCTCATTACACGGTTAGCTTAGCCTTTATATGCATCAAATCGTAGACAGCTGCAGGAAGTGAATCTATTCATCGTCCAGTGGCGCTAGCTTAGCTTTACAGGCATACAGTAGCATCTACTGATGGACGCTTAGTGCTAATTTGATGTGATTTAGCAGCAAACATCGGCTAGATATATATATATTTTATGTCGTGTTTAATAAGGCACGCAGCTAAGAAAAAAAAAATCAGGGTAGGATGCTAAGAAGAGGGAGGGGGGGGGGGGGGTTGCAAAAGTGTTATCTAGTCGTGGCAGTCATTTCATAGCCATCACCATGATGTGCAAGTATGAAACGGTGTCTGGCGGTGAGAGGTGGTATAACTTGTGATCCACATACCGTGTATGGGTATCGTAAGACAGATAAGCAGCATAAACCAGTAGGACAGCAGCTGCATGCCAGGAAAAGCCCAGCAGTGACATAATTCTCAGATATCTGCAAAGAGTGGCATGCTTTCCGCCACTTTGCGATCTCGGCGCTGCTGCTGCTGCCGCGCCGCCGCTGCCGCCGCCGCTGCTGCTGTCGTCTCCTGCCGCTGCCGGAGAGTTAAAACCGCAGACATCGACGACTACCGCTGGGTGCTGCATGTACACAGCCAGCCGCCGTACTTTCCTCTCTCTTGTTCCTGCATCCCGCTTGTACGCATTTGACTGAGCAACATCTCTCTCTCTCTCCCTCTCTCTCTCTCCTTTTTCTTCTTCTTCTTCTTCTTCTGCTCCTATTCCTGCTGCGCACTGCTGCTGTTACAGAAACCACTTCAGCAAAAATGACCGAAACGGAAACCCGGAATCATCAAGCTGGCAAGCAGCAAAACGGAGATGCAATGACAGAAACGACATCGACGGTGGAGGATGTTTTTGACGACACCTATACAGAAAAAGAAGGTCCTAAACCACCGAGGATGCTGGTGTGGAGAAATATCATATTGATGACCCTCCTACATATCGCTGCGCTCTATGGACTGGTTCTCCTTCCGTCCGCATCGGTTTTAACTCTTGCATGGAGTAAGTATGTAGTAAATATCTGCAGCCTTCTTTTTTTTTGTATCCTCCCTGTAGGCCACAGTCAGAGAACAGAATGTGCTAATGTTGTGTGATCATTGGTAACTACAGTACATGCTGCCTGAAGGGTCATGTCTATGGGAGTAATGGAGAATGAGTCACTCTTGGCCTTGTATTTTTTTTTTAATATACACATCCACGTTTGCACGCCCCCATATCATTTTTTTTAAACAGCTCAAACATGTCAGCTATTTAGGCTTGTTGATACACGCAGCATATTTTTGAATTTCACCCTTGATAGTCGAATTGTTCAGTGAATAATTTCAATTTGTACCCCATATATGTAGACTATTGAGGCATGACTCGAATCCTTAAACAGTCTCAACTTTGTTTCCACTCTGCCACTGCATAATTTTCCCCTCTCTTTGCAATGCTGAGCTGCATATTATTTCACCGGCAAAGACAAAGCACAATCACCATTCCCATAGTCATCCCATTGTGAGCTGCATGGCACCACAACAGAATGCTCTATGCCAGTCAGAAGCCCCCGCTTCTCCAAATCCTGGGCAGTCTTGTCTGGGCTTCACATAGAAACACATTCAGCAGTTTTAGAACAACAAAAGTGTTAGGGCAGACCTGCGTGTTCCCACCATCCCATCACCCCACATAGATGACTTTTTTTTTTTTTTTTTTTTTTTTTCTCCTCTGAACAAAGAGGCCTGGCTGTAATGGAAAGAACATGGTGTCCTAGTGACTCTGCTCTCATGAGTGTAAAATTAATCTCACTACAGTAGTGACAGTTTCCCCCTAAGATATCTACCCTTTCCACCTCTCTTTCTTCCAGCTGTAGTGTGCTACCTCATCAGTGCTCTCGGTGTGACTGCTGGTGCACACAGATTATGGAGCCACAGATCCTACAAGGCTTCTTTCCCCCTGCGAGTTTTCCTCGCTCTTGCCAACTCCATGGCCTTTCAGGTAAAAGAGAAAATGATGCACGTCTTTCATGTGTGTTCATTCATTCCCTCAAAATCTTCGTTTGGCTTGTTGTTCCTCGACTGTAATGTTTTGGGCTCCTATCTGCACAGTCTAACACCGGAGGCCAGTTATCTTAACACATGATTTGCAAGCAGGATTTTGTGACATCACGAATAGTTTGGAAGCCAATCATGGTCCAACGTGCACAAGTGTGATGTAGAAGCCTTCACTGCACATGCACAGACTTTGCAGTTGTCAGAGACATCTCGTCTCCACCATAAAATATTTCCATAATCTATAATGAGGTGTTAATGTCATAACACATGCCTGCAGCTGTTGTTGTTTACTACAGCATTTACTAACTAAATTAACAAAAAAATAAGTTGACAATAGCATAGTTTTCAAGTAACTGTATGATTTCAATAGCATTATGTAATATGAGTGATATGTATTTATTGTTTTGCTCCCACATGATCACTGACCTTAATCTGCTGATCTCAAACTGCCATGCATATCCATGGGCGTGCCTCACGCAATCCTCTCGTACTCTGCCCGTCTCTCTTTGTGAGCAGAATGACATATATGAGTGGGCGAGGGACCACCGTGTCCACCACAAGTACTCCGAGACGGACGCAGACCCCCACAATGCCACGCGGGGGTTCTTCTTCGCCCACATCGGTTGGCTGCTGGTTCGCAAGCATCCCGACGTCATTGAAAAGGGCAAAAAGCTGGAGCTGTCAGACCTGACGGCGGATAAAGTGGTGATGTTCCAGAGACGGTGAGCAAACGTTACCCCAGAGTTTGTTTTTTAAGGTTTACTGCCGTTCTTGTCAACGGAGCTCAAAGCTGCAGACCACACAGACCTAGTTAGCTATAACAAGGCTCCACATGTAATCATCATTAAAGGTCATTTCCCCCTCTGGATCCAGCTGTACAGGATGTTGTATTCTGGGGTTATAGTGCCCCGAAGTGACCAGAACTACTGATAAGGGAGGCCTTTTGCACCAGGAACCAAATCACTGTGCCCCGACTGTGTAGATTCAACTGTCAACACTCCCAGATTTTCACTTCTTTTCTTGGGCAAATACCGGCCAGACAATCAGAAGATCCTGTCAACTCTGCACATTGTCCGGATATAATTATGTCACGGTTTAGAATTGCCCTCATAAAGATGTAGGATTAAATTTATAGTTTTAATAGGACAGATTAGATTAGATGAGATTAGATTCAACTTTATTGTCACTGCACGGAGTCCAAGTACTGAGACAACAAACTAGTACTAGTACTAGTAAGACACGATATACAGAATAAACAACTGGAGATACAATTTATGAATATGGTTTATAGAATATAAATCTGACATGTGCATTACAGACTATTATAGAAATATGAAACACTTTACCCTGACATGGGTGTAGATTTTTATTGCTTTAATCAAACACACATGAGATGCAATATTCCTTTTCACTCGCAATGTGTTGTGGGATTGTAGAAAGCCTGGCGTGACTTGCTATTTGTGTCATCTAAAAAGACTTTCACATTTATCCACCTATCCAAGTGGCGATGGGTCCGTGTGAGATACAGTTTGCTCTTTCATTTCAGACACTACAAGCTCTCTGTGGTGATCCTTTGCTTCCTCGTGCCCACGTTGGTGCCCTGGTACTTCTGGGGTGAATCCTTGGCTGTGGGATACTTCATTCCTGGACTCCTGAGATACACCGTGACACTCAATGCCACCTGGCTGGTCAACAGCGCTGCGCACATATGGGGCAACAGGCCTTATGACAAGTCCATTAACCCAAGGGAAAACCCAATGGTTGCTTTCAGCGCCATAGGTAAAGAAACTGCTTATTTACTTTTATTTGTCCTACAGTAATGTGCCTCACTGTGTGGCATCATGTGTAATTTATGTGCCCGAGGGATATTTGAATGATCTCTTCATCGCTTGTTGAAAGCTTGACTTGTCAAGTCAACTACAGTGGGGGGCTCTCTCAAGGGCTGATTCAGTCTGGGATCTGTAGCGGGACAGTGTGCTAATCCGGTGGCTGGGTGTTTATTTTGTCACGGCTGTGCCAGCTTTAGCTTTGAAACTTAGAGGCGGTCAGCTTTGCAGTTCTCTGTTTAGCTCTAACAGCACTGAGCGTCGCGACCACAAAACAGCCTAACTAATGAATGCTCGAGAACTTCTCTTTTCTTTTGCTAGACTGTTTCCATGCAGGTTAACATTGTCTTTCACATTTTTATCCACAAAGGTTGAAAGGAAGATCATTACTGCACTCAGTGTTCTCTAGAAACTGTAGGAAAAACGTATTGGAAACAGTTACCCCGAGTCCATTTTACACCTTCTTTTCATGTCTCACCTATTGTGTCATTTAATTGGTTACAACGGATATTTCCATGTTACTCACTTGTTCCTAAGCACCCAGAGCAGCTGTAGTAAACACATTCTTAGCAAGTAGAGTGGCCCGGCTGTTATTGAAGCATTTTAAAAACTCTTCATATTTGAAGACAAAAATAATTTCATGAAATATTCATTCAGTTCTGTAGAGTTTAGCCTGTGACTTAACCAGCAATATAACCTGTGCAGGATGCAGAATTTTACGCTTGTTGATCAGTTTTCTATTGCAGTGCTCCATGGGATTTGTAGTGCTCCTAAAGCTGTGGGCACACCCCACCATTACCGTGACAACCGGTTTCACAAAGTCTTAATTCAACACATCTGACTTTTGGTTGCTTGCAAATTACATTGCATGACAGTAGTCAGCCTCCCAGATTTTTAAAAATCCAAAATAACTCTTCACTTCATGTTCTCCACTTAGCACCAAATCACATTATCCGTCACATGCAGTTTGTCGCCGTGCCACAGTCCTTTCATGTGTTCAAATGAGCGTTAATGTATCCACTTTTTTTTTTTTTTTGGTTTGTTTTTTCAGGAGAAGGCTTCCACAACTACCACCACACATTTCCCTTTGACTACTCCACCAGTGAGTTTGGCTGCAAGCTCAATCTCACCACTGCGTTTATAGACGCCATGTGCTTCCTGGGATTGGCCACGGACCGCAAGAGGGTACTGAAGGAAACAATCCGTGCCCGCGTACAGCGAACGGGTGACGGCAGCTACAAAAGTGGCTGAGTCACGCTAGCTACAAACTCTGAAATTGATAACCGATGTGTCGAACCGAGACAGAACATAGCAACAGGTATAGCAGCATTTCAGTGATGGGGTGGGGGTGGGGGGGGATGATTACCATGCTTCTGATTATAAGTTAAACCTCTTCCTGAGACTAATATTGGCTTTAAAGAGTAGACCTTTCCATAAATTGTGTGGGTCTCTTTAAGTTTTGAAGTGTCCTCACCGACTATTAGCCACAGCCAGCGACTTGGCTACATGTGCAAGCACAGCTTTTTCACCATAATATTAAACAGGCACGAAGAGAATGAAAAAGGCTAATCGGGATTTTTTTAAAGTCTCTTTTGGCAGCAGTACAACAACCAAACAAGTCTGTGTGAGCAGTGTGTAAAAGCAGCAATTACAGAATAATTTACAGTGTCTCTTTATTTGTTAATGTGCTATTTATTGATAGTCTTTGGCACTTTGAAAGCTTTATTGAAACCCTTAACAGTGAGGTTTCTCTACAGGCAAGAGTGAGCGCCTTTCGCTCTAACTTCAAGTTTCATTCCACAGGGAGTGAAGTTTCATCTTGATATTTGTTTTGTCTATTTCAAGCTAAGGTGTTTCTTTATTTCTGGTAAGCTAGTAGTAGTCTTACTAAACCCTAAGCTGCCGTGTTCAATGCCAACACCAAGACAGTCCACACACGACTGAACTGTCCCCATTTATCATACCAGAGTAACCCTGGGCGAGTATGGTTCAGATGTGTCATACTTTGACACCCACTGTCTCCAGCTGTCCAAGGGGCTCCTAATAGGATTGAGTTCTCTGGTTGGACGTAAGTGTATACCTCTGGTTGAGTAGTGACGACACCTCAGACTTGATCATTAACCGTTCTCATGTAAACGCCTCTGGACTGAAACGTAGAACCAGAATTCTCACTCTCAATCTGAAAAGGGAGAATTATTTGCATTTATCTTGTATTTATTTGAAATACACTCTGATATAAGGTCTCCCTCTCCCTCAGATAAGGCCAATGAGGCATGTGTAGGAGGTGCATTTACATTTTGTGCTGTGTGATTATTGAAACATGTGTCAGGACTCTTGCCCTAATGCCTTATGAGGGTTGCGCACCTGTTTGAACAAATTAAAAAAGCAAATTATGAAACTAAATTGGGGCTTATTTATTTATTTTTTTTTCTGTCCAATCATGGCTGTGTGGTGTCTGTCTGAAACACTTTTGAAGGAACACTTCAAAAACTATAATCCCTTATTTATTACGGCCAAAATGGGACCATGCATTCAACAGATCCTAGAAGAAGGAGAAAAAGAAAAAAAAATTGTGGGTTACAATGATTAAACTTTTGTGGAACCAAACATATACTTTTGCTCTCAAACAAGATCCAAACTTGTTACGATATCATCAATGATACTGTTCTAGTATTTGTCACACTTCGTCTTTTACAGAGCAACAATTTTTTACAGTGTTAACTTCTTGAAGTTTGAATGCCTTAAAAAAATGGCACATTTTTTCAAAGAATGTTTTTGCCCACTGTATGTACCGTAAATAAACCAAATTTTCTACTTGTGAAAAAGTATGTTTTGCTGTTTTTGTTTGAATTCTGTAATACTCCTTTATTCGTATACTGAATAAAAAATGACCATACTATTTCTGTTACATTCTTTATGGACGCTACGATAACTACTTCTAGTTATTAACTATACAATAAAGAACTATTCAAAGTGTGACAAAAGGAATAAAACAAGTCACTGTCAAAGATCACTGCAACTTTATCAAACATAAAATAAGTACTGCTGTGTACACACATGGTGTTTGACATTTTTGGAGACCTTTTGATCTTTACTGACAGTTTTTGAATAACTTTTCGTCTGCACATGCTTTTACACACCGATATGGATCAGGATGAGTTGTTCCAACAGGCGTTAAGAATCTCTGAATGTTTTTTATTATCTCCATCTCGCTGCGGCCCATCTGCTCGTGTTTTTGAACGTGTTTGACACTTGTCTCCAGTCTACATGCCTGAGCTGATGGGGATCTACATCTGCCGGTCACACTCGGCTTACAAACATGTGACATTGATGTAATAACGCTGCACTTTTGACATCACCGTACATATTTCAGATATCTGCGGCTATTGTTTGAGCATTCCTCGAAGGTTCGCTGAGATCTCGGGAGATGCGGTACTTGATGTTTTGTGTCCTCTCCTGCAGACTTTTGTGAAACACTTGTTTATTTATAAACCACACAGTTATGGAACAGGCTCTTGAATAATTCTTTTAATTATCTTTTGGTCTCATTTGTAAGCCTTGATGGATGAGAGCAGCTGGGTGGACTGATGTGCAGGTTCAAGATTTACCAGGCCTGTTGAAAAAGCTACCAGCTCCCAATCTGAGCCTGATTTACTCAGTGGTGGACAAGCAAATAGGGAATTTCCTCACTGGGGTCATTGGGTTTTTAAGCTGTTATCAATTCAACCATTTGAAGAATCTTTCAACTTGCTCCCTCTGCTGGACAATAAGCTGTATGGCAACTCAAAGAAGCAACATGCTCCCTCTGCTCTGCGTAAAAAAAAAAAAACACTAAATGCGATTTGTTTGGTGCAGCTGGTGATTTTCCTGCCAGTGTGTTGCAAGGGGCTACAGAGTGCAAGACAGCCAGCAGTGTCCAGTCCAAAATGTACTGTAAGTGGTCCCACCACTGCTGATCTCTGTTGCTCCAACAGTGACATCAGCCCTCTGTCTATTGGCTGCTGACTGTCAGGCCATCCTCCCCTCGGCATGTAGCACCTCAGTGCGGTCACACTGCCAGCGAGAGCTCAGACACTCCACTGTGGTCAGTCAGACGCTTTTAGCTCGGTAATAACAAACCTGTGTAACACAGATGACTTGTTAACTGTTGCTGCTCGCTGCTGGCCGCTTTTCAGATCCGATGTTAGATTTTAGCGGGCTGAAATGATCCAGATAAAAAAAAAAAGAAAAAAAAAAAGATGAACGGTTATGTGCGCATACCGTGTGCGTCTGTGCATCATGTGTCCAATTAGACTTCCAGTATTTGCGAAAAAAAAAAAAAAAGCATTTCTAGTTAAGACTGTCGTGGATAATACAGGCAAAAATGGTGCTTTCTGTGGAAGGGGGAAAACAACAGGACAGATCCTGCAGTTTACTTGTCATTCCTCTTTAAATAATTAATCCAAAAACATCCCTCAGAAGTCCCCGTCCCCTCCGAATCACTCCCCCGCTCTCTCTAATCCTAATTTGCACACAAGAAGATTGCTAAAGGGCTGCCAGTGCCAAAGGAAAGGGTCCTAAGGGTCAGACGGGGTTATTGGGGAATAACCCTTCATCCAGCGTTAGGTAGGGACCGTCTGGATTAGTGATGCAAATGTCCCATAGGGTATCTGATCAATGGTCAGGCCAGTCCACCTTTTTAATTTTCTGTCACCTCACAGAATTCATCTAAATCATCATGATTTTAGATGGCTGAAATGTTGCAGGAAAACATGCAGAAATCACCTTCATCCCCTGAAGTTAATATGAGCTGATACAAGCATATCACGCCATGCATTGTATATGAAATATAACATTTGACTGCAGACTATAACTGCACAGATATGGGGGAGAAATATACATGATATCCCTGATGATCTTCGATATGTACAGTTTAAATTGAAGCGGTCAAATGACACGTTTGAGGCTATCACTGCCCAGCGTAAGTATCAGTCCTTGTGTTTCACTCTGATAAACATTGATTCAATCACACTATAGTAAAACCATGAATTACTTCCTCAAGAACAAACACTATTTTTTTTTTTTTTGCGCTCCTATCAAATTAACAATCCGCCATCCAGAGGACTATCTCCCACTAATCCCCGACAATCAGCTGCGTGTTAGATAGCTTAAATAAACTTTTTTTCCGACCAGAAATTCAAGGGATCAGTGTTACACTTTTCCTATAGGATTAAACAGATCTTCCTTTGCTCTTGAATAGAGGCAGGGAACCTACCGTTGCCCGGCCCTGAAGGCCCAGGGTGCCCTTTTGATCATTTCAGTCTCTCCTTGGTGCAATACTTCTGATTGGCCAAGAGAGTAAGAAGGGGGAAAATCTTTAATTAAGCAGATAATCTCTTGTTGGGACGAGAGCAGCTCCATTTCAGAGCCCCCTCCTTGAATCTTGGAAGCCCTGGTGAAGTTTCATGTGCTGGTAGCTCAGTTTCCTCTCCATCGTTTGACTGTCTGCAGGCTTTGGACGGGTTCAGAGTCACCGTCATCCCCCTCACCTGTCAGGATGTTCATGCATTTGGAGGTTTTCTATTACATTTTTATTCTCCTGGCTCACATGAGGTCGTACTGCTGCTGGTAAGTTTGATTTACTAGGAAATATCATGATTATTAATATTTTGATATTTATTTTGTGTCCTGATGATCTTCAAACTGTTTCATGGCAGTGGCATCATGCAGCTCAAGCACTTTTATCAGTATAAAATTAAATGAATTTAAATCATTTTTTTCTCCCATCAGTCAAAATCAAAAGGCATAACATGACCCTTAATATGACTTCATCGAAGAATTGGAAATAAGGAAATTACTGGATTTGTTTTATTCACATCACTAATACCACTTTCTGATAAATTGTAACTAATGGCTTTATTAATGATGAATAAATTGATTACTAATGCTTTATAAATCAGATGTAAACCATGAGTAAGAACAACTTTTTGGTTGCCAGGTTGTGAAAGCTCCCCTTTTACTTACCGTCTGACCGCTTTTTACTAGAAAAGGCCTGCAGACAATCTGGATCAAAATCCATTTATTTAGTTATCAGCGCTTAAAACTGCAACCTTGATGGATTAAAACAATTTTTTCATAACTTATTAACATTTCTAACTTGATAGCTTATTTAAAAAGCAAGAATTTCTAAATGGATAGTCAACATTTATAACTGCTTTACTTCCAAACAGAAAAAGATAAACACCAGCCAGTGGGATTTTTTACAACCTGGCAACCCAAAATTTAAAGTAACCAGGTTTTGGTAACCTAGACGTTGCCCTTAGCACGCCACATTTCTTACATTTCTGGAACAAATTCAGTCGTATTGTTCGCTGAGATTTGGAGGCCTACTGATGTCACGATTTAACATGTTACAAAGCGCACTAATGAGAGATGTTAGTGGAGGAATTTGTGAAGGACACTGAGCTTCCCTGAGTGAATAAGCTGTCTCCTTTTCCAGGTCAGTGAATAATTTCTTGATGACTGGACCCAAGGTAAGCCAACTTTCTTTTGATCTTTTCTCCCTGTCCTTTCCCCAAAAGAGAAAAGCATGCTTTGTGATATCTTAACTCAAGTGTATTGACAAGCTTTGTATGTAACAATGCCTCTAATAATATATCAGTGATATTCTTAGACCTTTGTGATTTTTCTCCCCCCCCCTCTCTGTACACTTGACCTTATTCAGACGTTCTGTGTAACTTGTGGGTTGAATGTTTTTAGGGGCGAGGGCAGGCATCGCTGTAGTGGGTGGTCATCATTAGTGAGCCAGTCCCTTGTGAAAGAGTTGGTACTCCATCTCTCCAAAGGCCACTTGAGACATATTAGTTATATTATCGTTCACACAGTCTGAACAAGCTGCAGAGAGGCGGGTGAAAGCCAGGGACGGGCCGTATTTCACTCATTCACTGTGGCTGATATCGTTTCAAATAGAGTTTGAATGCAGTTCACATGGTTTTTGTGATGAATCTCCAAATCATAAAATACTTTAAAAAAAAAAAAAGTTATCCACTTTTGAGGACGCGTGTCAAGACATGTAGTTTGGCCTTTCTGAGAGACTTAAGAATAAAACATTTGACACCAGTAGGAAGATAAATATGAACCTGAACTCTGTGTTGTGAGCTCACACTCGTGTAACATACTTATTTATATTCTTCTAACTGCGCTGGATTTATTAGGTAAGATGCAACCACTCCCATTGTTTGCATCATCTTCCCCAAAGACGATCATGCCAGATGATTCAGAACCATCTCAACCTCTTAAATCATGTTGTCATTGTTGCAAGATGTGGGGCGCCTGTGCGTTATTTCATAAGTTTATTGTATATCCTCTGTCCATGCTGCTGTTGCAGGCATACCTGATCTACTCCAGCAGTGTGGCAGCAGGAGCTCAGAGTGGCATAGAGGAGTGCAAATACCAGTTTGCATGGGACCGTTGGAACTGCCCCGAGAGAGCTCTGCAGCTGTCTACACACAGCAGCCTGCGCAGCGGTAAGTTCCAGTTCACCAGCTCAAACATCTCGACACTGCAGCAGAAAGAGAGCAAGACGGAGGAAGAGAGAGAGAGAGAGAGAGAGAGAGAGAGAGAGAGAGAGAGGTTCAACATCTAAATGGAGAACTTTAAAATTCCTTTGCGAGGAGATGTTTGCTTAGCCACATCGTTCATCACCCTTTGGGATAGCTACAGTGGGCATGGCTGCTAAACAAACACACTAATCCATTTCACAACGTTCCTCGGAATCACTGCCTCCATTCGCAGCTTCTGAAAGCAATACACCTAGATTCACAAAACAAGGAGTCCAACACAATACAAAATCAATTTCATGCAGGCACAGTTTAGAAGTGGAGATTCTTTCACGGCCTGAACGGAATTCAGAAAATAGACAAATTTAATACATTAAAAATAGCACCTAATGTCTAACATGAGAAATGAAACTTGTTATGCAGTGAACTGAACTTACCGAGAGAAAGAGATCAAATTCCTAACCTACAACATTGTTAATAAGTGTTTTTCTGTTGGCAGCAAATCGGGAGACAGCATTCGTTCACGCCATCAGCTCGGCTGGAGTCATGTACACTTTAACCAGGAACTGCAGCCTTGGAGACTTTGACAATTGCGGCTGTGACGACAGCAGGAACGGACAGAGAGGTCAGAGACGCACAAATATGTACATAAACACCCATGTTTACTTCTTCTGCAATAAGTTAAACTTATTTACTTATTATTCACTCTCATAGGCGGTCATGGTTGGCTCTGGGGCGGCTGCAGTGATAATGTGGGCTTTGGCGAGGCCATCTCCAAACAGTTTGTGGATGCTTTGGAGACTGGGCAGGATGCACGGGCAGCCATGAATCTGCATAATAACGAGGCTGGACGCAAGGTACAGTAGCTGCTCTTAATTCACTTCATCCGCTCCGTCCAGAGAGATGAGTATAAGATGCAGTACAATCCAGCCTTGACTTGAACCATACAGTATTTAAATTGAGAGGCGGCTCGGTTGAAATTTTGAGAATCTCTTCTGGCCCTCCAACTGATTGCACAGTGTGAAGCAGCTTTTGAATCATTTTTTTCCCCTTGCTCAGAATTACACTGAGTGTGCCACCCAAGCATCCCTTTCACGTCGCTATAAGTGAGGTGCCACTCGTCCCCAATAATAACAGTGAGTTCGGTGTACCAGAAGGGCCTATTTACCAGTGCTGAATGCCCCTTATGACAATACCTCAACTCAAGAATCTCAGGATCACTGGTGCAAGCTTAATTAGAGATCCCGGGGAGCCAGACATTGCACAGCGTTCTGTATTATGCTGCTTTTTAAAATAAGTGTTTAGTTTTATTCTTGCAATAAGGATCCCACATTTATGTTGGTCTTTGTTTGGCCCCGAGGGAGTCTGAGGGGACCACAGGCGTGCAGCTGAAGTGCTCTTTGTTTACGGTGCCTTTGCTCCCCCCTGTTGGGCCCTAGGATCCCCATGGCACCTGGAGCATCATTGTAACAGAAAAAAATGGGGATAGAAGGAGAGAAAAACTCCTTTTTCATTTCTCCACTCAATGGGACTCTCCATTGGGTCTTCTCACACTAGAAAACATGTTGATAATGAACATGCTAAATAAATACTCCTATTTCTTCTGGGGGGACAATATGGCTCAATGTGAAACTTTGATTCAGCCTCACCTCAACAGAAAGGTTTCCTTTTCAACTGACAGCTGTTTTGTGTCGGGTAAAGTCAGGAAACACTGAGGACGACAAAGAAACTCAGCAATGGACCTTGAAGCTATCATTTCTTCCTTTCAGTGCATTCACCCCCCTTTTTTTTACTTAACTGGAAAACTTTGGGAATACAATCGCTTAATTTGACAACACATCAATCAAGAGACAATGAACATCCTGTCTTTTACACACATATATACAGACACACCTACATATATGTATTCATATTCTGAACCACAGAATCAGTTTCTTTGTTTCTGCATCCTATCCTATCAACACAGAGAAACTATATATACATTTTAATGAGGCAAATCTTCCCCCCTTTCTGTCCTCTCTGTGTCTCCAGGCTGTGAAGGGGACCATGCAGAGGACTTGTAAGTGCCACGGTGTGTCAGGAAGCTGCACCACTCAGACCTGCTGGCTGCAGCTGCCAGAGTTCAGGGAGGTGGGGAACTACCTGAAGGAGAAGTACCACCGAGCTCTGAAGGTGGATCTCCTCCGAGGAGCCGGGAACAGCGCAGCCAGCCGGGGGGCCATCGCTGAGACCTTCAGCTCCATCTCTCGGAAGGAGCTGGTCCACCTTGAAGACTCCCCCGACTACTGCCTGGAAAACCGCACCCTGGGCTTGCCGGGCACGGAGGGCCGTGAGTGTCTAAAGAAGGGCAAGAGCTTGAGCAAATGGGAAAAGCGGAGCTGCAAGAGGCTATGTGGAGAGTGCGGGCTGGCCGTGGAGGAGCGCAAAGCTGAGATGGTGTCGAGCTGTAATTGTAAATTCCACTGGTGCTGCGCGGTGAAGTGCGAGCAGTGCAGGAAGACAGTGACCAAGTACTTTTGTGTAAAGAAGGGCGGCCAGCGGGGAAGAAATGAGAGTGCTGGTAGCCGCCGGAAGAACCTCAGACTGAGGAAGAAGCACTGAGCGTCTTCATCACTTCTGCCTGCTGTCATCATTTTTGTACCACTGCAGCTCCTGTGAACGCTCAAACTCTCTGTGCATGTTCAGATAGCGTGTGCTTTGGAGAACAACAACAACAAAAAAATACAATTTAAGACCAACTTCGATGTCAATTTTGTATTAAAAGCTAAAGATGGTGTGATGCGCACAAAGTAACGTGATAGAGGAGATAAGAAGGGGAGGTTTTACAACTTTGTAGAATTTTTGGTACAAATGTATTTAAGATATATTTTTATACTTTTTTTTTAAAGGTCACTGGGCGTTTGAGTATTTCTCTGACTTCAAAATTCTCCAGAACATGATTTATTTATTTTCATACATACACAAAAAGCTTAAAATTAAACATTTATTTGTTTTTGATCCATCCATCAGGTTATAATCCCATGTATGCCTAAGGCAATTAGCCTGGCAGATTACTCTCTGTATATTTCAGCTATCACTGCCAGACTTTGAATATAAAACATTCGGGGACAGTCTACTCTCCCGTCATTTGGCTTGCCCTGACCTTTGCTGCCCTCTTGATGTATTTAATTGTATATAAAATGAAGCACTTTGTACTGTACATTGTTGTTAATTTGTTAATTTATTGCACAGCGTTTCCTAGTTTTTTGCTTTATTGTTAGCTGCCTTTGTGGTTTGTTTTCTATTAAAATGTAATGAAAGAATAATAAATCCTTCGATCTTATATATCATTCAGCCAGAAGAAAGTGTTGATCCTTCTTTAACATACTCTTTGAGACAGTAATACCTGATAGTTTGCAGTAAACACAGCCTTACACTACACATTGTTCACACTGGGGTTAGGATACTCCGGGGCAAACAAACACGAATAGAAGACTTTCCAGCGGACTCTTCGTTCCATCATGCCTTTCTCAATTTCGCCTCCACAAATACCTCCCGTTCTCTCCCTCATCATGGTAATCCTCAAAGAGCCCCCTAACTCCCAAGCGCTTGGAAGTTTCTTTACTGTTTAATACTAGTTTAATTAACTTTGTCCAGACAGAGTAGGCCAGTGGGGGTGGAGGGCATGAGGCAAGTTGCCCTTAAAAATCATCCCGCCTCTAATTTTGTATGCTAATCTCCTTTTTCACGCCGCACCTCCTTAGGAGTGGGGGAAAGAAATGTTGGGAAAACTTTGGGTTGCCTGTGCAGGGCTTCCTGTGGCTGTTTTATTTCTGGGCCCACCTATTTGGATCCTTTCACTCCTCTAGGGCCTTCCTTTGCTCGATTTAACAATGAATGCAGAGCTAATCAGCTCTCTCGGAAATGCACCACTGTCGAGGAAGGTAATCCCTCCTTCTCTCCTCTCAATGGGCTGTCGCCTTCTAAAGGACTTTGGGAAAAGGCTTTGCACAGATTCACACTGTTCTCTCAAAAGAAGTTAGTTCAAGTATTGTGCCCAAACAAGTGGGTTTTATAAACACATGCTTGCCAGGATACTCACCCCACCTGCAAGTAAGAAGTGCCAGGCCCAGGCAGACTAGCACATGGCAGCCGAAGCCGAAACCCTTCAGACGAGATGGGACATGAAAGAGGAGATTAGAGATCCCATTGAGAAGGGGGCGTTCATTTCTGCACCTTCCTCCTTTTACTCAATAAAGTGTCAAGGAAACACCTTGTTGACATCTTATTTACCAAATAATGATCATAATCAAAACTCCTCCCTCCTCTGATGACCCCTGTTGGCTGGCCGGATTGCTCTGCCTTGGCATGCAGCAAAAACCCTCTCACTAACAAAAGATCCAGCATACCAAGCTATTGCCCTGTGGCTCTGTGATAGAGAGTACAACAGAGGCATGTCAAAATGTTCATTCACAGCATTTTAAAGGGGATGCAAAATTGTAATTAGGACACACATTTTGGATTTGACTTAACAAAGCCACTTTAAACTCGGTGTGCAGGATTCATCAATTCTTATTTGGACTTTTTCTTCTTCTGGTTTTAATTGCGTGAGTCGTGCACCGACTCGCTCTCAGTGGAACGTTTCTCACACATAAACGCACATGTAAAACATTCGTCGCACAAATCTGCTGACACAGCGATCAGTTCATGTGTGGGAAAGGCAGACAGAAAAACTCGTTTGGCTGTTTTTTTTTAAGTTCAGCAGTTTGACACACCTGCAGCTCGGGTTATTTATTCAGTGGAGATCGGCTGTGGATCAGGAGCATATATGAAAGAAAAGGCATTGCTTTAGTTTGTACGAAGATAATACTATGTTTAACCCGGAGACCTAATGTCAGGCTTTGGGTTGCAGATTCAACAGAGAGAGGAGAAAAAAGATCTCTGCTTCAAAAAGAGAGTAAATTAATGCTTACATTGTACATAATTACCACTGTGCGCCTTACCCTTTACCCTACTGCACTATACTTTACTGTTTGTCTTTAATCATGGGTGTGTTCTTATGTTCATAACACTGTTGACTGATATGAGCAGACTGGCTTGACATGGAGAAAAATTTGAAATGGAAAAAAAGAGAACGTAGATAAATGAAACGCACGTTACAACGGCGTGTGAAACGTGAAAGCCCATAATGTTGATCACACAGAGAGTGACACGACCTCCGACCAAAGGGCCTGAACTTCCGTCTCTCGGGCAGGCCCTGTCATGTTCAATTTGCTATAACACATGAGCCCGAGGTGGCAGAGAGAAAGACGACACCACAGAGGAAGGGGGGGGGGGGGTTTAAACAGATGCTTTCTAACAATTAATTTAAAGTTATGTAGGGAACACAAGAGATTGATAGAAGTGTGTCACTGTCAGCCTTAAAAGACAATTTGAATTTAGAGTTTTGGTTAGACTTTTTTGTTTAAATTAATACTGTCGTGGCTCTGCAACATGGCACTCATGACATTTAAATAATATAAAGAAAAAAGGAGGCAGATTTCTGTCAGGTAGCGAGCGATAATGCAATCAGTGATAGATGGGAAAACGACTTATAATGCTTCAGAGAATCCTCAACTAATAGGATTTATGGCTTAGGGGTTCTGGACCTACAACACCTAGAGGGGCGAGGGTCAGTATGAATGTGAGAGAAAGCCGACCCAGATGAGTACAGATGAGTGGGACGTCCACCATATGCTCTTTAAACAAAGCTCAGTGATAATTATGTCTATTTGTTAACAATTATCGCATGAGCTCCAAAAATTGGATGTTTGCAGCAGATGCTTTGATTCATCAGGAAACAGTCTCATTGTAACAGTAGCTCCTCGAGAGAGTCTTTGTTTTGACAGGAGTCCATCTGTTGGGGAGAAGACAGCAGTGGTGAATGTATTTGTTGCTATCAGCAGGATTGAGATACAAGCTTCTTGAAGCTCACCGGGGTGGTCAGTCTCCCGGCTGTGGGTATCTGCAAAGAATGGGAAAAGAGGAGCATCAGAGGGATCAGCTCAGCTCAGCTCAGCTCACTGATCTGCACAGGAAACACCGAGCATGGGAACCCACCAGGGAGTCCAAACTAGCCCCTGTGGTGGAAATCTGCTGATAAAACCTGACAAAAAGCAAAACAGAGGAAATATTTGGTACCCGTGAGGTGAAATTACGCCTGCATGTGGCTTTACAAAGAGGTCCTATGATCAAAGTGATTGCTGAGGTGTGGGCTACTCCATCTACTTTAATATCAGTCTGACATTGACTAAACAGAGAAAGGCTCCATCAGCTGGCTCAGTCCACTGAGCAAGGTACAGTATGCACTGCTATCTCGTGAAGAATGAGTGTACACTGATCAATGCAGCAATGCTGAGGCAATATGATAACCATAGTTAAATATTGGATCAGCAATTCAGAAGTGTTTGCTCAGACTTTCATCTTTCATAGACGGAAAGACAACTTCTTTCTTGTGTCAGGTATCACATCATGTCATCGACGACATTACACTCTGCTGTATAGGTGCACTGTTCAGAGGAGCACTGGTGGAAGAAATAGTCAGATTTAGAGTGATTAAGAGTAAAAAGGAAAGTAGAAGTATTCAGATTAAATCAGCAATATGTGCTGAGTGTTAAAAGTACTTATTGTGAAGAATAACCCGTCCCTGTGTCACATTATTACATTGTTGTGCTCTGATAATAAAAAAGTTTATAAAATGTTAAAACTTTTGAGTAGTTTAATCTATGACAATACATAATATTTTATAAAATCATCATGTTTTATATGCAAAATCTTGATTTGAAGTAGCAAAAGATGGAAATACTCAATAACAATAAGTGCAAAAACCTAAAACTGTACTCAAGTATAGTACTTGAGTAAATCTTCTGCTAATGATGTCGATCCCTGCATGCAACTTTCTGTAGCTGTAAATATTTGTTTGACGATCAATCGTCTGCAAAGCTGCAATAATGCAATGTCGCCCTCTCGTGGTGGAGACAAGTCAACACAAGGTGAAGCCTCAGTCATCCGGTCCTGCAGATGTCGCTGTCGGATATACGGCACATAATATTACCGACATGTTTCCCTGAACAGTTTAGTTTGTGTCGTTTGTTTTCTGGCTGTCAACACGGTGTGTAAACACCTACACGGAACAGAGTCGGAGTGCGCTTGTGTCGGCAGGACCGCACAGATTCTCCTTTGCAGATTTAATAGCAGTGAATGGGAAAGATTGTATGATTTTTCCGCCGCTAACCCCGGAGCTTTGCAGGGTAGAGTCTCTCGCCTGTGGTCGTTTCATTGTAAGGAGGACGGAGGGTGCTTATCAACGCTAGTCGACTACCATGGCAGCGGCGACGGTTGTGGACCCGGCGGACAGCGACGGCTGCACCGGTTACCCTGGCGTCCAGAACAGAGGCTGGGATGAGTCCCAGCTACGAAAATACTCTTTCCCAACAAAGCCTATTCCCAGAATGTCTCACACGGACCCCAGAGCAGACATACTAATAAGCAACGAGGTAAACAGTCTTAAGTTAGCTTGCTGAAACTTTTAATACACCTAATTTGCTTCAACAGGACCTGCACCACAAACCATGTCTGACTGCAGGTGCTGGCTTGCAAAGTATATTGGGTCGAAACCCCTTGTTAGTGTACATAATGTTATTAATATATAGCAGGGTATTGAGTCTGACGGTGGATTGTATTAGACTTTGTTTAGGTTTATTTCTTAGCTGGTCCATCATAAATCATTGCAGGGAAATGCATTTGGAGATTTAGCCTAATTTTGCAAAAGTCACTTTGTAATACTGAGATCAGAATACAAAAATGTTAAGAGATGAATTTGTAGTGGAAATACAGAAAAATATTCAGCAGGTATATTGATATTTTTTTTATTTATCATTAAGCAAAAATATGCCCCACATTTCAAAGTGAGCAACAAGAGTAAAGCATTTTGTTTGCATTTGATAATGTGCATAGTAAATGTAAAAAAAGCTAAAGATGAATGTTTATAAAGGTGTGAATTTGCTTGCTATCAGGTGACAGCATGGTAGACCTGGAAAGCCTATGGGGCTTCAAGTTCAAGGCTAATCCAATCAGTGGTGTCACACTTAAGGTAGTGTGAAATCTGGTTAGTAACGGTTGACTAGTAGTTGTTGTATCA
This sequence comes from Protonibea diacanthus, assembly GCA_028641955.1. Classification (NCBI taxonomy): domain Eukaryota; kingdom Metazoa; phylum Chordata; class Actinopteri; family Sciaenidae; genus Protonibea; species Protonibea diacanthus. The sequence goes on from CM053989.1 coordinate 11,380,830, forward strand.
CTATGGGAGCATACTCAAATGAATAATGCTTATTTATCTTAGTGTGCAAACATGAATGTGTATCTAAGTGTCTCGTGCTATACTTTAATTTGTATTTCACAATTAGTGGTGACTTCAGTACTTTAGAAACAACCAGATTCCCTTTTCTATCATCGGATATGGATGATGATAATGCACACTAATCTGTAAGTCATAGCTGCTAAGAAATGGTTAACAAGATTTGGTAACATCATCTTGTCAAACTAACCGACGCGCCCTGTTTGAACTTTATGAGGTTTAAATCTCGTTCAAGAGAAATTACTAAACATTTCACACACCTTCGACCATGCAAAATCTTTATTTAACATGTCGAGGACATAATATTTCTAAAGCGCTGTTTAAAATACATTTTAAAGTTATTTTGTGTAAGCCTAATCATATCCCGAAGATTTATAACTTAAAAGTACGATGTCTATATTATATAGATATTATATATATATCATTTTCAGCTTTTATGCTTTATTGTGGACTTTAATGCTTAAAGTCTACTTTTAAGAAGTCATGGTGCTGGTAAAATTGGTGTTAACTGGAATACCTAAGCAGAGCTCGTTATTATGGACAACAATATCAGTCAGAGGTAAGAGAGCCATGAGTTTAAAATAGGTTTGCGCTGTTGTTTCAGGTTATAAGTAAACGCTATGTGTTTGCCATGAGGAAAAACGGAGAAGTCGTAGCCATTTTCAGTAGAAGCTGTTTGATACTCTAACATATTTCACCGATACATGAATGAATACACTGCGTTCATGGTTTAACTCAAGTAAAAGTCATGTATGTGTTAGCTCAGTTTAAAGCTTTTAGCTTGGTTTATTATTCTCGAACTCCCAGCGGCCAATCACACACACGCGCGTGCCAGAGTGTTATAACAACAAGCTTTATATGTCCAAATATGGTATGTTCATACTGTCGCTGTATTAAATCACGTTAACGACAAAAACACCCCCCATCCTAATTATCGACGAACCGTGGCGGCATAAAGGGGTATTTCCCAGTATTTCTGCAAGTTGTATCACAGCAGAAATAAGACACGTAGTTTAAGACGACACACGACGACGCGACAGCCTGAAAGACCGATATCTGAAGCATCACAGCAACGCATGTGGTCAGTTGTTGCAAAGACACAGAAAGACCCGCAAACCGCAACTCAGACACCGGCCACACTGAAGCTGTTCTCTGGGGTATTCTAACAGTTTTAACTCTGAGCTTTCGGGGCTGCAGCCACCTCCGAGCTCTCCGGCGAAAGTGAAAGCGAGAGCCGGTGCATTGAGAGACAGGCGGCGGGTACGCGCCCAGTGGTCTACGTTCAGTTAGTCACGTAGCACTCGGAGCTCAGTGTGACCAATGCCATGAAGAGCACACTACCGATGCATACTGTCAGCGTGGGTGTATGCCGGGATGCACTCATGTTCCCTTTTGTTCTGCACAGAAATATTAATATCAGTAGTCTGTGGTTTAGATAACACAATGAAGACGATGCACGTGCAGCAAAGTAAATGTTAATGTGACACGTCACGTGCTTTAAAAGAACAGAGGACATTTTACTGCAGTTTTAAACATGTTTAACCTGTTTTATGCATTTGATTCACATTAATAGTTAACAGCAATTTGATTAAATAAAGCTGCAGTTTTCTGCAACTACTGTGAAAAAACAAAACAAAACAAATCACAAAAACAAAACAAAAACTTTAATCCTCATGACATAATAAAGTAATTATTGCAACAGTAACAACCAGTGATACAGCCTTTTTAGCAGTGATAATATATTAGTGCATTATTCCTTAGAGAGCTTGGTTATTTATGTGGCATATATATGTATAAATGGACTATTCACAGTGTAGTTTTTGTTATCATACTGTACTGAAATGTCATTTGTCTGTTTTCAGGAACCGGTGGTTTTAACAGACACAAACCTCGTGTATCCAGCTCTCAAATGGGACATTGAATACCTCCAGGAGAACATTGGAAATGGAGACTTCTCTGTTTACATCGCAGAAAACCACAAATTCCTCTACTATGATGAGAAAAAAATGGCTAATTTTAAGAACTTTGTCCCAACGTCACGGCGAATGGAAATGAAATTCTCTAAATTTGTGGAAAAAATGCATTTAATGGAGCAAATGGGAGGAGAGGAGAGGTAAGACGTGAGGAATATAATATACAGGAATATCTAAGCTATCTTTACAGTCTATCAGCCCTGCCAAAATCCCCTCTTTGAAACACAAACAGGGAAGTAACCCAAGTGTCAGGAACAAGATGTGATTGTGCTACAGGTATGCAGGGTGTCATTATGAAATGTAATGCCAAACAGGAAAGAGTTGTTGTAAGAATTTTCAAATGACCCTTCACTAAGGGTCATTATAGATACAGATTGCATCATAAGTCTAATAGTTAGCATTTCCCCAATTTAAATGTCATCTCTTTGACCTGTCCCTTACCCTCGTTCTGTTCTGGACTTCTTCTATTTATACATTAACTTGAGCTTTACCTTACTCTGCCAACCTTAGCAATTAGACAGTATGAAACACAGTATGAACCTAATTTTTCTAACAAGAGTGACTGAGTAAGCACTTACATAGAAGAATCAGGGTAGGGGGAGCATGTTACTGTGACCTAACTTGGCCTGGCGACACCCCCAGATCACTTACTGAAGTGAACTCATTTGACACACTGACATCACAGTCTCTGTCTGGATTTAGACCGTCCACTCTGTTCAATGTCATATTGTTCTGTGGTTTAAAGAAGATGCAGTCGGCTGAAATACAAGTATGTTGTAAACAAGCATATATCCTGCAGACACATTTATAGCACTAGAGCAACTTATCCGAGTGCAGAACAAAGTGCCTCATGCATTTTGCACGTCTCTTTTCTCGCACGTTTCTAGGGTATATCTCCAGCAGACCCTGAATGACACAGTAGGGAAGAAGATTGTTGTTGACTTCCTCGGTTTCAACTGGAACTGGATCAACAAGCAGCAAGCCCAGAGAAACTGGGGGCAGCTGACATCCAACCTGCTGCTCATAGGCATGGAGGGTAAGCGATCTGACACAAGGAATGCAGTCTCAGTTTCTTTTGCACAATGCAGGATCATTTGTTTTCCACACAACACATCTTCTGTTAATATTCTCTCACTGAAGGCAATGTGACACCAGCACATTACGACGAGCAGCAGAACTTCTTTGCACAGATCAAAGGCCATAAGAGATGCATCCTCTTCCCTCCAGACCAGTTCGAATGTCTCTATCCATACCCTGTGCACCACCCCTGTGACAGACAAAGCCAAGTAAGCCATAGATACGTAGAAACCCACCTAGGGTTTGGTACTGTGAGCTTATTATTGAGCAAATTTGTGATTTAGTTTAGTTACTTTCTTACCATCTATAGCTGTAGAGATCGTTCACAGTAAAGCTCTGAGAAAGAGGGAATCCCCTCAAAGATATTCTACATTGACTATCTATGTTATTATTAAAATATTGTGTTAAGATTACTTGAAATTAAGACATAAGAAATGGCACATTATTCTAAAAAGTTTAAAATAAATGTCAAAAAGTAGAGAGGAAATGTCTTTTACTGTTAATAAAAAGATATGTTAGATACAGTATGTTTGTGTTTTGTAATGACTCCATAATTTTTATTTCTTTTATAGGTCAGTTTTGATAACCCCGATTATGAGAAGTTCCCCAATTTTAAAAATGTTGTTGGCTATGAGGCTGTTGTGGGCCCAGGAGATGTGCTCTACATCCCCATGTATTGGTAAGTAGTACTCCTGTTTGTGGAAATGATGCCGAATACTCAAACACTAAAATTCAGTTGCATTAAATCAGCTGATTCTTTCCAGGGCATTGAGTTTTAATGCATGCACTGCCAGCTGATGCATTTCAGTATGATATTTTTTGATTTAACTGCTCAACGTGCCGTTAGAAAATTACTCATCAATATTCTTTTATTATTGCGTGTTTACTGTGCCTTATTGATTGGCCCAGAATTGTCAGACATTTGGTGCTGTCAAAAGTAACTACTGTATAATGCAGTTGTAATTGGTAGTGATAAAGCTGGTGTGGTGGAGCATGAATGCAGGGCACTGGTGCCATTTTATAAACTACTTTTAACTGGTTAAAAAAAAAAGAAATAGTCATAATAGTCACTGGTGTGTGTTAAAGTAGCTTACTGGCTTCAACTTCAAGAGCTTATATTAAAAATGAAATCCTTCTTGCACAAGCTATAGTTCTAGAATAAGCTCAACGCATATAATTATATTGGTTTGGTGACAAAAATGTATACCAGTTTATTATTAGTTTCTAAGCAGAAACATACCTACTGTACATAAGCTCAAAGATCAGGCACAGTTGGCCTGGCAAGCAGCCAGTGCTTGCTCAAATTGTCTGCACCCACTGATAACATTTCCAAGTTTTCTTGTGAATATGTCAACACGAAGAAAATGTACAAGATTAGCGTGTGTTACCTACTGCAGTGCCGTTTTCCTCCACAGTAGATGTTGTGGAATTTTCTATCCTTAGGTTACACGGGGTCAGGCGTGGGCCTTGAATTCCTAGACAGTAGCAGTTGTTTGGCTTTGCTTGAGGATAACAGGTGCCAAGCTATCTCTACGTTGCCTGGTGACCAGGGTTGAAAGAAGTGAATGTTGGCCTCCTAGAAGGAATAGATAGCTAGCCATTGACTTTCCATTAACATAAACAGAAAACAGTGGCTCCAGACTAGAATGTGCTGACAGTAACCCTAACCCTAACATGGGTAAATACATTCTCTTTGACTATTTCTGGGCTTGTAGTATTTGTGGTGTTATCTGTCGGGGTTTAAAGACTGACCACCAGCAGGAGCTGTTAGAATGTGAGACCAACTCAGGCATCTTCGATGTACTTATGAGAGTGTCTTTAAGTCTCCTTGGCCAAGCTCCAGTAAACATTACAGTATAAGACTTAAGAGGCTTCTGATCTCTTCCTTACCTCCTGACCTCACCATCGATCAGCAATTTCTCAACAACAGATCTATTCTCTGCTTGACACAGTCATTATCCTGTCATCATTTATTTCCTGTAGTTTCTCAAACTACATTGTGATGCTGACATGGCAAGCAAGAACTAACGCCAGAGTTTGATGAATTTATTAATTTATATTTTTCTTCTTTCTTCAGGTGGCATCACATTGAATCACTGTTGAATGGCGGAGTGACGATCACTGTAAACTTCTGGTACAAAGTACGCATGTCTTTGAATTATTATATCTTTCACCTTAACGTGTGTGCCACTTCATGTTCATGGTCACTCATCTATTTGTACTCATTTGTGCAGGGTGCCCCCACACCCAAGAAGATAGAATACCCCCTGCGTGCTCATCAGAAAGTGGCCATCATGAGAAATATTGAGAAGATGCTGGGAGAAGCACTCGGAGACCCACATGAGGTGAAAACACTCGCTTTTATACCCTCTTTGCAATGCAAACTCTTCCCTATCGTCAGTGTACTGATTGCATAATTCACACATGAATGTCACACTGCCAGTTTCTAGAACATCAAGTCAAATCCACATTTAGGTCACCTGTTACATGCAATCCCTGGGGCATGCTGACCCTTCCAGCAACCCAATTACTGTGAATATTTATGGCTTACCTGATTTAGTAAGGGAGGAAAGATATGCAGTGTGGGACAGTGAGTAAAGCAGTGTAATACGTCTGATTTTATAAGGCGTAGTTTATTCTAACCAAGAATTCTTTTGTTTTTATACAGGTTGGACCTTTACTGAAAACGATGATCAAGGGCCGATATGAACAGGATTTCAGTTAGAGCCCCACCCTTAAAACTCTTAACTAGACTGCTTCGGAACCTCTGCGTGTGAATGTGAGACTGCCGGGTGTGTAATCCGCATTCTGACTCTGGAGCTACGTATCACTGCATGGCAGTAAGCCGCCATCTTGAAACCATTCTTCTTCAGTCACAGTCATTACAAATACAACAAATTACAGGAGACACACCTGACAAACTCGTGGAAATTCGTCCTACTTGAAGAAGTCTTTGAAGATGAGGCCTAATTTAGCTTAAGTCTAGATATATTTGTGTGAGCCAGACTCAAGCTAATGGGTTTTTGGGTTTACTCACCTAGTCAGTAGAAGTTATCTGAGATCGGTACCTTTTTAGAACAACCTCAATATTTTGACCACTAATGAATGAGTCAAGGGGAATTATATATACACAGTACACATCGGTTAAATACAGGACAGTACTTAAATACATGTAAAAACAAGTGTTAGGGGTTTGATTACATAAATGTGGAATGATCATACTGCACCCTCCGTCTTTATCACAAAGACAGCTTTAAAACTGAGTTGCTTCATACCACTAAAGATGTCTTTCAAGTGAAATATTTATCCACGTAATCTGCATTATCGCTACGCCTGCCTGAATGGTTTTGGGGCGTGATCAGCAAGAATTTTCTGTTGCAACGATGACACCATAGGCACGGTAATAAAGCACGTACAGTGATTAAACTGGTGATGAAATATAATCACAAAAATATGCGTGGATGTGGAAAAAAAAGAGGGCTCATATATTCAGCTGAAGGAATATGTGACCGCTCGCAGCTGAAATAGTTTTAGCTGAGTGATTGCTTTGCATTTTATTTATGCTCCTGCTTGTTTGATTAATATTTCAAGGACTTTATTCGATGTGCTATTCTGCTTACCTGTAATAGGTGAGTGGGCACTGAAAATAAATGACTGCATACTACAATTTTAGTTGCAAATACAGTTAACTTTAAGGATTAAACAAAAATACAGTAAGTTACTGTTTTTGGGGAAACTTCTCAGAGTAATTACATAAGCTGTTTTCTTGGGAATACGATGGTTAGAACTGTAATGAGTGTAAAAGCGGTTAAAGTGAACTGTTTAACTGATTTACATTAATGTTTTTAACAGGCTGAACCAGCAGGGCGTTTTGCTGGGATGTAGATTGTGTACCATCTAGTGGTCATGTTTGCAGCTGCATGTTAAAGCTTGACTCGTCAACTTATCCATACAGGTTACTGCATACAAATACTAAATATGTTCTATTTGTTGCACTGCCGAAAGATTACACTGCAACGTGTACAGAAGTGTAATTCCAGTTGAAAACTTGCAGTTATGATTACTGTGGGTTAACAATCCTCAAAAATGCACTTATTTTTACTTAAACGCAGCCATATTCTGAAGACCTTAGTGTTTAAAGTGCTCTCCCTCTTGAATTGTTGTAAAAATGTACATTAAAATTAAAGAAGGGGAGGATTATTTCATATGCTGTGCTGTTTGTGCCAAACTAACATATAAACCAGTACATGGGTATATCCACATTTGTTTACCTGTGACATTGGATAAATCTGTATGCGGTAAACTATAAAATAAGAATACCCAAGTACTTAGTGCATCAGGAAATACTGGTCTGATTAAGGTTATGGCTTTTGAACTGCTGATAATGTGCATATCTGTTTCTTACAAATTGCACCCGATGGAGCAGGGCTACTTCCTCCATGAAAAGATCTGACCAGATGTAAGACTGCGTTTCATCTCTCTTCTATTGTTATGTTAACCCTGTTTACTCTACGTGCCTTGCTCAACAGTGGCATGGCACGAAACGTTGCAAGGACTTGATTTTTTTTTTACATCTTATTTTTGTTTTTTTTTAATGGTCAAAATGTTTGTTTTCATTCTGGCATTAAACAGCTTTAATTAAATGTGGGACTGACAAGGGTTAAGAGACATAGGCACGGTTTTCATTGATGAATGCCTGTTTTTTTGTTTTGTTTTGTTTTGAACATACAGTATGTGCTCCTTGTTCTTCTGATTAAAGTTTGTTTGCAGAGTTCTACACTGGTGAGTACTAAATGACTGCTGAAAGATGTGACGATGAAATAAAAGATCTGATGCATCTGAATTAGCATCTTAACATGAGTGACTGATTCAAAGAATACGCTGTGAGTGATCTACAAAAATTAGTATTTATTGACTATAAATTGTGCGTCAGTTGTTTCTCAAAGCGCAAGGTTAAAACTACAGTAATACCATCATATAGTTAATTAAAGACAACATTGCTGCTGATAATAACAAGTATCAGTAACAACATCTTTTCAACACTCGATTGTGTTACACCAACACTCACCAATCAAAAACAATTGCTTATAGTTGCTCCATATGGATGTAGTAGGGAACACAAATAAACAGTATAATAAACATCAGTATATACTTAGTAAAAAAAAAAAAAAACCCTGACCAACCCATTTATCCTAATATATAGTGTATAATGAACAAGAATCAAATGAGAATCCAATCATAATAAAACATTTCACAACAAACAGTCACAAGCAAAGCCAAACTCACAGAACACAAATGAGATGAAAGAAGTCATGATAGAGAACTAATTTGGTAACATGTAAACAGACCCCGATCGCACACAACAGGCCTGTTCACAATAAATATGTGATCTGAGACATTGTAAATCTAAACATCTATATCAAAAATAAAGACAACGCTGTTGGACTGAACTTAAAAATCAAGTCCGGCAGCAAGTTTCAATTAACATTTAGGGGGCAACCACAGTCCTCCATTGCAGTCCTGTCACACTTTGGGTACATCTTGAGAATTAAATTTGTCATACTAGAAAAATATTTACCAAAGAAGAAGTTATTGTGTTTTTCATTATAGTTGAGCAATGAATTGACATTTAAGGTGTGTAAAAATTGTTGTTTTATCAGGGATTAGTTATGTCACTGTTATCAGAGTAATCAAATCTCATTTTTGGCAGACTATTTCAATACTTTTCTTTTTTAATCCTGTGTTTTTCAAATTCTAGACTTATTAAAAATAATGTTTTGCCCTTTGTTATTTGCCCTAAGGGGTGTGACAAAGATAATTAAACCAAATCAGGAGGACTGTGGCCTTCCTCTTGTGAACTTAATTGCTAGTGTTTACTTGTTATGGCGATGATTCAAGGTGGTACTCAATTGCTTCAAAAGTATAGAAGCAACTTTATTATCGCAGGTTATCTGGAGTGTTTTGCTCAAAAATGGAACGTGGACTGAGAAATGATCTGTTCAGCAAAGTTATCCAGAAAGCTCAGGCGACCTACAGATCTCAGATGATAAATTTAGTACTGTACACACCACAGTCTAGTCTTTCACAACTACTATAAACTGTACATCTGTTGCATCTACCGTAGGTATCTATTATTAGGTGAGGACTGATGTGGTTGCCTGCTGTACACGTTTTCATTTTAAAAAACCTTTCTGTCCCAGACAAGAGTTTTATTTGAAAACGTCTTTTGTAGCACAACAAACTGCCTAAAACAGAAGGCTGGACTGAACATTTTCACAGCACTGCTTCCTTGCATGATGTAAAAATAGAAATGAAATTGGCGTTGTGACTTATGACTTAATATCTACATTAAAAAAAAGCAGTTTAGACTGATAACGTCCAGGAGAAACTCTACAGCACCACGAGAACTTATTTACAGAAATGACAATGGATTCATCTGTACAACTGCAGGTCATAATTATGAATCTACATTGTTAAAGTTAAGGGACCATTAAAATATAGTACAAAGTTAAAGAAAATACAAATGAAAAAATAAGAAAATTAAGATGTCTAAAAAATAAAAAAAAAGGCAATAATGTCAGTGCAACATCAGACCTGCTGAGATGGCAAAAAGGAGATGGGTTAGGCTGTTACACAAAACAGTTACAACATCCCCACCAAAATATCACTAAAGCTCAAAAGCTCCTGCAACTGAAACACTGTATTGTAATGTTTTAACCAAGGCATATAACGGTAACCATAATTCAAAATAAGCCACTGACACAATTACAAATATCTTCCTTTACTTGGGGAAAACAAAGTCAGGCTAAATGAGCTCCATAAATTAAAATAGTGTAAACAAGATCGTCAGTAGCTGCTCTTACAGTATTGTGCTCGTCATCAATGGAATCTGTACTTTCGTGCAGGCTTGAGGTTGACATACGTCTTCTTCATGTCCTCTGTCTCGTCCTTCTTGACAAGCTGGTATCGCTCTCCTTTTGTGGTTACCACTTGGTTGCCGTGGTACCGAACTAGCTTCTTTGGAGCCTGTAAAAATCGCAGTAGATGTTTTAGTGCAATGAACAGATTTGATTGAGCTACTTTGTGAACATGGAGTACATACAATACAATATGGAGACTTACATCTTTTGGGGCAACAGGACGGTGTGTTTTGTTATCATCCTCATTGTCCACCAGCATGTACCTGCGGAGAAGAAACACAGTCATGAACACCAGAACAAAGAAGTGAGGCTAGTTCTGCTCTCCACAGAATAACAGTCTGCAATCTTACTCACTTCTCAAGGATGCTCTCTTTGAGTTTCTGATCCGCCTGGGAGGAAATACTCTTCCCATGGTTGACCTGAGGCAAGAGGATACCATCAAATCAGACTGCTAATGTAAAACACAGCGGGAGTAGTTGTGTGTGTAGCAGAGACTCACATTAAGAGGAGTGGGGCTGAGTTGGACATCACCCTCTATGATGAGGCGCACGGCTTCCTCCATGTCTCCTTTGGCAATGGACAGGGCGCTGCGAGCCTCAGACAGACTACACTTGGGAAACATCTCCAGCAGGTGCTGCTCCTGGGCCTCCCACTCACTGGCCACTGGTGGCTACACATATACACATTCATATTACCCCCAAGTTAGATGGCTGTAAACGATATCAGCAGCATTAGCATTAGCGCAGTGATTAAAAAAATGGAAAACGCATCAAGAAACGGAAAATAATGCAGCGATGTGTGCTGGGATGTTAACCTTAGCAGTGGCGCCCTCTGTCTGTGTTTTAAGGCACTGTGTTTCTCTTCCTGGCGGAGGTTCACTAAGCAGAGTGGTAAGTTTCAATGAAATCTCTTCTGTTCTTGACTTAGGCACATTTTCTTTGTCAGCTAAAAGGGAAAAAAAAAGAAAAACACAAAACAACATCATTGTGGCGTGGATGGTAGGCCGATGATTGTTGCTGCCCAGAGACTACTTTGGCAACACTATATGTATTAGAAATAATAGTAAAATAATTACCTGAGGTCCGCGCAGTGGCTAGTTTTGAAGCCAGGTTGAACATCATTTCACAGATTTTGACACTGCAAAATTAAAAAAACAAACAAACAAAAAAAAACAAACATTTGTAACAATAACAAATGACAGAGTTGTGGGGAAATGAATTTGTCACAGCAGCACAATCAGATTAGAGAGAAAAAAGTGTGACTCTTTACCTTTCAATTTCAGCAAAGCCGGGTATGTAAGCTTCTAACATCTCTGCAAAAACCTCCACGTCAAAGTTTTCCTCAACACTCTGCTGCGAGCCAAGATCCTCCAGGACTCCGGTGATGTAAGACAGAAGGACATCATCCAGTGTGCTGCAACGCATGGTAAAAACAAGAAGTTACTGTAAAACTGACTGAGCTATAATTTTCAAAAAAAAAAAAAAAAGATGGAGGGATTATTTACCTGAGATCTGCATCAGGGATGTAAGTCTGGATGAATTCGTGCAGAGCGTTGTGGATGATTTTGTGGAGGTCCATTGCGTTTTCTTACTGCGCAGGAGAGGAAATACTTAAAAGTGAAGTGCTGCAGTTGACCAGGACAGGTATGAGGAGCAGCAGTGACTGCAAACCTTAAACAACCAAACACAACAGCTGTCAGCCATCTCAAATGTAGCACACAATCAACTCATTTCTTATGAGCGCTTGCTAGAGGAACGACGCTAGTATCGACAAGTTGGACAGGATGCCATGGTAACTAACATTAAAATCACCGAGGAGGCTACACACGGCCTTCATTATTGTAAAAAGTAAGTTTAATGGTGTTAAAGTAACCTTACGAGGCAATGTCATCAATCAATGCTCCTGCAGCACACTCATAAAACTACAGCAATATATTAACCGTGCTAGTTTAGCATTGCAGCTACGCGGTGTTTCGGTTCAACGAGCGACCCTGTTAACTGGTGACCGTCATCCCAATGCGACTATTAATTAAAAAAAAACAAACTAACTAAACAAAGAGACATTCACGAGGACAGCTGTGCATCTTCCTGTTTTCGTGACCAAAAATATTCTACAACGTTAACCGAGTCTGCCATAACTACGACATCACAGACGCAGACTCCAGTTAACACGGTCGCTCGTTAAGCCGAAACACCGGACATTAGTTATCGGCTAACGCTAAGCTATCATTGATTAAACCGTTGCAGGGCAGTCGTGTGATATCATCTACTCCCTGCATTCAGTTGTTTATATTTATTTAACATTATCCGTGTTCATTCATCAACAACCTTCATCGTCGTATCCAGAAATAACGGTAGGTAGCGCTAGCCAAGCGTTAGCTAACAACAACTAGCTGGCTAACGGTTAACGCTAATGTCAAACCAACCACCTCCGTTGTTTATATCCGAGCGACTCGTTAAATGGAGTAAAACTTACGGTGGCAGATATTATAGGGACATGAAGCTCAAAGTTTGCCCCAAATGTTTTAGGGGGGAAGCTGGTCAGTGCGGCGCTCACAGGCTTTCTATTCGTGCTGCTTGTTAGCCCGCACGGCGCACGATTCAAAACATTAGCACGTCATTTCCTCTGATTGTAAACAGCCTTGTTACATTATAAGTTATTTGGATTGATTATTGCAATTATATTTAATATTAAATTTGTATGGAAGCCCTAAAATTGTACTCTGAAGTATTATATACAAGCCGCAGCGATTAATCTATTCATAAATCACATTTCTATTTGATATAATTTGCAAACAGACTGGATTTTGGGCTGTTGATTGGACAAAACTGTGACATTTTTCATCATTTTATAATTATTTATTATATAGACTAAAAAACTAATTGATTAATTTAGACAATAAAAGGCAGATAAATCAATTAAGATGCCCTACAGTACATGGACTAAATTGTATGTACCATAAAAGACCTTGAAGACCATATTTCTTTTTTTCAGCTAGTATACTAAAATTATTAAAAATGCAAATTATAGAAATCGGCTATTTTGTCAACATTTCATGTCACATCATTGTAATTAAACTATTGGAGGAAACAAAACACCACATACGATAGTTTAGTGAGCCTATAACAATATGTTATATGTGATGTTTAAAGGCTCCAAAAAAATCTCAATCTCAATTGCAAAAACATTTGTCTCTGGGAGATCACATTTCATTTTTTTCACACGCTTCACTGAAAACCTACAATCAAACCTACAGCCAACATATTCGGTTTAGACTTTAACATCAATAAATGTGAAGCTCTCTGTGACCTCTCTTGAGTTCTTGACTCTGTCTGCACACTGGTCTGGCCTACACTGTGCCAGTACTTGGTCTACTCTCACTTGGACATTATCTTATATCTTTTGCCAGATCCATACATAGTTGATGATCGAGGTGTTATCTGAGGCAGCATCAATGATGTCATCAGATCCTGCTCTCAGTTACCTCCGCCTGTGTTGGTATTATAGCAGATATGTACCTGTAAATCATTAATGCCCATTCAATTGTTTCCTTGCTCCCTTGGCAGTATCTCTTGCCGGCTGTAGTATTTCATCGGGAAATATGGTACACGCTACTGATAAAACAAGCAAGAACAATTCTCAACTTGGCTGAACTCTGTTTCAACTCATGAGCTCATGGCTAGACAGGTGGGGCTGAGGTATCGGGGCAGAGCGTGTAAAATCTACAGCAAAGGAGAGCATCTCAGTTTTCTCCATGTGTGTTAACAGCTGACACTGAGACCAGCCTGCAAACCATATAACACAAACTAACACACTCGCACGCATTGAGTATCATCAATATACTGTAATATAATGTTCACACTTATGTCAGAATTGTAGCTGCAGGCAACATTAGTTTACATTTTTACATAAAAAAGTGAATTCTTAATTGCAGTTATCTGCCATTTAACTATTCAGAGTATTCATTTTTGTGGTAGTTAAATGCCACAAAAATGAATACTCTCTGAGCCAACCTAAATCCTGTATGTAACCATTTTCACCATTCATAAATCAGTGGCAAATGTTAACTCAGGCTGACAGACCTCAAACTCTTTTTTTTTCCTTCTTTTTTTTTTTTTTTTAAAGTAAAAGTGGTCCCAACACAAGATGGCAGCATTGAGTTATTAGTGACAGCAGGACCTCATCCACTTCTCAGAGAGATGGTTTGCTCTTGACACCTTCCAGTCGAAACAAAACAACAAAAGTGATTTTATTACTAAGATCAGATCAACAGTTATCATCTTGGAATAAAATACTCTTACTGTGACTTTTTAAACGGCTTCATTCATTCTGTAACACACTTTAACTTGCAATGAAGCAACATTCTTAAATTTGAAAATAAGAAAATAAGTGAAGCTGATGTTGTCTGATCCTGACTGTGATTCCTATCAAAGAACAACAACTCTGTTTGCTACAGTCATTTATGTTTGCTCTGTTTTTCTCATTTGCCTTCACATCGTTGTGCATACACGAGTTTGTTAAAGAGTCCAAGCTTCTGTGTGAATGAGAGAGGGAGACATACATGTGCTACACTGAAGCATCCTCAGCCACCGATACACTTATCCAATCGGTAGGTCCAACTATGTTTAATCAGTGTTTAGTATCATGTTACAAAAGGGGACATTTCTAGTTTTATTTAACTGAGATGAACATGGAAAAAAAGATCAGGTGAAATTAGTCTCACTTTGCAGATAGAAAACCATTTAAATGATGAAGGTTAAAATATTCTTTTGGGCTGTAATACTGCTGCACACCTCCTCAAACAGCATCACAGGAAACAAACATCCTCAGCTGTATAATCCTTGTAGAATCACATATTAACACACACAATAAGGTAAAACATTGCATACAATATCATATACCTTTAGTAACAACAAGGAACATAATGCAACTTCAGGCTCAAGCAACACTGAGATAAAATGTTGTGTGACAGTAAAACAGATAAATATTTTTAATAATATATATATATATTTTTTATATAAAATAGACTGTGTCAGTTTGTCACATATATGAGGGGGAATTCATTTGGCAAAACATGAACAAGACAAATCTACAAATATAAGAGGTGTTTTATTCAAACATGTCAGAAATCATTTAAAACTTACAAACTCATTCATGACACGTTAATGTAAGTGGAAGACAAATCTTAATGTGTGCTAATGGTATGTTTACTCATTTCTCCTCCTATATTCCAGGGTACAATCAAGCATGTCATGCAACAATGTTGAGGCAGGGCACATAATGTGGATATTGTACTGGTGGCACAGATTTCCATTTTCACACAGACAATGGGGACTGGGGGTTGGCTGGGGGCGATGTCTGAGCAAAAGGAAAAAAAAAAATCACAATTCTCATCAGAGTCACCAAAACACTGAATGATTTGCTGCCAAATTAATTACCCTTTACCCAACTTTAGACAATAATGCTCAGAGCTGTCTGTTGGAACGCTATTATTCTATTAACGTTCAATTTGCAGTTCAGCCAGAGTGACTTCATATTTAGATTTTATTGTATTTTCTTAGTGAATGTGTAGCATTGCATCCACAATAGAAAGGCACAGCATTATCTGATAGTTGAATCACCTGTGCAGCAGCGATGGGATCAGCATATTATTTGGAGAGAGAATTTGTTAAAAATTTTAAACACTTAACATATCTGTTCCCGAGCATCACAAAAGGTGCATTTACAGAGTGAATTCAAGCACAGTGCAGTTTAATTAATTGAAACTTTTACAATACGAGGCCTCCTTCACAATCATAACTCATCTTTAATCAAATCTAAGACTTACTAATCATTTCAGCTCTCTCTGCTTGGTTTAGTAGGTTGCGTAATTCAAAGCGTTATTGTGTCGATTTTTACAAAAGTACAGTATTAACAACACGTGTGAAATCAAAGTTGGCATATGTTTTTAATTAGATTTTACCCGTACACTTTCTTTTTTTTTTCTACATCAAGTGACTTGAAGGGAGCACGAGCATGAGATTAACTGGCTGGTTGTCCGAGGGCGCGGCTGACCTGATCCAGATCCGGGCCACCTGTGTGGGCTACCCTGCCCTCCCGTCTGCCTCCTGTATTGTCTCCAGGAAGTGGTCACCAGGCAGCTCATTGCCACTTTTTTGCCTCCCTGTTAACTTCCCCAACCAGCCACAAAATTATATATTTAATTTAAAAAAATGAACATGCAGTAGATGAATAGAAAAATCCATGAAAGTAAAAGAGATGTTAGATATTGTTTAAAGTTTTGTAGGCATAATAAGGTACAACAGATGGGTGCAGTAAGTAGGGCGATTCAAAAAACGACTAGCCTCGCTTGATCTCTGGGCTGGTCCCCCCTGTCTTGGCCTGTGTGTCTCTGTTCAGCAGTCGATAGGTTAACCTGCCTGTGGCATCCATCTTGTGTGGCCCCCCTCGCATTACCATTGATCTGAGGGAAATAAAGAGCACACGTGTTATTATATACAGCCCAGAAAAACACCCTCTCACAGTGATGGAGTGAACAGGCCAAATGTATGAAATATTGCCCCTGCGACATATTCTGTCTTCCTGTCAATAGTGCAGCCTTTGCCCGCAACCCAGATCAATAGGGACTTATCTTTTCATGATAACACATAACAATGTTGTCTGTTGTCTTTTTCTGATATTGAAGTTCTAATTCTACCCCCCCCAACCCCACCTTTTTTTTTTTTTTTAAACCATCAATGCAATCAATTTGTATATTTGGACAACTCTTTTTCGTTTTTTCCTTGTTTTTTTTTTTTTTTCAGAAAGAAATAAAATTGGCGTGGGCCTGCTAGTCTGAGACATGGCAGTTACAAATTTACATGTTGGTTTTCTGGACGTTTCTCTGAAGCTTTTGGGGGTCTCTCATGTGTGAGACTGCTCAGCGGAGAGAAGACACCCCTCTGTAAAAACATCTGTTGTGGAAATGGCTGTCAGACTCCCTTTTGTGGGCTCCGTCTCTTCTTTGCACAGAGATTGTCATTTGTTTTGATCATTTATGTGGGTGAAAGAATAATGATAAAAATCTGGAGTATGTATTCATGCAGTTGAGCAGCCTACAGTTGGGCTGTGTTTATTTTTTTTTTTCATGGGAGAACATTTCTCTCTGATTTAGTGGCCTTTTGGTCTGCACATTGAGGCATGTCATGTAACTATGTTACTTAATGTAAAAGTAAACTATCATGCATTGCAAGTGATATGACAAAGTTAAAGTTTTTTAGGAATATTCTGCAATTAACCATCTCAGTAAGCATACATTCCCTGTACATTATGTTGTGTTCTAGACAAGCTGCTTAAAGATGATAACAAAAACGCTTCATTATTCATGATGTGATTGTTATCATTTATGGAGGAAGTCACTGGAAAAGAGAAATTGGCATTGTCTGTTATTGTTTAGAATCATTTCATTGTGGAAAAATGCAATTTCTCTTTGCATTAAAAATAAAATATAGTCATCCATTCTAACAAACAAGTACAATAATATTCATTGGAAGTTATAAGTATAAAGGTCTGCTGTCTTGTTCTTTTTGAAATTTCTTGTCAACAAAAGCTCTGTGTTCTGACTTTCTTTCAGTATTGCCCAGGGTGCTGTGACGCCACTGCTCTCCTCCTACACAGGAAGTGTTTTGAAAGCACCTGTCCAGTAGTGCCACAAGGCACGTCACCTCTACGTACTCCCAGGTCAGTTGCCATTTTTCTCAGTCAAGCTGCTCTTTCAGCTTCTTCCTTTTCCTTTCTCAACGGTATTGTCCACTCAAAACATACGACAAATGAATCCCCAGAATTTGAAATTAGAAGGATTGCATTCAGATAAGTTTGGTCACATTGGTCAGTTTTTGTTTCAGTGTTTTAAAGACTTCACTGCATTGTTGCATCACTGGTGCTAGATTAAGGAATTTGTGACATCTGATTAATCCAGCCAGAGTTGGAAAAGTATCTATTTATATATAAAAAATATGGGCATTTACCTTTGACAATATCTTATTATAACCTTATTAGTGAATACAAAAAAAAAAAATCTATTCTGAGTTCTTTTTTCACTTGCTTTGAAGCACAGCATCAACTTTTGAAAACGTTAGATGTGAAGCATTTTCTCAGTTTTCTGGCTGACACCAGAACATCACACTGGTACACTCATAATCCTGATATTATATTAACTCTTAGTTATGCCAACAAGTGTCGGTATTAAGTAAGTAAAACCAAAATATACTTTTAATATAAAATTAAAAAGTTTTATTTATTTTAACAACACAGAGCTCATTCCACATAAAAGAATCTAAACATTGTGTAACAGACCTGGTTTTAAAAGGTGTAAAAGACATCTACATTCATGAGATCTACAACAGCGAGATCCCTGCATGAATTAATGGGACGCCTGTTTGTGATTCTATCATTTTCCTGCGGAACAGGTGAGTGTTTGAGCAGAGTGACACCTCATAAACTAGCTGATAACCTGTTCTTGTGTCTTCTTATCTGTCTTCCTGACAATCCCAGGTCCCTGAGCGCGTTGTCGTTTCCCCTCGGGCCCATTATCAGATCCCCTCTGTAGGCTCCCAGCAGCTGCAGTTATTGTTGAAGACTCTTATATAGCCCTGTGATGTTTGTGACAACACTAGCTTTTATGGGAGGGTAGTTTCCTTTTTTTTTTATACATATATTTGTTTTGACTGAGAAGTTTCCCCTCATTTTTTTTCTTTTTTTCTCTCATGAAATAAGATCTAATAAAAATGCCTTTTGAAGAATTAAATTCTAAAATTTAAAGTTGTTTTCAAACATTATATCATTAATCATCTTTTTCCAATCATGTTTCAGCACTGATCGGCCCCCTTGCACTATCTGTGGGAAATGTGTTATCTCCCTCTGCCATTCATGTACACATTTATTGGATTCCAAGTCTCTGGGATCAATCTTTTGGCCACCAGAGGAGCATAACTAATGGCAACATTAGAATGGCTTTGTGAGAGGGACTGGCCGGATGCGGGTTAACCAAGCAGGAAATAATCTAGGATTTTATATCCTGCATGAATGGCCATAGGATATGCTGAGAATAAATTAATCCCCCCTAAAATTTTAGCAGTGAGGTTATCTTTTGAATGAAACAGACGCAGAGGGGTGGGCAGTTTGTTTGGCTGATTTTTTTTTTTTCTGGAGGAGGAGGAGGGGAGTGTTGCTCCCCGCATGAACACATGTGGAATTTCTGGGCAGATAATGACTGTCATCTTAATGCTTAGCCAGGGTCAGAGTATCTATTCTGTGTCTGACCGCAGGTCTAGACGGCCTTCCTCTGGAAAGCATTTTTTTCTTCTTCCTTTTAAAGACCCACTTCTATTTTCCTGTTGTGCCCAAACAAGGATTTTATAAAACGGGTGACATCGCCACACAAGCTGTCTGCCGAATCCCCCTTAATTAAAGTGACTTTTAAAGCCTTCCTCAGACACTAATAAACCCCCTCTCCATTAAGATCCTCCTAATTACTGTGTGCAAAGGAAAGGGGGACACACAGAGACAGACAGTGTGGAGGTAAGCCTGCTGGCATTTGGCCCCATAAGCTGAGCACCACACAAAAGAAAATGTCCCCTGGGTTACCCATCCTACCAGAGAGATTCCTTCTTTTTTTTCAAACCTCGCTCCCCCTCTCCTGTTTTCTTCTTTATGAATGAAAGTATATGACATGTGGGGCTGACAGTGTCCATTCATGGAGCTGGTGGAATGTGTGAATAAGGGCTTTGAATAAGGCATGAATCACAGCCACCTGATTAGTCAGTAAGCAGTCTTTTGACATTACCATTGTTTAAATGTGCATGGTGGAAGTGAGAGTGCTGTCATCTATAAACACCTGTTCACTCTAGTGTGGCTGATTAGGAGAGATGGATATTCAATGTAAACTGAGACATGTAGGAATCTTCTCAGAAAGCATCAGAAATTATTTTTCCTGATAAAACTTCATTGGCTAACCAATTCAGAACATTTTGGAAAGTTTTATTTTGTATAAAATTTGCTGTGTTGGATCTTAGTCGCACGTTAGTCCCTCATAGTGGCTTAAATTGATGTGGACAAGAGAATTTAATATTGTTACACGTCACACCGAGCCACAAGTACAGAGCGTGTGGACAGTTACTACAGCTTCAGTGGCAGAGGCTTGCCCACAAAGGTTAAATGTGTTTGGTTCATGTCCTGGTCCGCAGATTAATGACATTAACGAAGTTTCCATTAGTCGTGCAACTGGGAGAGACATGGGCGTCCATGCGGAAAGCCACATGACTGAGGCAGAGATAAGAGAAAATGAAATACGTCTTCGCGGAGACAGGAGGGGCCAGGAAGTGCCACTCCAAATTAGCCGCAGGCCCAGTTTGTTGTTACTTCATTAACCCAACAGCCCCGGGAAAAATAAAAAGTGGGGTCACAACCTTTAGCAACGGGGAGGCCTGAAATTTACAAAGAGAGGCTCCCTGAAACTTTGGCTGGATGCAACCATTGGCACATTAGTGTTTATGAGGTAATGTTGAATCCAGTCAATCTCACCATTGTTATATTTTAGTGTTTTACCTCAAACAAGTCGCTTTGCATTAGTGCTTTATTTTACAGCTATATTTGCTACAATATGATACTAATGATGCTACAATAGACCAATAAAAGAAACACCAGGTTACTGTTGTTTTAATAATTTCATGTTTAATTATGCTGTAAGATTAACACGTTTTTCAATTTTCATCTTTCTGTACTTCAACTACTTCAACATTCAATGCTTTGCCATTCAGCACTGGTAGTATATTCATCCATATGTTAACAATGCCCTGACAGGCTGAAAGAGGCTGAATGGTTTCAGAGGTTGAATTAGGTTCCTACAGTCTAATATTTTACTTCTTTAAAAAATATTAAATGCAAAAAATGTAATCAACCAATAACCAATAATCATAATAATTGTAAATTGGTAGTTTAATTTTTACATTAAAATCTGTGAGTAAAGGTTAAAAAATATAGTAGTGAGTGTTTTTCTCAGGCAGATTATTCTACTTGATTCAGAGCTGACAGCATGTGGGTGAACAGGTTCACACAGTCACTTTCTTAGCATGATGAATAACAAAACACTGTCTCCTGAGGTAGAAGAGAAGACTCACACAATGTTACACGAAAGTATCCAACACTAGATAGTAGCATCAATAATATAAATTCATTATCAGCCTTTCTACAAATGAGAATAATAAATGATCATCAATATTAGATAATGCGCATTGTGCTCTGTTTGTTGCTCTCTAACGTTTGGTGCGTGTACTTCAAAACAGAGCTGAGTCGTATAATGCCGTCCTTGTTGTTGTAACGTGAGCTGTGCAGTGGCTCTTTATTTGCAGGCAGTGACTTTATTAGAGTCTATGGTTACAGACCCTTGGAAGGAGGACTATTGTATTCTCACCCCTTCTCTGGCAAACATACCTCTGCTGCTCTCTTCCTTTGTACACTCTTCATAACAAACAGGCCTGGAGGATTCTGCAGAGTGTGGGTAGAAGTATCAGTATTACTTTGAGTTTTGTTTTATTGATTAAAAGGAAGTGAATTTAGTCACTTATAATTTAACCTCACCAATCGTACAAACGCATTGCTCCTGTACTTTGTTTATTTCTTTAAAAGTCAGCTAAATTATTTCTACCTTCTCCATAGTTTTATCTCTCTCTGTGTTTGTCTCTCTCTCTCTCTCACACATATACCTACTCAGCAACATGGATCAGCTGACTTGGCTAGAAACTCTGTGGCACAGGTAGACAGAAGCAGGGTCCAGCGAGTGTCTACTGAGGCTGCAGACACATCTGCCTGCTTGATTTCACCTGGTAACTGAGCATGTAGTATTTACTTCTCGGCTGAAATGCAATCAGGGGCTGGTAGCTGGCAAGGAAGCAATGAGCCTGTGATTAGGTGCAGTTTTTTTTTCTCCCTCTCAAGAAGTAAGGAAGAGTTAGAGTTGAAAAACTGTGAGGCAAAAAAAATGTATTGTAACAGTTTGGCAACTTGCGCTGAAGTGCGTTTCTAAACTTGTAACACACACTACATGAAAGAAAAATTCATTTAAAAATTGTTAAAAGTGTAGTTTCCTAACTTTACTCACAAGCCTTTATTTTTATTTTATTTTATTTATTTATTTTTAAATATTTTATTTGGCCTTTTTGCTTTTTTTATTGGATAGGCAGCTGAAGAGTGACAGGAAATGTGGGGAGAGAGATGGAGAATGACATGTGGGAAAAAGCCGCACAGGTTGGGATTCGAACCTGGCCCCTGCAGCAAGACTTTGCATTTATGACAGCTGCTCTACCGACTGAGCTAAACACCACCCCATTTTTTTATATATATATTTTTTTCCAGCCTTGTCTAATCCTCACATTCCCATGTTTACCAAGAATTATTTTAGAATAGCAATTCAAACAGTTGCATGCAACATTTTCCCACTATTATATACCAACTCCAATATTTAATACTGTTTCATTGCTCACAAACCAGAGCCTTGTGAATTCCTGATGATAAATGTAATGGTGACACTGCTTAGGTTCCTACGGTAGAGTGATCCCCAGTGTGCGTATAAACATTTACATCCTCGAGACAAGAGTCACCTCTCTAATCTGGCTGAAGAAGTGTGTGGAGAGGCCCTTTATCCCACCCTGTTTTAAGCGGTTGCTCACAGAAGAGCCATTTACCTCCACTAATGGGGAGTAAGTCTTTCACTGGGGGCCTGTTTGCCTCTCAGCTCCCTGAAAGAAACTTCGCCAGAGAGGAGACATTAAGAAAACCAGTTAATCTGGAGCATTCTGTCTGTGTCTACCCGGGGAGTGGACCGAGCTCCTTGGTGCCTTCTCAAGAGGCTTCTCTTCACAGCAACTATAGAAGTGTTAGATCAGCACTTTTTCTTAGTCGCCCTGATGAAGACACAGTGGTTGAACAAGTGTCCTTTTCTGGTCATTGTTTATTGAGTCTGAAGGCTTTAAAAATGCTGCCGATTTAATAAATGAACCACACAGTATTCATTTGCAGTATATTTTCATTTATTACCATATGCCCTTTTACTCATATGCCAAGCCCTTATTATAGCGCCCTTCATTTTTTTGTGTGGGAAAAGTCAAGTAATGAAGTAACATGAAACAAGAATAAGACTCTGCAGCTTTGTGAAGCTGTACGAACACAGTGGTGCTCTGACTTAAGGTCATCTAATGCTGACGAGAATGTTTTTCAGTAGTCATAACGTCTTGTCTTGGATGTGATCGTACTGCTGCATTAAAAGTTAAGGAATCAACCAAGTTACAATTCATCTTGAGGGGAACCCGAATCTCCCAAAATGTACCAAATTACATGGCGATCCATCCACTAGTTGTCATGATATCTCACTAAAACCATCAACCTGCTAGTAGTGCTATAGAAAAAGTCAGTATGATTCATCCCCTGGGGACCATGACTGTCTGTACAAAATTTCAAGACAGTCCATCAAATAGTCGTTGAGATAATTCAGTCTAGACGGTGCCGTCCGTAGACAACACCACAAGCATGACTAAAAATTCATATGAGACACAAACGTTTTGAAAGAACACACACAAAAAAGAAACAAACAATTAGTGCAAAAACAAACCGAGAACTAAACAAACTCTTTTTCTCTTACCTCTAATCTCACTCTAGACTTTATAGAGAAAGCAAATTATTGATTTTAGAGCAGTGCCTTAACTCTCTGAAGCAGACAATAAAACCTCACTCTCCCTAAAAGGAACCTGAGGAAACAGTCGCACCAGAAGGAACAGAAGCCCTACCACAATCACAACCTAGTCACTGTTACTTACCTTTGTTTGTGACAGTGGAGGCTTTTAACCCCCAGACACTCATTCTTTACTCACCGTTTATGGAGCAATCCTACTGTGGCAGGAGTGCTAGACCAAGGTCATCAGTGGCTGCAACCGGACTGACTTGTCGTTAAAGACGGGACAAATAAACACATGAGGAACTCCAGAGAATGGGGCTAATCACATAGGTGGCTGCAATGGCAGGTGGCTGGCAGGTGAGGATGAGCAAGAAAAAAAAAAATGTGCAGGGTGGGTGTAGGAGGTCGGATGAGGGTATGGGAAAAACATTTTAGTGAAATTCAGCACTGCAACAAGATGATTCAGTTGTCAGAATCAGAAATGCACAACAACCCTAACACACACACACACACACATACACACACACACACACACACACACACACACCCACACACACGATTGTGTTTCAGTGGGTGCGACAGATGCCGTATGGACTGTTGTATTCTCAGCAGTAAAGGAGGGCCCTGAGGGTCTCTGCTGTCTGACAGTACACCAGGGATCAGCTGTGACACACTGACACCGATCTCCTCATGTCACACACAATGCTGTCCTAACACCACCGTGTGAGTGTGTGTGTTGTGGGATTTCAACATGTCAAATATACTATATATACTATATAGTAGTATGACATTGCCTTATCCACCTTTACACACCTTCACATTACATGTCTGCCATGCTATATATATATATATATATATATATATCCCTTCTTGCATTGCTTCAAAATAAGATTTTTGAGAAATAAATGGATAAAAATATATATGTATTTTTCTATAATTTACAAGGTTTCATCCTGTTTGTGTCTGTGCAAACAGAGGGAAGGCTGAGAGGTGCTGCTGGTTGTACTGCTCATGTTTGGCCAGTTGAGGCCATGCTTTCCTCAGGGTGAACAGAGTTTGACTCCAGCCTCCACAATATACTCTCACTCTGGCCCACTTCTTCCCTCACATCAAAGCTGTACAGTATATATGGGTCATACAATTGGAATAATTTGCACATTCATCTTGTAATCTC
Organism: Protonibea diacanthus; assembly: GCA_028641955.1. NCBI lineage: Eukaryota > Metazoa > Chordata > Actinopteri > Sciaenidae > Protonibea > Protonibea diacanthus. The sequence goes on from CM053989.1 coordinate 11,405,736, forward strand.
TATTCACTGGATAGCAGTAGAACGTAAAAAAACGTTCACACGTTTATTCAAGTTCTTTGTGAAATTTTGAGGTACTGACTGCTTTATTAGTGTGTGTCTTTTCTTTTACTCCATTACATTTCACTTTACACCTTAAAATGCTTTTGCATTGATAATTTAACAACCCATAAATGGCCAGTTTTCATAATGTGTATATTTACTTTTATATTTTACTGCAAATATGTTTATACATTCACTGAAGATAAAGGTCTTTACTGTATTGTTAATTTGAGAGTTGAGCTTTCACTGCTATCCTTTGATAAATAAAGAAGCCATTCAAACAAATATATATATATATATACTTAATCTCCACATTTTACATTTTAACCAGATCTGTATAATTTATGATATGTTATTCATTAAAATTTTTATTTAGACTTTAGACTTAGTTGTCTTGGAATTCAGTTTAGATTTTAAGACCATGGCTATGTATATTTGATATTGAAATATCTCTCAAATCTCATTGGGTTAGAAAGTATTAACCATATCTGCAGTTTGAAATAAATAGGTTTACACCACAAATATGACATGCACAAGACTACCAGTATGTTGGAGACTGATACTGGTTTCTGTCTCTTCCTCAGCCAGCATTGGTCTGTGCACCGTACTGGTCAGTCTCTTCCCAGGTGCAGACCTTCCCCACTAAAAACCACCATGAGCCTGTCAAATAAGTAAGGCCAGGGAGATGTGTGGCCTGTGAAAGGGATATGCTCACCCTGTTAGTGGGCGCAGAGACACTCCTTTGTTTCCTGGCATGTCTCACATACTTTCAGAAGCCAGATAAGCCCCAGCACCATGAAACACTTCTTTATGTTTGGCCTCGGTAACGTCCCAGAGAGGGCAGAGTGGACTCAGAGGAGAGTCCAGTCAGTGAGCAGGTAATATGTCCTCAGTGTCACACCTTATTAAAGGGCCAGATACATATAAGAGCCATGGTTATGTAGTCCCAAGTACCTGCTGAAAAATACTCCAAAAGCTAAATTCCTCCTTTAAATATTCCTCCCTCCAACTCCTTCACTGTCATTTTTCTATTATTTCCTTCTCTGAGGAAAAGGGGTAGGCTGGAATGGTGAAAGGCTAGGGTGGTGGGGGTTTGGTGGGTAGAGAGGTGGGGGCTTGGCTGTTTCCTGAAATCGGATTAGCAGCTACTCTACACTTACATTGCAGGGACTGGGGCTTTAGTTTAGCCCAGCTCAAGACCACCCAACAGGTAAACAGGTACATTACTGTGGAGCAAAAAGTGAATGGTGAGGGGATAGAGGATAAAAATACTCATGAGGGATGGACATAGAGAAGTGAAATAAATACAAGACTAGCTGGTGGACTGGTGAAAGTGGATTCCTCAGTGCAGTTAATCTGAAAATAATTCCAAAAAATCCCCATTGAAGTAGTGGGAATGTGCATATTACAACGAAACAAACAAAAAAAGTATAAGAGAGAAAAAAAAATTGTCAAACCTAACTAAACTTTTGAAATTTATTCTCAACTACCAATTTGTGAACTTCCTCTTCTTGAACCAACTCTCTGGACCTTCACAAAAGACCTACATATCTCAACCCCAGCCCTCCCCGCTCACCAAGATATCTAAACCTCACACTGTCATGCTGCTGCCACTGCATCCCACAGAAAACCTCCTGAAAATTAGTTTTTGGCAACCGGCTCGCAAACACACTCTCCTGTCTGCTGCAAGCCACCAAGGCTTTGTTAGGCAGGCCTGCTCTGAGCCCAGAGCCTTCAAGACCCCCATTATGCAGCAGGACTCAGCGGGGCAGAAAGAGCAGGAGTGTTTTCGCCAGTCATGTGGGCACACAGGCATTATACACTCTTCAGTGGCACTGTAGATATTTTGTGAGTCTTACAAACAGAGGAGAGGCCTGCAAAGGCTGCAAGAAGTTTTGATAATTGGGAGTTATATAAGTTCCAAAATCCTCCTGTGAGGATTTTGGAACTTAGTTTTTTCCCCTCCTTTTCCCCCTATTGTGTGTTTTTTGAAAAGCTGTGTGTGAAGGCCCCACTGCGAAGGTGACAAATCCTTTGACATAAATCATTGTGTAAAGGTTAAAGGAATACAGTCAAGTGCTCAGGAAGAAGAGCCTCTAATTGCCTGCTTTGCTCCAGCTTTGCCGAGCAGTGTTTTACAAATTAAACAACAGCTCCTGCACACTGCAGAGCAATTGTCTACGTGTGCACGCGTCTTGTGCGCGTGTGTTTGGGAGTCTTTGTTTACGTGCGCTGTTGTGTGTGTCCACTTATGTCTTATTGTAAAAATAAGCTTATGTCAAGAGCCACAGATGCACATATCTGCCGCAGCTGGGCAGGAAGAGTTGGAGTTTTTACTAATCAGTGATGGACAAACTCAGGGCTCCCTGCATCTCAAACATCACTGCTTCTGTCAGGGGCCCCGAGTGCAGAGCAGGCGGGCTGAGCAGCTCTGATCAGCAGTGTTGTGTTATTTTTTTCTTTTTTTCACACTGAATCACACTGGGGAACATGGGTGTGTGTTTGAGATGCAGGGATGCATGGTGCTAACCCTCCCCTGAGTAGTAATGCATGAACTGTTAGCAAAACATTGTTGCTGCTGCTGTTGCCTTCTATGTTAATAAGACGTGGATTGGGTTGTGGGGGGTGTGAGGTGTGTGTGTGTGTTTCTGTGAGGGGTGGGGGTGCACAGATGTAATTCAAGGTTGACATCACAACATTCATAACGCACCTACAGTGGAAGATATAATGCATTTGGCAGACCTCTGGCAAACTTTCAAAGTCAATACAGAAGACGCTGGCAGATGATGATTTCAAAAGAGACAGCTTGGGTAAATGATGACAAAATGATTTTAGATTTGATATTTCAAGTTTTATTATCGAAGATGAGGTTTTGAAAATCAAATTGTTTTCATAAAATGCACATATTCAGTAATGTCTTGACACAGAAAGCCCTTGCACTTCATTACAAGCCCTCTGTATCTGTAATCGCTGCACCTCTTATGCAGCATCTCAAGCTGTCAAGCTGCTCGCGTCCATGTCACTCAGTTATGTGTTGTAGAGAGAAGAGTTCAGGGTGTGTAAATGTATTTATGAATGCATGATTTTGTGAAAGTGTGTACTTGGCTCTCTCCTCTTGCTGTCTAATAACTGGTAACCCCAGCTGTGAGTGTGTGTGTGTGTATTTGTCTGCCTGTGTAAAGCTGAGGCTCGCCGGGGCACTGAGGCGAAACTTGGCCCCAGTCAGGCCAGTGCGCAGAGGGCAGAGACCAAAAAGCCTCCAGCCGTGCTGTCTCTCTCTCTCTCTTTCTCTTTCAATCTCCCTCCATTCCACTGGGATTTGGAAATAGGTAGCCCGGAAGATGTAACATGTATTTATTTTGTACACAACACTCAGGGATTCTTTGCCCTTTTGTAAATGTACATGCAGTACATTTTACTGATCCTGCAGTGGCTGGCAGAAAAAAAACAAAACACAACAACAACAACAAAAAAAACATGATTCAATAAGATTTAATTCCACAATACTCAAGCAAGCTTCCTGCTTTAATGACTCCGTTTCCCAACCTTCAAATTAAATGGTAAAATGCATTGTTTATATCTGCAGAGCGACACATAGAAAGCAGAGAAGCCTTTTCTGATCTTACATGCGCATCAGCAGGATGTCTGCTATAAATCACCACTGCAAATCATTTTTTGGTCTTACATGGTTTGATTGGTTATAGGTACAGAAGCGACTTGGTGTGGGTTATGGAAATATCATGGTTTTTGCTCATACTTACCACTTTGTTCACATTAAGGGACTTTTTTCAGCATAGACTATGATGATGCAGGCACTTTAAAGTCTGATGTTTTGTTGGCCCATCTGTCCACCCTGACCTCCTCCCTCAGTGGCTCTAGAACTATGTTACACTATTTCCTCCTTTCATCCTCCAGTCATAATGCCTACAGCCCCTTGAGAGCTTTGCCACTTGAGCGTGAGCAAATATTGTTTTTGAGCATTTGCTGAACCGACTAACATCCTTGTTTTACCTTGGGAAGACAGTTTTATTTTTCTTGCATCTTCTCAGTGGATGGAGATTTGTATATCCTCACTCTGTGCTGCCTGCTCATCGGCTTCCTCCGTCACAGGACCTTCCAGTAGCCTGAAGAGGAAAACCAGCGTGGAGCCAGGGCCACTGGTTAAGCATTTTCATGCTGGATTTGAGATCAGATTATATATGGGCCTGTTCAATTGACTTAATGGATTTGAAGAGACTAGATCCTATTAATAAAGGAATAAAAGAGATGGAGGAAAAGGAAAAAAAAGGGGTGACTTTGCCCCTGAGGCTGTGGGCCCACCAGTGGGACTAGAAGGCTAAACTGCCATGCAAATTAAATTCTGCCTCCATGCACTGGCCCCTCTAATGTCCTCCATTACACACCTTTTATTTGTTGTGGTCTGATATTACAAACACACATTTCCAGCAACAGTCAGGGGCATCAGACTGGTATGGGAGTGATTACTGGGGAAGATGGAATTTACATCCTTTCTCATCCCGGCAAAGTGCTGTTTGCCTCGGAGGAACAAGCAATGGGAATATTCCAAGATGGTCTTCAGATTGGGACTGACACTTGTTTTTTTTTTTTTTTGTACTTCTCCTAAAGAACCGCCATCATGAGTTCCAGGCAGGATTATGATGAAGTTGAGACTGAGAGGTTTAATCAGTGAGAATGGCAATGTTTTGGCTGTAACACAGCTTACCTCAACGTCTTGTCTTAATGAGGCTGTACTTTGCTTCATTCCTGGGAAGTCTCACCTCTCACACTCTGGTACTGTTGGGCTGTCAAAAGTAGCTGTAAAAACACACATATGTCACATATGCTAATCCGATTTGCACTTAATCATGACAGGGATTATACTGTACGTACAGTAGCCACAAAGCTGTGAAACATACAGTGTTTTCCAGCAGCAAAGTTCACCTTCCTGTGGGTCTGGAACAAGTTTGCAGGCCCGACAATTTGTCTCTGATTAGGAATAATAAACAAAATCCAAAGAACTCTTGCATAAGTAGCTTTCAAGGTTCGCTGTTTAGGCTTTGTCTTTGAATAATCACAGCAAATGAGTAGATGAAGTACTGGCTCAAGTGTTTGTTTGCTTGTGCATTGGCCAGTTGGTGGGAAAATCTGCTTTCTTTGCTTGAGACAACGTGAGTGGATAAAATTAATTTCTTCTGGGTCTGGTATTTACTTAAAACAGCAGCAGTGTTATGAAAAAAAAAACGACATCACACTTTTCCATAGAAAACAATACAATTAAATAAACAAATATGTTAATGGAGGCAATTGTAAGGACATAATCTATGGTAACATTAACCAGAAATAAGGGTATGATCCAAAATAAATGCATACATGCATGTTTCTGTCTCAAAACATAAAAGATCTCTGCGCCCTACGAAGTCAATAAGAAATCATAACTTTCACTTAAACTCCCTCTCTGTTGCACAAAAAGAGCCTTTGACGCTGATAGTTTCTACTGCGTGATGAAAACGATGTTCACCTCTTCCTATTGCCTACTTCATCCTCGTAGGAGGAGCATTATTTTTGTCCAATCACAACTGAGAAAAACACATGACTAAAAGCAAGCACTACTGTTCTTCGGCCTATTATCAGTGTTTGACTGTTTGACCAATCACCGCAAGAGAAACTGCTTGTGCAGGATAAACATAAACTATATATAGAATATATCCCGTGTCTTTGATATCAACATCCTGCCAAATAAAAATGAATATCCACCTTTCAAACAAAGGTATGCCTGGGAGTGTGGACCTCATTTCAAGCACAATTAACTTGAAATGGAGTGCTGCAAGATCAATAGTCCCCAGTTGATCCAGAGGGAGCTGTCAGTCTATGGAAATGGCACACATATGGTAATATCCCCAGCTTAACAACAACTTAGAGGATTTACTGTTGCTGTTTTCAGACCCACATGAATAACAAACAGTAGGCCACCCCCTGGGAACCATTTTGTTTTATCCCAGCTTCAATTAATCTTTAAGGGGGAGGATACCATTCGGGAGAAATGGCAGGGGGGATATGAAGAGGGCGTTTGTAGATGTGAAAGGTATACTGCTAATTATGAAAATTACAAATAGACGATCGACTCATGCAAATTCAATGATGTGTGTGTGCTCCAGTGTTCTTTTCACCTAACTAGCTTTTCATCATCTCTTTTTCTCTCTGACTCAACCTCCATCACACACACACACACACACACACACACACACAAACGCACACACAGATAAGGTGTGTTTGCGCTTTCATTTTCTAATTAGGACACTTTTGTCTCAGTGAGAGATGCTATTGACAGGCACACAGACATTAGCAGGATTATATGAGTTCTTACACTGATGAGTGTGATGAGATCTCAGGAGATGTGTATGGATTTTACCTCCTGCTGACTGCACTTCTCTCCTCTTAGCCTCGGGCCCAGAGACCTGTGGCATAAAAGGCTCGCAGAGAAGAAATGAAAGCGAGGATAGCTGGCAAGCGCGGTAGTTATACGCTCCAGTGTGATGTCATTAAGTCAGATTCGTTTAGCAGAGTCAGGTGCGGACAGCCGGCACGTATAGACAATGCAGTGTCACACGAGATAGCGCTGGGACTTAGGTCAATTCGAAATTGATTTACCTCAACTCTGCGATTGATGAAGTCCGTTCAGGTTAAACTGCAGAGTTCTCGATTGGACATGCACTTTGGGGAGCCGCTATTGGAATTGACTTCTGTGTGTCGCCCTCAGCTCAAGCCAGGTGGGAAATTGAGTTACAAAGCACAGCATGAGAGGGATAGATGACCTCTGTGACAGTTATACAGTTTGTGTCTGCCTTTCATAACTGCACCTGAAGAAAGTCCATTGATTGAACTGAAAAGGCGACTAAAAAGTGTCCACACGACTCTTCTCATACTCTTGTAATCTTCTTGAGAATAAGAGTGCTGGAGAAATTGTGCCATTCAAAACATGACTGGAAAAGCTTTGCTAATGGAAAATCAGAAGATGATGGGGGCAGTAAGAGGTATGTAAAACACTCTCTTCGCCTTCCCATTCAGGAAGACGAGATGTAGGTGGAGACACGTGACAGGCACAGAGGCAATTCCCTGTCCTGTTTTACAGGGAGTCTGTAAAACCAAATCTAAATTTCTACTATCATTTTGTCACTCGCCTCTGATGAAGGAGAAGTGATGTTGGTAAAGAAATGAATAAATGGAAAAAAAAAAAAAAAAGGCCTGGGGCCTGTGGCTCTTCCCTGACTCCAGCTTCTTTTATCATGTAAATAAGGCGAATGGGACTGGGTTAGAGGGACAATTCCCCAGCCGCCACTTGGGCCAAATACAACTTTCCTGCGCTTTAGGCCTACAATGAGGAATGTATTTGGAGGCCTCAGTTTTAATTTAACTAGAGTGGCAGCTGAGGGGGCACCAGGGACATCATCTCACGATCGCTTGGGTGGAAGGAGGGGAAACCTCAACCTGGTGCCGTACATTTCAATGTGCAAGATCCCTTCCACAGCTCCATTCCTCCAGTGTGTGTGTGTGTGCGTGTGTGTGTTTATGCACGTGTTTGTGCGTTGCAGCTGACTGTTGCACTTGCTCTGTAACACCTCTTTGGTTTCCCAGGGAGGAAACACGCTTCTTGCTCCACTGTAACATTTGATTCATTACGATCTGAAACAGCACATCAGTTCGCTTATTATGTCTTAAAAAATCCTCCCAGCGTCCCAAAGAGCAAGGGGGAAAAAATCCACCAAAGAGGCACTGCCTTGAAATTGACAGCTGTTATTGTGCTGTGCCATCTGGTGCATTTGCCAGGGAACAGAAAAGGGTTAATATTCTATGATGTGTGGTAGCAGTGGCACAGCCTCTTTTGCACAGCCAGAGTGAAATACCGGGTGCCAGGAGTCTGTGCACCCGATGGAGAGAAACCCTCAACATTAGCATGGCACCATATCAACCAATGTGGCTAATTTAATGGGTCAAATACGGTTGGGAGGGTGCCAAAATAACAGCCGTACCAGCAGAATTTCTAACAGGGCGGAGAATCACAAAGGAAAGTTTCAGCTCCACTTGGCATTATGCAGCTTTTAATCATAATTCTCTACAGATAAAGTGTTTGCAATCCCAGATATTTTATTTTCCTTTTTTTTTTTTTTTTTGTTAACCCTACATTTGGGAAATCGGTGTTCAGCCTGTGCCTGTTTGTGTCCCTGTGCATTTGTGTGCAAGTATGTGTTTTTGCTGGGTTGGAGCTGTCATTATTCATTGACCACAGATGTAAATGGATCTAAACAATGGGACGCGCGTGCTGTGGGTAGCGATCGCCCCTGGAGAGGACAGGGCCTGCTGAAATTAATAGGCCTCCCGTGGCTAAATAAGCAATGGCGAAATAAGCCTAAATGTCCCCCAATCGCATGACAGACAGGGCCCAAGAATCCGAACAGCAGGTAGTTATTATATGAATTGCTGGAGAGGGACATATTGCAGACCCAACATGCCACATCAAAATGATCACACTGCACTGGATTTGAATCATTATGCGCACGCGGTACATTTCAGCGGCGAGAAATGCTCATTTGCTGCACAATGTTTCCTGCTATTTTTGCTTTTTGTGTACTGGTGTTTTGAAATATCCCGAGTAATTAGATTATAGCATATACAGTAAGCATTACTCTCCGTTATGTGATTATTGTCAAACTTTTTGGGAAGAGAAAAAAAAATCACAAGACATTAAAAACAATTTCTTTCTATCAGAAAGTTCCACATATGGGCACTCATATGCCCAAAGCCCTAATGTTGAAAAAAACGCTGAAGAATATGGGTACAAATATGCTCCTTAGCTGGAAGACACACTTCTTTGAGCCATCGGCTCATTTCTAATTCTGAGTGCTGGTTCACAAAATGGTCCAACATTTAAAGCAACTGGCAGGGGGTAAATTAGTGCTCCGAGATGAATTATCATACAATTAAGAACCCCAGAATGTGCCAAAACACAAAACACACAATATGGAGGAAAGACCTACTTTCCCCCTAATTCATCAGAGACAGACCAGTGTCCCATCCTCTTTTAAAGGAACAGGCTTTGGCTTTCTAGCCCATTTACACTCGTGCTTGTTTCGGCACTGTTGTCAATAGATTTCTGCGCATAATGTGTTGCACTTCTTTTTTAAATGTCAAACTGATTGTTCTGCTTGTGTCCAGCTGTTCAGAGATTGCGTGTGGTGAGATTTGAATCTCAGCTCGCTTTGATTCCACATTCCCGGTAATTCACGTAGATAATAACATAACACTGATGCTTTTTTATTAAAGTATCAGCTTTTCACTCATCATAACACATGTTCCTCTTACTCTTGCGCTCTGTCTTTTCTTCTGTGTGGCGGTGAAGGTGGCTGTGCTGGGGATCTGAGTTGTGTGGAGTGATGGGACTGCTGAGGTGGTCAATAATCTATTACGGCACACAGCCCTCAGCAGAGTGACAAATGTCTGTCAGAGAAATGGACTCAGAGAGGTCAGAGCTGGGCTACTGACCTCAGCCCCCCTCAGCCACCGCACACAGATGAGCAGGCTGACGCGGACTACAGTGAAATTCTCAGTTTGATGGCAGGTGTTTGTTTTGGTGTCGACCTCGTGCTTTCAAAAATGAATTTACCTTTGCAGGAATTTCAGGACACATCCAACTCATCATTACGGTACAGTTCAATCAATCTTGCAGCCTTATTTAGTGCCATGTAAAATGAGGCTTTAGGTATGAATCATCTTTTTTGTGATTTGGCACCACCAGTTCACTAATACACCACTGATGGAAATACAGAGCACTGTACACATACATTTATAATGATTAAAAACTAGACAGTCGTCAACTTTGCAGCCAGCTAATATTACTTACTAGTCCAACAGTAAGAAGGCCAGCTCGGTGTCTGTCTTTTATGTCTTTTATTTATGAAGCTCTTCCTCACGTTTAAAAGTCAGTCCCAGATTTACTCTTGTCCGGTGGCTTCTAGCTGGGACACATCTTAGCCCATGCCTGTTACACTGTCCACGTCCCCAGCTCTGGTTCTGACAAGACACAGACTCTGCTCCACATCAGCATTTTCCACTGGCCCCACTTGAACTGGGTCTGAAATCCTCTTCATCTTAACAGTCCAAAGCTCCATCGCTAGTGGTGTAAATAGTTATGTTCACGTAGTCCATGCAGCGCAGACTCGGCGCAGCCCAACGCAGCAGTTAACTTACTTTAGCTGCAAGTGAAGCTATCCATCAGACAATTTTAAATCACTTCTGTGGAAAAGCAGAAAAAAAGTTCTCCATAATATATGATCGAGTTTCATTAAAATCAGTAAAATAGTTGGTGGTACATGACTTTTGATATAATGTTACATATTGTGTTGGAGATTATACCCAGAGCTCAAAGTTAGTGTGAGAACAGACATTTGTGGTGCATAGTGGGAATGTCAGAGACACCATTTGTCTTATTTAAAGTCAGTGTAGCATCAAATGATTGTGATTATTGAAAACCCAGAATCAACCTGAGGCATCATGGTCTCTCAGTCTAATAATCTGTGTACATTTTACGTTGTCATGGCAGCATAAAATAGGCATTATGAGTTGATGTCCTGGTACACATGTTGACAGGGAGTGTATTCATATGCACATTAACATACTGGTTATAAACAGGAGTACTCTGGTTATATGTTGTCCATTGAAACACAAACTGCGATACAGTGATCAGATGCCCTATTCAGGTTTTTCGATCATGGTTTCATGTTTGTAATTGATGATACACAGTGTAATGATGATCATTGCGCTGAAACTAAAGTGAAAGTCTAACTTTGGCGACGCAGACCATACATATGTATTGTAATGTGTTCATCCTGTGGTTTAGATTTTGAGGAATCAGACACACCTGCACACAGATGATCAGAAACATGGATACTGTTGTGATCATGCACACAGATATATGAATTACCAGGTCCATGTAAACATAACATTGTGATTAAGATTAAAGCCAGGATAGTGTAAATATACATGTACTAAGTGATGACACTGAAAGATCCATGGCTATAAAATAGTGCATATTGAATCTGAATAGACATATTTGCAGGAAAACCTTTTCTACAAGTAATAAATGAAGCTAGGATCTGCATACAAGTCTATGGATGAACACTATGATTTAGTTTTTTAGGCATGTGTTCCAGTCCTGTAGTTCTCTGGCCTCCTGCGCAATATGGTATATTGATATTTCTGGATGTGTTGTATGTTAAACTTGTTTGTTCTGCTCTGATTTCTCAATGTGTTGAATATTTTTTTAAAGCTTTTTATAGCAACGTTTGTTTCATTTCATATCACATTTGAGCAAAGGGCTTGCGTCTGTGAATCATTTTGGTGCTGAGTTTATAAAAAGTCCCTCACAGCCTTTTGGAGTCACCCTGAGAAGAGTCTGTGCTCGTTGTGTATTGGCAGCCCTGCTTCCATGATATAATGATAAGAATGGACGTAGACCATTTAAGTATCAAATCAATAGCAAATTAAATTTTTTAGCAGTGCAAGCTACACTCAGAATCACCTGTAATTAGCCCTGACAGACTCTGGTTACGCTGCTCTCATGTCACTTTGCTCCCAGTGCACACACTGCTTAGACCTACTCGCAGCAGTTGCTGAATATACTTCATATCTAATTAAAATAGTGTAATTTCTATCATTGTTTTTTTTTTTTTGTATAGAGGGGGTTGGGGGGTCATCAGCATATTTCATTGGCCATCTGTGCACCCTATATGTCCTTTATGGGTGCAAACAAATGTCACATGTATTCAAAACACTACCTGAACACCCGAAGTAGGTTAAGCAGAAACACATGCGTCTAGCCTGGTGGTGTGGTTTGGAAAATGGGCTGGGACCTGATTTAGATAAAAACACGATGACCCACAGGCGCTCCTATAATAAATAGTGTGTCCTCTGAGCTTTTGGTTTTCCTCCAGCTCACCACATTTGTCATCTTCATATGAATAAACAGGCCTATTTAATCTCTCTGTCCTTCCATGGGATTTTGTGGCACATATACACAAACAACGGGATATGTGTAGCCTACAAACATGCTTGTTTTGTCCCGTTTCTATTGAATGGTTATCAACAGAATCTCCATTGCAAATGAACTGCAGAGAGACGCAGTACCAATCTGTCATTCTCTGAATTTATGTGGAAACTTTGACAGTGTTAGGAATTAGATCAGACCTCTACACGTGATCAGTGTGGTAGGATGTTTGTGTAACATTAAGCTAATTAATAGCTGCAGCTTAAGCATAGAAAGGTCTTAAAGGTTCACCTAAGGCAGCTAAGGGAAGCAGGGCGATGGTAGATGTGTGTGATGCTGACCTGTCAGTCCCTCTGTGCTCACCTCTGCAACACATCTACTGTTGATCAAGTGGAAATTAACTGCACCTGAATGACATGCCATGCTGGGAATCTGCACATTGGTTCTGGCTTTTTAATAGACTTACACCTCATTTGGCCTCTAAAGCCTGTGAAGCCTCCCATGGGATGGCCTGAGGCAAAGACACACACACTCACACACACACACACACACACACACACACACACACAAATGCATGCGCATACAGAACGCCAGAAGGAGATATGTGTATGCCAGTGGAATCGACTTAGAAAGATGTGGGGAGAGAGGAAAAAAAGAGAAAAAATGTAAAAAGAAAGAAAGATGAGATTAGGAGAAGGGAGATTAGGAATGAGGGAGATCTGTGATCGCAGAGAGAGAGAGATGCAGACATGAACAGACAAAGAGACAATGGTAGATAAAGGAAAAAAAAAAACACAGAACGAGCTTGTGCTGTCTATGTCGGGCAGCGACAATGCTGATTAGGCCATCGAGGGCTGAACAATGCAGTCCTCTTCCCCTTCATAACAACAGACCTTCCTGTCTGACCCCGTAACCTCTGTCACCGGCAATACGTGTCACAGTCGCGACGACACCCTGTCAGACCCACCCCTCCACCCCTCCCTCCCTCCTTCTCTCTATCACCCACCTCCCTCCCTCCAACCCCGAGTCTGTCAGTCCAACCATGTCAGCTGATGAACCCCAGATTATTCACTTTTGGAACAGCAGGTGTGATAAGGGGGGATCTCATGTTTCGGTCTTACAATGTGTCATTGCTAGAGATACAGTACAGTGTTGCTCAAAAGATCTTCAGTGTTGGTAGAAAGGTAGAGGAGATAAGTTATAATTCAGTCCTTCACTAGTTTCCTCATTGCTATGACCAGTTTTGCTATTTTAAAAAAAATTCATAATAGCCTGTAGGTTTAAAACTAATTTAAATTCAAGAAGTAAAACTTGGTGCAAAGAAATATCTGCTTTTTTAAGTTTCTGACACACACATACACAAATATAACGAATACAGGAGACAGCTGATTACATTATTAGAACTCAAACGATGAGTTGATCTTTCACTCAATCAGTAGACACTTAGTTAACAGCTATTTTGCAAATCAATAAAACTTTGAAGACTTTTTTTTAAAAGCAAATATACATTAATATGACTAATCCTAACCGAAACGCTGTCCAGAGACATTCTTTCAATTCATTCATCGCCTTGAGCATTAGGAAAGTATGAATCACTAGTTTCTGACATTTTAAAGACTCAACAAGAATCAAGAAGAAGAACAATCAGCAGATGAACCGTTAATGAAGAAAATTGTTAGTCGCAGCTCTAAACATTATGATCCGGCGTACTTCCTGTCTCTGGCATATAGTACTAAAGAAACTGCATAAAGTGGCTTTATGGCTCAAATTAAAACATAGAAGCATTTAACTATAATAACATATGTACAGCTATATTCTGTATTTTTTATTTTGCTATTATTGTGAGAGCTAATCATGCTCTGAATATGTGTTGTCATATATGATGTGCCTTTTTAAGTGTATAGTACACTGGTGGTTGTGGTGGTGCGATTTGTGACGATGTGTTTACTGATGACTTTCGCACTGTGCTAAACATGATGAAAACAGACAAAAGAGAACACTGATATCATCATCATGTCAACACGATTTCTAGACATTCCGTTTGTCCTAAATTTGTTTACCAAATATTCTCGATGCGATAAGCAAGTTGTAGTGAGTGAGACTCTGACGCTGCAGACCACGTTTTCTAAATCCTGCATGTGGTTCGGGTTAGACGCCAAAAGAAACATGGTTTAATATTAATAAAGTAAAGAGTTCCTGCCGCTGTGCTTCAAGTCTCTTTTTGACCTTTTCAAAATTTAACCATGATGTTTCCCTAATCTTAACCATAAAGTGCTGTGTGTAATTAAAATGTGTAGAAAATGTTGTCCAAGTTGTTGTTTACTACAGATTTGCTCATTAAAAACATTTCCTCATTATGTTGAGAAAAACTGTAACTCAGGTGGCATTACATCATCACTCAGGACATATTTGCTGTGGCAAATTAGTAATATATAAGAACCGAGTTGCAGCATGAAAATACTTCAGTGGATAACACAGAAACGCTTGCAAATTTGTCCTGGTTTGTTTTGTATTCAGTCTGTGTCGTTTGATGTAACTCTAACAGATGGTTACATCAGAGTTAAAAATCTGCCGCAAAATGGCATCCCTCTATCAGAAGTTAACAGTTAACCATTAAAGCGAATCTCCAGTTAAACCAGATCTAATTAGCTTTTGCCAATTTCCCCCTTCTCGTACCCCTAAACATTCCATCTGCTGTATTGGAGCTCCTGATAGTGAACTCCACTTCTAGGAAGAGGAGTCTCTGCAAAGCTCGCTCCTTTTTTTTTTTTTTTTTTTTTTGAAGTCATCTTTTGTCTGGTGAGGGGGGGTTATTGTCTACATATTAAGTGAGGTTCTGTAAGGGTTTCAGCAGCATCTTGACTCCCTTAAGCTGAGGAGCAGCTGAGGTTAAGTGGTCTCCTCGCTCATGGCACCCATCTTCTTCTTCACCGTGACAGCTGGGGACCAGACCGTTGCCATAGATACACTCTCCACCCCCCAGTCGACTGCTCATTTGAAGTAAACATGAACACACACACGCGCGCACACACACACACACACACATATATATAAAGATATGCTGTATACAGTATCAGCTGATTGATCTTTTTCTGGCCTTTTGACTGATTTCTGTTGTCCTTGTTCTCTATATATTCTCTCCCCTAAGCAGCTAAACTAAAAAGTGAACATTGAACAACACGAATACTGAATCTGAAAGCAGAAAACTCTTTTCTTTTTCATGCACTCTAAGGTTTAATTGTTATCTATTAGAACTGATTATGAAAAATGGAAAATCAGTTTTTGGAACAGTAAAAATAAATTCCAGTCACTGTAGATGACTGCATTTCTGTTTGTTTTGCTCAAATTGCAGAACTTTTCACTGGAGGTGGAAGAATTCCAAGAGATAAACCAGTGATCAGGAAAATAATTCCAAATATTATTTTCCAATAACACACTCCACAGGGCAACTTTGTGTGTGCCAAGCTACAGAAGACACAGGTCTTGTTCACTGATTGAACGGACTCAAATTTGCTTTGTATGCAGGAACTTCTCTGAGCGATAAATTCCAAGTTTGAAAATATATGAATACTATAGCGCCATTTATTTCCTACGCCAGCATAATTCATGTTTGCTTCAAGTAAATAAAGTATAAAAGATGGTAAACTTAAAAAAAAACATACAGTAAGTGATAAAAGGTCCCAGGAAGTAAACAGGACAGCTAAAACAAGTCTGACAGAATGGAAACCATCTGTTAATCCTTAACTAACAGACTAAGATTGTTAAAATAAAATGAAAAATACACCAACAGTGAAACCAACTCACCAGCATCCCTAAGTAATTTACCATCAACTTTACTGATAAATTACATTTCTTTTCATGTGGCTAGCAGCAAAGGATGCTAACACATTTATACAAAAAATAAAAAAGTTGATTAGTATTTTAAGCTAAAAATGAAACATTTGTTTGTTTCTATTATTCAGAAACTAATGAAGACCAAAGGCCTAAAAGGCCACTCAGCCTCACTGAGCATCATGCCTAAAATTTCTCATAAAAAGCTATGTTTCAAATAAATGTTGATGTATTTATTGACGATTTAGTTCAGAACATACTATTAATGTGCTAAATTTATATTGTGCATTTTAATGCGAGCATGCTCTCTCTCTCTTCAAAGGAATTCTATCTTTTATGCCATAAAAAACTGTTTGATAAATCAGAATATATAATCTATAATATAAAAGAACATCTACAGCAGCACCTCTGACATTAAAGAAAAACATGTAGAGGAACTTCAAGCAATGACATAAACTTCATAGTGTAATAACAAACATAGCTGACAAACCCAATAAGTCAATATATAGACGAAGGCCTGTAACATCACTGTATGTCAGCCTCCATACTGATGACTGGTAGCCAAGCAGGTTTTGTACATAGGGGACAGTAGTTCAACAGTATACTGTATGTATCGTATTTCAGTTTTCACTCACCCTGCTCTCAGTGGCCTAATATTTCAGACTTCCCAGCATGTTTTGGTTTAGAGTTTGGAAATAATTATTATTTTCTTTTTTTCCTATGATGACTCAATATGATGTATAAAAAGTCACCATGGACATGTTAATGATATATAAAAATTATGCATAGCTTTATGAAAACCTATAACAAACTCAAAGTCACTGTGTGGCATTGCTTATCCAGCATGCATCTCTCTCTCGGGTCTAATGTAGACAACAAAAACTAAACTTCTTTAAGCCCGAAGGCTATATATATATATTTTCTGAGCACATTCAATTCAATCTGTTTCTAATTGCACTATGTTTGCGTAAGGAGTGCAAAAAGACATGCTCAGTGGATGACCTTCATGAGCTATTATGATGAAGATAGAAATCTGTAAATCCCCCGTTCAAAACAGGACAGTGTTTTTTCTACATTTGTGCACTACAGATATGATTTTTAACTTTCCTACACTGACAAAATGAACTGATTAATTCTGATTGAGTCTAGTTTAAAAGTCAACACCCTGTCAGAAGACATTTTGTACTTGTTTTTAAGGATTTACAAAGATACATTTAAATTGAAGAATACACTTATCATTGTAAGATCTCACATATCCTGTTAACTGCATTTTTACAGCTCTTAATTAATTTGGCTTTATGAGTTTACGTCAACAATTTAACAACATATTGTTAGTTCAACATATTTCAGTGCCTATAGATTGTTAGCACTCCATTACTGTCGTCATAAATAGTCCCATACAGGTGGAGCTGGTGGGTCTTGATGCTGCTGTGACACCTCTGTAGGTGTGTCCCGTTTACTCACCAATAACACTGTCCTGTGCGATCGGACTTTAAGAGCAGAAAGGCAAAGTGTTTGGATGGGACAACAAGGAGGCCCCACCCAGGACCCCAGACCAGCAGGCTGAGATTAGAGGACATTTGTTCCACAATATTGCTGCCTCCTGGTTTCCTAAGGCTGGTGCGTTTGCACAGAAGGTGCAGGCAGATATTTGGGCTGCGGCCAAAGCCTTTCCTCGCTAGCGGGCCACCTCGCTAGAGCTGCAGGTGCTGAGAAGGACTCCCCACTGCTTCCTAGTGTGGTCTGCGACCCTACAGGCTGATGGAACAAATGCTGGTCTAGGGAAAATAAACTTATCTCATTTGGATGACAACACATAGCCTCGGGTTACTGTGTTGTGTTGCACCAGTTTTGAGAAACAAGTCGGATGGGGTCAGTGGCTCATCTTGCGTCGTGAAGCAGAGGGAGTATTTGTCATATATAAGTGATAGTGAAGGATTTAGTTTGTCTCAGGATTTGCTATTAATATCCAAACTTTTTTGAAAAATCTATATTATATAGTATATTATTACGGATTGCTAATGCAACGACACTAATCAGATGAGTAATAGTAATGACTTTACCTTTAGGAGCCTTTGGTAGGTAACTGTGAATGTTAAAGGTATTCTCTGTGGATGGGCTCTCTTCTGGCTGACCTGGCCCTGACCCCGGAGGTGAACCCCATCACACAGAGGTGTTAGAGTGCCACCCGGCGTGATGGATCACCCCTAAGATTCCTGTTATCTAACAATCACGGCCAATCATCAGGACTCTCTCTCTGTTACTATAATGATCGGCAATGATTCGGGCCTGGAGTATTCAGATGATGGATGGAGGCTCATGCGGGGTCCTGAGAGAGGGTGAGTCAGGCTGGATAGAGCCAGAACTCAATGTCTATTGACAGCATTGGTAGGTTGGGTAGTTGTTAACATCTTTATCATAATGAAGTGGGGATACTTAACCCTGGAGTACGAGGGGGTCTCTTGGTGCCTTAACACTGATGTTTAAGGTGACCCCCCTCAGGGAGACGCCCACACATTGGCTAACCATTTTGCCAGATGATATGCTAATTTTTGTGACCTTAGATTGAGCTGGGTTACTCCCACGTCTGCTGAAAGAGTGGGATGACAGAGGATGATGAACTCAGCAGGATATACACGGGACTTTATTTACATGTCTTTAATTTGAATTTCATGTTTATGTTGTTATCAGTTGTTTGAATCATCAAGCAGAAACAAATTCATGCTGCGACAAATGCTGCACTATATATTCAATGATTTCCTGCTACAATCCTGTGTAATATATACAGAAGATCAAAGTGATACAAATACTAATGTATACAGTGTAAGCTCCATTTGTATGGAAAAACGCATTTCTACAGCAATAAAGTGTTTGAAGCCGGGTTCTGTACTGTATCTCTATATAATACATGCAACGTCTATGTCTGGCCTTGGATTTGGGTAAAGGCTGTCACAAGCTCACATGAGTGCATGCATCACGGAGCAGGGGTACTCATCCAAACCCCACCCAAAAACCCACTCCCCCGGTGCGGGGAATTACTGGGCCTCTCCCAGCTCCTGGTAACCCCTTCATTATCCACACACCAATGGGTCCGGATCAGATTCAGCCTTTCTGCAGGGGGGAAAGAAATGGAAATTGGGAGGCAGGGGCTGCAGTCCATGCATCTGAACAATGCCTCAATGTTTAAGAAATGGCCTCATGGATGGGAAGTGATAGGGTTCAGTTGTGCTTGGTCTGGAGCAGGCTTCCTTGTTTTTAGTTGGTCATATGTGAGAATCTGCTTTAATGGTTCGTCTGGATCTGCGGTTATTTAATAATCACGTGCTTAATTAGAAGCTTCTGAGGGGGAAAAAAAATGAAACATTTGATGCTACATTTTGTTTTTCCCCTGAACTGTGTGGTCTGTGCTCAGCCATCTCTCTGACTCCATCTCTTGTTCTCTCTCTATGTCCTCTATTCATTTTTAAATTAACCTCCTAATGGACCTCATCTGTCCAGAGAGAGCCTATTAACTAAAGCTCTACTCTCATCCAGGGTCCCTGCCACAGAGGGCTTCAGACCCCACCCACATGAACCTGTCCCTTACTGCACATCAAATAAAGAGCCTCACACATCAGGAAACAAAAAATCAAATGCAGAGAAAACCAAGAGGTAACAAAAGGATTTCATTGTATATAGTTAATTACCTACTGGCCCTTTCCGAACCGAAGAATTAGAGGGCTTTAATTGCTTTATCACCTGGGCCTTGTGAGCTCAGCAACTCAGCAATCAACCTGATTTGTTTTAAATGAGCTGCCATGGGATGGGATGGGGAAGCTTGATGCCCTCCAGCACCTATAGGTGAAGTGGTGGACAGAAGGGGTGTAAAGTGAGGCTGGGATGTTTCTGAATGGTAAATTGAATGTCTGCAAATGAATGGAAATCAACAGTGTCAGTCCTTGAACCGCTTTCTGCTGGCCAAAACAGTCTTCAAGGACCAGTATGCTAAAGGGGCTCTCTCTTTTTTTTTTTGAACAGAGGTTTTAAAACCCCAACACACCAGCTCCCTCAGGATGTGGTTGTAGCCTTGGGATTTGAACACCAGTGTTACTGAAGCAATTAGCATATTCCTGTATTAAAGGAGGGAAGCGTGACAGTGTTTTCCAGGATGTCAGTATGTATCATTAAAAGGCATATTTTAATTAGGGACATGTTAGTTCGTTACACTAAATGGATTAACATTGCTTGTCAAGGGTAGAGATATGTTTTACATTTAAGTCCACTGGGGAACGAGGTCTCAATTTAACAAGACATCTTAAGTTGAGATGGGTCTTGTTAGTGGGGATTCAGAAATGGCACTTAGACAGTTTAATATTTTGAAAATGTGTGAACATGCCATATCGCTGGGCTGCTGTTTGTGTGTAACTGAGTGTAAGAAGTCAATTATTATATTGAAATTGTCTGCAGGCTGTGATCTGGAAACAATACACTCAAAGGGCAGATAGTTATCAGATAGTTTCTATCATTTGCAAACGGTATTATTAACAAAAGAGTGAAACTGAAATTGGTTTAGCTTCACATTATAAATTTGTAAAACAAACAAATCTATCTCAAAGCGTGTTTGTCCCCTTCAAAGTTTGTGAGGAGCAATTTCAAAGCGAGGAGCCTGACAGTACACTTTCTGACGAGGCAGCGAGTATAGGTTCTGCATGACCGTTTGGATCAAAGAGTGGTTATCTCTCCTATTGAGCTGTTCTCACCTCTGTCTTCTCTCATTATGGGGTGGACAACAAGAATTTCCCTCCATTAATCAGAACCCAATTCCCGGGTCAGCCATCACAGAACTCCTAACAAGCTAAAATGCAAAAAGAAGTGTGGAAATAAAAAAAATAAAAAAAATAAATAAAAAAAAAACACGAGGGGAAAAAAAAACAAGACAAGCATCTCCTGAATGTCATAGATGCCCAAGAATTGATTTCTTCCCTGTTAGTTGGAGAAAATGGGCGAGAAACTACTGCTTAGCCAGAGGTTCTACTAAATTAGATTCACTTTGTGTGTGCAGTCAGCAGTCAGTCAGCAAAGTCAACTTGAACTGGTTGTGAAGTAAGCACATATTCATATAAATTGGCTTTTTTCTGCTGTGAATGAAATAATCCCCCACCTGACCACAGTGGATAGCTCTACATACATTTAGACAAGTTGTTTTCATCCATATATGAATAATGGCTTGTGTTAGAGAATATATTTCCAGAGTTTCCATAAAGAGCGCGTCAAAGGATTTTCAGACTATCAGGATAGTTATTGGGATGTGAACCCTGCAGCTGTGTTTTTACATTTCTTACTCACCTGCTGTGCTAACAACACCCCAGCGAGGATTATATCCAAGAGGATTTGCTGCCTGAAAAAGTGCTTGAATTCTTGACATGTGCTGTACACATTCGTGAAGTTCACTTTAGGAGATATGATTGATTCAGACTTGTACCAACGTGGACATGGGAACGGATACGTTCTGGCAAATGCTGACGAAAATGGAGCATTTTATGAAATCAGATGGAGAACAAAAATATATCCATCCAGAACTTACAAACCTTTCCACGCTGTGCCGTTTTACATGAGGAAAAGATTATCTTCAGTGGAATATCATCACTCCCTTCTTCTCACTGTCACTTAGCCCTGTCTAGGTATAATGTCCTGCCCTACTTTGCCAGTTCTTGATTAAAATGTTGACTTTTTGCTGGGTAATAACCTGATTAATGTAATTGAATGTAAAAGGGCGTAGCTCAGCAGCACTGCTGATCACTGGAGATGGATTAGGAGAGAAGGCTTTCAAATTGAATACAGTTCTCCCTCCTCAGCTTGTTAATTGTGCCGTTTACCACTACCTGAGTCAGTGACCACTGCTATTTAGTCTCTCTAATGATGATGCACAGTCCGACCCAACCACAGATAATTAAAAAAGCCTTCCCCACACACTCACCCCCCCCTCCATCTCTCTCTGTCTTGAGTTTGGTGTTGCATTGACAAGCAGCACTAAGGCTAGATATTGAGCTGTCCGCTTCGCAGAGTCTTGGCTGCAGGACCATGTAGCCTTCTAAATGCTGTTGTGTTGTGTATTTTCAGAAATAAAGTTAGGTGTAGATCGGCTGTGATTGATGGCAGACAAGTCATCATGTTCCTCCTGTCAAAATTTTCCTTTTTTCTCTCTCAGCTGCTTTTGTGTTATTAATTATTCTAAATCGAAGATTTAGATATTATGGCATTTCAGGTTTATTAAATCTTCTTAATGCATTGTGAATATTTTCAAACCATTTGACTCTGGCAGAGGATTTTCCATCCATCACTGACACCTTTAGCTTCATTACTGTCATAGCACGCTGTACTTCTAAGCTGTGCCTGGGTAAACTGAAGAAATCATCTAATTCTGACCGTGGAAAGTTACAGAAAATGGTTAACCCGGCCCACATTACACTGGGTCATACTGGCTGTCTCTGTGTAGCTTTGTTTTGCAGTGCAGTGCAGAAGCTCACACACTTTGTAAACCTGACAATAAGTTGTGTTGGAGGCATTACAAGCAGCACACCGACGTGGGTTTCTAGTTGGCGGAGGCAAGTGACATTTTTATTTGTGGCACTGTGCAAAGAAGTACTTAACCTCATTGTCAAGACCGGGCTGTGAGAGCAAGTACAAGCTCTTTTCATCTGTGCACGGTGTTTGGTCTTTTTGGTCTGTTTTCACTTCTTCTAAAGAAAATCGACAATGTTAAATGTTAGACGGTCCTACAGTATGTAATCTGTCTAACTAGCACCACTTTGTGACTTTACTTCAATATGTTGTACATTTTAGGGCTGCGACTTAGGAGTATTTTCATGGTTGACAAATCTCACATTTGAGAAGCTAAAACAAGCACATTTTTGGCATATTCGCTTGAAAAATTATTTTATTAGATGATCAAAATATCTGCCAATTAATCTGGCAATTAACTAAGTGTTTCAGCGAGTCACTCGAGTTTGATTCCTATATACTCTTTTTTTATGTTAAAACTGGGAGTGGGAAATAATCTGAATCTGAATCTTACTAAATTATCAATTCTATAGGAAAATATTCAGTGTGTTCTAGTTGAGAATATTTATTCCAATGAGAAACTTTTTTCCAATCCTTTCCTACCATATCAGATTAAAATTCACCCCTTTACATATACTCTGTTGAAGCCGCTCTAGAATGAGCATTTTAAGAGGTCTGAGAGGAGGAAAAGCAGTCTGTGAATTTACACTGCTCGCAGTCTTGAACAAGTGCTGAAATAATTAGGGGAGAGAAGTCTTTGGCTTGTGCAAACTTCCTTCCACCATTGCAGAACAAAATAATAAAGAGAATGTGTGTGAGACAAAGGCAAGAGACCCCCACGGTGCCTGGGTCTCTGCTTCCTGTCATGAGTATTCCTGCGGGGTTTCACATGACAAAACGCAGAAAGTTGTTTTGTCCCCGTTCCTGTCACGATACACCCTCATAACCGCAGCTGTGTGTTTGTGTGTATATGTGTGCGTACGTGTGTGTTTGATTGTGTGCTTGCGTATGTGTGTGTGTTGCGTGCTTTTCTTTTTTTGTGCTGGCATGTTGTCTCGCTGTCTTCCCTGTCAGCTCATAGCCTGGCACCTGCTCTCGTGTTCCTAATTAGTCTCATTTAATTAATTATATTCTACAGCACATCTTCTCTCTGTTCAAATGCAGTTTCTTTCTGCAGGTTTCACTCCCGTCCTTCTACTCTCCTCATTCTGTACATTTCATATGTAGAGAGTAAGAGTCTTTGCATGCGCTCAGGTGCATTTGGATGGGACTTTGTTGATAGAGGAGGTTGTGTTAGATGTTAATAAGCTAACACAAGCACTCTTTCAACATCAAACGTGATTTTCAGTCAAATGAAACATGTTGAATAGAAAAAAAAATACTTCCTTTAGTTGACCGTGTTATCATACTCTTCAAAAGCTGCACTTTTTCCACCTTCCAAATTTGATGAGAAATGAGCGCTTTTGCTCGCGAGACACGCTGACAACCAGCTGACTCACAGACAGAATCTCTTCAGTAAGCTGCAGGAAAACAAGTCAAGTTTCAAGCATGGTGAGTAAACAGAAATCAGGAAAGCACTTTACCTGTGACAGTTGGCCTAAGCACCTCTTTCTTCTCCGTTAGCTTTTCTGTTCCATTTGTCAGGTTCACTTGGCTTGTATGCCAGTGTTGTCTATTAGGTGTATTTTCACTGTGCTTAGCACTACAGTAAAGGACTGAATTGAGAGGAACGAGAAAGAGAGAAAAGAAATGAGTTTATTAGCCCTAGGAGTCACTGGAGTAATTACTCATCATTTGGCTGCACGAAATGTTAATATTAGGGAATATTCATAGTTTTAATTGTTGAGATATAAATACACTACACTGTCCGACACTAAAACCACCGCCTAAAATCACCTTTATGTTGCATGAGGTGTGGTAATAAGTGACACTAAGAAGGGGCATCCAAGGTACACGAGGCCATCAATGAACGACAGTGGAAACAGAGTTGAATTTCACTTCCTGATGTCAGAGAAGAGGGGTAGCCAGTCACAGGCAGCCTCCCAGCTGCCCCTCATCCCGTGTTTTCCACTAGAGGATCCTGGGCTTAAAGAAAAGATGCCGTTAATAATTCAGAGCCTTGATGAACACCATCCAACACCGCCACAAAAGACAAGATCAAACTTTTGGCAAAGCCAGCGCCGCAGCGGGCCGATAGTGTTTCCCTGCATAGCTCGCTGTACGTTGACCATATGGACATCATAATCACCCGTGGGATGAATCAGCAGATTCTTGATCTGGAGCCCAAAATCACACGACACCTTAATTAGCTGGTGTTGATATCGCCCTTCACAGTGCTAATTTGTCACCGCCAGCAAAACAGCTTCTGGCAAACACGGTTCTGTTGCATTTTGTCCACACTGTTAAGGAAACAGAGACGAGGCATTTTAGGTGACAAATATTTGAATTATGGGAGTAAAATCCCTCCTGACAGGTAGGTCTAGCTGGCAAAGCATTTCTTTTACCGGCAAAGATTTCACGTTGAATCGTGTTACATATCAACAGTCAATTATGAGGAAATGAGCATGAGTTTGTTGTGGTTGTTTCCTGAATAATAAATGCAGTCATCATTAGATTATTTGGCACCGTGTTTATGCCCAGTGACATCCAGTTCTCAATAAGGTGTAAATAATTGCTGCCCTCCTTGGGAGACGTAGCCACCATGAAGCAGTGAGTTGAAAAGGTCAGACGTGTTCTGCACGCCAGCTCTAAAGTGGTTTATTAGCGTCCCAACGACATATTCAGGAGATCGTCTGAGACATAATTACCTGGATAAGGTACAGATGAATACTGTATTTGGGGAGAAGGCAAGGTTGGTTGGATATTGGCTTTGTCTCCATTAACCTGGAGCACGGTGTTAAAGGATCTGTTTGTGGAGAGAAAATGACAGGGAGTCGGGCTGACGGGGCTGGACTGAGACAGTTAAAGGCCCCTCGCTGCATAGGATAATTAATAAATAAAATACCAGGGGAGCCCCTGCCATGCCTTCGTCTATGACAGGGGCTGTCTCCAGTGCGCTAAAGCATTAAATGACCAATTTCTGTCAGACTAACTTCCACCACGCTCTCTCTCCCTCTCCCTTTCTTTCTCCCTCTCTCTTTTGCTTGCCCTCTCGTCTCCACTACGCTCACCCCTCTCTCCCTCGCTCCCTCGTTCCCTCCCTCGCTTCCTCGTTTTCTGAAGTGGGGCTACTTGCTCTCTTTGCACTGAGTTTTTCAGCGACTGATGGCTCTAGTTCATTTCTGCTGAATTAATTGGTCCCTGAATGAATTCTGTTGACAGGGCAATTCATCATGTGTTTGGCCTGACAGTGACTGGGTGTTGGGTAGGGGAGGGGGGTGGAGGCGTCGGGGAGAGTGTGTGTGTGTGCGTGTGTGTGTGTGCTTGGGGGTGAAGCGGTGTAGGGAGCCAGTCAGAGGTGGTGGGGGTTGGTGATTGTGGCCTTCCACTTTTCTTTCTCCCCTCTTTCTCTTCTTCTTCCACCGTCCTACTGGAGCTGCAGACGGCTGGATGCTCTTGTTGCACTGTTTAACCAAAACAGTTGGGACTCAAACAAATCAGCCCCCCCCCCTCCCTCCCTCCCATCAGGCTGGGCTTCTGTCAGACAGAAGACCCTCTCTCAGCTTGAAGGGGGCATGCAGGTCAGTGCTACCCCATTTTACACATTTTGGCCTTTTGTTACGCCACTACACACTTCCTCCCCAATCTCAAATCCCTCCCCAAGACTTGATGTGCACACACAAACACAGGAGCATCAGCCCTCGCCCCTACAGCTCCTCATCCCTTTTGCAGATTGACATAATCAGGTAGCAAGGCATATTTAGTGCTTAATTACACAATCTGTCGCACAATGGCCATTCAAAACGATAATTTAGCTCCTGAAGGGAAATCGCTCTGCACTGCTGACTGATCTAACTGGGATGGGAATGGTATAATAGCATATAGTTGGCAGACGAGTCCTGGGTTGAGAAACGCAGCAATTGCATTTCTCCAGACAGCTCTCCGACTGCTCATTATTCTAATTGCGAACTATGCTACAGTACAGGATGCACACAGAGCCCGAGCCTCCGTTGAGCTTGAACATGGAGGAAACCTCTTTAGGCTGTGTCGAGTCAATCAATGCTCACTCATTACAAACATCACAAAGTCATGTTCTTGTCGCCTGGATGGTCTCACCCGCTAACAGTGAAAATAACATATAACATAATCATCGTTCTGTCAGGATCAGGATCATCAGACACCGGGCTTGAACTCTCTGACTCCCCCGCCACGCGGAAATAATCGCAGTTTAAGATGATGATTTATTTTCGCAAGGACATTTTCACAAACTTTTAGTCAAATTTTCAAAGCCTTTCATCCTTGCACCGGCATGATAAACTTTTTAGATCTTTTGAAGACAAACATATTCACTTTTAAAACGAAAACAACATTTGAAATAACTCTTATCACATAGTAGCTTCACATTATACCACTGGGCCGCTGTAGTGCTGCCACTTCTCAACTCAAATCCATCTGGGATTAACAGAGTTAACGAAGGCACTGTTGTGAACAATACTGCGCCCGTACAGCCACTAATTAAAGCCGCTTCTAATGAGGGCTCGTTGATTGACACAGCAGGGTTGGCCTCTCCCCTCACCAGCATCAACTATGACAGCCACATGATGAGGCTGATGACAGGCTCCCATGCAGGCAGATGACAGGACGTCAGTGCTAGACCACCACCACTCCTCGTCTCTGAACAATACAGCGCTCATGTCACACCTCGA
This sequence comes from Protonibea diacanthus, assembly GCA_028641955.1. NCBI lineage: Eukaryota > Metazoa > Chordata > Actinopteri > Sciaenidae > Protonibea > Protonibea diacanthus. The sequence continues at coordinate 11,432,988 of CM053989.1, forward strand.
GATTCATCCATTCTTGATCTCTGGTTGTCTTGCACATGTTTACACAAAGAGAAATGATTATATATTGAGTTTTAGGTGATTATGTTGTACTGTGTCAGTTTTTCATTTTGTTCAAAGGGAACACCCTGTTGACTAATGCTAGAAAAAAGTACATAAAATCTTTACTTAGTCATAAAAGTTCCAATGCAACAATATAAAAACAGCAAATAAATGTCCTGAATTCAAGTTAAGCAACAGTACATAAATATTGTCAGCAAAAAGTACCATATATTACATTATTAACACTAATGCATCAAGTAGTGTTTTACAGTTATAGGTGGTTCAGGTGCAGCTAATTCAAACTGCTTTATGTATTTGGTATGTTTGGTAGTTTAGTTCAGTAGTTGGCAATCGCAGGGGTTACAAGAAAGATCTGTGGAGAAAGAAGGTGATATAGACGAGAAATCAAAGTTTTGCTACACAAATTTGTTTTCTCTGCTTTAATTATGTGGCCTGTTTGGGACTTGGAACAGTTATTTAAAAGAAGACATTTAGAAGTAAGCTGCTAACATCTCTGGGCCCAAGTATAGACTTGTTTTTTTTAATTGTACTTATATAAGGCTATTATATATATTCTTAATGGAACATAATAATGCAACTACTAAGAACAGCTATCAGATAAATGATGTGAAGCATAAACTTCAATATTCTGCAATGTAGCACACTGGAAAGCACAAGTACCTAAAATATAGAGTAAAAAGTAAGGTCACACTTAAATTGGATAGTTGACCTATAGATAATTTGTAACATTTGCAGCAGTTTATTAGTTTTTAGAGAGATTTAACAATTCAACAGTTTCACAAATAAAATAAAACCACCGTGGTTAAAGTTTGGTTAGGTTTAGGCACAAAATACATCTTGGTTAGAGGATGTTAATGAATAGTCACATAGATAATCAGTTGAACATCTACAGAGGAAGCGAAACAGTTGAAATGTTAGAAATATTCTATAAACAGAAGACTAAATAAAGTGTTACCAAAAGTAAAACATATACTAAGTTACTTTCCAATACTAATGCCAATCCTGCTTGAGATACATAAATAGTCATGGTTATAAAAAACTGAAAAAAAATAAAAAAATATATATACTTATATGTGGTATATAATTTAATGCAATGTGTTGCTGCATAAAACTTTAACTTTGCAAATGACTGCCTCAGATTGTGTCCATCCACCAGCTCTTTAAAATTGGCTTATTTCACTGTATATATTATCAGTGACAGACATGAATCATGCCAAAGAGGCCTAGCTGTACGGGCATCACCAAGCCAAGTTGACAATGAGGGTGAAGTGTTTGAGTAAATCTTTGCGCGAGGCCCATTGGCCCCCGTGGCAGGGCCTCTCTGTGCGGGTTTGAGAAGCCCCGAGGATGACAGGTGCTTTTCGTAATGCCTAACTGATGAGAGCCAATCAGTGCGCCCCATTCTGCTGGTGTGTGTCTCTTCTCCTGTTGTTGTCATCTGGCCTGCTAAAGTAAAGATGAGCTTGACTGACAGATGCATCCGGGTTCACAGTTTATTGGTTTCTACGAGAGAGCCAGATATGCCAATTTAGACAGGGTAGTGACAAAAAAGTTCCCATCTAAATGGAATAATTTTACCACTGGGAATTCTCAGCTGGGAGAAGAAGGAGTGTTAGTGTTGGTGTGTATGTGTGTGTGTGTGTGTGTGTGTGTGTGTTTTTTTTTATTTTTTTTTTTATCTTTTAACAAGGCCTGAATGACAAACACATAGGACAGTTAGGGGGCTGACAGAAACAGCAGCTTTTGATGCTTCACAGGGGATCCATGAAATAAACAATAGGCAGAGGAAGCAGGGAAATTGAATTACAACTAGCTGGGTTTGTGTGTTTCAGAGTAGAGAGTGTAGAGAGGAGGTGAGGCAGCAGTGGTGTGGTATAGCAGGATGAAACCGATGCATCATTAAATATACTGGAGTCTGAAGCTGGGGCAACGCTCTCCTGCCTCTCCAACTGTCCTGCTTCTTTGTTTCACCCTCTTCTCCCTCCTCCCCCCCTTTTTTTTATAAAAAAAAACTCTCTTTACCCTGTTTCTCCCTCTTCCCAAACACACATGCATAGACTCATAATGTATATGCTTTCCACAGACATCCACACGCTGATACACACAAACTACGTGCTCTGAAGCTATCACGTATTTCATATTTGAGAGCTGTAACGCGTATGAGTGCATTCTGTAGTCCTGACTGTTCATAAAACCAAACATCAATACACAAGCAGCAGGAACGTTCCCCGGGAACCTTGAACTCTGAATCATTTTCTTATGGGGTTAATAATGAGGGGACACCAAGTCAACGACTGACATATAAAAGAATTTATTTCTCATGTGCACAAAAAGAATTGGAACAGAACTGAAACAGAACAATGATTGAGGCCACAAGGCTTTCCGTATAGATTTTCATCAGAAATCCTTTTTATGTCCATGACACATCTCCTGTATCATCTTTACAACAGCAGAAGACCCATTCCTTCAGAGGTGCTCTGCTTCCTAAAGCAAATACTTTGCCTGTATGACGGTGGCTTGCACCCTGCGCCAGATATGTCGAGCTATACATGTAGACAGAAATAGGCAAATCCCAAGTGCAATTTGTAGAGGATAGCTTCTCCCGAAGAGCAGGACTGCAGTCTGTTTCTCTGTGATCTGGTGCCCTCAGCAATGACAGTTAACCCTGGTACCAGATGATGTATTTGCTTGTGTAGAATTAAAGTAAACTTCATCTTTGATGCCTTTCGTTAAAGAGTTAGCAGTTGAGAGAGTCGAGGGAGGAGAGATGGGTGGCTGGGAGTAAGTGTGGATGTGTTTCTATATATGGAGGCACAGATGACCGTAATTTGGATTAACATAATGATCACAACATCTACTAACAGCAAACAGGACAATATCTTTGATTGTTGCCAAGGACTTCAGTTTGATCACATCTTCATTTTTGGAGCAAATGTGAAACTAGAGAAAAACCATTTCACGCCGGAGGTCTTTTTGTACGTCTTTAACTTTTATGCTGTTCTCCATGGGGATTACTTGTTCCGAGCCCAACAACAAAAGATGATACAGAAAGCCATTTAACTCATTGCATAGTGACATAAAACATCATCATGACATTATCATGAAAACAAAATAAAATGACAAAGACAACCTATGTGATGTTAGCATCTGAAACCCGACACTACAGCATATGTAGCCACAGGTTATACAGTAGTTGTACCTTTCTTCAGAGCACAACATTACATTAAGACACAAATGTAATGCATGTTTTTTTGTTTTTTTTTTCGGTCTGTATATCTACAAAGGGAGCCAGTACATTAGTATGATACTGCAATGGTGTGTGTGATATTATTTACAGAGAAGAATTGTCTTCACATTATTCACAAATCATTCTACAAAGCAGCATTTTGTTGCAACTGATGGAATATTGAGTCACTGAATTTCACCTTTTTCATTACAGTCATATGCATTTATGTTATTAGCCTGTTGAAAAGTCACGACATACATGTTCAGTGTTGACTACTTATTTAAAAGATAATACTGCTTTATTTATGCATACATATACTGTAAATAAAATATTAAATATCAAACTAAGTCTTTGGCAAATGTAGTTAAAAGTACATTCACAAAATATTTTCCAAAAAGCAAACTGAATCAGTATTTCCTTTCAGTCCCTACGGAGAGTAGAACATAAAATCACGGAGGGTGGTGAATATGTGTGCTGTAAAGGCAATTAATTTTATTGAACAGGCATGAATTTACGTTGAAAAAACAGGTTTGTAAGGCAATTGTTGAAGCTAATTTACAGTTGATTCGCTCAACTGCGTATAGCTTTCTAAACTGTGTAGGCATCTAGTGGTATGACTAAGTAGCTGAATGAAGTATGACCCAGGAGAATTTGTTCATGTAGCCATAAGGGAATGGCTTTACAAACTGCTCAGAAACTTGAAACGCGTCACTTTTACTCAGAAAAAGATGTTCACACAAAAACATGTCTGTCTGTCTGCCTGCCTGTCTGTCTGCTTTGTGTTTTTAACACCTACGTTATGCAACATAAATAGTTTCGACTTATGTTTATAATCGGTAGGTTAATTAAACTTAATTTTAAGTGAATGTACCAAATAAATTAAATAAGCTGAGGTTATAGTGCAAAAAAAAAAAAAAAAAAAGAGCAAAGGACGATCATGCATGGACATGGAGATGACCGGAAAATGCGGGAAATGTGACTGAACTACTCTTATGTGAACTACTCTGAAGAAATCTTTGATAACTTTTTTTTTTTTTTACATTAAAAAATAGTGACAGAAAAAAATAATTTAAAGTATTCAAAATTCTGGCGAAACCAGTTTTGTGGCCGCCATGTTTTTTTTAATACTTTGCAAAATGATTTACATTTTTACATCTGATTGTTTGCCACAGGGAGTGTGATGTTGCCATTGGTCTATATAGGGTCAGTAAACGTTGTCGGACATGCTGTGTTTATCTGATAATGTTGGTGGGACTGGAGAAATGAGAGCAGAAGACGTAGTCAAAGCACCAGAGTAAAGCCCCCCCTACAGTGTGGAGCCAGGATCTCATTAAGTGTCAAAGAGGCCCCAGCACACTGGTTCAAGTCGCTGCACCATCAAGCTATGGGACCATTGTCATCTCCCCTGGACTTCTCTCTTTAGAGCAGAAAAATACTGCAGTTCATCACATAAAAGGAATGTGAGGATCCATGAATAAAATAACAACAACAACAACAGCAACAAAGAAACAAAAATAAAAACCCACAACATTTTTTTCCACATGGTATTCTTCACACTGTTTTTCTTCAATTTATATTTTATAATATATATATTTATATAATCTCTTAAAGTCATTCTGGAAATGTTCAGGCCTGTGAGAGATTGAGGGCATGATGGGTGAGTTCTGAATGCCCGCGGGCCCTTTTGACCCAAAAGTTTGTAACGCTGAAGCTGGGCTAGATGCATCGGCGTCGACCTCGCCGATCCTTCCTCCTCCACATCACGCAACATCACGGGGTTTCCTTTAGGACTCCTCCTCACTTCCCTTTTGACCTCAAAGTTTCTCAGACGGGGACAATATGGAGGCCGAAGCCCTGGCCCTGCAGTTTGAGCTGGTCTCCATGGTAACTAGTGGCGGTCGTAGGCAGTGGCAGCAGTGGGAGGTGCGGAGCCACGGGATGCGGCACTATAATAATAAGGGGAACCTGGAAGTTAACAGAAGAACGAGCCGTTGGAAACCACGAGGTCAAACATCATGTAAAACACTCCTAGACTAAATGTTATTAATTATTATTGTTCTGGATGATTTTAATTTTATAACACGTCTAGATGAGATTAAAGTTAACAGTATAAAGTAAGTGTGTTTGACAGTTTTTGCTGTACAACAGAAAGTTGCTTACTTAGTAATGCTGGATTGCTGAACCGCCATGCTTCATTGTAAGTGGTGTATTGTGGATGAGAGTAAGGGTTTCCAGAAAAGTCCCCTCCTGGAGAAGAAATCGATAAAAACAAACATTAGCAAAGGGCTAACAAAGTGAAATGACTGACAGCTTTTGTGAAATATTAAGCTGTAAAAAACCTTTTTTTCACAAAGTCACATTGCAGTTACATTACAATCTTGTCACACAACAATGTGTTTGTGCCATTTTTTTTTTATCCTGACTGCTTGTATAGCTCTCCACAGTCCCTTCAGGTGAATTGATTGTTTTATTAATCCTCTGTTAGTCTTTAGGATTTCCTCTATTCTTTTCTTAAGTGAGAATTTCAGTGCCCCCCCCCCCCCCCCTGCTTTTAAGCGATGATGCTTCGCTTCAAAACGCTCTAATAGGTTCTCCGAGACTCTCTTTGTCCGGTGGAAAGGACGGGAGGCTGAGAGGATGTCAGAGAGCGATGCTGTGGGTCCACAGGTTTCTTTCTTTTACGAGACTATAAAGGCTGGGTTTTATATGAAGCTGCTGAAGAATGGCCTTTACTTTAACAGTGTTTGGGGCCAGTCACTAAATCTTAGTCATTCACCACCAGATGGGAAAAAAAACCTACAATCTCTGGATTAAGAAGGTGGCTGTGCCTGTGTGCTTATGTGTGTGTTTGGGTGAGTATATCCACATGCACTCCAGTAGCACATAAGGCACAAGTCATTTACTTAATTTGAGATATCAGCTTTTACCTCCATGTATATCTTAAACCGTTAGCTTCATGCACACTGAGCTCACTTGTAAATACTGCACGCCTGCTTTGATTATTGGTCAGGGTGAAAGGTACATGTCTCCGAGCAATAAAGGCAATTGTGTTTTCAGTTGTTTGGAGGAGAGATCTACACACGCTGGCAGCTATAGCATCCTCACTTCTGGTCGTGTAACTCGAGCTCTTCCCGGAGAGAGATAGTGATTTAAATATTTACAGGCCCTCCACGCCTCTGTGTTTTGACCCTTAACTGTTTGCTGTGAACCTGAACTGCAGGTTAAGTAGAGGGGAAAGAGATACGCTCTGCAGCCCTGGGTGTCCGGGGAGGCAAGGAGAGGCGCAAAAGCAGTGTTTATCGACGGGGCTGGTGAGAGTGCGCTGTGTGGACACGGCGAGGGTAATGAGCGCTGGGAGCTGGAGTGTAACTGAGAGGAACTGTCCTATCTCACGGCCACTGATTGTGGTGATCGCCTATCGAGTTCATCTAATGTCCTCGTCCGCAGACGCTAACCACAAGCTAACCGCAGTCTAACAAAGCTATAACAAGCTTGCTTCAATCCTTTGGGTCAAGAGCAATGCTTTAAGGATTCTTCAGTCTCTCAGCAGTGAGTGTTTTTTTTTTTTTAATGCATGTGTAACATGTACTGCATACTGTTAAAGTGACCTCAAGTTCTTTAAACAAGATCAACTGAAGGGTACTATCTAGTGAAAATAAAACCCATAAAAGTAAAATTAATGGCATCATAAAAAGGGAGTAGTGTCACCTACCAGGAACCATTCCAGCGAGTGTGGAGGTGGGGTAGCTGCCTTGTCCTGTGGGGGGGACATGAGGCGGGTAGCCAGGTAAGGTGGTGCTGGCCATGTCTCGACCTGCAGGCACACAGGAGGAAAATTGATTGGACGTTTGAAGACAGACGAGTTGAACAACTTGCCATTTGCGTTAATTAACAACGCTACTTCATTATGATGATAAAAAATGTAATGTGGGGAGGATTACATTTCCTTCAAAACAGATTAGTGGCAAGTAGTAGTAAAGAAACGTAATCTCTAGGAGACCGTTAATCATTTAGTGGGGTACAGCTACACATTTGGTCATTAGTACAAACAAATACGGGCATTTTGATTAAATTGTCAGTGTCATTCATGTGTTTTTTTTTTTTTTCTCTTCTCTGCACCTGAAATCAACAAGGAACACGCTAAAATCACCAACGTGAAGTGACACCTAGTAGTAACTGAGAATGACAAGCAGCACCACTGTCTCTCCCAGTGCGTCACACCATTTAATTTCTCATAGTTTGCAAGATCATCCTAAAAAGGTTACAGCAAATGTTTTGTGAAGTTGCATGTTGTCCGTCCGTGTTCTTCTCTTATATTATTGATGAAATCCTGGGTCACCAAGCAGTCTTTTTTTTTTTAAGGAAACAATTTCAATTATTTTTTATGAAATTATCTAATCAACTATAACTGATGTAGCATTAATATGGCAACATAATCAGCAGTTTTACTGAGAGGAGCATCAGGCTCTCTCTGCTTTCTGCTCCACATTCAGTCCTGTAATTAATAGTGAGAGTATTGGGCCTAGCTGGATGAAGGGGCACAGGACAGGGAGATACAGGCCCAAATCAGGCTGCAGCATCGGGCCCTATGTCTCTGCCTCTGGACCTTTTACCCATCCCACCCCCCCCTTTTTTTGGCCCCTCAGACCATGGGCCTGTCACGAGGCTGGAAGGACCTGGAGACCTTTTGTTAACCCGAGTAAACCCAAAGGGTCAGAGCTGGTGAAAAGCAGGGTGGAAAAGGGGGCGAGAGGACTTGTTAATGAGCAGCAAACAGTCAGTTTTGCTCCTGTGTACACAACAGAAGAGCCACAAAGCATGATGGGATAGATGGCTTTGCAATGTGAGAGGCGGCCACTCTACACTCTTTTGATCTATATTTGAAAATGACTAAATTATTAATAATTAACACAGACGTAAATCAACTGAACAGAGTGAGCTTGATTGGATTTTGATCTGGTTACGGGGTCTTATGGGTGAGGTTGTACCTGCTATAAAGGGCTGGCTGGCATACTGGCTGTAGCAGGGGCCATGGGCATGGGCAGGGTAGCTGGGAGTAGAGGCATCTACAGAGAGGCTGGACTGGTGGGGCAAGATGTCAGCTAGAGCAGAGTCCCCAACAGAGGAGGGGGTGAAGGGGGCAAAGGATGCCTCATGGGGCTCCCGCTTTACACACATGGAAGGTGGATATGATGGGTGAGAGTCTGCCAGATGGAAAAAAAGAAAAAGAAAAAAAACTCGATATAATGTAGACATGCAGCTCCACACATACTGTACATACATTCACTTCATTCACTCAGATGTAGGGTGGGATGGATGTAGAGCTTCGTAAATGTCCAAACAACCGAAAGGAAAACTACTGTACAGAGGCAAAAACAAATCAAATGTGTCACAGCAGGAGTTTCAGATCTGTCAGGCACATAGCTGAACACTACCACAGGGCAATAAATCAAACAGAGACGGGACTCCAAATCCTTAGCAGACTCGTGGTATGAATTAAAGGGAGCCTAAAGGATGAGCAGCATTGCCAGAAGTGCAATTGCTACTGCACTTCTTATCTTTTCACCAACTCAAGATCAGACATTTCATATGAATTCTGAATTGATAAGCAGTCTTTAGAAGTTGATTTGTTCATTTACATAGCTTATAATAATAATCTCATATGCACCCAGCAGTAATTCATTCAACTAAATGGAAACATACACCAGTGAAATGTTGCAACAACACATCGCGCCTGATCAATCAAGCTCAAATGCGTAAAAAATTTCCCCAAGGTTTTGGGAAAACAAACAACATAATCTCACGGCTGCTTTCTCACAACAAAATCACTCCCACAAATAACCAAACAATCGGCTTGCAGACAGTTCAAAAACTCCACACTTGGATCTAATTTGGCTGATGAGTCTTGGCATCTTTCATTTTCAACCGGCTCTGCCTCTTGAACCTATGCAATCAATGTGAGCTCTGTCTCCGGCCTCTCCGCGTCTGCCGCAGAGCCTGTTCTCTTCGCTGGGGCCTTTAGGGAGAGATGGCTCTTTCCCGACACCATGATAGCCTCATTAGCTGCTTCCCCCATCGTTGTTATTTTACAACAGGATTGTGTGTTGCGATTCCTCATTAAGATAAGGGCTGTTCTATGGAAGGGGGATGCAACCCTGTCAGCCTTACGAACATAAGGCCAGTGAATCAGGCAAGCTAACGGACTGCGTTCCCATAGAAATCTATAGCAGGTTCTCCAAATCTCTTTGTCTTTGTGACAGCTGTAAATGTGGATTTAGACAGAGGTTCTCCAATTACACAGACTACTTTCATCTTATTGAGACAAATACCATTGTCACAGAGGGACGAACACAATGTTTAACAATGTAAGTTTTTAACTTATGATCAAATCATTAAAAAGAATGGTTGACATGAATCTCTGGCATGAACAGAAATATTCTAACGAGTTGGCTTTGCATTTAATTGGACGGACCTAAAGTTTGTCACATGTACCGTGCATGTATGTCATAAATTTATTGGAAGCAGGGTTCGAATGTAGGAATGAGTGCAAATGACTAGCGCTCTGTTCAGTTCTTCAGTTAATTATGTCTAACGTGTAGTCTGTTAAAGTCTCGAAAGTTAAAACAGCTTTCAAAAGTCTAGTTACCCTGAGTCTGATTTGGGTGCATAACAACCCCCGTCCACCCCAACTCACTGAAGACAATACAGGAGCTAATCAGAGACGCCATAAAGCACTATATTCAACAGATACCTCAGTCATTACAGTTTATAACCAACGTTCACAATCACAACAAGTCTAAACCATAAAAAACAAGCACAAGCAAACACAAAAACATCTTCAGCAAGTGTTGATAAAAAGAAAAGTAGATTTTGTGTCTACCATTCAGCTTGATTGTTAAGCAAACGTTGCTCATACAGGTACAGTTCATTCCAGGGAGTGCTCACTTTGTTATCAGGGTGACACTGCATGGCCCACCTAACCTTTGAGACGTTAATCTGAACTTTAGGATGCTTAACATGAAGCCTGTTTACACTGTATCCGAGACTTCCTGCATACTGCTGTTGGCTTCTGTTTTCTCAGCGCCTGAGCAACCGTTGTCAAACAGACAGGGGTTACGACGCAACAACAACCGATACAAACGCTGCGTTCAAGACCACTGAACTCTGAAACTAATCAGACATGGTGTTGCTTATTGTCCTGGAGACGAGGCAGAGCCTGGGTAAAGGGAGCCTGTCAAATCACAGGCCCTGATGATGGAGATGGAAGATAAACTCAGGGTCCTTGGGGACTCTTTTCCCCAGCAAACACATCTCTGAGAGAGGGGAGACGCTATAGAGTTCTCCAACATCTGTCTCTACTTTACCACTGATATCACATCTACAGACCCCATCAACCATAGAAATGGACTGTTAAGAACCTGCAAGAACAGTCCTCGGAGTGATGCATCCAGATATAGCTGCAACAGCCTTCTCTCAAGTGAGCATTTCAGTTTTAAATGTACACCGAGGAACTTTGGTGCGCAAACCATTTACTGGCAGAACTCTTGTTTTCAAAGGCTGACAGAGAGAACTTTTTTTTTTTTATCCTTACAGTGTGTTCAAGATCACAGCAAATCTCCCAGCACACATTCATGTTTGTATCAACTACATCGACTTAAACCTCTGCCTTCACTCTCCTGCGTTGTAGAGGTGGTAATTTATAACCACTTACACCAGAAAGGAACAAAGGAGCGATCGTCAAAGGCTGCATCCATTTGTGGGTGAGTAAAGAATATTGGCAGGGCCAAATAGCCTGAATTCCCCACCCACGGGTTTAAAGTAATTCATTATCAAATGTGTGCTCAAAGGTTAGTGTGCTATTGTGGGGGGGTGATATAAACATTAATTTCCGAGCTCTGGGCTGCGGGCATTAACTGAGCGGAGACAAGCCGTTTGTCACCAGGACACACACCGGGCACGGCAGGTTAGGTGGCTGCTTGCTTTTTGCCACCCAGCAGAGAATAAGCTGGCACTGCCAAGTCATAAACTGGGCTCAGAGTGTGGCGTATATTTCAGGTGAAATTAATCAGAAATAAAGAGTGTTTTGCTTTCTCATCTGTACAGTTTCTAACTCAAGGGAAGGGAGAGAAATAGCTAAGAAGGTAGATACCTATAGAGAGTGATGGAAAAGCATTGGATCTTCACATCTGCTAGAGATGTAGTAGGTCAGAGGGGTGCCCATTTACACCCAGCCTCCCCACAGGCTGTGGTGAGAGTGATTATCGAGCTCAGCCTGCGCAGAGACTACTGTGCTCTCATTGGGCGTAACCCTGTTTAACTACCGTTGAGTAGCTACATTATACTATCATTTATTCCACATAAAAAGGTTGTGTCAGGATTAGACTGGACCACCGGACCTGTACTGTATGTTGCTTACTCTGTTTATGCTGTTCTGTGCAGACACGTAAAGAGCCAAAGACCAGAGGTTAATCACGACATGTTGTTTTATCCATGGACACACTGAGCAGTTCACAGTGTTCATCTAGTGGACATAGACAACAGGTTCTCGACAGCTTGGATACACCAGTTCCCTGTTAGCCAGTCAGATATACACAATACTCAATATAATCTATTTGCTATTATTGACAAGAGGTTAGATTTGCTATGTTTCTCTTATTTTTCAAGCAATTATTGATGAATTTAGTATTCTTTTCACAAGATGGCAACATTACAATTCATGTAGAAAATCTAAAGATAGTCATTTTGCAGAAATTCATTTGTAAATGACTGGAACATCTTACTAAATCCCAGTGGTGCATTTCAGTGCCCCGAATCTCTCTCTGATTTGGCTGCCGCCCTCTTTCCTAGGTAACCATCTCTTTCACACATTAGGGTAAACAGAGGACACAAAAGATGGCCGACATTGCTTTTGCTGGCGCCCTTGGAACGCAGAACTGAGCACTTCATTAATCATTCATCTTTAATAGATTATGCAAATTTCAGGACATAAAAATCAACAAGATCAATAACTGTATGAATTTTAATTGGGAGCAGAAAACATTTAAGGAATGAATATAATCTCGTAGCTCCATCCAGTATGAGAGCATAATTTATTGATAATTGGATCCCGGTCTAAATGAGGAAGGTAATTTAGCATTTTTCAGCCTTGGCATACATTCCTATTTACAGGGTTTGCTAATGGCACAAAAAATAATATTATGCACTGACAACCTACACCCAATCAAATACTTCATGCATTACTTTGCATAGTCATTAAAATTAAATAATAAAAGTTTACTGGATATTACTTCTGGGTTGAATTTCCTGCTCAAAATACTTAGAGACATTTTTCATAGCTTGTGCTAAAGTATGTTGTCATATTCCACTTTAAGAAAACTTTTGTTAGTTCACCTCCTCATTATGCAAACTGTGGCCCTCACATGTATCGCTTTAGGAGGCCCCAGGCCCCCAGGTGGCTTGAAGGCCACCTGCTATGAGTGTGCTCCCCAGAGCGAGACCGCTTTCATAGGAGGAGCCCAGCGTAAAAGACAAAAACACACCTTTCTTCTCCTGGGGCCCAACTTTCTGGGGCAAATCTACCTCCCACATATTCAGGAATAAAAAAGGGGTCTTTCTTTTCCCATAGCTCTGTGCCTGGGCTGGGTCCGGGGCTGGACTATAGGGATCATTTGAGAAGGGCCACTGCAGTTTTCAATCATGCTGTCCTCCTCTTTACCTACTCACTCTCCCTGTGTCTGTCTCTCTGTCTCTCTCTCTCTCTCTTTCTCTCTCTCTCTCTCTCTCTCTCTCTCTCTCTCTCTCTCTCTCACACACACACACACACACACACACGCACACACACAGTGGACTCATTGACTTTGATGCCCACTGCATAATTATGGGTGCTTTATTAAAAGGCTGGTATATTATTCTCGAGTCAGTGTGGCCATCAGTAAACCTAACCTCTCCTGGGAAAGAGCCTCAGCAGCCACATTGAAACAATATTTCAATTAACCAGCCGGCCATCAACCTCGACAGCAGAGCAAAAGAAGCCATAGTGCAATACAGGGTGGGTTCGTGTGGGTTATATGATACAGATAGTTAATACTACAAGATATTCAATACACTGCACCTGCCATTACCTGTTGGCTCTCAGTGGAAGTTACTACCGAAAACAGCAGCCACTTCACAGGCTGGAAAAACCCCCTGTAATTTCAGTGTTTCTTTCCCTGTCTGTGTCTCATCTGTATCTGGGTCTCTCTCTCTCTCTTTCCCCAGCATGAGGCAGCCAGCCAGCCACGGTGCTATTCCAGCCGCTGTCAATCAACAGGCTATCATAGCCTTTGATGACAACGTCGTGTCGCGGCGAGAACAGCAGCTGTCTCTTATGAGAAGTGCTCCCAGTCAATCTGTTAGCGGACCAATCCAGGCTAACACAATAGCCAGTTAGGAGCAGCGTGTGAAGGGCCTGTAGGATTTAATGGGCTCAGATGATATATCGCCTCGCTCGGTCCCTCAGAAATAAACACACAGAGTGCCTCGAAAAGTGTCTTGAAAGAGCTTTTTTTTCATTTGGTGATAAGAATTTTATATATCGCTGGAAAATGTGTGCACCATAAGGAAGTGGCTGAAGTCACTGAATTCAGTATCAAGATGATTTTGTTCCAGTACTTTGTCAAGGTTGATCAAATTTGAGAAATAAATTCTAAAAAGTTTATTTAAATCAGTGGAGTTTTACATTTTAATACTTTAATCCACAACAAACTGAAGTAAAGTGTAATCTGGCTCTAAAATGACAGTATGCTGCGTATGTACAAGATGAAATTGTGTGTTTTCCAATATATCAAGACGATGAGGGCTGGAAAAATGTGAAAACTACAGCAGGATGCATTTAGATGGCGAGTGGGAATTTGCAAAAACAGGATACAGTATGTAAATCAAATGTACTATAATCATGAGTACCGGTTTTATCTTAGCTGAAAAGCTTTTGGGGAAGAGTTGGGAAGACGCCATGAAACAATATGGACATACGTAACAGCAGAAGCAGAGCTAAACACACTGTGTTTGTGTTCCCGTCCACCGTGCAGCAGATGTCTTTGACCTGCTGCAGGTGCGTGTATTCTTTTAGGGATCAGTCGTGAGTAGCGTGAGTCAGATTGTACCTGTCACAACAGAGTAGCTCTGGGAGACACTGGAGGCGAGGTCGGAGCTGGCGCTGGTGGAAAGGCTCGGCTTCACGTCTTCCAGGCCAGTATTCAGGGATGGGAGTGAGTACTCATTCGCCTGTAGGCAAATACACAACGAATGCAAAAATATGTCAGAGGTGAAATGCGCGTAAAAATTGTTCACACTTTCCAGGAAAAAATAATTTCGCATTCCACCAGATTGTGTCATGATCTGGTTGCTATCACTCATGCGCTGTACGCGAGCTCGGATTGGGTGCTAGATTTAGAGCATATTTCCAAGTTTAGGTGACAGTATGAAACATGTCTGAAGGAAACCCCTGGTGGATCTGAGGAAGCTGTCTGTGATCCTCACACTGTGTTTCCTTATGAATATTTCCTGTGAATTCTGTGAGCGCCACCACCCCCCTGCCCCCCTCACCGACCCGTCCCGTCCCCGCTCCCCATGCTTTACCAAGACCTATGATGTATGCATGCATTAGGGCTTGTCTGAGGCGAAGGCAGAAAGGGAGAGAGGGATGAGAGAGGGATTGGGAGAAGAGTCAAAGGACGGGGTGTCAGCTGGCTCTTTGTGCTCCACTGCAGTCATCCCTGTGACCAGTCAAGGGAGGAGACATTCAGGGCTTTGTTACAGGAGAGACATGTGGTGTGGTTTTTTAAAGGGGAGTACAACCTCAAAATCAACCTTTGTGCTTTGCCTCTAGGATGAACACATAAAACTGGGTTAATGAAATGATAAAATAGTGTTTATTGTTATACACCTTTTATACTTTTATTGGTATTTTTTACTTTATATTGGAGCTTTTTATTTCATTTCATTTCTTTTCAGTTGCGATAAACCATACCGTGCGGCTGCAGCCATCTTTCACGTTTTACAATTTCACATTTGAAGAAATGCAATGCTCTGCTGTACTGTACCGGAAAACTTCATGTGAGGATCGACCACCAACTAGTCTCTTTGATATTTATTTACTTTAATCTGAGGTTAAGGCTCTGCCAGCAGCTGTGATAAATCCTGTTTGTTAATGAGATGACACTTCCTGACCTGACTCTTCTTCTTTGAAAGGATAAGTGTGTATGCACACATTTGTGTCTGCGAGTGTTTGTATCCGAGTGCGTGTGTGCATCTGTTTGTCTCAATGGAACGGGGGGTCCCACAGGGGCGAGCTGGTGACCCCAGTCTTGTCTGCCTCTATCCCAGATAAACTCTAATTGTCTGCTTACAACTGTTCCCTGGCACTAGGCTGGATGTTCCTCTCTATTCCACTGGGCCTCAGCAGCACAAGAGCCATTTTGTCATGCAGATGGGCTGTGGGCAGGGCTGGGCAGGGCTGGGCGGAGGGCGAGTGGCAAGCACAGAGGGGCCTGAATGACCTGACCACATGGCTGCCAGAAGTGTGGGAGGGATGAGGCCTATTCAGCCTGGCCTCTTCAAAATGGCTTTTTAATGCCCTGACGCAGACACCAGACAAGCCCCTAATAGCCTAATATCCCACCTTTTCACCAGTTTAAGAAAAGGAGGGGGTGTTGGAAACAGGGAGAAAAAAGGAGGTGCGCAGAAAGAGTGGAAAGCGGCCTGATTAATATTACATTAAATTAAAACTGATTTTTCTGGACCATTCTGATGCCGTTTTTCTCCCCCCTCCTCCACCTTCCTCTCGCCTTTTTAATACCTTCTCCTCCACTCTTTGTGATTGCAAGTCATTTCCAATTCGTTTTGGTATTGATCTCGCCGTAGAAATCACTTTGGTAATTAGCTGCATTAGGGGCTGTATAGCAGGCTGAGGGGCTGTCCCTCTGATTTATCGCCGCTGTAATTCCCCGTGATCGCGCAGAGATGAAAATGAACTCAATTAGGGCAGTGCTAAGGCTGCATGGGCACCCACATAGAGTTCCAATGGAAAAATTAATAGTCTCTTGTTGTTTAACAGTCTAATGAATGTAAATAAAGGTTATCCGCTGTAATAGGCTGAAGGCTTGTAGGTTAGTTTGAGCAAGAAGTTGCACAGAGCTTTTTGTCACCTGCATCAGTACCCGTACCAGTTAATTCACTATATGTTAGAAATCAATGTAAAGTATTTTACTGTTGACTCCTACAACTTGAGGACAGACCGGAAGAAAGAAACCAGGATGATCAGAGCTGGCTAACCTGTTCAGGTTTGATGTGTTCTGAAGTGGGGAAGACATCAGGGTAGGAAGGACGTTCAAACACACGGTCCAGGGCCTCCAGCTGCTGCTGGGTGAAGGCGTCTGCTCGCAGGTGCTTCCTTAAACTCTCCACGCTGCCCTGAGAGTCGCTGCCGGGGCCTGAGCCATCAGAGCCATCTAGAGAAAGAGGTAGAAGAAGAAGGGAAGGCGGGGGGTGGAGGGAGGGCGACAAAAATCTACATCAGGGCATGGCTTCAGTTTGTTTTACCTGATTTTATTCTAGCTAGCAATGTGAGATAAGCATGAGGGGAATTTTCTTCTTCTTTTTTATTTTTTTGTTGAGCCCAACAGGGGTGAGAGTGATGGCATGAGGAGCAGGAGTAAATTCAGGGAGACCCACCAGCATGCCTGCCTTTTATCTCCCTCTGTGTTTTTCACTGTCTCTCTCTCTCTCTCTTTCTCTCTCTTCCCCCTCACACACATACACTCACTCAAGCGGCTCTCTGCCCCCCACCGCCGCCACCACCACCTCGTCTCGTGGCCGCCATCAGCACGGTCATCATGTGATAGGTCTATGGTAATTGATGGATTACCTTCAGTGCAAATATATACTTGTAAAGGGAGAGCGTGTGTTTCAGGAGGAGAAAGTAGGGCTGGCGATTACATACAGAGCCTCTCACTCTGCCAGCGGGAAATGGAGAGCCATTATTTAACTGCACTATTTCCTCTTGAACATATTACCCTTCCCTCTCTCTGTCTCTCTTTCTCTCCCTCCATCCCCCACATATTGCCTGTCTTCTGGAAAACAGAATGGAGTGGGGACGGTACTCAGGGCCGAATGAGGACGGGGCGTCGAGGGCAAGCGTATGCATTTCCTCACTCGGTCAAACTCTATATAAACAAATGAGCCTATGCTTCCCTCATTCTCCTGATCTCTGACCCTATCAACTCGGCCAGGGAGCCCGCCGCTACTGCTGCAGCTCTCTCTCTGCTCACTCATCAAGTCCTGAACACTGAACAACAACAACAACAAAAAAAAATCTGCAGCTAAAACCTCCAGCCAGCATCCCAGGAACCTCCACTCCGCTGCCTGCCTCCCGCCGCCCTCCCTTCTTCCCTATACCCTGCCGCCAACAGCGGATGAGGGCTTTAGCTCCCATACAAATCTGTCATTCTAAATTTGCAGCAGATTATGTTCTCTCCTGGGCGAGCCAGCGGTGATATATGATATGCAAGGCCGCTATTGATTGCCTGATCCGCCAGCAGAGGAGGGAGGCGAAATGAACTTGGAATGAACATCATGCCTCAACTCATTGTGCGTATAATACTCTACTTAATCCCACATTTTTCTGTGCTATGGAATTCAATTGATCAATCATGTTCCACTGATGGTACCATTTCAGGGGCGTTATTGCCATTCTGCTCGGCTGCTTGACCTTTTTTCAATGGCTGAGGCCAGAGGATGAACCCGACTCGCACCAAGAAATAGATCCATGAAGAGAATGGAATAGGGGACTGCAAGTGGGTATGAGTGTGTGTCGAGAGGAGGGTGTGTGTACGCGTGTTTCACTGCTAAAATATATTGACTTTAGCTTTGTGTAACATTTATGAAGGAATCAGTTTTTTCTCCTGCCACATGTGTTTTTCCTACCATCAGTTAACCGAATATTTTAGCACAGGCTTTTTTTTTTTCTTTTTCTTTCAGACAGCTCCCTTGGGTGAAGGTTTGGGTTTGCTGCTGGTGCAGCAGCATTGGTGTTGCTGCTGTATGAAACTCAATTGTTGTCTGTGGTACAGAAGAAAATGGAGTCATTAATTACCTCGTATCTGGTCTGAGAAAAGAGGCAAGCTCGATCAATAGCAACTGTTTGTCATTCACTATGGAAGAGCATGCTTATACTCAGCGCCCCCCTCTCACACACTTAATCAGGCCTTCTGAAGGGGGCTGCAAAAGGACATAGATTCCCATCATAGGATACTCTCTGGTGCACGTTCTGTCATCTAAATGTAAACAAAAGCCTCACTGCAAAATTAAAAAAAAACAAAAAACTATTTTGGAACCTGCAAATTGAGTGACAGGACTAACAATGACTAAATCTATATCAGCACCACTTCGTGATGTTGTTTACACCAGCAATGGTTTCAAAATTAGAGTGAAACAGGCCTCAATTTTTTTTTTTTTTTTTTCATCATGTTCACTTCAGACACAATTTTTTTCATCTTTAACTTCAGTTACGTGTGTGAATATATATATATCAAATTTATGTGGTCAAAGAATTACTGATTTGGCCTTTTAATAGAAATACTAGTAAATCATTCATTTTCAGAATTTGCCATTAGAGTTTCATGTTTGACATATATCATAAGATAGCTGCAATAAATCAGATTCATCCTTTGACAGTCAGCGTGTCAAGTGGAGTGTGAAGCCCGACTGTCAGATCCCTCGTGTGTGTGTGTGTGTGTGTGTGTGTGTCTCATTGACTGGCTTGTTTCATTTTCTCAGTGTTTCTTCAACCCCTTTGGGTGTCTCAGCAGGTATTCTCTTATCACTCCCACAGCACCAGCTGACTGCGTCTCTTCGTTTTAACACCAAAGTGTAAGGGAGACGAACCAAGATAAAAACAAGACTCTCCAGCAGTGACGTTCACACATCAACCCTAAAGCAACGTGCTTTCTGGTAAACACTCTCTTTCATCAGTTTGAGCACACGCACGCTGTTTGACCTCATTGTGTCCAAAAGTTACACATTTCACTGGGATGTATTCAAACATTTCAACCGGACTGTGCAGCTTTGCACCAAACTCCAAGCTCCAAAGACAAACTTAAAGCAATGGACATGAAACTGCTGTTTCTTGTCTAACAGCAGCGTAATAAAATGATCTAAAAGTTGCACATGCACTTTCAGCCATTTGCACACATACACACATACATACAGAGTAAACCAGTGACAGGAGCTACTGCGAAACAGACACAATGGTATCAAAAGCTGCTCTGTTTTGCTTTGTCTCTATGGGGATGTTAACGTCCTGCGGTGGCATGGTGGCACTTTATGTCCTTCTTTCATCTCCCTTGTTCTTGTGATAAGATAACTCAGAGCAGAGTAGAGGTGGGGGCTTGTTTGAAAGGCAAATGAATTCCTGCACACCGCCTGGCTCCCTCCGTAAATCAATGGCACAGGGTTTTCCTAGATCAGAGGCTGTGAGTCCTCTGCTGATAGGTGAAATGATGCCATCGCAAATTGTGGATCATTTGTTGATGTTTTTAAAAACGCAGTTATGCTTGAAAAAAAAAAAAAAAGAGAGAGAGAGAGAGAGGGAGAGAGCACAAACAAACTGGTATACCCAGAGGGTGAACACTCCTCCCCTGTAAGCTAGCTATATTTATGAAACCTCTGAAGCGGAAAGGAGAGAGGTGGGTGGGGTGGGGGAGAGAGAGGGAGAGAGGCAGCAACACTGCCATGGCTGTTAAGATCCTGTTATGTTGTGGCGTGTTTAAGAGCTTTATTAATTCGATTTAGCACCACCAACCAGTGTACTGACTGTCAGCAGGCACAGTGATGCTTATTTGATATTTGCACTCACTGTCAGTACTGAGGCTGCGGCTGTGAGTATTTTGAGGTTCTAGTTATTTTATTTACTTTGGCTTAAATTCTCAAAACCAGGCCAAAGCAGGAAGTTAATAATAAATAAATATAAAGTACGCAATTATTTGAATACAGCTTGTGTGTGTGTGTAACATTAATATTATTTATGTTACACACTCACAAACTGTAGATGAGGTGGTAGAGTGAGTTGGCCTTTCATTGTAAGGTTGGTGGTTTCTGTCCACATGTCAAAGTGTCCTTGAGCAAGACACTGAACTGCTTCTAATGTGTGTTTGTGGGAGAAAAAAATGAATTAACAAACTGCTAAATGAACGTAAAGTATTTTTTAAACTATATTTTATCAAATAAAAATATGCATAGAAACTATTACAATATTTTCTATTCAAAACACATTCATATGTATATAAAACAGATAGCTGCACTGCAATAAAATAAAATACTTACAGTACTTTAGTTTGCACAGAAAAGGAAACACGTTTAAATAAGATTTTCAATTGTTTCTATAAAGAAGTAATTTAGGAATCCATTACAGACAGAAGTGACTGGATAAGAAGGATATTTTTGCAGTACATCCTCTCCCTCTTTAGTATGACTTTGTTCCCATCTCTTATTTTTCTTTGTCCTCCTCTGCTTTCATCTCTACCCTCCTCTGGACCAGTCTGTCGTTTAGCGTTGCCACCCTGTGTGGCGAGTATTTGTGGAAATGCAATTAACGCATCCCGTCTTTTCTCTTGCCTTTTCTCCCTCCTCAAGCTGAGTAATGCATCGCTCCATTAATTCTCGGCATCGCTGCCCGTAATTGACTTTTCTCTGACATGATTCCTCTCCATTGAGTGAATTTCCTCTCCTTATATTTTTGTGACGGATCTCATTGCATATTGTTTACAACTATATGTGGGGTCTCACGCAGCCACGTCGCTGAATGCAAATGGTTAACCCGTGAGACTCAGAAAGAAGAAGAGGGGGACGATAAGAGCCAGAAATTAAATGTTGAAGAAAAAGAACGACAAAGATGGAGCAGGGAAGGAGGAGGGGGAGAAATGCAATGTCGACCCTTTTGTGTCCTCCTCTACTGTCGGGGCCCTAACAGCTTCTTGTCTCTATGTTACGCTCTGTGGCCCCTCTCAAACCTGGGCTTTTCTCTCTCTCACACACACCCCATCAGGGCCATCATGGTGCTCATGATTCCATTTATTTCTGTCTCGCCCTGGATGCATTTATTTTCTAAAGTGATCCTCTATTGACTCATTGTCATGGACTGGCTTGACTAGCCAACCAGTGTAGGCCCAGGTTCAAATCCATACACTAACTGATTCAAACTCCACAAATGGGTCATATGTGTTAAAAGATACACACCTGACAATCTCTAAAAGGGCCAAATATCAAATGTGAACAAATCAAAATAGTGACTGTATTCATTTTTTCTCAAGCTATTGAGCAAGGTTGATATAACTCCAGCTGCTGCGTGCGATCGTTCTTTTATGTCATGAATGAACAACCTGCTAGGCCATATTTTTTTCTCCTCGCTCACACACTCATCAGCTCCTTCTACACTCATCCCACACCCACGCTACAATCACAAGTTATGACCTTTGCTTTCTCCATCTAATTTATCACTGTAGCTCCCAACTGCCTGTCCTCCCCAGAGCTGCACTGGGCTCCATCCAGGACGTGGTAAGCCAGCGATGAGAGAAACATACAGTTAGGTCACATCAACCTGACTACGCACAGCAGCAAGGTCAGGAGGAACCTGTCACTGTGTGGTAAGACTGAGAAAACACTGAATTTACATAAAGCTCTAATAAAAACAGCATTTCCTTCGTAAAGTGAACAAATTAGAGCAGGTATGTCTCACACGATAATTAGCTCAAAACCAACAACTGGGAGGCTCAAATAGTGTGTGGACTTCTAAACGCTATAATACACATTTGACAATCAAGCAGCAGTTGTCACCCAATCCTCTCTGCTTTTTTTCTTTTTTCTTTTTTGGCTTCCACTTCCACCATAGGTTTAAATGACTGAGTGAGAGCATGCTGTACAACAGGCTAATTTCCCCACTTCACTATTAATGCATTTGGCAGGAACAACATTCCATTTCCTGTAATGAGATACACAAATAAATCTGGCTATGGATAGATTCGGGGTAGTGTGGTGGTGGTGGGAGGAGGAGGAGGAGGAGGAGGAGGAGGAGGAGGAGGAGGAGGAGGAGGAGGAGGAGGAGGAGAAAGAGGGGTGGGAGGTGTGGGGGGGCAAAGGAGGGGGCGCATTGAGACGCATTCTCCCAGCACTGGCATAATTGGTATCGCTGCTTGCAGACATGCAAACCAATCTCTCCACAGATAGGGCTGAGACTCTCTCTTTTCCCCCCTTAAGGCTATTTCTTTTGTCTTTTCGATAGCTTGCACATCCAAGATAGAGGGAGGGAGTGAGGGGGGGAGATGTTAATTTGTGAATTAATAGCTTTTCTCTGCAGAATTGCAAATTCTTTTAAATGTCACTATGTTCACTGTGTGAGGAGCATCTGAAGCCACAGAGTTACAAACAGACGCACATTCCCGTGCATAGGTGCGCGCATATTTGCATGCACAAATCCTAAAACTAATCCTTGCTCAACTCTCTCTGAGGCTGCCAAGACCTCCTTCTTCCCTCCTCCCCCCATAAACCCACTTTTTTTTTTCTCTCTCTCGTTCCCCTGCTCCTCTGTCTCTCTTTTCTCTCCCTCCCATCTTCACTCGAAGCCGTCCGGTGTAACATGCTACTTTTAATTTGCAATAACACATGACAAGGACAGATTAATGGCTCTTATGGCACCTATGTCCCTGAAGCTCATCTTACGGGGTCCCGGTGTACATAACGCGTGTCACACTACATTATCTCCACAGCCCTCCAGTAATGGGGACCTTTTTCTTCCTCAAAGGGCAACCGCTGACTTCAGCCACTACCGGGATCACACGCCACCACCATAACAACACGAGTGGTACAAGGTCTGTGCAGCGCTCTTTTAAATGTTCGTCAAATTATTACAATGTAGGCACAAACGTGACGCTTTCAAGCTTAAAATCATGCAACAGAGTGAGTAATATGTAGAATATTTTGCTCCATTACGTCTCCCCTTATTTTATTCACATATCCGTTGACTCATTTATATATTTACTTATCTGACAACGTAACACTTTTAGCAGGTAACTTTTTGCTGTGACATAGTCCTGACTAGCTCAGGTAGATGGTCTGCCTGCAGCTGAGACCATCCCTGTGACTCTGTTCTGTAAAATAACAACAATGCTGAAATCATTTAAAAATGTGAGAAATTGAAAATTAACATGAAAAAAAAAAACAGAAAAATGCCAAATTGAGAATTATTTTAAAAATGTATTTTAGTTTACAATAAAATCCACAGCTATCTTGCCTAATAACAATTTTAAATAAGCTACACTGTGCATTACTGTATATTGAACTGCATGCCATTACATGGAAAATAGGATTTTCCACAGTCACTTTAGCTCCATTTATTTTAATTTCTCTGGAAATTATTTATTGGAAAAAAAAAAAAAAATCTCCCCCGCCTCATCCCTATAAACTCATAACCCCGGAAGAGCAAAAACAGTAATTGAGAGGAAAGTATTGTCATCTGATTGACCAAAGCAAAAGAGAAGGTTGTCTAACTTCAACTTACAATGTCCTATTTTCCTTCCATCCAAGTGGTTGCCACTCCAGAGAACTAAAGAGACAGAAACATAAAAGAAGGAAGTGGCCTGTTTTGATGAGTGCTCTTTGAGATCATTTTCAACCACATCATACCATCAGCCACCTCAAAGCAATACCACAGAATCAAACACACACACACACACACACTCACACACACAGAGAAACACACACAGGCACACACGCAGCCCCCTCCCTGCCTCCACCGGTCTGTTCCTACACCTGTTCAGGCCTCCACCAGGGACATGTTAATTCATAGGCATTAAAAAAGCCAATTGTTTGCAAAACCGATAATCTATTAGCCCTCAGGCAGTGTGTGTCCACTCTCTTGCCTTGCCTAGGAATGAGAAATTCTGGCTTGGACCAGATAGGCTTCCACTTAATCTTTGAGCATATCTAGGTCTATTTTCTTGCCAGTCTCCTGGTAGTGTAAAGTCTGACATACAGTCTTAAAAAAAAAAAAA
Organism: Protonibea diacanthus; assembly: GCA_028641955.1. Taxonomy (NCBI): domain Eukaryota; kingdom Metazoa; phylum Chordata; class Actinopteri; family Sciaenidae; genus Protonibea; species Protonibea diacanthus. The sequence goes on from CM053989.1 coordinate 11,457,354, forward strand.
AAAATCTTTATTACTGAGTGTTTTATTGCTGTGCAGCACCACCGAATAAGATCTAATTCAGTCAAAAATGTATGAATCTATATAGTGCAGAATATTAAATAAGTGACAGAGAGAGTCAAGGTTCTTTTTGTGCCTTTACGATTTAGAGAAGAAGGCAAAGAGCAGCAGCATTGATGCCTTGCCAAAGGGGATTAGAGTTGTATGACAGCTATATGGGATATCTACAGTACATCTGAGCATGGTATAAAATTGAGATGCAGCTCTGTAGGCGTATGGTAAAACGCAGGGCATCAAAAAGCTGATTGAATCGCAACACTCTCTCAACACTCACCCTGCCTGATATACAACATAACAAGTCACTGGAGACAGCACACAGAAACACACTTGGCTGCAGCGCTGTCATAAATGCCATCTTCTTCACACACAGGAAAAAAAAAAAGTAGGAGACGAGTGATGGAGAGAATTAAAAGGACGGAAAACAAAGGGATCTTGTGTCTCCCTTACCATCGTCTCGTTTCCTCTTCTCGCCGTTGGAGCGGGGGATACCCAGAATGCCGTTGATGGAGTAGGATCCTACGGGATCGTTGGAGGCGCTGGTCACAGGGGGCGAGGCTGTGCTGGGCACTGATGGAGAAAGCTGAGTTAGTGTGGGTGGGTTTACAGTATGTGTGTGTGTGTCATTCGTGTGTTTGTTCAGGTGCATGTGTGTGTGTGTGTGTGCTTGTGTTCAGGTGTTTACGTTCTGCTCTCCTACTGTTTCAGCAGCCGTGATTGGCTCATTTGACTGTGCTGTAATCTGTGTGTAGCCTTCATTCATGCTCACCTATGGTGTGGCCGGGCGTGGAGAGCGGCGTAACAGATCCGTCAGGGGACGGGTGGAATGGCTGCTGGACTTTGGTGCGGATAATCCTGGTAAAGTGAACAACAGACATGGATCAATCAATACTGCTTCCAGAGCATGGAGATTTCACACTAGCCCAGCCGCTCCGGGACACTTAAACACGGCACATCAGGTCCACTTACGCCCGTGCATGTACAAGTGCTCCATCGTTTGGGCCGCTTGTATCCTCATATTCAGGCCCTTGTCACAAATAGCCAATCTCGGGGCTTTAGGGGCAATCTCTCTGCTCCTGTGTGGGGCTGAATAGGGGCTGCCCCCTGAGATTGTGGATTCAATCTAGCTGGATTCTGAGGTTAGAAATATGATAAAGTCCCCATACCAGTAAGATGTGATGTGGCGGGAAAGTCTTCATTGCACTTTGGTCTGAATGATCTTGCAAACAAAGCATGAAATCACATCAATTCACCTCAATGATCAGCTTCACTGGCTCTACCTGGCCAAGTCTAATAATCTCCCTCTCCTGCTCCCCACTCCCTCTTTCCTCCTCGCTCTCTCTTTCTCTCTCCATCTCTCAGACCTGATCTTTCACTCCTCTCTCCCCCCAACCTCATCCCCTTTTCTCATTTCTACTCTACTGTCCAATGTGCTCGCTATTTTACTGTACTTGTACAATGTCTCTCTTTCAAAGCCCTCATCTCTTTTCTTTCCTCCTTTCTCTCTTCACTCTTTTCCAATTCATTTCTTTATTCTCCCCTGTACTCTCTGTCACCTCTCTGGTGTCTGGTGTAGTTTTTTTTTTTTTTTTTTTTTTTGGTCTTTTTGTTGCTCAGTGTAGCACACAGGAATCCTCTGGGCTCACTGAGGATCAGAGCCTATTGATTGGGACTCCGGGATAGAAAAGTTGACGACGAGTGGCAGCGAGGAACAGCGAATGCAAATGCTAATCTATAAATTACATGTGACAGGAAAGCAATAGTGTCTTATTGGCCCAACCTGAGACCACTGCCAAATCCTATGTATTTTAATCTGTGATGCACTTTTGAAATAATTTAGTAAAAAATAAAATGAAGTGTCACAATAATCTGAAACTTAAAAGCCTTTGAGATAATTTTGTATTTGTACGTTTATGGATTTTTTTTTTCAGCAAAACAGAAAGGTACAGTAGGATTTACACCAGCTCAGCTTTAACTCTTATGGGACATGATCGTATCACATTAAACCATGACTATAGTAATCTTTTGATTGACAGACAAACGTGAGATCATTGAATAACAGGCAGCGTTGTGTACCGGCAGAAATCCCACATGGAAGCCCTCTCGCTCGAGAGGTGTGACAAAAACAGACTTTTACAGACTGCAGATGAGGACGAGTGACGTTCAACACATGTGTGCATGCAGCATCCAGCAATAAGCTATCAATTCTGAATCAGGCAGCTACGGGGTTAACTTCCTCGGGGGCAAAAATGTACATCAGACTCTTTTCATTCCCCTCACTATCTCATGTGTCCTCCATACTCTCTCCTTCAGGCAGGGCAACAAAGACTAGCAGCCTCCTCCAGAAAACACACATCAATATTTTATTTGAATTTCTAACATCTCACCACAACAGTTATCTGACCTCATGACTCGAGGGAGTCTCATAAATTCAAGGACTTTGTTTCAAGTCTATGTTGTTGATATTGAATAAGCAATTTGGATGGCTGAATTAACGACTTTGGCGTTTGGGTATTGTAAAAAAAATATATCTCCAAAGAAAGATTAAAATGTGGATCAATATGATTGAAAGCCGCTTAGGACCTTATGGGTATGCCTCTGTCCACTGGGCATGGTGCAGCGGGTGGAAACTCCTCTCTGCCGCAACAAAACAAAGTGCAACCCAGTCTCTGTGTAATCTTTAATAATTCATGCAGGAAAAATGTGTTTAAAGCCAGGACATCCTCTTTAGTCAACAGAGCAGAGGTCAACCCCTTAACCACAGAGACCACCAAGGGTCCACTGTCTCTTTCTCTCCCTCTCCTCTCTTCCTCCTCCACATCTTTCCCACTCCTCCCTTTAAGGCCAACAGTAAGATTCAAAAACAATATCAGACATTTTAAATAACCTGTGATGAGGAAATGATAGAAAACTATTACTAAAGTTAAGTTTAGATTTTTATAAACATTTCAAAAAGTCTCTAATAAAAATATAAGTGAGCCTTCCTTCAATGCAAAAATACATTTTGGGCTATAAGACCTACATTTGTTTTGCATGCTTTGAGAATACAAATGCAGCTCTGTGCATTTTCATTTTCAAGCTCTCATGTTAATTATTAATGCGCAGGCCATGTTCATTTCCTCCAAATAGTTGCTGTTCCACACCAGTCAAACCAAGCAGATTCTCAGAAATGTTTTCTAATAGTGACACATAAAAACTCCACACACCATTGAATACACTGTCCCCGGTTTTATGAACAGCAGGTGAAATCAGATAACAGCGCCAAAAGACCTGTTGAAACATCATTTCCATGGCAGCCTGATTTTCTAATATTTCCCCCCTTTTTTGGGGGGTAAAAGATTCATCCATCTCCCGCATTTAGCTGGATGTGTTATGAGACTCTCTTCAGCTCATTAAAATGTAATGCCGATGACCAGCTCTCTGGAACAGTGCCTCCTAACCAAAGTTCATCACTCGCAGGCACTATGGGGCTTTTTTCACTTTGCACACACATGCACTGGGGCTTTTTCACCAGCGTCCTCTGTCTAAAGACACTTTGTCCACTGCTGTCCCGCTTCATGTGGAAAGGTGAAGGTGTAGGGTGTCTGCTGCTTTAGCTGCTTCAGTGGAACAGAAACTCTTTTATAGTCCATTTAGCCACAAATCAACACTGTTTTAGGACGGCGATTTGTTTTAGTCTATAATTTTATAGATGTATATTTATACTGCAATTAATCCGAATAATATTACCCGTTATTATAGTGGTAATAATAATAATGTATAGCTAAAACCGGGATACTTTAGATTATTGTCTAACCACGCGATTCGCCTAAATTGTCGCTCCACATTCACCTCGGTGTTGGAAAACAGAGCAATTGGCTGGCAATAAAGAGGCATGCTGCCGCCTCTGTCGCAGTGTGGTCCGCGTATTGAACGACTTTGTTGGGTATTTCCCTCTGCCTCTGGATCTGGTTACGCGGTATTGATCGGTTTTTATCGAGACAGATGTGATTCTTCGTGGCCCCAGCCACAGCTCCCGTGCTGGCTGTGTTGTGGAGGGCCGCACAGGGGATTGAATTGCACTTGTGAGACCACCCCGGATTGGCTCGGCTGGAACTGACTATAGTTCAGCCTTGTGTGTGAAGATATAATCTGATTATTTCAGAGATGATTTATAACATTTACGCATGATTTTTTTTTTCCTCATCTGATTTTTGTCTTACGTGAACACAGAAATATTTTTAAAATGTGTTCACGCGCTTTGGTACAATTCGCAATGCGTTTTTGTAATGAAATTAAAATAAAAACTGTTTTTTTTCCACCTACCTGTTGATGGACGAAACGCTGGGGACAGTGTCGTTGTCGCAGACGGCCTCAGCCAGTAGTCTGTCCCTTATCTCCCAAGCGAACATGGTTGGATTTTGGCGCTTATATTCAGCAATTTTATCCACCACTTTCGGAGTTGCAACCTTTGGTTTGGAGCCGCCAATGACTCCGGGTTTAATACTGCCGGTTTCATAGTACCTGCATGGGGACAGAGTGAGTGTTTCCTGAATGGATCCCTCCTTTTAATTCAACAAATCCAGTCTGATTGATGGACAAAAAAAAAAAGTGGTTTTAAAAAAATCGTTTGTGTGGAAACAAATCTCCGCCGACCTTCTGCATTTACACATAGGGCAAAAAAAAGAAAGAAAAAAAGATTACCTATAAATATGATGGCGGCTTTATTCTATTAATTAGTCTGTGTGCTGTTATATGGGCCTAATTGAGTGTCAGCTGGAAGGTGAACAGAGCGGATTTTCAACGAAAAGCAGTGTAATTAAAATCACACAATATAAGCAGTGAGACGGACAGAACAAAGGACAGTTTAGCTGTAAAAAAAAAAAAGCACAATTTAGACCTAATTCTCCAGTCTCCATGAGCTTACAGTAGCATGCACGACATGCCACCATGACCTATTGGTAAATGTTGGTGACAAACATTCAGTGTGTGTGAAATGAAATACCTCTGAAATGCCTTCTGATAGCTGAAAAAAATATATTTCAAAATATTATCTCACAGCATTTGTGCTCTGAAGTAAAATGATGTAGACCTAATTTCTTCATGTTTTAATGTAGACTTTAACACTGATAGGGGAAAATATAGGAACGTAAAGTATGTATTTTATGCATTTTTTTCCCTCGTGGATTATGACACTCAAACGTGAGTTTCTAGTGGCCGCAGAGTGTGGTGTTTTTTTTTTTTTTTTTTTCTTAATCCAATTTGTGTGTCTGCGCACCTGAAAAGTCAGTTTTCAGGTGACCTCGTGGCACTTTATGCACTTTCTTTATCGCCTACAGATTCCTATCATATGAATGCAGCCTCATGTTCCTTTAATGTTTAGCTGTGAACTGTGAATTTATTTCGTGATTATGATGCTTTTCTCTCGCAAAGGCTGCAGGTGACGGATAGAAAATCTCGGACGCAGAAGTGCTGTGTTCAAGCAAAAAAAAAAAAAAAAAAAAAAAAAAGAGAGAGAAAGAAAGGGGGGAAAAATGACCTGCCTATATAACCGATGACTGAGGCTGAAATAGAGCTGGGTGCGCATATACGAGCTATAGAAGATTGATGTTTGACACACATAGGGCTCTGTTGGTAGTGGATCCCCTCCTTTTACCTGCCGAGGATTTTGCTGACACAGCCGTGACTGACCCGTAGCTGTCTGGAGATGTCGCAGGGCCGGACGCCCTGGTGGGCCAGCTCCACGATCCGCTGCCTCACCACGTCCGGGAGGGGTCTGCCGTTCACAAACACCCCGCCGAGCTGGTTCACACCGCCGTGCCCTGCGTGGGTTACAACAGCAACACAGGGGAGCATAACATTACATACCTGCAGAAGACACCTTTTCTCTTCACGTGGATTTTATTTTATGGGAGAGAGATATGTGTGTGTGTGTGTGTGTGTGTATGTGTGTGTTTTATTTCGAGTCTTAAAATACACACATACAGTATGATGTACATGTATACACACACATCTTGAAGCACACACACATTTTTTAGTCTTTGTTGCTGCGCGAAATTTGAAATATCTTTAAACTGTGGTAGATTTTTGAAATATTATTATTAATAATGAGAATAAATGATCATGAAAATAATATTTTTATTGAGTAAAACATGCTAGTAATTAAAGTGGGCTGAGAGTAAAAATTAGGTAGGACTGTGTTGCTTTTAAATCTAGAAAATATAATACAAAATAAAACATTAAATATAAAAATAAATGCACCTGAGTGGCTCTTTTAATAGCCCAAAATAAATATAAAAGCCCTCTCCCCCTGTAACACTGGCCTAGGCAATATTTTCCAAGAGCATCTCCTCCACTGCAGCCTAACACATGTCGCAGATATTATGTTTCAACCTGTTTAATTTTCCTTGCACAATTATTGTAAATAATTAAAATGAGCTTTGATAACTCATATTACAAACGCGTATGGTGCGAATGAGGGGAAATAAATAATTTACACACAGCCCGGGTCTTCTTTACCCATATCGTATGGAGGAAAACATGAGGAAAATAGAAAAATGAAACAATTGGAGCTTCGTTTTTTTATTTTTTTTTATTTTATTTTTTTTTATTCTGAAGCACCTCAAATGTAAAGTGAGGAGCTGCTAAATAAAGTGACACGTTTACGTGCATTTACACACAACGTGCTCCTCTCTCTGCAAAGTCATTTCGCAGGTAATAAAAGCTTTGTATTTAAATGAAGGAGTTTCTGTTTTGCCACTTTAAAGTAGCAGCAGACATTTACTCATGTGGGTTAACCTTCGAGTCACACAGAAAACTAAAAATGAAAACAAAAAAACTCCTCGGTGACCCATGTGCTCTTAAAAATAACCCATAAATTTCGAGTTTTTCAAACATTTCAGCAGCCATCGTTCGTGTTTTTCTCTGCGTCCTACTGTCATTTTTATTATTATTAGAATTAAGAGCAACTCGTCCTGTTTTTAAATTTATCTTCTGGCAAAAGTTTGTCATTGTTTTTAAGGAGAAAATGAGCCACGAACATATTTAATATTTGAGAGCCGTGCTCATCTTCAGAGGAGTAATAACACGGTGGCAATAACGAGCAATTATGAACTTAAAATAATAATTAAAAACACACATCAGAGCTCGTCGGGGAAAATTCTGCTTGTTTTCTGTAGAAATAGATGCAAACATCTTCGAGCTAATGTGCAGGAAATAAAGACACAAACACAGACATGTTGTAAACTTATTCAGTATACTCACGGTGCATCGCCGAGAAGGGGTCTGCTTTGCAGTGAATATCCATGGGATAGCAAAGGAAAGAAAGGTAATCGACTGAGGTCGCCGTTTCGCCTCTGTGGTGCAGCTTTAAAGGTGTAAAAAAAAAAAACAACAACAAAAAAACAAGGACCTATATTTTGGTGTAAAACAGTCCGTGTGGGGAGAGTCCGCAGGCTTGCAAGCGGTGAAGAACTTCTCGGTGGGCGATAAGTTTTCCTCCTGTTCAGGTCTAAACTCAGAAGTCTGCAGGAAGGGCTGTCAGGTGCAGAGCATGACCCACGCGTGTGCAGAGCGCACCAGTCGCAGCAACATTGACTCAAACCGGGTCACTGTTTGTGTTTAAAGGACATCATGAGGAAAAAAAACACAAATGGAGTAGCTGAGTGTCCACGGGTCCGCTCGGGAATCTGCGGCCGAAAAATCCTTCTCCTCTGTCGGCGTGGAGGAGCGGCAGGCTCTGTGGTTTTAATCAGATAGGGGCGGAGATGACAACAACATGGACACGGCGAAGTACAGAGCAGTGTGTCCCCCTCTCCTCCAGAATGGGCTGTGCCTGAGCGAAGCTTTGGGCTGAGAATGAAACCCCTCTCCTTGTGTGTCTGTTTCTAAAAGCTGCAGTCCCACAGATCACCAGCCTCCCCCCTCCTCCTCCTCCTCCTCCTCCTCCTCCTCCTCCACCACCTCCTCCTCCTCGTCCTCCTCCTCCTCCTCCTCCCGCCCCCCCCTTCTCCTACCTCCATCCCACAGATCCCTCGCATAGAGATGGATGACTTGTCAGACAAAGGCAATAGATTCCAACACTTTGTGATTCGCCCACGTAAAAACCTGCAGCTCAAATGAGGAGGTCCCTGCATCCGACAGCCAGGAAGGGGAGGGAGACGAAATGGGAAATGATGAGACTTTGGGGTGAAGAATCAAGGAAATTAAAGGCAGGGGGTAGAGGAGAGGTAAAGCACTGTCAGGCTGCTGTGTGTTGTTTAAGGCGACGCTTCGCACATGTTTTCATATCAAAGAGTCACAGCAGAAACACATGGTGGGACTTGGACTCAGGGATGCCCACATGGGAACATTTTTGTTGTTTTTTTTTAAGTGATATTGACGGAGATTTCTAAAGCAACCATAATTATAAATTGTCAAAAGTTTTTTTTGTTATAAATTAAGTAATGAAAAACAGAAGCATTCCTCACTTTCCTGCTTGAATCTCACAACTTGAGGCCCAATGACCCACTTTGAGTCTCTGGTTCAAAGTGTAAAAATCTCAACATCTTAATATTTTTTTTTAGCAAATATAAAACTTTGCAAAAAACATTTGCAAAATACGTAACGCTTCTTTTTGCATTCTTTGTTTTTTCTCATTTTTTTTTCACAACAGGAAGCTAGAAAAAAATACTTTAATACAGAGCTGTCCTGAATCGTTGCATGCAAAACCAGTGTTCAGTCAGTGCTTCACGTCCACGTCCTCACTGTATTCAGCTGTGCGTGTGGTCAGAGGTGTGCAAGGTGAGCTCGCATCCTGCAGAGGGAGAGTCAGTCAGTAGGGCCATCATCATCATCACCACCATCATCACCACCATCATCATCATCCACTACTCACCCGCCTGTGTGCTGCATCGCTCTGTAGATGGCGCTCATACAGTAGGTTACGCAGCCCGCTGTGCTCACGCAGGCGGACATGCAGTCAGGCAGGCAGGCAGGCAGGCAGGCAGGTAGGCTTGCTTATGCTGCTGGGGCTGACCGGGTCAAAGGTTGCGGTGTTAAGCCTACTGTAGCTGAATTACGCACCCTTAATCTCTTCCGGTAAAACTCAATCCAAAAGGAAACAAAGAGAATAACACTCAATCAAAGAAGATTCACAGATTTGAAAAGTAGTGCACTTTAGTGGTGTGGAGGATGAGTTTTATATTAACTTCTGCTTGTATAACTGACTGACATATTTAGCTGTTTTTTTCCTGCATAATAGTCTCAAAATTATGTTCACATGCAGATGATTTTAACACAGTGTTTGTGTGCAGCGTGGACTGTTATTGTGGTGAAGTTATCCAGTGCAATGTCTCAAACTGAGGCTTCTGTCATTTATTTGAATTCAAGTTTTTGCTGTTGACAGACCACAGCATAATAATAATAATAATAATAATAATAATAATAATAATAATAATAATAATAATAATAATATGATGTTACTGGGGCGGATTGTGGACTTCATGGCAGAGGACTCCGTGCTGCGTCCAGCTGCCCTCTGGACAAGTTTGAGGACGATTCCTCTTTTTGTTTCTGCTTTTCTTCTTCCTTTCTCTCTCTCTCTTTTTTTTTTTTTTTTTTTTTTTTTTTTGGTGTGGGAGCTTCTGGTACAATATGTAGCACCATGGGCTGTAATTTCACACGTCAGTGCACTTTTGCCCTAAAGCTGCTGCTATTTCCCCCACAACACCCCGATTTGCCCCCCGTACCTCTCTGCACTGCTACGATGACGTCCCGGTGTCACAGCACTACAGCAAAACAAACGGCGTGATAATTAAGAAACTGTTAGTCCTGACTTCACCCCTTTTAAAAGCCCAGCCACCAAGGACCTAATGCGATTATTGTCTTCGATTTTTTTTTTTTTTTTTGCCTGCGTTATACAATAAAGAGCCTCGGCAGTCGTTATCACACCTAAGAGCAGTTGATTTAAATATATTTAGACACTTAAAATAATTACAAAAAGGTTCCAGCTTTCTAAACATAGTGTTTCTTTTAATTGATATCAGTGGAGGTTAAATTTCAGGCCTTTGCTCTGATTGACGTTCCCTCTGAAAGAGACACCATTAAGAATAGAAACATTAAGTAATATAAATTATAATAAAAAGTAATACATCTGTTGTTATTGGTGTTTGAACATTGAAGTGGAGAGACAGATGAGACAGAGGGAGGGGAGGATGATGAATTTCCACGGAGGACAGAACATCCTTTTTCTTCCGTTTTTCTGAAACATATGGCCTCAAACGCGCGTCCACGTCAACAATCGATATTGCTGCTTTTTTTTTTTTTTTTTGCAAAAAAATCTTCCTGCTGTGTTTTTACTGAGGCACTGAGACGATGCAGGTGTCCTCAAACATTCAGGGTCTCCTTGATCACCCACCTTCACTGATTAAAGCATTATTTGATATTTGATCTGCTGCTGGTTGCAGAAGTTTTAATTAGAGAGTGAAATAAAAGATGCATAGACATTTTTTTTTTAAATCAGGGAATGTAATGTAATGTATGTATTTGAAATATATGTGAGGACCCCCAAAGTCCTCCTGACCTCACTGTAGGAGCCACTGCAAGTTCAGAGTTTGACTGTGAGTGTGTAAAGCTTGTTAACTTCAAGTCTGGACCTCTGCAGTCATATGAGTCATTTTAGTCTGACTGATTTTTTTTTTTTTTTTATCACTATGAGCCTTTAAAAATGTAACCAATCTCAATCTGTGTTAAACTACTTATAGATGTTATTAAATATATATATTACTGATGACATCCAGGTGTCAGTGAAGTAAACACTGAAACATGCATCTGCAGTGCAATACTTTCACCCTCAACTCTTGCATTTGATATATTCAGAGCTAATTTCACCAAACTGTAATTCTCCCTTGGATCTATTTTTCCCCCATTAGCCAAAACATCCGCATCATATCGGGGAGTCACTTGTAATATCCCACAATGATTTGGTGTCTCCTGACACCCAAAGCCATATGGGTAGGCTATGCCAAACTGCAGGATATCAGCTGCGTCCTTAGATTGCTTATTCATGTGCTTTATAACGGGAGCAGATGGATATCAATTTGACTCTATCCTCGACACCATCGCAGATTGATTTTGTACTTGCTTTTAATTTTGCCATAATTAATTAGATCATTACAACTGTTTTCCATTGATCTTCCCATCTAAACCCAAAATTGAGAGGTGAATTAGATTGTGATCTATGTTTTCAATTACAGCCCCAAGCACATAGGTAATGTTAATAGACTATTAGGCTATTATTTGAAACAACAACAATAACATCAACTGCACTAATAATAATAATAACAATGATAATAATAATAATAATAATAATAATAATAATGATAATAAATCCAAAAAATCTTCAAATTTCTTATTTTCTGACATTATGCAATAAAAAAAAATGCACTGCACATGATGAAAGGAAAAGCACTCAATGCATTGTTTCATGGTTTAAAAATAACAAAAGAAAGAGAAAAATCCAGATACATAAGCAGGGAGCTGCAGCCTCCTCACCTCCTCACAGTTTTGTCCCACACGGTGCATCCAACATACCTGCAAACAAACACTCACATTAGTATGAGGCAGAGGGAGAAATCCTTACCTGATCGACCAGCGCTTTGAGGCATGGCTCTCTCTTGTCTAATGGTGCGTCTCCCCGATGCAGCCCAGTAGATCTGTCCGGCCTCCTGTGCTCCCTCCCCGGCTGGGCGTCGTGCTTCTCCCCGCTGGTTGTCAGAATCTTTGACCGATCATCCAAAACTAAACGGTTTAGGCGACAACAAAAAGCGGAAGCAACCCTGCTCCATTGAACTAGGAATTGATAAAGAAAGAGGAAGAAGAAGAGGAAGAAAAAAAAAAAAAAAAGAAATCAAAGAACACAGAGCGTTGCAGGTGCTGAATTAAAAGGAACTGTAAAACCCATATTTGTGTCTAAAAACTGGATTTTGGTATTTTAACAGGCTGCAGCTGCCAGTGTGGAGCAGCACGATCGATATACATTTTATGAACACCATATATTTCACTCTCCGGTATGTATTTAATTTATTCTACAAACTTGATATTAATTTTTTTTTTGAATGCTCTAAAGTTTACAGGAAATGTGTTGGGTTTTGGTTGAGTAGCTTTCAGCGCATGAACTCAGTGTAAATTATTAAAATGTCATAAAATTATTCATGACAATTTTTTTTGTAAAAGAAATCATACAAGTGTAGATGCGCAAAAGTGTCCCCCATCCTCATGAACACCAGCTTTGGCAACAACGACAAATTAATTATTTATTAAGAGGAGTTTAATTTATTTGTATAGTTGCATAGTTAACTGAGCTTTGACACTTTCATGTGCAGGCGTCTAACAACACTGCCTGGTAAAAATACAAAAATTACTGAGTCTCTCTCTCTCTCTCTCTCTCTCTCTCTCTCTCTCTCTCTCTCTCTCACACACACACACACACACACACACACACACACACACACACACACACACACACACACACACAGAAATGTGTGTGTGCTTGTGTTGGCGAGGGGGAGGGGGGTACCAAAGAGGCACACACACAATACACATCAGGATTGATTAACTAGAAGTTAAGGCATTAATTCGGGTAAACTTTGTCATTCAAAGCTCCAATCACAGTTGTAATTTTACTGTTTTATTGCTGCAGATATTTATTTTTCTTATCCGACATGGCTTGGACACCTTGGTTGTCTCTTCTCAAGAGATTTGGCTCAGTCAGATATATAAACTTCACAGAGGAAACTTTCTGTGTGTGTTTAACAGTGTGAGGGGATACCAAAAAAAAAAAAGTATAAAGGAGAGAATAAAACTTAGTAACTGGAACATTAACAGATGAATAACCAGTAAAAATGCAATATTACAATATCTACAAGAACGACAGAGCGTGGTAAAGCTATAAAATTCAACATTAAAAGATTATAGCTTCTCTATCGGCTATTTAACAAACATTTTGTATTATAAGTCTCTTTACAGTGCTTGAAGTTCAGAAATGGCAATAAGACTGCCACTGGACCACGGACCAGTAATGGATATTATGGAACCCTTTATATCTAAGATACTCAGCTTAAAAAGATCTGTTCCTTAATATCGTTTAAACAGTCGCCTGCTTTGCAACTGTCAGTGCTGTTTGCTTTTTAAAACATCAGATGTTCATGATATGGACACATTAATGTGCATTTTAATAATTTAAGTGCATAATCTTACATAGAAGATATGTAAAAAAAAATAATAATAATTTGATTTGAAGTGTTAGAGGTTATCCATAAATATGGACTAAAACAACAAGCTTCATCTGTGATATGCCAGTTTATAGATTTATAATCTAGTTATCCAAATATATGGTGAATAATGTTTATAAAGTTCATTTATGTGTAAGGTTCTCTAAAATAATCCATAACCTACAAGAAACAGCCATCACGTTAATTTATGCTAATTTACAAACTGGGATTGGGACACACACACACACACACACACAGACACACTGGCCCTCTATTGTATTGTTTTTACAATGTTATTGTTTATAGCTGTGAGTATTAAAAATACATTTCCAGCAGTAAGAGCTGAGTCTGCCTTGGCAATCTCGACATTAATGATCTTAATAAGTGTTTTTTTTTCTTTCCTCTATCTGTTCAGGCGACACACTGGGGGTCTGCAGGAACATCCGAATGGGAGGAACCCAAATCGAGAAGCTTAAATGGCCATAAAGCTGTGTGGGCTGTCAGTAATGGAACCTAAGCTCTTCTCAGAGCCACACACCACATTCACGGGTTATGACCGGAGTCTGCAGGAGAGGCAGATTGAAAATTGAGGGAGAGGAGTGATTTTGGTTGGACGGTGTTGTGGAGAGGTGGGGGGAGAGAGATCTTATGGCATAGTCCATTAGACTGGTCAATGGTATCTACTCTGTCCAAGATTGCCAGGGGGCTGAAAGGGAGGAGGAGTGTGCAGCGGGAGGGAGGGGTGGTGGGGGGCAGGTTAATGTTAAAGTATGTATCTTCAAACCCTCTCTCTTCCTGTCTCCTCTCCACGGACAGCCAAAGTTCTCACCTGCACTTCCACCCTTCATCCTCCGAAACCCCCGCCACACCGCCACCTCCTCTCCTCCTCTCCCTCTTCTTTCTTTTTTTTTTTTTTTTTTAAATAGTGTCCCACTTGCTCATGGGCTGAACATTAAATAAACCTTCCTCCTTCACCCTTCATGCCCCCCCACCACCACCGCCACCACCACCCCTCACCGCCACCACCTCCTCTCCCTGGCAACACCTCCTTCTCTTCACTCGGAGGCCACTGTAACTCTATGCACCAGGCTGTGCCCATCATTTATCACACCATGCACCAGCACATAGAAGTCCGACGTGTTTCAGCTGTTTTTTCGCACACATTTTTAAAAAATATAAATCCTTAAATGGTTACATACATGTCATATCCCTAAACAGTAAATGGACAGGCAAATATATCACATTTCTTTTCGTCTGGAGGGAAACGGACAGCCAAACTAAGACAACAACAGGACAATATGTTTCCTGCCTGATGTCTGGATGGTTTGTTGGAAATCTGGGCTGAGCGACAGCCAGTATCATCATCATCAACTCTTGCCAGCTTTTCATATTTAAAGCCAGCAAGGGTTTAATTACCAAATGATGACAGTGTCATATGGTACCATGATGGCACAGAATGAGGGTGTGTAATGTGTGTACGTGTGTGTATCTCTCTCTCTCTCTCTCTCAAGCTCTTTTTCTCTCCCTGTTTCTGTTGTGCACATTTGTTTGTGGCAAATGTGAGAGTGTGAACACCTTTGTGTGTTAACATCGTGATACCAGGTAGCTGAAGGGCCTCAACAGGGAAACAGACAGCGGACAGGAGGTGTTGCGGGAGAAAAAAATAAACACACACACACACACACACACACACACCCAGTAAAACATCTGTAATTTGTAATTCCCTAGTATTCAATGGCTGCTCATGGATTAAAGATTAAAATCTATTGTCTTGACAGATGGGAGAGAGAGGGAGAGAGAGGGTAAGGAGAGGAGGACACTCATGCACATCCCATTTCCATTTGTATATGAGCAGCACAGTTTGGCTAATCACAGTGGAAAAATAAGCTGTCTGCTTGCCTCACTCTGGGCAATGCCACTGTGAGCCTTCATTCCAGCTGTGGAGACATTAGAGACAGAGGACTCGTTCTGTTGTGATGGGACCGTGTCAGCCTGCAACGAGTGTTTGTTTATTAATATTCCAGTGGGAATAAAGCGCAGAGGCACACTGTGATCAGCAGATAGGAATGGCAGCATAATACAACAACTCCCACCTTCTCACAACATTAAAGCAGCGGCGAGGAAATGAGGTGCTGTGGTTGACATCAAGAGACAGCACGTTAGTCATATCTTAAGGTCCAGCCAAGCAGCAAGTAAGGTGACTGTGTGGTTATAATATGGGAGGGTTTTTTTTCTGTAATTAAAATGTGTCACTGGTTTCTTTGAAATGTTGATAATTGTGCAGAGAAAGAGCGCAAGATGCTGCATGGATGAGTTAGAATTTCTTGTTTAGTCTGTGTGGTCTGCACTAAGAGGACTGTGTGTATGTGTGCGTGTGTGTGTGTGTGTGTGTGTAGGGGGTAATGGTCTGGTCAGTGGAGTGAAGCAGACCACCTGAGAGTTGTTTTTGGGCATTAGTGTGTGTTCTCTCTCTCTCTCTCTCTCTCTCTCTCTCTCTCTCTCTCTGTGTGTGTGTGTGTGTGTGTGTATGTGATATATGACACTGGCCATCTGAAGGAGGTGCCTTGCTCTCCCTCTTCAAGCTGCATGAAAGGGAGCTGAGAAGCCTGATGAATTAAAGCCTCTCTTCAATAAAACATCAGAGTCTTTCAGTAACACACGCTTGAGATGCCCCAGTAATTGACTTTTGGACTTTAGGATTTACATGAACCCTCCAAAAGCAGCTTACCTGTGCAGCGATGCCCCTTGAGTCCGCATCCATTCCCTGCTTATGTGGATTTCCATAAACTCATGAAACATTTTTTTTTTCTTTTCCATCTCTGATAAATGCAAAACTATCCACTGTAGATAATTTGAGGGATTTATTGAAGTGTTTGAATTTATTTATCTTGAATAAGAAATCTCAGCAAATAAATCTTAATCCGTCGATTTTTGGCACAGTTGTATTGATGTAGTCGGCCAG
Source organism: Protonibea diacanthus (assembly GCA_028641955.1). Classification (NCBI taxonomy): domain Eukaryota; kingdom Metazoa; phylum Chordata; class Actinopteri; family Sciaenidae; genus Protonibea; species Protonibea diacanthus. The sequence continues at coordinate 11,473,599 of CM053989.1, forward strand.
CAGATTCACTCAATGTTTTTTTTTCCCCATTTATAGAATTAACATAAGTTTTAACTCTTATCTGTTTTTAAATTTTATTTTTATCTACTTAGAGCGGATCTATACTTGCAGTACAGCCAATTCAGCGGTTTATATATTATTGTTTGATATAATTCAAAGATAGAAAACAAAAAATAACACAGGAAAAATAGAAAAATACAGTTTATCTTATGAAAACATCATTTTGGACCATAAAATAACACACACGATGTTAAAAACACACATTTGTTTGTCAGTTCAAACATTATTCATTGCAGTCAGTCAAAGTAGCCCAAGAGACTTTGTTGCCTTTTTGTTCTCTCACAGTAAGAAGCCAGAAGATTTTAAATGTATGCTTTATTGGCCAAAGTAACATTTGCTCCTCATATCTTTCCCCATATATGACATGTGAATGCTGCATGGGAATGAGAGACTTGAAATGTAGAAATCTGTGTCTCGGAGAGACGGCACTGGACAAAGTTGTGAATTTACTCCTCATCTCACGCAGCACATAATAAACTCTTTAACAAGATGGGGAAAGTAAGAATGAAGGGAGATCTATGGGAGGGGCAGAGAAGCTTGGCAGATTTAATTAATTACTGCATATTAAAATGTTTGTTTACAGAAGTGAGCAGCTACAAGAGGTCCGATGTTAATTAATTTAAGGCGTACTTCCCACCAGCCTCAGCGATGTGTCACAAGCTGCAGAGTTACTCCCTTTGGCAGGGACTCTGCGTCTCATTGGATATCCATCAATTGCTGTGAGGTGTGTAAGAAACAAAGATGCACGGTGCACAAATTAGACCCAATGTTAACATGATTGCATATTAAGATTTCTAATTAGCGAGCAGAAGGAAAAGGTGAAGTAGTCGAGTGGTGCATGGATGGCCATTCAGAAGACACAGCAGCTGAAGCGTGGATGTTTGTCAGCGGAGCGTCTACATTATTTTCTGTTTAACTATAGAAATGACTGAATCTAATGCTTTGGCTCCATGCTAAGCAGTCCAGACGCCTGTGTCCAAAGCATTTGTTGACGGATTCAGCGGCTGGACAAAGTCAGACTGGTTAACACATGTGCCGCCTCTGTCTGGTCTCCAGAGGTTCCTCTTCGGACAATGATGTATCTCAGTCCCCTTCGAGGTCAGCTGGACTGAGTCCAGAACATCACCTGCAATCAATAGTGTGGGTAAAGCAGGCCCAACTGAACGCATGTGAGGGCAAAGACTCCACTCAGAAGCCCACTGTGGGAAAAAAGGCCTGCATGGCCCATTGCCTGCTAAAACCAAACCACAGCCAGGTTTGGACACTTGACACACTGGTGTCTTTAGGAGAGAGGTGGAAAGATGGTGAAGATAGAGACGGAGACACAAAGAAAAGAGTTTTTTTGAGGAAAAATATATAAAACCAGAATACACAATCAAACACTGACTTTTAAAATAGCAGCTAAGGGTCTATTTGTTGCACTGGGCTACATGAGGACACCGAGAGAGAGAGAGAAACCCGTAGAGGGGTTGTTCATTGAGGTGAAGAATGGCTGTATTTGTGGGGATGCGTGTAATTATTTCACTTCTTAGAGTCATTATTGGCCCTGCCTGCTGTACTGTCAGCGGCTAAGAACCCCTTACATCTACATGCGGAGCACCAGTGTAATGTTCCACTGTGGCAATCTAACATGTGTTTCCCTCAAATTGCTCTCTTACCTCTGATCATGATTATCCGACCAGAGCTCCAAATAAGGGCAAACACCTCCTCCATCTTATTCAAGTAGGCAACAAGACAAAACATGATTAAAAAAAAAAAAAAAAAAAAAAGAATGGCGAGACATGATTTATATTTAAATGATGAAGACCCTGAAAATCATGCAAGTAGAAATTTCAATTGGATTTTCTTTATGAAAATGAGAGAACCTTATTAGACATGTCTGTCCTATTACGTGCCTTCAACTTGGCATATTTAAGTGTTTTTATATGTATGCCACTATTTTTGATAGTGAACAGTACAGAGAGAGAAGGAATAATGTGCAATAAAGAGCCCAACTTGCTATATTTCAATGTCAATATACAAAATACTGCAGATATGCTGTAGTTTAAAAGTCCTTTTATTTGTACGTACATAAAACCCAAATCTTGTCAGAGTTTTCTGTCCCTGTTGACTCCATCTCCACCTCCCTGCTGTCTAAAATAAAAAATAAAATACTAAAAGGTCAGTGGCTCACCAACCCTTTATTAAGGGTTAAAAAAAATCCAGTTTAGCAATTTGAAATTAATCGATAGAACCATACTAGCACGTCTTACTCCCACACAGACGCACGCACACACACAAACTACTTGTGTGCTTGTGCTACTCCTGCAAAGAATGTGACATAGAAAAACTAACCCATTTATCCAATATAGACTTGTGTTGCTTCTGCCCAAACAGCCGCGGTGTATTTTTTATTCTTAACTCTCAGCTGCCGACAGAGCTGCGACTGCTTCCTCAATCAAGACCTTCAAGTGCCACAGTGCAGACTCCACTGCTGAAGATGCCTGGGACACAGAGGCTGGGGAAAGTGGCAGATGCTCTGCTGTGCATGGTGCGTATGTGTGTGTGTGTGTGTGTGTGTGTGTGCATTTGTGTGAACTCCTACTGTAAGTGGGATTTGAAGAATTGGCACAGTCATCTGAGCAGCGCTCCGCATCTCTCACAAACAAATGAAGGCCCAGAGCCTTAAAGTGAGATTGATATCTCTTTCTGAACATCACAGGGAATGTTCTGAATATGGAGAGGGGTTCCTCAATCCCAGGGGATCCAAAGGGCACCTCCTCTCTCCTCTTTTCCACACCTACACACCAGCAATAACAGGAAAAAATGGCCCGGGTACATCTTTTGTGTTCATCAATATTCACTCATTCATCGTTTGTCCTGGCAGCTCAAATGTCGACAAGCACAGTGCAATGGATGGGCCAGAAATCCACTTTGTCTGAAATTGAGTTTGGAATTAAAATAGAACAATCCCCAATTTTTCTGGACCGGAGACAGAGCCATACATTTCACTTAGCGACTGAAAACTTTTCAATTTGTGCGCCGGGTCTTCAACAGAACCGAGCCATTAAATAGGTCAAGGATGGATGTACCCAGGCTACATTGCTCACTGAGTCAAACAAAGAAAGTTGGGAGCACGTTTGCAAAACATCATTTGTTTCACACACAGAAGGAAATGATTGCAACTAGGAGTTTACACACATAAGCAAATAATGCATTGAACAGATGTTTGTATCATAAACACTGTGCAGGAATAGCGGCTAACTCCTTCCAAAGCCAGCTAGCTCTGACCGGAAAGACGACTTAAAATGGAAAATCGAAAATACCACATAATTCCAGTGCGATGTGTAGTCACAGGAAACGGATCCTTTGGTGGGATTCATCTTGGCCAAATATAACGATTATCACCACATGGTGACTTTGACAAAGCTGGTCCTGATTTGACTCACTGACCTGGTCCTGCATGGGTCACAAACTAAGCAAAAGTTTATGACACCGAGGCAGCGAACCTCTGAACACGTCTCTGTTAAACTCTGTCCCTGGGAAATGTGGTCATATCTGCCAGGATCAATACAAACGTGGTGATATGTTTTTAATCATGCACAATTGATGCAGATTTATCTGTCATTTTCATGGTGGATGCACATAGCTGCTCAAAGCACATGTCCACTCACGGGGTCAGTGATTTCAACTGTACTGTGATTTCTACTTCAATATTAATTAGTCTCAGTATTTTTTTTAAATTATATTTCTGCCACCATGATTTTATTTACTGTCAAATCTTTTAGATATTTTTTGAATAAATGATGAAGTGTGACAAACTTTTAAATAACTATGACTTTGTTATGAATATTCATTCTTTAGACATGCATATATTATATAATTTCTCTTAATTTGGAGCATTCTGAGTATTGTATCTACATTTGTAGACATATATTGCGCCCACCTTTGCAGCATTAAGAACATGTACGACTGAAGCTAATCCCTCTTTGCCCCCTTTTAATCCCACCCTCCCAAAGCCACTTCATAATGATCTCCCCCTGAAAGGTAAATCAATTATATAACGACGACAAAAGAACCGTTTTGTCATAAAATGGTAATTAGTTTGGGTCCTGACCTCCCTCTTGGCACCCCGACTCCCCCAGCTGAGGACCGGGGCAGGTCCGCAGTCCACACTTAACGACAGGCAGGCGTAACACACTGGCTGAGCATTGTGGGGCCTTTGTCTTCATTCAGGGGGAGATGAAGTTCTCGCCGCCACGTTTATCAATCATGGAGGGGCTCCAGCTGTTCCACGGGCTTCGGCTTGGCTTCAACAGCCGGTAACAAATTGTCTGTGAATAGCAAGGAAAAGGGACCCCCATCACACACACAAACAACATTAGCATCAACATACATGCACAGCCATATACTAATGCACAGAGCAGCGTCACATGTATACAGTCACGCCATTCGCCTTGATTTAAATGAACACATGCCACAAATACATACAAAATCTTTCATCACACATGCAGGTGCACCAAAATACATACCTCCTATTGTTCACGTCTGGTGACAAATGTTTCTCTACAGCCTTTTCACAGACACGACCAACCCTGCCGTCTGTTCGGTGCAATTACAAGATGGATTAACAGCTCTTTCTAACACTGTCATCATCACCTTGCATGCCTTGGAGGAATCTGAGGATGCTGCATTCCTGGATGGGAATCACGTCCAATTACAGCTTAATGAATGAAGGAGAGACATATACTACTGAACAAATCAGGCATACTGAAGCCACTCTGAATGAACTTACAGTGCAGGTTTGAGGGTGTTTTTCTGTCTGCAGATCCATGTCAAAGATCAACAAGCCCTCAAAATCAAATCCTGCACGGGAAGAATTATGATTGTACGTTTGCATGGATGATCTGTGGGCTCCCGCTGAAATGAAAAGTTACGTGTGTCAAAAATATAGACGGATGAACAAATGAATTAGCTGTTCTCCAAGGTCAAATAGTGATTGCATTGTTACTCTCACATGCCACGGTGTCAAAGTGATCTGTCCTCTCACTTTTTCATCATATTCTGCACATCAACAAAATAGCAAGAGAATGAAGCGAAGGAGAGGAAGAGGAAGAGAAGAGAGAAGAGAAAAGGAGAGAGAGGGAGAGAGAAGAAAGAAGGAGAAAGAGAGAGGGATACAAATTGATCGCTTGGTGGCTAGATCAGTCATAGTCATCCTGGGCGGATGGATGAATGTCTTTGATGGCCACTGCAGGTTCAGGCAGGGAGAGTGTCTGAAAACAAGAGAAATTGGTTTGGGCCCTCGGGAGGGGAATCAATGTGTGAGGGGCATATAAGTGTTGTAGTGTTGTTTTGAGCAGGGCTGTGGGGGTTGTCCAAAGTTTGAGAGGTCTTGGAAGTGACAGCTGAATTCTCTTTTGAAATGTCCATGTTTTGCTTACTTCTGTCCAGCGAAAAACTTTCTGAGATTAAATGTGAAGACTTTAAGGGTCTGTTTCCAATTGTGGGGTGTCTAATGACAGATTTATTGCATTTAGACATCCCAAATATATCTCAGTATTGCTGTGGCAGGATATAAATATTCTTTTGTGGTAACAAAAACAACACAGCTGCGTACACCCGGAACTACAAATGCTGTATGGCAAATATCTTGATAATGAACAGAGATTAAGCCACTTTAGTTCATGTCTATAGTTTAATTTTGTTAAAATTGTGATGCCCATCTTTTTTAAACTGTAACATTTGGATGTAATTAATTGTTAATTATTAATAAGTGGCTTATTTTGGTCTCTCTGTCTGGACTCAATCTGGGAGAGGGTCACTTTTTCAAATGTAGTTCAATTAAAGTCTAGTGTGTAAATCTTTCAACTCAGTTCAAATGCAGTCCTAACTCTAACCTCAAGCTTATTCATTCATTGATTTCTCTGCAGCCTCACATGAAGCACAACCCAACAAGTGACTTGTTTGTGTTGTTTTGGTCACGTACTGTGGGGCAACTGTATTTTTATAAGACAGCAGGCAGCCTTACTGTTATCCACAATTTCTCTATTTGGTGACAAATGAAAAATGCTTTCACATTACATCTAAGTGTCATGATGATCTGTTCAGCATGGCTTGCTAGTCTCCAAAATTTTGCATTAACTATCAACTGTAATTTCCAAGTCATGACCTGTAGACACTGAGTTTTGAATTCTGTTAGATAATAACAGATTAAATTGTTCCCCCACATTTAAAATGACAGCCCTAAAACCTAAAATCAAAAATAATTTATCCAGATGGTTGATGGTTGATGTTATTGTTACATTGTTATTTGCAGGATTCAGTCAACATAAACTTGATGTGACTTGCTTCCATTTTCTTTAGTGATGACAAATATGCATTTCCAATGTCTATATAATTATCTAAGGGCCATTTAAGTGTAACACAGACACATTGGAGTTTTACTCTGTCACTGTCTTCCTCTGACACCTGCTGTCCAGCAGGCCTGAGGAGGTCAGCAGCTGGCCCAGCCACCATATTTCATTTTTTTTCTTTTATGGAAAATCTTCCATCTCCAAATGATGTCCCTTCATCTCCTTTGGGGTGTGGGGCTGCAGTTTGTAAGCTTTGACCAGAGGTAGTGGGTGAGGAGGTGGTGAGGCAGGTGGTTAGATGCTTCAGGGAGTGTTGCACTAAGAGCCAAAATATAATCTATCTATGTGGGAAGCGCCGCTGTACTCACAGGGTTTTTCACACTAATGGCAGCCACTATCTCATTCACGGTGGCAGTAATAGAGTTTTATTAACTGATTAGTCTCTATTTTCAGGGTGGAAACAAGAATCAAAATCTCATGCCAGTTAATGGGGCCATTGTGACTTCAATAGTTATATCTGTTGGATTATGATTTTCCTGCCAGATAGTCTCTTTGAACGATGATGCAACCGACTGTCAAGTCGACTGTGCTCTGGTAATGAGTCATATGACAACTCCTGGGGTTTCTCCTAACTATCCAGGCAAATGTCAGCAGTCTACCCCCCATTCCCTTTGATGACCTATTAAATATTATGAGGACCCCCTCCTGTGTGCACTGTAGTCTCACTCATATCAAGATGGTGTTTAATGCCCATGAGACAAACAACAGACAGATTAAAGCTATTATACCCTGCTGCACTCCCACATTCACCCTCTACAAAGTGGAGTTGTGATGAGTTGTTTAATAGTTTTGTGGCTTAAAACCAGTTTATGTAGTAAAGCACAATGTTGGGTTATAAACAGCGTCTGAGAATTTATAGCACAGCGATCTTTCACAACAAAAGGAGACTTACTGACCTCTGCAGCAGCTCGGCAGCTCTCACAGCGTGTTGCTCTTAGATGTGGAGGGCTTACCTCCCTCTGATCCTGTAGTTGTTATTAATAAAGCTACTGAAACCTAATCAACTTCAAATACTGCTTGTCAGAGAGACATTATATGAAGACAAATGATGATTTTATTCTCAACCAAATGACAGACTTCAGATTTTTTCGAACATGGTCATTTTCTGGCTTGTGAGTGAAGTATAAGGAGCTAATTATATGACGATCTGAGCAAAAATAACTTCTCATTTTCAAGAATAATGGGAAAGAAATGTTATAGATTAATGGCACTATTTATCTTTTTTAAATTTCTGTCTTTCTCTGGTGATGGCAGCGCTCCCCAAGGAAAATATTCATAAAATGAAATTGAAGTCATAACTTAATAGGTTATTAAAATTTTTGAATGCATATCACTTCTCCTTTTGCGGCGCTGTAAATTTAAATTGAAGTTTGTGGCGTTCGGAGACACCGGCAGGAGTTTTTTATGGTGGCACAAGAGAGGGAGGACATGCATCTCTGTCAGTGGGGTATTTGCTATTCTAATTTTATGGCAGGCCAGATTATCAGGCAGGAATGTCAGTGTGTGCAGGCAGACTGCTGACAACACCTCAGCCCTCAGCCATGTGTTTCCATTAGAGAGAGCTAGCGTCCAGGGGTTTGTTCCCTCTATTATTTTCTATTTCTGTCTTTTATCTTGATTTAAACTAAGACTTTCTGCATATTCCTCTCCTGTCATTTCTCGCCCCCCTCTTGCCTCCACCCCTCACACTTAGACTCTCGCTCTCTTTCTTCCCTTTCTTTCCCTCCCTCCCTTCAGATCTGCTATTTTCTGTATTGTCACTCCCCCTTCTGTCTACCGTTGCTCCTCAAGGGGGGCTGAGGTCTCAGCGGAGACAGAGGAGACAGAGAGACGCTACACAAATCTCAGGGGGTCGAGGTATAGCGCAAGTGAAGGTGGGACACCTATCTTTAGCCTACTATCTATGTATGGACACAGTGCCAAAGAAGGTAAGATGTATGGAGGTGATTGAAAGAGAGACAGAGTCGGGGGGGAGTGATGGAGACAGAGGGGTCCATCATCTCAGCTGGATGGGTGGGAGGGGATTTTTTCCTCAAGGTCAGGGGGCAAATTTATTTATTTCCCTGCAAGTTACAATGAAATTTTACTGAGTACTTTACTCTGATGATGAGAGAGATCAGTGGCCATAAATTTGTCTTGCCATTTGGTTGCCAGTGATGAACCATTTATTATGCCGCCTTCAAGGACACAGCGTGGTATTTGTATGATAGTGCTATTCTATGTAATGATATCCATTTCATTGTGCCATATAACACAAATGAGAAAATTAAGAATAAAACTGCTCGGTGCAGAGCAGGTCTAGCTTTATTCATAGCTATCTAATGGGATATGTACAGTAAATGTCACATGATATTTGTGATGCCCTTGTCCTGGTTTTACAGTAGCAGTTAAAGTGTTGATGTTGTCTTGCCTTCGAAAAGTACCAAGGGCTTTCGGGGAAGTGTGGCACGAGTGAAAAGTGTGGGAGTTCAGGTAAATATGTCTTTTTTTTTTCCCCCACTGCCATAAAACACAACACTGCTTTGAAGAATATTATATGAAATTACCTCCATATGCAACAGACTGAACTCATGTCTGGTTTCTCACATTCATCATTCACAAAGAATAGGGCTCTTGACTGCACATTTTTCCCCTTTTTGTGCTGCCTTTCAACGCAGACACCTCCAGGGTCCCTCAGAGGGCATGATGAACTAATGCTCTTTATTGATTGGCCATTTAAAAGCCCCTTGTAGCCTTGGGAGTATGTTAATGCCATGAGGCCCTTTCCCCCACTGCTCTGCGGTCCCTAGGGCCCTTGTGTGTATTCCTCAGTGGGCTATCATAGGGAGTTCATTAATGGTCAATTACTAATATCTGATGAAGCTCATTGTGTTAAGACGAGGCCGTAACTGGGCATCTGTCTCTCCTGCTTTGCAAATAGACATCACAACAACACAGGGGCTTTTATTGCAGCGGGATTACACACTTCAGGCTAGAAACCACATGCTAAAAGGAACGTGTTAGGGATAAGGTGCAGCATCCCTTTATTTAAATGTCTGTGGCTCTTATATGGATTTAATGTTATTTATTTTACGTCTTATTTCAGGTGATATGTGTGTAGTTTTTGCAAAGGGGCCTGCAACGATACCTCTGGGAATTTTTTTTCCTCAGTAATTTTTGATTTCTTTTTAGTGATTGTGCATGGTGAAAACCTTAAAGTATAACATATTGGAGCGCTAACCTGTTTATGCGAGGAGACTTGATAGGCTGTCAGGCCCCAAGTGGGAAGAGCCCCCTGAATGAGGCGAGGCATCCTTTGACTGCCGGGCTGATATTTGTGGATAATAAAAGGAATAAATCAGACAATGGGACTGAATATTTCATTTGTTATCCATATTCCTTATGGGAAAATGATACAGAAATGTAAAAACAGCAATTTCCCAGCAGCCCCTGCTGGGATTGTGCCAGAGCAGACGGGCTGTTTTCATGTCTCAAGATAAAGTGCATCTTTACCAGCCTATTCTCTCTGGTATAAATCTAACAGGCAGCTTATACATTACCTGTTCCAACGCAACATGGTTCTGCATACATATGTTATTGTAATATGTTATTATTTCCAAGTATTTTCCTCTTCTCACTTCCTGTCTGTCAACATGTCTCTTTCTCTCTCTATAACTGTCCCTCCTCCCTTCCTTTCATGTCCTATATCCACTCTCCAGAGGACAATATTCAATCTCTGGGACTTTGGGGTCGGCAGAATAACTTGTGATGACATTATAATGACCTTCACTTTTTGCTCCTTCTGGTGATAGATCCCCCGAGTTATCTCTCCCTTCGCTGAGAGGTGAAGATTATCTGAATGAAATGGGCCTGTGAAGCGATAACCACCGTGCATTGTAGGCACTCGGCTACTTTACAAATGGCAGAAAATAAACACAGTAGAGTAGAGTAGAGGTACTGTGCTCAACTGGCTTCGGTCCCAGACTCAGTGAAAGTTTGGAATGTAGTTTTGAATGTATCCCAAAGCTGATAAGAAGCTACTCAGGAGGCATATTAAACAAAAAGCGATACTAAAAGGAGTCACTTACCAACGTAAATTCAAGACCAATGAAACCTTTGCTAACCTAAATCAACAGTGAGCAGTTTCTTCAACATACTAATAACTTTTAAGAACGTCATGATCTGTTTGCACAGATTTAAAAGTTGCAATTTAAACAGTAGAAGAAGTGACTTTTATTTCTTTTATTTCTTAAAAACTCAGACCTTTTCTTGTTATTTTTGAGTTTAAAAAAAGGCCACAATGAATGCTAGGCAAAATGCAGACAGTAATGATCCCAGCAGTAAACTATTTGTGCAAACCTCTGAAGCCAAGAAAAATACCTATTTTGTGGGCTCTTTATGCCAACTCAGCACTCTGTCCCACAGTGCCCCGTCCCATCTGTCAGTGGACCCTTTAGTGCCGCGGAGCACGGGGGTGGCAGGGGCTGAAAGCAGGGCAATTGGGATCAGTCTGTGTCCCACTGCCATTATCAGTTTTGCCCTGACAACACATCTACTTTTCACTTTCACCCCAGAAATGAGGGAGGCAGAGGGGGCCTTCACAGCGGCAGTGGCAAGAGCAGGAGATGATGGACATGAAAATGAGCTTCTTTTTTTCCCCCCTTCACTGAGTGGATGGAAGAAAATGTGGTGTCATATCTTGTCAGAGCTTGGCTCCTGGCCAAGAGGATATTCATGCTGAAGTACGTCCAGCAACCTTTCTGCTTCTGATTTCCCTGTTAAACAAGATGAACTGCAGAAAAGTGCTGCTTGTTACACAGAGCTTTGTAAGAGGTTATCACACATTCATCAACACACCGTGTTGCAAATGTCTGCAGAGTAACGTACGTTAGGAACTACAATTAGGGAACTCGACATGATCAGTTTGATCAACTTTGTGATTTTGTTTGGCTTCAACAACATTTAATTTTAAGGATTGGCGTGTTATCTATGCATCTAATGGAGTAGTTGCTGATTTTAACCCTGTCGCCTCACCCTTTTATTCCTAGTACGAAGGAGAAACTTTGGTAGCCATGATACATGAAAAACACACTATTAGGCCCTATCTAGAGTCAGTGTTTCCATGTCTGGAAACACATGTGTGTTATATTTCATTTCTACCATATTCCCCCAAAAATCCTACACACTGGATCTTTAAGTTTGCTTCCCCCATCAGCAATCACAGGCAAATAACTGTCCAGGTTTTCCATTGTCTATTTTACAGACCTTGAAATAATAGTATTAATATAGTGTATCTATAATTCTGTTCATACTTTGATGCTCCTAAATATATCAGGATGAATCATGTGACACATTTTAGCTAACTGGTAAATCTCAACAAATGTGAACATTTATGTTTAATATTGTATATCGTTCCTTACTGATAAATCAGTGTACAAAACACGCTCACATCTTTCTTGTCCAGGTGTTCGGTCCAACAAACTGTAACTGTGTCTCCTGCCTCCCAACGGTGTTAATGGTACTTAATAACAAAAATTAAAAAGGTTTTCAGAGGAATCAAACAGACTCAGCTGTGAGCAGGTGTGGCTACAACCACAGGATCAGTATACACCCCAAAGCCAGAGTAAAAACATGATCAATATCACACTACACACACTAACATTGTTGAATGATAAAGAGCTAACTTAATAAGCATTTAACTGTTTTGGAATCAGATTTAGAAATGAATAAAATATTATATATATAATCTACAGCATTTGAGTTTGAATATTTAATTTAAATTCTACATGTAATATTAAATGCAACAATAATAGAGCCAAACCTGTAAATGCAGTTTGTGGTTTTCCTGTACTTTTCATCACAGACACCACAGGTGCAGCTCTTTAACAGTGTGACTCTGCTGAGTGATTTGGATCTACAGTGGGCAGAGGTGTGGGTGAGGGGCCGCTCTTCTGATCATTGATGACCGTCAGCCAGCGCAGGCCTCTGGTGATATGTGGGCTCTCCGAGCTCCGGTAGCCCCACCACACCACACCCTGGGGTGCAACAAATATCAGCATTGTAATTTCACGCCTGTGATTATTATCGCGAGCTCTATCTCTGACTGGGAATCCTCCACCCATCCTCTTTAGTCCTCCCAGCTGAGATACTGTTTAACAGCCTCTCCCCTGGACCTGTGCACTCAGACACACACGCATACACTCTCAGACACACACATTTACGCATGTACACACACCCAAACACACACAATGTTTTAATGTCTGCCCTCCATGGGCCCGTTTTAGGCTTTCTCATTTCTTCTTCTCCCATCTTCTGTTAATTCACCACCATCTGCCTCAGCATCTGTTTGAGGAGCCAGAAAAAAGTGTCTGCCATGCCGGAGAAACTCTATGCTTTTTCTCTCTCTTGTTTTTTTTTTTGTTTTTTTTTCTCTTTTTTGCTGCTTTTCTCGAGTCCTCACCCTCTTGCCCATTTAAATGCCAGTGGCAGCATCCTCTTCAGTCTTTGTCTGGCCTTCTGCTCCACCCCCTCTTCTAACTGGCCCTGATTTAGCATAATCTCCAAAAACCTTGAGCCCTCCCCCTCAGCCAATGCCAAACACACATACGCTCTATCTGTGTACTGAAACTCTTCCTCTCCATCTCATCATCCACCAGGGAAGAGACAGACAGGGCAGTCACATCCTCCTCTGACCACCTTATTAATGTCTGCAGTCAACAGGAACATGCAAAGTAGTTTTCTCTAAAACTAGACGCTGAATATTTGACAAAAAAAAAAAAAAATCCAACTCGCCCTCTTGTGATTTAAAACAAACAGAAAAATAATATTTAGGAAAATATTGTTGGTAGATAGGATGGCGTTCTCAGGATATCAAGGGAACTGTAAGTTTTATGAGGAGGATTAAAGGAAGATGCTACCTGCTCCTTACCGTCAACTCCACACAGTTAATCCGTCCATCCCTGCTCTATATTTAACTGCTTCCAGATTCCCTTTTCCTCCCAGTCCTTTCTTTCCGCCTCCTGCCTGCCCTCCTATCTTCCTTCTCTCCTTTGAGGTTTTAGACAACAATAGGACTGTCCACTCCACAGCCGGCCTGAGCCACAGGATCCGTCCCTGCCAGAAGAGATTACAAGCATTCTTCAGCCAGGCCAGAGTTGTCGTGGAGACCTGTGAACATGCCTGTGCCTTTAAGTCGAATTTTTCATTGTTTTTTTTTTTTTTTTGTATAAATTTTCTAAATCATTTTTATTTGGGGAGGGAAAGATGTCTCAAAAACTATTCCCTAAGTAGTAAGAATTAGCACTTGGCTGCAGACAATCATTTTACACTTTCCTAGTATAAAACATGAATTTCGCAATATTTTAAGTTAAGTTCAAATTCTCTTATTTCTCCTTTTAGACAAATCATGTTTTTTTCTGTGATTGTTACTTCTGGTTAGTTATATAAGCATAATTATGTAGATAACTGCACAATCCGAGTGACAAAATGCCTTTTCTTGTTTTCTCCATAACTACCATAGCCAATTTGCATTTAATCAGGGGAAAATGTGCTATTTGTTCACGGCTGTTAATGATAATGACGGTATAAGAGCAACAAATACCATGACATCTTTAAAACACATATCCTTACCTCCCTCTGTTGGCCTTACCCTTCTGTTTCTGTCTCTAATTCTTTCACTTTCTTCCTGTTGTGTTTACATCTTGGGAGTGACATGCGTCCTCTCGGGCCCACTGGGACCTGCAGTTTATTTAGCAGCTCTTACAGACGGCGGTAACACTAACACTTCGGGCCTTGCCACAGGCGAGAGGTATTAAGAGTCATCTAATTAAATACAGGGCTGGATGTCCTCTGCTCCCTGCCTCCCCTCAGGCCGACATGGATTGGACAGCTTTGTGCAATATGCTAAAACATATGGAGTGATTCTTGGGACTCTGAATAGACATGTGATCTTTGACACTGCAGCCACTTCAGATAATTGTGATTATAATAATTTCTTCTTCTTCTACATCGTACTATTATATTATCTGGCAATTCTGTCTGTGGGCAATGATGTCTTCCTCCCTCCCTCCCTCCCTTTCTCTGTTTCTCTCATTTCCACATTCTCTGTGGGGAGCTTTTGTCTGATAAGTTGTCACATTAAGTGCTAACTTTTGGGTGATCGCTGGGCTTTTCTTTCTATCTCTTTATGGCCAGACCCTCTAATAGCTGTCCTGCGGCAGCGCCTGAGGCAATCATGTTAGAAATAAACAGGCTGACACAGTCATTTACTCAAATCGTCCCTACACTATTCACAACCCTCCCCTGGTGATGATCCTTCGAACAACAATTATTTCAAATGTCAAAGATCCAAGCCTTTGGGGCATAGACAAATGAACATTAAAAATCTATTACCAAACACTTTAAAAAATATATGTAGGCTTTCTTTATTTTTCTAAAAAAAGATTACAATAAAGAGAAACTGTGAAGCTGAACCTGGACAAATTTAGAGAAAAAGACCAAGCAAACATCACATTATTGTGTTTAATGAACATCAATTTTGGAGAATTCTTTCTATTTATGACAATGTAATGAGGCCATACGTCACTGGTGCCACAGAAAGCTCTGAGGTGATGGAGTTTGCCCACAGAGGTTTGTGTTTGTGTTTCATCTCTTGTTTCCTTTTGTTTCACGTGACTCCATCCAGAGGGGTGGCCTCTGATTTGCTGTCACACTGAGCTGTTCTACATGACCTCTCATAACCTCATCTCATCTCTCCGAGGACTCCCAGGAACCGTCGGCCGACCCTGCTGATGAGATGAAGATATTTCCACCTCAGCCAAGTGAAACCTCTGGGCGATAATGGTTTTTGAGTGATCACAATAGTCAGAGTTTGACCCGTCCGATTCTTCGATTATTACATTTAAAGTTAAGCGGTGTGAGAAATTAAGAAAATTCCTAAATGAACAGACGAGTAAAGTGTTTCTGATGCACGTTGTCTGCAGAGTTGCTTTGCCTAACCTCTTCCTGTTTTGCCTTCTTGTAAGTGCATTGTCCAGTTAAGATATATAAGGCTAATATAAAAGTATTGCTTGCAGTATCAATCTATTCCATGTGATTGCCCCTCATGATGGGCACAAAATCCATTCAGTGATAATGGCATCCATCTCCGCCTTTATATTGCATGTATTTGTTACCTTTGGCCCAGTAGCAATAAATCCAATCTAGTCTCCTGGATGTGGACCGCTGACCACTGCGAACTGGTCAAGGAGAGTGGCTACAGTTCATTTCACATCAACGCCCGTCATGATTACGGAGAGATTAAATGCCCCCCCTCCTACTTTACAGCATTTCTTACCTCATAAGCATCCATATTTTAAAACTAATGTATATTTTTCAGTGCTATGAATACACAGAATTTTACAGGTCTCAGTCTTTGTAGTTAATTTAACTGAAATCTGTTTACACGTTACAGTGTCAATTTTGTCATTATGTTGTTTTATAACTGTCTGACATTATGAGTGTTAATTAGTTAACTCTACCTCCCACCATGGGACAAAACTTTCACCCCAGGAGGACACATGTCTCTTTGAGCCTACAGTTCTTTTGTATAATTTTGCTAAGTGTCTTGCTGGCCGTGATTTAACAGCAAATGCTGGGAGCCTAATCTGTTGCAACTGGATTACATGCAATTTTTACATTTTTCAAATGTTTCTGTCAAATATTTTAACTACACGAAGAGTCAGTCATTATTCTTCAGAGTTAAATTTGAACATTCTGTGATTTGGATCCATTTAAAGTGTTGAAATGACCTCTGATAGTGTTTGTTTGTGTTTTACAGATTTTAAATCTTAATTATATCTCCATGCCGAATGCAAGATCTTCATAGTATATATATATATATATATATATAAAAAGGATTTATTCTGCACAGAACATGATGCTCTCTAAAACACTAAACTCAACTTGTAAGCATGCAGGACTCAGAGCAGTCAGCAGTGATTCCTTCAACCGATCACGACCATCCCCAGAGGAGCTCTAAGTGGAGCAGATGGTAGACAAATAGCGTGTAAGAGGAGAAAAATTAAGGAGTTTTACAGGATTTTCATCAATTACCTGGGCTAATGTATCAATATGGAGGAAAAAAATGTTATTTGTAATGTTTTTGACAGCACCATCAATATATTAATAAAAGCAATGTAAGACATCAATCTTCATTTTCCAACTTCACAGGATGTCCCTCAGCAACACCACACCTGACAGTGAAAACTTGAATGCTCGCTGTCCTAAGAGGCCTATTCTACATTTTCACGTATCATACAATAATTTCTGTCAGCCCTCATGTTGGGCCTCCAGTACATTCTATAATAGCAGGCAATGAGCGAGTCATTGTCCTGCATTAGCATGTTACGGTACAGAGAGTTAAAGAGCCCAATTTCATCTCTGCCCCACATCCTTCTGATGGGATCGGCTCTGATGGGCTGGTGTGTTAGAGGGCTAGTTGCTGGCTTCGTAAAGGATGATATGAGTGTGTCATGGCTTCATAAAGCAGTAAGACATGCTTTTTGGAGCCTGGAGAGATGACTAAACCCAGACCTATTACAAAACAATCTCTCTGTTTTAGCCTTTAAACATTGTGACTGAAACATTTTATGCCAAGAAGGGGACAGCTATTTCTTTCATTCTGATAGACAGTCAGCTGTAAATAACATCTGATTCAAATGATTTATTACATTCACTAGTTAAATCATTGTAAGATCTATCTACTTAGAATTAACAGAATAGTGGGACCAACCAGAATTATGTTAATGTGAAATAATTAACTACTGTGCAACGTGGTTAAATGTATCTTATGACAAGTGACAAACTCAAAATGCAGAACAGAAAATTAACTAGGAGACGAGTTGCTAAAACACTCGACAGATATAAAATAATACATCTTCATCTACATCTGTTCTGCACCTCATTGCATCAATGTTTCATCTTAAAGGACCAGTTTGTAAGATTTAGTGTCATCTAGCGGTGTAGTTACTGATTGCACCACCCTCGTTTCACCCTCTCCTTCCTAGCGTGAAGAAGAAAACTACAGTGGCCATAAAATTCATGAAAAATGCAAAAGGCCCTATCCAGAGCTACTCTTTAATTTCTTTGTTCTGGGCTACTGTAGAAACATGGCGGCTTTGTTGTTGTCCAAGACAAAAGATCAGAATCATCAATACCTTTCTACTTTCTCCCCCTTTTTCTAGTGATCAACCCCAAGCCTCTTCATTCCTACTGAAGATATAAATTTTAAATAATGGGTCATAAATATATAGTTACATTTTTAAAGAGGCAAAATAATTTCCTAAAGCTGGCCACTGTATTTTTTTAAGCAAATGTCAGTCAGACAGGAAATAGTGCACTTGTTGGGGACTATTTTCAGGTGGGGATTTTGGGATATGTGGGACTGACTAAATCTGTTTTCAGTCAACAATGGAGCTCTATAGCGCTGAGGAAAAAGCTTATCAGGCTATGGATACACAAAAAAGACTTGTTAGTGTCAATTCTGTGTTAGTTTTGCTTTTTAATGGCATGTGTCGAGAATAATATAAGATTATGCTCTCTTTTAAGCTCTGAGGCCTCAAACAGGACAAGTGAAGTTACTACTTTTTGATATACTAATGGCATTACTGATGCAAATAAGCGAACCAAAGGCTCAAAATGAAGAGGTGAAAAGAGAGGAAAACAGCCTTCACTTAAAAAAAAACTTCAGAGGTCCAAAAGTTATTTTTAGGTCTTTACTTTTATTTTATTACTTTTACTTTAACTGTTATGTTCATCCCGAGTCCTAATTAATATGTTAAGACTTCTGTAATTAAAATGCTCCTGGTGTAAATGCAATATTCAACAGTTCTTCTGACAGTGATATATTCTACATGGATTATCCCCAGTGATTTTGACTTGCTAATTAATCAACATTATTTATGATGATAAAAGAGGGGGAAAAAAAACTTACTGATGAACAGACTGCCTCAGCAATCATGATGTACTCAGTCAAGTAAACTTCTGAAATATTTATTATTAGATGTAAATGCTCTGCTGTAGCTGTGGTTGTACTGGGCCGCTCCTGTGAATTAAGGTTTAACTGACTTTAATATGTAAAAATAAAAATATAGTAAAAGTGCACAGTGTGCTGCAGTCTTAAAGCTTTCAAAAAACTTTATAATACACACTATAATGTAGTTGTAAGTAGTATTTATCAAAAAAATATAACTCCACCTGTGAAGCACATGTAATCGGTGTATAAACAACTGATGAACTGTTGATAGCACAGCATGACATAGCTCTAAATGTGATGATATAATAGTGATTATGAATCCACTGTATTATAAAGCATTTATTAAGTGTTTACACATGTACAAATCATTCACATGTGTATAAGGTCTTATAAATGTGTCCAAAAATCAAAAGACATACTTAGCTTTAAGATTCATTCTTGACTTTGGAAATAGCTGACAAAGAATGTCATGAATCAAGGTCCGCTTACTCAGTTTCTTGCTTAACTTTTCAGCTGCAATCCCTTTCTTATAGACAAATACATACTTATTTAATGAATTGATTAAATAATCATGATCAGAAGTTTGTGCAATAATTAATACAAAAAGTATATACATAGTATTTTACATTCTTATAAAGTGTTATATTGCAAATCATTCAATATCTGTTACAGATGCTGCATTAATGTCATTATATCTGCTTACAACTACCTTCCATTGTGTTACAAACCATTAATTAATTGTTTGTTTACTGCTGACAAATACTTAATCTAGGGCTTTAAATTAAGTGGTAACCCTAGTGATGACTGGACTTTGGGTCAGTCGTTTGATTCCCGGTTGCCTTCCTCTTAGACCCCAAATTATTCTCATGAAGGCTCATGATCTTTAATTATTCCGGCACAACAAGGGCTAATCTACAATTTTAAGTTGTTCTCCCTGAAATAAAGAAATATGCACGCCCACTTCCCAAGGCTTCCAGGCTTAGCCCTGCCCACTGTGTTTTTTCTGCAGTTTGTCTCTATTCATTTGCATTTTTATGCAAAGTTAGTCGTGAGAGACTTCTATTACTGCCATGAGTACATTAAGAAAACCATTAATCACAGTGTAACACTGAGTGAATCAGCGACACACCTGTTCTGCTTGCTGGGGGCCTTGTTACATATCAGTCTCACTGGGCAGGACAGGGACATGTACCTGAGGCGGACATATCCAGACCTGCCCTCTCCAACAGAATAGATAGATACAGTTCAGCCATGGCTGTAAAATGTTTCTTTTTAAAACTTTCAAATCTTTTTTTCTTTTGATATTTTTTAGTTGACGTTATATTTTGTTTCATGGCCAAATTAAAGCAAATATTAAAAGCTGCGCAATTTCTGAAATCAGCGAAATCCCTCAATAAATCATTAAATCATAAATAGATTTTGCTGTAATCTAATGCATGTAATTGTTCCAATCTGTTGTTGCCCACTGGATTCTTAACCTGTGACTAAATACAGTCTAACTGATGGTTCAAGCTTCATGTACAGTATTAGCCAACCATCAAGGAAATAAGCAAATAAACAGACAGTATAATGTAATAGTTGTGGTAGTGCTCCTGAAGTTGATGTTCCACCTACCTTTTCTGTTTTTGTGAAAGGAACATTAATCTGACGCACCAGTGGAGCTCTGTCTAATGTAAAAATGTAGAGTTTCCCCCCCTGCTTCTGCAAGGAAGAGGCTTCTATCACACTAATGATAATAAATGGCAACTAATGGGATGACCAAACATAACAAATGGAAAGTTTTAAAAGGTATGGGGCCACATTAAATCTGCAATGACATCCTCAAGTCAGAGCTGTGTCTGTGCTAAACAAGAAAAATTGATCACAGTTATGAGTAAAGTTTCACTGCTCATAATAATGTACATCATATACATATAGTACCGGACCTTTTTTTCACGAGGTTTAAAATTGTAATATATTATAGTATTTTTTATATAATGTTTTGATATACTGAACTGAATATCATTTAACACTGTCCACTTCATATTTGTCCTTCTAAAAATGTACCAAGACTCAGATGAAGTTTTGAAGCAATGTTTTTGGCTTCACAGTCCTGCAGATTAGATGATTAGATTAGATTACTGATGTTTAATTATGATACTTATGTTAACACTGTACCACATTTACTCAATAATTGTACTTAAGTGCAAATTTGAGGTACTTCACTTGAGTATTTCCATTTCAGGCTAATTTATATTACATTTGTTTGACAACTTTAGTTAGTTTACAGACTGTGATTTTTCATACAAAGCATATGATGCAACAGCATATAAAATAGTTAAAACTAGCACTACTTTGACCAACTACAGCAGTTAAATGCTTCTTACACACTGATGCAGTCATTAGTAGTCATAATGCAGTATCCCAAAATCCCAAATTGAATAATATTTTATAAGAAATTGTTTTGTGTGGACTCTGCAGGTACACAGAGGACTGGCATGTATTGTATCTTCTAAAATCTGACACTGAGAAGTCTCAGAAAATTTCAGGTCTTTGTGCGTTTGGCATTGAGTGGAACTGCATTTGTCTTAATGATCGTGCTCCTTGAGCTGATTTTTGTTTCACAATAATCAATATCAAAGTCGCCAGTGGCAGCAATGCCCAAGAAAGGGGGAGTGGATGCAGAGAGGCATTCTTTCTCTACATTGGCCTTGTCAATGTAACAATGCTTTTAGAGTTTGGCCCTGAGCATCTAAACACACTCTCAATCACTCCAGAAATCCTAGTAGGCCACACTTGGCTGCTATTGTAACTTAGATACAGTCTCAATTTGTATGTTGTCTCTCAGTAGACATGTGAAAAATAAATGGATTGATCTCCCGTCCCAGTCCAACAGTTACAGCACATCTGTTTTCAGACAGGATTTATAAAAAGTGTCACTGCTGACAAATAAACAGGTATGTTCACAACTTCTGGATTATATTGTTATCATACCTGTATGATGTTTTCACACTTCATTCGTCTAACATAACATGAAAACAACTGTCTTTTTCAACCATCTGACAAATGTGAGAAGTTCAGAATAATTGGTGAAAAATGTGTTTTGTCACACAAAATGGGCTCAACACAGGATCAAGAACAAGAAAATAAAATTATTTATTATCCTATAAATCATCTAACGGTTTTTCTATATGAGGACTCATCCCTGCAATTACCCAACATACACACGGAGGCTAATGACTCTATTTACACAGCTATGATGGGCCTACAAACAACATTAGTTTGTCCGAGGTACTGATTTTCTTCATCTCACTGCACTCACTGAGTAAATTCAAGAATATCTGAAACAGTTCAACATTGGCTGTGGTTGCTGAAAATGCAGAGCCAGAGTTTTGCGCACACAATGAAATTCAGATACATTTCTTGGCTTAATCAGATTTATTCAGATTGTGGTCCGATGAAGCAAAGGGAGGGTGTGAAGGCGTGCAGCCCCGTTTGGCCCCTCAGTGACCAGAGAGGAGGTGATAAATGACTACAACACTCATCCCTGTCAGCACTGGTAGGAAAGAGGGGGGGGCAGCCCTCCTACCGTGAGCTACATCATCCTAACAACATTATTCTTTTCATGCGGCTTGTCGATAGAAGCCCTGTGTGATTGGCATGGGGATCCGCTCAGGTTAATTGGAAGCCTGAACTGTGTAACGGCACGGGAAGCTGAGCAGACATTGTCCCCCTTGTAATAACACAGGAGGCCTGTGTGTCTGTGTATCGATTACATCTTAGGTTCATGGCACCCGTATGGGAATGAAATATCAGAGGACAGGTTATGGATGTTGCCATCAATGGCACTGAAGGAGCGGAGATGGGCCACTTGTACCACAGGAAAAAAAAGAAAAGAAAACGCTCAAAGAAATGCTTTAAAACATTATATAGTAACAGCTTATTCAATCAACATCTCTCATATCTTCACCCAAAGCACTTATTATACTGGAAGTTTTGAAGTTAATGGAATTGATCTGATTTATAAGTGGAGATGTACGCTCCTGTTTGGCATGTGACAGGTGTATTTGCCCTCCTGTCCAAGCTCTGAGGCCACAGAAACGCTCTGTCTCTTCCTTTCATTTTGACCCCCCCACTCTTTAGTTTCCTTTTGATCAAGGGCCCATAGCTTGCATTAGATGAGGGACACATGATACCCAATATAGGAGGTAACCTAACACACAGCTCCCTACTTGGAAGCACAGCTCACACTCCTATGGACCAGGCCACCCTGGTTAGGGGTGAGATTAAGAAGACAGGGTGAGTGACATAGCTAATATGCAGGAGATGAGAGTGAAGGCGTGTTATTTTTTTGCGATTCTCAAAGTTTTTTTTTTAAATGAGACTGAGCATTTTCTTAAAGAGAAGAGATAGATCATGCGTAATTTGCCCACGCTTTGTTGCACCACTCTACTATGAAACAACCTGCGACAAGTTTGTGAAGTGTTCCTCTCTTCCCAGAGTCACATTCTTATTATCGCCTCGATCATACCAGGTGACACCTTGATGCATTGTTTAGCGACCAAGGTAAAGGGTTTGATGCCATAACTCAGAAATTTTGCTTATTAATTTAGAAATTAATTACAAACACAAAGTGACATTTTACAAGAAATGTTTAGCATAGCATGAATTATCGCTGCTGTAAATTGGATGCAAGCAATGGAGTGCAAAGCCTTGACTTGAGCTCTTTGTGATTAATAAAAGAAGCTTTCACTTCAGTTTTAAAGCCAGTCATGAATGAACGATATGAAGGGATGAAACAAAACTCCTCCTCCAGCTGAAGGACAAGCTATTTTAAGGGTGGATGTACATTCTAAAAGATGTATTAGATTAAGAGGAATCAGGACTATCATTTATTGTATTTGTTGTCCTGTCTGACAGTTCAGTGACTAATAGCCAATGAAGGACATAACTTAAGATGGAGGTCGCACATTTATTCAGTAGATTGCAATTTCTTCCTTTTAATATGCTAAACAAGTCAATGTATGTCAGTAAGTTTTCTTTTCTTTTGCTGATGATCACATTATTGCATGACATTTTGTCATAGACAAAATGCCCGCATTAGCAACTGCACAGGCAGGCAATGACTTGGACACCCTCACTCTGTTCTGTGGAACACAAACAGGAGGTCCAGCTCTGTCTCCTGTGGAGCAGAGGATCTGGATTCTACATGAGTGACTGAGACACAGCATCCTCCATCCTGCCTCTCATAGCCCCCTCATAGAGCCCCACAAGGCCCACCACGTGGCTCTCAGCACAGAGGTCCAGATTGTGCCACTGGGCTGGTACCGGACTGGAGGTGGGCGATGGAGCCCCAATCCATCTCCCGCAGGAGCCCAGTGACGGGAGCATCGGTTGCCCACTCCTCGGCTCCGAGCACACTCAGGAAGATGGATTGGTTGGCCAACTCACCAAAGGAGGCAAAGCATGCCGTTAAGAGCCTGTGCATCACTTGGCTGCTCATATGCAAAGTTTGATGAAAGAGGTTTTTCTGGGAGCGATGAATTAGGACTCCGCTGTGAAATTAGATTTCTGGTGAAAACCTTGCAAGGTTTAGAAGTAGCATTGTTTCTTTACTGCCGTCTCGCCCAGTGGTAATTATAGATAAAGTGAAATTACGTTGGGAACTCAGTGATGAATGATAAAGATGAATGTCAGAAAGGCTGACCAACCTGAAGAAAGATGTAAAATAAAGTAGAAATGTGCATGTTATGTACAACAGAGGAACAAAAAGGCAGAAAATATAGAAACTGACACAGGAGGGGCTAAATTATTGTATATTTGTTTCAATTAATCGGGTGGAAAAAGAAGTCGACAATTGTCCATCATTGCTGAACTATATTGCGCATACACTGCAGGTTGTACTGTATGTGGGGGGAGAATGGGATAGGAGACACACAACAAACAAATGGAGAGCATATGAAATATTTCCCTCTGATGAAATAAATCTTGTGGAAAAATTGTCTCATCTTCAGAAATAGTCCAAATTGCTCGGCACTTTAACCTGATACACTAAGGATCCCGCCTCCTCCTCTCTGTGACCCAAACCTAAAACGGCGGCATGAACACTGACAAATTTGACAAAGGGAATTTGCTCAAAAAACACAGCCTCTATTTGGTCAGCCATGCGGCAAATATGTCGGATGATATGGTTTATTAGGCAATCCATTTCTCCACAATAGTGGGGCCATCTGCAAAGGTTAGCGTGCATAAGGTTCGTATGGCAAATTCTATCTAATCTGCCTTCGAAGGGCCGCCGCGAAAAACTCAGTGGCACATTTTTCATGTACGTACGATTTGGAATGCAAATAGAATAGCTGATGAAAGAGGTGACCTTCTAAGTGCAGAGCAGAGGGGGCTTTGTGGAATATGCAGAGGCAGAATAGAATAGAAAAGAATGAGTTACTGCCACTGCCACCTCAGCTGCATTGTAATATACGACTGTGGCTCAGATACAAGTGAACCTGGCCTCAAGAACATCTAGGTTAATCTCTGAGGATGGCACATCATGTACTCAGTGCAAAAAAAAAAAAAAAAAAAAATAGCTGGCTCGCAGAATTATATGCCTTTATGCACTGAGTAAGGCTCCCAATGTCAAACAAAATACTACAAAAAGAATGTAGTTATAGCAGGTACTAAAGTATTGTATATATAGAGTAAGTATTTACACTCTAAGATTTTACATAGATAAAATCCTAACAAGTGTAACGCAGACTTCTTCTAGATTTATTGTTTTACTTTTGAGACAAAGTTGACTGACATTAATTTGGATTTATGCCCTCCTAGAGCATTTTGTGTAATAAATAGCAGCATGTATGGAACATTAAGTGGCCAATCCAGTTGATGGATGCTCTAACATGCTCAAAATCCAACTCAAAATGAAAGTTGGAACAAGATATTCCACGATATAAAGGTGAGACTATATGTCAATAGTGTAGTTTACAGACTCCTTTGTCATACGTAGTGCAAAACTTGAACACATAGACAAATGGGTGAGGTGTACCATGGTCATTCAGCCGTGCATGTCTCATCTGTAGCCAGCTTTGGCAGAGTAGTCATCTTCATTCCCTTTGTCCTTACTGCAGTAGGTAATCTATCAGCCTTGAGACGTGCTGGAGAGTCCGGCTGGCCTACTCGCTCTCCCATTTGAATTGAGAACCCAGTTTCTGCTTTACCTGTAGTCCCAGTTAGACCAAGCTGCAATTGAGAGTGAGTGAGCTGTCCTTGATTCATATTACTGTCCCAGTATGATTGAGCTTCTTTGGTATCGCTGGAGAATGGAGCGAAAATTGAGCACATTACTTTGCAGGGTTGAAATCCCAGTACTGCATGTATGCATTTTCTCAGGGTTTTTCATGGGACACGCTTGAGGTGCGTTCTTTATGTTGTGTTCAATGAGACAGAAGCACAGGAGTACTTACCAGTACTGGTATTTGGAAATTAGCACAAACCAATATGTTGTTTTCTACTTTATTTAAAGGATAAGGCTTGTGTTATTTCACACATTTATTACTGTCAACAAGCCCCATGAAATACCCAAAACAAAAAAATATGCTTTGTTTGTCCCCTATTGCTTTGTGACTTCTCCACCCTGTCGGAGGCTCTCAGCCCCAATCCCATTTGTTTTTATTAAAGATATGGGTCACAAATACATAGTTTAATTGTTTTAAAAAGAGCTCAGAAATCTACTGAACAGGAGTAAGTGTGCATCTCATCTTTTTACAGCTGCAGATCAACACACACTCACTGCAAGTTTTTAAGACACCAGGATTGTCTGAAACATTCAAGATAAACTGTAAATGTTCATTGTATTGTTTGTCCATGTTATGTTTCTAGACAACATTGGAGGTGTTTGGCACAGAGGAATAAACTATATCATTGTCAATAATATAATTAATTGTTTGCACTCATCTAGGTCTTGGGATTTGTTGACAAAAATAAAAATATAGAATACTGTCATTGTTAATATGTTAAAAAAAACAAAAACAAAGCCAGACAGCCCCTACACACACATACACACTTATGTATACAGCATGTTTTAACTATGTGCAAGAGAACAGTGTCACTGATACAAATTTCTCCCTGTTGTCTATTAGCTATTGCAGCACATCAGGTGACCTTATGCTGCGCAAGCCAAGAGAGTATCTTTCTGTTGATGATTAAATCAATAGAGATTTGACACAGACTTGTGGGAACATGCCTGTCTTATTTGAGCCAGTTCCTCCCCTCGTGGTTGGCTGTGGGGGGGGGATTCATCACCTGGCTGGTCTCTGTCACCTGATGGAGATGGGCCTTTAGCCGCGGTTTGATAGAGGGAGCCGATTATGATGCATGTCGATCGTTCCAGCAAATATTGACATGGAAACAGTGAGAGAACAACCCCACGGCTCATAGCTCTTTCTTTCCATACTGGCTGCTCCACGCGCCAACTCTGCACCGCACAGAAGCACACGCACAAAACATGATGCACCTAGAGTTTACAGACACTTTCACAAATATACACACTTACACTGTGTGCACACAAAGATGCCCAGAAACCAATCATCCCAATCGATGGTGTCTCATCAGGTTCTCAGGGTACATCCAAGCTCCATTTGCTATTAGTACTCTGGTGTGTGTGTGTGTGTGCGTGTGTGTGTGTGTGCGTGCATGTGTGTGCGGGAGCCTGATTGGTTATTCATGTTTATTTACTTAAGGGTGGAGGAAGAGGCCATTTCCCCTGCCACACTATGCTAATACTGCCTCTTAACCACCTTGCTGTCTCTTCTACATCTCTGCAGAATCGTGCTCTTCTGCACCTGTCCCTGGGAACCAAGAGGGTAAATGATGAAACACAAACAATGTTTGCTGTGAGAGAAAAAGCAAAGTCTGTCAGGGCTGTAAAGACAGTGGAGTGAGACTGGGGGAGTGAGAACGAAAAGAGGGGATGGAGGATATGCGGAGGAAGAGGGGGGGAGGTGCTAATGACAGGTGTGTCTGTAAATTCTTCATCCTGCATAGACTGCTAGGGAAACTGCTTGGCAGGGCACTCAACCATGACTTTACAACTAATCCTGTTTGTAAGTTATTATTTATCTTCTGCAAAGTTTGTCAAACTCAGGCTTTGATTTCTCCCCCTGAGTTCCCTCTCGTGGCCTGCTCCCGCACATGCTCCCCACATAATTTATGACTGCCTCTGGTCCTGATGACAGATTATTAAAAGTAGAATTAGTTTTTTGCTGGGGATTTTTCCTGTGGGAATTGGGAAGGCAGGGCTCTCAGAGGAAGGTCTCTGACGAGGTCTCCATTACTAATAGAGGCGGATTTTTTTCCTTCCCTGTGTGATGGCGGAGTGAGAAGACTAATGATTTGAATTTACTGTGGCAGCCGTCACGTGGTCTGGAAGCCAGCATCGGAGGAGAGGAGAGGTTAAGTTCTTCCCTGTGGAGAGGTTTATTGGATTGTTTAGCACCAGAAGGATAATGTTTTTGTCATAGACTGCTGGTGCTTCTGCTGCTAGGCTAGAGGGAGGCCAAGAGCAAATCCTCTAGTTGTGTGTCTGTGTACGTGTGTGAGCTAAGATCAAAAGTATGAGAAGATCAGAGCCGAGAAAGCGAGATATGTAATTTTAAGGGGGCTTGTGGGACATAAGAGGAGGAAATGACTGTAGTAGGTAATATGTGTGGACAGCAATTCAGATATTCACTTTGACGGCGTCCAACAAACTGTTACAAACAGCATTAATTTTTCTGTCTCTGAA
Source organism: Protonibea diacanthus (assembly GCA_028641955.1). Lineage (NCBI taxonomy): Eukaryota > Metazoa > Chordata > Actinopteri > Sciaenidae > Protonibea > Protonibea diacanthus. Next base: position 11,501,803 of record CM053989.1, read on the forward strand.
GTCGGTGCCAACTCTCTGATCCTCCCCTATCAGCAACTCTTGTGTACCAACTCCACACTTTTCCTCCTTCTCTGCTGACACACAAAGAGGATGTAGGCTTTCCCTTTTCCCCTGTTCACCTGATGGCCGTTTGGAGCCTGTTCCCCCAGCGTGTGTCTGCAGCCTGGGAAGCAGAGGGGAGTCTCAGCACAGCTGAGAGGCTCGGCTTAATCTTATGCATCATTAAGCACTCAGCGGCACGCCGCAGCTCCTCATATACATCATCCACGCTTAATAAACATAATGATGACATAAGATGTAATTCCAGATGAATTTTCATTTTATAGGGAAATGGAGAATTCCTGTAGAAAGGAGGGGAAAAAGAAAAGAGGAACGAAAGAGGGAGAGAAAAAGTAAATTATCTGGGAAGTACAGAATAAATGATGTTTTTTCTCCACAAGATGGATTGTGGGGTTCTGGGGGCAGTTGAAGTGGGAGAGGAGTGTTGGATGGAGGGAGGGAGGGTGATAAAGGTGAGGGGGCAGAGGGCTGCAGTGGTGGTGGCCTAAGAGTGGAGGGGTGGCATGCGGGGGACAAGGGGTTGTGGGTGGAGGGGTGGAGGGGAGGGGGGGGGCGGGGAGAAAAATGTTGGCCATTCCAAGTGTTTTAATCGCAGGGCTTGATGGACAGGCTGAGAGGACCTGAGGTGCCGCCATCCATCATAGGCAGGCTAGAACGGTGGAGCGAGGGGTAGAGTTTCAGAGGGGGCTTTCGGGATGCGGGGGGAAATGGGATTCTGATGAAAGTGTGAGAGAAAGGCGGCTGTACACAGTAAAGGCCAACTAAGGCAAGACGACCAGAGATTAGCGCCGCACTTCTGCAGCATGTTGGGAATGGCAGCAGGAAAGGAGATTTTAATAGCACTGCTGCCATGTGACAGAATCCCCACCCGTGTTTTTATGTTCATTTGGCTCCAGAGGCCTGAAAAAGGCTTACGACCCCAGAGCCAGAGAAATTCATTCAAAACTTCATTTACATTTTCATGAATTTACGTGTTTATGTGAACATAAGATTTCCCAATACAGAAACAGAGAGACACAGTGTAGCTTTGACATGTTTTTGTCATGTTTATGTGTGTTGCGCACCATATGTGTCACCCCTCACTACACTAGGTCAGGGTGAAGTTGGGTGACTGCCATGTCGAAAATAAGATATGGTCACCAGGGGCTCACCACCACCATCTCTCACACACACACAAACACACACACACACCCTCTGATGCACTTTTCCTGAACTCAGATCTCACCCAGACACCACATCCCAGACAGCCATCCAACAAACTAACCAGCCAGCCAGGCTGAGAAAAAAAAAACAACAGGAGGGAGGAGAAGATAAATAGTGAAGTAAGATTTGAACATTAACATGTCTCTTACATTCCAATGAGATATATAATATACATCATTGAATCCTCTTCATCTTATCAGTGACTTCTGGCACAGGTGAGATAAAGCCTTTCAAAGCCAATCTACAAATCATAATGCAACGGTGACTGTTGAGGGGGTAGAAACCACAAGTAAAAAAACAGATCTACCATTAAATGTTTGATTTTGCTCCCTCTATTTGCTCATTTTTACTGACCATTTGGAAATGAGAAAACTATTTAGCCCTTGCCAGTGAAGCCAGTTTTGTCGCGGGAAAGCAGTATCCCATGCGTGCTTCCAGCTGGATCCTGTCCCAGACTGCCATGCCTGGTTAATGTGGCCATTCTGTGCTGCCAGAATTAGAATTCATGGTTTATATTAAACAAACAAACACAGAAACAAGAAAACAATGACACAAATTGACCTTACGTGAACTGAACGTACTGTTACTGATTCTCTAAATTGGTAAAAAATTTTAATATATGCAAACCAGTTATGGACCTTTAATATCGTGCCCACTTATTTTGGAAGACGAATCTCATTTTGAAGCATATGCTGCTCAGGTATTGCAGATATACCGGAGATCTGATCTGTGGGCTTAGCTATGGAGTCCTGACTGATGCGATACAGTTGGGGATATATTAATGGAGCCTCCCACCTCTCCTCTGGTGGCCTGTGCTGCACAAAAGCATTTCTGGATTCAAACCTCAGCATGTTCAGGGCCAGTGGAGCATGCCCAGCAGTATGCCAAGGTTAGATGGGTGCCAAGGGTGCCACTAAACAGAACCTCATCCTCTGCTCTATCCTCTCATGCCCAACACAAAATGCTGCAATATAACACAATGCCATTTAAAACAAAACGCAATGGACAGAATGTAAGACACATGGCACCAAAACTAAAAGACCAAACACTGTATCGTTTCTACTCATGTAACAACAATTGTTATTAATACTTATGAGTGAATTCTCACCTTAATTCACAGCAGTCGTGCTTTTGAAAGACTAATAATGTACACATCAGTGACTAGCCTTGGCAACCGCAGATGCCCATTTCATCTGTCACTTTCTCTGTCTTATGGTTCCTATACACTTCTCCCTCCCGTTGTCTGTGTGAGTATAACTCACAGATAATGTCTTCATCAGTGATGTACTCACAGTGCTCTGTTTGCATTGACTTACAGGCCACACTCCCTCCCTCTCACACACACACAGACCCGGTCCGCTCCTGGCACCGAACGCAGATTACATCTTGTTTCCCAAACTACTAAAAGTGTCAGAGGCTGTCTGGCTTTGCTTTTATATAGTGTTATTAATGGCAGTGAGCACCCACCGCCCCAGTCTTTGTGTATGTGTGCTTGTGTCTAATTAAAGGATCGCTGCTTACAGAAGCAGAGAATGGGTTTGCAAGATAGGAAATAATAATTGCAAATATTATCATTATTATTTTCACGGCTTATAGAGAAATGACATGAGGTTGGAAGACCGTATTTGAACTGTGAGTTTTGAACTTGCTCAGTTTGTTGATAAAACCATAAAGGTCAGTCAATGCTCTTATATAACCTCTGACCACGACTTTATAATCTCCCCAAGTGAAGAGGAATAAAACTGGAAATTCTCTTTGCACTCACCGCTTAACTGTGAAGGCACTAAAATCGGATGAACAGAATAAATCCTCCTACAGGTTTTTCACTGAATTTAACTGATTCTAAATAAACTGCAAATATTATGGACATTATCTATTCACACCAAACATAATACTGTTAAACAATGATGATGTTTGGTTTTGAATACTTAAATTTTAATACAGAAGCAGCATATGCAATCAGTATGGGAGGCCGGTAGTTGCAGTATTTCAGGATGTTCACAGCAACGTGAGACTAAAGTCAGCACACATGTTGGGCTAGTACCTGTTTATTCTTTCAGCCAGTAAATACACATTTGTTATAAAAAACTAAAATAGAAATATTCAATCAGCTTTTCAAATTAGACTCTACACATTTGTACAAACCCGCTTGGATTGAACCTCAGCTTATGACACTATACCAACATGTTTTTCTTTGTTATTTATTTATTTAGCTCTTCTGCAATTCATCACACAACAGTTTGCAGAGATTCATTTCAGGTCCTACCTATTTTAGCCAAGCCTAACTTATTGACAAGGTGCAGTGAAATACAATTTTATTTTGAATTATTCTTGACCAGGGTCTGGGACCTTAGGCCCATTGTATAGCCAAGCCTTTTCTCAGACAGCTGGGGCTTGGCTGGCTCTCAGCTCCCCCTGTCTTAACCTGAAGAATTATGTGCTCAGATAATTAGCTCTTATAGGTACACTCTCCATTTCTCCACTCCACTGGGCACATCATCTTCCTTGCCTCTTTATTGTTTGGTTTGCTTTGTCAGATCGATGTCTTGCTACTGCGTAACCAGCACTCATATCTCAGGCTGCATAAATCACAACAAGGTTTCTGTCGCTCGGGAGAGTGGTGTGGCTTTGCTGCACACACGCACACTTAGTCACACGCGCACAGACAGAGACACAAACACATACACACACACACATACACACATAAACAAGTGGGTGGACCACTTTATGTTTCACATCCAACAAACTCTCTTCACCTCTCTCCTTGTTACTCCTGCCCTTCTCCTCTCCTCTCCTCTCCTCTCCTCTCTTTCTTTCCTCCCTGTATCTCTACCACTGCTGAGTGACCACTGAAGAGGAACCCATCAGATTATCCTCTACCCGGTAGCGATGGGTAGGGTGGGTGCAGCAGAATGGAGGGAGGGTAGGGGTCTCTATCACGGCTTATGATTGCAGCGACACCCTTGTAATGAATTCGAAAAAATGCAAATGGCTCTCCCCATGTAAAAGTTGACATTGTCTCCTGTGATAAATTTTCTGCTGAGGTAAGAGACAATTTAGATGCGAATTACAAGCAGGCTCTTTGTCACTCCTCAGTTCCATTTACATCCTTAATTAGCTGATTCCCTCCTGCTTCCATTAGAGGGTGAGCGAGAGGATGAGAGAGAAAGACAGACAGACAGACAAAAAGACAGACAGGGACAACGACACAGAGAGAGAAAATTGACATCGAGTGCTGAGCTTGGTTAGACAAAAGCAAGCTTTCAAATACTATAAACACACACACGTCTATTCAACCTCACACAAAGGTACATAAGCCTTGATTATGGTGCAGGAAATGAGCCAGAAACATCATCCCATGTGTTAGGACCTCGGGCTTGATCAGCATCCCTGGGTCTGTGTCTCTGTTAATGTCATCCTTAACAGCAAACTAAACACCACAGGTTTTGTAGACATTAGCCATGCCTGCTAAAATACTCATTTACCAAGCCTCCTCATCACAAGACGCTCCTCTGCTTTGAATGACAGGCCTAAACATGCCATTCTATTAGGAGGCTTACTCAATAGAGCAATGTTCAGTCATTCGTGTCCCTCCCAAGTGCACGGCTTGTCTGCGAGACCCCACAAAGAATATGCTCAACGCGAGGTCATATATTACAGTTTACAATATGTGCTTGGTCTCCATGAATGGAGAGTCACTCAAAGCATCACATCAAAGCCCGCACTGGCACACATGCTATGGCTTCTAACGATGTAAACCGAAGCGTGGGGTGAATATTCATGTTTAGACCAAAGGATGATGATGTCCTGATTTCATGGCGCGGAGTAGGCCTTGCTGTCTGATTTTGTTCTGCTATCTTTAATGTATACATTCGAACAGTGGGGACTAATAGAGCATGTGGCAGCTTTACAATGCAAGGGATCTGTGGGTGGCCAATTCACTCTGCCAGCTGACTGTCCCTAAATATGGTCTGCCAAACACAGTGTGGGGTTGTGTGAATAAACTGACAGTGCAACTTACATTTAGTTCAGTCGTAGCTTCATTGTAAAAGGCTTCAGAGCATTTACTGTATCCATGCTTCTATGCCCCAACTTACTGTGTGATATGATTTTTCTCTTCAATTTTTGTGCAGGTAAATACTTCAGTGATGCTGCAGGTACTGGTATATTTTACCCTTTTTCAAAGAGGGATGAAAAGTGTTTTTGGACATATATACAAGGCTGTCTGATGACAAAGATATAAAAAATATTCTAAATATACCATAATTTATTGATTTTTTTGGTGGCTAAAATATGTTTTTTGGAACCTGTCATGAGAAATTATCTAAAAGCAAAATTAGCTGTCAGCTGGTTTTGAGTTTTCCAATAGTTGTGATTGTTAAGTTTCATTCAGATTTTCGTAGACGCTTAACTTTGATATCATATGTGCACTTTTATTATTTCAAGCCAGATTTCCAGAGGCTTAAGTTTACTAGCAAGTAAACTTATAGCAAGCTAGGCTTTCTCGCCTCTCCTTGGGAAGTGGAAGCAAGTTAGCCTTGTTTGCAATGTTAGACATTATATTTTGTTCCTGTCATTTCAACGCCTGCTGCTATATAAAAGCAGGGTTCTAGCTAACATTAGCTCTCTCTTTCTCGGAGGTCCATTTGTGGTTATAGCAAATGTCAGAACTCAGAACTTCTGTAACTTCAGTACTTCATAAATTACTGCATAATTTCATTCACGACGGATTAAGACGGTGTTGTGGTTAAATCACAGATGTTGCAAAAACCAGGTAGAGAAAGATAAATAAGACTTATATTTACTCTTTTTAGTAATTGCAATTTTGACACAGTACACAAGTAAAAACAAATACCAAGGATGCAAGGATTTCTTACTTTTTGGGATAAAAATTGGTATTTCCATTGCTCATGTTTATTCATTGTTTGTCCATGCAATCAATTTGCAAGGCTTCCTTGAAAACAAAATACCATAACTGGGGAAGAAAACCTCACTGGCGGAGGCGCTCAGGACCAATCACTTGCCAAATTTTTAGTCAGAGGTCATTAGCTTCATGTGGAACGTGCTGCTTCCCTCTGTAAACTGTGGTAAATGAAAAGAAACTTGTTTGCAGTTTACTGTACAAACAATTGATCAGTGGAACAATGACACAATTGACCGCCCACTTGACCTGGGCTCATCGCAGTAGTGAATCAGATGGGTCTCTGTTGGTGGAGGGGGTAAAGACTGTTCATGCTAGTAGCTCATTGTCTACCTTGATTTGGATGAGCAGCACAACAAAATAATTCATTTGATTCACTGTCTCCTTGCCATCAATGAGTGTTGGAGATGTTTTATGAATGCATATTTCTGTTACATGTGAGCTTATGATTGACAGTACTGTCCTTTTTTTTATATCATGTTTCAGGGCTCTGGCATTTTCTTTTCTTGGGGACCTAAAATGTAGAGAAAAGCACACATATGACTTTCACACTGAGAAAACACTGTCATTACCAACATCAATCATGTGCAATATTTTCAGACATGTTGCTTTAATGTACCATTTTAAATGCAAAGTCTGGGGGACACGCTGCTGCTGGCCTCTCGTGGTGTAGGTATACGTTCTTCAGCCACTGTAAAATGTGTATGAACAGAGAGAAGCACGGCAGTCACGAGAGAAAGGATGCATTGTCTGTCTTTCGCTGTCATTAGGCGGCGTCTGGAGGATGATGTGGAAGCAGTATGGGGTCTGGGGGAAGTATTTATGACCCTGTAGGAAACTCGTTGGACTGCGGTGATCGCAGGGAGATAATGGGAGGGAAAGGGAGGGAATGAGAGATAATGGAAGGGAAAAGGAGCGAGGTGTTCTGACGGCACCAACCAGACAAGAGAACATCCAGGATAAATCAATGTTGGTCATTTTCTCTCCTCCACTCCTGCCTCACCGCACCTTCCCTGAGTTTACACATTTCATCGTTAAGAATCCAAGAATTTTGAATGAAACAGCAGAGTCACACGGCCAAGCGAAAGCAAATTTTATGTAAAACTGACTGGAGCAAAATGTTTATACTTGAACAGTTTGATGTAAAATGGCAGTGTAGTAATGCTAATTTGATTTAATTCTGACACAGCCGCATGAATGACTTTTCTGGTGACATTGGGAGGCATACAAACAAGACTTCACCTCATTAAACAGGAACAAACTGAAGGGAAATTACACTTAGTTATGGAAATGGATTTTAAGCATGCAAAGCATTACTTGCACTGACTTTAAGCTGAAATATGAAAAACATCAGTGTTGGTGTTAGCTTAGCTGTGACACCAACACCATTAAAGGGAGTGAGGATCAAGGTACAATCTAATCTCTGATGATCAAAAGAGACAACTCATTACAGAAGTATATTGACCTTAAAGACGGCTTAATTTAATAAAGCGCCACCTATGAAGGTAGGAGTGCATTTATGGTTGCTGAAGTACAATGCACACACCATATTACAAGCGCAGCTAAAACAGATAAATGAACTACTGCAGTGAACGAAGACTTAAAAATTTTATCAGGGTGGCTGCAGAATTCTGCTTTCTAAAAAACAATCTCAGGAACATGAGTCCGTGCCAGACAAATAAAAAGACATAAAGGTGACAAACATTAACTTTATGACCAAGTAACAACCTTAAATGTTGATGTGTGGGGTAAACAAACTGCACAAATAAGATCCAAATAAGTGAACAATGTTATACAATTTAGATTTTACAAATGGCTTAAAGCAAGTAAAGTTTAAAAGCATAAATAGAATATTCATTCTGTTGCAAATGAAAAAACTTAACTTAAATTAAAATAAATTTAAAAGCATTATTTTTCAATTCAATACACTCCAGACTCTGGTCTGGTAAGACCAGCAGCATTTAATAGCTAATGTTAGTGAAAACAGATATTATTGTATAACATCACTGTCTGTTTGTTGACTTTATGACTTCATCATCCTGCCTACTGTTCAGTTGCAGTTAGAAAGTTATGCACTCAGTTTAAAGCCACAGGATGTAAAGCAAATTCAAACATAAGGGTCACTTCCATCACAGAAATTTGATGCAGAGGATTGGAGCTCGCTTTCACTGACTAATTTATTGACATATTTTTAAACTAACAGCAGACAGACAACAAATAAATTATCAATAGTGTTGAAATGCTGTTTGTTTATATTAGTAACCTTGATAAATTTGTCCAGTTTTCAATTATGATTAACCGAGTGAATGATTTTCTACTGATATGTCAAACTCATCAGTTATGTTTGTATTTTGTGCATCAAATTTATGATGAGGATGAAAAATGAGAGATTAGGCCTTTAAAATACTGCCGTCATCTCTAAAATGGGTATTTTTTCTCTTTTCGTCCTCCAGCTTGCTTTTGTTTTCCAAGGTACTTAAAGGTGACATTGAAGAGGACGGGTGTTTATCTGTTGTCTACAAACTAATCTGTTTGCATTACCGCTTGTATTCCAATGGTCCCATTATGTATTAGAAAAGCAATTAACAGTTCATTAAACTTCGAAGGTGTTAATACAAGTCATAAGACTAAGCCATCTGTCGGATTCTCTCCCAAGCCCGACTTTGATACCATCCACTAAACAACGTTTCTAACCAATTAAGGTTAGACTTGGTAATTTAAATTTGAAAATAGGCCATCTTCTGCTGTTTGTCTAATAATAGGGATACATATGGTGAGGGTTTGCAGTGTGATAATGAGAGAGATAGGCTCTTTAATTTGTCTTATAAATATTAGGGAGGGAGGCAGATTGAGGCCTCAGGACTTAACATATGTCTGCCTTCAACCTCCATACTATGTTTCAAGGCAGACAATGAGGATAAAAAAAAAAAAAAAAATACAGTATCAGGAACCGTGGAAAACTGTGCCATAGTATCCCTAGTTTGTTATTATTTTAAAACGCCAGACACTGTATGAACAATGATGGACCCACCTGCTCAATTGCTATTTGTTGACTAGATAAATGTTGCGTTTTGTCTCATCTGCGAACACGACAAATGAACAGGGTGAACATGATTCAATTCATCATGTTTCTTGAGGATTTAGTGAGATTTGCTCTCATTAGTGGCTCATCTGTCAGGGAGACACTCTGATCCTGGAGAGAGAAAAAAAAAAAAAACTGCCTCTCCTCACTTAATTGGGAGCCACACACGCAGTGAAAGAGACACAGCAGCTATGTCAACCTTTTACATCCCAAATTTATCTTCCAAAATCAATCCGTCAACATCCTAATTGGCCCTCACTTTATGATTGCTGTGCTGGCTCACTCTCGGAGGATCTAAAGCTAAATGGAGTCATAAGCTCAGCAGATAAAATGTTGAAATATGTGATGCTTAGCAATCATGTGTTTATATAAATCTTAAACGGAATGATAGAGATTAGATGTATGTGTCTGGAGATGTTTCAAAGAGCATGAGACAGCTTTAAAACCCTTCAGAACATGAAAGTTCATCATTGAGCTTCTCCAGTCCTGCATATTTGAATTATTATGATATTATTAGTCACCTGGACAGTTTGCCAACTGCTAAACGTTCTCAAGAAAAAAAAAAGGGGGGCGTTGGGGGTTCTGAATCACATCAAGTAAAAGTAAAACAGGTAGCGTTCAACATAGGCTGAATGAGTATTGACATATTATTCAAGGTGCTGGCAACAGAATGGCTCTCATTAGTCTTCTGTGAGTCGGTAATGGCAGATCACCTCTTAGGGCCACAGAATTGACAGGCTCTGCTCCCCCTCAGCAGATATCTGAGAGCTTTTTATTGGCTTCCCCTCCAAACACCCTCCTACTAATGCTGCCCGATGGCCTGGTTAACCTTGGTGATGCCTTCTGAAGCTGCAAGGGTATCACACAAAGTTCATTCAATCATTAGCAGTGCAGAGGAGTTCAATTCTGTATTCTCGGAAGTTATGTGCATGTGGGTTAATGTGGGATGGGAGGTTTTTGTGGAAATGATTCACTTTAGATTATATTCAAGATGTTTTATATTTGTGTCAAGGATGGCGGGGAAGCTTTTGAGTCTACCGTTTTGTGCAGCATAAGCTGCAGAGAGAAAAGTTTCTTTCTCCTACTTAATGAACAGGTGTCTACATAACACAGCCCACCCCACAGATGGCAGCGTAATTAGCAGTCATTATGGTGGTCTTCAAGAAGGCCGGGATCTGTGCGGCCTCACAGAGCGCCTAACCTCTTCACCCCCTGACAGGGCCCACGGGGGGCCGCTGACACGTGTTGTTCTCCCGGAGAAGCCAAAGGTGGGGTTCCCCTTTCACGAGGTGTCATCCTGATGTGCTGGAAACCCCGAGACATGTGTTAAAGGATCAGGATGTCAAGGGCCTCTCTCTGGTCACAGCGCCATAGGAACAATGAGCAGAAAAGTCCAGTGGCTTGAACAGAAGGTATTTGTATTATCTGGAAAGGTTCTTTATGAAGAGGTTTTATTAAATGGAAAACTTCCCTAATTATGGTTCATTGTTTACTAGTGTGTTGCCCTCTAATTATTACTCTTTTAGTGCATTAAGCAAAACACAAAAACATGTCAAAGCGCGGTAATTTTTTCTGCTTAAACACTGATTCCAATTTGCCTACAGTGTAGCCATGCATCCTGAACAGAAGACATATGCTTGTGCGACCTCAGACTGATCTGACCTTTAAAACAACACAGCTTCCTCCCGCCGCACTGAAGGTGGCTACGGATGTGGTTTGTGGGGTCATTCCCTGTTCATGTCACTGTTCATGCCCGACTACCCCTCCGTTGTTGGGCCACTGGTGGGGGTGAGCAGAGGCTGCTGTCGTGTGTGAGTGGGGGGTTACCAATAGGCTTGTAATTTCCCCTCACTTAGAAATGAATTCCATCTAATCTCATTCCACCATGTCAAATAGCGGCACGACACGCTGTTTTATACTGTAACATTTGGTTATACTGAAGCAGCTGACTGCCTCTCGCTCCAGCCCGACACCCTCTGGATATTAAAACTCTGTATAATATTTCACTGAGATTGGATGTGGCTTAAACACAGTGCATTAGCGTGCCCCTGACAAACACTTCCACCAAGTTTGCAGTCTTACATTTCTTATCCAATAAACTTGGCCGGCGGACTCTGTAGCCATGATTTAATATGATCTCCTCACATTAAGAATCAAGGTTGAACTTACAGAAGGAGAAAATGACCCCTGGCTGTTTTTGACCGTAACAGTCACTTTTTCTATTATCAAGGTCAGACAATCAATCCATTCAACTGATTAATGGATATATCACGCATAGAAAATGTGCTTAATAGTGATGTGATTACATGTGGGTGATGCAACGTCGTCTATAAAAGATAATAGTTTGGTACTATTCATTTATCAATGGGTAAAAAGTGAAAGCAGAAACAGAGCTTCTTAATTTCATCATTTCGAAGTCTTACTGCTTACCTAAACAGCTACTTACACAACATGTGTCACAGTGTTTATGTTATGTTCTGTTAAAATATGTATAAATACCATTAGAGATTATTTCCAGCAAATGTCAGTAACCTACAAAACCAGTCTTCACAAAATGAATGCTATCTTATGCTAGGTTACTGCATCAGTGTCCCCTCACCTTGAGAAAAGATTTTTTCCGCTTTAGCAGAATGCAGCCTTTTCTGAAAGGAGTTAAAATTCTGGGGTTGTTTGCAGCAATAATTTATTCCTTTAAAGTCATAATCAGGCAGCATCAGAGGAATGTAAGAAGTTCAGCTCCATTGCTACCTTCCCATCAGCGAGTCATTATTACAATATTGCTCCTCTTAAGTAGCTCACTGACTGGCTGACCAGCTTTGAAATACACACTAAACTGCTTGCAAGCCTGCACAAAATGGCCGATTGGCTCATTGCTTTCTGTGATAAAATGAAGAAACTCACAACAAGGAGGACACTGACACCTGCTAACACAACGCTGTTTGTCAACTTAAACCTGGAGCATTTTTGCAGGAACGCTTTTTAACATGTTGTTCAGTCGGTTGAACTTTTGTATATAAATGTGCATTTTGTTTTCATTTTGTTTTATTGGAAACTGCAAATTATTTGTGAGTTAAAAATCGACAGTTATGCAGCTCGTCAGATATTAGATGCCAAAGTAGACATATGTGTATATAAAAATAACAAATCTATGATTGTCATTGTGATTTTGAATGATGGCATTTGAAATTTGTCTCCCTGTATCCACAAACAAAATTATGTCAGTTCATGTCACGTGACAAAGTAAACACCCCCTCTGCAGATGAAGCCATTAGAAGAATGTTCAGTTATCATCTGTAAACAAATTTTTACATGTATCAGTTAATCATATTTGATGACAGCTCCTTTAGGACAGTGCTCATTTAGTTTGTGTCCATCGTGACAGTTGCGAGCGTAATTGCTGCTAAGACCCACTTATATGATTACATGCTGCTGATTATTGCGGATTAATATTAAAATTGTAAAACAACTGGAGCGTCTCCTATACTATCAGTTTTCCAAATTATATCGCATAGAGCCCCAAAATACACAAACACACACACACACTATGGACAGCCACTTAAATAAATTCATTTGTCTCGTGTTAAGCTCATTTCCAGGAGATGAGGAAATGGAGTGGGTTTTTTTTCTTCCTTTTCATCTTTCGATAGGATTTGGGAAGCATGTAAGTGAGGTTTTCTTTGTTATTTACACCAGGGCCTGGGCCCCTAAGTTTATCCTGCCTCATATGGAGCCAGCTTAAGAGGCGGTGAGCCCTGGGAACAATGCCTCTTAGAGGAAACAAAATGACTCCTGTGTTTCATCTGTTGTTATGGTAAAACGTGGTGGCTCTAAATGACCACTTCTATGCATATGTGGATTGGTGTTTGCCTTTGCTCTGGCAGGGAGCCAGTGGCTGATCCTTCTGTTCTCCATATGGCAGCTTTGTGGTGAAAATGCTGGACAATCACCCCCTCCCTGGGAGAAGCCCCCGGGTCTCGCTGCTGGAAGAGAAAATGTTGGTTTCACTTTTTTTTTTTTTTTTTTTATCAAAACCCCCGTAGGCAGGACCAGACAGCCTGCAGGCACACACACACACACACACACACACACACACACAGAGGTTGGCTCACACGTACACGCGTTCATTGATAAATATACCGATTATTTAACAAGCTGCTGTATGATGGGCAGAAATGATTTGCATTGAAACGTGGGTGGGGGGGCAGAAAGGTTGTGAAGGAGGCAGAAAGACGGTGTGAAGGGACGCGTTAGATGTTGGTACAAAAATTATTCAAAGTTATTCAATAAACATGGGAGTGAAAAAAAAAAACCTTTTCATCTTTATATAATTCTATCATTGTGTATTAATCCACTAAAGGAGAGATTTGAGTTCAATTCAATCAGTTCATAAGCCTAACAATTTGATCTGTGGCTTTCTTTTCCTCTGATGCACATCTAAATAAACACCTTAACATTACAGCACCTCTGTCTTCATGCAATAAATCACTTTGTTTCATTTGCACAGTAGTTGATATATTAAAAAAAAGAGAAAAATAAAAAATTGTACAACTACAAGAGAGAAAGGCCCCTGGTGGAAATACCCACAGGCTCTAATAGCTCACTTGACTAATTTGGAATGAATTTTAAAAAGTTCATTACTATATGTAAATGCATATCCACGATGAAATCTGCCGTATCTGCAAATATGCTGATGATGCAGCGACAGACAATGTAGTCCATGTTGTTTCATTTTAATGAACAATGCTCTCCCCGCAGACGGATAATGTGATTACCCGTTGCTCCTCCTCGGCAGTTGGGTTGTCTCAGTTTGTTGAAGTTGTCGTGTCCTCCCTGTCACTCTGCTCTGTTTGCATGGCTGTCACATCGGCCATCCTTAATGGAGAAATTAATTACCACTGGTGTCATCTCTCACGACACAGGAGTCAATTTGATCATGTTAACCAAATGAAAAGACCACTTGATATACCCGTCCTTTGTAATCATGCTTTGATGGAAAGGATTAAAATGCATTTAGGCTATTTAACAATATTCATTAGACACAACTGTCATTATGTGATGTGAACTATTAATTGATTAAGGGGGGTCACATTCCCACTCTTTAACCTTGATAAAAGTAATGGAATTGAGATGTTACGTACATCAAATATCAAAGATATGAGGGACTCTGAAATAAACCAAATTGGATTTTCCTTTTTTTGTTTTGAGATGATATTCATGAATAAAAAGGAGAAAATCTTTAGAAAATGAATAATTAAAAGCTTGAAGTGTTGTGTGCCCAGGAAGAATCACTAAACATTCACCTCATATAGCACGGTCACTAGGTTTTGCAGATTTGCAGTCAATGGTGGAAAGAACTGAGCAGATTTACTCAAAAACTGTGTTTGCATAAAATTTTAAGGTGCTCTGTACTTCTACTCCACTACATTTAAGAAGGACATATACTTTATACTTGAGAGATATAGTTACTAGTTACTTTTCAGATTAAGGGTTTCAAAACATGGCATATAAAACAGAACCAAAACAGTATTTTTTAACCGTTTGTGAGCCCTTACAAAAGAACTGTGCCTGATTTGGGCCCTTTATTGTGTTTCAGATGTCTTTGAGTTGTTAGCACTTCCACTAAAGCAGTAGTTCTCAAACTGTGGCCCACCAGTGGATCCCACGTGGAGCGATACTAAGTTGAATGATTATGATTTATGTAGGGAAAAATTAACAAATAAGAGTCTTTAATTCAATCCTGTTGGCTTCAGTCATGCTAGAAAAAGTTTGAGAACCACCGCTGCACTAAAGAGACATTTCCCCTTTAAACTTCTCAGGCGGTTTCATTTGAATAACCAAATAATCCAAATAGATAGAGCAAAGAATAGAAAAGAAGCCACAAATGAAAACTGATCTCTGTAACAGACCTTTGCTTTTCTTCTTACCTCTCATTTAACATCTCACGACATCCCTGATTTATCTGGTGACCTTAAGGACGGGCCTGACCTCTAGGTCGAAAACCACAATCTGTATCTAAAGTAGACAAACTAGCTCTTCCATAAGCAGCTAGAACAACAGTAAAATGTTGCTTAAACATTTATGCATCATTGTTACATCAGTCACAGGGGCTATTTTACTACAGAATGAGTACTTTTCTTACTTTAAGTATGGATGAGGATTTTGAATACATGACTTTTACAAAAAAAGACTATTTTGCTTTGTTTGCCTTTGGTACTTTTTACTTTGGTAAAGGATCTGAAAACTTTTTTCACCACTGTTTGCAGCCCTAATGTAACTTGTTAACCTACCGCTGACTTGCTAAAATGGGAATCCCCTGCCTGCCTCACATACACACACACCTACACACATGCGCGCACACACACACACACATACACACTAAACCTGTCAAAGGACTCCTTTGTTCGTTTCATCATTCATTTCTTTTTCTACCAAAGTTCACTCCTAAGCTTACCCTGGACTCCCCTTACTAGAGCCATCTGAATGTTGCTTTGTCACTCCTCGCAGATTCCTCATAGAGCTCAGGCGAAGCTTAACTAATCACTCATAAACGTTGCTGAGTGGACGGCCACCGCACACAGCAAAACAAATCACTCGCCATGAACACCCTAATTGGCCCCAAGGTCAGAGGCGAGTAACAGAAAAAAAAAAAAAAAAGTTACTAAAGAAGAAAAATGTATCTGTTTCTTCTATTTTCTTGATTCCAAACAAACCCAAGCACCCATGCAGGCATGTGCACGTATACATAAAGTATCCTGCAGGATATGCACGCTCCTAAACACTCCACACTCTTCAAAAATGACCCTCTCCGCCACTGTGCGGGTTTGTGAATTGTTAAAGAGTAACAAAGCTGTTTTGTGCCCGGCAGATAAAAGACCTGTGTACCAGCGAGGTCGGCCACTCCATAAATATGTTGGCTCTTCTTATTACAAGCTGTGTCCATGACAAAGGACAAACAGCTGGGGAAAGAAATGCTACATGGCAGGAATGGACAAGGGCCATTTTCAGCCTGGCTGGTCAGACACCAGCCCCTGAGCTGTCCCCGCGAAGGCTGTTTACTTGACCCACAGGAGAGAGAGAGAGAGAGAGAGAGAGAGAGAGGGAGAGAGAGGGAGAGAGAGAAAGTTGACACAGTAAGCCTCTAGCTCTCCGCCCTCCATCTCATACGCAAAACCTCTCACTCTCTCTCCCTCTCTCTCTCTCTCTCTCTCTCTCTCTGATGACAAAGATTAAGCCTTGGAACAATATCCCCAATGCTGAGGAAGGGTCATCAATTACCCTATGATACTCTTCATTACCTTCCACCTGTTTCATCCACCACCTCCCCTCCATGCTCTGCCTGGCTGTACGATGCGAGTCGCGTCATGAAGGGAAGTTTAGAACAACATGCAGATGTGTATTTACATACCTCCTTAGCTGCCAGCTTTCTATAATTATAATGAAATAAATAAAACACACATAAGGTGTACAGGGTTGTTTTGCGTCTTCTGAGCAAGTTTAAATTCTACAATTGCACATAATTTACACATGGTTGGTTTCATAGGCTCAATATCTTAACCTCCCCCAGAATTCTGGCATTGTGACAGTTCTGAAACAACATTTAGGGAGATAAAAATGTATATAAAAATATAACTGACAAGTCAAATATGAATGAAATGAGTTATTTAGGTGCGGTGATGCTGTGATGACTTTCTAAAATCATGCCCCTTGTTTTATTGTATGAATAAAGTTCCTATATCCAGTGTTTGTCTGTGTTTGTTTGAGATACGACAGCAATCACAGATAATTATGTAATAATGATAGAGAGATGCAAATCACAAAAAACTAGAGACTGGAAAACATTATTATTTTTGATTAATTGTAATTTTACACTACAAATCACGCCGTTCTCTCTTTTTTTTCTAAATGTATTTCATGTTCCACTGTGAATTCTGCTTGAAGCTTTTTCTCTGAATTAGATTATTTCTGATATGTGGATCAGTCATAGTGGAGAAACCCGTTTATGTCTGATAAAGAAAATTGGTTTCTGAAAGAGAACAAATAAATTGTCAGTGTGTGAGGTGCATTCAAAAAATAGTAAATGCAAAACAGTTTTCATTGAACCAGACACTTGAAAACGGAGCTATCTCGAAAATCAGGAGGAGGGTAAATAATAATAATAAAAACAAACAAAACAGGCAACCACAAATTTATACACGAGTATTCTTCTTAAAACCTATCTCAGCTAACTCTGTTTTATAACTATGTTAATTAATGCTGAAACAAATGTCATGTTTGGCCAGTTCATTAACCCACTGCAATTCATCTCCCATACTTTGATGGAGGAAATCTGGAGGATGAGCTCAAGCGAAAGTTACATCTTTTTCTCCTTGCTTTCCTTTTAAAATCCGCCCTCATTCTTATTGGATTTTTAATTAACCCAAACTTCCAGCAGACGTCCTCGACATAAAAACCATCCACCAAAGCAATGCATCTTTGGTTTTAATAGTGTTCCTATGGATACTAATTAAAAATCATGGACATGACAATCGTTTTTGGCTAAAACTATTGATTACTAAAGGTTTTTGTTCAGGCACCTTCCTGTATAATGGAGGACCCCTGCTGCAGGCATCATCTGTCAGAGAGTGAGCCCCCCCCCCCTCCTCCTTATATATTCATGTTAAGTACAGGATTTCTTATCTGGGCTGACCCTCTGTGTTTGCTGTGTGTCAGACTGGGAATGATGGTGGGGATTTGTTTGTTCAGTTGATTTTGGCTGCAGTTGTTCTCATTTTGTTTCCGATGATGTTCATCAGAGCGCTGCTCTTTTGGGAATTCTGCTTCCGCTTCTCCTCATCTGAGATAATTAATATTTAAAAGTTGTTTGCTAACTTTAAAATTCTTACAAATGTTGATTAACAGCCGTGGAATTCATTTTGTAATCAAATAAACATGCTTGTTTTGTGGATAAAAGTCTGTTTTTACTTACAAATAAACAGACTGAATTACAATATTGTCAATCAGTGCCTCATTCTGATTATAAATTATACAAGTTTGGATAAATGCAGCGGCCCGACCAAGACAGCAAATTTATTGTCATTTGCAAGACACACATCTTTCAAATATAATGTCAACCTTTTTATTCATAAATTGGTGCAATGTTTTATTTGATCACACATTAATTATTGAATTGCTTCACGTGAACTGATGCTGGCTCGTACTTCCTTCTCTCTATCTCACAGCTATCTGTTTCAAAAGGCCTCATGCAAAATGAATTAAGGGGTATGTATGAAGGAAACCTAATTCCCAGGGGAGGGAGATTTGTCTAAGTGTATTTAAGAAGCAATGCTTGTAATTTATGAGCTTATATTTTTTTGTAATTAAATACCACCTGAATATTTAACACCATAGCGTGGCTCTGCAGCGAAATGGGCGCAATGCCGTTTGGACTATCAAGTAACTATTGTCTCACAAAATGAGATATTAACTGAATTGAAAACCATCCCCTGTCGCATTTGATAATTTATTTGCATAATTAGGTCTTAATTTTAATTCACTATGCAAATATATGCCCCTTTTAAATTGCATTTAAATGTGAACTGGATCCAATGTCAGGCCTAATGTGAATGTATTTAATTTTATTATCGGGAAAGCATGAGAAATCGTTCAGGGCTAAATAGGAGAAAAAAGGAGCAGCACTGATGATTTAACAGTATTGCTCAAAAATACTCAAACATTTCAGAACATTTTAGACGTGCCTCAGAAAGAAACAAATGTTTTTCTCCTGCAGTAATGTTGTTTTCACAGTGTCCCACAAGAACTTTGTGTTGAATTATACAGTATCTGTTTCTATTTGGATGTCCCTTCCTTTCTAGGGAGTGTTATCTCTTGTTTCACTTTTTCAAAAAGGAGTTGTGCTTAGGAGGCATGCATTGCCATCTATTATTCTGTGAATCAAATGGGGGCAGAGACAGGGCAGCTGAGAGAGAGTGAGCCTCCGGTCCAGTCCAATGGTGGCCTTTGTGGACTGAGGGAATACAAACTCCAAGACAGGACAAAGTCAGAGGAAATTGACCTGCTTGATCCTTTCCCTGAGAGGGAGGCGGCACTCGTCCTTTCATCTTTTCCCAAGGGCCCAGATCTTTGGGCTACACTTAACAAACAAAATACTGTCTGGACCTAACTCAGGGTTGTGGTTGTCTTTGGAGCTGGGAGATGCTGATACCCAGGGTGGCAGTGGGCTGGTAAGGAGGAGGAGGGGGGGTAACCTGAGATAGACAGGCCTCTGGGGCAGGGAAGTAGCCAAAAGGGACAAATTAGCTTTAGACAATGGGGGACCTTTTCCACCAGGGGGATAATTAAACGTTTCTTCATCAAAGCTGAGACAGTTTGCAAGCTGCTCATTTTGTAATTCTATCATGTTCGCCCCTGAGATATGCTTTCTGTATTTTGTCCACCCCCACCACTCAAACCCCTTCCTCAGTACATCGCCATTGCCATAATTTAGATTCTGTTTGATTACTCTGTTGGGGGTGTTAATTATACAGAGTTAGCAGTGGTCTAATTGAGCTCGGTGGAAACAGAGGGTCTATTGGAGAGGCAACATGTATCCTCCCTCTTAGCTGAACAAAGACCTTTGTTTTCCATTCTTGCTCAATGTGAGAACAATTCGAGAAGACATTGTGATTATTTTGCAATTCTTACAGGGTATAATCATAAGATAACAAGTCGGTCTGTCATTATAATAAACCGCTGAAGATAAAGTAGAAGTTAAGGAGTCAACCTGAAGTATGGACAATATAGTTAGACTGAAGAAACATGAAGGAATATCAAGAATTGAACTTTAGAGGACTTTTATAAAACTTAAACTTACTTTTCTTTTGTGTGCTTGTGCTGTGTAGTACATGTCCAATTGGGGGTGATGCATAATGTGCATGCCTCTGAATGTGCGTATGGGTAAAAGACATTGTGTGACGGGTCTTTTTCCTTGGCCACTGAGCTGTGGACCACAGGGTTTGTTGTGTGCCTTGGATCACACGGAGGAAGCTGAATGATGTTGCCCCAGCTCTCTGAAGGAAGGCCATGCTTGGCTGGCTCCAGAACAGCCTTAACAGGATATCACAGAAGAAACTGTGGCTTTTGTCCAGCTCTCCTTTAAAAAAAGCTGTGTCAAAGGGACTTGGGAGGGTGTTTCTTTTTCAACAGATGCTAGAACAGTGTGTAGCGGCTCTCTGGAAGCCCATATCTACAATGGCACCTATCTAACCCTGTGACATCATCAAAGAGCGTGCTGTGTGGGGCTGCCGGGCTGCAGTGTAGGATTCATGCCATTACAACACCAGCAACATGTCTCGTAAGGCACCAGTGAACAACGGTGAGCGCCAGTGCTTTTACCCCTGCTGGAGCATTTTTTAACATACTGCTGCAACAAGGTAAACCAGGAGAGTTCAGATTTTGTACTGTTCCGGAAATAAAGTAGATTTTTCTGTGCAATTGTAGCTTAACATCAACATTTCGGATGAATAATATCTTGCTTGATAACATCTTTTGTTTTGGAGAGATTATCCAAAATCTACAACAGTGAAATTATCTGTCCACTTCTATTGTGCAGTATTTATTCACTCAGCATGTGCACATCAACATGCGTGACTTTATATGTCTGCGTGTACAACACAGTACGTTAACAATATGCCTGCGTTCACACAGGGAGCATTACAGAAACAGTCAGAGTGTTTGTCAGGCTATAGCCATGCTGTGAGCAGCCCATCTCTGTGAAAGCCTTAGCCTCAGGGCTATAGACAGACCCCTGGGACCAGTCGGCACTCAAGGGCCTATTTGTTCAACAGAATGTGTTATTCTATCACAGCAAGCCTGTCACAGCAGCAATCATTCAAATACCCATTCATTTCTGGAATTCTGAATCCTCGGGCCTCCGAGGACCATCATTATTTGTTTAGTTTTAGAGTGGGCTCGTCTCTTTGATTCATAGACGGCGAAGTTAAAATCGCTCAGGAAGATATTCATTTGTTTTTAAGCAAGACTTCAAGACCTAATGGTGTCCCTCAACAAGCACAACAATTATAGGAGTCTCTCTTTCTGTGTAAAGAATAAACATTTCAGTCATGAAAATACATTTTCTGCCTTATCTTTACTTATTAATATAAATATAAATAGCTAACCTAGTCATTCACACTGGAGTCACAGAAAAGCTTGACCAGGGTTAATGACTAACTTATCTATGACTAGAAATAATGGCAGATATATTGAGTTATAATTACAATTCTAAAAATAAATAAATAACCTTTAACAGATGAAATATACTGCAGCATGTAGAAGAAGATAATGAGATTCCTGATACACGAGCACTGTGACAGACTTATCCATGGTGTAGCCTGCCCTATGCATGCTGGGATAGGCTATGGCCTTGTGAAACACTGAACAGGATGAATGGTATATGGATAAACTTATTAAGAGATCTTTCCTACCCTCTCACAGTTCTAATGGTTTATCCAGTTCCACACAAAAGACAAAAACAAACTGTGTTTTTGAGACAAAAATGCAAAAATCTTTGCATGCCTCCTGTTAGCTGCTGCAGTCATTTCAAATCCACCTCCATCCTTGCTCATGAATGTTTTTCTAATTGAAAGTGATATCTTAGTGCGAGTCGTTGGTCAGAGCCTGTGAAGAGTGGTGGTACAATAGACCTGTCAGGGTTGATGGATCTCCAACACAGCTGGGATATGGGTCCCCAGACCGAAGCCAATAAGAGCAGGGCCGGTATGTAAAAACAGAGGCTCAGAGCTGTCTGTCCACGACTCACACAAACATACATAAAAACACACTCACACACACACGCATGCTCAGGTCTGATCAATAGCATATTCCTCAGAGGGAGAGGAGGTGTGCTGAAATACATAACTGGGATTATAGAGTGAGTGATATTGGAGAAAGTGAAGGGGATTGTGAAGATAGTTTCTCATAATCAGTATTTTGTGTTGGACAGCTGGATTTTTCTTTTTTTTTTTTTTTTTAGTTTGAGTATAATCAATGAGAGAGTCCATTTGGGCTCGGCTGGCTGATGATAGCCAGTCATTACAGATTAGCCAGAGTGAGTAATGGGAGCCCCACAGGGCAACGTAATGCAATTCAATAACTGCACTTGTGGGAGGGTGTGTGGTTTGTGGTCGTGGCGATTATGTTTTCGGGTCGGGGGGAAACACGCTAACCTGACCAGAACAGACCAACAAAAGCCCTGAGTTATATAGGGATGTTTCTTTTTCATCTCTGGTTATCTGAGATAAAAAGGGGATTCAAATGTGATAGATAATGTTCCTTTTTATTCCATAACTTCACACACTAATCCAATCACCTGCTGTGGTGAATATTTCACTCTAATCTTTGGCTTACTTTACTGTTGTACTACTTGAAAAACAAAACAAGGCACCCCTCTGATGCCAATTAATTAGGAGGATATGAATATTTCAGTGCTCTATGATACAATGGTGGCTGCACCGAGATAGAATTCACAACAGCTCCTAATGGAATATTAATAATGTGGTGACGTTATGTTCATCTTTTTCTCAGCTTTCAGTGAAGGTGTACATGTGGAAAGGGTTCATACACTGGTCATACTTAACCTAAATGTTTATTATTTTCTGTGTCAGTGGCTGACGCCGAAAACCTTTGCTCAAAATTAATGATTGCCGTATTTAAGGTTTATTTGGGTGATTCATCCAAAACATTCATCCATGACTAAATCCAGGAAGTTTAAAGCGATAAAATATAAGTAAAAAACATTTGCTGGTTGCAGTTATAATGTTAGATGATCACACAGCAAAAATGGATTGCAATACACAAACTAGTTTTAAAGTAGAAATTTGTTACTAAATATTTACAGAACTCAACATTTTAAAATTACATTACAACCCAAATAATATACCACAATTTACTAAAGATTATGCCAATAATATTAGACTAACTGGTTCAATAGAGTAATAATCATCAGATATGTCCCACTTGTTTTAAATTGCATTACTTCTAGCATATTTTTTAATATATTGCTGCACATTTTGAAAGTTATATTACATCTTGTGATGCTACAGTAACTTCATGTTTACACAGATGTTTCCTAGCAACCGATTTACACAATGCTATGACATCTCTCAAGTTGTAATGGTGCAACCTGATTTAGACAATGATTAGTTTGAAGTTAGTAGTTACTAAGGAAGGACTTAACACACAAACTGGGTCACACTAGGTCCAGGTTTTGAACAACTAAGGCACTGTATGAAAATGATTGCAGTAGGAAAGGTGAATCTAATTTATTTCTAATTTTCTCATTAATTTAAAGCATTTGACCTTGTGCCTTTCCAAAACCCATTTTGTGTTTTTGCTGCTCTCTCACAGGTCTCATTGTCCCCCCTTTAGCAATACAATAACAATACATGCAGCTCCACCCCTGATAATGTTTGTACAATCCCTGATAGTAAGCTGACACTCATGAAAATTACACTAAGTTGTTTAGCAACATATGAACTTGGGCATTATCCCTAAGTAATTTCTCTATTAATTCACTCCAGAAAAGAAAAATAAACAATGACAAAAACCTCAACAGTCTCATCATATTTCTCAAGATTCATGACACCATAGCAATAAGGCCGGAGAGGGTCCCTGAACTGAACATGAGCATCCTGACCGTTTATCATACGGGAATAGTGGTGCTTGCAATATTATAATGAAAGTGAGAGTGAGCGTTTCCAGTCATTAAAAATCCATGTCTGACATGCATGTCAAAAATATGCTGTATTTACATCAGTTTCACAACATTTTGCCAATCATTCCCTCATGTAGTTCTGCTTCATTTTCTTAATACTGACTAAGATTTGCATGAAGGTGTTCACAGATACCACAGGGGAAATATTTGGGACACAAAAAGCATTTCTGTGCCAACAAAAACATTTCAAAGCTGTTGTTTTACATTTATTCATTTAATTATTCTCCACTTTCATGCCAAACCCATAATTATTTTCACATTAACACCTGCTGCATCTCCCACATGTGTGTATGTTTGTTCTATCTGTTTAATCTTCATCATTAGGTGGGTTAGTCTGGGTGACACACTGGTGTTTATTATACTAGAGAGTCAGCTTCATATACTATCTGCTGGAAACTGTGCAGCAGCATAAGGATAAACCTACAGTTATGATATGAAAGAGATGCAGATTTAGTTTCCCCCCTTTCTTCTCACTGGCAAGGATCACACTGGCAGAGCTTATGTTATTCATGGACAGACTCATTTCCTGCAGCAGCAGCAGCACGGTTCGATAGTGAAGCTGTAAAACAGTTTCAGCTAGCCATAAACACATTTGATGAAAACAAATTAGGAGCGAGAAATATAACTGACGGAAAACATAACAGCCGGCAATGGAATCACATTAGAGGGGACGCTGGATGCCGCTGCAAATAAATGTACATTTAATAAATGGATAAATACAACACATAAAGCCCTATGTTGCCAAAACTCATTCATCATTTAAATGTCTCCCTCTTTTTCCATTAAATCCCATATTAAAACACCTTGCAAATAAATGTGAGGCTTTAACAACTTGACAGTTCACCGCTGCAGTAACCTGTTGACACTCAGGTCCTGAAACATCGCTTAAGGGGAACTTAACGCCTTTCAGATGAAATCACTAATGGCAATAATCTTTTGACAACATGAGATGAAAGTCTCTCTGATTTGTTGCTGTGACGCAGTACTATTCTTGTTAATGAATTTTTAATATCCTTAATGACAGGAGAGGAACGATGTAATTAAAAGAGCAAGTTAGGAAAAACGCTGACTCCAACTCTTTATGGGGACCGTTTTAATGTTAGTTTAATTGGAACTAACACATTATCTTAATGAACAGATTGCCTTCAAGGAGACCATTTCCCCTCCCCTATAGCAAGCTCAAACTAGCCACTATGCATATAAAGAAATTTCTTTTGCAATCTATGAAACAACGAAGAGGAGGGCTTTAAAGAAAAAGCTACATGGAAAGTTTTTTTTTTTTTTTTTTTGCTGTAATTTATTTTTGTAAACTTCCAACAAAGCACTCTGTCACAAAGCGAGGGTGAAGGCTTTGAGGTGGTCGGGTTTGGCGGTCGGGTGCAGGCGCTGTTGCTGCAGGAGCTTTGTGGCATGAAATACATGCATAAAGCCAAACGTGGCCAACAAGCGGACAAATTGACCACTCCACAACCTTGACACTGTTGACACCTGGACACCTATCAGCGCTCTGTCTGTTTTTTTACACCCTGAGCAGCTGAGAGGAAGACATGGGGAGGCGGGATTGGGGTGAGGGTGTTTTTACGCTGGGGAGCTTTGGGCAGTTGAGTTTAATTTGGGATTTACAAGTGACATTGTGCCCCCATGGCTGTCTTCTTACTGGGGCCAGGTTTATGGAGTGAGACAGTGGGGTCTTTTCCTTGTGATTAGCAGGCCTGCGACCAGCCATGCACAAAGTATTATAGCCCACAGCATTATGTATCAGAGTTTACAGACCCCCTCCATCTCCGCAAACCCCTTCATCAACCAACGATCAAACCCCCACCTTCACTCACACCTTTGGAAGGTCAAGCCTCTCAAACAAGTCAATAACTAATGAAGATGTGCAATGTCTCTACTAGACACAAGAAAATGAAAAAAAAAATCAAATTTTGAGAGAAACCACAAAAATGGGACACACACACACACACACACACTCACAAAAAAAAAAAACAGATTAATATTATTAAATGATTTGGGGTTTCCAACTAAGGGGGGAAAGCGGAGTATGAACTGTGAACAGCCACATGACGACCCGGAGGCTTATCTCACGGAGGCTGTTTGGCTTAAGCCATGGCATTAATACACTGATAGCCTACGGAATAGCCAAGCATAAAATGAATGTGAAAGGATGAAGAAACAACAAGAAAAGGGAGGAAGAAAGAGGATGAAAGTGGTTAGGCCTCCAGCTTAACAGACCAGAAATATAGAACTACCAGAAGTATTACAGGGAGGCCCTTATTGATATGAGTGTTATTTCTAAGACATGCTTTTGTCACTGCTTTACAAACAAAACCGAAAACGACTAATAGAAATAACTTTTTTGGAAAGTTCTCCAGGGGTCTCAACATCGCGAAATGTATACATATTGAAAGGCAAAAAAAAAAAAAAAGATAATGAACTTAAACACATTCATCAACAAGACAGAATAATAAGGTGCTCTAAGACTGATAATTGAATTTGAACAAACATAAAGATCCGGTAAAACAGAAGGGATTGAAGAAAACAAATCCTCCATACAGTCTTTGTAACCTAACCCAGTGCAGAGGCTTTTATCCCTTTATTTTATTGATTAAAAAAATCCCAGAGGCACTAAAACGTACAGTCAATGATTAATGTCCCTCTCAGAAAAAGAAATTATATGGAATAAATTAAACTACTGCAGCAGCAAATTGAAAAATAAGAATGTAAATGAGCTTTGAATACTTAATATCATAGAGAAAAATAGGCAATGAGGCCCAAAAATGATGAGGGATTAGCACAGAAACATGACATTAGCTCTAATGGCAAAGACTAGATTTTCTCTACTGTCAAAATTTAACTGTCGCATCTGATTTTCTGCCAGGTAAATGAAAAATGGGAGACAGTGTGTGGCAATCGAAAGCTCTAACCTTGTTCAGAAGGTGATAAAATACAGGCTCAGAGTTGCGTATCAGTAGTCCAAG
This sequence comes from Protonibea diacanthus, assembly GCA_028641955.1. Lineage (NCBI taxonomy): Eukaryota > Metazoa > Chordata > Actinopteri > Sciaenidae > Protonibea > Protonibea diacanthus. The sequence goes on from CM053989.1 coordinate 11,528,799, forward strand.
TCTGAAATAAGAGAATAGAGAAATAATATCTAATTTGAATAGCCATTGTAGGGACTAAGTAGCACTTATCCACTGTATGGTTTTACTGTTTTTACAGTCATAGCTTTTGTTTGCATGAGTAGCAGGGAAATATCTAACAACTAGTAAATAATGATAGACCACATATAAAGTAACATTTGTGCTGGATGGAAGAGATATATAGATATTGACCTGTTAATGTTTTCTTTCCAAAGCTGTACCCACATCTCTACGGGAACAAACAAGCTCTTAGACAGTACTTAAAATGCAGTTTTCAGCTGCTATGCTGCCTCCCACATTACTCCTGTAGTTATCCTGCAGGAGAGAGGTAAGGTGTGAACTGCATCAAGCGAGGCTCTCTCAGTTGGAACCTTTAATTATAACTTCACAGTATCAGTTACAGCAACCTTGTGCAGATGCTAAAACCCTCAGAGGCTTGGCTACTCTACCTTACTTAATCTGAGCGGGAGGCAGTGAGACAGTGCTGTACCATCAGCCAATTCAATCAGAAGCCAGGACGGCACCGCATTCTGCATCGGGGTCCAATCACAGCACCAAACAGTTCAAGTCACATGACCTAGCTACTTAGCATCCTTCATCAACACCTGTTTTTGTGTGTGCAATATTGTTATTTGCCTCTTCCTCTCTGCCTCTCGCAGGCTCTCTCTTTCCAGAGGATGTGGTGGGGTCTGTGCGTGCAGAGCTAAAGACGCTATAAAAATTGCTGAGGTATAAAATCGAAAGTGCTCAAGCTGTCTGCGACTGGAATTGCTGGCTGGCTCGGGCCTGTTGGAGGTGGTGAAGGATCCCTGGCCAAGACCCGCTAATGTTGTAAATCAGAGAAAGTTTGGGCTTGTTTGTTTACATATTACAGGCTTTACAGTGAGCCTATGACAGTACACAAGGAGCTGTGCTTGGCCCAGGCTATTGTATGGGTCATAAAACTAAAGAATATAATAGCTGTGTGCCGCTTGCACCACCCACTCCTGCACTTGTTCACTTGTAATACTGTTTTGTTTTGTTTTTTTCAGATGTGGGAAAACTTGTGTTTGAGGAACAGGCATTTGGAAAAAAAAGCAACAAGGATTTCTTTCAGCACATTGTTGGTGAAAAAAAAAAAAGTTTTTTCAGCCATTTTGTTCAAAATAACATGAATAGAAGGAGAAACATTGTCAGTCATTCACAAAACATGACTGCTCCAAATGATTGCTTTCACTTTCATAAAGAGGAACAAAACCACGCACAACCACTCCAAACTATTTGTCATCATAACCACAAGAATAGTTTTTGCAGGTAGGATGTTGAACAATGATTTTCTAATGTTTTTTTTTTATTATTTAAATCTAAGTCTAAGTTTATTTTTCCATCATCAGTTTAGAACAATAAATGCATGTTTTGTATTTTTGGCTACATAGAAATTAGGACAAGCGGGAATTTTTATGAGTCGGTTCGTGAGAAACATCTCTCCAAAACCTACAGGGTGAAGGCAAACATAAAACGTTTTTATGTGTGTGTCTGTGTGTGTGAATAATCCCCAGTTGGTTCACTGATATATACTGTGGCACCCTGGTATACAGTACATTTTAAAAACATCCACTCAGGTGTTACCGTGTCTTTCCAGGTGCACTGTGAGCCCAAAACACTTATCCTTAAGAGAGATCAAGCTTGCACGCTATCTTATCAGTGCTTACAGTGGCACACGTACAGTAGGAGTACACTCAGCTACTCATGCAGACCCTGCTTACAGGAGATCAAACGCAGGTCAGAGATTCCAACATACACTTGCTTATAATCCACAGTGCTTCTCTGTACGTATGTGTATGATGTGTGTGTGTGTGTGTGTGTGTGTGTGTGTGTGAGAGAGAGAGAGAGAGAGAGAGAGAGAGAGAGAGAGAGAGAGAGAGAAAGGGGCAAGTGAGGGAGAGAGCTCAAGGATTTTTCTGTGTGTGTCAATGGCAGTGGTCCGGTTGTTTTGTGACAGTCATAGGCAGAGCACAGGAAATGCACAACGATGTGGCCAGTCACAGTTGAATTTCTTTGGTGATAAGGATAGATTTTTTTTTTTTACTCTTAGAGGCCTGACAGTCCATCCATACAGTACCATAATGCATTTGCTGAGGTTTGATCAGCAAAGCAAAATACACCAGAACATGTTGTGTACGTTCTTTGCATGGACATAGAAGAAAACTGTAATCTAATAAAGGCGAAGCTGTTGTGTTTCATGTGCATTTTATATTTCAGTTTCTTCCGGGTGGATTTAAAAGAGAACATGTGTCAAGCCTGACCTCTTACACATGCACTCGCAAAGTCATACACACATAGACATGTGCACACAAAAGGGCGGAAAAAATGAAGGATGGAGGAAGGTGACAGGTAAACAAATTCAGTGTCATATTCTCCTGCTGTCTTCACTGTGCCACTTGGCATTTTAATGGAAGGGAATCTGATGTAACATATAGTGGTAACTACAACAGCAGCCTCGTACCAGAGGGGAAAACTTAACTCCTCAGACCTATGCATTAAACATATTGTAGAATAGAGTGTAACATTTATCACTGTCATTCCTAGAGAGTTTGTGTAAATTTAAATGCGCTCAAGCGTGCTGATTCCCCCCCCCCTCTCTCTCTCCGCAATGTATGCGTTCAATGCCACCCCAAAGCCCATTTTCCTGAAATCCTTCTCATTGTTCTGCACGACCATACCACCAAACAGCTATTCATCTTTGGGGAATATGCTGTACAGAAATGTCTTTGTATGTGGGGCCTTTTTCTGTTGCTGTGTTTCATATAGCAGAATCTATCTGCCTATTTTTCATGGTTTAATAATAATAATACAAAAAAAAAAAAACTTAAATGAAAGAAAATATATCCAGCAAGATTGCATATTTATTTCACTGTAAAGCACATTTGTAGGCTGATTTCAGCAAGATATGTATAAATGATGACCTAAAAATGGCTTTCTGGCAAAGGCACCATTTTACACGTAGAAGTTTCTGATTTGGTCATTTTATAAAAAGAAATTACATTTCTATAATCTATTACTGTTTTTTTGGTGTTCACTGTGACCTACAGAATAGAGTTTCAACCACAGAAAGACCTAAAGACAATTAAATAAGACTTTGTGGATTATTCATGACAAGTACTTTTCCAGGATTGTGAGCCGGAGTAAAATGGAACAATAATGCCTTTAAGTGTGGAATATATCGGGACAGTAGCGCATGGCAATACCAGCTGACACATTAAACATTAAAATAAATTACCTAACCTTTACAACTTGCAGTGCCAATAATAGGAAAAATGACAGATCATGGGTTATTATTCACTGAGAGATCCTATACATAATAATGATGTCATCAATAATGGCCATGATATCATGGCTCCTGCAGCTTTTAAAAAACATTTAAGGGAATTACTTTATTTTAAATCATCAGTCCAAGTCCAGGCCTCGACCACTCAACTGGAAAAAAAGGACAGAGTCTTTAAAAGACTTTAAGAGAGACTGAAAGGGAGAGAGAGAGAGAGAGAGAGAGAGAGAGAGAGAGAGAGAGAGAATGAAGTGTGCCGACAGAGGAAGAAAGAAAAATGTGCAACATTACGTTTCTGTTACCAAATGGCACTCATGAGTCAATTTGCCAAATAATGCGAGCAGAACTTGACTGAAGAGGCACATCAGTACTATTAAGGTGTAAAATTGTCAGTGACCAGCAGACGACAAATATATCTCATCTGACAAATAACAGAATTATCCTGGAAGGGTTTACAGTCAGCGGTGGTCTTTCATTTTTGGCTGAGCTGTTGTGCAAGTAGAAGTCATTTTGATTGAAGACGGGACATTAACCCTGTAAATGTGTACATACACATGATGTTTTGATGCTTGTCACCCTTATTTTCTTTGCACACAAAAGCTCAAACAAACTTAACTTCAGCCCTCTATGCAAACTGTATGTGCACACACAAGTGAACTGCATTACTTTGTCCTTTGTTTGGGCAAAAGCTAAATCAGAATCTGCCACTACTAGACAGCAAGCGCTAGCCAGTCTGGTCTAAAGAGAACTGAGTACTGCATCCCCTTTGTCAGGGCTCATCAAACCTCAAGATATCTCCAGATGAAGGTACATCTCTTTAGTATGAGGCTCACATATTTGTCCCTCTCGTGTCCTTCACTGTATAGAGAAACTGTGTCTTGTGTGCTATAAATGTGAAAAACAAGAATGTGTTCTTTACTTTCCGATGGCTGACGACAGATTGATGCCTTCTGCTCACACTGATCATACATTATAGAACACATTACAGCATATTGTGCATTTCAGTAAGGGTCATTTTCAGAAAGCCATTTACTCTGCCTCTGCAGAAAATCTTAAATAAATTTAATTGTCTGCATCCACCATCAGAAATGACTTTATGCGTTTTGCTTCATAATTAAGAGCTTTCACATCCATAAACTTAAATCACTGTGCACAGCTGTTGAGGTGTAATTAAAGCATTAAATATGTGAACGATCAACTCCCACTAAACAAGATGACACCAACACCCCCCGGCTCAGAACTTAGAGGTGAACTGCAAGCTGGCTGGGCTTTTTCTAAAACTAAGACCTGGAGTATTTCTCTCTTTCTTCTGTTTTCCAACTCTCAGATGTCATTCCCATAAATCTCAGTGGTTCGCCACAGCATTAGTAGCTGAACTGATGCTAACACCATTAGCTGATGATTTAATGACACTGTAGATGAGGACAGTCATCCTCTTTCTATCATTCTGTCTTTTTTTTTTTCACCCCACGCCTGCTGGCTGGCTGAGGATACAGGGAATCTGTGTGTTTTTGAGGATGAGGGTGGTGGCGCTCGTATCTCATCCACCTCCATTACGCCAAGGTCACTCCGTTGCTTTTCTTAATGTGATCAGGGAAAGTGTCACTTTTGCAGTTCTGTGGCAGTAAATAAGAACTGGCTCTAATTTGAATGTAGTGTACCAGAGGCCCTTTATGGGTTGTTAATTTAGTGTTTAAATACATTTAACAGTTGAGAGAGAGTACTGATTAGGCCAGCTCTCCATGTGAAGGCTATTTTTCTCTCCAGTATTTCCACTGACTTGCTGTAGATTATTATTGTTATGATGTGACAGATGAACACCATGCTTACTTTGAATTAAGAGGGACTTCAAAGGCAAAGAGAGCAATAAAATGTGTCATTCCCTTAAATCATTTCTCCTTTATTTCTCCTTTGAATTCTATATTTATTTATTTCTGTTACAAATAAAATGATACTTGTACCAAAAATGCACAAATTGACATTTTAAAAACACATTAAGTCTAGGTTCAAAACCTGTTTTTTACTACATATAAACCCTTCCTATAAGGTACGTTTAAATATGACTGATAATTTTGATAGATTTTGTAAGAAATGTAATGCCAACTGAATAATAATGAGGAAGAGTTTTTAATCAATGTATCTGCCAAGTTGCAAAAAGTATATATACTGTAGGATGTTTCTGCAAAACGTTGACTGACAATGTATCTTTCAGATTTTAGATTTTCCACTTGTAGCAGCTAAAGCATGATCAACATTTTTTATCATTATATTGAGTCAATAAAGTAAAGCACTTGATCACAGGGAAAGACTATGGTAAATATTGCAAAAGTCAAAAGTGATTTGATGTGTGCCACATTTAACTTAAACCACAATTCAGTCCTTTTATTGCCTAAATCAGTGTCATATGAGATGATTGTGAGGGTTTATTTATTACATGAGTTTTTCTCAGGGTGAGTCAGAGAATTATTATAATTTAATTAATGATAACCATTTGTATTCTGTTCTTTCAGTTAGAAAATGAACTATTTTTTATGGTACAGCTTCCCTTTAATAAGTGATTGTTAATATTGGGCGGAGCGATATGATGTGTCACATTGTTGGTCAGTGCTGAGTTGTCCTACAGTGGAAGTGGACACTAAAGTATTCAGGTTACACAGAAGAAGCTGCCACCTTGATTTTGCTTGACCCATAGTCCGAAACTAATTTAAATGAGTAAAAGTCAAGTTATAGTTAATGCTAAGAGTAACCAGCGTTACATAAGTACAAGCAAGACCCAGCATGTGTCACAATCCTGCAGTCTGTACTATATAGTGCTAAAAAGTAGTACTTAGACATCATCCAGGCGATGGATGTATTTACCTATAAGCCTATAAGGAAAAACATAAGTAGTTAAACCTAATTTCTAGGTGATATGTTTCTGTGTACACACATAATGTGTTCCAACTTTATATGAATAATGACTTTGTTCAAGTATGTGTTTTTATATTCTTTTAATATCTGGTCAGAATCATCAGAAACTAACACAAGGAAGCTGACATGGCTCTATTTCCTCCACTGCATGTAGCTCACTGTGAGCCCGTCTACAACTGATGAAGTCCTTGAGTTTTCATTGTCTTTTATTATTTTTCTGTAACTCACCACTTTCGCTCACTTCCTCCACCAGCTGAGAGCACACGGTGGCCATGAAAGCCAATAAGGCCCAAACAGCCACCTCCACACTACAGATTTCTCCTGACACCTAATGCCAGTTATGAAATTGGAGGATAAGTTAATGTGTCACAGTAGCATTGATTTTTCATTTGCTTCTCACTGCCCCCAGTCCCAGAGCCAGACCAGGCCTTTCCTTCATGCTTCAGGATGGATTACTGTGGCCCCCGTTGAAACAGAGCATTGTGGGGTGACAAGGGAGCCGATGCGGGTGTTCATGAGAGGTGCCACACATGATTACAGGTGACACCATACCACCGTCATCCGCCGTGCCAGGAGAGCTCAAATATCAAGATCAACTCGGCATTCAGTGCAGTTTTATTCGAATGTGTCTGAACATTCCTCAGTATTGCTTCTATCTGAGGGCCTATTTCTGTGCATATTTTCTTTAAACAGAAAAAAACTGAATGCAATTTATTTTCTTTATCTGATCTATAAATTGTCAGAGATTTGAATTCACCTCTAATGATGTATAGAACAATAAGGAGACCTCTACAGCGGGGATAAAATGAGTGGTACAAGAAATCTGTGGCTGGTCCCTATGAAAGGAAAAATACGCTCACGTAACAACAACACGGTGCTCAATGAGCTATGTCCTCAGTTCCATATGAGATTGGTTAATACAAAAGCTTGCTGGTGAAAAACATTGTCCTGCTCCCGGTGACAAAGACAAAGTGCCTGTGTTTGGCGTACGCGAGTCAAAGGGACAGGTGACGACAGGGAGGGAGACCAGGGAGGGAATTTGAATTTCACATCTAGGAGGAGGCAGCATGTCATTAAAAACCCTAATTTCAGTGTCAGGTAGACTTACAGGTGATCCATCATCTTGTCAGAAGAATTTTATTTTATTTTCAAAGGAGTTCAAAGCAGGCTTTCCAGACTTTTTTTTTTTTTTTTTTTTTACTTCAGTTCCAATTAGATTTAAACACAATTAACAGAAAAGTCTAGTCCCATGTGTATGGTCGAGAGATACCTGCTCGCTCAAGCAGATCTGAGGGAAAACAATTTATAATACAACCGAATACCAAACATTCTGAATAAATAATGAAGGAGCTAAACTCCCTCTGCAGTACATGTGTTATCCCCCAGCACAATGAAACTATATCATAATTAATAGATAATAACTACTTTGAGGTTAATATTCCAGTGTTGCACACGTAGCTGCTGCTCTGCTCTTCATGTACCACCAGCAAACTGCATATCAGCACCCATGAATGCCATTTATTGGTACATTTCTAAATGTTAACGCCTGTCAACTCCAATCTCTCCAAAGGAGGCGCTCGGGAAATAAAATGCATCGGAGAGGACCTGAGAGGAGGACACACGTTAACCCAGATAGGCTGTGACAAAACACCATTACCTTCTCCTGTTCACACAGCGACGTACAGGACAGCTACTAGTCCCCTGTCCCTGGGAGGAATCCATCTAAATGAGAGACATACACACACACACACACACACACACCTATACACACATACATTCTCACACTGTTGGATTCTTTGAACAAAAAATACAAACAAAAATACTTTTTCTGTTTTTAATGAACAGGCGTGACTATAAATGTGCAAAGAAAACAGAAACTGGTATATTTACCTGTTATACCTTATACTGCAATTTTACCTTTTGTAAGTAAAGGTACAAAAACTAAACTCACTTTGCAGAATGGCCTGTATCAGAATAATGCACATTTTATTACTGGATTATAATTATTGATGCATTGATGTGTGCATCACTTTAACGTTGCAGCTGGTAAAGGTTGAGCTCTTTTAATTACTTTATATCCTTCTGCCTACCTTGTGAAGTCTTACCTCACCTTAACCTACAGTAATATAGCATATTTTATTTGCTGATTATATTTTCATTAATCTGAAAAGTAACTGTAGCTTGTGTTATTCAATGAGTGTAATATAATAAAAAGTACTTCACGACTTCCCTCTGAATTCTAGAGGAGTAGAAGTTTAAAGTAGCAGAAAATTGAAATACTCAAGTACAGTAAAGTACTTTAAAACAGTACTTGAGTAAATGTAATTAGTTACTTTCCATTATTGTCGCTTATGCATCCAGCATAGTGTGCAGTATTCAAGTTTTAGTACATAAAAATACTGCATTATAAGTTTTGCATTTAAATCTTACCCAAGTAAAAAAACAAGGTATTATCAATCATTTCATATTATTTTATATATTGATATTATTATTACAATCATTAATAATGCTGGGTGGATGTATAAACATTTACCAGTATATATTGTAATTGGTTAAGGTGGAGATAATACTCTGTTAGTAACTCCTGCAAAAGTTTACTTATGGAACAGTGCAGACTGTGGTACATTTCTAAATGTTAACACCTGTCAACTCCACCAAAATGGACTTAAAGTTTCATCATTGAAAGTACTCATTAACACAGTGATCGTTACATTATTGGATCATTGTTATTGATGCATTAACATATAAGAGGTACATTAATGTTGTAGCTGATTTTAACTGCTGCATATATCACTGGATAGTTTAACCTTTAGTGATTTGTATTATTTTATCAAAAATAATTGTGGGTTTTATATGTAAAATTTTAATTTGTGTAGCTGTGTAATAAATGTAGTAAAGTGCTGCATTAAACTTTTTACCACTGAGTTTAATCACTAATTGTTTTGGAAGTGTATGGTGTGTTTTCAATAAAAAAGGTGACTATTGCTCTAAAGTAAAGGTTGTGGAGTAAAAGGAACAACACTTCCCTCTGAAATGAAGCAAAATACTAAGTACAGTAGATAAGATGTATTTGATTAAAAAATATAACTTAAACCTGCGCAGTACTTTAAGTACTTTCCACCATACTATGCAGAATGTGAATAAAGAGCTAACTAAGGCTGCTTTCTTCAATGAAAGAAAATGCATACTGTAAAAGACAGATCCTTTGCATCCTCCGGTGTGTAGATATCGAATGGTGACAGACCTCAGATGGATGTGACACCAGCAGTCCAACCACAGTGTGCTCCTGCTGGTGTCGTAACATGGATATATAACCACTGTCGTCCTTACATCAGGCTGCTTAAATGGGCAAAAATGCCAGGGCAGCAAAAAATGGCGAACAAAACCCAGGGCTTCATTAGCAGAACCTTCCCAGCATGCTTTGCGATGACAAATGATTGACTTGGAACAATATCTAAGGCGATCAGGATAAAGTACCAGCCATTTCAAGGCTCAGCAAAATTCAAATTCTAATTAGACCTTGCACCACATTCCAAATAAAAATGGGTCCCTAGGTGGTTTACCCTATCAGGTGTCTCTCCCAGACCACTGAAACAAAACGAATAAAGAAAATGATTAAAGCGATAACAAAGGCATAAAATTCAAATTATAGCAGCATCACATCTGGGATCTGTATGTCACCACACTACCGTTTCTGCTCTCCCTCTCCTTTTCTCTGACTCTCACTAACCCGTCCACACACACATACACACAGCATTCCTTTCTTTCTGTGTGAGGGCAATCAAAGAACAGAAAAAAAAGACAGAGAGCAGGAGAGAGAGAGAGAGTGAGTGAGAGAGAGCGAGAGAGAGAGAGAGAGAGAGAGAAAGAGAGCGAGAGAGAGAGAGAGAGAGAGAGAGAGTGACAAAGCAGGGAAATTAAAAGGTAGAGAGCGAGAACGCAAATAGGCTCTCAGCTTTAAGGTTATTAATGACTCCTCAAAAATGTGCGACTTTTCCAATCTCTCTGAGAAGCGCTTGAAGGAGCCTGCAGATGAAGCTGACCTTCACAATGTTCTTTGGTCTTTAGTTAAGAAATTCACTCACCATTATGGCATCATTAGGGAAACAAGGATAAAATTACTCCATGGTTAATGACCTATAGGATCCCCACCAAAATTTGTTTCAGATCTAATAAAACTGAGCTTAACACACTCGAATGAATTATGAGGACTGCTACGCGGGGTATTAAAATGTGGGGAAATAGATTTTCTGAAGCTAGGAGGACTGGACTTTTCAAATCAGATAGTAGAATGGAATTTTCTGGGCAATAAATTCTACCATGTCTCAATTTCATTTTTTTTTTTTTTTTACCTCACAGAAATTTTCAGGCTATGATGGAATCTGTGAGTGGGATGGCCTCTAAAAATTCATTGCCAATTGCCGTCTCCTCCTCTATCCCCTTAAGGTAGATAGATTGATGGATGAATGGCTAAATGGGCAAATAAGTGAAGAAAAGTATAACTGAACGAAAACTCAATGTATGATGGAAATAAATGATTAGATACACACATAGATACTTAAAACATCCCAGAAGGCACAGTAAAGAGGATAAAAAAAAAGTGCCTTCAAAAAAGTGCATCAAAATCTGCATCGATGCTGATTATCTTATGTGTTTACATTTTCCCTAGCTGGCTGCTAAATTTAGTACATGCCAAGCTTGTCATTAGCATAATGCAGGGGCAGTTAAAAGGACACACAAAAACTCAATGAAGAGGACAATAAAATGCTGGGGGCGACTGTGCCTCTGCAGCACATACTGTATGCATGCAGCAAAGTGTACACGCTAATACACCTATGAAACATCTAGCATGATGAAAGCTATCATGAAATTTATACAAAAAAAGAGGAAAAAAAGCCATTTTAAGAGAGCATTGGTTTAGCATGGTTTGGTTGCAGCCCCAGAGAAGGGGTTTGTGAGCTAATGGCATTTGCTCTCTTTAAACTTTAATCTTTCCTATTAATTCCCTGCAACTGGAGAATGTGCGAGAGTTAATGTTCCATGAACGTGTTTCTCACTCTGCAATCTCTTCAAGCTAATTACCTTCAGGTGCTAAATGGGGGGAAATTGCAATCCATTTGGATGGGAGAAATTTCACCTCCCCTTTGCCTATGTAACACTGTGGGTGCAGTTAAAAAGAAAGAAAATCAAACATAAGAAGCCAGGTTTAGAGTACATTTAATCAAAAAATGGACACTCTGTGCAGAGCCCCGATTGGCTCTCCCATTCCAAGGTAGCTTTGGGAGAGTAAATTGCTTCCTGTAGTTTCCCGCCTCACTGCTTATTTTGCAGGTCACTTGGAGGTCAGCAGGTGTAGCAGTGGACAAAACGTCGAACAGATGTTTGATTGACATGGATCACACAGATTGGCAATCAAAGTTTTCTGATGTGAAAGGAGAGGCTCACTGAATGGCCATTTTGAAGGGTGAACACCAAGGAGATAGGGAAGAAGTCGAAAACACAAATTAAAAGCAGATTAAGTCAACGTGACAGATTCACGGTTTCTTGTACGGAACATTAAATCTCGGGGAGTGACATGGTATTCATCAATGACAGAATCAAGTTGCCAGTATACAAATGGTTCCAGAGTCAATCGCTAATCAGTAACGCAGGATGGACAGGCTCATTGCAGACAAATAGCTTTGATATGTTTTACCTTTTAAGGGCTAGCCTGTGGAGGAGGGTTGTGTGAAGAGGAAGTGGAGAGAGATAGGGTCAGGGCGAGTGAACAGTGGGGGTTCCTCTGCACTCCTTGGAGGAGTCTCGAGCGTGGAGGGTCACTTTGTCCCCTGTTTGATCTTTGTCTTCACATGACACAGCAGGAAATTAAAGATGAAAGGAGGTTCTGACTACTGTCTAATAAACACAGAGACAGAATACCCTCATTTGCCGCCACATATCCGGTCTAAACATGTAGGATCTGTGGGTGATCTGCACATAGACGTGGATTAGCCAAGCCCTTTTGTACACAGTGTCCTCAAAAAAGGCGGCTCATCGCGCTGCGCCAACTTTAAGAATTGCGCTCTTATCAATACAGCTTTATTTGTTGTTGAATCCATTAAAAGTTACAAATGAAAAGCTGCGATGTGAACATTTTTTTTGTTTTTCTAACTCATTGCCAATGTCTTTTCATAATAATTCACCGTAAATGGTCTTTTCCCATAGTCATTAGATACAGTGGCTGTGTTTAATTCATTACTGGATATATTTTATGAGCACACTTAAGAGATAAAATGATTTGTACATAAAACAAGTCAGATTCTAATACGTCTAACTAGTTCCAATACTCAAAACAAAGGAAGGTGGTGTCATGATGTATAATGAAAAAAAACAAAACAAAACAAATAAAACAGCAACACACATTTTTTCCCGGGCCATATTTCTTGTGTGTAATAATAAATGAATTAGTAGTGGGGAGTACTACAAACAGTCCATATCTTGGACAAACACTCGTAGTGACGGACCTGGGCTCCCACTGTGTTGAGGAATCTCCTACCAACAGCACTCCCTCCCATTTATCTCAGTGGCTGAGGGCAGGAAAAAGAGCACAGGCAGGGAGGCTGAGGAAACATCAAAAGAAAAGTATCCCAGATAACTGCAGCTCTGTTTTTCTAGCGCGTTATGAAAAACACCTCGACGCTGGTAACTAAAACCCAAGAAGCAAAGCTAGCTTACTCGATTGCACTCTGCGTGGCCTTTTGCTCGATCACTCCATGCAGATTGCTTGAAGGCATAAGTAAACCTCGAACGGCTGCTGATGTTTGCTTGTGTTTTTATTTTTTTTTTCTGAACCATGTTACTATTCTCCCCATCTTCCCTAAAATGCCAAAGCTATTTGGTTAAATCATTAGAGGTGTTATGGTCGTAGAATGGCTCAGGCGAGTAGCATCCCTGTGTAGTACTGAAAGGTTATTTTCTTCATGAACACTTGAGGGTCCACTGATCCCTTGTAAGTGTCTGTTGGAAAATGCAGTGACATTTTAGGTGAATGGTAAACCCTCCTCAATAGATTCTCTTTCATTGCTCTTCAGGTTTCAGGTCATTATACCTGCAATAGGGGACCACTCAACCTAGTTTGGTATTACCTCTGAGAAAACCCTTATGCTACTTCACTTACTACATTCACAAATTTGGCCTTTGACCTGAAGAACATGTAAAGGTGTTTGTTCAGTCTAGGCATCATTGATTATGTTTATGAAGGATGATATCTGGTCATGCATTACAGAATTTTTGCAACTCACATAATGCACATCAATTATAATAGTTCCCAAACATCAAACATTATAAAGCATAAAAGGTTTTTGCACAGCTTGAAGTGATTACAGGTTAGTTGCTGCCATTTCAGAGCAAACATTGAAGGTAGCCTTAAGGGGATATCTATGTGAAGAAATAAGTGTATTTGTAGTCACATATTGATATAGGGCAACAACTGGTGATAGAAGAAATACATAGATCCTTTACTTAAGTCAATTTAGTATAACAATGTAAACGTATTCCATTAGAAGTCCTGCTTTAAACTTAAATAAAGTATAGAAGAATTGCTAACAAAGGGTGCTTAAACTATCAAAAGTACTCATTATGCTTATCCTTCCATTTTGTTATAGTGTGATATTATGTTATTGCATTATTAAAATTGATTCATTGACATCTAAGCAGCAGTTTAATCTTACGTCTGGATGAGGTGGAGCTTATAACTTCTTTAAACACAGTAATGTTTGGTAGTTAATCTATTGCAAAGTATCATATTTTATAATCCCATCATATGTTTTTTATGTATCTGAAAAGTAACTAGTAACAATAGCTGTCAGATACAGTAAATATAGTGAAGTAAAACTTACAATATTTCTATCTAACTGCTTGGAAATACTTAAATAAAGTACTCGTAAAACAGCAACCTGATGCAACAGAAGAAGGAGAAAAAGATCATCTCCACATGGGTATTTTTTTACTGCAAGGTTATTGCATTACAGTATAGTTTACTGTTGTTGTTGTGTCCACCCCATGTACATCCATTTAGTGGGAAAAAAAAAAAAAAAGAAGAAGAAGGAAAAAGTTGAGGAAAAGTTTCTCTAATCACGTAGGATTCAGATATAGTCATGGGCACCAATCTCCATAGACAAGTCCATTCAATGCAAATGTTGCACCTGCCATGAGTTGTAAAAGCTTTTGCAATTTCAGTGAAAACAGGGTTCACATCATTTGGAAAGGTAGACTTGCCATTTCACGCACCAGTATCCCAGCAATCCGTAAAGACCAGGAGACATTCCTCGACAGGATTAGAATTTTACGATCAGTAGGAAAACGACTTTACCCCCAAAAAGTCATCCTTTCCCCATCTGCTTTTCTTTCTTTGTCCCCTTAAATTTGAAGCGAACTGCCTGTATATTCACTCTTATGTATGTTTTTTCTATGTATCCTACAGCAAATATTGTGACCATTAAATTCACAGTTTTTCACTGTCTTAAGTGATATGATAAGTCATAAAAATACAATATATCTTTCAGCAGATCCTTAAAAATAACTTCTAATTAAATAAAAGAAACTATATTTCAGCCCAGCAGCTCTGAAGAGAGCTACAATACTGAGATGGTCAGAGACTGTATACATAGCAGTTGGCCAGGCTTCCCAGTCCAGTCAGGCTGAGTCGGTTCACACTGATAACGTAGGTAATGGTGTTTCTGGAAGAGTGAGGCCAGATGAAATACACCACACGGACAGATACCACAGGCATACTGGCCCCTTCTGTTGGAAAATTTCATTTTTTCCGGCAGGAAGCCATGAATGCTGAGGCTGAATCCAAATCCGGTTTTCCGCACTTTATCAGCGTGTGGCCCACCAAGTGGTGAGATGGCGGGGGAAGTGGAGGGCTGAGGGGGGTGGCGGGCGGGAGGGGGGTGATCCACTCAGCCGAGACCCTCCACTTTAATCCAATTTACAGCCTCCCCCAGCAAAAGATAATTACAACCCTTAAACCAGCTAGGAGAGGGGTAGAAAGAAAAGGCCTCACTCACCCAAACTGTGCCTCTGGCCCCTGAAGTCTCCACCTAGAGAAAGCGAAGAGGAGGAGGGGGGGGGGGGGGGGGGGGGCTCTGTTAGCAGGACTCAAGCAAAGGCATTGTGACAAACTAAGAGTGTGTGTAGCTAATGAGGCAAAGTGATTTTTTTTTTCCAGCAAATGGATGCCCGCTGGGCAGCGGTAGAATGCACCCCAGGACTTCTTTGCTTGCTGATGTTCACCACAGATGTAGGGGAGGTGTATTTTAGGTTGGTATTTCAATAAATGCGTATGTAGTCTATGAATCAATGTAGCTCAAAAATGCATATTTGTAAAGCGCTGTAGTCATTTTGTTGTGTTTTAACCTGTTTCAAATAAACCTACATGGTTAGTTTGTCAGGAATTTTGACACCACGTTAGAGTAATGAATTTACGGTGTTATCCTTCTTTTATTTTGCTGCAAACAGGAGTTATTATTATTTTGTTGTTTCCAATAAATAGATGTGCTTTTCAAGGAAATAGCTTCCAAAGCTTAAATTTTCACCATTTCTTTTCCTGGACTGCATCTTTGTCAGAGGTCTTTGAAGTGCGAACGAAGGAATGGGGTTAACTTTTGCAAAAGAATGTGAAGAAATAATAATGAAGGGGCTCACAGGGGAGCGGAAACGCTGGCCAGTCCTAATTAATAGAAGGAGAGACACTCCCAAAGTCTCCCATTCACAAGCTCACAATGGAGTTCTCCACCAAGCAGAACCTGGAATGGAATATGGGAGGAGTGAATAGAGACTGGGTGAAAAAAAAAAAAAAAAA
Organism: Protonibea diacanthus; assembly: GCA_028641955.1. Lineage (NCBI taxonomy): Eukaryota > Metazoa > Chordata > Actinopteri > Sciaenidae > Protonibea > Protonibea diacanthus. The sequence goes on from CM053989.1 coordinate 11,544,875, forward strand.
GAAGAGACTCAAGCCCTTATTCTCTTTGCACCCGTCTCTCTTATTGTATTTCTATTTTATAGCATTAGCCCCTGGCCTATGGTCCTATAGTGCATGCTCTATTCAGTGAAATTGTGTTCGCAGAATCCCACTGGTCAGTTTTGTAAATATGGGTCCTGGCAGTGCGTATGAAAGGATGGCACATTTCCAGAACTTATCCAATGCTGGCCTCTCCTCTTGCTCTTTCAAATGTTGTTCCATCCCCTCCTCACCCCCATTACTCTCCCTCGCACCATCTCTTTCTCTTTCAGGTGCATTAACAGTGACTGGAGTCAAGAGCATTGGTAGCCTATACAAGGGGCAGGGGGGGCTTATTTTGCCACAAGTCAAGTCAAGAAGGGAGGGGTTTGTAAGGGGCAACAGGAGAAGTGTGGACCCACCTGCCACTGATTATCCTCCCAGTTAGAGGGTTTAGTCTTGACCTCTGAACTTCAGAGCTGCCCCACACCACTAATCTGTTAATTAACCGAGAAATACCCTGGAAAAACTTTGAACAGCCATTGTGTGCGCGTGTGCATGTGTGCACGTAACTGTGTAAAGGGAAGAGACAACAAGAGCAACCGAGAGAGAAAGAGAGAGTCGTGTACAGAAGTAACACACTGTGGCATGTGGTTACTCTGTATATATTGGAGCTTGGGCACATTCTCTCACTGCTGTGCTGCTGGATAAGTAGGACACTCCAGCCATAGTTTTACTATAAGACTCGTCTTTGTTGTCAGCACAGTCAACCCTCTGATAGAAGAGGCCACCCTCTACCTCTTGATGACACTCTCTACTTTTGACCTCAGACGCACTGAGGACTCCAAAAAGGACGTGTTGCGCGTATTTTGTTTTATTTTTTCGTGATCTTTTGCAGTGCTTTGTTTTTCTTTCATTGAAGAACAGTCCCACCATGTCAACAAGTCTTCCAAGTGAAACAGAAAAATATGCTCATGCTTTTTCTGATCTGACACCACATCAGCAGGTCACATTTCTTTATGATCTTACACTGGTTACAAGTTTGGTGATGCACAAATCAGCTGGTCATGTGAAATATCATGGTTTGGGTTAAAAAAAAACAACTATTCAGTTCATTCATCGTCTTGAATCATTTTATTGACCCATTCATCCTGACCTCCTCTATACATGTACTTTGTGGCTCTACAATAATCTCAACCTGCTCCTGATTGGAATTATTACAGCCTATAAAGTGCTTTGTCACTATTTAGTATAGTGTATGTAATATATATACTGTAGTAATGTGAAAAAAAAACATTTATTGACATTTGTCATTACATAATGAGTCACTATACAGACATTGCTCAATGTACTTTGAAGCAAATTTGAATATGGTTTGATTAAACAGGGGGCATCATGTTGCAACAAGCAATGACAGTAGATGAGTGGTACCCAACCTGTGGGTCAGGACCCCCTAAGGGTCACAAGGCAACTCTAAGCGGGGACAGTTTGTGTTATGTTTGTATTATTATATCCAAGAACATAAGTAACTAGCTTAAAGTAAAAACATTTATTATTCCATTTACATATCATCTTCAGGAAAAGGTCTGTATTATTTAAACTAATTTCTGATACAGTATTCTCCCCTTTAATCACCCCCTAACACTAATATAATAAACTATATTTTTCTTGGTTGATGAGACACACCTGCTAGTCCTGCTGTAAACAAACAAAAATCTCTGAGGTTGCTTTGACTGGTGAGGCAGCTGATAAGTGGGGCAACAAAGTCAATTAGTTCTGTGTTTATTAGTATGTGACAGGTGCTGGGTCATGCAGATTAACTCACAACCCTTGGAGGGATGGGACAACAATAATGGTGAAACATGTCCGTCCGACCAGAAAGTAAAGGTAGCAAAAGGAGCATAGCAAAGCCTGCTCAATTAATTATGTGGATTAATGAAGTTCTGCTTGATTAAATGTTGATGCCATTAAAAACGCCTATTTTTTCTCCCCAATGTGACATAATGGACATTCTAACATAAATAATGGAATCCTTCATGGTTACGGAAACCAACACATTATATTTTATAAACTCCTCCTCCTAAGCCTTCAATCGATTAATTAAGGTTACTGCCCTTGATTATCCAATCAAAGGTTTCATTTAGATTCGACCTCTAACCTTCAACCTTCTCTGACTGGTAGGATATTGATTGAGAGGAATGGTTTATTTTCAGCTACTGCAACAACCTTTGCTTTAAAAAAGAGTTGCTGACAAAGTGTCCTTTCATTGACCCCAGAGAGCTGTTGTAGCTATTGTTTTTGTACACTTCAGGTTGAATGACCAGCTCAAACATCAAGTTGCACCCATTTAGACAACTATTACATTAAATAATTGTCAAAATGAAGTGAGGGATCAATAACACTCACTGTTCTTTGAAAGCTACTGATGCAAAAAGTGACCTATCCTGTAATTCAGACACAATAATACCCTGTTTATTTTTGCTTTCAATGGAACAAATGAATTATTTCCACTGTTTTACAGTATGTGGGGGCATGTGATTTGATTCATTTGACATAAATCTTTTGTTGCACTGTTTTGTGGCAAACCCACTCTATCAAAATTGTGTTTATTTATTCCATTTTTTTTTTTTTTGATGGAGGATCTTTCTCTTTTTGTGACAAATTAAGCATGTAATGTTTGCAAATGCAATTACAACATAACTGATGTTTACATAAATAAACAATGCATCAACAAAATGCACCAATCAATGGTTCACATCATCCTAACCTGAAGCTGCTCACCAGTCAGTGGAGCAAAACGATGCGGCCGTAATGAGCTATAGTATGGTCAAACTATGGTCAGCCTCAGGATGTCCCCCTGATGGTAACATTTTGACCTGATTGATAATCGGCTCTGGTCCGGGCTTTACTGTTCATTTCAGTGAGTTTAATCTCTTTGGGGTCACAACAGGGCTGGAAAGGCCAACAAAATTTTGATTTGCTGTTGTTTGGTCAATGTTGTTGAGGTGAAATTGATCAAGAATGTATGCACAAATAAAACTAGCAGTTTCTATGTAGCCAGCAAGTGCACCATTCTATAAGTAAGCTATTGCCTATGGTTAGTATAAACAGCTACAGCCACAGTGATACTTTTCCTTTCCACTACCCTTGTCATCACCATGGTGTCCAACTGTAAACAGCATTAAGACTTTGTTAATATTTAAACAACCAAACTCATGACAGAAACTCAAGAAGGTAACTAGAATTTGCCCTCCAAATATCACTTTTGGGTAGATGATTAACTAAAGGTCACGTTTCTCTTTGCTTTTTAAGATTACATTTTACAGGGTGACTAAAATTTTAGTTCTACCGCACCTTCCCCAAGTGGATTTGAACTGCAAGGATTCATGTGAACAATTCTGCCCCCTGGCAGAATTCAAACACCACCGATGTGTCAACATATCAAATAACCGTTGTGAAATGCCATGGCTGCATTCATTCCTTGTTTTGGTGCTTGCTGAACAAGGCTGCGTGGGATTGCTCTCCCTCACCCTGTGGTCTGTCCTCTAGGGTGCAAGGAATCTGAGTCACTCACTGCACATCAGGCTCTCCCCCCGGGGGCCCTGGCACTGGCAGAGGCAGGTTAACAAACTGTAAAGGCTTCAACTGAGCAGCACACAAACTGTTTTCTCTACTCAAAGGGATTGGCTCCAACAAATGTCATAAGCCTATAATGAGATAGCTGATCTCGGTAGTAAAGAAGAAAAGAAAAGAAAAATACTTCCCCTCTCCAGTCAGTGGCTATTAGAGTCAGTGAGAGTAAAAAGGGGAAGCTTCCCCATTTTCTTCGAACCCCTCGGAGGCTGGCCAACATGACAATGCTGGTCAATTAATTGGTGAAAAAGTGAAAATCCAATTAATGTGTATCAAGCTGGCAGTTTTGCATGATGATGGCTCATTAGGAGACCAAGCTGAGGGTGGTGGAGTAAGTGGGTGGAGGGGCTTAAACCACACTCATTAAAGCTCTGTCTTTCTCAGTGGGGTTTGAGGGACTGGCTTATTTATGCAACAGGTTCTAAACAAAACCTCAATGTAACGCTCATTTAGTGGATTTGAAACTGATGAATTTCTAAATGCATGGGCGGTGATTCTTTGGTTCTGTGGCAAAACTTACAGTGTGCATGCGGTAGCTGCTGTATTTATTCAACATGCATCTATACAGGCGCAAACGCACACACGTGTTTAAAGTTTTCAATGAAACACTGGGCAAGAGAGAACAAATACACTGATTTTCAAAGGATCAACTTTTCTCTGTAGATTTTATTTTTAAAATGTTTTATATTTATTTTTTTTTTTTTTAACCTGAATTTAAAAGCCTAACCAGGCAAGTTAGCTTGAGCTACACACCTACAGTAGTATAGTACATGACATCTATTGTGTTACTTCTTATGTAACAATATATATTTGTATTGTCCCTGTTAAATAAATAATTAAATATTCTCACAGAGTTCCAGCATCAACAGCACCCTCGGTTCATGGATTAGCAGTTCATAAAACTGTGGCTAGAAGTTGGTTGGTGTGTTTTTGTGCAGGAGCAAGCGCCAATCGTGCATCAGTTAGTTTAAAAAATCAGCTCAACCTAAAAATTGTCCTCTGGAAACTGGAATACTGAATGGAATATAAAATGTTACTATAATGCACATTAACACATAATTGCTTTATCACATAACACACAAGAGATGCTCTCAAAATAGTTAAAAAGAGGGGTAATGGCCCTATCAGAGCATTACAAAATGAGATGATGATGATGCTCTCTCGGCTACTTCTGAACCTCACCACATACTGACAAAATAACGAATGTGCTCCCATACTCTTGCAGCCAGCCTGTGTTTGTCTAGCCTCTGCCTCTATGTGTAAGATTAATACTCTTGCCACACTCTCATAGAATAATGTCACTTTAATCTTGTTTGGGGCGAAATTCGAAGTGGAGTGTGTCTACTTGTTTCCTGAGATTACTTCATCTTTCTTTCGGCAGCGGTGTGTGACTCTGCCGCCTGCTGTCCCCTGGCATTGGATGTCCCATTACCCTTCACACGCCGCAACTTTCTGCTGTTTGCACAACACTGGCCACAGGACCCAACAGGAGGCCAGTATACTATTGATGTTTTTAGCTTTTCTTTACCACTGCCAAACACATTCTGGTTGTGTGAAGCCTGCTACAGAGGACAATCACCAGTGGCTGAGCCATTGTGAATGCTTTAGTCGCTTATATCACACCATGTGTTGCTCCTGTTGTCTGTATGTCTGCATGTTTCCCTGCTTTCCCTTGTCTTAAAAGATGCAGCGCTTTGTTACTTTGAATTTAGGCAGAATATTTAAGTGCTACTGTGCTGATATATAGAGATAACAAGCTTCTTTAACTTGAAACATTTTTACTGCAATTCTGATCACACTTAATTTACTGGTTCTTTAAAAAAGCAATAAATAATGCTCATTATTCAAACTCATTTGACATTAGCCCAGCTTTCGTTTTCAGGTTGCCCTCGTAGCCCATTGTACCACAAAGTTTCCCTGTTCACATCATGAGCCCATGTAGTATTCAGTAATTTTTGTTCTTTCCTTTAATAATTTACAATAAGTGTTTCCACACCTATGCCTTTCCACTGTGTTGACCCCAGCATTTCTGAATGAATGAGCTGCAGTGCGTCAGCTATAAATCTCTAATGAGGCTTGATGTAAACACCACAATACAAACCACATAAATTCCTTTTTACACCTTTTGCACACACACACACACATACACACACACACACAAAACAAACAAACACAACCTCTGGTCTAGTAGCTACAATTCAAGATCTGTTTATTCTTTCTTGTTTGTTGTATTTTCTGTATGCTCTTTAAAACCTGTAAATAATTAATTTGACTCGACTAATAAATTTATTACAGCAATTATATGTTTCATATTCTTGTGATACAGTTTAAGTCTGCAAATGGCCAGTGCTGCTGTTTCCATACCTTCTTTATGTCTGAGCTGGACAAACACACTTTGTATGGAAAGCTTTGTGCTGTTTGGAGAAGCAGTGTGTTTTTCCCCTCACTTCCTAATAATCTATTCTGCTCAGCCAGCTGCATACATTGACAAATGTTTCCAGCATTAGGTATTTACCCGGTGAAAGGTAATAGATGCAAGGGTTTAAAAATGCCTGCTGCAAGAAACAGCAAGCACACTGGCAAAAAAAAAAAAAAAAAAATCACAATAGGAAACACTCGTCTCTTCTTCCAATAGTAAAATGTCTATTTTCAATAGCTGGTTTCTGTATAAAACAAAGACAAAATCTAAGATAAGAAACGCAAACGGGAACATTTTACAATGCTTGCATGTTTTTCCTTACCTTTTAGTATCAATAATCTCTGGCTCCTGAATATTTTATGTCAGTTATTTTCCACTACTTCTGACCAATTTGATCCAAAAGTTATTTTTTCTTGATGTAAGTGAAGTCTGCTGCTCATGGGAGTTGGTGAGGAGCTGGTTCAGTTTTTGTGCCTCCGCTTTTATCTATCCCCAAAAAGCTTTGAAGTTCTCCAAAGATTCACTTAAATTGTGTTTAAGGTACTGGCTAATTCACTGTCTCTCATACAGTAAATCACACCTACATGAAATCCAGGGATTCGGGTTTTCACTATGTCTAATCTGTTGATTGTCTTTTGGTTAGTTTGTTGTATTTTTTTTTTTTTTTTTTTTTTACGTCTCTTTCTTTCTGTGTTATATTGGTGCAGCTTGTTCTTGGAGGCTAATGAAAGCTGTGACGGTGCATTAATGAGACTGCTTATTTCAGCTGAACTCCACTTCCTCCATTTACCTCACTCACTTTGTTCTCCCAACGCACATTTCATCTCCCACTCCTGTATACTCTGTAGCACGCTGTCAACATTACACCCACTCTTTTACTTTCTTATCACACATTTCTCTGAAATGCTTTTTTTTTTTTTTATTTACTGGCCCTCACACATGCCAAATTCTTCAACATGGAACAATGTTGCTGAAAGGATTGGAAACATTAAAATATGATGTTGAGCAAAGTGGTGAAAGCAAAATTGTGTGAATGTTTCAGAAACACAAGATTAGAAGTTCGTATTATTTATGTGGGTACAGGAGGTGCAATAACAACGTATTTCTGCCAAAGCTAAAATGATATTTGCCCCTCACAAATCCCTAATAATACATACAAAAAGTTCATTGTCATATCTATGATAAAGCTCGCTATCTATAATATATATTATACAATTTATAATGAAAAGCTTTGTAGAAATAACGCAGCTAATGCATAAATCAAAATCATGTACTGGCTCTTTTCAATCTAGAAATAAAACACAGAATTTATGAAATGAAAATCTCTAATGCACATTATATCTCTCAATTCTGTAACAATCAGAAATTATTTAATAGGACATAATAATCAAACAATATAGTCAAAATAAATGTGAATGCCTCAGTATACTACACATCCACTGCTGGCCTGGGGGATTTAAAAGGACAAAACGCCATTACAAACAGAGTTAAGAATCAAAGAATCTGTTGGTGTTGTACGCTCGAACTCAGCCTGCTGGGATTAATGGATAACTCCAGTGAGAGACGCCTCTGTTCTTAGGCAAGACAAAATGACCACAGGCAGCCAAAGAATTTGGCGGTCAGTAACTGTGGCTGTTTCCCATACATATATTATTATAGCAATAGCAGCAGTGGTGATTGAATTTCTGACCTTTTGTTGAAATGGGAAAGGGGAGGGGTGCATTTCAATTTTTGTTGTGTCATTCATGTCTTAAAATAACTACAGGGATGAAAGATCATGGCTTGATTCAATTATGAGCTGTGTAAAGGCTAAAGATTACTGTATTCAACATAGAACCTCACTTGTACATATCTGAGATAAATATAGTTGCTGCTTTCACACACTTTTGATTGAAATAGGTTAAGCGAACACTCTCAGACTTGCTCTTTGGAGCTTTTATATTACAGCAAACTCCCATTTCATGGCTACAAAAGTGAAACAATACAATTTCAGCCACACACACACACACACTCACAAAAATAATCTATCACATGGCTCAATCAACAAAATAAAAGCATGATGATACAATATGGTTAGTTGAGCTATAACTCCTGTTTCAGTTTAAGTACATTCTCAAGATGACAAACCTGATACTGGACTCTTCATACCACACAGTCCATCCAACACTCGAGAAACTAGAAACTAGAAAAGTTTGGTGGTAGAACCTGGTCGGCTCTGCCAATCAATAGCAAAGTTTGCATTAAAAACTGCTGACAGCTGTGGGAGAGAGTTCCCACTTTCATCTAGCGCAGTCTGGCCCTCCAACTAACCTCACCGTCACCCTCTCCCTTCTCAGACCTGCTCTCTTTATTAATCTTTGTCGCATCCCACAGTCCGACCCACAGAGCTGCCCCAGCCCAACGTTTTTCACTTATCACTAAACTTTTGGCTCATTTAATTTTTTTTCTTTTTTTTTTTTCTTCTTCTTCTTCTTCTTCTTTTTTTTTTTTTCTTTTTTTTTTTATCAAAGTACACTTCACTTGATAGCCTTGAACCGAGGGCCCTCCACTCCTGCTGAGGAGCCCACCCAGCAGCTCTGTCTCACTATATCAACCTGTACGCTGAAAGAAGGAAAGCGAGCTCACCGGGTGAAGTGTGTGTGTATGTGTAGGTGTGTGTGACACAGAGAAAGAGGATTTGGTTTTCTTTGAAAACTTACCTTTTTTTGTTCTTCCTGTAAAAATCAATTTGGTGTTGTGAAAACTACCAAAATAATCAACAAAAACAGACAAAATATTACAAATAGCAGAAATAAAGACCAAAAAAATCAACATATTAAAACAGGCATACTTTGATTGTTGGTTGATGTGTCTGATGAACTTTTGTCCTTTGTTCCTTGCTACTGTTTTCTTAGTTGTGCAGACGAGAGTGTCCCACTTGACAGTCATTGCTCAAAGATGACCTGCCTCTGCTAAATGCAGGCCTCTGCTGCCCCTTAGGGGTGGAAGGAAAAATAGGTATTCTGAAAAGTCCCCTCCCCAATGGAGGAAAGACTTCATGCTATAAAAATCATGTTTTTTATGACTATTTACAAAGAAGTTGCATTAAATATTGATTTCTTTTCATTTGGTCACAGTGACGGATTATTTTGACTTGGTAGTGAAAGTTGTTGTGTGGGTCTTGTCAGCTCGCAGCCTGGTGTTTGGTGTGTGCGTGGCAGATCTAATCCCATTAGTGCTCCTGATCCTGGCTCTCAGGATCTGTTGTGTCTCTATCAAACCTGCTTTGTGCTTTGTCTGTTGAACCCCAATCTGTTTGCTTAACAGCAAAAGTAAACAATCTTGTTTACAGGTTGTACAGGAAAAGACCAAAGCAAAATCTCCTCAGGCTTGTTACACACATCTTTTCACAATTCACTTTGTATTTTCGTCAACACCAAGTCGAACTACTGTTTTTATAAGTCTCTTGAGGAAAATATTTAAGCATTATACATGTACAGCTGCAAAGGTTAATATGCAGTAATGCAGTTTTAGTTGGATTATGTACAGCCTATACTGCCCCCTGGGCATCAGATAGAGATTTCATATTTCCTTCTTTACAGTCATTTCAACTGTCTTCATTTCTTTCTTGAAATTAAATGCCAATAGTATTGCACCTGGTAAAATAATAACCTTCCATCAATGAAATAAATTAAGGGTGTGATGAACAAAATAATACATTTTGAGCTAATGGTGAAATAATCTCCTTTTAATAAAGAATAATCATAATGAAATGTAAATGTTTTGTAAAACTAACCTCTTCTCTGTTAATATCACAATTTAAAAGTTTGAAAATATGTTTCTAAAACTTTAAGAAATTACCTGGGAAATTTTCCATAGTCCACATTGGGTGCCAATTTACAAACTATTCACAAAATGAGTGGAGCCCTGTGTAAAATAAGATGAATATTTACAAAAGGGGAGCTGCAGAGGACAGGGTCAGAGCTGGGGCAGACATGTTATAGATGCTGTCAATATTTGTGACAGAAACTGGCACTTAGCGTTTGGAACATAAGCAAATGATCAAGTGGTACCTCTTATAACATATTTAATTAAATCTCTAGTGAATAAACAATTGGATAGGAGTGGTCTCTGTCTAATTAATATTCTTAACTGGTTGCTGCTAAAGTATAAAATGGGTGCTAGACTTTACTGACCCCATAGTCCTATATGTAGCTCACTGGTTACAACTAACCTGGAGGTGCCTTGCAGATGTGAATTCAAACTGTGCATTGTGACTGCATTTTGCACCATAATTGTCCACATCATCAGAAAACATGAAAAGAGGTAATATGATATTATTCCTGTTTGTATTGATTTAAAATTAACATAACATACATTTCAAATTAAGAGCAACAATTCAAATTCTGTGAGGATCATGGAAGAGTTTGTTCCCATCCTTTGTGCCAACCTACCACATCAGGATGCGCACTATCCTTACTGTTTCTTGCAGTTGTCTGAGAGGGTCAGAGGATGGTCCACTTTGCTCTACTGTCTATGTGCGATGATATTTTTTCCCCCCCCTCAGTCTTATCCAGGATGACCTCAGATCTCTACTGATACAATATGCAGCCAAATGAGACACAGTGCCAAAGAAGGTCACAAGCCCGTTTGAACCCATGGTGCGGTTATCTCCTGGGAAACAGGTGTCCTGTCCAATTAAGGTGGTGGTGGTGGGGGGGGGGGGACCAGAGGAGTGGGAGTTCAGGTATCTCAAGAAATAATTCATGAGAGAGGTTAAAAGACATTAACCTCCAATTAGGTGCTTTGGCTACAACAATGTGAGTGAAATCGTGGATTCAAAAGAAGCTGAAAAGAAGTTTGTCCTAAGAGTGGCTCACCTTTCTCTCTAAGAAAGTTGTTTTTAATAATTATTACATTAACCACATAAATGCATTACCTTGACATAAATAACAATTACTATCACACCATTGCATTAAATAGAAGTTATCAAGCAATTTATTTATTTATATTTTCTTATTTTAGAACCTCATCTTTCTATCTTCCCTTCAGGTGTAACAGGATAACGTGGCAGTTTTCCTCTTTTAAGGAAAAGATGGTGACCAAATAAAAGGCCAAGAGGAAGTGTATGCAATGTCATTATATCCTAAGGTGTTAAGTTCCTTTTTGTGAGTATTAGTACATGCACTTAACCTTCAATCCCCAGCCACTGCCCCTTTGGGCTTGTTACCTAAGAAATATGTCTCCTCTTTTCTCTCCTCGGTGAGGTTCCCCTGAAACTTGTCAAAGAGACAATGTGGAAGGAAGTAAGAGATAAAGTTGCCGGGCTCTCTTTCTGTGCTGTGTTTATTTGCTGTGTCAAGGATTGAGAGATTACACTGTTTCTACGCAGTAAGGGAGGAATCTGGTCAAGCATTTCCTCGGGCTAAAAACATCACTTGAAGAGGCAAAGGAGGATTACTGACACCTGCATTAAGAGCGAAAATCCTGACTTGGGCCCATTTGCTGTGAGAAGGGAGTCATCATCAATCATTTGTGTGGAGAGGCTAGAAGCTTTATTTTGGTCTGAGGATACTAGAAACTTGGCCTGTACAGTATTTAATGGCTTTTCTTTTTTTTTTTTTCAAGTGTAGAGCTGTGTTAGAGTCTCCTCTATTATCTAAACACTGAAGTCTTTGTGGGACTATAAGCTTCATCTTTCTCTGAACCTTTGAATACATATAATTTATTTAGCTTAAACATATTATTTTTGTTGCAAAGGGCTTAAAATCTAAATATGTATGCATCATTTATTCACAGTATTAACAATTAAAGGCAAATTAATGACAAACTAAAAGAAATGTACTCGCATATTCCTTCAGGATCCGCTGCTCTTAAGTTTGTGTACAACTATTTGCCACATTTACAATATTTCAAAACATAATGCGCAACATATTGGCATATATTTAATTAATGCATGAATCCTTATTAGTTATCACCTGTCCTTTGTATTCAATCTACAGACACACACTCAGAGGCAGTGGGGATGGTAACACTAACCCTCATGCTGTCAACAGTGTGATTGATCACCAGCAGATAAACATCAGATCGGCGAGAGAACAGGACAGACATTGATCCCCAGAGGAAGAGAGGACTTGTCACACACCAGCATACACAAACCTCGGTGAAACATCTGTCAAAATACCACAACGACAGAGAACTGTACCTCTGTGACTAACATGGGAACCCACAGACAGCTGTCAGCTGTTTTGGATGCTGGTTGATGGCCAGAGAGTACAATTCTCTTCCATTACTTAACTATACTGTTCAAAGTGTGAAAAGTTTAAATAGTACACAAACTGACCCATAAAAAGTTCTGGTCGGTGTACAAAGGTATGACATTTTCTTTAAACAGTGAAGAATTAGACAAACAGGCAATGAGTTATCGTTTATTTCCTGCAGGATGACGGCGATGAACTCCTCCTGCCCTGAGGCACACCAAACAGCAAGAGTATACCCTGCTGTCCATTTTGGCTGCCATGAAGAATCCCCTGTGGCAGTTCTGTAGTGAGAAATATATGTGTGTTTTCACAAAACATCAGTCCCAATTGGTCACATGAGGCTCTCTCACCTGGCTGCGCCTTGAATATGTTTTTCCTGTCATTAGCTTCGGACCTCATGCAATGCCATACTTAAGAACAGAAGAAAGCGAGGAAAAGAAAATGAATGAGAAGTGAATGGTCAGTCTGACAAAAGGAGGCCAGCCGTGCGTCGACAGGAAGAAAAGCATTAGCGCCCTTTATGTGCACAGCGGCGGATTTCCGTGTGCTACACTGTCAGTGTGTTTTCTCCTTAATTAAAACAGTCACAAGTTTCATTGAGCGGTGAATCAAAGGGTGGCTACACCATAAAGCAGATTCAACTCTGTAACCCTGAGTGTGTGTGTGTGTGTGTGTGTGTGTGTGTGTGTGTGTGTGTGTGTGTTTGTGTATGTGTGTGTAGAGTTTGGGAATCAAGCACACACAGGGATGGAGGGGATTTAAGCTGTGCCCATTCCCATGGTCACTCACTCAGAATTGGTCATTACTGTCCCGCCTGGAGATGAAAACACAGCGATTAAGAATTACTTGGAGGAAAACATGACCGTTTCTAAAGTACCTCCCTGTAAGCCTGTACCCTCAAAGACAGGAACAATTTTAGATTTCTTTGGCTGTGTTTATTTTCAGTTTGTCACTCAAGTAATATTCATTAAAGTCGCCTGTAAATGCTGCCAAAGGTCTGATGAATAATATTCTAATCATCCAAAGACAGTAACTCTTCCATGAAAGGCACTGCCATCAAGACTATGCCACTTTTTTTTTATTTTACCAAAACAAATTGTGATGTTAACTAATCCCTCAGTGAACCAGATCAGGCTTCTCCAGTGACATACCTTGCTATCTCTCAGCAGAATAACATAGCTCGACAATAGCAGACTCAACTGAGGGTAAGGAAAATGCTTGCTCCACTTTGGTCAGTGTATGGGATCTCCTCTCTGCTGCTTTGTCATACTTGGTCTCTGGATCAGGAGAGCACCCGATCCCTAACGGCCTAATAACCCAACACTTTCCACACCATTTCATTTCCTTGATGGTGGAGGGGCAAACCTGCACCTACGTTTATCCCCTCATCAATTATAAATCATCCAATGTTTGGATAATTAAAAATGCAACATTTATTTATTTTTCTCTCCCACCACAAGACAAGCCCTCCGGGTTTTGTTGGGGCAGGGTGGGATTCCCCTCTCGTATTCTCTCCAGGGGACAGTCAAAAAGAACAGAGGCTATGAATTATGCAGGGAGGATACATAATGGTAGAAATTGCTAATCATAGCTCATGCAACTTGAGAAGGTTAGACCAGCAGTCTGATTGACAGTGGGGTGCAGAGGAGACAACATAGTATACGGTAACACTGATGTCTATAGTCTTCTCTGGGGGCTTGCTGTGAGCTGACCTTGCTGGGGTACACCCATCACTCAGGACAGAGGTGTACTGACGAGCACTGGCACCATGAGAGGAAAGAGTGATGTCATGCTATTGCTATTTTCTTGCATTTGTCGACGGTGCCAATTGAGGTTTAGACAAATGGGAGATCACGGAGAATCAATACCGCAGGCAACTGTATGAAATTCGATTACAGAGTGTGAAACATAATAATCATTTCTCAAATCATGTCAAGATAAGGCTGAATAAAAGCCACCATTTTGGGAGTAGCATGATAACATTTTAATGAAGACGGCGGTGGCAGCAGTGATGGGATTGTATTGTCTGACAAAGCTGACATTCCCAGAGTGAGTTTTAATCCCCAACTCTGGCACTTCTGATAGACCTCTCCTATGGAGCTCAGCGTCTGGAAGACATTCAGCTGCACACTGTTACCTTTTGTTTCATGTCAGTCTAACATGACCTGGCTGCCTCTGTGAAGTTCACTGGGAGATTAGGGAGTGAATAGGAGGGCTTAGTATTACTTAGTGGATGGCACAATATCATATGATATCAATTTCTGTTGAGGATGCTGCTGCTATCAGTTTTGTAGTATCAGTTACATGTTCTTTGCAGTCTTTTACATGTTGGATTATAATGCAGATTGTCTCTTCACTGTCGACAGAAAACAAATGTAAAAGAAACGTGCAATATGCAGTAACTGGTGGCAATCCAAAATTTGGAGCAAGTCCTATGTCGACCCAGAAAACAAACCTGAGCTAGGCTGAAGTACTTAATGAACTGTATTACAGATGCAGCGGCAAATTTATAATGTTTCATATGAGTGAATGCTTTTACTCCATTTAGAACATGGTGCTGGTGCACGTCAGCATCTCATGGTTAAAATGAGTATTACAACAACAAACACAACCCATACATGTGTGCAACCCATGTATAAAAAGCTTCAGCAGTTTGATTCCAACCTTTGTAACTTAGAAAAATGATCCTGGAAAAACCTCCCAAAACATATTTTTACTCTTACGGAACTAACCCATAACTCTGTTCTTAAGTCCTAAACACTGGAGAGAGCTTCTGTATATATATGTGTATTTAAGTGTGTAATGTTCATATGGATGCTTTTATCATTGCACACACACAGCTTAGTGTTTTATGTTTTTGTCTTGATATTTTTGTGGGTAAGTTTTTAAATGAATATCCTTGTAGTTACAGTATTTAATTTCAGATATAGCGTATATCTTGTGATGACAAATGGATCTGTATTTAATAGCATTCATTTCAGGTTTAAATAAAACTTTATTGTATTTCTTTTATTTATAGGTTAAAAGACATTCACCTATATTTCTAATAATAATTATTATTTTAGTCATTGAATGAGTGCATGCAAATGATAATACAATTATTGTTTACTATTCTAATTGCAGTTTAGTTTTAGCACATGAACAAACAAAAAAAAGGATAAAGAGAGCATGTTTGGTTACAGTAATCCGCAACACCATTAGTGCACCGAGGCAGTGCCACAGTAAAGTAATGCAAAATGTGTGAACAACAACAAAAAAAAATGCGGCAGTCTGTGTTACAGCTGAAATAAAGAATAAAAGAACAAATAGAACATTTCCAGGACATTTACTCTGAAAATAGAGACCCGTACACAATTTGTTGTGTAATGGCACCGACATAAAAGTGGTGAGTAAACACAAAAATGGGGCTAGTTGGTGGTGAGCGTTTGTGCCGTTTGTTGTAACTCCACTCTCTGTCACAATGATGGAGTGTCTCTCTGACAGGTGCTGTGATTTCTCTGACCCCCCATTGTATTCAAACAACACAGGCTCCTCACACAGGAAGAGCAGATGAAACAATGGTACAGGTGAGTCTGGAAGAATTTTCCCTCCAGGGCTGCCCACCTGACAGTTAAGGGATGTGCATGTGTAGATGTGTGTGTGTGTGTGTGTGTGTGTGTGTGTGTGTGTGTGTGTGTGTGTGTGTGTGTCTGTGTTGATATAGCTTTTATCTCAAACGTACTAGATTTTAACAGCTTCTTTTTATAGTTAGCATTTAATATGAGTCTTTCTCCATTACTTCTTAGGTCAGAATCAGTTTATGGAGAGAAGAAAACTCATCTACTAACGTACTCTTCTGTGAATATTACTAAAAATCTCACTCATTTCGTCCCTGATAATTCAAACGTGTTTTTATCTGCAGTGCAGGTGTTATGTTGTATGATGATCCTCATGAGGCATTGCACTATACCGTCCAAGATTAAGTAAGATTAAGTAAGTAAGGGGACATGTGTGTTAAGTCCGGCATTGCCTGCCTGTCATTATTTGCGGATTAGTGCTGGCCTGCACCCTCTTTGATGTGGACATCTTTCACACTTCCATCCCATTGAGCTCTGGAGACGTGGTGAAGGGAACAGAGAGACAAACAATGGATTGAAGGGGGCACGGGCATAAAGCAGGAGTCATTTTCTGCTTTGTCTTTTGAGCTCCAAGAGAACTTTCTGTAATGAGGAAGATAAAAACGTCACAACAATTACCGCTGCACATGTGAGCAATCACCTGAGAGAGGCCCCACACACATGCAAATGCACATATGCCCACATGCATATAGAACATACATATATGCATTTCTGCACGCCTGTGTGCACACACACACACACACACATACAACCAAGAGAAGTGACGCTTGATGATCCTGTGGGGTCTACTGCCCTCTGCAGGACACAATTGGAATGAATGCAGCCTAAATTTTGGCACTATACAGTCATATATGAGCTTGTAATATAACATAATTCATCCTGTAATTGTGACTGGAGGGAGCTACTACGACAGCAGTATGTTTTAATACAGAAGAAGACAGTTTTAGTTTTAAACATTTTTTTTTTTAGTCAGTCTTTTTTTGGGGGTGTTCCACAGAGGAGCCTATCTGTGCATGGCCAGTGTATGGCTGAGTGGAGCCACCTTACAGAGGCAAACACAAGGCCTCTTTCAGGCAGAGCAACTCCAGAGGCATATGAGGGCACTCAGTGTTCCACCCCAACCACAGGATTTATTTACCTTCCAGCAAGGGGCAGCCAGTAAGAGGAGATGGAGTGTGCTTAAAGAAAGGTAGGGGTCCAGAGTGTGGGTGGGTGTTTGTGTGTGTAGGTGTGTGTGTGTGTGTGTGTGTGTGTGTTTGCGTGTATATGTTTGCTTGAGGGGTGGAGAGCTGGACTGGAGGAGCACAGTGTTGTGTGACAGTGGATAGCTTAAGATAGAAAGTAGATGTCATGATCCAGAAAGAACACCGCCACAAAGCAGAGACACCCAAAAAAAAAAATACACAAATGCATTTGTGTATTTGTCATGTCGACTCAGGTACACACCAATCAAGAAACCCTTTCTTTCCTAAAACAGTCATTACCTATCCAAACCACTGAGTGTAAAGAGACTGAGGAGGGGGGGGGGATGCTTAAGAGAGGAGGAACATGGATGAGAGCCAGAAAAGGTCGATAAGGGCGGGAGCGGGGCTGGGTTTCCTGTTTCCTTAGCTCTCTCCCTTCCATCCCCATACACAGCACAAGTGGAGTCATTCAATATGTGTGTGCACGCAAGGACACTGTGCATCTGTTGGTACTGTAGTTTAATGGCATGCCAGTCTAAACCAGTGTCACCCTTGGAGCAAGCGGTGCCAAATTGTACCTTAAACTTTCTGGCCACGTCATGACTAAAGTGAGCTAGTCATCTATGTAAATGGTCGCAGGAGAACAGGCAGGTTACTTTGTACTGATTTATCTTGTGTATGTGTACGGTTTATCAACTATTTAATGTTTTCAGAGCCACAAAATGTTCGGTATGTTTGCAAAGATGATAAGCAACAAAAAAAAAAAGAAAAAAAGAAAAACTAATTACAGGATTCATGAGAGTTTTGGGGTCAGAAAAGGCCAAAAAGACAGTAAAACTGCAGTAAATTCATGGCGGTGTACCGCTAAACTGCAGCTGTGCAGCTGTCTTACATTAGCATAGTTGCATGTTACCCAGAAGTTTTGACTAACAGGAAATTATTCCTCAAATAAGGATTTTCTAGACAGGATATCTGAAGTTATAACATCCGTATGTGTGACTGCATTTCAAAGTACAATCACACTGCTATAAATATAAACAGCTGTATACAGACAGCTGTTATGATTACATTACTTGTGATCAGGAAGAAGGAACTTCGCTAACAGCCAAACATCAGTCAAGTGCAACAACACAAGACGTAGCAGACAAAAATTACTAGTCCAACAGCAAGAAGCCCAGCTCAGCCTTTTATTTCCTGAAGCTCTCGCCAACAAATAAAAGTTAGTCCCAGATTTATTCTCTTCTGGCAGCTTCTCACTTGTCGTCACTCTCTCATCTTCTCTTCTTAGCTTTGTCCGTCTTCTTTACCAGTTTCTTTGGCTCTGCCATTAGATGTTTCCATAGAAGCCAGCTCTGACACGACATCACGCCGCTCTCCGTCCCCTCCAACATGGTGGTGTGTCACTTTGTGCTGTAAAGCATTATACATTTCTTCTGGGAGATTGTACCCAGAGCCCAAAGTTACAAGTTAGTGTGAGAATGGATATACAGAGTGCGGAATGGGAATGACAGAGGCACCAGTCACCTCATTGCAAGTCAGCGTAGCATCAGTGTTATGTTGATGCAGATTGAATGTGTGTTATGTGTGTGCATGTCTCCTCTGTTTTTTTCCCTCCAGTTCTGCACAAACAACACACAGCACAACAATTCATTAAGACAAGAGGGAAGTCTGCTCAAGTTTTGGTTGTTTTTTTCTGACCTCGATGTGGCATACTATTTTTGAGAGCTCAATGCTTTGGTGGGCATTGAGGCAACAGATGCTGGGTAGCAGGGTATGAACAGCGCAGTTGCTTATTTGTATTTTTCAGTTGGAATCTATTACGTGACCAGACGTGTGGGGGTAAGCCCAGTTCCTGCCAAAAGTTCTTTAGTAAATGGCAGTCTTACTGAGGAAATCAGTCACCATCATTCAGCAGCTTTCAAACAACTTTCACTTAAAGTGCATTATAAAGTCAGGACATGATAGGTCAGGGGTGTCGGTTCATTCTAAATAACCTTATTTTTATTTACAGTCAATGTTTTCCACCAAAATATTTGTATCCTCGGGGTCAACCAAACATGTTCTTGTCCAAACATTTGCCAGTTCAGAACATTCACAAAGCCTCTTCAAACTAGTTTGAAATATGTACTATTTTTATAAGCTTGCAGACTTCCTCTTATATTTCACTGTGGTCTTACTTCTTGTGATGCATTACCACCGCTGTCTGTGGCTATACAGGAAATGGTTGTGGGTATGATGCCACTGTTTCTCTCTCACTCTCATTTTGTACTCTGCAATCATCCGAATCATCAGCGTGCATGACCTCTTTGTTCATAGTGTGCATATGTGCATCCTTGTGCATGTGCTGGTAAAACACTGCACAAAACCCTCAGAGACCCACTTAGCAAACCCACTGCTCTACAGCACTGCTAGTGGTTTAAAAGAACACCTCAGAGAAACTTGAGACTGGACCAGCCCTAGCTCTTCAGTGGCTTATCCTCTTTTGCCGGCATGGTAACATCTGCTATGTTGCTGTGGGAATATTCAGCATCAGGCAAACGATCAAGGGTAGAATCATCTTGACCAACAGCTGTGAACTCTAAAGTGCTTTCTCTCAGCTGAGGCGTGAAACAGAGAGAAAGAATGCAGACGTGAATGGGCTCCCTGCCTTTTTTCCCTAGTTATTCCCACTCAGCCTTTTGGGGATCCTTGGCAACAGCCTGCATGTGGATGTGGACTGAGTGAATTCCAGTGAGCAAACAAATCCTGCATTAATCCTCATGTTATCCACGGTGTCCTCAACCAGTGCTGAAAATGATAAGAAAGTAAAAATGTTTGTTTTGGCATCCGGTTTATCTGTAATTTGGCTCTTCTGTTGAAAAACGAAGCAAAACACAGAGATCAAGAAACACAAAGAAGACTTTACACAGCAGGTCTATAAAAGGCATTTACACTAATATTTAAATCCTAATCATAATAGGTAACCATGGTGACACAGGCACACAGAGACACACACATTTAGGTCCTAACATAATGAGAATACCAGAAACAGCCTGTTTGTGCCAAAAACATTTCTTCCAGTTCCTCTTTTGGACAGCTGATAGGATTTTCTTGCAGCTGGAAAACCTTGACACAAACAGTGTATTTCAACACACTGTGACATGGTCTTGTAAAATGTAATTTAATGTAAAATAATGAGAACCTGGTGGTTTTACTTTTGGATACTTTAACTGCTGCAAAATCATTTTGTGTTTTTGTTTTTGTACACATTAAATGTGCGTCAATGCACCATTTGACAACAAAATAATCATTTTAATTATCTTTTCAATATACAAAACTCTCAACATTTACATCTGTGTGATACATTTCTAGTTGCTCAAGCATAATTTGCACTTTGGCTGTTGGTTTCCTCTGCAAGAATAACCAGAATGTGACAGTAAAAATAAAGTTTTAATAGTTGACACTGACAGCAAGCCATTGAACAAACTCTTAAAAGTTATCCCAGAAACACTGAAGTGTGTTTCTTCACTCTGCACAGCAGCTGTACTCAGCTTGAATTCACCTCAGTTACAGTGGTGCATATTTTTTTTACACCACAACCAAGTATCAAAACCTCTCCTGCAGCATAATCAAGTTCTCCACCAACTATCTGCTCGATTCGTTTCAAGCTAATTGTTTCACTAAAATGTAGCTAAATATAACATAGTACTCTGAGCAGAATTATCTGACCTGAATGTGACATATTTTGAGAGCTGAACCCTATAAATGACACAGAGGCAGAGAGTTTCTGTTGACTTCTCTGACTTCTTCTGACTACTCAAGTCACAATTTAATCCCTTCAGACTCGCTGAAGACTTGAGACTTGTCTCAGGTTTTGGTGGTAATATCAAGATTTGCATTGCCACGCCACTTGAGTATTTAATTATTAGGCCTATGCACTGAAAGGATTTTGTCTCAGCCATGCAAAAATATGAGCTATTAACCCAGCTTTGGCAGAAAAATGTTCAAATGGCGTGACATTTGAATTGTTTAAAAGCATTCAGAGATTTGCAATTAATTAACTGATGAAAAGTTATGACTAAACCTGGACTGTGTTTGACCAAAAACTTTCATTGTGTTCTTATTTTTTTCCACCAAACATTGACAAGGGCATAAGGCAGTGAAGGTTGAAGCACCGACATTTTATACTCAAACATTTTTATGACAGATTAACTGCAAAACTGTATTGCTCCCAAATGATTATAGCTACTCTAGGGCGATGCATAAGCTGACTACACCCACATAGTCAGATACTTCACAGTATTCTTCAAAATACTTCAGTAGCGGGTCTGGGAAACTGGCGGCCTGTCAGCTGCAATGTATTCATATTTATGTTTGAAACACTAAGTTAGTATAAGCCCACTACTATATGTACCTCTAACGCATATCCCTTTCCATGAGCAGCAAGGCAGTTTCAGCAGTGCCTGAGCCAAGCTGAGCACAATGCTGCCATTGACCTGGAGTCACAGTGGATACCTTTATATACCATCAAGAGTGACAGTTAACACAACAGCACCTGGGTTCCACTTAAAGTGACAGCTACATACGTACATCTTATATATTAGTTCTCACAAAAACCACCAACAAACACAATTCTCACAACTAGAGGGTAAATATCTTGAATTTCGCAGCTCTTTGTATTTCTGGTGATTTCATTTCTTTGAGTTGGGCAGTGATTAAGACAACGCCTTGCATGAGAATTTTTGTCTGTGTCCATGAAGTCACTCATCTGAAATCAGCGGAGCAGTTCTGACTTAATACCTTGAGATTCAGAGCTGCTTGTCGGGAAGCGCAGCAGGTTATTAGCTGAGATGCGGCCTCTGTAAAATGACACCCAAACTGCCAGTTTATTTAAAGGTGAGGAGGCAGCACTGGAAAATGCATTACTACAATTATGGCTATTGGCAACACATGTATGGTGAAGACACATACAGAAGTTAGATATATTTATTCTATGGTATAGAGAATATACAGTTTATACTGCATATACTATATATCTATCTTATTGCCAGTTTTTATGGCATATTGTAGTTGTATCCTATTTTGCTAAATATAAGATAGATCCCACTGTTTTGCACAGCATACTTTATAAATACTCCTCATTTAGACACCACAGAATGTAATCGCACATTCAGTTAACCTGAGTCAGATATGTAAGGCCCTATTAAAGAACATCAGGTCTAAAGTGATTCAGACGCAGATCTACAGCAAAACAGGATGTAGTAGGCAGAGATGAGCACACAGCAACAAAAACATCCTCTCTTTCAGACACCACAC
Source organism: Protonibea diacanthus (assembly GCA_028641955.1). Classification (NCBI taxonomy): domain Eukaryota; kingdom Metazoa; phylum Chordata; class Actinopteri; family Sciaenidae; genus Protonibea; species Protonibea diacanthus. The sequence continues at coordinate 11,567,259 of CM053989.1, forward strand.
ACACACACACAAACAAAACACACGTCACTTCCACTGAAAACCTAAACACAACCAACTATCGATAAAATCTTACATAATAATCTCTTACGAGTCGGGCGTGACATCTTATTTCATTTGAAATGAAACACAGAGCGTGTTAAAAAGCTTAAAACCAGGCTTCTCAGTGAACACAGTATGCAAATAAATACTTCTCTTTATCAAGTGGCTCTTCATTGTTACAATGAGGCACATCATTGGTGAGTATGAATATTATTGTATGGCCCAGATCTAACCGTTTGGTGTCTTTTATGGCACCTTTGCTTACTTGTTTTGTGCAATAATGGCGTGCAGTTTTTTTTTTTGTTTGTTTTTTTTTTGCAGATTCACAGATACATTTTTGATCCCTCAGTTAATTAAATGGTTTCTCCTCAAGCAAACTGATGGACTTGTTGATCAGCGTCTTTTCGTCATCCACAAATCGATACCCAAACAGCTTCATGGTGGGTCCACACACTCTCTGCACTACCTGAGCCAGTGTAAAGGGAATGCTAAATCTCCATTTCTCTGCCTGCTCTGATGAGTTCTTCTGAGTAGAGTAAATCCCACTAGCTCCTTGTGTGGTCTGGGTGTTCCTCAGAATCCACTCTCTAGCTTGGGGACTAAATGGTATCCCTGTGAACCTGTACATCTCCTCGGCCTTCTGCATGGGGTAGCGGGCAATATCCTCATAACGCACCAACATGTAACGGTTCCTCAGCCAGCGAGGTCGGCTCAGTCCAACTTCTGCAGACATCCTTACGTGATCACAGTTTCCTTTGAGCCTCTTCACCTCCTCGTCATCTTCAGGCACCTGGCCGTCCTGCGCCCAGGCCTTCCATGTCTGGTACTTCGAAGAGAACGCTACCATTCGGGATGCTAATATGGCCCGTGGATCTCGGACTAGCTGGATCACTCTCACATCCAAGCGAGGATCCTCCACCAAAGGCTGCAATGTTTCCAACTGGCGCACACGGACAGTCTTAATGGCATGGTGTTGCTTGGAAAGGCAGGATTCGGACGCAAGGGTCAAGTTCAGCGGCCCACAGCGACGAGTCTTGCAGTGATACCTAAGACAAAAGTGGTACACTTTTTAGTGTCAATAACATTCAAAGAGTTACAAAGTAGGAGGACTTTCAGGGTTGAATCATCAATACAAAAGATGAGTGAATGCCTGATTCTTTGAAATAAGATCAAATGTACAAGCCTGTGTTGATAAAAACTTTAGAGTGAAATCAACTATGACAGGAGACAATTTGGTAAAAAACTGTAAGAAATGTCCATCACAGTTTCAGTCCAAGTCTGATGTCTTCATGTCTTGTTTCCAAAACATTATAAGCTTGCATATGAAAGCACTTTGTAACAGCTTATTTGAAACCTGAGTCATTGTTAGATGAATTTAGCAACTATGATGCAATGTTTTATTCCAAATTGCAATGACAGAAATGCTCTGAATGTGCTACACATCAGAAAAGTGCACTGAAGGTCACTGGTATCTGCAAAGTATTTAGAGAAATTTGCTGTATCACACTTTTAATAGTTCATAGTTTCACAGCTGATATATTTCAAACTGCTAATAACAAGGTTATTGAGGACATCATTATTAAAACAAACCTTTCAGACGGGTGCTCATAGTGGTTAAGAAAATAGATTTGCAACTGTATCACATTTAACTTTAGTCCCTTTTTTTTTTAGTTAGGATCCAGATAGTTACCTCTCAAAAACATCTTTGATTACAGGAGTGCAGACAGGTTCTTCACAGAGCGATAAACTGGACTCTCTGCGGAAAAGAGCCGGTGTGATGTGGTCCTGAGGTGGGGGAGAGATGAACTTCTCAAGAGGAGAGAAATCACACAAGAAGAGCCCTTGGACTACATCCCGGTAGATCCCTGCCAGCACTGTCCCGTTATTTGCCTCTGCAGCTATGGTTAGCATGCGCTCGACATGCCACAAAGGCTCAAACAGGTAGAACATGTTCTCTCCATGCTGGTTGAAAAATTCCCCCACAAACGAGGAACCCGTCCGTGTGGTGGCCAACAGTAATATGTGCTTACGGCCACCGCTGCGACTTTGCATGCCTAATTCATCTAGCTCGTCCTCTTGCTCCTCAGAGAGACTTGAGTAATTCCTTTTTGTACCAGCAAGTTTAGTGAGCAGTATTTTGAGCATCGTCAGGGAGCCATTTTGTGTTGTGTTGCTGTAATCCAATGGAGTCTGCTGGGTCTGCTGTGGAATCTGCCTCTGGATAAGCTTATCGGAGACCCTGATGAGATACAGAGGCTTGATTAAAATGTATATTTACAATTGATGAAGATTGTTAAAGCTAAAGCTAAATGACGTCTAAGAGTGTTTTCAAGCTGACTCTTTTATATAGAGATACTACAGATACAGAGTATCACAGTCTTAGTCTAAATCCCTTCAGAAAAATAGTTGTTTATTCTGGGAAATTGCTTATTCACTTTCTTGGCAAGAGCTATCTTAAAGACTGGAAACAGGAGCAAATAGTTAGCCTGTCTCTTTTTAAAGAAAGAAGAAATATTGTCATATTCCCCCCTGTTTCCAGTGTTTATACTGCGCTAAGCTAACCAGCTGATGGCTGTAGTTCCATATTTAATGTACAGGTGTGAGAGTGGCATCAATCCCATCCCGTACAATAAAGTGAATAAGCGCATTTATCAAATTATTTAAAGTTAAAGTTACAAGACAGTCTCTAGCCACTAGCATTAACTTTCTTTCTTACATTTGCATGTGCAATGTAGATATTGAGAAAGATGACAGACACAGTAGGCAAGATACACACAAGCATTTCCAGAGTACTGCATCTCAAATTCATCCAGCTTTTACTGTGAAATACTGAGGAAACGTCTCCCCTCTGGTGTGTTCATAAGAAAGCCTAGATGAAAACTTGGATGAATAGTGAAGTTGGATGATACAAATGATAAAAGTTATGACTCAAGTCTGGATAAATCAAACAGAGGTGTGAGTCACAATTTTCCCAGGAGGGAAATCCATCCAAAATTGCTTTTTTTTTATTTGGGTAACTTTGTTTGTTTTGATAGTTCTTTATTCTCTTACCTTGATAGGATGTTGCTTTCCTTCTCAATGATGACCAGGGCCACGATACAGATGAAGACAATTGCATATTTGGTCTTCATTCTTGAGTCCTGGCTTTGTAATTGGACGTCTAGAGTGTAGTCTGTGTGTTGGTCATAGCTTGTCATGCAGAGGCTAAAGCTTCATTCTGCAATGAGAAAGGTATTTCATTAAAGATAGTAAAAAAAAACAAAGTACGCAAGATATGTGGTACTCCTACTCATGCTATTCCTCAAGGCTTGAGAACATAATGGGTCATACAGCGTGAAGCCAAATCAGAGGATGTATCGCAATGAGAGAGAAACACAAAGGAGAAAATGAAACTGTCTGACATCTTAGCTCTGTGAGACGAACCTGATATTAGCACAGCATTCAGTCACAGTTGCTTATTTCTCTGAAACCTCATGAATGTTCAGCAGCTTGCAGAAAACACACAAGTTCTGTGAACTTGTTTGCCTCTTTTTTTCAGAACCGCTGAAAGAGACAGCGTCGCTTTTCAGAAGGGCAGGGGTCGGGGATGAAGAGGAAGACAGATGAGAAAGAGGGAGTTTATGTAAACAGGGCTGGTTTTAAATGCCAGCAAACACAGTGGAACATTTCCACATGGCTCTGAGTCAGAGGACACAGCCAGCACTCAACGCCCACCCCCCTCCCCTCTCACCTCTTAACATGAAGCCACGTTCTAAAAGAAGTGGCTCTGTTGCTGAGTTGTGCCATCTTACAGGTAAATTCGTAGCTCAAGTCTCAACATGTTGACAGTTAAATGACCTTTGGTGGTGATATTCATTGTTTATCAGCACAGAGTACAGGGCAAGTCAGAGCTTGGTTGTATTGCCTGCCATCAGTTAGAAAGCCATGCCAGCCCACGTTCACACCTCTGAAAGACTTTTTGGCACTGAGTTTCATTTTAAATTGTTCAGTACAACAGACTTATTCATTCTGAATATACTATCTATGGACTGAAAAAGAAATGTAGACAGAGCACACCTCCCCCACACAAACACAGACACCGTTTGGACCTGTCAGGAGAGTGAATAATTTCTACAAAGCATATCATTAAGGGAAAAAAAGACACAGTTTCCAAGCCGTTGTGGAGTGATTGTGTGCTCTGTAAGTAAATATCACCCAATTATCTGAGCTTAATACGCCATAGCCGTCAAACTGTCAGGCTGAGGCACTTGAGCTGAGCACTTTTACATATTCAAGAGTCACTGGAGCGTTTGGCAAATCTGACTATCTGCTCAAGCAGAAACACACATCACTCTGTTTATCATCTCACTACAAATTACATTAATGGCTGCCTTCAAAGCCTGGAAGCGGCATCTCATGGAGACGCTGAAAGCTTAAATTCCCCCTGAATGCTTTGCTGTTCATCCAGGAGTGTAAACAATTAACTCTCATAGGCAAATATTGAAAACAATTATAATTTGTGTAGGTGTCGTTCATCATTTCCGTGTGATTGATTGATTTTAGTTTGGACATACTATGTGGCAGCTGGAAATGAAGAAAACTACCCCCCTCCATCTCTGTGTGTGGTTGCCTACTTAATACTATAGCATTGATTTAAAGGGGGGGGAGGGGGCGTTCAATTCAAACATCCCCACCACTGAAGCAGAATGAATACACACTAATGAATACTTCTACATACTATTAAATCTCTGACGCCCTGAGATGAAGTCATGACGCTTTCAAACGCTCAAAATTAAATGAGGAAAAAAAATGGTTATATGGGCAAATCACATGCTCCAAAGACGTATTGATCATAGTGGACTACATGACATACACCAGCCTCCGTGTTTGCGCAATCATCATTTATACCTGCATCATACGAGGAAACATATACATCACTCACGTTATCGTTTGACAGCAGCGCTCTCGACTTTATCATGATTCATCTTTCATGCGCATGGCAGCAGGATGTTTACAAGCTCTGCCGGCGGATCTACACGATGTGTGTGTGTTTTAAAGCTTTGAGTCATTTCCTGCAGGAAAAAGATGTAGAGACGTTCAGGAGCGGGTGTTACAAACCTTTCTAGCTGGTCTCTCTCTGCAATCGAGAAAAAAATCGTCCTTGATCTCTTGAGAAACAGTGCAGTCCCTTCGTAGCATCTTGCTGCTGCATTGTCTCGGACAAGGACACACTGCTTCATTGTATCCCCGGACGCGGGCTCCTCTCCTCCTCCAGATGAATGAAAGGCAGCGCGGGGGGTCGGACGTCGTGCAGAAACATGAAGGAGAGCGAAGCGGACGACGAGCGAGAATAATTTGTTTTGATTTTTTTTTATGATCAAATATTGATTAAAAAAATAAAAAATACAGATGTGCTACAGATATTTACAAAAGTCCCACGAGAAGCGCAAACAGAAGCACCGACATGCCTGAAAATGAGCTTTCTGCTAAAACATCGCCTCTGCAAAACTTTTTTCCCCAACTTTGCCCATGTGCTGGTTGGACCGCACTGCGCGAGCGAGCTGACTACTAAGTACGTACCTCCCCGCGTGGGACATCCTGTGCAGGCGAGGTCACGTGGTCCCCAAATACCCTGCAATTTTGTATAAAGACCCCTCTTGTTTGAGGAAGTGCCTCCAGAATATAGAGTCGATGCTACGTAGCCTGTTACCCTGCATCTCTTTTGCATGCGTTTAATTGCATGTTGTGTGAATGCTGTAACGCAAACAGCCGCCCCTGTCCATTTAGGAATTACTGTTATAAGATAAGATAAGATAGCGTGTATCTTTCCCACGCAGGCAAATGGAAGCACACTCAGTCACATAATCTGTTTCAGACATCCGAAAACATCTTCAGAGCAGTTTAGATAAACTGCAATTTTCAATCCATCTTCATAAAAAAAAGTCATTTTACAGAGGCTAGTTTTGTTGTTAAGATGAATAAACACACACACACCAATGCCAAATAAATACATTTTAATAAGACTACAAACAAGGAAAAGTAGAGTCTTTTCCAAAATACAGTATATGCTCTTATCAGTCTCAACATCCTTCACTTCTAGTTTTTATTCTGTTATAATATTATTTGTAACTTATCATATTCATTATATTCTTAGCAAATTTGTCCTGATTATAATCATTTTACCATTATAAACACTGAAATAAGCTGTGAGTATCCGTAGGCACAGCAAAATACGAACAAAAACAAAAAAAACAGAAATACATTGTAGTCCTTGTTTTGGGTGTCACAGTGTATTGTGAGATTTAACACACTGTCATCCATGAAAAATGAGACCTTGCAAGACTATAGATCCAGTCCTGTAAGATCTCATGGTGTTTTTTTTTTTTTGTTTTTTTTTTGTTTTTTTGGTGGGGTTAACGAAGGTTAACATCTACTGCAAAACAGGCAGCAGTCCTTTCTATCATCACTCTATTACTTCCCATATTAGAATTTGAAGAACTGTTATGACCTAATTCACATTTCACACAAACGCCCGCTAATGTGCACTATGTTTCTTCATCACTTTGGATGCTAAATGCTCTTAAAGTTCTCTAATTTGGTCCAATTTGGTCCACTTTATCATGTAAACACAGTAGTTCTTAAATGTCTGGTTTTTGTACTGAAGACTTTTGACATGTCACAGGTATAAAAGCACAGGTATGAAAAAATAAAATGAATGTTAGCTGAAAACCACTTAGATGATTCAGTTTCAGGGTCTTGCTATAGTTTGTGCTTGCTCACTGTCACACTATCACGATGTACTTGGACAGGACAGCACTTGGATATCAGATTCCAAATTCATATATTTGTCAGACTGTGGCGTGATCTGTGTGTTATCAATATTGTCAGAGAGTAATGATGATCACAGCTACACCTCATCCTCAGTACTAGATAAATCAATACATTTATAAATATTAAAGAAAACATTATATACTCATGTAAAAGCATTTACATTTATTGTCCACCACCAGTTTTTCACCACTTGGAGGCAGCAGTGTTAAAGGATCTAAGTATGGAGCAGCACATCAGAGAGGGACTGTCTGCGCAAGAGCACTGGCTTACTTTTAGCACTTGTACCATTTAAAAATATTTGATGTACCTTATTTTTACAAATTGCAATACACATTTTAATTTAAAAGCTATTATGGACAATTCAAAGTGAAGTTTGTTTCAGTTTGAAGAACAAAATAAATAGTTTGATTTGTTCTCATACACACATTTTAACATGACTTTTATTTAGTTTTATTGTATTTATGCCTCCTATCTTATGCTTTTTTGCTGTTGCAGAGTTTCACTGACAGTCACTGATAAGGCATCAATGTTTTAGACCCATGCAGACCCAATATAGGACTAACTTGTTTATAAGTTATCTCACCAACACAACAGTGTGCTGTGGTTATTTCAACCCATGATTATTTCTTCAGAAGCAATGTGTCATAAATATTTTGGGGTTTTATATGATTCATGACTCTGTGTGTTCACTCTGCTAGCACTCTCTGAGGTTTATGAAATGAAAAGGCTGTTAACCTACAGTATACATGGAGAGATTAGAGGAGTGACCTAGTTTTGGAGTGGACCTGGACTAAAAGCGAACCTCTGCCCTTGGCAAACCACACTAGAGATTATTAATAATAATCCAAAATGGTAAAGCTGAATTGGGTATCTTGACAACAGGTGCTCGAACAGACAGAATGATCCTGTAGTGACACAAGTATTGTCGATTACAAATGATTTACAGTTTCCCATTTTGTTTTTGACCAGGTTAATCTTATTTTTCCAAGTATGCATTGAAATTTCTTTCATTATGTATTTGCAAAAATCAGGGGGAAGACCCAATGATTTATGATTTATTTTGACAAACATATTTGAACTGATCATTTTTCCAGTATTGTACTGTCCTGCAACTGCTAGAGAGCTACTTGCCAGAAAATGGAGATAGATGAATGGTTGATACATTTCTGTGAAAGATATTTTTGGTAAACCTGTGATTCTTGTGATCCAAAATGTTCTTGATGTCTTCGTAATAAACCGTTATTTGGTTGTCTACATGTTTATTTGACATTTTTAATAGGCCCTCACGTTTCAGAGACATGTACAGCACTAGAGCCAAACTAATTCTACTTGCAGTTCTCTCTGTTAACATCACTTCTTGATGAATGGCCAAAAACGTGCTCAAAAACTTCGACCACATGATGAAATCTTACACAGCAAACCCAAACGTTGCTGAGGTACACATTCTCATAGTAATATACTTTCAAATATGGCAATTATGTGGCATTTGAAGATAAAGTAGACTTAAATGCTTCAGCTACTATTTTATAATAATAAATTAATGGACCAAATAGGGAACAAATGTGTTTTGTCAGACACAGAGATAAAGAAAAGAAAATGGACAATAAAAAACAACTAGAAGAAGGAAGAATGAAATGAAATACAGTATCTAATGTATAATGTGTGATTAAAAGCAATGGCTGACAAACATGTTTTGAATTAAGTTGTCCATGTTAAAGCAAGTCTGAGCGCTCCTATACGTGTTACAGCATAGTTGGAAGCAGGTTCACATTTAGATTTGACTCTAGGGACAATCAGCACACATCTGACCTGAGAGGTTGAGCTGGTTGATATTGTAGAAGAACTTCATTGCTGTGTTGTATGACCATTTTATTTCTGTTTGTCTCAGTGTAGCATAGCAGAAAACATGTTAGCATCTCCATGTGTCATCCTCTGCTGCTCTTTGATTTCTTGAATTTTGTTTGTTTTCATGTGGATGCTAAACCCTTTATGGGTTATATCCTTTTAAAGTAGGACCGTGACTGAAGTGGCCCATCTGGTAAGGGCACAGTATGATTTGAGACATTGTACAGTCATGTCAGTGGCTGACATTTCAGGAAAACACTGAGCCTATTTAGATGCAGGTTTCGGCTTGTCTATCGATGACAGTAATTCAAATCAAATGATGCACATGCTGCTGCAAGCTGAAGTGATAAGCATTTCCCTGAAATTTCCTTGTCTGTAGCGTAATGGCTCTGTCCCCAGCAGGAACAAAGAGGTCAGCATGTGCCGCTGTGAATGAAGGCATGGGATTAGAAACTAAGAAGATGACTACAGATGAGCAGTGGGCTTTTATCTGTATGATTTTTTTTGTACGGTGATCATTGCAAAGGCACTTGCATGTAAAAGCTTCAGTGACATGTTTTCATTATAGAATGCATGTGCAGATAAAACATCTGAAGGTTTAAACATTTTAAACAAAGGTCAGGTTCGCTATGACAGATGATGACAGATCATCTGTTTGTGAACTCACGCAATATTGAATAGAACATATCCACCAGTCGACTCTTTGGCTGCTTGCAGCAACAGTATGTGTGCTAATTGTGCTTTGCATTTATGTCTGATGGAGCCTGTGTGACCACAGACAGGCTCTGTGCATTACAAGATGAGGAGAGATTAGAGCACAGTGGGTTAATCTTTAGGCCCGCCATCTGCCAGGACCACGAGAATTAAAGCTGAAGCCGCAGCCTTGACCACCAGCATATAGAACTAACTTGACAGGTGCTGTGAATTATGGTGTGGTCATCATGTGAAAGTTAAGGTCGCTGATCTTGAATGATACACTAACCATACACCTAAAAATTTATGTTTTTCCTTCTGTGTTTGTGGCAACTTTCTGAAAGCAAACTTACTGCAGCCAATGAGCTCATGCGAAACACTGTACATTATACCAATAGGAGTCAGATTATAAAGTAGATTTCATTTCAGAATGAGAATGTGTGAGTGTAAAAGGTTTATTCATATGTGTAAATACCTTTGCATGCAACATGGGTTTAATGGTGTGCAAAGGCACCATACAAATGCTTTGTAAAAATAATTTTAAGTATACACCCACTTTTTGTCTGGATTATTGAAAAACATTTTAAAAATACAAATTAAAAAGAAAAAAGTAACTCATAAACGTGACCCAGTCGATGAGTTGGTGTTTGGAGGACCACTGGGTTAGTATTGTATAACATTTGTTTACCTCCGTGCGGCAAATAAGATTATTAAACAAGAAGATTAGCCAGCTTCAGTGCCCAAAATATCACGCAAAATGTCCCAGATAGACATTAAGTTAATCAGTAAAGGTTTAATTAGAGACTCTACACACTGTTGACATAGTGAACATGAAAAGAAAGAAAGATTACAATAAACAATACTTGCATGTACAATGAAACTGTGGTGGAAATCTTTGGTGAGAAAAACAGACAAATACCCAAAGTTACTCCATTACAGAAGACAACATTGAGCATATAATTATAATATATACAAATATATAAGAACATCATTACAAAGAATACTAAGTTACGTTTACGGTTAACGTTTAAGTATTTCATCTGAAAGGTCAGAGGTCCACACACACACAAAGTGGTTCATACTGACAAAGAGTGATACAAGCATGTACATTTATTTGTTTCTGCTTTGAATCTGGCGTGATTTGAAACCTTCAACTTGGTTACAACAAACTAAAGTTCAGATGTGTTTCACCATGACATGTGAATCTTCCCATAATGGGAATCTGACTCTTATTTTTAGTCTTGAAGATTATCACAAGAACTCCTTGTACATAGTTTGCTACCCAACTCTCAGCAGGTACAAGTCACAGCTGTGAGATAGAAAAGCTGCAAACGGTAATCACCTTCCTAAAAAATACAAAGAGCATAACAATATAAACAGTGAAAGGTTAACAGTGTAATGGATTGATTCTGTCACCACACTTCTGATATAGTAAAACTGTCATGTTTGTCATTATCATTTATTCAGATTTCTCAGTTTATGTCATCAGTCCGCACATTCAACAGCAACTATAATATCATCAGATCATCCACTGCCATCATCCAAATCTTCCTCTGTTTTATGATTATCCTGCTAATTCAGTAAATACTGGAGTTTTTTTTTTTTCTTTTTCCAAATGCAACAGATGGTTGCAGAGTGCATAGCAGATGGCACTGTATACCATATCTGTATTGCTTTAATCCTTGGACTTTGTCCATAAGAGAGATGGCTACAGAACTTCATGTCAAATAGTTATAAGGCAGATCACAGAAGTTATGTTTATTACATGATTCTCATTCATAACACACATTATTTACATTTCAGTATAGACTGTGTGGCTGTTAAAACAATAATATAATCGTGACGTCGAAGCAAAATATTAGAATTGCAGAGATTATTCAAAACAGTCGATAAATCAAAGTTTTAGACGTTTATGAAAGTTTACATCCCAATAGTAAGAATTTCAGTGTAATGATGCTATTTATTGCAAATACAATGTTTATATCAGACTGTAGAATAACATTGAAACACTACTGTAAAGTGATTTTCTTCATATATACATCTATGAATTAAGGTATTTTAAAAAATTGCATATATATATTACTTACTACTACTTATGAGAAATGAAAGCTGTTAACATCAAAAACAGAACAAAAGGTGTACTGTATACCTGTCCATCATCTGCAAAACTGTGGTATATCCTTCTTGCAGACAGATCCATCTCCTGTGGATTGGTGGCTGAAGAAGCCCAGTTGGACTGAAGAGGCCCAGCAGTAACTCTTAAGAGGTGTCATTGGATTAGCATGTGAGCACCTGCCTTTAGCCTTTTCTTCCAGTTGCCCACAAAGACCTCAAGAGCTGGATCTCATGTACAGGACTCTCAACGGAGCCGTCTTCATGGTGCGCTTTCATGAGTTCACTCTTTAGGATGAAGAATGTAAAGATATCACATTTGACACTGGTTTTCGTTTATGTGCATGCCTGCTTTGGTAAGTGTTGCTTCTTAATTCTCTGCTTAGAGTAGACATGTTGCTGTGATCAGATCAGATTATAAATGCCGTTCACATACTTTTGAGAGTATCTGGGTTGAATTTTTTCTCAGTTTATAACTGAATTATGCTCAGTTGATTTCCAGTTTATATTTGGTATCCACTTTGTTTTATGAATTTGGTTTTAAAGGTAATTTGACATTAACATATCTGTAAGAATAACAATATTACAATATGAATGCAATACTGCAAATGAAAACAGCATTATTTCTGCCGCCAGAAATACGAGGTCTATGTATAGAAAAGAAATCTTAGTGAGTTATGTTGACGTAACTCCCTTGTAATCCCAGCCAGTGTGACCAAGAAAGCAGGTGGTATAATCGCACTGAATACCAAAACACAGCGCAGCAGCAGCAAAAGAAAAGAGCTATAAAGTCAGCACACTCACTCAGTAATGTCATGGACAAAAAACAGCAATATCTTGTTTACATTAGTCATCACTAACCACCACTGGTCATACCAGAGTGTACTAAAGAGATTAAAGGTGTGTTAAAACTCATGAATTCAACTTTGTAAGAGAAGGATTGTGGTGCTTCTTGTTTTAAATGTTATACAGCCACATTTTAAGGAGACTGACATAAAACTTTCACACATTCATTGATGGTTTTATGTCTCTGTCCTCAGCACAAGCAGACTTTGCCCCCTATTTCTTCGACAATGGACCCTACAGCCACAATGGGAACATGGCACTGTTTAGCCTCTCTGAGGACACGGCTATCGGTGAGATCAACTTCTGACATACAGGACATTAAGTCTGGACAGCTAATAGGCTGGTGGAGCAACCAATCAACAAAATTGCATGATTTAGTTGCCAATGTTAGAGAGTCCAGGATGTTAAATAGTCTCTGATAGATGGACAGATGTTGTTTGGCATGTACGTACTCACACTAACATGCTCATCTGTTGGTGCCACCTGTTGATGTGAGGGACAGTTTGCTGGCTGTAGATGTGGTGCAGCTGTCCCTCTACACCTTCCATGCTTGTTACGCTGCTGCATCCTGTGTGTCAGCCTTGTTTTGTCCAAATGGGTTAACTACCGTCCTCGATTGATTGTTAGAGGCAGGTTCATTTGTGTTTGGAACCAGTTTTATCAAGTATTCTTTTATTATTACATTTTGAATTTATCTGTCTAAAATATAGGTTTTCACTCCTCCAAATAACCAGCTGACAAGGTTAATTTGACTAAATTCATGATGTCTTCATTTAGGTACACAGATCTATTGTCTCAATGGCACAGATCCTGAAGGCCAGGAGGTGAGGTATGGCCTTTCCTTTGACCCAGGGTCCAAAGAGTATTTCAGGGTCGACCCTGTATCTGGAAACATCACATTGGTGGAAGCGTTGGACAGAGAGGTAAACATAACATGTGCCTCAGAGGACATTAGCGTAGGAAAATTATGAATTTTAATTTAAACTTTAACATATAATTCTTAAAAAACCTAATATGATATTCTTTTAATCATTTGAAGTCTTGATATTATCTATCTCTGCGTAGAAACAAGATTCTATTGACGTTCTTGTCAGCATCACGGATGGACAAAGCAAGGTATCAACAACATCTGGTTCAGTAATGTTTAATCCATTATAATGAATCAAACCAAAATAAACCTGAGCGTGTTTCATGTGGTTGTGTTTTAGGTTGTGGAAAGAGTCACGGTATTTGTCATGGATACAAACGATGAAAAACCTGAATTCTATAACATGCCGGCAATCATTGATGTACTGGAAGTAAGTTAAGGCATACACGTGTGCTAAATATGAAAGTGAATGTGTGTTACATAATGTCTTGTTAAGCACTATATGTTGTGTTGCACATTTCAGACAACTGCGTCTGGCAGCAGCATTTACAAAGTCGAGGCAGTAGACAAAGACACAGGCTCAGGTGGCTCCGTCACCTACTACCTCCAGGTAAGAAAACACTGCCCACTCACATCCCACCCACTTTGTCTTCTGCTATAAATGAATACATTAATAAGACATTTTTTTGAATGCTCACAATATAGCTGAAACTGGACAGTTCTAACGTCCATCTGCATGTGATGGAAATAATGTATATCGGTACTGATAACAAGGGTAGCATCAGTTAGATGTTGCTCATGTGTGTATTTGTGCATGTGCCTGAATATGCTTGTGTAGTTATGAGAACGGGGATTAAATCACAATTACATTTGTGTCAGGTACTGGAGGCTTAGAGGGCTGCTTTAGCTGGGGGTGGCAGGGAATGTTTGCACTTTGGACTATTAGGACTGAACAACAGCTGGCCTGGAGTGACAGTGACGAGGCAGTGCACATCTGGATACAGCAGCTTTTCACCTGCCTGCCCTGTCCTTGAGCATATGGGCTCTTTACATCCAGATGGACAAAGAGATAGACTTTATACAAAATGTGGCCTAATTCAAGTGGTTACTGAGTGTTTTTATGCAGCCATCTGACCACTTGTCATGATATCGCACGTGAGCAGTTGTAAATGGGGTTTAGGGGTTTCAGCGACAGGCTTTTATTCATGTGACCTAAAATGTGTCTCTGTGTGTGCTTTTAAAATCCTGCTTTTGTCCCTGTTCTCTGTTACAGAATCCTCAGACCACTTTGTTTGCCATCGATAGACATAGTGGTGTCCTACGTATCAAATCTGGAGAAACGTTGGACTACGAGAAAACAAAGACACACTTTGTCACTGTTTTTGCAAAGGTATTAAAGATGTCAAAAACATTTTGGTCCAGGTTTAGATGACTCTATTTATAGAATATAGCAGAAATAAAATATAATATGCATACCTTTCATTAGTGTATGTATGAGCCTATTATATCTACAGATGCCACATTACTACAGGACAGACTAAACTAAACACTGGCTATAGTTGGGGCTGTTCGCATTTTTCGCACATTTCACAGCCACTGCGGTTTCACCTCTCCGCTAGGAAGGAGAGTGTAAGCCAAGGTGCAATCAGTAACAACACTGCAGATGGCACTAAAATCCTACACACAGGTCCTTAAATGGTACCCTGTGAATATTTAAGAGGTAGCAGCGGCTTTGCAATTTTTTTAAGAGGAAAGACAAGTTTGGTACATGTTTGGAAGGCCTCAATGGCACACAAAATACATGTGGGTGAAATGATAATTCTACACATGAGGAAAACTTCACAGGGCGCTTTTAAATATTTGAAAGAGATGCTTCCTTTTAGCTACATCTATAAGCTATAGCTCACAGTTGGAAATAATCAACTTACAATTACATTTAAACTTTAACAGTGTAAATGAAGCTTTTTAAACCTGGAGGAAATGCATTTACAATTCTTCTGTTTATTTTTTTAAATGTAAAATTAAACTGTTCATTACTTTTGTTACAGGACGGTGGGGGTCATTTTAATGGCAAGGAGCAGTTTATGTCATCCTCTGCTACCCTAACAATCAATGTGATCGATGCACAGGATACTCCGCCATCTTTTATTGGGACGCCATATTTTGGTTACGTTTATGAAGTCTCAGTGCCAGTGAGTATAAAAACATCCAACTGCTTTGACTGCAAAAATTTGTTTAATTAATTTGTTTAATTATTGATTGCACAAGTTTTTTAAATATTTTGCGACATTTTTGTAATTAATGTCATGTTTCTTTCACATTCTAATAAATTTACACTGCCATCTTATATGAAAATCACCTGGTAACCTAACAATTTATTTCTATACTCACAGTACAATTAAGAACCAACAAAAGAGGCCATAATCCAAGGCAGCATTATCTCGTCACACAGCTTTAGCTGCTGGAATTTACAGTAATGTCCGTGCTGCCTTCTCACAGCAGGTGAAAGCCACATCATCTCCTCAGTCAGGAAATATCACTGCCGTAGTGCATCATAGGAGAGAGATTGCATGTTTTCTCTTTCATCTAAAAGGGAATAATTAGGGCGCTGACATTTCAATGTATCTTTGAAGACTCAGCGAAAGGTGCTGAATACATTTCTGTGGTATGACTAGATGTGTACGAGCCACAGGGTTACTGGGTGTTTTGGAAAGTCTCAACCAATACTCATCCCTATACTGAGTTACATCATGAAGTTGTTTATTGGCAGATATTTTACAGCTGTAAAGCAGGTGATTCATGTATCCTTGTTATATTCAGGTTCTACACTTATCGGTCTTGTTTTAGTATTGATTTAACAGCAGAGCCTTTCTGCTGATCTCTTCCCTCAGGGATCTGAAATATTTACTGTGGTAGCCAAAGATGGTGACGTGGGAAACCCAAATCCAATCCATTATTCCTTTGAGGATGGTAAGCATTTCACTTAAAGAAGATGATTTCGAAACACAGCAAACACTGCTCACAGCAGTCTGTTGCTTGTCTCGCCAGGTGACGACGGTGTTTTTCGCATCAATAAAACAACAGGTTGCATCACCCTGCTGTCTCTCCCCATGTATCTGAGGAGAGAAATCTTTAATATTAAAGTCAAGGTAAGTTACGGTTCATTCATCCATTCGGTTTTACTATATTAAAAAAAAAAGGCCTCACTTATATTGTTTTCAGCATCACTGTCACAAGTCACACTTCGTTACCAAGTAAAAACTGAATTTCTTTGTCAGCTACTTTCAGATAAGTTTGTGCGAAAAAAAACTTACAGCATTTTTTTTGCCTGTATCTGTATGTGTGTACATATTCTATATTCATAAAGGGAGTAAAAAATGGATAAAACAGTCTGCAAAGAAAACAAGAATTCTTTTATCAGATAGCTAAGCATATGATTTCAAATTCCTTTATTCTGGACACCAATCCACAAAGTTCAACTGATCTGATGGTTAGCTATCATATAACATATGTGTGCTGTCTTTACTCCCTGTGTCCAGGCCTCAGAAGTAAGCCCAGAAGGCAGACTCTTGGACTATGGGGTGACCACGGTTGTGATTCGTGTGGTAGACCTGAACAATAATCCACCTACTTTCTACGGAGAGAACGGCCCACAGAACATGTTTGAGTTGACCATGTACGAGCATCCACCAGAGGGAGAGATACTCCGGGGGCTGAGAATCACTGTCAATGACTCAGATCAGGTGGGGGGACCATTACTGTCTTCCGTATTTTCTCATACAGTGACTGTGCTTATTATAAAACAGACTAAAGGAAAAATGACTTGCTATTTTCAGTGATGTTTTACTGAGCAAGGATCATCTTTTAGCGCTGATACAGTAACAATGCCTCTGAAAGCTGTTTATGAGAGAGGACCAGTGATTTTCATTATGTAATAACACTCATTTTCTGACAAAATCACATTGTTATCTAACAAAAAGAACCTGATTTAATCAGTATTCATCATGCCACAGCGTTGTGCTCAGGCTGGTAGTGTGCCTTTCTCTCTCTGAAATGACTTTAAGCTTGCTATTATCACAGACAATCCCTTTAAAAATGCAACACAAATTAAAAAAAAGGTACGCCCTAACTGTGTCATTTGTCAGCTTATGCAAGTCTCTGTTTGTTTGTGCCCCCTCCGAACAGCTGATGTTCACCAAATGTATGCTCAGATAATACTGTTACAACATCAGGGCAAGCTCTTCATGTCCAGTGATAGTCACCAAGATTATTGCAGCTGCTACCGATATCCTATTGATTTCTCATACATTATGAAAAGATACAACGCTTTTATGCTGATTGAATAGACTATACACTGCATGGATTATATTGTATGTCTGCTTGTATCAAATGCAGATTACTATAAATAGGTTCATGCATATATAACATAACTATCATTTTCACTAATAAGACATTCAGAATAATATGATGATGTGTGTTGTGCTCTTGCAGGGTGCGAATGCTAAATTCACTCTGCGACTGATCGGACCAGGAAGGATGCTGCGCGTCGTCCCTCAGACTGTACTCAATGAAGCCCAAGTGACAATCTTAGTGGAAGACTCAGCTGCCATGGACTATGAGAAACACCATTTCCTCACATACAAGGTTAACCCCAGACGTCATGTGTGCGCCACAGTAGATTCAAATGGGATCACATGTCATAGAAACACACATTTCTCAACAAACGTTTCGCCTCTTTAGCTACTTGCAGTTGAGATTGATACGCCTGAGAGATTCAGCGCCACAGCAGACATTGTCATTCATCTCCTGGACACCAATGACAACGCTCCCAAATTCTCCTCCGATTACTACATCGCCAGAATTCCAGAAAACTCACCCGGTGGCTCCAATGTGGTGTCAGTCACGGTTAGTGAGTCTTCATCCCGTCTAAAAATACATGCCATTACCAATGTACGTCAGTCTGGGCTAAAGAGGAATGCTGATTTGAACAAAATGCCCAAGAGGGTCATTAATTCCCTAAATGTAGAATTTCTGTGCAGTGCGGTTGGGATAATATGTGAAAGCATGTAGATAAAAGCAAGGCGAGGTAAGCTGCCAGATGGCTATCACTTTCATTTTGTTGTGTAACACCAAATTCCCAGATTTTTTTCCCCTAATGCTTAGTAGCACATGCAGCTGCAGCACAAAAATATGTGCAGAAATAATACAAACACTTAAGGATAGATAGATAGATAGATAGATAGATAGATAGATAGATAGATAGATAGCAGGTCTTTTTTTGGGACTGTCTTATCTCATCCTTCACCCTTGTCAACTCATATCAGGCCTGCTGAGGTTCAAAGCAACAGGGATGCTCACTAATAAATCCTGCCTTTGCGCGATCACCTCTGAGGCTCGTTTCCTTGATCCCAGGCAATTTCAATCAGATGAAAGAACAGCCAACGAGTGACCTTGGACACACGGAGACAGCGAACAGGCATCCCTGCAGCGACAGACAGACAGATTAGCTGACGCCTATCACGATGATGATGTTCCTATGACATCAAAAATCAGTCTTTTTATAGCTGACCTCTGTAACATCATGTCCCAATCCAGCACAGATTCGTTCAGTTTGGCAGAGAGTCCATGGTGGCAGATAATTCTCTTTCTCTCATTCACTTAAGTAGAAAAAAAACATTACAAATAAATCTAACATGAATATTTTGATGTTTATCAAAGGTAAGAGGTAGAGAGAGACCTGACTTGAGGCCAGAGCAATGACAGCAAATGGGGGGATATGCCTTTGCTCACTGAATCACAAAATGCTTCTTAAAAACTCCCGAAGATGAAATAACGATGACTATGACTGTGAAAGTTCTGTTGAATTGACCAAAGTGCTGTAATCTAAGCCATTACATTGATTTTTTTCTATTTGTCTCCAGGCAACAGATCCAGACTCGGGCCCCTGGGGTGAGGTGAAGTACTCTATCTACGGATCAGGGGCTGACCTGTGAGTATAAGAATGTGAGGTTTGTTTTGACAGGGTGAGAGGAAGAAATTGCCTCTTTTTACAGGGGGAGACTCAACACCCCTTCAAATTCACTCACCTTAATAACATTATTTCTCAGTTTGAATATGAATTTGCAGCGACAATGTAAAAGAAAGAAGAGAAAAAGAAGAGATAATAGTAATAGTACCCTGGAGTCAAACAGTGTTATTTAAAAACATCAAAGGCACACTTATCTCAAGGAAATACTTTAATTAAATGAATCAAATCTTAGCCTGTATGTAGCGTTTTTAATTGTAGAGCGCTGGACTACTGTAAATGAAAAGCACCCACATTAAAAACACATCTGCCAGAAAGCTGTACAAAAATATGACAGCAGACTTGTTTTTCATATGAAAACTTGGTTCTGTTTATTGGACCAAAGTACTATAGTCCCTTAGAGGATTTGCTGGTATTTTCTCTGAGCCCGATTTTTATTAAATTTCTAGTGGAAGTCTAACCTCTGAGAAAAAGGTTGACTGTTTTCTCTCAGTGATAATAACACACAGTTAACTCACTCACTGCAAACAGAATACTAAAGATCACCTGCATTTTGTACAAAACTTCTACTACAAAACTACAAAATCTCTAACACATCTAAACACTGTCACAATTAATACTGAAAAATGGTTTGATTGTTTTTCACATTTCTGTCTGCATCCCTTACAGGACCAAAAGACAGTAAAGCAAACATGAACCTATAATGTAAAGTGCCAAAGTAAACAGGCAGATCAAGACACACTGCTTTGTACGACGAAATGTAGGTAGACGCTATTTTTGGACCTCTCAGTACAGATTTTGAGCGCTGTAGTGATGAATTAGAGGAGATATGTGATGCCACGTGGTGTCTAGGAGAAGGATTTCTAAAATAAGCAGAGGAGAGAGATTTAGAGCACTTTCATCTTAACTTGTTTGGTCAAAACCATTTTGAAAGTGTGTCACCTCTGATTACTCCAAAATGCCACTCTGAACTTGAGATTTGTTATGAAGCAAACATTTCTCCGCACAACCACTTTTTTTTTTATGATATCTTGTAGAATGCCTCAGCGCACACAGGAGGAGCGCAGTGCTGATCTTTGCCTGCTCGTCCTCCGTCTTTGTTAATCCTCTAATGAGATTGGAGGAGAAAATAGACTGCTCTTTGCTTCTGACTACCTTACACTGTGACAAAGTCACTGTCGGGTAACCAAACAAGTCAGTCAGTGAAACAATGTTTCCACTCTTATCTGCTCTGTATGTTTACAGTTCAATCTTTTATGACTGAAGTTAATCGTAATGTGATAAAGGGATAGTTCAACATTTTGGGAGATGCACGGTTTTGTTTCCTTTTTGAGAGTTAGATGAGATGATCAACATTCTCATGTCAATGTGTTATGTATGGAGTTAGAGCCAGGAGGTGATTAGCCTAGCTTAGCATTGCTAGTTCACAGAAATTAAAAAAGACAATTAGTGGTTCCTGGAGGGCATGGTGGTCACATCACCTGTAGAAAATGCACAGTATACATAAAGCTTAACATACAACAATCATAATCGGTAAAAATATTCAACGCTGTGTAAGAAAACGTGACTGTATTGCATGCATGTGAGTTAAATTTCATAAATCATCAGGTTCCTGATCCAGTCTGCATCTGGGATCATCTACACCCAGCCCTGGGCGAGCCTGGATGCAGAGGTGAAGTCCAAGTATAACTTCTATGTGAAGGCAGAGGACGCAGAGGGGAAGTACAGTCTAGCTGAGATCTTCGTGACGGTGCTGGACCTGAATGACCACCCACCTGCATTTAATGACAACTTCCTCGAGACAACTATGGTGATTGGAGCACCAGTGAAAGTGGAGGTATTTAGCGATTTACTATGTTAGATGGAGTGATGTTCAAGAATAACAACAACAGTTACCTTACATTGTTATTTAAATGCGTCTACATCAACACAGGCTATGGACGATGATGCAGAAGTACCAAACAATGTTATTGAGTATGCCATCATGAAAGCGGAGCCAGACAACAACATCTTTGACATCAATGCTGAGACGGGGGAGATCATGCTCAAGTCCTACATCAAGTCAATGGCCATCATTAAGAACATCACCAAGCAGAGAGACTGCACCTGGTCGCTGGTGGTGCAGGCCCGGGACCAAGGCCAGCCGTCCTTTAGCACCACTGCAGTCGTCAAGATCGACATCACAGAAGCTGTAAGTTGCAATAAAGTAGATAAGTAGATGTCAGTTAATCCCATATGAGTATTCATATGATGATTTACACATTTTGATTGGGATTGAAGCCCCCGTTTTTAGTTAAAATGAAATGTTCTTATTTGATCAATAATTACTTACTACTTAGTTTACATCAAGTGTTGAAACCTCTCATCGATTTAGGTGGAGGTGCATCTTTTCTGCAGAATAACCCATATCAGTTGTTTGCTTAGGAGGCCATTAAAAACTTTTGCGTCTTACACGAATGCAATTGTCATGTTTTCAGGTCAAATCCAGATTTTTCTCATACTTCTTGGGCCTAAGGAAACGTCGAGGGGCTGTGTTTGGGATTTGTTTGACCGTTGTCACCTTCGCCATTTCACTGACAATCTTCATTTCAACTCTTATATACTGGAAATCTGTGAAAAAGTCCCGAATACAATCTCACGGCAAGATCAGAAAGATTATGAGGAGGGCTCTGCCATAAATGAAGCTTGCCTTGAGATCATCAGCACAGATACCAAGAATTTGTGGCAATTTTGTGGTATAACAAAGATGTGTCTGTAAAAGAGTACAAGAGCACAATATAAACTGTCCTCTCAACATGTTCCCATGTTTTTTTTTTTTTTTCATGTTTCAATTTAGTACTGGTAAAAAATGGTTCTGGTTTTTCATTTTACACATGAATTCATATATTCATTCTCAGCATATTCAGATGCTGGATGGTCTCAGCGAGTTTCTCGGTCAACCTCTCTGATCTTGTCTTGACAAAATAAAATAGTAGAATAATTAATTGTGCTAATTAAGTATGATGATGAAGTATGATGGATGTAAGATATCCACCAGGAACCAGAAACATATTTAGTGTTTATACAAACAGTATTATGGCAGTACATTTGGAGTTTTGTATTTTGCACCTCACATGGCATTTTTTGGCCAAACGATGAATACATGCAGTACTAGAGCACATAGACGGGACACTATTTAGAAGTTAATATTTGTGTGCCAGATTATGACTTCAGTCCCATGGATGTGAACTCTCCCTGTGCTCTTTTACAGACCCAACTCAATGGGGGCCCAATGGGATTTTTGATGCAGAGTAGAAACAAGCCTTTGCGAATCCTAGGCATGCTTGGTGGTCTTATTAGTCTCATGGTCTTAGTCACGGTCTTCATCTCCACTGCAACATTCGTGCGCAACAAAAAATCCAACCGGATTCTGCCTAACCGTCGCATAAGGAGGAGGCCGCAGAATCAGGGCTGGAACTTCAAAAGCCCTTTCAAGAAGCCTGAAAGTCCCGGAGAGAAATTCAAAGTAGAAGAGGAAGAGCAGGAGCCGGAGCCTGAGGTCATCGTGGAGAACGTTAACTATAACAACAATGTCGGCAATGTTGTGAGACAATGGCCCCCACCTCCGCCGCCTTCTGTCCCGTATATGCCTCCTCCACCACCACCACTCTACATCCCAGGGGAGAGGCCTTGGGCAGTACCCAGCGTCTCAGCAACAATAGCACCCAAACCTAGGAAGAAGCCAGTGATAACCAGACAGGACACTATGAACAAAGCGCTGGTTACAGAGCTCAAGATGAGACTGGAGCAGAAAAGGCTGTTGAAACATCAATAGTGTTTGACGAAACAATCTCACCTCATGGTCCATTTAGTAGCAGTTCACTAGCACGGACCACACCATCAACCATATACGATAAAATTATTTATTGACAAAATGAATGATTGTGGATGAAGTATGATCTCGTGAAGTTCTTGGGTCTGATACTGCGGTGTGGGGAAGCTTCGGTAGGGAATCCGCTGTAGCATCCGGGCATGACGGACCCCCCTGACAGGCCCTAGGAAAGAGAGGAGAAAAGGTGAAAGAATTGGGGTGGGTGGGAAGGGAACACGAGCATGAAGGGAACCACGGGGTTAGGAGGGTATTTATAGGACTGTCGGAAGTGGCGCGGTTGAGGTGTGGTCCGGCTCCTGAAACTCCGCTTTAAGCTCCAATTCTGGAGCTTTCATGCAGCAGATCCAGGTATCATAGAGATGTAGATGTTCAAATTTCCATTTTTTTTTAAAGAACTTTTTAAGAAGAAATTTAAAAAAGAAATTATGAACATCCACATATCCAACAAGTGGGCAGACTTCATTTGTACATGATGAAGATTATGTGATGTAATCACTACATAAACCCTGAGGTGATATTGTTTACTGCTGTTCACAAGGTCAAGAATGAACTTTAAAATTCAATCAGTGCTTCTTGTGTGAATGTGTGAATGTGTGTGTGTGTTTTCAGGGAGATGAAACACACTGAAACAGCTAATGGCTTGATTCTTTGTGTCATTGTCTGTTTGTGTCACTTTTATGTGGTGGGAAAAACACTTCCCTGTCATGTGTATCGTCATTCAGATGGTGTTTTTAATTCACAACAGTTCATTGTTTCTGGTTGAAGTTTCTGTCTCATATTGTAACAGATAAAATCCACCTATTGAACCTTTTGTTGACACACTAGTGGCTTAAAGTTCCTCATCCAGGATCCCTTGCCGGGAATGAAGTCATTAAGATTTCAACAAGCGAGACTGTTTATTTGGGATCCAACCAAGCTCCTTACAAGAGATTTCATGACACTTGAACTAACTAAAGAGATCAGCACATCACATTAGGAAGACCTGTAATCCTACTGCGCAGGTGTAAAGCCCTGTGTTTTACAGCAGTCACGATACGTTTATTTAAACACAAAGGACTGTGTTTCCCCTGTTACTACTGTACATGTGGTGGTTTATTTGTTTCAACCGGTGTCTCTCTTTTTTTGTCAAAAAAAAAAAACTGTTTCTGTCAAAACTTCTGTCATTTTATTACCAATAAAAGGTCATTTGTAATTTCAACATTAGTGAAAGAAGTGTTTAGATAATTACTAAAGTAAGGGTAAAGTAAAAATAGCAATACCACATTATGATTTGCTTGACTAAATACGCTTAGTTACTTCCCAACATTGATTTTCTAAGTTTAGATGAATGTGCAGTTGGATTATTGACAACAAATTAAGCCTTTTGAAACTCATTTTAGATTTTAACTCATCTTAGTCTGCACATTATCAGGCCTATCTGAGGCCACGGCCAACTACAACTGTCCAGGATTAGAACATGTCCTGGACTCAATCCAGGACATTCAGAACACTTTAGCCTGGAAGACTATGTGAAAGAGAGTGAGACAGGTTTGTTGTCATTAGCTTAAGACAAACACCTCCTTAATGAGTCTGAAAATATACTCTACTGCCCCCTACTGTATACAGAGAAGAACCAGAGGGACAGTGTTCCCAAATCCTTACTGTGAATGAATGTGTTAAACTACTGGAAAACAAAACAGCAGCATATCCCAAAACTAATATATCATGTATTAACAGGAATATGCATATTATGGGAGATAGAACGAGATGTATAATGACAGCCTCACAAAACAAGGGCCTGATAAAAGTCCTTTTGCTGTACTTAGCTCCAATATCAATGTGAGCGTTACCACTTATAAAGTTACACTGAATCACTCACTGGGTATTTGTGTAGACATCATGACCAAACATGTACACTATGTCAAAGTCCCATAAAACATGAAATTTGCAGATTACACTCTCTAATCCAAGGACCAACTTGTTCATCTTTGTGCAATATTGTACCTTTGGTTAAAATCCAAAAGTCCATCCGGCCTGACCTAGTTTGGACCGACGAGATGTGTGACTGACATCAAACTTTCTGCAACCTCAGCTTGGACATTTCTCATGGTGATGATGACACAGAGCAGACTGTGGATTTTATTTTTATTTGACAAGAATTAAAATAAAACCGCCTCCTAAACTCAGATCATACATGCTGCATATATGTTTTTCCACAAATGCACAATGTGCTGCCTTTTCAGATTTGCAATCAGAGATTCTTGGGGAACTGCATTTCAATTTTAGGTCAAAATTGCCACACACATAAACTTAAAAACTCTAAAGCTCTGAAATGAAAAGAGGGAATATGAGGAGCAGCCCAAAAGATCATGCATTATGCCATGCAAAAGGCAGCCAGGATTACTGAGCTATTTGATAGAGGATTACAGAGTAAAGGTTGCAAAGAGCACTGATGCTTTAGAATGAAAGAAAGCTATGCACAGGGTTTGAAAAGCCCTGAAGCGGCTGAGGATCTTAAAGGAAAAGGAAATATCTGCTTTGCACATGGTTAACTGTGATCTTTGATCATTGCTGCATATGAGATCAGCAGCTGTGGTGATATGTAAGCTCAAGTGAGGAGGAAAATATGATAAACCCAAATACAGATGTGATTCATTTGTGTTCTATGCAGAATTAGATGAAATTGAGTGTTCACAGAATTTACACTGTTTTGTGTTGTGGATTACAGCAAAGAGCAGCCAGCACCAATCCGGCACCCGCAAATCATATAAACGCATATGAACAAGCAAGAAAACAGATGTGTCTTGGTCCAGAAAATGAGAGCTGCCAATCTCAACCAGTACATTTAAAGCCCTGATCTTAAGTCAATAGCAGCGGGCCCCAGCAGAGATGAACTGATCTCCCTGCATCACAGACGACAACACATGGAGATGGAGGAGGGGGTCTCGTGTGATCTGATCGTAAAGTGACGGCAGGAAGGGATATTGGAGAGGATGCCGGTGTTTGGGTATTATGTCAAATGAACAATGCCATTGGCTGAGGCATATCCGATGCACCATCTGTCTGGACTGTGCAGCGCAGATCATGTGTGACGCATGGCTGCTGTGTGTTGCATTCGGAGAAATGGGAGACAACTGTGACGTACATGTACAGTGAGCAGCAGGGAGGATTAAACATATGTTAACGGAAATCTGCAGTTCACATGAAGAAAGACGACTTCATCAGATGACTTCAGTCACTTCAGCAGTGACTAATTATGAATTCAGTCCTTTGTCTATAAAAGGGAGACTTCCTATTGTTGACAGATTTTTGTGTTATCTGTAAATACGCTGCTTCAGCAGTTTGAGTCAGTTGAATGATGTGGCTGTTTTCCAAAGATACAGTCTTATTGGCACTATATTCTTTCTCAGTGTTTCCCCTAATAGTGTTCACCTGCTGAGCTGCAGTAACAAAAAGCAGGAGTGATGTATTAAAAATATTTTGACATTTCAAAATATTTATACATTTGAGAAACGTTTTTGATTTATTTATCATATAAGTTATATAAAGTTAAGCATATTTTTCTTGCCATGAACAAGGACTGTGGATTTTATCCCCCATCACTTAAGTTAGGAAGAAATCTCATAATGACCAGAATGAACATGACAGAGAGCAAAACCTATTTCAGTGTTTCATATTGTTTTATCTGACTCTTGATTTAAGACAGACTTGAGAAACTGTGAACCTGTCCTTTAACCTTTCTCATTCACTTGCCAACCTCAAACTAAAAAATGGCAAAAGATTCACATTAAGTACACACTTCAATTAACAAAACAATTTAATTCAATTACCTGGTAACCACGAGCTACATAAAAGAGACAACAAATTAAGGTTTTGTCACTTTGTTTGACATTTTTGTCACCCCTTTAAAAGAAATGTGCTGAGGGAAAAATTTGCATCTAGCGGTGTAGTTACTGATTGCAACCCACTTGTCTCATCATCTCCTTTCTAGCATGAAGGAGAAACTGTGGTCGCCACAAAATGTGCAAAAAACATGACAGCTCCTATTCAGGGCCGATGTTTGGTTTGTCCATTCTGGGTTATTGTAGAAACACTGGAGGAGCTTCAACATGGCCGATTCTTATTTTCAGGTGTTGATTCTATTTATCCAAATCCACTGATACGTGCACTTTTAAAGAGGAATACAATAACTAAACATATATCAGTTACAGAATGTACAGTATACTAGTTTAACTTCATCAGTTGATATTTAATGAAGACGTTGTCTACTGACACAGTGCACAATCACTTCATTATTTTAAATAATCACCATCTGGTTTATGGGGTTTACTTGGTCCACATACAGTTTTATTATAGTTACAGTAAAAATATGTCAACTTAATTGATAGTTGAGCCAAAGAGGTACACCAAAATGAAATCAGTCAGAACACAAACACAGAATTACATACAAATAAAACAGGAGATAAGTGAGCATGTACTACTGAAAGACTCCTCAGCAGTAAATGTGAGTATTCCTCTATTTATCTCGATCCCAAAGGCTTTATACGAAGCAGCAATTTAAAATATGTGATCATTGACATTATCATGACAAGACAAACGTTCACATCATTCAGACAGAAAGAAACTGCATCCTTTCTCTACAGTGGTGCAAGTCCTTGAATTACACTCTTGACAGTCAGCATTCACGTCTTTGCAACAAACTCCTCAGCCTAGGACAGAGGAAGAGATTAAAACCAAGGCAGACAATATTGTCACTTATCTGAATATTGTATTTATATGAGTATCATACAAAATTATACAGCAGAACTATTTTTATTAGATTTTTCAAAAAGATACAGAATCTGTGTGCTACAAGGTCAGTTTCGTGTGCTCCCTTGTTTAAACAACTTAATATAGTTCAGCTGTGGGTCTGTTGTTGTCAGCCTTGAACTTGTGCAGTCTGTCATCCGACCTCCTCCTCACTTTCCTGTCTTCACTGGAATCTTTATTAACCAGGCCCTCGTCACTGGCAGCCTGCAGGCTGTCAAAGGTGCCTTGCCTCTCCCGCTCTATCCCCGGCGAGCTGTTTTGTCTCTGGCGGTTCTTCCAGGACTCCATGATACCCTCCAGGCAGGCAAACTTAGTGTCAGTGGTGCAGGCATACATACCTATAGGTACAGCCAGCACCATGGCTAAAACTATCACTATTATATGAATCAGTTTCTCCCTCTGTTCCATCTCAGTAATGTCACTTCCTGTCACAAACACAATGCACTGTCCAGTGCGTGGTGTCTGGTTCTTAAGAGTTACACAGATTTCATATTTGGTAGCAGGCATCAGGTCAGAGACGGAATAAGAGTGAATCCCAGGGCCGATGTAGATCATTTCTTTCTTATCAGTGCCGGCAAGGCCAAAGTGGATTGTGAACCAGGTTTCAGCAGGACGGTCCAAGGTAGCGTACCACTCAATGGAGATGCCGCGTACTGTCTGTTTGGCAATGCGGATGTCAATGTAGACGTTTTCATCAACAGCAGCAGGTGGATGAGCCGGGATGCCAGGGAGTGATGGGTGGGAGTCGCCAGAAGAGAGGACGTCCAGGAAGATGCTGACAGAGGAGTTTCCAATGAAGTTGATAGCAGTGCAGGTGTAGAGACCACGGTCAGCTGCACGGAGAGATGGGATCACCAAGAGGGATCTGATGGTGTCTTCATCCACTCTCTCCTGAGACTCTGACAGAAAAACAAGGATAGCTAATGTTATTTTATATACAAACGTTATTATTATTATTATTATTTTAAGACATTTTTCCATATTTCACAAAGGTGAATACAAATTATTCAGTTTTTTATATATATCAAATTCAGGTAAGCCAATAAATTAAGCCACTTTTACAGGGAAATGCTGAACAATATTTTATAACTACACACATACACACACACACAAAAAAAAAACACTAGATGTCAGCAGCTTTAAGATAGAAATAAAATGTAGGGCAATTGTTTTTTATTGTCAATTAATTTTTCAATTATTCAAAGAATTGTTTGATCAATAAAATGTCAGACAGTGAAAAATGCACACCACAATATATGTAAATCTAAGGTGATGTGATCAACACATATTTAGACCCTTTGAATATTGTTAATAGACATTAAATCCATTACGTATATGTAATAATGTGTGTGAAAGATGTACTAAAGTAGTGGCTTTATTAATGCTTAACAAATCACTTTTGTAACTTAGACACCTAAGATCAGTTCAATTCAGTACTTTATACATGAGGTATAAGCCATTTATAAGAAAAATATTATAAGTTGCCATAATTCATATAACTCTTTAATTCTGAAGAACAACTGCAGAGCATCCAGAACAAAAAGCATGCATTAATAACAGAGGACACAGGATAAATTACTTTATAAATATTTTACTTAAATGAAAATGACTTACTAATTTTTGCTGTTGGGTTTTTAGACTGTGAGAACTCCTTTATTAATCACGTATTAATACTTATAACTGTAGAGTTGATTACTTATTAGCAAGCTAGACACCCATTCCTCTTTATTAATAATGTTATTAATAACTATTAATGACTCATCAGCGACCAAAAGGTTGTTCTTATTAATGGCTTCTCTATTAACCAGTACAAGTCATAATATGGCCAGTGTAAAGGGTTATTTGAAAGTGTAGCATGGATTTTGGTCTTACTTATTATTGTGACTACTTTTACTTCTTGGGTAAGTATCCATGTGTATATAAGTACTTTTACTTGAGTAAAAGCGTCTCTTGTTTCTACCAAAAGTAATGGATGAGGGGACAGTGATAGCAGTTTAGTGGGAGCAGCAACAGCCTGTTATTAGTTTATGATGGACCAGTTACTTGCATTCATGATCTGCAGTAAGCGCTCCACTCTGAAGGTTAAGTCTAATGACACAGATGTTTACTTAATTTACGCAGTAGACCAACAGGGCTGACATTAGGTAGGCTACAGCACACTATAATCTCCAACACTCTTAATCAACACTGACGATGTTGTGTAGATTGAGAGCATCAGTGGTGATTATATCGCCAATATTCATATTTAACCCTCCCCATCTTATGTGATAAAAAAAATGTGTGTTTAAGTATCTAATTTACCACAAGATATCACTCCAGCTTTGTGTGTGAATAACACTTTCTGGACACTCTTACCATGAAATCCTCTGATTATCTTCAGACCATATGTCCACCACACTGCGGGGTCTGGCCTGGCTTTAGCGAGGCAGCGGAGGGTGGTGTTCGCGCCCTGGGGCAGGGTGATGTTGGAGGACTGGGTGGTGACGACGGGACTCACGCACGCCAGCAGCTCTACCTCATGGAAGAACTTGCCCGCCCTAGAGCCCGGCCCTGAGCAGGTCAAGTAGGAGTTCATCAGTATAATCGGGGGGCTTAGGGACCTGATGAACTCCACGAAACCTTTCAGGCGGCAGTCGCAGAGCCAGGCGTTGTCGTGCAGCGCCAGGACGACATTCGACTCGAAAGCAGTCGCCTCTTGCTCCTCCATGCTCTGCAGTTTTTGGTACAGAGGCCAATTTTGGAAGACTTCCTTCGATATGACCGTAAGCCGATTGAAGGATAAGTCTAAGTAAGTCAGACCTGGCAAAAATTTTAACGCATGCTCCGGAAGGACGTCCAGCTGGTTGTGCTTCAGGTCCAGGATCTTTAGGGCCGGCGTGTCCTCGAACGCTGTCCATGGTACTGACCGGAGCTTGTTCCCCTGCAGACGGAGCTCGGTTAAGTTCCCCAAACCCTCCAGACCCTTTGAGTTTATCACTGTGATATCATTAAAGTTCAACCACAAGTTCTCCAAGGCAGGTGTTTGTGAGAAAGCCCCTCTGGGTATTTCTGTGAAGTGAGATTTTTCTATGCGTATTTTGGTCATATCATCTGACAGGTTCTCTGGTATGGCCCCAAACGCACTCTCCTCCATACAAACGAGCGACCTGTGATTAAAGTGAAGAGATCATTTGGTTACCGTCTAAGCCTGGTGCAGCACAAACACAATTCATTAGGAAGAATAATTAGAGTTAGATCTCAATATAGAGGTAGTCTTGTTTGACTTTTGGAGTCAATATAAGCTATGCAGTTTCCATATAACAATAAATCTTTAATATATCTACCATTACCCAGTGACACAGTTACAAAGGTTAAAAATACCTCCGCCTTGGTTAAGACTGTACTGCATGAAACCAGGTCTTACCTTCCATGACGTTCTTCTACACAGCTGCACCCGCGTAAGCATTGAGAAAACGTTTCATACGCCTGGTTGTTGAACAAAACTATAACTAGCAGGTAACAAATTATGTCCATAGTCCGCGAAAATTCCCTAAAAAGTTGGGGCTACATTCGTGCTCAAGACATGAGCAGTGTGGCAGACGAGAGAAGCTTATTAAACTTAATCCCTGACGCACCGGCGTACAGAACAAGTGGCATCTAATTCCCGGGAAAGACACATGATTAACACGTGACAGTCAGTGTCAGGAGGTCTGAACCAAGTCAGTGCCACTTTCTAATAAATCACCCTTTATTTTGTTGTTGTAACTGTTGTGTCTAATAATTCACTAATGATTTATGGGCTGCTTATAAGCCTTTAATAAAAGCAAGCTTTGGGGTTGCCAGTTGGAGAAAAATCCTTCTGATTGGTATTTACCCTTTCTATTTAACAATATTGTATTATAAAAGCTGTCAAGCAGTTAATACTTACAAGTTAATAAGTTGCTAATAAATTAATTTTGCTTTGTTTGTTTTGTTGTTGTTTGTTGTTGAAAATTAGTGCATCAGAGGATTGTTTGATTACTGATGAACTAAAAAAAGATCAGTATCCTGCTGCTCATGAACCTTTCACAATCAGACAAAATCTGTTCTTATTAATGGCTTATAACTGATTTATAGCATTAGTAAATACTTTATTGATATTAATAAAGCCATTACAACTTAAAGACCCTGTGTAAAGGGTGACTTATCACAAAGTGGAAATTTTACGCGTAAGGCCACCTGAGATTGACTGAAAATAAAGAATAAAATATAATCTGTGTCACCCTTTTTAAATCTTTGCTTAACAGAAACCCAGTGTGAAAACTGATAAATATGGTGAGGTGAAAGCACAGATATAAGAACACACAATACTGCTAACTGGATATGTATATATAAAAGTTTATTTAACTATATTCAAATCATATCAACAGTGTTAATAGATCTACATTTTAATGGGGTGATGATGCCTCTAGGTGGCACAAAACAGGTACATAGAGATATTTCAGTGTGTCTCATTGCTGGGAATAGAAAGTTTTAACAAAATTTCCACCCTATTTACAAAGAGTCATAGTTCAGCCCTTTTTGTACTTCTCTCCAGCTCCAGCTTTTCTCCATTCACCAGTACTGAACCATGCCTATGTGTATATCTTCTGTGAGGACCTATGACAGATATATACAGAGGCACAGGCTTAACTGTAAGTGTACATCATCCAGTAAAGTATATACAAATCATACACATACATATATATGATATAAACAATGGAGTATCAGCCGTTGAATTCCCTTTAAGTCAGATCAGGTTGCAGAGGTTTCTTCACTGGGCCATGCAAGTTGAATGAAAGATAAATGACAGGGATTGTAACGTTCTTTCAACCTTTGACTTGTTTTCTCTGGCAGGTTTACTGATAAAAGCATGAGTGTGTCTGACTGTTGTCCTACATGGATAGGTGTATGACAGTCCATCTGCAAGAAACATGATTATATTCTACAAGGATCTGAAAAAGACAAGCTAATTCAAATGTTAAATATTCTCTAAACTGATATTTCCATTATAGTGCAGCGTGCAAAAGTCCTTTGATAGAAGTTGGCTCTCTGTGGAGGTGGAGTTGGTGGCGTGATCCAGCGGGGAGGGACTGGTGGCGTGGAATCCCATGGCGTGGGTGTATGGGAGCGTGTTGGGGGAGGACTGACCTCAGGATGTTGCTGAGGGTGAGAGTGTGGGTAGTGCTGGGGATATGGATGTGGGTGGAAATGGGGGTGGGGTTGTTGATGGGTATGTGAATGGGCACCGGGGTTCGGATTGGGACACGGATGAGTGCGAGGGAGATGGCGTGGAGCAGGAGCTGGAGCTGGAGCATGATGTCAGCAGAAGTACTCATTAGGCTGTCCCTCTATCTTAGCTGTGGCTTCAGAGTCCAGGCTGGAGCGGGCTGACAGCAACCTGTTGGACTCCTCTGGGTTCAGTCTGTTCAAATACTCTCCCTCAAGCCCTTTGGCCTTCGTGCCAGGAGACAGTGTTTCAAAGGTCACATAGGAATCTTGGATGTCCTTGGATTTCTTTCCCCAGTACTTCTGAATGCGTCTCTTCAGTGCCCCACAGCACACGATTACAGTGAGTGGGACAGCGATGATACAGGCCACTGTGATTACAATCACATTAATCAGCTTCTGCGTGCCAGTGGCACTAGCTGCTTCGTCAGTGGAAAATATGACACACTGCTCCTTCTTGGGGATAAGCCCTCTTACACACACACAGGCAATATACTTGGTCCTGGGCACCAGCCCTTCAATTGTTATACGGTTCTGCCCCGCCCCGACATTGATCTTCCTCATGTCCCTCTCACCAAACACAGCATACAGCACACTATATCCTGTTGTGTTCTTGGCTTTAGGGGCTCTCCAGTTAAGAGAAATTGTATTGTCTGTGTCCCCCACCACTTTTACTGAGCGTACCACCCTGTCTGGGTCCTGTTGCAGCGACGAGGTGTTGGCCGCCAGGTTGCTTAGATTAGTCTTCTCCAGATCTAGTAGCGTGTCTGGGTTGGAGGAGGTGGCAGGCCCAGGACTGGCTCTGTCAGCCGGGCTGTAACTATCTAATTCAAGATCAGGACTAAGACCAGGTGGAAGGCCTGGATCCAAGGCAGGCGGGGATGAAGGACTTGTGGTGGGAACCACATACCTAGCCACCAGTTTCTCCTGGTAGGCAGCTTTGCCCATCTTGTTGGGTTTCTTGACTTTGGCTTTGTTGTCGCTGCTAGTTTGGTTCCCTTCTGGTTTTGGTGAGTTAGACACAATGAGAGAAATGACAGCTTCAGCATTCCCCACATAGTTAGTGGCTTTGCAGATGTATTTTCCTGAATCACGATAGGAGACTGCTGGGACACCGAGGATGGACCAGGTGATTCCCTCCTTTGAGGTTTCCTGCTGGACTGTGGTGGCAGAGAAGGGAGAACATGGAGAAAGGACAACATGAAAAAGACAATAAAAATATGACGTGACATTTAAGAAATGTCCCCGTTCATAAATGCAAAAAGAACCACCAAGAAGGTAACTGTGTTGCATAACTCACTGCTGCAGCTGTCAATCAGACTTACAACCTTACTATCTCCATTGGTAGCTCTTTGTTTAATTAACCCCAGCACTACAGTGCAGACAAAAGCATCTTATCTCAGACACAACACAGAGAAAGACCCTGATGTTTAAAGACCTACTGACTCACCTGTTCCATTTAGGACTCGTCCATCCGCCCTGCACCATGTCAAGTCTGGGATGGGGACTCCAATGGTCCCGCAGCGGAGGAGAACATTGTTCCCAACAGCACTCCGGACTCGTGCCACAGCTGTGTGGATACGTGGGAGCTGACAGCGTCGCAGCTCTGCATCACTGAACAAGACCCCTGATACACTTTCTGGAGCTGAACACCGGAGCCTTGTGTCAATGAATGCCACTGAAAGAGTTGGAAACTTCTGGAACTGGACGAGGTCGTAGAGCCGACAGTCACACACCCAGGGGTTGTCATGGAGACCTGAGGGTGAGGGTACAAGTGAGGCTACAGGACGAAGACAAGCGTCCAGCTGTGTACAAAATGATAGACCAGCCTGCAGATGGCTGGTGTAGATGTTAGCATGTTAATCCTGTAAGAGGATTAACATTTAATTCATAAACTACATCAGGACCATGACTATGGCAATGATGGCATTGATGGTGGTGATGATGATGATGGTCTGATGATCAAGGTCAGATTTCGCTATCATTTCACACTGCTGCCCTTGACCAAAGAAAGCACCAGCAAATAGAGCTGAACCTAGAAGGTCAGTCCACTGTTCAGAGTCTGTGGATGAGCTCTGAAGATGACCGAGTGGAAAATTAACTTTGTATTTCTACTTGTATTGTGAACATGCAGTAGGCAATGACATGTAGCAACACTGTATGTGCATTGTTCTAAATTTGAAGGCAAAATACTTAAACCATGTGCTTGTCCTTGGAGAATGGGCAAAGACACATTCATAAACATAAAAGTCATTCCAAAAGTAGAATTTTGGCATTTGACTGAAAGGCATGTATTCTCAATTAAGCAAGTTTGGGTGCAAAGAGTTTACACCCAATTGCTGAGAACTGCATTATAGTATAAACCATTTAATGTGAGTGCTTATACAGCCTGGAGCCTAGCAAAAGATGCTAAAGATCTTACATCGTTTTCAAAAGCGTGTTACGTATTTAAATATACATGGGGATATGATGAATGATCTTAATGGCACACATCAAATGATGTGTTGCTTAGCAACTGATTGTCCAGCTGCTGTTAAAGAATGTTGCATTGAGCAAAATTGATTGCTTTTACGCACAGGGTTTTGGGTAAGGACACATAAACCACGACCTGGAGGTTTGGGTGGAAGAAGGTTTTTGGAGCCCAGGGTGCCACTGTCCCTTACCAAGTATCATTTTGGAGCTCTCTGGCCCTTGCGCAGGTTTTGCCGCCAGCCAGGTGGAGAGTACCTCTGCCGGCAGGGTCAGCAGGCTGTTGCTGGACAGATCCAGGTAGGTGAGGTTCTTGATGTAAGTGGTAGCCTCCGGTGGCAGCGAGGTGAGCTGGTTGTTGTGCAAATCGAGAAGTCTGAGACTGGGCATATCCATGAGAGATTCCCAGGGAAAGGCGGTAAGGGCATTCCCATCCAGCCGAAGCTCCTCCAGGTTGAACAGGCCCCGAAAACTGTCTGGGTTCAAGGCGGAGAGCGTGTTGAAAGACATCCACAGGAACTCCAGACTGGAGAGGTAGCTGAAGGCTTCGCTTGGTAACCGCTGGATGGCCGTCTTTTCAATCCGGAGCTTGGATGTGTCAACAGGGAACCCGACAGGCACAACAGATGTGTCGGGATCATTGCAAATCACGCTCCTAAAGGGAAGATGAGGGAATTTGTGTTCACTTCCAAATCATCCTTCATAAATTACGCATTTAGGGACTTATTTAGACGTAGCAAGTAACAATATAGATCAAAATGAAATGATCAATTAGATGTCAGCACTACAGATGTTTAAATAAGTTTTGAAGTCTACGGGATAATACAGAAAACGTGATTCACAAGCAGAAAAAATGCTCAAAATACTCATTTCCCAATCCATCCAAACTCCATAAAACGCATAGATGGGGGTTGAAAGTGCTTTTGAGAGATAATCCTGCATTAAATAAAATTGGACCGACATGCACTCCCTGAATTATTTTTTGTACACGTGTTCACCTCTATACAAACATGAGGACAAGACCTGTCTGGCTAAAAAAGATGCGTATGTGCGCACAAACCAGAACACACAGTGTGTTTCTTATATAAAATTTTCACTTGGACATCCTCCTTACCTGGCCTTTGATCCATCACTCAGGTTGTGGTAAAAACAGCTGCACTGCGACGGGCAGGAGCTCACTGGGGAGACAAGTTCACCTGTGGCCACATAGAGCCCCAGGAGCAGGATGAGGAACATTTTGGCGCACTTTTACGCATACGCAGCTTGCCTACATGTGCCCAGTTTGCGCCCACTGAAGTCAAACAGACTTGCCTTTTTCTCTCATTTACAGGAATATCATCCGCATGGCTTTGTCCCACCGCTTCGCTGTCCCATAGTGATCCGACTGCTATGAGTCCCGAGATAAAAAGGATAGACAAGGATTAGCGAAAGGACTGGCGTTCTTTTCATTTGGATGCGTATTGCATCCCGGAATCCGATAGGCTGCGCAGAGACGTCCCTATTTATTATCACAGAAAACACTTCCGAAATGGTCATAATCCACTATGATGTTTGGATTTTTTTTTCTTTCCCTCAAATGTAGCTTGTTCATTTGAGCTCTGCCGTGGCGGTTAATCTGTAAGTAGACAGCACTATCCACAAGGTGGCCTCTATTCCATGGCCTGTGGCTCCTACCTTGGAGGCTGCTCACTCAAAAAATGTTCACTGAACATTTTCTTCAATCTGTCATCATTTTTTTTATTTGATTACCTCATTTTAGCAAAACGCAAAAACATCATGGCAGTTAGAAAGCAGATAAAGAGACTTTAAACAAAACGGCAACAAACTCATGCAAAATAACAGAAAAGAAACTGAACCACTGATGAGAAATTTGCAACAGTGAATTAAATCATTTGGCTGCACACTGTCTCTTTTCATTTATGTACCAGCACATGAATTACACGTGTAGATATTTCATCAGCAGCAAACAAACCTCTACAGCAGTAGTATTTTCTATGCCAACAAAACGACTAAAATAGAAAGGAATGTATGTTAAACCAGTTTAAATGAATTGCTTCATATCAGCAACCCATTTGAAGTCCCCACACTAGGGAAAACACCTCTAATTATAAAGCTTTGCTTTTGCAGTGTAAGTGTAATGAGTTATTTGGCACATGTCCATAGTGTTTTCTTGTACTAAGTCTGGCCAAAAGAGATGACGAAACGCAGGCCTTTAATGTGTTTTACTTGGCAGCAAGAATACACTCTACATCTGACCCACATTTAAGACGCTGGTTGGTGGTTTTAGGACATGAGATTGCTAAACCCAATAGAATAATGTTGTAATAACACCTAAATATAGACAACAATTACTGTTTTTAGTAGCATCTCTATCTCTTATACATGTCTCGCATGCCACATACTGTTTTCCTTCTTCCATCCTGAGTACTTGCCCTTGCTATCTTAGTTTTGTTGCGCTTGTTAACCTTTTGTATTAAAACCTCTCTGGGTCACAGGTATGGTTTTAGGACTATGCAGGACTGCACTGTGGCTCTAAACATGTTAAGCTATCAGGTTCCCTCAGGCTAAAAATCTTAAACATTCCATATTGCCCCGCAAGTAGCTAATCTCATTTACTGAAGCCAATAAAGCCGCTGTTTTTCATTGTATGAATCAGAAGACTTGACTTAATTTGAGATGCGATGCCTATATACTCCATAGGATGTCAGTAGACCTGTGAGAGCCAGTGTGAGTGTGGTGCTCTTTTTTATTTATTTTTTTATTTTTTTATTATATCCTTTTGGTTTGGTTTTGCTTGCACCTTATTGAGGTGCAAGGTTATCACTATTACTATCATTATTTTACCACTGTACTGTCTCTATTCAGATTCAGAATCAGAAATACTTTAATAATCCCAGGGGGAAATTATTTAAATATTGTCCATTAATGAGTCATGTTTTTGGTTGTATTCCTGCTCAAATAAAAACACCTGATCACAAAAAGATGAAAAAGATGCGTCATTCTTAGTGTGCAAAAAGAAACAAACACTTGTGTCACCATGATCCCACATAAGCCCACATATGTAAGTTTAGAAGTTCTTAACATGACCTGATACACAGGTTCTTAAATAATAAGATTTAGCAATTCCTAATGAGTTATTTTCAACACTTTACACATTGTCAAATACATTTTCCCAAGAGTCCTGATCTTATAATCCTGAGACTGAACAGCCAGACAATGTCAGGCTTGTGTCCCCTCTTAACCCTATGGCATGAAAAGCTGGAAACAATGTTCCAACTGAAACATGTTGAATCTGTCGTGGGCTGGGAGTGATGGCCGGATTTCGTGTTATTTACACAGCTCAGGGTGACTTGAAACAGGCGTTTATTGTACATGAATCAAGCTCATGCTTTAGCTAAAAAATCACAGACGTCTAACAATAATGGGATTGTTCTTGTCAACTGGAAAATTACTCTGAGCTGCGTGCACACTGACACTGTCATCCCAAAAATGAGTATGTAATAATGAATAGAAATGACACATCATCATCATCATCATCATCATCTGAAGTAGGGGTAGTAGTATTCGTGGTACTAAAAATACCCCCAGAAACACAGAGACACACACCAACAGACTAAACACACAAAAACAAACACACAGATAAACACAAATAAACATACACACAAAGATTCTCGAAATGCCCCTGAGGCAGCACCCCGAGGCTGAGGCGCACCCTCTCAGGGCCCTGCTCCTTGTTTACGACAACATCAGAGCCCACTGAACGATGATGCTGATTATATGTGTGTGGCGTTAAAAAGTGAAAACTACAGCGACTTAATTTTTTTAATAGAAGGCAAGAGCAGAGATGCTCTGCTGTCGGTCAATATGGAAGTCAGCGGGCAGCTTGCTGGTACTGCCATCACTTGAAAAGCTCACAGAGCCAAAAGCGTAAGACGACTGGATCCAGTGAATATATGTGAGAAACAAGGACACGTTTTGCTACGTTTAGATGAGATGTGGAGTGAGAATTGTTGGAGAAAGGCACGTTTAAGAGGAGTTTTCAGCTCTTCTCAGCTCCTTCTTGCGTATTTTGCATTTTGCGTAAAAGCTGTTTTGGCCACATATCCTCATTTAGCATCACCATTTGACGTTTTTTTCCCCTATGTGCTGGACACGTGGTGCGAATAATAAATATATGATCCACAGCAGTATGTGCTTTACACACCAGGCACACTAATGAGTGGATGTAATCTTTTGATGTTCTGGGTTGAGCCTTTTCTTTTCTTCTTAAATGTCAGTGTAGTTCTGATTGGCAGGATGCCGAGCCTCCTCAGACACCTGTTGTTGCGTCTCCTTAAAGCGCCGCAGAGCTCTGCCGCATCATCAGCGGTGGCTGCATCCTTTACCAGGGACGCAGAGACACAAAGGCTTGTTGTGTAACTAATTGAGGGCTTTACTCTCGCTGTGGGCAAATACGCATTCAGGGCTGCGTTTGTGTGGTTATGTTCATTAAGACATTCCTGCACGGATTGGGGCAACGAAGAGCGAGGGGGCTTTACATAATAAAGTGCACGCTTTTCACGTGAAATGCCCCTTTAAAAGCAGACTCTCTTTGGTCACACTGAGGCGCGTCGTAAAGGCTCGGACAGCGAGGAGTGTAAAGACTGTGTAACAGCTGCACTTTGTTGTGTCAAATCGGCTTCAGGATGGTCTCGTCTTACCCTTTACCGGAGGGCTTCTCCGAGTTCGATGTGTTCTCCCTGGGATCTTGTCTGCTGGTGGAGGGTGAGTGTTTTCATTTTGTGCTGGAAGTGAGTCAAACGCTGAGAAGCTACGAGGGCTGCGCGTTAACCTCTGACAGGACCTGAAGCCACCCGGGCACTGATAGAATAATGCTGTAGGAGGAAGGATCTGCAGCTTTCTATTTGAACTCCATGTTATACAGTGTGCAAACAAAAAAGAGAGAAAAGGCATGTTTACACCTCATCATGAATTGTGCGGTGACCTTTTATGTATTCTGTCTTCATTCATGAATTGTATTTCTGTTCCACCCAAAAGGTCTGCTGGGATTCCTTTTAAATGCGGTGACAGTTGTCGCTTTCTTCAAAGTGAGACAGCTGAGGACCCCCAGCAATTTTCTAGTGTTCAGCTTAGCGTTGGCTGATATGGGCATCTGCATGAACGCCACCGTCGCCGCTTTCTCCAGCTTCCTGAGGTGAGTGATGTGAGTTCTTCATTATGGAAGACGGGGGGGTTGCCCTCTTTCATAATGAAGAACCAAAGTCTGATCATATGTGACCAAATGAATTATAATGAGCAAATAATACCAAAAGATACTGTCATCGAGGTGGATAATCGACATGGGGCTGTATAATCGACAGAGGGAGGAACAATAAAATTGTAGAGTGGAAGGGGGGAAGGTCAATACACTGCTAAAGCCTAGGTCTTAATGTGCAGAGGATTTGCATGCTGTAATCAGGAGATGAGAGATGCTGTGCATGAGTGCAAGGATTATAGATACTATTATTGTTATTGTTTATTTTTAAAATATAGATCAATGGTCTGAAATAAGTAAATTCATTGATTGCTTGCAGGATTTCAGTGTGTAAATGGTTCATTGAATTCATTCATTCATGAACACATCTTTTGTCTCCAGGTACTGGCCTTACGGATCTGAAGGATGCCAGACTCATGGTTTCCAGGGCTTCACAACAGCTCTCGCTAGCATCCACTTTGTTGCCGCCATTGCCTGGGACAGATACCACCAGTACTGCACCAGTAAGATAATCCTACCCAGTATGAACACATATGTATAAACAGACTCTCATACACACAACATCCACCCAGGTTTTTGTTTCTGCAGCTGATGTTTTCCAGAGGCCAGCTGGTCAACAAGGGCTCTGTTAATTTGCCCAGATCATTCTGAGGTTAAAATAACAGAGCCCTGGGGGGTTGGAGTGTTGGTAAAAAGCCTTTTCTCTTTATGGTAACACTGAGTAATAAAATCAACCAAACTGCTATTTTTAGCAATCGTTAATAGCAGGAAATAAGGGGAGTAGGAAGTGACCTGATCTGCTATTTACTGTGGTCATTAGACAGCTAGTTACTCTGGTATAATCACATTGAAAGGGCTTTGGCAGTTACCAAACTGAGAAAAACATATAGTCACATGATGTAAAAAAAAAAAAAAAAAAAAAAAAAAAAAGGTGAATGTTTTTACCTTGTTCTTGTCAGGGACAAAGCTGCAGTGGAGCAGCGCCATCACTCTAGCTGTGTTTATCTGGCTCTTCTCTGCCTTCTGGTCTGCCATGCCCCTCATTGGCTGGGGAGAGTACGACTACGAGCCTCTCAGGACCTGCTGCACTCTGGACTACAGCAAGGGAGACAGGTAA
Organism: Protonibea diacanthus; assembly: GCA_028641955.1. Taxonomy (NCBI): domain Eukaryota; kingdom Metazoa; phylum Chordata; class Actinopteri; family Sciaenidae; genus Protonibea; species Protonibea diacanthus. The sequence goes on from CM053989.1 coordinate 11,609,222, forward strand.
TGTATACACGCATACACTCCTCACAATGTTATCAAAGTCTATATTTATATAGAGACATTTTTGCATTCTCTACTAGTAGTTTATACTGAGCGTTTTTCTCTCCACAGAAACTATGTGTCCTACTTGATCCCCATGTCCATCTTCAACATGGGCATCCAGGTGTTTGTTGTCATGTCCTCTTACCAGTCCATTGCACAGAAATTCAAGAAGACTGGAAACCCTAGGGTAAGTTAAAACAAAATAAATCCACTGACTCCAACAACGTAGAGGTATAAAGTGATGTAGATGTACACATTTCAAGTTTGCATAGCAGTTTTATCTTTTTATACAAGGAGACAGTTTGGCTCCGTTTTGCTGTCTACATAAATCTACATAATGATCCTGCTTTAAAGTCACACACAAGAAAGAATCAGAGGAATTCCCCTTATACTGACATCATCTTCCTAGTGTAAGCACAACTTCCTCACGTGGTCCTCATTCAAAGCAACAAAACAGGCTGTTAATGGGGAGCATGCTGGCTTTGACATATGTAGGTCATTGTCACAACAGGGAGGACCACTTCGGTAGGGATTGCGGACAATAGCTGGTGTGCCGTGAACAATGTATCTGTGCGTAGCGGGTTCAGTAGTGGAGTTCCTCCGGGGATAAACGAGGTTGCCACACTTCACGTTGCATAAGCCCATTAGTCACAGTCATCTCAGTTAGCTCGAGACGCTTTCATTTCAACCATAAAGGCATAAAGGAATAAAAACATCAAGCTCTCCACCAAGTTATTACGTAATGTAATGTAAAGTCATACACTGCCCAGTATGTCCCATGACCTGGAGTCATACAACTGTCCAGACAGAAGTGGTGGTAAATTTAAAATGCTTCAGGCCAGGACTCCATCCAGGGGGGGAGTCAGTAGAAATTCACTGTGAAACGCACAGAACCTTATTTTAAATTTTAGTGGAGGTCACAAAGTTTGCATAGATACAACATGTTAGGTTGGGCAAAATGTGTATAAAAATTATGCACAAGACAGAACAAGATAGAATATTTCCATTTCAGGGGAAGTGGGGGAATTACAACCATAGAAACAAAGCTTGTAGGATCCCAGGCATGTGACTTGCCCTCATGACACAAGGCATTTTTATCTCATTCACTCCTTTGTGGTTGATCAGTCACTAATCATTCTTGTTCTTATCCTCTCTCTGTTTTCTCCACTTGGTCCCTCTTGCTCTCCCTGCTCTCCCTCTCTTGCTCTCCCTCTTTCTCTCTATCTATCCATGCCCTCTGTAGTTCAATGCCAACGCTCCTCTTAAGACAATGCTGCTATGCTGGGGTCCCTATGGCATCTTGGCTTTCTACGCCGCTGTGGAGAATGCCAACCTGGTCTCCCCCAAGCTCAGGATGGTAAGGACAGTCAGACACAGACACCCTCCACTATAATTGAAAGATATTAATGTATATATATATATACTTAAATACAGCTCACAGTCACATGTTGACATACATGTACGTAAAGGTATCTTAAATGTTAAAGTCCCTATCTGCAGAAGATTTCTGCAATAGTATCAAAGAAGAGACAGAATCATGAATCATCAGAATCATTTCAATTTTGATCATATGACCATATAAAAATTCTACACACAGTGGCTTTAATTAGTTACCTGAACAAGCGTGATAACTGTATTTTAGTGCATTTTCATGACAACCTGCTCTATGAGGTCTATTGCACACTAACAACCTTGTTGTGTTCGCCCCCGTCCCTGCAGATGGCTCCTATCCTGGCTAAGACCGCTCCCACCTTCAACGTCTTCCTGTACGCTTTGGGAAATGAGAACTACAGAGGAGGCATCTGGCAGTTCCTCACCGGGGAAAAGATTGAGGCCCCTCAAATTGAGAACAAGTCCAAATAAACTAAGCATTCAATAATTACACACACTGACTGTCGTGGTGGTTTCTCACAAGGTACCTTGATGTTTCTGTCTGTCATTTGTCATGTGTCATGTGCACATGTTGTGTCTTGAACGGTGGTAGCCATTGTCCCTTGTTAACATCCGTCCTGGATTTGTTGTCATTTGTTTCTGCAGTCGTATTTCATAAAGGATTAAGAAAAAAAAGGTGAAATTGTAACGTTCAAGCTGCTAAAAACACAATTTAACACTGCTAAGTGTTAGCAGTAGTTCATTGTACCATGTATTAAATGCACCAAAAAACACTGGACCTGGCTGCTTCTGTAAAGAACACGTGATTTATCTGATTTTCTTGGGTCAGTGTGATATTGAATGTCATTTCTTTCATTCTGTACACAGACATCATCTGTGATGTCCAAATACTTAAAAATACAAACAGTCCTACAAAGAAAGTAATATAAGGAGCTTCAAACCAAATCATCTGAGTGCTAAACATTAACTGTTTACCTCAAACATCCATGGCGCCTTACTTTTCTTTTAGCTGAAGCATGATATAAATAACTTGTCCACTGGTTAACACCTCTGGTGCCAAAAGGCAGCCATCTGAGCTCTGTCAATCATACTTTAGTGTGTCTTCTTCCGCGGATTCCTGTAACAGAGTGATGACACTTGTTGGACAGTCGGGAAGGCGTCTGTCCCTGTTTGTTGCGTCTGTCAGTGAAATGTGAAAGTGTGTGCATGCCACGGATGTTTCGTCTCGTCATGCTCTGTATAGTCCTGAGTGATCTCTGTATCCAGAGTAGGACTACAGTAATCCTCTAAACAAGAGGACCATTCTTCAATACACAGCCCCCACGACAAGTTAGAGATTAGTCAGTGGCTGTAGATTAACTGGACGTGCTTGCCGCCTCCAGATTTGGTCATGAAATAAAAACGGAAGTCTGTGTGACAGTTAAATGGCATCCAAATAAGACAGGTTAGAATAGCATTAAATGGTATATTCATGGTATATTACCTTAAAGAAACAGAGTGTTACCTTGACATTCATTTGAAAATGTATCGTAGAGTGCAGTGTTAGACGATACACAATAACATACTGGTTATCATATAATCACAACTCTTGCAGTAGGTTTCAAAAACCAAGAAGTCAACTCTTGCGATGTTGCCTGACTATAGCATGTGAGTCTAAAACAGGAAAATCAGAAACGTGGTTAACATACAGCACAGCTGATCGGACCTGGTCAGAGTGGAGCGTGTTTCTAAATTCTAAAAAAGAGCGTTGTTACAGAGCCGTTAATCCAGAAAGCACACTTTTTGAAACACAGACAAATACATCCGTTTTATATACTATGTTGTATGAATGTGATTTATGACATAACATAACTTAAACCCTCAAAAGCACAACTAGGCCCATTCACACCCTAAGTCTCCCATGTAAATTTAATAAATAGCTTTGTGAAGTGGTTTGAAATCCTTAAAGATTAGTTAGCGGTGAACATCTGGACTCCAGATGTTAGGAGCCCAGTTTACAATTATCCTATACTATAAAAAGTAGTTTTATATAGATTTTGAAGCATAGTTATTGGTCATGATGAAATCCTCATTTATTAAAAAAAGAGTTAATTTGATTATTTTATATTTGTTTTTTTTTGTCTTTTTTTTTGGCAGTCCATTTGATGTTCTCCACAAAGTGATTAATCTAAACTACTAACTTGTAAAAATCCAGAAATTCTTGGATAATTAAAAAAAAAAAATTAAACCTGTCTTTGTCTTTTTGTGTCTTCATTGTGTTATTCACAGTCAAAAAATCTAACGCATGTTTGCCACAATCACAAACTGAGGTATACGTATGTCAAAGTCTATGAGGGAAATATTATAGTATTCCGCTACATTTGTTTGACAGCTTTAGTTACTAATTGTTTATTCAGATTATTAACACCAAAAAATAAAGTATGATGTATTCTTATAGATAAAGCTAATCTGCAGTATATAAAGTATTAATAAAATATTAAAATTAACTCTACCTTTACCAGCGACAATTTTACAGTTTTGTGGTATTGTCATTTTTACTTAAGTAAAGGAGTTTTTCCACCACTGAATGTGCATCTGTGCAATTAAAGTGAAGAAGACGTTCAACCAGCGTGATGAAAATAACACCCAGAGGTTACAACACAGAGTAGAAGCCACCACTTGGTGTTCCTAAGCAGATTAATTCACAGCAGCCTGTCAGTTGTTGCATAATTATGCTATGCAGTAGGCAAACCCAGACCCTGTTGTCGTCAGCATCATTCTCATTTATTCCAGCTAATTCAGACATCTACAGTCATGAAATGAACTTGAAATAAGGATTAAATTTGCCACGTGCATCAGTACTGCAGATTATTTTCATTCCATTCGATATAAATCTCCCACCAGAACTTTCATGACATGAAGATCAAAGTCTCCTAAAGTCCCCTTCAAAGATCCTGATGGACACATGAAGCCATCATCTGGTGGGAAGAGTTAATCCTGAACCGCTCCAGGCCAACATGATCAACTGTCAATCATATAGATTTTTAGAGTTTCGAAGAACATCATGCAATAAATAATTTGTAGTAAGGCCTTTCGTCCCTATTTATTTCGATTTGTTACTTGCTCTTTCATTATTTATTATGCATCACTTCAATTTCTCCAGGGATCAGTGTGGAAAAGTATCATTGACTGAGTAAGCATAGACCAAATAAGATGTATATTAAGTAAGTTCACAATAATACAATACTATATGATTCTGTGCAATGAAGTTGCTTCACTGTTTAGGCATTTGGTGGTGCTGTACAATCAATAAGGACTACGACACCTGACTTAAATATAGACTGATTTAACAACCAGTGATGTTTCAGTACAGGAGAATGATTTGTCGTCATAGATGATGTCAACAGATTAATTATTTAATTTTTTTTATTTTAGAGCCACTAGCCGATAGATAGCTGCTGGATTATGTTATAGTTTGAATCCAAATGTCTGGCAGGAGACCACAGTCATCGGCTTTCTCTCTCTCTCTCTTACAATCAAACATATTTAGGTACTTAGAGTTCACTGAGGATTATGTCTGGACAAGCAGTGAAGTTTTTATATGTGTTTTTCTTTTTTTTTTTTTGAGAGGATTACTCAGCAACATGATCACGAGGAGGGCAGGAGAGAGAGAGAGAATCAAAGAGAGTAAGGAAGTTAGAAGTTATATGAACCAGCATTCCCCTGAGAAACAAGGCAGAAAAAACTAAAAGAAAATAATATGGATGATGATATGGATGTTGTATCATAGGATGACACTGGTAAACCCAATCAACAACAAGCTACCATTCATATTATGCACAGATGACCCCTGCACTGTCAACCTTAGCCATAAATAAGTGATTTTTTTTTTAATCTGACATTAGAAGCATACAAACTCAAGATTTTGTCGCACAAGGAAGTGATCATTCTTTTTGTACTTGGTGCAATATTGTATCACATTCATACTCCATGCAGTGCTGATGTTGCTGCTAACCTTTTCCGCCATTAGTTAGCTCAGTCAGGGAACTCCACGTAGCACCAGCAGCGTAAGTGCTTTGGACCGCTCATAGGAGGAGGTTTTAGAGGGAACTCAGCTGGGAATGTCGAGCGTGACCACCCATGATTTAGCATGCTAACTTTAGTAGATATTTATGCAAACCTATATATGTAGACAATGTTGTGACAAAATGTATCCATTACACTATATTGTGTTTAGTCTTTCGATTTACTAGAAAGGGAGTTCACATCCTGCAGCTGTGACCTGTTACAAGAGTTAGCGGTATAAATAAGTGTTATTTTAATGAATTTCTTCACAAGGTTTCTCTGTCTTGAGTTATGAGAATTCCTTCAAGGAGCTTTTCTTTTGTTGTTGTTTTTGATAACCTATATGGCTAAGATAAGGCCGGGATTGCTTATTATGGGAAGACTTATAAAAGATAACTTCCCCCTGGTCACGCCACATGCAGAACAAGAAGTGTATAAACATGTTATCCTTTCTCTCAGTCTTTGTCAGACTCTGAACAACTTTGTGCGTGTGAGGTCCTCTGACCTTTCAGCTGAAATACTTCTCTGTCATAATGTTCTTACATATTATAGCTGTATCCTTATATTGTTTTCTTAAACTCATTTTATTTTTACTCTGCTGAATAAATCAAAGATAAAGACAATATTGGTGTAACTTTCTTCATTTGGTCATCTCATTGGAATTTGAAATTACAGCTTTCTACCTTTCGGAGATGAATGACAAACATAGGGCTACAGCATTTATGCTACATTTAAAAAGATGTAACTTTAACAAGCAAACACAGAGAATAACTGTTATTGTGCTAATGTTATTCTAAAAAAGTTGCACCACCATCTTTGTCAAAAACAGACACAAACACAACACTGACCTCAGGGTGCCAAAACGAGGTGAACACTGTCAGTGTAGTGCCTCAAATCAACCGCACTTTACTCCATTAGAGATCTTGACTGTCAGATGTGAAGCCGGTTATATAACCCTGACCCAATAAGACTACAGACACACACACACACACATACACACACACGCTCTTGTTGAGCAGCCACATGACAATCAATGGTAATGCTGAACACAGCTGCTCTTCCAATCAATTCATTGAACTTGAGGAATCACACCACTTGTACTAGGAGCGATTTACATGAAACAAATGGAGATGTAACAACACTATGTACACATCCAATCTTAAAACAGCAATCAAATAGACACCAAACACATTACATGTTACAAAAAAAACATATTTGTTTTGAAGAAACATTAGTGTTTCAGTGTAATCTGGATTAAAGTGGATCTGTGCGTCACCGCTCTTTGGAAAGGGCTGTTTTAATTTATTAAACCGTTCACTTTGACCAGCATAGGATGGACAATATTGTGTCCACTTCACACTATTCACACCCTGACTTACACTAACACATCGCATGATGTTAGGATCATCTCACGAGATCAAAAATGCAATATATATTGAACATAACCAATCACCTCCTGGTGAGGATGAGGAGGTGCTGATGAGTCACTGAAACTACATATCTGTCTTTATGCAGAGATGCCATGTTTGCATGCAGTTCATCTCTTTTGTCAATTATTAAGCTCCTTGGTCGGCATTGGAAACGGCTGCTCTACGCTTTGATTAAATGAGTGGATTTCACACGTGGGGATGATGTTGCTTTTAATCCATTCAGATACACGGATTATCCATTATCAATCAACTATTCTTGTTTTTCAAATGCAGTGCACATGCAGCTCCAAACTAAAGGAGGTATATTTAATTCTGTTGTGTATTGTTTTCCTTTTCCATCTGCATCGAGTTTATAAAATACTCTATGAGTCTATGGCCGCGCAGGCAGCATGCTAACAAGTCGACAACAGTGGACAGACCAGGTCCATCGTGTTAGCATAGTGATCCCATACAACAGCTCTCCCATACTTTACAAAGCTTGTTTCAGTTTTTGTTGACAGTCGGAGAGGTATTCATTTAACTATTATGTATACTGTTGAGGCTCTAGTACACAGTAGTGTAAACTGGACTGCATTATATTGAGTTGTTTTTCTAATATTTTGGCCACATCATCCGAGGGCCATCAATATAACACACTCCTCTACAACACCAGCACCCACTATAAGACGTCAATAATTACCTCTTTGACAGTGTGAACCTTTCAACTGATTTCTGAGAACTTCACTTTTCTACCCAATTCGAACTTTTATTTTGTTCTGCTAACACTTGTCTTTTTTCAGTCTTGCATGATTCCTTTCCTTTCTTTTTTCCCTTTCTTCCTTCTTCTCTTCCTTTCTCTCTTCAGCTGACCTGAAAGAAATGAAACCCCCCAAAACTGAAGATGCAATGTCTCCAACTGACAGAACTCGTCTGTGCAGAGATATTTTACTTTGCACTGCCAGCATTCGTTTAATTTTAATGACGACTCTTATCTATAGATAAGTGCACTGTGGTATTGATGCATTTATTTAAGGAAAGGACCTTAGTACATCTTGCACCATGTAGACTACAGCTGGAATGCAAACCATGTGAACTTTGATAGCCTGATAAACAAAGAATTTGCCTATAAAAGCCTTTGGAGAGTGCCGAAAGTTCACACAAACATATTTCTATCCTGTTCTCTGTCTTTCTACTGCAGCAGACTATTGTTATTTTACGAATGTTTAAAATAATCCAATATTGTAATCATTCAGGTAAAGCAGGGTTATTTTTTGTGCATTTGGCTGCAGCAGCTTAGGATTTTGTACGGCTGTTATTTTAAATTAATACTTTGGCAACTGCACAAGATTACGCGGCGATCTTGAATCTCCTGAGCTACTTTCAAATCAGATCAGAGCAGAATCAGTGGGAAAACAGCAAAAACAATGTTGATCCACTAACACAGCCAACCCAGTTATGAGGACAGTGCTGACTCTGCCCTTTGCCACAGTCAAGAGGACACTGAACTAAAAACAGACTGTTTTCCCACAGACGACCAGCAGAACCAGTAAACAAAGTTTGACATGAGCATAGACTGACTGTCACTCTCTGTGTGAAAAAGAGAGAGAGAGATCAAGCACAGCACAGTCTCTTGAGACCCGAAGCCTATGCACAGCTCTAGCCTTCATGACTCTGCTTAAGCTTTCCAGTTACAGTATGTTCACTGAGGGGAATAAATGTGATTACCAAAGCTGTTCTATTGCTGATGTGATGTAACATTTCATCTAAAAATAAATGAGCCCCTTTATGGTCAAATTCCTAAGATAAATTGGCTGGATTTAACCCGTCTACGTCATAAATAAAGCTTGAGGAGGAAACAACAGGCTGGATTTCTCTTGATTTGTTAAAGACATTGGATTCTGCTCAGAACCATCAGTAATAATATACATATCATACACTATTGCACTTGCCAGAACTCTTATAGGAAGGCGTGATTCACAACTCAACAGTGTCAAGAAAAACTTATTGCGTGTTTTGTCTATATATTGACAAGCCCTTGTGGAAAGGCCAACATGGGACAAACTAAAAGAGCTCTCAGAGGATTTCAGAGCAAAAAAAAAAAACTTAGATCTTTAAAACAGGAAAGCTATGAGGCATTACACAGGAGGCCAAACATGTAACACTATAATCCATGCAGGCTTTAATGACATTCTTAAGATTGTGTTTGAATTTTGATGAATGATCTGTGATATTATTGACCACAGTGGATCGTTAACAGCACTTCTAACACACACTTTGTCTTATTCTGCTTTTATTGTGTTGTTTGGATGTTTTTCTCTATGGTTTAATTTTATGTCATTGGGACCATTGTAATTTCTATGTTCTTATGGTTATATTCTTGTATTCATGCTGCAAAATTGTTTTGTTTTTTTTTAAATTTCATTATTCTATATTTATTTAAATATTAATAAATTTCTGTTGTTGTAAAATATTCTTTGGGGATCAAAAAAAATCTAAAAATAAAAGAGAATTCTTGTCTCGTCACAAGCAGACAAGAAGACGAGATGTTATTTAATATTAATAATAATATTTGATGGCAGCTTTGATGGTATGCCACATTTTATGTAATTAAATAACTTGTGTTTTTCATCTTGTTTTCTTACAGTTAAAATAGGTCTTGCTTGGGACAGGATGATCGGGTGAATGGTTTGGGCTGATAAACAAAGCCTTTTTATCAGGATACAGAGTAGTGATGTGGGCACTGTCATACTGTGATAAAAAAAAAAGTGGAAATCAGAGAAGTCGTCCTTTAACTGTTATTTGGTGAAAATGTATGGGGATATGAGGACATCTACTGGCTGAAGGAGGACAATGACAACCAAAGAGAGAATCAAAGAGAAAATGATTTTTTACTGTTAATTAAAGCAATATGACTGAAACCTGACATGTCACCACACAAATAATGAAGACATTAGTTCATTCACAGGTAGCCTAACTATCTCCACCTTTATTACTTTCATAAAATCAATCACCATTGAATCATGTTTTTGTGCAATAAATCTTTAGACTGAGACTTCAAGGATTCTACATTCAGACACTGACTAAAATAGTTCGAGGTCATCTAAGAGGGTCCTTGAAACCCTTAAAACGTTTCATGTTTTAAGGGTTCCCTGTCCAATTCATTCTTCATCCACTAGATGTCAACACTGCTCTGTCTCATGTTTCTGATCTGCTCATTAATCTGTAGTTTCCTGTAGATGTTGTGTCATCATGCCTTTTATTCTAAAAATAAATAGAAGTAGTTTAAACAAAAAGGTAGAAAAAACAGAAAACTCTTCCCGCGGGCGAGATCATTCCGTTTCCAATGCTCCTGTTTTAAACATGTAATTATAAGAAATGTTACTTTATGAAAACAAAGCCTAAACCGACAGATGACTTCAATGATAAATGATTCAAGACAAATTATCTGATTTGCATTTGCAATCTAATTATTGTTCACCTGATCAGCAGATTTCTTTTACAGACTTACATGTTGGTGTGACAGCTGTTGCTGAACAGTCTCTGCACCGACAGATGGCAGTGTCCAGCTTTATTTCACTCTAAACTTTAGCGAGATTAATTTAAAAGCTAAATTCGTTCAAAAACACAAAAAAAGAAAACAATAAATCTCGTGCAGACGATCTGGTTTTAAACAAAAGGTAACAGGAAGCTGGCGCTTAAGTCCAGTAATATATTGGAATGTAGATGGCAATGATGAAATGCTGTCAGTTGTGGGTAAATTCTTTAATACTGATCGTGAAGACCTGACTCTGAGAATGTTAAAATACAAAGTGACTGTGGTAAACATACACACACAGAGAGAGAGCTCGGAGCGCCGGATCAGCCTTGCTGCATCAGGCTTTCAGAGCTTGGCTCAGTAGTGTGTGAATGCGGGGGCTCCGACCTCAACTCAACCCGACTCTCTGCTGTCCGATACAATCACCAACATTTCAGCTTTCAGAAACAACATGTAGTGAAATGTCCCATTGGAGGGAAAAGGTTGGAGGAATGATTTAGTCTCAGTTCTGAGTTAAAGTTAATAAGTATCCTGTTATTGAGTCTACACCAAGTCAAACGCGAGTTTCAGCGATTCACATCCTACTTTTAGACTTAAATAATCAGATTGCTGAGAGGTGTAAATTAAAATGGAGGATTTTTTTTTTTTTTAAACTGGAGCATGTATACTCGACTCTGTCTGAAAGCAACTGACTGGACAGCAGTGCGCACTGGGGATTTTGTATGTAATTAGCATAAAAGATCTTCTGGCAAGCTGCAGGACCGTGCGTCACAGCCACCGGCGAAGATGTGAAGGGGGGTGGGGGGGGCACCTATGGGAGTCAACAAACTGCAGTGTGTATTCCTGCCACGGCCGACAAAAACCAGTCCGGTTGATGTGAAATGATGACTTAGCTCACAGCGTTACAGGTGACTGGAGAGAGCTGGGAGCGTCTGGGAGCCGTAGGGGCGCAGCACACGGACCTAAAATACAGAGAGTGCGCTGATGGAGCCGGTACTGTGAGCTTTAAGGTGAATCCCCAACCTGTGAGTGCAGTCCGGGACCAGCACGTCACCCGAATGACGGGATATGAGACAATGAAGCAACTAGGGACGACGGGGATAAAACCAGTCCAAGTCACGGGAGTGGAAAAGCGCGTGCGATGACAGGCGACGCAAGGGACAGAGAAGAGGTAAAGCAGAGGAAAGTTATCTAGCTCATTAGTGGGGCTCCTCGTGTTGGATAAGAACACGAAATAAAAGCCAGAACAGATGTGCCACGCGTGCGTAATTCTATAAAGAAATCAAGTGGGCAGAAGCCAATTTTCTTTTTTCAAAAGACAAGAGACCAGAGACAGAAAAGGGAGAAAATCATGGAGCCGGAGGGGACCACAGAGGGACAAGCCACAAATATGGCACAATCTGCCGCCACCAAACTGTCCCAGATGAGCGAAAGAACTAAACAACTGGGCAATGCAATCCAAGACCCAGAGCGGCAAAAAAGGATTATTCTAGTAATAGTCTGCATAGCACTTTTGTTAGACAACATGCTTTACATGGTAATTGTGCCAATTATACCCAATTACCTCGAAGAGCTACAGAATGCAGCGGATCGTGCCGAGTCTGTTTCACAGCACACCAACTCCACTAACAGCACTGTCCACACAAAGGGGAACTTCGACCTACAGATTGGCTTTTTTTTCGCCTCCAAGGCAATCCTGCAGCTCCTGGTGAACCCGCTATCTGGTACTTTTATAGACCGGGTCGGGTATGATATTCCACTCTTCATCGGTCTCAGTGTCATGTTTCTCTCCACTCTTACTTTCAGTTTCGCTGAAAACTACGCGACTCTGTTCCTGGCGCGCAGCATGCAGGGCCTCGGCTCTGCTTTCGCAGACACTTCAGGGATCGCGCTGATCGCAGACAAGTTCTCAGAGGACGCGGAGAGGAGCAAAGCGCTAGGTATCGCCTTGGCTTTCATTTCTTTTGGAAGTCTCGCGGCGCCCCCCTTTGGAGGGGTCCTATATCAGTTCGCAGGGAAGCGGGTGCCTTTCCTGATTCTGGCCTTGGTCTGTCTAATTGATGGTATATTGTGCCTGGTTGTGCTGAAACCCTTCTCTAATCGAGAGAGAGAAAACATGCCAGTGGGCACCCCCATATATAAACTGATGATTGATCCTTATATAGCTGTAGTGGCTGGAGCTCTGATCATTTGTAACATCCCTCTCGCCTTCCTTGAGCCCACCATCGCTAACTGGATGGAGGAGACCATGCGTGCCAGCGAGTGGGAGATCGGTATGACATGGTTCCCTGCCTTCTTCCCTCACATCTTAGGTGTATTTCTCACTGTCAAATTAGCAGCCAAGTACCCTCATCTCCAGTGGTTTTACGGGGCTATAGGTATGGTGTTCATAGGCGCGAGCTCCTGCACGGTGCCAGCCTGTAAAAACTTTGGACAGCTCATGATGCCGCTGTGCGGAATCTGTTTTGGCATCGCCTTCGTGGACACGGCGCTCCTGCCAACACTTGGTTTCCTGGTGGATGTGCGACACGTGTCAGTGTATGGCAGCGTGTACGCCATCGCAGACATCTCCTACTGCGTGGCCTATGCCCTGGGGCCCGTGGTGGCTGGACAGATAGTGCACGACCTGGGCTTTGTTCAGCTCAATTTAGGCATGGGCCTCGCCAATGTACTTTACGCACCGGCGCTCCTTCTGCTGAAGAACGTGTCACAGATGAAGCCTTCCTTCTCCGAGCGAAATATGCTCCTGGAGGACGGCCCAACGGGACTGTATGACACAATTAAGATGGAGCAACGAGAGAAGAAGAGAAAGGGTTTGTGCACAACGATCGACGAGAACGGAATCGAAACGTTCGCGCAGCGGTCGCTTTCCGAGGAGGAATCCTCAGGAGGAGAGTATGCGTAAAAGACCTTTAACTGAGTGTAAAACTATCAAAGTGCCCATGTAAAGTTGTGTGCATCCCGTCTGATCCAATCATTTGCATAACACGATTAGGATTGTGTAACAACATAAATTATTTACTGCTTCTGGTGACAGCTCCTCCGGGTATTGTCAAATCAAGTAGCTTCGAGCTTGTGCAGTAGAAAGGCGCTCGCTGGCGTCTGTTCATCTTAAAGTGAGAGTATTGTGAACGATTTGTTGAGATAAATGTCTATTCATTAACAGTATTTATCACTGTATCAGAAAACTGACTCATATCGTATTCAGGGATTATGTGTAAATGTATTTTAACAAAAGAACACATGTAATGTACTGTATATGCGTCTTTCAGTGTGACCTGTATTCATTTTGCCAGAGTTGTGCTGCTAAACTCAATATGCAATACTGTGTGTGTGTCAGATTTAGAAAGATACAACAGATGGACGTGAGCCGAAATCTGCGTCTTGTTGTCTGTTTTATTTTGTTTTTTGGATGATGTACTTCTGGAATGCATAGCCTCGTTGTATGATCTGTACATACATGTATATTCATGTACATAATTAAATCAACATTATGTGAATGATACTCGTTTATGGAAATTATTTATTCAGGCAATTAATCCAATTATTTATTGCGGGTTATATTTTATTAGGTTTTATATTTTTCACTAAAAGTGAAGGAATCCACACTAACAACCTTATCACGATCACGAACATGACGGATATATCATTATAAAGCGAGTGAGTGTCGTTTATACATATTTAAATATTTTTGCTGCATTCAATTGATCAAATATTAAACGTATGAAGTCCTAAACTGAGGTAGTCTGTGCTCCTTATTAATCATATAAAACAGCCGAAAGTGAATATTTAAGTCCATTACAGAGAAGGTACTCTCTCCTAATTAAAAACATAGTTTTGGAACAAATGTAATGATAATTTCATGTAGGTTCTTGGCGTTGATCTTGGGTTAAAATCAACAGTTTGTTGAAACGCAGATCTTTGCATGTGATATTAAATACACAACAATTAAACGTGGAGTTGGAAAGCAATGTCTGCGCAACAAACTGCTCGACGTAAACTATTAAGGATTCAGAAAACCAGAGGCAGATCCATGCAAAATACATCCTAAATGTTCATCTGGACAGTGTGTGAGCATCTGAGGCGTCCAGTCGGTGTCTAAATGAGGTGGGGTGAACTGCTGCTCTGCCAAATAAACTTCTCAGCGAATAGCATCACTTCTGGGAGGGGCTTGGCTGCCAGGAGGCATGAGGTGCCCTCTCAGCGTCTCTCCTGAGCCAGCGAGGGAGTTGTGCTCTTGCCATGTTGGGGGGATTTGAAAGATGCTCAAAATGATAAAGGAGCGTAGAAGTAGAGAAATATAAAGGAAATATGGATTCGGGTCTTGATGGATAAACCTAAACTCGACACGAGTGGGATTGTTTTCTCTTCCTGGTGAGTAAAATATCTCAGTTTTATATGATTGCTTAATCCAAATTGGAATGATTTATGTGTTATTTATGTTGACATGAAAATGCGCATTTTTGCGAAGCAATTGTGAAAATGATGCTGCATCCCAAAAGTGTGTATTCTTGGATTGATCAGAGAATTTATTTATTGATTGATCATTGTATATTTGTCTTAAATATCAGCACAATTGTACAACGCAGGGCGTTAATCAAGTTTTTGTTCGTGGCCCCCAAAAAACTACTAGTGCGGTCAACAACTCATACATCTCATACTCATCAAATCTTTTGCTATAAAACAAACTGTTCAAAGCAAAGAAACTAGCTGTTATTAAACAAGACTAAGTTATTAAAAGACTACACAGGCACTTCATCTTCTGACATGTTTACAGCCAAATGAAGATATTAACCAGAGGACCTGCCTGATCAATAAGAGAAAACGTGATGATGATTTACGCACAGGATAATTTAACATACATAATATTTTCACAAGGGTGGGGCTTTAAGGCTTCCCTTTTATTTGGCTTTAGATTTGCCACGTCCACTTATGTTATAATCCAAGATTTCAGCATGGAGGAACAATCAGGCTACATTTATGATTTTATTGAGAATTATTATAAAGTTTTAGGGTGTTTCCGTAACCATAGTAACTCACGGTGCCACAGGGAAGGTAGACAGAGATGCTGTGCTGCTGCCAGAGGAGAATGAAGCCGTTTTGTCACACCTGTTCTTGAACAAACTGCGTCTCAAAGAAATGAGCCAGTCAGTCAAAACCTATGTGATAACTGACGGACAAGTGGCGTGAGCGCATGTGGAAAGGGTCGATTGCGTGAGACTTGGCAGCCCCTGAGCGAGTCAGTCAACTTAAAAAAGTGACTGTAAAAAGTGAAGAGCCAGCAAGATCAGTCCAAGTTGATGTGTGAGCTAATAAAAAACGAGCTCATGCCTTCACCTGTCTGTATTAACTCATAATTCAAGTTTGCCCATCCAAGTATTAACTTTCCCATATTTATCGTTACTAGTCTAGTCTAGTCCTGTAGTGATACTGTGGTACAAAGTCACCCGCGTTCACATTAATACAGATATATCATTTTGTTTGTTGTCATAGAGTCTGTCTCAAAGGGAATCGACCTGCTTGAATGCCGCTCTGCACCGCCAACATGGCAGTCCTGGACCAAGAGACCTCCAAAGATTTAGTGGGAGGAGATGTAAATATCTTATATCTGAATTATGACTGAATCGATTTCACTGGAATATACATGAGGGAAATGATGTTTTACAATAAATTAGGAGTGTCATGAATCAGATGAAAGGTTATTAAAGTTGATTTTTTAAATAGCTAGGAATTCATGTATGAGATTTCATAAGAATAATTAACATGCAATGAGATTTAAATCAAATATTCTCTTATTCTGTGTAAAAATCTGGCTTGTATGTACTTAACAAGTGAAACTAAAACCTGAATTATTATTAATTTAAAGTATTTTCCTTGATAAACGAATACAATACATGTGTCACAGGAGTATTACGTTTAACATGCTAATGTGAAGTCACAAATTGGGACAAACAAACTGAGTTTTTCATCCTCCAAACTACTCAGGGTCTCCCTAAGCTGCCACTCCCCGGCCTGAAAGATACACTGGACATGTACCTGAGGTGTATGAAGCACCTGCTCACAGAGGAACAGTTTAACAAGACCCAACGTATAGTGAAAGAGTTTGGAGCACCTGGAGGAGTCGGGGAGCTACTACAGAGCAAACTCATGGAGAGGAGGGAGAAAAAGGCAAACTGGGTAAATAATGGTCAAAAACATATAAAAATCACGTGTGCAACCAGGAAGATATGTACATAAAAAAATCTTGTTTAAGCATTACTGATGTAAACAAATAATCTCCAAGATTGGAAAACACTGCTGTCACTGCTGTCTTGTGTTATTACTGTGAGACAGTATGATTATATTTGTATTTCCTACTGTAGGTGTATGACTACTGGCTGAATGACATGTACCTGAACAACAGACTGGCACTGCCTGTCAACTCCAGTCCTGTGATGGTCTTCCCACAGCAGAACTTCAGGGCTCCCATCGACTCTTTACGGTATGAGACACAACAGAGACGGGATGAGTCATGAGAGAAAAGTCAACATGATAAAACAGAATAGACATATTGTCATGACATGATCTTTTTTTCAAGTATTGTCCCTTGTCAGCCTTCCTCTACAACAGATACTGTAAAAGAACAAGCTGTCATGCACTGTAAAAAACAGTTTTCACTCTGACAGGCAGGTTTTGATGATTACAAAATGACGACCTGAGAAATGATAGTCAACTGTCTAAGTTACTCAGCGACCAGCTTTGATCGATTATAGCGAACTGAACACTTCCTTGCTACACGCTGATAGATGGGGTCATTACCCAGAACACCTTGAGGGCTGAAAGGCCAGACTACTGGTGGCAAGGTTAATAGACAATGAAGGCTGTGGTTTGGTTAACATGGTATTGATCTGTGAGAGGCCTTTTAACCAGATGATTTACATATAGCACTCGTGTGATGTGTACAACATGCGTGTGTCTAGGAAAGTCTTTTTTTGTTGTTTGTTTTTTTCTAGGTTTGCCGCACACTTAATTTCTGGAGTTTTGGAATACAAGACTCTTCTTGACGCGTAAGTTAAGAAACAATGAGAGCACTTGAGAGATTCAGTCACAAAAAATCTCCACCTCTGGTTCATGTTCAAATAAAAGGCCTGATGAAGTCACGTGTGTCTGTGTGTAGACGTGCCCTGCCTTTGGACTACGCCCGGGGCCAGCTGGCTGGAACCCCTCTATGTATGGAGCAGTACTATCGCCTCTTCACATCCTACCGCCTACCAGGGCCTGAGAGGGACACATTAGTGGCCCAAGAGAGCAGCATAATGCCAGAACCTGAACACATCATTGTGGCTTGTAAAAACCAGGTCAGACACAGTGAAAAACACATTCAATGTCGTCTTAGACTAGACTTTTTCTGGAGCTTTGAACTGAACTTGAACTATAAGCGTGGTACGTTCAGGACCTCTCATCTTTGTTGGCTTATATATTGGAAACATTGTGCATACCATCCCAACTCAAGGTCCAGTGTTTATAGTCTCCCACTTCGAAGACTATACATCATCACTTACTCATGTTTTATGGTAAACAGGGTCTGTGGCATCTCATCTTAATGACTTATCAACAGCACAGCCCACTGACAAGAGCTCTCTGTTAAATTAATTAAATATAACGTGTGACATTTGCACATGTGCCAGAAACCGTCAAGTTGCAACTTCACAAAAAAACAAAAAATCCACTAAAGATAAAATAAATATTATCACTTGAGACTAGAGCTCCATCACAGGAATTGTCAAATCTTTGTAAATAATATTATAAAGAATACATTCTGGACCTGCTCAATATGAAAAGTGTCATGAGAAGACTTTGTTTAGCATTAATGGGTTTGGCCTTGTTTTAGTGCGTATAATATTACTATTAATGATAGAAATGATGGCCAAAACTACAAAAAAAAAAAAAAAAAAAAAAATCAGCATGTAGCACTGAAAAAGTTTGTGTCCAATCTGAACCTCCGTTCAGTTCTTTGTGCTGGATGTGGTGATCAACTTCCGCCGACTGAATGAAAGAGACCTGCTGACTCAGCTGGAGAAGATCTCCAGGATGGCTGACAGTGAAGAAGAACAGCTCCCACCTATCGGTCTCCTCACTTCAGATGGACGGACAGAGTGGGCCGAGTCTCGTAGTGTGCTAATGAGAGGTACAGTCAAGTAGAAATGAGGTATAATCTCAGTGTTTCCAAGTCTATTTGTCTATCCACCACAATGGCTTTTCTTTTACACATTATCCTCTAGAGTCTACTAACAGGGACTCTCTGGACATGATTGAGCGCTGTATGTGTCTAGTCTGTCTTGATGACGCCACTGGGCCTGAGTTAAGTGACACCACACGTGCCATGTTGATGCTGCACGGCGGAGGAGTGGCCAAGAATGGGGGCAACCGCTGGTACGACAAGCCCATGCAGGTTAGTGAGCGCTTTAATGTTTTCCTCCTGAACTTGTGGCGCATTGTGTGGCCTGAATTATCTGAGCAAACTGCAACAAAGATGTAGATGAAGGATGGATGCTATACAGTTGGCACAATTTACCCCTTTTAATTACTGAGGAAAATAAGTGAGTACATTCATGTTCCTCTATCCCAGTGCCAGCGGATGTCATTAGCTACTCTCGTGCCAAATTAAGAATTTACATTTAAAGAAATTTTAATGTAGAGTGGACGTTCCCACTGGATTACAGGCCTGAGATCATTAGCAGGAAATTCAATGGAGATGTTTTGATAAAGAATTCAGATTGCTTTAATGACTCATATAATTAATATTAACTACCCACAGAGTTGGAGGCTTCCTCTGTAAATTTTTTCTTCATGTCACATGTGGATGAATGCATATGAAGAAACCTGTAGCAGAAAGAAAAACTTAAAAAAAAAAAATCTTACTGAAAATAGCATGACTGTGTCAGTTTGTCGTAGGAGCTGACGGCTGCTGTGGAGTCGTGTGTGAACACTCACCATTCGAAGGAATTGTCCTTGTCCAGTGCACAGAGTATCTACTCAAATACATGTAAGAAATTAAATGCAAGTGGGTTTTGGAAGTGCAATATGTGTTGGCATATAGTTAGAATATCCATATAAACCAGATGATATTATATTCCCGTCAGGATTGGCAGTCCATCAAAGCTGGTCAGGGCTGCGAGCGTGAGCGAGCTGCCTGCACCACGCAGACTCCGCTGGAAATGTACTCCAGAGATTCACAAACTCCTCGCCTCTTCTTCTGACAAGCTACAGAGGTCTGGCTTTACTCCGCTTTTTGTATATCAAACAAATGCCTTTACATGTTCAGCTCATAGCAAGTTGTACTTTTGTTCACTCAGGCTGGTGAAAAATCTGGACATGAATGTCCACAAGTTCTGTGACTATGGTAAAGAGTTCATCAAGAAGCAGAAAATGAGTCCAGATGCCTTCATCCAGGTTGCCCTTCAGTTAGCCTACTATCGGTAAGAAAGATTTGATATAAAATGCCTCTCATATGGCACATTAACTTGGGGCTCTGAGCTACAAGGCTTTCTCTTTGTGCGTTACCTTAGATGTCATGGCAGACCAGTGTCGACCTATGAGAGTGCTTCTATTCGCCGTTTTCAGGAAGGCAGAGTCGACAACATCCGCTCAGCCACACCAGAAGCCCTGGCTTTTGTCAAAGTTATGACGGAAGGGGAACTAAGCACAAATGTAAGGTCGTGTATAAGAGTGTGTATGCTAAACAGGTCACCTAATCTAATATAAAATAAATGCTGCTGCAGAGTAAAAAATGAATAATATAGAGAGATTATAAGTTTGATTTTCTTTTACTTCAGTCTGTGTTAATGCACACCACCATAAAAAAACTATGCTTCATGTAAATAAAGGGATTGAATGGTGTAGTGTTGGTTCTCTTGTTTGTTTCTCCAGGATACAGAAAAGATGGAGAAGTTACGAGGTGCCATAACTGCACAGACAAAGTATACTATTCTTGTGAGTACTATATGACCTCATCCATTTCATTCCATTCCACCTCAATTGCAACGTTAAAATACGATAACACATGTTCATTATCCTTTTCAGGCTATTACAGGGATGGCAATAGACAATCACTTACTAGGACTACGTGAAATTGCACACGAGCTGAAGATGGAGAAGCCAGAAATATTCAAAGACGAAGCCTATCTCATCTGTAATCAGTTCATTCTCTCTACAAGTCAGGTACAGTCATGAAACATTGCAATGATGCTACACTTAATCGAATGGTGCACATGCACATGATGATCAGTGTACTCACCGCATGTAGTACTGCTCAGAAAAGAGTTGAAGCAACCATTGTGGTTCTGCAGGGAGTTTTTCTAAAGTCTGAAAAAAAAATAACATCAATGATGCGGTTAGGATTTTCTCAGCTTATGCTTCTTAACAAAAAGTTTCAGCTACGACCTGATGGCGTGTGATTTGAAACAAGTCGGTATTTAGAAGCTAAGACAATATGGCTGCAACAAAGTTATTATATATAAGTTATTGTCATTGTCGATTAATCTGCAGATTAATTAAGATTAGAACACAATGACAAATGCAGATCATGATATCCTGAAACACAAGGTGATATCATGCAGTGTCTTACTTTGTCTGACCAACAGTCCAGAACCACAAAATATTCAACACACTACCATGTCAAAACAAGAAAAACATTACATTTTTAGCATATTTTTTCTTAAAAACTACTTAAATGATAATCATAATAGTTTCTAAATAAAGGCGCCACTGAACTGCATCACTACAGACAAAAAGCCTCAGCTGCTTCAGTTTTTATCGTTCATCAACATTTACAACACACACCTATCTCAATAGTCTCGTTTCAACCTTTCCGACAGCAGTATTTGAACACACTTTTAAAGCTGCCAGTAGTTCAATACTGAAGGAGTCACTCTTCCCTCAGGTTCCTACTACTGTTGAGATGTTCTGCTGCTACGGACCAGTGCTTCCAAACGGATACGGAGCATGCTACAACCCTCAGTCAGACCACATTATCTTCTCTGTGTCCAGTTTCCATGAGAGCCCACAGACAAGTTCAACAGCGTTTGTCAAGTGTCTGGTGCAGGGACTACTAGACATGAAGGATCTGTGCAATAAATGCAACTCCAGCTCCGATCTGACTGCACAAAGACAGGTTCGGACGGTGGAGACGCACACGCAAACAGAGATAAACTGGCAAAACAAAACGCCACAGAGGACAGCTGACCTGACCAAGAGTAAGCAAACACTGCCACAGGTTCTGCTGAAGACACCAGACCAGACTAAAGTGGAGGCTCAGACCCAGACGTCATCACAGGGAGAGGCGCAAGCTATAAAGAATGGAGGTAAATCATAGGAAAGTGTCAGTGCCAGTGGAAATAGTGGTGGTGTGATTATAAATGTGTGTTTCTGTGCTGCAGCAACGTATTGCTCTTAGGTCATTCACAAAATATACAGTAACTGTGATACAAAATGTTATGTGAAGATGTTTTGACGTTCCTGTACTGTAAATGTATCCAGTGCTGCTGATAATCTAATCTATTCTTAGAGAATATTAGAAGTGTTTGATTATTATAGATGATATTATAGAGGTTTTCTGCTGTTGACACAAAAAAATATCCATTATACAGCAGTTATTCAAATGTCTGTCAAAATGGATACTGTGCGTAGATAGAATTTCAAGCCTAATTTTAGCTTTTGATTGTTGTGTTGCACTAAATTGAGATGGATCAGCCAAAGAAAAGAGCGACAACCAGTGCTATAGTTATAAGGTTGGTGGAAAACTGGAACGATTCATTCTCCCTTCTCCATGCCTGCATCATTCTGTCTGTGAAGCCTGTCAGTCAGTTTGACAAAGCAAAAGTAGTCTGTGAGTTATGATAAATGGCTGGTGTCAACTTGCAAATCGCATGCTGCTATAATGGTACAATGTAAAACTAGAATCTTCTATGCAATTTTTGTTTTGTGTCTATTGTACCAATAATATATGTGTTGTTAGTAAAACATCTGTATCAGCTTATCAGATCATTAGACCTGTAGTTCACACTGTACTGTATTCTATATACTGGGAAAACAAAGAAAGAAACAAAAAGGTTCATGAAACAGAATTATGTTTTTGTAAATATATGAGCAGAATATATCAATTAAGTTATTTATTTTTGTATAATATAACCTAATATAACAGGGTGTAAATGTAACATTTAAAAAGTAAGTACATGAAACTTACTAACCAGAGGTGATCACTGTGTGTATGACTGTTGTATTGTATGTATGAAATACTGTTAAAGATTAAAAGAAATGAAAATCAACATAAGATTCGTTTTCATTTAGTTTTAGTTTACAGAGTATATGTATAATTTAAAAACATGTACACTGATTGTGTTTTATTAATACTATCTTCTTATTTCCACTTAGAGCATATTAAGGTTGTGTGTGTCCATTTGATTAAAAAAAAATCACATAATTCAGATTTAATTTAATCACATATTATAAGGATTACTTTACATTTATGACATAGTAGGTGATCTTATAATATCTTATTTTTACATATCAAATGTATAATATAGCTGCTTGAGTTTCTGAGTCATAATTATCAAACACTTGTGTATTATGTGCGAACAGCATCTCATTAAATATAGAAAATGTAAAAAGTACAGTCTATATCTGTAAGACTGTTTGGAAATATCTCATAGCCTGATATCCGATTATCTCAAATAATGCTATAGTTGCGATTCTCATAAATGTTATGTGGTGAATTAGATCATATAAACTTCACAACTTAATAGTGAATAAAGTTTTACTTTTTAACACGTTGAGTAAATTAGGTTGCTGGACACATTTTAGAGAGGCCGTGTTAGCCACAGGTAAATGACAGTGTGCCACAGTTACCCTGGTGACATAGACGAGAAGTCATAATAATGCGGAGGATAAAGTCAGCATCTATCATCCCTGACCGTCCCTGTCACGGCAGTGGATCATCACTTATTTGTGTCTTATGGTACTGAAAACAGGATCTGTGGGCACTATGGCATCTCATCTTAACCAGTGATTAACAGCCACAGTCAACTGACAGGTGCTCTCAGTTAATTAAATATAATGTGTGTGACATGTGGACATCAGCCACAAACCATGAATGTTGGAACTTCACAGAAAAGGTGCTCAAATAAATAAAAAAAATCAAAGATGCTCACTTACTGGTGTTGTCACTTGAGATTTGAACTCCATAAGAATCTGATCTTACTAATGAGTCACTCTGTGAAAAGCAGCTGTGCCCACTTACAATAACTGCTGAACATGAAGATAAAAACAGAAGCTTCACACAGATCCAGACTTTGTTCGCTAATATGGGTCTCTCCAGGTTAAAGTACTCATCTATCCCAGACTGAAAAAACAATAAAATTGCTCCCTTGGAAACTCTAGTGCTCAATCTTCATTTATTTAAAAAGATAATTTTATTCTATTAAATCTCTTATTTTATTTTGCTAGTCTTGGACATCGTTCTATCACCCAGTGTCATCCACCACACTTTACAGGCCACCGTACACAGGCTACTGTAGTTGTAACCTGTGTACGGTGGCATCTAGCAGTGATGTTGCAGATGGCCACCAACTAAACACACCTCACCTCTTCCAAGTGTGTAGGAGAACCTATGGGGCATAGAGCCAGTGTTTAGTTTGTTCAATCTGGTCTACTATAGAAACATAGCGGCTCATCTTGAAAGAGAGGAAACAGACTAATTTTAAGGTAATTTTCAGATAATCACACACATCTAAAACCATACTTTACATTAAATATGACATTTCCTTTCATCTATTTTTATTAGATCCCTTTTCTGTTGCTCTTCACTGTCATCCTACCAGATACCCGGTTATGTTCATGAACAGTGATGTGCTTCAGCCTGCAGTACAATTCAGATTCCCTGTGAAACAGTTTGTGTCCAGTCTCTACCTCAGTCCAGGTCCAATTTTCTGAGCAAACCATTTAAACAAATGCAACTGAGGAACTATCAGAAACCTTTTCATCATGTGTAATTACAATCTTATTAAATCTGTTACTATCTATAAAATCAAAAGTATAATTTGTGTCTTTAAGACTTCATATCTTTATGTGGAAACATCTCACAACCTGATAACTGACTCATTGAATAAATGTAATGAGGTGTGTCAGAAGTGTTTGATCATATAACCAGAATAACCTAATGATGAGGGTTGTTTATTTAACATGTGGAGCTAATGGGATTCCTGGACACATTTTGGACAGGAGGCTGTGTTGGTGCAATGGTGTGTGACAGTTACCAAGGTGACCACAAACAATGCCGAAGAACGCGCGCGTGACACTTTACTACGGACCTTATGAATCCAATGGAGTCGTAGGACACAGGAGCTTCCGACTGCAGGGTCTCCAGGGTATGTTTCTTCGTCCACCTTGAGGCCAGTCAGTCAGATACCTGCATGTTTGTCTGCTTTGTTGACTGTTTCAGTCGAGGTCACTAAACATTGTCCGTCCAACATGCCTGCAGCCGCTCTGAGAGCGCGCGGACACCAGTGCGTCATGGAGGAAACGCGCGAGTGGAACATAGTGGAGCTCGTGGTCAACGGGGAGGTCGTCTTCAGCTGTGATATAAAACAGCTGCAGTTTGGTGAGTACATGTTACATCGTGTCACTGCGTGGAGCAGAAGCACAGTTTAACAGTGTGGTGTGTATTTTTTCCCCTGAAGGTGGAGATGGAAAACTGGACCCTGTTTGCAGTGAGGCCGTGACTGCTGTGGACACCGCTTACTGAAGACAACAGAAACCTACAACTTAGATTTTAAATTAAAAAAAAAAAAAATAAAACATCCATGTGCATATTTACTTTTTTATTCTACAACTCAGTCCAATAAGACTATAATTACTTATAAATGTATTTTGCTGCATGAATTCACAGGTGTGCTGTTGGTGATGGGACAGTAAATTATTGCGGAGGCTAACCTGTGTTAGTAATTTGATAAACTGCAGATTTGTAGGGGAATTTGCATCATTAAAGGGCAATATAAACTAATTTATATTGTGCTCACTTGTGCTGCATGGTGCATATACTAGTGTTGTGTTTCTTTCTTTACCCCCTTAAGTTATGTGTATTTACCTTTATTTAACTGACACACAGAAAACCTGGTTGTATAATTCAAGTCTTAAGCTGTTTTCTGGGTCTCTGGTGAATCCAGCATATGTGGTTTACTGTGCACTTTACTTAATGAGTGTACACATGATGCACAGAGTGACACGTGTGGTGCTGGCAGTCAATAAAGGCCGAACAGCTCATTTTTACACCAGTGTCCTTGACAGGTTGAACAGTTCATGAGTATTCCACCTACTGTATGTATTAGTTTCATTAAAGCAAGTCTATGAAGGGAGACAGTTTTATTTAATAACAGCCACAGGTGACAAATATGGAATAATTGTAAATTAAAGCAACAGCACAGTAGTAGAGACTGACTGACTGTCATATCAGCCACACAACAAAATCTATCTCAAGTTTGCTAATATTGGCTAAAGTTAGCTGCTGCACTGGTCATCGAAAACCAAGTAAAGCTGTAGCAGCACGACCTACAGGTGCATTAAACTGAGAAAGGGTGTAATTAACTGCACATGAATTAGACTTTTCATTTCATTTAATACAGTATGTTCTTCTAAAAACTCACTCACACTCTTTAAAGTCTCACTTTCCAATAAACAATAGCCGTTTTTTCCCCAAGCATCATCTGCAACCACAAATCATGACCAAACCATGTCATTACACTTAAATATATTTTTATTGCATATTTTAGTTGTTAGTTGTGCATGTTTGAATACTCTCATTTATTTTCATTAAAAAACTAACACACATAAACCTTTTTTTTTTTTTTAAATCATTAAATATGTAAAATCACTTTTGTGCATGGCTTATTGTTAGATGTGCCAGCTGGAAGTGGAAAAAGGAAAGCTAGAGTGCAGCTAAACAGGAAGGATCATTTTGTGGAGCATTTCTAAGCACAGTGGTAACTAAAATTAATTCTGTCAAACACCAGGAGATTTTAATGTGACAACCAGGCGTCAATATTGCTCTCAAAGCATCTGAAGCTTTGCTGTGTTTAAGTGCGCAGTTTTTGTGCGTGTGTGTGTGCATCCCTCAGCCTCCAAAGAGGAAGCCGAGCCTTATGTCCTACGTAGAAAACATGGCTGCAAGTCTCTGTGCCAGCTGGTTGATGTCTCTTGGTGAAGTGAGGTGTGACAATAAATACAGACTCCTTCACTAACAGCTAAGGTAGCCCGAGAAAATACAGGCACTAAACCTACCGATGTGTTAAATTTCATAACAGTCTTCATACCTGTGATATGTGATTCACATCAATTGTTTAAGTACACCAGTTGGTGCTTCATGTGCATTTCATAGCATCTGCATAGACTCTGCTATTCATCTACAAAAATAAACACAAATACAAATCAATACTAATGATATATATGAGTATTCAGCATGGCAGCAAAGGAGGTACCTACTGTACTAACGCTGCTCCAATAACAGTGATTGTCACATGCGTGAATGTAATTAGGGGATCAAAAAGGGTACTATTGCTACTTCACCACTGAACTAGGTGACGATTGTGTGATTAAGTGATTATATTTGATGTTTGTATATTCTATTTTTTAATAAAAGTGTTGGAAATGGAATTGTAGCACCATTAGTTTTAGAGTTTGGTTCTCTTTATACTGTGCTTCTGTAAAATCTCTCAGAAAGGTGCTAAATAGTGTTGATTGGATAAATTGCAGATTCTTCCAGGCTACATATCGCCCAATCGCCCAAGAGTTTTGGGTGATTCTGGGTTATACAAATAAAAAAATACTTGATTTTGCTTGACATAGGGCATGGCCAGGCAAAGACACTGACCATCAGTCGTCCTATCCTGTGTCGTGTGTCACAGTGTCGGATCACTTGTCTTCCACTATGATTTGTCGGGTTTTAACATATATCAACACGTCTCCAAGTCACGGCAGAAAAATGATCACTCAATCTGACAGACGTGATCATTTTAAATGGCTTGTTGTGCAGTCTGATGCAGGCATAAGCCAGTTAGTGTTGCCAACTTATCTTTCACATAAGATTATTAAGCGTTGAACGTATGTTTGCTAAAAACACTAGGCTATGCTCCAGATTGTCATAAAGCTAAAAACGTGCCACATCGAGACTTGATAAATAGATGGTGTTTGGAGATGAAACTGCACCTCCATCCTGGTTCTTGTTACAGTTCTCATTTACAAGTCCTTCCCTTGAAAGGCGCACAGGTTGAAAGCTGTGTCCATGAATCTCTTCAGCTCATTGAGGTGGGTGGACTTGTTCCCTGTAGCAGGAGCAGCTGCAGGGTCCCGTCCCACATACCTGAAAGACACACTGAAGGTTTGTCACTCGTGACAGGAGTTCAGACCCTTCAGCTGATTCTCTAAGCACATTTAGAACAAATCGGGTGGCAAGTGAACAGAAACTCTTACCAAATGGATTTCTTGTTGGCCACCACTGTGAGGAAACGTGGCCGGACGTAATCATAGTAGCCCATGTTCTTGTGCTCCTCCTGACACCAGACCAGCTCAGCGTTGGCATATTTCTCTGCCTCCGCTCTGACCAGATCAAACGGGAATGGAGAGATCTGAGGGTGAAACCAAAGAATAAGTGGATGAAGAAATGACAAAATTGCTTCACTCTCATTTCTAAATCCAAGACAGACAGAGGAGAGGGATTAAATACCTGTTCAAGTCTGATGATGGCAACGCCTTTCTCCAATTTTTGCTGTTTCCTCTCTTTAGCTAGTTCATAATAGACTTTGCCAGTGCAGAAGATCACCCTCTTCACCTGGGCTGGGTTCTGACTCGCGATGCCTTCATCTGGAATCAACCTCTTGAATTTAGTTCCTGCAGACATTGAACATGACATGTTAGCTGTCACAGCAAAATAATATTTATGATGAAGTAAAGTCATAAATATTTATGATAAAGTAAAACTCCACCTTTGGCAAGGTCATCAAAACTGGACCTCGCATCCGGGTGTCTCAGCAGAGACTTTGGTGTGAAAATGATCAGCTTTGGAAAAAGGGGAAAAGTTTCTGTCAGTGACAAACAACAGATTGATCCTATCATCCGTATCTTCAATGCGCACATTGAAAAACTCCAGAGATAAAAGTTTTTATCTCTTTTCACGCTAATTTGTTGCCACCATATAGCACGCAACATCAGCATTGGGAGAACAAAACATTTCTTTAACAATCAAATAAATAAAAACCCTTTGTGCTCAGCCGACCAAGTCCAGAATTTCAGAGTTTTTCATAAAAGGAAAAACAAAAACAAATATTATCCCCTGTTGGCCTCCTCACTAATTTGCTCGGGAAGTCATTTTCTCATGCTTCATGAAGCATTGCATTTATGTGCGACAGGGGATCAGTTAAGACATTCACTGTGGCTGAAAAAAAGAGCTGTGCATATACAAAACGGAGAAACGCTTTACACCCCAAAACTTTCTACCTTAACTAGTTCTACTTCAGGGGTTCAAAGTACTAATTAAGAACATATGGGAACTCATTTGCACTGCAAATGAGTTAGTTAAATACTTTTAAAGGTTAACAAACTGAGATTCTTTCAGAAGCATGGTTGCATAGTATAGTTTCATAACATACTAATTTTGACACGTTGAAGCAATTAACAAGTATTAAGACATAAGACATTGTACCTCTCATGTTTTTAGATTTGATTTCATTTGAAAAAAAGATAAAGACAAGGGTTAGGGTTAGGGTTAGTTGTAAGACTTTGGAAATGTCTTCTAAACATCAGTATGTGTTGCCAAATGACCATCTGGACTTTTTATAGTATGCTTTGGATTTTTCTTTGAGGAAAGCAGTGCCTTATATATTTCAATGCAATCTATATAACACAGTTTCAAAGCAAAGCACACATAAAATATAGTGAAGATGATGTTACACTTTACCGGTTTTCTGAATGGCAGCAGAATCTGCCGTCTGAGCACGTGACAGTAGTTTGCAGGCGTGGAGCAGTTGACCACAATCCAGTTACAGTCGTTCAGCTGCTGGACTTCAAAATCTCCACTGAACTCCTTCATAAAAAAAAAATCATTACAAAGGAATTATAAATGTTAAAGGTTATTGAAATGTAACTGTATGTAGACAAAATTAGTTATAGTGTTGGTTGGTTGTTTTTTTTTTTTTTCTTCATGATTGGGCAGGAGATGTAGCACTAACAGCATCACTGCACTGTATCTCTCTCTCTTGCACACACACAGGACAGAGAATGTTAATCCCTTATTATGCTTGCACTAATAGTTTGATCAATATCCCATTTGAAGATGAATCTGGTAAGCTTCTGCTGATACAGCCACTGTGGTTTCCTCCTTGAACATTCCCTTACACCGGCTCACCCCTGGGACCTGAGTTACTGCTGAATACCAACACTTTGGAGACCATAATGAAGAGACGTTTCAGCTTCAGAGAAATTGGCAATCATCACTTAAGCCATCACTTAAGCGGGGCGTCGACGTCAGCACAGCCAATAAAGCAGAAAGCTATTGGATGTTAATGGAAGCACACTGCAATGCACTTTGACATATATCACTGGGTAATCATGTTCCTCAAACCGGTAACCATGTGAGCCATAATGTATAATTGTTCACGTGAACGTACAGGGAAGTGATCGGGATCATCTTTGCTCATTTGCAGGAAGCGTTCAGGTCGAGCTGATGAATGTTCTGGGCCCTGAGGACAAAAGACAAGAAAGGCAGAACACTTAATGATAAAATAGAAAAGGAATCCCACTACACACTTACTCTACAAATGTATAAATACTACAGAATGACATACTTATTCCATTTTCTAAATTAGAATAAACCATGTTTATTTTCACTTCTCACCATTCCCTCCATCCCATGTGGCAGCAGTAGGACAATACCATTGTTGCGGACCCACTTGGCCTGACCTGGGCTGATGAATTGGTCAATAATACACTGGGCTGTGTTGTGAAAGTCTCCAAATTGGGCCTCCCAGAGGATCAGAGCATTTGGACTGGCCATGGCAAAGCCAAGCTCAAACCCTGAAGTCACAGTCATCATTACACAGAGCTACAAAATGACTATTGATTTAAATAATGATTTAAATAGCATGCTGTATGGCCAGAGTGACCGCAGTCTTACCTAGTACTCCATACTCTGATAAGGAGCTGTTGCAAACAGTGTAAGGAGCCTGGTTGGCCCACAAGTGGTTCATAGGAACACAGATACGTTTGTCCACCTCTTGGTCGTGGAGAACATGATGTCGGTGACTGTAGAAAATAAGAGACAGAAACACAAGTGACTGAAATCGGTCGTATCGGAACAAGACTGCAATCTTTAGACATACCTTAATGCTAAAGTTAGCAGTTATAATGTTTACTATGTTCTCCGTCTTAGTTTAGTGTGTTAGTAAGGTAACGTGAACATTAAAGTCGTTGGGATTCATCCACCATGACTGTCAGTTGCAGTCATTAACATTCCTCGAGACATGCTGCAAGCCAAGTCGGTACTTAAAAAGATTGTTGCGCATATAAAAAATCATCTGTTGCTAAGATCACATTTAACCAAAAAATACTGGATCCAGTGGGATTTTTTTTTAATCTCAAAGGTCAAAAAATAAAAAAAAATCCATTAGAAATGTACAATAAAACAGAAAAACAATAAACTGCAACATTTGAAAATGTTGACTTAATTTTGTTTAATCAATCACCTAAATGATAATCCATTACTGACTATTGATTTAATGACTAATCATTTCACCAGAATATTTAAAAGACATTAAAACAATATTACCACAAAAGGTTTTCACAACTCTGAGCTTAAATGACAGTGGTGAAAACAGGTTTTCTAGTACAAAAAGGATTTCTTTAAAAATATTTTAACCCAGTAGATGAAGGCTAAACACACACAGCTCCTGTTCTGGCCCGTAAAGACGCTCCATGAAGAGTACCCTCCTCTCTCCTCCACCTCAGTCAGTCTGAGGCCCAACAAGAGTTGATGGGAGCAAAGAGCCAAGCGTTAACAAGCTCTGCCAGTTCGCTCGCTCCTCGTGTGGGAATCAACCTTCAAAACCAGCACGATCAGACAATCACTTAAACCCCTTTAACATCACTTTAATGACATCTACACACACACACACACACACACACTCACTCACACAGACACACACACAGTGTGTGTTAGAGGTTATGTAATGGTCAGGCGGAAGAACTGCAGGAAATAACCAAAATCTATTGATTATTATCTTGAATGAGATATATTACCTCCTAGAAGACTAGATGATCACGATTTGAGCCCTTTGAATAACATCATCTATAATTAAGGATTAATGAGGGCATATCATGTACTGTATAATTGTTTTGTTTGATCCTTGCTCCACATTTGCAGAATATACACCTTCTCCTCAAGAAATCCTTTGATGAAAGAACAAAATCGAGAGCATCCAGCATTAATTGAGGTGCCGCACATCATTTTACGTTTCATTTTCCACACACAATCCAAACAGGACCCTTGCAAGAATGAGGTCTTTCGCAGGGATTGCCTCATAAACTGCATGCCCACCTCTCTCTTCCTTCTTTCTTTCTTTCTTTCTTTCTTTTTACTTTCACACACACACACACACACACACATACACACACTTTCTCTGCCTGGGGGCCCCATTAGTCAGGGAAAGGGGTGCACGGCGCAGCGCATGCAACCCAACCAAACACAACGAACTGAATCCATTAGTCCACGCGGTTACGTACATCACAGAAACGCAAGCAGGCTCACTCAACTGTAACATGCCAATATGCTCAGCTCCTAAGAACTATGAAGCCAAACAGAGTAGTGAAGGGGGTGAGAGGAAAAAAGATATAAGGGGTGGTGATAAAGGGGGTGAAGTGAATCTGAAATACAACGAGAAAAAGAACTGAACTGACACCGAAAGTGATTTAAATAAACAACAGGTGATAGAGAAACAAAAGGGGAGATGTAATGTTGGACTGCTGTTATTTTTTTTCAGGCAAATTACCCCGCTGAAGGGGATAGTGGACTTGGAGAAGTAGATGTCAGTGGTAAATGTGCAGCAAAAGAAAAAGCCCCATAGCCTCTGGTTAGTTAGTGTGATGTATGTCGCTGTGAGCCAAGAGGGGGTGGGGTGTGGGTGATGGCGGCTTGGTGTCAGTGAAGATGGGCTGGTAGAGAAATGATAGGGGACAGATGAGACAGGCGCAGTGAAAGGGGGAGCTGGTTTTGTTCATGTGTCACTCGTTCCCTCCATACCATGACAACACCATGTGGGCTTCACAGTTCCCAGGAGACTGCGCTGACGTCTTCTGTTTGACAGACTCGCTGTGCCACCCTCCCCACCCCTCCAATTACTTAATTCACTATCTTTTGGTGACTGTTTCCTTCCCTTTATCTCTGGTCAGGTAGGCTGAGTCATTGTATTACTGAGTGACAAAATTAAAATCATTTTCACAATGTTGAGGATATTTTCCACTATCAGTACACTTTTAATCATAATATGGCAAATGCAGTGTTGAAATGGAACAAGCTCCAAATGTTCCAAGCAATAAAATGTGCTCCGGCATTGTACATTAAATGAGAAAAACATCTCAGTATAAACCCAAAGGAAAGTGTTATTAACCACCCAGACAAATTTGAATGATTAAATATATCGACAAGTTTATGAAATTAGGTGTCAAAATCAGGTAAAAATGAGCAGTGTTCGCAGCTCCAGCACTGTGGGGGTGTGTTCGCTGAAGGTGCTGAAGCCACGCCCACTTGTGGGTGACAATTTTGAAGCGAATGAAATGTGTCAGATGAGTTCAGAAATTGACATGACTAACTTTGAAACACTCATGACTAACTTTGAAACATAGCGAGATGAATTAATCTCTATCTCTCTGCTAGGGGTGCAGGGGTATGCTCAGGGTGGCCTCAGCGTGTCATCGAGCCACCCTTAAGGATCGCCCAAAAAATCCGGGAGTGAAAACTGGTGAAAAACTGTTTCAACCCCACATTTCAGTAATATATTGTCCAAAATCTTTTCACATGTTTTCAGCAACTATTTTCCAACATATTTGATGTATTTTGAAAGAATACGAATGTGATGTCAATGGAAGCATTAATACAAGAAGGCACAGAGGTGTTGCCTTGTAGAGGCAGCAATGACTTCACAGTTGCGTTAACATGGACTCACCTAAAGGTGCCCCGCTCTACATCCTGCCCGCTAAGTCGTACATGGATGCCATCTTTAAGAAGGGAACCAAAGGCCATGTATTCTCCTAATGCCCAGTCCATCTGCCGATTCTTCACCAGGTCTGCTCGACCACGCAGGATACGAGACACACCTGGAGATCACACACATATACTTATGAGAGCACTGGGAAAGGGAGTGTAAAGTGTAATGGACGGACGTACTGTATTGTAAATAACATTAAAAACCCTTGTGGCAGTCTTAATTGCTATAGATGAGCCAAATCAGCTATGCAGCTTGAACACCTGCTGTTAGGATGGGATGGGTTTTGCAGGTGAACAGCTTTAAGTTACTTAATATCATCCCTGTAGACAAAAAAAATGAAGTAACTGTGGCACTGATGTTTATGTAATTTATGGATCTTTATCATTAATTTAACATCCAGCAGCATGCATTTTATATTGTTGCAGTAATGTGTCATTGTGTAGATTCCTAGCAGAGCATATCAGTATCATAACTACATTACTGTCAGCCTCGCCATGACTCTGTTTTCCAGAACAAAGCAACCAAGCTCACCAGGATGGATCTTAAAATCTTCCAGGGGCACTGAGCTGGCTGTCTGGCCAATGTGCTGCAGAACCTCTTCATCCAGTCCTGTGGGGACGTAGCTCATGCTCTTGGGCTCTCCATCTGTTGTGAAGAAATCTACGCAGAGAGAGAGAGAGAGAGAGAGAGAGATCAGAAACTATTCATAGAAAAAGCCAAAAGTCAATCAAAAGAAAAAATTGAGCTTGAATTACTTGATTACCTGGCCAAGGGGAGTCAAGCCAGTGTCGAATGTGCAAAATCTTTTCATCTTTGGAGCTTGTGTATGCCTCCTCACATATCTTGTCATATTTGGCAACTTCTTCCTGCAACCACATTTGGAAATGTGTAATAGGGGCAATGATAAATACCGCATTTTATCTGATACAGTGTTTGTTTACTTCAGTTAAAGGACTACAGTTGACTAACTAAAAGAGTGTGTAGCTGAGACAGAGACAGAGACACTGCTATTAGAGGAGAAAAGTCTCCACCAGCAGTAATGGTTCTGCCTTGCCATATTACAAATGGGGCTCTTGCAAGAGTCCAAATAGCAGGCCACACAACAGAAAACAATGTCCATCAGAGAGCAGCTGCAGTATTTCTCCAACATGTGGTATAAAAAAATGTTCAGAATGGATGTTACAATCAAAGTTTCTGTTTTGGATGAAGAACCTGAGCAATTCCATTGAATGCCGGCAGAATCCGAGGTATACTTCAACTTCATTGGGCAATATATACTCTATGTGAGGGATTGTGAGACTATGTGATTGAACTGAGGCAGTAAATTGAAACTCAAATACAGCAGTGCTGGCACAACATATTTACTCGAAGGCTAGGGTAATATCCAGGTGTGATTTAAGGTACATAGTCGAGCGAGTGGTGAAACAGCATACAGTAGCAGCAACCAATATACAGTATATTTAAGAAGAGCAAATAGCATTAGATCACAAACCTCAAATTCCTGCAGCGTCACCACACCCTCAACAATAAGCTTGTCAGAGTACTTTTTCAGCACATGCTCCTGCCGGCGGATCTGTTTGTACATCAGCGGCTGGGTGAACATGGGCTCGTCCATCTCATTGTGGCCGAACCGTCTGTAGCTAACCTGTAAAGACACATCCGAACCATGTCTAAGCATGTACTGCACAGAACTGTGCTGTCCTGTTTCCCGACAGGACTGTGACTGACCAGGTCAATGACGACATCTTTGTTGAAGGTAGTCCTCCATTCTGCAGCCACCCGGCACACATATATGACAGCCTCGGGGTCATCGGCATTCACGTGGAAGATGGGTGCATTGACAACCCGAGCCACATCAGTGGGATAAGGAGAGGAGCGGGCCACTCGAGGGTCTGTAGTGAAGCCAATCTGAACAACCACAAGCCAAAGTTGATATCACTTAAAGCTCTACTGTTATAAATAACATTTTTTGGAATAATGGATTTCTTCATGATGCAATTCCACCAACAACTGACAGATGATAGCAAATTACACTTATTATTAATAGTTCCAGAGGTAATACTTAATAACTAGTAGAAATTATAGTAGTAAAATTATTACTGTTAGCAACAGCATTAGTATTACTGCCAGCACGTAAGCAAATTCCAAAGTATATGCATTGTGGTTAATAGTAAAGGTGTCAGGTCACATGTTAGAGTGACGCCAAGCTCTCCAGTACCTGGTTGTTGACCACCACATGGATTGTACCATGTGTGGTGTAGGAGGGGAGCTCACTTAAGTGAAAAGTTTCATACACAACTCCTTGTCCAGCAAAAGCAGCATCACCGTGCATCAAGATGGACATCACCTGGAAAAAAAATCACATCATAAACGCAACAGGACAGGTAACACAAACAAAATAAAAAACAAAATAAGCCACCATTACCAATAACCACCAATCACTATATAACTGTT
The DNA here is from genome assembly GCA_028641955.1 of Protonibea diacanthus. Classification (NCBI taxonomy): domain Eukaryota; kingdom Metazoa; phylum Chordata; class Actinopteri; family Sciaenidae; genus Protonibea; species Protonibea diacanthus. Next base: position 11,645,376 of record CM053989.1, read on the forward strand.
ACCTTCTTTCCCTGAGTGTCTCCTCTGTAGAACTGCTCAGCTTTGGCCTTCCCCTGAACCACTGGATCCACTGCCTCCAGGTGGGAGGGGTTCGCCATTAGTGACAGGGTGATGTTTTTGTCCGTCTCACGGTTGATCCTCTCATGGTACATCCCGAGGTGGTATTTGACATCACCTGAACCCTACAGATGTAGAAAAGGTTGTGAAAGAAACCATCCTTGGTATCTGCTGAAAGCTTTGCTCCACATCACACATCAGCAGTTCCCTCACCTCATCAGCGGCCTCTAACTTGGGATCGAACTGACAGAAGATCTGATCCAGGTCCTTGCGGATCACATTGGCCAAAACATTCAGTCGACCCCTGGAAGCAAAGTTTACAACGCCTACGTCAAATAGAGAAGGACAAGAAAAAGCTGCGTGCAGAGATGTGAGGAAATGTGGAGTACACAGTACCGATGTGGCATCCCCATGATCACACTGTCGATGCCTGCAGCGCTCGACTTGTCAATAATGGTTTTAAGGGCAGGGATGAGAACTTCACAGCCCTCCAGACCAAAACGTTTCTCTGAGGACCACTTTCTGGCCAGGAAGTCCTCAAACCTGGAGATATAAAGCTCAGTTTACAGCCGTTCAGAAGATGGATGTTTTTACCACTAAGAGGCAGCTTTACAAAACTGATGTGGAACAATATTTTAGAACATCAACAGAGCTTGTATTCAAGCTTTTATCAAATATATTTCAGTACCAATGTGTAATCATAGTAGAGATCATTCATCATAGATGAAGATGAGCTCACATGAAGAATAGGGTGTTTATCTTTCCAAATATATGCATGTACAACAGTTTTGTTTATGTTGTGTGAGGCTCTGACGCAAGCTATAACTAAAGATGAGGCATTGTGCTGTCATCAAAGTGTAAGTCAGTGGATGTTTATTTATTGCTGACCGTGTGGATCTTATCAGGCGGGCTAGCAAAGTTCTCTTCTCAGCATTAGTGAACTGCATGATTCCTGGAGTCTCAAATTTCTGACGAATCCACTGACACTGGTCCACGTTGTTAATGAACATGAACTCGACCCCTATGTGACCACAGTAAGTTGTCTGAAAAACAATAGCAAACAGCATGGTGCAGTGTTAAGGCTTTTGCTTCATCATCAGACAGGTGTGAACACAAACACACACACAAAATACCTCCAGTCTGTGTATGATTTCTTTAAGAGGAAGAGTGGTGTCCTCTCCTCCGATGAAGGTTGTCGGGGGGAGTTGAAAGCTTCTATTCAGGTCAGACTCATCAAGACCATAGAAACCTACGAGAACACCATGTGAAACACAGGGTTGTTTACGGCTTTCCAGATAAGCCTATAACTTAGTGACTGGTCCTGAGCACATATTCCATGTCTTAACAAAAAATTATTCAAGCTATAGAGGTAAGAAGCTGTTAGCTTTCGGGAAGAAAGTTTTTACAACAGGGCTTAAGGAAAACATTTAAACTAAAGAATATCCAGAACAAATCCTTCTTAGCACAATAACATTCATAACACAAAGACCTGCCTTCATCCAAGTTTATTCCATGACCTGAAATTTTAATTTATTTCTGTTGTCAAGATCTTAAGTTCTTCCATTTCTTTTGATATCACGTGAAGGCAGCAGAAATCAGAGCGAGGAGACCAAAAATATTCACACAAAACACAACTGAAGGATGGTTTAATTGTTTACCAAGAATAAATGTCAAATAATTAATGATTCCAGCTTCTCAAAAGAAAAGATTTGCTGATTTGATCTGTTTTAAAGTAACGTCACTACATGAATGTCTCTGGTTTCGGACCGTTCGTCAGACAAAAAAGCAAACTGAAGCCGTCACCTTGGGCTCTGGGAAATTCTGACTGCCATTTTTCACTGCCATTTTATAAACTAAATGATTAATGCTTTGATTAAAATAAAAAGAATAACCAAGAAATTAATTGATCATGAAAATTGTTACCTGCAGCCCTAACTGAGATGGCATTTTTTTTTGAAAGGCCTAATCGCTTTTTTAGTTGGACATTTTTGATGAATAGGACAGTACTGCTCTCTGCAAACCCTTCACTTAAATTCTGATCAAAGTAAATTTTTGTTTTTGATGGCAAAAATAAAGCTCGCTTCTGAAAAAGAAAATGCATTTGTATACAGATACAGTATCCGCAGCCCCATATAAGTTTCTGGGCTGACAAAGCCCACCTGAGAGAGCTGCTCAAGCTCAAGATCTCAGGCAACATAAGAGGAGACAGGTGCAAATCATATTAGGAACACAGCAAAGACAAAGGGGGCCAAGAATAGACTCCTGTACTATCAGCTGACCAAATAAGGGGCCATGAACGCTGTCATTAGCTTTCATTAGGGAGCTATAGCCCTGGTGACAATACATAATGCGACGCTATGTCCTGACAAACTGATCACTGATAACAGCAGCCAACAGAAACAATGTCTCCCTCTCTCTCTCTCGCTCTCTTTCTACCAGCTATTACTGTAGACTTCGATCGCTTTCTGCGGCAGTCCCGCATCCACCTATCCTGTGTCTGCTAAATGAAATGGAGAATGACAAGAGCTGGGCCTGAGATTAATGACAGCATTAGGCTGACCAACCTGTATAAGGAGCTGGCGGAGAATGCGATGAGGCCTTTTATGCTGAAATACCACTTACACTCTTAGGTCCGATGAGTTATGCAAGTCTGGACCAGAGGTGTGTGTATGTTGTTTGTATAGATGTACGTATATGTACTGTAGAAATACAGAGCAGGTACAGTATATAGTGGTAGATGTTAGTAGTATGAGGTGAATTAAGCTTTTGAAGTAAACCAGCCAATGAGAATAATATGATTGAAAGTATCTGGGAGGTAATTAGAAGGAAGGACTTCTATAGTATGAATCTAATCAGCATATATACTGCCTGCAGGTAAACTCCATATGCCTTTAGTTAAGAAAGGGGGATAAGACAAGTTCTTTACCTCTTCTGCATATAGTTTAAACTAGAACGTGTTTGATTAACCTCTTAAGCCTCAGCCTCTTTTGAAAATGACATTACCAAAATGAATAGAGTGCATCTCTGCAACTACAAGGTCTATTTAAATAATTTTGGTGTCATAATAAGAGTAGATTAAGATGGCACACGGCATAAATTAAAGATTTCATTTCCGCCTAGTAAGAATTCACATTTTTACAACGAGTATCTCTTTCAAAAGATGCAGTTTCAGCTGTAAATCTAAATCAAAGTATAGCAACATATGTGGACGTTATCCCTGGCAGGTTTGAGGGTTCCCCAATTGAGTGAGCCTGGGGATGAAGAGCTGCATTTAAGATGACAAGTTTGCGTTTCTGTATCAGTATTTTTGAGATTATACAGCCTGTTGTACGTGGGCCTGTTTTACGTAGCCTAAGGTTATCAAACTACTTCAATACATGACGACAACAACGTTGTCATCCTCCTTGGTGTTTGTGGGAGTTGTGAGACTCACCTAATTTATCAATGGTGGTGATAAGGTCAGAGGGAACGAAGGAGTCCAGGTCGGCCTCCAGGATTCCCAGAGGGTCTAACTGGGCTACGTGGTGACCACGAATCTACACAGAGAGACAGGCAGAAATGCGAAGGACGGGAGAGAAGAGAAAAGAAAAGATGGAGGAGAATCAGAAATGACAGGCAAGGGACAATAAGATTCAGCAAGAGGCTGTCATCTTGATGCTGAGTACAAACAGCTGGAGAATAAGCTAACACTCAGTTATAGGTCAACCTCTCAGAGAAAAGAGCCCCATGGGAGTGCTTTTATGTCTACGTACACACACTCGCACACACACCAGGATTGCAACAAGCTGGGAATAAAAGTGACGCCTTTGCCAAAAGACAGAATTTAATAAATCCCTCGGATAGTTCCTCGAATTAATTTGAAGGCGAGGGGAAATGTTACCACCTGTTTTGTTTAAGTAGTCTCTTTGATATTTCCATTTTTAAAAAGCAGCCAGGGTAAGTAGGTTAGAGTTAATCTTGCAATTTGCATAACCTCTTGCAGTGACAAACAAATTGTATATTCCTTTTAATACAAGGACGCGCAGTATAAACAGCTTTCATTGCCAGTTGCATCTGTTTTGGCAATTCAAGTGGAGTTTGTTTGATGCATTTTTCACACACACATCGGAGATACAAATAGTCAGCCAGTGTTTGCTCAAGGTACATGAGATCTTAATTCTGTCCACAGACACAGCATTAAGATGGATGCCCCCAAGATATGTGATTAATCTTTTAATTTGTAAATAACATTTACAAACCATACCATACAAACTAATTGCTGATGTGTGTGCTGCGTGTGTGTGTGTGTGTGTGTGTGTCTCACAGCTGGGCCTGGTGAGTGTACCTGATAAGCTCTAATGAGAGTGTGCACAGCCAGGTGGTCCTCCACCACTTTCTGTGCCATGTCTGGTGAGTGGGACAGCACTCGGCCCTGGAGCAGAGCGGAGGGGCGTCTCTCACCCGCCTCGCCAGACGGACTGGAGGCCTGGATGTTACGGAAGAATGCGTCCCAAGACTGGAACACAGAGGAAGACAGATCCAGGAGAGGCAAGCAGGTCCATCACAAACGTGGGCCAAAAGTATCCCTGCTGCTTACTGACTGCTAGGTTGTGTGATGAGAGGGCAGTAAAAGGCTGGATGGAAATCCAAGACACTGCACACATATTTGTAAATGCCCCAGGCAACTGAGCTACCAGCACACTCTAGTACTCTCTGGCCAGGGATATGCTGAACTGTGTTGCAAAAGCAACTAATTAAGACTAATTAATTTCTATTCTTGGGTAAAAACATGCTTTTTATTATGTTATTCACTTTTATAAAAGGAGAAGGCACATGTTGCACAGTGTTACCTCATGGACGTTTTTATGATCCTCCAGCCAGGCAAAGTACATCTCCTCCACATAGCTGGAGCTACTGGCCACCGCTGAGGGAATAGACGCACTCCCGGAGGAGCAGCCTCTCCTGGGATCAACCCAGCGCCTGGGCGGGCCTCCTCCACACCCTCTCAGCCACTGACACCCCCCGACACGCCCACCCCTCAGCACACCCGCTAACGCCCGAAACTGACTCATGGCTTTCAGAAAGACAAAGTGAGAGAGAGAAAGTTGAGAAGGAGGGTAGCGACAGGTTAGTAGCAATTGAAGCTTCAGATGCAGATATAAAACATTTCTGCATAAAAGGTGCAGGGTTGAGTTTGACGTCGCATTTTTAATGCATGTCACACATGGAGCATTATTTCAGCTGCTAAAGTGATTGTAGGACGCGCACAGGTCGCATATCGCACTTTTCGGAGACTATTATGGCGCACAGGCTCTTTATGGACGAAACGGCCTTACAGGTGTATATTTTCGATGGCATGTCCACTGATCGAAGCGGCGTATATTTAATATAAACCGTCTTCAAGAGCAAACACTGTACGGCCACGTAACGGCCTGTGCGTGCTCCTGCGTAAAGCCTGCAGCAACAAAAAAAGAAGCGCGTCCCAAGTATGACGGTCTACTACTGCAGTATCTACCCGCTGCTAAAACTTCCTCACCTTTTTCCTGCAGGATGCTTCTACAGGCTCCTTCAGGCTACATCGCCGACATCAACGCCAAAACATTGCCTGCTTCATTCTGGGTCTAATCCCTCAACGTCAACATAAATCCTCATAATCTCTCCTCGGCTCAGCCACTGGAACAACGCGGTATCACGGCGAATAGGACAGTGCTTTAAAAAAAGAAAAAAAAAGGAACCCACGCTTTATTTATTTCTAGATATTACATTTACCTTAAGACTGCATAGACTCTACTGTCATCTCTCGAAGGGTGCAAGTAGGACAGGTATCTGTGAAGGTGACACAGATCCGAGCGCACACACGGGCTGACACGTCTCCCCCCTCTGGTGGGTCAGGTGGTGCCTCTGCACGGAGAGGAGCCTGGTGTACCCTCACAAGGTGCCTGGGTAACGGCCACACATCAGCTCAAGGACACAGGGGAAGGAAAACAATCATCTAACTTCATTATACTTCCAGGTTTCAAATAATAAAACAAATTAAAACTGATCCGAAATCAATTGTTTGTGGTGTTTTGTTTATACCAACAAGTTTCATAATCAGAATACTTACTTAAATCCCGTTAGCATAAATCTATGAACCCGTCCACATGCAGTCATTTTCCCCCCCTCTCTAAGTTACATCACACACATATGTCTTCCTTCTCAGTGTTAATTATATGAGCCAATTAAACTTTTAAAGGCTGAACATGAGTCATTTGAGCAAGTGGTTTCAGATTGATGGGCTTCTACCTTGAGTGGGTTAAACAATAAGATAATTGGCCCTCCCTCCCTCCACCCTCTGTCTTCTCCCTCCCCAACCTCCCTCTCTTTCCTCATCTAGATTTTCATCATTCATACTCGCTGGCACTGAAGGAACAGCATTATCAATCATGCCAAACACACCATTGAAAAAGAGGGGAAAAACAGAGTGGGCATAAGATGCAAGAGGATCTACCAGGCAGAGGAGTGTAGGTCTAAATATCAGAACATCATCATCATCAGTGTGTGGTTTTTAAACTGGCAATGTTTGTGCAAACTATGATCCACAGCATATTGTATATAATTAGCAATAAAGCATAAAATAATATACAGTGTATTTACTACGCTTTACCTGTAAAACACAAAACAATGCTCAGTGTTCCTTCACAGAGAGTTCCTCCCCTTTCAGTATCTGCATGTGTTTTGCTGCTGCTCTCCTGACTGACCTGGAGAACGAAGGGTCAGGCAATTATGAACTGAAATGCCATTTTGCTGTAGTGACTTTGCCGCCTGACAAAGATGGAGTGAAGACCAGTTGCTTTCTGGCGTTTTATTAATAGTGTTCATCGATGAAAAGACCTGTGCCGCTGGGTAACATTGCGGGCTTGATTTTAAATTATATCCTGTTTAGAATAATTACATCACTAGACAGGACAAAAGTGGAGCGGCTGTTCAGTATTTGAAACATTTCTCTTGTATGGGGAATGAGACAAGCTCTAGCCTCCTAGTTCTAGTTGAATTGTGGACAACAGTTGAAATATGTCATCGTTTATATTGACTTTGGTTATTCATTTGTAGGATGTGCCTGCTACATTCTGTCAATGTTCTGTGTCTAAATAAATCCTTGACTCCAGGAGACACCTCTATCCTAAATAAAGTTCACATCCAGGTGACCCAGGCTGAACAGCAGCCTTCAATACTTAAGCCTGCCAAACCAAACTGACTTTGCACAGTCCACAGCTCATCTGATCAATGTCGGGCTCAGTGCAAAGAGCAGGAGAAGCAGATGATGTGTAATCCACTTACCATAGCCGAGCCTACACACCATGGAAGTCCACGTCATGAGGTTATTTAGGAGCCCTAATTCATCTAATAAAGCATGTTTGGAGACAGAATCAGATTTGCCTGAAAGCTCCTCGGTACACGTGCTGTCACAAAAATCAATCACATTTCAAATGATTAAATAATGTATGATTTCATGAAATTAAGTGACAAATCTGTGGTGCCAACAAACATTGTCTAAAAAGGAAATAAATTCTCTCTAATGCAGGCAAAATCAGTTATTTCTAGATGATGTGATGAATAATTCCATTACCTGAATGTAAAGAAACTACTGTACATGCTAAAAATATTAGTATTATTATTCATTTGGAAGAAAAACATTAATTTGAGCAGAGAAATATCATTTTAACAGGATATACTTTAATTAAGAAATAATAATAAAAAGAGTACAACTCAAAAACCTAAAGTACAGTACTATGCAATACATTTACAGTCTTGAATCTATCTATGAACCCATTATTAAATAGAACCCACACGGCCAATCAGAAAATACAGGAAATAATAAAAAACATAAAGACATCCCTAAAGTAAATGTTGAGTAAAAACATTAACAAAAATAATATTTTGCGTGCGATTCATTCTTTATCTGCTCCCCCTTTATTTGTATATACAGTAGCAATACTGTGCTTAACACTGAATATATTTGAAGATGATTAAATTACTCAGTCAGTGGTATATGATGAAAATGACCATTAATTCCTCGCGTCTGTTTTCATCTGAGATGACTCTCGTATACCAGTGATCATTTTATTGATTGTTTGAACTCATATTAAAATAAGTCGTGTTGAGCATCGACATCCTAGAGGATATAAAAGAGCAGCATATATTTGTAGAATATTTGATAAATAAATGTTACCCATGCATAGACTACAGTATGGCATCTCATCCTCTCTGCATTCGGCAACCTCACCACAGCCTGGGTATGGTAAATAGAGAAGAGAACGCTTCCAAAAAAGTAGCAAACACAATAGAAGACGAGATAAGTAGGATGGAATATCATGTCCTGGATTATCAATAATGGAAAGTGCCCAAAACCATGCATATGATGAATATTTGGCCATATTTGTAATGTAAAAACAGAAGAACTCCACACCACATTTAGACTAAAGAAAGGCCTAACAGCAACCGGGATTTACTATTGCTATAAGTCTCTGAAACATTTCACCACACTGGGTGACATACTACAAGGCTCCTATAATACCACCAATGAGAAAGGCAAAACTGTGTTTTGGTAGTTTGCGTGTTGGGTCACAAACTTAAAGGGAGCGTGTGTGTTTGTGTGTTTTAAAGAGAGACAGAGAAAAAAGTGATTGTAAGCACAAGTGCTGACAGCACACTGAGGTTTCTGTCTCTTTTACACGTCGAGACAGGGGGGAGGGACGTTAAGTTGCAGCTCTCCACGAGTTAGTGAGAGTCTGATGTTACGGGGGACATCCCAGAATCCTTGGCAGAGTCCGGGGCGTCGGTGGTCGAGTGGGAAGAGACTCTCTCGTAGATGAAACTGTAGAGACTGACGTCAGGACGAGTCGTGCGGCAATTCTTGCACACCAAATTGGAGTACTGGTTTAAAAGGCTGTACAGCCTCCCTGAGAGGATAAAGGAGGGTGGTGAAGAGAGGGAGGGGATGGTGTAAGGGTCAAGAGGAGGAAGAAATATGGAGGGAGATAAAAAAAAAAAACAGGATTTAAGAGAAATAGATAAAAAGGACAAACTGGTTGAGTGTCAAAGGACGAGCAAGAGAGACAGAAACTAACCAAAAAAAAAGGAAAAGAAGAAAAATGAAAGCTTGTTCGGCCTCATTTATAAATCACGCGCACATACACACGCACACAAGCCGTGAGCTTTTTCTCTGTAGCTCCACTTTAGGAAATGGATGGCTAGAGGGGAATTTCTCTGAAAGGCTTCAATAAATGTCAGCGCAGGAAAAATGAAAAGAGTGGGGGAGGGGAGAGGCTGGGGTCAGTTCAGGCAGTAATCCACTCTGCAGCTAAGGCTGAATGGATGGGCTGAGGAACGGAGATGGGCAATAAGGTGGAATAACTTAACATGAAGACGGAGTGCATTTTGTTATTTATGCGTACTGTCCCCGTAATGAAGCCAACAAGGACAACCTCTACGTGAGGTACGAGCTTGAAGAGCCCCGCAATCCAACCAGGGGCTGATACCATCTCCATTCCTGCTCATTATGTAATTTACTGTAAGAGCTCGACAGAGCGCGTTTGGTTTTGTGTGCGAGTCTTACCGACAGTGACTTGTCTCTCTGTGAGGAAAGTGTGTATTTCATGAACATCTCTCATGAGCTGAGCGTCTCCAAATGTGAAGTACGCCACGTCTCTGCCGGCCTCTGCTGCAGCCATCAACTGAATCAACGCTGAAAAAAAAAAAAAAAAGAGAGAGAGAGAGAGAAATGTATCTTATTAGCATTTATAGCATCCTATAGTTTCAGAACATGTTCATAAATATTGACCACTGAGAATAAAATGAGGAAGCTAAATAATTGGTCAATAAGCTGTATAAGGTACGGCTTCAGGCAGAAAAGAACACAAGTGACAGGGGCAATTTGTATCAGAAGAGTAAGTAATCCACCACTGGTCGCTGAGCCTCATCAACAGCACTCAATCTTTTTAGCCTTTGCAAATTAGGTCTAAAGACCTTTAAATATTTAACAGGATGGATATTGATTCAAGATTAATAAACACAGAAAACCATCATTTGGAAAAGGTCTGTAATCTTTACAACAGCATAACAGCCCAGTCTTATGTAACTACCACATCTCAAGTCAGCTCCGGGTCTATAATGTAAAATACAGTTATTGCCTTCTAAATATACCAGCTATGCTAATTCCAGGGCTAATGGGCGGGGGTCCCCGGAAGCTAATATCATCCTCAGGGACTTTTGTCAAGTCCAGTGGATCTATTCATAGTGTGCTGCAGAGGAAATTAACAGCTTCATTTCTAAATGAAACCGTAGACAAACATACCCACGTTAATCCAATCTGTGTTCACAATTCAGGACATTTATGTGGAGATGCGGTGTTTAGCAAAGAACAGCATCCATCCAAGCGTAACACAGAAGAAGCAACGAGAAGTGTGAACAAAATTTTACGTTCGTGAAAATCTGTCAGTCAGTGCGGTGTGCTCAAGCGGACAGTAAGGAACGTCTACTTATAAAGAGTGATGCTGTGGAAGCCCGCAGTGACCTGCGTCAGCCTGGATTTATGGCGTCCCTTCCCTGTAATCAATTGCCCTTTTAATGGAAAACATAAATGTGCATCAGCTGATCAATAAAGGGAGGGAAGGAACAGGTGAGTGACACCCTGGGAGAGCTACTAATTGACCAGAGAGACCAGCATCTGTGATGTGGGTCGTACTGTCCGTCCAACAGGAGCGTCAAAGGGTGGACAAGCTGCAAAAGCAGTGCAGAAGAAGCCTGTCTACTACTGGCTACTGACATTTACGTCACGCTCGAGAGTTTAAATTTTAATGTAAGCAATATTATGTACCTATTAACCTTTGTCAAGTACCATTTGAGCTTGTGTGTATGAAAAGAAACATTTATTTCTTCATAGTTGTTGCTACACACAGTCTTTTCCTTCCCCTTATTTGGATGCATGTATTTAATTAAGCAAATGTTACCTTTGAGCCGTGTGTCTCCACCAAAAGCTCCGCAACCCCAGTTGCCTGTGGCTACTGCAGAGAGGTGCTTGCTGTTGGTGTTACTCCGGAAGAATCCGCAGTATGCCTGGGATAAATGCACCGGGAGGAAGGGAAAAAGGAGGGAAATAAAAAGCCACAAGAGAAAAGCTTTGAATATTTTTCTGTGATCTCTTCGCACGATATACTAGAACTAGATCTAGGTGGAACGTCAGTGTTGGGGTTTTTTTCCTATGAGTTTCTTGTGGGCTGGACATCAAAAATCACAAGTGTAAGCCTCAGGTTGAACCAAAGGTAAATTTAAAAAGTGTAATAAAGCCATATGCAGTATATTTTGCCTAAATCCTCAAGAGAAAAGGCTGTAGTAAATGACTGCATCGCTACTACAAATAGGTGTTGTGTGGTACAGTCAGATATGCTCTCAGTAGCCGTGAGCTAAATTCAGTGGTGTTACAGATCACTGACCCTTTTAATTTACATCTTTGCAAGAGGTGCCTGACAATATGTCAAAGTTCACCAGTATGAGATTTTAGTCACAGACGTCATAATGTCCAGCATTAATCTGCCCCTTACTGAGACTTCATAGCTTATTATGTGTTGTGTCACAGACGTATGCAGTCATAATCAGTGTGCAAACAAACACTAGGACATTTCTCTCACCTTGTTGAGTTCTCTGACTATCTTCTCAGGGAGAAACTGCTCTAGGAAGTGCCTGAATTTAAGAGCATCAATGGCCACGATCTCTGTACATCGTCTCTGCCAGTCATCCCTGGAAATAAAACAAAAAAACAAAATGTGAGAGGTGTGGATGGCAAGATTCTCCAACGTTTTCTATCTGTATCAAATATTTTTGGTTTCAAATATCAAAACAAGACAATCCCAAAATATTAAATAGCACTATGTGAGCAAAACTTACCTGGGAGTCTCATCCTTGTGGCTCTCCTTCCATTTGTAACTCTCAGCATAGCCAGAATATTTACTGTACTGTTCAGTACCTGAAGAAGAAGAAGAAGAAATAAAGACAAGAGCCGTCAGAGCACACAGTAGGCCTAAATCTGTTTCTGCGTCTTATTTCTTAAATCAAATTTAGTGCTTTCTGTGCTCCCCATGTGAGTACACAGTATCAGCTTGTATTGGATTGTCATAAATAAAGGCCATTGATTTAATAAGTAATCCGCTTGGGGTTTGAAATGAAAAGCTTTCAGCCATAATAGGAAGAAATGGTTAGAAGAAGCTAACCTTGGCCACATTTGCAAAATGCTTGCATGAAATATCATCATTACATCGCTCAATTCTGAAAACGATGCCTATTAAAGGCTCTGTACATTATACATTAGATATGAGGAAGTTAACCAGCGCTGGAATGAATGTGATTAACACGGCTTTAGAGAGTGAGAGAGATGTGTAGTTAAGTTCACAATAACCATAAAATGTATTACAAAAGCATTGCTATCAAAGTATCTCTTCAAAAGCTGTAACTAAACACTGATTTTACTTCCTCATAACTGACGTGATTTAATTTCAAGCACGTACTGTACCATCCACCGACACTGCAACTGTAAAACAAACTTGAAGTCTGGCTTCAAGTTTGTGCCTCTCTGTGACAAAGTATGACTCAAGCTAATGGCCTGTGCTGCGGCCAGGACACGAGCCAACAACAACTGGGCAAATGAGAATTATGTTTCTATGTAGAGTAGAGAGGCTGAGTGAACAAAGAGAACATTTATTTTAACCATCTTGTGCCATTTCAAGTCCAGTCAGTCAAATGAAGTACCTTCTACAACATTAGCAACTCCTAATGTCAAACAACAGGGCTACCCATATCACTTTCTCCATCAACAGAGCCGGCATTCTCTTTCTCCTCCTCCTTCACCTTGATCCTATTTATCCTGAAAACTGCTCATGACAGCCTCCTGACATACAGGCTTCCATCACCAGATTAAATCGCGGCCCTCTAACTTCCGAAAACGCCTATGGACAAAAACAGATGTGACGTATAAGTTCCAAATGCACCGGAAGAGCCATGTTAGGACCTCCATAGACAAAGAATGAGGTGAACTAGACAGAAAAGGACGAGAGACGGAGAGAAAGAGTCTAGAAACAGAGACTAGACTTAAAGAGGAAACGCTGCATGCGTGCAAGGAATATTCTGCAAGGTTTTAATGAATCTATGGCGTAACTGGCCCATTCCATTAGTGGAGCAATGACCTTAGTTGGGCTATAAATTCCTTTCTGTCCAAATGTAATAAAGTTAAGTGGAGAGGAGGAGGAGGGAAAGAGGGACGGAGGGAGGCAGAGTGATGGGAGGCAGAGAGGGGCGTGGTGACTAACCACTGAAGGTTACTTGGAAGAGATGGGAGTCTCAAAGAAGACAACACGGCGCCATCCAAGACAATGGCCTGTTAAGCAGCCGGGCACTGAACAAGACAGAAGTCGATTTTACTATTGACTGAACAGAACTGGTGTGTTTGTCTGGTGGTATCACCAGTGTGGGTCGGGGGCTTCGATACCACCTTTTCTTTAGTCTTCAGATATAACCAGCCAATGAGCAGCAAGCAATGTAGCAAATGGAAGATACTGAGGGTACCCATCAGATCATGCAAATTCTCTTCATGTTTTGTTTCCCTACATGTCTCTATTGGTAGACACAAGCTCAAAGAAGACTCCACCGACAGAATCAATCAAGTGCAGACTTTGGGGAACCATTTATATCTGTGTTTCTGTGTACACAGCTAAGTTATAATACATGACCTCATGTCAAACTGATGGATTTATCAAACTGGATAATGATGACTCTTGTATCATCAAAGACAAATCTGAAGGCTCATTTAAATGCCCCAGTGAAATACAGGCACCAGCCAGGACAAGTTGATGTTAAATATTTGTGCTGCCAAGCTAACTAGATAAAGTGGCAATAAAATGAATATGATGTGGACATAAATCAATTGACGAATTCATCAATTAAAGCCAATTCTAAACATGGCGAGGTGGCAATGAGATAAAACATGATGCAATACGACGACACTATGTACACTGTGTTTGTATTTCAATGGATTAAGCCATGCTGCTGCTCAAATTGCGTCAGCTCCCTACATTTATGTTGTTATTTCACATTTTTGGATGATAATTGCACACAGGCTACTAGTATGAAGTACACTTTCGCTTTTCCGTTTGACCAGAGGTGGGCGAGGTACAAAAAAAAAAAAAGAGTAGGATGGCCAGAAGAGGAGGAGGGAGGCGAGTGAGAGGGCACTTAGACAGGTTGACCGAAGCAGAGTGAGTTGGAGGTTGAAAAATAGAGCAATTCTGCTGGAGAGAAATGAAGGATAACTGGGCAGTCCCGAGTGAATCAATGCAATGGATTTACCTTCGGACTGGATGGAAGGACGGGAAAAAGAAAATGAATGGAGCTCAATAAACACATAGGACTCAATGAACGAGAGAAAATAACTCAAGCGACAAAAAAACAACCCAAGATTAGCCATGTTAAGTGTGTACTAGAAAGATGTGTGTGGTTCCAACAAAATACAAAAGCAATAGCAAGAAATAAAGGTCCAATGCACCAAATGGAACAAAGGTGCATTACATTCAGAGTATTCACAGTCTGGGAACGCCACAGATCCGGGCTTATTGGTGCTGTATGTACTCATAATCATACAGTGTATGCACAGACTAACCATTGTTAACATACTCCATAATGAGAACTATATATCCACTCTCTGGTCTTATGATCAAATCACATCGGTTTTCTGTTACTATTGATCCACAACATGCTAACTGGAAGATCACAACAGCAACAAACTATACCATGGCAGCAATGGCACACTGTCTGTCTGCTCTACAATGGCTCCGTTCTCTGCACATTGTGGGCAAATAAGCACTGTGTCACAGAAAGTGTAACAGGGTGGAAACCTAGAAAATAATCTGTCCTAATATCTAGTGTCTATATGAGGACATTACTGTGTGTGTGAGTGTTAGTGAATGTACACCACAAAGATGCCAGTGAGGGTGCCTTTGTTTTTTTTCCCTCCTACAGTAAGTGCATTATAGGAACCTTACAGCCAAGAACACAAACTGTAAATAATTCATAAATAAATCACATTTTTGTTGATGCGAGTCCAATGCACTGGCAGCGGCATAAGCAAGGTAGTCCAGACATCTTTTACCCTAACCACGTCCTCCAGCACCTCTGTGGGGAAGTGGGATATGTAATCCCTCCAGAGTGCTCTGGGTCTGCCTCCGGGTCCCTTCCCAGTCTCTAACGGTGAGACTTGTTCACAACCCAACAGGGGCTACTCACTATATTTCCTGGTACAGTACCATGCACTGAAAGCAGGTGCTGACTCTCATCCCATTTGTTTCATATGCAGCTGCAAACTGCCCTAATGTGTGTTAGAGGTCACGGTCCAATAAAGCCACATGAACTACGTTATTTGCAAAAAAGTGAGGTCACGAAACCAGGCACTCTCTGCTTGTCAGCTGCAGGCAGAGATTTCTGCTCATGAAGTCACAAGCAGAATTAGTGAATGTGCACAACTTCAGCTGAATTCTTCGGCCTATTGACTGAGAATCTGCTTGACTTACCGGTAAGATAATACAGACAACTCTTATTCCGACTACACAAGGGTCACATCGACTACGCTTTCCTGAGGAGGATGAGCATTGTGATGCCAACATAATTAAAGCACACCCTTTTAGATATTACATTTCTGTTTTATCAAACAGCAGATGAAGTGAAGACTGTGAAACCCCAAGGAGTAAAGGAACGCATGAAAGACTTTAAACATGGAGCTCTGGATAAAACAAAGTAAAAATCAAACGTGTTCATTAATTAATGCCATACAAAAAAAAAAAAACATATGTGTGTGACTACATACCTGTGATGATGAGGCATTCATTGTACTCCATAGCTTCAGTAAAGAGGCGAGAGACAATGAGTTCAGGGTTGATGATGAACCTGATCTCTTCCTGGACCAGTCCATGTCCAGTTACTCCTCCACCTACAAGCCTGTTCGCAAAGTCCACCTGATGATATAAAAGAAAATAAACAGAAGAGTCAACCAAAGTGGCACAGTAACTTCAGGTTCTTCTCTTAACTGCTTTCGTCATCACGCTCACGCACATTCTTGAATTGTTAAAATGGACTCGGAGCCATTTAACAAATGTAATAAGTGCATGGTGTGTAAGTTACAGTGCAATTAGCTAGACCATATATTCACAACAAAACCACTGATTCAGCGATGTCAATATATTGCCCTTTGCTCTGCCCATTCAACGCAGCTGAGCAGAACTGTGAGGTTTAGCTACTGTCACTCGCATTATTTGAACAAATGACTCTGTTAGCATCGCCTTATTATCTATCACCCGCTGTGGTCATTTAATACAGATAAATAGCTAAAGATCACGGCACTGCCTTCCTGCTTGTAAATAATCAAATCAGGAAATCGTAGCATAACAATGCAATGAAATCTAGAGATAGTTCATATAGCAATAAAATCTGCAATTCATGGTAAGCATAGCAGTGGTACAAAATCTGCATGAATGTGTGCAGACCTCTTTTATTTTTAAAAACAAGTGGGCACTTCAGTCACCCTCAGTCTGTGTTCATTCTTTAGTCTGACAATGGGACGGTAGCAAAGAATACAAAATACACAGATGTGGAAGACCAGCCTGTGGCGGGAACTGATCCCTGATCAGAGGATCTTCCAGTTACGTTGTTCTCAACAGAGTAAGACCAATAAATTATCAGGAAAAAATGAGTATTCAGTGTATGCAACGATAAACGGACTGAGATGCAGAGTGAAAATTATTGATGAGGTCGCCAAAGAAATATAGTGGTTTGTGGTTATTTCTGGGTGTCCCATTTCAATGTAGAAAACATTTTTGATGCGATACAGGAGCTTCATGCCTTGTAAGCCCGCTCCTTGTTTTTGAGGACAGCACATTCAATCACAATGCCGCTATTTAAACAGTCTGTCAGGGGTGAAGGTTCTGCTCACTGGACCACAGCTACGTCAATCTGTGTGACAGCGAGTGTGTTTGTATGTGCAAGTGTGTATGTTGTCAAACCAGTCGCTCAACTCCTCACCTCCTTCACTGGTTCACCTCTAACCTCACCCCGCCACCACCCTTCAATCTCACCTCCTGACAGAATGACAGCCCGCTCTGCCCTATCGAAACTCCACGCACAGCCAATGCCCAGCCTGTTGAGGTAGCCATCAATGCTCCTGCAGGGCTCTTGGCCCACTGGGTCGCCCCAGTGAGATGGCTCACCCTCGTCATTATTTCCTCCATGCGCCTTTTTTCTTCCTCATCCCCCACCCCAGGGTCCTCTCCTCCTACAACCTTTGCCTCTCTGAGCTACTCAAGTGTATACATCAGCTGTCAAGCCAAAGTAAAAATGCACCAGCAATCCTGGAACACTAAACGGAGTGAGGAGTTGGGATGAATCAGTGCAGCCATATAGCCAATACTCAGATATTCACAAAAATTATATACCTAATTGTGATTGCCTGCAGCTATTCAGACAAACAAAAGTCAAAAAGTTTGACATTGAGTTTGTGGGTCACTGTTACTAAATGAAACACTACAACAACATACTTTAATTATGCCAATACTTCTGAATAGTTCTACTTATACTACACTTTAGAGAAAGTACCCACCTGCAGCATCCCGTATCCGTCATCCTCAATGGTCCCTTCACAAGTGATATGTAGGCGTTTCAACTGAGTCTGGGAACTTGACAAAAAAAAAAAAAAGTTGTCAGTTATTCTTTCATCATAGAGTAAATTACTGTATTCTACTATTTCACTGTTAAAGGGGAGAAGCTACAACATGCTTCAGAAAATGTTGCATGTGCTAAAAAAATATCTAAAAGTTTGAGAGAAATAGCTTTTGTTGGCGTTGCTGAATGAAATAAATGAATACGTATCTCCTTGAGTGGTTCTTACTCAATCATAAACTCAATTTATATTGGTTCCATTACATTGAAAGTGTGTGTTGCTATACGCAAACAATATTTAATGGTCCTAAACTTAAATTAGATTAATTAAATTCATAACATTAGTACAGAAGAGATGAATACCTTTCCCAGTTTGGAGGATTGTTCAATGTTTGTCTTGTGAATGTAACAAGTCCCTTGGGTCCTTGAAAAAAAATACATCAAAAAATGTTAATCAATTGAAAAAAATCATGGAGAGCGTCACAGAGAAACAGCTATTGCATCATCATACAGTATGTGATTATTTAATAAGCTTACTGGTCTGTGTAACTCTCCTGAAGTAACACAACAGAGTTTTCAACTTCTCAATTTTTCTTGGTGAAGGACCTTCAAATAACCTGAAACAGAAAGAAATTTTAGTTCACAAACGATTTTTGTTGTTTGAGTACTGACTTTGTTAACGAGTACATGTGAGCCTTTAGAGTCTCTGACTAAATTAAACGCTTTTATTTAACATTCTATTTAAAATATATCTTAAATGTGTTTTGGCCGATGAGACTGAGACATGTAATGTCACTCAGAGTCATTATCTGTAGCTCAGTGCGCAACCGTGCTACAGCATGTCACGAGTGAGGTCAGGCTTTTAAACTGGCATGATGTCTTTCCCATCTACCTCCATCCTTCATACAATGGCACTGCCTGAGGCCGTGTTTCCGTTCTTCAGAGTTACCATAAAAACTAGGGTGGATGTAGGGAGGGAGAGGGGAGGGAGTGAGTGGGAGAGAGCACTGGGTGGACAGCTTAAATCACCCCATACTGGTACTCTCCCTCCATTAAAAGCGACCTAAGCTGATGACTAATCAGAAAAAAGCATTCATCTTTCCCTCCCACCGCTTTGCACCCAGACCAGTCAAGAAATAAAAACAGAGGGGACAAATGAAATGACAAAGGTAATGCACTAAAACACCTTCAATTTCAACTTCCAGTCAATTCCCGCATGAAATATGGATTTTCATCTACTGTTTACATTCTTTATATGTCTTACTCATGGCTCTGTGAACCCACCAGCTCCACCACAGTTCCCTTTGTCAGTGTCAGTTTGGTGATGATGCAACCTGGAGGACAACTCGTCTGTGAGATAATGTCAGTGAAACTCAGGTGCATGAGGGTGAAATCTCCAGTGTAGCCACAAATCATACCACGCTAAAGACAGAAGGGCAACTAATTATGGCGGATTTAGTCACAAAATATATGGCAGCAATGTTCATTTTCAAGTATAGTTACATTAATTATTTGGTTCTTATCCACCGTGGCCTTACTTACTGTATAACGTGTGCAGGAGTTATGGTTTCTGACAGTTTTATCATCAGTAATTAGGTTGTTTTCTTGCAAATGAGGTATGCCAACAAAAAAAAAAAAAAAACAGAGACTGTTTCTTAATAATGAGCTTTCGTTGTTGACTAACCTGAAAAACACATTGCCCGCGTCATTTTTTTTCTCAAACACAGTAAAACACAAGCTAAAGAGATAAGTCTAACTCTCCCCCCACTGCCCTCGAATCTATCCATCACTTAACAGAGGACAAACCTTGACAGTTCTGCCAAAACAGCAATCAGCAGATTGCTTGCTGTTCTGCTTGTCCAAGACGGAAAGCTAGTGTAGACGATAAGCAAAGTGACGGACACTCCCTCAATTACAGGGGGAAAGGGAGGGCCAGTAACGATCCAGGGCCCATTTTAGACTGCACTGGTTGTCTTGTCTTGTCTCATCTTCTCAGAGACACCCAGGCTTTTTTTTTTCCCCCCCTCTTGCTCTTTCCTGTATTTCGCTGCTGGCAGAAATGCTGATAGTGAAGGCAGGCCCGAGTGCCTGTGACCAAGTGCTGGCACGGGTCTGAAACAGCCAGCCCCTGCAACTGTAATCGATGCTTACATTATTACAGCGGCCTCTTCGCTTTGCCTGCCACAAACGTTTGATGTGAGGCAGATATCATGCACCCATAGAGATGACCGGTTGTGAGAGTAGGATTAAGATTCAGATAAAATAAGGGAGTTGGCGGTGCGGTCGTAATCAATACAACCAGTCCTGAGATTTATAAAATAATACTGCTCGACCCCCAAGGGAGAGCAGATGGCTAATTAAGACTCTGAATAGCAGTTTGGTCCCATGCAGATTGCAGGGAATTTCAAAATTATACGGTACTAAGCCTACCCTTCATGTTCTACAAACAATGTAAGCACTATCATAATAAGGTATTACCGAAGTGACATCTCTGGTATGTCAGGCAACAGTACCGGAAGTTATCACACTTACCGCTAATGAGGAAAAATACAGGGAAATTGATTTGAGGTGATATCTGGACTTTGTCCAACGTATACTGAGGTGCCTACAGTCCATAAATTCGATAATGGAGCTGGTAACAAAATCTCATTATAACAGAATCGCATCTCATCCACACGCAACATCTCAACTTTCCAAACACTATCAGCTGATACAAAAATACATGTTAGAATTACACCAGATTCTGATAGATGTCTGCTGAAAGTCATCATAACAGATGTCAATTTAATCTTTCCCCAACAGAGAACAAGCTGGACCTCATTAATGAAGACAGATTCCAGAAAACTTAAGGGGAATATTGCCACACCTTCTGCTGCCGTCAGCATCTTAGCGGTAGAGCAGAGGTTCCTCAGAGGTACTACTGACACGACCGAGCCCTCATTTTTATAAATACAGGCCTGATTGCATTCATGCATCACTTCCCTCTGTTCCAAATAACCTGACAGCTCGGGATTATG
This sequence comes from Protonibea diacanthus, assembly GCA_028641955.1. Classification (NCBI taxonomy): domain Eukaryota; kingdom Metazoa; phylum Chordata; class Actinopteri; family Sciaenidae; genus Protonibea; species Protonibea diacanthus. The sequence continues at coordinate 11,666,159 of CM053989.1, forward strand.
GGGAGCCAGAGACAGAGAGAGGTGCTCACTTTGAAACAGTCTCTCAAAACAATTTGTTTCAATTAACCATCCCGCGTTTTCTTAACAGATCACTGGTTCAGAGTAGGTAGAAACAGAGAACACCAATTTAACACTCCTACTCTGAATCCCCCTCCCACGCAGAAAGACAGACAGAAACATTAAGCTCAAGGAGATTCTCTGCCCACAGTTCCACCCGCAGGTCTATAAGGTGACAGGGGCAGTTAAAGAGCACGATGTAATCTTACAAGCTTAATGGCCGGATCCATTCAGGTCTCTATGTTATATTAAAAAAAAAGAAATGTAAATGTTACTGTGTGTAAACTTACTGGAGACCTAACTAAATGCGTAGAAGCTGAGTAAAAATACAGAATACATGTATTAGGGGTTTTCAAGGCAGTAGTGCCCCCTTATGGAAATCAGTTTACTTAGCTCGGGTCACCAAAAACAGAGCTACTCAATCAAAATCCTACCAGTTTGTAACAAATAGTTAGTAATGAATCATGAATATATTACAAATCTTTGAATGTATTCCATGCCCAGTTACTGGAAAGAACACTACTGAAAACACTGTGAGAGAATCCAACCCCGTTATTAATATGTCAATAAAATATGGGCAACGTGGGACGTTCACAATCATTTAGGACCAGAAAAAAGTATCTTCTTGAAACGTAAAGACCAATGAGGCTGACTCAGGATCAATATCTGAGTCCAAGATCTACTCATTCTGCTCCTTAAAGTAATGGCTTACAAGGGGACTCGGAGAAAGACTCAAGGGGCAAATCTAATTTTGTGAATAAAATACCGATGACTGCAGCTCACTCAATTACCCAAGTGAGCTACCGATCATTGTTTTGTGTCCCTCCAGTTTTCTGGGAAGGATGGTGTGCCTTTACCTGTAGAAGTTGATCTCAGGATAATTGCAGTACTCTGACTTGCGGGAATTGCGCCGGGGAAATGTGCAGAAGAAGGCGTTGGCCAGAAGACATGCTATTTGCTCCTGAGACAGAGTCAGGGACTGGTTCATCCTTGACTTTAGTAGGGGAATAGGCTAGAAAGACAAAAGAGAGAGAGAAAATATGAATGAAATCATAGACAAATCGGCGTACACACAGAGACAAAGGGAGATGCAGCAGAAACTCATATGGTTACGTGGATGGCAGCACTGTATATCTAAAGGGCGAATCGGGGTAGATAATTAGTTTAGCAATCTAGCAAGCAGAAGAGACAAGGAGTGTTCCATTAGGTAAATGGGTGGTAGTAATTAAGGTCCTGGTTTTCTTGCTCTCCCTGAGGTTCGTTCAGTCAGACACACGGGGCCCATCTATCTTCACTGATTAGGGCTAAAGAGCCTCCCAAGGCTGCCCAGTTAGCAGATCAATACCAGCTCTAATAACACGCACACATAAACATTAGCCTTGATGCTTAATACTGCAAAACACAGCGGAGAGTCAGAAAGCTTCATTATCCAACTGCTACAAATGATCGCGAGGTGAAATGTGTAGCAGAAATCCCCGTCTTAACCTGGGCATCCTTGACATTCAGCACCTGGTTTCTGTTTCCAGTAACAACGGGAGAGATTTTCCTAACCTGCCCACAGTGGGAGGTGAATTTACTTTATTAAATTAAACTGAAATAGATAACTGAATTACAAAAATACCAACCTTGGAATTCTTGCTTTGCTATAATTGATTATAGAGAATGAACATGAAGACAAATGGGGATGACATTTAAGAGATCTGAGACATTGATCATCCCTATTCATTTGGGAATAAAAGCGAAGGCCTCTTCGACGGGGTTGATATCAAACCCGAAATATATTGGAGGAGGAATAGCTAGTCCAAAGGAAAAGTCTGAATAAAATTTCAAAAGCGTTACATATCCGATGGATGACTGGACATGAGACGGACTTCTCCTCTCTCAGCTCTCTTTTCTAATGAAGCAGCTCTGGATGTGGACCAAAAAAGGGGCATTCATTATCTAGCTCATAACTCATGAGCTGATCTTGTCCAACACCATCCACCATCTAAGCCTCTCCTCCCTGCTGTCTACACACACTTACAGTTTATTTTGATTGACTTTTGACCTGCTACTCAGTGTACCGCAACAACTCACCTTTCAATTTCCTCACACAACTTCCGCAACCCCCCCATCCTGTGTATGTATTCAAAAACAGTAAACTGGACTTACCATGGTGCAAAGGCGAGGAGCACTGAGTGCTAGATCAACCATAGCTGGTAGTATGACCTCAAACAAGTGTTGTGCCTCGCAATGTTCAAGACACTGGAGAGAAGAGACAAAAAAAAAAGGAGACATACAGGCAGATTTGTTGTTAAATGGGATCTCTCTGTGGAGCTGACTGCCTAGTTAGGCAGCCTAGTTACTCAGAGCCAGCAGTCAGAGTGACTGATTAGATCTGAAATGACATATTCGTTTGTAACACCACTGATTTGTTGAGAGTGGAGCAAATTTTAACAGTTTATACCTCACTCTTACATTGGCAGGTCGATCTTTTTCTTTTAATATAAACATAGAAACACATCAATAAGAAACACGAATAAAAAATATAGATTATTTTACCTTGTTAGGTAATGATTTACACCCTAAATCTTGTTCAAGTAATACATTTTCATCCATCCATCCACCGTAAAGGGTGACGGGGGGGTCTATCCCAGTCGACTAAGGGCAAGAAGTGAGGGTACACCCTGGACAAGTCGCTAGTTCATCACAGGGAACACCGGATGGCCGGATGATTTGGAGTCGCCAGTTAACCTGCAGGACTTTATGGGGAGGAGGCCAGAGTACCCAGAGAGAACCAACACAACCGCACAGGGAGAGCCGAGGTTCAAACCAGGACATTACCATTTCCAGGAGGAAATACAATGAAACCTGAAAGCTCCACTTGCAATTTCCTTTTCAATAATTAACTTTCTTTTTCTTTTCAGTTTCTTTTCAGTTTTATTATGTGAAGTCACAAAGACACAATGGCTGCGAGAAATCTGAAGTATGAGGAGCTACTGTGAACTACTTGATAAAAAGCTTAAATGGTCTAATAACTGTAGTCTGGGGTCATAACCCGATACCAGTAACCAATATCTCAGGAACGAGTTCTCAGTTCTCTCATATCCAACAGGAAAACTCTGTGTCAGTGAAGGTAATGAAGGTTTATTGTTGTTTTTGGGTGAACTCCCACTCCACAGATATCAATAATCTCAACACCTCAGCAGTGGGAGAAGAAATAGAAATGCTGCAGAGCTCCTCACTACACAGAACCTGTTTCAGAAGAAACTGCCATCAATCTGGGAGCGAGCCTGCCACGGCCGAGGCATCCATACTTCAGCCTGTAGCTTACCTCAGCATCCATCTGCAATTCCCTCTAAAATAAACACCCAGTTATTCCATCATAGACCCAGATTTACAACGCAATCACTTATGAGCGTATTGGCTTCGAATGTCACTGTCATCAATCACTTGCCTTATTCTATCAAGGTGAGCGGGGGAGCTCGTGTTGATTAAATGGACCTTCTGGAGCAAATGCAAATGACCAACTATGGAGAGAGTGGCAGGGTGGCTTGATTTTCAACAGGAAGTCTTTGACTGGTGATTTGGCCAGGAGGCATTTATATGGCAGCAGAGCAGGTCTGACTAAATGCTGTCAGAAGTAATGAGGTGGCAGACATCATAAAGCGCTCCTGTGGGGCTAGTAGATGGTAGTGGGTGATGCGGCAGGATGAGGGTAGAAAGATGATCCCGCAGCACTTTCACAGCGACAGCAGCTGGCCACAACGGTAACACACAAGTTAGGCTGCACACGCAAACTACACCTATCACATCAATACACATGACAGACTGAGCTGCGGCAGGACAGTCCAGATTTACTGCCACATAGACTAATGATCGATTACACTCCGATCTTCCATCCATTCTGGTCATTCTGGTCTACAAGTTATTTTTATTTCCTGGCTGCTCAACCTACGCAAGTCACATTTTTATTTAGAGCACTTCTAAGAATGTTTTTTTTAATGCTTTTAGTGTAAAACTTTGACATTTCTATATATTTTTTTAAATCACTGTGTAAAGAGATAGAAACAAAACAAACAATAAAGCACACAGGTGAGGGATGGTGTGTGTTGTCGCCTTCATTCTTTACTTAATGAAAAATCTGAGGTACCAGTGCTTGAGTGATGTCATTCTGTGTTACTTTCCATCTATACTCCTGGAAACTCTCTGTATAACTGCTTATCCTCATCAGGGTCACCGGGCAGCTGGAGCCTATTCCTGCTGACTGAGGGTAAAAGGCAACAGTGAAAACTATGTATGTCCAAATTTGGTATTTTGGATAAACTGAAGGATTAAGTGTTCCTTTGTGGGTTAACAATAATCTTCCACTCCTTATGCTAAATAAGCTATTCAAAATCCTCTTGGATTAGCCAGAAAATGTGTTGTCACAAAGCTGAAAGCAGTTGTTGTTTTTCAGAGCTTATGATAACTTTATAGATAAACTAGATAAAAATACCCAACAGTATATAAAGTAGTTCCAATTAGCACAGTCAGAAACAGCTGCAGAAGTCAAATGTAACATGTACTCGTAAAGGATCCGAGCACCTCTTCCATAACTAGTTGTTGCCTTGCTGCTGAATGTTTGTGTATATTCACTCCTGGACTGCATTTCCTGCTCAGCCCTCAGACATTCATCAGAAAGTGACACAGTGACAGTTTCATTTGGCATGGGGGGAAGCTAAGACAATTTACAGACAAGCCCTAATTTGGATAACTGTTTCTTTCCCTCCCTATGGCTATTACACGTTGAGCGGAGTGTCAATCACTGGCTCAGGGGCCATGTACCACTTGACAATTACCCCAGCACTGCACAAATACTGCTCCAGATTTAATTAGGTGGTCTTGGTCTCGAGGAGTACAACAGTTTTTTGGTACGAGCATAGAAGCGGCTATTCTGTCAATTACTAATCAAATGCCCAAGAAGAATGGCTAAACAAATCTATGTGATTCTTCACTACATTAGTCTTTGTGTGAAAGATAAATCTCTTAAGATGACGTGTCTCTGCTGCAGAATGGCAGCTGTTAATCATTCCTGCTTAACGCGTTGGCGAGATGCTCTGAATGCTCCCTCAAACTGCATCCATCATCTGACAGAAAGCAGTCACAACCTTTGAGTATATCCTGCATTTATCTATAACATTCCTGTATCACTTTTGACAATTTCTGCACACGTTAACTTTTGATACTGAAACCTTGACTTGTCCTGTAAGCACCACCCTCCCCTTGCTAAATGCCTCAGCAGGAAAGAAATGAAAAAAATATCGCGGGGAAATCGCACGCTCAGGACAGTGAGTGGAGCTGCTGACGCAATAGACTCTTGGAAGGGCGAGTTTCTCGCTGGTTTTACTCAGCTTCCTCACAGATTTAATGGGACCTTTTAATTAAATTGGATTGAGCTATAGGCGGCTATTGATCTACCACACTCTCTGCTTTACTTTGAAAAATTATTTTAGAGAGTGGAGAGGCTTTTTCTGAATTTAGCTGAGTAATCACTGAGGAGAAGGGATGAATATCGGGCTCAAATATCAATCCAGCTGTATTGTAACATGAATCAAATGTTTCTACTTAATTGTAAAAGCTCCATTAGAATAATGATCTTGTTCCTAATGGCTCCAATTGACAATAAGCTACATGCTTTACCAAATGGAAGGAACCAAATTAGGACTTCTAGTTGAAATAGGTCTGCTAGCTATTTAAAGACTCTTCTTTTTTTTTGGCTATTTGTAGCAATATAAACTGTTTGCGGACTTACTTCAAAGTAAATACACTGTGAGTAGACAGGCAGTACTACTAATGTTGTGTCTACAAGATTTCAAGAGTTTTAATAAGTAATCTCATAACGCTGAAGGACAGGTAAATATTTATCCCACATGGGAAGAAGTTTTACTGACAACAGGTATGTTATTATCAACTGTCTGAACAGAGGATAAGAAGTGTAAAAAGAAAAGGAGGAAGGAGACAGAAAAAAAAAAGAAAGACGTTCCCCTGATTCACCTGCAACAGCTGCTGCCGCCATGCTCTGTGCTCATTCGTCCTAACTGATGCCTATTGGCTCCCGTGAGACTCCCAGGTACCGGGAGCGGACGACGCACACTGATGGGCTCGCAAGCAAACAGAGCAAAGCAGGCTCCCTTTGCGATAACAACTCCGGTTTAGTATCAGCATCATTCTTCACGAAGGTAAATTTTAAAGACATAATTAATCACGGTGAGTTAAACAAACATTGCCGGCATCTACGTGGCAAAGTTCACGGGGGCTTACTGTCAGAGCTGTGATACACACAACTGACTACATCTCAGTGATGAGGCGTTAATTTACATCCATACTTTTAAACTGCCAACATGAAAGCCTGACTGTAGAGCAAGTTAACAAATTAGAATAAAAACATAATAATTGTGTCCTCCTTTAAATGAGATCACCTGCCCAAATAGGATTCAAATGTCATGTGCTTTATGTTCATCAAAGCAAACGCATGTTTTGCCAATATAGTAAGATCAGTGGGCTTTAAGTAAAGTGTTTAAATCAACCTGCTTCATCTTTTGTACAAAACCAGCCTATAAAACTCAGGTAGCAGTCACATTTTGGTCAGCTTACCTCTGTGCAAAGAAGGTTCAGGGCAGTGAAGTCCCATTTCTTTGCATGGGCTGTGTTGTATCTCAGAATTGCATCCTGAAGAGGAGAATTAGGAGTTAGATATTCACAGATTTAAACATATAAAACTGTATGCACAGAAATGTTTAGGATCACAGATTACAAATCCTATTTCATTACATGATGCCTCAAGGTAGATTTGTTGCTAACTCTGCCACCGTGTGGTTCTTTATGAAATTACATACATGCAGAACTTCTTTAGTATCAAAGCTGTCGGACTGAATGGCCAGTGCTATAATTTTATTACAATGTACAAATTTGTGAGCTAAATTTGAAAAGGCATCTTGTCTTCACAGTTTTCAGCTTCGATCCACATTAAAGCTTCATTTTTTTCATCTTTTAGTGGAAACACACAGCTTTATGACATATGAATGCTCAGACAGGATCTAATCAGAAATTGACTCAAAGTCGGCCATTTCTCTGCAGTCATATATTTATAAACTTAACAATGTGTTCAGCTCTACTGGAACACAATATAAGTTATCCGGATGAGTAGGAGGTGGCAGAACAGAGGTTTGAACTGCTGAGGCTGAGCAACATAAACTGTCTCTCCCACTCCTTATGAGATGATGGATGTAATGCGCAATTTTGTTGTTGTTTCAAGGTAGAAGAAAAAGAAGACAATTAGCCGTTTTCCTACATTCTGGTGTCTCAGTGGGGATGTAAATAATGGATGCAAATCATTTCACATGTAAAATGGTTAAAGATTCATCTGAGCGAGTCTTACCCTCACATCCAGAGAGCTTTTGAAGCCTCCCTGCAAGGCAGTGTGGATCAGTTCCCATCGACTTTGGACACCACCTCCATCCTACATAACACAGCCAAAGACAGATTGCTCTTACTACAGTGTTTCTACAGCAACTAACCTTGTTGTAGTACATTGGCATGCTCTGATGAAAAGCATTCAAAGCTGTGATGCGCCAGTGTACCTCAGTCTCCATAGGAAACAGATTCTTCTCAGAGCAGGGCATCTTCACGGACACATCGTCCCATGCATCTTTGAACTTGGTGGGGTATGGGACAGGGACTTCCCCCTCTCTGAGGAGATCTGTCTGTAACAGGAAAACAAAATAATGCTCAAAAAGTTCAGACAGTTGGCTTTTAAAAACATCTGAAACTTAGGACATGGTAGGGTAGATGTTGTAACATTAATAAGCCAGTCACTTTGACTACATTCATTACTTTCAAACAAAATTAATTAGGATATTCTTATTTCAGTCTAACACCTCATGTATGCACTGAATACAGAGATAATGAGTACACAAGCTTGACACTTTTATCAAAAGTCAGATGCTCCTTTGCGGGCTGACAAACCAACAACTGAGAGCTGTTCTGATTTTAATGTAGAGATGTGATTTTCTTTAGACAGTAATTAAAAATGCAGTATTCTTGTGACTTACGGGGTGATGGGGATAATCTAGCTTGGGTGCAGCACTGACAGTGTTCCTGTGGGACTAGTAGTGGAGGACACAGTCTGATAAGAGCTTTACTGACAAGAGGTCCTGAGGGGATCTTAAAGGATGGCTTCACTTCTTCACTTTGCCCAGAACTGTCTCCCTTTTCCTCATTTCAACTGTCTGTATCTAAACAGCCTTCTTTACGTTCTCTCTCCCACTTTTCTCTATCTTGTTTGCTTTTATTAGAAGAGTGTAGACCATTAGACCCTTGTTATGACTGCAGTATTCTTCGTGATATACCACATACTAAGAACACATACAGAGGAAGTGGCTGTTAACTCACCCTGACTACGACAGTGTGGTTAGGCGCAGCTTTCAGGTGAGACAAGGGGGGGGCACACTGAGGCATTCTGTTCAGCTCATCTATGGGTGTCCCCAGCCATCTTCTGTCCATGTTATGTAGAGCAATTGAAACGCTGCAGACAACAAAAACACAATAGGTCAGTTTATATATGATACTGTTCCTGAGGGACACCGTGTGCATAGAGGAGCAAAGACGCAACAGGAAAGGTGATTCACAAACCATAAAACAACGTGGAAATCACACAAGTACCTTTCAAAAAGTGCATCTGACTGACTTCCAATTAAGTCCTGGCTCATGTCAGATGAGCCACTGCACGCTGCTGTTTCAGCATCCTCCGTTCCCATGGCAACAGGATGGACCCTGTCTTTGGCTGAACCTCCAGAATCAGAGGCTTTGACAAACTGCTGAGATTCCATTACCTGAGCCTCTGCATAGCCAGCGTCCTCTACACAAGCACTGCCATCATGATCCTTGTCTGCAGAGTGGTTGACGAGGATGGTTTTAGACATGGGGCTGTCTGGGCTCAGCATCTCCACATCACTGGGTGTGCTTACACCCTTCCTGGGACTATAGCTAAGACAGAGGGTGAGTTTTGGATTTGGAGAATGTGAAGCGACACAGGTTTTAACGGGGTGAGGACCAGGTGAACCGGACCTCTTAGATTTCTGCAGATTAGAACAGTGCGTTTGACCTGTGTTACTTCTGCTGCCCGAAATGAAAGACTCATCCGGCCCACCGGCAGACCCACAGTCCATCGACGTCTGAGATGATGTGTCGTCTTGTGTGTTCTCTGAGAGTGCGCTGTCTTTTGTGTTGTCATGCTTTTCTGCTCCACAAGAGAGTTCATCTTTTCCATCAGTCAAGTTTGTTTCTGAGACATCGTTGTTTACATCCTCGGCCTTCACTTCAGCAGACCTACAGCAGCAGGACAGAAAGAGAACGAAGCATGAGAAGACCATGTTACCAAGCTGAAGTTTTGTGTGTCTGATGTACATGTTAACAAGTATATCCTCTGTATATTATAACTGGACACATAATTAGACCAAATCATGCAGGGTACAAGCATGTGACCAGCTTTGAAGAAGAAGCCTGAGCACAGAAACTTCTTTTCTGATTTACCTTCCTTGAGAAGCCATGACTTCCTCCATGTTTGACAGGTCAGACGACGACATGAACCAACAGCTGCTGCTTGAGAGAGAAAAAAACAAAGATTTTGATGATTTTATGCACACCTAAAAAGTTATATGACACAGCTAGCTGCACTCTGTCTGTTTTCAGCTGTCACTGGACTTCACACAGAGCTAAATACAAAGCTTTGTTTACGTCTGGTCTTGGACGGAAGCTACACTCAGACCTTTGGTCGGGACAGTCTGTGAAACTTCTGGACTTTGTTTGGACCACTTTCTCAAGTCATGAAGCTCGGCAGCTAGCCGGGGGTGAGTTGTGGTCCCTGCCTCCAACTCAGCGTCTTGGGTATCAGTTTCATTTCCTGACAGTACACACGGGAACATCCAACACACAGCGAACAGGCGCTGCTGGCAAAGCTACGATGAGCTAGCTAACAAACCCTAACCTAACCTAACTCGCCGTATACTTTTGACATTTGACATTATTCGGCTGGGAAAATATATTTCTGCAGGGATTTTAATTAGTAGCTTGATGTGAACACATCCCGCAGGGCAGGAAAAAAACAAGTCATCTTCAGCTAACTTAGCTTTGATTGGCTAAACAATCTTAACATTAGCTTTTATTGGCTAGCTCCGATTATTCTAACGGGTTTCAACCTGATCCAGCCAGCAGTGCCGTCAAGATTAAAGCGTAAAGATACAACTTACAAGCATGTCCCTCTTTGTATAAGACTCCTGAGTGGGATGCATTACATAATTATTTATTTATTTTCATATATTTCTCCCCTGACTACAGATCACTCCAAACGGCATCATCCGCTTCTCTTGGTTTACATTCACTCGGGTGTTGCAGGGCAGCTGCTGCACCTTGACGGCATGAGACACGGCGACCAATCAAAACATCTTTATCGGGGAAAAGAGGCGGGAGCACGAGTTGGTATCCTAGCAACTCGGTCAAAAAACAGTTTACACTGTCGTGCAACCATTAAAGGGACATGATTGGATCTGTACTACACAGTAAAGAGAAGTACCAAAGTGGCAACAATATATCCACAAATATGACAAGATAGATTTATATATAATTTTTATCTGTTATGTATAATTTATATTTTAACAAGACACTTTAATTTCTAGCTCAGTCCAGAGACTTGGTTTGGGAACCAGAGGCTGGCCGGTTCAAGTCCAGCATGGACCAAAGTGTAAAATGGACTGAGTGTAAAAACTATTTCCCTTCGACAGATTAATAAAAGTATCTCTTTTTCTTCTTAATTTAGCCAATAGTTTTTTTTTGTTGTTGTTATTCTTTTTCTTAGTTGCTTAAATTACTATTCAGTTTTCCGTTTATTGCAGCCATGCTACTGAATTCTATTGTAATTAATAGCAAGACATATGCTGTCTATAAAGTAAATTTTAAAAACTTTAATATGTCTTGTTAACCGTCATGTTGAAGAGAGACATTTAATGTTAACCTCAAATGGACAGAAGGATGCTTAGTTTTGATATTGCTAACGTGTATATTGGTAATAAATGTCTTCATGTTAGTGCGCCTGTAGACAAGTACCAAACGTTTGGCCAAATGTGTACAAAAAATGACAAAAAAAACCCAATTTGTTTATAGCAAGGTTTATTAAAATATATCATTCTTGACATTCTTGATTTTGTTTTTCAAAATTTGAACATATGAGAGATTATTTACTACACAAAAATATAATACTGAGTGCAAATAGTAAAAACAGACTGGTCTGTTTATGTGAGAGGAGAATGATGAATATCAGTCTTCTGTGGAATCAGCAGAGGACGTGAATGCTTCTGTAACAGTGAAGAGGACTGTAGATTTTGCAGTTTCTCTGCAATGGTCCTTAGGAGAAGGGTTTCACAATCTTCATGGAGATGTAGTTCTGTGAATAAAGAATGGGCATTAGAAGAGTTCAGATTAGAAAATACTGTGAAAAAACAATACATATGATGGATAAAACATATTCAAATCAATAAATAATCAACAAACCGGCAAGGAGTAGAAAAGGATCCCCAAAAACAGGATAACCAGGAGAAGGATAATCGATAAAATGAAAATCCATTTGAATCTGCGCCAAACGATGAACTTCATGGTCTTGCAAGGGTTTGTAAACCAGAAGAATGACGTGTCAGGGCGGCTGTTGAACAGAAAAAGAGAGCATAATAATAATATCAATAATGAAATTCTAATAATGAAAATCAACATTAAGCAATTCATAGACCTTCAAAATCATATTGTTTTGTGAACTTGGATTTCTTACTTGGGTGGCTCCAGTTTGGGATTCATGTTTGGCTCATCTCTGCCTTTCCCAGCAGGTCTCTCCTCCATCTCCTTCTCCTCCACTATTTCCAGTGTCATCTCTACTTTCCCCTGTGAAATTTTGAAATACAGTCTTAAACAGTAACCAGAAACAAAAAGAACAACAACTAAGGACTATGCTGTGGAGATAAACATACACCAAGCACATGTTTCCCATCCTGCTCGATCGCGCATGGCCACCAGCCTCGTACAGACTTCTGGGAGAAGAGTGAGTTGGGCAGTGGTCTTTTGTAGGAAGCTGAGCCCCCCATCCCTGGCAACATCTTTAGGCTGCACTTTTCTGGGGTCTTTGCAGGAGAGATCAGATTGAGAAGATCCAGCTCAACTGAACCTGTGCCAGAGAAAATAAGAAAGAAAATAAGCGCTGTGCTTTATTCTCGTATTTCTCTGTAGTAGTTTTCAAGTCCTTTTCTTTGTATGTTTGTCATGGTTAATGCTATTTTACCTAAGTAGTCGTCCAGGGAGAATTTGTCATTGTCCCATATTTGGAGGATCAATTTAGGAGGAATCCTAAATTCAGTTTTGTCCAGATTCCAGAAGTGTTCCTGTAAGAAGGTGGAAACTTTATTTAGACCATTGCCAAAATTATATGGTTCTGAATATTAGTCACACGATGCTTTGTTCACTCACTTTCCTCGAGACGACACACAGCTGTTCTGCAGGCAGGTAGTCAAACCCAAAGATGAACCTCCAGTTAAAATTTCCATCACCATCCAGGGATCTGTAGTGAACATCAGTCTTCTGCTTCTGGTCCTCCATACCTGGCATCCATCTAGGAATCATGGTAATGTTAAATTCAGATTAGCTATTTGTGAATGGGTATAAAAATGCATATATAAGTAAAACATATGTAAGTGCAAATAAAGGGTTCAGGCAAGAGACAGGGCAAGTAATGTACCCTTTAACATAGATGTCACTCATGTTTTCTCCAGTGATACTTGTTTCGTCCAGCGTGACGTCAGTTGTGTTCCAAACAATGGCTCGCAAGAAGTACCTGTTATAAATATACTGTTATATTTTATCCATAAATGCACTATGAGAAAATATCATTTTGTCAAGTGTCTCTCACTTCTTGGCTTTGCGTGGAGTGATATCACATGGAGGCCCGGGCAAACCGAGGCTCTTGGGGAAAATGTCTACCCACATTTGAATTTGTCCCTGCATTTGTTGAAAAGGATGATTCTCTTTTAAACAAAGCTCATACAACAATATTAAGATGTTCATTTCACAGAGCATTATGTTGATACTATAGTTCTACTACTAAAAAAAAATGAATGCAGTGTTACTGCTGTTGTCTTAACCTGGGACAGGTTGGGTTGGTGGGAGCTGCACAGGGTTCTGGTCTCCACATGCTCTGGTACCAAGCCTTGGTTTCTGAGGACATACAGAGCCAGTCTCTCTGTGGCTTGACCCATGTGCGGGTGGATCACAGTGTTTGCCTCTGTAAAGGGCACATGTTAATATCAAAGATATACAAAGTAACAAAACTAGTACAAAATACAAGTGTCATACAAAATAATAACTGTTAAACATTCTCCAAGGCTTACATGATAAAAATAAAAATATAAAAATATGATAACAGGGTAGTACCAAAATCTTGCAGGTTGTATTGTTTTCCTGAGTAGGTCAGTGAGCTGCCGTCTCCCTCTATCCGTGGAGGAGGGATGCCTCTCACCTTAGCCACACGCTGGAGGATCTGAGTAGGCTTCAGCTGGTCTCTCCATTGGTTGATCCCTGAGCTGCAAGATAATTTTAACTCTGTAGGTTTGACTTTGAGAAACTAAACACATGGCCTTCTTTGTAGGAAGAGTTAACTGTACTGTAGATGTGGCATGCGTAGTGCACATAAATACCCAAAGAGTGCATACTTACACACAGTAAGTCTGTGGCAAGCCACAGCAGGACCTGAATCGAGACATGAGTCGGTTTTCCAAATCGATGACTGTCTCACCCACTTTCTCGTCTCTGCTCAGTAAGTCGTAGTCGTACACAGCAATCTTCAGGTCCTTGTCTTGAGGCATGAAGCAGGACAGTTCAAACACCCTGCACAAAAATGAAGGACAGTATATAACATATTTGTTGCTCCTTTATGTATCTATACAAACGTAAGCTGAACAGATCGCTGTCTCACCTCCCAAACTCTGGATTAAGGGTGTTTGGTTTGTAGTTATCTCTGTCATCCACTGTTTTCTTTCCCAGTGTAATCTTAATATATGGGTCACACTGAAATGAGAATGTAACAGAGTATCTTAGCTTTAGTATCTTCAATCATCTTTTTTTTAACTGAATATGGCTGTGGCTGAAATCTTTTCATCACTAAACCAGAGTGGCTTTCACTTCTGCATACAAAACCCACCATGCCATTTGTATCCTTGGGTTGCAGGTCAATACAGCGCACCACATAAATCCTGACCAGACACTCTTGAGGTCCACTCTCAGGGAGCTCCCTGAACTGGCGTGGTGGAGCTGGCACCCCTGGGTCATCAGAGAGTGGGTAAATCTTGAATGAGCCCTGAATATCAGGAGCACAGGGAGATTAGTCATATAACATCTACAAGTTCATTTAACTAAAACAGAAACTTCAGACTACATATTACTACAATGGTAAGAATATAATGTAGAATTAGAGATGATAAATTCATATCTGCAGTTTAGCTGAAAAACAAAAATAAAGCTGATCAGCTGTCTTATAAATGAAAAAGTACTGGATCATTTCATTCCAGAGATAAAATCCACTCAAAGTGGAACAGTGTCTTTAACTTTTGAAGCTGGCAAATGGATTCATAAATTATCCACCAGAGGGCAGACAGAGGCTAAAAGGTGTACCAGCAGCACTGTTTGCTCATGTTGCAATAGCTCACGTACAATGATATACAGAGATACTTCCTCAAAAACTGGTTTCATTACTTTGAACTCTCCCACCACAGAAGGGTCATCCTCCTCATCTTCAGTCTTTCCTCGCTGAAGTTTGAAAGTGCTGCAGAAATCAGTGAGACCCTGGAACTCTGGAACCTCTTCAAGTTCACTGTTATATACCTGAAAATCACAAATGTCATTCATTATTATAAGCTTTAAAGCTAACTATACTTCACAGTTTTCAACTAACTAAACAAACTAAATACTGAATTTTGCATGTTTGGCTGCTCACAACAACAACAACAACAACAACTGAGAAAAAATGTTTTTTATTTTGGATCCATATTACTGCATGCGCTTGTTTAAAACATGCAAGAGCAAAGACTCTCTGGTAATAACTGTCTGTCGCAGCTATTTAGCTGTTGCTGATAAAAGCTACGTAAAGCCCAAACACAGATTAAATCAGTGTTTTGGCAATGTATGATGACATGTTCTCACCTGTAGTTTGTCATACCCCTTTTTCAAGTAAGGCCCGCACTTTTCCTGCACTCCAATAGAGGCAAAGAATTTGCTCCACCAGTCTACAGCCTCCTGCTCCTACACAATAGAAAATAACAAGAAAACTTTAGTATTTTTAGAGATGTAATCAGTAGACGATATGTGAAAACAGAAAATCTCACCTTTTCTGCTTGAAGCTGCAAAGTGGGAAGCAAACAGAGAACACTCATCAATAACAGTAAGTAGATGTGAAAATACTGTCTCCCACCTTTCATGAGTGCATTATTATTTACCTCAGCTTTCACAATGGGTCTCTCCTCAATGTCTATGACAACATCTGCCTGGGTAGCAGCCATCATTGCCACTGTAAAGTCAATAGAAATGGGACACAGTAAGTCTCTACTGTATGTAGCTGTGAGTGTATGTATCTGTCTGAGCCCATACATGCGTGTATATACCTCTCGCAGACATGCAGACTTCATTGTTTATGCGATACGGATCACAGCGGAACTCCTCCAGGCAGTCGATTGTGCACTGACCCACTACAGGTTTCCTACCGAATGGTCGGTGGTCGATTACCTTCAGCACAATGGGAGGGGTGTACATCTCCTCTTTGGGGAGAAGCTATGTGAGAAAACATTAGAGCAGGCCATGTGAGCAACATCTAGACATGAAACACTTACAGATGTCTGAATGTTTTGTCTGGAAAGTTTGAGGACTCATACCACTTTGAGCAGCAGAACAGATCCGGGGAAGTTGGGGTTCTTTTTGAAGTTCTTGATCACAGCAGTTTGAACTATCTCGCCACCACACTCAACTATCAAACTGGGGGAGGAAATTGTGGCCAGCTGAAAAGCCTTCATGTTCCTCAAACCCCAAGTCAAGACCTGGAATCAAATAAACACATTAGGACACCTACAAAAGCAAGTATGGACAGATTAAAGTAGGAGCATGGTGGAAGCAGATAAGTGAAAAGGTAGAAGGGAGTTACAGATGAGAAATGCAGCAACAGCATAAATCTCAGGGTTGGGCTGATCTTGTTTGATCATGTATTGTGTTTGAAGGGAATTTATAACAGCTGGCAGTGGGACAGGATGGCTTGATGGTGTACCTCAATTGCAGTGAGCTGCACTACTGGCCTGATTCCCTGAGGAACCATGTAGAGCTTCTCTCCCCGTCGAGGAGGCACCAGGGGCAGATCTCCATCCTTCCCCTGGAGGGTAAAGCACAGCATTGCGCTTGAAATACAGTTTTATGAAGTTAAGTTACAGGATGTGATGTCTTTGGTGTCTTCTTTACCTTGTCCTTCAGTAGGAGCTCTGCAGCCAGCAGGACCTCCCCAGCACTGCGACCTTTTTTGGTGACAGGGAACCACAGCAGCTTTGGGCTGACAGCCACACTGGGGTTCAGTTTCACTACCGGGGGGCATGTGCAGTAACCCATGGCCTCATCTTTACCCTTGTAAAGAAAGTATAGCAGCACACAAAGAGTGATTAGATCGACTGTGAACTCTCAAACAAATCTCTGCATGTCTCTGTGATTTGATACAAAGTTTTGCCGATTAAATACGCAACGTACTACTTGATCGCTGTCGTACAGCTCCAACACCACATCAGGAGGATTTCGGGCAATAGTTTGGGGGTCTCCGTAGATTTCAATGTCCTCAAAGATGAGAGTCTGATCCCATGTGGGGTTCAAGGTGGCCTTTATGACTTCTGTGGTCTTACTCACATGTAGGAACGACACATGGGCATAGGGATCTGAAATGGACCAAGGTATTATTTTAGAAATATGAGACAAAATGTGTGAATTTGTGATATGTAATATAATTTTTACTTGTACATCCCAGGTATATTTTCTGTCTTCCTTTTGGTTTAGGCTTGCACTTTGTCTGGTCGTTCTGAGCCTGCTTTATTTTTACCTGAGAAGCTGTCTTTGTCCATGGCACAGAGATTCCTCGCCTGATACACATACACTCTCAGATGGTAGATGTAAGACCCTGAAGGGAGTAAACATTAATCAGCATATTTAACTGCATCACTATCAAAACAATATAATCTCACGGGACCGCTGCTGATCAGGGCTTTATTTATCAATAATTCAATGTTATCTGGCATTGAGTCCAGTCAGGAAGTTTGAAGAATGATGAGTGATGAAGAATTAGCTTTATCTGATCCAACTACTTACGGCTAAAATGGCAGGAAACGGTGGGTGTGTTGGCACCAAATACTTTGGCTGCATCCGTTTTACTGGCCTTCTCGTCAACATCAACCCCCTGTGAACAGAATAATGATGTGCTTAAACGAACACTTCACTGCAAAACTGAAGAGGAGAAACAGAACGAAGGACTAAAATAAACTTCCTGAATTATTTGCCAACATCTGACAGGAACAGGCACATGCAGGAGAATAATGAGAGGATGTGACTCAGATAGCATAAAGTAACTCTTGTTGCCATGACAACTGCTTCACTGGGGCACAATTAAGAATAAAACACATATTTAGCGATATTTCTCGGGGGACTCAAGTAAGACTCACTAATGCCCCCTCCAGTTTGAAGATAGCAGAGGCACCGATACGGTCTGATGGGACCATCTTCCTTCTCCAACGGCGGCGGCGGAACGTGTCAGAACTGCGCTCCTTCCTGTGAAACTTCCAGCCAATCAACGAAGAGTACTCCCAGCCTTCTCCTGGTTCTCGCCTCTGAGGAAGAAACAAGCAGTAAAAACTGTAAGAGAACAAAAAAAACAAATGCACTCATAACATCTCTCAAAATCCTCACCTCAGTAGCAGCCATTTTATCAGATGTCTTCTTCCGTGGTCTTACGAGTCTCTTCCTGCGATGCACATGGTACATTTTCTCAGCTGCAACCCAGGATTTGGGTTTATCATCAGGAGGAATGGTTACTCCGTACTCCCAACCTAGTGCCAAAAGACGCACACAGACATACACATGGACCTTGTTGGACTTGCAGTACTTACTGTAAACATGAAAACGCAATGAAGGGAAGGTTTTGATCACATACATCAGTTTCAGTGTTTATGTTACCTCTCTCATCTACAGCCCTGTTGCTGTCAAAGCTCCAGTCATCCTCCCAGGTCCAACCAGGTGGACAGTCAAACTCTCCTGGGCTTTGAGCCTTTTCTCCATTCTACATAACACAGACATTCTGTCATTTATTGATAGGATATATCAATGTATATTTTAGGTGTTTAGCAGTTCAAAAAATGAAATTGAAATTTCTTCGGATACATGTTGATAAAAAAATATTGAATGTTTAAGTAACTGATGCAAATATCCTCATACATACAAATACTAGCTGATTACAGTGAGTGTCTTACTACAAGTATAATCCTTAATCCTGCATTAACTAATTTCTTTGGTTTGGGGGCTAATGAAGTCCTACTAAATGACATTTGTTGCTGGGCAGGCAGTGTGCAGTTGGTTTATTTGAGATTTTTACCTGAAAACAGCTTCAGTTAATCAAAACAGTAATGTTTCATGCCTTAAAACTAAAGACAATGAGCTGAAATTACTAAAATGCTACAATTCACATCCTCAGTTCATTGTTTTCCCTGCCCTTTGTTTTGTCCAGCCTCCCTTGTCTGTGCAGGCTGGGCGTGGCTGACCTATCTCTCCAGCCACGTTGACCTCCACCTGCTCTGCTCCCACACCTGCATCTCATCATCTCATCAAGCTCCTGTAGTAATTAACTCCGGTTCACCCTCCCACACGCCACCAGTTCGTTGTTGTACCTTTTGCGCTAATGTCACAATTTACCAGCTCTGTGAAACCTATTTTTGAAGTATCTTTTTGTCGTTTGCCTGCCTTGACCCTCGTTTGTCTGCTCTGTCCTCCAGCCCTACCACGCTCACACACACACACAGCCTGCCTTTGTCAGTTCAGTCTTCACCATCCTGCCTTGAAAATCCTCCTTGGACCTCACCTGATTTGTCTTTTCTTGTCACATTTTGTAAATAAACCTAAGCTCCTGTTTGTGGTCTGCATTTTGGGTTCAGTGTTCCGCCTTAAGCTTAAGCCTAACACCCAGTCCGTGAGTATAATTGATGTTAGGAGGGGCTGCAGCCCATTCAGACCCCTACTTCTCACGTTCCACGATAACCAAGAAGACTCTAGGTCATGCATGTCCATAAAGGGCTATGAATATTTAGGTAAACTGAATGACAAAGCAACCCACCTGTCCTAAATACATAATAGCACAGGAGAAACTGATAACATTGGAACCTAACATGAACAGGCAAGCTTTTGACCTGTTATCTTACACATTTTTCACATAGTCTCCAAAAAGTAGTGTGTGTGTGTGAATGGGTAAGAGAAGTAAGTCATACCACATCAGTGTATGGCTCTGCAGCGGGCTTCCACTCCCCACCAGGGAAACGTGTTTCATTCTGAAAAATTTCATCAGTGAACTCTGTGTGGCCAGCATCTGCCTCTGTCAGCAGACTGTAGAAAACATCACAGCATGCACATTAATGAGAAGCAGTATGACTCAGACAGTAGCTATGTAGGATCATGATAAACAGTTCAGGAAGACACGTTTCAGAGCTAGAATTATTTACATGACCCTTCGTGGGAGAATGTAAGCAGTTCTGAAGTAGCAGGCACTTAGGAAGGAAGGCAGGCCTCCTTTAAACCAAAACACTGGCTAATAACGAAATTCCTTTTCATTTCCTGTGATTGTGTTCATTATACGATACTGCGCTGTGGTTGGTACAAGCACTGATTTGTGATTAATGACAATTAAGACAGGTGCTAGACAGTGATAACAGGCTGTTTGTTTAAGACCATACAGGTCATGAACCACAAAATACGTGAGTGTGTATGATTAAGTGAGTTTCCTAAACTTACCATCGCTCAGGATCAACAAACCAGTCTTCCTCCCATTCCCACCCACGGGGTGGCAGAAATCGCTCTTGTTTGAGTTTCACCTTTCCAGTCACATCTGAGAATTTATGGCGACCCACTAGGCCGGTAGTTCCCCACTTCCCCAGCACATGGGCCTGGTTCTCATACTGTGGAAAGTGAGTTTAAGAGCGATATTTCACACAAAGCAGATATAACACAGCTGAAATCAGATAAATGTTAGCATAACTACTGTACCATTTCAGCATAAACACTGAAGTTTCCCTCTGAGAAGCTGTTGAACTTCTTCTCATCGGCAGAGAGACCAAGCCACATGTTGACGCGCAGCTCAACAGGGATCTTCAAACCTTTGTTTTTGTCCATGGGGTACTGACAAACAAAAAATGATTCAAGTGAAAACACTTAACAATGAAATACGTCATTAAAAAAGAATGAATGTGTTTACGTACACTACCGGTAAAAAGTTTTAGAACACCACACTTTTTCAAGTTTTTTACTGAAAATTATTCCGTTTATTGTGCCATTGCACTCTGAAACGAAAGGATAGAACAAATAAGCAATGTGAGTTGAAAAAGAAATCATAGAATCAATTTACAGACCAAAATGTATTCTAAACTTTTGACTCATCAAAGTAGCCACCTTTGGCAGATATAACAGCTGAACACACTCGTGGCATTCTTTCTACAATAGAAATCAAATATTCTTCAGAAAGTTCTTCCCAAGTCTATTGCAGAAGTTCCCTTAAATGTGTGGCACTTGTAGGTTGCTTGGCTTTAACTCTTCTGTCCAGTTCATCCCAAACCAGCTCGATGGGGTTTAAGTCTGGAGACTGTGCTGGCCACTCCATGTTTTCAAGCTTACCATCTTGTTCTTTTTTCCTGAGGTAGTTTTGGCATAGCTTGGACTTGTGTTTTGGGTCATTATCTTGCTGTAAGATGAACCTCTGACCAACTAGGCGCATACCAGAGGGTATTGCATGGCGCTGCAGAATGCTGTGATAGCCGTTTTGGTTCAGGGTGCCGCTCACTCTGTACAAGTCACCGACCCTGGATCCAGCAAAACAGCCCCAGACCATCACACTTCCTCCTCCATGTTTGACAGTTGATGTCACACACTGTGGAACCATCCTCTCGCCTACTCGACGGCGTACAAAGATCCTGCGTGATGAACCGAAGATTTGAAGTTTTGATTCATCAGTCCATAATACCTTCTTCCAGTCTTCAGTAGTCCAATGGCGGTGTTTCATGGCCCAGGAGAGCCTCTTTGTCTTATTCTGATGTCTGAGCAATGGCTTTCTTGCTGCAACTCGTCCTGTCAAACCTGCAGCTCGAAGTCTTCTCTTCACAGTTGAAACTGAGACTTGCTTACTACGACCACTATTAAGCTGAGCTTGAAGCTGTTGTCCTGTGAGCCACCTATCACGCAAGCTGTTAACTCTCAGAAACTTGTCTTCTGATTCAGTTGTGGCTTTGGGTCTGCCAGACCGCTTCCTGTCAGAGTTTCCACCAGTTTCTGAGCGCATTTTGATGATGAAGAAAACTGTACTCACTGACACCTTGACTTTCTTTGCAATTTCTCTATAGGAAAGACCTACATTTTTAAGTGTTATGATGGTCTGTCTCTCGTCCATTGTTAATTGCCCTTTTCTTGCCATTTTTGTAGCAACGCACTACTTTCTGCAGTACAGTACTGTTCACCTGATGCTCATGAGGGTCTGGTACCACAGTGTGTTCCAACACTGCTTTTATGCAGACAGAGGGGGTTGTAAGTAATCAAGAAAAGATGGAACACCCCTGGGAATTAGTAGCACCAGTTTTCAAGCCTGATTCTACCTTCATTACTACAGAACAGCTTTAAATTGTTAACCCTGAAAATGTCTTCCCTGAAAATGGCCTTTCTGTATAATTCTGAAATGTACATTATTTTTCAGTTTTGGGTAACCAAACCTTTTTTTTTTTTTTTTACCTCTGGCTGTTCAGTACTTACCTTTGTACCATTTCAAGCTATACATTGGGCTTGCACGACTTGAATTGCAATAAATAACTGGAAAAATTAGGGTGTTCTAAAACTTTTGACCGGTAGTGTATATTTAGTTTTGTACCTGCATGAAGATGGTTTGGGTACGTCCACAGTGTTTGCCACGTGCCTGCTCGCTTAAATTAGAGTATAGGATCTGGTTTGCTGGAACTCGTGCATAAGCCACGCGCTTCTCTCCTCTTAACATCCAGATGATCACATCTGGCATGCTGTTCTGAGGCTGATAAAGACACAGGACATGTCAGTTACATTACAATTAAGTTTTACTGACACCTTCGCTAGAGGTGTCATCCTGGACACCTTATTGGATTGAGCCAAGCTGCATGCAAACCACGGAATATTTGAATTTCTTCTGACCTCTTCTGCCAGCTGCTTGATTCTGTCCAACCAGTCTTCAATGTCACCAACAGTAGCCTTGACATCTGTGGCCTCCTCTTTCATGCGAATAGCCATCTGTGAGATACTCTCCAAAGCAGCATCACGCAGTTTTTTCATCTGGAGATCCAGAGCAGTCACGTTGGGTTGGGTGTCCAGTACTGGAAGCTGGAAACTGTCAAAACTTTGTTAGTGAAAGTAATATTGATGGGAAGAACACAAGTAAAATAATAACCTAATTCAATCCAAACAGACACTTGTAAATGTATTTGACCTGAAGAAATAACTACACTAGTTTTCCCCATGATAAGTTACATTATACCTCATACAACACACCGATCCAGTGTACGACATGTCTGGTCCTGTCTTACCTGTTAAGGTCCTCGATCATGTGGTTAATGAGTTTGAGCCAAATCTCTGCCAAACGTGTCTCAGACATCTTGGCTAAGATGGCTGTTTTTAAAGACGTGAGGTGGGACTCCTAAAATAAATCATAAAGACAGATAAACATTACTGAGCAGTACTACATGTGAAGACATGTACAGTATTTGGGAATACACTGTGCTGGTGTGCCACTGTGACTTATTCTCACCAGTCTCTCAGCGATAAAGAGGAGAATGTTGACAGAGTCCAGACGGTGGCTGATGTCTTCCCAGTATGAAGTGAGAATCACTACAGGCTTGGTGTCAGCCCAAGGCAGGTAATAGTAGTGATTACCTGTGGGATACAAAATAAATATACCCAGTCACTTTAAACACCAGCTGTGAAGTTGACTGTACACTAATGTTTGCTGTCTATGTGGTTCTCCTTCTCTGTGGCTTCATGACCACTTAAACACACATATACAGCGAGGTAAACATTTTAACTAAAGAACTGTCTAATGTCGACTATTAGATAATTTCAAATACTCTGTAATTTGAAGCTGCTTCATGCTTCTAAAAGTGGTCCAGTGTGTAAAACTGAGGGGGATCTATTGGCAGAATATGGCTCAAATGTAATGCAATATTCATAAGTATGTTTTAATTACTGTGTAATCACCGCCCTTTACAGCTACTGAGGGAGCAGGTCTACTGCAGGGAAGTCTGCCATGTTGTACCACCATGGTTCTTCAGTAGTCCAGAGTGGACAAACTAAACACTGGCGCTAGATAAGGCTTTTTGTTTTTGTATTTTCAAGAGTTTTGCAGCCACCGAAGATTCTCTTACAGGCTTGGAAAGGGAGGGTGAGTTGAGGGGTATTCAATTGGTTGTTCTCTGCAACCTCACTGCTAGATGCCACTAAATCCTACACACTAGACACTTTAAATTCACACAATTAGACCGATCAGAACCTACTGTAACATGGTTATAAAATACTTGGAAAAATTTTTTGTAATTATTGGAAATTTTCGTACCATCAAACACAGCAAAACTGTACTGGGTGGTGGACGACAGGGGCTTGCAGGTGGAGTCTAGCTTGTTACCATAGTTACCAATGCTGACCTCAAACTGGATCGGCTCGCCTGGCTCTTGAAGCATGCACGCACTGTGGAACACGGCGCACAGAGAGTACTTCCTCCTCCGTTGATATTTCTGCATTGAACAGGATGTGGCAGTGCTGAGGTTAGGTTAAGTTGGACTATTTTTTGTCAGTTAAAACTATCACCCTCTAAACGGTTCTTAATTGGTGTAATGTAAATCAAATAAATTAGGAGACAGAAGTATACCTGTGCCACAAGGATGTCATCATTGGAGATGTTGTCCACATTTATATCAACCTTTCCATCCAACTGAGTGGACAGCTCAACAAGGACCCGCCCTCTGTAAGCAACACCTTCACCCTGAAATGGACAGCAGAAAGCTCAACCACAAATTGTCAGTAGGTAGATGTAGGTAAAATATCACATGTTTATACATACTAAACCCTCTGCTTTGAGCTGATAGGGTAGTCTTACCTTTCCAAAGTTGAGTTCATCGTATGGGTCAGGCAAACCAGTAAATTCTCTTGGGCTACCGTAGAGGTTGACATAGCACGGCCCAAAAGCTGGGAGAAAACCAATCTCTGATGCTGCAGTACTCACTGTAACACACACACACACACACACACACACACACACACACACACACACACATCTACATTTAATAACCTGGACAGTTTCAAGGCTTATAAAGCAATATGTTGTATGAAAATAGATGCACAAACAGAAGCAGAGGGTTAAGGTTCATTATCTCCACAGTAATGATTAAAATAAATCCAAATATATTTAATGTAGTAAAATTTCATTAACTTTAATTAAGTTTTAAGCTACAAAGAAACACCTATCTTTTGTTAATATGATGATAAAACATAAAACATGCTAATGACAATTTTTTACGCACATTCAGACACCGTGTTGCAACTTTCAGCCCTTGCGTCTGTAGAAAAAAAGAAACATTTTAATACATATTCTGACATATTGCAATATTAAAAATCTCAAACAATGAATAAGAACAAATGCAAACAAAAATACAGATTACCTTCAATCTCTCCTCCAGAGGAAGACATCGTGCTCAGATTTAGAAATGTTGTTCCTATGGCGTCATCTTTGGTTAGACGATCCCTGCAAAGAATAAACAGGCACGTCAGATACTAGTTGTGATATTATTGTCACTTGTACGGATGTGTACTGTATGTATGAACTGATTTTAACGCTTACCAGTCATACATCGTCAACTTGATGCGTTCACACATGGACGGGAACTAAGGAGGCACAATGAAGCACGTGTTAACTTGTGCTAAGGATTAAATTTGAATCTGGGTCTTAATATGATTCTTTCATACCTTGACTTGGAGATTGATGAGTTGATTCCACTCCGGGTTAGCATTCTTCTCAATGATTTTAGTGTGCAGCTAAAACAAAGAATTGCACATAAATAAAATTCAATATTCAATAATATTCACACACAAAGAACATTAGTATACAGTTTGGGTTTTATTTAAACATGAAATACCTTTTTGCCAGCAAAGCTGACTTCCACATATGGATCTACCAAGTTCTTCTTATCGCCATCCCTTCCAAAGACCTGTTTCATCGTCTGAACAAAGGCATCATCCACTGCAATTTAAAGTAGGTTTAGAATTGAGGTTTTTCAAAGAGGATCTGACTGCATTAAATGATGACAATGACTACAGGAATTAATGTGCCACTTACTCTGTGGTATGTCCTCTGCACGATAGACTTTGAGGCTGAGTGTGGCCCATCGCATTGTGATACCAGCTGGCAACAAGAGATTGCTTTCTATGTCGTCCTGCTCTTCACTTATCTCTCTTCTCTCAGTCTGGGACCAAATAGGAGAGGAGAGGAGCATTTGTCATGGTCTTTTACGATACCGATCTGTACGTTCTGTCTAGTAGAAAGAAATCTGATCTTAAGTAAGAAGCTCTACGCACTGGTGGCTCATCTCCAGTGCCCACAACAATTATGCTGACTTTCAGGTAACCTCTGGCTCCTGAGCTGGAGTCATCAGGATCACTCAGGAGGAGCCATTTCCTCATTATGGCATGACCTGGACATGACATGAATATAACACGATATATAATATAACACAAATACCTACAAATAATAAACTGTACACGATCTTTTCAGAGAGTATGTATTTTACACAGAAATACTGACCTGGTTCATCATAGATGTATCCGACATCGAGCTGGGAAAGCACAAAAATAAATTAATTATTGGTAAATTTTTAAATCTGACAACCTGCTTGTGATAAAAGACACTATTATGCTACACCTATTCCCTCAAAATTCTTAAGTAAATAAGAATTCAAAGAACTTGAATTGGCTTACCTTGAACTCTCCCATTAGACTATCAGATCTAAGGGAGAAGGAGTCAAAAACCTGTCAAGAAAAACACAGTTATAGTTTTTAGAAGCACATAATAGTCCTTTTACGGCCCTTTTGTTTTTGCAAAAAAAAATAAAAGATTGCGTTAAAAGGAGTTATCTACACACCCGAAGACTAATGCTGTCGTCAAGCAGTTCTGAGGGGAGTATGTTGACGTTGTAGAAAAACATCTGAGGGACAGAAACAAATCATAAATGAATGTGTATTTGTCTTGTCTCTTCTCCTCAATTTATTAAGCTGTGATACTTATGCTTTATGCCTATACGAGGAATTAGATACAAGAGAAAGATGAAGACACTGCCTTCAGCTACACTGTGATATAAGTAAGAAACACTCCAGAGGGTTATTAAAACTGATGGGGAATATGTGACAAAAAGAGAAGACAAGAAGATGTTGAAAACAGACAGGCAAGCTAAAGGCAAAACATAAGCTATAACTAATAAATTCCTAAGTAATTTTTGGTGATAACCTCATTACCTCATCAAAGAACGGGTTATTTCCTCTTCTGATTCTAGTCCTGTGGGTCTGCCCGCATACGTTCACCTTAACCACTGGCTTGATGTTGTTGCCAGGCAGCTGTCGGCACTCGATGACCCGAACACGTATCTGAACATTGCAAGCAACAATGAGGCAGCTGAACAAACAGTGAGATCATTTATCTGGATCATTTTTGAAAAGGTACCATTGTTTCGTTTGAGTTAAATAATGCCAACTTTTTCACTGCAGACACAAGGCCTTTTTTTACGGGAACAAAAATATGCTCCCAAAGAAAATCACATGCGTGAAATTGCTTGCCCTGATGCAAGACCAATGCTGGGAGGTTCTCATATTTGAAATTCTCTAAAATAAGGGATAAATGTTAGAACTCACTGCCTATTGTCTGCTGACTCAGCCTTCAATGTATATTTCCACTGCTAAAATTCTCTCCTAAATTGTCCATTTGTGAATATTCAGGAACAGAAATCAAAATTGTGACAATACCTGGAAGTCCTGAGGCTTATTGGCCAAGACTCTATTCCTCTTCCGTGTAAGACGAACTGGCTTGTGGCTGGATTTCCCAGGCTGTTTTGGGGAAGCGCTATCTCCTGGACCACCCTGAACTCCTCCTTCCACATCTGTCTCCCACTCATCACCTTCATCACTGCCTCCTGTGGCACAAAACCACAATAATGAAAACATTTGAATAAATATACAAAATTCACTTTGGGTTGTTTTATCAGCTTCAGCTTTCTATCCTTCAAAGGCAGAAATACCTTCTCACTGGAGAAAAAAACTCTTATTTATTAAAGAGAGAAGACACCCACAGAAAACAGTTTTATTGAAACAGTTTTGTAAATATTGATTGAAGTTATCCTCCTTTTTATTTATTCTTATTGGATTATTTAATATTTATCTTTGTGTTTTTATTACTTTATTTTGTGACTCAAACAAATTAAAATATTTATATTAATTATCTAAAGGAAATCACTGTTTTGTTTTAGTTTTTTGTTGAGGGAATACAAAAACAGCAGTCTACTTACCAGCATCCGCATGAGACATGTCTCCATCAGGTTCATTTAGGTTTGGAGTAGTGCTGGCAGGTGCCTCATACCCAATGAGCAAATTTATGGTTGCCTGAAAAAGTAAATTTTCTCAATCAGCATCAATTATTATTAATATCTTTAGTCTAATTTCAAATGATAAATCATGGGATTAACCAAATTCAGCTACTTCCTACAGACCTATACATATACCATGCATCATCCACTGCCAGAACTGAAGCTGCCTTGGCTGTTCATGCAATCTTTTCAAAATCATGTCATTAGCTAAATGTATTCACCCCAACAGCATGTTGCTTCTCATTGACCAAGGGCACGTTTCTGGATGGGAGTGACTTCACTTGACCACCAGCCAAGTCTCTCAGAGAGATTTGTGCCGAGCCAATGAACCTGAAAAGCAATCGTATACATTTTTCTTTGGTCAGACAGTTGTGCATACATCGGCAAATATAACACTGCAACTGGTGGGAAACACTTGTTGGCAGCAAAGCTGAACAGTTAAAAGAAATAATGAGGAGGAACTTTGGTTCCACAATCGGTGAGGAACTTGTACTTGAACTTGAACTTGATTTTATTGCACGTCGCTCTGGATAGTCGATCGTTTCAACTTCCCAATTTCACTTCTTCACATGAAACTAAGCAACAGCACCCACGTACTTTAAACAAACAGTCAAAAGCCAGTCACGCGACAACAGTGATTAATAACCACGATGGATTGCAACATGGGCTGGGGGCATTTTTATTCCCAAACCAAGTAAGTCTGTTGTCATGCTGTTTCTAAGAAAGATTTTGCTAGTGACAAACATCCACTCTGCCTGGCTAATTTTGGCCAAAGAGCCATTTGGGAGCAGCAGTAGCATCTTTCAAGGAAACAAACAGCATACTGCTGTGTGACAAGGACCAGCTGGTTACACAGGCCAGCCCCTAAGATAATGAAAAAGTGCACATGAAAAAGGAGAAAGATGGAAAAAATGAGCATCTACCACAGGCATGTGCTGGGCGCTCTGTGCCAATTTAAGTTGAACAAATATAGAGCCAAGGAAGTGGGTACAAAGTCTTAAGTAAGCAACATGAGAACAGGCAAACTCATTTTCATAATTGTGCTCTGGCTCTTTTTTCTTCTCTCTTGCTGTAAACCATTGAGTCATTATTTATCATTGCACAGAGCTTAAACTTAACTTGGATTGTTTTTGGAAAAAGCAGGGTCAGCTGTGGAGAATAAGATGGAGGGGAGATCTGTTTCTACCACTTCAGAGGCCACATGCGGGGACTGGTTATACAGATTAATGCTTGTATACATAACTCTCCACTCAAACAAGAAAAAAAGACCTATATTTCTTTTCTCCTGGCATACTGAGGTATTTTCCACTACTTATCCGGCATTCACTTTTAAACAAAGCTAATTTAAGAGTATAAAACACACATGCCAAGCAAACTGTGCAGTCTGCACTGCCAGCCAAGAGGCTTAAATGTTTTATCTTGATAGTACCACATATCAGATACCCTTGTCAGGCTCTCTGAGTCACATTCTTTTACTGGATTTCCCTCCTGTAGATTATAGATGTGGGTGATAATTGTGTTGCCTGTGCATGTTCAATGGAACTTAATTCCCTCCAGAATCAGCTTATTACTACATTTAGTCATTTAGCTGAAGCTTTTATCCAAAGCGACTCACAAAAAGGCAAACAAGATACTGTCTGAAGTTCATTTTGCAATGCATCACAGGCTGAGCTGCTGCTGCTAGTCATCACAGATGTGCCAGTGACAAGCCAGCGCAAGCTCTCTTATTCACCCTCCTCATGCGTTTCAGGCTGTGATCATGGAAAAATAGCTAAGTGCATTCGTGGCTGGGGCAGACACCCTCCCCCTGTAAATCACCAGTCACTAGACTGACTCAGGAATTGTTGTGATTTGGTCTAACCTCTCGCCTTCACTGCAGAAAGACAACAGACTAACAAACAGACAGACAGTGTAGTACACTAATGAATCTACGGTAGGAAAGCGAAAGATAAATCACTTTTTTTCCTTTTAAGGAAACATTCCTCATAAGAGCTGGAGTGCTTTTGTGAGGGAGACAAAGCAACTTCTTCACTGGCACTGCAAGTCTTAACAGGGCTGCAGTGAGTCCTGTGGGTAAACAGTGCAGTAAAGTTACAGCCGATACTCTGTTCCTTACGAAAAGATCAGAACTATTTTCAACCACACTGTTCCATTAAGTAGTGTAGATGTAGTAAGCTAAAAACAAGAACTTTAACAGTTTATAATCACGCATCTACCTAACCTTCTCAAAAAGTAAACCTCACACTGTCACAGTTGAGAAAAATCATCTGAAGCTTTCCACAGACATACTTGTCTTTGCCGATTGTTTCATAGTCTTTCACAACCACGTTGATGAATGAAGATGCATCCAAGGAAGAGCCTTTCAGGTCAAATTCAAGCACCTGTAATTACAAGGAAGTGAAAGTTACAATCTGTCACTAACATACTGTAGTTTCAACTGAGATAATAGCAGCTCTTAGATCAGTAATCATTTCCCAACATACAAATACACATACAGATACTGTGACTCTCACACTTACTTCATTCCAAACAGGGTTCAATTCATTGTCAATCGCTTTGGTTTTCTTCTTTTCACCTGTAAGCACAATGAAGTTCAGCCAGAAACCCAAAACAGCAAAAACAAAAAGAGAAACCTAGTGCTGCAATATTAGACGCACATCTTGGACACAAACATGCGTCTTCCAGGCTAAATCAACATTTTACAATCTGCTGGAAGCAGAGGAAGATTCAGTGCACTAATGCAGTTAGTAAATAAGTAAACAAAATAATAAATAGATGAAAAATAAGCCATGTTACATTGTCTGGGAACAGAATGATATTATGACCTTATAAGGATGTACTCTTCCTTGTTTATGAGTCACCCTCAAAATATTCAATTTAAGCTCTAGGAATAGATTTATACTGTAAACTATAAAAGTGATGTCCAAGGAACACAGAGATTATTTTACTCATGATACAAGATAGAAACTGAAACACTATGCATGATCAATCTGACAGAAAAGAAGTTAACAGAGCATGCAACAGTTCCCCTGGAAGAAAAAAAAAGGAATTCATGGTATAACTCACCTCTAAAGATAATCGCAGCTATTGGATCTGGGTTTCCAAGTTTCTTTTTGGGGATCCCACTAGCGGACTCAACAATGACCCGCAGCATTTTGATGAAAAATCCAAATTTATTCAGAGAGACGAGTCATTACTCCGCAGAGAGAGGGAGAGGGACCCACAACAGACGGAACTGAAACGCACAGATGTGCAGAGGAGAGGAGTGGATACCGGTGGCAGCCTCCCTCATGAGTCAGAGGCATGCATGAAACACACCAGCCAGCCTGAGCGAGTTGGGTTAATGTGCGACACATTAAACACAGTGACCTCTCCCATTCAAAATACTTACAACTTACTTTTGCTTTACATCACTACTTGTGTGTGTGTGTGTGTGTGTGTGTAAACTATGTGTGCACCCATCCACCGTCCAGGTAAACTGAGTCGGTCCACTCTTTTCTTGTACTGCAGCGCCCCCAGCGGCGGGCCGAGGTCTTGCAGCCTTTCTGTGCCGTTTGAAATTAATTAACCCAGCCGTCCCGTAAAACATGCTATCTTACATTATTGTTTCCAAATAAGTAAGTAAGCGTTTGCTACACACTTTGATGAATTATAAACACGCCTTAACACGTGCATATCACTGAGTCACAAAACCTCTGTTTCAGGCTTCATTGTTATTTTCAAATTTTCGCGCGGCTGCAGGTGTGCAGATGCTAACGTTATTTTGGACCTGAGAGTTAGGCCGAGGTACTGAAGGCACCGCAAAACTTCAACCTAAGGTAACGTTAATAATTACTAAAAAAATAAAATATAAACATTGTTACTACTGTGGACTTGGTGAAACGGTTATTTAAAAACAAAAAAACAAGAGTTTCTTCTGTCATATTTCACTACATTAGCTTATGCCACGTTTCTATGGTAACTGTTTATTCAAGCTAACGTAGGCTAACCTTAACCAGCTTTGTTGGTGTGAAAGTAACTTTTTGGATAAGTTTAGGTTAACTAGCCATCTGCTGCATGAAGTAAGTGTGTATTAAATATGGTATTGGTGAGACACATCATAAATGTATTAATTAAGTAACTTAAAAGTCACTTCTTGTGCACATAATGACGATAATAACGATCACGAGTCCTTCCTGTTCATCTTCGTGACCCTCCCTGAGATAAACAACACACTCAGATCACTCAATCAAATCAAAGTCAAATCAACAATTAATAATGCACACACTAAGAAATCACACCCTTTGTCCTTTTGATTAAACTCTGAGTAGTACCTCAAGTCTGGGGAGTGATCTGTTTTTGTGTTATTTACTTATTCTGGAGGACGACTCTTGCTTTAATGCCAAAATAAACACGACAAGAGTCAGTAACAACTCAGTATTATATATATAAAAAAAAAAACTTATTGAGCACATTGCATTAGATCACTGTTTTTCAGGCTATGATGGTACGTGAGACCTCTCTGTGGTGGTACATATATAATTTTTTAAATGAAAAAAATGATTTAAGAAACATATCATACTATCAAAATACTACAAAGCGTCTAATTAGAATAAACAATGGGATCACTGGAATGTAACTTAAAATAAGTTTCGCATTTCCTGAAACTGTGGTTTCAATATTCTGCTACGTAGTCATGTTCTTGCCCATTGCATGCATACATGAGCCCCAGATGTGACAAAAGGATAGTAAGTAGAGGTGAAATAAGTGGTTCAAAAACTCTGAAATCATGGCTCCAAACGGGAAAGATCAGGAATAGAAGTGTGGATCAAAGAGTACTTTCCAACAAATTAGCTCTGCAGTCAACAGTAAATAATCTTCCAATTAGTAATAAACCTGCCTCCTGTGTAAACGGCCTACGCTACTGTAATTTACAATAATTTTTCACTTTCAAAGCCAAATATTTTCTGAGGTAGAAACACTGCTTCAGATCATGAATCTAACTGTAAAAGTTTTCCTCATTACTGCATTTTCTGATGGCAACAACCTACAGTTATCCATTCACAGTATGTTTATATTTGAAACTGTATACAAGGACAACCCTAAAACATATCATTTTTGTTTGAATATCTTATAATATCTGTCAGCAGGTGGTTGAGATGGCGTCCCACAAGTGTAAGGGTTACCGCAAGAAAAAGCAAGCCTCAAAGCTCGGTATGGTTGTCAGCGGACTGCGGAAGGAGAACGCCTTACTGAAGAAGACTATGGCTGATATGGCTTGTCAACAGTCAGAACATAATAAGCTAGTCGAGGTAAACTTAGCTAAACAGTCTTGTTTCTCCGGTACTCACACTGTACTGCACCTAATGATGTTGCCAATGAGAGTTGTAGTGTTTATTTAATTCAGGGTATTGTATTGAGCATGTGAAACAACTTATTTCTTACTGTTTTTTTGCAGAGATTTCTCTCTACTGAAGCTGTCTGGTTGGAGAGTTTTAAGCAGCTGACGACCAAAGATGAGAAGTATCCTTTGCCACCAGAGCAGGTGAGTATTAGGAGAAAGAGAAGTATATCCATTTATGCCAGAGAGGTTGAAGAAGTCAAGACAACTGTCTCAATTAGGTGTCAATATCTTGAGAACAAAGTTGCATTTTATGCAATCTTAAGTCTCTCTCTAAATCTTAAGTGCAGCTTGTAGCACAAAATGGGTCCTTTCCACTTGTCGTAGCAGGCAAAGCATGAGTTATTAATAACATTAAGGATGACTCTTCTTTAGTCAAGTGTCTCAGTAAGTCATGGCAGTGCCAGGACCCTGAAATCAATGCAAATATATTCAACCACCATTCATTTTATTATTCACACCTGTGCTTTTTCCACTGCAACATGTCAAAATGTTTGACTTAACCGAACCCCTCTAGCCTCTTACCAGTTTTGCACCACTAGATGGCAGCAGTTGTTTTCCACCCTAAATGTAAGAGTCAATCTGACATTTAGAGGAGGAGTAACTGTTCTGCATACAGACACACTTCTTTAAACAGAGCATACCATCATAGTGACACTCTGGACATTGTAGACATCATAACACATGAAAATCAGATGCTCTAAATCATGTCAAATCATCATCACTGTACCTATAATATGACACGTCACAGTGCACTCTCTTTTATTAAAGCAGTTGGGTAAAGTCTGTATGTTCTTGTTGTCAAATAGGATTCTGCGTCAGATGAAGTGGCCTCGACCAGCAGTGTAATAAAGCTCCAAAATCTCCTCACTGATGTGAGTGCTGTGTGGCTGTTTGTATTTTTCAGCCTACTCCATCTTTCTGTTTCTAGTTACTAAGTTTCTAAGTGAGGGTG
This sequence comes from Protonibea diacanthus, assembly GCA_028641955.1. Lineage (NCBI taxonomy): Eukaryota > Metazoa > Chordata > Actinopteri > Sciaenidae > Protonibea > Protonibea diacanthus. The sequence continues at coordinate 11,700,558 of CM053989.1, forward strand.
TGTGCCAGTGTACAGTATACAGTCTTGCTGAGTGTTTTTGCTTTCAAGCCATCCCACTGGCACAACTCTCTTTCTGTCTTCCTCTGTTATGTGCTTCTCATTCTTTTATTCAATCCCCCGAGGCCTTGGAGAAGAACAAGCAGTGGCTGGAATATGACCAGCAGAGAGAGGCCTATGTGAGGGCAATTCTGGCCAGAATGTTATGGCTGGAGAAGCAGTTGGACGAAGCCAATCAGGCCCGCTCACAGCAGCACAATGAGGACCATTCAGATGGTGAGCCAGAAGGACAGTGGGCAGTGGGCACTCACAACTGGGGCAACAAGGGCAACAGACTGTCACAACAAGGTTTATAAGATATCAAGATTGCCCTGTAGTAGCCCACTATCTGCAGTCAGAATCATGTATTTCTTACTACATGATGAATGTTTAAGGCTGTGTCTAACATCTTTGATTATGTATGTCGATGTGTAATTTTCTCTTTTCTTTCCTTCTTCTGCTTCTCTCATTCCAGAGAAGGTGCAAATAAGCGAGACGCAGGAGCACTATGAAAAGCTTTTACAGTACACCAAACATGAGCTGGAGGTGCTCAGGGAGCAGGTGGACATAACCCACCATGAACTGATAGAAACCCAAAACTGGTATGACTTTAAAAAAATAAATAACATGGTCCAGACAGTTAGAAGGACAGTCAGCTACATGATAGACCATTTGATGTGTAGGTGCAAGGAAAGGGAGAGTGAGGTGGAGGAGCTCAAACAGCAGTTGCGTGCTGAAAAACTGAGAAAAGAAAGTTCACCAGAAGATGATCATGGCACTGAGGATGAAGAAGAACAAGTAAAGGATGAGATCAGTGACCTCCAAAACAGACAGGAGAAACGTAGGTCGGCTAAACTTGAGGTATGTTGCTATTGAGCCATTCATTCAGTACAGTAAGTAGTAAAAAATAAAGTCATACACTGAAGAAAAAATGTTAAAAAAAAACATCCCTCTTTTGTCAAAAGTTCCTGTTAAAGTGTCACCATGAAGCTCAGGAAAAGATAGCAGACCTGGAGCGACAGGTATGACAGGGCCCTATCTCTTAGTTGATGCTCATCCATCCGTCTTGATAATGGCACAGATTAATTACATTTTGAGGCGGGTGGATGACTCATGTCCATCAGTCTGTTCTTGTGATTCTAAGCATGACTCATCCATTGGATGTCGGCACGTCACACATTTTGACCTCTTTGCTTCCCTTCTAAAAGGAAAATGTCCTCACATAAGTAACAGACTCTTCATATTCACTGTAATGCAATTTTTTTTTTTTTTTTTTTTTTTTTTTTTTTTACACATTTTAGGTCAAGATTTCTTCACAAGACCTTGAGGATGAGAGGCAGGATTCCTCATATTTAAAGAGGCAATTTATGAGAGTTCTGAAGCTCCTGAAAAAAACTAGAGAGCGTTTGAGAGAACAGGTTGGCATGAATCATCTAAAGGTCTAGATTGGTACTTGATATATGCTAACTTCATCAGTTTTGAGCCTTAAAACTGCATTATACGTCACGTCATAATAGCCTAAGAGTACATATTATCTGTTGGTATGGCAAACAATAGCCTATTGACAAATCCAGCAGACACAGAGAAACATGATCATTTATTTGGAATCTTGTCTCTGGCTGGTTTGGTGCTAGTGAGGTACTGTAGAGTGGGTTTATCTGATTTATTTGCAAAAATCATCAGAAAACAAAGATATCTAATGGATGACTGTTATATGCTGTACATTAGAGAGACGAGCAGGATCACAGCTCGTGTGAAGTGGCACACCCACACTCCGTGCCCTCTGGAGATGTCCTGACATCCTTCCCTCACACCAGCTTGCTGAATGAAAGCTTCCTGGAGTGTCCCAGCTGCCAGGCCGAGTATCCTGCCAGTCACTACCGAGAGCTGATGAACCACATAGAAATCTGTCTAGACTGAGCTGAGCAGGCTTCTTCAGTTCTGTATCTTCTGTAATATGGATTTTACCTATACTGTGTAACCAGATGTTCAAGTTATTCTAATAAACTACAGTGTCGAGTTGCTGAGTATTTAAAATGAGGTCACAAAGCATTAATTAGCTCATTTTTAACCACACTTATCTTACCCACTTTGGTAATCTCCTGACTTTGTCTCTAGCGCCACCATGAGGTTTACGTTTCTGGTTTTAAGTGAAATATCTTGACAGCCGTTGGATGGATCACCTTGAAATATGCTACAAATATTCAAGCTTCCCTCACGGTCAAATTTTACTTTGGTGGTTCCCTGAATATACATCTAGTGCCACCATCAGGTCAAAATTTCACTTGATTTATGACCAATTTGTGTGTGTCATATCACGCTGCTGTAGGTTCTTGACCCCTTCTAGGTCTCACACTGTACAAACCAGATGAATAGCTCAAAACAGCTTGTGTAAGTTAATCCCTTTCCTGTGCTATTTAAGGGTGTGGATTAGTATTGCTAGCGAGCAATATGGAGAGTCAAAGGTCTGTGCAGTGGCTGTAGGCTTTGAAAGAGATTGACACCATGGGTTAACCTAGGCTAGCAGCTTTAGAAAAAGATGTTAATATGGTTTAGACGTCTCATAACTTGCTGTGCCTTTCAGGAACTTTTCATATGGAAACGGAAACATGCGCTTAGCCTGTCTGAGAGGCAGACCTATAGCCAGAAGGGTGTTTCTCTTGTGCCTTTGTAGGTTAACAAGCCATGACAAGAAAACTTCACAAAAATCAGATGTTTGTTAGCTTATTCATAAAACAAATATTTCTAAGGTAAATTCTGGGTACATTTTTCCTCTTCCTTAACACTACCGCTCTGCTACTGCTGTAGATTATCAGGAAGTAAACCTGGTAATCTAATTCACAATGTAAATAAAAGTGGTGTCAAACTAATAAGATCTCAGAAGCTAATTTGCGATTTACTGTACACAGTGTTGCTGTTTAACAGTTGCATTGATTGAGGATAAGAGTGTTAGATTAACCCACGGGAAAGTCGTGTCAATCCCAGTCAACAGCACACAGTAACGTGTTACTGTTAATGCAAAGGCTATTCCTAAAGATGTAATCTACAGCGTGTAAATCTAACTGTGTCTGATACTGTTGGAAGAGTGCAAATGTGGATGAAGTGGCGCACAACGAAATGATGTTTAACTACACAGTGAAAGACAAAATCACAAAGAACATGTTTTAATGTTTGCTCCCCTTCAGTTAGAAGGTGGATCAAACAGCATCACAAAGGTTAGTCACCACCCTCCATCCCTCCTCCTCTTTCTCCTCCTCCTCCCATTTTCTGGTATGACTTTATGTCTTACCAGCTCAGTACGCACCTCTGATACAGATCACCTTTTCCAGTCTATATGGATATTAACCATCACACTAACTTGCTCCACTTAAGGAACGTCTCTTATTTTTCCTTCTTCTCTGAGCTCCACCGCTCAGATGCCTCCACCATTGTCGAGACCTTGGCTATCACTGCTGTCTTCATGGTCTCCGTGGCAGCAAATGCAGGAGCTGCAGCACTGGTATCCCGGGAACGCAGACTGTTGACCAATAAAACCATCCTGACCCTCAACTTGTTTGTGGCCGACCTGCTGTTTGTCAGCATGATCCCATTGATCGTGGTGGTGCGCTGGACTGTTTCCTGGAAGTTGGGGTGTACGGCCTGTCACATTGTTCTATATATCATCTGTATGAGTGGCTGTGTCATCATCTCTACCCTGACCTCCATCAGTGTGGAGAGGGTCCAGGCTATCCTTCAGCTGCAGACGGTGCCCACTTTAAACCCTAAGATGGTGACTGCCACCCTCTTCTTCATCTGGGCCTTTTCTGCACTCGCTACCTTACCCCTCAGTCTGTTCTTCACTGTGATGGAAGTGAATTACCCAGAGCAGGTATGGATGGATTGATGGAGGAAAGGAATACTCAGTGTCTCTGTCATGAATGTATTTTTGTCTATTCATTTTTGTATTTCCACAGGAAAGTGTCCTCATCTGTACGCTGAAGTGGCCTGATACAAATTTAGAGATTGTGTGGATTGTAGCCGTCGCTGTTCTGTGCTTCCTTCTCCCAGGATTAATAATCGTTGTCAGTTACAGCAAAATATTACAGGTGAGTCTATCGTCCTGTCAGGAAGTGAAGTAAGGGGACTGTGCAAAAGATAATCATGTTTTTTTTTTTAGGATCAGGGGATCCCAGACACATTTTGAAAGGATAAGGCTGGTGTCATGTCTGTGTTTTTTACTGCCCTGTCACTGACAATGTACATGTTAAATTATCCAACATATTAAAGATATTAGCTTAAAAATTCAAATCATTTGTTTAAGAAAGCATCCTTATGAGTGCCTTTGCGTTGTAGTATTGGAGCACAACCCACATAGAAAAGGTCAGCTCAAAAATTCACTATATCAACAGCCATATCAGTAATCTGTGAATTTCCCCCTTTAAAATCAGTATCAACATCAATTTGTTCAAAACAGGAATAAATTGTGTGTTTGTCGGTTGTGGATTAATACACATTTGGTGTACAGCAGGAGGGTGTGCCTTTAAGATGGACTCAAAATAAACTACAGTGCCCATGTTCCTGTTAATAAAGTGGCTTGTTGAATGTTTTGTCAAAATCAATATGTCACAGATGAACAAGATATATCAGGCTTTGGATCGACAGGTAATACTTGATTTAGTTTTGATGTTTAATTGGATTTGTTGACAATAGGAAGGATAGAAGATCACCAACCTTATTAGAAACTAAAAGGGAATATTTCATTTGTTTCTTACATCATTTTGGCCTCGCATTGATTTCATACATTTTGTGCTTTCGATAATGAATGTTTATTTCTCACGTGTGTTGTAGCGCCCATTTATTAACAGACATATTGACATTTCTCATTGTGCCATCTGTGAGTATTAGTCATTCCTCTGACATCGTGGGAACGGAGATATGTGTGCTTTGTTAGGGGGAGGGGAGGGTGGTTCAGAGCTTTGCACTATCAACTGTCAACATTAAATTAGGCAACCGGTTCTACCAATGGACATTAAACTGAGACAAACAATAGAAAATGATTCTGAGAAGCCACAAAATTGATTTTAGCTCCGGGATTCAGGCAAACATAAAGGACATCATGCTCCTTGTGTAAATGCATATGCAGATCAATCAGGTTACATAAATGGTTTTATTGTATCTTATATAATGTCCTAAAGTACAGAATACCAGTGTTATGTAATATTATTTTATTTGTTTTATAGATTGCTAAGAGTTGCAGGCGAAGGGTTCGACCCAGAGAGAGTCAGCCAGCAGTTGGGGACTCTCTTGAGTACCACGTCTCCCGCCAGGATATGAAGCTCTTCCGCACTCTTCTGGTCCTTGTGCTCTCTTTCTTAATCATGTGGAGCCCAATATTTGTCACCATCTTTCTCATCCTGGCCAGGAACTTCCTGGATTACCTAAATATCTCCTCTACCGTGTTCTTCTGGGTGGTAACTTTCACAATGACCACCTCAGCCCTCAACCCCATCCTCTACTCCATCTGCCAGTTCAAGAGCAGCTGGCGCAGGCTCTGCTGTAGCTCTGAGGTAGCACCTTGTGGCAGGGGTTGAACACAAGGCATACATCCATCATTATCACGATTGTTTCATCAAATAGAAGATTTAAACATTAAGCATACACCACATTCACACCTTTGGTTAATATAATATTTGCTTGCTTATTTAACTCCTGAGCAGGTGAATTTCTCTCTAATTGTAAGACTGAAACACCTCTGAGAGAGCAAAAACTGCAAGGAGAGGTCATTTTATAAAAGATTTTGTGATTTTTAGTTGTTGTTGTTTGTTTTGTTTCTTCCCTTAGATCCAAACAGTAAAGTATATATGATTTTTAGCTGAAATAAATCCTTTTTTTTGTTATTTTAGAATAATCTGTTGCCCAAAAATTGCAATACTGAAGAGTGCTTTGCATCTTAAAATGTCAGAAACATCTTAATTGTTCAGAAACTAGTTAATGAATTGATAAATGTACTAATATAAATTCAATTTCAAGTGTTATTGTGAAGAAAAAAAACTTGGAGGACCTTATTTAAAAGACTTCTATTTTAATTACTTTTTTTTAATGACGCCATAGCCTTTTTGTCATCCGGTGTAGAAGTAAACAATTGTGTCTCATACCTAGATCATACTAACAAATGGCCGTTTGCCTGCCAAAAAGAGTAATTAAACTTCAATCAGCAGTTAACAATCTCACTTAATCCTGTCAGTGGTTAAATGTAGCTGCTATCTAACAGAAGTGATCCCGGAAAGCTGCATAAACACAGTTTTTTTTCTGGAGGAGTGCCTGTAGATGAATTAGACCAAAGTACTTCTGGCTGTCTGTACTTGTACGTGCAGTTATTTCAGTTTGCCAGGTGTCACTATATCATTAATCACTGTCTCATACAAAGCCTCTCAGACATCATAAGACACTTAAACACAGCCTTTATCAAGTGATCAATGGCTTCTCTGACCTTCTTTGCCCGGTATTATTATGGTATTATCCTTATCCTCCTAAAATCATACACCCCGTCTTTCCACCACAGTGTTTGCTACTTTTTAAAATCAATAACACTTTTTTGACCTTTGTGCTACACATTTAGGTGCAGAGAAGATGAGCCACTGATGTCAGTTTGTCTTCAGATAAATTCAGGAGAATTATTGCACTCTGGACTTCTTGCATGTTAACCTCTTCTGCAGTGCAGATCATACTGCAGGTGTTATAACTCAGTTATTACCTGTAAGGGGATTGGCCCCAGGAAAATGACAAGTGACTGGATTTACAAGTTAAGAAAGCTCAGGGGGGCTTTATGACTCTTGCGTCACTAGTTATTAGTGCCCCCTGGGATCCCCTTACCCAGTAAGCCACTCGTTACCTTCTGTTGGGGAAGGTGTTGGAACTGCAGCTTTGGTCCTGTGTCCACAGAGGAGTTTGGGAGATGTCTCAGTAGGGTCTGCGCTGCCACATCTTCTGGAGGCCTCCTTTACTCCTCCCTCTGCTCTCTCCTCCATCCAGCTGCACTCGTCTGAGAGGAGCATCTTTGTGCAGTTACAGAAGGGATCGTTCATCCAAACTTGGACAACATGGGAGACAAAGATACTGTAGAGAAGTTCCTTGACAACAACCCACAGTTTGCCAAGGAGTACTACGAAAAGAAGGTCAAGGCAGAGGTGATCACCGCTGCCTTTAACAACCAGGTCCAGGTCAAAGACCCGGCCTCTTACAAGGATGTCTCCACCATCCAGGAGGCTGAGTTCACTTTTGAGCTCTTAAAGGAGATGCAGGGCACCACCCCGATGGAGAAATCTCTGCATAAAATTCTCCAGAGGATTGCTCTGCTGATCCAGGCTGATCGCTGCAGCTACTTTGCCTACAGGGCTCGTAATGGAGTACCCGAGCTGTCCACGATCCTCTTCGATGTGACACACAATTCTCAGTTTGAAAAAAATATCGTGAACCCCAATGTAGAGATTGTATTTCCCACCGACATGGGGATTGTTGGATTTACGGCACACTCCAAGAAGCCTCAGAATGTTGCTGATGTTAAGAAGGTGAGCGAGTGACAAAGATGATAACTGAACTCTGAATTCAGAAATAAACCAGGCTGATTACTGATGAGACATCTGAGAAAACATACAGTGGATTAATCTTCTAACTGATATTAAATCTTATCTCTGGAAAGATACATGTATTCAAAATCAATGACTTTTAACCTATTATCACAATGTTTTCAGTGGCATGGGAGCTATCAACCTACAATTTACAAATAACAATAGAAAATAGAAAAATAGATTGTTGCTCTGCTCTTTTAAATCCATCTCATCTTTAACCATTCTCCTTATTATTTTCAGGACTCTCATTTCAGCGACTTTGTGGATAAACAGACCAAATACACCACCAAATGCATGATTACTGCTCCCGTGATGAATGGGAATGAGCCCGTCGGTGTCATCATGGCACTCAACAAACAAGGTGCTGATGCGTTCTCAAAGGCTGATCAGGAGGTGAGTGGACTGGATGTTCATATTTAATAACGGGGGTTTTACAGTGACTATTAGTGTGTTTGCCAGAATGACTCACAAAGAGAAAATCAGACAAGACTGCACTTAGTTTGGCTGCAGGCGTTTACTACATGTACTAGACAGACAAATCCGGGATGAGGGCCATATCCTTGTCTTGACTTGCAAAGTAAAATGGACAATTTTAGCTCACAGGCTTCCTGTCTCTGACCTGTATATTTAAAGCTTGACTTGGTACTTTGGGTCACTGTTATGAAAGCTCAACTTATAATCCTTTTAAGGAGGGGAAGCTCAGACATTTTTTTCTTGCCTTGTTTCATGGCCTCCTTGTGACTCTAGAGGTCATCCAAGTGACGATCTGTCAGAGGAAGTGACGAATCTTTAAACACATGACTGTGATTCCTCAAGAAATATGATTCTTTGTTCTTTCATTGCAGCTCTTCACTAAATATGTGAACTTTGCTAAAGTGGTCATTGTCCAAGCCCACCTTGCTTGCATGTGGGATGTAGAGTCCAGGAGAAGCCAGGTAAAAAAAAAAAACACACAGTAATAAATCCACTTGTATTTTCAAATACAAACATATTTTGGAAGCGTTCTTCATTTTCAAGCTGCGCTAAAAACACGAAATAGACTAGAGTGTTTGAAAATGTAATGAGCAATGGTGCTTTTCCTTGTCACAGGTGTTGCTGTGGTCAGCCAGCAAAGTTTTTGAAGAGTTGACGGATATTGAGAGGCAGTTTCACAAAGCCTTGTACACAGTGAGGACATATATCAAATGTGAGAGATACTCTGTGGGACTCTTGGACATGACCAAAGAAAAGGTGTGTAGAGGAAAGTTCTACTTTTCTACTAGTTCTACTTTTACTGACAATAAATTAATTTCATTAATTATGTATATACAGAAAGTATCGCAAATAGATGTAACATGTAACATGTATCATTTAGAGAAATAACATAATTTTGGACTATTCTTTAACAGGAATTCTTTGATGAGTGGCCAATCAAACTAGGAGAACAGGAGCCATATAGGGGCCCCAAGACACCTGATGGCAGAGTAAGTCCAATGCTGGGTTTGTAAAATTATTCTCATCTGCCATTTTGTGAAGAATTAAAAAAAAAAATCATATTATATTCTTCTGTGCTTAAAACATTTAGGAAATCAACTTCTACAAGATTATTGACTACTTGCTGGAAGACAAAGAGGAGATTAAAGTTATCCCGTAAGTACAGAGATGTACTGTAGCACTGCTATCTAGCCCAGTTATACAACTTTATTGGCATAATTTTAATTATTCTTAGTTGTATAAGAGGATGTGCAGTTGCTCATGCTCTCTGAACTCACAGCGGCCCTCCTGCCGACCACTGGGCTCTGGTCAGTGGACTCCCAACATACGTGGCTGAGAACGGATTTGTAAGTTTCATGTTTGTCATTTTTCTGCTGATCTGCTCAGTGAAGTTATTCCACGTGTAATAATTTCTGTACTTCATCCAGATCTGCAACATGATGAACGCTGTGGCAGACGAATACTTCGCATTTCAGGTGAGGACTTCTTCTTCACTGACGACTGCCGTTCACTGAAAGTCACTATGTATTTTACAACATGGCCTTTCACTGAATTAATCTGGATTTTTTTTTTTATTCATTTGACAGAAAGAAGCAGTGGATGAGACTGGGTGGAGGATTAAAAATGTCCTCTCGCTCCCCATTGTCAACAAAAAGGAAGAGATTGTGGGCGTTGCCACTTTCTTCAACAGAAAAGATGGCAAACCATTCGACGAGAACGATGAACAAATTACAGAAGTACGAAAAAATATCTTTTTTTAAATCTTTATAAGCTCTAAACTTTATTTAATTTTTTAATACTGTTATAATATGTTCACAATTTATTTATTATAAGGTAATTTATATGAATTAAAATGAACTGTATGTATAATGTATTTAAAATATTATTGTTAATCATGTCTTTTTTATTTGACCTATTTTTCCAACTTAATATTAAGGTCTAGCTTGTACATAAGAATTAGATAATAGTACAGTATAATAGTAGTAATATTACACACATAATATACAGAATTTAATGGATTGTTTTGTTTTTCTCACCAGGCTCTGACTCAGTTCCTTGGCTGGTCCACTCTGAATAGCGACACATACGACAAACTGAACAGGACAGAGTGGAGAAAAGATATCGCCCAGGAAATGCTCATGTACCAGACAAAGGCCACACTGAACGATGTGCAGACCATTCTGGTAAGCTGGTCTGATATAACTTCAATCAGACTGAAATCATAGTAGATCAAGCTCCCTTATATATATATATATTTTTTTTATTTCCCCACAGAACACTCAAGACAAGTTTGGCTCTGCTCCAGAAGACTGTGATCAGAAGGAGATGTACAAACTGTTGGTGAGCACCATGACAGGAAGAGTGCAATGCTCCTCATGAATGTGTTTGTGACGGCAAACTGACTGTTTGCACTTTGTTTCCAACGTGCAGAAAACCTCCATCCCTGATGCCAAGACCGTGGAGCTGCATGAGTTCCGCTTCAGTGACTTCCCGTTGTCAGAGGTGGAACTCGTCAAGTGTGGCATCCGCTGCTTCTTTGAGCTAGGGGTGGTAGAGAAGTTCAAAGTACCAGCTGAGGTATTGAGCGGAGATATCGTAGTCATTAAAAATTCCCTCTGACGGTCCGTCTGAAACCACCAGAAAAATTCATTTTTTGTCTGAGGTCTAACTCAATTGGCACTTGAATGAAGCTGCTTTTGTTTTATAGATTTCACAAGGTTCACTTTGGCTGAGCTGAGTTGCTGCGTAACCTTCAAAGACATTTATGTGATGCAAACACAAAGAGTCATTGCAGCTCTGCTTTGTCCATTTTTTCCACGCCTGTCGTGCAGATTCTGACACGATGGATGTACACCGTTTACAAGGGATACCGTGACATCACCTACCACAACTGGAGGCACGGCTTCAACGTTGGACAAACCATGTTCTCTCTGCTGCTAGTGAGTTTAACATCTCAACATCATACTTTTTTTATTACTTGCTATAGTGTTTGTTACAACACAGGCTCGTTCTCTTTGCTCCTCAATAGACAGGTAAACTGAAGAAGTATTACTCTGATCTCGAGGCCTTTGCCATGGTTGCTGCCGGATTCTGCCACGATATTGACCACAGAGGAACCAACAATCTCTACCAGACAAAGTAAGATTTTTGTGGGTCATTATCGGGTGACAATCAGTGACAAACTGATGGTGAGAAATTGAAGACGACATTAAAAAAATTTGACTCATAAGCTCTTGTTTTGGTGGACTCTTGTAGGAGTTTATCCCCACTGGCAAAACTGCACAGCACCTCAGTCATGGAGCGACATCATCTTGAGTACAGTAAGACACTGATGGAGGATGAGGTGGGTTCTTATATTTTATTATTTATGTGTTTAACAGTAGTTGTGGATTGAAAGTGAAGAAGGTCAAAAGTTTTTCATACTAACATCATTCTTCTGCTGTCGTTCACAGAACCTGAATATCTTCCAAAACCTACAGAAGCGTCAGTTTGAGACGGTGCAGCATCTGTTTGAAGTTTGCATCATTGCTACTGATCTCGCCCTCTACTTCAAGTAAGGAGTTTTGTTCCATCAATGTATCTAGTAACTGTTTGTCCCACATTCAACATTAACATTTGGCTCTTCATCCCAAACCGTGTGAGTCATCGGACAGCATGGGAAGGGTCAATGTGACAATCACCCGAACACAAACTCAAATCAAAAAGATCTGACAGCTTTCTTGTCTTTCAGGAAGAGAACAATGTTCCAGAAAATCGTGGATACCTTGGAGGGCGTTCCAGATGAGAAGGAGAAGATCAACTACATCTCCAACAATCCAACCAGGAAGGAAATTATCATGTAAATGCATAGTTTATCACTTAAATACTTATTTTATGTTAGTGGTCTAGCTGTCTTTCAAAAATGTTCTCTCATGGTGTCGTGTTTTTCCCTTAGGGCAATGATGATGACAGCTTGTGACTTGTCAGCCATTACAAAGCCATGGGAGGTTCAGAGCAAGGTATGATCTTGTCTACAGACCTGTAACGTGGTTACAAAACATCGTTCTCCCATTTGTTCTCATTGTTCTACTGGTTTTGATGGTTTTAGGTCGCTCTAATGGTGGCAGCAGAATTTTGGGAGCAGGGAGACCTCGAAAGGACAGTCCTCGAGCAACAGCCAATCGTAAGATCTCTCTTTTTTTTTTAGTATGTTGCATGCACTGTTTACGTTCTTATAACGTTATAACAATAACCATAATCATCAGTCATCATCTCTGCTTCTTCTTCTGTAGCCGATGATGGACAGAAATCATGCTGATGAGCTGCCTAAGATGCAGTGCGGTTTCATCGACTTTGTCTGCTCCTTTGTGTACAAGGTACTTAGAAACCAAAAAAAACATTATTCTTTCTTTATGAACACAAACATGCATGAGAACTGAAAAAATATACTATTTTTTCATACAGTCCCCTTTTCTCTCTTTCTTACACGTACCTGTATGTTGCAGGAGTTTTCTCGCTTCCACACAGAGATCTCCCCCATGTTCAACGGAATGAACGCGAACAGGGGAGAATGGAGAGCCCTCGCAGACGTACACGAGGCCAAGATAAAGGCGATAGAAGACGCGAAGAAAAAGCTGGAAGGTGGAGACGGTCAGTGCTTCCCTCCTGCTTGTTCCACTTGTCTTCATATTTGCATCGTCACCCATCTCTAATTGTCTTTCTTGTTTGCTCCTTTCACAGGTCAGGATGGCGGGAAGTCAAAGACGTGTGTTATCTGCTAGACCTCCAGGGCTGTTGAAGCATACATGAATGTTTGTCTGGATGTGTATTTGTACAGTGTGTGTATGTGCATGAGAATGCGTTCACAGATGAGGGACTTCTGTTGTGCAAAGTTATTTTTATATAATGATATATATATAAAAATATAAATATATATACATATGTGTGTGTGTGTGTGTGTATATATATATATATATATATATATATATATATATATATATATATATATATATATATATATATATATATATATATATATATATGTATGTATGTATAGGGAGAGAGAGAGAGAGAGATACACAAAGCTATTTTAAGAAGAGTACATATTTGTATTTTATTATATATATATATAATATTTATACTGAATATACTATAAGGATATTTAGCTCACTTTCTTTTTGGCCATTATGTGAATTAATAGAAATATTAGGTTGCAAATATAATGCAGTTTGAGCTGTTATATTTATGGGACTTAAATATTACTTTTTTTTAGCTTTAAAGTCAGAATTACTAGTTGCTTTTCAAAATTGCAAGTAGTGCTTTCAAAATTTGAAACATATGTCCCCTGGCAAACGGGTGGGAGATGTAAGAAGATTTGACTGGATTGGATTTGGTTATAAGCCAACTCGAGCCCCTAGGCTTTCCTTTTTAAGTCCCCTGCTTACATAAAGTAAAAATACTGCCGCCCTGCTCATAAGTCAGTGTGCCGAGAGTACATGTGGCATACAGGACACAGGAAGGTGTCATGGAAAAATTGCGCCGCACACACAGGGTCACACTCACCACGTTAGAAGAGAGGGGGCATTGCCTGAGTGTGAAAAAAATACATTTTTATGATGTGTTATATGATTTATGTTCCAAAATCGTGTCTCGAAACAGCTTGTGACATGGGTAGCACATAGCGGAGCAATGACAGACTTATTATTTTCTGTTCCAAGTGTTTTCAATTTCAGCGAATGCGACGTTTGCAAAGGAATGTGACTCATTCATGTGTAGCATTAAATACATAATTATAATGGGCAATAGCATCATGTATGAGACATGAAAAGTGTCAATAAAGTTTATTTTCAAATCATGTATGTTTTTTTTTTTTGCATTTAAAGTGCATTTTAGCCATTCTGCAAACAAACTGAGCGCTTTGTTTTCAGCTGCAGCGTGGACGTCATGCCAGCTGCAGCACATTGGTTATTGAATAGTTTCCTGATGGTGACCTGCAACCTCAGCGATCCCATGACAATCAACATGCCTCTGTGTACGCTACATCCACACTTAGATCCAGCTAAAGACGGGTTTAGGAGAGCAGGACTAACCAAACATCACCTTTTAATCAACTGCTAACAAGCTTACTAGAGAGCCGTGTCATGTCACTGGTTTGGAGCTTGTTTCTTTTCAGACTTGATATTCATTGATTAAATGTAAATCTTTATGAGCGTAAGGAATATACAACTTTAATCTCACGGTGTACAATGAGTACATGCACAAGAAAATACATCAAAATCCCACGTGTATGCTGCAGTTTACAAAGGGGCAGAGCTTTCTGTTCTAATGTGTCGCTTTGACCTTTGACCTCTAACTGTTTGGCATGTTGTTTGACCTCACCTGGGATGACTAGCAGATGTTGATCATGTGTGCTACAAGAATATACCCACAAAAAAATCTCATCTCATGCTTTGGCTCCATGATGTTTCTTAATATTACTGTAATAATGTGTTCAAAATAACAAAACATTAAGAAATTAAGACATTTTTATTTGTAGCTAAACTTATTTAGGCTTTAAATCAAGAATAAAATGACACTATGAAGAAAAAAAAAACATTTTTAAGCATTCTTCTGCAGGGATAGTTGTAATACTCAGACTTATGTTGATTTAAGAAGATGTGTTTTCTTGCGTCACTACCATGAGTGATCATCCTCTTGGATCAGGCAGGTGGCAGGCAAACTTCATCGCTCATACAAGAGCCAGAGAGCATCTCAGTTACAAAACCCTGTCAGTCACGTCATAGGAGGTAAGCCAGCTTTGTGGACTCACAAGACGTCTTAAGACAGCATGGAGGTCCAAAGGTCAAACAGCAAAACAAGAGTATGTTCATTTAATTGGCAGCTTTCACTGGTGAAAGAACACAGGAGGAGCAGGAGGGTGGCCACCTCTATTTTATACTGTCATGTGAATACTAGACTAGAAGACTTGTATGAATATTAATTATAATTTACAATTATTTTAAGTCATAATAATGATAATTGTAAAACAAATTGAGATCATGAAAATAAAGAAGAAAACTCTCCAGCATGGACATGAGGAGCAGATTGAAATTTTAAGCCTCACCAAAAGTTAATCTTGAATCACAGAGCTCCTCTCCAGGTGAAAATTATTTTAAAGAGCTGATAGCTCATAAATCAATCCACCTCTGACCTGTGACAGGCTTTACCTTGGCTCTTCATTTCCCTCTAGTGGGGAGGACAGTCCGTCAGGGAGGACAGTCCAGCAGAACGGTTGTTTCTATGCTTACAACTTAATGTTTGCTCTGGAAATTTGTTTATTTTTTCAATGCTATAAAAGGCTATTTTCATATAGCCATAGCGGCAGATTGATGAGGTCATGCAGATGAATATAGTTATATATATATATTAATTACTAGCTACAGAAAACAAAACAACACAGATCCTAGAAGTAACAGAAGTCAGAAACATCAGGCTGAGCCGTATCAATAGCGGTGGACATCACTGCGGTCCAATACTTGCTGCACAGTGTGTGTTCTATTCTGGTGATGAATGATGGCATTTATGAAGCACAGACACTACCCATCATCTTGCAGCACAACAATAATATCCAGTGTTCTCCATTTAGTCCAAAAGCTGCTGATGAAAAAAGACATTTGTTACTTTCTGTTCCTTCCAGCTTCTCCATGCCGACAATCTCCCTCTGTGCATTTCCCCTCAGGCTCCTTACACCATCTCCTTCACTAGTAACACCTTTCTTCCTCCTCCATTCCCTCCAAAACAGTAAAGCAGCATAACACGAAACACGACCTGACTCCTCCAGAGGCCCTGCTTTCATTTTTACAGGCGAAATTGCATTATGACTTTAAACAGACAGTGAATATCAAATAGTGTAATCACATCGGTGTAGCATGAGCAGAGCAGCATGTATTTATTCAGAGACCTTTTAAAAACAGCTGCACATGTTTCTTCCCAGAAGAGTCTGACGCATGCAGCCCTGCCCGGCACAGTGAGTAAACATATTAATCTTACAACTCTGAGAAATTAGATGGTGAAGGAGAAGTCCTTATAGGGCTCCCATGTCTAGCACAACAGAGGAGAGTATTGCAATAAAACTGTGAGTGCAATAAAACAAAATAAAGAAAGGAGCGGGCTTTTATGTGGCTTTTTTTAAGTCATATAAACATGTCATGAAGGAAAGAAAGATGGGGGACCTGTCCTTTGTTTGTGAGGGGGCTGGTGGGGGGATGGGGTTCACATGACTGAGGATGAGCAGATGTTAGGATGACAGGAGGGCTTCCCCACACCCCTCCATCACAGGGCAGCTACATTTTGCATCCACCAGTCGTCATGGAAACCGCGTGCAAACCAGGAAATAAAGCCAATATGTGGGAAAAGAACATTTAGAGCAAAACACATGACTGCAATGGCATTAATAAAACGAGATGCAATAGCAAGAGGTTGGCAGTCTCGTGGAGCATAATGGAGCCAAAACTACAGTTATATTTATGACAATTCACCTTCATCGGGTTTCCCACCCGCATAGAAAGCCCGTGTGCGTCTGCGCCACAGGCTGCAATCCGCTGGCTCATGTCAGGGCTTCATTTTCTCCAGCTGATTCACCAAAGAAATACACCATACCGTTGCCTATTGGGCGGAATCCTCCGTGTGTTTTACACGGAGAGAGTGTGTGGTGTGTTGCTGAGATCATAGGCGTGGTTTTGGATGGAGATGCTCCGTCTGCTCCCGCTGGGATCCCCACCTGCCGTCACACCGCGTTTGTCACCGCGCCAGCTGGTATTTTACTCAGCTTGAGCCACTATCGTTTGATTAAATTTTATTTTTGTCACAGAGGGATAGGCCTGGTGTGTTTTTTTTTTTCGTCGCGGGGTGTAGTGTAATTACAGCGCCGTGAACGTGTGGGGCGCCAGGTTTTAATCACCTCCAGAGCGTCGGCGGCGGCGGCGGCAGAGGCGCACGGCGGAGATAAACAAGAGCGGACTGCGCGACGCTTGGCCTCCAGCAGCAGCAGCAGCAGCAGCAGCAGGAGTGGAAAAGGAACCACAAAGGAGACCGTGATTCATGTGCAGGGCTGTTTGACGCGCAGGTCGTGCCCACAGCGGTTTGCGAGGATGGAAAATACACGCAGGGTGTCCAAAAGATCGCCGTGGCTCAGCTTTCTTGTAGTGGCGTCTGTTTTACTTGTAGTGGACAGCAAGAGAGCCAGGCAGCCCCGCTGTCCCTCGTCATGTACGTGTACCAAAGATAACGCGTTGTGCGAAAGCGCAGGACTGATCCCGCGGAGCTTTCCACCCGATGTCATATCACTGTGAGTCATTTTTCTTATTGTTTTGTTACAGATTTCATAAGCAGTGTGTTTTCCATTACAGAGATTTCCAAAGCGTGCTCGTCTCTATCTGCTGGTTTAGACGTGCGTTTCTCTGCTGCTGCTGCTGCACAACTGTTCGCATGAAACTGACACTGAACAGTAATATCTGTCTGTGTGTCTGTCTGTCCCGCACCTCTTTACAGATCCTTCGTCAAGTCTGAATTCACCGAAATCCCGAAAGAGAGCTTCATCCACACGCCCGCCCTGCATCTCCTGTGAGAAATCTCTCTGGAGCTTTCTTTTTTGTTCTTCAGTCTTTGTTACATGCTGTCAGTCCCCAGTGAGGTGATCAACGCCATGTTTAACGTTCAAGACATCTCCCCCTCAGCTGATGCTCCACATTATAATAGAATAGATGTGGCTTATTGATCGGGATGGGGAGCTTAATCAACAACCATTATGTCCTTACTGTTCATATCATAAGTCTTGCTTTAAAATGTATCAGTGCATATTGTGCATCAGACCTTTATGTATGGGGAATCCCTCCATTTGAAGAGGGGAATCCCCTTGACTCCTGTCTCATGGGGTGGAGTATTGACTGTCCTTCAAAATAAACATGTGAGCCTGCAGTGATCCTAATAGAACATTGATCTTTGTTCCTGATGTATCTGGTGTCCTATTAAAAAAAGAAAGGAGCGGGTTATCTATCACGATATATCAGTATACGGCTGCTAATGTGGGACAACAGCTTGTTCTTATCCGATTTGTGAGCACAGAGAGTGAAATATTATGGATCTCTCTCTCCTCCCACAGCCTCTTCACAGCCAACAACCTAGAATCTATAAACGAGGACGCTTTCCTTGGTCTTCCTCATCTGGAGTATCTGTAAGTACACGATACTAATTCATCCTGGAAGCTGTTACCAAAAACACCAGATCGTCTATCTTCTCATGCGTTCCTGCAACATCTTTTCCAGGTTCATCGAAAACAACCAAATCAAGTCGATCTCACCGAATGCTTTCCGTGGACTGAAAACCTTAGTGCATTTGTAAGTATGCAAGAAACTGAGCTTTTCTTCATTAGGAATAGCACAAACAAATGCATGCTGATGTAATACTTGCCTCTGATCACTGGTCTCAGGGAGTGTAAAGAAGCTTTATGTTATTTGGACAAGTTTTCTGTATTCTGTCTGCAGGTGCAGGAAAGCACTGTTCCAGTGAAATGCTGACAAAGTTATTACACAACATTTATTGCCACACAGACATTTCTCTGGACACAGTGCAGCTGCTAATATGACTATGAAGCAAATTCTGTCACCTTCTTTGCCCAAACTAATAAAACTTAGAGGCCTGTGACCCATTATATATATATACATTTTGTTACAAATTCAGTACATAAAATCTCTTCAGTTACCCGTCATCTTCATTTCTTGTAGACAGATATGAATAAAGCGCAGTTAGCTCCACTAAAACCAAGATGATGTCCTGATGATTAAGATAAAGCTCTGAGAAAACGAAGAAACTTAACTGCAACAACCGTCTCAACAGTGAAATGTGCTTTTTTTTTTTTCCTGATTTTTGTGGCAGAGAAAGCTATAAAATGGCTGAGGAGGCAGCTCTAAAAATAGCTTGATGTTTCCTCAAACTCACAATAAGCAATGTTCCCGCCTTCGGTCTCAAGGGTGGCAATATGGTGCCTAAGCTCTTTAACAGATATCCTTATATTACACTGCAAGGAAACACTTTACAACCACATCCACATTTTGATTTTACGATGCAGCACTGGAAGTTCCTCTTAAAAACAACACACAAACAGTGGAAAATGTGTATCAGTAGTATTGGTGTATGTGATCAATAGTCACAGAGCAGCTGCCATTTTTCGATCTTTTTCAGGAGTCTGGCCTACAACAATCTGGAGACTCTGCCCAAAGATTTGTTCAAGGGTCTTGAGGCCTTGACAAAAGTGTAAGTATGATTTTTAATCCTACATTATCTAGAAACAAAGAGATAAATTGCTTAATGTTACATAACTCAATGCATAATGTACGGACAGTGAGCTCCTCTATATATAGAACACTGTATCATTATTCCACTTCGGCCGAGGCTTGAAAAATGTGTGGGAGGTGCTTTTAACACCATTAAAATTACATGCAGCAGTGAGGAAGTGAGATAGCTGGCCATCTATCATTCCTTTATAGTCCCTTTTCATATTAATGAGAGCACAGAGTGAAGCTGTGAGGGCCAGAGAGCAAAGCCAGCAGTCATACTTCAGTGACTTTGAAAATAAAATCCATTCAAAGAGCTGACAGCGTCCCTTTTAGCTTTTGGGGGTTTGGAAGTTAGTTTTGGTGGCTTTCTCCCTTCAGAGACTTGCGAGGGAATCAGTTCATCTGTGACTGCAAGCTGAAATGGCTGGTGGAGTGGATTTACAGCACGAATGCTACAGTGGATCAGATTTACTGTAAAGGCCCGGCCTCACAGCTGGACAAGAAGATCAACGATCTGGTGCCGCAGTCCTTCGACTGCATCACCACAGGTACAGAAAATGCTGTTGTTTTCATTGAACTTGTCTTACAGTTATCACAGCTTCTAGTTGAGTCTTACTTAAAGTGCGTTTTTGTTTCTCTCACAGAGTTTTCGTCCTACCAGTCCCTAAAGTTTGAATCCATATCGGTGGAGGCATTTTCCTTTGGGAGTGACCAGTACGTGGTGTTTGCCCAACCCTTCATTGGGAAATGCAGCTTTCTAGAGTGGGATCATGTCGAGATGGTCTTCAGAAACTATGATGACATTGACAGTAAGTAAAAGTCATTTTAAATGTGCTGTAATATATCATGTATGTGTGAATGAGCTGTGCGTGAGATTGGAAGAGGAACCACTAGATGGAGACAAGACAAAGTGAAACTGTATTCTTTTCATCCCTTCTTCTCTTCACCAGGCACATCCACAGTGATTTGCAAACCTCTGGTCATTGACAACCAGCTCTTCATCATCGTGGCTCAGCTGTTTGGTGGTTCACACATCTACAAGCGTGACACCTCCGCCAACAAATTCATCAAGCTCCAAGGCATCGACATCCTCAAAATCCGCAAACCAAACGACGTTGAGACGTTCCGCATCGACGGAGAATCCTTCTTCATCATCGCAGACAGCTCCAAGGCCGGTTCCACCACCATCTATAAGTGGAATGGTAATGGCTTCTACTCTCACCAATCGCTCCACCCGTGGTACCGGGACACAGATGTGGAGTACATGGAGATCTCTTCCAAACCTCATCTGATCCTGTCCAGCAGCTCCCAGAGGCCGGTCATCTACCAGTGGAACAAAAGCACCAAGCTGTTTGACAGACGCACCGACATCCCAGAGATGGAGGACGTCTATGCCGTGAAGCATTTTCAGGTCAAATCAGACCTCTACATCTGTCTGACGCGCTTCATTGGCGACTCCAAAGTGATGCACTGGGACGGGGCCCTCTTCAGGGAGTTGCAGACCATGCCCTCTCGTGGCTCCATGGTATTCCAGCCCTTCAGTGTGGGCAGCTGGCAGTATGCCATCCTAGGCAGCGATTACTCTTTCACCCAGGTGTACCGCTGGGATGCCAAGAAGGGCGAGTTCGTCCATTTCCAGGAGGTGAACATCCAGGCGCCGAGGGCCTTCTCTCCAGTCTCCATAGACAACCGGCAGTTCCTGCTGGCCTCAAGTTTCAAAGGGAAAACTCAGATTTATGAGCACCTGGTCATTGATCTGAGCAACTGAGCGATCGTTTCCTTGACTGGTTGTTTGGTTGTTTGAGTGGATTCTGTGTTTAGAGATGGGTGTTGCAGCAGATCCAGTGCTGAACAATGAAAGGGATTATCAATTGATCCTAACTTGAGCAAGGCAGACATTACATTTTTTTGTTGTAATTTTCCATTGCAATCAGTGCATGATACATATAAAGACCAATGCATGTATCTCAACTGAATATATTTGGCTGAGATACATGTTGGGTTTGGTGCATGCCTCTCAAGTTAGGATTAGATCCAATATGTTGTCAAGACATTAATGCATGACCAGGGCCTCACACAGGCCGTCTCATCCATGCAGCATCCATTGCTCATTAATCCATTAAATCTTGCATCGGCCAGTAGTTTTTTTTTTGTTCGTTTGTTTGTTTTTTTTGTGTTCAGCTTTTCATGTGACTCAGCAATGTTTATACATTTGTAATCTCATATATTTATCTACAGAAAGTAATAATGAAATGGTATCTTTTTAACCTATTAACATGTTTAACTGAACAAAAATCTGCCAAAATGAAATGTTTACAAATTTTTCTGTCTTTCCACTTGTACGCTACAAGATTTGTAAATGAAGCTTTTGTAAGTTTAAGAGGGACCACACCAGTTCGATACATATTTGTTAAGGAGAATGATTTAAAAATTGTCTTTATAATTTGGAAAATATCAACAGAAATGTTGCGTGAGGATTGACCTGTAAATCCTTACGTTTTTATCGTTAATGGTTTATAATGTTTAAAGTATTGAAAATACAGTTTTTCATAAGAAGTATGGAAAAACATTTTGGGCTATTATAACTATTTTCACAGCGCATAAAGGAACTGAAACTGAGGATATTGTTCATGCTTTACCTTTGACTAACGTGTATGCAAAAGACATCAATTGTGTCATGATTAGGATTAAGTTATTGACTAATATCATGCTATTTAGAGTCAATAAAGGTTTACATTATTAAATGTTACTGGTCCTCAAACCCACACTAACACATCTACTTCATCGCTTGAGGGAAACTGTCATTTTGAAGTTAGCTGTGTAATTCAGAAATTAAATAAAATAAATACAAACAAATAAAATCCTTTTTATTTTCTCCAACAAAGTGCACGCCTCAATTCTACAAAGCAGCACATTACAATGTAATGGAATAAATACAATAAAATCCGCTGAATTAAAAAAAAAAAAAAAGAAAAGAAAAAAAAAGAATAACACAAGCGAGGAGATACACAAGTACCTGCATAATCACACTGGTGGCAGGACTAAATCAGGCTCTTTAGAAAGGCTCCACGAGACAAACTGCTTCTTTCATGGTGATTGTTTGACTTTTCATGCATCTTCAGGCCTTTTGGATCGAGACATCTTGTCCTCTGCTTTCTAAAGTAAACCAATTTAAACCCTGCTTTTTTTTTTTTTTTTTGTAATTGAGGACTACCAAACTAACACGAAAGAAATACAGGTGCATACTCTCATGTTTCATACACATCACCCTGGAAAACTTGTGCAATTGCAGCAGGATCTCCAAAATCGCCTACCTACTGCTGAGAGAAAATAAAGTGAACACATTTTTCAGTTTTAACTGAAAGTTACTACTCAAGTCTATGTGGTGCAACGTAGTGTTGTTTTTTTTTCCGTAGGCAAATAAAATATAACATAAAGGCAAGGGAGCACATCCCTTAATATTCAACAAAATAATTTAGTGCTCTTTAAATAAAATTAAAAACACTATTTTCATATGGTGGCTCTTAAAAAACAGAAAAACAAGAATTAAAAAAAACTCACAGACTGAAAGGATAATGCTTTAAGAGACATCAATTATATTAGGAAAGAACTCAAATCCCATGAAAAAAGACAGTATTGACAATAAAATTCTGTACAGAACATAAAATCAATATACAATACAGTACCTGCAGATGTTATGCATACAGTACAATTCTCTTTTTACATAGTTTTAGTATGGGCTCCAGCCTGATCTATATACTGACTTAACACAGGTGGAAAAGCGGCTATTTTAGCTTTCAGTATTTTTAATGGTTATTCAGCGAGGAGAGTAGATCTTTAAGTGGGCGTTTTAGAAAAAGAGATTGAAAACATTATTGCAGGATGGTCATCTTCAGTTGCATACTGCATGTCTTACATGAATGTGTCATATGACGAGGAGCAGTGGACTGATGAGAGAGACATACGGCCAGACGGAAGGAAAAAAAAACAAACAAAAAAAAACATAGGTGTTAGCTGTTTTTGCTATCTCTCTATCACAGAGGTTAAACCTTGCGACGTCTCTCTGATCCACTACCCTGTACAGTACATTCGTGGCCAGTATTGCACGTTACCAGCCGAGTCCACCCTGATTCTGCGCGGTGAGGACCTTCAGTGCTGAATATTGTCCTGCAAGTCAACACTAATCCAGTGATGAGATGAGACTGTAACCAGAGCTCACCAAAGACTGACTGGGACTCCATCTGCTGTCACAGTTTGAGCTCGTTGGCAATTTTGCAGGCAATATTCTTAAAGGCGATGGACGTGCCCGATATCCTCTTGAAGCGCACGCCGTTGAGCGAAAGGCGGGGCAGCTTGCACACCTCCATCTCCCATTGGACCAGGTTGTCCTGGCGAGCGTCGCCGTGGACACAGAAAAGCAGGAAGCGTTCGCGCTGCTCGTAATCGCAGCTGTTGGCGTCCAGAACCTTTCGGATCTCCCTCATCATCTCGGCGGGCTCCATGGAGGAGGTGGTCTTCATGCTCCAGGTGAAACGCAGCGAGCGAGGCTTGGAGTCCCGACCGCCTTCCTCCTTAGTGTCGCCTGACGCACTTCTACAACAACAGAAGAAGAAAACAGGCATAGGGGAGAAAGAGCAGAAAGAGAAGTGGAGACAGACATTGAAGGAGGTTATGGTTTGTTACACGCTCTCTGTGAAATCTTTGTCTCAATCAAAGTCTCACCTTGTTGTTTCTGTCCTGGCACTGGCCTCTCCCTCACTAGGCACCCTGAAATAAACCGGGAATACACTGTTACTCCCACAGGCTGATGTCAACATGGATTCCCCCACCCACTACAAACACCACCCCCATCACCACTGGACACAGAGAGGGGTGTCAGGCATCATGCCAGGAAAGAATCCACAGTCCTGGGTATCAGGGTTCAGCACACAATGAGGTGACTGTGACATCTTGAGGCACGTACTACAGTAGCTCCTTCACAATAACCAAATGCATCATCCCATCTACTGTACGCTACCTTTCCTTAATCCCCACTGATCTGTAAGGAGCGGAAAAGTGCTTCTAAATCGTTGATTCGACCTCCATAATTTGCCTGATCTTTCCTCTTAAGCTTTGCATGGAGACGGGGGAGAGTAAGGAGAGGCAAAAGCCAGCAACTTGAGAAGCACATATCGTGGCTTAGCTTAGTACAAGAAAAGCTGGTGAGCCGTGAGGTTTGCTCTCGAGGCAGTGGGCACAAGGGAAGGATATACACGGCATAACAAGGGTGTCAGTAGGCAAGGATGTGGTGTAGTTGGCAAGTACGCAAAAGGGTTAAGGAAAACACGGGCCAAGGTCATAGTGAGCACAGAGAGGTTTTGTTGTTGATTTTTTTTTTTTTTTTTGACAGGGGGGACAGGTGCAGCAAGCGTTGTGTTCTCCTACCTCCGGGTCGACCTGAAAGACAGAGCTCTATGCGGGGAGAAAAGGAGAGAAAGCTGTGAGCCTCTACCAGATGGGCCAGCGTGAAGGTGACACAAGGAGCTGACTTTTGTATAGATGAGGAGGATCTGTCCTTTGCTTGTCATAGTGACGGCAAAGGGCAACAGTGTGGATGTAACAATAAGCTAGCTGAGAAGTGGGGATAGAGAAGGGAGTGTATCTGCTCTGAAGAGGCCGGGAGAGCGTGTGATGCTTTCTTTGTTTTCAGTGCTGAAAAAGTTAAGTAATCTGAACACATTTTGCACCAAGTACTCTTTACAACTTTTAGTTTGGTTTTGGTGAATTTTACATTTTTTTAAGCTTAACCAGAGAAGGACATATCCATGGATGATTCTTTATGTATCTGCATAAAACAGCTCAACGTAGCTTATCTCTGGATATCTACTGGTTTGACAGCTACTCCAGAAATTAATATGACTTAATAGTTCACATAAGCCATTAGTCAGAATTTCAAATTGTCCAAAACTTTACAACTTAATACCTGCAAAACTAGGCCCATCAACATTAGCACCATACTGTTTCAAATATACAAGCAAATAAATGTTAAGATTTAAACAAATTGAGGTTCATATTTTGGGTTTATGTAAAGAGAAACTTTGATCGATATAAAGTGATTTGATTTCTTTTTTAACAATGAAAGAAGATGACATACAGTCCTCCATCTTTGAAGACGTCTAAATTGCCATTTACCTCATTTAAACGAAGCTTGTACGCTCGGTGTGATTAGTAATTAAGCAAAGATGATTTACTAATTTTACCTTCTAACAAACAACATGCAGAGACATAAAACTGACATCCATGAGTTTGTCTGACAACAAATTCTTCAAAACTGAACCATCCCTATAACAATCTCATAAATACCGGTTCTTTAGTCAATCAGGCACTATAAAACAGTAAGACTTCAACATGCATTTCACTACTTCTGCTGTACTGTTAGGTGCAAGAAGTGTTACGCACAATCTAGTGAATAATTTGCGAAGCTGGTCTCCACAAACCTGCGGACAAACTTTGAGGTGATCTTGCTGATAATGCCAGTCGAGGTGCCCCTGCGTTGCTGAGCGAGAGCCCCCGTATCATGAGACAGTGTGGGTGAAGCTGGGGGGCCGTTGTAGGTAGCGCTGCGCCGGTCTCTGAGCTGAGCTCCATGGAAGGTGCTGCGACTGGTGGTACCGCGGGGGAAGCGGTTCTTCTCTGGGGTGCTAATACTGTGTGCAGACGGAGAGGTGGAGGGACCCCGAGGAGAGGAGCTGCAAACATCGAAGAAATCACTATAAAGAGTGTCCAAAGAGTCTGTATGCTCCCTATAGATACACTTGTGATCGCCCATTGCTGCTTACCTTGCTTTAAGCTCTGTGTTGTCGTCAATGGGGGGCAGTGTGCTTTTCGAGGGATGCCCTGACGATGACATGGACTTGGTGTGACGAGGTCTTGTAGAGCTCATTGCAGTCGATGGGGTGCTCCCTGACACCTCAGTTAAACTGGGGACCGAAGGATGAAGATATTTTGCCAAAGTGTGTGTGCTTGGTTGTACAGTTAGGCGCCAAAATACACAGATGACGGAGAGCTAAGCATGCGTTATCCTTTAAATGTGCTTACCTGCTATCTTTGCCATTGGGAATAGCTGAATAGCGGTCAGTAGAAGATCGTTCACACACATATGTGTTCCTGCGAGTCATTGATCCATTAGTCTGTTTGTGGACAGAGAGACCACAAAACATGTTAAAGCTTCTTCAACTTCATTCTATTTGTTTGGGTGCATGTGGACATTTGTGAGCTACTGTGTCCTCCTTGTGCGTTTCCTCACCCCAACAGCACTCGTGGTTTTCTTCCTCTCCTGCACCCCAAGTGGCGACGCAGGAACGTCTCCTTTCGAAGTGCTCAGCTCCAGCCTGCGCGCTCCGTCCCACTCCTCCCTGTGGTCACTTTCCACGCTCAGTGCCTGGCCGCGCTTCGTGTACGACACCGCCGGGGGCACAGATGGACCCACTAAGAGTGACAAACATATGAGAACATGCTTACATACTTTCCACCGAACATACTATTACTTTTATAGCTCCAATATCAGGAATGTTTAGACGGAAAAGACAGTGACAGACAGTGTCTTTGTAAGGATAGCATCAAGCAAAGCCACTCAAAAAGCCGGGATTTAAACATCGACATCAGACACGACACTCTGCAACATTGTTTTAAGAAGTTGTACAGCTATAGGAGCCAAGATGAGCAGGTACAAGGCAAAGCTGTTCCCTCCTCATGCTTTGAGGTGCTGTTCCTGAAGGGAGCTGCAGGAAGGCAGCCAGTCAGCAGATGGCGCCAGACACAATGGCCCCACATGACATAGGAAGAAGTTGCTACACAACCAGTGCAGCGTTGAGGCTGAGTCACCGATTGTACATTTAAATAAAGTGACTATAAAAAAACTGGTTAAACCAGATTTAATGGACATTTTATATTAGCTATTTAAACATACCAATGGAGCTGGTAGTGCCTTGCTCAGAGGCATCATCAGCATGTTGAATAGTATCTAATCATTAGCCAATCCTTAGTGACTGAGAGCAACTTCCCCCTACACAGCACGCAGCCACCAGCACTCTCAGAGCTGGGAAGGACGAGGTTACTTTACTTGGCTTCTCTACGACACCACCACCACCATCATCATCCCCACCATGATCACTGTAGCGGCGCTGCTTCTGATTGGCCGAGATGCTGCGCGTGACCTTGGGATGGGCGGGAGAAATGCTGGAGCTGTTGTTGATGTCACTGGTCGGTCGCTGTCGCTGCCCCAGGATGCTGTTAGTCAGGGGCTCGCTCCCCTCGAACTGAGATGCAGAGACACACGATGTTGGATAGGGTCACATGACATAATACATTAACCACTGGTGAGGATTGTCAAGATGATGAACAAACTAACCTCTGGAGCTTTTCTGCCTAACAGCAAGTAGGTGGCCATGACATCATCGTACTTCTGGGCATGTAGAGAGTCTGTGATCTCATCTTTAGGGAAGCCCATCGTCACCATGAGCTCTGAGAGAAGTCGACATGAATCACAGAATCAGTAATCGGGACGTGACACTAGGAGTGACATCTACACACATGTACAGTCAGACATACCTATTCTGGATGTATCACTGAAATCCGCCTCAGGCTCAATGTAAGGTTTTAGCTCCTCCTCCTCGTGACCTACATTCATCCAATGGTCTTTCATGATTTGCTAACAAAGAGACAAGACAATTAAACTCATGTACTGTATATCCAGAACAATAGAATCAACAGCCAGTTTCAAGAGTGAAAATTTAAATAGCAGATAATTAATCTGATAATTAAGACAGTTAAGTGCAAGGACGGCACGACAGACAGATGAGGGATGATCACTTCTTTACCAGATCTTTTTAATCACAAGTTCAGCTGCGACTGAACAGCACTGTAATCAATTGTTATTATTGGTGGAGAAATCTTTACTATTGAACTTCAGCCTGGTTCTGAGCACAGGGGTGGTATCGACTCTGGACAGACTGTGAATTGAACTGACAACCATATATTGTTTGCAAAGGAGAAACAAGCTGCAACCATCCCCTAATCACGTGGATGCAGTGAAAGAAAGTAGAAGGATTTTGTTGAATTAATCAAGTTTTATTTCTTACAGCAAATTCTATTTAGCTTTATTGTTTGGAAATACTTTCAGAATTATGTAAGACCACTCTTTGATCTCCAATGAATATTGTTACCAAATCTCCGTCTGACAAGACCATAAATTGAAGTATTCTGTTTGTTCACAATTAACAACAGCAGCAATTATGTGCTTTTGGATGACGCACAACAATCATGCACCAAATCATTAGGACTGTCTGCTCGACTGTAAGCGGGCTGCTGTGCAAAAAACATTTCTGAATGGAGGGCAAATAACTGTGAAAACGCCACAGTTGCGAATACCTCCAAGCTGCCTCGTTTGACAGGGTTGAGCACGAGTAGTTTCTTCAGCAGGTTTTCACAGTCTGTGGACATGTAGAAAGGAATACGGTACTTTCCCCGCAGGACCCTCTCCCTCAGCTCCTGTACGCCGGGCCGCAGACACACACACAGATGAAACCAAACGAGAAGTTAACAGCGACAAAAGAGAAGCACTCATTCATTTTATGAGAGGACAGTGAGCATTGTCGCCATAAGGAGTTAACGTGTTAGCAAGTAGTTCCCATCATTAGCTGCTAACCAGTTGCTAACTTTCAGTGTGTGAGATGTCTGCTAGACATGGCGTCTAGCAGTACAGCTGCTGATTGCAGACCCCTCGCTTCGTCCTCTCTTTCTCAGCATCGAGGAGAAACTAGGGCGGCTGCGAAATGTGCTATATGTGATATAAAAGGCTCATTCGACATGTAACAAAAACATGATGATTCTTATTTTCAGGTGATTATACACTAATGAAAATATATTACATTTCTGTCATATTCTGTAAATAGATCCCCCTAACTAAATCTCTCACGCTTGTAGTGTACTGTAAGCTTATCAGAGCTTGTTTTGCTAAAAACAGCCGCCCGGTGAGCCGGCTGAAATGTGGCCTGGAGAGCTGAGGCTTTGTTCATCACCAGGAGGAATTCTTTCACATGGTCATATGAGCAATATAAAAGTATCAATTGGAGCAGTTTTTTTAAAAAAAAGGCAGCAGATCACTCAGCTCAGCTCTGAAGATGAATTAAAAATGACAATTTCCACCTTTACTTGACCTACTGCTGGTTTCAAATATTCAAACACTGCTGCATTATTAAAGCAGAGTCCATGAATCTGTACTGATACTGTGAAATGTTTTATTCCAAACAATATACACAGTACATCCCTCTTATAATTTGGTTACTCAAGTGACCCAGTGTTGGGTTGAGACAAGTCAATATCCTAACTCAGTTAGAACAGACACTTGGTTAAGGTATCAGGCCATAGCACGTCACTCTGCTCTTTTTATTTACTTTGGCCTTCACTGTCTACGTGAATTCAGACTTAAACAGAATTATAAATATATTTTGAGTGACAAGAAATCTCCCAGAGAAGCATCAATTTTTACTTTTTAAAAATTTGGACTGCCACTTGGTTTTCCCTCGACACAGAGGTGGCTGCGTCTTTTCATACTTTGTGTTGGAGGATATAATAAAGGTCTCAGTGCGTTTCAAACAAGCTAGATTGTACGACGTGTCATCTGAATATGTCTCAAAGTGTTTATACCTTTTCTGAACAAACAGAAAGTTTTCTCCTCAGTCTCTCCTCGCTTTGTGGTGTTGCATGTGGTTGTACACGTGCGGTTAATTATGTGAAGAATGAAAAAGAGAGAGCTTGGGAGACCAAATTCAAACCCAGTCTGTTTTCACACTTCTGCATCTGTATAATGGCTGTGTGAAATGTTTCTTATTATGAGACTGTCAGAAACGGGGTTTCAGACAAAAGGTACGGTCACATTAGTCTCAAAAAAACAAACTTGAGTAAAACTTTTGTGAAGCAACACCTTCTTATACAGCTGTATTAACACAGCCAGAACACTAACAAGTTCATACCTTTAGGTTCTGTCCGTCGAAGGGCAGTGATCCGCTGACCAGTGTGTAGAGGATGACCCCGAGGCTCCAGACATCCACTTCTGGTCCATCATACTTCTTTCCCTGGAAGAGTTCTGGAGCGGCGTACGGCGGGGAGCCACAGAAAGTGTCCAGCTTACTGCCCACAGTGAACTCGTTACTGAAGCCAAAGTCAGCTATCTTGATGTTCATGTCTGCGTCTAACAACAGGTTCTCTGCCTGAAGTGGGGAGAGATGTGACAAACCACAGACAAATCACCATGTGGACTGTCAAGGTACCAGCAATGACAGAACATGTTTGATTACAGAGGGTGTTCCCAAGATACACCTGCAGGATATAGATAGTACTCTGGAGGAGAAATTAGACATCAGAGAGCGCAAGAGTTTAGATCCTCACCTTCAGATCCCTGTGTACTATCCTCCTCTGGTGACAATACTGCACTGCAGACACAATCTGAAATAGAAACACAGACGATATAGGACACTATAGGTAGAGATAGAAGAAAGATAGAGATGTATAAAATAACCACAAAAGAACACAAAGATAATTATAGGACTGCAAATAGGAATTATTGTCATTATCAATTAATATGCTGATTTTTTTGCTTCTATAAAATGTTATAAACAGTAAAAAAGTAAAAGTTAGTTTTCTTGGTTTTCTGCGAACAGCAGTCCAACCCCCAAAGATATTTAATTCTCTGTCATATATGACATGAAAGGAAAACAGCAAACATCTCATTTTTGCTTGAAAAATAACCGAAACGATGAATCAACTGATCGGTTAATCTACAAACTCTTGCAGCTCTACAGCATAAATTACAAGATATGAAGATATAACATGAATTGGTTGTTGTGAAATGTAACAACTCTACCATAGTTTATCTCGAGAGTGCTTTCGAGTCCATCTTAGCTTCACGTTAGCAAGACTTTCAAAATGTGAATTTTACAGGTAAGAAGAGCAAAATAGGAAATCCTTGACTGTGTCAATGCAGCAGGAGAATTTCAAACAAGTCCTCCATGTCAAAAACTAGCAGCTAAAGTTTAGGTTGCATCTTGCAAATGGAAATACCATTCAATATGGCAAACATTTGCTAGCAGATAAATATTAAATCGGTTTGTAGGTAGACATGGGGAGGCATCGCAGACTGTGATTAAGTGTTGATTTTTGATTTTTCAGGCCCAAATGTACTCATGCCAAAGTCCCTGTCATCACATGACAAACAGTAAGCAGTTGATGCGACAGCTGACGAGGAAATTACACCAACACATGCAAGAATAGCTACAACATCAATCACACAGAAAACACACTGTTCTTTGACAGACGCCACCCACCTACCTGCTCTCGGGCGCACACACTTTTACCTTTCTGAATGCTGATCTATCTGTACTGTGACACACACACTGCCCACACTGTGTCACACACACTTCCTCTGAGTCATCCAAGACCACCAACGAGGGACTTTAAATACAGACAATGCGGTTCACTGAGAGGATCTTGTTTACGCTACATTGAATAAAAAGGCAATTAGAATAAAGAGACAAACGTTCTAATTTGTAGCATGAACGAGGATACTTATGTCCATGAACTGCCGTGAATGGCTTATTGCTCTTGTTGCGCCACTAGGTGTCAGAGCAGCATCTATAAGGAAGTTGTTCTCAACCCTCCTGTTCTCTCTGGCCAAGCTATCTGTGCTCCATCTTTCCTCTGCAGTCGGTGACGAAGCTTGATCTTGGTGCATGCAGTCTTTCCTAATAGTGACGACAGAGATACGAGCACTGCGATGCTGATGACTCACCTGTCTGAACTTGGCCCTGGCCTCCTTCTCCTTCATTCTGCCGTGAGCCACTAGATAGTCAAATACTTCTCCTGGAGTAGAGAGAGGAAACATAAAATTTATCACATATTATCAGTATATTCTCATCATTTTATATCATCTTTCATCACCACTAGAGTATTCATGAGGTATCTATTTCACTGAAATAGTTACAGACAAACTTTTCTGTGATGAATATTACATTAGAGGGTGTTTAAACTCTATATAACCTCATGTTAAATAGTAATATAGAGAGTGTTTTAGTCCGTGTGTATGCTTCTTAAATTGCTCTAGAACCAACACTGCGGAAATAGCAAGCAGGAATACTCTGACAAAATGTCATACATTTAGTGGACATGCGTTAATGCTTCACTCACCACCACTGGCGTACTCCATCACCAAATAAAGTGTCTTCTCCGTCTCAATCACCTCAAACAATTTCACTGCGGGAGAGAGCGTGGAAAGAGGGAAGAGAGGGAGGTGGAGACGAAATAAATTGGCTGACAAGAAAAGATTGTTTTAAATAATGGAGTTTCTACACTGGGATTAGTGGAGTTTACTGGTCTGCTTCAGCACCCTCGTTGCATTAAAACAGATATCTGAATCTGAATGAGGTCTTCGGCACTTTACAGAAGTAAAAATATATTTCATCATTTGCATGTAGCTAAGGCTATTGCTAGGATCTTCAGACTATTGAGTCATACCTCAGTTTATGTCAACTGCTTTGTAGAAGTGGAGACTGAGATTGGTAATGCTCTTATTTTTTTAAAAAAGGCAGCATGAAATCAGGATCTCACTTTAAAATTAAACATAAATCAAATTTTACTGCAAAAAAAAAAAGCAGCAGCAGGGAAACAATTACCACAAGCTGAATTCAACAGTGATCTCTGATGTTTTTTATTTTTTATGCTGGTTATACTGGTTTAGCTTGGTGCTGGGTGTTGGTTTAATTGCTAAGCTAAGCTGCTACATGTTTAAGCTTACCTATATTTGGATGATTCAGTAGCTTCATTATTCGGACTTCCCTGAAGAGCTGTTGAGACACAGAGGAACATTTAATTAATCTAAAAACATGTCAAATGACATTAAAAGCATTAAAAGGAGTGTCCACGCTGGGAAAGCACTGGAATAACAACAAACTACCAAAGTGTGTATACTTCTGAAACTCTATTATACCCTGCAGGAACATGAGAAGACCTGAGGATCATGGGACTACTGTACTGTGTAAAGTAATATGACTGATGCAGTGACGACGAAGCACTAAACCCTGACCTACACAGATAAGGACCAGAATTACAACTCCAGTGACACACTGCAGTCCAGCCAGCCGGCTGGCCAGCCATCCACACACTCAGTCAGCAGCATCACACAGCCACCCACTGCAGAGTAACAGCACACAGGCATACAGCCAGTTAGGCATCTGCTGCCTAATATAATCATCTTAACGTGGATGTACAAAAAAAGCAAAAAAAAAAGCAGCAGCAAAATCACGCTGACGTCCCAGTGCTGCGGTCCTGGAAAACAAAAACGTAGCAGAATTTGAGCTCATTTAGAAGATTTATGTTAAGACTCTGAAGATGGGAAGCGTTTCTATGCAAAGTAAAAAAATCACATCCTCCAGTCTATCTTCTCCATAAACAGTAAAACAGCTGAGTGCGGCGTCAGACGGTATATTCGCTTAAAACCGTGTCTCCTCACTCTTGCGTGATTGTTTATGTCAGACGAGCTCCCGCAGCCACTTAGAGGTGCTGTTGAATCATTTACATTCTGCTGATTCCCAGTCATGCTGAGGCTGTGTTTGAGTGTTAAATTTCAACACTCACTCAACTGGGATTTAGCATCCACTGCTACCTGAGACAGAACACAGATTTTTGCCATTTGCTGACCACTTTGATTAAGCGAAAAAAAGGTCCTGAGTGCTGCCTTCATCTCCTGTCTATTTACGCTACATCACTTCAAATTAAAAATGATGGTGGTGGTGTGTATGCATGTGTGTATATCAACTGTGTGCATGCAACTTTTCTAATGGCCCTTTAGGTCTTACATAAGTGCTGGGATAGTCTATGTTTCTAGGTCATCAAACACAGCCATTATACCAGTGTGAGCAGGCCCAACTCTGTGGGACCTCTGAGCTACAGTCTGGTTCAACAACATGCAGGTACTCTCTCTCACACTCTAATTCTTTCCTCTGTTCTCTGTCTCTACTTGCTCGCCTGCCTCTTTTTTTCCCCTCTCTTTCTGACACCTCTCATCTCATTAGACCCAGCGCACACATACAGCACACTGTGAGATGCTGAAAAAAAAAAAAAAAAATCAGGCTTCTATATTTTCTCATTGTCAAAAAAAATCCCATA
Organism: Protonibea diacanthus; assembly: GCA_028641955.1. Classification (NCBI taxonomy): domain Eukaryota; kingdom Metazoa; phylum Chordata; class Actinopteri; family Sciaenidae; genus Protonibea; species Protonibea diacanthus. Next base: position 11,735,164 of record CM053989.1, read on the forward strand.
AAAAGCCAAGAGTGAGAAAAGCAAAGTTTTTTTTTTTTTTTTCCTACTAACAAGTATCGTCTGTGTGGCCAAAGCCTGGTGTGGCTTATTCCTTGGTGCCATAGAGCTCCATTGTTGTCCAAAAAAAAAATCAGAAACAAATCAGTGAGCCACATTGTTGCACTGGGTGACATCTTCCCTCATTACAATAAACATGGGCACTGTAGTTTATTTTGAATCAGTCCCACATACACTGTCCTGCTGCTGCAAGTACACACTGGAGCACAAAATGTGTATTAATCCACAGCTGAAAACAGTCCACGGCAAATGCACTGTTTACTGAGCAGTGTTCGCTAAAAATCTACAGTGATGTATGTTTGTGATCCATCTTTAAAGATTCGTATCTTTGTGAAGAACTTAATTGAAGTTGTTATTTTTGGTCTTTCTGTGGGATTTCTCTTAAAAAAATAAAATATATATAAAAATATGTACAGGAAATGCAAATAACCTGATGTGTTAAGAGGTTCAAGGGTAAAGTCTTCTGTGTACAAACAGAAGAATGTCAAGCAAGAAACCGAGATTAATGCACAATTGCTGATTCTCTCTCAGTCAGCCTTTGTAACTGCGTATGTTGCTCTATATTTATATCTATATATATATACACACTAACCATGTACAGTATATTACCATGCACTATCATTAGATATTGTTTGATTTAGAGTACAGTATGGTCTTTAAATTTTACTTGAATTATGTTTGTATCATTTATTTCTTCATCTACCCCTTTGTCTGTTGTCTGTTGTCTGTTTTGTGATTTATTTGATATTTTTAAGGACTGCTTGTTCAGATTTCATTGATTGAATTTGTTATGAGATCATGTTTTTGTCAACAGTGGCTCAGAATAGCGAGCTTCTCCTGTGTGGCAAACCCTGCTCCATATTCATCGGCTGCTATGTTGGCCTGAGAGGTTCCCCCATGGTAACAAAGTCAATTAGAGTGGAATCGCACTGACACAATAACCAGACGATGTCCCGCGGTACACACAAACAACTGAATCCTTGCACGTGCTTTAACATGTGACACGTCTGTCAAGACATGAGTGATGATCTAAAGTGTTTTATCTCGAGCTCTTATCTTTTCCCCTCTCTCTGCCTGTTCCCTTCTTTCTCTCTCGTTTACGTCATTGCCCTAAAGCCCCTCACATGGGGAGCATGCGTGCAGCCGCTTGGAAACAATAATTAGAACAAATCTGAGAAGGGCGGTGGAAAATGATGACAATAAACAGCGTCTGTCAATACAAGCTCGATAGGGATGTAGACAGCATGGAGGCTGAGAGAAGATAATGAGTTTGGGATCTTTGATCCAGTCTAGTATTAATATCAATAATATCTACAGGCACAAAGGGGAGCCACAGCGTGGCATAAAGCAGTTTTTAAAAGTGGTTCTGGACACCATGAGTGAGAACTCGATATATGGGCCAACTTCCTGTGAGGCAGAATGACCTTCTTTCAAACTAAAATGAACCAAAATGGTCAGCTGAATGTCATGAATTCAGAATGATTACAAGAATAGCTGCAAAAAGCATATGTGTATCACAAACATGAAAACACACCGTTACCAATGCGCCTGAATCTCAGTAGTCTGTGCCAGTGACCTACTTCCAGCCACCCAGGGGCGCCCGGGCTCCCAAACTAGCCTTAATTACAGCAGAGTCCCCATGCAGAAGGAGCAGAGCAGCAGATATCAGACTGGGAACACTTACAGGAACTGGCTGGACTATTTCAGTCACAGCAGCACAGCTGCTCATTCAACATGGAGATTATTGATAGGATGAGTAGCCGGGAAGCCTGAAAGCCTTCATCCCTCTAATGAGTGTTTGTGTGCCGTGTTTTCATGTGCACAAACAGTATTTCAAAACCGCGTATCAGTAAATAACCACTGCTTGCTGTTTGTCAAAGAAAGACAGAGAGAGAGAGACAGAAAGACAAACAGACTGGCAGACGGAGGGATCGAAAGTGTCACTGACATCCAGATTAAGTGTCCTGTCCTGTCCTCGACTCCTGAGGTACTGAAAATAAACCCAACAACAAAAGACACAACTCTCTGTCTCCATCTCTCTCTTCACAGCGCCGGCTTAGCAGCAGACTTCACTCTATAACTGTCAATCAAAGCCACACAGATATCCACAAACATGCAAATCCGCACATATCTCAGCAGCCTCAACATTTGTTTTATGATTCATCTCGGGCAACGGTCTGCCTGACCAATCACATTCCACTCATCTGAACAGGACCAAAGCTCCCCTAGCCCATGGGCTCGGCAGCATTTCATTGGCTAATGCAGAGTGGCAGGCACAAGACAGACATAAACAACAGCCATTAAGAGAGCTTGACCCCATGGTGGGCTTTTTGCAACTGGCAGAGAATACACAGAGAGAGTCAAAGCACGCTCGGATATAAAATAGTAAGACTGCAGGTTATATCTGTGGCTCTGAGCTACGTTGAGAAAAGAGATTTTCACTTTTGAAGAAGCTGCTGTTGTTTGTGTCGCTTAGTTTACCCTCTTCAGTCTCTGCAGCCCGCTTGACGTCACACACCAAACGGCTCTTCCTTTTCCAAATGTGAATGTGTGCCTTAATTTAGTCTGAAACCTCGTGGTCAATCGTACCACCTTTAATATCTCTTTGTCATTGTTGAAGCAAATAAAAAAGAAGCGACTCTTATTCGCGGATTAGAAAGAGAGAACGGGAGCGATGGGACGGTGGGATGAGAGCAGTGTTTGCTCAATGGAAGAGGGGATTAAGGCAGAGGCCTATTTTAGGGCTAAAATGCCTAAAAACCATGACAACGTCAACATCCCCGACCACAGATGACATGTGATGCATTTCCTGTGGCCGATCTAAGGAGGCGCTTTGGAAGCTCAGCTGACCTCATTTCCTGTTACACTGAAACCACGACGAAGTCACACACCAGGGCAGAGAGCGCCAATGGGCCATAAAGGAACAGACCGGAGCTTCATTCTAACCTCATGACTCAATCTGGCCTCTGCTAACCTCAAATAAAATAAAATAATCAGAGGGGAACACCAGATAGACAAAGATAAGCTCGAGAAAGTAAGCAATAAAAAACAGAGATTTTAAGATTGACTTCATCTCTTCATCTGCATGTTATGATCTCACAAATCCTACACAGGGATAAGTTAGAGCAGGGGTGTCAAACATACAGCCCGTGGGCCAAAACAGGCCCGCCAGGGGGGGCCAATCTGGCCTGTGGGATGATTCTGAAGTGTAAAAATTACAGAGTAGACACTAACTGCAAATTTTCCAATAAAAGTAACTGCTATTTCAACAGGGGGTTGCACACAACACCGTCAAGCAAACAAACTGTTCATGTTGGAGCTGCTGGTAAAAAAGATTTGTCCTACGTGTTCTTTTGCTGTTTCGGTTTCAGGCCTCTGGTGAACTTCTAGTCTGCCCGTCGACATCCAACTTAATAATAATTGACTTGCAGAGTGATTCAGATTTGAAAGACAATTTGCCTCGTGTCGGCTTACCTACCTTTGTGAGCAGGTTTTCTCTGTAACGAGCGTCAATAAAACAAAGCTGCACTCAAAGCTCATACACAAGCACTTAAACAACATCCTGAAATTGGCTGCTACTTAGGCCTGATATTGTATTGTTTTGATCATAAAGTAAAGTACTATATTGTTCATTTTCAGATACCTCGACTTTACTGGTGCAGCCCACTTGAGATCACATTGGGCTCTATGCGGCCCCTGAACCAAAATGAATTTGACACCCCTGATTTAGAGGATGTTTGCATGTGGACATGTGTGTGTATGGTCCAGGAATGCAAGTATGTGTGAAATGTCGCCAAAGCTGTGATAGAAACAGTAAAAAATGGAAATTCTGCCAGCTTGAGCCTTCTGCAGAAACCAAAGGATCTCCTGTGTTCACATGTATCTGTCTTACAGGCTTGTGTGTGTGTGTGTGTGTGTGTGTGTGTGTGTGTGTGTGTGTGTGTGTGTGTGTGTGTGTGTGTGTGTGCATGTAGCTGTATAGGATCTGCCAGAGCGCTGGCTGTGCCCACAGTGCCAGATGGTGTGCCTGCAGCCTGGCTCCTCTGAGACAATAAAAAGAGAGATCAGTGGCATTTTTGACGGGCTAACATAAAAGAGCCGCCGTTAGCAACGAGTGGAAGAGTGATGCGGTCAGACCAGACCACTCAAACCTCACTTACCTCACACCGACAAACAAACATAATCACACATAAATTAAAAAGAAAAAACAGCATTAAAACACTATAGAGTGGATTGTATGCATCACAGAGGAAGAGAAGGAGACAAGGTCAGCTTAGACACCTGATTTTCAGATGTACCAGAGATCCTTCAACCTCTGCTCTTCATGCATGTTAAAAGTCTGAGTCACTGAATCAATAATTATGTCCGTCTGTTGTTTGTAACCGCCTCTAGAAATAGCCTGCTCAGCTTAACAGGATGGCATTTTTAACCATGAAAATATACACTGCGGTATGATCAATTTGTTGTCCAAGAAGCTGGGTTTGTCAAAGTACTGTGACGACTTTGTCATGAATGTAAGAGGCGAAAAACATAAAAATCCATCCTAAAACATATTTTGTGATGTTCTACATCCATTCATTGTTAAGTGTTTTTTTGCTGTTTTCCCTGAGTCAGGGTCACAACGGGAACAGAGCGAGCAGAGCAGCCCAGACACCCTCAGGGATACATAGTGAAATTAAGTCTAGACTTGACAACATGAAGAATGCCTCAAAAAATCCAATCAATTTTTTTTTTTTTTGTATATTAAATACAAAAAAATATGTTGGAGGATCTTCAGTGTTTCTTGTTAAATAAAAGTGCTGCTCAGTTCTTCCTGAAGTCTTCCTGAAGACCCAGAGCTACAGCTCCAATCCGAAAATCATCAACCTCAATCTACAATTAACTGGCTAACCAGCGGCACTAAACCTCAAACACCAGGAATGAGAACCACCGGTTGACAATGTTGATGTTTTTCTTGCCTTTTTCAGTCCAAGAGTAACCAAGCCAAAGCTGTATTAGGGTGGATGTTCCCTTTAATGCATCCATAGTAGAGTGTTCACAAGGATAGCATAGGACGCTCTGAGTCAGTGAGACAATCGATTCAATCCAGGAGACTACTGCTGCATTATAAGACAAGCTTCTGCATTGCAGATGGCACTTCTGTATAGTGTTACGGCAATCTATAATACAGAGCAGAGGACATTAAAATATACAACTACATACAAGCACCATGCAGGGATACACATGTCTTTACAGATACACAAACACACACCAGATTTAACTCATGGATGCATGTTTGCACGCAAACTCCGACGTCAACCTGCATATTACACCAATATTAGCTTCCATAAAAAGCCATAACACTCCATATTGACCCTCTCGGGTCTACTGCAGCTGACATCTGAAAGGCCCTCTGAATTATTGATCAGAGAGATCCTGATTGGTCCGCAGTCTCACATGATACGTCTGCCCTGCCCATCACCAGGCAGCAAACAACCCGACCCATCAGGTGCGTAAGCGCTCATGACCTAGACGAGACCAAAATTGGTGAAGTCAGAGACAGTTTATATCCTGAATCGTAGTGCTGCGCACGCACACTCACACACACACACACACACATGCACGCCTCTAAATGTTCATTCCCCCACTGTGTTGTGTGTGCAGATTAGAAACCACATAATAGGCTGTTTAACAAAAGAGCTCACACAATGAAATTTATCTCAGTCAGATTAGATGAGTGCAGAACATAAAGCCTGAAATTCTCGCTGCGTCTTCTTCGCGCCGATTGGCTGAAGCACTGCAGTCGGTTCCCATTAAGATCCAGTTAAGTTACAGATGTGCTTTGCTCACGCAGAACAAAGCCAGCAACAGAATCGTGTGAGGAGTTCCCTGATAGGCTCAGAAAACCCGCCTTGGTTTACAGTAAGCCAAGAACCAAATTTGCCATTTGTTCCCGACAATTATACCCTGTTGTTGATTATTCCAGCCTTCGCTTCCTCCAGTAACACTCCTCTCAGACCAGTGTGGGATGGCAGACATGTTTGGAGGCTAATTGTTATTATTATATTGTCATTAAGAGTGCTTGCTGCAGCAATATTTCTCACCCTGGCGGCTCGCGGAGAGATAGAGGCCAAGAGATCCATCAAGACATCAACTGCCGTTTATGTAGGTGTGGTGGTTATAATGGTCCATTATTATAATGAGTCACCATGACAGTTGCTTAGCAATTAGTTCATCCTTTACCAAACACTAAAATTAAAAGAGCAGCGATGGTGAGCCATGCTTCGATGTCATGACCGTTAAATGAATTCCTGTTAGTCAGCTACACACCTGATTCATTTTTAGACTCACAGTAGGTGATGCATAGTCATACTGTAACATGGTCTAATCTACTATGAGGATTGTATGGATGTGTGTGTGTGCCTTTAATCAGCAGAAAGAGCTTGATTTCAGCAATCAGGAAACTGTCCGAAACCGTTTGCTGTAATTGGTTATGACTGCTTGATGAGGGTAAGTGACAAATAGGCAGGCCGGGGTATTTTTAGCTGCTCCTAACCACAAACCAACAAAAAGAAAATCAAGAGTGGGGTGGGAGGAGGGGTGGAGATTAAAAACAAGCCTTGTGGTCTCTCCTGACTGCATCTGATTACATTATGTAAAACAGTACATCCTGAGTTCAAAGAGCAAAGAGACAGAGCAGAGAGAACTCTGGAATGACTAATGGAAAAGCCATGAGCGCTGTAACCAAGATATTAATGTTAACCATGAGGCCATAAAACAGCAACTTACCTTCTGTAGACTGGTGGGATTCAGCTGGGTCTTGTCTATAATCTTCACCGCCACCTGGAAAGCGAGAAAAGACGAGAGGACAAAAAAGAAAGGAAGGAGTGGAGACAAAAGATAAAAGTGATGTCAAAAGTAATTCTAGCTCTGTATTTGTGTTTTGGCTGCACAGTGAAAGCTTGTGTTGAAAAGAACTACCCTGATTATCCCACTATTCTGCCGTGAGGCGGCTTTGTTAAAACATGTCATGGCCGAATTGGTGCACTCAAGCTGAACACACCTTAAAGCTCTTCTGGTTAGTAATTTGTGAAGAGGTGAAGCTTTTAATGGACAGAGATCAACATAACAGAAATGTGGGTTTGTTCATGGTGATGACGAGTATAAAATAAGACCCATTACACACACACACAGCTGCGCTAACAGTATGTAAATGCAACCACAGAAAAACAAGGGTGAACAGCTTAAGTAAATTGCGCCTGTGTGTGTGTGTGTGTGTGTGTGTGTGTGAGTATTTATGACTCTGCAGGTCGATGATCTACTGTTGGCTCGGCAGGTCTTGCCGGGCAGCAGTCTGACCCGTCCATCTCAATAATCATCCCAAAGTGCACACTGAAACAGACCTGCTCCCCTCACTTTCTGAGAGCTCAGCAGCTTTCACAAAGCCACTAGCTGAGCCATACTGCAGACTCACCAGTAAGCCCATACATCGTGCTGATAAGGGATTGACGGAGCAGTTTTACACTATAATGTAGTTACACTGAAATTATACACACAGCCTTTTTTTTTGGCGCACAATATTTCATTAGTATTTCTTGAATAAATATGAATATGTTAGCAGTGCTGGCAGGCTGAGTTTGTGGCCTAACTAAAGGGTAATTACTGCAACATTTTTTCAGCCACAGTAGGGAGAGTGCAAAGCTCTAAGGAAGGCCCAGAGAGATGGTTCAAACCACTTTGGAGCTGCATGGCCTCTACAAGCCTCGAAGGGAGTTTAGACTCTTCAACTGTGTCCTCACAGACCATTTCACAAGATTAAACATCATAAACGTGCTAACATTTGTTCATGTGAACAGACGAAAGAGACAAGTTGTTTTCTAATGCAGTCCTATGAAATACTGTCTGAGTATTTTAAGTGATATATACTCAAACATACCAGCATGAAAACTAAATATTCTCGATTTGGGATAGCCACTAATCAGATGATCTGTGGTTCAATCTATGGCTCCTCCAGTCTGCATGTCAAAGTGTCTTTGGGCAAGATACTGAAGCCCAAATTGCTCCGGAAGGCTGCTCCATCGCTGTGTGAATATGTATGAATGATTAGCTCCCAACCTATTAGCCTATTATTAGCTCCCAGCAAGTGCCAGCCTTGCATTGTAGCGGCCAGCGTATGAACATGTGTCTGAATGAGAAAAGCACTTTGAATGGTCAGAATACTAGAAAGGTGCTATATAAGTGCAGTCCATTTCCACTTTCTGAGTGTGGTGTTAATGCAGTGCTGTTTTTCCATAACATAATGCAGACAAAAAAAGGAGGCGCAGCTACTCATGGCTAATGACAAGACTGAGAGTTTACAGCCATGCTAGTGCTTTGAGCTAAATGCTATCAAAAGGTACAATGTTTACCATATTAACCACCTTTGTTTGGTGTGTTAGCATGCTGCTTGCTAATTAGCAAAAAGCACAGCTGAAGCTGATGTTAACTGTTAGACTTCTTCTTCCCTGCTTTTGCTGGCTCATCACAGCAAATCTTGCCGTGTTATCGCCACCTGTGGAATAGTGTGAAACCATCGGACTGTGCTTGGCATCACCTGCATGCTTGAGATATACACAAAACGGCACTATAGCATTACTAAAAAACGCAATATGTAAACTTTAAACAGCCCAGAGTATATCTTTCTGTACTATAGGTATATTTGACAGTATGGGATGGGGCATAGTCGACTTGTGTAGGGCAGCATTTTGCAACCAAAAATCCAGGTTTGAACTCACAGGAGGACACCATGTAATAGCAAGACCCCAGTTCAAGTTGTTGTACGTCACTCTTCCATCAGCCTTTCAGTCCTGTACTGGGGAATAAAGGCTCTGATGAAGTGCTCTTGAGCAAAACTTTGAGGGTTTTCCATTCTTTATGATGTACGAACATGATAAATATTATTAACAATGGCACTAATCTACATCATGTCGTATGTTTGCAACTAACATACAGCACAAGAAAAATACTGCACTGTATGATTTATACTAAGAGCAAATCTAACAAGAATCAGGCTTGCTCAAGAGCCACTGCACCACTGCATTCTTCTCTTCGCTCTTTTCAACTCATAAGCGGGTCCTCTATCTTGAAACTAAACTTGGGAGATTAATGATACCATCAAAGCATTCATTACAACATATTCTAACAGCTATACTTTGACTCTGCCCCCATGAGAGCTTAATAAACATGCATCAGTGGATGCAGATTTTGACTATAATCCCAAGCAGCCTGTCAAGGGGGGGAAAAAAAAGAGCAAGCAAACGCTGAGTCACAGTGGAGAGAATGCAGCTTGTTCATACTGAGCGGGGTTTCCCTAAAAGACCTGCAGTACAAGTCACTGGGACATTTAGTTTCTTCTAAACCTGGAAAAATACTGCGTGGTGGCCGTGAGAGGAACAGTCTATCATGGAGAAGAGAGACTGCAGAGAAGGCTCGCTGTGTGTAGACACGCAGTACGCAGGTGGTGTCTATTTGCAGCCTGTCTTAGGTGGGCAGGTGCACAGACAGACTTCACTCCCCTCCCCTCAGCTTCCTCCTGTCACGGACAAAACTTATGCAGAGGCATGCATGTGTATGTTTGTGTGTCATTGTATGCCTGCAGGTGTTAAAGCCGTCCCTGTGTGTCACTCTATTGTTCCGACTTCCACTATTCCCTTCTCATGAGTCAAAGGTATACACTGCATTTCCTCTATGCTGCTACGCCGTACCAATATTTCCCTTTTTGTGCTCAGATTGAGAGATTTGATGAATGCGTGGAGGTATCAGATCATATGCCAGCGTTTGTGTCTGTGTGTTCTCTGTCTAATGGACCTGAGGGTGAATTATTCAGTCCCACAGTGACAGAAGGGCGACGCGCATCACTTTTAATTATTCAGCGCATTCCTAACACACAGCCCATATGCTCTTCACCGTATGCAGGTTTTGTGTTCGCATGTGAAACACACACATGTGAATATTCAGACATGCGGGGGGGGGAATCTCTGGTGAGTTTTTCACATGTTCCCCTGCACTTTTATTTCCCTCTGAGCTTCCTTTTCACAACCGCAGAGTCATGATCATGCAGAGCTAAAGGGAACTACTTTAGCAGAGTATATATATACACAGAAAAGAAAGCTATTACTGTTGCTAGGTAGGAAGCAGTGTAACTTATAATTCCCCTTACAACATTTACCCTGACAAACACTCTTGCACTACTTGTATAATACAGTTCACATAGAGGCCTGTATGTACAGTAACGATCTGACCTGTACCATAAATACTTCATGTGTCTGTTAGTTATTTGGCAGAACCTGGAAGTTGCTTCTCTGATCCATACTCTTCACATACTTATGTTTGCACTTTATTGATCTGACAGTGTCATTCGGTTTCTCCATATTGTAATCTGACTATTATTGCTATTTCTGTCTACTCGTGTTTATCTTTCCTGGAAAGAGCTCGTAGGGCTTTTTCTTATTCAGATTGAGGCACTAAAGATAGAAGGTGTCATATTCTGTACAGATTTTAAAGTCCTCTGAGGCAAATCTGTGATTTCGTTTAACTATATGAATAAAATTAACCTGACTAGAGTTCACTTTTTTATATCTACTTGCATCAACAGCTGTATGTTCATGTTTGCTCATCTTTGTTTAGCTCTGTGGTCTTTGTTCAGCTGCACGTCTATATTTAGTTCTTTCAGTGCATACATTTGCTTTCTGTGCCGTGTGCCAGTGTGTAAAGAGCTACTGAAAACCAGAGTCAAGTTTCTTTTATGTATTAACATTAGTCAATTAATCTACTAGTTAATCGGAGCAGTTTATTATGATTAACAATTCATTGTTGAAGTAACAAACATTCCCTCATTCCAGCTCCTTCACTGTTGGAATTTGCTGGGGTTTTTTTGCACGTTTTTTGTGATCAAAAACTGAAAATATGTTTGTTTTGGAGTCTTGAAGACACCTTGAGTTTAAAAAAACTGTGACAGGTATTTCTGACAATCATCTCAAGTCAGATAGAACAAATCAAATCGATCACTTGATAAAACAATCAATTCAGTCATGAAAATAATTCTCAGTTGCAGCATCTGTCAACATAAGTTTTACATAAGTTTTTTTTAAAGATAAAGAAGATTTGGGGGCTTTTGAACCTTTATTTAAAAGTTGCAGCTGAAAAATACCAGGAAGTTGTTGGGAGAGTGGAGGAATGACATGCAGCACTAGGCCAAAGTTCAAAACCAAACCTGGGCTGCGGCAGCAAGGACTGAGCCTTTGTACACGAGGTGCATGCTCTACCAGGTGAGCGACCAGGGCACGACTGATTATTGATTGTCAGAGTAACTCTATTCCTCTAAAGCATTACATCAGATAAAACTCCTCAAATGTAAGATAGAAACTATAAAAAATAAACATTTTTCACATCTACAATATTCCAGAGAATTGATAAGTTAAATAAAAAACTGATAATGTATCATCACCCCTCCCTGGTGCGTAGGACATGAGGGCATATGGTAGAGGCAAGTGTTTCCATCAGTGCAAGTGAGCGTGTGTGTGTGACGTTTGTGTGTGTGTGTGTGTGTGTGTGTGTGTGTGTGTGACGTTTGTGTGTGTGTGTGTGTGTGTGTGTGATCTTGTAGTTGCCCTCCTCAGCAGATAGAGGACACTTTGTCACCTAGACTGCTGTGACTGCCTCTCTGTCTCCACAGAGCTCTTTTTGATGTTTTTCTACAGAGTTAAACCTTTTTTTTTTTCATTTAAGCTGCCAGAAAAATCTTTGCTGTGCTCAAGCGAAGATAGAGTAGGTTTTAGTGTGTTATGTTCTTTCCACCTGTTCTCTCTCTCTCTCTGATCCACATCTCTGCATTCTGATGAGCCAGCAAAGGCACTCAGGCACACAAAGCAGCACCTGACCTTCTCTGCAAACAGTGGGTCACATACCCAATATGCCTGTTTAACATTAGCATTAAAGGACACAGAATGGCTCAAACTGTTACTGGTTTGACCTGGAACAGGTACATAATGAAAGTCAGAGGATTACAGGATGCATGTGGCTAAGAAATAGACATGAGATGATATCTGAGGTGGATCAGTGCTGTGGGTCCTGCTGAGTGAAAGACAGTGAAGAGATCGCAGGTCATTGTTTTCTCCTTAGGGAAACTGGAGCTTTAATTACAGACGCACCAAAGCAGGATGTCTATCACTCTGACAGATCAGCAGTGTATGGCTGTGTGTGTGTGTGTGTGTGTGTGAGAGAGAGAGAGAGAGAGAGACAGAGAGTGCGAGGTGAAAGAGGGAGATCTTGACCTGACCTGACGAGGAGAACCAACATGTTCAATATTGTCATGACAGGAGGATCATTTACTCTCCTGAGAGTCAGTACAGCTAAAATGTGTTAAACAGAACTGATGAAGCAAATAAATATGATACCATATTTCTGTTACGCTTTGGTTTCCCTGGTGGGGAACTAAGAAATATGAGAACAGATGTGAGAGATAAATACTGTGAATCTCAAATATTTCATCTTTTAAGTCAGCTGAAACAATTAACCAATTAATTAATTAAGACACTTGACAGAATGCAAATTATTTTTGTCAAAAATTCACTGATTCCAGCTTCTCATATGTGAATATTTGACTGTTTTCTCAGTCTTCTCAGGAGATCTTTGGGTTTTATACCATTCATAAGACAAGTAATTATAATAAGTCATCTTGGGTTCAAGGAAGTTGTGTTGGATGTTTATGATTTCTCTGGTCATTTATAGATTAAAACAATCTTAGCAAGCTCACAGAGAGTGAAAGTATCATGAAAGCTGCAGCCTTAATTGTGAACATGTAGCAATAAAAGAGCGAGGCCGACAAAACAAAGATGGTGAAAAAACAATACGTTTAAGTAAAAACTTCGTCTCACCTCTCGTCCAGTGAGGACATGTCGTGCCAGCTTCACCTTGGCGAAATTCCCCTTCCCAATGGTCTTGAGGAGGCGGTAGTTGCCAATATGTGGGTGCTCCTCTGTTGAGGTGAAAGAGTTGCGGCATCGCGGCAGGCTGTGGCGACTCGCAGACTTCGTCGGGGGGACCGGGGGTTCAACAAAGCCGTCCACCGACGAGTGCTACAGAACAAAGATAAGAGACATTCTCATTCTCACCGACTGTAACTTTAATTTATAGACACTAATACTACAATATAACCTCTCTGATTTTTTGGCACTCTCTGTAATTTCACTTCTGGCTACACTGGCTGCACACATACAAACAATGCCGCAGAATGCTGCAGTGGAGATTTGTGTGTGTGCCAAAGCTGGGATATTTGCTGTGCAAACAGAGATGAACTCATTAACCTAGTCCCAGATCTCAGAAGGGTATCGAGCCTTCTACATGTGCATGTGTGTGTGAGCCTATAATGTATGTACATTTACATGAAGACGCATAGCAGCACTCTGGATGCGAGCCTACAGACAAAGTGTGTGGGAGAGAATCAAGTTCCCTCCTCTCCCTCTGTGACATCTTAACCTCCTAACCTAAAGAGACCTTATGAGCCACAAGACAGGATTCAACAAAAGAAAGTGAACTCCTCCTGACGCTGTGCCTTTGATAATACAGTACCTACATAATGTGCAGCACAGACTCAAGAACAATGTTACTGGCTCCGAGGCCGACCTGATAACAACAAGTGTCCCTGTGGTATGGCATGTGAAGGTGAATTAGAAACAGCTTGCTATAAGTACAACACTGGCACAGGCTAAGCGCAGTCTCTGCTGGTCTGTTTCCTCTCCTCCTACAACAGCTGCTGATGTCAGTCCAGGTCAGAGATCCCATGATCCTCTGCTCCTCCTGAGCACCACGCCCAGACAGAGAATAAAGCCTTGGTCTGGTTACCCAGGCTCCCCTGCTCCCGTTTCACCGGGGGAAACGCTACACCCTGCAGGGTGTGCATCATGTCAGCTATGCTACATCCTGACAGGAGGAGAGCTACACTGCAGGATACAAACACACCCCAGTTGTCACAGTGTGTTTTGTGTGTGTGTGAGAGAGAGAGAGAAAGAAGGGAAGTTCTTTTTGATATGATGCCAGTCAAAGTCAGCATCCTTGTTTCTAATGCACCAAAAGCCTCTTTTAAATCTCCATGACAGAGCAATCTGACTGTTTTCCCCACATTTGCTGTCCACTTTAACTCTTTCCATCAACTATAGATCAGAACTGTCGTGTGGTCAGTTCATGCTTCAGCCACACATGCGTGTACAAACACACACCCGGCTCCAAACTCTCTAAATGAACTCAGTCCAAACGGCATCTGGACAGGGCAGGTGCTATGGTGTGCTTGATTAACACACAAACTTTGTTTCACTCGCCCATCCATTAACTCCAGACATAAAAAAAAAACAGCACACACCTGCACTGACACACACACATAAAATAAGAATGCCAGAGGAGAACTTCTTCTATTTTGCTGCACTAAAAGCCACTCGTCTCTCTGAGTAATAAGCTGTTATGTAATGCAGTTCAGCTGCTAGTGGGCCCTGGGGCTGCCTGATGGAGACCAACAGAGGCAGGCTAGGCTGGCTGGCTGGCTGGCTACTGCCTGTGCTGCTGCTGCTGCTGCTGAGGCAGTGCTTTAATAGCCGCCTAGCAGTCTATGTCTATAAAGCAGCATTAGACAGTTATATTAGCACTCCTCCAAGCTGATGCATCACTGAACCCTGAATGATCAGAGAGCTGATCATGTGAAGTTGACATTAGGGTTTGTTGAGTTATATAACTTTGGAAAATGCATTTTTCCAACTGAGGTTTTATCACCTGAAGATGAATAATCCAAAAACAAAGAGCCAACATAACAGCCCCATCTCTGAACCTGGGAATCAGCTTCCAGCTATTTCCACTGCTTGTACTTATAACACAATAAAACACAAGGAGGCTTTAGTCTGTGCCTCGTCTTGTTTCCAGGAAAAAAAAAAAAAATCAGATGAACCTAGATATGTCAGAGCCTGTCAGTGCGCGCGCACACACACACTCAAAAGAGGTATTATTATTATGCTGTGCTCTGGGTGCGCGTGAGTGTATGCGCGCACACAAAGGGTGGGTGGTCGTTCATAAACATTCCTTCACACACACACACACACACACACACAGACACACACACACTGAATGAGATATTCTCCAGGCCATTTTTTTTTAGCCTGTTCATAAATACATGTCTGTCTGCTGCTTCAGCTCATCAGTGTCGTGGCAGCAGAATGGTGAATAATAACACGCTCCCTCCTCCTCCTCCTCCTCTTCTTCTTCCTCTTCTTCCTCCTCCTCCTCCACCTCCTCCTCAGCACTGAGCGTGCAGTTACAACAGAGCCCAATAGGTGATGGATGTCACATTGCGATGCTACCAAGCGTTGCCATTGAAAAGTAGGGCAACATCCTCCCCCACCCTCCCTAAATATTGACGTTGTTGGACTAGAAAATACCCCCAGTTGCACAGTTGTGAGTGGAGCAACGCCACAGAGGCCACATTTCAAAAAAGGAAAAAAAAAAATCTCAACATTAACATTCAAGCTTCGCTTGTGTCATTAAAGCCAGCACACTGACGCAGTGCGTTGTAGGGACTAGCCTTGTGTACACAAACTGGAGCAGACATAACCAAACTGCACCTTCATTCTAGGTTATTCTAGGCTCTGTGCTTTTATTCCCGTCAGAGGAGGGAAAAAAAACATAAAGCCGGACTGCTCATTGGTCGACTCTCTCTGCAACACTCGCCATAAACCTGCACCGACCAGTGCGCAAAATATCCAAGATCCCATTTCTTTTCTTTTTTTTTTTTTATTCCCACACGTCCGGTATGGTACCGGTGTCCCCCCCCCCCCCCTCCCCGGAAAACAGCACTTACATTCTCGGTGTCACGCTCGTTCACCGTGGGCAATGGCGTTCTGGTCGACATCTTGTGTGCTTCGCAGGCCGCTCAGCGATGCAGCGGGCTGGGCAGAGCAGAGCAGAGCAGACACGGCGGCGGTCCGTCAAGGGGAGGGAGAGCGGTGCCTCTTTGCCTCTCTACATCCCCTGTAAACACCGCAAACAGCGGCCCTTTTTTACCGCAGCATAGCGCGCACAGGGCCCAGCCAGACACGCCAGATTTCTCTCTCTCTCTCTCTCTCTCTCTCTCTCTCTCTCTCTCTCTCTCTCTCTCTTATTGGCTTTGTTGCACTTCCCTTCAGGTAGACTAGTGGCAGACAGAAAAGGAGGAAAGAGAGACTGAGGGAGAGGGAGAGAGAGAGAGAGGGGGGCAGGCCAGGAAGATGCGTCGATAGCGGACGGTGGGTCTGCGCAGCGCATCTCAAACCTCCCACCAGGAAGGATGGAGGGATCTCTCTCTCACTCTCTCTCTCTCTCTCTCCCTCCCTCCCTCACTCTCTCACACACATACACTCCCTTTGTCTCCTCTTTATAGCTCATTATTCAAGTCACCAGAAAACAGTTAAGCACACAGTTGGAACAGTGTCCATCAGATTTAGACCAGATCTAACTATAGGGCGTGTACAGCCAGCTAAACCGGTCCAAATGACTGTTTGTCGGTGCCCTAATAGCCTGAATACAGCACATTAAAGACACATTAGGTTGGATTTGTAGTATTTATGGCTGGGCTATAAATAAAATGCCCTATATCTCTATATATGTTAGGGATATTGTTGGATGTGTCATGGTTTAATAGCTCAAACATGTGCTGGTTGAATATGACAATGTGGTGAAGTGTCCAGAGAGAGGCCTAGTTCAAGGGAAAGGCCTATCTGTGTCACACTGCTCTAAACTAGACAGACTTTGCCATCTGTTGGACAGCCACAGCACTACACCTCCAGTTGTGGTTGATAATATACATATTTATTTATTTTCCAGAAGACAAAATATGAGCAACTGTCTACTACTAGGAGACACATTTTGTGTTTCTCATCCATGAAACCGGTACCTGTTTTCATTTTTGGGGTGTGGTGATGATGATATGACATGTGCACGCAGGTGTGCATGCGCAGTTGGTCCACTAGGTGTCAGGCTGCACCTGTAGTTCATTTTGCACATCTGCATTGTGTGACATGTTGGGGGCCCAAATAAATATTGCCATCGCTCATCTTTTTTGTGTGAATTGGCTTCAGCTTTTATCCTCGTCCTCATAAGTCATGAGTGCACTGACGTGTCATATTGTGGCAAGAGACAGCGTGCAACAGGAGTTAACGTCCATTTACTGAGTCTCTTGTATGAGATGTCACGTCTTCTTTGTCTCTGCGGCATTATTGTGGGGACTCAGGCAGACAGTGCACCTTCCTGTGTGTTACATGACTGATGGTGGTTTGCCTCACCACAGCAGAGAGGCCCCAGCTATAACAATGGACACAGCGTGGCACAACGTGTCACAATAACTGATGGATATAGGACCTGAAAGCCAGCGAGGACACGATGTCTGTTTTTGTGGTTTGAGGAATCTGTAGTTTATTTTCCAAGTTTCATAATATCCACCTTCCTTCCCATCAAGCAGAGACGGGGCTTACTGCTCAGATAAAGTTCATTGATAAATGTTTTGTCCTGATAAATGTTTTTAGTGAGAGATACCAGAACAATATGCAACGAGATAAGATAGTACAGCAAAACAAAAGTGGTCCAACACTGAATCTTGGCATGTAGATGGGCATTTTTGGAATTCTGCATCTGATCCCGGCGTGGATCGGGTCCCAACATAGCAGATCTTATCCTCTCTGAGCCCTAACAACTGGGACCAGCTAAATTATTCCCACTAAGACACATCCTCTTACTACTAATAATGAGATATTTGGCTGTGTTTTGATAGCATCTATTTTAGATTTGGTAACGTGTGTGCATGTGTGTGTGTGTGTGTGTGTGTGTGTGTGTGTGTGTGTGTGTGTGTGTGTGTGTGTTTAAATGTGTGCAAATTTAATTCATTTTCTTTCATTAACTTGTTCATATGGAAAGGTAAATTTACCTCCAAAAAACAATCAATGCAAGTCTTTTTGTTTCCTCTTCCGATCTTGTCTTGGGCTTGAGGACTTTGTTACCCGTCCTCAGTGCTAAAGCATTCTCCGAGCACAGCGTTCGTGTCTGGGATTTGCATTCTGTACCTGAGTTGCACTGCTGTGGAATGTAATGGGCACTGACACTGGTTTAATGAGTGCATGTACACCCAGGGCCAAATGCAATTACATGCTCTCACAGGCAACCATCAAAAAAGAGGCAGCTGTTAACCGCCATTCATCGCGGATGGTCATGCAGTTAACTGTATTTGCAGGACAGGGGGTGAGAGGAAAGAGTAGAAAGACAGAGAGAGAGAGAGAGAGAGAGAGAGGGGGGGGGGGGGGGGGGGGAGAGGCTAAATTCATTATGAGACAGATAGCTGAGTAGCATCTGTCAGCATTGGCACTTTACCATAGCTCTTTTTGCCTGACTCAGTTTCACCAGTGAAAGTCAAGCCACACTTTCCAGTCAGTAACAATGTTTGCACACATCCTGCAGAAGTGTGGGAAATACCATGAACAGCCTCTTCAGGAAGGAAGATGTTTTGTAGAGTTTCTGCCTCTCATGTATTACAATTACATTCGAGTACAGACTTAAGTGTAAATTCCTCTGAAAAATAAATACCTGGTGATGCTTGAAAAAGCCCGAAGGTTTAGTTTAACCCTTACCGCTGCTCTGGAGGGTTTTAATCTTCAAAGACTCTTCAAACCTTCTAAGTGAAAAAAAATATTCCATCCACTGCACGACAAAGAAGATTTGTTGCAATATGTCTTATCCAGATAGTGGAAATTAGATTTGCCCCTCATTTTGTGCAACACAAGGAAAGTTTGAAGACATTATTTTGTATGAAAATCTAAAATCATGGAGATTAACATCATTAGAGACAAACAGAGCAGATAACAGCAGAGTGGTTTGGAGTACTCCAGTAATTTAGCATTACACTTAGGGTTAGGGTTAGCTCAGGCCAGTTTTAGTTTAAAAAAAAATGTCAAAATCAATGCTGCAAGACCAGAAGCTTTATATTCTGCACATTCTTCTTCAAATCCTGGCACCTACATTACCCGCAATGCAACTTGACTGCCGACAGATCAGTCAGACATTCAGGGAAGTTGTGCTAGTAGCAGCTAGCCTTGAGCTGCTAGCCTCGACCAGGGATGAGGACCAGGCCACGGAGGTTTGATGAGCTCACTTCTTTTAATACTCCGCTCCCCGGGATTGTTTTATTATTTTCAAACTTGTAGTCTTTGGCCGCAACCAATGCTGACTCAAGTGACATCACTTGAGGTAATTTATCTGACGCACAGCTTCCTCTAGAGCCACAAAAGAGTTTATATAACCTTTGACTCGTATATGTAGTAATACTCCCCTACACATGTAAACAGGAGTTTAAGCCACAGACATAGCCTAGAGCCATCTTTTTTTTTTTTGACAATTTCATTCACTTGGTTTGAAAAGTCTTTGAAGATTGTTGTTAAATGATATTCTGTGTTTTCTAAACATTGCAGAGTGTTTATTTTTCGGAAAAAACTGACGCTTACCTCTGTCACTCAAATTTAACAGAGAGACACAATGGGGCTAGCTCATATTAGACTCGTGGCCTACTTGATTTTAAAGCAGCATGATCAGAATGAATGAGTCTAGTTTGGATTAAAAAAAAAAAAAAAAGTCTGAAGTCTGTTTTGTGAATTACTGCTGTCCTTATATGCGTAGTCCTCATCACCGATCATCAACTTTAGCTAAAAACACAAAACAGCATTAGAAATAAAAAGTCATCAGCAGACATTCCTGCTTCAGAAACCTGTTAACTGCACACCTTACAAGGCAGAGCTTGCACTCTGCTGTCTGCTCTGACAAGTCAATAAAACCCACTGGTATGCTGAACATTTTTGGAAGGCAAGATAGATATGAGGCTGCGGTGGAATTTGATCAGGCAGAGAGCCAGCCTTCTGTTCATTACAGAGTTTTCCAGCAGTAACACACCCTCCAAGTGAGCACACCTCAACCTGAGGAAAAGTATTACTGACTGGCATGTCAAGAGCCTGCGCCCACCCTTGGCCTTCCCTCACCTGCCCGTCTTCATTGCTGTCACACATGCATGTGCTGACACATGCTGCACACAGTATACTCTCAATTTCTCCCAAGTTACATTGGGAGGGATGGCAGGGATGTGGAAAATATGAAAGGGCTTGAAAATCCAGGGCAGATGTGTGCTGACAGGGCGGGAGAGATGGAAGTGGACTCGGAGCAACGGGTGTAAGTGAGAATCTCAAGATTGAGCTGCAAAATTTTGTTGGGTTGTTTCTCCACCCATTAAAATACTTGACATTTTTTAGAAAATATCAACTTGATTTGTCAAACAGGCTGCTGAAGCTTCATATTAACATCAGACAGAAGATTTGCAAACATTTATACACAGAACGAGGACTGGATTTTGTCCCTCGTCACTTACATTGAAAGCTCATAAGGAGAGGCCAGAAAACCTCTTTTGATGTTAATGTGACTATTGTTTCAAGACAGACTTGAAAAACTGTGAAGCAATCCTTTAATTGTGAACAGCAGCAGGTATGAAAAAGAGGGTAGCATGTGTGTGAGGAGGCCCCCCTCCAGCAGTGACCTTCCTTTTAGGATTATCCCCCTTGAACTATTTCCTGCTTCACCTTGACTTGGGACCAATCAGAGCCCAGCTGGAAGACTCCGACCCCCATCATTCAGTCTATAACCCTTTCTAACCTAAGGGCTTTATTAATGATTACTAAATCATTTGTAATGATTAAATAAATCAGCATTAGATCATTAAAAAGAAGAACATTTGGGCTGCCAAGTTGTTAAAAAAAAAAAAATCATTTTGGCTGGTGTTCACTCTCCTCAACCATGACGCTTTTTGGCTAGCTAAAGTTCAGACCACTTCAAGAGTCCAATACTCGTGGTATGAAAAGCATTGGTTGTAGTGTCCCAGTAAGTCATGCCAGTGTGACAGTAAGGAGGCATACATAATACCAGGACCCTGAAACTGAAGCAGCTAAATAGAATTCAGCCATATTTAATTGTATTTTTTATTTGTGATTTGTTTGTCAAAATGAAAAAAAGCCCCTTCACACCTCCACCTCCTGATTACACCTCTGCTCAGGTCGAAATTGAAGCTCTTCTGGGAATAATGCATTTAGTGACCTTGCATGAGTTGCCCTGGCCTAAAAGGTGTGTCTAAAGTAACAGGTGATAGAAAGAGATTCCCAGTCAAACATGGTCTGAACAAGTCTACACAGTCCTGAAGGAGTCTAATCAGGCAATGTTAGTAAAGACACCTGTGGTGTTGTTTAATTGCACCTTTCTTCAGACATAGCAGGGAAGCTGCTCCTTCCCCACAGCATGGTAGCAGTGGGACAGTGGGGGAGAGTGCGTCTTCCACCATCTCTTTGACTCACGTTCTTCATGTACTCCCACTAAAACATAAAATATGTATAAGCATTTGCTTTTCAAATGCGCTTCTCTTAAAGCTGAAGTGTGTTAATCACTCTTCTTCTATTTGCATGCATGGCCTGTTTCTTTTTACCTTCTTTTCTATTCAGCTATATGTGTTGCTTTGCTAGTGTTTGTAGTAGCACACTCTGTGATATAGCAACAGATTATAGCCCTATTGTGTATCTTTTCTACTATTTAAATCATTTTGATGACACACTGACTTGTAATCAGGTGAATGGTGTCTCTGTCTTTGCCGCTCTGTGCCTGTTCTTGTTCTTGTTACAACTTTGTGATCACCCAGAAGAAGTACAAATCATTTCACGGCACTAAATCACACACCACCAACTATTTCACTTATTTTGGTAAAATCATATTTTATGGAGAAAATGTTTTGTGGTTTCTCTCTGATGTTCTCCGTCTGCTCCTCGTCAACTGTCATTGATTTACCGTGTTTCTTGATGGATAGTAAGCTTCTGTGAATTATAGCCGCTGTTAGCTAACGTTTGGTTTGTTCGCTTCCTGGACTGTGAGCTTAGAGTATGAGAGAGTATTCATGTTTACAAGCCTGGTGCATGAGGGAATACTTACAAGGAGCAGAGCCAGTGTTGTGCCAGAACAGGAGCTGGAATGTTACCGGGCTCAGCAGCGTCTATGGACATAATGACCGTGGCAAAAACTAAGAAGTTCGTCCAGGAAGGCTGAAGGACGGCAAACTGGGCTTCTTGCTGTTGGACAGAAATAATATTAGCTGGCTGCTACGTCTTGTGTTGTTGCACTTGCTTGATGTTTGGCTGTTAGCAAAGTTGTTGACTTGCTTGATCATAAACCATAACAAATGCACATGTACAACTGCCCGTATTTGTGACAGTGTGGGGTCGCTGAATTGTAAAACTACCAGTTTTGCTTTAACCATCTTGTGAATAAAGCAGTGTTTTGATAGAAGTAGCTGTGGCCTAACATAATGCACTCCAGGTGCAAGATATTTCCTCCTTTGACCCAGCAGCTAATGATAAACACCACACTGTAGCAGGCCCTCCGAGGAAGAAATATAAACTTTTTCCTTGATATGAACTTCATAAAAGGAAATGCCATTTACTGTTACTGTACTTGAGGATAATTATCATCCTTGTATATCATGTTTTCCCTTGTAATTATGTCATAATTCAAAGGCTTCCCTGGCGAGCTAAAAACAGTCAGGTACGTCATCATATAAGAAACTTCTCTGAGGAACGGGCCTATTAATTGTCAGGATATAATTACATTCACAACACCCTGAGGGCCCGTCTCGTTTAGTCATCTCACAGTTACTGCTCCAAACTATAATTAGAGAATGTAATCACACAGGTATGGACCTCCAGGATTTATTTTTCAGCCTGACTGAAGGCTGATTGAAACGACATCTGTGGTTGGGCACCGGGCAGGGAGTGTTTACGACCTGGCACGTGTTCAACAGCCACATGCAGTGGCACCGGGCGGCATACCAACAGAGTTCACGATTTACATACACAAACATGCACACATGGATTCTGCTAATTTGTTTGACGTGTCCATATTCTTGTTACCTTGAGGAGTGATTTTTTTGAGTGGCGTGCATGTTTGTGTGAGTGTGTCTCCCTGTGAATGCCCTTGTGTGGTTATGCCACCCTCATGTGCCACTTTTTGCCAGTGCTAACAAGTGACCTCATCCCATTATGTCTTTCCGATCCCAAATGCCATCCAATAAACTACTCATTTCTCACCTCTTCATGCACTCTTTCTCGCCATTAAAACCGTCACCTCTTACCTCTCTGCCTGACACCCACTCTGAAAGAGCTCAAGGCAGGCCGAGGAGAACATAAAGTAACTGCACAAAATGAAGTGATTGCGAGTGATTTCCCAGTGAGAGGTGATTAATACCTTGAGTTTAAACAACATTTTTGTGAAGTAGACTCTGGATAAAACAAAATTACTGTAGTTCTGCTGGACCCTAAAGATTGATTTAGATTTAGACACACTATATGTGTAGGGGTGGCAGTATTGTTTGAATATATCAACAGCTCTGCCCTTTGACTTTTCTGTGGCACCACTAGCAGGTCAAAGTTTTCACCATTGACAGTGTAAATAATGGTGTGTGTGTGACGTCACCTGTGGGACCATTTCATGGCTCAAAATCTGTGGCTCTGTCCAGCCTCTTTCGCCTTTCAGCTAATCTAAAAGACATGGATCATCAGGTGGGCTGAATGACGCTTGGTTGCTCAAACAGCTATAGCAGCACCCTGTAAATCAAAGCGTCCATGCTGTTAATTATGCAAAACTTTAAGCCTTAATATAATTTGAACTGGTGAGTTCTATAAAAAATTCACCTTCAGTACAGTTGACATGATCGAGGAAATTGGCTATAGAGACCAAAACTGTTTTTTGTACCAGGTTCTAACCATGTTTATTTCTGCTGTGAAGATGGAGTCACTCTGTAGCCAGCTTCAAGTGACTGTTCAAGGAACTGCATTGTTATTTTGACTGAAATGTCTCCACAGGTATTGGATTGATTGCCATGAAATTTATCTATCATCATATTGCTCCCACAGCATGAATTGTAATCACTCTGTTGATCCCTCAACTTTACATCCAGGGTCATCATCAGGTTAATATTAATTTGTCCAATATTTTGGTTCTCAATCAAATACCCACAACACTAATGACAGTCTCATCAGCCACAGCTGCATTTTGTTTTTTTAATTTCCCATGAACATGTTAGCACCGCATGTTAGCATGCTGTTGCTGTTAGCATCACAAAAGAGCTTGGTGTTACGTATTGCGTACTGAATCAAGCCTGAGTTATCATCCATGCAAAACAGGCAACCACTCTGGTACAGTGACCCTCAGGGACCCAAAAAACATCAAGTTCACTGGCAAGAATTTTGTGATGACTACACGTTTGTTTTTATTGCTTGCAACACAAAACCACAAATTGAAATAACAGATTACGTTGAGGTAACACCTGCATAAATACCTCATCTTTAGGCCCCGGTGCCTAATAAATTTGTGCTCATTCAAGTTACCACACACTAATGGGTTAATCTGGCCCTGTGGGTAATATCTGCATAATGAATATGTTACAGACTGAAACTGTGTTACTGTGTTAGAAGTGTACTGCACCCCGGAACCTTTATTAATTAACCCAGGGACCCCCAGGAGCGCTTAGAGGTGTACCCCGCCCTGCTGACATGTGCATCTACCTGTGAGATGCTACCTGTGTCTGTATGAGTGCTGTTGCAGCCGTCCAACGTGTGCATGCATTATTAACCATCCAAGGTATATATATTTTGTTGTAGTGCATTCCTTTCCTACCTGGGAAAAAAACCCAGACTTCATATTTTCTAATGCAAAAAGAAAAAAAAAGGTAGTAGATGCCTCAAGGCTGTACAGAATTCAGCTAATCCTCCATCAACTTCTCATCTTCACCAATATTACACTACATTCCTTCAGTCTGAAATATCCATTTGCTTTTTGACTGTGTAACACGGCTGATTAATATGAACAGCTCTCTAAGATCTGATCCCAAACAAGTTCAGAGTATTGAAAGCATGCTGCAAAAAAATGTTATTGCATCACTAGAATATTGTGGTAAGGAGATGACAGAGGGTAACAAACACTGAACTTACTGAACCTTCATAACTTTTTTTTTTTTTCCCTTGCTGTGATCTTCAGCCAGTGACTTGGGCTTTGATCTGTTTAATAAATCTAACAGTGATTAATGAAATGTCGAGCTATATGCAGGGAGATTAAGTTAATTATCTTCACCGTGACCCTGAGTGGAATATTAATCAAGAACAAGAACCTGAAAATGTTGCTTCTTTCATGAAGCTCGGCGTACGGTTGAGTCACAGAAAAAGTGGGTGAGCAATGTTTTCTCCTGGGGGTTGAATCATGCACAGACAGCAGAAACACAGAGTTCCTATGAACGGGGAGCTGAAGATGAGGCTAGGGGAGCAATGACACATCATGTATCATCTTACACGTCCCAACACTGCTCTGACTAAAGCCCTAGACAGCAGAATGATTGAGTAACAACTTACCATAAAACCACTCCCAACCAATTTCAGATCTAAATACGTTGTGTGTGTGTGTGTGCAGGCTTCACATTTGTCCCTCAGCACACGTTGACTTAACATACTATATTACTATATCCCTGCTGGATCTCTTTAAATAAGATAGATATGATGGCTTGGCTCGTGTTCAGTGCATTTATCATTGTTACACTCAGATGAAATCATCCTCACGTTTTCCCAAAAGCATGGGAAGAGCAGCGAAGCATGTCACGATACTGCTGCGTTTTCCATAGCGCTATATGTTAAGTCAGAGCTTCTGGTAAAAAAACAGAACAACCGAGCCCCGTGTATCCATCATATTTTATTCAACAATATAACTTTTGCTCTTCAGAGTACAATCAATATAAGATACATATGACAAAATATATTTTAAATAGAAGAGAAAGACATTAAGGCATTTCAGTGAAGGAAGTTAACAGTCTGACAGCATGAATGGTAAGATTAGTGTTACATTTTTTTGTTTATACCTCTAAGGCACTATGGCAAGCTCACTGCTGAAACCACATGAAACGCTTTTAGGCAAAGACGGATAACTTTCTACACTACGCTTTACAGTGGTGACAACATACTGCTTTTTTAATGTGGTTTTCAGTCCTGTGTGTCAACAGTGTTCAGTGTTTCAGCAATAAGCCAGAGCAGACACGTGGAGTCATGAAAGGCAAAGCAGGTAGTGAACGATTTCTCATTCTGCCAAAAGTGTGGTGGTATTGTATTAACACTTTAATAATCCCCTGTGTCACACATGCACCAGCTACAGGGCAAAGCACTGTAATTATGTTTATCACGCAAGCCAGCCTGGTGCCAGTGTGACTTCTTGACTGGGACCAACATTAGAAAGCCCCCGCTGTTCCTCTGGAGAATCACCGTGGCACCAGCGAGCGGACAATTGGCCAAGGTGTGTTAACGAAAGCCGTCATTTCCTGCGCGTGTTGTCGAGTTCAAAAATCTCTTGTTATTGCCTCTGTGACCGAGGGCTGCGAGGATGGCATCACAGAAACACATAAACAGCTCGACCACATCCACCGAACCTGGGTCAGAGAACAAGCTCTTTCTCACTCTTTCCCTTTCTCTCCCTCTGTGTTTCACACTTTCACTTGCTTGCATGCATAAACAAAGCCAGGCGCACACACATGCACGCACGCACACTCGCACAAACATCCACAAGCACACACCACACACACACACACAGTTAGCTTGGTATGTACATGACTTAACTCCTGTGAGTGAGGTCTATGAGCATCAAGCCTGTTGTCATGCAAAGTTTAGTACTCTCTCAACTCACAGGCATATTCCCTCCCTTTACACTTCTGAACTGTTCTGGACTTCTCTGGAAATTATTACTCATGAGTAAAACTATACAGAAACTTGCACAAACAGTGTGGCGCAGCAGTACTAACCCCTACAACATTTATCAACAGAAGCTGTGATTTACAAGGTCTGTAAATTATTTTTGTATCAAAGCTGCTCATATTGTATATTTATCATGTACATTTATATAGAAAATATGATTTCTCTCTCTCCTTGTGCACACACTGGTTATTGTAAGCAGTTCTGGTCCGAGCAAAGTGATAAATGTAGGTAGAGCTGCATCAAAAATTCATCACAGTTAGGATGCGTGTCCACTAGGCTTCTTTTCCTGAGTGCCACTGCACTGTTCCCAATTGTTGTTTTTTTTTTTAGTATGGAAGTAGCTAACAACCACTACGGGTTAAAACGCTGCACCCAGCATCATTCTTATGTGTCCACTTCAGGCACTTAAAGTAAAAAGTGTTTCAGCTTTAAAGGTGAAAAATGTTTTATCGTTAAGTGCTGTTGTTGAGACACAGTTGGTTGATTCTTCAGGACACTAAAACCCTTCATCACAATGCTTCCCTGCACCGTGAGAGAAAAAGATTATTACAGACATTACAGCATGGGTTGGTCTGTCATGAGCAAGCCTATCGGAGCTGCTGTGAATGAATCGGGCACAGCCTATGTTATATGTGGTATGCATGTATTGTATGAAAATGTACAGTATGTTATGCTGATACAGGCATCTGCTGTGTTACACTGCTATGTTTGCTGAAACAGACTTATGTGGGTTGCTGGGGGTGGGGGGGCTGCGGTGCTCAGAAGGCGTAGGGGCCGACTATGACGGTGAGGCGCAGCAGTGAGCTGGAGCGGTAGTTCATGGTCAGATGGTGAGTGACCATCTCTAGGTCCACGACGTACTCCCTGGGTCCTGTCAGAGGCTTGGTTAGCACCAGCATGGCACTCACATTACTGGAACGCTGCAAGAAAATAAGTTCAGTCAGTGTGGATACAGATTTATTACATAGTGTTTTGATAAAATACAGTTGGTTAGATTTATTTTCTGTTGTTTTTATGGATGGGAATGTCAAGTCTGTTGGAGAGGAAGTCCATCACTTTGGTCCAGACTAAAATATCTACCAAACAGATATTCATGGTCTCCAGAGGATGAATCCTGCTGACTTTGGTGATCTCTAATTCATTTTTAATTTGATTTTTGACCAAAAAAGCAATGACATTTCCAGCAGTTAGCTGTACTTTGTGTTTACATGGCAGCGTTTAGCTCAAAACAGCATCTATGTGCAGCCTAAGAGAGTCGCTAGCTGACTCGCTTGTTGCAAAACAATACATTGGGAATGGTGGGGGACACTGCAAAACTGTAACTACTGTGCTACAGTTGCTATATGCTGATAAAATATCAGGTTGGGTAATTGTTCGAGGTGGAGTCGGGGGATAATAATAGAGTGAAAATGTGAGTGATTTAACGGGTTTAGTTTGGAACTGCAGATTTTGACAGCATCACAACACTGTAACAGTTTAGCATTTAATCTTAACCCATTATCACCTATTACATCTTCCACTAAGCTTTAAGGCGATACAAAAAAAAATCATTCCCATCGACTTACTCGCAGGAAAAATTCTCCTCCCTCGTTCCCAGCTTTGATCCTGAAAGTGTTGTGTGTGTTGGCGTAGATGTTGGTGGCCTGAATCTGGAAGATGTCCGCTGGCACGGTGCGGTCAGCCTGGATGCTCATGTATTTGTAGACAATTGATGGTGGGAGACCCTGGCACTCAGCCTGAGACCGGCAGATACAGCGACTGCAACCATACAACAATTGTGACAACCTCTGTGAAACTGGCTGCGCCGATGATAGTGAAACAAAAGAACTGGATGATGTTTACTGACTTTTCAGAGGTTTTGGCATAAGGCGCCTCGCAGGGGTTTCTGGGATAGCAGCGGAAGCCTCCGTAATAGTTCCAGCACATTTCATCATCTTGGCAGTTATGGGTCCCCGTCT
The DNA here is from genome assembly GCA_028641955.1 of Protonibea diacanthus. NCBI lineage: Eukaryota > Metazoa > Chordata > Actinopteri > Sciaenidae > Protonibea > Protonibea diacanthus. The sequence goes on from CM053989.1 coordinate 11,764,058, forward strand.
CACACTCATTTATGTCTGGTGATTGGCAGAATGACAGAGAGAGAGAAAGGATTGAATAGTCAAAAATAGCTGGATGACAATATTAGTATCCCGCACTTCCAAAACACACAACCTCTACACGCTTCATGAAACAGAGCTGTGAAAACACAGTCAAAGTTCAGGACATGTACAGTTTGGGAATGGTGTTTTAGGGCTGTAGCTGCATTACCAGCAGCTGTGGAGATGCAAGGAAACACAAGAGGGAAGTCGGCGGATATGTAGTCGAGGGAAGCCCCCCGATGCAACCTCACACAGGCCTAACTGCAACTCTTTTCCTTGCAGCACCATGAAAATAACCCCATCAAACGTGCCCCAAACCACAAGGCTATTTCTGGCACAGCAACCTGGATTCATCACCAAAAGGTCCCTCTGACACAACCGGCCAGATTCATGGTTCCCTCTATAAAGCCTGCACCTGACCGAGGGGGAGAGGAAAAAATAACAGCTCACCCTTTGAGCGAGCGCCGGAGCTTCAAATAAATCCACTTCAAGAAACCAACATCATGCATATAAATTCACAGAGGTGGCTTAGCTGGGCAACACAAAGTTGCTGTGTGTTTGTGTTGCCTAACCTCTGCATTCTTTCCATGACAGTACTGGTTTAGAGTGGCGTTCATTCCCTGCTTGAGAGCTAGAATAGCGGATGATAGCAGGAATTATCGAGTCTTGATTAACAGTTAGCTTCAAAGAGGAAGACGAGGAAGGGAGGGAGAGATAAGGACTCACTTGGGAACTTTGTTGTGTGTGAAAATAGAGCGGAGGGTAAGACGGATAAACAAATAGATAGATAGAAGAGGGAGAGGAAAGAGCAGGACTGTAGTACCTTGACACAACTTGTTTCCCTGGAGCTGATACCCCTCTGGACACTCACAGGAGTAACTTCCTGGGTTGTTGATACACTGATACTGACACATGTAGCTGGAGAAGCTGCATTCATCAATGTCTGTACAGGAAATATGCACGCACATATACAAAACAGATAATGAGTGTAAGGCAGCGCATGTTTATATATAGTCTGTTTGCATGTGTGCATGACGTGCGTGTCCACCTTGGCAGGAGACCGTGTCTTGTGCCAGCTCATAGCCCTGGTTGCACTGGCATAGGAAGGAGCCAATCAGGTTGTAGCAGTGGTGCTGACAGGGACTCTGCACATCACATTCATTCACATCTGGAACAAAAGGAGATGTTTCACATATATGGACATAACACAAAGAACTCTTTTAAAACTCTTTTAAATCTTGGAACTTATTTTTGTAGTTCGGGGGCCATGAAACTGGTAATAATGATACGGCACACATTTTAAGAAAGAACAGCTATAAATACAATTTAATTGTCTCATTTATTTTCCAAATGGAAGTTTGGAGCTGCGGGTCAAAAGGGGGCAGAAAGACAAATACAGTATCCACACATTTAGCACAAATACACACACACGCGCGCGCGCATTTTTAGCATAGCTGGGAGCTAGTCATGGGTTTTTGATGGATTTCTAAATATGTTTCAGAGATAAACAGTTCTCTATCACTGCGCAACATTTTAAATAACTTCCTTTGAGATTTGCCATGTGGGTTCAGGTTGCACCATGAATCTGATGATAGATCTGAGTGTCCAACCATTAAAAAAAACAACTGCTTGTGCACCATTTGTTTTATTAAAGCCATTCCTGACCTCAAAATATCTGCATCCTGAGCTGAACCGAGAGATGAGAGAAAGGCGGTGTTAACACGAGACTTTTTTTTTTTTTTTCCATTTCTATTCTGTTCTCTTGTTTAACTTTATTATGTCTGCCTATTCACAGTACAGTAAAGCACTCTGTAAAAGTTTTTAGGAAGTGCAATATAAATAACCCATTAGTCATGATTATTATAATAAGCTCTTGTCATTTGAATTGAGCATGCAAGAAACAACAGGTGCTGAAATCTATTAAAAGTCAGCCTGGCAGCCGAGCAGATTCAGTGGAATCCACAGCAGCACAAAATGTCTGACGAGCTACGTCAGGAAAAACAAACCACTGAAGCAGAATGTTTTGCTGTACACACTAACACATGAGTACACATGGCTTTTCAGTGACTTACCAACACAGCTGTGGTTGTTGCTGGCCAACTTGTGACCTGCGTTGCACTCACAGTAGTATGAGCCCTGTGTGTTCACACATCTGTGCATGCAGTAGTGGGTCAGCGCACACTCGTCTCTGTCTGCAGGAAAGCACAAGCGCGCACAGACGTATAGGATAGTCGCAAAGGTATGAGTGGCGTGACACCATCAATCATTCTTTTAATCATGTGATAAAGCGAGAGGAGAGAGGGCGTGACTCACCCACGCAGTGGTCCCCGCTCTTCTGGTAGCCTGGGGGACACTGGCAGGTGTAGGAGCCTCTGGTGTTGTAGCACGTCTGTTCAGAGCCACATGTGTGTCTACCTGTTGCACATTCGTCTATATCTGTAATAAACACACAAACGCACGCAGTGAGAGGCTACAGGCTGACAAAGCCGAGCAACGTGTCTGGACTATCTGTGATCTGCGATGTGTGAACTGTTTTCCACAGACAGCGATATGTGCGATTACTGACACCATCACATCACACACATGGGGCGTAAACACACATGTTCACACAGAGAGCAGGCGATTAAATAAAGAAGGCTTTTATTCAGCAGCTCCGGGTGAGGGGGGAAAACACAGATCGTATCTTCTACTAACAGGACAGTTTTTTGGAAGAAGTGTGTGTGAGTGTGTGTGTGTTGGTGTGTGTGTAAAGAGCTCGACTGATAAGTCATATGCTTTCTACAGTACCATAATACCTCGGTCTCTCGACAGACATCTATCAACCCAAAAGCACACAGATCCAGACACATTCACTTTCTGTCTCTCGCCTCATCATTAATAGGTTATATAATATGATAAGAGGTAGTTTGCTGTTAGTATAAGAAGCTTAAAAACACAAAGCTCCTGCCAGAAAGATGTTACATTTCCCAAATCAATCCAAACCATTCTTACCACTGACTGACTTAATGATGAACATAATGTGCAAACTCAAACGTTACCAACTCAAACTCAAGTCCTGGATGTCTAAAATAAATGATACCGTACATACAATCAGTAGCTTTGAGGGCGATGAGGGGATATCACGGTGAGGTTATGGCCGTGTTAATGTTTTAACATTTGGCTAACCCTCTAAATAGCACCTTCTCCCTCAGGTTCTTCAGCAGAAATGTAAGTTTTCCAACGACACAGCAGTGGAAAGATTCTCCGTCTTGATCCTACAAACACGTTCTCGATTTTGATTTGCTTGGAGCCAGAGCCTCTTCAAAAAAGGCTTTTCTCACTACAACTCCCCCCTCCAACTCTTTTTTTCTGAACTATCTTTCTCTCTTTCTCTTTCACCCACACACACACAAACTAGAAATACGCACATAGTTTTTTTTTTTACTCTCATCTCTGCGGGCCCACCAGCAGTCCTCTTGGGTGGTCCGACACAACCCATCATATGCAGACAGCCAGTGGGCATCAGTTTAACAGCATGACAGACAGTTATACTCAATACCACACGCACACACAATAAAGGGAGTGGAGGCAGTGGCGGGGTACGGACTGTATTGTGATTTGGCACGTGCGTATTTAACAATAGTTTGAAGAACCTGCCTGGAAGATGACTGGAAAGCCTAAAGTTTCCCTCTGTACTCCCTTGCTTGTGCTGCACTTTACACACGTGGCTGTATTATCTCTCTTGCAGGATTTGGATGCGATCAAAGGGCCCAAGACAAGGAGTTATGGAGCCCCTATTTATAGAGATGAAACATGTAGAATTGATAAATCAATTCAAATGAGTGCAGGGAAGCCAAAACTGCTGCTGCGCACATATCTTGAACTGATGTTCACCTGGAAATGTTTCATGTGATGTGGTCTCAGCTGGAAAGGATCAAACCCTTCCCCGCATGCCTCAAATGCCCTATATGCCAGTCCCACAGCCTCCACCATCCAGTGGGAATGGTGCCGGTGAGAAATTGGCCCATGAATCAAAAGGTGGACAGAAGGTAAGTTGTCCTCACTCCTTAAAAGAGAGGAAAGGGAAGAGGGGCAGAGATGTGCTCAACTTTGTGGGGGCACGGCGATAAGATGGTCTCACTACATTAGGGACAAAAGCAGGGCTTATCTAAAGGTGCACCTGAGAGACAACAGGTGCGAATCGCATACAGGGAGGAATGCGCAGACAAGACCTGTTGCTCACTGACCCGCTTAAAGGACAGAGATAAAAGCAGTGTTGTTCTAGAAAATCTAAGCTCTGATGTGGCTTAAAAGGAATCTGGGAAAGTGCATCTGCAACCAGCACCAAGTGTCAGTAAGAGACCGAATGCTTGTATTCCAGCAGTATCACATTATGAGACACTGACCCACTTGCAGCAGCCCAAAGACTTAGTGACATGGCTGTGAAGAAAGCCCTGGTGCATTAGTCTCTGTTGGTGATAGGCCTGCAGCATCCAGATCCACCCTCTCCATTGACATTCATATGATGTGCATGAGCACAACACTGTTAAACTGGATCTCTTCAGTTAATAACATGGTTTGCTTCAGGTTTATTTTATTTATATTACTAGCACTGACATTGTCATGCTAGAAGTAAAGCAACTTACACTTATCCATGCTTCTTTGCACACACAGAAAGCTGCAGGTTGGCAGAAGCAGCTCCACAAGTTAGCAAGATAAAGCACTAACTGGCCCTTTAAAGAAGAACAGAGCAATGTGCTTGTCAGAGAAAAAACTGGGAAGTGAAAATGATGTATGAATACAAACCAATGTCAACAAAAAGTTGAAAAGTTTAAGTCAGGAGACAGCCAGATCAAGCCCCCTGTGAATCACAACTACGCCTACTTACTGGAGGTATTTGATGATTCATTGAGACTGGAAATGCCCTGCCTCCTGGCAACAGATTTAGACAACAAGTCTGAGACTCCTGAAAAAGTCCTGTGTGTAACAGTGACAATGCTACATGCATGCCGATGTTCAGCAAGTGTAATGTTGCAATGTTTAAGCACCAGCTAGCTTGTTTATATTTGCTAATAAGCACTAAACATGTTGATGGGACATGTCATTACAGATATTTCTTTACAGTGGCAATAAAAAGTTTGGGAATCACCAAAGAGATTTTGTGGCCATCCGTTTTTTGAGGCATTTCCACACTGACTGTCAGTGTGGCTAAGTTTCTTAGATAAAGTTTGTGCAAGTCTTTGTGCAATTTTTATTTCTGTACTGATGTGACTGATTGAACAGAAGACAATCTGTGTAAGCTGTTTTGTTTTTTTTGACAGATACCAGCGTAGGTAAGTGTCAGAGTTGAACCAGTTGCAGTTAACACACTCGACTTTGTTCAGGCTCAAAATCTGAGCCAAAGCTGGTCCACATATGGCTTCAAGACTTCAAGCTCCTGGTAGCAGCATTTATTCTAGTTTTGGGCCATTTCTGCAAACCAGAATCACATCAGGTGCACTTGGAATGATTTTGGCGTAAATAACCTGAAGTCTTTATGCAGCTGTTGGTCTGTTGGAGTGGTTTTGGCTACTTTGGGAGAGCGTGAATCATCAAACAAGGTGTCGCTCTCCTACATAAGGTGTAGAAAACATGAACTGTTAGAGAAAGAAGCAACTGCAGTTAGCTAACAACGCGGTGATGCTTCCTTACTACTTGTGTGTACGGAAAAGTCAGAGTCATCCCCGCTCCCTACAAGAAAGCTTGGAGAGCTCTAAATAAAAACACATGTGCTGAATTCAGTCCAAAGGTTCATTCATGGGAATATCTTGTGGCAACTGCTACTTTGTCACTAAACCTTTAAATGGCTGCCAATACATAGTACCACAGAAGTTTGTGTGTGTGCATGTGTACAAGTGTGTGTGTGGGTGTGAGGTGGGAGGGCATCCCACACTGGCTGACTCTTAGGTCCCATAAAGCCTCCACAGCTCACCACATGCAGCACAGTCCATATAGTTTACACAAGAAAACAGATTTTTACTGCAACAAGCCATCAAACGTGATGATGTGTTGCGTGTGGGGAGAAGTGACTCTGATCTCTGAGGTCAGAGTTTTGCTTTTCTTTTTTTTTTTCTTCTAAATTTATTTAAGACAGCTTACAGTACAAGTTTCCTCTAAGAGCGAGCATGCTGTAACATCACAGGGAAAGATAAGGTTGTCCAGCAGAGGAGTGGAAGGAAAGAATGAGGAGAAAGGGTGGAGGCTTTTTTTTTTTTTTTAAACAAAAAAGGGCTTTTTAAGATTTGAAGTTAGATTTACGGCCGTGTGTGCATATGTGATGTCAGACTTAAAAACTCCTTGCTTTTCAGGGAGATTAATTCTAAATGCCTTGTGGGAGTTGGGGGAGTAACGGGGATGGCGGCAGCTCAAAGAATGTGAGCGTGTGTGTGTGTGAGTGTGTGAGTATGGACCAGTGTGGGTGTGTATGTGTGTGTGCATCAGAGGTCCTGTTTGAGGTGCTTGAACATTAAATGGCTTTTTTTTTTTTTTTTTTTGCAGAGCTTACACAGAGTTTCACATGAATGATACACTATGAAGAGATGCATGTTTTGGAGGAGGTAGGTAGAGCATGCATATGGGTGAAAAAGAAAAAAAAAAAAAAGAAGAAGCATATGTGTCCAAAACGGGGACTTAAAAATTGTTTGGCCTGATTTCAGAACAATGTGTTATTTGCTCCAGATTTATACTGACATGATAGGGCTTGTTGTAATTATCACTTGAGAGCATTTAGTCTTGTTTTCACTGAACCACTGCAATGGAAAGCAGGAGCTGTTCCAAAGAACAGTTGGAGCCATCCTGCTGTTGGACAGCATCTCTGTTTCCCTCTGATTATTGGATAATTCAATCTTTGGGAAAGCAGGGGGCAAGATGTGCGATGTTAATAGCCCATAAAATTTCACAACGTCAAATTTATTTGCATGTCACACACTGGCCCCCGAGTGTTTGCTTTTCCTTTAACCTCAGACACCTTAACATCACCCCCTCCCTAGCAAACGTGCACTGCGCATTGTCTCATTTGTGTACAACTCTCTCTGCAGTGCGGTGTGAAATGCAGCCATGACTGGCTTGAACACAACCTCAGGACATATGGGAGTGGTAGTGTTTCCCTTTCAAAGCAAGTCCAAACACAAAGCAGATAAGAAATCAAAGGAATCGAGACACTCTATCCGTATATTCTGTGTATTTCCATCCGTATTAGGGCATGAAATATTTCCATGCTCTTGCTATTTGCACCACTCCCAAGATTCCCCTCTCATCGCTCTTATTGTTCAGGAGGAACAGGAGTTTTAGTCATGCTGACACTTACTAACTGATTTGTGAGTTTGTTCCACACTCTTCTAAAGGTCGGGCAGAGTCTTGACATTCTTGAAAATCGTCCAGTGTGCCAGCTACATTCCCGACTGATAATAATCCTTCCTGTTACTCTAAAAACATCTAGAAAAAAAAAAAAGAAGTGCTGAGCAACTCTCCTGCTATTCAGTGTGGAGAGGATCAATCACTCTGCCCACCTGACATGTCAGTAGTCGGGCTGCAGCCATTTACGGCCTTTAAAGCAAAATGTGTGGCATGGAAGGAATGAAACCCCGTAAACACGGACGCTGAAAATATGGTCGAAATAACAGCGCAATAATATGAATCAAGACACAGAAAAACTCTGAGAAGCACGGACCCAGAGATTGCATGCGAGTGTCACCCAGCTGAGTGCAATAGTGATTTATAGCAGCCCTGTGTCCCTTTCCATCATGAGGTAAACGGAAAGAGCAACACATGTAAGCACATCAGAGGAGGAAGCAGCTGGCTGTTGGACAGGCACCGACCTCAGGGAGAATAATAACAACAACATTAAGCACTTATGCTGAGGAGGCACGGCAAAGCTGCTTCCCCTTTGCTCCTCTCTGCCATCGTTGATGTGATGGCAACGAGGAGCCAGCGGCAAACCACAAGAAATAACAACCGAGAGAGAGGCTGGTTGGATTATATTCACGGAGCCTGAAAGACATTCTCGGCCTCTCTGGCAGCATTAGTAAATAAAATACTGTCACCATGGTGTGCCCGTTAAAACACAGGAGGGCTGGGAGTTTTAAGTTTACTCGTGTAATGTGTTGATTTTGTTTCAGCATGTCATTGCTGAATTTCCTTCAGTTGTAGCTGTTTTACAATCGATTTCCCGGTTTCTGAAATCAAGACATTATAAACACATTGCAGAGTTACAGAGTTACGTCAAAACACATCCAGTGATTCAAAGAGTGTTAAAGAATTTGACACTTCTTAATCAGCAGCTGAGAGCTGCAAATGGAAAGTGACTTTTGAAAGCCTGAAATCTCAGAACCAATAATGGATGTTTGAGGCAGATACTAAGATCAGTTACAAAAATCTGGTAATGATTTATCAGCCAATATTACTTTTTTTTTTTTTTTATTGATGGTCATTGGAGAGTTGTGACCAGGCTACTGAGCGGGATAATTTACAGTTAAGAAATAAACTTGTCAGTGCTCTCTGGTGGACAAAGTATGTAATGACAATGTTAACGTAAATATTCATTTATTTTCCATAACCATTCATCCTCAATACAAACATATCTTTGGCATTTCTGTACTGACACTTCTTACTTATCGATCAAAACATGCAGACGCTGATATTGGAAGATATTGTTGGCTGGCTAATCGGATCTGTCGAGCTCTAGTTGACTATAATCCTGTCAACGTCCTAATGAAACATGGAAATGTTAATTTAATTGTTGTATGAACTGAGAAAGGTATTGAATAGATCGACATAAAAAGAATAAAAAGTCATTTTATGCTTTTTAACATTTTATGCTAACTTTTGCAAACAAACATAAGCATAGGCTGAGGCTGATGGAGATGTTGCACGTGCAGCTATTTGGTCATAAACCAAATTACTCAGAGGATCGCTAGTTATCATTGTTTATCCTGAAGTGGGGCGTGAATTTCCGTGACACACTATCATGTCAATCCATCCAACTATTCTACCTTTACAATGAACTGTCGTGGGCGTACTGTCATCACTTGAAAGCATCAACAATTCAAAGGCTCAGAGATGCAACACTAGTCGTTACAGTCGAACCTGCGGTGTAACAGGTGCAGCGGGGTGGACAGTAAAATCACAGGGCGCTAGGACAGTCTCACGGTGAAGACGTACTGATGCAGGACAGTGTAAATCATCGGTCTGAGAGCAGGTGGAAGGCGAGAGCTTAGCTGGTAATAGGAGGGTTCCACAAGCACAAAGGTGTGCCTCACCTGTGTCTTTTTCTTTGAGTAACCCCAAACAAAGTGGGTCAGTTTCATCAAGCGAAGGCTTTGTGTTTGATCCCACTTCCTCCTGTTGAGCAACAAAATCGCTGCAGAATGTTTTAATTTAACATCCTGTACATCCTGTACCGTATTCACCTCCGTTTTGGAAGTTTCCTCCTCTGCGCAAAAAAAAAAAAAAAACATTTTCCAAATCTGTGTTGCTTATCTTTGATGGATGTTTGGGAGAAACAAACACTAACAGGATAACATCTGAAGGAATTTCCTGAAAAATTGCCATTGCAATCACAGCTTTTTACATTGTATGAGGATCAGCAGAGACTGGTGGCTGGGGCTTGTTTCTTCAAGTACAAATGTCTGGATGAGACAACAACAAGTGGAGCTGTAAAGTATAAGCTGTAAAGGTCAAATCATGAAGCAACGTTATGTCGTGCTTTGCAACCACTGGGCTCTGTCTCTCTCTCCCTCTCCCTCTCTCTCTCTCTCTACTTGTTCTGTTCTCTGCATTCCTGCTCCTCGCAGATCGATCCGACGCTTATCTGTCAAGGTGGTGAGTAATTCCAACCATCACAAAAGATGGGAGCAAACGGAAAAAACAACCACCGCTGACATTCCTGAGATATTCCTCCCAAGTGCATTGCATCTGTGCGGAAAAATGTTATTGCATGTGCTCTGCCTTGTTCGGAAAAGTACACAAGTTCTCTGTCACACAGGGCTTAACGGCTTTAATAGAACATATTTAGGAAAGATTTCCAGCCACTGCAGGTGAAGAGCGTCCAGACGTAGCTGAAATTAGTCAGGCATGTAGGCGGTAATGTGGCCTACGTGACCTCAGGAAACCAGACAGGTAAACAGGAGTGGCATGTCCTTTCATGTCCCATACTGCAGCGCATGAGTATCTAATTTTGAGATGAAAATGAAATAGGCAGCAGCAACGTTTGTAAAGTCAAGACTTGTGAGGAGAATAACAGAACCCACAAAGTGCAGTATATGACATTATGGCCAACATTATACGCGTGAAGTCACTGAGAATACAGTTGAGTTAGTATTTCTAAAACATGAGGGTGTGCTCGCGGACAGTACTCAACTGTAAACGAGAATCATAAAATCACGGCTGCCCGCGTTTCATCAGATTTAACGACTGATTCGACCACTTTTGATGGACAACCTTCGTTTCATAGAGGAAGTGACCTCACCTCTGCTGAAAATAAGAGTTAATATACATACACAAGACTACAGCGAGCCACTTGTAGGCATCTCTCGGCGGCAAACACAGTAAGTATGTGTGTGTGTTTGGAGGGTGGGGGAGGTCATGGAAATGCGAGGCATCATTAAGCTGTCACACATACAGTAAAGGTTCATAGTTTCTCTGTGTGGCCGGACCGGAGTAGGGTGCCAGCTTCCCCTATGTGTCACTGCAACAACACACACTTAGGCTTGGGTTCACGCTCAGGTCCAAGGGGCTTTATTGCCAATTTGCAAGTAGTTACTCCCATGGCAACAATATTAAAGCTACATTTAAAAGGAAAAATATCAGGGGGAAGTGTATTATATAATTTGTGGTTTGGTTTGCTTTTAATCAGCATGAAGAATAGTAAGAGAAGCTATTTGGTTTTGGAGAGTTTTTTTTTTTTTTTTCAACAATTTAAGTTGTGCTTTGGAAAATTGGCTTAATTTTTTCCAGAGCATTTAGCTGATCTCTCTACTGTTCACCACACACTCAGCAGTAAGTCACCAAAACAACTCAGCAGCACCACAGCCCATGACGTTGGTACGAACCTAGCTCAGTCAGTGCTCCGGCACTTCTGTGGTTATTTAGTCAGTGTCAGCCTTTCATCTTTGCCCTACCTGACTCGGCATTCTAGGTTTCCTCCACAGAGTGGTGAGTTAGCAGGGAAGGAGCCTGATGTAAGCGCTATTTGATACACTGAGGTTTCCCCCCATCGAAAGTTAATGGGAATTCCTTCGCTAGCAAGATACGTAGCTGTGCAAAACAGCCACTGTGGAACCAAAAAAAAAAAAAAAGAAAAAGAAAAGAAGAAGAAAAGACAATTCTGTGTCCAAGAACAATTGGCTCATTGTAGTGAGTTAAAGGTAATGACAGAGAAACCAGAGACTGATGTAAACAAAGATTATATCACTCTACCAGCAGGGATATACGCCCACATAACGGCACGAGACGCCTTCCAGTTAAAGCTTCAGTCATTTCAAAGCAATAACACTGACAGCAACAGCCTATCTTTGTTTAGCCCATGCACTGAAACGGCACGCCAGTGAATGAAAAAATATTACACCCATGCCAGCTCGCTTATGTGGTTACTTTAGCTGATATGCTGCCATGTTTTACACTCTAATAAAACCTAATTGGGTTCCAATTCAGGGAAACACATAAAGCACCTCACACATATCTTTGCCCCAGGTGTAAAATCAAATTTGTTACTTTCACTGGAGCTCTGTGACCACAAGCCTCACTACACAGCCACTCAACACATGCCTCTGCCTATTGGCAAGAGGAGTTACTAACCGCTGAACACATGTACTGAATGGCAATGCACTTTGTCTTATATTACGTTTACACAGCTAACTATCTGGCAAAGTTATGCACACACCTGATCTCTCACACACTCCCCAAGACCCACATATGACACACAGGACAAACTCAAAGCTATAAGGAGTCATAAGGGATATCAGAAATTCTCTCTCTCTCTCTCTCTCTCTCTCTCAGGTGTAGCTTTGAACATCTGGCACAAGGCAGCAACGAGGGGCACCAGTGTGTGTGTGTCCATGTGTGTGTGTGTGTGTGCGCTAGTGAGAATGAATCTTTAAACCACTCCCCATTTGTACAGATCAAAGAGTCTCGCTCAAACACAGGATCACACCCCCGCAGTCTTGTGCAGCTACCAAAATCCCAAGCTAGTCAAGGAAGGCCCAAAGAATATCTAGTGTAGAGGTAAAGCACACATGTTGCCACATTATGATATAAAAATCTCCTTGATTTGCCCCTGAAGTAGAGTACCTCAACGCCCAAAACAACATTTTTTATATTTTTTAGGAAGGAGCTGAACCGTGGCCAAAAACATCACGCTGCGAGCGACCAAAGAAGTTTAGAAAACATGACATCACGGTGAGAAAAACCGAGAAGCTTGCAACACATCTGGCAGCTCCGCATGGTTTAGCTGTTGATGACTGTCAGACAGATGGATGAACAGTTCACCTTTGGAGCTATGCTTATTGAGGCTCTAAAGTCGTTAGCAAGTAATTATCAAATACCTACATAGCTCTACGAGAGACACATTCAGACACATTCTTCTGCCACTGCCAAGTGCAACAAAAGCATACTACTGATATTCAACATTTCTACAGTACACCGCAGTGGGATTCCAATCTGCAACCACATTTTTAGGGTGTAATTCAAGGCTAAAAGTCAAATCTTTAATATTCTGGAAAATAAAGAAAGAAAACTTTTCATGGAGAGAGTGTGGCAGCCATCACTTTTGCACTTGTAGGCCATATTTTGTGGTTACACCTCTTGCTCCTGCTGACTGGGTCCATTTTTTTTCTCCTGAGGAGCATGTCAGCACCGCTTGCTGAGATAAGACGAGCTGTCTCCATGTGTTGGTGTAAAGCAGTAAAAACATGAAAGATGGTACTTTGTATCATCTTATAGCTGAAAAGAAAAGGGGAGATGGGGTGGAGTTACTGTGCAGCTGATCTTACCTCTACAGAGGTTCTGCTCATCTGCAGTGAATCCGGTTGCACAGCGGATGGTTCGGCTGGGCTGGGAGACTCTCTGGCCCCCACCTCCACCTCCACCTCCACGTGAGACCTGAGGCTGGTTTTGTGGGACAACGGGGACAGAAGCGTCAGGAACGACAGGGTCCGGCTGCACCACCTGCTCGCCCTCCTTACTGATATAGATGACGGCGCTCTTGGGGAGGCAGAGGTAACCACCAAAGTGGTTGATGCACTGCATTCCTCCTTTGCAGGCATCATTTAACAAGGCACACTCATCGATGTCTGACACAGGAAAGAAAGAAAGGCAGTAGATGTGACATTTTCTGTACTGAAATCATTTTAATTGGTTAAAAAAACAGGTGAGAAACTCATACAATTCAACTCATTAACCATGAAAAGCTGCACAAATGTGTAATAACCTCACCTCTGCACTGCTCTCTGACTCTGTCATACTCATACCCTTCTGTGCACTGTGAAGGACAGATCATGATCTCCATCAAATAATACACATTTTTGTGTCCTTTCATGTCACAACATATAATATAAAACCATGAACCCTGAGTTCTCGATCAGCATCAGTACACAGCACCTCAGACATGTCAGGTTGTGTTTGACCTCCACAGATGAGAGCTGGTAAAAGAAATCTTCCACTTACTGTGTAGGAGATGGGCTCCTCAGCCTCCTGAGAGAGGACATGTGTGAAAACCGCACAAAGACACACGCAGATGCCCAGCATTGTCAACCAAACGTCGGAGCAGCACTGTAACGAGATGCAGAGGAACCAAATGGATAGAGCGTGCAAGATCATTTTTCGCTTGACAAGCCTACATGTTTTAATACCAGTTATTACATCACTGATGGCATTGCTTAACGAGTCCCAACATCTCTCGCTGCTGGCGTGATGTTTATGTTGGCAGCGCTCCAGCTTAAATCTGCGACTTCAACTAAGTGAAGTGTTTTTCTGCTGTTTTTCTCCAAAAGGATTAGTGCGTAATACGCGTAAAGATCGTGCGTAAACATGCCCTTGTGTGTCAGTCAGTGTCAGGAAAATGAACGAGTTAATCAGCCGTGCAGAGCTCGTGTTGATTAAAACCCTGTCTTGTGTATAAATCACTGTATTTGTATAAAACATGTCAAACTTCACAAGCTGCCCTATCAAACATTATGCGCGTGTTCTCGATTCAGCCTCGTTTCGAGATACTGACACTTGTTACCGGACCCCGAAACAAGCGAACTGCATCTAAAACAAGTGCTACTGTAGATTTTTTTTTCTTCTTCTCCTCACTTGTTTCAACATTCACAGCTCCTCGGTGTATTGTTTTCATTGTTATCTGATCAGAGCTCTATGTGCAGTAGCTTTGTCATCCTGTGGCGCCTTGGCGACCTACCTGCAAATTACCTGCGGATCTCCCAACTCTCCCGGCGTGCCGAAGAAAAACGTCCCCGGTTCGCGGTTTTTTTTTTCCTGTTGCAAACCCGAGATTGTTGCGCAGTAGCAGGCTGCTCTTTACTCTGCAAACGGTGCGGTGGATGCTAGATGATTGTCGGAGTGCAAGCAGCGCTTGTGATGAACATGCGGCTCGTACAGTATGACATGCTGGGGGCGGTGTACCGGGCAGGTTGAGCTGCGGGTTCGTCTCTCACCGGAGGGCAGTAAACGATCAGCAGGCTACAGTGGCTCCCTCTATAGACTGATGACTAGTGATGAAAAAGAGGTAATCATCAGTCATCAGAAGAGACTACCATCAGTGGAAAACTATGCTCAGAAATCTGATTATGTTGCTGACAGATAAACTCATATTTCCTGAACAGTTATGTGAGGTTGCCACTGTATTTCTAAACACTGAACATCAGATTTATCGATGTAATAACACACGTTATAGATTATTTAAGTAAGCTTCAATAAAAATATGTCCTTATTGTTCCCACAGGGAGTTTGGAGTGACAATGTCCTTATTTTTATATGATTTCTCTTGAGAGAGTACTGAATTTAATGTTTATACGCATGCATCATTTATGTTATTTTAAGAATGAGCATCCATAACTTTTGGGGGTTATAATATGAAGACCCTGTCATGCTGTCAGGGACTGTGTATATGTATATATGTATCGTATGTGTATGGAGCAGATGGTAAAATCAAATCATGTGTTGAGGACCTCTGTCAGCGAGCACTACATTAGCCTCTAATACATTTCATGGTGTTTACAAGATGCCTGCGCTTCAGGAACATCTGCTGGAATTGGCATGGCTTCCTGGATTTCCCATGAGTGAAGAAACAAGTGATTGTGTGTTTGTGTGTTTGTGTGTGTGTGTGTGTGAGTGCATACGCATGTGTGTGTGTGTGCCAGCAGCTTGCTGATATGAGTGGATAGAGATGAACTTGGCATCAGCTCCTTTAATGCTGACCTTCCGACCTTTCTTCACAGGGTGTGGATGACTGAAGATTGTAAGATAGCTTCTGCATGGTGCCGTATCCTGTAGGTCAAACTCAAACTTCTCTTGGCAAAAAGCAGTTTCTTCTGTTCCAAGGGATAAATCTCGTGTTTAATCTTTAATGTGAGTATTTAACTTGTAATCAGTGACAGTTTAACAGGTTAAAAACACTAAACTGGGAAATTAAGAGCCAAGTTCTGGGCCTCCATTAAAGGGATATTCACATCATGTCTGCTCACGTGGTGACTGAATGAACTTACATGATACAGAATATGTCACAGGAATAAACTATAGATTGTGCAAATAAATAAATGTACACAAACACAGGTGACCCAAAAATGATTGCAGAAAGCTTGACTCTTCACTAAAAGTTTATTTGACTTGGCAAAGTATGCAGATGCACAAAAAAAATGGCAAAGTCATTGAGATAAAGAACTCGATTAATCAAAGCACTTTTGAAACCGTTCATAGAGATTAATAGAAGCTTGTATCCAAGACTGATGAAAGAGAGGATGAGAACACTCCCCCTGGTCCTATGCATCATTGAAACCAAATGAGACAGTCGTGCATACAAATCACAGAGGCGGGCTGAGGTGGGTGTGTCCCCTCGGGAACACCTCTTGGTGTGAGAAAGTCTCCACAGAAATTGCTCCTTCTCACACGTGTTACAAAAGCACTGCTCCGACTGACACAGCACACTTGGACATCTGTGTAAAAATGCATTAAAACTGTATTTGTGTAGAAAAGTTAGCCTGCAAGAAAAAAAAAACATGCTAACATATGATCTCAAAAAACCCAGGTGCCCCATTTAGATTTAAGTGAGCTAGAGGGGAACATAATACACCAGATAGCATGAACTTTTGCAAGTAATAAGTGTAATGTAAGATTGATAGATTGAGCCTTAGCTTAACCTAAGTACCACTTTGAGTTTCCCAACATCTCTGTGATCATTACTGCCTAATCCCTCAGCCAACAATGGTGAGGGATTACTTACACACATACACACAAATAAAAACACACATATACACACATATAAAAACTTTTTCATAGCATAGAGGTGCAGTATTTGTGATGTTTCTTTCGATGCTGAAGGCAATGCATCAGGTACTGTTGGCTATTGAGCATCAGCCAATCAGTTCCTGATGCAGTATCATCCACATCAGAAAGGTCCTCCTTCACCCCAACATCAGTGCAGGGGCGGCAAAACCTAAACAGTTTACTTCACATTTTGGTCCTTTTGCAATATCTCCGAATGGTGAGAGAATACAAAAATAACCCAAACTCGTAAAAACAAGCCATTATTATTCTTTTCATCCTACCGTAATACAATAGCCAATACTGTACAGTACACATCATTGTAAGTCAAGATGGCAGCAGAAGCATCTGGAAAGTGAATTCATGCAAATTCAAAATGGGCATGCATTATGAAAGAGCTGCAAGAGATGAGGCTGCCCTTCAAAAGACCATCGAAAAGAAATTTTTTAATAGTGGGGAAGGGGGATGCGAGAGGAGGAAGAGCAGACAGAGAGGGTGTCTGTGAAACGTGCTTGTGTAATTGCAGTGACATCTTCATTGAGAGCGCTCCATCTCTTTCCTGTGTGCTCCAAAGGGCGTTGCTGACGCCGGTCGATGGGGAGAGCAGCCGTGGCGCTGTGTTTAGCATAATCCCAGAGGCCATTGTGAGAGCAGCTAGTGAACGACTCACAGTTGCCAGCTGAGATTTCACCAAAACACAGCAGAACACAAGGAGAAGGGGATGAGACAGGAAAATCAGAGGTGGAGGAGGGGTAAGAATGGGGAAAGAGCACAGGCAAGAGAGAGAATTGGTAGTATTAATGAAGAAATGTGTCAGATATTCAACTACCTGGAATCTGAAGAGTAATATTTTGTGTATAAAGGTCTTTTGCTGAGCTGTGTGGGGGGGGTGGCAGGGTAGTTACAGAAACAGGGTGGTAGTGGTTATCTGTGCTGCTTGCAGAGCATCAAAGAGGGAGAGAGTATAAAGTGTGAAACACGTTTTTTTCCAGGTGGACTGCACCTGTTGGCCCTTATTCAGGACTGCTATTCAATAACCTTCCCCCTTTTTCTTCTTCTAAACAATCGTTAACTGTTTTGACTTGTAACAGGGAGGCATAAAAAGATTAAGCAAAAGTGTCCCATAGCAACATTTCTTCTATTGTGCAACGATCATTACCTTAAGCTACAGTGTGAAATCCTCTTTGATCACAGTGTCAGACGGTGGCCAACCTTTGGTAAACACTTTGCTTTCCACCTAGCATGTTGTAGGAAACTCTAAGATGAAAAATTAAATGTATTGCTCATAGTTTCTGTGGCGTGATACGTTGAAGGTAGACGAAAGTCACGGTTTAGTGGGTGTATTTTTTTTGAAGGCATATTAGGCAAACTGCAGAATCTCTCCAGGTGATTGTGAGAATATAAAACACCATCACAGTTGCCTGCAGAGATTACCCAGTCAGACCAACATACAAACACATTGTTCTGATGCGAGTACGTGTGATGTCCGTACGAGTCAATTGGCAGCAGACGGTTAACACCGATCAGGGTAAGAGACCAAGCTTTGACCCTAGCCCTGCCCCCCCACCGCACCGTTCCAAAAGGTCCTGTGTTACCATGGTGACGAGGCCAAGGCACGTGCCTCCCATTGTTGAGCCGTATCCTCCAGGGTCAGCCGCACACCCAGTTAGAGGTCAGATGTCACCCAGGCCTCTCACTTGGGACACCACTCACCAGCCTTCAACCTTTGACCTCTTTGAGCACTGAAACAAATTGAGAGATGTGGGGGAGAGAGAGAGAGCGAGAGAGAGAGGGGAGGACAAGGTGACAAAATTTTACACATTTACTCAACAGTTTAAGATATTCTGGAAAACTTATATATTCTTTGTGCTTCAGGCCTTTGGGTGCAGATTAGTAGTGTAGTCCCGTGTGGTGAATGTACAGTGTGGTGGAGAATCACTCTGCGTGTTACAGTATGTCTCCCTCTTGTGGTGAAGTATGATGCTTGTGCCACATTTTATGTGAACTTGATTCAAAGTGTAGCACAAAAATGCACAATATAAGAAGTCCTGGTGGTTAAGACTCATACCATACAACCATGACGATCCTGGTTATATTCTAGTCCAATACATAATCTAGTCCAATTCATGTTGTCTCCCTTTCTTTCCCAATGTTTCTTGTTAGACTGTAAACTACATAACGAAGGGCAAAATTCAAAAATAAATGCATTATATCCCATTTATGCTGGGAACATGATACACATGATAGTGAATGGCTTTTTTTCCCTTTTGTAGACAGTCACTGAATGCTGGATTCAAACAAAACATAATTTTGCATGTACTCGTTCAGCATGGCCATGCATACATCTTGAAGCCTCTTGACCCAGCCTCATTATGTTTAATTAACAAAACACAATCGGCTATCGCAGTTTAACTGACCAGATCAGACATATGTCCACACATTTTGAAACGTCTTTCGCCAGAGGTGCCATCTTTTCCATTGAGCCTCGATGCATGTTGGGATATTCAGGTCATCGAGTTGCAAAGTGTTGCTCAGGCGTTGACAAAAGAAAAATCTTAAGTTTATTAAACGGAACAGGCTGACAGTCCACACTTTGTTAGGCAGTGAATGAACAGAGTGGTTTTGACAGGCCTAACCTCTTAAGCTTCGGGTCCCACTGAGCTCGGCACAGCTAGAGCTAAATGCCATCTGTCCCAACATCATGAGGCCCCCCCCCAACCTGTCCCCCAACACTTTAGCATAAAAATCATACAATACTGCTATTAAGGAAGAATAGAAGACAATTCTACTCATCTGGTATCATGTCCCTGAATTAAAAATAATACTTTATCTGCAGTAAAGGCTCGAGACTGTCCAGGTTAAACGTTTGGCAAAAAACTGTGCTTGTAATCCACATTTGGTTTTCAAAAGGTGCAGCTTTCTTTGAAGACTTTAATAAAGTTTGTAAGATTTTTTTTTTTATTATTTAATTTCCAATTACCTAAAATAATAAATTATCTTATGCTGTGTGTCTCTTTCTGGCTGGGTCTTGGACGTCTACTGGCCCTGCTGTGTGGTTAAACTTGAAAATAAAGAGCAGAGCAGCCACTGAAAGGAGAGAGAGAAAAGACTGAGGAGGAAGAAATGGTCAGTGGTCAGGATACTGCTGAGCCCTGAATAGTGTCATTGCTTTATTTTCCCCAAAAGTGCTTCCAAAATAAGTCTGTATATTAAATCAATATTTTTTTAAAAGTTTAAAAATACAACATAAATTCTGTTAAGATGGATCAAACAAAGATTTTTAATGTAGTGCCACATGAGAAGATCATCTCAATGCTTGAAGGTAGTGATCAACCATTTCTGAAAATGTTTGTTTATTATCAAAGTGATTTTTTACCTGGAAATAAAATACTGGTACTGGACACACACACGGACTAAGAACTCAAAGTTGATATGGCCAGTGATAGATGGACCTGAACTACAGGATCTGTATGTTGGGTTGCTTTTTTTTGTTGTTTTATGTCACTTTCTTCCTTTGTGTGTATGTTTGTTTTACTGTTTAGCTATGCTGTGCTACATGCTTCATATTATTTTAAAAATGAATAAATCTGTTTTGTAGTTAAAAAGAAAAAGACAGCATGGGGTTTCAGCCTCATGTTGAGAAGGTCAATATCCCGCTGCACATTCCTGGTCTAACGATGACATCCTATTCAAACCACAAATTACTGTAATCACTGTGACTCATCAATGTAAATTTCAAATTCGGTTTTAAACAAATTCATTTTACGCTTTGCTGACTTCCACATAGAGCACCGAACAATAAAGTAATGATATCACCACATGAACTTTGGTCTCCATCTTTTCACAGTGTTGTCTGCTCCGTTAGCTGTCATCTAATGTTAAGAGCAAAGAACGACCTTTGTGCCCAGTAGCCAATGTGTGTCCTTTAGCACTTCATTAAGGGCCTGGACCGTCTATGTACAAGCAATTGTCTTCCCCTAACAAAAAGACTGACGCATTGTATCAGTTGGAGGTAAATTTATCAAAGGAGGCCGATACAATAGACAGAGCAGCCCAAATTATCAAACAGGTCTGTAAGGGGCCTCCTGGTGAGCCATATTGTACAGTTTGTTGACGGTCCAGTTTGGACTGAATGACATGTGGTGAGTTCAGATAAAACTGTTTGGTGTGTGAGAGTTTGTGCAGAAAAATGCAGATGTACAATGTGCGTCTGTAAATACGAGTGCATGTGCGGCATGGTGTGCAGCAGTTCTGTGAAATGATGTGCCGTTGGATTTGGGTGTACGAGACCACGCTGAGAAACACAGGCAACCCATAGACCTCTCTGAGGTACACATTGCCTAAAAACAATTGGGATCTCCATGAGCTGATGTGACATGTGTACGTGTCCCAGCTTTTTCCGTTAGAGGAGCCCTACTACAGGGGTGAGAGAAAAAAAAAAAAAAGCAAGAAGAAAGGGAGGGAAAAAGGGATAGTAGGATGAGGAGGGGGCACAACGAGGTCTTGGCAGAGTAAAAAGAAACTGCAACAGCAGAAGCGGCAGAGGATCTGAGGGGAGTTTCATCTAGTGTGCAGCCATTTATGACAAATATAAGGATAATAACATGACATAAAAACAGGTCAAACGTCTGTATGAAATTATAGCGAGCATGTTATTGTTTTAGTGACAAGTCTTGTGATAAATTTCCCTGAATGTTTTTTTTTTACCTTATGGATTTATACACCAGGATTAGTAATCTTTAGAGCTGCAGTGATTGTTTAATCTATTCATATACATCTTATATATACATTCATCAGCAACCATTATAACAACTGTATAAGTAATTTTTAAGCATTTACTCAAACGCTCTCTGGTTCTGGCCTCTCAGAGGTTAGGATTTGTTGCTTTTCTCATTTATATCACCGTGAACTGTAATCTTTGGGTTTTGGTCTGCTGGTTGGACAAAACAAAAATATTTTAAGACATCACCTTGGACTCAAGGAAACTCTGCTGGACGTTTTTCAATATTTTCTGCCGTTTTATTGACCGAGTAATTAATCTAGAAAATAATCTGCAGTTATAAAATAATCTTTAGCTGTAGTCCTATTAATCTTACGTATACAAAAAAGACCTGCTGGCAGTCAAACACTTCGTTTTGATTAGACTCTTCATTTCATATAAAACACTTCTCTATAGTGAACACCAGATTTAATTTGCCTTTCATTCGGTGTGGGACTGGCTGCCATTTAGCCCCTGCACTGCAGTCTCAGATGAAATGGGCCGATGGCACATCAGACGACTGACTGTCCGGACCATATTTACATCCCATCTCAGTTATTGGAGGCATAATTCCTCCACGCATCTCTTCAATCTTATATCACCCACACACACACATGCATGCGGCTGACTACAATTATAATTTCATATGCCCGAGTGTATCAGCCACCCGAGCAATTTTCTGCCATTTAAATGTGAATTTATGTCTCATGTAAATGAGTGGGGAGTCGATTCAGGCCCATTGAAGGACTGGCCTTTTCCCAGGGAGCATTCTGTTATAGACCTCTGGTCATTTCAAGGTCCCCGTTCATCACCTTGATTTAACAGACAGCACCAGTACACACTGAGGCCTCACCATCTTATCAACTTCTCTTACTTACAAAACTTACTATGAGAACAGTAACTGAAGCATCTCCCTAAAAGAATAATATACTCTCTGTCTCTCTCTCTGCTCTTAAAAATGTCCATTTATAAAAAGGTTGCCTGAATTCAATTTGAATGTAATGAGTGTGAAATTCATTAAAATACACAGAGAAAAGGCAGGATGAAATATTAAATTTCTGCTACTTTCTAATCAACTTTTAAAGTTGAACACTTGGAGATATCACTCAAAAAAAAAAAAAAAAAGATATCGCTCTTTAATTTGTGAGTCGTGTTTAAAAATGGAGGTTTCTCTAATGAAACACCACAGTTAGTCTAATAATCATCATTGTGTGGGTTAACTACTTTATGTACGGTGTGCTTATGTAGGTGTGGGCCCACGGGCATGTAAGCCTATACCTTCATCTCTAATCTGAAATTTACTGATCAAAGTTTTAATAACTAACTTAATTATGGGTTTCTGGTTCAGTCATTACTTAATTATTTTCATAGTTTCATGAATGAATTTCTTTAAACGGCATATTTTCAGCCCTGAGGATAAAACCCTTGACAAAACACTCTAATTAGTGCGTGTTTCACTGGGTCAGTTATTGGCTGTTTAATTGGCCACATCACAACATAGCAGTAATATGTGACCTTTGCAAAGAGCATTTCTTGACAACCCGGGGAACCACATCACTTCTACATTCATCTGGAAAAGAAACAACCATCTGTAGGTGTCTTAATGGACACTTCTATCTCCTGCACGATACAAATGATTTAAATAAACTTCTATTCCTCTGTACATGTAAGTAGAAGAAACAGATCGAAACTATATTTTTTACCCTATTTAAATACATGTGTGCTTTTTTCCACATTAGTTAGCCACTGTTGAAGTTCAGCAGATAAATATGAAGTGAACCTTTCAGCTGATCAAACTATGTCTGAAAGACAAGACCTTGACCACACGATCGATCACCTACTCTTATCACAACAATAACTAGTCCACCTGCTGCTTATCACACGCTCTCCAAAACCGCCACGATTGCAAAATAGCCACAGCCCTCAGCGTACTCCACCTCGTGTCTTATCCAAAACTCAAGGTCTTTACACTCATCTATCAAATACAGCTGGCTTTTGCCCATACCATAGAGCTATAGTTGATTTCGCGGTGTCCTAGTTTAGGCTAATTTGTTGTTTGTTGTGTGTTGTTGAATTTTCAGCTTTTAAAAAATTTCAAAACAGCAGATGAGGGAGTTACGTAAAACAATATAAAATAAACAGATTAGAAGATCGTAAAAGAATATGTGTATTGATGATTCTGGTCAGACACAAGGACAAAAGAAATGGGCAGTTCATACGGGGGTGAGGTGCACACAGAGAGCTCTTCAACAACTGACATCAGGTACATGCAGGGAAACAAGATGTCAAGCAGGCATGGGGAAGCATTGTTGAGGCTAAAAAAGACATAAAGCAGTTACAGTGATGAAAGGTTCTTCTGTAACATACGCTGTAGTCATGCTGCTTACTATATGTACAGGGAGGTGATGTTACCATGTGAATCCTTTTATTTAGTATACGCCTCTGTCATTAAGACAGTGTGGAAGCCTCAGACTTCACCTTGTGCACATTTTACTGCAACAAAAGAACCAAAATCTGATAGAAATGGTGTATGTGACTGCGTATATGGGGCTAATTTATAAGTCACACCATAAAATTTAATCTCTCGTCATAGTTTAAAAAGACATGGCACCGCACAAATGTGTCGCTTGAGTTACAGTGCAGGGTTAAGACAAAGTCCAGAAAAATGCAGTGTTGCAGGTAAAGTGCTGTGTAATTCCAGCCCAGAGAAGGGACTTGAGGGACCAGGAAAAGAGCAATGCGGCTCACCATGCATTTGTGATTGATGGTCTCTGTCTGTGCAATAGCTGACTGAGCAACATGTACATCTCTCTTATTCACACACTTAATGGCATGCACAAATCCTACAGTGCGCAGTCTAACATATATGCACCACAACCCATATATGTAATGTGCACGTGGATCCTCCCTTAAAACAATCAGGCCCATCATGATGGCTCATTTGTCGTAGGAACATACCATTTGGAGTCCGACCTGGGATCTTTGTCGAATGTCTTCTTTCATCGCTTGCTGCCACCCCATCGTCTCCTTTCATGTACACTGTTGAATCAAAAAGAAAAAAAACAGGGAAAATAAATCTTTAATATTTACAATCCTTCAGAAATGTGCATGACATGCATATCGTTGTACATCATTGATAACATGGATCAACAGTACTGCATACTGTATGAGCGTAAAATCCTTGATCCTGTCACATCTCTGTTGTCTGGTGCCAAGACATGTCTGGTCTGGCTTTTGGCCAGGCTGGGCTGGTCGCCACCACAGCCCCAGCAGCCTAGCAGGCAGGCCTAGCTTAATGCTGACACATCGCTAACATCAGCCAGGGAGAGGAGACCTCTGGGAGATGCTGAAACATCAGCACAGCACCATTTCAGATTTACAAGGAGGGATACACTTGCTCATCTGCGGTAGAATTTAAGAAAATGTCACACAATCATTGTGGCCTTTAAAGGCTTAATAATTACATGCATTTACAGATACCTGTGAGACACAGGCGACGTAAACGGGCAGAAAATTGTGGAAATGCACTAAAAAGGCCACACCCCCACAAATAAACCGATGATGATTCACATAAAGCCAACATGAAACTATTACTATTACAAATTTTCCATAACAAGAAAAATAATAATATAATTATTACAATATAAATATTGACTTAGTCCTCATTTTTAGCGGTTCACATTGAATGCAGCGTGGCGTTTGTAGGGTGTAGCATGCAAGAGCTACAAACCGATACAGTCTACATATTGGATAATTTGGTATAGTAGTGGTTTCAATGTATTGAATATTGAAATACGTATAATCTATCGACTCAATCTTGTATTTAGCAGGCGTAATAATATAACAAAACACCAGAAGCTTACAAAGAGGATATATTTTCTTCTTTTAAAGGCATTTTTGGGGAAATCGGATGGCATTTATGAACAATAAGGATATTATTTGAATGCATTGATAATGACGTGGGTTAAAATGACACAAAAAAAGGTTAAATAACTACCGTACAGCTGGAACAGACCTAAAAACTGAAAGTACCCACCCTCTTCACAATGCAGATCTTATTTTTGTTCACGTGTATATGATTATAATGGCTGCCCTTTGCTCTTAGCAAGCCATGCAAATAAGATTGGCAGAAACGAGCATGTGTCATCAATATGCGCAGATATAACCAGGAGTGCCACTGATTGATGATGCAAACCTTCTCCCTATAGCCTTTTTTGTGACCTCTGACTTCTCACCCCTCAAGGGGTTAAACTTATTACCCTTTGACTCGTGTGACCTCTGCTGTGAAAGGAGGTAGATTGAAGGATGACCACAGCTTAGGTCCTATTGGCCGATCTCTGACCAAACTGTGGCCAGAGGGCTGACCATCCAAACCCTAGAGGGATGTGACCCTGGCCCTGCCACACGCTCTGTGGATAATACTATTAACAGGTCAATACAAGCCTAAAAAAAATGGGGAGAGGGAATGCTGCTTTAACCTAAAGGATGAGCAGAAGAAAGGGATGAGGGGGAGATATTGTGGAAGGAACAGATTTGCAGAATGGATTTGGAGGTTATTTGTCAGGTCTGTTTGAACAAATGGTCACCAATTTGATATCCAAACAGGGATGCAATGACCTGGACAAATTTGAATACAACAGAGAGACAATACAGGCCACCCTGCAAACTTCAACATTGTTAAAGAATATGGTCCTTTACAAAGTGCATGGTCATTATTGTGTCCTGAACAAATACACAAATCTAAGAAAGTGAGCCAAATGATTTATTAACTTAATAAATTCCTGGGGTAGACTAACCCACCCCACCGAATATAAAAAAAAGCTCAGTCCCTGTAAAATCATGATAAAGCACCAAAATGTCATATAAAATAGAAGATATGTTAAAAACAGAATTATAACAAATCCCAAACTTCAGATTTTGTTGCATATAGAAATAAAATGTCCATATTAGAGGTGTGTTGCTTTACACTCTACCTCCATCTCTGGTAGGAGCAGGAGAGGGGTGTAATGAGTGTTAGCCAATACAGCACGTTACATGCAAGGCATGTGCTCCCTTTCTCTCTTACACACACGCGCACGCGCACACACACACACACACACACACACACACACACACATCACATTATTGGATTATTAGCTGCTTTTGCTTCTATCTCGCTTATCTCTCTCTGATAAAGCATATAATCAAGTTCGGCCTCTGACTAAGTTTTTATACGATACATAAATCTACTTTTTCATAGTGAAAAGGCGAACAATATGCAGCACGATCACAACTCAAGCTTTTGTGAAATTGTGTTACTGTGACAAATGCTGGGCAATGTGACAATCATTAACCACCCAAAAAACTCCCAAAATTCACTGTTCATCGCCAACTCTTTCACACCCACCATCATCACTATCACACCCAAAAAAAACCACAATACTCTTGGTGTTAGTGCAAAGATGCTACCATGTATTTCTACTAGACTTGGTTTGAATGAACGCCTCGACCCAAACATCATGAATACGCATATTGAGGGTGTACACAGGGCATACATAATGCGCTTTGTCTTCCTCCACCCTTAAGAGTTGAGCACCAATAAAAATAATAAAACGTGAGACTAAATAATGCAACAAGCAGCCAAAGCCGTGACTCCTACAACATTAGTTTTGAAAAGAGGCATTATGGGATGAAGAAACAAAATCGAGCTGAAACACATGCAGCCGATAGAATCCACTCCACTAAAGTTGTCAGACCTGCGGCTACAGTAGAGCTTGTAAACAACCATGCAAGCATGCATTCAATCTCACACAAACACACATGCGATCTCAGACAAACACATACACGTTAGTAGCACAGGATTACTCTGAACAATGCAGAGAGGAAATCTTTCGAGCGAAGAAGAGGGAAAGAGCAAACCAAAGAAAACTGAAGAAGAATTGGGATAAATAACAGAAAGCAGCAAGAAACAAATTGAAACAGCACCTTTAAAAGCATCCATGTGATGAGAGAAGGGTGGGACACCTGCAGAACCTTGCATGGTCTATCCAGAGCTCTTCAGCGACTGCTTCCTCACAGAGCAGAGTGTGTGTATGAGGCAGAGAGAGTATGTGTGTGTGTGTCAGTAGCTGAGGGAGGGGATCCTACCCCTCCTCCTCAGGACTGTGCCTCCTTAACAGGATGGAGGGGTAGGTGGGGCCACTGCAATAAAGCAAACACACACACATACACACACACATTTTTCTATGGTTATGTCCTCGCTTCTCTCTCGCTCTTTCCCGCCTCCACACTTCCATCTTTCTGCCTCTTTCCAAGACTTGCTCTCAACCTCTTTCCCTCGCAGACTTGCCCTCATTCCTCTTGCCTCGTGCTTCCCTCTGAATCTCAGTCTGTCTACAGGGCTCTTACACTCTCCCTCTACCTCCCATCTCACACCCCTCCCTACCCCTTGCCCCTATCCCTTCCTCTCTGACTGTATGGTAATATTAACGTGCTCCCATTAATCTGAAGAGGAGAGGGACATATGCTGTTTCTGGCTGGTGGTCCACAACCTGCTAAACTCCTGGGGTGTGTATGTGCGCTGTGTGTACACGTCCCGTCGGTCTTTAGTCTCATAATACTACAGTGCTAAGATTAAGCGGGACAGTCAGAGAGCATGGTGTGTTTGAAAGAGGAAAAGAGAGGAGAGGGACAGCGGAGAGAGGAGAGGAGTAGTGCCACGATCAACAACAGCAAAGCACACTTTTTTTTTAACCTTTTACAGTTCTTTCTCTGAGTCGCTGTGCCACCACCCCTCCTCCCCTCCGCTAATCCGGCCACCAAACACATATCCCATCTGATTCGGGGAGTAGCCATCCCTACATAAATCATTCCTTTATTCCATTGGCCACACGTTACATTCAAAGTATTGATCCACCACCCCCCTCCCACCCTTGCCGCAGCACTGATTGCAAGGAAACCCTTCACAACGGTCACAAACAGGAAGTGGAAAACGAACCACGGGTGTGTTTCGATTGACCACAATGGCGGATTCTGAAGCTTTGGTCACAACACCGAAGAAGGAAGATGTATGCTTTGCTGCACATAGTACGCGTGATGAAGACAGCATCTAAGATACAATAAATAAAATAAAAATAACACAAAGACTGGATCAGTAAAAATGCAACAAGCTGTTCAAAATGATACTGGGATGCTTTGCAGCTATGTTATCCTCAAAATAACCCAGGAAGCATCAGTACTACAGCAGGAGCCATTATGTACATCCATATTTCCAAATCTGTTAGTACAAAGATTAATATCTTAAGTTTGGCTGTGTAACCACATAACAAAGTCTAGCGTTGAAGCTTTAAACAAGTAAACACAAAACGATTTAAAAGGTGACCCAAGACAACACATTAAACTCTATGGTTTTTAGTGAACCACTGGCCTTAGATTAAAACTGACCATCAGAAGAGCAAACGCTGCCGTTTCCATGACAGCACAGCTGAGGATACTTTGAACTCTGACCTTATACTCCTGCCTGTGCTCTGAAGCGGTGACCAAGCCCAGGGTCAATCAAAAAGAAGGTCAGTAGGGGTCAAATGGTAATGACCCTCTCTACATTACGCAACTAAAACATATCAACCTCCTGCAAGTAGCATCTTAAGCATCATTCATCCTAATCAGGGAAGTGCACCTTCCAAGGGTACGGGGTGATGCTGCCTCTGTATAATGAGATAGGTGAAAGTCTGTGATGATGATGCAAGAAACAGACAACAGAAAACTGAAATAAGTAAAGATGATGAGGGTACACAAGAGATGATGCATTTGAAATTGTGGATTGCAGTCCATTCTTACAGTTCACTCATGGGTGAATACCTCTTTTTAAATTGGTAGCAATTTTGCTAAACTAATCACTTCAATATTTCTTTAGTTGTGCCTTTGATTGAATAATTGGCCTACATTATTATTTCACAATGACTCGAACTTGGGACAAAATGGACTACTTGGGGTTACATCTCAACATATGGTATATACTGAAACGCATGACTAGGTACTGAACATGAGAAGCAGCAGTGAAGTTACAAAGAAGAACAGTGTAATATTCAGCCGCAACATTTTTCTTCTAAGGTGAATTTGTTGGTTTACTAGATGCCTGTGATGAGTCAGCAGAAAGTAGAAAGGGTTTAATAACCGATGGGATAATAAAATTGCCAGATCCATCAACAATGATCGAGGACAACTGCCAAAACTACTGGATTTGTCCAGTAAAGAATGAACTTCCCAAGAGGAAGAGGGGATGATCTTTAAGAAAGGATGACACCGTCTTGGGGTAAAGAAACTGGGTTGGAAGAGAAGGGGGAAAGACAGATGAAGGGGTGGAGGGACGATCAGAGGGGTGCCAGACACAAAGAGGCCAGGCCATGGCCGGTGGCACGCGATGGGCAGATTAACCAGCGTTTCCTCCCCTAACTGAAGCATTAGGACACCTGACTGAGTCCCGCCAATGGCAGCCAGCCAAGGATTTGTAAGGGGGTGGGGGGGGGGGACAAGCTGGGGCTCGCCTTTCAACACTCAGGCTCTTCAACAACACAAAGAGGGGTGGGGTGGTGTTCGTAGGGGGAAAAAAATAGGGGGTGATGGGCTGGTGGCTTGGAGTGGGGATGTGGGGGGGTGGAGGGTGGGGGCTACAAGCCTTACCCCTCACCATCTGCTGCCCAGGCTAAGTGAGGACAGGGGTAGGGCCAGAGTGCGGGGTGGAGTATGTGAGCGCGTGCACGGGAAAACACACGTGTATCTGCGTGCACGCACCTGTTAGTGTGTCAGTGGGTGGGTGGGTGAGTGGAATGGCAGATGGACAGGGCATACTCCTGGCACCGGGGCTTCGATGTTAGTCATCCCACGTTAAGGAGTATCCCCCTTCCCCCACATTCCTAACCCCTGCTACCTAATCCACAGTGCCAGCCAATTCTTTATGTTTTGCTCAGTTTGATTAAGACATCCATGATTAGAGACATTATGGGCTGGGTGAGAGGGTGTGTGGTAACCGCTTATCCATGCGGCTGTTTACTGTAATGAAAGCCAAACAGATGCCGCCCCTTTTTACCCCAATGTCACTGCCCAGTATCTCCTATTGTACTGTAAGGTACATTTTATCAGTCACTAAACCTTATTTCCTTCTCGTGATTGAGAGAGGAAAAGTCTAAAGTGTATTATACACACAAACTACACTCGTGTGCATATCCTCGTGCAGTATTTGCCACATTCTCCCCCCTGCGTTGTGTGTTTATCTACATATTTATCTGCATATTATCAGTAAGCTGTCTATTTCCCTCTGTAAATAATAAAAAAAAAAAGGGGTCAGAGCAGCAGACAGTTCAGTCTTGCTGAGCAGTAATCTGAAAATGCCTGTAATCCTCCATACAGACACCGTGATTGTAGCGTGAAGAGGTGTTGCCTCGTCTCCGTTTAGCAGCCATGTGTCTGACCAAGCTTGACACGCAACCAGAGCCTTACAGCTGCCAGGACACACACAGAGATGAGGCACTGTAAAGCTGCCCCGGTCATTCACTGAAATAATTATGCCATTTTTTTTTTTTTTTTTTTTGCCCTATACAATGCAGTGTGAGTGCAGGTCACTGAACTTATTCAACTCTGTTAGAACAAGTGGCATATCTGAGAGCCAATGAAATCACTGGTTTATGAATATAACACAGGGTGTGGACAGTAAAGAGCCATTTCTGAAATTTGAGATGAACACACTGAACAATGCTTAATGGGAACTGTTTACTTGCAATCATCATGCCGTTGACACTTGTTTTGAGTGAGTACACGTGAATCCTCCCAAGGGACTTCTGTAACAATGAAGTGGCACTGAAGTTCCTGAAATAAATGGAAAATTAAAAAAAAAAAAAAAAAAATGCACTGGGGCAGAAAAGCAAGGTGCATGATTCTACTTTTTAATTATTTTTTTTTTTGGTGTTATGACACAGAAATCTTGAACTTGCCTTGGGTTCAGAGTGGTAATCACATGGTTCACCGTCTGTCGTGTCGCTTGTCTTGCACATTGTACGACTAAGCTTCACTTCCAGGATGTAGTTTATTCCTGCTACCACCTGATAGAAATAAAAAATAAGTCATTACAGGAGCCTCGTCGTGGTTTTTAAGGTGAGCATGACTCCAGAATAAAAGTTTTACCTGGATTTTGGCCGATGATATGTTCGCAATTTTATAAGCAAACACGTCTTCTGTGTTGGCTCTGTTGAATTCAGCCACAGCAAACCGTGCTGCGGTCACAACTTTGGTGCCGTTTACTGCGACTTCACGCGGCTCGCCGGTCATTACATCTTTGGTGGTCTCAAAGCGACCGGCCAAAGCGCAAAGGACAATACAAAACCAGGAGAACATCCTAAACCCAGCAAGTTATTCTGAAGTATTTGATGAGAGTCCCGTTTGTCGGTTACTTGTGGCTGAGTTCCGATTCAAACCCGGGTCATAAAATGCTTAATTAGGAGCGCACACCTGTTTCCAATCTGTTAATTAAAATATAAACGTCCGAAACTGGAAATCACCACACCGACCAGAAACTTCTGCGTTGCGCGGCAACCACGTTGCTAAGGTGCCGTGAAGCTGGTGTTGCTGGTGGAAAACAGACTAATGTATGTGAGTAAACTGATAAATACAATAAACACAAGTAGAGGTATGGGAATTGTGCATTATATTTATTTATTGTTAGAAATGTAGGTACCTTTCCCAGCACACGTGACCCCATTTAAACATTAAGACAGCATTATCATATTTCAAACTTACCTCTATGATTTTTGTCCCACACACACCATGGCAACACATATCTACCCATAACTCTTTAATGTTTTAAAGAAAATAACACATTTGCAAAGAGTGTTGTCAAGTGTTATTGTTTTACAACACTGGCACAGTGGATTTTTTCCTCCCACATTGATCAACACATTAAAAAATACATCACAGGTGCTCACTCTCTTTATTCAAACAGTCAAAGCCAACTGTCACATGATTAAGCTGAATGGAGGTAAGCCGTGTGTAATCAGACAAGTGATTTTAAATACTGCCCTGGTGAGTACACTTCCTGGCAGAAACTACATCATGAAATCAAAGGAATGTTTTATACCATTACATGACAAGGATACTGAAAAGTATCAGTCTGGGGAATGATATAACAAAATATCCAGGGTATTGAATAACCCTTGAAATGTGGATATCAAATAGCACTGCTGTAACTCTGCCTTGAACAGGCTGTCCTCAAAATGTTTTGAGTCCAGAAGGGCACTTTTGTGTGGCAGGCCGCTACACGCTCATCATACTAAATGTAATATTTGCTGTAAGCAAACCCCCCACCCAGGTCCTGGAGGAAGACCTAGTAACAACCATTTGGAAAAATATTTATTTCCTAACAAGACAACAGCCCCAAACATACTGTGAAGCACACACATACACACAAGCAATACATTTAAAAATGTGTGGCAGGATTTAAAAATGGTTATTGACAACATGATGCAACCTGATAGACCTTGTGCACTCTTGCAAAGATGCACAGGGAAACCACAGATCCATTCATACTCAAGCCCACAACTCCTGCCAAAGGTGACTCCACTTAATATAAAATTGAACAGGCAATTATTCATTATTACATGTTTCATGTTACTTTGTATTGTGAATGTTGAAAACATATATGTGTGGCAAATACATTTTGGGGACAGTAAATTTCTAATTTATTTATATATAATTTTTTATTTATACACTTTATTGCAACTTCTGAGCAGTAAAAATGTAGTTAAATGTAGTTGCTTCACAAATTAATTACCTTTAATTCTGAAGTATCAGACATGAACATATTCACAACTAAGATTAATTGGTTGTCTAGTGTTATTAGTTGTTAGTAGCATAAACTGCTACAACGACAACTTGCATTTTGTTGTACATTGCTGTGTTGTGGAATGATAATATACTGAACTGAATCTCATTCTGTGAGTCACTGAATTAAGATACTGACTGATATGCAGGGTTATTATGAATTGCTAATTATTGTGTAGGATCAAGAAAACAGGTGTGTATTCATCTGTTCTTGCCAGGGGGTTGAATTTCATCTCATCGTATACTTTGCTACAGACAAATGTTGAGGAATGTCCTGAGCTCAAGTTTGCAGAGTCACACTGATGAGAGGATCTTGCAGTCAGGGCGCAGTGACGGCCAAAGCAGGAGGAGCGTGGTGCTGCTGGATGAGCAATGGGCACTAGAGGACATGGGGGGAGGAGGATTACTGGAAAGGAAGTAATTAATGACTTTGTTCTTTGGATTTGAATTTAGAGATGCTGTTCTAGTAAAAAAAAAAAAAAAGACAAAGATATTCCTTTATTGTACTTTTAAGCATTAGTTATCCAGAATCCTGAGACACTGTGTGGGTGGGAGACAGCACACTGAAGGTGGGTGCAGGGTTTTGTTTTGTTTACTATACTAAGAAAGGATCGCATCGTGGCCAGTATGAACAGGAGGAACAGTTACAGTAGGGCTGCAACTAATGATTATTTTCTCAATTCATAGATTAATAGTATATATATAAATTGCACAGAGCTTAGTGTCATTTGATAAATAATATTAGCTGCAACCAGATAGTGTTTGGCATTTTACTGAAGAAATGATTTGCTGGTTCGTGGAATATGTTACATGGAATAATTTTATGGGGAACAGCTGATCAATTAACTCTAGATTAGAGCAGCTAATATCTATTTTAATGTACATATGGACATATAAATATTATATTAAAAACAGACCTGAAATAACTCATCTTTTAATAAACCTGTTGTGCCCTGAACCAACCATTACAAATATATTATGCAGCTGAGATTTGTACAAGCTTTAAAATGTGAAGGCAAACTGATCCACACTGCAGTATTTTTTATCAGGTTAACTAACTTCATTTGATGTAATGGTGCTAACACTTACTCTGGATTTTTAATAGTTGACTAATAATGATTCTGCTTCATTTAATCAGAGGAACAAGCAGATACAGAACACAGTGAATAGCTATATTATATTTGTGGGCATTTTTTTTTAATATAACTTAATTTAAAAAGGATGTCAGGAATAGCAATGGTGGAAAAAAGTAACAAAATGACACAGATTAAACACAAACATATTACTGGATCATTGTAATTGATGCAACATGTACCATTTTGTAGCTGGAGCTGTAACTTCAACTCCTTAATGTACTTTTGGTAGTCTATATTGTATATGCTTGTTATGGAAAAATCTTCTTTTGGTGAACTAAAGCTGTGAAAATGTAGTGAAGTAAAAATGAGCAAATTATATTTGTATCTGTCTTTACATGACAACTCAGCTGTTAGCTCGCATACCGGCGTTTTCTTACCGACATTTAAACTTTTAAGGCGTGACGTTGAACGCTTCGAGGAACAAACGACTGCCTGTTGACCATAAATATTAAACCTACATTTATTAACGTAACATATTCTGTAAGAGCAAAACAGAGTTAGCACTGACAGCCGGTGAGCATCCATGTGCAACAACGCTGTGGTTCTTCTTCATTGCGCCTTTACAACTCATTTTACGGCAGTTGGCAGATAGCAAGAGGCGCATTAGCGCCCCCGAGCGACCCGGAGTGTGAACTGATTTTCTGCTTTTACGAATATACTCCTTAAGTCTCTCCCTCGTTCACAGTTTAATATTTCTTTTTTTTTTTTTCATTTTTTCATGAACTTTATTTTTCATTTTTTTAATTAGTAAAACGTTTCCAAATGTATTGAAATATATTAACAGAAGCAGGAGGGCTGAAATAATTGGCAGAGGCGTGTAGCATGATACAAAGGAAATGGAGACATGGAGGCAACACAAGGATGAGTATGAGTATGAAATATGTTCTTTGGTTTTAATTCATTTTAAATACGGTATGTAATTTATGAGCTACACATTTTTATTTAGGAGCATGCTTTTCTGAAAGTATAATTAATGTTGGTCATTTTGCAAAATGTTTGTATATGCATGTGCCATAGAAAATAAAATGAGACCCAATATGATCATGTACCAATAAGGAACTGTTTTGTTTGTTTTATTAATTTAAAGGTACTCTTTATTCTAAATATAAAACCAAAAGATCAAACACACAAATGGAAATTAAGCTTTTTTTTATTTTAAAAACAATAAAATATAAACCACACTACACTTTTAAAAAGCCTATTTTCTCTTTTGTACAGAACATTGTAGTGTTGATCAAGCACTTTTTAAAATGGCCACATGTGAACAAACAATCATCACAAATACAGGGAAATCAATTCATTGGAAAAACTTCCATAAATGTTTCTATTTGTGGGAAAACATGATGTGAATCTGTTTCAGTAAAACAACATCTGAAATGTACACCCGTCTAAATGTATTTAAAGGGGCGCTCACCTCAAGCCAAAACTATTTATTTTGGTCTGAATCTACAACACAGATTTTAAAAAAAACCCCCAAAACAAATCACTCTACTTTGACAACTCCATAAGAGCAAAAATACATACACAAGAAATTATGTTTAAAAACAATCCCTTAAACAATGAAGGAATGTAGTGCTGGTTCATCTTTTCCTCATGGCTGGAAACACCAGTACAAACACAAAAAACATGTTTAAAAAAAACAAAACAAAAACATAACAGCATCACAAACTGAACAGCTAGAAAGACTTGGATTAAGCTACACATTAGTTGTTGCATCCACCCTTAAATAATCTTTATAAAAGTTCTGTTATTAGTTTTTCTTTTCTGACAATCTTCTGGTTACGTTTGTCAAACAAGTCTACTGTGAGTGTTTTGGCACAAAATGCGTCATTATTATGCATTATTTGTAGTATGATATGTGCTCCGCGTTAAAGAAGCAATCCAAAATAGTATTCTGGGCTGTGTGAGTCGTGCTGATATGAAGAACTGGCACAATGCAAACCATCCTTAAACTACTGTGTAATATCTGCAAAACAGAAAACTGCTGTTCATACTTAAATCTGCAATAACCACTCAGGAAAACACAATACAGCTTTTTTTTTCTTCTTTTTTTTGTAAAGGGTATTTCTAGGGTATAAAGTAACTTCACCCCATCATAGGGACCATCGCACCTGAGGTACCATTAACACATCTTTCAGAATCAAAAACCGCATTCAAGCTTGTCAAGTCAGAGGAAATTGTGGCAACTAGAGAAATGTGTACCAGGAGAAATGTCTTGGGAGATTTTTCTTCCTCTCTTTTTGACCCATGATATAACAGCAGTGTGGTCACACAACATATCTGCCAACACTAACCTAAGTACTAACCTAAGGTCTCCACAAGTCACACTCTTCCTAACAAGCGACTCCTGCGGCTATTGGCTATACCGGCTTTGCTTGTTTGGATATCATTAGATGCCAATTTCTGTGCTGAATATCAAACCACAGCTGGGCTCCCAGTTTGATTTACGACATGCTTAGTGTGCACGATGCTGGGAAAGAGGCAAATATTACCCCTTAAAAAGAAAAAAAAAAAAAAGGCTCAAAAGTAAAATGACAGAATTGTCCTATTTTAGGGTATTTTTGTGGCTCTACAAGGCTTCTGCTGCAGAGCAAACATTAATGGTTAGTCTGCTATTTTAAGATTGTCTCTAAGCACAATCTGACACAGAAACAGACCACGTTTTAACTGAAATATTGTCCAAAAACCTCCATAGCTAATATACCTCTCCTTTATTGGTATACACGTGGGAATGGAGAAGAAGTGTGTGCTGGGATTTTAAAGAAGGAGATCTGTTGTTCGATACTAGCCTGTACAAATGACAAAAGACGTCATCAAAACAGGAGTGTTGACAGTTATGTTAGGCAGCGGCGCACTGCCCCCGCTGGACGACAGTGATGGAAACCCTGGTTTGTACACATAACTCTTCAGTCAGTATGATGTCCATTAGAACCAACATGTGTTCCTACAGGGTGTTATTCTCCGGGGCGAAGAGAGCTGCCAGGCCCAATGCTTCAGTGTTCAGTACATCCTTGACCGGCTTTGGCTTTTTAAAGAGCGATGGAAGATTCCGGATATGAACCTCCTTTCTGAACTGCTGGCACAGAGCTTTCTGTTGGCAGGGGACAGAGAGCAGAGTTTAAACAGAGCTATCCAAAAGATCCACCAGAAAAAAAATTTCATTAGATTGTACTGCCCTGTTGAGCTGCTGCACATTTTTTTTTTTTTGCTGCCGAGCACAGAAGATTTACAACACAGCCAGAATCACCCTGCTGAGTAATGACTTGCACTATTAGGCCGGTGTCTCTGGTCGCCGCTGATGAGGCTGTACAGTGAGATATAATAAGAGAAGCACTGCTCTCTAGTGGCTAAATGTGGCATTACCCCGACGGTTCCTGCAATGAGCTTCTTGAACTGGTCTTTCCTCTTCTTGTCTCCAGCCTTCTGGCCATTGGGGTCCATGAGCCTGTGATCAAACTGGTCCAGAGCATCCACATTAATGTTCGGGATCTGGGTCATCACTGCTCTCAGCTCCATGTAGCGAGGCCGCTAAAAACAGATGGACAGACAGGTGTTCGCACGAGCAAGGAGATTAAAAGCGATGCATTCTCAGGATGCATCTCCACATGAACGGAAAATTTGCTTGACACCAATATTATATGACTCTAGAGCTGAAACAATTAGTCCATCGCCTGCAAATTAATAAGCAACTACCTTGAATATTGAATTTGCAGGTTATTTTTTATGCTTTTTTAAAACTGTAGGATAGTAAACTGAACACCTTTGGATTTAAGGACTGTAATTTGGATAAAACAATTACCACCATTGTAATTTCCTGATATTTTATAGACAAAACAGTGGCCAGATTAATAATACAAAAGGGGACATCTTTAGGGGACTACTTTAACTGAAAATGGACCAAACAAGAAGCAGAAATAAAGAACAGATATTGCAGAGATCGTTGTCATTAGCCTCACCAGGTTTTCGTAGATCAACAGGGCCAGCTGAGAGAGGGTGGAGTTGCAGACCTCATGCTGCCCATGAACCTGAAGGCCCCTAAGAACACTGGTAAAGAACCATGTGACCGCCTCGGGAAGGAGATTACCCCCTACGACCTGAAGAGACACAGTGGAAGGAGGAGAAAAACTTAATGTGTAGAACGTAGGAGATCACTTCATACGAGTCACAGAAAATTCAAGACGCGTCGGTTGTGTCATCAGTACAAAACGAATCCACAAAAACTGGAAGGTAC
Organism: Protonibea diacanthus; assembly: GCA_028641955.1. Taxonomy (NCBI): domain Eukaryota; kingdom Metazoa; phylum Chordata; class Actinopteri; family Sciaenidae; genus Protonibea; species Protonibea diacanthus. The sequence goes on from CM053989.1 coordinate 11,802,561, forward strand.
TCAAAGTCTGTGAGTTGTTCATACGTTTTGGATTTTCAACAAACTCCATTAAAAAGAAGAGCAAAACTTTCAGTATTTCCTGTGTATTTGAAACTCAATAAACCACACTGCTACGCTGTATGGCAGATGTTCCTTCATTAGTACTGTATTTTATCTTGTACAGCAGTTATAGTCTCACATCCTGCTCTAGAGCTCCAAAACTGAGACTGAAAACAGTCCAACGATATGCACCACTTGCTCGTTTGAATGACATTTGGTAGAACACACACTGCCCAGCTGTTTTAAGAAAGTATATATTAGTACATGATTGTGCCCTGCTTTTGAAGATTTACATCTTCAGCAGTCGCTTGGTGCAGAGAGCCAGAGGTGAGGTAGCGAAGTCGGAAATAGATGGACTGATTTTGGTCTTTTTTGGGGGGATTTGTGGACAATAACAAAAATAGCATTGAGTGCTACCTGCCGCAGAAGAGTCCAGCAGACCACGGAAGCAGTGCGGTGACAGTTTGTGGTGTCCTTCCACGACAGCGAGGTGAAGGAGAGCGTCAACAGGGACATGTAGATATTCTGGGTGAAGAAAAAAGAAACACTGGAGTTTATATACAGAATTTAATGAGTGACTATGATGCACGATGGGTTTCAGGCCGACCTCGTATTTCATCAGGCATTTTCCCAGCTCAGTCAGCTCCTCTGTGGGCTGGGTAGACGCTGTCTGCGCTGAATCCATCATCATGTCTTCCTCTATGAGAGCACATTTCAAGTAAAACAATGAAATGCTTGTCAGAATAAAAAGACAAACAGCCTATTTATTGATTCAATCTTTTACCCTCCATTTCCTCCTTATTTGCTACTGGTTCGGGCACTTTTCTGGAAATACAGCTCGCAGCTAGAAGAGAAGGAAGAAGAAAAGATTACGACCTCACAGTAACTCAACTCTCCACTTTTACTCTCTCTCTTCCCTCAGGCGGTTGTGTGCTATATCCTGGAAATCCAGTATCTCATATTTTTTAGTACCTCCACAAGATGAAACATCAAAAATCGCCCTCATAGCCCAGTGGTTACAAAGACAGCAAGCGAAGGATAATAGGAATTGTGCCATGGGCATCAAGCTGTCAGAGACCTCAAACCTCCATCATGTTTGTGACCCGTGTATGAGTATATGTCAGACACTGAATGCAGCGGTTTGCTTGTAATATTGTTTTATTTCCCAGGAGTCTTGTTAATATGTAATATCTCAGCTCTATCTAGGAATTAGGATGATATTTGTTCTTTTCTAATGTGTTCTGAAACTGTTCTCAGTTTGTGCAGCTGGTAGAAAAACAACTTCATCTGACTAAAGGGCATTAGCGGGATCATAAAACAACTATAACATCACTGTAATAAAAAAATAACTCACTTACAATTAATTTTATTTTTCAATCAATACTTGTGCCTGCAAATGCAAAGAGGCTGACCCATAGTGCTCAGTGTAATGATAGTTAACACTGTCAAACTGTCAACTCCACCTTAACTGAAAATAATCTGCTGATAGTAACATATGTTAAATCATGTGTGCGTATAGCTGATGTTTTACCACACCTTTATACGCTGTCAGATTATAACTTACTTTTACTTATTCAAAACACAACAACAGTTTGAAATACTTGTACTGAAATGGGGTAAAGTTAGATGCATTGAGATGCCTGAAACTTACAGAGGAGATCCAGCACCTCCCTGGTGAGCAGGCAGACCAGCTGCTCCTCAAAAATCTCCTGCGTCACCTGGCTCTCGTGACACACCACCTCCTCCTCGTCCTCGCCACTAAAAGCACAACAAACAGTTTGCCACTTACGTCCATGAATCTGATTTGCAGCTCAGACATGGCGAGCCATCAAAGAATTAAAACATACAGTATCCTCAGAGTGATCTGAGTTGAGCTCTTAGCTCTGTTTGAACTACGTAAAGATTAAAACCAACTGCAAGCTTTTCTTTTTCATGAAAATATCTCTCTGATTCGGGGGTGGGCAATCTGTTCAACAAAATCCTGACCTAAGGTGCCCACAATCGACTTTTCTGGAATATCACAGTGATTATATCATTTAATATCCTCTTACTTTTGTTTCCAAACTTCACATAACCTCACCGACTAGCAGTACGCTACGTGAACAAAACAATAGCCTACTAGATGGCTGTGCTGACTGGACACATGACTTCATGTGGCTCTTCGTCGGGGCGACGTATTGTAAACAAAGCAATTGAGCTTTAAGTGTCATTTCATGATTATGTTATATTTTGGCTTCTGTTCACAACTTCAAATTAAACTCACCTAAACTCCCCGTTTTATACACGCACAGATACAAAACACCACAACTTACTTGACCGAGGTCCTCTGGATGATGACCTGCCACCTGACGCTGAGTCTCTGCAGTATGAAACAGAAGCGAGGCTGTGAGATTTGGCAACAGAGACAGCTGTGACAGAGCGGCTTATGTGTATTTAATGGTGATATTAATGATCTACAGAATGGAGAGTGTGGCGATCCTGACCTGCAGCATGTAGGCGAACAGAGGGCCCAACAGGGGGGAGAGCAGACTGTCGTAGTACTCCTGAGGACACGATAGCACCAGCTGCCTCACAAACAGGCGTGTGACTTGTTAAGAAAATTCAGTGTTCAAATGAAGCAATAGGTCAGCTTTGTTCATGCAGAGAAGAATTCATTTTAACAAGTCTACAAGCCGACTAAAGCATGGTTCAAGTCAAGTCAAGTCAAATGAGGATATGAATCATAGGGCGAAGTCTGTGGTCAGGTACGTGGTCGAGGGAGACAAATACAGAGCCAGCTAGTTCTGCAGCCAACCTCTCGATAGTGTAGAATTCCTGCTGCAGGGACAGACCTACATTTCCCAGGATGTTGAGGCTGCAGAGGTAAAGAGAGCAGAAGAGGAGGTAGACTTTAAATCTGCCAACGCGTGTGAGGTGAAAAACAACAGCTGGCGCAACATAATTCTCACCAGTTGTCGTTCAGCGTGCTGAAAAATCCCTGCATGCGCTCCAGGTTGGTTCTATACACAGGAGAGTCATAATTTTCCAGAACATTCTGAGAGAGACCTGTAGAAAACAGATAACGAGAAGGTTTAAGTACAGTTTTTCCTTTTTCAGATGATGCTCACCGTTATTCTGCAAGAAGCATGTGCAGACAAACTTACCAAGAACAACATTTTTCTCTGCATCCATCACCTCGTGGGCCCTGGAGAAGGTCTCGCTCAGAAGAGCCATGTTCTCTGGCATGAACAGACTGTTGTGAGTCCTACATTGAGGAATAAAGAAAGGGGACTGGTCAGAGATCAGTATGATAGGCATTTTTATTCAGACATGTCACACGAGTATGAACACATGTCACACATGAACACAAGTATTTGGAATAAAAAAAAAAAAAAAAAGACATGACAGTGTAACAATTACCTGATCAGAGCGAGCAGGTTGGGCAGCAGCAGCAGGAACTGAGCAGTGCAGGGGTTTCTGTAGATGGGAGCTCCAGCAGGGGTGTAGCCCACCACAAACCCGCCAGTCTTAGCTTCCTCCAGGTCTGAGGGCCAGCGAGCCCGCTTCACCACCCCCAACATGGCATACAAACAGAAACTCAACTAGAGTACGGTCAAAAGAGAAGAAAGGAGAAACAGTTAAATACGTTTTACACTACTACAGAAGTATACAAGCCTGCTAGCAGTGTGGACAATGTCACGTTGTTGGTTAGTCCTTGACTGAAAAACATCAACTACTATTTGACAGATTGCAATGAAATTTTGTACAGACATTTATCATCACGTCAACATTTTAATTTGTCTTTTATTATTTATGAACAAATACATGCAAATAATATATAATAATAATGTCTGCTGTGAAAAAGGTCGGTTGCACACAACTTTTTTGCAGAATTTTTTGCAATAGTAAACGAGTAGTATGTGAGCTCAGACTATAGTATTCAACTAACTCAGTTTTTTCTTACCCGAGCTCTATTAAGCCCTGCTGTATCCGTCTCTTGATTTTGCTCTGTGACCACTTGATCGGCTCCAATAAAGGACAAGAACACAGCAGGGTTCAACAGCACACTGAAACACAAAGAAGAGATCAAGGTCAATTATCTGTCACGAAAATAAAATAAATCATGTACAATTAGTTGAGGGAGAAAAAAAAAAAAAATTTAAAAAAAATTTAAAAAAATCAAACGCACTGCCTCATCTCATCCGAGGTCCAGTCTGTAACCACTGAGGCCATCAGTTCATCTAGAAAAGCCTTCTGCTTTGCAAAGTCTTTGAACTGGTTACTGATGAGCACCAGAGCTTCCATCAGTGCACATTTCTCCATGTGAGTGAGTGAGACGTCGCCCGAGAACAACTTCTTCACGTGATTGTAAAACATGTCGAAACAAGGCTGCAGAGAAAAGAAAAGAAAAAAGATACAGCCAAGCATTTTCTTGTACTTGTGCACATTTTATGCCCTAAATCCATCAACTAAAAGCAAGTGTTACGCTATTTTACTTTAACTGTGACACAAGGACATTTACCAAGATGAACTGTGGGTAATCTCGACAAATTTTGATGATGGAAGAACAGGCGTGACGCCTCACGTTCTTCACGGCTCGGGTCCGAGGTGCCTGTAGTTGAAGAAGACAACGTCAGCGGGAGAATACAGTTTCTGGCCTTTGACGAGGACAAGTGCTGATATTTGGCTCACCTTATTTTCCTGAACAACCTCGAATGTGATAGCGTTAAACAGCTGCAGGAACAAAAGAAATACAGTAAAGTCGATGTTAATGATACATACAAACCAGGTCTAAACAGAATACAGATTAACATTTTATTGCTGAAAATTGCAGGTGTGCCGACATAAAACAGTGGCAAGTCATATCTCAGAGACGTTCCCTTGATTATTTGAGCATTAATTCAAACTTAGATATCTTTCACAGCTACCCCAATCACCACATTTAATCAAGAAACCACTTCATATTCATATTATGCATTTCCATATGCCTGCAGCTATATACAACAACAATAAGAATAAATGAATACACAACTATATTTAGTATGTCATGACAACTTGGCTGACCTTGTTGAGGATCTGTGGCAAGAATTGCTGTCTTCGGATGGCAAACGGGAAGAGAGCAGAGACGTTGGTGAGCACACAGGACAAGATGAGCGGGTCTTTGGTGTCGTAGTTCAGTACGGCCTGCAGCAGCTCCATGCTCTGATCTATTGGCAACTTCTACACAGTAAGAGAAGGCAGACAAGGCAAACCTTTAACATCATTAGAATCAAACATCATTTTTCACATGCAGTTTTGTTCTGTTACTTGTAATAGCTCCCGGTACCTCCTCCTCCAGATTTTTGAAGATCTGTGCGACCATACACTCCATGAAGACGGTCATTGCATCCCACTGGACCACTGATGGAGACAGGAGGGAGCACAGGCCCTCAGCAGTCTTAGCTAGGGAGGTACAGAGAGAGAAGTCAAGTTAATTTCCGAGCCTGTTGTACCTGAGTGGGCTGCGGGATAACTAAGCAACTGGGACTCTTTGCAAACCCAAATTAGTTCAATATTGCTGCAGATTTTACATTATTTTAAATGAACCAAATCCACCATTAAAAAAAAAGGTACAGAAAATATCTCCACAGCAGAGAACCAAAACACAGCTACAAAGATTCATTAACTCCCCTCTCTCTAATGCTGTAGAAACTTGCCAGTAATGAGGACAGACACTCACATGTCGTATTCCCAGTATCAATAGGGCTAGTGATTTGATACTGTAACCACTCTGCTGCTAACCGGAAGGCCTCCAGAGGAACAATCCGACACGCACTCCTCACCACCTCTCCCTGCTGGGCTCGAAAAGCTGTCAAACATGAAAACACACCATGAAAAACATGAAGGGATAAAATACAGAGTAGCGCTACTAAGTGAAATAAGTCCATAATTACAATTGAAGAACGAATTGAAGTCCTCGTCGCTGTCAAAGTCCACACGGGAGTATTCACAACTGGGGCTATCGTCTCTAGATGGGAAACCAGTCTAGAGAGGAAAATAAAACTCTGAGTTTACTCTGTCTGTCTCATGTGCCCTCGGGAGGGTAGTAGTGATATCGCTGTCTCACCTTGACCAGGTTGGACATAGACGCTCTGAGGTATTTGATGGACATCTCCACAACAACCGCTTCCTTTGACATAATCTCATGTCTGAATAAACATCCCCACGTAGCCTGAGTGGATGACTTCAAAAACTGCACAAACAAAAATCACAAGAGCTCAAACACAGCCGATTCAAAGGCAGCTTTTATAATTTGAGGTAGAGATGACAGCTTGAAGAAAGTGCACCCAAAAAAAAAAAACTCTCTCCTCACCTGACTGGAATGTGTAGTGAAAGCTAAAAGCGCCTCCGTGTACTTGCTGAGATTTGCAGGTACTTTAACGTCTACGTCTGAACCCTGTTGAGAGAGCAAGATATAAGAAATGCACCAACATGCTTCTGTGATTTTACATATTGTGTCTGGACCAAGATAAAAAAAAAAAGACCATGTTTTATTAATGTGTGGCCAATTTAGGATGAACTCACCACTAATGAGCAGAGCTGGCCTCCCAGAGCACACAGGACCTGACACAACCTCTTCAGGAAGACGTAGCGCCGCTCCACCACCTCCACTGCTCTAAAAAAGGTACAGTACATATATAGAGTCACAGTTAGACACCCTGAACAAACTGTGTTTTATGACTGTCTGACATCTGTATGTGTGCTCTACAGGAGGCAGACGTGCCACATTACTTACTTTGGATCAGAGGACTTCTTACATATTGCAAGGCCATCTGCTGACCTGTAACCAAACAGACAAAAACCATTCAATAACAGTGACAGTGGATGGTTGACGCTTGTAAAGAGGGATGAAGAAGAGGACCACTTGTACTCACTGGGCTGCAGAGAGGATGTAGTGGATGGCCACGTCATCAAACAGCAGCATGAATGGCTTCCTGTCCTCCAGCCTGCCCTGTGGCAACACGACACAGTTGATTACACACATTCTTAAATTTAATGTAAACATCCACTGTCATGTCCCATCTGATATATGGTCCTACAATAAATAATAATGAAGTTTCATATTAGAAATAAAAGCACTAAGAGAGAGCACATGCTTCCAAACCTGCACAATCCTCTACATTAATTATTTAAAAAAAAAAAAAAAAGTGCATCAGCATCGAATACACACAGTGATAGACAGTTATACTGATGGACATTTTCTTGATTTCACTCTGTTGGGGAATATTAGAAATTGTACAGAGTCAGAGCCATTTAAATTATGATGAAGCCATCTGATTTTAAGGAAAATCTACAAGTCGACATATCAACTTTGTAGGAGTCATCGTGAAAAAAAAAAAAAAAAGAAACTTTCTAAGAATTCAGAGAAGACGTCTTTCTCTTCCACAGCCCTCAGTTCACAAGGTATGATCTTATGTTATGTTATTAATAGCCACAAGGTAGGGCTATTGCTCTGGATCTGGACTACAGTACTTGTTTCCATGAAGTGTTGCCTAACATTTTCTAGTGAGGTCTGGTAAGATGTTCTTAAGATATCAAAGCAGTCTCTGACAAAAAAAAAGTGTAACTGAAAGGAAAAACTGTCAGGCAAGCATTATGACTAAACCACAGCCCTTCGACACGTTTTTTTTTTTTTTTTTTTCCTCCTGTGACTCACCTTCCGACTGATAGCGATAAGCAAACACTCAGCTGCCTCCAGCTGCAGCTCTGGTTCACCCAGCAGCAAACACAACATCTCCAGTAATTGACAGTTTCCAGAGGTAATATACACCAGAGACACCCAGTCTATGTAGCCTGCCAGCGTGTTCAGCGTCGCTACAGCAACTCGACAATGAGCTTTGGCCTGTGTGTGGAAGAATGAAGGACAAAAAGGTGTGACACCAAAGTAATCCAAGTTATGAAATTCATGAGTGGGTCATATAAGAGCACAGGTGGGAGTGATGTTTTCTCACCTGCAGTTCATGTCCGGGTGATTCTTTCTGGATTAAGAACAAATTGGACAAATATTACGGTCACTTCACTGTTGATAATTCTCCCCACAATAATAAGAACCATAAAAAGTTAAGACCCCACTGACCAGTTTACGGTAGTCCTCGACATTGACATGCAGAATGGCCATCATGAAACTGAATATGCTTTCCATGTTCTGGGAGAGTGTCTGCTGGATGTCTCTGCGCCGCTGGGTGGGCAACGTCTGGAAGGTGATCACGTCCTCCGCCAGCCTCAACAGGATCAACATCACCAACTCTGTCTGTGCCTCCTATGAACATGAATTTTAGTTTGACTTTATTCACTAATGTTTGACTTTTAAAAAGTTCACAACAACAACAACAAACAAAGAAGTGGAAAAGATGATTAGATTCATAGATGCTGAAAGATAAAAATCTTCTAGTGGCTAAGTCTATATGATGATGCCACATGAAAATGAATGTGACTAATCCGTGGCAGGTACTGATTTGCATGTGAGGTATTACATAATCCTATTCAAATTAGCTGTTAGGTGGCAAATGGAGCTACTGACATGAAGTAACAAACTGTTGTCTGGACCTATATAAAGTACTCACCCCTTGGCTAGTGAGAGCCTCCATCTCTTTCAGCATATCTGGCCAATGTTGAGGCCATTCTCTCTTTATCATTTCTACTGTGATTCGTGACAAGACATCTTTGATGTGGCTCTCCTCCTCCAGGATCGAATGAGTACCCTGATAAGACCCCAAAAACAGGTATCAGATAAGTGTCTACAACTTTGACAATGAGACAGACTTTCTTTTGCTTCTTAAAACAGATGATTATGTTGTTAACACGCTTACAGTTGATAACAGCCGCATGGCACACTCCTTCAGCTGCACTTTCTCTTCTTGTTGCATGTTGTTCCATCGAAACCTGCAAGAAAAAACGTGCTTCTCTTTTAAATATGCAGCTTTTTCTTTTAATCATGATCATAATTTCTTATACTCAAGTTACACTTACTTGATGACATGCTCCAGGATTTGCAAACCAAAGTGTCTCACTACAGCTGGCTGGGCTTTGTCCGCTAATTGTAAGCCACATGGGACACAGAAGGAGCTGGTCTCTTTAAACTCTTCACAGAACTGTTGTGAAAAATAAAACGTATCACATTACACCACATAACATACACTTTTAAAAAGGTATAATAAAATAGCTTAATATGACTGTGGACATGTAATGCGTCAGCATCAAGAGGCTACAGCAGCAGCTGCCTCAGCAACATTACAATAAACACTCAAATAGCACAAAGCTAACGACCAACATTGCTGTTTGTAACATAAGATTAGTGACTTTTTAGTCGAGCCATTTTTTCAGAAGCCGTCGCAGGACTATCAATATACCACATCTATGAATGAATGAATGAATGAATGTGAGTCGACAGTGGATGTGGTGATGAGGTGGTGAGGTGGTAATCGTGGCATACCGGCTAGCTCGCAAAGCATCTGGGCATCACAACTGCAGCTAACTGTAACTAGCGTAAATTAGCTGTATGATCAGCGCCGTTACCGTTAACCTAGCTGATAAAAACCGACTTTTTATTCGGCAACGTTAGCTTTTGATATCACTTTCACAACAGCTCCAATAGATGACAAGCTCAGCTAACTAGCAGCTAGTTAGCAATCCATAACGATGCTACCTTTAGGGCCTCCAGTCGGTAAATTTGGCTTGTCGCTGCGTCCATCATCACATTAACAGCTTTGATAAGCTCCTCACACATGGCAGCCACCTGGTCAGCCATGACTTCAGGTAGCGTCTTAAGGCGAAGGCGAGGGGGCTCCCTTATGCAAAACACCTGCACGAAGTGCGCCGCGTACGCTCAGGGAGGTACCAACGTGCACAAAATGTGCTGTCCGCGAGTTTGAACCTTCGGCTCGCCGTTGACCGGGAATGCTGGGAAATGTAGTCGAGGCGCCATTTTTTTTGCTGAAAGAGAAATCACTTCTTAGAAACATTATGTCGAGGACATAATTAAAGGTGCAGTGTGTTTATTTTCAGAATAAGGCAAACATTAAATATATAATATTCATAACCTTTCATGCATGTATGATCACTTGAAAATAAGAATCTTTTTTTATTTTTGTCACTTAAAAACGAGCCTTTTATATTTACACTGGGAGCGGGTCCTCTTTCATGGAAGCTGCCATATTGAAACACCGTGTTTCTACAATAGCCCAGAACAGACAAACTAAATACTGACTTTAGACAGAGCCTCTCAAGTGTTGTTTCTCCTTTACAAGGGCGATGTGAGGAGATTGCATTGCAGTGATTACACCACTAGATGCAACTAAATTCTACACACTGGAACTTTAAATAAATGGTCATATAAACAGATAAATGAGCCAATAAATTGATAGGTTATAGGTTAATTTATTCATGAGTTATTAATTATACACATATCACTTTTCATGATAGTTGGAGGGGAGTCACCTTACGTAATTATATTGTTTGGGTAACCACCCTATCACCTTACGGCTCCTCAATTCATTTCACAATTCATGGCTTTATTTATAGATTTGCTTATTTATAGGAGCATTTATGTTATAATGTTTGGGGTTTCAGGATGTTCTCTTATCTCACTAACATAAATGGAAGGTCATATTTGGAAGACAAAAATTTAAATTAATTCAATTTATGGAAAGATCACACCTCGGACACAAAGACTTATGGATAGCTAGGGTAGATTTGGATGGAAATATATAGAAAAAAGTCATGAAGTCATGCTGGTGTCTAAAAGTCTGACAGCTGTTGGAAAGAAGGATGTTGCGGTCCTTCTTATATGGTGGGAGTAGCTGTCTGTTGCTGAAGGAACTGTTTATGACCCCCACAGTCTCTTGCAGGGGGTGAGAGGTGTTGTTCATGATCTTTTTTTTATGCATACATGATGAGAGATACACGTTTGGTTAATAAAGTCACTTTGTTTGTGCATCTATACAGACTGTCCAACACAGTCCTTCCAGAGAAAATCAACACATTGACTGCTCAATGTTTTTAAAAAATCAAACATCTCTGCTTTTGAAAGTGAAATAAATTTTGAGAGTGAAATAAATAACACTGAAATAAATAGATGATAACAGCCTAGTAGGGTTAGTGGGCCCCTACCAGCCTATACATATGGGACAGATGTGTGCTGATAATGCATATTACATAGACTATCATTTGCAGCTCGCCTCTGTGGAGTCTAGGGGGCAGTCCAGGACAGAGCTGGTCCTCTTGACCAGTTTGTTGGACGCATCCGTGGACAAAAACCCTTTAAAAGTAAAGAAGGTCAAACACCATCGACATCTTAGTTAATTATTTGACAAGTCATAAATGAATCTCTAATTTAACGTGTCAAGGTGTTACCTGATTAAACTGCTTGCCATAGCTCCACCCACGCGCAACACGAGCAGAGCGAGACCTCTCACTTTGGTCCGATTGAGCTACTTTTTAATATATAAGTTTAATTTGCTGCGCGGAATCTTGTTGTCCAACTGATTTGGAGTAAACTTTGGTGTACAATGGCTGTCATTTCTCACTCTTTGGGCAGTTTCGTGCTTACACCGGACAAGTCTAGCCGGTGGGGGTGTTTTCTGTCTCAGGACGAGGCGGGGCTTGAATTCCAAAGTGGAATGAGTTTCCTCCCCATACGTCACTCTGGGATAGGCTGCGAGCTATCGAGCAACCCCGTCAGTCAACGGGATCTCGGGCTGGTTACCTACGCGTCCTAGGGTGAGTGAAGAAAAAAAAAAACCGTAGAAAATATCAAATTATTGCTTTATAGACTTATAATTTGTTTCTATCAGTAGCTTTCTCACAAAGCGCGAGCGTTTTTTTCAGTAGTGCCTTGCGCTCGCGACCAGCCGTTTGAAAGTTCTACGCGATGCTCTGAGAACTACAACGGAAACTTTTGTCGTGAAGGCCTTGTTATTTGTTGCAACAGGTCCGCGTCACGGCATATACAATAAACATTTGTGTGTTTATATTATTTTTTTTGGATTGAATTCATAAAATAACGATGTGCTTTTTTTAAATGCAGAACGGGACCCCCAAAAACAGGAGAAAGTAGCCTTGCCCATCGCGGGTTTTAGGCTCTAGGATTAAAGTGATCGCCAGTCCCGGAGCTTTCGTCGAAACTGCCAGTGGGGATTCATGCTGTGTTGGTTAGCTAAATGCGGTACGAAGCTAAAATGATGCCGGTGAGTTCATGTTTTATTCACTCAGCTTCAAGTTTTTAACCTTGTCCTGTGGCGTTATATTGCCGTTTTCGACACTATCCACGCCGTGTTAACCATTGGGAATTACCTGGACATTTAAATTGACGTGGCAAGTTAATGCGGCTGCTACTTTGTGCCAGTGCCATGGCAGCCCAGGCTTGTGTTGTGAAGTTTAATAGCTGTGACAGCTGTGTGTGTGTGAGAGAGAGAGAGAGAGAGAGAGAGAGAGACTGTGTGTGCAAATAAATAACGTCATTTATTTGTTTTGTGAGATATGTTTGCGCACATACACCTTACCTTTGTTACCTTTAAATATAAAGCCGTCAGAGTCCTCTGCGTCAAAATGTTATGATCCATGTGTCCAGGTTTGGGACAGTTGAGATGTACCTGACTGTACTGCATTGTAAACGCGTTTGTTAGTTCATTTTATGCAGTTGTGCGCTTTGTTAGTGTATATACATCCATCCTGCTCAGATCACACAACAAGCAGGAGGCATCTGCCAAGTCTGGCTGGCACTGAACTCCTCTCTGGACTCTTGCCATGTCATCACCATCATCATCATCATCATCATCCTTGAGGTCTATAGTTTTTGCTGCAGTACAAGGCTCTGTGTCTCAGCACTTCTTTCATGTGTGTAGTGTGAAGAGAGCAGCGGGGATGTGGTCTGCGTGAGTGAAATAACCTTCACAACAAATTTAAATAATAGTAGTTTTTTTTTTTTTAATAATAGTAATTGCAGTTTTACAAAGTTCAAAGAAGTGATGGCTGGATTTGGATGCTGAGAATGTCATGGCAAGTAGCTTCATCATTAATCGGTCGATCACAATTTCCCAGAAGTCAAGGTGATGTGTTTACATTGTTCGTTTTATAATGATATAAAACAGAGAGAAGCTGCCTCGTGTTTTAAAAGTTGGCACCGGCGAGTGTTTGGCATTTTGGCATGTTAATTTACTTAAATGATAGCGAAATGGTTGCATAATAAACTACTTGCTTTGAAATCAGTGCCATTTCAGCACTTTGTGCCAGGATGTTTAGTTTTACGGGGAAAAGGCAGTCACTATTGGTTGTTAATACTGTAATGCGCAGTGTTTTGTCTCAGTTTGTCTGCTTATTCTGTAGCATTGTCTCTTTGTTTAACCAATAAGAGCACACATTTACACTTTGTTTACAGGGATGAAAAATACAGTGTTATCCTCTGTTACTCAGGTTCTGTGAATGTTCCCCTTCTCTGCTAAGACCCGTGCTTCCAGTAAAACAGCTTGATCAGTGAATTAATCATCTTACCTTTGGAGACAGAGTCGTCTTTGGATGACTCCTGTCTGGTGTATGACCTCAGTCTGCTATACTAACATGTAATCATTTGTTATCACCAAACTCTGTTCTTCTGAACACCAACATAAAATGTCACCCTTACATGTTTTCATACATGATCTGATTCTTTACAGGCCGTATGCGAGGACTGCTCCCTTTATCCTGAGTCTGTCACCCGAGAATATATATGTGTGTGTTTTGAATGAGATACAGCTTCTGGTGTTCGCCTGATAAACACAAAATGGCCTCTATATAGCCATGTCTGATGGGAGGTATTGTCTTAGAAATAACACCCACAACCCATGACCCTGCTTGTACAGGCCAGGGGCTCGGGGGTAGTGAGAATGCAGTGTCGTAATTGCTGGCTGCGATGGTAAATAGGGGGTCACTGTTTCCTGAACACAATGAGCTGTAGGGACTCTTTAACAGTGTGTTGTCGAGAGCACATTGTATGTGTGCCTGTGTTGTGGCAGCACCCTGATAAGGGATGCTCGTCATTTACCCCTGATTTACTCTTATCTCTCTGCTTAAACCAGGCATTTATTAATGCCACATTAAGTTTACATTCTCTGCTGGTTTATTAGTCCATATTTCATTTTGGTGTACTTTTTGTCGAGATAAATTAAGTTCAATAAATTGCTCTGGCAGCATAAAAGAACAGAAACAATGTTCAGTCAGAGAAAATATTTGATTATTGGATGGATTTCAAATGTTGCAGGGACATCACTTCCTCATTCCTCTCCCGTGATACATGTTAGCTTGCTTTGTAGATTTTCAAGCAGATAAACGTTTTATGGGCCCACAATAAGTTTTTCATTTTTTCACCTTTTTCCAACTTTGCACATTTGTATCACGTCTCAGTCACACACTAGCAGATCTCAGTGTTGCCAGACCTGATGACGGTGGTATGATAGTGGGAAAATGAGGTGACGTTCTGGGAAGCCTGATTTTGCTGTGTGTGTCAACAGAAACCTGAGTAGGCTTTTGCTGTAGCCGTCACAGACTTTGTGTTTTTACTCCGTGGGAGAGTATGTGGTGGTTACATAAGCAGACAGTCAGTGATAGCCAAGGACATTCAAGGGTAATGTTTTGACTTTTTATGAAGGAGTATTAGCAGAAAAGAGTGGTGTAAAAAAAAATAATGCATGTGGCTTGTAAGCAAGTTGGGGGGGGGGGGGGTGTTCTGTCTTCATAAGGCTTCATTTAGTCATCACAGGGCAGAACAAAGAATATTTGCTGAGAATAATTGGTGATCTTTTAGAGAAGATAAATAATTGGTTTGGGTGCATACTGTTACACTGTGCAACTCACTAATGCTACAATACCAGCTTTACATTAGTCTAGTTTCTGGGAGGAAGCAGTAGACTAGAGTCACTTGAGCAGGTTTTGACGTACTTGCACCTGTGAGCAATCCAAATGAAAAATGGAATTACACATTAAAGTGTTACAACTCCAGAAAGACTCCCTTTTCCAGCAACGGGGGCAACTAGGGCATTGTCACAGCATTGTCAAATGCTGAAACACAAATCTAGCCATGGGGAACAGGGATGCCATGGTTCAGAAGTGTACGCAGGGTGGTCTGGAAATCAGCCAAGATTGTGGCACTTTTTGACTAAATAGTTTCAGGAACTGAACTGAGGAACCAATCAGGAATCTAAAGTTCCTTTAGTGCCATCCTGTTTGCACTACCACATCTGAAGAGCCATCAAGATAAGGTAAATTAGACTGCAAACGGAAAGCAGTGTCTTTATTTAGTTGTTGTTGTTGTTGTTGTTTTTGCATGTGATGAGAAAACAACACAGCTGTTACACTGTTCTTTATCATTCACTGATGTTACTAGCTTTGTTGTCATTGACATTTAAGTGTTAGTAATCCCAATCAGAGCTAAATATAGACCCTGGTAAAAACATGGATAATGTTCCAGAGTCTCAAAAAAGCTTCCTGGAAAAGGGATTTATCTACTCTGCCTCCTGCTTCAGGTCTCTTTTTGCCTGAGAAAGATTAAACAGCACATGGACATCATTTCATGTGCATTTTCTTCAGAATGCCAGTTACTGCATGTACCACTTTTTGAATCAGTACCTCTTGGCGTTTTCCAGTGTGAGATAAGTGTTTTGCATTCAGTAAATTCCCATAAACTGTTTCTGCAATTCTGTGAACACTTCACTCTTTACTCTGTGAGTTACTTATTTATATAGCACTTTTAGTTAATTTAAGTCCGCTTCTGTTATCTGTTATAGCCTTCACTTGACTAGACTGCTGTGGTTGTTACTCTTGAATGAATTTATCCAACTGTCAAGAGGGCTTCGGGGAGAAAAAAAAGATACATCCTCTCCCTTCTGCTTCATTTTGACTCGCCATTTCCCGTATCTCTCAGATAAGCACAAAGTAGGGACCGTCTCATCACGTAGACCAGCAATGGAAGCGTGTTGTGAGAGCGCATATTATAAAGTGATAGGCTAAGTACTGCAGTGCAGACAGAGTGAAGAGGTTGTCCTGATCGAAGAGTCACAGCTTGCTGCAGCTTCAGTGTATTGTAAAACCTGCTTGTTTTTAGATGTTGCAGCTGAATGAGGCTACTGTGCATTCCGATTCCCCCTGCGTTCTCCCGTTTGTTGCCCCTGACCTTTTCTCCCTCGCCCCCTCATCCCCCTAATGCGGTATAAAGAAAGCGAGAGAGAGTGAACAAGAGACGGAGAGGAATGATGCATAAAGCCATTGGGGAGTTTTCTGCTGCCTCGACTTTTTGAAGGACTGCTATGCTGGAACTGTGTCAACTCTTGAAGCCGTGGCAGAGAGAACCGAGACACGCACACACACACACACACACAGAGGAAGATGATGCTGCAGTGTCTTACAAACTTGCTGTAATCAGATTCAGAGGTGACTCCCTCAACAAGACCTAGTTGATTTCATTCGCTTAGCACAGCAATATCTATAATTGAAAGTGTGTGTGGACAGACGGTCCCGCAGCACCTGAGGTGAGACCCTTAAGGCACAGTCAAAGATATGGCCCCTGTTATCCCTCCCCCCTGTCACCCATGCCTCACCTCACCCACTATCCCAGTTATCCCCTTAAAATAATATCAGATGTTGTATATATGTGGTACTCAGTTCCAATGTATTATATTAATCCTGTCTGCCTGACTTGATCTGACTTCATCCATGCCCCTCCAAGGCACTGATGTCAATGATGAACAATCTGTACTAGCTTAATTGGTGTGTTTTACACACTACTCTCAGATATTGTGCTCTTTTATTATTGGAACATACTGAAATTGTTCCACTTGTTTCATCCACAAAAAATTAACATAATTCATTAATATTTATGGTTTTAACATTCACTCACTCAGCAGGAGGTTGTAATCAGGTCAACCTGGGATCGTGATGACAATATAATATACACGGCTTTACAGGTTCTCTATTTGAGAGTCGTTTAACATTATAACAAATTGAAAACATATTTTATGTCATTTATTAGACAGTAGCAACCTGTTTTGTTTCTCTTCGTGCTCATGAATTACGTATGAAAGGACAACCTTTGCAGTGACCGATTCAGACAGCAGGCTTCTTCACAACCTGCCACAGCACTTTTTACTGAAGTTGAAATAGGTGCAGTGAACGATTACACAATCAGTGCATCAACAGAAAACTGACTCATATCTGACAACTGAGTCATAAATTCAAGTTATTTCTTGAGTAACAATGTCAAACATTTTGTGGCTATGGCTTGTGAAAAGTTTGTTTTGTACCATAGTTTAGTTAGATTAAAAACTTTAAATTTACAATTTGAGGTATGAATTTGTCTTTTTATGAACAATACATTAGTTAGTGACATAAATAGTCTTAAGATTAATTATTCTTGCTTTCACAGTTCCAGTTTGCACCAGAGCCTGTAGAAAAAAAATAAACACGCTGGCAAGTTTACATTTTAAAAGAAAGAACATCAATAACTTGCTGATGTTACAGAGAACATCAGCAAACGTATTTAATTTAACTAAAATAATAAATCATCTCCGCTGTTGCTGTGGGTGTTTGTAGCCGTACTGATGTGAATTCCCAGTGACAGGATGGGCTTTCATTTGCTAGTTATCCTGATATTGCAGAGTAATTCAATTACAGTGCAGTCCCTTGTGTGGAAACTGCAGTGGCAGACAGTTTTGATCACTCTTAACTCAATAGGCGACCAATTACATTTGGACAATGATCTTGAGAGATTAATGCAGTACAATTGACCCTGACAAGGAGAGAGTGAACTGTCAAGGTAGGACACGGGGATTGATGCTCTACGAGGCCTGTTTGAAGCGACATTGCCAAAGGATCATTCATCTAACTCATTTAAAAGCTTTCTTCAACAACAACTTCCAGCCAACTACTCTGTTTATGTTCACTGCTCTATTGCTGTAGTGCGCATGTTCGTTATCTGAGTGATCAGTGGGAGTGCCATACACAGACACACACACCGACGCAGCATTCCTTCCTGTAATTGGCTGCGGGTACGGTGTTGATCTTTAAACTCAAGTCATCTCAGAGTCCTCGCTCTAAACAACTGGAGAGGCTTGAAAAGCCTGTTCCCCACAGGCCTGCAATCAATGGCATCTGCTTCAGGACCCTTCTGGTTTTAATAGGAGAAAGGATCCAAATTACACAGCGAAGGGCCAAATCAGCATCTTAATGGCGGTAGGCTTTACAGCTGATATCTTCAGTATACAGTACATCTCAGAATAGCTCCAGACCCCCCTACGGGAACTGCAGCTAATTTAACTCCGTATGGAACAGAGCCAATGCCAAAGAAATCTGTTTCCATGCTATAACCCAGAACAACTTTTATAGCGTATCTTTGTATTTTCAAGTCTCTCTTTCTCGACCTCTCAGCCAGGGCAGGGCAGGTCAAGTACACACCGCCAGCTGCAGACACTCTCTTCCTCTTGATGTTTTCTTATTATGCTTGTCTGCCGGTTTGATGTTGCAGCCCTTCATCTCCGAGACACAAAATCATATCTGTGTTGTCGTGCAGGTGTTTTTAAACATGTGCCTTTGACTCTTTTAACACTGAACAGTAAAATCTGGACTTTGGTTACCTAAAAGGTTATTCTGTCTTAAACGTAGTGGCTGTAGCCTAGCTGCAAGCCATTAAGCTTACTATTGTAATACGGGGCTAGTAGTCTGTTGAAAGGCTATATTTTTATTTAGCGGATTAACTTAATCCCTGAGATATAGCCCCAATGACCTAGCCTCATAGCTGCTCTGTTCTGACAATATCTGCAGCACAGGCTGCAACGTTAACAGCCACATTTTTTTTTTTTTTTTTACGCTGGCCATAATTGTCACTTTGCAATTCTGAGCTGTCACGCCAGTCCCAGATCCTGGGAGACAGCTTTGACTTAGTTGATGCTGTGATGGAATTAGAAATCTATTGCTATAATAGTGAACCACAGCAGCAAAGGCAGCTCGTCCCCCCTCTCCTTCCCCGGGGCGATCTCTTTGCCCTGTCTCAGAGAGGAAGGAAGTGCAACTCAGCAGTTGCTCCTGTCATCTACGCTGATAGACACAAGGCCAAATGTAGCACATTTTTGTCAAACATTGTCATGTGCGATCCAAATTGGTACAGCTCAGGTACCGCTCCCTGGTTGTGTGTAAGGTTACCTGAGGTGATACTTTCTGGTAAGCTGCTGTTTTTGGTCTATTTTGAAATGAGCCCATCAAGCAGTTATTGAGCTGTTTTAATTTCACTCGCCGTTGTATCTATGAATATTTAATGAACTCTCAAGTTGTCTGGCTGAGTCAAAACGGGGAGTCGGGGCTCTCTTCTCACCCTGTCTGTCTGGGTAGACCACTTAAGGCAGTCTTTTTTTTCCCACTTAATCAAGCTAGCAGAGGCTCTGTAGTAGGGCTGGACATGATGGAGTGAAGACTTTATCTCCTGTCCTCTTAAATGCAAAGACATATATGTTAATTCAGACAGCAATATTGTGTTTCATTGTGTTCCTAAAGCCATTTGGATATGCAAAAATAATGAAATTTAGCCTCATTAGCTTAACTAATTATGTGTACATATAACACGTGTGCAATCTCCTAGCCCATAAGCAGTGAACGCATGCATAAGGTGGATGAAGGTCAGCGGCAAAGTGCTAACTCATCCAGATCCGGGCAAGGATTGGGTGGTGGTGGCCCTGGATCATTAACTTTAGTGCTGAGGAGAATTTGCCGTCAGTGTAGGGATTGCGACCCCCAAGACTCCGTTTCCCTCCCACCGGTGTTTCTGTCTTCTCGCTCTCTTTCAGCCCTGCTCTCTTCCCACCCCCCACCCCCTCGCTCTGTTGTCTCTCTTTCACTCTCCAAATATTAACAGGGTCATTTGAATGTCCTACATTGCTGGGAAGTTGTGATGATGTCAGCTGCCCTGCGCTGATCTCTTAGTGGCATTTTTGCTAAAGGCAAGACTACAGGAAATTGACACCGGTTCTTTTTTTAAGTAGCAGCTCTAACAGTGTCATTTGTTATGTCAGTTGATTCCAGTTTAGTTCTCACCTACATACCACAAACAATAAAACTATTCTGATTAGCAGGATTGGAAAAATCTTGTTTTTCTTTTGTTCTCCAGGGTGGTCTTTCACCACAGAGCTATTAGGTCTTCTGTGGAAGTGACAAACCCTGGGGAAATGTCTGTTTACAGCTCTCTGTACGGTACAATACTGACAATGATGACTCACTGCTGATTCGCTCTATTGATGGGGATCTTTCATTTACATCCCTATGGAACAAACCAATTGAATCAGGTCCTCTGACTCAGACCACTACCCTTTGCTTCCACCCTTACCTCATCACCGAGAGAAAACAAACCTTCTCTGGTTGTTTGTGTTGCTAAGGAGATTTCCAGAGGAAACGTGTCACCTGCCCACTCACTCATTGAGCTCCATTTGAAGAAGAAAAGGGAAATAAAGCCACTTAACTTAAGGCTGTTGTGCTTTTGCTCACTGCACCCCACAGTTCAAAAGCAGCACAAATACTTTTGTTTTTGCACCACAGCTGCAGCTGCTCTGCATGCGTGCCCCCCCCCCCCCCCCCAAGCCCTTTGTGCTTGTGACCCCACTGACCTGATGTTCCCACCATTGCCCCTGCAGACTTTCACAGCAGCGTGCTGAGAATAGAAAAACCTGACGGTCTTACCTGAAGGTTTAGTACAATACTATTTTAACAATTATACACTTTCCAGGCTATTCTAGTTCTCATGCTGCTGCTTTCCTATTGGAGTCACTGTGAAGACATCACACTGTACCAAGACCTGCGGCTTAAACAGAAATGCTCATCGAGTTCAAGTCGTGTCATGCCCTATGACACCCACGTTATAACATTGGTTTTATGACAGCTTTATCAAAGCCCTCACTGCTAACGTGTGATCAGATTACAGAGAGGTGCATATTCCAACATGACCCTAAAAGCCTCTTTAGCATACATCTGTATATGATTACACAGAGACAGGCTTTCATGTTTACTGTCAGTGTTTGTAGAGTAACACATATTAAAATTTCACTCACTAATGTGTATTTATTAGTTTAAAAAAAAGTCTATTATGGCTTTAGTTTAATGTAGGCCTACTTTATTTTATTAAATTGGACTAAGTAGAACATAAGTACTGAGAAAATTTGATAGTTTTATATGTTTAAGTAGCTGTCATAGTTTCAGTTTTGAATGCCTCCATTTTTGGATGCTTGCTGTTGGACAACTCAATTTTCTGCTCAGTTTCAATGTTTTTATTGAAGTTGCTGAAGGCGTTCACATTCCACTTCTATCAGTGACAGCTTCATTGAGATAGTCCATTTTCTTTCTAAACCAGTCTCTGCCATCTGTCAGTCACATACTGACATACAAATCCAGTGTCTCCCGAGTCCTCAGTAGTCTCTCTCTTTAGAGTGCTTTGCAAGGACATTTAGTGTGTGTGTGTGTGTGTGTGTGTAGAGGGATCTCTCACAGTGCTGACAACACTAGTTAGCGGTAAGATGGCGTGGGGTTAAATGGAGTTCTGAAAGCAGGACTCTGATTTCTCTGTTGACACAGAGGAATGAGGGCTGGGAAACAGATACTGCCGTCTGCAGGCCCTTTCAGACATGCACCGCTTTGCATTTATGTGACAGCAATTTAAAATGTCGGTCTCATGTCTGAATAAGCACCCCCGGTCACTTTTACTGAAACAGTTCAGGCAGTCGTAACGTTTCCATATGACTTTCAGCATAGCACAAGTGCTGTCAGATGAATTAAAGGACTGCAGCAGTGCAAGGTGCCGCATGAGATAGATAAAATGCATATTTTGTACCACCTTCTAAGATCACTGCTCAGTATGTTTCATAAATTAGGAATCATGAAAGAGCTTTCAATATTAATCTGATTAATAGTAATAATAGTAGTAATAATTTAATAAAATAATAGTAGTAATAAAATAGGAATTAAACTTGTCCCAACCTCATTCGATGTCAGATATCATAAAACAGTCAGATTCTCTCTCTAATAACTGAAATAAACGATTAAACTGATGATTAAACTGAAATGTGTCAGTAGTTTCACTCTTTCTAACAGTGAAACTACATGTTAGATGTGGCATTAAGGCAAGTAAGTCTTAAAAATGCATCAGTGTTGCAGCCTGAGAAACGAGAGAGAACACTCTTCTTCCTTTCTGTCGTAACATCTTGAACTCATCGCTGTTCTCTCTCCTGCACACCAGGTGCCAAATATAACACACACATACATACACACTGAACCGTAGGGAAATAAGACCCCAATTACAGAGAATTATGATGTTCACTCTGTTTCCACCAAGGCCACCAGGATACTCTATCTTGTGTTGTTATCTAACTTTATCTGCCTCTCTCTCTCTCGCTCTCTCTCCCTCTCCCTCCCTCCTCCTGTCCCCAGATGTTCCTGACAGTATACCTCAGTAACAATGACCAGCATTTTACTGAGGTTCCCGTTACCCCGGAGACACTGTGCCGGGACGTGGTGGAGTTGTGCAAGGAGCCGGGAGAGACAGACTGCCACCTGTCCGAGATGTGGCGCGGATCCGGTGAGTGACGGTGCCAGTTCACCCAGTGTTGTCCTTATCCATCTACACGCAGTGAACAATGTTTTTCAGTCACATGCTGTTTTGTTTATGGAGTATGGCTGTTTGCCAAGGGACAGGAGACACTGTGCAATTTTGTCTTCCTTTAATTAGAAGGAAATGGGTTTTCTGGAGACGATCATATATGGAGATTAGCTGTGTGGTCAAATGCTTGGTCTTTTTGAAGGGCTTATTTCTTTTGGGTCTGCAATGCAAATGAAGCGAAGCCTATAATCCCTGTCACAAACACAAGCACCCAGACAGCTCCCATCTCTCAGGTGGGAGCGGTGGGGGTGGAGGTGGTGGGGTGGGGGTTGAGCTTTCATGCTTTCCCCATTTTCCCCATCTCTCAGCGTCACAAGGTATTCAGAATCAAAACTCAAGGAGCCAGGCTTCGTGGCTGTTTCCATGGTGATGCTGTGTTTGAGTACTTCCACAAGTAGTCTGAAAAGAGGCTGCTAACTGCTGAAAAGATTCTCATTTTGCAGCCATTTCTCACTACAGACTCACTGCTGACTCTCCTTCAAAACACAGCAGTGGCATTTTGCATCAAACTGAGATGTAAAGCTATTAAAAACCTGAATATTACAGTTATTACTGATTTATTCTGCTGCCATGGCACTATAATAAATCTGTTTCATTGACCTCTATTTGACTGTAATGTGTCAGTCCATTTGTGTAATGAAATGGTCTTGAGCAGGTTGAAGGAAATGTCTGAGAAATGGCTGATGAGCCCTTTGGCTCAGTACCAGCCGGAATAATTGACAACACATCACACTTGTTTTCCCTGAGGTCATTGCTCAGAAAGATCAACTAGATCCAGATGGCGCTGATGAAATGAACATGGTTGGTCAGGATTCACGAAGCATCACATGCACACTTAACCTACATTGATATTGTCACAGGTTTTAACCCTTCTAGGCTTAAACTAATTCAACTTCTTGTAGTATTGACTTTCTGGGTGTGTTTTTACCGCACACCTGAGCGCTGACGTGTTTTAATGCATTACATCTGCAGAGCGTGCCGTAGGTGATGGGGAGAGGATGTTGGACGTGCTCCAACGATGGGGACAACATAGGGCAGAGGTGCGCTTCTTTCTGCGTCACAACCGAGCTCCTAGCAGGGAATTGGGTAAGTGTCCATCTCCAGTACAGTCCAACGACATACAAGCAAGAGTTTCTGAGGTCACTTTTTCTCACATAAGGTCATGGCAGACAAGGGCTCAAAAGACATTTGACGCTAACATGGTGAACTCCAAAAATGCCTGCAGCCTCTAAACATACACTTAACTCCGGCGTTAAGCATTTGTAAAAGAGAAGTTTACATTTACAACAGCCTGTTTTAAGAATGAACCAGGTCACCTCTCCTCTTCCACGACAGAGGTTTGGAAATGGTACTCTTAAGGCTGCCTTTATCCAGGAAAGGGTTTTATATTAGCATGCGTCAAATCCTTAAACAAGCCTTATTTAGCTGTACTGTCTGAGACTAGGCTGAGTGCAGGGTGTCACAGTCGCATCGTCATAAGCCTGTTAGTTTTCAGTTTTCTTAGGAACACAGAAAACTATAGTATTTTGGTCGTGCGCTATCCTCTCAGCCCCCAAGTTGCGTAACTAAGCCCTTTTACCCCTCACAGCTTGAGTCTGGCCCAGGGATTAGATTCCTGTTTTCCCTTCCTGTTATCTTAGCCTGCTCTTGTTTTCCCACACTGTTAGCTTAGTTCTGCTCAGTCCTTGCAACACAGTTCTGTATTAACGTTTTCTGTTAGGACGGGTACCCTTTTGTCACCTGTTTTGTGATGTTTTTTTTATGGAAATGCTGTTGTACTCAGTTCTGCCTGTAGTTTTGACTCAGGTAAATGTTCACACTTCCTGATGCTGCACAGGCATGTTTCTTTTTACAACGTCAGAGGACAAAATGTTTTCTCTCCAGAATTGAGTTAGCTAAGTAATCTCTTGCTAAATGTCATAATGTCCCTTATTGAGGCTTAACATGATGTTCTGTTCACACTAACACTTAACCAGTGCATGTATTTAACGTGGACACTGTATGTCAAGGGTCATCTAAAACCATTATACAAGCTAAAGGGCTTTGGTCATGGGCCAAGGCTTTAAGGATGGGATCTGGATTGCAAGACCCCCCACCTCCCAGCTGTCAAATGCCAGTAGCATGATTGGACATGAGTGCATTTATGTACACAGGCAGGCACGTACACACACATTTGTGGGACCCACCACCAGACGATTATGTATTAGGTTAAATCCTGAGATTACTGCAAGTCACACAGAACACTGATCCCAGTTGTTCCAGCTCCCCAGAGGAGCTAAGATCATTCAGCACTAACCAGTCAGTTTTGCCTAGCTTTCTACTAATCTAAACCCTGCTCTGCAGCAAGTCTAGAGAAAGCCTGAGGTGTGTACCTTTGTTTGTCAGAGTGACAGTGACAGGCAACAAGGAAAGGGGAAGTTCCAGTCATTTTTCACAGCTGTCTGTAAAGTGCAGTAGTTTGCTCAGTTTGCAGTATCTTGGTTTTCGACTGAACTGACGGAGTCGCTTTAGATGGAGTTCTACTGTAGATTGTAATGTCTTCTGTCGTGTTCTCAGGAGGGTCAAGGGGCTCAGAGCCGAAGAGGAATGGAGTAAAGGGTCCTCCGGACAGAAGAATGGAGAATGGGGTGAGTTCTGAAGTTTTCTCTTTAGACAATTTGAAATATCTTCAGCAGGATGCTTCAATCTGTAAGGAAAAAAACTAGTCAGTAAAAGAGATATAGCCTCATGAAATATTCAGTCAAATATTTTATTTAAACATCTTCATCTGAAATTTTAATATTTATAGGGTTTTTGTTTGTGCATACTGCCAAAAGTGTTGCATATGTTAACTTGACTGA
This sequence comes from Protonibea diacanthus, assembly GCA_028641955.1. Lineage (NCBI taxonomy): Eukaryota > Metazoa > Chordata > Actinopteri > Sciaenidae > Protonibea > Protonibea diacanthus. Next base: position 11,828,112 of record CM053989.1, read on the forward strand.
CTGACTTTTATTTTCTATTTTTAATTCAAGAGGAATGAAACCCCTAGAACTGTTCTCACTTACTGCACCTAAGCAGAATAACATTCTAATATCACCAACAAGACATTTAACTTGTCTTCAGTTTAACTTCAGTTCAAATTCAGTTCATGGCTGTTTCTAATTATTATGTTGAGAATGTTAGGCGTTAATGCGATTTATCCCTGCCCAGGTGGCAACACCCCGCATGGACATGACACTGGCCGAACTACAAGAGATGGCTGCTAGACAACAGCAACAGATTGAAGCTCAACAACAGCTCCTCGCTTCCAAGGTACATAAAGGAGAAGTTCAAAATGAAAGGGGAGATGGGGACTGTTAGAGAGAGAGAGGCTGGATACAGGGGATGAAGAGGTTAAAGTGGTGAAGATGAAAGTCAGAAAAGGAAAGCTAGAATAATGGAGCGAGATTAAAGAGGGTGTCATTGGGAGAAAGTGGGGAGACGATGCACAAAACAAAGGTACTAAAACAAGGCTTGTGATAGTCAGGTGAGATGAATTGTGGATGGCTGCAGGTGTAGTGTTTAGAATTTGAGAAGCCTGAGACAGCTGCATGCCTTGGATTCTCACTGAGCAAGAGTCATTTGGTATTTGAAGATCTCTTTTCTCTTGCTTAGGACTTGTTTCTCACTTTGCTCATCATTTATTTGTGATAGTGGGAAAGACAGAAAACTGCTGTGATATCATTAAATTATTGGCTGACCATTTTACCTCTTCTGCATTTTTGGGGTTACTTTTGATGTACCTTTTTAAAATGTTTCTGTTCTGCTGCATATGCCGCGTGCTATATACTATATTAATACAACTTAAGAAAAACTTGTGCTTTGCTCTTTGTGGCCCTGCTTAAATATGCCCTGCAGGCTGCAGACTTTTGTTATTGACCTACTTTAGAATTCCAAGCAACAGTTTATGTATATTGTATGCCAGAGGATAATATAGCAAGCCAAGAAAAAATACGTCAAGCGGTCATGTACACAACAAGCGGTCAACTATGAAACCGACATTACCATCAAACACACATCACATGAGCAGTTCTGGATGTTCTCTTAGAACCTGTTTGGTAGGGCTCTGTCATGAGTTCAAGACTGACTATTAATTTTGAAAGTTTTTAGACTGTTTGACTCCACAGAATGTTTTCTCAACCCTTATTTAACTAGACATGCTGATATAAAATGTGACAAGAACACACTCATATATGAAAGTTAACAGGGATGTGTTTGTCTAATTACGTTACTGACCTTTGCACCGTGTTCCCTATTGTTCTTCAAGGAGCAGCGGCTGCGCTACTTGAAGCAGCAGGAGCAGCGTCAGCAGCAGCAGGCCTCTGAGCAGGAGAAGCTTCAGCGCCTCCGAGAGAACATCGAGAACCAGGAAACTCGGCTCAAGAAGGTCCGGGCCCTCAAGGGCCAGGTGGAGCAGAAGCGCCTCAGCAATGGCAAACTAGGTAAGCTCAAGGACTTGACGCATGATTTGATTTTAATACACTGGGATACAATGTCTTTCTTTGACTTCCTGACTTCATGATATTCTCACCTACCTGTCTCCTCCATCTTTACTTTCTCTACCTATTGTTCCCTCTCTCCACCTCCCACTCCTCCTCATCTCTCTCCAGTGGAGGAAATAGAGCAGATGAACAACCTGTTCCAGCAGAAGCAGAGAGAACTTGTGATGGCTGCATCCAAGGTGGAAGAGCTCAATCGACAGCTGGAATTGCTCAAAAATGGCAAAATGGACAACTTCCATGACAACCAGAGCTCTGTGGCTGAACTAGATCGTCTCTACAAGGAGCTGCAGGTGTGCAGAAATAAAATTTCCTAAATTAAGTACACAAAAAAAGAAGACATATTGAAATTAGTAGTTTTAAATGAGCACAAATGTTGAACCATCTCTCCTTCTTGGTGGTCAGCTGAGGAACAAGCTCAACCAGGATCAAAACTCGAAGTTGCAGCAGCAGAGAGAGAGTCTGAACAAGCGCAACCTGGAGGTGGTTTCAATGGATAAACGGATCAGTGAACTCAGAGATCGGCTGTGGAAGAAGAAGGCAGCACTGCAGCAGAAGGAAAACTTGCCTGTAAGTATTATCACACCACAACATTCTAAAAATATTCACAGAACCTCCTCGCATATCATCTTTTTTATATTTTGTGAATGGTGTTTACTTAGCTTTAATTGTTATTGTAGCTTTGTCAGGTTGTTATTATTCATATCTGCAAATAAGTGTCAGACATGGTTTTGATCAGAGCTCCCCCTAGTGGCCTCATAATAAAGGCTGTTTGTATCTCTCTCTACCTCCGGAAGCCTGAGATCCCCTGGCATTCAGAGCTCACCCATGCCAACGTAAGGCCCCTTAACCTATCTTCTGTGTGGGAAAACCTAGTGACCCCCTCACTCGAAGGAGTCAACTCCCGTCCGTCTTTTTCTTCGAACCTTTGCTCCCTCTCTCTGAGATAGCTGGTGGGGATTGATCGTTGTTTTGATCATGTCACAGCGTTGCATCCAGTTTACACGAAGTCTACACTCCCACTCCTTCACTCAGCTGTGAAACAACTCCTGAAGACGAGTGAGGAGTAATAAGCACAGGCTGACAGGCAGGAATGTCAGGGGAGATGCTATCTTTTCTGGCTGCACTCCTGACAGAAACAGGAAAAGGCGAATAACCAGTTCACTGCAGGCAGACAGCCTACTTTCTGAAAAACACATTTCATAATAGAATACATGTCAAGATTCAACACATATTACTAATCAACGAGCTGAGTAATGCAGTCTCTGTACAAGCTCTAATGACTGTTAAGGTTTTGGCCCGAGTTTGCTGCCTGGTGTCTCTGTGCTCCTCTGCTCCTCTCTCCCCTTTCCAGGAGTTGTTTTGAACACAGGTTGCCATGAGACTGTATATAAGAGTCAACAGACTCGTCTATGAAACAGACTGTGAGGAAGGGACATAAACATGCTCACTGCTTGAGTTTGAATGCTTGTGTATGGAGAGCAAGGACATAAGGGTGACCAAAACAAAAACATTGTGATTGGGTGATGGATGATTTTTATGTTTTCACCCTCGTAAATAACACACGTCATTTTACTCTGTCCTCTACGCAGTAATTTCTTTAATTATGTTTTCCTCTCAGACATAATTAGGGTGTTTCATTGGCCTTCATTATTAACTTTCTTCTTTCAAATCAAATTAACATTCAACCAATTAACCACAAAAAAGTAATTTTTTTTTATGATTTAATGCTGATTCATAACTTTGTATTCTGTGCCATCAAAAATGTTTTTCTGTGTTGTAGATACAAAAAGTCTCTAGTATGCAGAATACGTAGTGTATAAGATCTAAAGTGACCTACAAATTAGATCATAAATTATTAATGTTGAAACGTCCTTCTGAAGCTTTGCTGGAAATCATTTGGATACATGAACAACTTGCACCCTAATCTAACTTTACAGAAGCCCAACTTTTAATGTCCTGACATTTATAATAAAGTAGGAACAGAACAGAGAAAGGTGTTTGTGTGTGTGTGTGTGTGTGTGTGTGTGTGTGTGTGTGTGTGTGTGTGTGTGTGTGTGTGTGTGTTTTAGAGATGAAGGCCTGAATAGACTCTAGCGAGGAGGGGATTTACCCACATCCTGCCTGGAATCATAATGAGTAGGCCTTTTTCACACCAGTACAAAGACACTCCATCCAAGCTGCTCTCTCCTCCAACCAAACAGCAAATGTCTGGCTGACATCACCCAACAAGCACGTATCAGTGCCATACTGACTGAAGAGAGGTAGTCTGAGAGCTGCCAGGCTAGCGTCATCCCGCAGTGTTCAGGAAACACTCAGAAAAGGCTCATTTTAGATTAGAAATAAAAGGGGATTATTTGGTATTTTGAACTGCTGTTGCATGTTTGTGCTTTTGTTTTTTCAAGAATGGATATCCTGGTAAAGAGAGGGCTTCAAAAGACACACAACTTCAGGTAACTAAACTAGTATTGGAGCTGAACATATGTGTTTCTTTTCTTCCTGGACTGACCTCTAAGTATGACTTGGCAAGTCAGATTTCATTAGTTCTTTTTTTGTTTTGTTTTTTTTATTCAGACCCAAACACAGTGAGCCATGTTCATCTTGTTTCAGAGGGACAGCTTGTCATAACGTCATCAGCTGTAGGACACGTTTTTGTCCAGGGTTGAGCTATATTTTGAAAGGTGGTTAACTTAACCAAGGTTGTAGTGAAAGTTAATGTCTGTTTGTTGGGTTTGGAAAGCATAGAGGCATTTCATTTCTTGAGTACAATGTTGTATCTATGACAATATTACTGTCGTTTGACTTCAACTAAGTGCCAAATTAAGCTGAAGGATTTAAGAGGTACTGCGTGCGTGTGTGGACTCACCAGTCCAAGGTGGAAAGCCCATCTCCATCGTAATTGCTTTAAAATAAGTATAAATTAAAACTCCACAATGTTCCATTGCAACATGTTTTATAAAAAGCTTTTATAATGGTAGTGTTTTCTTGAGGTAATGCAGTTATTCAATAGTAACTAAAGCTAAATACCAGTGTGAGTTCAGAAGATGCCCATGTCGGTTTGTCATTCCAACATTTTGGCCCAGGATAAAATATCCCAATTACTGTTTGTTGGCTTGCCAGTATATTAGATATATAAATATTCACAGATATTTATATATTAGGATTCAGAGAATGAATCACTTTGATCTCCTGCCTATCATCAAGCCCCACCAGCAGGTCTACGTTCCACTTCATGACAGTAAGCCTCAGTGAGTGTTTCACTGTAATGACCACCCACAGGTCAGACTGCGTAACAATCTTAGAGTTCTTTTTGATTTGAGTGACCACATGGCCAGCTCTAGTGCCACCTTCAAACACTACATTTTTGCCTCTCTTGTTTCAAGGATCTAAGAATATTACATCCGTCTCACCACTTTTCATCCATCGTCTTTTTTTTGATTAGTGCCTCACTATTAACAAACATTTCAGCATGCTTTCTGTGATACTCATCTCAATATCGTGTTTTTGGTATCATTACCAAAACATCAGATCCAGTTTTTGTTACCATTTTGTTATCTATATATTTGTGTCTGGAAAGTGTCTCTCTCTCTGCTGTCTACAGTGATACAAGATATTTTAGATTAATCTCATTGACCTTTGCTGCTCTTTTTCTCCCCTATTCTTTCACTGTACAGGTGCCCACTGATGGCCAAGCCGGACAGCAGTCAGGTCCGTCTCGTGTGGCAGCGGTTGGCCCATACATCCAGTCATCCACCATGCCTCGGGGCCCAGTAAGGCACGACCTGCTTGTAAAACCAGCTTACCCAGACGGCACTGCCACCCTTCCAGCCAACAACCCGCAGAGCAAGGCCAGCACAGGTGAGCAGTCAGAGAGAGCACACTGTCTGCAGCCTTTCACCCCTTTTAATTCAAGCTTTTTCCTTTCTGACCATGACTTAGAACTCCACTGGGGCTCGCTTGGCAGCAGGCCCTCACTATGTCCCTTTTGTCATTTTATATAGAATTTAGTCAGCTAAACAGATTGTGTAAATAGGAAACTACGAGGAATTCTCAGTTACTGTTCCCTGTGTTTCTTTGTGTATGTCACCATGGAGTTAAGTACGTTTTTATTTTTTTAATTAAAATGTGATAAGACTGTCCTGCTTCCAGCAGGAGCAGAGGAGTCTGGGACACCGGCTGGTTGCGATGTCACTCTGAGCTCAGAAGGTAGTTAGTTACCTCCTGGATGGTGTGTTGTGACCTATTACTGCTGAGCCTCAACATCACAATCTTTTTCCACTCTCCTGACCTTTTGTGAAAAATGTAGACGTTCTGTGTAATACGTTTTGCAGTGAGTGAAACTGTGTTCTTATTGCCATGGTGTGACTCTTTATACCACTGTTCATCTCGGCTCACACTGCACTAGTCTTAGCTGTGTTTCGGGAGTTATTTATACACAGGCAAACTGTCAGATGTTTCAAATGACTGCTCACTGTAGGTCGTTGTGGTCTCTTCTGCTTGGTTCTTATTCATGGCCTTGTAATCAGAACAATCAATTGGTGAGCACTAATTTACAGAGAGCGACATTTTATGGGTAGTACTGATGCAGAATCCTGATTTGTGACCAAAAAAATTGCAGTTATTCATGTCCGACATCAATTTTGGACACAGCATGCTTGATCTAAAAGTTAGATTTACAGAGTAGCTTCTTCACACTCCATAATATCAACCAAATAAATTATTTTTAAACTGTTATTGCACCAGCACTCCCCCCTATGGCCTGCAGAAGTACATGTGCTTAGTTATGGAGGGGAACAAAGTCTGGACAAACAGACGACGGACCAGAGCAACATCTTACATTTAAAGATGTTCTCTGCATTGTCCTATACACTGTAATTCTTTCTCACACACTCCATCTCCATACTGTCTCTCTTTTCTTTAAATCAGTCCCCCAGTGGATAGTAGGCCAGCAGTGTGCTTCATGTTATTAAAAATTAATGATCTGACACCAAAATTAGTCATTACAAAACAACAGCAGAAAGAAACTCCCTCATTCCCTCTTTCACCTCCTCATCTGCCCATGTTTTTCCTATTTAAAGAGATTCCACATACAGGAAGTAAAAGTAACAGGCTTTTCCCAGTCTGTCATGATGTTGCACGCAATTATTTCTGCATGCTGAGTTGATTTGCAGTATGTGAAGAAGAGAGATAGAGATGGGCGGAGATGCAGAGGAATATGCTTTTAGTGTACACCCAGTTCTCAGTTCCTCTCTAGCAGGGGACGTTCTGCATATTTTCAGGCAGGCTCCCGGGGGTCTGTGCTGGTCTCTGTGTGGCCCCTCAGGGGGGCCCTTGCCCGGGTCCAGCCAACAGCATGTCCGGAGCAAAGGGAGATCTGGAGCTCTAAGGCTACTTTTGTTTTTCTTGTCTTTCGAATGCATCTTCCTCAGAAGCCATGTTCTTGCTTAAGCCTCTGAAAGAGCTGCGGGCTAAGAGAAAAGGTACACACTCGTGTTTGTGTGCGTGCGTGTGTGCTTTTCAGCAGCTTTGTTTCGATGTGTTTATTTTTCATGAGAGCGGTTCTCACTGACAAAGTTGGAACGATGAGATATTTTCATCATTTCTTAGCAGGTCTTTGGTCTGTTTGCTTGTTTTGCTGCTGTTTGTTAAAGCGTGTCTGTTGAGCTTTCCCCTCAGTTATTTTTTCTGCTGCTCTAAATGGGTCAGTTGGAACAAACACATAACCTTCAGCTGAACTGACATCCTGTGTGGATTCTGACCAACCCAATCAGATCTTGTTCGCAAAATCTGTTAGTTGGTGTATTTGTACAACACCTCTTGATGAAGAGCATTTAACTACAGTCTTCAGGCATTGCAATGGAAATCATCATCACGTTTTACCATTTCGAAATGTGATGCTAATCTTGCCAGTTGCAAGAGACCCATTCTGTGGACATGCATGGCCACTGGCGGGGACAAAATACAACAAATCTACTGTTCTTCTGTCAGAATGATTGTTTGCTCTGTGACTCTACCACACATAAGAAGACACGGCTATGAGCATTGTGTTTATCAGGATAAATAACAGCTGAAGCTAGATTACTGTGTTTATTGTTGTATCTGTGGTACATGCTAACATTTAAACACTCCCTGCCTCTGTTTTCTTTCTTTCTTCTCTGCCTCCCTTTTCCTGTGGGTCGTCCAGGTCTTCAGCCGTCCAAGCTGGCAGACTGGAGCCCTTCAGGTCCAGAATCCAACACCAACGGTCATGTTCCAGCTTCAACACTGCCACGAATGACCTCTCACTCCAACTCTACCACAGAGCAAGGTAAGAGACGTGCACACATGCAGCATTTCTACAGAAAATTCCATGCAAATTACTTTCGATAACTGTGAAGACAGTTAACTCTGGATAAGCTTCCAAAGAGGCTTTTGTTTGGTGTTTGAATCACACTGTCTGAACATGAGACGAAACTGATTACTGCCATGTGGTCTGTGGATAGATGAGACGGAACTGAAGAGGGACAGGAAGGTGCGTCCATTTTCCATGTTTGAGCCAACGGAGGCTCCTGCCACTTCACTCCGCAAAAACCAGAGCAGTGATGACCTGGTCAGGGACGCTCAGGTGAGAAGGAACAAAACCACTCCTTACATCCTCAAAAGGATATAATCAGATTTTTTTTTTTTTTTTGGCAGGAATTCACCACAGCGTCTAATGTTCTATCTCTCTCTTCTCTAATCTTTCCAGTCTGCTCCCAAGGCTCCAGTCAAGGTGCCTCCTCCTGTCCCCACCAAACCGAAAGGCCCAGGTGTCATGCCCTATGGCAAAGCAGGTCTCAATACCGGCACCTTCCCTAAAGCCAAGCCCCAGAGCCAGCAGCCCCAGGCTGCCCAGGCCCGCAGCCCTCTCCCTCCCTCACAGAGCCAGACACTCCCCTTACCCTCCAAGCAGGACACTCCACCTGCAGCCACAGTACGGCCCTTCACTCCAGAGCTGCCATCCTCCAAAGACTCCAGCCTGAGTAAGCCGCAGACCTTAGCGGCCAGCTCCATTTACTCCATGTACACACAGCAACCTGGCGCAGGAAAGCCTTTCCAGCCTGGTGTACAGGGCGCTCTCAACAGATCTCAGAGCCGCACCAATGGATTTATCAGTGGTAAGAACACCCACATTTTAAATTTATTGCCTGAACTGTGTTGCTCCGATGAAACAGATCCTTTTTTTGTGTTCCAGGATATTAAACTCAATAGTAGTAGTCTGTCTGAGCATGAACACATCCTCTCTTTGTTCTTAGTCTCTACATTTACTGATTAATATAACCTGAGAGGATCCTGTCTTAGAGAAAGCTTTGGTTACACAGTGCATTTAGATAGATTACGTGTAGAAATAGGACACATTTTGAATTAAACATAAATCCTCCGCAACACACAAAATCAAAGAGTATCTGTACACATGCCAATCTTGAGGTTTAGATCAGCCTCTGACGTAAATATACTTTTTAGTAGAATGAAATCTGAAGACTAATGCTGGGTTAAAATAACAAGGTAAATCAAATCTAAACATTGAGTAATCAAGGCTAAAGAAAGGTCCTATCTTGTGTCACTCACTGTGTATGCTCAAGGTAAACCTGCCCGGCTGCTGCTCTCTTACGTACTCAACAAGAAAATATTCACACACCACTGACCAGAGGAGCAGCTAGAGAGGCTAAGCCATCTGTTACATCTTACATCATTCTCTTTACAAACAGAATCACTGTACCTGCTTTGAATGTGGAGGGTTTCTCATGTAATTCACACTGGCTCTATGAAATGAATAGAACATTATTTTATATTACATTTAAGGGAAACAGGATGAAAATGAAAGCGAGAAACAGAGATATCTTCCTCTACTGACAGAAAGAGGTGTAATAAGTGTTAATATGCATAGAAGAAGTCCAGTATAAGTATAATGTACTATTATAATTAAGTAATCCATTATGAAGTTATTTAGACTGACATGGTATTTCATGTATAAAAGAAGAATAGCATGGCCAGTAGTTGGTTATGTCTGAGTGCAGCGTATAATGTCTAATAGCTTAAGTTCGAAGATTTCCAGAACAGTATTTCAGGTCCATCTATTATCAATGTTCCCATCAGATGAACATTCTTGACCAATGTTGCCTTGAAGCAAAGATTCATATTTAATACGAAAACGTCTCCTAACAGCAGGTTTCTGATAGCAAAAAAACACAAGCAGTATCTTGGCGGACGATTATCTTGTTTTATATTAGAGCAGTATTCTGCTCTTCATGTGTTTACTGACAGAACTGTCATGGTTAAATACAGTTTCTAACAAGTTATTAGCGTGATTTTCATTTTGTTAATACAAACGTAGGGCTGCAGTAATGTGGCTCATTGTCATTAAAAAGTGAAATCAGACTCAAAGTTTATTAAGATGAGGTTATAAATGTCTTGTTTCTTGTATTTGTTTGTAGTGTATGGTAAACCAGTGATCCCAGGTGGAGGATCCCCACATCCAGAGAACCCGTACCTGGACCGCCGCTCCCCTGCCCTAGAATCTGAGGTAGACCACAGTGGAGCCAACAACATGGGTCCCAGCCAGCCCGAGGGCCCTCCACCAGAAACTGAGCGCATCCCCCGACCCCTCAGCCCCACCAAGCTGCTTCCCTTCATTTCCAACCCTTACAGGCATCAGAGTGATGGTGACCTGGAAGCCCTAAGAAAGAAGCTCTACAACGCCCCGAGGCCCCTGAAGAAACGCAGCTCCATCACTGAACCAGAGGGTCCTGCAGGGCCCAACATTCAGAAACTCCTCTACCAGAAGACCACACTGGCAGCTATGGAGACCACTGTGACAACACCAACCACTCCCACCTATGCTGGTGAAGCAGAGAAGGCGGCAGAGGGATCACAGGGGCCACATGTTCAGAGCACCCTGAGTGGTGCAGAGGCCCACCCATCGGAGACAGGACAGACTGTGGAGGGAGGCCAGCTCTCGTCTCACATCCCAAGTGCTAATGTTCCCGCTCCAGCCGCCGCTGAACAGACCAAACCACCTTCATTCGTCATCCCAGAGAGCGAGCAAATTATCCCCCCTCCTCCTCCATCCCACCCAGCCCCCAGGCCAGATGACACCCTTTTCCCACCACCACCCCCTGTTGGCATGGAGGACGTAATGCCCAACATGCCTCCTCCACCTCCAGAAGGCTTTTTGGAGGAGTTCCCCCCCTACCCGCCGCCCCCATACCCCAGTGGAGCAGAGCAGGACAGCTTGGGAGAGGACACCTTTAACATGAAGGCACCTGAGGTCACTGGCCAGGTCACTCTGCCACCGGTAAGACTCACCATCTTAAACTGCTGAATCATAATTATTATGTGGCTCTCTGTTGTGTTGTTTGTGGCTCTAAAGATCAGAGTGCACAGTATAGATTTCCCTTGTTTGCCTTTGTGCTATGTGTGTTTTTAAATCCCCTCATATGTTTACTTGTTAGTTTACATTTAGTGCACATTCTACCTTTTAATGGCCTGATCTGGTGTTACATCATCAAATAATCCCCATCAAGTATTTCTATTGTTTCTAGAAAAATGCACCTTATTCTGCTTACACTAAGCGGATACCCTCCACGTTTTACCCCCATTTGCTTGCCCCCTGTGTTGAAAATAAACACCAGTTTACATGTTCTTGTTAATCTCTTAATGAAACCCTTTAAGTGGGTTTCATGGTGAGGCGGCAGGTTTTACGAGCAAACCAATAACCCTTTGACAAAAGGTTCCCTCCTTTTGTCACGTCCATTTCAGACCCATTTGGTTGCATAATCAAGGTTTTAGAGAAATGAATGTGTTTCTTACTGCCTGTGCTTGTAAACTGGATTAGCGAAGCACGTAGAGCTGGAAAACAAGTCCCTCCTCTGCTCTCCGTCCAGGTTGAACACAACAGAGAGCAAAAGCTTTCAGCTCAGCAGGACAGACGTCAGGATGAGACTGTGCGGTCTCATTTACATTCCTCTTCTTTGTGTTGTCACGGCTGTTTTAAGATCATTTTTGTGATACACCATCATGATTGTGTCTTCAGGGAAAGCGGACCAACTTGCGCAAACCTGGCTCTGAACGCATCGATCACAGCATGAGGGTGAAGTTCAACCCGCTGGCTCTGCTGCTGGACTCGTCACTGGAGGGAGAGTTTGACTTGGTCCAGAGAATCATCTACGAAGTAAGACACATTTGCGATCTTTTTTTTTAGTTAGCTAGCACTGTAGCATAGATTAAAAATGTTTTAAGATTATTGATGTTATATTTATGTGTGTTTCCCTAGGTGGAGGATCCCAGTCAGCCCAACGATGAAGGCATCACTGCTCTACACAATGCTGTCTGTGCCGGACATACAGAGATTGTCAAGTTTCTGGTTCAGTTTGGCGTCAATGTCAACGCTGCTGACAGTGACGGCTGGTAAGTTCAAGCTCACGGCTGAGATGGTTCATGTTGGACTCTCGGATCAGAGCCTGGAACATGTTTGTTTATTCTGTATGTTTGATTGATGTCATCAAAATCCATATAGTCATTACATTCAGTCTTTAGCTGTCAGTGTTTTTCTTCACACTTCTCATCACCCTCTCCCTTTTCCTCTGTTCTTCCTCTGTTCTTCCTCTGTTCTCTTCCTTTTCCTTTCCCACTTGTAACACAGGACGCCTCTTCACTGTGCTGCGTCCTGCAACAACGTGCAGGTGTGCAAGTTCCTGGTGGAGTCCGGTGCGGCAGTGTTTGCTATGACCTACAGCGACATGCAGACTGCGGCTGATAAATGTGAGGAGATGGAGGAAGGCTACACCCAGTGCTCTCAGTTCCTCTACGGTCAGTGAAAGCTACTTTTAATTGTTTTAATGTGCATTATGCTTGAAATGTTTTTGTGCTGATTATTTTTTTGTCATTTAATTAATTGATCCACAGGTGTGCAAGAGAAGATGGGCATCATGAATAGGGGGGTGGTCTACGGCCTTTGGGACTACAACAGCGAAAACCCTGATGAGCTGTCGTTCCACGAGGGCGACTGTATGACCATCATCCGTAGAGAGGACGAGGACGAGATTGAATGGTGGTGGGCACGCATGGGCGACACCGATGGTTACATTCCCCGCAACCTCCTTGGGGTGAGTCATGAGTCACCGAAACTGAAACAAGAAGAAACTGTGACAAGTGTTAAGTGAATGTTGTCTCGCAGGTAATATTACACAGGACTGTGCTCATATTTATTTGATGCGTATCAGCTTTTGCAGTCAAACAGAAGATTTAGAGTCCAACAGGTTCGACTGAACAGACTGCTGAGCTCTTGTTACTCAAGCTGTTGAGTTGAGTTTGGGTTCTAAGTAGGAATCCTGTGTGTAATAGGCACTGAGTTTTAAAGGGAGTGATTAAACTGCAGTCACTCATTCGTGATGTCTGCTGTAATTATATGTTTGGTTAAATGTTTTGTTATTTATGTGAAACTGCATGTCTTTGGATGCAAGACAAAATTCAGAAGTATATTAAATAAAAAAATATATATATATATATTTTATATATTTATATATATATATATATATATATATATATATATATATATATATATATATATATATATATATATATATATATATTATATATATATATATATATATAATGATAATCCTGTTTAAGTAAGAGACTTTTACGTACAAACGCATTGTTGACATGTCGTCTTGTCTCTAACAGCTCTACCCCAGAATAAAGCCAAGACAGAGGAGCCTGGCTTAAAACACAAAGATCCCTGCTGCACATTCCAGCCTGCCAGAACTTTCCAAAACACACACACATGCACACACACAGGCTTTAACAGACGGGGGAAGAGAAGGACATTGCTGAAATGAAGAGACGAGGACAGACCAAACAATATGAAGGATCAACTCTGAACTCTGGCACTTTTTCTGTATCTACAACAGAGGGGTTCTCCCTCTTCTTTTGTGTTTCCAGGCCACACTGTGTACTGTGTACTTAAGACACTATTGCTGTTGTTTTCCCTTTATTCCACTGTTTTTGTTGCTTTTGTAATTAGTGTCTGAAACTATTTCTAAACTGACAGAAACTCAAATGTTGGGATATAAATAGAACAAGCAGTATTTTTATTGCTGGAAAGTGATTTTTACACTTTTGAATAGTCTTTTAAAACTTGTCGTCCGGGCCTTCATTTGTTTTCTAACACAGCTCTACATCACATGAGGTGAATGAGTGGATGATGATGATATGATGATGCTTTTGAAATGCTCTGTAACCATGACAATCTTTTGGGGGCTTGTTTCTCATCATCTGTGTTGAGTGACTGTGCCTCTGTATAACGGCAATGGAGGTATAAAGTTTCAGTTGTGACCACCGCTGTTCTGACTAAACAAAATGAAATGACGGGTGGGAAACCGGTGATGAAGCTTTTGATTGATCTATTGCTGTTCATTCTGTGGTCTATGATACCCACAAAGCCAGTCTGCTTCCCTGCATTGGCACATGGTTGAGATGCCACGGATACTGTGTATGCATGTGTTTCTGTCAGAGATACTAGTGAACTGTTACTCTAGCGATGATACTGTTGTGAAAATGGACTTTCAAACTCTCAAGAGGCCCTTTGACAAAGGAGAGGTCATGCAATATGACTTTTAATTTTTTATTACAGCCATTCCTCGACAATACAGTAATGTTAGGAGGCAAGAAGAAAACTTGACTTTTTGTAGTAATCAGTAAGAGATGACACACTATCTTGTAAAGTCAGACAATTTCTAAATCAAATCAAAAAATACAAATAAAAAAGAGAGAACTCCTACGACACGAGTTCCCAAAACTCAGCTCATCACACGTCTCTGTGAATGCAGATATTTATTTTTGTTACTTTTTTTCCTTTAGCCCTTTTATCAGGACTATAACCACAAATGTACTGTAGTATTTCAAACATTTACAATAAAACACTTTGTACTCGGTTTACAGTCTTCTTGTTCCTGACCACAAATGCACATTTTTATCTAATTAGCTTATCTTTGTGATAAAGGTGAGTAAACACCAGATTCATCTGAAACTGAATCTAGTAAATATGTGGAGCTCCACATTATTTTTATACCCACTGTTGGCTGCCCTCTGCTGGTGAAAAGGTGACACATTCAACTCAGAATTGATTCAAAGTCTGCTGGTTATAAACTGTTAATCTTGTTGTAAAAGTGATATATAAGACTCGATTCAGGCAGCCATTCAAAACCTGACACCACTGTGCCTTTGGCCAGTAACCTCAACAAAATAATCTATAACTACAAAAGGATAAATATTCATTGAAGTATATTCTCATGACATCATAGCTTGTCATCTTAGATTATAGGTTTCTGTAATTAATTTCATGAAAGGTAATTTTCTCTCAGGCTCTTTAGACTGAAGATGCTGTCGAGGGAATGGCACACATAAAATTGAACTTGACAAAGAGGGAGAGCACGCAGGATTCACAGCATTTGAACTGTTATTTGAGTTACAACTGAGGCTAAATCAACTTCATAAATGAGCCTGTAAGTTAGTCGTGTTTGCACTGCTTACTGACTTCAGAGTGAAACTGAGACTCTCTCAATTAATCTTTATGGGGTCTCAGATTTTTTCAAGGAAGAGAATCTAGTAGCTATTAGCACATCCAACTCCCACATCTATATTTCCTCAACTGGTCTGGTGATTTTCATTGGTTTTGAGCAGATTATTTCCTGTGTATATCCCAGAATTTTTTCCTGATATTTTCATATATCTTATATATCATATGTATATATCCTATATATATATTATAACTTTTTATACGATCCTCTGTCAGCATTAGATTTTTTTTATTTTTTCATTTTTAACAATAATACGTGCTAGACATGTTTTCTTGACAAATACAGCGACATTTGATCATTGTTATGTTAGCTCTGTGGTTCAATGTCATTTAGTTTTCTTCACAGAAATGAATGAATGGTGAATTTCGCAGCTCCCTGTTAGACTTTGGTGACCCTAATGAGGGTCAGGACTCTCAGGTTGGGAACCAGTGATTCAAATCACTGACCTTCAAGTTATGATTGACAGGTTTAGCTGCCCACTTGTCAGCTCTAATATGGTTATTTTTGCATTAAGTAGGCCCACGTGTGACATTTGTTCAGTATTAGGACGAATGTGCGACTGGTGTTTTTAATTACACAGGTATTCCACATATTGCATTAATTATGTTTCTGTTGAAGCAGCACAAATTACCATTATTAAAACAGTGTTTGATGAAAAGGAATTTTACTTCTCAGCCCCAAGACTAAATACTGACAGAATATTGCTGAATAACAACTTAATTTCCGCATAATCACCTAGTTCAAAATGAGAACAAACAGCATGGTCCCAACAGATTGTGGCAAGAAAATTAACAATTTAAAATCTAAACTGCGTCAACATGAATTACAGGGGAAAGACTGAAGGAAATAACAGTAAGTGGTTTGTCTTTTTCCATCATAATGATAATGTGTGGCATTCAATTTTCTGCAGGGTAAACAAATCACTGTGTATTTTTGTGTCCAGAATTGGTTCATCTGTCACACCAAACACTCCCTGTCACACCAAATACTCCCTGGGTTAGGAGCTGAGCTGACACTGCTGTCCATATAAGCCAAAATAATTGTGTTTATGAGGTATTCCTTTACAAAAGCCTATAGAATAGTGCAGTAATACAAGAAATGCTACAAAAAATTGGTGAGACACAGTTAAGTCTAAGTTTAGCATGCAGACATGCTCACAATAACAATATTGCTGCATGTTTAGCAGGTAAAACCATGTTTACCATCTCAGTTTAGCATGTTAGCACGGTAACATTTGTACAGCTGAGGCTGATGGTAATATCATTAGTTTTACAGGTATTTGGTGACAGAGGATAATTTTATCTTTAAAAGTCAGAGGATCACTAATGTTCCTACAATTTACCCTGAAATGGACATTTCAATCTTAAGCACAACCTCTTGGTGGCACTAGAGGAAAAGTCTGGGAATCAGCATCAGTGAGTCATTAGGAATCATCTTCTGGACACCATGACAAAGATGTTGCTGTCTCACTGGACAAGTGAAACCTTTGACCTGCTGGGATTCATCCTCTGGACACCATGACAGAGATGTTGCTGTCTCACTGGACAAGTGAAACCTTTGACCTGCTGGGATTCATCCTCTGTACACCATGAATGTCTGTACCAAAGTTCATGGAAATTCATCCTGTAGTTGTTGAGACATTGCAATCTTAACCACAAAAGTCAGCCTCATGCTGGTGCTAGACGAGAAGTACGACATTGGGATTCATCCTTTAGGGACCATGAATGTCTATAGAAAATGGCGTTGCATTGCAATGAATCAAATAGTTTCTAAGATATTTCACTTGTGAACAGAGGCTGGCATTATTTCCATCCAAAGTGGTGTAATATTTACCGTTGTGGGTTGTGTTGCATCAGCTGCCTCAAATAACACAACCAATGTTTAGATCGAGATACCTGTTACACAAAGACAGATAAACAATTCATGACTAGAATTTCAACTGACTGGTTTGAAGTGCTACTGTATGCCCAAAACAGGCAGAGCTGAAACAGTCCGATCAATTTTTAATGTTATTATTAACAAGGACACACATTTTGTGAAGTAACCCCACATACTGTATGAGCTAACAACACCACAAATTCTTAAGGTATCACTGTTGCCATGGTAACCCGTACCAGTGACGCTCTTGTCTCCATAATCCCCAGTGAAGGGCTTCTGTTGTTTAGTTTTATGGGGTTAATAGTGTTTTAGACACAACTCCTACGCTGCACAAAATCCCTGCTGGATTGCAATAAGGAGCTGAGATAAAAGGCTGAATTCAACATTAACGCTGCCCACTGAACATAACTAACTGTATTTATAATTGATACATACATCCATAATGGATTAAAAGTTCTGAATAAATGAGAGAAGAAAGTCGTACGTGGAATGACAGATAGCTGTTTTTTTCCCCCTTCATAATCAGAGCTCTCATTGATCTCTGGAGCTGAGTCGTTTGTGTTTTTATAAGCAGTGTTACGACTTGTAGGGTGTATGCACACAGATAAAAATCTGATCTATGTTGTTACTGTTGCCTTGTGCAATATAATGACTTGATTCCCATGTATACCCCCTCTGGGTATGTTATTTCACTGGGTTTGTGTGTCTCTGGGGATGGGAACAGTGGAGAGTGATGGAGCCAGTTTTTCCTCCCAGGCATTTCCATTAAGTGTTGAGCTCCTATGTACATAACATCCACATTTACTGAGATGTACCATGAATCTCACCCAGTCTAGGAATATAAAATATAATGTTTTAGCCCAAGCATCTGGAGGAGAAGGAGAATGAGGTGAGGAAACAGATTAGGAGCAGCAGGTGGGATTATGTCTGCATGCTTGAATGTGAGTAATGAGTCTTTTACAGACAACCTAAAAGAAAAAAAACAACATCTACAATTTATCTTTCAAACATCCACTGTCTCTGTTAACCTATACTAAGTAATCAATCGAATACTGACCTTTAACTCTGCAGCGTTAACATATCATTAGCTGATATGGGGAACTTGTGAGCAAACAGTTCCTTATCAAACTGATTAGGTGCAATAATTCATTTGGAGTGTTCGTGTTTGTTCAGTCTTCACCAGCTGCTGAGGGACATAAACTTTCATTGTTACTTTTTTCATTAGTTAAGTTTAGTTTTGACTATTTAATGTTATCAACAACAACTTGAAGCAGCTATAATCAGTGTTTTCCCCCTCAGGTTTGCAGAACTTTGTAGAATCTGTAAGATTTAGCGGTATCTAGTGGTGAGACTGCAGATTGCAACCAAATGAATATTCCCTCGCCTCACCCTCTGCTTCCACAAAAATCATGAAAGGCCTTATGTAGAGTCAGTATTTGCCAGGTTTGGCTGTTCTGGGCTACGTAGAAACATGGTGGTTCAATATGGCAGACTGTGGAAGATGCAAATAGGTCCATTGTAATACAGGTTGGGCGCAAACGTAACTTTTTTGTACACCAGACAAATAATGTTAAAATTTTACTAGCCAGTCAATAGATTACTAGCGTTTTTGTTTTAGCGTAGTGTTTTTCTGGCTGGCAAGTGAAGGAAATCAACCAGCCACTTGCATATTTTGCTACAATCCGGTGCTAATTTTGTGTCCTGACTACAGGATATGCTTACTACATGACACACCCTTGCACAGTTTGGTCATGTTTAAGCACCAAAACTATTCGGTTAGGTTTAGGCACAAAAACATAATGGTTTGGGTTTTTTAAAAAAGGAGGAGTGTCGTATAGTCACAAAAACACAATGGTTTTTATTTTCACTAATACACTAATGAAAACATACTTTATTTCTGCCAATAGATTCTCCTAAATGTCACACACTGGTCCTTCAAAAGTAGTTTTCAGGGGCTTTAAAGACACAGTTATTGATTAGATTTAAGAGCAGTATCAAATGCCAATGAAATGCTGGAGAATCACATGTTTACTTGATTAAATCTTTTTCTCTTTTATCAGCAGAGATCAAAACAACACTAGTTTCAACCATCAATAACAAAGCTAAATAAATACAGGCAGCATTCTCAGAGGAAATGTCTATATAAGTCTGAAAATCATGATTAACTCTGTGTCTCAAACATTCACTATACCTGTAAAGTCAATCAGGGATTCCTCTTAAACCAACTCAGACTACAGCAGTCCACTGTAACCTTGCTCTGGAGAGATGTTTCCAATAATACTAATTAAGGTCCAGTTCCATTCAGGCTAAACAGAGTCAGGGTGCTGCTGTGGTGCATGTAGGGAAAGTCTCTGCTGCAATAAACGGAACGGAACCTTAATTAGTACAATTGGAAACACCTGAGTTTACCCTAATATTTCATGTCAAAATGGCTGCTGTGAAAAACGTCTACTGATGTTCATATCTCTGTACAAACTGAAACCGTCAAATCAGTCAAAGTCCTCGCATGTACATACACATACCTGGCCAATAAACCTGATTCTGATTCCACTTCCTGTACCCTCCACATGTGTACTTCCCTCTGTGGTCGCTAGGTGTCGGTGTAAAACCACCTTGTAGCATACAATGGGACAGGTTGTCTTCGTGCACCTTTATACTTTTTTTTTTTTTTTTTTTTTTTTTTTTTACACAACTGTCCCCCACACCGACTGGACCGCGTGATACACCCTGTGAAAAAAAAAAAGTGAGACGGACCAAAAACCAAGAACCAAGAACCAGAACCGCCTTTCCGTCAGCTAACAATGAGCTGGTGGACTACCTGATTCAGAGGGTTGGTGGAGGAAGAAGTGAGCGTCGTGGGAGGGCGGGCCACCTGTGACGGAGAGTGGAGAGGAGTCTCAAGCGCGAGTCAGTCCCAGTCAGTGTTGGTACTGTGTGTCATTCAGTGTGTGTGTGTGTGTGTGTGTGTGTTTGTGTGTGCACAGGCGTTTTAAAGTCCAGTTGGATTATCTTGAGCTCAAGGAAACGTACATATCCTTCTCCTCGAGGAATTTCTACGTGATTCAGGTGAGACACACGACCGCTGCTTAGAAAAATACCTTTATTTATTGTAGTAGTGAGTTGATATTTTTTCTATTGTGGCGCCTTTATAGTGTTTCCGTGATGGCTATTCGGTCATAGTCGAGTAGTATAATTATTTGTAATCTCCTTCAATCTTTATGATAATTATGCATTGCTCCTGTGCGGACTTAACAGTTTTCCTGTAATACACCGTCTTATTCACGCCTCATTGTGGGGTATCTTCTCAGTGCAGACAGGTGTAATATATCAGACACAATAAATGTGTGTACAATTGGTTAATTGTTCTCTTTCAAACACCCAGTGACCCATTATGTGTCTTCCTGCTTCATTTTACTGCATTACTGCGTTTTAACTCATCTGGGGCTGCACTGGTGGACTGACTTTCAATCCGTCAAATATCAAACAGGGATTGTTGACGACCTGGTCAACAAGCAAAGCATGTTTTCATGTGGAAGACAAGATTATGGCCAGATGCCAACTGATTGTAGTAAATCAGCTGTAAACACATTGATGATGAGGAGGAGCATGATTAATCTGTTTATGGGTAATTAGCCATCTCACGCCCAAGCTGATGGTATTTGTAACAGTAATCTAATCATTAAGCCTATAGAGAAACCCAGTAAACCCACTTATCTGCCTGTGTAGGCTTTAAAAATTGTATTAATTCTATTGTTTTTGTTGTTCCACCCAATTCTTCATAGAGTATGTTAACTGGTTTTCAACTCAAACTTTATTAAAACGTTGGTTTTGTTCATTTCCTTTTAAAAATGACCAGCAATGCTCTTTAGTTTGAGAAACTTAATAGTCTGCTGCAGCCTCTTGTTAGGATTTAACACCGTTCAAAGGGAGCAGATATTATAAATCTTTATTAAAACAAAGAGCTCGGAGTAAAGTCGCTCTGTCAATGAAAAAGACCGTAATTTCTATCAGACTTTATTCTCCTGGCTACAGCAAACACATGTTTATGCAAAATAACAATACGTGTTCCATATTCTTAATTCTTAATATTGTATTTTTTTGTTTCACTGTAGTGTAATTTTACTGTTGCACATGTAACATACAGTCGATTGCATGTCTGGCAGTCCTAGAAGCTTATTCCTCACATTTTGGGTTACATATTATAAATGAGACCATTTTAAGTCTGTCTGAATTGATCACGGTTTTTGAACTTCTAAACCTCTCTGTAGACCATCAAAAAAAACATGGATTTTAGACTTTAGACTCTAAACTATTGCCACATTTGGACTAAACCCAGAAAAAAAAACCTGCCGCAGAGTGGAAAGCTTCTCACAGATAACACAAATAAGCTGTGAGTTTGTGTTGTGTACACTTACAAATGATGGCAAACAACGTTTGAATAATACGCTAAACCATACATTTTGTCTCTTTTGTCATACTGTCAGAATAACGCCAGTGTGAAAGGTCAGTTTAATGATACCAGTGTTACACTGACAAAGCGACTGCACAAAGTATAAAGACACAGAACAAATAGACTTCAGTGCAGTCAGTCAGTCTGTGAAACAAGAGCGTTTTGAAGCGTTCTGTCTCTCTGTTGAAGCACAGCTAAATGGCCTTGACTGTAATCTTTTCTATCATTTGTTACACACACACACACACACACACACACACACACACACACACATTGAATTAAAAAACAGAGATTTCAAGTCTTTTGGGACAATTGTTGTCTGTTGATGGAGCTGTCACCACACTCCTCCAGTGTCTTCTATTCAGGCAGGTTAATAGATGCTTTATAATTGCCCGATAAAATCCATTTCCGCGAATGAATGTCATGGGACTGAGGGTTGGCAGTGAGATCAGGAAGAAGACAGATTAGAAAGGTTAGGTCACGAGTGTTAGAGTCACTGATTTCCTCTGGGTTGGACTCATCTTATTTTCAGCATGTCTCTTGCTACATTTTCTCAGAGTTTTGACTAGTGTACTCAGTGGCCAATTAACAATTGAAAGCTTTTGCATTCAGGGGGCCCGGGGTACTCAGAGCAAGTCAGGAGTAATGGATTTTAGATGACAGAGAATTGAGAATGTCACAATTACTGTCTCTTTACTCTGCGCTGCTAGACTTTCAGACAGTATTTTACCTCCTTTCTCACTGCTCTCTCTCTCTCTCTCTCTCTCTCTCTCTCTCTCTCTCTCTCTCTCTGTGTCTCCCGTTTTATATTTTCTTTTTTCTCTCTGTCATTTTCCCGTGAAACATTTCAATCTGAATAGAGTCCTCTTCCTCTCGCGGTCAAAAGACCACATCAGGACCCCTTTGGTTGACTGGCAGTCTGACTGATTGAAAGGATTTAGACCCTGACAGCCCCATTTGAGTGATTTGGTGTGCATGAGTCAGATATATAACTTATAAAGAGCCCCTCGGTGCACCTTCTCTGCTACCTTTTTAAGAGGAGCTTTGACAAGGCTGGGAGGGCAATTGACACACCTTTACAGTGTTTGACAGGCCTCAGGAGAGGCAGCACATCCTGAGAGAGGATGGACGACTGAAATAATTGGTGTCACCAAAGTAAATTTGCCACACTGGGAACAAGATAGAGCCATAGTAACCTATAAAAAGTTGTTAAAGTAGTATTTCCTAAGCGGCTCCATTTCAGGCACTCATAAAACCACCATAAGGTGGTTTTGTATCGCATCACATTAGATTCATTTATAGCCACTGGTTTAATTTCAGTAGAAATATTTCTTTGAAGAGACCTGAAATCCATCATTATGGAGATTTAGTTGACTTCACTTTTATCTTCTTTGTGTCAAAGTAATGAATTTGACTCCAGGGACTGACTCTAAACTCTTTCTGCCATTGTATTCTCTGAACTCAAAGGCTTTAGAGTCAACTGCTGAAAAATTGCATTTTTACTGCAAGAAACTAACAAATGATGATTTGTTTTTGATTTATATGTTGATCACTTTGCAATTAGCCTAATCATTTTGCCTGCTAACATGTCACAAAATAATAGATTAGAGCCCAAGGTGTGTAATAGCTTCTTTTATTCAACCAAAAATCCACAACCCAAACGTACTTTAATGAACAATGATAGAAGACAGGGAAAAGCATTAAAGCCTCACATTTGAGATGCTGGAACAAGCAAATGTTTATGAATTCAATCAATGATTTATTTCAGTACTAAACAGGCAGCTGGCCCACACAGATTAATTTGCAAAACGGTCCTTATTCACAAAGCATTACCGCACAGTTTTATTCAGAGATAAAGAATGAATAAATCAGTGTGATGTATTACCTCTCTCTCCTAAATTTGCCTAAACCTACTGTAGGTTTTACATCTCTCTGCTGAGTTGATGTCACACTGAAACCTGTGAGTCCACCTTTGTTTTAGGAAAATGTTCAGCAGTAATGTTAAGTATATTGGGTTTGTTAATGGGCTAAAACATGCAGCGCTATGCTCAGTTTAGAATATCAAAAACACACCAGTCACGCAATAATTTTAAGGTTTCAATTATGATTTACATATTTGGTCTTTGAATCTGATTTATGCACACACATTACATGTCTTGGACTACAATCATGTAACTTTCCAAAGTACTGGCAGTGCGTAGTGTCAGTGTCCTGTGTGTGGAACAATGGGTAGTAAAAGGTCATCATATCCAGTATTGTGATTCCTCATCTTAGTGTTTTTAAAAGTGCAGTCAGTGCAATATTCCCTCCATCCACACCTGCATGCTGCTGTGTTTGTCTGCTACATTATGCAGCGCTCAAGCCAGCCGTTGTCATGGTGTCAGCCCTCAGGGACTGTTGGGACTTTCTGCAAGAGTGCAGTCACTTTTCTGCTCTTTTAAAAAAAAAAATGTTGTTGTGTTTCGATGCATGCGTGCGAATAGATTGACGTCTGCGTGTCCTCGTGATAAAAAGAACAAGCACACTCCCTGGATCTGGACGTTCAGCTCTCTACAGTGCTAGAGGCACGCTTTGTTAAAGTAAAGAACTAAAGAGTGTGACTGTTTACAATTGGAACTGGGAAAGCATTAAAGACAGAGGTGGAGTATTTAGAGAGAGAGAGAGAGAGAGAGAGAGAGTGTGTGTGTGTGTGTGTGTGTGTGTGTGTGTTTGAAAGAGAGGACGAGAAAGAGAGATGTCACCATTCCTCCAAATAACACTGGATAAGGTCAGTGATGCTCCACAGTCACTGTATTCTCAGTGTTCGTGCATAGACGCACACACACACACACATCTCCTCCCTCCCCTCCTTTCACCATCTCTCCCTTCACTCCTCCAAAAGAGGAGTCTTGTTCTGCTGGAACAACATTGGCATTCACATCACAACACACACATACACACATCTTAGAGATGATCATATTTCACAATCTTTCCTCTCGTGGATTTGGCTCTTTTCAGGTACATCTGCTGTTTGAACTGGTTTCATACCTCACAGTGGCCTGGATTGCTCCACATTGTCATTTAATCCCCAACTGTTTGCCCGTGATATCGGCACGTAGACTGTGTTTGACAGTCATTGTTTGGTTAATGATATTTTTCGGTCATATGTTTAGACTCGGAATCTGCTGCTCACGCCGACTGCAAGACTTTGCAACACAGAGAGCTGGGCCGGTCTCCCAAAGCACCATTGATCTACAGAAGCGTCCAGTATTTTACTGAGCAAATGCCCTTTGTGCCTCTTTCATATCTCTGTCGTCATCCTTGTGAAACCCTCCACGTCACCTTATTTAACATGTTTGAACTGTGCTGCTCAACTTTGCAGCTTTTTCAACTTCTTCTCGGACTTTTTCCTCTGACGTTCCAGATACACAGCATTTTGTGTTTCCTCCAGTGTGGACATGACTACTAACACTGTTGCTTTTTTTGTGTGTGTGTGTTTTTATTATTTCAGGTGTCTTCTACAGCGCAGTGGAAGAGGCTGCCCGCTTGCTCGCCTGCCAGTGTTTGTGCGTGGGCGTGTGTGCGTGCTGGGGTGTATGTGAGTCCTAAGGTGATGTGATGTTTGCGTGAGTGCCTCTGCAACCTGTTCAGAGAGCGCGTGTCCCATGAGACGCTCGGCGGAGATGCAGGGAGCTCGATCCTCCGTTGCGCTGCGGCTCCTGCTGCTAAGCTGCTGTGTGTGTGCGACAGCCGGCTACCCGTTCAAAACGCCCCAGGACCTGGATGTGATTCCACGCGTCACAGTGTTGAGCAACGGTAAGCACAGACTCAAACACACACGGTGGGTTATGTCTAAAATGGTGTGTTTTTGAACAGTTTACTGGTCGACATTTGACCCTCAAACATGCAGACCAGCAGTTGTGCTGTAACAGGTTTCTTTAAATATTCCTGTAGTCTCGCAGCTGCTGCTCTTAACTTGTTTTCTTTATATTCTTCTCTCTACTCTCTCCTAACACAGCCCTTTCCCCCTCCTTGTCTCTTGCCTCTTTACACCTTCCTCTTTTTTTTTTTTTACATCACACTGTGATTATTATTCATTTGCCATGTGTGAGTGATAACGTGTAGCCTGAGGCGTTTACAGAGGCAATGGCATATGAGTGAAGTGCTTACACTTGGATCCCTGCAGAGCATCCAGGGAGACTGACACCACTGTAGGTAGTTGAGAAGCACTGTAACCATGACAACTGTTGTAGTATGGCGCGATGCTGCTGTATACAGTATTTTTCTTTTGTGTGTGTGTGTGTGGGCAAGAGTGTGTATCTCCTTTAAAGCTGTTATCTGATCCTGGACTTTATTTGTTGATACAAAGACATGTGAAAGAAATTTTCTCACGTCCTCACTGCCAAATTCGCTTTATAAGATCTACTTGTAGTCCCTCCTCTCCCCTTCTCTTTTTCCAAACAGTTGTCTTTCTCACAGTACATCACCTACTTTTCACTCACTACTACTTATAGCTTCATCTCCGTTTCGGTAAATCATCGGTTGGTTCTCAAACCGGCCCACAGGTCCTCCTACACGACTCATCTCCTCCTCTGCTGCCCCAGCACTCTCTCATTCACTCTCCCTCCTCTACCATCCATCTCTCTCTACCTCTGCACTTCACCTCTGTCTGTTTTACTCAATTGTTTCTTCGTTAGTTTGTACTTTTCATGGACGCACTGCCCTCTTTTGATTACTTTACCTTAGCCGTTATCTCCAGTCTTTGTTTCTCCTGCTTTCCTGCGTTTGATGAGAAGATTTCGATATGCAAACTTAACTCTAATCCCTTTAATCTCTGTGTTTCTTAGCAACCTAAAACCAAAGCCTCCAAACTCCAAAACGTGTATGTAGTGGTTAAAGCCCAACACACAGACACACATACACACACCTGTGGTCTCTCTTTATTGCAACATCAGTTTTTCCCATAAAGAAGGTGAAAATATTTGTGGGAGGGAGGTCGTTCAGAGGTATTAATTTGACGAATGCCAGTGCTTAGTTTCGAGGAGCTGAACGGCAAAATCTGGACAGCTAGGTTGTTAAAGAGGAAGAGAACTGGTGTAACAACTAAATACTTTTTCATTACACACACTGATTTTTGCCTGTCAAGTGTTTTTGACTACACCTTGACATCAGCTGCACTCGATGGCCCGTCTGCATGTCAGAACACTCTGAACTGTAAACAGACCTGATGCTCAAATGTGAATTTATATGTAAAGCTGTCAAGTCACAGTCCAACACCTAGAGGTTCAGTGAGTGTGTGTGTGTGCGTGTGTGTCCCTGAACACTGTGTACTGTGCTGATCAGCTGAGGGCCCTGAGTGTTTGCTCAGTAAATAATATCATCTGGGCTTCTCTCGCTGCCTCTCTGACTCCTTTTCTCTCCCAGCAGAATGAATCAAACGTGCCTTTTTTTTTCTCGCATGATCTTGTAAGCCTTGTAAGGCTAAAATGTGCTGCTATAAAAATATTGTGTCAAATAATAAATCTCCCCCTGCTGCGTCACTCTCTCAGCCAGGTTGTATTGAGTTACAGGGCTCCAACTGTCAGGCATTGTGTGTCCTAATGCTCCGATTACACTCAGGAAACGTAGGTTTTGTCTCTGTTATATTGCATTGTCTTCACCCGCAATAAGACACTCATATCACGTAAAGTTCCGAAAATCCCATACAGGCAATACTTGTCTTCTTCCTGCCCGAGAATGAGGGAAGAAAAGCAGACACCTGATCACCCAGGAGCAGGCTGGGATGGGAACTGACTGCTGCTGCTGCTGCTGCTGAAGTGAGCAGAGTGGGTTATGTTTTGTAGGAGCTGATAGGAATCTCAATGACAGCTTACTTAATAACCATGCAGTCTTCAGGGGGTAGTGGACTGGTGATGCAGGAAGTCTGACACTTTTCTGTCTGGCCGTGCTGAGCTACTGAACTCTTCAATGGTCATGCAATGGTGGCTTAAATGCTGTCAAAACATCCGATGGTAAAACCTGTTCAGCATTAGTCACATCGGATATTTTAATCAGACGTTAAATTACAACTTGTTGTAACAGTCTGCTCACGTCACGGTTGTCTTTGTGGTTCTAACGTGCCTAGAAGTTCCTGTGTCGGGGGTGACATGTGTCCGTGTGTTGACAGTGGCGTGGTGTTTACCCAAGCTAAGTGGAGTCCTGATAGATGGTATGTTTAAAACTTACGTAACTCTCCAACATCTCATGACTGCAGCGAGTTACATCATGACAAACACTTGTAAGTGTGTGTGTATGTGTGTGTGTGTCTCTTTGTTGAGTGTTTGCATGAGTGAGCCTCATTAGTATCTTGTCCTTGTCAAACAGATGCATCCCAATATAGCCTGGAAAACTGGACGGGGGACATATACACAAAGCAAAAGAAACCCCAAACCACAAAAAAAAAACACTCATTCAGTAGAAGTGGATCTCTGAAATCTGATGTTGTGTTGGGCCTCTTTTCATTATCTCCTTCCTCCTCAGCAAAGCTCTGTAGGATAAGCATAATCCCTTAGCTTTTATCATCCATAGCAGGAGTTGTAATTTCATTTTGTCAGTGCTATATATAGCTATATAAGCTATATAAACTATATATATATATATATAAAACAAAAAGCAGAAAACTGTGAAATGTTTAGCTACGCTAGCAGTGTAATTATATGGCAATGGTCAGTCAATCCAACACTGATATATTTGACTTTTATGACCCTGAATCTTCTTCTGGTGCTTTTGTTGTCTTTCTATATTCTACATTTTATGTTCTTTGTCTGTGTTTTTGTCCCAGGTATTGACAAAGCATCACCTCCCCCCCCCATTTGTAGTTATTGTGTGCTTTTCCTTGTTCAGACCAAACACAAGGAGCTGTAAGGTTCTGTGCAGCTAAAGCACAACAGAGATTAATAGAAGAAAATGTCTCCAAAAGTCTAAAAAAGAATCTCATATATTCGAGCGAGTCCCTCAGAATCAAAGCTCAAGGTCCTCTTACCTCTCTGCACTGACGTTCGACAATCATACAGTGAGAAATCCATCACGGAAGATGAAGAGATTTCTATTTCTCCCTTTATTCTCATACTGTCAGGCTTAATTGAAAAAGCTCTCACTCTTGTGCTTTTAACATGCCCCACCCTGATGGCAATTCCTCGCACATGCACATTCGCAGGCTTTCTAAAGACCTTCGGGGAGATGTGTGGGCGTAAGAACATCCACCAGTGTGGATTTTTAAAATTATTTCCTGTTCAACTTATCACATAAAAATCCAGGTGATGAGAGTTAGGGTTGGATGTACATGGCTGATCAGTCCAGTGGCACTACAGCATAAATGACTCAATTCCTGCAGTATCTGAGGAATTATGAATGTGAACAGAATATGTTTTGTTTTTTTGAGTGATATTGGTTAATCCACAGTTGTTCCCATAGAGACAGAGCTTTAATCAATAGCAGCAGCATAATGTGTGTAGCCAAACGAATGAATCAGCCTGTTTCTGTGGAAGTACATCAACAAAAGAAGGTTAAACTAAATTGTCGTCATCGTTTTTTTTACTCCCACAGATTTTAAGTGTGTCGTTTCTAAAATTTCCTCCATTGAAACGCCAATTATCCGGGATATCATATCACCGATTCAGCCACTAAAGGGCATGTGTGTTGTATGGATGTCTGCTGTGAATTTTTTATTTTTTTTCGAGAGCATTCCTAGCTGGTTTGCTGAATAGGTGTAGCTGAAGCAGCCAGGTTACAAAAGGTCACCTTCATTAACAACAAATCCTTCTCTCTCCTCTGCTCTCCTTCCTCAGGTCTCCAGGGCTGCAGGCGTTTCCAGTCCTCTGCAGTCAACTACAGCACCATGTTGCTGGAGGCTGACAGTGAGCGGCTCTACGTTGGGGCCCGCGGGGCTGTATTCGCTCTCAATGCCTCTGACATCTCAGCCAGCTCTGCTCCCACTGTGAGTTTTGTTTGTTTCAGCGTTGCGGCATGTTGTTTGCCTCAGCTGCTGTATCTTTAACTCTGCCACGGCTTCATTTGCATTGCACAACGCAGGAACTTTTTTGAGGCAACAATATTTCATTTTGAGGCAAGAGTATTTATTCCCCTGTCATCCCTTGTGTGTGTGTGTATAGTCACAATAACTCACGGTTACACCACAGGAGGATCTTTCTGCATAAACTTGCATATTAATGAGAAAAAAACGGTATTTTCTCACTGTAACTCTAAATAGATACACAATTCCTCCTCATCATCCACATATTGGAGCATGTTTACATAGAAATAGTTTCTAATTAATGCGTTGATTTGCATACTATCTACTTCAAACCTGTGTCGCTAGTATTTATTCTACTTGTGTAGGTGAGTTCAAACTAAAACAACAAATGCAAAATTTAAAACCAAGATATATTAACCTGCGATTGTTTGTATTTAGAATAAAGTTTGTGCGTTCAACGGTCCTTTCTGCACGACACAAGTTTGTCATGATGGTCCCAACAAAGGATCTGTGGGGTTAAAGAGGTTTATTTATATTCTAATTAATATCACAGGTTAATAAACCATGGTTGACATCATGATAAGCCCATTTTCCCCTTTAGAGTTGTAATCCTTATGTCTCATGTTGCCAGTGGTGGAGTCCACCATTCCCATGCTGGTTTCAAATCGCATGCATGCATGTGCAAATGTCAAGTAATGACATAACAGAACAGAAACAGAACAAACAGCCAGTATTTGCTTCTGTATAAGCTTAGCGACCAAAAGATGTCAGGTGTCTAGTCTTCAAACTATTGCATGTTGCAAGGTAATGTCAGTAAAGTCGTCCCTTCCTTTTAAGTATCTACAGAAGACGAAAGCCGCCTTTCACCTGTCATACCGCTGTGTTTGTTACCTGGTGACAACCTGACGTTGTATTAAATGATAATACAGAGGTGGTGTCTGTCATGAGGTTTAGTTAGATGAGTGGTTGTGTTACACACATTACATTTTATGACTCCTGCTGTGAATACAAACGTGTAAAGTCAACTGTGCTTTGCTACAGAAGAGTGAAAAAACTCTGCTTCTGTTCAACAACGCAAAAAATTCAGATGCTGTGATTGCAGAAAAAAAGCTATAAAAATGTATCTGCTGTCAGATCTGTGGTATTTTGCTGAAATTTATGCGAGTCGGTGGTATGAAACCATCCAACTTTCTCTTTCTGTCTTGTATGTTATGTGGTTTGTAATAGATTGAGTGGGAGGCCTCCTCCGAGCAAAAACGTCAGTGTCTGCTCAAGGGAAAAGACAATAAGGTAGGCATTTAGCTATTCGTTTTCCCTCAGTCCTTTCTTTTCATCTTTTTGAATTTGGTCCTCTCCTATGTATTCATATTTGTCCCCCCACTGTAATACATTTTGTGCCCTTCTCTTCCTCTTCCAGACGGAGTGTTTTAATCACATCCGCTTCCTCCAGAGGTTCAACTCGACTCATCTCTACATGTGTGGGACTCATGCCTTCAGACCCCTCTGTGCATACATAGTAAGGAAATGCAAAACACATTACAGCTCTTCCACGACTGTTAAATACATTCACTTTATTACTGCAATAGTGCAAGTTCAAATAAATAATACAAATAAATGCGTTTATCTATAGATGTGAAAAAGTGATTGATCTGTTCATATTCTGTGCTTTCTTTTACCTCGTGTGGTTTCAAGATGAAACTAAATGTCTTCCTCTTAACCCCAAATGTTTTGTCCTGAATAGGACGAGGAGAGGTTTGTCATGTCATCTCAGCCTGAAGAGGGCAGAGACAAATGTCCTTATGGCCCGACAACGGGTTACACTGCCCTCATTATCGGTAAGCTCTTCAACCATTGTCAGTCACTTGCAGAGTTTTACTGAAATACTGAAGCTGACTGATTTGTTTTCCTCCAGACCAGCAGATGTATACAGCTTCCCAGTATGAGTTCAGGAGCTTTCCAGATATCCGCCGAAACTCTCCATCTCCCACGCTGAAGACAGAAGATGCCCCCACACGCTGGCTGAATGGTGAGTTAATCTTGATCTTTAAGATTTTTAGATGGCAGGTTGGTCCAAGTGGTCTTAGCTCAACCAGCGAACAGCAGGTTAAAGCCTCCATATAAACATCTAATCTGCTGAAGTAACAATGCATTGATTATTTATCAGTGCCAGTGGATCAGTGATGCATTATTTTACTTTACTTACATCAGGTACTGATTGCTCTGTTAATTCTCAAAGCATTGCAGTTTAGTTTAATATTCATTCACAACTGTGGGTTTTTTAGTCTTCGAACAAATACTGCACAGACTGACATTTTGTACAGACATTCACAGATCCCAGACAATTTAGCTTAATGACTTGGACGATCCCCTGACTCTTCCTCCAGGATCGCCACAAGATTGACATTTAAGGTTTATTTATGTTGGCTAATGCAGCTTTTGTTTCGTCAGGCTATATTTTTATGAAAGTCCCCCTCAAGATGAGTTTTGATCTGACTTATAGCTTCATTGCCTGAGCCAATTTTTAATTTGTCTAATACTTTGGTTTATAACCAAATACTTGTAAAATGAATGGCATTTCCACCAGCCTCAGATGTACTGTGTTCGTTTCTAATTAGCAAATGCTGGCATGCTAACAGCATTAGCATTTAGCTCAAATCTGCTGCGTCTCAGTACAGTCTCACAGAGCTGCCAGCTTGGCTGTAGACTCTTAGGTTGGTTAACATATTTCTCCAGAAACCTGATTTTGGATTGATATGGTTCAAAAACATGATGTTGTACAGATAACTGAAGTATAACATTTTCTTCTTTTACTTTTTGTTTTCCTGTTTTTGCAAGCTGCTTTAGTGGGATTGCTAATTCTTTCTCCTCATACTACAATTAACCAACTGCTTATCTGCATCAGACCTCACCTTTTTACTGTTTTATGATTTTATGATTTGATTTGACTCAGGCACACAGCTAGCAATTAAGTTAATTGTTTTAGTTCAGGATAACTACTATATACAGGATCAGAGTATGTAAGGCTCATGTCAAGCTGCTCTCCTAAATTAGACTGGAAACACTGCCAATGGTTAATTACTGCACACGAAGTAGAAGAGAGTTTGTTGTTTCATTTATCAAGAAAAACACAGCATGAGTCAGTGTATCTTTTTCTCCCCTGTGTAGAGGCAGACTTTGTGGGCTCTGCGTTGGTGAGGGAGAGTTTGGGCAGCAGTACGGGCGACGATGATAAGATCTACTTCTTCTTCACCGAAAGGAGCCAGGAGCAAACAACAACGTACAGCCACAGCAGGGTGGCACGAGTCGCCCGCGTTTGTAAAGTAAGTGCAGGTTAAGAAAGATGCAGGGTGTGATTTGCAACTGGGAGTGAAGTCTTGCATCAGATAAGCTTGAGTGAAGTCTTGCTTGATGAGAGAAAGGGTGCCATAATAGATGAGATGCTGGATGGGGAATGCATTTGTAACAAGGCCCCACTGCGATTAGAGGAGCAGACTGTGTAGCTGATGAATAGGTTGCAGAGTCAGTGTGGTTTAGAGTGAGAGGGATGGATGACTGCAGGGGAGACAGAGGCTGTTTAGCATCCTCTGCTGCCTAAATTGTGAATGCTTTACTTTTCCCTCTTCCTAGGAAGGGGTTAAGAAGAGTTTTACTGTGTAATAACCTTGTTGTTCTCTCCTGTGACACCTTAAAATGAAGTCAGCTCACAAGTTTCCTCCTTGAAAGCTTGGCAGCATATTTGTTTTCTCATCTTAATAGAAGGGCCTTGTGGCAGCATATGTGACATTTGCAATTTGCCCATAGCTGAATACATTTTAAGTTGAAATGAAATCTAGCAACTGGCAAGATGATGTCAGTTTCTGGATTTCTGGAGTTTTTCCACTGGGAACCTGTCAAGAAATTTCCAACAGTAGGTGTGCTGCAGTGTGTGGAGGGATAAAGACAACTCATGCACAGACTGTACAGTGGGAACTTATGGGAAGCCATAACCTTTATTGAATGTATCGTTATTGCTTTCCCTTGCCATCTGTTGCACTCTTTAGGAGGCTCACTTCCCCTTGTGTGCCACCTTGAGCCGAGTGTTCAGTCTGTTATGTCATTTATCCAGGCCTTACCTAATATAACCCCGTCTGCTCCCTCCTCCTCTGTTTCTCCTTTCTCCTCCATTTTTTCTCCCCTCAGGGGGACCGGGGAGGCCGTTTAACTCTCCAGAAACGCTGGACGTCCTTCCTCAAGGCCAGGCTGACATGTTCTCTGCCTGAGTACGACTTCCACTTCAACATGCTGCGCAGCATGTTCGTTATGCCTGGAAACACACCGCAGGACACACTCTTCTATGGCATATTCGGCCTGGAGTGGTGAGTGTCTGATGTCAAGATCTCTGGCTCATAGGAACTTTGAGGATGCAAATGCAAATGAGTGAGGCGAAGATGAAAGGCAGCAATCAATACATTGAGATAGACGAAGAAGACAGGAAGGGGATGAGATGAAAGAGAGGCGCGAGATGAAGCGAGGAGAACTTTTTATTCAAATTATATGAAAAAAGAAGTTGGGTGGAGGAATTTGCGAAAGCTCGGGGAGAGAATAATAATTAAAAATTCAGATTTAGATGGGCTTAAAAGAAAGTGGAATTCTTTGAGATGTCAGTCTTGGTTGATTTAGCAACACCTGCAATGCACCTGTTTTATTTTGAAAAATGACTGGATTCTCTCGATTTGCACTGTGATGTTTTACTTGGCTGCATGTGGCACCTGTCAAAATGAAATGCCATGTATTCTCAGTGGAGCAAAGAGCCGCATCTGAAACACGCCACAGCCTCCTGGTGGGATCACAGTCATTGGTTAGAGCGCCGTCACAACCGTGCCCACTGGGATTGAGTCGTTAGGTAGTCCCAGCACAGAAGTAGAATCCAGCAGGGAATGGCGGACTCCGCCACTCCAAAAAAAAACTCTATACTATAGGTGAAAAAAGATTACTCTATGTAAATACACAAACTGGTGAAACATGACTGAAATTATGTTTGATTTCAGGAAAATCTGAAGTGGCTCATGTGCTTCAAATGTATCATTCAGTCATTTTGGAAAGCATAAAAAATGTTTACCTTCAGGATTTTTGTTCTGTTAGGATGCCGTTATCTCCTCTTGAGCTCCACCTCCCCTGTCTCTTACCTCACCTCCTCCCTGAATCCATTTTGTAGTTCTCTCCTCCGCCCCTCCTCCTCTCCTCAGAGATGTATGACTTCTAATCAGCTTGATACTATCTATGACAGCACTCGTCCCATCTCTCCCACACCCTGTGCTTTCTTCTCATTTTCTCTCTCTATCTTTTCAGCTAGGTGAGCCATTGATCTACTGTACTTCTACTGCTGTCCCTATGGCAACACTCGGTTTACTGCTGTTATTGTTCGCGGCCTGTGCTCTGGTCTTTTTCTCACTCTGTGTGTGTGTGTGTGTGTGTGTATGCGTGTGTTGCTGTCTTTAGGAAAAATGTGAAGGCGTCTGCGGTGTGTCGGTTCTCTCTGTCTGAAGTCCAAGAGGCTTTTCAAGGACCCTACATGGAAAACCAGGACTCTGACTCTAAATGGAAGGAATACACCGGAAAGATCCCTGACCCACGACCTGGAACGGTAAACACACATACATGCACATACATGCACATACAAGCACTGCAGAGCTCTTAGTCTCTTAAACACATAACAAAAAAGGATTCACACCAGAAAACTGATGCAAGGTAAAGATGCAATAAGCGAGAAAGCAGAAGATAAGATGGACGCAACGATAAGAGAGAGTGGCAGCCCAAAACACAACCAGCTTATGTCACTGAAACCCATTTCCATGGCGATTAACTCTATCCTGTAGCTTTGGCGACAATGGCTTAGAGCGGCAGCCAGGCCGTGCAATCACTAGTGGGAACAGACATTATCCACTGTAGTGTCACTTCAACACTTTGTGGGGCTTAAGTTTAACGTTGCTATTAAACAGAAGGGAGGAATGGCCAAAGGTTTTAACTTGGGAGCATGAAAGCCTGTTAGTGGAGTTGGCTGAAGTCATTTGAAAAGGACAAAGAGAGAGGAGAAGTTCTTAGTCAGGTGCAGAGAGAGCTGAGTCGCCCCCATGTCGGCTCAAGCCCGCTGCTGAACTCACACAGGCTCATTGTTGTCCAAGCGAAAAGTTGCATTTTTTCCCCAGACACAATCTTCCACAGGCTCGCACTTTTTCTTCATCCCTTAATTTTCCCTGCAGACCATCTCGCTAAGCCTTAAGACATCCTCTCTGCCTCCCACTGTCTATCTCTGCTCACAGAGAAACTTATTACAAATGAGCAACCCACAGCGTAGACTGCTACTTTGCCTATCAGCCCTCCTCTCATTGCTCTCTTTGGCTTCTTTTTCCTGCAGTGTATAACTGACGCTCTGAGGGCCAGGGGCATGAACGTGTCCACCTCCCTGCCTGATGACGTGCTGGACTTTGTCAGGAGGCATCCTCTGATGTCCCAGCAGATCCAGCCGTCAGACAGACGCCCACTTTTGTTCAGGAGGACCATAGACTACACGCAAATGGCCGTATACATGATGCAAGGCATAGACAGACAAACACACCATGTATTATACATGGGCACAGGTGTGTATGTGTTCATGTCAAGTATTAATCGTGCAATCTGTTAAAGGAATTGTTCGACATTTTGGGAAACACCTTATTTGCCTTCTTGCAGAGTTAAATAAGAAGATTAATAGCACTCTCGTGTGTAAATATAACACTTAGCTTAGCTTAGTCACTTAGTTACTTCCTGGAGTCTTGTAGTCAACATGGCCAAGCTAGCTGCATCCATTACTAGTTTCATATACATTTAGATGTATTATATACCTTCTAGGTAGCCTGTGTTTTCCATTCATTTCACTATGATTTGAAAATCAGAAAACAGAAACCTGGTCAAAAATTTCATCCCATCATTTTCATGCCATTATTAGCTTTGGTCAGTTTCAAAATATTATTCCACAGTTATCAGGTTGTTGATGTGTTTAATTGTAGTGATTGTTGTCATTGTCAACAGTCGTTACACATTATTTCACCTTCTCATGTGGTCAAAAACTTGTTATGAGCAAGTTCACAAGGACCAAGTTGCCCCTAATCTTGTCTTTTTATTTATCACTTGTCATAGATAACAAAAATAAAAAAAATAAATTATACATAAACTGTACTGTAGAAGGAAACTGAACTCCACATCTTACTGTAGACACTAGCACTCACTCAACAATGTTGTAACTATGAAATAAAGGCAAATAAGTTTAAGTTATTTTGGGGTGTTTACAAATTAATATGCTGAAAAAATGAATAAAAAATGATCAATTAGCGCTGCCATCTAAAACAGTGATATTGTGTGTGTATTGTTGTGACTGACAGAAATGTGTGAAGTTAGGGTTCTTTCAATTCAAATGTTCTCTCTTCTTTGTATGTCCCGCTCAGATGAAGGCTGGTTACATAAAGCTGTAGAAGTCGAGGGGCAGCTGCACATTATCGAGGAGCTTCAAGTCTTTGAGGAACAGCAGCCCGTTAACAACGTACTAATATCTGCAAAACAGGTAGTGTGTCTGACCGTCACATGCACACACACACACACACACATTTAAGGTGTAATCTCCATCCTACAGTAATCAAAACATCTCACTCCACCCCAGATGAGCGTATACGTGGGCTCTCCATCAGGCGTGGTGCAGCTTCCCCTCTCTAACTGTCGCAGATACACCTCTTGCTACGACTGCATCTTTGCCAGAGACCCTCACTGCGCCTGGGACGGAGCCCAGTGTGTGGACATACTGGCACATGTAGACAGGTGAGTGCTGAAGGGTGTACGTGTGTGAGATCAGGAAGATGAAAGTGCTGCAGGTGCCCTTTTGTGTTTGATTTGACTAAATTCAAGTATCACAGTGCCCTGTCACGGCGTTGTTTCCCAGAACTGTTGCGTAATCACATTGCTGGCAGAAACTTGATGCTGGCTGTGATAGTAAACATAGCGTGCAGCTGTGCACTGAAAGTGTACCGGACAGGTTCAGCTACTAGAAAGCTGTTATGAAGGCAATAACATGATGAACAGAATATAGCCTAAAAAATACATAAGAAGATATAGAAATCTCATGATATGCACACAGTACTGTTCATGTTACAAGTAAGTCGTTATTCTTTGCACTTATGTACTTACTGTTATGTTTTCACCCTCTTCACAGATCCACTTTAATCCAGGACATTCAGCATGGCAACAGAGGATGTGAGAACACACAAACTGGTATGTAAAATCATCTGATGCGAGTTCCCGCTGCTTAAAAATTAAAAAAAAAAAAAAAAAGTTTGCTTTTCACGCAGTGAATGATGAAAGAGAGATTGAACATAAAGAATGTTAGGAAGGACTCAAAAGATGCATAGTTGTCATCAGATGGCATGAAGGCCTCTTTGAGTTAAGTTGATTATGCACACTGCGTTGGCAAAATCCTCTCCTCCCTTCTTTAATCACATTTTTGCCATCTCTGGAGAGATATCTGTTTGATATTCAAGGCAGGCAGATGCCTTCTTTCACTTCACAATTTCAATCTGATAGAATGTAGCATCTTCTCACCCCCATTGTTCTCTCTGTACAAGGTAATATGATGGCAGGAATTAAAAGATATGTAAATGGAGTTCATGCCTCAGTAACTCTGCACAGGCTTTGATAAATTTAGGTGTTGGAACAATAAGTTGGAGGCGAAATTAGTCGACGCTTGTGAGTTTTTCTGTAAACTTGTGAAATGAGACTCGCTCGCTGTGTTTCAGACGTTGTCCTGCGGAGCCGTACTGTGCGGGTGGGTGATGACGTGCTGCTGCAGTGCGAGCTCAGTTCCAACTTGGCGACGCCTCTCTGGACTCTGGATGGCAGCGAGCTGCAAGGCTACGGCCTCAACTCTGGCTTCAGAACCGGCACGGATGGACTGCTGATCATCGAGGCCCGGCA
Source organism: Protonibea diacanthus (assembly GCA_028641955.1). Classification (NCBI taxonomy): domain Eukaryota; kingdom Metazoa; phylum Chordata; class Actinopteri; family Sciaenidae; genus Protonibea; species Protonibea diacanthus. The sequence continues at coordinate 11,866,540 of CM053989.1, forward strand.
GGATCAGAGTGGGCTGTACACCTGCTACGCTGTTGAGAACAGTATCAAGGTCGCCGTAGTTACCTACAATGTCACTATCTGCCTGGACGTGCAGCCGCCCCCACCTGTAGAGCCAACTGAAGACCTGTACAGTGTCTTCACCACCCTGCCGCCACCCACTGAACCTGCCTCCTCTGAGAGGCCCCTGCCGCCACCCCCGGCCCCTCTCCTCCCCCACTCAGAGCTGCTCTCCCCCAGGAACATGGAGGCCATGTACCTGTCCCTCATCACCATCCTCGGAGGCCTGTGCGTGGTGCTCACCGTGGTCCTTGTCTATGTGGGTTTCTGCCTGCGAGTGGGCCACAGAGGGAAGTATTCATTACGTGCTGCAGCTGCTGCCTACCCGAACAGTAAGAAGAACAACAGGAACAGAAAACAGCACAGAAACTCTTCCCACATGGAGCTGAAGACAATCTCGAGCCACTGCAACGGGAACGGCATATGTAATGGAGTTTCAAAGCAGCATAACGGCGGCACCCAGGACGGAGGCTTCCTTCAGATTGTCCCCGGCGAGGGTCACCCGTCACCCAATAAGGAGCCTCCTCCCCCGGCACCTCCTCTCCCACCGACTCCACAGCTTCCCTCTCCGGAGTGTGACTTCCCCAACGGGCTGTCGGCCACGCTCCCCAGCGTCCTGAGGAGGATGAATGGAAACAGCTACGTGCTGCTGAGGCAGAGCGACTCTGAAAACACCTCACCCAGCTGCTACTCCTTCGCCGAGGAGCTCAACAAGATCTTAGAGAAGAGGAAGCACACTCTACTGCTGCCCAGGCCAGATGAGAGCTCCGTGTAGAGAGAGAGGTAGCTCCCCCTGTGGTGGGAGGACTGCTGTGTTGTTACCTGGTGCTGAAGTGCCTGTCACATGACTCATTATTGTCAAGGACTAAAGCAATGAGAGTCTTATCTACGTTCTTTCCTTTGGATTTTTCCCCCACTGACACACTTTTTGAATCTCTGAGCTGTTCATCAACCTTAATTCCTAAATTTCCCAACACATAACAAACAAGAACGAGAAATGAAGGACCGACCATGTAATCTACCTCACCTCAATACTGCCCAGAAGGACGTGCAGCCAGTCTGCAGTCTGATCTTAGTATCAGGGCTGAGATCTCAGCCACAGAAAGATTTCTGATCCACAAAGCACAAACAGAGACGCACAGACTCCAACGAGGAGCAGAGCCCAGCGGGAATATAAATACATGTGAAGACTTCTGCTGTGTGCCGGCCATATTTGGCTTTCAACTGGAGGGCAGCTAGCCAAAGTTTGTTTGCACTGACAAGTGCACAGATGGCCTTTGCATTTTTAAAACATGACATTCATGGTCTATAAATATTGAGGGAGATGGACGTGGTAAGCGAGGGAATTTGGTGCGCAATGTTTTCACTTTTAATACGGACTTAACCTATTGCAATAACCAACACACAATAATATACAGTAACTCATGACAGCACATTACACCAGCCATCGTTAAGAAATGGTGAATTAATCATTATTTAATATGACTATTAACCCGAATTTCAAGTTCAGTAATTGCAGATTTATTCATTATATTGTTTTAGGTGGATCATTATGACCTTAATTTAATACTTTATTTAATTATTAATGGATGGCAGTCTTAATAATTAAAGTAATCAAATATATGTGGTGTTAAAATAAGTAACAATAAACAATTACAATTACAAAATATACAGGTAAACTTTAAATATTTAAAGTTTACCTGCTCTAATTTACAGTCGCAGCTGAGTCTCTAAATCCATCATAAATGGTTCAAACTTGCTTTGTCATGTCGGGCACATAAATTTACATAAATACTAGAGTCCACATTATATATAAAAAGCACAAGCTATTAAAGAATAAGCAAAGAAATATTAAATAGTGATTATTTCACTGTGAAGTGTTAGACAATTTGAATAAAATGTGACAGTATTATTGATTTCAGTGCACTTTATAATGCCAGTTTTAAATCGACTGGGAAAGTTAATGGACGCTTTTATGGAATTTGACTCTGCAACCTGCCGAAGCAGCAGCAGCAGGGCCAGTGGAGCTTCTTTGATTGGACATTTCTCAGTATGAAGAGGCGCAGCAGTGAAGGCCACAGCTGTGCCTGCTGGACCTTGTTTGACACAAGTGGATTAGAAGGAAAACATTGACCGCCTCAGCCGAGCCCGACTCCACCGCTGAGTGACACCCTGCATGCACAGGATGACAGACTGGGCGATGAACACGGCGATCACCAAAAGCATCCAAGGTAAATCATTTCTGTCTTTTGCCAACACATCTCCTGCAGAGGCACACTGCCAAACAAGCACTTAAATAATAGATCATGGATTCTCCGAGACTTCGAGAGCACAACGATATCTTAAAGTTTACTGAATTTTTCTCCACTTGCGCGGTAACAGCTTGTTGATCCAACCGCTGGGCTGTTTATAATTTGTGGAAACGCTTTGCTTCAGAGATTCCCAAATGAAACATCTGCTACAGTCAGATTCACAGATAAACTCAAATTAACAGTCATACAGAAACATATTTAATTTATGAGAGGAGCCTGACCGTGAGAGGCTTCATTTCCAGAAATCATGGTGACAGAGGATCTTCATCTTCGACACTCTCAGGCTCTCCCTATCTCTCTCCACATAAAGAAAACTTTATCTAGTTTGGTCATTATCATTCAGTATCACACTGTTTATATTGCTCATCAGTGTCCTCTAGCTACGTCTCACTGTTGTTCTCCTGTCAGAGGGCAGCGTTAATTAAACACCCGTCTTACGCCGAGCCTGACCTTACTGCAGAATGAGGGAGAGGCGAATTTGAGATCTCACCAGAGAGTTACAGAATGAAACACTCTCAAGGTCCCAATTATTTTCTCATACCCTCAGGCTCAGACTGGGATCTTGTATGTTATTACAGTATGTCAAAATAGAACCTGTCACATCTACGCCATGTGCTTATATGCACATACAGCCGAGGAAATTCATACACCTCCACAGGCACGTGGCACATAACGGCACGATTGATCGATTCTAACAAGCCCGTGATGTCAGTGTGACATGCTGTGTGAAATGTGCCGTGGCTAAACTTTCCAGTCATCGGCACTGATCAAAGACAAGAAATGATCATGAAAGGAGAAGGACGTGGCTGCACACTTTACGCATTAAAAGCATCAATTAAAGCTCAAAGCATCAGTTCTAAGCATAAGACAAGGTGAACACAAGCAGGGGTTTTATATGTTTACATACATACAGTATACCTATTATGTTTTATGTGTATGTGTTTGAAAAATCCCAGGCCACATATAGTCCAGTCGATGCTGTAATTGCTTTAAAAAAAAAAAACACCCCAAAGTGAGAGACACATCGCTGGAACTTACTGAATATATTTCTCCTCTTTCTCTCTCGTCTCTCCAGTTTGCAGGTCTGATATGCACGGGTCAGTTTCGATATCATTCCCGGGGATACCATCTCCCAACCAGTGTCAGATGGCAGGACCGGCTGCAGAGATGTTCTTTTAATGAGCGGTGAAATGAAATTCACCATCATTAGTGGACAGTGAAGAGACTGAGAGGCTGGATAAGGGCTACAGCATGAGAGCCTCTGCACCTACAGCTCTGCTTCCCAACAACTGGAATGAAAACCGTCGTCTGCAGTGTCTCACCGAGTGACGTTTGTTCTTCACGGAGCCGCTCTTTGTGCGCAGAGAGCGTCCTTGCCTCTGTTTAATGCAAATTCGACGTATAATGACCTTTTTTCTCACACTTGCTGCATGAATTATTTTTCAACACTGCTGTTTTTATTTTCTAGTTAAGGTAACAACAAGGAGAACTCATCTTAATATTAATGAAAAGTGCCAAGGTTGATGTTAAAAATGATGATGCTTTGTGAGCCTATTTTACTGCAAAACTAGAAGAAAAAGAAAAAAAAAGAGGCGTATTTATTTTGTAATTTTGTACATGGTGTTTTTGAGGTTATTGTTAATGTCACTGTTTAAGTGCCACTTGTGAGACACCGTCCTGATAAATAGGAGGGTCACATGTTGCCTGTGTTGCACATAATGTGATAAATAGGAGCACGGTAGCCAAAAGCATGCAGAGGCTGTACCAGCACCACAGAGTTTAATATTTATAACCTACTAATGGGAGGAAAAATACAGCAATTTACCTATTCACTGTAACCTCTAAATAAGGGATCATTCAGCTTTTCTGTCACTGCAATGTCCACATATTACTTTTAATCTCTATTTGCATGTTACACCATGTTTGTGCACACAGTAAATCAAATTATTTTTTATTAATCTCACACAAAGAATAACAGGGCAGTGGGTTCCTTCACATTTCACACATACTGAGTTCAAATAAAACTTTGTATTTCAACCTCTTCCTCTCCTCATCATTTCTTATGTTTATTTAAACATTTCACAAGAACAGGTGGATGAAACTGGTATGTTGTATCTGAGCGGAGGCCGAGCGGAGGAGGCGCCTTGTTACCGAGTTCCCGAGCTCTTGCAGCAAAGCCTGCGGCTGGAAAACAGCATGGCACGGAGTGGTACGGAAAATTTTGCTGCGACATTGATGGACTGGTTCACGTCCAACCGGAGTGCCTTGTTGACAAAACCCACACATACACATCCTGTGCCCTGTGAAGGCATGACAACAGAAAATGTTACCTCAGCTGATGCAGCGTTTATAAAAGAGCAGTCGTTCTTACTTTGATCCGAGCCTTTTGATCTGATCTTTCAGAAATGTCAGTCAGTCGATATACTGTTTAACAGATTTTTCCATCAACCATTTGACCTTTTCTCATAATCCTGGTGAGAGAGCAACGCCCAGCTTTCAGACAATAACTCTGTTGTTGTAATTTCTTACCGGCAGCACGACAAAACACCCATAAATAGGACAGCCGTGTCATGCACACTCTGACTAACGCAGCCCAAGGGCAATTTGAAATCCTGCCAGGTACCTGCAGTGCGTACAGCTTGACATGTGATTAACAAACTGTCATGGTTGGTCTGTTATTTACGTAATGTTTCCTCGGTTTAATCAGGGTCAACACGAAGAGCTCGTTCTGCCTCTTGAATAGCAGATTGGAAGCAGCAGATTCAATTCACGCACTCAAATGTGCCGAATTAATAAAACGCTGCTGCTTTGATTAGATGAGCTTAACCATGACACATTAATGTCTTTATTATTAGATAGTTAATGATGAGTCGTGTTCCCCAGAGGATGAACCATAATGGTGACGTTCTTTTAGTACCACCATGAGGTTTACATCAATAACTATTTGATTGATTGCTACTACACATGCTGGTGGGTACCTCAGGATAATTTATTAATAATTTATTTGCACAAGTTTTGCATTGTCATTGTGAGCATGTTAGCGTGGTGGTATATATATTTAGTTTAAAATGTAAGTACAGTCTCACTCACTTTTCTCATAGATTACTGGATGATTTTACAGTATTCGGGCTCATGAACACTATAAAAAAAAAAAAAACAGGAAAATAATCTTCTCTTTGGTTGAAGAGGTCCACATTGGTAGAGAACGGGTTGCAAGTATTCATTTTGTTCTACACAAAAATGGTTAGGAAGCACTGTTCCACAATATCATGGTGGAAAAGGGATTTCATTCTTTTATATATTTATTTCTGCCTCTGAATTGATTCATCTCTTCCGAGGCTGAGATAGCAGACCTGCTTCCAACAAGGGTTATCAATTAAATTATTTCAGATTTAACAACTTCAGTCTGTAGTTTTTAGACAGAGTACCATCCATCCATCCATTTTTTTCTGCTTATCTGGGGTCAGGTCACAGTGGGTTTAGCAGGCAAACACACTGCGATTTATTTTATTTGTAAAGCCATCCATCTCAGAGAAATCACCTGTCAAAGTAACTTAATCTGAGATTAAAACATCTGTTCTATTCCTGGACTGGATTTACATCACAGAGACAGCTTTCTTGTGAATCCAAGCTGTAGATAAATATAATAGGAGAGGCAGATGAAAGGCCTCTCAGTGACAGATGATAATAAAAAATAGATTTTAGCCTGCAAATATCAATCATATATCAAGGTAACCTTCAGTGAGACAGAGTACAAAGGTAGGGAGGTGAAGGAATCATATTGGTGTGGTCGATAGCTCCCACTCCTCTTATCCTTCCTCTTTTGTTCCTGTCAGTCCTCTTATATTTGCTCTTCTTTGTCTTGTTTATCCATTGTTACAAATTCTCATACACACGTGAGCAGTGGTGCTTTTGGGTTTGATAAACAAGAAGAATGAAAAGACACACCCTTAGAAGTGTGTGTACTTGTGGAAAGTGGAAAATGTCATATGGAAAAGATCAACAAGCAAAGTGTGACGCATTAAAACAGGGGACAGGACAAATAGCTCTTACATGACTATCCACCCATTATTGTGCAACAGTCACTGCTTTGTATCAGGATACCAAAGAAATGAGAAATTCTGAGCTTAATTCAAAATTTGACGTTTAATGTTTCAGGTCTAAAGGTTCATTTTTTTTACCATTTCTTCTCGACTCTCCGGTCGTTACCTGAATCTTTGCTGCCCTGGCGATGTTGGAAATGTCAGACTGACAGAGATTTGGTAGGCATTTAAGAGTTTTGATGGTCCAGATGTATTAAGAGGATCTGGATCAGTAAAGTACAGTACAGCATGACACAGAGTCGTCTTTATTCCTCCACTCTCTCAGGTCCAAAAAAAACCCCGCACAACTCTAGATTTAATGGAAACACTAATGGTGTTTACAGATTACGCAGTTATTTCTGTGTACAGTCATTGTATAGCCAACAATAATCCACACAAACAAGCTCATAATGTTGTTTCCACTCTGAGACAGTTGTGTGGATGTCACCATTATGGAAAGCCTGTCAACTGAACTGACAAAGGGAAGTGTGTCAGTCTGCAGTTTTCTTCCCCAAAACAAACAGATACTGTTGCTGCAAGCAGCTCCTCCTAGACCGGTCTGACGCCAGAAAAGCCACGCGTCTCTGCTGTTACACACACACACACACTCTATATCAATCCATCCTTTATCTGCTCCCTCCACTCGACCCAAACAGGCTTACTGTCTGCCTGTCACGGCTTCTTCAGACATGACACACGCCTGTCACATTCAGACAGTCTGGCATCTGTGGATAAACCAGATAAACCAGCGGAGAATTTCAACGCAACAATCTGGGGTTGATTAGAAGAGATTAAAAACGATTCCTGAGTCAACAAACTGTGTAGGCTGAGGTTGAATAAACCACTCAGGGCTTCAGTTGCAGATTCCTAAACAGCAGCCAATTTTATCTGAAGATCTTTCCTGACATCAGCCAACAAAATCAATACGAAGACAGCTTTTTTTTTTTTTTTTCAAAACATTACACCACATTAGCACATGCCCTGTAGAGGAAGAAGTAGGACAGGGAAATTAGAGTTGTAACCACCAGCAAGGCCACAGACACACCCAGGTGATTATGGTCTGTAGTGACACGTCACCTGGATGACACGCACACCTACACACTCGTCTTTTCTGATCTTTCACTTTCATCCCAGATGTTTTGATCGCAGCTCACTGCAGTTTCGCTTGAACTTTCTGAGTAATGATGCTCAAACTGGCTCGCACATGTGATTTCTGTTCCTCTCCTTCTCGTTATGTAACAATTAAACAGATTTGGACAAACACAGACGGCTGCTCAGCCGTTGTGTACATATGTAGATGCAAATAGGATTCACACACACACACACACACACACACACACACACACACACATCATGGAGAAGCAGAGAGGGACAACATGTCTGATCTTTTGGACTTTGGAAATATTGACAGTGTGTAAACATCCTGAAGCTCGGAGCACATATCTCGCTTCGTCTTTGATGTTTGAAACTGGTGTGACAGAAGAGAGTGCTGAGAGCTGTGCTGTATGTTTTGGTCGCGTGTGCTCCATTAATTAGTGTCTTCTTCTTTGTGTGTGTGTGTGTTGAGGTATGTGTGTGTTGCCCAAGGCTATGCACTGCTTCCCCTCTGGACTATGATCTCACACCCTAAACACATTTCATTCTCACACCTGTGGCGCCACCTAGTGACGCTCTCTTTTCAATAATGTACTTCTGCTGTTTACCACTGGAGGTCACAGACAGTCTGCTTATGGAAAACCCTCACATTACTGTACACACAACACCTTTTTAAATAGCTATAATCTGATGTTATTAAGTGCATAAATTCTACTTTAATCAAGCTGATGATTTTTTTAGTTTTTGTCGTCACCGTCAGAGAGGTCATGTTTTGTTCCTGATCATTTGGCTACCCTTCTTACCAAAATAAGAGGGCCGTAACATTAGAAATACCTTTCAATGTCCAAAACACCACCACCCACTACGTCCTCAATAATGAACATAAAGTAATCAGAGCTGATATATCGAATCATATAAGACTGTACAGGTGTACACAGCATTTTAAGGGACTTTATACAGATTTAAGTATATTCTATATGAGACTATGATGACTGTTAATTGTACATTAAAACACTAATATGTAATATTTCAAAACCTTTATTTTATACAGCATTCATATGGTATTTTCATGTCAATTATATGGCAAAACAGTGTTTCTTTTGATGGCAAAAATTTGTATGTGTACAGTAAAATATGGAATAAAACATAAACCTTAACCATAAAATCAACAGTACTAGTGTCCTATTACCGTCATAGCAGGAAAAGTTAGATCATAAAGTTTTTTACTGTAAAAACTAAAAACTAAAAAAAACATATTTGATGGCAAAACCTTTATTTATAGGGCATTTTAAAGGAATTTATACAGAATAAAGTAGTATTTTAAATGGCAGATGGTAAAATTCTGTTTTTTTTTACTGCAAAAACAACAGTAATTTTTTTACAGTGTAATGAAGTGGTATATTCTATCACCGTATGAACTTTGTATAATTCAGCACATCTAACCACTGGAATTCACACATGATCACATTATCCATGTTGTCTGAAATCAAACAGCTGTGGAGACAATATGAAGGAGACAAACCAATCTGAGATGTAATTAATTCACTTATGGTTCATGTGTATTATTATCATAGTGGTACTGTAGTATTTTTTTCTAGTCCTAAGGCTTGTAAAGCTTTCACTTCCTGCAATGATGGGCTGGAGAAAGCAGAATTACCTCTCTGTATGTTTGATGCAAACATCAGTCAAACTTCCACAGTGAGTGTTGAAAGTCTTTGTTTAAACCTAAACGGAGAGTTAAAGGTTTGTGTTTTTCTACATGAAGACAATTCAGACTGTGGCAGATCGGCCCGAGCTGATTTCCTTTGATTGTCTGACTTTTTTGTTGTACTTTCCTATAAGACAAACACGGACCCCTCAGGCAAACTAAAGCAAGCCTGCAGGTTGGCATAGTGAGCAGGAGACTGACCTTGACACAAGAAAACCTGGCATCACTTCTTCATGTCAGCAAACATCAAACCTGATGAATGTGTCACCAAACAAAAGTGAAGCTGAACTTCTGCCAGCTCCAGAGGCACTGTTCCATAACTGTCCATGACCTCTGACCTTCCTGTGCAAAAAGAAACGCCCCCAGGGGGAATGCAAACATTAAGTTTTGAAACTCCAAACACAGCTTGAAATAGGGTCTTCAACGAATAATCTATAATAAAGTATCAAGTAAAATATTGGATGCTACTTTAAAACATGTTCTTTTACTGAACAGCAGCCACCGTTTCCACAAGAGACTGTTGCAGGTTAATACTGAGACACATTGAGTCAGGAATCCCAACTGGTGGAAGAAATATCTAACCTCTTCACTTCAATGTATAACATGTAACATTTCCACAAGAAAGTGTCTTCAAAATCATCTTTTGTTATGATTTTGAGGCGAGAAAGGCAGAAATGAAAGAAGCATTTAAATAAAGATAGAAATAGCACAGCGTAGAAATCTGTACACTTCTTTTTCCTTCTCCTCCAGGCTTTTCAGCAGAATGCTCCTTTAAACACAACTGTATCCTTTCCAGTATCTGACACTAGTGCATTGTTTGAATTGTAATAAAATATCTGAGTTGCTTATTTGAACTTGAATAAAATATTCAAGCTGGGACACGAGGTCAGTTATTGTGAAGAGAAACTTGTACTTCAGATCCCAAAGCATACATATCAAGTATTTTGTTGAAAAGACAAATACGCAGTGCTTAGATGCATCAGTGAAAGTCTGGCTTCTCTGGGACGGTGCATTTGATCCATCTGATGATGACATTGGCGGCGTAGCATCCAGACAAATATACTCCTCCAAACGCACGCTCTTGAACAGAGGAATCCTCCCACAAAGGCATCTCCTGCTGCTGCACTTCAGCTATTAAAAATAAAAGTTCTCATAATGCATAATGCACAAGTTGTTGTTGTTATTGAGTAAAACCTGAATCTGTAAAGTAAATAAGTAATAAGTAAAGATGTCACACAAATGTAGTTAAAGTACAATAATTCCCTGAAATGTACTAGTATCATATAAGTTCCATAAAATCATAATACTCAAGTACCTAATAGTTGTAATTAAGTTTATTGCTTAAGAACATCACATCGACATTACAACAATATCTATAAAAAGCACGAGTTAAAATCAGTCACCATAACAGCTGGTCAAACCGGACCAAGCAGGCTGTAGCAGCAAAGTGTTTTTGAACTCTCACTACAGACAGAGAACAACACAATGCAGAGAAAATCCACTACTGAGAGAAGAAGAGACTGTTAGTGAGGGAACCGTGTAGCAGATAAATTAATTTGCAATAAAGTTTAACCTCATTTGCAGTGTTGCACGGCCACAGGACTCACTCAGAGCAGTCCCACCTCACTAACTGGAGGAGAAGTTAGATTGGTGGCTGGTTAACTGACCGGAAAGCTCTCTTGTTGAACAGTGCGTACCCGCCATGAATAAATTCAATCTTGCAAGCAGGGATATCAAATCTCTTTCAAATTGGTGTGAACGTAGCACAAATGAATATACACACTCACACACACACTGAATCTGTCATGAGGTCCCAGCTCTTGTTTCACTGAGTGTGAAACACAATCAACAGCAGGAAGGAAAGGCAATTTCAGGCTTCAGCGACGAGAACACTTGTCTGTATTTCAGTGTCATTCTTGTTTAGGGTGGATGGAGAAGTCAGACAGTGTGTGTGTGTGTGTGTGTGTGTGTGTGTGTGTGGGTGTGTGTGTGTGCTCATGCATGTGTGGACGCGTGCCTGCGTGTCTCATTTCTGCTGACTTACACCATTTACCACCTCCTTCCATCATTTCGTCCCGTCATTTACTGGAAGCACATGTTGCCAATGGTGTCTATATGTCAATACACCGTCAAATTATTTCACCGGAGTAATTTCTGCTGCTGACGCTTGCTCCGACTTTTACATAACACTGATAGCGGGTGGAGGGCACGCTGGCCCAACAATCAGAAAGAGTCTTCTTCTGCCACATTTGCATTGAAGAGAAACAGTGTGTAGGATTTAACGGCTTCTAGCAGTGTCGTCCTTTCACCCTCTGCCTCCTCTCATGAAGAAAAACATGAAGGCCCTATCCAGCCTTTAGTTTGTCCAGTCAAAGCTTCTGTAGAAACTTTCACCATACTCACATAGCAGCTATTTTCATCTGACATCAGACAGAATCCAACACTGCGGCGAAAACTTAGGTTTTTCCATTCATTTCAGTGAGGGTAGTGTGTTTTGGCTGCAGCGGAGAAGTTTAGCCTGATCCAACTTTTGTCACACTACGGCTGACAATCAGACAATCGGACCAGAACCTGACACTGAAACTGAGGCTATCCAGGTGAATTCATGGACTAAACCTTGATACTGTACTACCTGTTGGGTTCTTGCTTTGTTTATTTCATTTATGCAGTGCCTAAATCCGTGTCTGGGTCACAAATTACGCTGCAAAACACTGACAGGAAAAAGTTTCCTTTGGTTTGTGTCTGAGGGTTTGAGAGGGGGGGGGAGTAAACATTGGTGGTGAGACACAGACAGTGAGGGAGAATCAGATTTTCCTGATTGTTACATTCAGCACGAAAAGACACGTGTTGTCTGAATGTACCCTCGGTGGCGAGCTTGAATGCAAGTTGCAAGTTGCATGAACAAATCATTTTCATGTTGCAGTTTTCTGATTGATCAGCATGGATAGTGAAAATCCGGGGGGGGGGATATCTGGCCATATTTGAAGGTCAAATTTAGTCATTTTCAGTCATTTAAATAGTCACAAACAGATTTCCAGTTTGCACACAGTAAAATATTGTTTCTGTCAAAATGAAAAGCACCGAGTATGTTTCAGTTCAAAAACACAATCACCCCTGCAGGCGATTTATTTCTCCAGTTAACCTTACCTGCAGAAACACAGACCTGTGCCACTCAGGAAGGTCATATAACGCCTCACTTTCCTGGATAACCAACCTTAGCTGTATTTATGTCCCCGTTTGGTGCACCTTTGAAATGAAGCATAAGGGAAATAAATTATATAATATACCTTTTTAGAGGGTGGAAACTGAGGCGCCCCACGAGCTTAGCTGTTCTCTCACAAACTGTTCTCTCTTTCCAGATATCACTATCAAATATAACAGAAATGCCAAAGAAAAAATTACTGTATGCTAAGTGGAAGTGATTTTGAATCATGACATTGACTAGAACATAAAAGAGGGGAATTCAGATCACAATAAATTCAGACAGATGGGCTTTAAAGTAAAATGCAGAGCTATGAATTCTATGGTGTTCATATTTCAACATAAAGTATTCAGTCAAGATGACTCAGAATAAAGCAAAGTTACAACATCTGCAGGTCGACAACATCTGAGCGAACTGATGGAGACTGTTTAATAAGGCCAAAACTTCCAGGACAACCATGTAAGCGTACTATGAGTTGAGATGATTTGGTTAAATAATAAAATAAGTCAGATGCACTTTGGTCCACATACAACACAGTCTGTGACATAGTGGCGTTACATCACATGCAGACGTTAGAATAAAGGCAGTAGAGCACAGATGACACGGAGATATGATGTTAAAGAGTGTGTGAATGTGTGTTCTTAACTGAATGTAAAGGGTCAGGATAGGTGTGTGTGTGTGTGTGTGTGTGTGTGTGTGTGTGTGTGTGTGTTGGTGTGTGTGTTTAACTGAGTTAGAGGATCCAGCTCCAATCCCAGATTAAAGCTCATCTCTCTGTATTTATCTCCCAGTGGACTATCTGAGAGGCAACAGAGGGATTTGACCCAGTTAGACACATACACACACACGTACACACACACGCACACACACACACACATGCACACGCATGTGCACGCATGCAGCACAGCGGCATAAGACCAGCACAAAATGACACACAGGCAAAAGCACACACACAAAGCTGCAGCATAATATAATGAAGAAATCTGTGTGGGTATTACTGCTTTGGTGATTGATTAATAGAAACAACAGTACCAGGTGTCTAGTCAGCAGGGAACAATTAATGACTTTGTGTGTGTATGTGTGTATGCGTGTGTGTGTGAGTTTGTGAATCCACTTGTTACCTCCACCTCCACGGGCTCGGTGATGCATGCTCCTCCGAGATCTGCATTGCAGCAGCTGCATCCATTTCTCCTCCTCCCTCCTCCAGCTCCATCATCATTATCAATACCTGGTCGAATAACCGATGATGCAGTTAGTGAACTGGCTAATGGGAACACGCATCACGCTTTGCTTGGAGATCCATCTATTTTTATGAGGGAAGCAAAAAGATCTAATCACCAAGATCTGCGGGGAGGTCTTGGATTAACGCGTCTAAACACGAGAGGAGAGTTTGAGGAGAAATGTGCAAACAAGCAGAACAGCTGTATGTGCCAAAAAAATATCGGGCTCTTCCTCTGAAAGCCACATTTCACATTTCTGAGATATGATTCTGCTTGTTACTGCCGGTTGTGTGTGTGCTGAAAGTGAAGGTCAGGCAGTCTCTGAGGTGGATATTAGTGTAATTCTCGCCTTTACAGCACTGGAGAGAGTTTTTCTTCCCTCTGCTTCCCTCCTGATCACGGCTGATGTAAGTTTTTAATGGTGTTGCAGTTAAGTGTTCGCTATGAGCCGAGGGTTGACCCAGGGGCCCCAGTAATAACATGAGTATGTTCATTGGTTCCAGGCTTTCTCTCTGTCTAAGTGAAATATGAAGTACTATGAAGATGAAATGATGTAGTCGTCCAGAGAGGCCACTTGGAGCCTTCGTGTCCTGGGCAAATAGGGGGGGAAATAGTTGTGGGGTTCAGTGGAGGACATGGGAGGAGCATGACAAGCAAGTTTTCAGCAAATTCTCCTCCTTAACTCTGGAGAAATTAGAAGATGCATGCACATTTTTTTTTTCACCAAGAGCAGAGTTCAAGTGGCTGAATTCCAACAGCCATGAAATAGTTCAGAAATTATTGAATGACTGTTGTGCGATTGAGGTTAATTGACTTCAAATCAGCTCCAGATTTCCTCCCTTTTTGAACCGCAACGAGAAATAAATGAGTAGACCAAAACCTCATTTGTTTCCAGTCCGTCCTTGTTTCTGCATCCAGACCCACACATGCTAATCTCTTACGTAATAATGGTCCACACACACACACACATGATTTGAATTATTTCTCAGGCTCCCACTGTAATAACACTTCAGTATTTTTATAGCCTTCTGCTATCAAACTGAGCAGCCCTGACTGACCCTGGGCTGTCGAAAAAATAAGTGCAGCCTTGCTGTTTCCGCTCGTCGTTATCCGAGTCCTCCGGGAGAAAGCTCCTGGTTTTTGCTTTCTGATGGTAAAACACAGACTGTTTAGAGCTTGCTGTGGACACAAAATAAATGAGAGACTCGAAGAGAGAGATGCAGTCGTAAAATACAAAAATCAAAAAAGCACAGGGGGTCAGTCAGGAGGAAGAGGATGGGTGGAGAGCAGAGGCTCTAAAAACAGATGCTCCCTAGACTGGACCTGTCTCCACACATTAGTGTAGTGTACCTACTTCCCTCTCCTCCTCTGTCATCCCTCCCTCCACTGACCTTTTCTCTACCTCTCACATGTACCTCTTAACTCCTGATGTAAAAAGTGTCTCTCAGTCCCTTGTCACGTCTCTGATGCTGCTTTTTTTTCTGGCTCGAAACCATCTTAAAAGTTTTATACACTAGTTCTGCTTTGAACCCTCAACAAAATCAGTCCTTTTTTTTTTTTTAAAGATTTTTTTGGCCTTTATTTGACAGAGACAGCTTGAAGAGTGACAGGAAATGTGGGGAGAGAGAGCTGGGGAATGACACCAACTGAGCTAACCGATACCCCATATCAGTCATTTTTTTAATTGTCTAATAAAATAATTGAATGTCAAGTGAGTTTATTACAATGAATGTCATGTCTTTTGTAATTGATGATGTGAATGTCCTCACCTCCTGGATAATCCTCCGTCTGACTCCTGACTTTTTTATTGTCTCATGAATAAGCCATGTAACTAATAAAGGCTTTTTATTACAAAGTCTCTGGGCCTGAAATTAGCTTTTTTTTTTTTTTTTCTATTAGCCATGCTAGTAGCATAGTTTTAGTGATGGTGATATCCATCCACCACTTTGTCCAGACTGAAATAACAAACACCCACACTTTAATGACTGCCTTACCTGTAACAAGACCCTTTTCTCATTCTCCTCCTGTAACAAATTAAAGATACAGTGATGAATCACTTTGTACATGAAGAGAGATTTTTAAAACACAGAAGCCAGCTACAGCATTATATGGTACAAACACACGCCTTCTGCATGTCGCCACCCTAAAGACTAAGACTATGTTTTTTTTTTTAAACTTAAAAATTGTTTCCACCTGGTCTTAGCAATGACATCTAGGAAAAAGTCCTCACTCTATTGAGCAAAGTGTTTTATCTGCTGGTTGAGCTGCTGGTAAGTCATCCATTTCTTTACCTTCACAAAGTACTGAATGCAAATGGATAGGTCATAGGCAACTACTCCTTCAAATATGTCATGGCCTATGCACAGTGGAAGGCCTGGCTGACACACATGAAAATACTGAAGACCATTGAAAAGGTGAGTCAAACTTCACTCCATTTACAGCTGTTGTTCACTGTCTTGTAGTAGCTGCACTGCCTCTTTGTAACTCTCAACAGTTCTCACTGAAACTTGACATCACCTTGTCCATGTCCTCTGGGTACCAAGCAGTACCTACAACAGTGAGAAGAGGTACTGAAATTTTCAGCATAACCTCCAATGCAGTGGGATCCCAAATTGTCACCAACAATGCACAAGACTGTTGCTCGTACAGCATGACCTGAAGAAGTGACAAGCCCATTATCCTCTAGCTCTAGTCAAAGCCTTTTCTAACATGGCCAGAGGTTAACAATTGTGTTGTTTCTGCTGATGTATGTTCATAAAATTGTTATCCGTGATTTGAATAGCGGTCAAACTGCTCTAGGCTGCTCTGTGTAATGTCCCACTTTATCCTGCATGAGTCCCGTGAGAGCCCAAGATCTAAGTTTAATTAAGCTCGTTCTAGCATTAGCATGCTGGGTTAGCCTGCTCACCGCTGTCTTCCCCTGCCAGAGTCTGCTCTGCTTTTTCACCAGGAGAGTTTATTTCAGTTCATCACACAGGTGTGGAGATGTTCGCAGGCTTAAATAATGAGTGTTAATCTCTAAATAACACTGTACAACTTGTTGATGCTAAATTATACAGATTTCTTGCTCAATGTGATATTAATCCATTTGGATTTAAATGTTAAACTGAGGTAGTGAAATGTGGGTTTTCTGGTTACCATATTAAGTTTGCTTGCCTAATTGTTTTATTATTATTATTATTATTATTATTATTATTATTAAAGCAGAATTACAGATGTCATTTATTTTTTGTGTTTCCTGTTGAACTTAAATACTGAAGCACTGGAAAGGCAAACTAACCTGTTTAAAGGACCAATTTGTTATTTTTTGTAATTTTTTGTAATTTATTGTGCAAAATTAATTATTTTATTTTAACATTTAATAAATTAAAAGCTTCCTTTCTAGCTCACCCTCAGCTCACTTCATTTCTGTGTTTCTGTTTGTCAACACAGTTGTCAAGTAAAGATTTAGAGATCCAGTCCTGACTCTCATGCCTCTTTCCAACTCGGGACACAGTGACTGGTTCCATATTTAATATATGATAGAGGATGACAAATATTTGAGTTGGACAGAGCCATGTTTTCAGAGATATTTCAACGGAAGCCAGAGCAAATGTTGTCAGCCACAGATGAATGTCACGGTGGAGTGATGAGGCACCCAGACTCACCAGATTCTTATGTGATGGAAAGGGTGAGCAGGAAGTTGAATCGCTTTTTTTGCCCGAACGTTGTTTGCTGAAACTGAACCATCAGCACAGAACCAAGAAGAATCAAGAAGACCAAGGAGATCTAAAGATGGCTCAGGATGTCAACAGTAGCCCATCTCCAACCCCTCCAGCATCTTCTCAGTGTATGAGATAGATGAAGTCGTGCTTTTGGACACATTAAATCAAAGATAAAGACAAAATCGAGTACCTACTGATGCCTGTGTCACAGCAGAAAGCTGAGGAACAAGACTTGCAGCATCATCCTCAATATTTGAGTTGACAGAGCCATGTTTTCAGAGATATTTACCTAGTTAGAGTAAATGTCACAGAGCGCTGTTTTATTATTATTATTATTATTATTATTATTATTATTATTAAAGCAGAATTACAGATGTCATTTTATTTTTGTGTTTCTGTTGAACTTAAATACTGAAGCACTGAAAGCAGAAACTAAATCCCGTTTAAAGGACCAATTTGTTATTTTTTGTAATTTTGTAATTTATTATTGTGCAAAATTAATTATTTTATTTTAACATTTAATAAATTAAAAGCCTTTTCTAGCTCAATCAGCTCACGATTTCGTGGTGTGTTTCTGTTTGTCACCACAGTTGTCAAGTAAAGATTTAGAGATCCAGTCCTGACTCCTGCCTCCTTTCCAACTCGACAACAGTGACGGGTTCCATATATTTAATATATGATAGAGGATGACAACATTTGAGTTGACAGAGCCATGTTTTCAGAGATATTTCAACGAGCCAGAGCAAATGTTGCCGAACTACAGATGAATGTGTCACGGTGGAGTGATGAGGCACTAGACTCACCAGATTCTTATGTGATGGAAAGGGTGAGCAGAAGTTGAATCGTTTTTTTGCCTCCAAACGTGTTTGCTGAAACTGAACCATCAGCACAGAACCAGAAGACCAAGAAGACCAAGGAGATCTGTGATGGCTCAGGATGTCAACAGTAGCCCATCTCCAACCCCCTCCAGCATCTTCCTCAGTGTGCGAGATAGATGAAGTCGTGCTTTTTGACACATTAAATCAGCATAAAGACAAAATCGAGTACCTACTGATGCCTGTGTCACAGCAGAAAGCTGAGAACAAGACTCTTCCAGCATCATCCTCAATATTTGAGTTGGACAGAGCGTTTTCAGAGATATTTCGACGAGTTCGAGCAAATGTCGGCGAGCTACAGATGAATGTGTCACGGTGGAGCGATGAGGAACAAGACTCAGCCTCACCAGATTCTTATGTGATGGAAAGGGTGAGCAGGAAGTTGAATCGTTTTTCGCCTCCGAATGGGCGTTTGCTGAAACTGAACCATCAGCACAGAACCAAGAGGACCAAGAAGACATATGCATTTCCATGATAACTTGACCTGCATTAAGCTACTGTATTATAACAGTAACTACTCTTCCGAACTCCCAGCATTTCTAATTTTCAGGCACAGATTTTCTGGAAAGAATAATTGAATAAATGTTTGAATTACAGATAATTCAACTATGTACAGGAATATTTTTCCAACTGCAAAAAATGTTTTCCTCCTTAAAATAGTAAGTAATGCAGTCACTAATTCTAGCATTAGCTGCAAATGTTAGCAATTAGCATGTTCTTACTAAAAGGTTTGTAGAAGGTCAGTGTAGTAATGTCCTAAATGAGCTGAATCTAGATATAATTTTTATTTCAGTACAACAAAATTTGTGGAAGTTGTTAGGTGTGTGTGTGTGTGTGTGTGTGTGTGTGTGTGTGTGTGTGTGTGGTGTGTTTGTCTTGTCTGTCTCTGCGTGTGTGCTTGTCTGTGTCGGTCTGTCTCTCTGTGTCTGTGTTACTGTCTGTCAGTTAATGGCTAGCGCTAACGTGCTAGCTGTTTTGCTGTCTCTGTCATTTTAGACAGACAGGTTCAAATTAAGTGTCAATAACTGCTAAAATGGCCACCTAATGTTAGCAATTACCATGTCTTTAATTTTTAGTGGCTAGAAATTATGTTATGATTTAACACAGTCCTGCTGGATTCACTGTCACATCAGATGACTGATGTATGTCGCATCATAGGGATGGCAACAGCAGATTTAAACAGAAACAACGCAGACTGATGGTCACTACAGAAAATGTCTTGCTTGAGCTGCCTGTTCCTGTCTGTCAGTTAGTGGCTAGTGCTAACGCGCTAGCTCCTCTGCTGTCTCTGTCATTTTAGACAGACAAGTTGAAATTCAGAGCCAATAACTGCTAAAATGGCTGCCTAATGTTAGCAATTACCATGTCTTTAATTTTTAGTGGCTAGAAATTATGTTATGAGTTAACACAGTCCTGCTGGATTCACTGTCAAATCACATGACTGATATATGTCGCGTCATAGGCATAGCAACAGCAGATTTAAACAGAAACAAAGCAGATTGACCGTCACTACAGAAAATGTCTTGCTTGAGCTGCCTGTTCCTGTCTGTCAGTTAGTGGCTAGTGCTAACGCGCTAGCTGCTCTGCTGTCTCTGTCATTTTAGACAGACAGGTTCAAATTAAGTGTCAATAACTGCTAAAATGGCCGCCTAATGTTAGCAATTACCATAGCTGTATCCAAAATCACTCACTCATTCCCTACTCCCTACTTCCTACATAGGGAAATAAATGTAGTGGACTATATAGTGAGCTCAACGGAAAAAAACTTCGGACACTTTCGGACTACTTGTCCATTTACTACTGCATTTTTGAGTCTTTTGATTACTGTCCTGTACTTTTTATTTTCATATTTTGTTTTCTATTTAAGCATATTTTCATATTTTATTCTCTTGGCTCTTTAGTAACAGAAAGTTACTGTGGTTCCTGCGAGATTAAAATAAATTAACGAGCTTCTCCCGTGCTTATTTGACACGTGAATGTAATTTTGCTAACGTTACTTATTAATTATAATAGGCTGTAGTACATTTTTACTCCAGGTTAACATGAAAAACAGCATTAAATTACCTGTAGTACTGACCTCGGTCGCTAGCCATGATTGGTGCCGTAATGGCTTAATGTGTACCCCCCTGGTAAGTTTTTAAATAGTATTTCATATTAACAACCTATTAACAACCTGTTTTAAAACTCGGAATCAAACGTTAAACAGAAAAATACATTTGTACACAGTCGCCTGTCTCCTGTCTCCTGTCCACTACAAAATGGCGTGGTCACTATATAGTGCACTATATAGTGTTTAGGGAGTGATTTCGGACACAGCCCATGTCTTTAATTTTTAGTGGCTAGAAATTATATTATGATTTAACACAGTCCTGCTGGATTCACTGTCAAATCAGATGACTGATATATGTCGCATCATAGACATAGCAACAGCAGATTTAAACACAAACAATGCAGATTGACGGTCACTACAGAAAATGTCTTGCTTGAGCTGCCTGTTCCTGTCTGTCAGTTAGTGGCAGAAAATGAATAATAATAATAATAATAATAATAATAATAAAACTGCCATGAACCACGCAGAATCACTGTATTAAAAGAATCACTGTATTTTAAGTCTGATTTGAAATAGTGAAATGTAAATCTAGGAATGCTTAATAACCTGTGGGTGAATTTTCCCCCCTCAGTTTCCTCCTTGTGGACATTTGTGCTGACGCTGCTGAATTCTTTGACTTCTTTGCAGACATATCTGTTGAGATTAAGGAAATGTATCTGTGAAGAGCTGTTATTACAATGAATACTGGTCTAAATACCTCTATTCCATTAACAAATATATAATGTCACATTACAATTGGAAAGATATAGATTGCAATCTTTTGCAGGGCACTCATTGAAATACTTGGAAATTGTTTAACCATATGCTATATGGTCACTTCTTCGCTCTACCAAGACTAAGATGTACAAACAGTTCCTCCCACACAGATTAACTTTATCTTATAATCTCAATATTGATGAAAGTTGTGTCTTCCAGACTGATAATGCTTCAATTCACAGGGCACAGGGTCTCACTTAATGATTTACTAAGTATGAAGATTCGGTCAATCTGATTTAATGGGTTTTACAAACCCCAAGTCCAATGAAGCTGGGACAACTGTAAACGAAAATAAAAACATAATACAACAATTTGCAAGTCATTTTCAACCTTTATTGAATTTAATACTCTACAAAGACAAGACATTTAATCTTCAAACTGATAAACTGTATTGTTTTTTTTTTTTACATAATACTAACTCATTTTGAATTTAAGGCCTGCAACATGCTCCTAAATTCCTGGGACAGGATCAAGAATGGGAATGTTTGGAACATTCCACAGGTGAACAGGTTGATTGGAAACACATGAGTGTCATGATTGGGCATAAAAGGGGAATCCCTTGAATTCATTCACATGCAAGTCATCCTTGGTTGTGAATGACTGAGCCTTCTGGGGATGCTATGCGACAGTGGGAAACACTGCTGTAAAGGATATTACCACGTGGGCTCAGGAACACCTTGGAAAGTGATTGTCAGTTAACACGGTTTGTTGCTACTATAAGTGCTAGGAGTGCTGTCCACATTTAAAATAGTTTTTGGAAATCATGGACGTCGTGTTCCTCAGCTAAAGAGGAAAAGGACCTCCCAGATTGTTATCAGCACTAAGTTCAAAAGACAGCAACTGTGTGTTAGTGTCCATGGCATACCCATACCCCATGACATTCAAAATAAGTGAATCTTTGCAAACAAACAATAAAGCTTTTCAGTTTGAACATTAAATATCTTGTCTTTGTTGTATATTCATTGAATATAGGAACTTCACTGGAATAGGGGTTTGTATGATCATCAGGGGCCTAATTTATAAATGTATAAACACATATAAACAAACTGAGAAATAAGACACTGATTGTAATGACAGAAATTCACACTCCCCACAGAATATGAAAGCTTGCTAAGTTACACTATATTTTGAGTTGATTATCATTTATTAACAGAAACCAGCACATAACATGAATTGTCACAGCCATGTATTTTGATGTGTGTGTGTGCACATACTGAGCTTGTCCATATACACAGTAGACAGAATTGAATTCTAGACAGCTAAAAATGAGGCACCACATGCATGGTGGGCTGGATGGGAGGAGGACTGGTGCTGAGCTGGATGGGAGGAGGACTGGTGGTGGGCTGGATAGTGGGTTGGATGGGAGGACTGGTGGTGAGCTGAATGGTGGGCTGGATGGGAGGAGGACTGGTGGTGGGCTGGATGGAAGGAGGACTGGGGTGGGCTGGATGGTGGGCTGGATGGGAGGACTGCTGGTGAGCTGGATGGTGGGCTGGATGGGATGAGGACTGCTGGTGAGCTGGATGGTGGGCTGGATGGGATGAGGACTGCTGGTGAGCTGGATGGTGGGCTGGATGGGAGGACTGCTGGTGAGCTGAATGGTGGGCTGGATGGGAGGAGGACTGGTGGTGGGCTGCTGGTTAGTACAACCTCAATGGTACAAAAATAGGAAATTATTAACCTCCTGTAATAAGAACAAATGTCCCATTTTTTCTAGCAGCAGAGTGTGTATGCCCTTTGTATTCTTCTGTCTATAAATGCTGCCCTATGGACTCTATGCTCTCTGTAGAACTGAGGCAAGGCTGATTTTGTACTCTGATGCAAATTGTAGGATCTCATTACCTCTTGCCTCTTGCTGTTGACTCTTTTGCTGTATGGCAGACAATCAGTGCGTGGCAAGCATCAGAAAATGTTCAAAAAATGTTGACCAGTGTCAGAATTGTTGGTGATTAATTGTATAATTGATTAATAATCTCAAATATCAATTAATTGTTACAGCTCTAAAAGAACACCTATTGGATAAAGCAAAGACCAGATCTGATGAAGCTGTGACAGCTGTCCCAAGAAAATTCCCAACTGTAATTGCTGTGTCTGTGTCACACTTCTTTTTATGTTGACTGTGGAGTAAGATTTTAAATAATTGCACACACTTACCATTAATGAACACTTCATATAGAGTCTTCATCCTGTCAAGGCATTTTTCAGATTGCTCTGATAGCTGCCATTTTGGATGGAGGACTTGTGCAGACCAGGGGCCTCATGTTCAAAGGTTGCGTACGCACAAAAAAGTGGCGTACGTCCTTTTCCACGCTCACGTTCAGATGTATCAAACCTGAAATGACCGTGGAAATGTGCGGTGCCCCACGCCAACTTCGTGGCTGGCGTACGCACGTTTCTACAGCTATTGTTCCTTTGGCGACACTTAGAGGTGATGCTGGGAAACTGTTAATAACGTGAAAGCAAGTAGTCATCAGAGTGACGTGCACATCAGAGCATAGCCGTGGAACATATTCTCAACAGGGGGCGCTGAGAAAAAAACCCTCTGTGCTGCACTTAACTCGCAACTCGCGACATTGATAATATATATACATACATATACCAGCACAGCTTGACTCCTACACGATGGCAATATTGTTACATGCAGCGGTGACACCTGCGTTATTTATGCACGAAGCCACCCAGAAAATACACACTGATACAAGTGAAGCAGATGTAGCCTACGTGTACTATACGCATATGTAAACCAACGCAATGTACATTTGGGCATGTGCGCATTCAAATTTCATGTTTTTGGTTTTCTTTATTTTCGGCTGGTGAAATTAGAGCTACAGAGTTTTCTATCAAGCCCCTGATTGTCTCCCTGTGTTCAGTATTCATGTCAGTAAAAGCGGGCGTAAAGTTGGAAACGTCAGCCGCTGCGCACTTCTGCATTCATTCATTCATTGTGTGGTTCATTTTAGTGGTGTATTGTATTCTGCCTTCATCTGGTGGGCTCCCAACACTCCAGTGAGAGCTGTGTCACCCACTAAAGAGGCCACTCTCTTGTCGAAGGTGGAGAGTTCCTCCACTCCTGTCTCCCCGCCTGTTACGGTCATGCTTCGGAGGTGGGCAGAAACCCTCCGCTTCACCTCCACCTTGATCTGACCATTTCTTTTTAACCTGTGTGTGTGCGCTGCTCGGATCCCACGAGGAGGGAGGAGGGACAGGGAGGAGTTTGGCATATCTGCATGTGCGCTCAATTCCACGTTGATTGGGATGTAAAAACCCATCAATGATATCGCATCACACAGGAAGTTAAATGCACAGAGGATTCGGTAGATTTCAAAATTAAACACAGCGGACAAATATCCGATCGTAACTCGTTACTTTGTCAACATTAGTTTCTCCCGCTGCCACGGAATAATGTGTTGATCAGCAAATCATCCTCAGACGCAATGCATGTAGTGGGCGAGGGTTTGATCCGACAGACGGAGCGAAATCGAGGAAATGTGGAGTCTGGGGCCACAGCTATGCTAGGCGATAGCAGCGCCCATAGCAACCAAAACGTTTCAGTTTCACGTTATTCTGGCGAGGTCTGAAAAATCTTCCTAACAACGAGCAAGCGAGTGATTGTGTACATTCACAGAGTGAATATTATGAAAATAAAATATATATTTCTCGCTAGAAATGTAATCAAAACGCATTTTTATGCAGAAATATTCCTGTACACAGTTGAATTATCTGTAATTCAAACATTTATTCAATTATTCTTTCCAGGAAGTCTGTGCTTGAAAGGAGTAGAAATACTGGGGGACCCCAGGAAGAGTAGTTACTGTTATAATACAGTAGCTCAATGCAGGTCAAGTTGTCATGGAAATGCATATGTTCAAATTTCTGTTTTTATTATTTCATTTATTAATCAGCAATTATCATTGCATACAGTGTATTAAGCAAACAGTGAACGGGGAAAACAAGAAAATTAATTAAATTCAATTTTATTTATATGGATCCAGTTAATAACAAAAGCTATCTCGTGACACTCACCCTATTAAGCAGGTCTACACTGTACCTTTTTTTTTTCCAATATTAGTAGGGGATAACCGGAGCACCCGGAGAAAACCCCAAAATACACAAGATGGTCAGATTATAGGGGATGAGTGGGGAGTATAGACAGGCCTAATTAAACCTAATTAAAGGGATTTAAGAATCCCCTTATTCTATTTTTTTCTTAAATATTGAAAGGGGGTAACCGGAGCACCCGGAGAAAACCCCAGAATAGCTAATGGGAAGTAAAGGGACGGGGGGGGGGGGCGTTTAGACTAAAACCTGCAACAGCAGCTTAGCTGACAGATGGCATCCTTCATCCGTGTGCAAAAGGACCTCTTCTCCTTCTTCTTCTTGCCCTTTTAGGAAAATAAAACAACAAGGTAAGTAAAGAGTTTAAAAAACAATACAAAACAACAACAACAAACAAAGGCAAAACAAGATATTTATAAGTTGAAGCCACATTTCAATTCACAACATCTGGTGGAACGTGAAAATGTACTCAGATGCAACACATAACTAAATTCTTGAATGAAATTTAAATGGGAAAAACTTCTGCCCACACAACATTGCTGGGCTTCTTACCTGTGTCTCAATTTCTGGCAGGGGTTGGCTCGCCTCATCATTCTTCAGCATTGTAACAGGGTGAACCATATCTTTATTGAAAATGCTCCTCCACCTTGGCATCTTCCTCTTTTGGACGTTGACATGATCAGTGATAATTTCATTATTACTTATGGCAATTATCTCTGTCATTTGCCTCAGCCCTTCCACAAAGATGCCTGTTATTTGCTGCCTCACAATCATGAGATTCAGCTGCCTAAAAATTAGAACAGAGTACATAAACGTTAAAACACAAAAACAAAAATGTACACAACAAATCTCACAATTGTGCAAAAGTGTGCAGAATTTTCAGTAAGAAATTAAGAAATAAATTGGTTCACTTACTCCTGAGTAAGGCCTGAAGTTGAGCTGGGTTTGTCTCCTGGGATCTCCTTTTCAAAGAGATCTTCCTCATCACTAGCTGAGCTAACTTCACTAAGCTCAAATAGTTGAGGTGTACGAGGTGTTGAGGTGATTGGAGTGTCCTTCACGCTGTCTTCAAGCTTATTTTCAGAATCAACCAACCTCATATTAACAGGGCACAGGTCGTCCTCTTCCTTCGTGCCTCTGTCATCTTCTCCTGTCATCTCCTTTTCAAAAAGATCTTCCTCATCACTAGCCGAGCTAACTTCACTAAGTTCAAATAGTTGAGGTGTATCAATTGTTGAGGTGATTGGAGTGTCCTTCAAGCTATCCTCAAGCTTCTTTTCAGAATCAACCAACCTCACATTGACAGGGTACAGGTCTTCCTTATCCTTCGTGCCAGTGAAGCTAGGTTCTGAAGACCTCTCTTCAGAAATTGGAGAGCTTTCCTTCTCGTCCTCCTTTTCCAAATGCTGTACGTGGACCTGCTTTTTTCTCCACCTTGTGCATGTCTTCCATGCTTTCGTCAGCTTTTGGAATATCCGCTTTCTTGATGATTTCTGTTTGACAGTTGAGGCTGAGGCTTCCGACCGTGACTCAGGCATCATTAGCTCTTGTACAACTTGATCCAATACATCCGAAACCAGGGCTTCGGCAGTCTCAGACATTGAACCTTCTTGGTCTTCTTGGTCCTTGGTCCATGGATCACTTTCAGAAAATACTTTCCGGAGGGCGAAAAAACGATGCAAGTTCCTGTCTACCCTTTCGGTTACATAAGATTCTGGTGAGGTTGAGTCCCGTGCCTCATCTGTCCACCGTGCCACATTCATGTGTAGCTCGGCGACATTTGCTCTAGTTCGTTCAAATATCTTTGAAAACTCGGCTCTGTCAAACTCTAATGTTGAAGATGCTGCTGAAGAGTCTTGTTCTTCAGCTTTCTGCTGTGACGCAGGCATCAGTAGGTACTCAATAGTTCTTTTATGCTGATTTAATATCTCCCACATCTTGTTTTCATCTATCTCAGGCATTGAGGAAGATGCTGGAGGGTTTGGAGGTGGTCTACGATTCACATTCTGTTGGAGAAAACATAGAGTGGCCAACTGTTAGATACAGCTACTACTACTACATACATACTATACTACACTATATTATATATTTAACTGCAACCTACTGGTAGGCCTAGTCCTCAGATAATGTAACTATCTAAAACAAAACAGGTGGTATTTTAATTACACACTGCCTCATTGATCACAATTATCTTGAAATTAAAACTATTCTTCTCTCCAATTACTAATTCATTTGGCCTACTTTAAAACCTCTGAAAAGGATGGTTGATCATCTAACATTACTGGCATTGCTGGCTATTGAATTAATGTAATTTAATTATAAATGCATTCATATTGCACAATGCAAATATGCTCCAAGCTGTGTTAGTGTCTACTGTCTGCCTTCAATCATAATGATTGCTGGTAGCATAAACCACAGTCTGCACTATGGGTTATGCTGTTCATCCTGCTTTGCTAGATAGCACAGTGCACAGTGGTTCTGTTATCATATTATGTCTAAAAGGGCCAACAAGAGACAATCCTGGTGCCCTGGCCAGATTAAACCATTTTGAGTTTTTTGTAAGGGTTGATAGGGGCCTCAGTATGACTGAGTATTAGGGCCACATTGAAAAAAATAAATTCACAGACTTCGAGAATAAAGTCGTACATTTACAAGAATAGAGTCATAATATTACGAGAATAAAGTCAAAATATTAACTGTAAAGTTGGAAAGATATTGGCAGATTCAAACCTCGGGATCAATAACTCTCAAGTGAAACGTTGTTTAAACACAAAACACGCATATTTTCAACCATAGTAAGATAGCGACTAGCTACAACCTAATTTTCATCAAAACGAGTCATCCTTGGAGCCACACCAAGAACATTAGTGTTTATGTGCAGCCAGCTGTGAGAGCAGCGCGCAGGGACTGTCTATAGAGTGCAACACTGAAAAGAGATACTTCAAAAAATATTCAACAAACTCTCTACGCACTTCATTGATCCCCTACAGATTACACTACAACATTTGCTTTGAAAAAAAGGCATTTTCATACTAAGTGTTGTAGTGTAATCTGTAGCAGATCAATGAAGTGTGTAGTGAGTTTCGCGACACTACACTGTATCATATTGATGTTATTGATTCCTAATAAAAATTCCCAGAAATTATGAAAAAAAACTGCATCTAGCAAAGCAGGATGAACAGCATAACCCAGAGTGTGTTATTGAATATTTTTGTAATATCTCTTTCAGTGTTGCACTTTGTAGACGGTCCCTGCGCTGCTCTCACAGCTGGCTGCACGTAGTGTTCTTGTTCTTGGTGTGGCTCCGAGGATCAATCATTTTGATGAACATTAGGTTGTATCTCGTTGTCTATCTTACTACAGTTGAAAATATGCGTGTTTTGTGTTTTAACAATGTTTCATTTGAGAGTTATTCATCCCGGAAGGTCGAATCTGCCAATATCTTTCCAACTTTACTTAAGTTAATAACATGACTTTATTCTCATAATATTATGACTTTACTCTTGTATGACTTTATTCTGGAAGTCTGTGATTTTTTTTTTTCTCAATGTGGCCCTAATACTCTGTCGTACCCTCAGAAATTAATTACTATTTTTTTTTTTTCTATTTGGATGCAAAGTTAAGTCTCTTAACTGATCTACATTTGTTAATTGGTACCTTGTTACGTTGAGACATAGGTCTCTTCGTTGTTTTCTTTGTACTCGTGGGCATCTTGGTCCTATTCTCTTCTTTTCTTCAGTTGAAGTCGCAGGTCGTCTTGAAGTGATTGAGATATGTCTCTTCAGAGTTACACTAATTCACTAATGGTACTGTTGCTTTTTATGTTCTAGGCCACGCCCACATTTTATTTTCCTTTTATGTTCTAAGACACGCCCACGTGCACACGCGCGTGCGCACACGCACACACGCGCGCGCGCGCATGCGCACATACACCATTTTAACCCACTTATGTACATGTAATAAATTGTTATCAAACTGTAGTTTATTTTACGGTAAGCGTATTCTGTCACTTCCGGTTATCGGTGTTGCTGCCACGGTGCTCTCTGCTCTGCTCACCTAAACAGATTTCGTATATATTTCGCATCAGTGATTATCTACTAACAAAGCTGACAACTCTCACGCATTGGCCGTGAGACTCACGCATTTCACTGACTTCACACGCTCTCACGCCACACCTCCGATTTCTCACGCTGAAGTACATAAGATTAAAAACGGTTCTGAAAATATCTGACAGCTGAGTTTATCTGTGATCTGTCTGTTGATCCTTAGAATCGTAATCGATAAGTTATGCCTGCAGAGACTGTGAGGGGTGCAATAGAACAGTCTCTGGTTGAGAATATGACTTGGCCTCACCAAGTCATATTAGCGGCACAAACCCGGCTTGAACCAGCGCGTCCGGTCGGGTTGGGCCGTCCATGCTTCTTATTAGGAGCCCAAAAGAACAAAAGAACAGGCAGCCCAGTCCAGAGAGCAGAGGGACAGAGAGAGACAGCACAGCAACAGGTGTGTGTGTGTGTGTAGGCTACCTGCTGTAAAGGGTAGGCTAATATATTCTATAATCATAGTTGGCTGAAAATCTCAGGACGTATTTGTGTAAAGCTCAAGCGTGTGTCAGTCTCTTTTCATATTTAATATCTGACAGTACAGCTGTCAGATACAGATGAGAATAGGGCAGAAGTGGTGGAGGAAGAAAGTGTGGCCTAAGAGGCCCATGGTGAAGCAGACACGGCCCATGAAAGGCTGGTCCAGGCCAAAAGATTTTTAAAAATTAGTTTTGTTGTTGCTCTCCAGCCTCAGCTCCCCACTAGACCAGGTTCATACACTCCAGCCATTCTTGCCATTACAATGACAGGAACCTCAGTCAGTACTAAATCTGCTTTAAAAAAAAAATCTAAAGCAATGTTGTCTTTTCCCTCTATTTTCTCCTCAGAGTACACCAGAATGCCTCATTTATGTGTTAAAAATCACAAAATTCATTTCAGACAGAGAGAGAGAGAGAGCCAGTTCTGCATGACCGGGAGGGGGATGCTAGTCAGGTGGGTGGCTGTAATGTGATAATATTATTTGTCTAGCTTGCTAACTTTTAGCACAATGCATTTAGGCTAGTTTGGCTGTAGAACATCAGTATTGTGTATGGACTAGGGCCTGGTACAGCTGTGGAGCTTCGTGGTCCTGGTACAGCCGTGGAGCTCCGTGGCCCTGGTACAGCTGTGGAGCCTGCTGGCCCTGGTACAACGGTAGAGCTCCGTACCCTTCATGTATGGGCCACACTCCCAGGCTCTCCAGGCTCTCCAGATTTGGTGGTTGGCTCCACCAAATCTCACTCCAAGCTTTTTTTGGAAAGTTGGCAGCCCCTACATATCTCTACACTATCCTTAGACTTGCTCTGTTTGTGCATGGACAGGCGCCTCACGTACAAAGGTTGCGTACGCACAAAAAAGTAGCGTACATCCTCTTCCACACTCACATTCAGATGTATCAAACGTGAAATGACCGTGGAAATGTGCGGTGCCTCACACCAACTTCATGGCTGGTGTATGCACGTTTCTACAGCTATTGTTCCTTTGGCGACACTTAGAGGTGATGCTGGGAAACTGTTAATAATGTGAAAACAAGTAGTCATCAGAGTGAAGTGCACATCAGAGCATAGCCGTGAAACATATTCACAGCAGGGGTTGCTGAGAAAAAAAAAGCTCTGCGCTGCACTTAACTCGCAACTCGCTACACTGATAAAAAAAATATACCAGCGCGGCTTGTAGCCTACGTGTAGTATACGCATATGTAAACCAGTGCTATGCACATTTGGGCATATGCGCATTCAAATATCAAGTTTTTGTTTTTTTCTTTCTTTTCTGCTGGTGAAATTAGAGCTATAGAGCTTTCTAACAACCCCCTGATTGTCCCCCTGTATTCAATATTCATGTCAGTAAAAGCGGTCGTAAAGTTGGAAATGTCAGCCGCGGTGCATGTCCCCTGTAGCCGGTGCGGTACCACCGAAGGTAGCTTCAGCTAGCTGTCCCCCGGCAGTTCCCGAGCAGCCGGGACACTGGGTGACTGCCCGAAAGAGTCATAGCCCCAAACTGAAGCCCACAGTACACCACCAACCAGTCATTGCAATACTTGTATTCCTCAAAGTACCGGTCGAGGTGGTGAAGTTGGAGCCATTTTTATTTGACTCAAGTCTATTAATAAATCCTAAACCTAAACTAAATTATAATTCATTTGAAAGTCTTGTCCTTAGCCTCACTCACCCAACCTGGAAAACATTACAGCCAATTTTATTTGTTACAGTATACCGAGCTCAGGTCCTTACTCTGAATTTTTATCTGAATTTGCAGAATTTGCATCAGGCTTGATCCTTAAAACAGATAAAGTAATTATTGTAGGTGATTTTAATATTCATGTAGACAACCACAATGATAGTCTTAGCACTGAGTTTATCTCTTTATTAGATTCAATCGACTTCTGTCAGAGTGTAAATAAACTGACTCATTGTCTGAACCACACTCTTGATCTTGTTCTCTCATGGCATTGAAATTGATCATCTAATAGTCTTTCCACAGAATCCTCTTCTATCTGACCATTTTTTAATAACCTTCGAGTTCATATTACTGGACTATAAGCCTTTTTGCAGAAACTCCTACAGCAGATGTTTATCTGATAGTGCTGTAGCCAAATTTAAGGAAGTGATTCCTTCAGTACTGAATTCAGTGCCGTGTCTCAATGTAGCAGAGGACTTGTCTGCTTCCTTTAGCCCCTCACAAATAGATCATCTTGTTGATAGCACTACAGGCTCATTACGAACAACTCCCGACACTGTTGCGTCTCTGAAAAAGAAGATAATTAAACATAGGAGGTTAGCACCATGATATAGCCAGCAGACTCGTAACTTAAAGCAAGAGGCACATAAATCTGAACGCAAATGGCATGCCACTAAACTAGAAGAATCTCGTTTAGACTGGCAAGATAATCTTAAAACATACAAGAAGGCTCTCCGTAATGCCAGAACAGCCTATTGTTCTTCATTAATAGAGGAAAATAAGAACAACCCCAGGTTTCTCTTTAGCACTGTAGCCAGGCTAACAGAGAACCAGGACGGGAACCACTTTTTTTTTTTCTCCTGATTAAAGTAATATAGTCTGCCAATACATAGTTAAAGTAGCTTTTGAACAATTATGTCATTTTAAAATGACATGCCCATTTTGATTCCAGAAACAGATTTTGAAAAAGTTGCAAAAAAGCAAGCACTTGGTGACTTCCTCAGCCAAAACAGCCAACTAGCAACTATTTAATTACCTATCCTACTTACTCACGGTAGAAGCACATTAACCTGGTAAAAATGCCTCTGGTGGAATATAAGATAATATATATATGGAGAGAGAGAGAGAGAACAGACCAAAACAGCGTTGTGGCTATGATGTCACAGAGCCATGCCCGTGCCCAGTCAATGATCACAGTCATCGAATATTGTGTCTCTTTATTTTAATGATACAGTGTGGTGAACCCCTTGCAAATCTTTACTTCACAAAGACTGGTCCTTTCTGGGATGCCCCTTTTTATGCCAACACCCTATACTAACCTGTTGGCAGGTTAAAGTAACTTACTTAGTTAAACTCATTAATTGTGAGACGTTCCACCAGGTATTTTCTTTTAGCATTTCACAACTTTTCCAGGCTTTTGTTGCCACTGTCTATTTTTTAAAATGTGTTACTGGCATCAGATTCAAAATGGGCATATCATTTTCCAAAAACAAATTAAATTTCTCATTTTCAACATTTGACAAATTGCCCATGTGCTTTTTTCAAGTAAATATGGAATTTAAATGTTTTGCACATATACATCACATCACATTTAGTTTCTATTAACATCATTTTACACAGTGGGCAAACTTGCAAAAATGGGGTTGTATAACATTATTAATTTTACTACACCTTACTCGTTAATGGTATCTATACGAGAAGTCTAATAATTTAGTATTAGTATTAATACAGCTTTAATTCAATTGGTTCAGGACGTTACTAATCATTGTAAATTGCTATTTTAATAGATTAGATTTGATCTTCATGTGTTCTCTGCATGTGTAAATGTGAGCAATAACTTACCCCACTGCTCCTGGAACTGAAAAAAGACCTCTTTGGGATCATCGTTATGGCAAGGGTCTCTGAATTTGCTTAACTCTGCCAAATACTCATCCATAAAGTTTGGGTTGTTAGCTTGTTGGGGAAGGAGTGTTGCTCTAGCAATACACTCTTCAGTCCATACTGATTAACAGTCTTGGTACTCATTTTTAGTGCTTTTTGGAAGTACTCTCTACCACTGAAATATAATGACTGTGTAACATGTAATGATTGTGTAACATATAAAGACTTTGACCTTGACCTTTCGCTAAGCCCCGCCCCCCTTAGTTACTGTTGCTAGGGCCGTCAAGCGCGACAGAGTGCCGTGAGGGGAATAGGTATACCGGTGCATGTCAGTGACCGTTTTTGGAGAAATACCTCCGCGATATCCTCCAGATCGAGGCAAAAGGGGTTACTATATGCAGTGGAGGGATGTATTCAAAATATTAAAATACGCAACAAAGGCGACATAACTTCTATCGAGGCTAATGCTTACCGGTCTCAAACGAAATCAGAGAAACCCCATGACCTCTACCTCACATGCAACCAGCATAGCCTTGTGGACCAGTCATGCTGTTGCACTGCTGGGTAAATTCTTTCATATGTTATGGTATATTATTGTCTATTACGAGTATATTGTTAAAATACAAGGGTGTGTTAGCTA
The DNA here is from genome assembly GCA_028641955.1 of Protonibea diacanthus. Taxonomy (NCBI): domain Eukaryota; kingdom Metazoa; phylum Chordata; class Actinopteri; family Sciaenidae; genus Protonibea; species Protonibea diacanthus. Next base: position 11,900,498 of record CM053989.1, read on the forward strand.
GTTAAACCTACAGGTGCGTCAAGGCTAGCTAACCTTTCCCAAAACAAATAGCTGTCTAATGCTACTTCTGTCTTAATTTAGTTCACCAGGTTTTTGCTCTCATATTGTGGGCCTTATGCACACACTGGACATGTGCCGTGCCAGAAGTGATGACATCTCCTCCACAAGCCAGCCCCAGCAGTGGCATAAAGCCAGGGGTAAAAAAAATTACTGGACAATCTGTGAGTAGTGTGGTGGCAGCTTTTTCCACAACTTTCCATGTATTCTACATCAGCACCACTAATAACAATAAATAATAATAATTGTTGTTGTTTTGAATGTATTCCTGTCTATTGTCATATGGCAATACTCACCAGAATGTATTGTTATAGGAAAGACTTAGGGAGAGGAGTATATGATCTGCTGAGGGAGATGTCTGATGCACCCATAAGCTACATAGCTGATGAAGCTGCACCAAAGGTAGAAGTTAAAGGCAGGAAATATGCAGTTGTGTGCGGTCTAAGCCACCAGGTAAGATTAACAGTCAAAGATTTAAACAAGCCAGTCTGAATCAAGTAGCACTACTTTATGTTGTAGAAAAGATTTCCCCTTACAGGTTTATTGAGGTTTCAGTAAAATAATGAATATTTTACAATTTTAAATGGTTTTTACAATGTACAAAGAAACAGACAAAAATCACTGGCCTGAGATATTATATACACAGACGCAGAAAAAACAAACCTGTGGATTGAACCACATAGTATCCAGAAATCATATAGGATATAGGTTCAAGCCGGGTTTGTGCCAAGAATATGACTTGGTGAGGCCGAGTCATATTCTCAACCAGAGACTGTTCTATTGCACCCCTCACAGTCACTGCAGGCATAACTTATCGATCACGATTCTCAGGATCAACAGACAGATCAAATGATAAACTCAGTTGTCAGATATTTTCAGAACAGTTTTTAATCTTGTGTACTTCAGCGTGAGAAATCAGAGGTGTGGCGTGAGAGCGTGTGAAGTCAATCAAATGCGTGAGTCTCACGGCCAGTGCGTGAGAGTTGGCAGCTTTGGGAGCATAGTAAACACTATACCTTGTGTAAGCATGTTAGCGTGCTGCTATTAGCATTTAGCTCAGAGCACAGCTTGGCCTGAGTGCAGCCTCACAGAGCTGCTAACGTGACTTCAACATTTTTTCATGATAGAACACAATGTCTTACTAAAACGTAACTTTTTGTTTTGATCACAATCCAGACAGCTCTTGTGTTTGTGCGAGTGATTCATCCTCTGGCTGATTGTCTAATATTACTTTACTGATACTGGTAAAACATAAACTTGTGTCAGGTCAAAGGTGAGAGTCAGCTATAAAACATGTACTTCCATTTCTTGCTCTGGAGAACACTTTGAGTCTCGACTCCTCCATTTGAAAGACTGTATCCCTACCCTGTCATTACAACACAGACACACACACACACAGTCATTTCACATGCTTTCACTATGACAAGCGAAGCAGCCATGCATGACTCAAGGATGAGTTCAAGGACCCTGCGACAACATTTATGGCATTCTGTAGCATTAGTTGGAGCGACATTATAAATGAGTGTCTCTGTGTGTCTTCACGCACATCTGCTGAGTGTCTGGAGACAGTCATGCTGTTTGCATCACTTCAGCCAACCCAAACATTTCCACAGCTGCTATTTTAAACTGAGACCCCTAATTCTGTTTTCCACACAGCCGTGCATTTGTCTGCATGTGTTCTTGATTTACAAAGTTTTGTCTGCAAAGTTATTCTCCTGCATGTGGTGCGAATGAGTATAGGGGACTCCTTTCCAAGGCATCTTTGTGTCTTGATCCTCACATACGTGTCAGTGTGAAAAACTGTGGAGATGATTTAAGAGTCGTGCTGTCTTGCTGTCACGTCCTTGACCTGGTTTGACATTAGAAACATGCCTGTAGCTTGAGCAGTAAGTCACACGCCATCAACGTGTCACTGTTCGACCTTCAGCATATTTAATATTGTGAACATACACAGGCACACATCATGTGAGTGCAACGGCGATCGCATGAAAACATAAAAGGTGCGCAGTGCATACAGTACAAAAACATATAGGTGAAAGAAGGAATTAAAGGTCTGACATCAAATGTGTTTGGTCCTGATTCAGACATTTTAAAGGTCAGTAAACTCTGAATGCACCAAGGTCACTGAGGCACAAAATGTTATTATTATTCATGCAGTGCTGATGGCAATGAACAGAAAGTTATTACAAGGGTTGCAGAATGTAAAATCACAACCGCTTGGCTGATTGTTACATAATTTTACCTTTCTTCTACAGTGTTCTCATTCATCATTTCTCAGCATTAACCTGCAGGGGTGGCCCGTTTTCTTACAGCACAGATTTACACAACATGACAGCGCGCTGCCTGCAGCCTTTGCCTGACTAAAATAACCATCTGCATCGAGTTCTCGGGGACGCGTGCGGCATAATTTTCTGCCACTTACTACTAACTCCAAACATAGACACACACATGCATGCTCTAATCTGGGTCAGTACACTTACTATGAGATGTAACGATGTAATTTAACAGAAAATACAAACTATAAAGTAACTCCAGTGATTGTGTTTATAAAGAGTTCATCAACTAGGATATTACAAAGACTGTAGTGCATAAATATCTAAATATATTGTGGCAAGTGAGAGCATTCGGCTGTGTACGTGCGTGCCACTTGTGCGTGATACTGTATGTACTGTTGTGATTTGAACGGGGTGTGAGATTAACTCAATCCACCTTCTTATGTCACACAACAAAATTAAACCTCAGACCTAAAAGCACTCATCCTGCGCTCACGTTCTGCATGTCCACATATGTTTGTGGCAGTTTCCTCTCTAGTTACTGTGACATCTACTCACAGGTTTTTCCTCCCGTATCAATAATGTAGGATTATAATTGCTCCCCTTTGAAGTGGCTGTTTAAATAATCCATAGAGGATTGGTCTTGGCATCCCATTTTAGGCTCAGTAAGAAAAAAAAAATGAGGAGAGGCTGAGAAGCTACTGGAGGTAGTTAGCTTTAATGTGGTCGGCCTGGAAATCTGCTGTGCTGATTAAAGAGTTTCACATCAAGGACATGCAGAATAAAGAGGATTTTTGATGGAGCATTGCTTAGATTACATAGATTAGATATTGTGTATGCTCCAGGAGATTAGCTGTGTGAAAGAATATTGGAAAAAAAACAGGCGAGGGATGCAACCCTTGCTTAAAATCAATTTTCATCTGGTTCTATTGGAGTTATCGTTGATGGAGACATTCATAATTTACAAAAGTCGGCGAGAAACGTAAATGTAGAAAGAAATCCTTGATTATAACTGACAACACTGACAACAAAACATCATATTGATGTTTTTAGACTGACATATTTTTTTCTGTGATCAGGCTACATTGTACTGTAGCTGCACTTGAAATGTCAGCATTAGGTCACATCATTTATGTTCAGCCAACCAGAAAAATGCACCAGCAGACTACAAAAGAGCGCCTGAAATGCACCAATGGCTGTTTTTAAAAATGTATGCTGTATGAGATTGGACTTCTTTTTGATGAGGAAAGCTGCCATACCGCCTAAGATTGATTTTATTCCGCAGAAATATATTTATATGATATTAAAGTTAAATGTGAAGAAATCCCAATTTTACAAATAATGATTGGTTCTCTGACTTTTGTAAGTTAGAGCAGGAATATGACTTTGTTGTCAAAAACAACAACTTCCTGTTGAGCTTCGTTTCAGTACATAAGGGTGTTTTGTTTAAGAGGACACATTCATATATTTATAGTACACAAAGCAGGTTACATAACTCTCTTTCTTATTGGGCACTGATGAGGAGAGAAATGCTGATTTTCGTGTTCTCTGAGCATTTTAATGAGTTCATAAAGTCATTCCTAACGCTTGATGTGGTTGCATTTCTATATTTTATGAGTGTGTGATAATGATATAATGATATCTTTCCTGTGTGCGGAGGTTTTGATTAGGTCAGGGTTCAGCTACAGTGCCAAAGGAGCAGGGGATGAATGAACAAACAGGACAGTGATTAAAATAAAAAAGAAGATCAAAGACTGGATGGTTATTTTTGTTGCACAGACATACTCGTAATGTGCACGGTTTGAGTGAGCTTGTGCTGCTGCGGCCCAGACTGCAACAGCAGCTGCGGCAAAATGTTTCATTGAATTAGATAGAAACTGAGCCTTTGTATTGTTTTACAAGACCAACCTTGACAGCAAAGAGATGACAGGCTCCGAACAGACAGCAGTATCAAAACAGAGATGAAACTGCTTTCTGCCCCAGTTCTTCTGCTTCCAAACCACCCTGATTCTGCTTGTAGACAAAGAATTCAATATTGGATGCGCTCGCAGGCTCAGACCAGAGCTGAAATCCGAGGTGTTTCATGCTACACTGCACTCTCCTGATTTGACCATTATAGAAATATGTAAATAGCCCTCCACAGGCCGTGCAACTCTGGGATTGGAGAGCTCTAATTGGGAACATGACAGGGATGTCAAGAGTGTTGGATGAATTTTTAAGGGGCTGAAAAAAAAAAGATAATGGCATTATTCAAAGTCCCACGAGGTTGTTTTGTTTGGCAGATTCATGCTAGACGCACTTTGAGCTTCATTGTTTATTGAACAGCTAAAATTCATCCATTTGGTAAACGAGGCATAAACAATTCATGAGTCATTAAACACAAAGGTTGAACAAGTAAAGGGTACTTTATGTAGAAAGAGAAGGAAACAAAAAAAAAGCACTAGAGGAACAGTAGGAAGCACTTTGATATTTCTGAATTGGCTGAGGGTCGGACTCTGGTCAGGTATCTGGTGGAGGATGAAAACCCTGAGGGGACAGAGCATGTGTGAGTCATATGATCCAAGCTTTTGGCCTTCACACAGACAGACCAAAGTGGATTGGAAACAAAGGCTTGCAGTGTACTATTTCTGCTGAGGCATGAGCGTGAGGAATTCTCCATTAATCTGTTTCATCTTGTTTTATGAAGCTGCTACACCAAACAGTGTTACGTGTGAGACGTGTCAGCCGAGTTGTTTCTCAGAGTCCCCCCTCTAGGAGCCCCATGCCTGTTCTCACGGTATCAGTGCTGCTGCGGAGGCACATGTGTACTTGACTAACACAGTATGTACAGTATATACAGTGATACACACTGATATATACAGCAGCCCAGCAATGAGTAGCAAACACTGGAGAAAAATGTTTGACTCCATGAAAAATCTGTTGTTGAAAAACCTTTACAAGCCACGCTGCTAATCAGTGTTTCAAACATTATAACAGCTTCAAATGTCAACATATAATTGGTGTTAGCACGACTAAAGATCTAAGAGTCTTGACTCGTGCACAGTTGTTCTTTGAGACAAATGCTAACATGGAAACGCTAACATGCTCACAATGATGATGGACAGTTCACCGTCTTAGATCATTTTGCACCAAACAGCTGAAACTGATGAGAATGTGACTCATTTTGAAAGTATTTGGTCATAAATTAAACTATGATAACAGGCATATGTCACTTTAATGACAACGCCCCCTTTTGGGTGAAATAACTGCGGTAAAAGTTCCCCGTGGCACCATGCCTAAAAACTAAAAAAGATGGTGGTCGTACCATAAAACTTGCTTTTAAAATGGAGTTGGTTTAACAGTCTGTTCATTCGTAAAACCACAGGGAGAAGAGGCTCTTTTAATTTTAACAATTCACGGAAAATGAGTTGATCTAACTTTTTATAATGAACTTTTGTAAACACCACAAAGTAATGCTGGACGTCAGGCTAAAAACCAACTTGTTTTGTACTTCTCGCAGCTTGTAGTAAAAGGTTGCATAGCACACATAGCACATGCACAAACGGCTGTCAGAATAGAGATGAGTTCTGCTTCGCCACATTAGTTTACTTTACCATCACATTAGACAGACTACCAAAAAAGAAAAATTGTTCAAAAAATAATGTTAGCAACAGAAAAAGTGACAGATTTTTAGAAATATGTACGTAGAAATCTAGCTCTACCTTTAATTAGGTAGTTGTATATGTCAGGTTCATCCATTTAAATCCACTTTTCCTGTCAGCTTCACTCTGATAGAGTCTGAAAGGGCCGTCAATCGCTATTTCTTTATTTCTTTCTATATAACGATGCAAATTATTGTTTAGCAATGACATAACATAATAGTTTGTTTGACTGGACATAAAACATTGGCTGATAATAGTTAAAAAGCAGCATGGTCTTCTTATTTTATGCCATTAAATTGGCAAAGACCTTTGAATTTGCATTTACCACAAGTCAAATTAGAGGGACTACTTTGACACAAAAAAGGGTGCAGGGGCAAATCACCCAAAGAGCTGCTCTCACCTAAAAGACAACCAGAAACTGACTTGATGATGACATGGAAAAGTCAAAGTATCACCAAAGTTATCAGTTTCTGAGGAATTTCACGGCCATCCATGTGAATCTGCTGTTGGCACTAGAGGACATCACTCAGGTTATTAGGATTCATCCTCTGGGGAACATGAATGTCTGTTTTCAAGATATTACACAAAAAAGCATCAGCCTCATGCTGACTTTTCTCTGCTTTGCATGAGCAGCAGCCTCCTCTCCGTGATTATGAAATAAACAGTCTTGTCTTGTGCAAAAGCTCAAGGGCTGCCGAGGGCGAGGACTTTTTTTAGAATATACACTTGAGCACACAGATCTACACACACACACACACACAAACACACAGCTGCATCAGTACACACACACACTCACACATATACTTTGCATATTGTGTAAGAAGACAATAAACTAGACCACAAACATGAAGCCCAGAAAATGTTCAGCTTTAATCTCATGCAGTTCCACCCACCCCAGCAGAATGAAGTAGACTCCAATGGGAACCCACTGGGGATGAGGAGCGGCTGCAGCACATTTGCACGTTTCATTTCAGCTGGAAATCATATTAGCATTGCGGGCTGCCGAAGCCTAGAGTTGAAATGAACCATGGAGACGATTTAAAGGAGAAAGGGATCGAGAAAAGAAGTGCTGCGATGGTGAACTGGGAGGATGTGGGGCTGAAAAAGACAGGGCGGGAAGTGGTGGAGCTCATATTCAGTGGCTGAAACAACAGGAGATGAAGATTACTGGACGGAGTGGAGTGGGATTAGGGAGAACAAAAGGAGCAAAGGTAGCTTCAATCTGGAGGGAGAGATGAGCAGGACGGGAAGCATGGGGCCCAGGATGAGAAGGAGGAGGTGTGAGGTGTGAGGGTTACGTACTTGGCATTGGCGCAGGAAATAAATTGGTATGTTGTACGCAGAGGAGGAGAGGTCAGGTGGAGTTCAGCAGTGACAGGGCTCCTGAATCTCCTCCTCGGGCAGGAGGGCCGGCCGAACATCAAAGACAGAAAGTGATGCTGTGGAGGCTGCCGCCTCAGGTTATAGTTTAAAGCTGCAGTTTGTTTGAAAGTGAAAATAAAAGCCAGAATTCTACCTGCATATTTGAGCTGTTTCTAATTAAACTGAAGTGACACACATGATAAAAATGTTAAGTATCCACTTTAATGAGTCACAAAATGAGAAAATGAGAAATCTAAATCAAAGTTATAATTTTCTTGAAACACTCAAATATTTTGGGACATTTTTATGCTTTCACATGTGAGTTAGCAATAAAGATTTGACAAGAAATGAGGGGATAAGGTCTCCTGGAAGTCCCAGACCAGGAGCATTAAAATTCATGGTCAGTATCTTGGCGCACTCCCATTTTTTATTCTATGACCATTATAAATTATTCTGATATATTTCAAGATGTTCTTGTTTTTCGAAAAACTAAAATTCCTAAAGCATTAAAGCTCTGCTTTCTTTTCTTTTACCCTTTAAAGCTTTGGACCACATGCAAACAAACAAAAATCTGATTGATTAAATGAACACACTCATGAACACACACACCTGCAGGATGTCCAGATGTTCAGGTAACTCCATACGGATTAACATTACCGCAGCAGCTGCACGTTTTGATTGGCAGGGGGGAGGATTGTGCCTTGAAACCTTGTGAAAATCAATCCACACATTCCTCAAACAAATTAGGTAATTCAGGCATTCATTCAGCTCCTCTTTCATGGGTGAATCAGGCAGGTGGCCGTCCATTGTGGTTGGAAGAGAATAACTCATATTGTGTTTCCAGGGTGGCTGAGTGGACAGGAGGTGGTGGGCGGGAAGTGAGTTCAAAGCAGGACAGAGCTGATAAGGAACTCACCTGCAGCCAGCTGCTCTCGCGTTTTTAGACACAGTTAGACAAATTTAACCTCATCAAAGAAATGCTGTGGCTGATTTATTTTTTATGTCAGCATTACGCCTTTGTTCAAATGGGCAATGTGTCCTTTAAATTCAAATCTGAAGCGTCTACATCACCAGATTTGCATGTGTTTGGACTGTGTGAGGAACAACATGCAAACTCCGCACAGAAGAGAAGACAATACTTGTCTTGTCCTACTTATCATGAGGAAACAGTAACTAACCGCTGGGACACCAGTGCTTTTCAGTATTTTTGGTCCGATTCTTTTAGGCAGAATTTGAGCCCTACAGTCCCCCAAATGCACCCCATCAACAGTCTAAGACACTGGTTCCAACTTAGAGGTCTGGACCCCGCAAGGCAACCCATTTTTGAGGGAGTCACAAGATGATATAAACTAGAAGGAAGAAGTAACACCAGACTTGATTGACTTTTTTTACACCGACACTTTCCCCCAGTCAGGGTTTTAAACCTGCTTTAGATGAAAATAAAAAGTCACTCTGTGTCTAACGCTCAACGTGCGTGCACGGTGCATAAATAAATATTGAAATATTGATTTGTCTTAACAGGTCACAAGCCAAAGTCTTTGGCAACCACTGGTCTAAGACATGAATGTAAAAATAACACAACACTGAAATGAAACAAACAAACACCATGGGAGGTATTTCAGAAACCAGTTGGATGTTTTTCACAGCAAACAAGAATTAAACAGCTGCCAACGTTGTATACAGATAAAAAAAATAATAAATGTTGGCAAAACATTGTCTGTAAAATAAAACATTGCATCCCCAAAAGACTTTATATTTGCCTGACTGGACCCCCCCCCCCTGATGAACAGGGCCCAAAGGAGCCACTTGGCATACGCCTCAGCAGCTAAATACACTCAACTTTAAACAGATGGTTACAAATCAGCTCTGTGTCCCAAATTGCTCCATTATTCTCTTCCAATCAGAGCTAAAAGTTTCATTAGAGTACGAATAATGTACTCTTTTTTTTTTCACCTTAAATTCACCTCTGCTGTTATTTAATTAACAGTGTACCAAATGGCTAAGAGTGACTCTGTATTTAGAATAAAAACATTTGCCAGAATATCAAACTTTTTAAACCAATATAGAGTCAAATTTATATTGCATAGAAATTCGTCAGTGTCATAAATACAGACAGCCGTTGCATGTTTTTTTTTTGTTATGACTACATTACTTATGATCAAAAACTAGCAAGCTGACAGCTTGACAACACAAGACATATCAGCCAGCTAATATTGTAAGATGAGATTTATTTTAGCAAAGCTTTATTTTATAGATTACCTTATTTTATTCAGGTTTAATGGGAGATTTGGTTTATTGTATTGTATATGTATTATTAGAGCAAGATCTATGCTGTATGGTACACCTTGTCTGTAATCTAAGTGATGGTTAAGATTGGAAGAGTTATATGAGGTAAAACATTGAGACGATTCATTGTGAGTGTCCTGTTGTCCTACAGCTGAAGTGACAAAGTTACACAGAGAACCTGCCCCCATGATTTTGCTTGACCTGCAGCCTGAAAGTAATTTAATTAAGTGAAATCCAAGTTTATTGTTAATAATAAGAGTAACCAGCGTACAATATTACTTAATACTCCAGCAGCAACAAGTCCAGCTCAGTCTTTCAGCCTTTTATTTCACAAAGCTCTCACCAACGACTAAAGGTCAGATTTACTCATGCGCTCTTCCCTCTCTTCACCTCTGCCATGCACACCCATCCTCTTTTTCGACACGACACCAGCACTTTCAGCGACCCTGTGCTATAGACACTAACACTCTTCCAGTGCTCTGAGCTCACAGCCCGGCTAACAAACTGAGCTAACATTAGCTAACAGCAGCTATAGTTTGCGGCAGTTTACTTTACTGTCCATCAGGAAACTCTGTAAATATGAGGAGCTGCCAGAGGACATCAGATGAAAAAACAGACATAGCAAACATTTTCTCCATAAAATATGATCCAGTCTCACCAAAATCAGTGAAATAATTGTGTGTGATTTAGATGTTTCATTTTATGGTCAAAAAGTTGCACAGTGTTGCTTCAAAGAATAACTCTATTATTTATAACACATACAAAGTCATGCAGACAAACATCTGCTACAGTATTCAGCTTCATCGGTAGTCGCAGCACCCCCTTGCGGACCCCCCTGCCCTTCCTTCCCCGGTCCTAAACCTCACTGTTGTGGATCAGTAGTCGAGCCCCCTGTTGGAGCAGAGAGTCAGCCCGCCCCGCAGAGCCAGCAGACCGGGCTCTGTCGGTGCCTGTACCAAACACACTCATCCTGGGGAGCAGCGGTGGAGCAGCAGCGGATCTTCCGAGCTGTTGTGGACTTGGACGGGTTTGTGGAGAAGAAGCAGACCGTAACTCCTGAGAGAAAAGAGCAGACTGTTTTGTGTTGGCTAGTTGCTGTTTCTAGAAAAAAGTTGTTAGTATCGCGGATACATTTACTGTTGCGGGAAAACACTGCGGGCTGCGCGTGAAGAACATCTTGACTGAGGTGAGTGTGTAACGCAGCGTGCAACTGTGATTTTAGGAGCAAAGTGTGTATTTCTGTGCAGTTATTCTTCAACATGAAGGCTCAGCAAAGTTACTGGCTTTGTTTCTTATCACAGCCAAGAATGAGAGTAACTTCTTCCATGATGCTGGTGCTAATTTGTGTAAAATCACCCCCAAACAAGTGCGATTTATAGCTCAAAACGAGGGCTGATAATACAGTTACAGGGCTGCAGGGCTTAGTCTGCATGATTAATTGGTTATTGATACTTTGACTTGTCTGAGTGATTAAAGTACTTGAGCTTAATCTGCAGTTGATCCAGTTGACTTAGTTTCCCCATCATTTTCTTGCAGTCAATTCAGATGTTTCATGTCTTTTTTTCCACAAGAAGTTGTCCGTGTCTGTTTGTGAAGAGAGAAAAAGAGGTATGAGAGGTATGAGGGAGAGAAACTGAAGATTTCTCAGTTATCTCCATCCAGCTGTTTCAGTGATTTTGGTCCACTGGTACACACACACTCCTACTTTTCTTGTTTTGGCACTTCTCTCTCTTGATATCTGAGAGGATGAAGGGAATGTGATGAAAAGCAAAGGTCACTCAAAGAGAGAGAGAGAGACCTTAGCACCATTTGTTTTATGCTCTCAAGGCCTACTTTAATATATGGATTAGTTAGTAGTTGAACTGGAAACGCCCAGGGTCTTATTGGACCATAAATAATCCCCACAGGAGCACATATATAAATGCCGAAGGAGCGGCGGCATGCCCGAGATCCTCTCCATCTCCTTCTCATCTGTGGTGAACACCCTCCCTGCAGCTGATTGATGGTTTGGACGTCATGGTGCCACAGCTACGAGACTTTGGCTGAATGCAAACGTTAAGGCGCACAAGTGAACGCACGCCTCTGCAGACGTAGATTCTTGATTGTTTTCCCCACACAAGCTCCTTCCTCTCCTGCACAGATGTTAACTGAGTGTGCAGACATCACGCCACCTCTCTGGGAGACCCTATCATCATCCTGCCCTGTCGCCACAGAACAGCAGGGGTGGGTGGAAGAGGAGGGAGGAAGGTGGTAGGACACATACAGGGAGAGAAGTGGGGGATTTGGTGGTGGTGGTGGTGGTGGTGGTGGTGGGAGGTGATAACCAAGCTGTCAGGCGACTAGGATTGGAGCACGAATGGAGGGCAGGTAGGGGGAGAGGAGGGGTGTGATGCAGAGATCATTTGTATCACATGGCTCCTTCACAGGACAAGAAGCCCTGAGGGGGGACGACCAAAGTCATGGTCAATGTGCTTTTGATAGCATGTAGTCCGAACACACTTCTTTATTCTGCCTCCTCTCTGCATCTTTTTCCAGCTCTTTGCTTCCACTGTCGAATAAGCCGCCCTCCTCCGCCGTCTCCGCTCACGTCCACGTTGAGTTGACAAATATGTGTGAGTGGAAAGTAGAACACAGCCAGAGGCACAATCACATCTGATGCACATCTGCCAGTTTTTTTCGCTCAGAAGACGCTGAAACATTAAAGACACGCCTACTGCTCAAAAATGTGGCCTTTGCATCTTAATTCGCTCATTAGATAATCTCAGCTGAAAATAGCACATAAAAGTGCGCACATGGCCACATCTGTGCACTTGGGAGCACTCTTGCGTAACAAATTCAAGGAAAATCCTACACAGAGCGGCGTACAGTATATCCCGCATTAAACTCGGGAGCAATCTGATCCACACCTGCGATGCTCAATTAGCAAAATGCCTTTCGAGCCATCTGGGGGCTGCCATTTCATTTCGCTGCAGCGATGACGACGACGTTGAGCGGTGGATGTGATTAAAGACATGCAAGTAGCATGTCGGTATATTTAATTCGTTGTCATCCATCATGATGTAACGTAGACCTCGAAAGCCTTACACAACAGAAACTCCATGCTGCTCTAATTAAAACAGCACTGTAGGTACATTTGAGACAAACAAGGGAGTTTTGCTTTGCAGTAGCACTCAGCTTTCATGTGAAGAGCCTGAAAAGCACTGTTAAACTCCTTTTAGGGAATGAAGCGCTCAAAGGAGTTCAACAGATATGTTTTCTTAGTTTTGACTTTCGTTTTCCTCCATTTAAAAACCCATTTCAGCAGCACTCCATGTTTCCAGCTCCTCTATTCAAGTGACGGCTTCTTTGAGTTTTTTATTTTGGTCTTGTGTTGCCTGTGTGTTCACCAGCAGTTGTTGGTTTATTTCTTGTTTAAATTTGGCCAGCTCTTCTTCCATATCCCACTTGAACTCCTCTTTGAATGATGTGAAGTCTGCGTTTAATTCTGTTCTCAGGTTGTTGTTTCGTCTCCTTCATCTTCCTTCTTTTTATCCACATTCGTGTTGCTTCAAGTTCGTCCTTCTTTTTCTTGCATCTTTCTCTTCTTTGCTATAGCTCCCCCGCTCATACTTCCACTACTACTTACTTCTTGTCCAATTGTCAGGAGCTCTAATGCGCCATCATGCTCGGTTGCCTACCGGAAGTCGTCTCCAAAAACCTATTCCATGTCTAAAGTTAGGCCATGTATCAGACAAGCAGCGTCACCTGTGCTGTTTTTTTCCAGATACAGTTTGTAGGAGTTAATGTTTGTGCTTCTGATTCCACTCAGCTGTGATGTGTCTAACAGCGGGTGCGTCATTGAGCTTTCCGTCACAGTTTCTCGCTGTCAGCCCATTAAAACAGGACAAGAGCAAGAGCACAGCAGGGGAGAGACAAGCTGTCAGTCAAACTCACACACACACACAAACACACAAAGACTACCCTTGTATGGGAAAGTGTAATTAGTACCCGCCTGGGTTTGCTGTGACCTTTCTTTTCCTGCTTTTAAAGGCCTGTTCTGGACTGAAAGTGTAGTGACAACATCCCTAATGACTTTGCATATTCATGATTTTTTCATTTTCAAAGTCATTAACCGAGATATTACACAACAGATTAGTTATTGTATGCTATGTAGGGAAGTTTCACATACACAGTATTTCGAAGCTGCAACTTTTCAACCACCAGCCGATGGATGTTATGTCATGCAAGTCAGTGTGGGCGGCGCACAATAGGCTGGTAAACTACAGTCGACAGTAAAACGAGTTCTCAGGAGTTGATTGAAATGAATCATGCACATGTGGTTCGTTTGTAGATGCATTTTAATCCACTTGCATTCCAGAGATTTTTACTGTGGCCAGAAATAAACAACACAACATTTACCATTCCTCTTGTAGAAAACACTAACAGAGTGGAGGACGAGGAGGATGTTTTTTTTTTCCATCATGATAAATCATCTCTTAAAATGCTTTCGGAGTTGGTTGGTCCACATAGTTAAAGGAGAGACAAACTGTTGCCATAAACATGTTCAGTCTCATCTGTACAGCTTTGACTCAGGTGGAAGAAACAGTGGCATGCACACATTCACATGTTCATTTTGCTACTTAGTTTATTGAACTTGAATGTAGCTTCATTATTGACAATGTATTGTATACATTTTTAATAAGACTTCCAACATAGGTTTGTTGTACAGCCTGTTATGAAACATCAAACAACAGTCAGAAATGTGATGTGTGTGTGTGTGTGTGTGTGTGTGCATTTTGCCTTTGTTATAAATACTTCTTTTTTAAGCTCCGCTGTCTGGCTTTCCTTGATAGTTTACGAAATGAGGGCTGCATTTCTTCTGCATTTTTTTTTCGTCCGACCTGAAAGTGAAATTATAGATTTCAAAACTTCTTAAGAGGCTGCAAATCAATATCATTTCATTTCCACTTTAAATATTGTGAGGCGTCTGAAGTTTTGAAAGTTTAATTAGACTCTCTGAGTTATTGATAGATCGACTACGAGTAAAAATTTGTGAATTCCTACAGAAATGGAGATGTGGTGATTGTTTCTAGCAACCGCATGGATGCATAAACATTGCAACAGAACATCGCGGCCTCTTTTAAACTCCTTTCTTTAATTAATCTATTTGTTATTTGAAACCATGGCAAAAATGAACAGAGACTTAAAAGTTAAGGGCAGACATGAAAGCCAGATGAGCTATTTCAGGCTCTTTGTTAATCTCTCAAATCTCTCCAAATGAATGAATGAAGTGTTTACACACTGACATTTTAAGCCCAGGTTATTCAGACTCTTAACATTATGCAGACTGGCTACTAATAGAAAAACATTTCATTAGGTGAGTGATTGCAGCAGAGGCTGCCACTTGTTCACTGATGATAATAACCAGGTCTGTGCAGTGCAATCAAACTCAAATGTAGCCATCTCAGCTATGAATAGAAAAAGGCTAAGAAAGAAGGAAATGTGTTCAGAGGAGGCTTTGATGATTATGAAGCTCCTTGACTGCAACATTTCAATTAAACAGCACCTGACACCTAAATATGTGCTGACAGCTTATCCATCAAGCTACAGGAGGTCAGGTTTGACTTCGGGAAAGATTTTAAGTGACTCCAATGTTAGGCTAAGTGAGGCTGCAGTGTGTCTCTGTGGATGGCATCGTTGGTCCTGACTGAAATATCTCAAAACGTTGCACAGATACAGTATTCACGGTGCCAAGAGGATGAACCCTCGGGACTTTGTTTATCCCTTTAGCGCCATGATGAGGTTGATCTTGTTGGTTTTGTGTGGAGTATCTGTATAGTATATGTTAGCATGCTAACACAATAACAAAACACTACAACTGCTAACCATTCGTATGTTTGCGTTGTCATTGTGAGCATGCCAATATTAGCATTTAGCTCAAAGGAGCCTCACAGACCCATTAGTATGGCTTATCTAATTAGTCAAGACTAATAATATAGAGCTATAGGAGCTCACCAAGACATCTGCCCTGCCCTTTCATCAGCCCCAAGGTGTGGCTGTAAACCACTTCTGTTGTGGGCCTGTCTTCGTCACGCTGTCCTCGGCCTGTCATTACCGCCTTTTGACTTTTACAGTCAACTTTTAAACACCCAAAAGCTTCAACATGCACGCTGCCTGTCTATTATCATGCTTGTGCAGAACATGAAAGGAGACTCGAGATGTGTTTTCTTTGCGTAAGTAGATTGCGGGTCAATTAAACTGCTGTTGGAATCTGATAGCTCAGATGGCAGGCAGTGATGGGCTCTGAAATCCCTTACAGTCTGTAAGAAGAGACAGAATCAATGCAGAGTGGAGTAAGTCTGTGTATAATGGACATTAGTGGGCAGAGCTCTGGCACATATCACATTAGGACCGGGAGTGCTGAAGACTGCCAACTGCTCCAAACGTCCATTAGTAGGCCAATCAAACTGTGTTTGCTCAACACTCGTATATTTGTTCACTGCGCCCCAAGATACTATAAAGAAACTTCTCCTACTCCCTGAAATTGCAGTTTAAAGTCCTCATTATGTTCCAATGAGTAAATATCAGCATGTACTGTGTGCAAATCATGACCACCGCCACCATAACTAACATGGAAAACGTTTTCCTCCATCTTAGCGCAGTGCTGCTTTTCTCCTTTTCTCTATCGTGGAGAAGTTAAAGTGGCCTCATATGTCACAAAGCGTCACTTCACTGCTGTCAGGAGGTTGATGTATGAGATACCGAAATGGCCAGTGCTGAAACAGCAGACCACACACGGACACACACAGACACACACACAAACACAAGATTGATGGATGTACACAAGTATTAGGTACAGAAATTGGGGCACATTGCCCGTTAGCAGATAAACGGTTTTAGGAGGCGACTGGCTGGAAACGACCTGCAGCTGCAACAATTACATGATTTTATTGGCAGCGGTCTCGTCTCGTTATTTTGGTGTCCCCGAACTGTTTAGTCAAGACACATTTTTCTCCTTCTGGCCTGAGAAATCTTCTGCCGAGGTTGAGCTCTTCACATGACTAACAACGCCCGGTGTCCCTACAATTGAGAGCACCATTGATTAAGCTGTTTGTAGATTTGCCACTATTGGAAACCTGATTTGTGCCAGCAAAGGAAGCAAAACATGAATTATTGATCCAGTTTAAAAAGCTCATTGGTCCCAGCTGGTTTGATTTGGCTGTGGTTTCCTCAGGATCTTTATAGAGGGGCCTCTCAGACATGATTTTGTCTGTATAAACTACTACTACAGATTTTTTTTTTTAACTCAGTCCTGTCTAAAACAACCACTTCAGCAGAATTGAATCAGTGCAGCATGTTGCAGCGGGGCACCTCTAAGCTAATAGCATAAGCAAAGATCTGTTGACACCCAGTTGTTTAGACATGTGTCTGATTTATAGATTAGATTTCCTCCACCCTCTTGGCCAGCTCCTTCCCGTTTATGTGTGTGCGCGCATTTTGTTCTGCAAATTGAAGCCAGCTCGGAGGATGCGTACCACACGGCGCACCTCCCCCTTCCTGCGTCAGCTGACTAGCTTGGGTAAACTGTGGTCGGCTTGTCTCGGGGAAGCGGAGAGTAGAGGAGGAAGGGGGGGTGCGGGCGAGAGGGGCTGGGAAGTTTTAACCATAAGAGAGTGTTTACATCATGACCCCAGCAGATCTCTGCATACCGTACTCTACCGAACTATGGCATTGATCCCTCCTTTTTTTTAATTGCCGGCAGATGTTTCCCCCCTCATCGGCCATGCCTCCATCTCTTCCTTTCTCATACACACATGTTGAGCCCTGATGTTCCCAGAATTCTTCCGGGAACCTCTGGGATGCTGTCCCAGCCGTGGTCTTGGTAACATAACTCCCACCACCCTCTCATCCGAGCCAATCCTCATCCCTCTGTGGTCCCGTCGTACGTGGATTGCCAGGACTCAGCTGGCCTGGAAGCTGTCCTTCTGCTTATGAAACATTTGGCAACTTCTAAACATAGTTGCAGTGTATGAAGTGATGCTGTCACTGGTTTTAGCTCAGTTTCAGCCGGCCTCAGACTGACAGAGCCGAAAGTTGTAGGTGTTTTGTCCCTTTGTGTCGCTGTTTCTTTGTCTGCTCTGCATTATCCTGCACAGAATTGGTTATGGAGGATTGTGTCCATCTGCGGGAGTGAGATTTCTTGGAAATGAGACACACAGTACGGATAAAAAGATGAAGGATGGGGGGTTTGTCTTGTGGCTCATCAGCAGAAAAGTGAAATCAAGTCCACAGCATGGGATATACAGTGTGTGTGCGCCTCTGTGTGCATGGCCTGCTGAATTTTAAAGTACCAGACAATGAGTCCAGTGTGATTCTTTCACATGCACGCGTCCTCAAGCCTCTCAGGATCCCTCTGCGAGCTGACATTCAAAAGATGCATTGTCCATATAAGCCTTTGATATTCATATTATTATTAACAGTCTGGATCAGTGTGAAGCTTGCTGTGTTTGGGGTCTTGGTGGCCCCCCTCCTCCTTCTCGGGCCCAGACTGAGGGCAGACAGAAGTAGGTCAAAGTTTAGTGGAGCGTCCTGTCTAAGCAGGAGGATTTGAGAGGTGGAGGGAGGTTAATAAACTATTTAATAACGCCCTGTAATCCATTCTGATGCATTAAAACAATGGTCTCCCATAGCTTGCTCATGTAGACAGATTGACCTCTCTGCCTTCTAGAAAAAAGAAAGTCATCTGCACCAATAACCATTTATTAATGCTGTATTTTAACTGAAGGATTGATGGCTCGTTATAAAGTAGAAAAACTCATTAGAACTCATTAATGAAGGCAATAGACTGATGAGCAGATTATTGAGCAAAGAAACTGCAGCACGGAAACGCCAAAGAAAGAGTTTATGACACACTAAGAATGTCATCACACTGCACAGGAAGATTTGTATATATATCTTCAACTATGTATGTAGTATATATGGTTATACCTCTTTACATACCTCCAGGGCCCCCTTGTAGAGGTAGATTGTGCACCCCATGTGCAGGCTCAGTCCTTGCTGCAGTGGCACAGAGTTTGATTCTGACCTGACCACAGTGGCATCACTGACCCGCATGGTTACAGGTGCAGAAACCCCGCAGTGATGCTGCGTGTAGAATTAGGGTAAAACAAACCTTCAACCAGAGAGGGCAGCAAAACACTGCTTTTCAGCTTGATATTAAGTTAATTTGATTAAATATTCCAAAAAATGTGACCCTTTGCTAAATTATGGTAAATTGAAATATTCTTTTTATCATGTAGCATATTACTAATCAATAAAGAGTTCATACGTCATTACATTTAATAAATTAATGACAGCTGTTATGGATTCATGATGACTAAAACATCTTATTCAGACAAGACTGAAATTCTATGCAGCCATGGTAAAAATCTCATTTCTGCACTGACCACGTTTCACAAATGTTGTCATGTTTGAACAAAGCGGCAACCTCAGTGGCTTAAAGTTGTTGATGTTGATGTAAAATTAACAGCACGGCCACTTTGATTGACGGATAGTTGCCATTATAGATGGCTTGTTTGAGCACCCAGGCATCGTGTCCACCAATGATTCGTGTCTTTGCCAATTTTTAAATTAGCCAGGAGGCAGGACCATTGGCAGGAGGCCAACATGGCAGTGGCCAGCACCACAGATTTTGACCTTCAAAATAGCTCTTAAGAAACCTCTGGGTGACGTTGCGTATACACCGTCCATCCTTTAGACTGTCATCGGTTTGAACGGGTTTCGGTTGGTCGAAATGCAATCTAGGAACCCTCTGGGAATCATCTGACAGAGATTTAGCTTTTTATTACATTCATGTGCAGATATCTGTTTACAGAGATTAGCTGAAATGTGACATTCTTGTTATTTTTGTGTCTCAAGTCGCTAATCAAACTATAAAGGATGACCGGCACATGGAAGAGTCCTGGCCCAGATATCCGTTATCTGGATATCTGGTTTCACAGGAAGCCCTGAAACACTGACAGTTACCCCCAAAAGCTAAATTGTCAGTGGCTCTGTGATGCTGTACTTAAACAAAGGTGTGCTTTGAGCTAAAATGCTAATATTAGCATGCTAACATGCTCACAATAACAACACCAACACGCTGATGTCAAGCAGACATAGTGTTCACCATCTTAGTTTAGCATGTTGGTATGCTAACATTTGCTTATTAGCACTAAACACAAAGAAGCCTGCTGTCCTTGTTGACCCTTTTAGACGAAACATACCTCCTCAGATTACAGTGTCTGTGCGAGAGGTGACCGGCTTGAGGAGAGGTCAGACTGTCGGGTTAGAGTTAAGAAGAGAGGGGGTGCAGGGTGAGGGTCATGTGGGGGGAAACTAAGCCTCCAAATCCAAAGTCTTGCATCATAAAGTTTGAAGACACAGTAGCTCCACTTTTAGCACAAGAAATGTCTGGCATCTGATACTAGAAGGGATCTGGAATATTTATAGTTGTCAGTGGAGTTTGTTGAACAGGATTATGTACCATTCCTTTTGGTCTTTCTCTCACTATCCTGGTTGGCTTGTGTTACAAAAGAGAGCTTTCAAAATTCAGATGTTGTTGATATGATGGTATGAAGTACAGCTGGAGGAAGGGATGCTTCTTAATGATTAAACAATGAATTATAGCTCATCTGCTGTGTCTCAAACTTCTGTTCTTTGTCAGCAGACCCGAATTTGCTGGTCTGCCGAGTTTAAAACGAAGCTCCAGTCTGCTGTCAAAGATTGAACACATAGATTAAGGTGAAGACGGAGCGGTTCGGCGGGGTAGCGGCAGCGGATGCAGGGATGAACGGATGAAATGAGGCCAGTGTCATCCTGCCTCATTTAATATGCAGGGCTGGGAGGGGATTAGCCTCGCTTACATAACTCCCTCTCACCCGTCTCCCCCCTTAACTAGCCCATCTCCCCCTTATCCCCATCCCTCGTGTTTTCCTCTTTTCTGAGAATACAAGATTGGTGCTGATTTGTTATTTGAGTCTTTTGGATATCTATCTTTGTTTTTAGCCCGTCTTGTCTTTAAGACAAAAATCCTGAGAGACAAAAGACATTAGGAGACTGAAAATGGGGATTCAGAGGGACCGTGAGGAGAGGAGATGATGATGGTGAGAGCCAAAAATTAGGAACGGGTGCATGGAGTCCGAGAGAATAAAAAGCTGTAGGAGAGAGAAAGAGTCATAAATGGTCTGCAGATGAAGCAAAAGGAAAAGAGGAAACGTGAGAAAAAAGGGGGAGTGTTGGGGGTGGATGAGTCTATTTATAGTTTATCCCTGCTGTTGGGTTAGACCGCCTGGCACAGCACAGTGCAGCACAGCACAGCACAGCACAGCTCAGCATCCATGTCAGTCTTCATGTCAGTCTCCATTATCTCTAAACACACATAAACGCACACATATAGAGCGCTGTATACACCCCGAGGGTCTGAATACAAGCTGTCACGAAAACATGGGTACGCTGACCTTTGCCACTGAAGTACGAGTAAATGCGGTGAAACGTGGATGAAATCGCACGTAAGAGAGCGGCGTGTTCAACTTTAAACAAAGTACATCCCCTCCCTGGTTTTACTTCTTAATCTCTGGAATAAATTAACTGTGCACCGTCTCCTACGTCCTTCAAGTCCTTTTTTTTTTTTGTTCTTAGATCGCATTTGCATATCTGTGTTCTCGTTTTCTCACATACATAGAGCTACAGGCACACGTGCAGGTGAATGCATGTGGTTCCCTCGACTGACTGTGGGCTTCCCTTTTGGCTGACTGGGATGACATCAGTAGTGCTCTTGTTTATTGTACTTGCTGCGGGCAGACACACACATGCACGCACGCACACTAGTACACATTGACATGATCTAACTGAGTCACAGGCACAGGAAATATCTCTTGTTTTAAACTTAATGCAGGAGGTGTTCAATGAGTCTGCAAATATCCTTTAGTTTATTCATGTATTTACTGTAGCAGCGCTGGCTCAAGGTGATTTTGGTTTCATTTTCACGCTTATTGGTTCCCAGTTTTGGCTCCGCTTCACAAAAACAGCATTATTTTCTTATGTTAGGTCAATAACAAGAAATCTAAACTCTGTCCATTTATATTTATTTGTGTTTTTCTGGGTTGAATATGCCTAAAACCAAATGGATTTTGTTTTTTTGTTTTTTTTTCAGCGGCCCGCTATGGGAAATGTTGCACGGGAAGTTATTAACTGAATGCTGTGAGGACTGGTCAGCTACTGTATAAGTTCCTGGATGATTCATGGAACAGTCTCAGGGTTGCACAGGACCTTGTTTGTTTCTGCTGTTTCTGCCCCCGGCTCACCCTGCTCCAATAACACACTTAACTGTGGCCGTGGCAGAGGACACACACATATACAGACACACATTCAAGAGCTCACATAAATGAAAGCATTCACAACACGGCCATGCGCGGGCGACGCTCGCAGAGAGACAGACAATATGTATTTACTCTCTTCACTGCGTAATGGAAATCATCTCAAGGCTTCAGAAGTGTTTCTTGTTCTCGTGTCATGAAGCTGTACTTGTTCTTCGCCCCGTTGTTGGTTACTGGTCATAGTCGTAAATAAGAGTTTGTGGCAGTGGTGGAAAGTAACAAAGTACATTTGCTTAAGTACAATTTGACTTGAGTATTTCCAATTTATAGTACTTTGTACTTCTACTCCACTGCATTTCAAAAGTTCTGCTTCTGCGATTTTCCATGAATATGAAATAGACTGTGTTGTCTTTTTTGACATTTTGTCTTGTGACCTTTTCATAAGAAAACTGTACTTAGAGTCTTTTGTCACATTTCAGATGTCTTTGCATCATTAAGTCCTATCAACGAGACATTTCGCCTTCAAACTTTTTAGATGGTTTCTGTTTAACTCCAGCCCTGACTGAGAGGTAAAATAATCAATACTTCATAAAACAGCAAAAAGAAAATGAATACACATTTGTGAAGCAGAACGTTTCATCTTTCCAGCCATCATTAATCATCTCACGATCGATAATCATTTATCGTGTGACCTTTTAGAGGGGCCGGATCTTCTCTTGTAAAATACCTAACTGTAAAAGCAGTAGTTACACTACTAATAATACAGTATTATAGTACACAACAGTATACTAAACTGTGTCCTGCTTAATGAGGACTTTTAATACTTTATTTATTTTTAATTGTTGTATTGTAAAGAGTACCTCTTCCACCACTCGTCTGTGAACCCTCACAGTGGTTTCCATGAGTTCTTGGGAAAGCACCAAGCATCCCGTGGTAGTCATGGATGACGAAACATGAAAGAGACAAAAAATCTTTCAATTTTCTGCAGCCTGCATGAAGCGTGACAGCGGCAGCTCTCGTGCTGTATGTATCATTTTCCGTGTTAAAGTCCAGTGCACAGTTCAAGTACAACCAGATGCGGACAGGTGCTTCAGTGTGTTTGTGTGGAAAAATATGTGCAGGTCAGCACCCCACAGCCTATTGTGGCAATTTCCCCATGTACACTATGTTCCCACTCCTTTCAGCTGAGAAAGACAGCGTATGGAAATGTATCTGAAATAATAGAAGAAAGGCTAAAGACGGGGAGAATAATATGAGAGGAGACGAAGTGTGAGGAAGAAAGGAGATGATTCACGTCCTCCAGACAGACAAATTGTTATAACAACAGCGGCAGGCTGATAGAGCTGCAGACAAAGGCAAAGACAAAGCTTTTGGCTCTCGGTGCGGCTGAAGCGCTGAAAAGGCAAATGAAAACTTTCCTACAATCCTTTTTTTCTCCCCCTCATTTGTTAATTTCCCTCTGCTCTCTTTATTTCCACTGTGCAGTCTGCTTTTGCTCCCACGTCACAGAAGACTCTCATTAGTCATCAGCTGTCTGTGAACATGCAAGATCATCTGTTTTTTTTTTCTTCCAAGAAATTCATAGTAGTGGTAGATAGTGTGGGGCTGTGGATGAGCATCAGCTGCTACTCTTTGGTTGGTTTACAGAGATAGATTTGACCCACCGCATGCTGCTGCTGCTGCTGTTGCTGCTGCTGCCTCCCCTCTCTTCTCGATCTCATGTCATCTCATCTAATCTGGCCACCAAAGACAACGACTTAAGACCTGAAATCTTAGAGGAGAAGATCGATTCACTTCAGGGAGGATTGACTACTGTACATGATGAGGTCATTTTCCTCTGGCAGTGGTGGACGTACGTTTACTATAGTACTGAGCTTAAACTGATACAGTTTGAAGCTTTTTGAGTTTTTCCTTTTTCAAATTTACAAGCAAATCTTGTACTTTTAATTTACTACATTTCTCTTCTCTTTAATTGCTAGTTACTTTTCAGGTTAAGATTACAGTGAAAAACATATGATGGGTTCACACATTGTACGACACAATTGGCTTGTGATCCTTTGCAAAAAAGCAGTTGGGGTCTTGGTCTGTGTCGTAATTTATCTCTACATTTCTCAGATGGTTTCATTTCAACAACTGACACCCAAAGATGTAAAGTGATCCACTATTTTACAAAAGAAAGCAAAGTAACAAAAAAACATATTTGTGTAGCAGAACCTTGTTCATTATTTCACAACTCCACTTTATCTTGTGATCCTTTGGAGGGCCTGACTTTTAGGTTGAGAAAGAAAAGGTCAAAATTTGTTCAGGAGTTTTTAAAATGAGTCATTTCTCCTACTATTTGTTGTAACAACGAGGTTGCCCTGTATGTCAGATCAGTTTTAATTGAGAACAGCCATCATTACAGCCACCAGACTCAGGCAGGCTGCCCTCTAGTGAAGAGTAGTGGATCTACATCAAGCCTGACCTGAGCTCCTTGATCAGAAGTGAAGAGCAAACGAACAGGACTGGAGTTTAATATATACGGCAGATAGATCTATCAAAGCAGCACAGGCAAATGCAGTTCCCATTGTTGTTGTTTTTTCTTAACCTATAAGATGAATGGCCCTCATTAATCACGGCCATTTGTCTTCAGTTGTAAGTCTCGAGGTCAGTGATTAAACCTTGTTCTCTGTAACGTAGCCAGCTCTCTCTCTCTATCTGTCTTTCCCTCCCTCACTCAGAGGATCAGGGGGAGAGTTGCATTTCGCTGCTGCTCTGCTCTGCTTTTCATGGCTCTGATGTTGTCTGCCACCAAATCCCTGCTGAATAAACGTCAGAAATTGAAGCAGCAAATCATGTTTTATGTATGTGTGCTTACACAATGAAAGCAGGCTGGAAAGTGGGCCAAGCATCACACAGGGCATATTATGGCAACACAGCAGCTTTCTACTTTCTTGGAAGAAAAAAAAAAAAAAAAACGACAGCGGCAGCCGCCAAAGTGCCGGGCACGATATGAGTGTTTGCTTAATGACAGCAAAAATGGAAAGAGATACATAGAAAATGCATTTACCTGACTGCTCTATTCATAGAAAGTACTTTACTATTCCCATTGATTCTCTTCTGGTGTAGAAATGATGCTGTTGACTTGTCAGCTCCATTATTGAACAGACATGTCTAGGAAGCTGTAATATGAAGATATATACTGTGAATTTATACAGCTGTATCACTTAAATATATCTGGTTGCTTCAGGGCTGCAACTATCTAATGTCGTCATTATCAACCCATCTTATCAGCACTGCGACTTTTAACCACATGTAGCTGCACAGGCATTCTAAATTAGTTGGATTAAAGCTTGTTATGTGTCTTAAATTGTAACGAAGATGAACGTTTTTCCACAAATAACGTTGGACTTTAGATGGATACTAAAGCACAAACCTCCAGGTGTGCCCATTTGACATCAGCCGACATAGACGTACACATGGGCTTTGAACTGCTTTCAGACTCGGCTCAAAAATATTAACAGACTGTCGTAAAATGAAGAACTTCTAGATAAAAGCTAGGAAGCTACTGCTCAGGAAATGTTAATGTGTTGCTTGGCGGTCCCAGTCTGGTTGCGGAAATATTTGTGTTGGCGGAGCCAAATTAATAAACAAACAAATCATAATCTGTTGTCACTTATTGCTGTAAACGAATAAATGGCCCTTGTATAAAAGCAATATCACACGAGAGGGAGTGATGTTGCACTGAATATCAGTACGGCGGTTATTATCTTTAGCATTCAGGCTGCGGCCTTGTGACGACCAAATCACAGCCACGTTGATGCTCAGTACAACGTCGCTCCCTCTCATGTGATATTGCTTAAAAAGTTTGATTCATTAGACGTCAGGAAGTAGTGGAAAATGTACAACTAAAGTCTGCTTGACTTCAGATTTTGTCTGTCCAACAGTCCCCAAAATATTCATGAGACATTTGCCGAGAGCCGCAACCAGAAATCTGTTGTAATCTCTTCTTGAAAAATGACACAACAGTCAACATTTTCTCATGATTACCTGTTTCAGTTTAACATTTGGTTATTGTGTGCAATGTTGCAAATCACAGAGAAGATATTCTTCATATCAATACTGTATCAATGTGATGAAGTATCGTGATCTATATGGTACAGTATGTAATGCGCTAGAAAAGCAGATTTAGAGCTAAAGCAATTAGTTGATTAATCCATTAGTCCATTTGTTTGTTCCGCTCAGATATGAAGAGTCACAGCTTTTCTCAGTTTTACTCTAAATTTAATTTCAGAGTTGAAGATTTCACCTTCGACTGAAGGTCATTTCATAGTATATAGGATAAATCAAAAAAATAATGTTTCATTGCACTCTTTATGCACAGTGTATTAATATGACAGTATAAAATGACACGACACATCGTCCACCCCGTATGTGTGTTCATGTGTTTGTCGTTCTTTGAGGCCTGAGCTGAACATTTCTCTCTCTCTCTCGTTTCATTCTTCAAGAGTCACCTTGGCACAGATTTAGCCTTTTGTGTGTGACGGCAGCTACTTTCTCCTTCACCCTCCTTTACTCCTTCCTCATCAGCACAGCGCGGAAACACAGCGGAGACCTGGAGTAACCTTATGACTGTAATGTTAGAAGCACTGTAATTAACAAAGTGAACCCAAGGCACGCATGCTGCATAACCTTAATAACACCCTGAGCTGAAGTTAACACTGCAGCACCCCGTGGGAGTGTGACCCTAAATCATAGTGTCATTGTACTCACATAAAGCATAGGGACCCTGCAGTGAGGACATATGCTGCCATAGCAATGTAATCTATCCACCAGTGATCTAAAGGATTAAAAATCTCTGTCTAATCTGCACCCATGGGTTCAGCCCATCATATATAGGTGAGATGTCATCTACTGATTAGAGATGAAACATGGAAAGGAGGTTTGACGTGTGTGTGTGTGTGTGTGTGTGTGTGTGTGTGTGTGTGTGTGTGAGACTGTGTGCATGTGCTCGTGAGCTCCTGCAGAGATCATTACAGTATCACAGGTCGTGTCCTTTGGCCTTGGAAGTGGATTTTTTGAAAATTAAAAGATGTAAAGCTGACCACATTTAGATCTGTGTGTATGTGTGCATGTACTTGTGTGCGCGCTTGTGCATACAGTACGGTGCATGTGCCTGTATTTGCAAATCATAAATCTTTCCTTGATTGTTAGGCTGGCTGTAGAGGTGGCAGCGTTTCACCACGTCCAGTGAAAATATCTGAAATATCTCAACATCTATTGGACGGATTGTTATGAAATTTTTGGTGCGGACATTCATGGTTGTCAGAGAGTTAGTCCTCCTGACTTTGTCGATCCCCTGACTTTTTAAAAGAGGTGGGGGCATCTGAATAAACTTAACCCCCACCCTGTTATCTCACTAATTCAACCCCTAAACATCCTCTGTGTCCCTCCGGGAAGACCTTGACCATCTGTCTTCCAGGAGGGACTCACTGTTTGCCTGTTTGGACAGACTGATATCTTTACGCCATGCATAGCTTCATGGTGTTCACAGTAATAACTACAAGGCACGCGTCCATCAAATCAGACGTCAAATGGCTGAAACACAAAAATCCCAGATCCTGATTTCCGTTTTAATCAGTCGAACCAGTCGGCATACAGCCTAACTGGACTGCATTCAGAAGTTTGTGAGATTTTCCGCTCACCAACAGATGATTTAATTTCATGTTTGCTCCTTATTGATGTTATTTGAGCTTCCTAAAAACATCAGCTTCCTCAGGAAACAAAAAGAGGAATCAATAATCATGTTTTATGTGGTCATTTGTCAGAATTAAATGGATTATATTGATTTAGTCTAAAAGGATACGCATTATGTTCTCTTTTCTAAATTAAATTAGCATTTTTGTATCATCCGTATCGCTGATGATGTTTGATGGATGCTGGAGAAAAGGATGAGCACGCTGTTACATTTCTCTTCCTTGTCATCTGCAATAATGTTGTCCAGAATTAGACAGATATACCCTCCATTTATATGATGTTTTAGCCATTGCTGATCAAAGTTTGACCCAAATAGACAATTTTCTGTTCAGCCAAAACACAAGCTTGCCTTGACGACACCTTTTGTATGAAGGAAAATCTGTCAGTGTGACTGCTCATATTCTTAAAGTCTGTCTCTTTATGTCAATAGCTGTGAAAGAGCCCAGTCAGCATCTGTTTGCGGTTCCTGAAAGCAGCTCTGAGGCTCAGCCTGGCAGCCGGGCGACGTGGCAGGACTGACCCCTGCACTGAGATGCAGGGCCAAAATCAATAGTCGTATCGTATCACTTATCAGACTGTAACAAGCTGACTGATTACCTCATCGGCTGCTTGTGTAGAGAGTGGAGAGGTGGTGGGGAGGAAGAGAAAGAAGGAGTGAGATCAGACGATAAAAAAAGCATAAATGAAAAAGGGAGGCTGAATTAGCATTTCTGGGAAATGAAGATAAAACTCTTCGGTGTACAAAGAGTGGAAAAAAACTCATATTTTTCCCGTCAATGGAAACCAGGGGGTGGTAATACTAATTAAATCAAACTTCACAAGGTTTTATGACTGAATACGTCATCACTACAGCCTATACTGTGAGGTTTACATCATGTTTTTACACACAAGAATAATTTGAGAAAGAAAGAGTAGAAATGTGGACGTGATGGGCAAACACACACTTGTATGAAGCTCATACAACCAGGAAAACACAATTTAAGAACATATTAGGATATTGCATAATAACCAATATCAATATATCACCATGCCTTGTTGCCTTGTTACCTGCTTTTTCTTGTATTCCCTTTTTATGAGTTACAGCGAGGCCTCTGTTGGTTCTTTACACTTTTGCTTCCTTTAGAAGTAGGAGACTCACAAACGTGTTTACTGTGTGAAATTTTATCAAAAATGCAAAGTATTTTCATTTAAATGTCAGAATTTGGAGCATCATGCATGCTTTTGGTTATATTTTTTATTTGCATTTGCTGGATGCTTGTTATTGGGGCTGTTTCACAAGACTTGAGCATTAGATCTAATTCAACTGGTTCAACCAAAAAGTGATGTTTATATGTCAAGTCTTGACTATCTGCAGTAGATCTAATTTGCTATTAATGATGGGTAAATTCAGATTTCAAACTATAAAAAACATGGCTGATCGAGCAACCACAACAAACCACTGAGCCCCCTTCACTTCATCATAAAACCTTTTGTCTCCTGAAAGAATTCATATTGTTTCAATAGTTTCTTTGTCCTTGATGTTCTTATATTTAAATTAAGTGTAACAGGTTACCGCGGCTTCTCAAACCTCTTTTCCTTCTGTGTTTCTGATGGTTTCTATGGAAATACGGCTCGGAGTTCAGTGGTAGCCTGGGGGTAGGGTGGCTGAAAATAAGTCAATCTTTTCTGGGGAGTGGGTGTCGGGGCATTTTGTGTCTTTATTTGGCAGCAGAATGAGGGGAAAGAGAGGTGAGGAATGGCATGCAACAAAGGAGTCGATATTGCAGTTCATGGTCAGCACTGTAACCACTGGTGATGATGCTACGGATGCACACAAATCTGCAACTCTACTCGTCTTTACAGAGTTTTAGCTCATTGTTTAGATGTTCGACCAGATCTTTACTGCTTTGGTTTACTCTCACGCTGCTCTCATGGCAACATTATTAGCTGTTTTCATTAAAAAAGCTCTAAAAACACACAACCTACACACAGAGAGACAGTGAACGAGTCAGATATTTCCCTCAGGAGTTGGTAGAGACCAAAAACAGATAAAAGAGAGTAAATATTGGACTTGTATTGCAGAAACACAACTTTAAATGAATGATAGCATTGCTCCATAATTGCTGGTTGTATCAATAAGCAACTTTTTGATAGCAAGTTCGTCATATCATATCTTAAAAGGTGATATGTTAATGCTGTCTTTTGTTCCTGCCCCCCTCCAACAGGTCAACAACAGATCGTTCTGGACAGAGTGTACAAGAAGAGGCCGAGAGAGGAGAGGGGTATTGGGATGAGAGCTCTCTGTTTTCTCCCTGTCTCCCCCGGACCTCCAGGAGGCGTACGCCGGGTGACACTCTGAGGTAAAGAACCACACAAAAAAATAAAACACCCTCTGCAGACAAAATCCTTCTGTGGCGACGCTGACCTTCAGTATCTGCTGACTCAAGCGTCCCTTCTCCTCCTACCTCTCTTGTTCTTTCTCTCGTTCTCTCCCGCCCTGTCGCTGTTGTTCTCTCTTCCCTCCTGTCTTTCGGGGAGTCGGGGACATTGATTAGTGGTTTTGACTTGGTGGTGTGGGCTCAGTTTGGAGTGACCCGCTGTGGTCACTTTGTCACACAGACACACACATTTATGGAAATGGGGGTCTTGGCCTCTGTCTTTGAAGTGTCCGGTTAGGGATTGGGTTTAGAGATGGATGGCAATTGGAGTGTGTCACACAGGGGGAGGAGGGAGTCGTGTAGGAGGAGATGAGGGGTTATGGGGTCAGGAATTTGCAGCTAAGCCTGTTTTTCCATAAGACAGCCGGGTGATAGCAAAGAAGTCAGGGATGTTGTGTTTGTCTGTTAACCTCTGTCATAAATCTAATTTTCTCTGTACTCGGCAATCTAATCTTCTTTGGATACAACAACATTTTTTATTTGTTTTTCAGCCATTAGCAGCCACACAACACCAAATCCTTTAACTGACATTAGCTCCTTATCATTCCTATCAGCTCAAGGCTTCACAGTGAAGGGCAGTGTTTGTAAGATATGTGGAGTGATAATAATGTGTGGTCAACAGAGCAGCAGCTGTCTTCCTCTCCTCTTTCCGCCGTCTCCATTACAGATCTGCTGTCTCCTCTGCTCTCCGTCTTGCCTCTAGTCCAGCTCAGCCTGTCCCAGCCCAGCTGTCCCCTTCCTTCATTAGCTGTCCCACAATGATACTCACCGCCTGCTTAGGCAAGGTCACTTTCAAAATACAAAGGCCTCATTATAAGTCCTTTTAGCACCTAATCTCGTTTCTTTTAAGTCAAAGCTGCACTAATTTATATTTTTGTGTTAACACTATATATTATTACTACATATAATGTATAAAGGATCATTTGTCATGATGAATGCACAGATAATTCTCATCAAATTCTGCAGTTCCCCTCAGCATTTTAGCATCTTTGAGCTCTTGTTTTGTTTTTTGGGGGACTGAAATTTTTATTGTTTTCATTCAGTTTTATCCACTAATAGTTTGTTTGTTCCATTTCTGGTATTTGTCTTTAACTTTGTTCGCTATCGCTGGCTATGTCAAATCAAGTCTGGAAATGCACGTTCACGTTTATGACGGGGCCATGTAGCATGGCAACACCACATCCACCACAGATAACAGATCAAAAAAGACAGTTGTGTATTGCAGCTGTACATTAATGTTTAATGTTTCTGTGGTGAAATATTGCCCATTTCAAGTAAGCACACTTCATTGTTGCTCTTTGTGTGATTTGTGTGAGGTCAGTAGCTTAGCATTTACCAGCCGAAGACCAGATATTTCCCTTACAGGTCTGTAAAGACCAAAGGAGATTTATTTGACGTAAATACATTTGATGATCACAATCAAGACTCCAAATGATCGACAATGTTGCTCCGTATCCACTGAATATGTAAATAGGCAGCTGTTTGTGAACGTTAGCCACCATAACTTTATTACTTAAAGTGATATCGTGTCTGTCTTGTTTTGCTGGCCCCAAGTGTCCAATGAAATCAAACGTGAGGTGAATAAATGAGGGTTGAAATGTGAAGATACAGAAAGAGAATGTCTCTTCATCCATCTAAAAGTCCACTCAATAAACAAGTTTAAACTTCTCTTCCTACTTTTCTTTCAAGTCGCATTCAGCCTCCTGCTCTGTGTTGACTCATGTGAAGGTTTAATATGTTACATTGAACTGATTACCTCAGTTTTTGGGTTATTATTGTCTGTTCAGTGGAAATAAAAAAAAGCTTGCTGACTCACACATACTCACCGTCTCTCTCTCTCTCTCTCTCACACACACACACACACACACAAAAAGACTCAAAAGCTTTCTGGTGTTGTGTTTTCAGCATGTTGAGGTGGGCTGTGTTAATGGCTGTAAAGTGCCAAGTCAGAGCAGAGCCGAAGTGGACTGTCTTCTCACTTGTTATACTGCCGTGGGACTCAGAGGGAGGTACATGGAGGTTCCAGTAAAGAGAGAGAGAGAGACACACACACACACACATAGACACACACACACACACACTCACTCTCCAGCATTACTCAGCCCTCCTACTGGTTTTCCATGGAAGCACACAATAATATACTGAGAGTGGTTAGTGTTGTGTACCACACAGCGTGAGTGTGTGTGTGTGTATTTGTGTGTGTGTGTGTGTGTGTGTGTGTGTGTGTGATTTATCATTAGCTTAGTGCTTAAACAATTAGTGAATCAATCAAATGATGAGTTTACAGGAAAACAATGGAACAATTTAACTGTTCTGATACTCAGATAATCAGCTCTGTGAGGCTGCACTCAGGCAAAGAGGTGCTTTGAGTGCTCACATGCTGATGTACATTAGGTATGTTTACCACGTTAACTAACTTGTGTGTTAGCCAACTTTTTCGAATTAGCACAAAGTGCAGCTGAGGCTGGTGGGAATGTCACCTGATCATGGCGCTGGATGAAAAGTCAGAGGATCACCAGAGTTATCACAGTTCTTCCTGAAGGAAGGAGTAAAGTCTGTTCCAGATTTCACAACAAGCTTATTTCACAGCTTTTCAAAGATATTTCCCTTGAAACCACAAATGCCAGGACACACACTAGAGGGGAGGAGGAGTCATAAGGATTCATCCCCTGGGGATCATGGCTATCTTTACAAAATGTCATAGAAATTCACCCAATAGTTGTTGAGATATTTCAGCCATGCTTTAAGCAAACTTCAGCAAACGTGAGGATTTGCTACTTTCTTTGTTTTATAGATTTTTTTCAAATGTAATGTCATTAGGTTGGGTTTCGAATTGTTGGTCAGGAGAGACATTTTTACTGACGCGTGCTAGATGATTGGTTTCCAACTAGCTTTCAAGATAAACCTGAGGCATCACAAGATGATTAAAAGGATAAGAGACAATTATACATATTTTTAGAACTTTAAAAATGATTTCTTTGAGCATTTTTCGCCTTTATTTGACAGGACAGCTGAAGACAGACAGGAAGCGGGGAGGGAGATAAGAGATGACACGTAGCAAAGGACTACAAGCTGGAGCTGAACCTGGGCTGCTGCAGCAAGGACTAAACCTTTTGTACATAAGCTCTGCCAGTTGAGTCACCAGAGTGCTCTGAATTTTTACATTTTTCTATCAGAATACTTTTACCTTTTTATGTTTGCGTTCTTTTTAGATCCTGAGAAAGAAAAAACTCTCTTTGTTTGAACTCTCGACAACTCATGTTCACACTGAGGTCATGACCTGTGATGAGAGAGACATCTGACGGGATGACAAGCCAAAAAGATTGGGAACCACTGGAACAGACTGAATGACAATCAGTTGATTAACTAATAATGAAAATAATCTCTGTTTGCAGCCTTATTATAGCTACAGTAAGGCTCTCACCAAGTGCACACACTTTTCTTTCCACCACCAACGCAAAACTCATTCATTCCCTGCTCTCTGTAACCTGCTCACCACCACGTGAGAGCATGTGGAGTGAACAAAGATGAGCAGAAACATGTTATGTAATTTACCCCATCGGAGCGAATTGACCCGCCCCAACTCCCCCTCTGTGGCGGCTACAGCTCTTGATGTAGTCGGCGTTGTTTCATAATTGCACAATTGAGTGTAACTGCACTGTTATTTAGCCAAAGGATGGATGCTGAAAACAAGAGGGTTGCCCATGACGCTTGCGGTCCCACTGCGAACAAAGAGTGGATAAATACGTTGATCAATGTGATGCAGGATTGTGTAGATGCAGAGAAAATGTGTGAAAGAGAAGAGGATGGATGAAGCTGGGGCTAAAAAGAGAAGGGGGGGAGGAGAGAGGAGAGAGAGGCACAGGATTGTAGTGTGTGTGTGTGTGTGTGTGTGTGTGTGTGTGTGTGTGTGTCAAAAGAGGGAAACTAGAGGCAAGGGGCTGGCAGACAAAAGTGAGAGAGGGGAGGGAGGAATGAGAAGGAGGTTGGGGGAGGCGGTGCTAAGGCAGACAGCAGGGAAGGAAAGCTGAGAAGAGGAACATTGGAGTGAAGTGAGAAGAGAGAGGAGGAGAGGACAGGACAGGAAAATAAGGGGGCTTCCATTTGAAAGTCCTCGTGTCGGGATATGAAGTCCTGCTGCGGCGCAGAGGCAACCAAGGACGGAAGCTGGATTGTTTCAGAGAAGAGGTAGACGACGGGGAAAAAGAAGGAGAGACGGGAAGGATCTGAGCCAGCAGAGACTGGAGTGATTTTTACATTTTTTTTTTTTTTTTTTTTTTTTTTCCAAGAGAGACGGAGACAAGTGGAGGCAGCGATGCAGGGCTCTCACTGGGGTGAGTGTGAGTTTGTGTGTGTGTTGGTGCATGTGTCTGCATAAGTGTGTGTCTGTCTTAAATTCTCCAAACTCAGCCTCTCTTTTTACACTGCCCTTTATCCCAGTTTGGCTTTGTTTACATGAGGACAAATTTTTTTGCTTGAGGAAACTTTGTATTCATGAGCGCTTGAGTCAGTGTGAAACCACTTAAGAGGGTGTCAATTGCGGAAATGGCAATAATGGAAGGTGTGTAACGGAAAGAGTTTGAGACAAAAGTTGCTCGGGAGGCCTGTTCACATGGAAACACTGATTTTAACAGGATTGGAAACTAGTTTAGGAATGCCAGCGAAGGCCAAAAAGTTGGTGAGGACTTCTAAAATCTGTTTAAACTGAGACGTGAACGGTTAAATAATGATAAAGAAGCCCTGAAAATGTTGGTTTCCAGTCATTTTGAAGGCAGGCTGGGTGATTCAGAGTCAGCTAACTGGCATTGGCTTTAACTTAGTTTACTAAAGTTGTTAGGACTGGAGCTGCTCTCGATGACCCCAGAGACTTTCGGCCTGCACAAGCAGGGACAAACAGTGCTGGTAGCTTGGATTTGTTGAGGTGGGGTGATGAGTTTTTGGCAGTGTGTGTTAGCCCAGGAGTTTCTAATCCTCACCCGAGGTAATCTGCCCATTACAGACTGTTGGAGTATTGATTTGAAATTTCAGCCTTTAGGAAATCTGTCCCACCCTCTGGACAGTTGGCCTGGAGGACGAAGGAGGAGGTGGAGGAGGAGGAAGGTGTTATTCAATCTGTCTGCACACAAACTAACAATGAAGATCATGAGGCAGCAGATATATTCCTACGAGGCAATTAGGCTGCATCTCAGAAGTGTGACCCGCACGGAAGTTTGTATTTATCCAGAAGACTCAAAGGAGATCTTTGTGTTTCTTTTGATGACGAAGCACTCTGGGAGACACAGGCTGCTGTTGTTTCTCTTCTGTCTTCGTGTAATTACAAGACTCCTCGTGCGCCCTGGGCCTCATATTGTAGTTTCTCATCAACTTTGTTATGGCCCTGGAGCGATGTGTCAGCAGATATGTTTATAGTCAGAGCAGTCAGAGGGCTGTCCATTCACTCAACTCTTTTGTAGTAGCTGTCTGTTTGCCTGTGACATGTTGAGGTTTCGTTTGAGAGCACGTTGGAGAGAGAAGACTGTAATTACCCCGACTGGATTTTGGCAAAGTTAGAAGCAGTGACGTCTCTCGCTCTATAAACATACCAGCGGCTGTAAACGGGCAGGTGTCAAGACGCAAACGTTGACGTAAAGTTTAACTCAAGGGGTGACGTGGAGGGGAAAGCGAGAGAGAGAGGGGACAGACTGAAGATGGGTTACCTCATCTACTCTGAACAAAACAAATGAGGTAAATGTGTGTCACGTGTGGCAGGTTACATACGTAACCCTTTCCAGCCACGTTGACTCATGCTTCCTGAGTGTGCATGTGCAGTATTAAAAGATAGTAACTTCAAATTGGTTTTCCATCCACTTAGGCCCTCTTTCTTTTAGGGTACAAAATACTCCACATCCAACAAATCTCTCTTAGTCTCTTTAGTGCGTCTTTCTGACACTACAGCCATCTGCAAAGTAAAAAGAACTGATGATACACAACAAAACAAGTGAAAGAGGTACATACAGAAATATTTATCTACCGTCCATCATGTTAAAGAAAGAACTTGTGACATTTGATAGCCTGAGGAGGACGAGGGCTCCACCGAGCACTGGTGTTGCACTGTATTCTGTGACCTGTAGCAGTTCAGGTAACTTTAAGGGCAGAGAAGTCTGCAATTTATTGAGATGATATTTGCTGAATTAATATTATTCCCACCGTGTTGTTTTTTTTTTGTTTGTTTGTTTTACTTCTGCAACTGTAGCACAGCCCCCACTGAGGAGCAAACGCTGTGTCAGGAATGAATACAACAGAGTTGCTCCTTTTGAGCAAAATAGAAAATGTGTGGGTATGAGTCGAATAAAAACAAAGCATATTTCCCAACTAAGATATCTTCATTCTCCGTCAAAAAAACAAACCCAAAAGATTCGATGAAGGATTCAAAACTGTATTCGGGTTAAAGCTCTGCTCCATTATCTTGCAGTGATCACGCCGAGCTATATGTCACGCCAGGTATTTATGTAAAGCCTCTAGTTGAGAAGCGCCGTGGAAGGCTGAAGGAGGGAGACTGAGAGAGAGCGACAGAAACACAGGAAGGCCGAGAGACAGCGAGAGATTAGAAGTCGGCCTGGCTTCTGTTCAGTTTGCTGAATGAGTGTTTTCCACACCAGTCTGCTCCCCCCCTTCCATCTTTCTTCAGTTTACAGCGGCACGGACCGTACGCCTGAATACGTCTGCACATGTGCCTTCTTTGCCATGTCAGATATTTTCTCAGATGAGTGCAAGTGAATTATACATCGTGGCTGGCACAGTTAAACAGAGGCGTCGCTGCTTATGTAATAGCTGCTGTGGAAGTCATTTGCCTGGCTGTAGTTAGGAGGACTGAGTATGTGTGTGTGTGTGTGTGTGTAGGTGGCATTGTGTGTGTTATATTCTGCTTCATACTTCCACGATCAGTGATTTCCTTCAAAAGCTGTGGCACTTTCGCTGAGACAGTTCAGATATTGTGGCCTAAGTATGTAAACAGCTCTCTGACAATCGAGACTCACTGTCACAACCCCCCCGTCTCGTTTTCTCTCGCATTATGGGTCTCATTGTCAGTCAAAGTGTTGTTGTTTTCAGTGTGAGATAACAGGCCCCTTCTCTCTGCTCTCTGCCCTCTTGTTAAACTGAAACAATGGCCTTCCACTGTTCATAAAGCCAAAACAGCAGGGAGGGAAGGGAGGGAAGGAAGGGAAGTTTAGGAGGGAAAACTTTAATCTTCTCTCCACATTTTGGGACAATGAGAAGTCAGGACAGCCTGAACACCTGGATTTTCCAGAATATACTCCAGCAAATGCCATGCTAACCCTCAAAACAAAATGACCTGTTAATGCGCTGATAAGAAATTGTAGTTGCCCCAAATTATTGTATTAAGTCCAAGTCAAAGAGTTAAGGCTGAGCTGGTCATTGATCCTGACAAACAGTAGTCCACTGGCCAGACTAATCCCTGTGTCTCTACCACTGGCATTCTTGGTATTTCCAGTGTCTGCGGGTCTGACCACTGACCGCTGCTGGATAACTGTCAGTGGCTGGAAAATCTCCTGGAAAATCCAACATTTAGTTGGAACGGACCAGGAATGTCAGCCAGATCTTCCCCTTTTTCACATGCTGTTACCTCAATTTCCTCCTATGCCAGCTGACTGTAAACCCACACTCTTCAAATGCTGTTTAGGGCTTGGTGTGGCGGCTCAGTACTTTTTGGTGCAAACTGAAATGTATGTACGCCTCATCATTTTATACTTTCACATGTTTTTGTACCGATTAAACGGACAAAATATAACATGTTTATTAATTTAGAAGTGCTGGTAGATGCATTTTCTAGCCTTCAGGCAGAGCAAGGCTAGCTGTTTTCCCCTGTTTCCAGTCTTTATGCTAAGCTAAGCTAAGCTAAGCTAACTGGATTCTCATCTAACTCTCATCTAACTAAGAAAGTACATTTCCCAAAACGTCAAACTATGGCTTCTGTTTACAATGAAAGGGGGTATTTTGTAGAAAAGCATGTTCACACTGCATTTCACAAAGTAAGTTAATGAAGAAACTATAAAAATGTAGTACGACCACTGAGAGACTGTTGACTCCTGGACTGGATTGTTCATGCAGCCTGGATTGCAGGCTGCATGAACTTCCTTTTGTTTGTCACTGGTATCTGTAGCTATTTTTAGTACAATTACATGGGAAAAAATGTTTGAGTGTCATTGCTGAAACTCAAAAAAAAACTGTCTAAAAATGTCAGCTGATTCCAGCCCCCGTGTTAGTAAAACTGAGTATGACCTCCTTACAGTAATTAAGTATTTACAGCCTTGCAAAGCTTTACGTAGACACAACCATATGCTTTGTCTTATGGGAAGTACAATCAAACAAACAAACAAAATGTGCATGCAGCCTCAATTTCTTTAGTCAGCTGACACTCTGTGGAGGTACTAAAAGGACAGCTCATGAATAAAACTAAACATCGTAAAAGCAACACACTGGACCCATAAATAAGCATGTGATTGGCAGTTTGTGTCCCTAAATGACCATAGTGTTTTTACGGGGCTGCGTCGCTACTTTCATGTCATCCAATTTCAATAGATTACTGGCTGCTCTCTCTGTCAACTCCGCACGGGGAGTTTCTCTGCAGTTGTATGTGTCTGTAATAGAGAAAAATAAAAAAAAATAAAAAAAACA
This sequence comes from Protonibea diacanthus, assembly GCA_028641955.1. Taxonomy (NCBI): domain Eukaryota; kingdom Metazoa; phylum Chordata; class Actinopteri; family Sciaenidae; genus Protonibea; species Protonibea diacanthus. The sequence continues at coordinate 11,939,281 of CM053989.1, forward strand.
AGCTTCAGTCACCCCGCTCTCCAGCAGCCTCTCATGTCTGAATTGAGGCCAGATGCTTTGAGATGCTAAAGACCAACCTGTCTGCTGTCTCACACACACACACAAATCTCACTCACTCATTCATCCATTCACGTACTCTTTTTCTTTCTTCCTTCCGTCTTTTTCCCACTCCTCCTGTCTCTCTATCTCACTTTTCCCCTTGCGTGAAAAAGCGGCCCTCCGCTGTAACGCTCCCTAACAGGGGGAGAAGCTAAAGTCTGCAACAGCAACACGTTGGTTGTAAAAGAGGAGAAGGGGTGGAAAAAAAAAAACCTGGACTGTGGGAGGACCTGTTGCCAATTACTGCTGCACAGACTCACTTTTTAGAAACCTTATTTCTCCTTTTGTGTCACCACAGAAACCTGGTTTAATAAAGTCAGAGCTCTGCAGCGGCCTGGACTCACAAGAACTCACAACTTTTGTTCGGCTACAATGTCAACCATGTTACTTTGCCAAAGAGGACAATATCTCACTGGTTTGAGTGAAAGGAGACTTGGCACCAAGGCGATGGGTTAATGAGGACTGAGTAGGTTTGTATGCATTCGGCAATCTCAATCGCAGTGCGAGACTTTAAAGCCAAGCCGTGTGGGGGTAGGTGACAGTGAGCGACCACTCAGACAGACAGTCATTGTGTTGGAATGGAGGCATATTATAACCTCAGGTCATCTGGCACAACATTAAAAGACTTCTCTCATTTTACAGTGGAATCGGTTGACTTCACTCTGAGACCGTTTTCTTGCCTGTTTGAAGTTTTATTGTGGAGTTTCACTGAGTAGATGCGTGACAAATAAATTGGAGAGTAGATTAGGTGTGGACTGATTGCCTTATAGAGAGGGTTGGTGTGTGTCAGTGTGCTGCTGCCTTGCCCGTACTTGTGCATTTTCTTTTGTTAGCAGCTGCCGAGGATTACTGTGACTCACCTAGTCTTTCTACTTCACTTTCTGTCTGTCTGTCTGCCTTTCTCACTATCTCCACTCACTGGGCTCACTGGTCTCAGGATTAATCAAGGCCACCCAAGCTCTGTATACCAAAGTGGAATATTTCTGCTGCTCTTAACTTGCCGCACTCTTAAAATATCCTACTTTATTTTGTAAACTGAATGTGTTTGGGTGCAACTGACTGTTTTCATGATCAGTGAGACTCTACTGGGGAGTGACCTCCCATTAAAGAAACGTTATACAATGGTATTTTATGAATGGTTCTTATCCTCGCTTGCATGCAGATACTTTTGTCCTCGTTCATACAGTGACTGCCCTGATCTGACAATTTTATGCCTTCCACCTGTTGCTCTCGTCTTTGCACTGGCTTCGCCTTTGGTTAGTCACGCTGTGGTGTTGCTGTTAAAGAAGGGGAGGATGAAAATCTAGCTGCAAAACCCAGCCAGCAGAGAGTTGTAGGAAAGTGGGGGGTGGAAAAGTAAAGGGTGACAGGAGAGCAATGGAGCAATAATACAGCACAGGAAGCAAAGAAGAGAGGAAAGGGATGTGGGTGAAAATAGTCAAGAACAGGAAAACGGGATGAAAGTGGAGGAAGGAGGTGGAAGACCCTAAAAACATCACAGTTCATCAGGAAGATGGTTAAAGCTGCACTAATCGATATTTGCATATTAACAAAGGATCAAGGCTTGTAGTGATGAACCCACAGAGAATTACCACCCAACTCTGCAGTTCTTCTCAATGCTACTGAGCGTTTTAGCATCTTTCAGCTCACTGTTTTGGTTTTAGGGCCTGCAACTTCAATGTTTTTGTCTACTCACGCTGTTCTCATAGTTTTCAACAGTAGCAAGCTGACTGTAGACTCTCTTCTCAGCATCAAACAGCAGACAGACACAGTTAGCGATATTTCTTTCAGGAGTTGTTGTAGACCAAAAACAGAGCTAAGAAAGTGAATATTGAATTTAGATGCACCGAGTAGTAGCCTCCACATATAGGTGATATAGGTGATAATGTGTCAAAAATGAATAAACATAAAAGTCAAGTTACAGAAATTTGAGAGTTTCAATTGAGTAATCATTTGCAGCTATTTACTGCATAAGCATGGTGAACATTTACTGGCTCCTCCCAATTTTAGGATTTGCTGCTTTGTTTTAATTATAAAATTTGTATTTTCGTATTTTGTGGTGTTTCATATAGCTCCAGCATAGTGATGGTATTTCATCATTTTTGGAGATGCTATAGATTAAATATTGAATAATAAAAACTCAGTTTTATTTTGTCATGATTTGTTGTGTTGCTCTTCAAGTTGACAAGTTTATCGTGCCTGTAGCACATTGGAAACATTGGATTTGCTTAGTCCATAAATCGACACCAAGCATAAACACAGTAACTAGCATCGCACTTTGCGAGTTTGTAGTTTCAAAAAACATCCACGCAGCCATCCACAAAAAAATCTGCTGCAATCTTGCTGCTGCAAATGGTGACAATTTGCAGCCTTAACCTCTCTGGCTTTACAGGACTGAGGACATTTCAGCTTGGTTTCACAATGATAAAAGCTAAGCAGTGTAGATTTCAGCTGCCTTTTTTTGTTGCTCTTTCTCTCTTATCATTACAACATCTAAAAGAGGAAGACATGTGGAAGGAAGATGATAAAAGAGAGGAAAGAAAACTGACACAAGTAATATGTTCAGCGCTCAGCAGTAGAGGAGATGGTTCAGATAGAAGACGTCTGCCTTCACATTTGATTTTCCTGCTAGGAGATCTTAAGGTGCTCAGACCTCGGTGTCTGTCCACTGGCCAAATAATGACCAAACAGGATTATGGATGCCCAGTTTTTCCAAGAGCTCAGGCTGCTTTGCAGCCTCTCTTTGGACTACCTGGTATTGGAATTTTCCTAAACCCCCCCCCACCCCCCGACCTTCACCCCCGCCCAGGACGCCTTTGTGTTCTCGCCTCTGAACCCACTTCTCTTTCTTTTGCCCTATTTTCACTTTTTTTTTAACTCTGTCCTGAGCACAGCGTAGTCTCCGGAACAGCTTGGAGGTTGCGTGTGATTGCAAAGGGTGATCTGCTGCTGCGGAATAATGGGCTTCCTCTCCTGGGTAATACTGGCATTATTAACAGACTTATCATAACGGGATTATTTCCCCGTCACAGACCCCACTTCTGGATCTTGTTAGAGAGCTACCTGGGAACCTCTTTCTTCTGTCAGTCCTGCTCTTACTCATCCCGGGCCTGTTGGTGGCATCTGGAGGGTAAACTCTCACAACTGCTTGGTGTATTTACAGTTCCCTGTCAGAAGCAGTGAGGCTGCCTTTAAGCCATTCAGCATCATTTAATAGTTTTAGAGCGTCAGGATGCGGTATAAAGTGGCCTCAGGTTGACCCCATAATAGCTGGCTGCAACAGTATTGGAGTTTATTTTTGAACATCGAATCAAATGCCTCGCCGAAAGAAACGCCTCATGAAAGACTATCAGAATGATTTGAGGCACTTGAGATGTTTTCTATTTTTAGTGACGATGACTGGTTTTTCTCTGCCTGTCTTGCGCTGCTGACAGCAGAGGAGGATGTATGTAACGAGGAAGGTGGAGGGAAGCGGCGAGGGCAGATCGAGGGACGGTAAAAGTATTTTCACTTTGTCAGAGGAATGCAGCCAAGAAGAGGGGAGGAGAGGAGGACTTCAATAACTTTTAAGAAACAACCAGTGAGCAACATCAGAGGGGGAAATTAGCTTTTGGGATTTGTTGCCTGAGTAGCCAGAACAAAACCAGACCCTTGGAGGTCACAGGGGTGGGAGGAGGGAATCAGACCAGCTCCCCTCCACTCATCAGGGGGTCGCAGGGTTAGGGCTTGGGGGGTGGGAGGTGGGGGTCACAGTTGACGGTCTCAAATGGTTGTTAATTCTATTATCCCTCCCTGAGAGGTCCTTGTTGGGGCTGGGAGTGAGAAGAGGTGGGAACGACTGAATAAAAGGTGAAAGGAGGCTGTGAGGCGTGATCATTTTTGCATGGGAAGTGATCACATACCACACATATCTTCATCTCCTTGATTCATGTGTACTCATGAAAGTCTGTCTCCTCTCTTTCACTCCCCCTCACTCCTTGTCACGCACTCGCAGACCTGCTCATAGTTTAGTCAGCATAGAGTCAACCGGCTGGAATTAAACCACTCAGCTGACTGATTATTAAGAAATAATCAAACCTATCCCATATTTTTTTTCTTCAGTTCCCAGGTGGTGCTGAATGATCAAACCTAAAATCACCATAAGTTATCACAATTAGTTTGTTAAATATAATGACAAGTATTTTCAGTATGTATGTCATCCAACCACGTCTAAAGGCAAAAGTATTCATGGTGGGTCACAGTCAAAGGCAAATGGGGATAATGGGGACTTTCACACTCCCTCTCCTGGAAGGCATTCATGGTGTTATCTTGCATTGAAGTTCAAATCCGGCATACTTCTTCATCTCTGCACACCTCAACATCACTACCCATGATGGGCATGGTTTTATTGGATTGTCTGTGGAGGAAAGCTAAAAATATTGTCGGACTAAAAGTGTCAGCACATGCTTCAAACAAAGTGCTTCTTGGATCTTTGAAAACCTCCGACAACTTTCCGACGTCGGAAATTCGAGGCCTGCAGATGACAAACTGTACAAAGCTGAGAATCCATAAAACACACAAACCTCTCCAAACAGACTATCAGACAACCACACTCACTGTAGGCAGTGATTAAGTGTGCATGGGTGAGAAAACAAGGCAGGATTTGAACCACAACACTACGGCTGCCTTCAACAACCGGACAAATTATCCCCTTTTGTAACAGGTGTAAACACTTTTGGTTAGATGACACTGTACAAACTAGTTTGATTTAAACATACTCCATCTGACAGTCCAACAACCACTTCATTTGGAGCTTACAAGGATCCCAGAGGCAACCAGAATAAAAGCTTTTGTTTTGCAATTTCGTGCTGGACTTGTGTGTGAGTTGCGAAAGTGAAAAAGTCTGCAGCGCACATATTTCAGAGGAATAAACTGCAATCTGATCTAATCATTTGGTTAAATCGTGCTTCAGTGAACAAAACAAAAACTCCTCTTGTTCATGTGTTTTTCTCTCTATCCACTGTCTGACTGGACTATTTTTTTTATTCAGGACTGACTTGAATAATGTGTTGTTGATGCATCCATTTCCATTTATATCACCCTGTATGATTGTGTTAGTCCTGGCAGACGATGTGCAGCCATAACTGGCATGGATTATTCCACTTGGCCAGATGGATTTGGGCTTGGCACGAAAGACTGAGGATGTGTCCGCTCTCTGTCCCCCTCAGGCCGCTAACACTGATAATACTATCTGCAAATGGACAAGTTAATCTGCTGCCACTTACTGTGTTAATAATATGTACTCGTGTTTCTCATCCTAAAAATAGTGACAAAAGTGAGGCTGTTCATTTCATTTTCATTTCAAAGATTCTTTGATAGGCGTGTGAGCATTGTGATCACGAAACAGTGAAGGCAGTAGTTTTCAGACCTCTTTAGATGTAGCACAAAGACGACTGCTCACCAGGTTCAGACAGGGACAATCGGGGAAAATCACAGAGCAGCTGCAGATGGCGGTGACCGTGACTCATTCTGTCTCCCTCTGTCTGTTTCATTCTCTGTCTATACTAAATCCATCCTCTGTTTTTTTTCTTTTTCTTTTCCTTTCCCTGTCTCATTAATGACATTGACAGTTAGCAGTAGCATCACCAGAGATAGAGTGTATTTTAGGGATAAGCCTTCACTGGAGGGGAGGTCTGAGGAGGTGTTTCAAATAAACACATGAAAAATAGCTGACGCTAATGAGTTTTGCAAGTGGCAACAGGCCTAAAATCAATAGATAATTTGGCTTCAGCGTTGCAAAGGAGATTGTTTTTAATTGAAGTAAGTGTAAAGTAAATCTGTCACATTGTAATAATGAAACAAATATTAAAGATTATTCATTAAATCATTTTAATATACACAATTAAAGGATAATGACAACATGATTAGCCCTTACTTCAGTGCTGACAGTAAAGCTATTCACCACATAATGAGTCTCATTCACAATCTTTTTAACACGTGGATGAGATGCTAGGCACAAATCACATTAGCAACTGACAGCACCCTGCAAAAAACCATAGCCATTATGTTGCAAGTTTAGCTAAAGCATATTGTATCTACAGCAGAGAAAGCACAGGTGTGAATAATACAATGAATGATGACTGAATTCCATTTAGCTGCTTCAGTTTCAGTTTATTTTGCATGCTGGCTCACACTGTCGTGACTTGAATAGAGCCATTGTTATTTACTGTTAACACCTCTCCTGCTACAGTATGACCCGTTAAAATGTCTGCCGTCTCTCTTGTTTTCTGCTGTACTTGTACTACTGCCGGCATGCTGATGTTTAGTTAGAATTTACCATGTTTACCATCTTAGATTAGTGTGTTAGCATGCTACATTTGCTACTTGCAATACAACAAATACCTGCACACTAGAATCACAGCTCCATAATGAAATAAATATGAGGAAACCAATGCCAAATTATCAAAACAATTCCACTGCTTATTATTAATGCAGACTCTGTGTTACGTTACAGTTGTTACGACTTACTTGAGAATTAATTTAGGGGCAGTAGACATTTTGGCTTGTCATAGAGGAAAAGCACAAGTGTAACAGATGTCTTAAATGATGGTCTCTTTCCATTCAAGTGAAACAGTAGAGTCCTGAAACTAGGACACGTACAGTAGGTGGAATCCAGCCATCGTTAGACTGTTAGAAAGACCTATTCAAGTTACAAAGTTTTTGTCCCACTGTCCTAGGTAGCTGTAACTAGGTAACTCTCTGGAAATGTGTGGAAAAAATAAATTCAGGGAAAATACGACTTAGTTAATAAACTTAACAGAGCAAAACCAGCTGGTGGTCAGTAATGGTCATACTGTAACAGCTACTGGTGTCTCTGCACTATTTTAAAGATGTTTTGCTTGTGGGTGTCAGTTTTCATCATGTCATCACTTTATCTTTACGTGTGGCTGTGCAGCCCACGATCCATACTGCTGTGTTGCGCTGGTTTCTATATATACTGTCAATGGTTTCCCCCACAAGTGCCGCTCTGTGCAGCAGTGTTTGCTGGGTCCTAGTGCCAGCTCTTTTGGTGTAGGCCTATGTTGTGATCCCTGAGTATACACCATATTTTTTGCATTATACATCAATCAGAAACAGCAGGATTAATAATTTGGGAGAACGACGTTAAATTTTAGAGAGCTAAAGGGCCATAAATTTGGTTGTGATGTCATTCATAGGGAAGTATTATGTCTTATGAATGTTGGATGACGAACTTTGTATGCATGGATACAACTGTCTAACAGAGCATATGTAATAGTCACTTCTGTTGCATGTACAGTATGAATTAAACATGTTGTCCCTGTGATTCCTCTCTCTTCAGAGTGTGTGGTGTGTCTGACGCTGTCAGGGTGCCATGGCTCTGGTTCAGGCACTACCTCTGACCGTGACTGACCACCCCAATCCAGGTCGAGAGGTCCAGCAGTGCCGGCCGCTATCATCCCACTCCCCCTCAGGCCCCTGCCCTGGCCCCTGTGGGCCCTGCAGCTCCGGGACAGCGATGGGTTCTGTCAGCAGTCTCATATCAGGCCGAACGTACCAGGAGAGACACTGCCGGGCCGCCAGCGAATTCACCACCAAGTCACGCCGTTCCACACCGGCTACCAGCTGCTTCCGGCTCCAGGACAACACCCTCCGCAGCGGGAGCTCCTTGGAGCAGCTTCTGGTTATCAGCAACCAAACGCATCCCCAGGCCCAGGTTCTGCCTCCACCGCTGCCCACCAAGAAGCAGCCCCGGCCGGGTAACTCTGCTGGGGCAGGCAGTGGAACAGTCACTGGAGCAGTAGGTGGTGGCACTAATAAAAACTTGGGGTATGTGAGCGATGAGGTGGTGGTCGGAGACTGGAACGACAACCTGGTGCTGGCAGCTGCAAGCCCCTGCAGTGACTCAGAGGATCAACGAGATAACAGGACTCTGAATGGCAACATTGGAGGACCTCCTCCCAAACTCATCCCAGTGTCCGGACAGCTAGAGAAGGTAAGAGAGGTAGATTGTAAATTAATAAACTGGCCAGGCCGATATGATCCGCTTATTCCAGATGTATCAACACAGTTTGTCCACCAGATCTACAATGACAACTTGATTTTGCAGTCAAAATATAAAACAAAGGATTCATAACAACATTGTTTATTCATGTTGTATGTTAATATTTTATATTACTTTTATATTACTATCTGTATATATTAATGTAAGTTGGGCTATAATAGATCGCTATGTTGTATTTAAACTGATAAATGCAAGACCAATACATCAGCAATCACCAATAATCTTGACCATAGCAGGAAAATGCACAAGCCAAAGTTGTTTTCATGGTAGAACATAATTTTAATATGGACACCAATGGAGAGTGACTTGTTCTGTAGCCAGCCTCAAGTGGCCGTTTGAGGAACTGCAGTATTTGGCACTCCTGCATTGGCTTCACTTCACAGCCACGGAGGTTACCACATGGATTTTACTCTTGACCTTAGAAATCGTAGTTTGACTACTGAAACTCAAGGTCCACCTTCAAACTTCTGAGCAAACTCCCTTCGTTGATAAAGTCTGTGAGGTGAAAGCTCTTAAAGAAGCTAGTGTGTATATATTATTAGCACAAGCATAAACTCATAAACCTCAAATTTAGGTATGTTCAAAAGTCCTTGGCTCTAATAAATGCTTTAGGAGAAACACTATCTTAATGGAAGTGTTTAAGCACCTATCAGTATGACACTGACTCCCTATCAGCTCCATGAGTGCAGTTGACCTCCCACCTGAAGATGAACATAGAAAAATGTCTCCTTCAATTACAGCTCAATAATACGTGCAGCTGTGACATTAAATATCATGGCAAGGACTTTTTCCTCCGCTGTCCCTGGAATATAAACTGTACTCATGAGCCTTTCTTCAGCATGTGCTGGCATGTGCAACACATTGCCTCGGCTGTCTAATTGGCTATTTATTTCCATTGATCCGGAGGGAAGCTTAATCACTGGCCTGACAGGCTCAGATGGATCATTTGACGGCTACTCACCTTGCAGACACATGATGATCAATGCCAGAGCTCGCTTATATTCAGTGACGTATTTGAGAAGATCGTTAAGAAAAATGCTTGCATAACATATAAGGGGCTTTCACCCCTCCTGCCTTTGTCTTGTCTCGTCCTCCACTCTTTTCCCTCCTCTTTGTTTCTCTGCCTTTTAATTATATTTTCTTTGTCCTCTTTCACTTTCTCCCTCTCTTGCCCGTCTCTCTATCTTAGATGTTAGGAAAATCATTAAGAAAATTGCTTAATGAAGCCCATGAATATCAATTAAACCAAATTAAACTTATCAGAGCCTGGAGGGATGACCTGCCAGCATATCACTCACCCCCCTGTAATGAGTTTTATTCAGCCGTTGCTAATTAGCACAGCTTAGCCTTTATCAATCACTAATGCTGTTTTTTTTTTATATGTATAATTTTGTACTTTCAGAACATGGAGAAAGTGCTGATCCGTCCTACAGCATTCAAACCTGTCGTTCCCAAGAATCGCCACTCTGTGCAGTATTTGTCACCACGGCCAGGAGGCAGTAGTCTGTCAGAGAGTCAAGCCAGCCTCAACTTACTCCTGCCCCTCGGAGGATCCAACAGTGCCAGCGGCACGACAGGCATCGGAGGGAGCAGCAGCTCCGGCTCTGAAGGGAAGCGCAACTCCTACAGCGGAGGCCGCAATGCTCGGAGCAGCCAGTCCTGCTCCATGTCAGATTCAGGGAGGAACTCCCTTTCCAGCCTCCCTACTCACAGCAGCACAGGCTACAGTCTGGCCCCCAGTGAGGGCTCCAGCTCCGGGTCTGGCTCTGGTGGCCAGCTGGAGCCTGTGCCAGGCCTGGGCCGAAACACGTCAGGTGGAGGTGGGAGCCACGGCCACACTAACTCAGATAGTGGACGCTCCTCATCCAGCAAGAGCACAGGCTCGGGGTCGCTAAGCGGACGCGGGCAGCCCCTGTCAGACAGCGGGTCCTGTGGCCACTCGTCGCCACCTGTGGAGGGCTACGAGGCTGTGGTGAGGGAGCTGGAGGAGAAGCTGAGGGAGCGAGACCTGGAGCTACAGCAGCTCCGGGAAAATCTGGATGAGAATGAAGCGGCCATCTGCCAGGTGAGACATACCGCCAAGACACAGATGAATAAATATGACGCTAGTACAGATTAAACACTAACCTCTGACCTCTCACCCACATCTTACACTCTGAAAGGTGTATGAGGAGAAGCAGCGTCGCTGTGAAAGAGAGATGGAGGAACTAAGACAGAGCTGTGGAACAAAGATGAAGCAGGCATCTCAGAAGGCCCAGAGGGCGCAGCAAGTGTTACAGTTACAGGTATGTTGAATATAAGTATATAAGTATTTTGCTAATCTCATGCTTTAATTGTGAATCTGTAGATTCTTTTGTTGAGGGTTTAAATAAAATATATATCTCTGTGTTTTGTCAGGTATTTCAACTACAGCAAGAGAAAAAGAAGTTGCAGGAGGACTTCTCCTCTCTCCTGCAAGACAGAGAGACGCTGGAAAGGAGGTGTGCCACCATCCAGAGGGAGCAGACCCAGCTGGGACCACGTCTGGAAGAGACAAAGTGGGAGGTAAATGAGCGTCAGACACGGGAAAAGTATTAGCTCAACTGCAGCATCCCTGCTTGAGTCTGGCAGGAGACGTTTGCTGCTTGTCGTTCCCCGCCTCTCTTTCTTCTGTTGACTTCCTTAAATGTCCCCAAAAGAGGTGACACCTAGTAAGCTTCAATTAACATCATGAGAGTGTAAGTTTGTAATCTGCCATAAGAGACAAGCATTTCCAAGTGTGTCACCCTGAACCACTTTCTCTTGTCCCTTCAGGTGTGTCAGAAGTCAGGAGAGATCTCCCTCCTGAAGCAGCAGCTGAAGGAGATCCAGTCGGAGCTCAGCCAGAAAGCTGGAGACATCGTAGTGTTGAAGGCCCAGCTGAGAGAAGCCCGTTCTGAACTGCAAGCCAGCCAGGTTCGATCCCAGGAGGCCCAGGCGGCCCTGCGGACGCGATCTCTGGAGCTAGAGGTCTGCGAGAACGAACTGCAGAGGCGCAAGAGCGAAGCGGAGCTGCTCCGGGAGAAACTGGGCCGCTTGGAAGAGGAGTCAGCCCGCCTCAGAGACGCTATGTCCAATCACAATGGACTGCCTCTACCTGGAAATGCAACCATGAAGGGCCAATGCATGAGCCTCCCGCTCCAGCAGGGCAGAGGCGTGGCGGGAAGGGGCGGTCCTAGTCCCTGCGTGTACCGCGATGGAGAGGAGACTCATCTGGTCTGGGGAGGAGAGAGCGATGAAGCCAAGGCACAGAGGCAGAACGCAGAAACAGTGTTGGGACTCAGACAGCAGGTATATTTCTGCATAATGAGTAACTTTAAATTTGAAACCCAAAAGTACATTATGCTGATAATATTTGTGTCCGGTTTGCAGTTTCTAACATCTCTGTTTCTCAGGTGGACAGGCTGAAGGCTGAACTCATGTATGAGAGGAGGACTAGTGAGGAGCATCTTTCACGGTTTGAGGATGAGAGGAGGGTGTGGCAGGAGGAGAAGGAAAAGGTAAAAAAAAAAGTGGAAGGAGAAGAGTCTGATTTCTTGAAATCTTTGTTATTTTCATTCAGAGTCATATATTTCATGAAAGATAGAACTACTTAACAATTCTTTCCTTCCCTCTCTCAGGTAATCCGCTACCAGAAGCAGCTGCAGCAGAACTACATCCAGATGTACCGTCGAAACCGGGATCTCGAGCGAGTGATGAGGGAGCTCAGTCTAGAGCTGGAGAACAGGGACCTGGAGGACTACGAGGTCCACAGCGGCAGCAACGACATCCATTTTGAGGAAATCACAGCCACTGAGATCTAAAAACAAAAAACACTCACACATACACTTACAGTAATATGTGCACAGAAACATGGAAACACACAACTCACAACAAACTCCGAGGATGTAAACCAAACATTGAACTCCAGGCCAAATACTGCACTACCTTCAACATGGCTTTACCTGGACCACTGAGCGGGCACTCACCACTTGTCACTGTCAAAAGGGAGATCTCCCCAAAGGTGCATTCTTACTTTCTGCTAACAGACTCTAATAAATCCTTATGAGGCGTCCTTTCCGGAGCTTTCTATGGGTTTTATTCCACTACAAAGCCAGCACAAAGACTTCTTTCCTTCTACACGAGGAGCAAAAGCAGTGAAAGAAGTTTTTCTTTCTCAGACCATGTTCAAATCAGGGTATCGAAAAGCTCGACGGGAACTTAAAGCAAAAAAAAAAAAAAAAAAAATGTTACTACATGCACAGCGATCTGGTCCAAACGCAGTCACACCTTTCTTGGTAGCACACAAGGTTAAAGACCCGGCCACCAGCACGCATGTCAGGATGCATCATACAGTCCCATCAACAAAGATGACCTTAATGATGACCTCATCACACGTCCAAACAACCACCGCCACCGCCGCACTCATCCTCCGAGTAACTGCTAAAGGGAAAACGACACTGAGTATTACATTATGGTGTTCAGAGGATCAGCAGTTCATTTTCATTTTACAAGTTATAAAAGGCGCATCTCCTCAGCAGTGTGTGTTTGAAAATGAATGTATTGTTATCACAACAGAGAAATGCAGTATAAAAGGTCATCATCGTCAACGAAACAATCTCCTCACCAAGGGAAACATGGTGTCATTTTGCACAACTTTCCTGCTCTCTTTTGTTCTGTCGCTCTCATGAAGCAAATCGGCAAACTCAAACAAACCGCTTGTGACATTTGTTTCTCGGGTTTGCTTACATGTGGACATCCTATTCTGTCATTTCCTAAACTGTCGAGGACACAGAAACCGTTTTGCGGGAAATGCTTTATTTGAACGCCGCTCGCATTTTGTAGACCGCAACAACAGTCATGCTGTGCGCGCCCAATCAGTGTTTCGACTCATTTAGATGTTGTAGCAAGCTCTCACATAAACATTTACATTTTACAAAGATGTAGCACTAGGAAGCAGACTGTAGCATGGGAGATTTCACCAGGATGCTGCTGAATCTCTCTCTTTCTCTCTTTTTTTCTGCCTTTGTCTCTACGTCTGCTCTTTCTTTCCGTCTATTTTTGTAACAGTGAAAAGCAGCACCTCAGCAGTCAGCGTCAGGAAACTAAAAATGGAGCATATTCTTTCAGTGTGGTCGCAACGTCACTGACAAGGCATGCTTATTCAGAGTTTTCATTTATTCCCCTTCATTCCCATTAGTGCTCTTTATTTAGTTTTTGGCAGCCCAAAGCCAAATAACACTTTTTAAAGTCTTCCTAGTCTCCCTTAGACTATAATCCTCACTGACTGCTATACAGGTAACGAGGCTGGCATGTCTGCATGTCTTTGTTATGTCAGATTTCAGAAGAAGCCTGTTCAGATAGCGGTGAGATGAGAATTTGCAGAGGCTCCAGCACTGAATGTCCTCGAGGCAGGTCGGCTGTTAAAGCCCTAAATATAAACCGGTGAGGAGCATGATACATTTGAAGCTGTGGGCTGCTCTGTTTTCTCACAGTATATGCAGGGCTGTATATAACACTGAGCATGGCGGGTCTCTCTGGGTTGGAGAACTTTTATTTTACAAAGAGTCTATATCAAGGAATAATAGTTAAAATGGAAATCTATATAATGGAGGAGATGTTGTATATTTTTTTATATATAGCAACTGAAGATATTTTGTTGTAGTACTGGTATAAGTGTGGGTTTAATATACAAATATAAAGACTTCTATATATATATAAATATATATATCTATATCACATACCAATATTTCAAATGATGGATCAGTTATAAATGGAGGCGGCAGCATAGAAAGAGTGCACCTAATACTGTAATGCATGAAAATATGTTTACATTATATAATCTTTGTAACACACTCTAATGACCAAACTTTGCAGTTGATACAAACAGTTGGGAGCTTTTATTGTGGCTCAGTTTTGACCTGTCGTCTCTCCATTTTGATTGATCTTTCATTTGATCTTCAGTATCATATGAATAACACACCGGTTCGTGTCTTCATCGTTGGGTTTTGTGCACGTCATCAGTTTATAAATGCATGAGGCGGGTCGTTTTTGAGGGATTTCTTCATTAAGTTGAGGTCGGAGCCGATGCAAATTTCCCGTATTTGGAAATTCCAGTCGAACGCCTAAGAGAAAAATTTGATCAGTGTATATTTTGCATGACATTGCCACGTTCGCTGTGGTGCCAGAGCTTTTGTAGAACATTCAATGTCTGCACTGTGCATCAAAGGTTAACACAAAGCCACAGGAATGGCAACTTGAATGGAACAAGTTGGGTTTGTCGAATCATCTTCAATTTGCTGACCGGACCAAGACTGTTACTTAAACTCACCACAGGTACAGATTAGCAGACTCCCTCACTGACAACTACCGTGTGCATCCCGGACATCCTGTCTTCTCCTCATATATCAGTTCTCTTCATCATCGCATAACCGCTTTCTGTGTAAATATGTAAAACACTAAATAGTATAACAGAGTGACATTGTCTTTTATTTAGACAAAATATCTATTTCAAATGTAGCCACTGTGACTAGACCAAAGCAACGTAACACATTCATTTTTTTGTGGCATTTTTCTCATCCGTGTGCATTTTTTTTTATTTGTTTACTTACGTTGTGTCTTCAGTAATTCATAAAGTATGTAGTTGTCTATGTATATTTTTATGTGTACATTTCTTGTACAAATGACTGTTTTTAATTAAAGAACAAGTTGTCACACCTTAAAATCACTGTTGATTACTGTTTTTTTCACTTATACACATCAATGGTGAGCAAAGTACACTGACTGAGAATTTATTGTGTTAAAGTCAAAAATCTGAAGCACTTTGTAATAACTCAAATCCATAGACACACTCGATTTCATCTATAAATTTAATTGCATGTCTGAGACATTTCACCTTGAGCTTTTCCTTTACCAATATTTGTGTGACATTTATCAGTGTTTTTTCCCCCCTGCAGAAGTCAGAAGTAAGGCACTATGCACACAATATTCCAGTTACCTTGCTGCCCATATCTCCTCACCCTGCTTTGATTTAAACTGTGCCACCGTCTCTTCATGTCCTGCATTTCTCACTGACATGTTTTTCCAACCCTTCCACGTGTCTGCATAAGCTCAGTCCACAGCGTGGTGTAATTAAGCCTCTAAAGTGGCGGATTGCTACAGAGCACAAGCACTTCTGCCAGAAAAATACAGCACAAAAATACTGAGCAGCAATTTGTAATAATCCCCCCAGACATCCACTAAACCCAAACTATCAGTTTTGACATAATACAGGGGTTTAATCTGAGTATAAATCTATAAATCTCATAACGCATGCTGGGGTAATCTCCTTCTGGCAGGCCTGCAGGCCCGCTGGACTGAGATGCTCCGACTGAAAAGTGCAGACCGCTGGCTTCACAATCAGACTGTGCTCAGAGGTCACTGCAAGGTTGCCACGTGTCAAACAGTGGCACAATTTCAACCTGGGAGGAGCTCATGAACCACACAATCTTATCATAAGACACATATTACTTACTTTTTGTCCACTTAATGTGCAATGTATGCGTCTAGTAAAATGTTTGCTAAAAACACTAAGAACGTTATAAAAGTCGTACAGTTGCAGCATTTATCTTTACAGTTCGTCGTAGCAAAAGTGATTTATAACAATCTTTATCTTGATAAATAAGCTACTGCATCAGTCTTAAAAACTTGCTTCAATGTGTTCACCTTTTGCTTTGACATGGCTCCTGCTACCTACTGCCATAACTCTGCCTTTCCTAGGACAAATGCCTCTGTGCGTCCATTCCTCTCCACTATGACCTGAGGTCTCCCTGTCTCATAATTCTTCTTCTGGAGTGAATCCTGTAGTTTATTCACTCCCACAGGAGTTGCAGGTTTTGGTGTCCTTCATGCCCGAGCTGCAGTCTGGCTGTGGGGCACACAGGGGTTAGTCAGCAGGTCTCCTGGGGCTGGTGGGGGTGACAGGAACCTTGGGAACCTTGACCACAAAAACCATCGGGTCTTTGGCCTTGTTGCTGAACGCACGGCGAATTACGTCCACTGCGTGCTGATGTGTCACTCCCTGCAGACTCTCGCCATCCACGGACAACAGTTCGTATCCTGCCTGCAAATGCAAACACAGTAACAGTAAAAGTATAGAAGGTTTAACATGCAAAACTTTATGTGAACACAGAATAATATATGAATTATTCATGTTTACATATATCTTTGTATGTTTTTTTCCTCTCTGTATCTGTTATAGACAGTTTCCATAAATCTGCAGTGATTGTGTCTCTTAGCGGGAACTTGATTTATGCCAGAGAGAAGTGGGCCTCTCCTGTTTCTTTAATATAGTCACACTGAAGGCCATCACTAGTGCACATATATTCTTTCCCTTTCAGCACAAGGTTGTTGCAAAAAGAACATACGCTGAGATAAACCACACGCACACACAGTTTGGGACAGTTTGCTCATTGTTTCCTGCAGGATGCGAGCAGAGAGTGAAAACTCTGGAGCCCTGAGGAGAGGAACTTCCCCTGATGTCATCAGCGTTTGCCAAGGATGCACCTGTCTAATGCGCTCAACTTCAACGAAGGTTAGCAACACATAATACAGACACACGCAAGGCTGCTGGCCATTGTTGTATCTCCACCAATCATGTCTTTTTCCTTTTTCCTTTTCGGTCATTAGACAAATAGATACATTTTCTTTGTCCTGTTCCAGGCTATTCTATCTATTATAAGCCAAACGTGTAATAGGGTAATAGGAGGTTCACATCTGTGCTGCCCGGTGTTTGTCTCTTTGTTGTTTTCTTTGGTGTTCACCAATGACCTTATAGCCTTCTGTGAGAACAGTATCAAAAGACTTAGATCCATTTAACAAAACAGGAGATAAAACATGATTTTTCATTTTTGAAAAGTAATTTATTTGAATTGAATAGATCACAACTTAATCTGCCCCATCCTCTTCACGGCCATTTTTGGAGCGCATTTATGAGGTTTCCTATTTTCTAGCCAATGGACGTCCTGATCCAAAAATAACACTGTAAGACTTACGGCCTGCACAGAAGGATCAGTGAATCATTAATAATGTGGTTTACCAGGCCATTACAAATCCATTCAATAAGATTTCTTTAGCTAAGTGGAGAAGTATTGGATCTATGTATTATTTATTATAAGTGAAATCTCTCTCTACATAAGTAGACACATTTATATCTCCATCTTATATATCCATGCAGTAGTGGTCTTAATTTTTTGTCTGTGGTGTTCACATAATTAAAAATGTACATTTACAGACAGCGCATTGAGGTAAATGCTAACATCAACATGAGAGCTGCCAACGTTCATATTTCAGTCCTGCGTGTGTAAAATTGAGTGGATCAATAAAGGTTATCTTCTTCCTACAATGACAATGCTAACATGCTGATGTTTACGTATCATGTTAATTATGTTCATCATTTTAGGTTAGCTTGTTAGCATGCTAACATTTGCTAATTAACACTAAACACCAAGTACAGCTGAGGCTGGTGGGACTATCTTAAGTTTGCAGATAGCTGGTCATAAAACAAAGTATTTGACACATTATAGCTTTGACCTAATGATGTTACTAGAGCAATGCAATGATGAGGGCATGAATATATCAAATTTAATACCTAGCCACTGAAAAAATATTTCACTCAAAGTCATAAAAAAAAAAACCTGCTGGTAGCATCAGAAGTCTCCGGTCTCTATACCAAACTTCATGCCAACTCTTCCAGTAGTTCAGATATTTCAGTGGTATTCAGTGGTATATTTAAGTGGTAGAACGACTGACCATGAACCATCCAAATAACAAGGACTATTTCTTCAGTGGAGAACAACTGTGTTTTCTTTTATAATGTGGGATAATGTGGTTAAACCCTTTCTCCACACAAGCCTACATGTTGAAGAGACAGGTCCATTCAGCCGTCGCATGTTTCAGTGTTTACTACACCCCCTTACGCAGTCGGTTAAATCCAAGCACACATGACACACTCATGTCCAGATTTCTGCTGATAAAAGCAGGTGGCTAATGAACAGGAAAGTAGCACATACACGTGGCCGCACATAGACAAAAACAACATTCTTGGCTGATTATATGTTATCATAAGTGTGCGTCTAAGGAAACAGGATGCATGCGCTAACACTGAGCTAACCTGCTCTCACTTCCCTCTGCAGATTAGGGGGAGTTAGCACTGAGCCAGGGAGCTGATATGGGCAAGCAGACATATCTAAGTGTGAGGTGTGAGGTAGAGACAACAGATAGTAGTAGGGTGCTAGTAGGTATTCATATATCTATGTCTGAGGTGACAAACCAACTTATCTGTTTTTAACTATGCTAGCAGCATATGGATGACAGTGTCAATGTGTCGGTATATTGTCTGTCCACCACTTTTATCCAAACTGAAATATCTCTACAGCTACCAGATGGATAACCATAAAATTTGGTACATGCATTAACAGTCTCCAGAGGATGAACCCTCCTGACTTTGATGCTCCCCTGACTTCTTCTTGCACCACAAACAGGTCAAACCTTTTGCTTATCCTGTGTATGTAAACATCTACAGGATGGATTGACTGTAAATTTGGTACAGACACTGATGAAATGTATTGACTTTGGTGATCTGCTGACTTTTCCTCTAGTACCACTTTGAGGTTTTTCAACTACTGGAAGGTTTCCTTATCCTCCATACAGACATTCATGCTCCCCTGAGGATGAGTTGGAATAACTTTAATTATCCTCTTTCCGTCTAGTATGACCATCAGGTCAAATCTTTAGCTATCTTTATTTACTTTGTTTTACGGTTAAATAATTACAAAGCAAATTTCTACAGCGACAACTGCATGTTCTCTTTACTGCCAATTAGAAAATATTAGCATGCTAACTCACTAAACTAAGATGAACAAATAGTAAAGATTTCCATCCTAAACATGTTGCTATTGTGTTTATGAACATATTAGTTGATTGATATCTTCATTTAGCTCAAAGTACCACCAAGATTTTAGACCAAGCAGCAACCATTGGCTGTGAAATTAACATATTTACAGCCTGGTACAAAAAACTGTTTTGGTCTCTATAGATAATTTCCCAGTTCATGTAAAACTGTACTGAGGGTAATTTTTATAAACTAACCTGTTCAAATTATATTACGACTCAAAAGTTAGGCATTATTAAGAATGTGACCACTTTGATTGACAGATGAGTGCTGTTACAGGTAGCCTATTTGAGGCTTTTTTTAGCCTGCCTCAGCTCCATGCAAGCTCCAAGTCAGTGGCTCTTCAGAAACCTGTACGTCCATGTTTTATACAGTCTCTGCTCCAATCTGTCTCTCTTTGCCAGGTTCTGATTTTTAAACACTGCTTTATTTCCCATCTTTGTAATTCCTGCCACTTTAGTTGCTCTGTTATTGATTTTTATATCATCTCTTTCTTTATGTTCTTGTTCCAAGACTGAATGTTTGTGTCTGTGTGTGTGTGTGTGGTGCCTGTGAGTGCAGGTATGTGTGTGTGTATAGTGACTGTGAAGTAAGTTCTTTGAATTTGAAAGGCTGAACAGATACTGGATCCCCTTTGACACTCTAATCAGGCATTAGACCTGGGTAACAGGTGTCAACTGATAGCTAGCTGTTAGGAAACACATGCAAATTAACCCACACAAACGCACCTATTATTGCAGGTATACATTCTGTTTCAGACGCCACTGCCACCCCACACACACTACTTTTTACGTATCTTAATGCAAGTGTTGTTTAATTGCGGTATCTTTGACTCGAATCGTCGCGAATCGGCCTGTATCTGTAGTAAATGAGAGTATGCATCACATGCGGTTAAGGGAACCCGGCCAAGATCACGGACAACTGTTAAGTTACTGCGCAGTCAATATATTAGCAATACATTAGCAGAGCAGCACCTGTGTACTTCATCAATAATGGAGGTGATGGGCTACTTGAGATGGCTCTCTACTCATCTTCTCTCCACTCAACCTCTCCATCATAGACATGCTTACTTATAGCAACATCAACCCATAACCACAGGCGCTTACAATCCTTTCTAACCAGGACGGACATCTAATGTGCTTTAAAATCAGGCTGTTATGAAGGGACAAAGCACCTTTTTGATATCTAGACGTAACGCGATTACCACCTTTTCTCTTATTTTACTTTAAAGCTGAGAATAAAAAGCATCGTTGACACCAATTTTTGTAATAAACTGTTTCTTCCTGTTTCTGCTATAACTGTTTACCTTCAGAGCCTCATTTGTAGATGCAGCTCCTCCTGGGAAGATTTTCTCAATCTTTATCATGGGCTGGACTCTGGACTCCATACCTCCAGAGATACTTATACCTGTAAAGGGTTAGATAAATAATGGTAAATAATAAACTAAGGTGTTAAGTATTTTAAGACCCCCCAAAAAGGGTATTTTCAGCTGCCATGAGAGCATTTAATTCTTCTGAATGCCCTCCAGTTTAGTTAGTAATGCCCTGACCTCTACTGGTGATGTAATAGATATTGGAAAACATTAAAATGGACAGCTTTACAGTAGTAATTTGATGGGTGCAAGCATATTAAACAAATATGTTTGCAGATTATTAATAGATGAAAATAAATAAATAAATGCATTCAGTTTAAACTTAAATCAAATGCCTTTCTCTGTTGTACACACCCAGTGACTGCTTGGCCTTGGAGATGGTCAAAGTGTTGATTTTATACTCCTCAGGTGCCAGAGTTGCTCTTCTTTTCACACCATGACCATTTTGTGAATGTCCATTTAGTTGCTGGCTGCTCCCTCTGCCCATGGACGGACTCTTGTCTTGTCTCTGGGGCTCAAATACATCAGCCAGAGGGGTTCTTCCCTGTCGCTGCGAAGGAACATGTACACTGACCTCTGTGTAGCCTCCCTGCCTGTTCAGTCTGCCATCTATGCTGTCAGGACTCGCCTCCCTCCTCACTCTCCCACGGCCGTTCCTCACAGGTGACCTCCCTCGTTCAGGGGCCACATCGCCTCGGTCAGACGCAGACAACAAGGAGGCCTCATCGTGCTGTGACGCCCAGTTCTCTCTTCTGATTGGGGAGTGAAGGGGTTGGCGCCCACGTTGGGTGCTGTGCGGAGACTCTGTGAGGAAGGAGCTGTGGGTGGACGAGGGGCTCAGGGAGCGGGAGCGCACAGTGGAGGAGGTGTAGTTGTCCACAGGTATATCCAGCAGAGGGGTGAAGGCACGGGATGGAGGCACATGGCCTGACTGTTGGCCGGACAAACGTAATCTCTCCAACTCCTCAATTAACTGATGCTCCCGTAGTGTGTCCTGGACTGGCTGCAGGTGGAACCCACCCCTGTAGTCTGGAAAAGCATAAAAGCAGGAGGCTCAGAAAAGGTAGAAGCTTCATTCAGCATAATGATACAGTGATTATTCAAAGCACTGTAACTCTGGGGTGTCGTTTTGGCTAATGTAGCCTTGAGCTGCTAACCTCAATGTCTCAACGACTCCAGTGACATCACTTAAGGCAATATCTCAAACTTGGTGCCACAAAAGGTTTTATAAATCTTTTTTTC
The DNA here is from genome assembly GCA_028641955.1 of Protonibea diacanthus. Lineage (NCBI taxonomy): Eukaryota > Metazoa > Chordata > Actinopteri > Sciaenidae > Protonibea > Protonibea diacanthus. The sequence continues at coordinate 11,960,983 of CM053989.1, forward strand.
ACGTGTGCTGTGGTATTCCCCAATGTGTAGAGTTGCCCTTTAAATCCTTAGATATTGGGGCAATATATATACTGAGCTACCTTCAAGTGTTGCCATCGCAGTTGTGGAGTTTTATTTCCTCAACTGGGCATTTCATTATAAAATGTGAACAACGCTGCAACCTATAAGGATTAAATATTTGGAATACTGATGACAAGAAAACATATTCATGCAAGGAGCTCAAGGACGTCGGCAAACAGTGAGTGATGAATTTATTTTTGGATTGGATATTTGGATATAGAAATGTTGATATGACATAATACAGAAAAAAAAGTACCAGAGATAACAACAGCATAAAAGAACTACTTTACAGTAAAGTAGGGATAAAGTGTTGGGAGAAATGGATAAAAATTCATCTCTTGCTGATGCCTCAGTGACACTCTGGCTCTCTTCCGCTCTCATAATGCCGACCCTGTGACCCCTAACCTGTGACTTTAGAAAGTGAGATGGCTGCCGCCAGTCTAAAGTGAGATTATGTCTCGATGACTCTTGAATGAGGAAAAGCCTCAAAGCATCTCTGTATTGTTGAAGTGTCATACTGACCAACCAGGCACGTCTCAGTCCTTTCTGTTGGCCACAGAGATGTAACTCAAGCTTCTGCTTCAGTGCAGGCGCGGGAAACCTGAGATATTTTGTGCATGGTCATGTCTGTGTGTGTGTGTGTCGGTGTGTGTTAGTGTGTTTTATACGAGTTTTGAGAGGTGGGTTAGGGACAGATGATAGGCAGATGAGTCAGGAAAGAAGCGAGGCGAGGAAGGTAAAAGTATGAGCAGGAAGGGGAGGAGACAAAAGGTGAAAGGTTTAAAATCCTCATATTCCTCTGCAATTAGATGAAGACCAGCGGACAGAGAGAGAGGCACAAAAAAGAGGTGAGGTATAGAAAAGAAAGGGTGAGGAGAGCAAAGAGATACGAAGAGATGTACCTGGGATCGGGGTGATGAGGTGACGTCGAGGGGTTCCACTACGAAGGGAGCGCAGAGCTGGAGAACGACCTGAGAAGCAATAAAAAACCTATGATATAACACTGATTTTACATAACTTCTATACTCTTCTTGTTGTTTGCACACAGGGAATTGTGTATTTATGTCGAGCTGTACAAATAGAAAACATCCCTCTGCTTACCCGAGCGATTCTTAAGGACATTGTACGCCTCCAGCTCAAAGGGCATGACCATACTGTCAAACCGAGCCAACTCAGTCGTGGGTATCAGCATCCTGCAGAATCAGTTAGATTTACTCACATGCATATTGACACACACACTTATACAGTCTGTATACATATAAAAACACCATTCACCTCACCTTATTTCTCTCAGAAGAAGCAGTTTTTCTGGCCTGTCCAAGATTGCCAAAAGTGGACGCACTAAATCTTCAGTCACATTGTCGGACAAAAACTGAGAGAAAGGTTAGATACACAGATTAGAGGAGCAGAATAAGTGTGTATTTATCCATGTAGACAGCTTGTTTTCTGGTTTTTAAAGGGGCACTTTGCCAATTTTACACATGTTCAGTTCATGATTGACATATGATATATTTAGGTTGAAATTACTTTTTCCCCCTAAATTCGTACATAACACTTATCTTCTGATATGTTACATGTGCATTAAATATTCACTTTTCCAAGAACGCCACTCCACTCCACTGCTTACAGTCTTTGGTGTTTAATTACAGTATTAACAGGTGAGTCATAGTCCTCTAAGTAGTCAATATCTCCTGCAGTGGATCCAAACGGCCAGCCAAGGAGTTCAAACTGGCTGGGGTGTGAGATTGGCCGCGAGAGACAAGAGGATCAAATGATGTCTGATATTTGATCTTAATCATAAATGACAGGCCAGATCCGTCTTTTGTCACAGCCACTGCCAGACACGTCTATCACTAAAAGACAAACAGTGACACAGGGAACAATACTGCGCACTTAAGCCCATAAGTAGTCCGGCTGATTTTCATTCAGTGTGTGGAAAGAACAAACGAGAGAGTGCCCCTGAGGTGTAAGAGATGGTAATTTCAGATCAGCAACTCACCCGCCGACAGTGTCTCATCACAGCAGCCACCTCATCATGGATGAGCAGTTTCTTTGCCATGTCCTCCACGTGCTGCATGGTCTCAGGTCGGGGCAGCGGGCTGCTGTCTCTAACACCAGCACGGGTCTCCCTCGGGGATGTGAGGAGCTGGAAGGGACGACCTCCCTCCTTATCTAAGGAATTAAAGTGACGACTGAAATAAACAAGTTACAGACAAGAATATCTGCAGAGGGCATCTGATACTTTCACTTAATCCCAATGAAAATAAACCAGTACAAGATTTGTATTTTTACTTTTATACTAAAGCTCATTTCAAGCCTCAAATGAAATACAATCACCCTACACACAGTCAGTTACATGTCAAGATTCAATGGGTACAAGGCTGAATTATTTGCTACAATATTTATTTTTGGAGCATGTGCCACGAGAATGGCAAATACATGCAAATATTAAGCCCAAAAGAATCTATAAGACACCACAAATACTGTCAGATAAGAGCATGTCTAAAAGCAATGCCTCCTGTCCAAAGCTCTATAAATAAAAGCTGCAGCAGAACATATTCCTAAAACACAACTCAAGTTTTTTATAACTATCCATTCAGGAGAACTCATCAGAAATTAAGGCCATTTTATTGAAAGATGGATCTCTTAAATCAACATATAATTAAGAAAAAATGACTTCATAATCAATCCCACCTAAAGCACATAAACAAAGTATTTCCTCTTTACAAAGATCACTAAATGTTCTTGTTTCTATGGATAATTGTAAGTACCTGAATAAACTGTGACTTTTGGGTCAGTTTGGCTTCAAATATGTGCTATTTGTTTTTCATAATAATATGTTTGTATTTTAGGCTTGTACCAAACATCAACAGATCCTCTTTCCTTATACACGAGGATCAAATTATTCAGAGAATCATGAATAATTTCACTGTGATTACACCTCAAAAACTCCATGCGAAATGTCCCAAAGCTGAATCATCTCACATCTTTTTGAAAGGTCTGATCCCATATCACCACTGAAGTGGCCTTACAACCACTGATGGCGACTGACCACTGAGCGAATAGCTCTGTGGGATAGTATAATCTGAAACAGGACATTATGTATTTTGCTTAGCCTGGTTCCAGATTTCTGACTCGCAGCTTTGATTTGTTCAGTGATTCAAACATAATAAATTAAGAGAATGGAAAAAGATTCAGTCAAAATTTTATATATATCTTGCTTTGTGAGATGCAGAATAAGTGCCAGGAAAGTGAAAAACTTTCCTGCGATCACACCCTCACCTTTGTCAGCATGGTGAGACGGTGACTTGGAGCGACTCTTCTCTTTACGGTCTTTCTTAAACAACAGGTTGACAAAGGTTTTGGATCGCTGCAGGCCGCTTTTACCCTCTGTCGAGCGCTTCTCCTTCTGTTGCTTCTTCTTGTTTTTTCTGTCCTCTAAAGGCAGAAAAAATAGACAAAATGTAGATATGTTTTCTCAACCGAATGCTGTGAAGTATGACTGATTTCAACAGTGTGTGTGAAGCCTACAGTACTTAGACTTTCACTTTCGAAATTATGTAAACAAATAGGAACAAGTAGTTTAACTAAGCAAACTTAACTAAATGTAGCAAACAAAAAATCTGCCATAAGTGCTGCTGAACCATAGCAACAATGGGACCTTCTGCATCTCTGTGTATGGTGTTGAAAACATAATTCATTAGACTGCTTAACTGTTAGCCAATAACAGTGGGTGATACACACTCTCCGCTATGAGTACAGACTGTTCATTTCTCTTCCAGTCAGCTCCTCTGTTCACGGCAGTAAATCTGCCAGTGTGGAAAGTAACACAGTAATACTGATGAATTGCAGCTACACCAACCTGAACACACTCCCATCTATTGAGGACTCTACAGCAAAGTGCTCCTGCTTACATAACAAATGTCCAATCAGCCCTGGGCTTTGCCCCAAGCCCCCGCCAGGTCCTGGAGGTATGAATGAGCAGGATGAATTGAAAAGGAAAGGCTAATAACTCAACAGCCCTGCCAAGGCTTGGATGGATATTTCTCCATATGCTTGTTCTTATTCATTTCTCACCGAGGTACAACAAGTAAGAGTAAGGGGCAGTGATTAATTATGAGTCTGTATGAACTCTGTGCTCCAGGACAAACTCTGTCTGGAGCTTAAATCAGCCATTTGGAGTCTGGATGTTCTTGTTTACTTCCTGGAGTGACAGAAGGATGAGGGGTCATTAAACTGACTGATGCCCTGCAGAAAGATCTCTGGAGGGTGTGAGACTGGATCTCATTACACAGCGAATGCAGGTTCTGTCACAAAAAATCAGCTAAAGAATTGAACCTGATCGTGGCTGCAATACTCACTGGACCACGGAGAGGTTTGTTTCTCAACTGAGATGGATGATGCTGCCACTATAATCAACAACCAACTTCCCTGACTGAACTGTACGAGGTAAACTTTGGCTGAATCCTCTGACTTTTCATCTGGCACCTTCATCGGGTCACAGTTTTGACTTTGATTCATGAACAAACGCCTTAAAAATGAATAAACTTCATCTGCACTTTGTGTTTAAACTGTACAAAATGACAGCCAGTATTATGTAAATTATAATTAGTTTATGCTTAAATGTTCAGCAAGAAATAATTTATTACATCTCTCTAGTTCGTTTTTCATAGCTTTGCTCCAAATAATACAAAAGGAATTATAAAGTCTCACCAGTGACCTGAAATTAGCCTTTCTGCCGACACACCATCCAAATAAACTGTGCAATATTGCACATTTACTTAAAGGTCCAATGTGTAGGATTTAGTGGCAACTAGTGGTGAAGTTGCAGATTGCAACCGACTGAATAACACTTCGCGTCACCCTCCCTGTCCAAGCATGTATAGGAGAAACTATGGTGGCTGTGACATGCGTGAACAAGGCAAAGGGCCCTCTTAAGAGCCTTAAGTGTTGGGCTGCTTTAGAAACACTGCAGTGCAACATAGCACACCCGCTCCCTCTGTAAATAAAATGACCTTTTCAAGTGATTATACACTAATGAAAACACATTTTTAACTTGAATATTATATGCAATTTCTTCCATATTAATAAATCCCTCTAAATATGACACACTGGTCCTTTAACCATGACTGCTCTAGATCCAGAACTATTCATCCACACTTGTCATTGTACTACAAATTCTTCATCCTTGTCACCAGAAATACAACAATACAGTCTGCAATAAGATTATTTTACTTATCGACCGACCTGTAATACATTTTTAATAAACATTATTATATATGTAAGTCCTATAAAGCAAATTTACATCCACAGTTTCACTCTCCTCCCAACTCCAACAAGCCTGAAGGTCTCACCTGACGCAGTGATGTGGCTCTGAGAACGTCTGATTGGCTTTCGTGGCCTGCTCAGGGCCATCAGCGCTGCCGTCTTAGGTGAGGATTTCTCTACTTCCTGGTCTCCTGATGACAGCGTCCTCATCCGTCCCCGCCCTCCCTCCCCAGCTCCTCTCATCTCCCTCGGCCCTTCCCCTTTCCCACGTATAAATGTGTCCTTCAGCAGCACTGTGGCCCCTACAGACCGGCTGGTTTCTGTGCCAACCAGCTGGTCAGGGTACGACCCATTAGGAGAGGGGTGGTCCAGGTAGTTTGGAGGGTGGGGGTCAGTCTGTATGGCGGTGTCAGCAGTCCGCTCAGCGGTGCTTTGACGTCGGGAGCGGTCCTCTGTAGAGATGGCGACGTCTACCATCTCGGAGCCAAAGACAGGAGGGAAAAGGACCTGGGAGAGACCACTGAGGGAGCTCAGGGGGGTGCTGGAAGACAATGAGGAGGCAGAAGAGTTGGAGTCTGAACCCTGGGAGGATGGTGCTGGGCCCCCATTGGCCACTGTAGAGGACAAGCCATAATTAAAATAAAGTATGGCAATTAATGTATGTTTAAAATATAATTTTTGCAAATCCAATACTTAATGAAAATGCTATATTTGAGCACAACACACACACAGAAGGATTCAGGCTGCTGGATTTCACAGTGAATAGGATTTGCACAGGAAGCTTCATTTCCTTATTTTACACAATCTTTGTTTGGATGAAAAGCAGTCTGCCCTCATGTCCTGTTAATCCTTTAAACCTCTGAGAGACTGAACATGAACTAGGAGGTCTTCTGTTTCTTTTTTTTTTTTCTAATGAAACTCCAAAATGACTCTGCATCTTGACCCAAATGTCAGGTCATGCTCTGTTCCAGACGACTGAGCTGCCTTTGAGGACACTGCAATAATCCCTGGCTATGTTCAGAAGTGCTCACATCAAACTAAAAAAAACCAATTTGAATCCTGTGAAGAAATTGTGTGACAGGATTTTAATATAAGCAGGCTATATGTGGCCACTTCTCCTCTTTTATTTTGTAAGGTTTCCAAGTAGATTCCAGCATATGGATTTTCAAATTAAAATGGGAATGAAAAACTCCAAATCATCAGGTGACATCTTCATCACTTTGTTCTGTAATATGTAGTTTAGCGCAGTTAATTCTTTTCACACCACTGTTTGAGTTAGCATTTCTTAAAAAAAAAAACATTTTGTGATCAACAAACTTTCGGAAAAGTCAACGTACATTTGCCGAGCCAGCCGTATTCTGCCACCATCTCCTTGTATGCAGGGTATCTCCCAGCTTCCTGTTCAAGCGCAAAAAGACAAAATATTCAGCAAAAATAAACTACAAACTGCCCGTGTCTACATTTGATGCTCATAGAGTAGAATTTGGCTTTCCTTGACTGAGGGGAAAGTGAATCTCTATCAAATTTCATGCCAACCCGTCCACTATGATGAGGCGTTTCACTGAAAACCACAAATGTGAGCCTCATGGTGGCACTAGTGGAAAAGTTAGGGGACTATTAAAGTCATTAGGATTCATCCTCTGGGCACAGTTAATGTCTGATTTAAATTTAATAGCAATCCATCCACCAAAGTGGAGATCCGACCAAATTTTTCCATCCATAAAATCAGACTAGAAATCATTCATCACTGTCAAAGTCAGACCTACAAGCACTCTCTTAGATATCTTCAATTCTGCACAGTAACGTGGTCTAAAACTGCTGAATTCTTATAGGCCTCTATTTTCTCATTTAATATTTATGTTAGTTTCGTTGTTACTTTGTAAAAAAAATAAATCCTTACAACAGATATTCACAATGTCATTTTAGCTGTACACGTGTCGTGGGTCAACCTGAGCAAAGAAAGAAAGAAACAACTGTTCAACTGTTTTTCAAAAGAAAGGAGCCATTCTGCACCAAGAATTAGTGTCCGATAGCCTCTCAAGTCCACTTTAAGGCATTATTTCACAGCTTAAGGTCAACGAGAAGACACTCAAGGTTAGGTCTACAATTTTTCACTTTTGATGCCGGGGTTTAAGAGAGTTTAGTAACTAAAATTAATCCATGCTCCGATATGTGTGAGTCTGACTCACAAATGGGTCTAATACAGCACAGAAGGAAGACATAAAATTAGGCTTTCTGCTGATTATAACCTGATCCCTGACTACCTTTGAATAATGAACGTCGTCCCTGGCTGTTTTTCACACGTGGAACCTGAGATCAGAGGCGTAAAATGAGCATGCAGCAATGTTAGCGAGCTAAAAGCCCGCACATACACCCACTCAAGCACGCTGCACCACACACATATTCCCATTCATACGCACAAACATGGACGCAATTCTTTTATCTAAAAAGGACACAGGTTAAGTGGCATGCCCTTGCACCCGTACATGCATACAAAGACACACAAGAGGAACTCAAGGTCTGTAAGCCAGCTGTCTGTTCTGCTGTGTTCCCCTCCTGAGAAGAGCCGGTGTTGTTAACATTTATTAGTGTGTCACGGCACTTAATAGATCCAATCAATTGTTATGTCTAAAGCTGAACAAATGATTAACACTGGCATACTGCGCTGCACCACTGACACATTTCTCAAATGACGTGTTAAACCTATCTCGTACTCATTTGATCCATTGTTAATATATAAAATACTGCTGACACTGAAGTTTATCTGTGAAACTGTCTCTCACCCTGATGGTCAACATGACATGGGTGTGGCTCTTCAGGACCTCGACTGCATTGCTATGAGTGATGTCATCAAAGCTGACCCCGTTGGCTGCGAGGATTTGATCGCCCATTTTGATGCCATGCTGTTCTGCAAGCCCACCCGGGTCCAACCTGAAGAGAAAATGTATGACACACAGACACACATGGAGGAAATATAGATGTCTATTAAATCTGAGCAGTTCAAAAGAATGAATAAGTAACACTTATATTTCATTTTCTACGCTGGATTTAATTATATTTACTTTTGGTCTCACCATGCATTAACTGTGTATGTTGTGTTAAATGCTATCATGTTTGTCTTCACAGTACGAGCTCATCAAAGCAGCTTCTTAACAACTTTTGTTGTTAAAGCAACACAAATCACCACCACAACCTTCTAACTAAAGTCTGGTTGCTTTGATCTAATGCAAAAAAAAAAAAAAAAAAAAAAAAAAAAAAAAATATATATATATATATATATATATATATATATATATATATATATAAACTACATATGAGATAATGATGTGATATTTAATTCCTGTGAAATATTCTTGTTCTTATTTGCCTCCTTTCCTCTCTCTCTTGCTCAGGACACATCCCACAGGGGTGGGCTGAACCTGCGTTCCCTGCATGCACACTGCAGCACTCACAGATATTATGTTTTATCTGATGCTGATGGCCTCTTCACACTCTCCACACTCTCCACACTTTGTTCATACTTAGAGACATAAATCCCCAGTCCGAACTCTTTGCCTCCTCTGATGTTAAAGCCCAGACAGTAGTCATCTGAGGTGGTGAAGAGATGTACGATTCGACGGAGAGCGCTGTCTGAACTGGTCTCTGAAGGTGTCCGATAGTCTCCTCCACCACCATCTGTGATTGAATCAGATCCACCCTACACACACACATACAGATATGCAAAAAGAGGACATGCATGCACACATGAAAACATTTGCATATGCTGCTTTTGGTTTCTCCCTCAGATCATATCTGTCAGTATCGGTTAATCAAATAGCCATAAAGGTCACAGCGGTAATCCATCCACTGCTGCCACATGAAACCAAGATACAGTATATCCCAAAAGAAAGATAACCAGCATGAGCTACAGTCAAGTGACAAGACTTCACAAGACAAGAGCCATGCAGAGGTCGAATAGCGGTAATAACAAGGTTGTAGTGTGTATACAGTCATAATATGCAGTTACCATTTGGTGAGATTGTTAAATAAACACATAGTGTAAATATTTAGTTGTAGATTAGATGTGGGATAGCATTTTGGCAGGCTGTACTCAGCAGCAGCTCTCGAGCTGTTTGGCCTCACCATGTGGTCTTCTCACTTAAGTACTTGCGGATGCCGGGATCTTTCCCACCGATCTCACCACCATCCTCAGCCTGTTGTTGCCTGTCAGGACCTTCACAGCACTGCTCATGGTGATACTCTCCAGGCTGACCCCGTTCACCTCCACAAGCTTATCGCCCACAGTCAGCCCAGCCTGCGCTCTTGGACACAGGTGGAGACTCAGCATGATACACAAGTAAAGTACCACATGGAATGAGAAGACCACATGTCCAGATGTAAGCACACTGAAAAATATCTAACCTGCAGGCACAATAGGTCCTCCACCTTGCTGACAAATATTCGAGGCGTGTTCAGAGCCCCGGACACGAAACCCAGACGTCCATCTGGACTCTTATCTACTGTCACTGTGTGAATGTCTTCTGATCATCCTCCTGCAAATACATAAAATCACAAGACACTGACATGTACCTGCCATTAAGGTCTGCACAGTCCCATGGCCAACTATTGACTGGACTTTGGCTGTCACGCAGTTTGAAGATTCTAAACTGAATGAAATTTTGCAGAAATCCTCCAATAAACAACGAAATTGGTTTCTACAAATCTTGTTCTCAATTACTGAGACATCAATACATTTGCAGATCTGTTGCACTAATATTTAACAGCTATAGATTTGAGCAACCTCATGCCAAATCACACCTAGAAATATTAATTAATTGTTTCTTCAAGTAGCGTGTCTTTCTTTTCAGAGGTTTTTCAACTACTACTCACCATGTGTGGTAACTACCGAGCTGCAACTAACAATTGTTTTCATTATCGATTAATCTGTCATTCATTTTCTCAATTAAAAGTTGAGTCCTCAAATTGCTTGTTTGGTCTGATTGTTGGTACAAAACCTAAAAATACTCAGTTTATCATCATGGCGATAAAAACTCTGCTCTACTATACACATCGTTCAGTAGTGTTCTGCAAGCTGAACTGTTTTTCTTGGTATAATTAAATCATTAGAGACAACCACTTTTCATGAGTGGATGGGTAATGAATACTTCGCAAAATGCACTAATTACCACCTCTTCTGTGGCTAATGTTGATAGCATAATGATCCTTTCTCCCTGAGGTTAAGTGACAATATTAGATACTACTGGCCCATTTTGAAATGAGCTAAATATGCAAGGGTAGTCTTACATGTTTCTGTTCATAACACAGGGAATTTATACTTTGCTGGATGCTGAATCATCTGGGACACAGTGCAGTATACCCATTTCTCTGGGCACCACTACACCACTGACTGTATATTGATAATATATTCTCTTAACTCTTATGGCTTATGACTGACTGAGCGGCTGTCCTTAGTGTGCCTCTGCTGCTGCTAGTGCCATTGTGTGCACTACCATGGCAACAGAGGACTGTTACCATGTCCTGAACTCACCATCCCAACAGGTGCTGTTGATGGGGGGATGACCCTGCCCATCGGCGAGCTCGACCTCTGCGTCTGTGGTGGCGGTGGTGGTGCTGCTCTTCAGCATGTAGCCGGGCAGTGAACCCCAGCCTGTCCCATTGTTGAAGTGGGGTGCCCCCTCATTCGTCATCCCCTCAGTCAGAGGGGTGAGGGGAGGAGGCGAGCCATGGTATGCTTCTGGCAATTTTCCTTAGTCATCCAGACAGGAGTATCTGCAGGGTCTGCTGTCAGGATGGAAGCGTGCAGCCACAGGGTTTGAGGAAAGAAGGTGGGGCACAAGTGGAGTCCCAAAGTGGATAATAGTAGGTCGATGGTAGGTGAATGTGCTCAGTGGGCAGGCAACTTACAAGGCTGTGGGTAACATTCCTGATCTTCATTGAAACCAGTTTTAGGCCATTTCATAAAAGAATCCAAGATCCAAAGAAGAAAACACAGCTGAATGATCCAAACTACACACTCATGATGGCAAAAATAGTGCTCTCAAAAGTCTGAAAAGTAGATTAAAGAAGTTGATATAATCCGGTAGTTTTCTTTACAGCTACTGAATCCCATAAGAGCTCCATGGTGCCTGCTTCAGCTGCGAGGCTGCCGGCCTGTCTGCTGGAAAGTCAGCGGTGCATGGTGATTCCCCTCGGGTCATGTTTAATTAAATGGATATCTGTTGTGAGAAGAATATGCAGTGATGAGTAATGTGGCCTCAGAAGTTCGAGGTGAATAATAAACTCCTTTTATTCGACACAGGTGTGACCTATATAACCTGAGATCTTGGCTAGAATAAAATAAAGTACGAATATAAATGACACTGACGTGCTGTTATTGAACTTCACGTGTTTTCTATGAGTCAACACCACGGACAGCGACTCCAGATAATACACATAAATAAGTGCATGTAAGCATAAACACAGCTTAAGTTTTGACAGTTGGTATCTATTCATTCACCTAATTAACTAAACTTCAGGTCTACGCGTCTAAACTTGCTCCTGTTGATACCTCGAACCGTGAAACGCCATAAAAACGCCTGTGAAACAACTACAGCATCATGGTGGTGTAAAAGAATTGGAGTTAAGTGTTACCTGTTGTTGAGTCCATGCTGAGCTCCCGGTCCGCCTCACTGACACATCCGAATATTAGTGCCGCCTCATTTGTTCTCCAGGTGACCATCATTTGTCTTAGGAGGTGTAAGCCTTTTACATAAGCCCCCTGCGGCTATTGCGGTCATTAGCGCTGTACTACTGATGATTAGCCACACTAATTGCACTAATATTGCAGTAACACTGACGCAAGTCTTCTGTCAAGTCAGTTTCGGTTTGTCCTCGGGTAAACCTTGTTATTAATGTGTTAATTAACCCCACTCTTTTTTTTTTTTTTTTTAAGGGAAACTGCAGAGAGCTGTCTGTGGAAAAAATGAGCTGTGGATCTTTCCTGGCTGCCTCCACCATACCTTTAGGATGGGCGAACAACCCCACCCGGCGGTCAGCGGTGTTATATCACAACAACAACAATAAATACCGATCACAAATGTAGATCTGACTTGTTTCAGATCTGTGGATTTGTTGTGATCGAGTATATATACACACAGGAGGAATTTGACTCGATTTACATGTTATTGCGTGGATGGCCTGTGTGAAGACTGGTTCTTTGGGGAAATTAACTGGTCTAAAGTGAACAGGAATGCTTGATCTTGATATTGTTTTTTCTAGGAGTTTCCAGCATTTCCTATCAGTTTATCTGTTGGTGTGCTTGTTTAATATAATGTTGTTAAAAAAGAATCATTATTTTGACAACCTTACTAACAAAATCAATTTAAAGTCATCCAAAGCGTGAACAAAAGAGTGACCAATTATGTATGAAAAACAAATGTCAAATAGGTACTATAAATAAAACAACTAACATAAACAAAGCATATATATAATTACAGGAAAAGGCTCATTTCTATGCCTTTAAAAAACTATATTATAAGTAAACTATAAGTATCTGTAGGTAAATATGAGGTCAAGCACATTTTAATGTGATTAAGTGGAATCTGTTAATATGGGAGGATTGCAGTAGCTGCATGCTGAACAACAAATTATAACTACTTCTCTTCTTCTTCTTCTTCAAAACGTTGTTTAACATAATTATTTATATTCGTCGAATTAAAAACATTTAAATTATTTTTTTCTGATAACTTTTATAAAGTATTAAACCGTCCAAAAGCCAGTCAGCTGTTTTTCAACCAATCAGGTGTTGCCTAGCTCCCCACGCCCAGGAGCTTCCTGTAGCCCCACTTATAGCGGTTCACTGCCCGTTGCTGCTTTCAAAGACCTCTGCGAAGCTCAGAGTTTTGATGTCCAACTATCCAACTATTATGGCCGTCATGTTTCTCACATATTTCGTCAGGAAGATGACATGAGATTAAACTACCAGTTTATCATTACGCGTGTAGTCCACATTTTTAAACGAGTCGGGTGTGTTCAGAAAAAAATTTAACATTTTATTTTTTCACATTTAACTCATCGCCATTCGGAATGATAGTTTTACGATACTTGTAGGTACCAGAGGCAGCACAATCCACCGAGTGGTGCTGTGATATTGAGAGTCATACATTCACGAAAAACAAGTAAAGCAAATGAGTATGTGTCGGTGCTGGCTGAATTAACACATTTAATTAACTTAAGTACAACCGCTAAATAAACGTTTAACCCGCCTCGATATGCGCTCTTGCAACGCGAACTAAAAGTGCTAGCATCTTGGTTAGCTTTTATTGTACTGTGTGGCTAACTAGCTGGTGGATGTTAGTTTTACCAAGAGGCACTGGAGTGGTTTGTTTTGATGGCGCGAAAAATAAAGGCTGTTTATTTTCAGCGTTTGATGTTGTTGGGATTTAATGTCCTGCGTGTGTGTTTAGGCACTCCAGTGTGTGAGTTTCAACGGTGTTATTAGCTACCTTGCTAGCTAAGTTAGCTGCATTCGGGAGCCGGCATCGTGTCGTGACTTCCCCAATCCCATCTGTCAGACTGAGTGTGTGTCAGTCACGGCATTTATTTCATCAGCTACTTACCATGTGACACATGTGACGGGATCTGCTTGGCTCCTTCGGTAGGTGCCGTAGGTGTAAGCTTTCAAGCTACAAGCAACAAACAGCACGTTGTTTGTGTTTTGGCAAAATATTCAACATTTGTGTCCTTTAGACGCACCATATTAGTTGTAATCTCGAGTTTTTGCATCTCCTGCAGGTTTCCTTTAACCCTGTTTCAGTCTGCAGACGGCAGAGGTGATTATTGACGCCTTGTTATGTCGTGAACATTGTGATGCAGGACTGCTGCACAATAAACCGGTCATTACCACATTCCTGTGATTGTTTGATGTTTGTACACACCTAAAGAAAAGCCCGAGTACCAGTATGTTCAAAGGCAAGAGCTGGAGCTATTAGATGCTAGTCTTGAGTCCAGTTAGTCGATTCACAATTTCCTGGCATTTTATAGACCGATTGATTAATCCAAGACAAATCATTGTTAGCTGTTGATGTGTGTTCAACCCCATGTACCAAACACTGCAAGTGCTGACCCACTTTCATGCAGACTTTTTTTCAGTGTAGTTTCTTTTATCTTTTACTCACAGCCACAGCAGACTACAGGGAGATTTGGGCAGGCACAGCCTGGTACAGGCCTCTAACAGTTTTGAATCTGACTCCATTAAGATCAACAAATTAAAAATGATTTAGCAACTTGTAACATTAAGTGCGTCTGGAGGAGCAGAGCGTGCTGATGGCCGAGTAACCTACCAATTAGGCCCTGATTGTGTTATTTTCGCGGAGATAACTGTGTTGTTGTGCTTGTTTGTATGCTGTTCAGTGATGGGGGAGGGTGCTTCACCCTACAGCTCCATACTGCAGCAGAGCTATTAATGGAGCAAAGGTGGGCTTTTGTGCATGTAAGCTCAGCGACAGTTTCACCTCTACAGCTGAGACATACCTGTTAATATCTTGTCCTCACGGCGCAGAGTGTTGCTGTGTATGATTTTGAAAGTAAAACACAAAGCAGTTTCTGTGGTTTCTGTTTGAAAAATGTCTTGCATCACTGCCAGCATAAATCCTTCTTCAAACAAGGCACACTTTGTCCATTATTGCTTGTTCGCTAATCCAAGTGGATGAATCAGTGTTCTTGCTCTTATAATGGTACACTTTGTTTTCTTTATTTCTAACATTGTGTCTGAACATTAATTAACATGTCTGCTGTTTTGTAAGAGAAGCCAGGATGTCTGGAGAGTTGTCCCTCAACATAAACATCAAGGAGCCAAGATGGGACCAAGGCACGTTCATGGGGCGCGCCAAGCACTTCTTCATGGTCACAGATCCCAGAAACGTCCTGCTGTCCTCTGAGACTCTGGAGGAGGCCCGAGTGATGCGTGGGAGGACTACAGGTAGAGGGGTCATGTGATGAAGGGGTGGGTAGTGTATAAATGATGATGTTGTGGTGGAATAAATGGAAATTACCACTGACCAAGTGGTGACATTTCTATCTGAACCTTTCAGACTAAAACAGGGATGCCAATAGGAGAAATTACCTTTTCTTAATGGAGCATGTGTCTAGAAATCAGTTCAAATCATGTTTTGTGTAGATAAATTTATTTCACACACTGTAAGTAAGAAACATGTTTGTTGTACAAACATGGGAAAGAAACATGTTTGTTGTACAAACATGTTTCAGTGACTGCTGCTGCTTTTAAATGAAGTGAAAAAACACTACATCACTTCGCTGTTTTGATTGTTTCAGAGCCGGGACCGCCAAGCCTGGCCTGACGGAGGATGAGCTCTGGAGAGCCAAGTACATCTACGACTCCGCCTTCCACCCTGACACAGGAGAGAAGATGTTTGTGATTGGCCGGATGTCTGCTCAGGTGCCAATGAACATGTCGATCACAGGCTGCATGCTCACCTACAGGTACAACAAACAAAAATGGCCTCTTCAGAATAAAATGGAGAAAATATATTAAATATGAAACTGAAAATATGTAGCCTGGCGATGAGCTGAATAAATATGATTTTGAATTTAACCTCACAGCTTACTGCACTGCATAAAAATGGAGGTTTTAATCCCTGCACGGAGTGAAAATCCTCTTAAAGACCTGAAATATCGCTCTCACTACAGAATACTGATAAATCATTTGGCAGCTGACTGGACGGTGAACTCATGTGATGATGCTGTGCTGAAACAGCAAATTGATCAACAACAAAAAATAAATTGAGTTCCAATTTTTAATCATCAGGCTAATAGTCTGAGATGTTATCAGAAGTGGTTTGATATCAAACAGACCAGATCAGTTTCAGTTTTCCAGGCCAGGGTTGGAATCCGACCTGCGGCCTTTTGCTGCACATGTAGTCCCCCATCTCTCTCTCTCCCCACATTCTGTCACTCTTCCAGGTCCAATGCAGTGACCTGTGTTGAATCTCAGAAAGAACCGGCTCATTTCAGCATGAATAGCATTGGTGTGTAACAGATGACCCAGACATAAAAAGGATAAGAAAATAGCTAAAGTAAAAAAAAAAAAAAAAAAAAAAAAACAATATAAAAAAAAGAATAAAATATAATATAAAAAATATTTATATTTTATATATTTCTATTAAGTGTAGTATATAAGTATGTATAAGTGTTCTATAGACTACAAGCTTGACAGAAAGGTTTTTGTCAGCATATACAAGTATTGAGAAGTATCACTGTATGAATAGAAAGAAACATACTATACAAATGAGATATACTGCAATCTATTAAAATGCTGGTAGGAGTGAAGTGTGCAGGTGTCCACAGAATGTGCGCAAGTATTGCATTTTTGCAGACAGGGTAAATTGATGTGAATTAGTATTTTATAGAAGGACTGCACACGAAACATCACCAGCACAGTAGCAGCAGTCATGGTTCACGGATCACGTTGCAGACAGCAGCCTGTTGAATTAGGAGTTCAGTCTGACAGCCTCGAGTTAAATTCCGATCGAGGTATTCCGACTGAAACAATAGCCAATAACTGTCCAGATTTAAGTTTAATCATGACATTGTTATTAAGTTTAATTTATTTGATGTTGAACATGTTAGACCTCTATATTTTACCCCCATAAGAATAACATATGTTGTGTTCAGAGTTTAGTTTGTTGATCAGTGGTCTACAGTCCATTTTTAGCACACTGCCACTGGAGAGCGACAATATCTAGAGAAATCACAAATTCTACACATTGCACAACTAACATCAGATTATTAGATCAGGGAAAAGAAAGAGCAGTATGCAGATACAGATACATCTGTACTGAGAAAGTAAGAAGATCAAATCAGAAAAGACAGTGGTTTGTGAAGACAGGTTTAAATTTAGGGACAAAGAATAAATCTAGTACATCAACCAGCCACTTTTTTAGGTACATTTTGTACAAACCAATGTGATCTAACATAACAGCCCTGTCATAAATTCTACATAAACATAATGTTTTGGTTTTGTTGACACTGTCGAGTCATAATTGTACTTTATGTGTTTTGGGAGGAGGTCTTAGTGGGTGCTCAATACAATTCTGTCCCTGTTTGTTCCTGCAAACTAATAAACATAACAGTTAAATTAATACCTCTCTGACCTCTCTGTAGAATTGGATCACATTGGTTTGTGCAAGTGTATATCTCTTGAAGTGGCCGGTCAGTGCATGTGTTTCACAGCAACAGATCAGGGTGAATGATTAAATTTGTGACTTGACTTAACAGACATAATCTCACAAGATGATAAAAATCTTTCAGTTGCAGAAAACAGAACATCTGTTGCCATATGCGTGTCTGTGGTTTTGTAGAGCTTCACTACACAAATGTGCCTTGTTCTTTAAGCTTTTTGCATATCAGCTGATAAGAACTGAACATGTAATCTCTAAGATACTAAGGTCTGAATGTTTTAGTGAATGATAGCGTGTGTTTGTTATACTCTGTTGCAACAGTGGCAGCATAATTTTAATTTGTACTGTAAACACTGTGAGAAAACTCACTTCCTCATTACACTGTCGTTCCTTTGTGCTTACAGGACTACTCCGAAAAGCAGTGGTGTTCTGGCAGTGGGTTAACAGTCCTTCACGCTGTTGTCAGCTACCTGCCCGCCAGTGGAGATGCCCCCCATCACTGTGAAGTAGGGAGGACTTCTCACCTCACTTCCCTTCTAGATCATTCCTGTCCTCCCTCTAAACTAGTGTCTGTAAGGAGGCGGTGGGAGCTGCTGTCCTCTCCTTCCCTCACAGGTATTGGTTCACTGTTAAGCATGTTCACCTCCGTGTCACCATGCACCCATGTTGACATAGGTTATGTGTGCTCATGATGTCAGGTCGATGACATGCATACATTGCATGTCATCATTGTGCCACAAATGCATCCATTAGATGCTGCGGGAATGCATCAAATGCATGCATTTATGAAGAATAGGAGGGTTGCCTTCAGAGAACATGCTGATGATGAATGTTAGTGTCTTTTCTATGCCTCATGATTGTTGTGAGGATGATTCTTGTTTCTACCTTTTGCACATCCATACACATAGCATGAATTTGCACTCGTGTGATAGATTGTCAGCCGCAGCTATGTGCTTAGCATAAGTTAGCTATTTGCAATGTTGGGACCATGCGAAAACAGGAAGTGGGTGATTAATGTGTGATGTCTAATGCATCTTCTCACAGTCAGCTTGGTGCAGCCTACGTTAGTGCCACCACTGGAGCTGTGGTCACTGCCCTGGGACTCAAGTCTCTGCTTTACGGTAATTCCTCCTTCAAGTGAATTTAACAGTGGAAGCAAAACAAATGTAATCGAATGCAGACAAGCTGATCTGTTTAAATATTCATATAAATATATTTCTATTGGAGCCTTTGTTACTGGTTGTCTGAATGTCTCTCTGGCTGTGTCCCATCTTTGCAGTCTTCCTCCAATCGTCAGCGGTTTGTCCCCTTTTGCTGCTGTTGCTGCTGCTAACTGTATCAACATTCCCTTCATGAGACAGAGGTGAGAACTCTAAAGTGAAAGTCCCTCACAGTGAAAGGAGCTTTTATGAACTCTGAGGGCTTCTACAACTGCTACCTTCTTTCCCCTTCTTTCCAGGGCTGGAAGTGCGGTGTGCTCCTGGCGGATGAGAAGCGAGCCGGTTAGGAGGTCTCTATGCTGCTAAGCAGGCCATCATGCAGGTGGTGGTGTCGAGGATCGGCATGGCAGTGCCAGCAATGGTGCGTCCACATTTAGAACCTACAGAGAATGATCACCCTCTCTTCGGCTTTACAGACCTTTATAATGAGTTTCAGCTTATAGTTTAGCTGTCCGGCCCTCAACTTTATTGTTTTGGTTCACTCATGCTCTCAGGCATGAGGCACTGTACACCACCTGCTCGGCATCCAGATGACGAATGGGCCCGCAGTTAGCGACAAGCTGCAGTAACCACAGTGGAGCATTTAGCAGATAAAAAGCCAGATATTTCCCCCAGGAGTTGGTGGAGACCAAACACAGAGGTAAAAGAGGCGAATACGGACTTCATTCATCAAGCAGACCAGAAACTACAAAACTATAAATGTTAATATTTCTCCTACTGGAAGTGTTAGTTAATTTAAAATGTTGTAATATAACCATATAATAATATAAAAAATCTAACTTTTTTTTTTTTTTTCTACAGCTATCCCACTCCTGTTATAATGAGCAGCTCTGGAAAGCTTTCATGAAGAGTAGCAGAAGATTGCATGACTGTCATGCTTGACTGCTTTTGTTATGTTTGTGGATTCACTGGGTGTGCAGTTGTTTTGTGAGGCTGAAAATAGCTCATTCCCGTGTTACACATACATCAGTCTCCATGCAGAAACCTGTCAAACTTCCAATTTGTCTGCCCGATTCACTGCAGCTCTGCCCTCTCTGATTTTGTCTCTCTGTAGCGTTTAATTCTGAATGCTCGGTCAGGTGGGCTTGTGACCTGTGGTAAGTACATGACACACAGGTGTGACTTATGGACAAGTGCCTGAACAAATGACACCATCTAAAACTTTCAATCAATCTCTGTCTCTTTTCAGCCTGGTGTTTGCAACTCCACTGTGCAAGCTCTTCCCACAGAAAAAGGTACCAGCATCCACATCACTTGGTTATACTTGGACATTTTAACACTTGATAGCAGCAATTTTTTTAAATCCTCTTCAACTGTCTCTTTGTAGCTCTATGAGTGTGGCCGGGCTGGAAGCTATCTGCAGAGGATGACAGGCCAGTCCAAACATCACCACCGTCTACTTCAACAAAGAGGCCTGTAGGACCAGCCAACACATCTCCATGCACTTACAAGACATGACACTCACACATGTTACATATTACATACACATGACTGTTGTCCCGTGGGCACAAGTGGGAGGGCAAAACAAAATTAATTTATGTTATATTTTGTTATGTGTACTGCTGCAATTCTTTTTATTTCACTGCATGGGCACTCCAGGATTTAAGACTAGAAAGATTCACTGAAGGGAATACTAAGATTTTGAGAAAGACTGGTAGTTCTTATTATTGCATCAATGCGATCTAAGAAAAAGAAAAATGACTCTGATATATATATATATATATATATATATATATATATATATATATATATATATATATATATATATATATATATATATTTTTATTATTATTGTTTTGTGGTGTGTTTCTGTCTTCCTCCAGTCAAAACTGCCTCTGCAGGGTGGCAGTGATGAAGTTACTGATTTGTGTTTCACTCACCAATATTTCATGTTGCATTCAGGTCCATGCAAGTTGTAAGTCTTCTGATTGATTATTTAATACCGGTTTAGGATGAAGGCTTGTGCTTGTAAATCACGTGACTGTAATTGCTTCTGAATGTTTAATGATCTTTTGCCTTGTGCCCCCGTCACTTAGAAGTTTCTGATGCTTGTCTAGTCTTACATTCGCATTTGTTTGTAATATTTTAGCTGTTACCGCACTAACTGTAGCATGGTGGGAGTCTTGCCACACTTTTATTTCACACTTGTAATTCCGCCATGTGGCTATACTGAAAAACCAGTGCGTTAATGGCTCTAAATACTCCAACCATTGATGAATTACTTTCTCTTTGTTGTACTCTCTGTCGTGAGTGCAGCTTCTTACTCTCTTCAACTCTCCTTTAAGTGTACTTAAGCCCGTTCTATTCATAGACCAGGTAATGAGGTGCTAGAGTACATGTGTAAATATGTAGAATTAGACTGCAAAAGCTTGCTAAGCACAGAGTGATATATATTTTTTCCTCCTTTAAATATGTACTATGCCATGGAGGTGGCAACCTGTTTTTAAGGCCTTCTATTATTTGAAATCACTTTATGAGCTAGTTGCCAACTACGCGGCATATTAATGAATTACTATTGTTGTAGGAAGGTTGTGTTCGTTTGGTGGTTGTGTCCAAAGGTGGAGTCGTATACTGTGTTGTGTCTATGTTGCTAGAGGACATACTTAATGCTTAAACGCAGTGATGTGCAGAAAACGGACAACAGTGTATTACCGTTTGTGACATAGCACTGCGTTGAGATTTTGTCTGAGGATCACATGAGCTGTCTGATTTCGGTGGGAGATGCAGGTTTTATGTGCATGACTAGCTAGCCTTGTGTGAGACTGTGGTTTTGCACTAGAAGCGTTGTCGTCATACCAAATGAAAAGCTAAGTTACACAAAAGTACTAAATACTTATTTCTAGTTCAGGGCAGTGGGTAATGTGTGCTCAGTCTTTGTTGTTGTGTGTGGTTAAGTGGACAGTTTGAGAGCTTCTCTTGTTTAAAATTCAGTGTGCTATAGTGATAGATGATTGTCGCATTGAGGTGAGATGAGTTTATCCTGGTGTTGTCTGTCTGGATCATGTATGGATAAATATATTTTATTGGATCTATTAAATATATATATATATGATGCACAATTTATAAACTTATATGCATGAGGATTTAGAGATGCCTAACTTTTAAGGTGGGCCTCTGTGGTGAATCACCGGATGGTCCCACATATGCATGAGAAAACAATAACAGCTGCTGGTGTTACACGAATACAGATGTGTGAGGTTGGAGCTATGAGGGCTCAGATTAGAAGAGTGTTCCTCTGTCTGACTTGCTACAGTGAGTACAGTCTGAATTACCTTCACGATTTCAATGTGGAGAGTGATGTTTTGTGTACGCTGGTCACTACCCTACAACCCCCCCAGCAGCAAGATTGTACAGGATATTTAATTCATCATCTTCGTCAAGCATCTGTAGTCGCGAGTTTCTGAAATTTGAAGTTGTACAATCAGTAATTTAAAGTAAATTCTGGAGGTTAAGGTACTGTAGCACAACTTGAAATACACAATGATTGTGTTTCTATGATATCCTCAAATTGAATCCAAAATTTTGCAAACATACACGACCCTTTCCTGAAAGCGTCGTTCCTGAAAGTCTTTACTGAATATGAATGTCTCATTTTGCAATGAAAATCTCCTTCCTGTACACCTCACTGTCATTCCTTATTTTCATTTAAACATTCAACCCTTGGAGAAAACAAACTATCTCTCGGTCAGGACATTTTGTTGTGTTATCATTGTGTGTGTTGTGTTTGGGGTGCTTTCCTACTAATTGAAACTGCACTATATAACCTTTGCTGTGCTGCTGTAGCGAACTAGTCGGACTTGTGTTGCTATTTAAAGGAGGTTTTTAAGTGATATTTGAAAGATTGTATTTGTTTGTCATGCTGGATAATGTTCGTGAACTATGGTCATGTTACTGCTAATTTGTATTTCATTCATTGTCTGGCAGCTTTCGTTGTTTATAACCAAGTATATTCATTTCTGCTTTTTTCTTTTTTTCCTTTTTGTGTTTTTCTGCTTTTTTGAACTATGGCGCAAAAGTGTCAAGAACAAAACTAGGAAGGGTGTTAGTCGGCATTGAAACACATTGTAAAAGTGTATCTCAGCTTGTGACTGTACTGTACCACCGCAACATGTCGCACCACAGGTCTAATAAAAGATAAGGCAATTTATGAACTGTACAAAAGATCGAGGAGAGGAGGCGCGTAGCTTTTTTTTTCATTTAAGCTTTATCATAACACATTTTTGCCAGACTTTTCTCCTGTTGCTTATGTTTTAGATGGTTTCTTTTTCTTTTCTTTTTTTTTTTACAAACGCTCAGTGCAACACCAAAAAAAATTTCCAGAAGCACGTCTAAAATACATACTAATACGTACTTAGTTGGACATTTAAATAAATCACAACACAGAGTTTAGTTTCTGTTAAGTCATTTTTTCTCAGTTGACATCACAACAGGTGCACTGGTTGAAAAACATGCCATCGCACATCTTTTCACCGCGTCACATCTTTGCGTACTGAAGCCACAAATGTAAAGACAATCTGTGTTATCGTTACCTCCATTAATGGTTTAGTTATTTCATGCATGCAGCCTAAACACAACGCAGTCTGTCAGTATTGTTACAGTGTTTTCTCCCTCTGTTTTGTATTGTGTTGAAATATATTTCCTTGATAATGTATTTTACTCAGAGCAATAGAATAAAATATGTAACATTTAATGTCCAAACCTGTCTCCTTAATAGATTTTATAAATAATGTATATGGTAACAGTGAAGCTTGGAGAAAAAGTTATGTATTATACGTCACCTGGTGAATGTCTGTGGAGTTATCAGTTCACAGGATTATAGATTTCTAACTGAGAACTTCTTTTTTTAAATATTATTTTTTTGGTCTTTCCAAGCTTTATTGATAGAACAGCTGATAAGTGACAGGAGAGATGATGGGGAATGACACAGGTCAGGATTCGAACCCGCGCCCCCACAGCAAGCCTTCGTATATGGGGTAGCTGCTTTACCGACTGAATAAACACCACCCCTAACTGAGAACTGCTTAACAATTCTGGTTAGAGTGTACTGTATACTCAGACTCATCCCTAAACTTTCAGCAGAGACTGGGCACTTGCCTTCTACCATTTTTTTGTCATATTATACCGTCTGATTCTGTAGCTCTTATGAATGAAGTTTCTGTGTGTACGGAGAGTCAAGCGGGTGGTTCACTCATTTTAATTTAACTGAATATTTAGTGCTATTAAGAGAAAAGCACACAGCGCCAGTGACCTCATTACAGAAACTTCTAAGTCTTATCACAGGGTAGGATGACATTCAGGAGAAGATCCTATCCCATTTTGGAATGAGAAATTCACTATCGCACAACAGTCATAAGCCTCTGATGAGCATGCACTTGGAGTGCAGATGACAAAGAGAGAGTCTGAAGGTTTTAAACGAGATAATCTCAGTTCAACTTTTTACCATATCGTGCATGAAGAGGAAATGCAGAAGCTAAAACCTAAATAGTATTGCACAAATTTAGATTGGCAAAAAAAAAAAGCTGCATCACAGATGTCTGGTTATACAACGTGGTTACTAAAAATGAATCCACACCTGCCGTTCAATCGCCTTACGCCACAAAGCGTTTTTTTTCCTGCTCTTGCTGAGAACTACCAACACATTGTGTTGTTATGCTGCTTCAACATATAGATTTAAACAGACACAGGAGCACAGTGAAGATACGATTGATGGGTCTTCTTTATTTATCGCTTTGATTTTTCACATGTACAGGCACATACAATCTCTCGCACCTGGCCCTTTGTGCGTGTAACACCTGCTTCAGACGCTACACAAACACTCCCCCGCAGAGGCGGCAGTGGCTGAACCTTTTGCATGTTGAGCATCAAACCTGCTCCTCTCAGTGTTGAGTTTAAGTCAAGTTATCTCATTATTACACCGCGGAGCCACAGACACACTCGTCCGCCATGTTGGAGGTCTGTTTATGTGCCTGAGCAGGAGAAGCAGCGGAATAACGAACGAACGTTGGTGTAGAATAATTAATTCAAGTTTTCAGGTGATGTTAAATTTAATGGTTGATGTACCTGATGGAAAGCGCTGTAGCCATTACGATTTTGATACCAGCTTCACAAGAAATAGCTTCTAGGCAGAACCAATCCTCACAAAAATATTGATTCCATCCTGCATTTCACAGTAACATAACAGTAAATTATGTGCAAAAGACTTAAATGTCGTATATTAGCAGTACTTACTTCAGTGATGGATGGACTTTAACTCAACGTGTCAAGTCAAAAATGATTTCTTATTTCTAACTTTGATCTAAATACAGTGTATATTACCTAATGTGATTTGTGTTTGGGGAAAA
The DNA here is from genome assembly GCA_028641955.1 of Protonibea diacanthus. Taxonomy (NCBI): domain Eukaryota; kingdom Metazoa; phylum Chordata; class Actinopteri; family Sciaenidae; genus Protonibea; species Protonibea diacanthus. The sequence continues at coordinate 11,986,048 of CM053989.1, forward strand.
AACTGTTGCTGGTACAATTTTCTTAACAGCCTCTAAAACATCTGCAGTATCCACCTTATCGCCGAACTCCTTCTCACGATGTTCCAGGAGAATCCCCTGCAAACACAACGTGTGATTAAGGTCTGATTCTGTAGAAACCTTTATGAGTTCAAATGTTGACACCACGCTACCTGGTCTCCTGCTCCGATGACAAACACTCCTCCGAGGATGAAGCCCTCGCCATTCATGTTGCCCTGGTAACCGGACCTCCAAGCCCATGAAGTTCTGCCACACTCGCGAGAGGCGAATAAAGCCCACACTGCCCATCTTCACTCTGCAGCGGGCGGTAGAAGCGTCTCTGCAATGACATGGATTGGTTTTAGTCAGTGTGATGTAAACTGTGCATCTCCCGCCCACAGATACATGACTCATTATTCAGCAACACCTGATGATTAATACCCTATCTATCATTACAATGATGAAAACAGCTTAGTTAACCAAGACAATAAGCTATATTAGAGCTGAGACAGTTGTTGACAGACAGAAAGTTCATTAGTGACCATTTTATTATCAGATGTTCTTCATTTAATATCTCAGGCTTCCTGAAAGTCACTCATTTCCATTTTTCTACTGAATGTTTTTCTATCACGAAAATTAAGAAAAGAAAGAAGAAAAAGCGTGACTGAATTGAATTATTCTGAAAATATTATTAAGAAAATATTTAAAAGAAATGTTCTGTACATGAATTAATAAGTAAATGTAGTTATGTTTGTGCTGCTGAGATACAAAAAAGGAGTTACTCTAAATGTAATGCAGTTTAGACTGACATGAGAGTGAGATCTGCTAACCTGTTCATCATTAGATGTCCCCAGCGAAGTGCGGTCTGAAGTCCCGGATCTCTGTGCGATGTTTTTCCTTCACCACAGCGACCAGAGGGACAGCTCTTCCAGCTGGGGCTTCAGGGCTGGCGAGGCCTCCTGCAGAAAGAGAGAGAGAAAGTATTTCCCATACACATGATTTAAATTTCAACTAAAAGTTATGTGTAACACCGTCTTCCTCACCTCTCTGCACAAAAATCATCCAGGCCGTCGTCTGGGCGCTGACCTACAACCCGTTAGGTCTCCATGGGCTCTTTGCTTTGATGACCTTCTGATCTGCAGACAAACAAGAAACTGTCTCTAAAACAAGGCTCCAATTTAAAACAAGATTATCGTGGATGCAGCCTTCAAGTGGAGAAAATGTTCACGGTCTACGGAGCGGTCTGTGACACAATAACTTCAAACAAAGACAGCACAGTGATCTTTACAGTCTTTCACTGGATGCACAGTGCATATGAACATGCAACGGTAAAGAAAAGTGCAAATGACTGCTTCTTTCTCTGCCAATCAGAGCGCCTACCTACCCAAACAACAGGGAAATGGAAAAGGCAAATTTTAAAGGCCTGATTGAAACTGTATTTTTAATCCAACTTGTCAAACCAGATTTTTTATTTCCGTTTTTAAAAGAGAACCTTGAAATAGTATTTTAACTATTTATTGACTAGTTACATTAGCAAATTCTTTTGCAGTTTGTCTTTTTCATTTCCGTTAAAATATCAAATAAGAGTCACTTTATTTATAGATTATTAATGTGTTAATTATTACTTACCATCTGTGGTGGGCACGGGTCCGGTATCTTCCAAGGTGCTCAGCGTTGCGTTGGCGCTGGTCAGACACGAATCGATTGTTGGCCAGGAAGATCCCACGATAGCGCAAGCGCCGACGCGCCCAGACTTAGTGACCACATCCCCATCCCTAACAGCCACCCTCCAGCGGACCCAGAGGACAACACTGCGGCACAAAAAAGCAAAAACATGGGGAGTGAGAGTATGTGGAGTCACGACATAAACAGATCATGAAAGAGACTACTTACGTTGCTGTACAGTAGCTGGGTCACTAGATTTGCAGATTAGGGATTCACAGATTAAGGGGTTTCACTATCAACTGCAGACTAAACCATTGTCAGTAGATAACACTCCATTCCTGTGGTAGAGTTCAACTTTAAAACACAATAGATAATAAAATCTACTTTCATAATACTCTTCAGTGTCATGAAGGTCTAGACTCTAGGTCTGAACAAGCAGAGAAAGCCTGAGTCACAACTGAAACACTCAATGTGATCTTGCCTGAAGCGAGGCTTGTTTGGGTCAGGACTGGCTTTGGCTTCTTTGGTGAAACAGAACAGTCTGGATTCTTAGAAACTGAGGCCTGCTGCGGTGGTGAGCTGGCTGCTCATGGTAGCGCTCCCCAGAGAGAGGACAGAGCAGTGCGGGGATATTCTCCGCCTCAAAGCTGTCGAACACCTGGACAGAGCCAGCATCGGGACCGTGGAAAAGGTCTGACCCCTTTGACTACAAACACCCTCAAGATTTCACTGAAAGAAAGAAACACAAGTCCTATGAAAGTTAAACCACTCATGCCATGCCTCAGAGCTTTTGCAAGCTTGGCTTTTAAAGGAGCCTGCATGTGATTTCACAGACAAGAATCTCTCTTCAAGTCTAGGCAACCCGCATAAATATTATACATGCCATTAAACCAGCCAGCCATTAGTAGGTTTAATTTATGCGAAGTTCTCATCCTGCATCAAAATTGCAAATATTGGTCCTTATCTTAATCATCTTATTGAGTGTGACGGTTCAGCATTTGCAACTACACTTCTCCTTTTTTTGCACCCATAGCTCTCGTTTGTGATCACATCTACATTGTAAGAAAAAAATGAAAACACCAACTTATGATAAAGGTTACAAGATGTGACACAGAGAAGTCATGCACTGTGAATTTTAGTATTACACAGAGAAAAAGATACTTTTAAGAAAACACAGAAAGAAAAAGATATTTAACTAGTATCAAATCTATTTTATGTCTATCTCCAACTAAAAAGTAGAATGTCTTATACTAACTTGTCTCCGTTTCCAGAAATGTGAAGAAAGACTTGTTCTCCTCAAGTTACCTCATCAGGTTTCAAACAGTAAATCACCCAAATGCATGTGTACTGACTCTTAATAACAGAGAAGACCGAGAGCTGAAAAAAATGACAAGAGCGCAACCAATCGAGACAGACGTCCACGCCTGCAAAACAAGGAAGAGTCTAAATATAAATGCGTCTGCAGAACAAGCAGTTGAAGAAGCTGTCAGCACTGCTGCTGATAAACATGCTAACATAAATACTTTTGACAAAGGTAACAAGGAAGAGCTGTGACTGAGGAATGAGTGCAGACTACAAGGAAAGTGAAAACATGAATTAAAATGTACCAAAAATGTATTAAAGTAGCTCCACCACCACCAGCCAGATTTAACGATCGCTGGTTAATGTTGACGCATTTTAAATGTTAGCTTGTAATGGAGCATTTCTACACAGTGGTATTGCTACTTTTAATAAGTAAAAGATCTGATTACTTCCTAAGCTTACGTTTAAATACACTTCAAAACTGTGCCTGGAAGAAATTGGAACACATCTTTCCTTACAGCTGAATAGAGCTGCTTGTTTTCGAGCAAGTTTAGAAAAATATTGCACAACACCTCATTTGATTTATTGATTGATTCATTACTGTGTTATTAAGTTTTACTCTTACTATAATTTGCAGCTCTGTGTGCAACCACAGTCACCAAAAAACTGGCACACTGTGTAGAATGTAAAAAATGTTACTGCTCTGTTGCCAGTTATCCAGATTAATGGTGAGACGTTGTGTTGCTGGCACGGCTAACATACACCAGCTTTCTTTAGAAACAAGGTTTTAGTTGTGTCACACAGGTCTCAGCACGTTTAATTTAAATTCAGAATTTAATTTAATCTATCTATCTTAGGGTTGCAAAGGGATGAAAAGTTTTCAGTAAATTTCCAGAAACTTTCCATGATATGTTAAACTGGGAATCTGATACTTTCCATGCTAATTATGGGAATTTATGGGAATTAACTGGAAATTTGGGGTAATTTAAGCTAGCATCATGATAAGATAGCCTCAATGAAATGATGCTAGCTATATCTTATTTAGTATCTAGTTTTATCAGCTAGCTATTTACTGTATGAATACATTTTTATGTGCTATTTGCTTGAAATCTGATGTGTTTGATGTTTTAGTCAAAATTATTCTCAAATATATTTTCCCAAACTATATTTAAATTCCCTGTTAAAAGCCAAGCTTAATTTATAAATTAATATTTTTTATAAATTTAATATTAATATATATATTAATATTTTTTTTATAAATTCAGAGTTTATTCCCGTTTATTCCCATTAATTCCCATGGAAAGTTTCCAAATATGAAAATACGCAACCCTAATCTACCTATAATTTATTTCCTGAGTTTGTATTTTAAAATGTAATTACAATATTAAGATTGTTTCTTGGCTTTTTTTTTTTTTACATTGCTACTTTTATTGACCTTACCTGAACACTTGTGACGTGTAAAGGTGAGGTCGCACAAACAGCTAAAGCTAATCCAGTAACCGTCCTCTCACATTATGCAGCTGATGACCTTGTTACTGTCAGTCTTATCAGTGATATTACATAATGTCCCAACAAGGAAAACCGACTAGGACAAGGAAATTTAATCACATTTGAGGTTACCTGGGGTGATAAATATAAAATAAATACACACTTTGAGTGTGCTACAAAGTTAAGGGTGCTACTTACAGCTAATAAATGAGCTAGTTACCTAGGTAACGGTTAAGTCTTTGTTGAGTCTGGAGCTAACAGGGCTTGTTGAGGTTGATTCACCTCTGCATGAGCTGTAATGATGACTTAAAGTTGACACATTAGTTATGTAATAAAGGTACACTCACCACAATCAATGGAGAGACGAGCCGTGCGCCTTCAAGCGCTTTGTAAACAGATCTCTGCGCAGGCGTACTAAACGATCCAAGACAACAGCGGCGCAGGGAAACTAATCGAGCAAGACGGCTGGCTCAGATTTGAGCTTTGACACCAAGACAAGAGCAAAAGGAGCCACAAAGAGAGGTAAATAAGCAGCCAGTGTTTCTGTTAGCACGGCTGCTTTATTGGTTTATTACACAAAATGCGTTTTAGCACTCAAACTGTTCATTTTCCTTCATGTCAGGCTTTAAACTGCCCTTGTTTAAAGTGTTGAATTTGTGTGCAAGCATCAGAGTTGTCTCCTCTGCAGAGTTTCGAGACACGTCTTCATTAAGGCACACAAAAAAAAACAGCACATAACTAAGACTGAAAAAGCAGACAGTGGGTTAATAAACAGTTAAAGTGGCCACATTTAAACCACAGAGTGTTGCATTACATAACATACCAGCAAAAAGTGAAATGCAGTGAGAGTACAGCATGTTAGAGGCTGTGTGGTGGTGGAGAAAAGACAGGATGCAGCCATTATTACATAATGCCACGCTAACAAACAGTCCATTCATTCACATTTTGAGCTCTATCTTGCTTTGTCGTCCTGCATTTTGCGGGCTGTTGTGAGTAAAGCCAGCATATTCACTTTGTCCCCAAACTCCTTCTCACGGTGCTCCAGTAAAATGCCCTGCAGGAAACATAACATACATCTTTAAAACATCCACATACATGTGTCATAAATGTTTTTATAATGTAAGTTACTGCCTACCTGATCTCCAGGCCCAATGACGAAGACTCCACCCAGGACAAATCCTTCACCTCTAAAGTTTCCCCTAAAGCCTTTCCGGTACGCTCGCCAGAGATTCCTCCACACACCAATACGCAGGAGCATGGAGAGAAACATCCACCTCTCTTGAGGGCCGTAGAAATTTCTCTACGAGGATAATAGAAAATCAGCTTATTGTCTTAAATTACACAGCCCTCCTTGTTTTACGTAATATTTTAAAGCCATGTGTAAGGAAAGGGTTTTTGCCAAAGCCAAGACCTTGTGATCCACGTAGACCTTTCCAGAGAAGTACTTCTTGAAGCAGTCCAGCTCCTTGCCAAGGTTTTCTTTGACCACGGCAAACAGAGGGACCTCGAGGTCCTGCAGCTGGGACTGTAGAGAGGACAGCTCAGCAGCCTCCTGGAGAAGATAAAGAGAATCTATAGCATGGATGAACTAGTCAAGTGGCTGCAGAGTTACATATTCAAACGTGTCTTTTCTTACCTCTCTGCACAATAATCATCCAGGTCGCCGTACAACCATGATGACAGCTCCGTTCTTCTGCCACAGAGTTTTTGCTTTGTGTCGCTCATGGACTGAAAGACACAGAAGAGCATTGTTGAACCTAAATGTCGCTCACTCTTCTTCGTAAAGTATGACTATTAAATAAATTAAATTAAATAAATATTAAATAAATATTTCATGAATGACACGGTCATTGCTTTGGACAGCTAGGAGGATTGATGCTGTCATACATAATACATAATCTCAGACACCAAAAGTTGGATTGCATTTACATGGAAGAGGGGATTTCATACTAAAAAGACTGTAAATCTAGCATGTCTGAGTAGATCCTGCTTGTTTCTGACTCACCGCCTCCAGTCGTCTTCAGTTCTGTGCCCTCCAGCACTTCTAGGTTGGCCCATGCTGGCTTGGTCTGGAACCAGTCTGTGATGTTGCTGATGAGCTCTGCAACAAGCAGGCTCACAGTCTTTAGGACTGCAGTCACAGTCACCATGACCCTGAAGTCCACTGACAGAGAAAAGATGCAAGAATATTAACTTAAAATATGTTTTTGCTTCAGGAACTTTGTTTATTTCTCACCAGTCAGCTCACTTTAGCATGGCTATCACCAAATCTTTGCCTTTATGCATGAGAAACAGGTCCATTCATGCTTGGCTTGTTGCGCTATGATCAACATTTGTCGATTGTTAGATCCCCAAACACAAAGATTTTGTGTTATTGTTCAGAGAGCAAGACTGTACTGTTACATGTGACCACTTCATTCAGAATTTGATTGGATTAACAACGTGCACAAATTCCTCAAATTAACAAAAACAATAAAACAATAAAAAGACAAAACAGCGAAGTCTCCGATAGCTTAACACTTAACATTTGTTAATGTACAATCTGTCGACAAAAGGTGGAAAAAGGTGATACTCACCAGACTGTGCCTTGCTGCTAATGTGGAGGAATCTGATGTTTTCAACAGACCCTTAAGCCCTCTAAGATCAGATCAGTCCAATCGCAGTGAAAGCCTTGCTTATGTGACCGTAACAGGAATTCCTTAAAGACTGCTGGGAAACAAGGCTCACTTTGAGCTGAATCCTCAGTACCAGGTTCAGCATGGTGCAGAGTGGAGCTCTCATTAAAGTGCAATGCTGCCCACGCAGTGTAACAGCATTTTTAATATTTATTTCATAGCGTTGCCTTGATTATGTTCAAGCTGCTAACATCCATAAATGTAATGAATTGCAAATGTAGCTTTAATGATCACAAAAAAACACACACAACACTTCAGCTTCTTCTGATCTTTTTATAATAAGTTAATTAAGTTAATGAACACCATCTGAGCGTCTTAATATATATGTCAGTGGAGTGCATAAAAATGTCTTTGTCTCATTGTTTCTGCAGGTCAGTGCCAAAGTAGCTGCAGAGGCCCTGGGCTCACACTCTCAGAGCAAGACCGCCCCCTGCAGGAGGTGGGACACACCATCAGTCAGTGGCTGGTTTGATGTCATTATTATTCTTATATCAGTTAATTGATTAATTGTTTTTTTTATAAATTGTCAAAAAATAGTGGAAAAATTGCCCACTGAGATTTACGATGGCTGTATCATCAGAGGACTTCTGGGGGCGACAGCTGTCGGTGTTGTGTCTGAAGTCAGGCTGAAGAGGCCCTGTGAGGCCTCTGTGCTGCAAATCACCACATTAGACACATAGTCATGAAGCCTCACATACTGTGGTCTGTTGTCGAGGTAGTTGATAGTCCACGCAGCTAGGTGGTGGTCAACTCCAGCCCCTTCTAGCTTCCTCCATAGCGGTGATGGCTGTATTGTGTTGAAAGCACTAGAAAAGTTAAAAAACACGATCATGAACAGTGCCTCCAATGTTTTCCAGGTGTGAGAGAGATCTGTGTAGGAGGTAGATGACTGCATCATCCTCCTCATTAGGGGGTCCAGATTTAGGCTCACCAGAGGTTTGAGGTGGTCCAGGATGACTCTCTCTATCGTCTTCATCAGGTCATGACGGTTGGGTTCCCCGGAGTGCACAGGTTGTTACACTTGTTTTAAAAGGTAAAGGAGTGCAATCCGTCCATGATCTAAGAAGATAGACTGTGCCAGGGTCACAGTGCTTTATATAGATCTATGTCCATTTTCAGAAACATCCTGTCTCTATTTTATGGCCATTTTACGACCACCTCCTGTGGAGATAGCGGCTTTATGGAAGGAGCCATTGATCCTATGGACTCTGCTTTTATCAACCATTGATAAAAAACGGAGTTCTGTTGACTCAAACCAAAATGCTGTTAAAATATGCAAGCGGCTGATAGACTTACTGAACTCACCCACCAAAAAAAAAACCCAAAACAAACAAACAATGTTGATCTATTGAGTGTCTTTTGAACATTTACTAGTCATTTGGCCTGGTGGACAAAAATTAATTTTTGCACCCTGTATGGTTGTATTTCACTCAGAAGCTTCAGAGAGGAATCTGCTGAGGGTCCAAAAGCTGGAGTAGAAATGGGATAGGATGACACTCAATGAGTCCAGCTGCTGCACTCCCTCTGGCTGTTGTGCTCGGCCATATGCTGAGCTGTGTGTATGTGTGTGATAGTGTGTGAGTCTGCTTGTTTTTGTTAATGAGGGTCATTTCAGGTCATTACTGAACAACAAATTATATGTGAAAGTGAAGCTTTTGCTCAGATAATCAGTCATTTGTGTTAAAATACGCTAAAATTAGTAAATATACTATTAAAAATGACACATAACAATGCAAAAAAACTCATCTATAAGGTTCAAATGAGGTCTTGGGTTGGTCAGACTGTTTTGCTGCTGTTATTCTTGTTACACACACTCATGCAAACATACACACAGATACACAACTGTGCAGCTCTGGTGGGGAGTGTGAGGGATCGGCAGCCAATCGCAGCTGAAGATTTGCACCCCACCTCCCGTGTGGTGTTCCCGCTCGCGAGCATTGGTTAACATGTCAAATTCTTATTGTGCGAGTGAAGCCAATCAGAGAGCAAAGTGGGCTCTAGTAAAGAGATCTGCTGATGGCAGATAGTCTTCCAGTGCTTTGCTTTGAGTGAACTTAAAAACTCTGTGTGAAGAAAATTAATCATCTTTAATATAATACCAAAATCCTGCTGGATAATACTGTGAAATTAGTTAGTTTTCCAGCCAAACAGTCAAAACAAGAAACCAAAAAAATCAACACAGTAAGAAATAAATCATAACACAGCCAACCAAAGCTGTAAAAACATAGAAGAACAATACAGATAAAAACAGAAATATCATTAAACATATAGTTTAACATAGATAATTCCTTATGTAACAAGTTGTACACACTAATCACTCCACAATCTCTCAGCCGTGTCATAAAAGTTCACGACTGGAAGGATCCAACTTATTCTGACTGCCTTCCAGATGAAACTGGATGGCAACCAGGCGGGCTCGGCCCACAGAGGGACGAACTGTGGATGTAAACTGTGCGTCCTTGAACCAGGGGAAAGACAAACAGGTGTTAACAGCCCCTCTGGAGGCGACCTGGGTTCATTTATCTCAACCTGTTCTGTCAAGTTTCAAGCTGACTGACTCTCAAACCCCAAAGTGACCCCAAAACCCTGACCCAGCTGTAAAACTGAAACGTAACAGAGGCAGTATGACACACATTTCATGCAGCCAATAAGACAGAAGGAGGAGACTCTGTTATGTGTCACACTGATTAGAGATCGGTTCAGCCACAGTGTTTCTTTCTTAATGTCTAATATCGGAATTATGATATTTAAAGCCGAATGCGCAATGTCAAAGCAGCTTTTTCATGCCCTCTGACGCCTCTGTGCACCTGTGATGGCCGTCAGTTAAGCTCGCTCTAGTTGTTAAACAACTAGGTGAAGATTTGAAACAAACTGGACCCCCCCCCCCCCCCTGCATCAACACAAAGTTCAATAGGGCTTTATCATTTTACTCTTCATCATCTGAGGGTTTAACGTTGAACTTTATCTAACTAAACTAAACTTTATCTAGAGTGTGTCCACAGTTGGTTTCATAAATGCACTTCTTCACATTGACCTATAGAACTCATATAGCGATTATTTCCCTCTTTAACTGTGGCTTAGTTTGATCTAAAAAAGAGGCACAGAGCTTGTTCTTTCATTATAAATCATTTGACTGAGAATCAGACCCGTCACTTTTGCATCCCTGCTTGTTGTACAGGGCGAATAAATAGTACGAACAACCCTAAAATCTGTAGGAGTACATCCATTGACTGGACAGCGATCCAGCTGGGGTTGAAACATGATCTATTTAAATTCATGGTTTGAAAAAAGAAGCTCAGAGTTTGGTTTCCTGATCTCTATATGCATAACTAGTGCACAGAGAGTTCAGATATTTCACCTCAAGAGACTTTATGGTGTCTTTTAAGGCCATAAAACTGACACTTTGAATTTCGTAGTATTATCTGGATTACATTATCTTGCATGAATCTATCTATGTATAGTCCCCAGCACACATTCATCCTCTTCACGTTTCATGTTTCATGCTGACACGTCACCAAAACTCTGATAGCCGTTATCTTTCAGCGTAACCAGAGTGATCTTGTTAGAGTTGAAAAAAATCCCTCTGCCTTGTCAGTCATTAACGAGTGTTTGGAGGCAGACCACACAAACTCAGAGAGAAATTAGTCTTAATCTCTTTTTCAGATAACGTTCACGTGTGCACTCGCTAGCAAGTGTGGTGTCTTGAGTGTTTGCATCCCGGGCAGCCTCTGGTCAGGCCAAAATAAACAAAGGTGTACCATCTAGAGGTCGCACACCTTTCTGCTCTCTCTGCCATCGAACAGGACAATCGTGTCTTCTCTAGTTTCATCCAGTTCATGTCTGTTACATTTCACTGTCTCCTACCTCTGACCTCTCTCTACCTTTAGACACCGGCTGTGTCCCAGTTCCATACTACACGCTGTTTGTTACATACATTTAGCTAATCATTACACCTGTTCATTCAATACTTTTCCATACTGCATGCTGTTCATTTCATACTTTATGCTCCACTGTTTATTCATGACTTTTTTTTTTACTTATTTGAGATGTTTAGCTACAAACTCCAGCTAAATAAGGTATTTAAACAGTTTGGCTAAATATTTAAACTCTTAAGCCATTACCTTTAGGTAACTGCTTTGACTTCTCTCGTTACTAACTAGTTTCCTAGTATGAATGAAATAGTTCATCTGGGGTAGGCTGGATGGGTATTTATTAGAGTTCTGAGCTTGAATAATCTTAAAATGGCTACTTAGTAATAGATACTCTATTTTTGCCCCTCATCAGCTCATATATCACACTCAGCATGCAGCTCATGCTTATCCAGGTTTGATTCTGCTGGCCTGGGGTAAGATTAGGTCAGCTTGTTACTTAAGTGGCGTTTATTTTTTATGTTAACGCCTGTTTCTAATTATCACCTATTCCTATTAACGACACAAACATTAAATTACTGCACGACATGTGTGAAGTCATAATGTCCTGGGTGACCTGCAATTCAGCCAGAAAAAAAAAAAAAATAAAAAAAAAAAAATATATATATATATATAACAATTGTTTTTTAAAATCTTATAATGTGGTTTATTCATAAAGTGAACTGTCACATCATGAGTTCTTGTTACCACCTTAGAAAAACATGTTACATCTACCAAAGGGCCACTAAAATCCTGCAATTACACAAACCAACAAGTAAACTGTTGCAAACGAGTACTCTGTCCAGCAAAGGGTACATGATATCTCAAAATTTAAGTCATTTTGTTTTTTTCTGGTCAAATCTGCTTTAAATGAGGCTTAAAGCAGCGAGGAAGAGAATTTTATTTGCTACCGAGATGTAGTTAAAATTCTCCTCTCATTTCATGAGGCCAGCTGAAATTAGAGCCAGATGAGAGAGAGAGAAAGATGCAGAGAAAGGGTTTGTCCCTCTGCACCGTTTATGCTAGAATAAAGAGAGATTTGTTTACGTCTCACTGTCTGCAGAGCTCGTACCCCGTATGAAAAGGTACTAAAGTCTGTGTCTGTGTGACGTTGACAGTCCTATTGTTTTTCCAGGTGTAGGTTTGTGCATGCACATACAGTGTGCTTGCATCTTTTGCACAACAGTCCTATGCTGTGCCTGATTCTCTACAAAAACACAGGCACACTGAGTCACTTGAAAGGCCACGAGATATCTCTGAGACACATCTTCATTATTTGATCTTCTCTCAGGAAATGGCTCGATATTTTCTGCAGTTGTGTACAGAGACAAGAGCCTCAGGCGGGGACTTCGATGGTAAAGAGCATTTAGACAACAGGTGACTGTCTGCTCTAAACTTAATTATCGGCAGTGATGGAAAGTAACTAATTATGTAGTACTGCACTAAAGTACAAATTTGAAATCCTTTTATTTTCTTTTTATGTTACTTTACACTTATACTCCACCACACAGGGAAATATTGTATGTTTTACTTTGTAGGTAAAAAACACAACGATTGAAAGTCTGTTACAGTTTTAAGAGACTTTACTTGATTATTTCCTTTTTATCCTACATGACACTTCTACTCTGCTACATTGTTTGGTTAATTAGTTTATGAAATATGATGTGTTTTTAAAGATGAAATAACCAGTCCTGTATAAAGTAGTTAACATTTTGCTCCAGCTCAACCAGCTAACATTAAAAATCTGATTACACCTCAATATATCATGACTAATAATCCAATAATCTATTATAATACATATTGGCTGGGGTCATTTTTATAATGAGTACTTTTACTTTTGATACTTTAAGTGCATTTTGCTGATACAACCCTTTGAAAATATAAGTTTCAATGCAGTACTTTTACTGCATTTTATATTTCTACTTTTACTTCAGTAAAATGTCACAGTACTTCCTCTGACACTGACTAAACATATGATCACTTTATAGTGCATTAAGTGGTGCAAATAAGCAACATTAAAAAGCTGCACATACATTAATACCACAATAATAACAACCCCAAAATACGACATGTATGTATTCTGCATAAAGACTCCCTTAACATTCTTTCTTCTGTACCTAAATAAATATTTATAGGCATGTCAGGTTGCTACTCCCACCATTACTACCACAGGTCCTTCATTCCAACACCAGCATGACTTCAAGACTTTTTTCTATATATTTCTTGATGCTGTGACAAATTGAATTTCCCCAGTGTGGAATCATTAAAGTCTATCTCGCTCTCACTTGTAATGGAGTATTTTATGTTGTGATATTGTTTCTTTTATTTGAAATAAGGATCTGAATATTTCCTCCACCACAGATTGTTACAATAACGCCTCAGTGGTTTATTGCACTACTGCTGTAGTGTTTGTTTGTCATAAAAACAAAATACACACAGTGGTGGAAGAAGTATTCAATAAAAGAAGCAACACTACACTGTAAAAAATACTTAGTGTAAACTGTGGTACAGGTACCACTGGTGGTACGTGATCTCCTTGTGGTGGTGCCTAATAATTTAATAAATTAATAAAAAATAAATTAATTTAGATCTAGGTTTTTCATTTCCTGTGATATTTTTTGTCAATATCAGCCTGACACGTAGTCACAATCAGGCAGGTAATGTGTAACGCTTATCCATGATTAGTTATGAGCTAAAATGTGATGGCAGCTTGATTAGTGGAGATAAAATGAAGCGGTTCAAATAGTCTGCACCTCCAAACAGGAAATATTAGGAAGAGATCAGAAGTGTGACCTTTCCATCAAATTAGCTCTGGTTCTGTTCAAGATTCAACAGTAGTCAACAACGAATAATTATCTTATTACGAGTGAGTCTGACTCCTGTGTGAAGTGTCTGTAGTTGAACAGCTGCTGTGTTTTAACTTCTGACACTGGATTAGATTATTATGAATGAACAAACATTTTTCTGCACAGCGAGGAGTTCCATTGAACTATTCTGTACTGATGGGTAGTTTAATATATAACAACTCATTATATTTCTATATAATATATAAAAAATACTAAAAAAAATTAGTAACTATAGTTGTCATATTAATGTAGTAGATTAAAAAGTACAATATTTTCCTCTGAAATAAAGTTTGAGTTTGAATAAGTATCAAATGGACATACAGTTACTTACATACAGTATTTAACCACTCCAGTTTACTGTCATGTGCGACCAGGAAAAGCAGAAATTGACATGTCATTATTGTGATTCATTTCTAATAATTAACAGCGATTACTTTGTGTTCTTTCAACACTGTTGAACAAACTACACGATGTAAACAAGAGTAATTGCATCACTTTCACAGCTGACAACATCTACCTCTTTCTCTCTCCCTTTGTCCATAGGTTGCCTCAGCCTGGCCTGGCTCAGTCCCAGCAGACGGAGCTGTCCCACCGGTGTGACGGGGGTGAGGGTAACCCTCATTAAAGATGTTCCCGCTGCCCGCTCAAGACACATGGAGCTCTAAAGCAGAGCCGTCAAAACAGAGGTGATGACCACAAACACGCACTCAGGCATCACACCGTACACAAGGGGTTAACAAGCAGTTTCCACAGACTGAAATGCCCTCCCATCATCCACTCCCCCGTGAAATGGAATGGACTGTCCCATGGATTCACATGACATATGTGTGTGTGTGTGTGTGTGTGTGTAGGTGTGTGTGTGTGTGTGGGTGCAACAGGGAGTGCGTGCGCGTGCGTGTGTTTGTGTGTGTGTTCTCTTAGCCATATATATTGGGCCATGTGGAGTTTTGTAGGATAGACTCTGTATTGGCTGCAGGGCTGTTGGCCTCCCTTTCTTCATCTTTCTCTCTTAAAGAGAACCAGCAGGAATATAAAGCAGCCTTCAGATCTCTCTGGACTGCTTGTTGTTGGGAACTGAAGAACCGTTGTTCCCCTGAGAGTCTTGCCGAGTACCTGACCCTGTAGAAAAAATGAGTGACCAGCTGGACGATGGCTCTTTCATGTTCACGTCTGAGTCCGTAGGAGAGGGACATCCAGGTGAGTCTTCAATCAGCTTTAGCTACAGGAAGTCACACTGAAAATTAAGTCAATCTATTTACACAAACCAAAAAAATCAACAACTTATCTTCAACTTTTTCTTATCTATACACAGAGAGAACATTCTGAAACATTTCTTTTTTATTTCGTGGTATATCTCTAGTTTTGCTTTGCAGAAAATCAGACGTGCACATGAATAAACTCTATCCATGCGTGCCTGTATGTCAAAAATAACTCCACAGTGCTACGCATTTACTCTCCGAGCATGGCTGGTATTCCATTCACAGCGACATGTGTTTACTGCCCATTACTCTCACTCTCACTTCTGGATGGTGTGTGTGTGTGTGTGTGTATGTGTGACAGACTGGTGTCGGGTTGCATACTGAAGGAAAAGGACCCAACAAATGAGAGAGCAGAGTTTACAAGTGAACTTGTTGAACGCAGGCTCTGGGATACAACTGGCACGCAAGATAGGGATAATCATCAATCAATCAGCAATCATTTACATTGCCAATCGACAACTTGTCTTTCAGCTTTGTCCTAATTAAAGTGAAACTTAAGTGAAAATCAATTAACAACATGTTGGCAACACTTAGCATTTATAAGCAGTATATACAACCATGCAATAAATTGCTTATTACACTCTATAGTGTAGTTGTAAAGTGTTTATTCACAATATTGTAAAACACAGTTGTAATAATATAAAATATGTCTTCAGAGAAGAAGTTATAATCACTAACAAGTACTAAAAATGTCTTTGTAGCTGTGTACAACAACATTATAATGAGTAATAAACCATTTATTAAATGTCTATATACTGCTGATAATTGCTAAATAGGATGTCCACTCTAATGATAAAAGTTCAATATGTACTCTGCCCTCGACACTGCTGCCCACTGATGCACCCCCATCACTGTGTTGTAATCCTTTAACTAATATACAGTGTAACCTAACAAAGTCCCCCCGTGTTGAATCAGTACACGCGGCAGAGTAAACCAGTTACGAAGCCTCACAGAACGTGACGTGTTATGTAAAACCAACATTGTTTGAAGAAATGACGCCGCATTAAAGAAAAGATCTGACACAGAGCTGAATTAAAAAGTACGTCTTTTCAGAGAGAGCTATCATATCTCACTCCGTGGATCGTAGAGTAGACATTGCTTAATTAAAGTATTAAAATTACATTCATAAAAAAGAAGAAACATCCAAACGTTGGAAAAACAAAGAAGAAGAAATGACATAAACGCTTCCAAACAGTCCTTTAAAATAACATGCAGTGTGAGTCCTCTTAAATAGAAATAGTGGTGCTGAGAAGAAGCAATAACCTTGTTTACACATGTGATTCCTTCTGGTGTTCAGATTTTCCGTACACTTTTGCACATTCACAGAGGCGCGTGGCCTCAGTAAAAGGCTGCACATGTTTTGATTTCATAACAACCTCGAGGGCTGGGCTGTTCCCACAGATAGTGGGATCAGAGGTGTACCTGCCGCAAACAGGTACACCTGTCTGCAGTAAACGTGAAGAAACGTGAAATAATGATTTTATTTCTCCATGTCCCGGCGTTAAAACTACATTTTGGGGTTATCAGTGTTGTGTTGAGCCAATGCAACCGCATGTTGATGCTGTTTCTGATGTAACCTGTGTGTTGCATTGCTTCAGCAGGGATACAGAGAGATGAATGGAGTAGCTTGTGAAGCATTTTGCTGCTGCTGCACTCAAATCCAACTGATGCAACTAAAATCCAACACTCTTCCTGTTTTAAATATTGACAAAATGTTTTTAAACTTCTGCAAAACCTACATTAAAAATGCTTTTCTATCATTTTTTTCCTTCAAACAGCCTCAAATGTCAGATATCTTAAATAAACAGGCCTAAAAAACTTTTTTGCTTAATGCTTTTTTGCAGACAAGATTTGTGACCAGATCAGTGATGCTGTCCTGGATGCTCACCTGAAAGAGGACCCAGATGCCAAAGTGGCCTGTGGTGAGTTCATGTCATGTATTGAAACATGGATTGAGAGAGAGAGAGAGTTAAAGGGCAACCTGTGGTCATTGCTGAATATAAACAAACTGACCCACTGGCCTGAATCTCACCTGGAAGTCATCTGCATTGTTGAGATTATTTATTGTATTTCAATATTGACCTCTGAATATCACAAGATGTCCACATGTGACTGCAACCCTGTGAACTTGCTGATAATGGCAATCGGGCCTGTCATGTTGTTGCAGCAGCTATTTCCAAGTGATCAAAGTCTAAAAGTTTGGAATTGTGTTGATTTTATTGACAGAGACGGTGTGTAAGACTGGCATGGTGTTGCTCTGTGGAGAGATCACATCTCGGGCCAACGTGGACTACCAGAAGGTGGTGAGGGAGGCCATCAAACACATCGGCTACGACAACTCCGACAAAGGTGAGAGAATAACATGGAAATCAACAAAAAGAGAGATAATATGTGCTCTGCGTTTTTTTTCTCATTTGCTTTTTTTTCCTGTAGGTTTTGACTACAAGACGTGTAATGTGCTGGTCGCTCTGGAGCAGCAAAGTCCAGACATTGCTCAGGGGGTCCACATTGACAGACGGGAGGAGGACATTGGAGCGGGAGACCAGGTAGGACAGGAGAGTGTATCCTTTGGGTCCTCATGACTCAGGGGCTGGGTGACAGTGACAGAAGGCAAATATCACAGTTTGCTTGACCCTGTAAAAGAATCGAGACAATGTTTGGTGTTTTTATTTATATAAAACCTCAATCATGCAGCTAATCATTAACAATGAGGCCGAGCAGCAAGCTCACATTTTACTGCTAATTTTAACTGCTTTATATATAGTTTGGTAGTTTGGTCTAGTAATCTTGGGGTCGACCTCAAAAGGTTCACACGATAAATCTGAGGGGTGGTGAGATAATTAATGAGAGTTAAAATAAGTAAAATAAGTTCTGCTACACAAATATGTAATTATTTTTACATTTTAGTGAAATATTCGATCATATTATATAAAAAGGTTTTCTCTTTAACACCGTGTTTCAAGTGTATCATGCTTTTTTTTTTTTTAATGTAAAATCTTAATCTGTGAAGCAGCTAGAGTAAGTATAATTACTAAATAGATGCAGTGTAGTGGAGAAGTATGAATTAACATAAAATTTAAGTGCGATGACCTCAAAACTCTACTTGGTCACATGTGACGTGAACATAACTTGCTCTAGCCGAGGCCACACTGTAGTACTGCACATATCAGTATTTTGCCTGCTGATGATCTTTGTCATCCTGCACAGTTTCCATCTTTCTGTTTCAGGGTCTGATGTTCGGCTATGCCACAGATGAGACAGAGGAGTGCATGCCTCTCACCATCGTCTTAGCCCACAAACTCAACTCAAAGATGGCCGAACTCAGACGCAATGGCACCATCCCCTGGCTGCGCCCTGACTCTAAGACACAGGTGATGTTTTTGTCTTTGTATTACGACACAAGTCTTTCTGTGAATTACTGTATTGTTTCTACTCTGGATGTCATCCAGAAGATTTATTTTGTTACCAGCAGACAAAAGCGGATCAACAGGGGCTGCGAAGTATTTAAGATAAAGCTCTTTGTGTAGAAATAATAGACTTTTGACTGATTTAGAGGCAGTTAGCCACTGACTGCAACTCTGTGACATTTAAGTGTCTAGCTGTGCCTTTGTGTTCCAGGTCAAATGTAGGTTATTGGAACATCTAGGTACTTAAAAACAGAGCTTTAGATTTATCCCGGATTAGACTGAGTACATGTTTTTACTACATCAAAGGAGTATTAATGTATTAATGAATTATCAAAGTAACTATGTAATTAACTGGTCTCAACATCAGAAACAAAGCTCCCTAAGCTTCATAAATCATAGGCTTTTACAAATACAGCAATTGATTCAAAGTCCTAGTCGAGTGACTTCACAAGAAATCACTTTAATCATCCCGGGGGGAAATTGGGGTCACTAGAGCAGCAGGATATAAGCTAAAAGAGAGAGAGGTGTATATATTAAGTAACGTTTTGCACCAACTTTTGACTTCCTGTCCCACAGGTGACAGTACACTACGACCAGAAGGATGGAGCTGTGATCCCCAAGCGAGTTCACACCATCGTGATCTCTGTGCAGCATGATGACTGCATCTCTCTGGAGGACCAGAAGAGGGTGCTCAAGGAGAAGGTAGAGCCTCATGAAAAAACACACAGCGGGGTTCTGACTGATGTTTTTTTTTGTCAGGAAATGAAGTTTAATGTTGCATCGATTCTGTCAGGTGATCAACACCGTGGTTCCTGCTAAATATCTGGACGACAAGACCATCTACCACCTCCAGCCCAGTGGTCGCTTTGTCATCGGAGGACCCCAGGTGACCGCCACACAAAAAACTGCTTGTTTCACCTGATGATAAAACCTGAAAGTTGCCACAAATTTTGGCTCAACTTTCCCTCTTTTTTGCCAAACAGGGTGATGCTGGTGTGACAGGCAGGAAGATCATTGTAGACACATATGGAGGGTGGGGAGCTCACGGTGGTGGAGCTTTCTCTGGGAAAGACTTCTCAAAGGTGGACCGCTCTGCCGCCTACGCCGCCCGCTGGGTGGCCAAGTCTCTGGTCAAAGCCAAACTGTGCAGGAGAGTTCTGGTTCAGGTGAGCGTCCAGGTTCATTCATTCACCCTGTGATGGGTAAGGCTGCGTGTAGATGACCAGTTTGACCAATTTCCATCTCCCGGTCTGTGTGTGTTACAGGTGTCGTATGCTATCGGGGTGGCCCATCCTCTATCTATCTCCTTGTTCACTTACGGTTCCTCCCAGAAATCAGAGTCAGAGCTGCTGCATATTGTCAACAAGAACTTTGATCTGCGGCCGGGAGTCATTGTCAGGTAGAAGTGATTAAAGTATCTTTAGATAGATAGATGGACAGATAGATACAAGTGGTTTTGTAAAGTTAAAAAACACAGTGTGATGTGCTTACAGTCCATTCTCACCTCTGACGTTGCATTTCTTCTGTATCCTCTCCAGGGAACTGAACCTGAAGAGGCCAATCTACCAGAAGACAGCCTCATACGGCCACTTTGGCCGACCAGAGTTTTCTTGGGAGGTGCCCAAAAAGCTTGTCTTCTAAATACTCTGCCTGCTCGTCCCGACTGACTCACCTGGA
This sequence comes from Protonibea diacanthus, assembly GCA_028641955.1. NCBI lineage: Eukaryota > Metazoa > Chordata > Actinopteri > Sciaenidae > Protonibea > Protonibea diacanthus. The sequence continues at coordinate 12,006,272 of CM053989.1, forward strand.
CAAAGACGCCTCTTTGTGGGCTACAACTGCCTCTTCCATCAATTTGATTGGATACTTTTTTTTTAAATAGGAGGAACTAAAGCCAAAGTTTAGGGATAAGTCAGCTTTAAAGAGGTGAGTGGATAATTATATACAAAGGTGGTTGTAGCTGATGGACAGATAATCGGACAGCGCAGAGGACAGATCAGTAACCAATCCTTCCCCCCGTCCTTTTCTAGTCCACAAAACATCAAATCATTTTTTAGGAATATATACAATCACTAGTCAAAGATCTTCCCTGGTAGCGTAAAGGAACACCAAAGCAAATAAAATACTCTGAAGATAAATACTTTGTCACCACTAGATGCCGAGTGTTTTACCCCAAAGCTGTGAATGTTCCTTTATGTAACTGGCGTGACGTACAGGAACAACCTTGGTGCTTCATTTTCAAAAAGTAGCTTCTTGACAACTGCGAGTATTTCATCTGTGACTTTCATATGAGTGCCACAAGTGTAATTATAGCTCAACCAAAGGCTTGGGTTCAGAAGATCTTGTTGTTATGACTGTAAAATTCCTTGTCAAAAGTCTTATTTTGTAATAGGTGCTACAGGAAGCTGTTGGCGCTGTTACGATCATCACTGTACAAAAAGGACAGGTCATTAAAAGCGTGCTTGTCTCTTAAATATATGTTACAATCAATCAAATGTAAAATAGCCATGCAGTCTTGTGTTTTCATACGGCTCATCTTCTCTGTCAGCCCTGCTTTGTTTTAATATCCAGTCGCTTTTATTGCCGCGCAGCTCTCCCGGTGGCTGATTTTTATCTTTAAATGTCTTATTTTTTACCCGCAGGCCTGCTGCTGTGACTGTGAGTCTATAAATGTGACTTGTGTTAGCAAATAACTAGACGTCTGAACTGATTTGATTGTGAATCAATCTGTGCTCTTTTCTTGCAGTGGATTACTAAGCTGCACGCTCTTCAGACTAAAGCATTTCGAGGACCTCTGATGTCTTAGAGTTGCGTTATAGACCTAACGCTGATCCAATCTTCTCTGTGTCTTTGAGATATTAAGTCAATTTCTTACTCAATGTGAGCTTTGCTTGATCTTAAAAAAACATCTTGGATTAGTTACACTGCAGCTCTACACTGCAGCCCCCATGAATTTAGAGGAATAAAGGGAGTGTTTATTGAAATATTTCTCACAGGGCATTTAGGAAAGTTTAAGTCTGCTTTCGTCATCGCTTAATCACAGAGTATTTAATCGAATTCTTTTTCTTCTCAAACACTTCTGATGGGATTGAGGAAGCGTGGCCAGTACTTTAAAAACTTCATGTCTGTAGTGGTTTTTAGGACTTTTGTGGTGAGCGTTAACAACCCGTGCTTTCATCTACAGCCGACACTGTTTTTGTAAGAGAGGTTTTCCTCCATTTAATGTGCTGATTTGTCTGCAGAGGAACTTGACAAATGTAAATAATTAAACAATAAAGAGAATTAAAGATATGAGCTGCTGTCTGGCTTTTTTTAATGTTGCTCGTTATGTTATATGTTATATTTTTATGTTTTATGGTTTATGTTATGAATCAAACTGAAGGAACATGAAGTGAATCATGAAGCGCAGAGTCAAACTTTTTTTTTATTTTTTTATTTGTTGAACAATAAGGCATATATACACAATCATATGACTTTTCATTAAAATAGAATTTACAACCTAAACCTCTTTGGTTTTCATTATGAAAATAATACATAAGGCACATAGGGAGCATTTTGCATTTGAGAATTGAGTAACAGATTTTTGTCAGGTTCACTGGACAGATGCTAGTTAGTTTGTCAGAATGCTCTCACTAATGATCTACTGATTGCATGAATAAATTATGCTTTGTTGCAGATATTTAACCACGTTCGTGCGAGCAGCAGAAGCATTCTCACAAGCTAACTATACGGGAATGTTGTTTATCTTTTTTCTTTTTTTTTTTAAGCTTTACAGAGTCTTGATTAACAAAAACTATCTATTATATTATGGCTAACCATTGCACCTATACTACACAAAACAAATAAACATGACAGACTTATGAACATAAAACAAAGACAACAGAAGGCAGAAGCAAGCAGAGTTCATTCTGCTTCGAATCAAACAATGCAGCTGGTGTCGTAACGTTTTCCTGAGTGCAAAGAGGAGGAGGAGGAGGAGAGAATATATCATTTTTGTAGTGTTCATCTGGGAACAGGGGTGTTATGCATAGATTCTTTAACATGCATAAACCGTTGAGTGAAATGAAACACTTTTAGTAACTGTGTAATGCTTGTGTAGAGCAGCACCAGCAGCACCATCATGTGGCGTAACATTCAAATCTTTACTGTGACCTGTTACAATAATGCGTGTTCGATGAGTAGTGTCACAAAGCCAAGTTTTACTTCAAAGATGGCACCGTGTAGAACGACCTGGAGATCACTGCTGGAGTTCAAACGCTCTCCATGATGTATCTCCACCTTCTTAGTAAATTTAGAAGTAAAACAAAAGCAGATTTGGCCAAAATGTGTAGCAGACTGAATATTCTTAGAGCTGGATATATATATATATATATATATATATATATATATATATATATATATATATATATATATATATATATATATGTATAAAAAAAAAAGTGTTATTTTTCAAGTAGACAACAAGACGAGCTGAGCTACAACACAGCAGCTCTGATTGCAACACATATGCAATAAGCAGTTTGACCAGTAGAGAGAAGCAAGTGATCAGTGGTGTGGCTGGTGTTGTTTCCATCCCTCCAGCTCATTCCACAGTGCAGCGTGCACAAGCTTTTCCACTTCAGTCTTGCTGTGAGTTTTCATAAATTCAGTCACATGTCACTCCTTCTGTAACAGATTGTAAAACTGTGTTTGAAGAATAGTCTTTTTGAGCAACTCAACCACTTGCACCCAAAATACTGGCACTAACAAAAACCTCTCATGGCCCAACATGTGGCCACTTGTGGTACGAGGGAGTGATATTTTTACTGCTAACAAGACCATTACTGTTGTAAACCGTCTGCAGGGAGCTCAGAGTGTGTTAATATTATACCGAGGAGTAAAAAAAAAAAAAAACTGTAATTCTGTCACTAGTCTCTGCATTGCAACGCAGCACTGAACGTCAGAGAAAGTCAATGAATGAGGAAGGAGCGGAAGAAAAGATACACAACGACCATGAGGCTAGACCGACAGATATCAAGTCGGTGTAGATGGCAGGGAGCAGCCAGTGCTGAGATTAACCCTACGTCTCCATCTTATTGCTGTCTTTCATCAGATGTCATAACAATCACGGCTAAACTCAGATGGAAATGATCAGATAAGGCCTTTTTGTGTTTTAGCACCACAGACAAGCTGATATTTGGCATATTCTGCTGTACGGTAACATAGAGGCAGGACAGTGCAGCTCAGTTTAATCCGTCCTTTTCCCTTTGTCTACACCTAGTTACAACCGGAACGTGCTGAAAAAACACTTTCTGAGATTCAAAGAAAAAGTAAGCAATATAACGTCGTGTTCTGTTCCTCCTTGTTGGGGAATAATGAGATGCAGACGTCCGTCCATAGGACCTGAAAACATGTGCGGTGCCTCGTCACCAAACTCAATAAACCCAGAGCTCTGGATTGAATTAGCTGGTACGCATTTGGCCTCTGGACACTGTATCATCTCTTTCATATTTTTTACTCCACAGAGAGGAAGTTGAATCACATGCTATTTGCGATTCAAAGTCGATATAGTGTATTGATCCTTTTTTTTAATCAGACTCAACCAGTAAGGTTGGTAGTTCATGAGACACCAGGTCTACTGTACGTTCTGTCTGCAGTTAAAATAACGATATGGCACATCATCCTAAGCATCCAGACACCAAAACACAATGTGTGCTAGGTGTGGGTGCTTTAAAAATAGTGTTGCTTGCATATGTGGAGTTGCTGATCAAACATAAAGTTGCTGATGTTGCATATTTTAAAGCTGCATTAAGCGTTTTCTGTCCACAAAACAAACTGACAGAAGTTTTTACAGCTAACGTCCATGCCCACTTAAACATCCAACACACAGAGCACCATTATTATCCAACATTTACCTTCATTTTAGCCTCGGTTAACCAACCCCTGAGAAAAATATCTGGGTCATCAGCTTGCCAAATATTGAGACTTTCTTTGCTATCCACTCGACAATCTTGGCAGGAAGGTAGCGTACAGTCGACTTGATTTAGTAACCAAAACATTAAGATGAAAGCAGCTAGAAATATATGTAGAGTAGGGGTGTTAATCTCAGGTAATTTGGCACTATGAATGATTAAAATATTGCTTAATGCAGGTTTAAATGATTGGAAAATGTCGAAATGCAGACCGCTGCTCTGTTCTGTCTCCAGGATTGACTAAAACCTTCAGATCTGATGGAGTGTTTCTTTGAATTTATTGCATTGATCTATTCTCTCGCAGGAAAACAAGCATTAGGTCTGACCTTGTTCTCACTGTAATACTCGTACATCAGCCTCTGTTTGCTTCTCTCTCCATCTCACTACTGTAACACTGTAAGCTAGGCTGTCCAGCAGCCTTCACTCCTTTGTATACAATAAAAGCATCACGGCAGTCACCTGAAGTGGAAATGGTCCAAGGGCACTTACTGAAACAGGTTACAGGATGTCAGGGGGAGGGGGGCAGGACATTTTCTTGATCTGATTGATGAAATACTCCTCTGATCACTGAGAACTTGGACCAGGATCTGGGAGGGAAAATTTGGTTTCACACTTGTGCAATGTGCAAAATGCAAACGAGTTCAGACACCAAGCTCTGATGTGAGTATAATACAAGCAGAGCTGTCCACTGAGGCAGCAGATCTACACTTCTGGGGTAGAATCCACTCTGCCGTGACCGCCGACTGCACTGGCCTGGTTCATTTCAAAGCTTCAAATGTGGCTGGAAATGAATAATTAAACTCAATTCATCAACTGGAGTCTGAAAGGAATAACCGAGCCAGCTGTATGGCATGAAGATGTGCCAGCGGGCTACAGTATGGACATGTTTTCAGGTTGGTGTGAATGTGGACCGGGTCCTCCCAGTGATCCCAGTGCGTCCACTTTGTGTTCTCTCCCAGCAGGTCCCAGGGCTCCTCCTCTAGCCAGCACAGCCATTGTATCTCCTGACATGCTGGCAAACTCGAAGGAAAATGTCCCGTAAAACAGCATGATGATGACGCAGAAAACCCACTCGAAGATGGCTGATGCGTGCTGAAGGACGAAGCTCTCCTGACAGAAAAACACACCACCTGAAATCACGGTTAAGGACAACAGCGGCAAAGCAGTGTGAAAGCAGCGGCCACTATGTTTGTGTGTCCGATTCACCTCAGGACAAACCCTATTTGAGAGGCAGGTTAGCTGTTCCCAAGCGTAGCTAATCGATTTCAGCTTCATTTTTCCCTCAGAGGCATGTAAGTGGATTCAATCTTCTCATTTAACTATTGACAAGAAAGCAAATAAGCGTATATATGTCTATAAGAGTAAAACAGATGATCTGATGTCATCTAATATCTCATGTAGAGCTGTAAAAATGTCCTGTAACACTGAAATGATTTGACATGAGGTTGAACTGCCATTGTGATATAATGTGGAGGCGATGTCTCTCTTCATAATCAGGCTGACAGTACTGCGCTCTATTCTAAAGCACTTGACAGCCTCGGTGGCTGCCATCTGTTAGTGACTGGAAAGGATACTGAGCACCAAGGCTACGAAGGCCAGCAGGGTCATGCAGAGTCGGAGGTGGGCCACGTTGTACTCCCCCTGGGTCTTGGCCAGTCGGTAAGTCAGGGCTGACTGTAGACACACAAACAGCATACTGGTGGGGAAGGCAATGCCTGCTCCGACATAGTGGAGAACCTTGGCATTATCCACCTGTCAAATGAAAAAGGAGACAAGGAGGAGCGAGAGGGGTTACATCAAAAGTGTATCATCTTACAGAAACACCACGTGGGAACAATCGGAAGGGGGCAACATCAGACAGCTTCTCAAATGATCCACTGTGTCATATTTGTTCTGGGTTTCTTTCAGTCTGTTAAAAAGTGAAACGGAGAGAGTGACATGCAGTAAACAACAGTAGCAAGCGGCACGACGTGGCCTTTTCCCTGCTGGTCACAAGAACAATAAGAAACAATACACAAAAGAGCTGCTCAGGAGCATGTGACTACAGCTCCCACTGCAGGATCCACACACACACACACACACATAGACTCACACACACACTCACAGAGCTCAGATGTACTGATCATAACAGATAAGAGATTCAACGGATTAACCAAAGATACACACATCTCCGAGGACTAGACTAATTTAGGAAGATGACCAAGAATTGCTTCCCTTGGCTAATGCTAAATGGTTAAAGTCTTGTGTCTGGGATAACAATGTCTGCTCCACATAATTCTCAGGGATCATTAGAGCAATAGCCTAGAAGTTATTTAGTTTTGGCTTCTAAGCCATTTGTCCATTGACCCAGCTAGTACATACTGAACATTCTTGTGCAGTAGGCTAATCCTTCAAGTTCAATTCAATACGAGAAACACGCCACACCAATACGAGTCCTCTCTTACATCTGTCTGTGACATTCACAGACAGGTTTTTGTTTGGAAAGCAGTGTTTTGTCCACAATGGGTACGCTACTTTAGTCTAGTACGCTTCCATAGCAAAGTGGCTATTGCAACATATCTTCAACTGCATCATCCCTCCATCGACTGTTACTACACCAAACTGGCACCGTGGGGGTCTGAGTGCTGTCGCTCTGCCAATCTGTTACTCACTACGCTCAGTGGAAAAACACAAAAGCACAAACAACAACCATATGTGTTGTTCTCCTGTACACCACCTTGTTTCAACTGATGTTGTAGCTGAAACAATTCAATGATTAAGTCGATCCACCGAAAATAAAAATGTTCCAGATTCTCACTTGTGACAATCTGCTGCTTGTCTTTGTGTGGTGTGATAGTAAACTGAATATATTTGAGTTTGGGCTAATTCTCAGATAATCAAAAAAAAAAAGCAATCTGAAGTTGGGGAACTGTGACGGGGAAAATAATTGTTAATTGTTAGTTGCAGCCTTAATCCATACACTCCACAATGGGCTGTACTGTTTGTGCGTGCAAGATTTTTATCACTAATTACAATCATTACCTGCTGGCTTAATGATGCATTAAGTTCTCAAGAAAACCTTTGCTGCTCTACTTTCTGTATGTTTTCACCCGTACAGTTTGGACCATGTTCTGTCACAACACTGTGTGTTAGAGACAATGGTAAGGAGGGGCACGGGGAGGGTTTAGATGAAACAATGAGGAGGATTAAAAAAAAAAAGAAAAGGGTTGAATGGTGAAAGCAGTGAAGTGGACTAAAATGTGCCAGCAGCAAGAAACAATGAAAGAAACAGGAGAGACATATGGGGGAGATGAGGTGAAGACTACATTTCTCTGAGCATCTGAGCCTCCATCTGTCACTGCTGACATTTCCCGCAGCTCAAAGTCACCAGATCCACTGGTTAATATACACTTCTCCTTCGCTGTCATTCTTAAAGGTCGTAGACATGGTCCCCTGCAGTGTTTGTCCTCACGTAAAATGCTGCTTGATGACTAAGCAAGATCGACCTGATAAATCTATTCCTGCGAGCTGACACTGGCCAGCAGTTCCTCTGCATAAATGAATAGTAATGGTGTTCACACGGTGCAATATAGGAATCGGCAAAGCTCACAGCCCCTAGAGAGGGAACAGGTCACAGTGGTAAATGCTTGTGTGTGAGTGTGCTGCATTTAAAAACAGTGACATGTTTTTGAATCATTGTGTATTACAATGATGTTAAAAGCATGCAGGTGATGAGAGTTTTAGGATGTACAAACGGGAACAAGCCCAACTGACATCCAGCTTTCTGTAAGTTTCGGTTTTCACAAACTGAACAAGTTTAAAAGAAACTCTATTGACTTCTGATCATGTAAGACAAACCTGCCAAAACCTGTAACCGAAAGTGTCAATACCGCCTGCTCAAGCACTTTGACAGCTTGGCAACGTACCAATACTTTCAAATACGCAATGCTATGAAGAGAGAAGGGAAGGAATATCTGCAATAGTATTGTAGCTTTTGGTTTGATTTATCACTTTTTTGCTTTTTTTTTTTTTTTTTTTACAAGGATGCTGCACCTCAAGCGAGCAACCTCAGTGTATTTGTTTTTCTGTCACGCAGACTACATCACCCATCATTTTTCTTCCACTAATCCAGGGTTGGGTTGCGGTGGCAGCAGGTTTAGGAGGGCGTTCAAGACATCCCTCTCCCCAGCAACACATTCCAGCTCCTTCTAGGCGATCCCGAGGCGTTCCTAGGGTGCCCTGGGGTCTCCTCCCAGTTGGACTTGCCCTAAACACCTCCAAAGGAAGGTGCAGACTACCTCGATTAAATACTATTTTCTTACTTTCATCCCCTCCCTAGAGACCAAACACCTGTGGCAACGTCATATATGCTGATCAGAATTACATTAATTCAATAAATTGGAAAATAAATACCTAAACCAGATGTTGATTGTGATCCAACTCTCTGCAACAATTTCCAGTTTGTCAAACTATCCCTTAAAAACACGAGGACGCACTTTAAAAGATGCATTTTGTTTGCAGGCACACGTGATTGTTCACAAATCATTTTTTCAACAATGTTTGACACAGACAGGACTCCATCTGGATGCGGCTGGAACAGCATCAACACTGTAACAAGGCCCTGCTGACAGTGGGCATGATCTGTAAACTGAGTGTGCGGTATTGCCAAGGCACACTCATGGACCTCTCTGTGTGGCAGTGATGTGTTTCTCCATCATCTATTTATGCGCTTTTCTGCCCAAACCATCAGACCGCCTGACAGGAAAAGCCCCAGTGGCTACACCACAGCGTTGCTTCCAAAGTCTTACATAACGCGCAGCTTCAAACTGAAGCAGTTGCCACCGCTGAGCATGTTGCCATGTGTTGTGTGTGTATGTTTTTTTTTTTTTGTGCTTTCACTCTCTTTGATCTGTCGGGTTCATCGGATTTTGGCTGCCGTCTTCTCCTCTGATTTCAACTTGTTTGTGGTGTTTGCCTGAGGAGGCTGTGTCCATATGTTTTTGAGCCTGTGAATTTGTGCCTGTCCTTCATTTTGCAGCAGAATTTCTCGTCTGTCATGTGGTTTAAACAGTTTGTTCAACATCAACGACATCTCTATTTCCATCCCACTGGAATGTGCCCCACTGTAAGAGATGCGAGTCTGTGAGCGAGCAGCCTGAGCAAACGGTCTGTGATTGGTTATAGACGGGGCCTCTGCTACACACACCCTATCTGCCCAGCTCCTCTCCATGCATGGCCTGACTTGATGACTCACTTCCCCCTGGCTCTTCCCATAAAATTCCTCCCAGTTCTGCAGAGCAGAGGCCCTGGAGGAGAAGCGGGAAAAGGGTGAAGATGACTTTCCGCACATCTGTTCCACAGAATCCTGTAAGATAATTTTTCTTCTTCTTCATCATCACACAATGAACTTCAAACATAAGTTGATTATGAAGAAAACACATAGTTAAGTATCACCTCTACCACAACTGGCAGACAGAATCAGCAGTTGCATATGAAGGTGTGCTCTCTCCAAGTCATCCTCTCTTCACTCAAGTTTCCAGGAAAATCAACAAGGTGAATTATAAAAGATAATGTCACGGGATGAACAGATGTGAAAGTGAAAATCTGTGATCACTTCTCCTAAATAACCAAACTTATCTTAATTACCAAATAATCAAATAAAAGGAAGACTATTCAAGAAGTGAAAACATAACTGCCAAATATTGAAACATAAAATATATCCAAAGATACTGAAAGCTTTAACTGTTGGACCCTTAGATGGCTGTGACACACTGCAGACAGTCTTCTAGTGAAAACATGTTGAGAATACAGATAGACAGAAAGAAACACGTCAGAACAAAATGTTAAATGTATCAAATGTGTATCAAAAATATTAACGTCTGAATTAGTATTAAAAACTGAGGGGACATTTTGGCAGTCACAAGGCTCGATGCGCATGCCACGTCTTGTTCCTCATCTCTCCCATTATTACACAATTTAACAATCTTTTTGTTAAATGTTGAACAAAACCTGAATGGTAACATTTTACCGTGGTATCCAGCTTTTCAACAGAAACCAAACTGTGTCAGTTTTATCTCCGAGGTCTCCCTTCACAAAAACCTCCCTTACAAAAATACCAAGGATGTCTCATTAAAGCCTCCTGTAACTTTTATCCCTCTCGCTCTTTGTTTGTTCAAAAAGACACACTCGCACACAGCCAAGGCATTCAGCCAGAGCTCCACATATTTAAACTTGAAGAAATTCTTTACCAAAGAACAAACATCTACAGGGAAGGAATTCAGGATGGACTTCTTCACTCAGTGCCAAAGGTTTAACACTGAACTACCAGAAAGAGCAGCGCGGGACTGTGACTGTGTGTCTATGAAGACAGGACAGACTTTAAAAAACTTGACTGTAGATGCAGTCTGAAATACAAAGCGTGAGTTTGTGTGTGATAGAGACAGGGAGAAGAGAAGGAAAAAGGGGGACAGCAAGATCAAAAAAGAAGAAGAGGCCTGTATAACATTGAGAAACACTGACACATCCTCATGAAATGCAGTTCTCTCTCAGGCTGCAACTAAAGGTCACTTTCATTATCGATAGGTCTGCTGATTTTCTTGAGTAAGCGTTTGGTCAACAAAACATCCAATAACAGAAACAGAAAACAGCCCATCATAACATCCAAGAAACTACGCTGACTTCATAAGGTGTCTTGCTTTGGGCACACAAAATATTTGCTGATTACTTTTCTGTTGCTCAATTAAAACATATCGATTTCTGTTAAACAATTTATTACAGTTCAGTTTAATTTATTTCCCATTGACAGTACTGTCACAGTCTCATACAAACTGTGTCACTTGGAGCTTTTCTGTTATGATATCTTACTTCCTTTCTGGACTTTTTTATAATTTACTGTAAATTTTGTTATTGGATTGTTATCATACCTGGAAGTTGCCCACCATGATGAGTCCAGCAGCACAGATCCAGCCTGTGGAGAGACTCGCCGTGTTGAGAACACAGTTTTGGTGCTTTTCAATGACGTGGGCATAGCGAAGCAGCACGATCACCATAACTACAGAAAGAGAGAGACATAAAGAGACGGAGAAGATGGCTCTGTTATTGGAGGCTCAGTGCATAAAGAACACATTAAAATCACTGCATCTGTAGTGAAAATGACACTTATTCTGGGAAATCTCAACACACACAGTTGATATAGTGTATTATTTCACATTGCCTGGTTTGAACACTCGCCCCACTCCTTTTGCCAAAGCACACAAGAATTCCCTGAAAGCTGACTAAGAGTAAGACAGTTGAATTTTACTGCCTAACAAGTGGGAATATGAGAGGCAGGAAATGGCGGGAAAGTGGGAACGATACAAGGGTGGGGGTTGGTCTAAGCCTTGCATAAGATTAAAAAAGGTGGAGGGAAACTAAGTACAGTATGTGGGACAGATGACTGCTGATGTGCTAATGCGCTGTGACTGGGGGTATTGTTGGAGCACCGAGGAGCTGACTGACCCCCGCTTGTTTTCTCTTTGTTAGCTCCTCACGGCTGGTGCTTGACGAAGGCTGACTGGGCTTGGTGAAAGCGGGGCATATAGGGGGTGAGTAGAAAAGAGGAGGGTTAGAGAATTAAAGGGGACAAGGAGCCCCTCATGTCTCGACCTGAAGCCCACATATTGTCTCAGAGACTGAACTGTTGTCTTAACTCTGTCTTCATCTCTGTGTAAGAGACAGGCTTTGCGACGGTCTACGCTGCCAGAAAGAGAATATAAATGGAAACGGTGGTCACAGAGAGGAAAGAAAAACGTCAGAGCGGGACTTAACAATGTAAAGCTTTGTCTCCAGCAGCCAACGTTTGGATATATTGTAGCCTGTCAGGCTGTAAGCCAGCGTCACAATGATCAGACAGATTTCATAATCTGGCCACAACCTCCGTGTGACTAACTATTACACATTCAAGGACTGTTCGTCCTTGAATGTGTAATCATGAAATTTACCTTTTATACACAATTTTAATGATTTGGAAAATAAGACAACTGCTGCCAATTATCTTGTTCTAGTTATTTTGTTGTGGCAGATTATTTTGATCAACATAAGGATAAATTATAGTCACAAATATAAATCTGTGAGGAAATTTTAACAATGAAGGACAATCACAACACTGCGCCTGAGAACACAAAGATTAGTCAACAGAGTCTGAACCAGACTGCGGTCCAAGTTTTAAGACGTTTAAAGTCTTACTAAAACATGAACAGCAACTTTTTTATTTTATTGTGTGTTTTATTATGTTCATTTATTTATGATGTTCAAAATATGGGATTAATTGTGATCTGAGTAAATTTTGCTCGAGTAAACAGTAACACAAAACAAATGAATCAATCGCTAAAATGTTGCAATTAATCACAACCCTGCATTTAACATCCAATGTGATTTCTCATAAAAATATGTATCATTTATTTGTTTATTCAACAGGGACCGTACAGGTCAACAATGCAATCATTATATCACTTATCAATATTCTGTTTGTTCAGATCCTGAAGCCGGACTTTGTCCTACAAGAAAGTGTTCTTGTTTGTGAGCTGCCCTCTGTTTCCAGCTGCCCTAAAATCATCTTGGCAAAGTGATTTCAGTTACAATCACGGAAAAACAAACAGCAGTGTCTCCAGGCTCGGAAACAATCTTGTCTTTGTGGTTTTTTTCCTTTTCTGAAATGGAGAACATACTGCGTTGCTGAAGGAACAAGAAAGTAAACTGCAGTTAATTTCATTAGATTATGGCATCTCTGTCTCTCTGCTGCAGACTGGCTGGCTAAGGGTTTTTCCTATTTCAACAAAATGACTTTTTCATCATTACAAACGAGCAAGTTTAAACATGCTGGCATTTAGCAGTTACCATGAAATGATGTAACCTATGCCTGAAGGTTAAAGACAAGGAAGAACATTTTTCCCATTAAACTCTCTAACCACATCCATGTTTCACTTCTGTTTTCTACACTCCCAAGGCACATTTGTGTGGGCTGTGGGGTCACTAACACCTATAGCATAAGGGTTGCATGTCTGATGGGTAGGCAGCATAGCTGACCTCCACCTGGCCTTAAACTGTGAGGATATACTGTTGTATGACAGCTCAACAACAGGAATAAGTTTACATAAACACTCCATGCCAGTGTTCCTAACACGGTCCCAGCTTTAGTCAACTTCACACAGGCGCCCTCTCCGGATCTGGCTCCTTTTCTCTGAACTCAGGAAGCCCAGGGGAGGAAGCAAGAGACTCAAACACTGACGCATTCACACTAATGTTACTCTACCATAGAAGTAACCTTGCAGCAACGTGGACACATTGTGATGTATGTGCAACCCTACTGTCACAAGCACAGACTTGCTTCTGCATGCGCGCGCTGTACTGTAGGGGAACACTAAAACTAGTGCATATTCCCACAAACGTCACATCAGCCACACCACACCTCACAGTTAAATAAACCCTGCCGTCCCCACGAGGAGATACGTTTCAACCCAAACAACCAGCTGCATTCTCTCCCACAGGAGGTATGCTGAGAAAGAATACATGCATTGTCTTTGAATTGTGTGTGTACACTGGCATAGAGGTGGGAACTCGAAAAAACACTAAGAATAATTATGAGGCAATAAACGGGTTGACTGAGTCCATGTTATCCCACATAGGGGTGAACACTTGAGCCAACTATAGCAGGCACAATCTACAAAGTAAGACATAAATCAATAGGCTAAAAAGCTAACTACTGATTATTTATAATAGCCTGGTGCAGAGCTAAATGTCACCTCAGCTTAATCTACTTTTGTAGAGACATAATAACTTGCTTTACAACAGGTGTTAACACACTCTATATGTTCAGACTAATTAGATGGTGAAGAAAGCGAATTGGTAAATGCAACCAATTAGCCTGAAACACTCAAACCACCTGCACAGATGGTCACACATCTATTTGAGCAGGTGTAAAAGAAGCAGGACTTAAATCGGAATATAGTGCAGTTCATGGTCGTACAACCACATTATCACAACCAAAGAGTTTTGCAAGGGAAGAACAGATCAGATTTCTTTGATTTTTTTTTGGATTTTTTATGTAACCAAATCCTAAACTAATCCGGTTAATTTAATCCACCAATACATCCACCAGGCTGACATATTGGATGAAGAAGGGCAAGGATTCATATTAAAATTCCTTGTTTGGTCTGACCCACAGTACCAGACTCAAACATATTCAATTTACTACTGTGATCAAAACATTTCATTTTTTTTGGCCTTTCCAAGCTTTTATTAGATAGAAGCAGCTGAAGAGTGACAGGAAATATGGAGAGAGAGATGGGGAATGACATGTAGAAAAAGGCCACAGGTCGGGACTCGAACCCCCCGGACCAGCCGCACTGAGCCTTCGCATATGGGGCGACCCCTCTACCGACTGAGCTAAGCGCCGCCCCAAACTACAAAACATTTCAGAAGCTCCACCGATAACATAAACTGCTATTTTACTTGTTTTGTGGGTCTATAAGACACTGCTATCATGATGGCTCCCAAAGACTAATTTAGTCTCTGAAAATTGTGTTTACCAGTAGCTGTACGCAGAGCATCTGGTTTTACAGTTGTATCGCTGACACACTGTGTAAGGAGCAATGGGACAAGCAGACACAATTAACTGGAAGAGTTACATCAGAATTACATTCACATCGCCTTGAGTCAGACATGAACTGTCATTGTGGATGTGCAGCCAGGAAATCAGGAAATTTATTTCTCTGCATATTTGTATACTTAATCTTAAAGTGTAGTGTTTAACCTGCCTCTCTTTCTCTTTCACAAATATGTAGGTGTACACCAGGTTGACAGACTGACCTACTGTGGTTCAGGGGTCATGGTTGACTAACAGTGCTGGACAAACACTGGACTTCACACTGAGCTGCAACAGTCTGGTCCCTGCCAGGATCTCTCAAGCACAGTATACTATGTGTATTCTTTATTCATCTACACAAACACACACATACACACAGAAAGGCTCTTGTATTTTTGTCTCAGGCAAATACCAGTGCTGTAATCTGTTTTTTAACAACACACCGCACATAGCTTAACAGTGTTGTAAGTTATTATTTGAATCTACAAGGATCATTGTCTTATCATGGATTTGTCTCAGCCTCCGCCTCAGATTTATCAAGAAGCAGCCCAGAGTCTGCCAAAGTCAGACAGACAGACAGGCCTTAAAGGTCTAAAATAGCTGCTGAAGGCATGGAGACTCCTTATGGAAAAGGCAAAGGAGGAACCTCTCCCCTGCTTTTATATACGTGCACACATGAGCATGTGCACACACATACACACACAGAACATGTCTAAGCCACAGCTGGGAAACATTAACTCGATCAGGGTAGTCAAAATCACCAGTTAACACAGGGAACAGCACGTGTCGGCTCACAAAAACACACGGACCAGCACATGGGAGCCTGTTCTCTTCTTTTATATGCTTGTTTTCTTTGTGCCTACTCAACTACACACTCACTGTGTATGTATGCTTGTACACTTGCGTATAAGTTGCTACATTTCGACCTCATCTTTCATTCAAAGCGACCACATGCAAGGTTTTTGCTCGCTCTTCGTCAGGGAGGTTGTAGATTTCACATGGGACCAGTACTTGTCTAAGAGTAACAAAATTTTACATGAGCAAAAGAGTGGACCAGAACAACTACATTTGGGACCTACAACAAAAGAAACTCTCTCCTACTGATGAACTTCAAAGAGAATGTTTTATCACAGGTCCAGTGTGTCAGATTTATTTACAGAATATGGCAGAAATGTACACATTTCATTAGTGTAAAATCACCTAAGAATCATAGGCTGGCTCCAGATAGGGTGTTAAAGACTACAGTCCGCAACTACACAGCTAGATGCCGTTAAATCCTACACACTGCTCATTTAATATCTTATCAAAGAAATGGGATGCCTCCTTTTTTATTCATCAGGCCTCTTATTATGTATTAATTTAACATATTTCTTTTATAGTTGAATTTTGTATATCACATAGATTGAAGAAATTTTATTGACAACTATGTTGACAGTTGATTTTTTAAGAAAATTATTTGCTGGTTCAAGGTTTAAAATGATTATTAGTGAAAAAAAAAAAGTTCACCACTTACAGCAGAAATCCAAGTTGATATATCGAGGATTGCATCATTGTATGTATGTGTGTGTATTGATCACAAGTGCACATGATGCCTTACCCATGAATGATCCCGTGCTGCAGATAAGGCTGAAGAAGCAGCTCTCGGGGGGAAGAGTTCCACATTTACTGCAAGAGAGAGTACACAGAAATAAATCAGCAAGAAAAACTCTGAATCAACCCATGCACACTGCACAGCAACAGGACTACTAACACCTCCCGTGTTGTGCACTCTGAAACGCATACATGATACGCATGTGTTTTTACATGTATCCCCTCCTCATGTAATAAGGACGCCTTTGACTTTTCACCTACTGCCTCTCTTCGAGGAATGGGAAATGTTTGTAGGAGGGGAAGGCAGGAGACAGTCAACATAGGCCGTCTGTGCCCGAGTTCCTGCTGCCTACAAAGCCAAAGCCTTCTCAGCTGACTGCAGTCACACACACGCATTCTTCAGTAGAGCCAAAACGTAAAATTCAGGAGACTAATACGCTCACTGAAGATTTAAAAACAATTATTTACTGTATGGGTATGTACAGTCAGATTTTAATCATTTGACTTTGTGTGATTTTAGTCATTTACTACAACTGAATATGATATAGTCATATATATATATTAAGCAGCAGTAGCATTGCTGCATTAGCATAGCTATTAAACTTTTCTCTGTTTCTCTGGTAGTATAATTTAAAAGTTACTTAATATTTACTCAATACGCGTCACCTGCATCTAGAAAAAATGGTGAGTTATTCAGACTTCTTCAGATTTTTCACATAAACTACAGCAATTACACCCAACAACTGGCCTTTGATGTTGAAAGCTCAGTGGGACAAAAAGCTAAACAAAAGAGTGGGAGTGTCTTGATTTCCTCCCAAATGTAAGCCGACTCCTCTCTGTGTGTGTTTACATGGTAAAGTGCAGATCCATGCTTTGCCTCTGAACTGCCACGGTGGCAGGCAGGATATTTCAGCCCCAAGTTATTTTCAGAATGCACACACACACACACACACCCACGCCCCCTCCACCATACACACACACACACACATGTATACACATTCAGGAGAACCATCTCCTTCAAGTTCACTCGTGTTTTACCAACAATGTGCTGACAGGGGTCATATAAAACAATGGGACAGTGTTCCTGTTTTTAATCACCAGACAGAAACTAGAAACAAAGACACAGAAGGACAGACAGGGAGAGGTAGGGTTGGGTTGGGTTCAGGGTGGGAGTTTCACTGACCTGATGAGAGGTACATTGTCTAGTGTGCAGCACAAGGTTGGCCCACTCTGCAAATACAGCTCCTCTTCACATGACTGGTTGTACAACCTGGGATACCAATCAAACACCAAATATCACAACAAAATCAAAGCACATTATGATAATATATAATCTTAGAATCTCTTTAATTTGAGATATAATTAACATTTTTCAGCCTTCAGATGACAGTCCAATAACAGTAATTACATTTTCTTTGTTTGGGTGGCATGTTGTGGGGTCACAACCAGGTTTCTTTTGTTTTTAGTGTTGGTGAGTCAAAGTGGCAGAGAACCACTGTGTCATCAAATAGTATCTCAATAGTAGCTAGATTAACCTCAGCTTGTCCAAAACAAACACAGGGTCAGAAAAGAGGAACAGATCCTGACAGTGCATGATTTGACATCACAGAAATCACACTTTAGATCTGTGTTAACTTACTGCAGCTTATTCTTTTGGTTAAAGTGATAGTTTGGGTTATATGAAGTGGGGTTGTATGTATGAATACTACAGTGTATTACCTACAGTAGACTGTCTGCAGTTGGAGTGTCCCGCTGAAGCAGACAGGAGTATGGAAGCAAATCAACGCAGCAATAAAATGTAATTTAGCCACAAAAAAAAAAAAAAATGTAAAAATCAATACCAGTCTAAGTTTGTGCTATATTTAGAATATTTTCGCCACTTTACCTTAACGTCAGACAGACCTTTCCTACTGGAAACTGAAGCGTTTAAAAACAATCTATGCTCTCTTCATAGCCACCAGACTTCATTGACAAAAAAAGGAATTTTACCTCTCAGAACACAGAAGTTGCTGCCTTCCTGTTTGCTTGTGTCCTTTTGTGAATTTGGTGTTTTAACATGTTAGTTTGGACCCGAAATAATTAGTTGCTGCAGATCGAGGCAACGGAAGACCAGCAACTCCTCAACTCCTGTGTTCTATCAGGTAAAATTACGTTTTTTGTCAATGAAGTCTGGTGGGCTTTGAGCGACTTATATAACCGCTTCAGTTTCCAGTTGAAATATAGTGCACACTTAGTCTGACACTGATTTTTTTAGGTGACTATAATACGTGATGTTGCAGAGGAGGCTTGTTGTTAATGACATGATACCGGATGACATCAGCACAAACCACTGTTGTTTTACCTGACCCATGCTTGTAAAATAAATGCTGTATCTTCAACATAATACCAGATAAATTCTCTCTCATTCTTCCTCTGTGACTCTACAGCAAAGCCGTGTGATAAGTGGCCTGCACAGGAGGAGAAGAGCGAGGTGGAGATTGTCCAAGGTAATCAGTCGCAGATGGTGTTATTCTGATTGTAGATCTGTGTTTTTTAATAATGTCTGTACTTTAGATGCTATCAAATGTTGAAATAATGGAGTACCAATACAACCCCAGTCCAAATAACACAAACTATCCCTTTAACCTCAGCTGATTTAGGTGTGCCTTGAACATTTGTGAGGTGACTAGAAAACAATCCCATTACTTAATGTACTAACAGAGCTAATTGCATTTCATAAGAAAAACATATTGAGAAAGATATGCAATGACACATAATGACAAATCACCAGATTACAAAACATGACTTTGCCTGTAGGGATCAACAAAGGTATGATGAAGGAAAATACAGGATGGATTAAGATTAAGTAACATACCAGTTATCCACAGGGCAGACATGCTGGTTGTACAGGGCCATGGCATACCTACAAGAGAGATAGTATGATTAGCTAAAATAAAAAGCTTATTTTATGAATACACTGACATCCAAAGTGACATGAGTAATAATTTAAAAGAAGAACTTATTTTTTACATTTTTTAGCAAAGCCCTAAAGATGTTTGTCACATCTTAACACGTTACGTTATTTAACTACTTATGTGCTGTGTTGCTTTTGAACTGGCCACCTAGACGTATGGTACAGCCATACGACCAAAATAACATATGTAACTCTACTTCAAATCTATATCAGTATTTAAATTATACTTATTGAATATCAACAGTGACCGCATTAACACTAAAATCCTGCCAGTCTGAACCACCACCGAGTTGCTCAAGCTAAAGATGAGCATGAGCAGCGGTATGATTCTACTGAAAAGGATCAAAATACAGAAACTGTATTCTCATTCATATTTAGTTTCCACAACTGAATTAAATATTGGATAAAAATGGAAACCCCTCGGTGTATAATATGACTGACGCTGACCTCAGTCGTCAATTAAAATAAAAATAGAGCTGGACCGATAAATTGGCCAGGTGACATAGGATCCGATATCAGCTTATTATCTGTATCTGTGCATGTCAGCTGATAAAGAAACAGAGTTGATTTAGAAACAGTGTCACCATTACATTCAATAGTTTGTCCACGAGATAGCACTGAAAACGTCTTGTTGTTTATGTTGTGAGTTTGTTATCTTGTTATCAGATTTCTGAAACTTTCAGCATCTGTCTCAAAAATACGGTATTACTCAGGTAATAAATAAAACCATGGACTCATCATTGATACATCTTTGAAGTACAATCGGGCTATGATTATTCATTTTCCCCAAAAATCAGCTTTTAACTAACCAAATTATTTTCACCTAATAGACCATTTCCAGCAACTAAATTGCATTAATGCTGTACTGAAAGAGCAGAATTGTTTCTCTCAGTGAGTGGGTTGTTTTGGGCTGATGAACTATCAATGGATGGTTCATTTTTAGATATCGCTGCCCTGGGGCTTCAAAGTCAGGACATTTATTATTTCTCTCCATACATGTCAGCTGACGTCTGCATATTAAATGCTTGGTTGCACTGCTCAACATGAAGAGCAGTCAACAGTCTTGGGTATAAACACATACCAAACTATTAAATTGTAAAAACTATATTCTGGGTGGACATGTCATGAGGGGGAAGTCACATTATCCCCCTGTTATTCACACACATGGAGTAAACACTGATCAAAACGTGTTATCAATGGTGGAAAAAAAGGTATAACATCCGACAGTCAGATTCAGACACACTGAGTCAGACAAAGAGACTATTTGTCCTGGTGAAAGCAGTCCTAGTTCAGTAGAAGGTTAAGTACCAATTCAGTATGTTTCCAGGACTGATAGTCTTCCACTCACAAACCAATCATTGAAGGACAGAGACATATCATACAGACACACACACCTGCTACCCAGGACATGAACTATATATTGGGAGCAAGACATGTTTTATGGGTGATGAAGATCCTGGTGTTGACTAGTTTCCACAAAATCAGATCTGTGATCAAAATTTAAATTTAAGGATAAAAATGCTAATTTTATGTAAAGTATTTGCAATGTAAAAAACCTGCAGTGTAAAAGAGGTCACCACTAATATATACCACAGCATATGATTGTAATAATTCAGTATAAATAAAGAAGTGTGTTTCATACCAAAGCTGCACAGTTTCAGACATATTTTCACCCCTGGTTGACAGCAGGTTGAAAAGGCCGGGTCAAATGCCGATCCACTGAAAACTTCTACACTCTAAATCACTTTCATTAAATTAAATTTATTGATGTTTGACATCAGTCAAAGCTCAAGTTTAGTATTCAAATTTGTGGTGGCATAGAATTGAATCTGTTTACACTGTAGGTCTTGTATTGTCTTGAGAGAGACACAATCCTACACACAAAAGTGCAGTTAGAAAAATCAACATTATGAAGCATCTTTTTGTGGCTGATCTTCACGAGTGGCAGAAGGTATTTGTTTTCTATCACTACATGTGATCGGTAAAATGCATGTCCAGCACTGACTGACTGCTCTTGATGGTGGAAATATTTGATTGGCTGGTTACTGGTTGTTATTAGGCTATTTGAATTTCCATATGAAAGTCATATAAACCAGATGGTTTTCTGTAAAGGCTATTGCTCTTACAAAAGGCAGTGAGGAAATCCACTGGTGTGAGTGGAATATAGCTGTCAGAGCTCCTACCCCGAGTCCTTTGACAGTATAATGACACCAACTTGACAAAAACAAAAGAAGCTTATAACAAATGTAGAGGCACGCCAAGGGAAAAGAAGCTATAGCGAGCTGAAGTTGTTAAATTTTCCATACTTTCTGGATCTGGTCAGCGTCCAAGGCTCAAATAGCAGCAGCTCTGGGATATTTCTAAATAAAACAGTCTTTTTTAGCTGCATGTTGAACTAAACTTGTGCACTCTGTGCTCAGAGGAGGCAAAGTAATAATAGGTTTGTTTACATAATTAGACCTCTATCAAAGCTCAGCAGCAGTTGTAAACTGTAATTGCATGCCTGTGAGCAATATATAGGCGGAACAGCCCATATTTTTTTATTATTTAGGATTAAACAAGGAACACTAAGGGTAGTTTTTCATGGAAAGATCAGGAATGAACTGCAACAATTCCCAAAAGCTGTGCAAAAAAAAAAAAAACACATCAGTAACCACAGGAAAGGGTGTGATGCATAAATGAATGAATTTTGGCAGGACAGGATAGACTCCAGCTTCTGGTTGGTTGCTGTAGCACCTCAAATATACAGCATTTTAAAATCTAATGCAATATATAGTGCTTAAGACACAAATCAAATGGTAAGTGCTGCGGGTGTAGTGGAGCCACACAACAGCAGTTTCAAACACACTGCTTAACTCAGTCAGTCAGCAGAAGAACCTAAGCCAAGACTCTTGGGTGGGCACAAGCCTGAGCTTTCCTCTGGCTCCACAGACCTTTAGTACACTGGGCATGGCCACCAGATGCGGAGTGAAAGTTCTGCTTACACTCTCTATTACCCTTTTCCAATATTTACCTTACTCCCACCCAGTTGCCCACAGTGAAAGAGGCAGTTACGCAACATGTCACATCCTTTGACATTCCACTAGTCTGGAAAAAGACCCTCGACTGCTCTTAGAAACAAGGCGCCCTTGTCAAGGTATCAGGAAGGAAATTGGTTTAAAGGGCCCGACAATTAACAGGATTTGGCATCTTAACTCAGATCAACTTCCTAACTCAGAAACACACACCAAAACAAGAAATAAACGTGCAATGCTGACACTCATTTTCACTCCATGCTCTCCAAGTCAGTGTAGGTCTGTAGCATCGTTAACAATTCATGCAACAGTTGACTCCCTTCTTTTCTGCAAAGCCCTGTACACCTGGATAAACACTCCTGATTCGACTATGCAGCAGCCAACTTCACAAATTGTAGTTGTTGTGCATAGTCTCAGCTTTGGCCTCTAATTTGACTGCTTACTCCACAGGCAACTCATCATAGATGTAGCACATAGCCTAAATACAGAACTACAACAATTTGAAATTGGGCCATCTGTCTCTCTCTCCCCTTGGGGTTTGCATTCCTCCTCTCAAATAATAACAGAGCAGTGAGACATAACCAGGAGGTATTCACTCTTTTCTCTTTGGTACATCTGCTCAGATACTGCACTGCAGATAATTAAGCTACACTGCGTACCTGCACGTCTCACTTTTAAGAGAGGGGTGATAATCCCAGATCCTTCATGGAGAGAGTTAATCCACATGCAATTGCCATGGCTCCCAGGAATTCAGGGAAAATATGCAGTGTTGCTCTCTTGGAGGCAGCAGAGGCTGAGGTATCAAAAGTTTTTTGCTTAAACATTAACAAAATGTGTGCTTTTGTTAGAATATAACCTGGATCTCACTGTGTGTATTCCATGTGACAGATCATTTGAAAAAATATCATTTTCATTATGATATTTCTGTTGTTTTTTGTTGTGATATTTAATCAGAAAAAAATGCAAAGTATATGTTACATTATTTTGACTTTTTTTTTTGTTTAAAATAGGTTTCAATATTTTAGAAATCTGCTGGCAATATGGTATTCTCACTTTATCTTGTGGGATTTAAAATAAATGGCATGAATGGCCTGAAGTGTATGTTAAAACCTTGTCATGCTCTTACATCATAACCTGCGTATGACATGAAATAACCACCGAGCATCACTACTCACTACCAAGGCAGCAAACAATTGTGCAAACCATTTCAGTCTCAGCTGACTTGAAGATGTACTTAGATTTGAAACACTTACACAACCCATATCCCAGTGATGGTGAGAACTGGGAGGCTGACGGGTAATATCATCCAGATAGACATCTTCCAGCACCTTCAACAGCTCCTTTCTTCTTTTTCCTCTTCGGCCAGCCGAGCGATATCTGCTCAAGTAGTACTAACATTTAACTGAGTGTGACTGATATCTGCACTGCCACCGACTGATTCATTTTCTCGAAGATGGAGGATGGTAGACGGGACGCTGGCAGGACAGATGTGTCCTTTTAGCTGGTGGGTGAGAGGAGAAGGACGGGAAACATCAACAACAGGAGATACCTGTTAATCTGAGTGAGACTATGTAGTCTGGGTTATGTGACGCTTGCAGCAATTTAATGTACAAAGACAATGATATAGATTTAGATTGCATTAGATTCAATTTTATAGTCACGTGCAAAGGCAGATTATATATAATGTCATATAGACATATAGAGTATGTACATATGAACAGGGATATATAAATAATTGTGCAGATGTTATAAGATATATACAGTATATCTAATAAATACACTAAGATATTACATCTTATGTAGCAGCAGTAATTACAGTATAAACGTAATTATTGGTGTAATTATACAGTGTGGTACGGTTAATTAAGCTAAAATATGTTGTTTCAGTATGAAATATAATATATTACACACAGAATAAACATGACTACACTATATGCAGTACAGAAGTATATAAATAGATATTTACAGTATCAGGAGAGGGGGTAGAGAGAAGATATAGAAGGGGTCACAATACAAACATGACAAACAAACATCTGTAATGCAATCAAATAAAATATCAGATCAATGCATACTGCTTTTATGAAGCTTTGTTGTGTTTTTCTAGAGTTTTTTAAGATTTTGCAGCCGCTGTCCGCTGGACTGGACTGATAATACCTCTTTTATATTCACTCACGGGTGATGGTTTGTCTTTGTAACATGTTATATATCGCAGGTATGCCAGCTTTACACGTCTGTTCATTCACCACTACTGCTTGTTAGTTGTTATCTTATCATGCCACACCGTAGCTGCTCACCTTCACATTTCTAGCTAGCAACAATGACGACAAATCTGTGTCTACTCACCTTCTGCCGTTACGTTAGCTGCAAAGTTGTTGCTCCTTTTTTTTTTTTGGTTACTTTGAGCACGTCGACCTGTCCTCCACAACTCTGGGAGCCCAAAACTATCCAACACTGGACCTGTTGAACCTGTTTTTGTTTTTTTTATAACAAATCCGGTGTTTCCTGCAGGTCCCGTTAGCCGTTTTTTCGCTTTGAACCGGAGTGTGGGGGGAAGGCTCGCGCTCACATGCAGTAGGTCTACTTGCATCGCCGCCACGAGACAATCCAGCTGTTTGACTCCGCCCCCCGCCCCCCAGAAAACCTGTAGCAGCGTACGTTGCATTCATGTTTGGTTGCGCACCGAGTGGGCGGTGTCGATAGCGAAATAGCAGAAGTTGAAAAGCAGTTTTATTACTGCACATGTCGTATTTTACACTATAGCCACTGAAGCTCAATAAAAGGTATATTAGGTTTAAAAGCAGAACATTTATCAGTTTCAAACAACGTCAACGAGTTTCAGGTCAGTAAACTCAGTAAGTCAGTAAGCTAGCTGTTTCCTAGCAACGCGATTCAGATGGAGGAAGTACGATAAGGGCCTGGTTCCAAACCTTTGAATCCGCCCTCTCCACTTGACAGTTCTGTCAAACATACCCATTTCCTCATGTTTTCCTGTCTTATCAGAAACTCCTGGATTATACAGAAAAACTAAACGCTTCGTGGATGCGTCGTTTTCTCTTCTCTCTGTCAGATCAGACGACTCACCCAATAAATAACTACATTTGTAGTGACATTTGAAACCATGTCTGTAAAGGATAACGTGTGTATGTATACTGTATCTTCTGTGCGTGTGTGTGTAGTGCAGACTTAAAGCCAAGCCGTCCAACAAAACGTGTTTTTGCTGCCCCCTGGAGTTTAAACATGTTAATGTATCTTTATACTGCAACCCCTAGTGAGGACCGGGAGATGGTGGTATATGGCAACATGTAGGGCCTGATAGATAGATAGATAGATAGATAGATAGATAGATAGATTTTGTCTTATCTTGATTTCTTATAGATTTGGACAAATTTGTCACGTCAAGCAAACAAAACTTAGAATCATCAAGGTCCTTGGTTTGGTTGGTTGGTTTTGGTGATTTTTCTTTTCCTGGTCTTCACTGCTGTTATATCAAAGCATTAGAGGGGTATTTCTAGATTAAATCTTCTGACTAATGGAGCCAAGACTGGCTAGACTGCCATGAGTGTGAAAAACAACAGCAACTCTGCTGTCTGCTGTCCACATGACAGAATCAGAGACAGCTGTCTTGTCCTAATCCATAGTTAAAGTGCCAGGCAAGTCAGCAATCACTTTTTATTAGAAACTATTTAATTTAACAGACAGCATTTATAATCAGTAAATAATCAGTAAATAAAACACGCTTTAACAAAATAAAGAAAAAGATATGAGACATCAAGAAAATAACATGATAATCAATTTTTTACACATTATGTTATCGTCTCTTCATACTGAATTGCCCCAGAACATCAATCAGTGATCAAAAGAACAAAAATAGAAAATCTGAATTGTGTCAAACACTAATAGTTCATGAGCAAAGAAACAAACAGGAATGAATCAGTGTTTCAAATTTCACAGCAATATTGAGAATAGTGTTGTGTATGTGAAAATTTGATGCCACTTGCTGGTGCTACAGCAACTCTCCTACAGCTTTATATTAGTACCAAAGCCCCAAACACTGAATGCAGGGTACAGGGGCTCTGTAAATGTAGTCTGGACTCTGTGCAAAAGCTTCATGCCACTAGAGACGCTGTAAAATGCAAGTATTCCTGCTGCATGGTCCAGGTAGACGCCAATACGAGACGACGGTGGAGCTGGAATATCTTTGCTCTTATTGTTGTGTACAATGGAGAGTTTGGAGTCAGAGCAGTACAGACTCCAGGACTTGTCGTTCCAGCCCAGGCTGCATTCGTTGCCATTCCCTTTGCGGCAGATTCCCCTGTAGGTCACGGCTATGTCTATCTCTGTTCCCCTCCAGTCCACCTCCCAGTAACTACGAGTCCCATTCACACTGTCTCTGCACAAGACCTGGAATAAAATGGACAACATAAGAAAATATGTGTGAGTTTAGATAACTGAGAAATCACTTAATCACTTTAGATGCATAATTGAAAGCACTGTTATCAAAATGATAAGAGCTATCTCAATATCAGATTTTCACTACAGGATTATAAAACTAAGAATAATCAGTCACATTCATCTTTAACTTTTCAATGTCTGTTTTGTCTCTTTTTTGGCAATGAACACCTTTAGACTTATACTAACTATACTTTGGGTTATTTAGCAGTTTTAAAAATGTCTCCAGCTTCAGCAGAGTGATTCAAACAACACATTCCCTGAAAGTAAAACCTTAAGTCTCATCATTGTAGCTCTACTCCATTCATAAAGAATTAACTTCTCTCCTCGTCATTTCGGGCACAAAATTACACCCTGTGGGACAGTAAAGCCTCACCTGCTGCCAGTGGTCAAATCGGTCTTGGTGGTCAGGGTAGTTCTTGGGTTCACTCTTCATCGTAACTGTTCGGTTACCCTCAGAGAGGTGAAGGTTGGGGTGCACACTATTGACATCCAGAACCAACTGGGAAGCATCTAAATGATAAAGTACAATATAATTATTAATCATCTCTGTGTTGTTATTCTGTTACCCAGTTTAATGTGATCATATGTTTTGGTATTTGTTTCTTTTCTATGAGGCTCTTCTTTTGCTACAGAACACCTAAATAAATACTTGTGACTCTAATATGATTAGGAATGACAAAGTTAGCCCACTAAAACCCTCGGCATGTAACTCCCATGGATCAGCTTGTTGAAATGATTTCCACTGGTGAAGTAAACCCAGGAGCACCTGTGTTTGTTCAAGCATTACTGAACGGTAAGTTTGTTCTCTTACATTTCACCAAACCTGTTCTGCAAGCAGCATACCTTCCCTAACACTTGTTTCAGCTGTTTCATCACACAATGTATGACACTTATCACCTTGCCAACTTTAAAGGCAGGTTTCTGTAAAAACAAAGAGCCTAATGACTCACATTTCAGGAAATCTTCTCTTGTTTTTGGTTCTTCTCTTATTCTTGGTTCTTCTCTTGTTCTTGGGTCTTCCCTCAAACTCGATTCCCTCTTTGTCTTTGGCTCAGCGTCTTGTGTGATGTAGACTTCCTTCACTGTGAAGAGACAGATAAAAAACAATTGGCAGCATGAGCCTCGTGAAATCAACCGCTCTGCTGAGAGACATTGATTCTACTTGAGATGAAGAAAGACAAATTTGTCCACCTGCTCCTGAGATTTTTCCCATTTCTGTCTTGCTCACTTCTTCCACTTGTAATTTCAGTGCAGCAATGGCTCTCTTGGTAGCATCAAAAGAGTAATAGGGAGCGACACTGATGTTGTTAAGGTCTTCATATCCTGAGGGGCCTGACAGAGACTGCCAGCTCTGGTAGAAAAATAAGAAGGTGGAAGATAGAGATGAGAGAGGAGACATGTCTAGCAAATATCCCACAGTTTTGCACCATACTCTAGTCTTGGTTGGGGTCCTCAGTACAGATCAACCTCACCTGTAGAAAGTGAATGTGATCGTCGGTGTGTGAGAGCTTCTCCAGGTCAGTGTGTCTCTTCCTCAGCAGAGTGATCTCTTCCTCCAAGCGGTCTAGCAGTATCTCCCCCCGTGTCACGATGGTCTTTTCATGGGAGCGGATCATCTCCTTGACTTCATTGTACTTTCTCTCTATGGAAAGCAGAAGCTCAGTGAAGATCCGCTCATTCTCCTCGAGGGCTGTTTGAGAAGAGTGCTGAGAGAGGAGACAAAAAAACAGAAAACCTTAGCGACATGTTTTAGCATCATGCTTATAGTCATGCAACTTGCATGAGGTGACTTGCTTACTTTGAGTGATTCAACAGCTTGTCTGAGATCCTGCCACTTTTTAACTCTCTGGTCAATCCTCTGTTGAGATTTGTGCAGCGTGGTACCAAGTTGTTTCTATAGGGAATAACATTAAAGTTGCCATCATTAGTGGATAATAACACCACTATGTTCATACCAGTCATGTCAGTGGAATCTTCAGCAAAGACAAATGTTTTTACTACTCACTTGTTTCTCGGTCCTCTCAGTTCCAGCTGGGACGATGTCATGATGTTTGTGTTCATCCATCATGCACAGAACACACACTGATGTCTGATCAGTGCGACAGAAAGCCTCCAGCAGCTTGTCATGCTGTGCACAGATCTTCTCTCTCATCTGACCGGTAGCTTTGACCAGTTTGTGCTTCATCATGGCAGGGTACTCATAGTGAGACAGGAGGTGGGCTTCGCAGTAAGATGCCAGGCACACCAGGCAGGACTTCTCAGCCTTCTGCTTCCTTGTTGTGCAGAAGTCGCACAGGACTTCTCCATACTTGGCCTGGGACCTTGGCTGACTGCGACTGGTTGAGCGACGAGATTTCTCCAAACTGCTGTATCTGTCTAAATCCAGAGTGCTCGGGTGCGACATTTTTACCAGTTGTTTAAAAAAAAAAAGATATCAGGTTAAAATCAACAGGTGATTTAGCTCAGCAGAAATTGGTTAACCTCTTGATAAAATGTGTTGAGATCACAGCTAAAGACAAGACTCAACAAAAAAGTGAGTAGGACAAAGTATCCACAGAGAAAATGAGCTCCTGAAGTTAACAGCTTCAGTGAAACTGTGTGACTGACGCTGTGTGTGACAGAATGTTAGCTATGTGGTCTACTCTCACTGTAAAACCAGTATTCCTGGTTGGGCGTTTAATAGGTAATGGGTGTTTCTCCAAATATGCTTCCTCAAACAAAGGTGGAAGAGACAAACGAGATGAAACTATCAAATAAAAAGGGAATACTTATTAATGAACGTCATACACAGACAGTCATTACATTTATATGTTTCCAAAGTGTCACACCTACCAAATTCAGCTAAAGCTGAAATATATCATTAACGTGGCACCTTTTCACTTTTATTTCTAAACTGTTACTTTTTTTGTTGTTTGTTTGTTTGTTTGTTTGTTGCAAGATCTCATTTGTGTAACGTCTATTTTTATACTTATGCCCATGATATGTTCAATATGTGCTGTCTATACTATCAGGGCGTACACCAACACTAGCGATGAAAAACAGCATCATCTTGTGGGACTAATTCATTACTACATGAAATATACAGTTTGATTAATACCGATACATACTCAGGACTTTCCTCGTCGATGATTCCCCTCAAAATTATAATTTCAAAACCTACAAAGAATAAAAATGTTAAATTTCTAGATCATATTCTACATTGCCAATTATCTTACCAAAGCTTTTATGGATAAAAAAAGTAATTGTCTCTTCTTTATATTTGAAATGCAAGGTGCAATTGCTATAATATAGAGACAGTACAGTAACAGGTGTCTCAATACAGTGTACACAGGGACTTTATGATGCCTTCACCTCAAACCAGCTAAACACATATAGAAGATTTTGATGGGTTGTGATTGGGATTATAGTATTGTATTTTACTCACTCTTAATGCTGAGCTAACCAGTTCCTCTTGCCCAACACATTTCATTGTATTATTGACCCTGTGTTAACTTGCATATGATAAATAAACCTGAAACTTCTGAAACTACAATATCAAGTTGGTTGAGGCTGAGATGTGGGAGTAATGGAAAATGGAATATCATATTCATAACTATATTTTCATTAGTATAAAATCACCCAAAAATAAGAATTGTTATGTTTTTGTTAGCTTAGAATGAAACTTTTATATCTACACAGGGGGCGGGTCCTCTTCCTTGGAGTCTGCCATTTTGAACTACCATGTTTCTACAGCAGCCCAGAAAGGACAAACCAGTCACTGGCTCTACATTGGTGATTTTCGTGTCTTTTTTTTTTTTTTTTTTTACAAGTTTCACAGACACTGTAGCTTCACCCTCATGATGGAAACTGGGAGGGAGAATTGATGGGTTTTCAACAAGCAACCTCCGGTGCTGAGAAATGAAGCCAATGCAGAAGTTCTAAAAACCTTGAGTGGCCACTTGAGACAGGCTGCAGAAGTGAGTCAACCTCTGTAAGTGGCTATATTAAAATGCTCAACTTCACAGCAGAAATAAACATGTTTACAGCCTGCAATGGTTTTGGTCTCTAAAGCTAATTTCCCTGTCCATGAGTACTGTGAGGGGGGTGAATTTTTATTTACCTCACCAGTTTAGATGATATTAAGGCTCGAAGTTGTGCATAATTAATGGTGTCGCTGCTTGATTGCAGATGGCTTAATAGAGCACATCTTTGCTGATATTTAGATTAGCCGGGAGGCGGAAGAAGCCTCACCACTAACCTTCACCACTAGATGCCACTAAATTCTACACACTGGGCCTTTAAGTTTATGGAAGTGAGACAAAATAAGATCCCAAGGCAATTTGAGCTCGTCCACTACAAGCACAACGTGGAAATACAAGTACCAGCACTTAGTTACAACACTGTTCGTGTATTTAAATATGACACAATAACCAAGACTGCATATTAAAACAATGAAAACACAAGACTATTTCTTTGTGATCTCCTGTTTGTCACTGTACGTACACACTCCCGGGCTGCAGGGGGCGATCGAGACGTCCGTGCAGTGTTGAAACGACAATGGTTGCTTTCGCTAAAGTGCGTCGGTATCCAACGTTGGCGCCAGATGAGCTGTGGCGCCAGCTACACACACAGAGACCGAGAGAGGAAGACACACAGCGGTTTGACGAGGCTCACTACAGCTTGCAAAGCCCTTCTCGACACAGAGTTTGAAGCATATAAACGACTCTCTCCTTTTTTCTCTCTCTCCAGCCATCAAAAGTAAAAAAAAAAAAGGACATAAGGTGGGTCTGTGCATGCAGTAATTTATATATTTAAAACCGGCGTGATCCTCACTGTTGGGGATTATTCATCGTTTAAATTCAACTTACTCTGTCATGAATAGTGGCAGCAGTGAGGCAGAGGAAGTCTCTTTTAAAAAAATCTTAGTTATTATGGTAGTGTGTAATTTATGGGTCTATTTTGCTTCTCCAGTTATGATACTAAGGAAGTTTGTAATGGAAAAATACAGGCCTAGACTCGCTCTGGTAGTAAAAAAAAATGTGTACTGTTTGAAAAGCAGGCAAGCAAACAAGCAGACAGAGGGAACTATTCCAGCTTTGATTCCCATCCAGGTTATTTTTGAGAGCTGTTTCTTTGTAGTATCGGCCCATCCGTGTTCTCTTGAATCAATGTTTATCAGTTTATCTTTGCATGCGAGCAGACTTAACATGGTCGGATGGGCGGTTTAGCAAAGCTTCCGTCCCCAGTGTTTTACAACCTCACAGGCTCGGTACTAAAACTGAGTAGCAAGCTTTAGCCTTGTGCTAGCAGACTTGGATTAGCTTTGGCTCGTTAGCTTGGCACCGTGGCTATGTAGCCAGCACGCTAATTTAGTCTCGGCTGGATAGCTGCTAACATCAGCAAGGCCGCCATAGCAGTCAGTGTGTGCGGTTACTGTTGGGTACTGCCGCAGTAAAGGAGGGCTGTAGGTGTGTAGCCAAGATCCGTCGTGTCCTCGCAATCAGCGAGAAGCACTCGCCTCATCGCGTTTTGTTCAATATATGTATTTAAATCTGCGTCTGCTGTGTGGTTTGTCTCACACGGGGGGTGATTCTTGTGTAAGTATAAGGCGTCCTTTCCCGGGCTTTTCGCGCAGCATTCATCGCCCTCAGGGTTAGCCATCTTTGTTTCAGCTAGCCAACTCCTGGTTGGAATTGCGGTGTGGCTCTCTTAGCGTGCTAACCTTACCAACCGTTAGCTCGCAACGGCTGTCTCTGGTGACACCTCACGTTAAAACTGAATGTTTTAAGATTGTACCCATATACTCTGATGCGCTTTCGGGTAAGCTTTGTGTGTGTGCGTGTGTGTGTGGTCGCTTCGCGGGTAGCTCAAATACAACATGTTTTGAAGGGCGGAAGCTAACGTGGCTAACGTTAGCTCGCGGCAGCCATCTTAGGCGAGCATGTAATATTGGCTAGCTGGAAGTGCTGGTGTGGCACAACAAGATGGCCTGTTAATACTCGCACAGGAAGAATTTCCGCGTCGGTAGCAGTGTCAGAAAGAAAACCAACTTTATTAATCATATAACTCGTTTTAATGTAAGTATTTCGCCGTGCTTTAAACGCCTCACTACAATAACTCGCTTGTTGCTTTTTGCTACGAAGCTAGTTAGCGGGCTAAATTGCGAACACATTAGCAGCTAACACAATGCTGTTGTGTCGTTAACCAGTCGCCCCTCCACCATAGCCAGCTAACTAGCGGCTATGAAGGCTATTTGTAGCTGTTATTGGAGGCTAGCAACCAAACAAGTTTAATAACAAAACCTCGCTACTTAAATACGCCGCACGCATTTAGTGTTTATTTAATAATAACCACATAGCGAACTGCGCAGATAAGCGAGGTTTGTAGGCCAGTCCAGGCTTTGGCTTACGGATTAATTTAGACTTGGGAGCCTGTTCAAATGATGTGGTGGTCCACTTTGATTTTATCGTTTGCCACAGCTAGTGAAGTGAAGCTCGTCCTGGGCGCTAACTTAGCTTGCTAAGTAGTATGCCAGCATGTCGCTGTAGAGGGATGAGGCGTGCACGTATTGAAAATACACGCTATAACACCTGATTTTATTTGAACTATGAGCCTTTTAGCCTTTACACCTCGCATTTAAACTTTTTTTTTTTTTAAAAACATACTGCAGCACAGTCTGAGCTGTTGGAGATCAAATGACCCCAGGACATTGGACTTCGAGTTTTACAGCATATATAATCTCATCTAATATTTAGGGCTTCCCTTTGTCCTATTGTGTGCAGTTGTGCTACCACAAGGTGTTTTGTGTTTGATCGTGGTTGTGCATGTCTGTTTTGAGCAAGCAGAGGTTCTTCCTCAGAGGAATGGGTGGCAAACATCTGTTGCTATTAATCTTTGCTCTCATGTAACCCTTTAATATCAAATGACAGATGATGATAAGTGTTTGCACAAAGATAATTGAACAAAGATTCAATATATGGGTATTCCTCCTCCATAATTGTGTCAAGAGTCCTTGCTGAGGTGAAATTACGCCAAAATGCGTAACCTAAATTGCAACATATGTTACTAAAACGCAATGGGCTTCTCGTTGTTGTAGAGAAACCTAATCTAACACACTGCAATAATTGGATGTTGAAATATTTATGCAGTAATTGTGAAAGTATGTGCACACTTACATGAGAGTTTATATGTACATACGAGCATGCATGCAAGCTTTGAAATATGGTTCACCCCGTCCTGATACTCTGCCAGGTGGAATTTGATGGCAAAGCGTTGTTTGATAAATGATTCCACTTTTCTCTTTCCACCCAGCAAGGCCATTAACAAGACCGTTTTTTGACTGTGCGTATGAGAATCCTACTCCTCCATCAGGCAGGTTAAAGTGGCACTGGCCCTAGGCACCCACATCAAATTTTATAATATTTGTAGGGTGTCATGGACAACAGATTTGCCTTCTAGTGTTTCCGCGTCAGTAGCTGTGTGGATATTTTTTTTCACTGTTAAGCAATTGGCATTATCCCAGACAAAATACTGAATGAAAACCACTCAAGACACTGTATGTACTTACTTTGTCTCTATTTTCTCTTTTGCAGGTCTGATCACTAACGAGAGCACCAGCGCTGCGCCAAACAAAACACTCTTTACCCCCCGATTCCCTCTTGAGTCCTCGTCCGGCAAGAAAACGGAGGTCGTGGGGCTGGAGTGTGTTCTCATGGCCGAGTCAGAGACTGAATGTGACACACCCGGCCTTGACACACTTGGGTCGGAGTGTGTCATAGCCCACAGCCATGTCGACCTTCATTACGGAGCAGAAACTGAGATCATGACAGAAGAAAAGCGTGGATTAGAGCTGGAGATCCATGGCTCAGACTTAAAGATCCAGGGACTGGGGTCAGATCTTGGAGCTGTAGCCTGTGTGGATGCAATTGTAGCCGAGACAGACCATGATTACATTAAGGTGGAACATGGGGAGATGCACTGTTTCACAGGTGCAGAAATCAAGACGACAGGAAGCGAGGCTCTGCTGGGAGAGGTGCTGCTTAAGACGGAAAGCGAGCATGTGGTGAAAGTAGAGTCTGATCATGGTGGGGAGTTGACAGTGGAGTCTGAGAATGGTGTAATCATTCACGAAGCGCATGGCCTGCAGTGCAACGAATGTGGGGAGATTTTTGGCAGCATAGCTGATCTTCACCAACACTTTGAGATCCACAAGGACCTCAACCCGTACATCTGTGTCCACTGCGGCGAGAGCTTTGCTGTGGAGGCCAGCCTCAAGCAGCACATGAAGATTCACATGAAAGAAAAGCCCTATGTTCCTGGAGTTGAGATCATGGGCAAAGATGTTATTGATGCTTTCAGTCTCAAGTCTCATCAGATGATTCATTTGCCAGACAAGCCCCACAGATGCTCTGAGTGCGGTAAGAGCTTTGCGGCTGCCATCACCTTGAGAGAGCACATGAAGATGCATTCAGAGGACAAACCCTACAAGTGTACCCAGTGTAGGAAGAGCTTCGTCCGCAGAAGGCATCTGAAAAAGCACCAGGAGGTCCACGCACGTGAGAAGCCATACACCTGCGGCCAGTGCGGCAAAGGCTTTGCTACAACATCCAACCTGAAGCAGCACCAGAAGACCCACGCTGCAGTCGTGCTCGGCGACAAACCCCACCGGTGCGCACAATGTGGCAAGTGTTTTGCGGCTGCTGCTACTCTGAGAGAGCACCAGAGGATCCACTCGGGTGAGAAGCCCTACAAATGCAACATGTGCAGGAAGAGTTTTGTCCGCAAACGCCACCTGAAGAAGCACCAGCAAGTCCACGCCGGAGGCAAACCCTACACCTGCAGACATTGCAACAAGGGCTTCAATCACTCCTCTTCTCTCTCTCGCCATCACAAGACCCACCTGCAGAATCCAGTGTTTTCTCCACCTCCGCCTGGAAAGACCATCTCCTTCGGCACTCCCCCGAAGCAGAGGGTGCACCAGCAGGGGGACAAGCCCTATATGTGCCACCACTGTGATAAGGGCTTCAATCATTCCTCTTCCCTGTCCCGGCACCAAAGAGTCCACTCAGAGGGAAAGAGTTACACATGCGCTCACTGTGGCAAAAGATTCAATCACTCCTCTTCCCTTGCCAGGCATCAGAGAGTTCACTTGGAGAGCAAACAGCCGCCGCAGCAACCACAACCACCGCAGCCGCAACCACAGCAGTACACCACCATTCCCACAGGGAAGGGATTCCCTAACAATGCCTTCCCCAAACAGCACATCCTGTCTGTGGAAAAACCATACAGGTGCTCCCAGTGTGGAAAAGGCTTTAATCATTCATCTTCCCTCTCCAGACATCATAGGATCCATGTAGATCAGTGAGCACACTTTCCATCCCTTAACACGCTGTTTCATGCAAGCGCACACATCCTCTGCTCCCCTGTTTCTGTTCTACCAATGGTCCCATCATTGATACCGCCACGCCACAGGAAACATCAGGCCAGCGCCTATGAGACAAAGATGGTCAGGTCAACACATTGCTACGTCAAAGTGGAGCAGTTTGAGTATAAATGGAGGCTAACACTCGAGTCTTGAAAAGGAAATGGCTTGTCCAGAAGGACTTGTAACCTATAATTCAAAGCTGAACCCGGGACTTTGTGCTCAGTATGAAGAGGGTATAATAATAGATTGTGAAGGAGTCTCTGTTCTTGTCTGTGATTGTGCTTCACTTGCTCCAGGACCTCTTTTTGAACACTTTTAAAAGAAAAAAGAAAAAAAATGTGATTTGAAGATCTACATGATTAAAAATTGTTACCCGGAGAAAATACGATTCACCCTCTGGTTAGTCTTTTTGATAGAAGAATTCAGTTTATGTACCTTCAGGTGGGCACGTGCGCTTTTCAGCTGCAACTTTATTCAAGACTACCGACACAATTGGTGAACAAGAAGTGTTGTCTCAAAAAAATTTTTCACCCACATAATCCATGTGAAGCAAACATCACAAATCCAATGTAAATAATTATTGATTTTCTTTTATATATATGTATAGGTGACTAGTGTGCTGTTCCAAAAGATTACATTTTTGATAGTAAGATCCAGTTCGTCTCCACCTTTTTTTTTTTTTTTTTTTTTTCCCTTTTATGACTTTAATTTGTTTTAAGTGTTGGAGATAAACATGTTGCAGGTGTTCTCATGCAGCTTGTATTTGGGCTCCATCAAACATGAGCCATCTTGTATATTTATAAGATTGTTTTCTTGTATGTCTACGATGGGTTAGCACTGCTGCATAGACTGTACAGAGAGCAATACTGGCTGACACCCTGATTCTATTATGACATGCAATTTAGCCGTTAGAAATGCATAATAGAAAATAAAAACCTACTGGGTAGCATATTAAAACATAACCTGTGTCCTAATTATTTACTGCGCAGTTTCCTCTGTACTCCTGCACCAAATGTACATGAAATGCAACATCACACTTTGTTAATTGCTTTGGAGACTAATTAAAAAAAAAAAACCTGTGTATAGACTATAGGTAACTCTTACTCATGTTGATCTGCAAATTGTCACAATTTGATCCAAAAAAAGGTTGTGTATACTAAAAAAAAAAACTACACAAGGAAATCTCACTTTTACAAGACTTAAAGATTTTTCCGAATTCCAGTGGATTGCGCTCTATTTACTGTTCTGTGTAAAATATCTTTTACATACTGATGTATTTTTTTAGATATGGCTTGGGTTATATGAAAGGGAATGAAAGATATACAGTTTTTATGGGAGTGAACATGGTGAGCAATATTTTCTTTTCTTTTTATTTGGATAAAAAAAAAAATTGTGCTTCAAACTGTAGCATAGGTTTCTTCCTTGTGTTAGATAGGTGCCTTATTGCATGCTATGTAGAAATGTATGCCGAGCTGTTATTTGAGAAAAAAGTTAGGGTTTTCAGGAGTCTTTTGTTCTTATTCATACTAACTTTACCCTACATTTTAATTTGATGTCACTGATACCTATTGCTTTTTTGCTTTCATGTATATTACCATGCGTTTACACTGTTACGACCATATTGTCTTTATTTTTTTTCCCCTTCATTTTTGTCAATGGCCTCAATGTAGAAAGAAATTGTAAATTATCCATATAGGCTTCTCTTAAGGGCAAATCCTGTAACATCTTCCCAGTTTCTGAGTGGCACATATATGGATAAATAAAGGTTGTTGACTCTCTTGTGGTGTTCAGTCAATGGAGTATGGTTATGAAATGGGAGGATCGATCATCGTCAGCTGAGTAAAAGTTAAGATCCTGCAAAATAAAGAGCACATGACTCGTGCTTAAATGGTGACCATGTCTATCATCAAGTCTGACTGCAGCACAGTGGAACAAAGTACACTAACTTGCACTTCCTAAATGTATCCACAAGGTGTCACTCATTACCAGCTCAAAGGCCAATGCAGAGACTCCAGATGTGTGTTTTTGAGTCTTCTGGTAAGGGACCCCGTGATCACTATTTCTCAAACTAAGGCATGAGTACTAATGGTGGTACGTGACCTCCCTGAAATTAATTTAAAAATATACTGTAAAAAATACAAAGTTTACTATTTGATTGCTGGGATGTCATTTAAAATAAGTTTTGCATTTTCTGAAGTGTTAGGTTTCAATATCCTGCTACGTAGTCACACTGTTGTCTGTTGCAGGCATACGTGAGCTCAGATTTGACAAAAAGATGGTAAGCAGAGGTCAAATAAGTGCTTCAAAGTGGTGGTCTGTTCCTGAACTGGTTTCTTTAAGGATTCAACAGTCAACAATAAACCTGCCTCCTGTGTAAACTGCCTGTAGCTGAAAGTTTTCAGGAAGGTTTCTCTTCTGAAAGGTATTTTAACATCAGTCATAATTGTGGTACTTTCAAAACCTAATATTTTCTGAGGTGATTATGGTGTAAAAGGTTTGAGAAACACTGCAGTCATGTTAATGTGTATTTTCTGATTTTAATAATAAAAAAAAACAATTATTTGGCAGCCTTGCTGCATTAACTGAGGACCATCTCTTAATCATCTTAAGAACATAAAAGTCTTAAACTAGAATCTCACCAACACATTACCAGTCTGCAGCAGTCGAAGCAGCTGAGTAAAGGTCTAATTCAGGGAAAGATCTTGGGACTAGCCAGAGAGCGGTGTAAAAACAATCAACATAATGTCAGGAAACTACCCGCCTTCCCGGACTCGCATATGTTGGTTTACATTCCTTCACAGATGGAGGTCAGACTTAAATTGCCTGCTGAGGTAGACTCTCAAGGTTAGGATCCACCGTCACTGAAACCTTCAGAAATAATAGGTCCTTATCAGCCCTCTGGGTGCACTGCAGTCTGGTTTACATCACTGATATTTGCACTAAGGATAGCACTTAAACATGTTATTTAAAGCGGGGGCAAATGTCCAGGGATCTCACGACTAACAGATAAGAGTACATCAGATTAAACATACTAAGTCTTACAAAACTATTCAATAAAAGGATTAAATGTAGTTTTGGGCCAACAGCAATATTGCTTTCCAAAGTTGATAGTGGCCAACACTGATAATAATAACTAATAATAAATCATACTTTTTGCTAAAGTAAAAGCATTACAGGTACCGATCTGTTACAGGTAAATGTTTTATAGGGAGTAGAATTATGGCAAGAAAGACATCTTGGCTGAAATACACAATTTTATTTGTAGTAATTGCTACATGACAAGAGAAAAAAAAAGAGATGATGAGATGATATGAAATGAGACATTAATGCTGTTATGATCATTTTCAACAATGAGAAAGAAAACTGTACATTTATATCACAAAAATGCTGTTGATACACTGTGCATTATCAGCACATACACAAAGGGAGTGAATGAAAAAATCATAGAATATTACATTTAAAATTATTTACAAAGAGAAGAAAAATATACACTGTACATTTGTACACAGACCCCTGTTGTAATTGGATATGTTTGTGACCTAGCAGTTGCATAGAACTGAAGATCCGAGCACATTGTTTTGGTCTTTTCATGCCCAAAGAGGTCTGTTAGCTCCAATGTAAAGGTGCCGCAGGCGACTCGAGCCCGCTATACGTTCATGACAGGAGTTAGCTGTAGCAGTGAGCTCTGCGTTCGAATGGCATTGCTCTTTGAGTGCAGTTTCTCCAAGTTCTGTAAAAAGCCTCTTCTCTTGAGACCCTCAAGAATGACAGTGTTGCTGGAGGCCAGGCTGACACGGGTCCTGTAGAGGGCAAGAAAAGGAGGGCATAAGGTTGATATCTATCTACAGTATAAATATGCTACAACAAGATGACGTCTTCATGCACTCCATCTGTCCACCCACATACCGGAGTGCACAGCAAGTTCAATGTCAGAAAAGACCTCTTTTCTTCCTCTTTGATTATAAGGATTTAAGTGCTGCACAGCAATTACGCGTAATTATCTAAATGACTCCCTTCTGTCCAAATACTGGACGCTATAATTGATCACAAGGTGTTTGCTCAGCTTTAGTTTGCTTTAAGGGAAGAAACACAAATTGGGAGTAAGGCCAACCACAGGTGACCTCAGAGGTTAACTAACCTCAGTACAGTGTTTATTTTGCCTGTCTTCTCCAGAATGTTGTGAGAGACTGTTGTGGGCTCATAGTCAGAGATAGGTGTGAAAACTACTAAGAATACTGGAGCCTGGCCTGGAGACAATGTGTATCTGGGCTAAGGGATTAGGAGCGTTTCTTTATTGGCTGTGGACCTTTTTTTTCTCTTCATAAACCCTTTTCTTCAGTGTCAGTCTGTGTTAGCTGTCTAAATTTCAGCAAGTTCAATGGCTTTAACAAGATACCCCAGGTCTCAAAGTGAGTTACAATGAAGTGGAAACACAATAAGAGTATCTAATTACAGCAACTATGAACAAGTTAAGCACTCACCGAGGAGAATCTATACCGCTGTCTCCTGTGATGCTCTGGTTCTCTCCCATTTCCACTGCTTCCCCAAGCTCTGCAGCTCTGGCCCCACTGGGCATGCTCAGAACAGCCCTATGGTTCTGAGGAACACCCGTCTCTTCAAACTCATCCTCCTGCACATCCTCCACCTCAGCTGTCCAGTGAGCGGATTCTCCGTCACCCTCATCAACAGACTTACGGACAGTCTCTGTGTCTGATTCAATCTCACTGGTCTGGCAGTAGTCAAATATGCTACTGTCTGCAACCTCAAATGGTTTGGAACAGTCCAAATCAACCTCATGTTGTCTTTCCCCCTGGTTCACTGTGCCTTGCCTGACGCTGGACGCACTTTGGGGCGCCGGAGATCTCGTCCTCTGATGATGATGAATGAGTCTCCAGCTGGTCTCTCCAGATCGGGTGGGGCTGAGGGAAGCCTCCCTCTGGGTTGCTGGAGGAATGAGACCTTTGAAATTGCTTGAATTTTGTACCGAGGCGACTTGTGTTTGGTGAAAGTGTGGATTATAATAATGACTGTGAGGTCCTTGATACTGCAAATCAGATTCATGGTTATTGTAAACCAACTGGTGACTATGGTAGTCCGCTACACCTGTTCGGTACACATTTGCTGCGTCGATAATCTCCTCTTCATTGAGACACAAGGAACTGCAGGCATCCTCATCCTCCTGCTCATCTGCTCTCTGATAGAGTCTGTAGTCATCTTCTATAAAGCCATCAGCGTCTGTTATTGAGGAAGTGCTGTTTGCTATCAGTTCCAGCCTTTCTCCTTGGTTCATGGTCCTTTGCTCTCTGTTATTGATAGTGACGGGTCTTATCTCCTGTTGTTCCTGGGTGGCTGTAGTTTCACAGGCCTGCTGGTGTGAAGAGAGCTCGTCAGGCCCCTGGATATCATCCCTTTGTGGGTTGGAGAGTCTGAGGGAGTGTTTCCGCTGTAAAGAGGGCTTAGGCCAAGGCAGAGTTGGGTCATATGAGTGGTTTATGACAGACTCATAGGGATGGGTAGGGAGGATGGCATTAGTATTGGAGTATTGTTGGATGTTAGAGAGGCCATCATCTATAGTGAGGCTGTGGTCTGGTACACTGTTGTACTCTGCCTCCTGAAGATGGCCGTTTTGGTCACCTCCCTCCCAGCCCTCCTTGCCGTTTCCCTCCCTCTTATGTCGGATCTTGTCGTCTATCCGGAGCGTGCTGCTCTGTGGGTAGGCTGAGCTGTAGTCCAGCGGCAGCTCTCTGTTTAACTTTATGTCTGCTTGGAGCAGATGATCAGCAGTAAGGTCTTGCTTGTGGACACAGTTGTACCTGTCCTCAGATGTAGGGGACTTCCCTACATGCTCGCCATCTGCTGCAATCACTTTGGCCCGATGCGGGTCCCATGATTTGGAGCGATGGCTCGTTCGTTCCTTTCTCCCTGGCCCTGAAGTCTTGCTCTCTTTCACCTCTCGTCTTCTTTGCTCTCTGTTGTTGGTGGGGGGAATAATGGTCTCAGCTTCTTTAATTGGATGAGTCTGGAAAGGGTTTTCTATGCGTTTCTTATAAAGAGATTTTCCCTCAAGACCCCCTCCTTCTTCCACTTGATCTGGTTCATCAACAGGGATTTCCACTCTGAGCCGAGCAGGGATCAAATCTTCCCCCTCTGGATAATCATCCGCACATATGGGACCCTTGCTCTTAACTCTCTCCTTTTCTCTTTCCCTCTGTTTCTCTCTTGAAGAATGGACCCTCCTTTTGCTGCGAGAGGCCTTCTGGGTGGATCTTTTCCCTGCCCCTGCCTTAGAGGAGTGATGATGCCTGGGTTTTGAATATGTAAGAATCTCAGTAGACATTCCCTTGTCTACCGCCTTGTCATCTTTATCCAGACCTCTGTCCACCCTCTCCAACACTCTGTCTATCCCCCTCTCCTTTCTCTCCTCCAGCTTCTTCATTAAGACCGTGTGACGTGTCAAGTTGTCCACAGTCAGTTCAGGATTGATGCGTTTGATTATGGCATGCTCTAGGTCACGGGGTAAGTTGTTTAAGTCGTCCTCATCTCTCACTGGCCATTCCTCTGGAGGGAATTGCCCTGAAAATGATGCATACTCCTTCTTTGGCTTTTCTTTTTTACCTCCATTCCTGCGGAACAAACTGAGGCCAAACTTTCTCCCTGGTTTGTTGTCTTTTTCTTTGCGGCCAGTGGCGTTTGTAGTGGCTGTAGTTTTGCTGATCTCACTTGCCTGACAGTCCGCAGCTGTGGAGGTGGACTGATGCTGCACTGTGGGTTTGTGATCTAACGGTCGGGGCCACTTTAAGCTTTTGCCCGTGCATTCGCTGATGGAAACAGAAACAGAATGCTGGTCTGGGACAGTGGAGGGAGGGATGGTGGCTGTTACAGTAGTGGAGGCGATGTTAGGGGATGTTTGGAGAGGGCTGAAGCAGCTGCAAGACTTGCAGTGTGCCACTGGCAGCGTTTGAGTGCTCTCAACACAGACGTCGTTGCTCAAAAGGTAAGTAATGGGAGGAGGTGAGGGAGGGTCGTCTGCTGAACCAGAAGTCCACCAGTTCTTCTCTCGGACCATGTTGTTAGTGATGAAATAGGTCTGAGGCGTGACGATGAAGTAGCCCTCGCCTGTATGGTAGATTTTGCGCTCTTTGATCAGAGTGCCAAGAGCATTGTAGAGAATGTCCTGAGTCGGGATGGTTATTCCTGAGACAGAAAGGAAAAAAGAGGACAGGAGGACACACGTTAGGTCTAATAATGGAAAGTATGATTGCTCGTGACAGTT
This sequence comes from Protonibea diacanthus, assembly GCA_028641955.1. Classification (NCBI taxonomy): domain Eukaryota; kingdom Metazoa; phylum Chordata; class Actinopteri; family Sciaenidae; genus Protonibea; species Protonibea diacanthus. The sequence continues at coordinate 12,049,696 of CM053989.1, forward strand.
TTGTTACGGACACAGCTATTCCTTTAACAAGCGAGATGAGGCAATATTTTAGGGATTACCTGGGTGGGCTTTGCTCATGTAGTTCACAAGCGCTTCCTGGTTGACGATGATATCAGAGGTGTTCATATCTGAGATGACTGAGCACAACACCTCGGCCAAGGGAATGAACTGGGACTGGGGAACAGGGGACATCTGCACCGGGGACAGGTCACCTGAAACGCACACCAGCAGATTATTGAGTGGAACAGGTGGGCATGCGGCAGTACACACAAACACACCTGAGTTTAGAGAGGTCTGTCTCTGTGACTTGTACTGCCAATGGAAACAACTCAAAGTACTGAAGTTGACATTCCTCCCCTAACCACCTTTTAAATCATGACCGAGGTGGTCTATTTATGTGAGTTATATGACTGCTTTTGAAATTCCATCAGTCCTGGGACAAACCACAAAATTCCATTACTCCCACAGAAATGACCACAGGTCTGCCTGCTGGGCAGATCAGATATCCTGCCCCCCATATCATACAGCCCTTCATGTCTAGGAGGTGCCTGAAGACAAACATGTTACCCAAAGAGAAAGAGACTCAGAAAAAAGACAGAGACAGTCTTGGAAACATTTGTCTTTGTAAAAATAGTATGAAACATACAGACACATTGTGGGAGTCTATTACACAAAAGCCACAAGGCTTTTAAATCATAAATCTAAGCTGCTTTTTAAGCTAACCAGACATTTCAGAAACATCTGATTTCAGAATGAAAAACAATCAACACAGTTTCACACATGGGGAAACGTAATTGAAGCAACATGCAGTGGTTAAGTCCTTTCAGACAAACAGGATTTTTTTTTTTTGTGCAACGTCTATAGTGAAGAGGGCAGAGGGGGTTAAGATAGTACTGCAATAAAGACTCTTCCACACCCTGTTTAAAGGATCAAAACTGAATGTGGACTTTGACACAACTGTGTCTAAATAATTGGTCACCTCACTTGGTAACACAAAGGTTTCTAATGTCTCCTTTGTTCAGAAACAGGAGACAACAAATAGTACTAGTGTCCGGATGAGTAGTCTTAATTAAACAGAGTTCGTTTCCCAACAAGGTGAAGCAACCACAAACCAACAACTAACTTCTCTAGTTCAACCTGAACGTATGAGAAATGTTTTCTGATATAAACCTTTAGTTAGTTAGTTTAAGGTATACAGTCTAGTTTGAATCTTAATGTTTAAGTGAAGATAGGCCTGGCCTTGATTTATTGTTTGGATAAGTATGTGAATGTGGGTTTTGTCGCCACAGTGCAGAATACATTACGTTAAGTTTATTAAAATTTGAAATATTGATGCAGACGTCTGGTTTTTTTTTTCTTTTCACCACAAAAATATACTCATAAACAAACAACAAAGAGTGATGTTAACTAATGAGAAGTCAGCTCAGTGGAAACAAACCAGATCCCAGTGCTGATGAATGATTAGCATCCGAGCTGTGTTAATGCAAACTCCCTTCATGTGAAGGGCATGAACATAACCTTACCCACAGGACTGGAAAATTGGTTTTAGTTAATCAGCTACACCTCATTAATGTAAGCAGCGTAACAGGTGAAAGAAGAGATACAAAATGGTGATCTTTCACAAAAAAAAAAGCGACTGCTGTATTGCAACATGAATGCACGCATTAGTGTGGATGGTGAAAATACATAAACAAATTAATTCTGCAGCTTGGAGCTTAAACTTGTTTTTGTTATTGACAGAGATGTTTTCTCTGTGTGATTTTCCAGGTTTCCAGCTGTGGTGACAACTGTAGAAATTTGTGAATTAAGCTCGAAAATGTGTGCGACTGTGAGTGACTCTCCCATCAACCCCATGGGCATTCAGGGAAAACACTGCCGAGCTGACACTTGATGTAAATTAAACATTTACCACCCTCACACACAGCCCACAACCCACCACTTAAGTCCAAGGCAGGGAAAACAACAACAAATCAAATATCTGCCATGGTAAAGCACAGCAAAACACACAAGCACTGCACACATACGGTTTGTTTCACTCCAGTTTGGTGCTGGAAATATGGATTATTACTTGTAATGAAGCACCACAGACCAGATTTGACCGACCAAAGAAGCATTGCTCCGACAGCTTCGTACCCTGATAATCTCAATCAAACTAATTAGAGGATAGGAGTGGCAGATTTACTGGAATATACCCCAAATTTCTGTAGGCGCAAACCACCAAAATTTCTCAACCAACCTGAAATAATCGATCCAAGCAAATCTCACAGCACTGACGACAGAGCAGCTGAAAAGTGTTAATCTCACTGCTCCTCATTCTGTGTTGAAGTTAAATAGAAAATGTTTTATCCTCAGTAACGAATATATGTCAAGCAAAGTCAGTAAAAAAACAAAAAACAATTATCAGGACAGACTTTTTACTGACTTTGTTTGACAGCTCACCTAAGGCTCATAAGACCCACAGACAGGGGTCTTTCTTTCCAAAACTGATCTTATGACACACGGAGGGATTGTAAAGAAAAAACCATCTGCCTTCCCCCTTCTGCTCCGACAGAAGACGTTAATCTGACTAAACCTCAGAGCGGATATCTCAATAGCAGTCTCCCTGGGCAGTGAATTAGTGCTGCTGACTTAGCTCCTCATTGTTGTTAACTTCCTATAGGAATGTCTGGCTGGCTGTCCACATAGCAACCACTTACAGCCACTGTCAACAGACAAAAGGCCAGCAAGAATATGATAGGGCCAGAGAAGACGGATAATTAGTCACAGGGAATCAATAAACTAATAGGAAATCACTACTTCCTTAAAATGACTTCCCAGCTGTCTTGGCATAGAGGTTGTTTTGGCAGCTCGGGTGTTATCCCCTCTGACCATTTTTGTCCTGGTACAAAGCAGGATATCCTGTCAGACACCTGCTAGCATGATTTGTACTCTTGAGTGAGTTAAAAACAGAAATAAGTGTTTTTTCGAACATGCCATTTAATTAATTACAGTGTGATAGCAGCACTGCCTTAAAGAAAATCAACAGAAAGGTGATACTGACAATGTACGTAGGTGAGACAGAAGACAAAAATACACCTGCAGTTTATTTATGGGAAAAAGTCATGATGGGCTCTGAGGCTCTGATTTGTGTTTATTGAGTCTAACATTAGCAGGCGTGACCGTCGTGGAGGTTCACTGTTGTAACCGTCTCCTCTCCAGGGGAAACAGACCTCTGTGTTCCTGTAATCTAAGACCAGGCCACCAACATTACACTCATTGTCATACACGGCATGAATACCCTGCTGGGTGCCATGGCAACTGAACCCCGTGCCACAAGGAAGAGGGAGGGAAATGGCAGCTCAAGAGTCAAAACAGGAGACGGGACTTGTGTGAAGGAAAGTTAAGAGGAGCAGCAGTTCAATATAACCTCTTTAAGGGGCTCTCCACCAGTTTTACAGCCATAGTCTGATTAATCCTACTCAGCCTGTAATGGGAGGTGTATATAATGTCTTCTTCGGTCCTGGAAGATCTTTGTCTGAGAAAATTACCCTGATGATGTCACCAATATGTCATCTTTCTCGCCTTACTATAAATGTATAACACAAAGCTTAACTTACAAACGGTGTGCAGAGTTTAAAAGAAGTGGGCGTTTACCAGGCAGCGAGGGTTTGAAGCTGCCAGCTACATCAGAGCTGCTTGTCAGATAGTTTAAAAGCTTCGGGAAACCCCCTCCCACATCTTTCAACATCGGATTAGAGTCACATACTGGGGACTAAAAGGACTCTGCTGCACGGATTGTTTCTTTTATGGCCATCAGTGTTATGTAAGTGCAATATTAAACTGAGGCAGTAAAACTTGACTTGTGACCCAAACTCACAAGACATAAAAATCCACAGAGACAAAGAATAATTTTGCTTTTCCAAGTTTTTTCATCCCAAGAGTTAATAACCTCCAACACTGTATCCAGAGAACCACTGGCATAATGCATACTTTATATGCCAATTTGGATTAAAAGAGATAATTGCAACTTTATATAACAAGTCTAAAATTGTACTTTAATGGTCTTCACTATAACGTTACAATAAAGTAACCCCCGCTATGCTTTCTGCTCCAAGCGGAGCTAAAAACATTATTTCTTCTCATGCCATAAACTTTCTATGGGAGAATAAACTGCCGCCCAGGGGATAAAAATGAAAAATGCCTGAAGCTGACTGCTCATATTGTGGAGATGATTGACAGAGACCTTCTCTCCTCTATCCCCCCCCCCGAGATCTTTTTGGCTGCTGACACTGATCAATGCCACATGTATTCACATGGCTGTGTTGTTAGCCGGCCTCACAGCCACATGAGTCCCATTTCATACGTGATTGCATTACCTCCAGTTTCTTGGAAGAAAATACTAACACACCACACAGTACATACTGTGGACCTTCCATGAGCTCCACTGATTCAGATAAAAATAATGTTTTTAATCTGACTGTCATGCAATATCTAAATTATCTTTACTGAGTACTGCAACGTGACAGTCAAACTGATATAATTTAAGGGACATTTGATGTCCTGCAGCAACACAAACCGTTGCACCATTTGATCGCTTACTCTTAATGATGGATGGGACATAACGTGACCCTAACATTTGGCATTTAAAGGCCATTTGATTACAGACTGCAACACACAGACCTCCAATAATTAAATATGTTGCCGATGTATATAATAAATGAGGTGAAGCTTAGCTTTGATCACAAACCTGCAGTCACACAATCAGACACAGAAGTACACAACAAAAGTACAAAGATCATTACAGCTTGTATATCATTTTGTTTTTCAGATATTTAGCTGACATTCGTGATATTTCAGTTGAAATCTTCCTAACGAGTGCAGCAGTAGAGTCATTTTCTGTTTCTTCCTGTGTTGATTTTGTGTACAGCAAACTTTGCAACTTGATGCGGCTCTGGGGATCGCAAAAGACCACCACTTTGGTCCAAATTATGGGATGGCTTGCCATGAAGTTTTGTACAGAAATTCATGTTTGAATCATACTCTCTTCGGTGATCTAATGGCGCCAACATTATCATTTTTGTTTTTTACTGGCACGTGTTGACAACTATTGGATGGACTGCCATGAAATTTATCCCAACGTCCCAACACGAGGCCAACATTTTAATTTGTCCAACACTTTGGTGTTTTGTTTATTAGTGAATGTTGCCATGCCAACACACCAAACTAAAGAACATGGTAAACATTATACCTGGTAAAATCAGTATGTTTGCATTTCCATGGTGACTGTGTTAGCACAACAGCATTTAGCTCAGAGACTGGCTCATCAGGCAACCTGGCTGCTCTAAATAAACAGTCATTTATCTCCAGATTTTGACAGACATGTTTGGGCTATATTCATGTCTTGATGTGAGACCAGAAACCGAAGCCATAAAGAAGGTTACGCAACTTGTGACTGAATCCTTGACCTTTCACCTGCATGCTATCGCAGGTAAAATCTAACTGAAACATCAGGCTTGTTGCCACAATCCCTCACTCCACGGCCCCTCTGGAAACGCACACTCACAGACGTACACCATCTTATCTCATACTGCTATCGTCTAATCTTTTAGGCTCCGGTAAGCAAACAGGCTAATCTTCTCTCTCCCTCATTAAGGACACACAGCCTGGCATTCAATATGAACTTGAGGCCTGCCCAACCTGCAAAGCCCCCCCCCCCACCGTCTCCCATCAACTGAGACCTTGTGAAGAACACGCTTCAGTGAATTTGCAGGCTGTACATGAGAGATCTGAAAGTGCCTGGTGGGACAATGTCAAACATTCATACAGTCAGATTTAGTGTAATGAGAAGAGATGCCGACTGTAATTTATGTCATGACTTCCACCCAATCCCACGACCACTTCCCTTTGTTTTCGATTTTTTTTTGGGCCTCTATGACCCCGCCCTTCTCTTTTTATATGTATGTGTGTGTGTGTGTGCACATCACACTTTTTAAAAGTGCTTTACGAGTTTGTGTCTTTCATTCCCAAAGAACACACAGATGTGGGCGTTGCTGTTAAATGGCCCAATAAACTGAGTGAAAAGATCCCTTCAGAGAGCAATCACAGCCTGAGTGTCCCAACAACCGAACCTCACCCAGCCTAACAACACTGCCCTTTCCTGTCCTTCCACTCTGAAAGGAGAAATGCAACATGGACATCAACATTACGTCAAAATGTTTGAATTAACTCACGATGTTAACTAATGTTGAATGTGCTGTTTGATTACTGACCATTATCGTCCTGTATTATCAATATGGCTGCCACCGTGCCACTTAAAAACACATCAGTAACCAATAAAATGGAAAGACTAGTCACCGATCGTTTTATGACACTGTTGATTGATTCAAAACAATAAAACCAGCATTTCTGCCCAGACCCGAAGGCATTAGGTAAATATTTAATCTCACCTATTGACAGTTCACCCTCTCAGACTGTCAGTGTTTAAATATTAAGTGAAGCACTGAAGTGGGAGGAAAAGAGTGAAATTTGGACTGTGGCCTCTTTGTAATCAGTGTTTGAGAAAATGCATTTTTTGGCAGGTTAACATGGCACCGCTAACTCAGATTAGATAAAATCTGCATTATTTAATCTAATTTAGGCCTATTGTCAAGACATGAAGGTCAACTTTCTACTACGTCTAAGCATAAACAGTACTGATTATTCCACAGGGGAACAACAGATAAGAGAAAAAGTCAAAATGCCATGACTAAAGAGGATTTGTGAGCTAAAACTTTGAGCCACGAGGAGAAACACAGCCAGCCTTGTGTTGACTCAAGTCACCATAGAAACCTTTTCTGTGGCAGCGACCTGCCATGTGCAATACAAAGCCAAAGAAAAAGAAGAAACAGCAGCCCGAGTGCAGCATGGGTATCTATAATTCAGCTACAGTCTTGGGACTCACTTTGCCAACTCATCCCATTGAGATTTAATGTATGTTGGCAAGAAAGCATAAACAGGCTGTGACTAAGCTTCCCAAATTGACATTCCCGGAGCTTAAAACATCTCCACTCACATAGTTGGTCACCACATATCCTGGCTGCAAATCCCTGTAAGCTGTAATGCCATTAAATAATGCTTTTACCATCTGATTCACAGTAAGAATAATTTAAATAACAATCCAGCTCGTTCCATACGAAATAAATGACCTGGTACTGAGCTAGTGTGCAAAAACCCTGTTATCATGTTCTTGTGAAAAAGGAAATCCACCTGACCAGGTGTTTAACAATGTGAAGCTGGGCAGGCCTGTATTTTATAGCATGGCCCAAATGGCATGTAACATGAAACCAATGGTGGTGCCAGGAGACAGGATTTAGAGCAGAACGCTTTATTTTCCCATCTTTTTACTTCTTACGTCATACCTCTTCAGACTTAATGGGCCGCACCCCAACATATCTGGCTCTCGTCTGCTTTCATGAACATGAACATTACCCCACAGTCTGCCAGTGTTGTTTCTACCAGACATCTGGTGAGTCCGAGGTATTTAAAATATAGACCACAGTACCTTTCTTTTGTTCTTTAACAGCCACGTATGCCTTTTTACATTTCTGCAACAGAAGTTGCATCTATATGGGCAGAAACTCTGCCGCCACTCATGCAAAATTTGCCACAGTCTCCTGAGTAAGTACTTCATCTCAGATCGATTTCAGCCTATACTTAATGTGTTTGAGGCCGCACCTAACAAACCTCCAGGTTTGGAGCTAGAGTTCCATGAAAGGGGGGAGTTTCAGACAGAAAATTACGAATGGTCAAAATGATCCTGTCTTCTAGTCCCTTGCAGAAATAACCCTGCATGACATCAGCCCATACAGCTTGCATTATAGCAAATTAATGAGTCCAAGATGGCTGGAAAACCAATTTGAAAATCTGCAACTTATAGTTTTAGATGCATGGGTGGACAAATAAACTAACATTGAATCATTTTGTGCTCTATTTGTGATTTATTAAAAGACAAAATGTATTTAAGATAAAAGATCCACTGAAAAAAAAAGTTGTTTTATATAAAACAAGAAAAACAAAGAAAAGAAACTGTCCCAGTCGTTGGCCAGATGTTGTGATGATCCTGCCGATTGGCTCGCCTTCAAAGCAAATGATCTATTAGACATAAATTATGTACAGTAGTAACTTCTATAACGTAAACAGATAGATCTGTATATCTAAGGCCACAGACGACTGCTCATGTTCTCTCTCTGAATAAAGCAGCAAATAAAAGTTCAGTATCAACATCAATAACTATCAGCCCATCTCCAAAATAATTTTGTCTGGTCAAAATCATACAGTCATGTGTAAGTGATTAACTGTCTTTGTTGTTGTCTGTTTATTTCTAATGAGTCTGGCTTTGGGTCGAAACACATTACCATCTCACCCACTACAAAAACCAACACAATGCCTCTCTGTTTGCTGGTCCTTTACCAGCAATTAATTCAAGTCAATGGTTCCCTGATGTTGTTCAGACTTTGGCTTTCAGCTGTGTGGAGCTGGTTTCACAACTACCTTTCTGACTGATATCAGTGTGAATGTGTTTTTTTAATGTGTGTAACAGAAGGTGTTCCACAGAGTTCAGTTTTAGGCCCTGTCCTGTTCACTGTTTATGTTGGTAGTCGACTTTAAACACCTGTACAGTTTTTATGACATTTCACTGGTGATAAAACTAAACAGTAACTCAGAGCTCAGAGGTGGACAAGAGCCTTTACTGTCCCCAGTTTCGCCTCCATCGAAGATCCAGGTATTTTCACCCCGCTCCATTCATGTGGCTTTTACAGCAAAACCACACCCCTTAATCAAGAGTGATGGCAGTCATTGGTTGCAGATGAAACCCATTTCCTCCCATTTAACTGAGCTTGAGGTGCAGGAGATTCCTGTGTTTGTTATCCCTGTGTTAAGAGCAGAGCTCCCGTCCAGTATCTGCCATATGATCCACCACTATTTAATTCCCTGCAACTAGTCGGCGCATAGCTCTGCTGAAGTATCTTTCATTTTTGAAATACAATAACAGAGCACTTTGCTATCACAGAACCGATGTTAGCATACCGCCGAATTTATCAATGCTAAATGAAGCAAAGAAAACATCCTGTCAGGAAACTGAAGAGTAATAGTAATACCAAATTGAATGTAATATAGCCTCACCTCTGTGTCGACCCATTTGTCTAACCAGAGAGTGAATGAAGATAAATCCCAAAAGGGAAACCCAAGAGGCCGCAGACAGGGTGTATAAGCTAAAGGGATACAGAGGAACCCTCTCCAGCTGTTATTGTTGGCACCGCTCCACTCCAACACCACGGGTAAGCCCAATATTTGGGTTGATAAGAGACCGACATGCCTGATTCGCACCAGGGGGGTGCTTCCTGCTCAATGGGAAGGATGTGGCTAACAAATGATGTGCTGAGAGGCATGCACGCACACACGTAGTCTCTCACACATGTGGAGGTCACGTTTGAGAATAGAGGTCAAGGTATCCTCATATCTGAACCTTTGACTAATCCATCTTTTACAAACGCAGGAAATAAAAAGACATTGTAGGTAACTGCAGAGACACGCCCCTCGGTGCTGTCACAATAAAAGACAATAAGAGTGTAATATATAATATGTAATATAACTGCAGCCTGATTAATCCATCCATTCTCTGTAACTGCTTATCCTTATCAAGGTCAGGGGGGCTGGATCCCAGTTGTCTTTGGGCTAGAGTTGCAAGCTCATCACAGGTCTGATTAATGTATGCCAACAAGTTCTTTGATCCAGAAAAAACAACACAGAGGGCCATAAAAATCTCTACACTGCACCAGCAAATTTGGTATATGGTTTCCAAAACATTCCTCCCTTGTTTTCTGTCAGATGATTGAACCAACCACTGTCATAATATGGATTTTCTTCTGAGCCTGAAAAACAGCAACATATATTTTGGATAACCGCTTAATGCCGTACTATTAGTGTCAGGGAGCTCAAGAGTGAATATCTTTGACCGATATTGTCTGAGCGACAGATGGTAGCTGTAACCGAGCAGAGCAGATCTCGTACAAATGTGCTCCTGTGAGGGTTTTCCTTCACCAATCTGTCTTTTAACCACAAATAAAATACAGACAAATAATAAAAACCACAGGGGTTCCTTAACAACGGCCTAACTAAAAACACATATTACGTACTTGTACCCCAGGGGGCACTCCTGCAGATGCCAGAGGATATGTGAAAACCTCATTTAAGACTTGAAGACTTGAATAAAATATATACATTTTTGTATTAAAGAGGAAAATAAAGAGCCAAATAGGATTATAAATCAGTGTGATGTCGATCCTTAGTACATTTCCTACTACAGTGCGTGAAAACAAACAAACAAAACTAGCACAGAAGTTCAAAGACATTATGTTAGCTAAAAGTAATGATGGAAACTTTTCATATCCACTTATATCCAATTATATAATTAATAATCTTAAATAACATCCAGCTTATAATGTTGTTTATAATATATGTTTCTAAGAACATATTTAGAAGATGTCAGGTTGTGTTGGGATATGTCGCTAACAGAAGCTGAAACTGTTCAGTGAAGGAAGAACACCTGGATACTGTATTGATGTATGTTGCCCTCTGAAGCTAGCTGACCTCAGGGTGGCTTGTTAGCAAAAAGGTTGTAACCTTTGACCTGTGCTGCTTAGTTAGGCCAGGGTGGGCCATTTAAACCTGGAAAGGCCCGGCAAGGGGGTGTCATGGTTAATAAGCTAACATCTGGAAGAGTTATGACCATTAGTGAAGCGCTTTGAGACTTTGACAAAATACCCTCATGAAAGGAGACACCCCTTGTGTGAACATACAACACTTTCAAGTGAGCAGCAAAGAGCAGAAATGAGGCACTGTGAGCCGACAAACTCAGGAAATGATCTCAAGAGTAAATGAAGCATTTCAGGAATGCTTCACCACCTCATGGTATGGCGAGTTAAATGACACATACCATATAAAAAGGAAACTTGGCTCGAAAAAGTGCAGCATAGCTGTGCTCTAAAAGAGAGAGACCTATAGTGTGTCCTCCAGAAAAGTGAGAGGCCTTGTCCAGGGGACTCCTTCATGTCCATGTTCAAAGAGGACGAGGACAGTTTACAGAGGTTGATTGCAGGGAGGACACAGGACACCTCATTACACCACTGGCTGACTCCATATAAATGTTTCAGCTCGTGGATCCACGCTCATCCTGCTCCAGAGACAATAGTGGGACTCTAAATAATGCAGAACGAGCTAACAGTCATTATGAAGCCTCTGGTTTCAAACAGGAGAGCCTCCAGCCTCCAACACGGCTGACAAGCCAACTGGTCCGTTTTCATACACAATAAGAATTCAGCTAAAATCTGATTAAAGGAGTAGTCGGACATTTTCAGAAATACGCTTTCAAGTTAGATGAGAAGATATCATGCCTCTGCACTATGAAGCTAAGAGCCAACTGGCGACTAACTTAGCTTAGCATGAAGATTGGAAGTCGGAGCGGGGCTTCCATCTTGCCAAAGTTCAAAAACGTGCCTACCAGCAACCCCCCCAAACACGATTTATCTTGTTAGTTTAATCTGGACATAGCCATGCTATCCGTTTCTCCCTGCTTCCAGTCTGTACGCTAAGCTAGCTAATCGCCTCCCAGCTGTAGCGCCGTAGTTAGCACAGAGGCAGAGCAGTGATATCTGCTCATCTAACTCTCGGCAAGAAAGTGAATAAGCACTTTTCCCAAAATGTAGAACTATTTCTTTAATGCTGATGGTTGCAACTCTCATGTAAACATTTGATAGAACTGAATTACTTGTCAGTGATTTCGATTAATGTGACATGTAGACACCATCAGCTGGTGTTTCTATACAGTATGCAGTAAAAAGAGGAAAGAGCGAGCTGGACATAATGTATGGCTTCTATGAACAAACACCGACAGTCTTTATTTATTAAGGCAAAAACAACAAACACCAACAGTCTTCTCGCATTCTTTGCTCATATTTTGCGTTTCCTGCAGGATACCTGATCCACACTGACCATTAATGAAATTACTTTGCAGTGGAGTGTTTGTATTATCCTGGAAACAACTGCTAAAAGGAAGAGAAAAAGGGGATGGAGGGATAATTTCAGAGTAACAGAGGAAGAATGATAAACACCCTGCAGACGTTCATGAGTTGAAGCGGAGAGGTCAACCCCAGTACCAGTGGGGCCCATTCCCACAAGGATAACAGTGAAGCCTGTTCATACTAACTCTTCACCCCTGTCTGTTTACCTCAGCCTAACCTCACCACAATCTCCTTCCTCCATCGACTCTCTCCCTCCCACACCTCCTCTACTGAATATTCTCCCCTCAGAAGAGGCCCGGAGGTGACAATCTGTCTCCACTCAAGGTACTGACACTGATAACCAGACAGGACCAAGGAGGAATTAGCACAGATTAATCAAGTTGTGTCTGTTTGAGAGCTGTGTTTTACCATCTTTGTTTGTCTGTTCGTTAACCAAATCTGATTATTTCTTGTCAAACATCTTCTGAACTAGTTCCTTTAAAAAAACTCCTCACGTAGGTGAAGCCGCGGCTCAACCTTGCTCTGACCTGAGAAAGGAAATAGGGCTGTTTAAAATTCACTGTAGCCCATAACTCATAACATTTCTGTTTCCTAGCTGACATATTTATATCAGGACGATGTCAAGGTCTTTAAGTCCAAACCTGATATCAATCTAGAAGTCTGACTTCCTCAGTCCCTTACTGGCCATGAAACGAGGGGACATTAATCCTGGCTAACAGAAGAGCGGCGGTGGTCGGCAGCCAGTCGCACAGTGATTCACTGCTGACCAATTTTCAGTGAGAAGGCAGTAAACCAGGCTCTGACAGCCTGCCAGCGCTGATTTCCATACAAATTGCTGCCGTGTGAGGCGAGGGATTTGTTAAGGAGGAGAAGGAGGTGACATGTCCACACCCAGACGTGTTTGCCTACAAGTTTCTGGTGTGAAGCTCAAACATGAGGAGTCTGTTGAGGCCTCGCATCCGACCGTGAGCTCATGCATGTCTGTGTACACCTCTGTGCTGACCCGTAGCAATAAGCTTGCTGTCACCTTTGGCTCATATGGTGTTTGTTTGTGTGCTGAGCAGAGACTGTCTCACAGTGGGATGGCATGTCAGCCTCCCCCGCCTTCCTCCGTTGCTCCACGCCCTCCCGGGGGCTCCCCCTGTGTGGTCCCTTCCTCCCCTTCACATCACATTCCTCCCTTCACTTGTCTGTGCACTGCTCAATCTGGCAGAGCTGACAGACTGATATAAGGTCAGCAGGTAGACGGCGGCAAGGTGCGTATCCAGACAAAATAACTCACACACATTATTGGAAAGACAGACCATGAAACTGGGGCAAAGCAGCTGCGCCAAATGGCAAAGTCAGAGCCAGTGTGTGTGTTGCTGGGACACTGTTTCAACAGCCAGAAGGAACCAGCTGCAGCTGGAGTATCCTAACATTTGGAGAAGCACGCCGCTGACACTGCTGCATCCTTCAGTTTTTAAGTTTTACGGGATAATTATGAACTTTTTGTGCTTTGTGACAGAAACATAAAATCAGCTCCCTCATATCTATATTTGCTATAAACCAGAGTTTGGCATCTTTAGAAAAAAATGTGAATAATCTGGTGCATCTTTTAAGAATACTGTTATTAGGACAAAACCCCACACAGGGTTGTCATTTTCTCCAGCAGCCGGTGTCAGACATTTACAGCCCATGAGATCACGCTATAGGAGGCTGCATAAAGGTTTCCATTCATTGTTCCTGTGCAGCTATATGCTGCTTTTAAAACACATCTGAGGAGACGCTGGAGAAGAGGAGCAATTAGGAGTAATTACATGGTACACAGAGCTTTCTTAACAAGCTTTGGTAAACATATCACTGTGTCGACAACAAGAGGAGGCTGATTGGTCATTAAATCCTCTCAAATCCACCAGACAATATATTTAGGGGAATGGGGGTTGAGGGGCTGTTTGAACTGACGCAGCAGCTTTGATAGTGAAAAAACACCTGTGGTCTTTAAACTGATTTGGGGAAAGTTGGCAAGAAAATGTAAGCCAATTTTTTGAGTTTGCATGAGAAGAAGGGATAAATGATGGCCATAATTGTCCAAATGTAGTGTTGGAGATAGAAGGACACATTAAAATAAAGACTGCTAACACTATAAATGCAACAACCTCTGGGTAACATACTTTTGACATTAGATTTAACTGAGTTTAGTAGCCAGTCTTAATAAAAGCCCAGATGAGGAGGAGGAGGAGGGGGGCTGTTAAACTCTGCCAGCTCCTGTTCTTCAAAGTTTATGACTTTCACACGTTTCTCTCAGTGTGGCAAACAAATGTTGTTGGTTGTTTGGCTCTACAGTGTCTCCTAGAATAAAAGAAAAACATGCGTGACAGTGGCAGCCTCTTGTTTAAATCTATTTGCTTAGCAGACTCTGTCACAGGATTGTTTCTGGAAACTTTCACATGCACACGGCAAGTTGTACTGCTACCTTCATGATAACATTTCATAAGATCATTGGTGACAGTTTGTGACATTGGTTTGTTACATACCGACTGCTTTAATGATAAATCCCTTTGGTGACCTCAGAGCTCTGCGCATCCACGCTTCCCTCAGCACCTCCAGGTTGTTCGCGTTCCCTTGAATGAAAAGCACAAAACTTTCCATCCATCCTTGAAAGTACACTTCGGCTATGGCCTTAACGAGCCTCTTATTCCAGAAACTGCGCAAGTTTTGCGCTTTAAAGTCCGCAAAAATCTCCTGGCCACTCGTAGTATTGGCGTTGAGTTTCCCTCCGCCGGCGCGCAAACTCTCCTCGTCCGGGCCGAGGACTACAGCGAGCGACGCGGCGGAGAGTTGGACAACCCGCTGCTGGTGAGACATTTCTAACGTCTTTATCGGCTTCAGTGAGGAGCTATCATGCTAGGAAATAAAATGCACTTGTTAAAAGACAGTTGTCCTCTCTTGAAATCCAAGCAAGCGGCGTGTTGTGCCACGCATTCCTCCAGTGCGCGCCCGAGTCCTGCAGCGAGTGAAGCGGAGGCGCCGGGGACGTCCGACTGGTTTCTCTCGGCTTCCAGGGAAACCAGTGACGGTGGCAGAGAGGAGGAGGGCTCATCAGCCTGCACAGGTAGACCTCCCACTGACTAATGTGTGTATGCGTGTGTAAGTGTGTGTGTGTTGCTTATATTCTGCAGGAACAGGTGCTGTTTCATCAATGGCACATAAGCATATTTTGATTTTAACAAACCCTTATCGTGTTTGTGTTGCCAGGTTTTGTTTGTTTGCTTTTTGATTCCATTAGATTTCTTTACTATTTTTTAATCATTTATTACAAAACTTTAATTTTTATCAAACTAACAGCACAAATCTTGTCCATAACTAACGAAATAGGACCACAGAGGACGTGAATCACCATCAAAGGAGACCCCAGTTGACTGAAGTGCCACCAAAGCTTTAACAGAGCTTTTATCGAGTGATTTAGACTGAATTTATTTCCAGCACTAGACTCCTCATGAGCTCTCACACATAATTCATTTCACAGAGATGCCAGAGTCATTTGGTTCGTGTGGTAAACAAGGCTCTCGTGTATTCCCTCGGATAACATGAAATATTATATTTCACAACAATGATTTAACAGGAGAAAATGCTATTTCAATAAAAGCGCATGAGCCTCGGGGAACATACTGTATTTGAGGCTAAAATGAGAACCATTCCTCCCTGGGCTCTCAAAAAAAAGGGGGACCCCATTAGTCCCCACTTTTACTGACACTGTAAGAGGCGGAGGCTGAAGCAGAGACAGACAGACACCTCATATATCACCAGTCTCAGAGAGGCTGTGGCTTTAGTTTCAGGAGCACTCAGGCCCCTGAGAGAGAGGCCAGGGGCCAGTCTGCCTCAGTGTGGTATTAGAGCCTGTGCTGGAACAGGATATTGCGCTTCCTCTGTACATGAAAAGAATACATCACCTCAACCTACACAGGATGAATTATGTGCAGTCCTGCCCTGGTGAAGCAGCGAGTCGAGTGAAGTTGAAGGGTAAAAGAGAAAAACTTAAAGATTCTGTGTGTGGGATTAAAGATCCGAGTCTTTTAATAAGAAATGAATTGAAGAGATTCCTTGTGGTTTGTGATTTTTAAAGCTTTTGATTTTAAATTTTAAAAAATGCCAGTTCATCTTTCACAGCCGGACTCATGCTGTGCAGCCAGACTTTGTTCAAACCTGCACAACTTTATTTCAGTTCTAGAGGATTTCCCAAAGTTTCCAAAGATACAAAATCTGTCAACTCACATTTGGGGAAAAGTGCATGAAAAGATGCACAAAAACATTCGATTTAAGAGAATGATGCAGCCATAACTATTGGTTTAGATATTTCACTTGTTATAAATATCATATTTACCTTAGATTCAAAGAATTGAAACAAGCCGATGCAGAATATATGATACTGTCAGACAGTATGAAATAAGATTTTTTTCTAACCTTAACTTGTAGAACCTCGAGCAACGCTTTAGATCTGTTTTTTATGAGAAGGTCCCTGTTTTGGCTGTGAAGTAAAAACTGCAGTTCCTCAAACGTCCTCTTGAGGCTGGTTACATGGAGGTCAGTCTCCATAAGCCCCCATGTTAAAATGTCCAACTTCACAGCAGAAATAAATATGTTCACAGCGTGGTACAAAAGAATGTGTTTTGGTCTTTATGCTTATTTTGCCACTCATGACAACTGTACTGAGTCTGACCCATTAAAATTATATTATGGCTTAAAGTTATGCATAATTAACAGTGTGGACGCTTTGATTGACAGGTAGGTGTCGTTACAGATGGCTTGTTTGAGCACTTAGGCGTCATTCAGCCTGTCTTGGGTCTGCCAATGATCCATGTCTTTGCCGATATTTAGATTTGCCGGGGGAGGAGGAAGAAAGACTGCCATCATGGCAGCGGCCAGAGCCACCACACTCAAAACGGCTTTTGAAACCTGTTGGTGACATCACGGATACTACATCCATCCCTTATACTTGTTTTGAGTGTTTCTTGCATACCCACATGGTGATAGTCCATGCTCAGATAAAACAAAGTGTGTGCCAGTATCTGGAGGAATTTAACTCAAACAGTGAGGGCTTTTCCGTAGATCCCATGGATCTACAGGAGATACCAAACAAGGGTAGCCAAGTAAACATAGATGTAAACATAGGATTAAAAAAATCAGACAGGCTAGTTGTTTCTTTGTTTCCAGCCACTGTGCTGAGCTAAGCTAACAGCTGCTAGCTGTAGCTTTACACTCAACAGACAGACATTAAAGCAGCATCAATTGTCCCATCTAACTCTCGCAAAGAAAGTGAATATAGATCTCCCAAAATTTCGAACTATTCCTTTAATAATTGCTGTTTTCTGTTCATTATTTATCCATTTTGAGAAGGTTTTGTGCTCTCACTTTCCCAGAACTGCAGCTTTGAACCGTGGATGGAAGAAGACCTTTGGCTCTAAGATAATTTATCCTGGCTCGTAGCTGCAACGTTGCTGCTAAAGTTCACAAGCCTTCACACAGTTGCGGGCAGAGAGACTGCTTCTAACATGAACAAAACGTGGTACTTTGTTGTTTGTTTGTTTTTTAAACATTTCATGACTTTATTGGAGAGTAGAGAGTACAGAACTGACAGGAAACGAGGGGAGAGTCGTGGGGAATGCAACAAAGTTCCCCAGCCTGACTTGAACAGGGGACGTTGAAGAACAAGAGATATAGAGTAGATAGTTAGAAACTATGTGTTAAAGGGTTAGACTTCATTCACTGTGCAGATTTCTTTGACTGAAAATACAGTTGAGCTTCGAGAATTTTGACTACTCCCACAACACAAAGCAAATGTGGTACTACACACACACACACACACACTGTTTGCATTGCATGGAAGTTTACAGAAAAGCCCTCATTGTTTGATAAAGTTAACTTCCTCCAGATACTGGCACACACTTTGTTTTATCTGAGCACGGACAATGGGACTTGACCCACCGGGCCTGACCCGGTTTTAAAGTCTAAGTGCTCTTTCTTCCGAATGTTTAGTCTGCTGGTGGGACTGATTATCAAGAAGCAAAGTTCACCAAGTTACCATAATTACATGAAATCCTGCACTCCAGCCCCTGATTTTCAATTAGCATATGTATCCACCGCTCTCACTGCGCATGAAGCAATTTCAAAGTAGTATCAGGTGTCTCTGAAGGGCCAGCGACCTTGACGTGATCACAGTGAATTTTTTGAATATGATAATTTCATTGAACCACAATCCTGAACCTAAAGTTTGACTCTCTACATACAAACTGAAACATCTGGTGCTGTTATAAGATCTTGGCTCTGAGGTCATTTTCTGACTAAAACACCCCCAGAAGGCTTCCTCCTTACCTCCATGCCAAGAAAAAATATGACCCATATCGTCCCTAAACCTTGAGAAGAAGAGCTGCACGTGAGCCCACATGCATACAGTGTAACCTCTGCACCAATAAAACCTTCACTTCACCAAAAGCTTACATGTGTTTTAGAGAGTATGTCACCTCTTTGTAAGGGTTAGGATGGCACTGAGGAATTTAAATCTGAGTCGTAACAGGGAGGAAACAGAGAGGGTCAGTGCTGCCTCACATGGTGGAGGTCAGAGGTCATTAGACGGTCAGGTGTAGGCCATGTGTCCAGTAATCTGTTAAAATGGTAATCCAGAAAAGATGTGAGGATTTAGACTTTTAAGATAAATGTGTTTGAAGCTGGAAACACACACACACACACAAAAAAAGATTTTAAGAAATGCACTTATGAGATTGAGATCATTCGCATATTTCTGGTAAATATATGCAGGCAAAGAAATTTAGTTTGTGTCCATTTGTTTGAGAGGGGACAGTGAGGGAGCGCCGGTATTGAAAAAGCTGCCGTATCAGCAAAATAAAAGTTGTTCTCTGATTGTTTCACAGCGGTTACGTTCAGTACAACAACAAAAAACATCCACAGCAATAAAACATTAAAGAGATGAAGCAAAAAAAAAAAAGTTGAAGCTTAGCTTTTAACAATTGAAGCAGGTTGGGGGAGACAGCCTGGCTCTGCAGAACAAAACCAACAAGAAACAATGTGTTAGGTGGCGGCGGAGTCTTTGGCAAAAGCCAGCTGTTCTCCTCCTGCTAAGCTAACCATCTCTAGCTCAGACATCAGAGTGGTCTTCTTCTCTGCGAAGAGTAAATAAGGGTATTTCCCAAAAATGTGGAACTACAACTTAAAGAAGTTTAGGGTGGGCTCTTAAAAACAAAAACAGGTGAAGCTCAGCCAAGGAAGTTCACGTAAATTTGCTTTCTTGGATCAGTGTAACTCTTTCATCCATCCTTCTTGTTAGGATCTTTTTTTTTTTATCCATTTCAGAGTTTTTTTTTAAATCTTTATGCCTGAATGAACATGTCCCAGCATCAATCCTGGTACTCTGTTATTACTATTTCATTATTTCAGCACTCTGCCATCACAGACGAGATCAAAGAAAGACCTGGCTGGTTTGCGTTCAGTCTCAGCTGTGTGTACTGACATTTAAGACAGTAATGTAGGCACACTCGAGTGCTTCGGAGCACAAATCAATGCACGTCTTAAGTGAAACCTTCAGGAGCGACTCACTTTTTAGAGTCAGTAGGCAGCCAGACAAACATAATGATAGTGGTTTTGCCATAAAACATGATTACTTAAGTCTGGATTATAATTGAGTCATGTTGTTTTAATAAGTCTAGGACAGAGAGGGAGTCCAGCAGACCACTTAGTTCTCAGACGAGGAGGATCGCTTGTGTACTCTGAGCGTTTTAGGAGACGTTTTAACAAAGAGGAAAGAGAGAGCTGTAGAGTTACTTTGAGCGCCGTGTAGTGTGCTAAGGTGGTGAGTGATGGTTTACACCCACATCCTTATGAAGCACCACACACACACACACACACACACACACACACACACACAATAGACCCTGTGGACATGCTGAAGATCACAGCCATGTGAGAGATGTCTACAGCTGCACTTTGAGGTGGTGTGAGAGTGCAGGAGGGCTGGTTGGATGGTTTAGTCTCTCCTCTTTCTTCCACAGTTTGTTGCGTTGTTTGTGCACTACGCAAGTACACACTGCCGAGTTCACAGGTGCAACCGACTCTCGTCAAACATCGAGCTCCGTAAAGCCATAACAGTGTCTTTTTGTTACCGAGTGGCTTTCTGTTTTCCCGTGTGATGGATTTCTCATGGCTTAAAGTGATGAATGAACAGACACATTAGACAAAATAGTACAGAGACAGAAGATTGTTTTATTCTTTTGGATGAAACAAATGTTCTTTGACTTTTGTGTAAAAAAAAAAAAGACAGACAAAACAAGGTATTAAAGGTCCAGTGTGTGAGATTTAGGGTGATTTATTGCCAGAATATGACAGAGACTGAATATAATAACAATTTTAAACAATAACAATATGATTACAACTAGGTTTTCATCAGTGTATAATCACCAGAAAATAAGGATTGACCTACACATAACCTACACTATGTTGAACCACCATGTTTGTACAGCAGTCCAAACACTGGCACCAGACAGGGCGTTACATGTTTTTCTCAAGATTCACAGCCATTGTCATTTCTACCTCACACTAGGAAGGGAGAGTGACGTGAGGGGTATTCACTTTCTTGCAATCTTCAATTTTTACCGCTAGATGCCACTAAATCCTACACACCGGACCTTTAATTATATGTATGACAATAAATTGCTAATAAACCTGATGAAATTAATGCTAGTGGCTCTGTGAGGCTTAGTGATGCTTTGGTCTAAACTCTGATGTTAGTATACTTAAACGCTAACGCTGACTAAATGCTGATTTTAGCAGGAACAATGATTAAAAAAGGAAAAAAAGGCGTGCAGGTCCTCAATAAGATGTGAAGAATAGAATCAGCCCATCTCAGGTCTGCCAATGATCCACGTCTTAGCTGGGAGGCACGCTGAGCTTCACAACGGCTCTTTAGAAACGCCACAGATACGACATCAATGTTTTATACTGTCAAAGTTTTGGACTGCTTGTACAAGTCTGAACAAGCATTTGAAGTCTTTACCTCAGACTCTGGGAAGTTGTGATGGGCAATTTCTATTATTATTATTATTATTATTATTACTATTATTTATCATTATTATTATTAGACTATTTTCTAATCAAAACAAATTGTGATATGAAAATAAAGTCACAGCATAGTTTATTATCTATTCAGGATTGAGTCGAATGATATTTATCCCACAAATGGACTTCAAATCTCATCACATTCTATTATTCTTAAAGATTCAATCTGCTTACAAAATATTTGTATTTGATATATTGCCCTTGTGTATAATGAAAAAAAACAACATTTCCATTTCCCAACATTTTTTTATGCTTTCGTTCACCATGTTTGTGGCTTTGGACCTCTTCTCTGCAGCTTAAATCAGACGCCAACAACTGATTGTCAGACTTCAACAACATCAAGGCTCATTCCGGTCTGTGATGTGTCACCTATCACCAAACGAACAACCAGGCAGTCACTAACTATATTAAACCAGGAGCTAAATGACCAGAGCTTTGAACCAAAGAAGCAGAGCTTGAAAGCCTCCATGGTAACGTGACATCAAAGACGTGTGCAGCATATGAGCTTCATTAGTGGAGCGCACTGCCAGGAGAGGGAAAAAGTACCTACTTTTATTGAGCCCAAGAAAGGATACATGAAGTAACACATGCTCTTATTATAACACAAAGATATGCTGTCCACGCAGGAGCACACAGAGGATACTGTTAGGAAGAGCATGCTTCCACTATTCCCAGCGACCCCTACTTCAAGGTGATGTCTGCAGGAAATGCCTGCATACTTCCTGGTCTGTTTTAGAGCTTTGAGAGAGGATGAAGTTCAGGAAGGAGAGTTGGAGGATACAGGAGGCAAAGAAAAGGCCAAAAATGTCACCTTGCACCTCTTTAAATTATTAACTTGCTCTTTTATGAATTGACAGCACATTATTTTTAGCGACGGGAAAAACTCAACTGACTTGATGTTGAAGCAAAAGCCAAGTTAAGGCACAGCATCTTGCGGATTTAATTCATCATTAAATGATGAAGCTGACATGAGTCTGTATTTTTCAGGCACGTCCAACTGGTAGGACTGTATAGTCCATCTAGCCTGGGAATGCCTCGGGATCCCCTAGGAGGAGCTGGAATGCATTGCTGGGGAGAGGGACGCCCTGCATGCCCTGCTAAACCTGCTGCCACCGCGACCCAACCTCGGAGAAGTGAAAGTAAATGGATGGATGGATGGAAATAGTCAAGCACTGTAGTTGTTAGCAATTTTCTGTGCTAAGGTAATGTAGATTTGGAGTGGCAGTGAGAATTTGTTTTTTAAAAAAAGAAAGAAAATCCTTCCTATCCTTTAAAAAGCTGCAAAATAAAACATTTAATCACTCTGGGCTTATTGTCACTGACAACATACTGTATATGTAGTGACATGCTAACACTTGTATGTTCACTTGTATCCGATCAGAACATGTAGGAGCTACAAATCACACATGGACTCAGATGTAAAACATTTGTTAGAGACTGGTTCGAGCTCTTGGCCTGCTGACCCTGTACACCTGCAGCCTTGTGATTTACTGGTAGTTACTGTACCAGCTGGGCTGAATGGAAATGTTTCCTGTGTTTACCATACACACGCACACACACACACACACACACACACACTGTTGCCCTGTAGATGTTTTGACTCATGTTTGCATGCACCGTGTCAAAGCCAGCTATGCAATTTTACAATGGAAATGTTTGTTTTTCCAAATAGCAAGCTGTTACCGGCAATGTTGGGTTCCCACTGTATGATTATCTTATTGAGTGACATACTTTCCTTCAGGGCAGCATGCAGTGGCAATTAGGGAATATCTGCTTTTCCCCCAAAGTGTAGATACTAAGCCCGGATGAATGCTGCGCTTTGTGTGACTATTGTTAAGCGGTGAAATTTGAAACCCGCTTCGAATTGATGTGAAGCAGTGTACAGTTGCATTGAAGGGCCACCTGATTTCACCGTCCTGTTAAGTGTCTTATCATTCATACTTACACCGCACTTGAGGAGGATACTATAGTAGTGGACTGTCTGTGCTCTGCTGGTCCTAAAGGTCTTGGGATGGCAGTCCATGCAGCACGGAGGTGAGGCGGGAGACGCCCCTGAGACACGCTGTCAAAAACAACTGTGGAACTTTCTCACACTGTAACCCAGTATTCCCAGGGAAAGGCCTTTGAGAGGGGGGATCGTTTCCTCAACAACTACACCACTTTGCTGTGCCGCTCCCGAGGAAGCCGGGTTCCTGCAGCTCCAGCTGAACAGGGGCCCCTCTACTACTACTCCAGCAGGGGCCCCCATGCAGGCTGCTGGGGGAGACAAGCAAGAGCTCCTCAATGGAGCCTCTCATGTATCAATTACCAGAAATATCAAACAGCACGTAAGAGAGTTGGTTGACTTGTTTGTTTGACTTTGGTGGTCAGAAGGATTTCTGGCAAAACTCTGAGATGTGCAAAAAGGAGGATGTGTGAGGGAAGCTGGGTCATTTGTCGTCTGAATGACTTATCTCTGTCGCAATTCATCGCTCAGGAAATTCAATTCTATGCCGCACAATACGACCAGACAATAATGAGCAAAGAATAAATCTTGCACAATTTTTTGGAGGTGAAAGAAAGTTCAGCGACAAAAAAAAAGGGCCGCTTCAGATTTATTTTGATCCAGAGGTTTAAATTCGGCCTTTTGCCACAGAAATACTCGCACAGGTTTATCATACATCATTTTGTCGGGCTACAATTTGGGCTGAGAACTGCGTTTGTGTCTTATCATGTCACCATCTTAGGCGTGATTGTCCAGAAACAATGCAGAGAGCTAACAAACAGACAGGTTTTGAAAAGCCGACCCACTGGGACTCCATAGGCTGCGTGTGAGGCAGGAGGGGGGGGGCTGCTTTTGTCATGATAACCACGACTCTGAACTTTTGACATGCACATAGGATGGAGGGTGTTAATGGTAAAGAGTGATTTGTGCTGACGAGGGAGAGAGAGAGGGGGGGGGGATTTAAACACATCTACAAGCACATGGGAAAGAATTAGTTAAACTAACAATGAGAGCAGTGTAACGTCATAGTGCATCCACACATGCTCCATAACCGCACCCAAAGACTTCAGATGTCTGATTTACATGAGAAGTAAGGATCAGTGGAGGAGGTGAAAATGGCAACGTGATCAGTTACCAAACCAAACTCCCTTTTTGCTAACCCCGTCTGCCCCCACCCTGGAAACTCCGACCCTGCATTGAAACGGCCTGATTGTCAGCAGGCCGGCCTGTGAGTGCAACAGCTCTTTGATACCAGGAACGGGGGGTTAAAGAGGAGGGGCGGGGAAGCAGCCACAAAAGCCTTCTGTTGCAGTCCTGGAGTGGGGTTACCTGCCCTGCTCTCTGTGGCGGGGTCTAATTTCACACATATCATGTGCATGCATACGCATATGCATGCACATCCAAGTGCAAAACCTTCCTCTCACTCACACACACACACACACACACACACACACACGCACTCAAACACAGCTGCTACATGGGGTTGAGGGGCGAGGAGCGGTGCATGTGGTTCCCCACGGGACAAATGAGGTTTGTTTGTCAAGCATTCAGAGCACGACACCCGGACAAAAGTAGCCACATAACCAAAGTACTAGGTGACAGATAGTCATTGTTCTCTAGGAAATGACACAGACGAGCTGCTGGAAACAGACAGGGATGTTTCCTAGTAAAGGAAGTTCAGTTTTTTTTAATGTGAACTAGGTCTCGGTCTTGGTGGGAACAGATTCAGAAGCCGGTTCGACAGCTTCAGCACCTCCACAGGCAGTTAACGGGGTACAAAGCACTAAAATAAGTGTAGAAACAGACTGAAAGAAATCAAGACATGGGCAGTGAGGTATGGTAGACAACGACAACGTCCAGAAGCGAGGAGTGGGAAGTGTGTTTGCTCGTGAAGGGAGTGGTGGGAGAGGAAACAAACCTAGAATTACATCAACAGGAGGTCAGAGAAGTCCAGCGGCTCAAAGACATAAAAGAGACACCTCAGGAAACAAAAGCTTCAAAGGTACGTGATCTGCAAGAGGCTGTGAAGCAGAACCCTCCCTGTTCCTCAGACAAACTCAATGACAATATGCTGGATAATTAATATTCCACGTCCAAACTGTGTCCGGTCACACCCAGTAATGTCTCTCTCTCTCTTTCTCGAGCCACAGGGATACTGTTCCTGATAAATGGTGTCCAATAGGAAGAAAATAAAGGATCACCAGTGATAAGTCAGGATTAAGTTCTCATAGGATGTACGACACGGCAACTCATGTACACACAGGGTAAAATATACAAGTTATCCCGACAGTTAGTTATCCAGACAGCTAGCGGTAACAAGAGTGGATCTAATAAAAGGAGATAATGTTCCAACAAGAGCGTTTGGGGATGAGATAAAGATCTGGCCTGTCAATTCATTTTACTGTCAGTCACTCGCTTGAAGGAGACCTGACAAAATGGTGGCTTGTTATAGCAACAGAACAACCGACTGAAACATACAGCTGGTGGCAGATTAATACTAGAAAATATCGAGTTTTAATTTTAGGTTTGTAAACTAATGAAATTAGATGAATGAATGCAAACAGCATGACTCCATGTACATTTGTCTGGCACCTCATAAAGCACAAAAACAGAGTTAACATTTAATTTTAATGAATTAAATCTGCTAATTTTTCAGTCACATTATCGGCACTTGACACAGTTTTCCTTACCTGACAAGGTTATACAGTGATCTTTATAAAATCTTTATAAAACAAACACCAGACATAAGACAAGTTAAGACGAGAAAAATCACAAATAGTTAAACAGAAGGGCATTTTCTGTAGTCTCACAGAAAAGGTCATTCTTTCTATTACAGATATTTCATCAATAATATCAGTCCATTCCTCCGTAGATGAGCTGCCTGGTTTAAGTCAGTCCTCAATGAACCAGATGTTTTGGTCTAATATTTCTAGATGCTGAATGTAGAAACCCGGAAAAAAAAGAAAAAAAAAAAAAGAGTAGTTCTTCTCGATCAAAAACAAATATCATCACTAACTGTGCAGATCTCACACCGGAAAGCATTTACATTTGTACAGGCACAGAAAAGGTGATAGAGGTTCCCTTCCTGGTGAGCCACATTTGCAGCTGGAGGAGTCTGAATGATGAGACTGCTGAACATGTAATAAAATATCAGCTAAGACTCTTCCAAATGCTCTCCAAGAGGTTAAACCTGATATCTTCCATTGAAATGTGCAATGATTTTTTTCACCCTTAATGCCTCATAATGTAAGCTTTCTAAGAGAACTGACAGGGGAGTGACAGCGGGCCTTAGCACCAAAGCCAGGAGAAAGTGAGCAACAAGAGTAAATCTGGGAGTGACTTTCTTGTTCGCAGAGAGCTTTGTGAAATAAAAGATGAGCCGGGCTTCTTGCTGTTGAACTAGTCGGTAATATTATCTGGCTGCTCTGTGTCGTGTTGTTGCCCTTGCTTGAGGCTGCGTTAACAAATACTTGTGTACAGCTGTGCAGTGTCTGAGTGGATTAAGTAAGTGATGTCAATCAGTACATGGTAAAAAAAAAAACTGCAGACACACTTTAGTGTTAAAATGAACCACTTTACTCTTGCACAACACGTCCATAGTACATTTTCAATAGAAAAATAAAATTGCCTGCTTTGGAGCACATCTGAATGTAAGTGTGCCTCCTTTCTACAACAACCCAAACCAACGCACACACACAGTTCAGATGCGGATTTCAAAAATGTTCATGTCTCTTTGCAACACAGATATTCCTTCAGAAGAAAACACACATTCATCGAGCTTATCTTTTGGTTCCTGTGTAGATTCTTTTTTGTCAGAATACAAGACAAGACGCTCGTCACAGTAAAACATGAAAATCTGTAACTGGCAGTGCAGCAGTCGGTGGATACAGTCACGATGTGCCGACAGCAAAAAGGTCCAAGGGAGGCGAGAACGATGCATAGCCATGTGTTTGAAACAAAGCAAAATAAACAGAACTACAACCTGAAGGCGTTTATTGGACACAGTCGTGGTTAAACGGGAGATTAGGACGATTTACAAAGTCTGTCTGAACCACGTAGAGCCCCATCCCACCCAGTTCCTTCCAAAATTAGTTTATTTTAAATATAGTTTTTTTTTTTTAATGAATTCTCTCGCACATAAATAGCATCATTATTGCTCATTAGAAAAAAAACAAAGAAAAAGGTACACCTCACACGTACTGGCATTTAAATCTACAGTGTGGCATTTTATTGGCCATAACAAAGCTAAAGCAATGGCAAAACGAAATGTTAGCAACTTAATTTACTTAGAACTATGAAAATAACCATTCCAAAGTTTTGCCACCATTTGTCTAGACAAGAAAAGTAACTCAGGAACAAACCTATTATCAACACAAGGGAACTAATTCTTCAATTAATTTATACATGTACCTGGGAGACAATTGGTCCAAATAAAAACAACCCAATTATGTTTTGATTAGTGAATATTTACATTGTTTGAGATAATCATGTTACAGATTAGCTTCATTAATCTTAAATGTGTCGCTCATTCATCAGCGCCGTTTGTTTGAGGCGTCCGGAGGTGATCGCCACTGACTTCATCACCGGACTCGTCTACTTCTTCATCCTGAAAGAGAAAGTTGATGGCAGATGATCAGCAGATGTAGCACCCTGGTGACTTTTGCGTAGAGATGAGCGTCTGATACTGAAGCTTCGAAGTTTGTGTTTGTCCCGTTGCGCAGTTTGACTAGACTGTATCACAGCTTGTGTTAAATGAAGAAAACCATGTGACTGACATCGATTAGTGAGAGAAGAGGAGTGGAGAATTGAGAAATACGATGATACACTGCACTACACTGCAGAGACAATCATAAGTATGGGAACATTTCTATCTGATAAAAGGTAATTTAATTAAGAAACAGGTTAATGAATATCTCTCATATCACATCACACGCGACTCATATGACATGTGGCATAAATAAACGATGACGTCTAAGCTCACAGTGGACACTGGATCTATACCACACTAATAAAAGGTGCATACTACTATTTTTATCATTCCTATTTGAGGCTTTTTGGACATTTTACTGTAATTTTGTGCACAATAACCTCTAAATTTAATGCCGCCCCTTGAAATTTAATACTGGCACTCAGGCTTCATGGACTTCTTGTTGTTCACGTATGAGACGAGAACTATTCAAAGTGCTTCAGCCCCTGTCTCAGAAGACTGCTGTAAGTTTTGCAAGTCAGCAGGTGTCACTGCTGCGGAGTTTAAAGCTTCTGATCTTCTTTGAGCACCAACAGAAATAAACCCGCAAAGCTTTGCAAGGCTTTTTTTTTTAAAGCCACAAGCTTATGAATTTAAACTTTACTTCTGATTTCCTGCCTCAAATTAAAAATGAAATAAGAGCAAGAGTTCACCTTTTTCAGCACAGCCATGAGTCCTTTGACGGTGGACATCAAGGTGTTGGACGTTTTGCTCATGTGGTCGTGGTACATCGTCTTCTGCTCCTCTGCAGCCTTCAGACTCTGCTCAGTTTGGCTCAGAGTGCTTTTCACCTCCTCCAGCTCCTTAGACAAGGCTTTGTTGGCCTGCTCCAACTGCGCTTTCACCTTAGCGTCTTCCTCTGGAAATGAATGGATGTAACAACAAAGTTAGATGGAGGATTAGAGTGAGACACAGTGAGCATCAAGAGCCAAATTACACCTTGATACTACTCAAACATCACAATTAACATCCATTTAGAAAACAATGGTTTGCAATTTAATTTTCAGTTCTATATGCTACTATATGTATATGTACTGGAGCAATGTGCCAGTCAAACACGTCAACAATCACAGGAGGATGAATGCTGGATGATGTGAGACTGGGCTTCTTTGTAGCAAAGCTCAAATTGAGCCAGATCATTGTCCAGATGGACTACTGACACAGAGTGTAGCCTGCAGCTCACGAGATTACAACATTATTTGCAAAGATAACACGTACAGTAAGTAACAGAATTCAAATCATACCCATTTTGGCGTCCTGCACCATGAGCTTCTGTTCTATTTCCTCTCTTGATTTCTCACTCTTCTCCAGTTTCTGCATCATGCTGCCGATGTCGACCATGGCTCCATTATACACGATCAGATTACCGGACTCGCTGGCCTCTGACTGAGCACGAGCTTTTGGAGTAGGAAGTAGTCCTCGGTTACCTGACCAAAAAAAAAAAAATGAGAGAAGAAGAAATCAGCTACAGCAGCTGTCTGCTTCAATTTATGAAACACTGACACAAAACATTGATGGAAACAGTTTCAACTATAAAGACCTGCGTCCGCTCACCTATGAGGTTTTCTATCTGGGCTTCATTAAAGGAAGGGACAGGCTCATCCTTTCCCCGGTCTGTCAGTTTACGATAGTAACACGACTCTCGAACCACAGGTTTATTTAGCAGCTTCTTTATCTGCAAACATCAAGAGAGGAAAGAGAAAAACATCAGCAGGAAGGCAGTGAGTGAGTACGTACAGACTAAGTATCAGGGAACAGATCCAGATACAGACTACGGGCATGATTAGGTTTGTGTGTGTTCACCTGAGCACGGGAAAGATGGAGCCCCAGTGTGTACAAGATCTCCTCCAAGTCTCTCTCCAGCAAATAGCCACAGTGGCTCTGGTCAAAGTAGACAAACGCCATCAGCAGCTCCTTGTTGTGTGTGACCATTTGCTTCTTCTCCTGGTTCAACAACAACAACCGCCACATTTATACCAACAACCACCTTCAGACTACACAGATTTCTTGATAATAAAAATATGACAATAACAATAACCAACCGACCTTGTCTTTAGAGGACCTCTCTTTTGACGACTTGCGGTCATCTTTACGGTCTTTCCTGTCTCTGTCATTTGAGTCGTCATCGTCCTTGTCTGAAAAATAAAGTTGGAAAAAAAAGTGCCAATATTTGTCTATTATTCCTTTTGCTTTTAATCAGAGCAAACACAAAAAAAGACATATGTATCTATCTACCTTAAATATCTATGTAAATAAATAAAGCAATGTTTTCCCCCACTTAAGGTCTCAGAAAAAGTGGAAGTGTTTTCCATCACAGGCTCAGCGTGGTGCATGATTTCTCATCAATGACCAAATCAGTGTGGGAAATTCAAAAATAATCTCTTGGATTGTATTTGAAAAAAAAAAGAGAGAGTGCTGTACCATCATCGTCGTCATCGTCTGCATCTTCAGCCTCCATAGGGTCATATTCCTCAGCGTTAGCTGTGCTGCCGTCATCTTCGTTCTCGTCTTCGTCTCGAGACGACTCCTTTTTCACAGACTTTTCATCGCTCTGGTTAAAAACACAAGTCACAAACTGCATGAAAACACACATTTGTTGAGCAAATCAAACTGAAAAGACCAGATATGTTTTTTTTTTTTTTTAGAGGC
Source organism: Protonibea diacanthus (assembly GCA_028641955.1). Taxonomy (NCBI): domain Eukaryota; kingdom Metazoa; phylum Chordata; class Actinopteri; family Sciaenidae; genus Protonibea; species Protonibea diacanthus. The sequence continues at coordinate 12,080,219 of CM053989.1, forward strand.
CTTGCCTTCTTCTTCTCCTCCTCATCCTCTTTGGTCTTTTTTCCTGCTGGCTCTTCAGTCTCATCTTCTTTTTCCTTCTTTATTTCGCGTTTTTCAGCCTCCTTCTTTTCCGCGTCCTTTTTGGCCTTCTTCTCCTTTTCCTTCTTCTCATCTTTGGCAGGAAAGGCAGCGAGGGTTTTATAGATGCGGTAGCCAAAGTCTCTCTGGAGCATTTCGTTAAACAGCTCAGCGAAGAGGGAAACCTGGTTTGTGACACATTAAACAGATTCAGTTGATGTTCATGTATGTTGCTACAGTACATGCGCACAGCATACAAACAAATGCTGCAACCAGTGATTCTCACCTCAAAAGAGTGCTCCTTGTTGTCCTCCAGTCTGTAGTCCAGCAGCACACTCAGGGACATGACACTGCAGTCAAATTTGCCATTCTTGGCTGCCCAGTTGGGGTGTACGAGGATGGTAGGCTCATCAGGGAGGATGTAGCGCCTTTCTCTCCGCTGGCGCTCAAGCTCCTCCTGCCTCTTCCTTTCCTCCTCCTAACAGAGAAGAACACTTGAGTTAGAGGAACGTTGTCTATACAAGGAGACACCCACATTAACAAAACTGTCACTACTAAACTTAACTGATAAAGTCAACTGTACCTCTCGGTCTTCCTCAGTGCGAGATGGCTCCTCTTCTTCAGGAATTTTGCTCTCTGGTTTCTCTGGTTCCTTGGACTCCTCTACCTGCTCCTCCACCTTCAGCTGCTTGGTGAGGCGAGCGATAAGCTGCGACTTTAACCCTTTAGAGCTTAGAGAGCGACAATCAAGCTCCTTGCGCAGGTCATTTACCTACAAGGGGAGGCAACAGGGAAATGTGGGAAATACATATTTAACATGTTACAGGTCCAAAGATGCAGAGCGGGATGCAGAGACTTTCTCCTCGAACCTTACCTTCATTGATTTCGGGTCAAGTTTAGCCCAGTGAGTGGGAGTACTAACGTCCTTTGATTCACCGTCCTCCTTCTCCTCTTCCTCCTTGACAGGAAATCATTAAGATAGAGACAGGCAGAGAGAGAAAGAGGTGGGATAGCAAACAGTCAGTGCACCACTCCAGGCCTGAGTGAACTTTAAAGTTGATCCGTGCAAGAAGCAAGGTCACATCTGTCTTTCATTGTCTCGTCCTAGTGAGCTCTCGACTGTGTTTAAGTCCACTGCTACTGAAGCGTACACAGGGAAGCTCTCTAGCTCTTATAAAAACCAACAGAAATGCCCCCCAGCTGCCAATCAATCAATCTGTGGAACACAAAAAAAAGGTAAAAATCAATGAGAGGGTGTCCAAAAGGTGTGTAGGTACATCAGGTGAACTGAAGCTGGTCTCCAAATGGAGTGAGGATAGGGTGGCCCTACCATGGTCTATGACTGGGGTATCGGGTATTGCCATTTATGTGTTTTATACACCTACGTCAGCCATCTGTCCAACCAACTGCCCTGGAAAAACCAAATTCTACATATAGTCCAAACGAGAATGTAGAATCCAACAACAAGAACAGACAAGAAACAGGACTTAGGGGAAGTTCTCTTTTCGAAGTCAGGCGATATCAAATTGATGTAAAAAATCATATAGAAACACACATTTCTACAACAAACACATTATTTACATGCAACTGACTCCACAGATTCCAGCGTTAGAGAAATATTTCAGATTCCAGTGTTACAAAAAGCAAAGATCACCACTGGCTCAAATTTGAGAAACTATTTGAGATCACTGCTACAACTATTTGCAGGCACCCAAATCAAAACCAGCTTAAGCAAGTATTGTAATAAAATGATGCACAACAAAATGCCAGGATTATCATGAGTGATTAGACCCAAATTAGTACCCATCATGAGGCGTTTGAGGTGCTGGAAGCTGTTTTATCAGTTGCGTTTAGGGCCTACACAACACAACCTAGTCTCACTGCTTCCACTGTATGTGTCTGCTGGATGTGAGGGAAGGTGGATGTGCTGATGGAGGAATGGAGGAGTTGGAGCATAGGAGAAGGGGACAGGTGGAGGAGTAAACAGAAGAAGCCTAGGTGAGGTTTGGTGGAACAATAATCTGCCTGTGTTCGTGTCTGTGTGCGTGGATGGTGAGGTGTGCTTTGTGTCTGGTTGTGTATCTGGGGTTTGTTTTTTTTTTTTTGTAATTCCTGTGCCTTCCTGTGAGAAGCGGAAATGAGAAGAGAGGGATTAGCGGTTCAGTGCCTGTTCTCCATCCGCCTCCTTTCGCTCGGCCGACAGCTTCTCAGCCAGCTGCTCCCGGAGTCGCCGTGACAGCACCTCCCACTCTGAGCGGGTAGGAAGACAATGCCAAACATCCGGAAGAAACAAAACCACTGTCTCCACATGAGCAGGGACAGTCCGCCCCTTGTGTGTCTCCTCCGGCCGATGATAGCGAATCTCTGCAAAACGATACCTGTCGCAAAGGAAGAAGGTGCATTGGAAAGAAACATTCTGGTCAGGGCACAGTATAAAAAGCAAGCCTTGCTAGGGCGAGCCTTCTACAGCTACTCCCTCCCATGAGGTCACTGAATAATTGTACACATCATTACAGTGACCCGTCTCCCACACAACACACAGCATAGACAAATGGACCCAGTCTGCAGCTCTCCAACTGTTGTCACAGGTTACGGCAGCCATTTTGAGAAAGTTGACAGACATTCACATAAGATAAAAAAAAAAAAAATCACACCCCCCCAAATTCATCCCCATTATAGCTTCAGCCAATTATGGATGAGCGCTCTGCATTAGGATACACTTAACGCACTACATTAGGGTTGTGCGAAGAGAGACAGAATCAACAGGACAGTGAAAGCCAGTTAAATATGTAAGATATTTAACAGAGAGGACAGACAGAAAAATCGAAACAAAAACAAAGTAATGACAGTGTCTTCTGGTCCAGGCTACTGCTTCCAGCCACAGTCCATGCGATTGGTTTCTCATCACAATGAAATATGCAAATATAAATATATATATACACGTATGTATAGAGAGTGTGACAGAAAGAGAGCGCCAAGACGACAATACACAAAAAGGCCAAAAAGAACATTGCACAAACACAATAAATAATAGTAAATAATAGGTAGCAAATTAACGACACAGTAATCATTAATATAAAAAAGGAAACAAAAAAAATTCACCCAACACGTCCAGGATGAGGTTTAGTATAGAGGCAGTAACATTATGCAGCATGTTATAGTTACTCGATTTAGGATTTTGATATCGGCATAGTTAACATGTTCAAACAGAAACAACATAAATAATGATGAGAATAAAAGCGCTTACCACTGAGTGCACAGACTAAGGTCTATGCCTGTGAGGGCCTTGCAACAGCGTATGGCTGTCTTTATAAGGACTGAAGGATCCCTCTCTGGGTCAGCTCCATCCAGAGAGGGAGACCAGTGACCACCAATGGCCATGGCCTCATCTTTACCTCTCATTCCCACCAAAAACTAAAAAAAAAGGAAAAAAGACAGACGGGTACAGAGAAGAGCCACAGAGAAGAAAAGGTTAGATGGAAAATGGAATGACATTGTGGATAATGGGTGTGGAAGATGGGAAGAGCAAAAAAAAAAAAAAAAGAAGAGGAGAGAAATAAAGATAGAGACAGAAAGAACGACAAAAGGGTCAGACACATGTTCAAATAATCATACCTCTGAGGATCCACAACCAAAAGAGAAGAAACAAGCCAACTTCAGTTAAGACTCTTCCACATTGTGAGTACTCAGCAATGGAATAGGACCATTACATCATTGTCAGCTCATGCACATGGTACAGATATGTATGCAAAGTGTGTCTAATGTACCTTAATGAGTCTAGCAGGATGTTGGAAGGAGTCTTTGACTTCCTGTGTGTCCTCTGCCAGCGCACAGGACTTGTGATAGAGCTCCTCTATACTGGGGTTAGCCAGTAGCATCACCTGAAACACAAAGAGATGGCATAAATGTTACAAACCAATTCAATTATGTTTCCCGCTGACTGCAGTGGATTCAAATTGCCTACAAAAGCACTCTCGGGCTGTAGTAAGTTACTGCTAATGCAACCAGTGCATTTCCTACTGCTTCACATTAAAGGTGATGAACTGATGAAACATGTGACCGCTCATAAAATTTACGAGTACAAGACTATATTTTCAGTCTGTACTTCTTCAGTGGATCCCAGCCACAGTGTGCTGTTACATGAAGACCTCCAACTCCTCACCAAGTTAACCGGTTTTACTGTGTCCTGCTGTTCTCGCACAACATGCAGCAATAAATCAGACCACAGCTGTAATTATTAAGGACAGAGTGAGTCTGTTTGTGCGGCTGCACTATAAACAAAGACACCAGTTGCTCTTCTGTTGTATTTCTGACTAAACAGCTGATCAATGAGTGCTGAAGTTTCAAACAGGTCTGCCATTTTGAGGATTATATCTTTAAATTAAAAAGGTGGGGTGGGTCATTTTGTGAGAGAAAAACATTGAATGACTTTTCACAGCATCTTACTAAATATGAAAGACACACACGCAATGTATTTATCATTGACAGTGATACCTTAGCGCTGTAGGTGTGGTTGGCATCAGGTGGATCCAGCACGGCTGTATTCTTCACTAGAGGGTCTACCTCTTTATGCAAGATGTGGAAGTTACAGGCGTTACTAAACTGGAAAGGTCTTGTTAGAGGGAAGGCATCCACCCAGGTGAAGACGGCATTAAAGAAGTCGCTGGGAATGTAGAGGCTCTGATAGCGCCTTCTTAGCTCCATCATGTCACAGCTGGAGCTGAAAAACCGACAGAGGACGGTTAAGACCTCCGCAACACAAACTCTGAGAGTACAACACTTGTGAACAAAGTGATCGGTTTCTACTGAAAATAGTGTACTCACCCATCTAAGCTGAACTTAGAAAACTGGACAGTGTAGCGAGGAACCACCCGGCGAGGCCGTCGAGGTGAACGGTCGCGTCTGGGAGAGCGATCTCTGGAACGTTTGCGTGCGGGTGAACGTTCTCTTGACCGTCTCCGCTCACGGTCTCTGTCTCGACTGAAAAAGTGAGGGAAAACACTAAGATGAATCACTCGTGCATATTTCATATTTTAGTGACAAATATCAGATCTCAGGCAATAACCATCGTCATCTCACCTGCGTTCCTCTTTAGTCCTGAGGATGAGCTCAGGGCCTCGATCATTGCGACTGGGGAAACGAGGCGGGGGCTCAATCCGTCGGACAGGCTGCGGCTGTGGCATCATCCTCACAGGGGGCTGAAGCAGACCCCCGGGAAACACATCTAGAGACAAGGGAAATAATGTGAAGCAGCTGCTTGTTTAAACCACTTAACATACCAGCTACAACACCTACAAAGATGGTGGTGAGCTTCACTTTTCTATATCAAGCACTGAATCAATGTAATTTCTCTGACAAATATTTTACCTTTGGGTGGAGGCTGTGGCAGCAGAGGCTGGGGAGGGTTTTGGAGGAGAGGGGCCAGAGAGGCAGCAGACAGCTGGGCCTGCAGGAGGGAAGGAGGAGGACCCTGGGCTGGAACACTGAACGTGTTTGGGGGAGGTAGTGACTGTAGCATGGTGGGGGCTGCCTTCATCATGTTAGGAGGTTGAGGCTGGCTCTAGAAAAAAGGATGGACAAAGGAGTTGAGCATATGATAAAAGGCAGACCTGAAACAATCTTTCACTTATCATGCCAATGACTGCTCAACAAATAAGATGAACTGTACAAAAAACTTGATCGGTGGCTGCTTGAAAGAAAGAAGCTGGGAAAAGGTCTGAATGTCTGCTCGAATGAAAGAATACCTGGTGTGAAACAAAATCTCAACCTAGAGAGTCTGGTTCAGTTTAGTTTTAATACAGGACACCGCCAGTGGAATCTAACAAAAGTAATAATCCAGGTTTTGCCCTGTTTGAAGCAAAAAACAAACTTTTATATGTTTATCAAACCTTTGAAGAAAATAAGAGGCACCGTTTGATGATGATGGTTATAAAAAAGGTACATTCTCGAAGAGATATCAATTCATTGATCACTGGCTGACAGTCAGCAACAATGGCTGAGGTTAATAATACTGGAGGTAGACCACATTTTCAGTTTCAAGTCTGGTGTGTACTCAACTGTGTGTAGTCAAGACTGTAAGAAAGTATGACCAGTTAAGCTTTATCAATCACGTGCTGAAAGTAACAACATTTATGATTAAGCAGCAACTGCTGCTGATATATGATGTTTGGTGAGCAGACAAGTTCAGCGTCATGCTCAGCACTTTCCATGGAAAAGATTACTCTGAGATCAAATCTAGGCCGCTGCCTGAAGAAGAGTAAACCAAAAGGCCACACTACAACCATCTGCAGAAATATTAACTCAGATATAAAAGACCATTATGGAAATTGTATATACCACAAGGTCTTAAGGCACGGATGCAACCGATTTAAGTGCTACTTCAAATATTCATAACAAAGAGTACTGTAATCCAACACAACCTCTTAATGTGTTTTCAAGATCTCTGAATTGAGGCATAGCTACAATATACTGTCAAGCAGTTCTACATGGTTAAACAAATGCTTGTTTCATGATGGAAACTGTTCGAGATATTCATATTTTAGCAGCTTTTCTTCAAGTCCCTGTCATCTGCAATGTCCGCTGTAAAGAGATTTACTGATTTAAATATTAAAAGAATCCCAAAGTGTGAAAACACCTCTGGAACAAAAGCAACAGCTCAAGAATCATTGGTTTGTTCTCCAAACAAAACATAGTTATCTATATAAATATAAATCCTGGAACAAACGTCTGTACATCTACCAAAAGCACTGTTATAATGAAACAATGTTTTTTAAAAAAAAAAAAATCTCTGTAACACGAATTAACATTCCTTAAAATAAAAAAGGTATTGTTAAACCACTAGAAAAATATGGTTCTATCCATTGGGTAACGGCAGCAAACTAAAAGAACAAGCAAAAATGCAGTTAAGAATAAGTGTTCACCATAGATAGATTGAGCAACAAAGCCAGGAAACAAAGAAAAATGAGGAGGAAAAAAGTGTGTGATTCAGGGCTAGGGGGTTACATTTTGTCTGTTGTCCGCAGTGGTGTGCATGTCTGAGTAGCGCAGCTGCATCCCTGGCTCATTGTATAGGCTTCCGAGCTGTGGGGAAGCTTGAGGTAAAGGCTGAGGCTGCTGCTGATGCTAGGAGGGATTGAGAACACAACAGTCAATAAAAGACAAGAGAGGTACAGGGAAAAGATCAAATCTGGAAGAAAAAAAACAACATAACACTTAAATATTTTAGGACTCTCCTTAGACTAAGCCAGATGAATTGTCCAAGATTTTAAATGAACCTGTAGATCTCACTTTTGGGTGTCCAGAACTGTTTTCAATTTCACCATATAGCTTGCGTCACAGAGAAAGCTCTGTAAAGTTTTTATAAGGATACCAACAATTCAAGCTGAAACTCCCAGTCTGTATTGATGTGCCCGACAATTTCATCTTCTCTCTTCTGTGTGACCAAGTGTTCTTACCGACTGGTTTGCTAGCTGAGGTAAGGTCTGGATGCGCTGGGCGTTCCACTTGAAGGGCATGTTCGGGTTGTACACAGCTTCCACTAGGACCCTGTCACCCACCTGAGGAGTCTTCCCCTTCACAGCACTGAAGAGATACAAAAGTGCATTCAGACATCTCTGAACATTTATACATGTCAGGTCACATCAGTTTAAATGCTTGTGAAATGACAATGACAGGGTAACATTGGCATAAGAAACAGAAAGCACTGAACTTATTCTACCAAAGCACTTATGTGTACAATAAACAGTCTGAGAGATACCAAGGACCAAACTCTCTTTCACCTTAGCTGAAAGAAGACATCTTCATCTACAAAGCCAAATGTGTCATGTAGCTTGTTGACGACACCAGTGAAGACTCGCTGCTTCTGTGGTTGTGTCTGCTGTTGGTGGCTTGAACGCGGTGTTGGGTAGGACACAGTAATCTGGGCTGTCTGCTGGGGGTTGGACAGGCTTAAGCTGGTGGGCAAGGCGACGGGGGGCTGAGGGTCAGGAAAAGAAGGAAGGTGAGATGAGATTTACTCAACAAGTATCAAAATTAGAAATCAAATGACAAGGACATTTTACAATACTCTTTAGTATCAAAACAATTCAGTCTGTGCCATAAAGTGTTGACCAGCTCTAATGATATGGTTTTATGTGTGTTTTTGCACATTACCTGAGAAAGCAGTGCCTGTTGAGGCTGTGGAAGCTGAAGAAAGAAGGAAAACAGAAAATGAGTGAAATTTACTGCTGTATGACAGGACCTGTGCTCATTTTCCTCAAACAACCCTACAGTCTTCTACTTTGCCGACACATTACAAACTAAATGAAGCCATGACAAATCTTCTGTGTATATATATATACAGCATAATGCCAAAGTCATTTATTCGTCTCAACCAACTAAGATATCATCCATAGTTCACACAGGACAACACAGAGGAAATAAAATGTGACAGCAAAACAAGCCTGTGTTGTGTTACCTGATGAGGTACATTGTACAGTTGTTGTTGGGGGGGTTGCTGGGGAGGCTGCTGTTGCTGTTGTTGTTGCTGTTGTTGCTGCTGCTGCTGCTGTTGCTGTTGCTGATACTGCTGGAGGGCTGAATTAATCTGCGACTACACACATCAAAAACAAAATGGGAGAGATAGTAATTGATCAAAGTGTTACATGTGACCATGGCAAGATGGGGACGGGGGATAGGATTCCCTTGCTGGGACTGACCTGCTGTAGTGCTGCAGCGGCAGCTGCTGCAGCTTGCTGCTGCAAGGCAGCAGTTTGCTGAGACAGCTGATAGTTTGCTGCAGACTGGTTGCTGAGAGAGACCGCAGCCAGGGCTGACTGCTGAGAGTAAACGGAAGGAGACGCTCCCAGAAGAGACGGCTGCTGCACACCAAGAGCTGGGGAGAGGAAAAAAAAAATAAAAAAATCAGTGAGCTGTGAATGAAAACACTGAATGGGGAATGTTGATGTTGAACAGGATTTTCCATGGCAGGGGTATGATCAATGAGAAGAAAAATCCAGATAACTAAAAGGAGCACAACATGTTAAAATACTCACAGTGCAGGCTGTTGAGGTCCAGAGACTGTCCCGAGTGGCCTGGCTGGGACACCGCAGTGGCGGCAAATTGAGTTGCCCACGGCGGATTTTTCTGTCCCCCGAATTGGGCCATGACTCACTCAGGGTTAAGTAAAGTCTCTGCTCACCAGGCCGATGCTTGTCACTGAAAACAAAACAAAGAAGCATAAATACTTTGGCGGTATAACAGTCCAAAATCATAACTGTATTGACTGCAGGCAGCCATAACATGTCACTGTTTACTATGCAATGAAGAGAGCCTGTGTCCTTTATCAGTCAAATGTAGTAAGAAAAATGACGGCTAAATGCTCAATGTAGCATCACCATTGGATAAGCAATACCAAAATATTAATCCAGTATTTTTTTCCTTTATACATTACATTTGAGAAAACACATTTGTTCATTTGAAGGCGCCTTTCACGGTTAGGATAGTGTTTATACGGACTGGACAGGCCAACACAACCTTTAACTTTAGCTGGTCCCTTCGGTTATCTTACAATATTTTAACGCCATTAGCCTACCGCGAGAGACAGAAGTAATCAAATTGAATGAACTATGCATTACGTCGAGTTAACAGATTACATAGCAAGGACAGTGAAATATTTGTACCCTTTGCTGAAGTGCTCTGTAGATCAGTAACTGCTGACACAGCACCCCCCTCGACCAGCTCAACGGCAGCTCGGGCTAACGTCGGTTAGCCACTTTACCTGACAGTGAGTGGGCTAGCGCAGGAAGCTAGCTCCGCTAACGTTTTTACGTCTAATGCGGTTAACAGCAGATTCGAGTTAACATGGCTTATTATTAAGAACGTCCGCTGTTTAGCTGCTCATACGTGAATAAATAAATAACAGAGCGCGGCTACTGTAAGACAGATAGCGTATCGAGGCTAACACTTAGCATTTGCACGTCGTTAGCTTTGTTGCCAGGTTAGCCTCGTGCTGGATTTGTTGTCGAGAGCGAGGCCCGAATTAACGTCCGTTGGCTCTGGCAGTTGGCATTGAATGGCCAATGTTTTAAACGCATAACAACACACGTTCACTAACCGCAGCAAACACCCTACGTGCAGCTGATGAGTGCAGTCAGTGTTTGCATTAAATATTAACAATGACTAAACGAAGTAAGATTTTGATTAAAACATTGTCAACACAGCTTACCACTGTCCCCTGCGCCGGCCGATGTAGACCTAAACTGCGCATGCGCGATGTGGAGTACCCTATCCGCGTGGTCAAGGCAACACTGAGTGAATTAAAGTGGTTCATCTGTATTTAAATATAAAATAAAGTTAATAATATAAATGTTTTTGTGACCATGTGCCTGAGCAAAAAAGATTTAAATCATGATTCAGTCTTTTAACCTTTTAACCTTTTTATTCATGTAACAACAATGTGTGAGAGGTCATTCCTTTAAAGGTGCAGTGTGTAAGATTTGGGGCCTTTATTTTCAGGATAAAGCAGACATGAAATATAATATTAAAATCTATGTTTTCATGCATGTATGATCACTTAAAAATAAGAATCTTTTTCTTATTTAAAAATGATCCTTTTATATCTACAGTAGGAGCGGGTCCACTATTATGGAAGCCGCCATATTGAAACACCATGTTTCTACAGACTCAACTAAATACTGACTCTAGACAGAGCCCTTAAAATGTTTGTTTCTTCTCTACACTAAGAAGGTGAGGGTGATGTGAGGAGATTTCAATGCAGCAATGAGACCACTAGAGGCAACTGAATTCTACACACTGGACCTTTAACACAACCAGTATAACCGAGTGGAAAGAACAATAACTAATAATAATTTTAAAAAAGCAAATAAACAAAATCTTGTGATACAGTAAATCAGAAGAACAGAGCCCAAAGCAAATAAATACAGCATACAGATCTTATAGGATATTTTACTGTATACATACTTCTGTTTGATGAGTAACTGTAATTGTAACATTTTATTTCATTTATAGATGATGCATTAACATGCAAAAACTGTTTCATATAGTGCATGGCTGCAACAACTGGAATACCTTATCAAATCTTCACTCTGCACAATGTCAAAACCTTTGACAAGATCTCAGTCCTATGAAAATAATCTTTCAAAATATAAAATATTCATAAGAAATAAATACATCACATCATTTACAGTCATCACAGCATAACATGTTCACTGGTTAGAAGAATGACAGTATTTACTTTATACAGGTATATTTCCTGTATCTCAATTTCTTGGTAATTGAGTATGTATATGTACACATTACAGCTTGAAAACTTTTAACAGTATATTGTATGCACACAAAATAGCAGGTAATAATTTTATCTCTTCATTTTTATGATCGTAGCAAGGTGGAAATAATGTGCATTTTTTCGCACAGTGGAACATATTTTATTTCCAAAGTGTGCTGGCCGATGAAGCTTTTATTCTTGTAATTTGCGTTCCACCTCTGAGAAAACCTTTGCGTTGATTTCATCCACTTCATCTTCCACCTGGGCAAAAAAGACAAAATGTGAAATGTGACACTGAAGTCTGTAAGGACAAATTTTACCTTTCAATCACAGCAAAAACTCAACTCAGTATAGTAAAATTGATATGAAAACATGACTATCTTTCATTTTATTCAGATAAACTTGCAAAAGTTGGAAAAAAACTGTACCCTCAGATTGAAAAATGACTGTCTCCCAATCCCAGAATGAAAACAACAGTAACGTTTTCAAAGTAAAACCTGCATAAAGCTCAAATTCAGATTGTGACAATCACCTGTTCCACGCTGTCTACTTCTGGGATATAAAACTGCAGCATGTTCTGAATGCCGTTTTTCAGGGTAACTGTGGAGCTGGGACACCCTGTGCACGAACCAACCAGCTTCAGCTTTACTGTGCCATCGTCAAACCCCTTAAAGATGACATCGCCTCCATCTTCCTGCACTGTAGGTCTTGTGAGAGAAAGGGACCATATCACATATCACATTTTACAGAACAAAGCAACACAAAGGACAGACAGATTAAAACTTATCTGAGGACTACTCTCTTTTACTATGAGACTCATTGTTATGAGAGCTGAGTAAAGAAATATAAAGGAAATATTTGATCAGAATTGAAATAATATTTAAAATGCAATATATACAGTACTAGTTTTGTAGTTTCGTACCTGATTCTGTTGTCCAGAAGTTCCTTTATCATGGACACAATATCATCATCATCTTCAGAAAGACCTACAAAACAGAAAATGTACAGCGTGGATAAGACTGCACAACTATGGTCAAAATAATAATAATTATTCTTTAATTTTAGGGACATTTTATTGCATTGTCACATTTAAATAAACATCTTTTACTTCAGGCTACAATCCCACTAATGTACAAAACCTTGCATCAAAATAATTTGTAGAGGCAAAATATAAATTGCCAGAAACTTTTACATAAAATAATGAAATAAACTAGGGCAACACACTGTAAAGCAGCTCTGTTGAAAGTCTGAGTTGATATTGAACAAGAATGAAGATTCAGTGAGGTAACGTTAGCAATGTTATTCCCTTTTGACCATCATGCATTCATCATACTGCAGTTTGTGTGTGTTTTTTTTTTTAATCAGACTCATGATCATGATTAATATTCAGTTGCTTAGTGTGGAAAAAGTTAGACAATTATACAATCAAGTAGCTGCATAACTCCAAGATGACTAATATCAGCAGGTTGCATACTCACTGCTTTCATGGTACACTGCCCCTGTTGTTATCGGATCACCGCTCTCAAGGAACTTAGCAATGGCCTCCAAAGCATGACGCTTAATGTCCGTCCATTCCACATCCTCATCTGTCTGACAGGAAAACAGAAATCTCACATGCTGTGTCACCACAAAGATTTTATAAGAACAGAATCAGAGAGATGAGCTGTACAAGTACATTTAATACTTACTTTAGTGACTGTGATGAAGTCAGGGCCAAAGAACACACTCTTTACTCCTTCAATTTCAAACAGATCCCTGAAAGAAACATGTTACCATGTTATAGTTAGACAAAGATGAAAAACATACCAATGACACCACGAAGTGTGTGTTCATGTTAGTGATAACAACATCCACTTTGCTGGCGTCACTGATGATCGCACTGATTTCCATGGTGTTGTTAAGACAGAAACAGTCTCTTCCAACAAAAAGAGACCAAATCAACGCAAAAAGGCCATGTTGCTGCCCGCTGCTGAGCGAGCTACACTGGCTACCTACAGTATAACAGGCTGCATTAAATTCGAATCCCTATGTTACTTCTCGACCACTGTGCTTGTCCAGTGAACGAGGGCTCTCCCACCTGTATGCTCAGGGCAATCAAAACTTTTCTCGTTCGTTGTTCCCCATTGGTGGAACATGCTACGAGATCCTACCAGATGAGGGGCGTCCCTCTCTGCCTACAAAAACCTTCTGATGACCCAGCTCTTCAGAGAGTACCTCTTCTCCTAGCACTACCAGCAACTGAACATCTAAATCTATCCCCCTCTACAACTGTCACTTGACTCAGCGCGACTGCACTAACATGTCCTTGTCACACGGAACTTTGATCATTTCCCTTTTTCATAAGTCGCTTTGGATAAAAGCTTCAGCTAAATGACTAAATATATATGTAAATGACTAATTCTTCCTTTGTAAAAAAAAACAATCTTTATAAGCAGGGATAAATAAATGTCCCCATTCTTTTCTTTTTTTTTATGTTTGCCTGCAAGCGTGCACCTAAAGAGAAACAAACTGCATTTGTTTTTTTACACTTTGATTTCTAAACATGACACACACAAGCGTACAAACACACAAGATGAAACAGGGCATAAATAGCGATTTTATAAAATTAGAAACAGTACAACATAAACACAATAAAGAACAGCAAACTTGACACAACCTGGCCAAAGATGAACATTCAGCTGAGCTCGGAGAGGGAAAGTCAAGCGTCCCGCTTCCTAAGACGGGTTTGCCAGGGAGAAACTTCAAGCTTTTTGGGTTTGGAGTGTCTTGAGTCTGGATGGAGAGCTGTCTTACTGAAAGATTTATTATATATAAAAAAAACAATTTATTAGTAAGTGCTTAAGCTTGTTTTTACTTGTCTACACAGCAGCATCACTATGACATATACTAGAACAAGGTGACAGAGAGTGAGTGTCAAACAATGGTTTCTCACTTGACAGGTGTGTGGTTCCTGTGGCGGGCTGGACCTTCCTGAAGCTCGGGGTCGTGCACTGTGAGTGATATGAGCTCCATGACTTGTCTGGAAACCTTGAAAACAACGTAAAGAGCCAACACAGGACTTAAACACACACATTTCTTGAGGGAGGATTAGACAGTAAAGCGAATATTTAGCTATTACTGCTGAGTCTTTAATATAAAAGTCTTCAGTGGCAATAAAGTTTACGGTCCGAACTAGCTCGTCATATGACGAAGACGACACAAAACGTAAATAACTAACAATAACAGTCCATATTTTCACCTGTATATGAATGGATGTGATAAACTGTGTCGCAGTTTGCTCGTCAGCTAGCTAGTCAGCTAGCTAAACGTGTACTCTCGACCACACGTCGGCGTTTATACTTCATACAAGCGTTATAACTTATCACAACGGCAGTACAACGTGTGTACAAGACGATATGCGACAGCTGTAGAGGTACAAACCTAAAGTGAATCGTATTTCTTGTCCGTAACAACTGGCGAAGACCCCATCTCATAGGCGCCGCCATTTTGTTTGTTTTGAAAATGAGGACCTCGTGTGGTGGACAGCGCGTGCTCCTGAACACATACCTGTGTTTGTAAAAGATAAATAAATAAATAAATAAATAAGGTCAGAAACATCAAAGCTTTAGTCTTAATAAGATTTTTAAAAATCATTATTGTGTATTTATAGACAGTTACTTGTGTCATAGTGTGCCTTAAGGGTACTGTAGTATAGCATTTCATGCCTTTAATCCACTTAATCAGAGGCTGGATCCTTCAAAGTTTGACTCTTGTTTTTTTGACTCTTGGAGTAATCAAAGGGAGAAGTATGTGGAAATTAATATGATGTTAGGTGAACACAAAATGCTGTTAATCAGGTAAAGAGCTCTATGGTTTAAGGTAAAGTTGATATTATGTGAGCACACAATACTGTTAATGAAGTAATGAGCAACGTGGTTTTAGTGAGAGTTGATTTATCATGTTATAGAACTGATCAGAATAAGAAATGTGTAATTGTAACAAGAAGCGAGTAATTATTGTACCAGAAGGATGTGAATGATTGTACTTCTTGTCGTGTTAAAAAGTCTATAAAGTTTTTAAAAAATACAGTAAAAGACACCTATGACATAATGGTGTAAGAAAATAGTAATAAAAGATTTTTAAGAAATATATAAGTAAAGCAAGCTAGGTTTTAATGGTGTAATCTTATAAAAAGATAAATAAAATAAAAAAAGATAATAAAAGCTCTGTCTGCTGCCAATTTTGATGAATCCTGCGTGTTATTCTTTTCACCTGAAGAATAATACTATTTGAATTGATTTAATAATCTGACAAGTTGGGTACAATCTTCTGATCAAGACAGCTTTTGACTGAGATCCAACAGTACCTAACAAATGCTAACAAAAAAAATGAAGGTCATGTTACAAGTTTGTTTTTCCTCATAACACCATTTGAGACACAACCGCACCAGAGGAAGATGTTGGTCAGACTTTAAAGTACACACATGTAGTAAAACCACAATTAGTCAATTACAAGTAAAATTTCTGCATCATATTTTTACATGTTCATCATTTTAACCTGCAAAGAGACGGGTAATTATAGATGTTGAATGAATATAGTGGGATGAAAGCATAGTGCAGTAGAAATATAAAATAACGTAAAATAGAAATACTCAGTAAAAAAAAACAAGTACCTCAAAACCGTATTTACTGGATTAAAAGTACTTAAATACTTCCCAACTGTATGATGGAAATACAAAGCACGTCACCTAAAACAACCAAGCCCTATATTTATTTATCCATAGGACTCCTCTGTTGGAAGACTTCATATTTCAAATCCAGACTCACCTGCTTAAAAAAAAAAAACTCTCTGCAGTGGCTGGTTTAAGACAGAACATAAAGGTAAATCTGTTTGGTACAAGACAATGTGACAGCGTCAGGAGGGCCAACCCCATGTTTCCTAACATTTGTTCTGACATGACAAGGTGGTGTTCAAAAGGAGTGGCAAAGAAGGAGAGTCACATAAAGGCAGGGCTGTACTCTGGATGGTGGAAGTGCAACAGTCTGCTTGAGGAACTGGAAAAACAATTATATCAGAGATATTAGATTAGGACTTTCGTTGTTCTAGTATTAATCTTGCTATGTAGGTATGAGACTGACTACATGAGGAATCTCCAGTCCCCTGACGTGGTCTACTGCAGAGTGTACTGAAGACACCTGGATTTAAGGAATCTTAATTTGTCTGTTTTAATTTGTTGCTCTGTCCTTCTCACTACCAAGACATGGTACTATGGATTATCTTCCCTGTCTCCCTCTCCCTGGTGTCCTTCATTGGAACATGGAGTGTGTAAGTTTACCAGAAATTCACACTTTTCTTTTGTCTTTACATTCTGGTTTGTGTGATGTAATGTAAATGCCACGTCTGTATTAGAGGTAGATTAGATTCTAGGTTAGTTTAAGACTACGTGACCAGCTTGAATGAGCTACTAAATGCATATATTTATTTGTATTTGTTTTATAGCTTAGCTGATCATAAAGCTGTAAATGTTTTGTTACAGTGTGAATCCTGAAAGGCACTAATGACAATGACACATTATGATTATCAAGGACTGTACTTGAACTGTAAATTAATGCATGAAGATAGAGTCTAGCTCTATGTATCTGTTTTGATATAATATTCTAACTCTATGTATCTGTGTATAAGTGTTTATGTAATAGACAGAGCAGCGTATGATGTATACATTTTAAAGCACGAGACAGTTCGAACAAATTATGAAACAGCAACCCTGAAATATGTGCTCTGGCAGCTTTTATGTGTTACGAAGTGTGCATACCAGACTTTCCAGTAATATGACAAGCACAACATTTGTTTCCTCCAGCCTGCTGGAGGGAATTTTTGCAGTTTGCATGAGCTCATTCTTCTTTTGCATTCTTTTCAATGTCACAAATATTAGTGGTGCTTTATTGATAAATCAGCATGATAATCAAAATGTTGGAGCTTAGCTGGCAGTCAGTCTCTCTTCCAACTATGTTGTGTATTGCTCCCCTAGGTTTTATAGAGTTAGAAATGATATATTTAACATCCCAGAAATCCTCGTAAATTGATTCAGTGGACAGGTTTAGGCTGTTACTAACCAATGTTCTGCTTTTATTCTGGAAAAGTGCAAGATAAAGCATAATAACTCCTATACAGTAGTTTGACACGATGGAGCCCAATTATTAAAATTGTGTCACTACAGTATTTCTTTTGTTTTATAATTCCAGATATGGCCTGGCCTTCTCCAACAATCATGTGTGCTCTCTCAGTGACTGGTGAGTTGTGTCTCATTGTTGTCGATCAGCGCTTGGATGTGACAGATTATCCAGAACCTCATTCATTTGTTTTCAGGGGAGGTCACAACTACTGCAGGGGGAATCAGTCCAACGGTTGTTGTTTTGCTCCCACTATAAGGTGAGAATACAGCTCACTTAAATTCACCCTCCGCATCACCTTTTCACTACCATCAAACATTGAGACATCGTGAATTGAACATAAATCATGTCATTCCAGCGCAAGTGGAGCATTTGCGCCAGAAAATTCCCTTTTTACAGCCACAATCAACGCTGGATCCTTCCTGTGTGAGTTTACCTTCCTGAGTCTGAATACATGATGCATGATATGAGGGATTTGTGTTATACCATCTGCGATCTCCTCTTTAGTTCTGCTGTTCTGTATATTCCACCATGCCCATGTTATGGAGAGACACGCATGTCATTCCATGTTGAGCAAGTTTGCACTGGTCTTTGGTGTGGTGGCGGCCATGGGAGCATTTGCGGCTGGGAACTGCAATGTAAGTACCGCACTTGCTTCCTGCTGAATGTGTTTTAATAAATGTGAGAAATGAATCTCATAGGACAGGAAGCAGACAGGATTTAATCATATAATGTAGACAATAAAGCTGAACAGCGTCAGTTTGCGATTATGTTGACAGCAAACAAAGGTGGGTAACTATTTGTTTTATGTCACCGTTCATGATTTAGATCACAAGCACAGCTGACAAAGCTTGTATACCTTGTCCTCAGTACTGTTTTTACATGTATCCACACATTTTGGTCAATCAGTGTTTCTGCTCATCTACTGACCATGTGAACGGCTGACTGTCCTCCACAGCCACATTACCTGTCACTCCTTCACTACCTCGGAGCTGCCATCAGCTTCACGTGCATCTGCTTCTACACTACCCTGCTCACCGCGCTGACCAAGAGGTGTGCCCTTACGGGATTTGAGAAAGTTCTCTATCCACTGCGCATCATCTCCACTGTGACACAAGCAGTAGTCACCATCTGCTGTATCCTTTCACAAGTCTTACAGATAAATGAATTGTGCTTTTGAGTAAGTTCTCATGATAGTTGATGATAGTTTCACGTGACTTGAACCAGGACATTTCAGCAGCTGACTTGAGCTGTGACGTCTGAGTTTTAACTCTCCAGCTGCATTTTTGGATCCGGGTCCGCTGTTGTGTTTACAAAGTGGGACTGGCTACATGAGCATACATGACAGAAGTAGATATGATAACTGACTCTGGTTTAGTTGGTCTTATACGGTTGATTTCCTGTAACAGCTTCACATTGCACACTCTTAAATCTGGAAGCAGTCATACAGACTTTAAAATGCACCTTTCAAACAAATGAAATGCAAGTGCTATACAGGATGTTAAAAAAGCCTTTAGAGACTGATGCACGTTAAAACAACCAAAAGTTCATGTAAAAGGCACTTAAGATAACATTGACACAACATAGTTTTACAGCTTAAAAGCACACATCAAGTCATGTGAGGTACTATATTACACAATATGATAAAGATTACACAGTTTTGTAGAATTTAATTCATGATTTTCATCCTTAACATTAAAACAGAAGTGTAGGATACTTAGATTAGACACCTGAAGACTTTCATCCAAAACTGTTTAGGCTGTACATTAAATATCCTTTGATGTGATCTCCAGTCTATTTAGGAAGAATTTACAATGCAATGCGATCAGTAATTCCTTAACTTGACACACTTCAGATACTTTTTTGTTTGCCCAGGAGGAGTACTATTACATCCACGTGTCTGCTGTAGTTGAATGGATGCTCAGTGTCAACCTGGAGCTGTTTGAGCTCAGCTACGCCGTGGAGTTCTGGTTCTTCTCATCCTTCATGATTTCAAACCTGTTGGGCAAACGAGAAGAGGAAAAACCTTTGATGATGACGATGTCCTGATATGAGGCCGCCAGGGTCCAGCGTGTGAGCAGTGAGGATGGACTGAGTAAGACATCTGTGAAGACTGTAGCTGGATCGTGGCTGGAGGACCAATAGTTTTTTTTTCATCACTCCGCTGGGCTGTATTTCAATCCACCTATGGATTATGACCACTTTTATTTCAAACTCTTGATACAGTTGCCTAAAAATCAAATGATTTTCTTCACTGTTCCTTCGGGTAAAACATTCCCTATCTATTGAAAACTATCTATTGAAAATGAACAAAACACATCAGTCGTATTATACTTTTGCGCAAGCATAGCCAACAGAACAACTAAACTGAAGTGTAACATTCTAATACACCTTATTTATGTTAATTTGTTTTTTTTGTACAATACCTTTTATCACTATTACCATAATCAACACTGAACCTCAGAATCACTGTGGCACATTAACATTCTTTAACAGATCTAAAGATTTGCATATTAGCTTTGGCACTCTAATAAAATCATGGCCACTGTACACACTGACAGGGCGTCATTCAGTGTGTTATTCTGACAATACACAGATTTGCCTCCTATCAGATGGGAGTTCCTATAGTGTCACAAAATCCTGTTTGACTGGACGATGAAGTGACATTAAGAGACATTTGTTTTGACAGTTCATCCATGGTATTAAGAACACAGACGTCAACACATCAAGTAAAACTTACAGATCCAGAAATGCAATGTTGGCTGCGCACAGCACTGTGGGTGTTGTCTGTCTACTTTCCTGTAAAACGTTTCTAGGTGCGGTCTGTTGAATGTAAATGAGTGTAACTGTGCGTTTCAGATTTCAGATTATTTACCTTTTTAAAACAACTTAAAGGCCCTGAACACATATTCTCACTCCTGTGTGACAGGGTGCTACACAAATACAATATTTTGTGCCAAAGTTAGAACAGAAGAGACTTCTGTATTTATGATCTTGTCCTTGTTTTTCCTTGCTTGAAGTGAACAGTGTAGTTGAAACAGGAACTTCTACATTCTGTTCCACACCTCATTCAAGTTTCTAACATCGATTCATATTCACGTTTCTTTTTTTTTTTTTTACCTGCTTTTAGTGAACACTATTTCCCACAAAGCTCAGATGTTCACAGGCTGAACGTGTCTGGGACAAAGAGGACTGACAGCTGTACACGTTTCTAAACAGCAGCCGAGAGTTTTATGAATGTGGATGAAACCAAGTTATGATGACTCAAGTACCTGTGCTGCTATGCTTGTAATCATGGGAGATGTAGTGTTTTCTCTGCTCACAAAGTAATTGTGTCTTTAAAATCACAAAGCTTTCAGTTTATTGTTGCAAGCACTGCTGATCTGTCATAAACGTAAACATGAACATGTTTCCGACACAGATGAAAGAAATGAGGACTCAGAGCTCAGCCCTCTGTCAGGGTTAGCAACATTTCAATCATCAGAGTCCTGAAGAAGCTGATTGGGTGGCTCGTTTCAAAACATTAACTTTTGCTGTTATTTAGTTTCTATCTAATATTATAGAGAAATCCTGACAATTTGAAACTAGGTTTTTCAGAGACTTTGAAGCAGATATTGATGGTAAAAACAATGTGAAAGGGGTTATCTGTATGATCAACCTACAAAGAATTATCACCTGAATCTGCAGCTCTCCTTGACTTTGCTTGATGAGTTTTTATTGTTGAGCTGTTTAACTTTACGGTTTTGGTTCTCACAGGATCGTTGAGCTCGATATAAAAATGGCGGAGACCAAAAAAAAGAGCTAAAATATTAATATGACTAAGTGAATGATGTTGCTCCATTGCTGCTGGATGTGCAAATAATCTGTTTGCTAAGATCGGCATTAAAAAATTAAGTTATTGCAGACTTGAGTCTTATTCTTCCACAAGTTGCTTCACTTCAGACACCGTGAGCTCATAAACTTTCACGAAACAAGAAAACATGGTTCTGGTTTTAATGCAAAGCACTTAACCTTTACTTGAAAGAAGGTAATATACATCCTGGAATTACAGATAATAAAGATACATTATGAGCAAAATCATTTCACAATGAATATCATCTTTTCCTTTGCATCAACCAAGAGAGGAGTGTGACATTATCTACAGTTTTTTGTTAGGAAAAAAGACAGTGAAAAGCACACCTAATTCTGTCAGCATTTTTACTGTATGGTACACTGTAAAAAATGTCATCTATATGCAGTAGTCCACATCGTTAACCTTAATAACAAAAAAGAGAAAAGAAAAAAAACAATTTGAAAAAACACGACGTTTTCATGGTTGTCTTTCAACTAAGAAGTTCAACTGCAATGCATACATTATAAATAAATGTAAAGGGGAAGAAAAAAAAAGTTCAAAAAGTACTACAAGCAATATTCCATAATTCCAGCATGGCTGAAACAACAAGTGGCCTTAAATCCAAACCCTACACTTTGGAGTGTGACCACGGCTTTTACACACCTTTAAGATACTGTAGATTCTTCATGCTTAACACTTCTGGATAAATCAAGTTAAAACTGCCCTTAAAATTTGTTCAGTGAGAGGATAAGTTGCCTACCATCTTTTCCTGTAAGGTGAGAATCACTTTTTGTAAGGAGTGAGAACTCTGCATGAGAAAAAACACAAGGCTGTAACAAGTTTTTGTTGTTGTTGTTGTTTGTTTTTCTTTTTGCAAATCCAAGCCATTAAGTACTGAAAAAAAAGCTCGTTCTTAGCTCACTGGTATTAATCACAGAACTCTTCAACTCTAAAAGCAAATCATCTGTGTTCTCTCGCTCACGTTTGACATCTTCTCTACTCCTTCTCCAGCCTCCTCACTAGTTTCACTCATTTCTCATGTTGGGGGGGAGGGAGGGGGAACTCCAACTGTACACACTATGAACAAATCTCTTTTTTTTAATAAAAGGAAAAGACACTACAGTAGTTGACAACTCAAAAAGTATTATTGTGATGATGCGGTTTGGTAATTGTTTAAATCTACAGCAAGTTGAAAGGGGAAGGGAGGCGTTCAAACAGAATACATGTTCTTGGTGGTGGATCCGCTCTTGCTGGATGTGTCGTCATGTGACTGGTAGCCGATCATGGCTTTGATGGGGATGTTCAGACGCTCTTTATAAAGTTGCCTGAGGAAAAGACAGGAAATGAATGCTGTGTGAGGACTAATGCTGAATTAGTGTCACCACCTAGTGGTCGGCTACAGTTAGCAAATCCCTGAATCGTTCCATCACATGTACTTGGCTTTATTTCCGACCGACAAGGTGACTTTTTAAACTTACCCTATCGTCATGATGGCGTCCCTGTTTTGGCAGTTGCTCGTCCAGATGGCTATTTTGTCACCTTTGGGTCTGACGTTGACCACAGCTCCACACACATCTTCACTTGCCTCATCAAATGACTCACCGACTAAACACAAGAGCTGCAAAATACACAAAACGTCACAAACTAAACTAAATCTTATTGTTATTTTTTTTAAAAATCATAAATCACAGCCATTAAGAAGATACAGGTTTGTCTACGAGATGAAAAGAGTTTTACCGTCTCCATCCAGTAGCGGTCAAGGTCATTGTGTCTCTGTTGTTTATTGAGAGTCATCAGCCATCGACCCCCCAGTTTGTTCCTGTCGTCCTCCCACATTGGTTTGATCCCATCCTGGCACACAGAGTGAACAAAGGTATTAAATAGATCATTAAAAATCAAGCTATGTGGAATAAATGTCTTTATTTCACACTGTAGCACAGCTAGGAATTTAAACAATTAATTTTAGGTGCTACAAACATCCCAAGGGTAACAAGGAAAATTCTTTATTTAATTTTAAAAACTGATTTTATTGAAACAAAAGGGTCTTACCTTAAATAAACAATAATCACAGCCAAAGCCGAGTTTGCTTGGTTGCTGTATGTGGTTGTATAATCTGTAAGAAACACAGAATAGTGGCTTCAGTGACAGCACAAGCTTCATCTGCCATGCCTCAGATTAATGGAATGAGGAACACAAATCTGTACACTCTCTGGTATTTTACGTCACGTCTCGCTTTACTGTAAATGTTGTTCTGCTTATGGCAGAACCTCACAGGGCACATTTCTGTCACGCTGCAACCACAAATCTGTTTTGGTCCGTTCTCAACGTGACTTCAAACCCCACCAGGAGCATTTCAGAAGCGGAGCACCTTGCTCAACAGATTTTGTTTACTTGGTCATTTTTCTTTGGTTTACATGCTTCAGAATATGTACACATGCTGCATAGTTAGTTAGATTGTTTCTCCTTTTGGCTGCTTTTATGATCTGAAGTTTGCACAGGGTGTTTTATTTTGAAAATCGACTGGACTTCTCTACGCCATTTCTGTGCCTGACTTCCAGCCAGCTCGAGCTGCTCTGTGCAGACTGACACGGGTCACTCGTAGTACCTGTCAAAAACGGTACAGCCGCGTATTCTCTGCAGAGCCGAGCAGAGAGCTGCTTCTCAAACAGACCGTGGCGGTTATTTTGGCGTTTCAAACATGTAACACGTTCGTTTCCCTGGCAGCCGCACACGGAACACGTCTCATTCATGCCCGGTGGAATTTCACCGTAATGGTATGAGGAACACAAATAGGTAAACAGAGACACTTCTCTGTAAAAGCTGATCTGCTTACATGAGGGCTAATATATCAGAAACTCTTTCTTAATCAGAATTTTAATTGATTTGTTTGTGCTTTTCATAACATATACTGCAAATGCACATAAATTGAATGAGGTGGAAAATTTTTGGTGCCCGCATTATTGTTAATGTAGCTTTACAACAATATTTCAGTAATCTGCGTCTCCATCAGCGGTTGCTGACAGGATAACTGATTATCTGTGTCACTCGCAGAGTGAAAGCCTAAATCATTTTATTTAAATACCTGAACGGTGACAAAATCATAATTATATTACACGACGAGCGGAGAACACTTACGCCCAAAAGTCCTCCACTGTGTCAAACTTGGAAATGAGACGCAGGTTCTCTGTCCAGCTTTTGCTCTTGTCATTTTTGAAATACCACAGGGCCCATCTGAAAGAGAGGAAAAGATAAAGATTAATACACTCAGTAGTCATAGGACAACAAATAATTTGTTTTTTTTCCTGTCTTCAAACAGCAAAACAACTCAAACATTTCTGATAAGCCTCAGTAGAATGAGGACGTGTCTACATTTGCTGTAAGCACCATTATATGAAAAACAAAAATAGCCTCGAGCCAAGCTTATAACACAGATATGCACCTATTTCACAACAGGACACAACAGCTAGTTACAAAAGCATGCATATCAATGCAGGAGAACAGAGAAAGCTAGCCATCATCAGCGCTACAAATACAGCCTTTGTTTATGGCGAGTGCCATTATTCTTTCATCTGCTCCCAGAAGGGCTAGCAGGGGAGGGATGAGGGCAATGAGAGGACACTGGCCAAACCCTGTAACCCCCCCAGCCACAACACCACAATAGTAATCAACTATCAAACCCCACCCATGCGTCATAAACAGATGTTAATAAAGTGAACAAAGCCTAATCAGAGCATGAATCTGCACTCGTGCCATGTAGAAACTCCATTATTACACAACAGTGTTGGAACAACATTCAGCATTCAGGCGTCTGGTGCTGAACCCAGACTGAGGACGGTGTGTTTACATGCCTGCTACTACTGGGCAAACAGTACATCAAGTCAGTGATGTATTTATTGAGGGCCCTGCTCCTTTATAAGTCAGTTCATTCCAGTATGACCTGAAACAATTTAAAAAGTCTTTCAAATCCTAAACTGAATGACTTCGTTCCTCAGGCGTGGGTGGTGGATCGTATTGCCAAACACAGGTGTAGACGTCTTGGCTAATTCCAGGTTTTGAAATAAAGGCAAAACTAATGGAGAGACAAAACAACATTCCTGAGACAAAATGCATGTCTATAAACGGGGTGTGTGTGTGTATTTCAGGCTTTCTTTAGAGATCAACAGGGTATCACAAAGAGGCCCTGCATGGTTGTTATGCAGACTGAGCAACATTTAATGAATAAAATAAATAAATAAATCACACTTGAAATATTTTGATCTATGTAAATTATTATTTGGCAATATATTGCTTGATCTACAGGGCAAGACTGTTTAAGGAGGGGAGGTATATTTAGACTTATAGGCTGTGCCTGTGTAGGCATAAAGGGAGGATTGTACTGGAACGATATAAGCGGACCGCGTGGTCAAGAATAGTTAAAAAACTGGATTTAATATATTTTCTCAGTGGTAAGGATAGAATCTTGGGTTGGAGTCAGTCTTCATTGTGTTCATCATTATTGAAGAAAACCTTGCAAAATGATCATACTGCAGATACATCTGTGTACGTCGGCCAACAAGAAACTGCGTTACAGAAATGACAAAATTACAGAACACAGAGGTAATTTAAACACCGTGTAAAATCACCGTTACATGGTCTGTCCACCAGAAAGCTGTAAAACATCCTGCTCACATTATTGGATTTGTTAAACTCTCAAATATTAATATTAGTATTAGGATTAAATTCAGTATTGGCTAGCCTATATTGCTCATAACAGAAATTACATAACAGAAATTATTTGGCACTCTCTTCTAAAACTAATCTGACGGCCATTTTATCCATTAATATCTCCACAGAAAGGAACAGCCATGTCTGGAAATAAAACCATGAGAGCATAAGTATAGAGATTATCGATGCTTTTCATTTTTTTGCTAGACTGTGCACTAATGCAGAACATTTCTCACTGCATAATACGTGTTTTCATAAACTAAATCACATTCCGGCAGCTGCTTCCTTTTATTTTAGTACCGTGTGAAAATCATGTTGCATGACTTGAAACTTGAAAGTGGTCGCCATGCCTACTAATGTTACAGCTAAGTAATAGAGATGAACAGCCTGTTCAAATCTATCTGTAGATTCACCTTCACCAAACTCTTGGCAGAAATAAAAGCAGACGTGATATTAATACAGTCGCACTGACTCGAGTAAGTTTCAAGTCTCTGCATGCTATCACGCATTATTAAAGCGACACTTCTTTTTGTCAAGGAAACTGCAAAGCGGCAGTTTCTGCTGGTTTTGGTTCACTGAGCGGTTTCTCTTTTTAACAGGGCTGAATTTTTATTCTATCCAGCTAACTCAGTCGTTTTGCTGCAGAGCGAATTCAAGACAGCGACAAGATGTTACAACACTCGCACAGTTGCCAGTTTAGTAGCTACAACTAATGCCCTCTAATACAACAGTCATGCAATAAATCCTCCTTTCATGAAGGTTTGTTTAAACTGCTTGAAGGGAGGTGTTGACACTTAGTGGTCATTTTTGTGGTGCTGTTGAACTGTTTGCATCACACACAGAGATTCTTCTGTTATCCTATATTATTATTATTATTAGCATTATTAGCATTATTATTATTATATAAACAGGTAAGACAAAATAATAGAAATACCTGTCTACCTTAGTTTAAGCTACATGCACTAAACAGTCTTCCAACTCTGTATGTTTGTAAAAAAATATTTCACAACAAAACAGTCTTACAAAATTCCCATTAATTCAACAAGACAGAACTTCCCTATTGTAAAAAAACATCCGTGAGGCAAGAGAGATGTGACAACACAGAGCCCTTTGACTGAGGCGTCCATAATTAATGGCGTTACAGCTGAAGCATCACACTACAATAACCTGACCACAGTACGTTTACATCAAATCTGAACGCCTAAAAGCAGTATGGCAGGTTAACGTCGGTCAGGCTACAGCAGCAGACGTGGACAACCTTGACCCCTGAGGCTGTGCTGAACAAGCAGAATGGACTAGAAGTGACTTACTAAGTGAACTATTCAGCATTTCCTAAACGGACTGTACAATGCTCCTGAATAGGTTGTCACAACCACAGAACTATGATAACATTTCTAAAAGGACAATAGTGAACAACAGTTGCAACACGAGCGTGCAGAGCAGGAGGCAGAGTTCTTCATTTGGTGCTTCTGGTGTGAATATAAAAACACATAACCACAAAACGTCAAACAAATTATTGGGCTGCTATAGGCTTAATGCGCTGCTCCAGATGATTTCACTGGTAATATAATCCTTAAAAAGAATGTATCATTTCAGTAAATCATCCTGAGTCACTATACATAAGCAATTTCACAATACTGTACTTTCCTCAAGGGGGGGTACCCCCCACCCAAACTATGGAAGGAGTAAGTCTCAGCACAAAGTAGCCTACGTGCAACCTCTTTTTTAATTGCCAGACATGAAATAGATGAAATAAAAACAGTATTTATCTTATTCTAAATTTGACAACACTTTAAACTTGTGTTTTTTTTTTTTAATAGAACGATTCAGTTAAACTGCCTTTGACTTGTGACAGTCCTCCTCCATGTTGTGCTACATCATTTGTTTCCTTCTTGTAACCGGCCTCAGTCCCATAATTATTTGCTGTGACTGTGATATATTCTCATATTCATCACATTTTTAGGCCTTTTTAACAGCATGTGTTCAGGAAGATTACAGTATTTGTTGCGAAATGCCATCAGATCTTCAACAATGATAAAGTTTTGCCCTATTCAACAGTGCGATTAGCGTTACCTAATCTCCATTAATATCCGAATACTGCAGCGTATGTGCACGCAGACAGCTTTAGGTGTGTGCAGCTGTTTTATTCTCACCTGTTTTGCAAGGGGTGCTTGATATACTGCTCGGGATTCGCAACGACTTGGCTGTCAGTCTGTTGATCTTCAGTTTCGATTGTTTTCTGGAGGAGACACACAAAACAAAAGACAGCGTATAACTTCTCTGAATACAAATTACATAATCTCTGTATGATCACCACCATGAAGGACATTTTCCAAGGCTCTATGCAAAGATATGAGGTGGGGGATGCATTAATATGTTACCAGTCTCGTGATATGAGGCTAAATGTGGCGTTGTAGTAACAGATCTGTCACAAAGGGGCTTAAATTAGGCCTTCTCCTGACCTTTAATCATCATTATAAGTAAGAGACAATATTATAAATACACTTTATATCTCATAGGCCACCATATCCACATTATAGTTACTGATGTTTCTCAGGGGACCAAAGCTATAACACACACACAGAGTTAAGTATCACATGAAAATGTGCAATATCACTGCCACACCATCAAAACCCAAGTATTTTAGGCTAGTTAACAGCAGGCTACTAACTTAGATATTTGACAGTAGTATCCAGCTCTACAGGGTTAATATTTCAAACAATACTCAGTAACAGCTCACAGAAAATATCTAGCTTTAGGTCGGTCAAATATGTGTGTATATTATAAGCAGTAAAACACAGTAACGTTACAGTTAGGCAAGTTAACGTCGCTAGCATCAGTTTTAGCAGACGTGCTAACATTAGGCTAGCTACGAGCTAGATACACACGTGTCCAGATTGTCTCAGATTTGAACAATAATATGAAACTAAGAGCGTTTAAATGTGTCGATGGTTAATTAAAAAACACCGTAAGGTGCCGACCCTAACATGGAAGTGGGTTAAAACAATTCATTGATTGGAGTTTGAATGAACGACGTCCACTCAGTGAGTCAGTCCCTCCCTGCCAACAAAGTCAGGCTCTCCATCACATTGCTGTGCGTGCTAACCGCTAACACTGATCCACGCGAACTGGCACATCTGTGGCCTCAAACTCAGCCCTTTCCCCAAAATATCGGGCTCCCCTTCGAGGAAGCAACACTATATAATAAAACAGCCACATATAGTGAGGATGTGGCTGCTATTTCTGTGCAAATTACTCGTTTTTTTCCTGCTATCTCTTGTCTCTCTTACCGGCTCCGATGTCGCCATCTTGACAGTAGAAATGTTCTGCCCGTTCAGCGCTTCTGCGTCACACTCCGACCACTCACACACCTACGGCAGCCGCCTGAGTCCACTATCAGGCGGGTGATGATGATGCGCAAGCATGCAGGGCTCCCTATAAAAGGACACACATCAAACTCAATGTTTTTAATGGTACAACATGTTCCACAGTGCCTCACATGAAGAAGAAGTAGATAAAATATAATATGAATATTAATGTATTAATGTTGTGACTTTCATTCATTGCCTACAACCTAATGTAATTGTATATAGTTATTGTATCTCTGTTTCTTATTTCTATACTTTTTTTTATATAGTTTTCTATTTGTTTTATCTTTTTAAAACTGTACTTTTTCCATATACACAAAAACATGCACAACAAAGAAAAAGCAATAAACATAAATAAAACAGTATCAACAGTCATGGCTGCAGGTATCCTTAGAGTACAAATCAGATTTATACAGCATATAGTTCACATGTCTTTCGTTATGTCATACAACGCCCATTTTTTCTATTTTGTAACAGAGACATCTTCCTTGTTAGGTAATTTTTCCCATACAGTATATTTCGCTTACAATCCCTAGCCATTGTTCTATGGTAGGAGATTCAGTCTTGTGCCAGTTCCTTGTTATTGTCTTCTTAGTCGCAATCAGTAGTATCTTGGCTATATATCTATCATTTCCTTCATTTTAATTTTAATGTACATTTAATGTGTCTCTATACCTGTATGCACAATTGAGGGCACAGTGAACCGGAGTCAGATTCCTCATGTGTGTACACACACCTGGCCAGTAAAGCGATTCTGATACACTGATGCATAAATACCATAAATTCAATATTACCATATACAGTAAGGACTTAATACTATGACAGATATTTAAGGGACGGGATATAAACGGTATGGCAAAATGTCTGAATTTCAGTTGTATGAATCTTCAAACAATTGTCGTATTCCTCACATAATTCAAACCCATGCAGTACCTTCCACACATTAAATTAAATACACCATGTTTTAATATGCTGTCTCACAATGAAAAGTCAAAAACTACACTAGCTCTAAGGTTAGTCTACCTGCTTTAATCCATAATGAAAAATGAAGTAACTTAATGGCACTAGTGGAGGAGGAGGAGGTTGGGATGCAGAGTCATGTGTTGAACAAGTATCGTTGGATTGGCAGTGATTCACAGTGGTACAAGTACAATTATTCAAACACTGTACTTTAGTACAAGTTTGAGATACTTGTACTTTAGTAGTAAGTATTTCTCATTTATTCAATTTTATATTCCTACTCCAATAAATTTCAAAGGGAAACTGTGTATTTTATACTTCACCTTTCCCTTAAGGATACAAACTATTTTACTTTTGATACTTTTTGATGCATTTTATTGCTAATAATTATGTAGCTTACTATTACGCAAGTATAATTTTCAGTGCAGGACTTGAAACAAAGCAAGTTTACATTGTGGTTTTGTTTTCTCCCACTGGTGGTTCAGTAACCAGCACATAAAGGACTTTTATCCTGGTCACACTACGTCTCACCCGAGCAGGATTTATAGACCTCTTTCTTCATTTTTGTCAGCTGTTTGGAGACAAATCCAGGTGTCATTTTTACCACAGGATGTTTGGCTCTAATGTTTCATCATTTAGAGGACCATTAGTGCATACCTGACTGTGACACAGCATTCTTGTTTTTCCTGATGACACACTTTAACTGATACAGTGACATTAAGGTGAGATAAGGTTGTTTACTTGGTGTAGTTGGAGTGATTTCCAAGGTTCCAAAGTGTTTTCACATCAATAAGTCAACACCTGGAAAGCATGCTATGTATTTGAATAGGAGGAACATTGTGTTTTATTTGTGAATCTGGCATGTTAGATGAAAGCCTGAGCTGTTGTTTTGACAGATCCTGGTATAATGTAAAATCAACGCTGGTATGACAGTATAAAGCCCTTTTGTGTAATGCCTATGAGAGCTCATTTATTGACTCCTTTGGTGACTGGTCACATGTGGCCTGCTGTGTGAGCAAATTCGACACACTGATGACAATTTTAAAGGGGTTTGAAAAGGTTGACAAAAGCCATGAGGAATTTCACCTAAAGAGCAAGCTTAGATAATTCTTTACTTGTGATTAGTCCAACGACTGACAACCGCTATCTCTCTCTCATTCGTAAATTCACATGGGGATTCAGAGAGTCATGAATCATTATGTTGTACCATCACTGTGGTGTATTTGTTCTCTTGTGGGAGCTTCTCCATTTTCTGCCACTTAATACTACATGGTGAATGGATTGTTCTGACCACTCAAAGTACTTTTACACTACATATCTCGCTCACCCATTCATACACTGATGCCATTAGCTGCCATGCAAGGTGCCAACTGCTCATCACTTTTAGGAGCTGATGATTCATACACATTCACACACTGACGGTGCAGTTTTTCAGGAGCAGTTTGACGTCCAGAATCTTGCTTAAGGATACTTTAACATGCAGACTGGAGGAGCCGAGGGTCGAACCGATCATCTGATTAGTGGACAACAGGCACTACCTAAATATTGTGCTTGAATGAAGTTGGATTGGTGCATTGAAACTTAACATGTCTTGTCAAATTGTAACGTTGGAAGGAGTTTTGTTATCAGAACAAAGAGAATTGTGAAACCATAAAAACATTCACTGATTCAAACTGAAGCTTTAAATGAAAACTTAAAGACAAAATAGACTTTTTTTCCACTTATTCACTTATCTTTCTAATGATGAGGCAAATTTCAGATTCAACATTCAGCTACAGACAGTAGAGCTCAGCGTGTTGATTCATTATCTCAGCACTTACTTCTTAAGATTTGCTTTACATTTTACTGAACTCCTGAAGCTCTCTTGTGTTTGTTGAAGTTTAAGTTTCATCTCACTGACTCAGAAGCAAATGATTTTCTTACATCACTTAAGAGGGAAAAAACAACAACATATTACCAGCACTGGAGACAAATTGTGCAAAAACAAGTCATGATTCATCTCAAAAGAACATATTACTAGACTAATATTCTCTAGCAGTGAGTCATACAGTATGCTGGTGTGGGAAATTCAGAAAAAAAAGAAAACCTTTTTTTTTTTGGCTTTTTTGAATCGTGACTAACCCATGAAATCTGTTCTGTTTGGCTTGCTGAAAACACATCAGCCTACATCCTATTTTAATAAACTATATAAAGAATAAATGCTTAAAAAGCCCTCACATATCTGTCAAAGATTATGCAAACATACAGACTCTCCATCATACCCACACACACCAATAAGGACAGAAGAAATCATATTCAGGTCCAAAATATAAATATGACTTTATTTCACAATCCCGAAAGAGAGATCAGCCATCCATAAAAGGAATGCTAAATTTAGTCTCTTCTCAAGTCTAAACTGGATATACTTTCAGCAACATACAGTAATTCAGTTTCAAAATAAGCAAGATCATCCATTGTCTAAACACCATTAACAATACAGTAAAAACAATATGGTTCACATACATATTTACATTTTTTTTCTACTAATAAAAGTCTTTTTTTTTTTTTTTTTTTTTTAGATTTTTGAATGCTGGTGCTAGTTGTTAGTTCCTCGTTGATACAAAGACTTTGAGTGTGGACTGAGAACATCCCGCACAGTAAATCAAAAGAAACATTTACTTTGTCGTGTTGAAAAAACGTCTTTCTAAATCGAACTATTTAAAAACAGTTTACATTCATGTCATTTTGTGTGTATGTTGATGATTTTTTGAGATCTATCTGAGAGTTTAGTTCTCTGTGGAAGACTTTGAACTCTTTAAAAGATGGACATCTAGACAATAATTTGCTTCTTACTGGTATTTTGAAAAAACATCATGATCAATGGTGGGATACCAACGATTTTCAGTCTGTTGTCAGCCAGTGAACATCCAGAGAAATGATAAAACTACCTTTATACTGAATGATATATACCAGATCAGTGTGTGCTGAGTTTCAAAAAAGCACCATGCCATCACCGTTCAGTATATAACCAGGTTAGGTCAATGCATGTACCATGACATCCTGTCCTATTAGCACCAAAAGGAAGTCGAAGTGTGTAAAGAGTCCAAAATGTTTCTCACAGGAAACATTACACCACCAGTGTTAGTGTGAATACCAGTGAAAGGTCTTTATCGGTTGTGCTGAAATTTCATTGACGAGTTTTTCCTTTAAATGAAGAGCTTCTCTTTCATGGGTAATACAAAATAAAAAAATCCTGATTCACCAGGAGTTGACACCAACCCCCTTATTCAGACCCTGTAAAAAAAGCTATCTGTAAACAAAGTCTTCACAAGGGTCGAGCACCCGAAATCGTCTTAGGCAATTGTCTGAGTGGGTATCTGATGTTTGAGTGGTTTTCCAACAGGAGCAGAGAGGAGGCAAAAGAAGAAATGGTTTGATTAGTCAGCATTGGCTAACACAGTTTTTTTTGTATTCAAATCTGACACTTTGTGATTTCTGTAAAAATAGAACAGAAGTCTCATTAGCACCATTCAAATGTACAGTAAGTTTGTTCACACTTGTGCCCCATGAAAGATCTTTGAATACCCTTTCCAGAAGGTGAACATACAAGTTAAGTGCCGATAATGACAAGCACTTCATTGTTGCAGCATTTCACAATTCCTCATTATGCTAAGTTTTGAATTTCATTAGATATGTATGCCATTTTCAATCAAATAAATGCAGAAACACTGTAAAAATAAAACCGGGTTCATGCTAAGCTGTCATATATATCTCTATCTGTACATACATATTCAGGCCTATAGATTGGGACCTTTTTCAAGTTAAGTTTAGGAAAACAAAAAAGTGCTTCTTAATATGCCATACATATCTGTGAATAAGAGACAAACCATTCAGATGTAGAGAAAATAAAACAACAAACCAAAGACGTACATTTCTTTCATCGACTGCCGACAGAGATCCGAGACAGCAGAATGAAAAGCACGATGCTACATGTGACAATCTGTAGTAAATATATGCACAATATTAGTCTTGTTTTCTACATTATGTGATGTAATGAAGTTTGCTAAACAAAGGTTACAGTGAGAATGGCACCAATGTAAAAGCCAACGTGATTCATCTTATGAGAAGAGAATGACTGGCTGAAAAAAAAAATAAAATAAAGAGCATAATCCTGCTGTACAACACAAAATCTGAGCATCAACACATAATGCAGGTTATCATAGAAATCTTGCAGTAAACAGGCTTACACCAGGAATTAAATAGAAATCGTTATGATCAGAATAAATAATCACATCTTTTTTGTTCTTAATCATGTATATAAAACCAGTTTAAAAACGTCTTAAAATGCTTCAAAGCACCATCTCTTTACATTAAAAACGACACCCAGACTCACAGTTAAAAAGCCAACAAACTTTGCTCTTCCGCATCACTTTGAAGGCAGAGATGAAGAAGAACAAAGTAAACAAACAGATATTAGAAAAGCACAATGAAAACGACGTAAAAATGAGAGTAGCAGTTTGAAGTTGATTGAGGTAAGGCAGAAGCACAGAGTGTGTGTGTGTGTGGGTGTGTGTGTGTGTGTGTGTGTAAAACATGTTGACTAAGTCCAGCGATTGTAGGGACCCGTCACTTGGGTAAGAGCATAAGGGGACACGGTGATGACACCATCCCTCGGGAGAGTCCATGCTTGACGCGTGGGGACATTCATCCTCCTTGCCTCCTCTGCCTCCTCCCCTGTTTCCTCCTCCAGGTCCACACCTCCAGCTCCTTTGCTGGTGCCTGTGATGTCCTCCATTCTTAATCTCTCAGCCTCCTCCTCCCGCTCTCGTTCCCGCTTGGCCATTTTGGCGTCCCACATAGCCATCCCGTGGCCTGGTTCATTTAGAGACTTGTGCTGGTAGAAGACCAGGGAGATGCGGGTGGGGTGGCTGCGGTTTGGCCTGAGGATAGGAGTGGTGGCGTGGAGCTCCCGCCGTGCACACTCTATCAGGATGGAGCCGTGTGATGGTGCCACGGCTACTCCGCCTATGTTGTGATCCAGGAAGTTGTGCTCGCTGTCTGACCACACCTCTTCCTGCTTCACTTCTTCTGGTTCAAGTGGGGGAGTTTCTGATTGAAGGGGAAGAGATGAGAGAGGAGGGAGGCCATGACCCCTGACTTCTGCTGCGACATCTCCTGCAGCCCTGTGGAGTCCATTGAGCCTGCTGAAGAGACCCTCGGAGGTAGGTCTGGGGGAGAAGGAGGAGGGAGGAGGAGCACTCCCACTGGGGGAGGGTCTGCACAGAGAGGAGCAGTGCACCTCGTTCGGCTCAGTTTTAAAAGTAGGGGGGTAGTCACTAAGGGCGTTATGTGGAGGTATAAGTTCTGACGTAACACTCTGGTCAGCAGATGCTGGAGAATAACCATTCACGGCGTCACTCATTGTCTTATAATTGAGAGCTGAGCCATTCTGTCCGTACTGGAGGCCAGCGTGGACAGAATTGGGGGAGATGACCTCTTTCTGTGGGATGATCCCTGCACCCAGAGTGGGGTAGCTGCTGGTGCTCTGGTTGTAAGTGCTGGGTTGATTCCTGTCTGGTACATACCTCCCAACGCTGGCAGGTCTGGGTGGTAGTCTGTGTGAGCTGTAGTAGCCCTGAGGCTCTGTTTGGATGTAGAAAATACATGTATGAGGTAATACTCAAAAACATTTTGACCTCAACATACAATTTATTATTACAGAGAGACTTGGATTTACTACCTTTATTGGGGGTTTCACTTTTCACTTTCCCAGGAGTGAGAGGAGTCAGTCCAAGCTTCTTCTCCAGTTTCTCTGCTTGAGCCCTCAGACGAGCCTCTTGTCTTATCTTACGGGCAGATTTCACTGGCTCAGCCAGAAGACGAACCTGATGAAAACAAAAAAAAAAAATCAATGATTTAAAACATGATGCATGTTTATAATTTTCTCAGAACGCTGAAAAACATCATCATTAGTATCAAAAGCTGTTTCCCCGTCCACTCACCTCACGGGGAAAGGAAGACAGAACTTGCAGAGCACCACTTCGGATCTTGGCCCACTGGCCCTCAACCTGACCAAACTCATCCCTGTCAGAGATCCTGTAAAGTGGCAGAACGTGTAGCTGCTCATCTTCTGGTATGTTACGCACTGCACGGTTATCTTCCTTGGTTAAAGTGCAAACCTGAAATAGGACACAGACAAAAGCCAAGTTGTTAAACCAAACAGTAGACCGTACCTTATTCGTCAGACTGATCAAAAACTAGAACCAATGACCCTTGAAATAGTTTGGGGTTGTGTTTAGACAGCGCAGAAGTAGATAGTATGGTGTCACACTTGCTTGTAGCTTACTTACCACAGTGCTGCCGTTATTCATGTTGTGAGTATCCTTGTGAGCGTGGGCACAGAAATCCACACAGGCTGTGACCCCCGAAAAAGGACGTCCCTCCCTCCTTCCAAGTCGGCAGTCCCCTCCTGTCTCCTCATTTTCCACCTGTGAGAGGTGAAAGGACAAGACAGGAGAAGAGTTTGGTTTGTGCTGAAGATGATAAAAGTTTCAAGCTAAGATTTTGTGTAAAAGCTGTAAGAGATGTGGACGCATCTACAGGGAGGCTGTTCCGGAGTCTGGGTGTGGATAGACTCTAAACGCTTCACTGAGTAGAGACAGCTTTCATTGCTAAAACTGGTTGGAAACAATTAGAAAGTTCGAAAATAAAACTGCATTGCAGAACTAACGTCTTTAGGGCAGAGACATGTGAAGCTGTGTGGTTGTAAACAATGTCATACCATATAGCTTCTCTCTGTGTTACAAAGAGATTCAGGCAAGGCCTGTTCAAGTAATTGAATTAGTAATTGAGTTTGTTTATTAGCGGCTGTTCTTGCTGCTATTCAAGCAATACTTTGCATGGAGAAATACCAAGATAATCTGAGATGTGGAGGATAAACTGTGAGGGGGTTACTGATGAAATCTGAAGCGAGGCTGTGTTGTACTTTGAGAACAAAGAGAAGAAACCTAAAATCAATTCAGGGTTATCAGAAGAAAGTACGGCAGCTGTTGAATGTTTCGTACCTGGTTTTGGAAGGCCTCAGGTGCCAGTCTTTTGTAGAGTGGTGCGAGGTCAGTGGCAAGATTCTGAAGGTTGTTCTCGATCTTCTCCTCCTAAAACGAATAAACAAGTGTTTGTTTGTAAGTGTTCTGGCTACAGGTGTTATTGTCACATCCTACTTAAGCCTCTAGGAGGCAGAAGATTTGATTGACTAAGTTTGTCTTTCATCACTGGAACACCAGAAAAAAAATAAACAAAAGAGATTGCAATAGATGATTTCCTCTAGGATCTGCGGCAGCTGACCACTCCCTCACCTCCTCCCGGTAGTCTCCAAGCAGGCGGAACTTGCGGGGCACTTTGCTGCGGGCAAACTTACAGCCATTGAAGTACATACTCCAGGAGCAGCCAAAGGAAAACGAAGCTCCGCAGGTGTCTGGGTCCAAACCCTGGCATGCACATGTACGACTGTGGAGATGCAGGAAGATGAAGAAATAAACAAAGCTGGGAAGAAGTAGTGTCATTGCAAAACAAAGGAGGAGGTACTCACTCTTCATTGAGGGCACAGCGGCGGCTGGTTGGGGAGCCGTATTTAAACAGGGACTGTGTGAGCTCATGGTACAGATTGTCCGCCACCGGCCGAGGAATTCCTTCCCACGCCAGGATGACGATCACCAACACGGCAGAGTCACAGTGGTGCCCTGGTCTCTGGCGAACTAAACACAG
Source organism: Protonibea diacanthus (assembly GCA_028641955.1). Lineage (NCBI taxonomy): Eukaryota > Metazoa > Chordata > Actinopteri > Sciaenidae > Protonibea > Protonibea diacanthus. The sequence goes on from CM053989.1 coordinate 12,118,295, forward strand.
CAACTTCTCCTCTTCACTTTCACGCCGGATCACCTGCAAGATGACAGATGGCACACGTACACGAAAAAAAAACAAGCAGGTTACAAGACGTACTACATGTACGTCAGCGCTGTACCACAGAAAAATACAGCAAAAACAAACATAAAATGATATCAGAAAATAATGGATTCATACTGGGAAATGGTTTTGAATCAATGTGACCTGCCAAACATGTCTATGTTTAGAGATGACGTTGGAAATAATTATATTTTGGTTATGGTTACATGGTTGGGGGCAGCTAAAGGTTTGGAAGCTGTGGTTGTGGTATGGGTAAGAATCTGGGAGTGGCTTCCATGTTTTCCCATAACTATACCATGATGGGATTCACAAAAAAACAAAGACATTTTCAGGACATTTAGGATATCACCATGAACACAAACACCAGCCACATACCCATTTAGCTATGGGACAACCCTGGGAGCTTTTTCCTTCTTTCCCAGTGTAAACAACAACTTCTATTCTTACTGCATTTCCTTTGGCACCATACCTGTAACACACACAGCACATGTAAGACAACAACATTACTCCCCATACCTGAGGACAACTGACAATACACAAATCCTCCAAGTAGTATTTTTATTGCTGACTGTTAATACACACCGACGCACAGCTCAACAGTCCACGTTATTAAGTGCTAAATAAATACTCAAACTGCTCTGATTACAAAACACATTTGTCATGAGAAAAAACTTTTTCGGTTCAGCGTGGCTGTCAGATGGACTGTGACGGACCTCAAGTTGTTTAAAACTGGCTGTCATCTTGGTTTACGGGCCCCTTGTCTCAGCTCCAGGGGTTTCCTGTTTCAACATGCTGAGCGTGTGTGTTGTGTGTACATGTGTGTACATGTGTGTAGATAAAACAGAGGTTAAATGCGTTGAGCTAGCTCAGCAATGCTTCCTTGTAATGACAGACTCTGACGCTGTGACCCCACCCCATTCCACCAAGCCTGTGGTTGACTTGTAGATTCTCATGTTTGGTAGTATACACACCCACATAGTATACTCTCAGTGTGTAAACAAAGGTGGTTGTAGTTACTCTACCTGTTCTCCATCATTTCCCTCACTGCAGCAACACTGGGTCCTGCCCCAAGGTGAGTATAATAAGGGCCTTCCTCCTTTTCAATGATTTGGTCTGTGGGGGGAAAGATCTATTAACACAATGCCTTCAAATAAACACTGACACCCTGTTTACAGACATTCCTTTTAAATATATCAGGTGTAATGTAAATGTGGTGCATGCAGTCAATGTAGCTGTATTTCAGTTCATGGGCCACAACATTGAAAGTCTGCATTTCAAGACTAAAATATATTTTAACAAGGGTCAACAAAGCTCCACAAAGCATTCAAAAGCCTCCTCCAAATATGGCAGAGAAATGTGGCCTCCTTTTGCTTGAATTGGCCCCTAAATTAGGACAGAGCAAGTGTGTGTGTGTGTCTGTGTGTGACGGAAACAAAAAAGTTTGAGGTTAAGAACTGCAGCGTCACTCAAAAGTGAACTTTCAGGAGAGATTTAGTCACATATATTTTTAGAATATATCTGACCATTGCAGACACTACAGACTTGTCTTTCCCTGAAAAATCGTCTGAATCAACTCACCCATGCATTGACAGGAGGGAAGATCTGACAGTTTTTTAGAAGGCGTATTGAGCAAGTTCTTGGTAGGGGTATCCAGAAGACTCATAGGAGACTCCAGAAAGCTCTGGACGCTGTTCTTGGATGGAGTTGACTCTGCAGAGTGTCCCAGATCCCCTTCAGTAGCCGTGGACAGGACAGTAACGGGTCCTGACTTCTCCAGCTTGTAGTAGCCCTGCTGGCTTGGAGGAGGGGACTGCCGAGCCCCTGAGAAGCCATTGACCAGACCATGGTACCCAGTAGTGTGGTTGAGGAAAGCGGTATTGGCTGGGCTGGTGTTAGGATCAGCACCATGCTGCAGCCCAGCAAAGGGCTGCACTACCTGAGATAGCAAATGCCTTTCACAGTCCTGCCCCGGTCCTGCAGCATGACCATTGCATGGACTGTGTTGGTGGAGTGGACCATTTGAAAGGGACCATGGCTGGTTTTCTTGACTGTGAATGTGGTTGATCCTTGGGAGAGTGCTGTAGTTCTGAGTCTGTGGCCCTAACAGGGTTGTATTGTGTGCATTACTATGATGATGGATGAGTTGCCTCCTTTCCTCCTGAGCCTCAGCCAAATATCTCTTCAGATCAATTTGGGCCTGAGGCAGAAACAGGTTCCTCTTGTGGTGAAGGCCTGATTTCCCCTGTGGGAGGACCTTCTTGCCTCTGCTCCTGTTGGGCGTCCCTCCATTTGGCATGCGTTTTGAAAGGGGGGTCCTAGAGTTGATTCCCTCATGTAGTCCATCACTTATCTTCTTCTTTCTGGGCTTCGAAGGCGTAGCTTTTGTTTTTTTTATGAGGGGCTTTGTCTGATTAGGGGGTGGCTGGGAGTTGTAGTTGTATTTGATGGCAGACACAGGTGTTCCTCTTGGAGGGTTGTTCTCTGACTGCTGGTTGTGTCGACACTGGATGATGAAGGCCAGGTTTGCCAGCTGAGCTGCTACTTCCTCCTCATCCCTGTTTCTTCTTGCTTTACCGAGAACCGAGTCTTTGTCCTCCCCAAACAAACGCTCATGATCTCTATTGAACTTCACGTCACTGGGACCGTTATAGCTGCATTCAGACTTGTTGACATGAGAACCAAAACCATGCTCTGTCCTCCTACAGGGTGCTTTATCATTGTCTGAACTTGCTTCTAGGAGGTTCTGCAGAGACAGCTTTGTGTTAGAGCTCGACCCCTGGGAGCACTGGATGACATTCCCTTGTCTGACCACAGGAGGGCGTATGACTGACGTCTGGTGTAGTGGTGAGCTGATGACCGAGACTTTGTTGTAGCAGATAGCTGGTGTGGGTTTGGCTTCTTGCGGCGTTGTATTTGTACTAGAGGATGAAAATGGGGCAGAATTAGAAATGGGATGTTCACACTTACTTTCAGCTTTAATGGACCCTGGGGCGCTTTGAGGTATATCTGCCAGTTGAGTCAAGGCCTCAATAGCAATAGCTTGATCAAAACTAAGATTTCTCTTCTCTGCCAAAGACTGCACGCTTGGTAGCAACACATTCGGAGGAGGTTCACTTTTGACAGCCTGGGGAGTCCTTTGCAGGCTAACAGGAGTGCTTTTCTGACACATGTCGTTCTTTAAGTCAACAGGTTCTTTCTTGATGAAGTGCAAATCTGGTGGCTCCGTTTTGATGGCGCAAAGAATGGAAGATCGAGAGCTGAAAAGTTTCTCCTCCAGTCCCTTCCTCTCTGTGACAGAAAGACACACCACGGCCGCCAGCGTGGACAGCGGGTCTTCGCAGACCTCATCCTCATCACTCAGCTGTGTGGCGGCCTGTTCAGTGATCCACATCCACGGCTCCTCCAGTTTGATCTTCTTTAGCGGAATCGGCATGCTATCTGGAGGAGTTTTGCGTCCATTCTCAGAGAAGTCTTTAGGGACTGTGGCTATGATAGTCCTTTGAGGCTCTGATGCAATCATAGTCCTTTTATAAGCAGATTTCAGATCAGAGAGTGATCCGGTGCTCATGTCAGCACCATTAGGTTTTGTCTCAGCAGAACCATTCTGAAAAGTCACAGAAGAGCATACATGTTGGTGAAGTGCAATGCTGGTCAGCTCCAGCCCGGGCTCTCTTTTAACAAGTGCTGGCCGCCCGGCTTGGTCCGAGGCCAGATTGTGGGTGAGCGAGTGGGTGATGGGGGGAGATTGTTTGTGAGGTATGTGGCCTTCCTCCCCGTCATCCTCCTCTGCTGCCTTGTGGGTATCATCCATCTGTGCCTTGCCTTTGCCATTTACCGACCCACTTTCTGGAACCACCTGAGACAAACAGAGAGAGAGAGAGGAACAAGGAGAGAGAGGTGACTCAACAAGCTCTGGCAGTATACAGTGATTCAGCTTGTTCTAAACAGTCACGGCACACAGCACAACAGATTGCCTCCCAGCATGGCACGAGCATCTGCTGCAGCCACTATGAACGCTGTGGAAAATATTATGGCATGTGAAAACAAAGAATCTGCTTTCTATAAATCTTGCGGAAACCAATCTCTAAACAGAACTAATACAAAAATTTAAACTGTGTTAGTTCACAGTCGAGGCTTCAATCAGGACTACATTCCTGCCTGAGCTGTGGAGTGTTGAGAGCTACAGAGCCACAGGTAGCCGAGAGCCAACAAGTAAACATTTGGAGTCACGCACAGTTCACGATTGCGTCACAACCGGCGGGTCACTGAGGGCATGCGTGCAACGTGTATTTACGTGTTGCACTTGTGCTGAGTTTGTAGGTGTGTTCCTGGGCATGCATGCATGTGTGATTATTAACACAGAAGCCCTACCATGCTAACCCCTGTGCATTGTTTAGTGACGGATTAACACACTCAGGGTCTTATCTTAGTTGCAGCACTGCTTGACCCTTTAGCTAAGGTGGATTCTGTCTGCCAGCAGAGCTTGGACCATCCAAAGGTCTACAGTATTGACATATTGATTGCCCCCCCCCCCCCCCCATGCAGAATAACACAGAATGCCTTGAGTGCAGATAATAAGTGCTATAACACAATTAACTTGAAACAAATCTATTGATTTGTGGAGAAATATAAACGAGTATTCTCTGTTACTGTGAGTGCACTAAAACTCATTCTGATAAAAATCTAGCTCATGTAGAGTCATTCTGCAACTATGTAAAAGCAGTCTTCATGTTTCATCATCTTGAGCACATGATTAATGGAAGTAAAGTCAAGCTGTGTCTCAGTTTAGAGTTTGACCCCCATCACATTCAGAAGTAAAGCCCTCAGCAGTGAAAGATGATTAAAAATGTTGCAGTGTGACAAAGATAAAAAAAAAAAATCACTGCATCATGTGCCAAGACTCAGCTGACAAAGGGATCTTAAACTCGTCTGCAGGAGCTGGAGGATATTTGTGCATTGCTTGGAGCTCTGTGTACTATATATTTATGTATGTGTGTGTGTGTGTGTGTCTGTGTGTGTGTTGGAGACAGAGGCATCCCATTTTCTCTCAAATGAACAAGCACAACTGCAGGGTAGCTGGAGATCATCCGTTCTTCATCACTGTTTACCTGGGAGAAACACCCATTAAGCTCCATCACTGCAACTGTTTTAATGCATTTTACAGCAGGAGATGCACACATCAAGCCAACAGATCCAGAGTAAGCAGCAACAGCACTTCAATATAAACCAGACTCCTATGAACACACAGATTACATGTGCTCTGTTCAACTTTATCCTGTCTGTTTCCAATAGACATGAGCCAGGTTGCATTGATGTACCATTACAAAACTATTTTTACTGTATTCATCTAAATATAACTAAATAAGCATTAGCATGTACCCATGCTCACACTGATGGCAGTAGAACTACAATGCTAGGCGGTGGCCTAGCCATGGGGAGCAATAGCAAGGACACCTGTGGGGAATTGAACCATTGACCCTGAGATTACCTCAGCCCTGCTCCACCTCCCGAGCTTATTAAAATCTACTACGCTTTACAAAACAAAACAATCTGTGTAGACATACTACTGCTGCTAAAAATCAACCCAAAGCTGGAGCTAGGGTTGATCCACTTTAATGTGTGTCCAGGATGTTCTGAGACATCCTGGACAAAATGGGAACAGTCTGTTTGACTTGAGCATGTGCATTGTAGAAAAGAATTGAGCCATGTGACGTCCCACATGTGATGGCAGCTGAGCGAAGGCATGAACTCTCATTCATGAGGAAGAAGGCATTCAAAAAATCTGGAGATGAAGCTCTCTTCCAGAGCTGAACAACTCAAGTGAACATGGAAAACAAAAGCTGTCAAAGGCAGTGCTGAAGTCTAAGAGGATTAATACTGAGCAATACCCTGCATTGTGTTTTTAAAGATGGTTGTTTGTTATATTAAGGATGTATCTTACTGGGCTGTGTGAAGTCAGAGAGAAGTTCTTAACAAAAGACAGTTGGCCAAAACAAATTTCGAAAGATCCTTAATGAGGCACAGAGACTGGTATAAACTATATTTAGTCTGGGCCAAAGGATCATGACTGTGTTTTAAGACACACACCATGCTTGGTACTTCATTACAAATATCATCTGCAACGTTCAAAGCATTCCAGGGGTTGATGAAGTGTTCAAAAATATTTTTATAACATTTATTTTGGTGTTTAATTACAAATGTGGTAGCCAATATCGAGTGAAAAGCAGGATTTTGTAGTAGAAGAAAAAGTAAAGAAGCCATGTGTGTTCAAACTGTTATTTGGAGACTGTCATTGGAAAATCTACCTCTTCCGCAATTATTTCTTTTTCCAGTCCAAAGCCATAAAACACGCCATTCAAGACAGAAGTCTTTGTTCTTTGACTACATTGACTGGCACTGGTGAACCTGATGCTTACCACTGACGGCTACTCTAACTTTAACTCCACAGTAGCTGTGCTGGAAGTATTTCAACATGGCACCATCTTGTGATTGTTCCTTTCCACATGAATGCAAGGCCAAAAACAATTTTAAATAAGTGTAAGGAGGATTTTTCCCTGTCAGACGAGACTGAATTGTTGTGTGACAATCCAAAGGAGAGTTGCAGTCACCATAAAGCTGTTCATGATGAATAAAATATCAAGCTCAGACATGATGAATATGGTGGAGCAAATTTATCACCAAGTCTTTCCACTGATGTGCTATTCCTGATCCCTCTCTTATCCGTCACTCCCCAGTTCACCGCACTCTCCGTGGCTATCGGGACTGTGCCTTACTACTAGAAACACACTCCTGATGCAACAGATAGCTGGAGCTCAGGCTGAGGCAATAAGAAAGCTGCCAATGCAACCAGCGAGATAGAAGCTCGGCACAGCATGTGGAAACGGGCTACTGCGACGTTCAAAATGGGAAGAAGAGTGAAAAAGATGGGGAGCAGGGGGAGGGAGAGAAAGAGGGAAAAGGCAGTGTGCCTGTCACAATAAACTGCTTTCAATGACAAAGCAACACTGGCCGGCTTCCAGCACTGCACCAGACACACGCGACTCTATGCAACGCGTATGCGTGTGCGTCGTTTGCGTTCAGAATCCAGTGCTGACATCAAAGTACGGCCCCTGTTTCTAATTATGTTACATTTAGCCCTGTGATAACAAAAAGCCTAATGTAGGATGTAAATGCAGAGTCATGTGCTCTCATTTAGTCACTGGATCTCTGGAGGGAGCTGCGTCTGTGATGTGTTAGGGCTGTGTCTTTGTGTTGTGCTTGTTGCCTCCGGGTGCCTTAAGTCCCTCGCGCTGTACTGTACTGTTTTAAATGCAAACACAGTCATCGTCTTTTCTGTTGAGACAAACCTGTACCCAACTGCTGCATCTGTCAAGGCTTTAAAGCCAATCAAAAAAAAAAAAAAAAATCAACAAAACATACACTAGAGTAGCTAAGGGTGAGGGCTGTACACAAACACACGTTCAGAGACCTACCCTGGCAACAAAAGTGTGACCGCCACTTGAATCCTAACAACCTCCTCTCTCTCTAATGGGTCTCCAAGGAAGTTTGAAGGAGCGTGTATCTATTCTTAACTCAACAACAAAGGGTACAAACACAACACCAAACACACACACACACACACACAAATGAATTCAAACGCGTCAAATGAGGTAGAAAAAAAAAAAGTGTGAAGAATGAGAAATGATACACGGTTCCGATCTCACAACACTTACAACCAAAGGCTGAAAAAAAGAAAAGAAAAAAAAAAAAAGCGTGTTTCCTTCCTGGCCGAGAGTGCAAGTGGTGGTTTATGTGTATTTGTCTGAACACGTGAGAATTTCCTTCATTCATTGAGCGAGAGTTTCCTGCCTGCGCTCAATGTCACGTACACACAAAGCACATATAAAAGAAAAACAGCGACAGAGAAGCCCTAATAGGTGGTAACAAACCTAATAAACTTGAAAGGACTTCTTTCCGGTACACCGTCATGAATTAGAGCTTAATCAACTATAACACTATACAGAACGTCAGTAACAGAGGGACCTTTTATGCAAACCACACAATAATAATACCATTACTACTGCAGCCAAACAAGTAAAGCCTGCCAAATTACAAGTTACGACCCAAGGGTTACAAGCACTCCACTTCTCTGCTAAGCAGTCAGAAAACAGCAGGTGCAGAAATATGGCTGTCCAAGAAAGAGTGCAAGAAAGAGAAGGCGCTCTTCATACGGTACAATGGCTAAAAAAGACATGCAACGGAGAGGGAGAGGAAGGGTGTCTGTTACTGTGGAAACTGACCTCTTTATTGCTGACTCTGCTGTCACATCCTTTAAACCCACCTGGAAAAGACAAGCCAAACACTCATACACAGAAGCCCAGGTCCTGAGTGATTCAGTAGGAACAATAACAACACCAGCTTCCAAATAAAGCGCTCCAATCAGCTAAATCCAGGGTGACAGAGTGACAGACAACAGAGGATAACCTCTAGATGAGCTCCACTGTAGCTGACCCATCTGCAGCGAGACAATAGACCCCAGGGTGAACACTCTGGCTGCCTTTACCTTGTCTGTCCTCGGAGGAAGCCCCTCCGTTTTAGGCAGCATATCCCTAAAAGGTATTGGTGGCCATCTTGCTTTGCCTTCCTTCAGCCTCAAAAGAAAACGCTGGCTACAGTAGCCGTGCGCAGGGCAAGCTCCTGGGTGTCATGACTAGGGCGACTGTGAGCCGCTGTAGCAAAGTGCTGCTACAGCAGACGTGCACACACACTCACCGCACGCACACACATATAGACGCACACACAGACGCACACACATACGGGATGCCTTTTGCAGACGCAGACAGAGGCTCATCAGCCAATGGCGTGAGGACCTTAACGGCTTGTAAATTATCTTCCATGCCTAGACTCTCCTAAACAAAGGATCCCCTATGTGGGCTTTTTACTCCAGCCCTACACACATGGATTGGAGGCAAGCTGTGGAACGGACACTGCACACATGCTGGATCTGGATCACAGAAAAACAACTCCATTGCTGCTGAGATATTAACCCCTGACGCACCTCACCAACACTCCTTTTGGGGCCTTTCAATGAACTCTTTGCCCCATTGATTAGTCTATTAATTGATTATAGAATAACGTATATAGAAAATCTACAAAAATCCACAACTGATACAAATTTGGAGGATTAATGAGGAGGATAAACTGATTCATTGCTTTAGTCCAAAATCCCATTTTATCAAAAACGTCTTTTTTTCTTTCTTTATAGTAATTTAATTTGCATATTTTTTGGTTTTAGACTCTTGTTTGGACGAAACAAACTTAAAACTTCAACTTGAGCTCTGGCAAGCCTTTTAAACAATTGCAAACAGTGGCAGCACCTCTAATTGCCACATGATCTAAAAACGTTGTGGAGGAACAGGAAAGAGGATGTTCACCACATCCATACTGTTCCTTTTCTCGCTGTCTCAACAACCCTTCCTCTCCCTGTCATCCACCCCCCAAAAGCCTTTCTCTCTTTCCAAACAATTCCCTGAGGAAACTTGTGGTTGGAGAAAAAAAAACAACAAAAAAAAAAACAAGGAGACAGAAAGCAAAAGACAAAGACAGAAAAATGTTATGAGAGAGTAAAGAACTCCCCCCCTTTTTTTTAAAGGCAACCATGTGGCCAAGACGCTGAGGTCACGCCAGGACACGGAAACACGAAGGCAGCCCGAGCCAGTGCCTGTCTGTAACACTCTAGTAACCAACCTCAGCTGTGTGTTTGAGTGTGGAAGCAGCGAGCGTGCAGCTTAATCCAGACACAACAATAAAAACTATATCAGCATAGTGTCCGGCAATATGTCTGCAAACATCAGGATAAATGAAATGAACGCAAAAGCAAATAACGCTTAAGAGCAGCGAGCCGTGTTAAAAAATCATAACAGGAATTCATAAACATCCACACCCAACAGACCTGGATTTTATCCAATGTAGCACATGATCAAATGTGAGTCAATACACTAATAGTGTGACATCATCAACATTTCATTTTAATATTAATATTCCACTTAAATATTTATTAAATTAATGAAAGTATACTAAGGACTTGGATTCTTAGTCCCATGGTTGAGGGCTGTTTTCTTTATCACACTATACAGTCAGCACAGCAGTCAGTTAGTCAGTTAGATGCTTATAACTTATCATAGTCAAACTCCTGCAGCCTGTGGCTTCATGCTTATGTAGTCGCATGAAAACAATTTGAAAGCAAGTATTTCTGAGCAATGTGCTGGGCGGTTACAGCGAGTGTTGTTTTTCTCTCATTGGTTCAACTTATTTTGCAGAATGGACAAACATCCTTTACGCAGGTATGCTTTACTAATTTCTTGTACATCCGTGATTACACGATTAGCATAAAAAAGTATTATTTCACATACCCCCCCCCCCCCCCCCCAACAGTAATAATCACACATTTCCTGACACGCTGTAAAACAAACACAGATGTAGACTAAACACTTGTAATATACACAAGGCATGTGTGTGGTGTGTTGGAGCAAACTTCTCCCACTCCCGCAAAATATTTCACCAAAACTGTCAGTAACAGAACACCTCAGTCCACATTACGACAACATATTCTCAGCTATTTCAATCACAATGTGGATTAGTGTCTGCAGATTTTAGTATTCATGTTGCTTACCCACACGGACATGGTAGCTTGTTTTACCGTTAATAAACTAACATAGACGCCTGTGTGCACCTTACACCTGTCAAATCAGGAAGGGGGTAATTATATGAAGAGATATTTTCAGATGCTTTGCGACTGTTACGGTGCTGAAGCTCTTCTCTTCTCTGGATGGGAATGTCACAAGCAGACTGACAGGTTTGACACACTCTATAATGCACTATCAACAGACGAGACAGTTAAACAGGTTACACCAATCTAAACGACAAAACAAACCTGTGTTAGACACACACCTACCAACTATCAACTGACATGTGCTGCTTGAAGCCCTTATGTATGTGTGTATACTATATATATATATAACACTAGTTTAAACAAACAACTCAACCTTTGACTGTCTAGTATCAAGCCAGGTAAAGTCTTTATGACAATATAATTCATAAAAACTCACACACTATAGTGCATCTCTATTTTGAAAAACTAAGGCATTTAAAATTATGCATGAGCTGCGTTGTGTGTATCGTGCTTCTCAGTCTACAAGACAGTCAGCCTGCAGCCACTCCACTCCTTTATCCCAAAATACCCCACAACTACTAACAATATTCCACTGCACCCTTCATTTTCAGCTCTGAGTGTCCCATATGTTTTTCCCTTTAACGAGCTACCCAGCGCTCGTTAGGAACAAGTAGTCTGGACATTAATCACCCTAAGCTGCAGTGCATGAGCATGAAAGTGAGGTAAAGAAAGTCACTCTGCACCATAGTCGTAAACTGTCTCTGACACATCTGGAGGCTGACCCACTGGAGTCCGGCCCAGCGGTGGAGCAGTGCCAAACGCAGTTGTTGCCAATAGTTGTCATTACTGCCATTACCGCCGACGCTAATGTAAACTTGTCTCTCATTTGCATGGAAAAGCTACATGGGAGGGGAGTGAGCAGTAACAATCATGGGAAAATGGGAAAACATAACTCCAAGCTTGGACCTGTCCCCATGCTGCACGTCCAGTCCACTCAAACGCAACCTCTCACACAATCACACAGATTCAAACACCGCAGGTCAAAAGACCAGCGCATACAAATGTTTGGAGACTAAGAATAAGCAGTACTAATCTATATGCAAACGCCTACATTAGCATGTGGATCCTGAGGAGCCAGACGAAAGCGGTATGAAAGGTGATTTTCTCTGAAGAGAACCTTGAAAACATAATGTCTGTTACCTGTGAGGAGGCAGCAGTATGCTTTATATTCAGCAGACCCCAGGGGCTGCTCACATATCACACTTCTCACTTTACCAAAAGAACATCTGTGGACTTTGACCAAATGCCTTCAAAAGAGCTCTCTGCCTCCTCTTCATGCACACACAAATACGAATGCACGTTCACACTTCCTGTATGGATAGTCTCGAACACACGGGCGAGGCTATTTTAAGGAAACAGTGGATTCACATTCAAAATTCCATTTGAGTGAGTTACGTAACATACTACAATCCCTCTGTTTAGAGGAAATGTGAACCATTCAACACCACACCCTAAACCCACATGAACTCAATTTAAGGATTGACAGTAGTTGGTCAGTATGAAGGGATAGCACGTCACTCCAACTCTTATGAGAGGAGGGATGAACTGCTTTGTCTGCTCCTGTTATTTATCTATGCGTCTGTACCTGGTCAGCAGATATATACGACAAACATCTGTACAAACACACAGTGATGTCTCACTATCATCTTGGCTCTGCGGAGTTGTGTTTAAGAGCCGCTGCGGCTACATATGTAACATAAGTGTTTCACCTTGGGAAGGATAGAAGAGAAAGGTGAGCAGGTCCCTCGGTTTATGTAAACACATGCACACTTACCCAAATACACACACAGACACTATGCAGGCAGAACAGCATGGGGCCCTCAGATCCCTTCACAATGAGGCTTATTTAAGTTTGTGCTAGTAAAACATGCTGAGTGGGCATGTTGGTAATATGACTGCACGTGTGTATGCATGCATTTGCGCGCACACACAAATATGCATAGAAACAGATGGACGCGAACCACAGTGGTGCATTAAAGACACATGACACAAGACATGGCTACACATACTGTACAAGTATAGTCGTAGTAGTAGCAACAGACGGAGGATAATGAATGATACACAAGGCAAAACAAGCAGAGGAATTCATTACAAGTCAGCGGATGGCTCATCAGAACATGAGCGTTTTTATCCTCCTTAGGTGTGTAAGCTATATTCTAAGTTAGGCAGGTCAGGTTGATGCATGAATAAGCTCTGGTTGCTTCAGAAGGAGGCCATTGTGTGCCCTTGGTAGGATTTGAGTGGCATTTCTTTTGGGGGGCAAAGTAAGGATTTCTTTTCACCCAGAGAAACCAAGTGGCACGACTTCAAAGCTTATTCAGGGACTTAGAGCCTTACAACAGTCAGGACACAGCTCAAACTCACAGATGCAAAGATCCTAAGAAGGCTCAGGAGTGGAGCATTAGTGGTATCAAACGAATATCTTGCTGAATTATAACTATTATCGATAGCAAAAAAAAAAAAAACGTACAAGCTGCCATGTGTTTGACTTGTTGTTGATGAAGAAACAGAACTGCAAATGAGTGACAGGTGATAGTGCATTAACTCAAACAGATAGCATCTGTGCAGAGATCATTAAATCACTGTCTCTGGCTGGATGTTAGCCTTCAGCCTGGCACAGCCTGGGCCATACATCTGTTCTGATGTATAGTCGGCCAATAACTGAGCCCCAAATCAAATAAAACAGACATTTCCCCCTCGTCCATAGAGCCTTTTTCTGGGCCACTACCCAAGCCCTGCAGCTATTACAGATAACTACCTCACTGGGTTGTTTTAAATTTAATTGGCTTGGACCAGGTTAACAGAAAATCCAAAGCAGCCCTAATCAGAGGCAAGCTCGTGTAATAAACTGCGTGTCTGTGCCATGGAGGAGAAGTCCGAGGAACGAGGGTAGGCTAAAACACATCGCACTTTGCTTGGTCATAATGAGTTGGCTCTTTCAGTGTCTCTGACATTTCATAAACCTTCCCCGCTACCTCGCCTCCCTTCTGTCCCACACGTTTACATAATGAAGAGAATAAAAAAAAAAAAAAAAAAAGTGTGTGTGTGTGTGTGTGAGTGTGCATCTGTCCTTCAGCTCACTGCCAGAGTGCCCACATGCATATGTGGGAGCACCTGTAGTCATTTCTGTGAAAGGAGATGATTTCTTTTTCAATGACGAGGAATATCGAGTGACAGCTCGGAAAAACAGTTTCTGCTATACTCGCTACAAATCATGTCTTTACACTACAGCTGGCAATTTACTGCAACAGGTTAGGTTTTTACCTTCCAGGCAGCCGGTTGTTCCTTTACAGACCCCATTACAGTTTAAAAATCAACTTAAAGCACCACAGAGAACATAATGTCTATGTATCTTTGATAACTGTAGGTGTTTCAGAATGTTATTACCACGTGGTAGTGCAACCAGTGTAGACTCAAATCATTTGTAATTGCATGTTCTCATCCTCTTATGAGTATGTGGTTTGACAACTTTTATGTTCAGTGAACAAAATGACGTCTACATACATGAAAGGCTTGAAAGGAAACATGTTTTATGTGTTTGTGCAGTTTACCAGACTTGACAAGTGGCAGCAGCGGTAATGTCTTAGTAAGTAGTAAGTATTTTTTGGTTAGTTTTGACTGCCAACACATTCATAATATTTAATATTTAATATTTAATATTTAGAGGGACGCACTAGTGACTTGATTTAAGTGTTGCTACAATTTTTGTCATTCTTCTGCTATTCAGATGTTTTAATTATGATTCACTGTATCCTGTATAGATCAGTAAGATCTGTTTTTCTTTTGTTCCAGGCAGTTTGAGAAGCTTTAAAACATTTTTAAGTCACTAAATTTCCAGTAAGTTGCATAAGATAAAGGTGCACGATGGTGCAACTGTGTTCCAAATGTAGAAATACTGCATGGAGAGTATCTTAAAACAGAATACCCCTCATGATATTTTCATTCCAATGATAAAAAGAGGCTTGTAACCACAAAGCAATATTGCATTGCTGGTACAAGTATATTCGCAATAAAAACACGTGCTGTTGTGTCACTGGTTGATTTACAGAGATAATGTTGGTGATGTTGCCATGATTAAGGTGTTCATCCCTTGTAGACACCTCTAGCCTACCACTGACCCACTATGAGCAGACAGCCTGCGTAGTTTAACCTAATTACCTGGATGTAGGTTACCGAGTTCAAAGCTTTAAAGCCCATTCTAATGCGTGTCTACTGGTTATCTCCACTAATCCTCATTATGACCCTGAGAATACTCCAAGAGACAACCGTGGCAGGTCAAAGGTCAGCACCAGACAAAGAGATTGCCATGGCAACCTGCGCTGAGGGGGTGGGGGGGGGGTTCAGACCTGACAGGAGCGTCTGTTGGGACAAATCACTCTCACTTTATATTAAGAGATGGATGTATTTGAGAACAATGGGGGTGTTTTGCTGCATGATGGCCTACAAGTGTAAGCTGTAAAAAAATCTCCTTGCAAACCCACATACATATATACACATATAGGCGGGGACGCCCCTCATGACACAAAAAATATACATATCATTCATATGCACACGGACGCATCACGCTTTGAATATCTGTTACAAAACAAACGGTCACCGCTGGGTGCTGCAGGCTGCCTGTCCTCCCTGCCAGAGCGCTTTCTGAGGGAACAGCAAGTGTTCGTGATACACGTGTTATCTCAGCTGGGCAACTCCTCTGGCATATGCATTGCAGCAGAAAAAGGGAGCAGTGGAAGAGGTGCGGAAGATAAATTAGTTTTCAGGAGGAGCTGGGGCTGAGCTGGCCAGCTGACTGGATGCATGCAGGCTACTATTTGTAAGTATAATGTCCACCTGCAGCTGTATTGTACTGAAATGAATGTTTCCTTTTGCTATGTAATTATGGTGCACCTCAAACTTACCCAAAGTGTACCTCACCAGGTGCATGGTCTTGATAAATACAGTGACAGATGGAGAAACTAGCACTCATAGATAATAGATAACAGTACTGTCCGTGAGTGCAGTGAGTCTTTAACTGTTATGCAAAAACGAGCGAGTATAGTATATAATATCTTCATATTCATCCAGGAACATAACTATGGGAAAATCAAGGAGTATTTAAGAGCTATTGTAAGTTAACTGGACTGCCAGCACTGACTGACTGTAGGGCAACTGTTTACACAGTGTAACTTCCTGTTTGTTCGTGCTAATGATGGTCGGTATAATGTGTGCCATGCTGTATATCTTTGTGCATTTTTGCTGAGATGTGAATGATAGAAACATTATCTATTAGTGCTGACATTCCCATTGTCAGTCTATAAAGAGGTGAGTCAGTTATGCAAGCCTACAGCTCTAAACATGTCAGGACTGTTTCAGTCAAATTCACTCTACAGATACAGGAGCTTTGCACTCTGTGAACTGTAGTATTTTGGTTCTGGTGTGTATGTATTTGTGCATGTGTGTGTGTGTGTGTGTGTGTGTGTGTGTGTGTGTGTGTGTGTGTTCAAGGCCAGATCTCAGCATTGCCTTCACTACCCGATTCAAGGCGAGGCCACGAGGGGGCCATCAAGCCTGAGTGAAACCAGACATTTTTAAAAGGAAAGCTGCACTCTGTCTCTCTTTCCTACAAACACACAATCCATAGAAGCTCATGGGGTTCATTCCTTCATGCCGTCTTCACACAGATACGCCGTTTTGTGTCCTGTCTTGTGTTTTGTGTGTGTTTGTGTTATGTAAAAACCAAACCAAATCACACCAACCACAGAGGCTAACTATGACAAAACCAGGAAGAGAAGACACATGCCACTACATGAGCCTCTCACAATCTCATGGAGTTAGAAACATTTGTTGAAAGGGTGTGTGAGCTTGATCAGCAAGACTGGCCAGTGATTATGTCAACGTATTACTCACACTACAAGTGCACGTAAAAAAAAATACACCCACATGCACTCACAGTGTGGTTTCTTGAGTTTTTGTGTTATTGTTTCTTGAGTTAGAATTACTGTAAGTTAAAACTGCTACAGCTCATCATGATGGTGCCTGTCTTGACAGCGCTACCTTGCAGCACCTGTACAGGTTCCACCCTTCAGTCATACATAACAAAAACAAAAACCTGTTCTAAATCCCCCACTGACGTCTCTGACAGCGACGTCAGTGGGGGCAAGAACAACTAGCACCATTGCTGGAATGAAAGTGGACGTGCACTTCTATCATTTTACAATCAATGTCACTCTTTCCCAGCCTATCCCAGCCTATCCCAGCTGACTTAGGGCGAGAGGCGGGGTACACTCTGGACAAGTTGCCAGTTCGTCACAGGGCACATAGAGACAAACAACCATTCACACTCACAAGTACGGGCAATTCAGAATCACCAATTAACCTATTAAGTGTCTTTAGACTGTGGGAGGAAGCCAGAGTAACCGGTGATAATCACAGACACAAGGAGAACATGCACACAGAACGACCCCAGGCGAGGTCCAAACCAGGAACCTTGTTGCTGTGAGGCGACAGTGCTAACCACTGCATCACCGTGAGTATCTAAAGTACCAAAGTTATTTTAAAAAATGCAGTCGAATAACTCGTGGTCTATCTCCACCTCGCTCTCCTACTCCTGACAATCACACATGTTCTGCCGGAGAGACACAGATAGAGAGATGAGCGAGGGATCTACTAGAAATATGTTAATGTATTCAAATAAAATATAAAACCGACCCACATTCCACTGTCATACTGTGGGAAACACAACAATGTGTCCTCGGCATGTGTTCTGTGACTTTTTCTATATCATCCTGGGTCTTTTTGTCTTGTTGCTGTGGTATCAATGTAAAGTCAAAAGCCAGAAAGCACATACACAGTAAATGTGTATTCAATCTAATCCACGCACACTCACACAAACACTGACCCACATTTCAGGGTATTCCAAATTGCATGTTTGTAAATCCCTTACAGTATGCTAAGAAATAGTTCACGCAGGTCGTCACTACTAATACTGCAGGTGTTATATAATGAGTCCTAATCTGCTACTGCCACTGCTATGACTGAAGACTCTGACTGCAAGCTTGCATACACTAGACCACATGGACCCACAGTTGTTGAACACAGAGCCCTCCCCCAGCCACATGGACACCACTGAACTTTGTACACGGTTATGTAGATCTAGTAGCCAGCTGCTGTTAGGAACTCTCTACCCACCAACCAAAATTATTGGAAATATGTATAGCCTTCTGTGCCTGCATAAGTTTGTTACAGATCAAGCACCGTAATCCCAAAAGCGTTGTGCAACTTCGCGTACATCTCATTTGAATAACTTTAATGCAGCTTCTGTGTGCAAACCATTTAACTATTAATTAGTTTTGACAACAAGCTAACAAATAACTAGCAAACGGTTGAGAGCCTTGCTTCACATGCTGCATACACAGAGCACCATTATAACTGATGAACGTAAAGGCCATCATTCAGTAAACTATTAGGTTACTAGGTGATGGAGTTCGTGGCTAAATTTGTCTGCCTGCCACATGCTGCTGGTCAGGTAACACATAGTAAGTTTGTTAGAGCTTGTTTGCTGAAAACTGGTTGATAAGAGAGGTATGACTTAACCATAAACCAAACAATGAGGACGCTTAAAAGCTTGGGAGATGTGTAGACTTCCTTTCAGAGTAATGCCTTAAATAAGCTTTAATTAAGATTAGTGTACATAAACAGGAAACAATGCAAACAGACGCTTATAAATCAGAAACATGTTATAAATGCAGTGTTCAGAACTTTCAAGTTCCTTATTTACACATCCAGCAGTTACAGAGCAATATTATCATTCATTTGGAGTCATGTTTCTGTCTCCCTGGTGATTATAAATCCACTATTCACTCACTTTTAGCTCTGTATTTGGTCTCTACCAACTCCTGAGGGATATATATGTCTCGTTTACTGCTAAATGCTACACTATGATCACCAACTAGTCACTAACTGCATCTGACAAACAGAGCTGCAGATTCAGCAGATCATTCTCGCAAGGTTCATACCTATGAGCGACCCCGTCGCAGAAATATTTATTACAGCCCCTTTAAAACTGACCGGGAAAAATAACCAGTGTCTTGGGTGTTCATTGTGTTACTGGGTTTCCTAAAATATGGTTTCACAATGCCATTCAGTGCCACTGCGCACAAACATCCGGCTCAAATTGGCTTTAATTACATACTCATACTCATCCACACACAGGCATACACACAGTCGCCATGGGCAGCTCATAAAATAAGCTTATTCTCCTGCTTACACGATGGATGGCACACACACACACACACATACACACTCGCACAAAACAAACGCGTACTCACAAGCACATGCTGTGCCGCTCATGTGACAGCACCTTCCTCTCTACCACGGGGCATCATCAACCCCTAACTTGCGTGTGCCTTTCACACCTGATATCTCTGTTCTCTTCCTCTACATACACACACACACACATACAAACACTTCTCCTTTTATAACTCGACATAACATTTAACAGGAAGACACCATGAAGTTGGCGCACGGAATGTGTTGAAGCCAACCGTAAAAAAAAAAAAAAAAAAGTGAATCGCAATGTGAAAGTGAAACCTTCTTCAACTGTTTGGCCCACTCTACCGGTGGGCGGCTGGGAAACCTCGAAATCATCAAAAGAAATGCAGTCAGACACTATTTACTGATCTTTTCTGAGGTGTTTACGATCAGCTGTTTGTGGATCTTCGGTAGATTCCTACTCAAATCATTGTCTAAATTTACCTCCATGTGGGAATGAACTGAATACCTGACTGTGATAAAAAACAAAAAACAGCAGTAATATGTTGCTATTAAATGTAATTAAAGTTCATGCAGTGCAATTTAAGCCTTACCTGTGCAGCAGAGAGAGTGAGCGGAGATGAAGGTCTTCTCCTCTTCAGTTCCACACACTTCCTCAGCTTACAGATCTGGTGGCCGGTCCTGCGGTTGAGGCAGCAACTGCACTGGCCACAGCTGACCTTCCTCAGGCATGGCTCGCACATCCCACACCTGCTACGCTTTTTCCTCTCCTTCCTATGCGGTTTCCGAGCAGTCCAGGAGGGCAAGCAGGCTGCCTCTGCCCCCCAGGATCCAGGTAGGATAGAGGGGCTGGGTTCTCCATACCCTGCCTCTGATTCAGTGTCAAAAGAAAAAGAGGAGCGGGTGCTTTCTGAGCTGCAGGAAAAGGTGGAGCTACTGTCCAGACAAGGAGTCAAGATCTTTGGCACTGAGTCCGGCTCTGGCACCGCTACCACAACATTGCCCTCACTGAGGTTTGACTCACACTCAGCTCTAAGGGCATCAGTGTTCAGCTGGGGAACTAGCGACAGTGACAGCGAAGATGACTCCTTCTGGTCGAGGCGCTCCAATGGCTCTCGATTGGATTCACTATCTTTGGTCTGTGTCTTTGCTGGTGTGCAAGCTTGTCTTTCTCCCTGAGGAGATGGAATCTCTGGGCCTAGCAGTAGGTGTGGTTCCCCCTGTGTTGAATCCCCCAAGCTCCTAGATTTGAGGGAGTCACTACGGATAATAACTGGTGTATTTCTTTTTACTGAAACAGTCTGCAACATTGGGGCAGTTTCAGCGACAGCTGAGGACCCCAGGAGTTGAGGTTTAGCACCATGAGTAGTAGGTTGCATGTCTGTCTTACCCTGGCTCAGAACATCTAGCTCAGGTGACTCTGAGGTGGAGGGGGCTTTGGTGGGATTTGAGGTAGCTGTGTTGGAGACAGGTAGCACACTTGCAGGTGATTCTAACTGTGCTGTCAGTTCATTGTTAGAGCGAGGCGGATCTGGAGGGTGAGGCGCTGGACCGCTGGGGTGGGAGTCAGCAAAGTTGATGGAAACATCCTCTTTTTTCCCTCTGTCTCCTCCCTCACAGTTACCCAGCCTCTCAATCATCTCCTCCATCACTCCCGTTGTCTCATTTTGTCTCTCAACTGCTTTCTCTGCCTCTGAACTCTCTCTCCTCTCGTGATCTATCTTCTCCTTTCTCTCAATAACAACTATCACTCGTTCTTCTGTCCTCTTCTCTTTCAAGTCCAACATGTTACCTTCCTCTGGTTGGACAGCACACCCATCACCTTGCTTGCCATCGCCGGCAAGATGATCAAGCTTATTTCCAAGGACAAATGAAATGTCATTCCCGTCGCTGCCGCCCTGCACCCCTGGCGAGTCAATACTCGTTAGTGCAGAGGGTTCAGGGGGGTTATCTTTACTTCTGTCACTGCAGAGTTGTAGCTGTCCATCAACAACATCATCACACACAGGGGCCTCGATCACACACCTAATGTCACCTTCATTGTTATGGCTGACAGTCGTTTTGTCCTGTTGGGTTGTAGTGCTGTCACAGCTGCCCTGCACACAGTCATCCAGTGTGTCATTACATGGTGGTGAATCCGCTTTAAGAGGGCTGCCCTCTTTAGCATTATTGACTCCCAGACTTTTATCTTTGATGCTTTCAAACTCAGTTTTTAGAGAAACTGGAATTTTCCCCTCAGAATCAGGTGGATCCAGTTTCTCATCTTCCTCGTCAGGAGTCGTGTCGTTGATGCTGGTGCTCGACGGCTGCTTTCTTGTGTTTGTTTGCTGCGATGCGGCTCCTCTCCTCGTGCTCCCTCTGCTGTTCTCCCCACCTTTGCAAGGTTTAGGAGGCTGAACGGGAGTAACAGACACCTGTGTGCCCCGCAGGGACTTCCTCCGCCCTAGGGGGTCTGCCGGAATGCTCGGCCGTCTAAGCCTCGCAGGCCCTGTTACATTTAGAGCATGGTTAACTGTGCCAGGAGACCTCCCGGTGCCCTGACCAGCAGACCCGCTAACCCCTCTTCCACGGGGGCTTCGGCCTGACTGCGCCTGGCCCCTGGCTGTAACCTTTTTGGGCTCTGCAGGTGTTTTCTCTGTGGCTCTCCCTCTGGGTTTATTCGAGTTGCAGGTTTGCCTCTTGGCGCTGATGACTTTCTGGCTATTTTTCCTCTGAGCAGGTGTCTGTCTCCTGGTGGATTTGGTTGTAGCAGGCATGACTGAAGGTGTGGAGGCGAGGATTTCTGGCAGCCGGCATGGGAGCCAGTTGAATGTTTATCTTTTGGTTGTTGTTCTTTTTTCTTTTCCTTTTTTTTTTTTTTGAAATCCTGTTGTTGAAATGTAAATTATGACGCTGTTGTTATTGTGTAGTGGCGGTGCATGACCTGTAAAACAGAGCAAACAGGAAAAAACACTTTTAAATGCATTTTCAGTGCAATGCTAACAAACTATTAGTGCAGCACAAACACTCAAAAACACCAGCTACATGACAGCTATGAAGAAAAACCTATACAAGTGCTCCCAACTTTTGTGTGTTGTTTTGCCCCGCCTGAAATATCTACTCGGACGACTGAAGTGCTGCAAGGTTGACGTCAAATACCAGCGCTGCTTTACATTATGTAACATTTTTGATAAAGATGTTATAAAATGAGAGGAAATACAAAAACAAATACCATAGCTTCCTGTGTAGCTAACGCGGCTTTAACAGTTTAAAGGGCAGGCGTGTTGAGGAGTGGGCTCTGGCCGGAGGTCGGATCCTGTTTTCGTCTTTCTGACTGGCGGAAGAGGGGTTTATTACCGTGTAAAAAAAAAAAAAAAAAAAAAAAAACGCCTTCAACGTCCCCGTTTGTTATTATTTCTGCACTTGACCGCTGTCATTTAAAGCGCCGCGAAGATATAAGCTGTTTCGTAGCAGGAGAGGTTTTATTTACACGTTTACGGCAGAAATGCTTTACATACCAGAGAGAGACAGTTGCACTGTCTGAACTGCTAATAATACTCCGCTCCAGCGAGACAGCGAGACCTTGTATTGGTTTCCCTCCTCGGCAAATATAGACTGCTGGCAAGTTCAATCCTCTCACGACGATGACACATGGACATGATACAAGCAGCGACATGAACAAACACCGAGCGGAATAGTTAGTTGTTTTTTTTTTGTTTTTTTTTAAATATATATAAACCGTGCACCGTGTGGTTATTTTTTTTTTTTTCGCGGAGCACGACACCCGTTAAAAATGTAAATCCCTCTTATGTCAGTCCATTCAGGGAAGCCCCGCTCACTCTCCCTCCACCAGACGCAACCTACGGTCGCCTCTGGCCAAAAACCTCGTCGTCGGCACTAGAGGGAGGAGTGGATGAGAAAACCCGGAGTGGAGCTTAACAGTACGGCTGTCCCAGTCCAACTGTGTGCTTTAATACGGAAGCATATCACAAGATGACATGACAGACAAATAATAATAACAATAATAATGTATCAGTACAACGATATAACCTGAAATGTTTCGCCTTATAACTTCATCATTTATGTTATAATACAAATCGTTACAAGTTATAACGTAATAATTTATTGTTATAAGCTGAAAAGCTTCACATAAAAACATTATAACATGATTATGTATTGTTATAACGTGATAATTTACTGTTATAGCATGATAATTTATTGTTATAACGTGATTATTTATTGTTATACATGATAATTTATTGTTAAAATGTAATTATTTATTGTTATAACGTGAAAAGTTTCACATAAAAACGTTATAACATGATTATGTTTTGTTATAACATGATAATTTATTGTTATAACGTGATTATTTATTGTTATAACGTGATAATTTATTGTTATAAGGTGAAAAGTTTGACTTTCACGAAGTATATTATGTTATAATGTGAAAACGTATTGTTAGGACATGAAACTTTTCACATTATAATAATACATTATCGCATTTGAACAAAAACGTAGAGAAAAAAGATGTATAAACGTGATACTAACACATTTTTATTTGTCTGGCATGGCAGTAATACACTTCCATACCAGGGGACACAGTGCTAAACATTAATTTAACGGCTCACCAACATAACAGCAGTTGATACCTATAAGTAATGTAGTGATCTATATGTTATTAATATAAAATGATATAAAATGAAGCTCACCGGAGACCTACTTTGTCATAAATGTGACGATAATGCGTGACCTGGTGAAGCGCCGCCTCCCCTCGGCTGACGTCAATGTGCGCCATCAACGCGCGACTTTTTTCGGCCAGTTCCTGTCAGTCATCTCCGGGCGAAGGGCACGACGATGTGCGTTGGTTCAAAGTGTCTCACTTTCATTCATTAAGACAGTTTTTTGTCTGTTTTCGTCAACCAGAGCAGCTGCCAAGCCGGTGTCCATGTTAACGCCACGTTTTAAGGATTATATCGAGGAAACGGGACGGCAAGAGCGAAGGAGAAGCAGATTTGTTGAACATATTTCAACACTTTGCTGTTTCTGCACCTGAAACTCCTTTGAAATCTTGTAAGTAATCTTTTTAACATACACCTGGGTGTGGTGTTGTTGTCTCTAAATCTACCTAGCTACCTGTTGTGGCTGCAATCCATAAGATTTATACCACTACAAGTCATGACTTATCAACCAGACTTAAGTATTTAACTCAGTTGCATAAATGAAGACTTACATGTGTTTTAAAATGTCCAATGCGCAAGCGTGGAAAGTACCATAAATTCAATGTTTCCTCTCACAAAGTAAGAGTTACATGCACCTGTAATAATAATCATCATTTAGTCATTCTCATCCGTCTCAGTTAGTCAGCATCAACATGTTTCCAAACAAATTCACATTACAGTGTTTTATTCAGACACAATTTAACTCCTCGTGGAAGCTGAAGTCAATGTTGTATATTATTATAACACATGCATGCGTACAATATGTAACATTTCTTTTCATACTGATCAAGTAGGCAACTGCAGGAGACCTCAGATCAAGATCTTCTCAGTGTCACCTGTTCATGCTAAAAGGACTGGCAAATGGACCTCCTGTTCATGTGATGTGTACTTGTCAACGTAAAAGACCAAACTGTAAAACATGGACATATATTACCGCCTTTTAGTAAAATTAAGATAAAGTAATTGTTGCCATATGACGCCATCATCCAAAAGAGGGTAAAAAAACAGTCAGTCAGACAGACAGTCTGGTTTGTTCATTGAGATATTTGCCAGGATGATGACGTTCTCTTAAACCAGTAGCTGCATGTTTTTAATCACATGTGCATTTACACTACTATTCCCGCATTACACAGTCATGAATGAGGCAGATTCCTGAGCAGGAAGCATGACATCGGAGGCTGCGGTCTCCACACCTCCTGCCATAAGCAGTACCCCTGCCAAGAGGGACTACTACTGGCTTCGCTCCTTTGTAGCTGGAGGTAGGATCTGACTCAGCAGTTTGTTCCCTCAGTTTTAGGCCTGTGATGTACTTAAAGTAGAATTTGAACAGTGACTGATCTTGTGTCTTTTTCTAGGTTGGCACTATTTATGTGAATGAATGACTGGATACAGGCTGCATGAGTTTACAAGACACCATAAATCAAACAAACCAGGACCAAAGTGCAGCATACACAAAGTCAAATGACACAGTTAAATCTTCAGACCGACACTGAGAAGAGCAGAATTCATAAATCACTGAATGTTGTACTGAAAAATCAGAATAGATACTCATTAAAATTTATTCTTTGCCTTCTGGAAATGATGACAATGTTTCATTTCCAGATTCACTCAGGATAAATAATAAAAAGAACTTTCTGCTGTGTTGATGCCGTTTCCTTCTGTTTTGTTCAGGTGTAGCAGGATGCTGTGCCAAAACCACCATCGCTCCTCTGGACAGAGTCAAGATTCTTCTTCAAGCCCAGAACCCTCATTACAAACATCTCGGTAAAACATCAGCAGACAAACACGGACAGTGAATCAGTGTTTGTTGCTGTTTGGGCCACAGAAGTGAAACTTCTGCTTTCTCTTCACAGGAGTGTTTGCCACTCTCAAAGCTGTCCCGAAGAAAGAAGGCTTCCTTGGCTTGTACAAGGGTAATGGGGCAATGATGGTCAGGATATTTCCTTATGGAGCCATCCAGTTTATGGCCTTTGACAATTATAAAAAGGTACAGTATGTATTTTATTGCACAGTAACACTGGGGTTTAGTAATGGAGGTTGTTTACGGAATTGTGACATGATTTTATGTTGTCACTGTATGTATGTTTATTGCTTTTGAGCCATTTTGCTACAGTTGATTACTGTGGAAGTTTTGCACATTGTTTTATTAATGAAACTATCCTTTGTTTCCTTCCTGCTTCTGCTGCTGCTGTTAATATTCACTTTGCAGCTGTTAAGTAAACAGATTGGGATTTCTGGACACATCCACCGCCTCATGGCAGGATCTATGGCAGGTAAGTTATCTTTCTCACTGATAAGACTTGCCTGTTCAGTCAGTGCCAGTTGGATATCGTGTACTGTGCTGGCATAAAAACCCTGCCTCCAACTTATCTCATGTAAATTTATTGATTATTAGCAAAGTGCTCATCGCTTTTTTTCTTCTTCTTGAGTCACAAACGATGTTTGTATTCATGGACAACTTTCACCGTGATGCAAGTAAAGTGTCGTGCCTTTAGCAAGTCTTAAAAGAAAATATATTGTGTGTTTTCAGGGATGACTGCAGTCATATGCACCTACCCTCTGGATGTGATCAGAGCCCGACTGGCCTTCCAGGTGACAGGAGAGCATCGCTACACTGGAATTGTAAATGCCTTCCACACCATCTACCTTAAGGCAAGGTTCAACTTTTCAGACATGCAATACAGCCTTTACAAACGTTGTAGTCATTAAAACATACAAAAAATCAAATCTACCTTAGTCAATCAGACCTGTTTTTCTTTCTTGCAAAGGAGGGGGGCGTCTCAGGCTTCTACAGAGGACTTACTCCAACACTGATTGGGATGGCTCCTTATGCAGGTGCTTATTATTGGGATTATTTTGCATAGATTGATAGATGCAGAACAACCTTCTCCTTCACATATGTATGCATGACTCCCCCACCCTCTTTCATCCTCCAGGTTTCTCATTCTTCACCTTTGGCACGCTGAAGAGCCTCGGCTTGAAGCACTTCCCAGAGACGTTGGGGCGCCCCTCCTCGGACAACCCTGACGTCCTCATCCTGAAACCCCAAGTTAACCTGCTCTGCGGAGGAGTTGCTGGCGCCATCGCTCAGACAATCTCGTAAGTGCTGTCGGGAAGAAGCCAACAAGCCTCAAGCTCGAGATTCACATAAATGATGAGCTGACAACGTGGCTGGCTGGAGTATGTTATTGATTTTAACAGATTTATTGTTGGTTGATGTGTCACATTGTGTTTGTTCTCACTAGGTACCCCTTGGATGTGGCGAGGAGAAGAATGCAGTTAGGAGCTGTGCTTCCTGACTCTGAGAAATGCGTGTAAGTATCACAAATGTTCCACCTCTTCATATTCTGTTAGGACGTGATGTACTGCAGTACTTTACACCTGTGAGCATGTGCAGTGTACTTAAAGATGAGACTAGATTTTCTAGTATCACTAAAAATATGGCTGCGATGTGTTGTGAACAAAGAAAGAAACAGTCGCTCCAGTATTTTGTTGTTGTTGTTCTCCTGTCGTCTGGTTTGAAGTTTTGCAGTGAAATCTTATGAGATAAATGAAGGAAAAATTAATGTGTGTACTGTGATGGGTGTGGGTAATAAGAGACAGCTCACCAAACACAGTGCTCATTATCTTCATAATTTCATAAGTGATAGGTTAAGTGCCCTAGCTACAGAGCTAATTGGTACTCACGCCTGATCTGAATATGAAGAAGTTGTTAGTGCATCTTTAACTGATTGGAGTTGTTTAAAACCTCGGGCAAGTTGTTCTGCACTCTCCATAATATGGTTCCTTATCCAATAATGTTAGGTGCCTGTTTGCCTCTTCTTCTCTTATGCTATAAAAAAAAGCCCAGTGAAGTCTGCAAGTTGGAATACAAGTGGTTTGGACATTAAGTGAGGAGTTTGCTCTTAAAATATTTGAATCCACATTTGGTTTTGTAATTTTGATAAAGTGGGTGCTTAAAAAACGAAGAGAAAATTCCAGAGGTTCGAGGGAGAGAGTTTATATTGGATAAAACGTTAAAGCCCAAAACTTTAAGGAGTGCAGTAGAAGATGAACTGTAAAACTACGGCAACATACCATTCATGCCTTTACAAGTTCACATGCCGGTTCAAGATACTGCTCATTGTTCATGTGTTATCTGCATTGCCTTGATTTTTAAGAATGCATTCACAAGGTTCGGACAAGATAGACCAGGGTTTAGTTCTCCAAAGCACAGACCTCAGCAACAGACAAAGTAATGTCAGTAATAAAAACTGCATGATTTAATACTTTTTTTCCAAGCTCAACATAGTTGATAGAAATCTCCACTGAACTGATGAACTGAAAAAATATTAAACTATTTTTTTCTGTCATTCTAAAAAGTGTATAATTTCTTGCACATTTCTTTCTTGCACCTGAACAGATCACTGAGGAAGACCCTGATTTATGTATACAAACAGTACGGCATCAAGAAGGGATTGTACCGAGGCCTTTCTCTCAACTACATCCGCTGTGTCCCCTCCCAGGCCGTGGCCTTCACCACCTACGAGTTCATGAAGCAGGTCCTCCACCTGAACTAGTCGCTGTTTTTATACCGCCCAAGTCTGTACATGTGCTTGTGCGCGCCGAGTCATCAAGTAGATCGGCCTCGATGCTTCCTTCGTAGAGTGATCTCACTGGGAATTGCCTTTTTTCCTGAATTCACTGAAGGCACCGGGGACGTCGGTTAATGCTGAAAAGGGAAACTGGATGTCAGACAGTGAGGCACACCACGTCTGTTTCACTCCCCTCTCACTTCCTTTTTTTTTTTTTTTTTTTGTGACTCGCCACCTCTAACGAGAGGATTTACTCACGACATGTGGCTTGAATTTGTGCAACACCCTCGTCAATGTCTCCATGGTTACACCGAGCGGTAGCAGTACATTTAGGTCTAGTCAGTTGGATGGCTTGGGGCAATGATATGCTCTTTAACAACCACAACCCAGTGATTGTGTAGAAGCCCTGTCGTTTACACAGCAAACACAAATATCCACATTCTCACTTGTCTTTTTGTGTCTTTTTCAAGGCCTGTTTTAATGATTTTCAATCGGACACAGGTTCAAATTATGAGATTATCAGTTAGTTTCATATCTGTTTCTTTACAGAGGAGGCAACGCAGTGATATAGCACACTCACCGTCTGCTTCATAAGGTACACCTGTACAGTCTAATGTAATCAAATACATGAATTCTACTTTTACGAAGCTTGTAATTTTCCAGTTTTTGTTAAGCTTCATAAGAGCTGTTGTATCAAATCACGTTAAACTGTGCCAGTGCACCTCACTGATATCATCCTTAAGAACTACGCTCTGTTCTGCAGCTGCACATTTGCTTTATGGTTTTGTGTCCTTTTCTTCTTACAGACTTGGTGATAAAAGGTTTGACTTACTAGAATTTAATTTAAAATAATCAGATAATTTATAATGTTTTATTTTTTCAGGGCTCGGCGTGTCTTTAAATGTACAGTGCAGTTAGTTTCTGCTTTAGTTAGTCCTTTACACAAATCTGAAAACAAAATTAAACCGTTCACTTGCAGTTTTTTTTTTTTTTTTAAGATATGCAGGTGACATATGTATTGCCAAACTTTCAGTGTGTATTTTCACTTGTTTTATTTATGTTGGTTAAAGGTGCAGAGGAGAACCTTTTGGGTAATCTATTGGCAGAAATGGAATATAATATGCATAACGATACTTTCAGTAATATATAATCAGCTCAATGTGCATTCATGTGTTTGGTCCGCAGATTTGATGCTATTGAATATTTTGAGTTTGTGTTTTTAGGATGTGTGCATTTTGACATAATGTGGATGTACAACCCCAATTCCAATGAAGCTGGGACGTTGTGTAAAATGTAAATAAAAACAGAATGCAATGATTTGCAAATCTCACAAACCCATATTTTATTCCCAGTAGAACATAAACAACATATCATGTGTTGAAACTGAAACATTTTTATCATTTCATAGAAAATATTGGCTCATTTTGAAACTGATGGCAGCAACACATCACAAATCACAAATCACAAAAAAGTTGGGACAGAGCGATGTTCACCATTGTGTAGCATTAATGACTGTCTGTACATGTCTGCAAAGTGAGATCACATCCTGGAGTTTTGGGAAAAGAATGTTGTCCTTTTCTTGTCCAATGCAGGATTCTAACTGTTCAACAGTCCCGAGCCTTCGTTGCTGGATTTTTTTGTTTTATGACACACCAAATGTTTTCTGTTGGTGAAAGGTCTGGACTGCCGGCAGGCCAGTTCAGCACCCATCCTCTTTGCCTCCAAAGCCATGATGTTGTGAAGGATGCAGCATGCGGTTTAGCATTGTCTTGCTGAAATATGCAAGGCCTTCCTTGCAAAGAAAGATTCATTGTTTGGATGCGAGCATATGTTTTCATACTTTTCAGCACTGATGGTACCTTTCCAGATGTGTAAGCTGCTGACAACATAGGCACTAATACAACCCCATACCATCAAAGATGAAGAGTTTTGAACTGTCCACTGATAAGCTATATGGTCCTTCTCTTTAGTCCGCAGGACACAGTGCCCATGATTTACAAAAAGAATTAAAATGTTTGATTGATCTGAGCTCAGAACAATTTTCCATTTTTCCTCAGACCATTTTAAATGAGCTTTGGCTCAGAGAAGACGGCAGCATTTCTGGACCGTGTTCACATATGACTTCTTCTTTGCATGATGCAGCTTTAACTTGCATTTGTGGATTGCACGACGAACTGTGTTTACAGGCAGTGTTCCTGAGCCCGTGCAGTGATTTCCAGTACAGTGCCCGTTTTTAATGCAGTGCCCATTTTAATGCAGTGCTGTCTCAGGGCGCGAAGATCATGAGCATCCAGTTTTGACCTATGACCTTGTCCTTTGCGCACAGAGACTCCTCCTGATTCTCTGAATGTTTGATGATATTTTCCACTGTAGATGGTGGGATTGTCAAAGTCTTTGCAATTTTACGTTGAAGAACATTTTTCTGAGATTGTTACACCATTTTTAGACGTAGTTTGTCACAGATTGGTGAACCTTCGCCCATCTGTACATCTGAGAGGCTCTGCCTCTCTGACATGCTCCTTTTACACCCAGTCATGTTACTGACCTGTTGCCAATTAACCTAATTAACCGTCAAATGCTCCTCCAGTTGTTTTTGAGTTGTGCCGTATACTTTTCCAGCCTTTTGTTGCCCCTGTCCCAACTTTTTTGAGATATGTTGCTGCCATCAATTTCAAAATGAGCTAATATTTTCCATGAAATGGTAAATTGTCACAGTTTTAACGTGATATGTTGTTTATGTTCTATTGGGAATAACACATGGGTTTGCAGTGATTTGCAAATCATTGTATTCTGTTTTACACAACGTCCCACCTTCATTGGAATTGGGGTTGTAGGTCTGAGATGTCTGAAGGGACTCGGGAGAACTTTGCACTTTGTCACTGTAGCTTTTTCTTTGTATTTATTGATTTAGCGCCCTGTTGCCACTGGGTGGCAGCATTGAATATGCAGTAGACTGTTTAGTTTAGGTAACATGAATTACTGAGTCAAAGTCACTGCCAGTGTTTGCATGAATTTCAGCAGTTTGTTGTACACACATTGTCATTTTTTCAGCCCGTTGCCTTGATTAATATGTTTTTCCACATGCTTCAGTTCATGCCTCAGCTTTTAGATCGTTGTATATGAATGCTGGGGGGGGGGGTGTTACAAATAGCAGATGCCTTAGAACAGTTGTTTCCAACCCTTTTGGCTTTCGACCCCACCACATCCACCTTTTTTTTTTTTTAACCATCTAAACTTCTCAGATTGTCTCATTTTAAGGCCGGAAGAGTTCAAATTACCCAATGTTTCACAGGAAAAAGCAGATGTTAGAGGAAACTTAAAAGCAAAAAAGGAAAACAAAAAAAATCTCTGCCGTACAAAACATCACATTTAGCCCCTACCTTCAAAAGCACAGCAGTCAGCTGATAGCAGGTGTGCGGCTGAGGGTAACAGTAGTGTAAATACCTCTACCTCTACTACTTGTAAGCTAGTAGTTTATAGTGTTATAGTGTTTGTGGCAAATTTACATCTTTCCTGCCATTCATTCATATCTCCTATTCTGTCTCTATTCAAATCTGTGGAGGTGGAGGCTCTTGCCGATGTCACGTCAAATCATTAAAGCTTCTGAAATATTCATTTGGACAGGCGGAGAGACGATCTGACGGAGGTGTGAGGTGGTGGTAGTGCGTGTCAGAGTTCAAATGTATTTATTTAATTTTTGAAGCAGGTGTTAAGTTTGTTTGTTTAATCACATTGAGACTGCTGAGATTCATCAGGTGACCCATTGTGATTGTCCAGACCCCCCCAGATTCAGAACTACTGCCTTTAAATATTGAAACACATAACGAGAATTCAGACTACTGAACACTTTGAAAGCTTTTTACTGTGGTAGAGGTGGGGGCATCGTCTTTTAGCAGCAAAGATATCAAGATAACTGCACATTTTGTTTTCATCTAATAATTAGACACACAGGTGGATTGGCCTTGTGTCTGTGCAGGTGTTGTTGAACAAGAATCTCTGAACATATAATTTTCCAAAGTGCAAGAAAATAAGAGTCTTCAGTCTAACTCTTGACTGTAATGTGTGTGTAACAATAAATGAAATGTATCAAACTGTGCCTAACTGCCTGGACTTACAGTAAGAGTATAATCGCACTCTCACTGGTGATAAGTGGCAGCTACCATTTGGGAAACAAAATATAATTTTCAGCAACATTTCTGCTCTTTATGGCGCCATTCATTCATCTGCAGTGCCGCTGCGTATAAAAGCTTTCATCTACTGCTCTCTTGTTGACTGTGTTTAGTTAATACATGATCTTTCACTGTTTTTGCTGTTTTTTCAGGAGGGTTTGGAAAAAAATGCCATTCACGCTGCTCACTAGAACAGATAGTTATGTACTGTAAGACAAGGAACACATGCAAATGTATGTAGTCGTATGCTTTGCTACGTAATCAGGCTGTGTTCAGTGACTGAGTGAAGGTGCATTTGAGAGTGGCTGCCTTTTTTTTTATGTTTGTCAGTTTTATTTTCTCTGTTTGTACTTTTTATACGTCGTATCTGAATTATGTCACCTTCCATTGCCCACTTTGAGTTTCACACGTACAAACCCCAGTTAATATTGGTGTCACAGTTTCATCTGGAAAACCACAGGTGCATTTGCATTTATTTCACTGAAACTGGAATACACTGCCCGTTGTTGTTGTCCGATGTCACACACTGATTTGACTGGTAAATGTGATGTGTAAAAGACGTTTGCTCTCATGTTCCTTGACATGTTTCATTTTCATATCGTCACTTAAATACAGTAAGACTAACCAAATCAAAACTCTGTCATTCTCTGTTTTTGTCTGCAACACAATGATCAGTTTTAATAATTGTTTATAAGTTCACATGCCATTCGTGTTTTCAGACAAAGAAAATTAATTTGAGACTCCTGAGATCGTATTCCATAAATGACCACTGATATCGCATCTAGAAGGACAGCGGTATTATATTGTGACCTCGTTTAGAGTATGAGGGTGGAGATTACTCATATTACTGAGGGGGAAGAGTTTGTCTGTGTCACTTCCCTGTCGTGTCAGGTTGTGTACTTTCTAGGTGTTGTACATGGGAAATGAGGAAATTGGTGGCAGGAAATTGAGCATTTACCTTTGCCTTTAGTAACTCTGCTTTTCTGCAGATTTCTTCATCTTTAGACGGTGTTTTCACATTTGGAGTCATTTTCATCTTGTGTGACCACCATGCCGTCTTACACAGTAACTGTTTCCACGGGGAGCCAGTGGTTTGCAGGGACGGATGACTATATCTACATTACACTGGTGGGCACGGAGCAATGCAGTGAGAGAACACTGCTGGACAAACCTCTGTATAATGACTTTGAGAGGGGGGCGGTAAGTGATGTTACACTGCTGTAGAGCTGTGAGGACAACTGTGTGTCATTTACATGCATTTTTTTTTATGATGAATGATGAGCATCAGTAACTATCATTGAGATAAAAGGGGAAGAAGTTACAAAAGAGATTCATCTAGAATCTGTATAAAATGAACAATTTCGTTTTGGAGACAAAACTATGGAAATGTTAGCAGCCATTTTTCATTTATTATCTCTAAAATAAGATGAATGATGAAGTTCAGATAGCAGGTTTGTTATCTTTTATATTATACAGCTATTGAGTTATATTCAATCAATTTAGACTTTCCTAATGAAATTGCAGCTGCCTGTTTATTCTCCACTGATCAACTTAAGTGACACACTGTCATATATAGATATAAGGAATGGAACGACACCTTTCTATATCAGGCACATTGTGAAGGATATAAATCTGAAAAACTCAGTTCAAAACTGTGCAAAGGCAAGTCCAAAAAAGAGTAACAGGCAGGATGAGGTATGGATTTTTTTGTTGTTGTTTGTTTTGTGTGAGTCTAACGATTAAGATCTGAGTTTAAGGCTGAAGAAAGACACACATACTGTATGGTGGCATTCTGCAACCTTCTTTGCATTGCATACGTCCAACTTGTTTTTTTCTCATGTCTGTTAACATGCCTAAGTGCAAATGAGCCTACAAATTATAGATTCAAATATAAAATACACTGTTGCCCATAAAGTTGGAATAATTGTGTTTTCAGACACATTCCTCTTTTCATTCCTATTTATACACATCAGTGTATAGTATAGTACAGTGTAAATATATCACTGTGATAGGTTTGGAAGAGATTGATATCAATAAAGTTAACGTGTGAAGATACAGATACAGTTATCTATCAAGAATAAATCACACTGTCACAATAATTTCACGAGAAGAGGTAAAAATATTTTATTACAACTTTATGGGCTACCTGTTGCCCTGTGTGTTTATGTTGAGGTTCTACAACTAGGAGTCCACCTGCAGAGGATCTGAGGGACGTACTAGGTATATATCTAATATCTTAGATGTCTGAGAGACAGACTGGTGCCAGGTCATTCAGAGGCTCTTTGAGGATCATGCTTGTGATGAGACAAAACTAATAATAACCACCTGATTCAGTAAATGATTTTTCCCAGCACATACTGCAAATTTATTTAGCCACTGACTAAATTGCAGGTGGACTCCTATGACGTGAGGGTCGGGGAGGACCTGGGTGACATTGTGTTGGTGAAGATTGAGAAGAAGAAGTACTGGGTGCATGACGACTGGTACTGCAGGTACATCACAGTCAAGACCCCATCTGGTGATTATGTGGAGTTTCCCTGCTTCCGCTGGCTGGTGGACGACAAGGAAGTGGTGCTGCGGGAAGGAAAAGGTAGAGTCATCAGTCAGAGTCTGCCATGCAGAAACACAAGCTCTGCTCCATCCCTCACGTTGTCCTGTGTCTGTTGTAGCATACCTTCCTCAGGATGACAAGACCAGCCAGGTCAAGCAGCACAGGCAAAAAGAGCTGGACACAAGGAGAAAAACCTACAGGAAAGTTCAGTCTACGCATGCAGTTTATTATTTATGTTCCTGGAGGCTGAGGATGCTCACTAATAACTCTACTGTTGTTTATAGATGGAAGGAGTGGCAGCCAGGCTTTCCTATGAGCATCGACGCTAACAGGCACCGTGACTTGCCACGGGACATCCAGTTTGACAGTGAGAAGGGAGTGGACTTTGTACTCAACTACAGTAAGGCGTACGTGCTCCCTGCTGTAGTAATCAATAATCAGTTTTACGTTACTTGTGAGGACAGTGGACCTTTAACCACTAAGGTGTTTTTCAATGCAAAGCTTTCATGTTGCTATGATAACCGCTTCTGTTTTCTGTACCTAGGGATACATGGAAAGACAGAGGCGTCATTGTGTGTTTATTATCAGGGTCATTTGCATTGGGCTTTCATTCAGGCGCGTGAGATTGCATATAGGCACACAAACAAAAAATAGATTCAAAACACAATCATGTCAGGGTCATGCAGTCGTTCTGAACAAAGCTAAGAACGGCAGAAAATGTCAAGCCTTTGAAAATGATGCAGGATAATATACGGTCTATGAAATTGAGTGGTTGAGAAGGGAAATGAGTCATACAATCTTTCACAGTGAGCCTCTGATATTCTCTGAATTTTGGCATCTTTGTGGGCAGAAATTGTTGAACTACATTTGCACTTCATGCTGCTTCGTGACGCAAACAGCATCATGCCTAATTTTCATATTATATCACATTACATGAAAATGCATCTGATTTCAGATACTTGAATCTTTTTGATGCGAATAAGTGTAAGTATAAGAATGATGCGGATGATAATGATGATGACCATTAATTCCCAGAATAGAGAACCTGTTCGTGAACCAGTTCATGCACATGTTCCAGTCCTCCTGGAATGACTTCAGCGACTTTGAGAAAATCTTTGTCAGAATTAAAAACACAATCTCAGGTCAGCCTCGCCTCGTGTATGTAATGTCACATCATGTCATGTTACGTCACCTCACATTACGTTACACTATATTATGTTATGTTATGTCACATCATGTCATGTTACGTCATGTTATGCCATACAGAGTATGTGATGGAACACTGGAAGGAAGACTTCATGTTTGGATATCAGTTTCTGAATGGTTGCAACCCAGTAGTAATCCAAAAGTGCACCAAACTTCCTGACAAGTTTCCTGTCACTCATGAGATGGTCTCTGTCAGCCTGGAGAGAGATCTGACTCTCGAGCAAGAAATCCAGGTAGACATCATTATGTCTGTTTTTTAGCTTCCTTCTGATTTAAAAAAACAAAACAGAACATTCATTAAAACAAAGTTTTGTGTCTCTTTAATTCTCCCACTGATGTACATGCATGTTCTGGCCCCAGGCAGGTAACATCTACATAGTAGACTACGAGGTGTTAGATGGCATCTCTCCTAACCGCACAGACCCGTGCACACTGCAGTACTTGGCAGCTCCGATCTGTCTGCTCTACAAGACTGCAAAGAACAAAATCATGCCCATAGCCATACAGGTACAGTGATGTTGAGCAACAGCGAGTGTGTGGTACACCACGAGGGAAAAATGTCCTTTTTCTTGGTGACATTTCAGTATGAATCATTCTCCTCCTTTCCTGATTTTCCCTCATCCTCCTTTTTTTTTCCAGCTTGGGCAGACTTGTGAAGACAACCCGATCTTCCTGCCCACCGATGGTCAGTATGACTGGCTGTTGGCTAAAATCTGGGTCCGCTCGGCTGACTTTCAGTACCACCAGACGATCACACACCTGCTCAGGACACACCTGATGACAGAGGTGTTTGCTATTGCCATGTACAGGCAGCTCCCTGCCGTTCACCCTGTGTATAAGGTAAAACTCTTACTCATTCGTTGATTGATTATTTGACTGATCGATAGGTTAATTGGTTCATGTATCGATGTTCTTTCCCCCAGCTACTTATCCCACACATTCGCTTTACCATCGCTATCAACACCAAGGCCAGGGAGCAGCTCATCTGTGAGTGTGGCATCTTTGACAAAGTGAGTTGTGGCTGTGCAGAAGAGGAAGACCGAGGAGGAGTGAGAAACTGACAGAAAAAGAGGAAAAAAAAAAAAAAAACAATGAGCAAGTTTACGAAGAAATAATGTTCCCCAAAAAAGCATTCAACCTCTTCCATACTTGGTGTAGGAGAACAAAAGCATGATCATTAGCCGCAGGAATAATGAATGACGCGTGATGATGCTGTATCTTCTCCATCCTCTTCAAGGCAAACGCAACAGGTGGAGGTGGTCATGTCCAGTTGGTCCAGAAGGCCGTGAAGACTCTGACCTTCAGGTCTCTGTGCTTCCCGGATGCCATCAAGGTTCGCGATGTGGACAAGAAGGAGGAACTGCCCACCTACTTCTACAGAGATGACGGCTACCAGGTGTGGGAGGCCACCATGGGGTGAGATCCCTTTTTTTTTTTTTTAAAGGTTTTATAGACAGCACTAATGAATAGTTGTGTGTTTGAGGGAGACAAAACAAAGAATAAAGGCATGGGGACATGAGTGACAGAAATTCAAAGGGAGAGAAGTTGCAATATCCTCTCTTTTTTTCCCCTCTGTGTGACTGCTGTTCTGTTTTCCTTCTGGCAGTTTTGTGTCTGATGTGGTGAATATTTACTACAAAAGTGATGAAGCGGTGCAGAGAGATGAAGAGATCCAAGCCTTTGTTAAAGATGTGTGCAGCTTCGGTATGCAGGACTTCGATCACTGCGGTGGGTACACATTATAGATGTCCTATTGTGTCATTTTTCTTTTGGCTTCAAAATACAACAAATAACCAATACATAAAGTTTTTTTTTTTTTTTTCAAGGAGAGAAGCAGCTCACTCTCCTTCAATATTTCATTACTTTTGGATTTCTTGGAGAAGACGGGTACAACAGGGAACAGAGTAGATCACAAATTCAAACATGTTCTATTACAGACAAATAGTTTGAGCGTGAAGACAGGAAGCTATACGGGTCTGATGGTGTCACCAGTGTTGTTATAGTCTTGTAATGTCCTGTCCTGCATTTCTCCATCTCCTGAGTGCATTGTGCAAAGATCTTTGTGGCTTTTTGTACGCTCACTTCGTCAATTCTATCTGTCCATAATCTGTGCAGAGTTTCCCAAGTCCCTGAAAACACGTACGGAGCTGATAGAGTATCTGACCGTTGTTGTGTTCACTGCTTCAGCCCAGCATGCAGCGGTCAACTTCGGACAGGTGAGTCATAGATCAGGAACCTGCCTTTTCATATTTTTTTTTTTATAAAATAAGACTGATTCTTATAGATTAATTGGCATTGGTTATGCAAAATTATGACTGATTATTCACTGTTCAGCTCAACAGATGGTTAGTGTGTGTGCTCTCTAGTGGAGGAAGTACTCATATGCATGACTAAATGTAACAGAGCACCATCAAACTCCTTCATTCAGAGTCCTGCTTAAGTTTATTGGCAAAATATAATTCACTAACAAGGACCACGCCAATAGATTCAAGTTCAGATGGGTTTATTGCAAGTGATGGAAAGGGTGTGCTGGGATGATGATTTATAGGAGAGAAGAAGGGATGAGGGTCGAAGGTTTGGAGGTATGGAAGGCCGACGGTACGGAGGGTCGGAGGTATGAGGCGCGGAGGCCCGTAGATGTTGAGGTGCTGAGGGCCGGAGATGTAGAGGCGCTGAAGGTGTATAAAGGGATGGGGGGATGCAGGGATGCAGGTAGGAGGGAACAGGGTCGTTGGTGGATGGAGCTTGACCAGTGTTGGAAAGGCTGGATGGAACCCGGGAGTTGAGTTGGGTTGGGTTGGGTTGGGGAACCGCCTCTCCTTAGCTCTATGTCTAAGAGCCCCGTGGTTCCTGTGAATGAATGAAAGAGAGAAGAGGAAAGAGAGATCACAAAAGAAAGAGGGTTTTTTTGGGGGGGAGGGATGTGAAAACAGCATCGAAGAAGGAGTGAATGGATGAGGTATGATACTGGTTCTGCAGTTCTCTGTATAGCTGATATACTATTATTATATGACATCATTAGATTAGTTAACACTGATGCATCATGGTGTAAGTAGCTTTTTAACTTTTACATTGTGTAGTACGACTGGTGTTCCTGGATCCCCAATGCTCCGTCCACCATGCGAAAGCCCC
Organism: Protonibea diacanthus; assembly: GCA_028641955.1. NCBI lineage: Eukaryota > Metazoa > Chordata > Actinopteri > Sciaenidae > Protonibea > Protonibea diacanthus. The sequence goes on from CM053989.1 coordinate 12,157,645, forward strand.
CACCCAAAGAGAAAGGCTTGGCAGATGTGAATTTGATCATCGAGAGCCTCCCTGATCGCGGACGCTCCAGTTGGCACCTGGGGGCTGTCTGGGCCCTGAGCCAGTACCAGGAGAACGAGGTGCAAACAGACATACACTTGCATACATCCTCGCACGCACACACACACACACACACATTTCTAATTTCCCAAGAAGCTTCCTTCTGCTTCAACATGCAGTGCGCCTCCAGGCAAAGTGACCTGTCTCCTCTTTCTCCCTGCAGCTGTACCTGGGCATGTATCCCGATGAGCACTTCATAGAGAAGCCAGTGAAGGAGGCCATGGAGAAGTTCAGGAAGCAGCTGGCAGTGATAACCAGCTCCATCAAGAGGAGGAACGAGGGAAAGAGGCTGCCTTACTACAACATGTCCCCTGACAAAATCCCAAACAGTGTCGCTGTTTGAGGAATAACACCTAATCCTCTGGGGGGATATCAAGCCCTTACTTAACATTTTGCATTGAAGTTCTGATGATGTTACCAAGCTGCCCAAATTCACTGTTAAAAAAAAAAAAAAAAAAAAAAAAAAAACTTTGTCATGCGAGTGTGTGATTTTGATACCAATATATGCAGCCAACTTGCAAAGCTCAACTTTGCTTCTAAATTGTTTTTTGTCACATATTAAAATTGGATATAATGACAATGTGTGTACTGTAGTTGCCAATTAAAATCTTTGATTTATAGAGGCAGTGTGTCATTCCTCATAAAACCAAACACCATGCAACATCCAAAACAACTATTTTGTAATAGTGTCTGCCGCTGTCACCACCACATCCTCTTAGCATAATATTTCAATGCAGAGTGCATGAGTATTCACTGAAAAAGACACAAAGCCTTAAAAGTAACTTAATTTTTATTTGGTTGTTCTTTTTAATTCTACATACTTTGTTCAATAATGGGAAATTAAACTGAAAACACATCAATATTTCTTTTTAAAAACATAAGTACCTTTTACCAAATTCTTTACAGTTACTATTTCAAAGTAAATTCACAGACAAACTTGTGGAATGATATCATAAGACAGGGAACAGTCATATATGTTCAAGTCCAGTCAGTAGTAAACAAATGTAGCTTTATGCAAGTTACACTATTCCCAGACATGATAAAATTGTAGTGACAGGGTAAAGACAGACAAGAAAGTTCAGACTTAAACCTAAAATACTGGGACAGTGAGGCCCTTCGACATCCTGCTCAGAAGGATTATACAATGAAGAAATCAGTTTGTGGTCATGGAGACACAAAGGACGAAAGTAAGAAAAGAAAAATCTGCTCTCAGAGAGGAACATGACTGCCTGAAAAAGTGTCCTAAAGTGGCCTCAATCTTCATCCGGACTACATCAAAACTTCTGTCTCAGACTTCATGAAAGGAGCCAGCTCCTATGAGTAGAACATAAAGTAAAAAAAATAATCTAAAGTCCATCTTTAATCTTTTTGTCTGAAAACGGAGAAATGTTTAAATTTAATGCTGCGGTTAAATGTCTATATTCTGCAAAAAAGGAAAAAAAAAAAATCATCGAGCAATTTAAAAAATGAGAAGGAAGAGCAGATATTCACATTAAGGTCGAGCAAACAAGCTTTTTACAAGTCTACTATCTAAATAACAAAGTGCAAAACAAAGAGGGAAAGTCTTTTCGGGTATTTATGCCTGGGAAAAAAAACTAAGTGTAAGTTGCATAAAATTACTAATGAAAGGGGTTTTTAAATGAACAAATTGTACTCTTGTTTTCTTTTAAAAATAAATACAACACAAAATGAAGAAATAATCATTTTATACCCAGAGGACAACCCAGGACATTAAACACCATTACATAACTATAGAATAGAATAACAACAAAAGGGTAATTGCACTTTTTATCTGTCTAATTGCACTGAGCCTCTTGGGTATTGAAGCTTCTCGTTACGTCTTAATCCAAGTTGACATACGACGACTCCCTCGGCTCAAAATTATGTATTAAAATTATATTAGACTCCAGATCTCAAGTCACCATGGGGCATATACACAAGTACAGTATGCACTGTTGCAAAAAAACAAAGCATGGATCTAATTTATTGCTGCTGCTGAGCAGTAATTATCAGGTATGTTGTTGGACCATTGTTATTCACAGACAGTATACTGGTATCAAAGACAGTTTTTAAAAATGTGAATGTCGCCGGAATGGCTGTGAGGCTCAACATGAGCCTAGCATCGCTGTGCTCTCACATACACAAAACCACTTACAATGACTGTAAGCCCAAAACACATCGCCCTGAGAAATCAACTGCTGCCCACCTCCGACCGCACCTTCAGGTCCACACCAGCAGGTGGCGCTCCAGTCAACTCATCAATGAATGATGCTGCACAGTATCTGTTATCTGGTATCTAAGCTGTGCTTCTTCTTGTTCTTCAGGGGGGGAAAAAAAATGTGATGTGCGACATAAGGCCAGATGTGAGAAAAACACTTAATTATCATGCTGGATATCTTGTGATTAAATACCAAAATAGACACCCTCCACCATGTGATGAGAACCTGGCCGAAAGAAACAAGAGGTTTCCACAAAAACTGCTGCTGGTCTGAAGTTTTTCCTGTAACGTTGTGTCTTATAACCATAAATGTGTGGGTACTGACATGCAGAGCAACATTTCCTATGACTTATTTTGAGCAGTCAAATTTGAATACACAGAGTTTACAGACCGCCTGGTTTCTATTTGGGGTCAATCCGTGCACCGCCTGCACAATAGGAGTGATAGGAGCCTGAAAATAGGCAGCTGTGGATTTCTCAAGGCATTTCCCGTGACTAAGCAAACAAATAAACATATTAAAAACTGCACATGGAATATCACACTGCAAATACTGTGTCATTCGCATGATAGAAAAACATGAGCGACGCGGTTTATGCCCACAGGCTCTCGCAATGATCTCAAGACATGGAAATTATCTTGCAATTTCCTGTGACCAGTAAAAAAAATGTTGTTTTTTTGTTGTTGTTGTTTTTCTTCTTTTTTTGATATTTTATTTTTTTTTTTTGTTTCTTTTTTTTTTTTTTTTTTAATGAAAAGTTTACATTCTCAAAGCCTTCAGAAAGTTCACGTTGGGGTCATGTGGCTGGATTTTCCATTATCTGCATTAGAGCGACGAACCTGACAAGTTCAACTCTTTTTTTTTTTTTCTTAATAAAACACACACGTTTCTTTCAGCATCATTCCATTTTTTTTTTTAACCCCAATTCCTTTTTTTGTCATCCATGGGAGGGTTAATATATACGAATATGTGCATATGAGGAAATGCAAGGTTAAATAAAATAGGAAAAAAAACCCATCTCAGTTTGTTTGTGTGTGCTCTCCCCAATGTACAATATAATCAGACTTAATTCACCTTTAAGAAAACAAACAAAAAAGAGGAGCAAAAGGACAAGTAGGAATTTGTTGTGGGAACTAAAAAACAAAAGTGCTTCGATGCATGTCGAGATCAAGGCCTGGTCGGATCCAGACCAGCTCGGAGCTGATAGACCACAGCAACAGAGATGGCAGTAGCTGGAATGTTCCAGAGATCCAATGCGTGGCGCTACATACTGATCCACGGCAGGTTAGCCCAAGACTCACAGGAGGTAAAAACGAACAAATCTAACAAACCCACAAGTAAACAAACCACGCGTCAGAAACGTGAAGACCTCCAGAGCCGTTTGTGAGTCTATTTGTCTCAGTCCTGCTCACCCAGAGGTGTACATACAAGTGTGTGTGTAGAGGTGTATGCTTCAGGCCTCTTCAGACATTTACAGAAGTCAGTAAAAACAGTCCAGTCCTGGGAAAAGAAAGTGTGGACTGACAGTGGAGGGGGGAATAAGGTCAGACAGGAGGAGTGTGGATAGAAGAAGATAGTCGTGGTCTGTCTGTCTGTTTCTGTGGGTGGAGTTTTGGGAATATACGATGACCGGAGGAGGACCGTGAGTCAGTCTAGGATCAGAAGAAAGGGAGTGTCTGGTTGTTCCTTAGTCACCAAGCATTTCAGCAACGGCTGCTCTTCACTAAGGGCCTGTTTGTGGGTGTAGTCTGCGTAGGACAACAAATGGCATGGACTGAGTGGTCAGACATGAAGCACCTCCATACTGTAGTCCTCTGTCTCTGTGTACTGGGAGGAGTTTGTGTCCGACTGGGTGGGGGCCAGAGCTTCCTTGTTCTCCAGACTCGGCTCCATGAGAGGCGGCTTCTCCAGCGCCAACTTTTTACACGTGTCTGGCCGGTTCTGGACATATATGACCCTGTTATAAGCCTTAAGTCTCCTCCATAGGTGGATGTAGACTTTGCACTGGACATACATGAACACCAGTCCACCCGTGAAGCCGATGGCCACCACCACCAGTTTGGTCCAGAAAGGCCATTCCAGGATCCCTGCAGGACAGAGGACAGAAAGAAAAGAAACATGTGCACGAGTCAAACACAACCCAGACTGCACTTACAACTAAATAATCACATTGTGTTTTCATCTAACCCAATCTGCATGTAGCAACATGAAGAGCAAAAAAACGGAGGCGCCCTGGTAGAGCAGGGATCAGGTGTTGACCATGAACCGCGACGCCCTCAGTTCATGTCTGCACAGGAAACCCTTATTTTATCTCTTGGATATTGCTGTCCAATTAAATGCCCCTAGATAATTATATATGATGAAAAGAAACAAATGGCTGCTATAAACATGGAATTAAAAAGATGAAAAACTAAAACACGACAGCAGGCTTAACAAAAATTTGTAGAAAATCTTCTAAACCATGAAAAAACATTTCTATGGGCCTCCGAGGGAGTTGTAGCATTTCTACAAATCGCAAAAAACCCTGAAACACAAAGCTAAAAAAAAAATATTGCAATTTTGGAAAGAACAAGCTGCAGCATCATCCACAAAAAAAGAAAAGAAAAGAAATGGGATCTTCGAAAAACAAAAACAAAAGAAATCATCTTTGAAAATACACAGCTGACCTTCAACCCATCAGTCTTTTCATGTTGGCTATTACATTTCAGGTAGTGTAAGATATAAACAGACAGAAGAAAAAGGTCCACAACTGAGGGGGCATTTTAATGGGAAGAATACCAGTTCAAACAAAGCAAACATAGTATAATCAGCATAGAAGGAGAGTGATATCTGGTGCTCTAGATCTAACTTAATGAGATTTATGTGTTGCCTGTTGTGGGAGAATATGTCTGAGGTTTGTTTTAATCAAAACTCTCAGTCGCAAAGTAAAACAGAGAAAATTAATCACAGAAGACAGACACAGAGTCGAGGAACACTGTGTCTGTCTGCGTTCATTAGCCGGGAATATTCAGTGAGGCGGTGTGAATATAACCAGCCTTTAAGAGCCTTTAAGTATTATATTTTTTATCCTGAAATAAAAGCAGAAGGAAAAAGGGAAGGAAAGGGGTATAAAGTGCAATTGGAAAAGAACTGGATACAGCAGACAGACAAGCTGACGGAGGGGAAAACAGGGGAAAATTTGGAAGTCAAAAGGTCAAAGTTGAAATGTTTACCTGGGATTCTTCCGGCTGCATGAGTAAAGAAAGTGTAAGTATCATGTATTACCAAAGACACACAAACAGAAGGATAGAAAAGGCAAAACGCAGAAAGTAATCACATATTACAGCTGCAATTCATCATGCAATCATAAACATTAAATCTGCTCCACAAAACAAAGTAAATACATTTCAGGGTGTACGTATTAGAGACAACTCGGCTGTAATCTCTGCAAAAGCAAACTGAGAAACATAACCACGGTTGTGTGTGACTTGGCAGAGGACAAACAGGACTAGTGAGAAATTATTTGGCATCACCATGGTGATTGAACCTGACAGCTCTCAGGGACTATAACAAGCCTGAATCATCAGGTTGGGCTAAACAGGCACAGCCTGCTCTTCCATCTGTACACTGTCTAAGAGGCACCAAATATGCCAGGGAGAAATGAGTGGCAGCAGACGTAGTGCCAGAGGATGGCACAACAGCTTATCCTTAAAGAAGCCGTCTCCATTTTTAGCCTCGATGGCGAGAGCACACCACTCTGAGGATGGCACCGTCAATCTGTCTGTAACCAAGTGCTGGTGACCACTTTGGTGAAGATGGATGTAATGAGCAGCACAGGCACTAGGAGAGCTGCAGGACGTGTTTCCCAGTCACTAAGATTTTTAAAAGACAAGAATGCTCTTTTTTTGTAAAAAAAAAAAAAAAAAAAAAAAAAAAAAAATCTCAAATTTTATTATGAGACATGACGGACATCATCGGGAGATCAGCAAGAAGAGCCTTAAAGGAAGAGTTTGTTTGTTCACTTCTACAATAAGGATAGGATAGAGGGGGAGAGAACGTGACGCTACAGCCAGCAGCCGGTTAGTTTAGCTTAGCACAAAGGTGGGAAACAAGGTAACAAAATCAAATTATATAATTATATCACATTATATAAGACATTGTTTGTTTAATCTGTACAAAAACACCCTCAACAGCACTCTTTCAACTCTAGAAAGTGAAAAAATAGTCTGACACATATCACCCCTCATAAAACCACATTGTTCTTACACTCATACAAACTAAAATGTGTTAATTAGTGAGCTTTTCTGGTGCTGGTGGGCCAATTCTGTTACCTTTGGACACAGCCGGCTAGTGGTTTCTAGTCTTTATGCTATTTTAAGCTAACTGGCTGAAGGCTGTGGCTTCATATCTAGTATAAATACATAAAAGTTGTATCAGTCTTCTCTCAGCAAGAAAGCAAATAAGTGCATTACCCAAAGTTTCCAGCTACTCCTTTAAATTACTTCACAGAAATAGGACATTAAGATCACTGTGTGTTCAGACATTTAGCTGTTGCGTTCAGTTTTTTACGCACGCGTGCATCAAACAGGCACTGACTGCCACATGGCTGCTGGACCTTACACCTTTCAGTGGCATGCATACTGTGCATGCTGATAACAGTCATAAATTTAATCACATAAACCCTCATCCTTGACTTTTACTGCGATATAAACTGACCTTCAACTCTGCCATTTTAATTACACCACTCACACAAAATCTGATTTGAGCCCCTCAAAGAAAAAAAAAAAAAAAAAAAAAAAAAAAAACACACCTCACTTTGTAATAATAATCTAATTGAAATTGGATCGTATATGTAAATATCTATCTTTTAAATCTCATTTATTCTTCTCTCGCATCTTTTATCTCTTAACTTTCTCTTTACGGGCTTTAACTCAGAAGTCAAAATGAAGTGATAATCCAAAAACTGATCTCTAAAGAATCTCCGCACACTAATCTACACACTTTGATGCCCACTAAGCTTCTGTGAGTGAATTACACCCACATATATTTCAGTCTAAGGCAGCTTTTCACGCCATTTGCACTCAATACTCACACCTCTGAAATAACACCACAGTTTTGTCATTACTTACACGAAGACATTGAAGACCGAATGGATGACATCCAACACAGACAAGTTACGTTCATGTGGGTGTTTGTTGTGCATCTGACCGAGTGTGCTGACCTTGTTTGATTTCCTCTGCTGTTCTGTCGATGAGAACGTAGAGCGACCACACCACGCAGGTGATGGCGATGACGTGAAAGGTGACCGAACACATGATCTTCCTTCTCTCGCTCGCCGTCATCTGTAGCTTCTCCCACTGTCGCAGGGAGCACGGGAGGACAAAGGAAAGGACATTAGAGGAGGCATCAACAATGCATCCGCACACAAACAGACATGCTTTTAAACACACACTTAAATCAATTGGCTGCTGGAGCAGCTGAGAGTGTAAGCTAAATATTTGATGGAGCGCATTCAGCTACTGTGATCAAGAACCAATGCTACATCACGCTTCTTGGCATGTTGAGTAAGATAGAGAAGAAAAGTAGCATCCAGTACCCAGTACACAGATGCTGGGTACCTAATCTGTCATTACTTTCACAATACATCATCCAGAAATGAGCCCGGCAATACAAAAACAAAAACACAAAATATAACGCCTGCACTTTTGTAAATAAGCTCCCAATATCCAAATGCATTGCTCGCGTGTTCAGCGATGATATAGGACGATTGCAGGGTCACTTTGACGAGGAGCGAGTGTTGCAGTACGAAATGAAACAAACATTAATAAACATTTCATGCCGGCACAGAAATCCTCATCTCATCTTGAATATCTTTGCCAGTTCACACACGAACAACTTCAGTGTTCACCAGTGGGATTCAGAAGCTATTAACAGCCAAGCATTTGTTCAAGGCCTTTTGTGCAGCTAATGAAGGGTGGAGGAATTTTAATTAGAGTGTCCTGCTATCTCCAGGCCACAGTGATTGATAAGAGCCTTTAATGGAAGTGTACTTCCTCTGAACCATTTGAAATGAATAAGAACCCTCAACAAGTTCAGCTTATAAAAAATGCTTCAGAGCTCAGTGTCATGCTTGTTGTTATCTGCGTGACAGATTGGAGGCAGCTTTTGGCATTTTCAGCTTTATAACGAAGGAGCTACTTGGAGGCTGCAGCCTGATTTTACCCCCTAATTAACGTGAGCGCTGATTGACTTTGTGCTCCACTTTGGACAAGTACACAGCACAAACTGCGTCTCACCTTGCGCAGCGGTTTGAGCTTGGTCTCCATGATGAACTCATATTTACAGAGCTCGCAGCAACGAGTGTCGGAGCTCTTGATCCACTGCTGTAGACAGGACTGGTGGACGAAGCGCAGGCTCCCCGTGCAGTGGCATGGTGTGATCAGAGGACTTTCGTCATCCCCTTCACAGTGACAAATCCTACGGGAGCCAAAGAATACAGTCAACACTAAGCCAGAAGCAAGACAGCGGTAGTCGGAGGAAGACAGGGGGAGAGGAAAGATCAAAAAGAGAAAAGTTGGCAGGAAAAGCTGACAGATATTTCTCAAAACTCACACAAACTTGAGTCTTGGAAGCTATGATGCAGCAAACGTGTATTATTCTCTGTATAATAAAACAAGTGGTTAGGGAAGCCTGGCAGGTGGGAATATAATTTCACAAATATAAAGTGCCAGAATGCAAAAGACAATACATGTCCCACATGGATAAACTCAATCAAGACAAGCTAATTTGATTCAAAGCACTTAATTTGCAAATCAAAATGATATTTTCGGAAAATAATGTTCTGTAGTCTTGTAACGTCGCAGCACAAAATTGAACACAGCAAATCTAATCTCAGATACCCTGCAGTTATAGCAATCTTAGTCTCAGCGCTGGAAGAAACGATGCAAGTCACCTGTAATGATAACTATGGACACAGAGTGCAGACAATATGATCAACAACAGCATTATTATGGCATCCAGCCTAAACTTTTTTCTCTTTTTTTTTTTTTTTTAGACGTACCCCTGCGGTCACATCACATGAACTCAAACACTGCCTGTCATGTTCCAAATGTGTCTTGTGAATGAGTTACAACCTTTTAAATGCATAAACGTGAAAAACTGGTGGAATTATATTATATATATATGCTCATGCTTCGGTACCATAAAAAAATTCCTATAGGGAGGAGAAAGAGTTATTTCATGACAACGTGTGTGGACATGATCGCATGCTAGAACAAGTGTGCATAGTTGAGATGTCTGTGACATTAGCCAGGACAACAAAACAGGTCATAAAAATGCCACAGCAGATTTAGACTTCAACGTTTTCTAGATGCAGTTTCACAGTTTCTCATTTGCAACACATCGTGCTCAGGTGTTACAGCTGACTCAGTATTTATCTATATTTTTTAAATCAAATTATAATTTCTATCTTACCCATGGGAATCGCTGCAATAACAGTTGAACTAAAGCTTGTCAAATCTGGTATTTATTGCAATGCCACTGCATGTATTGAACTTAACAGGTGTGCTGTTGTGTTGTGCCCTTGTAGATGCTTGGTAAGGTATTCTGGACACAGCTACCGACGACTGGAACATTCGATTAGGCGTCTGCTACCTCGAAGGACTCCTGTACAGGCTTTTCTCGGGGAGAGGAACCAATCATATTTTTAATATCAGACTGAAACAGCCCCCCCGCCCCCTCTCTCTCTCCTCCTCAAGATCACGTATCAGACACTGACAGACAGGTTGGAGGACAGGAGCTATGAGTCAGCCACACTACGGAGGAGGAGTGCATTTGTCTGTGTCTCTTCAGTCAAAGTGTGTGTCTGTGCATCTGATGCCGGGATAGATTGCGTGAGAATCCAGACCATGTGCACACTTTCACCCGTAAATCAGCCACATTGTGACAAAGCAGTGATATGGGGCAAAATGAGGGGTTGGAGAGGGTTATTAGAGCAACGCATTACCTCCAAGTCAAGTTAATGTCAAACACACACACACACACAAACCCAAACACACCACTCACAGAAGGCTAAAATCATTATTATCTCAGAATTCCAAGGACATTGACCTTGTTGCGGCTGCTCAGACCAGGAAGGTATTCCTCTGCGAATGAGAAATAAGCCAGAAAATCAGCTACTGCTTGTTCGACCACAGCACAACTTTGATTAAAGGTCAGTCTGGTGTGCCTGGCTTTAATAACAGAGCAACAGAAAAGAAAGAAAATCTGTTGTAATGTAGAATAAAGTGTACACAATAGCCCTGCAGAGGCTTTTGTAGTTAGATAAACACAAGCAAAGGTGAATTTTCAACCTATACTCCTAATCCACTTTTTCAGAAAACCAGGAAGTGGGTTTGTCTTCGTCCCGGCTCAGGGGTGGTAAAGAACACATGAGGACACACATGCACGCCCACATATTAGACAGCGAGGGTGCAAGACAACGTCTATTTTCAGACTTCACTGATCTGGCTAAAGCGTTACAAGATTAAAAGACAAAGTGACAAAGGAGGATAAAAATAGATCATTTCTACGGGTTTCTCAGTTACAGGAGGAGGTGGAGGGAGAGGAATGAGGACTGAAGGATTAAGGGATAGAGGAGGCACAATTAACAGCTTCTTCTTTTTTTTTTTTACTGTTGGTTATGGCTGGGTTGCTTTGTTTGTGTTTGTTTGCAAGATCACAAAATGATGAACTCCAGATTCTCATCCCACACATACTGCACTGCACTCATCTTTCAAAAAAATACAACAAAAATCAGCCTGAGGACCTGGAGGAGTCTTGCTGCTCATATCACAGCTTGGCGACTGCCGAAATTGACAGATTTGACAAATTATTTTTCTTTGTTTTGTTATTTTTTTTATGTAGGAGGGCATAACCACAGAAAAATCCCTACACCTCCACATGCAGCCACGGTGCAAATAAAGTGATCAGCACACAACATGAATGGAGGAGATTAGGGATCTTCAGCTAAGAAATTTAGGTTTCATAGAGCCTTCTCCTGCTAGTAACAACCAAGATTATGCATAAACCATGGCAAAGGGCACTTAATTCAGGAAAGTATAAGATTCAGTAGCTGTACATCAATGTGTTTGAAACAAAGTAATCCTATAACCTCTGAAATTTACAGCTAAATGTATTATATCTGTGTCAGCAGCAGCACAATCCAAACACTAAGGCATGGGAGGGGAATTAAAATTTAATTTGTATCTCTTGAGCAGCCAAAAAAAAAAAAAACATCCTGTTAAATAGCAATTTTAAAATGGCAGAGGTGCTGTGAAGAGTATGTCAACATTAAAATGTGAGAAGAAAAACAGAGTCAGGAAATCACAAGAACCACCAGCTGAGAGGGAAACTAGCTCGGCAACATTATAGCACGGGCGAGGCATTCACTGTCTTCCTGTTCTCTCTGGATCGTTTCCTCATATTTTTCTCCTGGCGTTCAGTCGATCTTTGCACTCCACTCTCTCAATGTGTGGCCTTAACATCTCAACATTCCTCCAGCTATTTAATGTTCTGCCCTCATCTTGAAATGTTTATGTATTTATTTTCAAATGAATTTTTCAACACCAATCTGTTGTTTTTTTGTTTTTTTTGGCGTTTCTGCTAAACAGATTTCCATAAGGGCATCTGAGGCGTTTTGTTCTCTCGTGTTCTCAGTCTGTTTTCAGTCTGAACAGTTTAAGCTCTACGCTCTGCCAGAGACACGCTGATCAGAGAAAAACACAATTCAATTAGCGGCAGCACCTCTGGAAGCCATCTTCCTTTTCCCTCCTTTCCCCTCTCCGCACATCTTACAAGGTTTGTGTGGCCATGCTTGCCTTAAAACAGAATATTAAATTTGCTGAGAAGAAACTTATCTTTTAGATGAAGGTTAAGGAAATACATTGACTCTAGTTGGTTTGTATTGTCAGTCATAAATGCTTAAAAGGTACCATGCAGAATATATGAGTGCTAGAGGCTCCGAGGAGCAATGTTTTTGTTCCCGTTTTGTTTGTATCGAGTGCTCTACTAATACATGCACAGCGACTGGTGGGTGGTAATGCAAATGTGCACGGGAGAAACGAGACCCGGAGAAGGTGAAAAAGGTGGTCAATGCAAAGAAACTCAATGTAATAATTGCCATTTACTTCAAGGGTTAGACAAAGATAGAGAGGCTAAATGACGACTTTCTGCTGATCAACAGAAGTGGGCAGTAACGTGTCAACCAATGTAGCATTGCACAACCTCAAGAAAGAAAGAAGACAACTACTAAGCAACGCATATATGCATGTAAGCAATGCAGGTTTTTAAAATATTCAGAGAACATTTTGGAGGAAGGAAATGGTTCCAATAAGTTTGTTGCACAGTGTGTTTAATTTAAAAAACGTGTTTGCAACTTTAAGTTTCTAAAATGTGACGTTTCTGATAAGGAAAGAGATCAAGTGACCTTTTATCGGACTTACAACCATTACTTGGTGGCTAATCATTTATCTGGCATTCATCTGTGAAAAACAACCACCCACACACACACACACTCTCTCTCTCTCTCTCTCTCTCTCTGTGTGTTTAAGAGGTGAGGTCAACCTCTGCCCTGAGCTCACGCTTCAAGCCACCTGACAGAAAGCTGGCATGATGTGTTTGTGTGTGCATTTGTGTGTGCGTGTGGTCCAGAGACTATGCAGGCTATTTGAAGCCAATAATCTGCCTCCTGATCTCTGGCCTTCACCTTTCCAGTTCTAAGCTCATGTTTCTCTGTCAGCCCACAGCTGACGTATAATCTGTAATGGAGCACATGCACGTGCACAGACCACAGCAACAACAAAAAAAAGACAGACATATATATATATGTGTGATATTCCTTTGTGTTAAGACTTAGCTCTCATGTAGATACTGTACAAAATCCTTTTTGAGCCTTATCCATGTGAGCCATGCAGTCATGACCTGGTCTGTAATCAAATATTACTCACAATCTGTCCTTACTAATATAGCAATCAGACTGCACACATGCTGCCACGTGAAAAAGACTGATGCTGGCCCCGTTGACCCAATCAAATAGACTCCATCAGTTCATCACTGTTTATTGCCCCCCCGGCTGCCTCTGTTCCACTACTTTCACTGACGGACACACTCCATTCCTCAATACTATTAAATTTTCTACCCTAACCTCTGCCCTTTCATCTTTTCCTTAACACTGCCTCCTATTCCTGCCTCTACTACAAAGCTTTAAGCTTATGGGCAAAATCAATCACCGATTTTCGCAGCCCATGTAAGGCACTTTAATGCCTCATCGATCTAGCAGTAATGAGAATCTATTTAAAAAACACAGCTTGACAGTGAAAAACATGGCAGACCACTGAGATAAAAGGGAAGTGAAATGAAATGAAGCCACATTTCTGTTCTAGAGACACGAGAGGTTGAATCGGGACAGCGGAGGAGGCGGTCTATAGTGTTGCAATGTGTGTGTAGACTAAAGCTTCTATGTGAAAGGGTCTTCTGATCACTCCGAGCAGGGGGTTTGAGGACAAATCCTGCTGTGGTGGGATATTCATTGGGTAGCTGCACTACAGGAGGCTCTCCACTAGTCTGCTACTCCACAGGGCTCTGGGGTTCACTGCCACCCCATGGCACAAGGGTGTTCTGGGCTCTACCAAGTCACAGGAAGGGTGGGTGTGGATTATACCATCCAGACAGTCACCCACCTGCAGCAGTCTCCAGATAGTGAACAGGGTGAAAGTGGCCCAGTTTTCTCTGACAAAGGGGATGGCCAGCAATCCAAGTCGCTATCCTCATCCATATAGCACAGGGGGGCTAGAAGAGCACCTGGCCCAACCATGGTGACTTTTTCTGGGGTTGTCAGCTGGACTGTGCCCTTTGGAGCTGGACTGGACAAGTCCTCCTCAAACACGTAATCGTCTCCCAGTACGTCCTCAGGGGGAAATCCTGACTCGCTGCCTTCTAGCAGGGCGCTAGAGGACTTGGTGATGTGGAGGTGAGAGGCGTAGCTGCCAAGCTCAGAGCACTGCAGGCTGGCCGAGGTAGAGGAGCGAGAAAAGGGGAGGAGGAGACGGAGGAAGTTGGCATTTGGAGAGTGATGAGGGTGGAGGTGGGTGTTGGAAGAAGGAGGAGGAGGCGGAGGAGGAGGAGGGGCGATGGCGGTGTCAGATGGGGGACAATTCACAGAACGGATGCCCAGCATGTATTTGTAATTGTTGGTGAAGGAGGGGACGAGGTGGGGCTGGGTGCGGGGCGAGAAAGCCGGATTTGGGGTTTGGTGTGCGGGTGCTGCAGCCAGCTTGCCACTGAGTGTGCACGCCCTTTGATCTGAACTGGGTGGCTGAGTAGGCTCGGGCTTCACTTCCAGCTCTCCCTCAGAGTAGGTGCGGTCTATGAAGTGCAGACCTCGACAAAGACTGTCGACGCGCTGGCCAATGTCATTCAGAGATACAGAAAATCTAAGCGTGCCATTGGGGCGGTTGTTGATGGCGGAGGAGGGGCGGATCAGGGTGAGCCAGTCTCGTTGTTTGGCCTGTTTGGAGGCTGGTAAGGCGCCTGTGCAGAGGGTGGTGACTGAAATACCTCCTGGATCTTGACAGGTTTTCCCATTCGAATTCAAGAGAACCACTGCAGTCTGCTTCCGACAGCGCTGATCCTGACTGCTGCTGTGTTTGCGCACGTGTGTTTATGAAAGAGGAACATGATTGACGACAATGGAAAAGGACAGCAGGAGAAGGAAGAGGCAAGGACAAAAGAGAGAAACGGAAAAGACATCATGTATTTGAAAACAAAAGGAACTTGGGGAAAAAAAAGGGAGATGAAAGGTTTTTTTGGGGGCTTTGCCTGTGCCTGAAAATGCCAAACGCTGGACGATATTTGTTCCTAGAAAATCCATTTCACAGCAGGTTACACAAAACCAAGGCTACTTCCAAAAGTGACAGCTCAAGGGCACAGGGTAAACCAACATCGCGCACTGAAAAGGTTCTTAACCAGTAATGGACTGATAAATAGGTTCATTTCTTGTCCTCAGGTGTTCATATCACCCTGTACATAAAAGGTATTACAGGCAATAAGATTGGAATGAGGCTGAATTGAAGTGGTTTGTACCTGCAGATGTCCTGGCTGGAGGGGGAAACTGACGTCCTTGAGAAACTGCATGGAGCGTTGACTGAAGTCGGGCTACCCGCCTGCAAAACAAAACATGCACAAAAAAAAATATATAACTACAAGGATAACTACTGTTATTCAACGAACAGAATCAAATCATATTTCTGGTGTCACCGGGACAGCGGGTCCTGCGTGGTGAGAATTATCAGGTTATCAGTGCCTGAATCTGATCTTCTCAAAAAGAGTGAAAGCACGTCAGGCACTCATGCACAGGATGATAAAAAGGAAAAACACAATACTGGCAGTTAATCTATCTGATTAAAGTAGTGCCAGGCAAAATCTGTCTCAGTGCGTCACAGATCAGGCAAACCACCAGGCTGCCACGGAGCGAAGCACAGAGGAGGCAGGCTACGAGACAGAGGGAGAGTTATGAGGAATGAGGCTCGGAGAGAAGCACAGCTGGAGGACACGAGGATGTAAACTTGCTCGTCCTCCACAGAGAATCTTTAAACAGATGCACCTGCAGGTACAAGACTGTTATAATAGAAATACCTTCAGTATTATCTATTGTAGCTTTCACTAATATTTATGTTAGACAAACGACATGGTGAGGATTACTTATAATGGTCTTAGATTTTCTTTATTACAATGTGGGATTTATTTACAGATATTAAGCCACCACTTCAATTGGTTATGATCATATCATACAAGTTAAATTTACTACTGAGATCTTAGAACACGACAGCATCCCTACAGCAAAGTCTGACTGGTAAGACTGCCAGAAGCACAAGCGGTCAGAAGATCACCCCGGTAGTAAACAAGCCAAAAGTTTATATTAGTAAATTAAGGTAATAAGGCAATGAGAAAAAAAGGAAATACTCCAGTTGTGTTCAAGCATTACTCCAGGATGATTCTCGCCTTGTAGCCACACTCCTTGAATACCCCATATTTACTGCTTTTGTTTTTGGAGCGGTTCGTTAACAAGCGAAACGAGATACAAACTGCATAAGTCCTTTTAAGTTAGCTGAATTGATTCCATTAGTGTTGCTATTGGATTTTATTTACATGGAACTGAAAAGCCAGTGATGGATTTGCAGCCATTTTGCCACTGTGTTCTTATCACTCCGGCTGCAGTTGTTTTTACCAAGTGATAGTAAAGATATTGTTGCTGTCAAAAAATCCCAATATCTCCAACTTGGACGTCAGAGCCTGACCTGAATGTTTTTTTTCCCCTCTGGGCTGTTTGTAATTAGTTTTTGTGATATGATATGAACATGCCATAATCCCCCATAGCACAGGAAAAACTGTACAAACACAACTACGTTAAGTACGATAGGTCAAAGCTGAACCCGGAAGGTAGTCTGCAAATGTTGAACATACAGTTTGGGTAATAATTAACCATTCATTTTCTCTTAAATACATCCAGCTTTACTGCAGGAAGCTTGTCGTTTGTCTGGCTGCCCTTTTTCGGACCCTCTGTGTCTTCTTTTGTAGCAATGTCGTAGCATCAATGTTAGTGTTACTGATTTTACTTCACGTTGCTGTTTTGCAACTATAATTCTCCTTTAAATAAATAACTCAGCATTTTTTGCTTATAAATGATCAGATTAATTGATGGCACAAATGCCTCATCATCAGTAGCCTCAGATAGATCTTAATTATTCAGAACTAATGTCTTTAAAACAAACAACAAAAAATGTGACACTCTTACATACTTACAGATCTCTGGTGATCCTATACAACTATTCCTGTTTTGATATTTTGACAGCAGAACATTGTCAGAAGCAAATAGTCTGAGGAATACCAGGCAGTTACGTACATAATCAAATAATAAAAAAAAATGAATTAGACAGGGTGTAATATGTAGTCTCGGGTCACTAAAGGGTATTTAAGAGTTAAGCCAGGCTTGGTATACTTGGTGTATAGACTTTAGAGTGGTATTGACCTTGTAATCTAACTCTGAACAAGAAAGCAAATATGGGTATATTCCTTTAACAATGTATCCAATGTATGTGACAAATACAGACAGACGGGGTAGGATGGGACAGTAAATAACGTGATCAGATGGTGTTTGGGTTTCTAACAAAAAGACACAGGGGCGGGTCGGGGAGGGGCTGGTGATTTCAATAAAAAACTAATTACCTATTGATTTTATTTCTAACTAAGGGGAATTTATAGCTCACGGCCTGACACCAATCAATAGAAAATTCAATGTCCGGCTATGCCCTTCAGTCTGTTTTTCTGTCTGTACACAGACAGCACTGCTTCTCTCCAATCGTCTTTTTTCACTCGCACACAAAGAGCATGCAGTCCTCCAATTTTCCTTTGCCATTTTTTAATGGTCCATTCAAGGTTGCAGGTTCACCACATATTTTAATTTTGCTTTAATAGTTCACATTCAGTGATGCTATTTGGAGCTGCTGCGGATGTCTGGATTATAAATGTAAACTGAACACGCAGTTCTAAGAAGTGGGTGGGAGGCAAAAAGGTCACGTCAAACAATAAAGCTTTATTATGTTTTATTTTTCTAGCACTATATTTAACTACATAGGTGGAAACTCTGCTTGAGCTCTACAGCGACGAATAAAAAAAAGAAACTGATGAGCTTAGCTAAAGCATCATGTGACTGATGACACCGGATGATATCTTTATTCTTCATTTTAATCTCGCTGTGCAAACATTAAGTTCCAGTGCAGTCTTGCCTCTGTTAATCATTCACGTTGTCATCGCATGTGAGTTGGTCAAAAGATAACCGGCTCTGTCTCTGAGCAGAGTCGAACAACAGTATGAGTTAACATAAGAGTGGAGACGGTAATGATTAACGGCCAGTATGACTCTTCAGTCTGCTCTCTCATTAGTGCCCACTCTTGAAACGAGGACCCTTGATGAGCAAACGAGCGCCTGCGATAATATTTCAACATCTGCGGTGAAACTGTCAGGTGGCCTTGACACTTTTTTTTGAAACTGTAAAAAGAAGTGAATATACACTTTAATTTGTCCATTCAGCTCATGGTTCATTTGATTCTTTTGCTCTGACGTGCTAATTAGAGTTAAATCACCCGCACATCATATTCTCACTGTATCAACACAGATCTGTTTATTGTGCTTAGTGAAATTTATCTTTATAACTACTTATTTAACCCCTCTTCTTGAGTGCTTAGACATTTCATTCATGCATAAATTATCCCCTTTCCCACTTCTTATATCTTCACACTGTCTCCGTCTGTACCTGGAAAAAGCTGCAGCTCTCATTTTCTAGCCATCGGGGCCTTTTAAAGATTAACCTTTAAAATCTAACAGGAACGTTGAATCACTGCCTCCCAGTGAGAAGCTTCTAACAAGCTGAACACGTCGCTGAACAAACTCTGAACAGACCAGATGTTGACAGGATGCCAGCAGAAAAGCAACAGAGAAGATACGCATGAAAAATTCATTATTAACCCTGAAAACGGTGCAAAAACAATACACTTATTCTTATCAACATCACTTTCACGGCACAGAATGTGAATTTAATACATTTTTTAAAATGTAAAATTTTCATTTTTATATGTTTGACAAAACATTTCAAATTCAAGGGGCACTTTTTCTTCTTAAGATGTTTAATACATGGACAGTTGTGATGGAGATGAACTGTTGACATGAACGAGATTAAGGGGTGACAGTACTGCACAAGCTCATAACAGAGCCTTGAGTTCGGAGGTCATACATTAACTCTAAAGGAACAGTTTGACATCCTGTCTAGTCCAAAACTACAAAACTGCTCCATGCATTTGTTACCTCTAGGCTGGATTACTGCAACTCAGGAACCAGGATTGGAGATCACATTTTTCCCACTTTAGTTTGTCTGTACTGGCTACCTGTTAACTCCAGAAAAGAAGTTACAATCCTTCTCCTCACCTATTGCAGGGTTCCTTCTCCACATTTAAGAGTAGGCTTAAGATGATCCTTTTTGATAGAGCTTATAGTTAGGGCTGGCTCAGGTGAGTTCCCAACCATCCCTTTGTTGTGCTGCCATGGGCCTAGACTGCCGGTGGACTTCCCATGATGCACTGAGCTCTTTCCTTCTTCTCTCCCTCTCCATCTGTACACACTCACATCCCATTAATGCATTACTAATGGGATGCGAGTTACTAACTTAGCTTCTTCCCCATGGTAAGCCTAGGTCAGATAGCTCTCTCGTGTCTGTGTGTTACGGTAACCAGTTAGCGTAGCTTAGCATAAAGACTAGCAACAGGAGCAAACAGCTAGCCTGGGAAATTTACAGTAACCCCCAGTACTGATTAAACAAGGTGGATATAAAGTGCACATGAAAGACAAAAAGATTTATTTTCCTTTAATAAGATATGCAACACTTAACAAAACTATCACCTACTCTCACAAGGCGGTTGAAAATTAGACATTAATTAGGGAAAAGACACTACAGATGATTATCAGAGATACGTAGGGGAGATAAAAACGATGGTTAATGGAAAAGGACTTTGAAGAGAGTAGTGCTGTGCTCATGAAGATGAAGATATCTGATACTGATACTGTTACAGCAATGTTGACCAGTACACCTGCACTTTGGGTACAGATGATGAGGTCTCTCAAGACCTCTGTTTGTTGTCTCATGAAACTTTAAAGTGCAAAAGTGTTTGTCACAATTCTGTAATAGCTGTAGACAGTGCCCGAGATTGGCCTTGGTCTTGAGACCAGTCTCAAAACCACTTTTTGATGGTCTCAGTCTTGTCTTGAAATCAACTGCATTTTTACTTGTCTCAGTGTTGGACAAAGAGGACTCTGGGTTTTATTTCAAGACCAGTCAAGATCAGAAGGGATACCACTATTGTTTCCCATTAATCACCTAATAATGTCTAATTTGTCCTGACAATTACGAACTGGATATATTTTTACACTTCAGGCAGAAGTAAAAGTGAAACAAATGATGACGGAAGCGACAAAAAGTTCTTCTACAGTCTGTAGTTATAGACCAAACACCCGCATGGAACAGAAACTAAAAACAGGACAGAAGAGTTCAGGTCGAGGTTTAACCAGAAGATCACAAGACTACAGCTGCAAGTTCCTCCAACAAATCAAACTCAGTATTTTATGAAACAGACTTGGTCTCAACCCCTCAAAGTCTTGGTCTTGACTACAACGCTATAGAACTAACATGATTAGATTGATAAGTCCATCGAGACAAATGTAATATGCATACCTAAATAGCTGATCAATCCCTTCTGCAGCTGTATTATTATTTTTTGTCTCTCCTACATAGGTGTCATTTTACAACTCTGCACACAAACAAGCAGTAATAGCATTTTTCACCAAACCAGAGGCAGCTTAAGCATAAATCCTTAAAAATGAACATTTCTGCCAGCAATTCAGCACACAAACTAAACAACCTATGATGCGTTCCAAGAAATTAACAATTAACTTCCCTTTCTTCAAAACATTGGCTTGGCTCTCGGAGCCTGGTGTCAACATCAGTGGTCTGCCAAGCAGAACAAACTGGCAGGACCGGTCCCCTAGAGATCTGGAGGACAGACCCGGGTTTTGCACTGCAGCACTGGAGCCTGAGATGCTCGCAAAAGTGCAGCAGCTTGGATTTTAGGGCACCACCAGATGTTTGGCTGACTATCAACGGCAACCCACAGAGCAGTGGGTCGCTGCGTTGTGTCTTTATGAGGACTGTAATAGTTCAGTTCCTTCCCAAGCCGAGTAGGAGGCATCGCACAGCTCCCTGGCACTGTGCTACAGAGAGAAACGGCTACAGCTAAGCCTCCTGACCTCACAGAGCGGAAAATCAACTCCTGCCAAATCACCAGGCAATCCTGAGCCTACTAAAGCTTTCAGAGCTGCTTTTTATTCTACACTGACCGTTCTTTTATTTAACAAAAATGACCTTAACTCCACCTTTTTTCATAATTCGCCAGAAAATTTCTTTCTAAGCAGCTCGAACAAACGAATAATTGAACAAATATAGATACAGGTGAGAGATAACAAGTTTTTGGCTTTTGATACACGTCTATCTAAAGGCATACCTCCATCAGTGAGCATGTCACTGCGTGGGGATTATCATCTTTATGAAAGAATTCACCCCCTGGCTAAATGCTGTAGCTTGTTTTCCTGTTATTATACAAATCTCTCTCTCCTGGCTAGGTGTCTCATGACAGGTATTACAGTGGGAGTGTTACAAGTAACTAGATACCTAGAGAGTAGACATGTTTTTCTGAGTCATCCTCAGAGAGGAGAAGGCTGTTCGATTTAAGAAAACACCAATAGTTCAGCGAGAAAAGAAGCAAAGAAACCAAAATATCGGTTATCAGTATAAAACTAGTGCGGGTGCTTTGAGAGATTGGGCAAATTCTTTGGATGTTTCAGCTTTCACATAGAAATGATCCAACCTGTACAGTCGTGCCAAGCGGGAGATGTTATGAAATACTCCACTCAGGCCGATGCTGTGGTTATTTATGTAGCGAGATATCTTTTAAGTAGGTCAACAATTGGATACGAGCACATTCAGTTTTGATTTGATCTGACACGAGCTGATGTGATTCAGCTTGAATCGGTGCCATGTGAAGCAATGCAATGCGTTTGTTTTGGTGTCCTTATTTTTGAGTCTGGCTGTGGTTAATGTGGAAATGAATGAACACCAATCACGTGTCAGTCAAGGTCTTCTATGAAAATGTCACCAGCAGCTTATACAAAGAGGACATATGTGTAAATTCAAGTTTTGACCTGCTGTACATTTTAACGGTGATCCACAAAGTGCATTTTTGGGAGCTTTACAACATAAATGAACTTGACCTACATATTATGTTCTTTCAGCAAAAAGAAGGAACATTTGAGTCACTGCTGCAAATATAGAGAGTGGGGGAACTTTAGGTATGCATAAAATAATCTTCTGTCATATCTCAGATCAGATTCTGATTCAAGCTGCTTCAAGGGAAAGTGATTTCAGAGAGATGGACTACCTGAGAAGAAGTCCTCTCCGAACTCCGGACAGAGTCTCAGTCACAAGCTGACTCACTCACTCTAACCGCTGAGACTCCTCGCAGACTTGTACACCCAATGAACAATTAATACAGATTTAAGAGCTGCCAGTCAGTGGTATTTCCCTTTAGGAAGGAGCAGAACACACCAGCTGGCAGACAGGCTGCTGATTATTAATTAGAGCTGTCAAACTTAAGAGTCTTGTTCATACTTTATATCAATCACTCCATTACACACGCATTTATCAGAAGAATGGTGGTCTAGGTAGGACGTTCAATGACGAAGCATGGTGTCCACAAACTAATAAACTCTAAATCAGCCCTTCTGTTTATGGATGAGATACCTGCCACTGAGATATCTTGGCTATCTCCCATGTGTTTGTAGTGAGCGAGTATAAGAGACAGAGAAATGTGGTTACTTACTTTACTCAGTTTCAGAGCAAATCTTCACCATCGTGTATTTATATATTCAGTCTTCCTGGTCAAACTAGACTGAATTTCTGAAATTACCAAGATGTCTCAAGCTGATCTGCAAGATCAATATCTGAGCTAAACGAGGTAAATGTAGATTGATTGGTTTCAGCTATTTTAAGCCCCATCAAACTATCAAACTAAACTATCCTGCCGCAGGAGCTTCAGACTGACACGGCTCTCTCTACTTTAAACAAAACCCTGTTGGAAACCATTAAAGAAATAGTTTGACATTTACAGAAATATGCTTCTCCGTCTGTTTGTAAATATGAAGCCAGCTGCTTGTTAGCTTAGTTTAGCATACAGACTGAAAACAAGGGCGAAACAACGATGCTGAGTCTGTCCTAAAGTAATAAAATTCACCTAAAAGGACTTCTAAAAAGTGAAAACTGAATCAAATCTTTAGCTGTATAAGCTTTAAAAAAACATAAATTGAAGTTTTACAGGATGTTACTTGTTTGTTTGTTTTTACATGCATTTCTTGGCCAGGACCAATTACCAGGCAATTATCGGAAACCCCAGGAAGTTGCTGATTCTGACAAGGAAATGATCTGGCACACAACTTCCCGTAAACACCAAATCGCACTTCAGTTTTTGCACAGATGAAACAAACAAGAAACAACATGTTTATTAGGTCATTTTAGCCGTGCTGTTTCCAGTCTGTGTGCTGAGCTACGTTAGCTGGCTGCTGGCTGCTGCCTCATATCTAGTTGACAAACAAGAAAGCAAATAAGTAAGTGCATTTCCCAAAAATGTCACACTGTTTCTTTAAATTAAAGAAGTGATTAATGCAATTTTTGTTCATGCAAATCAACTGTCAAACATACCTAACTTAAATGAGTCTTAGTTTCATTATTTCAGCCGTCACTTTCAGTTACCAAAGGTCATAAATTAAAAAGATGATGACTCTTTACAGCACAGGATACCTAAGCAATAGTTAATTATTATCTATCATTACAGAAGTACATTGAAAAGGTTATTACCCAGTTGTAAACATTTTATGTGACAGGCGTAACTTGACACACAAAACAAAAGTGGATGATCTGTTCATTTTTTGGTTTCCCAGTCAGATCAGTGGAGTAGATAAATGGGCTAAACTGGGAATTTGTTTGGTTAGGCTGCTCATGTTACTTGCCTAAATATACTCTGTTATGAAGCTGTGGTGTTTGGATCTCATTGAATGCTGAATATTAAATACACATATTAAATATCAGACTCAATATCGACTTAAATGCGATATATTAAATGACTCAGGGCATTATCGGGTGCATAAAACTTCCATAGCAGCTATTTGAGGGTAATAATGTCTACGGTTAGCATACTGTATGAAAGCCAGACTTATTTTATGTCATATATTTTCATGAATAAATCATCAGTTCCATAAACAATCAGTGAGTCAGTTTATGTAAATCGTCTTAGGACACAATATTTATGTTTAACTGCAAATGTAACCATGAAAATTATTGTAGATATATTCATCACCCTGGGAGGCAATAACTTTAGCTCACGTTTAAAGAGCGAGTGGCTCATGGCACACACATTATTGCTGGACCGGTCCCGTGGTGATGAAGTGACCCTGACATCTATTAGCACGAGTAAAGGGTTTATCCTATAAGAGGCTCAGGAGAACAAGGATTGAAACCCTGGAGTCAGATTTGATGCAGGCTGTAGCTTTACCTGAGGGAGCCATGGGAGAGGAGAGGGAGGAAAGAAGAGAGGAAAAGAGAAAGAGACAGTGACAAGAGGTTTGCCTGACAGAGAGCCACGCTGAGCTGAGGTGCTGAGGTGTAAAGACACGTCTGTTCTCTGGAGGTTGATCACAGAGGCAGATCTGATTGGGGCAGTGTGATGCGAGAGAGGCAGGTTATCTATCAGCTGCTCTCACTCCGCTGCATGTATATCTGTCCTGTCAATCTCTGCCTTCCGCCACAGCTCCCCTCAATGCCACCCTCCTGTCTTTATGTTCTCTCATTTCTCGCTCTCTCTGTGGAGGAGGAAGGCCATACATCATTCATTCAAATTTTTCCATTTGTGTGTGCTTTGCTCACCTTTGATATATTGCTGGACCTGCTTGCAGAATGACCCAGGGGCTTTTCATTCTGTAAAAGAAGAAAAGAAAGACAGCTCCAGTGGGTGAAAAACTACATTCAGAGACGGAAAAGAAACGCTGTTGATCTACACAGGCGTTCTGCACAGAGAGAACTTGCATATATCTCATAATTACTGCCTGCGTGACACCTTAATTGTAATGAATTGAGCTGTACAGTGACTAGATGCTTGACATAACTCACATTTGAACATTTGAAAAAAGACGAGACATTTACACAAAGACTTGACAAACGGCTAACAAGACTAACGTGTAGTGCTTGAGGTGTTTCGAGTTAAACTTCTGCAAATGTTTTCAGTCGTGTTTTGATGAGCTGGTGTTGAGTTTAATGCCGGAATACCATCAGTTTTAGCAGACCTGATGATGGTGCTATAAAAAGTTCAGAGATCACAAAAGATCCTGCAATTCTTCCTGAAGGGAAGCACGAATGTTTGACCTGAATTTAATGGCAATCCATCCAATAGTTGTCAAGACATTTCACTACAATGTAAAAAATGTCAACCTTATGGCCATGCCTGAGGTAAAGTCAGTAGGATTCATTCTCAGGAAACCATGAATGTCTGTGCAAAAGTTTGTGCCAATTCATCAAGTACGTATTGAGATATTTCATTAGAAACAGTGAAAAAGGGTGTCGTAATATATAGGTATTGATGATAAACTAAATTGATGATAATAAATAACCCAGCACCTCTTAAATCATTTCCACATCTTTCTGTTCTCCCTTTGGGGTTCACGGCCTGATATTATGGCAGCCTACTGTTGATACAGTATAAGGAAATACTGTTATGGACTATATGAGAAATCATGATGACTGATTCATGGTCTGTTCCCTAACGAGCGAACAATAAAACACAGCAAAGCTACATTTCTCAACAGCTCAGGGGCCTGCAAACATCTTAAGTCAGTAAATCAACTTCCTTTGGCACGAGGCAAAAGGAGGACAAGCTGATTACATAACACATCCGTCCAAACTCCAAATCCGATGGTGTCACAATATTTGTATCATTAGCCAGGGAGTCAAACAGGCCAACGCTGTCAGCAGTCAACACAGTTAAGTTTTGTTTTGAGGCTGTAATGATCCTCGAATCCACTCAGCGTTCTCTGCTTGCATCGTGGACTCACGACTGCCACTGCGTCGCATTCAGTGTTGGTATTAAAGCCTTGCGTGATTCCTTAACGAGTAATCAATCATAGTTACATAATGCTGAGTTCACACCAGGCCTGACAGAGCTGTAGTGCTTTGGACACAAACAAATCTTTGCAAAGGGAAATCAGCCCTCTGTGGAGAGTCTCTTAACGGTCTGCTGTACACATCAAGCACAAAAGTGGACCACACGTGGCGGCTTCATAATATAACCAGAATCCAAGAAATCGGCCATGCAGGAATAACACAACCGGACTCAAAATTTCAAGCTAAAAATCAACATCAGTTTACTAATATTTCATATGAGGTTGAAGTTAAGTTAATCCATCCAATAGCTCTCTTGATTCATCAACATATGACAGGGTATGTTTCTATATAGAGAAAAAAACAATCTGAGATATCCAAAATAAAGTCAGAATATTATGAGAAAAAAGTGTCAAATATTAAAAATAAATGACTGAAGTTAACAAACCTGAAGTTACAGATTTCACCAGTCAGCACCATACCTTATTATGATAGATTAATTAAACCATTTACATGATGTATGAGTCAATACCCAGATCTGTTTTGAAGCAGCGGCCGGAGTACGGCGGGGACATTGTTTTGTCCAACCACCTGAGACAAGAGCTCAGTCATGGCAACAGAAAGTGATTAAAGTGGACTTTATGCAATTTATGTCCTATAGTCTATTAATATGGTAGCATCGCAACCAGACCTGCACAGTGACAGGATCATCACACATATCTCCAGCTTAGGCAAGTGGATGCGCACTCCGTTATGTGGATTATTGTCCACACAAATGTTAACTACACTCCCTCCGATGGAGTACAAAGCTGTTTCCATAAGCGTTTTTAATGGAAAGCATCCTGGAGAAGGAGCAGAGATACTTAGAAGTGAGGGTGGAACAAAGAAGATGTGACACTGCAGTCCAAACAAGTTAAAATAACTCTAGGAGGTCAGGGGGCAGCTGGTAACCCAGTCTTGCAGAGAAGGGCACCAACAGAGACACGTGCTCACACACACACATAAAGACAGGCAGCATATGTCTGGGTGGAAATCTTGACCCTGAGAACTTTCCTCATTTTGTTCAGCAGCAGCCTGAGTGTCACCGCTGCCATCGTTGTCCAAACAGGAAGTGCATTAACCTTGCCACCAGAAACTCATGAACCATGAGCGCACACACACACACACACACACACATCATACCACTAAGAGACTACATAACGTGCTTCCAATTCATAACTACTTTGCGCTTCACTTGTGTGTCCTCGCGGTGACTAGTTGCCATGGTGATACTGTATGTGCCAAGTCTTTCCATCACTCTGTGCTTCACCTCAATCGTCATCCTTATTTTCCCGCAGCCTGACTAAACACCTGAGGACATTTAAACACAAGATATGCACGCTCTGGACTGCCATCATCCAGATCCTCCCAGCCGTATGTGATTAAATATTTTCATCAAGGGTGTTTTCCTGCACTCGGACACAAATTCTTGACCTTTAAACTGCTGTCACACCTTTGTCTTACGTCTACCACTACATCTTATTGGGACCAAAGGGCTATGAATTTGTGATCAGTGCAGAGTGCCATTAAAACAGACATCAGATATCTCTTATGTCTAACCTCTAATTTTTTTCAACTAGCATAACTGCAACTGTTTCCATTATCTGATGAGACAAAAATGTTTTAAAAAGAAAACAAAATTCTGAATAAACGTAATCTTGACACAATTTCCTGTTATTTTGATAAACTAAAATGTCAGCTCTAAGTTTGTGGCTATTATCTCTTATCTGGCTATTCACATCTTGTGCTTTAATCTGCAAACCTCTTGTAAGACAAACTCTCTGGCTGCAGCAATAGCAAAGTATAGAAAAGAAGACAGAAAAAAGGCCCACAAAACATTGATATTTGTATGTTTTTCCTAACGGTTCTGCAGATATAAACGCTAACTAGTGGATCAAAAGCAGTTTGCTATCAACTCCATGTCATTACCTCTTCAATGTCTTCAATACAATGTCACAAAATGGTAAATACGGCTCCCAATGGGTGCAATTTGTGTAGCAAATCAATTGTCAGAATGCTGAAGAGGATAAAAATTCAATTTTGTACAAGAGATGACAGCTGGGGATAACAGGGCACAGCCAAAAGAATAGAACAAATTGATGATCCTTGCCCTTAATCCTTCCTTCTTGGCCAAAAATGGAGTAACAAGTAGATATGACTCAACCCCAGACTGAGGGTTTCTGAGAAATAACAAGGCCACAAATTGACTTTTATAGACAGCAGTGATTAGAGCAGAGAGGCTGCGGATGGATGACAAAAGATGAGAAAGGAAATAGATCAACACCATTTCCATGTGTCCTCTCTTTCTTCCTAACCCCATTTCTCTAAAAAATCCTCTCTGCCAAACTGTGTTACCTACAGTACAAGAGCTGGGAGTCACCTTCACTGCCACCATGACTGGAGACTATAAAGGACCTTATTCTCTGGGCTCATGCATAATTCTGATAAAGAAGGTTTCTGGTTTCGCGGTCCGTCTGTCTTTCTCCACCTCCTCTGTGGGTCTGTTCACAGCCTCGGGCTTTGATAATGCAACTTTCAGACTGGACTCTGAAGACTGGAGGTTGTAAGAAAACGAAGCTTAGAAGAGTATGGCAGAGGAGGAGAGGTCATATTCAGAGGGATCGCATCGCGTCTTTCAGACCTCTGTTCTCGGCCCACTGGGAGAAGGGCTCAGCTCGCTTTTAAGCAAGAATCTCAAAAGATAAAACCTTTGCAAATGTAACTCCGCCTCTTTGAAATGTGTCTGTTCTCCACAAAGTTTCTATCCTCAACACCTCTTTTTTTTCCCCAACAGCTGAATCCACCATGAGGGCCGAGTCTCATTAAGAAGTCAAGGATTTGGGCCTTGTACTTTAACCTAACCTGTACATGCCACAAACCCAAGAAGTCCAGTTCAGATCAATTCAAGAAAATCAATTATAAATCAATTGATCACTTTATTTGTTTAATCAAGAAAACAATGCCAAATATTTGCTGGTTCCAGAAGAATACACACATGGAGTACAAAACTAAAAATATTTTAATTAAATACTGTTGGCCGACTGATTATGAAAAAACCAGCTGGCCTCTGCACCGTTTCACATCAGCGTCGTGCAACGGGCAGAGCATAAAGCTGGGTTTGCGTTCGAGGTCAACAGCTTCCCAGAATACAAAACCTGAGACCTGCAGTCAGCGAGGCTGCTTACGCACCATCTGCGCTCGCCTATACCAACAACAACAGTTTCAGCCACAACACAGCCGTGAAATGTGATAGGTCGGGGTCACAAATGAGAGCTGCTTGCCAAGCTAGCAAACATCACCTTCTGAGTTCTGAAGTATTGAGGCAGTTTTAAAAGAACAACCTGGTGTCGACAGGTTTGTTTATAAAAGAAAAAATGTCTTTTGCACATTATATATCATGCATGTATGTATACTTACATACAAGGTATGTTTGTAATGTTTATGTTGTATCTATTTTCCTAACTCATCTACTTTGACTGATCTTTACTTCCCTGAGTATCTCCAGGACTTGCCTGGACGCACTGCATCTGCTCTCCACTGGAGAGACTGATAGTGGTTGTGACACTCATAGAAATAGTAACATCACAAGAGTTTTGTTTTTCCAGCTCCGAACAAACAACATTGCCAGCAAAACATGTCGAAGGCAACATTTTCGCTGCCTGGAATAGTAATCACTTGTAAATGCATCCCAGAAACAAGCTTAAAATATTACAACGCGCCTCAAGCTTGGAAAAGATGGAGCATCAACCTCCTTCAAGCCACTACAGAGACATAATTAACCGATACGTTCAGCTTCCTCTGCTTCAGAGCCAATCGTTGATCTGCAGCTCCACAATCTAAGGTAATGACAAGAAAGCCGTTGTTTCTAGAGGTTAATGGAATCATACTGAGTAAGAAAACAGTGCTTTCGGACTGGTAATTGGAGGGAAATGTAAAAGCATCTTCATTTAGGATGCCAGGAGACAGAAAAGAGCCAAACCAAGGACAGTTTCACACAGTAAAAATTGATTCTGTGGTATTTTAACAGATACCTTGGGAAATGGCCTCCATCCAACACAAACAATGTTTAACAATAGCACTTCTGATCAGCAAATGCACAACATATTTCCAGTGAGCTCTAACACATATTTAGGGAGATGGGTTTGCCCATTTCAGAAATATGCTTTCTCGAAGCAGCTTCATGCTATGTGTCCCAAACAATGACAGAGAGTTGTTACTGTGGTAGTTACTCTGTTAAAAAAGGGCAAAAGAATTCACTTTATCATCTCCTGCTACAAATAACTGACATCCTAACAAGGCTCGAAGAGTAGAAGGGAGCGACCAAGAGATTGTAGGATAAAAAGAGACAGAGGAAGAGGCATGAAGTAAGAGACAGAGAAGCCAAATGAATGATAGTTATCAGACAGTGGTAATGAGGGAACTGTCAAAGGAATTAAATCAGTGAAATTAATGGACGGAGGTTTGTGTGTGTGTGTGTGTGTGTGTGTGTGTGTGTGTGCGCGTGGGTGGTTTATTAGAAATGACTTTTCACATCTCTCTTTTCCTGTCGTGTTCTTTCTTTGTAAATTCATTACATGGCTACGTGACCTCTGCAAGCTCAACAGCAGCTGTAATTTCTTCATCATCACGGTTCAACGTCCAGCAGCTCACCTACACCTCCGACTTTTACAGCACAAGGCTGGTTGTTGTGTTTATCCTCTTCCTGCGCATACTGCAGTATGTTAAACAACCCACTGTTCCGCCCACAGGGTGCTTCTATTGCCGTGAAAAGCTAGATGAATAAAAACATGTAATATATCAATAGATTATTTGATGGTGTTTACTATTCACGGCGCTCATGCAAGAGAGTCTTCTGTATGTTGTCGAAGGCTCTGCACACCTATGGTGCCCCCATCGCCTTTTCAGGAGTGTGCAGACCATTTCCTCCCTGCTAGGGTTCGACCAATTACACCTTTGTCATTCTTATTGATGCATGGAGTGTAGTGTTCTTGTGCAATGGCCGCCTTCGGCCTGAGAAAGGTTTAGTCACCCAGGAGAAATTAAAACACCTGCTCGTCAGTCATCTATAGGGCTGAGTGAACTATTTTATACTCAGCAGAATAACATTTGTTCCTCATGTTCCTTTTGTCCGATAAACCCTCTCTGATCTGCAGATGTCTGTGTTGCCTGCAGATCAATGGCAGCTTTCACTTGGCATGAACCTGTTAAATGGCTTCACACTGCATGCCAGACTTCACTTTTGGACTGCTGGCAGCACTTTGTGGTCTGGTGGCAGTAAAACACAAACCTATGCACTGATGCGCTTCTGCATTTTTAATTCAAGAGGTCAGTGTCATCAATCTGCACCGTGGGAAAAAAAAAAAGAGTTAGGAAAATGACTTTCCTGGGAACAACAGCACGCTCAAGCAGACCACCATGAGCACTTTGTTTCCAGTTTAACAGCATAAAGACACTAAATGGAATAAAGCTTGTTGTTCTGCAGGTATGACTACAGAGACAGAGGGTTTAGCCTGTGGTAGGCCGCACAGGGCCGTGTTTACATCTGAAGAGCTTTCCCTGAAATAAATGGCGTAAGCATAGCATGATCTGCTTAGGGCTAATCATTCTGCCAAATGCAGATCTAAAAATGAGGCCACCCTGAATGCACAAGTTGCTGCAGACAGGACGACTTCCTAGTTTCCCTTCCAGATAGAGATAACAGAGATTCCTCTGCAAAGTCAGCTCTGAGGACCTGACTATGCAGAGAAATCCCAGCGATCTCTCGCAGAGATCTCTCTCAGAACGCGAAGTAAATCATATTTAAACACAGTCTTGTTTAAATATGACAAACACAGGACAGATATTTGAGAAACGAAGAGATATTTAAATAAACATTGCATGGACTAGCTCCTCCCTCTTCAAAGGTCACATGCGCACATCCTTGCAGGAAAAGAAATATCAAATGTTCCTGACAAAGAGTCCCATCATGAAAGGAAGTTGACCCTTATGTGGTTTCCTACCCCTGTCAATGTCCAGTGGCCACTTAGGGAGGAAATGCAGGCTGGATGTGAGTGGGCAGCCGTGCAGGAGAGCATCACCAGATGAGAAACTATGCACAGTCACAACACACAGTGGAGTGCCTGGCCGACCACAGACTTCTAACCAGATCTAGGATAACTCTGACTGGAGGAAAAAAAAGAGATGGATGCAATGCTGTACATGGAGGTCATGCACTTTAGAAAAGGCGGAGAGAAAACGTCTATTTCATATTCTAGTTTCCAACAAATCTATTGAATATTTGGCTAACGTGGCAGAATGGTCTTATTATATATCTTGAGAGCATATTCTTTTTACACAAGAGGCATTAGCTCAGCAAAACTACATCCCCACGGTGTCAGTCTGCAGCATCTGTGTGTGTTTTTCTGTGTGTATCATAAAACCACATCAAACCGAGGCAACATGTAAAGTGAAACTGCAGGAAATACCCCCAGACTGTGTTTGCGGGCAAATCTAGAGCATTTGTGCGCAAATGAGTGCAGCCGTCTGTGCACTCGTCGACAGGATGTGAACTTCCTCCTCCCTTTTCTACTGTGTTTGTCCCTCATTCTTCTTCATCACGGGCATAATCGCATCAGTATGTCCAAACAGGATATGGTAGAGAAAAGACAGTGAATATCATATTTGGTGCAGGACCATGTGGACGCTGACCTATTGCGTCTGTGCGTAGGCTGTACGGCAGTATTTCAATACCAGAGTCTAATTCAACAACAATGAGAAACTACAGAAAAAGCAGATCTGAGAAAGAATGCACCAGAGGTTGGTCTTTAGGGATGGATGATGAAAGAAAAGTGAAATATGACAGAGTCACAGGGGGTGACTTTAAGGCTCAGGCTTTATAAAGAGAGCAAGAGACCCAGAGATATGGTGAAGTATTTTTGTGACTCTGCAGTGAAGCCACATTTCCTCATTAGCTGCACTTCTGGTCAGACTCCTTCAAATGACAAGAGTCATTATTTATGACTTGTGTGAAAAAGTCAAGCTACAGATAATTAGCTCATATCGCAGTGTGTCTCCTAATAAGATTGCGCTACCCTCAGTCCTCCAGTGATCTTTCAATTAAAGGGTCACAGAAACAAAGAAAAGCTTACAGGATCTATGAGGTCAACTCAGCAAAGGAAAAGAAGGAGTGAAATATTGATCAACGGACTCAAAGAATCTATCACCAATAACAGTTTGAGGCCTGACCAAAAACCAAACATCTTCTTTAAAGTGAGCAGCATTAGCTCTGGAACCTGCTGGGAATGTGAACACACTATTTAAAGTTTAAGAACATTTGAAACAAGTTTCTCTTCTTCATTTTTTTTAAAAACAAAACTCCGCATCCGGCTGAATACTAACAGCATGAGTGCTCAGTTCTTGGCACAGAGCTCAGGGGTATTGAACGTGAAGGAAAACAAGAAGCAGAAGATGACGTTGTAAACAGAAGCGCTCTGCGGGCATTTTGCAAAGCATCAAACTTCTGAGTGCAACTACAGTTCTGCAGAAACACTACTGCAACCACAGTGTAAACACGTGTGCATGATACCCTCGGTCTAGCCATCCTCTCCGACCTTCCTCGTTCCTCCCTGCATCCCCTCCTCCTCCCCTCTCCAACAGGTTTTAAGCTCCGCCATGACATGTGACTGAATTAATCCCACCCCCCCTGAGAGCTTTCAGATTTGACACAAAGCTCTGCGATTTGGTGCATCAGTCGATGATGTGATATGCTAAGCTGTAGACCGAGAAGGGGAAAATATATTCATATCAGATCACTCTGCTATAGAGGCCTTTGTGTGTTTTGTCTGAAATTTCTGCATGCACCTATTAGCAAACAATCACACTCCCCTGAGACGACAGCAGCACACTGCAGAAGCAACTCCCCCTCTTTGCACTTTCAAACCGCATGTAGAGTTGGGTGCCAGAAACAAACTCATGATGACAGAGGGGTTAGTGAGTTCATGTGTGCTGAATCTAACCAGATATGGTATTGTATAATATCCGGTAATTTAGCAATCTATCATCAAACGCTGAAAGCACGGAAACAACGAGATTACTGAACAAAACAACAATTATTTGAAAAAGGAAGCATGCAACTATGTACGCTGCAGTAAAGTCGATATAACAGTATGGCATGGGACATTCAGGTTCATGGGTCATGTACAGTATTTCGATGCACCCCCACTCATCCTGAACAAAGGGCAGAGGCACAGGAGAAAGTGGGTCAACCTTTCACAATGAAGAGGTGGCAGATGCTCCTCTGAACTGCACAAACATACACTTACAGTACAAGTCATGCATGCACGCCCAGGAACACGCACAGACTATAAAACTGCATACACAGTTCAGAGCTTGACAGATATCGATGAAAGTGCTGATACAAAAGGAGAGCAAAACAAACACCTTCGTAACCACAGACTACATCCTGTCAAGCAGCTGTGCTGGTATCACACGGGCCATTTTTAAGTTGTCTCTGTTAATTTTGCTCACAATTTATCTGTTAAATACATACACAAATGGACTAAACCACGCATTCCTAGCAACTCTTTCATCTCTCGGTTACTGCAGCAAGAAGCACTCTGCCATCACCACGGAGACAGAAGGCCTCACCATAACAACCACTGAATGGAAACTGCGATAAGCCCCATTTCCTTTTATTATCAACGGCTTCTCTTTGTACGCACCGTATATATAATCGACTGTGCGTGTAGATGTGATGTGAAGCTATGTTGTTGTTTTTTTTAAAAATATAACAGGAAGCACAGACCCCTGAGTGGAAGCTGCAACAATGACATCGGCACCGTCAACAAAAACAACACATCCACAACACCAACAAGAACAAAAATCTGTACCTGAATCTTCATTTTCCAACAGGAATTCATGTCTGGATCCTGAAGACACCTCACCTCTCTTTCACACACACATCACACACACACATACACAGACACAAACAATCACACACGCATACACCCACACGCAGACAATGGTTCCTCGGGGAGGTTACATGCCCCCTCTGTAAATCCTCGAGGTGAGCTGAGACGAGGAGAA
This sequence comes from Protonibea diacanthus, assembly GCA_028641955.1. Lineage (NCBI taxonomy): Eukaryota > Metazoa > Chordata > Actinopteri > Sciaenidae > Protonibea > Protonibea diacanthus. The sequence goes on from CM053989.1 coordinate 12,192,880, forward strand.
AAGAGAGCCAAGCCTCTGCAAATACGGAAGTGGAGCCGCAGCAACAATGTCAGCTGTCGCCGTGGCGACTGCAGCTACGGCAGCTCGGCGTGGAAACAAAGACAGACAGAGGAAAAGATAGGGAGAGAGATGGCAGAGGGAGGGAGAACAAGCGGCTGCCCTACATTTTCTTTACACACACGCACACACACACACACAAACACAGAGCTGCTGCTTCTGCTGCTTGTCCGGGCTTGTTCCCTCTCAGGCTGCACACATACACAAATACACACACAGAGTCAATCCGGTACTCTAATCCTATTGGCTGAGCAACCACTTCCTCCAGCTGATCTTGATGAGATGTGGGGGAGGGGCAAACTGTTGTTGAATCATTCATGAGAGGGAGGTAGTGTCCTTTAAATAGACTCCCTTTGCTCTGCACACTGAGCTTAACCTTAAACTACCCCCCCTAACCCTACTAAAACCTGTCTTACAGCTACAACACAAGTGTACATAAAAAAAAAAAAGAAAACACACAGCCTCAAAAATCTGACCTTTTGCAGACAAAGAGTCAACCACCAGAACTCTTACAAACCACAATCATTGTCCACCAATCAGAGAGGCCGTTACTGCTGACTCCACCAATCCCCAACAGGCACTGAAGGATGCGAGGTGGAGCAGAGATGACAGAGGGTAATTTATTGCGTATATATCCTCACAGCTGTATTCAAGGGCAAAGCTTCAACACAGCACAATCACTCAAATCCTGGGCAACAGCGCAGACTACTACAGGCAGAAGTCCAATAATAAAAGGCACCAATTAAACCCTTTAATGCAGCCACGATTCATTTAGAATAATTATGCCTGTTTGTTTGTTTTGTTTGAGCAAGATTCAACCAACTTTTAATGGATAGGAAAACAGGCTATGGAGGACAGAGATAAACAAACAATCATGAAACATGGTGTGTTAATTGCAGCCACATAAACAGACTGAAACATGTAAACAGCCGTTGTTGATTTGTGTTGAGGGTAACAATAATTCATCATTTCCTCTGAGCATCAACAAGTCTTCCGACACAGGCCTGACTGAGCGTTGGGGTGGAGGACTAACATGTACAGTGTTGTGGTCAGCACTGAACTCAACTCTGGTGAAGTATAACTCATTCATAAATTCATCTATAATTGCTTTTACCAAAAACTTCAGTATCACCCTCTCTTGAAGGCTCGGTGTTTCAGATTTGGCGCAGAGTTGATAAGTGTGTGGATCCAGCATCTTTTTGTTTCATGGGAAAATTTCACCGAATGTCACAGTGACAGCCAACGACACAGACGAGGGAGTGAGACTTGCTGTTCTCGCACTAAGGACAGATCAGGTCCTTTCTATTGGATAATGAGCTGAATGGCTCTTTACTTTCATTGGTAACGCTGCTTAAACAGCTTTGGACTCTAAATACAGTCTTACAGCATGGCCCGTCTCATGGACTTTGTCCAGCTAACACAACAAAGCCATATCACACAGTCGTTACACCAGGGGTGGAGAGTGACCGAGTATATTTCAAGTACAGATTTGAGGTAGTTGTACTTTAACTGATTACATCCATTTTATGCTACTTTGTTCTTCTGCACCACTACGTTTATTTTGCAGCTTTTAGTTACTTTGCAGTTTAAGATTTTACATACGTTACAAACTTACTCTGATCGGTATAAAAAATACAATGTACAAAGTTGATGATATGAGAAGATACGATTCTTATATATGTTTTTAAACAGAGTTTAACTGAGCTCTACTTTGACCAGCTACATTATTGAAATGCTATTCAGTAATGCTAATCAGTAATAATAATATAATAAAACTCCTTCTGCATAATTATTTATTCACTTTTAACTATATTTTATTGATAATTCTTCTGCAACACTGCTGACTTTCTCTCTCTCTCTCTCTCTCTCTGTCTCTCGATACCTTGATGCTGAATCTGCTGATACAGATTTCCAATGCTATCTTATCCCCAAATTTAAAATACTTTATATATCTACTGCATTATATAAAATATATTTTGATGTAAAAGTAAGCAACACTCTGGCGTTCTGGCGTTCGATGCCATCTTCGCCGGTGTACTTCAATACTGAAAAAAGCCCTCACAAGTAAAACGAGAGCAGGTACAAACCCCAGCAGTTTATACTTTGTAAATGAACAATGTGCAATTGGACCCAGGTTGCAGTTAAGTGATGAGGCAACAGCAGGCAACAAGAGAGCGAATGAGCTGCTGATTTGTCTGGGTAAGGGGGTGTGTATAATAGCTTCAGAATGACACAGTTTCTAAAAAAGGTGGAGATAATGCATCTCATTTACAGCACATCAACACAATATCGCCAATCCTGCCAGTTCAGCAACACTCATTTTTGCATGTTCTGGTAAAAAAAAACAGACATGATTCAGCCATCACGCCTCTTGGGAAGAAAACAGGACAGAGAAGAAAAGATTCAGACAAGGTGAGAATAGGCTATAAGTGCTAAGAACTACGCTCAGCCAGCTGAGAGCGCCTTCACATGAAGAAAACATAATAAGCTGGCGATCTATCATGACCCCACTGCAGTGCTTTCTAACGTAAAGCTGGAGAAAGAGAACGGCGGTTGAACCGATTACGCTCTAATGCTCCAACGTGAGATGTAGAACAGCCTGATCGAGTGTAAGACACAAACGTGGGGCTATACAAAGTCAGAGATTTGGATGGAGGGGTAAAGACAGAACGAGGATAGGGAGAACTCTGACGGTCTGACTTCTACTGAGGGAGAAACATGTCACATATCCCACTAGGCGTGAAATTGAGCTGTAATAGCCTTTTCAGTTCATATTCAAATACACTCATGCATACTGATAACTACAACACTACAGCTTGTCTGCCTGCTGCAAGTTTCAATCAAATCTACCTGAAATTATGAGAAAGAAACCAGGATAGAGAGAGAGACAGGTGGAAGTGAAGAAGGGGAGAGATGGTCCGTGAGTAAAATCAAAGGCAAACTCTTCAGAAATAATGTTTTTTTCCCCCCTTGTTTAATATTCTGTAAAATGTTGAATAACTGCACAGGGATCCTTTGCTACTTATCTGCTGTAACCGTATGCAATGCTTTGATCTGCAGCTTTGCTTTTCATTTACATATCTCTGTGTAATGCAGTGGAGGATGGCTTCCTGAGCCTCGTGTATTCACGGGACATAATCTTCAGACCAAAATACACAGGCACACAACATTAAGTGGGCCGTCACTGCAGCAGCACGACCACGGCACAATGCCATCAATTCACCGTCCCAAAATAACAAGGGGCTGACTGTTGCTGCAGCTTCATTGATTTGTGGCTCTGCCCCACTACCCACTGTCCTCTTGTCCCCCCATCTCACCATCTCCTCAATTTTGACACCCGATGGAGCACATCTATCTCGACCTGTGAAAGCTGACGAAGGTTTGCGGAAAGGGGCTCCCGCTGTGAGCACACGTGACCGTCAGCAGGGCGGTCGGGTGATGCGTAGGAATAAACTTTAAAGTGACCTCTTTCTGGGAGCCACACTTTTAAAGGCTATTTCTGGCCAGGGATGCGAGGTTGGCAACAGGACTGTGGAGCGTGCCAGTATTCACTAGATTAACTTGAAATGCAGCAGGGAATCATCATAACACTGAGGGCACATTTACAAGTCTCCATGGAAAATTTTTACATGAATAATTCATTCAATAAGACAACAAATCTTCGAGAGATCTTACATGATCTTCCTGAAAGAGGGATCCCTCCTTCTCCTGAAGCTTCTCCCTTTTTCCCTGATTCAATAGATTTCTGGATTTTCCCTCTCTGAACTAAAAGGGTGTCACTCACTATATAGATTATAAAGGTCTGTGAGGAGAATTTGTTATTTTAGGGTTTTATTTTTTCTAATAGACCTGGGACAACAGTGTCATTCCCACAAAACAAGTTACTGATAGAAAACCTAAAAAAAAGTACCATGAAAAACAAGGAACCAAAGTAGATGCAGCCCAAATGTCATCCATGTGTACTTTATTATGCATGAAAAACAAGGCAGGACTACCAACTGGGCTCACTGCTCGTCAATTAGTTTAGGTAATTTGATTAATTTCTAAATTTGTTTGGGAATATTAACAAAGATTATATGCTAATTTTGTGGTCATGTCTTGCAGAGGTTTATATTGTGCTCACCTGATCCATATTCGTAGTAAAATTAAACAGTGTTTAATAAGTTTACCTGAAGCTACAACTGTAACACAAATGAACTATTTATTTCAGCACAAGGGTACTGGATACTGGATGTAATGGCAAGTTGCAGGCAACGTGCACGCTAAAGAGGGCCAGCAGGGGTCAACAGCATGTTTTTCACCTCGGTGGTCCTTGTGAGGTTAATCTATCTATGATGAAAAACAATGTTTATTTTGTAGACGCCTCAGCAGTTTTTCAGCCTGTAATCATTCAAGTCAATATAGGTTACAGTGTTTTGTACCCGTAAAGTATGTTCAAGAACTAGGACTTTCCCTCCAGTTATAGCAAGTCTGAATTGCCACTTTTACGTCAGGCATGTTTAATTTTATTCAGCTCGGGTCTAGACCAGTCTGTCCACTCTGATAAAAAATATGAACACGGTGTTCTCTTCTGAGAGCGTTATCTGCAAACGTCAGCTGTGATGCTGAATTTTTTTTTCCAGTCTCCTTGTGTTTTCCTTGCTGCAGACTTAGTCCAGAGCAGGGTAAGCTCTGTGTCACTAATGAATGAGTCACTTTTATAGCGCAGAGCAGAACACACTGTACTTAATGTGTTGATAGACAAGGTCCCAGTGTCTTAATCAGAACAATAGTTCAATACAACTGAGAAGTGAATTCATGTGACTGAAATGTGTTGATGAAAACTAAATTAGATTCAGATCACTGAGATGAATGCTAGAGTACATTTACAGGATATCGTGTAGTGGCTGTAAACATTGAAATATATTTATCTATTTGTATGTTTATTTAACAGAAACAACATTGACACAGGCCACACGTTCTTACAGTGCCGTAGTACACAAGTCCAGTCTTGGACTCGAGTCATTTTTTTGTATTGTCATGGACTGTAGAAATGTTGGTATTTGCACTCAATTGGCGATTGGTCTCAGTCTTTGACTGAATCCAGCAATAAATGTTTTTGTGTATATTTATATTTTTCTTCCTCCTTCAAAACATCTATCATGTTGACTCAATGAAAATGTGAACTTCAGCTTTAAGTGACTTTTAAGTGAAAAGGCTGTAATTTGAGTAAACAGCATTACCTCAATTGATGCTACAGCGTGCGCACATTCCACTTGCATTTGACATCACAAATACAATACAACAATCCTCTCGGATGCATGCCGTCTTGCATCGGGTATAATATAAAGTGTACAGTAGTAGCATATCAAAAGTTCCCATCCAAGCCAAAAGCCAGCCGAATGGCAGCTGTCTTCCTGCCGACTTCCAGCCAACTGCCTGCCAAGTTCCAGCGGCTGGAATGACTCCCCTCCTTCTCCTGGGCATGTCTATTTTTTACTGCAACTCCACCTATTTGTTTAATTACAGGGTATGACTTGAAGATGGCGCTTCTCTCACAGAATCTTTTTACAGTTGTTCTACCTGGAGATGACGTAGCTCACACACCTCATTAGCATTCTCATTGCTCAACCTTTTGTTTGCACTTAGTGGGCTTTTTGGTCTCCCAGTGTCACACAGATCACAGATTGCAGCTGGTTTGACTACTGTATACTATACAGTAGCCTTGTGATTTGAGTGTGTTCATGAACAGGATGCTCTCACCCACTGTACTGTTTTACCTAATCAGGGCAACCAGTGAAGGTGCAAGTGGGCACCAGCTTTCTGGATCATCAAGTACTTCATATCACCCCACACTGGATAAAAATAATACAATCATTATCTCAACCAGCTGTGGGAGACTGGGAAGCTGCTGTGAGCTGCTCTTTATCGGAGGTGTGGAAGTTAGCCAACCTGCATTTGCTAAACCGACACGTTAGTTTTCATCCCTAGTCTTTTCTCTTGTTAACCTGGAAAATACTCCTTCAACTCATTCAGGTAGATTTCAAGTCATAATGGCCTCATTACTTTGAAAGTCAGTTAGAAAGGAAGGTGTTTTCTTCTTCTTTCTTCACATCAGCTTATAGGCACAAATAATGAGCCAACAAACTTGGACAAGCTGCACAAAAATAAGATTTATGCTTTATCTGTGTGTTTTCAAAACAGTGTGTTTTGAGAGACGCTTCAAGAATGAGGACTAAGTGGTTGGTTTGGCAAATGTACATCTGGTAAAGTTTGGGAAAGCTTAGGGAAACATGGCTGCTTTCTTTTTCAATAGGAAGAACATGAAAACTCAAACCCGTCCTGTGAGGTGACTGTGCTAACCACTTGCACCACTGTGTCGTGTATTCTTGAAATGTAGCGGTTCTGCTTTTTCTTCACCACACATTCACTCAGTTTCACATTCACAGCTGGAACCAGTACAACCACAGTCTCGTCTGTCCGTGATTCAGCAGCTCCAAGGCAGCAGGTGGGGATTAAAGCTTCGCTCAGTGGTGCCTCAGTGGTGGTAATGAGGGGAGGAGGTAATCATCAGGAGCTAAACGCATATTCATTTTTTATTTTTTTGCTGCAGGTGGTGGGTTAAAAAAAATGCCTACGTCGTGCTTTCTTATTCGTCGCTCTTCTTAATTCCACTAATAATCAAGGAAGACCATTACTAGCTCACGTTTGTTATTTAATATGCACTAAGACACACGCGTCACAGTGAAGACATGTGCTAGCCAGCAGCCACACAGCTCTCTTTTTAACATCTGCCAACATCTGGGCTTATCAGCATTTGACAAAGGACAGAAAAAAGCACCTGCAGCCATTGCTGTGTGGACTTAAATATTGACTCTATCAGTATCCACATCAGTACCTGGGGCTAGTGATAACCTTTAAAATTAGATTTCACCAGTGCATTTGGGTCCATAAAGGACAACAGCAGCAGAAGCTGGCAACACGGATCCTGCCTAATGCTTTCAGCAGGATGAATCCAAGGGCCCCAAAGTAAGAAGAAAATCTCACTCACTTAATTATACCTCCACGGTATTCATGTGTGTGTGCGCTTTTGATGAGACGAGTCATCAAAAGCTATTGAGATGCAGACAGCGGCACAGAACCACGATGACAGAGCTCATTGTGCTTTTTAACTCTCGACCTGGCTGACCTGATGTCTCCGGCATCAGACAATTAGTCCAACCACAGGTTACATAGAAAAAAGGCTAAAACACCAGCAAGGATATTCAAATTGGGCCATAAATATCCACCATTTGCTCGTTCTTTGTACTGACACAGAAGAAGTAATTACAGTAGCTGTAACTCTTTGAAGTAAAATCAATGTGCAGACTAAGTCCAGCTTTACCTCGGCCTCCTATAAACATCAGCCGACTGATGAGGGTAATTCAGATTGCTATCATGTCTCTCTCAAATAAGAAGGTAAGCACAAACTTAAGGCTCTGCTTTTAATTTTCAGCCTTTGCACAGGAGGAGAGTGGATGGTGGACATGGCTGACACGCCATCTCTTTAAAAACTCGCTTCACATAAATCGCATGTGCTGAACTTTTGCTATCCATGTGCATCACTGCAGGAATGACCAAAAAAGAAGGAAAAACAAATGCATCCCACTCCTCAGTACCCGCCTTGCTCCCTTTTGACTCTTCTCCCCTAGCTATGACATCATCAATCATCACCTGCTGTTAAACAGATGGCACCCCATTACTGACCCCGTACAGGTGGAGAAGCCTGCTTTGCAAATATACTGATAAGGGTGATTTGAACACATACACATACACTCGGAATACAATAACTTCCTCTTCAATCACAGCTGCATTTTTGCCTTTAAACCGATCAGGATTTCAGGTTTGTAAGCAGCTTCCCTACAGCATGAAAACTTGTAGCCATAGTCTCCTAGCAGACACACATATCTCCTGCATCCAGATCTTCCTGCATTCAACCACAACCAACAGGTCAAATAACCTTGGTAAACACTGTTAGCTACAGGATCATGTTTAATGATTGTACAGAGACGGAGCATGAATATAATGTTGAAATGGCAGAAGGTTGAACTACTTTTGATCAAGCCGAACACAAAACAGCGTGCATCTCCTCATCCGACATAAACAGGAAGTATAAATAATTCCTGTAAGCCTTGCCATCAGAGGACCACATCTTCAGAGGAGTGTTCTTTTGCCAATGAACAAAAGACTACAGTAAACATAATCTCAGACACTTTCAGGTTTATTTTTCCATCTTAGCTTGTTTGTAACATTAGATGCTTTGATGTTCTGTATACCAGTGGGATGCAACTATTCACTCCTTTATACTACGGCTACCTGAGGGCGAGTAACCTTGGATCTGATCCTCTCCCACCTCTGTGCACTGAAGATAGGTGATGAATGAAGCAATGAATCTGTCCTCCACCCACCCACTCCAGTAAGCCATTTTAAGGTCCAGCCTCATTTGGCTTCCAGATGAATACACTCCAGTGCCACAGCAGTAATTTGCATTTAAAGGCTGTTCGTGTTACGTGTCTCATGCCTGCAACTCACAGAGTGGCGAATTTGCATTTTGAATGTCTGAAAATGCTTAAAACCCAAAAGCTCAAATTTCAGATAGAGGGGATAAACCAGGGAGCTCAAATCTTTCGGATTTAAGTGCTGTAATTACAAAAAAAAAAAAAAAAAAAAAAGACAAGTTTGTCAAGTTTAAAGTTTGAGGAAGAGACAGGGTGCATTTAGGATAAAAATCTCTCTTGAGGTTTCACTATAGACATTAAAAACCTGTTGGTATATTGGTTTGGAGACAGGTTTAAATCAAGTTTGCCGACAAGAGATTAAACAAATCTGAATGTTCCTGCGAGTTCCTGGTTCAAATCCACAGGTCTTGCAAAGAGCCAGGCACAGATACACTGTTTGCTCTACTGCCCCCTGCTGACAAGGTCCTGCACATACCCTCAACTCAATTTAAAAACAAAACCACTTTTCTTGAGGTCAAAGGAGTGCAGCTAACGCGCTTTATTTTACCAGTGGTGTCTTATGTCCGATTCATTTCCTGACTATTTATTGAAAATTTCCTGGAAAGAAAAAAGGTCTGAGACTGTTTTTCTAGTTTGGTTTGTTAGTTGAATTTAAAAGAAGTGGAGAAGTTCTTCTGAAAAAAAAAAAAAAAGTTTGCACAATTCTGCATGCGTCGAAATACACATGAAGTTTTGTTCGACCTGCAGTTTTTCATATGCGCTGACTAAAAATCATGTCTTAGCATCTAAACTGCACATTTCAATAATAGGAATTTACTAAAATAAGAGCAGCATGTTTTCTACACTTACAAAGCTAAACTTTTACATAATTATGCAAGTTTTCAAATCATTATGTGACAATTAAGTTTTCTGAATTTTGACCTTTGGCATAATTTTGGTATTTCAAGATCTCACATACCACTGCACTCCTCACAGTGACCTCCACCTCAAGGTAACAACATCCTCCCTTTTCTCTAAACTCACTGTTCTCCACCGTCCCATCCCACATCACACCCCCACTGACGCCTCAAGTGAAGCTTAATGTAACTCTTCCTTCCACATTGTTATCATGTTTGTCACCTCAGCCGTGGTCCCTGATTGACAGGAGTCACGGTGCTTGCTTTGCATGCCAACTAACCCACCGCTCATCAACATGTGTGGCCCATTTCCTCTCCATATGGGTGAAGCTCTCACGGCATTGGTCAGGATTGTTCTGCACCACATGACACAGCTGCGCGGGGCTTGAGCTGTTGTAACTTGCTTCACATCGTTTTATTTCTGACTTTACAAGACAGCATGATGGCGGTAAAATGGATGAGAGGCATATCATGGCGTGACACAAGACAAGAGCCTGATTTGGAATCACATTGCTGTGTTTACCGATCTTGATCGTCTCAAACTCCCTTTCTCCCCACGGCGGGTTGTTTCAACTGTTTGTAACAATGTCACACTCCAAAAAATGCTGTACTCCATGACTGCTGCTGCTCACATTAAGGAGAGCGGAGTGCAAAGCCGAAGCTTACATACAGAGCTGAATGAGCCAGTGCCGTGGGACATAGGGGTCGTCTCTGTGAAAGAAAACTGCACAGCATATCAAACCGTAACTATTAGGCCTCACATTTTCTGAAATGATCCACTTCACCTCGGGTTAGGTGGAAAGAGACGGAGAGAAAGATGGCGGAAGGTGTGCAGAGGACCAGACTGCATTTTACAACCGGCCTTTTGAAGTGATAAGCATGAAGTCAAAATCCCATCGCTCCCAGCTGACCCACTCTCCAGCCTTTGCTTTTTCTCCCACTGCTGCCATCAGAAACATTTTCTGCTGTTCCCCATCCTCCTCCACATCTCGCCTCGCTCTCTGCGTTCCCATCTTCATCTACATTTTCCACTACCACTCTCCATTTAGCCAAACCTCTTTCCAATCACTGCTCCAATCTTACTCCACGCCCTGTCAATATTTGTCTGGTCAGCTCGCCGGTCTGTGCAGATGGCTTTGAACAAATATCATTGGTAAAGAGCAGTGCTTCCACATGAAATGGCACTGAAATTAGCTCTCAAGGAGGGAGCAGATGGTGATACTTTCCTGATGACATCTTTTGGCTCTTACAGCAACTCTCCACTGCTTGTTCCATCCCTCCTTCTTTCATCACACTCGAAGCCTAACAACAAGTTCTTCAAAGTTTAGATACTCATCAGCCGCTTGCGCTTTATCAGCCCTGAGTCAGAGATGCGGTAGTTGTTGGCAACCGTCTATAAACATTATTATACATCATTAAACCACTAAATGGTGATTACATCTTCTCCTCTTTTTCTTTTCACTTAGATAAGCGTGCTTATATTGCAAATTTCAGATGCCTGAGCATCTATTTAGGATTTGTGAGTGATTATAGGGAGAAAAGACATCAACTAGCTAATAACTAAGACATCAAATGTTTGCAGGAAAAGAGCCGCGTTAACATTTTTACGGAAACGGCATGCTTTACATTCTCCTCATTCGTACAAAAGTGGCCTTTATCTGCAGCTAGGGTTTCAGCTGTCTGTTCAGCAGAGTAACTCAGCTCCCTGGGAGATCAACAGCGGTCTATATGTATTGTATTCTGCCTGAGTGCTTTGAGTGGTCAATAGGAGCAATGTATCAGATCATCTTCCGCTATTGTCCTCGCTCAATTCTGTTTCATCACACATCTTTGTCTATCACAGCGTAGCAGTTTCAGCTTTCAATCATGTGGCTGGCTTCGTTTCTGTGTGTTTGTGTGGAAGGTGGATGACGCACACGCACATACACGCGCACACGCTGTGAGCACGCTCAACAGGTTTGCTGCCAATCCAAAAGATAAATCCTTTCCCCTTGTCTACATCTGCACACTTCCTGGAGTCAGTGTGTGCAGCCTGAAACACAGGAGACTCTCTTTTGTGCGTCTGTGCATAATTGTCATCTCCATCAAATCACACAAACATACAATTTAAAATAAGCAAACACAAAAACTCAGCGTGCATTCAGACGGGCGACAGTTTGCCAACACCATTGGTCGTCACGGTCGACGGCACGCTTTGCTTTGACATTGCTCAACATGTGCTGCTTTTAACAGATTCGTAATGCTGACAGTGATCTCGGAGCGAAGAAGAGAATATGTTCGCTCTCATAAACATCAAAACACTTTTTGTTCTCCAACTTTTGCCAAAAAAAAACAGATCCAACTGCTTCCCTGACCTCAACTTGTTTGGTAGACAATGCTGAAACAAACAAAGGGCACATGTGCAAGTGTGTACAAAGCATTCCCTGACATCAGTGCTAATATAAGCAGCATGTGCGCTTCACTGCATGTGCCAAAAAAGCAATTATATTATAATTGTAGTTTGTTAACCTTAATTGAGTAATGACAATATAGAGATGGGGGTCTGTTCCTTGGAAACTTATTATTAAAAAGGAGTCCTTGTGGTGTGAAATGAAAAGACAAAATGCCACTGGTTTAAAAAAGTCCTTGGGAGGAGCTTTCTATCCATGAGGACTCATTCTCTTTGGCTGCTTGCCTCCACCCTCCATACTTATCTTGTATAAGTTGCCTGAGATTTTCATGTTTTACATACAGTACAGTGCCATCATAATCCAATAGCAAGCCTTAAAGGAGGCCGCATCCAACAGAGATGGGAGGAGAGACGACGGGGAATAAAGCGCGCTTGTGCAAACAAGCATTCAAAAGACACAGCATAACTGCTGTCATCCCTGGCAGCGTGACCTGAGGCAACAGATAATGGAGTAGCCAGAAGCCTCCTTGAGCACGTGCGGATGGCGCGGTGGGTTCAAATAAACACGTCAATCAAAACGACAGAGGACTGACAGCGACTATCCGCAGCTCATGCTCCTACAAATAGGCTTCACCTCAATTTCACAGAGAAGACATTTTCTTCTGATTCAGCTTGCCCTTGAAAACAGCTTGAGATCTGCAACAAGGGACATTGGATTAGATGGTGGATGGTATCGGTCTTCACAGAGCCCACTACCTGAATACTCATTGAAGTAGCAAAGTGGGAAACCACGGCACTCAAGACACATAAAGCATTTGACAGCTCTGACAGAAGAAAGCTGACGCATGTTTGGAGTGAACAACGGACTATTTCTCCACATTCTGCCTCTGCTGCTTGAATCCTGTCACTAGTACTTTTATTCGGTCTTTTCGCTCTGTTTCTACGGCAACAACGCGCTCCCTTCTCTTGCTCCCTTCATGTTGTTTACAACGGGCCGTAATTGCGCTCTCTTTCACCTTATCTTTATATTCTCTCACCTGGCCTTTCTGTCTGTGCTTGTTCGGTGTACTCTACGTGTACTCAGTTTCTCCTCCTTGTAGATGGAGGTGAATGTCAACTCCAGGCAGCAGTCCTCTGCGCTCTGCAGTGCTCAGTGAAGGCCTCATCAAGAGACAAGGTACTAGTGCAGTCGTGCAGTTGTATCATCTGCAGGCTGAGGGGGGAGAGGGTAATTTCATGGGTTCAAGAGTGACTTACGACCCATGTTAGAAGTCATCATGACTCTCACTGTCTATTATTTTTATCGGTTACTCTCGTGTCTTGAACTGGTCCAGTGTATTAATGGAAAATAGTATATTCACTTCCCACGGTCAAGAGGCAACATTTGTCTCAAACAAGCGATATCACTCAATCTACATGAAAACCTCTTTGTCTAAAAAATGTGTAAGAGTTAAGCACAGATCAGCGATGAGACAGCAGATTTCATCTCTCCAAACAAGCCGTATAAGATTAATCTTTGTTGAAACACTTGCTGAATGCTTGCTGATGATGGATAGCAGGATTTTAAAATGTGCTCTGGGCTTCAAGCTGCAGACATTTCCAAGCAACAAACATCTGGTATTCTACTCCACCGATGGGAGCTCTTTAGCTCTTGAATGCTGTCTTTCTTTTCAACCTAACAAGAACAGATTCTCCCCCCTCCAGTAACGTTAAAAAACAAAAGCGGGAAAAAGCGGCATTAGTCCATTAGTTAAATGCTCTCACGGTGAACTTTCACCTTCGATTTAGAAAAGCTGATGGGTTTCTACTGATCTGTCCGTCATCTGATTCAAAGATGAATTTTTTTTTAAAAGAAATGATGAAAGCTTATTTGGCTCTTCAGAAGTTATACAACTGACACAGATGACGATCAGGTGGGCAACATATATCCCTGAGAATCGTCATCATCTGGAGAGAAAAGACATTTTTCATAATTGTTTCAAGTCGCCGTTATGTATTACAATGATCCAGATCATTTTCTGCCAGTTCCATTTGAATATCTATAATTTTCCTCATTACACAGCTGCACTGTGCACGCTCAGAAGGTGAGGGAAACAGTTAACGGTTTATTGAAGATGCTGGTGCTTCAAAATTGAATGAAAAAAAAATGAAAAAGTGCTGCTTTTAAAGCTTTCTGGTTTAATTTTCTGGAACTCTATAAACCATATAAATGTCATAGCAGTCACCAATATAAAAACCAAAAGCACAGATGATCCTTAAATCAGGCAAAATCTAACCTAATCTCTTACTCTCTGTACTGTTTTCTTTTCTGGGAAACAACACCGCAGTTAGTGACCTGTGAGAGTCCTTCTCTCTTTCTTCTCATCACGCTGGCTTAAACGCCAGCAGTCCAGTAAACACTGATTCTCCAGTATTTACAATGGTTGGACTGCTTTCATTTTCCATTTTAAAATGGTTCCACTCTGAACAGATTTTAGCTGCACCTTTAACTTTTGAATACGCGTCCACCTATCATGCCCATGTGGCAGTCTACAAAGACACGCTGCAATGTGGTAATTTCATCTAAGGACTGGAATTATGTCAGGCAAAATTTAACGGTTATCTGTAAATTGAAATATGTCTAGATCAGGTCTTATTTCAGTCTCTGACATTCTGGACACGCTTATTATATCATACGTTCTTTGGCCCCCACAGTATAAACAAAGGGACTAAATCGATCCTGTTTTGTTCTATCATGCCCTCAAAGCCTAAATCAAAAAGGTAATGACTGTTTACTCTACTTTGTCATCTAAGTGGAGCGAGGTCACAGTGAAGTCATTCTGGTCACACACAAAAACAGAGAGAGAAATCCTGAGGCAGAAGGAGCAGTCTGTGCTCTGTGCTATACAGTGACACTGAATTGCACATGTTAAAAGGGATAATCCTGATTTATTACAGCTGGAGATTACTACTGGAATAGTTTTCCTATCTGTAATAACAACACTGTAGGCTGCTCGTCACTTTTAATTGTTGAGATCTGGAAACATGGATGATGAAAATAATAATACATCTTAGTTTAATGTGTTCTAACATGTTAATTAGCAGTAAATACTAAGTGTATGTTAGAAAACTGGTTCTCAAACTGTGCATATATGTACCACTGGTGGTCCCTGTAGTGGTACTTGGAGGAAACCCTGAAATACTTTTTAAATGTGAAATGAATAAATTAAAAAAACATATTATACTATCAAAATACATTGTCAAATGAAAATGAACTCACAGGAACATTTTGTATTTCTTTTGTTTCAGTATCAACCTGCTTCATAGCCACGCTCATGCACATAGTGCTTAACACACACACACATACATCTATGATAAGTTACAAACTAAAATAGCTGTAGCTGGACAGGGTCGGCCTAGGCTGCTGTATTTTTATGTCAGTCATAACGGTGTTGAATAGTCTAACAATTTATGCCACAGACAGACGTAGAGATAGAAGAGATAGACATAAGTGTCTTCATCAGATTTCATAACAATCGATGGAACAGTTGTCGAGCCATTTCACTCAAAAGCACAAATATCATCATCACCAGAGTGACGAGGATCAATAATATGACCTGCTGGTAGCTATCTTCTTCACACACTGCTAAGGTTTCTTAAATGCAGCTTTTCACAACAAAAGAATACATTGCAACTTGTTAACTTGAAGTGATAATCCCTCTATGTGCGCACTATAGGTCATAGTAGCAGAATTACAGTATAAGCAGTAACAGGACTTTAGACGGACAAGTACAAAAAGTCGTCAATTGAATCAACATCTGCAGCTGTCGGGCATCTGCCTACCCAGACAGCCAGGCAGCGACAAGGAGGAGTGCACAGCATGGTCACGACAGTGAATCCATAGGCAGAGAGAGATTAACGGCACTAATCTTCTAGTGGATAACACCATGAGAGGATGATGGAGGGGGATGAAAAAGGGGAGGTTGTGGGAGGAGGGAGAGGAGGAGAAGTTGGAGAAAGATAGACAAAGACATTTAGTGAGATGGGGATTGGACTAAAGTAAGATGCAGCATCATGGTAAGAGACTCTGGTGATTTGCGCCTACAGGAGTAGATTTCATAAACGTCTTCCTCAAAATGATCGACAACTGGGAATTGCATTATCATATCTTACTGGAAAGAGTCTGACTGCCCACTATCTTTCACTTAATCCACAAGAGACTTATTACGTGCCTTTGTGCTCTCTACATACTGGGCACAACAATAGAGTATGACAGAGCTGTGAGTCTTATCAGACTTTAATTATACAACTGGGATGTACGGCTCCATATGAACAGCATACATTAGGCAGCCATTGTGCATCTGACTCCACAGAACGAGATGACAGGCTGCAACGAGGGAAAACATCTGCAGCGACTCCTCAGGAAGATGAATTTAAGCGCTGTGAGAGGGCTCAGAGAGTCGCTGCCATTGATCCAGCTGGCAGTGGCTGAATGTTCAGGGGCCATGAGAGTCACAGGAGTCAAGTCAGCATGTCACAGGCAATTAAACGGTGTCCTCAGGCGCCCCGCGGAGACACCTTCCAGTGAACAGAAGTGCGACAGAACGCTCTGGATGGAGAACAGAGCGGGGAGACTGAGGCGGCGGCATCTCAAAGAGGAGAGAGGACCGGCAGATGCAGCCTTTCATGTGGTGATTTAATTTCTCCATCCTGGAAATAACTTCATTAACTCCATCTGTGTTTTATTCGTTCATCTCTGTCTGTCTCTGGTTATCTGCTGGCTCTTTACTTGTGTCTCTGTGCACTAGAGCCGCAGTCGCTCCTTTAAAAGAGATTTTCAAAATAACCTGTAGGAGCACAAAAATTACATTGGTTCCTTTAAATTTATTTTAGCTTTCACAGCTGAGGACTTCTTTGAGTTCAGGTGCACTTTCTGTTCCTGCGGGGTGACAGGCTGAACACATTTCTGTGGGTTAGTAGGTTAATAGCTATACATTTGTCAGATTAGGTTATATAACTGCCCACGTAATAAGTAAATCAGGAGATTAACACTTGAAAATGTGACTTTCTTAAGAGAACACCTGAAAGCAGCTTAACCTATAGACATATGTACTGACAGAATCTTCTTATTTAACAGTGAAGTGAGCTGTGAAAGTGTCTGTCTGTGTTGGTGGAGATGGGGGAAGGCGATGGGGCAGGGTTTGGTTATCAAATATTGTCCCCTCTGAACGTCTCTCTCTCTCTCTCTCTGCTAATAGCTGCTCTTCTGAAACCAAGAGCTGAAATGCACACAGTGAAACGCGCGCCCCCTCACACTGGAGACAAAGCGACCTCTCTTTAGACTCTGTATCATACATTATTCTACGTCTACTTGAATATAGAGCAGCAAAAGGGACTGTAATTATTTCCTACCATGCCGCTCAAATTCTATTTTCTGCTGCTCCGGGTCAATTGTAATCGCATAAAACTTAAAACTTAATATAGCACCAGAGCAACCAAAAGAGAGTAGAAGAACCCATGGAGCCGTCACATGGGCTAATCAAATGAAATCTTTAACAAAGTGAACCAAAGTCCTTCCTCACAACAGTCAAGAAACTCAAAAGGCCCCCGTCACGTTGGCTCTTCTACATTTAATTATGTTTTTTAGCACTTGAACCTCAAGTGGCTTAGCACAGCCGGGTCCTCTGGGAGACTCGTGCTAGTCCTGCACAGACGGGCTGACTAACAAAACACCAGCTGCTAGCGTTTGTTATGTGTGTTTGTGCTTACCTGCAACCTGAGTGTATGCATTCACGTGTGTTTTCAGAGAGAGAGAGAGCCTCAGAAAGTGAGACACAAGGCAGAAAAATAACCGTAACAACTTTACAGACTGCAGTAAATCTACTCTGGGTGGTTAATCCTGCAAGTTAGCGCTCAAATGATGAGTGAATTAATCAAATACTCGGGTAATTATGTAATTTGGCAAGCAAAAATGGCAAACATTTAGTGGCTGCAGCTTTGCAATTTGCTGGCAATCTCTGTAAATTAAATACCTTAAGGTTTTTGGACTCCTTTTATACTATGCTTTGACATTAAATAGAATAAAATATGGATCAAAACCACTAATGAAATCCATCAAATCAAGTTAGCTAGAGCCCTACTGCTTACAACCAGAGCACAGAAGCATTACAGGAAAAATAAAACTTTACTTTCACTAATTGTTTTTCCGTTCTCAGTCAGTAATGGTGTTGTATTTGACTGTATACCTGCAGCTAAAAGATGGGATGTTTGCAGAGATTGTGAGATCTTTCATAAAGTACACTGCTGATGCACAGTATTCATACCTTTATGAAAACATCTGCCAGAATAGAGAGAATCCCATTTGGCCTACGTGTTATCTTCCCTCTCCAGCTCCAGCATGAAAGACAGGCTGAGGGAACCTGTTTGGCCTCAGAACACTGACACCGGGATGAACATACGGGTGTGTGCTAGCGTATGCGTGTTTATATGTACAGTACGTGAGTGTGCATGTGTGTTTTAATTTGTGTAAC
Source organism: Protonibea diacanthus (assembly GCA_028641955.1). NCBI lineage: Eukaryota > Metazoa > Chordata > Actinopteri > Sciaenidae > Protonibea > Protonibea diacanthus. Next base: position 12,211,208 of record CM053989.1, read on the forward strand.
GTGACTATCGACCGGATTAACGTGTTTACAGTACAAACTGTGCGTGTCAGAGGGAGATAATTTGTGCATGAAGGAAAAAACACAAACATGGCAGCTGACAGGAATCGATTGCACTTGCACCTTTCAAGTCTGTGATAAACCGATCATATCGGACTATATGTGACCACCTTGAGGTTACTTCTTATATACACTCGAGTTACACACGTGTAAACACTCCTTTTCCTGATAATTCTGCATTTCATGGCTAGTTTACCCCGCCCCAAGGTTTTCTGGGTGATTATCAGGGCATTTCCATTTGCAAGCCCCTGGGCGCGGCAATCTGGAGGGGACTGATTTGGACAGTTTAGATCCATGAAATGTTTGGAAAATGTTGCCTTGCTTCAGGGCTGAGAAACATATTTTCAAATATACTTTAAAACACATTTGGAGAATTTAAATCAAACAGTATTTCTTTGAAGCATTTTTACAGATCAAGTAATGCTGAGTGGAAACAGGTTAACCCTGCAGTCTGTCATCACAGCCCAAATGCTTCACATAGACCACCGTTTCAAATATAAAAATCCAAAAGGAACAAAAACAAGTTATGTCACTCCACTCTAGGCGCTTCATTAAATTAGTGAAGACAGCCTCTAGCCTTGAGACTGTGTTGAAGGTTTTAGCCATGGTGGTCAGTGTTTGATCGTGGTCTCTACAAAGCCCAGTTCAGTGCCCAGGAGCTGTGTGGCGGCGATTATTAAACCATCAAACATCAGAGGACAGACAGGGAGTCTTCTCCGTCCTTGACTCCGACACACGCTTAACAAAAAAAGAAAGCTTCCAGCACTCTCCGTGCTTTCATGAAAATTACATGCAGCATCAAAAGGGCGGGTATCAAGTAACACAGGAGTCAGTGTGTGCGCAGTCACAGAGATATACTGCTAAATATAATGGAAGTCTGAGTGAGGCCCTGTACGTGCGTGTGAATACGTGTGTGAATGCGAAAATAAAAGCAACAGCTGTGTCTGCTGCAGCTTACAGTAAAAACACAAAGTGGCATTGCAGATAGGGTTAAAGAAGTATGATATAATCAAAACAAGCAAGGACAGTTCAATATGCACTTCCTAGATACACCACCTTTTCTCCTTCCCCAACGACTAGACTGTGCCAGAGCTTACTTTATTGTCAACTCATGCATAATCCATCCGCTGCACACCTTATCAAAAACCCCAGACTCAAACAAATCTGACCGTATTATTCACCAAGGCTGAAAACTGTCAGGGAACTTTTCTTCTTTTCTTCCCTAGAAAAAAAAAAAAAAAAAAAAAAAAAGAGCATAAAAAATATTTTTAAAAACTGCCTCAAAAAGCTTGGAGGCCAAGAGTTTTATGGTCTCCCAAGCTTTTTGAGGCAGTTTTTAAAATACTTTTTGAACCTCAATTTATCCACCCAAACAAGAATTCTCAAGTGGAGGACCACAGTGCATGGACAAAGTGCCCACAAGCACATATCCAAAGAGGATTTCGAACAAGACAAATGAACTTGGAGTGGAGCTGGAGGAGAGAGGCCAGAGAGGGGCCAGCAACAGTTAAAGATGTGTTGCTCTCTAAAGGAGCAGCTGACTAACCCTGAATCCTAAGTAGAGGAAAGTTCTGCTTTTTTTCTTGAGGCGCTAAAAGACCAGTTGTGTTGTCTAAGAGGGCCAGATGGGCCTGCGCTCTGTGACTAAACTCTGGGCATGCACACACACACGCACACACATGCACTTCCAGGACCTTCAGGCTGATCAGCATTCAAAATAAACACTTGCTGTTTTCCCTCTCCTCCTTTTCCTACACCCTGTTTCTTCTTTCTCCTCTCTGCTGATGGTTCCACAGGAGCTGCTACTGTTTATCCACTTATTCCTCAGGGGGGAGGAGAGGATGCACGACCAGCGGGAGACATACAGAAGCAGAGAGCAATGCTGAGCAGAGAGATGCAGGGCTGGCTCTTCACACTGTTAGCAAACATGGTGGCACACACATTACAGTTCACGGTTTTCACGTTTATTTCCCGACAGACGAAGGTAACCTAGCTACGACTGCTCTCAAAGTTTAAGCCCTTTAATCCTGTTAACAACGCAATGCAGAAACTCACACATTTATTTAGCAAGAAATGAAACTGACAACAAACTGGTTTTGAAATGAGTCCCAGTTCACATTCACTTCTGCAATGATCAGGCATGACTTTGAGCAGTAAACACAGATTAGGCTAGCAATTAAATCCTAATTGAGCTGTGAGTGAGAAAAGAAAAAAAAAAAACATATCTCAGCGTCAGTTTACAGCTTGTGTGTACTATCACTTGAACAACATGAGAGGATGAAACACAACACCATATGCAGCATGAAGAAGCCTCTTAGGAACACCTGTGCTGCTGCACTTAACGCCCAGGATCTATTGTGATCCGATGAGGCCGAAGAGAAAGGGCACGCCGCAGACATATTGTCTTAGCACCTCGCTTTGTTTCACAGCTTGAAAAAAGCAACTGCGCACTGAGAGCACTTCACTGTGGTGTTTGATGGCGTTGGAGTACGGGAACAGCGAACAGGAACAGAGAGTAAAGACTGATAAGCAACATGTGAGACTGAGAACAAATTTTGGTCATGACGTACATCTGACTTCCTTCATTATTACCAACAAATGAAAAGTGATAACTTTATAACAGCACTATTTTGAGCCATCGTCAATGAAGATGTGTTTTTCTTGTATTTCGAGGTCCTTGGCAACTATATATTTTGTTAAAATGACAAAATGATAGAGTTGTGTGTTTGTGCTGAAAATGGATGATACTATGGCAATTGAGATAGTTTTAAAGGTTCTAAACAAAGACAAAAATAGATGCATGTTTGCAAAAATTAACCAAAATTGGTAGTTTGGGGTAATTTTTGTCTGTTAGATTGCTTGGGGCCTTTATTTTCTGAAAGCTGCAACTATCCTGACAAAGCAGCAGATGATGAATAAAAGTGGTCTGAGTTGGTGATTATACTGATTCTTCTAAAGTAGACAATGATTTACAAAGCACCACAAAAAAGGTACCAAATCCTATATCTGGTACCTTTAAGAGTTCACTACTAAACTGCAAAACCAGATGGCCTCTGGGCAGTTTTCGGCACAAACGGAAAAGCAGACCAGACTTTAACCAGCCTCATTAGATGCAAAACCTCTGCTCAACCCACAGGCCGCACAGAAATAATTTGTTTCCAATGGAAATGCTGTTATACAGACTTCGCTGTGTTCAGATTGACACCTCTGGCATTCAAAAAATAACTTCCTATTTATTCCATGATGAACGACCACAGGACACCTGATAGCTTTCTCTATTTCATAACTCCCAGACCATTAACTTGGACTTCTAAACTTCTTGCTTTTGTCAACATCTAGTTGACATTTCCACCGGTATTTCTGCAAAGCATTCAAGGTTCTTGTAACAAAGAATCTAAAAAAGAACAAATTCCAGGCTGTCAAATCTAGTTAAAAACAATGACACTATAAATACAAAAGAAACAGACATGATAATAAAGATTTTAAGCCATCTGGCAGACATTTCTTTCTGTGGGTGTGTGAGTGACAGCAACTTAATGTGGCGCTAATACGAAAACAGTCAACTCTGGCACTCGAAACGACGATAAAACAAACACTGTGACAGAATCAAATTGATGGTTTGTTTGCTACGGTTAAAACTGCGGCAATCATTTTCATAGTGCATAAAAATGAACGGTAGCCAATGACTTTCTGACTAGAAGGAGAATTAATGGGCATTCGGCAACTTTATTTAATGTATGCATTCTCATGAATAGTGTATTTTGAGCAGTTGAGTAAGTAATGGTAATCGTAGAGATCAAAGTCAAAATGACTTCTTCATTAAGGTAAAGGGGCTTCCGTCATCACGGTTACAACAATAACCGTGTGGTTAAGGTTCGGGACAACAACTGCAATTATAGTAAAAAAGAAACCAATGTTGACCGTCAGTAAGAAACAGGAAACGAATGGCAGTCTCTTGTGTTAAAGTTGACTTACATTTAGTTGACCCATCCACCTCTACTTCCTCCCACTGTGTCTGACACTGTTGTTCTGTTATAATGTCACACTACTTCCTCTTTTTCTCCTGGTCGACAAAACTCACAATTCCTACAGCCACTTGTGGATTTTGTCACTCAGCAAAAGTCATTTGCTGAAACAAGTGATGCTCTCCTTTTACTTGGTAAGACAGTCTCGAACTTTTTCTCTCTCTGCTCTGTTGGACTTGTTTGGGATCTGTGCAGATGTTGAGTCATAAATATCAAATGTGCGTGATATAAGATTAGTCAGTTAGTTGAGCTAAGAGCTATTGGAGAAGGCAACTACACATTGGGGGATAAAACTACCCCATAATCCACAGCTGTGTCTGCAGCCTTTCGAGCTCGTGACCTGATTTGGCTTGCGTAAGTCTTCACATACCTGCTTGTCCTTGTCCTTTGCTTTCCCACTGCCTGACACCCGCGATGAGGTGACATCACGGGGGATGACAGAGATTTGGTGCAGTGGCATGTTCATCCCAGCAGAGCCAACCAGGGACGCTCACACACACACTTCCTGTCCTGCTGCCAAAGCAAAGGGCATGATGGTCTGAACTTTGACACCTTGCCCTCACTGCCCTATAGAAGACACACAGAGGACAGTTGAAGTTTAGCAATAACAACATCACATCCAATAAGGTATAAAAAAAAAAACCCAAAACATACTGCACAACACAGGTCCACAGTAAGAAAAAAAAAACAAGAAATGAAAGTCCTGAAGTGACACAGCTGCATTTTACAGCTGATCACTTGACTGACCTTTTCTATCACTAGTTCAGAACCAAAAAATTATTTAGATTAGATGAGGTCAGGACAGCACTCGGCATCAGACTCAACCTCCGGAGTTACTCTGTTCATACACTGAGCATGTTTTATTTATAGTTACATAACTTGATTCATATATTAACTAAAGACAAGCAGAAAAAAACATTTCAAAGTGCTAACGTGGGTCTTTCACACAGTATCTGCTGTAGAGCATGAAAACTCTTTGAAATATAATCTAACAATGTAAAACCTGAATATTAATATTTTAGTGATTTACAGGCATACATAGACCTTCAATATAAAAAATAACAAAACCACATTGACTTTTTGACAAGCTGCAACTGCTGTGAAATGAAACAGAAGTAAAACTTCCAAGAACTGCAGTTCCTCGAGCGGCTACTTGAGGCTGGCTACAGAACAAGTCAATCTCGATAAGCCCCCATATTTAAATGCTCAGCTTCAACATGTTTACAGCCTGGTACAAAATAATAACCACACTCTGAGCATCACAACAGCGCTTTGTAAACCTGTGGGTGACGTCACGGATACAATGTCCATGTTTAAACAGTGAAACAATATTGTGAACAGTTTCATAATGATATTTTGAGTGATTATCACTAAAGACTGGTACTGTGTCATTTGTCTTCTTGGCAGTTTTATACTTGAGTTAAAAGCTTTTGCTGAGAAAAAAGGATAACATGCATGTGAAAGATTTTAAAAGGTGCTAAACAGAGACAAAAATAGATGCGTATGTCTGCAAAAATTAACCAAAATAGGTTATTTAGGGTAATTTTCTTGCCTACAAATGCAGGCTCATCAACTTTTACATCAACTTTTACTGACTTCCAGTAGTGTCAGAAACTTCAGCCTTTTCTCAAACCACTGAAGGCACAGTCGTCTCTTGTGATTTCTCTGAGAAGAGCAGAAGTTTGTCTCAGAATAGCACTAGCGCAGAGTAATAAATGATCACGGAGGGGATCCCCGAAGTGTATAATAAATCACTACAGAGGTGATCCCGTATGTGCAGCAATTCATAAGACCTGGAGATTCAGGGCCATGATTTCCACAAAAGAGAGCTGTGGTGCGAGTGGCTCCCTGTCTTTCTTGGATAGCTTCAGACAGAAAGAGCCATGAAAGCAGCAGCGGCAGCATGGGGCTGTCATAGACTGTTACGCAAGGGTTTACATACGGGTCATTTTAACTTTGGTTAATGCAGCCATCTGTACTGCCACTGACTGCAATTAAGCTTTAGCTCCTTCTCACCACTAGGTTGTGGGTGTGTGCGTTTCCCAGGCAGACCCTCAAGCTCTACAGTATGAAAATGACAGGATTAAGAAACCAAAAATCAAGCAGACAGATGGGAAGTCATTGAAACGGCAGTAATCAGAAACCAGCGTTGATGGCGGAAAAGGAGGGGAGGGTGGCTGGTGGTTGTGGTGTAGCGTTTGAACTGAGAAAGCCACACTGACGAGAAGCTTCAGAGCCAGAGATGCCACTTCAGTTCAACACCGCACTGTCTCTGTTAAGTATTTATCAAGATGATGATTATTCTCATGTGAACTCACTAACACACAGTCAGTGGTCATATCAGCTTCTTGTGCAACAGCTGGCAGTCTCAGCTCAGTGCCAAACAGGGTCAGGTGGCGGGTCATGTGTTAATAAAGCACCCAGTAATACGTTTCTCCAACAAATTGTGAGCAAGTCCTGGATGCAGTGGATGAATCAGGAACGCGGTGAAGGGTGAAGTGGAATCACAAACCTCGTCACAAGAAAAACTAATTTAAAACAAATAGGAAATTTATTGTTTATTCAGAACAATCTCATGTTTGATCAAAATCACAAATCAAATTGTACTTCCACTGTTTATCTTAGACTGAACAACAGCTCCTGCGTGATGATGGTGCCTTCAGATATCTGGTCATAAACTATGGTAACACTCTAAAGGAACAAAAATGTTATTACTATCAGCGGAAATTATGGCTTCAACTACCTCATTTATTTATATTGAAATTATCAATTAATTTAATCATATATTTTTTGATAAGAGCTAGTTTACATAAATAAATGACACGGGACTTTAAACAGACATTGCATATACTGCACATATATCTGGGTGTTTTATTTTACTCTAATTTAAATATTTGGATTTTATGTGTGTGACATGAAGTGACAACAACTTAAAATGCATTGCGCAACCCTTTGTTGTAAAATGAGAAATAAATGAACCTTGATATTTTAATGTGGAAGGATGAGTTGTAAAAACAAAACAAAAAACTGTGGCTGTTTTTCAAGTTTTAATGAGCAGACTATAAAAAAAGGAATTCAGATCAACAGTCAAAGTTTGACAAGTAACATTTTACTTTACACAAATGTTGTGGCCAGATTTCAAACCGACCTATGGGAGATTTTGGACTTGAAAAATGGTTTCAGAGACTTGGACAGTCTGTGCTCTAAAGCTCTTCTGGATGCTTTCAGTCTTTTTAAAACTTTATTTGTTATCAAATTGAGTTCATAAAGTAGCAAGGTTAACTCAATACCACAATGTGGAAAGAAATACGTGCGCAGAAAGAGAGAACACTCATGACTGGCATTTCTGTCTTCAGCAGCTGATTCACATGTCAGTAAAACCCCACAGTGTTTGTTACACAGCACAGTCTCCCAGAGGGAGAAAAACAACATCACTGACAATTCACTGCTGCATTTACTGAGCTAATGCAGGAGGCAGTTTGCCCTTTACTGTATGCAGAGGTCAGGATGGTGGGGGATTGGAGTTCTTCAGATCCTGGTGCAAAAGATGACTCATCTTTTTTTTTAAACTAATGCTCAACCCAAACCTGAAAATCCATTTTGCATTTTTAAAAGCCTGTTATGATGCAGCTGCATGTGGTAGATGTTGTCTAGCTCTGCTGCCAATGCACTGTAAACAGGAACCCAATAATAAAAACCTAGGATGGCTTGTTTGCATGCAGCCACCAATCAATCATTCAACTACTATTTGTCTGCACGCCTTGATTCCTTTCTGAAGCCACCAGTCATGGATTTTGTGACTTGAATGCAAGAGCAGTGAAGTAATTTAATATCCCATTTGGCAATTTTATCTTCATCATCATTCATTATGTGACCTTGCTATGAGTCAATAGGCTATGGCTGACAAAAACAGGTCGCTTTGATGGGATGAGAGCATGCAAATTCATATTATGAAGTGTGTGTGTGTGTGTGTGTGTGTGTGTGTGTGTGTGTGTGTGTGTGTGGCTAATGAGTTACAGTAAATAAGTGTGGGTCAGGGGACAAGGTTACCCTCCTGAGGGTATCATATGGTAGCATCATTAAAGGTCCTACTGCATCACTCATAAATGTTTGTATTAATTACAAAGCGGCCATTTCCAGAGACTATGTGGTGAAATAAGGTGGTGCATGTTGTGTATTCGCCACATTTGCAGAGCTGTGGTTCACTCAAATGTTTTTGCAGCAGTCCAAAGAAACAACCAGCAGAATTCATGACTGCGACCACAACACAGCCTCCCGCTGCACCAGTGAGCTCGTTACTATACATCTAAAGAATAACAACTGCAGTAAAATCCTCCACTCCACTCTTAATTGGCATTGTATTTCAAGCCTCTGTTGGACTGAGGGGTTGCACTAATGGAGCGAGAGATGTGCAGGACAGACAGTGAGGATTACGCTCTCTGGCCATATACATGTAAACATTCAGTTCGGTGCTGTAGCGCAGATATTTTTAGGACTACTAAAGCTAAACTCAATCTGTCAATCAGGCTGTCAGAAGGTCCCTTCGATGTGAGATCAGGCCATTTCCAGTTGTGCGCGTCCTCTGGGCTGACTGCCAGTCAAAGGGTTCACTGCAACAACATTAATAGCTACAAATCCTGCAGCAATCCAACCAATCACAGGCCTCATGTGGCTCCAATCTGATGCTCAACTGTTGCCATGGCAGCAGCTCCAGGGGTCAGTTTAAGATGCTAAGGGGACGATAGCTTCGTACAAATGAATGTAGGTCTGACTCAAACTGCTGCTTGATAACTAAATATTACCAATTACCAGCCAAGTTGTTGCATGTTATGTATTGTAGGAAGGTGTCTTCTATCATCCTGATGACACTTGCTAAGATTTTATTGGCCAAATGTTTCTCTAACTGGTAGAAACAGCAAGCAAAGTCTAGAATATTTTCATTTGATGGAGTGGTTTGGCTTTCTTACAAGCCCCTTGCTGAGCGCTGCTGCATTGGGAGTTCACCCCAGAGAACAAGAAGGTCGCCTGTATGCAACTGAGAGTTGCTGCAGGGAAGGCTCTGACTGTTTTATATTCTTATGCACCAAACAGTAGTTTAGAGTATGGGAGGAATTTCATCCAGTGGCCCTATGGGTCTACTGGGAGACATGGGTAAAGATGGAGAAACCTGAAAGTGAGAAATTTGGACCATGTCCCCTGGAGTATTCATGTGGGGGGGTACTGAGGGAGTATGTGGTACTGGGGCCATTGTTACAAGCCATCCAGTCTCTGTGGAACCAAAGTAAGCAGACTCCGCCAAGGTTGCCCCTTGCATCTGATTCTGTTCATGATATTCACAGACAGGATATCAGGATGCATCCGAGTTGAAAAAAGTGTTCTGTTTGGGGACCTGGGCATTGTGTTTCTGCTTTTTGCAGATGACATGGTTCTGTTGGTTTCATCAGAGCATGACCTTCAACACTTACTGGGGTGCTCTGGAGTGTGAAGCGGCCGATATGAGAGTCAGCACCTCCAGGAAGGAGGACATGGTTCTCTGCCAGAAAACAGTGCAATGAGCTCTTCCGGGTTGGGAGTTAGTTGGCAAACAAAGGAGTTTATGTATCTTGGAGTCTTGTTCACGAGTGAAAGTGGCAGTAAAGCAGACATTCTACTGGACCATTGTGGGCGAGAGGAAGCTGAGCAGGAAGACTGGACAGAAGCTCTGGATTTTCCGGTCCATCTTCGTTCCAAACCTCGCCTATGGTGATGAGCTTTGGATAGTGACCAAAAGAATGAGTGACAGCGGAGTGACCAATATGAGCTGGGCTCAGCCTTAGAAATAGGGTGAGGAGCTTGGACACCAGAGGAAGCTTAGAGAAGAGCTGCTGCACCTTTGCCTCCAATAGGAGCCAGAGGAGGGTCGGGCATCTCATTAGGATGCCTCCCGGGTGCCTTCCTTTGGGCAACTGGCAGGCCCAAAACTGGCTGGAGGGACTATATAGCCCATCTGGCCTGGGAAGGCCTCAGGACACCCTAGAAGGAACCAGAAGTCAGTGTTGGGGAAAAGGATGTGTGGAATGACCCAGCCCTGAATAAGTGAAAGGAAACTGGCTTTTAAGCAGATAATGTGATTTTGCACACATTTATTATATCATGATACTATAAGAAAAATAATCTCTCACACACAGACAAGGCCTTCAAAATATGACTGTAGCTTCTCCCACTAAAGTCTATTTATTATAAAGAAAGCAATTCAGCTCCTTACTACTCTGCTCCTACGCCAGGTAAATCACAGTCCTGTCTCCTCCATGTTCTGCTCAGCTGAGCTCTGCTGTTATTCAGTTTGCCAAAAGGCCCCCTCTGTGTCCCTGCTGTCAGATCAGACTGAGATATGGCTGCCTGTGTGCAACCGGGCAGAAAAACTCGCCTGTGTATCAATCAATCCTACCATTACTGTACTATAGCTATAGTCTATATTTAAAGAGGTGCCTTCCCCAAGGATTGGTGTGTTATAAAAGAGATGGGAAATTGGACAGATTAGTGTTAAAAAATGTTAAATCAAACCAATACTACAGATATATTTTAGGTTGGAAGTGAGTGAAATTTGTGCATTTGTTCTGCCTGATAATCTGTGACTTTATGCTGATGTGACAGTTTTGGAGAATAATTTGGAAACTAAAAGAAAAGATAAAGTACTGGTTTGACGGTTGTAGCCACTGCAAAAATAAAGTTGACTATGTGGTGTTCCTCATTAAGACAGTTCTCGTAAATTTTACTTCCACAGAAATGTACTCAGTGTTCATTTGGCAGGTACAATTAAGTGCTTAAAATTTTTATTTCTTGCTTTGATAGCTGTTCCCTCTGGGGATGTCACTGAATCATTTTATGAGAGGAATGATTTTTTTATATAAATATATAAAAGAAAATGCCACAGATATGGCTGTACGTTGGACTGGTGCCCCTAATGAAAAGGTACAAGTCAGGGAAGAGAAGAGGGGTATTAATTTCATCATGGCACGGTTTCTATAGCTGTGTTGGCAGCAACAATTGAGCTTAATGCCCTGCCAGAACACGCGCACACACACACACACACACATTAACAAGATGTCAGTCCAACCTGATGGACTCCTTTGATAAAGCCTGATGCAGTTCCTCACACACACACACACACACACACACACACACACATAGAAACACTGTATTTCCTTATATACGTTCGAATAAATTGTTAAACAAATTTAACTGTCAAACTTAAACTGTGATAATTTAACCATCACTGACATTGTATAGTTTCACACACACAAACACACAGGCCTGTGGTGCGCTGAGCTTGAGGACTGGTGATTACAAGAACACTTTTTCATAACGTACATGGAATAAATTATCATAATGTTTTTTTTTAGCTCATTGTCATTTCAAATGTAGCTGCATCATTTATCAGCAACAGCACCGTCTGAATACTGCAGCTTCTTCTCTGCTGCCTAAATGTCTCCATGCCTGTTTACCCTACATGCAGGATTAATCAAAAGCATTAAAATATATTTAAATAAACTGCATTGCTTAATGCCTCTGTTAGCTGTCCTTTTTGATTATATCTTAATGAGTCCCAGTTTGCATGTGATTAATTGTGTGGTTGGTGAAACAAGCTCTACGCACATATTCGGGATATACAGAAAACGCAACGCTGATAAAATTCTGTGGAATTTTATCAAAATTTATATAAATTACCTTAATTTTCCACATACTCTTTCTCAGTTGCTAAGGAGGCATGACGGGCTGCATACACAGTTTTAAGTAAGCACTAATACTGATAAAAACCGTGTGAAACTGTCGGTAAACTTCCTCTTCTGTAAAGGAAGGAGGATCTATTAATTTACAGTAAATGTTTCATGTTCAGTAACACTTCGACCAGAATAGACACAGTGGCTCTGCATTACACAGAAGTGGGCCATTCAAAGTTCAGTTAAAATCAATTATTTATACAATTATTTCTACGAATTCTTGTTGAATTCACGTTAGAGACCCTGATGCCAGCCACATGGAAAAAAAAAAAAATCATTGAACCGACTTCAACTTTCCCCTCAATCAATTTCTCAAGAGGCACGAGAAGGGCTGCTTCGTTCATGCAGTTTCCAGGTAAAACGATGTGAAATGACTCTCTCACCTTGTTGCCAAATTCAACAAGTTAAAAAAGAAATGCCAAAAATTTTTGGTATTTTTACATCAAAATATTACTTTAACTTCTCAGAAATGCACTAATAAAACCAATCCAATAGAAACCACCAACAGTGGAACCATGCAGGAAGATAACTTCACCAAACTACTCCTCTGATTTAAGCCCCAAAATTAGAGTTTAACACGTTTTTTGTGTGTTAAACTCTAAAAACTGTTTTCTTTTCTCCCAAGACACCACTTCCACTTTACTCGCTAGAATTCATTCCAAAGAATTCAAATGTCGTAACAGTTCATGCATTTACGGCATTGATGGTTCCTCTCACTCTTACATTAACAATTTAGCAAAGACTTGCTTACTTCATTCACTTTCATTAAAAACATTTTTAGACTTCCAGTTCTATAAAGATTAAGCAAACGTGATATATTGTGCAATTTAGTGAGCTTTAGAGGTGCTGGTAGGTGGATTTGGTTACCTACTTCCAGTCTTTAAGCTAAACTAAGCTAAGCTAATCATCTTTTAAAGTGGATGTAGTGTTAAACTACATTACTGCACCAATAAAAAGTCTAACGCAAGCTTAAAAAAGGACAAATTGACTGTTTGAATTTGGTTCCAGGTTGGCAAAAACCCTAAATTCACTTAAGCTAGAACAAATCTCTGAATCTTTTATCTCTTCCCACTCTTTTAACTATTAACAACAGAACAATGCAGAAAATATTCAGCTAGCGGGCCCTGAATTTCTATCTGGCAGTTTTACCAGCTGAAATGACAAACATTTCCAGCAGCCGATTATATCAGCTGTAGCCTCTAGTTAATTAACGGTAATTCCCTAAGTGCCTTACCCAAAGGCCAACCTGACTCTCTGGTTATTGTCTATTGTTGTGTACATTAGGCTACCACTCAGAAATGCAGTGCATTTATGCCTTGTCATCCCACAAAAAGGTGAGCTCAAATGAGTGTTTTGGTTAATCATAGCTTTGTTTTTTGTCAACTCTGACCATGAATAGATTATACTGGGGATATGAAAGCATTTAGATTTAATTAAATGTGACATATGAAAAGGTATTCAAACAACATGTTACTGAGAGAAGACTATACCATAGCATGACAGTAATGCAGCCAGACCAGGTGTAAGTCAAAGAGGAATTGTATGGTTCTTGAGATGAGTGATTTTACTGGAGGGGAAATTTTATTTACATGCTGCTAACCTTACAAGCTGTCATGACAAGGCAGAAAATAAACTCTAAATACCAGTAAAGGAAACGGAAAAAATAACATATGGCGCCAATGTCTGGCTGATTCAAAAGAGAACTTAAGAGTTTTGGCAGGATACAGCTCTGTGTGTGTGTGTGAGTGTGTGTGATGGGAGGATAGGATAAAGGAAGAGTAAACGGAGAGCACGGGATGAGTAGTAATTTTTGCTGGAAGAGCGGAATCAAATATCTGCGGAGAAAAATGCAAACACATCAAAAATCTAGAATGTGGAGACAGGAACTGAAATTGTTAGACAGGGCAGCCACTTACATTGTAGACACACTCCACAAAACACACACACTGAGTATGCAGCTTTTGTAATCTCTTCGCTACAGCTGATACTGTGAAGGGGAAGTAGAACAGAGGAACACAGAGGAAGCTGTGCAGAGGAGCTACTGACTTTATTCTATGTTGGCAAATTTGAACATCAACCCACAAACAGATGGAAAGATCTTCCTATCTGTCCCAGTCAGAGTCATATCTAATCCCAATTAGCCTGCAGTTGGAGAATGTTTATGTTAAACCTGCTTATTTGTTTGATACAGATACACACAGGTACAGATTCACATTTGCATTTTGGGAATCAAGCCAGAGCTGACGTCCAGATAGAGTTACGGTGAGTAGCTGCATCCTCTAGATGTCGATTTTTCTTTTACAGCCCCAGTGTTTTAATGAACATTCCTTACTCAACAAGAAAATACAATTTAATCAAAATAAAAAAGCAACTGGCTTTCATTTCTGACATATTTGCAGCAGTACTGAGGTCTACGCTGTACTGAGCTCCATCTTTGTCGATCTGCTGTATGCTTCTGGTCAAGTTTGAGGCTGGTGAGAAAAGTTGTGTGAAAGCCTGCTGTTAATTTTAATGAGGTGCTGCCAAAACTGACAGATGCAACAGTGGGTGATGTGTGACACTACAGGACTTATGTTGTGGATTTCAGCTTGTGAAAATGGCATGAACATGGCATTAAACACATCCCTTCAGGTGCACTGCCTCGGGTTTCAAACTACCTTATATGCAGGCACAAGCCAATTAACTGCTGATTATTTTCTCAATTCATTGTGAAAAGAGCTTATATTCAACATCCTATAATTCAAGACAAGGAAAAAGCATCAAATTCCCACCTATCGCCAGCTGGAACCACAAAATCTTGGGCATTCTTCACAATTAAGTGATTACTTAAACAGTTTCTGTCAACCAAGTTGCAGCTCTACAATCAATTAATCAGCTCAGTTCTGAAGCAATAATGACTCCGTGACTCTAACACAAAAGGTGCATTAGTTTAGTCAAGTACAAAACACAAGCCACCATCAACATCATCACAAGTCAACTAACCGTGACACAAAAAGCCAGCATAGCAACTATTCTGACTTTCATGTAAGCTTGCCAAACGTTTTGATGGTCTTGCAAAAATGTTAGGACTTGCTTCCTGTATTCACATATTTCAAACTAATTTTTCTTACGTAGATGAAATTGCTTCACTCTGTGGATTCCAAAGAAGCTGTCCACTCATATAAACTACCCAAGAAGTTATAAAGTCATACTGAATTAACCTTTTATTGGTCTAAAAACACATTTTCCTCAAAGATAAGCAATTCAAATCTGCAGTCAGTGAAGGGGACATGACATGAACAACAGGGACAGATGCATACTAACACACTGGGAGATTCTCAGGCCAAAGAAGCCATTTCTACTCATGATTATTGGTGTGATGCCAGAATAAACATGTAGGACAGCATTTACTGTAGTTAGACTTCCACCCACTGACAAGCACGTCCTAAAAATAGGACAAAGCAGCAAAGACTAAATGCTCAGAGGTCATCACAAGACTTCTCACAGCAGTCAGTTGCTTTTCTGACGGTGGAAGGTTACTTCACACTGTTTACTTCATACCAAACATTTTAACCGAAGGGTTTCCACATTTCCTCATACCTGCTGTTATACGAGGCGATGAAGTATCATGAGTCAAAGCAGGCTTAAGCTTAAAAAAAAAAAAAATGTCCCAACTTAGATGTGGACTCATGAGGAATTCGCTTACAGACTCAGGGAACCTTAATATCGCATCTGGTGGCAGAGACATATTTTCTCACTTATCTAATGGCATCTAGGCACTTTTTATAGGGTGCATTTCTTCGTTAGAAAGCAGTTTCAGGACGCCCTCGTAGTCTTGAGGTTTAAAGGCCTAATGTTCCTGCTTCAAGTCTGGCCGAGGACCTTTGTACCATATTATCCACCTGTACCCCCCCCTCTCTGCCCTCATTTCCTGTTAACTCTCTATTCTTCTCTATCTAATAAAAAAGGACAATATGCCCTCAAAATACTTCTAAAAAGTCAATAAACAACACCAAGGTCTGTGGATTATCCTGAGTAAGTGGGACATTTTTTTCAGGAAGTTGCTCCTGAGTGTTTTTTCCAAGCTTTCCAAGCACCGCACCTCACTACACAGACACTCACTTTCATTATGGGCTCCAACTAACAGTTATTTTCATCACTGATTAATCTGCTTTTGTCTCAATTAACCAGTTAATCATCATGGAAACAATTACAAGGCCATGATGATGAACTGAAAATGTTTGTTTTATCCAAACAAGACATTCAGTTTATTAGTCGTGACAAAGAAAAGCAGAAAATCCTCACTTGAGATGTTAGAACAGGAAGATCTAGATGAGAAGAATCACTGAAATGATTATTTAATTATCAAAATAGTTGCTGATTATTATACATCCTGTTAACTGGCTAATTGATTAATAAGCCCTTTTTTTTCCTGCTCTACTTCCACTGGATTACGAGAGAAAAGATTTCGAGTGTCTCTACAGATGAAACATTTGTGTTAGGGTCGATGAGTCACGGTGCACATATTGCGATGTGTTATTCATCACACAATGTTTGACACATCAAGACACGTCCTGATTTAGACCCTCATTCTCCTCCTTTTTGCTCACAGCAGCCATATTCAAGGTAATAGACCAAATGAAGATGGCAGGCTGGTTTGACAAAGCAACGCAGCATCCTCCACACGCACCACTCATCCCTTCGTAATGGGGACAATCAGACCTGACGTGGGTCCAAAATAACCCACCCTTGAGTCTGTACTTCTGGACAAGACTAAACACACACAGGTCACACAAGTTTAACTCACACAATGCTGTCGGTCAAATCATCGGCCGAGAGGCTAAAAATGGTTACAGAGCCATAATCGCCACATGAAATTGTCTGTGATGTCAGGCTGGTTTGATAAAGTCCTAAATAATCTCACGTATAACAGCTAGTGTTACATCATACTCATAACCTGAGACCTCACAGGACTGCGGCCTTAATCCCTCCCTGGACAGCACACATCATGCTGAGCGTTGTCAATAAAACACAGTTATCCCATTTTACCCATCACTCCAGCTGCTCACCTGAATGGTTTGAATGTTAGCGCACACACATATAGCAACCTGCACTCTTTCAGCTGGATTAATATTTGTCAGACAAACTCATTTGGTGTTCAAAAAAACTAATTCAAATCTGCTAGATTGCATTATGTCTACAAAATCAATTTGTACAAGCAATAACAGGATGAATTAATTATTTAAAACAAGATTAATGACTAATTCAAACACACTGAGGATTGAATTAAAATGATCAAAGGCACAGTAGAGATTTAGAGCTGGAATTATTTCTGCTGCTGTAACGGGGGACTGTCTCTGACACGTAATTTGATAAGATTTAAGTCATAAATACGCTTACAAAAAGGCCTACCACTAGTCTGCACCAATCAGTGTGGAACAACAGAGAAGTCAAGACATTTAGTTATAAAAACTCATTTCATATTCATCATGAAACGACAGCGGGGAGGCAGGGACCCCTTTCTCATAGCACCAATCCATGTTAAGAGCAGTTGATTATATTGCTAGTGTTTACAAGTACTTGAGATAATTGCGCATGGTATAATTCCACGAGAAGACCCCAAAGAATCTATAAAAGCTGCACACCACTTCCCAAAGATCACGTGACAACCGGTGTTTAAAATACAACGACATCTAAAACCCTTTTCTTTGTCTGCACGGCCACAGTGGCTGCTTACCCACTTTTTCCCTCCAGTTAGTCCAAAAAAAAAAAAAAAAAATCCTGCTGCTGATGCTGCAAGTTTGGAAGCAAATATAGAAACTTTCATGAAATGCCGAAGTCACACTTGTATAATATCAATGAGACAGACAGTGGTAGAAAAATAAGCATTGCATTTTCAAGGAAAGGTCACAAATATTTAGCATGCCACTCATACAAGATTTTCTTTCTTCACTCCAAGGCAGCTAAACCAGACAGATACACTCAACTAGAAATGTGCTTGGGTTCATCATTCAGCAATCGGGCTGATCCTTTCCAAAAAAAAGAAAAAAAAGAAAGCTGATTGGCAGTGCAGCTAAATGCATCAAGCAAGCAGCTCACCTAGATTTGTCTGGCCTGACCTTGGTTTGATTCAGTACAGTGGTGAGAGGCTTATTCAAACTGAGGAGGCTAGTATCAGAAAGACATCCTGAAGTTTCTTCTCTATGTCCCACAAAAAAACTGTGTTAGCATTAAAATTACTGCCAAAAAATGTTCTGCTCGTGCCCTTTGAGCAGTCGCACAAAGGGCCTCTCCATCTCCAAATCCCAGTACATCTGTGCTTACACTTACATTACACAGTGTGGTTAAATTATCTTGAACTTCACAGATGCACATGTTGATTTGAAAAAAATCTAGCAGGATTAAATGCAGGGAGGAACTTTTGATCGGGTATAGTATGAAAATGATGATTCTTGTGCAAAAACGTAATATTTAAAGTGAATATGGCAAATGTTAGACTGGCACTACCACATGGACACACAAGGAGACAAACACTTTTTAAAATCAGTGTGTGTCTGAATAAATTTGAAGTTCTGACCGAGAATGATTTTGGGAAGCATGTGTGCGATGATGAATTGCCTATCAGAAAAGTTTCTGCAAGTTGATTGTTTTTACTCCAACAAAAGTAATGAAAATGGATGCCTGACTGGCTCTCAGAAATCTAATCGAACATAATATGCTGTAGAAAATAGTGCATAGTGACGTGAAGCAGCAAACAGCACAGTGCATTAGTTTAAAAGGCTGGAACTTGAAGAAGCTCTGCTCTTATGAAATCTTTTTGACGTTATACAAGTTATAAAGTCTTCACTAGCAGAAAGAGTTAACAGCATGCATGTTTTTCAAGGTTCTTTTGATTGATTCATTGTATAATAACACTGTCTATGTAGCAGTCTGAATAAATATAACCACAGAACATCAAAATATACCGTAGTCACATTGCAACTGGACTGGGCTGTCGACAGACGCAGACTTCTATATAAATGAACTCCACAGACAGCGTCTGTTCTTAATGCAGAACAATTTCCACCCAATTTTCACACTGTTATACCATTCTGCTTTTGGTTGCTCCTGCTTCAAGACGCCGCTGTCAACACCGCTGATCAATAAGTAATGTGTGTCAAGTCTGCAGTCAGTCCGCCAATCAGACACAGACAGGAAACAAATGAAAAAAAGTGGTAAAACAAAACAAGAGGAGAGACATAATGCAGATTCTTCAACTCACAACATCAGGGGTAATTGAATGGTTTAACAGCATATGCTATGGCATTTACAGTCTACACATCGCAACTTAATTGACTATTTGTCAAAATGTTTGCTCTCGTGTGTAGTTTGTATTATAACGAATGCAGATGTGCCACTCTTTATCAAGTTACAGCAATTTCGAACAATTGAGAATCCTCACAGTGGACGTGCTGATCACGGATTTTAAATAACAAGCTGTAACATCCCAAACTATTGTTGTGTTGGGTTTTGTTCATAATGTGCTCCTTTCCAGTAATGCTCAGTTGCTGCTGTAAAGTCTACAAATGAACTGTTCAATCAATGTCCAAAACTTTTGCTCTTGTAGGTTTTTTTTTGTTTTTTTTGGTCTTGTAAAGACTAAAAAACAGATCCACACTTCCCTCTAAACCCTTTCAGTTTCATTCTTACTACAGCGCCATCCAACTATGTAGAGATTTAAAACTTGGCAGGCCTGCTGTGCATTGTTCTGATTGCTAAGCTATGATTAGATATTTGCTGTTCGGGCGGTGTGGTTTAGCAAAAGACCTAGAGACTTTTCAGACTGACCATAACCAAAACACCAAATGAGGGAATGAGTTTTATAAGAATGGTGTTTGATTCCTCCTGGGGAGCTGTGGAGACACTGAAGCTGCTCTGGGTCCTTGTGATGGTCTAACATGTTGCTTAGACACTTAGTTTTATGTTGTCAGAGACTATTCCAACCCAGCTATAAGTTTAACAGCACACAAGCACAAAACAATGATTAATCATACAGATGTAAAAGCACAAAGGATCAAATGTATACACTGTGTTCGCACAAACATGCGCAGTGTCTGGCTACAGTGACACACAGTAATGTATTATTGTGGCTCCTTGCCCACACCCTCTTCTGGATTTGTGGCCACGAGCAGACGCAAACCTTGAGAGGCCCGTGAAAGCCCTAATGACATCATCAACCATAGCCCACTACCTGCAGCAGTGCCATCCCACAGTCCGTTCAGCTGAGCCAGCACCTCTGCTCGGGTGATGTATAGCAGCTGTCGAGCGCTCTCTCCTCTTTCATCCCGTACATTATAATTTCATTGCACCCGTGCAACACACACACTCACACACATACACACAGTTAGTCTAAATGAAGAAGGCTACTAAAGATCTATAGAACATATCAATAAACACTGTTCTATTCTCGCATAACCTATGTTTTTTTAATCACCGCCATTAGCATTGCTCCTGTGAGGTTTTAATTCATTGGGGTGTATGACATCATTCATAGGAGGAAGTCATTAGATTGGATCAATACACTATTCCCCACAGACGAAGACCGGCCACATTGGGACACAGTAGCAAGGCATGCTAGGATTGAGTTAGTGCAGGGGAGGCAAAGAGAAACGACACTGTATGATACCTTTATCATGTGATTACATTACAGCCCAGCCAGACGCTGATGCAACAAAACTAAGAGGGGACGTATTCATACGATTATAGTCCAGGATCAGATAGCAGTATGGGCCAGCTGCCCTGAAACTTTGGTGCGGTTGTAGGTGCCATGTGATGGTGATTTTGTTAATACACTTTTAATCAGTTCAGCCGAAGATCAATTTAAAAAGTACACCTTGCTAAGCAGGAATTCTAGTAAAAAGAGGTAATAACAGACATCAGGCATTAGAGCCACAGGAGTCCAGGAAAACCCACATCCTGAAGAACACACGAACACTCCTGTAGCAGGGGACAGGATACGTATGAGCACTGCTTTTTGTTGGCTGGATCCATTTCCTGTCTCTTTGCAGAATCCAATCAATATTATTTTACAGATTAACCACCAGTGGGGAGACAGCAGGTGCAGCGTGAGTCAGAGAGTCGTGTGGAGGTGCCATTTTGAAAAATTTGGATTTGGACTAAAGCAAAATGCAGTTTAGTGGTTTATAATGCAAAACACGCTTGGTGTGGTTAACTGGAACAAGATCACATCCTCTAACATCTCTGAGTTAAAGTTCAGGAAATACAGAAAAAAAGGAAGTGCGTGTTAAAGATTGTGGGAAGAGCAAGTGACATTGTCTTGTTGATAACTTTAAACAATGTCACAAAAATCGATTAGTGTTAGATTAACCTCATTTTAAAAAAATTAACTCATTTAAAATGGTACAACGGAAAATTAACTAGCAACTAAACTGAATTTATTTGTCTGAGTGCATCAATCCTACATGTATTTGTTGCACAACTTCTTAAAGATTTTCTATTCTTTGTTCTCTACAATTGTGGATTGTCGATTTTGGACTGTTATTTCAGACAAAACACAGACATGTTGTTTTAATATGTTTTTGGTCTGGGAAACTCTGGTGGCCATTTTTTTTCCCCCCATGCATGATGAATGATGTATTTTTGTAGGCCAACCTGGAAATTAGCATCGCCCTGGTTCCTTTGACCAAACACTTACTGCAAAAAAAATAAGCTCTTTGGTAAACAAAGCTTTATGCTAACTATGTTTGTCTAGATAATCGCAAATGAACACAGCTTTTATGGTTTTTGAAGCATAAATGCAATAACCAGAAGTAAGAAGCTAACGTTAGGCTACACTACACTATGTTCGTGTTACCTCAGTGTCACCACCACTAAGTCACTTGTTAGCGGATGCTTTTTTTAAAGACATAACAGCTTTGTGATGTAAAAAAAAATAAAAAAAATAAAAAAATAAAACACAACATGAAAATCTCTTAAGCATGTGTTAACCACAGACTTTATTCCTGGCATCTAACCAGAAACCCATAAAAAAAAAAATAGCACAATGACTTTGAGATGAGGGAATCGCAGGTGCAAAAATGCTAACTCGGTTCTGCAGCACTCTAAATAATCGACGGATTAAAATCGACGAAGGAAATAAGTATTCGCTGCGGCTCAATAAAGGAACGCGCTCGGAGAAGATAAACAAACGAAAAAAAAAAGGCGGCTAGGCTTGAAAAGTGAGTTGACGCAAATATTTAATTTTCAGCTTTGTGCTCTTTTTAAAAAAAAAAAAAACACGCTGGATGTTAACAGAAAGAACAGACATCAGCTGCTGTACAGCTGGAGCAAACTAATTAACCAAAACAAAGATGAGGACCGTGGCAGGAGAACCAGAACTAAAAACTCTGAAACTCTTCTGCAAGTCAAAATGTTTTCAGCTGTTGTTAAATTGAATTTGATTGAAACGGCCACAGAATAGCACAATAGGGCCTGTCAAATCCATCCGCTCCTCCATACTGTAAAATATGGTGGGAGGCACATTTCAGCGTCACAACCAATTGTGTCAAACAATGACGGAAGTTAATTGGCAGAAAGCTACTATCAGAGCCTTCAGATACTTTTTGATTGCATTCTATGCGGCCTCCAATTACTTCCCTCAGAACCTCATCTCTGAAGGCAGAGTATGAGTTAATTTGCAAGCACAGTAGCACACAATAGCACAGTCCATTAGGACTGCAGGCTCCTTCGCTCCCAGTTTTAGCAGCTTAACAGACAGTTTCAGTGACCCTGCTCCTTCTGTTTGAAATCATAATCATGGCTTTACTTTCTCATTTCTCCCTGTAGTCGGTCCTGTCAGGACGACTGACGACCACAGGGTTTGGCAGAATCACGGGCAGCTCTGCAGGTCTGGTATACAATAGATAGATGTGATTTCTTATAAAGGGAGAATGCTAGTTGATACCAGCAAAATCCCTCATCGTCAGTTGGCACGCAGTCGGCCGGACATGAAGAAAAACAAGGCCAGGAAGTGGAAAGCCAAGGGTGTGGAGAAGACTGTTTCCAGTGTGTGATGTGGTCATCTGGGAGGATTTTATACTGCAAACAACAAGTTGGTGCTAGTTCAGTCAAACATTTAGGAAAAATACAAGAACACCTGGAATGTCACAGTTCCTACCTTGACTTAGAAAAAGCAGGCACCTAAGTGTAAAAGTCACCTGATATGGTTTCCTGCAAATTACAGCCTGCTTTGAACAACCCCGAACATTTGATATCATCGCTGTAATCTAACTACCAATTTAAAATATCAACGTGAAAACTGTGACGGAAAAGTTGAAAGAGGCTTGTGAATAAAAGGCTGACTTCTCTTTTTTGTTTTTTTTTTAGATTTTCTGTAACTGTAAAATTAAAAGCGTTCCCGTTTACTTGTTTAAAATCAAAGTCAAGACGTTTCTTTTGTTCAGCCAAGCACCGACCAGAACATTAGAGCTTGCAACAGCTTGCCTACAAAAAAAAAAAAAGCCACCGTCCATCGCTGTTGTTCAAACACTGAAATGTGTCAGAAACTTTAACAGTGTTTGTGTGGTAAAGAAGCCAATCTATATGCAGTAATCCCATGAGAGGAGGCAGGATTAGTTACATGGCAGCAGAGAGAATAAGCATTGTGTTATCTGCAAGTTTATGCATGCACACTCCACAGATACCAATGGGACAATGAGGCTTCTTATCGCAACACAACCTCAGTATTTCACAACACTGGTAAAGACATTACCAAAGGCTGCAGTGGTGCAACACTGACACACATGGACTGAAACAGCTGGTTCTTACTCTGCCAGTAGCTGACCACCATACATGCATCATGGTAAAGATGGTATTGTAAGAATATGTCTCTGACATGAAGCCAAGACTTGTCACGTTGGAATGAAGGTGAGCAAAAGGTTTGCCCTCCCGCTGAAGAAAATAAATACGAAAGCCAACATCCACACAGTGGAAGTGAGACGAGAAAGCTGTCGGGTGCACAAGAGCACTTTGCCACATCTCCGCAATGGGTAGCACGGCACACGGCAGGGCTGGAGTGTAAGGTGGCACAAACAGAGGAAAACTGATCCTGCAGCCAATAAGGAGGCAGAGTGTAATGTGAGAGCCACTAAAACAATTAACTGATTATTAGGTCTGATGGCAGCTAAAAAGGTCCAAACCCCACAGCTGAAGACAGAAAACTAGAATCACCACTGATTTTCTTCAGGCTGCTGTGGGAGCAGTGCAGAGAACTACATTCCTCTTGGCTTTATTATGGGTTATAATAAAGGGAACATCCAGCTGGACAGTGCGCCTTGGACCTCAGACACTGAATGTGAAAACAAAGGGGCAAAAAAAAAAAAAAAAACGAAGCTACTGAGATGACATCTGTAGTCCATCCATGCAAATTTGTCCATTAACATCGCCATCAATATTGATCCAGTGTGGTCAACTCAAAAAGGGGACAGACCGGATACTACACCGCCCTGTGACCCCTGATTTGTTAATATGAAAATACAACTTAACAGCAACGACAGGAAATACTAAAATTGCTGGTGTAGGAATGCAATAAATCAGATTTCCATGACCTGGTGTCCCATCTTATTCCGCCGCAAACTGAGCGTTACAAAGGCGTCGGGGGAAACTAACAAAGGCTGGCTCGGACACAGTCAACATCACGTCTCCTCTTGAGTCACAAACACATACTGAATGGACAAACCCGAGTCATAAATTCATTAAAACAGCAGTCATTTCAGCTGACACAAACGCCTTTTTTTTTTTCCTCCTTTGCTGCAGAGCGCACCACATTAAAACTGAAATTTTCATACCTTTAATCACAACAGGCTACGGTGACCGTCGCTGGGGGACACACTCTCGGCGTCTACAGCAGGCAATAATAAATAATAATAGTAATAAAAAAAAAATTCTCACACATTCACATCCCAGCACAGTCCAGACGTCCGTCCGTCCGACAGACCGACCGTCCGTCAGCCGCCTCCGGTTGGATTTAATAAAACGAGAGGCGCAGCAGAGACAGAGGAGCCTCAGTGTGGACGGACGCAGAGCTGCATTGGGACAAATGTTGCCTCCATATTCCAACTAAGAGACAAAAAAGAAGACACTCACCGCTGTGTTTGGCACCGAATGACGACGTTTTGTTTATCTCATTGCCCCAGCTGAGCGGCTGTGTGTAGTGGTGCGTCACTGACTTCCGCGTTAAGATGGAGTAAAAAAAAAAAAAAAAAAAAACCAAAGGCAAATAATGAATTTAAAGGACAGGCGGCGCGCGCGGGCGCTGTGCACTACCAAAGAGATGAGGATGAGGATAATGAGGGTGATGAAGATGATGGAAAGTGTATCCCAGTGGTGATTAAATATGATATTTAAAACTTAAAGGTCCAGTGTGTCAGATTTAGGGGGCTTTACAGAATATAATATTCACAAATATATTTTCATTAGTGTATAATCAACTGAAAATAAGAACCCTCATGTTTTTGTTACCTTAGAATGAGCTTTTCATATCTACTGATGCTGCAGGTCCTCTCCCACGGGGTCCACCATGTTGAACCGCCATGTAGCCCAGAACTGTCAAGTTAAACAGTGGCTTCATGTTTTTAAAACATCTGTCATAGTTTCGGCAAACTTCGTAGCTTTGAAGTGAAGCCAATGCGGAAGTGCCAACAACTGCAGTTCCTTAAATGACCACTTGAGGCTGGCTCCAGAAGTAAGCCCCCATATTAAAATGTCCAACTTCATAGCAGAAATAAACATGTTTACAGCCTGGTACAAAAAATGGTTTTGGTATCTATATACTTTCCTTGTTCGTGACAACTGTGCTGATGGTGAATTTCTATTTAACTCACCTGTTCAAATTATATTAAGGCTCAAAGGTGTGCATTATTAACAGCCTGACTGCTTTGATTGACAGGTGGGTGCTATTAAAGGTGGCTTGTTTGAGCACCCAGACTTCATTCAGACCGCCTCAGGTTCACTGATTATACACGTCTTTGTCCATTTTTAGATTAGCCGGGAGGCAGACGAAGAAGGACTGCCAAGAAAGACAAATCCATCATACTCTGAACTTCAAAAACTTATGGGTGACTTCACAGATACAACCTCCATTCTTTATACTGTCAATGTACCCAAATAGACTTGCTGCACATTGCGATTTTTGTTTCAAATTAAACATCATATTAATTAATGAGCTTTGGAGATACTGTTAGATTGATTTGATACCTTTAGACTGAGCTAGGTTAGCTGTTTCCCCCTGTTCCCACTCTTATGCTAAGCTAACTGGCTGTAGCTTCATATATACAGACATGAAAGTGGGATCAATCTTGTCATGTAGCTAAGTGGTTGCCATAAAGTGAATTCTTTCATATTTTTCAAACTGTCAGACTATTCCTTTAATGATGATGCTGTGATGATTTTTATTATCATTTATTATTATAGACATTTCTTATGTCTTTTCTTTTCTGGACATCACATATGAGATTTGTTATTAGGAAAAATAGCTCTAATCTGTATTAATATATTCTGGCATCATGGCCATTATTTAAGAGTATGAATGGCCTGTTTGACTCAAGTGACTCACACTATGTACTGTAACTCCACACCAAAAGACCCCCTCACTCACAGTGCAGTATGTTAGATGAGGGCGAGGCTCACTTATTAAACGAGGGAATGTATCCTCTGTTGACTCAAAGCCTCGGCTCTATCTCTGTGAAACCTGTCATTGTGTTTGGGCTTATTACTGATGCACAGTCCACCACTCCATCCTTGGGCTGGGACAACGGAGCCTCTGTGCTCTGTCTGGACAAAGTGGGCACCTCAGAAGTGAGTCTGCCAAATTGTCATGCATGTGTCTCTGCGTCAGAGGGATAGAGGCGTCTTGTTATGTGAAAAAGATTAGAACATGGCTTATGTTATAGAGAGGCAGGAAAGTGTTGTGTTGATACAGCCTTTTCACCTTTTTTTTTCAGGCTTATTGTCATTTACACTGACTCTGACTTGAACTCTATCAAAAAGGCCAACCGTCAAACTTTGTCCCGTAATGATTAAAAAAGGGTGTGTGCATTTTACTGGCAGGCCTAATAGCAGGAAGTTGGCATGCCAAGTTCAGTTACAAGATAGGGTATAAGAAAGGAGGAAGAATGGGGTGGTGAGTAAAAGACAAACAGGGCAGAGCAGTAGACCAAGATAAGTTTATCCCAGGAGGTCAGTGGAGCCCTGTCAATCGATAAGAGTGGAGGTGAGGGGGTGCAAGATGGATTGCCCAGAGATTTTCTTGGTGTGTCCTTCCTGTTTTCTTACCTGGCACGCTGAACCTGTCAGACTAGTCGTGCTCGACTGACTCATGTTTTGATCAGTCTGGCACTGTGCGCACATAAACTCAGCAGAGTGAACAATCTTATTTAATACAGGCACAGATATAAGTTAGAACAATGCCCAGGTTTGAGTGGACACGGTTCTGTTTTGATTCCAGAAAAACTGGAAAGAATGAAAAAGGAATCGTATTTAGTTGCGTTCGAGTGAGCAGAAATCTGTAAAAACTTCTGGGAGATTTATGTTTGTCACATTCCAGTTAGTTAGTTTCAGTTTAAGACCACTGTTCCTCATTATCAGTGCATGCAAACTTGAGCGAGATCTAACAACAGTATAGTAGTTAATCATTGCTGATGCTGATTACAGCATTACATATACTATGTATGCATTATATAGTGTATATGTCGGGGAAGTAGCGTTTATGGATTTTAGAGGCAGAAATCAGATAAAAGCAACATTTCCTGGTATTCAACTGTCCTAATATTAAAAGGATAATCAGTAACCTGCAATTTATTCTGCTTTCAAAAAATCCTTTCCAGTACTCTAAACATTTTGTTATTGAATATGTCCACTGCCACCACTGCTGAGCTTGATTCGTCCTCCTGAAAGCTATGTTAAGGCATTGTGATTTGGTCTGTGCAAAATATAGACTTGCACCACTTGGCAGAGTTGCAGAGCTGCAAGAGGCAAGCCAAACAATCCTGAAACAGAAAATAGACATTTAGTTTGTTATGTTACTTACTGAGCAGGAACAGTGGAGGACTGTTCCACTGGAGAAAGCCAAATCAAAACTTGTGTATATCCCAAAAACTACAATAGGAAAATCCACTCCCGAAAGAGTGGAAAGCAGCAATTTAGTGTGGCACTTCAATAAACTTGGATGACTGACAGGACAGATTTGAACAAGAATGGTCAAACTTGATACAGCAGAAGCCGAGGTGACCTTTAGTTTCCAATATGGACTGAAGCTCCAAAATCACTGGATCCTATACTTCCTTTAATGCTCAGTCCAAGTCTTTCAAGCTCCAGGCTTCGGTTTGCATCACAGGGCTTGTTAAAAAAAACTTGCATTCTCCGCTGATAAACCAAGCGAAATACCTGGGTGATGTCACTTCACTTAACAAAGCTCCTCCAGAGTCACAGGAAACCCTATGCAACTCTTTTCACAGTAACGGTAGCACAGAAATGTGGCGTGTTCACCTCCACCTTACATAACATAACCACCAACTGATAGAACAATCTCTGCCTGTCGTTAGCTCACAATTACAGTAGCAAAGGTTAGAGGATGTCTGCACCAACGTTTTGATATATTCTCAAAAATAATCTTGTGGTTCAAAGAAAACACACAGCTAGCATGCTAACATGTTGATCAGCTATAATATTTACCATGGTCACCATCCTAGTTTAGCTTGATAGCATGCTAACAGTTGGTAATTAGGACTAGATGAAGTTACAGCATTGGCTGAAAGAGCCGACAAACAATGGTTTAATGTCAGAAAATGAAAGCCTTTTCCTGTTGATACGCTGGAGGAGTTTGAAATAAAATCAGCATTATGGGTTTTTTTTTTTTGTTCTTAAGTCCATCCAGCCTGCAAACTCCATCCTTTTGAAGAAGATGCACCTCTCCATGTTGAGGTGCCGTTATCTGCCAACAGAGACTAAGCAGTTTCCAGCAGTATATGCTGCAAAGCCCAATTATCTTGGATCAAAGCCAGACAACATGGAGGAGGAAAGTGAAGTTAAAAAAACACTGAGATGTGACTCAGGTCAGGGTTTGTATGTTGCACAGGAACAGCAAAGTGAAAGCAAAGTGAATAATGAGAAGTGCCCCCCCACACACTTTTTACATGAACCTTTCAACTGAGTGACTCACCAGCAATGAAAGAAAACAGATTCATGTTTTTGATTACACAGGCTTCTCATATTTACTGATTACAACATGATCTGTGCTCCAGTCTTCAGGATTAGTTCATGTTTTGCACATAAACAAACTACAGCTTTGAAGTTTTGAAGGGATGCTGCATTCGAAAATATGAATCAGTGTCAGAAGGCTCATCTGTGGACGGTCCTATCAGAACCGGATCTGAATCGGTAATGAATCTGAATGTTAGTCTTTGTGTGAAACAACATTTTGATGTTGCAATTGTATTTCTAGGATAACAGGAACATTTCCTGGTAATCATTTATACAGAAACAATGAGCTCATCCAAGAAAACATCAGCTCAAAACCAAACTTCTGTTCTACGTCACAGATGTTTAAAATAAATAATGTGTTAGCTTGCTGGGACACTCCTAACAACCAACCTAGTGAGTAAGATCGCAAGTTTATCCTGACATGGTGACACAGCGCTAATGAAGAATGACTTTAGAAGACTTTGTCCTTGTCTATATTTGTCCTGACTTCACCTAGAATTAGTGAGTGAGGGGCTCTTGATGTGCAACAGGTTCAAAGCCATTCGGGCTCGTTGCTAAGGAACTAGCTGTGGGTCTGAGTCAGGACGACAGGGTACTGTGACAAGAATGAGTCAGTGAAACCAAACAGAAACTATTTCTCATCTACTTCACAGTAATATGAAAACTATTAAGGGTGAGCAGCAGGAAAGGTCAAACATTTAATGTGCAAACAATGAGGCACTGCAACGGCAAGACTTGACGACACTAAGGAAATGAGAGGGCATTACAGCAGGACCGTAAAATGAATCAATCGATTGGAAATACAATAAGACAGGTGTTGAATTTAAACACTCACGAGCCATCTACAGTATGTACGGAAAGAAACTTTATTAGATCAAACCCCTGTAGATACTATAACAGCATTTAAAGTTTTTGCAACAGCTGAGCAATAAAAAAGACTTACAAAAGATTTTTTTTTTTTTATGGCAACCACCTTACTTATACACACATCATAAATATCATAACCCCCCCCCATCCTAATACACTTTACTTTATAGGATTACACATTACAACTGACATTCACACCTACACACGTTGCATACTTGCTATTTCAAACCAACCTTGAATTTAAATAAGTAGTATTCATTAATAAATATTAAGTATTTCATCAATAAGTGGGTGTACTGTACTGGAATATTTCATTAGTGATGTCGGTATGTATGTGCCCATGTAAGAAAGACGTATAGAGGTGCAGAATATAAAAATCTGGATGACGACAACATAAACACTTCATAAGACGAATACAGAAATAAGTATCCTTCCACCCAACAATAAGGAAATTCAAATGTATAAATATGATAGTTCTAAAGTGCATCTGTCAAAGACTTGTCGAGTGAAAAGTCATCAGCGGTCCTATTAAAAAGAGGGGGGAAAAAAAGGCTGAAAATTAAAATTGATATTTCTGAACGTGCAGCAGATATATTTAGCGAAAACTACCTACATACATGCACAGGGTTTTTTTTTTTGTTGGTTTTGTTTTTAGGCAATGGAAAAACAACAAAAAAGGATAAACATCTTCACATTGTCAAGATAAGTAGTTCTGTGCCATTTCAGTCTACTCGCGTTAGTTCACACTTGGCTTTACAGAATATTTTATGTAAATGTTTAAGCAAACTTGGCTGATTAAAAAAAAAAAAAAAAAAAAAAAAAAAAAAAAAAAAAAAAAAAGCACACAGTGGTGAATAAGTTCCTCTTTTCTGCAAGAAATGACAGAATCTCTACCATTCAGTCAGATTAACCTGTACTTCTGCAGGTCGTCCCTAATGAGGGGTGAGGGGCGTTGGGTCTAGATCTTAGGCAGCTTGGGAGCACTGATAAGAGGGTTGGTCTCTTCCAGAAATCGCCGTCCGGCACTCTTGTAGTCGTAGGTGCACTCATGCGTCTCAGCGTAGCGGTGCGTGGCACAGAAGTTGTGACCACACCTGAAAGATGTAAATAAACATATTTTGGTATGTATGCAAAAAAAACAAAACCAGACATAGAAATAATACTTTATTTATTGTATGTTCTTTTAAATGCCTCAAACGAAATTATTCTCCTACATTTCTCCAGCTAACTTCTGCTGATGCAGAGTCACATTACTCCATTTTTATTTTTACTCCTCCATAGAAATCCCCCTGCATGTGCTTTAATCTTTCTACTCTCATCATTTCATCGCTAAAGAGAGCAATGCCATTTCTGATGTCCTGTTTGTTTAATATGTGAGCACTAATAGTGAGAAAAATCACTCATTTCATTGCATTAAGGTACCCGTTTGACTAAACTGGTAACAGTTTAAAGAGCTCCACTTTAAGTGGCGGATGTTAAGAGATTAGAGTTACACACTGTTGCATCACATTCGGTGTCTATGCCCTGGACAGGACCTGGGAAAGGGAAGTGATCCATATCGGTGTTGTAGGGAGAAACTTTGATCATGTTAATAACGTGTGGCAGAATAAGTGGCGAACAGAGACATGTTTCCACTGGAGAGATGGCTGAGAGACAAAAAAAATGATGAACTAGGAGAGGACCGCTTTTTACTAAAAAGGGATGCTTCAAGGACAAGAATGACAAATGGGCAGAGATTTGATTTAGAGTCAGGCAGTGAGTGTGAGAGTGTGAGCGTGCAGGTGGAAATGCTGGAGGCACTTGTACCTGCACTCGTAGCTGGTGGCCAGGCCAGTCTTCTTGCCGCAGAGGAAGCAGTGCTTTGAGCTCTTCTTCTTGCTGCTGCCTGTGGGAGCCTTGACTGGAGGTAGGTGATATGTTGGAGTGCCTGAGAGTAGAGAAACATATTTTTCCATTTACTTTAGGGAAACCAATGCAGAATATCTGATCCTGTAGTGAAAAGGCTTGTATCAGTGGTAGTAACCTATACGGTCGACTCATTCAGCTTGAGCCCTTTGCTTTAAATCGTGCTGGTTTAACATTTCACAGGCTTCAAATTTGCTCAAGCTAGACACATCACAGTAATGATGAAGCCATAGAAGGTTGGATAAACAGAACCACATTAGAAAGGGAAATTACAGTTCTCTCTATTGTGTACTTTCATGCGTGGTACACTTCTGACCAAACCGCAGCAGTGATGTCAAAGCAGCCATTTTCACCAGCTGTCAAACGGCAAAACACCTGCTGTGAAATCACACACTGGAGTACGGCCAGAGAGGCAATATGCTTTTAAATCTTACTGCACATTTCTGAAGAACTGCCAGTCTTCACCATTTCACTTTTTTTTATATTCTATCTGCGTGTTTTTATATTATATATTATGTCGGCTACCTGATACCCACAGGAAAAGAATCCATTAAAAACAGTGTTCAAACTGTCAGGTTCATTTTGTTTTATCCAGGGTTTCTTTGTCAGTTTTGACAATTGGTTTGAAGGTTTGGTAAAATAATTGTAGTTAATTAAACTAGATGTAAACAGCAATCAGAAGTGAAATTGTGACTTTGCTATTCCAGAAATGATGCAGATAGTTGGCAATCATGTACGTTAACAATTGAGGAAAAAAAAAAAAAAAAAAAAAGGTTTCAGGAAATTTTCAGGCTTCGCCACATGAACCGTCACCCTGTCGTAATTTTAGAAAATGTGTCAGAAAATAAACTGTTCATTTCCAAAGTCAGGGAACACTGGTTTCTGTCAGCATGTACCCACGATAATCGTGTCTGTAGAAGCATGAAGCTCGTCTAGGTTTGTGAGCCGTGGGGATACAGAAACATACAGATAAAACTGACAGCTCTGTGATGAAGGTACAGGAAGCTCGCTGTCAAGCAGCTGGGTGTGGGATTGGATTTTTATTTGTCTTGTGCACTTGAATCTCCCAACGTACAGGCTTACGCAAGGTTCAGATATATTCAGACCGAAGCACATTTTCCACATTCTCTTAGGAAACAGAACTTGAATTTAATTACATTTAATTAACAGTCACCCCAATTAAGCTTTCTTAGCTCCAAATCCTAATAATTTAAAAACGGAGGATCTGATTTGGACAGTTTCTGCTCACACAGCAGCAGTGCTGTAGAAACACGGTGCACCGAGAGACAAACGTCAAGTATGTTAACTTGTCTCGCTTGCTCTGAGTGCTGATATCGTCATTGGAACTGCTGACTGCTTTGTTTGTGTTGCTCTGCAGTTCAGTCACTGATGACAGCAGAAAAGGTTCCAATATTTTAATGGCGCATACAGACATGTTTGTGAATACTGGTGTAGCTGGAGCACAATGAGCTTCTATGAACAATAGGTGACCTCGACGAACCAATTAAGATAAACGTTTTTTTTCCAGGTCTACTTTCTGAATAATTTCCGAGGCGGTTTCCTTGAAAGAACTATGAGGTAGTAATTATAATAAGGAAAATAGGTTCTCCTTGTAACAGCTCAATTAAAAGCAAAGTAAATATGAATTCAGTATATCTTTATTACTGGAAACTCAAACAGAGCAAAGTCTCCATTTTCCTTGTAATTAGTGCCGAATGACATTTCCCTTCCAGGAAACTCTGGAACATGATCAGGAAATTACAGACTGAGATATGCACTGGTTAGTTCAGATGTAGATTTTCCAGAGAAGTTAGTAGCTCACAACTAAACAACACATCCGTACAGTTACACATCTTCACAACATGCTATGAGGATGTCTCATCAGTCCGAATATAGAAAAAAAACACAGAGTAAAAAAACATGTTCGAGAGCACACGCAGTACCACGGTGGAGTGATGACTCACTTTTGAGCACAACACAATCAGAACAATAACAGAGTGGATTTAAGCCGGACTGTTCATGAGTGGTCCCTTCAGACTTGTACCCCGCTGAAAATATAATTTTCCAATTCCCGCTTTTTTTCTTCATACAGCGCTTGAGGGCATCGACGTGGATGACTGAGAGACGTCATGTGTTTAAAGCTGCTAAAGGTAAGCTAAAAGACCAAAAGCTGTAATTACTACCAAGGGTGTCTCTAAAACATCCTGAATAATACATGTATATGAGAAATTTCAGTTCAGTTTTAAATAAACTGACCCCATGAGTTCAATTAGGATAGAAAAAAACAAAACAAGCTTGAGCAGATTAATAATTTTTGAATTTAAATCATGGAGGTGTGAACATCAGAGTCAGCATACTTGGTGTCTCTGTTAGACTGAATTTATTTTGGAAGCCCACTCAAATATGTTTGGCCCCAATGAGAAGATTTTTCTGTTTATTTTATTCATTTATTCTTTATTTATTCCTGCAACTGAATGTAGAGACGACTGAAAAGTCATTCGGATGTTGTTGGGTTGTTCAATGCCAACGACAGTAAACTCTTTAACTGCCAATAGTAAATTCTCAGCCTACAGAAAACACTGACGCTGATGAAAAAATATCCAGTAATGGAGGAAAATGGAGAACCTTGACTCACTACTTGTGTATTGATCCAGGCATATTCGTTCATATTCTCTCTGAACAGTGCGAGCAGATCAGTATCCGACATAAATAAGTGAGTGTGCCTGTGTGTGCTGCTTCTGCAGTCGGAGGAGTAATGAATATTTAAAAACCTTGCGGTGCTTTGTTGTAGCGCTCATACAACATGAACTGAAGATGTTCAAATCAACCCCTCTCTGTATGTTACTGAGGCTTTCAATGACTGCATCTTAGTTCAGAACAGCGTGTCTCCGATGAGTCTGACAGCATGTTGGAAATACAACAGGTGGCTGGAAATGCAGCAGCTTCTTTATGAAATGAACGCTTTATGAAAACTAAAGTGTTTGTGTGTCTCCCTTACCTATTCTCCCGAAAGAAGTCAAGACTCCCCCGGCTGACGCAAGAGTGTTGGTGGCCTGAGAAAACAGCAGCAACATGAAATATTTTAAATCAATAAAGTTATATCAGGGATTTTTCTTGAGACAAATATTTTTTACTAGTAAAGTAAAGTAATAAATAGTATTTACAGTATCTTCACTAGAAATGAATCATTAAAATGAGGCACATACTTGATAAAAGTTAGATAAAAAGAAAAGACACTCCTAACAGACGGGTAGAGATCATTACAAAATTGATGTTTGCACCTCGGCTGTGAATTTTGCTTATCTGTGTTGTGTATGCTTTAAATATGATACACTTTGATATATTAAAATGGAATAAAATCATTTCACACTGCATTAATTAAAGCTTACATACAGTATGTACCGTGTCACAGATGGGTAAACGCCTGACAAAGTCAAATTCAGTGTTGCGTCTTAATTCGGAGAAGCAGTGTATGTTCTTTTCTAATTACGCGTGTAATTAAGTGTGTGTAACGTGTGCTTAGGCTGGGAGATATTATCACCCACCTCGCTGATCATATTATGATAATTCTCTGATCAGTGGCATCTTAGTAAATTCTGTCACAGCATGACATCTCAAATACTTCACCTCAGCTCTACTTTACTTTAGAGCATCTGCTACCTTTGTGCTATTGATGTGATGAGAACAGACAAAAGTTCTGTCTGTCACTATTACTCTAACTTAAGTGAGAGCAATTTACAGAATACATTGTTTGAAGTCTCACATAAATGCCTCAGAACAAACAAATTGAGCAATAGAAACAGTTTCACAAATCCAATCTTAGCAGGAAACACTGACAGCCATCTGTGCTCACCATGTAAGAGGCCGCTGCTCGGTGTAACGGTGACATTTGTCTTAGGAGATCATCCTGAAGGAGCCTGTTAGTTGGGATAGATGGCAGCCGGGAGCTAAGGCCGCCCTGT
Source organism: Protonibea diacanthus (assembly GCA_028641955.1). NCBI lineage: Eukaryota > Metazoa > Chordata > Actinopteri > Sciaenidae > Protonibea > Protonibea diacanthus. The sequence goes on from CM053989.1 coordinate 12,246,998, forward strand.
CCTGAGGCAGTGGCAGGAGGCAATGCCAGTGCAAGTCCTAGACTCTCTCCAAGGCCGTCCCTGCTGTTGCTGCTGTCTGGAGCCCTTGTGGAAAGAGAAGCCAAGAGTTCAGAGTTGTTCAAGGACCCTAATGGCTCCTTACAGGCTTGGTTGGCCAACTTAGTGATGCCTCTTGCTTCCCTCTTGGAGATAAGCTCTGGCCTCTTGCCAGGTGACTCCACTTTGACGCCACGGAGGCGTGGTGGATGAGATGATGTGGTGGCGGAAGGGTGAGGGGATGTGTTGCCTGGTTTCACTTGTGCTGAGGATTGTGCTTGAAGGTTGGGCTGTAAACAGGAGAGTGTGGAATCAAAAGGCTGAGGCAGCAGTCTGCTCGGAGTGGATGGTGAAGCAGAGGTGGGCAATGGAGAGGGAGGGCTGATATGAAAAGAAGTGCCAAGCTGTGTCCTATCAGCTCTGCTGGTGAGAGTATCACTTGACCCAAGTGTCCAGGTGCTAAGCGGGGAAGGGGAGAGCGGCAGCTGGTGCTGAGCCCCAACTTCGAGGGACCGACGGCCTCCCTCTGGCTGGGTGGACACGTCAAGACTAAGAGGGTCTGACAGTTCCCCAAATGGAGCTCCAGTTTGTGTTGGCACCACCAGCCCAGCAGCTTCCTCCAACAAACCCAGCCCGACTGCCTCTGCTGCAGGTTCAGCTGGGTCAAAGGTGGCTTCAGGCGGCCCCCTGATACAAAGTGGAGGAAGCTGAGGGTACACACAATCCCTCATCAACCTGGTGCTGCCAATGTCCAACCGAGACACTTTGGGAGGGGGACGGATCTTTGCAAATGGTGGACATGTCTCCCATGGCTCCTCCTCCTGAAGCATATAACAAGAAGGTGAAGAGAACGAGGGAGGCGGTCGCCTCGGGATGGACAAATGGGCAGATGTTGCAGCAGCAGAGGGCGAGGAGGGGTTTATGGATTTATGGTCAGCGACTGGAGGTAGTTGTGCACTCGACTGCCGAGGCTGGTTGATCTGGGGAAGCGAACGAAAGAGGCGATGGTGGTGTCGTGTGCTGGAAGGTCCAAGAGAGCCACTGAAGGGATGTGGGCTGACAGGGGGCCGTGGTTTTATCTTTGCAGACTTCTTAGGCTGGAGGATGGAGACATGGACAGAGAATCAGATAATACCACATCACCCTCTGAAAACTACTTAAGTACTGTACATTTACAGTACTTTCAATACAATATACAATTATAAAATCATAGTGGTTACTCAACACTTGATTCAAGCTGCTTGTATAAATTAATTATGTACAGTTCAATGTAATGAAAAGCTCCATTCTCTTACAAAGACATGAAAATTAGTGTGCGGTGCAGTACATGTGCAGTATGCAAAGTGATTGCTAACTACTACATTTAGTCTATGATTATGATAGGCAGAACTCTAATGACAATATCATTTGATTTCATTATTTTATCGATACGAATTCAGCTAGAAACAAAAACATGTTTGAAGAAAAATGCCTGATTTAATGGTATGTCTGTGTGTAAGTGTAATAGGCAGTACATTTGAATAGTTCCTGTAGATTCAAACCTTTTTGTTGAGGTTCATGTCCTCCATCTTGGCTTTGAGTAGCTTCATTTTATTCATGGTGATGGAGTTCTCAAGGCTCTGCTGTGCAGCTGCATAACTCTCTCCATCCTCCTCCTCCTCCACGCACACATTATACACCGAGCCACCACTGGAAAGTATGAGAGGCAAAACCATTCGTCCTATTAGTGATCTTACAAAGCGCTCTGCTAAACAGCCTTCAGTGGTCCTGTTCATTGCAACCTTTGTCACCAACCAAGTACACCAACAACTACTGAATAATCAAGGGTAAGTACTGAACTCCACACAGGCTGTACAATTACACAAGTTCACTTAAATAACTAATGTTTGTGCCACCATTCTTAATACTGAGGTTACTGTAGGTTTAATTATGACTAATGGGAGAAACTCGTGGTCCAGTTCCTTTTAAATGCATCACATCAGTATTTGGACAGTAATTGTGCTTAAAAACATTACAGACATTGTGACAAAATGCTGACCTCAGAGATTCAGACAGCGGGGTCAGGGTGCCATCTCCTCTGTCGACCACTCTGAAAAAGTTCAGCTGGTCGCCCTCACGATAGACCACAAACGTGACCTGCTTGTTGGACAGGCTTTTCTCCCAGCCCTCCTCCTTTGTGCTGTCCATCAGCTCAGCCACCTCTTTGATAGGATCCTCCATGGTTACTGAAAAAAGAAAAATGAAGGTTCTGTGGTTCAATAACATATTTTATTTCCCTAATGGATTAAGGAATGGAATTTCATTTTTGTTTTATATAATGTCTGCACAGATGTCTAGCTACTATGTGAACGTACCTCTCCTGGTGTTAATAGGGCCTCCCCTCATAGCTAAGACCAGTTTCAATGTGCAGCCCTCTGCAATGCTGCAAAAACAGAGTGATGATCAAAACAGGAGTAGAAGTGAACATTGTTGTAACCCATTCACCAGTTCATGCAACTGTAAAGGGATAGAAAGGAAATAACAGTAGGCAATATATTTAGATCTGGGGTAAAATGCTTCTAAACTTCTGAGGCAGAGGAGAGAGCTCTGATCTAAAGTAAATAACACTTCAAGGGTCAGGATAATTTCCAGATGAACTTAAGTGCACAACTGGGAATTCCATTGGAACATTTGTTTCATATGAGCAGATGTTTCATTGCCTAATCTACCCCTCTGTTTCAAAAACTTCAAAAGCATGCTGCAGCTTGATAGGCGAGCCTTGCAAGATCTCACCAGAGGCTGTTCATGTGGAAAATTAAGTGGCAAGCATTCATAACAATAACCACCATCTGCAGCCAGCAGAGCACTGGAGGGGGAGGTCTGCATCTCATAAATTGACAAGAGTGGAGGAGCAAACTCTCTCTCTCTCTCTCTGTCTCTGTGACCAGTATGTCACTTGACTTGCAGCTCTACATCTCTGGTCCATTTGCAACATGTCGAATTCAATTAAGACCACATCTCCAACGCTGCAGAAAGGCTTTTAAAGTGCACATGCAAATTATTCTAAATGTACACATTGTGTTTTCAAACACATTGCTCGTAATTGCTCTAATAACCCTCGCTGTCAGTGTGATTTTGCCTGGATGTCAGTGCTCTGAAGGACAGAAAGTGTCGCGAGGAATGGATTTACCCATAGTCATGCAGACAATGTTCATCATCCAGCTCCAGATTGTTCCAGATAAGGTGTTGCTGGGCAACAGGGATACCTTTACAGACAGTCAGGGGGAGGGTAGGAGAGAAAACAACCAAAGTTAAAGAACCTGTTCATATTTTAAAGTTCACAAAGCTGACAAGACAGGTAAGAGGGGAATGCTACCAACAGAAGCATCCACACCACTGAAGATGATTCATGTCCACCCCCTAAAGACAAAACCATGTAATTACTGGAACAACTACATCTCCACACTGTATCAAATACTATTAAAACTGAGACCTCCAGTATGGCAGCCTAACGAATACAACGGCTCTTGGAATGAGATGGAGTTTATGTGTAGTCAGGAAGCTCTCTGAGCCCACAATGAGTGAACTAGCTGACCCAGTGCTGGAGGTGAGCCAGTGTTAGTGAGCGAGCAGTGGTCCTTTCATTGCAGAGCGGTATGCTCCATCACAAACACACAGGCTTGGCTGACACACCTCCTCTCACACAGAGCACAGAGAGACCTTTCTGAGCAAAACTGAAAACAGCAGCAAAGAATGTAGCTATGGAAGGTCACCTTGATCTACAAAAAAAAAAAAATCTAGCTTAAAAAGGACAGAAAAAAAATGTAAGTTTGAACAAAAATAATTCATTCAAATGAATTCCTACAAAACCCACATAGCCTCATCCCAACTACACTGTAGAACAGATTTTGCTGTGCTCATTCGTGGTGCCTCCGCTGCCTTGAGTCAACAGGTGAGTCCACAGATTTGTTGTGGTAATGATGTGATTATAAAGGTAGTTTCATTTTACAAAGTCAGCAAACAGCCTGACCCTTTTCAACAGTTTTGAGAGGTAATGCCCACAAGATGGTTTGATGTTTGTTGATTCAGTGCCAGCTCGCTAGTCTCCTCCATCGTGTATAAATGAAGAAAACAACAATGGCCATGCATGCAATGGGTGAAAGTGACATTTAATGAACACCCTCTGCTGGAGCACACGGCAAGCCTCGCAGTGCTTAGACACTGAATTTTAAATAAGGACAAACAATAGTTTGAATATTTTAATCTTGGGCAACAGAAAAGGTTATTTCAATGACATGACCGTTCAGCTCAACACTGATCAATGTGTATAGTGACAATAAGTCTGCAGGCTTTAAACTTGAGTGTGAGCATTTATTTTCTATCTATTAATCTAAGTTACATTAAAAACAAGGGCAAGCAACTCAACGGCACAACAGAATAAGTTGTGCACATCTGACTCCACAGAGCAGGTATACACACTGCAGCACACCTCAGCAGACAGAACAGACTATAAAAAATAGTGAAAGAAATGACAGGATGTAAATGTGCAGTATTCCTGTAACTTATCTTCTCAGTCTATCAAATGAGTGATGCAGCTTGCTGGCTCAATCAGTGCAACATCCTAATATATAAAATATGGACAATATAACCTGACAGCACACACACACACACACACACACACACACACACACACACACACACACACACACACACACACACACACACACAAAAACATGCAAATAAATTTGTGATCTTTGTACCTTCCAGCCTCTGGATCTTTGCCTTGACTGAAATGACAGCCTCAAAGGGCAAGACGCGCAGCTCAAAACAGGTCCCTGTCAGGGTCTCTATGAAGAGCTCCATAGTGTCATAGAAAGGGAGTTTATAGTGAAAAGCTCCCACGCTGTCGTCATTAAAGAAGGGTGGCTCCTTCCTGTCGGTCATCTTGGGTGGTTGGCAGAGAGACTTCGGGGAGAGATGGTTAAATGGGAGGGATGGCCCAAGATGAGGGTGAGAGGGACAGGCACTGCTTACTGGCTTCACGACCGTCACACATTATGCAGGATGACCACAGCTGTGAGAGGAAACAAAAGCACTTCATTATTATTGAAACAAGTCGAGTATTGCTTTGTTAGAGTCTAGTCTTTGCAAGTTCAGCCTTCAAAAGCTAAGCTCTGATAGCATTTTCAATTGTGCATGAAAGCCCCATTTTCACACACTATTCAGTCAATCCATGCTAAACAGAGTTTTGAAAGGCAGACACAAATTTTAGATATGAGAAACACCCAACTGTGGGAATATTCATCTAGCAAAGTCCTTCTGCAGATAAACAGGATGGATCATTGGTAACAGACTGTTACACGGAGTAAAAAAAACAGTCCTTGAGATGTTTTTGTAGTGTGTTTTATATTAAGGATGATTTGTTTTAGAACAAGGGCGCGCATTAGTGGCAGCACACACACGCAACCCTCTCATAAAACATTCAGCGCAGCATTTAAGGCCCTGGCCAAAATTCAAGAAGATCAGGTGTGTTATGTAAGCCCATCAGTGGTATGAGGTGTCCTGTGCCTGACCACAGACTTTGACGGATCACCTCTTGTGCCACTTGGCTGACCAGCATCTTACGTCATTTGATCAGCATCGGACACAAGCTGGGGCAATCGTGTTTCTGAAAAAGGAGGACAAGGAGGACGTCAGAAATCTGACTTTTTTTTTTTAATGGCTTAAAGGCAGAAACGCAAAAGAAAATGTGTTGCAACTCCCCCTTGCGAACCACTACACATTTTCTGGATTGTCTGATGAGATTAATATACAGCTAGTGTATATTATCTAGTCCCTATGTGTGTGTTTTGGATTGCATCTGTCCACAAGCTACTGCCCAGTTAAGGGCACTTATACAAACAATGACCAGTTATTTGAGATCTTCCACTTTACTGGGGATGTTAATGGGGCCTGACGAGCTCAAGTAACCACTAATGCCCACAAATGAGGTTTAAACACTGTCTCTGGCTCTATAGTGTTAGTATACGAGGCCTGAGGTGTAGACTTGAAGATTGTTATAACAGGCCATTCTCTTATGTGCATGTTGACTCCAGCTGCATTAAATCTTATATGAAACCGTGGTTGACCGTAAGCAGCACCACAGTGTAAGTCACAGGCTACAGACAAGCAAAAACAGATAAAGTAGGTTAGCTCGCTGCCTGACAACGGAGATGAATGGTCTCAGTACAATTTCGGCAGCTAACGTTAGCAGAGAAAGGTCACCCAAACAACAACGTTTTTTTTATACCACACGGTCTCACAATACGGATTAAAACATCAGTCAACGTCGGTACTGTATCGACAAAAGCTGCTTACCAGTATCTTCTGCATCAACGCGGGTAGTGAAGCCCGTCTAGCCGACGCTGCTAACGTTAGCTTTCGTTGCCATGTTAGCCAACAACTCAAACAATGGCCACCTTTCTCCGCGGCTGGCTAGCAGGCTGCTAGGCTACATTCAGCTCCAGTCCCGTCCCGTCCGGTGTCTCTGTCGAGGGTGACGTTATGTCCAAAACCAAGCAGCATCTCATCACGTTTAAACCTTCACACGGAGCAAACTGGACGGACGACCGTTGTCGGTCGCCGTGGTCGCTTTGTTGGCGACATCATACCTGTCAAAGACGGCTCAACAACACCTTTGTGACTTCGGTTGATTGACAGACGAAGGGAACCAATTGGCGTTAGGGATGATAGTGAGGTGGGCGGGACAACAAATACTCTCTGGGTCAAGGACGGTCACTTTCACATCCTCCTAAACTGTGTCCCAAATTATTAATGAAAACTTATTTTATGTATAATCACATGTATTCCCACGACTCTTATTATATCTGTAATTATCACAGGGTTAAATATCTGTCAAATATGTACATTTCACACTGTCTCATCAGTTTGCACTGAGCGTAAAACAATTTGATTTTAAAAGCTACATCTTCATTTGTAGAAAAAGAATAGTGAATGTAAAAACACTTCAAATAACATTGAAATGTCTTTTAATGGCGTTTCTAATATGTTCACACGTCAAGTCAAAACTTTTATTGTGAAATTGTTATAAAATAAGATTTCCTTCCAAATGTTTGTTTTAAAAAATGTGCCAATTTGTATCCCCGTATCAGCAAGAAGATCCCAATTAAATGAGACAAAAAGGCTTCTGATGCTCTGTTCAAGGCACAAAAAGATGCAAGGACTTCACCCTATCAGCTATGAATGATGCTTTATAGTTTTTGGAGCTTTCACTCACTAACTAATGTGGAAAAGGTTACAAAAGTGTTTGCAGCCAGGCGGATTCTTTTTAAATGCTAATAAGGGAGCATCTTCAATTCCTCCTTTTTCACTTTAATAATACTGACCTCATCAGAAACAGTAAACCTTATTCATCCAAAAATGAAAAAGACACGGTGTTGATAATTACAGTTCCCTTTCTTTTGGAATAGCTTTCCTACTTGACTACTAGATCAATACTTAAGTCTAGACAGAAACGACGCACACGAAAACAAGCGACTTGGAAATAATCACACACATTTCAGATAGCATAAAATATGTTTCTTTTTAGTTATTAAAAATGAATTTCCTTTTTCATCACAGCCAAAGTTAAGAAATGGATGAATCTCTTATTAATAAAAACATTGTCAAAATGCCTAAGACAGTAAGTAAACACACTGATTTCTCATCACCATGATATGGCACAAATCCAAAGGAAACATGGAAAAGCCAAAAGGACAAACATCTTCAAAACAAGGAAAACAATTTACTGTTAATTTCTGCAGGCTTTGAGGCTAAGCATGTGGTATGCTTATAAAGTGCTATCATGTATAATAAAGATAAACAGTACAGTATGACTGTTACATAATATGATCTGATGAGATGATTTTGGAATCATTTTCATTTAAGACGTTATCTGCCAAAAGTAAGCCACAGCATTTATATGACTTCATATGAATAAATACTCTGTCAACAGTGTATCCGATCTCCAATCTTTCAGCGATCCAAATGACAAAAGAATTAATCCACAATTGTACAAATCTGGCGACTCAGAAACAAGTTCAGTTCCCACCGAGAGCATTAAGTGGATCATCAAATATGTTGCTTGAATCCACCGCTGTACTGGTCTCCTGAGACACTGGCGTTTTCTTTGATTTATGGGGAGCCTTTGTGACTGCTTTTACTGTGCTTGGTGAGAAGATGTCATCTTTAAAAAGAACACAGAGATAGACAAAATAATTGGTTAAACGTGCCAAGGCCACGGGACACACAGTATCAAACGTGTGCTTTTAAAAACATGAGCCTGCATGTATTTTTAATGTTGCTTACCCATGTCATCATCAAATATTGACTTTGTCTCTCCCTTTGTCTTGGACTTCTGTTTTGGCTTTAAAGTGTCCGTCAGGTCAGCAAAAATGTCTATGTTGTCATCGAACAAGCTGGCATCAATGGTCTTCTCTTTGTGCTTCTTGTGAACTTTAGGCACGGCGGCTACTTCATCCTGAGAACATAGAAATTCAGCCGATAAGGAAATAAATGAAAGCACAGAAAACCTTGATAGTATTACCATCAATATCAAATTTATGCGGTACCTGGAAGATGTCCTGCTTTGAAAAACTACTGCTGTTCTTGATTTCTTTACTACTTGTGGATGTGGGTGTGGAGCTGTTGCTCACTCCAAAGATGTCCTCATCGTCGTCATCTTCTTCCAAAAAGGATGAGGCCTTGACTTTCTTAGCAGCTGACCTCGGCTTGACCTTTTGGAAAAGGTCATCAGTGTTGTCATCAAAAATGGATGGGAGTGTGCTTTTGTCTTTGTCCTTCTTCATTCCCACATTGCTGCCGGCCTGAGGTTGTGTTGTCTTGGTAGTCTGTCTGGTGGAGGATGTGTTAGTGACTGAGATGGCCCCAAACAGACTGTCGGAGCCGAAAAGGTCATCCTCATCAGAAGGTGGCAGAACCTTGGTACTGCTGCTGTCTTTACTAGAGTCTTTCTTTCCAGCGTTTGTGGATACTGGCAGTGTCAGTGCAAAGGGCCTGGCAGAGGTATCAGGGAGAGAAGACTGAGAAGGTGATGGGGTGGGCGAGGCTGTGGGTACAGCTGCGTTAGGTAATGGTAGACTGGCAAATGCCTGGATGGATTTGTCTGGTGCAGGTAAGACTAAACCAGACAGACTGGGGTTTGACCCAGAAACATCTCCACCCTGGGTCTTTTCTTTGTCCTGTACATATATCTGTGCTGCTGCCTGCCTCGCTGCTCTGGACTGGGGTCTTCGTTGTGCAGAACCTTTGGCACGACCCTGCATGACAGAGGATTTAGAAATACAAGTAATAAAAAAAAAAAAAGCAACCAAAAGACTTTTAGGTAACAGTAATCAAAAACCCACCTTGTGTGCGCTCTGCAGTGTTGTAACCTGGACTGGGGTGTCGAAGCTCACTCCTCCTTCACTGTCTACCTGGGCTCCTATGGGGGTTGTGGCAGGGCTGGGACTCAGGCTGGAGCTGGACACCCCAGAGGAGGAACTAGTGCCCATCCCAGGGAACACAGGGGCAGCACCAGGGAGCAACGCAGCAGGGTTGATCATCAGATTGGCCTGAATATGATTAGATCAGATGCATCAAAACAATCATATATCCAGGACAAAGACACCATGGATCCTGAGCACTAACCACAGACTATTTAGACTTTCCAGTCCGGTTAAGAACATACTACATTTGTAAGTTATTACACCTCAAAACTACACATCTACACAGCTACTCTGTGATTCCAAGCAGCAGATCATTCAGAGGAAAATAAGAAGCCAGGACTGTGGATGGAAATGAGGCAAGAGCAAGATGTAGCAACATCTTGTGAAACTTAAAGAAAGAGTGAGCAAATTCTTCCAGCTCCAAAATCAAATCAAGACAGAGCATTATCTTCATTCATAGTCATGCTGTTGCATCGCAGCCAAGTTTGAATATGAAAAAGCCCAGAACCCAAAGAACCCTTAAGAGGCAATATGCAAGTCGGAATAGAAAAGTCTTTCCTCAGGAGGAATCAGAGTGAATTGTCAAGAATGAAGACATCTGATTCAATAAAAAACAAAATTATTACTTGAAGCTTCCCAATCCTTGAAGAGGAATCTTTAGGTTTTACAGGACTTGGTGCAGGTTTCTGTGTGGTCAGATTACAGCAGGTTCAGAATTTCGCCCAATCACGGCATTTCTTGTGTTCAACTTAAAACAACACTTTCAACAGGCTGGGATTTATGAGGTAGATGTGTATCACCGGATATCAAAAAACACAAGCAAAAATAAACCCCAAATCAAAGCATGCCCACACAGGGATGTGAGAAATAAAACAGCTCATGATTTTATTGTAGCTACGTATGATTATGGTAAACTCACCTGAATCTCTGACACAGATTCTGGACTTGCCAGTGGTGCTCTGTCATTAGGTTTACTGGGCTTCTCTGCTACTTTCTGTAAAAAAAAAAAGAAAAGAGGAAAAAGAAACAAAAACAGAGGCGTGAAAGTTCTCCCACTGATCTACAATTTGGGGTTGAGGGTTTTTTTTTATAATTAATGTAAGATGCTAGTAAAGCAGGAATCCACAATCATTTTAATCACACACAAAATATCTAATTTCTACCGGAGGAGGAGCTTTTGGCTTGATAGAGTTGAAGAGGTCATCCTCATCGTCATCTGCAAACAGACTTTGTGCTGCCGGCTTCACTGAGCTGAGCTTTGAGCTCTAAAAAGTAAACACAGTAATGTATCCTTACTATGTAGTAAATGATATCTGCATTTCGACACCGGGTACAGCTGAGTAAAAGACGTTGTACACACAGATGAGAATATGTAAACATACTGACCGCAGCTTTCCCTGAGGTGGCAAAGAGGTCAACATCTGGGTCATTGTCCTTCTGCTGTGTCTGACTGAAAAGCAGCTCCTCATCCTGGAACACGCCTGTGCTCTTTGCTTGTGGTCGCTCCTCTGCAGGCTGTAGAAAAAGAACAAAAAAAAAAAAAAAAAACAAAGCACACATTAAACCAGAGCAACTAAATCTATTCTTCATTCTATTCTTTGATTTACTGGAAATAATACAAACCTTTAGTGTGTTTTTTGCTGTGGGTTTACTGGGCGTAAATATTGGTTCATTCCAATCTGACTCATCTTCCTCCTCGTCATCAAATAGACTAACAGTGTTTGTTTTGACTTTCTCCTCCTTCTTCTCCTCCTCCTTTTTAATATTCGGTGGTGGGCTGTCTTTAGAGGGGAAGCCGTCATTGTCAGCTTCATCCAACGGGCTCTTTGTCTGCTTGCTGGCAAGAACGTTGATGCCTCCGAAAAGACTGACTGCTCCAGCAGGTTTCTTTTTACTTTCACTGATCTCTGGTGAAGGCGTTGAGGGGAGTGGATCAGGGGTCTTTGCTGCTGGTTTCTCCCGCTCTGAAGGTTTGTTCGCTGCTGCCGTCTTTGAAACCACAACCTCCTCCGATTTCTCTAAGGGGGAGGATGACTGAGAGGCTGCAGCAGTTGTCTGAGGAATAGAAGATGAAATGGTGTAAATAACCTGACCTCAGAGCATAATTTTACATGCCACTACAAAATTCTCGGACTCTCTGCAATGAAGAAGCTGCTTTAAAGCCGTCTGGAGGCAAGACTGTTTTTGTGTTTGTCTTGAAGAACAAAGTAAATAAGTCAGTGCACTCACTTTAGAAGCCGGAGCTGCGGTGTTTGTGTTGACAGCAGGTTTGATGCCGAAGAGCGATCCTTTATCTTCATCATCACCCTCATCTTCAAACAGCAGAGCAACTCTCTGAGGCTTCTTCTGACTATATGAAGAGGGACAGGAGAAGAGGATAGGAACATAAGAAGACAAGAATTCCTTGCAATACAAAAAGTATGTTTAAAGTATGATGGTAGAAGTGATTTTAATTTGTGTAGCTGCATTGTTTTTAATCATAATAAAATCCTGTGTAGATGTGCCAAACATAGTATATTCCTAGAAAACATTTCTTTAAGTATCTGCAATTAAAACACTTTATTTTATCTAAAGCATGTAATATCTGAACCACCACTATCACACTTCTGCACCTAGAGGGGAGGAAACACATTTCACAGACATACAAGAGGCTGATTGGGAAAGGGCGTGTATTAAAAATGAAGAAAATATTGGAAAGAAGTTGTTTTGACTTTATCTGAGATCGTCGGAGTGAAGGTGCCTCACCAGGGAGGGACGTATATTTTAAGTATTTTTATGTCAAGCCTGAAACTACTCAAAAAAAGGAAGTTAGAATTTAGAAAGTTATTTATATTAAAGTGTCAGCTTCATGTTCTGCCTTTCAGAATGGGCCTGCTCCAGATGTTGGAGCCCCAGACCAGAGGCCTCTATACTTTGTATATATCCAAAGAACTTCACAACTCCTAAAAAGCCAGCTTGGACCCTCGACACGTGTGGATAAAGGAAATGGCATCTTGTGTTGGAGAGACTTACATATATAACCAGGAGAAAGACTGCAGAGTTTGAGACTGTATGGAAACCTTTAATTGAGTTTCTTACACGTCTAAGTGCAGAGTCATCTGTGTGTCGATGTGTGTTGTTGAGTGTTTGTGTTTTATTTATAAAACACAAACATAAAAAATATAAAAACATTGTTGAAAAAAAATCCTGTGTACATACCTTGTCTCTTTAGTTGGAGCGAACAGGTCATCGTCGTCGTCCTCGTCAAAGAGGCTGCTTTTGTGAGACATTTTGGCACTGGGGAGACTGGAGGGGGCACTGGCACTGGGCTTCATCCCTCCTGCACTACTTTTTGAACTTAACCACTGGTCCTGTCATTCAAAGATTCAGGAACGTAATGCGTCATACTGTATGTTCCATGAAACGTTGGTATGCAGCAGTGATATATTACTTTTTGTATTCTCGTACCTCATCGTCGCTGAAGAGTGAGCTGGTCAAAGCCTTACTGGGTTGCGGCGTGGATGCTTTAGCTTGATTAGGTTTCGGTTTAGATTTAGCTGCAGACGCAAACAGATCCTGCAAGGTGAAGAACAATTATTGTCAGGTACTCGCAGCAAAAACCAAACTTGACCTGTGAGTGAAATATTAGTTCATTATTTTCACCTCTTCTTCTTCATCGTCAAATAGTGACAAAGGAGCCTTGCTGATTTTTCTCTGACTTGTAGGTTCAGGCTTAGATTGGCTCTTAGGGATGGTCGGAAATGCCTGTGGAAGATAAATACATACACAATGTCATGAAAATGTACTATAACTGTTATCACTTTTTTTTTTCAGTGACGTTTTTACTTCACCTGTGTGTCTTCATCATCATCAGAGAAGAGGCCTCTGGTCTGGGGCTCCTGAGTCTGCTTGACAGCAGCCGTTCTGCCATCTGGAGCAGGCCCATTCTGAAACGCAACGTGACGCTGCCACTTTAATATAAATAAAACATATAAATAAACTTCCTTTTTTTGAGTAGTTTCAGACTTGACAGGAAAATACTGACACTGGTGAGCAGAACTGAAGAGAGAGAGAGAGAGAGAGAGAGAGAGAGAGAGAGAGAGAGAGAGAGGACTGAACTGTGTCAACAGGAGTGAAGGCCAGCAGTGTACTCAAACTAAATCAAATTTGGCATTTTCTCAGGCTTCACCCGAATATGAACTCTGAACGAAAACATCAATGTGCTGACTGCCATGAGGTTAGTCATTTAATGTCAGTTCTGTCTAATAAATGGACTTTGGGTAATTGTAGAAGCAGACATTACCTCACAACAAAAAGTAAACAGAGTTACACTGAAAACTGGTAGAGTTTTGTAGATAAAAACTCAAAATACTCTGTGACCTAGAAGCAGTTCATGGCGTATTAGGAGAGAGTGCAAAATGTTTGACAGTTCAGGCGACAGCTTACACGCTGTGGTTGTTAAAGCCCAATTTTTAGTCAAAACCACTGCAATTCTGGATGTGAAAACACACCAAATTTGATTTAGTCATGAGTATATTGTTAGACAATGATCTATTCAGACCTCTTCAGATTTCTCGGACTCCTCACTAGACGGCTGACGTTTTTTCAGGCCCTCACTGAGCAAGCTTTTAGTCCCAGGACCGAACATGGAGATGGCCCCCGCCGGCATCTAAACACAACGATGAATCATAAACTTTGGAACTCGTATAGAGGCCACAGTAAACATCAACTACTAATACGGTGAGCCATCATGTTCAACTACACGTGTATGTTGAGTTTTACCTTTTTCTCAGGCTGTTTAACCTGCTCATCCGCTACCTCCTTCTTGCTCTGAGCTGGCGCGCTGTACTTCTCACTGAAAATGTCGCCGTCCTCGTCATCTTCATCGAAAAGGTCAAGAGCTTTCTTGGGTTTGGGTTTCTCCTGTGCAGCTGAAAAAGAAGAAAAAAAAAAAGACAATCAACACAGGGGTTTGAGGGGAGAGGATCCTGCCTGATCTTGGACTGTAGTGCACTGAAGAGCCCATTCTCACAAACTTACCAGAGTCAGACTTTTTCAAGCTTTTACCACTGAAGAAGTCGTCATCCTCGTCCTCATCATCAAACAGCCCACCACCTCCTCCTCCTCCTCCGACACCAACACCAGCTCCTGTAGGAACCTGCTTGGAGGCCGTTGGCGTTCCGTTCTCCTTGCTCCCCACTGAATCAGAGTCATTCCCTGAACTGAACAGGCTGTTATCTGTGAAGACAACAGGATTTGATTTGGTTGAGGATGATGAAGCAGACAAGAAGGTGATGTCTGCTGTCATACAAGTAAATGCTACTACCTGGGAATATTGAAATGGCACCTGCTGGAATCTTCTTTGCAGGTTTGTCAGATTCTTAGACGGAAAAAGAAAAGTTACGTGCCAATCTGCTAGTCCGTTTTATTTCTGAATGTTTGTATCTGTATGTCTTTGCACATTTGCCAAAAAAAAAGTCTGTCTTACCTGCAGCTTGAGCTGTACTTTTTCTGGTTTCATCCACCTTTTTCTGTTCCGACACAGGAGGTTTCGGTGCCTCAGAGAAAAGATCGCCCTGAATGGCATAACATAATACAGCACAGATTAAATTCTGGCTGCCGCCCAGAGTTTGCATAGCGTGGAGCTCGACGGCATAAGTGCTGTGAAAATAATTTAGTTTAATATACCTCATCGTCGTCGTCAAACAGGCCTCTCCCTCCACTGAAGAGGCCACTTTTTCCTCCAAATGGGGAGAAGTCGTCATCGTCCATCTTTGGTGGCTTAAACATGTCATCGCTGTCCTCTTCAGCTGCTGTTACAATGTACATACATAGTTATTGAGCAGCACACTGGGGACAATGGGTCTACTGTGGAAATAACTAATGCAAAAATGAAACAAAAAAAATGTCTGAATTGCACCGACGATGAATGAAAGTCCTACCCTGTGGCTTTGCAGGCTTTGGTTCTTTCCTGACTTTACTTTTCTTCTTAGATGTCAGTGCTTCAGAGATGTGGTAGAAACACAACATCCATGAGCATGCACGTGCAACAATGGCAGCAATGACTTCAATCTCAAACTGTCTATTCATTAAATTATATATGAAGAGTGGGAGGAACAAAAAAGTGAGATGATATGTTACCAGTTGGTTGGTAATGACAGTGACTTACATGCGCGATCTCCCTCTGGTTTGTTCACTGGTTCGCCTTTGATTCGGGCTGCCAGCTCGTCGGCAAACGATGACGGACCTGTGGTCTGAATGTGACATGAAAACAACCAAATGAGAACAAAATGAGAACATTCCCAGAGAACAAATCTGAATGATTTCAGACAAATAATCCACTCATAAAGACGTCTCTACTTAGGCATACCTTTGTGTCATCGTCATCATCCCTGTCTGATTCTCCGAATATGTCAGAGTCCTCGTCCTCCTCCTCTTCGTCATCATCATAACTCAACATGGATGACTTCTAGGTGAACGCGAGAGGAGAATCCAAAATTCTAAAGTCGTTCAGTCTAAATGACATCTTTGATTTGTGTAGCTGGCAGGCAGCTTACCTTCTTAATGCTGTTGTGGCCTTCTTCCTCTTCCTGATCAAAGTCCTCATCTGACTGCTGTTAAATAAATAAATCCATGTAATAAGGTGTTTATTTTCCTGTGCCAGAAAGACCTTGAAAAATGATGCTGAAGAAAAAAGGAAATGTGTCTTACAACTACTTCTTTGCCATCTTCGCTGTCAATGACGCTGTCTCTGTCACTGTCGACTGACATTTCTGGAAGGAGAAAAACGAACGCATGAGGACAACAAACACTACAATGTATGAGTGCCTGAAGAACCTGCCATGAGTCTATTACCATCACTTGAGAGGTCACCAAGTCCAACATCTTCTTGTTCCATGAAGGCCTGTGAACCAATCAGATATGGAAGTGGCCTGTCCACATAAAGATCCTAAAACACATGGCGAAAACATTAATGTAAAGATTATCAAGTCAATTTCTGCAGTCATTACTTAATCCTGCTATAAGATTAAGAACTTACCTTGGGCTCTAAGATGGCCTCCACTCTGTCTGTGATCTCCTCGTCCTCTGAGTCAGAGTTTCCTGCTTTGATGTCCAGATGCTCAAAGGCCGACTCCAGCACTCTCAGGCCGTAATTTACAGCTTCTTGCATCTTAGGGATCAACTCTGCCTCCTTCTGCTCTCGAGTTTTCTCCTTTAGGGAAAACATAAATGACTTTCACAGGGCAATACCAGACTGGTGGGTAATGTTTGCCGAATACTGTGGCCATATTATTCTTGAAATAATAATACCATAAAAATTTATTAGTAGCAGATGTTCGGAGCGCAAAGGATGAATTTTTAATACCTGCTCAGGCTGCTTCTCCAGCGTTTCAGCCTTGGGGATAGTCTCTTCTACCTCTTCATCATACACTCTCTGTAGCAAATTTAAAAGACATATTTTGTTAAGTTAGATTATAACATGAAAAGTTCACCATGAAACAATTTTAGTTCCACACAAACAAATAGACTGAATTGTCACAGTTATTCTATAAAAAGTTAAATTAAAAGTAAAAAAAACAACAACAACAACAACTATATACATTACATTTTCTATAAACTGCGTATTGGAAAGCATGAGAAAGTCGTTAAAGACAGAGTGCAAGCAGCTGTCTGTGGCCTTGGTGTCACGGATCAGACTGTCCAACTGCTTTTCAATCTCATGTGTCTTTGACAGCATTCTCTGGGAGAAGTCTTGGAGGAATAGGAAGAGCTGTGAAGAGAAAAAAGAACAAAAATGTCATGAAGACAGCAAAAGCAGAACACATTTCACAAACCTCTCAACTACTCGGATTTCTGCAACATTTTTATGACTGCTTGGGAAAAGATGATGATGAATTACTGTTTTCGTGGCCTATTGCAGAGCTTAGGAAAAAAAAAAATTCCAACCTACCCCTGAGTCGGCTGCCAAGGACCAGTTGGCACTGCTCTGCCGCATCTCTTCAAGAGTCCAGGGTCTCTCCCAAATCTGCGCATCTTTCTCTGAGTGTTCGCTCCTGCTGGGGCCATTTGCTATTCCCTCCAGCAACCCACTCATCTGCAATCAAATCACTTGTTGTTACTAATGGAATTAATAATTCAGAAGGGCTTTTAAACACATCATTAATAAATCACAGAGGGAAAAAAAAAAATCCCAACCTTTAAGAAAATGATTCTTCTTGTGTAATAATGTAGGTCATATATTTGTTTTAATTTTGTATTGAACCAGCCTCTGCTCCAGTTAACAGCTGAGAGATGGTTTAAATATAAAAACTTTATATGGATGTTACTGCCAAAGCCCAAACCATAAACTTAAGCGATGATATCACTGAGACACAAGTCATGGAGTGAAGTTTGGGACAAGTCTTAGAACACCACTGGGACATACAGCACACATAAAGTTACTTACAAAACTTAGGAAACTCTGTAAAAACAGCAAAATATTGCATCAGTTAAAAAAAGAAATGTACACTTAAAGTATTGTAAAACCTCAGTTTTTCTTGGCTTGGATATTGTGCACAACCTGTATGGAGCTCCAACGTAAAAAAAAAAAAAAAAAGCTGACATGGATACCTTACTGTCTCTGAATTTGGCATTTTTCCACAGACTCAGGGCAATCAGCAAAGGCCAAACAAAGCCTCCCACTAACTGAACAACCAGTGTGAAGTGCTGCCCCCTGATCAAAGGTTTAAAGCCCCTCTCTGTAAAGCAAACCGGGTACGAAGATCATTCATCCTGATGTTTGTGTATGTGTGCAGAGTCAGATTCATTGTCAATAGACCAAGACCAACAACTATCTCATGACACAACGAATTCAAAGTGTTGCTCCTCTGATTTCCCGACTCTCTGTGCGTGAGCAGATCCCGACACTGGTTACCAGAGTCACCGAAACACCACCAAGATCAGCTTATTAGCTTATAATTATCTTTATTGTGGCTAATGTAGTTTTACTGCTAGCGCTAGCGGTACAAGAAGCTAGCGTTGGCCTTGGCAATAACATTACAACACATTTTGCGGAAGGCAACTTGTTGGTTTCCCCATAAAGTTGCCTAAAAGCCATTTCCTCCTGCTAGCTTTCGCATTCAAACAGACTTACTCCTGGAAGAGAAAGCGGGGGACTGTTTGGTTAGCAGGCTAGCTCAACTTAGCAAACCAACACCAACGTCAGCTACAGCTGTTCCGAGCAACGCAGAGTCGTATATCCGATCAAATTGGAGCGCTCTTACGCTTACCTTGAATACCTCCGGTCAACTGCTGTCCACAACGATCAACCGTTGTCAGGAAGGACGTAAAAAATAAGATCGATTATGCTAAATTTGGCCTTTCCCTCATTGGTCTTCTGACAGGTCAGCCATGTTCTGTCTGCAGACAGTCACCTGACTATCGTTGCATAGCAACCCAGTGAAAGTGGGGCGGAGTGGAACAAACCAACAACCGGGGCGAAGAGGCAAAACTAATGTTTAAGTCGGCTCACATACCTATCTGTGTCTGCTTTTAAATCAGTTATTTGAACTCCGAGTGCCTAATGTGCGGGGCAGACACAGCCTGTGCTTTCTATTCGACGTTATGGATTTTTATGTCCACTAAATAGCTAATTACCGCCACGCTGTTTGGACTATTTGACATTTATTTCTGACTGTCTGCATGTCAAGCCTAATGAAATCACATTGACACTCATTATTACAGTCAAAGGGATAAATAATCTACATCACCTTATTGTTTTTTTTTTTTTGTTTGTTTGTTTTTTGCAAACAACAATGCTCATTGATTGACTACAGAACAGGAACTGTTCTGGTTACAGTTGAAGACCACATCTGATGTCCACATGACAACTCAAACAGCATTTTACGGCTCCTCCTCTTGCTTTGTAGCACAAGGAAGCAACAAAAATGATAGACATGAGGACAAGTTTATCGATGAGGTGATTAAATGACAACAACCACTGCAGCTAGGCTGATCGCACTTAGCAGAAAGTTTGATATAAACCTAGAGACTCTGCAAGATGATCCAGAAGCTTCACTTGATACAAAGCTTAAAATGAATCCATCATAGTCCATAAATAAAATGTTACATTTACTTAAGATTCATGTCTGACCATCCATCTCAAGAGATTTTAGAAATCACCTCAAACCATTTGCTAATATTAAGAAAATAGTTTTAAAATGATATACGGGTTGAACCTAATGATACCGTGCACATATCATGAGATCAGAGCAAAATCCAGTTTGATAGGATTCTCAATTTAAATTTCATGTCACTTCAAATGTGTTTATCCATTCTTAACCTACAGACTACAAAATCATCACTTAAAAATCCATCATGACAAATTCTGTGGCGTTTCTGAACATCGGACTCACGGTTTTGTAAAGTTGTGAGTGCCATCATAAATACATTGGCTGTTATTGTGTATCATTATAAATTATAAATATACTGATATTGTTAAATAGTGGGAACATTTTGCCTGAGATATTTATGAAAGAAAACAAAGAATGTTACCATGTAAATAAAGTTTATTTTCTGTATTTGGCAACAGCTATAAAATATTCATTAAAAAAAATATTTTAAAAAAGGAAAATTTATCAAGCACACATTCAACACAACAGTGAAATTCAAACAATGAATCAACAAATAACATAATGTATATCTGCAAATTGCTCCTGACCATGTTTCATGCCACAGATCCTGCCAACGCTGAAGGCCGACACATCTGGGATCAAGGTAAACATGAATGAGTTATTCTGAATCACGACACATACGGTCAGCTTTCAGTTACTCAGACAGGCTAAAGTAAACATTAACGCCAATAAATTATGAACTATTTTTGAGAAATTATTAAATTTTAAACATGTGAACATGACTGGAGAAACACACTGAGGCACTCAGCTGCAGTATGTATATGTACCGCGGACATGCGTATCCAAATTTTTACACATTGCACACTACTGAAGTAATTTACATAAGTCTTTAACAAGATACAATAAATCAATATTTTGTTTCTTGTGCATTACTAACCAAAAAGTAGAAAAGCCCTCACAGAACTTTGCAATCTCTTCTAGAATGGTTTAATTGATAAATACACAATTAATATTCGTACTGACAATGAAACTTGGAGGTTACAGATATGCAAAATAGTGCAAATTGAGCTCAGCATTAAGGCAACGGCTACTGAAGTCCTGAAAAATCTCTATGACACTGAATCACATGCTGCTACCTGCTCATGACAATTTTCTCTCGTCTCATTGGGATTTTCAGTCTCTGCTTTGTTATGCTCTATGTTTCCAGCCGTTGTTTGCTCTTCCATCGCTTCAGACTCTTTGTGTACTTGAGGCTCCGTCTCTGGCGTCTCATGACTCAACTCCCCAAGTGCCAATTCTGTCGTGTCCTCAGTTTCATTTGTGTCATCCATCATATCGTCTCCCTCCATTTCTTCCGACTTTGTGTCGTCCGCTGTCTCGTTTTTGTCATCCATCATATTGTCGCCCTCTTTGTTCTCTTCAGAGATCATAAGAGCCTCATTAGCTTCTGTTCCACTGGTTTCTTCTTCATCCTCCACCATCCCAGGCCCCTCATCATCAACGCGGTTGTCGATCTCAATCTCCTGCTCTTCTTGGCTGGATGTCAATGTATCCACAGGCAAAGGCTGCCAATAATCATACAGCTTACCCTGCAGGAGGAACGTTGTAATTCAGAATTATAAAAAAAAAAAAAAAAAACACTGGAGAACTTTAACTTTTAGCTTTCACAAGGAAAAGACGGTGGAAATAAAATTGTGTGTGTGTGACTACTGTACATGGAGAGGCCTGGTTCTCTGAAGGAGCATCTGCCACTTGGTGTAGATCCTGGCCACCAGGTCCTTTACCTGGAGGGAGAGGAAGGGGGGACGTTGTTGTAATGTAGCACACTGCTCCTAAGAGCGCACCCAAATGTAAATGACTGCATCTTGAAATCAGCATCATTGCTATTGACAGTAATTGTAAAGATCAATCTCTTTTACATGAGTAAGTAAAAGTCTGGCCCAGTGTCTGAGAGGATAAAAATGTGCACACAAACATACAACTGTGTCAGAACAGAAGAAAAACAACATTCAGAGCTGAAACAATTAGGCCATTAAATTGATCAACATGCATCAGTGACAGTTATGATAATCGATTAATTAAGTCATTATGTAAGGAAAAATAGCGTGTGGATATCTGCTGGTTTTCGAAATCTCCTCCAATATTAACTTGAATATCTTTAAGTTTTTGACTTTTTGATTCATCTATAAAGAAATAACAAATATTTAGTTGCACTAACTTTATTACAAATGGATATTTTCTGTGAAAATGATTCTGAGGTAGCCGCCTTGTGTTTTCCAGTCTAACTAACGAAGTAAGAGAGACAACATAAGACAAGCCTCGTAACAACTTGTAATAGCACAACACTAAATATCTATCATATCTAACTCTATCTGGATGCACCGTGTGCTCCCATATGCGACTGCCTTAAACGGCCAATTGCAGTTTTTATGAAAAAAATATGTTGACCTGACGTGAGAAAATTTCCCCAAATATTGCTAACTGCGTAGATATTCTACACCCCTGAAGGAGTGTTTTGCTTGTGTTATGGCAGCTGGTTAGTGACGCTTTTATGTGTGAAAATAGATTTCTGTGATAAACCTGACAACTGCTGCTGCTTCTGACATGGATGTAGCAGGTAACTGAATGATCTCAGATTTGCTCATGAAAAGCTTTGAGAAACTGGTTAAACGGGATTCTGAGACACCGGGAGCTCAACTTCATCTTGCTTGAGTGGCAGGTTGAAGGGTCGAGGAAGACAAACTTGCATACGTATTTTAGGAACGTGGAGGCCACAGAAAGCAATGTGAGCTCTTATTCATCGACTTTTCCTCAGCAGTTGCCGCAATCCAGCCGTAGTAACTTGCTATGAAACTTCTTTCTAACTCCAATCTAAATTTAAATCTCATTGATTAGATAGTCCCAGTGTATTAGGGTCAACAGTATTAGCCCAGACTCTCCCCGGGGTTGTATTCTCTCATTCTTCTTATCATCTACACAAAAATCGCAAATCCTGTCTGGTGAAAAAAAAAAAAACAGAAAGTTGACTATAGATTTTTGCCATCTGATGTATCCCTGTGATTTATGTGTATTATGCCTGGCTGCAAACCAAATTTCCTTCAGGACAATCACAAAGTTTAAACTTAAAAAACATACAGAAGGAGGAGGATCAGATACACACAAATATCTACAGCTCTTTTTGAAGTCATACTCACCTTGCTCCGGTAAAGACATTTCTCACTCTCTCTGATGTCACATTTGACATGTGTTTCCAGCTCAGAGCACATATACAGCAGTTGCTCCTAAGTGCCAGAAGAAACAGGCAAGACAATATTAACACACTCTCACAGGCAAAAGGGTATTTAATACAGCCATGATCAATTAGCTGATGAATAACAATCACCAAACATTTGAGATTAGAAAAAACAGGGGAGGGAATTAAAGTGATACCTTCTGATGAGCTGGGAAGAACTGAAAATTTGAAGCTTCATTTGCCAGTGTCAGAAGACTATAGCAGAGGTAGTAGGACTGAAACACATGATACACATTTATAACTTGGTGAATACAAGACTCTTTTACATGCACATGCTAAGAAAAGTAGACGTGAAAAACAAGACAAGGAAAAAAAAAATGAAACAGGTTGGAACATTTGTGCGCGGCATTAACCACACGCTCACCTGCTGGTCTAAGATGGTCATGTCATCTTTATCTTTCTGACCCCTGCTGGAGGAGCTCAGCATGCCTCGGAGAAGGGTGGAAGGTTGCATGCGGGGCAGATACGGCCTCAGTTCAGAGAGCTGAGCATTACAGAAAAAAAATGGGGAGGAAGAGAAGTACAGATTAATGAAGATGATCATTACATTGTGACTGTCAGTAAAATAATCTAAAGGAAATAAAGGATATAAAAGGAAAATGTGTTTACACCCTGAAATAAATTACCCGAATCTCTTTTTCTGTAGGTCTGTAAGTACAATTTCCATCCAACAGTTTGGAGATCATGGACAGGCTCAGATGGCGACGCAGTTGCCTATATAAACAAAAGTGTAAAAATACTTTTTAATGTGAACCATATCATAAATACAATTAAACAAATATGATGAAAAAAAACTAACATTACTTCTGAGGGGAAAAAAGACACTCACTTTCCACGTGTGTTGTCAGGCAGCAGTTGAACTAGCAGGCACATGTTGTGATGATCATCTGTCAGATCAGTGAGGGCCAGACAGATTCTGGGCAGCTGGAAACATGTTTAGAAATAATGAATAATTAATATATAATGGTAAATCATGATTCTCACTAGTCCTCTGAAACTGAATCTGAAAAAAACAAAAACAAAAAAAAAACAACTAGAGACATGCATGAACTGACCATGGTGCTCCAGTCCCTGATGTTGTTGACGATTT
Source organism: Protonibea diacanthus (assembly GCA_028641955.1). Lineage (NCBI taxonomy): Eukaryota > Metazoa > Chordata > Actinopteri > Sciaenidae > Protonibea > Protonibea diacanthus. The sequence continues at coordinate 12,270,971 of CM053989.1, forward strand.
TGTACTGTAATGGGTACAGCTCCACGCTGGACTGCAGCATGAGCCGTGTGTCCAGGCCCACCCTTCCCACCACAGTTAGCAGCAAAAGCAGCTCACTGTCGCTGTACACCCGAGGACAGAGGTCCATGCAGTAAGACAGGTACTGCAGATGAGAACACGAGAGAAACAATCAAGTGGTGAACAACCTGCATGGTGAAACTGTGCTTTCTCATAGACACACTGCACATAACATACATACGTAGCATACCAGAACATAGCATACACAACATAGCACACTGTTCCTACCAGACATCGGCGGTCTATTGCGTCTCACCTTCAAGATGCTGTTGCAGTTGTGTTCAGGGAAAGTGCTCTGTTGCCCGTTACTGGAGGGACTCTCACTTTTGATGTAGATGTCCTCCCTACATGAACACACAGAAAGTCAGCTGCATGAGATTAAGACGGCATCAAATAAACAACGTTCAGCTCCCATCTTAAGGTTTGAGAAAATCCAATAAACGGAACGTCACTTACAGCAAATCTCCCTCTGTGAATGGAGGCTGCAGATTCTCAAAAGGGAAGAGAGTAACAAACGCAACTCCCATATTCATCAGGACCAGAGACACATCGGCCAAACTGGGCACCCACACTTTAAACTGCTGGTTTCCATTTTTCACTGAGGAAGAATACACGTAGAAACATGTTAACATGTCTTAAAAGTAGTGAGGAAATATCAAAAGCTAGTGGAGGGAAAAAAGAAGACACTGACCTATCTGATAAGCAGCAGTGCAGGCGATGTCACAGAGAGACTGTAGTAGCTTTTCGGATACCATCCTCTCATTATGGACTGACATCATCTGACAAGATCAACAAGGAATTACTGCTGAAGCTCAGGCATTTGGACAAAAGTCACTAGTGACAGGTTACAATTGTGTGTGTGCAACCTACCTTGAATAGGAAACGGGTAACCTGAGTTGGACAGGGTGAGCGACAGTCGTAAGCTTCCTGGAACAATCCAATATTTACATGCAACCTTAGCTGAGCAGGGCTGGACCTAATGGAGGGCAGGGGAGCGTAAATGGAGAGAGTAAGAGTGAGTTCATCCCCTTGTGAACATGCTCAGAATTTTTAATTACAGTTAGCTGGGTAGATTATGAGACATCTTGTGTGCAAAGTTCACATATTGTTCTTTAGGTTGTGCAAAACATCAGTTCACCTTCTGGGCAGCATGACATTACTGTGCCTCATGACTCTTCATCATTTTGTTGATTACCCACATCAAACTTCATGGCCCTGCAGTCTTCAGTTACCAAGATATGTTGCTCTGAACCGTCATGTGTACATGCAGACACATAAGCACAACTCACCAAAGGAGCGTTTTCTGTGCCGTCCCCTGTGGATTGACCATGCATTGTCTGAGCTGCAGTGTATTCTGGTTGAAGATTCGGCCAAATTTCTCCAGGTTGAACACCACTTCTCCCGGAGGCACCTCCCTGATGGCACTGGACATCAACGAGTAGCGCTGCAGGAATTCCCTAGGAAACGCATCGCAGCAAAACCTTTAATGCAATACAGTGTGAAATACTGACTGTGTTTCAGTGACAAAGTGCTTCTGCATGACTTACTGGTGTTCAGAGGAGATGCCCTCCTCCCGGTTCTCCTCAGCCTCCTCATATTCGGCTATTCTCAACAGGTCCTCTTTGCATGCAGTTAGAAGTTGTATCTCAATCTCTTTAGCTCTGGTGGAAGAAAACAGAGAAAGTTAATTCTTCTATTGTGCAGCTACAGTAGCTCAAATTTAAAAAGGTAACAGGAGTGAAGTTCATCACGTACTTTTTATTGTTGTTTATTTCCTTCAGCATCTGATCGAGATTGTTCTTGTAGATGCCTGTCTTTGTAGTGGATGGCAATGGCAGCTGTGACAAACAAACAGACAATCACAATGAGTTTTACAGCAACTTTACCTCAAACATTCATAGCGATTAAAGCAAGCAATGTGGAGCTCACAGTTTTTGACTGGCTGCTGTGATGTCCTGGCGTACTAGGCTCTGAGAAGGCTCCCTTCTCTGGTGTATCTGGAGGCTTGGTAACACGCTCCATCATCTCCTGCAAGGAAAGCAACTGCTCTTCCTCACTGCTTTGGGAGCTCTGTGTTAGATCCAAATCTAATGCAAAGCTCAGCCCCAGGTCCAGCTCCACATCTATAGGATCCACTTCATTCACCTGCTTTCTGCTCCCTTCACTTGCCTGCCTCTCTAGCAGAGGAGACTGAGAACAATGAGACGCAGGAGTTCGTTCAGAGGCAGCGGTGTTGGTTGTCTCTATAGTGCATGGTCTCACATTGTTGGGGAGAAGGGATGTGTGTTTGTCATGAGATTTAACACTCTCATCTTTAAGCTGCCTGCCCGAAGAAGTGTTCGGACTGTTTTTGAGTTCACTGTCTTTAGGGAAAAATGTTCTCAAGTTTTCAAGTTTTACCCGCTCTAAAGCTACAGTTGGCATGGAGACTTGAGACGGAGGTGCCACTTTGGTGTCCACTGCATGAGGAGAACCAGTCACCGCCGAGTTTTGTGTTTTGCGACACAAGGATCCAGTAACTGTGGTACTGGAGCTGGATACAGTGCTGGATGAACTTTTCTCTGAAGCGGGTACTTTGCTTGTTGCTGCATCTATCCTGGGCTTTGGAATCTTTTGGCCATGGGTGACCACAAAGGTCATGGGATCAGGGGTGAAAAGTGTAGCTATATCATCAGGGATTGCGACAGGTCTTCGTGAGCGGCTAGTTTTGCTCCTTTCTCCCGTGCGACAACCTGAATGTGATTTTGAGACTGGTTTGGGAGGGCGACTGTCTGGCTTTCTGCTTTCCTCCTCCTGATTACCTTTGCTTGGGGTCTTCAGTTGTAGACCTGAAGGACTACGGTGAGGATGACCAGAGCTGCTTAACTGAAAATCAGGTGCGCTACCAGTGTCCTTCTGGGGAACCTCGGTGGATAACAAAGAGCTTGATTTATCCTTTTTATCGTTTTCCTCGCTTCTTTTCTTCAAACTTTCTTCAACTGGCTTTGGAGACAACTTCAACTCTATTACCTTCACAGTTTGATTGTGAGAGGAGTTTAAATAAGGTTGCTTGTCGCCTGCGCCCACTGATGATTGTCTCTTTAAACAAGGTTTGGGTGACAGTGATGCACAGGATGACTGGGTGGGTTTAAATGTGGATGATAGTTCCAAGTAAGTTGACTGGCCAAATGCTGGTTCTGTGCACAGATGGCTATTTGTGGTTTTGGGTGACAGTTCCAAGCCTGAAGAATTCCCAGATGATGGCTGAGACACCAGTGAAGTGCTGAGTGAGTTGCCAACAGTGAGGTTTGGTGTCTGTGCTTTACCAGAGTTTGCACTCTGGAGACACAGTTTCTTGGCAGTGTTTTCACAGTCTTCAAACTCCATGTGCCTCTTCTGGGAGGAGTAATTCAAGTCCACTGCTGGAGACAGAAAAAGAAATATTCAATGTTTGCTATGTCCAACAACATGTGATGCTCACGCTCATGTTTTCAGATGAGTGCAAGTGCAAGGAAGCAATTCCTGTGAACACTGTAGCAGAAAATGTTCAAAAACATGAATATAAGTGATAAGGAAAGAAGGGAGGTTTGCAGAAGATTAAATGGTTATGGTTTGAAGAGGAATTTTTATTCCACCCGGACAAGCCAGAGCACACTCCCAATGTCATCTGTCTTCACAAGTCAAATATTTTAATTTTATTCAAACTAGGACATAAGCTACTGTACAAACTCAACATGTGATGCTTGTTCACTTCAGTGCATACAGGATTATAAGGTTAAAGAAGAGGATTGGCAGGGCTGTTAAAAATTGCATGTAGCAGAAGTAAAACCTCCAGGCCCTATATCTGAATTCAATGTTCATTTTCCAAAGCAAACTAACTGTGTAACTACCAAAGCAAATCAAATGCACCAACACAGTTTAGCAGAAAGTTAAATATTGCAGTCATTTACTTTGACAATATTACCTGGAATTAACTTTTCACTTGAAGGTGTTCGTTTATGTTGTTGGTCCTAAAAAAAGAAAAGACAAAAATAAATAAATAAATGACTTCCTTTAGTGAATGTTCAACAGCAACAACAGCATTACCATGCATCCGCATTATCAAAGGCTGAAGCACAGCTGGGTGATGCATTTGAAATATTTATATCAAAATATGTAGTTGTTCCACACTGACACGTGTCCAAGAGAGAACCAGTTAAACATGAACATCAGTAAACAGACTTGCAAAACAAATTATCTTTAAGTTGTCTGTGACCAGCTAGCTGATAACATCCCCAGGAGGTTTCCTGTTGCGTCAAAAATGGCAACAAACCTGTTAACATACAGTAATAAAGACCGTCATGTTTCTCTGACTGACATGAAAAGCAAGTGACTGACTGCACACAGCGCTCTGACCTTAGTCTTCAGGCTTGAGACTGGGCTTGAACAGTAAACTACAACCAGCTCTATATCTATTACAAAAACAACAAACTTGAACTTTAATTAAACGTACAATAAACTTTACCTGGTAAGGAGCTACAGCACTGTGCATGGTGGTTAAACCGGAACTAACACTCCTGTCAAAAGACTGGTTATTCGGAGATGGCTGGTAGCCCCTCGAGGGCCACTGGTTGTTACCAGGACTCCAGTGTACTGAGTCTGAGTGGGGCAGTGGGCAAACTTCTTGAGCTGCTCTGTGGTTGAATGGTGAGGTGATAGGGGGTCTGTGGAGCTGCACAGTAGGTGTGGCACTCCTCACATCGCTGGACTGCACCTAAAAGTAAATATCATCATAAGTAAACATCACATGAGCGCTATGGTACAGGTCACAAACAAAACAAAATCTAGGTTTCAGTAATGGTTGTGTTAAAAAACATATACCTTGTATGATTCTTGTCTTTGTGCAGTTACATTTTTACTTCCTGAGTAAGACAAAGTGACCTTGGACTCAGGCACTTGATCTCTTCGGATGTGGGAGGAAAGGGAATGCGAGGATTGTAACTTATTAGCTGTAGGTCCACTGTTAGTTGGGTTGACTGAAGCAAGCCGTGAGCAATAAGACCCTGGAGGTTGCGCAGAGTGATGCAGAGAACCAAGTTTATCCCTTGGCGTAGGATGGAGTCTATTCACTGAGGGACCAGTGTTAGTTGGACTGCTTGGAACAAAACCTGCTGAATGGATTGGTCCCAGATGATGAGGAAGCTGCCGTGGTGGACCCAGTCTGTCCCTGTGGCACAGCTCGGGACTTTGAAGTGGCAACATTCTCCTCGGTGGTGGGTAAGGAAGTTGATTAGGGACCTGGGAGGGCTTCATTGGAGTCTCCTGGAGAAAAGACGCAAAGTGTGGTAGGGGGCGCTGCTGGGGTGCATGGTCCTTTGCTGAAACATAGAAGATGCATCACGGTTTTACATCTCTGTGAACAGGGCTGACGTGTTGGCCAGACAAGGCCCATGACGTACAATTGCGGCTTATCAGTCATGTGACATTTCTCTTTGTCATGCAGCCTGAAAACGACAACGTTCTTCTTGTTACATTTAAGCACACACAGTTCTAAAAAGGTGTCACTACTAATAAATGCTCACACATCATTTTACATCTGCTTTTAATGTCCTGTCTTAAGCTTGTTTTTTTACAGTGATGTTTGGGGTGGCTGAGGTTGAGCTGTTTTGTACGTTTGATCACAGCACACCATTACCTTTAACTACATGTTGCAACTGAAAATGTTTTTTGAATCCACTCCAAATGTAATTACCATACGGTAAAGAAGCCTGAGCATCAGGTCAGGCAACTTTGCAAATGTCAGTTACACGATTAGGGCTGCACATCAAAATATTAGAATCAAAATATTATTGAAATAGCAATGTGGCCAAGTGCAATATCCAAATTGGAGAAGCTGCATTTTTGATAAAGGTGTACCTTTATCAAAACATCTTTGGATATTGCACAATGTTATAAAGTTATAATGAAATACTGTAGTGCTGTGGAGATGTCCTGGCCTACATGTTGTTCTCCAGATGCAAGAAAACACGCTTGTTTTTACAGACCCCAACAAATGTCACATCATCATGATTTTAATTGTTTTTTTTCAATGAAATTAAATTTTCAAAATCAAAATCATAATATGTATGTCAATAATAATGTGTTTTTTATTAACAACATTGTGAAGCCATAATTAACAATAACAACATATCATATCCTCTATGATCCTCTGTAACTGTCCTCTTGACATCACAACAATGCACACTGAAAGTTTTGAAAAAAAAAAAGTTGTGAATTTTCTAATCCTACAGAGGGTTTTTCTTCTTTTAAGAATTAACTGATAGACTCATGATTTAACACCACGTGCATGGTTAATGTAATGAAGATGGCTTAGAGCACTAGAACGAGAAAATGACATATCGCCAATGCAAATATTAATCCTGATAGCAAATATAACAAAGCCAACTAACATATATACAGCACCGCAAACTAAACGTGTCCAGAAAAAGACAGAAAAACAAGTTGAATCAAAATTACTTGCAATACTTTAACATGTAAACATACAAGTCTAACTCAACAAACTAAACACTATAACTTTCATGGAGGTATCAGATTGCACTTTATGTATTTTGTTTAAAAGGTAACACATAAAAACAACTTGTTATAATAATAATAAAAAAGACTGCCAATGCAAATGTGCACAATGAAAAAAAACATGCATGTGTTATAATGCGATTTATCTAAATACAGCGATATTTTCAGAGATATCAACACATAACACATGGAAGATCTGACCCACCTTTACTCCTCGGAGAAAAGTAATCTGAAAATGCACTGCAAGAAAGGAAAGGGAGAGGAAACTCATCATGTTTTTGAAACATAAAAGTTTGGTCACCAAGACGACAGGCATGCAAGTTAGCAGGAGGAGAAGAAGAAGAAGAAGAAGAAGAAGAAGAAGACCAACAATCCACAACACGAGTCGTCTCGTTACAACCGAAACAAGGAAGACACCTGCCAGCCAGCTTCTGCCTGTCTACCAATCATAGCACACTACGTGAAGTCACAACACGGGTCCACAAACTCACAAACAAAAACAACGTAATAAAGTGACTTTGGACAGGCAGTGAAGTTAACACGGCGTTTATATTAGTAGTGTTTATGCTACCGCTAACGCTAGCCGCAGACACACACACACTAAAAAGGACGTTGTTTACATAGTTGACAGTATGGCAGCGTTATTTGTAAGCGTCATGTAGCTCGACATTACGTCTTTTTCATACCGTACAAGGCCGGCTTCCTTACAGTTCCTGGCTAACTGTGCTATAAAACTGCTGACTAGCTGTAAAATTGAATATAAGCTAGTTGCTATTTCAGGAAGTACTTGTTCAGCTAGCTAGCTAGCTGACGTGCCAACAGCTGAAGCCATGCAGTGTAAACAACGCAATTTTTTTTTATTACCGGGTGTTTCCTTGATTTTCCGTTGCTCTTTTCATTTTGAGGATTTGACAAGGGTGTCTATAACCACAGACAGACAAAATAACGGACTCAGGACTCCGGTACTAAAATCATCTCATCATCATCATGAGCTTCTCCCGCCTGTAGCCGGATTGTGGAACTTGGAGTCTTCCTCGTCTTCTTCTTCTTCTTCGTCTTTGAGTGGACGTCCATGATGTTGCATTACTGCCACCTCCAGGTCTGATTCTCCATCACTGTCTATGCAGTTTTAAAGCAATCCTGATAGCCCAGTGGTCACTGACATAATAATAATAATAATAATAATAATAATAATAATAATAATAATAATAATAATAATAATAATATACTGTTATTAACAATAACATTACCATCATGTCATCAATACTATTACCATCATCTTGCCACTGCACCTTACCCACCTATTTATCTTGTGTTTTTTGAAATGTCCTTGTCCCATTCTGTGTTTTATTTTTATTTTTTTCTACCTCCGTATTTTATTCTATTTCATTTTTATTTGTATTCAAATATACTGGATATATATCTATCAAATAATAATAATAATAATAATAATAATAATAATAATAATAATAATATATTTTTTCTATTTTGAGTATATCTTAGATAGGATCCATCTGTTGAAATCTGAACATACTATCTTTTTACTGTCTATTTACGGTCTCTATAACTATAGCATTCACTTGGCAGTCTTACCGAGCTTAATCTTAAGTAATTCCAGATCTTCACACATTTTGTTGTTCCAGGTATATATAGCTATAGCCACACTTTTTCAATTTGGTCTCCTGTCCAGCCAAAAGTATTCTCCTTCCAGCATGTACAGCACTATTTTTTAATGGATTGCTATCTCCATGGCCCCTTAGGTTGACCCAGTAATTGGCCACCTGCTGTTTCTGACGTACCCACAATGGCAATTCACCTGCTTCAACTCAGAGTGCACACACTAAACACCCAAACAATATCCAGGTCTGCTAGCACAGATTTTGCTGCTTGTCTGTGTATGATACTTCCATTCTCTAATTCTGATCTTATAGAGGCTACATAAATATATTGCACTGATGCAATATGAACTCCCCACTCAAATCCTGCAATGTATGACTTCTTTTTTTTTTTTTTTTACGTTTATTAACTACATACTGTATCTAATATACTGTCTTCATGTTAATCTCAGATCGTACACTCAACTCTTCCATACAGTTTCAAATTATATTCTTTCTTGTGGAGAGTATAGCTTGTTTCTTCTACTGATAAGTGAAATGCCCATTTTTTCTTCCCCACTTTTCAATTTTAATTCCATCTTGCAGTTTCTTAACTATGCCTTAGTCCAGTTATATTCCACTTTAAAGAGAGATTCTGTAGTTCATATTCAATATGAACTACAGAATCTAAAGAAGAAAATACATATTTTTTTTTACATTTTATTGTGTTCAGATACTTTATATTATCAGTGTTCACTTCCACTGACCAGAGGAAAAACATTCCCTATCATAAGTTGGGAGAAGTTGTCACATAACAAACTTCATTTATATTTTTGCAAAGTTTCCCATTTGTTGATTTTAGAGGGGCGGTAAACCTGCGTAAATTTAGTCAGTAAGTAAACATGAAAATATGAATCAAGGCAAATAAATAGTTTGACCACAGGCTAGACTTGATGTTGGAATGTAACTCCAAACACTATATGAAAAAATATATATTAGTGCCTGACAACTATACAATAGGAACTAAAATAAGACAAGTACACACAGAAGCATTAGTTGTACATGTATTACATCAGAGCTTTCAGGGTACATTTAACCAACGAATGGCAACACTGTAAGACATAATGGGATGTTGCAGACAAAATCCTAGCACCACTGTTGCTTCATTAGTCCGTGAGGCCAGTTGTAGGTGTTTACTGTAGGAACAGGAGCTGGAGGCACATAAATACAATAACACCAAGAGGCAAAGATGGACCAAAGACAATCATAGAGATACAAAGATAATGGCTTCAGTAATCATGCTTCACACTGTGAAGTACTGGGGGGTACTGAGGGACTATAATCCAAATAATGGATTTATCACAGTGCAATATTGATAGCAATGTGGGCACCTTTAAGATTGGTCTTGATGAAACACAAAGGGAAAAACTGTCACAACACAGGTATCAACAGCATACAAAGACTGCACAAATAACATCTATAGACAGAGAAAGTAAGAGAAAAGGACTGTCTGACTGTCCCATCCTGCTCTCAAGAGATTGCAAACTGACTTCCTTTTATCAGTTTAATGCTTTGAAGACTAAGACATCCATCCTTTGTAGTGGTCCCTTTCATGTTAAGAAAGTCTCAGACAAAATCTGTGTGAGTGAGTGTAGTGTAAATAAAATTAAGGCTTGCCACAGCAAGCTGAGTCCTGTCTCCCCTCATATGTGTGTAGCGCCAAAACACTTTTTTTCTGTAATTAATATTATTATCTTTTACCCTGATGTTAAATATCCCAGCCACGACAACTAAAAAACTCTGCCGCCCCAAAAATACATTAAAACTATGTTATATGTTAGAAGTGGCAATGTTTAATGTTTTAATTACTTAAATATTCAAGTACACAGATAAGAAAATGTATCATTACTTTATACTATTTCTGTCTTTATCAGCAGTACTTAAAGGCTGTAATATTAATGGATTATTTTGGCAAAATATATTTACAATCTCTTGAGGCTCCGCTGGTCTTAATGTATTCCCACTGTTCACCCCTCTAATATCTCTGTACTGTGCAAGTAGAGTGAGGTTGCCTTTGACAGCAATCTACAGTGAACCCGTCGTGTATTACAACCAAAAATAAACTAATCTGAGGCCGGCCGTTAGGGACGACTTACGCTATCATACACAGAGCCAGCTTTTTTTTTTTCTTTTTTTTTACTACTGCTTTACTTCTTGGCTTTTCCCTGAGCAGCCACGGCCTCCATGGCTTTGCGTACAGTCTCTTCGTCTCCCAGGAACTGCATCGGCTTCAAGGGCTTCAGGTTCTTGTCGAGCTCGTAGAGGATGGGGATGCCTGTCGGCAGGTTCAGCTCCATGATGGCTTCATCTGACATTCCTACAGGTGGCAGCAGATACAAACAGAACAGTTACATTCAGACTTGAGGCAGTTTGCTGTTTATCACTCAAACACCACAACTGTTATGTATGTATGTATACCTGAACTCATTTGTTTGGCAGTAAAAGACTTCAGCTAGTATGAAAACTATGAAAACCCAGCATCACCAGCTAAGTCTGTGGTCAGAAGGATTTCCAACAAGAATGAACCATGTAAACTCTAAAGCACCACACACCCTCCAGGTGCTTGACGATCCCCCGCAGACTGTTTCCATGGGCTGCGATGAGCACCCTCTTTCCCTTTTTGATCTGAGGGGCGATCTCCTCGTTCCAGTATGGCAGCGCCCGTGCGATGGTGTCCTTAAGGCTCTCGCAGGAAGGAAGCTGGTCGTCTGTCAGGTCTGCATAGCGACGATCCTGCAGGGAACACAATCTCAATGTGTACATACTGTACATATGTATATACATATACTGGATCTCTTTGTCTTTAATTCTTAATTCCATAGAAACCTTTTGTATAATTATTGGGAATAGAGAAGGCAAACTAGCATTTTAGTGATTCGAAATATAAATGAACATCTGAATATGGGAAAAACCTTGTACAATAAGTAAGACTCTTAGTAAGTCTCTTAGAGCAGTATGGCTACAGTATTACCTCGTGTTACTACAGCTTCATTTCTGTCTACACAGACTTCTGATCAGTTTGTTTCCGCTTTGACTGAACTTTGAACTCGAACCTTGGAGACCTCATTCTCGCCAGTCATATATTAACTCACCTTGGACATGCTATTGGGTAACAACATCGGGGCACATACGACCAAGTAGTAAGGGACTATATCCCCAGTGTGTGGTGCAGCTGTCTGATTACATTTGTATTGTTGTAGTGTAAAACATTTGGTTACTCAAGATGATTGTGCCGTGCACACAAAAAACTTAAATCTACTATTTTCACTCTAAACACTGCAGTTATTTCTGCTGATTTCACTCATTCATGGAGACACATATGCTTATAGGGCCTGACTGCAGATCAGTTCTAGTCATGCGTCTTCTTTGTTATAGCTGTGTGTAGTTGGTCAATATATACAGAAGCATTTCTTTCCTCACAGGCCAACAAAGCTCCTTGGTTGTGTGTATGTACTGTAGATATCATATCTTACCTTGCTGATGATAGCGTAGTAGTCATGGTCCGGGCCCATGGGGGGAGGAGGGATATCAAACGAGCGCCTCCAGATCTTCACCTGAGCCTCTCCGTGCTTGGCGGCCGTCTCAGCCTTGTTTAGCCCGGTCAGGCCTCCGTAGTGGCGCTCATTGAGCCGCCAGGTCCGATGCACTGGCACCCACATCTGGTCAATGCTGTCCAGGACCAGCCAAAGTGTCCTGGTGGCCCGCTTCAGCACGGAGGTGTAGCAAATGTCAAACTCAAAGCCGGCATCTGTGAGAGTGAGAAAGGCAGGAGTTTAATGCACTACCACACTAACATTAACACGAAAAGAAAAATCCATGGATACTTTCTGCGCATTTGTTTAGTTAGAAATGTTTCCACGAGGTCTAGTTAGATGAATTATATAGACAAAGAGTTCAAGATGCTTTTATTACATCAAGAAAAAAAGCCAGATGAAGTATTTGCACCATTATGATCACTAATCTGAATACAATTATTATAATACGTACATTTTTGTTAATTATTTGAACAGCTTTTGTTTATGTCAAACATCATTTTCTCTCATGCTGCAACACACACACACACACACACAATAATATGATTTATATTATAAGAACCAGAGATGTTCTGTTTAAAAAAAAACTTAAACAGCTGATCAGTTAAAAAAAATAGCTGCTGATTAATTTTCTTTCCATCGACTAATTGATTAATCAACTCATGGTTGCAGCTCTAGCCCCTTATATCTTGTTTATACTAACACTCTCAGCGTTAGTGGGCCTGAGTATCTCCACTGTGATTTCTCCAGATGCAGAAGTCCGTTTAACAAAACCTAAAAGTGCAATCACCTTTGCTCTGCAGTGGACTTTTTGTCTCATCTTTGCAGACTTTCCTGCATTTTTATAAACCTGCTCGATGGCCCTGTTATAACACTGCAGCCACCTAAGGGCATCACTTCTGCACGTTTGCACACCTTCCACATACTACCGACACGCTCGAGGGGGCGGTCTGTGGTCTGATGCAGAGGCTGTTATGTAATCGTAGCCGTGCATTGTCCCACAGTATGTCAGAGAGATATTACAGTGGATGATGGGAACAAACTGAGTTCCTCCTCACCTTTCAGGGCCTGTCCACCTCTCTTCGCCTCCTTTTCTCCGGTTTCGCTCAAATCTGCGTCGAACCATCCACAGAACCGATTCTCCTGGTTCCAGTTGCTTTCTCCGTGACGAATCAGCACCAGTTTATATGCAGCCATGGTGGATTATGATATATCCGAGGGAAATTAATGAATGAAAATCAATACACAATTTTAAAATACGGATGCAGAGGGCGTTAAAGTGAGAAGTCTGGACTCCGGAGAAGAGGACAGGTCCACTCTGTTGCTGTCAAACCGGTGAGGACTTTTATCCTGTTGATTGGTTACTCCCCTACTTCCTGGTTTTCACAACCAATGAGGTTTCACCAAAGTGCGTGTCATTTGTTTTTCGACCAATGACAGCGGTGGGCGTCAGCGGCGGGGACTGTTCCCTGACCTTCATACTGTACGTTGTACTTTGGCTTTTCATTGTGTTTCTTTATTACATCATATCTATCTATCTATCTATCTATCTATCTATCTATCTATCTATCTATCTATCTATCTATCTATCTAAATCAGGGGGACTTCAGACTTCTTTATATTCCACAATAACTCCTTATGAAGGTATAAATATACAAAGTATGAAGGCGAGGTCCTATGTTAAGAACCAGGAGTCCTATATTTGTATCCTGTATCAGTCTTTCTTTTATTGTGTGTTTTGTCCTCGAGCTTTAGGTTTAAAGGTCCAATAATGTTTAGTACGATCTATTTAGAGAACAGGAACTATTCCAATATTCATAACTATGTTTTCATTTATGTATAATAATCTGAAAACAAGAATTGTTGTGTTTTCATCACCTTACAAAGAAGCGCAGGGAGTGGGTCCTTTTCTGTGCAGTCCGCCATGTTGCACCGTGAGGTTTCTACATGATCCCAAACATTGGTACCAGATAATGTCCTCTCACATTTCTGTGTTGTAGTTTTGTTTGTAGTTTGTGGTTGCAACCTGAAATCTCACAAATAGATACCTAAATCCTCCACACTGGAGCTTTAAAGCACCAAAAAATGTCAACAGTGTAAAAGTAATGTACCTTTAGAGAGATACTAAAGAAATGAAGGGTTTAGGAGAAACTGTGTTTGCAAGAGAGATAGGAGTTGCGATGTATAAAATAAAATACTGATATGTGAGAGATGTGTAATTCAACATTACAGTATACAGTATTTATATTTGCATTACTGCTTATTTTACCCTGCTGGACATTCAAATACAGCTTATACGGAGAGGACTGCTCCATTTACTCCATCCTCTGACCTCAACCATTTCATAAAAGTAGTTTTTACCGTGATGATTTTTGTTGTTGTTGTTGGTTTATCTCTCACCCAGAATGTGACACGATTCTCTGCATGGGACAGCCACATGCATCACATGAGACTGAACTCCAAAAGAGGGTAAAACAGGGGGCATTCTCAGCCCTGCACAGCTGTTTGGAGCCATTTTCATTGTCTTAGGAAACGCACAGTGTTACTGATAACATCAACAGTGCCTTTGTTCTTTTCAAATGTCCCAGAAAGTCATGACAGTGTGGCAGTATGCACAATCACAGGAACCTGAAAACAAATTGAATTCATTCATTTTAGTATTTGTACCTGTGCTATTTCCTGCTGTGATCAAACAAACAAAATGTCTTCCGCTTTCAGATTTGTCACTTTACATTCACAAAACAGAATTAACGTTGTCTCTGCTGACATGCTGTCTCCACAGACTCAGATTACACTTACTAGCTTATTTGCAGAATATTTAACCAGACTTTATCACCCTCGTGCTTATCTTTTAAGCCAAAAGAGACAACAAGTCCTAAACGTGCTGTGCATGCGTCTCCATGACGACTGAGCAATGTCTATCATCTGATGAAGACAGAGTGAAACAGTTGAAAGCTCCAGGAAAAAAGCTTGTCAGTGAGCCTAGAGCTGTGATTGCTTTGTTAAGACTCGTATAAATCAGCTTATGCACAGCTGAATAAGCAAAATGGAGGAAACACACAGTTAATCAACCATGTCAGTGCCTCTTTCAGTTCAAATTCATTCAGGAAAAAAAGCGTCTGTTGGCCTTAGTGTGAACTTCAGTTATTCTTATTGACATTAAATCACGTCAGAGATTCATTATCTAAATTCTATTGACACATTACCAAATCTTGTTCAACCTATTGCGCAGTAGCTGCTTTATGACATGACACAGCAATGCATTTTTTTTTTTTTTGCCTGCTGAGTCACCTTTATGCAGATTATGAACATTTTGAACACTAAAAAATTGTTTCACTGCTACATCTTTTAGTGACTTTTTTGGTCTTGGTATAGTTCATCTGTGAGGTTTTTGTTATTAAAGCTATTAGGTCATTTATGTTCATATTGAAACCACTGGCAGAGGGGCATATATTTAATATATATACATATATGTACAGTAGCATCCGTGCCACAGTGTTAGAGCCTGGAATGACATGAAATCAAACTTTGAGCAACTTTCTTTAAAGCAATGAACCAAATTGGAAATCATCAACATGGTTTGTGAAGCCCTACGACGCCTCCTAGTGAGTGAAAGAAATCATTGTTTCTAATCTTCAGTAGCCAGGAGTGACGTCTTTAAAAATGTGCAGATTTTCTAACCACTCAGTGCATCAGAAATATCTTCAGTGGCTTCATATCTTTATTTGTTTTTCCCCAAACAATATTTTTTTCAGAACATTGGACCTTGTCAGTTTGCTGCCAAACTGCTGTGCCTAAATTACAAAGAGTGCAAATACATATATATATTTTTTCCAGTATCATGGTCTTAGACACATTTAAATTGAGTAAATTGAGGGGGTATGTTTTGAAATTGAAGAGAAAATCTACTTTTAAATGTGCTGTCTTTCCTCACAGCAGCAGCGGGGTGATGTAACAGAGAGAATTTGGACTTCTGTGTGTGAAAACTGTGGGAAAAGTGATGCTGGGAAAAAGTTTGGAGCCATGTGAGCTATTATCAGGAACGAATGGAAGGAATGTTTGTTTTACTTCCCGGCGTGTGTGTCTGCTTAATCTGCACTGGAGATGCAGCTTTCATAAAGAGTTTTCCTTTTTGCGAGAGCCTCACCTTGGATTGTGTCATCGGGAAAGTAATCACTGATTGCTGGTACACTTGGTAGCATGTATTAGGGAAGTGAAAACAACAGGCGATAGATGATGGAGGTGTTGCTAATGTAAGTTTTGAGGATCTTCCCAGTAGCACCGAGTAAATGTCAGACAGGAAATTAGAGAATTCATCCACCCAGTGACTAAAAAAACTCTCCTCCTCCCTGTCTCTCTTACTTTCTCATTCACTCTGTAACACACTCTGAACATCTTGGCTAAAGATTGGCAGAGCAAAGGAAGCGGTGGTATTTTCAAGGCTCTATTAATAGCATCATTTCCCACCACTGGCTGCCATTTCCCTCACGCAACACATGAACACTGTGCCCATTCAGAAGTATTGTGCTGTAACAGATGTGGAATCAGTGACCCCAGTCATTATGTTAGGAAACTATAAACTGGTGAGTGACAGAATCAAACTACGCACACTGGGACAGTGTGCCGATTCAGTGTGCCGAGACAGGAAATGTCAATCTCCAGATTCCTGCTTGGGCCTTTACGTACACCTTCCCCCTCTCACTCTTCTTGCTTTTTTCTGTTCATTCACTTGTTCTGTCAGTCTCCATCTATTTTCCCAGCTCCTCTTTCCCTCTCCTCTGCAGAGGAATGTGCATCTCAGCAGTATTTGATGAACGTGTGGTTAACGGGGCGCTGTGTCTTTTGTGCATGTCTGTGTTTTTGTGTTTCATGTGCCTACATGTAGCCTACCAAAATGAGACAGAAGACAAGAACCGTCAGCAGGAAAACCAGACAGGCAGACACGCTTTGGTAGTGCACATCCACTGGGAATTACCCACCCAGAATTTAGGAGGGTAAGCTCTGGACAGCTGCTAAGTGGGTTATAACTAACCAAGTTTACACACCTGGTTCAGTAAACTCTCTGTGAGAATGTCCTGCAAAAATAAGGCTACTTAGATGAACGTCAGGACTGCACACAGTAATATGATGTGAGTAAAAGTGTTATTTTTTCAAATCTGTCTTACAGTACTGACATTAACAAAGGTGCATGAAAAGGTTTGAACTGTTTCTCCTGAAATTCCTTCTTCTAAATTATTCCAGTGTAAGAGATTGGGGACCAACTCCACAGAAAGAGGAAGTCTTATATAAAAAAGTTTGGGAATTACCCACTTCATTTGACTAACTCAGACTGCTTAAGCTCCATATTAGCTTTGGTTGAACTTCAAAAAGCAATTTCACGCACAAGGACTGGATTTTTGTCCCTCGTCCCTTACACTGAAATCACTTTAGAAACAGATCTCTCATCTTCACACGCAGTATAAACAGGAGGAACAATTACGGTGAAGAAAATGTACATAATGTCAGTACTGTTTTAAGATTTGTAAAAGGTGAACATTTACTTTAAGATCAGGAAGCTTTTCTCTTTTTTGCTTGGTGAATATTTGGACAAGTGTGTTATGTGTTTGTTGTTTATGACAGACTCAAATAAACTTGTACATTTTAGCAAGACAACCTGAACTGAATACCTTTTATGGCAATCATCTGGCCTGGTAAAATAGATCTGAACAAGACATGTGTTTCCTGCCAGCTCCATTGATGCTCTTCTGCAGCTCACATTGTGTTTTGTGCACCACCGTGTTGGTACACGGGAGAAGGTAAAAGATGCGTCTTTGCAGGTTTGAAAGTGCACGTTTTTTCTGATTTTTTTTTTTTTTTTTCGAGAGACACAAAAACATTCTTACAATTTCTCTATGGTAATCTCGCCAGTGGTTTAATTACAACCATGAGTCACAGTCATGTCATTGTTATCCATTTGGACTTTTCTGGCAGAGAACTCTGTATCAGTTTTTCAGTAAATTGACATCAGTCCGTGGAAACAGCATGCATGATGCTGTGCTTTCAGGGAGGGCCAGAGGAACCATTTGGAGGGGTTATGATGACTATTGGACGCTTGGTCTCTTGCAGACGGGTGGGAGAGCGCATACAGGAAATGTCTCTTTGGTTGAGTAGCCAATATAAATATCACACAGTTGGCACTCCGGAGAAGTGCCTGGCTCTATATGTCCTTAGACCAAGTTTTCTAGGTTTACTTTACCATTTGTGTAGCTGGAAAGAAATACAACAACCCCACTCTTGTTCTAATACTGTAAGGAGGTAACACAGGACTCCAAATTTGCGTTATTAGCTGTGATTACAAGGGTTTTCTGTTCAAACATGGATGTGATGATTAAGGATTAAGTTCAAAAACAAGCTCATGCACAAATTTTCAGGACTGCAGGATGCAGGATTTTCAGGATAAATGAGGAGAATCCTATTCTGGCCTTAATTGTCAGCATATGTTATAGTTGTGAGTCATACAAAAACTTAAATGACTCACCATTGTTACTTTCAATATCAAACTAAACCTTGGATTCAGCACTTTGTTTATGCAGCACGCAAAGCTGTTGTGTACGGCCTCCATTTGGTTGTATACAAAAGTGTGTTTCCACAGGCGCCGACACGTGGACAGGACAACACTTCTGTGGAAATCTCAGAGGGGGAGAAGCTGGGTGGGGATGTGTGTGTGTGGAGGGGGCTCCTCTCCTCCTTTAGAAGTGCTAGATTTATAACCCAGTGCTGTATCTGGTTAACATTAACCCTTCCACTCCTGTATCTCTGGCCACAGATGTCACCTCAACACACGCGTACACGCTTCATTTTGCCAATTGGCACTACACAAAAAGGTTCAAAGGATGATATACTGTATGGCTGTTCTTTCTGCATAATTTATCATGGAAGGACAAACAAAATAAAATACCAAAATTTAGGAAAAAAATGTTCCCAGTTTCCCTGTTTGCCTTTATATGGTCACTTTTTTGTGCCTCTGAAATCCAGCCTAAGAGTTTTCTGCACATATCACTGTCCATCGTGTCATTTTTATTGTGTTGCTGCTGCTTTTATCGACTAATCTCTGAATTTTTGTTGCCTTTGTTTTGACTCTCGTGGAAACTGGAGCTATGACAACACGTTTTATCTCTAAGCCTCCTTTCCAAGAATGACTCCTCACATTCAACAGTGCCTAAAATAGGAGAATTGTGTGTTCATGTGTTGAGCTATCTGCACCTTTTCTCATGTCCCGTGCCAGCAACAAGTGTGCAAGGTTAAAATATACAATTGAGAATCACCGGCACAGCTGTTCACACAGAGTGCCGGTGATTTTTTGCTGACTGTTATAGGCAACCGAAAGCTGTTGCTTTTCTGCAGCATGTTTTTTAAGAACTGCATGCTGACTGGATTAGATGAGACATCGAATCATCTTCCACTGCTTGGCTTCATTTTCATTGGCTGAATGTTAGCCCACCTCCAGAACCCCAACAGACTGTTCCGGTAAGAACAAGCCTCTTTCCAGATTAGTACACACACACACACACTCCTCATTTCCAACGGTAGGATAACTCTCAGGCAACACACACATTCTCTTGGCTTGTCTTTTAGAGATCCAGATAAGGATGTATGTCTTTCATGCAGGCAAGTGACATAGCATACTGCTGATTGGCCAGTGCTTTTTATCTCCCAACAGGAAGTTCCTGAGGGCTTCTGTCACTAGTCCCTCTAAATCTGTGTTTCATTTGGGAAAAGCCACCAAAAAGCACAATATGTGCACGCGGCCCAGCTCTTTCAAAGTACTCAGATTAACAAAGCACTTTACAACATTTTCCTCAAGCAGCTTGTCTAAACACTTCTTTGTACCAATGCATGATGACAACCAAAGAAACATCTCACTGGCTCTCTCTTACTGCTCTTTATTTGTTCGCTTTTTGCTCTTTGGCTTTACATGATGAACACTTGCAGCACCAATCACATCCATATTGTGTTGTATGTGTTGCTGTTTGTTCAGTGTACAACATTCGGACAGAAGGCACTGATAAAAAAAAAAAAAAAAAACTGTTTGAGTCAGACAAAACAAAAAAACTGGTAAAAGAGTGTTTTAGTCCGTCACGCTTCAGTAACTGCTCAGTATAGCCGTACAAAAACACATAAAAATATATACTTTTAAAAAAAAAAAAAAAAAAAAAGGCAATGAAAAGAATCCCTTGAGAAAAAAAACTGTGGTGATCCTATGAGACGTTTTACAACCCTGATTCTAAAAAAAAAAAAGTTATGACGCTGTGTGAAATGTAAACAAAAACAGAAAGCATCAAATTGAAAGTGAGTGTATATTTACAAAAAAAACTATAAAGTTTATCTGTTTGAACGTTAAATATCTTGCCTTTGTGCTGTATTCAATTGAATATAGGTCAAAAAGGATTTGCAAATCACTGCATCCTGTTTTCATTTACACAGCGTCCCATCAACATTTTTGGCATCGGGGTTGTAGATGGATGGTTACCAGTATCAATACAAATCTACAAAACACATGTTAAGGCCACGTTAACACTGAATACACTGCTAGCACACTATAATAAGTCCACACAGGAATATTATAATGATTCTTTATGAGGAGAAACTGCATTAAATTACTCTGAAGCAAACTTAACTTTGAGACTTGTGCCTTCATAAAGGGTTACAATACTTGGCCCTCCCTACATATTTCCAATCAGATTCCCACCCTGGCCTCTGCATCAGGGTGTTTTCATGTTAAACACACTTGGAGTGATTTGGGCTGATTCTGGGGGAGACAATGCAGATAAATCTGTGATCAGAGTAGCTGTTGAGTTAAATTACAGTGAAGTTAACTATTCCTCATCTTGCTGTGGATACCCACCCTCAAAGACCCCCACCCCATATCCTCCTGTCTCCCTGTTGCCATCACCACCCCCCCACAATCTCAGTCTCATCAGATGACCGTTCGTTCTCCTCGACACTTCCTGTACGCCCCATAAATAACCGACAGGAGGTAAACCAGGCAGCACAGGCAGGCGAACACGGCGGCCGTCAGGTAGACCTTGTACGGACAGGAGTGCTTGTACTGCTCCAGGGTGCAGAAAGAGTTGCGACCCGTCTTGTAGATCATGATACCTATGGCCGGCAGGTAGAGCACGGCGGCGGCCACGTCATGCGCCAGGTTGGTGGACAACCAGCGCTCCCCTCCCAGGAACGGGACGAGGTCCTGCTTGTCCAGGAGGGTGAGGAAGAAAAGATCGAGGGTGAGGAGCCAGAAGAGGACTGCGACGAACAGGACGAAGTGGATGGATCCTTCGTATTTGTTGGCGGCGATGGTGACCCACAGCCCGGCACCGAACACGATCTGCAGGATCCGGACGATTCCCAAAAAACTCTTGAGGAACTTCAGGATATTCTCCCTCACCTGCGGCTGGGGAGATTGGGGTGGCATCTCTCTCCTCCTCCGGTCACTCTCGGTCCCTTTTTCCCGGACAGGGCGGGTGCTTTCTGCCAGCTGCAGACAGCTGGGGAAAAAGATGGGCAAAAAGTGGAAATAACGGGGTGGGAGGCCGGGTTTGTGGTCCAACAGTGAAGCCAAAAGTGGACAAGTGAAAGGTTTTAAAAAAGGAACTCTCTGTTCTTTCCACAGCCCCGGGGTTTTGAAATGAAAAACTTTCTTGTTTGTTTCGTCTTTTCCGTTTCCTCTGCTGAATGTAGAGTCTGTGTTGGGGGGCTGGGTGATGGAGTGGGGGCGGCCTGTAATTCAAATCCTGCTCCTCCTCTGCTGGTCTGGGCTGCTGGATTCATCCACGACCGCTCATCTGCTGATGCATTTCCCCATGGTGCAGTTTTCCCCGGGGTGTGTGACCTTTTGCCCTGCTTTTCCAGGCTTTTGTTATTGGTGATGATGAAGTCAGACATGTTTTTGTGGAGATGTGAAGTATGCACAAATGTAAATATGTTTTTTTTTTTTTTTAAAAATATATATATTTGGACAAAGACAAAGACAAAGAGAAGCAGTGTGGATAATATTTTATTTTTCTCAGCTGAAGCCAGCGTCAAATAGTTTCCCAGAAAGTGCGACACAGGCGCAGTGTTTGCCTGTGTACTGTTGTCTCTTCATATATAGTCCATGCGTCATCCTGTTTGCGTGCCTCGGCGCAGGATGCTCACATGTTACCTCCCTCCCCGCATAATTGACAGACGCTTCTCGTGCCAGCCAGGCTCATTGACGTCAATGGATTTCAGCGTACACACCCTACGTGGCTAGAAGGAGGAGCAACCCCCCCCCCCCCCCCCCCCCTTCCTCGTCGTCATCATCCTCCCCCAAAGCGGCGATTGGTCGAAATAAAGCTCTTCCAGGAGGGGATAGAAAATCTCTCCACCCTCATTGGTCGTTTGATGACATTTATTTGTGATTGACAATTCAGTTCAAGGACACAAATTGATTGCAGGTGAAGCTGGACAAACAAGAGTGCAAGTCCTGCGAGGGTGCAGCAGCCAGCAGCAGCAGCCGTGGCAGCCTTCGTTGCGAAGAGACAGCGATGCGCACAGCGCAGAGGGGGATGCTGTAGGAGCAGGGTGCAGTGAAGGTATCAGCCAGTCCTCGGGTAAGCCTGGCGTCCTTTGGTTTTTCACATGACTCCCACATGATTGCTGTTTACTGACACAACAGAATGAAACCACTGAACAGTCAGTCACTGCATGCTTTGTCTTATGAGTTAGGATCACCAGCGATGATGCATCATCCATTTGAAGTCTGCTTCCTTTTGTTGCACAGAGGCTGTTTATAGCATAGGCAAAGCTTTGCATGAGATCCGGCATTTCTGCCTCTGAGAACCGAAACTGCTTATGTAAACAGACTGGCAGGGGTTAGGGTGAGGGAAATAATGAAACCTGTGAGGTTAACTTGACTTAACCTACTTTTGGAAAAAGAAAAACAACAAAAAAAAAACGTTTGCCTGTGTAGAGCTGCATTCTATAATAACGATCTCAGGTGTGTCCTCAAATGACCCACTTACTGTAGGAGTTACGCACATAAGTTTATTATGCAGGGCACTGTTTAACTTTCTTTTCCTGGGCAGACCTGTAACAAGAATGATAACAAAATGCTAATAGATCTTAAACGTTTATTAAACATAAAGGACTCTGTGGCCAGAATGAAGATTAACCTCAAGGTGAATCTTTTCTTCCTGACCTTTGAAATGACAGATTTGAAAAAAATTATCTTAACCTCCTTTAGAAAGTTGATCAGCTGTTGAAGGCGATTATTCTGTCAAGCTAGAAGAAAGTCATGTTAGCGCTGCTGACCCACATGTAGTCGTGATCTTGGTCACTCAGCTAATACTTATCTGTTAGTGTCCCACTTAAAACCATATGTGACTAAAGAGAGATACGTTGCCATCTGCAGCTTAATGGGCTTTAACGTACAGCTCATCACTCACTTCCAAAGTAGGATTAAAGAATAGACTCACAGCTTGACTTGTGACGCAGTCTGTGCTCATTTGTTTGTACTCTATGTTGTGTTCTGCTTTGTTATTGTCTGTCACAACCACAAAAGCTTAAGCGTCTTTGACTTACTTAAGTGGAAACTTGTGCTGGCTTCTTCTCCACAGAGTTGAGCCAGTACATGCCACCTTTTCCTGTCCTTCTCGGGATGGATACCAGACCGTCCCCGCCTACTACCTCCGTGATGGTGCGCCCGTCCCCACTGTGGCGCCTGGCCGAGAGGAGGAGCAGGAAGGCTGGCTCCGGGAACATTTTCAGCGATGTGAATCTGTGGCAGCTCCAGAGACTTTTCAAGGCAGCGGGGGACCAGGATGCTGAACAGAGGGCCCAGCTGGTTTGGGGCCATGGAGATGAGGCTGAACTGGCTCAGGCTTTGATAGGACTGAGGGCCCGTAGTCACAGGAGAGGGCTGAGGAATAATGGGAGGGACGCTCTGGGCTCACACTGGCTACGAGCCTTCAATCATCTCAGGTAGAAACACTGCTAATCTGACTAATCTGGCTATATGACTTATATATATTCACCACATCATCACAGTGATTTTTTTAAATGCTGCTTAGATGCTTAGGATCTGCATTCTTTTTTTATGAAGCTAATTAATGTTGTTCAGGATTGGGGAGAGCTCGCCAGGCAGCCAGGGGAAGGACCCCGGAGAGGAGAGTGACTCTGAGGAAGGAGCACAAAGCAGTGCAGACGCACACCGACACATGGGAACAACAGGAAAAGGTACGGGGGCCACAGCGGTACTGACAGAGAGCCAGGGACCCGCAGGGACATCTGAGAGACCAGTTAGAACCAGCTCAGGACTGCGGAGAGGAGGAGAGAATAACCCAGAGAGATACCTCCACAGAATACTCCATTGACTTCACCCAAACCTCAGAAACGGGAGAGCTAGGTTGGATTAACACAATGAGCTTGACTAACACTTTTTTTTACAGTCACACGTGAAACTGTATTGTACGTTTCTCATAATGCCATAATGTCTGATCTTTTTAATGGCACTGATCAGATGACAGTATACTGGCACTGCACTGTTTGTTCTGTACCAGATCTGCCTATAATCAAGGCAGCACAAACTTCTCACTAGCTCTCGGTATCTCAACTTTAATGTAGTGGTTGCCTCTAAAGAACTGCCTTAAGCATTTTCCTAAATTCATTCCACCTCTTGCGCTAAACACTGATAATTATGAACAGTGAGGTGACTATAAGTAGTTTTGTTTCACTGATATTATAATGTGTGGATTACTTGAACTGTTCTGTCCACGTCCTGTACTACAGAAAGCCGTATGTGTAGATATACATGTGTAAGATCAAAAGTACTGGATTTATATTAGCCTAAAAAGATGTTAACCTCTTGAGTCTGTGTTCACACTATGGTATGTTGCACTATAAACACTAAAAATGGGTATGTTGGGTATCGTGAGATGTAGAAACACAAAACAAACACATTATTCTGACTCCCACATGTAACAGTTGTGCCGTGAATTGAAGCCAGTCACTGGTTTGTAATTGAAAGTGTCAGTGTCAAGTCTGCCTAGACACTAGAAATGATAAATAATAACTGCAGGGCCAAACCCTCACTGTGCAGGGAATGAGTGAATTAATATCATATTAAAATGTTCATGGTAACAGTGTGAAAACCTGCTGTGCCTATGAAAGACTGTATGTCACCAACCTTATCAGATTGCTGTCAAGTTTTTGATACTGTTGTTGTGTGTTTTTGTTAGATTCATGGTAAAAAAAATAAATAAAAGTGAGTCTTTGTACTGTTTGTCTTTTTCTTCTTTGTTTCATCACAATATGATACGATCAACATTTTTACCTTTCAGAAACTGATAAAAATGCTTCAGCATCTTTTTGACAGTACATTTTGACCGTAACACCTTCTCCATCTTGGTCATTTTCACTGTTACTGTACACAATATGTGCATGCGGGTTAAACACATTCACACCCAAGAACTGCACCTTACACCCACATTGCAATAGCATTGCACAGTTTCTTTCCCTAGCCGTGCATTACAAGCTGCTGTGATGACTCAAATTACAGAGCATTTGTTTAAAAAAGATGTTTTTCACCCTTAACTTACAGTATATTCCATATGCATTACGTCTCACACAAATAGAGACAAATGCTGCCTTCCAGTGGTTTTATCTGGTACTGACGCCATCATATAGATCACTTTGCGGTCACTAGATGGCACAAAAGCTTTTGTTTTGGGAGAGCAAGTCAGGGAGGAGTTGTAGTTGTCATGCATGGCACAGATTTCCCCATAGAAAACTGAAGAATTCAGTGTATGCTATCGTGATCTTAAAGGGCAGATTAATTTGAATAGACAAATAGGTAGTCTTGTTGATCCTAGCCTGTCATGTTTAACTTGTCTTTCCTGCCAGGTCTGAGAAATTACTTTAATACGTGGCGATGACTAATGAGTTGTAGAGTTTTCACCTCTACCATAAAGGCAGCGTAACACCAGGACAGAACAACTTGTTAGACTGAATGGACCTGATGAGTTGGTTTATTTTAGCAAGACTCTAAAATGGTGGCTAACAGTCAAAAGTTTGGACATACCTTTGGCTGTGATGACAGATTTCCACACTTTTGACATTCTCTCAGTCAGCTTCATGTACCTTGTCAAAGGTTAATCAGTGATATTTTCTTCTTCTTCTTCTTAATGTGTCTGAGACCATCAGATATGTTGTTCAGTGATAAATGTTGGCATCCAGTAGACAGCCCCAATCCATATTATGGCAAGAACTGCTAAACTAAGTAAAGAGAAACAACGACCCATCATTACTTTGGGAAAAGCTTTAAATCTGTCTTCAAGTGCAGTTGAAGATCCATCAAAGGCTATGATGAAACTGGCTCCCATGAGGACCGCCCAAGGAAAGGAAGACTAAGACCTCTGCCGCAGAGGAGAAGTTCATTACAGTTACCAGCCTCAGAAATCGCCAATTAAGGGTACTTTAGATTAGAGCCCACATAAATGCTTCGCCGAGTTCAAGTAGGAGGCACATCACTACATCAGCTGTTCAGAGGAGACTCCATGAGTCAGGCCTTCATGGTCGAATTGCAGCAAAGACACCACAACTGAGGCGGACCATGAAGAAGAAGAGAAGTGCTTGGGCCAAGAAACACAAGGAACGGACATTCGACCAGTGGAAAACTGTGGTCTGATGAGTCGAATTGATATTTTTGGCTGTCTTTGTAATATTTGGACTAGGATTACCCAGCATCCGCCAGATGTCCACTTCCCCATCACTCTCTTCCAGCTTCTCCTGGCTGATGCCAGGGGATTCACAGGTCATCACTTCTTTCTGTGTATCCTGGCTCTACTCAGTAGTGCCTGGCTGGTGTAATGGCAAACTGAGGCATCGGTAGGGCTGCTTTATAAGGTGCAGAGACCCCAGCTGACTCCAGCAGCAGACTGAGGTATTTCTCAATTTGCCGAGCTTCTTACCTTGCTGTGTGAAATAAATTCACTGCACAGAAAACCTCATTTTACTGCCTATAGGTTATCTCAACTTTTCATTCACTCCATGAATTTTATGACTATAGATGAAATATGGAATGATGATTGCTTAATACTATAGCTTCAGCTAGATTTAGTGGTTTTCTTTGTGAATATATAATATATAGTATATAATTATAACATATTATACTCATAATATCCATATTATGCTAGTTTAGTCTTGTATTTTACTACATTACAGTGGGAAATTTATCTTACTCCTCTACATTTATTTGGCAGCAGTTACTGAATCAAGATTTACATTAAGCAAAACGCCTGATAACCTTACAATGCAATGTTAAGTTTCAGGTGTCCATGAGTTGTTAACAGTTCCTCCAAAGAGTGACAGCCCCTCTAAACTTTGCAGATGGTTTCCCTTAAATAACTGCTTGAGGCTTAAAGATTAGAAAAGAGAATTTCATGAAAATAAAACAAATTGAAGGAAAAGCGCTGCTTTTTTTTTTCTTCTTTCCTATACCATTAATCATATTACAACCACTGGACTAAACTACCAGACTATAGAGATAAATGCGCTACCTAACCAGCTACCAAAGATAGCACACAACAGTGACTTAAGACTTGTCTTGATACTCGTCCTCAAAAGACTTGAGACTTGAGTAAGACTTTTGTGAACTAATTGTGAACTGTGAACTACATTTACAACACAGTGAGCACACCTGCTGCTACTGTGCCATTTGTCACAACTTGGCTATAATAACTTCACACGAGACAAAATATATATCACTAAATGCAACGTCTGCAGAATCACAATAAAAGATGCTGGAACGACCACACCAAACTTTACCAAGCACTTAAAAGTGCATCTGGATAAGTGAGTCACACGGACAGTTAGCAAACATGATTAGCTCAGCACCAGCTATCTAATGTTAGCTTGCTACTAGCTTGATTTGATTGGCGTCCGCTGAATATTTTCAAAAGATTAGTGTTTGTTTGCTTCTCACACTTGTTCTTTGACATGATTATAAAAATGGTTATTTCATTAC
Organism: Protonibea diacanthus; assembly: GCA_028641955.1. NCBI lineage: Eukaryota > Metazoa > Chordata > Actinopteri > Sciaenidae > Protonibea > Protonibea diacanthus. The sequence continues at coordinate 12,298,771 of CM053989.1, forward strand.
CAACATCCACTGGCTAACATTAAGCCAAGAGGAAGGCCACGTTAAGGCTGGCTACAGGTTTATTTTTGAACATGTATTATATTTTCAGGTTTATTAGATTACCATTACACTGTATTTGAAAGGCTAGAGGGATGTGTTCATTTACAGTAGATTATGAGAGTCATTAGTTGGAGGTTCAGTGTAATTATACAATGTGGTTATACTCCCTGAGTAACATAAGTCAATATCCACACGGCAAAACACAATAATTTAAAAGAAAAGCTTATATATGGTAGATTTCACGTTTCTTCTTCAAGATTTCAAAGCCTGCCTGGGTTTTTCTGACTGAGCTGCTGTAACTCTGATATGTTTGTCTACCCAGTCAACAGCAGTGTATAGCTCTGCTTATGTGCCAGCATCCTTGTTTCCTGTTTAAAGTACCTCAATAGCCTCACTTCAATATACCTTTGAAATACCCGAACTACCCCTTTAAGAACATTTTGCTGAAAATACTCCTGTGCTTTGAATGTAGGACCTTTCCTTGTAATGGAGTATTATTGCATTGCTGTACTCACAGATTTTCTTAAGTAAAGAATCTGAATACTTCTCCTCCGATTGGTAATGGTGGTGAGGCTTGTGGCCCTCATTAAGCCTGAATATGATAGGGACACACGCCTTGGATGAGGGCTCCAGTTATGGTCTTAGATTAACGAAAACTTGACCTACAGCCAGTAAAGAACACCAGGACTCCCTTCTTGACCCAGACTCTTGGTTAGATGTTAGGTGATCTTAAATTCAGCCTAAAGCCATAATAATGGACTAATCATCATCATGATGGTTATTTGTAATAATCACTTTATTGGTCATATGTGGAATTAAATAAAAACCTTGCACTGAGGTACAGATGCTCTAAATCTAGGTTAAATTATGCCAGAGTTGCAGAAAGACTCGTGCTGTACTTGTAGCTATTATAGTTCTGTACACTGGTGGCAAACCTTTCGAGATTCCTTTGTGGTATACTGTTGCCTCTCAGGCAACATGCACTTCTTAGCAGTTTTCTAAGTTATCTGCATATAAATGAATGTCTTTATGCTTCCAAAATTATGATCCCAATTTAGTAGTTAATAAAAAATGACAGTGGTAAGCTTTTCTCTGCAATGGTTTTGTAAATGGCATGTATTTCTGGCACTCATTGCTCCGTTATTTGTAATCATCATGGACCAAAGGAGATAAAAATAAACCAAAGTATTTGCAGTTTTTTTTGCAGGTCTTTTTCCTGTTCACATATACTAATAGAGGTACATGAAATGCAACCTTTATCCGTTTTTTTGTGGAGATACAGTATTTGCATTTCTGGGGTCCATTCATTATCTGGACTGTTCAGACACTATGAATTATCAAACGTTTCACTTAGATCTCTCAAGGTGTTTGTTATGATACATTTCTGTAGCCCAATTTCTCTGGTGAGCACAGCTTCTTCAGAATAAAATGTACAGATGGCTGATTGCCCGGTTTACAGTTTATCCCTTGAAAACTGCAGTGGACCATCAATTTTGCATCTTGATTAAATCCTCTTTTGTGGCGATCATAAATTAGATTTCCCCTGCCGCCTGTCTTCTAAATCTGCCCAATAACAACTTTTTGTGATGTTTCTTTATCTGAGACTTACCCTCTGATTTCAAATATGCCTGTCTCATTTTTTGGTATTGCTTTCCAGACATTTTTGCAGGGATGAGTCAAGGCAAAGCTGACAAAGGATGAAGAAAGCGAGGAGTGACAGCTGTATGGAGAACACGGGGAGCTGATCGGATTTTCAAAAGGCATGCAGGAGAAGAAACAAGCTTTTTTTTTTTTTTCTTTTCCTGTGTATGTCTGTGTAGTACGTGTGATTGACACTGAAGCCATATAGAGATTTTACATAAGCTATGATCTGAGAGTTGAACATGTCCCTGCTGCATTGTAATTAGAGCGAGGAGCAGTAATTAGTGAAATGATATATACAGTACATGCTCCCTGTGCTCTGATAGTAATCCCAAACCCTCACGCATGCACACACACAACGCCCGTGCCACACTCTGTGTCTTTGTTCATGGTGGAATCACATAACACTGCGGCACAGCACTCATTGTTATTCCTTCCTCTGTGTCATTGAGTGCTTTGTTCTTATTCTCCGTACTGTACAGCTCAGGCTCTCACTGGCTTTTGCAGTCTCTACACACGGCCATGGCACTTCCTCCCTGCCCCCCTTTTGAGGTGACTGGAGAACATCAAACATGATTCAACAAGAGTGTCCCACTGAGCTGGGGCCAGCACCTTTTCAGTTTACTCAATTTAAAGGTACTCAAGCAAAGAACCTTTTATAGGACTTCCAGAATTGAAAACTTCGTTATTGATGTCAAAGAAAAATCATTTTCTCCAATCTACAACAGAAGACTCGGAAGATAAAATGGTTGCACTGGTCATGACATGAAAGGTGAAACTTGTCTCTCGGATATAAAAAGGACCCCAGTCCATATACACAAGGTCAAACTGCTTTCCACATTTGAGACCTTTCTGCCTGCCCTCGTGCTTTACTGCCTGCAGGACACAGAGCCAAACTCACATGACATTATATTAAATGGCATTGCCCATTCCAGCAGTCTGAGCCATTCACAGAGGCAGAGGAGGAAGGGATTTTAAAAGCAGCCTCCCTGTACAGTACCTTAATACGTAGGGTCGCATGTCAAACGACTGTGTCGCTCCTTTGTTCTTTGTCCTTATTCTGAACCCACGCTAGAGAAACTCTTGTTCTTTTTCTTACAGTACTGTTCTGCTTTTCCAAATCACAGAGGAAGAATATATGTTGGATATTTTCCAAAGCCCAGCTGGGTTTTTGTTGTCGCTCACCTGGTTTGTAAATTAGTATGCACCCAAGTATCATCAAAAATTAAATAAGCAAAAGGTTAGGTTTTAAAACTCACTAGGTTTTGATCAATTTGCAGCCTGATAATGAGCTGGTGTTCTATAAAACATAACAGAGATTATTGAAGATTATTCTTCATCTATTATTGCCACCATTTTTGTGGTGCAGTGTAAAAACATCTGCCTATGCTGCATGGTTATAGGGGGATTGTGACAGCCAGTGCATTGGTAAAACAAAGTAAAGACCCTTAAATAATGTATTGCACCGCTGTGAACCGATCAGATTCCTGACATATTTTATAAGAGGAAAAGATATAACGGCAGCACAAAAGAGGGAAGGGTTTCAATCTCTCTGATTTACAGCTGGGATTACACTGCTGGAAAGGAGCACAACAAAGCCTCCAATGACATAGTGCCTGAGCCTCAGCACCTTTAGTTAAAGGTAGATTTAAAAAGAGGCTCTCACTCTTGTGTGTACTGTACTTTTAGTTTTTATTAAACATATAAAATTGCAGTGCAGAATGCAGCGAAGGAAGCCGACTGTGATATTTTAGTTTAATTCACACTACATTTCTTGCTGTTTGTTTTTTTGTGGTATTTTCAACCACAAAATAGGGAACAGTTAAAGCAACGCTAGGTAGAAATTAGTATTTTTTTTGTGATTTAATGCCCCCAGTTTCACTGCAATACCACCGCCGTTATGATTATACTATTTTGCAACTTGCTACCAAACATTAAGCAAGTGCAACAACACAAACACATAGCAATAGCAGCCAGCTGACTTTTATTGTTATTAATGTTAATACCAAACCGTCTTAGGTACTAACACTTCCCTGGTGCTCTAAACTCACATTCTGGGCAGCATGGCTAACAAACTGAGCTAACATAAGTTAACAGCAACTACAGTTTGCAACAGTTGACTTTATTGTCCATTAGGAGAAGCAACTGGAGGACATCAGTGGGAAACTATACAATATTTCTTTCATTAAATATTATCCAATCAGTCAAATAGTCGGTGGTGTGTGTACAGGCTGCAGAGTGGGAATGACAGAGGCGTCACAGCGGTTTCAAATCATTTTGTTTATGGTAGAATAGTTACATAATGTTACTTCAACATACTTCACTGCATGTGTACAAACATGTCAATGCAGCATGCCAGCACGCTCTAATGTCCCAATGACTTACACAACTAGACAAGATACAACTTTGATTTATTCAGAGATCAGCTCGCACGGCTGATTTATTGTGATATATAATAACAGTGTGTACACGTAAAGATCAACAGGGCAAAGTGGGACTAATTTCACATTAACATGTACCACTGGGTTGGAACTAAGAGGGAAAGCACATCTGAATAATTCAATTCAATTCAAAACAGACCTTGGACATGTCACACATCCGTGTATGCAGACTCAGTGCTTTTGCCTGCACGCATGCAGCAACGTGCATGGGTGCACAGACTTAACGCTCCAGTACTATGTTCAATCTTCCTCAAGCTTTGATTCTCCCGTAGAGGATGATGATACCTGTTATGTGACAGAGAAAAGGACAACAGCTTGTTCAGTGACCTTTTTGAATTTCACAGAGCCTGTCAATGCTTAAAAAAAAAAAAAAAAAAAAAAAAAACACCTCAGGGATGGGCATATTTTATAACATAAAATGCACAAAGATGCACTCATATATACAGTATGAGGATGGTTGCATGCAGACCTAACCACAGAGTGACACAAATTCACCCAAACATAAACATGAACTCTCATGAGTGCAAAAACAGCTCTGCAGTGCTTCAGTGGGTGTGATGATTTAGGTCCTTTTCAGAGGGAAAAGTGCTGCTGAATAGTTGAAACTGAAAGTGCTTACTGGCAGACGTAAGTGATATAGTGGGGTGGCTGGTTTTCATTGCTTCTTCTACTTCACTCTTTTTTTTTTTTTTTTTTTCCTTTTTTTGCAATATACAGTATTTTTTTATAGAAAAAGAATGGAGTACATAAAGAGCACTTCCTCAGAGAATTTTGTTTTTCATTTATCTGCCTTCTCTACCTAAACTGTTTCCATACACAGTCAGACAAAGCAAGGAACCAGTGCATCAGATATTTATATCCAGCCCACACTTTAAACATCCCCATCCTGGTCTAAACATCAAAGTCAGGCATCCATTATGACAAACATTAAAGAGACAAAAATGTAGAAACAAAAACCCCCCGAAAAGATTAATGACATAATTTTCATCTCATAATTCCTCTGTAGTATACCCGTGAGCTACAGCTGTTAAATGTGCCGCTGAAAGTCTGGGACAAAACTAACACAATAGCAAGGCTGCAACCACAGAAAAGAATAAATCTAAATAGATAAATGAAAATACAAGGAGACAGGTTAAAAGGGAAAAATAGAAATGTTTTTATGTGATTTCAAATGATTTATTATAGTCACTCCCAAATCTCTGTTTGTACAGACATTCATGGTCCCCAAAGGGACTGAGCTGAAAACTCTACCACCACTATGAAGCTGACAACTTTGATCACCTGACTTTTCATCCTGCACCAATACTCCATGACTAAAAACTTACAGAAATACTTTTATGTTTTGAGCTAACTATCAAATATTAGTATAACCCAGGCCACAAGTTAGTGAGTTAGTGATAGACCAGCAACTCACATGGCCTCTTTGAACAGAACAATGTATGATTGGTGGTTAAACATCTGTCTCTGCAGGGTCCTTTGAAAGGACTCCTAATGTTGTCCGTGTGAGCCTGTCAAGGGCCAAAACAATTTAGTGGATGTACGCTGTCAGAGCACAAAGGATTACACATTGCATTGCCTGTTTCACAGCTGCCAGTGATATAGTGAGTTTGGTGACTCATCAGATTCTGTGACCTGCAGTCTTGGTTAGGTTGGCTTGATTAAAGCATTAGCTGCTCTCGCTCAGTACTAGACCAGTTTAAAATTGTTCTTCCCATCAGACACAAAAACATGGAGAAATAGGATCCACGTTGAAAAATTGCTCTCTGTATAATTTTATTTTATTTTTAAAAACTTTTGTTTAAAAAGTTAATGTAATATTGTTGCATACAGTATTTGTATTTTTGCTGAATTAACTTTTCCTGGCAATCAACAATGCTAATAAATTCAAACCATGTTTGAGCCAATAACTCAATGTCAGGCTTTTTGAGTTAATGGTGAGACAACCCAAGATCGAGACCTCGAGATCCAAATTGAAGATCCTAGAGCCAACATCTGCCCTCCTGCTGACATAACCATCACTGGTTAATTGAATAGACTGAGTATTAACCAGTTATTGAGTATGGTGTGTTATCATGCCTTGCATACAGTGATCCATTTGTTTTTTATATTCTAAATAATAAACTGTGAGGTTCGATTGATTTATGATAGTTGTCACTGAATATAGAAGAGATTTATTAGAATAGATGTTTTTTAGATTGTTACATACCGTGCCTTGGATCCAAAATGAAGAGTTGAGATTCCAGATAATAAGGTGCACCAGACAGAAAACTCATTTAAATTAAATAATAAAGTCAGAGGCTAAATACTAAGTAAAACGGTAGCAATAGAAACAGTTGTTGCTGAGAAATGCATCACTGTATGACTGTATTAGGTTCACTACCAGCATGCTAACATGTTAAACAAAAAGGGTAAACCAGTCTAACAGTAGCATGTTACTATGAACATGTTAGCTTTTAGCTGCAGACTCTTCTTGTGTCCTAAGAAGTAAATTCCCCACATAATAATGAATGCTCTGCTCGTCACATGCAGGACAGGCTTTCTAATTATTTTAGAAATCAGAACAAGCGCAAAAAGGTTTGAGTGTTTTGCGTGACATGCTGAAGCAGAACTTGAAAGGATGGAGGTCCAAGAATAGATTCCTGTTAACTTTCCACCAACACCTTTGAAGTCAGTCAGTGCCTCCCAGGGAGGACATGACAGAGGGTTAAAGCGAATCAGATCCTAAATGGAAAACGACCCCTGAAGCCCTCTCTGATCTGATGTGAGGACACAAAAAACGTGTGTGGCAGATAAAACCCTGCACCTTCAGACATCGTCTTCTCCATCATTTTGCATTCACATTACTTTCTTCAAAGGGGCTAATTCAAACACTACAAATGCAAATATGTCTGAACACAGTTCCCCGCAGGCATTGTCACTTTGAGAAAGACAGTTTATTTGAGATGCTGTGCAGAAGACAAGTTAGTGGTTCGTGCCAAAAATTGCTTTTAAACAACAGTGAAGGGCCCGGGTTGGCAGGATGTCACATATTACACAGGAGATGCAATTGGCTGTGAGTGGTCTGATGTGTTACGAGGAGAAAAAAATGTTCAGCGTGATAAATGGCCATCGAAGAAGGGCTGGAACTCAGCTGAGCAGCCTTGTTAGAAAGTCAGACATTAGTTTTATCAGGACTTAGCTCTGGAGGACTTTCAGGGAGGTTGGACAGCGAGCCATGTCCCAATTAAACCCGTCTCACATTTAGTGGGACCCCATTTAATGCATCAAATCTCCGGACTGTCATAATGTGTTATGACAGTTTAGATGGCCCTAATGGATCCCTGCATTAGTCATGATTATTACTTTATCATTCAGTAGCTATTAGAGACCTGCATCAATCAATTATTAGACTCTGATATCAGGACATTAGCAGGAGATGTACTGTACAGTGTGAGATGAGGACTAAAGAGGAGGGAGGCTGTCATCTCACGGTGCTTTCAAGGTTAACAGACTTTCACCATATGCGGTTATCAGCCCCTCTCATCTCTATTCACCCCGGAGAGCTTTGCAGCATTTATTTGAGTTTATCGTGAAAATGTCTCTTTATTGTGTTCAGACCAACTCGAGCAATAACTGTGCCTCACTCCGAACAGCTCTAAAATTTCTACTGCTGCTGAAAAGTAATCAGATTCCCCCCCTTTTCTCAAAGACATTCAAAAATCCAATCACGTTTAATTCAGTCTGTCAAACACACAAAGAGAACCTTTTGTGACGATTATTGAATGTTTTTGAATTGCCCCGTGAGACACAATGGTGTGCGACTGATGGCCTTATTCACACAGTAACAAGTAGGCAGCTGATGAGCAGAAAACAATTACAGAAAATGACGTGTTGCATTGATTGGTTAATAACAAGTTTACTTAGGACATAATTGTTGATTTTTACACGTCACTTGACGAAAAAAAAGAAAAGAAGAGGCATGAAGTGAGGGATGGTGCTCATTGCCTGAAGAGAATTAAATATTGTATAATGGGATTATATAGTGACTCTGTGGTCAGAAAGACTTGCATAACTCAAATGTCGCAGATTCAATGCCAGTCAGTTTATTAAAAAAAAAAAAACTACTGGTGAAGGGTCCTTGAGCATGAGCGGCAGTCAACGCTCAGTCTGCATGTTAGAAATATTAGCTAGTCTGCCAACATTGCTGTGTACTATGAATAAATCCTTTAAAACGGTAGTTCCCAACGATGTATTTTTTATCCGGTGCACCCCTGGAGAGCTATAAACACAAGCTACTATGTACAGGATGTGAATTTATTCTAACCTGAATGTTTTTTTAACAGTGTTAATTATATAAGCAATGCGACAAAACTTTTCCCCCCTTTAAAAGCTTGTGATGCTGGATTTGTCGCTATCCATTTCAACGTCCCTTGCTTGCTTCAAAATTCAAAATACAGGCACGCACTCTCATTTGCATCACAATGTGTTCAGGTGTTGGTACTTATTCTGGTTGGTGGGATGTCTGTCCTCTGTGTCCTAATTTTTCAAATTAGTTGAGCTACTCCACAAGCACCCACCCACCCCCCCTAAAAACTAAACTACCCCCCAGGGTACAAGTTCTCCTGTTGGGAATCACTGATTTAGTGCATTATTCATTCAAAACACAAGCAGAGTGTCTTCGGTCCAATTGGAAACCCACCACATAATTACACTCAGCATAGCTTGAAGAGCAGTTTCAGCGTAATTACTGTGGCTGTCACGTCACTCTTGACTGTATTTAACACCATGGAATGAATGATGATCAAGTGCAGTGTCACATATATCGGGATAAGGAAACACACAAACAGACATAACGTTTGAACTTTTAAGGATGTTTTACGATGTCACAAACCGAAGAATATTCACCAGCATGTTTTGACAATAAAACATCTTTATGTTTTGGCAGGGAGCTTGTTTTATAAGTAGTAAGTGACTTCCACTTGCAGATTCAAAGGCAGGATATCAAATGAGCGTGCCACCACTCCCACTTGTCTCTCTCTCTCTGTTTCACTGTCTTTCTCCTTCTCTTAAATCTCTGTCATGACACCTTCCCATTACTGTGGCACTGCACACCAGATCTGCTCTAATTATGCTGAAAGATACAGCTGTACCACACATTAGTGCATGAGCATGTGAGTGATTTAGTGTTTTGACTGTGCTTCATTAAGCCCTGTGAAACTTCCGAAGGAACAGGATGAAACTCTGAAAGTGTGTTAATCTGGTTTTCACACTGTGTGTGTGTGTGTGTTTCATCATGGGCCTGTGTGGTTGTGAATTAGACTCAGGGGACTGAACTTTGATCGTGGGTTTCTGTGCAGAGTAGAGGAGGGTACAGTCAGAGGGGAGGAGACAGAGGGGTTGAAGGAGGGGAACAGAGTCGACAAATATATCAGCAAATGTGTGGCAAGATGTTTGCCCTCTCTCTCTCTCTCTCTCTCTCTCTCTCTCTCTCTCTCTCTCTCTCTCTCTCTCTCCCTACATGTTGTCCCATCTGTTTCTTTTTCAACCTTTCTTTCTACAACTTATTTGTCCCCCGTCTCTCTCGATTCCTCTCTCGTAATCACTGTTTTATTTTTTTCTCTCTCAGCTGTGAAAAGAACAAGAATAAAGCTGTGTGTACTTGTCAACAGGGGTGTATGTTCCCTGTATTATTAACAGCCGCAGATTGTCCTACACGCACATGCAATTTGACTTCTTTATTCTATTATATTTCAGTTTACATTTGCATAAACAAGCGGCATCACTGTTCCGTCACAAGCAGAAAACATCCCGCTACATGGCACTTATCTACGTTACAGACATGAACACATGCATTGCCCTGCTGAACGAGCAAAACAAACAAATACTTGGAAAGAGTGCTGATGACACCGCTAACCTCAGTTTGCAGGATAGACAGCTAATTAGCCACTCAGCTGTAGTACATTAAACAGCAACATGTAAAGATGCCTGTCACCGAATGTCACTCGTGCCTGTTTCGATGCCAGATTTGGTCTTCCCTCTATTAATGAAAGACTATTGACAAACTAAACAAAACAAAAAAAAAAACCCAATTACATTATTTCTGAAAGCAAAAATGGATGACTAAGTGTGACTAAGTGAATATGGCAGAGGACAGTTAAATCCTTGGGTCGGATATTCACACTAATCATCAGTGAGCACAGACAGATCCCACCAAAAAAGGCACACACAAAGCACAACAAAGTTTGCGCCCTTTCTGTGTGTACAGCTCCATCATCTTGTCACCTTCTGTGTGAATGGTGTTTGAATCGAATTGAATTTAGCTCTCCATGCTGGAGAAGAGGTCATGCGGCTCAGGTTCTGAGGGTTCTCATATTTTTCGATCCATATTCTTTGATATATGTTTGCAGTCAGTCTATAATATTGTTGCCCAGATATTTCACACTGTAATTCTACTCTGTAAACGCAACATCTATTGCATATCAAAACAGATTTTTATCCGATGTGATGGTCTGGAGAAAAGGGGGTGTTATATGCTGTGGATTATAAATATAATACTAGATACTATATGTAATATGTAATATGTCTTATACTTTGTTTTTAGTGAAGAAAAAGTTGACAGAAGAGTTGATAGAAGTTGACACTACAGTGGCATACTGTAAACATTTTGCATACTTGAGTGTTTATTATTATTTTTTTTTTTCTGCTTTCCTTCCGATGTCCTCTGCTGTGCATCTCTTACATTCTCTACATTAAAGTAAAGAGCTCAGAGCACTGAGGGGTGTTAGTGTTTATACCACGGGCATTTTGGACCATTGGGAAGAGAGGATGCTTTCAGCCCTGAGGAGCCCTGAGGGAATGCTGATAAGGAGAGGAGCTGGTGTTGTGCCAGAACCAGAGCTGGGAAATCGGACGATGCAACTGGGCTCAGCAGCCTCTATGGGCATAATGACAGAGGCAAAGAGACCGAAGGGACGTTAATGGAATAAGCTGAGAAAAGAAAAGGAGAGAGTGACCGAGCAGGAGGCTGCTGGTCAAGAGTAAATCTTGGACTGATTTTTTGTTGCTGGCAAGACTTTCATAAAACAAAAGGCTGAAAGGCAGATGCTGAGTTTTGCTGTTGGACTAGTAAGTAATATTAGCTGACTGCTACTGTATGTCTTGTGTTGTTGCACTTGCTTGACATTTGGCTGTTAGCAAAATTGTCGACTTGCTCGTTTTTGATCATAAGCAACATAATCATAACAAAACCATGTGCGCAGCTGACCATATTTACAGTGGTATCACATTCTGAAATTGGGGGCTCTAAATCGCAAAAGTGCAAAATTTTACATAACTATTAATGTCAATCAAGCAGTTTTAGTTACACAATTTGAAATTGAACTCCAAGACAACCACACCCTTATTTTTTTTTATTTGGATCACCTGTATGTTCACAGGAGCCTCAAAGCCCCCCCGGAGCGTACAGCAATGCAACAGTAAATATGGATGAGTTTGTTGCTTTCTCTCACAGCTTGTGGAGATTTGGGTTGAGCATCAGGCCCCCGGAGCACTCTGGCAGCAAATCTTTTCATGAATCTTCTGTTCAATGTTCAATTATTCAATCTGGTTCCACGCTGGAGATTGCAATGACAGGCTGAGAGGACGGAGAGATGGATGTAGGGGAGAACCTCAAAGTAAATCACAAGCGGGGGATGTTTGAGTGTCTGAGATGGTGGTGAGAAAAGTGCAGGTGAGAGGTCAGGAAGCACGACAGAAACTGTGGCTGAGGTTAGATGTCTAAAGGAAAACTTTGCTGACTTCTTTTCTTGCACGGTGCTTGCTTGTCTTGATAGTTAATGTGGGAAGCACTGCACCCCTGTGAGCTACATGCATATTGATGTTGTGATTAAAAGCCTGCGCTCATATGACAGCTGTTATTTATGTTCCCAAGGATTAATAACTTCTTCCCAAGTCTGGTTTCTCTCCCGTTCCGAGCACACAAAGTTCTCGTACTCCTGAATTGGCTCCAGTATGGTAATTCTTCCAGAGGAGTGGGTTTAAATGACTCCTTCACACTCGTGGCTTATGTTCACTACGTCAGTGATGTGAATCCACCGGTTTGCTCATGCATGCATGCAGGCTGGTTCTTTTTTTTTTTTTTTTTTTTTACACAAACGCACACTTACACACTGTGTCAACCTCACTCAGTGGGAAGTTTTTCCACATGAGTTTTCATTTCCGAGATGGAGAGAGGTGATGCTGCAGAGAGAGATGGGGACACGACACACAGCAGCAGGAGGGAAATGAAGATTAATTAAATCTCCAGGGTTTCTAGGACGTTTTTTGGGCAGGAGCAGGAAATTTAAATGCCCCCTCCTCCCCTCCCCATCTGGGTTGTGGTACAGATATCGTTAAATGATGGACGAGGGCACACATCATCACGGGTCTTCGAGCAAACATGAATACTCACCTTTTTTTTTTTTATCATTAGTGCTCTCACAGGAGCTCGCTTCATTCATTCGCAACTTAATCACAGAGGAGGACACAACAGACACAATGTGGACGACTTCATTATCAAGACAAACAGAAGTGCTTACAAAAAGAAAGAAAAGATAAAAAAAAACAGATTTATATGTCAGTCAGGGACACAGTGCCATGACAAAAGTCATTGTGTCTGATGTCTGTTAGTCGTACTATGAGAGTGACACCAGCAGAGCACATCCAGCAGTTTCCATTCACCGGCATGCGATTGCATTGCAGCAGGACCCGTTGCCTCATTTCAGACCCTCACATTCTGAATAGTCAGCACAACAGCTGATGCTCTCCTCTCTCCTCTGCCCCCTCCGCTCTCTATCTTTGATCAGTTTCTATCCATCTTCCTGTCTTTCTCTCGAACTCCAGCTCAGTCTCCTTTTCTCACTGTCAGAGGCATGACTGACAGCTGTGAGCTTTCACATAATTGCATCATAATTTCACAACCTTGCACTTTTTTGACTGCTAAGCCTATAATAAATACTGCAGATGTATACTTTAACTCTCAGCAGATTTATTTTAACCTCTGGCTCAAATTTCATAATTTAGGACTTAAAGTTGCTAAATATGGGTTTTCGGTGCAAAATTAAATTTAAAGATGAGGCATTAATCACTTAATACAGTTATAGTACACATATAGAGTATATGTGGGTGTCCTTTTGCCTCATTGCAAATGTACTCTGTCATGGATACTGTAAAAGTCCTCCTCTCCACTCATAACCGTGTTTTGTTACCTCACTTGGGAATTTGAACTTCCCAGTGTGGAAAAGTATGTGCAAAGTTGCATAATTTAAAAGTAAAAGTTTGCCTTCACGTTTATCCACCGAGGAGGTAGGGGAATGTTTCTCTGCACTTACTTTAAGTCTTACTGCACTTACTTTAACGTGAGCACACACAAGCATGATTTTGGGACTAACCCAACTAAAATAAATATGGTATCTTGCAGTTAAATCTTTTGGTGAAATTAAAAATATTATAATGTATATAAATATTCATAGATTCTAGAGAGAGGGAGATGGGGAAGATGTGCTTTTAATTTGTAGTTTATTGAACTTTTGGTGAAAAAAAGTACCACATATTATTTAAGATTCAAAACTTGAGGCACTCATACAGCGTGCTAGAGTGCTATTAGGTATATCACATTATTGTATAGCATTATGCTGTTGCAGTTGGTTGAGGAGGAGTTAATTATAACTACTTTATACTCTTTATCATATTTTAAAGGCTGATTATAGTTTTCACATAATATCTGAAAAGTAACTGGTAACTATACCTGTCCGATAGATATGGCGGAGTATAAATCAAATCAAATGGACGACCCAACTGTTTTATTTTGTTTGACTTTGGCCTCTGTCACCCGGTGTGCAGCAGCAGAGGCTGATACCTCTGGCTTGTCCTTGTGGACAGAGCTGCAGCTGGACTGCTCATCATCAGCGGAACAGAGGGGCTGTTAAATGTGACCGCTCCGCTGTTTCCCCTTTAACTCAGTGCCATCAGATTCAATGTGACACGCACAGTGCTGCTATGCAGATCTGAACTGGCTTCTCACTTCACACCAATCTGCACGGCCTCGTCACAGGGCAAATGCTGCTGTCTCCCGTGGCACTGGCGTGACACACACACACACACACACTTGCCCACATAAAGACACAAATAAACTACCAACGCAACACACACACACACACACACACACACATGGAGCTAAATGACCAATTTTTCTCAGTGCAAAGATGATTCATCTCTGGGTGTCTGTGAATTTCCCCTGCGGTCTCATCCCTTGTCTCTCCGTCTGCTCTCCTGCCTTTGACACTCCTCTGTTCTCCCTCCTGCTGCTCGGCTCTCTCTGGGGACTATGATTTTAAATTAAGAAAGTGGAAACCAACAGGGAGCCTGTACATCTGTCAGAAATTTAATGAATAGTAGCATAGTTTGTGTTATTCCTGGTATGGAGTTTGGAGTTTGTTTTTCAAAATGGGCTGAGGCCATATAGTTTTTTATACGTACTATTTATTAACATTAATATTATTCTTTCTGTTTTAACATATGATGCAGACTTCGTATATTTTAAGTCTACTGTTAAGTACTTTCCTTTGACATTTGCCATGTACTGTATGTGCCCTAGTTTTACTGTATAACAGCAACTGATTCACTTTAGTTGTTTGCCTGTTTATTTCTATTTATGTTAACAAGGTTAGACTGTAACAGTAGTTTAGCCTGAGTGCAGAGGAAGGCATCAGCTGAAGTGTTTGTACTTGTTGTCCTTCCGTACTGTCAATGAATAAAGACAGCAAATGATTTGTGATATCTTTAAGCACTGATGCTGATTGCCATTATAATCACATGCAAATTCACTGATGCTAATGTACTGAATAAAAGATGCAGTGAATGAGCCCTCTGCATTAGGATTTAATGCATTATGGTAGTTCCAACTAATGAACTATAACTATCATCATAATGAGCTTATTCACAGTTAAACTTGAGTTTTACTGTATACGCTTTTTTTCCATTGCAGACATTTTCACTTGTCATAGTTGACACAGAGGTGGACTGATAGCTAGAAAAGTGCCAGTTCACCTCAGGTGCATTGCGGAGGTGCCCTTGAGCAATGCGCTGAACACTTAACTGCTCAGGCTGGCGTGCTGTGGCAACATCAATCTGATATCTCTACACATCAGTTGCATGTATAGGTATTTGCCAGATCTGCAGTGTAATAAAAATTATTAATTCAATTTATAATAATTAATAACATGAATCCATTTCATTTACATATCTCTTGTCATGGTTTTGAGTTTCTTGTTTCCTGTTTTATTTTGTAATTCTCTGTATCTTATATTACTTTACTTCCTGCCTTTTTGTTTCACACCAACTTTGATTATATTCCAGCTTGATTAGTTTCACCTGTCTCTGATTAGTTTTAATCTTACTGATTAGTTTGTATCATCGTGTTTTCACTTGTGTGTTTAGTCCCTGTGTTCCTTGGTTTCTCTCCTCAGTTCTGGACTTTCTCTTTTTTTGGACTCCTCATGATTTTTCATGGATTTACGGATTTCAGTTTGTTTTTGACTTCACAGACGCCTTATGTTTTGTGTTTACCTGCCTTTTCTGTACTCTTCTTTACCCTTCACGTCACGTCTGCATTTGGGTCCACTTCTTGAACAAAACGTTCAAGCATACAGCAACAGCATACACAACACCACAATCCTGAAACCGGCACACTCTATTAGAATGCAGCCGTCGTTTACGTCACTAATTACACCTCTGCTTGATAGTTATACGTACGCTTTGATAGTCAAGATGTGCGCTGTGAAAAAAAGTGCTGTTAGATAATAAAGTGAAAATAAATAAAAGAGATTAAACATGCCTCCACAGCTTTTAATTTATTATATACCTCATAACTCACAAGCTGCTGCACACCATAATGAATATTGGCAGATAATAAAAAGCATAGTGTGTTATGTTTGCTTGATTAAAGACATTAAAACCCCTCTTTTAATGTTTTTTTTTTTGTCAGCATTCATTTTAACTCATCATAGTAGGAAAAGCACAGGTGTTAATAATAACATTAATGATGACAAGATTCCATTAAAATGTCACAGTTAGCCATTTAGAGTAAATGGAAATCCGCCATCAGCCATAATTTAATTAATTTAATTATTTATACCGTGTTTTTTTTTTCCAAGCAGCAACATCTGTGGCTGTGAAGTGAAGCCAATACAAAAGAGTCAAAGACTGCAGTTCCACAAATGGCCACTTGAGCCGGCTACAGAATAAGTCTCCATGAGCTCCCATGTTAAAATGTCCAACTTCACAGCAGAAATAAACATGTTTACAGCCTGGTACAAAAAATGGGTTTGGTCTCTATAGCTAATGTCCCGATTCATGACAACTCTACTGAGTCTGATTTTTTATATAACTCACATGTTCAAATTGTATTAATTGTGGCTGCTTTTGTTGACAGGTGGATGCCACGACACGTGGCTTGTTTGAGCACCCAGGCTTCATTCAGGTGCATGCTGGGAGGTGGCAGAGGCAGGATTGCCAAGATGGCGGCGGCCACCACACTCTGAGCTTCACAACATTAAAAAAACACCTACAGGTGACATCATGGATACAACGTCCATATTTAATACTGTCAACGGTTGTGGCATGTCAAAATGTCTGCTTTCGCTGTCCTCACTAGAGGGCGGCACTGCTGCACGTACACAGAGCACAAACACACAGCTTGGTGGAAAAGTTGGTGGAGACATGCTAGCTACAAAATGAGCTTGTTTATTGTGAGAAGGAGAAAAAAAGAAGAAAGAGCCATGTGCAAAAAATAACACAGAGGAGGATGGTGACAGTGCAGATATTTGAAGAAAGCAGCAAGGTGGAGGAGGGTGACACTGATGTTGGTGATGCTGGCTAACCTTAGCTCTGCTGGTGATGGCTGGCTGTGATGACACACACACACACACACACACACAACTGACCGTGCTCATCAAACACCTTGTTTCAGGTGAGACAGCTGCTTCTGTTGCAGTGTGCTTCTGTGTATTTTAGTTTTTTTATGATCATAGTTTGTGTCTGTGATGAATGTTTTTCTGATTGGTAGTCTGAACATTTTGTTGTTGTCGTTGTTGTGAAAAACAGATTTAGGTGATTGATTCACTAATGTGCATAGAGGAAGTTTACTTTGATGATCCCCTGCAGCTCAAGTCATTAAAGCCTGCATTAAATACAAGTGCGTCAGTGAAACTTTGCTTAAACTTATATAATACGCTCATCTAGTATTATAGGATGTGTGTGTGTGTGTGTCTATGTTGGTTAATGACAACCTCGTCTCTTGAGAAATGGACACAGCAGAGATGAAGTGGACATTAGAGGAGCTGGAGTTGGTGCGCAGATTTTCTGTACTCTTCACTTGCTGCAGATGTGAATGATTATTATTTCAAGATGTTTTATGGTTAATTGATATGCTACTTATTCATGTTTCAAGGGTAGGCTGGATATGCATATTTGCAGTGTGTGGGTGTTTTTTTTTTTTTAAATTTATTTCCTCTGGAAGGTTTTATGAGATTAAACAGGTCTTCATCTCGTTAAAAGACTGAGTTATAGTATTTAGCAGGATAATTTGAATTAAACTGATTATCAATATCTCTTTGTGTAAGCAGAGGTGTGTGAAAGATTGTGGATCACTTTAACATTTTTAGCAGTATAAGTCTGTCACAGTTTGCTTTAAAAAGTAGACCCAGATGCAGATGAGGAGGAGGTTTGTGAAGAAAGGGTAGCTTTAATAATTTATGGAACAGGAAAACAAAAAGCGTGTGATGAGTCCAGGCAGAAAAAAAGTCCAATAATCCAAGATAAGTCCAAACAAACAAAATGGAGAGAGAGAACAGTAGGAGCAGGAACACTGGGAGAAGACTGAGTAGCTTAAACAGAACCATAGTACAGAATAGACCTTTTTCCCAGCAGCCGTTTTAACATGAAACAGTAGCCCATTTATTCATTCATTTATTGCAGCAGAGACTTTCCAGTGAGCCAATATGCGCCACAGCAGCAGCCTGACTGTGTTTGACCTGAAACAGACCCTTAATTAGTATCATTGGTGTTTACTGTACCTACTATTTCATGTCAAAACGGCTGTTGTGAAAAAGGTCTATACAGACGACCTGACATGGGAAACCACAAGTGACGGCACGATGATGAGACACTAATCAGGGTGGAACTGATACACAACAACAAAGGCAGGAAGTGACGCCACAGACACGAGGAGAGGGCAGAGATACAAGATTAAACAGGAAATACTAAACCATAAACCAAAACCATAACACACACCATTCTCTGTTTGAGCTGAAATATATATATAATATGACTGAATGTGTTACTGCTGTCATTGTTTATAGTTAGTCTATCTTCTCCTTCTGGCTACCCTGTAGCCACTTAAGTCAAAAAACAGCCCAGAGCTGCCTGAATGAGCCAAATGTTAAAAAGCTTTCAGTCTGTTTTTGCCAGCCTTTCTCTGGAAACATGTCAGCTTTCTGGATTTTGTCATTAATGACTGCAGCTGATATTGACAGTCAAGACACACACTGAACATGAATCATGTGGGGACTAGCGTTTCTAATATAATCACGATATTCAAATGAATATTGACGGTTTGCTGATGGGACTTGACGACGTATGTGAGATGTTTTGACACGCCGTGTTACTGTTATCAGAGGGAAGATTAATTTAATGTACAGTGTATGACAGTCAGTCAATTATGTCAGTTCTATCTGTCAATGGATTAAGAGGAGCACTGAATCGAACTGTCTTGCTGTGAGTTGTGGCCATATGTAAGTGTTATGCAGCAGTGATTTACATAATGGTCACATTCAGTTTCGAAGCAGGAAGTAGGCTGACATTAATATAGAAATGTGAGAAAGTGAGAGTTCGTGCTTGGTTTGACTGGTGGATATGATCATGGTGATAAAATATGCATTTCTCCCTAAACATATTTTTCTTGGAAATTAAGGTTGTTGCATACTGTTTTTCTTTTTTTTTTTAAACTTCTCTGCCTCTTTCTTAGCTGCGTATACTGTAAAGTATTAAATAAGAAATTCATTTTTTCCCCACTTTTTTTAAAACTGTAAACTCCTCGTAGTAGCCATCTTGTGAAATCTCCTTCAGTACTTAAAAGCGACTGCTAAAAGAGTCCGGGAAATAATTTATTTCTCTGCAAGTGGGTCACTAAGCATCCGCAGAAGGTGAAATATTGAGATGCATTAAATCATTGGTAGCTTAAAGGTGGAATGTTGTGAGCTCAAAGGAAGTGTGTGAGTACATCAGCCTGTCTGTGTGTGTGTGTGTGTGTATGAATATGTGTGTGTGTGTGTGTGTGAATGTGTGTGGGTGGGTGGTTGTTGCATACTCTTGGTCTTTAATAAGTTAGGGCCACTGGAGCCCAGGGTTTAATTAAGAGTTAGAGACAGATTTAGGCCTCCGCAGCACGATGCTGGTCTTCTCCTTGGACACACACACACACACACATTGCAGGAACAGGGATGTCCTTGGATGTTTTATGAATCACACTCTTAATACCTCCGAAATAAGATGGACACTTTGCAAGAGTATACAGAGAAAAGTTCCCCGAGATGACAAGAAAGAGACATGAGTTAAGGAATTGCAGTGGAGAAAATACAGATGTGAAATCATATCAGCAACCTCCACGTTCAACGATTTGCACATCTGGCTTATTCAGTTGTGATGGTTTATGAAAGCATAATGAGGAGTGGTGAGAGGAGCACAGGCATGATGCTCCGGGTTTATTTATTTACCCACAGGGAGAGGCCGGAGACCTGAAATATACAATTTTAAAATAATAAAAGTGAAACTGCTTTTCTGCGTAAATGGAAAATATGGAAAATATCTCCACTGCCACCGCTGCTGCCTCTTTTCAGCTGGAATTTTATTTCGTTCTCGCTTTGCTCCTGTTTTTCCAAAGCAATAAATGTTAGGTAAAAAGGTGGAGATCAAAGTAAGAACACAAAATAAATTGCATGGCAGAGAGTGTGGGGATAAAGCTAAAATTAAAGCTGCTCCTCTCATACCAGAATCAGAAACCCATTTATTCACTCGCATTGAAATTCAGGAGGTTGGTATACTTTGGGAACCATTTTTTAAAAAGAAAATGTAATCAAATATTAAAAGCAAAATGCTTTACATTTGAACATTTCTTCTTCTGTATATATAATCTGTCTTTCCTCACTGTTGAGCAGAGCTTGTTCTTGACAGTGTTTAACTAGAGCGGGGAGCTTGATATCTGTTGCCTCATCCAAAGTGAGGTTTTTTTTTCAAATCGCATATAAAGTGGTGTAACAAGTCAGTGCAGCTCTTTCTTTCCCTTTCCTTTCTTACACAAACGCACCGCAGTGGTGCACAATGAACTTTGGTTGTCAAAAAAAAACTTCCAGAAAGCTGCGGCAGTTTTTGGCTTGGCATCAGTGATCCGGTGCTTCATAAACCATAACAAATCATTTCAGCACTAAAAAACAAATCTTTATATCACATCTTTATGGCTTGTGACAGAGAATGTGGCTGAGCTGAGATGTATCTTTAGGGCTCCTTTACTCAGCTCAGAGACCAGTATTTATGCTTGCTTCAGGCAAACTGGCAAAAAGAGACAAAGAGATTTAAAGTGAGACAGAAATTTAGTACAGCCCTGACACAAAACATTGAGCTGATTGATACTGTGCCGCAGCAGAAGAGTTGTTTTGTGTTGTTACTGTGCTGAAATGATTAGTTCATTTAGTTGCTTTTATTGTATTATTCAAGAATTGCTCATTGATCAAGCAAAAATGTCGATGTGATCTACTGATCTTTGCTGCTTTCTCTTTGGGTTTCTGACTGTCGGTTGGACAAAACAAACAGTGTGAAGACATTTAGAGTATTTCGTGCAGTTGACGCACACAAAAATGTTTGGGCAATGTTTTGATTAGTTTGAAACTGTCCTTGTATTTTAGTTAAGCATGGCCGTCAGAGAAAAGTCACAAAAAGAGAGATACCCCTGTGTCCTTGTGCACGACGCAGACTGGACATGACCTCAGTTGAAGCCTAGCAGGCTGTTTGTAGCCGGAGAGATTTATGAAGTGTGAGTTTTCATCTAAAACTCTCTTACCCCGCTAAGCAGTGAGGGCATTCACTCAGGGCTACCTGTACAACAAAGTGAGATTAATGCTGGAAAGTCAATCAGTGGTCTGAAGGGTGCAAATTTGATTTCACTGATTAGGCTCCTCTGCCTTCTCTCCCTTACTCCATCCCTCATCTTCATTCCTCATCACATCCATTTACTTCACGAGATGATTTTTTTTCCCCCCAAAAAGGGAAGAGCTTCTCGTTAGTATGCAGAGCGAGCGGAAGTACAAACGGCACACTTCTGAATGAAATATTCATGACTATAGAGACAGCTATCTTTGAGTGTGTGTGTGTGTGTGTGTGTGTGTGTGTGTGTGTGTGCATGCATGAGAGAGAGAGAGAGAGAGAGAGAGAGAGAGAGAGAGAGAGAAATAAGGATGGAGTACAGTTATCATGAAACCTCCATCCAAATTTTCCACACCCTCTTTCGGGACAGTTGCACTCTCGTTGCACCTATTGGCTCTTTGAACCTGAAGAACAGACGGAGAAGAAATAGAAAAATAGTTCATCTTATCCCTCCCCCTCTTTCAAACTGTCTGTCTTTTGCTATTTCTCTCCTCCTCTGTTCTCTCTTTCCGCTGTTCCTCAGGCGCCTGTCACTTCAGCACTGTTGGCGATATCTCTATGGCAGCAAGTAAAAAAGACTTGGCACCATCCCAGCTGACAAACTGAAGGTGAATGAAATGCAAAATAGCTTTGAAGTCGTGGCGCTGCCGCATTACCGGGTGATGCTACTTGGAGGACTGTAAGTGTGTTTTAAGTGTTTGAACGAGTGGATCAGTTGTGTAAGTTTCAGGGACAAATAACAACTGAAAAAAGCTTTGAAACACCAAGAAAGGAAGAAGGAAGATTAATTATCCAGAGGATGACTATATATAATTTTACTAGTACAATACTAATGAGGGGTGGCATGGTGGTGCAGTGGTTAGCACTCTCCCCTCAGAGCTGGGGCCTTTCTGTGAGGAGTTTGCATGCTCTCCTTGCGTTTACATCGGTTCTCTCCGGGTACTACGACTTCCTCCCACAGTCCAAAGACATGCACTTAATAGGTTAATTGGTGACTCTAAATTGCTTGTAGGTATGAATGGTTGTTTGTTGTGTACCCCGGCTCTTGCCCTAAGTCAGCTGGGATAGGCTGCAGCCTCTCCATGACCCTGATGAGGACAAGTAGTTACAGATGATCAATGGAATAGTGAGTGGAGGACAATTGTTTAATATGCTTTTTGTTGTCTTTGCAGATAATTCAGATAGTAAAGGTCAATTATAATTCATATACTATGGCATAAATTAGTGTATTTACATGCACTTTAATAATTTGCTTATAATATAACACAATGCTTCTATTATTAAAACTGTCATGTAAACAACCAGGATATATTATTGGTATAGTTGTAATGTAATGTCAGTGAACACCCAGCCAAAACTACATCTAGTCCAGAGTTGGATAACTTTCAGTCTTTTGAATAACTCTTGGCATGTTTACACCTCGGTCTGGTTTATTTTAGTGTTTTAGTTTGGAAATCCTGTCTCTGCCTCTGGCAGTTGTCAGTCAAAACAACTGTCTTCCCTTTCGCGGAAGACAAGTTTGACATGTCACCGTCGGAAAAGCACAGGTGTAAATAATAAAAATTAATGATGGTTAAATTCCGTTTAGCTGCTTCAGTTTCAGGCACATTGCACATGCAGGCTCTCTGCCACGCTGTCATGACTTATGGGGATGCTTGGGATGAGAAGGTTTGAGTTTCACAACAGCTGATCTCCTGAGTTAAGAACGTGTGTGGTAAATGGAAAAAAAAAACAAAAACATCATCAATGGCATCATGATATTACAGTTCGTCTTGGCAACTGGTAAATAAAGAACAGAGCTGCCTTTTGAATCCAGTGCAGCTAGAAATGATTAATGTGTGGTTATGTGCACTGTGACGTTTATCTTTAAAACACAGCAGCAGCAGTGAGAGAGAGAGAGAGAGAGAGAGAGAGAGAGAGAGAGAGAGAGAGAGAGAGAGAGAGAGAGAGAGAGTTGGAGGTGGAGAAAAGAGTCAGCGAGTTCACAAATGTTCGAGAAGTTTTTTTTTTAATGTATTGCAGTGCAATCATTCATCATTTATCAGACCTAAATTCTCTTAATGGATGATAAAGTAGTAGAATCTAATTGTTTGAATATATTGGTTCAGCTGTAACTTTGTTTGTTCCAGTAATAAGGATTTTGGTGATATACAGTTAAAATGTTATTTCTTTGGCTTTTATTTTAATTAAGCTAATGCTGAAGTGCTAGAAACTGTAGGCTCAGGAAGTATTAATATCTCCATAATTAGCAAGGTCACCGCTTGATTGACAGGTAGGTGACGTTACAGATGGCTTATTAGAGAACCTCGGTGTCATTCGGACTGATTCAGGTCCACCGATGATCCATGTCTTTACCAATATTTAGCGAGGGCGGAAAAAGCAGTATATCCAACATGGTGGCAGGCAGTGGCACATATTTTCGGCTTCAAAACAACAATTCAGAAACCTATGGGTGACGTCACTCTGGCTCTATCCATTCTCTATACTGTCATTGGTTGCTTCAGTCTGTGCCTCTTCCTGTGTTCCTGCTTCTGCATCATGGTTCTGTTTATTGGACTTCTCTTGGATGGATGAATTTTAGTTTGTCGTTGCCTGGACTTTCCCGCCGTTTTGTGTTTACCTGCTTTTTTCTGTAAATTACTGAAGTCTTCTGTTCACTTTAACTTCCTGTCTACATTTAGGTTCACTTCTTGAACTGAAACCTGACAAATGTTCAACTGTATTCAATGACTGGTGACTGACTGTTTGAAGATGTTTTTCAAATTCATCTTTGTGACTCAAACTGCAACAGTTAAAACACGTTGAGAATACCGTATATCCATCCCACATCCAAAAATACTGCACTTATTCCAGTCTTTTCAGCTGTGCCACAACCACCTACTTTGACAGCTACCTTATCAAAGTGCACAGAAAACTTTGGCTTTTGAAAAAATAAGGACAATGTATAGATTTTATTCTGAGTTGAGACTGAATCTATGATGTGTAATATTTCAATGTGAAGCCAGAGCTCACTCTTCAAAGATGTGAATGATTGTAAAAAAAAAAAAAAAAGTGGTAATGTTAGTCATATAAGTCCTTGGGTAATGAACTGAGATTTTTATCTCCCTCTCCTGACGTAAACCCCTGCAAATTATTTTGCTTTGATATTGACTGTAGCAGCGTGTCTGACAGCTCCTTCAGGCTTGACAAGAGGGGAGGAGACAGGGAGAAACTCATGGGTTATTGAAGAAAATCTTCCAGCGGGCAGGTTAGGTCCATAGAGTAAATTACCAGAGTTAGATCCAGAGTTAAAATGTTCCCTATTTTGTGGAACTGAAAACTCAGTATTCCTCATTTCAGGGTTTTAGGAGCAATGTGTAATCTCTGGGCACATGCTCCAAAACATAGGGGGCAGCATTTCACCTTGTCTCACCCTTAATGTGTTGACGCTCTTCAAGATTTACAGAACCTTGCAATGTCATAAATGTTAGAAATGTATAGCAAACCTCTTCTTACTTAAAACTATTAACATAACAGCAGTATGAACACACAGTAAACAGATTCTGATCGCACTAAACAGGATACAGAAATAACGACATCATGATGGCCATTTGCAAAAAGTTTGAATTCATTCTTTGAATTGACAAGATGACAAGCAATGAAGCAATTAAAGTGTGAGTTCAGATCAATCAGAGCTATGCTAAGTTAGTTCATAGGAAAGTAAGGCTGGAATCGAGTGTCAGGCTCATATTTTCAGACTTTGCCAGGTAGTCCATCTTTCTTTGCTTAGTTTTCTCCAAGCAGTCTCCTTTTTTGTCTGGTCTCTGTATAAATATGAAGTAGCATCACAGAGCTCTGGGTTCCCACAAAACAGTGGATGTCTGCACCAAGAGTGAAAGTTTGAAAAATAAAGTCTGAGCTCCCCTTCGTGCTGCGGGTAAACACCTCCAGATCAGAGCAGAATCCGACGTGACTCTGGGTGTTTATTTTTCAAGAAGCTCCAACTCTGCCCCTGCCGTCTCTTCTTGGAGCTCCCTGCTAAAACAGTCTGTCGGCCAACAGCAGCTGTCTGTCCCTCTGCTCGGCCCAGTTCTCTACTTCTTTGTCCTCATGTTGGACTGAGGGCAGACTGAACGCTACAGTGATTCACTGTCACCTCTTGTGGCACAAGCCATATTACCAAGCGGCAGCCTCCGTGGCTGTGAAGCAAAGCCAGTGCAGAACTGCCAAAAACTGCAGTTCCTCGAACAAGTCAAACTCAAGCTTCATTCAGCCCGCCTCAGCTACCTATGATCCGAGTGTCTGCCCATTTTTAGATTAGCCAGGAGGAGGCAGAGACAGCACTGCCAAGATGGCAGCAGCCAAAGCAACCATGCTCTGAGCTTCAAAACAGCAATTCAGAAACCTGCGGGTGACGTCACGGATACGACGTCCATTCTTTGTCGCTAGCATGGTAATACAGTACTCTTTTCTCTATATTCATAGACATATTTGACATAACCTCATTGCTTCAGGTCAGGGAGCATGTTGGCTCACTGGAGAGGCTCTGCTGCAATAAATGGAACTGAACCTTAATTAGTATCATTGGAAACACCTGTGTTTACCTACTATTTCATGTCAAAGTGGGTGCTGTGAAAAAAGGTCTATGTTAGTTCATTTTTGATTGTTCTTAAACTATGATTCTGACAGAGCCTTTAAAAACAGTAATTTAAAAACTTATTTTTGTTGGTGTATGCACCAAAGTATACGTGCGGTATGTAATCCCAGCTTTGTTTAACAAATCATCTTGTTGAGCTACCTGCAAAGTGTGATTTAAAAATTTAAAGCAATCTGATTTTAAATCTTAATGAAGAACATTATTCCCATTGAGAAAATACCTCCATATCGACAAGTTGTCATCAGGACAACAGTCTGCTGCCTTATCTTGAAGGATTTTGACCTGGATTTCTCTCACACACTCTAATGAGTATGAATGTATTTATATGCAAGCATGTATATGGATGTGTTGTGTATCTTGGATGATTGTGTAGCCTCGGTACTCTTCACAGAGGGTAGATGACTTATTGATTAAAAGGACTCATTTATTCAGATGAGGCATCTGGAGAGGCCTGGGGGCTTGATTTAGTCATGAAATCAGCCCCCCTCTCTCCTCCGTCCCACTCCCTGAGAAACACCTCACACATGGTACGAGAGCCGCTCTGGAAACTCTGTAATTCATAAAAAAAACAAAAAACAAAGAGAACAGAAGTTTTGGAAATTCTTCTTTGTCATTTGATTCTTTGAGACTGCTATATAATATGCCAGTTTGGCAGGCTGATTTGAATCCTTCTTGTAATGAGACCCTTCTGTTAATTACCCCTAGCATGCAAAATGAATATCACCTCTGGGTTT
Organism: Protonibea diacanthus; assembly: GCA_028641955.1. Lineage (NCBI taxonomy): Eukaryota > Metazoa > Chordata > Actinopteri > Sciaenidae > Protonibea > Protonibea diacanthus. The sequence goes on from CM053989.1 coordinate 12,325,473, forward strand.
TTACAAATATTAAATGAGGTTTCTCCTCACATCTCTGCTGAGTTGACTATGCGTGTCAGACTACTAGGCCATCTGAAATGAGTCTTCTAACATCAGTTCGTGTCCAGATGTGCGAGCTCTGGGTTTTACTCAGAAGGCTGTGCAGTTTTTTTGGAACAGGTTTCTCCAGAAGAAAATTAGCCGTGTTAACTGAGTTTTCTCTTGGCGCAATTTAACCTTGATATAATGCAAAGTGGATTTTTCATTTACCTGACATTTAAGGAATCAGATTACACCTGACAATAACCAGGTCGCAATTTAACCTGTTAAAAAAAAATCAGCTGACAATAACAAGGTTGCTTAACTGTATTTAAACACACTGAATGTCTTCTGTAGCCTTTAAACTCTTTGTGTTGGCTTGCCTATCCTGCACTCTTCCCTTGAGCTCTGTCAAATGCAGGGGCTCATGGGGAGAGAGCAACAAAGCACAGTAGTCCCTGTCACTGTTGCTTGTTGCAATGCCAGGCCATGATTCACTCATGGCTGACAGACTAAATCTCGTGCTAGGCCGAGCCTGATATGACTTATAGACATGTGCCAGCTGGGTTGTGACTGCCTCGGATTTACTGTGCCTTTCTGCCAAATTGCCGACATCACCTGCTGCTGATCTGCCCCAAAGCCCAGGATTTGCCCCATGTTTGCACAGGGTTCTGCACACACAACTTCCCGGGGTTAGTGGATGAGACATGGACTATTGGAAATAAAGGTGTCAATACTTTTTCACGAGGTGAGAACACGCCGCATGTTGTAGAAAATAAAAGTGATGCCACAGGGCTCGACAGTAACAGTTGCCGGGTTGCCATTGACAACAATCTTGAGAAATGGTTGAGAATGGATTTGTGATATTTCAATGTTGCTGTTACAGTCAGAACCCACAGACAGTTATCAATGGTGAAGCTAATGAAGTTATTTTACTGTGGGGTGAAAAATTCAACTAACATGACAACAGCTGGACGTTGTACCTGAACACTCAAGATTTAAATTCTGAATTCGATAAAACACAAATTTTGTTCAGTTACTATAAAATAAAACGACCTTTGAAACATTCTTCCACATCACATCTTCCTTATTAAGCAGACGTATAGAGCATACTTTCTGAATTATTCAAAATATAATTTGACTTAAAATGGCAGCCATATCTTCAGTTTTTGGCCAAAAGCCGTTACCACTGGCTACCACCACTTTTAAAAAGGTAGTAACTCTGTAGCCCCAAGATGTGAGTCCGTGTTATCTCATTCGCTGTACGACAAAGCCTTTAATCTTAGGCCTATGTCTTTTGGCGTGCTAGCCTTTATCTCGGTTGAGTAAGTACGCGGCGGCCTCCATGCACCTCCTGTGTGCGATTTAAAGTTCACGTGAAAACGCCTGTTTTGACAGGTGCTTGAATGAGGGATTAGAATCGGGATGAGAGTTGCATTAATCAGAGGATTCATCCTCTGCTGCCTCTCTCATCCCACCGACTAAATATACTGCACCGAGCTCTGCAAGCCAGAGAGGGGTGGAGGGAGACTGAGATGGTGTGAATGTGGTTTCTGAGCTGTCAGATAGAGGCTTATTACTCGTGGGCTGGACATGATTTCATAGGTCTTTCAGCGTCTGTGTGTGTGTGTGTGTGTGTGTGTGTGTGTGTGAGTCTTTGTCGACGTGGACAGGGGGCTCAGTTGAGAGTGATGAGTGTGTGAGATTTGTTTTATCTTCCAGCTCCGTTCTCTTGGAGCCAGCCTGCAGTCCTTAATGCACGAATGCAAGAGGCAGATGGCTCTTTCTGTCTCTTTCCCTCTTAATGTTTTCATCTATCCCTCCTACTTGGTTCACCTCTATTTCTTACAACATACCACTGAGTGTGTGTGTGTGTGTGTGTGTGTGTGTGTGTGTGTGTATGCGTGTGCATGCGAGGTGCTGAGTTCATCTCACGGTCTAATTGAGATGACATTTCTGCTCTCCAAATTAAATTATTCAGCTCCTCTGTTCATTTGTTCTCCTGTTCCTTTGTTCCCCGTCCACCAACTGACTCTCTTTCTCTACGGGCCAAAAACCTGCGCTCATAAAAGCGCTGACCCCGAAAATAGAGAAACCATAACTTGTGTCTTTATTTGGGGGCTTTGTGAGGTGGCTGGAACTCATTCTGAGCGCCACGACCTTCGGTGGAAGTCGGGAAATAATGGCATGAGTATAGCTGGGAGGCCTCCTCCAGCTGTGGCCAGAGGTAGAAAGCAATTGTTGAGCTTTGTTGGCTACAGTAATGTTAAATGTGCAAAATCAAAGGTGCAGGACAACCTTGAGAAAAAAAAAAAAAAACGTCTTCGAGATCTCATCCTGCTCTCTAATCAAAAATGCTGTTTGTTCTGCCTGTAATACAAAAAGGTTTCCTCACCTTTATATTGAACTTGAACTGTTCTTCAAAAAACTATTAAGGAAAATCTTTATTCTATTAGTAAAGCACGGTTACAGTGACCTTAAGGATAGAGCGAAACTGTATTTGTCTTGTCTTTTCTTGGCAGTAGTAACAGGAGCAAGTTATCCTTCCCCTTTTTTTTCTCTGTCTATTTTGCAGTGTGGCTCTTGTCCCTGTCCTCTCATGCGTTTGTTCTCCTTGGCTTGTCTTTGATGCAAGAAGGTTCGGGACAAGAAGCCAGCGTGATCCTTTCTGGGAAGGCAGCTTCCGTTACATCCTGCTTGCATCACATACACACACTCTAAACTTGTTCACTTTCACACAGTGATGGGGCTGGATGAAAAAAATGACATGCAATTGGTTCAAATGAATTCAAATGCGCCCCTCCCCACCGGTGATCTCAAAACGCACAATTTCATGACGCCACACTGGAAAATATACAGGCTGTACTAAAGGATAAGACACACTCTTACCGCTGCAATGATAAATCCACATATCTATGCATATAAATCATGCTATTTTATTGTCATTGGCATTTTTCTGATCTTCCGGAAAGACCAGTCAGACGAGGGTATTACATCTGATGTTGCCCTGCCTGTCTTGGTGTTTCTGTGACTTTGTACAAAGTTGACAAACTTTATTAGTTACTTGTGTCGTGATTATCTGTGCGGGATAGCTTTGCTTGCTAGTGTCCTCCATTTTCATAGCAAACTGCCTAAAATGACTAGCTTAGTTGACTGATAGACCAATAGGACATAGTTCAAGCTAATAGTGCAGGATCAAACTACTCAAAACAGTCTGCAGTTGCACTTACAGACAATACATCTTTTTCAGAGCCATTACTCTTGTGCCGCATTTGCGTGTTTGGGAAAAAAGTTGAAGTCTTTCTGGGGTCAGAACGTTTGTCAGAAAGTCAAACAATGAACATCATGGGATGCTGTGTTGAAGAATTTTTTTTTAATGTTGGCGGGTTTACACTCTACACACACTATCTAGTGCCTACTAATTTGTATTGAACGCGTGGGCTGAGTGTGGAGTATGTGGGTGTCGATATTAGCATGTGTGAGCGGTACAATGGAAATCAGATTGTAGCAGTACTTTGAAAAGAATGACATACGCCAACATTTTGTACATATTTTATTCAAATACAATAAATTATTCCTAATTTATAGGCAGGCTGATGGCTTTTTGGGGTGATGAGGCAGCAGGATGAAGAACATTTCTGACAACTGGTACACCTCTTTAACTGTCCATATAGACGATAACTTACTGACAGTGACAGTGAAGGAAGTACAACTCTCCTTTAATCCCGGGCACATCTGAATTCATCTTTTGGTAACAGTTAATATCAGACAGGATTTTACAAACCGTGCTGCTGTTGCTCCGGGAGGTAGAACAGAGACTCAGTCTGAAGGAAAGAGCTGTAGCATTGCCAAATTACTCGTATATAGGTCACATGAGTTTGTGTTTATGTGAAGATGGTGTACGTGCCTCCCTCTCTGTGTGACTGACAGTTTTATAGGGTGAATCTCCAGCACTGTGAAGTGAACGCAGTAAACAAACATCGTGGCACAGTGAAGGCACGCAGCAGCCTAGCCGTGAATCTGCTGGAAACCTCTGAAATTGGTTTTTGATTATTAAAATGAAAACAATTTCCTCTGATCAGATCAGCGAGGGGACAGATGACTGACTGATGCTGTCTACTTAGGCAAAAGAATTAATGAACAAGAACAGATGGAATTTGAAATCGTGCAAATAAGTTGAAGTAATTCTCAAACAGCTAACACAAGTTTCTTAATGTTTGAGGATTTTCATGTGCTGCCTGGTAAATATTGATTAGCCGATGTCACTGCAAATGATACCACTTGAATTAAATAATAAAATAATTCAGTATTTATTCCAAGTTATGGCTAAGGAGTGACTTGAGCTGTCTTTTGCAGCTTGTCTTCACAAGTTATTCATGTATATGTAATGCAGAGTTTTTACAAGTCCCAAGTTCAAGACTCAGATGTGACATCTACAATGTCTAGATGTTAATGATGATGTTTCTTTTTGTTTTCCTTTCCTCTGTGAAGCCGTTCACTGATAACATCACAAATAATAAATAAGGCTATAACGATTAATTTACATTAAGCTGTAAATCTGAGAAAATGATGAAAGATGCCCGTCACAATTAACAGCCAATTTATTTTTTTCCTTAAAGAATCATTATCAAAATTGTTGGTGATTGATTTTTTTTGTCAGTCAACTACACAATCAGAAAGTTAAAATTCAAAACCTATTTAAATAAAGATCATGAGGATATTCACATTGTGGAACCAGTAAATTATTGCTTATAAATTAACTAGCTAACTAAGCAAAATAGCAAAATAGTTGGAATTTTCAATCAGCTAATCATACGTAATTGTCTTAGCTGTAGATGTTTTGTTATGTAAGAGAGTTACTGTATTAAATCTTAAAATGACCATGGTACGTCATCAGAGATGAAGAAAACATGCATAATTGAAATACTGGCTTCTTGAGAACAATACTATACCGAGTATGTTCTCATTTTCCAGTCTGGCATGTCTCTGTGATGCCACCCACTGCCTGTGTCGACACCCCAGGATGCCAGATATGAAACAAATTTGACTCAAACATGGTGTGTTACAGCCATGGACGCAAGCAAGCAAGCAAAGGGGATCAAAAGAGACCACATTAGATTCTGAAAAGCTCCATGACCAGATTTGGATAATATACGGGTAAATATTGGAGATGCAGAGATGAATGCAAAGATGGAGACAGCTTAGAGCCCACAAGGACCCAGAGCGCCTGTCCTATATTTCACTATATTTCATCTTACAATCATTCTCATTGTATTAAACACAGAAAATAAAGTAATGACCGACTTGACTTGACTGTACTTACATTGTTTAAGTTGTCACCAATAACCGGAAATATACATCACTGGTCTCCACCTGGTTTCCTCTTGTAAATCAAAAATATCTTCACCATTATCGTCCTGTCTTTTTAATCTTATGGATGCTGTAGTATCCTGTCATGAGAGAGGTCCTCGGTGCATCATGGAAAGAGACAAAGACATTGTGAAGGCTGCTTTGTTGGTATGGAGGCCCGACCAGGTCACGGTGACTTTTGCACATAGAAATTCATCAGTTCTTTTTCCAGAGACACTACCTGCAACAACACTACAGAAAGCTACAAAGACAAAGACATTGAGTTCAAGTTTCAAAATCAGGTTGCATAATCATCTGTAAACAGCTGGACCTACTAGGCTCTTAATCCTAGAGACGGACGCTGTTTCTCCCTGGGGGGAAGTGCCCAAAAGAGTCTGTAAGGAGGACTGACAAGGTCACGATGTCTTTTCCACTTCTAAATGCATTTTTTCCCCTCATAAGTTGTCAACAAATACTACCTCCTCCCACATTACTGTGTGTGTGGGATGTTTCCAATTTCTAGAATACTAGAGGGGGGTGTATTTGTGCTGAACGTAGCCACTGTGAACCATTCAGAAAGTAACATTTTATTACTCCGATTCACTGGCTCTCTGACAGCTTTCTGACTCTCTCTCTCTCTCAAAAGGGCACAGACCAGAGAAAGCTTCTTGGTGTCACTATTTTTCAGTATAGACTGCTGTAAGCCAGACACAGACATAGAAGCTGGGCGGTACCTTAAATAAACCATGTTGCACTCTTCTTGCTCTCATGAACGTTCAGTTTCTCCAATCTTGCAACTTGCATGAGCTTCGAGTCTCGGGAGGATGGGTGATGGGAGACAACTCTTCCAATATTTTGAATTTGGACTGCAGTGCCCATTTAACCGCTAGCTAATGTGAAAAAAAAGAAAAAGAAATTAGATTAAAAAAGTCCTCTCAATAAAACAAATTTCACAATTCCTACCACTTTATCTCTAACATGGTGCTGAAAGTAATTACTGAAAATCTCTCCAATATCTACCTGTTAGCCAAAAAAAAAAACCCTGGTCCTTTTATCTCTCATCGTGGCAGTCGTATGTGCCTCTGTGCTTGGTGCTGAGTGGGTCATTTCAGGGGTCATGGTTTTTTAATTGGATAATCCAGTCCAGAGCCAACTGAGATTAGCAGCTACTCAAACCCAGGGAATTGGTATGATAGTGTTTGACCTGCGTGACCATACTGGGTTAAGCTTCCTCATGCAGGAGCACACAGCTCTGCCTCAGGGAAACACAGGAAGTATCAAAAATGTCTCCAATTGCAAAACCTGTCTACAGGACACCGGTGCCAATCACGTCGCAGCCTTCTTGAAGCGTCTACAGTAAATCATTGCTGTCAAAGTGTCCCGCTCTGCGTAATAAACTGTCTTTGTCTTCACTTCAGATCCTGCGGTGGAGCCTTCAACAAGAGTTGTTAAATGTGCTCATCATCTTCTACAGCCATGTGCCCGTGTGCACAGTGTTTCGACACACCCCCAGTTGTGAATGTGCCTCAGAGTCTGGCACCGCGTTAAGCCCGAGAATGTGCATGTGCTGGAGCTGTCCTCTTAATCCTAACAGCAAATAAAGGGAGGCTTACTCAGTCTGGTGCACACACACAGTGGAGCAGGCGAGCGCGAGCACAGATGCACACACTGCACATGCACTCGCATGTGCATGCATGCTCTCTCTTCCTGTTCATATCTTTTTCTTCTCTCTTTTTTTTTCCATCTGGCTCATGCCTCATCCTTCTATTATTCCTCTCTAAGATTCTCTCACTTTCGTTCTTCTGCAGCCAGTGCTTCATTCTCCATCCCCCTGCCTCCTCTCCTCCCCGTCCTCTTCTCCTTGCCTTCATGTGCAGACTGGTACACAATCCCTTCTACTTACAGTGTCTCTATCTCTTTGCCAAGCCAGTTGAGGTTTTGGAAATTGTCTCAAAAGCACGAGGATTACCCCACACACCCACAACAATTACCCTCAGCCTTCCTGAGCAGGGCGCAACAACCGCTAGTGTCCCATAATGAGAGAGCTGCTGAGGTGGGATTTGTGATTAGTGATGGTGTACTCTACCTCTTGGAGCAGCACAGGAAAACGATTGTCATTGTTGTTAGTTGTGCTGCGGTGGTCATAACTGAGCTTAGGGAAAAGGCTCTCTGGTCCTACACTCACGGTGCCTCAACCACATTTATTTCCATGACACAGGTTTGGGCAGGTGTTTATATTTTTGAATCGGCAGTTTGCAAAGTACAGTTTCGATCATACTTTTCATACCTAAACCACGTCCATGCGACAGAATTAACCCCACTTGGTCTTGGTCGGAGTCCTTCTCCTGTTCTGAATTACCCCGTTCCGTCACATTCATTCTCCTCCATGTTTGTTTGTGTTGCCTTCATGCAGATTTCCTGCCTGCATCTGTGCCGTGTGATGCAAACATGATGAATATTTTGCTGTAAAGAGATGTGATTTGACTATATAAATAAATGAAACGACAGAGCAGAAAATGAAACTAAAGGCATGTTTCTCTAACCGCTCAATATATATTATCATATCGCACAGCCCTGTGCAAGGACACTGATGACCAAGACACAGCAGTCATTATGTTTTATGAATGAGTGTCATTCTGCACAACGCTAACATACTTACTAAAACTTTATTAAATACCACACACCTTCACATGTTTTCGTGCCATTTTCTATGTGGATTTTGAAAGTCGTCCTTGTGTTTGCACTGAATTCCTCTAAGTGGTTGTAGCTTGACTTAACTCAAAGCTAAATCACTCATGAAGAATAGAATATGAATGTATTATTCATCGTATCATACTGGGATGCGTTCAGGGTGTACTCTGTTGCCTATCACCCAGCTGCATGCTGAGATAGGTGAGGTCTACCACCCTGCAAGATAATAGCTTTAAAGGATACCTGTCTTCTGTATCGAGTCAGCTTTGAAAGGCTGTGTTCAAAATAGTAGTGTACACAAGTGAGACGTGTGTGTGTGTGTGTGTCGTCATGTTAAATCTGTCAGGTCTGTTTGTTTCATCTCAACACAGCACTGATCTTTTCTCTACCTTTATTCGAGTGTTTTAGATGTTTAAATCTCACCATATTATAACCACGGGGTGGCAAAGAAAAAAAGCTCTGTGTTATTCCTAATGCACAAACAACAACAAGAAGCTATTTTAGGTATGAGGAGTAATACTGCATTGCACAATCTGCAATGGCTGGGTATTATTTTCCCACACTAACTAAAATATGTTCCAAATTTAGATCACTGAATTTGATTCAATCCATCCTGGTCTGTCTTATTTCCATGAACTGACTTTGCACTTTAAATGATGATTTTGCAGAAACTTTTGCAGGAAGACTTCTGCTATCTCATATTAAGCCAAAAGGAGAAAGTGATGAGGTGTGCAATGAGATGACGTTGCGCTAGCAAGAGCATCTGGAACTTGTCATTACCCACTGGGCCACTAAGAAATCCAAATGATCATTATTTCCTTTTCCTTTACTTTTTTTATTTTTATTTTTTGCTTGGGTTTGTTGGAAGGCACGGTCTGCCATGACACACTCGTCAGAAATCACTGTCCCTCTACATTAAAAGCCAATCTTGATACTTGCACTAAATGAACCAAACCCTAAATTATCTAAACCACCAAGATGAGAGGACTGGGCTCACTGAACCTCATGTACCAAAATCTTATTAAATTTGTTGAGAAAGAACCAAAGAAAAGTTTAAGTGAGAATCCTAAAATTGTTCTTACACTGCATAATTATTTGCACCTCTGTTCTTATAATGATAAATCACGTTCAAATCACGTCCTTGTAAATTGAACGGATGTGTCAGATCTTAATTAGCATAGGAATTGCCCCAATTCCCAATCCCCCCAAAAAAGCACACGAGACTGCAGAACCACGTCGACACACAGAAATCACCCCCAGAAACTGAGAAGAAGAGATGAGCATTCAGTAATGCCCAAACAAAAGTGACAGCGGAGCACCAGACTGAAATCGAGGTACTGCTGCAGGAAGTGAACAGCAAATGAACTTGTCATATTGTGAACATGTCATATTGCACCTAGTCCTATAACTAACCTAACTATATATTGATATTAACTTATTAATCACTGATTATTGGATGACATTAACCAATTAACATAACTGCTGTGAACTAAAATATAGTGTTTATTTATTATGATTTAATGAACCACAATTCTTTGTAAATGATTCAATTATTTGAAGAAAAGGCAATAATCACTTATTTTGCATAACATTATGATAATATCCATCCATCAGTTTTCTGTAACTGCTTATCCTTATCAGGGTTACAGGCAGCTGACACCTCAACAGGGCCGACACAAGATCCATTCATGACACGTGTGCATGAACTGCACGTCTATAATAATGTGTAGATAAGGAATAAAAAATAATAATAATAAAAAAAAGAAAAAACACTGAGTGAGTTTTAAGATGAATGAGGCCCGATGTCCTTGAAATATCAAGATAGTGTGCACACAGAAAGAGCAAGTCTCTGCATAATGTGTGTGTGTCGTGAGGTGCCTGTGTTAATGAAGCATAAGGAACTGACATGTTGAAAAGTCCTGTGAAGTCAGTGTTCCTGACTTGTCTCCCTAATTTAAGTCTGTCACATTTTTGTATGCATGATTAAGCTGTCAGGAGGTTGCAGCTAACGCCATCGCCTGCAGGAATATGCACAGAAAGAAAGGCTACTGTTAGAAAGTAAGAGACAAATGGAGGGGGGGGGGGGGGGGGGGGGGGGGGGGGGGGGTGTTGAAGTCAGGACACTATGTCTTTATCTGTTGTTTGTTGGTAAAAAAATATGCTGTCACAAAGAGCATAATTCTCCTTCACTTCTGGAAAAATCCTGTAATTGTTTGTAGGGGTTTGAAATGATGTGATTTATTCTTGTGAATGAGTGTGTGAATTCCACCTGAATGCTAATGTGTCATCTTTTATGTGCGACAAACGCGTGTGTACCTGCCATCGGTGAGTGCGTGTATGTTTGTGTGTGTGTGTGTGTGCTGTAATGCGACTTGAATGAACAAAACTTTGAGGACAAAGTTGTACGTGTCAGTCGTCTCCATCCTTCCCCTCCAAAAGCAACTCTATATTAGGTGGCATGATATCCAGCTGTGTTCCTATTTCCCATGTCACTTTCTCTCTAAATCTCTGTGCTTTGACAGTCCAACTGGCACTATTGTGATTAGCTGAATACACAGACAGGACCAAACTCCTCAGTAGATTACCACTGCTGTATTTACCCCTCTGAGACCAGAGTTAATCCAGGCTCTCTTGTGCAGTGTAAAAAAAAAAAAAAAAAAGGAATTGGGTGAGAAGTTCAAAAGGAAATGAACGTTAAAAAATACTAATATTCTCCTTCTCTCATCCACCTTCGTTGAAAGTTTTAAAGCTTTACGTTTAAGACAAACAAACAGAAAAAAAAAAAAGATTTAACCCTGAATTGGAACCAGTTGCTGAACTGTAACTGACCTTTGCTACATGTTGAAGCTAATGTAGAATTTTTACATCTCTGGATGCTGCCCTCAAGAAACAAGAACTTTTTTTTTTAACGTTTGCCTGATGGTACGATCCACACAGCACTCACACTCACAGCTGCACTAAAACTCTTTAGAGGAAGGGGTCTTGATCCGTGGTTGGTGGGAATGTGATCTGGCCTTCCATCTAATCCGGCAACAATGTGAGCTGCGAGTTTGAGCTAAATGGCTGCGAGTGCACATTGCGTCCTGGGAGGAGTGAAATAAACCTGCAGCATGCTGGAGAATGAATTAAAGAGAAGCTGGACTAACAATGGAGGGTTTTCTTCTTAATACTTGCACAGATACAACCTTCTGTCTTTACGTTCTGCTAATGAGCAGAGTAAACATTGTCACGTGGACTTTAATGAGGTGTTTTGGTTCACTTGAATTTTCTGTGTATCCTGTAGAAACCAAACCAAGAGGAATATGTAACAAGTTTACCAACTTATTCACTGATTGAGCAAATTAACTACAGCTTTGAAAATGCTGTAGCAGTGTGCTGAAGTCTCTCTTGATATAGATCCATTTTTTTTTTTTTTTACTGGATCCAGGTCATGGTAATAGCAGGCTTAGTTGGTAAGTCTCTCTTGCCAGCTCTTTCTGCAGGATCCTGAGGTGTTCCCAGGCTAAATGAGATATCTAATCCCTCCACTGGTCATTTGGGCCTCCCCCAGAGACTCATTCTGTTGCCAGGAATACACCCGGAGGGAGGCATCTGATAGATGTCTTCATCAGGTGTCCAAATCACCTCAACTGGCACCTTTCAGTGCAAAGGAGCAGCATTTTTTTTTCTCCCCAATTTTCTCCCTTGTCCACCCTGACCTTGTCCCTAAGAGGGAGCTAAGGCACCATGTGCAGTAAGATCATTGTGCTTGTATCCATGATTTCTTTTAGTCGTTACCTTAACCTCATGATCACAGGTGAGGACTGGAGCTTATTTTGACTGAAAAATAAGACACCTTGAATTGTGATTTTGATTGAAGTTGTTCTTCTCCTACTTACAAGTCAAAATGTCTGCTATGAAAAGGCCTAATGGACTGTGAAATATACAGAACCTTGAATCGAAATTAAATTGTGAGGTAATGTACCTTCACCACAACAATGCGTCTTGTGTTGATCGCTCGTGTAGCAACTCCCTCCAAATCCAAAAAAGGGTTCGACTGGCAAAAGGAATGTGGGCTATCTGTAGATATTCAAGTTAATAGATATATTTTTCAACTGAAAAAATCTCAGGAGTGGTTGAGTATCTCGAAAGATTCAGGATGTGTTTAGTTTGACGGATAGAAGTCACTCACATTCATCTATTCCTGCTATTTGTCTGAGTCAGGGAATTCCCAAATGTGGATCTGACAGACTTTCTTATTCAAGATGGATGCTACATCCAAGCTTTGCTGCTTTTCTTGGTTTCCTTTCACACTTTTCCCAAATGGGAAAAGAAACGTTCCTTACACTTCTTCAAACATCTCATATTTTGTAGCTTAGCTAAGCATTTTGTACAATATCTAATTTCACATATGTCCTCAATATAGCATCACTTTAAGACACTTTGATTAAATAGCACCATTTTTTTTTTGCTTATGAACTTCAATGGACTTGAATATATCCTGGGGGAGAGTAGGTAGTAAACAGATAACTCCATTTTACTTTTAGGGAAGTGTAATCTTTTGTTCTTTTTTGCCTAAGTCCTGTGCGTAGCTATAAGCACACAGCATCTGAGTGAGCTCTTGGTGACTGTAATAACTTATTCAAATGAAAGTGAAAGCTTTCTCCTTCACGTCTTCTCTAATTTCGCTCCTGTTAAGTTTGTCCTTGTGCTCTGCCACGCTACTGCCCCCTTTGATTATGTGTAAAGGGACATGCATGGCCTCTGAAAGTGAATGCATATTCACTGTGATTAAATCAAGAGCAAGAATGTTGTGCTGCTCCCATTTTCAGCACTGAAGTGAACACTGCTCGTGTTGTAAGGAGCAGATTCCAAGTATTAAAGAAAAAAAAGGAGAAATGGGCTTTTCGTCAAATCGTCTTTAGTGACGCATCTCAGTGTGCTCATTGCTCTGTACACAGAGAAGCACTACATCACAAGCACAGAAGGAGCAAAGATTGAGGCAGCTATGCAACCGTCTGTTTCTTTGTATTTGAATCCCCTTGACATTTTTTATCCACTGACTGACTGCATTGGTCAGACTTTGGTCATCTGTCTCGAACACTGAGAGATCAAGAAGCTTTAGAGAGATAGCAGCTTCACAGTGATTCAGCCTATCTGCGCTTCTCCAAAGGCTCATATCTCTTTTGTATCACAAGCCTTTGCCAGATTTAGTCACAAGTTACTGCCTTTTCTAATACATTGTAATATGCAGTTTGAACTTAGACTCGAAATGAATGTTTTAGCATGCACACATTTTTCACATGTATTTATGACTGCGGCTATTTTGTCTGCTCTGTTTGTGTGGTTGACCCTGGACTTTTCTTGTTCTTTTATGTTTTTGCTGAAGCATTTCTTTTTAACAATGTGTGTTATTAATCGATTTTTTTTTTTTTTTGGGATAGAAAAGCACAATGGAGCATGAACACTGAATCTGCTACTCCATCACACTTTAAACTAGTTTTGCCGACAAGAAATTGCTGATATTTTTTGAAATGTTGCAGAGAGTGATGGCTGCTTTCAAAAAGTCATAGAAGGGAAAGCACAAGTGTAAATAATAGCATAATGATGGCTGAAGGGTTATGATTCTGGCTTACTGTCACACTGTTCACTGAAGTGAACAGAGGCGTCGTTGTTATCAGTAACACCCTTTTCTACTTCTCTACATGACGAAACGTCTGTTGTGAGAAACGACCTATTGCATTATAAAACATAAATAAGATAGTGATTGCCAGCTTTAATCTTTTCATTCAAAAAAGAAATTATTAAAGATTAGTATGCAAACTTCCCTGATAAGTAAAATCATTAAGAGAGAAGAAGTTAAGAACAAACCATGAATTAACTGATTCCTCCTTTCTTTATTTAACAGCTAAGAAATGGTAAATGGACTGTACTTATTTAGCGCCTTTCTAATCTTTCGACCACTCAAGGTGCTTTTACACTACATATCTCATTCACCCATTCTCACACACATACATGAATACATTGGCTGCCACGCAAGGTGCCGACTGCTCATCAGTTTTTGGGAGCTAACCATTCATACACAGATGGTGCAGCCTTTGGGGTTCAGTGTCTTGCTCAAGGACACTTCGACCCGCAGAGCCGGGGATCGAACCACCGATCATTCGATTAGCAGATGACCTCTACATCCTGAGTTCCTGTTGATTTTCAATAATAACAATGGCTGCTGCTCACAGTTATAAATACGACAGATAGATTTGTATTAAAGATTCACATGATAATCGGGTCCACATGAGTTTAAGGACAGAAATGACAGAATTTTAGTATTTTAGTGTGAAGGTAGACACCCTTTAATTCACATGTAAAAAAAAAAAAAAAAACACCTGGAAAACCATGATACGGCGCATGATTAAAAATCTAGAGTGCTCATGGTCCTTGCAATGTTTGATTTACTCCCTCGCTCTCTCTGTCTCCTGGCCTGTCAGATTAATCTTTGTCTGTTTAAGCAGTGTAGCATCATTAATGATAGGTGGTATTATGTGAGATGCTTAGAGATGAATGAGGGTGTTTGCCTTGGCTATTACTCCCTCTATTAGAGCGAAGCAGCACAAGCACCTCACAGCTCATCTAGATCAGTCTAAATTTGCCTCGGGCAGGAAGGACCAAGGTCACCGAAGCCTTGCCATCGCGTTCACATACTGTGTACTACATATAAGAGCTAAGGTCATGTGTTACTGAGTGCTACAGTATAAACATGACTTTGTGGGTGGATAAAATGTATCTTTTACTAATGTGTCAATAGTTGAGTAATCTGTTTGTTTTTTGCATATGTGTGATGAGCAAAGACTTGTCCACGTATTTAGGAGTTGCTACTATCCCTGTCTCTGATATCTAAGCCTGGTGTCAGTGCCTATTTATTCCAACTATTGATCTACTCCTGCTCCTCTCTCTCGTACACTCCCGCGCCCACACAATGAATTTCCCACAGGGAATCTGCTGCTCCTTCCCTGACCTTCATAGAGCTCCCAGGTCTCTCTTCCCTTCTCTCTCACTCTTACTGTGTGTGTGCTGGCATGAGGCTGGGAGAACAGTCCACTAATAGAAAGTCTATTGACTAGGCCAGTCACTCATTGCTGCTATAATAGCTGCCGGGACCCTCTGGACTCAAGTCGATAAAAGTGGCTTGTCTTGGTGAGAGGCCTTTGTCAGCACTGGAGGAAAATTAAATGTTTGATTGACCACCTTTTAAGATGTGTGTGTGTGTGAGAGAGGATGCATACAAACCACATGTGTGAAAGACGAGAAAAAAGGGAAATCGGGAAAGAAGGTTCAACACTGAAAAACTAAATCCTCTTTGATCGTCTGTCTCAGACTCTGCTGAGAGGTGAAGGTGTGTGTGTGTGTGTGCATAGAGAATACCAGTGTGACCACCAATTCCCGGGAAGCCTGTTCTTCTTTGGACTGCAAACAACTGGCACCACTGACTCGCTGTTTGTTGCTGCAGATCCACAAACACACACTCATGCCAAGTCTTCCTGAGCAACTTTTGGCAGTCTTGAAGTCTTGAAGGAGGCAAAATGACAAAAAATTAAACTTTGCATGGTTGAAAATGGACAGCTGAGATAAACGTCTAACTGCAGTGTCAGGCTATCGACGTATGACCCAAATGTATCCGCAGCATCAAATGAAAACTGTCAGCTAGTGAGAGCAGGTAGGTAACGACATCCAGCCCCTGCATTAAGTTCTGTACTGCGCTGCTACTATAAAAAAAAACCTTGGTTATCTAGCAAACAGCTGGACTAAAGCTGCTATCACATCAGTTTTCTCTGCACACATGGTAATGGCTGTTCTCATATAAAACAGTCTCACAGGCAGCCTTTTGTCCCATAATGCCAACATTCACCTCATTAGAATAGTCCCTAAGGTGGTGCTGGGAGGAGGTGAGGAAGCTGTTTGATTGGCAGCACTGGCATTCAGAAATAGCGGGGTGGAGACAGTGTGGAGACAGCACAGCAAGGTCACTGTCAGGGTAGAATAAATATGGAGAGATCTGCTACTGCTGTGGCACATAGTGAACTGCCTCAGTCATGTCCATAACCACTCACAGTGGGGACCAGGGCCACGGGGTGAAGGACCATGGTGAGACAATGGTATGCGTTTTGGATGTGTTGGTGACTTGTGAGCGGGTGAAATATGTATCACCCTTTTCTCTGGGCCACATGATCCTCAGTGGGCTTCCCTCTTAGCTACAGCAGCATGGCGGAGTTCATGCCACTGTCTCGACACTAACTTCTGACACCTGGTTCATGTCATTACTGAGCAGCTACCGTGACAGTCTGACCCAAGGTCATCGAATTTGAGATTTGTGTCAGCCACAGAGCCCTTAAGAAGTGTTCTTTGTCAACGCTTAAGCGACAGCCGTTGTCAGGAGAGTTGATCACGGGCGTGAGACGACTGGGAAGAAAACTTGCTGCTAATTCAGTCCCACATTCACGCTCGCGGCAGACGGAGGGAGAGCGGCTAATATGATTATGGCTAATTTCTGCCAAACTGCTGGTAATGCGGCTGAGGGAGAAGAACGCGTCCAAACTTGTAGACACAAACAAAACACACACACACACACATCTCGCGTCCCTGCATGCACATGCACACACACACACACAACAAAAAGACAGACAACTGCTGATTGAATTAAGGTAAAATGAACTGGGAACTTTGAGAAAGTTGTGCTGCTTCCCCGCAGGCGACAATCCGATTAACTCCATTAACATACCTGGCTCGAGATTCAATGCTGGAAAAGAAGACACAGACACTGACAGAGAAATAGACAATGTATGGATGTATGTAGGGGGGGTGGTGGTGGCGGCGGCGGTGGGCAGGGGGTAACATTTGGATGAGGCAGTAGCCAGATGGAGAGGTGAGGGAGAAAAGATGGAGGGAGGAGGCGGTAAGGGCTGTGCTGAGCGATATCTGCAGTGTGCAGGGTGTGAAGCGTGTCATCTGTCATCTAATAGAAAACCTGTGTGTGGTCGAAGCTGAAATACGAAAACATACTTTCCCTTCTCACGCTCGCTCACTGCTGCTATTTGTACCCACAGGGTAACCAGTCCAATCAGCAACAGCTCCTCTGCCATCACCGTCTGTCCGTCGGCCCGCCATGTCTCTCTGTCGCTCTGTCACCTGTCACACATGCAGTTGTGATGCAATTTCTAACAATTGTGTGTTCGGAATTTTAAGTAAGCGGTGACTGAGAAGTTGATTGGAGGTTGTGTTGGTGATTGAGTTGATGCAGATTTCCAGACGGGGCTGATTTGCAAAGCCAGAATAATGAGCAGCTCATTTCGCTTCCAGATGAATGCATCTGTTTACTGCTTGTTGGCAAACAGTTATCTTTAAATGAAAGGCCTGATTGGCAAAAGATGCTCGCAATTAGTCCGATGTGTGCCGGAAGGGGGATGTAATCACAAACATGCTGTCGCTGATGAGCTCTTCTACTATTGTTATGGCACACATGATAGTAAGAAACTACTTAATCCTCTGTTATCTTACAAGAGAAGTTGAAATCAGTCACACATGAGATTCAGTTCAACTTTGATGTTGCTGCAGCTGTTGTTCAAGGTCAGACTGACCTTGCTGCAGCTTTGTTCACTGAGGTAGCTGTAATGCCTGTAAGCTGACGTGTTCAGATTTAGTCTCCGAGAATCTTTTTACTCAGAAAGATGCCACCTGTCACGGAGTGTGTTTGTGCGCGTGCGTTTATCCGATGACAGGAGTGTGAATGCCAGCGCATGAGCAATATGTTTATCATTCTGCAGGTTTTCAGTCATGTCACTTGTCATTGTTTTGGAAGAAGACAAAAAAAAAAAAAAAATCTCATGCAAACTTTTCCAGGTGGTTTAATAAAGTCATTTACATTCTGATTAGTCCAAAAACAGAATCGTCATTCTTGTTTTGGTGTGTTGTTGTGTTGACAAGCAAGAAGTGACGCTTGTGACTCACATGTGCAGACTGTCAACTGCCTTCGCACAGACATCAAAACAGCCGCAGATTTTAGGAATGACATCATCCACCCAAAAGGGATCTGAGATATATTAGCAGTCTATTCAAATCCTTGCAGTGATTTTCATCCCACAGTGATTGTGATGACAGCCGCCCTCTGGTGTGTGACCTAAAAGATTATATATCTCTCCTCATGGGGAGCACAGCCCAGTTAACTCCCCAGCCTTTTACTTTTACTTGCACAAAAGATGAGCCCGCTCGCAGACACGCAGTCACTTCCCACTTTTTCCTCCTCTAATGAAGGCTAAGTGCGTTTTAGTGTTCTAATGGCTGTGCATTATACTCCGTCTCATTCAGTTCACTTAAACATTGGCTGATTAAGGCCAAGACCCATTGATATTCAGCTTTAAACAGGAGAGGGGTTGTGTGTCGTTAGAGGGTGACTAGTATTCATCCATTTCGGTGTTTAATTATTCATTTCATGCAACTTTTAAGGGCTTACACACATGAACCATATATTAAAGGGCTTTACACCCACCGTAGTGAGTCACCGCAGTGAGTCACCGGGATGATTTACTTTCTAAATTTGTTATGGACATTACAGTGTGCTCCAGAGAATGGTTTCATTATTACTTCAGTCTTAGTAAAAAGTTAAGTTGCAGTCGGTAAGCAGTAGAAACAGTGACACAAAAATTAGAACAACCCACCTATAAAAGGTTGGATCATGGCCATTTTTAACATGCATACAATATGTTTACACTACATTTAAATATAAACAAACTAATTACAATTTTGGTTGCAAAATGATAACGTCTACACCACAAACATTTGGCGCAACCATTTTTACTTCTTGCTTTTTTCAGGGTCTTTTTATTCAGTCTTAAGCGAAGTAAAACATGGTTGTTTGAGGTCAGATGACTGATTGACCTATCCTAAATATTCCACAGTTCAGCCTTGAAAGCGGCTCGGTTGCTTGCTCGTTGTATGAAATAAATTAGAAATTGACGGAATAAAAAAAATGTATAAAAGCGCACTGCTGGCACAGTAAGGTCGTCAGCGTCCTTAAAACTGAAAGGCAGCACTTTATTTCAAGGTTTTTCTTCAACTTCAAATGTAACATGCTGGAGGACAAAATCCAAACAAAAGAAAAAGTATTACTGACAGTGTATTTGTTAATGAGAAGTCTTAGATGCTTCCCTTTCCTTTCTCTTGCAGGCAGCTCCCCTTTTCTCCTTTTCTCTCCCACATATTGCTGACGTTAAAAAAGCGTGCGCCTTGTTCTGTTACTGTGCACACCTTTTTATTTGGCCTGTGTGCATAATTGTAAGGTAATTTTCTGCTTAGCTGAAACTCCTAATTGAAACTGTGGTTTCTTGGTGCTTTTATCTGATTTGTCTGACATCTTACACAATTTGCATAAAAAAAAGCATCAAACCCAGACATGGATGCACTAATGATTGCACACGTAATCATCATTAGGTCGATGTAGCATGTGTAATTTGCACCAGGTATACAAAGTATAGACGTATATCCTCTTTGACATCACCTGTATGTTTTTAAAGGGACGTTTTAGTGTTGGAGCTGTGTTCCAGTTTCACGGCATTTAGCTTTCAGTGTGTTAACGCTTGGAAATTGACAACATTAAGTGTACTTAAAGATGTCAGTATGCATACTGACTGTTGATTGATGCTATTCTCCCATGATGTGATTAAGACTGGAAGTGATGCAGCTGCTTACGGCTAAACGATTAGCACAGTGGTGAGAGCTGCAGAAAGATCAGAAAAAAAAAAATGAAAGGCTCAAACATCATGTCTTTGGAAAAAAACATTTGCTTTTCCTTTAAGTGAAATTCACAGCACATCTGCAAAAAGAACGTTTGATTGGAGTCTCTTGTTGCACATCTTATTTGTATACGCTGGTAAGATACTAACTGCTAGGAGATTAAACTCCAAAGATTGGTATGTAGTACTGAATAACAGTCTGGATGTGATACACAGCCTTGCTGCCGTCTTGTCAGAAAGCTGAAGACAGAAAGCTAAATTTAGGAAATGATGTGTAAACTAAATGGAGCTGGAGAGTGGTGAGTAAACAAACAGTCAAAGCAAAAAAAAAAAAAAAAAAAATCCCCCAAAGATAGTTTTTTTTAAAGTCTTCTACTCAACAGAAAGACAGACATTTTTAAAAATGGAAAACAAAAATAAATTTAACAAATCTTGACTTTGTGTCTTAGGAGATGAATTTGATTTCCCTCTCTGCATTCATAGACATATTTAGGCCATTGCACTTTGGCTTCGGCAATGTTGGTTATTGATTCTTCATCTATGACAAATGGAAAAGAAGGGACGGCTGGCTGGCTGACAGAGAGACAAAGCACCCGACTAACTGCATGTTAACTTTGACAACCTAATTTCAGCTGCAGACAGGCTGTCTGTGCATGTATGTGTGTGTTCGTCTGAATGCTGGTTACAGATTTAGATCCCTGGTTTGGGGTGTGCTGTGCAGGCTGGGAGCAGGATGTTGAGATGACAGCAGTCACAGGGGGGAAACCATCAGATGTAGCCGTCAGCTGACAGACAGACTTATTACACTGTCTGTGCCCCGCCGGATTCGAGGCCCAGATACATACAGTATTAGGCCAAATGCTGCCTCACTGGCCCAGTTTATGCACAGCCTAGTTTGGGAGAGGTATTGTGGGACATCCCTGTGACATTCCTACACTCTGTCCCTTTTGTTTATTGGTGCCAGAATGTGCCAACTATAACATGGAGCAAAGCAGCAACGAGTAAATTTCAGTATTTTTTGGCATTAAATGTTAAGTCGTCTGCAGTTTGTGAAGAGTTTCTGTTTTATTTAAGCTGAATGACTTTTCCTGTGAAAGAGCAAGATTGATTTGTCATGAGTCCAGATGGTGAAATAGAATTTAGATAGAGCGTGCATCTTGTAATGAATTTTTTAGGGTGCACACACATTGCAAACGCTATTTGCCAAAACACTCACATAAATCTCTCTCTCTCTCTCACACACACACACGCACACTTACCCAGTCTCTCTCTCTCTCTCTCTTTCTCTCTCTCTCTCTCTCTCTCTCTCTCTCTCTCTCTCACATACACACACAAATGATTAAACCTGCAAATTTAGTCAATACATGGATATGCAAAAAAACCCCCCAAAAACCCAAAACAAACACACACTGTGCACACACATTCATACATGTCGTTTGCGGTAATGCATACACACACACACACATGCACGCGCACACGCACACGCACACATACAGTATATATGCAGTCAGGGGCTGAAACACTGAATCAGATCAGCGTTTTAATCAAAGCTTCTCTGGCCGGCCGGGGAGCAGGAACAGCAAAAAGCTTTTTACTGGAGGAGCGTTTGGCACTTGGCAAAGCTTTCTCATTTGAAAAACAGCAAGCGACAGATTTGGATTATAGCCGAAGCCAAAACAATGTCTCTGCTTGACTGAAGCTAGAGCCTTGTTGTCTTTAGCTTAAAACAAGGCTAAAAATACTAGACTAATCTGTCAGGGTTACTCATGATAGAATTTTATTATTATGTAACTATTGGCCTTTGTCATAAAAGCAGATAGACACAAATTTTCAACAGGGGAATCTGCATAAAGCACTAGTAGCATTTGACATTTGGTTTTACTTTACACAACATTAATGTTTCATTTGGATACAGCTGGAATGTAAATGTATGAATCAAACGATTGAGATGGAGAATTTTTTTTTGGTCTTTTTGAACTTTATTTGACAGAGACAGCTTGAAGAGTGACAGGAAATGTGGCGACAGAGAGATGGGGAATGTGGGAAAGAGCTACAGGTCGGATTCGAACCCTAGGCCGCAGCGGCAAGCACTGAGCCTTTGTACATGGGGCGGCTACCGACTGAGCTAAATGACATCCAAGATGGATAATTTTTGCACATATATTATCTACTATTTTAAGATTTTAGTTTCGGCCTAGAGGTGCTATATTCAAGATGCGATACTGTGACAAATACTGGCTTAAAATCCATTTTAGTCATGCTAGCAGCATGGCTCTTGGGATGGCAATGGCATGAAATTTTTAGTTATTCATGGTCCCCAAAGGATGAACCACGACTCTTCCTCCAGCACCACAATCTGTTTGAACATGTGTGTTCAACTCTTCTATAGACTGTCATAAAATGTGGTACACACATTCTTGTTCTTGGATAAACCCTTAATATTTTCATCTGGCTACTTCAATTTATGACAAAATATCTGCAAAACTAATTATCTTCCCATCAGCCTCAGCTGTACTTTTTAATAGGCTAAACTAAGATGGTGACCATGGAGACCTCATATCTGCTTAACATCAGCATATTAACATCAGCTTATAGTAGCGCTGTGTTATGGCCAAGATACATTGCACGGATCCGACCGAACACTGCAGCTGAAGCACACCCACAACACAGCGTGTCCATTATAACCAGCTGAAGATGCTACACGGACATGTGGCTCATCTCTATTTTTGCACGACTTGATGTCTTTTTTTTTGTCTGTGCGTGGCTACATGCCCTCCCACAGGGAGTACAAATTGTTAAAAAATGATAAAAATAAATACCTCATTGTACCGCAGGCAATGTAACGCAACAGAGCAACCTTGTGGGTGTTTTTACATTTCATATTAAATTAAATCAATGTGTATTCATGTGTATTCATGATCCTGTAGTTAAAACAATCCAGTTAATTAACTCAGTACCAATTAATATAGCTTTCGCTATTATTTTCTTCCAAACCCTGAACTCAAAAAACTCAAAATGCATATACTGTAGTGAAGCTGCTCTGTGTAGCATGTAAAAAAACTAGACTGATTGCAAAGACAAATACACGTCCACCTGTCCATATTTACAAAGCAGTCTACAATTGCACAATCTGGGGACACCACATCGCCAACAAAAAATCAATAAATACATATAGCAGACTTTTTCCATCTGTCCGAGACGTTGAAATCTTCCAGGACACGTGGACACCAACATATACCAAATATTCAGTTTAGTAAGGTTTAATCTGTGATCCAGAAGTGCACATTTATTTCTTTCTGTCTCTGTGCATGCATGGTTTGGTTTGGTCCTTCTCACGTGGTCTAGCTGTCTTGACCTTTAAAAGGACAGTTAATGTGTGCCAGGTCTAAGGTCAGCCTGCAGCCCTGCAAGAGTAAATCAGTCCGGACAGGTCATGTATCTTTGGAGAGATGTTGGATTGCTGAGGTCTAACGTCTCATCTCTGTCTTCAAGAATTAGCACCGCAGTACTTTGGTGTTAATGCAGATGCATTCATATGCTGTGTGTTGCATACAGTATGTGTCTTGCTATCGCCTGGCAGCCTGTGATCCACTGTCTAAAAATGCCAGCGGGGGCTGCAGGTCTGAATATTGTGATAGCGACAATGATTTTTGACAGGGAAGCACTGACAGGCTCGACAATGAACAGGCTGCTGCATGGAGCAGAGCAGCCGAGTGGAAATCTGCTGCTGCTGGGCTGTCTGGGGTCACATCACCACTGCTGATAAAAAAAAAACAAAAAAAAAAACAGCCAGTTAGGAGCATGCAGTCACAACATGTGACAGGTGAAGTGAGAGAAGCCTAAATTATAAATCTGCTCTTTTGATGTCTGTATTTATTTATTTATTTTTTTAAGTTAAAAGGCTTTAATACTTGGTGTATTTATGCAGTGAGACCAAAAGAGAAAAAAAAATCTCCTGTTCTTGTTATCTGTCCTTGTTTGAGGTTTTTATAAATTAATGTCGCTCTTGCTACACCTACACCACCGGTGTGACCTTTTCCATCAGACAGACACTGTTATTACTAAATGAAAGAACATTTGAATCAAAGAGAAGTTCAGAAATTTTAACAGCTAGCGTTGTTTTTCCCATGTAAGTCATTTTTGTTTGTTCATTTGCCAGTTATCAGGAGGCGAGGCTTCGCACTCCGAGAGAGGCAGTGCTGTACGGTAATGAAATCCTCACTCTGCCGTCTTGTCTGGAGACAGATTTTGCTTTGTGTGACCTCTTTGCCTCATATGTCCTCTCAAATGTCAGCTGAAGACGTATCTCCATCTTGACATTTTCAATAAACGCTTCTCTAATGATGCAGTTGTACGAAGGTCACGCAGAGGAAACTGTAACTTCCATCCACGCTGGTTCTCTGGATACCATTGCAGCGACTCGCTGATCCGTCGGTTACACAATAAATTACCACCGCTAATACAGTATAACGGTAAAGCGGAGCCACGCTAACATTTCAAATGGAGGAGTTCATGAAGCCGAGCTGTGAACTGCACCTACAGTAGTGAGATTACCTTTGCAGAAACACCTCTCAGTAGTACATGGGGTTACAATGATAGGATCATGAATATGGATGAGCCAAGATAACATGCCCTATACAGAGGGCTAAGTGGAGTGGTGGCTTGGTATTCTCACACCCACTGACTTATGGTACACAGAGGTTGGATGGTGCAGTGGAAATGACATAATACCAGCTTTAATGTTTTATTTAGCTCCTCTCCTGTTGACTACAGCGCGCCATTAAGAGCCCACAGCGTCTCCCATTCGCAGTGATTTTCTCTCCCTCCTGTTGCGTCCTCTTTTCTTCTCTCTCCCTCTTGTTTTTTTATGCGGTTTACTGCACTGCCTCTTTGTAAATAACGACTTTGGTTTTCATCTGAGGAAATGACTAGAAAGGTGATAAACATTTTACTGAAGAGATACAGTCGCGGCTCAGTGTAACTGCATCCATGCACTCGCTGGGCACGTCGGCGGGTTATTATGCTTATTTATTTCAACCAGATTTTAAGGGAGGTGTGCGTTTTGTGATGGTGCCTTACCCCAAACTTTCTGCCTCTCTTTTCCGCAGCTTGCGGGCTCAGGAATGTTACTATGGAAACTTTGTTGAGAGAACTAAGCTCTGAAGCTAATTGCTTAATCATAACAAATGGTCTATTTTTCCTTTTTTTTTTTTTTTTTTTTTCATTTTTGCTGCTTATTCCACACAAGTTCACAGAACAACACTCAGATCACACCTCTGCGCTTTTCACATTTCATGTGCTACTTCTGCACGAATTAATGACAAATTGTTGCCATGGTAAAACATGGTAAAATTGTGTGTGTGTGTGTGTGTGTGTGTGTGTGTGTGTGTGTGTGTAGCATGGTAGGCAGAAACATTAACATCTCCTAAGCATGTGTGAGAACCTGTACAATGACAGGTTTATGAACATAGCTGGGCGTGCCTGCAGCGGTAAACCTAAAGAAACATCCAAGTATTTTTGCTGTGCTATACGTTAGAGTGTGACTGATGCATCAGCATGCTCTGTATTATCAGCAGATTTTAGGTTAATACATAGTTTGTTCACCACTGACAAGAATGCTCTTACGTTTAATAAATCTTTAATAAAACAGTGTGTTGTCTCTGATTCTCACTTGCAAGAATTTAGGAGCTTTCTTTTTATTGTAATGTGCTGCTCTGATTCATTACTATGAAGCAGATGTACGATGTGTTCGATCAATCACTGTCCCCTGCTGAGATGATTCAGACTGATCCTGATGCATCTCGCCGTGTTATCAATTTATCTACCAGATGATGGTACATGATGGTGTGTGCCCTTTTCTGTGTGAAGCAGTGCGTTGTGTTTGTTTCCCTTGAAGCTTCATTTTAATTTTTTTATAAAAGCACAACAATATCTTCTGTTTGTATCTGTGCTTTTATACACAGCAGGAAAACATGCCGTTCCTAAACGCATTAGTTATCAAATAACCAAATTATAAATCAACCGTCAAATATCCATATGGCTATTGATCTCATCTCTCGTTCTGATTTTCATAAAATTGATACATTAAAGCATTTTGTACTGTTACTATCTCATATTCTGCATTTCACATCTCTTATGTATACGCATGTATGTTATGCATAAAACTGTATCTTACTGCATAATGCATCACATCATTGTTTTTTTTAACAATGATGGAAAAATCTGAACGCGAGTGAACTGCCATATTCTGCCCAATTCACAATGCAACACAATAACCATGATCACCTGTAGGAGACTCCCTTGTGCAGTTGTTGATGGTAAATTAGCTATTGTCTTGTAGTCTTGTTTTCTAACTCTCATGCATGACCTCGTGTGGCTTTAGCCAGAGACAGTTTAGAAAGGTGCGGTAGGGTACATTTCCTGTATCGGTGTCTTTGGTTTAGCCACTGCAGCCGCCCTTTAGGAGGCTCACAGTAGGTCCTGAGTCTTCTCACACCAATGGGAGATGTGAACGTGAGCGCACATTATGACCAATTCTTTTGTCCCAAAGTCACTGAAGTAAATATTGGACCCATTTTTCACAAGCCGCACGTCTTCTGAACATTCTGACAGTAAACTGTCATTTTTCAGACACACACATCACGAGAAAATTAAATTTGTTCAAACCTGTCTTCTGTCTCTGCAGAAGCACATTCTCATGAGATCTGGCAACACAGACATCTCTTCTCTGTGCCGGTGCTGAATTGTCAGTCTAGTTTCACCAGAGATGATCTATTAGAATTTTACTAAAACTTTCTGAAAAGTCTCTGGCTCAACACAGTCTGCTTTCATCCATTCACATAACACTTCCAAACGAGGTGGGAGATTGGGGTCAAGGAGACAGGAAGTATATACCATTTCAAATCACTGGCGCAGCTTGGAATGTAGTATCTTCTGCTTCAGAGCATTGCTTTAGCCATCACATTGCTAAGCTATATTGCTAGCCTTGCTGTGGCAGAATGTCGTGGCAGCGTTTGTGGGTGTTTGTAGTTTCTCTGGAAGCTGAATAATTGCGATGTGGTTAACAAACGAGAGATTGGTGAGGTGAAACGAGCGGTAGCTGCTGTTACAGGAGAAGTTAGTGTCAGCAGGGAGGTAAAAATTGAATCACCTGCTTCGTGCGGTGCTACCGTGAAAAGTCACCATGCTTTCACCGCGTCTCTGTTCACAGTTTTGAAATGTTTTATGTCTGATATAGGAAAGTGGGAATAAAATGTTGATCTCAGTATGTGGCCATCGCTCCAAGAGTGAAAAGAAAACCTGTCAGAGTTCTGGATATGGTTGTTTTACAAAATTAAATGCTGTTTCATTGTCATTAAAAAAATGAAAGTTGAGGGCAGCGTGATAACTAACCTGGCAGAGCAACACACCATGCACTAAGGCTGAGTCTTTACCCCAGCAGCCAGGGTTCGAATAAAAAACAACAAAGGTTGTTAAATGATTATGACAAATTTTTCCAACCTGGAAAAGTGTGTCCAAACGCTGGACAACAAGAAACAGAGATTAATTAATACTGAGTGGGTGCTGCTACAAACTGAAGGTTGTGCATGTGTGAAAACAGATGATTGCTTCCAGTGAAAGATAACTTCACACATCTACACGGCGGTGCAAACAAACAGAAATGAAAAACACAAGTCTGGATTTTGCAAGAGAAAATAGATATAGTTGTCGTCTTCATTGTATTCATCATCAGGTGTGTTTTACAAATGTGCTCACAGTACACAGTTCACAGCGAGTCTCCCACTGCCAGTGCGCTTGACAGTTTCACATACACAGGCACCCACCCGCAAGCGTCATATCACAGAATTCCTACCCATAGACATGTCTCTGTCATATATTATGTAACATCTGCTAAAATATGTGACTCATGGCACAGTCATCCCCTGCACACGCTGCGATGTCGACACACACAAACACTGCTTCTATTGTGAATACATCAGTGCTGGAGAGAGAGAGAGAGAGAGGAGTCAGTGTAAATAGTCATCAAAACAGTCATGATGCACAACAAACAGCCAAATGACTTTTTTGTGTTTTTCTTATGGCATCGGCAACAACAGAGGGGTTGGTCATTTTAGATGGCATGTTAAAATCCAACAGTTTGTAGTCCCGCGTTGTCGTCTTAAATCCACTGACACAACAGTCACATCTCAGATGTTCCTCTGAGGGGACGGTCGGGGTTGTCCTCACCAAAACTGCTGTCAAAATCCCTCTTAGTGAGTACGATCACTCACTGTCTTCCATGCGCTGCTGGATTTTGGTCCGTCATGACTGACTCGACAATTTTCACTCGTGGTTATCCATTCAAGAACACAACCCACCAAAAGACAGACAGCTTATTCTCATTTCAGTGCCAGTATATTTGTATTTATCAATAATATCCATGAGAAACATATTTCTCTTGTCACCCTGTAGCTCAGTGCAGATAAACACTACGAATACAAAACTTTTTGTACTTCTTCAAACACAAACTTCACTTATTTACACAAACCACTTCTTTTTTTTTTTGCTTCGTTAAACTATGTCACTTCAAACCCACGTCGTATGGTTGCTAATATTACAGTGTGATTGCATAAAACCATTGCTCATCCATATGTCTGCAGAAGAAAAAACAATTCTTAATCAGGTCATTTGTAGTTCACTCTCTTCACCATGAAACAAACAAAGCACAAAATAATTTAAAAAAAAAAAAAATCTGTTTACACACAAAAAACGAACCAGAAACGAACAGAGGATAGCTAAGCACTGAGTGCTGTGCTTTTCAGTCCTTTCTCCAGCTTACAGAGAAATACTGCTCAGGGCTGATCTCAGTGCCAGCACGGGAAAAGTGGAGCGTGTCTTCTCTTTGCTCATCCTATGATGCTACGAACCATTGCTGAAACTCACTTTTACATACACTCTGAAGACACTACAGACGAGAGGGGTGTTACACGGCGGTGACTGGTCTAATTTCTAGGTATAAAAAGGTTTTCCTCTTTTGATGAATAAATTATACGTTTGAAAAGAAGCCAGTTCAGTACTAAAAGGTGACCTCTTTCAGGTACAAGCATGTGCAGTAATGCATTACGAAGCTATCACTAGAAAGCAGCGCTATTGCCAAAACGCGCAAGCAATAGGTTTCAAAAAGGCAAGTGAATGCAACGTTTTACATTTTGCATGCATTGAATTATATCCCAGTTGTATTGTACATTGCTGCTACATGGACTGGGAATTTTTTTTTTTCTCTCTGGTCATAGCAACAGAAAAATAAAAAAATATTATCTACATGTCGTCCATCTCAACAGAGAAGAGGATTTTTTTTTGTCACCTTCAGACTGCACTTGACATCAGTATTCAGTGCTGTGGGAATGTTTTCAACAGTAGATGATTCACAAAGTTGCACAGACCCTCACTTCGGAGCAGGAGTTTAAAAGTCTTTGTGCTGCTTCTCTCCACCGCCTTCTGTCCTGTAACCATGCCACATCTCCACGCTTTGATTATATGGAATATATGAAGAGATGAGAAAAAGATTGATACCAATCCACTACATTTATAGTCAAACAAAAGAGTTTAAACAAACAAAACTCGTGCAATCTGTAATGGCTGAGGTCGTTCGGGAGTTTTTCTGATCCTTGGATTTGAAAGTCTGGGCCTGAGTAGGTGTCAAGTGGTCTGAAAGTGAGCCATGCATTCGCCACCATCAGTGTTATAGTATATGAAATGGATGTAGAAACGGACCACTGTCTTCAGACTTGGATCACTGTCAGAGCACTTGGGGGACGGCTAGTTACAGAGTTATTATTACTGCTGCTCTATGACGATCATTGTAATGGTTATTACCACTCTGGGCAACACATTGACATCAGTTCAATTTTAGGATTGTGGTTCACACAGGAGTTATATGGCAATATGCACCTGCAAGTCTTCTGACGGCTGTTGGTGTCGAACTCATATCAAACACTTAGGCGCTGAATAAATCTCAGAGATACATTTTTTTAGATCAAATATAGAAATAAACACGCTCACAATGACCCACACATGCATACCGCAGATGCGTGCATGGATGCCCATGACACTCGTACATTCACACACACGCACACACGCACACATACTAAAGTTACTCTGCACTACTTTCTCATATTCTCCAGTTTCTGATACAAGTCCTCTTTTCTGAAGTTGTTTATTCCAATAATCTCCTCTTCCTTCCAGAGTGGCCTGTCTCTGTGGCTTACTGCTGGTGCTGCTTCAGGCTGAAAACAAAACACAGGAAAGAATTTGTTAGTCTTGTTTTGTCTCTGACACAGGCAGATCTGACAAGACAGGGCTCTTTAACCACAGGGAACATCAAGCCCACTGGGGGAAAGATAATCTGTTTCTGCCATGCTTGGTCCCCGGGAAGTAATCTCATTTACCTGTAAATCTATGTCTAATGCCATTCTTAATATAGAATATATAGCACAATAAACAAAGTGCTCATTGGTAATGTTTCAAGACAAATGCGCAGAGATGTAATACTGTAACCCTGCACTGCTTTCATGCCTCCGCTGCACTGAAAACAATTTCATTTTCCCCGAGAACGGCAGCTCTACTGTATGTGAAGCATTAACCAATAATCCTGTTTCACAATCTTCTCATAATTACAGCCATCTATTATGCCTTCTATCTGGCTGCTCCCCAAATTAAAACAAAGGAGAAAGATAGGAGCATAAACCCTCGTGTTTAAGGTGCAATAATTACTGTGGATTTGGTCTTTATCTAGAGCTGCTGATTGTTTTTCACGATGACAGGCGCTGTGGCTGCATTCTGTAGCTTTATTGCCATGAAACAAAGCAACTCCTGAGGCAAACACACCACATTTAATTAAAACAAAAAAGATAAGTTGAGCTGAAGCTCATCTGAAGCAACACCCACCAAAAGGAGCATTTATTTTATTATTATTTATTTTTTTTAGTAATCCTGCAGCTGATCTTTGTGTATAACTGAAATGAAAAAACTGAATTAGCATTCAGAGTCGGTCACAGTTATTCAATTTCCTGATTGTCACAACAGAAAGTAATACAATACCTCTTTCATCTCTGCAGCTTTTTGGATAATTGTTCCTCTTGTCAGTTTGAGGAGCTTTTAAACTTTGTTTCACGGCGCAGTTTTGAAAGGTTTTTTTTTTTTTTTTTTTTGTCTCGCCGTGACCATAGCCCTGTCTGCTTTTACTGTTTGTTCCGAGGAGCAAACACAATGAGACACACATACAGTAAAGTGAGAATTATCTTCGTGCATGGCCATCGCTCTGAGTCTGACATGCCTGAGACCTGTCCCCAAAACAGCACAACAAATTCCACCATTTTCATCACAGCCCTTGTTAAAGTGCCGCTCTTCCACCATGTCCTAATTGGAGCGTTGCCACACACACACACACACACACACACACACACACACACACACACTGAGACAGAGATGGAGATAGGAGGGAGGGATGCACAGGCACCCTGGCTGTCAGCACCTATCCCGGTAATGGCTGTTAAAACTATGGCCTCTACACCCTGTCTGCTCAGTCAGGACTCATCGAGCACTCTTTGGACCCTCTGAGGAGTGGGAGGGCACGTCTCTGGTTGCCTGTATTGTTGTTGTACTGGGACAGGTAGCAGCGTGGAGGAAGGCTAAGAGCAACAAGATGAGTGAGGGGCAGAGAGACAGGTCCAGGCGACCAGGATGTCCATTCTGGGGAGCATAGGGCAGTTCTGACTGTGTAGTGAGCATTTAAACCCAATATTTTCTTTTCTTTTCGATACTTTGCACACAGATTTGTACACTAACACTACACATATATACTATTATTAGCCTAGTATTTGGAAGCAGTCAGTCCAATAGCTGTATCTGAATTATTAATACATTCTACATGTAATGTAGTTTGTGTATGACATTACAGTTCATTGGTGCAGAATGCAATATGTTCCTGGGCACCTTTTAAGCAGAGTTTCATACAAAAATAAAGCTGCAACTAAAGATTATTTTCAGAATTGATTTTTTTTATTTGTTTTGTCGTTCTTGTTTTGTAGCCACAACTTAATGACCCTTAATGAGAGTTGGTGGCTTTAGCATCAACATGAATTATGATTGATGGGGCTGCAATTAATCATTATTTTATTTGTCAGTCAGCCAATTATTATTATTACTGTTATTTTTTACAAATAATTGTTTTGTCTGTAAAATAATCCAGGGTAAAATTACTTTTTTGGCCTACCAACAGTCCAAAACCAAATTATACTGAGTACATACTGTAATAATATAAAAAGGCACCAAACTGTCATATTTGAGAAGTGGCAACCAATGAATGATTGGCATTTTTCCTTTATAACTGACATTATATGCAATTAATTATTTGAATAATTGCTTCTTCTTATGAGAGAAAAAAAACATATCGTTTGACTTGAAACTTTTCAGGTTAATCGATGGACCCTTTGGGTTAGAAACCACAGGTTTGGACTTTAAAATGTCAAAACATAAAGCGACATGCCCAGATTTGCCCCAAATTGCTTGTTTAGACCAACCAACAGTCGACGATATCAGATGGTAAATTGACTGTATTCTAACATCTTTCTGGTCTACCAACCACTCAACAACCAGCACTTTTACAGCACTTGTCACATTCACCCATTCACACACACACATTCACACACTGATGGTAGAGGCTGCAAAGTACCAATGGCTCATCAGGAGCAATACAGTGCTTCCTATCCAAAGCACTTATCATGATATTAAGCTCAGCCATATCCGGCACACCGACTGCACAGCCATTAGGTGCAATTTGGGGTTCAGTATCTTGCTGAAGGACACTGTGTCACCTTTAGATTCAGCTGAACCATATGTTTGTCACGAAGTGGTTGAAAAACACAAATTTAACAAAGCATCATGACAGTTCTGACAGTGTAGGCAGCGTACAGCTCCAATATTTTCTTTTCTTTTTTTATAGTTTTCACACAAATTCGTACACCAACACTGCACATACAGTAAAGCATCATACACACTATTATTAGTCTAGTATGTTGATGTCGGAGCAAGGACATACAAGGTGAGGATTAGTGGGACGAGGACAGGAAAGGTGACAGAGCCAAGGAAAGGGAAAGTGGAAGGTGAGGCAGCGGATGTAGTAAAAAACAGGTCATGGTCGGTGCGTGAAGGAGGTTGTAAATAGACTAATCCAATAATCTCTCCCACGGTCACACATGTGGGATGTGAGATATATGTATGAGGACCAGTATGTGTGTGTGAGAGAGAGGGTGCAGAGAGAGCACACGGTGCACAGTGCCTCTGTGTCCGGAGGAAGTGTTTGCGAGGATGTGAAGGTCACCTTGGCACACGCTGTGTGTGTTCATGCGCCAGGTAAACGCAGTCCGGCAGTGGCAGTTGCTAAGGGAGTGGAGCTGTGAGTCATGATTCAGGCATGACCCCCCCCCATCCCTGCCTCCCCCACCCCGCCATCACCGCCCTCACCTTATTTACCATCACAGACAGCGATGCCCAGGGCAGGCAGGATGTGTGTGTGTGTGTGTGTGTGTAAACACAAGGCTGTCTGTGACTGTGTGTTTGTGCGATTTTTAGGAGGAAGGTGTGAGGAAAGACAAGGACAAGTGCCTTCGGGGGAGATGAGGAGAGCCTAAGGCATGAGCGGGCGTGTGTGTGCGTGTGTGTTCAAGTGTGACAGAGAAGGCATGTTAGTAAGAGGAGAACTCCAGGCTTCAGTCCTGAATTAACCTTTCACCTTGCCTTAAGCAAGGAGAGGATACACACGCATACATACAGCAAGCATGTTGATAGCTCAACCATTTTCATTCAGAGTTACTTCACACTAAATACCGTAATATCTCGCACTCTGTTCCACCATGCCTGTGCTTTTCCTTCTTGAACGTGCATCAGTTCCTTTTGTAGTTTGTGTGTTCTCTGTGATACTGATGCTGAATAATTACCAGGGTGAGTAAGCTAAATGGGTTGTGTCTGACCTCACCATCATGCCCTTGGGGGCCTACTACGTTAACATCAGCATCAACATACACACACAATCTCATACACAGGCACACACACGAACACACGTACAGTAAAGCGAGGTCAGAGGTCGTAACTGTGTAATGAAAAACAGCCCCATAAAGCAAAGGGCGTACAATGTGAGCGATGTGAGCATGAATAGTATTATATGGGCAGTTGAAGCAGCGCAGTGTCGTTAGTTAGAGATGCACCCCTGCTGACAGGTCCCATCAAGTAAACTGCGCTTTACTGGTCGCTGTGTTTGCTCTTGTGGATTCCACAGAGCTAATTAGAGCCCATTCTACTTTTCTTTTGTTTTTATTGTTATTTTTTTTTATTTTGAATGATTCTACACTTGGACCAAAATTTTTAGGCTGCATAAAAGCCTTCATAGCCTTGAGGGATATTCTGTACTGTGACTACTGTCTCTAACAGCACTTTTTCTGGGTGGGTTTTGTTAATAGGAACAATATTGAAGCAGAAAGAGAATGAACTATGTAATAGAGCCTGACTGATAAATCTGCATGCCAATAAACAGATAGCATTGGCATAATGTTGGCAAACGTGCTAAAAGCAATTGCAGTACATAAATGTTTTATAGACCTGGTGAGGTGCACTATTTAAAAATATACTCTATGGTTGCCACTACTGCCATTTTTATTAAGAGAGTCCTGTCTCGTTTGCCTTATGCTTACATCAAAACTGCAAAATAATATATTACTTACCTAAGTTGAACAAATGTTCAAGTAATGTCAGTACAGTAACAAGCTACACCAGAGCATAACACATCAAGTTCGCTGTTTGGTTATTGCACTATACGCTGCTTTCCATGGAAACAAAACTACAAAAGCAACAAAGAAACAAGCAAAAAAAAACTTAAAGCTTAAACACAAAAGTTTCGAAACTTATTAGAAATTACCTCACCGCTGTGAACAGCCTGCCATCATGAGAACACTTGCCAGCTGTATATAACTGTAGGCCACAGCTCCTGTCTGTCACAGCCTTATGTTCATTCTTTCATTTTTTTAAAGGGGAAATGTGTTAAAACTGGTAACATATAGGACAAAAATAGAGGGCCGCCTCCCCCCACTGTCGATGCAATGACACTATTCAAAATAGTTTATGGTTAGACATGTAAGAAGCCTTACAATGTCCTCAAAAGTGTATAGCGAACTTGCAAGAACAGTAACGCCAGATGGGTACAATATGGCTGCAAGATAATTTGTGTTTATTTGTAACTACAGCTGTATGAACCCAAACTAATAAAACAGATGTTTTAATTGGAATAAACGGTTGAAAAGATGCTGAAATAACTACGTCATGTTGCCAATACTTTGGAAGGTCTGTCCACAAGACAAGATAGCTGGAATGTACATATTTTCAGCATTTACCAGGTACC
The DNA here is from genome assembly GCA_028641955.1 of Protonibea diacanthus. Lineage (NCBI taxonomy): Eukaryota > Metazoa > Chordata > Actinopteri > Sciaenidae > Protonibea > Protonibea diacanthus. The sequence goes on from CM053989.1 coordinate 12,360,720, forward strand.
CCAACTTACTCGCTTACTTTTCTCCAAGCAGTCTGACCAAGTTGACCAGTCTCTATATAAATATGAAGTAGTATGCGTAAGGTGCTACATTTCATCCCCAGAGGTTTTCTAGCTTCGGATCACCCTCTGGGTCTCTTCATGGGTAGTTCCCAGTCCTCATGTTAGACTGAGGGCAGACTGAATGCTGCAGGGACTCATTATTGCCTCACAAAGCACACGTGATATTGCAAGAATTTCAGTAAATATCTCTGACAACACAATACACAGAAGTCTTTGAATGTATTAACATTTATGAACTACAGTTCTCTCTTTGTCTTACATGTACATGAGTCAGGCAAAAAACATGGGACTTTAATCTTCATCTATCTGGTTCACTTCTGTCTGCTGACTGTGAATATAATACTTGTACTCCAGTGGGTCACCTGACGGTACTAGTCAGACCAGACGAGCTCTGAAGTCAGTTGAGTATGAGCTGCTGTCGGGTGAGAGAGCGAGCGGGGCTTTGAGACACACAGACTGAACTCCAAATGCATGTAATGTAATGAGAATGAGGAATACTGATGTAGGTTAACCTAGTAACTTACTCACAAGCGTTGCAGATGTATTTTTACTTAGTTTATTTAACACAATAAAGTGTGAATAAACTTTAGAGCCTGGGCTAATATAGCCGAAACAATGTGAGGGGGGCATTTTAATTGCAGTTAGCGTAATCTGTCGTCAATAATTATGGGGTTATATTCGCCACATTTCTAGTATGTGGCATCTACTGTACGGTTGAAGGAGTGATGCTGACTGTGAGTTGTGAGAATATAATACTGTTGTACTCCAGTGGATCACCTGACAGTACTATTCAGACCAGACGAGCTCTGAAGTCAGTTGCTGCCCACTTGTGTCCCTGTCTGCTGGCCAGCTAAGTGCATTGACTTAATTGCGACACAATGTAAACTGTGAAAACGTTCTGGCAAGTTTTTTTTTCCAGTTATATCTCTGCTGTTATCTTCCTGTACAGGTCCAATTATAGCAGCCGGTCTGCAGCGTTTCAAATGACCCGCAGCTGACTGTGTATATAGCAGATGTACGAACAGATAAGGAGAGCTGGCAGATAGATGCATCCAGCTGTTTAAAGAACAGAAAAATCTGTTGTTGTTTTATGATGACACATTTCTAATGCCAAACATCACGCACACATGCACACAAATAGACACAGATACACATACACCAGTTTTCATGGATATTTTTTTCGGTGAGGGCTAATCCCCTGCCGCTGTCAGCCATGCTTTCGTCTCCTCCTGAAAGCTCCTTACACAAGCCAAAGCTCATCCTGAGTGTGAAAGAACACACACATGACCCAGAAAAATATCCACACACACACACACACACACACACACACACACACACACTCTCAGTCAAAGTTAGGGCGGAAGATCTTACGTCACTTTGGCACAGCCCTGTCCACACTGTAAATGACCCTGAGATATGTACAGATCTCAGTAGCCACACAGCTATACACAAATATAAATGCAGCACTCCATAATCAGACAGCTTGTTTTTAAAGGACGTAGATTGGGTAAAAAATGTTTGTACTCGTGCCATGTGCTGCAAAAATAAACCGACGCTAATTTGGGAGCACACACACAAACACGTAGCCCTCATTCATTGGCCCTTATGTCCTCTTATTTCTAAACTTGCTATGCCTTAGAGGTTGTCTAGACTTATATTTGTGCTGCAGCCAAAGTGTGTGTGTGTGTGTGTGTGTGTGTGTGCGCATGAGAGTGTTTACACTCCCATGTCAGCAGAAAAGTGACACTTTGCAGAATGTGCCGCCCAACACAATGTGACAGAGACATTATTTGCTATCATATCATGCCCCCCTGCCAGTTTGTGTTGCAAAGGCTAAAATATAATGCGCACTGATGTTGGATGTGGTGAGTGAGGGAGAGAGACTTGGCCTAAAGTGGTTTCTAAGACACATTCGTGTACACGTATTGTGTTTCACCTGAGTTGACTGAGTGAAGGCAGAGGAAGTGAGGTCGATGAGGTGGAACCTTCGGTCTTGTTCAATGTTTCCCAGAGGATCGATACAGCAGCGCAACAGAGCTGGCAAGACTTATTTCCAGTACCAGCGTTCACTCTCACGGAATTCAGTGCGCGTCCGCAATAAGTCTGTGAGGGCTCAGAGCTGTCGCACTGTAAAATCGTTTATGCTTTGAGGTCTCTCTCAGGGACTTTTTCCCACTTCCCACTGCAATCCTGCAGATGCCACTTAAGGGAATTTTGTGCAATCCACTGCAATGTAGCATTAAAATTAGAGCTCTTTATAAATCTGAATTTTAGAGACGCTCGTGAGACTTCAGGGTTTAGAGCTTAAGGTGGACTTGTCAAATTAATTTTCCAAGTAAACCATTTAATATATTTTACGCACAGAGGTATCATGAAATCTCTTACCTTATATAAATGTCTCAGAAAAAACGACATCAAACTCTACAAAATGTCAGTGTCATATCCTCTCCTTCTGTTGACAACCCTGTAAACAATCCTGGGTAAATTCCACTGAAATAAAACAAGCCCAGCTCTGCACACTCCACCTCCAAACTTCCCCCACTTCAGACCACTTCCCGTAAGCCTGTCTGATAAGGTGGATGAGGTACTTTCTCCCCTTCTATCCAGTGACCTATCAGTACTACCCCTGTAAATCTCCCCCGGTAGCGCTCTCTAAGTCTGCCTCTCACTGCCCTCTGTCCGTCAATACCCTGTCAATCCATCCTGTCAATCCTCAGCAGTGAAGCCCTGCAGCTGTCAGCAACACTGGGTTAACCTCAGCGTAAACGCCAAATCTGCTCCTTATCTCTCCGGCTCCACCTTTGAGTTCAATTCAAGGTGATTTTTTTTGCTCTAATTTTGTTTTACCCTCTTCTGCTCTTTGCACCTTTCTCTCTCCAGTGCATTTCCATTTCTGTCCGTATTACATATTTTCTCCGCATCCACTCCTCCCGTCTCTCATTATCAATTTCATCCCTGTCTTTTGACATCTCTATGCCCTTTGTTATTTGTTTTGCTTGTGTCTCATCCGCGATTTGTCTTTCTGTCTCTCTACATCTCGCTTCCCATCTGTCTCTCTGTGTCTGCGTTGCTGCCTCTTGTGTCGATCAGTCTGGCTCGCTGCTCTCTCTCATAAAGACGACTCTTTCAGCGCGCCTGCCCTCTTTTCCGCTTTACAACAGAAAAACTGACAGCAAGACAGAGTTATGAGCCGCCATTTTCCAATGATTTACAGCTTCTGTAGATGATATACATGATATACAGGAGTTTAGCTGATGCTCCCATTCAGGCTGACTTAGAGTGAGTGAAGAGCTGTATTTAGGCTTCCAGTATCTTGCTTAGTGGCATGTAGTAGTTAATGGCCTTCTTGTCTCATCCAAAAACAGAGTAAAACATATTTTCCTCTTACTAAACAACATGTCATTGCAAATTTAATGTTGCAGTTGCTTATAGTAATTCCTAAGGAAAAAGGAAAGGAAACTTACATCAGCTTTTGAGCTTTTAAAATAAGAAAAGTCATTAGTCATGGTGGAATGAGCCTTCTATGTCTACAGACACTGCATATTGATTTCTATAGTAGGACAAGAAGGGACAAACTAAACACTGGCTCTACACAAGACCTTTCAAATTTTTTTGCATGTTTGCAGCCACTGTAGTGTTCTTTCACATTAAAAAGGGGATGGTGTGGTGAGCAGGTTGCAATCATGAACTACAGCACTATATGCCACTTAATCCTACTCACTAGCCTTTAAATCGTATATCAGGAATTGTCTTTAAACAAACCATTTTTCATTATACTCTTGGACAATGTGATACATGAGCAACTGTTTTTTTTTTGTTTTTTTTGTCCTTGACCTTGTATTGCATATTAACTGGATATAGTGTTCAGTCATTTGCAGTGTGAGACGGTTAAATTTGTATGTTTGTATTGTTTGGGTTTATCGTTTTAACAGTGTTTATGCTGCTCTTGGCCGAGTCATTATTTAAAAAAGAGCTTTTAATCTCAGTGAGTCTGAAATAAAGGATGTATGTCAAAAAATGGTAGTTAATCTACATGAATCCCAAATATGCTGTTATAAGAGAAAGTAAACTTGACCATCAAGATAATTAGATTTACAATTTCAATTTTTATTTCCAGTAAGAACCTTCTTGTTTTATTAACAGTAACCATTGAAACTGACTAGATGACAAGTGTCTTGTTTGATGGCTGCTTGTGTAGTACTACTATTAATTAATTGCTTAGATAAGAGTGCTACATGAGAATCATGACAATTGTAACTAGTGTCCATACTGCACACACTGTATAGTCTATATAGCTTACACAGGATATATGAGGATTCCCATGAAAATAATAGAAATATCTTCTACTTTTTAGAGTCACTACTGGATATAAGCATGAATTTACCCTTGGCCAAAAGAAAATCTTTCCTATTATTTCCATTCTGTTTTTGTCTCGTCCTCCTTCTCTCTCTGCCTTTCTCATCCTTGTTATTGCCATTGTTTTTCTCACTACACCCACCGCTTTCTGTCTAAGAGTTAACTTGTTTGCAGAAGTTTGGTGTGTGCAGCCCAGACAAGTTATGCTCTAGGGTGGATAAATACAGACATTTTGGCTGAAGTCTCTCTCTCTCTCTCTCTCTCTCTCTCTCTCTCTCTTAAAAAAAAAGGGAAAGTAAAAACAGCCGCAACAACAAAGTTATATCCTCAAGCAACGTTTTATCTTACAAATACTCCATTCATAACACACTTAATTTCCATTACAGTGCTTTAAATACAAAGACACACACACACTCACCCCCACCGCCTATAGCCATGCTTACAGCCATCTCATGGTAAAGGCATAAAATGTATCTCTTCCATATCACACTCACTTCCTGCTGGTGGATATAATTTCCCTCACATTTGATTAGATCTCCTAAAAGCAGTAATGGAAATGGCCAAACCTCAGTGTAGGATTGTCATTCTTTACTATAAATAACTCTGTTTCCATTAAACTGTCTCAGTCTGCTCTACATAGCTTCGCATGGCATACATTATGTGCATTATAAATTAATTTCATCCAGCGTATGTTGCCTGTGCCATTTCACACAACCGGGTATTTAAAATTTTAAAGCCCCTATACATCGCCTATACATTAAAATACAAACATTATCTTCTGTAAATTGCCAGAGGCGCTGTCAATCAGTCTTCTTCTTGTGTTAACATCCACCAAATAGAAATGCTTAGCCTGTGCCACCTGGATCATCTTATTGATAAACCACATATCAGCCATGCTGTGTCTTTAGCTCTCAGTAGTCTGTACAGAACTTAGACTTTCATTCAACCTGTTTGTGCAGTTGATTGCAAGGAAAACACACACTGGCGGGCAACGATAGTGGGAACTTCTACATAGTGAGACATCATATACATCATCTTTATAGGAAAGCCCAGGGTTCGATTCTGACCTGTGGCTCTTTCCCGCATGTCATCCCCCATCTCTCTCTCCCCGCATTTCCTGTCACTCTTCAGCTGTCTCTGTCAAATAAAGCTCAAAAAGGCCAAAAAAATAAATAAATCTGTGTGTTGTCATAGCCACCTCCTTCCTGCACCACACTGCCTCCCTTATCTATCTCACAGAGAGTGCTTGCCTTTGTGTGTCTTTATAGTCTCAATGCAAGATTTGTACAAGTGGGGATAAAGTGGATGGTCCTCAAAGATATTTATAGTGCTGCACTCATTTGTAAACACAAGGAGTGTTTAAATGAAAGAAAAGAAAACCTGCCTACTCTCACACCTCCACACAGCTGGCCAATCGCTGAATGAAGCGGCTGTCAGATTGTCTGTTTGAGGAAGTTAGTCGCTTTTTTTTGGAATTTTAGGAAATGCAAAGTTGTTGTACTCACTTGTTCTGGTGCTTGGAGCCCTGGAGGTGTGCATGGTACTGCTCGATGGAGTTGAGGACCACACTGCAGACACTGCAGGAGTAACTGCTTCGCAGACCTGGAGAGACACAAACACACAGATACAGCGGTTCCTGTGAGGACACTCTCCATAAGTAAGGTTCATAAAAATCCTTTAAAGCTGTCATCATCATGGCGGCAGCGGCAGCAGCAGCAGCAATAGCAGTGAGGCCAACATGAGCAACAATAAAAATTTGAACTGACACCAAGTAACTGTCTTATTTTATACTCTGAAGTGCGGGGTAATTTTCCTAATTAGAGTGCATCTGGAAAAAAAGATTTGATTAGATGAATCATTAGCAGGAAAGCCAGTTACATTTTTAGATCTTTAGATCACTGCCTTCTTCTTTCATTCTTCTAGTGTGTGTGCATGTGTGTGTGCGTGTGTGTGTGTGTGAAGGAGCCTGTTAGAACATGAACATGAACAGTGTGAGAAGAATTATGACACGACGGGTAAGAAAAGAACAGGGTGCACATGTGTAGCGCTGTGGATGGTGGTGCATGCGTGCATGTTTGTATTGTACTGGTGAATGCATGCTTGAGATGGTGGGGCTCAGACACAGATGTTAACTAATTAGAGGGTTTGCAGGTGGTCGAGATGAACACCCAAAAATAGATGGATGAGGATGGAGATACTGACAGAGCGGGGTGAAGAGGCTCTTACACGTGTGGTAACTAACGGCACGGCAGCACTGATTTTTTAAAAATCTTCCTTCTCTCGCGAGGGCGGAGGAAATGCTCTCCGTGTCGAGAAGGATAGAGTATTCAGCAGCATGACATAATTGGCTGTGTATTCTCTGTCAGTGATGCAATGAAATGCTATTTTTATTTTTTCACATTTCGCACACTGCAGAGCTGTCACTGCAGAACTGAGATGAACAACCTTGACGCTTCAGGGTTGCATGACAAAACAGTCAAAAATGAATTCATTTGCCCCCCGCCCCCCCCCCCCCCCCCCGCCCATCCACCCAAGCCTGTCCATGCTCTTCCCCTCCATGTCTGTGATTTCTTTTCATTTTCATTTTCATATTTTGTCAAACAATGTATAATTCTGGGAGTGGTGACTAAAATCATTTGATGCTTGCTTGTGTGTGGGTGCCCTTTTCTTTGCTGTCATCACTGTCCTTGAGATTTATGAGTTGTCTGTGTTTTCCATCACCTTTTGACCTTCTGTGGCGGTAATTGGTGAAGTATGTTGTGAGATGAAGTTGTAATATAGTTAGGAGTGGTGGGAGGTCATTTATACCGGGCTAGAGCTGCATAATGTGGCATATCTACTCCCCGTTGTCTCACAGTCGCTCTGTCTGCTTCAGGGGTGATTAAGGACAAGCAGTCATTTACAAGAAAGCCACGACTGAATTAGTTGCCTAGAGTAAGCACTGTCTTGGCTTAAATGTTGATGTTTTGCATCTATTAGCCGCTAATAACTAAGTCTGTGTGAAAAAGAGAGAAAAAGAGATAGTACATCCTCTTCTGCCAAAATGTCATTACTTCTGTTCTCCCTTAATGAAAAGGCTATTAATTGGAGAGGAGATAATTTGGAAAAGAAAGGAATGATAAGTCTCTCATTCTCCTTCCTTTTCGCTTCCTCGTAATTCTATACTGCCGCAAGGATTACACAAAAAAGTCTTTTCTTATGTACACGACTGAGTGTGTTTTTCTATGCATGCGTGTATGTGCACGCACACAAAGGCATCTTCCCTGCTTTTAGCCTGATTGATGTCACCTCCCAACTGCCTGGCCGAGTAGCACTGATGCACAGTATGCTGCAGTTTGTGCCCGTGCCAGAAAATGTTCTTTCAAGCACACACACACACACATAAACGTACACGCACATGGCCGCACACACACACACACACTGTTTTGGTAATAAAGCAGTTCTGGCACAAGACACAACACTGTGCCCTAATCCATGTTAATTACATGCAGGGAAAGTGCGTGTGCGACGTGAGTGACAGCATGCAGCTCAGGGTTGTGAATGTGTTTTGTGAGCATGAGCAGTATTTGTGAGGGTGTTCTAAGCCTTGTTAATTACACAAGAAGATATGCCAGGGAGAGAGAAAAGAGGGGGTGAGATGAGCTAAGGCAGTGGGTGTGGAGCTGTTTGTGGCTGTCGTTTAATGCACAGAGTCTTCTGGTGTTGCTGGCACCCCTGGTATGGAAACGCCTAAATGCTTGTCAGAAATGTAATGAGAGAGAAAATTATGTTCTTTTCAGGAGCATTTAACATCTTCCTGCAGTTTCAGAGTCTGATATATTTTAACTTGGGCTCAGTTAAAGCGATATTTCATGACCCATTTGGAGCGTGATGTTCATGGCTCTTTCTATTACGACGCTCTGCCAAGCTCTAACTGCAACTTCTTTTATTTGTGAGCCTCCAAGGAGTTGCAGGTAGTGGTCAGTGCCGAAGATTGCGTAGTGTAGTGTTGCACGAGCACTGTTGGTTACACAGTCGGATGGTTTTAAGATGCATAGGGAGGAAATGAGCCATAAGCATGCTGTACAACCACCGCTGAACATCAGGTTACTTATGGATCATTTCAAGGTAGAGTTTCCTCTATTTTCCACTACCTTCCTATGGGACGACTGCAACTGAGAATCTCACTGTAAGGTATTCATCTATAATTGTATTCACCATGGAGGCAGGATAATAGTTTACAGAGCTCTTACTACCCCAGAGCCTTTGTGCAGTAGTACACCATTAGTTTACCATGCGCTTTGCAAGATTAAAAAGGAACTGGATCCAAAAAGAAACCCATTGAGATGCAATCAAACCAACAGTCTGCAGCAAAGGCTTGACAGTACGTCTCTCAGGAATATATCACAAATACCATAGCAGAGAGGGGTTGAACATTGGGTGAGAGTCAGATTGAATCCATGTTGAATTTTACCAAGCAACACACTTTGAAGGACTTATAAAGAGACTAATTAGTTTTGCAGTGAATGTGACAGTAATTGGAAAGACCATCTGTTTTAGACGAAGAATAATCATACACAGGAAACAAAATATCTTTCCGAACTATTGTTTTTAAATAAAATGTTGATTATTTTGCTTTTTTTTTTTTTTAGCTCGGCTCATTAGTTTGTGCTTTCTGTTCTCTGTCTCATCTTATGTCTCAATTATGTAAATTAACCATAGTTTATAATGCATTGATATTCAGGCCGGGTATTGTTTAAACATGTTTGATATCAGAGCCAAAATGAAACCTTTCAGGACTCATAAAAAACCTTTCAATAAAACTTGGGGGCCGCATAAAACAAGGTGTAAACACAAAACAGATGTAAGAAAAGTCAAATTGTTTGCAAACCGTTGCTTATTAAAATATGTAGCAGACACAATGCAACATTAGCATTGATTTCCACCTATTTCTGACCAGTTTGGAGCTGAGCAGGAAGTGTTAAGCAGGTTTAGCAAAGCTCTTTTGCTGCTAGAAACAACAACCACAAGGGCATTATACCAAAACAATGAGCTGAAAGATGCTAAAAGAGGAGAAGAACTCCTCCAGTTAAGTTTAGTTAGGAAGGTTTTTTTTTAAAAACTTAAATCAGGAAATATCTGATCACAGAGTAAATACTAGCCTACAGTCAGCAGTGCCTAGAGCATATCTTGTTTATGAGTGCATATACAGTATATAAGCTTGCTTGTGTGACTGTGTCACAGTGTGCTGTCTCATGCGAGAGGAGGTCAGCTCTGTCTACCAACACAGGCACAGTCATCAATTACACACAATTTTCTCTGCTTTGGTACTTCACCCTCTCTTGGGTCCTCACGCAGACAGACACACACATACATACACACAAGCTCCAGTCCTAGACACTTATCTCATTGGCTCTAATTCCCAACCGAGTTTCCAGGGAGAAGAGACAGTGTGGCGGCTCTGTCTTGAGGGGTTTCTACCCCTGTTGTGATTTATGTAAAGACCCAGCTGAGTCAGGCAGGCTCCATCCCACGTCAGTAGCCACCCCCTCTCCAACTCTCTTGTCCACCTCTGTAATCCATCTCTGAGGGTTTTGTCTGGCACCTAGCCGTGGAAAATAACGACATTTTCCCCTGTGCCCTGTCTGCACAATTACACTAGAATAATCCAAGAGTAAGAAACGGTGGCAATATAAATGTCAGGAGGATTTTGTGATATGTTTCGGTATTGAGAGTGTGAAAGGGGGGGCCAGGAGGAGGTAGTAACTAAGAGAAAATATGCAAGAACAAGCAAAGGTCAGTATCATCAATAGGACCAGACAATACACAAAAGGGAGACTGTGCGGCCATAGTTTGGAAAGAGAGAGGGAATATTGATGTGTAAATAATTCACCTGTGCCTCGTGGGGAGCTAATGAGGATGACAGATGAGACATGACGAGAAATCAGAGCCCCTGGTGGTGTACACTCACACACATTTACACACAAAACAACCAGAGCAACAACAAACAAGGACACAAGACGGAGTACAGCGGTGGGAAGGGGGTTAGAAAAGATAAAAAAGAATATAAAGAGGAAACTGTTCCACAAAGCTGAAAGAAGGACAAAAGGCAGAGATTAATCTGCACTTGGCTGAGACTTAATTCCTTATTTTTCTCTCTGCCTCTCAGCTGCCGCCTCGTGTTCGATCCTCCCTCCGAGATTACACCTGGTACACCTGTGACTTCACACCTGAAGCGGTGATAAAAGCCAATCAAATGTGAGAAACTTGCACCAATGGAAATGTGTCTAAATGAGGAGCAAACAACTTGTGACAATGGAGTGGTATTGTCATGAACAAAGCGTTTCAGGCTGAAGGCAGTGGAACAAACACTTGATTGATGGCACATATAATAGATCACGTCAGCCACGAGCTCACTTAGAAAACGTATACCAGTTGCCCTTGAAGAGAAGGCGGGTAATAGATTTTGCAGTAGAGCGTCACTCCGCACTGTAATTTATGTATAGGTCTGTTACACATTTCTAATCTAAATATGTTTTGTAGTTTCATGCTGATATTTGTAGTCCAAAATCTCCCCCCCAAAAAAGCTGAGGTTGTGGGATCTGGGTCACAGTGTGTGGATGCAGGACGATATCTAACATGACACCTCTTAAAGCCTCTGAGCCAGTGTAGGCTGCAACATGACTCATGCTTTTAATATGATTGGCTTCTTGAGATGATGGTTTGTGTCATGGCACCTGGAGCACAAAGTGAACGGCACGGCTTTGGCTCTAGAGGATTTGCATGTGTGCATGTGCACGGTAGAGGTGTTGTGTGGCACTCGTGTGCATGCTGGTGGGATGATGTTGGACTGTATCACTCATAGGAGCCAGAAAAGGAAGAAAAAAATGCTTTGAGTGCCAAATACTATTAATAATTTCATTAGAATACCCTTCTGGCAGAAATGTGTGTGCGAGCATGTGAATCAGTGTCCTCTTACTGCTACATTTGTGCATGAGAGTGTTTGCGTGGGAGAGGGGAGGAATAAAAGGGGAGAGAAACACGTAGTAATTACCCAGGCAGTAATTTTATCTCACTTTTACCAATTAATAATACATAGTATGTTTCTTAAGTTCCTGATTGACCCTTTAGTCTGAGTGGGACTTATGTTTCAACCCTCAGCAGAAATATTATCATATAACGTGTTGTTATTAAGCTGCCTGAGCTCCTGCACTGTGTAATTTTCTCTTTAGTATGCTATATGCAGCATGCCAACAGAGGTCCCATTACTTTTGTTTGACAGTTTTACACATGGCAATGCTTGCACTAACAAGTGTTAAAGCTATGCTGTAACACGAGGAGGCTGTGACCTCGGACAAACCGACATGGAAAGGTTAGACTGTGGCAAACAGGTGATGAATACGATGTGTCAAGATTTCACTTGGGCTGAGATACACAGTTAATTAGTGAGAGACTGAGAGATAAACATTTGCTTTGGATGATGAATGAGCTAAGTCTTTTACTGTCTTGAAGTCTTGCCGTTAAGATTTTTCACCCAGTTTACGCCTTTGAAAGAGTGCTCTGGTGATTTAGTTTACGTTACCATAAAGTTGGGGACTGATTAGAAAAGATCAGAGTTAAATCAGCAGAGAGGCCTAGATTTAGGCCTTAGTGTCTCTACTGTGGGTCAAGCTCCAAAAAGCACTGCCTGCTGCTGTTCAAATAATGCAACTGGATAGCTTAACACCTCGGTTTGTAACACAGGCCTTCTAATTTAAAATCTGTAGCCTACCAGCTGATACATCTGTATAATGTGACATCAGTCATTTTCTCACACTTGACAAAACTCATTTAAAGCCACAAATGACATTAAACAACTGGTTTAACACGCTGACCTTATGGACAGGCTTTGGCGTATCAAAGTGGTGGAGTGCCCCTTTAATTCAGGATAGTTTACATCATCGTAGCTCTCCTGCAGAAGTATAAAACTTTATAATTCTGGATCTGGATTTAATTAAAAGCAGGTATTCCTACTATCTGTGGAACATGAATTGTTTACTGTATATTTAAGCAGTGCAGGGGGTTGATTCAGATGAAATGGAAATACGTATGCTTCAGAGAGACAGGTAGTCAGTCAGTAGAGCCCGCATTTGTGTCAACATCTAAGGTGAATGTGAATAAGCCGATCTAAACAGTAACAGGCTGATGGGGCTAATTTTATCCGTGAGTAACTGGTGTAGCTTACTTCAGTATAATATCTGTGAAATGCACACCGCATTGAAAGGCATATGAGCATTTCAGAAGTTCGCCCTCACTGCCGCAGATCTTGAATGTGATCTCCCCCTTATCGTCTTTCCTCGTACAAAGTCGTAACACCCCCGCTGCCCTTCACTTGTCACTTCTGTCGGGCTCGGGGCCAAGAAGCTGACCTGTGCTCTCCGTGGCATCCAGACTGCCCGCTAGCTGCTCCAGGAGGCGTGCCCTGGCTGCGTTCCTGCGGTGTTTCTTGCCCTCGTAGTGCTGCTGGGCCATCAGCGGGTTGTTGAACCAGGCTCCGCACAGGCAGCAGTACTTCCCTGCCTCTCTTCCGCCGTTTCCACCGACCACCGCCATAGGCCAGGGCAGGGCGGGGGGAGGAGGGGGGCACGCAGCGGGGTCTGCAGGAACTGGGGTGGAAGGGGAGGAATCTGGGGGAAGAAGTGGACAGGAGCGGAGGGGAGAGATTACAGATGGAAGATCGGAGAGAAGAGTCAGGACGCTTGTTATACATAATTCCAAATGCAAATGGAGCTTTGAGGTGAAAATGACTTGAACTGAAATATTTTCCTAAAAATACATTAACATAAAACTCTTTCTCACAAACACAGATATCACACACACACACATACACACACACGCACACGTATACACACACATGTCCATTTAAAAGCTCCAGATTTAGATTGCTTTCGGCCACATCTGTGGAGCATAGATGAGGGTCAGGAGGAAGCTGTTAGCACTCAAGGGACCAGTCAGCAGGTGCTAGGAACTAGCTTTCTACTCACATCTACTGTGCTCCCGAACCTTTATCATTTTTCCCTAAATCTTCTCCTCTCATCTCCCCCCCCCCCTTTCACCCTCTTCTCCTTTTCTCCTCTTCTCTCCTCTGAGGGACACGAAAAAAAACAAACAAAAAAGAAATGGCAGACTTCCAGGTGACCTGCTACTCGTGACATGACACTGGTTACCATGGTGATTGCCCATTAATAGCCAACAGCCACTGACATGTCCACAGGACGCGGTTGTGGCTCACGCTGCGAAGACTGCGTGTGGCTACACGTGTGTCTGTGTGTGTGCACATATGGGTGATTGGGTGGCGGGTTGAATGTATAATCCACGCTTACTGTATGTGTGTGCATGAATGAAGCTCCAGAATAGGCTGCATGCGTGTGTGCGTACAAGATACAGATAGAGGTACAGATAAATCATCTCTGCTCGAACTGTTTATTTGAACACAGGGAGGAGGTGTTAGGTCCACAGCCAAATTGAGCGAGAAAGCTTCTAATGCCAGATGGCATGTCCAAATGTGCTGGTTCACCATCTACAACGTGTCAATGACTCTAGAGTTATACCGTCGACGACTACGCAGCCACAGTGCCGCACGTTTAAAACATTTCATCACGAACAAAAGCCCACTCACGCATGCTTTTAAGCCAAAATGAGTCATCTCACTTCTCTCACAACAACTCAAATGATAGCGTGCACGAATTGACCAGTGACCATGGCAGTGAGGTGTCTCAGTTCATGTGTGGTTTTTGTGTGTGCGCCTGTGACTCGGCACTAGACCCCGTGAGCTGATTGGCCGCTCGTACCTTTATGTGTCTTCGGGCTCTGTTCACATAGTTACTGTATCTAAGGCTGTGTCTCCACTCATCTCACCAACCACACCCACTCATATTCTCTTCGCCTGCGTTCGCCCTCGCCACACTATCATATGAATTACAAAATGCAACCCTGTTCCGCTGCCATTAATCTCAAAGATAAGGCCATCGTGTAATCTCTGGTGTACCATTCGTGTGTAGGTGTGTGTGTCTCTTTGCATGCGGCTGTGCATGAGTGAAACTCCCGAGCTCTGAAGGCTCCGTGGAAGGAGGGCACGTGCCGAGCAGCAACAGGGAGAGATCCTCAGATGTGTTTTTCCTCTCCGTCCCTTGTTCTCCCACCCTTTCTTTTTTCATGACTGTGATCTCTGCACACTGGAGCAGAAGTAAGTGTTTTTCACGGAATGGGGAACAGGGAGTGTGTGTGAGATGGTGTATATGCAGGAGGAGGAGGAGGAGGAGACGGTGGTGGTGGTGGTAGTTTGGAGTGTGTTGGGATGTGATGTGAGAAAGGGGAGGGAACACAGGTCCGCTCTCCACCTCTCAAGGGCTTTACCAACACACATGGCCTTTTGCTTTCTCTGTCCTCGCTCTGCGGTTCGTGTGAGAGCGTTTCTGTATGTATGTATGTGCCTTCAGATGTCTAACACGAACATGCAGGCATCAGTCACTGCGCTTATGTGTACTTCTGACGATTGTGTGTGCATGTGCGCTCAAGCTTGTCAGCTTGGATGTGCATCTTGTGCGGAGCGCTCATCTCACAGAGTGATCATGAAGGCTACTTTTGACTTTAATCTCTCCTGAAATCTTGTTCTTCTCTCCCAGGTCACTCTTTGATCTCGCTCGCTCTTGTTCGCTTGTTTCCTTTCCTCCAGGTCCCACTGTCACAAAATCTGCGGAAATTCCACAGCAACGGCTGTACAGAAGCGACACTTTTCCAAAGTAGGCCAAAGTTTAGCAGAAGTCACACCGGGGGTTTGATTATAAGACTCCATTTTGCAGCGACTGTGTGTTTACGGCTCTTTTGAATTTTCACGTTGAATTCAGTTTGAATCACATTATGTAAAGCTCCCATGGAGACCACACAGCGGCACTGACAAATGCTCATCTTAAACAATCATGGGCACAAACAAAAATCAATTTGCAATTTTTCCTCTCCGATATCCAGACTAGACGTTTTGACTGAAGCATGACTAAAGCTTTCCAAATCCACTTCAGATAAAAATATATGCTTTGAACTAAAAATAAGTCTCAGTTCAGTGATACATGTCACAAAAAAAGTGGATGTCTGGATGATGGGGGCGTGTTGGAGCAGAGGTGAGAGTGTGGATTTACAACCAAGTTAATTACCGTCGTCTTTAGCGAGGACAGGCTGTCTGTGCAAGCATTAAGATTGGAATCCAATAGAGGTATTGATCAACTGGGGCTGAAAGGACTGATTACCAGAGTACCGGTTCATGGTTGGAAAATTGATATATTGGATTTGTCAAGCTTTCACTTTCAAGTCTGAAACCGAAGACAGACCAGCTATCTCAAAGAATCAGTTTAATACTTTATTCTCTTTGTTAGCGCTCAGTTACTCCGTTGACTTCTTTAGCTGCTCTGCCACGAAAACACAGCAGTATTGTGAGACACACGGCTCCAGCAGTGTATGTTTGGATGTGTGAGTTTGATCTGCTAAAATCAAAGCCAGATAGTGAGTCATGCACTCAAGGTGAGAGATACCTGTGTTTGTCGGGCTGGTCATGGCTGTGGGTAAGTTGGGCGCCTCCCCCAGCACCAGACGGACTCTCTTAGCGTGGGTTTTGCCCTGGTAGTGGGACTGGGCCACAATGGCGGAGGTGAAGAACATGTTACACAAGGTACAGCACTTGTTCCGGTCCACCTCTGTCTCTGCACAATCCTAGAGGGGGGAGAGGAAGGACAGATGGTATAAGAGAGTAGTCGATGGGAGAAGAGAGGTGTTGTGAGAGAAAAAAAATAGATCACAGGGGAGGAGAGGGTAAGGGATGGGAAAAAGAAAAGAGAGGCAGGAAGAGGTGAAGGTGAGAAAAGAGGAGGAGAGAGGCAGAGGGAGATAAGATGATGATCTCTCTCTCTCTCTCTCTCACACACACACACACTCACTCACAGACACACAGAAGCAAAGAGAGGGCTGATCAAATATTCATCTGTCTCTGGGCTGAGACTGTGGCTTGGCCCTTTCACCGCTGCTGGTTCATTACTAATGATGAGGGAGAGTTGCTCCCCACGGGAGAGAGGGAACACAAACAAAAAGACCAACCGCCTGATTGACACAAATGTATAAACACCCACACACACACACACAAGATACACAATCACACACATACATGCGCACACACACACACACACACACACAGAGAGAATACAAACAATATTACTCCTTCTTCATAGCGTGTTTATATTTGTTTGTGCCCGTCAGTATGGGACAAATAACTAAACTGAAGGAAAAGCTAAAATACACTGTAGTCTGCACGTCAGAAAAATGACATCCAGAATTGCAGTAATGGTTGGTGAGATTGTGGCACTGAACCACTGTGTGTGTGTCCACATGCTTTAGTGTCTTTGCTGCAATACTATTTTGTTTGCTTTCAACACTGTGGCAACAGTTTGGAGAAGGTCCCATCCTTGTTTCAAACAAGCAGCAACCTCCATGGCTGTGAAGTGAAGCCAGCAGAAACGTGCCAAAAACTGCAGTTCCTTGAGTGGCCACTTGAGGTCGGCTACAGAATGAGCCAATCTCTACAAGCTCCCATATTAAAATGTCCAATTTCACAGTAAAAACAAATCCTGTCACGGGTGGCTTGTTTGAGCACCCAAGGTACGGTAAGCACCGCCTACGATCCACAATTTTGCCCATTTTTGGCCCGGCAGAGGCAGAACTGCCAAGATGACGGCAGCCACTCTGCGTTTCACAACAACTCATCAGAAACCTATGAGCGACGTCACATAGTCAATGTCCATGTTTTATACAGTCTATAGTTTCAACAGTGCACACGGAGCAAGTTAGAAACACATGCTTTTCTGAGTTTGGTAAGGCCGCACAAAGACCTGACCTCGACACCCTCCAACACGATTGGGGTGAAGTTGGACTGTGAGCCAAGCCTTATCATGGAACATCAGGCCCTGACCTCACTAATGCTCTTGAAACTGAATGGGATCAAATTCCTGTATCCAGGTTTGTGGACAGGCTTGCCAGAAGAGAGAAGACTGTTATAGCAGTGTATTAATGTCCACAGTTTTGGAGTGAGATCTTATTCAATCACATATGGGCGCGATGTTGGGCAGCCCACATATTTAAATAGATCAAATATGTTTCAGTGTCGTCTAAGAGTAGTAATATTTCATGCTTTCAGTGCAGCTGTAAATTCTACACTTTCACAACTTTGTCCCCAGTTTCTTTCTTCCACTCGCTGCTCACACTGAACCTCCACCTTCGCACTGTCTGTTCATCCACACTTTTATTCTCTCTGCCTCTTCTGAACTCTCTTTCTACTTGTTCGCACATCTCCTCTCTCTCTCTCTCTCTCTCTCTCTCTCTCTCTCTCTCTCTCTCCCTCTCTTTCTCTCTTTCTCTTCACACCAGAGCTCTCTGTAGTCCAGGTGTCAAG
Source organism: Protonibea diacanthus (assembly GCA_028641955.1). NCBI lineage: Eukaryota > Metazoa > Chordata > Actinopteri > Sciaenidae > Protonibea > Protonibea diacanthus. Next base: position 12,378,586 of record CM053989.1, read on the forward strand.
TCGAGTTGGAGGAGAGAAACCTCCATCTCCGCGAGAGGGAGGACAATAATAGAAAAGTGTCTGCGACACCATATCTGAGAGTGTGGGCGTGTGCTGTGTTTCTCTGTGGATATGTGTGTGTGTGTGTGTGTGTGTCTTGTGTCAGCCCTGGTTAGCATCACAGACAGTGGATGTGAGAGTTAAGGACACCTTTACCTTCCAGGCTTAGCTTTGTCTCTCAGCTGTCCCATCTCTCTCTCCCTCTCTCTCTCATTCTCCCTCTCTCCCTCTCTTGCTTTTTGTATTTTTGCCTTGCCTTCACTCTCAGCCTTTTACTCTTCCTCCCTTCCCCCCTCTGGGCACCAGTCTCACTGACTGCGTGTGTGTTGTAGGATGAAATATTTATCCGTATTGGCAGGCCCACGCCACCCGTTCTCCTCCTCCCCCTCTATCGCCTCGCCTCCACTCCTCCCCCGTGTCTGTCCCTGCTGTGATCATGTTAACGGCTTTCTCTGAGCTGTCCATACCCCGCACCCCCCATCCCCATCTCCAACAGTGTTCCTCTCACTTCCCTCTCCTCCTAAGTTTGGTGCTTTCATTTCGTTGAGCTTCATTAGTGCATGAAGCATTGTCTCATGTTGCCAATGGATGAGCAATGGAAGTGTGTCCATATTTGTGTGTGTGTGTTTTGGGTAAAGCAGCCACAGCTTATTTATATTTATCACATGGTCTTTATTCATGATTGTGTCACAGGAGACACATTGGAACACAGACAAGTCTCCCTTCCACTCCTCTCCTCTCCTCCTCACTCCATCCATCCCTCTTACCTACATTTCCCCCGCTCCCTCATTACCACCTCTTCTCATTCTGGTCCTCCCTAATGTGTACTTGCTGCTCCTCCTCTCGTCTCCTCCACTCCTCACCCTCATTGTTCTTCCCCTCCGCTTCCCGCCTCGCCTACTTTGTCTGCGTCTTTCCTCCCTATGGGTAGCGCTGCTGAGATCTTGTTCTAGCCAAACCTTGTTGTACCAAGATGAGGAAAATCAACCGCAGTGAGCCGATCTCCCACGGCTGTGTGGTTTTTGACTTAGGACAAGAGGGCTGGGATGGCTTAGTTGTGGTCTCACCTGTCAAAACACGCCGGAAAGTGAAGGAAGCAGTCGAAAGAAATGGGACTGGAACACAAAGAAGCATATACTTCAAAGAGGAAGGCAAATCCTGTCCCTCATTGACACGTTTCAGCGGGGATTTAGTGACAGCGCGGGGAAAGTTTTATAGAATCTCAAGTGTATTTGTGTGTGGGTATCTGACATATGAATAATTGTCAGCTCATTACAGCTGCCACTCTACTGAACCACCTTAAACAATAAACAGCATCTCTGGCTCACTGCCTTGCCTGTCTCCGCTGAAAGTCAGCAACCTTTCTGTTTCTTCGCTTTTGATTCCCAGATTTGTCGCTCATTTCGATATTCCTCTCCGTCTGGCGTTTTATCCCTCGCCGCCTCTACCTGTCGAACCTCACGCGGCTGTTTCAGAACTGATTTACACGCGACCTAATTGTCGTGAGTGTTTCTGTTTGTGTGCACACATGCTACATACGGGCCTGACAGTGACGTCTGTATCGCAGAATATTTTGTGTTTGGGTGGCTTCATTCTGCTCATGCACCTAACAATAGACTCCTAATTAGCTGTGTTAATCTTTCTCTCCTTCTGTTTTGCTTTCTCTCCGCTCCTCCTCACTTCTCCTACCGCTCTGTGTCAAGGCGCTGTGGGAAACATTGCTAAATATACACATGAAGCAGCACACAGAAACAGATACTCTCATTTGAGAGTTTGAAGAAATGCTGAAAATGTAAATTGAAAGGAGCAACGGTGCAAATATAGCATTAGAAGAGAATAAAAGGCGAGCGGGGGGAAGAAAAAAAAGCGTTTTGTTATCTCTTACCCTCTGTGCAGAAAACTGCTCAGACGGAGAGAAAGAGCAGGGTGGAGAATAAAGGATAAAGTCCTCTCCCCTTTCATCTGGGAGCACCTTTACGACCTACTTTCACTATGTTTGTTCTGTGACAAACACTATCACCTACACACAAACAGACGAACCTCAAGGCATGGCATTTTACAATGAGCAGACGCTGGCATGTGATTCATTCTTTGTGAAAAACCTTCTCTGCTGCTCCCATTGGACTGCACCATGTCAATCAGCACGAGAACAGAGGGGCAAAAAACACTATGATGAAGTGCAGAGAAAAGATGAGCAAAACTTCCCCTGAGAGGCAAAAAGAAAATCAAAGATATGAAAGAAAAGAAAGTCTATCTCAAATTGAATGGTGAGAATTTCATCTCTGGAGAAATTCTCCTATCTTAAGCACGTTTTCCAGCATTGTCAGATAATCAATGTCACATCTCCGTGTAAAAGGTTATGAACTAAGTGCGAGCTGTGGTGTTCGCAGTACGACAGATGAGGTGAGTGCGTGCGCGCACGGCCTTCTTGTGTGTATTTAGTGTCCCACATGAGGTGAGAGCCAGTAGGGGCTGAGTCACGTCTTATTCATTTAGCGAGACAGATGGAGACGCAGGTGTGTGTATTTCTACAGTATGTGTGAGCGTGTTTGCAAACCCATTCGACTATGACATACCTACAGTATTTCCTGGGTGTCTGCAGCGTGATGCACATTTATCACCTTTTAACACGGTATCCTACAGCTTGCATAAAGAAACATTCAGCAATTCAACATTCACACCAACTTAACCCACGATTGGATTCGATTGGATTTGGACTTCACTCTCAAGCTGTCTTCTTTTATCATCTGCACAACTATTTCTGTCATATTTGATGTGTACAAAGAAGTGCATCTCTATAAATATTTTCCAGGGCTGTCCAAACATGAGCCATGATTGATCTATAGTCTGTTTCCTTTGAAGATGTTTGCTTTCTGCCCCAGACATTATTATTTTTTTTATTTTTTTGTTTCGTTTTAAACTTTGCGTTGCTCATTCATCAAGTGTAACCTGGAATCAGATACACTGGGGACTTTTGCGAAAAAGTTCAGTTCCTTTATTTTCATTAAGATTTTTTTTGTCGGTGGAGGACAGAGGGTTATTGCCGTACAGAGCTAATTGGCTCTCCACTACGTATCAGGGTCTTGGCTGTGACACTACACTGTTTTTGGAGCTTCTCCACCTCTTCTCCTCCTTCTCTGCCCTCTCTCTCTCTCGCTCTCTCTGGCACAGCTAGATTTGTCAGTTAGTTTGATAGGCTTTATTTTTCCACCAGCTGTGTCCTTGAGTGTGTACTGTATGTATTCTGTGTGTGTGTGTGTGTGTGTGTGAGTGTGTGTGTGTGTGTGTGTGTATTGTCCCATGTGGAACCTATAGATTTTGCCGGATGAATGGGGCATACAATGTACAACTCCCCCCTTCACAATAGTTACATTTACATTTCTTTTCATAGACACACGTGCACAAAAACAGACACAACACACACACACACACACACACACACACACACACACACACGACCCACAAACACAAAGAGAAAATTTAATCAGCAGCAAAATAGCTATGTTTCATGCTCGAAGCCTGACAATTCACTCTGGATGCAAATGCAACTTCAGCATTTGCTACAAATGCAGAACATGGCCATGTAGATATACAGACACAATGGGCCAACTATGGCACATACACATACAAAGAGACACACACATCTATAATGTACTAAACTCTCTAACCACGGCCTGCAATAGTCAGATATAGAGCTGCTTGGTGGTGTCTATTTTACCAGAAACGCCACAGCTAAGACACAATTATAGCCCAACAGCTGCACACAACAGATCAAAACAAATATTCCCATGAGCAGTGCAATGGCCAAGCCGTGAGTGGACAGGCCTAATAAAAGATTAGACTGAGGCAAGTCAGCTCAGGTTTTTCAGTCATCAACTGGGATAAAAACTCGCTGCAAATTCACACATTGCAGCATTCACATAATTGCCCTTCCACACACATCCTCACTTCACAGATACTTCAGTCGTGTATTCATTAATCAATCTTAAAAGCCTGAAAGTTAGAATGAGGTGAGTAAAACTGCAACACACACACACACACACACACACACACACACACACACACACACACACACACACACACACACACACACACACACACACACACACAGAGTGAGAGCATACTGGGTTATCTGGCCTCAGTCTCTTGGAAGGAGGTCCTCCATCTTCTGGGTGAAGCATGTAGAACAGACGTACCTTGTTGGCATGTTTCTTACTCTGAGGGAGAGAGAGAGAGAGAGAGAGAGAGAGAGAGAGAGAGAGAGAGAGAGAGAGAGAGAGACGGAAAGAAAGAGAAAGTAAGAGTGTCAGCAAGTGATTTTTATTTTATCAAGTGAGCCAAGTGGAGGAAAAAAAAAATCAATGACTGTCACTCTACATGGCAACTTGCTCCAAGCTCTTATCTCTGTTTCAGCTGATGATGCTAGAAGACATTTTGCCCTCGGCTAGGTGACTAATGGCCCGGGCCAGCCTCAGCTTTCTGCAAGCCCTGAGTAAGATGCTAGGCTGGGGAAGTGGTGCAGAGTTAGAGGCTTAACTTCATTTGTACACACTGGTATCGTAAAGCACTAAAGGAATAATGAGGGAATCATTTGGTTTACTCAAATTAGAGTAAAACCGTAATGATGATAGGCTGGTTCCTTTTTGCCGAATTAATAAAAGTCATTCATTCTTTGATTTTTCAATAACTACTTATCCTTATCATGGTCACAGGGGGCTGGAGCCAGTCCCAGCTGGCAGTATTACAGGGCTAACGCATAGAGACAAACAACCATTCATGATCACACTGACACCTATGGGAGTCAAGCCTCCATGTAGTCCTGGAGTATCAGGAGAGAACCCACATAGACTCTGGGAAAACATGCAAACTCAACACAGAAAGGTACCAGCTCCAGCTACAGACAGGCCGAGTGCTAACCACCACACCACTGTGCTGCCATTAATAGAATTAGATATTAATATATTATCAAAAAAATCATATAATAGCTTGGGATTCATCTGTATAATATGTAATGCTTTTGGAAAAACGAAGTCTCATGTAACATAGTGTAATGTTTTTGTGCTGCTTTCTCGTCTGTTGTTGTTGTCACTCCGCCTGACTAAGCTATAATAAGCAGACATATACAATATTGTTTATATGACAGTGGGCTGTCCTTGGAAGCTGCTAACAGTCACTTTAATGGAGAACAATAAAAGTCAGTGGACATGCTGGGGAGTAAAGATTAGTGCATGCGTATGTGTTTAGACAGACTGTGTGTTCGACACAAGGCTGACGCGGCTTCGCTGCTCCAATGTACATAGCATTTTATTGCCATTCTCTGACCTTCACTCCTTTCTACTACACAATATCTATTATTGTCTATAAATTTAACTGCTGTTGCAATTTCCCAGAGGAAAGTGTTGACGGTGTGAATCTTTACTGCCATATATGCAGTCAAATACACGCAATTGTACAATAATAGAGAAGTCGGGGATGCGAGTCAAATTTGTGATTGTGAAAAGCATCACGGGAGAAAAATGTTGAGTGATGAGAGATGGAGGTGATTGAATTAGAGTGAGCTTATTTGTGAAACGTGTTCAGGTGTCTCTTTCCAGTATTCTCTGCGGAGGAATCGCTTTCCTTTTTAATCCATATGACTTGTGGAATTACATTTTGTAGATGAAAATGTACTTGTAAGTTTGAGTCTCCATCATTGCTGCTCAACAAGACAAAACGAGAGTGAATAGGAGACTCTGACAAGACACTGTACTTGCTGCTCCAGTGCTTAGATTGGATCCTCTGCCCCTGGGACAAGACTCCCCCCCACCCCCCTCAGCTCCGTCCCTCTACCTCACATGCCTCCTCACTTGTCAGACTACTTTAATGCATTTTGTCAGTGCTTGTGTGTGCATGCGTATTTGTGTCTCAGTGTATACTTGTGTTTATAGGTGTATAAATGGTCATGCAGTAGATTGGCTCGGGGATATGGGCTAAAAGCAGAACCTTGTGTCACCATGGTTACCCTGCACTGACCCTCAGTGCTCACCCTACTCTAATGGACTATGCATGTCTCTCCGTCTCTTCTTTCTCTGTTTTTTTTTTTTTCCCCAGCATTAAATCAAGTTACAGACAGAGCAGAGGAAGACTGTCCACCAAACTGCCCGCCACATCATCCTTGTGTGTTTTTGTATGCGTGCAGAATGTATCTCACTCACAAGTGCTCAGATTTACATCTTTGACAGGCAAACTCACTACTTTGTTGCAACTACTACTTTGTGCTGTGCAGTGACTGTCGACGGGGCTCCGCGGTGTAAACCACATTTATCTGAACTGATCCCTGAACGATTCGGAAAGGCTAAAACTTTTGTCTTGCTCATAATGTATGAGTTATCCATGTTTTTATGGATAGTTAGAAAGGTGTTTCCGATCTGATTTGTGATCTAGATGCATATATGTGTAAACACAAAGAAGCTGTATTAAATCTGTGGACCACCCATTTTAACTCTGGACTCCTTAATAATTCATCCCTAAAATAATATTCCTTTCTTTGGCCTGTTGTTGTCATCTTTGTGCCTTATGTAAAAGCCTTTTCAGTTAATCCAAGTGTGAATACACAAGTTGCCTTTTCTAGCCTTCTCTCCTTATTGAATCTACCACATAAAAACAGCTCGCCTCCAACTTATTTATCTTGTCTCCTTGATCTACTGACTTCTACAGAGACCTTTTGTAAAGGGTGACAGTCAGGACACGCTGTGAATCAACTTGCCCGTTTGTCTGCACAACTCAAGGCTGTGTGTTTTTGGTCAGACTGCGAGACCAAAATAGATTACTTTCAAGTGAATGTAGTTGGCACACATGCACGCAGACACACACTGTCGTTGTCCTTGCTTGATTCTCTTCAGATAAGGGCCTTGTCCTCATTAGTCTACTTGTTAATCCCAATTGTGTCTTGTAATCAAAGACGACCTCAATGCAGCACATGCATATGTGCTTGTGCACGCACATGCACACACATTCTAGTTAAATAATGCACAAGGCTGATTATTTAATGGCCATTCATCAAATTACTCTCAGGGAGTAATGTGTGTTTGTTTGTGTGCAAGTGAGTAGCATTACCATGCTGCATTAAGTCTATGTATAATGGATGAGCACTGTTTTGAACGGCACAAGCACAAATTGGTACAAATAAGGCTGATGCAAAGTGTACAGTGCAGGGATCTGCTTGTCAGAGGAGTGATCGTAGCGTCAGAACATTTTTTTTTTTTTTTTGTTCTTTTGTTTTGTGCGAACATTCCTGTGTGAGCAGAGACGGACTCACCTCATAGTGAGCGGTGCGCTGGGACTCGGAGATGAGCTGGGCATTGCAGATGTTACAATAGCTCTCTGTGAACAAGCCTCCATCCACGACGCCCGCCGACTTCATCTTCATCTGAGACTACACAAACACATACCCCCAAACATACGCAAATATGAATATGATTAAAATGCAGAACCGGATAAAACGTCAGTGAACCTCACAGTGTTTGTTAGAGGTGCATGAGCATGCATGTATCTCATCTCATTTTGGGAAATGTATTCCTTCTGACTGATGGATCCATCATGACAGTTCAGCCCACAATATGTTGATCTTCTCTGTCAGAGCATCCTCTTATAGATCATTTTGACTCCTCCTTTTTATCAATCTGCAGCTCTGTCTGAAGTATCTGCATTTTACTTGGCAATAAACTGTTAAAGATATATATTTGCAGAAGTGCAACTACCTATCAACATGCAGATAGATACATAAGAATTACTGTAGTTTTTCAAGGTGGTCCTAATCTTAACTATACAATGCACCATTGGGAGTTTAATTAATAAGAATACATCACTTTTCAGCAGTGTATATGTTTGATATGTAAAATCATAATTTGTAATATAATTAGTGTAACCGTATGTAACATGTATGAGTAAAAAATATATATATATAATGTTACGCAAGATGTTAGAAACATTCCACCTTCAGTAATAAGTTAAAGTGCAGAAACATTGTTTGAAAGTTTAAGAACATTTAGGAAACTTGGATTTTTGGCCAACTCATAAGACCAAACATTGTCAGCCATCTTTATTTAGCTTTCTGGACAACTTATAAGACCAAATATCATCAGCCAACTTTATCAGCTGCTGCTATGCTTTGAAAGTTGGAATTAGACAGGAGCAGTTGAAGTATTAGTTTTTCCTTGTCTTTTTTTTACACTCATTGTATGTTCTGAAATTATTATCAACATAAGTGAATAAAACAGGTTGTATTGTTTTGTTTTCCCTTTTTTTGTGCTGAACATATTCATCTCTTCTCCTCCAAACTGTTTGCATCTCTACTCTGTGGGTCCACTCATAACTTTAGTTAGCAACCAAAATCTGAAGATCTGAATACTGACATTCACTTTTGTAAGCTAAGAAATACTTGAGCAGGAACCTTTCTAAAACTTTACATAAACTTTCAAGAATTTCTGAACACTGGGAGGAAAGCGAAAAGCATGGCCAAGAGCAACTTAGTGAGGATTACAGTCTCTGAAGTAAACTGTTAAAAGGTCTACAGCAAGATTCCCCGGTGAGAAACAGTGTCTTAAAACCTTGTCGGTGCTGGGATTGCCCAACCAGTAAAACCATAGAGACCTGAGCATCCCACTGGGAGCCGTGGCTCCAGGTTCTTAACAACCTGGCAGCAGTGTTTTCTTTCACTTTTATACTGAGTACTGTAATAAAAAATGGTTTAATGATGTGCTCTGGGGTCTTGTGTTCAATTTTCTATTCTCTTCATTATGTGCGCTCTGTAGGTACCGCTCTGACAGGGCTAGGGTGAGTAACGGGTCTCCAGGGAACGGCCCAGGAACATCAACCATTAAACTGGATGAGCATCTTGCCCCAAGGAAGTGACAGGAGACAGGGTGCTTGTAGGGGCCAAGTGTTTCATAGTTCAAGACACATGGATGCTGCAGAGGTCAGCTCTAATAACTTTTGTCCAGCGTGACTTCCTAAGTATAGCAACATTAGCGAGATCAAACACAGTCTACCCCACAGGGAAAAGCAGTGACAGGAATTGGTATTGTTTATTTCACATCCAGGCTGTAATTACCTTTAGCCAGTGCTTTTGCATGCATGTCCAATGCTTGTGTTTGCACACACTTCAACACATGTCTGGTAATTACTCCTGTCTGTTCTCCTTGTCTGTTTCACGAAACCTGGACCTTCACATTAACTAATTATCTACATGCTGCACATTGCTCCATTCTCTAATTGAATTTACAGTATGACCTCAAACATTAAAATGAAATGGCATTGCAGGTACATTTAATGTAGATTACGCTATGTTAATTTATTCGTGTCTGTGAGGTATAATATTCATTTTCAAATGTCATTGGTGACAAGCTGGAAACTTGTTTTGTCTAGAGGCATGGACGCATTATTACCTGCACTGTGTGAAGTGTGCTATGAGACACGATGGAGCAGATTTTGCAAACTGACACATTATATTTGCTCCTCCTGGACTTTTGTGGCAAGAAAAAGACCTTGCGCTATCAGTCTGGATGTCAGCCAGGCAGAAGCGAGTCTATCTTTTAATCTTCAGGCTAATTAAAAGTGATTTTGACTGCAGAAATATCCTTATCTTCCTAATATCTCTATTACCTCTGATTATTATATGCAAGATGAGAGATGTAGGCTAATTAATAGAGGCAGTCTGTTGGTGAGATTAATGGAATGGCAGGCCCAACGAAGCAAAAAGATGGAGAGACAGATAGTGGCGAAAAAATAATGAAAGAGGGAAGGGGAGAGGAAAAAGGAGAGGGTGTGGAGTGAGGGGGGAGATTTATAATTGGTGCACAGAACATGATATTTTGATGTCACTTGGGTTTAATAGAAAAGTAGTTTCATTCCCACCGTATCAGACCACAGCAATCGACTCTTACCGTATGTTATGTTTCATGAAAATCTAATTTATTGCAACTTTGGCATCAATTTCAGTGCCAGCAGGAACCACAAATAAGCAGAGTTATATTTAGTATCAGCAGACAGTTTAACTTCAGTTCATCTTTCGATTCCTTCATTATAGCTCAGCATTCTAGAGTTACAGTATAATTTGCATCTTATTTTTCACTCACATGCACTTGGAGGTCACTGGAAACTATGTAATCAATGATGACGGAAGCGCGTAACAAGTGAAGGGAGTTTATATATAGAAAATGTGTGCGGAGGCTGATCAAAGTTCGGAGAAACTTGTTTTCTAAATCAGCTTTTTACTATGAGTCTGCCAAAGCTGGAGCAGTAAATTTAGAGACGATTACGTCAAGGAGTTGGCCATTTATACCAAGGATGATAGTTAGATTTGGCAGAAAATGCTTCTGCTTCTTGAGGGATCTCTCGAAAATCTTTTATTCTCTTTTATCTTATGGCTTTGGATTTAATCTATTATTATTTAATCTTGGATCTTATTCCTAGTTTGCACAAGTGCTGAAATTTACAGACAGTAATAGACTCGCAGCCATGGCATCATCGCATCACGCATACACTGGATTTGTCTAAATTGCACTGAGTTAAACTAGAAGATGAACGATGGGAGCCCAGTCGTGAAGAAAATCTTTTGTCTTTATTCAAACAAAGAAAAGAAAACAATTTGATCTTTTTTTCACAACATAAAGTTTAATAATAGTTTAGACTTGTGATGCTAATCATGGTTATAATGTAACATGCCATTTTTCCCCCACCCGTTCCCTTCAAAATGTATTATATTGAAGTTGGGCTTTGCTGCTTTGATCGCAGTAATATTGGACCTTTTCACTTTCGGTCACTATAACCGTCTGTCCATCTGATTCCATCAAGTGAACAGCTCTGCTGTGTTTCAAGGGTCACGTCCAGAAAAACAAAAAAAAAAACAGCAGCGCATGTTGTGCATTCAGTGTTGAGAGTCCAAACTTCAATCTGGGATTCTGCTTCTCCTCTCCACGTAATACACATACATGACTATTAAATGGCCAGTTATACTAAAAATATGCACATATGGGTGGTGGGGGGAGCTACAGCAGCAGCAGCAGCAGGTGGTGTTAGTCTGTCAGGTTATATTGACCATGTTGTACGCCTTCATGAATATGACTGGACATTACAAGCCGCACAGCTGTGCATGAACCAACTGTGAAGAATGCTTCACCGCACAGTCAGTCCCGGAAAAATAAACAAAAATGGTAATTTTACGCACAGCGCCAATCACAATATTTGATTCACAATCTGATGACAGTTGGTGGGTTGTCTGCTTATGTGGCCAAGCCGTTGTCAATCAAATTAAACTATACCCACGCGAGCTTCATGACGCAGACTGTAGCTCTAATTTAAAATGAAGAAAGCTGTCATAAACCCAGTAAAAAAAGTAGATAAGTCTTAGCAAGAGCATGAAAGCCTGAGGCATCTGAAGCCAGAATGAACCTTAAGGGGATTCCCTTTTAAGACCACATGAAGTATTTAACATGGATGTGAACTCTGAGCGCTCCCTCAAATCTCAGCCTCTGGCCCACCTTTCATTAAAAAGCTGTCACTGAACTGGATATGGCTTGTTCCTTTCTAATAAATGCAACCACTTAGATTGTTTTCTGTCGCCTGGGCTTAGAATATTAATTAGTTTGTAATATTACTTGTAACTAGATAGCGCTGTACTAAATGAAAGCCCTGTTGTACAGACAAAGATATATTGTAATGTTTTACCCGAATGGGGAGCTTCAGAGACAGCACTTCTGTTACAAGCGCATTCTCGGCTCTCTTATGGCCTGAAAACACACACATTATTGGTAAGATATATACTGAGGATGAACTGGTGAAAGTTCACTCGATGTGAAACGGAGGATGAAAAATGTGTCGCACTTAATATAGGACAAAAGAGAGAGAGAGAGAGAGAGAGGCGGAGGAATAAAGTGAGAGAACAGCAGGTGGTTGGGGCAGCAAGGCTTCTTTTAAGTCTCTTCCTTCCTTTTCCTCCATCTGCAGTCTTTCCATTTATTCTCCATGAGGATGGTATCCGCTGTGAACTGGACTGTCTCTTTCTTTCTTCACTTACATTTTTTATAGTCCCTGTTTCATTTGAAATAAAGCGCTGCACTAATTTAATGGTCACATTATGCATACAGATGAAATATTGACATCAACGCGTGAGCCAATGACCTGCCTAATGAGTCCCTAGCGTGAATAACAAGAGAAAAGGTTGCCGGGTTAATAATATGGAACCTTATATCGCAAAGGCACTCTGCCGTGTCACTCTGATGTTCCACACTACATTTTTTCCCCTGTTTCACTCTTGGTAATGTAATCTTTCTGAACACGGTCTTCCCTTCTTACCCCCCCCCCACCAAACTCGCTCCAAGATTAACAACACTCCCCTTTGTACAGTGGCTATCAAAGGTTGCCTGAGACTGAGGGAATAAAGTTTTTAAAGGAGCCGGAACCCGAGTTTGACTTGCTTTGTACTATTTTTGTTCAATACTGCGAACTGCAAACATACACAAACTCAAATACAGCCAGGGTACAAACAGTCTGGCTGTGGAATATAAAACTAAGAGCTAAAAGCCAAAGATCCCGAAATGAGTGACACAAATATGTGATTAGGGTAGCGTCTGTTCTCCGTTGTACATTTCCACGTAGTCAAATCAGGAGGGAAAATTTTCCTGGGAAGAGACAAGCAGCGTGGTACAGAAAAATACGCAATTAATGCCGAGGTCAGGTCACACACTCCTCCCCTTGAGTCAGTGTATGTGTTTTCATGACTCTTTCTCTCCCTTCTCTTACCGGCTTGTTTTGCCCGAAATTCTATTTTGGACCAAATTCTGCTCTCTGAGTTATATGTGGAGCATCTTGTTATTGACAGAGAAATAGAAAAGCATAGTGTGAATATGTGTGCCTGTTTTTTTACCCTGTCCCTCTTTCCCAATCTTTTCTACTTCCTTTCTTTCCAAATGGTTAAAATATGGCCTTGAGGGCAGGGATTACTCATAAGGGATGGTGCAGACAGACTTATTTACTGTTGGAAGAAAGCAGTGCAGATAAGCTACTGTATTATGCACCTTTCTACTGAAATAAATTGCAAAGAAAGAGACACCCATTCCTCTCAAGGATAGAATCAGGTCTCCTCTCTTTCAAAACGCTTCTGAAACGCAGGTTTTGATTAAAATATCTTAAGAACTATTAGATGGATTGATATGCATTTTTAGTACACATTCAGGTTAGGGCTGGGCGATATGGACCAAAAGTCATATCTCGATGTTTTTTAGCTGAATGGCGATACTCGATATATATCGATATTTTTTTCCGTGGACAAATAATTTCATATGTCTATTAATGGACCACGGTAAATCGCACTCCCACCACTCATACTACAAATCCCACAATACACTGCAACAGCTGACACACAGGTCAATACCTGTGCACCACCTCTAGCACCGCTGCTTCGTTTGTTTACACACTAATCAGCGGTCCAGTGTTGACAACTTAGCGACTTTGTCGCTATATTTAGCAAGTTTTCAGACCCTCTAGCAACTTTTTTTTCCCCAAAAAGCAACTAGCAACAAATCTAGAGCGACTTTTTCTGGAGTTATTGTAGACTCTGACGTGACGACGTCAACGAGCAGCGGGAGACTTGGACAGAGGGAGAGGAGAAATAAAAGCACACTGGCAGCTCAAGGGAAGAAATGTATAGTCATTTTAACACGAAATAAACTATATAGATATTAACGATATGGTCTCATGCTATATCACGTTTGAAAATATATCAGTATAGATTAAAATATCGATGTATCGCCCAGTCCTAATTCAGGTCCCACTCAGGATGAATTGTGATAACTTTGCTCATCATCTGACTTTTGATCTCACCAGGTATACATGTTAATTTGCCCAATATTTTAGTTTATGATTAAATATCTATAAAAATAATGACATTCCTGTCAAATTCAGCTGTACTGTCAACTGGTATAACATGGCTGTGGACTTGACTTGCTGCAGCCCAACCAATTATCCTCGAGAACAAATGAAGTGATTGATTGAGATGAGAGACATTAATGTCTGAGTTGCTTATAACCTCAGCTATTTTCTGGCTGAAACCTTGACTAGCATTTCTTTTGTCACTGCAGTTAAAAAAAAAAAAAAAAAAAAGATGAAATTGAAACAAGTTTTTTCTTGGTTCTTTGAGTTTCCACAGTTCACGGGAACATTTGTCCACCAAGACAGATGAAATTTAACATGAGGTCCCTGCTAGTGCTCTCTGTAGACTTTACAACCTCTCCGCCTTTAACAGACCTTTTTATTCATGAGGGTACTGTGGTACTTTTATCTCTGAGAATCTCTCTCTCTGGGCCATTACTTGTTAATGGTATTAATAGCAGATCTACCGCTTAAGGCCACAATATGGATTCATTAGAGGGTGAATGAAGACTATTATCCCGGGCAAAGTTAGGTTTTCCCAGTTTAACCGAGCACATCTCCCTGTGTCTCGGAGTGTGTGCGTGCATGTGTGTGTGTTCAGTAACAGACTCTTAGGCAAGCCGAGTTAATGGTGGGAAACAAAAGGCGACCTGAAGTTTGAATGGGGGTCGTTATGTTACTGTAACATATGGAGGATGCTATGCTGGATGGCAACAAAACTGTTGGGGTCTATCCGTTCCATTAGTAACTAATTGCACTGTTTTTATACTTTGGCACAATTTGTCCAAATGTTTTTGTCCTGTTTGTTGTGTAGTATAACTTTCCCGGCACTGTTTTCATCTCCATATTTTCCACTTGAAAGCAAGAAAGCAATTATAGATTAAACACTGTCTTGGTTTTTGCACTAAACACCCAGATTTAATACAAAGTGAATTCGACTGCACTGATGTCACAGCATGGTTTTGAGTATCCAGCAATGTGACCAATAAAAGGGGAGAATTTAAACTTTGCATTGCACTGAGCACAAATGCTTCAAGGATTCAGGCTGTTTGAAGCACGTGGTCGTCTCAGCATAATAAACATATAGACCGCTTATGGTAGGCAGGGCGTGCACCTAAAAATATGATTATAATTCAATATTTTCATTAATGTTTCCTTGTCGCAAACAAAAGCTTCACACATGAGCAATATTGTACTGTATTTCCAAGTACAATATGTGTCAGCAGATTAGAGCAATCATCCTCAACACGAAAGACTGCATTACCTAAAGCAAGAGACTGAGCTGAGACATACAAATAATACATTCAAAATATAATGAAAAGAAAAATAAGAAGTGTAAGAGAAATCAGGCATAAAATTGCAATAAGTCGAACAACTGAAGTGACACAAGCCAAATAATGCTTTGTAATGACTTTCCCCTCTCCAAATCTCTCAGTCCTCTCACACTTGCTTTCCCTTTGTCTTCATTATTAGACTGATAGGACTGCAAACAGCTAATTAACCATATGACAGTTTCCCTCTTACTAATTAGTAAAATAAACTCCTTGTTCTCTGGGACAAAAGGCTCGACCAATACGAATATTACAGGATGTAGTGGTTTAACTGGAAAGCATGCGTGCAATAAACAGTTTCAGCACAATTCGGCTGGGAGTCGATGATGTATTTTGGACCTGAGGGGACATGTACACAAATATCCTTGTAGGATCAACTGTCAATCACAGGGCGCCTAGACTATATATGTGTATTATGTGTGTCTGTGTTTAGGTTTCTGTCAGTGTGTGTGCATTTGCTTGAGTAAATGTAAGTTTGCCTGCAGGGATCCCCGCAATAAGCCAGAGGTATGAAAAACAGCTTGTTAATGCAGTTTTTGTACGAGGTGTGTGTGTGTGTCTCTCTGCAGGTGTGTGAGTAAAATATTTCCTTTCAGTGTTTCTATGAGCGCTTGCATACGCCGGCTGCATAACCAACTGTAACAATGTTACAGGACAGTTCTGGTTGTGGTCATGCTGGACTGACTACACGATGCTTAGCATTGATTGCACTGTAGAGATTTTTGTTTTCTCAGTTTGCCGGCAGCTCTGTTCTCTTAGACAGTGTGAGTGTTTTTTACATTCAAATGATTGATTTTAGCTTTTGGGTTTGACTGTTAGAGCTTTCTTGGCCCTTGAGTGTGTGTTAGAGAACAGCGCTTCCAGCGAAGTGGAGCTACAGGAACAAGGAAGCAGTCGATGGTATTGATCATGACAATTGACTTGTAAATGATCAAACAAAGGAAATAAAGCCCATGTTGAAGAAGAGAAATGAAAACTCTTAGCTGTTTTTTTTGATTACGCTTACATTAAATCAAATCAGATCAAACAAGGAAGAACCATCTGAAAGTACTCGCAACCTGCAGAGCTAGTAGAAGTTGCAAATAATAGTATTCACCGACATACCGCCCTACAAATTACTGCCTGTTTCAGTCACATGAACCATGCCTCCTTTGCTGTTTGACTCATAGAACATAATACGTTTTTTAAACACGAGTATGAGTTTGATAAGGGAATTGAAAATGAGAAGGCAGTGTTTGTTTATTTTCTCTTTTCCTAGAAATATTTCTAGGAAAAGCTCGAGAGGCCGACAGCTTGCAATAGAGAGGTTACTTATTTGTTATGCGAGTTATATAGCCTCCACATGCACACACTACCCCCATCTCCAAAGATAGCATGCGAGCCTATACCTCATACTGTGCTGTGTTCACGTGCTGTGTAAATTATGACTAAATGCGTGCACAAAGGAATATGCTATTGATATATATGACTGCCCGCTGTGATAGTGGATCACACATGCACACACTCATACGCACACAGGCATGGACTAAATAGGGCATGACCTTGCAGCTCCTAGCCTATATAAATAGGAAGCTATGATCAAGTGCCTGTGCTGCTCCTTCTTCGTCTTCATCTATTCCTTGGTGTGTGTATGTGTGACAGGGAGAGAGAGAGAGAAAGAGAGAAAGGGAGGGAATATTTATGAAGTTTTGTGAAGGACAATAACTTATTTTGACCAATTCAAAGATGTAAAAAATATGAATTCTGCATCTGATAAGCATATTTTTCCCCCCTCATTCACTAATGCACCCACAATATCGCCCTCTCCTTCCGTCATCCCCTCCCTATCTGGCAACAGGCCAGTTTCCGAACATGGTGATGGAGCAAAACAAAATTGATTTCTAAAGAGCTCTGTCTGCTATTCCCGGATATAAAATATGCAACCAGTTATTAGTCTAACAGTGATATTAACATAACACGACAACTGTGTCAAGATATATATTAAAGATGTCTCGTGTCTCTTGTTCCTGCTGAAAGATACATGAAAAAGTGTAAAAATGATAAACTGCCCCTTCAAAGCATGCCAAATCATTATCAATACTGCACAACGGTTATATTTATATATATCTGCTTTGCTTGAGAGAAAAAGAAGGGCAAAAAGCTCTTTGGAAAAGGTTGGCACTGCGCTGACGCTGCTATGAGACAGACAGATTCAATATCTTGATCATGTCGAGAGCGGGCGGTTCCATATTAGTTATTATGCAGCTATTAATGAATGTACACTAAGAAAGGTCAAATGGCCCACACACTGATGTACACGGAGACACACACACACACACACACACACACACACACACACATTAACAGAGGCAGATGCATCCATGCAAAGACTCGCATGCACACAGTCAGTACAAAGGTCACGGTATACAGTGTGTGAGAAAAAAGACATCTGAAGAGGATATGTTGCCTGTTGCTATGGAGCACAGAGAAAACGTACACACACACACACACACACACACAAAGACACACACCTACACATGCCGTTCTATCAATCTTCAAGAAAGTAGAGCAAACATACACACACACGACAAACGCACTCGCTATCCATTCTCGTCCTATAAAGAAAAAAGAGGGTTGCAGCTACTTTTCAACAGCATCACCGCCTCAGTTACTGCCCTCAGACTGTGTGCATGTATGTCAGTGTGTTTGTGTGTGTGAGTGTGTATATGCTTAATTTGTGTATATATAAAAAGAAAGCAGGCACTTTTCAAGAACAAAATCGCCTCTGTTTATCCCTTTAGGACCGGGCTAAATTATGGCAGTCGGTTAATCAGATTCTCCCCCAGATGCAGTTTAGCTCCTCATGAGAGCTGAAAGACGGAGAATAAAATTGGCTCTTGTACTTCTAGATAGCTCTGACCTGCCAAGACCTATACTGCATATGTTCCACATTATGAACATGCTAATGAACTTGTTTATTTTATATTCTTTCTTTCTTCTTTCTTTTTTTTTTTTACTCCTCTTAAAATCTTCGCTTATGGTGTGAGCTCTGTAGTTGCATACAGTGCAGCGCATGGTATATTACAAGCTACAGTTATGTTTATAACGTTAGCTTTACTGTGTTAATACATTGCAATGATGGGGTCGCCCTTACCTAATATATGTTTGATAGGTAATATAATAACAGTAAATTGTGTAATCGAAACTCATTCAGGTCAATTAAAACTTAATGGAATACGGTGTCGAGTCGGTTGATCTACTGATGCATACCCAGCAACAATAATTTAATGGTTGTATAGTCATTTTTCAGAGAAAATGTTCAAAGTTTGCTGGTTCAAGCCTTTTACATGTGATTTCTTAAGCATTTTTTGAGGTTCAGAATATGACTGCAATCAATAATTATTTTCATTATCAATCGATGTGCGAATATTTAATGTCGTCTGACAAATTGTTTGATTATGTCAGAAACAAGTCTTCGAATATTTTGTTGTCTAGGACTGCATTCCAAAACCCAAAGACATTCAGTTTATGATCGAACACGACAGAGAAAAGAGGAAAATCAAAACAGATTATTAATTTTCTCTTTGTTGACTAAACAGTTAATCATTCTTGCTCTAGTTTAAAGCTGTTGTCTGGACAAAACAAGCATTTTGAAGAGGTCATCTTGCCTGCATTGTCACTAATTTCTGCCCATTTATAGACCAAACAATTATCAATTGTTCAGATTCACAATAATGAAAATAATCATCTGTTACAGTTCTAACATGGTGCGTAAGGAGCATTAACTATTCTCTTCTAGCTCTGAGACATCATGCTGCAGTGACCTGAAGTACAGTAGCAGTCAGCGTATGCTGATCAATAACTGCATGTAAACAGAGCGTGAAGTCTCAGCTCAGACGGTTGGCTACATGTGGAAAAATAGACCCAGTTCAAATAAAATGACTGCAGCCAGTGCTGCTTGGGGTAAATAAAATGTCCTTTTCAGAGGACGGAAACGATGGCTGCATGTGTGACATATTGAACTGTTTAACTTTATGACATGAATGAGTGATATCTGGGGATAGCCTGCACTCTGGGTGTGTGGGTGTCAGTCTTGGTGACAGGCAGGCGAGTGCTGTGTAAAGGCATTAAGCTGGTATCATCCTGCCTCAGATGTCCAGTACGAAGCTGACTGGACATTCTTCCCAAAGTGACAAATACTTGCAATGAGAAGGCTCTCAAAGAGATGGAGAGGAGCCAGAGAAACTAGACGCAGCAAGTATCAGAGCTAATCCATATATTATCTGACATGTGTCTCATTTTCATATTTCACAGAGGGTCATTATTGAAGGTGGATTTGAAAAGTTTAGAAATCATCGCAGCCTCCGCTTCACACTACAGCAGGTTGCCAACTTTCTGTAAATTCATGCATACTACACTAGAGCCGAATTGATTTTAATACAAAATGAATCTGCATCTATTTTGAAGTCATTTAATAAGCAGAAACGCCAACTATTCTCTGGTTTGAGCTCTCTCTGCCTTTGCCTCAGTGTAACCTTAAACTGAATATCCTTGCACTGTTGGCAGAACAACATATTTAGGAACCTCACCTTGGACTCAGGGATACAATAATGGACATTTTTTTCACAATTTTCTGACATCTGATGAACCAGACAATGACCTAATAGATAAATTAAGTAATTGTTCTATAAACCGCCCATTAGGATATTATAAGCATTGTAGGAAAACTAGAATATCATGCAGCAGGTAGATGCTGTGCATAGGGAAATGAAGATCAACACCATGCTCCTGATTTATCCATAGATCATAACAAATATTACCCCAAAGTTTGTAGAAACTCTACTGACACTCACTATCCCAGCAGGAATCCCCATAGAAAATATTGAGCGATTTAAGGTGCCCAAACTTTCAGGATGATGGAAAAACGATCCAGACGTGAAATTACGAGGTCTATAATATCGATGTCAATAAATCATCTGTTGAACAAACTCGACAGTCGGTATATCCCATCCAGCTCCAGAGTCCATCACTCACCTTGCGCAGAGGCACTGACTCCTCTCCACGAAACCGACAACCATCCGCCAACTGCCCGTTTTTAATCCTTTAACGCACCTGTGCAGTAAAATCCCTCAAAACGCAAGTGGAGTCTTGGCAGCAACGCTGCTGTTCAGAACAGATATTTTCTTATGATTTCTTATTTTTTTTAATCACGCCGTCCCCTCCAAGAATAACAACAACAACAACAACAAAAAAAAACTCCCTCGCGCTGCTTCTTCTCCGTCGTGATGCGCGTGTCCTCTAGCGACTCCTCTCTGCTCCGTAGTATCGCCGAGGTAAAAAAAAAAAAAAAAAAAAAAAAAAAGAAACGTACGAAGCTCTGTTGATATCATCCACTAGTACTCCGACCGAAAGGCACTGCGGAGAGGGGAAAACAAAGTGAGCTTATTCCGGCGTGAAGGAGGGGAGGAAGAGAAGAAGAAGAAGAAGAAGAAGAAGAAGGAGAAAGTGTGAGCAACCTTCACCAGGATGAATGAAAGACAGAAATCTGCGCACACTGTGCGTGTGCATGCGTGTGCACACCGAATGCTGGATTTGCAGAGTGAGTGAGTGAGTGAGTGAGTGAGTGGGAGCACTGGTCGAGTGAGTAGGTTTCCGCACAGTGCACCCACATGAATATCATCTTACATAAAAAAATAAAAAAAAATGAACAGAGACGGAAAGAGCGGCCAAATTCATTGTGGTGATAATTGATGTCGTGTAGTAGCCTAATCAAGTCTTTGTGCAACTCGAGTGTGCTACAGCCACCTTGTCACACTCTCCTTTTATATGTCCACGCTGTGAATGATGGTTCCCCAGCCATGGGGTCCGGATCAGTCATCCACATAAATCTGAGGAGTGTCAAGAGGGTTAATAAAATGGGAATAAAGAAGACACAAATCATGTTTTCTCTCCAATCTTTGTTCGTGTGATGCACTTAGTTCCCTCTGTTCAAATGAACAGGAAGGTGCAGGCATAATACAGCCAGTTTTGAGGTGTGGCCAGTTTTAAAATTGTTGCAGACCTTTAAAATAAAGATTAGGAAACACTGCGATAGTTACTTCTTGTGGATGTGCTGGTCTAGGTATTGTACGTTTCTCGACCTTTTTCCCCAGCATGCATTTGACCCAAGAAGGGAAACACCTGCACAGGTTGCCAGAGGCTCTTATAATATTCCTACAGGGATTTAAATGAAGAATTATCCTGCATTGTTTTTCTTCAACATTTGGGTCAACAGTACAATTAATCTTTAAGACTTTGTTAAAGTGTTCATCAGCGCGGCTCCAGAGGTAGAGAAGGTCGTCCACTAATTGCAGAGTTGTTGGTCCCCTAAAGTTGCTCCCAGTGGTTAGGACAGCACCATGTAGGGTGTGTGACTGTGTGTTTGAATATTGGATTTAACATTTTGCTGCCTCTCTGTTGTAAAATGTGAGAATTGGTTGATTTTCTCTGTTTCATGTCACTGTAATGGCTTTGGACAGTTCGCCAGACAAGGTGTCAAGGTGGGCTCAGGGAAGTTGTGATTGGCCATTTTTCACTTTTTCCTGACTTTTTATAGATTTTTACAAAATAGGCATTAGTTGCAGCAGCTTACTGTACCCAGCCAAAGCTATATGAACATTTGCAAAGTTCACTTTTCCTATGGCTTCAATTTTTTCCTCTTCACACTTCTTCTTCTGCAGACATGTCCATGTTGTACACAGGAGCTGACAGCAAGATGCTGACTAGTCAACAGACAAGCTACAATATGAGGATGATTGCAGTATATTGCTGTAGGTCTAATTCCAACCACACACCCACAGGAGCAGAGCACACTGCTGTTAAAACTGGCAGATTCTACAAATCGTTATCTCAGCAAAACCAAATTGCTGCAAATGAACCCATATTTCAGGAGGTAGATGTATTTCTGAGGAATTTGAATAAACAAAGAATTGCCTTTGAATCCCAATCAAACCAAGACAACATTACACAGCCACAATTCAGAGTCCAACTCAGAAAGCTCATGTTTGGAGCCAGATTGCTTTCCATAAGCCAACAATAACCACCCTTGATCAATTAAAAATGGCATTAATTCACTGTGGTCCGCAAACACTTCTCAAAGCAATCACATGCACCAAATTTAGAGCTTAGCTGAAAAGAATGACTTTGCTATGCCCCCCCTTTTTTATAATTTTTCTGTTCGATTATCCCGAGTCTTTTTGAAATGCCACATTTTCTCGCCAGTGTATGGATGTGTATTCATTCCGGCAGAATGGGCGCCTATTACACGCTTTCAGAGGCTGTGACAGCAGCCTTCAGTGAGGAAGCCAAACACTTCACAGCTCAGACAATGTACCCAGGCGGACGCATGCACACACACACACACACACACACACACACACACGCACACACAAGCATGCACTCGCAGATCCAAATGCACACAAACCCACTGACACAATGCACATCGACGAGATGAAAGGGCCAATTTATCAAACCACCAGCCGAGGCAGGCCTGAGGACGTATAGTGCCAGCACTGGTCTGGAGAAAGAGGGCAGGATGTGCTCTGTGTTTGTTTTTGTGTGTGTGTGTGTGTGTGTGTTTTTTTTTTTTTTTACTTTGTCTTGACAGTTAATTTGTTTCTCCTAACAAAACGTGCATGTTTGCCTTCAGGTAATTTTCCCAAGTAAAGAGCATCACCTTCAACGCTGATGTTGGCTGACGTGGCTGCACGGCAGGAAAATGTATAGTTTTCGTGATTGTCAGGTGCTTTGGTGTAAAGAAGCGTGTGTGTGTTAGTTTGTTAGAAAGCGGTGGCGAGCGAAAGAGAAAGGGGGCGAGATGGTGCTGGATTCCCGTGTTATTTCTCATTAAACTGAAAGATCAATGTTCATTCTCAGAGCTTTACAGCATTTACAAGGCCAAACTAATCCACTATTAGAGAGCTGCATGACAGAGCCACAGAGCAGCGCTTAAACGATAAAAAGAACAGCAGCAAAATGTGTCTAACATTTGTATATATTGTATCTGAACACCTCACAGGGTTAACCCAGCATGTAGTTGTGTAAGTATGGCATTTATCAGTTGTGTGATGTTGTGTTGAAACTATTTGTCTTTAGGGGCGAGGCAGAGATGGAGACAGACGCAAAGATATAAAAATCTAATTTGAACTGCAGATGTGTTGCACAAGCCAATATTATGTAATATATCAGCCAGTATTGAAATATCGTATGGTGATGTGATGGAGGGGTTTTTTTTCTGGATGACAGCTGCAGCAAAAACAGGATGCAGTGACCTTTCATCCTCTTTGGTTCACTCATTTAAGCATTGATTATTTTGTAGATTAATAATTGATTTTCATGAATAAGTTTGTACAGATTTTCAGTGCTGAGGAAATAACATGATCTGGATCACAGTGAGTTTAAGAGCTGCTCATCCACCAGAAATAATTTTTTAAATATGAAATAATGAAGTGTAACACACTGCTGACAGGGAAAAAAAATCCTGGGGATGCACTGAATTATTAATAAAACACAAAGCACGCTACGCCTCCAAATACCAGCATAAAATATCAGCTTTTTGCAAATGCAAACTTTAAGTATAATGATAATATTACTACTTAATACTACTACTGGCGTTCCAAGACTAGTACAGTACTGTATAGGGCCCTTACCTGCTCCATTACAAAGGATGGAAAGTAAAGCCGTGCTGAAAGAGACACTACAAGGACAAAAGAGAAATCAGCAGAGATTAAATTAATACACCAGATTTTATTTCCACTCATCTGCTAACTCCCGAGCTGAGCGAGTGTTTATATTTAGATGTGAATATGTGTGTGTTTATGTGTGAGGGGAGAACATTTCAAATGTTAGTCCCCTGATTTTTTTTTTGTGATGTCGGCTTCAATACGGTGCATCTGTTGGGTTTTGGCTGCTGGGATACTGGCCTGGTCTGCTTGATAGTGCTCCAAGGTCCGGGGGCAGCCTGCTGGCGATGCCAGTTGGTGGCTAGCCCAAGCGGGTGGTTTGCCCATTATAGTTTGAAAAAAAAATAAATAAATAAAAGGAAAAAGTAAAGCCAGCTCCAAGAATCACGGTCCCAAAAGTATTTACAAAACTGATATGCCTTTGTTTGTCCATCACACGTCAGAGACACAGAAATAGACCTGGACCACTGGGACACAGAATGTGTGAAGCACGTGTTTGTGTAATGAGTTAAGAGAACATGGGCCCATGAGGATACGGACAAATATGGGTCTATGTTCTCTCCAATAAAGTGTTTATTAGTAACAGGTGAGGGGTAATCCAGAGATGGAGATTTGATTTCAGGAGTATCAGCAACTCTTACACTTACAACACAGATCACTTACAAACAGCCGCATATAGAGGACAGCTGACATTGAGAGCATACAGAAGCAGCTAAATCAAAATTAATGTGATCTTGTCACCACCCTGAACACCAGACGAGGAAGAAGGAGTGAGGACAGAAGTGTAATTGATGTACAGCGTCAACTCAAACACTAAGTCATCCATGTGATTGATGCCTTCTTCCTTTTTTTTTTTTTTTTTTTTTTTTTTAGCAAAACCTTATTAAAACAACTCAAACATGAAGCCCTGCTACTATTTTTATTACAAAATGGCATGAAATCTATGTTCTCTATGTTCCTTACACAAGCAAAATTGAAACCTGGGACATTTCTATCCACAAGCAGCTCTTCTTAAACTCAATTTCATTCCACAAACAATTTATGCAAACACTGCAGAAGTCGTTAGCTTTCAACCTTTCCGTTCCCTCGTTATGACAAAACAAGAAATTGTAGACAAAAGTGACTTGGTGTGACTGCTTTACTGTGAACATGATTTATGGAGAGGTTGCAGACAGACGGATCTATGTCAGCCCCACTGTACAAACATGATACTTGTCATCGGATGTCTGGGACTGTATTTTTTGCACTAACAACACCTTCAGAATTGGAATATGCATGAGATGTGATGTGATCCGTTATGTGGTTGATGTGTGAGAAACAAATTATTTGGAGAGTTGTGAAAGAATGTCTGTCTTAATATTTTAATTTGTAACACAGCTTGATTATAATTCAAACTCTACACATTTCATGGCAACAGTTAGCATGTCACTGCAACATATCTTGTTTAATGCTTTCTAAATGTTTTTTTCTTTTCCTTCATTAAATATTGGGACCAGTCTGCAGTCACAACCATTGAATGCTCTATTTTCCTTCTCAGCTGATTTTGTTAACCTCTTAGCATTTTAAATTTATCCTGGTGCGCTATAAATATCATCCTCCCTTCTCTGATCCTCTATTGTGCAGCTGGTAGCTATGGCCATCTAGAGGAAAAATGAACACAGTGCAATGTCCGGTGCCTCATACCAATGATTCCCAACCTTAATTAGCTAGTGACCCTCTAAAAGAAGCTATGTCTACTTCCAACCCCTTGTTGCAGGTTACAAGCTGTTACATGGTTTCTAAATGACTCCTCCCTCTCTGATATGAATTCTTTTTAGAGGCCAGAAGAGATTAAATGATGTAAAAGAAAAAAAAAAAAAAGATTAGAACGGCCCTAAAAAGATGCAGTCTGCCACCCTGGTAGCTCAGCAGTGCAGCAGCCTGCATGGATTTGCGCCTTTACTTCATGTCACCCCCCCCCCCCCTTTCCCCTGCCTTCCCTATCTCTCTCTACTGACACTGTCAAATAAACCCTATGGAAAACACATAGCTAAAAAAATAAACAGAATTGTGTAGCATCTTTAAGATCTTGTTAATCATCACGTAACATGTTAAATTTATCTCTCCTGACGACATCTTGAAGGGGTCCTGAACCACTGCTTTAGGGCACGGTCGTCATATCTTGTGTTAAATGTGGGTAGTGTGAGTGGGGTCAATGACAGACACTTCTTTGCTATTGGTCAAGGCTGCATCTCTCTCTCTCAAAGTTCACCAGAGTTGAAATCCATGCAAAGACAATGTGAATCTGCTCTGCCATTGGAAGCAAATATTTTATTCACTTATTCTCTTGCATAGAACTGAAGTGTTAACAGGAGTGTTAATTTTGCCCCATTGCAGTGTTTATAGCGGTTACTCCAGGTGGAAACAGTTTTGGATTTGACATGGATTTGGCATATTACACTATGATATTTAATCAATATAACTATCATTAGGATAATCCAAACATACTTCACATTATACTTAAATATAAACTACTGCGTAACAGTGTAAAACTCGTCACAAGATGGCACTAGAGTACTGCTATTTCGCTCCATGCTTGTGGGCCGAGATAAGAGGAGAGAGAGAATGAAGTCGAAACCTCGGTGATGTTTTATGACACACAATCAACTGAGTGCTTCCATTTAAACCAACATTAATTAAATTTATGGCGAATTGAGTTTACACACTGGAATAGAGTTTTCTTTCCTGAAATCACTTTGAGTTGATTTACTCCATCTTTTACACTTGGTTGCCCATAATTAGATCCAAATGACTCAGTCCTCATTACAGATGTCTCCCTGGAATTTAAACACTTGTGTTGACTTGCTGCATCTCCATGTGCTTGTGTGTGTGTGTGTGTGTGTGTGTGCCTGGAGGAATTTAATTATGTTACAGTACATACATGCATTTACATTCTGTGTGCATTGTGGTATATCTTTTTCTCCATGCTGGATTGCTGAGCATGTTTTACAGTGTGTCACTGATGTTCTCAGCCATGAATGGCACTTTGCTCCCGGGCCAACACTCTGTGACTCATAATTGAGCTCCTTCTCTGGCTCTTGCTGGAAGGTGGGGTCATCTTAATCCCTTAAACCTCACTTTCTACCAAATCATATCCCAGCCTTCCACTCAACGAAAAACTCTCCCAACATTTCCCTTCGCTCCAGAGGATCAAGATCTTTTTGGTATATTTGAGCAGGAATACTGTATCGAGCCTGTATGTATTTTCCCACAAGGATCAGATTATAGAGATGCCCACGTACACGCACACGCACACACACTGAAATAGACGTATTTGCATGGTAAAACATCGGCATGCCAACAGTTGACTTTGACTTAAAATATTAATCACTTCATCATTATTTCCAAACATCTTGAACTATAAGCTCTACCTAAGTTCTGTGAATTTCCATTCCCTGTGTATCCATGCTGCTCTGAACAATGACATGATCCTCAAATGGCTTTATTCTAAATCCCCAGAAATCCGTAACAACCACCGGCATGAAAGTAAAGCAGGGTGACCCTTTTCCAACAAGCCATTATTCTCTTTCTTCTAAACAAAAGGGACTCGGCTTTCCAGCTAACGAGACTGAACTCATGGTCTTGCGGTTGGAACAGAACAAAAACATTTACAGGGACCGTATCCTGCAGAGTCTGTGTAGTCGCAGCCATGTATGTGTGCATGTGTGTGTGACCATGGATGTCCGCATGCAGGGTACGGGTGTGTGTGTGGGTGAGGTTTTGACCCGTGTTCGGTATTTCTTCTCTAGAAGGCCCTCGGTCCAGTAGATTGATAAGATTACAGTACTGGTTTAAGGATCTACCTGTGGCCTACACCAAGGCTCCCAGGGGCCGAATGTGTATGTGTATATGGTGTTTGTGTGTGTGTTAGGGGGGAAACTTGTGTAATCTAAATCAAAACAATGGAAAAAATAGTCAATAAATTCATGTTACAAAGCCACCCACTAACTTGTGCTTACAACCAAGAGCAGCGTACTGGCAGATGCAGCTGCAAACAGTAATATTTAGGCAAAGTGCATCAAGGAGAACACAATGCACAGGTAAAAAACTGTGTTTCTACACTCACTCACTCACCTTTGCAGATTAATGGCTTACTTCCTGTTTCTATCTTTGTGCCAAGTTCATGTGCGCAGTTTAAAGTATCCAAATTGTATCGATAAGCTGGATCCACAAGATGCTTCCTGTCACATCTGGTGTAGATTGAATTAATTGTTTAGGACAAAAAAGCAAAACAAAACATGTTTTCGACTAAAATCAGAATGTTGGACACGTGGGAAAATGTGTTTCGTGGAACGGTTCAAGAGTAACAGTCAAAACTATGACGTGAATGTTTTAATGGGGGTATTGCAGGAATGAAATGCGCTTTATGTTTGTGAAGAATATTGATTTTGGAGATAAAAAAGCTCCGTCTTTCAGCAATGCAGATGTTCATTTACAAGAGGACAAAGACTGAAGCGCACTAATTGATCTGACTTCATTTGGCTCTGACGAAGACATAGTAGTGCACTATTAGCTGCAAACCAGTCTCTATCCTCCAATATCGAGCAGACAAATCAAGGAACAAAGAAATTGCAGTTTTTCATTTTGCTGCCAGTTCATTTGCCTGTCGCAGATTACTTGACTCTAGATCTGAACATAAGCTCAAAAATCATAAAACATAAGCCATAAATAAAACGTTTAATGTGCTTTTTTGGGGGGGGGTGGGTCATGAGAGATCGAATTTTTTAGGACAAGAAGCAAAAATTTGATATGTAGAAATCTGTTGGACCAACTAAAATGAACACTGGATTGAATTTTAGTTTATTTTAATCAGCGCTCAATCTTTCTTCTTCCATCACTCCTCAAATATTCATACTGTAAATGTGACAATATCACTCCTGAGGAACGCTCCACCCTGCTCTGCACATTGGGACTGGCAGTGCATACTTCTTGCCTTGTTCCTATAGGTTAGCCAGCCAAATGGCCAATTTGGCCTGAACAAACAGAAAACTTAATATTACACCGCAAGTGTTTAAACAGACAGTCTAAGAGAAATGGAAGTGGTGGCTTGTTAAAGCCATCAAACAGAGTTACCTGTGAGGGCTATGCTAACCTCACTGTATGTGTACTTTATGTGAAGAGTGTGTACCTGTCTGGTTGTGTGAGTGCGAAGACTGTTATTCCCCTAATTCAATATCCATCATTTCCTACAGTGTTCTCCTCCAGTTCTGGTGTGTTTTGCCAAGATGTGATTGACAGCTGTGCCAAGGCGGGTCTGTCTGATGTGTGTTTGTGTGTTTGGCCCCAGCTCAATAGGTCCGATGTCAGTGATTTATGTCTCTCACATGGACACACACTTAGGCATCCTGGGGAAAATGTCAGATGATACAGAGATCAGCGATGTAATTTCTGTGTGTGTGTGTGTGTGTGTTATGCTTCAATGATGTCTCTCAGGTGAGTGTGGATCTAAGGTGTCCAGGGGAAAGGCCTGCCTTCCTGCTACCCTACTGTACATCCATCACGGCTGCTGATAACGAGCTGTTTGCTTAATTGCACCTGGAGATCCATCATGCGGCAGGGCGTACCGTCACATGAGCTCTCTGGGTTTGGCTGCTGCCCTGTGTCTCCCGTTGCTTCACATCTGCCCCTCTGAGACTGTTCCCAGTGCGTTTTATATAACGGAGCAGAAGGCCTTGTTTGTCTGTCCACCCTGAAGTTTCCTCTAACTGTGGGACTACTGTAGCAAAAAAAAAAAAAAAAAAAAAAAAGTTGATTACATAAAGGAGGGATTTTCGGATTTTACCTATTATGCTTTGTTTCCCTGCATTGTGTGTTCTCATGCTTGCGTGTGTGTGTGTCATGAGCACATGGACATGTTCTGTGTGTGCCTCCGTGTGGGTATACTGTATATATAAGCAAAGTGCTACGTGTGTGTTCTGGTCTGTTAATGAAAATGTGTTCCTTACTGACGTGGCACTTGGAACAAGTAACGCTTTGGAACAAGATGCTTAGCGAGACAGAGACATGTGTCGTCAGCCAGGGACAGGGTGGGGAGGAGATTTATGGGGTGCTGAGACTGACACAAGACTTACTCATGTTGCTAATGCTCATGCAGGCTTTCAGATAAAGAATAACCATAAACACTTATAGCCAAGAACCTCCCAACATACACACATATACAATACACAGGCCAATACATACATACTGTACGCTTGTGCATGCAAATTATACAGCTTTCACACACTCGCCTTGGACCACACACACATAGAAACACATTATTTCCCAAATACTTAGAGAAGACAGCCTTGCCATTCTTCTGTCTACACAACACTAACACTTGTTAAATTAACAGACAGGGAGAGGGAGGGTTGAAATATATTTAATTAATTTATTAGCCACAGATGGATGACGAAAATGTTACCAGTCCGATCAAAACAGTTAGGATGTAGATTGAAACATCACTCTGTACCGTGTCCTGCGCCTGCAGGCTTTGGGATCTGGTATCCAGAGCGCAGGTGCTTTAGCTGTTCTGCCGCAGCATGTGTTGACCATGACGGGCTGTACTCTGGATTGCCTCAGGCCTGCAGGCCTTGGTTAACTCCAGATGTGGTCTTTGGACCCCGGATGATTAGGTACGTAATGGAGGACCAACTGGAATTGGCTAGTGTCTACTCAGGGGCCCCCACTGGGCTTGAAGTGAGGGCTGGGCAAGGTCAAATGATTTAGATAGACCAGGATGGCGCTGTTGATGATGCAATGGGCAGTTCTGCCATGCAAGTGAATTGGTCCGCTGGGTGTTCCGACTATGCTTTATGTGTCTGTAAAATGCACCGAGGTGTGTTTTATGGATTGTTTTTAAGCTACCTTGCGGTAACCAAGGAACTAGTTAGCTTCATTTCTAGCCCTTTTTTTTATGTTCTCATTTATGCGTCGTACATAAAAAGAAAACTGTACACGCAGCTCACATATGCCGCAAGAGCCGTAAATCTCTTAAAGGTGTTCTTTATCATCGTTGCTGTATGTTGATGAAGCTGACATTTTTAAATTATATGATATTCATGTACGTTTAAGGACGGCTGGCATAAGAACTGGGACTTTAGAAAATTGAGGAGATTAAGAGAGCTAAAACGAAAAAAAAAAGTTTGAAACGGAGGCCAAGTTAAATCAAAGATTATTTCAGCTGAAACCTTAGTATTTGGCAGAATGCTTTTATACTGCAACATCACAAATTAGCAAAATCCCTAAAAGACCAGACGTTCTTTTTTTTTTTTTTCATTTGCAGTGCTGAGTTCCATCAATCACTAGTTTATACTGTATGCAATAACAAAGCCATGAGACCACATTACTGTATAGTATGCTCATGTGATGTGTGCACTATAAACACACACACACACACTGTGTGTACAGTTCAGCAGCATACTGTACTTAC
Source organism: Protonibea diacanthus (assembly GCA_028641955.1). Classification (NCBI taxonomy): domain Eukaryota; kingdom Metazoa; phylum Chordata; class Actinopteri; family Sciaenidae; genus Protonibea; species Protonibea diacanthus. Next base: position 12,410,010 of record CM053989.1, read on the forward strand.
ACATGCACACATAAATATAAATGCACGTGCATGCATGTACACGAGTAGAGTAGCGCCAACTAAAACAGGGATATATCAAGAAACCCCAGCTAGATTTAGTGCTGGACTATGTGATATGCAACCAGTGGGAGTGAGGGGTGGCATGAGGGTCCGCAGGTTACAGTATGTTCTCCAAGTCTCACACTGAAAGATGGAACCCATAGTGGACCTGTCCGGACTAAACTTTCACTTAGTCCTACATTCCTCTATGCGTGTCACTCACCGGTGTCTAATTGGCATTTAGCTGCTTCAGTGCTGCTGTGTGTAAGTGTGTGTTCATTAATGTCTGTCTTTGTGAGGACCAGTTTGGACCTAGTGTGGACTGTAAGAAGTGTGGTGTAAGTCTGTAGTGAGTGTGGAAAAGTGTGGAGACTTTACAGCTTTCTTAATAGGGGACCACACAGATATAAAAGTACAAATAAGTGTGTGTTTGTGTACACAAGGATTTGTCCCTGTCTGCTTACTGCTGCACAACTTCACCCTCATCATAATTTCCCAACAAATGTTCTCAGAATCATGTGAAATTTCAGTATCCATGCCTCAGACTAGCGATGGGAACCTGTGTGCCTGCCTGTGTCTTTGTTTAGATGCATCATAATTAGTGATTACCTGATGCTGACTCACAACCTGTTTCTGGACAACCGGACGCTGCAAGCTACTTTTATTTTAAGCGGTGTAACATTTGGAGGAAATTAAAAGGAAAATGACAAACCAGACTAAACGTGCTTTACCTTTGCACGTCAGACTAAACAAGATGCACAGTCAGAAACGGTAGATGTGGTTTATTTCAGATCTACAAGTTGCTACTCTGTAAACAAACACGAGGAAATGTGCAATTAGAGTAATGAGCACATGTGGCTCAGTTACAGTGGCGAGTAGTGAGCATCTGCAGACCACTGACACCACCTAGCCGAACATTTGTGGTGGACATGAGCAAAATGTGTATGTACATATGCATTTCTTGATGTATATATGAAAGTGTGTGTGTGTGTGTGTGCATATGTTTGTGTGTGGCCGCAGGGCTGACTTAAGTAAAGACGTCAGTATGTGTTTGCACAGACCGTAATGATTCTGCCAGGCAGCTCTCCCATGGCGGGCAGTACAGTGGCAAAGAGACACACACACACACACACACACACACACACACACACACACACCTGCCCCCCACCGCAGTCAACACTCCCTTCCTCTAAGGACATTATTTCCCCTTGCTCTTATTTACTCAGGCCAGGAGCACTGCCATGGCAACCAGCAGTGTTTTGGAGAGTGCTTGTTTAGGGAATGTGTGTCAAGGGACAGATGAACGAACACATGGGACCCTCTCTCCTTCTGCAGGCACCTGAGAGGGGAGGAAGTCATATGAGGGAGGGGGTGAGGAGGAAAAGCTAAAGGCCAGTGAGTGCACAAGAGGGGCAGCAGTTTTTCATAGCACTTGATCTTTTATGTACACCTGAAGTGTCCGTGATCTATGACATGCACAGGTTACCAGCCTGTTCAGCCCTACATCATCCTCAAATATACAGCATCTGTGTAACACAGCCGGGTTTTCCTAAGTAATCCAAAACACTGTCGCCTACAGCTTAGCTGTGTTATTGTAATAAAAATCGTGTTTTTCTTAATAATCACCACATCAGTTCTGTATCCTCTGATGGCAGGGAGGAGATTACAATTTTAAAATTCAAAACATTTCCTGTTGGGAGTGGAGCAACAGCACAGATCTGCAGCGCACCAGTGCACTGTTGCATGTAATGGCTACAGTGAAAAATAGGATTTCTGGGCTGGTGTCACTGAACGCCTGACCTAGTCCCTGCAGTCAGAGCAGTAGCACTTGTTCCCTCTTAGAGCTTAAAGAGCTGGGAGCCTTTTTGAGCCACTGGGCTGCACTTTTAGGCCTGATCAAGATAAAAAAGCTCTTCCCTCCCTCTCATAAAACCCAAATCTTTCATCTCACCTCATCACAGCAAAGCCATGACTGGACAAACAAAATCTGGAACTACCTATTGCTGGCTTTCCCTTTACCTCCATCTAAACTGTCAAATAATGAAATCCTGATCAATTAATTACTTTTCTGGATTGAAACTGTCATGCATCATAATAAATAATAATGAGGAGATGTGAGGTTTGAGATTTAATGCTTAAAAATCAAAAAATAAATCATACACTTTCGAATTCCCTTAAAAGAACTTAGACCAGGAGAGGGCGGTCATGTGCAGGATAAATAAATACTGACTGGCACCCATGTACCACTTTAGATAAAGTTATTATATTTACTGTCTTGTTTTGTATTATGTATTCGTAGGTGTCACCGATGTTTGCACATTCTCCGTCTGTTGTGCGAAGTCTTCGTGCAGTGGGTTTTCCCCATTCAGCAAAGAATCTGAGGAATGTGTATGACCTGATGAGTGAACTTATCCAGAAGTCAGGGTGTAAATCAAATACATAGCACATACACAGAGGCTCTTTTTTGCGCTCCAACAGCCCGATTCAACTCTTTTTGCTCATCCTTGTTGGATCGAGTCCACTGCACACAGCGAAGGAGTTCTCATTAGATTACCAGTTGTTAGACGTCCTGCAGATAGACATGCAGTTAGCACGAACACATACCCGATGCTGACTATAACTCGACTTCAAAGGGAGCGGCCGCCTCGTGTGGTTGGAGTGATAAAACTGCCCTTCAATGTAAGAATGTTAATGATCAGGGCTGCACTGCTTTTGATGGAGGAATATATATAGAGCCAAGTGAGAGCGTGTGAAAGAGCCTAAGTGGGTGTATGGGTGTCTATGGTATTTCACAATAAAGGCCCCATAAAACAGTACTTGAACATAGTACTTAACATAGTAATACATGACAGAATCACAGAGATATGGCACTGTTGGAACTTAATGAAGTATCAGTAGAGACAGTCCAGTGTGGCTGCTCTGAGTGCTGGAGGTTACTGCAGGTTTAGAGTGTGTGACTGCAGACGCTGATGAATAGACACCGTGTGAAAGTGAGGCCTGCTAAGCTGTGTGAGGGGCTAATTCAGAGAGCCACTCAGGGGAAATTATGAATCACATTGTTTTCGACACTACAACTGGATTTTGGACTCAGTTGAGGGAGAGATGTAGAGAGAGAGAAAGTGAAAGGGGCATGGAAAGAATCAAGGAGGATTTATGATGTCTGAGCCCTCCTGTGAGAGGGCCTTTCCTCTGACAGGCAAGGAAATACTTCTCCAATCTGTCTCCCTGCTGACACCAGTGCGTAACAGACACAAACATGCCCCCCTTAACCCGCCCGTGCCCCCTCACTTTCCCTGTGTTGCTCTTCATCTGCTCTGTCTTTAAATCTGCTGGTAATGATGCAGCTCATTGAAAGTGGTGAGAGCAGGGGGAAAGAGAGAGCAGGAGGGGAAAAAAATGAAGAGAAAAAGAGGGATACGTCCAGTCCCCGGAGCTTCTGGGATTCCCGAGCTGTGGAAAATGTGCGCTCGTTGTCTCTTCAATCCTCCTCCAGAGAGCACAGTTTCCAGGAAGTGTAGAGGTTAAGCACACACAGTTTGGCACTGACCTCTCACCTCTGATTAGCCTAGCGTAGCCGCTAAGTGGTTCTCTGTGACTCCTCCACTCAGCCCTGCCAGCTTTTCCACCATTTTCACACAGTAGCAGCAGGCATGATGTATTTCATATGTCACGTGGCTCCGGCTATTGTGGTTAATGAATAACCAGTCCAGCATGACCAGCTTTTTAGTGTAGCTTGGTTTAATTTAGGGTGCAAATATGCATGTCCACTTTGCCACTGATGTGCACGCATCCCAGTGTAGCTGAGCCATGCTAACTAACAACAGGATTTGGTTCTGTTTCTGTACATGAATGCCTGCAGGCAGTAAGACCGACTTGTTTGTGGCTTTGCATTGTGTGATTTTAACACTGCGCTGCTGTGAACCACTGGCTTTGGTCTTGTTTTTTCCTCCTCTCCCCCAGCTGACCCATTTATGACCCGTTTTTTCTCGTCATGCCAGATATTAGAAAAGTTTAATCATTGCTGGGAGACATACAAAGAGGATTAACATTCCTGGGTCTCCTACACTCAGACGTTGCCCTTCTCCCTCCCGTTTCTCCTCTGTTTGGTCCCCACCCCCCCCTCTCTCTCTTTCTTCCTCACTTCTCTACACTTTCATTCCTTTGCTTGTTACTTCAACCTGTTGCTCCTTTCATAAGCATGCTAATAGTCCTGTTAGCAATCAAATATCTCACTGACTGCAGTCCTTTCACCTCTCTCTTTATTTATTCAACTGTAAATGTAAAAAGTACAAGTGGACTGGTGTAATACTGACGCCAGAAAGTCGTAGTTGCAATGACAGCATCAGATATTTAATGTTGCTCTTGTATTGGTCTTACCCTTCCTTTGTTTATTTGCATCTGTGCAGGATATGACCAAATTGTTTGTGTTTGTGCTGGACAGTTAAGCTCCAATTACAGCATTTCACCATGGAGGCCTGAAGGCTGAAGACTGTGTGTGGTGTGTGGGCTCCCTGGTGCCATGTCCTCTATAATACATACAGGATGTGTCTGCTGTCTGTGTATACTGTATCAACAGTGCATCTGTATGCTGTCACCTACTGTACACAGTGCTCTCTGTATGGACAGTAATAGCGGGGCTGTATTTCACTTCATAATGAGTTTGGAGAGCGATTAGTGCGGTTAAAGTGTACAGCTCTGTGTCTCCAATCAGCGCCACGTCTCTTCTATCTATAACTGATCATGTGTGCTTACCCTCCACTACCATACACACACACACAGACACACACACACACAGTTTGCAGACGTTTTCTTCTTAACATCAGATAAGATCTGTCAGATCAGCTCCAAACAGCTCTTATCAGGTGTAATTGAGTAAGGGGATGACCATCACGGCTCTCGCACTTTTTGGGTGTAGCACTGACTCCCTTCCAACACACTCTCCAACTATGTGGAATAAATGCACATCAAGATAGAGGAGTACTGAATGTTTCACACAGTATTACTAGCACCAGGTGCACATTTGACCTTTGAGTCTTATTTAAAACCATACCCCTGTAATTTGAATTTACAACCAATACCTATGCTCTGTGTGATGATTGTGACGTGAGATTGTGATTTTAATGCTGTGAGTCGAGACCACGGTTTAAAAACACGCCAAATCATTAGTGTATTTAAGCTTTCCACATCACATGTATGTTTTCCATGTGAGGCCTGTGTGTGGGCTAAAACCAGATTGCTTTCTGCCGCAGCCGAAGAAGAGGCTAGTATTTCAGGAGTTTGTTTGATGTATGATGCTATCTACTGGATGTATAGCACCACCTCAGTGCTGTCTCCAGATTGATGAGTAGTCCGCCTGAGGCTATACAGTAGAGACTCAGCCGGGCCTTTGAAGTTTTTTGTTGATGAAGTCAGCCATCATCAGTCACAGCCTTGTTTCAGCTGTCCGACATCATGCTTCAAGAGTTTAAGTGTTTTCTGGACTCTAGTCCCAGATCCAAGTAATTTGGGTCAAATAAATATTTTTATAAGCTATATTATTAAAACCAAGTGCTCTACAGGTAGCCAAAATACAAAGTAGGACTAATATTAAGCTTTATTACTGCGTGGGACCTCTCCTGAGCCATCAGAACTAACTCTGGCATTTCATTCTATGAGTGTCTGCAGCTCTGCTGGAAGGATATGACAACGTTCTTCCATGAGAGATTACATTATTGGGTTTTTAATTGCTGTTGGTAGTTGGTGGAAAGCACTGCTTCAGGCGCCAATCCAACATGTCCCATTTAATAAGTGCTAAGATGTGACTGACATGGCTATGGCATGTGGTTCACATCATTTCTATGCTCATCAAAATGCTTTAGTGACCACTAGGGACCAATGGATATGGGCGGCCAATGTCATCCTGCAGGCGACCACTCCCGTTGAACTCCGGAGACAAATAGGATCACCCAGATTGCCTTTGCATGCATTGATATTTCCCATGACCTGTGGCAACTCTCAAAACATGCAGCCTAGATCAGAGGAGAGCTGCCAAAACTGCCCTTAAAGCCCCAGAAGACTTGGGTTTTTAAGTATTTTGCTATAAATTCAAACCTTTACCACAAATTTCCTTCTTTTTTATTCATTAAACTCAGCAAGTCTGGTTGGATGCCAGCGTGTCTAGCAAGGAGCTGTTCTAGAAAATACATTTTCAGGCTCTTTAAAATCAAATGTGTGCAGCTTTTATTTCAGAAGCCACCATCATTGTCAGCGTGCTGGCCAAGCAAGTGTTAAATGGTGAAATAGCTGTGTCATTAGCGTTATCTTTTGTGTGCCACGGTCCACCCCGTCACAATCTGACCCCTTTCTCTGCCTCAGCGTTGCAGCAGCTTTCATCAGTCATATAGCCGTTCTTCTCAGCCTATCATCAGCTGTCATTAGTGCTCTTAGAGGCCCCTGCTCTTACTCACACACACATACAGCACAAGCTATTCTTCAAGGTTAGATGACGGCGGCCTAAATGCTTCGCCACATAACAATCTTTGGTAATATTTCAGCCGCAAATTTTGGAGAATGAGAGGCATTTCATCCTTTCCTCATTTATTTTTTGGAAAGTTTATTGTAATCTGATGATTTGTGACACCCGCCTTATGTTTGTCTTATGTTTTTGACCTTGTCGAGGGGAAGAAACCTTTAACCAGAAACCACTGCACACACCCTGATTGATTGCTATTTGTCATTGACCATGACCGATTGTAACACCACAAAGACACAAACACATGCACATGCACAAACACCCCTTTCTGATACGATATCTTCTCCAAAGGCATTGCTTTGCTGACAGGTAGCCAATAAAGCCATCATTTTCTGGAGCGACAGGATGAATTATTGCAACCATTCTGTCTCTGTCTCACTGAACACACACATCCATCTCCCCTGGAGTTACTTTGACAAAGACATGACCCAGTTTTCACCCTTAAGGCCCGTAACAGGCCTTTATCATTACTAGTTTTTTTCATGGTACATGCATATCGCTTCCACCCTGTTAACAGACACTGCAAGCACTTTCACATCGTCTTATGGAAGTATTTTTAATCCTTGGGAAAAAGGTTATTTGGGAGTTCTCTTTTAACATTTTGCTTGGCTAATAAAACACGAGTGGTTACATGTGCTGCCCACTGATTAAATACATCAGACATTTATATGCCACATGATAGAGGGATTGCTTTGAGGGAGTAGGCTGCTGCTGTTCCTCAGGATGTAGGCTTTTTCACACCATACTACAACTTACATTTCAGAAAGTAAAGAGAAAAAAAAAACCCGATAATACAGAGAATCATACTTTATTTGTGTTTAACAATCTCCCTGCTTGCTGCTAGAAACTGATACAGTTCGCTCTGGCCTCTTCTGGGGCGCCGTCTCCGGCTGATTTGACTGACTCTCAGAGCCCCTGTTGTTGATGTGAAAGTGTTGGTGTTTGCTTTGGCGTGGGGGAAAACCTGTAAAAGTCTATTCTTAGCCTTTGAAAAATTAAATCAGGCAGCCGCCAAGCTGCTGGCTGTGAACTGAGTGACTGTATCATGTTTGCGCCCAGTAAACATAGATAAATCATGCACACACATCAGTGACAAACCCGCGTGTTTCAAGTGTAACCGTGAGGTTAATTACAGGTGTGTACAAGTGCACGTATGTGTTTGCGCTGCAGGTATGTACGACGCATGTGTGCAAGTTCCCTGTCTATGTCTGTCTATGTGTGGATGAGCCTGTGCAGCACAGTTTAAGCGTTGTTTGATGAGTTTGGCATAGGAAGCCATTGATTTGTTGACTTGTCCCTCTACATCAACAGAGCTGCCAGCAGTAGGTCTGCAGTCAGTGAAATGGCAGAGAGAGAAGCGAAGGTGAAGGATGTCGAGGCTGGACTTGGACCACAGAGGTGATCATATTCTCCCGTAAACTGTGACCTGAGGATGGATACACACACCTACTGTCAACAGGCACAATTGATTGTCAGATAGCAAAAAGGTACATAATCATGCAGTCAGATAGATTACTGTAGATTCATGCAAAGGGTTAATTCACAGCATCTTTCCGAGCACTTAGAAATATTTAAGGAACATTCTAGATGTATTTGTTTACATGTAGAGAGAGAATCAAATGCTAAATACCTTGCACCACTGTGTAATCCTATTCTAACCCTGGTTTTTGCTGTGCTGCAATTTCGTTTGCAATTATATTTATGTATGTATTTCTTTCTTTTTTTTTTTACATTTTCCTTTCAAATAAAGAGCAGGGCAAAGAGTATTTCATGTAAAAAAGGTTTGGAGACAAAGATTTAACTCACTGAACTGTAAAATGTTATTCACAAGAAACTTGTAGCACACAGAGGACAAAAACACATGAAAGAAGCTTCTCATAGCAGTGACATTTCTAAGAGCTGGGCCACAGCATCTGAATGTTTGGGCGGTGAGTGTTAGCGTGGATCAAAACCTGACGCCATGCCTTCCAGGCAAAGGGTTGGTCCCCTGGGTAGCGCCAATGACACATCCAGCAAGGACAGCTCATCCAAGGCACGGGGTAGTGAATAAACAGAGACTTACTGGTCCATGCCCGGTGGTTAGTCTGATGAATGAAAGGTGGATGGATGGGGCCTGGTTGATGAATGTCTGTCTGCGTTTCCAGGAATAAGGACAATACTGGACAAGAGGGGATGAGGTGGTGGCATGGTAGCATGGGTTCAGAATTCCGAACAGATCAACACTGTCCTCTTTCACACACCACACACATTCATAACACAAGAATCCCTCTTTTGTTGTCTGCCCGTCATCGTGTATCAAAGCAAGTGCTCCACTTGAAAAGCGGTGCCATTCAGCTGTAGCAACACATACCCACTCTGCGACTGCTGAGCTAGCCGCTCGTGTGTCACATTTTAAGGTATTGCCGTGTGCGTCCACAGACTTGTGTATGTTTGTGTGTGCTGTCGGTGATGTCTCTTTCTTTATAAGCTGGTGTTGACAGGCGGAGACAGAGGTTGTGTAGAGTGTGATGAAGGAGCCAGGGGAGCTCTCTCAGATAACTGAAGGTCAAAACTACCAAGGGTTTCATCATCACTCACTCGCATTGACCAGAAGAGGACTGTGTAGGCTGACATGACGGCAACATCGCAGCAACCTTAGGCTTTGTATGAGTCATCTCTTTATTGATTTTACAATGTGAAGAAAAGTGCAGATTATCTAATGAGCAAAATAACACAAGGAAAAAAAAACACCTCTGGGATTAATACCCCTACATGCATGCAGGCAACATACAAACAATTGTGTGAGCTACTGTGGAGTGGAATGCTAATTTATTTGACTTAATCTGGATTTGTATGTTTTTCATTTTGTCGTAGCATTGTACAGGCGGGCCTCTTTACAAGGGCAAAAAAATGTAAAAGGGAGCAGAAGCTACACATATGCATTTTGTAAGTGAGAGGATTATAGTCTGTTGTATGGGCTTTAAAAAAAAAAGATCCCTTGATCATGTTGATCCCATGATCCCTTGGGCTCATAACACCCTTTAAGCCCTTTAGAGAACCACAAAGACACATGGTGGTCCATAGGCCGTTTCTCTAACATCTTGAAAAATCAACATGTTACTGCATGGTGATAACATATGACATATGAGTCAATATGTACAGTTTGTATGCGGCTGCCACATGCTGCAACTTCTGGCACTCTCACTAACACGCCACTTGGATTCCACTTAGTGGAAAGTTTCCCATTCTTTTTGTAGGAAGGTTGTTTGCTGCCCTTGTGAGACTGTTTTAGCTGTAGCTAACCTCATATTTACTGTCTCTCTCTGCATGATGAATAAACCTGCTCCTGTTCTGCAGTCATAGCACATGTCATGCAGATAATGGGCCGTGTTTGGATCCCAGCGTAATTTACATTGTGTGGTGCAGTGTAATTAAAAAGCAGTGTAATGTCCCGCTGTGCGGTTTGGATGGCTGCAACCCGCTCCCTCTTAGTGACTGTGATCTCACTGAGGCTGCCTAAACAAATACTTCATCCCTCTGAGGAGGAGGAGGGGTGCGGTGCAAACACTGTGAGAGGGTGAGAATATCTGTACCATGCAGTGTAATGAAATATGTATTAAAGGAGAGAGAAAGGAGACACGGTCATCAAGAGAAGACACACATGTATATAGTACCCGGCCTCCAGGGCTTCACCCTTTCATTGTATATAAGCTATAAAATCCTCGCTGCCCATTTAGCTTCATCCTGACCCACCTGAAGACATAGCATGATATGATACCAGAAAACCCAGTAAGATGGTGTTAGTTAAAGCGCTGCATGGTGATTTAAGTGAGATTGTAATATGCTGAAGTATTCGAGAAGCTTTCCCTCATCCCGATGCACAGTCCAAATGAACCCTGTCACCATGTGCCGACTTCAATGCCTTTGCATATCATTTAAGTTATTTAAGCAATTCACGGAGCAATGACTTCATCATTATATGATTTCTATAAGTGCTTTCAGCTGCGCTCTTCTTTTCTGTATCTGCACGTGAAACGTGAACATGCTGAGGGTACGTTCCACCATATTAGTTTCATCTGGTGTGTTTTTCACACGCGAGGGTTTTCAGTTGTTAACGCAGAGAAATGACGTCATTTCTCAGTTAGATATATGAGAAATGTATGCACATACATACAAATAAATAGTTTTTAGCAAGTGGATGTTGCGCTCAGGCCTTCTAGTGTGAATGGTGTGTCATCGCTGCAACATGCAGAATACATCACAGAGCCAGAGGTCAGGGTGTATCCCTCTCCGTTTGTTTACTGTATTGTCTTGCATGCCCCATTTTGATTATTTTTATGTCCAAAAAATATATTCACGAACAGAATGTTGCGTGACTTTTCCACGTTTGAAACACGACCTCCAGCTCTCGCATAGTTTCAGCGTGGACTCATGGAGGCTGATGGACGTGTGGTGAAAACGTGTCCTCTCCGTCTTTCTTAAAGGTCTCCGTGAAGCTCTGCTGTGTGTCTGTCAGCCGTTAAACTCTGATCTCTGAAACAGAGAGCGAGTTACGGCGATGTATAGATAAACAGATAGGAATTTAGATGAGACAAACATAGAGTGACAGAGAGAGGAAAATAAATAAAGCTCTGGAGTAAAAACGAGGTTGGATGGACGAAGGATCGGTCTGCTGAACTGACTGACCTTGTGCTTGTCTTGGCCTGAGATCAGTATGCAGAGCATGTGAGAAACACTCCATCTATGGAAGACAGTGAGCAGGGTTCATTCCCTTCATTCGGTACATGTTCAAGAGGATCACAAGTTTCCAAAATCATGTAAGCTGAGCAGAGAACAAAAAAGCAGCGTAAATCATTTACATCTGGATCGGGCCTGCTAGACGGCCACAAGAGCTGCGTGGTGGGATACAGAGCTGTGTTTTTCCCGTGCCCCGTGTGTTTACCCGTCTGCTTACTCTTTGTCCTTCAATGTTTACAAAGGTTTAAGCCTGGAAATAATTATTTTCATTGTCATTTAATCTATTGATTACATTTTTAATCATTTGATTCTAAAAATGTCAGAAAATAATGAGAAAAGTGATCATCACCATTTCCCAGGGCCTGAGGAGGTGACATCAAACTTTCCCTCTCTTCCCAACCAGTGTTTCCAAAGAAATTAAACTCACAATAATAAAGAGGAAAAACAATAAATCCTCATGTTTGAGAAGCTGGAACAAGCCACTTTTGAACATGTTTTGCTTGACAAAAGATTTAAACGATTAAATGATTAGCAAAATTGTTGTATATAACGGTGGGAGGTTATGATTCAGTAGCCTAATGCTCAGCACTGAAATATGATATGTGTTTGTAGCATTTTATCAATGCTGTTAATTACAATTCACTGTATTAGAGCTGAAATGATGAAATGATTAGTTTCATAATTGGCAACTATTTTAATAATCACTTATTCCTTCCAGTCCTCCTTTTTTAAGCAAATCATTTACTGGTTTCACCTTCTCAAATATGAAAAAGTGCTGCTTTTTTCTGTTTTATATCCTATTAACTGGATCATGTTTGGGTTTTGGACTGTCGGTCAGACAAAACAAGCATTTTTAAGATGTCACCTCATGCTCTGGGGAAATTGTATCTGCATTTCTTTTTCTTCATTTCATAGACTAAACAATTTTGTTCAATCAAGAAAAAAAAAATGACAGACTGATTGATGGTGGAGATACAGTAATTGTCCGTTGCAGCCCTACACTATATATCACCTGAAAGTGCAGACAGGAGCGTAGCATGACATCTGACATCTGTATTCACTGCCAAGATGCTCTCACTTCTACTGAAACACCTGTTTTTCATTGCACGTCTTAGATGTCTCTGCGGTCGGACAGTTGATGTTTTGACATCCCAGGGGTCCTTGCCGAACACAGACCACACAACCCTCACATCCCACACTATAAAACAACACAACTCTTCTGATGAAACATTTTCCATTGAAACATGCTTTCCCCTCTTGCCCGAGTGCTGCGCTATGCCAAACATGTGCTGCTCTTTTGAAATGTTGGATCATTAATGTCCATAAACACTTCAAACGCTGAAGAGCGATTGCTCTGAAGCTGGCTTGGTGGAGCTGCATTTGGTGGGGTTATTGTTTTAGGCAGCGGTGTAAAGTACAGACCGTTTTTTGGGCGAGCAATCTGCTCATGGAAGGGAATCAGATGATTAAGCTTATGCAGTCTGTATTCACACCAAGGACAAATATCAGTGGGGAACATTTAAGAACTTTTGTTATAGCAGATTTGTGTGGATATTTATTGCAGTAGGCCTGATTGTAAAAATTCTCATTCGTTTTTCGCTCTTTCTGATTGTTAAATTCAGTCACATCGTTTACGTATTTAAAGTTCTAAACGCAGTCAAAAGAAATCCTGCATCATCATTGGAGATATTGAGCCGTGCTTAAGCCAAGTCATTAAAATCTCATTTCCCTTGTGTTGTCAACCTGAAAGACAGCCGTAATGCAGTAATTGCGCGATTTCAGCTTCTGTGCCAAACAAGCATATTATTTTTCAAGTGGTTGCTAATTGAATGCTGTAGATGTATCCAACTGCGAGGAGTACCTCCAGTCCTGTAGTTACAGGACAAATGTGTGTTTTATTATCTCAGTGGCCTGCGTGACGATGTCCTGGGATTTATTAGAAGCAAAGCCGAGCAGAGGAGGTGCGGTGAGGTGCAGAAAGGGGTCAGTGATAATGAAACAATGAGCAAAGTTATTGTCTGAGACCGAGTAAAGCCTGAACTACGGCTTGTCAACGGAGCGAAGGGGTAAAGAAAAAGATGAGACGAGTGAGCAGTCTGTTAGCCTGAGGCTAAAGAGATGTGGAGGATTGGAAGGCAGAGCAGGAGGCAAAAACAGGCTTAAGTAAAGCTTTAAGACTTTTTAAATAATGCCCAGCAAGGCCGATTAACATAAAAACACTTGTGTAAGTAAATACAGATTTTCTGTCAAAGTGGGATATAGTGTTGCTCAACAAAGTAATTTATCAATTAAAAAGACTAAATATTTTCTGGTTCCAGCATCTCAATTTTTCTCTCTTTTTTTATGTCACTGTGAATGCAGTATATTTGTGTTTTGGACTGTTTGTCAATCAAAACAAGCAGTTTGAAGAGCTTTGGATCTGGGAAATCGTGGCATTTTGGCAGAAAGGACTCAATCAATAAATCAGATAATTCGATAACTCATTAGTTCCTTATAGGAACTCATTAGTTTCAGCACAAGAGGTGTAGATCAGAAATAAATACGGAGTATGACAAAGAAAGACTCATATCTGACTCATATCTACATTTCAAAAGAAAAAACGGCATCTTTACGCCTGTGTTTCACATTGATTATGCAGTATGTACCTCCAAAACTCCTTGTGGTGGTAAAGTGCCACCTTAGCTACAATGCTAATGTTTCTACCAATTGTTCTCTTTTGTTATTATTGAACAATTTTGCATATTCAGAAACACAAGTAATTGGTTTTTCTTCCATCTTTCAGTTCGTCGGCTGCTGGCTGTGCCGACAAAGGTCAACGTTCAACAAATCTTGAACTTTCAGTGCTCCCTGCGTGGAGCCATTGCAACACAAGCTGTTTTTCTGCGGTAATCTAAACACACCTACATTCTCTGGATTTGCAACTACTCTGGACAGAAAAGGAAAAGCTTTTGTTACCAGATTCATGACAAACAAAACAAACTTTTTACATCCTTTCTTTTTTTCATTTATTTAGATTTTCCCTGCAGTTGTCGGAGTTTTGAGTTGAAGAGTTGTTCATATTTGTAAAATCAATCAAAGCCTTTTGTTTTCAACAGTCTCTCACTACAAAATAATCTGCATGAACACTCCTCTTCACTGCATCAGATGTAAAAATCATTTAAGACCCTAAATAGTGGCTTTGTGTATCTTTGAAGAACTCATTGTGTTCAGTTCTGTAAGGCAGGCACTGGATTGTTTCCACCTAACAATAGCAGAACGCCACCCAAACACACTCTCTCTGAGCCACACTGATTATTCTGGTCTGTTTGAAAAGAGACTGACAAGTAGGAGATGAGGGATTGTGTCAATTAGTGACCACTGTCCACCTGATGAGAGCACCTCGCCTCTCAGGGCCTGGTGGGGTCAGAGTTCACGACCTAACTGACAAAACATGGAGGCTGCTGTCCTCCAGCCACAGAGTAAGGCTTTGACTCTGCGCACAGATTTATCAGCCTGCATGGCCACACACACACACACACACACACACACACACACACACACACATACACTTTCACCTCCCTCTGACCTTCCGCTCATCCCTGTCTGACCTTGACCTCTGCAATAGAAAGCGAGAGATGGAGGTCAACAGGTCTCCAGGAAAACGGATTTATTTATTGGCTGATGCTTGTCTTTCCAAACGGGTGTAAATCTCTGTGCCAGCCAAGTGTTTGTTCATGCACGTGGGTGTGTGAAGAGTACGAACTTTTGTTTCCGCTCGTGTTTGTGCCAGTATTTGTTTTGTCTGTGCTTTTGCATCGTGGCACCTTCCTGTAGAAATACTTGTGGATGCGTGTTTGGCTGCACCTATGAGTATATCCTCTTTGATGTCTGTGTGTGAGAGGGTGTCTGTGCGTGGGCGTGTGTTTGTGTGTGTGTGTGTGTGTGTGTGTCTGTGCGTGTGTGTGCTTTCCGTGCAGCTGTAAATCTCCAGACTGACATGTTGGTTCAGTAGGGAAACAGCAGGTTTGGGACACACTGATGGCCTTCACAGATGGCTTCAGGACCCTGCCCATGGGAGGCCTTCTACTCCACCTATTAATTTATTCATTTTCCACTGCAGAGGAGACGCTGAGGCCAATGTGATTGTTTCCAAGAGCCAAAGTCCCTCGAGAGCAGCTTGGGTGTTTTCTTATCCAGTCACTTCTCCCCCCCCCACACCTCCTCATTCTTTCCCTTAACCTCTTCTGCCCCCCCGCCCTCTTTTTCCTCAGGTTGGTGTTGTTGTGCGTGTCTGTCTGTGTGTGTGTGTGTGTGATCTGTGGATCTAACCTTGTCACCTCGGTACAACAGGCAAGCTGACAGGCTTTAAATGTCATTGTTACAGTGCCGTTGTGCCACTGAGTCAGTGTGGGACACAGATCTGCACGCAATTTGACTTCTTGTCACTCATTTGCCATTTATTACTTAGCCACTTCACGTGTCCTTGGTGGATGTGATAGCTGTGTAATTCCAGATAAATGTAGATGCAGCCGAGAGGCAATAGAAAGAGACTGCAGTCCAAATTGCTCAGAGCTGGTTAAAGCAATCACTTAGCAATTTGTCTTCATTCCATACCACAATCTGTCTCCACTTCAGGTGGTGGCTTGAGACACTCTTTAGCCAGTTGCTGAAAGGTGTAAATTTATCCATTTAAACAATATTTACACATCACAGGTAAATACTATTTTAAGCCTTCTGCTGAAGTTTACAGGGTTTTCCTCAAGTCTAAAGCTACTGTGACGTCATGCATCGGATTGTGGGCAACTGCTTTGAAGCCTCAAGTTTGCCAGTATGGACATCGCCATCTTGTTTTTTTTCGCAGACAGAAATGACAATATTTGCATGAGAGTGTGAAGTTGGTGGGTGATGTACTGCGAGTTGAGTTTGAATTTGGCTCTATTTTCAAGCAGGAGGCAACCTACCTGCTCACACACTTTTTTTTTCTTACAGCTAAACAGCACAATAAAATAGTCCTGAAGAAGCCTCTTGGGTGAAAGGTGAAACCTCTCCACCAATCTACAAACACGTACAGTTACCCCAGATTTAACCCTTCCCAAAGAGCCTGGTGTGTTGCACTGGACGGACTCACTGATACTGACTTGTCAGTCGCCCCAGAAGTATGCTCAGTTCATGTCTGTTATACTCTAAATGGGGCCATTACAAAATGAAACATCATGCTGCACACAGGAAGACTTAAAATTAGTGATCAGCATAAACTCATTAGCAAACTGTTTTTGAGGTAATAAATCGAGTGAGAAGCAGGGCCATTTTTCCATAAAGCTCAATGCAAACAGACTTTCCTTTGCAGCCAATAGAGCTACCCCCTGCCATTAGTACAAATGCAGGAAGTGTGTGAAGGAGGCTGTCTATGTGAAAGCAGAGAAACCGTCCTTCAACAGAGGAGGAGCCCTCAGACACCACCTACAATGTCGTCCTTTCATCCCTTCACAGCAGACTGAACGGCAATTCACACTTGGCCTCATGTGACTCCAGTGATTGTCGTCCACACTGGAGCTCAGGTGACCCAAACGACTCTGACGACAGTCATCAACAACAAGAAACACTAACGAACCAGGTGGAAACAATGGACTGGTTAACTAAGGCCATATACCTGGGTTTCCCCACTGGTCAGTCGAAACTGAAGAAGCCTCTTGGATGAGAGGTGAAATGCCTTTATGGATCTCCAGTTGTCCCAGATATAACTAACTCTCTAATGCATGTTTAAGACTCTTTCACGTTGGCTTCACCTCACAGATCTAGAAGTTCTCTCCACTGATCTGATGTCAGATGAAGTGACACTGATCTTAGCCATCTTCCCCTTTTAAATCTAAGTGACAAGAAGAAAGCGACTCCAGTGATTTCAACACTGTGGTGTTTATCTGATCCTAATTTTTGTGTCGAGGTGTCAGGGTGTCATTCAACTGATATAACACAAATAGAAAGAGCAGAATGGAATGGAAGCGACGAAGCAATAACATCTACTATAAATGAAATCAACAGCCTTAGTCATTTGTGAAAGATCATCGTTACAGTAAGTCAGACGTCCTTTTCAGGCACAGGATGATATTAATGTGATCAAACCAATAAACACGTTCTGGTATGTTGCCATCCTCAAAAAAACACGTCCGCGTAGTATACACCTGTGGAGCGAGGAAGGCGGCAATTAGCAGAGTGGAAACTCACATTCCCCAGTATGAAATCACTTAAGATGTAAAATGGCGAATTAGTGTGAATGTGAGGGTGACACCGAGAGAACAGAAATGTATCCATCTGGCTCTAAAGAGAGCGGTGATTTCATGTTCCACATGTATTGTCAAATGGTTCAGGCTACACGTTGCAGCGGTTTAGAGATGACATTACTGAAACAATCCTGCTTATTCATTCATATTCATCATGACTGAGGAAATTACTCAGCTAGCTGAGACTGGCTCTTTAGCTTGAGCAAGTATGCATGTAAATGAGAGCAATGTTGTGGAAAGCAGGCTTCACATCATTGTGTGTGTGCCACATGAAGAAAGTCTCTCTGACTTTATTATAGGAGAAAATGATTCCCTGGCTCGCTCTGGGCCTTTTAAAGGGGAGTCTACACGGCACACTTATGCACATCAGCACACACACACACACACACACACACGCACACACAACAAAACACAACATCTTTAATGCATTTTACTGAGCAAGGCAGGCCAAGGCTCGGAGCCAGTACAGTCCTTCTGCCCGTGTGCTGCTGTTTCCACCCACTCTCACTCTCTTCTTCTAAATGAATGTACAACTCTGCCTGTCCTCCCTTCCTGTAGACAGGTGGTCTAGTGGTTCAGACCAGAAGGATGTCTGGCTTACCGTCTAATGCTGTTTTAATGGTACCTTGTGTGGTGGGTAGAGAGAGGCATGCTGCAACTAATAGAAATTCTTCTGACTCTCCAGAACGTTATATAATGGTCTCTTTCTGTTGAGGTAGACTCAGTCAAATCTGATTAACGTGTGTATGAGCGTGTGTGCATGTGTTCATGTGTGTATTAATGTTTTGGTTAAGACAGAAAATCTAACCGAATGCTTCAACTTGCCCAGATAAAGTCACATTATCTCGAAAGTAGTAAAATGATCTTTTTGAATTTGCCATGTTTTTATAACTGAACTGGTAACAATTTCGGCCTTTTTACTTGTTTTAGGAAAAATGTCATCTGTTGCCAACGCACAATACTTTCTCCAAAGTCAGTGAAGTTTAAAACATCAGCAGTAAATGTTGTTTTTTTGTTTTTTTGTTGTCAGTTGCCCAGAGTTAAAGAGTGATGGCGTCCTTCCAGACTCAGATTTTCTGTAATGCTCTCTCCACCCATCCTGAAAACTGCAGTGAAGTAATCTAATATTGAATATTGGATCACAGGAAATTTGTTGTTCTTTTATTGTCCATAACTTATAAAGAAATCAAATAAAACTTCAATTGATAAGGGGATCACTGGAAGCATTTTTTTTACAGCCCCTGTGTCAATATTCTAAAAATACTGTATACATAAATCTGATGCAGTACACACATTCAGGTGAACTTCATCACACAGGAAAATATTTTCTCAAATACTGAAAAAGAAATTGTGGAAAATGTAGAAAATTACCTACTTATGTAACAAGTGGGTGAGTGCAGGAAAGTGTGTTTAATAAATGAAAAAAGCAAATTACAATATTAACTCCTGGAATGAACAGTATACACTATGACTTGTCACATTTTCTACAGTGTGTGTGTGTGTGTGTGTGTGTGCAGGTGACAGCCAGACAGGCTGCCACTATTCAGCTGTGAAAAAGGTGCTGCTTATCAGCGCACTGCAATAAAAAACAGACAATGTCGCCATTCTTCTGCAGTTTGCGTGTGTGTGCATGGTATCGACGCCCTTTCTGCACTACTCTTCTGTCGTTATAGCTCCTGTCTGCTCGATGGAGCTGATGTTT
Source organism: Protonibea diacanthus (assembly GCA_028641955.1). NCBI lineage: Eukaryota > Metazoa > Chordata > Actinopteri > Sciaenidae > Protonibea > Protonibea diacanthus. The sequence goes on from CM053989.1 coordinate 12,429,235, forward strand.
GTTCAATTCAAGGTTTCACTGGAGGAAAGTGAGAAAATCGGAGCTCGTCGTCATATTTATTCTCAACATGTGTGTGTCTTTTGAGCATATGTGTGTGTTTCTTTGTGTGTCACTGGTCCCTCATCAGGCCCTTATTAACTATGTACACTAAGTGACCTTTGAGGAGGTGCTGATGGGTGTCTGTGGGGCCCAGCCAAGTTTCTCCTACACCTCCTTTTTCACGTTTGCCCCCCCTTTTTTTTTGTCTCCCTCCACTTTCCAGTTCACTGACTTACTACATCTTGTTTTATGAAAGCTGCTCATCATTAATGTAATCTACTGCATGGGATCTGAAAAAGGGGGTCAACACTTTCCAATTCCATGGAATCTGAATATCTAGCTCCATGTTTATAGTGTTTGATCACTTGCAGAGGTACCGATTAACCCTGTCCCCTCCAGTCTGCTCATTCCACAGTCAGCGAGTGTGTGCCATCTCCACAATCATCTGGAAATAAGTCATCACTCTACTGGCGTTCACGCTTCGAACAGTCTCCAGGAGTCTCCAAATTTCGGGAAATCTGGGCGGAAGACAATAAACATTGTACAGTGTCACAATTGATCTGTCTAGCATTCGGGAGAACAAAGACACCGAAATCTTTCTGTTGCAGTGAATTAGTTATGTGTGCGTCAGGAGTGATTAAGCCCTGGATGGTTTTGATAAAGCTGGTCGGTTACATCGCAGCCTGCTGTGTGTCTGCATCACCCTTTTACTCTTTAACATTAAATACTAGTGGTGTTGTAGCCTGGGCTTTGTGTAAAGCAGAAAGCCCAGTGAGGATCAGCAAAATTTTGGCATTGCATAGAGCGTAATTAAGGTTTCTCCTCTTTTTTTTCCATTTTGAAAGGAAAAAATAAGGTGCAAGGCAAGCCATGTGCAATCCTGTATGTACCCTTGTATTTCTGGAAAAAAAAAACTTAGATTAAGTGCTTAATGCTTGGCTCAGTTTAATTTTCCACTTAAAAATCAGAAATAGAACTTCAGTAATAGTAATAGTAAATTAAATTGTTTTTATTGTTCATTAGATTATTGTAGAGGGAATAGTGCAAATAAAGTTGGGACGTGTTTTTAATTTTCTCTGTTTGGTCTCAGATTGATGAATAGAAAATTAAAAAATGGAATGTTTCCTTTTTTGTTCATGCCATAGGTTGACTGCATCTGATTAGCTCTCGTCAATCAAATGCTGTTCGATTTAATTTAATCTGATAAATTTGAAAAATGCAGAAAACTTTCTGCTCTTTCCAAACAAACTATTAAGCATTAAACAGACCCAGGAGGGGATCCAGCTCTGTTTATAATGAAATGAGAATGTGCTGATGTGTCTTCTCAACCAAGCCAACATTTTGTCGTGGTATTAAAGGCAGAAAAGGAGTGTGCACGTTATGGTTTAATCACAATGGTAAAGAAATGGCACATTTCAAAAGAATATTCTTTATAAAAATTTCAAATATATTTTATTCATTTACTTTTTTTTGTAAAACAAAGATGTATTTCAGTAACAGAACTACTTACAGGTTAACTGATTAGAAAATATTGTCAAAGTTAAATTTTCATCCTTTATTGCTACGGCGACAGTGAATTCAGGTGCTATGTCTGTATGTATGATTTCTGCTTTCATACAATATATGTTTAACTGAAGCAAATTCAAAAAAAAAAAAAAAATTAAGTACAAAAAAAAAAGAAACATTTGAAGAGTGATAGTGAAAAACAGCGAGTACCAGAGACTTATCAACCCAACATTGTTGGTTCTGTCCAGAGTCTCTTTCTCTCTCTTTCTTTCTCTTTTATTCTCCACTTGTTTTCAGGAAGATGCCTTCTCTGCCTTAACCTCCTTCTCTCTCCAATTGAAAAAGCAAAAAAAAAAAAATTCAAGTTTCCCTCTTTCAGGCCACAAAAAACGGTGCTGTACAAAGTCAGTGGAAGCATCATCATCCAGTCCGTTAGTCTGTCTCGTTCCATCGGTCTTCTTTCCCAGCAGGGATAAAAGAGAAAAGCCCAGTTTTCTAATCATCTAGTATTCATCTGAATTACCTACTTTTTACATTATTAAAACATACAGTTAAATGGATCATCTACATTTCTCTGCTTTGATGTTGTTCCTGGGAGCTCTGTGCCAGTGTGTGCACTGGCCCATTGTGCAGCCCACACACGCTGTTAGCGTATCATCTCTCTCAGCTCTTTTTACACTGAAACAAACCCTGTCTGTCTTATAATCGTTACATTATCAAACATCTTTTCCCTCCGATAGTTGCCTCATATCTTTAGGTTCCCATTTATTGATGCTACTGTCTAATTGACAAAGTTGCTGTAAGATATCATACAAGTGATTGGCTCTACTATATCAGAAGAAGAAAGTAGAATTGTTAAAGAAGATTGTGTTAACTTGCAGGGGAAAGATCAAAATGTTTGGTTTTTCTCTGGAAAATAAATTCACTAATTCTTAAAAAAAATCTGTGGTTTCTTTGGGGGGTTTTATTAATCAGATAGGAGCTGCAGAGTGTGCAATGTTTAAAGCTGAGAAAATAAAAGCTTGACCACCCTGCGACCCCTTGTAGGACTACGTAGTGGGCTGGTAACAGATTTTCGCAGGGATCTGGGGTTCAGGGATGGATTATTGAAACGAGAATTAGGATCTACATGGAACAGGGTGGAACGTGGGGGGGCCATCGTGGACTCCGCAAACACCACAGTGAGCTGCGTCACTGGAAGACAGTGTGGTAGGTGGGACACTGATGGGACTTCATGTACTTGATGGCGTACTTGAGCTCCTTGCTCTTCTTGTCCCACTTGTGAATGGACATGAGCAGCAGTTGCTGGTCCACTTTGCGGCCCATGATGAGGAAGTTGGAGCCCAGGCTGTCCAGCTGGGAGCACGGGCAGTTGGCGCCATTCTTGATGTACAGGGTCAATTTCTTCAGGTCCTTCTTCCTTAGCACACCCTGCTTCAACACTTTCTTTTTCTTTTGTGCTGCAATCAGCTTTCGGTCACCCTTCTCCTTCTTCACCTCCTTGATTTTCATCTTGAGGGCTGAGGAAGAAGAGAGGGTGAGATACTTTAACTCAGCTGAACGTTTATTCTATCAAACACAGACATTCACATCCAGAAGCTGTTTATGTGTCATTTTGAGCAGATGTGACATTTCTCCTTTCTGCAAGACCAGCACTGAGCTCTGTGCTCTGCCAAAGAAGCAGCTATTTTACACCTCTCCTGAGTATCATCATTTAACGTCTCCCGCAGCGTATAAAAACTGCATCCTGTGTGTGTGTGTATGTTTGTATGTCTGACCTGGGGAAAACCCATAAACGAGAAGGACATGTTTTTGGAGTTAAAACCAAAGTGTTCTGAAGCAAGTTCAAGTCAAGTCTTAAACTGCTAAGGGCGAGTCCAAGTCTTTAAAGGCAAATTGCAAGTCAAGATGCAAGTTTTTCACATATCTGAAGGATGACCATTAAATGACAAGTCATTTTCCTTCCACAACTGGGTTAAACGTATCGTTTTTACATAGATGAGACCAAGTCGTTTGAGTGCAAAGGCCTAGTTGTGTGAGTATGCAAGGTCTATCTTATTTTTTGGATTGTTATGTCAAATAATCATCAAATAAAACATCAAATAATGTTCTCAGTTTTCAAATCTAGCTCTTTTTCAAGTCAAAGTTGTAAGCGCATGGTTCTGATTATACAGTAACATCAGTAATGTTCCAACATAGGGCCACAATCACTTTGTCATAAGATGTAATCAGTGTTTTTGTCTCATGCTCCTCTACTCTACTTTGTTCTTATGGTCCTGTATTTTTCAAACAAATAATACAGGACAGATAACTTTTTGTACACCGCTTTCCGTATATGTGGGGTTTAGTTACAGCCAACTCCAGTTTATCAGACTAATGAAGTACTGACTTGTGTCTCCCGCCGAGTCCCATGTTTATAAGTTCATATTTTAACATGTGAGAGATTAAAATTGAACTGCCAAGCATTTGAGCGAGGAATTCTCTGGGTGAACATTTTGACAGGTGAAATTAATCATGGGCTGGGTAAAGGCGCGGGGTCGGTATGAAGCTTCGCTATGTACCCAAGCCTGTTGGAAGATCGCCATTTCACTTCTCGCCTGCTTGTCTATGGTTGCATAAACATCCCTTCGCTACACTCTGATACGTATACACTACATGTGAAGTGATAGCATGTTCAAGAAGGAATGTGTGTGTGTGTCGAGCTGCCTCTCATCCACATCCTGATTCACATGCTCCTTCACTGACAGTGCGTGCGTGTGTTTACGTGCTGCGTTTGCCTACATGCCTGAGCATGCGAGTGTTTTTGTGAATGAACGCATTCATGTATGTGTGTGTTCAGTAAAGATAGGGAGGATAAAATCATTTCTCTCCCTGCGTCACTTTGAATTCCCACTCGCATTCAGTCATAAGTGAGGCAGCCGGGGCCCAGTGTGCAGCCTGGCTAGTGTCCATGTGACAAGCTGTGCCCACATCTTTATACAAACTCACTTTCTTTAAGAGCGAGCAGAGGTGGGCGTAGAGGTGTAGATGCAGATGGAAAGAGAAGGAGAGAGAAGTGTGCCGTCATTTTGAGAAGAAACAGATTTTCAGCTCCTTTACTAACCAGGTGTCGGCTTTATGTCCGTACCTTGCCAGACTCACTTCCCTCCCCATTTCTTTTCTAGTCTTGTCATTTTTGCGCCATGCTGCCGGATGGTACAACAAGGAATGTGGCGAGACCAGACATCAAAAGTAGACTGTAATAAAATACGAAGTGCAAAATGCTCTGAGGGCGAACAGTGTCCAAAGATGAATAAGTAACAACATTCACGAGGCGTGAGATCAAGCTTTAATCAGTTATCGCCCTATAGAATAACACTGCGGAGTCATTCTTCCCTTGATCTCCAAATCCGTACATCATGGTTATCTCGGCTGCTCTGCTCATCCTTGTGTCTCATCCAGTCACATACATTAATAACCAATGAAATGTGTATGTATAGCTGGCTATCTGCTTTCACGTGTAATCATGTTTCATTCTAATGAACAAAAAGAATCTCTGAGCTGCTTTCTGATCCCTGAAACGCTCTCATGTTGTAAGATTGAGATATGTAATCCTGAAATTAATCTCCCAAATAAATATCTGTGAACGTCATGATTACTTATGGGGATGAGCCAGAGATTTAGCTGCAGCTCAGTGTGTGCAAAGACTATAGAGAATATTCTGTTGGACATGATGTCTTGGGTGTTTGTGATTTATAATGGGTCATGTTCTGTATATTCAGGCCACTTTGTAGGTGTGGGCTGTTTCCTGAAGTTAGATTACGAAACTTGGTCTCTTTTAAAGTGCAGACATTTCTTTTGTGGGATACTACAGTGTAGAAATATGATTTTCAGCACCAGTCTAGCCGCATTTCATTTTCAATTACACAATTCTCACTAATGTGTTCAGAAATGTAAGCTATATTCTTCAGGAGTCTCCCAAGGTTATGAGTTTTTTTTTTGATCGACATTTCTAGTTCAGTGCTCAGAATCTTATGACCAGTGAAAGACAGCAGTATATCATTAACTCTAGACTGGGGCAAGAGTCCATGCAAGCAGAAATTCAGCTGCTGTGAAGTATGATGGGCCAAAAGCCTCAATGAGCAGAAATAATGGAATAATTATGTCCTGGCTTTGTGTGCAGGTCATTACTGTGGTGAAACTGGAATATTGGGAAGTAGAAAGTTGAGAAAATAGTGTTGAACGGACACTGGGGACTGAAAGCTGTTAAATTCATTTATCAGAGGAGAAGAAAAGGATTATGCAAGCAGAGGGAATGGTGCAAAATTAATATGTTTGTTTATGTCTGTGTTCATTTTGACCATTTTCTATGAAGACTTTCAAACATAACAGAATGTATGTTCTTTACGGAAGAGAAAGAAGATCAAAACTGAAACAATAAATATGTAAAACCTAATTATTTTTCATGTTGATCAACGAGTGCAAACTATAGTTAGCTGGTGTTTATGTCTGTGGCTTTTGGCAGTCTTTTTACAGTGATAAAAAATAAGCAGTGTTCATAACACTTTAATGTTGATGGATTTTTTTGTCTTGATCAGACTGTGTGTGTGTGTACGAGTTATTTCGCAGAAGCCTTGTTATTATAATGCAATATTATTAGAATACCTGTGGTAGACATGTAACATATACTGCTGCTGTGGTCAAATTTAAAACCAAAACAAATTTTCTAAAATATTCATGATGGTGCCTTTAATCAAATTCTTTCATTTTGTACTTTCTTCATTGTATTATTACTTTATGAAACATTCATGTAACTCATAATTAAGTCTGTGGTGGAATGCTTTGCTTACACAGTTGCACTTTGGAGCTCTGTACCCACAAACTGACTTATTCACGTTAAGCAGGCTGCGGATTATCCACACGGGGGCGCAGTCATTTCCAGATCAGTTTCACACAAGCTAACCTGCTGCTTCCAGGAAAGAAAAGTTTCAGTGGCAGTTTAGCCGTCAGTGTCGCCACCTACAAACAATAAATGCAATAGCTGCTGCAGTTTTGACTTTTGTGCCACCTTCGGGCAATAAACAGCTCTGTTTTGCAAAGTGCCACCGCTCACCTGTACTGTATGTGTCTATGTGCAGGTCTCTCTTTTTTTTTAAATTGCTGGTACTTACCGAAGTCACTTGCGCAGTAATGCTCCATAATGTTGTCTGCTTTCAGCTCATTGTCACATGGAGGGCACACCTTCGACACTGAGGGGGACAGAAAATAATTTCTCATTAACAACTGCACCTTTCATATTCTATTAAGGCCAGATTAGCTGAAATCTAACAGCTGAGTTGAGGTAATTGTTTGTCAAGTGCAGTGAGCAAAACCAAAGGCATGTCAGTATGAAATCGTTAAGCCCTGAGCACTTTTCAGGCACTTATTTGTGGCCCCCCTCCTCTTGTCAGAGACTATTTGCTGCGGTGCGAATATACAGTCCAGCAGGCTGACTGATGTTTGCCCTGCAATTACACTGGACAAAATGTTTTTATTCTGGCCCTTGTATATTTTGGTGGTGCGGGCGTGGTCTTGGCTGTGCAGAAAGGTAAACGCTGCAGCAGGAGCAGCTGAAAACGGTGAAAAGTGATTCAGTATACAGACACAGCCAGCCAGCACTACTTAGGCCACACAGCAACCACACATTGTGAAACAGCGAGGGGAAACCAAAGCAACAAGTTCAGTTTATTTTTAACCCAAAATTTATGGTCATGCCTGCTTTGCTCAAAGCTTGTTTAGCCTCGCTAACTTTGATTTGGGAGTTAGTGATTGTTGTTACTGTGTACCCACACAGAGGAGGATCAGCATGACAGGAAATACAGGCCTTACGTGAAGTCTTTTTTTATTTGTTTACTGTAAATTCTTGCTTGTCTTTACACTTTTACACTTACAGTATGTGTGCAGCATAAAACTGACAAAATATACTTGGAAATGTGATGAAATGTCATGACATTTTGACTTAAATATTCACCCGTGCCACTTACAAAACTTGCTTTCGAAGCCCTCAAACCGTTCGTTCTCAGACACACAAACATGCTTCATAATCCCTTTCAATTTTCTCCAAAGGCTCTTCAATATAAAACTTTATTATGACAATCACTACATAAACTCCATGTAATCCCAGTGGCTGGTTAGAGCTGCACATATCTAATATCAGGCAACTTATCCACAAAACAGAGCCTTGTGTCCAACGAGAGAACGTGGTATAATATTAGAAAGGGTCAGGGAGAGAAGGATGTGGTATAGAAGTCTTCCCCACACCACACACCTACAGGGCAGAGAAATATCATGTGTGGAGAGACAACAGCACTGACCTGCTGCTGACTAAGCAGCCTTTTTCAGGACGACTGCTTATAGGGGAGCTAAATTTTTCTGTCAGTCACCCACCGCAATATCCAAAATATGTTTGGATCTCTCGCCCCAAAAACTTGCTGTTCTCTCTCGTTTCCTGTGAGTCTCACACTTAGAAACACATACTCATGCAAACACACACAGGATTATCCTACTGTGGTCCAGCCCTGGCCCCTGGGTTAAAAGTCAGGGTTCAGAGGTTATCACCCCAGCCCGAACCTCAGCGTCTGGGCAGATAATGAGAGGGGTCAAAGTTTAGCATGCTTCGCTGCTCGGGTCGTGGGGAGGTGAACCCCCTTAACTACCACCGAGCGTATATATGTGTGTGCATGCGCTCGTATGTGTGTACGTCGGAGAGAGTTGAACCATGTTCTTGAAGAGTAGCTGCCAGTTTTTCCTCCTGTGAGGGTTCCCATGCTTTCACAGACGGGAGACCTGCGAGGCCTACAGGGGTCAGGCCTCTAATTGTCTGGTGCTGACATGAAGACTGAGACAAGAGCACGGAAACATGCTCACACACACACACACACACACACACTCACACACACAGATCAAGAGATGCCAAAACGCTGGATTTGTCTGTTTTGAATGATTCCCTTGAAGCTGTTACGTCTTTTTCAGACTCCACAGTAATTCATTCTGGTTTCACAGGGGTGGTACAGTATGTTGGCCGGGAGCCCAGTTGCGTGGATGCCAGAGCATGTGTCAGGAGAAAGCAGTCCCTCCATGAAACTTAGTTGAGCTTGGACCGAAAACCACCATTTGGATGCCGCTGAGAAATCAATTAAGCGACAACTGCCCTCATCACAGTCTGGTCTCTGTCGGGGGATCACCGTCATGTTCTGATGGGAATCACTGCTGCGTGCCTTAGTGTGTTTTTTTTCCCTCCTGGACACATTTCTACTCAGCAAATATTTTGACATTAGGTCATTAATGTATTTTGCCATCATCTCAAAGAAGGTTAGGTTTTTACCACGCCATGTGATTAAATTGTGAGAATAATGTTCTTGCTTTGGTTGACTTTGGACTTGACTACGTCTTGTGTGCTGCTTTTCGTCATTTGCACACAGAGCGATTACAGAAACTTAAACGTTCACGGAGACAAATGTTGCAATATTGTCTCTCAGAGCTGTTGTTGCAGAAGATGAAGAGGTTTAGAGTTGATGATGGAGGATAAGATGAAAAGGATGATGGGAGCAGGGTGAGCAGGGAGGTGGTCTGTTGGAAAGCCCAGCTGTTAATCTTCAAAAAGCAAGCCAGAGTGGAAATGACGTGCGGCAGGAGTCCAGCAATTTAACTGCACAACTTCACTTAGTCATAGCTCTGAGGTTAATATCACTTTCTCCATTCCAGTCTCTCTCCCTGGCTGTATCTTTTGTCTTACCCCCCTCTTTCACCCTTCTCCTCACTTTAACGTAACCATCAATTCTTTTATTTTAACAAATGATGAGGCTGATGCAACAGAAATTCCCCAGGAAAATCAAACTTAAAGTTGCTTGGAAGCACTTCTGATGTCATTAATAAAGAAAAAATATATTGGAAATAGTAGGCCCATAAAGAAATGACATTGTGAAATGTTGCCGCTAAAATATTTAACCGCTGTAAGCTCCAAAAACACAATGATGATATCATCATCATCATTTTGTTGTAATTAGTTGGTGCAGTAGGAAATTGCTATGTTCGTTTATTTAATTTTATCTAAATTATGGTCATTTCTAGCTGTCAAACAGAGCAGAAACGCCTCACCCGATCACAGTTTATTCCTAAAAGACTCCATTTGTCATTACATGACATTCAAGAATCCCTCTCAGTCACTTCAAACGTTTTCTTGAAAACACAAACACTGTAAATCACATTTTATATTTTCAACATTTCACTTTGCTCATAATCAATTTTACAGTTGGCTGAAACCTGAAAAAAAAGTTCCATATATCTGCTCGCTATCTCTGTCTCTTCTCTCTCTTGCAAACACTTATCTTCACACAAAAGATAACCAGATCTAACGATATCGTCATCCGATATCCCTGACACGTCTTCCACCTCATCCCCTGCAGCCTGAGCATCACGGCGACTTTAATGGGAAGAACTTTCCATTTAAAGTATGTGCGGGTCACTATCTCATGCCTCATTTGGGCCCTTTAAGTTACGAGCAGCGACACTTATTATAAAACGGTACTGTGCCGGAGATGAAATGCAGCGTGTGATTTATGTCGGAAGGCCTAACATCTGTTTTAATGCGGCATGCAGACAGACAGAGGAGGACTTAAATACGGCCCACAGGCAGCCTCGGGGCCCCTAAAACACAGCATGCTCCTTGCATCTGTAGGAATCCTATACAGAAGAGAAAATACATTCTCAAAAGGCTGAGGCAGTCTTCCATGCACAGAGCATTGGATCACATTTTCCCTTTCATATAGCAGCCAGGGCCACATGAGTAGCACCCATTGTGCTGCTGGGGACCTGACAGTGCTGCCTGTCTCCTTTAGCACAGTTGTAACTTACACTAGCCGCATCAATGAGTACGGCGAGGACAGACAATATCTTTCACACCATGCAATTTCAACGACTTTCACAGGACAACGTGCATATTGTCTTGGAAGAACATTTACTGTGGAAACATGCAATTTGAGTTATGGTGAGTTTACCCCATGCACTTAAACAGACCGCGCCGAATCCTACCTCCACTTGGAATACCTGATTGATTTGCTGATGCTGACAGTAGCTAAAGGTAGCATCATTAAAAAAAAAAAAAAAGGTGGAGTTGATGGGGGGAATTAACTGTGCTCTGTCTGACAGCCTGAGCTCAGCTGGCCTTTTTTGCTCCCTGGATGCCTGGGTTCTCTTTTGTCAGCAGTCTGCTTGTCTTCCCTGGTATAATATCTACAGACTTGTGTTTCACATAATCACACCCCATGGGCCCCTGTTACACACACACACACATACATACTCGCAGACACAAATGCCAACACATGCCAAAAATCATCCACACACACACACACACACACAACCTGAGCTCAGGTGGTAGTGGTGTTCCTCTCAGTTTTGGCTATGACAGAGAGGTGGAAAGTGAATCTAACTCTGTACTGTTAGTTTCCACAGGAGCCCTCGAACCGTGCTATATCATGTAATTGCAGAATAGCTCAGATAGCATCGGGGCCTCCCGGACAGGGAGAGCAGCACTTAATTCCTGTGATTGATCCAACTCCCCAAGATTCACCTGGATTACCACGAGAGTCCTCATATGATCTTGTGTGTGAAGAGGATCCTTCATGTTCTTTGACATGGAGGATTCCCAGGAAACTCACTTCTAAGATTTCTTAGCTGAAAAAGTTTTTTTCTTTTATTATTTCTGGCGGTGTGTGTGTGTGTGTATGTGTGTGTGTGTGTGTGTGTGTGTGTGTGTGTGCATGTGTACTGTATGTGTGTGGTTTAGAGCCAAAAGCTTGTCCTTAGGATGGCCTCATCGGCACATCTGAGAATCTCTGGTTCTTAACAAAATGTCAGTGACTGAGCCTTCGGGCTACAAGTGATATGGGTTCACTCTCGGTTTCAAAAACACACACACACACACACACACGCAGACACACACACACACCCACACATGTAAGTACAAGCACACACTCAAATTGAATTGTTAAACTCCCTGTAACCAATATTAACTTTTTATTTATTATTTTAAACATTTTAATACAACATTTATTTTCATGATTTTTCTCTCTGTATAAAATTGCTTAATAACATTTTTTTTTTTTTTACACTGACTGCGCCTCTGATCATTATTTTATTAGATAGGCTCAACAAACAGTTGCCTGTTTGAAGAGGCGACAGACGAAGTTTTAAGGTTCCTCCTTCTCAGGGAGCATGTAAAAGAGTGAGTTATGGCTCTGCAAAGCCAAGATGTCACATAGTTGATACCAGTCCTACAAAAACAGAACAGCCATTTTCCCTGATGGAATAAGTCAGCTCTGCATGAATTCACCAGGGAATCATTTCCCACTTTTAAAAAATCCGAGTAGATAATTAGATACCAGCGTGTTGTGAACTTTATTGATAAAAAGCAATGATATGTCACGCGACTTGACAGACAGGACTAAAATGATGTTGGCGTTCATTTTTACTGCCTTAGTAAATCAGTATGATATATCAAAGAACAACACAAGTTAAGGAAAACACATTTGCTACATACATCAAATCAGCTAATAACGTGCAGGAACATTTCACCCTAAGTAGATAAGAAATGGCAATAAACGGTTAAAGGCAAGAATTGGAATAATGAGAATAATAAAGCGTTGTCTTTATTGAAAGCAGAGAGCCAGACACTTTTTTATGCTGCAGGAAGCGGCTTTTTTCCTATTCTATGCACTGTCTGCCTCTCTTTACTCTCCCGCTTCCCTCTCCTTTCACTCCCCTCCATTCGGCTCTCTCAGGGACAATCAGACTTCAGCCATTCCCATTCTCTGCTTGCCTCTCTTGTCCTGTCATGTCGACTAATTAGTGGGGAGCTCAGTAATTGGCCTTCTAGCTAATTGGCCTGGTGGCTGCCAGACCCAAACAAAGGCCTAGCAGGCTGGGACACAGTGGGGACTGTCCCCCTCCACTGTCTAAAGACTCTCATCAACTCCCTCGCTCCCCCTCTCAGCACTGACTGCTTTTGTGAAAAGGCTGCTTAAGTAGTCGCGGTGCACACGCACACACACACACACGCACACCTATTTCTCTCTATTTAGTTCCCACTCGTCCTCCCAGAGCTCACTATTGGCCAGTCTGTCTGTTCTCTTACTCATTGCAAGCAATATTTTCCATTTTTTTGTGTGAATCAGATCTCTCTCAGAAAAACCTCAGAGTAGTGAGTTTCCTTTATGATTTCCTCCATCTTGGGTTTATTTCTTCCTTTACTGACACTCGGCAGACCAACCTGTGAGCTGCACGCATGACAGCTTGAAGTCAGACATTCTCCAGTCACTCGGTAGATTGACTGATTAGCTGTTGATGGATGTCTGCTGATAAAGGTGTGTGTCTGTATGCGTGTGTGTGTGTGTGTGTGTGTGTGTGTGTCACCTTTTCAGTTAAGATGTATTTAACATAACAGCCCATTAATCTTAACTCAGTGAGCGATCTGGCCGCCGGAGTCTCTCAGTCTCCTGTCTGTCTGTCTCTCTCAGTCTGTCTCTGTCCCTCCCTGAGGCATATGTAGATGGCAGAGACCTGTCCTCAACTGTCCACTTAGTCCACAACTTTGCCCCTGTAGCCTTTCTCTGCTTTTCTCTCTCTCTCTCTCTCTTTCTCTCTTTCTTTCTCTCTCTCACTGACCTCCTCTGGATATTCTCTCAATTAAACTTTCGTCTGTCATCATTGCTGTGCGGGGAAACCATATGAGCCTCACACAGCCGTTTTCAAGCTTTCACTGTTTCTGGCACAGCACTCTCTTGAACGTTCATCTGTCTTAGTAATGTTGTTACTTCAATTAATCAAAGGCCTCACATTTCCACAGGCACACTGTATTTCCTCACTTTGATTTACCTTTAATAGTGTTTTAGTTTTGCATTCACGTCTGCACAACACAACTCACAGTAAAACAATCATTTAAACTGTTATGACATTTTAAACCAGTTTAGGATACATGCTAATACGTGTATTGATAGTGCTTGCTAAAATGCGTGTTGTACCTCATCATTAACCACTAGATCTTTTACAATATAAACCATCTTGAACAGAATATTAACTTATATTAGATTTGCAATGTTTTTCTCAAGGTTTATTCAACTTTACAGCTTTACTGTAATGTGGTTACTGAGATTGTCACCTGACTTTTTATATTATTAACAGTGAAATTAGAGTTGGGGCAAAATATCATGTTTTTATGTTGTACAGAAGACACATTTTACCCTCTGTAAAAGCCATAATTCAAACTTTTCAGTGACTTCATTAGGAGCCATACTAAAATAAAAGTTATGTACACTTTTAACTTGTTTGTGAGATGTGAGACACTAGATGGTGTTGTGTGTGAATATGGGTGTACTGGGTGTAGGTGCACATAGCTTGCCTACCTGGTGGCTGGGTCGCATGGTTCCCAGTGAACTGCATGGGAATGCAGAGGTCGTTATCAATGGGAAACTTATCGCAGGTCAGCATCTCTGGCCAGGGGAAGCCGTAGGTCTCCATCACGGGAGCACAGCTGTCCCTCACGGCCTCACACAGCGAGCGGCAGGGATAGATGGGCCTGTCCAGGCACACTGGTGCAAACAGCGAGCACAGGAACACCTGGGTATCAGCATGGCACCGTTTGGCCAGGAGGGGCACCCAGCTGCCCGCCTGCTGCTTGACTTCTGGCATGGTCTCGTGATCCAGTAGGTTGGGCAGCCTCATCTTCTTGTAGCCCACATTGTGGCACAGGCGCAGGTCAGCTGGTATGTCCACACACTGGGGCTGCTTGGTGTAGAAGCGGCCATTGTGGAAGTTGTCTGACTGCCAGCTGTAGTAGTCGTACTCATCTGCTGCCGAGACGGTGAGAAGGAGGAGGAAGAGAGAGAAGAGCGACAGGCCCAGTGCCAAGCTGAAGGAGCCCTGGGTTAATGCCCACCTGGGGCTCTTTTGTCCGTGTGCCATGCCTCTCTGAGCTCGAAACAACAATTCAAGAAGGTTGTATCCAAAGTCTCCAAAGTAAGTCAGAGAAGACAAAATGCAGAGAGAAGAGAGAGAAACAAGTGGGCAGGCGTACAAGCTGTAATCCCTTTTTGTGTCCTGAGTATAGACGCGGTGGATTGAAAACAAAAGTGTTTAATTCCCTTCTTCCCTGGAGAGTCAGCCCTCTAAGCCTCCCTGAATCACCTCCCTGTGTGTGTGTGTATGTGAGCCTCAGGTAGTGGAGTGGGGAGGCAGCAGTCAAGGAAGGGTGAGCACACAAGCAGGGCTGCTTATTTTCTAACTTTCCCTGTTTCACAATTTCTCACTCTCCTTCCCTGTCCCTCTCTTAGCACTGTCTCCGGCCCTCCCCTGCTCTCTGTCTATCAGTTTGTAGCTGTAATGAGGAGTACCTAAGGTTTTAAGAGGCAGTGGTGGTTGCTCTCAGTGGCTGCCTGCCCCCTAGCAGGCTCCCAGACCACTCACCTTCCTACTGGCGTGCCCTGCACTCACTCACAACAGTCTGAGCCAATCATAACCCTGGGGGCAGGCTCCCACTTGCCTTCAGACACTCCTCCTTCCTCTTATCCTCCACAGAACCCCTCCTCTACAGCAAGTTAACATGAGAGAGAGAGAGAGAGAGAGAGAGAGAGAGAGAGAGAGAGAGAGAGAGAGAGAACAAACTATGGCAAGTTTCTCCAGCTGTATTTTTAAATTCATCTCTCTAATATGAACAAGATTCTTTGGTTAGAAACACATCCACAAACACAAACACGGAGACATCATCACCCTCTTTGTCATGCTGTTTTTGTCACACATTTAAAGACTTTTCTATCCCTCCTACATTTACTCATGGGGGGGGTCAACAAGCTCACTGCACATTGCTCCACACATAACAAATGATGTCTGCTTGCCATTCAAGCCTTCTCACTTCATTAGTTCAAAACAGTCTGACAGAACGAGGCTTCGGCTGGCATCAACAGTTAGGAAACTTACTCACACACATGAACAAGCGCAAATGTAAATGCAGGAGAGAGAAGAAAGTGAATGAAGTGGGTGGGAAAGAGCTGCAGAGAGTGGGCTGTGCAGCTTACAGGTGGTTAGGTGGTTTACCCGCACTATGGGAGTTATGCTAATGTGTATGTTGGCGGTGAAAAGAGGCACGCTGCCCCTCTTGTCTCTTTCCATCAGTGCCACTGACACAGTGAGGTCCTGCGCCTTGGCAGCAAATTCACTAGAAGGGTCACATTCGGATTCAAAAGGCTGTAGCATTGTGTGCAGGATGCGGGGCCGGTGGCTCACAGGGAGTGTGTTTTTTGCATCTTGCGTTTGATCTACGTCACGCATTAATGCTCGTCCTCATGTGAATGGTCTCTGAATGCAGGCTCACGCAAAGACAGCAAGTTGTTTGTTAGCCAGTGCAAGCTGACATTTTATCACGATGTAGCAGGATTGTCAGGACACAATCTGCGGCCGGATACTAAGACGAAGTAAAAAGGCATGTGATTTTGGATTATTATTATTATCTGTATGTGGCAGTACAAACAAGAAGACTAGGAAAGTGTGTGTGTGTGTGTGTGTGTGTGTGTGTGTGTGTGTTTTGCAAACAGTTGGAGGTGTACTTGGATGAGAATCAGGGACAGTATTGTTCTTCGCCTGTAGCGTGGAAGATAAAATTCCAGAAACAGCAGTCGGTCCATAAAATCTAATTCAATAAGATGAAATCAAATAGATAAAAAAAGTGGTTCAATATCAGGAGAGCAGGGACACCAATAAAACTCCATATTATCCAAGCACTTGTATAGTTTTATAGTACCTTGACCACAATTTCACTTATTTCCAAAGCCAGAGGGTTATAAATAAGATTACTGCAGCATCTAACCATTCTTTTACTTGAGAATTAAGCTGAACATTTCAGAACATTTCAGGCTTATCGTCCAGAGGTACAGTTCAAATCCCTCTTGACGTATTGGTCCACGCAGACACTGCAGAGTGATTTTTCTGGGAATCGCTGCTAGCAAAGCAAACAAGCTCAATCTTCTCTTAGAGAAGTTTTCGTAACCTGCGATGCGGAAAGATGAGATGGCGGGCAGCCTAAATCACCCCTGAAATGTCGTCATCGTTATTAAAAGCATCGCTGAGTGGATATAAAGCGCTGTTTTGGTTTGATGCATTTATTGCCAAGGCTAATTGACCATATTTCCTCACCTCTTCTCTTCCATCACTCTGCTCCTGCTTTCATTCTCTAAAGTGTTTTGTTATTCACAGATAGTAACAAGCTCTACTAACCTTTGCACCGCAGCTAATCAATATTACTCACAGCTAATAACCTGTGGACCTTACACTCTCATGAAGAGGCGGTGAGATTGCTGGTGAGATCTCGGTGATGTATCTTGTATACATGTTAGTGTGGTGGTGACCTATTTCAAGACTGCTAGCGTTTCCTCCTGATACAGGCACAGTGTACTGCCTTCAAGTCTGTAACAAAAGTGTCTTTCATGGTAATCAATCAACAATGGTTGTCTCCTCTTGTTCTCCTTCCCCTAACTGGCCCCTGTGGCCACCAGCCAATCAATTCCACTCTTCAGTTTCCAGCCCTCTGATTGGACAAGGGCTGTAAGATTAGGTCCAGTCTGTATTGTTGGGCCTAAAGGTTTAGCATGGTTTGAAAAGAGTGTCTGAGCAATTGTATGAGTGAGTGTGTGTGTGCGATGTGTGTGTGTTTAGAGATGGTGGTGGTGGTGGGTATGGGCGGTTGTGTGTGTGTGTGTGCGTGTGCGTGTGTCAGGGAGATTCTAAAGAGGAAAGCCCGGGGTGGGTGAGGTGGCCCACCGCCCAGATATGCCCTCCAAGCAGAGTCTGAATTCCAAACCACACAAGAAGATGGAGGGTATGAGGCAACAGACACATCCGCATGTTGTCTTTCTCTGACTCAACCTGAACACAATCTGCAGAAAGTGCAGGAAATAAGAAATCTATAACTTCAATTTTACTCATGTCAGAGTAAAAACCTTAACAGCTTACTGAATGCTTCTTAGATACTGTATACTGCAGTGCAGCTGGGTTTTTTTTTTAAGGAATTCCTTCACGTTTCAAAAATAAAATTTTGCAGAAAGCTCACAGATTCAAAACAGATGCAAAGTTATGTAACTACAGTGTCCAACAAGAACATGTATCAGGAGGCTATACAGAGGATTTATCCATGCAGTAACAGGTTTTCTCCAAGAGTAAACCCCCACCTCTTCACCGCACACACTCGCAGACACCTCCCAGCCTTGCAACGCAACAATGGGGATTAGCTTGCACAACTGTCAAAACATGTGTGAAACACACAGACCAGTGTCTCCCACAAATAGTTTTTCCTTCTTTATCTCTCTGTCTCTCTCTCTTTCTCTCTCTCTCTCTCTCTCTCTCTCTCTCTCTCACACACACACACACACACTGAGACTGTAACGGCAAACTGTGGTAGAGGCATAACCGCTGAAGAAGCCGCTGCAATAATACCACAAGAGGAACGATTTGAGCATTTTAATTAGTCAAGTCATTTTTCTCATGATGCAAAAGCAAGAGTTTTATGGTCGTAAAGTGCCTTCTCAGTTCACAGTGCAGATTATGCCTGTCACTGTGCTCCATTAAAGGATCATCAGTTCAGGATAAATGCAAGGTGAGGAACACCTAAAGTAGCTGCAGAGGTTTGATTGTATTTCCCTTTTAATCATTTTCTTGATAAGTGCTTTGACCCCTTAAACTGAGGAACGAGAGTGAGCTGTATAAGCTGCAAAGTCTATGATCTGAAAATCAGCACAAGCAATTAAGGTTTGCTGAGTAATCTGCCTCCTTATCCTGCTTGTTTGCAAATAGCAGGGTTAGTCAGTCCGCAGACACACAAACAAACAGAGATTTGGCTCTCCAAGAATGTCACAGACTGCATGGCAACTTGAATGACAGCAGGAAATGGATAGCTTGTAGAATGTGACTGATTTCTGCCTCAGCTCGGCTCTGTTCACGAGCTGTAGGCCAGGAATGACTTCGTCACGGGGGACTGTTGCACGTAGTTGCTGAAATGTGATGAAATTATGTTGGAAGACTTTAGCACCACACAGTCACATAGTGTTATGCCCATAGATGTCTGTCACGCTGGGCAGTGGTGAGGAGATATGCTGACAAGTGTTTGCTCTCTCCTGTCTCTGGCCCTCTTGTGCACAAATTCACTATCAGCCAAAGTGTTTATTTTTTTTCTTTTGATAATTTTCCTTTTTGCTTCTCTCGTTTCTTTTTCTTGTTGCAGCGTCGGATGCTTCTTCTTTAGCCATCAGGGCTCACACACGGGGTCAGAAGGTACATTCAGTCACACAAACAGACAATGTGACAGTCCTCTATCTGCCGGCCCACCACACACACTCAGACACACACGCACGCACACACACCTCCCTTCACTGTCAACTTAAACCCTTACAACTGGCTTCAGCTTCCCCCCAATCGGAGTCTTTGTAAAGGCGCTTTGACCAGATCACCGTCATGGAACCCAATGTAAAGAGACAGAGAGGAGAAAGGGATACCAAAACTGGGGCGGGAGGGCTTTTTTGTGTGTGTGTGTGTGTGTGTGTGTGTGTGTGTGTGTGTGGCCACCAGCTAGTAAAAGTGATGGGAGACCTCCGAATCTTGTGACACACATATATGCATATAAACACAAGCAGCAGCCACCTCCAACAGACTGTTATTGTAATGCGGCCGGAGATGATGGCTCTTGTCAGCATTTTGGGTAAAACTTCCTACCACAGTGCTAGAATTCACACAATCGGTACATGTGTGTAAGTGTGAGCATGCTTGCATATCCAGTTCAATATCTCTAACATGGGAAAAAAAAATGTGTTTCCTCCAACTGTGGTATGTGCAGTAAGTGTCAGCTCCAGTCTACGTCAGTCAGCTCATTTCAGGCAGCGCATTTCAAATGTTTGATGTTTGTCCACGTGTCGCACGCGGCACTTAACTGCGTAGTCAGCTAGTATGACAGGAAGCCAAACGGGAGAGGAGAACTGGAGAGGAGGTGAAAAAGGTGAGGAGAGCTCTCTTCACCTTTTTCACCTCCTCTGGCCACAAGAATTTCTTCACAAAGCAGTCGTGGCACATTTAGTCGACTTTGCCTGTCAGAAATCAGAAACTTTTATTGACTGAGCTCACTAACTTCGTTACAAGCTGGACAAAGTTAAGAGTAACCTCTGTTTTTACCACTTGATTGGTGTATTTTTAAGAAAATAGGATGGGATCACATCAAAGTAGAGTTTTTTATTAGTTTTGAAGATTCAACAGAGGTTTAGCAAAGTGCCAGGCAGTGAAACTTCACTGTTTTTTGGAGGGGAGTTAACCTAAAGTTAAATGCTCAAACAAACCACGGGTCCGGCTGAGCACCAGCAATTCCAGCTACACTCACATAATTGGATATGTAGAATAAATAAATGCGGGGCTTTTTGAAACGTTGATTTATTTAAATAAAGGACGTTGCCTCGTTTTGAAGCTCACCAGATTCCTCTTTGACCCCTCCGTTTGACTCACAACCTGTATGTGAGCTACTGTATAGCTGAGTATTTTAGTAGAGCTCTTAGATTTTGGTGTTGTTCCAAGTGTTACTGTTCGTAATGTGAACCCAACTGTGAGCAAGTTGTGGGTTTAGGCTGTTACTCCAAGATCTGCTGTGATTTATGAACTGTGGACTTCATTGTTAAGCACTTTCCTGTCACTTGATCTGTTTGCTGCTTATGTGCGCGTGCGCGGGAGTGTGTGAGTTTATCGATCCATCTGCTCGTCTTTCAACGTGCAATCCCAAATATGTCAGTGAGGACAGTGAGAACCCATTTTTCCTCTTCACACTATCTCTTCATCTTTTTGTTTGTGTGTGTGTGTGTGTGTGTGTGTGTGTGTGTGATGTGCATGTGTGCGTCCACACGCCCTCTCCACTCGTCTCTCTGTAATGGCCGGGGTCATCAGTTAAGGATCGTACCTCACCTCTGTTGAGAAATAGAGAGATAGGAGTTTCAACAAACAGGGAAGGATTTCCCGTATCTTAGAGAAAGATCACATGATAACATTTTTGGCTGACGAGAGAAAAGGTCTTGGCATTTATGTCAGACTTCAGCAGTCATTATTTTAAAACTTTTACTTCCCACTCGCTGGCTTACTGAAAGCCAAACACTCTTTCACAGTTTTGTAAAATGGATTTGCAGAGATTTACAGTCCCTTCTGTGCACCTAGAGCCTGCTATACCACAACAACGCGAGCTACGGCAGCACATAAATGCATCTGATATAACAAAGCTGTCAAAATGAGTTTCATGTGGTTTTACAATGCTGGCTCAAATAAGACTCCAGCATCACTTAAATGTCATGTTGGAAATTGTCTGATACATTATCCAGACCAGTGACATTGTGTAACTGCACATTTCTACTTTCTTCCTGCACTGTTTTGGGAGTAATTTATTATTTAAATTGTTAGTTCTCTGCAGAGGAGTCTGCACAAGGTTATTTTCATGACCTTCCACATTTATCAACAGGAACTATTCTGACACAAAGTTAAAAAACAAGAGAGCAAGGGCTCTTTTTATGGTGCCATCACAATAAAAATTCTGGATGTTCTCCAGTTATCAATTTTATGGACTTGGTGACAGCACTCAGGGTCCTTTGAGTTCAAGATGGAAGTGAAACGAAGCTCAATTAGATGGAGAATATAAAGCAAGTCTCCAACTCATTTCGGCCATCCAGTTTTTATCTCTTGCCGGCAGAAGAGAAGGTTTATTTATTCATGATGTAAAACTGACTAAAATCTTTGGTAGGATTTTATCTTAACGTCTTCTTATTCCGCATTTATAAACAGTATATAAACCATTAATAGGCTACATGGTATTACATTCATTTGCCAGACACTTAGAATAACAAGTGCATTCTAAAGTAACAAGAGCAGGAAGTGCAACCCTCCCAGATGAAGTGCTTATTATTGTCTTTGTTAACGACTATAACGTAACACCTTTATGGCTGGGGCATACGTTTTAGGAATGTCTCATGCACATAATATATATATAGTGGTCAACCTAGACTGGAATGAATCCATTACTAATGTTCTTCCATAGCAACTACTGTATATTTTAGCCGTCCTTGAGCAAAGCACATAATTGGAGCCGTTAGAGGCCAGCAGCAGTAGACGACTGTGAGGTACAAGTAAATTGTGCATAACTGAAAGAATGTGACATATTGCATAAGACCAGAACAAACCCTGCCCAGATAAATGAAGGTAAGAACAAACTAGTTAATTGTTAAGTACAATGGTGCTTTTCACTAATCCACTGGGCAGACATGCTACTGTACTGTGTTAATGGAAGAACAGCAGTCTCACATTGGCAGGGAGGCCACTGTTCCAAACCACTTCATCTGTCCTCTTCCAGTCTGGTTACCATACACCTATGCTAGTTTTGGACAACACAAACTTTGGAATAGGAAAAGCATAATTCTCTCCTCTCTTTCACTTGCTCACTGTGTCTCTGTGTGTCTCTCTCTCATTCACATTACCCCACACATACCAATTTGCACAGACGAAAAATGTCAAGGGCAGACCACCTGGCTATTCCATGCCTGGTCAGAGGAAAATCTTCCCGTCTTCATCAATGAGGCGCAGTGTGCGGAGCGTGCTCTGTCCCACTCACATATCACAGCCATTAGACAGGCATGTGTTGGGCTGGCTCCAGGGCAGTGCCTGCTGCTCTGCTCACTGAAGTCCCATTCAAGGTAATCTACACCAACCCAACCAATTTCACAGGTGCAAAAATGTGTAACAAGGAGAACTTGAAACATTATTGCACTGTTCAGATGATCCTTGGGTGAATTCAGCAGCGCAGAAAGGTCTATTTTACCTGCCCAAAAGCTGTTGTGTCGAGTATGAAAAAGCAATAAAGTACATCGGGGGTTCTTAAACTTTTCCACTCAATGACCTGGCACCCGGCCTCATTCAGATATACTGTCATATAGTTGCCTCCAGGAAACACAATAGGAACAGGAGAAACAGCTATTTCTCATATTTCCATCCAAATAACATTTTATTACACAATTAATGATTCAATATTGAATTTATTTTTGCCCTTCTGGCCCCCGAGAATTTCATGACATGTCTCTCAATAAACATAAAAAGGAAAAAAAGAAAGTAAAGTTCATTTGTTAAAAAAAAAAAAAAAAAAAAAACCTTTCCATAATTAGGGAACATACAAGTGGGAGTGCTTTGCTCTCCAATGGCTGTGCATACTTGTAGGCTTGTGATATGCTAGCTTTACCTACCGTTTCTGATGTTTGGCCCTGAACCATTGTTTCGCACAGCCAGACTGATCCTCATACTTCGTTTTAGTGTTGTGCCAGTGCTGGAAAACCTGAAAGGCATAGCTTTCCTTGTAACTAATTTAGCCTGGTTTGTAGCTGATGACTAGCATAGCAGTCCAGACTATTAATGAAGGATAGTAGTGAGACATTGTGGTGGCATTCATAAACAGGAACTTGACTTTTTCACTATTAGGCTGCAACCTGAGCATCTAGCACATCTCACACAGCTGTAGCAAATGCTAAACCGCTCTTGCTGAACTGATCGTGCCAAACACTTAAGGAAAATGTCATAAGACAAGATTAATGTATAACTATTAAACTATTTGATTTTTTATAATTTGATGACTATTTTAATTTTTAAAAATCATGTGTAAATCAGCAATTGCTTGCTTGCCATATTAACTTCAAAGGAGATTATGGAGAAAAACAGGTTTGCAGGTGCTTATTTAAACCATCCAGAGATGGGTGAAAGATGCCTGGGTGCTCAAACAGTCATCTGTAATGACACACATGTGTCAATCAAAGCAGCCACTGTGTTAATTCTGCATAACTTTAAGCTTTAATATAATTTGAACAGGTGAGTTCTACAAGAAAAAACCCTCAGTACAGTTATCAGAGAAATTATCTATAGAGACCAAAACTGTTTTTGTACCAGGGTGTAAACACGTTTATTTCTGCTATGAAGTTGGACATTTTAACATCGGAGCTTATAGAAACTGATTCATTCTGCAGCCAGCCTCAAGTGGCCGTTGAAAGCAACTGCAGTTTTTGGCCCATCTCCATTGGCTTCACTTGGCAAGTACAGAGGTTGCTGCTTGGTTTAAACCTTTATGGTGCCAGAAATACCTTCTGTTTCCTTCCTGCGTAGTTTGTGCTACCGTCACATAATTCAGTTTGTGTTGGAGGATCTTAATCTGCACATGATTTGCCATCAAAGGATAATCTGCATTTCATATTAAAGTTAACTTTATGAGATCTTGATTTCCTCCATGTGGCCCCTCCATCGATGAGCTGCTCTTTGTTTCAGGGCTTAAACCAGTTTAAAAATTAATCTCATGCAAAACTTTGCAAAAGTTACATTTTTTTATTTATTTATCATACTCATTGATGATATTACAGTATATTTTGTCCTGTGACTCATGCTGCATCTGTCAGGCTATGATTGCCTTTTTTTTTTGCGGCCACACACAGATACTCATGCAAACAGACACACTAACATTTTCCTTTCCCTGCACTCATTTGGATTTTCATCATGGGTGACCTGAATAAGAAGGGAACACAAAGAATAATCACCTAGAAAATAATGAAAACAGTTTATCTTGGCACAAAGGTGTGACATGACTGAAGTGACGTACTTTGTATGATGTTCTATCCCTGAGCCTTCACAGTCATGAAAGTCATTACAGCGTGTCCATACAGAGTGTGTAGATGTAGAGAAAGGGCTGCAGGCTCTAATGTGCGTTAGCCAGAAGTCCTGGTTGTAAACAGACCTGTCTTGGCAAGGTGAGAAAACAACCTGAGCAGCTGTGGTTCCGTCTACAGTAGAAACAGGCTCTCCAAAGTGCCAAAGATCATACAATATAAGCTGGTTTTGGATGGAATTACAATATAGCTTCTATTGTGGCACTGTTGGCATTTCCTAGACAAAAGTTTAAGAATTTTTCTCTCTTTTTCTGTCTCTCTGTGCTGTGTCATTTTAGATTAGCAGCCTAAACTCTGTACTTACTATAATTAATCTAAATCCATCCAGATGGGGAATGGTTTCAGTTTCGTCTACTACAAGGAAGAGCTATTAGATGCCGTATCCTTTGGGTCTTTTCTCTCATTCTCTCCGTCTTTTTTGGTGACAGTACAAGTGTCCTTCTCGTGACAGCAGATTTGAAGACAAGCTCTGAATCACAAGACAGCTGTTCCTCCCCCCTCCATTTATTTAGGTCCATACTGGGTGCTGACAGATACTCTTTCCGTCACTCTGTCTCTCTTTTGATCTTTCTCTTCTCCTTCATCCCTGACCCCCATCTTCTGTGATTGTCTCTGTCTCCATGTTCGTTTCCTGCGTCACTGTACTGATTATTGTTGCAGTCTGGTTGCACTTTGTGCCCTTTGACAGTTATAATTTCTAAAAAACAGTCTCCTCCCTTCCTGAACTTGACTGCTGTCATCCTGTATGTATAGCTTTTTTATAGCACTAATCGTTTCCATTGGATATGGTGTTTTATGCATTAGCCATGGTGCTGTTGAGCTATGAACATATAGTAACCACTTTGTCCTGTCTTTACAAAATGTAATATGTTCAGAACCAAATATACCTATTAATAAATGAAGGTTAAAATTCCTCTGCCTGGAAATGAAGCAGAAATATATTCAAGTATGGATTCAGTTCTTTTTCTTGCTTGTTTTCCCCACTGAACAAATTCAAAAGGATGATTTGATTCTGACAGTGTCTGGAAAACTTAATCGATTAGATCGATCAACGCTGCTGGAAACTTAGCATTCCTCTCTATAAAACTTGTTCTTTCACTGCAGACCTCTCAAAGTGGAATCTTGGCACAATGCGAACCCCCGTGCTGCTACAGAAGCACGTTCAATAACCTCTTTTCATATTCTGCAAGATCCCAGACAAATTTATTAAGGTCTCTGTATGAGTTTATGCTTCCAGATGAAGCGTTGGCTCCTATAGCCAAACCATCCCACAGTTTTCTTTGCATTATACTGCTACTCTTGTCCATAAAATGCAAACCAGCTTTTCTAACATGTGGACACTGACGCTGTGCTGCCAAAATATTTTTGCACAAATCTGTCTCCTCCTCACTAGAGTTCCCTTCCTTGCTGCTCTCACCCTCGCACTCCCACTGTGGTCTCACCTCTCTTTTCCCTTCCTATACTCCTCGAAAATGTCAAGTGGATTTCTGCTGATGGCTGACGATTGCGTTAGTTTGTCTCCATCACTGCTAGGAGGTGATGGGACAGTTAGAGCTCATGTTCCTTTGAGTCAGAGAACAGGAGAAGGTGTAATTTCCTGAGTCTAAGACCCAGGTGGGCTCTAAAAATAATCTAGGCTCGCTCTTACAGTTTGGAAAATGACTGGTTGATTAAAGGTACCTGAGCCAAGAAATTCTGTGATCTGGTCCGGGGCCACCCTGTGTAGCTCGGTGGGTAGACCATGGCACTAGACTGCCAGGTTTCTGTGTCATCATAACCCAGAGAAAAAAGAAAAAAGAAAAACATGACATACTAAGAGCATAAAAATAAATTTCCAGCAATCAGAAGAAGTGGTGAGTGACAGGAGAAAACATGATATTGTGTTGTTAGACGTAGCATGGCTGGGGAATCGATGATCGTACACATGCACACAAACACACTCCGCTGTAATTAGCAGCGTTTCTGTGTTTGGCCCTTCTCTGTCAGGCCCAGGCCAGAGCTCAGCACAGGGCAGGAAGGCTGTCTGAGTGTAGAAAGCACAAAGCACTTCAAAGCAACAGAAGACTGGCAAAGACAGCAAGATGGCTGGGGAGATAGAGAGGGAGAGGCAGCACATGCAGAGAAACAAGGGAAGAAGAATATCTCTCTAAATCACACTCCAGGGAGAGAAAGAAAGAGAGAGACAGTCAGAAGAGAAGACAGAGGAAGGGAGGAAATTTGAATTGCAGTACATGCTGAAGTTATTATCCCCTTTTTCTTTCCCTTTTTCGTTTCCCCACATCACGTTTGTTCACATTTGTGCTCTGTGAGAAATAATGTTCATATGATTAAGGGAAGCTTTCTGGTAAATTATTCTTGCATCCTTAGAGATTTTAATAATATATGAAAAACATCTGAAATTACTGTAAATGTTAATGTGAATATCTGTCCGCCTCTGCTGTCTCTCTCACACACTCTCTCACAGACTTCAGCTCCTCTGATTAAGCTCAAATAAAGTAGCCAGCAGTTCTGGGAAGAAGTGGGCACGGTTCTGCTCCGTGTGGCTGCTTCCAAGTACCTGTGATAATAAAAACCCAGTGTGTATCTGAGTCTTTGCGGGTGTTCGTGTGCGTTGTGTGTCTGTGTGCGCACGTATTCATTCATTCATCTGTGCTCACAAGCTTGTGTGTGTGTGTGTGTTTGTGTGTGTGTTTGTAAAGAGGCCTGGCATTCATCTCCCAACAGAGAGTGCAGCTAGTGTTCATTATTTCATTTTTAAAAGCCTGCAAGCTGTCAGGAGTCGCTGTTGTTGTGCTCGTCGTCTTCAGTTTCTCCCCGTCTTCTGGATGAGTCTTTATCTGTTGTTTTCTCCATCAGTTTTTTTTTCACTACTTTGATAAGAGCTCCCTCAGCGGTAGCTCTTCAAGCAGGGGTACAACAGAACAACATTTAAAATGTATCACCCTGAAACCTTTCAGAACAAGTTTGATAACACGAATGGTGCTGACTTGTAAAACAAAGTATTGGGTATCCTTTGGCTCTCATTCTTTGGCCTCGTTCTCCTCAAAACTGAGGCACCGTTTCCCTTTAATTGTTCAAAATGTATGTTTTGATTAAATCATTAAAACATTAATTGTGGTGCTGAAACAGAAGATGGCGGTTTATTAAAAACAGGCAAAAACAATCCCGTTGGATATATTAGGTTCCTTCTGCATTTCTGCCCAGATGATAGAATAATATGAGCCCTTCTGTTCTTTCCGTTATTAGTCTCAAGTTCTGCCCTTTTTATGTTGCTCATTTCCCAAACGCTGATGCATGGAAAAAGAATTACAGATACTGCGTATCAGATAATCAGTCACTGATTAAGTTTCTCTTTATCTGAGCTATTGTTTTAATAAACACCCAAACCACCGATCTAAATATTAGTGTTGCTCTAAGGGATAACCTCGCATTTATTGTATTCTGTCGTCCTCTTTTTTTTTCCAACTTTTGTCAATTTTCATTACTCTGCCTTTATCTGTGGGTGTCCACTAGAGGGGGGCAGCGGACACGGTTGATCTTTGGCCTCTGGCTAACCTGTCCTGCTTGGAAGACCCTGGATCTGAGCTGCTGCTCCTTCTAACAGTGCAAGATTACCTCGATACCTCTGTAATAGTGGAAGGGATTTAGTTAAACCCGCCAGTGCTTGAGTTTCATGCCTGGTGTTTTATGAAGCAAACAGACCTTGACCAGAGTGGTGTCGCATGTGTTTTGTGTATTTTTAATCAGAAAACACCTTGCACCCTGTGCAAGCGGTGCTAAGACATACCTGCTACAAGTAAATTACGAGGAAGTGAGTGCTGCTGCTCTACAGTTGGATGACAGGCTGTACCATCGGCCCTCAGGACTCTGCCATCTGCTCTGCCATCTGAAGGCAGGAAACTGGCTGGCTTCATCTTACCTTCTACTAGAGACTCCTCCATCCTGCTCTGTACTGTACCTCAGCCACAGCACGAAATAAGCTTCCCAACAGCCTGAAATTCTGCTCTCACTGTGGGCAACAACAAGGCACACTTGGCAAGCAGCCTTAACCCTCACTTTCATTTATGATTACAGTCATTTTCATATGGTGAGTGCGAGGGCGGTGTTGCTGTCAAATTGAATGCAGGAGATGTACATTAGTCTATTCCTCTGGAATCTGATTACTTGCAATAATGAGGCATTTTGTGAAAGTTAAGGAGCATTACCGTGACAGTGATAAAAAGTGTCTTCTGGTCTACCAGCTGCACACCTGGTGTTTCTTGTTGCATGCATGCCACAGCTTCTCACCAGCACATCATCACAGCCATGCTCTCAGTCTTCATTTGGTAAGAGCTGGATCCTTCCACCATGTAAATAAACAGCAGCCAGATAACTGGCAGGCCGCTTTGCTGGATGTTCGATGAAATAAGTGCATTTTAATCTGTGCAGAGACTTGGCTGCGAAAAGCAGGTCTACAGCCAAACAGCACATCAGAACTTTGAGGGGGGATTTTTTTTTTTTTTCTTCTGTCTTTTTCTTTTCTTTCCCCTGACAGGCTCATTTTTCTTCTCTCAGTAGGACGGCTGCTGGTGGTGGTATCATTACACTCCACTACATTACAGAGCACTCTATCATGGGGCTCAATCCAACAGCTTTCATGCTCGATGCTGTCAGTATCACTGACAGGGCTTTACTGTGCAAAGTCCTGAAAGCTCATAAATTCTGTATGTTTAATAAGTCAACCTTTTGTGTCTGGTGTCTCGCTGTGTGCTGCCAATATTTTCAGAGCACCATACCAGGACAGGAGCTCTATGTACACAAAATGCTTTAAAGCCACGACTGTCGTCAACTGAGTGAGAACTCTTTCATTTCTGTTGCGGGTGTCCTCCTCTCACCCCCAGCATTCATTCAAAATGAAGTGGACATGGGAGTCTCGATGCTGTTAAAATCTATTATGTAAGAAGAAGAGAGTCTTCTGTCTTTTCCTCCCTCTCACCCTCTGCCCCATCTCTCCTTCCTGGCAGTAAAGACTAATGCAGCGTCATCTGCCTCCTGGCAGGACCCTCTCTCTTCATTACTGGAGTAAGGCCTTTTTTTTCTGGTCATGTTTTCACTTCACTGTGAGTGGAGCTACACGTTTATTCCTGTGGACGTGGATGTGTGCATAATTTACTCACTTCTTCTCTTCATAATCAATACTGCTGTGTATAATCTGGGTTAATAGCAGCAGCAGGTGAAAAATAATAGATGTAGCAAGAAAAGGGAAGAAAAAAGGAGGTCTATTGAATTACTCATATCTACTCTTAATCCTTGAAGTCGCTGTAAAAAATATTGATACAGTGTAACAAGCTGTATTTTGTTGGGATGCATTTCACAAATCTTTTTTTAATACTCTCTTTATTTCTTTTGTGTCTCCAAACCATTTATTTATAGTCTTAGTTGTCTGATCCAGAACAAACAACAGAGAGCTTCTTCAGATTGCATCACTTTTTTAAATAAGAAGCAGACTTAGCCGATATCATCTGAGTAGAAGGCAAAAACAAATGTAGTTAAAGTGGCTGCTTTTTAATAATTATGCACAGTAGTCTTGATGCTTGGCTCTGAGAGATGTTGGTGTTGTGTTTGATCAAGCAGCTCTACGCAAGCATAGACACACACACGCACACACACAAATGATTTATTTTAGTTCTTGTGGCTCAAATCAAACAGTACTGAAAATAGTGTGACTTAATAGACAGAACAGACAGAAACATTGTGCATGGGAAGTTGCAGAGCAACACCGGAGTGAATGTTTCTCTGAAAAGTTAACTCATTGATTATTCATTAATATATTTCCACTGCAATGTTTCTAAAAGGAAAAATCCCCTCATGCCTTAGTAATAAGTTTTATTTTTGGGACTTTTTCTTTTCTGTCTTTCTTTTTTTTTTTTTTTTTTTTTTTTTACAAGACACAGTAGCAGGCGCTAAGGTGAGTGAAACCATGGCAACGAACCAGACATACGTATGTATGCGTGCTGTGAGTTCCACTAGCTCAGTGGGAAGATATGTGTGTCTCAGTGCACCAACACACTGGGATGTTTTCTTTGCTATAAAAGCCTTTCCACATGTGTCCATCTCAAACCTGCAGGAGAGACCTGTCGGCCGCATTGCAAGAGCTGCTTTCTGAGCAACGTCGCAAGAGAAAATGCAAGTCTTTTATCATATCTGCAGCTATGGCAAGGTCATCATTTAATTGGAACCTAAAGTGGGAAAACAAGCCCTGTGGATTTTGGGTTTCACTGTACTGTAAGCTTGTTTACAAATCTACCTTTATGATTTTACAAAGCTCCAGATTAAAGCTGTATAAACACTGAATAACGATGAGCCAAGACTTGAGGGTTGACATTGTGTCTGTGTGTTTTAGCAGGGAGGGGACAGCTATTCTCTGTCGTTTTAAACAAAGCTGAATGTGTCTTTATATGGCAGTGCAGCAGTGTGCATATGAACCATCCAGGCAGGAATCTGTTGGCTCACATCATTTCTCTCATCCCCTTCCCCCCCTGGCAGTGGGTATACAGAAGGACCACAGTTGTCACCACAGCATACAGTGAGAATATCATTATTCAGTAAGACAGTAAGTAAGCCTGTGAACCGTCACTCTGATGGGATTGCAGGAATACAATGGGTGGCATTTTAAAGAGGGAATAAGATGAAGTGTTTGTGTCAGTCTTTATGAAAATACAGTCATAACCAATGCATGTCATCTGTCATTATTAAAGCGAGAATGCCAGACTTATAAATCATGCCGTCATGGTGCAGTGAGCAGCAGCGGCTACAATGATATATCTATGCTTATAACTAAGGTCAGCTCATGACAAAAGCATTAGAATTTGCTCCTAAACTACTCTGTTTATTCCCACAAAATTTGCATAATGTCAGTCCCTCCTAGAGCGACAAACTACCTCGAAACTGGGAGGGGGAATTTCATTTGTTGCGTGTTATTATCTTCTTCACCTCTAAATTAACATTATTGGCGCTCACAGGGGATTTCATGCGCACAAGTCGCATCCCCTCTGTCTTTCTATATTTCTTTTTTTTTTATCTCTCTTCGTCACCCCTCTCCCCCCTTTTTCCCTTCATTTGCAACCTCTGCCTCAGCCTGTGATAGCTCAGAGGAACTAAATCCTGCTGATGTCTCTCCCTTGATCTGAAATTTATTAGAGGAAAATCTGTTTTGCCTGTGGCGTGTCACTCTGCCATTCCAGCTGTCTCATTCAGTGTCACAGTGATATTTTCAGCCTGGCTTGAAATGAACGCATATTTCAATACTGCTGGAATAATATGCAATTTACTCGCTATTGCCCCTTTCTTGCTTGTGAGTGCCTTTTTTTTCCAGCTATTTTGCAGAAAGGTCATGAAATCTTATGTAGATTATTACAAAAAGGAAGTTTTTCATTTCTTCTGATTGTGTTTTGGCTCGTGGAAGACATAATAGCAAACATAAAGAGATGGCGGTTTCTTTGGTTTGTCCGTCTGTCTTGACTGCAACCAGCCTGTTTCTGCTTTCATGTAAGGTCTTCTTCCTCTCTGTGTGTGTCCTACATCTCTTTCTCTTTAAGATATCCTATAATTAGCCTCTTACTTTCTTGCCATTTATCCATCCTTTTCATCAAATCCTTTGTTTGACTTTGCAGCTGTGGATAAGGCTCTTCAATCAGTTTAATCTGATTATTTTCCTTTAAATATCTTCCTCTGACTTCTTCAGAGAGGTTTGTTCGTGTCATGACGTGTGAATCGAGATGATGAAGTTACTTTGTGTCTAGTACAAACTGGACCAGTATCGCAGCTGGTATGCAGTGTTTAACCAGCCAGCTCTGATATCAGATACGGGAACATCCGCTGGCTCTAAATGAAAAGTCTTCAACTCAGATTTGATTGCCAGCGAGAGGGACAGATCAACATTCCTGTAGGACCAGGCCAACTGTTGACAGGCCACACAGATGCACCAAATAAACCAGCCTGTACTTACGAAAGATGGAGGATGTGTGGCAGACACTTCTAAATGCAGACTCACTGAAAAAGATGACATGTGGAGTTTTATTTAGTCCGACTTTGGTATCCAAAACGTTGGAAGGCATTTGAGGAGATGTTTATTTGCTTTTAAAGGTTCCAAGTTAATATATTTTTTGGGGTTTGAGAGTTCTCATTTCCTGTCATGTTGGAAGAGAACAAGATCTCTTTCAATGTGCTCCTCTGACAGTATCTGCGTATTTGTGTGTGTGTGAGAGATTCTCAACTTGTGGTTAAGTCAATAGGAGAAGAGGGTGTTTGCTATGGCACAAAGCCCAGGCAACTTGGAGGTAGAAAACACGGTATGCATGAACACAAATCTCATGCATCACTCTCTTTTACAGGTAGCATGTGCATGCAAAAGAAGAAGCTGATAACTCTGTATGACACATACAAGCTGCACTGCATAAACAAATCTGCTCCGGTGCTCAGATCTCACCAGCAGAGGATAATTTAGACTATCTGCTTTAGGAATGCAAACCTCCCAGGAAATATAATCTGCTCTTTTCAGCTCTGATTTGATTGCCAAGAAAGGGGACAGGTCAACATACCATGACGGCACAGTCACACACAAACTCACACACAAAGCCACAAATGAAGACAAGACTTTTCATGATGGCAAGTGAACACGCAAACAAACATACTTGTTTTATTGTGATATCACAGGGCATTTATTTCTAAATATCTGTTAAGCGAACTTAATCCTCCTACGTTATGAATCCTGCAGATTCATAACGTAGGTGCGGGATCATTAAAACTGTCCCAGTGTCTCTGCTCTGTTCTTTGTAAAAGGGCCAAAATATCTGGGATATGTTGTTTGGCATCACAAACAACTAGAACAAACCTGATACTGACATTGAACAGGAATATAATAGTCCATTTATGAGCTCAAGTGGATTTATTTCAAAAGGTTTCCTGCTCGCAGAAACACAAACCTCCTCAAATATACATATAAAAAGATTTTATTGCAACATTTGTTGTTTGTTTGTTTGTTTGAGAGTATCTGTCTTTCATTATAAAAAGCTAAGAAAGAAAAGAAAAACCAAAAACTTATCAGAAGTACCAGACGTTTATTACTTTTGTCCACACTCCGGACTGGTCAACTGAACACTCTTCCAGAGCACAGGTGATGATTTGATTAACCTGACAAGTCAAAACCACATTAACCTAGAAACCCTGACAAAGTGCTTAATGCTACATTAACACTGCAAGTCTAAGGACACGAGAGCAGAGAAACCACAGTAATAGTGTTTTCTTTAGTTCTGTTTTTCTTTTCATTGCAGGGTCAGTATCACCATCTTCGACATTTCACAGCCCGAGCTTCAAATAGAAACTGGCAGTTTTGGAGTGAAGCGGAAACCAAGACTGTTTTGCTGAAATAAATATTTCATGAAGTTCGAAATGTGAAAAAGGCAATATTTGTGTGTGTGTCTGTGTGTATGTCTGTGTGTGTGTGTGTGTGTGTGTGTGCACGGTGCTATGGGTCATTATGATAATTTAAGGCTGCGGCAAAGTTATTATTTTCTGCTGAAGTGCAGATTCAGACACACTGGAAGGCTTCTTCTTTCATTACATTCTCAATATGAATAGGAATGCATATGTTCAGCCATGATGGGACTCTGAATGTAACAACCCGGTCATTTTCTTCACTCTGCTTATATCCGCTGGTAACCCAAAAGACAATCAACCCAAAACCAAGACCCAATATCTTTCCTATTTCAGTCAGTGCACTGTATAACTTAATATACATTTATGTGTCAGTCTTGTGACCAAATATAAATATATGTGACAAGCCTACACACTGACTGGCTGACACAGAGCTGTGTCACACCACTGTGCTACAGTATACTTCCTTATTAGCCACGCCAGCAGCGTGGCTTCAGGGATGATGACGTTAGTCGATCAGTTCAACACTGGTCCACAATTAAATAGCTCTACGACTACTGGATGGATGATATAGAATTAGGTACAAAGATTCATGGTCTGCAGTGTTCAGTTCCTAATTACTTCATTTAATGATAGGACACATCTAAAATGAACGGCTGCATTCTTGTCCCACTCAGCTGCTTTGAGATTACTGCTAACATAACATGCTGAAATGCTGACAGCATAGCATGCATGAACAAATGTAAAAGTTTTGTTAGGCCTTAAAAAGAGCTGAGACTGCCCTCCCAAGAAAAATAACAGAATTTGTATTTGATTCAAATGCCTAAATTGACTTACAGTATGTTTACATTTACCTGACAGGGACTTGTAGGGTGATTAATTAGTCTGTCTGTCTGTCAGGAGCAAATGCGGATGCAGCATGACATCATACTTCTTGGTTTAGGTTTGGGAAATATTGTAGTAATAAAAGAAGAAAACCATTTTGACTGTTGGTCGGAAACCAGGATGTGTGTTGTCCCATTTCAGAAGCTGCATTTACACAACCTGGAACTTTTAGTCCCAGGAACTACTAAAACCAAAGTCTCGCTTCATCCCATTGTTGTCTCTGTTTCCACCACATTCTAAAGACTAGCCAAAAAAATGAGTCCGCTGATGAATGAAAAAGTACTGGCTCTTTGCACATCAATTTTTTGTGCATTACCATCCAACACTGGTCCATCTTTCTTCTGTAACTTCATGTTGTGTAGAAGCACAATGAACAAAACAAAAAAAACAAAAACTGGTTTGCGGCCACAGATTTTTTTAAATTGTGGCTAAAAGAAAATGTTGCAAGTACTCGACCAGTCACAGATGTTCAGTCCTGTAAGCCCCAGTCCCCCAAAATTTCTGTATTTTTGGAAAGTAATATCCCCTGAGCAGAGAATTTTTTGTAGGATAAACTAAAGTCCCCAGAACTTAATTTAGACCCTGATAATGAAAAAGTTTGTCCAAATGTTCCTGGACCCTGAGGAAAGGTCCTGTAGTGGCTAAAGTCAAACTCTTTGACCCATCCGTCCCAGACCGTCTGCGTACAAGGTTTTGCAGCAGTATGTCATGCTCTCCTTGTAACCATGATAACAAACACTTAACTACGTTGTTTTTTTGGCTTCATCTTAACCTAATGCTGACAGATCAGAAAATGCTCTGGCACTGACAGACGAGATGTTGTCCTGCTGATGTGGGCGTCACATCAGAAAACGTTTAAATTGGTATTTTTGGAAGGAAACAGGAAACAGTTTTTTTTTCTGTTGTTTTATTTTTAGGATTTGTTTTCAATAGTGGTTAGAATCTAAGCTTATTGTTTAACATCTATTCAATAGTTTTGTTTTTGCTTGTATTTCATGAGCATTACAGCCTCATGTGATAGTTAGAGGTTTTTAGTCTCATTATATTGTGTTTCACTTCCTACACATCATGCGCATATAATGAACACTGATCCACTGAACAGGTTCCTCAGGCTTAGGTTTATGTGATGCAGTGAGTGTGTACTATATATATGTGTGTGTGTGTGTGTGTGTGTGTGTGTGTCTGAAAGCCTCGAGGAAAAGATACACTGGAGAATACCGAATGGGAATACACACACTCACAGGCACACATTCACATGCATACAAAAACACGTAAATGTGAATATAAATACACACACCCCAAAGGAATCTCTGCCAGTATGTGATTAGATACGCATCTTTTCAAGCAATCTGGAGCAAGCAGCAGGATCCTGGCAAATAATATTAGTTCTGCATAATTCTCATTTTGTTAAAGCTCTTCGATCTTATTTTTGGATTCTGTTTCCATTCACAAGAGTTGGATGCTGCCATATCTTTGTGGATATATTTGTGTGTGTGTGTTTACAAGCCTCTCTGATCTGAGCATACCTCAGGAAATGTGTATTGTTGTTTCAGCATATGTCATGACTCGTGGTGTCAAAAGAAAACAAGAGTTTTACCCAGAAATAGCCTCATCAAAGTGATTTCACTCACCGTATTTCCTCCGAGTCCTTTTCATCTCATCAAAAACAATTTTTTGTCCCCGGGAACGTCAAGCGCACAAAAACGTTAGCTTTTATGTGGCTTCCACATTTTTAGTCAACAATGTAAAAAATTCAAACCAAGTAAGAAACCCAAGCAAGACCTTGATCTCCTCGTGAACTGGAAGAATTTGCAATTCTTAAAAGTAAAAGAAAAGTGGCAATACAGTACTCTGAAGGGGTCTCTGATAAATGTTTAATATGAGCACTTTCTTACGGTGCATTAAACATATGGGCTACAGTATGAGTCACTGCTGCATGACCACTTTGCACCAGAACCAGCCTGCTTCTGGAGGACAGCAGCGTTGGCTACAGTGAAAACCTACTGGATGATTACAGGGCTTGAAAACAGGCTTTCATTTAAATAACCAGAGCCTGACTTCATGCTGGCAGTAACAAGTGGTTCATACTTAACAATAAATCCACTGTAATATTTCCCTGTGGACTCACCGGTGACTTAATACTGATCCAATATATTTTTTTATCTCATGGGTATCAGTTTAGCTACAGTTCTGCTTAGTTCAGCTTAGCACTGTAATAGCAATGCAGAGTTTTGCTTTGATGAAAGTTGTTATAGCCGTTTTGACGTGAAATACTAAACACAGGTGTTACCAGTGATACTAATAAAGGTCCAGTTCCAATCAGGTTAAACAGAGTCAAGGTGCTGCTGTGGTGCATGTTGGCTCACTGGAAAGGCATGGAAGGGAGCCTTAATTAGTATCATTGGAAACACCTGTGTTGTCCCTCCTATATCACATAAAAATGGCTGCTGTGAAAAATGTCTATAAAGCTATTTTTAACATAAATAGAAGCAGTACAATGTGCATGTGATCGAAACATTAATTTCTGTCTGAAACAAGCAGCTGTTTTACCATCCTGGTGTGAAGCTCTTGCCTTTAGCTGAGGAAATGCATGTTGTCCGGACGGAAACCACTTTATTTGAATTATTGATAACTAAAGAAATTATTAATAACGACACTAAAAGAAATGCTAACCTCAAAAGAAATACTTGATGAATTTTCTCATTTTCGTTTTCTTGGACCTTGAGGGCTAACTCTAGAGTGAAATCTTCTCACTTTATGCGTTCAATTCTTAGCTCATGGAATTAGCATATCCCCCCATCCCCCGCGCGCGTCCCGCGATAACAGTCGCCGGCGTGAGCGCGGGACGCCACGCGCGCCCACACGCACGCACGCGAGCTCGTGCCTCCAGCTCTCCTGCCAGGCTCTACAGTCGCGTTGTCCCACACAGCTCGAGCAAACGGCTGCCGATTTCAGCACGGGACAGATCCTGCACCCTCTCACTGCAATATGGCGACAGAGGTAAAGATATTCGAGTCTTTGGCTGCATTTTCTTTTAACATTTTCTGAACAAAACCAGGACAAAATGATTCAGTGCCTCCGTTTATTTATTTGTTTGTTGTTGTTGTTGTTGTTGTTGTGTGTGTTTTTTAAAGAAATGCAGGTAGAGAAACGCAGTCTTGCAAACTGAATGTCTTGCTTGTTGTGCCTCCGATATCTGTATCTTATCTGCTGTTTCGGCCGATTGTTGGCTTGATTCAATCAGATGGCTGCCTTATTCTCAATCTGAAGTCGAGTCATGTAACGCTGTCTTAACGCAAGGCAACATTTTTCCATCCAGGAGCTTCAATTTCACTTACTTTCATCACTGTTGACGAGCTCTGCAGACAGACATCCTCCGACAGAGAACTGGCAGTTATTTTTTTTTTCATAAATACTTCTTTCATGATTTGTGTGATAAGACACAGAAACCAATGTCATTCAGGTGGAGCATATCCAGTGGGCTCAAAGCTTTGGAGAGTGGTGGTGATGATGATGAGGATGAGGATGATGATGATGATGATGATGATGGAGTAGTCAGCACCATGGACAGGGACAGTCTCTCTCTGTCTCTCTTTCTTTCCGTCATACTTCTAAATTAGCTTGACATGGCTTGGTCCTTGCATTAAATGAGCCCAAATACTGCTACTTCCACTTTCTGCTCTCTGGTGTCACACTCTCTGCATGCCTGTAATGAATGTAGTTAACATGATTGGCATCTCTACAGGGCCCTAAACAGAAGATGCAGAGAATCCATGACAGAAATGGTCTTGCTCACGCAATGTCACATAGTACAACTAGTTACTCCAGACAGCATCAACAGTGTTTCGTGGATGTATTTTTAGCCTCAGTAATGCCTGGTAGCTCTCAGGCCAGCAGCACGTCTTCCTCTCTCCCCCTCTTTTTGTGTCCTTGGTGATGTCACCATAATGCTGAACACATAGCTGCCTTACTTATCATGGTAACGATCTCATTAGAGGAGACTGACATTACTTTGGTCATTCTGGACAGCTTACACTCATGCATGCAATATGTGCTTGAATGCAAGTTTATATGTGTTTGAGTGCTAGAGATACTGACAGCATCCAATTTATGAGACAGTGAAGTTGTATTTCAAGCCTAATGTTGCTGCAGGTAAAGGTGCAGTGGACAGTAAGCTGGGAAGGATTCATGATTATGTTTTTTTTATTTATTATTATTCCTGAGCCTGCAAGACATTGGCAGAGTGGCTCTGATTTCCTCTGGTGGTTTGCCAGCATCCCTGTCCAAGCCCCACACAGTCACACACACACACATGCATGCATCCATGCACACAAACACGTACAGTGTGTGGAGACAGGACAGGTTTTTATGTCCAAGGCCCATCAATTATCCATGGCATATTTAATGTGAACAGGCTGCAGCAGTTTGTAACCATCAGCAGTTGGAGTTTGAGATGAGCAGCACAGTTTACATCCCATCTATGCTTTCATCCTCTCTCTCTTCTCTCTCTCTCTCTCTCTCTCTCCCTGTCTCATTTTATCTTACAACTCATTATATGACATTTACTGTATGCCAAGTCAGCAAATGACCACATCAAGTAACTGAGTAATAATCAGCTCTTGCTGCAGACTGTTTGTGCTGCATGGACGGTCTCTGGATCCATTAAGTCCACCACTGCCAGATCCTCCTCTCGGTCTGTAGGCTAGCCCTGGCTTGAGTGTTACTCTGTTGACGAATAATGTGTCAAAGAACAGTAATCATCTCAGAGGTTGGCAAAGCCTCAACTCTACTGAAACAATGCTCCACCTCTATCAAAAAAAAAAAAAAAAGATTTTGTCTTCCAGCTTTGGTCCCACAGTCAGTGATCTTCCACCTAGATGTCATGGAAATTTGACTGTTTTGTCAACACTGTCTAAACTTCAATGATTTATAGACCCCTGGCTTGTGCAGCTTGGCAGTAAACATGAAGAATTCTGCTCCCAATGGCAAAAAAACAGTTATATTGCAAAGGGATGAAAAGAGAGAGCTGACAGTAAGAAAAATTCTTATAAAAGCTACGAGATGACAATGAAACATCTAACTCTGAGTGCAGTTACTGTGTGTGCTGTAATTGTGCCCTTTGCAGGTTCTGCCCACTGGCAGAATTTACACATACTGTCAGAGTGACATAAGCTCAACAAATAAATATGGGGAGGATGTCAGGAAAAAAATGAAATGACAAAGAAAATTTAATTTAACTTTGTAGCAGTTTGGTTCTTTACCTTTGCCCATGGCTTCATAAAATATGAAATGCATTTTTTTTGTGTACCAGTATCCATTTTTTCTTGTACTGTACAGGTATTCAACCTCTGTGCAGTTTACATTTATTTATTTAAATGTATCTGCATCTTTACCTTATGTTTATTTTGCCTCTGCATCTAATTAATGCATCTACTATTGTAAACTAAACTAAAAATAATAAATGTGTGGGTGGAGGTCAGACGGCGCAGAACAATGCAGACCTTCTTAATAGAGTCCTGTGTGATCGGTATGACACTTTAACATTGCTGTCTGATTGTGTACTATATTTAGACACAGTAATAGACTGGATTTGAACCCTGGATCTCCCACGCAGGAAAATAAACATCAGCATTCTGCCAACACGACACATTTATCTTAAAGGCTTAAATGGACAC
The DNA here is from genome assembly GCA_028641955.1 of Protonibea diacanthus. Taxonomy (NCBI): domain Eukaryota; kingdom Metazoa; phylum Chordata; class Actinopteri; family Sciaenidae; genus Protonibea; species Protonibea diacanthus. Next base: position 12,469,520 of record CM053989.1, read on the forward strand.
AGACAAGGCCACTCTGCCAGTAAGATCAACAGCAAGTGAGTAAAAAAAATATTTCATGAGGTCCTCTAGTTTCAAAGCAGAACAGATATTGGCACACTTTGTGAGTAACTTGTAAGGGGGTAAAAGCTTCCTGATTATTCATGGAGAGAACGGGGGGTTGCTGAAGCGTAAACATTTGATATGAAGCTGCAGGGAAGTACATATTTATATATTACATATAAAACAGTGTATGGGATGTTAAAATGTAGATTTATTGTTTCTTCCACGGTGTGTGCATGTTGCATAATTGTGCGATTGCCCCTTTACACTGTGCAGCTTGGGCTGTCAGAGATGAAAGTTGACAGTTGTGAGAGAAACGTAAAATCTGACCTCACATGGAGGTCTTAGATCATACTGTAAGACATGTCCATCCATGGCTTTAGTGACCAAAGACCAGGACCAGATTCTTGCAATGATTCCATTAGACCTGTCTTGCACAGTGTGATGTGCAATAAACTTACATGATCGTTGTTGTCACAAAGTCTAAAGGCGCCTTAGTGGACAGAGATGTTAAAAAAGTGAAACATATTGTCTCTCATTATTTCAAATGCTGGAACAGGGAGTCACAATACTCCAGTCCTCCAGTGCTTCTGGACCTCTGTTGTCAGATGTATCAATTTTGACCTTTAACCACGACATCCCCATCAGGCCAATCAGTTTTAAACTCTGGAACGCAGTTTCCAAGTTCATTAATATCAGAGGAGAGCTATCCTCTGAGATCCTGTGTCTGGACAAATAAATGGACTGATTGGTGGCCTCATAGACACTTGACTCCTGTCTGCTTTGCTCAGCTGCAAGGGACACGTAGCACTCAGATGTAAGGCAGAGGTCAGCAGGCCAAAACACACCAAGACGTCCCACTGGCCTGAATGCAGTACATGTTGATGTAATGTTTCACTCACTGGACCCCTGATGACAAAAATGTCAGTATCCTTTCTTCTCTTCCCTTCTCTCCTTCTTTCTCTATCATTCTTTATTCATCTCATTAATTTCCCTGTTTCCTTCTGTGGTTACTTCCATATTTATCATCTTCTTTTCATCCTTCTTATTTCTTTCTTCTTTCTCTCTTTTTCCCCTTCCCTTTCCATTCCATTTTTAACAAACCTGAAAGCATACAAATCCTCAACTCTTACCTTAGGTACTTGAGTACTTTGAGTACTTTTTACTGCTAAGATCAGTTTGAAGTCAATAAGTTTAACCTACACCAGTAGAAATTTGATGTCTTTTATCTTGTCAAAAGGAACTGTGTAATCTTAATGAACCTGACTCTCGGCCAACTGATTCTAACTTGGATAAATGATGCTCAATCGTGTCCTGATAATTGCTTCTATTAATAGAGTGACTTGTTGTGCATCATGATGGCCTGAAGATATCGCGGGGAGAGAAGGAGGAGGAGGAGGGCAGTGTTAGAGAGACAAAGCATGCAAGAAAAAGGATATTTAAAGCTCTGGCAGACAGAAAGATCTAGTGGCTGTGAGATGATTTTGGCTTTGAGCTGACAAAAATAGCAGCTTGGATGCTATTCCCGGTTGTGAGTGATCTACCCAATATAGAGATGAAAGCCTGGCACTGTACTGTGTCTGCTTACATGCAAATGACTCTCTCGGGCTCGTACATGCAGGTAATCTCATAAACAGAGACTTTCAATAATAACAGCAGTGCACTAGAGAGACAAACTTTGGCTGTGATAGACAAAAAATAAAATTGTTGTTAATATTGCATTTAAAAACACATTTTTTCATGAAATACAGAGTTTTAATAAAGTATTTGAGGCTATAAACCTTGTGCCTCTTTCTCTGTTTGTCACTCTGTATCCTCACCCCCCTTTTGTTCATCCCTCTCTCCCTCCCTCCACACGCCTTCTGTATCTGTAATTACCATCCTCTGGAGAGGAGTAATTTAGATCAGCGGGGGACAACTTACACTGGCCCACTTGGTTGCTTCTGTACGCTTCTCAGGGGATTGACTGTTTGACTGTTTGGGTGTAAAACACACCACTCAGCACCATAGTGTTGTAAAGGGGGGGGGGGGGGGGGGGGGGCTTTCATAGCGTTTCGTTATTACTGCAGTTGGGCCTATTGATGCAGGAGGAATACAATGAGAGTGCTAACTACTATAAGTCTGCACTGCTGTTGATGTAGTAACATAGTACCATTCACTCACTGTGTAACCCTGTTACACCTGTGTCGCAGGATACTTGCAGGAAATATTGGATAGCTTTATGTAAATATTGTGTGATCCTTGAACAGCTGCTGTGGATAAGTTGATTTTAAACTATAACATTTTGATAATGAGATGACATTTGACTGTAGAGTGGAAGCCTATTTACACACACAAACCTTTTTTTGTACTTGTCTTTGTATGCTGTACAAAAATAGTTCAGAAATTATCAATGTGATGATTTTTGGTTATACTGGAATTCTCTGTAAAGAAAATTTTAAACTTTTACCATAAAGTAAAAAGCTCCGGGTACAATCACCTGTGTGAAGTATGTACAGGTAATGCTTTATAGTGCTCAGTCATACACTACCTACTGTTTCACTTATTTTGTTGAAACTGCATCATATTTTTTTATGGGGAAAATGTTTTCTGGTTTTCCATCTGATGTCCTCTGGCTGCTACGCATCACCTCTCGGTGATTTGCAGAGTTTCCTAATGGACAGCGAAGTAAACCGCAAACTGCAAACTATAGCTGCCTTTTGCAAATGCTCTCTCAGTTTATTAGCCGGGCTGCCGGGAGCTCGGATCACCAGAGATTTTCACCACAGACATTTAGAACCATTGGGAAGAGGAGGGAGGGAAGGTGTCATGCCAGAATCAGAGCAAGGCAAGTGTGCAATGTAACCTGGCTCAGCAGCCTCTATGGGCATAATGTCAGAGACAAAGAGACCGAACAAGGCGTTGATGAAGGAAGCGATGGAGTAAATCTGGGGTTGACTTTCAGCTATTGGTGAGAGCTTTCTGAAGTAAAGGGCTGAAAGTTGGTGATGAAAGTTTTTGCTGTTGGACTAGTTAGTAATATTAGCTAGCTGCTATATCTTGTGTTGTTGTACTTGCTTAATGTTTGGCTGTTACTGTTACTTTTGGATCATGTGTTGCATAATCATAACAAATGCATAACTATACAACTTTATGACCGTGATATTGCACTCTGAGACTGTTGGTGGTATATTGCAAAAATAGCAGTTTCTACATAATGCTGTTTTAATACTCCCAAATACTAGTATTTGCAAAACACAAGTATGCTACATGTATAGTACTGCTACTCCTGTATCTACATGAATTTAAATGTATTTTGGACCATAAATTTAACATGAGTGCTTTTCCCATGTTGTGTGCTTAGTTCCATAACCTTCAGGAGCTGAGGCACAGTGCATCGCTGGTCACAAAGGTGTTTATACAGAGAGATTACAGTGAAGGAACCATCTGCCGCTTCCTGACCAAATTCCCCTCAGAGCTCGACAACAGGGTGAGCACAAATACAAACACACACTCGTCAACTCCACAACTCACCTCAAACAGCCCACACACTCTCCACGACAGAATGAGTTATGGCTCAATATAGCATAACAAGATCACTAGAATGATGAGGCAGAACACACATGAAAGATGGATACCTAAACATACAGTAGGACCTAATCCTGCAAATCAAATCCCTAAAATCATAAAATTAATATACAAAGTAAGTAACAAGTAATCCAGACATAAAGTATGATGACATTGAAAGATGTACTCTCCATCCATAGGTGGATATAAACTTTTGCAGCATGACCTCTAATATCCTGCAGTTCAGTGGACAAAAGCAGAATAAATGTGTCACATCTATATAAAAACTCTTCTGTGTGTGCTCAGAAGAAAGGCACGGCCGAAGACAAAGGTTATTTTCACACTGTACGCTTACTTTGGGCAGGGGGAGAGAATGTGTTGTTTATTTGAGATGCAAATTTACTCTTTTTACCTTCAGCATCTCCGAATAACATTATGCAGGGATATTATTGTAGACAAATGTCTAGCAATTAGCATCTGAAGCAGACAGTGCACACACACATACAGAGCAAGAAACAGAGTGAGTCAGTGTTAAGGAAAAACATTATTTTAAATCTGCATCACTTCACTATAAATGCGCTCTGTCAGATGCTCAAACCAATACCTCATCTTCATTCTGTAAAAATGAGGTGTCTTTCTAAGTTGTTTGACAAAGTCTGAGTGTTTTTGGTTGAACAGAATGCAGCTGGCATGTTTGGAAAGCTGTTTTATAGCTGAACTGCTTGTTCTCACAGTTATGTCAGAACACTTTTTACTTTCACAGTCCTTATGGTGCGTGCAGGCCTCCATATCTCTACCTGGATGTTTGTTTGTGTCTGTAAGTAGATTGAGCGAACGTTGCTTGAAGAGACGGTGAAGACCCTGAACTCATACTATGTGGAGGCAGAAAAAATTGGAGGTCAGTCGTACTTGGAAGGCTGTCTGGCTTGCGCTACAGCTTATATCATCTTCCTCTGCATGGAGACTCGCTATGAGAAGGTAATAAACCCATCCACACCTAAATTCTAGCACAAAAGATGGCCACATAATTCCTGTAGATCAAATAACTGTTTGGAAATACGCTTATTTGCTTCCATCCAGAGAGTTCGATGAGATCACACCACTCTCACATTTGTGTGTTTTATTGGGAGATAAAGCCTGTAGGCAATTAACTTTGCTTTGCTTATCATAAAAAGCCAAAGCGCGAGGAAGCAGCTACCCTGGCTCAAAAGTTCAAAACCTCTAAAACTTTCATATCAACACTTTGCATCTCATTTGTTTAGTCTGTACACAAACAAACTAAAACAAGAAGTTATGGTTTTACTGGGAGCTATGTGCTGTAACAATGGATAGATAAACTGTCGTTTCTTGGGAAATAGTTACACAGCATAGCCTCAGATTCTCAGACAAGCTTTAGAGGCATATTTTTTAAACTTAACCAGACTAGCTGTTCTCCCTGCTTTCGGTCTTTACACCGAGATCTTTTTTTTCATTTAAGTGGTGTTAATGATAACATTTATGATGACTGAATTTCATGTAGCTGCTAGTTTAGACTTGTTTCAGAGCCCTGGTGTTGTGCATGTTGCCTCACACTGTCACACTGTCATGGCTTATTGGGACACTCGGGTCTGTTGCCTTCTGGCTGTAATCAACGCGCAGATATGAAAGTGGTATCGACCTTTTTTTTCATCCATTTCGGAAATGCAGCAAATAGGCATATTTCCAAATGTTTAGCTGCTCCTTAAATCCTCAAGAGCTTTTCTAACTTCAATATTTACTTAGAGCACACCAAGCATGACTTCTTAGGGCAGCTTGTTTCAGTATCTTTGGTAATCTTTACTCCACAGTGTCACAACACAGCCTGTTAGGATAGCGCTGGTATATTATGGCTCACAAAGCAAACCTGATGAAGGCCTATGTGAACACACACTGTCTCTGTGGACTTGTGCTGTAAATATAGAAAAAATGTAATAAAAATCTATTCATCCTTTTTTGAACCTGTGCGTCCTCTTGAGGGTCCGTCCTAGCGAAAAAGGGCGAAAGGGAGAGTACACCTTGGTCAGCTCGCCAGTCAGTTGACACAAATAATGCACATAAGCAAACAACCACTCACACCCACAGGCATTTCACCAGCACTGCCATATGAAATATCCTGCATGTCATCTTAGAAATATTCAATCATTAAATAATTTTAATATTAAAATCTTAAAAATATTACGATGATCGAGCGGATCTGGATCCTGTTAGTGTGCAAGTAGAATATTAATGTCATGGTAGGAATATTTCAGCTCGACCATTATTTATTTACAGCTGGTTATTATAAACCCCAGTGCGAATCCACATGATTTATTTACTGCCATATTTGTCCATTTTTATGGAAGTCAGCTTTCTCTCTCACACGCACACACACACACACACACAAAAGCATTCAGTTGTGTGCTCTAATGCACTATGGCTCTCTGGGGTCAGAGCACACAGGGCAGCAGAGCCAAAAAAACATGAGATACAATCTGATTCCCTTTTGCACAATGTTCCCCACAGCTGTCTGTCCACTATTAAAGCCCACACCTGTGTGCCGGTGGGCAAGGCATGGCACACCTGTGACATGACATTTATCTTCAGTGCAACCGACATGTCCATCTTGAGAAAAGGCAGGTGATTAAATTGTGTTGCCGCTTGTCGCTTCATGAGACGGAACAAGAACACACGCGTACGTAACACAATTACATACGCAGACACATACACAGGGGGTTTGATTAAACCTCTTGTGACTCCGTCGGGTACCTGCCGGTCTTTTAGATGAAACTGGGGTGGCGTGACGTCCCAGCATGCCTCTCTGTTCTGATCTCTGTCACCCACAACATTCATCTCCATAGTCTCGTTGCGTTTTGTAAACATTACTTTATCAAAGCGGTGCAAAGGCACTGGGAGCTTGACCAAGAAGCACAAAAGGACTTATTGCTATGTTGAAGCCATGCAGAAATGGCTTGGTCTGAGGCTCCTTTCATCTCCCTGTCAGCTGGGTGCCGCTCCATTGAGACACTGAGATGCTATCAGCCCCACAGGAGAGTTGTTTATTTACCTGTTTAACTTAATCATCTTGGCTGAATGACGTTATGACTGGCAATGATCAAATATACCCACCCAAGTTGATGCCGTGTGTGCGCGTACTGTACGTGCGCGTGTGCTGATAAAGAGGCCACACATCAGTGAGCATGGATCAGTGTTCAGATTCATTGGAGCACCCAGAGCCCTTGAAGCTTATATCTCAGCCTATCAAAAGACACTGATTACTCCCAGCATGTCAGAACAGATACATGTGCACACAAGCATTCGTAAAGCTTCCCTCACGCATAGTATCCATCTCCTGTTTTTCTTTCGTTTATTATTCACAAGAATGTGGCTGCACATATGGGACTCACTCAGAGTCCCATATGTATGCACACATCATTCGCGTCATATTGCACTTGCTGACACAAACATGTTTCATTCTTGCAGAAGAGTACACACTCATAACATGCGTGTTAATCAGACTGCAGCACCTTTGCTTCTTAGGCGATATACAGACACACTCACAACGCTTTTCACTGAAGGGCTGTCACACACATGCCAGTACAACAGAGGCACAGCTTATATACTTGACTGTCATATTGTTACACTGGAGAGGATTGAGCTGCCCTCAGAGCTAGCTTGCAGTGAAGGGATTGGCCTTTTCCCTCCACCACAGTAAACCTATTAGTCAGGGCTCTGCTGTGAGTGTCTCTGCTTCCTCTCTCTGATATTTGATTCTCTTTGATGGAATTTTTAACAAAAGACACACTTTATGTTGTGTTAAGAATTTTGTGGACTTACTGTCATTGTTCTAAGCCAAATACTGATTGCTTTCTGCGCATAAGTATACTTGACAAAGATCTGCCTGATTTAAAGCAGCTCAATGAAGCAAACCACTGCCGTTTGATGGCTTCTTCAATGGCTTCTCACTCAGGAACTTTCATGTCTTGTTTGCTCCTCGATTGTAACATTATCCAGACATTAGACTGCAAAAGCCTCTTCTTCCTCTCCCAGAGAAATATCCTTATGTGGTTTACTAGCACTAGCAGGGGTCACTATATAAGCAGCTGTGCCTGCAGCTGTAACAGGCCTTTGACATCCCAGAGGAGCGCTGCTCAGTGTGTTGCTCAGTCTCTATTGTTTTAATCTCTTAAGGCTGAGAGTGCTGCAGTGACCTTTAGTTAACTTACAAAAAAGGATGTGAAGCTGTCACGTTGAATAAATCAGTCACGGTTAAAACGCAAGTTACATTCCAATATAGCGTACTTCAAAGGAATTGTAGCTCGTAACTTGAATCCTATTTTTGTACTTTTAACATTGTACTTACAATATCAAGTTTATTGATAATGAGGCAACCTTGCTAAAAAGAAGGTACAGTCAGTTTCAGTTTTGCCTCCTAATTACATTGTCGATAATATGACTAAACCGTCTGAAGGCTCATGTTTCTTGCTAAATTGGACTTCATTTTTGCTACACCGCCATGATCCCAGATCTCGGGTATAAACTCAGTGAGTAGAAATTGAAACTAAAGCTACGAAAATAAGACCAAAGTCTTAACAAACCTTCAATTTACAAAATGTAATGTGATCATAGACATACAGATGTGCTAAAGATTGCGCATCCTTTTTGTGTACATAAGGCCCAGTGGAGCGTAGTTTAGCTGATTGACATGGTTAGGCAGAGTTTAGGAGAGGCATGGCACATCAGCTGTGTTGGTGTCTACACAGGCATAGCCGAGGCTCAATAAGCAGGTCTAATGATGCTACTTTAGCTAATATGTGTGCAAATAGCATCACTGGCAGCCATTCGGTTGCTATCAGCAGCAACCTAGGACGACATCACAGTGCTTAGGTTTTCTTGAACGCTCTTCCAGTCTCCTGGGCAAACTGTGTGTGTAGATGTACAGTACAGACACGCTTGTTTGAATTTGTGTGCCAAGGCATGCTCTGAACTTAGTGCTCAGCTTCACTCCACTGCTCTCTTCACTCTGCGGTTTTTGCACAGTTGATGCAATACGCACTTGCAAAACTGAGAAATAAGACCAGTGCCAATGCAATCTAAATAAACTGTCCACCTCACATTTTAGAGTGTTTCCAAAATGCCATGACAGTTAACCAAGGCATGACATTTAGCCTCAGAGAGCCATCTTTGGAATTAGGAACCAAATCTTCCAAATGGAAAACTTCAAAAAGAGAAAAGCTCAAGATCGTCAATTTTAGTAATTCAATTCATTCAGCCTTGCTTGACATGAGTGGTTTGGAACTATGTATAAAAATAACTGCTGTACTTAGAGCATAATGGAATTACTTTGAGTTTAGATTATAATGTTCAGGAAAAATAAAGACAGCCAATGACTCGAGAGAGTCAGTATCATATGCCGTATGGTAACTATGCACAGAAGGACTGCAAACTCATTTTCTCATTTCTTCCATTTTTCATTTTTTCCACCCAAAGACAGTACAGGGGGAGGTTAAAGTTGCTGCAGCCCTGCCCACGTTTAGCCCCTTTTAGGTACATTGTTGTTACATGTAACACACAGTGAACTTTGAAAAGCAATATGCAGGTAATGGATCCCCAGTTGGAATGTCTGCACAGATTATTTCCTGCTAGACTACATGTTTTCGTCATGCTTCCAGTGGTTTCTAATCAAATCTGGATTATCTCCAAATGTACCCCTGTTCATTTTTAACCCCACTCAACCTTCCTGTTTTATTCTAGGTGCTGAAGAAGATATCATGCTACATCCAGGAGCAGAATGAGAAGATCTACGCTCCTAGAGGTCTGCTGCTCACGGACCCCATAGAGAGAGGAATGAGAGTTGTATCCTTTGCTCATCCACTGCAGTCCTTGCTAAAATAAAGTATGATAAAGACCCTGACAGGACAGGGAGACATATAAAAGACTGATAGGAGGTGGTGGTAGTTGAGCGGTTGGAGAAACCAGGCTTGTGTGTGGAAGGTGACCAGTTAGAATCACTTGAACTGTTTGAAACATCTGGGTTGGATAAATGAATAAGAATTACCTCCTCTTACTCATATATTACCATCAAGGTGTCCTTGAATGAAGCACTTAAACTGCAGCTGCTGCAGAGGCGCTGTTCAATGGCCAACTATTGTTCCCAGGAGTGAATTTGAAGCAGGGCAGGGCTGAAAAAAGCATGCATGCTCTGTCAAATGTCCTTTGAATACAAAAGGTGAAAAAAAAAAACCCAAGGTGAGGTGATGAATCAGCAGCATGAGGTGAGTATGCACTTGTGATTTCTTTTCTTGTGGTTTCTTTGCTCCAGCCATCTTGTTTTATCATTCCGATACAAGATATCACAATCTTTTCAAGTGTTTCTAACTCTTCACGGGGCTCATCTTATGTTCTATGGTTGAGTTGCTATGTTTTCAGGAGTGTATCTCTCTTTGTCAGTCGGACTGATCCCAGCACAGTTCCTTATGTAGTTAAAAGGGAGAAGGAGAAAGAGAAAATGTGTCCAGTAGACCATCACACAGGCCTGGCCCAGATTGGCTCAAAGGACAGGCTCCAAGACATAGGGCCAACCTATTACCAACACTTATTAGTCAATACACTCCTCTACAATATAGTCTCTGTTCATGAAAGTTAGTTAGAGACCTCATTCTCCCAAAGAACAGTAAAGCACACTATCACTTTATTTTCTGGTTTGCATGATCTCTTAGCCTGAACCTCCATAAGGACCAATTTGAGTAAATGAATTCTTGCCTTTTAGCTGGTCTTGTTGCCCATCATATTTGGACCCATAAGGCTAAGCCCAATGTTCCATCTTGGCCCAGTGCAGACAACATTACTTTGGAATTGATTTGCCTTTCTCAGATGATATTTATTTTATATTTTGAGATGTGAGCGAAAAACCCTAACCCTCTCACATCTAGTCTATCAGCACATCTAGTCTGAGCGATATTGAGATATATTTTGACTTTGTCATGAGCTGTTCCAGATGCTATGTGCTTTCTTTTTAGAGATGTAATAAGTTCATCACAGCCAAAAACAAAATGCAATGGTATTTGGAGCACCTTTGGGACAAGTCTGTAATGGGAAATAGGCAGTATCCAATGAGAAAGCAACAGGAAACCAAAGAGGAGAAAGTGGAAATATTCACGCCAACCCCTGATCTCTCCAAGTAGATAAATCTCATGAGTACACGTCATCAGTTTGTACACTCCGGCATTAGCATGACAACACTCTGGGATGAAAAATGTAGTGTGAGCTGAACATAGATTTGTAGATTTTGAAAGTCTTTCTCCTCGTCATGATGATCCTTGACATCCTTCATGTCCTCAGCTAGAGATCAGTGTGTTTGAAGACCGGGGCTCGGGCAGCTCCAGTCCCAGCAGCAGCATTTCGTCGGCAGGCAGCAGCGCTCGGTGACTGGAGGGGCAGCGCCAGGCTTACGGGTACCACCACAGGGGCAGCGGGACACTTACCAACATCCGCATGCTGAAACATGAGAGCACCAGGTTCTAAGACAAGTGGAGAGAAAAAAGGCGAGGAGGTGATCCACAGCATTCACACTCTCCCTGCTGGGGCCCACGACGTACCACCTCGGGGGAACGGGAGCTGGCTTACACAAACACTGGATACGCAACAGAATAAACACAAGGGCAACAGAACCCACACAGAGGCAGTAGACACATGTAGAAGCCAATATCCAGAGTGTCTGTGAGGGAATATCTTTCACTCCAGCAGCTACCCAAACCAAAATAATCATAATTTCTTTTGTTCCAATTTTTCCATTCACATTTTCTCTCATTCCATCACGTCTCTTTCCATGACTCACACCATCCCTGTCATATAGTTGATTCAGCAGGCTTAGTCTTGATTAGACTGGACGTCAGTGCTTGATTGTTTTCAGGGGGGCCACTGTCACTATGTCTATCTGCTGACGTCTGCTGCTGTAGTCTGTGCTGCAGCTCTGAAATCTGGAGGAGGAGGAAAACTACCAGCCTCCTGGGAGACTCAATGTTCTCCGATCTCGCTGAATGATTGCATTCATGTCAGGTGGCCTAGGGTCAAGCTGCTTTGAATGCTGGCAAATTGGGCCTGCTGTGGGACCGCTTAGTTCTATGCTGTGTTCACATGCATTTGGCTTCAGTATCAAACAGCTAACAGAGAGCACCTTGGATTATTTATCCTTCTCATTCACTGCAGTGGATACTGGTGATCCACAACACAGCTGTAGGTCACCACACTCCTACGCACGCACCCACACATGCATGCGCACAACCGTGCCCAAGTACTCAAACAGACACATACTAGTAAGAGTCATGCACGCACATGGATATACACATACGCACAGTTGTGGCTAGTTGCCATACGTTCCTGCACACACATTTTGGCAGACATGAAATTATGGCAGACAATATTCTCTGTGGTCTCAGCTCATTGGGAACGCAAGCAAACCCAGGTCCTGTAAGACCGTGCTAGTTTCCCTGGTGTGTGGTGTGTTGTGGGTGTGCATGTGTCTGTGCCATCAGTCCCAGACTTGGAGAGCTAGTGTGAGATGAAAGCTTGCTGATCATTAAGTAGACGTCAAAGAACAAGGATCGGTAGCCTGAATGAGAACCAAACACATATTCTGTTTGTTTGGCAGTATAGGTGTTGATGGTGGTGTAGGAAAATCAGTTCAATACCTGAATCTCTTTTAGTCTGTCTGCAGGTTATTTTAATAAAATATAGATTTAAGTATTTAACACACACACAACAGCAATAATAAGTGAAAAGTTTTAAAATTTCTCTGCCGTCTTTCAGTTCAGTGCCATCTGTCAGTTTTGTGTTATAAAAATGACAGGGGTCAGTTTAAATGTCATTTTGTGAGTGAAACAGTTGTAGCTCCCTCTAGGGTAAGACTGAGGAAGTCCTGACAATATGATTCAAACATCTTTAATGACACAGGATATAAATATCTAACGCCACTTATTCGCAGAGTGCAGTGTACAGGTACCTTATTAATACAATATATTCCATTCACACAAGGCAATTCAGCCTGAGGAGCATAAATTATCTCTTTCTTTGGGAAATAATGCATCCTGTCTGACTAACATGCATGTGTGTGTGAGGAGGCTGGAGGAGATAAAAGATGATCATTATGTCGCAAAGATGTTGATGCCAGTCGACAGGACACCCACATAATGTCTAACAAAAGACAAGAACCCCTGAAAAAACATAAGCCGTTTCCATGTCTGCATATTTTATTTGTTGCCACAGTTTCTGTCTTCTTTCTTTAACCATTTTCCATTTTGTTTTCTTTAAACTCAGCCCTTAACATGATCTCTTGATTAACTCTGGGAGCGTAGCCCTTTGCCTCTTCTTTAGCCACATAGTAAGCTATGAGCAAAACTCTCTCCCTGCCTCGCAACCAGCCTTGTGTACTTAAACCAGAGCAGTGTCGAGTTGAAGTTAAACTACTTACTGGAAAGTCTTTTGTACAGCTAAAGACATGTTGCTTCAGTCCGGTGGGTAGTTTAATTTCAACTGGACATTTTAATACCTAAGATGAACCTACAAAAACATCTGACCACAGCAGTTGAGTTAAGTCGTGCTTGTGTTCACCCTCCTGTGCTTTTTGATGCCTTCATGTTTCATCCCAGTGGAATGGATACCCAACCTGGGGCTGATGGACTGACCAATTTATAAATGACTCAACACTGCCAATAAGCCAATAAAGGAGCTCATTGGACAATGTATAAATGAAAAAAACAATGAGTGTGAACTGTACAGGAGAACAACTGTACTGTACATGCTTGTCAATGATTATCCATGCTGAGTTTTTGAAGTGTGAAGAAGTAGATGGAAAAACCATAATGCTATTTAATTCTAAAACATCACTGTTGCCCAGTATTAGTAAATCTATTATAAATCACTTTATAATGTTTTGATACCCTCTCTAATCTGGGCATCAAGTGACAGAGCAGCTATGAAAGCATATCGTCTGTACAGCTGTCAGCTGCTTTGTAGTATCTTCTGGAAAATGAAGATAACATTTTGTTTTGTCCAAAATAGTTTGAAGTGTTGATAATGTAGCTTATGTTATTGTTAATGACAATAGCATTGTCAGTTATTATAGTGGAGATAAACGGGGGTGATGATGCTGATCCTCAGGGGAAAGTGTAAAAAGTGCCAAATTCAAAGGCTCGAGTAAAGGATAGGTTCACATGTTGAGCCATGCTGGCAGCTTTAGGGGTGGCAATGTTGCTGTGTCGGTTGGTCCGCCGTAATTAACTGTAATGACTTTGGTGAACTTTTCATTTAGCACCATCATCAGGTCAAACTTTTAATTTGTCCAGAACTCACCAAAATGACCAAATTCTTACAAACTAATGACATTCCCATCAGCCTCAGCTGTACTTTGGATTTACTGCCATTTAGTAAATGTTAAAATGCTAATATGCTAAACCGTGATGGTGAACACATCCTATAATAGCGTGTTGTCATTGTGAGCATGTTAGCATTTAGCTTAAAGCACCACTGTGCCTAAGTACAGCGTCACAGAGCTGCAAGCATGACTGCAGACTCTCTCTGTTGTTTTAAAGGTCCAGTGTGTAGGATTTAGTGGCACCTAGTGGTGAAGTTGAAAATTGCAACCAAATAAATACTCTTTCAAGCATGTAAGAAAAACTCTGGTTGGCAAATTCACATGAAAAACAATATCTAGATGAGTGTTTGGTTTGTATATTCTAGGCTACTGTAGAAAGACGGCGGTTCAACATGGCGGACTCCATGGAAGAGGACCCGCTCTCACTGTAGATATAAAGGGCTCATTTTAAGACAGCAACAACACAATGATACTTATTTTCAGGTGATTATACACTAATGGAAACATACTTATATTCCATTCCTGCGAAGAAATACCCCTAAAAAAATTACACACTGGACCTTTAAATATGTCTGACACAACATGTCATATGTACATTGAACGAGCAGAAAGAAATACAGGAGCAATGTTTACAGCAATCGATAACTCTTTGAGTGACTTTTTAATGAACACATGGGCATATGAGTAGCGTATTAATATAGGCTTGAAAAACTCTGAACCTATCCTTTAAGACTGAGGTAAAAAAAAAAAAAGAAGCACTATGTGCCATATATAATAAGGCGTTATGTAGCTTGTTCTTCCAGGAATGACTTCTTTCATCATTGAAGACAGAGGGAAGATTATGAGATGGTATTAAATGTATTCGCATTAAAAAATGTGTTTTCAGATACAAATACATTATCATGGAGCTGAAAGAAACTTTAGGTCCTTTGAACCTCTATCTTGCTGAATATGGAGCCAGCCTCTGTGCCAACACACGTCTTTGGAAGATGAACAGAGATTTAAAACTTGTGGACCAAGTGATTATGTATAGTCCGTTTCACTATGTAAATTTCCATGTCATATATTTATCCTGTACTGTATTTCAGAGTGCAGCAAGTATGTTCAGACACGTGGAGTCATTCAGTAAATCCAGATAATGTATGTATGTTATGCTGTTACAAGTGCAAGATTATTCATAGTGCAATATGATGTCTTCCTGAAAATGTAAAACATGATGTGTAGAGTTTCGGTTCCAGCCTCTTTGAGTTGCTTTGAGTTCTGAGCTGTTCTGCCTCGGGGAGACTAATTCTGCATTGATGTTTAATGCTGCATGATGTGTGTGTGTGTGTGTATAAACAAAGTGAGTACCAGATGACAAGAGCCGAATCCCTGATCAACAAAGTCCGTCAGTTGTGCTGCTACGAGAGAGGAATTTCTATCTTATCTTGGTGTTATATATGTGTTTACATCAGATTATTTACATATTTATTGAAATGGATTCATGTTTTGTTTTTGTTTTTTTTTCCTCAAAGCTGATTATTATTCAAAACCTGGGAGAAGAGTTTCAACTGAGATGAATAAAGTGTTTGATGAAGCTGAAAGAGAATTATTGTGACTGCTGGCTGCTGTTGGTAACCAACATGGTTCAATTCATGCTGTTGTTTGGAAACTCGACCCATGCCGTGTCTGCTCTGAGTTCACGTTAGGTAGAGGTGGGGATCTCACTCTCTTCCCTCTTAGACACATTTCTCAGCGTATCCACACAATTGTGGAAACTCCACAATGAGTTATGAGTTATCTAAGAGAAACTCTTGGGCCATGTGCCTCAGTTGTGTCAGTTTCATTCTGTACATAAATGTATCACTCTTGGTTGAATATTATAACAGGCTATGCAGAGATGCAAAGCAATTTTGCTCCAACAAACATATGTTAAGTCACTTAATCTATTATTATTTAATATTGAAATCATATTAATATTAAGGAAGTGGAACAAGTCTGTCTGTTAGATGAAATAATTAGGTGTTTTGGCCACTTGGTGGCAGCGGAACAAGTTGTAAACACCACTGACATATCATCAGTGTTGATATTATTAGGTGTTATGGTGACAATATATCCTTATCCGCACAAAGCAGACATGGTGCAAACATTAACATTCTTTTTATGTCATGTTTTTGGCCATCTGACACATTTAAAACACTCCCAACACTCGCTCTCCCCATAGCTCAAAGAAAATATTCATCTCTTTAGCTGCTTAAGCCTCCACTATTCAACAGCTAGTCCTTAACTTTGTCTGTCTGACATTTGGTGCAAGGAAGTTAGTGTACAGTGGGTCTGGGAGAGCTTTTTGCTGAAAACAGCTGCCTGGTGTTGAGAGAAATGATGCTGATGACGGCACCGGGAATGAATCAAAACAGTGAAGTTGCCCAAAGGCTGTAAAACCAAAACAACGAGGTGAAAGATGCTGAAATGCTCCGTAGAGCCGAGGGGAAACTGCAGAGTAGTTGATAATTCTCTGCGGCTTTGTCACTAGGAGTAATCCCTTTCACATACACTTAATCATGTGACCCATTGATAAAATAAAAATATTGTTTACAGCGATGATACGTGAAGGAGGGAAGCAGTTTTTGTGTGTATATGCAAAGTAGCTGCAGTATTACAGTTACAGTATCCTACAGTGTCCTAAGAGAGGCAGTGTAAGTCAAAACTGTGACCAGCTGACTTGGTACACATGTTCCAGTTTAGATGGTATTCAGTTTTGCCTTGAGGATTACCAAAATTTAAGATATAAAAACAACAACAGTTTTTTTGGTTTTTCAGTTTCGTATTAAGCACCACCAAACCCAGAGCCCAACTACAAAAATGGATCAATTTCTGTAAACACTATGACTTCCACTAACCAAGGAATTTTGCAAAGGGTGTGTGACTAATACATAATTGTCCATAACTAATCATCCCTCCTTCATCACAGCAGTTGTTTTGTAAGTTCAGCATGTGGACAATGTGATGTCTGCAGACGGTTTAATGAACACCAAGGAGAGCATGAAATGTGCATAATGAGAATTTCTCCTCTTCACCGATGGTTTTAATACAATTTTAGGGAACTAAAGGTTTAAATATTATGTAGCAAATAATTATTTAGCTAATAAAGTCATTTTATGATATGTTATGATATGTTTGAAACGTCAAGTTAACCATCCTTTTGGAATACAAACTGCGTTATTGTTTCATGATGGTTTTTAGCTAAAGTCAGGATACAGGATGAGACAATTTGTTTACACTGTAGCAAATTGGCACCATTAAAATATACCAAATTAGCTGTTAGCAGGTTCTGTTTATAATATATCAGTGTACAGACAAGTATCACTAGATTACTTTGATACCAAAGAAACACATTGATTCTCAGGCAAATTCTGGAGTCAAAGAGAGTATTTTTTCTGATTTCTAAGTGCATTTTTGGACATTCAATCGCATTGCAGATGATTATATCCTTGGAAAGTGTAAGTCACACTGAATTTAAAAATATGTGTATCTGTGTTCAGATTTAACTCGGTTATGACTCAGGGAAAGAGTATGATTTTCATTGCTGGCCTGTATGTCTCACGGCTCTCCCTTCCACCTCCTCCCATACTGGTAGACAGAGACAGTTAGTGACTAGTTGGTGAATACTGTGGAGCTAAAAATCCAGATATTTCCCTCAGGAGTTGGCGGAGACCAAAAACAGAGCTATAAGAATGAACGTTGTTCCATATTTGCTAACGCTGCTGCCACACCAGCTTTGCAAGGTGATAGCATGTCGGTGTTGCGTGTGCAGCTTGTCGCACTGCACGCAAGCGTCCAACAAATCATCTAATGCAGGCTTAAAGAAGCATTTTTTAAACAGAGATGTAGTGCGACTTGTTCCATTGAACTTTTTTTGCAGCAGACTTTGTGTGTGTGTGTGTGAGCATGTGTGTGTGTGTATAGTAGATCTATCATAGCCTGCTCATAAGGCTAAAAATTAGCGATAACGTTCTGGCAGAGGCTTAGTGAAGATCACAGGAGTAAAGACAGAGGAGGAGCGGTGAGAGTGAACTGATATTTTCTCAAAGGCAGCAGAGGAGTGAAGAAACATCTCAACACCTGTGGGGAAAGGTCACTCTGACACTAACAAGCTTCTGTCTCCCTCTACACAGACCTCTTTTGTTCCTTAAAATCATTTTCCCCCGAACCTTCTGCTACAGGTTGTTGCTGCAATTGTTTTGAGTTTCCAAGTTTTAAAATTCCTCGTTCTTTGGCTGCACGACGCTTTCTCTGTCCAATCTACTTCCTCCACTCCCTTCCTGTTCTTTCATTCCTTGTTCTCTAAACAGGAAAAAAAGTGGCCTGCTTTACCTTTTCCACAGTTTCTTTGCTGTCTGAGTCACGAATGGCCAGAAGGGGGGAAAAAAAGCACTTTCTGGTATTGATTGGTTAAAATGTTTATTCCTACAAATGACAGAAAAATCAGTATCCCACCACTGCCTCTGTGTTCCACAAATGTTTTGACTGGCAGCGGTGCCTGGCAAATGCAGAGCAGTCATTATAGTGAACTTTACAATTATGTGCTTGCATGTAACGCACCAAACGTGGAGTCCCACAGGAGAAGCATCCGATAAAAATCAGGCATTAGAGGAAGGATGCTCACTTACACATAAACGGACAATAACTTAAATTCCTTGAAGAAAAAACTAATAACACAACATGAATTTAGTCTAATGCATTTGTTCGCTTGGCAGTCTACCACTGAGTCTCACGAGGGATCGACACTGCGCTTACCCATGCCCGCCAAACATTTATCCGCATCGGCCCAAATTCAAGATCACGGTGTCTTGTGATCGTGCATTAAATCGCTGTTTTGCAACAAACAGAGATATTCATTGCTACGGCTTCCTTCAGAATGGAGACAGTGTGGGTACAATACACATAATAGACACACAGACTCCTTCTAGCTCATAGCTTGAACATGTGCGTGGATGTTGTATCTGATTTTGAACATTTGTTTTGAAATTCTGCTGTGAAAACCACAGTGCTGAGATGCTCTTTGAAGAGGTTTAACATGGTGGAAACTGTAGGATTTGTCTCTCTGTGTTTTGGCCGCACTTGATTTATTGTGTTTAAGCCCTGTTTTGGAGACTCTTTTTTTAAATCGATTCCCCCCCCCCCCCCTTCACTTTACCGCTGCCCTGTATGTTGGCTTTGGCATGAATATCCGCTCAGTTTATTTAACCTCAGTGTGATTGACAGCCCTTGTGTTGTGTTTGCCGCTGGACCTCCCCCAAGTGTAGCCCAGAATACTACATAAAAACAATGTTAAGCGTCTGATGCTGGAAACGTGTGGTTCCAGTTAAAATGTCACTTCTGATCACCTCGGTTAATTGTGAGACCGAGGTTATTGTGTGTCGTTCTCCTCAGATCTGTTGTTAAAGGCAAATCAATGGTGCCGGGTCAGTCTCTGCCCTTCTAACTACTTTTAAATGTTGAACAGAAACAGGGATGAAACAGGGATAAATGCTGACAGAGGAAAAGCTTTGAAACATATTCTCTGTTTTGACAACAAGCATAAAGCCAAAAGCGGGGATTAGCAAAAAAAGATACATAAATTAGAGAACAACCGTCATCGACAGCGTCCACTGAGACTACTTATTGGACATTGTGGGATTGGACATGTGTCCGGTTTGACTCTTATCACAACTTTCCATGAGCAAACCAAATAGATTTTTTTGTGTAGCTCTACTGTAAATGTGCATGTGTGTCTATAACTTTATATTTGTGTGTGCGTGTGCATGTGTGTTCAGTACTACACAAAGCATAAAGAAGGAGAAGGAGAATATTTGGGAATACTTTATTTGGATAGTCCTACAGATTAAGTTGAAGTATTTGTAACATTTCAACAGTTCATTAGTTGAGATTCAACAATTAAACGACAAATAAAACTTCGCCACCACATCTTGGTTCAGGTATGTTAACGAAATGTCACATATATTCTTTAGATCCGTGGTTCCCATTCTGAGGTCTGGCCCCACTCAGGAGGGCACCAAAGATCACAGGTGGTGTGTGCCTTTAGTTTTGCACTAACTAACAAATCATAATAACACATTTACTAGATAATTTGCACAAAAGTCTGTATAAAATTTATCATATAGTAGGCCACACCTCTGCAACCTCTCAACCATTTTGACCTTCGCTCTCAGTTTCACCAGTTTAGCTAGCTCGTCCTCATTTTTCCTGTAGTCAGAGCTTCACTACTTTATGAATGTAACGTGTCTGAAACTGCTAACAGCTAAGATTAAAGAACAGACAGGTCTCGGCGAGAATGTGTTATTTGTGGCAAAAAGCTAGCTAATGATAGCATGAAGTCAAGCAGCTTTTCTTAAAACTCAGTAGGGGTGACTAATCAGTTACCCCCATCAGTTACAAAGTGAAATTTACAGATGAAATGTTACAAATATTCTATAAACTATCTGTACACGGATTATCAAAATGAAGTGTCACTGAGTACTTACATTACGCTCACTTCTTCCTATACAACTTTATCTATTTTTTAGAATTAGGTTAGAATAAAATAAAATTTTTAAAAAATGTGGCTCTGTGGTTAGCGCTGCTGACTCGCTTCTGATCCGTGTGCTTCAACTGCAGCTTGTTTGTGCAGAGTTCGTGTCTGTGTACGTCAGGTGAATGACACACTTCTTATTTTGATAAGAGTAATAATGATGTTGTTTTGACCAAATTCATTGCTGAGATCTAGAAACACGGACACATTTCTAAAAAAGTCCCAACAGGGAAAGAAACATGATGGGTCAGACGAGCATACAGATTTAAAATAATCCCTTAAGTTTAGGCAACTTGTTTGGGAAGAGAACTTAAAGGCAGCTTTTCTGTGCTATGATTGGATAGTCTGCCCAAGCTGTTTGATCACCTGACTACTCCTTCAGACATTTTTGTAGCAGTGCTGCCATGCTCCCAAATTTCAGCAGTTACTTTAGTCAGTACAGCATATTTGATAATGTGTTATAAGTTATTCAATTATCTTTGACATGCTGAAAAAACGGCTTGAAATTAGCAGCAATTACGATAACCTACAACCTGCTTAACAACCAGCTGCTGTGTGAGACGTCATTCATGCTCAAGTGCCCGCTGAAGTAGCTTAATTTGCAATTACATTGATTTGTTTTAACGTCTGGGCACAGCATGGTGAAATTAGTCAAATGAATTGAAATCAATTGACTTGAGGTGTGCTGGGTCGATTATAAACAGGGATGATGAAGCGTTCATTTTATCTCAGGCTGCAGCAAACGCCAATGCATCCTTACTGGAATTAGTCCTGCACTGGAGAGAGGAGTTTGCACACAGCACTGCTCTGCTCATAAAGCTCTGCAAAGCCTTTTTCGGTTGTTTGAATCAGGGACAAGCTCATTTTTAGAAAACTAAAGAGAAAATAAACATCCACACTCTCTGGCTGAAGCTAAAAATCCACATTAATGCAGTCTTTACTTCAAGTCTCCTTCCGCTCTCTTTACCGGTCATTTCTGTACAACACAAATATTTTCTTAACATATCCTTCTATATCTGATCTTCTGTCGTTCCCTGTTCATGGTGTGTGTACATTGTGCAAATACTGTTTTTGGGACATTTTGTGATTAGTGGTCTGAAGCACCAAAAAAAAGACATTTGGATTATTTTTCCACATGGAGCACATGCCCACACGCAAACAGGCTGCACACACACACACACACACACACACACAGATCTACACACACTGGTCCAAACTTCCCTGAAACATGCAAATTGAGCGTTCCAGGTTTTATTTATCACGGGGACATCTCCATTCGCACTTCATTTCAGCACAGAGAAACACAGCTGGAGTTTCAAGAACGCAAACAACGCAGCGGCAGTGACCATGCCAAACACGCACACACAGACACACACACACACACAAACATCTTTCCCACAGACTGTTGGACATCATTCAGTGAATGTTCAGCTACATTGCACAGTTTAATTCCTTTTAAAGCTTACCTTATCCTTAGTTGAGTCTATTCTGTTATTGTAAGTACTGATAACGTCTCTGCTTTCGCTAAAATATGTAATTCTACATCCAGGTGTGTCTGAAGTGGTTGTGCAAAGTAATCCATCAACCGTGAATACTGTATTTTCATTTATTTTCTTCAGCATTATCTCATAATGTGAATAAACTCCAGTCTCACTGGACACAGCAAAGCTTTGTGGATTTAGTCAGTCTGTAACTATGATTTTTCAGACACCTTCTGCATGTTTGAATAGGCAGAGTGGATACAGTAAATACTGTACACAGCATGTTCATGTCGCATATTGCATGTACATATATTTAAGAGTTGTCAAATAGCCAACAATCTTCAGTGGTACCCTTTCTCAGGTCAAACTTCACGTCCCATTTCAACACATTTATAGGAAGCAAACTGGATTCACACCCCCGTGTCTTTGACGGTGAATAAATGATGCAGATTAACTCGGATAATGTGAGCAAAAAGGGTTAAAAACAACTGTGTCCTTTCAAAGCGTGCAATTTTGTTAAACAACTTGTGGATCATATTGTTCATGCAAACTGTGAGCTGACACTATCGGTCCTTGGTGATACAATTCAAGCCTGACCCAAGAGTGTGATTCAAACTACAAAAAAAGTTTCCACTCTGTCCTTACAATGACTTTACAGCAACCTCAGTTAAACCCCTCGGACGAAAAATGTCTGAGCTAATATATTCAGATATTTAACTTGAGTGGACGTGATCTTGGTGAACCCTCCGTAACTCTCGCTCTCCACAGATTCTTTGGCGTACGCAGAGAGCATGACAACATCGTCGGTGTGGATCCAACAGAGATCCGTGGTGAGTAATTTTAATTGCTTTAACACATCCATCATCGTTTGTTTATTAGTATTTCATGCTCCGATGCCTCTTAGTTTTCATTAAAAATGTCTCAGAGAGAAATAAGTTCAGTCTCTAAATCTCAGCTGAAATGTTTGATATTTACAGGTGGCATCTGTGGTTTGGGTCCAACTCATTAGCAGGCTCAGGGACTGATGTCAGGGGCCTGAGTTTGGAGCTGTATCTTAATGGAATGTGTGAGGTTTTTGGCTAAAAATGTCCAAAATATAACACTTGCCTCAGCGAGTGAATAGGGAGAAATCTATGAATCACACACACACACACACACACACACACACATACATACGCAGTACTCTGGAGGACTGTACACGCCAACACTTGATGAATCTATCCCTCTGCTATGACAGTGATTGTGGTCTAAAACTGGATAAGTTGGGAGATGTGTTGCGTAGTTTCTGCACTGGGATGGCTGAGATGCTCGGCGGCTGCAGAATTTCTGTTAGTCAACATGCTGTCAGCGTCTTATAGAGGATGACGTTTTCACTGTTTGTTCACCCTTTCTGCCAAAATGCTTATGAATTTTTAAAAAGTTTCAAGAAGTGTGTTGCAACGAGTTTTGAATAAAATAAATGGTTTATGTGCTTTGTGCATTTTAGATATCCACAAAATCTTCCTTTTGTCTCTGTGTCTTTTTGCCTTGATTTTAAATGGGGAGGGTTGTCATGTTATTATTAACTTTAAATATTGTGTGTTGATTTTTATTTAACAATTATATTCAGAAGTCTGGTAATATTTTCTATTTTTCTTACAGTCATCATATCCCTTGGAGGATCAGCGTGTAGAGATAGCCGCGTAGTTGCTGATGGCAACCCAGTCACCTCAGCCTTGACGTCCAAATGTGAGAGCCAGTTCTAGGTCTAGAGCCAGTGTTTAGTTTGTACTTTGGCGTCATTCTTAGAAAACAAAAATAGAACAATGAAAACAAAAGTTCTGAGTATTATATTCTATTTCTGTGATGTTAGAGTTAGATAGAGTCACCTAACAGTGTGGAGAAATTATAAAGTATTAAGAGACTGACCAGTGGATCTTTGATTTGATTTTTTTCATGTGATTTCTTGACAATAACAAAAACATAAAACATCACCAGACTTCTGCTTTAGAGTTATATTATGTTGTTAAATGGTTTAAAAACGGTCTAGTGAATTATGAAGTCCAGTAGACTTTTCAGCTATTGTACTTTTTAAAAAATGTGTCAATTTTAAATAAATTCATCTGCACTATATTAAGGCTTTCATCTTGTGCTGCGTGTGAAACATCACCAGTGCGACATTATATGAATGTGTCTCTATCTTTATATCTTTATCTTTTTTCCTTTTGTCTTGATGTTCTTGCCCATTATTTTATTTAAATGGAAAAATAAGAAGTGAATACTAAGCTGTGGTAAATATTATAATCTAATGCTCATTCAAAGTGGCAAATTATTTAAAAATTGCAAAAAAAAAAAAAAAATCATGAAGGACAGGTTTAAGTACCTTCTGGATACTTTTTCTCCTTCCCATTCTTGTGCTCTCTCACACACACACACACACACTTACATGTGTGTTTATATTCTCCACTGTGCTGCTATTCATAGGTAACAAAATGTGACCTACCATCAGAGACAGATGGCCTGGCATATGTTCCTCTACCCGACTGCCTCTTTGGAAACACACACACGCACCCACACATGCACATAGGACCTAAAGCTTGGAGACCTGGTGTTCCTCAGCATCCCAGTAAGCCCATAATAAGAATGAGAGTGACATTGTAAGGATTAACATAGTGGCATTGCGGAGATACAGATGGGGCCTCAGCGTGTCTCTAATGAATGCGTTCTGTGGAGCCAGTAGATCTGTCTGCTGTACAGTATGTGCAGTGGTTTATATGTTGCAGCTCCACTTATTGACTTGGCCTCAGTTCAGGTCCCACTAAGATAAGTGCCAGGTGATGACGTGAGGGCTCTGCGGGTGTGACACAGTTAGTTCTGAACCCCGTAGCTCCCAGCGGGCATGCTCCCTGTGTTTCTTCATAGTCCAGAGGGGGCCGGGAGCCAAGAGGTGACACATAGCAGCAGTAAAGGGGGGGCGGGCAAGACTGTAAGTAACTGGTGGAAAAAGATAGCAGAGGTCCACAGAAGAAGAGGAGAAGAAGAAGTAGATGTTTCAGTGAAAGTTTTCTCAGAGAGTTTCTGTACATCCCGTTTAGCAGTGGACGGTGTTATGAAGGGGTGAAGTTAGTGACAGCTACAGTAGTCCAGTCTGGAGATGAGTAGAGACGAGTGGTAGCACAGAGATCGAGAGCAGCCAGAAAGAAAAGCCCGACCACTTGGGTTCGCCAGAGGAGCGCCCCCCCCCAAAGTAAGCCACTTGGGCTGCAGAGAAAGAGGCGAAACAGAGGACAGGGAGAAGTTAGCCAACATCTGCGACTTTATGGCTGAAAAATAGCTCATTCACATGGGGGAGTTAGTCATGCAAGACAGCGGGGTGCAGAGAGGGGACATGGCCAGAGGAATGTTAGCACCTTTAAGCCTTTACTCAAAACCAGAGTAATTAAGTAAGCTTAAGGCATCTCGTTCTCTGGCAGTGCTTCCTTTGTTCTCCTGATCTCGGTAATCCAGCTAAGTCTACCCTGACACTCACCCACACAGGCTGACCCATCATCATTGGGCTCAAAGCCCTGGTTGCATCTCCTCTTGGCACGGCACTTATAGCTGCCATAGGTGTTGGTGCAGACAGGGCGGTCAGAGGGGCACACAGAGGGGAACTGGGTACACTCATCTTCGTCTGAGGGAGGGCGGAGGTGAGGGAAGGAAAGACACGTTTTGTCTTGGTTTCAAACAAGAGCACAAGCACAGAACGAGTAACAGATAAATCTTTGCAACTTGCCTGTGCAGCGGCCATTCTCATTCAGGGCAAATCCATGGCCGCACTGTAAGACACAGTCAGTCTAATTAGAAACAAGGACTTTTTTGGATGAAAAATCCTTCAAACCCGAATGTGATTATACGGACAGGTGATGAACAAAAGAAAAAACCTGATGAAATGAGTGCAGAAACACAAATTTTGCAGATGCTTCCATTGAGATGGCAGCATTTTGCTGGCACGATTTGGTAATTGCTAATTAACGAAAGTTATTCAGAGCGACCGTTTAATTTATTCCATAATGAAAACATTTGGAAGAACACTGTTCATCCCTGAGACCTGGATAATCCATGCCAATAAACGCTGCAGCTGTTGTGGAGGCTTGTAGAGGCCCGACACCTGGTTTTTGCCTTTCATTTGTTGCTCAGCTGTAGAATTTGGAAGTTATTATGATGGCATAAGGTTTTTGTTTGTAGAAAAATAGTAAACGTTTTTCATTAGAAAATCTACTTCTTTGACTGGATCCACCAAAGAAGAACATTTTAGTTCTCACCAAAGCCTAACACTCTTTTAGATCATTTGTGATTGCTATAAAGTACTCATGCACCTCTATTTCCACAGTAGGAGTGATTTCCTCCTCATCTCTTGGATAGTGGATCTCCAGCACTGAGTTGATGTCTGAAGGTTCCAGGGGCCGGGCTGATGAACGGCCGTCTGGCCAGTACACCTCGACATTGGTGGCCACATCCTTACCTGGTTAGACATACAGCACACAGACACAAACACACACAGAGGAATATGCATATGTCCTTTTTAGTGATTCTCGAGGCATCTCAAAGTTCAGTGCATACTGTTGGTTATCGTGTCTCCTTCCTTCCCTTTGGACAGAGTGGCACTCCCCTCTTCTCTCTCCATTAACTATTTTAATCAGGCATAGAGAAAGCCCCTCTCCAGAGGGCCTCAGCAGCCCTTAATTAAAGTGGCATTTCTAATGTAAACAGATCTTGACTTACCTTGCCAGACAGTGATCTACTCAGCAGGTGTGCTGCCTGAGAGCCAAAGAATAATTCACCTGTTCTGCTCCCACATGACACCCTCTCATTTAATGCTGGGGAGTCACATGTCCACTAGTGGTGCTTTTTGCAAGTATGTTTTGAAGTCACACTGGTGTGGAAAGTGTGTTATGATTAATCATTCATTAAAATGACAGCCTCTAGAGACGATCTGTGTTTGGACTCGGTCCCAGGTACCAGGACTGGATGACCACCAGCTGACAGTCCTATGGGGGCAGAAGGAGGTGGTTCCAGGCCGGCTTCCAGCTGCAGCACCTGTCCCCGATCTTTCTCTACTTTGTCCACTCAGCTCCCTGCCACAGAAAACTTCCCATGGGTGTCTAATCAGGCTGGAGGTATTACAACAATGCTTTCCACATGGAGCTTTTCATTTCCTTCTCACTTCTCTGAAAAGCTTTTCTGTTCATTTCTTCTTCTGTTTGTTTTTACCCAGCTGTAGCACAGAGCGTGGTTAGTCAGTCATCAATCAATGGAGAGTAAATCAACAACAACAAGTCTGTTATTAAGCAAAAATGCCAAACATTTGCTGGTTTCAGTAATACTTCCATTCAGCTTTGTGTCGCCTGACTGTTGAAATAAAAACCTACCAAGGCCAAAGTGGGCGACAGGCTCCATCTCACACAGGTACCCCGATCCACCATCGATGATCCGTGTGTGGGGGCCGCTCTTTTTGGTGTACACCACCACTTTAGCTCCTCTGGCGAAGGCACCAAATTTGGTCCGGGGAATCACTCTCAGCCAGGAGTTAGTGGTTCCCTGAGACGCAGACAGAGTGAGAAAAGAGAGGGAGGGTTTGGTTGAAGATGTCACCATCAAGCTGATGCTGAGGCTTTTAAGTGGTCTCTCAAACACTCACCAGGTTGACTTTGTAGATAGAGAGCGGCTGTGCTGCACTTTCACCATGAGACACCAGCAGTTCCAGACGCCCATCACCATCAAAGTCCGTGGCTACAGCTCCTGAAGAGCCATCACAGTAATGATGCAAGTAAACACTTCAGGAAACAGCCTGCATAGCGATCATTATCCTCATGCAGGGAAAAATGGACATAATGTTTCAACAGTCATAGCATAATTATGTAGAACAAGTCTTTCTTTTTTTTTTCTTTGATGAAGCACAGGAGCAAACTCAGATCCCTGGTGGAGCTCTGGTGCCACCTAATGGTAAAATTTTGGAGTAGCAGATACAGACAGCTGTCTGTTCTGCCACACTCACCGGTTCCTCGTCCGTCAGGCTCTGACGCCTCGCCGACATTAAGTTCTTCTATTTGGGGGTCTCCGTGTTCTCTCCTGCTCACCCTATCAAATCAACATCACGGCGGTTACCCATCAAATTGCTGTAAAACATTAACACCATGGCCACTATAAATATAGAAGCAGTGTTGGAAAGCAACTGTTCATTTGTTACTGTAAGTATTGTGCTTCAGCGTAAATTTGGGGTCCTTGTACGTTATACTTTTACTGCATTTCAGAGAGGAATATTGTACATTTTACTCCACTACATTTACTATAGTTGGCAAATATAAGTACAAGTTACACCACAGATTAAGATTGTGCATACTAAATATATGATCAGCTAATAAAATATGATTTTTAATATGACATCTATCTATCTAGCCCGCATTGCTTCCACATCAAAAATTAAAACAAACCACTGGGGAAAACATTTCTTATATTATGATTATTAGTATTTGTTGACACATACAGTACAGTACATAATCCATTATCCCTTCTAAAATATCTGTTGATTTACTTACTGGTTATTTT
This sequence comes from Protonibea diacanthus, assembly GCA_028641955.1. Lineage (NCBI taxonomy): Eukaryota > Metazoa > Chordata > Actinopteri > Sciaenidae > Protonibea > Protonibea diacanthus. The sequence goes on from CM053989.1 coordinate 12,498,069, forward strand.
GTAGCTTTATCTGATTGTAAATTGCATCTTTTTGTGAAGCACTTTGGTCAAAATGTGTAGTTTTTTTAATGCCTTAAAAATAAATCTGCAGAAGGATATTGTTTGGAAGATGTATGCACCTTTAGTGACAAAGCATTTCTATCTATTTCCAAGTTTCTTGAAGTTATAATTTCATTTCACAGTGCACTAATTTGCTGATCTGGCTGTTAAACCTCTCAGCTCAGCTAAATATTGATTAGTTTTATTGAATTAATTAGCTTGGGTACAATAGTTTGCACTTGTTTTTTTTTTTTTTTTTTCTTCAGTGCCAGAGTTAAATTAGCTGATTCATCTTCATACAAGACAATAGCAGAGCCAAGAGCTGCGGAGCAGTGACCCCTGTCAGACCTTCACCGTGTCCAGAAAGACAAATTCTCCTCCAGTGATCTGGCGTGCAGGAATATTCTGATCCAGGAAATCTCTGAGGCTTACACTGATTATTGATATTCAGTATGAACTGACCCACCAGCTCATGGAAACATTCATCAAGACTTCTGCATCCTGTTCAGAGAAATATGCCAGATCAGATTTTTATTCAGACAGGATGGGTTTATTCTACTATTAAGTCCTAACAATTGATATGTATCATATATTGCATTTTGAGAGCTGAGCTCATTAATATTATCTAGAGAGGAAGCCAAACCACAAGCCAAAAAGAGACCTAAAACTGTCTTAATGAAAGATTCATTCATGTGTGGAGGAGGAGGCGGGATGCCAGACTAGATAAGTATCCTTGGCTGGGAATTTTAAATTCTTCGCAGCTTCCAAGCCCAGTTTTAGAATATTAAATCAAGACACGAGAGTAGTTCATTAAGCTCATCATCAAACTGCTATTAAAACTTACTATCATACTTGTACAACATATGTGTGTGTTTATGTGTGTGTTTCTGGGTGAGTACCTAAAGAGCCTGTTAGCCGACGGGCCCCTGTAGGCGATGTTATTGAAGAAGACCTCCAGCTCGTTGTCATTGTCAAAGTCTGCAGCGATAACGGTGCGAACTGGGGACGGCATGGAAAACTTCTGGGATGCTATGTCCTGAGAAAAACACACGGTACGTCAAAACACACTTTCTGTGTTTTGATGTTGAAAACAAATTAGAGAATTCAGCACAACCAATTAATTATAACCAAATTCTGAGAGTTTCACTCTGCTGCAGATGTATTGATAAAGAAAGCGCGTCTTTATTGCCATGCTCATCATATATTGATATGTTATACGTGTGTGCATGCATTAACAATTGACGGATGTTTTGTAGTGAATTTTCTAAACTTAGATGTGAAACTTGTGTAGGAAGAATGTTACATTCAAGGGTACTGCATTTAGTATTTATTATTGTTTTCTCAGTGAAACCTATTCTTATTGCGGCTTGCATCCTGTATGTGTTCAGTCCAACATGCGGACAGATGGTGCGAGCTGAGCCAAAGGGACAGTTCCATAACATGAAGGTCACAAGTTCAGTCTCCACAACGTGTCCATCAATAATCCAGCGCTGGAGTTTGACACTGATCTGTCATCTCAGTGTCAGTCACCCCAGTTTCATCTAAAGTCTAAAGATAAAAGCAAAGAACCCGTTTAACATCCTCTGCCTTCAGAAAGGTAGACTGCAGCTGTTCTGCCCCCAAAAGAAGTCTCCTCAGCAGAGGAGTTTTTGCACGAGAAAGTAACGGATATCTCCTCGCTTCAGTGACACGGTGATAAGTCGGGGAAGAGTTATAGAGCGGCCCTTCACTCCCTCCAGTATTTACTCCCTGTTTTAATTATAAGGCTCATAAAGTCGGTGGGGGGAGGGCGAACAGTGACCTTCTGCTTCTCAGGTGAAGGAGAGGGGATGGCCAACTGAGGCCATGAGGGAGGGAGGGGAGGCAGTTCTAAATGTACTATATTATTAGGCGGATGAATAGATGTGCCATAAGGAAAAAGAAAGGACTCTGACCAAAACAAATATGGAGCAAAGAAACATGAGATTTAAAGAAAAATAGGTTCAACCATTTTTTGTTAAGAATTTCAAAATGGAAGATAACTTTTGGTAGATTTCATGGAATTCATTATTTTTTTTATATATATATGAAGTAAATATTATAAATAATATCCTGACAGTTTTACTGTCAACTTAGTATCATAGTGTTTTATTACACTATTTCTATTGAAAGATAAAATTTTAAAAAATATGTTGGAATAGTAGTGCAAATAATTTATTATTATTATTATTATTATTATTATTGGATTGTTCATTCCACCTGTTTATAGGGTAAAATATACATGTATTATAAAATTGCTGATTTCAGTATACAAAGCAAAGCAAAACTAGTTAGTTTCTAGTTAGGCCCTTTTCCATCTCTTTAAATACATATTCAATATGCGTGAGTGTGTTTTTGTGTGTGTCTGTATGTTTAACCTATTGCAAGGAAAACCTCTGCAATAGATTTTAATTAAAGCACAAACAGGCCTAATCGGCACTTTCCACTACCCAGGCAAGCTGCTGTTTCAGCCCAATTTAATTAGCGGTGTACTGGAGTGATACAACAGCTTCATTATGCATGCCAAAGGTCAACACGGCTAGTAGGAGTGTCAGCTTGTGTGGAGGAAAGGGGTCTTAAATGTGTTGTGGGCTCGTGATTTAACAATCTTGGTTTAAAAAAATGTCAGCTAGCTAATTCAATTTGTCTTATGTGTGTGTATTAGAGCGCAATGCGTGTGTGTGCGCATGTTTGTGTGTGTGAGCCACGCTGATGGAATTGTCTTTGAGCTAAGCATCACACATTAACCCCTTATTTGACCCCTATAAAGATGTCTCCCATGACGTTTATCTCTTTGGTAAAAGATGCAGCCGCAGGCCCAGGCAGATAGATCACCGAGCGCGAAACCTCCGCAGATTTACGCACAGCAGAGCTCGTCTCTGTCCCTGCTGCTATTTACTGTACTACACAAACACATGTACACTCCTGGCTCTCTCGCCCGAGTCGTCAATAGACGTTGATTCGGTAAATCAGCTGCCCGTCTTTCTTTAAATCCCGCTCAATCCCAAAGTGAAGCAGCGCTGACAAGCGCTAATTCACTAGCCATTCGTTAGTACTGATAACTCTGTGATTCACAGAGTTAATGGGCGAGATTTGCTGCCTTTGTGCTGCTTGTTCATTAGTCATTGATTCTGGAGAGAGAAGGAGAAGAAGAAGAGAGAACCACAACCTCGCTCTTAAACTCTCCTACATCATTCGCCGTGCCTGATATTCTGATGGGGCAATCATTCGACACAAATACTGTAGAATCTTTCTTCCAAAGAAATACATCCAACCAAACTACTTGACACCTATCTACATGGTTAGATACCACTAAAGATATCCACCCATCCATCCATTTCCTGTCGGCAGTTCGCTACAGACATCTAACAACATATTTATTTTGTAATTTGGGTCAATTGGCCTCTTGATAAATAACTGAAGGCCTCAGTGCTGTTTAAACAAAGTGCTTGTCAGATGGTGTCGTAGCATATGAAACCCCCCGGGTGAAGGTTTCATCTGACTACATCTGATGTTTTGTGAACTTTCTAAAACCAATCATGCCACTTTCTGCAACGTTTGGCCAGGTGTGCAGAGGTGTGAAAGTTATTACAGTTTATACTTTCCTCTAAAGCAATTTTTTTCCCCCCGCTCCCTACATTTCCATCACTTTTTGCATGTACAATCATAACCCCACTCATTTTGTCTTTTCACCTTATACTCCAGTGTACCAGAACACACTGAGATCTTAAAACCAACACTGATACAACATGTTTTTGTGTAACTATTGGCATTAAGAGTTGTTAAATACCCACAGGAAACACATTTGGACCTACCTTGAACTTATGTTTGCGGTTATTCAGCTGCATGTACAGGCGATGAGGTCCATTCCAGTTCCCGTAGACGATGTCTGTCTTGCCGTCACGGTTGAAATCTGCCAGAGCGACCCCTCTGCCATGCTGCATGGGGTCCTCCACACCTAAAGGAATATGGTAATACACTCTTGTTCTACAATAAAGCCCGTATTGTTTTTGCACCACATTCATATGAACTGATCTGCGAGGTTGTTAAACTGTATGTTCCTCTCACCCGCCTGCTGCGCCACATCAGTAAAAGTTCCATCCCCGTTGTTCCTGAACAGGAAGTTGGGTCCGTACTCGTTGTCGCAAAACACATCGGACAGGCTTTGACTGACAATGGGCCCCACCACGACACCTCGCCCTCCTGCACACACGGTGAGACAAGGTGCAGAGAATTGGGCAGTTAAAAAAAGAGGGAGAGCAGAGAAATTTAGGAAGTTAAAAAAAAGGAGGCATGATTGGTGAAACAACAGCGAGAACAGAGGGAGAGCGATCAGCTCCATAACAAAAGTGAATGGCGAGAGATCATTACTGTCTTTCCGGGCCATTTCCTCTAAGCAGGGCAGGTCTTTCTGCTGACACAGACACTGAATCTGATGGGCTACACACACATAAACACACCTAGGCACGAGCACAAACAAATACAAAAAAAAAAAAAAAAAAAAACACAAAGATGCGACACATGCTGAGAACTGTTTGCATTAACCAAAAACTAACAGTAATTTTCTCCTGAAAAGATCTTTTTGACTGTTCACTCTCTGAATATCACCCCAGGATTTTCCAATGACATTCCAGAAAGTGAAGTGTCTCAATAAAGTGTCTCATCTGAGACCAGCGGAGTCTAATTATGGAGTTGAAAGGGCTTTGATTGCCCTTCTAGTATGCAGAGTCAGTGCTGTGAGTCAGGACTCGCTCCTGATTTACTGGCCCGCTCCATCAGCCCAGACAAATATCACTCGCCCCCTATGGCCATAAACCACTAATGTCCCTCCAGAGATATGTAACCATTAGATATACAACTCCACTGACTGTCCCTCTGTTCTGATTAACGGCGGTTTGATGACAAAGCCATCTACCCTACATCATTCACAGTGATTCTGGTCCAGCCCACTCTGCCCCCACCCGTGGCTTAGATGACATCCTGCATGCAAAAAAGATCCTCAGATGATGAAGATTGATTCTGTTACGCTCATACAAAGTCATCCCCCGTTTCTAAAACTTACTTGGCCATCACCGTCAAGGACTTTTTCAATGGTTACTATAAAGTATCAGAGAGGCGGCATTTTTTTACTTATGATGATCTCTATTATTAAACACACAGATCACAGTGAAATTATTCATTTTGGCATTTACTATTATCCTCTTCAATACCAATCCATCCAAGGAAGGGAAGTGAGCTGAGGTGTGGCGAATTTTAGTGCCGTTTCTGAAGTAAATAATCAATCTCAAGGTCATTCATTCCGTTTCACAAGCGTTTAAATGGCAATGTTATTCAAAGTAATTCCTCTGCCCAGTACAGGGGGAGATCATTATTGTCCCGTAAGAGCAAGGGCAGTTTAAGAAACAATAAAAAAAAAAACACCCTCAAATTTAAAACGAGTAGAGGCATTGAAATAGTGAACACGATGCGCACCGCAGAAATGCAAAAGATTAGAGATTAGAGAACTGCAGCACATAAGTGCATGGCATAAATTTTAATTATTGCAGATGGAATAAATGAATGACCTATATACACCTAATTTCTAGAAGCCCATATCTTTCTTACAGGGAGGATGATTTCACCAGTAGTTTACCTGGTAGATCGTGCCCCCCATGTACGTATTAAGGCCTTACTGCATCAACTCTCTCTCTCTCTCCCCCCTGAATTTCCTGTCTCTCTCCAGACAGCTGCTACTCACCAGTTTTGTTTTGTTTTTGTTTGTTTGTTCAACTTGTTGCTGTCTGTTTTTCACACTTACATTTTCTTTCAAACCAGTCAGCAGGAGGGTCAGGAGCGATTCTATAAAAACAGTAACCTGATGTCAACATTAAAAATATGTAATCTTGCAGTCTCTCACGCTCTGGCATGTACAGTGACGCTTTAATCAGACTGACTCTGGCTGAGATGGTTGCACATAAAATACAATGTGCTGCAGTGGCGTCCACATACTTATATTACCAGCTTCAGAAGTCTGGGGAAACCACTCCAGGCTGTGATAGATGCCGTCTCTGAGCTGTTGAGCTGGTCTGATGTATGTGTGCGTCGCCCTTCGCTTCCCTGTGACTTTGACTGGAGTAAACAGCTGACAGGGCCAAAAGAGCCCACAAACACTTCTCCCTCTCTCTCCAGCCCTCTCTTTCTTCTTCCATGCATTCACTTGTCATGTCCTCTTTCTCTCGCTTTGTCTTTTCTTTTTCTTTTTTTTTCTTGCCTGGCACCTGTCCAGCTCTCCCTTACCTGCCTCACATCTAGCATCCGCTCTGAACTAAAGTCCTATATTTCAGACTCCATGGGTACAAGCAACAAGCGCATGCTCCTCTGCAGATGTCTGTATAAATCACACTGAAGGTCCAGTGGTTGATGTTAAAGCAGAGGTGGACGTCTCACACACACACACACACACACACACACCTACCAGTGAACTTGTTGACTCCAGCCTGCTCTGCCACGTTGGAGAGGGCGATGACGCCCTGTGAAAGGTCGCTCGCTGCCTCATCCATTTCTATGAGAGCATGAGGACCCACGCTGCCACTGGCATAGTTAGCTATGTAGATAGCGTAACGGCCTGTACCCTGCGAAAAAACAAATAAGATTTACACTCGCATTGTAGTACTTTAGATTGATCTTTGTCATGAGACCATTTTTTGAGGGTCTCGTGTAGGAATCAAAGAGTTTAGTCTGTAAATTCTGCAATGCAATGCATACTGAGAGAGCTGGGACCACTCCTCACTCAAAGAGATTTGATGAATAGTTACATATTAGCTACCTAAGTAGACTCTACAGTATAATGTCCAGACATAGCCTTGTCTTGGTCTCAATACACTCTGGACTTGGTAAAGATTTGGTTTCGGTGTGGGTGGTCTTGAGAATAACATTGTTACATAGTATAATAAGAAACTATAACTGGCATGAGTAGCTACATGTGAAATGATTTGATAATTCAGCAGAACCCTTAAATGGTCAAGTTACCTGATTTACAGAAAGCATGTGTTGTTCAACCTTGCACAGGTGTGTGATTTATCAGCAGGAGATCAGCATCATCTTTTATTTTATAGGAAATCCTTCTACCACAGTAAGTGGTGTAAAGGCAGAGAGCAGTAACAAAACTGCTCTCTGAAAATATGTTAGTCTGTCTCTAAATACTTACCAAGTTCCCCGCACTGTCTGTGGTTTTTAAATCCCATTGATGTATTGTATAGGTATATTGATGTATAATTTATATATATTTTTTTTTTTTTCTTTTTCCCCTGTGTAGATCTGGTCTCTTTCAACTCCTGAGGGAAAAGATTTGGATCTTTAGCTGCTAAATGCTTTACCATGTTCAGCAGCTTGTCTCTAACTGTGTCTATCAGCTGTTTGGTGCTGAGCATGTCGTGTACAGTGAGTTTTTTTTTTTTAGCTGAAAACAGCTGCCTGCTGTTGCTGAAAATGACGCTATTAAAAGTGTAAAGTCAGTAAAGCTGAAACTCGCTATAAAGCTCTATAAAATCGAGGAAAGATGCAGATTCAGGTGATAATTCGCAATAGGTTCACGAATGAGCGATTCCTTTCACATTGTCATTATATTCTAAATAAATCAATTATAACTTTATAGAATTAAAGAGATGATCTCTAACCATCTTATTTCATTATTTTGTTATTTTTGTCAATATCGTTCACAGGTTCTCCCAGTCAGACCTTTTCTGGCCCCTTTATCTCTTTACCCTGTTCCTACCCTTTACCCCCTTTCCCTCAGCCTCTCTCCCTCTACTTCTTCCTCTGCTTCCCTTTGGAGATTAATTTCACACTCCATTATCAGTCAGAGTCCCTGCAGACACAAACTCACAGATGGAACCACACTAATAGACTACACACTCAATTCCAATGAGCTTTCCCACCAGGCCTAACATATTTCAATCAATACAAACACATGCACGTAACACACACACACACACACATACACACACATAAGCCAGTTCACCATTTGTGTTAACTTTACTATATTTTCACAAGACAAGAAAAGTAAATGAGTCTAGTTGATGTAAATGTCATGAAGCGTCACGTTATGGCCTACTGAGGTGGGAGGAGTGTGTTGCACTTACACACACACGCACGTGCGCGCACACACTCAATGAACTACAATGAAAGTACTGAAGGCCACTGGCAGTTACTTAACAAACTTAAAAGTCAACGATTTTTCAATAAGCCTTTCACCCAAGGCCAATTTCTGGCACTGTGATCGGCGTCTTGAATAGTCTGACATGCATGCCTGCATTGTGTGTGTGTTGATGGCCTTTACATACGCCAGTGTTCACAGCGATCACGAGGACGCCTGGATAAGCTCTCGCCCCTGATCTCATTTATTTTCAAAGGAGATATATATATTGTTCTTTTTATCAAACATATTTGAATTATTCTGCCTTTTAAAATCCACCTTTTTCTTTTTCATCCTGTCTGCCAGCTGCAAAGTGGACCAATCCATCAGTTCAACGTGAGACCCCTCAATATGTCTCCTTCATCAGTTTGGATAAGAATAATGATGGGGTGTCACTTTCAAGGAGACTGGGAGGGATGAAACAGTTGGATGACTAATTATCCCTCGTTTTTTTCTGAATGATAACACTTTATTTATGAGTCAACAACGCCAAGTATATGAGCTACCCAGCCGACCACACAACATGCTTTGATTTTGGCCCCTGTAACGTTCTGCCGTTGTTACAAATCTCTTCTAATAAATCCTGCTCAGCAATAGGAAAATATTTCCTCTCTCTCCGTGTCAGTCTGCTGGAACTACTGTAGCATGGAAGAGCACACATCAGGGTGTTGGCTTCCTCTAAAAGCATTATGCCATTAAAAGCAGATATCTTTCAAATCGGTTTGGCAGCTGCACAACCTATCAGTGCTCGGTGAGATGGGACTGTGGTTAAAAAAGTCTATTGTAATCCCTACTGTCCTCTTTTCTCTATTACTTTCTTTATCCCGTCCCCTGATTGGAAGTCAGAACTGTACTTGTGTGTGTGTGAGATAAGAGACAAAGAAAGAGTGTGAGCGTATCAGTCAAAGAGAGAAAAAAAAGGAGTAAAGGAGGTAGAAAGAGGGGGAAAAAAACAATAAGAAATGGACTGAGAGAAGGAGAGAAAATGCTACGGGCAGAAAGCAGTAGTGTGCAGTCATCACTCCTCCCCTCGTACGATGTTCTATAAAACAAACGAGCCCTGGCTTCTGTAATTACACTGGTGCGATGGACAGAAGAGAGGAAATGGCACACCATTCCCCCAAATGAACTGTCATAGCACATGCTGAGAAGGGCGGCGTAGGCAGGGCATGAGTTATCACTGGTAAACAAACAGAAGCACCCATGCATGTATGCAGAAGACACTCTGGGGAGTTTGTGTATGTGTGTGTGTGTGTGTGTGTGTGTGTGTGTGTGTGTGTGTGTGTGTGTGTGTGTGTGTGTTGTGGATCTGCATATACTCTGGGTTTGTCCGTGTGTGTGTGTGTGTGTGTGTGTGTGTCTAGTACCTTTCTGTCCACACAGGCCACTGAGCGCCCAGCCATACGGTTGGCTACATCTCTGTGTTCGTTAATGTCATCGTTCAGCAGATCTTCAAAGCGTCCATTACGGAACTTAAACAGCTTGTCAGAATACGTTGCCCGACCTTGATGTGGAGAGACACAGAGTTCAGGTGAGGCGAAGATTGTGCGCAGAGTAAAGAGGCATTATGCAATACAAGAACCGCGGGTGACTGGAGACAGGAGAGCAAGTCGCTGTGGCTGCAAGTGACCTCTATCATTTTTACAAAAATGATGGAGATGAGGCGTTGCAGTTTTGGCATTGTGCGCTCTGTAGCTCTCAGATTGATTAATAGCATCGCTGTTATCTGATGATGACTAAGATGAGATAAGCTTAATATCTGCATACTGATTCTCCTGCTTTGTCTCTGTACAAGAATACAAGAGGTACAACCTCTGTGTTAGCGTGTGCACATATGCATTCATCACTTTTTATTAAAGTGTACCTGAGCATGGAAAAGAAAATACTGTACCAGAGAAGGCGTTATTGGTGTTAAGGACATAAATCTCCTCCCGACCATCTCCATCGATGTCGCACGCCGTCACCCCAATGGCGTTGCCTTGACGGTCTCTCAGGGCGTAGAATGGGGAGCTACGGTTGTCAACCGCGATGTTGACAAGCCTTTTCTTCTCCTTGTCGTACTTTAGCACCAGGTTTGGGCCATTGTAGCTGTCAACAGGCACCAACGGAAAGAAGTTACATCTTTATTACAAGACTGGAAGCAGGAATCTAAGTCATAAAGTGCCATTTTTTTTCGTCCTACAAGCCATGAGTTGTGCCGAGATTGTTATAATTGCTGTGGCTATAACCTGGAATTAACTACAAAGTCTACATTTTCTTCAGGGTGCCAATTAAATCAATCATCCTTCCATTGCACCAGGAGCATGTGAAGCAGCTGCTTGTTGTAGTTGTAAAATTCCACACATATTTGGATACATAACCAAAAACTTTTGAAACTCCGTTAATGACAATTAAGGCCACAAAAATATGACCTATCAGCACTTTAAAAACTCTAAAGGGAACAATGCCAGTGTCATATAAACTGAAAGACTTCATCCTAAGATTCTTCTAATGTCCAATGAAATTACATCCTCTATAAGGTTTTGTGATGCCCTCTTGTGATACCTGCTGAATAGGATGTCTTGGCTAAATGACATTTATTAAGCAGGGTCATTTTGGTCCATCTATATTCTGTTAAGCAGTGAGAAATTCATTACTGCTTCACTGAATATAGACAGGCTTGCCAAACTCTTCCCATCAATGGTGCTCTATCCAATCACATTCGTTTTTATCAGCTGAGTGAGCCTCAGGGCACCCTTCTCTTGTCTTTTAGTCATTTGCCTTTGTCTCCAACCTTTTAGCTTTGAAAATGACAGTGCAGTTTTATTTTAGCCTCCATTGTAAAGTTAGATATCACTCAACGGCTAACTAATTGCTCTAATTGTGCATAATGAAAAAAAATTGCTTGTAACACTGTAAAGAGGGACTTTAGGGTGTTAGGATTCATGAAGCTTGAATTAATGTAACGTTGAGGAACACACACACGCACACACACACACATAACCTTTCTCCCCCTTTCTCACCCAGCCACAAACACCTCCAGGTCTCCGTCACCGTCCACATCAGTGACGGCCACGCCGTAGTTGAGCTGGGTGGGGTTGTTGTCGTAATCGTGTGGAAGGACGGTCTTGGTTATAGCTGAGAACATGGGCTCCGATCGCTGAGCCGAGGAGAGGGCGGGCAGGGACAATAGCAGCCACAATAACATCCTCACCTAAAGAAAAAAAAAAAAACACACCAAAAACCTGAATATGAACAATGCTACCATGCTGTTCATCTTGTGGCAGCTTCAAAAACCTCTCACGCTTTTTCTATCTCAAAAGAATTTTCCAAGAATTTGCAAAAGTGCAGCAATTGTACCAGTCTGGAAAAAAAAGAAAGCAGAACAATGCTGCTGAGAACATCACAATTCCCATCCTACAAATTCACACACAACACTCTTCAACTACAACACACACTGGTCCTAGCGGCCAAGCCAAATGAGAATCACATAAAAAGTGTAAGTCATACACTTGCAAACTGCAACACACGCCCTTGTTGCTAATTCCTCAAATACATTGCGAGGCAAACATCAGCAGATCGTTGGCGGAGCTTTCTGCTATACTCAGACATATGAAGATATACCACCACAATCAGCAGCGTTCTGCAGGGTTAGATCTGAACAACCCATCACAGGCAGACAGGCTGAGGAAATACAGGACAGAAAATCCATACATGGAGCCAGGCGTTAGCCAGAGGCCAAGTGAGCACAGAGGAAACCAATATGACCTGATATAACTGACTTGAGGTGCTGTTTCACAGACAGCGACCAAATTGGGAAGGCTCTTTTTTTTTAATAGAAGGGTTGGCTGATGTATAAGTGTCCTTTTAGTGCTCGGTAGATTAAAGGTGAACATCGAGAAATTGATCCAATCGACTTGTGAAGTGCAGGCAGGTAGAGAGGTGGTTTCTGATGCTCGCGCTGAAAAGGCAGAAGAGAAACATGACTGAGGGGAGAAGGGAACGAGGAAGGTCACCTCCTTAAGGCTCAAATAAAACGTTCATCATCAACAGCGCTGCGAAAACTTTACACACACCACACACACGCACACACACACACTAAATGGCGTTTACAAGCTGACAACTTGATTTGCTCAGGCTGTGGATTTATGAACGCCGCCTCCGCCATAGTCCTCATTGCACCTGTAATGCCACTGAGCTGTTCCCATCTATGCTCCCAGACTGCTGCAGATTCTTCCTTTTTTGCTGCAAGTGTCCAGATGATGTATGGCTCTTTAACATCTCCCTCAACAATTCAATTTAAGATAAAAAACCGCATTGCTGTTTGAGTAATACTCTCAAAAGCACATTGGCAGGGAGAGGATGCACCTTTTCTGACACCTGCAGAAATATGAGCAGGGCTAATGCTAGCTCTCTCGTGGCAGGCAGCGCAGTGATAATGCCGGCTGGTAGCGATGTAGACTGTGGCTGTTAGCAAGAAGGGTTAATTAACAACACAGCGAGCTCAAGATGAGGCAGCTTCTCCCCATTAGAGCAGGATGTAATGACAAATGAGCTGAGCATTTCCAGACTAGGCAGCTTTACTACTCCATGTTAGATAAGGCCAGTGATCCCTAAATTAAAAAGAGGAGGGTGGGTAAGCTTGGAAAGTGAAAATAAAAGTGTTGACAATGGTACACTCTTTAAAACAGACAATATGAGCACAAAGCAAGAACTTTTAGATCCAGTCTCCACTGCACACTCACAAGTCAGCAGCTGAACCTTAATGTCCACACATATGATAAAATATAAGCTGGGGCTTTATTCCTGTGGAGCTGCAACAAGACAGCGGACATATTTCAATGTGTCATCAGTCTGAAAACAAAGAAAAAGTCAAGTATTCCCAATAATTCAATCTTACTACGTGATAACAAGATAGAAGAGGAATGTAAAAAAGGGACAGATGAGTGCTTGAAAACCGTTGGGGACGGGCCTGATAAAATGGTAGGGTACTATATTATCCGTTCAAGGACGTACAGTCACTTTGCCCCGCTTTCACTGCGGTAAAGACTTCCCACTTGAGTCGCCAAGTAAAGTTGCAATGTGACTTTTCTACAATCAAACAATTCACAGAACAACCGACACGCTCATTGGGGTTTAACATCTGCAGGGTCAATAACAAGCCATTCCACTATAAGAAGAGGAAGTAGCATCAAAGTGGAGTAATTTGTAGTAAAACAGTCAAAGACCCTGAAATAGCCCTGGAAAAAAAAAATTGTTGTTTGAAGCAGAGAAATGTTTTCAATGTGGTTATTTATGTTGGCATTAAGAGGCCATTACCACAGCGTGCCACATCAGCATGTGCTTTCTGAAGCGTTCAAGCCCAGCTCTGATCCTGATAACACTGCGACAAAGAGCCAGCAACATCTTCACTTTCAAACACACACTTCCAGAAGCTCTTCCCCTGTGAAGGACACACTGACTGCAGAACACACACACACACACACACACACACACACACACACACACCATTTGCTATAGCAGTGCCCGTGAATTACACTTAACCGTCACTCTGAACAATCAACAATTGCCATTAATGTTAAGCTCTGGTTCATCCATCATTTACCTCAGTGAATATCAGACAATAACACCTCATTCCAGCAGAGACACACAGTGCAACAACTCACTACAACACCCCCATCTGCTCCACAACAAAACACTAGTTTAAAACATTGTGTAGGTCATGAACAAAACTTCATGAAGAAAACAGTTTTGATCATTTTTTGTTATAAAATCACACTTGAATTTAACACTCATATGATGGATGACACTGAACTTTTACATTTATGATGAATAATAATAGCATCCATCTATAGTCTTTTATATTTTTCAAGCATTAAATTAGATAAATGCACGACTCTAAATGAGTACACCAAGTACAAAAGCAAAGAGCAACTCATTAAAAATAAGAAATCTTGCTAAAACTGGAATAATTGCTGCAATAACGAGCCGTCTTTTCTTTCTGCTCATCGGCAGTTTCTCTCCCTTCTTTTAATGAACCCACTTTGTGTGAAGCAGCACTTAATCCGTGTCAGTTACTGTGGGTGATGATAAAACAGTATCACGAGCTATCAAACTGATAAGCAAACTGATCTCACTCGGGACTTCTGATTTGCTCTGACAAGAAAGTTGCGTTCAAACCAGGTCGGAGATCAACTTTTTTTTTTTTTTTTTTTTCCTATCGGCTCTCTCTGCAGCAAATCCCAGCGGAGCGCTTCCAGTCCATCCTGAAGCCGGAGGAAGGCAGGAGCATCAGCTCCAACAGCAAGCAAAACTCAGGTACTCACAGATGCGGAGACGCTCGGAAACTCCCGACAAAATCCTACAGCGACTGACAGCGGAGGAGAGAGAGAGAGAGACACACACACACACAAGTCGGCTAATTGTGCTGTGGATGCCGCAGTTATCTCAAGGGTTTTCCCACTTATCCCCTTTACACAACTTCCAAAAGATTTGCTTTATGAAATCACTGTGTGATATTTGAGCCAATCGCCGGACAGCTTGCCAGATATTTAAACACGTAACCAATAACAGAGCTGGGAGCCGCTGGGTGGGCGTGTCCCCAGGTGTTCATTATGATTCGGCAGTGGGGCGCAGCTGGGATGAGGATGCGGAGCTTCCTCGGTCCAGTTAGGATGCTCTGAGTCCTGCCCCGTCCACGTGCGACCATGTTTTTTGTTTTTTGTTGTTGTCCTTTTTTTCTTTCCTCTTTTTCAACATCAATAAGGAACCATCAGTGCCTTGAATTAAAAACTATCCGGGCAATATATGTCAGGTGTAAAAAAAAAACAATGTTGCTACATTTAAAGTTTTATAAATAACAAGATTTTCTGGGGTAATATCGTGATGCATGTGCAGTTGTGTGGTCTAAACCTGCTTTTAGGTGTTTCGTAGCATTTCGTATCAATAGTGTGGATACTCACCTCTCTTGAACCCTGGCCCACCCTACACACACTGCAGACGTCTATTCAATCAGTTCATGAACACAATGTAGTTGTATAATTTATATTTTTATATGTGAATGTTTTTATTTACCTCTGGCATCCTCCCACAATCCAAAGACATGCACTTAATAGGTTAATTGGTGACTAAATTGTCTGTTTTGACTCTGATGTAATAACGGTAATTGAGTGAATTAAATGCACACTTGCAAATGAAACGGTGGGTTCTCAAATGACCTCTTTGACGTTATCTTTAGAAGACCCCAGAGAGCTGTTTCAGCACTCCTCGAGGAATACAAGTAATAAAACAGGAGCATCACATTTGCAGAGTCGCAAGCATCAATAGCAATGATCCTCAGAAATAATAAATAACTCTTTCACCGAGTGATGAGCAAAAAGTTAGTGTTCTCTCTCATAACAGTCACAAGTGTGTGTGTGTGTGCGGGCGTGTGTGTGTGTGTGTGTGTGTGTGTGTATGTGTGAGAGAGAGAGAGAGAGAGAGAGAGAGAGAGAGAGAGAAGGGGAGAGTTTGCAGGTTTACTGCTGCCAGATGTATAATTCTTATGTCATGCTCCACTGAGTCCAGCTTCCCAGAGACCCCCCAATGAAATGAGTTGTGTGTGTAGGCCTATAGGTGTGTGTGCGAATGTGTGCGTGTGTGTGGTTGCGCACAGCCTGGTGAAATGAGATGTTCACATCCCAAGGACGTCTCCCACCATAATTTAAACTCACTGGTGCTGGAAGACTTCAAACTGAAAGTGCTGAAGTCATAAACCAGTGCACTTCTGTCTTTACTGTTATTGTCCGTGATCTACTGGTGTAAATCTGCGGGCAGGTGGCTGTGACTCAAACAATGCAAATACCAGGACAGAAACGTTAAGCTTCTCCATGCTGTGATTAAGGCATATTGGCTCCAGGCTATAAAATTAAGTTAAAGATCCAAAGTCAACACTGCTTTCACTTCTTCTGATCGCTCTTATGTTGCAGTTTATCTGCTCCATTTGATTTACAGGTTGCAGAGCTCTCTGACACGGTCACAAAAAAATACAAGGGGGTAAGAAGAAAGAGAAAATCCTCGAGGCTTGACGTACTGCAGTGCATGATACCTTCAGCTATTTACTCCCTGATCTACAGTCTCTCACAGCAGAGACCAGAGTGTTTTTATTTATGAGGGGACAAAGAGACATCTATCAGCACTCAGCTGAAGCCGGTGACAGTGTGTAGTGTGACTTTGAGGCAGAAAGTGAATTGTATTCCTTCCCCTGGGGCACACTGGGACAAACCACAGACAAGATGTTGTGGTTTCTGTCTGTCTCCAGTGGCTACACACACTCACCCAGCGCTTCTCAGCACCTTACTTCACCCTCCGCTCATTGGCAAGGTTGTGCACCCCCCCCCCCCCCTTCCACCTTAGACACGATGATCTTAAAATAGAGCTTCTTTAAGTGAAGATGAGGAGTGTAGAAAGCTCAAGGGGAAGGGAGGGGCTTTTACTACAGCATGAAGAAACGTCCCCGTTCCTCTTTAAGGGCTGTTGAAAGATGTATAGTGCTACAGCATCATGATGAATCCCCTCCGTGGTGGATAGGAGAACACTTCTCATATCATTAAGCTTTAGTAATGGTCCCACTGCCGCGTCCCCTCTGGCAGGGTTGCCTGGCGTTCACTCCTCTGGCTAACAGGCCTGCTGGCTACCTACAATCCCACCGCTTCACTGCTGCTGCTGTTGCTGCTACCTCAGATACTGATGAAGAGCTTCCTGGAGCAATGTTTAGTGAAGCTGCCAGATCCAGAATGTTTTCTCATCAATTTAATATTACTCTTGAAGCTTTAATTCCCCTATGAATATGACCTTTTTCAGCTTTTTTTGTTGTTGTTGTTATTTTGAGAATATATTATTCTATACTCTCAAATGGCACAAAATCAAAGTATATATTTGAGCCGCTCGAACACTTGGTTGACAAATTTGTTAAGTGAAATATAGTTATTGATGGATTAAAGGAGAGTTTGAGCAACAGCGCAGACAGATTCCCTTTGATACGTCCTAATGCTTATTCTACCGAAAGGAAATATGTTAGCAAATCCTGCACATGTTTGTGTCTCACATGAAATGGACATATGCTCATATTATATATGGCCTAACGTGTAGTATTCCTGTCTCTAGCTATTCAGAATGGCAGATTGATTCTGGTGGAGAAAAAAAAGATTGTGTGAGCTGTTTGGTTTGGGAGAAGTGGAAAGTGGACCCCATTTTCTGTCTACCTGTCTCAAAAAAGCCAAGATGGAGATTTTAATTTGTTTTGATGATTGAATTATGCTTGCTATTTGTTGTAGACATGAATTTATATATATTTGAATTGACACCCTGTTGCTGGGCCTCATCGTTGTGTCATTTGTGCTTTCCATTCCATGATAAAACTATAAAACTAAACTAACGACTACCTTTATTCCATATACACTTTTTTTTTTTTTGCCAGAAAACATATATTTCTTTGCAGCCGAACAGTTTCTGTCTCCCTCCTTCTGTTTTTTATTCTCTCTTTTAGTTTATGCTCAGAATGAAAACATTTGATTTTCTGTGTGGATGAGCTCCAGCTCTGATCTTTGAACCTGTGCATCGAGACTCTTCTGTACTTTAGCCTCCGGGGTGTGACTGTGTCTTTCCCTAGCTCTCTCTCTCACACACACACACACACACACACACACACATACACTCATGCTGGGATATAGGTTTAGCCAACAGGGTCCTTCATAGATCAGCCTCTCCTGACAGCTCTCTTAAATGTCCTTGGCAGCCCCCCAACCCCCAGCTTTCATTCCCTCTCTGTTCTTGCACCTTTTTCTCTCTGGCCGAGCCTCTGATGGATGCTGCCATATTTCTATGCCCCTCTCCTGTGGAAAGCTCCCATAACCACTGGGCCCTGTAATGCATGACACAATCTGTATATATCCCATTAAGTGTCACTTTGTGAATGAACCTGTTTCTCCACACCCGGTTCACTTTGCAGAATGACATGCAGAGGGTGGAAGCTGGAAGCTGACCAGCTCCTTTAAAGGCAAGATAAATGTCTCTTGGACTCTGAGTTAGCCTTTTAGAGGTAGTGTTTCTATTGTGAGAACTGTTCAGTAACACTGAGCTTCTATTTTAATGCTTAATTATTTACACGATCTGCTTCTGTAGCTACTGTCACTTTCCCTTTTTTCCTAAAGCAGCAACTCATCTCCTGAACTTGGACGTCCTCACAAGACTATGAAGAATTACACTTGAAAAAAAATGTTTGTTTTCTCTTCACCCTCCGCAGTCCCCAACTAATATTTGTTTTTTTTTTTCTTTTTTTTTTTACATCATGAGGTTTTGTACACACTCACAACTGCGTTGCTATCAATCACATTTTTAATTTAATGTATGAATATGTGATTTATGTTTCTCAGGCAGAAGATATAAATCTATTTTGCAGAGAGAGGAGGAGGGGGTGGGGGGGATAACAGTGCTGATGTTCCCTTATTGATTGGCTGGCTTAATAGTGTTTGTTCTTTATAGCTGATCTCAGGAAATAAAGCAAATAAATAGTTGAGAATGAGTTCAGTCACTGCGATGCTCCCAAGGATGGGAGAGAGAGGCAGAGTGAGGAGGAAAGAACACAAATAGAAAGCAATAGAAAAAGAATGATACAGCAGCGGACTGTCATACGCACATTGTCAAATCTGAGGTGACACTGACGGTTAATTCAGATCATCTCCACTGAAATAATTGATTACTAGAGTTAACTTTCCACCTTTGTATCCTTTGAGTTTAAATCAGGGCACAACAAGTCACATGATATTTCCATCATGTCAAAATGAAGCTCGTGGCTGCATCGAGCTATAATACACTTCTTCTGCTTCCAGGTACCGCTGTACTTTGTGTGTTCAGAATGCTAACTTTTATCGACGTCTTACCACGACGTCATATGTGACAGAACACGGTGTTTCTTTGCAAACCCAGAAGCCACAACGGTTAGATGTCAGTCTTGAGTCATATCTTTTCTTCTAATGCACACTGTCAGGCCATTATTTGCTCTAAGACTGTTTTACAATTCTCTGAGGATTTGTCAAATTGATTTGAAAACCTAACTGTGGTTACTGCCCAGGACCAGGTTCCTTGCAGTGATGAATGAAATTTGTCTTGACATGTCGAGTTAAGGGAAAGGAAAGAAATGACTTCAGGTTAAGTGTTTGAGCATGTTATATAAATGCATGTAAGTCATAGCCATTCTGAATTTAAGTTCAGATTTCACAACTTATCCATAGGAACAACCGTAGGAAAACGTTAAAAAGACCTCAGATCGGTGACTTCATCTTCTTCCAACTTGGTCCACGCTCAGAGGAGGAGAGGAGCGCATAAATCCAGACCATTAGCCCTGAGGTCTCTTGATGACAGTTCCCGCCCCACGGCTGATGTAAACCAAACTTCCTGTGCGGAGATGAAGAAGCCTGTCAAGCAGCTTCAGCCACCTCAACCTCTTGTCACCCTCCCTCTGTGATGCTTTGACATTAATAGCAAATCGATTCTAAATGAGGGACAAGGGAAACAAGTGAGAAACAAACGGAAGCATCCATCTCCAGTGGAGGGATGTGCGGAGACGAAGATGCTGGAAGGCAGAGGCTGGTTTAAGAGTGCTTCCACAAGGTATTTTAAAAGCATGAAAACACTTCCCCTGACATCCGCGTCTTCTCTCCAACCCCATGTCATTTACCGAGGACAAACAGCAACTGGTTTGGATGTTGACAGTCCTAAAACTAAGAGAGCTGCATGTTTCATATTGTATTGCGCTTCACGAGACACCTTTTTTCTGCACCTTTCTAACAAAGTTTCTACAATGCTCTTCCATCTATGGTTTTTCTTCTATGGAAATCTCACCTTTTTAATGTATTTGCCATGTGATGAAAGTCTCCCAGTCTGCATCAGACCTTATATTGTGAAGAAATCACCTTCTTAGTTGGCCTGTGTTATCATGAATAGCCGGGACATCTCACATTACAGACCATTAATGACAAATATCTTTGAAGGCACAGTTTCTACTCGTAGGATCTAATTAGATCCCAATACAACAATCCTGATGTTCTGTTGCGTTAAAATTGGTGTTGGCTTTGTTAAACAAAGTTTGGACGTCTATGCAATGCATTCCGTGATCTGTAGCTGTAAAAGCAGTTGCCATTGCCTTCAGCCTCAGTCAAGCACCATCCCTCCTCCTGTGCTTCTGCTGCTGTCTCCTCAGTGGGATAATCAGCCACTCTCCTGCGATGTAATTCCTGCTCAGGAGTGCATGTGGCCGACACTGCGGAAATTCATTTTTTGGTTTAATTTCAGGCCTATTGATCGTAGAGCGCTTTACGGCTGCATGACATCCATAATCACAACAATGGTGTGACAGCGGAGATAAATAATGTGGCAAAGGCACGGAGAGAAGGAGGGATGTAGGGATGAAAGGGATGCAGAACTGAAAAAAAATAAAAGAGGAAGAGCCAGGTTCCATCGCTTACTGCATTCTGTATTAATTACTGAACCCCACCCTATTACACCCTCCCATCCTCAAACCCGTCACCTGATTGATCTCCCCTCAGAGGCCATAAATTAGTTTTCTCCCCAAACTTATCTGAAATCTGTTTGTTTAAGCATCCATTTAAGGATAGGAGCCAGTGCACTACAGTAATTACCAAGGCTACTGTAATATATAATTATTATGATTAGTGGAGCAGAATTAAGTCACTGCTATAGAAACCACAAGGGGCCAAAGCCACAGCCTGATTATGAGGTTTTGCATATACTAATGCTGTAGCTTCCTGAGTGCAAGCTGGAGCAGTGTCGCTCATATGTTGATTCAGGCAACAGTGAATTCATGCTGAAAGGCAAAGAGACCAAACATTTAGATTGTAAACTTAGGAGCATGAAATTAATTTGTCCTAGTGGAGCATGTTGACCAATAATACAACATGCCACTGTTTTTAAAATTAGATACTTTCACATTATTTTACACTTTTATTTAGATATTTGTGGAGATATGCACACATGCCCAGCACACTATTGAGTCATTTTCTCCTCAGTAAGTATAAACGCCTATTTCACAAACAGCAAAGGGCCAGTGCGGTTAGTGTTTGTGTGGGCAGAGACTTTAAGAGAGTCCAGAGAGCTGGTTTAAGCCGGCAGAAGAGGCCACAGCAGGTCTAGGTGTGTACACATAACCGTGTTTATGTGTAACTTCCCCACAACTTTGCTCAATTTCACCTGCCAGCAGCTCAGAAACAGCTTTAAATCTACATTATATATATATCAAATAATGAGATGTGATAAACTGCAGTCCAAAAATGTGACCTTTCATGGTGTACATGCAGTTAAATGATAATGGTGTCTAGTAAACAGTGATGCAGCAGTGCGTAAAGTATGCCTCTTCTTGTTGTTGGAGCCTGAGAGGGGGCTGACAACTCCTGCTCATAAAATGTCTCAAGTCAGAAAGGTGATAAGGATGCAGGGTTAATGCGGCTTGGCACGCACTTTTATTTGTGCAGAGGTGGAGAAGTCCCGCTCTTCTCCCCCTTCCACACAGGAGTAGAGCGGCTGGATACTGTTGCAGGGCGGGAAGCAGTGATGTGTTATGGGAGCTGAGACAGAACAAGTAGGCGGGAAAGAGAGAGGGGGGAACTGACCATTTTATTACGTCCATATCAGAAGTACAATGCGGGACTTATCTGATATATGGCTATATAAGCTTGTCAAAATTACACAATTCTATTTATATAATATATAATATTATATTAAGCTATTTACTGGACTTTTTTTTATTTCCAAAATAAATTGCCATTAAAAACTAACAAACTGGGTTATTGAAGTTTTAGTATTTTTAGTAAAACCATGATAATTTAAGGGACTCTCCACCAATTTTACGCATAATAATAGTTTAGTAGTCATGTGGCGTACTGTGGCGTAATGTCTTCTTTGACACATTTCAGGTTGTGTGCTCACAGAAAGAAGTAGTAGGCTGTTGGTATGTGTTACGTCTGCCATTCGCCTACTATTTCAGTCATTTTCAGTTGTTCATTTTCATTCTCTGTTCCCGCGGTTGCTGTATGTTGAATTTCCCATTCACCATGTGAAATAACAACAACCTCTGAGCTAACAACCTACACATGAATAATGGCAAGTTCAACCCTAACTGTAACCTGGTCAGTAATGGTGCAAATGTAAATGAGCTAGCAGCTGTTACCCTGCTTTGCTGGGGATTTAGCCACTTACGCACAGGTCATCCTGCCCAAGATGATTGTTATTGGTTTAAAGAAATACGAACAAGCCATAACATTTTTATCTCTATAGCAGAATGATAATTGGTTAAGTCAGACCTTTCTCCAGGGCTGGCACAGACTGTACAGCTATAGGTCAGCCTATGTGAGACCTTTCAGTTAAACCTTCTCGCTGAGGGATGCCATCTCAAATATTCTCTGGATATCCACAGCAAAAAAATGAACTCCATTAGCCATAAAATCTTTTCTCCAACACAACAGAACAAAGTTTGAACAAAATAATGTGTTTGCAGCTGCAGTTTGTAGTGGTGGTTGTAAAATACTGTGGGAAATGAAAGCATATTTGATCAACTGGAAAGTTTTGGAAAGTACTGCTCTTCAAGCAGGGACATTTTTGGGGGTAGAACAATTGCCAAGAAACTATATTTAGACCCTGGTTCCTGCAGCGGAAATACAGGTAAAGTACCTCAGTTCCTCAAAAGCCTGCCTTTTGTCGAGCCTCATAGCGATGTCATCAGAGTTGTCTCAGCTAGGGATTGGAAAACAGTAATCCTGCAAGGCATGGGCATTTATTTGGCATGGAGAGTCGAATGAAAAATGTTGTTGCGTTATGGGAAATGTAGGATCCAGTGTTTTTTTTTTTGGAACTAGTGGGGACCATCAGTGAGGAGGATCTTGGCTTTTTTGCTGCTGCTTCACTTTTTGGAATCTGTCCATTGCAAACCCCCATATTTTACAGAAGCCAACGCTAAATCAATGGAGTATCATTTTGATGTTGTGATATTGATTTCAAAAATGTTGCCCAGCCTTGGTAAAAGTGTATCAATGTCTTACTGCACTTGTGCAGTGCGACAGTGCAGGGTGGTTGACAGACCTACAACATGCAGGCCTCTTTGCGGTGTAACCTGACATCAGAAAGCAGCAAAGTTATCGAGCAACTTGCGTTTCATAAGAATTGATTTTCAGTCATGTTGCATGATGTAAAACTCTCATCACTTGGTTTCTTTGAGCTGCAGGCTTTCTCTGCTGCTGTACGTGCATACACGATGAGACAAGGCTTAGTAACAAAGCAGTTTCTTGTTGGTGTGTCAGGGATGAGTGCCAATGGGAGTGAATTGTACTAAGGCTCCACACCACTGATCAGCCACAGCTATTTGTATGTGAGTCAACACCCAGCAGTGCTGTCTTTTTAGGGAGGGCAAGTGACCCTATCATGGACACAACCTGTTAAGAGAAGCAGCCTTTTCTTATCTGCATGCCCTTGGAGTACGCGCCCATTGATATGCCATCTTGACTCTATCTTCATGCCAAGATGCTTCCAATTATGCGAGCCGCTGGAGTGAGGCAGAGCGTAGGTTTCTGTGCGATGAAAACCGGTCCATGGGTAATGTGATCCTGCTATTTTCTCCCCACAGGGATGGTTTCCACTCATGGAGGGGGGGGGGGGGATTAAAAGAACAGCCATTTCTCTACTCAACACTTCCCAGTTCACCACTTTTCCCACAGTCTCATGACCCCATAAGGTAGACTGATCTATTTAGCAAATGGTTCATCACTGGGGCCTGGGTTCTGCAGCAACCTGCATCTATTACATCCGGCAGTTCTATACATCATGTG
Source organism: Protonibea diacanthus (assembly GCA_028641955.1). Lineage (NCBI taxonomy): Eukaryota > Metazoa > Chordata > Actinopteri > Sciaenidae > Protonibea > Protonibea diacanthus. The sequence continues at coordinate 12,522,150 of CM053989.1, forward strand.
TGGGGATTTTTGCTGTGACATCAGTTCCTGTGCTATCAGTCTTTCTTTAGATGCTTTTTTTTTTTTTTTTTTTTTAAGGCAGTCTGATGTCGCCAGGCGGCTGGATGGACGTGACGGCGCAGTCGGGGCAGCTCTTTGACAGACAGCAGGCTGTCACTCAACTGAAGTGACAAGCTCAGTGTTGGACAGCCACCGGCAAAGTGAGAAATGAATGGATAAGAGGTGCATATACCGCCTGTTTATAGCCTTTGGAAGCTTCTTCGCCCACGAGGATGGTTGTGTCAAACGTTCTTCTCTTCTTTTCTGTCTATTTTCTTGTCAGGCTTCCAGAAATCTCTTTCCATTTGCACTGTGGACAATGTATGCAAGACTTCCAGAAGAGGGCAGCACTTCTTTACCAAATGTTATTGTAACCTCGTGCCATATACAGTATTCCTGCACTGAAAGCTCCTCTGTGTAATTTATTTAGGAGAAGCACGCAGACAGAGGTCATCATCTTGACTTTTCCTGCTCATTCCCTACATGTTTCTCATCCCTTTAATCTCATCTTCACTATTTTGAAACGGAAGCTCTTCAGACTAAAACATAGCTTGCCTTATATACTGTGATTTATGAAAGATACACAATACAATTTGCAGCAGACTTCAGTCACTTACACTTGCCTGTCTCGCTTCTCCTCGTTTCCTTTCTTCCTCTCTCTCTCTCTCTCTCTCTCTCTCTCTCTCTCCACTTCTCTCTTAATTTGCCTCACTCTTTCGTTTCCCCCCCTCTCCCTTCTTTGCTTCTGCTCCACCCTATAATCACGCCAGTTCATGGCTCTCATTTGGAGTGGTATATATAGCAGTAATTGTCAGGGTGCAGTACGGAGACTGGGCAGAGCATGTGTACTCTCTCACAGGGCTGTTTTGCAATAAATCTGGTAGTGGAGAGGATTGGGGTGGGGTGGAAGGGGGGTTGGGGGGGGTACGTACGTGCACGTAAGCACATGCACACACATAAAGACAAATTTACTCATACACAATGCTCAAACAATACAGTGAGCACACAGAGAAGCAGATAAAACTGCTCAAGCACCTAAGAAAAGACATTGTACTAATTTGCAAGCACTCTCTTTGCTTCTGTGAGTCATTATATTTCACTGCCTATTCATTTACTCTCTCAATGGGCCAGACATGGAAATTGAATGTGTCTCATAATGTGTTTTTCACTTGACAGGATGGGACAATTATGCAAATGCGTTCATTATTCAGGAAAGCATAATCCTTATCAGTAAATATTAACAAGCCCAGGTGATGAGTTAGGGCCTGTGTGTCAGGTGGCCTGCTTATGATCCATGAGCACATGAAAACACGCTCACATACTGTACACATATAAAATGATGAAAACAAGTAAATCAAGCGCAAGTGCAATGCTAATGAGCCGTCTCGTCAGCTTCTTAGGTTGTACGGCAGCAGCTGAATGTGCTAAAAAAGCAAGTTATCACGAGGGCCGCACAAAACCAGACAGTTCCTATTATCAAATCTGCCACGTGGCTTTCAGAGAAAACATTCCTGCTCGATAATCTAAAGTTTGATCACTGAAACACCTTCGTCATGTCTGTCTGTGAATATGAACCATGGATGAATTCTTCCAAAAGGAGAAAATCTGTTATGTAGTTCAGTTGTTTGTGTGTGTGTGTGTGTGTGTGTGTGTGTGTGTGTGTGTGTGTGTGTGTGTGTGTGTGTGTATGCATGAGACAGAGTGAGGGGGGAGGGAGGGTGTCCTTGTAGCTTGTATAGACAGGTCTGTCATTCAGAGAGCGCACACAGTCTTCATTGTGGAGCTGTCTGTGGTCCCCATCAGGTCAGGGTGGGGTGGCAAGGGGGCCCCTCGAATAAAAACACGTGCTGCAAACAGGAAGTGGGTCTGTAAGGATAAAATGAGAACTGCTCGGCCAAGTTTATGAATGGAGTTATGGTCATGATATTTCCATAACTCTTTCGCTTTGTTTGTTTTTTATCTCAAATTGCTTTCTTTCTTTCTCCCGCTTTGATTCGTCTTGATGGAATGATTCAGTGTTCTTGGGTTTAATGTCCCCACACGTCCACGCTGGACAAGAATGAGCTTTTCCCAGAGATGTAATCAAGTCCTGACTCAAATCATATTCTCTCAAAGCGAGTTCCAGACACTAAAATCTGGTGTCTGCCAGCGTGATGAGATAATTTGAGCTCTTTTCAGAGGAGTGACATGTTTCCAGTGAACTGATGAAACTACACAAGGGCCAAGTGGATCCATCTCTAACTTGCACTTTCAAAGGTTAAAACATAATAAAGATTTTAAGACCTATAATAATCTTTGACGGCTATACTTGCTTACAGTATTTGTGTATTTGCATGAGTGTTTATAGGAATAAAATATCCCAAAAGTGCATGAAAGGATGCTGAATGCTGTGAGTACACTCTGTGAACCCAGGTGCTTTGCTTTCAAGTATCCCTTTCCTGTTTGCCCAGCAGCTGTTTCATCCCAGCGAGCGACCACTTCACAGCTCTGCTATTTTCTTTTTGGGTGGACCTGTCAGCTCTGATCAAATCAGACTTTTGTTAAGAGTAAATTTCCCTTCCAGACATGGCTGATTACTCCACCCACTTCTCCCCGATTTGATATGCTTGAATTTAGTCATTAATTCCTCGACACTTTTGTGTATTTTTGTTACTGAAATAGTTAGCTTATTTCTCAGTTTCCATCGGGGGCAGTGTTTGCAAAGGATTAAGTCACATAAAATCTAACAGCTTGAAAGGGTCTTGGGCAGCCTAGTCATTTTAGTAAAAAACCTTGTAAAATAAAGTTCCAGTATTCCACCAGCCTTTAAGTGTCTTAAAACCAAGAACCCAGAGTGCTTGGGTAATCAGTCTGGACAGAGCGCATTTCTTATATCAGAGCAGGTGGAAGGAAAATGCTGCTTCTTGATGCAGAGAAAACATACGATTCGAGCCGCTTTCTCATCTGCAAATATTCTGCAGCGTCATGAATTAACAGCAAGAAGGAGGCAGAGAGCAGAGGACATTTTAGTATGTGATGAAGTTTTATTGATTCACAGTAATGATGAATGAATGGCTTATGATTTGTTCTGTAAGTGAAATTTGCTTCTGACTCAGCCAGTGTCTATCCACAGTTATCCTAACTTTTCTCATGGAAAAAAAAAAAAAAAACTAAAACAAAGCTTATCACTTTCATACCTATTATTTTAGCTGTAAAATATACATGTGGGCACAGATTAGGTTTTGTAAGAGAGTGACCAAAAAAAAAAAAAAAACAATAAATCACAACAACACATCAAAAGACATGTTATTTTTTACTATTTCGATAAAGTTCAAAGTCCCTGAGAGCACAGCGTTCTCTGAATGTTCTTGTAGATAAGCACCACATAGCTCACACTCTCAGCTTTAAAGACAAAATAAAAGCATGACTGGCCATGGAAAACAATGTCCCAGTGCTATGCCTGCAGCATGGGTACACATACAGTAATGTGATGAGTGGTGAATGTGAACCAACTTTAAGCTATGGAATAATATAGAATTTTAAATAACACACAGAACAGAACATGGTAATATGTCAACAGTGACTGTAAACAAGCACAAAACAACAGATAAGCACATAAGAAAACACTTATTTTAGACACTTAGGTCCACCTTCTAACATCTCCAACAGTTTTAAGTAATATTGATGACTGTTTTGCCAGGTGTGCATGATTATAAAAGGTTATTCTTGAAAGGTACAAATTCTTCATGGAGTCAAAATCACGAAGGCCCAGTGAGGAGGAAGACAATCTGCTGAAGAAACTAATAAAGTCCACGGTTGTTTTAAGGAGTGGCGCGTCCTTTCCATGTGTTCTGGAAAATGTCCATTTGAAAACCACCTTAACAGGTTTAACCACTCAGACAATAAGCCAAACACATCAAACACATTAATGGGCTAAAACAACACGATAAACACGAGTTCCATGTTGTAAAGAAAATGGACTTGCATCATTTGTTTCGTGTGGAGCTAAAAAGTTAGCAAAGTCTAGAAAGATACAGTATATTTTAGTGGGCCCAGCTTAAGTAAAAACAAGACCACTGTTTACTGTGTTGAAGCATGAATTGAGGAGTTTATTTTTTCTCCCAGACAAACATGTTGTTCTCGTTGGGGAGCTGAAAATGCCAGCTTGTGGTCTCTGTATGGCTGCCTACAAAAAGACAGCACGGGTAGTAAAAACTGTATGTCTGCATAAGTCTTTCTCCAAACTTCGTCCCTTTCTCTCTTTCTGTCTTACTTTCTCGTTCTTTCTTAAAATCACCGTCTCCCTCACTAACTCTCTCAGAAACTCTTTTCCTTTCTTGTACTTTGTGTTAAGGATTGAAATCCTGATTTTTGCTCTTTCCCTGATTCCATAACTAACAATTCCATAGTGTTTCTTTATAAAGCACATGCTATAGCCCTAACCTTAACCGTAACCTTAAGTCTAACCCAAACCGACGTAATTAAAAGGCTTTTTATATGCTCTCAAAACCCAGCCTGCCTGCCTGCTTACCACAATACTGTGGTTTTGTCAGGCCGGTTCTCCCTCCCATTACAGAGGCTGGAAGAGAAAAACCGTACAGTTACAGTTGTTTTACTAACTAAAATAAAATAAATCAATTATTCATCTGCATCATGGGAACGATCTAAAACTATGTCTTGTAACCAATGTATGAAATAATTTTTCTCCCTGGTTAATTATGTCAAAAAAAAAAAACACAGCAACAACAACAAAAAATTCAGTATTGTTAATTAAATGCTAGCTAACAAACTCTTCACTGAGCATGTTGTGTATGTGTGAAGTCCATGAATAAATAAAGTTACAGCATAAATAGTACATTGTATATGAAAACTAAACACAAACCTTATATTTCACTTGAAAAGAAATGCAAAACACAATAGAGATTTTTTTTTCAGATAAACACCCTGAACAGCCAATTTAGTAGCTAATTTAACAAAGTATGTGGGGCGAAAGGAGAATACTGATGTTTAAAAGATAAAGTGCTTTGTTCTGTAAAAATCATTTGACCTCTTCTGACCTACTCTAGATGAGAAGCAAAACTTTGCAGCGTGACTACTCTTTTATAAAACAATGATTTTGTTAAAACCAAAGCGATGATAAAATACATAATTAACTTTTGTTTTTTGTTTGTTAATTGTAAAAGAAAACTACCCAAAATGCATTGTACAACACTGTTCACCTGAAACATATTGAGGTTAATATAACGACATACAGTATTGTTAAAGAGCACCAATATTTAAGTAATGTAAAAGCGCAACAGTTACAAATGATTCAATAAGTAAAGAATTTGGTTGAAATAAAGTCAACAGAGCCAATCATAGTATTTTTTTTTTTTGCTACATGTGCATTAAATCAATCTTTTGCGACAAAAATTACACAAACTCACAATATTTTTTTTTTCTCAGATTTTCATATATTCTAGTTTGGGAATGAGATTTCCCAACAGCATCGGCTTCCCTGTTGTCTCTCTCAGTTTAGTTATAGCGACATTAAGATCTTTCATGCGTATATGAATAACTAACTTAAGTTACTAGTCCTCCACATTCACAAAAATCAGTATAGTTTGAATCATTATCCAATATCTTTTTACTTAATTAGAGTAAAAAAAAACATGTTGAGCTGTCTGGCATCTGTTCCACTCTTGTTGTCAATGGATTCTCTGCACTGGTCACTGCTGTGATATGATGTGCTGATGAATATTTTATCCACATCTGCCAAGGAGATGAACAGGTGCAGTTTTGTGTGTTTCTCTGTTATTGTGGGTCCTAGGGTCCAGAGGACCATCAACCTCAGCCCACCCTGAGTAGTCTCTGGGCCCCATTGGAAGGCCTTCGTACTGGGCCCTGGGATGGGCTACACAAAGTTGTTGGTGATTTGCCTCTGGTGCTCAAACAGGTCTTCAGTCTCTGCACTGTATGCATCTCCTGTAAGGGGAAAAAGAACATGACTATGAGTGACGGAGGAGGGGGAGAAATTAAGATAAGGCAGAAAGAGAAAGAGGATTTTCTGTCCTCACCTGCATGACATCCATACATGTAAACTCTGTGGCCATCATATTTGCACCGACATCTCATGACATTGTTCATAAAGTCAGACTCAGCCATGTCCATTGAGGGGTTGACTTCCACCTGGAAAAACAACACAATCATACTCAACCTGTTGACAGTAAGCACTGATTCAGTATCACAACAGCACGTTTCTGACCTGATGACTTGCAGCTCATTGGGACAAACATTTATTAGGAAACAGGAAGAGTTTATCACTTTGTTGTTCTCATTTTTCATCTACAGTAATACTGTATCTCCAGCTGGCCAGGCACATGGTCAAACAAAGAGTAAGTCTCCTCTCTGTACACACTGAGAAAGCCATTTTAATAAAGAGCAGTTGGATGTAAAATTGTTAGAGGGCCTGTTATTAAACAGCACTCGTGGCTGGTATTGTTTTTATAGTCAATCCCCTTCTCATCTATAAAAAGCTGGATTACTATTCCATACAGTATTCCTATTTGGAAAAGATAAATACACCACGAACCATGTTCTCATGGACTTCCACGTTTGCTTTTATAATGTGTTATGTAAGCATGAAACATACTAGTAGATCTTTAAGGAAAGCCCGTCGTAAAATACTTTACAACTTGTATGAAGGCATCACAAAACAAAGGCACTTCTGCCCACACAAAACATGATAACTGCAACACACTTTTGCAACTTTACCGCTGGAGCTCATGGAATGCGGTAATACCACAGTATAGCTCCTGCAGAGCAGAAATATGCTCCTCATACCAACATAGGTATGCAATAATAAGGGCTGAATTAACCTGAAATTGACGTCTGTTGCAATAGAGTAGTTACGCATTGGCTTGTTTTTATGTCTGAAATCAGTCTTATTCTGAGTGCTGCCACACACTGTACTAATAGTCTGTCATTTGCAGAGCAGCTCTATAACTGCTGATACAACCATTCTCTTAATCTGGTCTGGTGATAATACTGAGAAGCCATTTACTCTAATAGCTGCTCTGTAAACTGCTACACCCACTTTAAGTACATGTTACAAACAGCTACAGGGAGAAAGAAGGCAAACTACACTAAAAAAAAAAAAAAAACTTTAAAAACTTGTGAATGCACAAAAACTCTCTTAATTTTTCAGGGTAAATTACAGTGTTGGACCAGAGTGTGTGAGGCTTTTGCAGAGGGCTGGTTCAGTGGCAGAATGTGTTGCTCAGTGAGAAAGTGGCAATAAAAATAAAAACAGGGCAGGAGGAATTCCTTGGTGGCAAATTAGCCGTTCCTAATGGAAGGGGGGACTAGCTGCTGTTTGACTAAAAGGAGGCAATAGTTAATTTGGGTAATTGGTGTGTTTCATTAGCAGTGGGTGGTTCAAGGGTAGGCCTGCTCAACCTTTCTGTGAAGCCCAGGATCAGTAAAGTCGGGCATCATCTGCACTTTACTAGATAAATTAAAGAACGCTGCAGCAAGATGGAGAGCTGCTGTAAAAGATGTTTGTATTTTTCCAATTTTGCAGCCTTGGTGAATAAATAACTCTGTGCTTGGCTTAATTTGTGTTTTTTTTTTTTCTTATTCGCCTCTCTTGTTCTGCTCAGTTAAATTTGTCCCTTTAGTGCTGGTCTCCTCAAATGACCCTGACCTTTTCACCTTCTTTCTATCCTCCTCTATCATTCAATCATTCTTTCCCGCCTCCACATTGTGCGTTAGCAGTGTAATTACACCCCACTCAACATGCTTAAAATATATCCAGTTAGCACATATATGTTTATGTCACATCTACGAGTAAATTAAATAAATCCATCTGCAACAGAGAGTAGAGAAGTGTAATTACAAAGACTGAGTGTGACCTCTCAGACAAACTCGGTAACAGCAGTAATTATCAGACAGTGAGCTTCACTGTAACCGGTCCTCCACAGATGGGAGGTAATTGGCAGCATGAGCTCTGAGGACTGCTGCATACCATGGTGGGATCGGTAGTCTGAACTGGAAATGGAGGATAATGGAAGATGGAGTCCTTGATGTGTTTTACTTTAGTAGCCACAATGACTCGACTGACCCCGGACTAAGTAATAACAGACAGAGGAATGGTTGAGGTGATGACTGTGATGAAGTAGGTTGGGAGGTTTTACTGAAATAGAAACCCCAAAGAATCATGAGGAAGTACACCTTAAGAGCCTGTGAACCCTTTTCTCGTAACTAAATCTTTGGCCTTAAAGGAGCAGTTAAAAATTCTGGGAAAAGTGTTATTTCATTTCTTGCAGGGATAGATAAAAGTTAGCAGCCAGTTAACTTAGCTTAGCAGAAAGGAAACAAGGGGAAACAGCTAGCCTGGCTCTGTCCAAAGGCAACTATCAGCTCCCATAAATCTGATTAATTAGCATATGATATCTTGTTTGTTTAATCTGTACAAAAACGTAAGTGTAAAGTAAATGTTGCACTATTTCTTGGCTGAGTGAGTTTTGTTGGCACAAGAAGATTGCCACGTGACCAACTGAGAAATCCAGAAGTCAGCACAAACTATAAAAGGCTAAGAGGTCTTTTATAGTTTGTGTGAAGTTAAGTGGTTTCTGGCAATAGATTCATATTTACCACGCAACATGAGATTGGCATCTAACGCTCAGCACAAAAGCAAAGTAAGCATATTTCCCAAAATGTTAGACTGCTCCTTTAAACACAAAGTCAATGGTGTGAGAAAAATCCCTTTGATTTGTACCCAAACTGCAAAAGGGGAGATAAGAGAAATATAAAATGACTTCTGACCTGGAAGATGTAGTCTCCGGGTCGTACATCTGTCACGTCGACCCACTGACAGTCGATGTCATGGCGATACGTATCCCAGCAGCCCACAGAGATACCCTGATCACCCATGTTATAGCAGGAGAACCGCTTCTGGAGTCCTGACACACATACACGCACACCAACAACGTTATCAATCACAACATCAAAGCTCATTTAATGCTTGGCACTCCTTGTTATATTTAAGAGCCTTTAGCTCTCTGAATTGTGTTAGACTACATATGAACGCTGCCTTTTCATGAGTTATTTCATCCATGATATAACAAGTAAATGGAGAGTGAACAAACAACAACAGCAGTGATCTAATACATTAACCACAAAGTAAAAATCTAAATAGCTGTAGCTGAAATATTGATATTAATTTCCTGTCACTAATGGGAAAGAGTATTTTACTGGGACTCATGAATAGTAGTGAACATTACCATCAGGGCAGTACGTGTCCTCCAGACAGAAACTGGCCTTGTGTCCCTCTGCAATCCTTGTGCCATTCAGAGTCAGCAGGTCGTAATGTGTGAACACCTCGATACTGTGATAGTGCCTGGGACGACAGAAGGGAAAGTCCAGGTGAGATTGTGTGTATGTGAGTGTCAGTGTGTGCATTTACACTAACTGAACACTGGCTCCCTATGGCTTGTAGCCTAATGACCTCACTGCTTGAACATGAGCGTGGGTGTCACCGTAACACCTCTCACAGAAGCTTGTTTTAACGCCAGCTTGGTTGGGCTGTTTACTCGTTCTGAGTGAATGGAGGGCTTTGAAACACACACCCATAGCTCTGATGTGTTGTTCTAACAAACTGAGGTGGACCCTGAACGTGCGTGGGCTGCCCTGTCCTTTGTGTTACACCTGACCTGTGGTAACTGGATTGGTTCAACCGTCATTTCCACGCGACACGTGCTGCAAAGGCGGCTAATGAATCTGGAGAGATGACAACACTGTTTCAGGCCACCCCTGTAACTCACTGCGGCAAATCTCACACAGCCAATACTGTGGTCTGGAAGAGCTCTCGTCATCTGACAAGAAGCTAACTTACTGAGTGGAGCAAACTGAGAGGTAGAGTGGAATGTGTTTAGAGTAGACGTGAGGACAATATTTCATCTATTTACAACTAATGAAGAAAATACTGCTGAGGCCCGTTGACAGACAAAGACCCTTATATTTAATGCCTGTGTTGCATGCTACCTACAGAGCCTTCATCAAACTATATGTGCACTGGCACAGAGATCACACTTCAGCATATTTTCTTTGCTGGTAGCAATTGAATGCAATTAAATTAAATATAACTCAAATTACTCAACGTGGAAGGAGCTATGTCATTAATGCACGTACGACTAATTTCGCATGAGGAACAGGTGTTTGTCAGAATATTTTTGACGGCCTCTAAAAACCGCAGCTCACCCGTGTCCAGGACACTCTAAACCACAGTGCTCCCAAAAAACACTTAGAATGACCACAAGGGCAACCACAACATCCCACAAATAGTAAGTATTTAAACAGTTCTTTCCATCTCAACAACCTACACACCTATGCAAAGTAACACCCCCATAAACTCACTCTACCTGTGACACTGGTGCCATGTCCAGCTCTCTCTTGTCGCTTTGGGTCTGAAATCGGACCGACCCAGGTTCATGATGCGGGAGGAGAAGCGCAGCAGGCGTCGGTGGCCATAAGGCCAGTTCATCCTGGCAGCAGACGAGGACAGGCAGTTCTCTTCATTGGCACAGGTCAGCAGGTGGAGGGGTCGGTCTTCCAGGTAAGCTGTCTCCTGGACCAGCTGCGCATCCAGAACGAGGTCAGGTGCCGCTTGAGGTCAGATGTGAGAAGTTATGTTAGGACTCAAACCGATTTAGAAGCAGAGGAGAAGATGGCGAGCTACAGGAAGATGGCTCGACTTACTGTCTGAACAGCTGACTCCCGCTGCCTTATTTCCACCTCCTCGTGGACAATGGACATGGTTGTTGCGTCGACACTGTTGGACTGAAAGCTCTGTGCCCACACAGTGAGTTCCACTGAGAATCACCTCAGCTGCATTTGGGTCACCAGACCAGTACCAGGTCTCCTGCAAAAGGACATAAAGCTTTCTATGAATGAGCAGTATTAAAGCTTGTTGTCCACCATAGCAAATACAGGGTGTGTGGTGATGGATTGGCCTCATTTTGTCCATTTGTTTAAGCATCTATTGCTTGTTTTTTCATCAATAACTGAGACACAGCTGATGGGATTTTGACAAATCTTGGAGGAATGATGCCTCATTGATGCCTCTAGTGTCTGGACAGTTTCAAAATTATACTAATTGGTTAACATGTGGGAGTGCTTTGTGTCCTTAATTTTAGACACTGATGATCTGAAAAGCTACTGGGGTCGAGTTAAGGGGTGGCACTACAATCAGAGATCAAAATGAATGATTCCTGCCACCTTGTCAGTTACTGATGATGTGTGGGGGGATTTTTACCTGATGAGCACTGGCAGCAAAGCCCAGGCCAAGCTGTCTGCATACCACCATGGCCTCGTTGATGCCCCAGTTCTCACTACAGACAGCGCCCCAACGCTTACGACCCCCAACCTCCATTAACACCTCCACACGGCCCTCTGCTGGGACTCTACCACCAGCAAGCCGCACCTGGAAATCAAGTAGATTTAAAAAGATTAAATGGATGAATTGCTATCAGTGAAAGCTGGTATGTTGATGTCTTGTGTAGTTTTCATACCGTGTTCTCTGTGCCAGTCTTAGGGACGTTACAGCGTACTGAGGCGTCCTGGCTGTGTTTGAATGTCCACGGCTGGACTTCCTGGAAGTAGCAGTCTAGGATGGAGCGCTCCGATCCCATACACTGGACAGTGTTCATATGGATAGGTCCTGTACCTGAAGAGGGAGGAGGAGATGTGGGAGATTTAAAGGTTAAGCTGTCAAAAAAAAAAGCAGGAAAAATATAGAAACAAGGGATGGACATAATTGAAGGGCAACATTTCGTGAGCACTGTTTTGGGCCACCCAACATGGACACAATGAGATTAGCAGATTTTATCACGCAAAGGAGCTCACACACACACATGGCTCTGCATTTTCTTTCAAATTCAACTTTCTCTACTTTATCGACCAAAATCTACTTTGGAGAACACCTCATTACCACCATTGTGTTGCTTTAGACATTACAACAACATTGTGCGTAGTCCACCGCCCTGGGTGAGCAAAGAAAACCAAATCTCTGTCAGGAAAATAAAAGTCTTTCTCAAGTATTTGTTTGTCATTTAAAACCAGATAATCTCTAAACAACATAGAATATAGCGGGAAAAAAACCCTTAAGATTGTGTTTAAGCAAACAGCTGTTCCCATAATGATGAAAACATATGAAAACACAGAACAAACAATGGCTTCTGAGTTTTCTTAAAACAAAAGGCACAAACTGCAAACTTCAAAATGAGGCTGCGTTGAAATAAACACAACCAAAACCACAAAAACTGGGGGAAAGAGAGAAAAACCAAGAAAGAAGGGCGAAAAGGAAGATGACCGAAATGGTAGGGACCAGACTGGAGCCAAACCCAATCTGTCTCTGTGTTGGTTTTGGTAGATTGTAGGCCTGCCTCTGTACTGGTCACCAAGCGTGGGTTCACACGTATGAAAAAGACACATCTAAACCACTTCCGCCTCGATCTGCATGGTAAAGGCCACAAACTAGATCCAAACTCCCACTGTTTAAGTTATCAAGACAAACACAGGGCTAACTTGAGGGATCCTCAAAATGAGCAGTGACATGCGGCCACAGAAACCAGAAATAAATTCTTAGAAACTGGCCACACACACATGGGGTGGGTGCTCCCTCCCTATAGTACAGTACAGTATATGTGTATGTAGTTTACAGGCAAAACTACACAGTAAAATAACAATGTTGGGCAAGAAAGGAAATAGAAACATTGTACTTGTAATTTAAATCATTGGTGGTGATGGTGATGATGAATGAAATGTAATGATGATGGGAGTGAGAGGGTTGGCATATGGAGTCTGAACAGATCTTAGGGTATTTTCTTCACTTTCATTTTCCCTGGCATCAGTTTCCATGAAATTTAACATTAAACGTCTTAGACGGACAGCAGATTCACTACGAGAGCAATACTTAGACATAATATAAATGTGGTAGCTTAAATTCAGTATTTACAAGAAAAAGGCTGAGCTTGATTACCATATAATTAGAATTGGCAAATGCCACAGATCATTTGGACAGATTAGAAAATTGACTTTAGGATGGAAATAGGGTAACACTGGTCACATTCTTGTTGAGAATAGCACAAATAGTTGGTTAGTGGTTACAAGGGAAACCCTGTCCTTCTCCTCTCTGAAATTACACTCTGTTTTAGGCACATTAATATAGTGTGTGTAGTGTTTTTCTTTCCATGGAATGTCTCTAACAAAAAACCTTCTGTCATCAGACAAATCAGTTTCTTAGCCAAGTGCTAAAGTCATTTAAGTTTCTAAACAGATCTGTCTCCCTGTGGGCTTTTAGATGGTAGATGCCACCATTAAAGTCATGTTTCTTTTGTCAACGGGTTTTCAAATCAAAATCAAACAAGTTGAAGTGACACTTCAGTTATCCCAACTCTGTGCTTGTGTGTGTCTGCCTGTACCACAACTGAAGATACGTGCATATGTGCAAGTGGCAGACTTCCACTCTATCTTGCCAACCGTGCAGTCAACTGCAACCTTTATCACATTATGACATTTAATCCACATAGATAATCTCCTAGACTCCTGTGGGGTCCCGATGTTACAGACAGAAATATTTGATAGAAATCAAAGATTAAAGATCGTTTTTCTCTCATGCTGACAGAAAGCGAGTGTAATGCATTGTGATGTGAGGAGTGTATTACCAACTATCTTAAAACGTTGACACCTTTTAAAATTTAACAATTTAAAACAAAAGATAACAAAAGATAAATTTATGCATGTATGCTCAACTAAACACTTGCACAAACCTACATTTTAAATCATTCACCCTTTTTGGACGTCTTTCTCAGTGAGGTTTTTGTTCTATCAAAGAGTCTAATTTAGGCCTTTTCCAACGACATATAGGCCTGTGTTTATGTGGCCTTTCGAGCACATGGAAAATTATATGTCACAGTAAAATTTCTAACAGGCTGCATGTTATAGAAAGGAAGCTGTGAGAGGCCTTTGAAGTTCAATCATCCAGCAATGGCAGCGTATATGTAAGTATAAGACAGCCGAGAAGGGGGTACTGTGCTGTGTGTGCGTGTGTATGTGTGCATGCACATGGGTGTGTGGGTGTCTGAGAAAAGTATGTACAAAAATGTATGTTAAGTGTCTTTATGGGCCCTATTTTAACCACGCAAGTGTAATGACAAACATGAAAGCGTCGTTTTGGCCACACAAAATGTGTTTTTCACAGCAGATTTAGAGGGTGAGGTGATTAATAAATACACTCTCAGTCAGTCACATCACCGGTCATCGCTCTGAAACAGCTGTGCTAATCACAGTGAAGCGTGACAATAGTAGCTCAACAAATGGAAGCTTCCTTAGGGAATCATAATTTCCTGCACGATGTGAACAAACACACAATTACAAATCTGCAGCCAGAGACAGATGGTGTTAAATAGTACAATAATGATAGGTGGTGAAACAGTTTATATGATCATATACACATCTATTTCAGTCATAACTCTACTGTATTTGATGTTGTAAATGGTCATATCATAACTTACCGCGCATAGGACATCATGCAGTAAATCAAACCGATTTATTTGTGTGTGCAGCAACTGGTTGAAAAGTATTAAATTAAAATTATTTACATTTGAAGCATTATGGCCTTATTTCTGTGAATTGCTATGAATATTAGTCTGATGTCGTTAACAAAATTACAGCTCAGTGGCAGCAGAGACAGACGTGGTTCTGAGGTTTATTCTCAGCTCAACTTCTAAGACACATTTCCACTGAAATACCAACAGCTCACTTTGCGCTGCCTCATTTGAATGAACCTCCCACCTGTGCACCGTATATATACGACTGTAAATACCACACAGACGGGCAAAGCCAATTTCAAGGTCAGAAAAGTAACAGTTGGAGTGCTGCCTGCGCCGGTTGTTGCCAAGAAAATAAGGCTCAAAGTGTGCGAGTGAGCGAATCACTGACTCAGGCAGCATGGTATAGGAAACCAGCATTTCCAGGAGTGAGACAGGAGTAATAGTAGAGGTAAAAGTAGAGGGTAAACCTGCCATTTGTCAAACCAAACATAGCCACATCTTAATGTTATAGTTCTGAGCCTGATTTTATTACATACACACAACCATGCAATGTATATGTGCAAGCACTTGCACACTTGCAGATGCAAAATCTATTTTCGGTAGAAAATTGAAAGCTTTTTCAGCCCCTCCTGACAATTAAACGCCTCTGTCTCAGACTGCTAGAACCATGATGAACCTGAACACTGACCCAGTGACTAAAGGTGCTGATTGAAACCAGACGACAAGGGGGCGAGAAGGCTGGTGCAATAGCTCCCTTAGAGGAGCCAACCTAACCAGATTTTTTTTCTGTTAGACTCATCAAAAAGAAAGGTAGTATAGATTACATCATCTGTAGAAAATAAAACAACTACATTTGAGTTTAAAAAGTAAACGGGACCAATCCGACACGTACAAAAATATCTTTTGTTTGATCAACTAAACCAGTAGACTGTCATCCCACATTTCATCTTGATCAGCATGATTAGAGACTACACCCTGGTCTGAGGCATGGGGAAGCCGTTCTCACATTTCGTAAGGGTGGGGACACCACTGGCGCAGCTGGATACTGACTGAATCTGTGCATCACCAAAGCTGAAAATTTAAAATCCAAAGAAAAAGACCACAGCACTCTGTGAATGAAAAGCTTGCTTGGAGCTAGCCAGATTATGTCTGTGGGTTTAGTTACCAAATGCCAATGTTAACCACCATGGCTTATAGTATTACATTTAGTGTGTGTGTGTGTGTGTGTGTTTGTGAGTGCACATGTGCATGGTGTTTGGGCAGCTGGTAGCCCTGGTATGGGATGTAATCACAGCTGGAGATACTGCAATCAACACATTTGCAGTTTCACAAGGTAAGCCACAAGCCCATACATTATCTGATCAGTCGGGGCAGACGGGTGCGGCGTCTAAAATAAGCAAAACACTGGAAAAGTCGACCTGCCTTTTCTGGAGTACTATCACAGATGATAAAAATGGCCAACTTCAAACAACTAGATTGAATGTGGAGTTTCCAGTCTTTCCAGTCTGTGTAAGCTTTTGTTTTGAGCAGTACTTCTCTATCTTACCTTGGCCCATAAAGGCTCCATTTAGGGCATCCTTGGCTGTACCGAAGCCCAGTTCTCTGCACACCACACTGGCTGCAGTTCTGTCCCACATGTGGTCCACAATCGTCCCCCATTTTCCGTCTCGGAGCACCTCTACGCGACCCTCACCCAGCCTGGGACCAGCCTTCAGACGCACAGGCTGTACAGAGCAGCAAAGGGAATATATGACAGCTTAGGTGCAGTTTCTAAACACACTGTGTGATTGTGTTAGTGTGGGTTTGTTCATCTTACCACAACTGGATAAGGGGCCTGGGGTCTTCCTGAGGAGATGCGAGCAAACTGAGGTCCTGGTACACACTTAACCACTGCATGTCTCCCGTTCTTACAAGGGGTGGGACTACGGGGGATTGACAGCTGAGCAAGGCACTCGGACAGGGTGTTTTCAGTGCCCCTACAGTGAACCTTTTCCACCCAGAATCCTTTCTTCCTTGCCATGAGGCTCAGTCTAGAAGAGAAGAAGAGAAATGTTTTGGTAATATATTCCTAAAGCCCTTGACAACTTGGATTTAAATATTTAGTATTTATCAATAATATTAAATATTTCTGACTTAATTAGCAACAATCAAAGTTCAAGAAAAAAAACATCTTAGTTACTGTTTATTAGCAGTTTAACATTGCTGTTCAGAACAGAGCTTCATCTACTGCAAATCAGCAAGAATAGAGGACAATAATTTAAATACATAAGTCTCTTTTTTGACAGAAAATTGTGTGTTTATGTGACTCCATCACTCATAGTATAAAGCTGAGAAAATGTTTTCAGGTCCTTTAAATGAAGTTCAACTTGTTCAACAGTATCTCACAGACTTATAAAATGAGAGAGAAGAGAAACTTTTTAATACCTTGTTGATGGATCTACAACCTTAGTATCCCAAATTTTCCTGTAAAAGAACCAAAGAGCAGAGGTGGATGTTAGTTCTATCAGATCTGTATATTTGTTGAGGTCACCAACACACACATACACACACACATGTCACCCAGGTTGTGAGGTGACCTAGATGACCAGTTTCTCATGTAGAGAGGTAGAGACTATAGGATATAATGTAGCATCTGCTACTGTTTGTTTTATATGTAACCTGGCCACACAGGAAGGATTTCTACCAGGCGAGTAGCGGCACAAACACATAAAGAAGAGTCGTCTTTAAGGGGGACTTGGTGATGACTTAAAATAGTTACAGCTCAGACACTGACTTTATCGAGAAAAATGAATCATACAGCTCCAAATAGAACTTTTGTATATAAAACCAGAATGACTTGTGGCTTTGCGGTGAGTGTAAAGTTAGGTAGATTGATGATGATGACTGGTAGAGTTTAAAAGAAGAATGCACTGTTCTTGTTCTCTTTCTGCAGCCTCACTTTCCGTCTCCCCTTTTTGCTTTATAGGTTGAGTAGCATATATTTCCATCTGGAATGTGGGCTGCTTGCTATTTACTGTGTTTATGTTTAGAGTGGCCAGTGTATCATATGTTCCTAAGTTATAAGGCAACAGTGCTTCCTGTCACCAACATAAGGATAAGTGTTCAACTGGAATGTGTCGCTAATCCGAATTTCCCTCCTTTACATTAAATAGATGCCTTTTAAAATAACACAGACCCTTTGAATACAAGACTACTGTTCCTAGTCACAATGTTTGAACATAACTACAGGATGTAAGCACTATAAAACGCTAAAAACAAACAAACAAAAAAAAAAAACATAATATATTTTGAACTATGTCTTTAACCTCCAAAGCCACATGCCATCCAAAAAAGTCATGACATTCAACATCAATGATGTACAACATTTCTGGGAAAACAGGGTTTGACCAAGCACGCTATACAAACAAAAACTCTGGCACCACACAGCTCCACATGTCCGAGAAATGCCAGAACCAAATAAAGATTTATGCAGCAAGTAGGCTGGCTTCCTCGGGAGAGCAGTGGAGAGGAAAGCCTTCTGTTCTCTTGGCAAACACGCAAAGCAGACATGCCACACGGACCATGCCAGGACATCCTCAAACCACTGCAAAGTGCATGCACCATCACTGACATTCACATCAATTACACCAAAACACTCAGATATACACGCTACAGCCTGACTGACGTTTCAAAGATGTTTCTGATAATAAAGTTATTGTGTAAACTGTTAACTGAAGTTCAGACTTTTTCTTGTCTACATGCAGTAGGTGAAGTTAGTGGAGATATTCCGGTGCTGCTATATGCAAAAAAAATTGTTCATAACGCAATGTATATTATATATACATGTTAATGTATAAGATATTCCAAAGCTATTCCTCGCATTCACTTATCACCTTGATGGCAGCCCCCCATAGAAGGTGACCTGACCATAAGAACGTTGGGGTTTAGTGCTTTGCACTTCAACATGTGGACCATCCACCCAATGTCCAGAATATCTAGTCTATACTGTTTATTATGCTAAATGTGAACACAACACACACAAACTGGCATTCATCAAAATAAGATGGTGAGGTGTAATTTCCATGCACAGCATGGCATCGTGTGTGTGGGAAGCCTTAAGTATTTTGATTTTTTGTGGCTACTGACACATTTAAAAAAAGAAACTTGATTAGGAAATACTCCCATGCTGATTTCAGTGGCATTCCCCTTTAAAGAAACAAACATGTCTATGGGTATTTACATGAAAGCACAGGCAGGTCAATATTTGAATTTCTGACATGAACTCCAGACATTCCCGTAAAGGTAAAGCAAAAAAGCCTTTGCAAAACAAACTGAGGATGTTGGAATCAAGAGCAGCATTGTCATTGACATGATGTTATGTAGATGGCTGTGTGAAGTCATGGACTGCTGACTGAACGCTTTCCAAAATCACATAACAACTTGTTTCCTGATGCTGTAAGTAGTAAATGAGCCAGAAAAGACCTCTCATCAAAAATATTAGTATTTGGTAAGGAAAACAAGTGTACACTCATTTCAGCAATCATTTAGCAAATAGAGGTGTTTTGCAGATTGCAGATACTATTTTTAAATAACACTCTTCAAATTGACTTTAGGTCAATTCTCAGACCTACTGAAGCATAAATGTAGCTCTGAGGAGCTCAGCGAAGTGTTTAAATTATGAACATCTGTAAATGAAATCTCTAGCTTGAACAGCCTTTCAAAGCTATATCAAACACTTCACTTGATGGCAGAAAAATCCCATAATTTTAAATCACATGCACGGCTCTAAATAAAGCTGCGTGTGATGTCACTAGACCAAGACGTTCTGTAAATTGTGACACATTGTATAGAATTTAACACTTGCTCTTTACAGTGTCTTGAATTACACTTGTAAAACATCTTAAATGTGTCTACCATGTGGCCCTCAATATGTCATTGGGAATAGACGCACACACACACATTTTCTCATGAGGCAAACATGTCTGTGACTTGTTTGTGACCTCACCACCACAGACCAATCAGTCATAACTATTTTACCTCTTCAGAGACCAACAGGACTACTGCACAGGCTATAAATGACCACTTCAGGGCTTTCATTTGACTGAATTACAGCGCTGTTTGTTCTTAACTTTATTCGAAGGAAATTAAATACATAAACGTCTCTTTTCTAATATATCAAATCAAATAAGTAATAATAATGTCTTTATCTTTATTTATTCAGTAAAATTAACTCTTTAACTCTTTAACTCTAAACGCCTTTCATTGTAATAGTTAGTATGACCAGTATGAGAGTATTTCTCTACAAGCTGTGTGCTGATGCAATGAACAGACAGCCTCAGTATTAGTTTGTTTTCCACCTCCATAGTATTTATTGCCCTTACTTAGCCAAACAGTGTATCCAGCACTTGTTGTGGTGCCAAGAGAACAGTCAGAGGCTAATGATAGGGAGTCCCACCCGCCTGTTAAAAGACGAGCATTACACCATTGTTTGGGTTTCATCACGCGCACACTGCTCATTGGCTTCACTGAAGACAAAATCATTGTATCTGTTGTTGATTTAAAAATGCTCAAAGATGAGTCTTAAAAATCCAAAAATAAGGGTGCAAATGAGATTTACAAGATACCATTTGCATATCAAATGTTCCCATTTGTACTACCAAGCTGTTGAGCTGTTCCTGCTGCAAAGGATGCCCAGTTTAAATAGTAAAAAGTGCGGCAGAAAACATGACGCAGCAGAAAACACGACGACTTCTGGATGGTTGGGAAAATGTTATCAGGGTGTAAACCTTTAATCTTTCACTTTAATGTAAATATTGACTATATTAGAGGTTAAGTATGCCATAACATATATTACCATTAAACCTTGATTTAGAACATTTAGTAAGTATATGTCAATAAGTCCTCTTGGTGGACAGTGAACCTAAAGCTCAGCTAAAGAAAAATGAAAGAGACTAGATTAAACATATCATTTCTCACATAGAGCATATTGAAGCCAACAAAATAAATAAATAAAATAAAATAATTTACTAATTTAATAGAAAATCTATAAAAAAAAGATCTGATATGTCAAAAAGTTGCTAAATATTTCCATGCTGACTGGAGGGGGCTGATTAAAATCACTCTTCTTCAACTCAGATTTCAAAGTTGGTTTCCACAGTCTCTTCCGGGCCACAAAAATAGCCACAAGCATGCATACAGAAATTAAAAGATGGTGAAATAAATTAGAGAGAAGTTCAATGAGGAAGATCAGACAGGAAAACCAGACTTGGTCGCACAGAATGTCACCCAAAAGCCTGAAAATGATACCCTCATCGTAAGAAAATTTCGTCTGAAACATAATTAAATATAAAATGCTGGTTAAGTCCCCAAATCACTACGGTGACAGAGGAAGACAGACAGCTGCTGACACAGCGGGCCGCACTGCAAACTGCAGCTGTAATTGGACATATTTCACACGAGCAAGCGAAAATCTGGCTCGTCTGACTGCTGCTCTTGTTCGTTCTCTCCATCTCCTCTTGTTACTCTCTTCCTCCTCCTTCGCCAACTCTGTCTTACTCTCTATAGCTATAATTGGGGGTGTTTTTTCACTCTCAGCAGAAACCCCGGAGAGCCTTGGTCCTGACCAACCTGTAATTACAGCATCTTCAGAGTCTCATCCAAGAGACACAGGGAGCAGAGAGACATGGCATGGTCCGGGATTTCTAAGAATGGACTGAGAGACTTGGAGCAAGGTGGAGAAACAGGGGGGAGTGTCACCGGCTAAATTTGGTCAAACCATGCAATACAATCCTAGGCTTTTCTGGCATCCCTTAAAGTGGAAGATGTTACATGAACACTGAACATCATATTGTCCCAAACCTGCTCTGCTAACATTTTGTGATTATAATTACAGTGGCAATTCCAGTCAGAGTGCAATCCTTACAATTACCTCTAAGTCAAGGCTGAAATAGCATTACCTGTATTTCAAGTATTTTCCTGTTTATAACTGCCTGTTATATATAAACATCCCAATACAAAACAAAGATAGGGTTTCATCCTGATTTTAGAAACCAAATACTGTAAAATAACTTGAGTATATCACTAGCAGCTAAGATGTTGGGGCATGTGTACACCTAGAACTACTTTGAAGTCAAAAACACATCTTGAGAGGAAACAAATATCCATCTGTAGAGATACCAAACAGGTACAGATTTGGAAACAAACAAATCATTGTGGTTCAGACCAGTGTAGCTCCAGCAGCTACAGAAAAACACCAGGTCATATCCAGGACAGACGAAGGCAGACGAAGATATATCAAGCCTCGACTGCTTCAATGCCAGAGCCTTATAATTTACACACACAATAAAGAAGTCAACACAATGGCACACGTTTGCCAAAGCCTTTCACTGTGTATTTCTGAGCAGATATGTTGCATGAGGAAGATTTGAAAACAACATCCTGAAACAGCCAGCGAGCAGATTCGCTGCAGGCTTCACTCCAAGCCCTTCAAGCTACAGCAGCCCTGTCCTCCTCTGTCATATTTCTCTTCTTGGTGAGCAGCCAAATCTCTTATGTTGCAGTCATACTAATGTACCAATCGAATCTCTCACTCAACTATTACTTGTACTTCTCACCTCCCATTCTTTGCATTAAGTGGCGAATCTGCGCAATGGAAATCCAATAGAAAATCGAAGAGAGGCATGAGAAGCATCACACCTGCAATGCGGGGAAGTCGTGCTCTAATAAATGATCCTGTACAGATCGTGTATAGAGTCATGCTGGGGCTGTTCAACGACAGCTCATTCTGGGGACCTTTTATTACCGAAGATATGATGCCTGATGATGCCCTCCTCCAACAATAGAATCTAGTTATAGCGTCACTGTGTTCCCAATAACACAAAGTTCAGTGGAGATGGCTTAATTCAAGGGCAATGCAGAAATTCTTTCAGTGAGTGAGTGTGCTCCAATAGGGGTAGTTTGTAAAGTCAATAAAAAGTTAGAAAAGTCTATAAAATATATAAGTTACCCCCTCCACAGTCATAGCCTTTCGGTAGCAAGAGAAATCTAGCACGTACAATATAGAGCAGATGTTGTGGTCTGTTGCCAGTTGAGTCAGAATAACCCCCGGCCAAGAGAGGGAAAGAATAGCTAAACTGTGAATCACCTGGAGCCAGCAACTCTCCAGGAGCAAGATCCAACTAGGTCCCCCTTCCACAGAGGACAGCGAATGGTCAGACACCATTTCTTCTTATAATAGCAATGGAGTAATTCTCTGCTAATGTGTGGTCCTCTCGTGGTTTAAGAGCAGAGCCTTCCCAAAAACCACTGTCAATGTTTTTTTTTTTTTTCAGAGGGAGGAGAGGCAGTGTAAATCTGTGTCAAAGGGGCAAAAGGAGGCACCACATGTCTCATGGGAACAGTGTTTGCATGAGGGTTGGTATTGAACCACTTTAAAAAAGAAACAGTGTAACATTTTAGGAAGTATATTTATTTGCCTGTTGTGTTGAGAGTTAAATAAGAGGTTTGATACTGTTCTTAGATTTGTCAGTTGAAAATGTAGCTAGAAGCAGCAGCCGGTTAACTTAGCTTAGCATAATGACTGGAAACAGCTAGTCTGGCTTTGTCCAAAAAAAGTAAAATCCGGCTTCCAAACCCCTTAAAATAGTAATTATATATGCAGCTTTATTCGTGGATTAAACAAACAAAATGTAACATGTTATTTTGTGTGCATTACAGGTTATATTTGATGGATTTTGTTACATTTGGGCAGAGCCAGACTAGCTGTTTCCGCCTGTTTCCAGTCTTTTGCTAAGCTAAGCTAAATGCTGATGGCTCCATATTTCCCAAAATGTTCAGAACTGTTCCTTTAGTGATGTATTGAAAGACGTGTTGTTTTGGTATCAGTACCAAGACTGACTAGTAGTGTACTGGCAACAGTATAAAAAGTACTTACACACTCACACACACACACTGGCAGCATGATGCACATGCTGTTGGAGTGGGATGTGCAAGTGTATAAGAGATGCATGACTGACTCAAGCCTGCAGAGGCTACCCTGCTAATAAGATGAGTCGCTTCACAAAGACCCTCATCCCCCTCTCCAATAGCTACCCCTGTCTCACTCATGGTATCGATGGGAGCGTTAAAGCACAATCAGCAGTGATATTACACCACGGCATGGGAATCTAAAAGTTAAAGTGGGGCTGTTTGTCTGAGCGCTGCAAGCCGAAGATAGCATCAGAGAGAGAGTGAAAGAGAGGTAATGAGGTGAGCAGAGGTGATTTGCTTAGAGAGGGTTGTAGAGAAAGGGCAGTAGAGAGGGGACAGGGATCTCTTTATCATCATCCTGAAGCTGAGGAAGGGAGGGGGGAATAAAGAGCGACACGGGGGAGAAGAGGCTGGGGGAGGAAGATAAGCCCCCAAAAAGGCCTTTACTCAAAGTGTCTCTAAACACGATGCCACTGTTGTTTTTTTCATTCTTCAGGATGGGTTTTTATTCACTTAACAATGGGATGAATGGCACTGCATGTTGCCCTTTTGAACTATAGTCAACAGCCCAGTGTTTTGTAATCTAATAACTTGAGTTCATAAAGGTGAATTGTGTTACTCTCAGTGCAGCTAGCTGGAAGAATTCATACTCACTTGTATGTTTTGACATTGTGCTTAGTCGCCTCTGGAAAGCCGAGCATCCCACACACAACCCGGCTGCTGTTGAGACTCCAACCCAGGTCACAAACCTGCCTCCATCTCCCAGCATGCTTCACTTCCACCACACCCTCTGTGACCAGGCTCTTCCTCTTGGTAGCCATGAGGATAGGACGAAGACGGACCTCTTCGATTTGCACCTTACTCTGACCCTTGGGTAGGATGCACATCACATCAACTGATAAGTGTCTTTCTAATCAAAACATCAAATGTATCAGAGGCAAACTGTTGTACCTGGTAGTGGTGGTGTCTTTGGAATCTGGGGATCTCATGTGGATGTCCGTTACCATAATAGCCATATCCTGGCCCACGGGAGGCCACAGGGCCCTGCCACTGAGGTGCGGGGCTGCCATTGGGCCTGGAGGCAGTGGTATAGCCTCTGCTGGCTGTCTGATCCAGCCTGCGCTCAGCAGTGCACACCACCCCCAAGTCTTCAGAGTGTTTACAGTCATTGACCCCCCAGCCGTTGTGTTTGCAGTCCTTCAAGGACTTCTCTGAGCCATCACAGCGTACATTATCCATCCATATTGGGCCTTGTGAAAGAATATACAATTCATTATTTAATTCATTGTGATTTTCATTGATTGCTCAACAGACAGACTGGGCAATGCATCTACGCACAGGCCCAAATGAGTTCCTAAACACCTAACACTCGACTTTTACTGGCACGCTGATTTAGGGTTGCACCTTAGTGGCATGTTTAACAGTAGATACGTAGTGTTTTACAAGGCAGGATCCTACTCCTTGAATCCACTCAACCTTCTCTTTAATTTGGATTTAAAAGCAGCAGTAAAGAATGTACATAAACCACAGCAAGTGTTGCACAACTCTGGCAAACGAATGCTGTCATTATTCTGAAACAAATGCCCTTTTTTGGCCCATATATTTGCTCTAACAGCTTGCCAGGAGACCTTAACAAGATGTAGACTCCAATGCCACAACAAGTTATCTTTGTCACTTTATGATGTTAGTTATTTTGGATGTCTTAATTGGTGGACTTTTCGTAAAAAAGCCATACACATAGTTTGTACTCGGGCAAACACACTATAGCATGGAAGTTTCTGTAGGAGACAGATTGGGATGAACTGTTCCAATATGGCTGCTTGCCAATGAGTCTAAGAATTTCTGAATCAAATAAATGACCATGTCAGTGTAATGGGCCATTTGCAGAGCTCAGCAGAAAATCCACAGGTGTAATTAATACAATTAATGATGGCTCTGTTCCAATTAAGTCTGTCAGTAAGGCTTGACAGTGCCAGCAGACGGCACGCACATTGGCTTTGAAACTAGTAAAGCCAAATGGACTGCAGCCCCTACTAATACTATTAATTACACCTGTGGTATTGCAGCTATAATATATAAGAGAGCCCCCTTCTACTCTTCTTTTATCACTCATATCTAGTCAGTTTGGCCCACAAGAAAATGGTGACATTTGACCTTTCTTCAGACCACCAAAGAGGGCTTAATTATAACTTGGTACAGGAAGTGTTCTCACCCGCTCCTTCTCCATACTTGGCGCTGTGTGCCCAGGTTATACCACCCCGGAAACCCAGCTCTCTGCACACCACGTTGGCCAGTTTGATGTCCACTTCATCATCGCAGACGGTGCCCCAGGTGTTGTTGTGCAGCACCTCCACTCGCCCTTCGTGCGGCTCTCGCGCGTAGTTGCCCGCCAAACGCACCTTGGCGGCTGGCGCGCGAGCCGTCCTGCGCTGAGGGGACGTCGTGCCCCGTCGAGGTTCGGCGCGAGCGGGACAGGAGAGGGACAGCAGCGCGAGGAGGAGGTGGAGGAGGAGGAGGGAGCTCAAGCAGAGGGTGCGGGTCATCGTGACAGAGAGGAGGGGGTCTGCAGGTAAAGGGGGAAACGCTGCATGATTTCATTTGTTGAAACAGACACAATGCTGCGCGGCATTTTATTCATTTATGTCAAATTGAACAGCGGGGTCACTTAACTTGCTTGTCAATTAAGCAGAGCGGAGCTACAGGCTAATTTATTCTTAATGAGAAACATCTATCACCACTTTTAGACACATCCTGAGACTTAAAGCTACTGTGAATACATTAAGACTGAGTAATTCCCTTTAACACAAATCAAACAGCCAGCCAGTAGAGAACCGAGGAGGCCTCGATATTAAACGGACCAACGCTGACATCCTCTGGACAAAATAGTTCAGGTAGGCATGGCTAAGTACAGACATCCGTATGCACTTTTTTTTTTTTTTTTACCTTTATCAAGAAATTAACTGTGTGTTCAGACAGTCAACACTGCAGTGGCAGCCCTTCTGTTCACAATCAGAGAGACACAACTTGTTTTTATAGTCCCATATTTCAATTTTAATCACTGCAGCAGCAGCAGCATCAATCTTGCAGTGATGCAATGGAAGCCTTAACGTATAAAATGAATGCTTTTCACTCATGTCAAACATAGGCATGTAATTAGAGATACACCAGTGCCTTTTTGTATTGCAATTGACGTGAATTAACATTCCCCAAGGCTAACTAACCAGACAGAAACATGAGGCAGGTTTTAACTGGAGGTTAACAAGTGACACAGGCAAACAAGGACTCAAGAGACGCACACTGAAACACTAAATCACTACAGGCCACAGTGCAACACTGAGCACAAAATACACAAAATTTGTTTGTCTATGGTGATGGTAAAATTACAAAGGAACAAACCAGCAACAAGCAAATAGAGACTAGCCTTAGTAAATCATAGTGAGGAAAATGCAGCCTTTGTTAGCATACAGCCTTAATCTGTAAGTTTAAATCAGTGTAAGAACAAAATTTAAAACAACAAATGCTTCCTCTAAATGTTTGAACTTTGTTAGTGTTATAGCTAACTCTGTTTTTTGTGTCTGTTCTTTCTGTTTTTCACTCTGTTAATGTATCTAGTTGAAATAGAGAATCCAGAGAGGAGAAAAGCATCTCAACCCTTAAAACACCTGTTACACATTCACTCTGATGCAAATAGAAAATAAATGAAAAAATAGAGACGCACTGTAGAGGCTGAGAAGTCAAGTGAGAATGAAATATTATTCTTTACCAAGAAACGGGTAAAAGGAGAAGGTGAAAGTTCACTCACCTGGCAGGCAGCAAGTGTTTGCAGTGGTGGACGTCACCAGCTAGGGGAGAGTGACTGAGTGAAGGAGTGTGTCTACTAAATGCTCTCCTTAGTCAATCCTCCCTTCTTCCCTCCTTCTCCCTATATCCCTCCCTCCCTCCCTCCCTCCCTCCTGTGCTCTCTTTCCCTTTAGGTATCTTTCTCTAATACAGAAGTGTAATTCAAATGCTAAAATCTAATTGTCTTAATAATGTCCCAACTCTGTTCCTATAAAATCTAAAAATATCAAAGCAGTGAGGCTCTTCTGATGGAGGATGTGTCCTTTTAACTTATCCTGTGTTCCTTTCTTTGCTGACATTTATAAAATTGTGGATGAATACTTTTAAGCATTGCTGAATGAGATCCGAGATGAAATATGGGGCAGTCAGCCCTCACAGATAAATGAATCTGATGGTGAATGAAATGAAATTAATCTCTAGCAACCACAAGACTCATCAGTTTCAGGCTGGGATGTTTTGTACCTTAGTAGAAATGGACGTCATACATTATGAAATCCATTTTCATGATTGAATCAAGTGTTTTTTTTTTCTCTGATTGGGCGTCTTTGCACCTCTCTACTCACTCAGAGCGTTACACAACCTTTCGGTGGGTAAACGTGTGTAAATGTAACCAACAGGAAGGACTCTGGTTCCAGAATAGTTTCAAACATCAAGTTCCAAGTGTCTTAAAGAAGCTCCCTATACCACAGGGTAGATATTTCCTTGTTGAGATGGCCGCAAACCACCAGCTCCAAAATAGGCTTAGCCTCACCGTAGCCATGGTGAACGTGACTGATGAGAATATGCCATACCACCCCTGCTCAGGAGTATGTTACTATAGCCTAACCTGGCTTTGTGACATAGAAAGCATAAAGATTGAACTGATCAGTGTAGATCCTGATTTAAAAAGGAGGTCCTCCTTTATGGCTTCCTAGGGTCACTTCAGTGCTCAGTCCTGATCTGACTTACCGTAGGTTTTCTCGAGATGTCTGCTTAGGCCTCTGTGCAAGTTTAAAACTTGTTTATTTATTTTTTGAGTCATTTTGGGTGGATTTGGGACAAATATAGTCTCAGGGTGTTGTGTTGATAAACTGTATTTCAGTTTTCAAGTCAACCTCAGTGGGCACCTTTTTTGAGGCAGCAAGGTTTATTCAGAGGCATGAAAAATTACAATCACGACAGGGGAGGTAGGAACCGAAAGATCAACCACAACCGTAAAAACACTCGCTCGTATGCAGAGTGAAAAAAAGGGGGAAAAAAAAAAATCATATGTTACATATATGTGTATTTGTGTGCACACATGTAAACTTTGAAGTTGTAATTGAGATGCTTGCCAGTGATGGTGTGACTGGGTGGCAGGATGGTGGTCCCTCCCTGACTGGTAAACCCGAACAGGAAGAGCAGACCCCCTATTAGCGGGGCCAAATCAGAGGGATCTCCAAGGCCGACAGGGAGAGGAATGAAAGCTGTAAAGAGGAGAAAGGTGTTTAAAAATATGACTATCCTTGCTTTGTGCGACATCCTTCCATTATAACTCGAGATGCACTGTTGCATATCAGACTAATTAAACTAGACTAGACAGGTGTCCCTGCCTGTGTGCCAATACTTAATAGCTCAGCGGGTGCGTGTGCAAGTGAGAGTGCATTACAAGGTCTCGGAGGGCTCACAGGGCTACGAGTATCTGAACGAAGCAACTCTCAGTGGCAGAGCTCTCGCTCTCTCCACCTCTCTAATTACGCAGACCGAGCCGGCTCTGCCCTTACCCACAATCTGTGGAGGCATGAAATAAATACATACTCTTCAACAATAAACAAGAGCCTTTTCAAACGACAGCACCTCCTCATACTCACCCCCACTTGCCTTCTCTTCAGGCTTTCATGATGCTTTTACTTTCAAAGAGGCTATAAGTGCACGCATACAGGATATGCTGTACAGGTTATAGGGCCGAGAGTGCGAAGAGGATGACATCATTCCTTTAAACACACACAAGATGGGCTAAAATTTGACAGTGAGGTCAAAAATAGGATTCTAATTTCACGTTAGCAACGGATACCTTCACACACCCGTTTATATTTGAAATATAACAGGAAACCCTTATCTAGCATTCATGCAGCCAACATCAACCATTTGAAATGCATGCATGTCATTTTATACTGATACTCCAGCTTTCAGATAGTCAGGGGAATTTTCAAAGCAGCAGAGGCAAAGATATTCTGATTTCAGTCCTTGTGAATCCAGCCCCTAAAACATCTTTTATTAGACTGTCCCAGTCTTCTTTGTGGGCATGCTTTCTGTTACTGGATTTTTTTTTTATTTTTTACTTTTGGAAAGCATTATACAAATGTTTCCACACACTGTGTAGTACTCATTTTGATGAGTGAGTTAAACTTCATATGTAAACTATATAGCATGCTCCTTTAATTTCACAGTCTTTCTCTCTCATGCTTTCACAGAGTAGCCTACACGCAGGTTGCGTCAGGTTTCAGTTCCTCTCCATTCAAAATGTCATCTGTGGCATAATAGTTGCTTTTCCCACACGTTCTCAGTTCTCTTAGTCATGTCTCCATCTCCCACTGGTCTCGGTGGTTACAGATTCCCTAATACATCTTTCATGCTGGCCACACAAGTGTCTCCCATAGGACGGAAGTTTGCACCCCTCGTTCAAACCCATGTTCCAATATCGCATAAAAACTGACAGCCTTAGATGACAGGGTTACCATATTCCCCACCCCCCACACCAGTATGGTCTGCTTTGATTTACTTCTTGAGGGTTTTGAGCATCAGGATTGACTTAAAGGAGTGTCTTGGTTTCTGGAGATCAAAAAAAAAAAAAAAAGATGAATGTATATACGCATTGCACAGGCTGGTTAAGTTGGTGGTGTTTCAGTGCAATGAATACGTTTCAGCACATACAACACTG
Source organism: Protonibea diacanthus (assembly GCA_028641955.1). NCBI lineage: Eukaryota > Metazoa > Chordata > Actinopteri > Sciaenidae > Protonibea > Protonibea diacanthus. Next base: position 12,552,444 of record CM053989.1, read on the forward strand.
CCACCTTGTGGCAGACAGGAAAACTACACAGCAATGCCAGAAAATTCACATTTTGCAACGCATGAGCAGAATAACTGCACACATCAGACATTTCTCTTTGTGTCATAAGTCATGTATCGACTCACAAATACATGTTCTAGGTGTTTCAAATACATTTTATTAAATATAAAATCCTCTTTTGCAGTGCAGTAACGATAATACAAAATATTTTGAAGATTAATTAAGAATTGCAGTGCTCTGGTTATCAATGTGTACATCAGAATTAAAACTCCATTTCCTGAAACATTTTGAAACAAGGTAAAAAATAAAATAAAATAAAAACTAAAAACATACCCAATAGATACAATTAAACTCAGGGTCATCTTTTGTCAAATTCTGAAATATCAATAAGGTGAAATCAAAATGTGCTGTGGTAACAGCCGACACATTTTTATTAGGCGAAACTAAATGCACTGTGCAACCGTAGTAAACAGCACCAGCCAAAACAAGCAAGTTTGTTAAATCAACACGTGTAGTCTTTAAGGTTTGGTGTCCAATTCCTTTTTCGTAAGTTTGAGCCACAAGACAGAAAGCAATACAAGAAAAGTAGTAGTGCCGCATCTGACAGATTTTTGCACCAAATGAATATTATTAACTGTAGTTTGTTAAAGCCAGAAAAGGAGGAGGAGGAGGAGCTATTTCTTTACCCTACCATAAAGTGAAAAGACAAAAGATTTAAAGCTGTGATTCAGCTCCCAGGATGTTGTAAAAAAGGAACAGGAAAAAAAACAGGTATAAATAGGAAAATAAATACTCTCGCTATGCTGTGCATAGTTTAATAGTGAACGTAGTGTGGACTGTGTGGCTGTTATTGTTATCTAGTGGTTGATACAGACACACGCCAATGGGTTTTAATGAACTGTCTAGTGTTGAAACTCGTGAAAGAACAAGGCCGTTTTCAGAGCCATCAGATGAAGCATTCTTTGGTTCACTAAAATACTGAAATGGAGACCACCCTAAGGTCAAAAACACTGCTTTTCAAGGTTCAAAAGTTTTTGTTTTTTTTTACGTGGACCATGTTACACATGGCCATAAATGTGTGTGCACAAATTATTTTAAGGCACTGTTCTATAGTATGACATTATGGTATGACATCACCTTGTTTGTCATTGACATTACAATCTACAAAAATGGACTACTTGTGCCAGAGGTGGGAGGTGTGTACGTCTGACACAGAACTGACAATCAAGTCGGCACCTTTCTTTTGCATAGGCATAAAGCACTGTGATGTTTACTATGCAAATATACCTGAAAAGTATATTTCATATTCTAATGCTGTGATAAACTGTATGAAGGCCATTCATCTGCATTGGGTATGCAGAACAGTGCCACAACCAGTTCTCCCATTGTCCACAAAAATGGGGAGAAGAAGTCTGCAGAACTGAAGAATGTCACACCTGACATTTCATGCAGTCCAATACAACTAAACCAAAAACCATGAACTCCAAACCGCTGTACAGTTCAGAACAAAACCTCTACTGAAAGTCTTAGCAAAAACTGACCACAACAGTCTTTGTTCACACCCTTATTCTACTGAACTGCATGAGACTGTCAAGTGTTTTCTATTACAGGCATGCAAGTGTGTGTATTCACTCTTTCAACATAAGGACAGCCAATATGTAAATAAAGTGAAATACACACACAATCCATGCATTAATACATACAATTTTGCAATCTCTCAAGTCTATTTACCCATGTTTACTTAAGTAAGGCTACATAGAACAGTATAAAAGGCACCTCTGTGGGCCTCTGTAGCTTTTTGGCTAAAAGAAAACCCTCATCTGCATAGGAGAGGTACTGAAATGTCCAGTATGTCTGTTGGTAAGTCTTTGGTCTGGTGGACAATCTGTATTGGCATAGGAACAACTAATGGTAAATGGAGCCCCAATATGAACCGCAGACTAATGGGAGCAGTTGTGGGCCATGGATTAAACTAAACTGTTACAAATCTGCTTCAAAAAACCGTAAGTTAAAGTATTGGTCAAAAACGTTACTGACCACTGAACTTTAAAAATGGGGAGGAACACTGCTTTGCGGTGGCATTTCTAAAGAAGGAACGTCCCACGCATCGCCACTGAAGCACCTTGGCCTGAGGCCTTTCATTACTGCTGTACATAAGAGTCATTACCTCTTTTTCCATTAGGGGACCATGGCAGGTTCACTTCCTCATTATGTTGTGTTGCCTGTGATGTTAGTTGTATCCTTTGAAGTGGGAGTAGGTCACCATGTGCCATGAAGCGCTGCGATTATGAAGGTTTTTGTTCAAATCAAAAGACTACACAAGGTGAATTCCTTGCACACCTCTGGTTTATGTTGTACTGCTGAGCAATCTTGTTCAGTTTAGTCTTCAACCCTTCATACTCCCAGTCTTTTGTGGCACATGTGTGACTATCCCTGCCTTAGAGCACTGAGTACTGGCTCTGACTATTCTGGTCCATTCTGCTACAGTGAATATTTTTAGCCCAGAGAAGCTGGTCCAGTAAGTGCCGGCTCCTTTGGTTCAGTCTGTGCATCCCAGTTTCCTGCACACTACTGGGGCAGAGAGTAGGCTGAGTTCAAGGCTGCCAAGGTTTCCTGTCCTTGCCTTTCTGATCAGGAATGTGTTTGTAGCGACATTTGTCACCAAAATGGCAGCCGGTGGTTCTCCAGAAGTAACACTCATCTCCGTTCACTGGGCCACGTCGTCGCGGTCTGGGCAGAGAGGAAGATGACATAAATAGAAACAGAAAAGACACAGAAAAAACATGAAGTGTTGTCTGGCTGTCAGGTGATTAATTAATCTAATCAATTATATGTTTTGTGATTAATTAATCTAAATGAATACATATTTTCTGTGAAAAGCAGCTGAAAATACTTGCAATCCAAACTGATTGGTAGACTCAGTCTAGTCTCAACACCTGTTCATGTGTGGCCTGATAAGACTTGGCTTGATAAATTTACTGTGAACAGCTGTATGTGACATATGGGGTCAAGCGGTATGATAGAGCGTGATTATTCTGTGTTAATTTTTTCTGATGTGCTATAATAAATAAGGCAAAACAAACCCATTATTTTGACAACCCTGAAAAGTACAGAAGCAATTTGAACTGTCTAAAAACTGTAACGAAAGTCTAAGAAAATATTCAGAAGAGTCATAATTGAGCACAATTATAGACTCTGTAAACACACAAACCACACACAGCCAGCCAAGTTACATTCTCCAGTATATCCCGTTACACGCATTTGACAGGCTGACAGGTATTTTATCATGTGACTGCTAATTTCTCACTCCTTAATGTCATTATAACTTAGCATACTCAGACACCAAGACTAGTTCCACCCTTTTCCCCTCGATAGTGCCATCTCAAACAGACTGTCTGACGGCAACCCCGTCTTGTGGTGGGCGTATATTTATAAAATTTTATAATTAGTTTACCCAACTAGTCATTTTTGGTGTTGACTGGCAATGGTGGGGAGTTTTAATTGATGATCTGACTAATGGCATACATCCCTGCTCTTATTGTATGATTTCAGTGACCTAGAGAGCTTCTAAAGTGAGACTGAAGTGCTTCTTACCCAGCAGTTGCCCCTGCCTGCTGTGTGACAGGGAGACAGGTCTTAAGTGGAATAGGAAGGACCCTCTGAGTGCGACGGTCAGGATAGCGCACCACTAAACGGGTGTTCTCAATACAATAACCCTGTGAGAAGACGAACACATGCAACTCTCCACAATAATGTTCAGTAAAAACAGGCACAAGATTGACTAAGGGGAAGAAAAGAAGCACTCACATTAAGTTTCTCCATGGCACGAGCAGCCATGTTTGCATTCTTGAAGTTGACGAAGGCACAGAATCTCTCATGCAGCACACGGATACTCTCTATCTCCCCATACCTACAACACAAAGCAAACAACTTAACCAACAAGTCAATAAATACCTTGGTTAAATATTAGACTTCCACACATCTGTTCAAAGAGGCTGAAATGCCTTTCTAGTTATTGAATTAGGAAGTGGAATGTTGTGATTATAATGCCATAAATTCAGTTAGTATGAAATATTTCATTGGACTAGGTTCATACATTTTAAAAAGGTCCCATAGGTGTTTCTCAGTTAGCTCAGTCGTCACATTTCCCACCCACAGCGATGGACAAGGGCTTCTAAAGGAAAGAAAGAATGTGATTGATGGCAATAAAAAAAATAACAATCACAGTTCAGGTAAATATATTTTTTAAAACTTCTCCAAACACTAAAGATGTGACAATGTATAAAGACAAATGTCTAATCCACAAGAGAGGCTTCAAACTCCTCTGACCCCTCGCTTTGACAGGACAAACAAATGGTCACCTACCCTGGTTGCACAACTGATGGATCTTGGCTCCCAGCTGCAAAACATAAAGAGCTCCATCAGTAGGATATGTAGAAAAAAAGGCTGTATGTTTTTAGCATATACATATTGTATACATTACTGTAGACAAAGACAGAATGCAAACAGATATTTACAGCACATGTGAGCTTACCCCTGGCAACATCAGAACAAGATGTCAGAACAGCCTGCACAGTTGAAAATTTCTCCAGCAGCAGGACACTTTGCCCTTCTTCAAAACCAAGATCCTGAGGAATACAAGGAGAAAAATGAATAACCACTCAAAAATACAATAAGGAATAAGGTTTTAAGTCAATAACAAAAGTTCAATAACAAAATGTTATTTCCAAAAATGGAAAGCTGAGAGGAAGTTCTGGTTATTTCCATTCACAGCTGCCAAGCTTACAGGAAACACCTTTGCAGCTTTGCTTGCAAGTGTACGTACCATCAACTGCAGCACTCGGCAGTTAAACAGTTCAATAACAGCCTCCTCACAGTCTTTGTCCAGTTTTAGCACCTGCTCCATCGCCTTCTCTGCCTCACTGTACCGCTACAACACACACACACGACACACAATAAGGCCAAAATTACCATGTGAAGCCATTCGGTAGATATTTCTTGCGCGCGTATATGGCAAGGTCACAGAAGCCTGCACTCACCTTCATGCCCATGAGAGCACTGCCCTGGCGGAAGTGTCCTTTGGGCCAGTCTGGAGCTAGCAGAATGGAGCGTTCAGCGTCTGCCAGGGCCTGAGGGTACTGCTCCAGGCAGTAATAGCAATAGGAACGATTCCCGAAGAACCTACAAGACGCAGTTTTAAAAAAAATATGTTACTTGTGTCTAAAATATGTGTGCTCCCTTTTCTAATAAACTAGCCATGACCATAAATGTACCTGTTATCCTTTGGATCACATTTGATGGCTTCTGTAAACATACTGACTGCTTGGGTGTACTGCCCTTCTTGCACCAGCTTTATCCCCTTTTCTGTTAGAAAGGAAAAAAAATGCTTGTAAACAATTCTCAGGTGAGACATCATATTCCTCTCTGTTTCTTTATCAATGAATAACCAATTAAAAGGCTGATTATGTACTCTGCTATGCAGAAATAATCCATACCTGTCAGTGATGCACTTTTCTTGGTCATGGTGTCAGTTCCGTTGGACTGTAAGAAAAAAAAAATAAAAAATTATTACAACTATGAGGTCGCCCCATCAATTGTACACTGGACGTACAATGATACAATTTGCAACAAAGGATTTATCTAACAAGTTCTGAAATTTTGTTGGGTTTAATAAATCATTAGCTTAATTCAACACACAACTGTCCGGACCAGAAGCTTCATCCCACAGCTGAGAGATAGTAGATTAAACACACACCATGCACATATACACACACACTTCAACAACTGTTGTAAAGGCTTTCGTGGTCCAGAGTCCACTTTTCCCTCACATCGGACTTTGGAACCGCTGCCACAAGGTTAAAAGTGGACAGTTATGCTGGGAACTCTCATACCTACTCGTATTACATCATCATTTAGCTTTCATTCACCTCTCTCCTGGCCTCATTCTCCTTGTTCTCTTTGGACTTGCGACTTGATCCTTTGGGTTTGATATGGCTAGCAGCATTAGCAAAGAAGGCACTGCTCACGTCCCACTCAGGCTCCTGTGGGACACAGACACGGGTGTTCAATCATGTGTCATCCAGACACTTGCACAATACTCTAGTTATAGTGTCCCTACTTCTTCAGCGGATCTGGCATGGGTCTTCTGCTGTCCCTTGATTCCCGACGGAGCCATGTCTGGAGTGGTGACGTATTTCTGTGAGGCAGCTGCCTCATTTTCCTCCTCTTTTTGCACCCCCTGTTTCTCCTGTTCCACGCCGGCTTCTGCTTCTGACTCGCTCTCATCCAGTTCAGAATCTCCCCCTCCATCCTCGTCTTCATCATCCTAATGTTCAGAACCACATATATAATAGTCATTAACAGTAAAGACAAATGTAGGTTGCATTAATAGAAAGAATAATGAGATTGTTACCCGTTCGGTGCTCTCATTTTGCTTAACCTGCTCCTGCTTCTTACGTTTCCGACGGCGCTGAAACAGATGCAGCACTTGACACATCAGCAAATGCACTTTAGTCATCGTTCATAGCATAACAGACATTAATTAAATGCATGTTTAAGGGATGTGAGGATCTGCCCGCTCACCTTCCTCTTCGCTTTGCGTCGCTCTGCCCTCCGTCTGACCTTCTCCTCCTCACTCAAATCCTCCTCTCCATTTAATGCATCCTAAACAAACAGCACAGTTAAACACTGCACCAGGCGTGTACCTCCACCCTTGTAGGTCTGACAATGCCCTGTGAGTCTGACACCATTTGTTTACCTGTGACAAAGGGGCATCATCACTTGGGTCAGCGGTTGCGGCACCACAGTCCATCTGCTCCTCCTGCTCCTGGCCTGTTTGGAGAGAAGCACAGCACATCAGCTCTCAAGAGCCAGATCACACAGACTTCTGCGGCTTTCATTTTTAATCAGTGCTTGGAGATCAGATATGTAGTTTGTTGGAACTGCTCTAATCTAGAAAATGTCTTAGTGTGGCTCGTTCTTAAGCTGATAAAGCGTGCAGGAAAAGTTAGCACAGCAAGTCATTGTCTATACGCATTATGTTCCATCATCCCTGTGATTGTTGGAAGTATTCTGATCTGACAACCAGAAAAAAAAAAAAATGTTGTCTGGATTGCAAATAAACACGTTCCTCTTTCCTCATTCACATTCAAGTCGAACCATTGCAACCTCTGATAACAAGAAACAAAAATCACATAGGGTGGAGACTGACAAAGATGATGTAATGTTTTCTTATTTAAAAAAAAAAAAAAAAAGCCAGGAAAGCTCGGCCTGAGACAGAAAGTGCAAACAGAACAGAAAACTGCTCAGTGAGATTGATTCAAGTTGTTTGTTAAGACAGAGTTTACTCATATGCGTCAATCAATGCTGTTTGCGAACATGACATCTTTTCTCTGAAACTAGGTTGAAAAATGACATTGAAAACAACCACTGCCCTGAATGTGGGATGTGTGTGGATGCGCGTGCGTGCGCATGTGCATAGATGAGATCAAACCGTTGATTTAGGCCCGGTGGCAGCAGGCAAATGGCAAGACAAAGGAAGCAAAACACCGACCATGCAGGAATCTATGTGGTGTCAGATTTCCATTTGTTCAGCAAAGATCTCCAAAGTAATGACAAATTCATACTTGGTCTGTGACTCATGATGTGACTCTGACTGAGTTTTGCTCTATTGGTACAAGCTCTCTGTGCTGCTTACTACATTTCTTGTGGGGAACACGAGCACAATCAGTCAGTGAACTTCCTCTTTCTATAGCGTATTTGACAGGATCACCATTTTAGACAGTGCTGAGGCAAGCACTAAATATATGATTAGTGTAAGCAACAAAAGACATTATCTAACTCTGCTGCCTAAACCATCCATTCATGCACATTTTTCTTTTGTACCCTACTAAACCACGTCTCATTGGCTTTGGTACAGTAAGGAGTGTACCATCGCAAGTATTTAATGCCTCCAAACATACATCGAAAGAGGAAGGAATTTCAGCTGTCTGCGCCTGCCCCACGACTCAAATGTCAAGACACAGCTACTGCTAAAGCACAGCTCCATCCCATCAGCCCAATCAGGCTTTCTGGTAAATCGTACCTATAACTGTATGCCCTCCCGACAAATAAATGATACCGCAGAGAGCCGTGGACAAAACCAACAAAAGAGTCACTGTTTCTGCCCTTCATGGAGACAGCTTAAATTAGTGTTGAGCTGAAAGGTGAGCTCTTTCCACAGGAATGCAAAATAACAGTGTATCATCATGGATTTGGAGCTTTAACCAGGAAATCTGAGTTTTGTTCCTCGCCTCAGCATGACAAAGAGAGAAATAATCACTATTCAAACGAAGTGTCTAAGGGAGTTTTAAAACAACATTAAAACAGTGACATAACTCAGTCTGTCTGCTCACAAAGTGCCAAGCTGCAAGGTCAAAGCGTTGTGGCATGGACAATTTAATTTATGACATACATGACATCCCTTCATTATAAAAAAGAACCATAAAATAGAAGAAAACAAACATCCCAGTCAGCTCTCTGATGCCCCGTTATTATATCTGAAAATGAGACATAATAATAAAACAATAACAATTAACACCTAATTTCCTGATTCGGTGGTGGGGGCAGCCTCTGATGGTGTTTTAAGAAGTCAGTAAACTAACCTGCTCTACAAGGAAACTAAATACACACGGACAAGCAAGAAAAAGAACAAAGTGACAAACACATGACTTATTTAAAGACACATTACTTGATGCTCGTATAACTCACCGAGCTCGGCTATACACGGCTTTTGCCACCTATTTGAGGCATTGTGATCATACCAACAAGCACCGTCGGGGACCGTTTGGTAGTTTTCAGCCACATCTTCTGCTACTTAAGTCGACATGTAGGTTTGTGTTATTGCTGGTTACATAAACGTAGGTTGTCGTCCGTCTAAGATATTTGGTCGCTGGCAACGAGTGCGCAAACTTGGAAATGGTGCAAGCAAGCAAGGGTGGAACTGGCAAGAGGGGAACTTTCATTGTTTAACCAACAACTCAGTTTGAATTTTGACGACAAAGACAACTGCGAAACACAACCGTAAACATATCGTTCAACAGCCCACGTGTTAGATAGCGTACTCGGTTTCGTCGTCTCACGCGTCTCGTTATCAGTTGAACTTGTGGTTGAGTTTAAAAAGTTTTGAAAAATTGGGTGAGTTTTCTTTTTTTTTTTTTTTTTTTTTTTTTTTTTTCCTTACCGCTCCCGAGTCCCAACAGCCTGCATATATCTCTGGTGAATTTCATGAGCGCAACCATCCAGCATTATCGTCTCAAATATCCCACAAAGAGTATTAAAACAAAAGGTTTGGGTCAGTGTGGACACGTTTGTAACATCGGGACAATCGATATCGAATCTGCGGGAATCTTTGGTGGTTTAGTCCACTTCCTGAGCGTCAAACGCAGACGTTGGGTCCACCCTGAGCAACGTCTTAAAGGGACAGTACACACCGTATCGATTATTGAATGGCTCAGATCTGATCAGAGTAGGCCATCAAAGAATAATAACCAAAACCAAAGAACAATAATTTAAAGCCATATTGATCTACATTTTATTGTCATAATATAGTATGAAAAACACAAGAATATAGAAATCATAGAGTGGAAGTGGAGCACAGAATTCAATACAGGAGGTTAGAAAAGAAAAGAAAAGGTCAAGGGTAAGGGGCACTTACTAGATTTATTGTAGGGCTTTCAGTCAGATCTTACGTCAACAGAATTCAAGCATATTTTAGGGGGCAAGATAGATAGATAATACAATTAACAATAAGTTAATGCCATCAGTAATTCCACTGATCAGAAATAGATGTTATGTTGTTATCACTGTTTTGCATAGTTATAGTAGTTTAGTTTAGTAGTGCTTCTCATGGATCGTGGCTGCTGCTGTGTCATTATTGCAACCATATCTCCATTACAGTTGCTGCTGTGCATCTGTGTCTCTCTATCTCTATCACAGGTTCCACTGCTACTGTAATCATTTTATCATTCATTGTAATTGTACAATATGTCTCTGTTGATTTGTTCTGTACACGTGACGTCTATTGCACGTCTGTCCGTCCTAGGAGAGGGATCCTTCCTCTGTGGCTCTTCCTGAGGTTTCTTCCACCTTTTTTCCCTGTTAAAAGGTTTTTTTGTGGGCAGGTTTTACCTCACGCGAACCGAGGGTCTAAGGACAGAGGGTGTCACTCCCTGTACAGATTGCAAAGCCCTCTGAGGTAAATGTACTTTGTGACTTTGGGCTATACAAATAAAATTTGATTTGATTGATTTGATTTAGTTTATTTTTATTTGGTTTATTTTATTGGGTTAGTGACTCTGTTTTTGTCTTTATTATAGGTTTTTGCTACTTATTGTTTGATGTGAGAGTCGTTTCACTTATTTATATTTGGCTTATGTTACAGTTTCTTTATTGATACTGTGTGATTTTAAATTGTTGTTGTTTTTGTGTGGACCCCTGGAAGATTAGCGACCACTTTTGTGGAAGCTAGTGGAGATCCAAATAGAGAATAAAGATAAACTTATTATGGTTATTAAAGTCATCTAACATTATTTTAATTGTTGTTTTGTGTTCATATGCAAACACTGAATAGTCATTGATGTCCTGTGGATAAATAGGCCACAGAGGGACATTTTAACATAGCACAGTAAGAAAAGCAAAGGTGAACGTAATATAATTAATGACGACTGGATTCCCTTTAGCTGTTTCAGTTTCGGGGTCCTGATACTTACTGAGACACTTGTAGATACAATACAGCCATTGTTAATAGTATTAGTAACACCTATGTGTTTCCTGAAAATGTCTGCTGTGAAACGCCCTATTAGATTTCTACTCTGATATCCTCAAATGTCACACCAATCCCACACAACATAAAACACAGTCATTATGCAGAATTTAAAGAAAATGAAACATTTGCTTGAATTCATTTGAATTTATTCATTATAGTCTGAGTTCATTTCATTAATACATGTATCAATCATTCTAAAAATGCATTTGTCTTCGACATTATTGACTTCATCAGTGGTGTCACAACATGATTTATCGTGTGTACTAGTGTTAATATAAGGACTGTAATCCAGTTTTACTACTGGTGGAATTTGAGATAGATGGCCTATTAAGAGCCTGAAAGCCTCCTTTATTGAGTCTCTCCTTGTCGCTTATTTTCACAGCATAATACGGTGGCTCAGATTGGTCAAATTCACGAAAATCAGACAAAAGAGAGGTAGAGCATTGATGGGCGTACACTGATGCGGTCAAGCTTTTCAGCGACGTTTCAGGTCAGTCATGACAATGCGTGCTGCATTGCAGCCAGGAGAACCCATCACGCCACCACCTAAAAAAAAACCCATTACACACATAAAATAGACGGGGTTAGTCTCGTTCTGTGCAGGGAAGTCATAAACAGTTCACTCAGCCACCTGACTTCACCAAGTGACTTCATTTCTTTATCGTCAGCAGTAAGGTCCAACGCAAGGTCCAAAGGTTCATTAACTGTACTCTTCTTACAACAGAAAACATAAAATAAATGGTTGTACTAGACTGGCCATAACAAAACAGCCACATTAAAAGCAAACCTGGATGACAGCCACTGCCGCACAGATACAGCCCTTTAATTGGTGAGCGGTGGTGTGAGAGAAAGGGCAAAGGTCGCACTAGATAGAGTTGGTCCAGTGACATTGATCCATGGAAGATATTCTGTAAAATCAAGAGCAGAATGTTTACTTTTCCTTTTGTTTCTTAATATAATCACATTATTATTAGAAAGCCTGACATTTGTTGAAGGAATGCCTCATGAAGTCCAGATGCAGATGTCATTCAGATGGTTGCTGTCAATTTACACAGTTGATGTGAACTTTGAATCTGCCTCATGTGTTGTGGTAAAGCTGTCTGTAACCATTAACTACTTTTACAACAGGTCTTTCCCTGAGTGAACAGTGAACAGAACACTGCCGATGATGCAAATTACTTTCTCATCCAGTAAACAGTTGGTTTTGTCAAGTGAATCAAATGTGAATCAACATTTAAATTACAGTTCTACAATGTCTACAGCGTACAGTACCCCTCCAGTAAGGCCAAAGATCCTCTCCAGGTCAGGTGGAGTTAGAATGTCTCTGCCAACCACCGACTTTTTGAATCCAGGGGCATATTTTTCCACCCAGTCAAATACTAAAGAGACAAACACATGCTTTATCAGTTACTCAGTATACATCGAACACTGTTTATCTATTTTGGAAAAAATATAGATAAACAAAACAACACAAATTTAATTTCATAAAGGCACAGATTACGGCATGTTTCTATGTAAATTCTTGTTATCAAAAGGTGGCTATCTCATCTCATTCAGGTACAATGCTACAACTTGTGTGCCTGAGTTTTAAATATACAGTAGTTGTATATACATTTGCACACTAGGAACTATATGAAGTCGTGGATCATTGTGTGTTACCATTGTCTGCAAAGGCCTCTCTGTCCTGGTCAGTCCACTCCCTGCCTTCTATGTGGTAGGGGGTGAATTGGGTGAACAGTGACACCACATGGCAGCCAGGGGGAGCCAGTGTAGGATCCAACACAGAAGGGATGGTCATTTCCAACATGGGTCTACAAGAATACAATAGTATGCACACATGCTGTTGAGTGTTGACTTCACACTACTTTGTGACCTTGTCGGTGATATGCAACATTGGAAAGAAAATCAATAATGTCCCTATATTTCACTCTCCTCCTATAACTCAACCGTCACAGGAGAGGAATCTCAGAAGCCTGAGTTAATGTTTGTGACCTTTATACACTGACATTTAAATATTGCTGAAGATTACTTTTTTTAGTATAGTTACAGGTAGGCTCCTTGTACTTTACTTGAATATTTCCATGGCATTTCTGCTACTTTATACTTCCATTCCATTGCAGTACTGATGTTTATCTATTTTATTTTTCATTTATTTTTTTATTTTTGATGGTAAAAGTAGAGTACCAATATTCATTTAGAAATGTATTTATCTTTATTGTCTCAGTGTTCATTTGTATTTGCACTGGCGAAGTGTTAGTGTTTTGGACAACTGGGACTGACTTTCTGTTCAGAACTTTGTGAAACAAAGACAGATGTTGAGCTGGGCTTTCTGCCGTTGGACTAGTTAGTAATATTAGGTGGCTGCTATGTCTTGTATTGTTGCACTTGCTTGATGTTTGGCTGTGTTAGCAAAGTTGTCATCTTGCTAGTCTTGGCAAAATGTGTTCTGTCAGCTGATGGTTGGATGGAAAACTTAATTCACTGCCATTTGTCTACCAGGCATGGAGAGGCTACACAAACACTTGGAAAAGCTGCAAGCCCACGCCCAGCTTTCGTTTGCTGACTTTTCATCTGCATTCAACCATCAGCAAAGGTTGTCATGTGATTTTCATTTGCTTCACCAACTTGCATAATGGATCTTGGACTTCTTCACTGCCAGAGAGCAGAGGGTAATTTCTCAGACTCTCTAGCTACATGTAGTGGCTCGCCACAAAGATGCATCCTTCCACCTTTAATCTTTATTATTATATATCCTTTAAATCCATTTCTAATGGAGTTACCTCTCAAGTCTGAAAATTTGCATGCAGTACCACTGCATAAGGGTGGTGATAAAAATCATCTTAAGAACTAGTGGCCTGAAGAACTGTGCTGTCTTGCTAAAGTTCAAGAGTCATCATCTCAAACCATTCCACCTCAAACTTCAGAGATAAACATAATATCGTCATTGCTGTTACTCTGGTCATAAATTATATTTTATCTGTGGTTGTCCAAAATAATTGACAAATTACACCATGCACTTTTTAATCTGAAACTGTCAGTTCTAGACTATGGTGATGTTGTCTATGGACATGCCTCCACTCTTAAACCCCTAGATTCAGTTTATCACTGTCCACTAAGATTTATTACCAGTGACAGTTATTCTACTTATCTTGAGGTTTTTGTTTAAAAATAAACTAAGCAGAGGACACATTGTTTTGGCTTTCCCATTTTTTATGCTGTTGTCTTAATACACTTAATACACAAAAGTCATCTTATTGATGTTTCCTCTTCTTCTCTTGTCTTTATTAATATTTAGTAATGGTTAAGTGTTATGCATGTCCTTCTTATGTAGGAATGTGAAGATATTCTGTATGTACCTCGTTGAGGGACGTCCATTCAGGGCGTCACTGTATGCAGTCTCCAGTACCTCCATGTTTTCGCAGTTGAGATGAATGGAGCACTGATGATGGGGCCCGGGCTTATCATCTGGTGTAGGAGATGCTAGGAAGTTTGGTAGTTTGTCCACGGCCACTGTGAAAACAAAGAAAATGACATGGATGGCAACACCCAGTGCATTCAGCATCTGGTATAACACTGCTCAAGTCCTTCACTAAAAGGCGAAGACTGTGAAAATAAATTTTACAAAGCAGATTAGATCATTAAGTCTGAGAAGCAATGTGTTGCAAAGAATCAGTTAGGAGTAATGACTTCTTGCATAATAAAGCCCTGCAGCTCAGGCTCTACTGTAATTAACAAGCAGGAGCTAAAAGTGGCACTGCACAGGAAACTGAGCGACTCAAAAACATCTTCTTAGTTTGCGTGTGTTCTATGCAGTGTGATAATATCTCAAACTTATACCACGTTGAACCACCATGTTTTTTACTGTAGCCCAGAATGGACAAACGAATCACTGGCCATTACTGACAAGACAGGGTGAGGCGACAGGGTTGCAATTAGCAACTACACCAATAGATGTCATTAAATCCTACACGCTGGCCATTTAAAGAGAAAAATGGCTCCACTGTGAATGAGTACCACCTAATGCATAAGATCATGGTTTGTGAATAGCGTGACAGATACAGAACTGATTTACCATTGATCTTGGTTACAGGTGAAGTGTAGTCAATCTGATCTATGGCTTTGATGAACTCTGGAGAAAGGGAAGCCTACAATGAAGACAGGAAGCCAAAATAAATCATATTCTCTGGTGCCATGTGTAGATATGGTGTTTTTTTTCTTTTTTCTTTCTTACTTTTGGTGTGAGGTTCTTGAAGGTGACGTGTGGGGTGGCATTTGATAGAACAACTTTACTGTGGATCTCTGTGCCATCCATCAGCACCACTCCCTTGGCAGCACCATCTGAACCAACCAAGACCTGTCCCACATCCTGAAAAGGATACACGTTGTATACGCACAAAGAGCAAAATACACTAGATTATAATTTCCATTATCCCCCCCAAAATAAACTGCAACTGTAACTAATCAAAACCACATTACCTTCTCAGTGAAAATGTCTACACCATAGGATCGAGCAGAGCTAGCAATAGCCTGAGACACCCCTCCCATGCCTCCTTCCACATAACCCCATGCTCCTTTCTCCTTCTCCAACTCTCCCATCACATGGTGCAAGAGCACATACCTTCAAGGCAAGACCATAAAATCAGTGTTTATGAGAGTTCAGTGTTAAATTCAGTGCAGTTAAGCTTGTAGTTATCAAGAGTGGTTGTGAAGTGTGGTACCAAAAACTGCAGTTCCTTAAACATCCACTTGAGACTGGCTACAAAACGAGCCAATCTTGATAAATTACCATATTAAAATACCCACTTCACAGCAGAAATAAGCATGTTTACAGGCTGGTACAAACCATTTTGGTCTCTATCACAGATTTCTCTGTTCTGTGGTGTTTTTTCATAGAACTCACCTGTTCAAATTATATGAAAACTTAAAATTAGGCATAATGAATAAAGTGGCCACTTTGACTGACAGGTGGGTCCATCATAATATCTCTTGAGAAACGTAAGTCCATGTTTTACACAGCCGAGAGTCTCACCCATTCCCAGGACTACTTGGACCGCACATGGCTCCTATCAAAGCATCAGTAGCCAGTGTTGCTTTCAGTGGCTCCGATTCAAACCACCGATTGAGGATCTACGACACAAAACGTAAGTTGCTCATGATGCAGTCAATAGAAAACAGCAAATAATGCCAAACTTTGTGTAACCTATAACAAACCTTTGTTGCTGGTGCAGTTATAAGTTCATAAAAGGCTGGTATGTTTGCGCCCAGTTTCAGACCTTAAAATTCAAAATCATAACTCATCATGACTCAGTTACAGAAGAAAACACAGTGACAACATGGTGAATTATTTGTTATTCTGACCTCAAACATTTAAAAGTTTATTTCCTAAGCAGACATTCACAAACGCACCACATTTGACGAGTGGCATCAGGGTTTTAGCTGCAGCCAGCCTCTTCCTCAGTGATCCAGTCGTGACACCTGGAACGTCTGCAGGAGGACCATC
The DNA here is from genome assembly GCA_028641955.1 of Protonibea diacanthus. Taxonomy (NCBI): domain Eukaryota; kingdom Metazoa; phylum Chordata; class Actinopteri; family Sciaenidae; genus Protonibea; species Protonibea diacanthus. The sequence continues at coordinate 12,568,748 of CM053989.1, forward strand.
CAGAAGAGGGTGAATAGCTCCTGCTAACTTCTGGAGATATGCTTCAAAATCTGCATAAGCCTGGGTACGTGTCAAAGAATGGGTGAAAGTGAGGGTGGATGACAAATAATACTGATGGAGAAATAAAAGTTTAAAGAGACAGTGAAGTACCGTCAGTTTGTGAAGAGCTTAAACACGTCTGCACTGGAGTGTAAAATGTACAGTACAGTCAAGCATATACTATTGCTATCATAATGCTTAAATCACCTTAGCATCCTTTTGTGAGAACTTGCCAATCTCCATCTGGTTCATGGCCAGATCTGAGCCCAGGGTAAGAGACCTTGGTGGAGCACCTTTCATCCCCTCCTCCAACATGGGGGTGAAAGCATGGGGGTCCCTCATATACACCTTCAGTCCATGTTTCTGACAAAATATGAAGCATGAAGAGCAGCAAACAATACTAATCACTTTAAGGCTTCTCAAAATTAGTCAAATATATATTTTACAACTTTCTATGTTTACCTTGAGCTCCAAGTCTGCATATATATGCGGTCTTAATAGACTGAGTAAATAGGAGCACCTGGAGAACCGGAAACCTGCACGAGGCAAAATGACGTACGCGTGTAAGTATGACTTGCTAGAACACATATCAATGCACTGTAGGTGACTTGTCAAAATGAAAACTACAAAAACAATCTATAATCCTGCTGCTAGTGTTCAGCCAAAATTCATTCCGATAGATAGATATTTTATTGATCCTGAGGGAAATTCAGACAGCATGAGACACAGTAAACATACAGATGGTATATTTATTTATTATAAAGTAGTACACATACACCAGTGTCTGTACATCCCCTGTAACCTGAGTTAACACACTTACCTGGAAATATTTCCTCTGAAACAGCTGCTCCTCCGAGCACATGTCTGCGTTCAAGCACTGCTGTCCTCAGTCCTCCCTTCTGAAGATAGGCAGCCTGTATATACATACAAATACATACAAACACACACACACACCAAACACATACCACTTTTACCCTGTTACGTAACAATGTAATGTATAAAAATGCATTGTAGGTGGGAAACAAATGCACAAACTTACTGCCACCAGTCCATTGTGTCCTGTGTGGAAATATAAAATATGTCAGACAGGTTCCCTAATAATGTAAATCTAGTGTTAATTCTTATATTCAGCTTATTTCAGCCTATGGCACCAGTTGTTACTGCAGCACAGCTCCTGCGCTCCCTGCACTTTTTCCAGCCACAGTTCACGGATCTCACCTCCTCCGATGACCAGAGCGTCATACTGGGATTTCAAAGCGGTGTGACTTGATGCACATCGAGTCACTGTCCCCAGAAAAACCACAGCCCTCCTCCCACGGTTAGTCCACGCTGCTGCCATTGTCGCTGCGGCCATAGCTAAAGCTGATTGGTCAAAAGTTCGCAGTCCCGCCCCTCCTCTTTACAAGTCATGCATTCCTGTGTGAGTGTTTTTTTGACTGAATACAGACTTTTAACTTAATGCAAAAAAAATGCAAAAAAAAAACTTTGCAGGCGGACACCGAAATGTTCAATATAATAATAATAACTGTATAAAAGTTTGCAGCACAGAATGTAGAAACAAAAATACACAAGTTTATAAAACTAAGATACTGATACAAACCCCAGTGTACTTATGCACCTCTTTGAATTATATAATATTCCGTTTTTCTCTGAAATCAAATCAAACATCAAATTGCACAACTATGCACTACGTAAGCAGGACTCAGGAGCAAGCGGCAACCTCCGTGGCTGTGAAATGAATACAATACGGAAGTGCCAAAAAAAAATGCAGTTCTTCAAGCGACCACTTGAGGCTGTCTGCAGAACAAGTCAATGTCCAAAAGCATAAAACTCCACAGCAGAAAAAAAAACATGTTTACAGCCTGGTATAAAACAGTTTTGGTGTCTATAGATAATTTTTCCGTTCATGGCAACTGTACTGAGTCTGATTTTCTGTCTGTCTATCTATCTATCTATCTATCTATCTATCTATCTATCTATCTATCTATCTATCTATCTATCTATCTGTATCTGCCATTATCCAGTTGTCCACTTGGTGGCACAGTTGTTCCATTTAATCTAGCTCTGAAGCAGTTTAACAGATGGCCAACCAGTTTATGAATATGACCACATCAATTCCCAGACTTTCCTATCCAGGCTGTTTCCATATGTTGAGATGTGAGACAATACAATGTGACCAAAATGTCTGCATGTGAATAACAACATTTGCTCCATAGAGCGAAGGTATGACATATACGACATATGAATAATTGCATGTGTAAATTATCAAAAAAAAGTGTAGTTCAGGACATCTTCTCTTAGCTAGTTGGATGTTGTGCTCAAGTCGTCTCACAGTAAGGGTCCACCTGAAGAGTTTTAAGATGAGCTCTTAACACACGATGGCTTCTTAGTGCTGTTGTTGAAGATGTCATATTGGCCTAGTGGTTCACTTACCATGCATTAATAAGATAAGAGGCCATAGATCATCTGTTGGCGTAAGCAGCAGACCAGAGCCAGAGAAGGAGAATGTCTATTGTGATGTAAGGAAGGAAGCGTGTTTATTGGTGCAAAAACAACCAAACACAGCAGAACATAACCAAGTTATCTTCTCGTCTTGTCTATATAATGTGGATTTTTGACTATGTTTTGCTTAGACAGTGTAAAATAATTCCTGAGGCTTATATAGATCGTGCACTCTCTTGGCAGAGGGAATGAAATGAGATGTTATGGTGATCTAGAGTTTCCCGCTAGACCTAACATGCCTCTCCCTTGGTGTATTAGAGTAGCATTAGTTTCAGGGAAGAGAAATGATCCTGATATAGTGTCTGCTTGGTTTTCCTTTAAGGAACGTCTGCGGACAACAGCCAATCAACCATAACTAAATCAGAAGCAGGAGATTTTGTTCTTGTAAGCAGAAATTAACACTTCATTCCCCTTTGTCGGCAGAAATTCAACACTACAGCCCTTGAAGGCTCTCCCAGGCAATAAAGGAGAAAATTCAATTATGTTATAACGGTGCCGCACCAAAACACAATTACCTCATTTTCTGAAAAAAAAAACTGGTCCTTTTGCCTCCAGGCAGAAAGGTTCAGTAGTGAAGATGTTAGACCTGGAGATGTTTGTCTGACAGCTCAAAGCATTCATAATTATGAAATATAAGCCTCTATTTCACAGCAGATCATAGAGGTGTTCTTTACTTACTGTAACTTGTGACTGAAGGAAATCTACTGTCCTTGTTTTTACCCATGCTGTGTAACATTGTTAGGTGAAGTGTCATTTGGCTCAAGGGGGAAACAAAATGAACTTCAATATAGAAAGACACTGAAAAACTGACTGTGTCACATTACCTAAATAAAAAGGTGCAATAACAAAAAAGAAAATTGATTTGTACGTGCAATACTTTGGTAGCATCTATGGAGAATGAATGACTAAATGACAAATGAATGACTGAATCGTTGAACACCTGCGGGACTTGATTAGATGTCCAAACTATTGAGTGTGATGTGGAGAAATGTCAGTCTGTCAGAAATGTCAGAATGTCAATTAACTGGTAACAGTTTTGAAAATTTAGAAAAATTTAGAAAAATTCTAGAAAAAGTTCCAAACATTTGCTCATTCCAACTTCTTGAAACTGTGCCCTGTTTTATATTTGTATAAATGAATTATCTTTAGGGTTTTATTCAGGACAAAACATGAATGTGGGACATTGTGAACTTATTGTGAACTGTATATTTATAATATTTCTATAGATTTTAAAGGCTAAACTCTTTGGAGAGTAATTGACAATTGGCAGTGTGACACTAATAATCTATTAATATCTTTACATATAAACTTATTTTCATTTGATGTGGCATGAGTTACATAATTATTCTGTTAGTTGCAAAAAACTTTGTTGACATTTTTTTCAAGGCATCAGAAAATGTTTAATTAAATGTACAGTTAATAAAAAAAATGTTTTCCCTTATTCTAAACAAATTCTTACCATATATCTGTAAATACATTTGAAGTTTTGTGGTGCCAAGATAAGCAAATAAGCTAACCAGTTAAAATACTTTAAATATCACTTTGAGAGGAAACAACAGTTGAAAATCGGTGGGCTGAATCGCAGTTGGAAATTTACATAAACTAGCAGCACAGCTGTTATTCAGCTGTGTTTATAGTTATATTGTGCCCATAGCTGACTATCTAAAGATGAATTGGACCAATTTATGTCTTAGGCTCCATTATGTGAAACTAAAATGTGTGTTTTGGAGATATGCAAGACTAAGTAAAAGCTGGAGTTCTGCAAACAATGCAAATGAGACGAGAAAAGCAGCAGTGAGTGAGACTCAAGTGTAAATAAGGCCTATGCATGTGTACAGGAGTCCAGTGCTCTTGACCTACAGTGACCTTGCTGGGTGTGACTTCTGATAGCTTTTACAGATGAACCTAATGTGTAATACTCCATGTCAGGCTCCACATGACAGCGTTTGGAAGCCTTCTCCAAAATGCACTGTGAGTGGCATGTCTACCAGCCAATAGCACGAGTAGGACTTGGCTCCAGCAACCAACCAGAGATTACTTCCTCATCGCGGCCTGTGGTGCGGATCGGTGTGTGTTTTTCACCACGGCCTCCCTTGCTTGGCCCCGGCTGGGAACTACAGAGGTGGGGAGGAAATGGTTGCAGAAGTCGAGAAGCTGTGAAAGCACCCCCAAAGGAATGTAAAACTTAAGGACTGAAATCACCGACAAGACGCCGTCTCTGCGTGCCTAAAGACTTAACACATTACCTGGTTTCTCATGGAAGCAGATGGATATGTGATGAGGCGTCGGATGACAGCGGAGACTACAGGCAATGAGCCCGGGGTTGCTGGTGCATCAGCCGGGGCAGAAGTTCGATGGCTGGGGGGCAGATTTTGGGGAGTTTCGGAAAGTATCGTGGGGAGCCTCACACCCCGGATCGGAGGGGAAACGGAGCTACTGACTGATTTTACCCGCAGCGCACAAGATGCACAGGCGGAGGACTGTGAGCCAGACTATGAGGGGTTGCCACAGGGAGCCTCCACTAGCACCCACATGTTGGCTGGAGCCGTGGCCGGGATCATGGAGCACTGCCTCATGTTCCCTGTCGACTGTGTCAAGGTAGCATAGCTGGGTGGCTAACCAGCTGACCTACCACCGCTTTCTGTGAATGCTGTGCCCGCTCTCTGCTGTGTGTTGTGTTGTAATTATTCCTGTTTGTTTGTTAGCTTATTAGCTGACACGCTAACGTAAACACAGCTCACGGGTGCTGACAAGGTCAGCTAGCGACTCGTATCCCTACTAGCTAACTTGTTAGCATGCTATTACAAATTAAGCGTGACTAACGTTAGCTGCTGGCTAGTTGTTATGACAACCTTTAGCAGGGTCACGCACGGGAACACTCATGTAAAACTACTAAACATTATCACAACAGTCTGCTGTCAAAGCCTCAGCTGACATAATGCTCGGTAACTAACCTAAATGTGTACTTTTAATGTGTAAACAAGTTAAATAATTCAAGCAGCGTTAGCTAATAAGAGGAACCAGTAAACCAGGGGCTGGTTGAGTGTTGTTACTAGTGCATGTCTGCCTCTAAAGACAAGGAAATTAACTACACTGCAGAAACCATTTGGCCAGTCCAACGTGGAGCATCTGTTGCTATTTCCCCGGCACAGTTAGGTAGTTTTAAACAGGCTGACAGCTGCAGACCTAACTCATTTGCAAAGGTCTTTTGATTACATGTCATTCAGCTGGCCTGTTCTTATCATGTGGTCTTTCTTTGCTATATATGAGTTTTATTTGTTTTTTTTCTTAAACCTTTAGTACCTAGTGAGGCATGACCTGTTACCCAAAGAGGTCAGCAAACATGGCCATGCAGTTGTGATCATTGTATTACACAGGGTTAAGGGTCAGAGAGATGCGGCAAGTGACAATGAGCTTCGTGTAGTCAGCTGTCCGTGTCAGACTGAAAAGCTGTTCATATGCCCGTGCTTCATCCATGTCTCTGCCACCTGTAGTCTAACTCTGTTCCAGCCCTTGTCCAGCCCTGAACCTGGCCGAGACCAATGTTCACAGAGCCTTCCCATGTGCAGAGTGTCTGCGATGCCACCATTTGATCCCAGCGCCTTTCTAAGCAAGCAAGCAAGCCAGCCACGGGAGATTTGGGGCATTGTGACTCAGCAGAATTAAGTCTCCCACACATAAACAGTCACACATTTTGCAGAGAAAATAGATATTTGCGGGAAAGTGGAACGTACTGAATGGAATACCTCATTGTCATCTGACCTGTTCTATTTAGAGGTTTCCACTTAAGCAAAGAAAGACTTCTCCTGCTGTACGATAAGCTCCTCACTTAAGAGATTGTTGCGTAATTATAGTGTAGAGTAGACTGTCATACACCCTTACTGTATCCTAAATCCCAGCAATTTGTTGTGGATTTAAAAAGCGTGTCTGTCAAAGTGTGTCCTGCACACGCACATGAATGATATTTCAGTTGAAATCATTTAGTTAATGGAAGAACCCAAAAAGTCGTCAGTGTTTTCTCTCAAAGAGTGGTCAGCGTCGTGTTTGCAAACAAGTACAAAGGTCGATTGCTTTCTAGAAGTGCAAACATACTATAGATAAACGCATGCATGCATTTGTATTGAGGCATCAGCGAATGAACAAGGGGACCAGTCTTTCTTCTCTGTCGTTCCAAGAGCAGTGCCATAGTTTTGCGTGCCAGAAGGCAAGTAATCTGATGCATATACACTCATTGGGCCTGCATTCCACAGCTGCAGAATAGACTGATATGAGGCCATGTTTATGCTTTCCTAGAGCACTACGTGCACATACACAGTGGGTTGGGAGTTTGTCCATTCCGCTGGAAGTTTGGTATTTGGGGATTATGTTGCTGCTAGTTCCTCAGAGACAAACTCACTCACCCAGTCCCACCCCAGGAGATCTCCCTAGATAGCAAATAGCAGGTGATTGAAACACTGATCCTTTGCACTTGTTTGTTAAATAATGTTTATATAACGTATAATTTATCTTGTGCGTGTGTGTGCGCGCGCACTTGTGTTTGTTAAGAGGAAGAGAGAAAGGTGTGCTTCAGGGTCAGTGGGAAAAGAGGCTTACAGGAAGTCAGTTTATGTCCCCCCGTGACCTTGGAGCTTGTAACTCCATACTTCCTTCTATTCAATTACGCATGTACACCAACACACCCCACACACAATGTCGAACACCTCATTTCCCTTATTTGACCCCTTATTCACACTGCAGTCTGTCCGGGACTATTTGCTATAACAGGCAGACATATTGCAAGATGTAAATCACAGATTTCGTTCTATTTTTAAATCCAAACTCCCTCAACATATCGCTAAACTTAGTAACTAGCCGTGGTGCACAGGAAGGTCAACTTACATTCTGCTTTTTACTTCTTTCACAGACACGAATGCAGAGCCTCCAGCCCGACCCCGCAGCCCGCTACAGGAACGTGATGGATGCTCTTCGCCGAATCGTAACCACAGAGGGAGTCTGGCGGCCAATGAGAGGGCTGAATGCAACAGCGGTTGGGGCGGGACCTGCCCATGCCCTCTATTTTGCCTGCTATGAGAAACTCAAAAAGACTCTAAGTGATGTCATTCACCCAGGGGCTAACAGTCATTTGGCTAATGGTACCATAAAACACACATATACACATATTAACAAAGACTTATACCATAGATATAAAGATGTATGGCTATCTTAACTTTGAGATCACAGTAACATAGGTCGGTCCAACCCTAATGCCAAGCAACGCCAGTGTGATCTCTATGAAACCGCTGACCCAGACTAATCCGGTTATAGAGTAGACATGCCATGACCAATCCTAAAACCCCCTGGCAGGCCTTCATATTGGTTTTTCATAGCCACATTATTACACTGTAAGGAAGTGCCAGGGTCAGTCTGTTGTTCAGCAAAGTCACCTCGCCTACAAAATAGAAAGATTTAAATTGAAAAGCTGCTCTGAATGTCAACCATTTCCTTATTCCTTGTTCTCCTTACTCTCTCTCCTCCTTGTTTTCCAGTTAGTGGTGAGGCTGGGTAAGTCCTCTTTGTCCCATCTTACCTGCTCTCTCCTCTGTCCTCCTGTCTTTTCAAGCGTATTGGGTTTGGTTTAAATCTCCTTGAAAAGAGCAGTGAACTGCCTTGTCCACTAGGTGTCTGTCTTTGCTCAGGTTTGGCCTCTTGCATTCAATCAGGCGGGATCTCAAGTATACACCTGTGCAATTTGACGAATCTGCACCGATTCTGCTATGATATATTGTTTTGAACATGCTTTTTTTTTCGGGATAAGGCAGTGGAGGCTTTGACATGATCAAAAAGGCTCTTACTGTTGCAAGTGAAAATGCTTTTTCCTTCTCAGTCTGTGCCTCTTTGCCGCAGTCTCTTGTGTATTCTTAACGATTATCTCAACGTGTAGTAATTTCTGAGGTTTGTTTGTTTCAGGAACTGCTGGATGTGTGGCCACACTGCTTCATGATGCAGTCATGAACCCAGCTGAAGGTAAGAGTGACACTTTACAGTACGAAGCTGCTTGACTTTGATCAAAGAATTAAGACATTTTCTTTAAGTTTGCCACACAGAAACTCCGGTGAAGAAACTCGCAGGTGCCACGCCTGGGCCAACCATCTTCACATGTTGGCCTTAACCTTGCAGTCTCACATATTGGCTTTCACAGCTGCCTCTAGTCCACCTGCTCAGACATGTCTGTAGAAGGACAGTGGTCAGAGTCCTCATGTGCTGCAGCTGTTAGATGGGGTGCAGCTGTTTCAGCAAACATTATCAACATGACACACTACATGTTTCTGTCTGTTTATCGAAAGGAAATGTGCCTTAACCTGCCTTACAACAGGTAACAACTCACAGATTTCTTCTTTTCTTTTTCTACTGCCAACCCTGGACGCCTTCGGCCGTCTCCTGTCCCTAGTTGTGAAGCAGCGAATGCAGATGTATAATTCGCCCTACCGCGGCGTGTTGGACTGTGTACGCGCCGTATGGCAGAAAGAAGGCCCTGCTGCATTTTACCGCAGCTACACCACCCAGCTCACCATGAACGTGCCCTTCCAGGCGCTGCACTTCATGACCTACGAGTACCTCCAAGAGCTGCTCAACCCCCACAGACAGTACAATCCCTCATCCCACATGTTGTCCGGAGCTTTGGCAGGAGCTATCGCGGCTGCAGCTACCACACCTCTAGACGTCTGCAAGACCCTGCTCAACACCCAGGAGTCCCTAACCCTTGGCACCCTATCTTCCGGCCAAGGCCCCGGCAAAGGCCAAAGCCAAGGAGCCCACAGACAAATCTCAGGCCTGGCCCATGCCTTCCGGACAGTGTACAGGCTGGGCGGCCTGCAGGGCTTCTTCAAGGGAGTCCAGGCGAGGGTCATCTATCAGATGCCCTCCACAGCTATCAGCTGGTCGGTCTATGAGTTCTTCAAGTATGGACTCACCAAACACCAGCACAACAAGAGGAGAGCGCAGCACATAGAGGCGTAGATCTCGTGGTTTAATATCCTAATATTGCTGTGCCCTCCCTGTAAGGAGAATACGAAGTCAATGTGCACATAGAATCTGACTAAAATCCACCTCAGTCGTCCTGTCCATTTCAGACATAGCAGATAAGAAAGACATCTTCAAAGATAGTTTGAGTAGTAATATTTCCGCTACACTATTTCAAGACTAGGTATGGTTTGAGTTATGTTTTTTCTCTCTTCTAGGAGAAAGCATTTACACAGTATTATAGAACTAGTTATTCTGGAAATTTGTTTTAAAGCCATTCTAGAGACCACTAAGTTTGTCTAAGCTGAGGATAAATATGAAGAACGCACAGAGGTAGTCAACAGAGGGCAGTAGTGTTACTTAAATCTCTACTGTTATATCTCGTACTTTCATGAGCTTTGCTGTCCTAGGACCAGATTTTTATTTTCACCCATCAGACCTTGAGTTTGCAAATAAAACTTTATAACTGACTCCTGTTTCGCAGCCCTCCCTGGATTTATGAATCATTTCTCCTTTTTCTGACAGAAATCCTAGACACGTTCATTTTGGTGTCTAGTTTGGACACAGGCATTCAGTCTTTAATTCAAAAAATATTGTATTCACTTGATTCAGATATTTTGGCCATTTAGAATGGAAAGCAAACTGACCCTAGCTGAGAACATTTTGTTGTTAGTCTGATACACGTTTCCTGGCGTGGATCAGTACCCAGATACCTTTTTAAAGGAACCCTGCCAACATGGTAAACAAAAGATGTCGATGTTTAAGATTGTTCCCCACCATCTAAATGGACAGAAAAATACCCGTTTACAGTGGCTGTAAGGTGTCTACGGCGTGTTTAATTTATTTTTAATAATTGTTTTAAGATAATTATTTTCAGCAAATATATTACTTTAAAGTTTTTTCCCCCCTTATGTGTTTAACCAAGTCTTGTTGGATCATCCAAATACTCAACATTAATGCCTTGTGTATGTGTTTGGCGTAGCAGACCAGGGCAGCATTTAGATGGCCATTTCTGTGCATTTACTGTAGCTATCAGCCTCTGTTCAGCTTTTGTGAACTGCAGAGTTTCAATATCTGTGTTTGATAGCAAAGGTTGTCTACAGTGTACTGTGCCCAAAAGAAGACTTTAACTCAAGGAGTTCATTATCACACAAGCTATGTATCTGTACCCCTGTTGAGGACACATAAATGGAAGCTGTCATTCTTATTGATTGATGTCTGATTGTTTCCAGCACTGAATTGCACTCATTGAATAAAGACTGAGCGGCTGGGCTCTAAGCACTGCTCGTAAATGAAAGGCGCAGTCATGATTTCTTTAAAAGCTTCTGAGCGTAGTAGACTTAATAGAAGGTTATTGCCTAATCATGATAATTGTAAAAAAACAACAAATCCATGTTGCCATTTTAATCTGATTGTGTATACAGTCTGTATGATTTTGATCTTTGTTTCCTGGATCAATTGAAACCAAAGAATGAATTAAAAGGAGGCAATGCCTTAAGCCACGTCCGTGCTGCCGGAGACACGTGAGGAGTTTGTGTGTGTTTTCAGGTATTTATTTTTAGTTTGACTCATGTACAGTTGTTTAGTCTTGAACACAGGTGCAGATTTCAACTTTGACCCTCTAGCCTGAAAACATAATTTGAACTTGTGTACCTGCACAAACAGCCGGGCAAGTAACGCTTTTGGAATTCAACAGATGATGCATGATAACATAAACTGTGATAAAGCAAAACTGGTATTTGGTATGAAACTGATGTAGGTAGATTGCATGTCGAAGAACTACTACTGCCTAAAAAATATGAAACTATAGCAGATAAGCTCAGCATGAAATTCTTAAAATTTTATCAGTAGAATAATGTTAAAGTAAGTTTTTAAAATATCCTTGCTTGTCACCATTCTGCCGTGACATATGGAGCTAGTTAACCTGTTGCAGGTCTCTATACCTTCAGAACTAGTGATCATGTTGGTCAAAATTGCAGGATAATCTTTCTCCAGTGAAAAGAGGAGCTTTGAGATGCTGAAATTTAGATGCTGTAACGTGAATAAGTGAAGCTCATTGCCAGTTCTGGAGAAAGTCCTGGAAACACGCATTTCCATTAATTGTGAGAGATCTGTAAGATCAAAGAGAGGCAATAATCATGTTGGAACAAAGGCAGTTTGAGTGAAATATATTAGGCATGTGGACAGGTACATGATGATGGCATTACATCACATTACAGTGAACAATACTACATTTTTTATGAAGAATGTTGGATTGTCACAACAACAGTGTCAAATTATTTTATTATTATTGACCTTAAATATAAATATAAATGACATGACATCAGAAAGACCCCTGGTGATACTAATATGGATCAACAGCATGTGACATCTGCACCAGGCAGAGATTGTGAACGGCCATTTGAAGTCACGTCATTTCACATGTTCACGCGATTCCACTATGGAAGAAATATGAAACAGCCTACACAAACACTGAAACGCTTTAGTTGTAATCTGTGGACACATCAGCTTTAGAGAAACAAGTTTAACCCTTTTACAGATCAGGGTGAAGAGTGACAGCCTCCACATTTGTACGAGCACAGTCAGACGCACACTCACACCCATGCTTGTCAGACAGACACCTGTTCAAACAGGGAGTGTTAATGAACAGTCTCCGTTGCTCTCTCTGCGTACATGTATGCAGGATGTGTGGCCTGTCAGAGTTTATGCTGTTAGAATGGCGTATTTGTGCGATCCTCTCTTTCTCTCTGCTCAGCCAGCTAGAGCTTGCCCAGTGTGTCTCTGCTGATGAATCTCATGACAGACTGACAGACACGAGTAGGAAAGTTTTGGGTTGAAATGGCAGGTGTGTAGAAATACTGTGGAAACTGGATATCCGATAGATGGATATAAAGGTGAGTGTCGTCTGCCATGCTATTTCTGTTTTTCATTTCTCTGTTTGTGTATGTGTGTGTGTGTAGGAGAGTGTGATTGAGTGAGTCTGCTCCAAATCTCAGCAGTCTGAGAGGAGTAAACTATTTAGTCTGCTCATTTGCCCCTTTCATTCTCACTCTGTTTGTGTAAGAGTGTGTGTAGTCTGAGTAATAAGTAAGCAATGTCAGGGCAGACATACTCAGAGACACACTGACAATTTGAAGGAATGGCTTCTCATCACAGGACATTCAGAAATCTTCAGAGTTTCAGAGTCTGAGGATGAAAGTTCAGTCGTTGCCTTGGGAACGTTACATGTCATCTCAGGTATCACCATTCGACCTACATGTGAAACGTACTGGTCATGTGATGGGTATACTGTTTAAATGGGGTGATCATTTAGGGAGATCATTCCCTGTGTCCGTTCAAGAGTGGTGTTTGGTGTCAGATGTGGTTGCCTTGTTGCTTCTCGCTCACTGACTCCTGGTCAATGACTTTGACCTGTACCCAATCAATGACGTGACCTGTTTTAATCTGATGTTCACAGACACCTGATGTTTTCTGCTTCACCCATTCATTCAGTCTCTTGTCCAAGGTCTGTGCTGTTTGTGGTGTTTCCCACAGCTGTTGCGCGTAGTGTTGAAATAACCACACCTACAACCTTGGTGTAATTTTTGTTAATATACTCACCTAACGACGCCTGCCCTGTTGTGCAATTATCACTTTTACGGGTGTAGGAGAGTCCTCAGCACTGATCTTTTCAAATGTAAACAGTGGCTGGAGTTAAAATTGAGATGTTACGGTGCACAGCGAGTACATCGTGGTTCAATGTGGTTGAGATTGTTCTCCTGTTGAAGCAAAGCTGTTGATCCTGGAATAGTAAAATTTGGTGATATTATCATCTTTATAGATGTCAGGTAAGGTAGGAGCCATTATCAGGACAATCTGTTCAGACATGCCTGCTCCCTCAGTTTACTTGCCCCATTGTACATAAAATAAGTGGTGTCAATAGTTTGTTGTGTATGGCTGTCTGTCATTTCCGTCACCTGGACATGTGCTTCCTCTTGGCAGATGATACAGGAGTTACCTTTATTTCTGCTGACATTAGTCCTATGGATATTTGAACATGCCATCGCAAGAAACAAACAGGAGTATTAATAACACTAAGAATGGCTGCTTTCCACTAAAGTGTGTCAATTCCTGAGCCTTGATGTAAGTTGGCTGAGACGCTTCATTGGAACTGAGCCATCATTGATGTTATTAGTAACACCAGCGCTCGTCCTAATATAGGTCAAAATGTCTCATGTATTTTGTTTTAATACTGTTTTTATTCCCAAGCCTTGTAGTGTATAGAAACATTATTACAGGATGGATTACAGGACGGATTATTACTATATAAAAAAAAAACTCTGATGTATCTGAGAACCATTGTACTTTCAGTCTAGAAAATAGACCGCTGAAGTGGAACTTCTTTCTTCTTCTTCTTGTCCACTCTCACTGTGACAACTGCCACAGTTAACTCCGGTCTTGGAGTAGTGACCCGTTTAAGGGAACAATGAGTTCTGCTTTGCTAATTTACCAACACAAGATAAGACGCTAAGCCGTAAGGGTGTTCTCGACAGCATAAAAAAAAAAATGCATTCTGTGCTTATACTGTGTGTCCGGGCCTAACGCATCTGCCTTGTCGAAGTCTGAGAGATAAGTGAGATCTTCCAGCCACCAACATCATCAATCTCCATCCAGCACTCCCTCGACTAATTTCCACCAAGCGGTTTTTTCTGTTAAATCTAATGACATTCATAAAAATCAGCAATAATCCAACTGCAGGAAAAATAACTTCAGTCTAACATGAATGACAGGAGATACAGTGAAAAAACTTTGAACTACATCGTGTCACATGGTAGACAAACTGTTCTCCTGTGCCTAGCGCAGCTCATGCCCGACTCTACTGCACAATGTCACTCCATATATTAAAGCGAGTATCACTAATCAACACAACTCATTTGTTTTTGTACATTACGTATGTCTTAAACAATGCTACAATGCAGAGACACAATCAATCTAATACATGTTGCGGTGTTATAGTGGCCAGATCAGTTATATAAGATGCATTGTTATTTTTTTTTTTTACATTTACGTCACTTATTTTTGTTGCTACCTACTTGTTTACTACTGTTGTCCTCACCTCTCTGTAAAGAGGTTTGCCTGTGCACTGTATGTACAGTAAATAACTGAGCCTGACTTTAAAAGACCTTGACCTTGTTTGATGATTCATTTAAACATCAAACATTAACCACTTCAACCCTCATGTGTCTTAATAGAGGTCTGCCATTATGATAATATTGTCTACCATTACAATAGTGAATACAGATCACGTCGAAGCCACATTTGCTTCACAAGTGATAATTTTAAACAGATATACAAACATGAAAGAGAGGACAGTTATTCATCTGAGAATGGCACACCTTACACTGTCAGTCATAATCACTCCAAGGTGTTTACCCAGTGGGTGTGGGTAGATGTATATGAGTGTATAGATGAGTGGCTTCTGCCCTCTAAATAAACCTGAAACACTTTCTTTCCTTGTCTGAAAATGATTGCAATTTCAAGGCCATCTTATCTGGATTTATTTGGACAATAACATGCCCCCACACGTACACACACACACACACACACACACACACACACACACACACACACACACTGCATAAATCTTTTTTCTGTTGGAAAAGACCCTTATGAGTTGATGAAAGGCTGGCAGACGCACACATGCATACAATCCCTTGTGTATTGGTGTAAGCCCATGTTTTGGAAACTCAAGCCTCCGGTCAAAGCCCCTTACAGCAAGCACCTGTGGAAGGGTGTATTTCACACAAATACACACACACGCTCACAAACACACACTCAAAGGGTACTTAGGAATGTGAACGCCTGAAGGACTCGGGTCCTCTACAACAACTCTCCCTCAGTCGCTCGCCTTCTCTTACACTCTACATATTTATGGCTCTTTTGTTGCTCCTCTTGTCAGATCTCTCTCCATATATTAAGCCAAATCATGACTGGACCACTCAGCATGAATTACAGAGTGATACAGGATTACGCCATAATGTCCACTTTATTCCATCCTTGCCAGCAGTTAATGGATGAGGTGTGATTACAGGCTCTTCGTCTAACTCACTGGGATACACACAGACACATACAGGTTGTGATCTCACGCTCCTTGGGGGTGCTGCTGGATAAAGGAGCTGTTGTTGTAATCCCTTTGGCTGCAGTCTCTCTCCCACTCTGGGCAGATACAGCAGGTTTTAGGGGAGGAGAGGAGAGAAGCCAAGAGAAGAAGAGAAGCTCTGGTACAGAGCAGTGACACAAAGAACAAGCTTTTTGCTGCATACATTAGCAATGAAAAGAACATGTCATACACATTTCTGCCTGGTCTAATTTGTTTATTTTTTGTTCTTTACTGGCATTCTGTAAAACTTGATCCCGTGCAGCAATCTGCAGACGAGATAACCATAATTGAGATGTTATCTCTGATTTCTATCATGTTTCATGTTTCCATTATTGACACAGCAAAGTGCTAATTTGATTTATGCAATCTGATATAAATTGTATTTCTGAGAAAAATGGGCTTTTCTTTAGCTGAAGTGATGCTGAAATATTATCTTGGAGCCACACCCTCACTCAAGGACGGATTAACCTGCTAAGGGTGCCTCTCGGACCTGCTAGGGAGCTGCGGGCCCCTGACATCCCGGGTTCCCCCAATTTGGTTATAATTTGATTACACACAAATGTATTGTTTAGAATATGCACTATGTTCACACACAAGACCTGGCCCCAAGAAAAAGGTTTAAATACAGGAGCTGTCCTTGGGTCGTACAAATTCAGATTATAGTGTTATTTAGTCATGCGTATTACTGAAGAAATTGTTGCATATTACCACAAACTAATTGCCTCACTGTAGAAGAGTGCCATTCAACAAATCCAATCCACTACGGGAGCATGATGTTTCTGTTGCACTGCCCAAAGTAAGTGAGTAGTTTTACAGAGACAGGCCATATGTCTGCCAATCCTGTAAATGTATGAATTCATGGCTATGTGTTTCAGAGTTGTTAGATTCATGCAGTTAAGAATAAGGATACAGTCTGACCTTACTAGCATAATGTTTTGTAATTTGAGGTGCTCCCAATAAATTTAATTGTTATACAAGCGGCAACCTCTGTTGCTGTGAAGTGCCAAAAACTGCAGTTCCTTGAATGCCCACTTGAGGCTGGCTACAACTGTACTGAGTGTGATTTTTTTTTTTTCACTTCACTTTGACTGCAGGTGGGTGCCGTTACAGGCAGCTTGTTTGAACACCCAGGCATCAATGTCCACCTCAGGTCCACCGATGATCCACTTCCTTACCGATGTTTAGATTAGTCGGGAGGTGGAAAAGGCAGTACTGCCAAGATGGTGACGGACAGAGCTTTAAAATGGCTCCTGTGGGTGACGTCACAAACGTGCCGTCCATTATTTCTTCTGTCAATGGTCAGCTATGTCGACTGGATATTTCACCATCTCTTTAACTCTTCACCCTGTACCCAAGCTAACGTTAACAAGCTAACGTTAGCTTAGTCAGTTGGTTCAATTAGGCCTGGACACGCAGCAGTTACACCTGGCAGTCACTATGCATGTGTAAGAATTAGATTTTATTGTAAAACTAAAATCTAACTTTACTTTAAAGATGCATAAATCTTTACTTTACTCGGTGGAGATTTATGCACTGGGCTTATAAAGATCTGGGGCAACATGGTCCTAGGGCAGTTTGCCCAGTCAGTAATGCAGCCTTGCCCTCACTGTCTATTCATACCCACTCTATATATTTTCTGTTCACACTGTTTTCAAATGTAGAGACAGGTGAAAAATGGTTCCTGGCTAGATTTCACGATCTGTTTATTCATCATTAACTCTGATGACTCCTGAGATGACAGCATCAGACTGACTTATGAAGCGTAGCAAAATGTGAATTCCAGATGAGGGTCAATCTACCAAAATAACAGAAAGATTATCAACCCGCTGTGCCAGTTGTGGCTTGAATGTCTCCCATAGCGCTGCGCTGTGGAGAATTAGGATGCGGGGGAGATATGGCTCCTGTCATCACTTAAGAGAACAAGTTGGGGAGGAGAAATTCTTCCCACCAACGCAACCCACCATCAAGGATACAACACGATCGCTAACACACACAAATACATATACTCATACTCGCACACTCAGCAACTCCTCTGTGGGAGAAAAGGGCAACAGAAAACAGCTGTTTTGATTATGAGCATTTATATGTGATCTGACGCCTGACAACGTTGAGCTGTTGCGTGTGGCTACGGTGTGAGCTTGACTTGGAACAGGATCCTTCTCACTTCCCGTGCAATAAAAGAATAACATGCAAGACTTGCACTGAATGGAAAGCTTCTCGATAAATCCAAGGGTTTATAAGTAAATGCCAGTTGCTAATGGGCCAGAATATGAAGGAGAGAGGAGAGGGGGGATAATGCTCCTACAGCAGGGAAACTGATATTTTCATATGTCTTTGAGAATGAGTTATGAAGGCTTTGTGTATTATTTAGACTATGTGCGACTCTATTGCCTAAGGAAGGCTCCCCGATTGAAAACTTCATGATCAAAGCAAGGCGTATACACATATACACGCACACAAACACACACATTTATCCCCGGGGGCCTTTTAGATTGAAACCTTGGCAGGGTCTGATGAACCGCAGCATTGTTACGGGTGATTGCAGGTGTCCAGCACTTTCTCTCCCCGGCCCTTCCCTCTGTCTCAAATATTGTGACAAAATCCTTCAAAAGGTAAGCGAGGTCATAAAATCTTCTTACAAACACTTGAGACACACACACACACACACACACACACATACACAGTGCACGTCTCACGCGTGTGTGCAGATGCAAAGATACACTCACAGTTCACACACAGCCTGAGACCAAAGATGTCTGTCAGTGGTGTGGACAAGGTTCCTTACATGTGCATGTGTGCGTGCGTGTGTGTGTGTGTGTGTGTGTGTGTGGTGAAGTAACACAGGTGCAGTCAGGGACACCGAGGAAGAAACAGGCCTCCTGCCCTTTGAACTTGATCTTGAAAAGAAAGCTGTCTTCCCTTCCTGTCAAATAAGCTTAGCTGTTATGCCTTGGAGCTCTAGTCAGCACAAACTGGTCTGGTGAAAACCGTGAGCCATTCATTTATTCACCAAAAGCATTCATAGCAGCTCTGAAGTTTTCATTACACACTTATAAGTGACGGGTATTATCAGCAGTGATTTATATCATCCCAAACCATTCTTTTTGATATGTTTGATATTTTATTTTTTGCTTAATATGAATCTATTCCAGTTTTTCACCGTGAAGTCGCTGACGGTGCAGGTAAAAGTTGCTAATTTGTTACCAGCGCATGTCCAAAAATCCTCTGGCAGACAACTTCAAGAAGGATCTGTCCAAAGACATTGTATCCCTCAGCGTGTATCGAGTGGACTTGAGACTTCGTGTGTCTCCAGCATCGGTTCAAGGTTAGGACATTTTTTTGCTCTGCAGCCTTGTGAAATGTTCCTCTTGCTGTTCAATTAGTGATGTGCTTTAAAGAGCAAAATATGGGGCCTGAAAGACTAAAAACACGTGAGGCGCAGATGATTATAGCGCTGGGGGTGGAAACTGCTGTACGAACGCAAGAGAGGAAGCAAAACACATCCAAGCAAGGTTGAGCAGGTGACAGGCATGCAGGTTTAAAGGACAACTGGATGGCCTCACGAAGGTTTTTTAATATGCTCTCTGTTTCACACAGCTAGGATGAGAGTCTCTCTCATTGGAGGTGTGGAGAGAGACTGGGAAGAGGAGAGGGAGGAGAGAAGTTTGAGAGGCTGTAAGTGGGCCTGAGTAGTTCCTTTATCAGCTCACTGATAGGAGACGTCTGTGTGTCAGAGCTGCTCAATGCTCTCCTTGTCTCTGCTTATCACGGCTAATTAAAACATTTGGATTCCTCCAGCCGGCTCTGGAGGAGGAGTTGTGTGTCTGTCTGAGCATGTATGTGGGAGACATGAGAGCGGAGAGGAAGGAAATGTAGCCGCTTGGAAGACTTCCTGTCCATCTATGGACAGAGGAGCTCAACACATACTCATCATAACAACTGATAGACATGCTGTTTCTGCAGATGCATGTAGACATCTTTATATTTCCTGTATTGTTTCCTGTAACATTTATTGTATATGTTTAAGGAATAGTTTTTTAAAAATGTGACAAACTGTACATACAAACATATTATGACCAAATACAGATTTCATGTCTTACTTTCCACTCCCTTGTGTGCTTTGTGCTTCGTCTTAATCTGCCAAAAAGACTCAGACTGTCAGCGCTGAACATCCTGTATCTTCTCCTAATGGACACACACTCACACAAACACACCATGTGGACTGAACCTGTGCTACTGCTTCCAAATGAGCCTCTTCTTTATAAGTTCTGGGTGGGCTCATCTCTCTATTCTTTTCTAATCCTCTTCATGACATCTGTTCTCGTTCTGGCAAACGCCGAGCAGAGATCGCTGCATTTCTTTCCATGCACAATAATATGACCACTGGGCCACAATAACTACTGTGTGCTGTAATCTGCTCGGCCTGAAATGTCAAAACAGCACGCTAAGATCCATCAAAAGATGTTTGAATTGCAAACCAGTTTCCATAATATGATTTCGTCGTGGTGACAGAACACTCGCCGTGACTAAAACAACAGTGAGCTTACCAACGTGCCAAATAGAACAATCGGGGCTGATTATATGGAGTCGCTTCAAATTGTGCGCAAAGGTGTGATGTCTAATTCCTTTTGAAACCAAGGGGGGACTTTGGAACGCTGATGCGGTTGGTGTGATGGATGTGTCTTTCCCGGGGGGAGTTGATGTCTTATAGCTTTACTGTAAATGTTTACATTCCTACATGCACTGATGCTATCTGCTAATAGTTTCTGGAACAAGCCTGAAGAGTCCTCTGGGTGGGATTATTTGTAGTGTGTGTGTGTGTGTGTGTGTGTGTGTGTGAGAGAGAGAGCGATAGAGAGAGAGAGAGAGAGAGAGAGAGAGAGAGAGAGAGAGAGAGAGAGACCAGGTCAAAGGGAAGCAGATCTGTCTTTAAACAGAGGTATTAACCGTGACCTCTCTCCTTCCTGAGTCCTGCCCTGTGTCTGCTGAGGGCCAACGCATTAACAGCAGAAAAAAACAAAACAACGCCACCTCTCCATCTTTTTCCCAAAGCAAAACATTTAGCAGTTGTTATTATTGCTTCTGATATTACAATCAACATTTGGCTGGGTATGAATCATTTTGAGAGGGAAGCCTCTCCCAAAGCTGCTTTCGTGTGAGCTCTAAATCTGCTCATGTTACCCAGCAGTCTCAGTGCCAGCAGCAGTTATGTGAAGATAATATTGTTTAAATCAACAAGGCCCTTGAGAAAATGATTCCTGTTACAATGGGTTCATCGGAAATACATGTGTAATTGCCGCTCAGGAGCCCTGTGAGAATTCTCTGTCAATAGATCTGTATCTTAAAAGTGTAGCCAAGCATGGATTAGGTGAGGACTGTCATTCCTGTGTCTCACTCTCTGCTGCTCAACCCCACCCTCAGCGCATTCCTCTCAGCTGAAAATCCGCAGCGACATAATAGACAACAGGAAATTACCTGTTTCCACTGGCATTAATAAGTCCTATTTAAATCTGCCCTTTAATGCTTTGTTGAGTCGTGGAAGCTGCTGCTGCTGCGGGATTGTTTGAGCAGACGGACGAACACGTTCTTCTGCACCACTGTCTGGCTCCTTTCATTCTCTCTCCCTGCTTTATGAGCCTATTCATGGGGAGGCACAATAATAAAGCACGACTCGCAGTGTTTACATACTTGAGCTATACATATGTATACATGCGGTGATGCTTGATGGCTCCAGCGGACTACTGCTCACAATTGCTCGCTCGCAATCTAGAGCAGACGTCTGTCAGGGCAAGAAACACATTAGACCATCGTGAAGGCTTTAAGCAAATCCCAGCATTACCTAGACTCATTAAAATGATCTGTTGCAAACCTTCTTATTCAACTTCAAATTACCATATGTAAACAATTTTTCTATGTAATAAGGAATTGAAATTCAAGTAAAGTATATTCAAGTAAAGTGTTTTTGATGACATGATGATATGTTTGCTTAATTTCTAACCTCTGTAATTGTCTGACTGCTTGTGAGATTAGACTTTGTTGCACCAATGTTGTCATGCTCTCAGATTTCAGCAGTGAAACTTGATGTGTGTATAATTATAATCACAATCCATCAAAATAATAGCCAGAGCATGTGAAATTAAGATCTAATGTGTATCAAACAAGAATAATCCTTGAAGGTAAAATAAGGGGAACTCCCTCTATCTAATAATGTTCAACCTTAGTTGTGAATGAATGAATGTCTTTAGTCATCTTAATCATCCTGGGTCATGTCACTCACTCTTCTCTTCTGTGCCCTGTTTGTTCTCAGTGGAAATTTACATCCGTGTGACATCACCGACTGGGTGCAGATAAAAACAAAATCTTATCTAGTCATGGTAGACAAGAGCAAATATTCACCAGCACAATGTGAATAATCAGAGCACATACAAGGTGGCATACCTCAGAACCACAAAGCAATACTGTGACCTTCTTCTGTTGCATAGTCTTAGTTTTTCAAGTCTTGAATAGAAAATACACCCAGTGTAAATGAAAACAACTAGACTCGATGTTGCCCGGGTTACTTAGAGTCGGACAGTGAAGAGGAGATGTTAGGAGTGTTACTCCCTCCCAGAAACCTGTTGTGTCAGCCACTTAAAATGGTTTGAAGTGCTGTTTTGATGTAAGAGATAAATGAGGTCTGGGCAGGTGCCAGTGTATGGCACAAGGTTAGCCTCTGTGCCAAAGCAGCTTGTTATGGGAAAAGGGAAACTGAAGTACCTATTTTAGATTACAGGTCTTTGATGTCACGGCTGCTTTAATGTTGTAATATTGAAGTATATTCCAGGCTTTGACAGGACGCCACCTTGGTTTAGGTACGTGCATGCAAACATTTTGCACCTGAGCATATAATTCACCTTGAACATGTATGCAGAAATATTTCTATTCTTATATTTTTGGCCACATAGAAATCTTCTTTTATCTGTTTATCTTTAGTGCATCAGTCATGGCAGAGTGTGTGTCTGCATGCTCTCCCCTGCAGCCTGCAGCCTCGATTCATGCCACACAACTCTGTCAGTTAACGCTGGTAAGTACAGATCAGTTAAGGACTAAGCCAAAGCACCAGTTGGGAATTTATGTTTTTATTTTTCTATCAAGTGTGGCCATTGTGTGTATTTCTTTGGGATGAGGGTGCAGTCTTTTGGGTACAGCATGATTAATGTGTGCTGTCTTCTGTAGCCCGGTTGGATGGTGCAACATCTCCATGGTCTATTGACCCTCTCTGACTCATGCAATGCACAGAAGAACACAGTAGGCCTACGCACGACTCTTTACACACATATAAAAAATATTCACTAGTTGAGTCAGTATTTGTCAATTTAGTTCTGTTGCCTGCATCTCTTTGCATGGAGCTAGATAAGTGCTACATACATAACTACAACATAAACTACAGGTTATATTTTCAGGCTTTTTGTGCCCAGCTTGACTGCTTCTTAATCTGTTAGATACACCTACCAAAAGGTTACAAAAGGTCCATAAAGCTCATATACTGTAAAGAATGTGCTCTTGCAGATGTTGCAGGAGTTTCATGATCAATAAAGATGTCCCATAAATAAAATGAATGCCTACTAAAAATGTCAGAGTCTTGGTCATGCTGCTCATACGTCGAGATAAGCGACTTTCTCTCCTGGGGTTTGTATAAATTCGGGATTCCTTTCTGCTCTGTCTGGTTGCTTAAAATGGACTATTCCTGGCAGTCATGAAGGAGGGGGGGAAAGCAGCCTATAGATCATCCTATGCTGAAGTACCAAGTTGGGATCCTTCGCTGCGAACTAAAAGACACTACCTGATTTTCCATATTTACTTTCAGATATTTTAGACCACTTATTTAAAGCGTTTGTCTAATTTAACACATTTAGTGTGCAAATAAATGCAACGCACACATCGTTTAAGTGTGCTTAATTAATGGATATATTATCAATTATATGCCACTTTGAAACTTTCTTCCCTCAGTATTGTGATATTTATGACAATTGCTAGGGTGATTAAATCCAAAATTTCAATTGGAACACCCTCCAACATTTTATTTGAAACCTACCCCTGTCTTTAAAAAAAACATAATGAACCTCCCTCTATTTAAAGATGTGGTACTTCTTACACTATTAAATTATAAAAAGAGCAAAGCATTTAAGAATTGAATCTGGTGTATTCAAACCTTAATATATTTATGTAATAAGATTATTAGAGGCAGAATATGTGATCTCAAATGTACCATCACTTATCATCATCAGATGTTGTAATGCAGATGGTAGAAATGACACTGAGTGAATAAATCCCTGAAACAGAGACGGCATCATTGTCTTCTGTATATATCAAAACGCACCTTTATGACAGATTTTGCACACTAAAACCATCATTTGTCATGATCTGATTCATCCCCAAAATATGTACAGTAAGACTTTGTTGGCCTCAGCAAATAGAAGAAATGCATATAAATACCACCTTCTCTCCAATAACCTGTGTACAGTCCCTTAGCACTTGTGTGCAGGCCTTCATATACAGGGCTCAATAAAATATAAAAGAACAATTCAACAGTATTTAGAGTTTAAATTATTACGCCTCATACCAAATGCCCACGCTAATCACTGCAGGCTAACATTTAAATATTTTATTTATGCTTTCATTTTATTTCCTTTCTGCATTTTATGAACCCTAAATATCAGGTCAACTTCGAAATAAAAGTATGCTAAAATGGCTTCTAGTTAAGACCAAGAAATAACAAAAATAACCACAAGAGAAAATAAAACTGTACAATCTCAGTCAGTTTGACAGCACATAGAACTGTGTCAGGACGCTGTGACTGTACAGGCAGCTGCTAACATCTGAAGTTGGGAGAGACAGGTTCAAGTCATGGTTTCTCTCAGGGTAAGAGAGGGCCTCAGACCATCCCTCCACACGACATGCTGTTCCTGCTCCAGGGCTGGCAGCAGTAGTGCAGGTAGGGGTACTGGTAGGTCTGGTACAGTGGCACAGTCACTGGGATGTGTACTCCATTTGCCTGATGGTACGGTGTGTGATTGTCCGTCACCAGCACTTTTACTGCCACTTTCTTAGGCGAGCCGTAAGCAGCCAGCTCGGCTGCCATCTGACGCCGTTTGGTTTTATATCTCCGGTTCTGGAACCAGATCTTCACCTGGGTCTCTGTGAGTTTTAGAGCTTCTGCCAGTTCAGCCCGTTCAGGACCCGAAAGGTATCGCTGCGCGCTGAAGCGGCGCTCCAGCTCGTAGACCTGTGCGTGAGAGAAGGCCGCCCTGGAGCGCTTCTTGGTAGCGGGCCTGGGCTGCCGCTCATCGGATGAACCGCTGACTGTCTCCTCGCTGTGGTGATATCTCTCCGCCTCCTCCTCCTCGTTCTTCTGCAGTGTATCTCGCTCCTCACAGTGTGCCTGCTGGTCTGTAGTGTCTAGGAAAGACAATAAAACGTGTGAGGAAAATAAGTTTATTTTCTCTGGTAAGATGGTCAAAAGCTGCTGATTGGGAGGTCACTACAACAAGGCGCTGATGCTGGCCAATAGGAGGGCTCGTCTTGTATCTTGTATCGCTTTCACTCTGTGAGAAAGTCCCTGGATTTAATATTTAAAAACAATAAAACAAACCCTAATCTTCTACAGCCCACGCTTTTGGTTTTGTGGTTTTGCTTTCCACTTTTCCCAAACATCAAAGTCTGACAGGACAAAAACATAATCATAGCAACAATTATGATCAGTGAGCTATTAGTTTTAACTACTGGTATATGACCGCCAATCTTATTGGCCCAAACTGTCCTTAAGATGCTTTCAAAGAAAGTTTTCAATAAATTATGATTATTATTACTATTATTATTTTCTTTTCTTTCTTTTTTTTAATGGGGAAAATTAACTCCTTCAGGGAGATTTATTGCTCATTATATAAATTTTCTGTTGTAAATCACAACCATATTTTATGTGTAAATGATGAGCCTTGATTAGTTCTGTAATTCCAAAGTCATTTCACTTTATTTGTCTTATTCTAAAATGCTAATTTGAGCAAACAATCCAGCTGCAGGAAATAAACGAAATGATCAACTTCTTGTCATATAAAACCACACAGTCTTCACAATTCCGTCCTGCCGACTAGAATTAGACCCGCTCACCTGCTCTGGGCTCTGTCTCCTCTCCTGTGGACTCCTCGCTGCCGGTATCAGATCGGAGGTTTCCAACAGACAGACTGAGATCATCAGCAGGAAGTCTCTCCGAGTGGATGCAGTTCTCATCTGCGTCTTGATGAGACCGATCAGGGACTCTCGTACCATCACGCTCGGTGTAGATGTTTAGCTTTGTTGCGGAGAGCTCCTCCGTGTCTCTGGCACCGGGCTTTCCCCGGGCATCCCGCCCGTTGAGGATGTCTTTAATGGAGAAGGACGAAAAACTTAATGTCATGATTAAAATAAGCGCACGGATATTTCCTGCACTCTCGCCTGCGATTTATTTGGAGGCATCAAGAGATCCGCCACTCCAAAGCAAACGTCCTTACTGATCCGATCTTTTCGCCGCCACTTTAATTGCTGTAATTTAATTGTGGTGAACTAAGTCCGCTCTGCTAATGAACAACCTACATCAGAAACTGTCAAGTCTATTGCAATATCCTCAGCAGCAACAGCAGCAGCTCCAGTTAACCTTTGATAGGCTGTTTTCTCTGCCTGGTCCCTCCTTCGCACCGCCCCACCAGCTCCGTGCTGGTCTCTGTGCTCTGAGCTCTAATTGAGGACGACGGACACTGATTTTTCAGAAGAGGTATATCATCTTGATGGTTATTAGCTTACGTTACTATACACAAGAATTATTTCAGCTCCTTATATCTAAAATTGTCAGAGCCCGTTTGTGGAAACGAGGGGAGTAATTAGAGTATTTCAAATATTACAGTGATTATTGTGTATGTTGTCAACTATTCTTGCAAAATGTAGCCGTGTCAGTCAATGTATGTTTACCAAGTATTAATTATATGTGCATTTTAGTAAGAAAATCTGGTGCGTAAAGGTCGCCAGGTGTGCGTAAAAACGCAGCTCAACTCGGTGTTTTAAATGCTTCCATAATCCAGCAGCCCACTTTTATATATGAGGTAACTATTATCAAACTTTAGCTTCAGTCTACAGTACTTTGATAAAGAGCTTTAAAATAGTTCATTCAATTCACTGATCATCGATCTGAACAGAATTTAACGTCTAATTCTTCATAATTCTTTTTAATCTTGTTGTTTGAGGTAGCCTGATATTTCGGAGGTCATGGTGTCTTTAACCATAATATTTGTTAACAAATCCCAGGACCGAAATGTCACTGAGTAACTAAATAGAGAGAATATTTTAATGGCATTAGTGCCATGCTGCTCAAACAGGTGAGTAGCGCCGCCGTGTGGTCGCGATTGCACGTTTTCCAGCCAAGTTAAGAGACGCGTAAAAAGAAAAGATGGCAACTATGCCTACGCTCCCCACCGCCCCCTCCCACCCATCGCTTTCTCTCACACACGCACATGAGTTACACAATCAGCAAGCCTACTCTTCATTGAGGAGACGTGATGACAGACGAAGTGATCTGCCTCCTCTGTGTTGTTTTGTTTTCTTCCTCTGACTAAACAGAGAAATCTCTCAGATTGCCACAGAGAACAAATCAGCTCTAAGATGTCAAAACACGTCCGGATGGAAACACGGAGGCTCTGGCACACTCTGCGTGTGTGTCAAACCACGAGATGTCATCACCGCAATTAGAAAATGTAACGTTTTGATTCAGCAAAACGTGTATGGAATTTTAGCTCATTGTATGCACGCTGTAATTAATGATGTTGCTGCTAATTCTAATTTCAAAATAAGGCTTTCTTTTACTCATTCGTGTGCGCTTATTTTCAACCTCGCTGTGCTTTGCCCGCGGAGTAGTCTGCTCCTGAACACGCACTCACCTTTTCAGGATCAGTAGACTTCTTTAATTGAAACTCCGTATTTGCATCTACTAAGACGATAATTACAGAAAATATAGTATGTACCTTGATGATAGATGTGAGAAGAAAATTACCTTTACACACAAAAGGAAAATCGTGTCTTAGTCTGGTTTTGCTGCATCAGCTATCTTCCACAGTCAAGTCAAGTCAAGCTAATTTTATTTATATAGCACCAAACCACAAGTTTGCATCAGAGGTTTCTCTACCCTCAGACCATTTAGATTTTTTTTTCCAGAAGCCACATTAAAATACAATTTCTAAACTTTACACTGAATGATAATGTCACAGTACAGAAGGTGCATTTTGTTATAATTGGGCCTAATAGTCCTGATAAACTTTCTCATCCCCAGCTGATGTCACGCTGACCTTAATATTAGAGCCACCTTATGGGAGAGCCTTTCCTCGAGCTTCTCCGCGCACTTTTGCCTTCTCTATATTTGGGCTCTGCTTGCTTTTGTGAGCTCCTTGAGTGGTTGCCATTGGAGACTTTGTTTTGGGGAAACTCCACGCCTAACGCAGCGATGAGCCGAGCTGCTATCTTTGGAAGCGCGAGATAGCGATCGCGGGGCCTGTCAGAGAAGCCGTGGACCAGGCCGCGTCCTCAGGCATCGCCGTCCTGTCGCCATCTCTATTTACACAAGTGACTCTGCAGCACTTAGAGCTGACACCAGGTATGTCCTACCGGCAGTGCAGTAGCCAGGGGAAGTGGCCTGTGAGGCTATCAGAGGAGACAAACACTTTGTTTACGTTGCCATTCATCTCCATTAATAGTGTCTGCAGTATTCGACCATGCCTCGGAGGTGAAGGTGTTTAAGTGCGCCTCCAATCAACGGTGTGTGTGTGTGTTTATGTGTGTGTGAGTAAAAATATAACCAAGAATAAAATATAATTAAGCTATTATTATTATTATTATTATTATTATTATTATTATTATTATTATTATTATTATTATTATTATTATTGAGCACATAGACTTTTTTTTACATGTGGGAATTATACAATTATATATCTCAGTGTCACGCATCCACCGACATTTATCATCCAAGGCTCTGTGGGTTTATTCGCTCTGTGGGTCCCGAGGATGCTGCTGGCTGTCTGGTTAATGTCCATCTCTGAATCCTGACCGGACATTAGCTCGCCTCTAAATTCTCTCTGTTTCTGGTTCTTGTCTCAGGCCAAAGTCTACTCCAAGCTTTCTCACAGGAAAGAGAAATGCTTGCTTGGCTTGAGAAACAATTTGAGACGATGATTAACGACACGTGTATGTTTGAGGAATAAACTCTGCATTCATTTATTTGAGTTTCCTGTCCAGATTCATATGACTGGTAAACTACAATAACACGTCTTTCCAAACAAGGTCAGACAGAAACGTCCCATTGCGCACAAAAAACGTACTTTTTTTTTTTTTTTTAGATAAATGTAAAGGTCAGTGTGTTTGTGTAGGTTGTGTTTTTAATAAGCCCACGGACGAGATCGCACGCACACATGAACACACACTCACACACAAAGCACAGCACATTACAGTCACTTGTGTCATTCTGTTTGATATCATTTAATTGCATCATTTTCATCGATATTGTAACTCGAGAGTAAAAACAGCCCTATTACCCAAAAGCGTCCATTTTATTCAGGTCATACAGGCCACTGTTCACTGTCACTCACGTAGTAAAGTAAAGATATAAACAAAAGCTACTGGCCAAACACAAGTCACACAGTTAAAAAAAAAAAAAGTGGGAAAGAACGCGTAATACTTTATAAGACTGCATTATCGAGCAGTTGTGGTGGATGTTGCAACGAATTCTTTTGATTTACTTGAATGGGCCTAGTTAGGTCAACTATAAATGTACTATGAGCTATGCCTGAAACGTGTTTTTGTTTAAAAATGTCCACACAATTTCCCTTTATTTGTCTCTTGTTACATCCACTTTGAACCACAATTGGTCACTTTACGCACAGGCTTTAATCGACAACAATCCAGTAACCAACAGCAGTTTAAATACGTTTTCTAAACATTGTGGCTCAGGGGGAAATGCGCATAAGATATGGAGTTTCTCAGTATCTCAGCCAACGAGTTAGGGTTTCCTCACAGGCCTTCACAGTGGCCTAACACCTTCGTTGCAAAGTTTAAACTTGTGCTTTCATTGCTTTAGCTGATCAGGTTGGCATGCTTGAGTTCGTTCAGACATCCCAGAGAAAACTCTCCCAGCTGTGCGTAAAGACTGCGCTACCATGCTCGGATGCCCTGCAGAGTTCCTTGGCAGGGTGTGACGACTGGTCCTTGGGGCGCTTGGCTTTGCGTCTGTGTACCAAGGTTTCCCAAATTCATGTTCATAAATGCATTAGCAGTGGTGTTGCTGGGCGGCAGAGCAGGTAAAGTAGAATAAGTACAAGAGTAACTGTTAGTATACACCGAGTTGTTGTAGCTGTAGGCTGGATAGCCGTTGTAGCTGTACGGGTTTGGAGCTCCGACTGTGTAAGAAGTGTTATAGTTCTGGGATCCAGTCAGACAAGGCCTTCCGTCCCGGACCAGCACCGGCACAGCAACCCTCCTGGGCGGCGGTGGTGGATGGTGGTGATGATGGTGATGACCTGCCATCTCCAGAGTCTTGTCCTGCCGCTGCCTCTTACATTTGTACCTCCTGTTCTGGAACCAGATCTTGACTTGAGTGGAGGTGAGTTTCAGAGAGCTGGCCAGGTGCTCTCTCTCCGGGGCCGACAGGTAACGCTGCTGCTTGAAGCGACGCTCCAGCTCAAACACCTGAGCCTGGGAGAAGAGGACGCGGGGTTTCCTCCTGGTCCTCTGCTGCTTGGTGGTGGACTTCTCCGAGTCTGGATCCTCACAGTCACCGCGCAACGCCCCACAGCTCTCTGCACGGAGAAGGAAGATTTAACTGTACGTCAAAGCTGAAACATGGCGCGTTGATTATGTAGTATTTTTA
Organism: Protonibea diacanthus; assembly: GCA_028641955.1. Taxonomy (NCBI): domain Eukaryota; kingdom Metazoa; phylum Chordata; class Actinopteri; family Sciaenidae; genus Protonibea; species Protonibea diacanthus. The sequence continues at coordinate 12,599,347 of CM053989.1, forward strand.
ATATTTATTAATTAAATTATTTATTAATATGTAACACTCCACGATTCTCTAATCTCATCACATTTGCACAATAATGAATTATTTTTTTAAATCCCTATTTTCTCCAAACGTTGTATTTAAACAGATTTTAGTAGCAAATATATATTTTTGTAGATTATTAATTAATTAAATAATTTACATTATTTTCCCACAATACTTGCTTTTAAATATTCAAATGAAAGTGCACTGGAGTAGAAAATGCTTTACCAGCAGTTTTGGGAGGAGAACTTGGAAAATAAAACTTGTTGAAAAAGTTAATTATGAGAGAAATATTGATAATCATTTATTTATTTACCCGTTAACTGAAACTAACCAATGTTCAGGTCCTGGAAATTAAAGCTGAAAGTAAATATATTCCATATTTAGATTTCTGTGCACATGAATGTCGTAAAAATCCGTCATTAAAAGATTGACGCTCTTCTACATTTCTGTTCAGCAATTTAAATGTTTAAAATACATAAACGAATCCAAGTGTAAACAACGTTTAAATGCCTCTATGTTTCATGCAGAAGTTAGCTAGTGGCTAATGGATAGCCTGCTGTTTCTGTGCAAGGTGTGGCACTTGTATCTATATTTAGTGTATTCCTTTTAAATTGCAGTATCACTTTAATACGAACAAATAGATACAGTATATATTTTTGATTTGAAATGTACTCTATGTTATTACCATAGTCACTCCAGCGGAGCATTCCTGTTCCCTCTGCGAGCTTTTGGTGAACTTTTTTATTGTAATTTATAAACCAAGAAATTATATATTGTCAGCAATTATCTCTCCAGAAATACATATATTAAAATCAGTTTAGATTTTTTTAAATTTTATTTTAAGTTTAATGAAGTCGTGATTCTGATTTACTCCTCCGTTTGTGCTATTATTTCTACAATTGCCAATAAAACGACAGCGATCATCATCGTCCTCACTCGCACATATTTATCATTATTTAATATGTACTCACTGCTATCCTGGTCCTCCTGTTCGGTCTCCAGCCGGAGGTCTGCAGAGTGGTTCTGCGCCGGGTTGCCAAACATCTCCACCGGTAGACCGGACTCCGCCAGCCGATCCTGTGCAGTCAGCGTGTTGAGGTACGACATCCTCTCGTCGCTCTCCGAGACGCCGGAGCTGATGGGACTTGGACTGTCCCTCCCGGCCAACATGCAAGAGGGCGGTGAATGAGAGCGGAACGGTTTATTTGGGAAAGCTCTCGGCTGTGTCAGAGCGCCAGAGAGACCGAAGCAAGAGATAAATTGGAGCTGGTGCTGCTGAGATTGTTGCTGCAACTCCAACTTCAGAATGTCCTTCACAGAAAAAGGCGTGGTGGATGAAGTTATGAGCGGGCTGGGAAGCATTATTACCACCAACAGAGAGATGAAAGGGGACAAATGGTCAACAGGCCCAGAACTGGACCGATTTGTCTCCGGACGGCGCGTAAAAGAAGCAAATACCCCGTGCGTAAGCGTGAAGAATGGTTGCCCGCTGCTTGTTTTTCATGCACACCGAGGAGGACTGGCTTTCTTTCAGCTGTGACATCCCTCTCCTCTGGCTGTGTGTTGTATGGCTCGAGGGCTGCGAGAGAAAGAGAGAGGTCGATCCTGTTTGGTTGGCTGAATTCAGTTATCTAGAGAAAGAGCTGGGTCAGCCAAGATGCTGTCCTCTCCCTTTCAGTGACGTCCTGGAGCGGGGGTGGGACCGACAGAGTCAGCCTCTCGCTCTCTCACTGTAGTACTGCTGTGTAGTACTGTACTGTGTGTGTGTGTGTGTGTGTGTGTGTGTGTGTGTGTGTGTCAGGAAGATATATATACCTAATTTATGAAATAATATTAACACCATCGACTCCCCTCAGACTGTTAAGGGTGTTAAAGGTAAGGCAGTTTTTTTTTTATTATGCCATTTGTTTTCCCAACAGAAAACACTAACATGGAAAAAGCAGAACAAAAGTTCATTTTGTATAATCAGGTTCATAGAGCATAATTTGGCGCACCTAAGTAATTGGATGAGTTTGAATAGCATAATTATCTCCTTGCCTGAGCTGATCGGTCCCACGACTTTACACGTTTTTCCCCATCATCACTCCAGAGTCTTTTAAGATTAGGCATATCTTTGTTTCCTGTCTTGACAACCCATGGATAGGATAATATGCCGCAACTGTGGGAAATGAGATAAAGGCATGAAGAAGAACATAAATTTAGCGCTTTGTTGTTTATTCGATTTGAGAAAGTGTATTTTTTCCACTAAAATTTGGCCACGGTGATGCTTTTTCTTGGCATTAAGTCAGTACTTAAAAAAAAAAAACAAGAAAAAAAAAGGCCCTGGATAAAGTATAAAAAGAAAGTTTTCTTAATCGAAATTCTCCGTTTCTTGTGCAATTTATAAGTAAAGAAAAGCTTGTAAATCCAATAATTAAAAAAAAAAATCCAATAATAAAATATAATATAGAATCAATAATAATAATAATAATAATAATAATAATAATAATAATGTCACCTGCTTTAGAATTTTACGTGAACAGAAAATGGCCTTCACGTCTGGCGTCTAACTCCATTAACATGAGCCACAGATTCACGTCAGCAGATTCCCAGTTTTTCCCGACATGTGTTGCCTCACTTAATAAATAATAAACATAAAATACATGTGAAACCTCACTTTAATTTTATCGTTGTGCCAAAGTGTTGTAACTGGACACCTCTCTCTCTCTCTCTCTCTCTCTCTCTCTCTCCGTGTGTGTCTTTTGGTCGCCTATCTGTGGCCAAGTGCAGGCGCCACAGTCTGAAGGCCCATTGCTCCTAAACCGTGTGGAAAAAAGAAAAGGAGGGCATGCCGACATAATCTCAATCGCTCTGCATCAACAAGCCCCCCCCCCCCCCCCCCCCCCCCCCCTCTCTCTCTCTTCTGGAGATCTATGTCTTCAAACTGGACCATTTAAGTGGAGTGAAAAAGCAGGGTGAATGAATTAGATCTCTGTGTGTGTGTGTGTGTGTGTGTGTGAGGGAAAACAGGCGTGAACATTTAACAATTCCAAATTTAAAAAAAAAAAAAATCTTTCACAAGATTTACATGAAAGGAGGACCACTGCTCATTTCCACACTGTCTCGTTTGATTTTGCAGGAGTTGGGTGGAATTTAAGAGGACTTAAGTGAAATGTATTGGCTCGTAAAAATACGCCCCCAAAGCCAGTAAATCTGCTCAATGTGTATCCCAAATATTTATGGAGTCCTGTTTATTTTGTCAAATGATTCAGAGACAGCAGACCAAACACATAAATCCACGTAGCCTTTAATGACGATAAAGAGATGACTAATCTTTAAGTGTTTTTTTTTTTTTCTGTGATGGTTTTAGGCGACCTTATTGTGTGTATTCAAAGCGTCACGGGTCACAGAGGCAGGTTAGCACCACGCTTAATGGCTCAATTAACTTCTTCTTTTTTTTTTTTTTCTTCAACCTTAAACACACAGTCCTAAACTGACCATCACCTGCGGTCTTCGCGTGCCACCGGCAGCCCCAAAGGTGGCCAAGCAGAGAAGCGTGTTTACGGAGCGGAAGAGTCTGTTTCCTGCCTGTAACAAAACCCAGACTCCCAGAGAGTGTCAAGGAGCTGCTCGGTGCTCAATGCGACTCCTCAATACATCATCTTCATTTCAGAATCATCGTGATAAGCTGGGTAAGGTCAGGCCCACAACAGAGGTCAGCACGGATAGGCTACAGAGCTCCCAACACACACACACACACACACACACACACACACACACAGATGATTTAAAAACGACCTAACTAACCTAACGCATAAAAGTCTAAGTTTTCACCTCAGCAGCAGTTCAATTACTCTCAATTGACTCTCTGGTGAGTTCTTTAAAGTTGCTGTCTTGCCAGGCAGTGCTGAACATGTTTCTTCTTGTTTGCTCTCAGCCAGCTCCCCCCCCTCCTCCATTCCCTTCATATCACAGGCAGGGCTGTGCTAAAGCTGTCCAAGCAGTGTCTTCTCTGCAGAGTGGCAGGTGTATAGTCATATCAGCTGTTGCAGTCCCACAAAACCAATTCACTCCCAGAGGTAGGCCTAGGCTTGAACGGCCTGTAAAGACATCAGCAGATCTCTGAACACAGAATGGAAGTTTGATGAGTCGGTAATGACTGCAATTATCTTTCCCCCTGTGGTCTCCTGCTTCTGTAAAGCCGAGAGGCGATTGGTATCTGATGGTTTTACCGCAGTGGTAAACTCTGTGTAAAGAAAGCATCAACACCTCCGAGTGTGTGTCTGCGTGTGTGCGTGGGCACTGTGCAGTGTGTGTGTGTGTGTGTATTGAAAGAAAGGATGTATGTTATTATGACTTGACAGAGCTTTGTAGAGGAGCACTTAACGTCTCTCTACAAAGGAGCTGGTTGTTTACAGGTGTTACTATAACAGCCTAGATGTGTGATGAGGAAACGTGGCCATCCATTTATCTCAAAGTGCTAATGATAAGCCGGTAAAAACAATAGATTGTAGCACTGGAAAAAACAGATTAGCTCAAGTGTCTATGCACAATTTGTTTTCCACGTTTGTGTGTGTGAGTTCGGTGACTCTCTCTTAGAGATTTAAAAGTGTGTGGCGGCTTTTCCTCCGAATCTTGCATTAGGAGAGCATGTTGCAATATGGAAGTGATTGAAAATAAGCACACAAGCAGAGTGTGCTTGCCTCATGTAGCTCATAATGCACCTTTCCTTTTTCCTTTTATTTCACGGTCATATGGAAGAATGGCACAGGACCAAACTGTTGTGTGTCAGTAACGGCTCAGCTCTTCTGGGTCCCGGAAGGTGAGTCTTATCAGCAGCCCATGTGATGGTGTCAGTAGCCAGGACCCAGTCTGTGCTATTGTGCCCCTGCCTAGGCCCGAGTGACGGATGGCAGCGCCTTCTCACTGGAGGAAGTGAGGAGGCCAGAGGCGAGCCCAGGGGCCAGATTTTTAGCAAAACCCTGTTCTCACCCACTTACCTTCGGCTCCAAAAGTGCCAAGTATTCCACAATGGCAGGCCTAAGGTGATGGCTAACCTTCATGTTGCAACAGTCCCTCAGGGCTCATTGTGTTAACCAGGTTAGGTAAAAGATACCCTAATTAGGTAGTTTGTTTGAAAGACTGTGAGAGGGTGAACCAAAGCCCTACTCTGTGTATCAAGGGCCTAACTTGGAGACCATGAAAAGAGGAAGTGAGGTCAGTCCAGTCTGGGTCCCCTGCCCTTTGCCCTCCCTTGGGTCTCATAAATTACCCTGCTGTAATTCTCTCCCAGACGGCCTTGCCCCAGCAGGTGTGTTTGTATATATGAGCGCTAACAGGGGGATGTAAGGGCTGTAATGTCTGTGATCTACGGTGTTGGGAATCTAGTTTGGGAGGAAACATGCAACCTAAATATGCTTATCCTCTCTGCTGCCACACGGGCCTTGTAGATAAAGACACACTGCAGGGAGGCGGGCTTTCACTGAATAGGATGTGAGCGTGGACCTTGAACGTTCCCTCGTATGTGCTGTCCCACTTGGCCAGAGCTGGTGAAAAAATCTTAAAAATATCAAAAGGTTGAATCAAGTTCAGCTTGCTACTGCAGGGACTTTCTCTAACCAGCTCAGACAGTAATGTCTCTCTTGGGAAAGACAATGTTGCTGTGAAATAAAACCACGCAAGCATCCTGGCTTCCAGGAGGTAAACATCCTTGTGAGAAAATGCTACTGTCTCTCCAGCAACCATGGTGGTATCCTTATCAAAGTGACGGTTTGTTTTGGCAAAAGTCCTTGAGTGAAGTTCAATTTTTCTAAATAATTATTGTATAAAATACAGTGTAATGCCTTTCCGGCATCCCACCTTGCTGTTGATGATGATGTTCTTTGGTAATTGTGTAGCTCAGTCTGAATGTCAGCGTAAAGAGCAGGGAGTTTGTCCTTCAACTGGACGACTTTGATCCCAAACCCTTGTTAACAGGCCTCCGCCCTCATAGAGATATTGAGTCCCTGTTCTGTAGCTGAACCTGACCTCTGACCTCTCTGTGAATGAGAGAATGAAACCAGTTGATCTCCTTGCGTGGACTGATAAAATATCACACCATTAGCAACCACGATAGGCGCAGCCCAGCCTCTTCTCACCTATCATTTTTTTGTGGCAGTTTGTTTCATGCAGAAAAAAAAATAAGCAGTCAGGGTAAAAATTCAGACATGAGTCTTCCACTTCCTGTCTTTGTTTCTTTGCATGCATATTTGTATAAAGCTGTGGTCTGGAGTGGCTGAGTTGGCCAAAAGACAACATCAATCAATTAGAAAAGCACACTGTTAGACCTTGTGTTTGAGGTTCCACCCAGACTTATGGGGTAAAGGCCGTATCAGTGAAAAGCAGCATGTGATAAGCATATTAGCGGACCTTTATGGATGTTATCACTTGTCAGAAAATGATCAAAGCCAGATCTTAGATCAAATATGTCAACAGATCCCATTTATTAATGCATACACTATACAGTTCCTTAAAAATCTATAGTAGGCATGACAAAGCAAACCTTTGTACAGTGTATTTCTGATTTGCTCTGTAGATTTGCTTTAAAGCACTTTATAACTATAAGAATTATGAATGCAGTTTTTTATTACCATTTAAAGTTGTTCTGTGTTTTGGGAAATATTTGTTGATTTCTTGCCAAGAGTTAGATGAGACAACTCTTACGTATGTAAGATAAGTATGTATATGGCTACATGTACAGCCAATAGCAGGCTATCATAGCTTAGCACAGAGAAACGACAGGGGGAACAGGTAGCTTGGGTCTGTCGCGTGGTAACCATAACAAAACCAAAACTTGTTGTTTTAGCCAAGTCCCTTAATTTCCAGTTTTTGTGCTAGGCTAAGCTAACAGCTTGCTCCCCAGCTCTATATTTATTGTACAAATATATGAGTGGTGTCAATCTTTTCAACATATGGCAAGAAAGTGAAGGTAATTTACACAATGTTGAATTATTCTTTTATTTTGTGCGGCACATGTACGGCCTTTGTCTCAGACAGTTGAAACAAAGAAGAAGAGGTTTCACTTTTTTCCTCTTGTTTTTTTTTAGCTGTGTAAACAGTGGGATTAGAAGTAATTATAGCATTAGCTGCAAATATATTTCATTTGAATACACTGAACCAAACCAGTTCTATCCCTCAGATGGTTATCTTTGCTCCTACTGCCTCTAAAACTTTATGTTCACATGTACATGAGAGTCAGCGTTTGCATGCATGGGGGAAAAAAAAAAAAAAAGCAGATTTCACGTCATGATATCAAATGGAGCACACAAAGGCATGTACACACAACACTGCACAGACGTACACACAAATACATAATAGGAATGTAGTCCGACGCACAGAGCACTGATGTCTGTTATTGCATGCATGTTTCATCAGTCATTAGACTACACAGGGAGCAACAGGGAGGTCCTGTGCTCCTTGTTGTTGCTGTGTCTAGTCCCTTGTTAGAGAATTGATGACACTGTCTTTGGAAAACAAACAAGGCGGGAAGCTAAAAAGGTGGTCACTCACCACAGCTCTCTGACCCAGAGACACAGAGGCCATAGCAACATGTGAGCAACGCTGCAGCGTCCCCCTTGGAATGTGCTGCAGTGTGTGTGTGCGTGTGTGTGCACACGCTCCTGTTTGTGTTTGAGTGATACCACAGCTGGAATGTGACTGTCTTGTGCCTGAATGTGTGCCTTTGTGTGTTTTAGTGTCAACGTCCTGCAGCAACCATCTTAACCTGCATGCAAAATGAAAACACTGTGATAAAAGAGACCTTGTCGACACTACTTCTTTTTTTTTATTATTATTATCGTATTTGCATTAGACTGCTAGATGCCAAAATAAATGTTCCACATATCAATGTCAAGGAAAAGCAGTGAAGTTTTGGCTGACTAACTCACTGATCTGGATGTGACATACTTACCTTGTGGGCATTGTCTTGCCAGAGGCTACTCCTGTCACTCCATGCTCTGACTCACACTTCACATCACAGCGCAGACTGTTGTCCTGAGGCCTCCCCAGTCCGTACACACCAAACCCTGCTCTGGGCCCCCGAGCCTTGTTCTGGGAGCTCAAATCCCATAATTGCAGAGCTGACAGTGATAGCTAACATAGGAGACACCCTCACCTGGTCGGAAAGAATGAAAACATCTACTGTCAAAGAAGTGAAGTGAGGAGATGAGTGGGGGTGGCACCAGGTATTGGGAAAGTGAGTAACATTTGGGATAAAACAGGAGGGAGAAATAGTAACCCAGTGTTCTGTGATAACCGTTATTAGAATTAACTGTGTACATAAGTGTACATTAGGGGTTTATAAAGTGTAACCGATAGCTTATTCATTGTTTAGAAAACAGAAATGAGCTATTATTAAGGGAAACTTTGTGGTTATTACAATGTGAATATACAATTAACTAGTGTATATCCACCAAAAGCATGACTTGTATTTTTAGTTTGCTCTTTAATTCATCAGGAAAACGACACCATAGGACTGTTGAACCACTAGTTTACTGTAATAAAGTTTCAGTCAAGATCAGTGAATTAACAAACTTGAAAAGTTATCCTTATTAATAGGGGAGTACTAAGCTATAAAGGATTATCTAATGGTTTGTTAAGTATAAATATATTCCACAATCAGAGTTCAAAGTAGCATGATGGAACAACATGTAAACACAACGTTGCTGATAACAGTGTAAACAGTTGCATATATATACATGCAGCAGCAGTATTATTCGTTTGAAGTGGTATTATCTCCACGTTCAGTATTTCCAATCTTTCTTGCTCTGCTGGTCATCAACTATATAAATATCTCTCTTTCATTACTTAGAGCTCTGCAATGTTTACTGGCTAATCGCTGTTTGTTAGTTGTTAGTTTGTCTGTCTTTTGATTTGTCTTTTGTACTTGGTGGCTAGTGTACAGTGGCTTTATTAAAGCTTTTTCACTGAAAATAGCTGCCCCGATGATAGTGTTGAGACTAAACCAAGACATTAAAGTTGTGGCCCGTATAAATAAAAAAAAAACAAATAGCTGAAACATGTACAGCAGAGGGAAAATACAGAGCTCAGTGACTTGTTTCACATTACATGTAGTCATAGTCATAAAAATATTGATTATTGCAGCTAAACTTGGGCAGAGCAGACAACAGTCTATGTAATATTAGATATTTAGAGCAAGAATGCATTTTTAAATAAAAACACTGAAGATATATTGGCATGAAACTTTAAGGATTTCCTCCAGACACATTTAAGTAAATTCTTAAAATTATATTCACTCATTCTCCCTTATTCAAAAATCTATGAATATGCAAATATTGCTTATTTCAAATGTTTAACTGTCTTCTACTTACCTCAAAAGTCCATTCTTAATTAATGTGAGCTAGAGGCTTTGAGTTTCCACATTACACTTGTGCACAAGGGTTATTATCTACTGGATCCCGAATGGCTTCTTAACTATTTGTGGAGTCACAAAAGCATGCTTGTATGTGCACATGTTAAACTGAGACCAAGCACAGACTCGTTAGTATTACTAACAAAATGTACCTAAAGTTTTTTACTTACTTATAAAGTAAGTAAAAATTCTTTTTATACAGAATGGCCCTACCAGACTATGTATGGACTGAATCATAAGCAGCATTTTAGTGATTTGATTTTAGCTACTTTATATTCTGTTCAGTATCACAGTCTGTAGCGATACATCAATGCAAATTTTATAATCTGATCATTTGTTTTATGTGTAAAATATGTAAAGCAACAAGTAACTGCTGTGTAGTTAGTAACTACAGATGTCAGATAAATGTACAGTCAGGTACATTTGTACTAAGTACAGTACTGAAGGTTATAAACCCTTCATTAAATATCACCTGTTAGAAGGTGTAACTGTATTAATGTATTCCACCATCACCGATTTTAACAAACTGGGTCAAACCATGCAACATCCCCTTCTTTACCAAACAGAAACATTAAGAGAGGCCTGAAACGTGCTGAGTCCTGCCTCCAGTGTGGCCGAGAAGCTTTCCAACAAAGTTGGGCTCCTGGTAGAGGAGAGCAGCTTGGAGTGGCCGACATTTATCAACCACTTCAGCTCCTGCAGACAGCTGTGGGGAGAGCGCAGAGGAGTCGGCGTGTTTACACCACAGCTCAGCCGAGGCCTTGAGGACAGAACAGATGTACATACTAATTTACACAGTCTAAAATGCTCTCACTCAAAGTGTCGAGCCTAGGCATAATAAATACCTGTCTGGTCATTCAAACGGACATTTAAGACAGGATTTCTCCCCTTCTAAAAACAGAGCTTGCACTGTTAAGGATAAAGTCTGATAAAACACTGCAGAAAACACTCATGCCATCATAGATCTGGTCAGTACCTCATATAAACTCCTAATACAAACCTTAAGATCTTTATTAAGGTTCTGGCACCACCTTGTGGTCAGATATTGCATTGCACTCAAATCCTGACCCACCCACTTTGAGCACAGACATTTGTTGTGACATTTGTCAGTCTTACTACAGACATACTCATTGGTCAACAGCCTCTCTGCCGGTGTTTTTTCGAACTTTGACCTGACAGGGATCAGTGCTGGGATTGGCTTGGCGGACACATCTTGATTTCTATTGGTAATTGCGCTCACTCCCACTTTAAATTCCCCAAATCCAAGTTGAAGGTGAAAGTCTTTCATCCCTTGAGTTGCTGTCCTGTCACCGCTTGTCACTTGAATTGCTACCGCACGGTCTCCAGTAAAATACAAAGCAGCTATGTCGGTGTTTTCTGAGGTCCCCCAAGCAGCTCCCGTAGCTGTCTTCAAGCTAACCCAGGACTTCTCTAACGACCAGTTTCCCCAAAAGGTGAACCTCGGAGTGGGAGGTAAGATGTCCACAGTAAGTCATGTAACGGTAGCCGGTGACAGCGTTAGCCATGGTAACGGTATCCTGGAGCAACCAGCTAATGGAAGCTAGCTACCTGGATGCTAATTATCAAAACATTGTGCCTTTATAGTATTCAAATTGTAAATAATATAATATATAGACAGGGCAATGTATTTAAATGTGTGTTCCCTATACATTGAACATAATAATATTTAAAGTATATGGCCAGTCTGGTGGTAAAATACAGTTTATAGAGTCACAGAATCTGACTGGTCACAAATTTTGCTGTAACACCTGTAAGGTAGAGTTATGTAGTTATTATAGGTCCTGTTAGGTGTAATATTAAAGTCATGGTTTATGTTATAATGACATAATTTAGGGTTTCTTTCTGACTGTGTAGATGAGAGTATTTCATCAGACCTTTTGAGAGTAAATACAACTGATCGATTAGTCCTGTTCAGCCATTGTACACCAACTACTGATTGCAGCTTTGTTGATAATACAGCCTTGTTATGTAACATCACTGCACAAAGGATCCTCTCTGTCCTTGTCCTCTCTCGTTTCCCTCTCTGTTGCTGTAACCCTGTACAACAACCTCGGCAGACTGGGTAGTCGATTGGATTACTGTTCCCTCATGCTACAAGAACAAGCTTCTCGCAGCGGTTTAAATATGTATGGCTTAGTCCTGCTTCTTCGCCAATGCAAGCAAATGGCACATTTCTGTTCAGTTTTAATCTTCTTTAAAAAAAAAAAAAAGTAGTAATCCGTACTGCTTACATTGCAAAGAAACAGTGTGAGAGAGGGAAAGACATTGCTTAGCTCTGTTGTGGCAGTGTGTGAATGACACTACATGGCAGAACAAAGCTACCTGAGTCCCCTGATTAGCAGAGGAGGCCGAGGTCTCATAATCCCCTTCTCTGTGCAAGACGCAGCGCTGCAGATGGTCATCAGCCACAGGGCAGCTGGGTAATGTAGGCCACACAGTGTCCAGTATATTTAAAAGTCATATCTAAGTAGTGGCAGCTTGTTAGTTGAAAAGGTTTGCTGCTTTCCTTTATCTTAGTTGATAATAAACTCAGTATCTTAGTTGTTTTGAAGACGTCACAGGCATTTTTTTCATTATCTGACATTTTAAATGAACGTTATTTTTTACATATATTTGCACCTTTTATGCCATTGTTGAAAACAAAACCTCACTGTAGGCTATATTTAGCCTGAGACTTATTAATTAGTTGCAAAGCAGAAGTGACTAGCCTCTGTTCTGAAGGTTATCATGCTATTCCTCCGAGTCCTTATCAGGTGGCGACATGCCGGTCAACTAGTTGAAACATTCACAGATGAAAGTGCATTTGTGTTACAAAATCACTGAACTGATCTTCCCAGGGTTATTTGACACGGCTCCAAATGAACTCGAGTTCTGTTCTGCCTCCTTTTCAAATCACAAACATCAAGATTGCCAGATGTTTGGCTCACAAGAGAAACAACCTGTTTCCATTTCAAATAAGTTTTGTTTAAGAAAAGTCCACCACAGGAAAGGCTGCTCCTCTTAGCAACCAACTTTCCTCCACCTTTTGTTTAATACTGGTTTCCTTGAATTCTTCCTTGCAGCCTACCGGACAGATGAAGGCCAGCCGTGGGTTTTGCCAGTGGTGAAGAAGGTTGAAAAGATCATTGTGCATGACGACAAGCTAAACCACGAGTACCTGCCCATCCTCGGCCTGCCTGAGTTCAGATCCTCAGCCTCCAAGATCGCACTGGGAGATGACAGCCCCGCCATCCAGGAGAACAGGGTTTGTGTAGTAAAGGCCGTGCTATGTTTGAGTTTTGTATCTATTCACATATTAACTAACTGTATCTGCCACTGCCAGGTGGGTGCTGTCCAGTGTCTGGGTGGTACTGGTGCTTTGAAGATGGGTGCAGAGTTTCTCAGGCGTTTCTACAATGGCAACAACAACACCAAAACACCTGTCTATGTGTCCGCACCTACCTGGGGTACGTATACACACACAAACAAACAGCACAGTAGACAGAGAGGAAATGAAGACGCAATCTTAAAAAGGACTTTGAATCTGTAGACTCACTACAGACTTCAGACGCATATCACAGACTTTATCAGTTTGAATGCAGTGGTATTCACCTTTTTATCTGGAGGACACAAACCATAAAATGAGAACACTGATATCAGTTATTGTTTTTCAGAAAATCACAACGCTGTGTTCACCAATGCTGGCTTTGAAGATGTCCGTCCATACAAGTACTGGGACGCAGAGAAGAGAGGACTTGATTTGGCTGGTTTCCTTGGTGACTTGGAGGTCAGCTGTGTATGATTATATGACTCTGGTACTGCGTAAGTCATCTTCATTAGGAGTTCCCAGTACTTCCTCTTTGTATCTGTTTCCCACAGAGTTGTCCAGAGCACTCCATCTTTGTCCTGCATGCCTGTGCCCATAATCCAACCGGCACAGACCCCACACAGGATCAGTGGAAGCAGATCGCTGACGTTATGATGGTATTAGACACACCATTGTCTGTACTGATGACTCAACTATCACCACTAACATTAGGTGTCAGTTTGAACAGGATGGAGTTTTGCATGTTTATCACAGTGTGCGGATCGTTTGATTTTTTTTTTTTTTTTTGTCCTGTTCTTTTCCAGAGGAGGAAGCTCTTTGTGTTCTTTGACTCGGCTTATCAGGGATTCGCCTCAGGCAGTCTGGAGAAAGATGCCTGGGCAGTACGCTACTTTGTCTCCATGGGCTTTGAAATGTTCTGCGCCCAGTCGTTCTCCAAGAACTTTGGCCTCTACAGTGAGTGACCCATGGGTGCACTGAGTTTTACGTCACTTGCAAGAGAGTAATAAAGACTGACAATATACTATTTATAAACTATTTAAAAAATTAATAATGTTAATCCACACCTCTCATTTTTAAACATGACAAAATACTGCATATGATCAACGTAGCATGTGGCTAATACTCAGTTTGCTACCAGCAGCAGTTTAGACTGGTACCAGTACATGAAGATGTACCAGTGCCGCCACCTATAGGTAAATAAAGTAATGGCTACTATATTGTTTTATATTTTACGCGTTCTTTCCCATCAGATGAGCGTGTGGGCAACCTGACCGTCGTGGCTCGTGATGCAGATAACCTGAAGCGAATTATGTCCCAGATGGAGAAGATCGTCAGGACCACTTGGTCCAACCCACCATCTCAGGGAGCGCGCATCGTCGCCATCACTCTGAACTCACCGGAGCTCTTTACTGAATGGTCAGCACAAAATAACAAAGAGAAAGAACACTTGAAACACCGCTTGAGATAGAACGGTCATGAAAATGTGTTTTTGACTCCAGGAAGGACAATGTGAAGACCATGGCCGACAGAGTCTTGTTGATGAGGGCTCAGCTCAAAGCTAAGCTCCAAGCTCTGGGGACACCAGGGACCTGGGACCACATCACAGAGCAGATCGGCATGTTCAGCTTCACAGGACTGAACCGTGAGTACAAAGACAGATACACAGCTCAGCACAACCACCACACACACACACACACACACAGGCATCCCCATAGAAACCAGTATATTTAGCACTGCAAATTGGTGCAATTATACGGAGCATTGTCGAACTCAGCTGTATCTCTAAAATTCTGGTGAGTTTCAACAGAAAATAACAAAATTTATGATCACCACGGTTCTAAAAACCAAACCATAGAGTTACCAAACATATTCAGAATGTGTATATCTCCTTCACATCTCAGAAGAGATACAAAAATAATGCTATTTTGTTACTATATTTATCAAAACTAGCATTTGTTCATACTACACAATATATTTCCCTTTTTTATACACATAAATATCTAGCAGGATCTGTAAAGCATCACATTAATAATCAGTAAAAAGTGTTCTGCTGTATTTCCTGCAGCCAAACAAGTGGAATATATGGTGCAGGAGAAACACATCTACCTAATGGCCAGTGGTCGTATCAATATGTGCGGTCTCACCACCAAGAACATAGACTACGTGGCTGAGTCCATCCACGAGGCCGTCACCAGCGTGCAGTAGATGACTGCCACTGCCAGCACTTCTCAGCACTTCCATCTGCCCGGCCGTGAGCCGTCTGATTCCAGGGAAAGTGTTTGTGTCCGTCAGATTTCCTGGAGCAAACACAAACTCTCATTTGCACAAACATACAGACAGCTCGGTTTCCCCTTCCTCTCAGTGTTTACGCTAAGCTAGATTAGCATCCTGGACCTATTACTATGTGGATGCACAGAGATGATCAAGATGTTAATCTTCTCATCTGAGACAGCAGGTATGAGAATTATTACTTTCGGTAATTGTGTTTTAGAACTTGTCCCTCTGTTTACTTTGTGTAGTCATTGTCGGGACCTTTTTTAGTACATCCGTGACAGTGTAACAATTATCTCAGCAGTGCTGCCTCTAATGTCTAAAAATGTTTAAAAATCACACTGTTATGATTCTTCCATTCCAAGTTTTAATAATACATTTCCAATTTTATTAGCTGGCAGTAATTAGCTTGTATGATCAGCAGCTGTTAAGAGCACTTGAATAATATTAACATAACCAAACTCACTCGATGTAGCTTTAATCTTGAATCAATTGTAGTACATGTAAGTATTTATCCTCCTCTATCATGAATGAATTAGCAGTTTTGCTGGATGCACTGTGAACAAGAGAGGAGTGTTCTCAGGAAGATATTTTTAACTATGTAATTTATTAATGATACCGTCTTCTGCCCAGCGGGGTTACACTAATTACCTCATGTTTAATCTGTATTAATGCAGCACAAATGGCACTGAACTGTTCAAACTGGTGACCCCAGAGTTTCTGGTTCTGTCTGGTACCTGCCAGGTATATGTTGAGTTTGCACAGTTTGCCTGCACTAGTGCACTCTTATGTAAGACCCTCATATCAGTGTCACAAACACACTAATGATCAACCAGTTTGCTATCGTTATCGCTGTGCACGGTGTATCAATAAAGCAGTTGTACTGTTTAGCAAATGAAGTCATTGAAAATGTCCTCACCGACGGTCTAATGAGGTGAATTAACTACTCTAATAAAGAACTATAAACAGTATGTTTGTATTGTTGTCACATATGTTGGAATTTATGATTCATGAACAGCCTTTATGAATATACTGAAGGGAGTGAGAAGAAAAAAGTTGCTTTATAGTATATATAAATGGTGGAGACAAAACAAACAACACAAGAATTAATAGTTCAGTAAATTTATTAATAATTAATAATTTAATTATCCCCTGTTTATGTTCTGTCTCTTGATATCTTTGGGTAATTTATATAATCATCTGAAACTTACATTACAAAATGTAACATTGCTTTTTGTACCACAAAAAAACAGGATACCAATCCTTACAAATATAAATCAGTGTTAACCAACTGAAAAATCTCTCCAATCCTTCAGCTGAAAGCGTTGCTGATTCACACAAATCCTCTTGCTCTGTCAGTTGTCAGATCAAAAGACTTCCCGTTGCGTGTTATGTGTACGTAAAGAGTTCAATGCGAATAGCTTAGCAGTGCACTATCCTTTGTACTTCCATGGCCTTACCACGCAGAATGAATTATTTCACTGAGTGTCCCCAAACACCACTCTGTGTGCGTGTGTGTGTGTGTGTGTGCGTGCGTGCGTGTTTGAAGGGAGGTGGTGGCTTGACGTCAGTGTGCGTCACATAGCTTTCCTCTTTCATATCTCGTTGTCACTGTTCTGTGGAGCAGTGCACCTGCCAAGATTTTGCAATGCAGATCAGCTTAGTCCAGCCTGAGCTGCAGCTGCCACTAAAAAAAAAAAAAAAAGGATCAAATCATGATTTCATTATTGCACTAATAGATCATTTCTAAAATAATGGCTTAAAAACCTCCCTCAGTGAGCAGCATTGTATGGCCTCCAGCGCCCTCTTCAGTGACTTCTGACCCTGTCTGAAGTCCTTCTGAGCAACAGTGTTTCGTTTCTTAGTTAAAACTTCAGGATGCTGGCTCATAAAAATCTACGGTCACTTACACACTGCACCTCTGTGGGTATTCCTCTATTTGTATCATCCTATTCATGCATCCCTTTCCTTAAAGCATGCACATGGAAACACAGGGCTTTCTACAGGAGGATAATTCTAAAAGCAGCAAAAAGCAGCATAAACAAACATGCAAGTAGCAACTACTTTTTTTCTATAAGAATACTAGACCCCAAAAGATCCAAAACCCTGTAAACCCCTAGCTTATATTTAATTGGTGATTGCAGCTTTAGTGACTAAACCTGTGACAGATGAACTGTACATAGAAAAGGAGCTAATATGATGACGTTGAAATGAAATTAAGCGCTCCTATTCGTTCTACTGAAAGCAACAAGCTAATGATTTATTTTTTTAAATGTCAAGAGAAAAGGTGAATGAGTGACAGTGCTTTTGATAGAAACATTAAAATTGTGTTCGTACAGCTACATACGCAGAGAGAAGTGAAGAGACATACCAAACAGACTGTATGTAGGACGCATGCATCTACATAGGAAGGATGCATTTACTGTATGTGGCCATGTGGTGATGAATTCAAGCCGCTTACAGTATGTTAGATGACTTATATTGCTATATTCAAATTACTTTTGGTAAGTCAGGACACTTCCATATAAAAATCAGGTAAGAAATTGCGTTATTTCTAGCATGGGCATCTTCAAAATTGTGCATACCCTTCTAGAGTCGCTGAAAGGGTCAGCGTGTACAATAAGTAGTCATGGCTTTTTCTATAATCGTGTAAAAATTGTGCTCTTGTCTGGTGACTTTTTCTTGTTGGCTGATGGCTAGTGTTTCAGGTTGTGTTGGCAGTAGGTGGCACACCTTATGGCAACATTAGGACAGTTCCCTGTGCAAACAACGTTTTCAGTATGTGGGAACTGCTTTGTAAGAACAAATAAATCATAAATATGTTTGTAGAAATTGTTCGATCAAGTAAAAGGTTTGATCTGGTTCCGATATTATCAGAAGAACCTTGTTGAGAGATTGTGTAGAGCCCACGTGAAGTACAGGCAGAGGTTGGTATTAACTCCGTAACACATTATGGCTTATAGCATGATTTAAATGTCAACATTATGTTTAGAGCTACTATAAAAAGTAAAACATATACAAGGTTTGCCTTGTTTACTACAAAACGTGATGAAAACCTGCTGAGATCCATACAGTCCAGTTTAAGGCTGGATAAATCCAATACTATGTTGTTTAGATTTGTCCAATCAAGGTTTTTTTTGGACACGTCCCACTTGTAGTCAGCAATCCCTTTAGGGTGGAAAGTCAGGCAGAGGTGGGACAGAGTGTGCCGGGGGGGGGGACCTGAGTATTAGTGGTGGCTACAACAGATAAGACAGCTCAGTCTCCTTTGGGAGTCGTGTCGGAGCATGGAGGCAGGCTATGAATGGGTGGTTGTTCGGTAAGGGAAACCAGTGAGTGATAAACAGGAAGAAGGTGTCACTGTGCTAGCTTAGCACTGGCAGTTGGTCTGAACCTTCCTCCAAACTCTTTTCTCCATCCCGGGACTTTTTCCTCCTCTTGTTACCTAGAAACAGAGGAAAACATGCTGAACATTCATGTGAGTCACCGATGCCTGAAACTAGAGCTACTGTGTTCTACCAAAAGCAACTTCCATATATTGTTTTTAAATTGCCTCGCATCAGCAATTCACTGAAATAACATCATGAATAAATAACTAAATGTGTCATATTGTATCTGAGCCAACAGGGACAGCTGCATCTGGGGAACGTGCTCTGCAGGAAGGAGTAGGTTGCAGCAAGGGACACAACACATCACCTGTTGCTAAGATACACCCGGCACCGTTCGTGGGTCTGACAGAAAAGTTTGCGCACATCTGACGGTATGTGTGGGTGTGCTGTCAAACCGGCGTCGGTGACAAATAGGCTCACTCACTCAGTTTACGCAATAGCTTCTTCCCAATGTGGTCCTCAGAGCCGGACAGAGACAGAGAGCTGATGAAGGGAGAGGTGGACAGATGAGATTCTGTTGGCACATCTGAAGGAGAAAGATCAAGAGACGAGAGTAAGATTAAGGGAATGCTGCAGAAATTACAGGTGGAGTAGATAGAGCATAATAACCCATGGACCTTCAGTGATATCCTACGTGATAGTGACAAAAGCTGTATACTCGTAGGAGTACAGTGGGATCACAAGACTCAAAAATCAGCTTTGAGTCAATTTAGAGTTTTTGGCATAGGAACCTATGATTCATGAGCTTGTTTCCAGCAGCAGCGCTCACCATCTTCTCCATAATTTTCCGTCCTGTCCTCGTGAATGTAGGGAATCTCATCCATGCGTAGGAACACCGTGTCGTTGGGACTCCTCTGCCCATCAGATTTACTACCTGTGAGGACAGAATTAGACCAATCAGCCCTAAGTCAACTGCAAGTAGCTACATAACAGCAGCTGGTCTGTCGCTCTGCCTGTAGAGGGAGGTAGAGAACTTGTTTTTTTTTTTTTTAATATCATGACGATGGCAGCCAAACTAAAGACGAGCTACAACCAGCAGGAGGGGCATAATTGGTGAAATCTGCGAGTATTGTGACGGAACATAAATACTGCTGGTATATAAGTGGACCATCTGTCCAGTCATTTTTCTCAATGACACTAACCCACACAAACTGTGTGTCGTGTTACACACAGCGTGAGACAGATGGTATGTAGGGAATCCTTTAAGCTTTGAAACCAGTACAGATTGCTTTATGCCACGTTTGCACCAGTTATGTCAGTGAGTCACTGTGTGTTTCACTTTACTGATAATATATTTTTAGATTATTAAAAACTGGTGTGTGAAGTATATGGAGTGGCTTTTTGCAGAATTTTTTTATCCTTGGACCTGCATCATCAATTTTCAGGTTGCTCCTGACCAGTCAGAGCATC
Source organism: Protonibea diacanthus (assembly GCA_028641955.1). Lineage (NCBI taxonomy): Eukaryota > Metazoa > Chordata > Actinopteri > Sciaenidae > Protonibea > Protonibea diacanthus. The sequence goes on from CM053989.1 coordinate 12,619,154, forward strand.
AGATTCGGAGACACGGAGTCCTGCATGGCTGCTGTCAGAGAGTTTTTTTTGGCCCTTACCCCACAGAGCACTAATCAGTATGTTTGATCCTTTGAACATCCTGTTTTTTCCCCTCTTCAAAAGAAGTCTCTACCAGTCTGATGGTTCGTGAAGTTCATATCGAGTGATCATCATTTGTATTTTAAGGATTTTGTGTTGCTCTAAGAGTGAGTGCAAACACAGAATCATCAGAGAGATGCATGTAAACAGAAGGGAGCAGGAGGATATCATACCAGGTATTAAGCTAAGGAGGAAGGAAGGAATTAAAAATAGATGGCGATGTCGGGTGCTAAAAGATTTTCATCCCACATGTTGACATTTGAGCACTGTGAGGCAGACACGGGGTGTCCAAAATAAGACAGAAATTTATCTTTGATGAAAGATGCTCATAATTAAGGCTGTTGATAGCTGATATTTTGTGTTTTCACAAATTTACTCTTCCGTCAAACAGCACTGTAATTATACAGTTAGCAGCTCTTCTTGATCTACGCTACATTAATTGGATTAATAAATCCAATTTAAAATATATTTTTCCACTTGAGAGAAACTGTCACATTTTAAAGGGGTTGAAATGATGTTTGGCATATTTGCCTGAAAGAAATCACTTAAACAATTAATTGAGTATCAATATTGTAGTACGCTAATCATCTGTGACCTAATTAATTGTGACTAATGACTTTAGCACTTAAACCAACTCACTATAGCAACATAAAAACAATCTGTATAGCTGACATGCTGTCACAAAGCGCGGACACTACTTACGGACGATGCGGTTTCTTTCATTGAGCTGGGAGGTGTTGCGAAGGCCACCATGGGGATGGAGATGTGCAAGGCGTGCCAGCCCCAGTCGAGTGTGTGTGTGTGTGAGAGGGAGGGCGATGCTGTGTGAGCGGGCCTCTGGGACCGGAGGCCTTCCTTTAGCATCAGGATCCACTGGGTCTGGTGTCTGGGGGGAGCTGTCCATTCTGGTGGCCATTAGGGCATTCTGGTAGTGGTTCTTGGTGATCTGTTTGCACACAGAAAGCAAGTATTAACATCAGCACGTACGGCCACCTTTATGCCTCTATCTATCTAACCCCAGTGAAGGTGGACATGAGGGAACGTGGACCGTAGGGGAGAAAGTTGAGGAGAGGTTCGGGTTAAAGAGGGCATATCCATCATTTAAGGCTAAAATATTCATGGTTGAAATGGAGCTCAATTATCCGCAGTGATTAAAGGAAAGAGGGAGTGTGGAGGGGAGGGCGAGAGACAGGATGTCTGTGTTCAGTCAGAATCAGGGATTAAGACATATCAAAGGCAAACGCTGCAGCCGAGGAAGAGTTTGCATTTTCTGGTATTTTGCAGATTAAATGGAGGGAGCATAAAAGTTCAGTTGCTTGCCTGTGCTCCCAATTTATTCACCAGGAAATGAGACATTTAACTGAGTTTATAATAACAGCGGCTGTTGTTTTTATTTTACATGTTTCTGTGTTGTGTGTGTGTGCAGGCATTTCTATTTGTAACCTTGATGATCTGCAGGTCCGTGAGCTGACGGACTGAGTAGTCTGGTAAGTAGACCCCTCCTCCTGTAGCGAGCTGACCCACACTGCCTCCACTCAGCAGTAAATCTGATTGGTTGAGACCACTGGCCCGGGAACTATACCTCTGACCTGAACAGAACAGAGGAAGAAAACACATTTAATTGTGTACTTCATACATACATCATCGCTACTGGGTCAAAGACTGTTATGAGAAAGTACAAAAAGAGGTCACACACCCAAATCCATCAGAATACTCCATTATATATTTTTTTTCAGTTTCTATATTCAGCACATGGAGCAAACCTCAGTGTGCAGCTCATCTGTATTTGTACTGTATAGTTGCATGTAATTACAAACAGTTTTCAGTAATTAAGGAAAATTATTGTGTTTCTGCTTAATTTGTTTTAATGGACTTTTATTGTTGTCTTCATTTGAGTGTGTGTGTTGTTAGAATCAGCATTTTTAGTTTGTAGAATGATCAGGAACATTTTTTCAAACCGCTGATAAATGTGTTGTTACATAATCAAGGCCATCTCCTAACACACATTTAAAGATGCTTTCATCTTTCTACTTACTTTTGATTAAGCCATAAGAGAGCAGGGGAAACCATAATTTCAGTAACCGCAGCTATCTATATATAACGTGCTTTTGAAAGATGATTGATGGCATTAGATATAAAAGTACTTGGTGTGCGCGTTGCTATGCAGGTCCCTTTCCTTCTCCTATATTCTGCGTAGTTTTCAGAGGAGCGTTGCCTTGCTGAGTGGCAACAAATGCTGTTCTTGTAATGACTCAGAGAGCCAGTAAAAAAAAAAAAAAAAAAACATCTCTTTGCAGCTGCCGAAGAGAAAATTCTGGATTCTGTGTTGCCATAAGAATAAGAGGGGATTTCTTAACATTAACCTGGTTCTTCCAAATTGTTTTAAGCTCACCCTGAACATCACACATGCAAAACATGCACACCACCACCACAAGAAACAGAGAGAGAGAGTGAGTGAGAGACAGGCCTTTATGCTGGCTCTGCAGTCTTAGTTGGATTTCATATAATCCTGTGCAGGTCATGTCCCTCCACTGGGAAATTCTCTGAAATCACTTCTTTTAATTACTTACTTCCCACGGCTGCTGCCGCTGCTGTTGCTGCTGCTGCTGCTCATGCAGGCTGACACTGTACAGACCACCACCGGCACTGCACTCATTTTTTCATCATTATTGCTGAGTCCTCGCTGTCGTTGTCATCATTATCGCCACCGTCACCCTCGTTGTGATTTCCCCCTAAATATCGATCTACATTGCTTCATGTGTGCGTGCACTTACTTACCAGTAGGCAGTGGTGGGATGAGTGCTGGCATGCCATAATAGGAAAATGCTCCATTTTCAAACCGGAGAGCTTCCTTTCCTATCTCTACCTCCACCCGTCCCTGCAATGTCAACACAGCCATTTACATGCATTAGATGTGAGCTCTATGCTAATGGTGCGACAATGAATTGATTACTCATATAATGGAGCCTGGCACACAGGAAAAAAAAAAAACAGTCAATTCAACAATATTATGCACAGAATTCATTCACAATAAGTGAAGACTTAAAACTCAGCAGCAGAGTTTGGGATTCACCTGCAGAATGAGGACAAAGTAGTCGACAGGTTTGTTTCTCTGGAAGAGATAGTGTTGAGGCGCGTACTTGTTCTTGGGGTTGAACTTGAGTTCCTGCACGACGCTGGGATGTTTAATGAGACGCAGCAAGATCTTCTCTGACAGGTGACACAGCCTGAAAGGTTCCACCTCTACAAGAATAAACGCATATAGACACACACATACACAGCAAAGCAAGAGTCAAGGAAGGAACGCAATGTTCCCTGTCACATGTCCTTACCCTTGTTCTTGTATCTTCCAACCACTGTGCACACTCACACGTACCCTGCATATAGCTCATGCACACGTGCAGAAACACACATACAGTGCCTACCTGTAGCCAAGAAGCGATGTGTTGCCAGCAACAATTGGGGCGAGATCTTCACTTTCAGCTCATTTTCTGCCAGTTTGAAGATAGAGAAATCCTGCTGTTTCCTCTCATGGTTGGATACTCGCCTTTTGTTTCGATTATCGGCTATAAACACACAGATTGCAAATCATATAAAGTGTACAGTATACAGTGCATTTTTAAAATTTTATTTATGCTCTGATACCAGTTGAGGGACATAAATGTATTGTTAAATATTCCACGTAAGTACAGTATTCTTGTTGGCACTACAAGGAAACTACTTTGAGATAGCTTCATCAGTTGATGCTAACAAACACTACAGATTTATAGACACGATTTCTCTTAGTAAGTTTATATACAGTTGCAGATAGCTTGGGCTAAACACACCTCTGATTTATTAATTAGCTCATCTTCTTCAGATGTAATAAATATATTATATTCCATTAAGTACATCGTAGCTGCAGCAGGAACAGCTGGCGCTATAAATGCCTGAAGTGCTAAGTCTGGAGAGATTAGCTCCCCTGTGCTATATATACACACACATAATTATGCACAAGCAGACACACACACACAAAAAAAAACCCAGAGTTCATGAGCACCCACACAAGTGCACCCATGGCGGAGGCTGCTTTGCACGCTCTGCATGTAATTACAATTGTAGCACACTTCAAAACGTTATGTTCATGTCTTCTGGGAGCAGGAGTTTTTTAGGAAACGTGTAATAACATGTCATTTTTCTATAATTGTGTGATGCAAACAGAAAAATTCAGCAAGAAAAGTGATTAGATTAGATTAGATTAGATTAGATTAGATTAGATTAGATTAGATTAGATTAGATATGAAGTGAAGAGAGTTTGGCATTTGAATGTCTCTCTGTGGAGAGTCTTTCCAGTCAATTAAAGATAAGCGGATTATGGTGATTATCTGTGAGTCTGGGCCATTTATTCACATTATTTAATTATGCAAGGAGCAGCAAACAACAGGGGAGAGAAGGTGCAATCAATAGTCTAATTAGAAAATAATGAGAGGAGATGGCGGACAAAAAGAAATTGCAATGTACTATCAATGCAGAAATGATACTTCCAATATTGCAGTTGCATCCGCAATGTCGACAAATTGAGCATTTTCCAATGATGTTGTGGACCACAGAGTTGAACAAACTCAGTCAGCAGCTGTGACAAACTGAGAGAAAATCTATTGAGTGTGGAAGCTGAAATATAATAAAATTGATTCACGACTAATGCAGCAGTGACACTGAAAATGCAGCTTCATAATCAGTGTGTTTATGCATCATACGTACTGTACAGGTCCGTCTCATCCACAATCTCAGACTTGATGATCTCCTCTATGACATCCTCCAGGGTGACGATGCCCATCACTTCATAGAAGGGGTCTCCCTCCCCTTCGCTGTTCACCCTCTGCACCACAGCCAGGTGGGATTTACCTGTATTCATCAGAGAGGAGGAAAAAAAGGGTGAGTTAAAATGTTTTCCAAATGTGAGTTTAGGCTTAAAAAAAAAAAAAAAAAAAAAAAAAAAAAAGCTCATGCAATTGGATGGGAGGCAACGTCACAGGATAAAAATAACACAAGCCTCCAACTGGATCTGTGCAGTCAAGATGAAAATCGGCATTAAAATACCAACTGTGGCTGAGAGACCATGAACACAGGAAAGACCTCTCTTTTGAGTATGATTGAGTATGATTTCAATGTCAGGACGGCCCTCATGTTTGTGTGTGTGTGTGTGTGTGACTCTACAGGAAGACAAGTGGGCTTTGAGGGATTAGTCTGGAGACACTTTGACAGTTTGGAAGACTTGGCCCTTACATAAACACTGAAATTACGCAATCAGTCTGGGGATGCCTGCGTCTACTGATGAAGCTGGCCATGCTGCTGCCAACCCTGTAAACACACACTTAAATACACACCACACACGCACATACACATTTTACACATCACATGAGCTGACCCAGCCTTCCCGCTCAGTAAATGTTAGCCTGAACATGACATGCCTGCCAGATACAATGACACAGCTCGCCGACAGAATCTCCGGAATGAGACAATAAATCAAATGCGACAAGAAGTTGAAGTGCCACCAAACTTGTACGTCACAATGAGACAAAAACAGGGGGGATGTTTCTTCATTTTCAACCCACCAGAAACACAAAGATTTTACAAAAATTATTCAACTTAATGCCGTCATCACTGCCATGGTTCATCTGACATCAACAAATAAGTCCGTTTGGTGGCCAAATAAGTTATCTAATCAAATTTGTGATGTCACTTAGGACTCAAAGCTTTCACCAGAAGCACATAAACAGTCTACAACCTCCCTACGAACAAAATCAGTGGCTCATATGAGATGGGCTGATTTAGGGGATCACTGCCAGGGGATAAAATGGATCAAATGCTTTAATCCATTGCAACAAGAAATCCTGATTGACTGACAGGCAGCCGTCTCCAAACATGAGACTCTGGGTGCGCGAGATTGACTGAGATGGTGAGGTTGTACTCGGCACTCAGGTCAGCTTGTCTGAAAAGCTCAGGTGAGTCAGAGGTGGATTTTGCCATCAGCTGCTGACGTGCCCGGGCACCGCATTACATCATTCACATGTTACGTAATAATCTTGCAGAACGACACACACACACACACACACACACACACACATTTACCAGACTCACAGACACACATGCTCGAGGCGAAACTGGGTCTACCATGGATGTCCCTTTTGCAAATGTTTCTGCTCCGCCAGTTTCCCGTGCTCCTCCAGTCTATGTTTATAACTCCATGTGTTATTTTAGATCGTGTTTGCATATGATTGTGCATTCTGTGCACATTTGCTATCTGTGTTTTCTGCAAACATTACGGCCATACAGAACTATGGAAGGAAATAATGCATTGTTTATATCTCTGCACATATACACACATAGATACGATTATTTAAAACATAATGACTATTTTATGTATTAAAATGTTGTTTTTTTTGACAGAATTGTATGCAGTGGTGGAAAGTAACTAAATATATTTACTTAAATACTGCATATCTTGATATACTCGTACAGCATTTTGCTCCCATGGTTACTAGTTTCTGTTCAGATGAATATTTTACATATAAAACATATGATCAGTTTATTATAATGTGATAAAGTAACACTGAAAGGGTCATAATATTTCTGGACTTTTACTAAATGGTGTGTTATTGCTACTTTTACTTAAAAAAGACCTGAATACATTTTCGATAACCGATGGAATATCTCACTCCAGTTAATATAAAGATTTACAGCAGTGCGTGTGTCACTCATTAAACTTTCATGCCATGAAAGCATCTATGCATAAAGAGCATATCTTGCTATATCAAAGCTAAAACATGATTTTTGTGTGCATGTTCTTTTTCCACTGTGCAGCATGTTTGCAGTCCCCCATTACATTTTTTTTTTTTACATTACTGATGACATTTCCATCCTCTCCTCTCACACAGGCCTCACCCCAGCCCATCATCACCCTTCTCAGTGAGACATCCTCACAGCTTCCAGCCAGGCTTCCTGAAACAGCAGGAGCCTTTAATCCATGAGAGCAGAGTAGGAAGGAGGCGAATGAGGAAGGGAAAGGTTGGAGCTGAATTTTTCATGGTTGCTCTGCAGGACTGGGTGGCAACGACCTACAGAGCACAAGAAGCTTCAAAGTCGCCGCATTAGCGGCACGCAAACAATCCAAAGGTGAACTTCACCTTTTCACCTGACTTTAAGCTTCAGACTTGAGCCCATGGATCTTTTGCGTCGGACCAAAGCTATCCTCCATAATCTTGAGCAGAATAAAGCTGTGGACCTCCTGACCTGTAAGTGGCAATCTAATTTATGATCCTGCCAAAGTCACCGCCTTGTCCCCTTCCACATCTGCTGAGCTCTCTTTCTCAATGAAACAGACTTACATCTAAACCCACAACATAAGCCAGTGTCAATGAAATCCTTACGTAACAGTCGCTCCGGTAGCCTCGCATACGTCTGCATTTTACCTTGTGACACTGTCAGGGGAGCAATTGGAGCAGTTGGCTACAGAACATTGATTCACAGTCATAGTCAATGTTATCATCGAGACTCCCCAGAGAGTGGCGACACACTTTTGCTCGGCAGTGAAGAGATGCTATCAGTGCATGTGTATGAGAGACTGAGTGCTGTAATACAGTGAATGCACTTATCAGCAAAGATGGTTATCAGACAAAAGAGGTGTGAGTCACAGAGAGAGGGAGAGAGAGATACGGAGATGATATGCATTGCCTCGGCTGCCATTCCACTGAAGGCAAATGCTTCCGCTCTTGCTAAATTCCTCTTTAAACAGTTCAACATTACATTAAAGTGTGCATCTGATAACTGATACACATGGCATAATATGGCAGAGGGGAAACAAGCAGGGGTGGTGGGGGCAGATAAAGTTCACATTGTTGTTGTCATGGGAAAATAAGTTTTACTACATACATTTTTAAGATAACTCCATTCTGGTTCTTGGTAGCCTCTAACCTCTGGCTGAACCACACTCACTGTGTGACACTGGATCAGATTTCACATATGGCTCTCACTGCTCTGGGGATCAAAGGGCTTTACTGGCAGGCCCACTGTGAGCCAATGGACTGATGTATACACTTACTTCTGCACTGAAAATTTAGTTTTTAAGTGCACAGTCACTTCAAAGAACATTTTGCTGCTAGGTGGCAGGAGGCAGCCTTGAGACCTTTCTAACAAATGCACATGGCGCCTTTCGCACACTCAACGACTCATAAGTCACTTCTAAGTTTTGGACGTTACCTCTTTTAAATTCTTCCAGCATCACATCCAGCTTGGTGTCGTTGAACACGCAGTGCATGGGATGCTTGTAAAACTGAGTTATTGTTTTCAGGGGAGTGCAGTCGTCAGGATCCACAAAGGCCAAGTCTTTGACAAACAGGATGTCCACAATGTTGGACCTATCATTCTCGTAGACCGGGATCCGGGTGAAACCGCTCTGCATCACGTCAGACATGGTGCAGAAGTCCAGCACAGCGTCCGAGGACAACATGTAGCAGTCTGACAGCGGGGTCAGCACGTCCTCTACGGTCTTGGTCCTCAGCTCCAGAGCTCCTTGGATAATGTTGAGCTCCTCTTTGACGAGGTCGTGGTACGGGTCTGTGACGCGCAGCATGGCCACCAACTTCTCCCTCGTGTAAAAGTTGCTGATCTCTTGGTGCAGCATGATGTCCAGAATCTTGGAGACTGGGTAAGCGATGGGGAAAAACGCCAGCATCAGCAGGCGGGTCGCGCAGAGTGTCTTGGAGGCGATGGCGAGACTGTGCCTGGACGCCACGGAGTGAGGTAAAATCTCGCCGATAAAAAAAATCCCTAAAGTACACGAGGCAGTGGAGAGGACAGTCATTCCTAAAATCTGGCACATCCACACCACAAAGCACGTATTTGTGAGCACGTTGCCCAGCACCACGGTGCACAGGATGTAGTTTCCGTGTTTACGCACTGATTCTATTTTCCGTGCGTATTTCTGCTCCTTCTCTGTCCCACTGTTCTGCAGGACACGCAGCTCTACGGGGTCCAGAGCCAGCATGCTGATGTTCAGACCGCTGCAGAGCGCAGACAGCCCCAGCAAGAGCACAGAGACACCCGCCTGGAGCCAAACATCTGTCTCTGGAGGTCTCTCCACCACCGCCAGCCAGAAGTCTTTGGTGCTGAAATGTTCCCATTTGACTCCATCGAACGCGCACATGGAGTAGTATTTGATCACCTCACCTCTGCGCAGGTCTTTAGCAAGCAGCTCCACCAAAACTGAGTTTTGACTTGAGGTGGATCTAAAAGAGCCCAGAAGCTCAATGTCAGAGCTCCGGGCATTCTCCTCTTCGCACGGATTCCCTCTTGACCGCAGCCGCCTCTCCGCGTCCCCGCTGTCCCCACCTGGTTCCTCTATAAACGCGATCCACGGAGCGGCATCAGGTCTGCCGCTGATGTTCAGGTTGTTGGGATGCTCTGTAGCGGAGGATGCGGAGTAGTAAACCCTCAGCATGAAGCGGGTCCCTTCGGTCGCCTTCAGTATCCCATCCTGCACGGACAGCTCCCCGCTCTGGGTGTCTTCTGGCCGGACGCCGAGCAGCGCTGCTGTCGGAGCCGGCAGAGAGGAGAGGGTGACGGTGAGAAAGAGGAGAGAGAACCGGTGCGGATGCAGGATGCTGCACAGAGCATCAGCAGCATCCGCAGCCATCATGCTGAATGAACTACTGAAGGACACAGGAGAAGTGGGTCACGTGGTGTGCGGATGGGATAGATGGAGCAGCTGGGTGGCCATATCCATGAAGAGGAGGATGGGTATGTTACAGAGAGAGAGCAGGGGGGCACCAGAGTCCTTAAATATACATGACAGACCGTGACGTAGGCCTGTCTTATTTGCTTTCTGCCGCTTTCTAAAAATAGATGTCAGGAAATGCCCAATCATGAATGATTAATGTGATACACACGGGCTCAAACAGCACAGAAAACCATTAACAGACTAAATATCAGACTGATATCAAAGCAAAACATTTGACTAAAGAGAAATCCACTGTTTAAAGACTCACCACAAACATAATTCAGGTCGTCTATGGTAGAGTTTTAAGGAGCAACATTGGATCGGATTGCGAGACTCAAATATTACACATCTGACAAGAGGCATTATTATTTTTGCTGTTTTGGTGTCTCCACTAGATGGCAGCATTATCCCCTGCTTCAGTGCAGCCTGCTCTGAATCGTATATGCCAGCTCAGCAGACTTCAAACTAATGTAATACACGGGATAATGTGTGTGTGTGTGTGTGTGTGTGTGTGTGTGTGCGTGTGTGAATTTATTTCTTTGTCATAAAATATGTTTTATTCTCAAAATGTCCTGAACTAAAAGAACATATTGCAATCTCTCAACACATTTTATAAAAAGCCATGTTGATCCTGCAGCCTTAAAAGAATCCCATCACATAAAACTCATGGAATATATCACATATACAGACCGACCTGTTTATAGGACTACCATAAATAAAGAGGAAATGTTAATATTAAGAAGTTAAAATATTATTTCACTTAAACAAAGTCAGTAAAAGTATTTTTTTTTTATCCCAACTACTACAATGAAGTCCCAACAGGAAAATAGGTTATTACTGTAATGGTTATTATTGTAATTATTAAAATAATAATTATTGTTATGATTATCGTTATAATTTACCGCACATTGATCAGCTGCTCTCGAACATAGGGTGAAGCACAGCTCGACACTCCGTCGGATTTACGAGGTATGAAACTGAAGGTGAGAACAGAGTCGTGCCAAGTCTTAAACACTTAAACACTCTCTCTGCTCTCCATCAAACACACATCCACAGCAACATTTAGAGAGGGGGGGGAAAAAGACTTTACGCACAAGAACAGAACAATCCGGATGCAGAGGACCACCAGTGAAATCAAGATTAGCCTGCTTTAATTTTCGTCCGATCCATCCCATTGGAACATGTCAGATAACTCTTCATCGGACAATTTGTTTGCCGATTTAAAAAAAAAAAAAAAAAAAGTTTGAAAATCTGACTTTAAAAAAAATGACAGAGGATTTATTCTTTCAAAATAAAATCTGCACCCTCCCTCGCATTTCACCATATTTCTGTCGATGTATAAACTTTGTCGCTGCTAATAATAACAAGTGAAACACAAAGGAGGAGGACAAATAAAACTTAAAGAAAGTCGATATATTTAATTTCCCAACGAAGACGATGCTTTACAGAACATTTCTGCGTGTCATTCTAAACTTATTTCCCTTTTTTAAAACCCCATGTAGGACTTTGCTATAATTAAAGCCTCTATTAAATTAATAATTTATTATAATCGTCTCTTATTTGTCAGATATCGGATGTCCCCATACACGATTCTACAATTAAGTTATTATTTAAGTGCCCAGTTTTTATAATACATGTACACAAAAAGCATGTGTGGGTATCCCTAACTTAAAGCAATGAATTTCACAATAAAATAATAATAATGATCAACACCGATGACTGTAATCTTTTGCTAAACAAAACGTTAAGAAGTTCACGTACAACAGAAGCAGTCGAGCCCGAGAGTGCCCCTGCAGAGTGAGTATTTTTCTTTGTGCACTAGTGCACCACAACTTATAAATTTAAGGGACATAATTATGGTTGTTCGGAGAACTGGTTTATTTCAACCATCGGTGTTGGTAACTGGTTATTGTTTCCACACAGAACATGTTTGGCGTGTGTAGAAAGATTTTCGTTCAATCAGAGGATTTTATTCAAACCAAGCTTGCTGGAAAACTCATTGCTTCAACACAAAGTTATACGTTTAAAACTACAAATCTTAGCTTTCACAGACATATGCTGCCGGGCAGCGAGGTATTTGTCATTGTGCCGTTTTGATGTAGTTTTGTGTCCAAAAACAATTCAAAACTTTCATTTCAACAGTCCTAGCAGGTCGGCCACAGAAACAATCACTCCTTACAAAACTGGTGCAACATCCAAAGCGTGACAATATAAAGGATTTTGGAAATGCTCTGCCACACCAAACACACCATAATCGCACAGACACACATGTCATTTCCTTTTCAAATAGTATAAAATTATATTGATGTTTCGTTAGGGTAAAGTTTCGTTTGATTTTTTCCTAGAAAAACATGCCCAGAAACTGTGAGTGACACGCCAGATGTCCCATGGCACAGTTTAATATTTAAAACATAATTCAAGAACTCGTAGCCTACATAAATATATAAAAGTTAAATACCTTTCAATTGAAAACAAAAACTTGGATTACATTGAAACCACATGTTAACTATGATTTCTGGCTGAGCCAAAATGACGACATGAAGCAACATGAAGCTGTAGACTCTTGGTTTTTCTGCTGATCTCTCCTCACAGGACTGACACACAAAGAAAAAGATACTTCTGGGTGACACAAGTCTCAGATAGTGCTCATTGCTGGTTTCATCTTTGTGTCACAACAGTGTCTCTAAAGGGCATCTGGCACTCAGGAGTGGCCCTAAGCTGCTGTTTCACGTTTAGTTGAAGAGTTAACAGCATCATTTTTACAGATGCGTCATTAGCCTGCTGGATTCTTTTAATGCTTTTAATGGGAACTTTCGTGCGTAAAACCTGAAACGTTAACACCTTGGATAATTTCGCGGTTTAATATATTCGTGAGTAGGTCATGTAGGCCGGGATAAAAAAAGATTAAACCCGTCTTAACTCTGTATATTTCCTCACATGTAGTTTGCTGCTCATCTGTGAGACAGCAGTGACCTTAAACGACCACTTCTCGCTACAGTGACCGCCTGATGAGACTTTGGCGCGCTGCGCCCTGGAGAGATCACAATAGACTGAACTTTTGTTTTGGTGTGTTTCTTACTCACCAGTGCCCCAAAACATCTGGAGAGAAAAGTCACATTAAGCATTTATAGGTGAGCTCCATGTGCGGGAAGTTAAATCCCAAATTAGTTTTGAATGTTTTTGAAAAAGGGCCAAACTGTTCATGTTGCCATCTCCAAATGTCATTGGTCTAAAATAAATGTGCAATCAATCAGTTGTTTGTCAAAACAAAGTGAAGCCTCTACAGTGCAGGAACATGAAATATCCTGTTGACAAGATTGTATCGTCTCTTGTTTGGAATCAGGCCTTCTTTTGTTCTCTTGCAGCGTGTAGCCTGGAGGTTGTTGCACTGGGGGTCTAACATCAATTTTCTGTTGGAACGTTTACAAATTTACAAAGTTTGAAAAGGGGAATCGACAGTCAGTGATCATTTCTGAGTATGATGCACGTTTGAGTTTGCGCCATTAAAATATATGGCGGGTAAATCCGAGCGTAGGCGAGTTCAACCACAACTACATCCCTGGATAGGCCTTTGCGCGGCCTGTAACTGCACTACAAACACGCGTGGTGTTCATTTTTTCATATGAGAGTATTGTATACATTTTAGTCTCAATCGGAGATTTATTCAACAGAATAATAACCTTTATATAAATTACAGAGTCGTATCTTCACAAGATGATTTGGCGCATCAGCCAAAATGGATTGCTCATTTTTGCCAAACCTGAAAGTCTTTTCATCATAATTACCTAATAACATGTAAATTTGTGCACCTACTTATTGATACTGAGCACTTTATTGCTGGACTGAACTTTGGTTTTCTACAGAATTATATTTGGATTGTTGTTCAGGTTTATGATTTAAGAAAAACATTGATGTTTATTTCATGAGGAAATGTATCTTCAATACTTAGAAGACTCGAAACCTTACCTCTTAAAAACACCGTTAGCTATATAAGCTGAGAAAACTACTTGTGAGCAGTTTGCACTCATACCTCAGAGAATCTAAGAGGGGCGGTGCTGCCTCCTCTCCTCCTCCCAGCTTCTGGCTCTCACAACCGGGAAGGCTGGCTCGGGGCGTGCGCTCTTGTGAGCAGCTCCCAGAAATACTCGGAGGGGCGGGGGGCAAAGGGGGTGAGACAACTAGACAGGAAGACAGATCCAGATCGATGAGACCGAGGTAAAGAACCACCATCGAACTTCGTGGGAGCAGTTTGTTTCGTTGTTTTTTTCTTTTTCTTCTCACCTTTTAAGCCTCATTACGCGCACTGATCCTCCTGCTCTCCAAACCAAGAAGATGCCCAAATCCTCACCTTGCGTATTCCCATGGTCCTCCCTGTGGCTGGCATCTTTGGCTACTTTGGTGGTGCAGTCGGTACTCTCTTCCTCCTACTCTTCTTCTTCTTCTACATATCAGAGACCTGCAACCGGTGGGAAGCGACCGGGCTTCATGGAGAGGACGCTGATTCTCCTGGATGTCAACACTCGCAGTCCGATAAGAGTCCTCAACGACAACTTCCTTTCTTTGCAGCTTGACCCCTCGATCATCAAAGACGGCTGGCTGGACTTTCTGAGGTACCAAAAGAGCTTTCCTGTTTACCAACAACATCGATCTGTATCGGTGTCCACCTCCAAAATGTTTGGTGGTTCTTTTATTCATTACGCACGCAGCCACGTTGTCTGAATTGTCATGGAGTGAGCCAGCACGTTTCCTACTCACTCAGGGTACTGAGCGCTCCAGTGCTCCACAGTACTGAGTGATTTTCATGGAGACTGGCGAAGTCCAAACCTGTCAGACAGATAATTCAATAAAGCGACGTTGAGAGTGAACGATTGGTTCAAAGGCGATCCATTTCAGGCATTGTTGCTACAGTACACACACTGCATGTTTCTTCTGGTTTACAATGCAAAAGTCTACTTTACTACTTATGAAATCTAGTTTTAAGGTTTTATTTTTATTATGTTTTCTTAAAACAACTAAAACCTAATTTCATTTTCACCCATAGCCACTCATGTTGTTTTAAAATATTTTTTTAAAAATGCATGTTGGTTTGAAATGACTGGCTTTCATTTAGTTTTGTGACTTTTCACCTCAAAATGTCACCACGGCGATGCACTCTAACACACTAGCCTGTGCCATTGGCATGGTCGAGATGACCATGGATTATGAATCATGACACTGTAATTCAAAACTTGGCAAAAAAAAAAAAAAAAACTTATCAAGAATCCAATGTTTTAGCTCTGAACTTTTTTAGCTCACAACACAGACAAGATCAAGGACTCATCAGGTCCTAGATTGGATTTAGTATCAGAAAATGTTAGTCAATCACAATGTTTAAATCTGCTTCTAAATCACATCCTATCATTTAGAAAGGTAGTAGATGATCTATAAGGAAAACCATTTTGCACAGTAAATTTCATAAACTGGAATCCGTTTAGGCCTACAGACAACATGGTTTACTTTATGTGTGCGCCAGTCTTCAACTCATAATAAAATAAGGCCAATGCAAAATTAAACATTTTCATTTCCACCACAAACGCTACTGCTCCTCTTCACCATTGCTCCCTTTCACACAACCTCCTTTACAACATTGTGCTGTTTATTGCTCAATCTTTTTTTCATAATTAATATTCTGTACAGGCCACATTTATCAACATGAACTATAATCTGAGTAACGTTTGATTAAGTTGAAATAAACGCTGTAGTGCACTGTCTGCAGGCCTGTCGGCCGTCTTTTTGTGCATCTTCCGTGAATTTATTTTGGAGCTCAAGCCGACTGCCACGTATGCTGTAATGACAAATTCATAGATTTACAACAAATATAAAAGTCCCGAATGAACTTCCATTCGTCGTTAAAACTTTATACGCGCTAGATGTGAACTTTCTTTAATGGCACCTAAAGCTAAATTGTTATGTTGTCATGCTGCATTCGGTTTCTCTGTATATAATAGTACCGTATTATTTTTTAAATATTATATTTGCAATCAATGATAATGAATTATATGTTTTCATTTGCACCCAAAACATAAGCACAGAACACTGTTTTTTTTGTTTTTCAGCAGTCTGCGTCAGTTGGAAATAAAAGCAGGAGCTACAGGTTATTGGCCAAACTTCATTTTATCTCCATACACAGTAAACTTTTTAGACTTTAAAACAGTGGAGAGAAAAAGCGCCTCTTCCTCCTCAAACATTAGTCTCCATGTATGTGTTATTTCAGCCCTTCGTTCCTCAGATTCTACTGTCCCCAATGTGGCTGCTTCTTAATGCTTTTTCCACCGGATGACAGATGATGTTGGAGTCGCTGCTGGAGTGTGTGTGTGTGTGTGTGTGTGTGTGTGTGTGTGTGTGTGTGTGTGTGTGTGTGTGTGTTTTTTTTTTTTTGTTTTTTTTTTTTTTCCTTGGGCCCGCTGATGTCAATGAGCAAAAAACACAGTTGTGCTTGTGTTGTCATAAGCCTTTAAGTGAGATGACGTCTTTTGTATCTATGTGTTTATATTCTTTAATCTTCGTCTTCTTTAATATTTAGTCAGCAGGTCTGAAAAAAAGTAAAGAACAATCCCGTAGGAAGGATTCGCTTTGCCGCTTTTCCAACTTGTTTCTGCTCCTTCTATATATAATTTATAAATTAAAGCTACAAACATAGACAAGATTATAATAACGCACAGCTATGACTCTAAATATTTCTAATGTGTGTGTGTGTGTTTGCCCTGTGTGTCCGTAGCTCCAAGCGGCTCGTGACCCTGGCGCGCGGCCTGTCGCCTGCCTTCCTGCGTTTCGGCGGAAAGCGGACTGACTTCTTACAGTTCAACAACCAGAAGAACCTCGCCAAGTTCAGAGGACCAGGACCAGACTACTATCTGAAGAACTACGAAGACGGTGATTAAAAACGACATTTCTCCTTCGTGACGCACTTTTTTTTTTTATAACTGCGTAGGCGTCTGGTTGTCGCATGTCCGCGCTTTTCCCCTTGGCGTGCACAGTGAGAAGCACTAAATATAATTTCACCACACAAATATTCCTTTCCTCAAATTGTTAAGTTGTTTATTTATTTCACACAGCGTCAGTTTCTTGTAAAATACAGCAAGTTAGCGGTTCATTATGTGAACCTAGCTAAAACTAACACCGGCGCTACAATGAATGTTAAATTCATGAAGGTTATAATGTTGAGTTTGTGAGAGGTGCTTCTAATTTTTGTTGTACCCTCACTAAACAGGGTGACAAAATATTAGAAACACCTCTCAGTATATTACAACAAGCTGCAATAACTGCACCTCAAATTACAACCCCTAAAATCACACAATTACACATATCTGTGTTAATTTTCACCAGTATGAATGTAAAAACATCAGTTTTCATACAGTTTTCAAGTAACTAATGTGTGTCAAAAATTACACAACTTCCGAGATTTAACAAGTGGTCCAGGTTTTATTTGCTAACCACATTTTTTTATTTATTTTAAAACAGTGTTTTTAGCTTTTGAGTCATTTTTTAAAATCAAAATAGCAACATGAATTCAATCTTGTTAAAATCCAAATTATTAAAGCAGCATTTGTTTTCTCCATCTGTGCTTTCTTGCAGATATAGTGCGCAGCGACATTGCACTGGACAAACAGAAGGGCTGCAAACTTGCCAACCATCCTGACATCATGTTGGAGCTGCAGCGGGAGAAAGCTGCCACCACACAGCTCGTCCTGCTGAAGGAGCAACTGTCCAACATCTACAGCAACATTACAATAACAGGTAGGAGATCACACACACAAAAATAGGTCCTTTTTTTTCTGGTGGATCCTCATATCTTCCGAAATGTGTTGTCCTTGTTCTCATTGTATGGTCTGGACTTGTAGGCCTTGTAGGTCATACACGTTCGTGCGTCTGTGCGTACACACACGCGCGTGCACTCACACAAGGTTCAAAGCATGCCAGTGAAAACCATCAGCTTTCAGAATGACAAATGCAATTTGTAAAGCAGGAATGTGGAGATGGATAGAGGGGTGCAGCAGCAGAGACTAGTAAACACAGCACTGAAGTTTTCACTGGTTAACTCAACCTGACCGCAGAAGGAACTCTGGAGTCTTGATTTTGGGTGGGCTGCATTTCTTATCTGTTATTGTGATTGACTGTGATGGAAATGAGGAGCTGCAGGAGGAGAAGTAAATGAGGGATTTGTCTGTTAAAATTACTGCAGTTTTTGGAATCGTCCATAAACCTGAGCTTGGCAGCGGTTTGCCTAAAAAGACGGGATCCGTGTCAGAAAGGATCAGTTAACACTCTTTGTGTGGTTTCACACAGCCGAGAAATCCAAATGAAAAGTTATTTGGTTGGCTGAGGTAATAGAGAAAATGCTTTGAAACTATAAGACTAAACTAAACATGCAAGAAAATAAAAGAAATAATAGAAGAGACAAAACAAAAGAGAACAACATCATTAGAACAATAATGTCTTTACTGCTGTTTTGCCAACTCATACAGAAACACACATATTTCCTGTCCTCTTCAGCATCTTCAAAAGACAGTGGGTGGGGATTGTTTTTTGGGTGGGCAGGGTGTTTATTCCAAAACAGAGAACCACCCAGAAAGTGAGTCTTGAAAGCCAAAGAGCTCCTGGAAAAATCATAGCTGACTTGGGAATTGACCAACAACCCAAAGCGAATACATTAATTTTGTGCTATGTGAGAGTCATGCTTACTGTACAAAGCCTCTAAATGGTTAAAAGTTTGGATGTACATAACCTCATGTTCAGTGTAAATCCAAAAAAATATGAAATATTTGGCCGTGCGTTTTGATAAGTTAGGTAAAACAGAGAATCCAAATCTACCTCAAGTGAACCCAGTTAAACGTGTCAGTAATATGTTTGGTCATTATATATGTTTGGTCATGACCTCACATGAGCAGGTCTGCAATGTGTTTTCCATGTTTTCAGAAGGTCTCGCTTGCCTGGAACAAAGTGACCCTGTGTGTGTGTTGCCGTATGAGTGATAGAGGAGGATATGAACAACATGTATCAGCTGCGTATTTTCAAATAGTCTCAAGCGTAACAGTCAAAACACGGCCTTGCTGAATTTATCAAAGTAAGCGAATACATGGAAGAAGAATTGGACCTGCTCGTGTGAGGGGTCAGTTCACAAGTTTAGTCCGGGACTCGTGTTGATAGCCCCCTATCATTAATTTTATAGTGTTGCAACTGTGCTAAAAGACACGGTAGCTCTTGCGGTCTTTAATTTTGTCGCCGCAGGAACTAACAATGTTCAATGTAGGCTCAACGTTTTCACTATTGTGAACTATTATTGTAGTTTTCATGAATCAAATATATCTTATTTAATCAAACATGCTGATAGTGATTATGTGATGATATTTTTGGGTTGTTTTTGGATGCTGTTTACATAATTTTCCACATTTTAAGATCAGTGCAGCAGGTAGAGGCATGCATTGTATATTTAATTCAGTAGTGAGGGGAAAAAAAGTGATATCACGGAGCTATCACACCAGCTTTAGGACCACCAAAAGAAAGAATTGAGACTACCTTACAATAACCAGACAATATCTAGTCTCATCGTAATGAAATGACTTTCCCTTTATAGATTTCCCAGCTATACACCATCATATAATTGTATATAATCTCAATTGTTGTGTCTTGGTTAAAAAATAAACTAAAACCACGGTCGAGACAACTAGCTGCTGTCTCACACATGTGGTATAGTGCTAATGTTTCTTAAAAGTGTGACCACATTTCCCATAAACCCTGCTGCTTCCTGTCACTAAAGGGATGTTACCACTACCTCTGCACACTTTGCTCAGCTGCAGCAGTTTAGCCTGTAGAGGCTGCCAGTCTTATGTGTGATAGTCAAGTAAAATAAACATGGTAATGATTTACTGACGATAAAATATGCATAGCTCCTTTAAGCTTTCTCTACTGTTGTGCAGACAGTAATTACTTTGGTTAAATTCCTAAATATAAAATGTGTTGTATATCAAAACGTGAAATATACGTTGAAAATATTGTTGCAGTAAAACTTATGGCGATAATGAATCACCGCTGAATGTTATTTTCCCCACGTACTAGACATCTTTTTACTGATTGATTAGGGCCCTATGGAGGATTTTGTCTTTTTAAACGTGAACTCCTGGTGTGATGGTTCCTATTAAGGGTTAGAATTGGAGCTGAACTACAGCGAGGCCATGCCGTGCTGTTTTTGAGCAGGTGCCATAGTTGTTATCAGACTGGTTGGCGGGGAAGGGGGGGGGAGCCAAGCAGAAGGACTTTATTTACCCAAAGCCGATTTACTGTGAAGTATTCTCACAGACACTCTCATGCTTCTAAGCACAGACACAAGCTGCAGGTCTGCCCCTGGGAAATGTTCAGATGTCTGAAGGATATCTGCTGCTGTTTTCTTTTTATGGTACAGAAAATCGTCTTAACGTATACCAACTGTTTCTATGAGGAAATAACTCACCGGAATAAGCGCTGATGACGCTGAAAAAGTTCCGATAGTGTGAACGTGTTTACGTTATGGTCTCATTATTACACTCAGCTGAACTCCAAGCATGTTGTGTAAACTAGAATCTGTGCAAAGACCTCTCATCCCTGTGGTGGAGAGTAACAGGGGAACAGAGGCAAGAGGGATGTGTTTAAATACGGTCTGGTAACAATTAGCTAAGGTTCACTCTGTGTGTGTGTGAGTGTGTGTGTGAGTGAGTGTGTGTGCACGTTTATGTATGTATGTGTGTGTGTGTGAAGGCAGGTGGTGTTTAAAGGACCTTTAACAGTCTTGCTCCATCCTTTTCCACTCACCACTGTCTGACCTTTGACCTAGGCTTGTTAGAGCTATCAATAATGGGGCCAATCTGAGCTAACACACACACAGACACACACATCCAGCAGGGGAATTAAGTTGAGAAAATACCCCAAGCTCAGACAAGGTCATAGTCAGCCTCATCTCGTGTCTCTCTGCAGGAGTACATCCCTCCATTAGGGATCACGTCTTCGGTTCTCTCTCCTCTTCCTCTGGCAGTCCCTTCATCTTCACAACTTTAACACCTCTCCCTCATTTTCTCTCTCATGTTTACTGTTAGTTTAGCTGTGTATATTGTGACTTCATGTGAAAGTCCTCTGTTTATTTGACACCTTAGGGAATGAGGCAGTCAGTCCGCTCAACTTGTGACCTTATAGGCCTCGATCGTGTGTTTAAGGCTCAGCGGATAAACACACTCGATTTAGGAATTCCTATACTGTGTTATTTTTGTCATCTAAGGCCAGCCGATCAGTATTTGTGAACACGGACAAGAAGAAAATCTTCCCAAAACAGAGAAACTGGAGAAGCAAGAGTCAAACATAGGATGTTTTCAGTTATAAGGTCTGCAGCTGCTCATGAGACAGCGAATAAGAAACTTGTCTTGCTATTTTTTTTGTTGGAAGTACCAAGGATTTCTCTTTCAGTGTTTTCTTTGATTTTGAAGAGATAGGAAACATTATTCCAAACAGAAAAGGATACATGATTTAATCAATTTGAGCAAAAGACTGTTTCTATTTCTGAGCTTGTTTATGTGTTTAGCTGCACCACAGAAAAAAGCTGCTTATCATGTCTACGCAGTGTTATAAAAGCCGAAATGTCTGCATGTATACATCACATCCAGAATTTGGAGTTCTTTCACAGATATACAGTAAGACAAGAATATATCATACATACAGTATGCATTAGTATAAATAAGGAAGAAATAAATAATTCTTCATATTGTGATTATAAGTGCAAAAAGAGAACACGATTAGAAGTGGTAAGTTCCCTTCAGCCACAAGGCTTTGTTTGGGATTTTTAATTGCAGGTTGAATCACAACTTGGACACAGAGGTAATGTTGCTGTTGGGCCAGTTATTTTAGCCATCTGGATGAGATGGAGAGGCTAAATAGGACATCTCCTCAGGAAGGCAGTAACCTAGATAGGAAACAAGCAGGATTTTAGGACAGATTCATGGAGAGAAAAACACACCTTCTGTAAATTGATAATGTAAAAATATCTCTTCAGTTGTGTGGATCGTCCTGATATTTCTGAGTTTCTTTATGAGGGTCATGGTGATTGTAAACCTGCAAAAGGTGAAACATTTTTTGAGACTTCCATTTATGACTTCTCATTTCACAAATCAGCAGTAACAGTACCTTAAGTCAATGAAACCCCTGCAGGGATTGTCTGTATGCTGCAGGGAGACTGTTATGTTTCCATAGATTCTAGTGAACCAAGGCTTACATGGGAGTATAGGAGGCTGGTTTGACATCACTTGATCCAGGAGGTTATATTTTTATTGATATCCTATGTTTTGGTTCAAGTAATCAAATTAAAAAGGGTTATTTTAATGTTAGATGAGTCAAACGTTGGCTTCGTTGGCTTCATGATCAGGCAGATGGCATGCAGCCTGACATCATGATTTTCTCTTTCTCTCTTTCTTAGTCTGATCTCACGTGTGTAGTATCGAGTGACACAAATGTTTACAGTGTCTAATCAGTTGTTAGGTTTAAGTAAACATTGCTGCGAGTACATCAGACACTAATACCTGAGCCCCTCTCTTTGAACTGACAGAGGTCCAGTCACAGCCAGAAGCCTCTCATGGAGAGCTGCAGGGCTCCACTGAAAGGAAACATGAGAAGAACGACAATATAGAAAAGTGTGAAGCAATACTAATGTAACCCTGCTTTCACAACAGACGTGCAAGTGCAACAGAGCAAAGCCATTATTTTCAACTGAGGTAGTGGCTACGAGCCCCTGAGCAGCTGCACAAGCCAGAGTGCAGAGCGGTGCAAATTCTCCTGATTTTTTTTCCACCAGCTTTTGCAGCCAAAGTTAAACTAAATTGAACTTTGACCCCAAATGTTCTCCTCCATGTTGGACAGTGGAGGAGACTGGAGCTGGCATTTTGTCACAGATCTGCAATTCGCTTCTACTTTTTCCATTAACCATAAACATAATATTTGTCTAATATTAACTATTATTTGCCATGCCATAATCTTTTCCTAACTTAACCACACATTTGTTGCTATGTGCAGAAAGACAAAATATTAAAAAATGTTGCCATTTGGCATGTCAATGAACACAAGTTTTGCACAATTGTTCAGTCTTGATTTTGAATTGCAGCATAGAGGAAAATGGAAGAAAAATTAATTTTGCGCATCACTGAATGATTCTCTTATTATACCAGGACGAGGCATAAAATATGGCAGAAACTATCAAATAGGATCAGGATTCCAAGGTTGAAAATAAATACTGCTAGTGTTTATATTTCTGTGTAGTTTGTAGCATCTTGGTTAGCTGCTTTGCAGGATGGATTATTCTTTTTGGGCTCTGTTTTATTCTACACTACCATGAACCACAGTATGTGCACTTACACATGTGATGTGCTATGATGTAAGTAAAGGGAGCTTTGGCTCAGTTATCTCATCAGAATTTCAATATATACTGGAAACTCTTGGTGGAACAAAATATTAGGGAAAACTGAAGTGAAATTTATGTCCATGACAAAAAGCATAATGAGTCATTGAACAGGACATATGGGAAGGCAGAAGGTTAAAAATCTGGAAAGACAAACATTAGGAGCAGGCACAGAAAGGGGGAATTTACTGAACATCTGTGCATGGCTTGAAAATGTTTTCATCAAAACAAACTGGCACAGCTGTCTATAGTCAGAAGGCCTCTAGTTATAACTTTCTGTTTTTACTCATTTGAAAATCAAAACATATTTTCTTGCAACGGTGGGAAACATGCTTCATCCTTCCTATTAGTTCTGCTATACGACTCCTCCCAGCCTTTCATCCACTCCTTAATCTTTAAACCTCTTTTGTAAGGACAACGTCAAATTGTTTCTCCAACGTCTGCCTTATCTCTTTGTTTAAAATTCCCTCAGTGAATATGCACACACACACTCACGCAGCAGGCATGAATTGTGATGGATTCAGTTGCCTCAGTACCAGGTCCATCTCCAGCTCACTGCTAAATGCAGATTTGGGAGTTTGTCTTGCCAATTTTCACACTGTGACACCACAGTGCAGCCAGTTGCTGTGACAGTTGGAGAATGAATACAATCTGCTTTGATTTGTTGATATCCATAATGATATTTCTGGATATGGGCAGTCATTGTGGATCTTGGAAAGAGAAGGGGTAAAACAAAGAACATTAAAAGGTTGTGTGTATGTTTTTACACACTACGATTGCCTGTCTGTTTGCTTTATTGTACTATTACAAGAAAAGGACCTGGAACCCCGCTGTTCTGTGCTGCCAGCAACTGAAAGAAGTCAAAACTCATAAATCTGCTGTAAGCAGAGTACCCACAGTTTCTATACAAATACATTAAGCTTTGGAGTGTATTCAAATATATGCACACTGTGAGCTACTCAACACAGATTTTTCAGTCTCTGACTCTGAGTTAGGTGAAGTAAAGTGAATATTCTTCTCTTTTGAGAAGGCATGTTTATCATATATTAATGACATTTAAATGTTTCTTTTGAGGTGAGAGGTTTTGTAGTAATCTCTCATCTTACAGATTAGCAATTAAATGTTCTATTAATTTAATGTTTTTGAAAAATAAATTTCTCTTTGCAATAAACAAAGCTATTTTATCTGAACAATTTTGACTGGATTAAGTCAACACTTTTTAATTTGTTAAATAAAAGAAAGCTACTGATTACTGAGCTACCCACGTTTTCTATTAATAGACAAAAAGGACGCATGGAATAAGAGGAGGGGATATGCTAATGGTCTGTGGTCAGATATGAACAGAGTTTGTTGTGGCATCGTAGCAAAGTGAACCAAGACAAGCCTATAAAGGAATCCATGAAGTTGGAATCTGAATGACCTTTTAAATGAGCTTCCAGTTGCAAATTGGATTTAGATCCTGCTCGGTTTGTTTCTTGGGTTTCATGGCAAATTGTTTGTGGCATTAGATTAAATAATGCCAACAATTGACACACTGATGATGATGATGTATTAAAACCAGACATGGGAGTGCCGTGAAAATCGGCAGCAATGCTGCTGGCATGAACTAGGCCCAGCAAATTGAAATGTTGGCATGGTTGCATAAAACACCAAAGACTGTCTGAGTCTGGCCGTTAGAGCCAAAACCGCCTGGCAGCTACTGAACAAAACCAACACTTGAATAAAATAGACTGAGATTCTTGTATCACCAGCATGGTTAATAAAGAACTTTATCATTTGAACAGCTGAGCGAATTTTCTGCACTGTTGACTTAAATTGTAAATCTCATCTACTGATATCTCTCGGTGTGGAACAAGACAAAGCTCATTGGTTTTGTGTTTTTTCTCAAAACAATCTCTCCAACTAAACTTCCCTGCTGTAAAGTTTTAGTGTCCTGCATTTGTGGTTTTCAGGGATTTAGTTTGTCCTCTTGGCCAGCATGTGTATCTTTTTAGCACAGTTGTGTTTAAAGTCATGTTCCTTTTTGAGTGTATCTCTAAAAGGAATCATTCTTTAAATAACTTGTGTTGATTAGATTACTCGTGTTCATGTACACAGAGGAAAGTTTTGGACCCAGAATTAAGCCCTGCAGCACACCATTGTAACCGCTACACTTTCACACGTGGAGGCTTTTTACAATGTTACACAGAGTAGTATCTTCAGACAAAGGAGCTCTATCAGAGCTTGAGTACATAGACAATTACATGACCCTACCTTTGATGTGTGTTGGCTGAATTTCTTACAAGCTATTTTTTCAGTCTTACCTGTCAGTTTACAAGTATCAGCAGTGATGTAAGCTCAGCGTGAAACTCTTGATTGCCATATTGCCTGCATTTTTTTTCTTTACTCTTTCCACATGGCTTGGACAGATCCAGAAGTGTCTGTTTTTTTCTTGATCGAAAGAATACCTAAAGTGTTTAAATCATGGATGGACATAACATGTAATTCCATGTGTTTGCAATATGCCCTGAGACAAGTGCCAGCAACCTGCAAACGAATGTCATTTTAATAGCCTGATGCATGGGAAATGTTTGAAAGCAGTCCTTCCTCTGCTATGATTGTTTGGCATGACATCCAACCTCCACATTTTTCCCCAGAACTCTAGAAAACATACGTTTTGTGTCAAATTTCAAATCATGGCACTGTGTTCTTGACTGAGCCCAGTTCGTACCAATAGGATGGACCTGGTGGAGGAATGCTGGTACCTCTTGAGTTTGTGTGTGTGTGTGTGTGTGTGTGCGTGCGTGCTGTGGGTGTGTGTGTGTGTGTGTGTGTCAGCTCTGTATGAGTCCAGATGAAGTTGTTATCCTGAGGGGAAACATGCCTCCTTCATTACCAGCGAGACACATTTTATTTCCTTAATTTGACTCTCAGGCTGTCATCCGTTATTTATGAGATTGCCCTATGTGTGTGTTTGTGTGCATGTGTGTGTGTGTGTGTGTGCGTGTGTGTATGTTTGTGTTTGTGTGTGTCTTTCCATATCCGTATTCATTGTGTGTAACGCTTGTACTGGAACTAGGGTCTAGTGAGAGGCTTGGAAGCTGTAAACACTGTTTAGAGAGGTGATTTGACCTTGTGTTTAATAAAGTTACACTAATGTTTCTTCTTTCAACTACATGCACTGGAATTTAACACATTTAGCGTTAGCGTCACACAAATGTTTGTGGCATGTCTGCATGCGCGTGTGGGTGTTTTCCTGTAATGAGAGGATACAGTATAGTCGAGTCACTGTCAGTAAATATCTCAGGAGTTCAGTAATTTTGAACATGAATTAAATAATGAAAATCTCTGATATTTCACATATCTTCATATAAAAGTCCATGTGAAATATTCTCACCTCTTCTCTTTCTCTTCTGTGAGACACATTCTCTGCCTACATAATACTAAATGGCAGCAGCAGATTTGTGTAGCAAGATGTGTATTCATGTGTTGCGCAAAGCTTTATCAAATGTGCATTTGATAAAAATGATGCATGTATCTGCAAAGTCACAAACTTCCAAACCAGCTTTCAAGTCTAACATATCGAGATGTATACTTTGCGTCCTTCCTCTTTTGTTCACCATAATCTGTTCCTCATTTAGTTTGTATCCAACATGGTAGCTTCGCTGAACTTTTCTTTCATAGTTTGAAATATTTGTTTCTTTCTTCTCCTTTGAATCATTTCCTTGAATGTGTGAGTTTGCCTACTTAACTGAGGAAATGCCAGCCAGTGTTCATACTCCAGCACCGGGGACATTAATCTCACTGTGTCAAAGCCGCCCATATATTAAACTCCAGAAAATGTTTCTTGCATAAGAGTTTGACATGTTTCTCTTCTGGCCACTTGTGAATCCTCTTTAATTCTTCTTTTTTTTCACTCGGCGCATATGGCTGGTTGGATTGTGTTGGACCTTGTCAGGGGCCATCTATCACTCCATGGTGTCCTGCTGAGTTGGAGATTCACAGCGCAGCTCTCAGCCCTCAAAATGAGAAAACAAGAGCGAGAGGGAACAAAGTTCGATTAAGACAGAGGGAGGGAAAGGGGGATGGAAGAAGGGAGAAATTAAATTACAGCAACAGACAGATGGTAAAAAAAAAAGAGAGGAAGGGGTAAAAAGAGCAAAGAAAGAACAAAATATAGAGATGAATAAAACATTTTTCCTCGTGTGAGACCAACAAAGGGCGTTTTCAGTTTTTCTCTGAAACAATCTTTTTACCATCCCATCCAGCTCTGGCAGTTTCGACCCAGCCGACACCTGTGGTGTAAAACTGTGCCTTCAAGGTTGAGCAAAGCTGTAAGGCCTCAGGGTTCAGTAGCTTCACACTTATTAGACTCCCCAAGAGCCTCAGAGCACAAATAACACCTCAGAGCTCTCTTAAGAAAACATCTTTTAATAAAAAGGGTGTTTCCAAAGACCTTTCACAAGCCACTATAACTTCCACTTTGCGTCAGTTTCTGGTTACCCTTGACACTTACAGATGGGAAACAGAACAATGCATGTTTCATGGTATTTCTGTTGCATTAGAAAGTCCATATTGCTAAATGTATGTGACTATACTTTTATTACTTCTGGTGGATTTACATTTCAATAGCTAAAAATAGTTCTCTGCATCTCATTTTGTCCATGAAACTTTATTAAATGCCTTCCACATTGCTCTATGTATTAAATTGACAAAGAAAACAAACCCCACAAGACAGTAACTGAGAAAATGTGTCCTTCCTTGTTGAAGGGTTGAGACAGAGACTAAAGTGCTACCTTCTCCGTAGGCATCGCTCCTGGTTGTGACTGACCTCTGACCCTCACATGAAACAAGAACATGCATGTGCCCCACAGGGATATGTGAAGAAGCTACATCCTAATTATTCTGTGTGTAGGATGGTGTCTGAAGACCACTGTAAACATCTGTCTGTTACTTATTAAAAACAAGTAAAAAGAAAATGATAAATTTATATTCGTGATCATGAAACACATATCCCAAAATAATCGCTAATACAGGCAGTAAATTCAGACAGAACATTAGTGAGGTGAAGATGGATGGAAAAGAGTGGACTCAACAGTAACTTGTAACTTCTTGACTATTTCTTCTAGGCTATTTTTCCTCCACTATAACTAAAATTGGTGCCTCAATCTGTTTCAAAGCAACATCTCCTGACACATCTGCAGGGCTTCTACTGTATGATGGCAAAGTTGATCCATTAAAGAGGTCCTAAATATCGTAAATGTTGCTAATAACAATGAAATTCTTCTGCGTTCAGACAGATCATGATCTACATGCATTATTCAGTCCTCCAAAATTACCTTTTGGCAGTCTGCAAATTGAACAAATGTATTCATGTCATTTATTCTCTCAAATTCCTGCCATGCAACATGAATATGCAACATCATGCACGGCTGTGGAGGAAGCACATGCTAGCTGGAGAGAAAATCTGCAAATGTGTCTCAAATCATGCATATAGTGGGAAGATACTCTAAGTTTAATTACGTGTAGGCTTCATCAGCAGGTATTCAGCTCATGATTTGTCTTTGTTTCTCAACCGCAATGCAAATCCTCCAATGTGTCTGTGTGAAAATCCTGTTTCCTTTTAGAAACTTCAATCCTACAGGTGCCCACGTGCTACCTTCCAAAGCGATGATTCATTGCAGACTTTTATTTTTAAAGAACACAGCCAAATAACAAACAACCCTGGTATCTTAACAACATAACCCAGAGTTCCAGGAAACAGCTGAAATGCATATGTCTTAAATGGAAACTAGACTTCATAGCAAAGCTGACTGCTTGAAAGTTTTTGCACTTCTGTTTGTTGTGAAAGAAACTGATTACAGAACAGTTTTAAGTAGTAATGGATTACAGTGTGGCTTTTTGTTTGCACTTGTTTTTCGCTGAAAAAAATGTTGTAAACTGAAGTGAAAGAAACTATGTGTTTTTTGGTCAGATAGAGCTTTGAATATGTCTTGAAGACAGAACCCACATCTCGTCGAAGCCTGGACATTTGTTTGTTTGTAAATCTTAAAAACTATGTTAGAAACTTAGACGGACACATATGGAAGCCAGTTTAGGCTTGGCTGTTATGATGGTAAACTACTTTTACTGAGACCAACAACAGATAGCGGTTTGGCTACATCATAAGATCAGTCACCTCTGAAAAGTTTATTGGCTCATTAGAGGAGTAATGGAAGCTTAATGTTAGATGTGTGACCAAATTGTTTTCTTTCTCATTTGCCAAGGTCTCTCTTTGTTTCTGTTTTTGTTAATTGGCTTAAGTATCCAGTAATTGGTGCCTTGGGTTTTTATTTGGACATTTTATTAGATGCCGGCTGATGTATGGTTACAAGATGACAGAGAAAATATGTAAAGTATTTTATGGGCTTTCATCACTTATGCAGTCCAACACATTTAAAACATACTTAATTTATGTCTTAACTGTAATATACAGCTGTTTATGTGTCATAAAGAAATTAAGAAAGAAGGGGAAAAAAAGAAACAAAAGGGATGGAAGAAAGAAAGGCAGAACTGGACTGGACTCATGCCTGGGTCTCATGGGTTGAGGCACTTCACGTCTTGTAGCTGGTTGCCCTCCAAGCCCTTTTACTCCAAAGCTGTTTGATTTTGAAGGAATTTTGTTCTGCAAGACCCAGCACTATGTTATTGAAGGAATTTTATGAGTCCATAAGTGTGTAATGAAATTTGCCTCGGTCAGGGTAGTGAAGCACGGAAAGGAAAAGTGGAATTGAATTTTCGGTGGTATTTTCTTCAGACCTGGATTCCCTTAGGGAGTGTACAGGACTGCTTGCAGTGGCCCAGGCAAGAAGAGGCCAAGAGAAACCTTTCCCTGAGGTTTTGAACCTCTGCTCTGAATGGCAGGAGCCGACACCTCTAACCAGGAACAGATGTTTGGCTGGCTCGACTTGGCCTGGTCCGTCCCCTGGCAGAGTAGGAAACCCGGGGTCTGATGCAGCCAGCATGCCCCACTCGCTATACCAATAGCCGCCTGACTCTACATCACTTGTTCTCTCCACTGCCTTCAAAATCATCCAGAAAGGACATGGGAACAGAGCCCAGCCAAGGAAAACTTCTGTACATTAACACCGACAGTAGCATCTCAACACTAAAGTGATGCTGCAGGTGATTCTGTTGTAATGTTGGACAAACGATATCCTCTTATTTTTTCAGATTCAGTATAATTTACACCATAACTCATGTCATTGAGTTTTCAGGTCTGATTGAACCAGGCGTTTTAAAATAAGAGCGATGTTTTGCACCAGGCACACACTGGCTTAAGTTAAGAAATTGCTGTTCATAATCCTTATCATAAACATATATTACATTTTATGAGTTACACATTGGGAAGTAAGAGCTGGAAATTTTGTAGCAAGTTAGTGCTGTCTAATTCAAAAATTATATAACAAAGACCACTATCACTATAAAAAAACAAAACAAAACAAAAACAATCTACTGGATTCAGATGATTCAGATTTTTCTGCTTTCATTTATCATTAATGTAAATGGCGATGGCACAGTATAATGACTATAAAATAATGACGCCATCCACGTTTACATTGGTTCCCTATAAGCCTCTTTTTCAGTATGTAAAATGGTAAAAGGTAAAATGAAGGCTTGGTTTACAAGACTTATATATAGACTAAATAAATAAACTCACACTTTTGTTTTCCTCTAATGTTAAGATTACTCCCCCCTCTTGCTGTAGTTACTTGTTTGTACAAAGCAAAAACGTTCAAACGTTACTCTTTTGCAGTGCACATCATAACAATAGCTTCTGTTTGTTCCCAAATTCGATAATAAATTTCAATTTCCATCTTCAGTAAACATGATTCTTTCTTCTCTCTTGTTTCCAAAGTGGCGTTGATAATTTCTTAACAGTGCTAGACTAGAAAAAACGGAAAGTGATGCCGGCCCTGCAAGAGCGGCACAAACAATAATACCATTTGGAAACGCTAGGAGGGGAAAGTTGAACTTATCTGTTTCCACTTTAACAGTATTCGAGAGTAGACATTGAAGATATTACAGGACACTTTGCCTTTTCATCTTCTAAAACCTCTCCTGAGGTTCTTATCCTCCCAACATGAAACATTTTTGAAATCCTCCAGATGTAACCTAACATCTTACTCTCACCAGATGTGAACCAGTTTCTCTGCAGTCTGAAAACCCTTTAAAATACACCTTATTCTGGCACGGACATAAATTGTCTTGCTGTCACCTGAAATATTTCTGTTTACTTTCCTTAAATTTATCATTTATTTTATTTTATTATTATCTTCTAGTCTGTGGATTTAGTCAAATAGCGAATTATTAAGCTACATTTTATATCTTACCACCCTCAGCGCAGACTGGTCCAATCTACCGTAGAATCACCATAAACCAAAAAGCAAACATAATTGTGCATTTTTTTTCTATATAACATTTTTGAGTGATTCTTTAGGTTTGTAAGTGTTCCTTGTAATGACTCACATTCACTGTGACATTCAGTGTTGTTGGTAATACTCAGAGTTGATTATTGTGTAATGTTTAACTAATCTATGACTCAAACTTTAAAAAATGTTAATGCACTATATTAGTATTATCGCTTAGAAATTGTAAGAAATACAACCTTTTTTCCTCACTTGGTTTACTCAGATTAGTTTCTCATGGATACAGTGCTGTCAAATAAATTAAATAAATATTAAAAGTGTTTATTCAGACGTATGAGCTCGCTGTAACAACTTGACAGATCAGTGTATTTTTTGAGGTTTCCCACAGTTGGTGTAAATGAATTGGTATTTATTTGTAAAACTAAACAAAATATGTCTGTTGATTTCAAACCTTTTAACATACAATATGTTTTTTGCGTCAGTTGAAAGCACCACTGCAAGCATTAAAGCACTGAAGCTGAATATCATTTTTCCAAACCTCAAACATCTAAACAGACTAATTGACCAAAACATAATAATAATAATAAAAAAAACAAATCAAAATCTCATATGCGCCCAAACCTCTGCCAACATGTCTAAGTGGAAATGGAAAGCATGAATGAGAAAAAAAAAAGTTTTGTGGACTCATATGCAGGTTTAGATGCTCCACGGACATTACAAGACTGATGAGGAGACAGTTTTGAGACTTTGGGAGATATTTGTTAAGGTGAATGGTTGGAAAAGCTCCCATTCTCTTTCTCCATAAACATCTGGCAGGAAAATCCATCAGAGTGCTGGGGCAAGTCCCAGCTTTGTCATAACAGGCTGCTGCAGAAACTCAAATGGGACTTAAAAGTCGAGAGTTATGGGAAGAGAGACAGTCGGCCTGGCTGAGGAAGGTGCCCCCTGTAGTGTCAATCCTTACTCTGGCCAGCAGGAACTGTGATGACTTTTTTTTTCCTTTCTTTTTTTTTTTACATGAGCTGAATTGTAGGGAGGCAACAATAAGGAAAATCCCAGTTTCATGACTTTGATGCATTGATTTCACAACAGTAAGGATGTATAAAATCACATGATTTTCTTCTTTTTTTGCAGTTTTAACAAAAATGAAATAAGAAAATTAACATAATGCTGTAATGCTCCTTTTCCTGCTTTGTTCAACTCTTGACTCACTACTCCACTACTCACTACTTTGTTTATTGTAAGTGACAGAAACACTCTGTGTAGCTTATGGTTACAGTAACATAATATGGTTAATAGTGAAACCGGTTAATCGCTGCATCCTTACTGCATTACCTTGAAATTAGTTCTTTGATCATTCTAAACTGCCTCAGAAAAATGTGATTTACAAGCGAGTTATAGATCAAGAAACTTAAATCCGACTATTTTACATGTTATGGTACTGTGTAAAAAAAAAATTCCTTGGGTTTAAGTCATTAAAAAAAGGTTTGGTCACATTTCTACAGTTATTATCCAAGAATAATTCAGAAATTATGACATAAATTTCTAAAATGTTATTCCATCGCTCATTCAATTATATTTAATTAGGTTAATTATCAGTCATTATATTTAAATTACAAAATAACACAAGTTAGCTTACGTAGTGTGGTGTGGTCAGTATTACATAGTAGCCTTCTTAAAAAAAAATTTCTGACTTTTCCCAGCATCTGATATTATAAATGTATAATTACGTATAAAACTGTTGTAATGCAAGCTGCTGATTCTGTAACTGTTTAATCTGGCTCTGCTCATTCAGCTGAAGACAGAACCTCCAGTTTAACTGAAGCATAAGTAATGTGTGTGGATATAGTTTGAGAGTGGAAGATGATTGCTGTGATTATGGTGATTATTCTAGCAGTGAAAGGGAGTCTGGGATACCGTGTGTTTGCTTTGCTGCCCTGCTTGGGATCTGGTCTTCATAACCCTCATCAGTCACACGGCCTGGGATCAAAGATACCCTTCTTGAGCTGGGAATGTAGCAGATGTCCTAAATACCCCAAAACAAATGTTTTGTTTGCCCTTGGTTTGCCAGTCCTACAATTTTTTGAACATGATGAATTTCAAGGTGTTAAAAGAGACATTTGTTAAGAACCTAAAAATGTTCCTCCGTCAGATGAGTAATCAGTGATCTGCACTGTGTTTGCAGGCTAAGCAGGTGTTTCATGGGAAGGGCTGCAGACACATTGTTTTAAATCCAAACTCTTTGATGGTTCAGGGGCAGCAATGCCCTGGGCTAGTCTCCCTCTTGTTTCACTCTGTCTGCCTGCAGGAGTCTTGTTTCCCTGCAATTACAGAGCAATCAGTCCTCAATTACAGCATCAGCAGAGGTGTGTGACGAGATGGCTAAATGGATAAGAGATGGGAGCTTTACAACCACCTTCTTTGGAGGTGACAGTGTCACTAATCTCTGGCAGTAAAGCAGTCAGGCGTGGCTCTTGTGCCCCTGTCTTCAAGCAACATTAATGCCATTGTTGGCGTGTTTAGATGTGAAAATATCAGGAGAGGAGCAAGAGGGAAGTTGGGAATCAGAGAAGCAGTAGGGGGGAAAGTCTGAATTGATGATTGTTAGAACAGTGGAAAGACAAACCAATGCTTTGTTGAGTCTAATTTAGTTTCTGTTGAGTTTGAGTCAAGTCTTATGATGTTACAAGGTAAAATGACTGCTTTTGTCAATGGAGTCTGGTGTTTTGAACACTGCTGTTTCTATTGAAACAAAATAAATCCTTTCCATAATGTTGTCAGACACATAATAACAATCTGAGCCTATCGGTGGCAAAAACAAACACTTAGGAGTGCAGAGAAACTGGTTCATAAACGCTTATTGGACGTACATTGACCTAATTGCCTGTAAGGATTATGTTGCAGCCAGTTTCACGGCTGCCGGCTGAAGCCCTCTGACTCAGTATTGGACCAATTTCAACAATTGTTGTCCCCATTAGTCACTTAGACACAAAATAGCGTCCAGGTTGAAAAATACTAGCTACCCTTTGAAGTTGTCATGGCTAAGATGTCTATTTACACAGACATGAAGCAACATTAGCATTCATTAGCATTTGTATTTCTGGCCATCTGATGAATGTAAATCTAACATTCACCCCCAGAGAAAAAAACCTTTCAAAATGATCTACTGTGTTCACCGGCTAGTCACTAATTTTGTCTAGCAACTGTAGAGAGAGCAGAGAGGAACTGCAGAGTTGGTGGTTATTCTCTGTGTGTTTGTGCTTATGATTGATTCCTTTCACATTACACATTGTCATTTGATCCATTGTTGATAGAAAGTATTAGTTGTTCATGCAGCTTTAAGACTGTTGGGTTTAAAGTCTATTCTTCAACACTACTGCTAACAAAATACTGTCTGTCCTTGGCTTGTAAGCTGCAGTTACACAAGTGTGTTTACATTTTGTCTCTGTGCCCCTTCCAGCTCAGCTGTCAATCAAACATGTACACCGGACCGCCCACTCAGAGGCCTGAGTGCTAACGGAGCATTTCTAACGTGTCTCTTTTTTACTCCCTATCAATAATAAGACAATATTAACACTAACTTTCAGAATCACTTTGATAGACATTTGTTTTCCTTTGACAGAGATGAACCTTCAGTTAGATCCACGAGTTACTAAACAGCCTGTCAATCCACAATAACATGATGATTCATGAGCAGTTTTAGCTCATGGTATTGGCTGTTGAATTCCTCCTCCGTTGGTTGTGTTTGGTCATGGTTTGTAGGTAGCTCCACAATGCAAACAAGGCGAAGAGACATGGTGATGACTCTCTCTTGGGAAACAAATACTTCCACACACCTTGTTTCTTTACAAGCCAAACACAGTGAGGTCATTAGTATCTAAAAGCGTACTTTTCCCATTAGGGAGTGATAGACAGCGGCCATTGCCAAACAGATGTGAAAACCACTCACACCCCATACGCATTTCCCTCACACCCTGTTCTCCTAACAAGTGGTTTGAGTTACATGGCCTGAAGCCAATGAAAGGCAGTTGATGTTATTTTGTCCACTTCTCTGTCTTTGATTTGTTGTCTACTGCAGCCTGTTGCCTAGGCTGGAGCACACACACTCACACACACACACACACACTGAGCAGCAGAGTGGATGTACTTTACATCAAGAACAGCGTATGTTAACATACCACTCATCTTACTCACCAGCTCTGTCGACTTGCTCTGCATCTCCTTACACTGGGTACACAGAAGAGGGCCACACGCAAGTCTAGTCACAGCAAATTCACAGATTGAGGTAATCTCTCTCTCACACTCTTGTTTCCACAAACACGCACGTGCGCACACACGTCGGTCCCCCTCTACTAAGAGAATTGAAAACAGGTGCCCACCGCATATCTTGCATTCTTCCAAAATACAAAAGTGGTTTGACCTGAATGGTTTTGCTGGAGTGGAGCCACCCTGTATGAAAGAAGAGTCCATGTGGAGATGTGTGTGTGTAAACATGGAGGCGTTGGGTTCTGTGCAACACGCTGGTGGAGCAGCACAGACTCACACTATATTGGAACCACATTTCTCCCTCTGTGCAACCCTAACATGCAGTGTCAAGTTAACGTCAGGATAAGTCGCAGATACACCAATGCGAACATAGCAAACCACCGCATTTAATAGCTTTCGATACAGCGACCGTAACAGTATACCGGTCTGTCTTTGACCGATATGGATGAATGATCAAACTGCATCAATAGCTGTTCTTAAACTTTTGACTATCTTTTTTAAAAAAAAATGCCAATTGGAAACGTCAGTCTTCAGATGACCTTGCCTCAGTCACAGTCACAGTTA
Source organism: Protonibea diacanthus (assembly GCA_028641955.1). NCBI lineage: Eukaryota > Metazoa > Chordata > Actinopteri > Sciaenidae > Protonibea > Protonibea diacanthus. The sequence goes on from CM053989.1 coordinate 12,655,674, forward strand.
CAGTCACAGAGGATCTGGTTAGTGGAGGAACTGGTCCAATGAGAAACAGAAGGCAGAGAGTTGCTAGACGAATAAGTGGAGCTGGTGGAGAAAAGGCACTGAAGCCATGATGGAGGAGCTGATGATAAATGTGCCCCCTTTGGGTTTTCTTGGATATTCTAGCAGTTTACTTCCAAATCTTTCATGACTGGTCATGCTGTTTGTCTGCGACTGCATGTGTGCACGTGGTGTGTGTTAAGTATAAATTACTTTTCAATCCAACTGGTAAAACCTTAAGCACTGTCATCAACAATTGTCCCCATGTTAAGAACAATTTGATGGATGCACATTCTAAGAGTAGCCGTCTCCACTATGCTTTCCCCACTGAGTTCACAATGCCAATTTAGTGTGTGTGTCTGTGTGTGTATGTGTGGGTGGGTGTATGTGTTTTGCACTGCACACTTCAAGCCGATGTAATGTGTGTTGTTACAGCTGACAGAGAAAATTACAAGCATCTCTGCTCTTACATATGGGAACAGTGATGTTCATTACACTGCACATGTCAACATTTCATGCACATGTCTTTTTGCCTCAGAATCAATTCTTTTAATCCACAAAGAATGAAATTGTCTTATTGTCTCATGAGTACGTTTTTTGAGGTATGTTTTGAGATCATGTTCACGAGCAGTGTGGACACTTGCGATGCATTTTTTTTTTAAGAGCTCTGGAAGCTTGAGTGCAACATGTGCATCTTTAGATATGGAAAAACACATTGTATCCATAAACAGGAAAAAAGACTCAGAATTAATTTCTCTAAACAGTCTTCTCCCCTGTCTGCACATGTCTCTCGAGGATTCGGTTTTGATTTGGCTTTTAAAGCAAGCCAGAACTCAGCTCAAGTCTCTTTGTGTGTGTGTGTGTGTATGTGTGTGTATGTGTATGTGCATGCGTGTGTATGTGCTTGTATGTTCCAGACTGACTTTGATGGGACTAAACATCCAAATTGACATTTGCTGTGACAGTAAGCTGTGTCTGGCAGTAAGTCATTATATTTCTGTATTGAATGAAACCAGAGACAGAAAACAAAGTTTTTGCAGTGACCCTAATTTTCTTTCCCAAAGCTGAAATGATGGGGAATGTAGAAATATATCAGCGTTTCAAAAATGAGATTTTGAAGATGATGTTTGTTCTCTCTACATAGCTGTAGACTACTTTCACTTTCAGTACAAGAATATTTCACAAAGAAATCATGAATGGATGTCAGTTAAATTATTCACGTAACTTGTGCTTTTACCTAAACTTGGTGAAGAGCAGAGTTGACTAAGCTTGTAGTATTCCCTTTCATGAAAGGGCACTATTGTATCAACTGACAAGATCAAAATACTGAAGGATTTAAAATGTATTTTATAAATGTAGATTTGGATATTTCTCTCCTTCTTCTCTTGTATCTTGAATGCAAGAGACTTACATTTTTGTTAGGGAGCATTTACAGCTATTGACTGCTGCATTTATGTAATTCATGCCACGCTAGATTAAGGAGAAACTGCCCACTTTATGGTGAGATAAAAAATAATTCCTGATCTGCCTCCGTTTTCTGGCTACACAGTGTAATGAAATGTGAACATGTGGAATGTTAGACTGATGCATGTCACATTCCTGGCATTGTTTATTAAACTGGCTGCCCTTTTATTGTGAATTATATGACTGAAATATTCATAACACAGCATAACACATGAATGGCACAGAGTCTACTTTTGTTGTTTTCTGTCTGTAACAATTTAAAATTGTGTCTTCTCTTCTCAACCTGCTTTTCATAACTTAGTTAAGTGAAGCCGTTCTTCAATCTGAAAACTTTCCAAAGCTGGTCTCCCTCATAATAAATACCAGCACTCTTCATTTCCTTATTTAGTGAGAATATATGATATAATTAAAGCTTAAAAGTCAAACTAAGTAGAAAGTAGTGGCTGTAAAAATACACCTGTTTTGTTAGCCGACAATAACTCACTAACGGTGCAGCAACAGAGAAAAGTGTTATTTCATTTCAAACTTCAGATGGGTGTCTGGTTCACGTGGGTGGTATATAAACCAGCAAACACTGTTTGTGTGAGTGCGTACAGGCCCAGTGTACATAGACCTGTGTGTACCTCAGTGCTGTGAGGGAATCTGCAGAGCTGCAGAAATGAGGCATATCACTGACTGATGCTGCCGGCCTCTGTGCTTCACAGAACTGGCTTTTCTATCAGATAGACAGCTTGACAATATCCAGACCCCACTCTTTCCGCTGCACACAAACACACAAAGGCACGCCAACACATGCACACACTCAGGCACATAGACACACACACACACGTACACAAAGCTTTCTGGGTTTGTTCTGCTTATTTCTGGCTGGACTGTTTGTAAGATAAAAGAGAAGTTTGTAGCAGAGTGAGTACAGTAAAGGCTGACCTCTTACACAAGCCCACATTGTGTTGTGTGTAATTGAGATTTTCAGTCCCATTTTAAACTTTATTACAACGTAACAAACTGACACAGCAAACTGGATGATAATGAAGAGATTATACGATGTCGTAGGGATGAGCACCATTTGTTACTGGCTTGATACTTCTAACAGAAGTAAAGGCAATTTCATGTTGGCTTGATTGATTGTCTATGTCTGTTTGTGAAACTGTAGATCATTTGTATTGGTCCCATTTGGGAGAGTTATAGTCCAATAACAATAAGTGCTGCTATTTCACCCTAAATTTGCTATTTATCTCCATATTTCATTGAGTCCTGCTGCATTTCTCCTTTTCAACATTACACAGATGTGATCGTGGTCTGCAGCAGCTCACATACACAAACACACATACGCTATGTGTGCATGTGCACACACACACACACAGATTCACAGTGTCTTGGTAATGTCATTACTTTCGTCTGACTGAGATCACAGATTTGTAGCTTTAGGGCTTTCTAGTGTCTGTATAGGAGCTCTTTCATGTTTGGCCTTAGTGATCTACAGATTTCCTGACACCAGGAGGGTGGATCTACCCAGCATCCTTTTCTCTGTGGAAGAAAGCATATGATGACCTTTTCTTGTCAGGCGATAAACGAGAGCTCGGCTATGCTGGCCAGTAATGCTATACTTCCTCCTCGGGCTAGTAGCTGTTGTCAGTGTGTGCAACTGAACTCACCAGTTGGCTAACTTAGGATTAACCACCATTCAAAGGATAGACTGTTACCAGACAAACTCATGGCTCAGTAACTCCTCTTAATAACTCTACTACTATGGCTGAAACTCGTGATCATTTTAATTTCATTGATTTATCTGCTAATTATTATTTGTTCTGTCATTTAGTAAGTACAAAAAATAAAGGCCTATCACAAGTTTTCAGAGCTCAAAGTGGCGTCTTCAAATGTCTCCTTCTTCTGAACAAAAGTCCAGATGTCAAAGATATTAAATTTAACATTATATACAGTAGGAGTGGACAGTAGCAAAGTGCATTTACTTGAGTACTGTACTTCAGCATTATATTTTGGAGAAGATTATGACTTTCTTTGAAGCATAGCTTTGAAGTCAGCTGATACATTTTCTTTTCTTTTGATGTTATAGGCTCTATGCTGTGTTTGTCACAGGAGATAAAACAATCACAGTAAACAACTCGTTTAAACTACTAGTTCAAAGTGCTTGCTGCATTTTTTTTTTTTTCTGAACGATGGTAATGAAGCTGAAGTCCATGTTTGTTTGTTTTTTTAAATGGAGAAAGATTTATATTGTTTCAAATATTTGCACTCTCTACAGCAGACAGACTTCATCAGTGCCTACAAATATTGACCATCCAACCTGAAAAAGCACGTCGGGGTGTGTAAGCATTTGTTTGATTCCAACATTTTAATCAAAGCCTGTCTTTGCTTGCACTAGTTGACTTTTTATGGATTTTCATAAATTTGCTTGCTTGCCCCTGTGACTCATTATGTTCTGTAAATGTACTGTGACAACAACAACAACATGTTGACATTAAAAGGAAATACTTATTAGGCCTACTACAGTACTTTGACTGAAGTAAAAAACTGGATTGAACTTTCTCTTGTATTGGAGTAATATTTGACCAGGAGTGTCATTGGAGTTGTATACTTTGTCCATCTCAGCTATTGAAACATGACAAAGAGCAACAAATCCTGCCAATTGACCTGAGTGAATTACGTGTATCATCTTTTCACCATTTTTGCTTTTTGTCAATCATCTAACTGATTAATCGACTAATTGTTTCAGCTCCATCCACTAAATATAATAACGGAGGTGTTGGTAGCCATTAAATTAACCGATATTAACAAATAAATCCATTTCCTGCTCATAAGCACTCACAGCTGTGCTGGAAGAATATGAATATTTCGAAACAAAAAAAGAAAAGATTCCAAACCATGATGTTATTGTGAGGATTTTGTCCAAACTTTTGAAAATATTTTGTAAAGCAAAAAAAGAACACGGTAACAAGTGCAAAGTATTAAACTCTCAGCATTGCAGAGTGTGTTTTTTGACCTCAACATTTAACATACATTGAAATTGCAAAGACACAAGAAACGTTTGTCTGTCGCTGGTTAAGTAGAATCAATAGTAAAATTCCCCAGGAACCAAAGTAACACATAAACACGTAGACATTTATTTGATCGTACATGCTGCTCTTAGACCTACCGGCAGAGAAACTATATTTTTAGCAGCTTGATGCATCTCATGATGTATTTTATGATGTGTGTGCAGAGCTGCTAGCTGTGCCTTATAGCAAGGCTGGTCGCCTGCTGCTCAGATCTCAGGTGAGGAAAGGCCTGGAATCACTCATCCTGACAGCCACATCTGGCGCTACTTTCTCTGTCCTGTTGCCCTCAACTCTGCTCCTGAAAACAGATACCACTCTGATTTAACCACAGAGGGAAGGAGTTATGATAATAGCAGTTATGATAATAACGTTATTGGTGGTTATTAATGAGATGGAGAACAGACAGTTTACTCAGGAGAAATACACTCCCAAAGAATTGTGTGTGTAATAAAACCATTGTTACTGCTAGCTTTTTTTTTTTGTTTCCAGGCTTTGTCCTGCCGTTGCTGGAAAGCGAATTAATGCCAGGTGCAACAAGCAATCTTTCTGTTCTCTCTATTTGCTCTGTGGATTATACATAACCGCTGCTCTATTGGAAATGAAGGCTTACAGTAAATGCTGAAGAAAAAACCACATTTGAGCTGAAGCGTGACTTCATGAGCATTGTTTAGTGTTCAAATGTATTCAGACTCTGTCTTTAGGCCAGACGTTTGTATCTCTCACATTCATTTATTAAATGTTAGAATATTAAAGAACCTCAAACAGTTCACCTGCCTGTAACAGCTCGACATGTATCCAGAAGAATAACCTCACATGCACTCTGCTCTGCTTTTCTCTTCATTCCACGTTGGACGAAGCAATCAATTGGCAAGCTCAGCTGGTGCCAAAGCCACAGTTGAGGGCAAATTCTAGACAGAGCCAGACCGGCACACAGTCTTCATCTGTTTCCTGTTGAACCTAGGAAGTAAGGGTCGGAGTTCAGAGTAATATTTACGTTAATGGAATGACTCCAAACAGATTCAATTTCAAAACAAGAGCCTGAGGTATTCAGGAGCAGCCTGCACTCACACATTAGAATATAAACAAACACTTTTGGCACTCTTTCCATATGCCAACATCTGTTGTAGGTCCTCATCTTTATTGTGCAGTGATAATAACGTGTTTTGATGGAGACAGCAGACATAAACGTGAGTGAGCAGTCAGCTGCAGAAGAACAGAACAGTTTTCTGCTCTTTGCTTTGAGGAACACATCACCACAGGAGCCCATGATGGGAAAATCAGTTTGTCTGGATTCTCACTGAATGCTGTTCAGGGCGAGACTCAGGCCTGTCATGTGCATACATGGACACAAACACAAGGTTTAGTACCTGGCACATAACAACTGATTTCAGAATAAATCCCAGCGGTAACTTGTAGTTTATCCAAAACATGGTACACACAGAATTTCCATACAAATTACTGCTGAGAAATGTAATCTTCTTTTGCTATGTGTATTATGTTACAATTTACTGAGGTTAACGAATTTAGGAGAAGCCACCCGTTTTTTAAGGGTCACATGAGAAGGAGTTTGTTTGTTTAAATGGAAAAACCCATTGTTTTTCCGATGACATTTTTTTATTTGGTGACTTTTTACTTTTTCTCAGCACTGGGAACTCGTAGACTGCTTTATAATACAATATACCCCATATTGTACATTCGTATTTTGTCAGACAAGTTGCGGACAAACTTGTTGACTGTTTTTGGCTGCAAATACACAGTAATGCTTCATATTGTCTATATGACAATAAGAATACTTTTAGTTTTTAGTTCAGAAGTGAAAATAACAGTTTACCTGTTTATCCGTTCAAATTCTCAATTACCCAAGAAAACAGAGACAGCTGAACAGTATAAATTAGATTTCTACAGTCCATGGCCATGAAAACCAGTAGATCAATGAGTACCACATGGTCTCTATCATGTTCATGTGGTCGTCTGATTCCAGGTGCATAAAAAGAATCAAAGTTACAACTGCTTTGTGGGTTTCTCCCAGCCAGGTCTTTAGACAAACTGTACAACTTTGCCGACTGTGCCGGTCTGCACCTGATCCTGGGACTCAACGCGTTGCACAGAAACCCAGACAACTCCTGGAACACCTCCTCCACCCTGAGCCTCCTGAAGTACGGCGCCGGCAAGAAGTACAACATCTCTTGGGAGCTGGGCAACGGTCAGTACAGCTGCACAACACATAATATGATAGTCTGTTGTGAAAAGAAAGTTTAGGTGTGTGCTTTTAATTATATACTGTAGTTAAGTTTTGCTGAATTTGATTTCAGTTTTGTGGTACCACCTTTCTTACTTCACTACAAGTGGAAATGTATCTTTTATTAAATAACTTTCTCTGCAACCCTAAAATTTGCATTAATATCACAGTTAGTTCAAGAACAAATCAAGAAATACTTTAGCACAGATTTTAAAAGGTTCATGCAAAGAAAACTTGAAAACTATGAAGCTACAAGCAGAGAAACTACAATCTTAGACTTAATTTTACCCCTATTAAATTGTTATTCTAACCTTAACCAAACTAACCAAAGTCTAACCTGATCCCTAAACCATTTACAACATTATACACAAACAGTTTGTAGCTTAACCTAAAGTCCTAAAAAGCCTCTCTATACTGTAACTGCGGAGGTGGCAGGTTTCTTTAAATGAATGCTTAATAACATTTTAAACTTGTACATGCAGCCTCGAACAGAATTTAATTGAAGCATCATCAAGGAATAGTCCACAAGTCAGTTTTTTTTTAAACTAAAACTGTGCAGTGAGCAACCAGCTACACATTTTATCCATTCACCACTTACTGGCTATAAGAGCTTTGATAGAGACATTATTTAGACAGAGAGCAGTAAGTGAGAGTCAAGCAGTTTAAGGGTTAAGGCGAGGGTTCATTCAGGGATGAAAGGAACTGCTAGTCCTCATGTCATCCTAACCATCTGTGTTCCTGGGGAGCTGCAGTGCACACAGAGCCCTGTGTTTCCCTGCTGCACATCACTTCATATTTTCATTTCATTTCATCTGTAATAAAGCTTACAATAGAAACTTTTATTTAAGTCTAAGCCTAAAAGTACCATGCAAAATCCATTAATTGGACCATGTGAAAAATTTAGTGAGGACTTGAACCGTAGCAAAAGTAATCATTTCAAGTAAATCACCCAGACAGTGCAGACACAGAGCGAATTTGTAGAGGTTGAATGAAAAGGTGATCCTTTGAAATTTGTGAATAATATTCTCATTATAGGCTTTCTGGAAGACAGTACACACACAGCTACACACACACACACACACAAAACAGACATATTGAAAGTTTTATTTTACAGCTCAAACACAAAATGGTGCAGATATAATTACAATGCTCTTCAGCAAAGTGCTTAAACAGCAGTGGGCCTGCAAAAGTTTAGTTTTCGTCCTATTGGGGAAGCTAGTTCCCTCGCTCTCTTTGTTTTACAGATTCTGCAAGGCCACCCTGTGTGCTTAGACCATTCCCCTGACGCTGAGTCCATCTGTCTGTATTACTGCGAATTGCCCAATTATCCCTTTTTCTACTGGCTGTTGGATACTCTCTAGGAGAGCAAGATCAGACTACAACAACAATATTCTCTGCCACTACCCCACTGTTGCTTGTATAAACTCTATCTTTCTGGCTCAGTGTATTGCATCTCCTCTTCCCAGAGCCTAATGCCTACCGCAGCATGGTGGGTCGCGCGGTCAACAGCACCCAGTTAGCTCAGGACTACAACAAGCTGCGGACCCTGCTGCAGTCTGTGCGTTACTACCATCGAGCTCACCTCTACGGACCCAACGCAGGACGACCCAGGAAGAACGCCATTCTGCTGCTGGATGGGTGGGTCAGCAAGTAAAACATTGATTGGACAGGATTTGTGTCCTTGTTAGGCTATCCTGCTGGGAAAAACGGGGGAAGGTAGTGGAAAGTATGCTGCAGCGGTTTGATACTTTTACTGTGGTGAATGCACACACACACACATACACACACAATGTAGTAGTGTTCAGTGTTTATGGATTTCCACTCTGTAGGTTTCAGGGTCTCAGCTCCAGTTATACCGTGTCAGCCTAAATAAAGTGTCATCTGATTGATAATGTGATGGTACAACGTCCCACCTGCTGGTTTTACCCAGAAGCTCCAGCAGCTTCGGTTTGACTCCAATGGCTTATCTAATAGCCCTCTCTCAACTGCAGCTTGCCATCACCCCCTGAAGTTAGTAATATCATACTTTGTAGTTATACCTTTATTGACAAAAAAGGCCGGCAGTTTTGTATTTTGGTCATTAACACTTTATTGGAAACCCAAATTCACAACAGCCTTCTAACTATGTAATTTAGGGTCTTGTGTGCATAATAGTAAGCATCTAGAAACTATTAGGAATAAGGTTCACTCCAGATTCTTAGGTTTTTGTAAACTCTCCTGATAGTGGGTTTGAATTGGGCGCAGTTCTGCACATTTATTACTCAATAAATTCTGAGAACCAATTAAAAAATCCATGTCAGTTTTCCTACAAAACAAAATCCCGCTGCTCTCACTCAATCTGCCTCAAAGCCAGCTGTAGCCAAAAGAAACCAATGATTTTGCTACATTTAGTAAAATAAATAAGCTCAAATTATCAAGAAAGTAAAAATTCTTACACAGGTTTTCCTTGTTAAACAGAAAAGTTCAACCAACTCTTTTACCAAACTAAGATTAGCTGAATTGCTTTGTTAACTCCCTGTAAAACATGCTTCATTCAAGCAACAGAAACAAAATAAAACTAAAACATCTTGGTTAGTCTTTCTGCTGTTCCATCGATCGCCAACTCTACTCTGATCAATTCACCAAGGGAGATGTGAAAATATTCTGGTAAAATCACTGGTTCATCAATAGTTATGGACGTTTGTTTTCAGATTTCACTCAGATTTTCGTGGATGCTTAATGAGACTCTCAACATTGAAATCATATATGCATTTTCACCATTTCAAGCCACATTTCCAGATGATTTAAGTTAAACCATGATCCTGTAACTTAACCATAGTTACTGTACTGTCACAATGAACAGGACAAAGCACTAGTGCCACATGGTAATGTCCTTTTTTGTTCATGCTTTCAAGCCATTTTAGATCTCCTGCCAACAAAAAATGCATTCATAAGCAATGTTTTATGGAAAATGAAACACACAAGACAACAATATACAAACATGGGGAAAATCCTTGGAGTTTTGTATGTCACACTTACTCTCAAGCACATGAACACACCAGCAAGGAAGAAAGTTTGAAACGGTTTAACCAAGAACCAAATCTGTAACACTGTAACAATCTCAAGAAAGTATAAAATCTAAATATTGAATCAAATCCTTTGATACGATATGTTGTAAATTAGCTCAAACAATACAAGTCATTGATTTGATTCTCATAAGATGGACAAACTTCCTCTGTCACAAATGTGAATTTAGTTTGAAGTTTCCAATTGGTATGTTGCCTGAGCAACAAAATGTACTCTGAATACAAACAACCAAAATGTGGATTACTGGTGAATTGAAAATCAAATGTGAGATGTGAAAAACTGACTTACAAACACAGGTGGAAAAACTTTTCAAATCTTGCAAATGTAACACTTACATTCTACAAAATGTCATTTGGCTGAATTTCTGTAACACAAGTACTATTATTGATCATATTTACTGTCACCACAACCCTCAGATTAACTTTGTAGGTGCTGAGGCGCCTTTTGGGTGTTGCTCCCTGCCTTAGTTTGTCTTAACTCCTTCTGGATAGAAACATTCTTTCTCCGCTCTATTAGCCAAATAGATGACAACATCTCTCAAACATATTCATCACTTCCAAAAAAGTTAAGCCTCTCTGAGCTTTTCTGTCTGTTGAAATGGAAACAAACTTGACTTAAATTGATGCATCAGTGGCCCTGTACAACAAACACAGATTGAAATCAAACATCGATGGATATACACAACTCTGTCAGTGTTGGATAATCCGAATAAAGAGTGACCTTACGGAGAGACGAATAAGAAAATACCTCAATACTCCCAAGACATAAAACTTGAGTTTAGAACGTCATTTGGTAACTCTTCAAATGTAACTCTCCTGTTGAGCATTTATAAGCAGTATAAACATTTAATAAATAGTTTACAACACAGTAGTTGTGCACAGATATAAGTGTTTATTAATGTATTTTGTCAACAACTACAACTCCTCCTGTGGACACCCACAAGTGGAGGTGGGTGTATAAACAGATAATGAATAATGATATAGTACAACATGGCTGTAATAACATAAAGTATGTCTTCAAAAGGAGAAGTTATAGTTGTTGACAAATATTGTACAATAAAAGAATATAATTGCTTATTACAGTATGTTGTAAATGCTATATAGTTGCCACACAAGTTAATTTAAACATTAAGAACCCCATTACGATATTCAGTTTCACATACATGACAGTACTGATAATATTGCATCCAAAGCGGGGTCAAATACATTTTTCTCTTTGACACTGATGAATGAGTACAGATGAAATGCTGCTATACATTTGAGTAGTCAGGTTAGAGTCTTGAGCACTAACACATCAACATTAAATATCTACTCTCTGTTGTGGGTGGCTGAAAGGAAGATGTACAGTAATGAATGCTCTACAGAATGAGGAGGTTTGTTTTTACACAGGTATAACGAGGAACAACATTCAAGTTAATCCAAATAGAGTCCATAAAGGTGAAATAACGTGTGCTAAAATTATGAGTGTGTGCAGATACATGCACAGGAACAGTTTAATGTCTGAACGTCCCACACACGTTTGGACAGGAAGTTGGAAGACCGGAGAAACAGTAATTTGATATAGGCCTTACTTCACTTTGTACTTTGTACTACTCACATCAGTGAAACCATTAGGCACTGCTGTTTATTTCACCGAGTCCTGACAGTTAAAATTTACTCACAAGTAAAAGTTTGTGTGCACCAGTGTGTACATATGTACTGCACAGTTCAGAGTGATGAGCAGTGGACTCAAAGGAAAGGGAGGATGTAGAAGATTGGTTGCGAGGAGGAGGAGGAGGTGGAATGAGAGGATGAAGAGGAGAGAGCAAGGAGTACCCACAGGTCACGGGTGACACATTTAACGACGGGGTGATTCTTGTGTGTTTGACACTGTTACGAGGGGGTGGCTCTTGTGTTTGACAGCCCAACTACTCTGCTGCTCTCAGGAAATAAGATGAATTAGACACTTAGCTACTCAACAGTCCAAATATCAGAGCTGGACAGACTAAACAAGCCGGAGCGGTGAAAGTTTAGAGTTTAGAGACACACATTTGGGCATGTCTGACAAGCTGCTACCCCCAAATATGGAGCGATTTGGGTCAGGTAGAATAGGAAAAACACACACAGAAAGATGCAAAAGCTCAGGAGGTGGAAGGCAGACAGCAGGAGGGAGTGTGTACATGTAGAGTTTATGTTTGTGTACAGGATGAGTCCATTAAAAGTTTCACTGGGTTCACAACATTTTTTTGTGTCCTCAAGGGATGTTTGGAGTTTTTGTATTTAACTAACTGAAAGTAAACTCAACAGGCCGCAGGAACAGTGCTGTTTACTGTTTTACAAAACTGGAAGGGATTTAAAAGTAGTGTTTCTCTCATTTTTGCAGTTTGCAGATTTACCATATTACCTAAAACATTTGGTGTGAAGTAAAAATAATGATTGTTAAAATTATAACAGATAAAACTGTTTCAAATCGCGTATTTATTATTGCGTAATACTTACAACCATGACTCTACAAGTTGATATAAGCCAGATCCAGTGTGCTGTCAAAACTCTTAATGTGTGCAGTACAAAAAAAACTCTAACTTTCCACATCTTTTATGTTTTTTCTATTTACTTTCCTATATAAAGTAAACCAGTTCTCAGCTGTGCAGCTGTAAATCTTTCCAGAGATGGAAAATGTAACAAATTTTATACTTTTTGTGTCATATGTATTTAATTTGGCCTTTTGTGAAAAATATTTTCAAACTATTTGCCTTAGGAAGTAAATAAAAGCTTGCATTTAATATACAGCAGGACTTAAGACTATTTAACACAAATTATGTTCTTGTAGATTTACATATCAAGACTTATTTTCTATAAACTGGAAAGATTTTGACTTCCTACTTCGACATGCTGTGCACACATGCAGTTTTTTTTGTAAATGTTAATGTTGAGAGAAATAGAGATTAATCTTTTTTTCTGATTTTCAGGTTCATGAAGAATGCTGGCTCTGTTGTAGATGCAGTTACGTGGCAACAGTAGGTATTTTACCCTTTTTTTCTATTTTATTATTTTATCTGTAGAAAACCCCAGAAACCATATCTCTAACAGCACACACCATGTTATGTTTTATACCATTATCTCCCCCTTATGTATATGCTGCAGCCAATAATAACTATCATTAAGACTGTTACTGAGACAGGCCGATGCATAATGTGGAGAAACGTGTTTATCCTGCAAATGGAACAACAGGAAAAGGATCCTGAGAGAGCGTGTGTGTTAAATTAGTAACACCTGACATTTGCCTATTGCATATCCTGAAGGAATGACACAGACATTGTTTGATAATATCCCCCATGTTTTATCTGTATCTCTTTACGCACGCATATGTCAAATGTGTACAGAAAGGCACACCCCCACTGTAAGCTCAGGAAAACCCCATGTGACTGAGTGAGTGGTCATTAAGGTGAAGGTCAGGTCTAATTAGGAGAAATTAGAAGAAACGGAAGGAGGCAGGGCTGTCAGTAAGGCTTAGAAAAACACCACCCACACTGTTAAAATCAAACCATATGCTCTGGCTCATTCCCTTTGTCAATTAGCCCGTTTTACACTAGAGATCCAGATTCCAGTCTAACCAGCCTGCGTGACAGAAACTCTGACCTCTACAAAACAAGCCAAACTAATAAAAGCAGAGACCACTCATTAACACGTCTACGACATAGGTTTTACTCCCCTGCAGCTGGCTCGAGTTATTTTCAATCGAACGGTGTATGTCGGAAACGCTGTATTTATTATAAACCGGTTTAGAGAATCATATGGATTTGTTTGTCTGTCTGTGGCTTACGGTCAGAGGTGATCAGCTAGAGCTTGTGGTGATCAAACATGTTGGTTATGTAGTGAAATGCTTGTGTACCTCCAGATCACGAAACATTGATATGTTGTTTGCATGATGTTATGACATTTTTTTCCACAACATTGTAGTTTCACATTTGCTGCATCTTGTCTAACTTCCTGCCTGTCCGTTTTTTGGATTGGACAACAAAACAGTATATTTAGTCATTCTATCTGTTTCTCTTTTCAAATTTATGAAATATAATATAATATAATAATATTTTCTTTCACTTTATGTAAAGAGCGTGCACTTTATAGAGTCAACAAAGATGCTTACCTTAATGTCAGGATGCACATGTCCTTTTCAGTGCGCCTTAATCCTTACTGAGATATTTTTTAGATAAGTTAAAGGGTCTATTCAACCAAACGATACATAATATTCTCTTTACTTACCTTTTGTAGTATGTATCCATGCAGACTGTTTTGGGTATAGAATATTTTTTATAATATAATAATTGATAAATAGAACTGGATTTGTGATGCTAGAATATTAAAATCGACAAGATTTTAATATTTTCCTGTTGAATTTCTGGCAACATCGGTCTGTTGGTCGGTTAACCTCTTTGATCCCAGGCTGATGTATCTTAACAACTATTAAACAGATTAGCATGAAACTTTTTGCAGACATTTATAGGCCTCAGGGGATGCATTTTCTCCACTTTGCTGATCCCCTGACTTTTCCTCTATAGAACCACCATGAGGTTTGACATTTGTGGTTTTAAATGAAATGCCTCGATAGCTATTGGATGGAGTGCCATAAAATTTGGTACAGACATTCATGTCCTGCTCAGGATAAATTGTAATAAGGAATGTAGTGATCCCTTAAATTACTGTCTGCTGTAATTTCTCACACCATCACCACGACAAAACTATGAATAAATACCTGCAAAACTAATGTTTTGTTCTTAACCTCAGCTCTGTTTTGTGTTCAGTTAGCATTGCAAATCACTGAACTAAAATGGTGGACATGGTAAACATCAGCATGCTAGCATTGTGAACGTGTTAACAAGCTACTGTAGAGCCTCACAGAGCCACGAGCACGTACGCTCTTAGTCTTGTTACAGAGTTGTGAGCAACACAAAACACAAAATTGCATTCATCTCTGTTGTTTTGGTGCATTGGCAAAAATCTCAGATATGGATATCTGAAATCTGAGCACATAAACCAGAACCATCTGCATGATTGGAAACCATTAGAAGTAAGTTTTTTGTAATTTGGGTGAATGGAGTCTTTGATGCTACACATACCTATAACACCTGCACCCTCTAACCTTTGATATAGTGAACATGTTCTGCCATATCTAAATGGGGCTGCTTCATGGTGAGAGAATTAAGCCGGTCAAAGTGTGTGACCGGCTGCCAATTCTAGCTGTGAAAACATCAGCAACATAAGTGAACAAGACAACTTTACGATTCGGTGTTTGTAGATGCCCTGTAGCAACAAGCTTAATGTGAGCCCTAATTGTTCCAGCAGTGGGGTATTAGTAGTATGCACACCTGAGTTTGAAGCAAGTGAGCAAAAGCCCCGCCAGCTAAACTTGTTTTAATAATGAAGTGATGAAAGGTACACTTTAATGACCCCTTGAAAATGAGCACTTCTTGTACTAAGCACTGTGGTCTTAAAGTGAATTAGAAACATGCATGTTCATCAGTCATACTCTTTGCAGCTACATGACCACATTTTAAATGGGCCAGGATGACACATATACCCACATATTCCTCGTCAGATTGACAGTGGTACTGCATGCCAGAGAGCATGGTGTGCTGGTTATTTATATCCGAGTGGAGAAAACAGAGATGTTAAAGATTTGCGATTTCCACCTTTATAGTCTGAATCACAGAGGGACTGTAAATTCACTGATAGCATTCCTCAGGGAAGCTCCATATCCTTAGCTCCATATCCCCGACTGTTGTAATGATTGATCTGATGGTAACCTGCTGGTCCACATCAAGGAACACATCCTCTTCTTACGTTGCTACCCCTCTGCTCACCCCAAATCTCTTGCTACACCAGATGGCCATTACTTGACACTTCATGTGCAGTTATTACAAGTAAACTGTTATAGAGTGTACTCATGCTTTACTAGAATATTTCCATTTTATTCCAGTGCAGCTTTACAGGTCTAGTTTTACTAGTCAAATCAAAAGGAACCATTATTCTTCAGTAATTTAGTAACTGTAATAACTGTAAATGAAATTTTAAATCTAGGATAGTAGTTTTGATATTTTTGATACTGTTCCACCTCTGTCTCATCTCAGCTTGTCTGATTAGATCATGTTTATTTCTTTAATCTGTGTTATATTTTTGTTCTAATAGACTGATAGTTTTAGTGAGCTGTTTTTTTTAAAGCGTTTTTTTTTTCAATGCTCACTGGGAGCTGACAAAGTGGATCTTTGTCTGAAAATACTCAGACAGTAAATTTGATTGAATTCTGGTCAGTATGGTAGTTATGTATCATGCCAAACTGAACAAAGGAAAACATCTTGGTTTTATTTTGTCTTGGTTCTAAACTTGAGCATTTCTGTGAATACCAAGCTCTAATCACATCAGTCTTTGTCAAAATCAAACAGTTTTCTTTATATTTATTTCTTTAATAGGGTTTCTACTATAATGAGCCACCAAACTTGGTATTTAGTAAAGAAAACTAATGTTGCCTTGTTACCTGATGCCAAAATTCCCAGTAGCACTGATTTGCAGTGTAAAATATTGCAAGAATAGCTTGTACTGTCCTTTATTCTGTTTCCATATATGAACTGGAATTTCTTCCCCTGAGATCTGGACCGAAGACTTATTGTGAGCTCTCTGGAAAGATGACAGGATAACCAAATAATTTGTGTAAAGCAATGACTTAATCCGTGTGTTGTTTATAGTTTGGGGCCAGGAGCTTGGGACTTTTCCAACACTGTGACGAAAATTTCAGCAAGGTTAAGTTCGGATTGCAACACTGCTTCAACAACAAAATTCAGCTCTGTTCTCAGCAGTTTTGTTGACACATCTGTCATTTCCACAGACTTTTCCATAACAGGTTCAACAGAGGTTTGACCTTTGTTTGGAATATTTTGATACTGCAGTTGTTATGATTATTCTTGTCATCTGGCTTTATTGTTCACAGTACAGTGCAATTCGTCCTTGGCATTGTCCCGTATCTAACTTGTTGAACCTTTACTGGAGAAATGTACTGCTCTCTAGCATTCTCTAACTAACTTGATTGTCTCAATTGTAAATCGCCTATCATAGTTTTCCTGGAGTGTTCTCTGGTTTTGGAAGAGGGAAAAAAAGCTAAATTGGCACAAACTTTTGGAGCTTTGAGCAGGACTGAACTGAGCTGATCTGGTATTTTATTGATAACATTTGTTGCCTCAGAAGATTGAGGGGAGAAATCTGCTCTGCACTGAGGCACATATTTTTAAGCTGTCTAATTAACAGGTGTTACATCTGTTTCTGTTATTTCTTTTAGTTTTGTCATGGTACTGTAAATATATACCACAGAACGAGTATGTACTTTGTAATTTTATTTCACAAAATATTTGGTGGGTTTTTTGCCAAATTATGGCTCTCAGTGAGTAATTTCAGTCTTGTGCATGCAACTGTGAATGATTTGGAAATGTTACAGTCCTTTCTAGGCCAGCGTTGTTTCCCTTGTATTACATCACTGGGTTATAAAATTTGCAAACCTAATTTTCCACCATTATGATAATGATGTTATGCAAAACCAAGTGATGTAAAGCAAAAAGATTATCCTCTAGGGCTGGATATTCACAGGTGGATCCCCAAGATTTTCTTCTGATTCAGATCAGTTCATCAAAATGGTAAAAAAAAAAAAAGAAAAAAAAGACAATATGTTTTAGTTTCAACTTTTCAACTCAAGATCTATTTTAAGATTCATGTTACAAATGTTTTTTATTTGTTTGTTTTCTTCTGCTGTGCAAATAAGATGTGCTTTATGCTACCTGAAACATTAACTGCGTGTGGTTGTTGTGTGGTTGCATGCTTCTTTTTCCTCTCTTGGACTCTTGCAGAGGATCTTGGAGAGGCTTTCTGTCTGCCCACAGGCTGATGTTCCTCAGGACTTTGGCTTTAACTTCCAATAGATTTTTCTCTCATCATGCACTCCCAACATCATCTCTAATTATCATCTCTCTTTGTGTCTTCATCGCTCGTACACACACAAAATCACCACAGATGGATGTCTGCATTGTTCAGTCTCAGTCTTCAATATCAATACTTCCATTTCCTCTCTTACACAATCCCACATTTTGACATAGAATTGGATTGCCACTACGCTGAAGTGTAATTGAATATGTCAGTCCCTGTTCACTATAACTGTTGTAGTAAAATAATGTGTTGTGTACCTATGAGACCACTGAAAATTATTCTCAGTGGTTTGGGTTTAAAACAGCACACAATGAGTCGTAACACCGTAAAGTGCTATTTCCTTTCTAAGTTGTTTCACTTTCTTCTTGGTTTACTGTTAAAATTCCAGTATATCACAAGACATTATTTCCCAAAGTGAAAAGGGTAGATGGCACTGGGATTGTCAACCTTAATGACTGTTGAACAAGGAGAATGATATAATATTATATGATACATAATTAACTTTAAAGTCGCACAAGGACAAACTCTGAACAGGTTAAGCAGGTGGGTGGATGCTTGGATGGATAGAGAATCACAATGAAGCTAGTACTTGCTCACTTTATTATTTTTTTTTTTACCATCTGTGCTGTAATAAAAATCACATGCTTGCTGCTCACATTGTGAAGTGTGTGCAGAGTGTTTCTCTCACAGCATTTTTTTATGCATTTACATTACAGTTACTACATGGATGGCAGAGTGAACAAAGTGGAGGACTTCCTAAAAACTCGTCTATTGGACACACTGACAGAACAGATCACTAAAGTCACCAAGGTACTTCCTTCAAAGTCCTGAAATTAAAATTTACTGTGTGTACAGTATGCTGCATATATCCATAAATATACTGCATATGCATATATTCCATATTTCTGAAGTGGCTGCTCGATTCATCCCCAACAGTGAGTTAATTCTACATCTGTACTGTAGACACAGAATTAGGTTAATATCAGGTGTACTTTTCAGAGGTCACATCTCAGGTCTTTCCCCTTTTGAACAACTTTCATTTTTATCAACTTAGACTTTCAAACCACCTCAAGGGGAGAATATGAAGAAACGTCTCATTTGAATCGAGAAATATGTTTGCATATCTTTTGAGTTTGCCAAGTTATGGATCGGCCCTCAGCTAGATTTTGCGATGATACAGCCACATGTGCAAACCACTAGAGTGAGCCCTCAGGCAGAAAAGGTTGTGTTCACCATGAGGTAATGTTATCAACACTAGTCTGCCGTGGCAGACTTGCTGATTTGTAAGAGATGGCTGCGCCAAAGTGCCTCAGAGAAAAAGAAGCAATCCTTCCCAAGAACAAAAGTTAAAATGTAATGGGAGTGAGAGTCTCTTGTACATTACCACTCAGATAAAGTCAGTGGGATCAGTTTTTTGTATTTTTATTTGTTTGCGTATATGTAGAAGTATTTTGCTGCCAGCTATGCCGATTTTGAATTTGAATGAAGATCCACTGATTCAAAAGAACTCTCAATGTGAAAGACGTGTCTTTCCATCAATCATGGCAGGTTGTGAACACACATACTCCTGGTAAGAAGGTGTGGCTGGGTGGACTGGGGCCAGCTTGGGCAGGAGGCATCAGTAACCTCTCTGACACATATGCTGCTGGATTTCTGTAAGTACTGCTATACCGTGTTCTGTAGATAATGATACATTTAATAATAAAGACTGAAACAAGCTGCACAAGTTAATTTCATAGTTGTTTGGAAAAAAGGATTTATTGCCAATGGAGTACGTATCATATTGGCAGCATGTATCTCAATCAAAGCTGTTACCGCCTTTTGCATTCCTGATATTCTTCTGTGTGTGTGTGTGTGTTTGTATGTATTCCAGGTGGGTGAACACGCTGGGCATGGCTGCTATGCAGGGGATTGATGTTGTCTTGCGTCACTCATTCTTTGACTATGGATACACACACCTTGTGGACCAGCACTTTAACCCTTTACCTGTAAGACTCTCAATTTAAGTCCATCATGGATTAAAATGTTTATTGGATCACAAAAAATAAACAAACAAACAAAAAAAAAAAACAGGGATCAAGACCCGAGCGGTCCTGTTGTGATCTGGACCTTTTCTGCAGCAGACCCAGTGCCTTGATGGCACCTCTCGCTCTTTCCCGTGGGAGCTATTAGGTGAGATGAAAGGCGTTTAGTGGTGATGAGTGGTTAGACGCGGGGGCGAAATGCCATGTAACCTTAGCCTTTTGTCAGTAGCTCAGGACAGTGTCACTGCTCCCCTCAACCCCCATCACACTGTGTGCTTCTCTGTGCGGGACAGTCGGCCGGTGAGAGATCTGCAACCTGAGATGCTGATACACAGACATGTTAGTAAAATAGCCTCCAACACTGTGTGAAATGAAACTGCCCAATCCCTAGTTCCTCCATGGTTTGGTCTGAATCATGCAGGGACCAGAAATACAACAAGCTTGGTCTACAACACCGTATTTCTCATCTGAACCACGGAGGTCCTGATGTTTATTGTTCTGAAAGTTGAACGTGAGATGTTCCTTGGTAATTTGTTTCTTTTTAAAAAGGGAGACATTTAAGTCTTGTCTTAAACTGATCTCATTTTGCTGTGGAAAAAAATAAATTAGAAGTGTGAAAGAGTGATAAAATTCTACCACGAGCCAAGTTCATAAAAGAGATTTATTAAGTTCATAAAAAAGGGTTTAGATTAAGTTGAGGCAGAGCAGGGGTTAGAGGCTTAAATTAAGGACGTGTACCATAAATCTTTGTTTCTGCAATGAAGGAAAAAGATGAAGGCATTAATCAAACATTTGTTATTATTCAAGATTCTTTTATTCTTGC
The DNA here is from genome assembly GCA_028641955.1 of Protonibea diacanthus. Lineage (NCBI taxonomy): Eukaryota > Metazoa > Chordata > Actinopteri > Sciaenidae > Protonibea > Protonibea diacanthus. The sequence continues at coordinate 12,676,325 of CM053989.1, forward strand.
ATTGGTCAGAAATTGCTGCTAGAATGTATTTGAAATCCCAAAATACCATTTTAACCACTAATGTTATTGGGCTCATGAAGTAATCACTTCTCCAAAATCTGACAATAATTTTTCACTAAATCCCTCATTACTTCTCTCTCGCAGGCATGCACTTTACTCTGTCTTACTTTAACTCTGAGATATTAAACAATCGAGATGGCTTCATTTTTTTCCCCTCCATTATTTTTCTGGGAATGATGACCTCCCGCTAGGATCACAATGCTTTTAACATGGCTGGATGTCTAAAGGCTGCACCAGCCTACCTGCTGAGAGAATTCACTGCAGGGCCAACCTGTCCTCTGCATGGGAAATTTATGACCTGGCCCCTTCCCCTATAGGATGACTCCCCTATTGGTAGAATCCACTGAAAGCCCCTTTCCCACTGAATGACTTAACAAATTCCACACACATCCCTTCCCTTTTTTTTTTTTTTTTTTTTTTGCTCTTCTATCAATTATACACTCTTTTTCTATTTTGTTTTCTTTACACTCCACACGTGTCTGTTGTCTCCCTCCAGAGGGAATATTGGGAAAGATGAGGTAGTAGGCTGCACTCTCTAACAGCCCCCTTTTCCCCATGTTGAGCCCTCCCACATGCAAACCTTCATGACTCTGCAGATTGTGAATACTCTTCTTCTTTTCTGTTCATTCTTAACGGCTTTTGTCTTTTTATTATTTTATGGGAAACCCAATTAGAGGCTGCTGAAGATTGTTAATTTCTTCATGGAACTAGTTAAATTAGAAACACTGAAATGTTGAACTTCCCGCTAGATGCAGTGTAATTGTATAACCTCGTACTTTGATCTTTGGATTCTCAGGGATTAACAAGGTCTCAGCTAGGCAGTCTGACTCTCATTTGCTCCATTTAGCTAGACACTAAAGGTTAATTGTTATTCTCCTTATTATTGTCCTCTTATTCTCTCAACTGTGCAGCTGAGGTTTGATTGGTCTCTGGTGGTATGGTTTTACTTTTCTGGAGTCCTTGACATGTTACTGGTTTACTTGCGCCCGCCTGTCTTTCTCTCTATTTCTTAGTCTATGTGGTATTTCGTTAGGATCTTAAAATGATGCTCCTCCAATTGATGCCTGTATTTCTGTTCATCTCTCCGTCTATCCAGAGAAAGAGAGTTGGGGAGACAGACCGGTAATTAGACAGGAAAACGGGCAGACAGTCAGCCCTCTGAGGAGTTAGAACCACAGCTGATATTTCCCGAAAAATGTCAGTATTATGTCCCGCCAATTCCTGTTCTGGTCTCGGATTTTAACACGCCCGTAGTTTCAAATATATCGATTTATTGATGGTTTGTTTCACTCAAGTTTTGAAATTTAAACACAAAGCGATCACATCGCCCCCGCCATCTTGCGCAAATAAAACCAGACTCGTAACTGTTCTTTGTTTTATACACTATGTATTAATCATAGATCACAGTTCTGGCCATACATTCATCCACCCATCCCTCTGCCTGTGGCCAACACTATACAGTTCCATACTGTGCTCTGCTTCTTCGATGCCTTGGCAGCAAATTAAGTTAAAGCCTGCATGGAAAAAAGAAGCCCTTAAATGTTGCCATATGCAGGATTGCATGGGAACTTCCTGAGGAACACATGTTGTTCTGGGTCTCTAGGAGAGGTGTTGAGTCTGTGTAGTCTATAGAGTGAGACACAGTATGGTGGACCACTCAACACTGATAACAAAAAACAGCAATTCATGATAAAGCATAATATTTTGTAAAAATGTCACAAATAAGACCTGTCAATTCTAAGCGGGTCAGCGGTTGTTAGATACAACGTGACACGTTACATGGGACAGTCGGCTCCAACTAAACGCTGAGTATAAAAGTGCTGACATATTTGGATTTGACATTTTTGTGGATTATATATGTTTTTTTCACTATGTCACAACTAAGCTGCTTTGCTGACACATTCTTAATACTCACAGTTTGTGAAATTCAATCTGTTTCTACAATCACCAGGACGTTGAAAAAACAAAATGGAGATTTTAGTAATATTTCCTTTCAGCAGAATTCAGTATCCAACATTTCTGTAATAAAGTCTCTTTCAATAAAATTCCTTATGTTAGATTTAACCTCACACTTAAACAGTGGAGTTGGTGATGTTTTTAAAATATTTCTCTGCTGTCAGTCATGTCAGATCTTTAAATTTCCTTTCCACACCTGCCTGTTCTCAACATTATGGTGATAAAATCAACCCGTGCTATCATGAAAGTGATGCCAAATGTGTGTCTGTGTGTTGTGATGTTGTCTCACAGGATTACTGGTTCTCTCTGGTCTTCAAGCGTCTGGTTGGTCCAAGGGTATTAGCTGTGCGGGTGGCTGGACTACAGAGGAAGCCGCAACCAGGACGAGTCATACGAGATAAACTACGTATCTACGCCCACTGTACCAGCTACTACAAGTATGTGAGACAGCTGAGGCACCTTGGATTAGTTTGTAACCTGCATTTAAAGGGTTAGTTTGGGTTCTTTGAAGTGGGGTTGTATAAATACTTATCCATAGTCAGTAGACAGCGGTCGGCATGCCCGCAGTTTGGAGAAGCAGACAGGAGTACCAGCACGTACGCTGAGCAACGCACTGCTGTTGATGGGGACAGCAACCAAATGTATCTTAGCCATCTAAAAAAAATCAGTATCAGTTTTAAGTGTACAGTATATTTAGAACATTTTCACCACTTTACCTTGGTGACAGGAAACCCTTTCCAACAGGAAACTGAAGCATTTATCACTCTCTCCTAAAGCCTCCAGATTCCTTTGATAAAATCAGCAAGCAGTTGCTGGTCTACCACGGCCTCTGATTTGAATTATGCGTTTAAATGCTGTCACATAATAAGACAAATAAATGAACTGACTGAGGAAGAAACTCCAATATTCTGTGAGGTAAAATTACTGCTTCTGAGTCTCGGCGCTTTGAAGAGTGCATAGATCAATTTAAACGCTTCAGTTTCCCGTCAAAGGACCGTCTGACAGCACAGTAAAGAGCGGGGAAAATATTCTTAATATAGCGTACATTCAGACTGGTATTGATTTTTTTTTTTTTTTTTTAGGTAGATAAAATAAATGTTATTGTTGCCCCCATCTACAGCAGCAAATAACCTACCTTCTGTGTGCTGGTCCTCCTCTCTGCTTCTTCAAACTGGAGGCTGGAGGCGACTACCATCTGCGGTAACACACTTACTATGGATAAGCACTTCATACAATCCCACTTCAAAAACTCAGAACTTACACTTTAAACACAGCAAGAGTGTATATTATCATTATATAGTGTGATTTTCTTTCATTTGAGGTCGACAGATGACAGAGCACACATCCTCTTGTGTAGCAATACTTTGGGAATGTCCTTGAAGATTTAGATAGAAAACAGACCACTGCGGTTTTAACTTTATCTACTCTGTCCTCCTGCAAACACCTGAGGCTCAGTGTCTGGTGGGGAAGAACAAAATCCCTTGCCGGCCCATTCAGCTTCCCATAAATAAGCAGACGGCAGACACCCGCTCATTCACAGCTCAGAGCCTATAAAATTTAACGGGTATCACTTATCAGGTGTGTGGGTTCTGTCTCCCCGTCGTCAAAGAGCCGCTGAAAGGTGTGCGAGGCCTTTATCCCATCTCGGATTGGCTAGAGGGGGTTATTTGAGGGGGAGGAGGAGGGACAATAAGGTGGTCTGTGCTGGGAGGAGATAAAGAGTGCCACCATGGCCTGTTCAAGGTTATCATTTAACCCAGGCCAGTGGCTGTCAGCACCTGGCTAGACTTACGGCCTTACTCTAGACAGGGCTCGTTTACAGGTGGAACATCTCTTAGAAAAATCGTGGAGTATTACACATATAGACGGTCGATGGTTTGACAGTGGAGTTGCATAACGGCTTGGTGACATGCACGCAAATATCTGAAATAGTTTTCACCAAGGCTGCTCTTTCAGCCGCCTGGAATGTACGGTGAATTTGGGAGTGAAGAGATGCCCCATGGCATGTGATGCCGCGCAGCTCCACTTAACATACCAATCAGCCCTGAACTCATATGATCAGACACTGAAGCACTAAAACAGTCCCTCTTGAATCCAATCCATCTTGCCATTATTTCTGCCACTTTGTGGTTTTACACAGTCCGCTCTTAAGTGGACGAACCATTGTAGTCTTAGTGGTTTGACTGTACTATGTAAGACAGCAAAGACTGTGAATATGCTGAGGCAGTCCGTGGTTTGAAAAGTCTTTGCAGATTAGATATTTGACTTTCACTGCCCTTTTACCCCTTTTAGTGGTTTGTATGGCATTTATTTCACTTTCCAGCAATGCTCTGACATCAAACAGCATCAACACATGTTTATGTTCCTGGTTTGGATCCTTTAAGAACCTCATCATTTGAAAAAGGCCTGAGAGGTCATTATCTCTCCCTCCATCTAACCATCTGATCTATCACTCAGATCCACGGTCCAGGTTTCTCATAAACATGCCTCCAAGAGTTTAACACAGAGCCAGAGACACAGCGTTCCCATCAGCAGTACACTCTTCTCTTGGTAAATCTATCGAATATGACTCACCCTATGCCCAAAAGAACAAAGAAACATCAAACCAAAAACCTTTGGAGGTGCTAACTTGGAGCGATGCCTACCAGACCGGTTAGCACAGCCCTGACCCTGAACACCAAGGTTGACATATGGTATTCACTACAGCTGTGTTGTCTTTGTCCTCATATCTGGGCTCTTATTAGATTTTATCGTGTTTGTCTTATCTGTCTCGCTTAGTTATTTACCTCTGGCCATAGTCCCTATCAAGTTGTGTCCCTAGTGCTTTGCTCTCAGGAGAGGGACTCAAACACTGTTGTCTGAGTAACTCAAGAAGCGTTGCCTCCATCAGACCCTGGACTGTACAGCGACAACTTTTAATATTGGATACTGTACAAGAGCAGCATCAGAAAGAGTTTTTAGGGATGATAAGGTCTTTAGAAATTGAATGTGGTTTATTATGGTTCATACTAAATATAGATGATAGGTCTTAGCCTATGGTAAAGGACAACTTGCTGCGTAATGGAATTCCATTCTTGAGCAGACTTTATCTTACTTTATTATTTTTCTGCAAGTCGTTTGATCCAGATTAGATCAAGGAGTTGTGGTTTGATCTTATTACTATATGTGATGAAAATACAGTATCAAAGACTTTCTTCTCTTTGTAGTCATCTTTAATTACAGAGAATTTTATTCAACATGGCAATGTAATATATAATGAATCCCTATTAACAGATGTGAAGAGGAGTCTTTTTTTCTTGTTGTGTCCAGATTGCCCTTTTTTTTTTAAGGTAAAGAAGAATTAATATCATGTTGTTCATTTTCTTTATGTTACCAGTCATAACTATGTGAGAGGGTCCATAACAATCTACATCATCAACCTGCATCGGTCGCGAAAGAAAATCAAGCTGGCAGGGACGTTACGGAACAATACTGTCCATCAGTACCTGCTGCAACCCTACGGCACTGACGGACTCAGAGCCAAGTTAGTACCTCTCTGCCTCGCTGTCTCATGCACATGCACCTAGAGCAGCAATGAATAATTGTTTTCTATCCAAACAACAATGTGGTCCTCGTTTAGAGTATCCTGTTCCATTCTTTCACGCTAATCAAACAAGACAAAATGCACTGTTGAGAGACCCAGGTTATCAAAACAGCCATACAAGTCTTTAATACCTAACCTTCCTTGTATTAAAAAAAGAAAATAAATAAATACCCATTATTTTTTTTTCCTTGTAATGTTAAAAATCTTTGTTGAAGCAGTTTTTTAGAGGTTATTTTATTTTTGCAAAGGCCCAAAAGGCGTGGAGGTGATGAATAGGGATAATGAGAATTTAATGAACAATTTTATGAGTCTTCGGTTATTAGATTTTTTTCTAGCCTTAATAGGGTGTTAAACACCGGCCCTTCAAAAGACAAAACGGGTGTTGGACTTGAGCTGTATAATTCACGCTGAGTCGGCATGTTGCATGTATACACACCACAAAATCTACCCTTGTGCGCACTAACTTTGTCTAGGTTTGAGATAGCTTGAGACAACATAACTCTTAAGGAATAAGACAACAAATGAAAACGAATAAAGAATAAACCGCTTTCCTTTGTCAGTGAAGAACTTTTATGATTAATAGATTGCATTGGCTTACTAAAAGTGAAACTTGCCAACTTAGTTTTAAAGGGAAATACTGCCTTCAAAGAGTTTCGATGTGTTTACACCCTTTTGTTTTCATTTGTTTTTATAGCCTACAACAGATGTTTTATCAATGGATTTTAACATCCTTTCATATTTATGCCATTTTAACTCTAAATTCCGTTTTACTAAGCATGATATATTACGCTTTATGTAACAAGGTAATCTAATTCATATTGCCTCAAAACGTCACTTAAAATTAATGGTTTGTGCTCTCAGTCTCTTCCTCTCTCCTTTAAGCCCCTGGCCTGTTATTCTGACTCAGACTTAAGCCTCAAATCCTGGAATAACAGCCTAATGACCCAGGACTGTATGAGTGTGTGTGTCTTTGTGTTATACGATACCTACATGCGGCCTTAATTGAGGCTGAGGCATGATCCTTCAATAACAGTATAATGATGGAGGATGTTTTAGGTGTTAGAACAGGATTGCAAGGCAATTAATAGGAGAGCAAGCTAACGATGGGCCTTTTTCAGGCCTTAAGTGCTTTTCTTTACCACCGGCAGTGCAGGGAGACTTTCATGAAGAATTTAGCAACACCAGATGTCTATAAATTTGTCTGAGTAGTCTGAGTATTGAAGTATACGCATGTTGTAGGAGAACTTTGAACAGTTCAGTTTGATTCATAACTTCTACTTATTGAGCATAATTTCATTAGATGTTTTATTGAATTTGAGGTAAAATTACACAGACCACTGTCCTTAATCCACATATTATTGTGAACTTTACAATATAACAATAAAAATGGTTACTATTAACAGCAGCACTTTAAAGCTGAAATGTATAAATACAGAATGAGGACACATTTTGTCTTCGGAACTTGATTTATTATGTCACACATTTATTGATAGTTATTATACTTATGGATATCCTTGTATGGATAAAGAGAAACAGTGCATTTAAAAAAAAAAAAGTGAAAGTCATACTCAAGCTGACTGTTATGACGAGAGTTTCATGATATATTCCTGCTGGATTATTTAAAAAAGTTATTTAAAAAAAATTATTGTGGTGATATGCGGCCCATAATCCATTTGTAAAAGTATGTGCCGTAACTTACATGTGACATGTGATAACTGCTCTTCTATAACATTAAATATTCTTTTATGTTATTATGTTTTCTTATAGTAAAGCTATTAACTAACAGAAATATAGAAACTAAAGTATTATTGATGTCATGTGAGGAATAAAATTAAAGAAAAAATAAAGAAAAAACAGTCAAGGAATGAAGTTATGAATAGCATCTATAAAGAAATGAAAGGCAACTCATTCTGTTCTCTGTAAAGATAGTAGAGAAAAGTGAAATGTTTTGTAACAGAGTAAATCTGCATGTGAGCATTTATTTAACAGGTTTAAATTAACAGCATTTCTTAATTACACTTACTGTATATAGTTCAGATTGTGGTTAGTCCTCGCTTCCCGAGAGCACAAACAAAAACAAAACACTTTTTACAGTTTGCAATAACCCAGCTTATTCTACTTTAACTCTGGGAAATGTTGTTATATGGATATATTGTAATAACATACAGTATTATTATTAACAATCTGTGTCTTGGGCAAAAATATTTTTTTAGGACTGTGACAAATAAAAGATTTAAACTAAGGAAAACTTTATTTTAAATATTCTAATTGGTTCGTATAGATATCGTATAGCCCCATAACTTGTACTGCTAAGAGTCATAGCTGTGATTGTTGCTGAAGAAGAATATTTAAAATGTACTATTTCTGACTGAAAACTTTTGGTTCAGTTGGAGTTGTGAAATTTCAACTTTGTAACAACAGCACCCCCAAGTGTACTGACAGAGTCAACAGTTAAAGACATGAAAGTGCATGAAATGATCCAGATTTGTTGCCTTCTGTTGACATTGGTTAAAAAAAACAACACTTCATTGACCTCCTCGTCTTTATTTCACATATTTTTCCAAAACCACCAGTTTTATGTAACAGTCTGCATTTCCTGTTTTCTTTTCTCTTTTCAGATATGTCCAGCTAAATGGGGAGAAGCTGCTCATGGTGGACAATGAGACATTCCCAGAGTTGAAGCCCAAGACGCTGAGGGCTGGACGGACAATAGCCATGCCTCCAATGACTATAGGCTTTTATGTCATCAAAAACATTAACGCATACGCCTGCCGAAGATAACATTGACCCTTCATCCCTGAGATATATAGGAGGCTCAGAAGTCTACCCAACCACCAACCCTCTCTTAAAAACAGTGTCTTTTCATTGTTTTTCTCCTTTCTGAAAACACAGGGAGGTCAAAACACCTCTTTTTTGTGTCTTGCTCATGGACACTTCAGTAGAGTGGAAACTTGTCTTGAATCCAGAACAATCCTCTGGTTTACCAACAGCGTCTTCAGCCGTCATTTCATTTAAACCACTCTACCAAATTACAAATAAACCCAGCCCTTTCCTCATTCACTACTCTGGTCCAACAAAAAAAAAAAGACTTGCCCGAGTTGCATAAAAAGGGCTGCACTGAACACTTTTTCGAATTTTTTCACCAGGAATTCCTCATATGCTACAAGACTTGTATGGACAGTGATTGTACCTTTGTATGAAGTTTGTAGTTACAAAGTGTAATATCAAAAAGGTTCACATTCTTTGACTTGATTAAGCTATATTTTCCTTCTCTTGGACTGTCAAATCAGTGTGTGTGTCTGCCAAGAGACTTCCTTTTTTTTCAGTCTTTTTTAAAAAAAAAAATTCTTTAACTGACTGACAGACAAAAAGTATGAAAGAAAACTCTGAACAGGCTGAAACTTACACAAGTCAACTTCAGTTTGACTTGATCCTTTCCACAAAGAGAAAATGCAGTGGTGTGTGCAAGGTCATGCCTGGACTAACCAAGTGCTGTGTGTGTGTGTATGCATGTGTTTTATTGATCAAGCTACTGATGTGTCTGTCTAGTCTGTTTGACATGCCGCTGAAAGTTTCTCCCATTGCCATATCACGTGGCTTAAAGGGAAAGTCTGTTTCTTTTAAAGGCTGTTTTTGTATGTTTTATGTATCATTGCTTCTCTGCTGCAGGTTTGAATCAGTTTAACTGCCGAGAACGATAGCCAGGATGTGTAGCTGCTGGTGTTGTTTTCAGCTATGGAGAACAACGTCAACCCATCCGTAACATCTGTCCTCACATAGCCTGCATCAACGCAAAATCTGGTTTTGCTTTAAATTCTAAAATAGCAGTTTTTCAGGTGTATTTGAAACTTACTCACTTCCTTCAGTGTGATCTCACGTTTTATAATCCTCTTATGCTGCTAGGGTTTTTTGTATTAAATACACATTATATATTTTACATAATTTTGTACAGATTTACTGTCATATATTGTTAGATAATGTATTGTACATAACAAAAGAGTGATGAAAAGAAGTGATTTAAGCTTGATATGTTTACTTACATAAAGTGTACACCTAATTTATAATATTAAATACTTCTGTTTTTATATTTCTATTATAAAAGACTCAGTTATGTTACTGGTACTAATGTCCCGACTTTAAAGCAAATTCAAAAATAATTTTAAGAATGTATGCATTGAATAACGGGATGACAGAGTGACCGTGTTCAGATGCAACTGTTAGCGCAAGACAATGTTTTTGCAAGAAAAGGATCTTAAGATGGTTTATGGCTCATAACCCGTCTCTCACATCATTTATTTTAGTTTTATTTCATAATATCTTATGTTTTGTTCTCTAGACTAAAACTACAGAGCGAGTAAAAACATTGCCAGGAGGGATTTGGACATGTTGCTTATTATGTGCTCTGAAATGACATGAATAAGAACAATGATTAACATTTCTAGACTCTTAACATGGTGGCAGATCAGCAGGAACAGGTTCAGTGCCTGAGCATATTAAATATAAAGAATATTTGTCCTCTGAATGTGTTTATAGTTAATGTAGAGATGTTCATATTTCTTTTGGAGAGCATTATTTTAATATGTAAAGTGTGCCTATATATTATTTTTTGTTAAAAAAAAAGTTTACATTGATAATAAACACCTACAAATATCTGAGAAGTTGTATTTTTTTCTGTATACTCTTCATGAAAAATAACAAATTCATGCTACAATTTGCACTAAAGCGGGGAATGCATTCAGCTTAGACTGTCAACAGGTCAGTCTACTTTAAACAGTGCCTGTAAACTCACTGTGCTGAGCACGAGAAATTTGGAGGATTTGGAAGTAAGTTCTGCTTCTGTCTAAACACTCCCGTCGAGTGAATTAACATTGGGCAGCGCGATGAGACTCTACAGCAGTTCTCAGGATATGACGGCGCTCTGCAGAAGCATGTGGTCACAAGTAGAAGAAAAGGAGAAAAAGATGAGAAGCTATGATTTATACCTGCACAGGAGCACAAAGATGAAATGAAATAACCCTCCTACAGACAGAACCTATCAATAAAATCTACCATAACCGCAACCTTAAACAAAGGTACAGGAGTATTAAAGTCACCGCTGTTGGTGCACTTACTCACTCACTCTTAACCCACATACTGTTACACTCTGTGGCCCCAGATGTGGAAGCAGCTGGGGCGAGTCTTTGTAGTGGGAAGAGTGCTGTCTTGTCACTGCACGAGGCAGCTGCTGATGGGAAACATGAAGCCAGGATGGGATAAACCTCCAGACCTCAGCTTTGGCCCAGACAGGCTAAACCTGGGCCAGACCTGGCTCAGTGTCTGCTGATGCATAGACAACTGGGATCTGCTTAGTAGGATCATGTAAAAGGGGAGAAATAAAATGCTTGTCTAACCCTAACCCTAACCCGCTGCACTCTTTTCTATAGAAAGCAAGACTGGCTTGAACAGAACCGAAGTTTCATGACAGTGAGTGATTAACATTGGAGCCCTTCATGAACCGTGATCCAAAGCATGTACCTTTAATTATATTTTTGTTTTAAGTTCCATTCATGGGAAATGGGACTTTTGCTTTTATGTAAATAGCAGAAATGTTTGGTCCCAGAATTGAACTTCAGGAACAGTCTCACATCACATGTGGTTCATTTCAAACAGGCCAACATTGTTGACATGTAAGGATCAAACCAGACTCATTAACACCTGGCCCGTTTAATCCAGGGCCCTGTGAGGAGAATAATATTATTCATGGTACTTTGAAGGCCACGCACATTTAGAGGAATATGCAGACGTGCTTTGTTTTTAAAGGCCATGCAAACCAAAACAGAATGAGAGCTAAGGAGCAGAAAAGATCAGTACCTTTCTCCAGAAAAAAGAGAAACTGAGTGACAGATGAGTAACTGCATGCTGCAGCAAATCATAATCTTAATAATATCTAGTTTTGAAACTGTACCTTTCTAAAATCAAAAGTCTGTTTGTTGAGTAAGTAACTCTGACCTGTAAGTGATGGGTTAGCGATAGCCGACCAAAGCGATATCGAACAATGAGGCCTTAGACAACGTCCTGACATTCAGACCGGGATCTTATCGAGCCAATCCATGGAAATGATTTTGTTTGGCACATGCTGCTTCACATAAACCTGTACCTTGCGATAACAACTGCTCAGCGTCACTTCCTCTGGCAAAATCTAATTGTGTTGTGATTTAGGAGGACTGCGCCGTGTCTGGCCACTTCTGCGTGACAGTGCCTCCTTAGTGGAGGTAACTGTTACCCAGGCCTGCCTAACACTGTTTATACTCAGTGATCCATTTTGAGACATGCAAGGCCCCCTTTTGCCCTGTTAGCATACACTGAGGATTTCATGATGTTTACTCTGTATATACAGGAGTCAGCTTAAATAAGACTTCCATGAATGCCGGATCCCCAGAAAACTGATGGACTAGATTAGACTTTGGCCCACAATGTAGAACTCTTGGCATTTTGGACCATTTTGACCCAAGCAAGGTTAATAAAACATAAATATTTATGTTACTATGAGGTTCTTTGCTCTGCTCAGAAGCCAAGCATACAATCTGTGCTGAATATTATGATGAGAAACAGCCTGGTGTTTGGTGTATTTGTGTATATGCAGCCTATATGTAATGTACGTCTCTTACAAGTTGTTCCCCTCATGAAAAATCTGTCACATTTACACGCGAACAGATACGGGATCACTCAGCATTGAGAATATCTTATCTTGCATATATAACAATCGTGTTATTTATTTTTTAGATGCATAGCAGTGTTGCAATGTGTTGCTTTGATTACTTGTCTAATAGATTTTTACAGTTGGATGACTTTAAAAACACCCAATATCTATGACTGTTACACATTAGTCACGTGTGTGTGTGTGTGTGTTGTGGGAGAGCTTCAGTCAATTAAATTTCATAACTTCTCCTTCTTGATCAGACTTGTTTTTAATATTTCATTAAATTGAAGTAAAAGTCCAGTCTGTATTTATATTATAATACATTTATTACAACATTATTAAAATGTATTTTCACCAGCAGTTTTTAATGGGATTAACTCAAATATGACTTTATCAGGCCTGATTTCTCCATGACAAACTCATAAGCTGCATTCCTCAAATACCAAACCACCGTGCAGCACAGCCTCTCGGTCATGTGCCCCACATTAGGCACCAACACATGACTTTTTCCTGCCTCACTGATCACCAGGCTGGGGCTGTGTGGGGGCATTGACAAGAGCAGCCTCTCACTACAAACCCTTATCCGGGAGCAGTCATACGGAGGGATCCTCCACAGCACGGGGGCTCTATCTGACCTGAGATCAGCGCAGACTTCCTGCTCGTAAAGCTCTGCTGATGTCACATGACTCAGCGGTGTGGTGCGGAAGGAAACGCTTGTGAGTTGAGGCAGCAGCAGCAGCAGCAGCAGCAGCAGCAGCAATGAAGACGTCCACAAGCTGCATGAAACACTGAAAGGAGCTGAAGAACTGAAGAGATGCTGGGGATCATCATCCTGCTCAGAAAAATACACGGAGTGAGTTGTGACACGATCGGGGCGCGTGTTTGTTTTGCGTGTGCGTGAACAGAGAGCGTGCATCAAGGAAGTTAAAAGTTTGTTGAGGGGGGGAAAAATAACTTGAGGTTTGAGGTAAAACACGGGGTGTCATTTGCGGATCGGAGCAGCTTCACCGTGAGGAAAAATACTCAGACACTTACCCACGCACAGGATCACGCAATTACACATCTGATTGTCTGTTTGAACACTGCACCTGTGTGCAGGAAACAGCAGGTATCAAGTGATCGGTGCTGGGTTATTCTCACTACATGGTGGGTCACAACACACTAACACGATCAGATGCATTTGTAATGGCTCAGCAGGCTCTGTGCACAAACTTAATTGATGGTGAAACATGTCAAGGAAGTGTTGCAATCCCATTTTCCCGCCTGTCTGTGATATTAAAAATACACCAGAAATATTTCGCTTGTATTTAATTTCTGGTGATTATTGTTATTAATAGCAAAGTGTTCCAGACTTGTAAAAAAAAACAAACAAAAATAGGTTTTTAATCTGAAATCCTCTTTGTAGACATGTTAAGATTGAGTAGAATCCAGCGTTTGTGGTTCTATTCTAAGCAAGCTGATTTCAGAGGGCAGCAGGTTTGCAGGGCACGCTCGCACATTTATCAGCAGATTAAGGCTGACCTTTCTAAATCTCCAAAGATGATCACATAACCTCCGCTCATTTCTTTTTAAAATCTTTTTACGAGTGTGTCTTCGGATGCAAATCAGCCTCTGCGAATAGAAGTACAGAGGACTGGTCGTATCTGCTTCGACCTGACAGTGTCCTGTTGGCATTTTTACTCTCACCAGAGGCTGTCACTGATAAAATATCATCTCTCACAGACCGTTTATCTTATCTGTCAGAAGGCAGCCGAGTGTGGGAAAAAAAAAGTTTCCCGTCGCTTTCAGTCTCTCCAGTGTCTAATCTATCAGTAACCAGTGTGAAACTAATGTTCCACGAGGGCTTCAGCGTTTACATTAAACTGATGATGGCACAGAGGGAGTGTTTTAACAGCAATCAGCCATCTGTCTCCAAGGAAAGATCTGTGGTGTAGATACATTATAAAGAATATCAGAGTGATGTTCATACCCTTTGAACTGCACGCTATGGTGAATGATAAAACAAGTTCTTAAATGTGTAATTACTGTGTGTTTGGACACACCCCAGCTGTGAATGGTAACACGGCAGATTTCTGTGATTTATAAAATCCCTCCTGAGACTTATCTTTTTTTTTCCTTTATAGCGTAATGAGTGTGGAGTGGTCGGAATAACAAGGACGCCTCAGTGAAGCAGGACAGGAGAGCCGTCTGTGGTCCAGATGAAGTGTTTGCTGATAGCCAGCGAAAGCGCAGAGGTCCTCTTCCACTGGACTGACCCCGAATTTCAGCAGAATATCCAGGAGCAGTATGGGGCGTCTCAAGAGGAGGGTCAGGGGGTAAGGAGGATAAAGCTTCCTGTTAGTTGTCAGAATTTACTCTTAATTTCTCGTTTTTTTATTCTGTCTCTTTCTTTTTGTTCAGCTCCCAGCCTTTGAGGACAGCATCAGCACCTTGTTTGCGCCCATCATCATCTCCTGTAGCACCATGGTGGACAGGCTGGGTGACAACTACACCTCCTTCAGCACAGAAAACAATCATATCTATGTCCTACACCAGGTAGCGCCTGTCTTCCAAAAGAAAAGCTGTCATCACACTAATCCCCAGATTAGCTGCCCTCGTGATGTAAAAATACATTTTCGTGACACAGAGTATAAACAGGATGTCATTTTTGTTCTCGCACCTTTTGGCTTTGTTGTTAAACATCAAGTACAAAACAGATTTCTGTATTCTTGAGCTTCGTCTTACCGACAGCGATAGCGCTGTGACGTAGACGCTGGCCTCGCTTACAGTGAAGCATCGTGTTTGTCATGTGAGTCTTGTTTGGGAATCAAACCAGGCTTTGTCCTGTTGCTGCGCATGATACAATTATCAAATCTAAACACTTGTTTCCCGTCCGTTCAGTGATGACAGCCTTTCAGATCTTCCTCTGACAAATATTTATTCCCCAGACAACAGTTTAATACAGCCGTCTTCACCTTATTTTCCATTTTATCACCATGCTCGAGGCAAAACGGGCTAATTAGTTCATTTTGCGCTGCCCTCAGTTCGACGAGTGCCTCTACATCGCTGTGAATGGAGACGGCGAGGAGGGAGAGGATGATCTGAGGAGGAAGATCTATGTGATGAAGAAGATGATTGAGGTTCTGTTTGGCATGGTCACACTCAGCAGTAACCTCCTCAGGAAAGAGTAAGACACTTTGCGTGTTCCTTTGTTGAGACGTGACGGTTTTAGTGTTGCGCCCGGTTCATAAATGGACTGTGCTGTTTGTCACCAGGCTGCGTCCTCAGGACACGGAGCAGAGAGCGAGACTGTGGAAGCATCTCCAGAGCCTGCTGGAGACGTACAGCCACCTCCGAGAGAACGACCAGAGCTTCTTAGTGGAGGTGCATTGCCTTGTGGCTTCATACGGAAACAATTCCTGTCTTAGGTTTTGTAGGTTTGGCCAGTTTGTGGATAAACTCTGCACATTTTTCACTGACATTTGGCACCTTGATACAGATATCCTGTTATGATAATGCACAAAATATCATTGTTCAGAAGTTACGATGACTGTGACTCTAAATTATTATTTATATTTAAAGTTATGAGTGTTTTCTGAGTCACATTATTTGTTAGTGAAGTCCTGACTGTCTTTTGAGTGCTGCTACATCAGATTTAGGAACATTTTAACCACTAGATGGCAGAACAGCTAGAAGGTAATCCTGTCAGCTCCATATACTTTTTTTAATTTTGCAGTCCAGTCAAGCTGTTATCCTACAAATGTAGACATGGTACTATTTGTTAAGCATTTTCCTGGATTATTGGAAGTCCAAGCAGAAAACCTTATCAACTTTAAGGCTATATTTTCATAATGACTATGTCTAGCCATCCTTTAATTGTATCATATCCCTCTAGCTATCCTTCAGTCTTCTTTCCCATGAGAGTCACTGGTCAATACACAGGCTAAAACATATGAAAAGCCAGTTTGTACATATTTAACGGCAAATACTCAAATGAGGATGGAAACAGTGGTATAAATCATCATCTATCACCCCCGCTCTCATTTGGTTTCCTTCCTCTCTCAGGCGGTGGAGAGGCTGATCCACCCCACGCTGTGTGAGCAGTCCATTGAGTTCCTGGAGCGCCGTTTAGTTCAGCAGCTCAACAGCAGCGTGGAGAGAGCAAGAGAGGAGGTGCTGCACGCTTTCATCCTGGTTCACACCAAACTCCTCGCCTTCTACTCCAGGTACTGACGTGGCCGTCCCATTCATCCCCTGTCCTCTATTATTTCTCATTTCTAATTTCCGAGTCAGTCAAGAGGCTTCTTCTAAATTCTAAACCTTCATTGCTTCTCCGCTCATTCTAGCCGAAATGCGAGCACGCTCACCACCTCAGACCTCCTGGCCCTCATCATCATGGCACAGAATATGTATCCTAGCAACATAGAGCAGGATGACCCAGGTCCTGAGGTAGAAAATGCTGACGGGCTCTCACACATCACCAACATAAAATGTTACTCACCTTGTTTCTCATCAGATGTTGCTTGTGTCTGTTTCTGTACGTTGAAGGATGTTGAGAGCACATCGGGTTCTGGTCCTGAAAGTTTTTACACCCCGGAGCCTTCCCCTACAGACAGAGACTCGAGCAGTTCAGGTGGGTTGTGTAGCAAACTACAACCAGATGGCAGGAATGTGAGTTGTGGATGGACAGCGTGACAGTCTTACGGTTTTTAAACAGTATGTTGTTTGCATTTTTGTGTCGCCAGACAAGCCAGTGAGAGGAAATACTCCTGTGTTTGAGTTTGTGGACCCAGACATCCAGGTGAGAGTGTGTTTCAGTGTCTAATTCTGTCTTTAAAAAAGCTTTTTGGAATGAGACCTCACACCGGGGTGAAATAATGTCTTTAGATGGCAGAGGACAGCTTGCAGACTCTGGAGGTTCCTCCACCTGACCCTTCAACCCCTTGCAGAGTCTTCTTAGAGGTCTCGCTCAAAGAGGGGTTGTATCCCATGATGCCTCACTCCATGTACTGTCTACCACTGTGGCCTGGCATCACATTAGTGCTACTAACTAAGGTTTGTGTGTACACATGTATGTACTTGCTTGGTTTTGGGGGCACACACGTTTATCTGGACGTAGACATATCTTTGCTCCCTTGTTGAACCACTTAAGCATCTGTATTTATCTCTTAGATTCCCACCAGTGCAGTGGCCATGTCTGTGTATAAGTTTTTGGAGGCCTTCGCCAAGCTGGAGAAACATTTAAGTGAAGGCCAAGAAGGTTCTGCTGCTACTAGAGGCCAGCCGAGTATACACGATGTCCGCAGCAAACTGGATAAATTCATTAAAGCCCTGGGGCCCAGTGAGATACAGGTATGTGTTTTTATGTGTGTTGTACACACAACATGGACACCCTAAAATAATCGCAGCTGGATATTTTTTGAAAAACAACTAAGTATAATTCTAAATAAATAAACTTTAAAACATTAGATTTCTTTTCCTTTTATGTATCCTGTAACGAAACTGTCAACCTTCCTTCAAACCTTCCTGATTATTATAACATAATTTACGAACCATGAGGTGCCTGTTTGTGCTCTGAAAAACTAAATTATAATACTAAAGAATGTTTTGTTGGAAGATTTGTTTTGTTGCCAGATCCAGTGCGAGAGAAACACAGAATAGAGAAAGCTACCTTTGCCAAATTGCTCTGTTCCTTGCACAGTGTAGATGTGATTAATCATATGAAAATATTTTCAGTTTTTGGACCTGGTCTAATAAAGTCTGCTTTTGCTTCTATCCAGTCTGCACAGTTACAAAATGCCTGGACAGAGTTCAAGAACCAAGCCTTTGCCAGAGGGGGGCCTGGGTTCAACAAAGAGTAAGTCTGCTACCACCCTCTGCTGGCCAACATCCGCCATAGCAAAGCTGTTGGACAACCTTTTGAAGGATTACGTTCATGTTTTTGTTTCAGTCTTATCATAAAGTGTAAGAATATGAAGACTCAGCTGTGTGGAATATACCGGCAGTGTTTTCTCATTGACTCTGGACCAGCCGACATTCCTCAACGCCTCTCCCCGAGTCTCCAGGAACGAGCCCAGGCCATGGTGCAGTGTGTATCAGTATTTTTATTTTTGATGTTAACTTATCTGTTACATTTTAATGACAGAATGAGATCATTTCTTAATGTCTTTTCCTTTGCCACTGTCTTTCTGTTTCTACCCTTTCCTGTCATCCTTCCTGTCTTTCCCAGAGAGAAACTGATGGACTGGAAAGACTTCCTGTTGGTGAAAAGCAAGAGGAATATCACCATGGTGTCATATCCTGTCAACAAAATAATCCTGCTCCCTGTGATACCATGTTGTGTCTGATCTAAATTTGTAATATTTCTGGAGGTGCGTGCATATTTTAGGGGTCATAACAGCATGCATATGCCCAGGAACACATTTGAACACGCCATTGTCCTGAGTGTACTGACCTTGACCCAGTTAATCTCACTTACCTGGAGGATTTCCCAGGACTCATCCATTTTATCTGCGTGGACCGATCCACTGGCCAAATGATTGCACCGTCGCTCAACATCTCAGAACACACCACGTCTGAGCTGGGAAAGGGTCCGGTGGCTCAGTTCATCAAGAGCAAGGTCAAGCATACTATAAGTGCATGTCTTAAAACTAGTTAGTGTGGCAAGAAATTGATGATTGATGGATCAAGAGAGCACCAGAAACTGTTCATCTTATCATCTAAATTCAATTTGAACCTATTCCTTTCAGCATAAGAACCCAGTAAAATTTAATAATATACTCCTGATGTGATTGCTTAGGTTACAACATATTGCCACTTATTTTAATTAATAAAATATTTTAGAGAAAAGTTATAGGGTATGATATGAAGACATTTTTTGGTCATCTATTTTTTGAAAAATGTGCCGTTTTGTTTTCTTGCCAAGAGTTTATTGGAAAGATTGTTCACTTTTTGTACAGACAACATGTTAAGTACTGAACTTCACAGATGCTAGTAGATGGATTTTTGCCATTTTGACCCAAGGACTAGCTGCTGCCCCTCGTCCTTTTCCAGTCTGTGTTTAATGAATTTCTCTTTATGAATCAATACTGAAGGTGTGGAACCTGGTCAGTGCAACACGGCGCTATCTCCAGAAAGGTTACTCCACTGTGACGTTGCGTGATGGAGACTTTTACTTCTGCTATTTCCTATGGTTTGAAAATGAAACGGTAAGTTACTGGCAACAGGAAATTCATACACTACCCTGGAATACTGTGAAAGATTGTAATAAAAGAGTTTGATTTAATGTGCATATGTGATCGATCAGGGCTTTAAATTAGAGGCAGGAGACATACCCGTCCTACCTGATGACTCTGCCCCCATTGGGATGCTTGCCTGGGACTACTACAGGTAAACAACTGCGCGTGACAGAAATAGATGTGATTAACCCAGAAGAGAGTGCTGCTGACTATAGAGAGTATTTTGTCCAGCAGGAAGCTGCTGCGGTACTACAGTAAGAATCACCAGGGTGAGGTGGTGAAGTGCTACGAGCTGCTGACGGTTCACCTTGGGGTCATCCCCACTGAGATCATCCTCCAGCACTGCAGACAGCTGGCAAGCAAACTGTGGGAGCCTTCGCGCAATCCACTGCTTTAGACACACCCACGCACTCGAGGCACGGGAGTCAACGTACACATTTGTTACACTGCCAAGAACTGGAAATAGATATACACTGTAAACGGTGGCTGTAAATTCACGTTTCCATCATTTTCAGGCGATGTACCCTGAAATAAGTTCCCTTACAATTATTTATTAGAAGCACATATGTTTATGACTGGCACAATTGATACACACAGTCCTTAATTTTTGTAGATATGATATATTTTTGAATGCTCATTTATGACCTGTTTCTTATTTATTAGTAATACTATGTGTTTTGTTTTTTTCACTTTTAAAAATTTGCAGTTGATTTTTATAAATGCAGATAATTGTCAGTTTTTGCCTTCATTCCGGATATTCTAGTGTTCTGATTTGAATGAATGAAACATGCACCAGTAATTACTGTATGTCTTCCTTAATTAAGTTTTTGGAGAATAAATAAAAAAATGAGTCAGTAGTCTCGCATTCAATTATTTATTGAGTCATTGTAAACACTGAAATAGCACTGTTTGAACCATTGACCATGGCATTCATATTACAAAACCAAGCCAATCACAGAACATGTTTCTGTCTGATGGCACAATTGTTCATCCATATGATAACTACAGTTACAGCTGGTGATGTAATAAGTTCATAGGATTGAAACGACATAAACTTTGGTTAGTTCCTGCAATCATGAGCTTGTCAACCCTGCAGAGAGAAAGCTGTGTGGGATTCTTCCAGTAGGGCACAGTCATGGCAGACTGCACACAGGCTCACAGTGAGAGAGAGGAGTGTATGAAAAGTTCTAGAGAGTTTTATAATCAGTCCCAGCACTGCTGACTCACAGAGCTCCTGTGAGGTCAGTCACAGCTCCTGCAGATACCAGGTCCCGCAAGAAGAGTTTCTCAGCACTGACGTCATGCACCACCTGGATGACAGTATAATTAGCCATGAATGCATGACTTGAGATAAACATGAGGCTTATGAGACATAAAAACGTGGACCGCCGTTTGATAATAGATCTAAACTTACTTGAGCCTTCATTGCGCCCATGCGTAAGGTCTCATAGTAGTGAAGCCTGGCCTGTGGGTGCTGCATGTCGTACCCAAACCCTGCCAGGCTCACTTGGTCACACAGCTGCAACGCCATCACCACCGCACTAGCGCCTAATGTTGGCACCATCTACTTGAGAGAAAATGCGCTTTGGTCCATTTCTTCAACTAGAATGAGCACCGAGTGCTGAGCAAAACTTTGTTCTATAAGAAATATCCAGCATGCAAGAGCAGCAAGAATCCCTTACAACAGGCAGTTAGCATGTTAGCATCATGAACTGAAGGTTGTGTTTGCTCATCTTTCACTCCTCTAAGCTATAGCCTTGTAGCAAAGTCAATAGATGCCTTTTATAACTGAGAGTTACCCAGGCTACCCACATGTGCCATTGTTCTAGGTTTTCCCTTTTTCTGTTTGCATGCAGTATTGTGTTACATACAACAAAGAGCAGAACAGAATGTCAGTCAGGGTATTACAACTTGTCTAAAGGGAATTAAATAAATAAAGCATGATAGCTCAGAACTCACGTTTCCCTGTTTCTGTGTGTATTTCTGTAGAACTTGTCCTGTCTTGTGAATAATCTCTGGGTGGAGGATCCTGAAGTTCTCTGGTCCCAGGGGTATATCATCTACCACCTCCCTCCAGAACCATAGTTTGGACCAGAAGCTCTATTAGAAGTAAACCATATGAGGCAGAGAGTGTGACAATGAGATAACGCTGTTGCTGTCACACTCATGGCTTATGTAATGCCCCATTTCTGGTGTGGGCTTACCAGTGGTTGTTTGGTGATGACAGAAATGAGCCAGTCCAGGTCCAGGCTCTTAAAGACAACCAGAGCAACCATGGTGGTTTTTTTGTACTCGACTGCAGAGTGAGGTGCTCCCTCTGGGTATATCAGACGGATGGTGGTGTGGGAACCAGCATCTCTCTCAAAGCCAGGCACTGGAGCATTATTCAGCCTGGCAACAGAGATGGAATATATGTCGTGAAATCTATCAGTGTTTTGTTGATGCAGTACATTTTCTTCATGTGTATACATACCTGATAATGATGTCATACTGATCTATATGGGATCCAAGGTAGCTCCCATGAAGGACCCCTCCGTTGCCCACAACCACACATCGCCTGCAGCTGCCATCTCCCTTCAGTGATGCAGGCATGCCAGGCTGAGGCAATGAGGCAAGAGCCAGGGCCAGGTGCTCTTCACTGCCCTGGAGCCCCAGAGGAGGGGACCGTTCCCAGGGCATAGACTTGTCCTGCTGCACAAACACAGGGATGTCTAGGAGGCCTGCAGAACAGGCCAGGGGCTTAAGGTGGTTCAGACACCAGCGGGGCTGACAGGGGCCTGACAGCAGGGACGCTGAACGATTTAGTAAGACCTGACGAGACGGGCAAACATAGACAGAAGTTTGGCAAGAGTGAAGAAATGATGGGAAGTGATTGCTAAGTTGTGCGCCCATACCAGATCTTTGGGTTGTTGGTAGTCATCGTTGAGAGATGCCACCCTGTCCAAAGGTAAATACGCAGGAATCAGAATAGCCGAGTAGCATCCAATCAGCAGTACTAGACTGAAGGCAAGGTTCTCCCTCCTGTACAGCAGAGAAGAAAAAAAAGACAACAAAGATAGATTGAATAACAGCTCCACAAAGTAAATATAGCACCTGCAGAGATGTACCTGCTGAGGAAAAACTCCCTTGAGTCAGTCTTTGCGACTGCTCGCTGTCTGTGAAAGACAGGCGTTGGTGTCTGAGCCTCCACAGCCTCAGGCAGCAATGGAGAGCCATCGTCTGGGTCCTCGACACTCAAGTGATTCATTGTCACCATGGCTCCCGTTCTCCCACCTGAAACACACACACACATGCACACACACACACTCATAATATAGCTCCCGGTAGTGATTGTAATCTAAATAATTTCATAAGAAAAATACCATATTACTTCTGTTTATTGTAAAGACAAACTTAACAACAACATGAAAGTATTTAGAGCTTACCATGTACCATGTTGCCTATTTCTTTACCAAATGTCAACAAACACTGTCTTTTGAAATTGTTTCTATACACTTAAACATCCAAAGGACCACAAATATGATGAATATGAAAAATATAACTTACAGCCAGCCTGGTAGAGACGTTCTCTGATAGTTAACAGCGCTCCATGGTCGAGGGGAATGAAGCAATATGTCCTGTGTAGCTAAAATGGCTTCTGATGCTTCCTATTTCACTGAAGTGAACTCTGCTCAACCCTCAATAACCTGGTTAATCATTACCACGTCACCCAGTCACGCTCTGACAGGAGTTCCTGTAGAGTTTAGTAGTGTGTTTGTGTGTATGTGTACATGACCCAACTGTGCAACCAGTAAAAATCTGCATGTAAATGTCAGCAGGGAAAGGGATGAAAAACTGACACATTCAAAGTCTGATGCACAGTTGGTATACAGATCCACTGGTATACATTTAACATATTTGTATATCAGCTGTATGCTTCGTCTGATATATCTATAAATGGTTTAATGGAAGAGGAAGAGGAAGAGGAGAGGCTGGACAGTGATTGACTGTTGGTGTGTTATCAAACAGATATTTACAAGGTATCACTCGACAGTAATGAAACCTTTATAAATAACATAATCCCCCAAAACAGTGTGTTTATGAGGGCTGTCCTCCCGTGAAAGAGAAGCATGCCCCGTTGCAGCAGCGGGAGTGACTAAAGCCAGGAGCTTGTGGAATGAATGTACCCTCAGTACTTGTGCATGTATGTGTGTGTGTTGGTTTGTGTGTGTGTGTGTGTGTGTGTGTGCATGACAGAGGGGAAGAGAGGTAGAGGGGAAGTGAGAGGGAGAGTGCACGGTTGGCAAGTACACTATACAGCACACACACCTGTTCGTTGGGGATAACGCGATGTCCCACCATGAACCCTGCATTCCAGCCATGAAACCATTGGGCTAACAGCACTTCTGTATAAAGTGACTTGCAGTCGAGCTGAGTTATCTGCCATCTGCTCTCTTTTATTCCATTAGATAGTTCACTAATGAATGTTAAAAAGCTTTAATATACTGTCGTTCTTTTTGTATCTCTGTGCACTTTATGCAAACAGAGATGGAAGACGCTGTGCAGTGGGTAGCCAATGTGATGGACCATAAAACAGGAGTAGAAAAGAAAGTTCAGGTAGGTGAGAAGAAATGTAACATTTATGATGTTTTCCCATTTATATCACAGTACCTTACATTAACTTTGCTTACATGAAAATCATTAGATGCTCACCACTAGGGAATATTTTTGAGCACAACAGACACCGTCACCATTTGAGAAGCGATGACCCATGAAAATATGTGAATAGGTATTTCATGTGAAGATGTGCTTGACTTGTCAACATCTAAGTTAAGCCTCAAACATGATAAGAAAATGTTTGTGAGCCTACTTCCGTTTGCAGACACATTGCACATAACACAGATTCACACATGCAAATAAAGGGCCACTGTGTCTCTACATATGAGACTGCTTGCTAAAATAACTTCATTGCCTTCATTGCTGTGTAATTTGCGTTTCTATGCTGACCGAATGTGCTGGTCCTCAGTGGAGTTACATTTAATTTAGCAGAGTAAAGTCATTGATGGTATTTTTGTTTTCTCCAACAGTGAACTTTGACTATCAAGACACTTGGAAAAAGTTGTCATGGTTTTGTGTTTCTTGTTATATGTTGAAAGGGTTTTTCCTAGCATGTCTTTTGTAGCTTTATTCCTGTTGTGGTTCCAGCTAGTTTTGTTTATCTGTTCCGTCTTCATTAGTTTCACCTATTACTTTTCACCTGTGTCTCATTTGTGCTCTATTCCTTGGTGTCAGTTGTCGGGTCGTTTGTTTAAGTTCCCTAGTCCTGTGTTGTTTTGTTCAGGTACTTCTCCCCATGTCCTTTCTCAGTTCTGGATTTATGTTTGTTGGACTTTTTCTCAGATTTATGGATTTTTTTTCTTGCCTGGACTTCTCAGCCACTTTTTGTTATTTTGGCATTGCCTCAGCCTGTTCTGTAAGTTACCAAAGTTACTTTTTGTTCAGGTCTGCATTTGCAAAACATGACGTGAACTTATTAATTGAATGTTTTACGTAACATTCAAATCGACTCTTACTCTTTACTGCTTCAAATGTCAACAAAATATATTTTTAATATATATGTTTTTATTTTTATTCATGTCATTGCATTATGTGCACCAAATAAAATCTAATTGTTGACACTAACTTCATGTTCACTTTTTCTGGGGTTCAGAACAATGTTTCAAAAAATAATGTTTAAGGATTTTTATACCCAATAGACAAAAGAATGCACCGACCAAGAACTTGTCATCAATATAATAATATCTTAACTTTTATTAAATGAATTAAATAAAATAAGATAAAGGGTCACATGCACATACAAACATGTTCCATGTGATAGATAAAAACATATGAACAGCATATCAGCAGCAGTTTATAGTTTCATAGCTTGCACTATGCTGTGAATTTATTTTGACATTAACACTACCATTCCCAGCTCTCAACACCTCATAACCTCCTTGGCACACCTGCTTTAAAATGCAATAATCTCTCTCTCATCTAGGGTTTCTACATTATTACTGTTTCTGTCATCTTCCAGGAAGACGAGAGAGTGAGACGGATCTCCTCAGACCTACAATGCGAGATTCTGGACCTGAGTGGAGGAGAGAATATTACAGAGCCGTGCAAAAGGAAAAATACGATTAAGAAGTACTCACCTGGGGTGTCTGTGGGAATTCCTGTGGTGAGCTACAATTTTCAGGAAATGTATTTCCATGTGCAACGTAGATATTAAAATTTCATCTCTGTCTCTCTCCTGTGTGGACAGATACAGCCTGAGGATACTGCAGAATTCATGAATGCAGCCAGTCAAGGCAAACTGAATGTAATGGACAAGTATCTGGCTGATGGTGGGAACCCTAACATACATGATGAGGTATTCTCTCCCTGTGTACCAGTAAAACAGATACAATTACAACAATTTCTACTTATAATGTATTTAAACTTTCCAGCTGAAGAGGACGGCACTACATCGCGCCTGTCTGGAGGGACACACTGCAGCTGTCCAACTTCTTTTAGAAAAAGGAGCCGATATGAATTTTAAAGATCAAGTAAGACGTGTGGACGCATTGCTTGTTTAGAGATGATGATGAGATTGAGGGAGATTATCTTCACTCACTAAAGCTTCAGCCTGCGCTGCCCTGAAGTCAGTGCTATTAATAGGATAGGGCCTTTCCACTGTGTTTCAGCTGGGCTCCAGAGCCATACACTGGGCCTGCAGAGGAGGAAGACTGGGAGTTGTCACAGCCCTGAAAAGCCATGGCGCTGACCTGAATGTTAGAGATAAGGTCAACGTGCATTTTATTTTCCACCAGCTCGTACTTGTGTATCTGTGAACATACTGTAGGTCTTATACTGATATCCTTGATGTGTTTGTATATAGATTTGCATGCAAACAACCCAGTCAGTGTAATGTCAATGCCCTCATTGCAGTTGAACAGCACTCCTCTGCATGTGGCAACAAGAACCGGCCACACCGCTATTGTGGAGTACCTGCTGTCCTGTGGTGCCAAAATGAACTACAGGGACAGGGTAGGCAGCAGCCCACTCAACACCCAGTGTTTCATCTCTATTATCCGTTTATGCCATTAATAAACACATTTTTTCTTTTCTCTTTCAGGAAGGGGACACGGCCCTGCATGATGCTGTTCGCCTGAACAGATACAAGATAGTTAAGCTGCTCATAGTTGCGGGAGCTGACACAAAAATAAAGAATCACGTGAGTTTTACCACCTTTTGTGCACATGTGGTTTAACTTGAAGATGATTTCGACAAAGCCTAGCTGGCTGTTCCCATGCGTTTCCAGTTGTTTTTATGCCAACATAAGCTAACCAATGGTGCGCTGGTAGCCTGATGGTTGAGGTGAACACCACATAATCGCAGTGTCCACAGATCAATAGTGGTGGGGGGCGGGGCTTTGTTGCATGTCATAACCCTCTCTTTCTGGTTTCCTGCCTTTCTCTACATTATTAAAAAAAAAAAAAAAAAGGAATAAGCTGCTGCCTGCTGGTCATAGCCTCACATGTAATGTACTCACATGAGGCGTTTATCGATCTTCTCATCTAACTCTCAACAAGAGAGCTAATAAGCCAATTTCCCAGAATACCAAATCAGACTATTCCTTTCAAGGATATTTATTGATTGCATATAAGAAGCTGACATGCTGTGGCCCATATCTTACACACACTGCGCGTTCAATATGACCCCATGCTAACAAACTGACATTATGAACTGTGTTACAGGAAGGAGTGACAGCAGTGCAGCAGGTAAAACGATGGCAGTTTGACATCATGGAGACCCTGCAGAGACTGGAGAAGCTGAAGGAGGTGGGACTTGTGCCGCCTGAAAACACCTCAAGAGAGGAGTGAATCATGCAGCTCGTTGCTGCTCATCTGCTCGTACAGTATATTCTTTACAACGTCAATTTCTATGACTACCTGTCTCAGGTTAAAAAAAAAAAAAAAAACATTCTGTAATGCCACTGTAAGTAAGTGATATTTAAGTATGCATTATATGTACTCACCAACAAAATCTGTCTTTCCAGGCCATGGCCACTAAACCCTTGAGATTAGACTGAACTCTTGACACTAAATGATACCATCTTGGCTGTGATGCTTTCAAAATGATCAGCTTATCTCCAGAAGGAGACAAAAAAAAAAAATACATGAGGATGAAGAAACAAAGCTAAATTTCTCAGACAGATCTGCTTCCAAGGAGCTTGATAATCTCAGAAGCACTCTCATGGATGATGCATCTCCGATTTGTGATGCGTTTGTAAGTTGAATAATATTACTACATAGGGCTGTATAGATGAAGCTGCGTTATGTATACATGAATATACATCAAGAAGTCCTTGTTTTATTGAGGCGACAGACAAGGCCACAGCACACAGTAGCACTGTGTGTGAGACATCAGCTGACGATAGCAGAGATGGTTGGAATGCCCCCGCTAAAGTCAGGGATTCGAGGGGAGCTCAGTGGACATATTTTCCTTCTACCATCAGTGGCTCAAATGTTCCTGAGGGCGGTTGGCTATTCACACTGGAGCCACCAACAGCTTGCTCCACGGCTTACAATGCAGTTGTTTATATAGTATTATATATACAGCCATTCATTTTCTGAGCACATTGTGTTCAACATATATTGTGGATGTAAAATGTGTTTTTTTTTTAAAAGCGTGCATGTGCTCATTGTAGACAACCATCATATACGCTATCAGCCACACACAATATTTCCTGTTGCAAGCAAAGCAGTGTAACGGTCAGAGACTTTAGCGGAGAGACACAACATGTGCACTGCGAGGTTATACAAGCGTTGTCATTTATTTTGTCAACTTCACCCTCACAGAGATATTACAGTATATTGAAAATGTAATATAGGACTCATGCATGTTTTACGGCTTTAGTTCTGTCGTTTTCATTTCCAGATGAACTACACACACAATGCTGTTGCTGAGGGCTAGTGTAGAATGAGAAGGGGGATGGGGAAACTGGAGGCTTCTGCTTTGTGCTGTGTAGCAGCCAAAAAAACAGAGGAACCTATTTACACATTGAACAGTTTGACTTCTTTCCATAGATGCATATGTCGCACATTTTTATCCCCTCTGAAAGTCACCAATGGCTGCGTAATTACCTTAAAATGAACCACTTCAACATGTGACTGTGTCCAAGTGCAATTTTGTTTGAAAAATGAAAACGCGTGTTCTTTTTTCCAACACAAGGCTTTAACGAACACATCAGTCGTCGATGCCATGGCAGGAGAATGAGAGGATACCGTGCAAGCGGTTTCCTTTAAGAGCACTCAAAGCAACATTATATTGTTACTGGAAAAAAAGGTAACCATGGCAATGATATTTTCCAGGCAGGTGAAAAGTCTGGACAGGCACGCTTTTAAAGCACCATTTGTTTCCAGTTGGAAATGGATGTGGTTGTAGTGAATTCATTTCCACTCAGGCAGGGGCGTGTAGGCAAAGACGGCATGAGCAGACATCTAAAGGGAAAAATAACCACGACATGATCTGAAATACGGGATATTACACACGCTGCACATACAGCAAACATTAAAGTAACATTGTGCGCTTGTAGATAGTGGTACTGACTGCATGCACTGCTCTGCTTTTCTGTGTCCAGTGTGATCTTCACTCTTTGTGATTGCACTTTGCAGCACACTGCTGTACCGAAGGGGGTATTCAAAGCAAGCAACAGCATGGGCTCACAATATTAAGTATTGATTTTCTTTTTCCTCATAGAATGTAACAACAATGAAAATCAGTAAGTGCAATAATCCAGGCTAGAGACTTCGGGAATATTTACAACAGAATCTAACACCAATTCCCTGTTTAATCTTTGGACCTTTTGTTTTTCTTGCGCACAAAAGCCCCAGGTGAGTTTGTCCTTATTGATTTGTCTTTAATGTTCAGCTGTAAGAAACGACATATGTAACGGTTGACTGTTCTAGGCGTCCTTACCTATAATACAATTTGATTGTCTTTGGTTGAAGTTCTATGTAGGCAACCCTAGACAAGCCATGTCGACAAATACTTTGTAAGGCCTATTAACTGTTCAAGTACACTGAATTAATCTGTAATCACAGAATAGATGTGATGGTTATTACATTTGTAACACCCCAAAACACTCAACCACGCTATCTTAAATAACCCGGTAGCATCATTTTCTACCTGACCAATCAAACAATTATCTCTTAATTCATCTGAAAGGTCAAAACAATCACAATCAATGACAATGAATATCTATACACCTCACAGGAAAAACACATACATTAGAATAACACCGTTGAATATATACGATTTATAAACTCTTTCATTCAGCTGCCTCAATTAAGATCTACATCCCTAATTAAATGGTTTAATTATGATTTTTTTTTTTAAATCAACCTAAAGGATGTTCTGTCATCCACGTCTTTAAGGTTATACAGGGGGAAAGCATGAAAGAATTATCCAGCTGTGTTAAAGCTCTCCGGTGATTTCCACTGGGAGCAGGAGGTGTATTGAAGAGAGGAGAGCTGCTGGACTTGTGAGTGATGAGAGCTGGTATTCAGCACCAGCTTAGCAGTGTGTCTCTCAAGGCAATCTTCAGACAGACCTCAAATTCATGAGGATGACAGACACCTTAGGACAAATGATGCAGAGGAGAAGGGAAGGGAAGGGTACTGTGCAGCATCTGATTTTCAGATGGACTTGATCTACACTCTTGTACCAAAATGTCTTTAAGGCAAATGTGAATATTGATTCTCTAAAAGGAGAAACGCCGGTGACAGAAAAAAAAAAGATGACGTTTGCAGCGGAACTGTTAATTGAGATGACATTTTAAAGGTGCCCCGTGGAGTGTTTTTGTGAACAAACAAAACTGTTTACATTCACTGTGTGCAGTGGCTAACAAATGTGTTTCCATCCTCAAAAAAACATTTGAAAAGCCAATTTTGAGTATTTTTTTTTTGAGTGTGCATTGTTTAGATTTTTTTGTTTTCTGGTAGCAGGTTTCTACATGAATGACTTTTTGTGGGTGCATTTCAATGTTTCTTTGTGCGTTATCACCATCAACTCTGCATGTGTGTCTGTGAATGTGTATCACGTAGCCCACATGCTTGAGCACATGCATCCTCATGGCTGTGCACGATAAAAACCAAACAGGGACCCACTTTTAAAAAACATTGCTCTACCACATGGTCCCTTCAAGTATCGCTCTGTTATAGTGGATTGCAGCATTTTTAAAAGGTGAATTTATCTCATTAGTGGCTCAAGTCTTACAGCATACAGACTTACTTTACACCTCCTCCTAATGCAGGAAAAAAAAAAACCTCTTTAAAGTACCAGATGTGCAATAACATGGTAAGAAGAGGTCTCCCATATTCAGATGTTTGATGTATGAAAGCTAGCTATTCTAGAGAAAAACACAAAAACACTGTTTGGTAGGTACAAGAATCAGAACACTGGAAAACAGCAGCATTTGGTGTTTACATGACTTGTGAAGTTAAAGGTGTGCTTCACGGTGTTGTGCATTTCAAGTCAGTCCTACAGAAAGCCGTAGTTTGGTCAAATTGCATGTGCATGCCAAGCCACTGTGAAGGCTAAGCATGGAAGATGCAGAAAGAGAGAAAAAAAACAGAAAGTGATGGTGAAAAAAGAGCAAAAAACACACAGAAAAGAGCTGAAGGGGAGTATACAAGTACACATCCCTGAGGTCCTCCTGGAAGGCGCTGGAACCCTGACCGTGTCTCCTTCAGGATCCGTGACAGTCAAAGTGCCAGACTGCGAGCGTTGGAGGCTGAAGACTGCGCACGCTGCACCACTCCTGGACACTTCTCTCTCTTCTGCAGCTTGTGGTTTTGAAACAAGCCCTCGTTTCGTGGGACACCATGGGCTCCATCTGGGAAAGTCAATAGCCCTGGAGGCACAGACACAGGACACTACGATCAACAGCTGAGAGACGATATTGACATCCTGATGGACAAAATGTTCCACTGGTGTCACAGACTTACCATATCCCTCCACACGTCCATCTTTGAATTCTCCTTCAAACTTCATGCCATCGTACCGGTTGAAGACTCCCGTGCCTTGAAACTTTCCATGTGCAAATTCTCCTTCGTACCTGATGCAGTGAAAAGACAGCATGGGGGGTCATTTGTAACTTGTGATTGGGAACAAAATTTCTTTTTGTCACTGTTTTCCTAAGGAGGACGGTGATTGGGTTGACCATCCAGTATGTTATTTCTCACATAAATTCAACAAGCACCAAGTCAGTTATTCCACCATTAAGAGGGAAACCCTTGCTTTGTTGTTTGCACTCAAACATTTCGAGGTATATGTTGGTTCCAGCCCTTTGCCTGTTGTAATCATTACCAATCATAACCCGCTCGTCTTTTTGTCCTGTATGTACAACCATAACCAACTCATGTGGTGGGCTTTGATGACAACCTGGGAAGGGTCTAGAAAATGTGATGGATAGATGTCCTGTCTAGACTGTAATGTGTCACAGAATGTAATTTAATAGGTATCCCAAAAAACCCTAACAGTTTGTGTCTATACCCTTTGGGGAAAGGGTATAGGAGGGGATGCTCCTGCATAAAGTTGCTTGTTGTTAGTTTGAACAGCATCCCTGAACAACAGCCCTTTGTTTCCCTCGCAGTTTACCTCACCTCTTTTTGTTGTATAATTAATCCAAATTTCTGGAAATAAATAACCTTGTCTTACCAAGTACAACTAGCTTTACGTTATGTCCCTTTTCCCTACACAAGCTGGGTCGTAACAGTCACCCTCTTGCTCACACACCTGGATCCATCTGTGAAGAACAGCACACCGGAGCCATGGAAGAGTCCATTCTCAAACTGGCCAGTGTAGCAGGTTCCATCCTGAAACTTGAGCTGGCCAACACCATGCCTCCGACCTGGAAAGTCACACACCATCAGAATGAGTAACGGCTCAAACTTCAAACAGATAATGATCGCACAAGAAATGCTGTCAAGCCAAATGACCTTGACAGATCTCGATACCATTTGCTAATGCACAATTTTTTTCTATATGGGTGTCACCGTGCCTCATCTAACCACTTAGCTTCTTATGGATTACTCTTTCGTAATAGTAGTGCCGAACCTGCAGGAGATGACAAACTGAGCATGACATTTGAACTTGCAATGCGGCTCAGGGTTTTATATTCACTTGGTGTTGTAGAAGCACTACATATGTCACATGAGTTAGTACGTGCTCGGATTTAGTTATCCTCCCCCCTCTCTGTCAGCTAAAGGTTTACTACTGAATTAGGAGTCCCATCTGCCTCCTGCGGGTTGGGAATTACAGTACTCTAATCCAGCAGGTTTTTTAGCAGGGATTTCTACTTTAGGATCCAAACAGTCAAGGAATGTACTTGCATTCCCCTCCTAGTAGCCTATGATCCACTACCGAAGCTTATAATCATGTCAGAGGGCACACACCTACAAGTTTCTGGACAACTGCTACAACTGGCTTAGATTAGCAATTGCCACACTGGAAAAGCGGCCGAAGTTGCCTTTGAAGGGTGAAGGATGGATGGATTTGTTCCTGGTATTTTCGATTGATTTGGTTTCTCAATAGCAGCTGACAGAGGACTTTCTACGATTTCCCAAACGGGTCCAAAGTCTAATCCAGAAGATTTGACAAAGCCAGAGCTGGTAAATCTGGCTCTCTTCGTCATGGGCTGCCAATGCTAGCTAATTGGGATTTGATTAAATAGCTTGAGCCTGCATGTCACCAGCATCATTGCATGTGTGTGTGTGTGAGAGAGAGAGTTAAAGCAGTGCAGCATCCTCATAATCTTTGCCACAGGTGAACATTTTGACAAGATATTTTCCCTTCACGGAAAGATTTAACTTTTTAGTATGCACCCATCCATGCAGGTTCACGTACAAAAAACATATTTGCTGCCACTGATTCCTGCAAGCTTCTCCATAATATAATTTTTATATAATATACATATATATGTATATAATTATCTATGTAAACACAAATGACATACTTTGTTATGTCAGCCTAGAGTTTCCAAAAACAACTTCTCTAATCGAGGACTGATGCATTAAAAAGCATCAAGCCAATGCTGAGGCAGAGAGTGCTGTTACCTTAGCTAATGTCAAGCATACTCAGAGGCTAATCAACGACACCCTTTGGTGCAATTTGCATGTCACTCTCCTTACTAATAACTTCATTAAATATGGTCACAATCTACCTGCTTGTGTGCATGAAACCATGTTATTAGAAATATACTGTATGGGCTGAGCTGAATCTATAATTAAAAGTCAAAACATGCACTAGGGATGCTTGATAGTGTCCACCAGCAACTATTAATATCCATGTGCAGAAGGTACGAGTGAAAGCTTGTCACATCTCTGTAGTTAAGCTGGCGATGTCTGCGTATAAACTGAGAAGCAGGATTGTCTTGCCTTCCTTCCACTCGCCGTGGTACTCTTCCCCACTGGCATAGGTGAAAGATCCTCTGGTCAGAGTCATGTCACCCCTGTTTCCAACACATACAAACACATCATTGGCAACACAGCAATATGCGTTTAAAAGAAAAGCATGTTAAAGGTTTCCAGAGTGAGAGGGACATCTGTGAGTCTCTTCAAGCTCTGAGATGATGTTCTTCGGCTGACCATGTGACCTCAATGTGCAGGGAAGCAAGTGATGATGGATGTTTCCCTACTGGGCTTATTAGTTTCTCTGTGCACGAAACCTGAGGGAGTAACTGTCTCTTAAGGACATTTAAGAGGCAAAATACAACTGTTGAGATTTTGTTCATGTCACAGTGGTAAAAAAAAAAAAAAGCATCAATTCCATGCTTCTTATGTTGTTTACACCACATAAATGTAATTTAATTTGGCATTTCTTTTATTAACTTAAAGGAGTGAGGACAAAGAAAATCATGCATTATTTAGTTCAATGACATTCAGCCTTGTATGACCAGTATTCAGTGTATTTAGTTACAGTAGGCTATCAAACACCATGAATATATAATTCTACACATGCAGTTTTTGCAACTAAATAGCTGAAGCTGAATTGGTGGAAATTGTTGTCATAACTGTTGCCTTGGTGTCAGTACCTGTTCCTGCAGCTGAACTTTAAGTCTGGCTCGGCTCAAAGGATTAAGACAAGTTACACCAGATCCTATAGTCAACCCATGAGGTCTGTGTTTAATTCCCAGGGTATGTACGTGGTGGTGATGCTGGTTTAAAAGCCCACGTGTGAAACGCATTATGTATTATAGGAACAGACTGAAAAAAAAAAAAAAATGTGACTGTAGCATGACAACAAAAGCTTACTACATGGTGACCATTTGAAAGTATTGTTCAGTAGCTTTCTAGCTTCCAAACAAATACCAGCAATGGCAGTGGGGTGTAGTTTTACCCGTGCCATAGTGCATCGCTGCCATTGAATAAATTATTCATCAGCTCACATTAAGACAGACACATCCGTTATTGTAAATATCCAATTCGGGCTGTCAATATGTGTCGATCAGCGCAGCCTTTGCACAGATGTTGCTGTGTATGGCTATTGCTTCTTTATGACAAGCCTATGTAAAACGGCTGTAACCTATGGCAACGCAACTATAAGCGACTATAAAGCGACAACACCTATTAACGCCATCGTTTACCTGTACGCTACGTTTGTCGTCTCTGAAGCATGGAAACCACCGTACAAGAGCGGAGGGGCGTAAAAAAAAAAAATATGAAAACACCGGCTCAGAAACGTATGTCGCGTTCACGTACTCCTCGTAAGCTTCTACATCCAATGTAAGGAGCGTTAAGAAATCCACATAAGCTTTAGGTTGGCTGGGTTGGTCACAAAGTATCAGAGGATTTGCGGCAAAAGGCGTTTTAGTTACTGTTGTTTCATTTAATAATTTAAGAGAGGAAGGGCTGTGTCATAGCAGGTTCATGAACATGACATCTCTTCCCGTGCAAATAAAATTAAAACGTCACTTTTTTTTTAATGCTTTGCTTCATATCGTGTCTAACCCACGAAAACACAACTTTAGTGACCTTTAAAGTTTGCTCTCTGCAAACCGTGTTGACGTTTTCCGCCATGTCGTGGTGACGATCAAGCGCGCCTCATCTCGCGATTGTCAGATTTACGACGGCATTTTAAAGCATCGTCGCCACAGCGTCATTGTAGCCTGACCGTCGCGCTGTTTCATTGCATGACTATTGTTGGCTCCCATTGAAAACTTTCTTTGATTGGCCTAGTGTGCTTCAGCTTAGAGACTGTGGCAGACATATTTACAAAAGGCTGTTTAAAAGGCATTTTTTTCTACAACAACAGCTTGAAGCTCTCAACACCAGTGCTCAGAGGAAAGCCCACAGTTTAATTGGCTGTGGTCTGGGCTACATTATGTGTGATATGTAATGAATTGCAGTTCAGTCAGTTATGTCATTTTGTAATGTAAAGTTGACATGATTTTGAACAGCCTTTGTAATGACAACGTAACCCTAACCCTAAGACTACAAAACCTGTCAGTGTGTTTGTAATTACAACTTGACAACCAAGACAACATAAACTATTATGAAGATGCCACAGCAGGCCAAATGGTTAAAAATAAGGTTAGCTTTACTTATTGCTAAAGTAGGCCCAATGCTGCATTTTTAACATAATGTTATGTATATTAATTATTCTAACTCAAACCTAATCATTCCTTAAATCTAGGTAGTCATTTTGAGACTTGGTTTGTAAAGTTTTCCTAACACATAAGAACACATCTGACATCAACAATTTTCTGTTGTGCACCATGTGTGAAATAGCGCACCTGGCCTGGACATTGTCTGGAGGATATATGTTTAAAGCGGTTTCATTCAGCAGCTCTTCTGGCAGCAGTGATGGTTACTATGGTTACAGCTCAGGTGTGACAGTGAGTTACTATGGTTATGGGGGTGCTCTGTGTCTTTAAAACCTTCTCGTGATTCTCAGAGAGGTTTTAGGGTTATTATGACTATACAGAATCATGACTGTAGCCTATCTGTACCTCAGTTCTGCTAACATAACAGAATTTTACATTTTGTCTGGCTAACATTATCCATCATAACCTTATATAGGGTTGCCAACACGCTCTCATAAATCTCATACCAAATGAAAGCCTCAAAGCCACTCCCTCATGAATACATGTAAATATGTATGTTAAATTGTCCTGTGTGCATATTATCATCATGGATTTGTTACTAGTTTAATTTACCAAACAAGGTGTGAGATGACCCGCCTTTGTAGTCTTGTGTGTTTTAGAACTGCAAACAAAATCTTGTATAGAGCCACCGAAAGCCTAGGGCTGGCTGTGCTATTGCATATTTATTATTGCTAACTTGATCATGGAGCCTTGCACGTGCAACAGTGGCACTAAGAGGATATCTACAGTCCCCTAGTTTGAAGCGTAGGGCCACTGACCAAGCTGCCATATTTGATAAGTTGGAAGTGGGAATGCGTTGCCAAGTGGCAGCCTGGCTGTTCTTATCAGAAGAACATTTCTCTGAGCTGCTCAACAAGTGATTCTGCTCCTCTGCTCCTTTTTCATCACACATAGAGCTGTCCTTCATATTAACCTCATGAATTACCTGTTCATGGATAAGTGCTTCATCTGCAACAGTGAAGTTAAAAGGACCATTGCCTTGTGTGATGTACAGAAGGGATTCTCTCCTGTCTCTGTTTAGACCCAACTGACAATTAAGTGAAACAAATATGTATATGTAAATGTAATTTAAAAAACACAATCAGCAACAGCAGCAGAGTAGATTATTTCTAATAAATATAGTGGATGGGAAAATTTAGATATTTCATCGTGTGTGTTTAAAATAGATTATATGATTTGCTTGCAGGAAGTGGAATAAATAGAACATACACCGAATAACAGGGTGGAAGTAACAAATTCATGTTACTGTAGGTCATTTTTTAAAATGAAAATTTACTAGATAGGCCTACCACAGTGTGGTGTGGAGCCCAGTGTTGCATAGAGATGTCGGAATGATGAGGGGTTAGGTTCCTTGTTTAAAGGCATCTTGGCAGAGCCCTGTAGGTGAGCTGGCATTCAAGAGTCCTTTGTGTTTTTATGCACACCAATTGAAATAAAGTGCTACCTACTAATAATAATTATTATAATCCAAAGACAACACCATGGACTTATGTGGTCTGTAGTGTAGGAATTCCGATGTTTCTCACAGCACAAGAATTATTTTTCTCCTTCAGATATAATTGCAATTTACGAAATCACAAAACGTTCTATCTAGAGTGTCTGGTTTGTTACTTCTGGGCTACTGTAGAAACATGGTGGTTTAACATGGCAGACTCTATTAAAGAGGACCCATAAGTGTCTGTAAATATAAAAAACTCAGTCTAAGTTAACAAAAACACAACAATTCTTCCAAAGATAACACTAATGGATTAATCTGTTAGAGCCCCATAAATCTTACACACTGGAGCCATAAAGATACTGAAATCTAAAATGTTCAAGCCATTTTTATTTTATTTATTTATTTATTTTTTTAATTTTTTGGCAGCTTTATTTTGATAGAGACAGCTGAAGAGTGACAGGAATGCAGGGAAAGAGAGACGGGGAACGACATGTGGGAAAGAGCCACGGATCAGACCCGAACCCTGACCCTGGGCCTCCGCAGCAAGGACTGAGCCTTCGCACATGGGGCAGCTGCTCGACCAACTGAGCTAAACACCGTCCCTCAATCCATTTTTATAATGTTTACCACACTCAAATGTTTAGGCCCAAAATGACTGCATTTGTTTTCGCTGATGGGCTTGGCTTTATTAATATTGAATGCATAAACTGGCTACTACTACACTACTGTGTAGTGGAAGCACATTGAGTTTATTAGTACTATTACATAAATCTCATTACTTGCTTCACATTAAGTTTATTCTTTAATTTATATTAAACCTGTGTAATTCAAATGGATGGACATTTTCTGCCCTGCATGCGTTTTTTGAGTGCATGTTCACCATAGGAAATCAGCGTAAATTTGGATGAATAATGGCCCATTTGGCCCTCCATATAACGCCGTGGAAATTGCGTCGATTTATGACCCTGTCGGCTTTCCATACAGAGCGCTTCCTCTTCCCCTGCTGGTGCCCGCCAGACAACGATAGAAAATGGCGAGTCAGTGTAAAAGGCAGCAATGCACAATCGACAGGCACGGCTTTCGGCAGGAACTTGACTCGTGGCGACACAAACTCATTCACTGTGTAGGTAAGGATAATGCCATTTACGTCTTGCACATTTTTACCGGTTGAATTTCGCCTCTGTGCGGCCGTTATCGACGTAAATAACCATCTATTACCGGACCCACTCGGGGCATCTCCGAGCGACTTTTTTGTCCTCAACTGTTTCCTTCTCACGGCAGCCAGCCTGCGCAGTTAGTTCAGTGTTGCAGTTTGTGACGATGTTGCATTACTTCGTGTGTTTATGCACTGTTTTTGTTGTTTGTGAAGCCAAACTGTAGACTTTAGTTGTCTACTGGCGTAACGTTAGTTTGTTTAAAGGGCACCGTGCTTGTTTTAAAGGGAGTGTCTCTCGGCGTTGCGTCGGCTCAAAGGACTCCCGTTTGCTAAAATGCGCGCTCCCGTGTGATGATACTGTATTTTGGATGGGGGAGGGCGACAAATACCCCTGGTTTCAGTTAACATTTAGCTTCCTTGCTTCTCTCAAATCCTGCTGGTGTTAAATTACTGCATTGAGGAAGTGGCTGAGTCCCCACGGCTGGTGTATTTTCCATGTTGGACGACGTTTACGCTGAGAAACTCATCCAGTGTTAGTTGCAAATAAATAAAAAGGCATGCAGGCAAGCTTGTTGTGTTGTGTATATTTGTGTGGGGGTGGGAGAGGAAGCTCTACTATATATTTTACCTCTAGCACGAGCATAAGGTGGTTTTTATTTGTTTTTGTTTTGTTTTTTTAATTGTAACATCTCCACAATTATTGGATGGATTGCGATTAAAATTGGGCACACATTCATGTTCCTGACTTTTCATCTTGTGTCATCATCAGGTTAAATTCCTTAATACTTTGGTTAATGACTAAATACCTGCAAAACTAATGAACTAGCCTAAGCTTTACTTTGTGTTTAGTGCACGTTAACATGCTAAACCAGTGGTCCCCAACATTTTTTTGTGCCATGGTCCGGTTTCATGTAAGATAATATTTTCACTGAGTGACATTCAAGGTGTCGGGGATAAATATGGTGAAATGAAATGACACAACCGCAAAAAACATATATAAAGAGCATAAAAAATACAACTTGCCATTACGTTGAATTAGCTGGAGCCCTGAGCCGGTCCCATCGAGGAGCGATGGGTTCCATGTCTCGTCTACGCTTAAACTTGGTTTTGGTTTTTCCAAAGATGTTTGTTTTCTTTACTTATTTTTGTGGGCTTATTTTTTGTGGTTGTTGACACATGTCAAGAGACAGGTTGCTCATTTTTCAAAATAAAACATCTTTGTGATTATGCTGAACATACTATTTATTGGAAACTTTTCAGGCTCTATCCGGCGCAGAACTTTGTCAGTCGACTGCTTCGAGCTTCCCTTTTTTTCTTTCAGTGCAGCGCCACATTCAAACACCTGACTTTTTAATGTCGTCCTTGGTCATCGGTGATTTGAAAGCAATAGATTTGCACAGAGAGGAAGTTAGCGTGCGTATAAAATCTCAGCGCACGGCATTGCTATCGTGGCAGTCCTGCCTCTGCCAGCTCCCGGCTAATCCAAAAAATGGGCAAAGACGTGGAGCGTGGGTTGAACTGAGGCGTGCTGAATGAAGCCTAGCTGCTGAAACCAGTTGCTGTAATTCTCTTAATTATGTCTAATTTTAAGCCTTGTAATTTGAATGGGCGAATTCAGTTGTCGTGTGTTGGCTGTTACGTCGTCAAGAAAAAGGAAGCTGGTTTTAGAGACCAAAACTGTTTTGTGTACCAGACTGAACGTGTTTATTTCTCACGTGTAAAGTTGGGTATTTTGACCTGGAGGATTATGGGTATTGGCTTGTTTTGTGGTCATTAGAAGAACTGCAGGTTTGATACTTGAGCGTTGGCTTCATGTCACAACCACATAGGTTACCGCTCGGCATATTTATTAAGAGAACGAACTGTATGTGAGGTATTGAGAAGATTTGCAATCAAAACAATGCCATCCGCAATTGATTAACTGATGGACAACCTCCACCTCGCTTCCCTCCTCCGATGTCGACGACTGACAGTCTCACTTGTTCTGCTGCAGAAACACACAGAGAGAAAGAAAGATGTTATCTGGTATAGTGTTGAAGACGTCTACAGACCTGCTTGCAACAGTAATCCTCCTCCACATGTGGCTCACCTGCTGCTGTGAAAACAGAATCGTGGGTGACAAAAATCTAAAAACACATATGTCTTTTTAGGCATATTCATAAAAACACTGCTGAATGACACAGTTAGAAAGAAGCAGAAAGAGGCAGGGCGGGGCAAGCCTGCGTGCACGTTTGCTTGCAGTAAGAGACAGAGGTGTAGGTGTGCATGGAGAGAAGAGAAGGAAAAGCCAGGTGAGCAGATTAAATCGGTGTGTAAGGAAACTCAGAAATAAATAGACTTAAAACAGTGACATAACAGTGATCTAGTTAAATAGTAATAGTAGAAAAAGTAGCATGAATAATAGCACAGTATCAACAGCAGCACGTAGTGAATAGTGCTGTGCAGTTAAACCTGAAACAAAAAGCTAAAAAGTCACTCTGTTGACCTCTGTTGTTTACAGATCATTGTTCTACCTAACTATTAAATGTATTTGTTGTGTATGTTTATGTGTTTGGGTTATGCATCATGTTGCTCCACTCAGTGGATTAAAATAAATCATAAACAATTGAACATTTCTGCTTTTGTTCATGACTTTTTTGTGTGGAAGACTTGATTAATATTTAATCCTCTGCAACACAAAGTCCTTTGTGATATGTTTTCTAAGTCACCATCTAATTCCGTTTTACACGTATTGATAGATGACTTATGTGCACATGATGAGCAGTTGTGTACCGTTTAGCAGAAGGGCTCGAGGAAGAGGGAGAGGCCATTTTTAAATCCTTGCCTTGGCAACCTCCCTCTGGTGACTCTGTAACATAGCAACAGCCAATGTGGACACTCGGTACCACCGCACACAGATTGATCAGACAAGTAAGGGACAGAGAGTTGCTTGGTGACAGTATTTGCAATTTGAAATGAAATAATTCATTAAGAAGTGCATGCTTCATTAAGAGGACTGCCTGCTTTTGGCTGGATAGAAAAGAACATGCAAACTTTAATCAGAAGGACAAAAACCTAATGCCCACAGCTAAATGCATCAGTGCAGTTGTTAAGTAAGTCTGTGATATTTTATTCAGTGTATTTTACAATTTTAATGCTCCAACATGCATATATGCATATGCATATATATGTTTTTCTCCCGATTTTCGGCTGTGTGTAAAACAGAATATTAAACCGCAGGACACAAACTCATTTAAAACCTAGAACACTACTACTGACGCTGCTGATCTCAAAATGTCACATTAAATCAGTCTCACTGAAAGAGCTGCTATGTATAGGTCTTATTGAAATGTGCAATGTATGCACAAGGCATGTACTGTGTTTATGCACAAAAATCCTGACGTGCGTTAAAGGAGTAGATTTGGGCAGCAGTAACACACACAGTGTGACTATCTAAAAGGTTTTTCTGTCATTTAAGAGTTTTGGGGTGTTGTATATTTAAAAATGGTCGGCTCTTGTGTTACTTAGGGCAACTTAAGCACTGACTTCATGAATAGAAAGGGCATGTGCAGCTAAAATTGTCAGCATACTGCGGTCAGTCATAGACGAGTTTAAACAAAGTTTAGATTCAGAATTGTTTATGATGTTTTAGTTATTACATTGAAATAAACATCACATTATTTGTAGTAGTAGGGCTATTACTGCACAGATGATTATTGGTACTTTACACCACCTGTTTTACATAGTGACAGATGTTATGGGATGTGTGTGGACTGATCCAGAACAAAGTTACTCCAGCCAAGAGGCTACAATACTAGGTGGACTGTGTGCTCATCATTGAAAAGAAAATAGAGAGAGAATAATAGCTTTCTGACTAGTTGCTAGCTCCCGGCCCAGGACTGCTCAGTTAGTCAGTTCCCCCTTTATGATTGACAAATGTCCCTTGTGTTTAGGGTAGAACTGTAAAGCTGCAGAGTACATGACAACAGCATCAGTCTGCTGCTTGCAGAATGGCATATTCTGTCCATGACAACAAGGACACACTTTTGTTTGGCTTTTTGGTGGAGACGGCTGCACGCCACCACCATCACCCTGCTGCAGCTGAAATGGACATTTTGTCTTTGTGTATTTAATGCGAGCAATAAAACTGCAGGGCAGAGACAAGGGCAATTGTCCCATAGAACAGCAGCGACAATTGTCTGTATGTTTGCCTATACATGTGTTCATGGTCCATCTGCCCACAGATGCAAACTGTGTGTTCGAAGATTTCTGCTTGGATTTGGGAAAATTTGGACTGAAACAGCACTAGCTAACATTTGAAAATGCCAGGAATGTGAGTTATTCATGTTTGCATTTGGCATGCGGGTGAGTGGGATTAAGGATTTCCTCAAACAACAAGCAAATATTGACATCAGGCAGATTGTCTTGTTTATAATTTAAACTTTAGCATGGCCCATTTTCTGCTGAGCGTGCCTCTGATGTGCTTTTGGCCTACATTTTTCTAATTTGCAAAAAGAGCTGGCTGAGGTTTGTTAATATTTTGCAAAACAGCTTTTCATAGTTTCATATGAAACATACTGTTTTTGACACTGTGTGTGCGTGCTTGGGTTAGGGTACATGCACCCTTTTTTTTCCCCCCATGTTTGCTTAAAACCATGTTGTTCTCATATTTGTTATTCAAAGTTATGCTTTGTGCAGCATTACACCATTTGACTGTCAGTTTGCATCATGCCATGTTA
Organism: Protonibea diacanthus; assembly: GCA_028641955.1. NCBI lineage: Eukaryota > Metazoa > Chordata > Actinopteri > Sciaenidae > Protonibea > Protonibea diacanthus. The sequence goes on from CM053989.1 coordinate 12,719,801, forward strand.
AGTATTCATGGAGTGTATATTTTTTTTCCCCCCCTGCTGTAGATTTTGCTCAAAGCTGCCACCTCATTGCTCATTGCTTGATCCAACTGCTGCATATTGCTTGTAATGAACACGATGTGTAGTAACCAAATGACATTTCAAGCACTGCTTTGCTTATGCCCATGTAATGGCTGAGCTTGGCTGTTGACCTACCATGAGCTCCTTTCTTTTTGTGCATAGCAGGCAACAGTAAATGCTTTTTAGATGGCTGGGCATTGCTGCTGTTTTGTACGTAATGGAACTGACTTGGGATGAAAATAGTCACGGACTGTAACTCGCCTAATTTATGCAACTTTGTCATCCCTGCACTCATCCTCAGTCCCATCTTACTTCCACACAGAGCATCGCTCAGGGATATCAGTGACTGTCATCATATAAAATTACGCTCTGATGAGCACGCAATTTAAACATGGGTAGGATTTTAAAACGTGATGCAGCTTTGAATAGATTAAAGATTATTAGGTAACAATTCCCCCAGTGTTTCCAAACGCTACAGCCAAGGATGACCGATTTAACAGTGTTTATTTTGCCTGCTCACCGATTTGAGCTCAGGCAAGCTCCTGTTCTGCGAGCTTGTGGTCACTCCTTTTGAGATAACGTGCGTACAGTAGTTAGAGTGGGGGATGGGCCGAGTGGGGGTTGATGCAGCACTGTACACCCTCAGCACTAGAGCGGCAGAGGGAAGGGTGGGTCATCCAATAGAAAGAGCACTGCAGTTCCATGATGAGTCTAAATTGTTGTGTTTGCATTTCATCATTTTTTTTTTAAATATGTAAATGACAGAATAAGTCAGTTCTGTAGCAATAAAAGATGAAGAAGGAACACACGCCATAATCCTTTCATACGTATGCTTCCTGCAGCCCACAGACTTTCTGTTGTCAGAAAAGGTCAAACACACATACATGTAGGAAGCAGGAAAAACATTTGTGGTTCATCTGGTGAAAATGTTATCGGTTTATCAGTGTTACTTGTAGGTGGGCAGGTGCAACATGGGTAGCAGCAGAAATGCACGCCAGCAGAAAAGTGCGCGTGGTGACCTCTTGTTTTGGATCAATTGGGATAAACACTGCAACTGTGACATTGTGTTTTGCCCCTAACAAAGCACTCCGAATGTGATCAAATCCTGTGACGTTGGCTGCAGTCAGTTAGGGTTATGCTTTCAGCAGTATGCTGTCTGACTAAAAAGACAAGATTTCTGAACAGCCGAATCCTTGATATATCTAGGACCACACAATAACCCTACAATAATGCAAAATGATCTGTGTTAAAGTTATGAAAAGAACACTCTATTTTTTTATCATTAAAAATATATTCACTGCAAATAAATACTCACTGCAAGGAAATACTTCTTGAGCCACATAGAGAAGTGAACAGAGATTGTGATCTTAAAAGTAGTTCTTGAACCGGTGGCTCTGCCCACTTCATCTCCATCTCAGTGTAATAAGTGATAGTAGGAGGATAAAAAGAATAAATAAAAAATAAAGAGTTGACCTTTTGGCTTCATCGCCAGCCCACATAGCAGTAGCAATAAGAAGCAAAGAGGGTTTTTATCTTGCATTATGTTGACATACAGCACAGGTTAAGATTAGGATTTAGGGAGGTTAAGCTTATCCTAGATCTGTGGGATTTCTCTTTCTAAGTGCTTGTGGGAAGGACGCACCCTCCAATTCTTTCCTCTCTTCCTGTCTGCGATTGGCTGGAGATGTAGGTCAGAAGTGGGCTTAAAGCCAATTCATGGTTTGTGCATGCGGTGTGGCAGTGGGACATGAATTTCGTAATGGGCACAAATACACGAGGGTCCATATGCAGCCCAAAATTTGCGACCACGCAGATTGTCCCCGAAACAAGTGCAGCGACTGCAAATTGTAGAGAAGTAAATTGAACGTTTGTTTTGTGCACCGTATACATGTAGGTATGTATATACTATAAATCATCCCTGGTTCTAGTGTTATTTAGTGGTTGTGTACACTGTCACACCAAATACAACATGCAGAGTCTGCACGTGTGAAACTTGTCTGTGTATGCTACCCCCAGTTGTATGTATAGAAACACGTGCACATCTGCTGTCCACAGCTGTTTGCATCTGCACTGGCGTATAATCGAGGCTTAGAGCGGATTGGGCAGAGTTGTTGCTCACCAGGAGTGTACATAAAAACACAAAAAGGGTGTGGGTTTCATGTCAATGTTTGTGTGGCTGATGTTGAAGTTAGAATCCCAAACATTGATGCTTACTCTTGCTTTTCATGTGATTGCTTTTGCTTTTGGTTGTACTAGTAGCTTTAAGGCTCTGCTTTGTTATTGACAAAATGATCATAAATCGATAAATGAATACAATATTAACTAATAGTGAAAGTTATTGTGCATTGCAGCCTTAATGGACTCTGGTAGAACCAAATGTAGTCATCAATGTCCTTTTTTAAGGAGTCTTGAAATGTATTCAGTTTGACAAATGCCACCATTCAAAACTCATTGAATTGTCCCGAATTTGAAAAGTCTTCAGTTCTTTTGATCAGATTTTTTTTTTTGTTTTTTTTTTTTTCTTGTTGTTGTTGTTGTTGCAGTAAAGCACCATCTGAAGTTTTAAAGGTCTCCAAAATCATACCCTAACCTAAATCTAAATTTAGGCTGTCTAAAAATCTCACTTGGCCAAGAGGAATTTCTCTCCTCTCGACAGGTTCCTTGCGGAAAAACTAATGTATGAAAAGTATTCTGCTCCAATGTACAGCAGGTTTCTGATCATACCTATCTGTTAGTTTACCTGTAGCCATCACTGCCTCAGACAAATACATGTAGGTATGTGTTTAAGAAAATCACTTCTTAGTTAGTAAGTAAACCAATAACTGCATCAATAAAAATAAGTATACACTTTTTAAAATTTTCTATTTAAAATGAACCAACAGTGAAACTACAGTGGGTGAGACATCAGGTTCAACAATGACAACAACATACAACACCTCTCCTTTTTTTAAAAAAAAAAATATTTTTCTTATTTTGTGGTTAAAAGGAAAAACTTTATTTTGAATAATTTGTACTTTGCAGCGCTGCATTTTTCATTTTAGCATACGTCCTGTGAGAATTAAGCAGTGCCTTCACTCCTCTATAAATTGCCTGGAGGAAAGCCACAGTATGTACTTTGAGTAAATGGAAAAAAAAACCTAAGCCAGCGAGGGCTGGAAATAGCAAAATGGTCTTGAATCATCATCGTTCTTATATGCAGCTAAAATGATTGACATTAATGGCATTAAGTCCAGTAATCGGGGACAAAAATGCATAACAATTCTGGATAAAAGACTAAATCTTGTAATGACACTCAATGACATGTTGTTAATGCAAATTGTCCTGTGTGTGTGCCCCCCCCCTCCCATTTTTAGCAATGAAGATGAAGATTGTCAGCCTCATTAACCTGATATCTTTGTCCTGACTATCTTTTCATTAGCCCGTGTGAAAATTTGATATAATTAGGTGTTAAGCCCAGTGGCATATAATACCGGGCTCCTTTTTTTTCCCCCCTTTCTTTTCTTCATTATCACTTTATACCTCTATACCCAGTGCTTGTTATTGTATCTGGAGGCTGATTACTATACATCAAACCAGATAAGTGTAGTAGCAGCTCAGTGGTGGCCTGATTCCCTCTTCAGCGCAATTAATTGTTGAATGTTCCTTTTAAACAGGAGACACAACTTAAAAGCAAAACGTTTAAGCTTTTATTTCTGCAGCCAAAAGTGTATAAATACAGCCTATGCAGTTAAGTGCATGACGCTGAATACAGTGACATGTTGGTGTTCTTCATCTGTTCATTGTGCATTTTAATTGTGGCCGTTATTCACTGTTTTTATACACTCATTTATTTTGTACGACCTGCATGACTGCTATACAGGCTATCAATATTTCATTCAGTGTGCATGCAGGAAGCTCTCTCCTTTTTTAGATGTAAGTTGCCTCTCCCAAAATGGATGTTGTTTTAAAGACGTTCTTTTCATCATCCGCTATTGTACTGTGTGCGCTGTCAGTAGGAACGTGTGAATATTGGCTCAAAGTCATGATTTACAGTATGACACATTTTTAAATGCCCTAAACTGAATTCCTGAAGAGTAGTTTGATGTCATGGCGCTGCTCTGTCAAACGAAATTGGATGACCTACTTTTCTCCCCCTGCCTCTGAAATATTTCAGAAATAGGATTGGATAGCTCCAGATGAAGTCCTGTGCACTAACCCAGAAACAGACTCACGCTGCAGCTATAGGCGAGGCAGTGTTTCACCACTTACCCCCACCCCTCTCCCCCTACCCACTTCATGTTTGGCTGTTGAAAAGTGGGTGGGAATTTGTAGGGAAGCAGAGCGAGGGCATTTTAACAGATGACAGCTTTTATTGAATTCACTGTGAATTTGGGAAGAGAGTGGATGCTAAGTGCTGGTAATTTTTCTCAACTGTTTTTCTATGAAGACGTACTGTAAGTAAGCCTCTGCTATGACGTGTAGTTGGACGATCAGTTTAACACTTTTGGCTAATTTAACTTGTGATGTTTATTTTCACGTTGGCCTTAATATGTTACATTTTCTACGCTGCTGTTTTTTAAATAGCTGTTTTGGGCCTCTTTGTACCGGCATGTTTTAATGAAGTGAATTTTCTGCCTTTTGGTGTTTTAGCACATTCAAAATAGTACACACTCTCATTTAAGATTCAGTTCAGTAGACAGATGTTACCTCTGACCTCTTTAGCGCTTGATTTAATGCATGTAGTGGTTTTGGATTGACCCTGCGGCTCTAAGCAGACATTGCATATTGTGTTAATGCACAGTTAAGCAAAGTCTTGTGGAGCATAACGCACTATATCTTTCAAATACCTGTGACTGTAGCATGCCATTAATATTTTATCCCCAGCATGTGTATCTTGCTGTTTTCATTTTAGTTTAGGACTGTAAAGATTTGGTTTTCCTGATATGCAACAGTATGTAGGGTACTTTGACGCCATCACCTAACAGTCTTGTTTCTGGCGATTTCTTTTTTTATGTTATAGCATGCAGTCACTCCTAACTCTGTAGGTGCTTTAGTTGCTTGGCAACAGGAGGCATGTATTTACCATTGAAGTAAAAACCTAGGGTGAAAGCTGATAATATGCTTGCGTATGGTTGCTTACAGGGGTTGTCAAGATGAAATAGACAAGCAGTCCTGGGTTACTGGAAAAGACACTATATATGAAATGTCAGTGATGTATAATAGACAAGGCTCTAACTACTATGACTACAAATTAATTTGGACCCTTGGGCAAATATAGTTGTCTTAAACAGTGATTCATTCTGAGTCTGTGTTTTGTTGCTGTTGGTTCAAGCCTTAATTGGGAGTATATCTCAACCGATGTTGGGTCAAAATGTATACGTTCAGTTTGCTGTTGTATGATACCACCGACGACTGCATGTTAATTGAATTTCATGTCTTTCCTCAGGTGTTGAGAGCATTCTCGAAGGTCTGTTTGGTCCAGAGCTGGTAGAAGACCTAAAATTATTTAAGGGTAAGAATCTGTATTTTCATTATCACAATAGTGGCTGTGTGTATGAATGACAATTTTGTGGTTTGAGCATAATCTGTTATCTGCTCATTATGACAATACTGCTGCATTGTACCATCTGGTACCCCTCTACATTCACTCTGCAAGACAGCCCCTCTGCCAGCAGAAGAGAAGATGCCTTGTGTTCCTACAAAGTTGGTGTTTTGGATGGCGTGGGGCCAGTGTAAAAGTCTACAGTGTCCTAAAGACATTTTTATAATGCATGATGTTAGTGAGACAATAGTGGGCATTATTTGGGTTTTCATTACATGTCCAGAGAGAAGAATGTCAAAGTCAAATAGCAGCTGTGGACGAAGGCAAAGGACGAATCCGTCTCATTAGAACAAATCAAAGCACTTTTATTATGGCCCACTCATTCATTTCATTAATACATTATGTTCACCATTGAGTTGCTCTCTGAAGAATTTTGGTTTCAAACTGAACCGCTTTTACGTCCTCATGTTTATGATAATTCAGAAAGAGACACAACAGAAAGAAAGAGACTTAAAAAATAAATATACCACGTGCAGGTTAGTCAGGCAGTGGAAGAACTTTGCTTTAGTTTGTTTTTATTATATATTGTCAATTTTCTTTAATAGTCTGATTAGTTTAGAAATCAATGTAACTGTTAATTGATTGTTAAAATCATGTACAATGTATAGCATGTCTTTATCAGAGTTAGAAAGGGCAGAGTAAAACTAAGATAAATGAATATGATCCATGTAGGGAAAATAAACAAGTTTGCTGATGCTGTCGTGCTTTTATTGCACTAAACTTCAACTTGTATCTTTTAGTTAGTATGTTGTAGTTCGTTGTTAATGATTGATAAAACTTATCAGCCTCTGAAGGGGGTTATAACAGAAATGGTCTAGCCAATGCCATATTGTCGCAGCATAATCGCAAATCATGGATTAGCCTCTACCCTCAAAGTCTGTTGTATTGAAGAGATTCCCTCGTCCTTGGGGGAGGGGACATTGTAAACTGTTACACAAAGACAGCTACTTGATTCATACAATGCACATGACTGAACCATATGGATTAAATTATTAATTAATTTTGTTTTGTGTGAGTACAATTGCCTGTTTGCCACGGTGTTCTCCTAAAAAGTTTGATGTTTTTTTGCTGTATATTTATGTCTTGTGTATATCTGTTCTGTGTCCATAGACCTTGAGCCTACAGCAGTGTCTGACTGGTCATTCGATGAAAACTGTCTATTCTGCTGTTTGAGACGAGACAAAGTAAAGGTAAGATTTCTTTGTTTTATTTTGTTGCCTTGATGCTTTAACTGTAACTGTGATGAGAGCGCATTTGATGTGTGTGAGAGCACAAAAGACTTGAAGCTTTAATTTTAAGGAGTGCCTCAGGACTTTTAGTGGTGCACGTGATAGGCGGATGAATGTTAGGATTGCCTGCGCTCTCTAATCCATTAGGGTTTCCTATGGGGGTGTACCATATCGTATCGTTCACAGTAATATCTGTCATTTTTTGTATGATTTAAAAAAAAAAAAAAAAAAAGATAATGTAATAGCGGCAATATTCCGACTTGTTGACATAATAACGTCATCTTGTTAGGCACAACAGTAACAAGCATGGCTGAAAGTGAAAGTAACCTTGCTGCTACCTCCTCGGTGGAGAAGTTATTTAAGAAAAGAGGAGCGGCTTTGTGTGGAAGTAGTTTCGTTACAAACAAATAGATGCACAACAAACATAGGAATATGTAAAAAGTGCGAAAAGACTGTAAAAAAAACTGGCACTACTGCAAACTTACTTTCACATTGTCAAGAAAATCATTATCACAGGAATATCCTGAAATATCGTGAGATTATTTTAGGACCATATCGCCCACCCTGAGTTTCCAAGAGGAATTATTTGTCTAAATATTAAGTGGGAAGAAATGAGTCATCCGAATTAATAAAATCTTCCCATGTATTGTTCAGTATGTCTTTGTGTGTGTATCCTGTTTAACAGGACTTAACAGTTTTGTCATTTGGCAGGAACACTTAATTGGCTTAAGCAGTGAGGGGCTTGAAGATACACCCAAACCTCTCCTGGTTAAAGATCAGACCACAATCAGCAGACTAGAGAAACAAGCCGAGGAATTTCTCAATGCAGTCCTCTGCAGAAAAGGTGAGTGTTGACGTCAGCGATGGAGTGGGCCTGGTATATTTATTGTCCTTAGTATAATAATCTTTTATTATTTCATTCTAATTGCTACAACTTGTAGTTCTTAATGCTGATGGAATATTCTTAAAATGTCTTTGCAGTGTGGTTGTGAATGTTTACTAATGATTGCATATAGCTCCGTGAAGGAATGCAGACTTTAACACACCAAAAATGTTTTTTCCCTCTCAGATGTGCCAAATTTCTCGGACCCACACATTCCAGTAGTGGCTCGAGAGATCCTTCAGAGAATGATCCGACAGTTTGCTGCCGAATATACCTCAAAAACCAGCTCCCCTCAGGACAGTTGCTCAGATTCCCAGCCTCACTCTGACCAAAGCCTGCCGACCACACCCTTGCTCTCAGGGGCTCCTCCTTCTACTAGCCCCGCCACCACCGTGGCTGGGCCTGCACACAACCAGAACCCCGTCCTCAGCAAGCTCCTCATGGCTGACCAGGATGCTCCTCTTGACCTCACCATCAAGAAGCCCCTGGCTGTGCCCAGTGATCAAGGTATAGTGAACTTAAAACAAACTGTAACAGAGCAGCTTTTCAGGACTGAACGGGTGCACTGGTGATAGACCAGTCTGGACTGAACATTCAATCTAAGTAAAGTTTTTTTCCTGCCTTTTGTTAACAGATGGAGTTCTTGACTTATCCATCAAAAAGAATCGCTACAGCAGCAGCAGCCTGCCTGTCCGTAGTCCCTGCCTTTCTCCAGCCACATCCACGCTCAAAGGGTAAGCGACTTTTTACTAGTCTTTTTAGTCTCAGTCCTTAAGCAGTATTTTTTTGAGGATGTTATATTATAGTTTACAATAACCACGAGTGGTGTCAATGCACAGGCATTAACTGAGGCCTGAAATTTGAGTCCTGAAATTGGAGATCAGTCAGTCAAGTTGGTGGCTTGATGGAAAAGAACAGAAACAAACAAGGTCGGGCCAACAGAAAGGTTTTCTGCCACAAAGGAACAGGGCTTTACTAACTGCAACAGAGGGCAGATCTTCCATGTGCTTCTGCTGCTCGACTCTGATTTTAAACGTCACTCCGGTGCGTCTTTGAGGATTCATTTTGTATTGTGCTGCCATTCAAAATTAATTACCTTGCAGAGTTAATGCAGCTGCTTGCAGGTCACTGGTTTTGCCAGCAAGGGACTAAATGGGCAGCATCTATTAATAACATTATCATTGTGGCTTTAAAAATATTCTGTTAGTGGGGCCTTGTTTTTGGTTTTTGTTCAATATTGTCTCAAGACATTGGCTGACTTGATGTTGATTTACTACAGTGTTGCATCTAGCAACATCTTTTGTCAAGAAAATCACCATAGACCCCTGGAACAGCTTCCAGGATAATTAAAGCCGAGAGAAACGGCTCCTTAAGGACTGAAACCTTTCACAACTGCAGTAGAGAGTAGATAGACTTTTACTTTAACGCAATCCTTGGAGATTCTCAATAATGAAGTAAGATAGTAGTAGTTTAAATTATTTCACATTTGAGCGCCATGTTCCTCTCCCAAGGAAAGATTCAGTTAATTCAGTTGTTTAAATATCAACATGTAAGCATTGCTTGTACATCAAATTGCTGGTAACGAGTAGTTTTCATAAACATGATTCCAACTTTTTCTTTCATCACTGATACAAAGGATTAGACGTTATACACTTCTTTTTATTCATCCAAATCAGAGGGCTGTGTTTCCAATTTTAATTATATTCTACACAGACACATTTTTGTTTTATTCTTAAGTGAATCAAACATTTGAAACTTTCTAAACAGGATTTATTATTTAATTTGTTGTTTGGTTCGGTTTTGTTTGCCTTGAGAGCAAAGACTCTTGATGCTCACTGTGCACTTGAATGTGCCTATAATTAAAATAGTATTTCATTTAATTAAGCACCAGTGGCTTTACATTCTGCTCTTCTTCTGCTTTGAGAGCTGATGGGATCTAAAAGTGATGAACATTCCAAGCACGATAAAGCTGCCTCTGATTTTCATCTCATTTTGACATAAATGTGTCCTCGGTTTCGATTAAAAGGGCTTATATGAAAACTACATTTAAGTTCTGTGGAGTAATAATGTTGGAAAACCTGATTTAAGCTAGAAAATGGAATAGTTGGGGCAATTTTTCTTATCATGGAATCATACCATTTGACCCCTTGCAATGTCTATACAATGACAGCTCTGGAGGTAATCTAATATATGAATCCATTATCCTCTTTTGATTTCTTTTATTTTCTTTTGTTCCATTACGTGATCACACTTTATTCAGTTAGGTTTGACACACAACAACCCTCTGCTGGCTTACTCTTTTATTGCTGTGCTTGTTCAGTGGTAACGTCACACACAAAATGTCAAGAGCTTTATTTGCATTAGTCATTTTGTACGGCATAGTTATTGTGCCCTGCTTAACAGCTACACACCAACCCACCTTTATGTACTCCAACAACTGCCTTTTTTTTCTTTGCTTTTGTTTTCATTGTTTCGTTTCCCTTTCTTTTCTTTTTGTTATTTATGTTGATGCAAATCTTGTAAACAGTCACCACAGCAAGCAAATAAAAAAATTGTCAAACTTGAGCCTTTTTTGTTCTTAAAAGTCACACACACTACCACACAGTCATATATGCTAAAAGATAGTGATGTTACCAAAGCAAGGTCATATAATAAAGGAGTGGCCAACATCCTTCCCTCCCCAACCCATCCTCCTTTAGAAAAGAAAAAGGCACTGTGCAAGCTCTGCTTACACCCAATTTCCTTCCATCCAATCAGGCGATCCTTGAGAGCGGACGGACAAGTCGGGCTGTTTATGAAGAGCCTACAGGATGGGAGGAGGAGGGAGAATATCGGCCACTCCGCCCGTTATAAGCCTTCCTCATCTCTTGCATACTCGCTGCACATCAAAGAGGAGGCCGATCTGGAGAGCGACCCAGAGTCACCTCTCAGCCATAACCACAGCTCCAGACCCACTGACCTTTTCAGAAATGGATCTGCTTCCTGGAATTCCAAAACTCATTTTGGGGCCCTCCTCAAACTCAAAACCAACAGTGAGGCTAGTGAGCGCCTTAAAGACATACCCAGGTTGTTGGAAGCCGCCGGACTTTTGACAAAGTCACTCGCTTATGAGAGAGGAAACCTCCAGGAGGCCTGCAGGGACAAGAGCCTCTCTCTTTCTCAGTCAGCATCTTTTGACCTCAAGATTCCCCAGGTGCGGGTTTTAGCTACAGGAACAGACCCGTCTGGGGATTCCATGTCCACCGAGTATTCAGGTTCACTTTGTGAGAACGGTCTGGGAAAAACGCTCCGTTCCATGTTGCCCAGACAGATCCAGAAAAAGAGCAGCAGTGTTTTTAGTAGCTCAGGTTCGGAGAAGGAATACTGGCCTTACGACACTGACCGCCAAGCCTTGGGAGGAAACTATCCTCTGGATTCAGAGACAGACCTAGGTAACAAGCAGCCAAGGAAGAAACGCGGGCGATATCGGCAATACAACACCGATCTGCTCGAGGAGGCTATTGTGGTTGTGATGGGCGGGAAAATGAGCGTATCTAAAGCCCAAACGATCTACGGCATTCCACACAGCACTCTGGAATACAAAGTTAAAGAGCGAATGGGGACCTTGAAACATCCTCCCAAAAAGAAACTGAAGCTGATAAGCCAGGTTGAGGAACAGGATGTTTCACGGTCCCCTGAGAGGAAAGAATTTCAAAACTCTCAGCGCATTGTTTGTGAGAAAAGAGAGAGTGCACCTGAAGAGACTGGGAATGATTTCCAAGATGGGAGCCTCTCATCAAATGAGTGATATAGTGATAAAGTACTAATGTTGTACTTTTTGACCAGACAGATGTTGCATTTGCCAGACAGTGGCTGTAGCTGACTTGTTTTTCCATAAACGTTAACGTAACATTTAAATTGAAATACCCATATTTATTATTAACTTATGGCCATCTATCTTAAACACTCCCAAGTGTCTCCCTGCCCTACATATTGTGCCTGGAAGGCATACTTATTATTTGTCAAGAATTTTAATATACTCCCAGTATATTGTAAATTAATTTAGTCTATTTATTTAGGTTATGTTTTTAAAAAAAATATAGAATTCTTTGCTCTATAAATATATTCTTTACACACAGAGCCAAACTGAATCCTGTCTAAGTAAGTGGCGCCCCTCAGTGTCCTCTCTCAGTACTGTTCAGAGCACTTGGTCATATAGTTAATTCTCCTGTGTGCATGTATATAAACCCTCCAAGTATAGGTGAAAGCATATTACTTATTGTAGACTGTTTATGGATGACAGTGAAAGTCTCTGTCACTGTTTTACAAATGCACTTCTATAACTAAAAGTATGTCCAACCACTATTATATTTAATATATGTATTAATTCCAAACACTATTATCCAAAATGTTTATTTATTATTCTAGTCTGTTGGAATAGCATGGTTTGTTGTTCCTTTTTGAATCCAAATTAAGCTAATCTTCACAAGCATGACAGGTTTTTGCCACCTATATTTTTTTGTATGTTTTTCTGTGTTATATGAATGGTATTAGTTGTTTTAGTTCTTTTTTTTCATTGCCTTCACTGCACTCAGGATAAATTCAGATTGGGATGCAGTACTTGTCAGTCAGAAGATAATTGCTTACTGTACACACACAAGTATACCTCAGCTACAGTTATGCTTATCTAAATGTTAATTGCCTCATATGTCACCTCTAACGGGAATGAATAGCATACCCAAATACTCATTTTGAGGTAATATTTCAGGATGTCTTACTGACAAGTATGCGTTTCCTACTCTCAGATACCTTCACAACCTTCCTTAACTAGTCATCAGTAGCATTACAGTGCCAGTGTAAGCCTTCAGAGCATTTCAGTTCTGTGTGATTTTAGGGCTCGTCTTTTTCAGATTTCAGGTATTATCTCTGGGATGCTTTTCTCTAAGACCATGAGAATGGCAGATTTTTTTTTCTTTGATCTATAAAACAATGCAAAACTATTGTTAGTATTTCCGTACAGAAGTATGACGTATGCATACACATCTTGCCTGCCCATGGCACATGTTAAAGAATTGTCTCTTCAGGTCAATTTACAATACTTGCCTGGTTTGTGAGGATGATACTCAGTTATAGTGACCTCATTATTCACAGTCACGGACAGTACACTAGCTAATCCTAACTCTAAAATACACTCATACATTTTTTTACTTAAGGTGGACAAGAAAATCCGTCCTGTTCATGTGCATCTAAATAAAATCTAGATGCAGTATTGTCATTTATAGAAGCTCCATTAAAGTCATTATTTTATAGAAAAAAAGACTTTTTAAAACAATATAGCAACATAATGGTTGACTGTCCTAGGTTTGTAGTATTTGCTAGCCAGCCAAGTTAGCTAACTTGTTAGCTACTGTTACAATCATGCCTCAATCCACACCCATCTATTTCTAAAGTTACTAAGGCAAAAATTCAGTGAAAATTAATTTCTCATCCCTGTGGAGGAAAAGTGATAAATATTGATCATAAAATATTGTCTCAGGCTGCTGGCTGCATTTAATTGGAAAGTCCACTGAGATTTAATGAACTTATATTGGTTTTTGTGATTGTGATTGTGACAGTTACAGACATGCTGCAATTATTTCAAGTAACTGTGTGAATCAGTTTGCAGTTCACATGGATTTGTAGCTAAGCCACATGAGCTTGTGGGTTTCCCTTTCTTCCACCAGATATTTCTGTGTTAAGTGGCTATACCAAAGCTCATTTCGATGCCATTTACTACCTACCAACAGAAGCCATTTTCATTGAATTTTTGCCTGGTGGACGTGGCAGAGGAACTCCATGATTTTGATTCTGCCTAGTCCATTATTTTGCTCTATCAGGACACCTCATTGTGCATTATCACTTATACCTCAGGACATTCCAGAATATGGGATCATGGCCCATTATTCTTATCAGGTTGATTAAACAGCTCTAGCAAATCTTGGTCATTTTATTTTGCAAATATTGCAGCCTTTTGTATGTATACAATGTTGCTTAGATGATCTAGTTAAATGCTTGCAGTTAAGGAATTAGTCATATTACATAACATTCTAAACATTTAAATAAGGGTTATTCAGAAATAAAATGTAGTTCAGGGACTTGCACACTTGTATGTTAATAGCACTGTAACAATAGTATAACTTTGTTCGATGGTAACTTTACTAACTTGTTGAGCTTCTTATTCTCTTGCCACTTCATGATCTAAATAGGTATTCTTTAGTTGATTATTTATTTATTTTTTTTAATAGGTTTGCATTTCCTCTCACTTTAAGGTAAAAACCTTCATTATTAGTAACTGATTTAATCACTTTGAATTCTTGTCACTGATTTGTTGTCATTAATTTAAGTATTCGTGCATTGACAATCATCCAGCATTACTCAGAAGTCACATTTCATTCATTTTCTCACTCAAAGTGTTTTAATGCATTTTAAGTAATATATTAAATACACACAGCTTAAGCGCTTTGAGTTTATTGATAGGTAAACATGTTTTTACTGTTCTCATTGTCTGTAGCAAATCTAATGGTCAACTACCTCATCTTGAAAACCCATATCACTACTGTTCTCATAGCTGTTCTGTGTAGCAGTTTTCCATGTACACAACACAGTTTATTGTGACGTTCTTTGAAAGGCTTTCTACTGTCTTAATTGCCTTTCCTCAAAGTCCATATGTAAACATTTTAATATATCTTTGTAGTTGATTGCACCGTGATCTACGTAAGATTTTCTTTTTCTTTTTGTGGTGGGGATAGAGCGGTGTAGGGGGCTCGTTGTTTGGACAGTTGTGACAAAAGCATTTTTGATTATTTCCTACTTCAAAGAAACCTTTTTATTCCCAAACTGATGATTATTTTGTTATGCTGTATTTATTAATCAATATTTATTAATTAATGGTTTTATCATCGCTTAAGTAACCCATGAATGTAAATGGATTTAATAAAACAAAAAAATTACTCACGTAAGTGTTCTAGAAATAAGTAAATAATGCTTAAAAAGTATATTTAACTGTCTTACATGATACATGATAGATGGTGGTGGGATGGGAAAACATTTAATATTGTCCCACTTTGTTCTGACATAAGTTGGATATCATTTGCTTGGTAAATATAATGTATGAGGATAAAGGTCTTTCTACAGCTGCAAATGGTGTGGCCTCCAAATGACTTGAGAGTTTCCACGTCCATAAATAATTATATGAAGATTTTGTATATTGAAAATGTACAAAGGAATGACACTGGGTATATTTTGCATGGTTGGACTAAATCATATGTGTCAGTGGGAAGTTAGTTGTATATGGTGATGTTTATCTTTGAGGATGTTCTATTGAAAATACTGGAGTGGTGTTGTGTTTACTGTCAACAATATATCATGTAGAGGTGTGAACCAGTTCAAAATCTGCTTAATGGTTCACTGAAGATGTATGATAAAATCCCCCATACAGTAGTTTGTAATTGCCAGATTATTTATATCCCTAATGTCCAATATATGAACATTGCAGATGGATTAACGCATTCTTGTTTGTGTGCTTATGAAATATTGTGGAATTGAGTTGTGTTTTGGTTTGCTTCTGCTTGTGAGATTGGTTATTTTATTAATCTGGAAGAAGAAGGCATGTGCTTTGTGTCAGTTCCTTACTGCAATGCTAAGTGAAACAGAGAGTGAAACCCTCAGGGATCAAACACTTACCACTCATTATTCAGGTACTCCAACTCCAATATACTCCCTAGATCTTGCAAGCAGGGAAGTGACTTAATGAGCTTAGCAAAAAATGAAAAAAGAAAAAAAAAAGGTCAGGTTCCAGTTGCAGCAAATGTTATTTTTCTCTAAAATGTATTTTTTAATCTCTAAAAGTTACATTTGAGATATTTTGGCATGCTGTACAAATCCTTTTGTGTTTGGAACCAAAAAAACCTTTACATGTTTTCATCGTTTTATTATTTTTATACTTTGTTACACTATGAATGTCAATGTAACCTTAGTGCAGGTAAGATGTTAACCAATGGGTATTTAATTAACACATTTCTTTCTAAATTGAGTGCCTCAAACAGCACATATTTAATTTAACGAAAATAAAACTGCTTAATGTAAATGGCAAGTCTGAAGATTTTAACAAAAGTCCTCAGACTCACTCACTTACTGTACATGCATTATGGCATTCATACCTCCCACTCCAAAGGTTATATTGTAACTGTTGTGATTCAATTCAATGTGATTTAATGACTATTCTGTTCTTTCGTCAATACATAAGTACACTAAAACTGTTTTACAACAATGTAAATATGTTTTTAAAATCTGCTACCTGCTTGATAGATGATCCACCATGTTTGCTATAGCTGAGAGGTGGCAACATATGAAAACTTACAGATTTCAGCTTTACTATGTCACAACAAAACCATTAGTAGCATGACATTTGGCAATTGAATATTTTTCATTACACAACATAGACTTGTGATATGTCACCTCAGGAATCCAGATGTTTCATTTGTCTGTTCATTTTCACAGCATAGGTTCCTTTGTTTGTTTGTTTTTTACAAACAAACCTTTCAAAATTATTAGATAAATCTATTTTTGGCATAATGTGATGGTATAAATGCTCCAAAGATGTTGGAAGATTTTGTAGTATATATGTACCTCACTGATGAAACTTAAGTCAAAAATACAGAAACGTGGCCCCCACTAGACTGATTAATTTAGATTTGCGTTGGCAAAAACAACCTCACAGATATTGGACTAAATAATTTTGCATATATTCAGTCACGCTTGATTTTTCTTTTACTAGTTAATTTGTTTTTTTTTGAGCACTTGTATCTAAATGTCACCCTTTGCACTAGTCATGAAATACATGAAAACTTGACAAAAATGATGTACTCTATATTTCCCCCTAATATATTTGCTCTTTTAAGTGATAAACATGTTTGACTTCTTTTAATCACAGTGGGCCACCATTGCTAAATGTATTGTGCATGTGTGAAATTTTGTTGATGTATACTGTAACAAAAAGCACCACTGTGCAAAGAGGAAAAATGTAATAGCTGTAACAATATAATTGGTCGAGTTCACTGGATGAAGATTCACTTTTAAAATCACATATTCTTCTAATAAATATGCAATGATAAACATTGTATTATGTTTGTGCATTATTTCATGCAAACATTCAGCGGCGCCACTTTTTGACTATTTTATTTGGAACTTGTAGAGATGCAGGGACATTATTCTGCATGATTGAATAAATAATCTACCAATTAATAGCATGAACCAATGTTGCTCTTCATGTGCATTTACATCTATTTTGTTCTTTTCCCCTCAGTGTCTCACAGTCTCCAGACTTGGGTGTAACCAAGGCAAAAGACCTGCAGTCCACCGCTACACTGGAACAGTTCATGGCCAAACTCTGCCCCCACCATCAGAGACAGATTGTAGATGCCATAGGTTTTCTACAGACGGAGGTCAAAGCACTCTCATCTTCCAATACACAGCAAGAATCTAACTCAACCTCTGGGATCCAGGGAACTGCTTGTTCCACTGCAAAATCCAGTGCAGTCACCCCTGAGAAGTCATCCTCTGGGCTAAGGTTTCCCTGCGAATCCACTCCCAAGTTAGAAGTCCAGGATATATCCCATTTTATCCCAAGCAGCTGTGCAATTAAAAAAGATGACCCTGCTTTGGATCTTTGCAGCCCTGAGTCTGGGAATAATCAGGCTTTGGTCACCCCCACTGCTAATCCAGTAGACACAGAGAACATCCGTCCTGGTGAGCATGTACCTCTAAGGATGAAAATCATGACCAGCAATGTTGCTGCTGGTAAGAAGTTGTCATGTGTGCTTTCGTCTCACTCTGACACTTTGGAGGACAGAGAGGGAAACTCAAATTCATCTAACAGAACAGAGACTCATAGTGCTAGACTCAGCTCCTCTGTCAAAAGACACAATCCGACTAGTCACACACATCAAGCTAGACAGAGAGAGACTTTCGGGCATGCCAAAGAGACACCAGCAAAACTGTTTTCTGTCCACATGACCATTCCTTCAGACTCTCCACGGACTGCCAGGAAGACCATCAGGGCATCTTCTGATCATCGGATCAGGGATACTGCATGTAGGGGACTGGTTGACCCTGATCTCGGCCATTGTGACATTGTTTTTATTGACAAACCAATTACAGAGTGTTTTAAGGAACAGCAGCGCAGCATGGTACCACGCCGCAATGCCAGAAAAAGCACCAGAGGACACATGTATTCAGATGAAATCTGGGAGTTAAAAACAGTCCGTACGTTGGCTAGGAGGGGCAATTGTCCTAATCCAATGCCAGAGCTGATCACGTTAGTCACCCCAAAACAAGTACTTTCAAAGCTCGAAGGTGTACCACCTGTGGATATGCCTTTTGCCGGAGCATGCAGGGAGTCAATAAGTCAACAAATGTCCACAGAAGAGTCAGATGAGAGTGTGATACCAGGAACAGGAGATATGGTGGAGGTAGCAGCCAGTGAAGTCAATGTTATAGTTGAAACTAGTCAGACAGATCAGTGTCAGAGCAAGGGGCAGTCTTTTCCTTCATCTCCAATAAGCTCAGAAAACAAGGCAACGGATATAATAACAGATGTAGAACAGAATACAACTGCAGATTCAGGGATGACAACAGGAAGTGAGGAAAGTGTTGCTCAGACTCCATTGGAAGAAGAAAAAGATAATAAGCTTGAGTCTCAGGAGGACATGTGTGAAAGTACTGAACAAATAGTGGCAGAAACAGTAGTGGAACCATTAGAGAATACTACCGAAGAAGAAACTGAGCCCCAGTTTTCATCAGATGAGCTGCTCAACAGTGATCCCATTCTTGAGCAGAATGTCGCTCCGTCATCAGTGAATCAAGTTGAGGAAGAGAAAGAGGAAAATAAAAGGGAGGAAATACAAGATAATCAACCTCAGGAACTTCAGCCAGAGACTCAGATACACTTTGACAGCTTTGAAGTGACAGAGTCCAACACCACAGGTTCAGAAGAGGAGCCAATGTTGAAAGAACCAGAAATGAAAATATCTGAAGCAGTTGAGCATGTAATGCCTTTAGGGACTGAAGATGAAAATGATAACTGTGATGTGTCCTCCAAGACACTTGATGCGCTCTTGAAGGAATTACCCCCTTGGCGTAGGAAAAGAGGTACTGTAATTCCGCTGCCGAAGCGGATAAGACAAACGGAAACTGTGGTAGTGGGTTATGTTAATGGTAGACCCATATCAGCCTCTGACAGAAGTCTGCGTCGTAGATCAAGTAATCCCACCACATCACCTAACAAAACCCCAGTGAAATCGAGTCAGAATGTACCCAACGAAACATCTCCTCCAGCAATTGATTCAAATGTTAAACGTGAAAATTTGGACAAACATCTACCTGAAACACACATGCCTGTAGAATCATTGGAGACTTCTCCTGTGGTTCAGCAGGTGAAAGAACCATCTTCTGTCACACCTTCAAGCCCAATGTCAAAATTTTCCCCAAGTGCCAAACAAATGCAGAAACAAAAGAGAGTTCAGAGAGATCAGGATAGTTTGCCTGTCCTGTCTGATCAGCTTGAGTCCAAACGTCAACTTAGATCGGCTGGTCAGAGGCCAACTGGAGCTCCAGTATTGCCACCGACTTCAAATTCTGTCACTTCCACTGTATCTCCAAAACCTAGTGCTACCCATGCGCTTCCATCTTCAGAACACCTCCACCCCCTTTCCCTTCCTTCTCTGCTTCCTGTTACTTCTCCTTCAGTCATGTCATCTCTCCCTGCAGTCTCTGAACAGTCCCAACAGGACACAGTGCCAGAGACAACTGTGGAATTAAACAATGAAAAAGCTGAGCCAGTAGAGACAGCCTCTGAAGAAATCCAAAAAAATGGTGAAGATGAATTTCAGGTTAAACCGAAACTTAGGTCTGCAAAGGCTGTAGTAGACGACAGTAAGAATGAGAAACCACAACTTAGCAGCGACGTATCAAGTCCATTAAAAAATCAAAGTCCTGTAAAGACTGAAATACAAACACAGATTACGCCATTAAAAAGTAAACAGATTCTCCGAAAGGAGGCAGAAGCAACTAATGTCGCTTTGCCACAGAAGCCAAATGTAGCATGTTTAGGAGATAAGACTGGAGGTGGAGATGATAGCAGTTCTTCCATATCAGAAAAACCTACAAGAATGCCATTAAGGAGTGAGAGTAGTAAGTCTGAAATGTCCCACCAGTCTGTTACTCAGTCACCACCACTGGACAACAAGAAATTAGCCTTGAGATCACAAAGATTCACTTCACCTTCTACCAGTGCGGTTACTGTAGCTGGAAGACCAAGTGACTTAGCTTCCCCCATCAGAATAATGCCAGAAAGAATAACTAAAACTCAGGTGAAGTCCCCTCCAGTGTCTGTATCTGTTTTGCCCCACAGTTCAGCCCTCCCTGCCGTTTCGACGAGACCTGAGCCCCCAAAGCAAACAAACAAATTTTTTGAGATTTTGACAGGAGAAGAAAACCAACATCTAATAACAAATCTGAATCTTAAGTATGATAAAATGCAAAAAGGTTGGGTGCAAATGGACAAAGAGGGTCAGCCAGCGACAAAATACAAAAACAAAGCAGATAGACAGGCAGCCATATGGAAAAGTAAACGCAGGGCACGAAAAACCAAGTCTTTAGACCACCAGAAATACTCACCAGTCCAAATGCTCTTCATGAAAAGTTTTAATCTCACCAGTATTTGTCACTGGTTCCTTGAATCAACAGAAACAAAGTCCCTTGTCATTGTGAAGAAGGTGAATACACGTCTTCCATCAGAAACACAGCTGTGCTTCCACAGCCAGTCTAGTGCTTCAGGGTCCTCTCAGGGGGTATTTCCAAGCCTACAGGCAGAGCGCTTGAAGAAACATTTGAAGAAGTTTGCCATCGCCTCTCCTGTCAAGAGCAACCCTAAGAGTCAGAAATTGATTGCTAAAGCCCTGGAGCAAGAAGCAAATTCAGTCAAAGGGAAAGAGAGAAAAGAACTTCCAAATACGACTCAGACCATGACCAAGTCACACTCCTCCAAAGCCCGTGTACAGATAGGTGAATCCCAGAAATCCTCCGGTAAATCAAAAAATCCAGCTAGTGCACGGATCTTGAGGAAATACTCTAATATTCGAGAGAAGATGCAGGTTCAGCAAACCAATGTTAGACTGAAAAATGCCCCAAAAACCTTAAGAACCAACAATATGAAAAGATTGGCCACCACAAAATCTGCTGCAAAGTCAAATCTGAAACCATCTCTGAAGGCACAGAAATCACCCCTACATGTCGGTAAACGAATTAAAGAGTCAGCAGCAAAACTGGAAAGAAGGAAAACATTGGCTGGCAAAAGAACTACAAAGCATCCTGTTCAAGAGAGGGCAGTCAGGGCTCAAAGCAGTAGTAGAGCTCAAAGAGATGCAACTAAAAAAGAAGAATTGCCAAAGAGATGTTCCCAACGACTAGGCTCTCCTAAAAAATCTGACCACAAACCATTCGATGTATCTAAAAGCAAGGCTGACAATAAAAAACAAATTGAAGCAGAGAAGGTAGAGGTGGATAAACCTGCTGTCAGTAAAGCAAATGCTGCAAAAATCCAAACAAAGGAATCATCACAAACTACAGTCACTGAAATCAAAGGTACTGAGAATGCTGTTGAAACCCCACAGCAGAGCATCGATGTCAAGGTTCCGACCTCACCTGACCAGGTACTAACAAGATCTCAGAGAAAAATGGAGGCAGCCGTCCCTTTGAGTGGGAGCCCTAGTCATGTTTCAAAAAGGGCTACAAAGTCTATGAAAACTCAAAATGCATCTCCTAAATTGGTCAGGAAAGCTGAGGAACCCGCACTGACAAGAAGTGGGGCTTTAAAGTCCCCTGCAAAGAGAGGTCAGGCAGCCTTCTTGCCAAGCAGAGCAACAAAATCAGCAACCAAGAGAGCCCGGGAGCTGTTAGAAACTCCAGCGAAGCGCACCAGGACATCACTGTCGAAATAAAATGGACATTCAGAGAGTAAGGTCATGTTTATTTAGAGGATTTTGTGATTTTCTTTTATCTGGAATATATTCAGAAGGAACCAGAAGTATCTATTTTCTACTCTCACCAAACTCTTCAGAGGATACCTGTTTCAGGAGGCAAATATGTGAAGAAGGAACAGATTTTGAAAGTCATTTTATGCTTTTGTAAAGCTTCCGTGTGAAAAATGCAGATGTGATGCATTATTAGCTGAGCATTTGCTCTATGTTCAGGGACTACAGACAAGTCCTACACAATGTCTAGCAAATGTAGTTGCTGTTTGGCTTTATGTGTCAGCACTCTACGACACGGCTGGAGATAACAATAGCCTCATCAAACCTTATTTTAATAGTTAGGATAACAAAGATCAAATAACTTTGATCTAGTTATCAAGGTGACAAATTCATTCATCATCCTGTTTTTTGTTTTGTTTTTTACCATTTTGTATATAATTGTTTTAGATGATAGCATGCACTGCATTTACTGTTCAGAGAGCTTGCCATGAGAAGGGAGATCAGCTTTGGATTAAACTTTTACTTACTTACTACAGTGAGTAGGCAGCTTGTATCTCCAGCCTGTCTTCCAATCGCAACATTGTGAATATGTGACTGTTGTGACCAGGTGCCTTATTTATGAAGTGTAAAGTAATAGAATGTGTAAAATGTGAAAACTCCTGTCCTTTAGTTATAACAGCAGCTTTTAATTCCTGGAGAGGTAGTCAACATTCATTTGTTTCACCACGTGTGTGCAAATAGTTTCCGTTCCACGCAGTATGTTCCTCGTGCTTCATCTGTAAATTCTTATGTTGACTGAGACATTCAGATGTTCTGTTTTACTCTTACCTGAGATTTGTTTTCATACGCCCATTTTCCCAGAGCATTAATATAAAATCATGATCAGGGGTGCATTAGATGTTAAAGAAAATATGAGTATGAATTGTTAAAACAGACAGGCGTGCTCTGTATGTCATGACATTTTGTAGGTTTTGGGTCAGTTTTCATCACTCTGCAGTCACCTCTGACCATTGCACCCATTGTCCTCTACTCAGAATAGTAACTTCACTTTGAGTGTTTTACCTGCTTCTGCATGCGTTTAGTCTTGTTAATGTGGAGATCATTTCGGCAACTCTTGCATTTAGAGCTGTTGCCTTCCTAGAACTGAAACCCAGAACTATATTTATACGCTTGATCTCTTAAATAACGCTTACCCCATTCAGTGCCCGTCAAAAAGCTGTACTGAAAAGCCGTCTGAGATGACTTTGGAAATATTGTTGACAAAGTGATGCACAAGTCAGTACCCCAAACGACAAAGGCCTGAAAATTGTGTGTATTTGGTTTGGCCTCTTAAGCATTAATGGCACATTACGGGGTTATAAATGCCTTTCCTGATCGCTCACCAGTTGGATATGGGGTAGTCTAGTCACACTTCTGATTTGTGTATCCAAGTATGTTGCAGTTTTATTGTGTTTTTTTTTTTTTTTTTTATATTGTCATTTACTGTCAGGCAGATGTTCTCATAATGTGAAGTTTCGTTACTTCCACAATAGTAACTTGCATTAGTGTGTTGTCAAAGGAAAAAAAATACCATTATTAGTGTTTTTTTTTTTTTTATTATTATGGTCATTTCTCTTTAGAGGGTAAATTATCTGTAAATGCAAAACATGTCTGTCATGTTTTTATTGTTATTTAAGAACTTCATGTAGGCTAATAAATTTAGCAAATCTAAAACAGCCCACCAAATATCAGACTTGAACATGTTTATTCTTTACAGTTGCTATTTAAAGATTTTGATTTTGTATATTAGAAAGAAATAACTGCTTTATTTGTGGTAATCCCAAGAATGATACATCTTTATGTTAAGAACTTTGTATTTTTGCTGGAGTTGATATAAAGATGTTTGAATTTTAATGTTTGGTTTCTTGGCTCTTTTTATACTTAAATGTGTTTTAATGTTTTAATGCCTGATGACATTTAACTAGACTTCGGAGACGCATAAACAAGATTTTGTTGGACAAACCAAGGAAGTGGAGTTGCACAGGTTTTGTATGCTTAAAACAAACTGTGTAGTGTTTATTCCCTTGTTGGTGAACTGTGCCCTCATGACAAGCCACTGGCCATGGCCATTTTTGTGAAATGCCTTAGTGTAGCTAATGAAGGCATTTCAACTGACAGCGCCCTGCTATGACTTAACATACGGCTCACGGGTAAGAGTCCTGAGCACCACAGGAAGCTCCCACTGTGGGACAGATTGGTAAACAGTCCCACCTCAGTCCCCCGTAGAAAACAGGATGAATGAACGACTTCTCACCAAATCTAACATGGCATGAGGAAATTGGTGTTTCATTCACTTTTATGGTGAAATCAAATGCTATTAAACTGAAGCTAGAGAGAACACTGTAACCACTGTCAAAACTCCTTTTACTTATTTTTTTTCTTATAAGTGGACTGAGCATGTGCTCATTGAATGGATCCAACCTATGAGAGCACATGCTGTTAGAAAAAGAACTAACACCTCCAATGTCAGTGTTTTCCACTCGAGTCACTTTCTGTCTTGATCCAAACAAAATGTCTCCTGAAAGAATGCTCCTATGGCGAGAACAACATACAGTAGGCTGCTTTGGTAAGTGCATTTATTCACTCTCATTCACTCTTTCACTCTTGAATGCTTAGTTCTACTAGCCTTCCTCTAATCTTAGCTAAGATTTTTAGCTAATGGTTGTATAAACTTGTCTAAATTACTACCATAAAAGTTTGCCAAATAGGTTATTACCTGTTCCTGTTTGCATTTTCTACTGAAGAAAACGTGAAAATTCTTAAGCAATTTCCCAGTAGCTACTAAGCACCAGGTGGCAGATAGACAAAGCAAGTTAGCTGGTGGTGGCGCATTTACAACAGCTAAAGATCCTGATATGTTGCTCAGGATTGGTGGACGCCAAAACAGATCTCAGGAGTGACTATTGGACTGATCTAGTCAAGTCATTTTCCTTTCCTGCTAAAATGGAAAACAGTATTTCATTTGCGGTAGTTCTGTTTTCTGACACTTTGGTCCTAGAAAGGATGGGGTCAGGTTCCTGGAGGAATGATGCATAGATAGCATGTGGGTTCGGGTGGAGACACGTAACATCATCCTGAAAACATACAAGCAAACTAGTTGCACTTACTAGCAAATACGTGTGGGCGGATAACTACATGAAAGCAGGGGCTTCTTGGGCTGTCCTGTTGATGCGTGCCAGAGTGACACCAGGCGTGATTACTCGACACCGCAATGTTGTGAGCTAGACTTGGACTGTTTTGGCAGAGTGAAGTCCATATTGACTGCTTTGTGGCAGAAAAACTGTGATTCTCTCTGTATTGATTGCATGACAGTCTAACCTTTTAGGCTTGATGTGCTTTCACATTGTCAAAGCCAAGAAAATTGGTTTACTAATTTCCTTTGCTGCACTGAAGTCCCTCTCTTTTTGAAAAGCAGTCAAGACTGGCTTTGTTCCCGACCTCGGAAACAACAGTCGATCAAAGAAAAAAAACAAAATCTCACACAGTATCCATTTAGCAGCTGTTCTAGAGCTTTCGATCAGATCACATGATGGAGTTCGCCCAGTTATAATGTGTCACCTAATATTTAAAGACTTCTCTATCTGCTTGGCTTGAAGATCTTTTAACTTTTGTCAAATAACGAATAAGAAAAAAAGACAACACATTCTTAAAAGCACACACATTTAAGTTTAATTAATGAAAAAGAGTGGAGGTTTGGTAAACATTTTGTCGGTGGCACTACATACATTCAGCATTATTGGGAGTTTTTTCAGTTTAATCCCACCATCAATCCTGTAACAAAAAACAAACAGACAGAACCCAACCAGGGATATTTCTTAAGTTTTTGCACCAGTTCAATACAACAGAGACATTGTGTCGTTTACAATAACATACTTATGTATATAGTTCATAGGATGGAAAATCTGTGTCTCTGGTCATGTGACCAGATAACTGAATTACATCTCAATATAGCACAAGCACCACTAAGATGTCTACCAGGAAGTTGAATGCACCTGTCCAGTACAGATCAGTGCAGAGGAAGGAAAGGAGACATGAAAAGGAAAGCCACATTCGACTAAAGATGCACCTTTATGAGGCGCACAGCCTAAGAATTACAGTGACTGTTCATCAGTATCCTTTATGCGATCTTCTTTTAATGTTATTGTACACCACTGGGATCACAACAACAGCATGTAAAACAAAGTCAACATGGGTAGCAATATGAATAGGAGCTCTGTGTGCATTGTACCAAGCTGAGATTTGTGTCTGCAGCCTTTCACACATTTTAACATTTAGATCAGCAAAATGGATAAACACAATCCCAATCTGCAGGGAGAACAATGCCTTAAGCCATCCTGATGGACTGTCACTTATTGAACAGTATGTGATTTCTATATCTTACATTGGAAACTAAATAACAGCTAAAAGTTACCACTTCATGAATAAGCATAGGTCATATTTATCTATACACATTTATACATTCAGGTATGACTGTTGTGTTCACTGTAATTGGCACCATTTTCTTCTTTTTTTTTTTTTATGTAGATAGCCAGTAAGAACTGACAGACATTGAAATGTCCAGACCTTTCTCATTTATTATCCGTCAGCAGTAGGCATGTAACGCTTCATACAGTTGCCTACTCGAACAGATCTAGGATGAGATATGTTGAAATGATCATTGTCCACAGAAACAACTTCATCCTATTTCTTCTGGCTTGACAGCAGCTTATGATCAGTTGAGCTTGACTACTTTAACTTTGTTGAACTAAAAAAAAAGAAAAAAAAAAAGCCTTTCTATGGCAAACGTTTCTCAAATTAAAATGATAGAAATTACAACCCAGCACTTCAACAAAATGAACATGAAAACAATCAGAAGCCTTTAAAGTGTGGTATGGTAATTACAAGGTAAATTTGAGGGGGACATCTCTTAATCCCAGCTCTGATCTCTCCAGCCCCTGCAGCAAATGAGGAATGTCTGAGCCAGAGAGGAGGAAAACACTGTCGTAACTTGCTATTAAGTGATGTTACAAATACCTTACAGATTTTTATGCTATTTTTATTCATTATTTTACCTTTTTTCATCTTTTTGAAATTTTTGAAAATATCTGAAAGTCAGCAACATTTATGCCTTTCACTTTCTACAGGAAAAAACGCCTTTAGATAAAATAAATAAAAACAAGCACAGACTCTCATGAATTAGATGTAATATTCACATGGAAGACAACATATACAATATTAAACATATTTCTAGACCAATACTGCCTCCTATACAACAAGGCCAACCAGCTGCTGTATTTTTGGCCAATTAACGTAATTAATTACCTTGTTGGCGCAAGTGAGATCAACGAATAAAAACACCTAGGGAACCAACTGAATGCCTTTCCACCAGTCCCAAAGCTTCCAGAAACAGACTTACTCTTTAACATAGAAAAATACTATACCAAAATGAAATACAAATATATATATATTAGAATCTGTTAGGCATTTCTATATAAAGGGTTGTTGGGGAGGGTTGGGGGGGGGGGTCGGCTAAAGGAGTTAGGTTACATCTTGAGACAAAATATAACAAAATATAACAAAAATAAAAACAAATCAATATGAGAAATTAGACAGAACAAAACAAAAATCAGAAGATGATTCTGCAACCTTTTGTTTTGTAATAACATTTATAATGATATTAAGAAGCTCTACATATTTGTTGGCAAACTCTTCTCCACACATGCAACAGTTTGCACAAGTTTAATACTGCAGGCATCAAGAGGAGCAGGGCTTAACAGACTCCTGCTCAAAGGGGGTGGGATTATGCAAATCATCCTAACCCTGAGGCAATGTATGCTGGGGGACTGATAACCACTGGGCACAGCCAGCACCAGATCGGTTTGCTGTATGAACAGAATAGGTCGTTAAACCACACAGGACCTCGCACTTAGCGTTAAGACTGTGTGAATGTATGTATGCCATGCATGCGTGATCATGTACTTCAGAGGGGTGTCGTTTTTCAGTGCTGCTACTCAGTGCAGTCTCTATTTTTATGGAGTTTCTAAATTACGGTACCTCACAGCAAACAACTGTGACACCAGACCACCTGGCCTTGAAGCCACGACATCCGCACTGGATTATGTGCCACTCTAACCCTACCTTTCCTTTGTTCACTTCTACATGTGCATGTGTGGATGGATGACTGTATCCTGGCAGAGAAATTGCTACGCCAAACCAACACCAACTTAAACTCAACCCAAACCATATCCAGCCTAGTCCAGGTAACCCAGCCAAGCTCAACTCAAGATAGCTTTGCCAAGTCGAACGGTCCAGCTCTTTCTCTCTTTTTTTGTCTTTTTCTGCCTCGCTTCTGCCATTCTTAGCTAGGCTGGACCCCACAGTCCTCACTGCCTCCACGAAGTAAAGATGGTAGATGGTGGCTAGGCTGTCAGAGGCCTTGCGGATGGATGGGGAATTCACACTGGTTAATTTGGGTTGGAGGGATGCCTCACTCTGAATGCAACACCTTTGAAATCTCTGGACCCCCTTGGAACAATGTTTCGGATACAATGGTTTTGTTGCCGTTGTTGTCACTTCTACATTGTTGCTCATGATGTTGGTTTCTCTGTGTTACTGTAGGTCACACACCCTTGGAAGGGGAGGAAATGTCCTATTTTACAAACATTGTTGTCCATAATATATAGATAGAGGTTTTATATATACTCTTTATACTCTCTCTCTTTCTTTCTTTCCCTCCCTCACCGTCCTCCAGTCCTCTCTCTTCCTTACTTCCTTCCTTTCTATCTTCTGCTCTGCGGCAGTGGCAGGAAATGTGAGTGAATGGTGCTACATGCAGCCCATGCAGCCGCACTTGATGGTCTTTTCCACTTCCTCGCTGAAGGAGGTTCCATCGCTGCATTCAAAGGTGTATTTCCGGCGCTTCATTCTCTGGCTTGCGCAGCAGGCCCCTGTGTCGCAAACTCCGGTGCACTCCACCCAAGAGACCATGCGTGTTGTCTGACAGATGGCGTAGCCTCGCTGTACCTGGTAGAAGTCTCGCACAGGCTCCCCTCGACACTCAGACTCTGGAAAACAGACATTAGTATAATTAATATAATGATCGCTTTATTAAAAATGTTTTGTCGTTAGGATTACAAACTGACATAGTGCAAACCAACCTGCGTCACAAAGTTCCCCAGTGTAGCCATTTTCACAGTGACAGTAGGCATCTCCTGTGTCTGAGATCTGGCAGCGCCCATGCTTGCAGGACAGGCGTCGGCAGGGGTTGAACAGCTCCCCCTGTTGATTACACAGGGCACCGCGGTAACCCTCTGCACACTCGCAGCGGTACGACTGAGTGTCCAGTGGGATGCACTTTCCATGGACGCACCTAGTAAAAGACATTCACCTAGATCAGATTTCCTCCTCAGTAAATAAATGAATAAAGTTGATGTTTCAAGAGCTGCAGCATTGAAAAAGTTCTGTATTGTCAGCGTTGAGAAAGAACATACCGTACCGCACGTCAGTACAATTTTGAGAGACTCGATACTGCATCTCAGAGGGTAATAAATCTATACTCCACTACATTTGTCTGACATTTAGAGTTACAAATTGTCAACCCACCAGAGACCAAACTTTTTGGCCTGCGATCATTACAAAAAGAGTCCAGTCGGGGGCCCCATGACATGTCTATGAGTTGTTAGCTGACAGCAAAGAGACATATCCCAAAATTAAAAGATAATAGGAAAGTCCAAAAACAGAACTTGGTTTTCACTTTTTTCCCTATCCCATTAATCATCTCATGATCCCTCAGATTAATCTTGATCCCCCACAGAATACAGACTAAACCTCCTAAAACTAAAAAGTTGGACTATGAGACTTACGTACCCAACAGTAAAATGTCACCTACACATTAACAATCTAATAATGTAATGTTTGATTATTTTAATATTAATATATTTTAATAATGTTTTAATATCAGTCATAGAGGCCATTTTTCCTGCAGAAGGATTTTAGTACTTCTTCCCTCACTGCTTGTTGTATGATAAGATAATGGATAACAGGCTCTACAATATAAATTTTATCCCATTTGCTAACATACTTGCTGCCCTGGCAGGGGTTGGTAGCAGGCTGGTCGCAGTGCGGCCCGCTCCAGCCTGGCTGGCAGTGGCACACTGGTCCCTGGACCCCATCAGGCTGGCAGATGCCATGTACGCAGTAGATCTTCTTGCAGGGCTCGCAGCCCGGTACCACGCCAGGCTTCATCTGGGTTTTGGTGAAGTCCTGTAGCTCGTTGTTGATGTACAGGTTCTGAATACAGCCATGGAAACTGGAACCGTTCTGGATCTGCCAGAGACGGAAAGAGTGGACATCCACTGGCATGCCTGGAGGAGGAGAGAGAGCAAAGAGATGATGTTTATAGAGGTGAAGACGTGCATGCTGGATCACAAACAGACAACTAACAAAGGGCTGGTATGAGTGTAATGGAGGAAGGCATTTTCAAACATGTGTGTCCCAACAGTGCAATAACAAATTAATCAAATATAAGAAACTCTTTGTCAAACTGACTTTGATATTTTGCATTAGCACCACAAGACACATCATCCTTGAAACAGAGGACAGCAAAAGGCAAGGAGGTATGGGAAACTGTTTCCTGTAGTGTTGTATGAATGAAGGACAACACGGCACATCACTGAGACAAACTGTCGGAGCCACTCCTGAGCAAACTGTCATGTCAGCCCACAAACTGGGGCTGCATTGCAATAAATATCGGAAGGCTTTCTTTTGAAATTCATCAGCTAAATTTAAAGAAATCTGTGAATGTCAAGAGTGGCTAAATCAAAAATGACAAATAAATGCAGCTGCATTTTCTGCAAGCAGGTCCATGCAAATATAAATAAAATCTGAAGACTGTGTCTGGTAGTTCTTATCAGAATCACTAGAGGGCGCACTATGCACACTATAAAATGTGCTGTAATGGCTACACAGTATATGAAGTGGTGTATTGTATGTTCATGATTTTTTATGCTTTTTTTATGTTTTAAGCTGAGAGTTGTGTTTTATCTGTGAAGATAAAATGGTTGCTAATTACAAATATGTGTGTGTGTGGTATTTAAAGAGGTCTAGTTAATGTGTGGCCCCTAACAAACACAGTCATGACTGAAGGAGGGGATGGTGCGGGTGGAGGATAGGGTTTGGGTTTTGGGTGGAGGTAGGACGGGGTTGAAGGGTTGCATGGTTGAGGGGAGGGGTTGGTTGCGGTGGTGACAAAGCGAGGGGGAGGGGTGGTGATTGACAGTAGTGTAGTAGTTAAGAGTGCCTGCAGAGGAGGGAGGTGTGTTCTGGAGAGGGCCCCTACCCCCCACGTATAGCGGAGCCTCCCCGTTGAGGGGCCGCACCGCCCCAAAGCTGTCCATTGTGGTAGGGAGACCCCCATCAATTGACAGGTTCACCATCTGGTCAAAGGTCACTAGCTCCACTGTGTGGAACTGGCCATCGTTGATAGTCTCAGTACTGGCAAAGAGAAACAGAGATTGGACATGAGACATAAAAATACAAATGAGACCTTTTCACCAGGAACAGTGACAAGCAAACAGCCTTTCAAGGGTACATGGCACCTTACCTGTAGATGGCATGTCCTGGCTGGCTGCCGGGGTCATAGCTGACCTTGACATGTCCTTGGTAGAGCTCAACTGCAATATGATCATTGTCCCCATTGTACAGCAGAATACCATTATCCTCAGCCGTTGACACCTATAGAGAGAAAACATTTGCATGGAGCATTTAAATCAGGTTTCACAAAGGCAGTGTACACACACACACAAATGACTGAACACACTTTAAAGTACCTGTAAGGTGATGTTAGCTTGAGGCCAGTTTTTAAGGTCAGAGAGCAGCAGGTAGGAGTCTCTGTCCACAAAGTTGACGCTGACCAGCTTCTCACAACGAGGCCCTCCAAACTCCGGAGGACACTGGCAGAGGGCACGCCCTCCTCGTTCCACACACGGAGCATTGTTCTGGCAGTCGGCTAGCTCGCACAGGGACAGTGGAGATGGGGGAACCTCGCACAACTGACCACTACAACGAGAGATGAGCGAGGGATTGTGGTGGGAAGGATGATGTTGAGTAAAGCGGAGGAAACAAAATAAAAACCTCTGTTTTAAAGTTGTTCTCTTCTCACCTGTATCCATCAGGGCAGACACAAGAGTATCCATTTAACTCATCCATGCACTGAGCTCCATTCTGACAGCGATGCTCCTCACAGTCATTATAGTCTAAACTGCAGTCATCGCCAACATAACCAGGAGAGCAAACACACCTACAATAAAAAAAAAAACACGATACTGTAATCAAGCTGAACAAGGACAAAACAACCTCCTAGTCTGTGTCTGTTTCAGTATTTAGCATCATCATCGTTTGCTGGCAGCAAACACTTACTTGGGTCCAGTGGAGGTGATGAGGCAGGTAGACTGATGTTTGCAGGGGCTCCGTCCTGGGGCACACACATCCTCCATTTCTTCGCACATCTCCCCTACACATAAACAAGTATTTACATTAATAAACCAGACACAATTTGAATCAGTTTGTCACCTGGACTAGAGTAGATTATTCAGTAACCTTCTCGAGATTACAAAATATCGTGCCTCTTTGTACAAGATGATTCTCTGCAGTCTACGCAGTTGTTTCTTGAGTCAAACTGTGCCTTATAGACTCACCTGTGTAGTAGGGGGGACAAAAACAAGTGTAGTTGTTGACTCCATCGATGCAGGTTGCTCCGTTCTCACAGTCGTTGTCTTCACAGTCGTCAATGTTGGTTTGGCAAGTGGGGCCCTCAAAGCCCAGTGGACATGTGCAACTGTGACAACATACATACATCATTATGCCAATTTCCTTGTGAGATAAATACGGTTCCATTCCTTATTTGCGTTGATTTCAAAGCTTGTCTCCCTCACCTGTATTCTCCCTCCACCTCCTCATTCACTCGGCAGATTCCTCCGTTGACACAGGGGTTACTCACGCAGGCATTCAGAGCGGACTCACAGTTCTTGCCCTGAGAACAGAGACCAGATGTTAAATTTTAGCTGGTTAATTATGCATACCTGCAACACACTGGGGTACACCTATTCAACCTATTTTCAAATAGCTGGTAACATTATGTAGCTCTGACCTTGAATCCTGGTGGACAGCTGCACCTGTAGATCTCCGTCAGGTCGCTGTGACAGATGCCTTGGTTCAGACAGGGACTGGACAGACAGGGGTTACACTTGGCCTGAACTGCAGTGTCCACATCTCCTAGGGGAAATGCCAGACCGGTAAGAATGATTTCCATGACACTAGTGCTACTTACAATATATTTCAATGTCCAACACAATAACTCACCTGTGCATTCAAACTTCTTTGCAGGTGTGGTGAGCAGAAGTTTGCCCTCCATGCCCTGTGGGCCAGCACAGCGGGCGATGCCAGGCTCTTTGTAGCCGGTCTTCACCCAGTCTGATAGCCAGCGCAGGCGACAGTCACAGTACAAGGGGTTGGCACCAATTGCCCTGATAGGACAGAGAGAATAAACGTGTTATGTTTTTCAACTTCATTCTGGCTGTGTCACTGTAGTACACGCCATCACCAGCAGGTGTCTCTACACCCTCACATAAAACAAAGCGTGCCAAACTTAACTTGGTGTACTAAAAAAAAAAAACTGCTTCTCTGGGAGTAAAACAAATTTGAAGTTTAGAGCTCAATGCCACTTTGTGCCATACATCATCCTGAGGAGGGCTTCTCAATTATAGGCAAAGGTGTGAACAGAAGGCACTCTTAACCACTTCTGTCATGGTGGCCGTGAATCAATGCTGCTCTATCCTCCCGCTGGATGCACAAACACTCCTGAATCGATGCTGTTCCATTACGATGGAACAACGGCTCATCTTTCAGGCCGGGCCAATAGCTGACACCTGACATCTGCTAACATGAAAGCCACTTGACTGTGACTGTGGATCAATGGCACCCATCGGTCCCCTCCCTTCACCCTGTTTTTATGCAGCCTTGACTCCTTGTCCTGCACTACGAAAACATTTCTTTGTTTAGCTCTCTCTCTCCATCCTTCCTTCCTTCCCTCCCTCCAACTCTGACACTAATAGATCTATTGATCAGTAACTGTCAAGGGATGATGTGAATATCGAGGCTGGATGGTAGGGGGCACATTGCAAACATACTTCTGTGTAGTTTTACATATGTCCACAGCCCCGCAACAGCTATATAACACACACACAGACGGACACACATTACATTTCAGACATAAATAAACAAAGCAAAAACAAACACTAAAGTCCGCAGACCATGGATAATCTCTGTGTGTGTTGGTGCACGTCTCTGTGTGTGTTTTCAGAGATGTGACAGGGAGATGAGACAGTAGAGGGGTCTGTGTGTTGCTTTAACCACAGGACTGCGGCTGATTAAGGGAGGGCTTGGCTCATGCGGAGCCCACCAAAGAGGACTACAGACAGGCCACTGTGAGCCACACTCTCCGGCTGTCTGACCAGACCCCCTCAGTGCCTGAAAGCGCGTGTGTGTATGTGTGTGTGTTGACTTCGTAGACTTCTCAAACTCAGTAGTAAGTGCAGAGGGTATCACAGATGTGTTTGTGTCACTGCTTACAAGTGGGAAAGTGAGGCCACGTCGTTGAAGATGCCATCAGGAAGCTCTGAGATTTCGTTGCCATGGAGAGACCTTCGAAGTGAGGAAGGAGAGAAGGAAGAAAAAAAAAAACTCATGATCATGAACATATTTCAGCATAGGATACAAATACTCTTTTATGCAACCCTGTAACCCTATTAGAGCTGGAATGATTCAGTGAACAGTCGTTAAGAAAATGAATGCAACTATTTTGATAATCACTTGAGTCGCGTTTAAAGCCAAAAAGCTGTGAGGCATTTTGAAAATCTTGGTAGACTGTGATCTGTAGATCTCTAGACCACACGAGCCATCAAGAATATAATTAGCACATTCAGCACAGCACATTAATCGATGAAATGAACTTGCAGTTGCAGGTCCCACATACTTTTCTTTGTTTTCCTCCAACTAAAACCAGAAATAACAGGAAAGATGTTGAGGGATATTTCGGTATTGTGTGGGGTGGTAGGTGGTTTGTATTTCTGGTTGAGCCTTGTGCAGCTGGCAACGATGTGAGGCTCTGTTAAGTCTGGAAAAGACTGGTGTCAAGTTTCTATGTGCGTCTGGCTGGCAAGGCCAACAAGTGTACAGAGGGAGGGGGGTAACAGAGTTGCACCACATGCAGGACAGTGAAAAACATTAGAGTGTGTAGTTGTGTGTGTATTTATGTGCTTGGATATTTGGTCACATGTATATCGAAGTTTGTGTGCGCATACAGTTGTTTTTTTTTAATATATTGTTATTTCCTGGCTGTTGTCTGACTACTATCCAGGGTGACAAGCCAACATGGCTTAATGGCTGGATGACTGATGGCTGCTGTAATCCGCTGGGTCATTACCACCTCCAACCCTCAGCTGACCGCACGCTAATGTTACCACAGCTCAGTCCACAGTACCAGCGCATGACTTTCTACGCCCAGACGAAAAGAAGTGATGTATAAACAGGCTTTGAAGCCTTACTTCCTCCTTCGTTTCATCTGTGAATTATGGCTAAGCTGCGGAAGAGTCAGGTGAAAGGATACAGACGGTGAAGCTGGTCAATGTAAGGATACCGAGCTGTGCTGGAGTACGAAAAGGGAAAATATCCAGTATAACCATCTGAGACAAAACGTTAATTGGCCTGTGTGCAGGGGAGAATGCTTATTAGTGTGGAGTGAGTAGCCGGGTTGTGGTAGTCAGAGACCAGTTAGGATACTGTGGGCATTAAGCCAGCAGCAGTGTGCCAGCCAGGCAGAGATCTCATGGGAGAAAGGAGCCAGGGAGTCTCCAGGAAGAAACCTGATCCGCTCTCGTACTAACATTCTCTCGGTCTGTCTCTCTGTCTTTTACTTTTCTTTTCTACAGCTGTATGTCATTACATCACTCCGCCTCACCTATGTCAACTTATCTCTTATTGCATTTGATGTTTCTGGAGAGGTAACATGATGGTTTATGACAAAAAAGAAGTTATGTCCACCTGAACTTGTTCAAAATGTTCACACAGGCTTATTCACCTGCAACCAGTTAACGCTGTCATGAGATTCTGAGAGTCCTCTGAGCTACATGTTTTTGCTTTAGCTCTTGCGTTAAAGATAATTCGATACTGACATTAACTTGCAGCAGTGTATCCAACAGTTTTACACTCTTTTCCTCTATCACACTCTTTCATATCACTTTCTTTGCTCACAGCTTCCCACCCAAACCCTGGCGGACCACGCCCTAGCGCTCGCTCAGCTCACTCACCTCACACCTAATACTCAGCGGGCCAATTAGCAGCTTATTAATCTGCAGCTCAAGCCACAACCATCATACGCACAAACGCACACACATGTGCACACTTGCACCAAACCGCACCACATCCATGCCAGGCTCAGACCCCCGGTCTGTTTGAAGCCGTGAGCGTTAATGATTCTTCTCCTCTTTACTGCTCTGTAAAGCCAAAGGTGCAGCTTTATAAAGGCTTTGGCACCTCGGTATGTGTGAGCACGCGGGAGTGTGTCAACGCTCGTAGCCGACTTTGCGATCTCACTGTGGTTTCTATGAAGCTTCCAATGTTGAACTGTGAACCCGGTGTGGGGTCTTAAAGTTGAAGCTATTAAACAGAGCTCATTGTCGCTTCGGTTTTGTTGCACCCCCACAGCATTGCTTAGTTAAAAAAGAAAGGGAAAAAAGAGCTGTGGCACCAATTGACATTTAATGGGAGACTTATGATTGATCACACTAGCAGTAAAGACATCAAAGTTTTCTGCTTCATTTGGACTCCCGTCTCACTGAGACAATAAGGTAGTCCAGACAGTCTGTGCGTATAAGTGTGTGTGTCTGAGCTTGTATATAGTTCTGAGCCTGAATGGTGTGTGTGTGTTGAGGGAGGGCCTCACATGGCGTCTAGCACACTTGCACAGGGAATATTTTAAAAGTGAAGGTGGCGTGAGTGAGTAAGAGCAGAAATAACGGACGCAGCTTCATTAGAGATCAAAGCAACGCGCCTGGGCTAGCAAGGCGGCATCAGCTAATGATGACCGAGCTTCACTCTCATTCCACGCTAAAAGGGGTCTTTCGCTTTGTGCCTCGTAATGATCGGGACTTTAGTCGAATCCCGCCGTAAAAAAAGAGGCTTTGTTGAAGCTTTGTTGTCAGTAGTAAAAAGTGTGCCTGCTATGAGCACACATGGAAGACCGATATGTCTACTCCCACACACATGCTAACAGGCACCAAGCCAGTAGATGACAAACATGTACACTATGCATATAGGCACCAACACACACACACAGATGCATACATAATGCTGCTGCTGGGCCTGGTCTCTGTTTCTGCCTTGCAGAGCTAAACTGTACATTTGAGTTAAAATGTTGGGTATCCAGCTGCTGTATCTTTGGATGCAGGTCCAAAGATCGGTTTGGTTTCGTCATCTATCTGTCGGGTGCGTTTACATTCTACATCTCAGTTATTTAGCAGACCAATTCATCCACGGGGAGCCCATGGTCACTGAGAGTGCACAATCAAAGACTTCATAACTTCATAAAAAGCCCGGAGGCAAAGTCAAAACCATTACGGTTAGCGGGGCAAACATTCTCTGGTAATCAGTGTCAGAGTGATTTTGTACAGTGGGTTCTGGGGCTGCGTGTTTGGCCCTGATGGTGAAGCGGTGATGAGCTTGGGGCGTTTAGAGGTGAACAGGCATTTCTGGGCAGATGTCTGAAGACAAGGTGCGGGCAGGAGCAGGAGCTGGAACAACATTGCTGTTGCTGCTGTTGCCCCCATGGCTGCCATTTAAACAGAGAAAATAGGTCGCAAGGTTGTGTGTGTGTGTATGTGTGAATTCATAAGCTGTCATAACTGTTTAGGCTGTGTTTCAGTCCTCTGGAATCAATCAAATATTCTCAGCATCTGCTGCACTGTCTCTGTAGTCAGTGCAAGCTGTAAAAATATCGCCCTTAATAACTTATTTAGTCTAAAAGTGAGCCTCTTCTTTCTTCTTTCTTTTAAAATAACTTCAATTGTTTCAAATAAAGTTGCTGCTCTGAGCGTTGTATTGAAATTACGTGACAACAAGGAAACTTTTAAAACATTTAATTTGCATGAGAAAAAATAAAAAAGTCTCACTGTATTAAAAATAGGATTTTAAGGCGCAACCCTAGACTGACACAGTAAAATGAACATATATATATGTACTGTATATATGGATGCATTTAGAATATAAAAATAAACTCACAGCAGTCGGAGAGAGTGAAGTCCACTGAAGGCCATTTTGGGGATACAACGCAGAGAGTTGTAGCTCAGGATTCTGCAATGTAAAAATAATTACATACACATGTATATAAAATTCATCTGTTTCCATGCTTCTGTCAGTACTAGAATGAAACACTAGCTCTTGGCTGACGCTGGTCAGGACTTACAGAGTGGTGAGTTGGCTCATGTTGGAGAAGGACGAGTTGGTCAGAGAGTTGATCTTGTTGTTGCTCAGGTCTCTGGAAGGAAGATTAAAAAGGTATAAGTTCACTGTATTCATGCGCACGGTGAGACAGAGGAGGCAGACGAAAGATGAAAACTTACACCAGCTGTAGGTATTTGAAGGTAGATAGTTCCTTTGGCACAACACTGAACTGGTTTCCGTCCAAGTACCTGCAGAAGTGACACAAACAGGTCCATAACGAGTCAGTGGACATAAAATGATCCATTTAGACCAAAATATGATATGCATCCTGAAACAATCTTTGAAATACAATATTTTCACATTACTATGTAACTCTACATTTATGAAAATCAATTATTTTTGTTGTTCCAGTGCTGCAGTTTACCTTTTAACCACTGTCATATTCATTTGAGATAATTAAATCTTATAATGCAACTTCAGTTGTCAGTAAAAGTCTTATGAAACTTATGGCTTTTACTACAAGGTTCTTAATGAGGGGTTGTCAGATTATATCGGGACATATCAAATTATAGTAATTAATTATCTAATATCTTAATTAGGTGTTGGCTGGTGTTAAAAGTTACATTTGGAAATTATATTCCGTTTTTTTTGTCAGCAGATTAGTTTTACCGTGTGAACTCATTAGGTG
The DNA here is from genome assembly GCA_028641955.1 of Protonibea diacanthus. NCBI lineage: Eukaryota > Metazoa > Chordata > Actinopteri > Sciaenidae > Protonibea > Protonibea diacanthus. Next base: position 12,758,799 of record CM053989.1, read on the forward strand.
AAGAGCTTGAGGCGTAACGAAGAAAGCACGGCAACCAATTTAATCTCATGTTACAGCAAGCAGCAGAATGTTTTGTCTTTCAACTTTTCAACTTTTTTCTCACTGTTTTTTTTTTTTTTTTGTTAGATGTTCTGATACAGTGTTGTCTTTAATGCCTATGAGTCAGGCTTAATAAGCTTCCTATCCCACACACATAGTGTGTTAAACATCACTTCCACTGCGGCTGAATAACTGGGCAGTTCAGTGTAGTTTTTTTTTTTGTGAATTCTCTGTTTAGCAGCGATTCCTGAATGTGACTGAGCATCCCCACTCTCTTAAGTGATTTAGGTACAAACACTTGTCTGTGCATTCATGCATGTGTGTGTGTGTTAATCTACTGATGTATGTACAGGGAGCCACCACTGTTGACATCATGCCTGCAGGGATGCAACCACCCTGCTGACTGGTAACACAAAGTGCTTACCAGAGGGCTGTCACCTAGATAAATGACTGATTTGGGGCCTGGTCCCTCTGAGCGCAGCTGCAGGGGCTTTCTCCTGCTATTGTTTTTAACTGTACTTATAGCGGGAACGGCGAGAGAGGGGGGTGGTTGCTGGTTAGTTAGGGGTGCCTTTGGGTTCAGAGGTAATGATAGGTAATGATGGTGCAGAGGACACTTGGGATAATGATGGAGTAGCAAACTCTCCAGATGACTAGATGAAAGCCCAGAACAGAGGGGCACACCTGGTCACACCTGCTGGGACAATGACAGGCCTTAAGGCTTGCACAGCATGTGTGTGTGCGTCTGCATATGTGTGTATTAGTCTGAACCACTTGAAGCAGTATTGGAAAGTTCCAGACCTATCCCATTCCCTCCCCTTTCCATTGAAAACTGCTCATTAAAATGTCCTCTTGCTCCCCTATGCTCCCGTGGACAGGCTTTTGGCCCTCACACAAATATGCACACTCACACAAACACACACAAACACTCTGATCCTTGGCTCTGAGTGTGAGAGTGACATCAGTGCTAGCCCTGAGGGCTGCAGGGAACACAGAAGAAGAATGTCTGAGAGAATAACTGCAGGGTTTATTGACTCCTTTCCCCTTCTCAAAATGATGGGATCTGTTTTCTTTGCCTTCGCTGTTTTCACTAACTCTTATCTCCTTCATACCTCCTAAGCTCTTTTCTACCTTTTTTTTTTATAGTGTCTCCTTTTGTTTCCTTTCAAAAAAACTACCTCCATCAAGGCCAGACAAAGGAACAACAACACCTGGAAGTCAAACTGATAAGAATAAATGCAACTGGCACAATTAATGCAGAGGAACTCACAGTTCAGTCACGTTTCTGGGGATGCCTTTGGGCAGTGAGTGGAGGTGCTTGTTACTGCAGCGTACCACAGTCTCCAGGCAAGTACATTCACTAGGACACTGGGGTCTGGGCACACAGCTTGACTCCTCTTGGCCTGGGAAAACAAGACAGAGGAGATACGTAGAGGGGAGTCAGAAACCAGAGAGGAGGAATGACCAGGAGGGTAGGAAATACATGGAGAACAGCCAAAAGATGAAGCTGTCGTCCCTTGCAAAAAAAAAAAGAAGAAGAAGAAAGAAAAGAAAAAGAAATGTAGAGAGAGTAGAAAGACAAAGCACACCTAAAGGCAAGACAGTGCCAAAACAGCACAATCTTTCAAGCTGATGGTGGAGACAATGAAAAAAGAGGAAGTGAAAAATGTGAAGAGTAAAATAGGACAGAGAGAGAGAGAGGAGCCTCACTAATGTAATATCGACCAGCAAGAGCAAAGAATGGAAGCTGCCTGCGGCCTGAAGACAAGTCTAACATTCATTCAGGTGCAAATAGGCTGACTGGTCAATAAGGCAAACAGCTCAATAGCTCCACTCAGCCCGGCATCGACCAGCAGCTTAGGAACTGCTGAGTAGCAATCTATTCAGTAAACAAAAGAGTGGTACAATAGCGGCCATTATTTAAGATGATCTCAGACACTTTAAGCAGCTCTTGCTCATAACGTATTGCGGAACAGAGTGCAGTTAAAGTCTTCATCAGTCAGACCCAGACAGGTTAGTTTCACACATAGTGGAGGTCATCTACTACACAGGAGATGTATATCTCCTTTCAAAGAGAAAGATGACTTAATTTAAAAGTGGAGAGGCTGCGACAAACCTGAAGATCTGGTCTAGATAAGGACAGACATACGGAAAACAAACAGCTGTGTGTCTTGGTGCTACCTACCCTCCTCACAGCGGAAGTCAGGCAGAGCCACATCCTGCAGAGGGATCTCCTTCAGGAAGCCAGGACGCTGGCAGCGAGGGTTACCTGTCACAATCTTTCTACTCCGCAGCCAGTCACCGAGCCAGGCCAGACGGCAGTCACAGTTGAAGGAGTTTGCCAAGAGGTTACTGGCAGAAAGCGAGCGAGCGAGAGAGGTTGTAAGACCACTAAAACATAAATTCAAAGAGAAATGATTGAAGGTAGTGTGTATGCCAGGGTCTCACAGAGTGGAGAGGGTCTGCAAAGTGTCGAAGGCTCCGGGAGTTATCGTGGTCAGCTGGTTGTCGTACAGAGACAGCAGACGGACGTTATGCAGCCCCGTGAAGCTGTCATTGTGAACACAGCTGATCTTGTTGTTCCTCAGCATCCTAAAGGAGGAAAGAAATTAAGCACTTCAAGTCGTCTGAAATATCATCTCGCGTTATAGAAATATGGACATGAGTGTGTGATTCTGTGCACCACTCACAGCATACGCAATCCCTCAAGTCCACGGAACATCCCGCTTCTGACCGAGTCGATCTGATTGGCTGTGAGGTGAAGCTCGTTGACGGACGATGCACCCTCAAATGCCCCATCTTCAATCTCAGTGATCTTGTTGTTGCTGAGATTACTGTGGGGGAGCGGAAGCATGTCAGAAAAATAAATGGAATACTATTTAGAGAAATGTGCAATGAGTAAGTTTTCACTTACATTTTCTTCAGCTGGGAAAGGCTCTTAAAAACTCCTGTCGCCTCCAGAGTGGTGATCTCATTGTTGTTAAGGCGGCTAGAGGGGAAAAAATGTTGAAAAGTTTAACCATACAAACAAACACATGAAATTAAGTTCTCTTCAAATATTTAATGTGAGTTTGCGAATTTGCTTTCCTTCAAATTAAATCAGCATTAATCATTGCTTTTTCTCAGTTCTTTTCAAGCTATCTCTGCTCTCTCTCTTTCTCTCTTCCTGTTAAAAGTACAAGAGACTTTAGTTTTTCCTGATTCCTTACAGTTCACTGGTTGATGTAGGGATGTGCTCAGGGACCTTGGTGAGCTTCAGGTTGGAGCAGTCCACTACGTTAGACTCACAGCGGCACTTTGGCGGACACACTGGATCACTGTTACAGGCATTATTCAGGCGGGTGTCCTCTGTACCTGAACAAGAAGAAAAAAAATGCAAACACATCACAAAATGACATCAACCTCACTTTCCCATGATGCTCTTATCACGCATCTGCTCCCTCCACAGCTGTGTGTCAGCAGTTTGTCCCGTTGTGACCTCAAAGACAGCTTCTAATCTTTAACCTTAGGCGCCCTTAAGAACATCCTGCAGCTCTTCTACTATTCATAGCGATGGATGAATGGGTGAAAGGCGAGGGGATGGAAGGGTAGGAGGCAAGGGAGAGTTATTTTAGAGAGGTGATAGAGCGGGGGCAGTGGGGTGAAAAGAACAGAAGCAGGGGAGATTGAGATAGGGATGCCAAAGAGGATTTGGACAGCCGGCTTCAGTGAGGCAGAGCACCCAGGAGTGAGAGAGGATGGTGGGAGATAGGCTTGTGAAGTAATGCACAGGAAGTGTGCATAGACAGGTGGACTCGAAGGGGAGGAGAGGGAGGAGATGGGGAAAGGAGGGCATGAGGGATGTGCATGCATGCAAGAAAGAAGAGAGGGAAAGGAGTGAGAGATGACAGGTGAGTGAGGGAGGTGAAGAGAGATGTCTGTCCTGATAGAGGACAAGCAAGAAGGAGGCAGCGAGGGGAGTGTGGGACGTTTTCCTGCACCTCCTCTGTCTATGAATAGACATTACGTGCCAAAAAGCGTGCTGCCAGTTACATCATGGCTGCTCAATAATGAAACAGCACTGGGAACCACTTAGAAGTGTGTGTGTGTGTAAGTGTGTATTGTGTCTCAGTGTGTGTACATGTGCGTGTAGAGCTTGTGTGTGTGCATATGTTCCATTTAGAGGGAACAACTCAGCGTTTGCTGTTCGGATATCGTTTTGTGTCCCATTCCTTTTTGCATGCTCACGTCGGTGCACCTCACTGCCTGAGGTTTGGAGATTACGTCAGCGGGACACGGTGGGGCACCCAGACCACAATCATGAGCAGGAAAACCTCAAACAACCAGGACTAAATCCAATAGTTGAGTATCAAAAATCTGTCTAAATAAATGGTGCAGCGTTTGAAACCATAACCTAAACCTCAAACCCTCATCACTGACTTTATTAGAATATGATTGGACATTGAATGAGTGAATTGCATTCGCAGGAACAACTTCCCCTGGCTGCCCGTGCAAAGACTTTTTCTGGAGCTGTGTCACTTTTCAGAGTGGTTTAGCGGAGGGTGTAGATAGACACAGTAATGCAGGTCATTAAGAAAACTTTCCCTCGCCAGGCCAGACAACAGGAAAAGGCATTTCCTGCAACAGAGGAAGCAATGAAAGTACAGCGCAAGGCTTTGATCTTGAGGATGTAGAGGAGCCAGGGGAGATTCTTGAGCCTGAGTCATCGTCATCGTCACAAGTGCGTGGTGGTGACACTTTTACTGTCAGCATATTTAAACGAAACTGGAGAAAACACACAGGAGAGGGATGAGGTTTTTCCCTCTCTCAGGCGCAAAATGACTCATCGCTGGAGTTGTAGAAGTTCTCATAATTCCCTGCAGCTTGGTTCCTCATTATCAATGTATTATGGGGTTCCCATGCTGTCAACGATTGCGTGTGTTGAGTGCATGTGTGTGTGTCCGTGTGTGTGTCCGTGTGTGTGTGTGTGTGTGTGTGTGTGTGTGTGTGTGTGTGTATTGTGTATTGTGTGGAAAGGCTTTTATTGTTATCATTCAGGGAAGGTGAAATTCTCATTAATCACATTTGGCTTTGATCTTCCTTCTGCTTACATAGTACTCCCATTTGTTCTCTAAGCCAATGTAGAGGTTTATCTCCACTTGGCACACAAAGACACATTAATTTACACACACACACATACACACACATACAGAGAGAGAGAGAGAGAGAGAGAGAGAGAGAGAGAGAGAGAGAGAGAGAGAGTTCGACACACATCACTGCTCCTCCTAGTTATTTTCTTGGAAGTGCTCTTGTTAAGAGGTCCGGAAACATCCGCTGATAGGAATCTGGGTCCTCTGGTGGGCTTTATTTTCTTTAGCTTTTACTGATAGAAAGGACACACTTTCCTTCCCCTCTGTCCTTCTCTCCCTCCCTCCTTTTCTGCCCCACTCGGTGAGTGACTGTCTGTGCTCGTGCCAAAGCAAAGAGGCACTTCCTTTTGACTCTATCTGCTGAGACTGTTAGGAAAACAGAGCTGAGGAGAAACAGACACTCTCACACGTATATCACATTAAAATGCACACATAGGTACAGTCACTCATGGGCCCAATTAGCTGGTCTCACTTGTATAAATACTTACCTACTACCACCAGCACACATATTTCAACAACTTTTACTCTTGAATGCCCAGACCATTTCCTCAGGAGATCATCCACATTAAAGGATTATTCCGGTTAATTACAACTTGGGTCTTTTCTAGTTTTGGCCTTTATTTTCAAGAAACGATGAAGGAAAAAAAAAATACAACTACGATATGCCAAAGCTGAACTAGGAAGTAAACAGCAGGCCGTTTCTCTTGTGTTTTCTCTTCCGCATAAGCTTCCCTAACCTATGAGTCTGTTTAAAATCTTATTTTTAGCGTTGTCGTCATGTTTCCAGCTCTCAGCAATTAACTTGGTAAATAAAATGTTGTTATTACCGAGAAAATGATGGCAAAACTATGAAAATGAGTGCCAAGTTGTAATAAACTGAAATTATCCTGTGGGAGAATTTCATTTAAATGAACAGTAAGTAATGGAAAAGATGACGCCACCAAATGGCTGCGGGTGGATAATTAAAGAAAAGAGGAAGACCATGATAGGTGTGAACATTTACAAGTCACTCACCTGGGATGAAGTACTGCTCTTTGGCTGTGATGGAGAAAAGAAAGAGGGACGGATGTCAGTGAGACAAGTCTGGCCTGCATAGCTGTGTCGACGCGACGCTATGCTTCAGAGCAGTCATATATAGAGCTTATATATGACGAAACATGACTCAAGGTATATGACAGTTAAACAGAGAAGCCTGGGACTATCTCTGTGAATGGCAATGTGGAGAAACTAGCAACGTAATGTTATAAGGTGGTAAATATTTGTCTGTTGCTAAGGAAGAGTGACATGAGGCAAAGAGGGAGACAGTGAGAAAGAAAGAAAAAAGAAAGAAAGAAGGAAAAAAGACCCCCCAAAAAAAGAGTGGAGGGAAAAAAAGAAAAGTAAGAGAAAAACACATGGACTCCCTTCTTTGCTAGGTCTAGCCAAACAAATGAGACTATAAAGAAGTGTGAAACCTCAGCAGTGCAGAGTGCCAGACAGCGTAGCACAGTGCATAAACACGATAGTGGGCACAGAGTGGAGGGAGTGGAGATGGTAAGGCCTGGTTAGTGCAATGGAGAAGAGTGAGGGGATCAGTGTGTGTGTGTGTGTGTGTGTGTGTGTGTGTGAAGGAAACCTGAGCCTGGCAGGAAGAGAGCGATGAGTGGGCAAGGGGAGATGGAGATGAAGGGAGATGGGAGCCTAAGATTGGCAGAGGGTAGAGGAATGGTGGGCACGTACAGAAACTCTAGCCCTTATACCAGCCTCCACTGGTGATCTCAGCCCGCTGCGGTTTGAATGTGAAACCAGACTCACAGTGTGGTAATATGGAGAGGAAATGGAGAAACAGTGAACGATCCTTCTCTCCTTGGCCCCAAGTTCATCTGGGGAGATATTGATTGAGGAGCACCGGCGCAGCAGATGATAGGCCAAATAAAACCTTTTGCCAGGAATGATCACTCATTAAATGTGGTATGAGTTAGAGGGAACAATGCAGAGATAATAGCCACTCCCAGCGGAGAGTAAGAGAGAAGGTAAGAGTAGAGCAAAGAGAGAGACAAGTGGAATAAAAACAACAAAGCCTGTCTGAGAGATAGAGAGCCCAAGAGGGAAATAAGAGGGAGGCATCTGAAGACAGTGACACTGAGCCACCGGCCTACCGGAGCAGCGGAATTTCTTGCTCTTGATCTGTCCAATGCGTTTGTTCGCGAGGCGGCGAGGGCTGGCGCAGCGGGCACCGCTGGTCTCGATGGGGTTGGAGCGCAGGTAGTCTGCAAGCCACTTCAGATTGCAGTCACAAATAAATGGGTTCTGGGCCAGGTGACTGGAAAACAGAGAGATAGAGGAGAGGATTGGAAAGAAGGGTGACATGTTAGAGAGGTAGATGAAGAAAGAGAGGAAAACACATACATGAAAACTGATAAGAAAGAATGATGAGTTACAAGGAGGGTATGTTTGTATTGAGGCGTCAGATGTGGATCCCGTTAGCTTAGTTTAGTGTAAAGCGTGACTGTAGATTCATAGTCACTGTGAGAGTAATATGGATATGAATACTCATTGAACTTGTGAGAAGAAAATGAACAAGTATAAGAAGTATTCAAAACTAACTTGTTTCATACATATTACATTAAGATTTACACACACAAGAGTAGAGTTTGTAGAACAGTAGAATGTTTTGATCATCAGTTTGATCATGATGTAATTTTCCATACATCGGATATGGGTATTTTGAAGGCTGTAGTTTGTGCCGCTGGTGAATTATGTTGCGTTATACAGACAGATGTTTACACCATTTGGTCTATAAATGGGGGTTGAGAAAAGATTAAAAGCACCTCTCAGTATAAAGCCCCGAAATTGAGTCATCTCTAAAACATCTAACATCTCTAAAGTATGTGCTGCCATCTAATTTATGCTGTTTGGATGACCGGGGACTGAGGGAAGGATCTCCATGTATTTTTACCCCTTCTTCAGAATGTAGGCAAAACAGGAAGCTTGTTTTAGACTTGAGACCCTTAAACCCGCTGCCCTCCATGTGTTTGTGGGTATGTGTGGTGAGCCAGTGGGCAACGCTATCCATCATCTTCAACAGGTGTTTTGTGTGTCATGTTATTTGCATGTGTCAGGCGGTGTGTTTCAGACAACACAGTGTGGGGTCCGTATTAATAACAGCATGTGGTCTGCCTTGTTTATTGGAGAAGAAAAAAAAAGAAGGTTCATTTAGAAAGAACTGGTGATGTCTGGGTAACAGCGGTGAGAGGAGTGGGTGTGGTGTGTGTGCCATTTTTGATTTCAAACTGGCCGCACAAGCTGTGTGTGTCCATGTGTTTGTGAAGACGACAGATTTACTCTCCTCTCTCCCTCATGATCCCATTCCTGTATTATTACACAGCCCTGCGAGTAAACAACTCCTGTGTTGGCTCATGTTTTATGGTGACGGCTCAGTATGTGTCAGAGCATGTACAGCGGCACGTTTATGTGTGCGCACGCGTTGGACTCACAGGGTCTGTATAGCTCGCAGTGAAGTGAAGGTGCCCTTGGCGAGGGTTTGGATCTTGTTGTCGTAGAGCGATAGCAGCGAGAGATTCTGCAGGTCCTGGAAAGCGTTGGCACGAACGCAGTGAATCTTATTGGCATTCAGCAACCTGAGTGAAGGGGCGATACAAGGGAGGGAAGAGGGAGGGGAGAAAAAGGTGGGATGGAAGGAGGAAAGGAGGGAGGGAAGCAGCTTGTCAAAGTTTCTTTATGCATTCATTCATTATGCATTCCATCGAGAAAACTATGCACAGGTACAAAGTTTATTTGAAGGTTATGACTCCTCTACTGAGTGGGAGTAAAGGATGCCTGGTATATGTCTGCAGCGTTTCAGCAGAATGCGTGTGTGTGTTCTGCTTACAGCAGTTGCAGGGCGTAGAGGCCGTCAAACACCCCCTTGGGCAGGTCGGTGATCTTATTTCCATAAAGCACGCTGGGAAATCACAATACAGACTTGGTTTAGACACAGGAAGTGACAACCGTGTGGATATTTATGCAGATAAACATGCACAAACTTGGCTCTGGGGCCACTTACAGTGAGTTGAGGGATCGCAGCCCCTGGAAGGCATCAGGAGCTATCTCCGAGATCTGGTTGTTGCTCAGGTCTCTGCGATGAAGAAGAAGGCCAGAGAATTAGTCAAGGAAATGGAAATTGGAAAAACAAAAGTCACTTTCCTGTGGGAGGTCTGACCCCGCTGTCATCAGGGTGTCACTTTCATAGGAAGATGGGGTGGATGCAATGCCCCTGCTTGTCGTTGGCAAACGAACAGGAAGCAAATGTAGTGTGAACTGGATGAGGATGAGTTCCAGCTCTTTCCCATATTTTAATGGTGCGCCCCTTCAAGGGATCTGATGAAATAGAACAGGCCGCAGTCTCGTAGCCAATCAAAACATTTACTTGTATTATTTGTGGCCTATCAACCGCCCCTGTGTTGTGTCATGGTGAGTGTGTGTGAGTAAAAATGGGGTGCAGGGCTGAAATCCAAAGCGAAATACAGTAGACTCTGAACATAGCCGTTGTTAATAGGATCCGCAGGCCTCTCCCCACAGGATAACCACTAAGCCTGTGTGTATATGTGTTTATGTGTCTGTGTGTCTGTGTGAGTAAATGCAACCGTAAATGAGGAACAGTGGGACAGAAAGAGAGAAAGACAGATGGAGAGAGAGAGAGTTAATGGAGTATGTGGACTGAACTCCAGTCGACTGGATACCTTTGAAGGAAAATCATCATGTGGTGAAGAAGAGGGATATTTTCTCATTTGGGGGTAACAGTTAAATAAGTACCCATTTGTCTTCTTGCAAAGGACTGAGGTTTCCTGGAAATGAAAACGTGACGAAGGAGCCAACATGTGCACTGGTGTGTGTCTGTAAACTCAGACACTGGTGTGTTTGTGTATGTGTCGGTGTGTGAGGGCCGTTACTGCATCCCATGTCTTAAGGAGCAGTTCATGTGTAGGTCATCCAAACTGGGACAAGGTGAAAGAGAATGTGTGTGGCTGGCATTTACTGGGAGAAGAGGACATGCGGGGTCAGGAGAGGCATTGCACACATAGCTGCACACACCACAAATAAACAAATAAATACACACACACACACACAAAAGCCTATTTATAACTTGAACTGACCCACCGTTACATTCTAATTAGATATCAACTACTTTCCATGTATAATATCCCAGATAAACCTACCACTAAATAAAAAACGTACATGTGAACATCTGCAGAGTCTGACCCAGGAGAGGGACCACATTCATCATGATGTATCGATGCTGTCTACACACAGCGTGCACTGAGGGTGTTGGACACAGGACAGGCCGGGCCAGTGAAGGAACATAGCCAGCTGAATCAACAGAGGCACTGAGGGTCAAGACAGACATGCGGACATGCATTGTTGTTGCTATATGCAGAATCGGCAGCAGCAGCAGCAACGGTAGCAGGTCGTGTCTGTTTGGAAGACCAGACGGAGGAGAGCAACACCTTCTCACTGCCATGAAATCTGGTCTGTGTCTGTTCATTGAAAAAAAAATCTAGTTTTCTTGCAGAATAGCCCCTGGCTCAGTTTTTGAGGGTTAAGCTTAAGTTTCACTTAACTAAATGTAAAATCGTGTCATGCTTGATTGACTCGACAAGGTTCGCAATTCATTAATGAATAATTATGAATCTCCTGTGAGATTAGGGTCAAGGGTGGTACGGTGAGTACAGTTTTCTTATTCATTTTTTTATTTCTTAAATACGTGACACTGTGATTGATGGTTCATAAATATTGCATATAAAAACCACATATTTAATCCTGGACTTCCAGGAAGCTACAATAAGATAACAGATGTTCATTTTAGCTTCATTTCCCTCTCAGTTTGTTAATGATGTGTTAATGAATCTGGTTTCTACATATTCTATGAAAACCACTAGTCATTGAAGTCAATGAAGAAGTCGTGATGTTTTTTTATGTAAAAATGTTTCAAACTTACTGTAGCTCTTATTTAGTTTTGAAGAAACATTTTTGGGTTTATTTTTGTAATATGAATTTCCCTCGAGATTTCCCTTGAGTTACGATGAGATAGCAGCTGCTACAGTCTGCTCTGCATTCACCTCGTATGAACTTCAAACTCTCCCTGGAGCTGGATGATAAAACACTGAGGAATCCTTTAAGAAGGGCAGAGAAACTCCCCGACCTTCCGGTTCCTCTGTCTCCCTGCTGCTATGTCGGTCAGGCCTAGTGGTGTTGGAGTTATGGGCTTGGCCGACTTGGTGTGTGCCGGCTGGCTGGCTGACCGGACAGCTGGTTCAATGGGTGAAAAACCACTCAGTCTCAACTACCAGCCTGTCAGTGTTCACTCCCAGAGAGAGCGAAGCCTCAGGCCTCATTCCAGCACACTCTCTGTCCCCTCATCATCATCCCAGCCGCAGTTTACAGTTTGCCGACGCAGGCACAACACAGACTGGACGGGGCACTAGCCAGGGGAATACCAGTGCACAGAAATGAAAGATGAGAGCTGTTATTATGCTTGTGTAGCATCAGAGTGCTTGCTTTCCATGCCACCCCAAGCCTGAGAACAGGAATATGTTCTGACAAAATAAATACTTCATGCTCCTCAGCAGTGGAATGAGAAAACTGCCAATTGTCGCTTCTTTTTCCAGCTCTAGACTTCTTGTTCACATCTGTATTATTTAGCCCTGAGGTGAATGTACTGCTGTACTTACATCCTACGCAGTTTCTTGTAGGGAGAGAAGGCTCCGGGAGGAACAGACTTAATCCCATTCTGCTCCAGACGTCTGAAGGAAAGAGGAGAAAAGAGAAGAGGAGAGAGGAGGAGATACAATCAGTTAACCAAACAATAGACTGCTCCATGACAACAGAGCTAAGTAATCCCCCCATTACCTTTGACCCTTGGTGATTGGCCTGATTATATTAGCAGCGATCTATTCACCAGCTGTAATAGGTCCCGGCATGTTGGAGTCATAACATCCTTAGAACCAATAAACAGTCTGAATACTAAAGTGCTGTGGAAAAGGACCGGAGGGGAAAAGGCTTCATCTCTGTTTGTGGGAGGGTGTTAAGGCCTTCGACTAAAAGTAATATTTCTTCTTGGTATAACATTTACAGTGTCCAGCACTTCTGTTCTCATATGAGATCCTGAAATCAATAATGATCTCACTTGTTCTTGTGAAATTTGTCTCTATCCTCTGGGTGTCTGCAAAGTGTCCACTGAAACCTTTGCGGCCTGGTGAAATATTGCTCGCTTTAGTTTACTTTTTCCTCTGAGCCTAAGAGCTGCTGAAGCACAGTTGACAAGAAAAAGGTCTTATAAGATCTCACCATAAAACACTGTCAAAGAATGAAATGAATACACAGACAAACATCCACTCGGTCATTTCGCTCAGAACAGTCACAAAGTCTAATCAGTCTCAGATGGTCGCTCGGAAAACAGACATCACTAAACCCCATTAGTGTGGGCATGCATGTCTGTGTGTTTCAGGCCGGCTGCTACTTAGGACCCAGCTCAGTCCCAGACCAATTCCCTGGTGTAGCTGGCAGAGGGCTGTTTATCTGCAGGTCACTTCACAGCTTTTAAAACTGTCCTTAACAAGGCTTAGCAGGGCCCGGAGGGAGCCAGCTGTGGGCCTGTCTGGTTGTCCTACCATGCTGCCTCCCAGCAGAGGAACTGGCTGCAGAACAGGAGGAAGGCCTGTGTGATGTGTGGTAGTCCAGTGGCTTACGACGGAATCTCATTAGATCATTAAAATGCTATTTGTCACCACAGGAAAATGAGAAGTATTTAAAAAATCGTCAAAACTCCTCTGCAAACAGAAGTTGTTGATAGATTTAACCATCGCACTTTCAACTATGTGATTTGCTGGCACAGGATCATTTCCACATAATTTAATTATTCCAGTAGAGACATCTCCAGATTTACTACACGCCTCTTAGGCCTCCTGCATTGCTCTGTTTATGTCTGTTCATGGGGGGTCAAAGTTTTGTTAGACATTAACCACAGCCGCTTAACAGTTTTGAGTGGCAAATTTTTCAATCAAGCATCTTTCCCCTTCAAAGGAGTGGCCTTCATTTATGGAGCGATATAGGAGCGCAATTGACATTCTTAGGATAGCAGTGATTCCAGACCACAGATTCCTGTGGTGTGCATGCTCTCTCTGTCTGTTTTCGTCTGCCTGTCCCAATGTGTCCGTGGATTTACAGCAGAGTGACAGCGCTGTGGTTCCTCTGCCCTCACCATGCGGCAGAGTGGTGGGCCAAGTGGCTTTAGCGCCTTCTCTCATCAACCAGTCTGTCTAACTGGTCCAAACCAGTCTGGCACTCTACATGCCAGTGTGTGTGTGTGTATATGTGTGTCTCTGAGTCAGACAAGAACACACACTGACAACTTTTTTAGCCTTCCCATTGTCGCTCGGCACAGATCGATATGTGCAAGCGACTTAATCCCTTCAATCAACAAAGGAGCTGGTCTGTCCACTCGTCAGAGAAAAAAAAAGAAACAATCTTGGATGGACAATCAATGGTTCCCATCCAATTTATCAGACTGAACATTTGTATGTGTGTCTGTCCGTGTGTGTCTGTGAGCTGGTGTTTGTGTCAGCTCAATCAATGGTCTTCATCCTTTTCATTAGGGTCTGAGCATGGTTTTCATTAGGGGGAAACACATTACGCCTTTGGGTATTCACCCAGTGCGTGTGTGAGTCAGAATTGGATGGCAGGACCGCAGCAGCGGATGAAAGGCGGAGGGAGGGGGGGTTTATGGCAGAGTTCAGTCATTGCAGACAGAGACTATGGTGCATAATAATCTGTTGTGGTAGTGTTTAGGCTAACTGGGCCTGGTCTCACAAGAGAGGAGTACAGAAACCAGCTCACATCCCCACAGCCATAAACACAACACTGGCATTCATTAGGGGAGAGCAGGGCAAGGAGGTTGCAGGTCTCCGATTTGTACATAATGAGAGCAGCATGTGTGTGTTTGTGTGTGTATGTGAGTTTCCGAGTGCCTCATTAACAAGGCATTAGGCTGGCCTTGATACCCGGCAGCCCGCCTTGCTGTAATTGAAACTGATTTTATAATGAACTTCAAGCGCAGATCAAACCTGCTGCACCAAATTACTGAGCGGAATCCCCCCCTTTTGCCTTTTTTTTTTTTTTTTTATTCCTTCACCGTTGATCTGCCTCCTCAAACTTGCCTGTGGTGATTTGGCGAGCCGGGAAAGATAGAGAGAAAATGTGGAGGAAGAAAAAAAATCATGAGAGGAGGAGAACGAGTGAAGAAAGAACATTGTGGGAATATAACCCATAAGGTAAGGCTCTGATGGGCAGGACAGGAGGAATGCACATGATGTAAGCCAGTGTTTCACCCTGCTCTTGTAAAAGATGAATCAGAACACAGTAGAGTTTATTAGCAGGACACGGTTAAGCACCAATTAGATGTGAAGGGCAGGGAGACTTTTAAAATGTCTTTACTCATCTGCTGTGTGAGAGAATCTACTGTCTATAAAACCAGCGAATGGTAGAGCTGTCTTTCAGCTGTCTCTCCGTTCTCCCATTAGTGCTGCTCGCTGATTATTGGGCTCATAGATCACACGGGTCTCTAAGAGATTCTCCACTTGTAGAACATTACAACTGGAGGGTATGCTGAGAGGTCTACAAACCATAAAACATGGCAAAAAGCATGGTTCAGGATGAATTATTGACATGTCAAAAGTCAATAGACAGGATGTGTGAAGACTTTTAAATGATTTAAAATATGTGTGGTCATTCAATCAGACAAGAAGACACAGAAGTGTGAAGTGCATGTCCAAATTAGGAAATTGAGCACACCACTGCACCAGAAATGGGTCAGGGTTGTTGGGGAACATGGGATCTGTGACTTCCATGCTAGCTGGGTATTTATAAACAGACCCCATGGGGAAGAGGAGACCTAGAAACTTGCTGTGTCCTCCTAACTACACACATGCTCCTTGGAAGAACATGCAATGCGACCGCTGGCTTTCTCCCTTCATCCTCCCGTTTTCTCACCGTGCATAAATCACTGTCTTGCCATACCATGTCATGCAGACCTCTGTCAGGGGCATTAAACATTAAACCCCTGATAAAGAGAGTAAAAGCACTACCTTGAAAAAGTCTAGTCGAGCATTCCCAGGAATTACAGTAGGCTGCTAACATGTGGGCCGTAAACAGTTAATGCCCAGACAGATGTTGGAGGACTGATAAACCGAGGGAGGGATGTTAGCAAAGCGCTCACATGCGGTTCACAGCCATCTGAGCCGATAAGAGCATGCCGTCTCAGTCTAAAGTCTGCTCTAAGTCTGCATGTTTGTCTGTCAGTGTGGAGCACACGGATGGATGTCTCCCTGCATGGTGAGAAGAGCAAGCTAAGAACAGCGATATGTACATAAAACATGCATGCTGAAATCCTCTCGGCCTTGTTAAACCCCTGCATGAGCGTACACACACAGACAGATACATATGGAAACACATACGCATCTTAAATGCGCATACTCAAACAAATGCCCTGCAGTGGCATTCTTCAAAGAACAATGCAGCTGTGGATGTCCCTGCATTCCTTTTGAGATCTCTTTCCTGTAGGTCTGCCGCTCAAGTTACACTGTACTGAAGAATCTAAACTTCCTAAACAGATCTAAGCAGTATTCTAGTAACGAAACTTACTGGCAGATCTATACTAAGCTGTGATATATGATTAATAGCTTTACATGAATATTGATAGGTGAAATGGAATTAGATGTGTTTGGATGATATTACATGTTGAAAGACTAATAGTTGGGATAAGTTACTGTAGTAGAACCAGATATATAGTGGAGGGTTAAGTTTAGGGCCAGATGACGTATTTTCACTGTTAATAAAATATGAATTAAAACAATAAATACAATTTAAACAATAAATACAAGTCGGTACCTCCTGCTTCCCCTTCAACCTTCTTTGTTGGAGTTATAAGTGCACTCATATTTTATCAAGTACTAACTGTAAGCTGATTCAAGCTTGTCTACAACTACTTCAGACATAAAACTTTAAAAAATCTAAGCAACTTCTCACAGATAACATGCAACGTAGCATTGACTACAGTATTCATAACTACAATACAGCAGTACATGTCACATATTCATAGCTATCAGCTCTTGTTTTCTAATGGTAAACGTTAATATGTTTGTAGGGGTTCAGTATCATAGTGCTCCTGTAGAAGAAAAGATACGGGGAACTGATTAAACAACGTGCTTACATCTCGGCCATGCTGTCAGGCAGATTGGCTGGGATGGCGGTGAGACCCTTCCCTCTGCAGTCCACAATGTTGTTGCTGCAGGTGCACATGGCGGGACAAGACCCTCCACCGACGCTGCATGGCTGCAGACTGGAAGAGTCCTGGTGACCTGAAGAGAAAAATAGAAGAGAGAGAGAGAGAGAGAGAAAAAACTGCATGAGTGGCAAAACCAGAGGAAAATATAATGAGAAGACAGGAATAATGCAGCTGCTACAGGTGTGTGAGCACAGGTGGATTTGGTTGGTTTTCAATGAGAGCAGCACGACTCTAAGCAGGATTACAGGGTGAGACTGTTTGCCGGAGGATTTGTGCGGTGACATGGAGCAGCTCCAGCACTCAGACTCTTCCACTGCTGTTGAAGACATCAACCCCTTCATAAACTGAATTGCAAATGAACACCCATTTCCCAGGGATGTTTTGACATTGAGAAAAAAAAGAAAGAAAGAAATGAAACATCCTACTCTTGACTTCATTGTAAAGGCGTACATCCTTGAAAATCAATGGGAAGGAAACTAGGTTATCTATCAGAGGAATGCGACGGTTATTGAGAGGAGAAGAAAGACATGAATAATAGAGTTGGAGGGGCGATTGAGGCCTCCCAATAACATCCATTGATCTTGCCGCAAATTTTCCTCCTGAGTCTGCGTTCTCTGGGTGGAATTGATGCCATTCTGCACATTCAGATGTGCACCCCCACCTCTTCACTTCCATTTGTTCTAAAACACTTCAACTTTTCAATTTGCATACACAGCACACAACCCATCACACTGTCTCTAGATACCTGTTCAAATAACTATGGCACTGTCAACGATATGGTGGAGCACGGGCGCATGCACTGCCGGTACACCGTGTTTGGTATGTGTGGTGTGTGCGTGCGTGTGTGTGTGTGCGCGTGTGCCTAACCCAGATAAAATGAATAAAACAGACTTTTAAATGGCCTCATTTACACAGCATTACTAATCCAAGTTTCAAACCATGAATATTTGATTACCTTCCTATCTATCGGCTCAGCTTGTGTGGAAAATGTTGGTGAGAGAGAGAGTGAAGGGGGGAGTAGAGATTCAGGGGAGAGGAAGACAGAGTGAGTGATGGTGAAAGTCAGTGACAGAGAAAGCACAGTTCTCAAAACTACACTCCCTAAAACAGTAAGACAAACGTTACGCTTTACCATGAAATTATTGGCTCTAGGTCTTGGGCCATTTAACCAGTAAGCAATGTTTAAGGTCAGACTTCATGTATCGGGCCAATCACAATCGATTACCTGAGGGGCCGAGACTTTATGACAGATCTGGGAATCATGTAAACACAACAAATAGCATCAAGAGCACTCAAGAACACTAGCTCAGTCGCTCAACCCACGTGATCTGAGGCCCTGTGATCTGCAATGGCAGAGCTTTGACAGATCTGGGATCAGGTGTAGGGCAGAGAAGAACTCCCTTCTGATCTAACATGGCATATTTGACAGGCCTGGGATCAGGGAGAGTGCAAAGCACAGCTGGAGCGGCCTTAACAATGACAGCTCTCTGACAGGTATACTTGAGGTGAAGCTGTTTGATGTACGCTCGTCCCCCTGTTCTTACTAGTGCTGTTTTCCCCATTATCTCTCTCCCATCCATCCCTTCTTTTCCACTCCATTCCCGTCCCATTTCCCTTGTTTTATTTGCTTTCACCTTTCTATAACTCCCCCTCTCCTCCAGCTGCTCTTTGTGCTCGCTTTCCCTCCTCTTAGCGTCCTCATTTTCAGCCTCTCCACTCCCATATCTATGCCAATGACTGTCACCGCAAACCATTACCTCCTGTCCATTTGCTCAAAAGCCTTTACATTTAACCTCACTCCACCTCATTTCTCTCATCATTTTAAAATGTTATCACTGGCTTCTTCCCATTTGTCTCTTTTCTCAAATTCCTTTTCAGCACAACAGCTGGGTTCACCAGTCCTCTCCCCCCTTTTCATTCTTTAGAAAGTAATTTCTCCTCTGTTTCCCACTAAAGCAGTTATATTTTATTCCACCCTTCAAGCAATTTATTACCCATTGCTCTTTTCAAACATAATATTTTTACTTCATTTATTATTCCATGGGAGCAGTAATTCAGCACAATAGTCATTCATTTTCTGTCATATAAGCCTAAATTGGCAGAAACAGCGTCTAACTTTTAGTTACCTTTAAATGATCAAAGGGAGCTGAGCGGGTTCATGTGTAAATGTTTTGCTCGATAAAATCACGTCGGAAGCCACTCAGACAAAGTAAAGACGCTCTAATCTAAATGAGAGTCAGGAGGATGAAAATGGGTTGACAGTGGTATTTATGTAAGACTCATAATTTGTTTACTGATTTTCTCTAACAGAGCTAAGAGACACAGTTTCCCCTTTTTTTTCCTTCTTCTTCTTCTTTTTTTTAAATAAACAAGATCATTTTGTGATGAGAATAACTGAAGAGAAGACACGAATGAGCTGCTGGTAATGAACCAAAACAAGTAATTAAAAGTAAAAAGTAAAGTGTTTGCTTTGCAAATGTTATTTATGAAATCCATTTTTCAGTTGAGTTTTTTAGAGCAAAAATTCATTGTTTTTTTAAAAAAATGGAAAATAATGAGCCCTAGATTTTCGTTCACTCAATGTAATTTCAGATTAATGACAAACGACTGCCTGGAAAACTGTGATATTATTCCTCGAAGTGATGCAGTAAATGTGTTACTCTGCTCATTACTGACAAAAATTTACAATATCGAGATGCTTTCCAGCTGAATACTGGGAGCGATAGTCAGTGAGTCATAACGCCTAGAGCGCCGCTCAACTTCATCATAGTTTGCAACGACTAATAACTCACTGTACCCCATTTTCCTTTTCCTGCCTTTCAGAACAACAACATGCCTCTGTTTTCCCTCTTCCTCTCTTCCAACACAGCGACACCCCGCCCCAAATCCCCCGCAGGTGGCCTGGCCTGGTCACAGCACAAACGAACGAAGTACACACACACACACAAACACACAGTGCCGAACATCGAAAATACAGAAAAAAAAGGATATGTGTGTATATGTGTGCCAGTG
Organism: Protonibea diacanthus; assembly: GCA_028641955.1. Taxonomy (NCBI): domain Eukaryota; kingdom Metazoa; phylum Chordata; class Actinopteri; family Sciaenidae; genus Protonibea; species Protonibea diacanthus. The sequence continues at coordinate 12,778,299 of CM053989.1, forward strand.
AACCAGTCCCTAATGAGTCCTTCACTGGGAGTTCAACTTCTGGTCACTCATCCACTCAGGAGGAAACTCGGAGTGTGTGTGTTTTGTGTGTGTATGTGTGCATGTGTTTGCGTGAAAGCATGACTGTGTATTTGTGCACGGAGAGGCAGAAATAGATAGAGATTTTGTTTTCATCATGGTGTTTGTTTTGCCCAAAAAGTGTGAATGACTCTTCGCTACTCAGACGCAGAGAACCAATCAGTGTCAATCTACTACAGTGTCCATTAAAAAAAAACACTCATCATGGAAGCAAGAACTCAAACTCCCTATGATGCAAAACCCCAACTTTCTGTATCTGCATCCTAGCAGACCCCATAGACCCCTTTCGTAACTGGAATTGTTACACTCCCACGCTTTGACTCTTTCCCTGGACGATGAATAGTTAATGATCTGTGCTGTCACGCCGTATGGCCGCGTAAAAATCACAACCCATGGAGAGAGAGAGAGAGAGAGAGAGAGAGAGAGAGAGAGAGAGAGACCCACACCCACAAACACACACACAAACGTAGACACAAACACCCCACACAGCTGGTGTTGAGAGTGAGATGGCCTTGTAGGGAGTGGAGGTTCTCATGCTGTTTTTCCATTGTCCTGATATGATAACTCCAGTGCATGCCATGCCACGCCCACATGCACATGCTCTCTTTTTCACACAAACACATGCACACACACACACACAGAGCAAAAGAGAAACAGCAAGTTCAAAGCCACAATAATCCTTGTGCAATGAGGTGAGAAACCATGAATAATGACGACTGCTGTCAGTGGGGGAAGCCTTTGCTCCGGCTGTGTTTTTTATATACAGTATATGTCATGGCATTTTTCTGGCACTGGTGCCAGCTCCTGAAAATTGGAGGCACATGAAAGGGCCAGAGGAGAGCTGTAGGGTTGCCCGGGGGGCAGAAGAGCTGTCAGGTGGCTGCCAGGTGAATGCACTGACACAAAAACACAAAGGAAGTGGAGGGAGGAGAATATCTACTAGCAAGGACAGGGAATTTTTGGCATGAATGATTTGATCAAAGTACCAATGTGCAACAAAAGGACTGCCATTTCATCCTGCTTTTTAGATGCTTTAAAAATAGTTTTTCCTGTCCACAGAACACGACTAGATAAAGAAAAATGGAGCACATGAAATAATGTAATATTCTTGGGCTATCTCTCCTCTAAGGTGTAATGTAAATAACTCCACAAGTCTTACCTGAGCAGCTGAATTCATGTTTCTGTACTTCGGCCACATTGAGTCCTCTGAGCTCAGCAGGTGAAGTACACTGGGTGAATAGGCCAATTGTAGGCCTCTGTCTGAGCCACTGGGCCAACCAGGCAAGGTGACAGTCACAATTCAGATTGTTCGAGTGGAGACGGCTGTCAAGAGAGAGAAACGATTCAACACGGCTGCAATAAAAGATCCTCTCTGCCTTCTTTGCTATCTAAAATACCACCAGCTGAAGACACAAATAGCATTAAAAAGTGTCTATTCTTTCCTAGAACTCATCACATTCAATCCCTGTGGCAAAACACACTAAATGATACGCTACATGGATGATTGTAAATGGCACATTCTAAAAAGGAGGAGCACTAAAGAGAACTTTTCTAAACCAAATTCTCCAAACACGGCATTCCTGGAATGCTGTGCCTGTCCAGAATAACTCTTGCTGTGGTGCGGTGGACCTCTGGAGCACGTATGCTAACTTGCAAACCCATGTGCATAGACACGTAGTGTACACACAAACAGAAAGGCTATATAATATAACCCCACTGGGAGCAAGGAAGCCCAAAAAGCCACCGCAAGAAGTGTGGCCACAAGGAGTCACGGCTCTGCGGGTTTCAGCAGGCATAATAGTTTTAATTTGTACATAATTTCAGATTTAGTAATCACATACAATGCACAATACACAATAGACTTCTGGGGCTATTTGCGTCTATCTGGGCCAATTGTTGTTGTGTGTGCTTTAGATGGAGGGGATAATGGCCCCTGGCATTGCTACAGACCCCTCTGTGGTGCTCTGTGGCTATGGCTTCCTCCCAACACTGCCTGGAATGACATCTACTCCCATTGAGATCATATGGGACTTCAGCACTTTCTCTGCAGTGCCTGCATGCACGTGGAACATAGCTTTGTTTTAAAGAGTACCTCCAGAGTGGGAGAGAGCATTGTGGTTGGATAGGTGTGACTTACAAGGTTCGTAGTTTGGGCATGTGGTTGAAACTGGAAACGGGGATGCTGCTGATGTTGTTGTTGTTCAGAGTTCTGTGAAAAGAAAAGAACAAAGTCGGTATAGGATAAGAGCCATTTTTAAAATATATAGTTCAAAAAGAGTTCCATCCGTTCCATCTTTTTAAATCTCTATACCCCTTCCCCTCCCCTGTGCTCCCTCCATCTCTCTTTGTGGCAATCCCGTTGGGAATATAACACCTCATTCCACACAGATGGGAAGCCCTCGCACCTCCCACACACACATACAGCCTTGCATGCAAATATACACACGTGTGTGCACATACACGCATGATCACAAGCATACCCAACTTGTAGTTCAAGAGAAATACAACAACACACACAGCCACACTTCCCTCGAACCCTGAGCATCAGCTGCAGCGAGAGAATCAGGTCATTTCAATCAACCTAATAGCCCTTTACCATATTTCAACCTGCCCCCCTCTTTAACACAACCTGTCCTCCTCCCCCATAAAAACCTATACATATAGACCCCATCAAAACAACCCCCCCGATCTCCTCGTACACCATTATGACAACCCTATCACTACATCTGCAATCCATCCACGCCATGAAAGCAGCCTTTAATGGCTTTTTCTTGTCTCCCCACCCCCTAAAAAACACCCCACAAACATACATGCACAACACAGTCTTTCACCATAAAAATAACAAGGCTGTCAAAGTGCCTTTGTCCCCCTGCCCGCACTGTTAGACTACATTGTTTCAGGTGGAGAGCTCAGACGGAGGCCTGTGATTATGATTTTTGACAAGGGATGATTAATTGGATGTTTGAAAAAAAAATACTGTATAACATGGTCACCAATGCGTCCAGAGAGGAATGCTCACTTGAATGGAATTTTTGGATCAAGATTGGTTGGCGGTCCCTTGTCAGATGGCCCGCCCAGGGCTGGATGGGGTGTAGATTGAAGTGGAGGAGTGGGTGGGGGGTGTTAATGTGATGGAGGGGAACGCTGCTGTCAACTGTGTGGAACAATGAGTTAATGGAGCTTGGTCTCTACGATGCAGGCCCCCTCATGAGGCCCACTGGGGGTATTTTGGCATAATAACCAAGGCCATACTAATTAAAGGTCTGTGCTATGTGTATATTAGTTATGGTTATTAGTTGGGGAAAAAACAATATCTTCATTTAACTAAGTGCTTTAATGGAATCACACAGGGTGCGGCTGCATGAATAGCAACACTTGAGATACTTACAGCACTTCCAAGCCTCTCAGAGCTCTGAACGCTCCATCCTCGATGCAGCTGATGTGGTTTTTATCCAGCTGACTGCAGACAGCGCACAGGAAAGAGAGAGAGAGAGAGAGAGAGAGAGAGAGAGAGAGAGAGAGAGAGTAGCTTTGTTATACAAGACACATACACAAGCTTTCTGTCTCCCTGTGGGGTAGTTGTAATCATCGATACAGTAAGCAGTACACTGATGGCCTATGGTAAATCGATACTGGTTTAGTCATCTCAGCTCATGTAACCCCAAGAGTAATAAAAGGGGACTTTACTGATTGTTTATCGGCATTGATACACCTCATAAATCTGTGCATGAACGTGCATATAATCTGGCAAGGATGTAAATCGCAGTCACTACGAGCCATCTTTGGGGAGCTGCTTGTGTGTGAGTTAATTAGAGTGATGTACAAGCCACTAAACATGCATACACACACACCAATACGGGCATAATGTTTACTCTTTCGGGGGGCCGTTACCTCAGCCAGATGAAGGGAAAAAGTTGCAATCAGGAGTTGTGATTGGAAGTGCACTCCTCTTACACTCTTCTGTTTACTTACAGTAGCTAGCAGTATGATTTGACTCACTCTTCACTAATCAAGTACACCTACAGCTAAAACAATGAATTAACTGATTAGTCCTTTCACAGAAAATCAATAAAAAAGTGTTTTGATTTGTGATTAATCATTTAAGTGATTTAAAGAAAAGACTTCTGCTACAGCAAACGGAATAGTTTGGGGTTTAGAACAAACAGGGTTTGTTTTTTTTAATCACTAATCAATGCTGAAAATAATCATCAGTTGCAGCACATCCATCCCTGCTGGATACAGGGTACTCACAGGTTTTTGATGTCTGTAGCTCCTCTGAATGCTTTTCTCGGGATGGACTGGATGAAGTTCTCGCTCAGATCTCTGTGGAAACAATAAATAGATATTAGTCACCCATAACTTATCCTCGAGGATGACTCGGTTTGGTTTGTTTGGCTCGTTAGGGTGTGTATTCTTTAAAAAAAAGTAGCCTTTTTTGGAAGCAGCTTCACATTCAACAGTTTCCTATGTGAATGTTTGATGCCCAGTGTTTAAAGCATGCTTTTCAACCAGCAGAACTCACACTATTCAGGGTCACTCCCTCTTTTACCACACTCATCAGTGCAGAACAGAAAGCTGAGGGCAACTGTTTTCTCTCTCCTATGTGTGCCAAAACCCTGAGGTGTGGTACTGCATGGAGAGCTCTACTCACAATGGAGTGGTTATTTTATAGCGGCTGTATTATTCAGTCTTCACTCATGCCATAATTTGTTCTCCGTGCCTTGACCATGCTGTGGTTTGAGGTGCCTAACTCGCTGGCTGCACACAGACCTAACAAACAGGCAACCAATGAGGGGACCTCGCTGATCCTGTGGGGTGGATTCATTAAGCCGCTGCGGCACAAAGAGCATTATGTTTTAGTATCAGGCTGTGTGTGTCCAGCGTTTAGCGGTGGGTACAAATTAGGGCTTTGAAAAGTGCATATGTGTGGAAAGTAAGCTCGTGAGAGAGGGGAGGGTCAGAGAGGAGAGAAGAAAATGAGAGTGAGTGAAACACAAGTAGCCATAGTTTTAATTAGCAGAGTCTTTTGTCTGTCGTTTAAATGGTGAGCTAACCTCATTCAGAGAGGCTCTGCCCCTCTTCTACACACACACACACACACACACACACATAGGAAAACTGTAGGGTGCTGCCAGAGAGGCTCCTGTCTTGAAACACACACACGCATGGAGGGCTCCCATAGCTCGGACAGACGTAAACAGAGTACTTATGGTTGCCCATAGAAAGGCTGAAGCCACCACAGTCTATAAAACCCCAAAACACAACTGCTCTCTACGGGACTTTGATGACTTCCACGTATTTAATGTTAATATACACCACAGCACGCATTCCTATGATGCACACAACAAGTATCCACACTTATAAAAACCCATGGGGTAATGTTAAAATGAGTTCCCAACATCAGTCTCACATAGTGTCCCCATTGGGTCATCCTTTCCAGAACTCTCATTGGAATGAATGTTGCGCACACATTGTTCCAGCCGGGATACAAAAAAGGGTAGCAAAACATACCACTGCAGTTGTGTTGTGCAATCTAATGAATGGGTGGTTGTGCCTTTATGGTGCAGAAGATATTAAAACAGCACTCTGCAAATAGACCACAATTAAAAATGGAATTTGTGTGTTAGCTTTTTTTTGTTGTTGTTTGAATATATTAAATACCAGGCAACTGATGGAGTTAATTAAATAAATAAATTGATGCATTTTTTTCTTGAACATGCACAGTTCCGTATTTCATTGGACAGGATGTGTGCACAGTGATAGTCAGCACAGAGCTGTATGTTGGAAGTCGGCTGTAACTTGCTGGGTCTTGCCCCATCTTTACAGTCTCACCCTATTAGAAGATTGTTGTGTATTTAACATGACATGACACTTCATAAGCATGGCCATAAAATGGGTACCATTATACCTCAGATAAACTAACAAATAAGCACTCCAATTATCCTAACTGCATCACGTTTCAGACAGCATACAGACAGCGGCTTTATTGTATGCGCCTGTTATTCTCAACTCACAAAAATGCGACGTGCATGTACAGATGTGCAAAATGAAACACACACATCGTTGGCTCGTGCTCAAAGGGAACATAAATATTCCATCTAATGGCACATTCTAATTTTATCATCTGAGGTTTCTAAGTTTTATTTCCTCTGCAGATCTGCATAACATCTGCCTTCACCGAGATATTCGCTGCAACACAGTTAGCAGACAATTTGGGCAATTAGACAACAATAATCCATCTATCCTGTCAGGCTGACATATTTTGCACAATCACATCCCAAACATCAAACCAGCTTCATGTCTCCTCATCAGCAAGCATGGGAGCCAGAATAGTTGTGCTCCATCCAGCTCCTTTGTTGTTCTCTTGGCAAAACAGCCTAAGTGCAGAGTTGAAAGCTGAGTCAGTCTGGCACCCGGGCTATATTGGTGCCTCTTATCAAGGCGTGAGAGGAGAGGAATGCTTTTGGTCTACCTGGCCATGCACTCAATCTGATGATGAATTAGTTCTCTCACCTTCTCCTCACCTTCCTGCAACAAACACACTAACACACAAACGTAGACGCCGTAGTGCTGTACTGCAGACATGCTGTTAATACTTCTCCCCCTGGAAATTTGGGTGGAGTGAGTGCGGCATGTCTTTTCAGTGTGTGTGTGTGTTCGCTCCCAGGTTACAATAAGAAATGATAACAGATTGCTGTGCTACGACAGCATTGTTGGAGTGCCAGAGGCTACAGTTCAGAAGGTGCAAGGAGAGGAAGAAAGACAGAGAAACAGAGAGATGGAGACAGGCATGAGGAGCTGGAATGCAAGACGAGGCAGGACGGCTCTGACAATATGAATACAAAGCTATGTGTGTTAAGTAGTAAAATGAAAGCTCTAGGGTGGACTCCTCACACTAAAACCCGGTAATCCTATTAGCACGCTATAACACGATTGGCTGGAGTGATCTATATGCTCCCACTTATGGTGCTATTTGATTGGATTAGATGCTAAGGTCGTGGGAGGTCGCTTTGTAACTGTAGGTCTGTTCTGGGACAATGTGTGCCCAAAAAAAAGTCCCATGACAACCCTAAATGATGCTATCCATCGTGCCAGAGAGTCTGCCTTTCTCTCATTTACTTATATTGCCTTTCTCCCTCTGCCTGGTTTGTTCTCTCCTCTGTCACATATAACAGAATAATCACAGTGGTCATGGTTTGGAGTCTGCAGTCTTCTGTGTCCTTTAAGGATTTATCGACGGGTTCAACTCCTACGGGAGCCAGAGAGATATTAAATTTAGCAACGCTACATTTCTGCATTTACACATTCTTAAAACGGCAAACAGGACATTTCTGTGGGAGACCATGCTGTATTTTACATAGTCTGTGGTTGCCCCTCACTGGTATTTTCTAAGCTCAGCCCCGGCTGTGTGTTGGCTCAAAAATATTTGACATTTCTGATTAGTTTGGAAGCAGATTTTCAGGGAAGCACTGATCCCTTCAAAAACAGACATGATTATGTGAGAACAGTCACCGCAAAGAGGGATATTGGCCACCATGGTTTCCATTGCTAAGTCATGACAGTAAATCTAATGTTACAGCTCTTCAGCAAATACCACCACAGTGCATCACTTGAGAGGCAGCCCAAACATACTTAACAATCAAACTGGCATGGTGATAAATGACCGAAAGATTAAAAAAAAACTATTTCCTTCCTCTTTGTCCTTTGTTTGTCCATCAAATCATTTTTTCCTTTTAGTGTGTGGCCAATACACACTTTCTGAGTCGTGATTTCAACTTAGGGTTGTCAGATTGTGAAGTACTGCAGGAGCAGAGAAGCAGACAAAGTTAAGTATGAGAAACAGGAGCACAGGTCACAACCTCCAGACTTCACTCCACTTGCCCAGGCTAAAAGGATTCATGGAAACCGTCAGAGCCACGCCACACTCTCCACTGACCAGACTCCTTCCATGCACTCATTACAATGCTATGAAGACTATCCTGAGGCATGGCAGCAGCCTCCGGCCTAACTCCAGGCCTCCAGGCATCTCACAGAGTGCTGTAATGATGTCAGACCTGCAACTTTCTGTTTTCCTTATTTCCTGCACACAGCATGCCCACCAGTCCTTTTTCATTACAGGTGTGTGAACCAATGCTCGAATGAGCGAGAGTGAATGTGGCTATGTCAGTGTTCAAACAAGCTAGACCTGGTATAGATTTACCTTAATGCACTACATACCTCGAAGTGGGCAGTTAGTTCATTAATGTAGCCTGGCTCTTTTTAGGTGACGTTGCTCACAGTTCATTCCCATTGTAGCCCTAATGATGAGGTAACACACATGTTTTCAGGTGTGTCCTCGCTGTATGAGCTACAGCCCTTAGCACACTGCGGTCAGGACTTTTTAAGGTTTCACTTATACAAGACCTCAAACAATGGTATCGTTTAGTTAGTATAAAGTGCTCTGACAATAAACTCAGCTACTGATATGCTTATTTACAAAAATCCCTGCCGAGTGTATATCTGGAATAATTAGCAATGTTATCAGACATAGCTAAAGGCGCCTGGTCTGGAGATTAGCTGCACGTTGAAGGTTCCTTGTCTGGTTCCTGTCTGATTCACATCATTAACCTCTGATCTCTATCTCCGAGCACTGCATTAATACTGTATACAACTCTCTTCTGCATGACACAAGTAGCTACTTGGGCCACATAACTGATTAGATTAATCCCACCAATAATAAAAAAAAAACAGCCTAAAGAGATTAGCATAGTTTTTATGCTTATGATAATCACACTTTTAATTCTTTAATCTTTATTTCTGACAGCAATGGAGCCTGGTGGTTAAGGCATTGTAGCATCCCCAGAAACTCTTGAGCCTTTTCTCATTAAATCCCTCGGGGCTGCAGGCTCCGCAGTGTGGTTCTCTGTAGGTATGTAATATACAACTAATAATGCACACATCGTGCGCACACATGCCTACGTGTGAACATAAACAATGCCTCTTTCATATCCTAAAGATTTCATAACCTCTGCCTCCACACTTGGTTGACAACAGTGGTTGACACAGGGAGTCATAAATCAGACAGGATGATCTGATGCTCTGATGTCTCGGTTTTAAAGGTTTCATTGAGGGGAAATACACACTGCCATTTAAGGATTTATATGGAGATCTGTGCTCTGCAATACAGTCTCTCCCTCTATGACCCCATTCACCACCAACTGTTACCACTTTCTTTTTCCTTCTCTCTGTTTTTGTTTGTACCTTTCTTTTTAAAGTAACTCCAGTGTTAGTTTAGTAGATTTAGGGACTTTTTCCCTAAACTAAGGATTGTGTTTTTTTTTAATAACAGTTCTACAAAATACACATTAAAGTGAATAAATATAAATTAAAGTTAACTGTACCACACTGTGGTGCGGATTCAGAAAATGACTGTCATGTGCTTTAGCATAAAACTTCTTGTAAATGTGGCATACTCGTGCTCAAGAGAGGAGACTGTCAGATGGTAATATCGTGTTTTTGCATTTCAAAAGAAAAGAAAATGACCCGAAAATGCTGGATAGAAACCTTTCAGCATGTGAATGAATTGACTTTCCTCTCACACTCTGTCTCTTCAGTCTGCCTCTCGTTGCATTTTACTTTTAGACATTTAGAGATCTATATATAGTCAAGCATATCTTCTAAAAAACAAACAAACAGTAGAACTGCATCCTGTAAAAAAAAACAAGAACACTGAACTCCATTTGTGACTGATTAGATCCTAAAAAGAGGTGCCTGTATGGTGCTTGTATAAGTGCCAGTGTAAGTGCATTCATTTTAGTGTGTGTACGTATCTAAAACAGTGTGTTTGTTTTCTTGATTTCTTGACTCGATTCCATGATAAGAAAATGTTTATCCTTGCCAAATGCTCTTAATGTTATTCGTCCATTTAAAGAGGGAGAAAAGGACAGAAAGACAGAGGGGGAATGTGTCTGATTACTTACTCATTAAGAGAGTTAATGAGGTGTGTGAGAGCTGTTAAAAGAATGGCAGTGTGCTGCCACTAACTGCTAACTACTTTCTTCCTCCCTGCACGGTAAAAACCCACAAGTAGACACACACACACATAAACAACCACACACATAAACTGCAGGCTTTTAGAAAGAAGTGGCTGAACTTGGAAACGCACCAAACAAATGACTCAAGATAGTGCAAATAAAGGAGCGATACGTTCAAATAAACATACCAAACCCAAAATGCACACGTTGTTTATGTCCACATCCAGATTTCATCTTAATCTGTGTCAGAGGAATGATTTCCTAAACTGTGCTCACTTATGGTAAAGTACCAGCTGCTCTCCTGAAGTCAAAATGTGCTGAGGAAAAAGAAAGTGCAGGAGACTTGGAGTCGAGTCAGGTCTATATTAACTTAATATAACTTATATAACATACTGTATAACTTCAATATGAGACATTCAAGTCTTGACTTGTCAAAAGACTTGATTTGACTTGAAACTTTGACTCAGACAAATCCCAGAGGAACAAAAATTGAAGAAGACAGCGACAGACAAGCTTTGCATAGCTTAAATATTTAATTAAGTAGACCTAATTAGGTTTCATTTATGCAAAAAATAAATAAATAAATAAAAACATTTTTAACACTTTAACACAGATTTGAAAGCAAAATGTCAGGTCATTTTAATGAGCACTGAGAGACCTGAAAAACTGCAGAACTTCAAAACGGCTCTGTGATGTGACACCAGTAGATAGAAGCAGGTAGAAGTTGATGATGACTCGATTAGTGTAGAAATGGAGCCATTAGCCTGGTCACTGCTGGAGCTGCAGCTGATGCAGCCGACCGAGGGTGAATCTCCAACAAACCATGAGAAAGTAACGACAGAAAAAAAGAGGCCAGGAGTCAGGAGGTAGATGTTATACCTTACATTTCTGAGGTTTAAAAACGTCTTCTGTACACTGAAAAGTGTGGGAGAAATAGCTATTTTAACATGCAGGCATTTATCTGTAGACATATCTCTGGTTAAGGCGCTGAGAACTGAAGACAACAAACCCGCCATGTCAGGCAGATGAAAAAAGAGGGAAGGTGTTAAGAGTGGGGGATAACATAAAGAGAATGAGGTGAGAAGGAGTATGGATCGAGGCTGCAGGGCCTTTGGGTGCTTGCCAAAACACAGGCATGCATGTGTGTGTGTGTGTGTGTGTGTGTATTTGTGTGGCCCGGAGAGAAGTGACTGAGTGTTTCTGTGTGCGGTCAAGAGTATCTGCGCCTTCCTTCTCACCCTCTTGCCCCCCCTCCTTCTTATCCTTCTCTCTCCGCACCTTCACATTATGCTTTCTTTCTCGCTAGAATAAATGATAAACATGCCTCCTAGCTGCGTCTCCCTTCACTTTCTCTCTCCTGTCTACCCTCAGTGTTTTACCTCCATGCAGTAGTCCGTGCAATCTGGACACGGGAGCCAGACACCACCGCCACTATCATCATCATGATTACCATTATCATCTGGAGGTCAAAACACAGTCTTAAAAATAAAATCCTTCATTCGTGTTCACACAAATTATCATGCACAGGCACGCAGATATAGCACACGCAAGCAGGCCGAGTGTGTAAGGTGTTTCTCTGGTCCCTTTGTGGTGCAGATGAGAGGAGGAGAGAGACGATGGAGCTCAGTGGGAGGAGGACTTGTAAAACGGGGAAGGAGAAACTGCTGCTTTTATAAAGAGAGGAATAAACAGGCTGCTTTAGCAACACTCTCGCACAAAAACCCAGGAGAGAGAGCCTCTCTTTCCCCTTTCTGTCTAGATTCGAGGACTAAATATAAGCCCTACAAAGAATCCTAATGAAAAACAAACACTGTGCTGATACCAAATGCAGCATCATTAAAAAAAAGCATCTGTTTATCTTTGTAGTTTTCTTCTTCTTTTGTAAGCTAATGTCAACACCAACCACCAGAACTGGTACAAACAGCCAGGGAAAATTATGAAACAGAGCTGTATGTCACCATAGTCCCCCTTTCCTCTGCCCTATTTATTTATATGGACTTCCAGGAAATAAGTCATCAAGCAGCATTATCTCATTTTCAACAGACTCCATGGACAGTCATGGCAGAGCGCTCATTTATATATTTAACCCTCCAATGTCGCGCGCTTCTATACATGCTGAAAGAGGGAAAAGGAGGCCATGCGGACCCATCTGGAGACGGTTTGTGATTTATTCGGATGTTGAAATATACAGCTAGCATAACACCCTCTGTCTCTCGCTCTCATAATACACACACATCCACAAACTGTCTCCTTTTCGATGGGACCTAACGGGGATTTCATGGATGAACTCCACTCTAATCATCTGCAGCTCACCGACCAATGAGAAACACACAGCGCTCCCAGACTGGAACACTCAACAACCACCAAGAGAAAACACAATGTCAGTGGAACTTATCAAGCCCACATGAGGGCTGACAGACACACACACACACACACACACACACACACACACACACACACACACACACACACAGAGCTATCAAGACAGAGCTAGTTTAACTGTTGCCCACATCTCTTCTTTCACTGTAAATGATTCATGATGTCTATGTGTACTTGTAAGCTTAAAAATCCCATATGAGCGCATACATTTGGCTGTGTGCTTTGCTGCCACCCGTGAAGCAAATGAAAGAGTTAACATTGCAGAGAAAGAAGGGAGAAAATCTATCCTTCCTCCCAGCTCTCGATTCACCCTAATTTCCCCCTGCCATTATGTCTTCTTGTGTTTCTGAGTGTGTCCAAGCCTTTCATTGGCAGTCAAGCTGAGTGATGGAGCAGGTCTGAGCTGCATCGATCATGACAAACGCTTACAGGCGCTATCAACTGACGGCGGGGTGTACGATAGTGCCGCTTTGCACGGGGACACGGCCAAGCCCCGTCCATCCATCATGCTGTCTACCTGCTGGACAATGGAAGAAAAGTGTGAGAAGAACGGAGAGGAAAGGAGAGAGGGCGAGGGAAAACCTACCTCTCAACAGGTCCATTATCACTGCCATTACCTATCCCAACATCAGCCAGTGTAGCTCACACCTACAGCCAGAAATAACGAGCTCCATCTCTGAGAATAGCCTGGAAATCATTTTGCTTTTTAGACTCATGTTTTACAAGAGGAGTAAAAAGGGAACAAGACAGCCATTTCGTAAGACAACAAAGCCAATCTGGGTGGCTGCTGTTACTCTCACACAACATACACACTGTGTGGTCTTACTAAACTAGTTAAAGATGCTTCTTTGTGAACGGCTGGCTACCTAAAAAGTGGAAAACTGATCCCGGAGATCGGATGACAGCTTTTCCTGGAAGAAAAGCGCTGGTCTGAGGTCAGTGTTATTGAGCCGCTGCGATGACAGATCCACCACACCTAACCGCAGGCGGCTGATACCAGATCAGAGGACTGTCACTAAGACACACACAGTCAGGAGCTATTTCAATCAACACGTAAACTGAACACACTTGAAGACACTTAATCGACTCCATGCACTTTTGTTGAGTTGCGGAGTTGCATCAAGGCGCAGAGTGAGAAAAGGCCCAGGGGAGAAAGAGGATAAAAAAAACATGAAACACAGGGAGTGGGAGTAGGGAGATTTGATGAATGCTGACCAACATGAACCCCTGCATAGATCATCTCCTTGTTTCCTCTCCATTTTTCTCTCACAGGAGCTCGTACACAGCCTCCTCTATTCTCCAGGCTCACTGTAATCGAGAGTGAAACCTCGCAGTCATTACTATAAGCTCTCACAGTCGCAGTCACACATGGAAAGTATCAGGCGAGAGGAGAGGAGAGGAGAGGAGAGGAGAGGAGAGGAGAGAAGAGAAGAGAGGACTAAGCCAGAGGGAAGGTGAGCAAAGTAGCTACCTTTATATCGTGCCTGTTCTCTGTTCAAATCCCTCTGAAAGCTAAACTTAAAAACAGCCCAGAGGTACCTGCCTAGATATACACAGTCAAGGACACCTCGGCTAAATAGAAGAACTCATTAGAAGGGGGAAATATGTATGATTTCCCTTCAACTGATCTTGTTATTGCTGGATATACTATTACCCTAAATTACACTTTTGTTTCTCACATTACGTGTTTAAATGTGCTCATTTTCTGAGTGTGCACTGACATAAATATGTAGTATGTATGTATCATTTAGCTGTGGGGAAAAAAAGGCCGCATTGCACCGAGTGGGAGATTTAGATGTCCCAAAGCGCAGAAGAGAGAGGTGAAGTGATGGAACAATAAAGGCTGCAGGCTCTTCCTTCGGTTACCCATACTGCCTCCTGCTCACCATGATGTATGAGACAGGTGCATTGTGGCTGACGTCAAGTCAACAATTCACCCCGGGCACGTATCACCTTATCTTTAACAGGACACGCTCACATGCACACAAGCACACCCTCCGAGGCATGCATGCACGTACATACAGTGCTTTCACCTACACACAGACACACGTTATCTCAACGCCGCAAGACAGCAATGCAATCAGCAGTAAGTCAGGCCACGTATCTCTGCGCTCAGTGCTTCACAAAATACACAATGTAGGTGACTAGTTGTTGGCTGAAGACAAGAGCAGCTATTAAACAAACAGAGGGTGGAATTAGACTTGTGCGTCACAGTATACGACAGACTTGTCATAGGTCCGTCCAGTGTACAGCTTGATTTATAGCCAAGCGCTGGACTTCACCTGTTGATAGGACCACAGCAACATTGTCAGACTATATCATGCTTTTTATTGCCCAAACTAACTTGTCACATTCTTTCATTTACTTACTACAGCAGCTACTTGTGTAGACTCCTTTGCCACACTGCCGCAGTATGCTCTCACATACCGATTCTCCAGAGCAAAAGGTCACTGACAGACTGAACGTGTACAGTGGTTACAAAGCGATAGTACCTGGGTGAGAACTCAAGAGTAAAGAGCCATCGATTTGTTATTCATCCTGTGTGCTCGGGAGTATTCAGAGACTTCGCATCTCCATCTGCTCAACCAGACTGCGCTGCTCATCCCAGACAGCCTATTACATAAGTAACAAGGTAAAGGTTAACCACTGGTCAGCTGGCGTCATGTGTTTGAGGAGGCAACATTTCCTTCCCGTGACAGGTGAGTGTACATGTCAGGGGTCAGTGAAGGCATTCATGAAGCTATGAATAAATAACTGCAGGGTCTCCGAGACTATGGAAATCTTTCATGAATATTACATGAGGCTGTCAGGAAGGCAAACCGCTACGCTCACTGTGGCGTCGATGCTTACAAAGCAACAACACACTCAAACAAACTTTAAAAGTGCGTTCCTAATTGCATATTTAGCCTCTAAAATTACTCTAATTTTATTTTTTGTTCATGTCTTTCTTTTAATTTTTGTTCTCTTTATCTTTATCTCCTAATCTGCGTGCTTACAATCAATTTGTGTTTTTCATGATTAATCTTTGGCTGCAAACTGTGAGTTTTTAGAGGAAATTTAGTTTAATTAATGGAAGTATTTCTTTTGATGCCCATTTGTGTTGGTGATGGCTTTTTTCCGAGCTTTGGCATCTACAATTTAATGGCAAAAACTGAGACTTTAAGGAGGAAAGAAATGCAATGAAAGTGAATCAAAGCCTCTGGGCTTTCATTTTCTGCTTCTCTTTCTATCAGTGCTCTTAATTAACTTCACTGCATAAAGAAAGCCATTCCACAAGAGCTAACGGCCCAATACTTTTTAGATTCAATTTCACCCAGGCAGCGAGTCAAAACCCAACTCTAGCATCTGTGTATTACCATGTGTCTGTCTGTGTGTGTGTGTGTAATCCTCATGTCAGGATGGGCTCTGAGTCCAAACTTGAGGTGCAAGGCCAGAATTTGCAGAGGTGCCGGTTGCTAGGAGATGAAAAGTTGGAATTGTGACTAAGCCTTGAGGGTAGCATGTGTGTGTGTGTGTGTGTGTGTGTGTGTGTGTGTTTGCAAACATGCACATTTGTATGTGTGTGTTCTTTTTGTGAGAACAACACTGAAGCTGGCAGAGGAAGGAGAGGACAATAGAGTTGGTCCCAGCTGTGCTGCAGTGGGTGGGAGTCGTCCTGAGAAAAAGAGCTTAACAATGGACATCAGTGACTGCTCTGGATGTTTACTCTGTCCTCCACACAGCTCTGGAATACCCTCATCCACCCACACTGACAGCCCACATACAATGCAGGCAGGGGAGTGAGTGAAGCAAACCTTACAACCACCGCATAATGACAGACAAAGACAACTATTTCAGCTCGTGGATATAGATGATCTGCTGCTACAACTAACAATTATTCCTCATAGTATTATGGCGGACCTCAATGTGAACAGTTTTCATTGGACCTATTTCTTTGGTAAAAAGTAGTTCCAATGAAAACTGTTCATAGTGAGGTCTGTGGATCATCTGGCCCAATGGTGACACGGTTTTTGGAAAGACACTTTGCTCTTATGTAATTTTTCAGTGCTTCGACTTGCACAAATTAAATTCCATTCACCTCCTTTGAATTTGGTTGGCAACACAAATCTCCAAAACCACAGACATGGTTAGAAGCCATAAAGGATAAGTGTGAAAATATTTATTTTGAAATCTGAATCAACTGCCCTCCAAAAACTTTCACCAAATGGTGGACTGAGGGTCTGCCTCGCTCTTTTATTCATTCCCCGTTTGCATTCCTTAAAATATTTTAGAGGTGTCGCTTATGGCCTTGAGGTGTTTTCATTAATGACTGACCAGCCTGAAGCAGCAGATGTAATGCAATGCTCAGGAGATAAAGATGAGGCCTGAGAAGACTGAGCTTTCAGGGTTAATGAACCCTTGCAGAGGTGGAGCCGTAGGAATGGATTATTACCACAAGGGCCAAACACACACAGACACACACTTGTGCACACCTACACACGCGCACAAACACAGACATACACTGACTTATGCCAAAGCGTCTCTTTGTCTACTTTCAACAGTACTCTAAGTTGGATCAATAAAACATCCCGAGAACTTCAAAGATGTATTTCAGCATAATCTTTATGAGTCATCTTGACAACAGCATCAGATAAATATATCCCTGAATGAAGGAAACAGTCTTTCCTTTTTCTAGCAGATAGAGTCCAACACAATGGAGGCTGAAGCACATCCATCATCATCCACGAGCATTAGCATAAAGACTGATTACTCCCCAGGGCTGCGAGTCGCCTGTGTGGAGTAATGAATGCATGCCAGGACAGTTAGCATACTGTCGCTAGCCAGATGAGGCCAATACCTTTAGATAAATTGCCGAAACAATGACAGCTATGATGGATAATTGGGAATACAGTGGCTTTTTTGTTCCATATGTGTGAACACTGAATCAAAAACGTTTGTTTGAGTTGAACTAACATGCCACTGAGCCTGCTTGTGTAATCATGTCTCTGACGGCATGCGTCTTTGTGCGTTCTTGAAAGCAACTTCTGGATCATTTTATTGCCATAAGTTCTGCATGAATGCCGATGCATAGCCTGGGGGGCTGAGAGCATATTTGTGGCTGTGTGTGTGTGTGTGTGTGTGTGTTAAAGAGACTGGTAGCCCCTGAGGAAGCTGTGTGTCACAAAGCCAGCCTGGCACTCACTAGAGGACCAACTGCCAGAGCAGGGGGCATGAAATTAAAACTCACCACCCAGGAAGGAATAAAGGGAGAGAAAAAGTGAGAGGGAGGAGGAGGAGGAGGAGGAGGAGGAGGAGGAGGAGAGAAGGGTGGGTGGTGCAGAAACAAAGGATAATAAAGATGCAGGGGAGGACAGGACATAATAGGCTGGTAATATAAAATCACCCAGGTCAAATAGAAAACAAAAGAAATTTGCAGCGGCGGAGTGGAAATGTGCTCTGCATTAATGATGCCCGCCGAGATCCGTCTATAGATCCATATCTGCATCGAGGGGGGAAAAAAAAAGGATCTGACAAAAAAGAAAATGCTGCAGCTATCAAAAAAAACCACAAGAAAGACCATCAACTGTTCAGAGAAAAAGTGCTGCTGACCCTTCAGAACTTCAAGCCATATATCATCATATGTGTTGACTTGTCTTGTTGCCAGACATACATTTGGTTTGTGTTTCTTGTGATGGCAATAGATCACCCCACTGGTCTAGCCCTAATCAACACCGAGACTGTGTACAGATCTGGCACATGCATCCCCCCCCCCACCACACACACACACACACACACAAACACACACACACACATATACTCTACGTCTATGCAGGCGTCCTCTCTACCATTTTCAACTCTGACCTCCAGAAAGAACAGGAGGCCCCGAGAGGCTATGATGGATATGCCAGACACAGGGAGTGTGTGTGTGTGTGGGGGGGGGGGGTAAGTACACATTTATATGCTTACCTGACAATGCTACATCCTGTAGCTGAACTTTGCTATTTATTTTCTTTGGTGTATTTTACTGCGCTGTGCAAATTCCCCCCCCCCTCCATCAACCACCCTGCACACTGCTACAGAGAAGGTGTTTACTGAGAAAATAATGCACACATACACACTCAGCTGCAGACACACTCGTGGCTGGGAACAGCTAAGCGGATGTCCTCTCTCCGAGGTTCCTATCTCACCCCAGCCGTGACCTTTCACCCCACCTCCGTGAGTCAGGCTGGGAGGGCCCTGAGCGTGACCAATCCATTAGACTCCTCTGACAAGGATGAGGATGACATCTGAACCCCCAGAGGCAGGGGAGGGAGGAAGATGACAAACAGGAGGAGGACTACTAAAAAGCTGGGAGGACAAGAGCTGTGGGGATGAGGGGAAGGTGCCCCCTAAAATTGGAGCAATAAATTTTACGAAGATTCCTTATCCCCCCAAGTAACTATGTAAATCTTTGAGGCAAACAATTTTTTGTTGCTCTCCCTCCTTTCTTTGTGCTACTTGTTCTACCTTTCACCTTGATTTTTAGTCAACTGAATCATGTCCCAGTGATTTTGTGTAAGCGAGCGCGTGAGGCGGACTGAGTCAAATCAATTAGCAGATCGAAATCACGGAGATGAGGTGTGAAAAAAAACAGGAGCCCGTCGAATTGTTTGAAGAAATAAAACGTCACAGAATTTCACAGCAATGCTTTTACTAACACCTGATACTAATCACCTCAGATTTAGGTTGGCTGAACAACTGAATCAAATCTGCGCATAAACATACTTACACAGTACACATGCACAAACGCAAGGATGCATTCTGCCATAACAAGTCAGATAGGATTTCAGCAAAGTGTCACCGATAGCAGAGTTGCCTCGGTCTGAGCTGAAAAGAGAGACCTTGGGAGGAAATAAAGGAAGGAACAGGAGTGGCTGTGTGAAAGGATGGGAGGTGGGGGGAAGGAGGAGGATGGGACTTTAAGGATGAGCGAGTGAGAGTGACAACCCTGTCTGGAATGCCTTTGTCTGCATAGGCTAATATTTGCTGTTGGATTTTGCTTTTTCCCCTTTTCTTATTTGCTGTTGACGGAGAGGAATGGAAAGGCAGATAGCCAGCGGGTTACCTAGTAGCAAGACTTATGTGTGTGTGTATAGCCAGCAGGTTCCCAAGCAGCAGGTGGTGAGCAGAGGCAGAAGTATCGAGTACAGGAATCTTGTTTCCTGCTCAAAAGTTGCCGCTACTCTCCCATTGACCCTGAAACCAGAAATGTGTGTGTGAGAGAGAGAGAGGAGAGGAGAGGACAGAGGGAAGAGGATGAAGACATACAAACTCGTCTACACATGGTGCCAAGATCCACTCCACCTCCAGCCCCTCCCCTCACTCCTCTCCCCTCCTGGGGAGTCAGGGGTTGCGGCAGCCTGGGTGTCTGCCTGAAGGCCAGTCTCACAGCGGGCCAGTCATAGCGGCGGCACTTTGATGTCTTTGTGGCGAGACTCCGTGCCTCATGTCCACGCTCATTAACTTTGTCAATGACAGATCAATGTGAGCCTGCAGAATGCTGCGCTGCCTCAAAATTACAGCCTATTTACCATTCTAGGTCTGAGTCTGGACTGGCCTTGGCATCGCTCCGAACAAACACAATACAGCGAGAGACGAGGAGACTGTTTGTTCATGATAGCACCCATTTAACAAGAGTAGCCCCTTCACACATGCAAGGAGGATATTGCTCCACTTAACTCTGGCATCCCGACTTCCTCCGGCTTAGTGATCACAGACAGCAGTCACATCTCTTTACATCCTGTAGTTCCCTGTTTAATGATTAGGAGATTACAGCCCTTCCATCTTTTTGCACCTTAACGTCAGTCAGACGGATGCAG
This sequence comes from Protonibea diacanthus, assembly GCA_028641955.1. NCBI lineage: Eukaryota > Metazoa > Chordata > Actinopteri > Sciaenidae > Protonibea > Protonibea diacanthus. Next base: position 12,798,607 of record CM053989.1, read on the forward strand.
CCGGCCAGAGAGCTAAAACCATGAGAGCAGTCCAGGCTTGTCTCTCACAACATGACCCACATTGTCAAGATCTAGCACTTAACACCTTTAAAACCTCTTACGTCTGTCTTTTCTGTGTCTTGTTTTACTTGGCACTCAAGCTCACTTATAGCTGATTTTTACTGCTTTTCCCTGCGTTTTGATGGACTGCTGGTTTGAGCTCTCTCGCAGTTGGAGTTTATGCTGTTAAGAGAGAGCAAACAGTCAGTCTTGGGATTTCTTTGTTTCTCCATTTGCATATTATTGGGTGCCAAAATTTGACACCAAAGTGACACTTTATTCAGAATTTTAGTGGGAGGAAGTTGAATGTTGCATTTTTCTGCATGCTTTAATTTTTTATTCAACAAATTATGCCAGACCCCTCAGTGCATCAGACTCTGAAGTTTTAATAAAAGCAGCATTAAAAGAGCTTCTCTAAAGTTACGTTTGATCAAAGAATTAATCTGATCGAAGAATCTTATAAGCTTTGAATGCCAACTTTCAAGTTTTCAACATTTCCTACTATAGACAAAAAGTAGAGACTTGTAGGCTGGGAAATTTTCTCAATTCATAACCATGTCTGTAAAAATATGTAACTGATCTGAAAGTATAGAAGTAATGACATTTAAGAGGGTTTTAACTCAAAAGTGACGCTGTAGCTGATGAGAAGCTGACTGCCTAAATCTTTTCACATTTACTGCTGCATCCACATGGAGTACCACATGCTCATCGCATACCCAACGCATGAAATCCCCTCCACACACACACACACACACACACACCCGCATAAACACGGTCTTAGTAACTCACAGGACTGCATATACACATGTGCACACACAAACAAGTTCTCACATGGCAATGCACGTATACATGTGTGCAGTGTACACACACACACACACACACACAAAGCCTCATGCGCTCAAACACACACAGCCAGAGAGATCATCTGTACTCTAAATATTTAAAAAGACTATTCCTCTGTCTGTAATTAAAACCACTGCAGCATTCCAAAGCTGTATCCCCTACCATCAACCCATTTCTCTCTCCCTCTCTCTCCATCTCCTCCAAGCCTGTTGTTCTCTTCTTCCTTCCTCCATTCTGACCTTTGCTTCAGTTGCCTAGAAATGGGATGTTTGAAAATCTTCCAAAAACAATGAAACTGTGGGAATCCTCCGTGTAACAACTGCCCTCTCCTTGACATCCATGAATCCCCCCTCTCTCTCTCTCATGAGTGCCCCACCACCAGCTCTCATTTTCACTCGCAGCTCATCTAAAATGGCATTGGCTTATTTACCACTGGGAGAAAGTAAAAAGGTCAGGTTTTGTCTGGAAGGTAGGCGGCCGTATCTCTTGAGGAGACGGTTGCCTTTCCTGAGAGAAGTAATGATATGTTAGGACAGCCCGCAGAGCAAACACAGGAGTCGTGAGTCAGCGCCACACACTGTTTGGTTTAAACTCAGGGCTTCTGTCGTGCCCAGGCCTGCGGTGATACCGGGGGTAAATCCTCTCCCTGCCCCACCGCTTCCTCCCATTAGAATCTGCCCAAATCCTGCCTTTATCGCTGTGTTTGCTCTGCTGAGCTCACTAATGCTCTCCAGCCTCTCTCACAAGGAAGGTGTTTATACGCATGTGTGTGTGTGTGTGTTTGCTTTGGCCTGCACAGCAATGCTTCCCATCCCTTCACCATCAACATGGATGGAATGCGGAGGGTAATGCGACGAAGGCCTATGGGTGAGAACACACACTTAGATGCTCGCCAATCATACACGTTCCTGGAAAGGAGAGCAACAGTATATTCCTCAGCTCGAGTAGCCATAGATGTCGCGTGCGCTTTTGAGTGTGTGTGCGGAGTTGTAAACAGCCACTTCTCATGAAGTGGAGATGGCCTACGGAGAGCTGCTCTCATTTCAAACATCATTTATTTATTAGCCCCCTGTGTGGCACACGCGCGCACACGCACACACACACACACACACACACACACACACACACACACACACAGTCACACGTGCACGCAGTGACAGAAATTCTGCAGTTTATTCCATCACGCATCAGCAATCAACCTCATTCCCTCATCTGTTTTCTTTCCGCCCCGTCCCTCAATCCCTCCCCTCCTTCCTTCCTTGAAATCGATGGAGTGTTTTGTCACCCAATGCTGCGTTTCGTGCAATATTCATCTGAAGAAAAAAAGCTCATCTCACACTCAATGAATTTTCATAAACTCAGTTTGCTGTTGATTGGTAAATGAAGGGCTACAGGCTTGACACACATGCACGTACGTACGACCATGCACGCACACACAGCAGCAACCCCATTATGCAAGCTTCAGGCGAGGGCTTTGTTTCGTACCATTGGAATCTGACAGTGATTTATGGAGAAGGGGAGTCACACTACACCCTGATACACACAGCAACACAAAGCAAGGTTACTGGCCCAAACATGGGTACAAAGAAAGGTTACTGCTCCACCAACAAAGCCACACTGACAGCAGTGCACGCTGCGGTCTGGGGTCAACACCACATCAATGCAACCCAATGGATGAATTCAGCCGACCCACTAAATGAATATATTGGCCCCTTTCAATAACTTGTTTTGATGAATTCCATGAATATGAATCTCTTTCTGCCTCCTCACTCAATGATTCCTTAATGACTCTTCCGGAAACTCTCCCGATGTCATACTGAGTCCAAGTTTACATGCCAGTTTCTGGAGTCATTTTCTGCTGCGTTACCACTGCGGTTTTGTCAAAGCGGTGAACCCTAAGAGGCCAGACACACCCTGCCTCTCAGCACAGGTATGCCCACCGCAGTGCCAGGCTTTCTTCTTTTCCTTTTGCGTAGGCATGTTGGATCCTCTTTATATCCGCTATCAGTTACAGCTCAGGTGTGGACAACACATTCCTCTGGACTCATTATGGGTGTCGAGAACACAAGGCAACAATTTAGCTGGTAATCTGCAACGATTTTAGCTCCACGGCCAGTTTTGGAACACACACACGCAAACACTGCGGGGGGAAACTGATTCCCAAGGGAATACTTTTCGACACTTTTCTGCAGCGCACTGCAAAATCCATTCTGGGTGCTAGTTTGTTGCTACTCACATTCATGCTGGGACACAACAGAAAGCTGTGATATACCGTCTTGTAAAGTCAGCAGGCCCAGATAAAAAGAGGGAAGAGATAAGAGGAGTGGGACAGACAGATTAAGGTCAGAAGGAAAAGTTTGTCAGTCTTGTGCGTTAAAAAAAAAAAAAAAGTTGGAAAAAGTACACAAAACAGTGATGACTCACAGACGTATAACACTGACAGTGAGTCATCCTTAATGAAGCTTAATTTGGGGTTAAAATGCTAGTTGCTGGTTTTGCTCTAAGGGCTCAGGGATGCACCGCAGAACCTAATGATATCAGAGAACAGGCCTCTGCAGCTAATCACGCAGTCACATGGACTACATAGACCGTACTGTAGAGGCACAAAGAGGAGAAAGCGAAAGGAACAGAGGCGAGGATGAGGCCTCATTTGAATAAGAGTTCGTTTTCTAAAAATGTTCCTCTCCGTTTTGCTCATTTCACCACTTGTACTCTCCTGACGAGTGCTTTCATCTTTGGCAACAATAGTATAGGTTTGTGTGTGTGTATGTGTGTGTGTGTGTGTGTGTGTGTGTATGTGTGTGTGTGTGCATGTGTGTTTGGTGGAGGTTTATGAAAGCCACTCCAGGGCTCTCCAAGGCCGGCCAGCCACTGCCAGCCTGACGATTGAGGATCGGAATTCAGGAGGGCCGTTGACAAAGAGGCTCTCCCCTGGTGTGTATTTTACAGAACGAGAGAAACGCATAGTGTAGATGGAGAGAAAGAACGAGAGAGAGAGAGAGTAAGAGAGAGAGAGAGTGAGAGATGAAAGAGGGAGAGCAGGTGTGAGTGCCTGAAACAGCATTGACAACTCAAAGACAGTGGTCTATTCAGCGCTGCGTAATTGCCGTTACAGTGGCTGCTTGTTTCTTTAATTTCCTCTTTAGAGCGATACGGCAGCTCTTGTGTTACACATTAATTATGTTTTCTGGGATCCCCTCTCTGCCCCTCCCCCTCCCTGTTGACTGACAGCTCGGCTGCCTCCTGGCCCAGCCTGGCTTGGAGCAGGGGAGTGGGTGACTGAATAGGCTAATAAATGGTGAAGGAGGAGTTGGTAACACCCCGCCCTATTGTACCAGCGCTGTCACGCCTGACCCTTAACCAAACACACACACACACACACACACACACACATCCACGCACTCACACACACACACACTTGGCTCACAATGTGCGCATACAACCTTGTACGTAGTCACACATACACACGCACACACACCTTCACATCACCTCTGTCAGCCCTGACCCCATACCAAATACCCAGGCTCCCCCCTGTATCCAAGGTGACCAAATGAGGCCCCAGCTATCGCCTAGCAACCAGGGAACAATGAGCTCCAAGGAGACGGAATGGCTTGAGCAAAGGGCAGGCTATTCTCTGGAGATGGAGGGAGGGATGGAGGGATGGGAGCCGCGGTGGGGAGAGGAGGGGACGAGGGGTGATGGGAATGGTGTTAGGACACATCTTTAACCATGTCACAAAGAGGGTGCCTGCCTGGGAAACAAGGCTGTGCTTCTCTAACCCCGCTGGACGTCTTCGCTCAACTCTGCTCCGTTCAGCTCACTCTCACAACTTGAAAAAAACAAAACAAAACCAAAACAATCTGACTTCTACCTTTTCTTTTTTATTCCCCCTAACCTCCTCTCCACATTCATCGGCGTATGAGAGGAAGCAGGGAGTAAAGCAAGAAAAGCAAAAAGCAAGATATAAGCAAAATTACATAATCCGCTATTCCGTTCTGCGACACAGACATCTGTCAAACATCGATAACATCTTTGTTGTGCTACCAAGACCAACGCTGGACTGACAGCATTATGACAACTTCCAGAATCACTCAGCTGAGGAAACCTTGAACTAATTCGATTGTTGACACCAACATCTCGAAGCTTTGACTTTAATCATTCTGTGAAAGAAACTTTTGTCAGTTCTCTGTCTCTGGCCTTGGAGGAGCGAGGGTGTGAACACAGATGTATCACCATCTTTCAGCTTTCTATATCCAGAAACACAGGTAGGAAGGTGAATGAGGGTGAGATTGCCGAGGGGCCAAACGCAGCAACAACAACACTTTTGCCAATTCAGTCTCCATAGAAACTATTAGGAGCTATACTATAAAAAGACAAAAGAATGAGTCAAAAGTCAAACTCACTCAGATAACTGGCTCACACTGTAATGACTTCAGTGAGGTATCTATCACATATCCATCTTTGATTAGGCTTAACTCCTGCCAAAGTTTCTTGCGGTAAAAACAACACCTAGAATATCCCGAAACTGACTGTCACACTCCACACACCGAATATCAAAGATGTTTTACAAATTAATTCAATAGAAATAGATTAGCGAGGGGGAGGAGAGGAAATAGAGATGATATAAGACAGGTAAAATGAGTGCTGAGGAGGTGCGGAGGACTGCCGGGCACCAGTCTGTTAGCTTGGTCATGTGAAAACTCTTTGTTAGCCATGAATGGCCTCCTCTCTTTTAACAACAGCTTTATGAAGTGGAACAAGGGCATATCCCCTCAGCTCCCACTGTATACTACACACACAAGCGCAAACTGTACCTTTCTTTGTTATCGCACAAACTTACTCCAATCAGTACAAGACTAAGCCAGTTTTCTCTGTTTGTTTTATCTTTGGGTTCGCAGCTGCTGGTCAGACAAAACAAGCTATTAGTAGACATCACTCATTGTGATGGGCATTTCTAACTATTTTCTGACATGCAACAGACTAAATGCTAGATTGATCAATAATAACAATTTCGCAACCCCAGCATGCACGAACATCAACAGCAGCTATGATGTGACCGGGAAAGCGGCCTAATCTACAAGTCAGACGTAATCCCTGTCTGTGGGCCTAATGAAGGTGTCAGGGGGAGGGAGAAGTAATAGTGTGTGGCTATGCGTTACGGATTAATAGACACACACACACACACACACACATATGCATAGATTGGTTTTGGTGGATTTAACAGGGGTGTGCAAGGAGGATTTAAGGAGTGGCGCCGCTTCTTCTGGGTGAAGTCAAATCAAAGAGCATCAGACTGTTCAAATATCCCTCTGTCGCTGTTTCTTTGTCCCTCGACTTATTCAGATGGCAATTTTATGAAGTGTCGACACACTCAAGAAAACAAGCGGAAAGTAGTAATAGAAATGTAATGGTCACCGAATGAGTTTGTGCATCTGCCATTGATTTCTGGCCGATGCCGTCGTCCTGCTTAAAGTATCTGACCTTCTGTGGCCTGTAAATATTGGGAAAGGTCTCTGGGATAATGTATTGCACAGAGGAATGCTATAACTTACACAGACTATAATGATTGGCTCTTTTCTTTGATGGTATTGTGTGTCTCTGTGTCTGGCTGGAACACTCTTGACTTCATGGGAACTGTCTGCATCTCCAGGTCTGGGCTAGGCTGGTGTTGACCTACTACTCTTCTATTCTATAAGCTACAATCCAATGTTGGTAATATCCACTCCACTAACACCAGCACCAACAACATCCCCTCCAGCCATCAGCTTGATCTCCACATGAAAGAGCCTGCGAGCTCATTACCACAGCCTGGGGCTCATCGGGGCCTCCAGTCCCCGGGCCTTTTATAAGCCAGAGAGGATGGAGAAATCCAGCCAGGAGGGAAGAGGAACAGAGAAAGAGATCTCATATAAGGCTTGCCATCCAGGCAGCCAGGTGTTAAAGGTACAGATAAGACGCTGGGAGGAAGTAATAGAGGGGGAGGAAGGGGAAGCGATAAGGAAGGTAGGACAAGGTAGATGACAGAGAGGAAGAGAGGTACAGGAAAAGGGGCAGGGGGGTTGATAGAGGGGAAAAGGGGGGAAAGCTGACAGAGGGAGGCGGCTTTCTACTCCTATCTCTGTGCTGTGTTTCATCCTCCGTAGGGCCCCAGTGTCACTCAGGCCTCCTCCAGCAGAGTCCAGCTTTGAAGTGATAATGGGGCTTTTGGCTAATACTCCACTGCAGGTGCCCCTGGCTCCCTCTCCCTCTCTGTCTCCCAGCACAGCCACATAGATGAGAAAAGATGAGAATCCTTTCAAAGTCTACAGATGAGGCCAATCTTTCTTCTCCCTGCTTCTTTTTCTTTCTTTTGCTTTATCTGCCAACCCCACTTACTCTATCCCCACACTATTTATTACTTCCCAGGCAATGTCTGTCACTTTCAGGTCCTTCTATTGCCCTCTAACTCATTTTACCCTCTTTCTACTTCTCTCATTCTCCATCTGTTTACTTGATTGAACTGCAGCGCGACAGCGGCTTTAAGAGGAAGGGATTTTAAACTACCTGAAAAAACAATTTAAAGTTCATGAAGGAAGAAATCAACTTTCCAAGCTGTATGAATAATAAATAAAACATGTTTTATATTCTTCTCCTGCCTCGTCTTCATTTCTCTTTCACTGCTCTCCTCTCTTTCATCCTTTCTGCTTTCCAGCTGTGCCTTCTATCTCTGCGTGACTCCCACCATCTCAATCAATACTCAGTGCCTCTCTCCTCTTCTTTGGCCCCTGCGAGGTGTTAGATTGGTGGGACTGCAGACCCTGCTCAATGCACAACAGGTAAACACACACATAGATCTGGCTGCATCTCAGATGTAACACTTGTTTCGGGAAGCTTTGCTTGGGTGGGGCAGGTGTATGTGCGTGTGAAGTTGAAACAGCGGGGAGGGGGGAATCGATTCCATCCCCCAGCGATTTCCTGTTATACTGTACAAAGCTAAGAAGGAAAGGCAACCTCTGCACACAACAACATACTGTTTCTCATCAAAACATATCTCCACAGTGCTGACATACACTCTGGGGGCTAATGAGATCACCGCTCCATGCTGTGATACCAGCAGGAGAGTATTGCGAGAGGGAGCCAATATTAGAAACAGATAGGCATTTGAATTGGAATTCAGCTTTTCCTCTTTGCGGTGCTGACCGGCCCTGCACGGCTCAATATGTATTTTTACTGGAATGTGGGCAGTCCACTTACCTAAACAGACAAGTGTCTTTTGTTTACTGAGAAAGTGGGATGTCTGAGCAGAGAGCACAGAGCGCAGAGGCTCAGGAGAGAAGCTGCGGTTGTAGGCAACATTTAAAACAGTTGGAATAGACGTGTGTTTAAACTTTATTCTTCAGGTGCTGCGCCTTTTTGTTTTCTTCCACAAGTCACTCTGAGTATGTCTGCATGCACAACTTGTTACGGAGAATAGACAGATATGGGCAAACGGGTTGGTTTAAGTGTTAACATGAGTCAGAGTAACAGTTGTTTGTTTGAAAGTTGAAACGTCTGACAAGGTGTCTAGTGGTCAGTGGAAAAGCATCACAAAGTAAACGAGGAAAGCAGGTTTGGTGTTTATTGTTAACGGAGAATCCTAATATATGTTCCTCTTTGAATTCTGTGCACTGTGAACTGCTTTTTTGTAGCAGTAGCTGTGAATTATTCACAAAAACTATAAAAATCTGGACACATGTAAATGAATTTTTGGCATTATTTGATGTTAGCCGTGCTTATAAGTAGTTTTTTTGTCTTAGTAGTAGTAGTAGTACTTTAGGAAATAATAGATTACTGTGCAAGTGTGATCACAGGATATTAAGGGACTATTTAAGGCAGAAGGGAGCTGATATTGCCGTCCTGCAAATGGCTCATAATTGCTATGGAGAAACTGGCTAGGAAACATTGTTGCAATCGCCTAAATGTTAAAATGAAAAACCAGTATACTGATGAGGTGGAGAGTTAAGTAGCTATAGATGGTTCATTTTGGTTTCTGTGGCGCACACACAAAACCAAATGCCAAACATATCCAGAGTAATCTGCATGAATGTCAAGCATAAGTTGAAAATTAACAAGTAATCAAGGCTTATTAAAATGTCAAGTGAAATGACAGCTTAATAGCAGAAGGATTACATACATCTAAATGTTGCCTTGATTTAATCATAACTGCAATTCATTCAGCGCACACTGTGAAATATAATATGGCAGCTTCCTACAACCACAGTCCACAACTGCCAATTAGAAGCACTATGTGAGCTGTAGGAAGGAGGCGGCGTGCTGAAGGGCACCTCAACGGCAGTTGCATAAAGTTGCCTCATTCGCTTAGCCAACAAAGATTTTCTCACCTGAGACTCAAACCAGCAAACCTGTTGCCACAAGTTTGCTTCTTTCACCATTAGCCTGCAACATCTTAACCTCATTAACCCCGAGGCAGGCGTCTTTGTACAGTCAAAACAGTCAGTCACTAACTATTTAAGTTGAGCTTCTGCTCCGTGGCAGTGGCTCTGCAGCCTGTCTCAGTCTCGGGAACAAAAGGCCTGGAGGTGTGCTAAGTATAAAGCCCTGAGAATGGACCTGCTCGCCACAGACAGAGAGGAGACAGATCCGAAAGTTCACACACACATACACAGACATGCACAGAAATATAGACACAGAGAAGAGGAAGGAGTTCACCCAAAGACTCTCCTTCCAGAGGATAAAGGGATGCATCCTAAAGCCTATAATTACATATACACACACACAACTAAAAATCCCAAAAATCTCTTTCCATCCATTACACCACACTTTTCCCAAGCAATTGGATCAGATCTCGTTCAGAAAATATGAGTCTCTTTTTGAACCGTTTCGCCGCCCAAATCTTTCTTTCTGTGTGTGTCTTCCGCTCGCTCAGAAAAGGTAAACAACCTGAGTCAGAACCCCGCAGAGCATTGGTTGCTACAGCAGCAAATCAGCAGGAGTGGGCTAAGTATGTGTGCAATGGCATTTGTGTGATTGCGTGTGTGTGTGTGTGTGTGAGAGAGAGAGAGAGAGAGAGAGAGGGGCATAATTTGCCCTGCAGTTTGTTTGTTTGCTCTTTTTAAATCTCAGAATCAGAGACAGAGCCCCAGGCCACAGGATAGGGCTGGAACAATCATTTACTGTACGCGTGTGGGTTTGCTGGGCATGTGTGCTGGGTACACATGCGCATGTGTGGGTAGTTTTGTGCTTCTTCCTGCCTCGGAGGATGTTGGGATGGGTTTCAATCCCCCCGACTCCCTCTCGCCTCTCCCCTCAAAGGGAGGAGAGGCTGTGTTTGGGTCTGCTTGGGTTACTTCCAACACTGAGTTCCAGAGCCTCAAGTCCAGACCCTAACAGCTCATAACTAGAGATTACACACAGACACTGTAGTCTTCCTGCTAAGCTCCTCACACACGACACTTCCACATGATGATCCAGAGCAGATAGTGTTGATCGAATCGCCAGATCTTGAACCGAGCTGTAACGAGATGGACAGATGCACTGAGTGAGGGAAACACCTATCGCAGGGAGATTGCACTCTATTAAGCCTGTGATGAATGAGCTGGATTTTTCATTCTGATGGCCGCGTTCATACTCCATGCTGCCTAACTGTACAGAGCTATTATGTACACACACATCCCCTAAGCATGTGTTCATACACACAAGCAGGACGACCCGACTAGCACTATATGGGTTGTTATTCCTGGCTGGAATTGCAGCATTCCACAAGCCCCTTCTTGGAGATTCCAAGGAGTGTGTGTATGTGTGTGTGTGGGGACATGTGGGCCGTGTGTGTCAGTTCCAATCTGGACCAGGCAAAGTCAGCCACAGAGGCAAACTGTCGGCAGCAGCACAGAGAGGAGAAGGAAGAAGAGGAGGAGGAGGAGGACGAGGAGGAGGAGGAGGCCTCCTTCGGCAGCTCCGCAAGTCAAATCCCTGTGTGTGTATACTCATGACGGATCTAGACCACACTGTGATGTCTTATTCATGCCATATCAATTCATAATGACCAGGCCAGTCCCCAAGACGTACACACACACACACACACAGGAACGTCCATGTGTGTGACTGGGATGGTCATCGCAGAAGAACCTGTGTGTGTGTGTGTGTGCGCACAGCTGGTCGTAAGAATATTTAGAGCATCCAGAGCCTGTATGAGTGAGTATGTAGAGCAGGGTGTACCAGACGCTGGACACACACGCAAAACAGCACTGATGTCCCAGCGCTTTTGTGTGAATATTTAACAAGCCTCAATCCATCTGTTCAATTATTCATGAGGAAGGACACCGAATCGTTAGTAAATATAAACACCGCTGTTTCTCTCCCGCCTTCGCCACATCTCTGCTCCTCTTGCACCTCTGACCGTCTCACTCTCTCTCCTTTTCACTTTCTTCTTTTTCTGTATTTTTTTTTTCCTCCTCTTTTTCTTTCTCTTTCACTCCCCTTGTGCTGCGGTTGTGAATATTTCAGATGGCGGAGTGGTTTTTAAATTACCCCCTTTTGGCTTCCGCTCTCCTCACATGGTTTGGTCTGCATTTCTCTCTCACACACGGTCCGACTCGTAAAGAAAACAGCGACAAGCCATAAAAGCCACTTTTACCAGCTGACAAGGACAGGGGCAGGAAGAGGGGCAGGGGCAATAAGTTAAGGCCTGCTTGGTATTTTTTGGTTGCGCCGTTCAGTTCAGATATGTCCCGCAAAAATTTTAACTCCAGCCCTGCATCTAGACTTAGAAGTTAAAGAGCCAGTTCATCCAAATTAGTGAAAAAGCATATTTCTGCCTGTGTCTAGGTTTATAGTAATAGTAATTAATTTGATTAATTTCATCCAGGTTTTGATATGATCTATTTCTGAGAACCAATTTTTGTTGACAGTGCTCATAGTAGTGCAAAATTACATTTTAGAAATTCAACAACTGCAAAAAAGCAGTGGTACCTGTTAATGACCAATTTTCAGTCATACTAAAGAAAGTTGCTGTTAAATTTTTCAGTGTTGTGAGCTCCACAAAACTCAGAGATGGACATCTAAAAAACTGTATTAATTAAACCAAAACTCTTTGTAAGGGTAGATGTCACTGGCTGTAAGTAACAAAAAAATCATAATTTTGGGTGGACAGAACCTTTAGGTAGCCAATTTTTCTGAAGCGTTGCTTTCTTTGTGTCTAAAGTTAACTTTTACTCACTGAAGTCTTTGCTGTCAGTGTTTACTTAGTGTCAGACAAACCGCAGTCAAGAAATCAGGATGTCTGCCATCGATGGCACAGAAACCTCCTGATGAAGACGGGTTGCCATGGGGACTGCTGCCAAGCGGGGGCCCAAGCGGTCCTCTGAGGGAGAGAGAGAGAGAGAGAGACCTAGCACGTCGAGGCAGGTCATTCATAAGCGGAGACAAAGAGAAGGAAACGACAAGACCAGCTTGGACCATTAACAGCCTGCCAGACACACATGGACGCACAGACACACACACACATACACACAGCACAGTATTATACAAACACTTAAAAACAGTCACGAGGAGAAAAAGAAAAACACATTCATGCCAGTCTTTCAGCCAGTCATACAGAAAAAAGTCAAAAGTTGAAAGAGTTAATTTGCTTGCTTTGTGGCACAAAAAGTCTTGGAACACCAGAGCGACTCTACAAGCCAATCAATGTGCAGCGAGTGAAAAGGGGAAAATACAGAATGCTAACAAAGTCAAAAACAAATGGGAATACTGCGACGGAGAGATGATTTATAGGTTTAATGATAGTGCACATTATTTATTCTAGATCTCCTTCCCCCAAACAATTCTTTCTTCTCACACTGAGCTACCGTTCCCTAAGCATCAAGCGATCAACAAACAGAAAACACAGCATCCCTCCAACACAAACACAGAACAGGCAGCGCCGCATCAACACATAGCTGAAGCTGCTCTTTTATCTACAGTCAAAGCCATATAAAGAATCTAATCCCTCGTGTATGCCTGCCATCCACACATTAGCACACAGAGATGTAATTATAGTGTTATTCTGCGTGTGTTTGTGTCTAATTAGTGTTATTTACATTTTCCCTCTTTTTTTTTTCTATCTCGCGTGTGCGCGCATGTGTATCACCCAGCCAGTATTCAGGCGTGTGTTTAGGGTTTGTGTATATCAGGATACCTGTCGTCAAGCATTAACACGGAAAATGAAAGATCTTAAAGGATGAGACACATCCCCTCTGCAATCCTTTGCCAGGGTTTCCTTGGCTCTCCTGAACTACCACACCCTTCCCTCCTCCCTCCTCCTCCCTCCTTCTTACCTCCCGGGGTGATACACAAGGGAAAACCTCTCCTAACTGTCCCCTCACCCCACCACGTCGCACCGCACGTTAGCCATTAATGAAAGCAACACCCCTTCAAACAAGACTGTGTTGTTGCCGGCATTTGTTTGTGGCAGCAACAAGCAACATGACAAAATAACCACAAAAATACCCCACAAAATACCACAAAATACCCCTTCGCCTTCGCCTCCCTGAACCCCCCATCCTGAGCCCAAACCAGATGCTATTCCCCGGGGCCAGCTATCAGGCTAACTGCTCTGCACTCCTCCAACTCTGCTCACCTATCCCTCTTTTTCCCTCCATCCCGCGGTCCTTCCTTCCTCCTGCTCTCCCACTGCGAAAAGACACTAATTACAGACATGGATGAGTAGATTACAGATCTGAAGTGCAGTGGAAGTGGGATGAGGAGAAGTCAGGGGTGGTGGGCTGGGGGCAACAGGTCGTTAACAGTGATGAATGCAACTCTATTTTCACTGTTATTGTTCACTGATGTTCTGTGCAGCGCCTCTCACCTTTGCGCCGCCGTTCCCATGCCTTCTCATCAGTGCCATCCATCACAGGCAGCTTTAACTAACTCTAACTATCTCTAATCATCTCTAATCAATTCCAATTATCTCTCCTCTGCCCCTCATGCATCAGTGTCTCTGGTATCTCTGAGGCAGCGGAGCGGGGGCGTAGATAAAGAGGCAGGCTCTCAAAACAGAAAGCAGAACACACGGCTCAGTAACACATACGTGTGCTACCTCAATTCTCTGTGGTGTGAAAAGAAGACACTCTACTTTTTCAACTAACTTAAGGTTTGAGCTTCGGCAAAGATAAAAAGTAATTATTTCTAAATGTGAATTTGCTTCTTTTTATCCCTGAGCACAGAAAACTTGCCATTTTTCAACATCTGTGTTGTAGCAATAACGCTTGCATTAATTCTCCATCTTCCCTTTGTAGTGAAAACTCATTACCCCGTTAGCTTAATGACTGCATGGGAGTCAAGTGTGTAAAAACTACCCACAAATCAACAGTTCTCTGCTCATTTAACCGACAGCCTTTTATTAACCCAGCTAGCTTTTCCTCAAAAGTTTAATGAGAGCAACGATCTCATCTGCTAGCCCTCCCTCCTCCGTGCCCTACGTCCTTCTTTCTGTTTGTCCTCTCAGTGGGACGTCTAAGACAAATAGCCACTATGTTATACAAGCTTTTCCTCAAACCCTTGCTCCAGAATGAGCAAAAAGAGAGAAAAGGAGAGGGGAGTAAAAGAGAGACGGAGAGGAAGAGTGTAAAAAGTAAAGAGAAGGAGAAGGGGGCAATTAATCCTGCGTCCAAGAGGAGAGAAACCATCTGGGTTAGTGCTCCACCTGAGGGCAGCGGGCTTTCACATTAACCTCTCTTGTTAGGATCATAAAGGCAGACCCTAACAAGCCCTGGTGTGCACTTTGAGCAAGTGCAAAGACACACACTCACACAAATACATATGCAACCATAGACTCTCTGTCTACCTCTATTTCTCCCTGTCATCCTCAGACACACACACACAAATACGCACATGAAATAGCAGCGAAAGTCTTCCCCTGGGAGCCCAGAACCTTTTAAGTCCATTAAAAGCTGCTGGCGGGAGCGAGACAAGGCTGTAACCTAACCGCATCAGACTGGAACCAGAACCCACGGCGTGGCCCAGACACACCGTGCAGGAGTTAAGAAACACATTAGGAAAAACCTTTGTCTTCTACTGCTGTTCCTGATCCCACGCTACTAGACCTAATTTTTAACAAGCACTAAAAGTCTTTCATAAAGAAGCAACTGTCAATCAAACACAGGCACCATAAAGATTGCATTATTTTCAATTCCATGGCCCTGGATTGCACATTTGTTTTAACTGCTAAGGAACGTACGGCACTTCCACACCTGAAAAGCTTCAAGGTCCATTACGGTTCTCTTTTATCCAGCCAAGGATAAAGAACAAATGAGTGTATACACAGACACATAGCGAATCGATTAAGCACTGTTAAACAAAGTCTCATTCTCCAGAACATGGTAGAATAGCCAGCGCTGGGTTTAGAATAATGAGCGTGAAGTTAGATTGGATGAAACAGGGGAGCTGTGTTAGCACAATCCTCTGGCTGTTGGCAGAGCCCGCTGCTCCAGATGGACTAATCACGCTTGTTCAAGGCCATCCGCTGGTCTGGAAAGGCCTCGGTCTGCTCTGTGTCTGTTCCAGCTAGACAGACAACTCAGCGCTGCACAGTGTTAGCAAGCCACAAGCAGGCCAACTTTGCCCCAAAGGATGATGCTTTGCCCCGAAGCTCTACAGGTTGGTTTTGGCATAATGATAGGTGACGTGAGGAGATAGTTGCGAGGAAGTGACAGATAGATTCAAGATGGTGTTTAACATCAAACGCAACATAAACAGATGGAAGGCCGAGGCCCAGGACCATGGGTTAGCAGTACCACTCTGTGGATTGAAAGGAGGGAAATGATTTTTCCATGTCCCACTGTTTCATTATTCCCAGATGCTTCAGGTAATCCGAACTGGAATAATGGGAGCTGGAATGATCAGCTAGCAACAGGGACACTGATTATCCCGAAGAAAGAAGAAGAAAAAAAAACACTGAGCCTTGTTGCAGATGGGAATAAAAGTTTAACATTACTGTGGGATTGTCTCACTGCATGGGGCGCATGAGTGTAAGGATGCGTGGGTGTGTGACAGTATGGGATTGGCCTTAGCAAGTGGAAACTGACTGAAAACTGTGACACACTTCATTCACACAACAGAGGTCCACTGGCAGTGTGAGCTTTGGGGACTTCTCCCGTGACATAAAACGACCTCATTAAGTAACAGACATCCTTTCACCTTCAGCAGAGTTTTAAAGTCTAATGTGTCCCCTTATTTCAACTCCCTGTCACCAGTGGCTTCTCTCGCAGACAGAGAGAAACTGCAGATGACTTGGCATGATGGCTCAATGATGTGCAAAGAACTCAGATTTCCACTCCATCCAGTCATACGCAGTAAGTACGCTGGATATCACGTGGTACACTTCACCTAATAACTCAGAATGGAGCATTCCAGCAAGTGCAATTGCAGCTTAATTGTCCTTTAATTGTGTTTAAACCGTACCAAAGCCAACATCCATCAGACTTATTGAAACCATGCTGTGCGGTATATTCCTGTAGCACATACATCTCTGAGCAACATTGGTGGTTTGCATAATAAAGAAAAGACAAAGAGAGATGGCGTGTGCACTGGCAGAGATTAAAAAGTGTGCGGGCGCTCAATTGAAATAAAAAAAGTGAATGTACTTACAGTCGAGACAGGGCAGGGTTCTTCTGAAACAGCAACTCAGGAAGCTGCTGCAGTTGATTACGGTTCAGTCGCCTGCGGCAGGGAAAACATATGATCAACCAGTGTGTGTGTGTGTGTGTCTATGCATGTGTGCCCTTGTGTAGGCTGTGAATAATTTCTGCTAGCTGCCGTAGAATCGGCTTAGCCACAGGCTATTGTGTTTCAGTGTGCTCTGAATGTCACATAAATATCCAACTGAAAGTTCAGGGGAATTAAACTTCTCGTCAGAGACAGCGTCGTAAATTATCTCTGCACACTTAAATTACAATGCTGCCCCTAGTCGGATTCAGTGCCCTGTTGACTTTCCCAGAGTAACGGAATAGCAAAACTCCCATTTAAACAAGTGAATTACATCCACCAGTTATCTGAACATGAGCAGATTTTATCTGGGCCGAACTATCAAAACAAGATGTTTCTAAATAAAATTAAGAGAAATGGATGAGCCAATTCAAGCCCAAGGAAGCAATGACAGGAATGGTGGTTGGCAACAGACTCCATGTCAAACAACTAACGTCCAAGACTGGCAGGCTTTATGCAAATACAACAATTAAGTCAATGAGGAACAGACTGTTGCTAATCTGTTGGAAACCACAACTCTCTTCTCTCTGAATGGCCCATTGGAGGCACATGGGAGTGAATGCAACGGCTGTGGTACTGAGAGGCTGCAAATCTGAAAGGCAGCCTGCTGCCATTCCTTCAGACACATTCAGACAGATGTTGGGATCTGTTCCACTCACTGTATACACTGAGAAGAGTGCTTGGCCAGCTGAGGTGGAGATTTAGTGCGCAATGGGCATTAATGGTCTGCTGCTGCTGCTCCGTTCACACTGTACTGTACCTGCTGGTGGGTTAGTGGCTTTTAAACATTAGAGAAATGAGCCACTTAATTTCCACATTGGTCTGGCACATGCATATGTCTACCCAATGTTTGGAATCAGTTGAATATGGAGGAGGAGGAGGAGGAGGAAGAGGAGGAGGAGGAGGAGGAGGAGGAGGGAAGCTGTACATGGCCTCAAGTTTGGTAATGTAAATTGTTAATGTGGGTTTCAGATCAGGGGAAAGTCTTTTAAAAGTTAACCACTGTGTGTGCAGGACGGCATGTGTCCATAAAGTCATCTGCTGTGCAGGTTTCCATGTGGGTAGCACTATTGATTTGCTAATGAGCTGGTCGAGGTGTGGTTGACTGTGTTTGTCTGTGTGTTTTCCCAGCCAGTTTACAAGCTGTCAAGGAGTCCTGGTGCTATCCAGATGAGCCAGGGACTGCGGTGGGGGAGGTCTCTTAAGCCCACATATCCCACTGAGGGCATTCCTGTCAGGCAAAGCTAATAAAAAATACTCCCAACCCACGCTGTACCCTCTCAGCACCATCCGACCACAATGGAATGACAGGGAAGTGCCTCACACTTGATACACCATTTACAGTCGGTGCCTCCTGTTAGTCTCATTACGCTGGACTAATATAAGTACTGCATACAGATCAGTGGAAGGGTGGGATTTCTGTTTGAAGTTCAAGTTTAGAAAAGACATAAAAATGTGTTATTTCTGGTCAGGCAACCCTGGGTGGTACTCACAGTCTCTCCAGCTCCTTCATGTCATCAAAAGCCCCACGCTCGATCACAGCAATCTGATTCTCCATTAGTTGCCTGCAGAAGGAGGACAGAAAGAGAGCTTTAGAAACTATGTGATACAGTGTGGCTTTGACTTTTTTACGAGCCTGTAGACGGTCACTTCCCTTTAACAAAGTATAGGGGGGCTTTGGGGTTTGGGTGGCGAGACTTGTATATACAAGCTGGGTGCAGTATATTCAACACTTTTCTCTCTCTTTCACACACACACACACACACACACACACAGACACAGAGCCATGGTGGTGTGGACTGGGGGCACAGTGTGGAATTTTGCATAAGAAGCAGGAATGGCAGCCAGGAAAGTTTCTAAGGTGGTTCGGAAGTGTGGGTATCGGTTCTGTGTGGTCCACTGGGTGTAGCAGTTGGGTGGAGACAAGACGAAAAGGTAGGCAGGGGGTCAGAAAGTGTGAGAGGGGAAACTAAGGTGGGCTCCAAGGTTTTTACAATTGGCACAATTATGGGAAAGTAGGTCATGCGGTGTGCGTGTGTGCCTGCTGGATCGCACAGTTGACAGTATCAGAGTTGCAGGCAGTACATCAAGGCTATTAGTCATACACAACAAACAGGATGCACACAAACATACAGTACATGCACACAGCAGGAACAACACATCCATCCTCACCTACTGCCAAAGCTAACGATAAAAAGAGGTTTGATGGTTTTGGAAGTGTTACAATAACACAAGGCCAGGAAGGAGAGAAAAGTGTCCAGCAGCTTTAGAAGCAACAAGAGCTTTCCTTCATTACGTATACAACTGTTCTGTGTTGAAGGCAATCCCTCCTCATGTCTCCTAGAGGCCACGCGCTGCAACTCAGCAGTCTGGGCTTCCTCCCCATCGAATATAAAATGCTAATCACTGTTCGCACTCCATAAACATAGAGAGAGAAAAAGTGCACCACCTCCGATCTCTTTCTCATGAATTGATGGATGTGCATAAAAAAAAAAATCGTGACGAGTCCTTTAGACTGAGAAAACTTCTTTACAGACACAGTCTGAGGGCATGTACCCTTTCCAATTTTTCCGATCTCTTCTTTCTACTCTTTTTCCAATTCGTCTCATTGTTCTGTGTTTCCTCTCTCTCTCTCTCTCTCTCTCTCTATCTCTCTTCTTTCACACAATGACACACAACCACCCAGACCAACCACCCAGTGCCAGACGGATGGAAGTAAATCAGCTGTGTTGGATTTTAGACTGACAGGATAGATGGCAGCTGATCAAAGATAAACCTCTGTTCCTGTTTGTCCCTTCTCTGGAGGGTTGCCTCCAGGGGTCAGCAGGATCAGAGGTCGACCTGTTGTTAGTCTTACGTTGCTGCCCCACAGGTCACCCTCAATACACAGAGAGACAGACTTTTCTGGTTACACACAGACATGCCATGTACCTACACGATGTTAATCATGCATCATGTACATGGTTGGCTGACATTGCAGAAAGCGAGCAGTGTGTGTGTGTAGGTGTGTGTGTGTGTGTGTGTGCGTAGCACAGTGGTTGCTGTGAGGGAATCAGAGTCTTTACATGAAAGGGAAGTTCTGTCTTTAGTACCCCAGGAGGGAGTTGTTTCCTTCTTACCTACTAGTGACAAGCTGCTGACAGATAGAGGCATTTAACCTCCACGTGGGGGGTAGAAGGTAGTAGAAAGAGGCATGCATAGAAGGACGGGAGGGGACAAGGAGCAGTGGGAACAAGTGAGCTGAAGCTCAGAAAAGAAGGGGAAGACAGGGGGATGGGTGAGTAACGATGAGGCTTGAAAATAGTACGGCTTTGCTGGGTAGTAGAATTATGTGCAGCCTGTGTTACACCCAAACATGTTCAGGTCTACGCAGCTTCCTCTGGCAGTAAGCTTTAGCACCTTTGGCACTACTCATGTGTGTGCACATGCACGCATGTAGACACTTTTACAACTACTTTAATACCTGAAATCACAAGTGCTGCTTAATTTCAACACAGAGGGAGTCAATGACTTCACCTGAATGTGTTAACTATGTTGAGAGCCTATTTAGGACCGGAGCTTGTGTACACATTACATGTTGATGTGTGGGAACAGAGGGCAAGTGAGCGTGTGTGTGTCTGAGGGACAGTAAGTGGCACTACAACAGACAGAATACAGTGAGAGAGAAGTCCATTACTTCGCTTGCTGCAGTCACTCAGTAGCTTAATGTACTCTGGAGTAGGACTCTTGACAGAAGCATCTCCACTTCACTGGGCTTGAGCACTTAAGCGCAAGTTCACAACTTGTGAGCTGCGAGGTTAGATACAGCTCAGGCATGCATGAAAAGATAAAGTCAGACACCGACATGCACCACAGTTACACATACAAACATCTCATCATCATCACACACGAACGCAAAGGCAAGTACTTACAGAACTCGGATGTACTTGAGTCCAGCAAAGTCACTCTTGGTGATGCGTATGAGGTTATTTCCATTCAGCTCCCTGCAAAGACAGATACACAAACATTTATGAATAATTAACCTTATTCTCCCCTGTAGTATCGAGGTAAGTTTGCCAATTTGCTTGAAGCTTCAAAAAAAAGAACACACATACACACACAACCAAACACATATACGCACAGTGCCCCAGGCTGTTTGCCAAAACATGATTCTGGTGTAATATATGCTGAGAATATCTTAATTGGAGGTGCTTTCATGAAATGCAAATAGCTTTAGATGTGATGTAGAACTGTTAACATATTTTGACAGGAGGAATCAGAAAGGTTGTGTCTAAGGGAAGTTCATGCTCAGTCCCAATTCCACTGGGAGAAATTGGGTTGAAGCCCATTAAATGGAAGCCACATTTGAGCTGCCTGTTTGTCTTTCTGTTTCAGCCCTCTCCCACCAGCACCCACAACCCCCTGCCCCGCCTCTCTCTCTCTGCTGCCCTGTCCTTCTGCTATTGGTGGGGATTAGCAGGAGCCAGCGGAGGGATTTGGGTAGGCCACAAGGCCAGAAAGCTAAGTGCTGTGGATATAATGAGAGCAGCCTCCCTGCTGAGAGCTGGCCATCATTGCAAAAGAAGGGTGAGACTAAATAGATGAAAAAGAGAGTGGTTTTGAATTTAACGCTGGTTTCTTAGAAGTTGACCATCAACTAAAAGACTGACAAAAATTCTTTCCAAAGTGTTGTGTATATGATAATCTATAATTGTAGCATGCTGAACTTCAGTCAGATTCAGTCAACTCTGCTGATAGAAGAAAGTCTATATTGTACTCTATGTAGAAGACTGTGAAGCTCAGTAGCAGACCGTGATTCTCTGACAGAAGAAAAGAAAGCAGGCAATGCAGGCAACGCTTTCAGTGCTACTGCACTTTTTTAAGCTTTATGGGCTCACCCTACTCTGACCCACCAACCCCCCACCCCCACCCCCCCACCCCACCCCAAAGCACAACCAAAAAACTGGTTCCAAATCTACGCCGAAAGCGCTGGTCTCTCTCCCTCAGTCACTCTCTCCTTCTCTCGTCTAATGACCACTCCAGGGACTGTAGCGCTATGCAGTACGAAAGAGAACGGTCATTATAGACAGATGGTGTGTGTGTGTGTGTACGTGCATGCATGTGTGTGTACACAGGTGCATCGACAGGCCAAAGCGACAGGGCCATGGGAAATAAATAATGGACTGGGCTTCATTAGCCTGGGCTCTGATACACACACATGTGGTGCTCATTACAGGTGCTTACGCAGATAGGCACACACATACACCCACGCACACTTCTGGTTTCCCAATGTCTTATCTTCAGGGTGGTCACTGCTGATGACACCCGGAGGACGTTTAAAAAAAAAAAAAGGGAAAGATAGAAAAGGAGAAAGGGGAGAGAGATGGTTAAAGTGAGGGGTGGCAGGAGGAATATGTGGAAAAATGACTCACATGTAAACAAGTGAAACCACACTTCTCTCCCCCAGCAATGAAGTCTTGCTTTATCCTGTAATAAGAGACATGCTATCGTTTCTGCGTGCTGACTAATCAAAGCTGTTATGCAACAACATCTCAAAGTATTTTCTAGTTCTGGGGACCGAACTAAAGTTACCATTCTTGGAAATGTCTTCAGACGACATTGCATTAGCCTGCTGGAAGCGCCCATCTTAAAAAACGTATTGCCTGTGCATCTGTTCAGCAGTGCTGTGACATTTAGGCAATGCTCAAATGCCACCAGCAGCCTATGATGCTTTAACTAGTCAGGATCCCCACTGTTTATGACATATTCTGACCTTTTCCATTGGCATTTTGCAACATAAACTATGCAATGTTTCAAGTTCTTGAAATTGCCCAGGTAATAATGTTCCAACTGTAGCTCATCCGCTACGAGGAATGATGACTTGTGCATGTTGAAATGACCTTCTGCAGGTACCCTATACCGAGCTGTAAATTGCACATTTATGAAATTCACCATTCCAAGCATGTATTTTTTATATAAAGGGAAATGTTCCTAATAAAGTGCACGCTGGGCTTTATGATAAGAGCGCATGGTCCTTATATAGTGCTACAGCTTCTGGTGTTTGACCCATCTGATGGTGTCTGCTGACCCAGGGGAGTATTCTGTCTCTGGGGAGAGTTACTCCCGTCTGTGAAGATGCCTGGTTGCTCTGCTGATGGAAAGTAGCTGGGATTCACATCAGTTTCAGACCAGGAAGTTTTTTTTTTATATGTGCGCACACACACACACACACACACACACACACACACACACACACACACACACACACACACACACACACACAGTTGTGGTATACACATGGTCAGTGAACTTTGGTGCTGCATGGATGAACAAATCTAGGTGAACCCACATCTTAAATACAGAAGAGTAAGAGAATATAGACTCTGGATGTGCATAAAGTCTGAAGTCAGTGGTGCTTGTCTGTGATTCTACGTCTGTATAAGGGCACTGCAGTATATGCCAAAGTAATATATGGTGTCATTGCCTCAAAGAAAAATCTGCTGTTTATTAGCTACAATATCAGTCACTGCTATTTTCTTTGTTTTACAATCAAAGGAAGCTTAGCAATGGCTTTTGGCACAGCAGCAAAGGCACGTTCACTCCTTTCATAGACAGATGTTTTGTAGTACTGGCGGGTTTTCACATTACAGTACTGCAGTATTACTTTAGAGGCAAAAAAAATTATTAGGTATCATTCCCAGTTCCTACAGCGAAGGATTTCCACCTCCAACTGTTTCAGTCAAATCCATTCCATCCTCTAGAAACCCTGTAAAGATTCCCAGTGCTGACACACTTCCTGCAGAGCAAGTGGATTTATGACATCACTATCTAATCCCTCCTCATCTTCCCTCCCAAGCTGATTGATGCCTGGGAGTACTTCCTGGTGCACCTTCCCTCGGGTGGACACGCGGCAGCTATGCTCAACCGCTCCACATCTCTATAATTCAAAGGGGCTCAGAGCACAGCTACAATGCTGAAAAACTCATTATGTTTATTTCTGCCAGCTGCTGGGGTCCCTCGGCTGAGGGGGACCTGGTTCGAATTGAGCAACGTTACATGAAATGAAACCCCAAGACTAGAGGGAGGATAAGCAAACACGCTGGCCTGCTCGCTAAGGCCTGAGCACTGATACGCTCATGCAGATACAAGTATCCACATGTGCACATGTTTCTTAAACACACACACACACAAAGACCATATAAATATACTGCAACAAGGAATGCACACGAGCACACCTACTGGCATGTACACAAACAGTGTCTGTGGGGAATGCAATTGCGTTCTGTTGGGAGCTGGCCAGAGCAAAAGAACATAATGATCACAAGAGAAACTACTGTTGGCTGCAAAGCTTTTCACCACACGTCGATATACACGGAAACACTGCAGGACTGAAATGGATATACATGCAGTGGGACTGCGTGGACCAGCAAGCCAAAATTATCAATTACTTAAAACACGGCAGACCACCTGATTTAAATTTCACACATCCGAGGGTTAAAATTGCTGCCACACTTTGGACTCTGGGGTTGGGAAAGTGTTGAAAATGTTGTGGTCAATGCAGAATGTACTCGTCGGCTGTTACAAAAAGTAGATAGAATGTGACATAATGAAAATAGCACACCTTTGATCATACACCTAATTCCTCTCGCCCTCTATTCCTAGCTGAACACTCACAGTGATGCAGGCTGGAAGTAAATGCGTTTCGCCCCCTTCCTCCCTGAAATTCAACTTAAATTAGTTAGTAAGGTGCTTGTTTTTTTGCAGTGCATTCATTCTGTATCGCTGCTGCGAGCACCACAGGACCATTTGTCCTGAACAGCTTTAGCCTGGCAGGGAAGACAGAAAGCCAGCTGATTGAGGATCAGCGGCACGGTGCATACCAAACTCCTTACTGTGGAAACAATATGATGATCAGAAGCTTGAGGTCCTGCACAGCCCCAAGCATGGATGCTCATTAACTACAATCACAAACGGATGATGCTATTTGACCAGAGCAGCAAGCACTCTCCCCAATGAATGAACTGAACAGGTTGAAAAGCTGTGGAAGAGTGAAACATTCCTCCTCCTCCAGATTCTACAACATATGGACGTGACAGCCGTGAAACACGCAGGAGGAAAGAAAGGAGCGGGGGGGGGGATAGAGTCGCTGAGAGACAGAAAGAAGACAGAGCTGCTCTGACAGTGCTGTTAGCTGCCTAAAAGCGACGGTGTGGAGCAGTGTGGCGGAGTGTTGCGAGTAAGAGCTGTGAAGAGCTGACGGGCTGTCTGGGAAACGTCAGTACAGAGATGAGGCCTGGTAGACTGTGAGGAGAAAGTGACCTACATACTAGTCAGTCCAACCGGCTACGGAACCAGGCAGTACCATCCGGGCCCGCAACAAGCTCCTACTCATAGATAAAAAAGCTGAGGAAGTGAAAAAAAAAAGAGAGAAAAAGAGAGCAAGAGAAAGCAGACCACCATGACCAAAATAACACACTCTTAAACCTAACTGGAACACTTCTATCCACACTAAGAGGTCAGATTTCTGCTCAGCTTGAACAAAACATTCCCTCCCATTCAAATGTGGCTTTCAGACGAGCAGTTAAGGCCCTCAACAGTACATTTTTAGTGTGTATCTGTGCGTCAGCAAGCGTCTAAGTGTGTGTGTGTGTGCACATAGATGTCTGAGAGTGTTTTCCCAGCTCCCGAGCTCCTCAATGGCTATTTACAGTTTTCATTCTGCTCAGTCAGGCCTCAGGACCAGGATTAAGGTAAACATCAAGCAGATCTTTCAAATGCATTGCACACAGACACACACACACAGAACCCTGTCACAGAACCATGACCCGTGCAGGGTCTACTGCAGCTTGGAAAGCCTCCCTCATTTTTATAAATGGCTACAGGTAAAATTCAGGGATCGGGATCCAAGCATCTGTCTTCTGCTGTTTTTACCTGGCCTTCACATTATAACAACAACCTTGAATAGGAGAGTTTTTTTTTTTTTTTTTTCATGTAGCAGATGCTGCTGTAAGCAAAAACTAGGCAGATAGCAAGAAAGACCAGGAGATGAGATGAGAATGTAAGGAAAAGACAAGGGAGGAAAGTAGCACACAGCCACCTTCTGATCAAACATAGATAACTTATGACACTCTCTCACGCTGAAGTGAATCAATTAAACATCTGTTCCATGTGTGTTACTGCTACAGGCTGGGAAAAGAACACACACAGGGTTGTAGTAGAAGCAAAGACTGAAGGGTCTTTCATGGTTTGTACTCTATCTGTAGTTTGTTCAGTGACAGACGATGAGGTTCTGTTGTGGCTTTGAGTCCTGCATGAAGGCATTTAGGCTGTATGAACGTGTACTTTGACTGTAAAGTGTATCATGTGGACAAAACATCTGCACTGCCACATCTATTATGTTTCAGTTATTCCACACAGAAGACTGAGAGGTCGTTTGCCTGACAGATGTGCGCTGACGACTGGTAATTTGATGGAAGCTGCATGCGTGCTTGAATCTCATACTGTTGATACCCAAGAACGAAGAGTTGCTCCATGTTTGACTCTCTCTCCCCCACTGAGCACACTGATATGAGCATTCCTCCAGCTCTGTACAAAGACGAGCTCATCTGCTAGCCGATAACCTCACAGTAAAAGCTGGAGTGATAAGTCAATTAAGTGATTAGTCAGTCAAAAGAAATTTTATCTGTAACATTTCTGATAATTGTTTTAGTCATATTTCAAGCAAAAAGCCAAACATTTACTGGATGCAGCTGCAAAAAAAATGCGTCTAGTTTTGTTTGCCATATATCAGAGAGAGAGAGAGACCTTGGACTCTTTTCTAGATTTCAAACTGTTCCTAAAAAATAATCTGTTTTTGAGAGTTAAGAATTACTTAAGCAGCACATGTTAAAACACTCCAGCGTTGCACTGAACACAGCACTGATATGATAAGTCTGCAGACGGATGCAGATCTCAAGCGCCCCTTGCATCTGGATTGCTGCCCATAATTTCCTTTCAAACTTGCATCACATCAAAAGCGTCCTGACTAGCGTGAAATGTGGATTATGAAGGCATATCTACAGTGTCGGGAGAGTGTTCACTGATGTGCATTTTAACATGCATGCACGCACGCACACCACACGCACACACCTACACACACATCCACATCATCCATCCCCCCTTCACTCTCAATTGCCTGCTTCTTACTGGCTAGCCAGGAGGGTTAAAAGGAAAGATGGACTTCTTCGAGATGAAAGGTGATCTAGGTGGATTCTCCAAATTCGATTTTCATGGTCTGCTGAGATACAGCCGCTCTTAGATAACCGTGCAAAGCAATCATGCATGTACACTCACTTATGCACACGCACACAGACATTAGATATAAGCATGTCAGACATGAAAAAAAAGTGCATGCGTCGGTGCTACAAGGCATTTTTCGACACACACACACATACACACGTCCCATTGACCCCATCAGCAGGACGTGTGTGTGTCTCTCATGAGTGCAATCAAACACTTCCATAAAGTAGCAGCGCTCATCAGGAGAGCAGGCCACTGGGTCTGGGGTGAGTTTAGACACACAGCAGCTGGCTTTGATGCTGAGCCGTCTGTCATCGCTCTGCTTAGACAAGCAACACGTTTATGGTACATGTATGTAAAATTTAAAAAGGTAATGCTTAGACCGTAAAAGCAGCACAGAGGACTGACAAATAAGGAACTACTTTGATACCTATATTACCACATACTTTGTCTGACAGAGGACTCACAAGACAGCTCACACGATACTGAACTCCAAAGACAGCCACGGCGATTGGTGTCCACCTCAGTATTCAGTGCGAGAGAAAAGACCACAGCTGTGTAGAGCAGGCAGTAAATTGAACTGACTAAGTCCCTGGCCTGTAATTTCACAATCCTCCACTGAGCATAAACATTCTCTGAATGATCTTCATTCCAGGCATTATCACTCCTCACGGGATTACCGGCTGCGAGGATGGATATATTAGACTGTAAAAGAGGACCTGAATGAAATTCAGTCTGCCTCGGGGCTTAGGCCTATTCTGCCCTTTATAATAAATAACATGATCTTGTTTGTTAATTCATTAGGTTTGTGGTCAAGTTACACGTCTCTCCATTCCTCTGCGCAGTAATCCCTTCATTAGTGATTACCACTACTAGTTACTGTGCCAACCTCGCCTCCTGCTCTCGACCCCCACACAGCTCCACCCCTCACCCCTCTTCTTTGTCTTTTCCCATCTCGCTCCTTCCTCTTTAGTCACATAGCCAGAGTTGGCAGGTAGTGGCCAGGCTGTGTTCAGTCTTGTCAGGGTAAATTATGGATCAGGTGGCCGGTGAGCTGTCAGTTGTACCAGCAATATGCTGGTGCCAAAAACACCGCAGGCATTCCCTGGCACATGCACACACACACACACACACACACACACACACTCACACGCCTCCCATTTTCAACCCCCCAAATACATAAACATGGTTATCGAAGGCGATGGAGCCCCTCATCTTCAACCACCACCAAACCTCAAGTGTTTTCATCTAACATTATTATTCACAGCACGCATGCACATACACATATGGAGGCACATGCTCAAGTTTGTGAACAAACGCAAGTGAACATCGAATTTATACAGGCACGCACGAAAACAGACACACAAACACACACATATGGTGTGCAGCTTCCACCTTCCCTCCCTCTTCTGGAGGAGCTCCAACATGCCCCCAAATCTCAGTACATGGTATTTTCTGGCACAGAAAAAACATCATCAATACACTGGCTTTTTTGCAATTAGATGAAGGTACACACACACACACATGCGGCTCCTCCCCTTCTGCAAATCAACTCATTCACAGATGAGACACACACTTAATCTAAACAGCAGGGCTGTTGGAGAGATAAAGCAGGGAGAGAGAACAGCTGCAGGTTTGGTCAGTACCTGAACACCAAAATGTTTAACTATCAACCTTTACAGTCTGTGTAGAGTCACTTTAATCAGCCTTACAGATGCGGGTATTCTCTCAGCAGAGCCTGATATCATTGTGATTACTATGCGCTTTTTTGCCACAGCAGATGAATATAGCTAACGCTCAGAGACAAGGGAGAAGAGACGCAGAGAGGGAGCGGAGGGGGAGGGAGCGGCCGGTGGCCCGTACGAGGCAGGGTGTGATTTTAATACGCAGAGCTCACAGTCTCATTACAGGCTTCAGTCTGAGGAGCGCAGGGGTCAGACCTGATCCAAACCCACACTGACAAGTGCAAATGGGATTCTGCTGTCTGTCTCAACACCCTCCGCACACACACCCCACCCCACAAACACACACACAC
The DNA here is from genome assembly GCA_028641955.1 of Protonibea diacanthus. Classification (NCBI taxonomy): domain Eukaryota; kingdom Metazoa; phylum Chordata; class Actinopteri; family Sciaenidae; genus Protonibea; species Protonibea diacanthus. The sequence goes on from CM053989.1 coordinate 12,827,501, forward strand.
ACACACACACACACACACACATTTTCTTCCAAAACCAACCCCCTCCTTCTTTGACACACACACTCTATCTCCAAAAAGCATCAGCCTGTATACATTAGCACAAACACACACACATGCATTCACACAGATATCCATAAACAGAGCAAAGTGAGTGAGGAAGTGCAACCTTTTTTTTTTTTTTTTTTTTTTTACTTTGTTAGCTTTTTCTGGACTGCGTCTGCCTTTCCCTCCCTCCTTCTATTAAAGTGAGGCAAGTACATTTTGTAACATTTGAAATCTTTCTAAGTTAATTCACTTTCGACAAAGCAAAATCTTCTGTTAACATTTTATCCCAAAAACAAGGGCCAATAACTTCTCGGACAATTCTTTTAACTCTTTTAACTTCACAAAGTCACTACTCATTTTTGACCCCGGGAGCGGCTGCACAATTTCGTTCAGATAAACACAACATTTTCCAAATACATACACATAAATCTAGCTATGCACATGGGGCCATCATGTGAGGCAGGGTGGGCTGCGTTGACTTGCACAATCACCTTGATGAATCACCCTATGTAACGGCCCGAAGAAGTGAACAATTTCTATTAAGTACTACCTCTCCGTGGAGACTGCCTATCTTCTACATGACCTACACACACAGCTAATACGAGCAGCACCACACACAAATGTGTAAAAAAAAACAACCCAGGAATAAATTACACGTGACCTTTATACGCATCGTGTTTAAAATGCAGTGTCCTGAGTGTGCCAGAAGACATCCAGAGATGTTACAACGATAAAGCCCCCTGCTGTACATGACCTATGAATGCACAAACAACTTTTAACACAAAAATGCTCTTGACTGGAGGGGTTGGGTATATTTCCAGTGTGAATGGCCATTCATGTAAAAGGAAACCACAAAATGACCATGTTTCCTCTCTGCTTCAGTGTTGAACTGGCATGTGCACATAAGCAACCCGGAAACATGTAGACCGCCAGGCCCAAAAAAAAAAAAAAAGTGTTCTTAGAAATTAAATATGAAAAGCATAAAATATGCAGCTAGCTCCCACTATGCCAACGCTGTCTCTGACACAGGCTTTCTCTCCTCGGTTCCCACCGTATGTTTTATTCAGGATTGATATTCTAAAAGCTGAAATAGAACAATCTATTTCCCCTTGCACTCCTCACTTCTGATTTACTGATGAATATTTCAGAGGAATGTCAGAAAAGACAGAGAAACTCCACTCTGCAAGCCGGTGTCTGCCTCACCTCTCCCTCCGTCTCCCATCCTCCCTCTGTTTTACAAGACAGCTACGTGATCCTCGTGCGAGACTCAGTTAAGTAGCAGATTTGCTTAATTTTCTACATGATTTAACAATTTGTGGAGTGAGTGTTCGGGGGCATGAGAAGAGGGGAGAGGGGAGTCTTCGGCCCAGGAGAGGAGGAAAGTGAAAAGGGGGGAGAGAGGGGGAGAAGAGATAAAGAGAGGCACGGTGCTGCACAGACAGGACACATGATATGAGACGGGGAAACGTATTCCCAAATATTAACAAATCTAAACTGACCACTGACCAGACAGCATGTCTGCTTCTGTCTTACAATAATTTGAGATTTTAACTTCAAGTCAAACTTTACTTTTTATCCTCTAAATGTATGTAATGTGCAAAAATTAGGCTCCATCTATTTGCTTCCAGAATTTAGCAAAAATAAATAAATAAATAGATAAAATACATGCAGCAAACATAAACAAACAGGTAAGAAAATTATGGACACATGTGAAAGGCACACATCTGCTCCTGCTCTTTCCAGTCCCTCATGCCTATTTATACCTGACTGGAATGCCAGTGAATGACTGACTGACTGACACACACACACACACGCACACACAGCTTTACAGGCAGGGCTATTGTTCTCTTTCAGTCTAAGCAAAGTCATGTGCACCGTTACAATATATTCAAGCATTATGATACAATTCAATATAGCAAGGAAGTGAAACAGAAGACAGAAGGACACCACTGGGGAGTTTCTCTATCACACACACACACACACAAGGAGCTAGAGTACAGATGGTACTCACAGTCTTTCAGTGTTGCGGGGGATATTCCTTGGCATGGTTCTGAGACCCAGTCCATGGCAGTCTACTGTGGTGCCACTGCAGGTACACAGGGCTGGGCAGGCACTGGCATTGCCCATGAGCAGAGCAGAGAGCATCACCACCCACATCCAGAGTGAGTGCCCGGCCAGCCTGCCCATACCTGCCCCAAAACAGCTACCTCTAACGGGCATATTCACCACCACTGCAGCCAGCTCTTCTTCAGCAAACCTCTAATTCTCTCTCTCTGGCCACCTTTGTTTCTTCTCTGCAAAAAGAGTCCCACTACACCTTGTAAGTCCTCTAGAATAATTCTATATTTGTGGTGAATATAAATCGAAAACAAAACTATAACAAATACTAATATTTTCCTCTTAGCTGTGAAGCAAAGCAAATCCTTTTTGTTCTTCTAGATTTCTTTTGATGTAGGTATGATATCCACCACAGTTTGCTGATGTAAAAAAAAAAAAAAAGCTCTTTTCTTTCTCTTATTCTCTCCTTGCAAACTCTTCTCCTCTCTTGTCTTTGTGGAGTTGCTGTGGCTCTGGTCTGCACACGTCTGCGTCTCTGTCCTCCTCTTACTCAGTCCCGCTCTGCTCTGCTCGCCTGGAGAGAGAGGGAATAGGGAAAGAGCAGGAAGGGAAAAAAAAGCCAGTCTCTCTCTCTCTCTCTCTCTCTCTCTCTCTCTTACATACACACACACACACCAGTCATCCATCACAAGGATCTACAAATAGCAGAGCCCCCGACTCCACCCCTACCCCTCCTCTCCTCCCCCACTCCTCTCCCTCCTCACACAACACTCCCCCCCCCACCCCCCCAGAACCCTGCCTGAACTCACTCTCATTCTCGAGATCCCTCTTTCATTCCCTTGATTCTATTCACAATACAAATCTACTCCCAAGTATCTTTCTTTTTCTGGGTTTTTTTTCACTCACTCCACTCCTTCTTTTCTCTCAGGTCTGCCTTCAGGCGAACCCCCCAGAGAGAGAGACCTAACCTGAATGACACTGCATAACCCCTGCCTGAAGGGAGAGGCTGTGAGGAGACTGGTCTGCGTGAGTGTGTGTGAATGTGTGCATGTAACGAAGGAATATCCACTGGGGGAAGAGAGGAATCAACACCTCGGTCCTTGGAGGCGAAAACCCGGAATACGTTATCCGTAAATGTGGGTCTTAACATGTAGATCAAGTGTGGCCACACAGACAGAAGCGGCAGCAGGGATCTGGGGTGGAAAAGCAGACAGACACACACTCACACAGACAGACATACAAATATTCATGATCTGTTGGGAAGGCAAACCACAGCCATAAAAAATAAGTCAACACTATATTTTAAATTCAGCATAGGAACAAGAACAGAAATTAGATCCTAATATATACAAATGAAAAGACAAACAGCTACACTCACAGCCATACCTGCTCTGTTATTTGGATTTATGGACGTAACTGGCACACAGTTCCTCTCTTAATGCCAGGACCATGCATTCCCTGAAGTGGACTCAAAGCCTAAAGACATAAACTGGACCATGTTGAGAAGGGAAAATTGAATGATAAGCAGCATCTGTGGGCCATTATTTACTTTAAAGGAATCCTTAGTAAATATTATTTTGAAAAGGTTGACATTTAGTTAAAACAGAGGATATATTAGAGTCCAGCCGCTGCTGACATTGTAATTGTAGCTTTCAGGAAACTTTTCCAAATCCATATTGATTTGCAGTTCTTGGAATTTAAAATTAGTGTTCTGGATGCGGGTAGGAAACAGACTTCTTGTTTTTATGAGCTCAGTCCAAAGTGCATTGTTCACAGTTATCCACACAATAAAACAAATGGTGACACTTGAAAATAAGGTGCAGAAAATTGAGACGTTACCAAGGAGAAAAAGAGCAAGAACTTCTTGTATCTCTCCGTCCCTGGAGCAGACTTTCCTATTGAACCAATGTGTATTGATTAGAACCTGGATATCTGTGAATCTGCATACGGATCCCCTACATAATGAGATACTGCGGATTTAACGCTGAACCCACTACTTAAAGGCACAAAACCGATAATTAATACTAGGGCAGCATTCCTATTATACGTGAGTACTACTTTTACATTCCCTTGTGTAAAGTTGTGCACTGTACAGAGTTGCAACCTGTGATTTAACATGGTGGGACAAAAAAAATGGCAAGCAAGGAAGTTATTGCTTTGTTGCCTTTTAGCACCTGATTCAGCATTAATCAAGAATGACTCGTTAGGCACTTATTTAGATTCACAGATATCCTGGAGATAATTATTATTCACTGGCTCATAGATTAATCTGCATAGCATCTGTCAGTTTATTTTGTTTTTGATATCTGGTTTAGTACAACTTCCTAAATAATTCTTTATTCAGAGTCAGTCAGAAGCTACTACGACTGTTCATTAATTAGCAGTTCGTTCCTGATTTCCTGTAAAGAACTAAAGGTAACTAAAAGTTACCGAACAAACACCTCAGCTACACTCAGCTATGACTGTGCTTGGCTCAACTCGAGCTTCTTGGTCTCTGGTCTAACTCTACAGAGGGCTTTGCTGCGGGGTGGATCCCTCCCAACATAAACATCAGCACTGTCACATATACCTAAGAACCCCATTCACTTTAACTAACAAAGACACAAAGAGAAAAAAGAAATAGGCAGGGGAGATGCAAGTAGAAAAACATTGGAGCCTGTGTGAATCTCTTTGCTTTGTTGCTTGACCAGCTCAGTGCATGTGCATATTTGTGCACATGCAGGTGTGCACACACATACACATCTCAGAAAAAAAAAAAGCCCCATCTGTCCTGTTAAAAGAGTCAGCGCAGCGTAGATCTTCCCTCTATGAATGGCTAATTAAAGAGGAGACAGTGGTGTTTAGTGGTAATGGGGGGTGGTGGTAACGTCCCTCTGCTCTCACAGAGTAGTGATAGGAATGCACACAAATACACAACAGAAATTATTCTGCTGCTCTCAAAGCCGTGGGAGGACATGGCAGAAATTTACAATTAGTCTAGGAGAGGAGGGTTTGGAAAACACAAGACCTCACAAACAACTGATGAGGAACTAACAGCAATTAAAGCGGAATGGCACCCAATTTAAAAATTCACAATCTATCTGTAGCCTGTGGACTTTGGTAAATATTTTTCTACAGCTTGTACCCAAAGTTAGAAATCAAAGAGGCAAACTTTCATCAACATGAAGCAGGCAGCTGCCCGTGGCTGAATAGAGGGATGAATCGGTTAGCTCCTGCATGCTTGACTCACAACACTGAAATGTGCTTGATAGAGAAAACAGGAAGAAACCAAATTTAGCATCCAGAAAAATCCACAGCATGCTTCAAAACCAAGTTATTTGTATTCACTTCAGAGAAAAGGCAAGAAAAATTCCTCCACTGTCCACTGTTGAATTATTATTATTATTTTTTTTTACAAAACTATGCAAAAGTATTTTAACCTTGAATTGATTTTTTTTTTTACACAAATGATGTGTTACTGGTATTTCACTGTTCTCGACAGAATTAGCTCCCTCTGAAAGGCATTTGAGTGCATACATTTAAAGCACAATCACATCCACTCATCATATATGCTTGTGGGTTTGTGTGCACACCAGATAATATAAAGTTGATTACAGTATTCTGACTCATTTTACAGTCATCATGCTCATTCTGGAGCAGGAATGCTAAATAAAACCCCTCTGGAGTTTTGGCTGTAAAACAATACTATTCCTATCATGGAAGATGTCTGTTGTATATTTACAGAACATGAAGAAAAGCAGGCCCATTCTCACAGATGTTTACAACATATACTTACAATACCAAACATGCATTGACATGGACACCATAATGACACACTGAGACATTCCTCCTATTGTGGAGAGCTGCCTCCACTCTTACTATCCACCCACTCACCCTCCAACTCTGTAAAGTATGCTCAATTTTGGCAAATCATTTACTGCAAACAGCAACAATTTTGGTAACAATGTTATATTTTCCTTCAGTGGCCTTGTGGGTATTTTTCTTATCATTGTTGGTTATATTTACGCTCAAAGATTGAAACTGTATTTTTATTTGACAGCTCTGTAAATTGCAGCACGTACATTGTCACATTTGTTTTATTTGCTATAGAGGCTACTAAAAGTTTACAATTTGTTGACTGCTCTCTGGCTTTAGGGGGTGTGTTAAAGTTAGGAGATGTCAAAGCAAGAGATAGAGAAGCGTAAAGTAAAATTTATTATCTTAAAGGGAAATATTGCATATATTAAAAAATGTTTAATTATACATTGCCCTGATTGAGCTTTGTTAGATTTTTTTCAAACATCCAATAGAATATTAAACAGCACATGGTTAGCTAATAAGCAGATTATTTCTCATTAGTGAGCTCCATGTATCTATTCTGACTGGATCAAGCATATGATGTACTGAAGATGCTCTAGCTGACTAATTATTTGCAGCTAAACAGCATCACCTTGTGGTTGGAAGTAAAACAGCATCATGCAGCTGCAGACATCCAGGGAGTGAAAAGAAATTAAAACCCAGCAAAGCATTTAGGAAAAGTGTTGAAACAAGAAAAGGTTCATAATCAGGTTAACATCCTGCAAAAGCACATTTTACAAGACTTCAAATAAACAGACGACCACAGAGTGCAGCTTGTTGTCTTTTAATTACAGTGAATTGCATAGCTTCACAGTAGCATCGATATCATCAGTTTACATGGTCAATTAAAGTTGACCAAATTGTCACATTATAGTTAAATTGTAACAGCTCGGCAGAGTGACAATGGACCTAGAAACTGCTACTGAAAGAGAAAGACAACAAGGAGGCTTTAAAAGTGGCAATGGCTCAAACTCTCCCAGAATGCACCTGGGTTAACAACCATAACAGAAGTCAAACAACAATTCATATTCATTTGCAACTAACCAAACCAAAAAGATAAAAATAGACAATAAAAATGTAAAAACTAATAAAAAAAATTCTTGCACTAAATAGCTGAAAAACTGCAAAGACATAAATATAAATAAAGCTATTAAACTGTATACAATGTTGCATAAGAATCCAAACTGGCCAGAGAAAAACTAAAATATAAAGATGAAAAACCAGGATGTTAAAGTAGCAGTAGTTTAAAGTATCACAGTTTTGACACCCAGGATTTGAGCTAAAGTGGAAACAGAAAGAAAAACTATTCATATGATATACACGAGCTGGTCCTTTGGCCATGTTATCTCCCATCTTCTATTAGTCGTCACTCCCTTTCTTCACTGACACATGAATGAATTACTTTTAAAACTTTCAGCATACTCTTAAAGCTATCAGAAAATTAAAAGGAAAAATATTCATTTTAAATTAAAAATTATACAGTAATTTAAGATATATTCACTTTAAGGCACATCTCTGAATTAAACCCTTTTCAAATAAAAGTCTTGAACAGTCTGCACTGACTGTGAGTTGAACTAAATTTACTATCAAATTTAACATGTAAAATAGAAAAGTTGTGATGCACTGGGTCCAGATGACTCCAGATGAGCAATAAAAAATAAATACAAGTGGGTTTGCAAATTAAATAAACATGTTTTAGTTGAAAATAAAGCTAAATACTCACTAATTCATTGGTATAAATATATATTATGGGCATCCTGCAAAACTTCATGAATGAAATAGAATTAAGGAAACTAAGATGGAATTTGTGTGGGCTGGATGAAGAAATGGTACATTGCATTGGTAAAAGATAAAGCATGTCCCCAATCATCTGGTGATTTCCTTGCTATCTTATGAACCTTTAGGATTTAAACTTGAAAGTTGTGTACAGACATAAACAGGGTGTCAAAACAAAGCTGTAAGGTGCATTACAGTTTTAGTTTGTCCACACCTCAAGAATATACCTCTGACACAACGGTCAGACTGTTGTTAGCTGCTTCAAGAGCACATTTATGTTATAAAGACGGTTAATCCTGGATGACCTGCAGAGAGAGAGGGAGAAAAAAAACCCAATAAGGTCACTTTTAATCCTTTCAGCAGACGACATCATTTGGAATGAAAGCAGCTGAGTCAAAGCAAGGCCAGGCTTGCATGCGGTGAACCGCAGGCAGATGGCCAGAAGCAGTGCCAGAAAACTCCTTCAGCACAGTCATCAGGAAAACTACTACTAGTTGATGACAGTTTTAGGACAGAATCGTGCTCTACCGCAATTTAAGTGTGACACTTAAATTGGTCTGGTTTAAATAAAAGAGAAATACCACTTGAACTTTTCTCCATACACGTACATCTTCATAATCTTCATGGGGAATGTTACAGACAATTTCACAATTTTCAAGAGTAGACTGTAGAGTCAGTGATCCTGATATTGTAATGTGAGGATACACCTATTGTAGCCTACATGATCACATCTGGCGTGATTGTAATTTGAATGTTACACAAGGCACAGATGGTTAGTCTGAGACTTAGATTATAAAATGTGTTTGCTTTGTGGTGTAACAATACAATACTCACTCCTCCACAGCTGGTCTTTTCTCTTCATTGGCCATCAACTGAACCACTGGGACTCTGCAGTCTGCTGTTTTCCTTCTCTGTCAATACTTGGCTTCCCAACACCTTCCTCTGCATTATAAACAAAAAAACATTACTTAGATTGAACACTGCTTTGGAGGCTATGGCTGTATTAAAGATAACAGACAGATTTCTCAGTGAGCAGAAATGTTTTTTCATCATAGCCTTCATCAAAATGCAATATATGTATCCTTTAACCCTTAGAAACACGCTGAATGCATTTCTGTTGAAAAGTATGAAAACTCAAAAGTCAAAGCTATCACTGTACACAGGATCATTATTATCAAACCTTGATAATTCCACCAAGAGAGCGTGAACGCCAATGTTTTCTACTGAACGGTGTCCGAGGCTCAGCCAAAGGTGACTGCAAGTGCTGCTTTTCAAACTGCAGGCAAAAACAGACAAACAAACAAACAAAAAAAAAACATTTCAGTGCTGGTTCTTAAGTAATTTATCTGTATATTCTTTCTCCCCACTATGTAGCAACACTGAGCTACCATACCTGTCTGATGAGTTTCTTCTTTTTGGCAGACTCAGGCATGTTGTTGACCTGTTGGTACAGCTCTCTGAGAGCAGTTTCAGTATAGCTCTCAGACTCAGATGACCGATTGGTGCAGGTGCTGCCGACATCTCCTCCGATTGTTGTCAGGGAAGGAGAAGGGGAGGCGGGCGGTATTGCAGACATGGGCCCATCTCTAATCCGAGAACAGAGTGTCAAGTCATCCTAGAAAGGTCGAACAGAACACATGAATCAGATGTTTTAAATTCTGTAATTAAATTCTGAAAATGTATACAGATGAGTCATACACTGCACAAACAGCTTTAAAAATCAGGATAACACAGTATTCAAGAAGTTTAATTTTAAGGTGCTTTGAAAGTGCCTAGTAGCAGATACAAGCCTCTCTAGGTTTATTTTGGACATGAAGGACCTAAAATTAATCAGACACTGAAGTTACTTGGTTCAAAAGTTAGTAAAACAAATAACAGCACGAGCTCTGAAAGTTGCTTTATAGCTAAATTCAATGGAGTGCTAAAACTGTCTTTTTATTAAGATAAAACATATGAAAGGACAAAGAAAAGAAAAAAAAAAACACAACACTCACCTTTGATTGAACAGTTTTTGATCCTGTGAAGTATAAGTGGGTGTATTCTTTGATATATGTGGGTGCCTTCAATAAAAGCAAACATGTCAATTAAATCCTCTGCGGAATGATCATTGTGAAGAACTAATCCAGGTTGCCATAGAATGCCAACTGATATCTAGAAATTAACTATAAGCTGTCAATATTCCACCTAGACGGGCATACTGTGTGTGCAGTCAAGCAGGTTAACAACGCTTGCTGCAACACATCAATATACTACATAAATATGCCTGAAGAATAATAAGCCAATCTTTGTGATATAAAAGGCTCCTGATTGTAGGAGGCTTAAAAAACAAATACCCTTTTTGTTGATGTCTCTTTGACATGTAAATTCAGTATTCTTTCTGCTTAGTCTGTTTGCATTTTTGTAACCCTGGCAACAACACCACCACTTGGCCTGAAAGATTCATTCAAAGCAAAGACAAACCACAGTTTGAAAAAAGAAAGGGAAACCTGAAATGCATGTAGCTGTGATGTACTGTATAATTATCTATTCAAGTGAGAACTCATCGGAAAAACTGGTCTGTGTTTTGTTTTGATGCAAAATTAAAGATGAGTACAGAATGCAGACGACCTTAACAAATGAAATCAGACTTCAGGTTGCTAATCCTAACAGGCAGACAAAAGGGACAACACAGAATCATGTTGCTTTTTGTGGACAAGTGAGTCAAACTAAACTTACTGGGCTCATCTCCAGAAAAACAGATTGTGAATGTGTGTACCTTGAACAGTTTTTGTGAGTGTCTGATGAGGAATGCTATGCCTTGATTGAGTTTCTCAATGTTTCCTTGCAGATCACTTGCCATCACCTGGGACAAAAAAAAGCAGCTCAGAATATCAGACAGACGTCACAACAAAGAAACTGTGAAGGTTTCCTTGATTGCAAATAGAGAGGATAAATGTGACAGAGCCTTACATTTTTGGGCCAGATGATGTGTGGAGCAAACATTGTGGCTAGATTGATAGCAGACATCTTGTTGATGTGCTGGTTGCGAGCAGTGTGGTACAGTAGGTCCAGAAGCAGCTTCAACAGGCTGCGATTAGCTGATGGGAGCAGCATGAAAAGCAGCTGATACGCCTCAATCTGACGTTCCTTATCAGGCACAGTCGTCTTATCCCCCTTATCATCAAATCGAGTCAACTCTGGACACACAACAGGAAAGAGAATTATTACAAAATATCAGGGCGGGTCACTGTTATTTTAATTTCTTTACTTTACATTGATGTAAATATGAATCAAACACCTCCAATCTTCAGGTGAGCATGATAGTGTCTGTGCGTGAGCAGAGGCTCTGGCAGCTCTCCCAGGTAGACTTTGAGCAATGTAGCGGCATCATTGGGGTGGAAGTCGCCTGTCTCAAGATCTATCTCTGCTCCAGCATTCAGCATCTCCCTCAGGGCTGCCTGTCTTAGGCTGTGGCCCGGTACACGGAACAACCCCTCCACATGAAGGTCTGAGGGGTAGGAGGGAAATAAAAAATTAAAAAAAAAAAGTGTGAAAAAAAGAGACGTAGTGTGTAGAAGGGTAGACACAAAGTGAAGGAGACACAGAGACAAAAGGAACAAATGTGAGGAGAGAGACGGAGTGAATGAAATGGAAGGATGAAGACAGCAGGAGCAGAGTGCTTTCAGATAAATTATTGACCTAAGCATTTGCTCCGAGTGTCCGCTTTCAGTGAATGACATCATCGCTTTCTAGAAATAAACCATGACCTCATGTTAATTCACTGCTCTCTAACTAAGTTAGGGAACAAGTATTAAGAGTTGGAATTCTTACGTGTTAAAGTCTTAAGAGTTAAAGATTGGTTTATCAGACTGATAAATTTGACTTGATATATCAAGAGGTTATTAAATCATGGTGTTTGTCTGACATATAAAGCATACAGATTTTCCTTCTGGCATGCACACACATGCAAAATAGATGTGCAGGCATGATATCTCAAACTGCCTGAATGAAAGTGCTCTCCATGTGGCAGAAATTGTGCATGCGAATGAACATGAACTCATACTCACTTTTACTCAGATATTCGATGAGCTGATAGATCTGTGCTATTCCTTCTTCAGTTAATGGTGCACCAAAAACCACTCCTTTATCTGAAAGGCATCAAATGGACAGTAAGACTGACTGACCCTTCGTGTATAACTGTATGCATTACATTTGATCCATTTTATAATTTCCATTTGCCACATGGGCCTGCTGCTACCTTTAATGTACAGAAGAAACACAATTCATTACTTATAAACAAATATGACAGCTTAGGAAACAAAAAAGGTGTAGTCTGCAGGAGGTTTACCATTACTTGATCAATTAATTGGTCACTTACATTTGAAATTCTCTACTGATTGGTTGATTAAAAGGAAATTAATGGACAACTACTGTAACATTCCATAAATAATATAAATATTCCCTTGTTCCTGCTTCAAAATTGTGAGGTGCTGCTTCTCTTTTCCTTATGTGATAATAAACAGAATATCTTTAGGTTAGAAAAAATATGATATATGAGGTTTGACTTTAATAAAATGTGAAAACCATTTTCAGTATTTAAGTAATGATCTTAATGTGTTACTGAGAGATCTGTAGATATGGGAAAAGTGGTCCATTTGTATGTAATGCAATAACTTAATATAATAAAACTGTTTCAAAGACTGTAGGCACATTAATGGCCTTGTTGGTCTGACCCAGGCATGTCCAAAAGTCCAGCCCGCGGTCAGATTTCATGCAATCTAAAGCTTCATTTTTATAATATATTATTTATGGCCTAGGATTGTCAGATATTGTACGGCTGGCAGATTTGGCTTTTTTGGTTGACATAATGAAGCATTTGAATGTGCTGAACGTTAAACTCTAAGGACATAACTGCTGGTGTTATGTACCTATAGACGTGACACAAAATATTACTTTCTGAATGACCTTGTTAAAGACAAGAGGAAGAGTGATACGTTTGATACTTAAATGTTAACAGACTCATAATAAGTCATGTTTAAAATGAACATGAGGTTAAGATTTGTATCAATTTCATGCAAACTTTGTGCATTTGTATGTAACTTTTATTGCTTTTCATTTTTAAAATCTTAGTATCTTCTTCACATTGTCAAATCTGGCTCTCTCTTTTTTTTTTAAAAAACAAACAGGTTTGGACACTCCTGCTGTAGGCACATTATGCCTGGCCTCGTTGGTCTCTAACCTTTCCGTTTGAGGAAGTTGAAGGAGCGTAGAAAGCCACCGGCGCTGGGCACCCTCGGCTCACACTCTCCGGTGAGCTGGGCAAATTCAGCCCCTGGTAGGTCTATGAGTCGAGTGATGTTGCTGAGCACCAGCTCCGTGAACACTTGTGGATGCTCGTGTCTCAGCCTCTCCACAAAGAAGTCTGGGTTAAAGATAACAGGCTGGCTCGCGTCTGGCTTTTCCTGGCTGATAAAGACGCTGCACTTTGTCCCCCTGTTGAAGCGAAACAGAGCAGACTCATCTTGAGGCACAGTTGAATAGTAAAAGTTCAAGTACTTAAACTTGAGTAAAGCAGGAAGCGGGGCAACATGTAGCATAAATTAACGGATTAACGTAAGCTATTGTTAGCATATGGAGTTGTTGCTAGGTTAGCTACGGTGGCTAACGCTAACAAGCCTAATTATAAATTACTTCAGTTAAAAACAAATACACTTCATTAACACTAATCCTCACAGAAACCTATTACTTATGTCGTAGCTTTAAAACATGGTTAACTGACGACATACAAAGAGAAACATTGGTACCTTCTGCCCAGTTTGTGATTGTTTTGAGGATCATTTTCAGCCGCCATCTTCGTTTTGAATCTTCCGCTGTTTCATTTTTAGTCCCGCCCACAGCGCTGTGATTGGCTGAAATATAAGCACGTCAACGGCAACCATCCAATGCGGAGTCTGGCTCAAACTGTCAGTGGTCTGCTGCAGTCTCAGCTTCCCAGCTGAAATAAACATGTTTACAGCCTGGTACATATACGGTTTTGGTCTCTATTCACCCAGTCAAATTGCATTGAGGCTTAAAGTTAATATTCATCCATTATCCATCAGTCCTTTACCCAGTTTATAAAGTCTATAGATATATCTACATTTATGCAAATATACCTTTAAATTATGTATATAGTTATTTTTTCTGTCTATGTTTATGTTTCATGTTTTTATGTTATGTTTTTGCATCTACCTGTCATGTGCCTTGTCTTTTAATCTGTACTTATCTCTATACCTGTATGTACAATTAAGAGCAAAGTGAACCAGGGTCAAATTCCTCCTGTGCATACACACAACTGGCCAATAAAGCGATTCTGATTCTGATTATCTGTAAGTGCTTATCCTCATCAGGGTCACGGTGGGGATGGAGCTCAAGGGGCTGCTTGAGGAATTACAGTTTTTAGCACTTGCACATTTCATTTCCCAGAACCGGAGGTTGCCGCTTGGGTATACCCTGGACATGCCGCCAGCTAATCACAAGGCACATAGAGACAAACAATGATTCACACTCACATTTACACCTAAGGACAATTTAGAGTCACCAATTAAACAATTAAGTGCATGTCTTTGGACTGTCTACCTGCAGAAAATCGGGGGACAGAACGCAGACACGGGGAGAACATGCAAACAGCTATGAGGAGATGGTGCTAACCACTGCACCACCACTGCACTGGACCATCAGTCTTGAGAGCTGCCATACTATTTGCATTCCAAAGATACAGTTCCACAAAGAGACAGCACTACCCTGTGACAGGTACTTTTAACGGGTATGAGATCTGACAATACGTACAATGTGGGTAATGAAGAGAACCTGAACAAACAAGCACACAGCCTGTTGTGGTACAAGCATTAACTACTTGATGCCTTTGTTGTGAACATTACTGCATTCTCACCATCAGAGGCAAAGTGTTTTGTATCATTTCCTTATTCCTGGATACTGACCTTGGTAGTCCTTTCATATACAGGGCTGCCCAGTGGTGTCCTGTAGGTAACAGAGGGTACACTTGCCAGCTCTTTTTAATGACTGACTATTCCTGACACTGATGCGGAGCTATAAATATATTTAACACGGCCCTTAGGGTCAGGATAGAAACAACATTTGGGATACCACTTCTCCTTTCTACGTGAGCTCAGAGTGGCCCCAAACTAGGCTTGCAGGATTATTTCAGTGTGTGTTGTGCTCCTTAATTTCTTATTTTTCAATCATCTAAACTTTAAAGAAAATTAATTCATTAATTAATTAAATAATTAATTGTTTCTAAAGCCTGGAAAATAAATTATGTTACTGAGTCACTTTCTTTTCATACCCTAATTTTCTCCACCTCTCCAGACACCTCTTCTCCAGACTTCTTGTGGAGAGACCTAATTGTATGCTCCATCCTGAAACAAATAAAACACATAATACGGTTACTTTAACATTTACAATAGTCTATACACTGCATGGCTCACTTGAAGCATTGCAAATGTCACATTAAATACCCTGTTTAAATTCAGTTTAATTCATTACCACTTGAAATGCAGGCCACAGTCTCAGGGGATGAAGATTTCCCTCTTCCCACAAAATGAACATAATAGCATAAAAGCAACTGATTAATTTTAAGATGGAGCACTTGAAACACTTATTAGTCCACTGTGCAGACTATTACCAAGTAATTTAAGATAAATCAGTCTACTCTCACCATCTGTGTTAAAATGGGCAAATTGAAAACTGCATATAATTGCTAAGTCCACCAGCTGACAAAATGGAGTATGTAAATGGTTCATTTAATCCATGATCACTAACAATGAGATGAGGTAGAAGACAGGTTGGTTTCACTGTTACAGCAACATCCGCATCTCCTCTGTAGAGAAAGTAAATACATGTTACTTGTCTCTGAACAATACTACATTACTATATTATATAGTTGTGTTTCATTAGCAACCCAGTAGTTTAACACTTACTCATACCCTGTAGGGAGCTGCCACCTCCACCATAGTCTGAAACCAGACGCCCTTCCACACCTTCCACTAAGATTGATCCTCCCTAGGCCAGCTTTTCAGCACAAATGTATTTCTGTCTGATACTTTGTGTGTAATGTCTTAATTTTTTAATGTTTGTGCCCTGGGTGCAAGGAATGATAAATTTCACTGTGTGTGATACAGATACTTGAAGCATTTCAGCCTTGCATGTGCGTCTCAACTCAAGAGGGCTGAGCTGAGCGCTGTTGAATGAGACGAGATGAGGCTACAGAGGCTGTCACCAGCTGTTCCTGCCCCTTCTTGCATCACAAAGTGACACTCCTGATGCATACAGCTGACACTCAGCACATAGCAAAACACTCTAGCAAGCTCCCTTTGAGACATCATTTAATGGCTCAACAACACTTCTACAACAGGTTCTATTATTATTTATTTAGACACCAGAGCCTACATTTTATATAGTTGTTGATTTTTTTAATGCATTTTATGTTTTTGTTTTCAGCTTTCACATTATTGCTGTTGTTCCACATTTGTTGTATTTCTCATCTGTCTGCACAGCTTCTCTCTGCTTGTACTTGACAAGCTCCATTGGGGACTTACTGACTGTAATTCTCTGTGTTATACAAACACACTGGGATTGTGAATAGATGGTACTTCTTTCAGTGAAAAGTAGTGTTCTTCCTGTCTGGGCTAGTGCTGACTAGACTAGCAACTAGAAATCATGATACAGCCTTCTGAATAGTTTGAACTTTTTTAAAAACTCAAGAGTGAGCAAGCAGTGAAAATGGAGAGGGGGATAAAGGGTCAGATGAACTGTGTCTCTTTTTTGTGTTAAGGGTACAACCTGAAGATGAATTGATTTCGGTGACTTAAAGGTGTTGTACCTAATGAGTGCAGCTTCAGAGTTTCGACTCCAAATATGCTCCTTAGAGCTAATGGCTCCAACAAAGTCCTTCAGTGTCAGGAGGACATGCCACACAAATACAGTCAGCATCATTCAAACAGATCTCAGTATCATTAATTCTTATTTAGATTAGTAGATTTGTAGATTAGTAGATTTGTTTACTTCGGTTTGATGGATTCAGTCTCTGCAGTCTCTACAACAACTTCAAGAACCTTCTTGTCTTCCACCAGCAGTCCTATCTCCTCCCTGAGGTTCTGTTCTTCTTCGGCAGCTGGTTCAACTCTATTCTGTTGGCGTAAAGAAATACTCTGGTTAGATCATTAACAAATAAATGTGTGGTTCATGTTGAGTGCTGCACTTTGTGTCAAGCAGACATACCTTCCACCTTCAAATGGCAACACTGGTGACAAAAACAAATGTCTCATTGTGAACTTATTGTGAAGCAGTTACAGTGTCGTATTAACAAGCAGGATAAATGTTTTAATTTTCTTAAACTGGTAAAATTTTCTAAGGCACTGAATGTGTTCACTGATAAAGGGACTGTAGGAATAAAAAATGTTTGCCTTTTTTTTGGTGCATCAAATGTTCTGTGGGGTAACCAAAGAGTCGATACCTCCATGGGATCCTTTCATCCTTATTGATGTTGGCAGTAGGAGTGTCTGGGACTGAGACGCTGTTGAAAGAAGTACAGATACAGTACAAACACAGTTGTTTTTTTTCTGTTGTGCAGTCAAGTCATAAATCATAAATCAGTTGAAGGGGGAATGAATCAACCTTTGATCCATGTTTAATTTAGCATTGTATTGTACTTGTAATTTAACACTCACAGTCAAGTATATATATATTTTTTACCTCTTCTCATGAAATAACTGACAAAGTGATGTATTCTTGATAGATAAAGTGTATCTTCACAAAACTTATCACAGTGAACAGTTTTTCCACAGTCGCTTTGGTGCATTTCTCATATCACTATTTACATTTGCACAACAGTTAATGCATTTCTCAAAACAACTAGTACAAACTGCAAAACCTAGTTGATAACCTGCAAAAGCGTGTCACTTGCTCAAAATGGATAGCTCATTCCTCAAAAGCAAGTATTCACGTCAATGAAAGTGTTGTCAAGACGAAAAGTCCTGACACCATTATTTATGAACAAGATAGTCAAATGGCTTTGTCATGTTTTCATTATGACAGTTGACACTGTAAATGTTTTCCAATGCAAAAATGTCAGAGCTTGGTGACACTACCTGAAAATGCTCAAGACAGCACTATATGCTATTTGCACAGCCATTTGAAAACTACAGTAGTAGTTACACATTGCTGTATCTAGTGAGGTAACTGAGTACAAGACACAGAATATGTATGTTTCACATTTTTAATGCATATGCTCTTTGAAATTCTAATTTGTTCACAGCATTGTGCAAAAGAGAAAATACACCCTTATTCACAACAAACATAAACTCTCTTTGGGTAGAGCTGTGTATAACTGTTTTCTGAGATGGCTGCACACATAGTAATATTCCCTCCGCGTTGGCCTGGGACATCAGTAGTTGCTCTCTGTTCAATGCGATTCCTTCCACGTCTTCTACTTTTTGCCAGATTGAAACCCGCCTCATCAATGTATATGAATGTGTGCATTGGTTCCCTGGCCTCCAGCTTCAGTACACGCTTTATTACAGAAGAGGGAGCGAGAAAAACTATAACAACTTTTCCTGTGTAACATAATGCACATTGTACAATTGTTTCATGGTCATTTCATTTCTCCTGAGCACTCAATTGTAGCGATTGAAACAGATCCTATATTCCCAAAGATGTTGTCATCCTCTATGACAGCACTTTGTATCTCTCTCAACCTTATGGCATTGCACAAATGGCTTCCTCTTGTTGTGGAGTAAAAAGGAGCCCTCTTCCACCTCTGCAAGGTTGTCTTGCAATCCTGTGTGGTGCATTTATTGTAACATACACTAAATCTGTGATGCAGCAAAGCTTTAAGTCTAAATGTAAAATGTAAAAAGTGACCAGTTCTTGTCCCACTGCAAGCTTCATGTATGACACAATGACAGTAGTGCAGTACAGAGTGTTTAGTGCTGAATTACTGTCCATTTATACACGTGTTCTCCTGACGAAATGTTTGAATAATTTGAATTTACAGTGGTTCTCCCAACATTTGGCTGCAGCCTTTGACCAGCCTCAGCCAATGTGAGGCCATGATTGACAACATGATCCACAATTGTAGCCCTGATTTCATCAGGAATCTGCCTATGTACTTGGCCTCTTCTTCCCCTTCCTCCCCGCACCCTCACCCCTCTTCCACGAGGCTGGCCTTCCATTTTTGTGTCACAGTATTGTAGAAATGGTACACACTGTGTCCTGCTTGGTTCATATATGCTTGTAAAGTGGAGGTTTATGGGATTCAGCTCTGAGTGACTGTAGAGAAGTGTCTTATCATTGGTTGCAACTAATGCTTCACACACCCCTTCTCATCAGTGAAAGCTGAGGTTCACCTGAGAGAAATTGTTCGATTTAGGAGACATTTTCAGGAAAAAAAAAAAAAAGATTTATAAAATGTGCTTGATAGATTTTGACAACTAGTTCAACATTTCTGTATGTAATGACACAATCAATGAAATGAGGACTATTAGTTTTTATATGGAATGGTTATTCAGCATTCACAAGTATAGTTAATTTTCTCTGACATGACATAAGCAAGTGATAATGTTACAAAACAGCAGAGAGTTGTATGAAAGCAACTGATGCATGTCCAAAACCATTTGCAATTTTTTGGAAGGAATGAGAAACTGCTATTATGATGTGCACAAATGGCTAAATGTTGTGGAGGTTGAACTAACTGTTGTGCAAATGTTAATAGTGATGTGAGAAATGCACCAAAGTGACAGAGAAAAACTGTAAACCACAATTAACCTGATGTGTATAAATAGGAATAAAAAGAGGACTGTGTCTGAAAACAAAATTATTCCAACTTTATGGGCATCAATGTACATCCTTGAATAAATAAATGATTCAATAAACTAGGCAATAAACACGAATATTAAAATATGAATGCATCAATTAAAGTTTAATAAATAAATGAATAGGTATTTATTTTTAAACATTTTCAAAGGACTGCATGAATTCATTTCAGGGGGCTTTTCCATTCTTTTTTTTTTCTTGTGCATTTTCAAGCTTTATTTTGACAGAGACAGCTATAGAGATAGAGATGGGGAATGACATGCAGCAAAGGGCCGCAGGTCGGATTCGAACCCTGGGCAACACCCAAGCTTTTCCTTTCTAATGCTTCCCAGCTCTTTTTACATTCATGTGTTATATTCAAACGAAGTCAGCCTATGGAGGCCATTCTGAATACAGGGAATACAGTACAGAGGTTGCCAACTGGCATCTCTGTCATCCAGCTCTAACTCAGCTCTCTGTGATCTGTGGAGTTTCCTGATTGACAAATAGCTTTACATCTTGCTAAAGTAACCACTAACTGCTGCTAACAGTAGCTGCTGTTGTGTTGTGTATTCCATACATAGATACTTGTACCAATGTGAACACGAAAAGGCAGGACTAATTCTCACTTTGCAACAGATTTATTTAACATACAACAGGAGTCATTTATAAAGGTAGGTTCAAATGAATCTGATTAATTTATGACAACAAAGACACACAAAATTTACATAGGCAGTAGTAGACTAGATACAACACTATTGTTTGTGTCTGTGGGTAAATCTTTCTCACACTCAAGGCTGAAAACACCTGTACGCTGCTGGATTTCTACCATTTCTTCTTCTAACTCATAATTTCAGCCACACATTGTCATATCTATTTTTTACAAGGTAATGCTGAGTGTGAGAACAGAATTATATATTGAAAATTGAAACACAAATGTGAGAGAAGTCAGTTCTATCCTGTCAAATGTCAAATGTAGTATCACACTTGATTTAAAAAAAAATACATTCCTACAGTAATTCAGGCTTTTAAACACTAGACATATATTTCAAGAGAAGAGAAATGTTACTTGACATCCCAAAACACAAACTCACCATATTCTGTAAGCACAGTAAAGATTTTTACAATATTTTCATACAAAACAGAAAATTATTTCATTAACACTCTCACAGAAACTCTTACACCAATAACAGAAAAATACAGAAAAAAAATAGATTTTTGTTTTTGAATCTCAATCTTTAATAGTGTGAGTAGAGTTCTTGTTGTTGCTGGCCATGTTGACAGGAGCACTCATGTCTCCATCGCTCTGATCTGATTTGTTAGTGACTGTATTTTTCTTTTTGCCCACCATCTCTGTAGAGGATTTAGCATCAATCCTCTCTCTGGCTGATGTGCTTGCTTCTTCACTAGAACTTCTTTGCCGCAGCCAAAACATTTTCCCATACTTCCAGTAGCAGCGAGGCCTGAGGCTACTCAGAGTTCTCCAGCATGCCCTGCGAAATGTGTAGGAGGAAATACAGAACAGCAGTGGGTCTAGAGCACCGTTGATATACCACAGTGGAAGTGACAAGTAGGTTTTCAGGATAGTGTAGACAGAAAGGACAGTGTCAGACCACACGACCACATAGACCTGCATCAGTGAGGAGGCAATGTCTGGAAAGTTGCAAACAAAAAAGGACACCACAACTGCACCTGAAAGACAAAACAGATTCTTTCAATAGCTGAAATGCAGAGCTAAAGGTGTTCCAAGATATTTGCATCAGCATATATTGTAACAACAACAGTTTTATATTGTTGTTGACTGGCGGCAAAAATGTAAATTAGTAATAAGTAAGGCTGTCACCGACAACACCTTATAGGGAGTTGAGCCTCCCTGCTGAGTCTTAACAATGGAAGACATCAACATAGAAAAAGCTACAGTAACATCCCAGCTTTCAAAACACTCTTTTCTGCTGGAGTATAAACTGTTTGACAAAAGATATTCGACATCATTTGCTTTGGGCCTTGATCACCTATACATACACTCCTTTGTTATAAATGTGTTACTTTATTATCTGGTAAGCGAAAGAGAGTGTAAGCCATCACCAAGCTTTCAGAATAATGTAGGACATGCAAATTAAATTTAGTATCCCACTTTTTGTGGAGTGACTAGACCGAGACTGACTGTGCCACAACCAAGACATAAACAAGATTTTTTTTAAGTTTCTTTGGCTCACCCATGAGTTTTAGAGCTCTCTTTTCATTCAAAAGTAGCTTCCCATTCTGATGGCACTGAATATATCGTCCTCCTTCTGGATCTGGACGAGTGAGACCCATATTTCTCCTCTGACGTCCATTCCTCTTCAGGTAGAGCAGAATAAGCAGATAGAGAGTAAAGACAGAGACCAATGGGACCTGTAGTTGGAGAGGCATGATGAGTATGTGTTTGGTAATCAAATAAAAATTGTATATATACAAAAATGGTGAGCAAGACTCATCTCACCAGAAAAAAGAGTCCCGCTCTCAGAAGTAAAGCCCCTTTATAGATGTGTGCAGGATCTGGTTCTGTCATCTCACACATGATGGAGACATGTAAGGCGTCTTCTTGTTTGGTGGCTGTGTAGTCCAGAATGCAGGCAGTAGCCTGGTCATAGACCAGAGCAAAGGGTACTGCTGAGGCCAGAGAAATGATCCACACTGAGAGAAGACATGGCAGCCGAGACTTCTATTGGAAAACACAGGGAGGAATATCGTTTGTTAAACCTTGTTCACTAAATATAATGCAATGCTTAATATGGAATGCACTTACATTTTTTATTTCTATTATTTTCTTCATATCCAGGCATCTTTTGCTATTAAATGTATAATGTACAGTGTGTGCAATTTGTCTTGATAGAAACATATGAGTATGAAAAGGAACTTATTTCATATGAACATAGCCAATTAATGACAGTTGTGTAAATGTAATAAACATTATTATTTTACTTTACTAAATAGGACTTAAGGCTTTTCTAAATATGGGTTAGTGGTGCACTTCAGCCTCTAGCAGCAAAAATTAGTTTTAACAAGAAAACCAAAAAAAAAAAAAAAAAAAACACAGTTTAAGCTTAAGTCAGCAACAACGATTTGGATCAGATTTCAAAAATGGACGACCAGACATTTTTCCCCTCATTTATTTTTAGCACTTCGTTATGATCACTATTGCAGTGTTTAGAACACTATCATGCGGAAAGTGTATTTCTTTTGTGCAAATACTCAACCTTCAGGCTGGAGACAGACCACATGGTGTGACAAATGGCTGCATAGCGCTCAGTGGTGAAAGTCATAATAACCCAGCTTGTGGTGGCACAGTACACTTGGCGGATCATGAAGTAGACCTTGCATGCCACTTGACCCAGACGCCACGGGTAGTTCTCCCAGTAGTACCGATACAAAGTTACTGGAATGGTCAAGAGCTGCAGAATGTCTATGTAATTTTAAGAGAGAAGAAAATTATCGCAGAGCAGTAGTACACAATAGACTGTAGTTGTGGTGTTTCAGAAGCACAGGCCTTTATATCATTTTCATAATATTAAACTGAAATAATTTCTTCAAATTGAAATTATATAAGACAAGAAAATGTCTTTAATGTAATTAAAAACTCAAAATGTCATCGTTAGATGCAAAATACATTACTGAATGTATTATCCTGATTTTACTGCAATATTTGTAACAAAACTGATTATTTAACATGAGCGGGTCAATCACTGTATGACTTCAGTAGATTTCAGAGATCTAGCCTAGAAAAACATCCAGTTATAATTAAAATTCATTTTTTATTATGGCTCATTTCAGTAACAGATGATATTTTGTGAAAAAAAATGTCAATGACAATTAAATGTCAATTTCATTCTAAATATGGAAAGATCACACTGAAAATTATCCCGTGGCATTAAGTTTGGCAGTAAAGAAGTGTTTTCAAACATGAAAATGGCAGCAGTCAAATGAAAGCATTATGCATACAAATTTCATGTTGAATTTTGTATAATTTCAGATTGATGTCGTCATCACTGGTCTTTCATAAAGCTGCATAGTGGAAGTGTGTACCTGATATGACCAGGCTGAGGAGGTAGAAACGAATGGCACTGACTTTCATATGAGCGTCCATGAGGAGGGTCAGTATGCTCACACCATTAAATAAGACCTGCAGGGCATTAGAGGGCAGCATTTAGTTGTCTAAAAAGTGGCACAAATACATTATTTGCTGTCAACATATCATTAACACTGTATTATTGCTCAGTGCTGGTGCTGTAATATAAAATGTTCATACTCCACACAAGAAGATGATGCTGTAGAAGATGGTCATGGGGACAGCAATTGCCAGCGGCTCATTTTTGGTAATACCAATATTAAGCTTTGGTGTCTCACTTGGGCTGACATTACAGCTGAAGAGGAATGAATTCTGCTCTGAGAGGTTCATGGTGAGGCAGCTCGATGAGAACTGGAAAGATGTTTTTGAGAAACAGTCTATAAATACCATGACTGAGTCAAAAAGAGAATGAAGATAATGACTTTCATTTCCAAGTTCCTCCACTATAATTAAAACAGACAAAATAGATGAATGATGTTAACCATTAGGAAGCATTATTCAGGACAGCTGTGATTGTTTTAAATGAAATCCTTTAAATGAGACAATAGACACTTTTTTCATGGTAAATCAGGATTCATGTTCGTTATTCATCTTCTTTTTTTTTAAGGATTAGTATAATATAGTATATTACAATTCATACATGAAGATAACTGGAGGCTTAACATTAGAGATCAGTCTGCACACAAATGATCAAAAGTCAGTCATCCACTTACTTATTACAAACCTGTGAACAAATCACCACATTTCATTATCATTTTATGAAATAAATGTGGTATGTCTAATCCTAATCTGACACACACACACTGTACAACCTGTTACACAGCCGGCATAGCCAAAATCAAGATGATTTTTTATCTATTTATTTACACCCACAGAGGTTTCGGAACAATTCTGGATCAATAATGTAAAGACTTACCTTCTAGAAGCAAAAATGAAGGATTAAGCGCACTTCACAAGCAGAAATAGCTTTGTCCTTCCCTCTCTGACTCTCTCTCACTCTCTGACTCTCTGTCTGTGCCTCTCCGTCCGCCTCCTTTTTCTCCCTCTCTCCCCACACATACTCAGCCAGGTACAGATGTTGACAAAAGCTCCTGACAGGTCAATGCAGCTGTTTCGACATGCATGACTGTCTCACAGTGTTCTGAAAATGTAAATGAGGTCATAAGCATTGTTTCCGCAGAGTGTTACTGGATATCTCTTGCAGACACACATGCACCTGTTCTTACATAGATAAGTGACAGAAGAGCAATCGACACACCGCTACCATAGAAAAAAACTAATATGGTTTTGTCACTTAGGGGGACAATGGATTGACTAAAATGTATTCCCTTGAGAGTAGATCCCTTAAAATGATATTTGGCTGTCTGATGACAAGATAAAGTAGTGAAAATATTGCTAATATAACATACATTAAAGTGGATTTTTTTAAAGCAAGAGGTTTTTTTATATGTTTTTCTGTTGAACCCGTCCACAGCAGTGCATAACTCTACTTCTGTGCCTTCATCCCTGTCTGCTTCTGGGGGCGTGCTGGCAACCAACTACTTTAGAAGTATCTCATACATCCAAACCCATCCCTTTAACCAAAAACCAAGGCTTAACCAAAAATATGTATATTCACCTTGTGGTGTGGGGTGTGTTTCTCCCCAATAATTTGACTGTGTGTTATTAGCTGTTAGCTGGAGCATCATATTGTACTTATTGTTCTGTACATACATGAGAGCGTATGAATCTTCTATTAATCATCTAACTCTGCGGCATACGTTCTGTAGTAGTTCTCTTCATAAAAAAAAAAACAATTGAGCAGCATTTGAGAAAGAATATTTATTGTTCCCATATAAAATGATTTACATACAGAATACGATTTATTTATATTTTTTCCTATAAATACAGATATTACAATATGTCTTTCTATCAAAGCACAATCCATCTTTTTCAATCAAATGACAAAAACAATTTATGGAATTGAATCATAAGGAAAAGTGCAAAATCAGAGAGCTGAAATGTCCTCTGACTTTATCCCAGCATCCTTTGCCATGTCATAGAAATGGCCTTGTTTTTCCAGCAGGTTGCTCGGCGAATCGAATTCCACTATTTTACCAGCATCAAGTACCATTACCCTATGGGGGAAGAACACAGATACAAATAGTAACCCACTGAGCATTGTGAATATAATTATGGGCTGGCAGAGGAGGATATGACAGATTATCTCCTTCAGATGTGAAGACGATGTATACATAATTGTACTGTCCATTTGAAGCCAGATCAGAGAAGGAACAACCACTGACAGTAGAGAAGGTGGGGGGGAGAGTATGCTTCTTAATTCAGGTAAGACTCCTACTCAGGTTTAGGTGTGACAGCCCTGTAACAGAGTGATCGACTGCCTAGGATCTGCTGTTTTCCATACTGGGTTAAGACCAGCCCCCCTCCCCACTATCGGTCTATGGTGTTAGCAAAGCTAAAGGAGACTTTGAAGTCGCAGATCTTTTCATGTCTGATTCTCTGTAAAGATGGACTTGGACCTCGCAGCTGTGGCCATCAGGCTTTTGTCACAACAGAGGATGTATTCTAACTGCTGAAGCACCTGCCTGTGAAACCTGTTGAGTTCAGAGTGTCAGACAACACTCACAACACAACACTGTGAATCGCACGTTTTGTCTAAGAGAACTTTTTAATATTAATATTGTCATAAAAGCAAGGGAGTGCAACAGTACAGCAGACACAGTGAGGCATTTTATTTTTGGTTGCTTAATAATATTCATTAGTTGTGTACTTTGGCAACAAATGAATTCAAACTGGGAGGAATGAACTGAATGTGTTAATACTGCATAAATAATGTATCATATTGTGGTGTGGTTCAAGCTTTAAAGGCCACTTGTCGGTTTTACACAATGCACAAAACCAAACAACAGTGGAGGAAGAAAGAAATTTGCCTTTGACATGTGTGTAATGGCACCTCATGAAAACATTTTAAGGGTCTGTGACTCACCTGGAGCTGTCCATGATGCTGTGCAGGCGGTGGGCGATGGTGAGGACAGTGCATTGTGAAAACTCTTTGCGGATGGTATTCTGAATTAAGTTGTCCGTCTCCAGGTCTACCGCTGCTGTGGCCTCGTCCAAGATTAAGATACGGGACTTCCTCAGCAGTGCTCGGGCCAGACACAGCAGCTGCCTCTGCCCAACACTGGGAAGAGAGCGACACGCTCAGAAGAGTGTTTTCAAGGAGCACACATAGATGAAAATAAACCAAAAATGAGCAGTCGTTAGACCTCGCTAAAAATATACTGAATGGAGTTTACTGGAGATATTTTAGGACATGCTGGTGAAAACACCTGAGCTGTGTGGGTGGTCTGTATTGATAGTCCATTAGGCTTTCATCTGTGCAACACACTCAGCACAAACTGATGACAGGGTAATTATCTACAGAAAAGATCAGCCTTGGTGCGCATGCTCAGGTGAGCATACACACCAAGGCTGGCCAATCATTTTGGATTTGATTTGATTTGATTTAAATGGATGTATATGAATCTTGTACCAAAGAGGCTAATGGTAAGTGAAGAAGCGATGAATTTAGAAAACAACTCGAGTGCATTAGAGAGGACAGTTCCAATTGTCTGCAGGTTACAAAGCAACAATTACAGCAACTCATTAGCTGTACAGTATGTGTGTGTGTGACCCATCTGAAAGTAAGCTGGTCCGCACTCACTCATTTCAGTTCTCATTTACAGAAAAATGAACAGTAGCATTTATTTTTATGGCCCACCTGAGGTTCTCTCCCCCCTCTGCGACTTCATGTTGCAATCCTTCTTGCAGCCCCGATACATAGGCCTTCAGATGGGAGAGCTCCAGCACTCTCCAGATTTCCTCATCACTGAATCTATCAAATGGATCGAGGTTCATCCTCAGCGTCCCGGAGAACAACACTGGATCCTGCTCCCACGGAGTAAAATTAATCAGTGTATCATTTAAAAGTTGAATGCTGCGTGTGAGTCAGCGTTGATATTTATGTGTATACCTGTGGTATGATCGTGATCCTGTTTCTGAGGTCATGCAGGCCTATTTTGGAAATGTCCAGGTCATCTATGAGGATACAGCCTTCAGCGGCCTCAATAATTCTAAACAGGCAGTTGGTCAGGCTTGATTTACCAGCTCCTGTGCGGCCCACTATACCGATCTGTAAGGAGTGAGAGACACCAGATAAATGAGTGACAGATCATTTAATCTAGGTTTAATCTGGGTTTTATACAGATTCATACATTTCATTTTCTTGTGATAACCAGTTAATTTCATTTATTTTCTCAAGATTTCAAGTTATTTACATCATCATTTTGAAATGACCAATGTTTATCCTGAAGTAATGGGATAATTTCCTCGAGATCTTGAGATAATGAGACTTTTTTCCACAGGGCACAGGGGAGATACAACGTCTGGGGTTAACCCCCTTTCACTTCCCACAGCAGTGAAATGATCTGGAATTGACACTGTAGCCTTTTATTCAATCACGTACTGCAACCTACACTGTACATTTCTTTCTAACCAAACTTTTACTGCTAACTCTAACGCTTGCTCTGTTGCGCTGCTCAGTCACTCTCGCTTGACCACTCACACCTTACACAGGAACTGCACTACTCTTATAACAACAAGGATACTGACATCATTGAATGCATGACTGCTTAGGGCTTCTGTAGGAGTTTTATTACCTACAATCACTGTCAATTTATCTCTGGATGTAAACAGGATGTGCAATAATAATCAAGTAATGATTTACAATACCCTATACTGAGTTTGTGAAAGCTTTTAGCCCATCTATGAAAAACAGACTTGTGTTTGGAACTGAGATTAATTTTACAGGAAACAGAAACACCAGCAGTATTTCTTTGGAGTGTGTTTGGAGTGTATATTCTAAAGTGGTTTCCATAACATAAGAGGTTACATATTATGCCTTTCTATCTTGTTATCTGTGCATGCCTCGTGCTGCAGAGTGCATACAGTAGTACATACATATATTTTTGTACATATCTCTGACAAATGAGAGATTCTGAGTCATCAAGAAAAAAAAATTGATTTAAAAAAAATCAGGCCACGTCAATCAAGCACTCTGCGAGAGCAACTCAGACTAGAAGAAACAAAACATCTTACAGAGAAGAGAAGAGAAAAGATGAAAGGCACAAAATAACAGGTGACTAAAAAGAAATTCAAATGTAGGTTTTCTTTCAGACATCATACAGAATCTGAAATATAAACTGCATTTTTAGATTGTAGCCAGTAGCCAAACTGGCTCTAAAGTTACACATTTACCACAGTTTATAATGATGAACCATTTGATTTTACAGGTGTAGGGTTATGTGCCATCATGTAGTGGGTTTTTCTTTCTGTGCTCTCCTCTGTCTATATCTTTGCAAGCACTGCCCTCCCCTGCCTGAGGCTGCGGTGATGATTGGTGGCAGTCGTGTAATCAGGAGCTGGAACTTCAAGGCATGGAGAGAGCTGCAAGTTGTTGCTAGCGGGTCGGTATAGCTGAGTCTGTGTGTTACTACCATGTTACTGGGTTCAGTAGTTCGTGCTCTTGTTGGAAAGAGGGTGTATGTGCCTTTGTGTGTTTTGTTAGTCTCTGTGGTAAATACAACCATCCTCCCATTTGGTGGAAGGGTGTTTTTTTGTGTGCTCATGGGTTGATTTAGTAAGCATAGTTAATATTAATGTACCTCATTTTCCCTTGATCCTTTTTAAGCTGGTTTTAAATTTAATGTCACTCCACTGACCCCGTGGACATTTTTGAGGATCGTAACGTGAAGTCCCACAAGAAAAAGCGGAATGAAGTATAGTCTTGCAAGTGCTTGCAAGTGATTGCAAAATATAAACTCTATTATACTTCTATTGTTTAAGACATATTTGATATATTTAGCTGCATACTGGCACAATACTATTGATTTTATGTTCATCTTCATTCCAATTAATATTCACACACAAATAAATCTAAAATCTATAAATCTCTACAGGCAACATAAACACATGGACAGGTATACAGACACATACACACAGACCTTTTCAGTGCTGCCAATGTCACAGGTGATTCCATGCAGCACCAGGTCTAATTCGGGTCTGTAACGGACTTTGTAGTTGTCAAACCGTAACCTTCCTTCCTCAGGCCACTTCTCCGTAGGCCGAGTGTCAGTTACCCACTGAGCCTGGAAAAACAAAGACACACATTGTAGGTGAGGCATAATAGAGCAGTTGTCAAGGTGATGATACATCTGTCCATTTCTGGTCGAAGTTACAAAAACCGCTACTTGTATGAGAATTACATTACACAACAAAGTGTTAATGACACTGTTGAAAGACACTGACAACAAAAATGTTAAACACCTCAATTTGAAAAGTAAAAATCTCAAAGGACATTTATTTAAAAGTCAAAGGAAAGATAATGTGCTGCTGTTCAGCTCAGTCTCAACGTCCACACCTAAATGGCAGCAACTAAAGTGCATATCCAATTTAAAAAAAAAAAGTGGGAATTTGATACAGTCGTCTGGTCCTTTGTGACAGGTGCAAATTAAATCATGTTCACAGTGGGGTGTGTGAATATTGAGAAATTCAATTGAACATACCTCATTCTTAAGCTCGCTGTATTCACTCACTCTCTCCACAGCTACGATATTGGTCTCCAACTCTGAGGTCATCCTCACCAGCCAGTTGAGGGTCTGGGTTACCTGCAATTGTTTGCATTATTGTAGATTATCATTACACTCTGATTACTATTGACATTAATATTATCTGAAATGTGTGTGTGTGTGTGTGTGTGTGTGTGATGAGAGTGTAAATGAGAGTGTAAATGCTAGTCACTGACATTAAGGGAATAGGATATAGACAGGCCAACCAGGCCGCTATCCAGAGAATCTCTGGAAATGACTGCTAACAGTGCAGCAAAAAACACCACCAGGTTTCCAAGGAACTCCAGACGGATGGCCAGCCACCTGCAGAATGAACAAACGTGCACACAAAACGCACAGATATAAGTGAGTTGCAGTGAAACACACCGAAATTCCCATTAGAGGAATGAAAGAGAGAGAGAATTCAGTATTGACCTGTTCGACACTATCCACGGGTAGACGCTCTTGAGGTTTCCATCAATAGTTATTTCGTTGTGCTTAAGAAACCTTTCTTGATGGCCGTATGCTCTTATCACCGACAGACCTGACACTGTCTCACTAAAGTGTGAGTATATAGGAGAGCGAGACACTGAGTCCAGTCGTCGCAGCTGTCTTGAAGTTGCTACATAGAATCGCTAAGTGTGGAGAGAGGTAAGAAAAATCAATTATCAAATATTAACAATGTGAACAAGGAAATCTCTCTTTAAAAGTCACTGGTTGCATTTCTTTCTGTTAGTTTTCAAGACAAGACACATTTTCTTCTTCCATCTCTTTTCCCCGGTTCATGTTTGGTCAGCTTACTTGTACAAAGTAGTAGACTAGTGCCAGAGGAATGATGATGATGGTGAAAAAAGGTGTGGCCAGACAGATGACAAAAAGCGTTCCCAGTACACCCAGAAGACACAGGAGCCAGGAGCGGAAGGACTGTGGAATGGCTTCGTCTACTGTGAAAATGTCCTTTCATAACCAGTGAAGGAAAAAGTTAGTCGTCATTTGGAACTTATTACAGTACTTTTAAGGTACACAGAACAGATTAAAATAATCCAATCTCATTAAATCCCTCTACCTACTTCCTAGATCTGGGTCATTTGACACCTCAGGAGGCATCACATGGAGAAGAAACAGTTTGGAGGGATTCAAAATTTGAATCACCATGGTAATAAAAGCTGCAGACAGAATTGACGAAGCTATTTTATTTGAGGAGTGAAATTGCTTTAACTCCACAGTCCAGCAGATTGGTCTTGTTCTCACCCAATGAAGATGACTATATGCAGATTTATTCAGGTCAAATCAAATGTATCATAACCATAAAGTACAAAAAAAAAAAAAAAAGAAAAACTTTAAGAACAGACATAATGATAAATCCTACCTTTGCAAAACGGTTGACCACCCTTCCAATGGGTGTGGTATCAAAGAACACCATGGGAACCCGCAGCATGTTGTTAAGCAGCCTTGAATGCAGAATGCGAGACGCATTGACTGAAGCATTGGCCAGGAGCAGTGTACCAAGGAACACAAAGAAGCCTGCAACAGAAGAAGTTTCTAAAATAAATGACTACATCTTCATACAGTGAAAGCCGTGCATTTTTATCCACATATATTTGAGTTCCGAGTGTCACCAGAGACGTTAGAGTTAAATGGAAATTGAGCTCGAACTTGTCGGCTCACAAATTCTAAGAGACACATTTGTGCTTTGCTGTAAGAATGGGACAAATATCAAGAATCAGGCACAAAATAACAGTATAGTCAGTACACTGACAGGACTGTATGCATGTAGAGAAAAGTTTAATTTCCATGGTGATGAAAAGTGCTACAACCCGAATGTAAAATATATACATTTTTTATTACACATTAACAGTGTTGCTCTTGATCTTACACTGAAGAAATATAGGCTACCACAATTAAACCTCAAGTATCGTTGCCAGAATGGAGCACCACAATAGTTCAGGCACCATTTTGAAGGGATGTACAAATCATCTTATCTGGCGTTTCATTCATGCTTCTTTGGCTGATTAGCAATTGTTCCATGACCAAAAAGATGCTTAACACTAAAGAGGTAAGAGCAATCTGCTAAATAAGCTTTACAAAATCCCACAGTAAGATGAGTTAATAAAACACATCAATACAAAGCCTGGTTCTAATATCAGCCAGTCCTGATTGACGGACATGTAGAGTCTCTATTCGGAACATGAAGAAAGCGCATGGTATTCAAAATTGCCATCAACAGAAAAGAAAATTTGTCTGCTGTAGACAAAAAAAATGATCTGACCTGAATTAGGAACAGCAGTTGCAATGACATTTGCAGAAAGTATTCTGTGCACCAACCACAATAAAACAGAGGGAGCAGCGATATTAAATCATTTTGCCTTTCAGCATTCAATATATAACAGCATGAAACTAGGCTCTGGTGGCACAAATGACAGAAGTAGCCGTCAGCAATTTGATGGTTTTAACTAAAATGCAGCACAAAAAATACAGCAGCACTTTCTGAAGTTCCCTGAGGTTTAGTGCTATTATCTATTCTTATTTAGTCCCATTCACTGTAAAATACAAAAATCCTCTCTACTTGAACAAGACACCATGTTCTGCATCTTCTTTAACACAGTGTATCTGTTGTAACAACAACCCTTGGCATGAAAACACAAGACAAAAATTCAGCCAAAGCAAATACTAGGCAACTAGATTAAAGAAACAGCTTGGCATTTTGGGAAATATTACACACAAAAAATATACACAAAACTATGTTGAGGAAGACAACATCAAAAAATAAATGTTATTAATGTTAGCATTTTTTTTTATCAACAATTAAGCAAAGAAATAAGGATAACCTAGTCTATGTGTTTGAGCCACAAGTTAATTAAGCAATTAAGCATTAAGCAAATAATGTGGTCATCAGTGAATGACGAAAACGAAACAAAAGGTGACACAAAATGTAGAAAATACATTAATATTTTTTAGCAAATATTGAGCAGCACATAACATTATGGATCATTAAACATTTTTCCTGTATGCTGTGTGTATGCCCATACTCCACCTCTAACTGGACCGTACCCTACCTTTATTTTAGAACCCTAACCATCTCACTACTCAGCATGCTTAAACCTAAGCAACCAGCCAATCAGAGGCATGGTAGGACACACATTTGCAAAATGCTGGTGGGAAAGAAATCAGGTCAGAGGTCAAAATTATGCCTAGTAGAAACTTCATGGTTTACCAGTTAACATGTTACATCTTGTTTGTTTAAATCAACGGAGACTGATTTGTTAGTGTTATGAGCACTCGCACGTTTTAAACATTTAAATCATCTCTACCATGCAACCTATATGATGTGAACGCAGCATAAACTGAGCTAATAACCTCCTGGCTTCATAGTTCAAAGTGAAATCATTTAATAGGGAATTTTTTGTAATCATTAAAATGTCAAACTGTTCCTTTCATACAATCTGTTGGATATGCAGGTTGCATACAAAATATTATAAAACAA
Organism: Protonibea diacanthus; assembly: GCA_028641955.1. NCBI lineage: Eukaryota > Metazoa > Chordata > Actinopteri > Sciaenidae > Protonibea > Protonibea diacanthus. The sequence continues at coordinate 12,861,282 of CM053989.1, forward strand.
CTGGATCAAAATAAACCAAGGGGAACCAGAGAGTTTTCATGTGACTAAGAGTGAAAAGAAAAATACTTCAACTTTGAAGCTAACTAGTATGAACCTTAAAATATTTGCAAAATTAAAAAGTAGTGACTGTACTAAATGTTCAGTTACCCTGAGCCACTCCCAGAGCTCCAAACACGCCCACCCTGGTGTCCCTCTTCCAAGCAGGGTATGTCTTGTTGAAGTAGTCTACTGCGTCATTGGTCCAGTCACTCAGCCACAGGTTCTGACCGATGAATGCAATGTTCTGGATGAAGTAAACCACAAAGACCAAGACAGAATATCCCCAGCCCATGGCACGCAGGTACTGGAGGTACACTGAGAACTTCACCTGGATAAATAAAAGGAGAAAAAAGGGGCTCAGGAAAAAGTTCTAATTTTCTAAATTAATGTAATTTGTACTGTTGAAAAGAATACAATAACTTAGATTACCTGGCCTGTTTCCATAGTTTCCTTCTCTATTAGCTTCTGGCCTTTCTTTAGTTCATCAACACCCTCCGATTTCTTTAGGGTACTATTTTTTCTTAGTCTGACACTAGAAAAAAAAAGAACAGACACATAAAGAAAACAATAAAAATAAAAATGAGCTTTTATAATAATCATGGCTCATGGACCCCTCATGAAGCCCTCCACATTAATTACACCTCACAAACACAAAAATGCACACAAACAAGCTACTTCTTTTATTTTCTTCTTTCTCTTTTCTTTCCTCGCCTTTGCCATGGCTTCACTGTGCTAACCTTCCATTGCGCTGGCTGCGGCGGATACTGCTCTCTCTTTTCAGTGTAAAAGAAACTGCGTCCTCCAAAGGAGAGTCAGGTTGAGTGTCCTCTCTCTCAGGGATGAGCTCCACATCTGCGGTGTCCTGGCAACGGGCTGAACAAATATAGTCATATATCACACAGGGTGTCTCAGTACATTTTACTAAATTGACTGTGCTCTTTGAGCAAATCACATCAGTTTGACAAATTGAAAAATGTCACTGCAACATACATGCAAAAAAGTCCTATATAGTTCATAATCACAGAAAACTTTATGTAGATGTCAGCCACAGTTTGTGGTCACGTCAAAAAGCACAGTATATTATGCAGCTGACATCAAGCAGTGATAAAAGAGATATAATTACCTGACTCTGAATCAGTGTCATTGCTTTTCTCTTTGGCATATGTGTCTAGAAACTCAGAAAAGGCTCCTTTGTTGGCACGAAGGCTGTTGTAGGATCCCACCTCGGAAACCACGCCATCCACCAAGACCACTATTTCATCTACATATGGCAGGAAGCTGACTCCATGGGTCACCAAGACACGAGTCTGTTCAGATAAACGTAAAATATTCTTCAGTTGTGAAATCATAATGTAGGCAGTGAAAATATACTGCAATTGTAAATCCATTATAATTTTTATTTCTATTCTTGGTTTAAAAATAAACCCTGAACTGCCTGCTAATAATGATGGGTGGGAAATTAATCATTAAAAATGTGAATGTGTAATATGAGCAATTGACAGATAAATGTCCTAATTTTCCAGCCATTCAAAAGCAAATCTTTGTGCCTGAAATCTACCAGCAACTTTCATATTCTACCAGCATTTAGCTGATGGCTCATGCTAATTTCCCATCTTTTGATGTTGTTGATTAAATATATTTAACACAAAACTGAGAATTAAATATTATTCAAACAGTGTTTTTTTTTTTTTTCTGAAGTGAGACATTTTATACTGATCCATGCATTAATGTAGGCTCAGCACAGACCTTGTCTTTGAGTACGCCATTGGGTCCAATCACTTTCTCAAAGAGATGCTTTCCCACATGAGAGTCCACAGCAGACAGGGGATCATCTAACAGGTAAATATCAGCCTGACTGTAAGCTGCCCGGGCCAAGCTCACACGCTGCTTCTGACCCCCTGATAGGTTGATGCCCTGCAGACAGAGGAGAGATGAGGAGAGGAGAGGAGAGGAGAGGAGAGGAGAGGAGAGGAGAGGAGAAGAGAAGAAGAACAGTAGAAGACATTTGTGCAAGCAGCCACAACCTTGAGAGGAAATGATGCCAGTCACTCTCTTCACCCCTCTCTTTCCAAGCAAGAAAAATTCTAGTTGTCTAGTCGGCAAATTCACATTGAAAGCACAAGGCCATATGTAGATCAGTGTTTGGTTTGTCTGCTTAGGACTCCGTGACACAATGATTCTTATTTTCAGGTGATTACTCACTAATTAAACATACTCATGATTATGGTGTTCTATTCCTGACAAAAAATACTGGACACACTGGGCCTTTAAATTGTCAAATGTTTCATGTTGACTGAGTTTGTGTTTTCACACCCAGAATGTGCTTACACTGGATCAGACAAATTCAGCAACAAAGCTTCCATGACTATCATGTTAAACCCTTGAACTGTCAAATCCTTCAGTCTTACTTTCTCTCCAATCTCAGTGAGATCACCACCAGGCAGGAGCTCCAGGTCCGGAGCCAGGGCACAAGCCTGTATCACCTCCTGGAACCTCCTCTCCTCATGGGGAGATCCAAACAGGATATTATCCCTCAGAGTGGCATTTTGAATCCATGCCTGCTGTGGCACAAAGGCAAGGGAACCCTGAACAGAAAGAAAATAAGTCAGGCACAGAAACCACACTAGCGACCTGTTGCCATGGAAAGGACATATTGATACAGATTAGGAAAATGTATTCAGCTGCATTAGTCAAAGGTTTGTATCAACCAGTTCTTTGAGAAGCTTTGACTCATATTGTGAAATTGTTTTGTTTACTTGAAATAAAAAGATTTTTTATCACAGGTCTAAACCACAGGTGGGTTTGGAGCACTAACAGCTTTTTTGGCTTTGTTGTATTTTAATGCTTGATGATTGTAACTACCTATGTATTTTTAATCATCAAATAGATTAAATCAATTAAGACCCGGGGGCATTTTTTTAATTTACTGTGAGCCTAACAGACAAACAGAGATAATAATAACCCTGAAGAATTCTGCCTTTAAATGATGATGACGAGAGAGAGATCACTCTTGAATCCCTTTTTGTGCTCGAAAGTGAATGTAATATTCAATTATTAATAGAAGAATCATCCTCATACACCGTAATCTTTTCAGGTACTTTGGGTAATGGTTTGAGCTCGGTCATTTTAATTAACAATTAACAGAACAATAAGTGGTGCACATTATATGTCCTTGGCTAAACATATTTTTTACAGTTAGAAATATGTGAAGGCAGAAATACGGCGTCACCTTAATGTTGATAAAGCCTTTGGTGCTGTGCATCTCTCCCAGAAGGGCTGACATGAGAGAGGATTTTCCTGAGCCTACAGCTCCGACTACTGCTACCAACTGACCTGGCTTAATATCCAAAGACAAACTGGCAAACACAGAACAAAAGCAAAGACGAGATGTTTTGCATCCATATGGTGTAACATCCAAATATGCGATTTTGTGTTTGACAAAACAAAACATACTTTTTCAGCATAGGCTCAGCTTCTTTTTCCCATGCAAAGGAGCCGTCACAAATGCTAATAGCAGAGTCTATAAGATGAAAACAGAAACAGAGAAATGAAAACAGATGGACAGAGAGGATATATGTCCTGCATATGCACAAATAAACTGATGAAAATGTTGTAAATGCTGATGGTGAACATACTGAAACTGGGGTCATGGCGCACAATGTCACTGTCAAGGTCTTCACCTGCCAGAAACTTCTCCAAGCGCTTCCTAGACACTGTCGTCTAAAGTATCAAAGAACACGTTAGCGACCTTTTTAGCACAGGTTTGATATGCATGCATGTACCGTGAGTTGTTGTTCCCTTACTTGCACCATGGCAGCAATGAGCATGGGCAGCATGGCCAGGGGAAATCGGAGGATGTTGAATAGAGAGATGGAGGTGAAAGCTTTCTCAGCAGTCAATGCATTGTCCTCGCTCACCCCTACAAACACTGCGAAGGTGGCCAGAGAAACCTGCAAGAAACTTCAGTCTGAGAAAAAAAAAAAAGAAAAGGGACCACCACCTGCTGCTTCTTGTGTTTTGCAAGGCTTTTACACAGGACTCACCAGGGCTGGAGCACAGCTGAAGATGAAGGTGGAGACAGATGACAGGTAGGCAAACTTCCTCATAACCTTCAGTTCTTCCCCCCTGATGTCTTCTACCTGCACCTGGAAGGATGGCTCCCATGCATACAGTTTCAGAATCTGGTGGTCAAAGAGCAAGCCAAAAGAGTGGGGGGGCATTGTGAAAGATCCGGAAAAGGAAGGGTGGAGAAACAGAGGGATAGCATTTAAACCTTAAGTAAGAAACCATGGGTGGTGGATGTAGTATAATAGAAGGCACTGCTGACTAACATTTCAACATTTTCCTGAATCATAAGAGTCTTTCATCTGAGGAAAGTCCCCTACCTCCACCAATCTGTTTGAACTTTCTACACAAAAGAAGTGCAGAGGTAGTGAACTTACACCAATTATCGCTAATTGTTCAAACAATTGACTAAGGTGCTCACCTTGATCCCATTGAGTATTTCGTTCATGATTTTCAGTCTCTTGTCTTTGAACTTCATGTTCTCTATCTGAAAAAGAATCAGTTAGGAAAAGTATCTCAGTAAACGTTCAAGAGAGACATTTACATTATGTTACATTTGGTTTAATGCAATCCAGTTAGGCATCCAGAACTAAACAAGATGTTGCAAAACCATTTGTCAATGCGTGCTTCTTTATTTTCTTATGTGTTGGTTATTTTTTAAAAAAAGGGCTAATGTTGGCATGCATCTGTATGTTTCTTGCACTCCCGATTGTAGTGTTTATAATTAGTATATGGCTCCGCATGTACAAACCTGTGTAATGAAATGTGGTTTAATCCCTGTGTGTTTGCATTTTTTTGACCAGTGCAGAGACTTTCTTATAGCAATAATGTGGTTGTTTGGCAAAGTACAGACGAGGGTTGTTTACCACAAAATGAGTTGTTCTTTAAATTATCGAGTAGAGCTTTCAAAACTAATTCTGATCTTGTTTGAGCACATGAAAAAATATGATCTTTGTTTTTATGAATTTAGTAATTTAGTAATTTTCGGTCATTTGAGTCACTAATCTAATAAAAAGCTTTACTCCTCCATTGGTCTTTCAAGTAAAGTCAAAATATAGCACAGTGTATGAAACACTGAAATGATCAAAACTGTTATCATAATAGCTCATAATACAGGGACAGGAGAAACTAATTAGGAATAAATGTGAACAAAGATTTCTGGAAATATTGGAAACGTTTTTTAGACTGCAGTTCACATTTAAAACTAAAATTATAGCTCTACTTTGAGGTACAGATAATGGATTATATTCTGCAGTAACAAGCAACAACCATCCTATATGTGTGTGTATTTCTGCGGACCTGGATTTTTCTGGCCTTAGTGGCTAGCAGTCCATTAATAGGTGCCATCAGCACCATGACTGCCAGTCCTGCCAACACAGACGGTCCTAACTCCAGCCACAGGAAAACAATGGACAAAATGATCTGCAGAGGGCAGGACCACAGCAGGTGGATGAAGTTGGTCACATCGTTAAAGCGCTGAGCGTCTGCTGACATCAGGTTCACCGTTTCCCCAACCGTTGACTCTTTACGAGCTTCATTAGACACCACCAATGCCTTGAAAAAGTAAGAGGAGGACAATTTTGTGGTAGTTTTAACAATATAAGATACAGAGACAACAATTTTTTAACTACATGTTCTAGTAAATAAACACAGCAGATGGGGGCTGTTGGAGGCGCCGCTACGGAATGAGATACTGAATAGCATAGGAAATTGAAATTTTATCTTGTAGGATATAAGAGCGACTGTGGCATGAATCTCATTCAATTTTTTTTTTGTGACAATTATGTGGTCAAAACAAGAGTAATTTATTTCTTATGATGTGAATAGGTATGGTAATTTGTTTTCCTTTTTAACACTGTCTATGGTAAAGAAAGAAAATGTCACTGTGTTTTTACCTTTTTGTACACTGTAGCCATGATGGCAGTGCGAACCTTCATCCCTAGCACAAAACAGCGCTGGAAGTACTGCTGCAACAAGAGAGACTGCAAAATGGTCACGACCAGCAGCAGCACTGCATACAGATATCCTTCCCAGGCATAACTGTCTTTGTCTTGAGTGAAGGAGATCATCAATCTAAGAAAAGAAGTTAGTTAGACACTTGGTACCACAATAATTTCAGCATCTAATGGCGATGGCATTATTTATCTTTCAATAGACCTCTTTAACAGCAGCCATTTGAAAACAGTAAGTAAACACAGTTGTTACTAATGATGCTAATTAAAGTTCAGGTCCTTTCAGGTCAAACGGAGTCAGGGTGCTGCTGTTGTGTATGTTTGTTATCAGGAAAGACTCTGTTGCAATAAATGGAACTGAACCTTCATTAGAATCACTGGAAACACCTACACTGACCCTATTATTTTATGTCAAAATGGTCTACTGTGTAAATCGTTATCCTTTCCTTCATTTTGTATCTTATTTACTTTTGTCTTTACTTCCCCATTTCCCCAGCCTTGTGTCCCTGCTGTTATCAGGGGATGTTTAAACTAACCAGTGATGAGTAGTAAATAGTTAAACTAAAAGGGTTAGAACATTTACAACGCCACTGAGTAGATCACTTTTACAGATCAGTCTATGTACAGGTCTTGGCCACTGCGTATGTTAAAATAACTGTATAAAGCTTTTTTTCTGGCTCCACCTTTTAAAGAAAAAGCTTCAAGTACAGTAACAACACTTGTTGCAGATGCAGCATCGATTGAAGCTGAAGATTAGGTCTTTGAAAAAAAGAATCTGCTGGCGTGAGTTTATTGACCCTGAGTTAATAATTGCAGTGAATGCTGACAGACTGAAGGAGCAAATAGCAGTAAACTGTAAACCATGCTTTGTTGACAGTGATGCAGTGAATTAACAGGTTCAAGGTATGTGTTTTTTTTTTAAATGTAATCATTGAGAAAATCAATAGAAAAAAAATGGTAAATATTAATCATGCCAAATTAGCTGCAAAACAACTGCAGGAAACCAGTGAACATGTCTCTGTGCACAGGGAGAGGTAGGTTGACTTACTTTAAGAGTTGAGGACTGGCAAAAGTCAGCAAGTCCTGTATAAGTTTGAAGAAGGCAGATTCTATCAGAATCCATTTAAAGGTCTTGTAAATGGTGCTGATCAGCCATGAATTGGGATAGTCTTCCTTCTCCTTCTTTTTGTCCTTTTTCTGCTTCTTTTCGTCTTTTTTGTTTCCCTTTTCCTCCTAAAGAAAAACATTGATTGAACACTGCCTTTGAGCACACATTGACAGACTTCATTCCATTAATAGATGTAATAAACAGAACAGAATAAATCTTTTAAAATAATAAATCACCATCATCAGCACGTCCTGGCTGACGCCTTTCCCCAGACCACTGGAGAGGCCAGCTTTAAAGGCCTCTTCCTGGGCTTTGTCTTTGTTCCCATCACCTTTCTTCTTCAAATTTCTTTGGTAACGGACTCGAGCAGCTGCCAACTCTGACTGCAGGACATTCTGGAAACGCTTGTTGATGTAAGAAGTGCTATCTATCTCATTCAGCTCCCACATGTCTTCCTGAACCAAGGGTCGCTTGTACCCCTTCCACACCATACTGGGGAGAGAGGGAGAAGTTGGAAGTTGTGATGTACATGCCTGGGTATTTGCTTGGATTCTTATTGTGGCAACATTTGATTTACCTGTTAAACCAGTTGAAAGTGATTCTGCTCAAAAATGCTGCACCTGCCTCAGGATTCTGTGAAAGAAAACAATAAAAGACGAACGAGCTCATTACATTCAAAGCAGGCTGAAGTGATGAATGTGTTATATTTGCTACATTATTTTGAATTTTGCAACATCAAAACAAAACTGCTTGCTTAGGTACCTTTTTTACATGCTCCTCAGCTTCTCGTGGAATATCAGGAACAGCAGAAAGGACAAGTGCAATCAGTTCCAGCCCAAAGGAAATGTAGAAAAGACAGAAACGAGGAACATCACTGATTTCTCCCTGATGGTCAAAGATGAGCATAAGAAAGATATGAATGAATCAGTGAGTGGTCTTTATATCTGGAGATACAACTGAAATGAATCAAAACAAGCTCTGAAATCCGCCTACCAATTTTCTGCCTGACACCAAAAAAAAAAAACAAAAAAAAAAAAACTGAATACAGTACAAAAACAAAATATTTAATGTTCAAACTACAAAATAAAATTCTGAATTTGGTGCCTGCAACATATTCCAAAAAGGCCCTACAGGTTAACAACAGGTCAACAGGTAATAGTATCATAATTAGTATTCCTCGAAAGGCTCAGTCATTCCCAAGCAAGGATAGGGCAAAGTTCACAAGGTTGTGAAAGACCACCATCTATAATCCATAATATTAAAACATTCAGGGAATCTGGAGAAATCTCAGCACGTATGACGCCTGTGATCATCAAATACCGACATGACTGCATTAATGATATTGCTACATGGGAACACTTAGGAAAACTGTAAACTAGGTTCATCGCTGCAAGACAACACCCAGAAACGCTGCTGACTTCTCTGGGCCTGAGCTCATCTGAGAGGGATTGACGAAAAGTGGAAATGTGTGCTGATCTGGAGTCCAGATTTCAAATGTATAGCTCAAAAGCCAGCATCTGTGATGTATGGGGGTGTGTTAGTGCCTACGGCATGATGGGGACCCTGTACATGCATGGAGGCAACATTAATGCCAGTGTTGCCATCCAGATGATGTCTTTTTCTGGGATGTGCTGGGAGTGCTCATTTACAAGAGTGTGGCTTTATAGTATGGGCTGTTGACCAGGAATGAGAAAGACTTTAACTTTTAAAACCTGAATAATAAGTGTCCTCAATTCCAAAACACTTACCTAATATTGTTAAAAGAAAAGGTGATGTAACACAGTGGTAAATGTGCCTTTGCAATCGATGCGTCACATGAGTGAATATTAACAGAAAACAGTAACATTTATTAGTTTGAACATTAAGTCCTAAAGTCCTAAATTGTTTGGGATCGGGGTTATAGCTCAATGCCTCTACTTGACTGAATGTCTCATACCAGCTTGAGTGCCTCTCGTAGGAGGGTCTGGAAAGGGAAGACGTCACACACAACAAGGAGCAACCAGAAGACAAAGAGAGTGGCGGAGTCCACTGATCCTTCCCTCCGCCTCACTCCTTCCTGACACAACATCAGCAGGATCTAACAAAGAGGACACATCAGAACACTAAAAAAAAAACATGTAATCTTTCCATCTTGAGCGCTACATAAATGTAAAACAAGCTATATTTACCCATGTGACAGCATACAAGACAGGGTTTGCGTAGAATACACCAGGATTTTTCACTGTTGAAGGTGGGTCTTTAATAGGACCAAAATCCTCTCCTAATGTGACTGCCAGGGTTGCTATGGCTGTCAGGAACAACAGAGACACCACAAGCTGAGGGGAGAAAGACAGACAAGACACTCAACTAATTACCAATTGATGCCTCATACATTCCGGATTCTTTATTGAGAGAGAAAGAATAGACGGACCAAGACTTCTTAATCATGTGGCACTTGTCTCTGCCATTACTCTAATTAAAATTAGTTATTCCTCTTCCCTCTCATCGCCACATCATGCCTGCGTGTCTGTTTGCTTCTTTTTCCTTGCTGTGTGCATTACCTGTTTGCAGAGGTAGATCTTGGACAGGTGTTTCGTGCTCATTTGTGTCCTCCTGCAGAGAGACACCAGGTGCCTTGGAGCACAGAGCCACAGAAACCCCAGGGGGATCCAGACCAGCACCGTCTGCTCCAAACATACCGGGAGGTCTGGGTCTTCTCTGTCCAGATATGAAGTATTCTGAAGTGCACAGACACAGACACATATCACACAAGGTTAAAACCTTCATCTGCTTGCTCCCCTCATCCCCTCAGGTCAATCAATAAATCAGTCTTGGAGAAAGTCCCTGGTGAGCTCACTATATTAGACTGCAGGGACACACGATACCTCCCTGATTAGAAATTTAATCAACAGTGACTTACATGTAATTAAGCACTAAGACTCTCCTTACTGCTGTTTGTGGAGAAGCATGTGCAATGTGCACTTCTGGAGAAATAAGAGCGTTAGAGAGATGGGCGCTAATAGGCTGACAAGGATGTAGAAGAACATGGGGGCGTTAAATATGTATGTTAATATATCTCAAAGCTTTTGACCTGCTTTGAAAGTACTTATTAGCGTTTCAGGCACTTGACGGTCTACACTCTCAACGCATGCACAAGAAGAAAATGTAGAGTAGAGCAGTACAGTAAGATGCGTCACTGCGGGTTTTTTCTGAACTCCATTTGTACGTGTTCATTAGTGTAAAGCTTAAGTACTACACTACTACTACGTGCAATTATGGGTGACACGTCTTTTATGTAAGAAAAACTGCAAAACCCAAAGATATTCAGTTTAATGATGATATATGACAAAGAAGAGCGGGAAAATTCTCACATTTGAGAAGCTGAAATCAATTAATAGCTTCAGCTCAAAACATTTTTTGCTTTGTGTCGTAACTTTTTTTCAGAAACTGTCCCGGAGGAAAGACACCTAAACAATACTAAATGATTGACAAAATCAGCAATTTCAAGTGTTTTTCCCCCCACAATTCATAAGAATGCAGAACTACAGCTCATAAACATGTGCTGTGGTCAACTGAACATGCTGAGTCATGTCGAATCATTATTGGCCAGTCACGTGTCGACTGAGCTCACTGTGTACAGGAGTGAAACAAAAAAAAAAAAAAAAAAACTATCCTTTATATATGTCTAACACATACCAGAGAGATTGATTCAATTTCATTTACATAATGCTAAATCATAACAGAAGTTATCTCATGATGCTGTTTGGATAGAGCAGGTCTAGACCACAATCTAGTATCAGTAGTATCAGTCCAATTACATAAAATCTGTACAAAACAACCCAATCAAATATGGAAGTCCTGAAGTGAAGTGAAGACACTTTGCTTATAATGTTCACTTTTCTGAGTCTGAAGGTTTCTAATTGGTATTTTGCAATAAACAGAAACAAAAGGAAATTTGCATACAGGTATAATACATATTTCAGTGAATTCATTTTATAATTTATTGATCATATGTGTGCGTGTCAAAAGTTTGTTAAGTTTCTAAGTTAAAGTTTTTAAACTCACCCAGAAGATGGACCCACAATACTCGTCCAGAGCTGCAGCACACATGGTCCACACTGATGGTTTCCTTAGAGGACTGGACAACCGGCTGCCTCTTGCCCTCTGCCTCACTGCTGCTGAGGCCGACTCAAACGCTCTTATTATCTTCCCTGTCCACCCACTCCAGAGACAATTGCAGGACGTGACTCTGAGGGACTTTGAGCCATGAGGCGTTTAAATAGAAGCCCAACCTTGCAACCTTCTTGTGCAGAGAAAAGATATCAACATGATCTACAGAATCAATGTGAAGAGCAGAGCGGTTAATGCTTAACCTGAGTCTGGATTTCTTTTGTTTTAGGCAGAAGTTCTTAAATACTGTCCTCTGGCATTCCTCTGTGACTCGTTGGATGTCTGAGAGAAGCCTAGACTCGCAGCCATGACGGGACAATGAGAAAACTAAAAAACTGCAGGCAAAGTCAAAGAGAAAAATCCAGCTTTGCACTACCCCCACTGACACTCACATGTGTCTAAAGTTCAACATTTCAGGCAGATGACTGGATGTAAGAGAAAACAAAGAGAGAGACAGGCAGACGTGCAGAAGTATTCCTCTACTGGTGTTCCTTGTGTTAGGGGAGAAGCCCACCAAAAAAGGGAATGTGTTTATGGTAGAGGAGGGGAGGGAATGAGCTCATTAGACTCCTTTTCCTGTTTTGCTTCCACTTCTCTTCTGCATGCCGCTTCTGCAAGTCACATCAGATTAGTTTAAGGTGTTCTAATGAGGTTGTAGAAGCTGCTCAAGTGTCATTTGAACAATTTGCAGAAAGTTTGTCAAAGAAAAACACATAACTGTTGACTGGTGGGAATTCTGGGAGAGAGAAGGGTGGCTTCTCTCTTTCTTTCTGTTTCCCTTTTTAAAATCTAAAACAGATGTATTTCCTTTGTCTCTAACCTGCAGCAACTAACTGGTACAGTACATGACCAAAAGCGAAACTGTGCTACCATGTGAAAGCATGGACTTTCTTTTATATGCCAGGTTGATGTCAGGCTACTTTTTGAAAAGAATACACCAGAGGTGAATTGCTACCAGACACTAGTTCAGCACAAACAAAGTTTGCCAGCGTGGTAAGAGAGAAAGAAACACTTGAAACACAAATCAATCAACAGCATTGTTTTGTTGAAGCTGTGATCCATGTGTAAGAGTCATCCAGCCTCATATATCCCCCCATCGAGCAGATTAGGTAGAAACACAGCAGCATCCTTTCAGCTATATACGGTGCCCGAGTGTGTGGCAGTGTCTACGAGCAAACTATGGGATGAAACTTAAACTGCCATAGAGTAAAATGAATACTCAGCATGACCCAGGCAGATTTGTGTAGTGAAGTCATTCACCGTTATTAGTTGTCAGCTGACTGTGATGGTCCTAAAACGGAGTACTCTGACTGTGTGACGGTTAATCATTACATGTTCGATAACACAATATGGGTGTAAACCACATGAATCGCGTGTGTGTGTGTGTGTGTAGCTCCAAGGACAGCCATGTGACATGTGAAAACCTATACCTATACTGTAAATGTCTCATTTATAACTCTGGTGTGTAAAGGTGAGGTTGATGTTCTATTATAATGAGCCGTTTGTAGCTATCAGCTACAGATAGTGAAGTCTTGCTAAGATAGTGAAGTGCAGTTACTCGTTACTTAACTAGAGCAGCTGAGGCTAGAAAAACATGCAGAGGGTTACAGCAAACAGAGGTCAGGGCATTAGAGCAGAGAAATATTGTAAAGAGTAAGATGTAAAGTAACATTTGATTGATTTGCTTATCAGTATGTAAGGCATAGGCCATGGTATAGAAGAGGAAAAGGTCACCTTATAGAAATTTATAGAAATACGCAGAAGGCTATGGTAAGAGTTTAAATCAATTAAAATAATTTGTTGATTGATAGAAAATGAATTAGCAACAATTACAATTAGTATGACAATAGTATTATGTATTTCCCTGGCTCCAGTTTCTCAGAAGTTAACATTTGCTTGTTTTCTTAACCTTCCAGATATAAAAACTGAATATATTTAGGTTTTGGAGGTTTCCCACACAAAATAAGTAATTTGGATAGACCACATTGGGCTCTGAAGAATGTGTGTGCGTTTGCATTTTTTTTTTTATTATTAATTTCTAGAATTTATAGACTAAACAGTGAATCTAGAAAATAATTATTATCTGGACCCAATATAGGAAATAGGTGATAAAATTTGCCTACACTACTCAGCTGCTACATTCATTTTTCTTCACAGCAAATGTAACCAGAGGGCAAACTCTCTGTGTATACATACAGCTCAAATATTAAACGCAGCTCAACTGCATGTGCTTGTTTCTGCTCTCATCCAATACATGCCTGGACGAGACACCACGTTTTATCAGCTAAATTAAAGTCAGACAGTTTTATTCTGAAGTGAATATTTAGGTGTGGTTATGATGATTCAGAGGAGAATAAAGCCAATGAATGAAATTTTAGGTTTTCAACATAATGTGAGCAAGACAGTTCATCACTGATATTGAATTGCAGTGTTGTAATACAGAGTCAGGACTTGAAAGACAAAACACAACAATATGCAATAGCCGAGCGGCAGGGACTTTCCTAAGAGGTAGTTTAATGACGTAACTGAATAACCTTGCTCAGAGAAACCCTGTACAGATCAGAAGTCCATGTTTCAGTTTTGAAGGTTTTCTAGATTTTTCTTAGTCATCCAGATGACTAAGCAAAACACAAAGACCTAAAGAAACCATGAGATATTCAGCTGTTTGGGTCGCAGGCTCTTCAGAGTGTGTCTTATGTTACAGTACCTTGTATACTAACATTTTACTGGTTGCACATAGTTTTAATATCTGTAGTGTTGTTAGTTTAAATTGACCTTTGTGATGTAAAGTACAATATAGCTAGTCAGTTGTTTTGAGGTTTAAATCAGGTTATAAAACTGTTTACAGGGAAGTGACATTATCTTATGTCTCTGCTATGTCAGTGCCCCACTGACTGTATGACATCACAGATCCATCGACTCTCGCACTTCAGTCAGAAGATGTCAGTTTTCAGTGTGAGATTCACAAGATTTCAATCAACCATTTAAGAATCAATTCAGTATGATTAAATATCAATCAATATTAGTCTGACAACAAAGAACAGACAGGGCCTGTGCAGTCAGATTACTGATACGTGAGAATTACAAGAAAGACACATTTCTGCTATTCCATACAAACAGATATCTGCTAAATCCTCATCAGACAATAGCAGATTGAATTTGGGCCAATGCATTTCACAAACTATTTACTTGCATGCAACCAAAGCCCACTCAAAGGTTATGGAATACAAGCTGAAACCAGACACTTTCCTTCTTTGCTTACAGATTCTGCATTCATGTGCAGATATCCATTTATAGAGATTATTGCAACCGTGTTTCAACTGTGTTTTATATAGAAACAAAATGTGACGATGTGTAAAACACTGAAATCCCCCATTTAATTTAAAATAGCACAAGAACAACTTAAATGTTGAAACTAGAAATTTTTATTGTTTTTGGAAAATGCAAAAATTGCAAAGAATCAGTGAATTCCATTGTCTACAGTACATAATATCATTAAAAGATTCAAGTGAATCAGAAAAACAATCTCTGTATGCAAGGGACAAGGCCTAAAATAATATTAGATGGCTGTGATCTTTGGGCCCTCAGATGGCACTTCATTAAAAACAGACACGATTCTGTAGTGGACATCACTACATCGGCTAAAAAACCCTGGGGTGAGGTGGAAAACTGTCCTGGTCTGATGAGTCAAAATTTGAAATTCTGTTTGGAAATCATGGACGCAGAGTGACAATGGAGGAGGTCCAGAGAGAGGTAAAGGTTTTCCAGATGTGAAGTGTGTATCTTTCTATGAGAGCCCTGATATTCTGAGATTCTTCTTCATTGATGATAATATTTTTTGTCTTTCAACGAGACAGTCTGGTCATAAAACATAACATAAACACAAACACACAACATAAAACCGTCAGCTGAAGATCACTTTGTTGTCTGTTGTGTATTTGCCTACTTGTCTGACATTGGAAAACAAAATAAAATGCACTTATTTGTTGATTTTTTTTTTTTTATTAAATTCTGAACAAACTGAGTGAAGTCATGTTTCTGTCTCAATAAAAATATTACAGGAGGTCACAGCTTCGCTTTATCTTCCACTACTGTAAATAAATGTAGATCAACTATATGGCAACTGAGAAAAAAATACTGTTTTACAGCAACCACACTGATCAGTGCTTCTTCTTAATGTAGCAATCTATTAAGTATTTTTTACATTATTTCTGAGGCCACATACAGGTATACAACTCTCCACTGTGAGATACTTTGCTAGACTGCATATCCCAAGCGGTTGTAGGGCTGTCCCTGAACTCTAACTTTACAAAGACTGGCTGATCAATGATTAAACCAAAAAAAAAAAAAAAATTATTCTGGGCTTTCTAACAATCAGTGATAACATATCAGTATATATTACTCATGATCACCTTTGAGGTACCCGTTTTGTTGTCTGTCATGATTGTCCAGTACCCATTCACAAAGTATTTCTGGCTATTGCATTAAGAGTGCGGACTTTGCTCACATCTGCCACCTTCAGGCCATACTCAGGTGCTGAGAAAGCAGCTCCCATCGTCACACAGGTGTTTCTGCGCAAGGAAACATCATTAGACAGCAGCAACAATTAAGTGCAGCCATATAAGTTATAGAATATATTAGTTTTATTCCTTATAGCTGCAAGAAGCTGCACAATGTATTCAAGCATCAGAATGCCATTTCTCAGCTTTTAAATGAACTGAGGCTGGATTTTAACACACCTGAACTTCATGGCAGAATCTTTACTGGAGCGGGCTGAGCAGTGAAACTCTTGAGCCCCTGACCCCTCCAAAATTCTCTGCAGGTTCCTCTCTGTGATACCCCCTCCTGTTTTAAAACAACATAAACAATTAAGAAAAAAAACATGTGTTAACTGCTTACATGAGAAAAGCAAAAGTACTAACCTGGCATGATGGCAATTCTCCCTTTAGCCTGTTGAATGAAGGAAAAGGTGGAGATAAACAGCCATCCCTTTTTTCATATACTTGCATGCAAACACTGCACCCATGCATATAATTAACACATACTTGATCAATGAGCCGTTTAATGAGCGGGAGTCCCTCCAAAGCAGATGTGTCACAGCCACTTGTCAACACGCGCTGCAACCCTAATGATATCAGAGTCTCCAGAGCAACCGTTGGATCATGAACCATGTCAAAAGCTGCAGTAGGATCAATGTCAGTTTAATAACATGAATTCAAACTATACTTGTAAAATATATTTAAATGTATTCTAGCACCTTTTAGGTACCATGTTGATAAAAGCACTCTAAAGAGTTTTTGCTTTATTTAGGGTGATATTTTCTCAGGTGTAATTTCTGACAGCTGCAAAGGATTTTAAAAGCTTTAAGCCTATGTGATTCAAAGGAGAAAATGTTACCTCTGTGGAAGGTGACAGGCAAAGGTCGAGCAGCAGCTAATAAGCAAAAAGTGACAATCAGACAGTAACAATAGAAAACCTCAAACAAAATAACAAAATAACAAAGTTGGAATACAAAAAGAGTTGCACATTTGGAACATTTTTCCTCTCTTTGTGAGCATACGCACTCATTATGGTTGTTTATTCAGAGCAATAGCTGTACAGTTTCATTCAAAGGCTGAAACATTGATTTTATTTTTGTATTGTGAGTAACTGACAACACAACGATTAGGTGTATATACGTGCTTTTACCTTTCAGATTTCAATTAATTTGACTGGACTTGTTTCTCACCAGCCCACCAAATCAACCAATTTTGTATGCAGTGTAAGACATTTGAAAGCAATGTGAACAACAGAGCAACCATAAAATTAAGTTTGGACCCATGCCTTTAAAACATATCAGGTCTTATAAACGTCTTTGTTTTGCGATGTGATTCAAACAGGGTTCAAAAGTATTGGCAGACTCTGCAGGAAGAACGCTTGGCTGTGGTGAATAAAATTAAATCTTCTCTTTTTTTTAACTATTATGATTCAATAGGAGGTAGAATTTCACATGATGCTGCAGAGAAATATGGGTGGGATATTGAAGGGGATATGAGGAGGGAACCATGTCATGTGCTGATATGTGAAAAGATATGGAGCTGTTTTATTATTTATGTCAGAGAAAAAGCTGAAAGCTGACAACAGAAAGCACACAATTATCTTTGTTATGGATTATTTGTCCAATAAGTTGCATTTTATTTTCAGGAAGTTTTAGTGTAGTCTATAAAAAGTCCAAATGATTAAAGAATTATATGAAACAATGACAGGATGACATCTAGAATAAATCAATTATTACACACATTGTGCATATTGTGTATTTTATATAAATAAGAAAGATGACAAAGGGCCTTGTGTATTTGCCCGGCAGACATTTTTTAGTGCAAACATTTTGACTTGTCATCACAGGTATTGCTAATAACATTAATGTCTACATTTAACTTAGGTGTTCCAGGATGACACCTTGCATGTATATAGACCGCTGGTACCTGAACGCCTCAGTGTAATACAGCCATTATTAATGTTATTAATTACACTTGTGCCTTTGACACCAAGAAACTGAATAAACGGATCCAGAAGGCTGGCTTTGTGCTGGGGACTGCTCTGGAGCCCCTGCAGCTGGTTGTTGAAACATAATGGACAATAACTCACATCCACTACATGACCTCCTGATCAAACAACACAGCAGATTTAGTCAGAGACTCCTTCAGTGCCACTGTAAAAAGGCCCGCTACAGGAAGTCATTCTTGCCCACTTCTATTACACTGAATAATGACTTCCCTCTGTGCAGAGAGAGGAGGACCATTCTGTAACAGTTGTCTTTGAACTTAATGTAGCAATCTATTTGTGCTGCAATCTATCTACATTATTTCTGAGGCCACATGAGGGTATACAACACACAAGTTGTTTTGCACAATGCAGATTTTTTTCCCCATTTTTTAAAAGATTTTTTTGGGCCTTTTGAGCTTTATTGACAGCTTGAAGAGTGACAGGAAATGTGGGGAGAGAGAGATGGGGAAAGACATGCGCAGCACCACCGCGGCAATGGCTGAGCCTTCATACATGGGGCGGATACTCTAACGACTGAGCTAAACGACACCTCCACAATGCAGATTTTTTCACAAGAGTTTGTATATTTCTTTGTATATATCTTTCTTTTGTATATTTTGTATCGCAGACTTTATATTTTTACATGGTTAGAAGAATATGTTCTTCTTTCACTCAGACTTTATTCTATTTATACTGTATCTACCTCATGCCTTGTTTATATAACTATGTGACTGTTCTGTGTTTGCGTTTGTATTTCGGGTGAAATGCACTTGTAAACCTGAGTGAAAAATATAAATTCCCTTTATCTATCTATTGCACGAGATGTCAAAAAGTCTATTTCCAAAAGGCAGTGTTTGTCTGTGTTTTTAATTCTGGTGACATTAAGGACAAATGTCATTTTGTGTATCATTGCCACATGTATAATATCCTAAAGAGATAAGGAATCCTGATTTCTCGTGGCTCTGTGTGGGTAACATTTTGAAATGCCATTTTAGTGAGAAGGTGTTCATTTTGATTATAGTACATTTCTGTAATATAAACGTGATCTTTTACTTTTCTTTTAGGATTTTGTGGAACTGTACAGTAAGCATTTTGGTTGAGTTTTCTTTTACATACAGATGAGATCAAATATACAGGCAGACATTACCCAGTAGCTCCATACAAAGCTCTGCGTCCACCCGTCCATCCTCTGTCAGGGCTCCCAGCACTAGTCCATCGGCCCCATGGATCTTCATTAGCTCTATATCCTTCCTCATCACCTCCACTTCCTGGTCTGAGTACAGGAAGTCCCCCCCACGAGGCCGTATCATCACATAGATTGGAATTTTTACATACTGCTTCACTACCTGGAGCAGACCTGTGGCAAGGCAAATAATGGCGGCAAGTGTGATTTTACGTCCTTCAGGCAAGCCTCATCTGGTCTCAGCAGATACTCTACCCCTTGTATGAATATCTGTACTGAACTGTTCTCACCTAGACTGGGAGTGAGCCCTCCTTCCAAAAGACTAGAACAGAGTTCAAGTCGACCTGCACCTGTTCCGAGAAAAAATATATATATATATTGTGATCTATGACCTTTGATGAATGAAAAGTGCATGTTCATTTAATCAGTAAGTACAGAACAAAAGTGTTTCACTTGTGTTTGATTGCTTGTTACCTTTGCCCCTTTACTTTCAAGTACTCTAAAGCATCACCTCTTTAGCAGATGAGTCATGTTGGGTTTAACGTGAAAAAAATATCATTATTATTAAAATGATTCATATCACAAACCTCCTCGTTCAGCATTGACAGCAGACTCCACAGAGTCGACGCACACCTCCATTAAAAAGCCATCTGCCATACTGACAGTCTAGACAGAGAGACGCAAAGACAGACAGACAGACAGGGACAGAGAGAGAATCACTGTGAAGTTGTTGGTCAGCACGTCCGCAATCCTTTAGCCAACAATTTGAACAACTACCTGTCAAATCCACCTCCTCTCGAAAAACAGGGCCTTGTCAGTCGACTGGAAACGACATGAAGTCACTACATGTTGTTACTGACTGACTGACTGACTGCAACCACTACAGTCAGTAGGGGTCAACGTCTTCCGGGTAGTTGAATTTTAAACACGCGGTTTAGCGGGTGGACGGTGCTATTATGCTTATGCAACATGGGAGAAGGTGGTCCGCCCATTCGGGATACGCTAGGACACAAAACATGCACCAACCACCTAGACGATCCGTGTATTTATAATAAAATAAAAATAGAAATTGACACATAATATATCTGTATTTGTGATTTTGCATGTTCGTATCGTGTTTCCCGTCTAACAAAAAATAAATAAATCTTCATTTGGGCGTTATTTTGTTGTGACGTCAGGAGGTCAAAGTTAAACCGTTAGGAAACATGGTTATGTAGCAGTTAGCACAGCCACAGCTTTTACACCTGAGCTTCATCTCTTACATTAGCACAGCAGGACCGGCTAAGCGCCAGCAGACATCTAGGACACAGAAATGTTACTGTCGTCATTACGGACCACATTTTTTTGCGGCTGTAGAAATGCTGGCAGGGGACTTCAGCACAGCAACACTGTGAGTATTCAGCCAGCTGCTAACGTCGGCTAACTAGTTAGCTTAATGGAATAAGGTCAGACTGTGCACTGCGAGCTATAAAGCTAATTATGACACGAAAAGACAGAAACATAACCCGTCAGCCAGCTCCATTATGTCCCACGTTGGTGTTGTTTTCAGCGTTTATTCAATTTAGTTAGAGCAGTCAACGATGAAGTTACCTGCCTGGTTGTACTCGGCAGTAGTCACGTCCGCATGTCCTGTCAGTCCTCCCATCATCGCGATGCTGCGTTTAGTTGTGCAAAAAAATGAACGTCCGAGTTGGAAGTATTAAAAAAATATATATATATATATATATGTATTAAAGAAAAACCCGGTAAACTGAATTAATTCATGCAATATTGTAATTTCCAATAACTGCATTTCCAAAACAACCAGAGAAATGTTAAACTAACTAACCAACCAATCAGCCTGTAATCCTTTTGTCAATCAAGTCCTGAATATCTGTCACCATAGCATATGTGGACATCTGAATATTACCTCCACCGTACATCCCACGGGGACATTGTCATCTATCATGAAACAAAAAGTCCTCACCAAACTGTTGTCACAAAGTTAAAAGCATACGTTTTTGTGTAATATATCATTTCATGCTGTTTAATTAAGATTTCTCTAGCGTGATTATAAAGTATTTTTCTTAGTGAGGTAAATTTGACAGTTTTTAAGGATATACATTTCAGAGTTATGTTTTCTGGTGTTATTTCAAGTCCCCCTTCTCTCCTTTATTTACATCTTCAGCGGAGTCCACAGCTACGACAATGGCTTGTGAAGAGAGGTCAGAGCACCATCACAGTAGAGGCCGGGGCCTCCTCCGCCCCAGCAGCAACTACTGTCCCCAACGCAGCCTCAAATCGCATAGTAGGTCGCTGGTTACTCGGCTGCAGCGGGCTGGTGGTTGGGGCTGTTGTCTTGGGTGGTGTCACAAGGTAGAAGTGACTGTATATAAAGTATGTGTGTAATAGTCATACTTATATTGAAGTAGTGTCTATAGTTGCTTACTGTACATGTGCATTTGTTTCAATAAGGCTAACAGAATCTGGGCTTTCCATGGTTGACTGGCATCTGGTGAGAGAAATGAAGCCACCGCAGTCACAAGCAGAGTGGGAGGCTGAGTTTTCCAAGTACCAACAGTTTCCTGAATTCAAAATGTAAGCCCAACCTTTTCTACCTTTATCAAGACACACACTTAAATAGTTTTTAAAAGCAACCTACAATTAATATTTAAAACACATGTTTGGAACCTGTTATCAATTGATTGACATGTATTTTAATTTACAGACTAACATGACAACAACACAACAACACAAGTTTTTGTTTTTTAAAGTTTTAAAAGGTTTTCCTCACATCGCCAGTGATTTTAAACACTGAATAAAAAGTGTCCTATATTGCTGTTTAATGACAAACATCTTTCACAATTTTATAATTTAATGTATCTTGGTGGTAAGTAGGAAACAAAATAATAGTTTGAGTCTTTGATTTAAAGATTAATAATCTTTTTTCTTAAATTTCCCAGAATGAACCATGACATGACTCTGCCAGAGTTTAAGTTTATCTTCTACATGGAGTGGGGTCATCGGATGTGGGGTAGGCTGGTTGGACTTGCATACATCCTCCCCACCGTTTACTTCTGGAGGAAAGGATATTTCAATCGCTCCATGAAGGGAAAAGTGCTCGGGCTTTGTGGATTTGTCTTTTTCCAGGTAAGACTCAATACAGCTGTGGTGATGGGGGAGGATCACAGGAAGCCAGTTCACACCTCATTATTAGTGCAGTCTTTTTTTGTAGAGCAGTATGGCAAATTAATATCAAAAACACATGAACGGCTGTAACATTGTGTGTGTCCTCTCAGGGCCTTCTAGGGTGGTACATGGTAAAAAGTGGTCTGGAGGAGAAGCCTGAGTCTTATGACATCCCGCGGGTCAGCCAGTATCGTCTGAGTGCTCACCTTGGTTCAGCGTTGTTGCTCTACTGTGCCAGTCTCTGGACAGGACTTACCCTGCTGCTGCCTACACACAAGGTACAGTTAGTGTCTCTTTTCTACAGATCAAACACTCATTCTAGTGGTAGTTGCTTTGTGACAGCACATCTTTCACTTACTGTGAAATGGTTGTTAGAGAACATTATTCCATGTTTGTTTTTCTGCATTTAAGAGATACTGCATTCTATTTAATTACAACTTGAGTGCCTCTCCTATTTACATCTTACATCAGTATTTGTAGTTTGAAAAGAAGCAAATTAATAAATGGTTGAAAATTCCCCTTAAAATGATTCATTCATCACAATGTAATTGCCAATTAACTAAATTACATCCTTTTCTCTCTGATTGCGCCTCCCTCTACTTGCCTTTCTCTTCACCCACGGCTGGGCATTGTCTTAACTTAGCGTGGCCTTATATACATCTTATATACCCCTTTAATATACATCTTCTCTATAGTGGTGCAACTTTTTTTTTCTTTCTTTCTTTTTTATTCATGACGCACTTCTTTCACAGTTGACAGAAACCAAACGTCTCCTGCAGCTTAGAAGGTTTGCCAAGGGTACTGGTGGACTTGTCTTCCTTACTGCTCTTTCAGGTACTGTTTGTTCTGATGTGAATTAAATGACAAACATAAATATGTGAATCTATACAGTCACAGGAGTGCTTTCAGTTTCAAGCCTCTTTCAAGCTATGTAATGTAATGCAGTACAGTCTACTGTAGAGCATATTCAGTCAACAGGAATATTACAAAAACATATCAAAGTGAAGTTTATCTAATGTTGCAGACTGTTAAGATGGGAAAATGCAATCTATACATGTGCGTTTACACAGGTGCTTTTGTTGCTGGTTTGGATGCTGGGCTGGTGTATAACTCGTTCCCTAAGATGGGAGAACGATGGATCCCCGATGATTTGCTGGCATTCTCTCCTGCCCTCAAGAACTTCTTTGAAAATCCCACGACTGTGCAGTTCGACCACAGAATTTTGGTATTTTGTTATATCTAAAGTGAAATAACCTTATCTGCAACATTTAATTTAAGTGAAATGTTATTTCAATTATTTAATTTTTTCCAGGGGATCTCCTCTTTGACTGCGATTACAGGCCTATACATGTTCTCAAGGAGGATGATCCTACCCAGGAGGGCTAAGATCGCCATCAGCCTTCTCACAGCAATGGCTTATGGACAGGTAAGCAGTCAGTCAGCTCAGAAACATGTAAACTCAGTCTATTACTCTTCAGTGTAACTAAACTCCGCGTGTTTGTGCTCCTCAGGTTGCCCTTGGAATCAGCACCTTGTTACTGTATGTCCCCACTCCACTGGCAGCAACTCACCAGTCAGGCTCTGTAGCTCTTCTCTCACTGGCCATTTGGGTTCTGGCAGAGCTCCGCAAGATGCCCAAATAAAGGCGTGCTCCTTTATGGATAAATACAATCCCCACTAGCCACGCCTCAAACTTCTAAGAGTCAGCATTGACTTTGAACGAGGCATTCAGAGAGAAAAAAAAAAGAGTGACAAAAAGAGGCATTAAACACTGGACTTTTATGCATATGAAGTATCTGTCCTGTGGTGAATAATGTGACCACAAAGTCACAGAGGTGTAATTGTAAAAAAAAATACAGTCTGTCAAGGCTGAGGAATTGACTGAACCGTTTATGAATTCACGCTGTCATCAGAAGATGACAACTTTTGAAGTTTTTTGTTTTGAATTGGTGACATGCAAAAAGAAGAAGATGCTGACGATTCCAGCAGGATTTCCATTGAAGGCTACATATTTGGTTTGCAGTCAGGAATATCAAAAGTGAACTTGATCACTGTTTTTGTTCATGTACAAAATTTACTTACCAGGTGGTCACTCATCTGTTGCCTTGTCATACACTGCCTGTTAGTAGAATCAGATGTGGCTGTTGGGATTATATGATTATATATATGATATATATGATTATATATGATTATATATATGATTATATGTATATTTAAATTATGAACCGTTTCTTTCCGACCTTGTGATGAATGATGAGGTAAAAAAAAATGCAGCTTTTTGATCATTGCTTTGTACTGTATCTTTAGAAATGTAAAGCTGAAAGCACTGTCTTAATTTAATAAAGACAATTATGTACAGTCTTTAAAATTCAAACTCCAGTCCATTTTGCATAGTAACTGTGATTTTTTTTTTTATTGTCTCTGTACAAAATATACACAATTTGAATATGTAATGCAACCAGTTGAGGCTAGCTAACTAGACAGTCAGTACAACGGGTTAGTAGTTTTCATTGTTCTAGACACAGTACATGCAGGTATAGACAGGTTTTACTCTTGGTCATGAATGGAAGTTAAAGACTGTTGGCAAGGAACAATCAGAGCCAAACCACTGTTTCCCCAGAAAATTATAAATGCAGAACAGAAATAACTGCAGGGTGGGAAGTGCATATTTTAATCAGGGTTTTAGTATACCCTTATACTGTGCTCTGAGAGGAATGAGAGGTTGGATGAGTGGAAAGGTGCTGATTTGTGGTCGAGAACATTATTGCTATTTCATGTTAGTCTCTCTGCGTTTAAAAGACACCGCAGCCTATTTAATTACAGCACGAGTGCCTCTTCTACTTATACCACCGTCCTTTTAAAAATATTTGTATTTGAAAAGAAGCAAATTAATACGTGGTTGTTAAATCCCTTAAAAATAATTCATTCATCAGAGCGTAAGGTGGGTTTACAACCTAAAGCTACACTTCAATTTGGACAGTGTGCAGGCCAACCATATTGTCAGTTTTCCAAATTACAACCTTTTATCTCTGATTGCCCCTTGCTCTGCTTACTACACATAGCTTCCCCCTCTCTCTTCACCCACGGGTGGGCTTTATGTCTTAACTTAGAGTGGCTTTATGGACCTCTTTAATATATGTCTTCTCTTTGGTGTTACAGAGAGAGGGAGAATACAGAATGGTGGTGGTGGGGGAGGGGGGGGCATAAAAGAAAGTATGTTACTGAAACATGTCTCTCACTAACAGTGCACACACACACACATACTATTTCTCTTTGAAATTGAATGAGCCTAATTTGATGCAACAAGAGTTTTGAGATTTTTCTTTTTTTTTTTTTTTGAAGTGGTAGAACCTGCTACAACCACAACATTTCCGATTACAAGAAGTTCACAAATACGATCTGCAATCTAATAAACTCCCCTTGAATGTATATTGATAGACTAGTACGACTATGGTATGCCAGTCCTGTGTTGAGAGAAGAGATGGTCAAAACAGCTCGTCAACTATAGTGCAATCCCCACATTGTACTGCCTAATATCACACCACTGGGAATGCTAGAAAATGTACAACAGTCAATAGACACCTACAGCTAGGACTGTGATAGTTTGGAAGGCCAGGAATTATTCTACCAGAATCCCATGAATGGATTTGGGTGTTGCCCCATTAGAGTCTTACACTGGTAAGATGGAGGACATCTCTTTCTGTTAAACATGCACACACACATACACAAAGGGTGAGGCACCTGTGAATGACTAGGAACAGCAGACAGACAAGCAGACTTTGGAGTATCTCTGTAAATACATAATTGGATATTAGTGACATCATCATGCGATATTGAAATCAGTTCCTCATTGAAAACAACACGTTTGAATCTCCATAATACGTGATCGCCTGGATCTCCAATTCATCAGTTGTTTTCTCAGGAAGTGTCGTCTTCTCTCTCTCTCTCTTTCTCTCTTTCACCCACTAGATGGTGGCAGACTCTATTTCTATGGCCGGGGCATGAGCAGTCTTGCAGCTCTGGGGAGGTGTTACCCACATGCACAGAGGCAGGATCAGATTCACAAATCCAAATCTCAGCCGTCACAGGGAAAAGGAGAAAAATTTATTAGCACAATGTTTGGAGACAACTTCCTCCCTCTGAGTTCAGCCATTTCAGGCCAACATAGTTCCTTCATCAGTAATAGTAATAAATAATAAAAGTTCAAATAAAACAAGTGGGGGGTGTTGAGTGTGCCAGTGCCGGTGAGCCCACTGCTTGTCTTCTTTCTCTGTGTCTCTAGGATAAAACTAAGGTTCGGCATGATGAGGAAGGGAGCTGGGAAAACTCCATTGTTGCTTGGAGAAATGTCACTGGGGGTCCAGGACGAGGGAGAGGGCCTCTCAGTGCCCTCGGGACTCACAGCTCTGAACAGACACACAAGCATAAGCTTGCAAGTCAGAAAACGGCCACACACACACACGCATTCACACACACACACACACACGCACGCATACACATTCACAAACTCTTTCTCCCTTTTCAATCCTGATCCCTCTTACACACACACTCCCCTCCCTGGTGGCAGCGTTCTGTCTGGTCCAGCCTCTTAGATGACATTGTCAAACAGCTGCATGGACTGCATGATGTTCTCATCCTAGATGGAGATAAGAGGTTTGAATAAGGAGCCAGTATATGATTTTTATCCTCGTGTGTTATCCAAATGAATGAAATTGCCAAAGTGAGGATTCAAGTTATAGTCTGATGGCTTTCTTGCCGATAATTAGATGAGTAGATTTATGCCACACCGGTGTCTGTCCATTAAATACAAAGCTAGAATCAAATGATCTCAGTAATACATGTTATATCTTGTTTGCTTTTGTCCATCAACAAAGAGAAAAGCAAAGCGACAAGTTGTGGTTTTATGAGGACTTATGTGCTGTAAATATTTCTTTCTAAATTTCATGGAGTGGCTGGCTTTCAGTCTTTATGCTAAGCCAAGCTAATCAGCTCCTGGCGCATGCTAAATGTACACACATGAAATCTTCTCATCCAACTCTCTACAAGAATGCAAGTTTCCAAAAATGTTCAAGTGTTCCTTTCCACTTTTCCGCCCCACCTTTTTGCATGACTCGATAAACTCCTCGATGGTGACCACACCGTCTTTATTCCTGTCCATTTTCTGAAAAAAAAAGAGAAAGACAGCCAAAGATTTACTCGCTAAAATGCTGCTGTATGTTCAATAATGTTGTACATGATCATATTTTACATAATATATCTATTAGTAACTAGTAATATCTATAATGAGGTGTTCAGATTAACCTGGAAAAAGCTCTCCACGTGTTCTCTTGGAGCATCGTCCTGCATAGTGGGGTATGTGTACTTCCCCATCATGTCGTAGATGGACTTCATGATGTCCAACATCTCCTGAAAAGTGACAAACATGAGAAAATATTATTGAGGATGGAGACTGTTTGACAACATAAAAAAATCACTTTGAAGCTGAGCCGTAGAGGTTTCCAGAGGTATGCCCCAACTAATATTAATTAAGTATATTATACACTCATTCCATAAAAAAAATAACATTGCTATATCATGAATGTACGAGGCATATATACAGTATATAGTATATATAATGTGTGTCTGTCATACCAGAGCAAAGTCCTAAATTTCAAAGGCTGGTGTGTTCAGTGGTCAATTTACACACCTGAATACCAACAAAAATTAAATGTACGTAGCCAAAACTTCCACAACTCCTTAGAATACTGAAGGCGTGACCTCATAGTCCTCATTAGTAGCTACAGCACTGCTCGGAAGCCATTACAGCAAGTAATTCAAAGCAACCTAAGAACAGCTTAATGTGAGTGTGTGTGTGTGTGTGTGTGTGTGTGTGTGTGTGTGTGTGTGTGTTACCTCTTTGGTGATGCAGCCATCCTTGTTCAGATCATAGAGATTGAACGCCCAGTTTAACCGGTCATTAATGGTCCCTCTCAGGATGATAGACAGGCCAAATACAAAGTCCTGAGATAGAAGGGAAACAATCTCCTGCATTGTTTGGGCACTGCGTAAATCTTGACATAGTAAAGTCTAATCAAGTCTTATCACTGGGTGGATACAGCTGTGGTGGCAAATTTCTCTAGAGCACATTTTTGCTTTTATCTCTCAAAAGAAGCTGATATAAGAATAGAGCTCACCTCAAAACTAACTGAGCCGTTCTTGTTAGTGTCGAAGGCTTCAAACAGGAAATGTGCATACATACTTGAATCTGCGAAGACAGAAACTTACTTACAGTGACCCGTGTGCTCTCGAAACATTAAGCAAAGTCTTTGAACACCTTTTCACAGCAAGCTAAATATAACCAAGATATAAGAATAATTTCAAATACAACTGGAGGCGAGTGGTTAACATTTCATCAACCTAAATATCATAAAATGAAAAATTACCTTGCCTCTTTGCAGTGCATGGACTATAGTTCAACAGAGCAGATTTATAATGAGTTAATTAAGTTCGTTTCTTTGTGATGATTAAAAAGCTCCATGTGTAACTCTACAGAATCAAATAAATTAGGTTATTTACACCTGAATGTAAAATTTAGAAAGAATAGGAAGAATAGCGTTAATGTAATTATTATGGATGCAGCTGGAGCTCTTCATGTTTAGGTGTTGGGAGCTGACAACTCACCTCCCTGTGGAAAGAACTGGGAGTAAATGGTCTTAAAGTTCTCCTCATTCACCACACCACTTGGACACTCCTGGGAAACAAATGTGAATTGAGAAAACTCATTAGTTCCCATCTAGCACAGAATATATAATGGACTATGCAGTAATTTCAGTTCTCTGAAGATTGATTCTGCTTTTAACTCCCATGATGATGTAACTAGATTTTTTAGGGGTTCTATTTATTTGCAGTCTCACCCCCTCCCGCTGTCTTACTCTATACTTCTGCCAAACGTACATTTTTGAAGCCTCTGTAGAGGACTTGCAGCTCCTTCTTGGTGAACTTAGTCTGCTCCTGCAGCTTGTCCATGCTTTCAGGGCGATGACACACAGTGGATAGCTCAAAGTCATCTTCCACGCTGTCTGTGTGAGGAAGAGACCATTGTTAGTTAGCATTTATCGTCACTACACCCTCAGCAGGGTACAGGGCCGCCATGACTTGGCAATTAAGTCATCAAACTAACAATGACATCATAAGACCTGTAAGTCTTATACTTCAGGGCAGAATATTATGTGCATTTTTTTTTTTTTTTTTGCAACGTTAATCATTATTTCACTGAAAAACATGTCAAAACCTGAGCGGATGCAATTTTTTAATACGTAATTGTGAGGTTGCCACGTCAAGCTGTTTCCACACATCTTTGAACCAGCTATAGTACTTCATATCACAAAGCAAAACATGGTTGTGAAAACTGTAAAATGATCTATAAAATGAATGTGTCTTGTCTAAAAACTCAAGCTCAAGAGCAATAAAGAAAGTAGGGAGGGCATACGTTTAAGATGGATGAAAATGGTAGACTTTAAAAGGTGCGAGACTGTCGCAAACACATATTCTTCATCCCCTTCTCATTCCATCTGTTTCTCCACGAGTAACTGACAACTCATATGTGTCATACATTATAAGTTCTTACTAGTTTTGACCTCACTTGGTATCTCCGTTAAAGCCATCACACACACACACATGTTCCATTGCCAGAACACGGACAGAACACACTTCAAATCAAAGAAGGTTTAAAAGCTGAGAGTGTCTCTGTATGTGGGTTTATGTGTACACTAGTTGTTTTGGTGGCTGTGTGTACAAGATTGCATCCGCAAGTGGAGATGTATAGAGAGTGAAGGAGCACTTGCTTTGACTGATTGAGGGGGCAGCCGAGGGCTTGCAGCATGGCAGCAGCTTGAGGAATCGCTGCTTTATGGTTTTTTTGCTTTGGCTGGTGGAAGGATTACCTGCAATCACCAACCATAGCACAGAGGTTAGACACGCACACACAGGCAAGTTCTGCAGATTTAATTTTTGTTTTCACACATGCACACATGCCTGTAAAAACCAAAGAAAATACACTCCATGCAACGGACAGATGCAACAACAGATGTGCCGTTTAGTCAAATTGGTAATTGCCTGCTGACCTGGCTTAGCGATGGGAGACCACGAGTACCACTGCAAACAGTAGATATTGCCACACAACAGATCGTGACCCCTAGAAACACACAGTAACCCTAATCAGACCGGCTCTCATATGACAATGCCACATTCAGCAAGCTGTGTAAAAAACCAGCAGAGAGTTTCAATTCAAAACACAAGTCAAACATCAACAGTTTTAATTAACAATCCGCTTAAACGAGGGCTTAACTTCACTTCACAGGAGAATATAATTTGCCAGACAAATGTGCTGCAAAACCACCTCGAGCCCATCACGTCTACCGCCACAGTGCCAGTTCATCAAAAAAGCAAACACTTCACAGAATGATAATGACAATCAGATAGGGGAAGTAAAACACATTCGCACACATGAACCCACATACTTACTCTTGCCTCCTAGTTTCCATGGTAACAATCCCCTCACTCCTTTTAGAAGGACCCCAGCGGTCTGAGGAATGAAGGCCATGATGGGGTGAAAACCAATAGAACCACAGACCCTCCACTGATTCTCAAGCCTCTGTGATGTGTCAAGTTGTTGTCTCCCTGCTCCCTGGAGCCACAGGGACTCTGCCGACCTGGCGTCATTTGGAGCCAGAGCAGGCTGAGCATATTGTCCAATGGATACCAGATTAATACATCCAGCTGCCTTGCACAGGCCCATTCCTCTGCCCCAGGCTCTCTCTCTATGTGTGTGTGAGTACATTATCTTTTTCCATGCGGACTCAACAGCTTACCACAGTACAGAAAATAATATCAAATGCTTTGATAAACGGTCAAAGGTAAAGTACTCCTGAAGTAAGGTGCGGGAGACTAGTAGTAGATGAGTAGTTCCACTGTTTGTATGCACATAATACTGTACATTTCCTGTGATTGTTTAACAATAAACATAAAAAAAGTAAATCTTTAAGTAGTGATGGCAAAGCAATCACAGTGCATCTCTGCACAGTGGTGGATGCAGTGCAATGGTGTAACTGGTTGAGGTAAAGCTAATTGTAACTAAATGGACTAATCTACTAAATGGACCTTGAGTTGAGAGTGTTTTGTTCATTGCTGTTCAAGAAAGCCAACGTGGACAAGAAGTTCTTTAAATGCCCAGAAAACAATTTCATGACTGGGTAACTCCATCTGCTGAGAAAGATCATGTGATCAGATCGAAAGCTCAAGAACAGCTACCAGATGGAACATGAATGAAGTGAAACTGTTTCATCTTCTTTATATATTATCTTATCACTACGGCATAGTAATTCATCATATCTTCTCATTTCATCATATGTTTCAGCAAAGTCAAAATACATCAAAACTATACCTGCATACTTGAATACATCAGACATGCCACCAGTGGTCAAGGTCTATCTCGTGGGTATATGTAAAGTTTGGAAAGTCTGAAAAGTGACAGCTTTGATGATTTATCTATTGGAAACTATTAGAAAATACATTTTTAAAGTAGCCTTCACATCTCTGATGGTTATTGTGTTACAGCTCTCTGTCTCTGGGTGCGAGCAGACAAATTTAATTTCTACTGATTGTTCTGAAGGCCTGGACAGAGATAGGCCACAAAAAAAAAAAGATGTAAAAAAAAAAACTTGATGATTTCCACTGAGCTTGAAATACTTGTGAGGACCATGAAAGCTGGATCTACTGGTAACTGTCAACTGCTTGTTTTAGCGCTGAGATGCATTTCCCTCTCTTTCTGTCTCACATCTCCTCTGTTTCTTTCTCTGTATTTTTGTTCTTCGCTGCGTGCAATTTCTTGCTTGTTGTGATGTCTTTGAATAAATGCGCTCCGGCTGTCTTTGCCAAGTTTATCTTGGATAAGAAATACAAGCACTTCCATTTGAGGTCTCCTATATTTGATTAAAAAAAAAATGCCCCAAATAACTTAAACGAAGCAGCTGTTTTAAAGCATACCATCAGCGTGGTATTTAGAAAAATACAGTATTTAATATGTAAGAAGAAGTCTCATATTAAGAGAATGGAAGTAACACTTGATAACTGTGTTGTAAATATGTTCTTTAGGGCGGAGCTGACAATGAGACCAGAAATTTGGCCTGCCTAAAAACTGTTTATTTCTCAGCAGTCAAGGGGAGGAAAAGCTACTTTACCCAGCGTGGCCTGTAGTGATTGTGCACTTAGAGTTCAATAGATTCCTCCAGGGCAAACTGACAGACCATCACAACTCTTCAGGAAATAAGAAAAACAACTCAATTTTTAGCTTGATGGCAACACTTTTTTTTTTTTTTTTTTTTTTTTTACAATATCCGGAAACTTTTGAAGGACTCATAAACCCAAGAGATCTGAGATTTTTCTCAAGGCACAAAGAAACCATGTAATACCTCAAGTGAAGTCAAGGCATGAAGGAATTACAGTTTAGTGCCACAGTGATGAAAGTATACTGCTGATGGGGATACAGACCGGTTGTGCAGATCATTGAACATGATCTCCATGATCACAAATATCTGACAAATATTAGCATCCATTTAGAAGTTACAGAGATCTTGCTGGTTCAGCTGGTTCAAATGAGGTCTGGGAGCTCTACCTATTGTAATTCCTCTCATAGTTATTTCCCACAGTAGCATAATTTTGTTTGAGAAGCATCTTTAAAACTCCTGCTTTGTCATGCAGACCTTCTGTTAAAAGTATTTAGCCTCAAGGTGCCCTGGTGGCCTTGTGGTTAAGACACTTTATCCATCCATCCATTTTCCTTAACCACTTTATCGTCATCAGGGTCACTGGGGAACTGGAGCTTTGATTCCAGTCAGGTACTTTGTTGCATGTCATACAAACTTTTTTTTCTCCTTCTCCATTTTTTGTCTGCTTCCCCACTGTACCCTATAAAGGTAAATTGCCAAAGTGATTAAAACTATATCCTCTCCAAGCCCAGGCTTAGGTAACCCAGAAGACAATACTGTACAACAATGTACAAAATTGGTGAAAAGCTCATCCTCACCACAGCAGAACATAAATGGTTGATAAAATTATTTACAGACAGAATCATTTAGATGTAAGTATGTAAGTAATGAATGGTGAGAGACATCTTATCCAGAAATACTTCATTTATACATATCTGTATGAAGTATTTGTATTACTGACATTTTCTCCTTTGTGTCAAATATGCTGGAAAAAAAGCCTTTTCTAACATTCTACATTATGTGAGTTAAGGTATGGATAATTTAGTATTCCAGTCTCATGAAAAACCATACACATACACACAGCCACTACACAGGACCTAGAAATAGGTGTGACAAATATGACGAAATTAGGCCAAACTACTTATGTTTAACCATAATAAACAGTTCCGAAACACACACAAACACATAAGTAGACACTCCCCTTTCCAGTGTTTTCCTCCTAATGCTCCCTCAACATATTCATCATTTTGACTTCTCATTCGGCGCCTCTCTCTTGCTCTCTTACCATTTGTCTTACCTGCCGTGGAAAGGTCGATAAGCCCCAGAAAGTGCATCAGTTTGAGGGAGCTGCAGACCACCAGGAGGATGCCCACAGTCTGCAGCCCCTCCACCTCCCACTTGTCTTGGAAGAACAGATGCATCCTTTCCCCCTTCCTCTCTCTCTCTGTTTCTGTCTACAAAAATCTTTTCCTTGCCCAGGGACAGCCACGTCCCCCCACCCCACCCCCCAACAGCTCCAACAAGGAATGCACGCCTTCGTCTCTTCAGCCTCTCCTCTCAGTCTCCCTCTATATGCCGGTATTTGGCCATCCTAACTCCGCACGGCTCCCCGTCCGCTTTCTTCACTGAAGGTAGATTGTTATTCTCCTCATTCCTTCATCGACAACGGTAAGTGTGTGGCAGCAGGACTGTCGACTTGCTGCTTCACCCCCGCCGCCTCCAAGGCTGTCAAAGGTTGTTTAAGTTACAGGTGAAGTTCAGACAATTCATGTGTGCCCTGGCAGGTTGTCCTAGCAATTGCTTTCTGACTCCCTCTGCTTTTCCAGCTACTGACTCTCAAACTCTCTCTATAC
Source organism: Protonibea diacanthus (assembly GCA_028641955.1). Taxonomy (NCBI): domain Eukaryota; kingdom Metazoa; phylum Chordata; class Actinopteri; family Sciaenidae; genus Protonibea; species Protonibea diacanthus. The sequence continues at coordinate 12,895,568 of CM053989.1, forward strand.
TCTCTGCGCGTCGTGCCTCTCCCTCTCTTTCTTGCCTTACCTCCGTCACTCTCCTCCTGCTGTGTCCCTCCCCATGCTTAATTGGGTCAGTGATGGGACTGAGTGAAGGGAGGAAAGAAGAGGGAGAGGGGAAATTGAAGGAGGGAAAGGCATAAGGGAGTACTACTTGTAGGTTAAGAGGGGAAACGGGGAGGGGCGGGGGGGGACACAAGACAGATGAGAGGAATGATTTGGGAGATGAGGAAGGAAGGGAGGTTGGTAAAGGAGGGGCAAGATGGAATGGTTAAGGCAGGACATAACAGCAACCAGGGGCATAGAAAGGACAGAATCCAAAAAACAAATGATAAAAAGTAGCAGGGGGAAAATGAAAAAGACTAACAGAAGGGCGGAACGAGGCTGTGACGACAGGGAGGCAAAGCGTCTGACCCGGCGGCTACTGTGGACAAACTCACAGATGTGTCAATCTCCCCCAAGTGTAAGACACACATGCACATGGAAACACACAGCCTGGAGGTGAAATCTGGCTATAACATATATTGCATATGCAATCTAACGCAGCGGGGGATTTTTCAGTTTGGGCGGGATATGATGTCACATCTGGCACACTGACATCCTGACAGAAAATAGGATTTGGAAGAATGAAATTATGATGATGGAGTTTGTTTGGCATCGAGAGTTTTTTTCAGATCTCCCATATGGGCTTAACATAGCAGGGGGCCATGTGTATGACTGTGCAGCAAGAATCAAAAATGACATTACAGTAAATACATAGCCCTTTAAACCATCTGAAATAGAATGTTGAGGTGACGAAGCATGAGAATGATCATTTAATGATCATTTCATACCTGCTGTGCAGGTATGGACCCTGATCCCAACCTTATTACTGCAAGCTTATGGGGTATCGACCAGATGTGAACAACTCATATTAAATACTATTTGTCAAACCTCACTTAACTTACAATTTTTCTAATGAGTTCCTTGCAGTAACGCATACAGATTGCAAAAAAAAGAGCACCAGAATCAGATTGGTACTAGGTTGAGGTATTCGAATCACAAAACATCATCCATCATCACCAACTCCATTATTTGTAATTCCTCTCCAAAACAACACAAGTAAAGTGTTTTCTAATTGGACAGCCTACCAGCAGCATGACATCATTTGTCTGTGCCTTCCCCAACAGTTACAAATCACTGTTGCTAAAATAAAACTGATCTGATGCAACATCAGGTTTGGCTAGGTTTAGGCACAAAACGTGGTTATTTTTAGGAAAAGAGCATGTTTGTTTGTTTTTTTTTTGTTTGTTTTTTTGTTTTAGACTTGGTTAATGTGAATCATACAAATTACAGCATATATCATAGAAACGTCTCCTTTTCTCAAGAGTGTCAGTGTGCAAGTCAGTCAGAAAACTATGGCTGCTAGAAGGCTTTACTGCTCAAACATAAACATATGTTGTTTTGGTGCATTTGTCAAAATGACTGATGCTTTTGTTCTTTCAGTGTCTGAAATTGGTACTGGGAGAGAAAAAGTTGGATTACTGCATCCCTAAATAAGAAATGGCTAGACTTCAACAAAAGTGGAAAGTGACACCCCTTGGCTTCAAAGTCCTCCATCACTTTCATCCTCCACTCACTGTTTAATAGCACCCTGTTATCAAAAACTGAAAGTGAATGCTCTGCAGGAAGCTGAGGGGGGGGTATTTAGTCTATAGAACTTTAAAAGCATCATTTTGTCTTTCAGGTTGTTGTATATAGACGTGCATGTGTCTGTCTGCCCGTGCCTGTGAAGAGGTCAGCTCACCGCCAGACAGAAAGAGACCTGGAGATGGAAAAGGAGGCTGTGGGAGACAGGGAGGTTTACAGAGGGCTTGATCTGTCTCTTGTGTGATTAATGATTCTCAGAGTCAAAATGAGACCTGGAGCTACAGAATAGCCGCTGAGCCTCAGGGATCACGCATCTTAGAGCAGACTTGTGAGACCTATACTTAATCAGAGGCAATCGGACGCAGCTCTGTGGGAAACAAAATGGTAACAAACATGATGGTTTTGCGGCCATTCACTAAGTTCATATTCAAAGTCAGAAACTAGGCCCATGGACACTAGGCAGTGTGAAACCTCTAATGACTGTCATTTATTATGAGCATCAATAGTGGCAATAAATATTGCTCCAAATACAATAAGGGACACCTAAAAGGCCTTAAAAAGTCATTGAAGGATCAGATATTATTACAAAAGGGTCGTCACGATCATGTGATTTGAGATGACTACATAGAGAAAAATGGTTATTAAACAAGTAAATTAAAGGAATGACTTCACAGCTTGTCATTTTCTAGAGATTTCTAGTCTACATAAAGCACATCACACTATATTTTGCATGCATTTATGGAGATGATTAATTAAACAGGCTACAAAATTTGCTAAACACAATGACATATTCAGGCCAGTAAATTCTCAAACGCAGTCTGCAGTTGGAGACTCAGATCAAGGATGAAAGTGTGAGAGATTAAGGCTGGCCGTGCCGCGTGCTTATCTGTCATTGTCTCTTGCATAAATCATTAGGATGTCTGTCATATACTGAGACAGAAATGTAAGATCAATACATCGCAAATAAACAAAAAAACATTCTGACAGCTCTGCAGATTCAGGAATATTGTAAAGCACTGACCTTTAAACTTTCTGTTAGTGTCTTGCTCCTATTAATAGCAACATAGGGTTGAGCCTACTTCTCTGTAGTACTCATTGTAATCCTACATGTATTGATTTGGTGACTTGCAGGTCAAAATATGTCTAGACGTCGATGTGGGTAAACTTGGTTATGTGAGTTGTTTTAGGTATCTAGAAAACATATTAGCTCTGTTTCATTTCAATATCTGTTGGCATTGATGCTGCTTCATGTTACATGATTTTAAAATAACAAATTATGTAACGTCTAAACAAGACTCTACAGCCATGCTACAAGCTCTTTGTAGAACCTCAGTACTTTGTGCTAAATGCTAATGTCTGCAATGTACCCACAGTGAAAATGCTAACATGATAGTAATTAGGTATCACCATGTTCGAGATGAACAGTTTAGCTTGTTAGCTTGTTGGTGTGGCTGAGGCTGATAGGTATGTCTGAAAAACTAACCAAATGCAGCATCTAAGTGTCTTTTTGACTTACTTATAATTAAATGTGATACTGGGAAGCTCTGCACATACATCAAGCTCTTCACATGACAGCTGTCATTTCAGTGCTAATCAGTTATGAGCTCTAGCTGCGCCGTCTGTGTCCAACAGAGTGAAAATGTTGCTCCATTTGCTCGGAAATTGTGAGCCCATGTGATATAATTAGCAGTGGTGAGCGTGCAAACAGCTTTCAGAAAAGTTCCTCAGATGCTTCTTCCTCCTTGACCTCTACACATCACCTCAGAAGATCTTGTAAGAGCAGTGAATCTCCTTCAAGGCGAGAAATCACAGATGAATCAAAGGATCTTAATTTAGCCTAAACTGTTTACGGCCAGTGTACACGAGGAAACGACATCTGTAATCCATCCCATGAGATGTTTTGATCTCAATATGATGATGGACGTTCACCTGAATGCTAATCTACGGTGTTGTCACTATCACACGCACATGCATGCACACACACACACACACACACACACACACCTAGATTGTAATGAAATGTTACATTAATCAGTCTTAGTTGATTAGTCTCTGTGAGCCATATTTTGCCTGAAGCCAGACACACAGAGTAATTGAAATACCTCCATATTTAGACGTCTACCTGAGCAATTATTCCTCTCAAAACTGATTAAAATGTCTAAGAGAGAGGGGAAGGGAGCATGTGTGTCTGTGTGTGTGTGTGTGTGTGTGTGTGTGTGTGTGTGTGTGTGTGTGTATGCATGTGTGTGCGAATGCGTGCAGCGATGAAGACACAGAGGAGGTCATTGACAAATGGTGCTCAAAATTGGGTAGTGTGTTTCCAATTAGATAAGTGAAAGCAGAGATCCATTTGCATAGATCATTAGCTGTTGAGGATATTTTTAATACTGCGATGTGGGACAAAAACAGATTCATTCTACTGAGTCCTTTCAGCATAAACTACAGAGAGCTGCTAATGAACATGTTTTCTTTAGAAAATGCACACAATCCAACGAGACAGAAGGATCAAAGACATTTTGTCTTTTGAGGAAACAAGACAAACTGGATTTCGTATGAACAACATCTATACTGCAAATTAGATAAACAGTTGCTTTTCAGGAATATACAGTAAAATTAGTCATAGACCCAAACAGAATATAGTTTCTTTTTGTTGTTTTTTTCTATTTTCTGAATGATTAAACATCAGATTTGTCTTTTATTTTCTCATAAATTGGACGACATGTGGTGCATTTATAAACCACTGAGGCTAAACAGGAGGCTGAAAACCTCTGACCACATCTTGCAGTAATTAACTGTTGCGCCTGAAGAGGGCAGTGCAGCGTAAGACATTCAGTAAGCAGCCCTGCGTTCAACACTGACGATCACCTCCAGTTATTCTCCCTTTCTCTCTTTGTTATTGTCCTTCATTTAAATTCTGCACCAGAGACCAGACTAACCGTGGGAGGGTAATGAAAGATCACAAGCCATTAACAATTTACACGCACACACACACACACACGCACGCACACACACACACGCACACAAACACTGAAAGGGAAAGTAACACTCATGTTTGCCATTATGACAGTGTTTCAGCTGAAAACTATACCAAAGAGCATTAAAGCTAAAATACTTTAATGCCTATAACCTTCTTTTCTGGCATACGACTACATTTATGCTTTTTAAAATGCATCCTGTCTTTTTTGAGTGGTGTCGAGTAGTCAATTGAAATTGGGTTTGTATCGCTCACAACAACCCTCTAAACTTATTTCCATCAAATCATAAACACTCTGCTCTGCTGTTTCCTGCCAGGAGCCAAATCAGGTAAACATCCTGAATGGGTCGATACTACAGGAAAAAAAAGACAGACAACTTTCTAGCAGCTTACAGGGGTTGAATCTCAGCTCTCTGAAGGTTTAGTTTCAGCTGCTGAAAGATTTGTTTCTAAAAAGACCACTACAACAAATCTTAATGGAAAATTACCGACATAACAATTGTATTACAGAGCAATCTAACGCCCCTTTCCAGCCAAACAAAGCATTACTATATTGGAACAATATGTAGAGCAAAATTCAACCAGCTGGCAGCAGTGCACAGAAAAGTTATCCTAAATGTTTACTGGGATGTAGCCATGAATGAGAATCAAATTGGCAGTAAAATCAATGGCAGAATGACAGCAGCCTGTAGCCCTCCTTTGTTGTTGTAAAAACAGGGTGAATAATAGCACTGTCTGCCCAACATAAATGTTTTATCCTAGTGAAGTCTGCTGCAAGGCTTGTGTGCGTGATCGGGAGAGAGAGAGAGTAAAAAAATAGAAGAATAAAAAGGATCAAAAATGAGAGACATTATGCTAATTGGCAGCAGAAAGAGAGTAATTTATAACATCCTTATTTTTAATCAATCATCAAATGCCTTTGTAGGAACATCAGAGCCAGTGGTGGACTCAAGCTGTCAGAGGGCCAGGGGTGTAAAAATAAAAAGGCACCAGCATGAATGTTGGGACACCAGCACACAGAAAGTCGTGATGAAAGTCATGATGCAATCATAAGAAAAACATTTCCAAATCATGGTTTTTGAAATTGTTTTAAGAAAAAAATATACAGGGAACTATTAACTATTAATGTTCTTAACAGCAGTGTTCAGGTTTACCTTCAAAGTCATAAGTTCTTAAACATGTCAGTCAACAGTCAACATCCCTTCTCTATCAACAGTCCTTAATTACTAATGTCCATAGCATCTCATTAGTATGTTAAAATTAAAAGTAGAAGTCCTGCATTTTATTTAAGTAAAAGTATCAGCATTAGCATCAGAACACTGACTAATGTAAAACTACTCTTTATGCACTATGTCCTAAGCAGTAAGTACTACCCCTGTCAGAATAATAATTGTACTACAATGAGTGAAATATTAATATACGAGTATCACTTTAGGGTTGGTAAAGGTGGGGCTAATTACCGCTGGATAAAGTAGCAAATAGTGAAAATTGTACAGTACTTGAGTACATGTACTTTCTGCTTCCGGTGCAATATCTATATGCATTGTTGATCATCCATAATTAATAAACAGCTCATTTAAAAAAGTTAATAGCCTTTAGATATTGGGGACAACACATGACGCTTACTTGTAAATTGCCTTAAAACCAATATAGCTGAGAATATTTTAACCCATTGTGTACTTTGCTAGGGAATGTTGCTGCTTTAATCCCACCACAGCTACGGCAGAACATTTCATGGACTGTTACTTGGTCTCATGCCTTCAAATTGCTGGAACATTTTACACAGACAGCCAAAGTGTGGCATTTATAAAGCTGCCGGAACATGTATGGATTAAACTGCATACGGGAAAAGGTCTTCAGACACAATGCTAAGTTATGTTAATGCAAATCTTCCAAACTCTAAGTTAACGGGGGATCTTTTCAAGGACAGATGTGTTTGTGTGTGTGTGCTTGAATTCATTAGTTTATTCTCAATGTTATCATCATTCTGCAGATGTGTCAGAAGAAGAGCAGCAGCGGAACGTCAACAACTTCTGTTCTTTTATCCACTGAGCACCTGCCATACAAATACAACTCTCATACACATACAGTACACAAACACACAGACTCACGCACACCCACGAACACACACACACACACGCACAAACGCGACTGCTATAATCAAATTGAGGGGAAGGAGAACCGGAGGAAAAAAGATGACAGACAGCGACAGAGAAGGGGGGAGAGAGAGAAATAGAGAAAGAGAGAGAAGCAGGGAGAGAGGGATGGTGAAGGCTAGAAAGAGTTGTGTATTAAATATCCTCTGTCTGATCCTTCTGCGTCCCAGGCTCTCATCTTCTAGCTGGCTAGCCATCAGAGGGGCATAGAGGGAACAAGCCCCAGACAAGGACAACAAGGACAGCCTCCTCCACACTCACTGCAGTTTTATTACTGTTTATAAAGTCTGTCACAAGCAGGATACTTGTTGTTCGAGCCGCTACAGTGTCTATACAGCTGCCCTTGTTTTAACTTTCCCCAACAGAGTAGAATCATGACTTTAGGCTGGTAAAACATTCATTTTTGTGAGAATCATTAGAATCAGATGACATTTTTTATTTGGTGTGAAGTCAAGGCACTACTATGGGATATCATCACATTTGACAGCTATAATGACCTCAGACCCCTGAAGTGTGTGCGAAGCAATGCAGCTGAAGGCTAAATGGGCAAACACACACACACACACACACACACACTGCATTCCCCATTAGTGTGCCTATCTATTGAAGGGCAATTACAATGAGGGTGTGTGTGTGTGTGTGTGTGTGTGTGTGTGTTGGACACAAATGGGTCCTCTGCTGACCGCTAAGCAATTTACCTGCACTTATACCCCTCCCTCATACTGTCTTATTCCGTCACACACACACACACACACAGTGCTGATCATAGCAAAATAACCTCTTAAGCAAGAAAAATGATTTGCTGAGCTTTAATGCATAGTGTGCTGTCTAATGACAGCAAAAGGAAGATGCACACACACACACACACACACAGGAAAATAGATCAGAAATATCAGAAAATTATATATTTTGTGTTTAGGGCACTTTTAGTCTTATTTAGTGCTAATCCATCATCTTACTGCACAACTCTTGGAGTTGAGCTGAGTTTACATTTTACAGTTTAACATGAGTTATGATATTTAATATGTATGATGTCTGCCTTGTTCATCATCTTGGCGTGTCAGCATGACACATGTTGTATAAAATGTGCTAAGTAGTACTAAAACAAAGTATTATAGAATGTCAATAGTTTTGCATGTATTTGGTCATAAACCAAAGTATTTGGACAAATTAAAACTCTGACCTGATGATGACAGGGGAACCAAACTTATTAAAATTGTATTATTTTCACAGCAATCCATCCAATAGTTGTTCAGACATGAAGATACCCAAATGGTGACACTAAATCACCAAAGTCATTACACTTAAACCTCTAAGGATCAAAACTTTCACTAAATAAGTTAAAACATGACCTGCTGGTGGTGCTACAGGAACATTAGAATTCATTGTCTAGACTATCTGCCATCCATCCAATAGTTATTTTAGTCTGGACTAAGGTGGTGAATCAACTGACACTGTCATCCACAGAGCCATGTTGCTAGTGAGGCTAAAAAATATATATATATATTAGTTGTGTCAAATAAACTGAAGTTTCTAAACATATCATTTCCGTGTGACAAACACAAAACAGTCTATGCTCTACATATCCTAATGGAGTAGTGACTTCGGCGATTTTACAATCAATGAAGATGAAGAAGCTGTAGAGAGGTGCACTGAAAACAGATTTTGAAAGTTTGTGGCAGCTGTCTCGTCAAAAATATGGAGAGAAAAAAAAACAGCATAATTTGAGAATAGTCTGTATAAATCGATGCAATATCTTGCAATATCTTGGCGTCCAGATCCCTGGTCCTCCACAGCGCTCTAAATCAAATGATCTTTCACACTGTTTCTCTACTGTGTGCCACCTGAATGACAAGAATCATAGACGCACATCAAATTCCCAGTGAACTGATGTGAATCAAATAGGGAGGGAGCAAAGTAAAATATCACTGCGAAAAGTAAAGGATTAGATTCTGCAGGCAGGTTTGACAGATGGCTCGCATCCCACTGCTAAATCAGGTATGAGTTAATATGAAGGCAAGGGGAGACAGAACAGTATCAAAGGCCTTTCAGAAGTGATGAACCAGCACTGGAGTATGCCCCTGACATCCAGGACCTCACCATCTCAGTGCCAATGCAATTTATATTAAAATCAAAGGCTGAAAGAGATTGTGGCGCATATGGCAAGATGCCACAACTTTCATGCCAGTGAGTGACCAGGAGCACACTGCAGCACACACAGCAGACCTTAAGCTTCAAGGTAGTCCCTAATTACTTACATATATCCACTGAGAGGAAGCAGTAAGTAAATCTCAGTTACAGGAACAGGTTGGAGGACATGAACTAGTGTATTTATTTCTGGCAAACAGTAATAAATACACAATATCTCCAGTGTAATGATGTTGTTTTGTAGCTGATACATCAAGGAAGAGATGAGTCCAGGATCTGAAGTTTAATGCACTTTAAAACAAGCTTGGATTCATGATTCATGTAAAGGTTACATCCAGACATCCCATCCCATTATGTAGAAAACAAAAACATTATAACACTCAAGTAAGTTAAAGTCAACAATTTCTATCTTTATAAATGATGTTAGAAGAAGAGAAACGTGGACGTTGTTAGAAACTCTCTTTCTCGGGCCTGCTGCCATCCAGCTCAGGCCAGAACATCCCATCGTAAGACTCTTCAATTTCCACCTCATAAACTTCTAAAGAACGCACTCCAGCCATTAGCCATTAGCTTTAAATCTATCAGTGCGCTGTAAACTTCCAGACCAGACTGTATGCACCTCTTCACACACACAGCGAGCTCTTTCCTTTTCTCCCACTTTCACTTTCTATGGAGAACACACAATTACAGTATGTGCATGCCGTGTGTGTGTGTGTGTGTGTGTGTGTGTGTGTGTATGTGTGTGTGTGTGTGTGTGTGTTTCATCAGCAGAAGGTCAGCAACGCAGCTCATTAAAGTAATGGGAGTCTCGCAGTCTCTTTATTTTACTTGTCTCGGTCTGTCTCACCAGAAAATGACTCAGTACGAGTCTGCTAAATGGAAGAAGAGAGGGAGGGCATTTCAACCACAATTAATATCTTAACTGTTGTTTTTTTGTTTCTCTTCCAAAGCTGACCTTCCGTCACCAACTTTTTCAGTTCCCTGTTATTTCTGAAAGTAAAGGGGGAGATTTACTACCCTGAAAGCACACACAGCCACTAACTAACTACTAACTGCTGTTAAGTCAACTTGCGTCAGCAGATCGATGTTCTGAGAGAGGTAAATGAAAGACACGCCGCCACACAAGCAGCCAACGCGAGACTCCACTGTTATAAGTAGAAAGGTCAAGCAGAATGGAAGAATCTATTTCTAATAGACGAGTGGAGCAAGGGGTTAATATGGAGAGGATGGCAGATTATAAATGAGTGTGAAGAAGATGTGTCAGTTTTGTAGGGGCCAAAATAGATCAAATGACTAATCACATAATGGTATCACTTGAATAAATACACAGGCTGTATTGCTTTCCACATAAACATAGCGTACGTACTCATGGAGGCATGTGTATATTAAGTGTATATGACATGCCTTTATATGGAGTGTGCGTCAGTTCAGAGCCCTCCGGTGAGCGCATAGTTCTGCTGATAGCCTGAGTAATACAGTTGTTCTGCTATCTGGACTAAATTCTTCCATTAAAGAGAAAATTCATCAGCTTAAGTACTCACAGGGGAGTTGGCACACACACACATGCACGTCTACCGTTTACCATTAAAAAAAGGGTTGAAATAGGCTGAATGATGCTCAGCCTATAATGAGAGTAAAAATGGAGACCGTGTGTTTGTTTCATGCATGTGTATACAGAGTGCTGTAGGTTTCCCAGAGGGAACTTGTTCGAGATGACGAGGCTGTTGGCACACCTTGACTACTGGGCACAGTCCAGCAGGTGCATCAGGGATTGAGGTTGTCTCTTTTAGTGTAGCATCCAGAAAAATCTACCAGGGCAAATTGTTACACTATGTAGTGTTTCCACCTAAACTGCATGTCTGCCCTGTACATACTGACTCAAAAATGAGTGTAGAAAAGTGTATTCTTGTCATGAGAAGGAAACTTAAAACCCTGTCAGGGTGCCACTGTTGCCAGATGCCCAAAGTGTACAGGACACCCTGGGAAATAAGCAGAGAGGGGAAAAAAAAAACACAATGGAGATAAGAATCCCATCGTTTCTGTTGTCACTAAGTGAGAAGAGATAAGCGAGTGTGAACAAGGTAAAGTAGATTGGACTTAGGGGGTGACAAAACACAGGGCATCCAGATAAGACAGGTCACACAAGGCCTTGGTGCATGTTGACAGGTCCTGGAGGTGAGCCAAAGGAGGACAGAGACCTTTTCAGTCAACCCTTCATTCACAGGTATGTGCTATCTGAAATACTGTAAAAGTATCATTCAGTAAATGCTTCACTTTGTTCAACTATAATTAAACATGACATCTGTGAACTAACCTTCTAATTGACTATTGATTTACCACAAATTAATGAGGGCTTCTATAAGGCGCTGCCCCCTTTTACGTAGTTCATTAAGTGAATAACGTTTGTCAAATCACATTAGTCCATCTTGACCGCAGACCATGTTGACCTATGATCTGCAGCAAAGAAAATGAGCCATATTGTCTCTCTTGAAACAATTCCATGCAAAGGCTATAGGCTAATGAGTGTACTGAGAGCAAGGCTGACATTCCCTCAGTGAGGCAAGTGCCTCTACACAGCACTCAGACCCACTCTGTCCATAGTGTTATCGATTAAAGGGTAAAAGCACACACCCCAGGGGCAGAGTGAGGCCTCACACACAGCTAAAGTTACAGTGTGTGTGTGTGTGAGAGAGAGAGAGAGAGAGAGAGAGAGAGAGAGAGAGAGAGAGAGGGAGGGAGAGAGGCTGCATGGCCCACTGTTGCACTGGTAATCCAAACCTCAGCTGGTGACTGCAGCCCATTCAGACCAGAGGGAATGAGCACTGCAGATGAAAGTTCCAGTTCATGCAGACATACATACACACACACACACACACACACACACCGCCTCTTTAAAATCTGGTGAACTTATTGTGAACGAATTATTAAACCAACAAATCTTCTGATAAATCCATTACCTTCCTCCAACAGGCCTCGAACATCCCAAACTGCTCCAGGATCTTTGACGAAGAGACCTATGACCACAATAATACAGCAATCATCTCCAAGCCATCCAGATCAACATCTTGGGAGATCATGGTCTGTCATCGCCCAGCACTGCTCCACCGAAGCCAGGCTGGTCAGGCTGGGACTCCAGTCCAGCCACCACACAAGACCATGGTGATTTCTGCACCTAACCTGAGCAGATTGTCCAACTTTTAACCCAGTTGAGTCGTCCTTCCGCCTACTTCCCTCCTTTTAATCCCTCTTTATCCAAATCTAATATTTTAACTTGAGACTGATGAGTGCCCAAAAAAAAAACAGTCAACACCTCTTATCCCCTGTTGGAGGCCATACTTCTGGAGCTACAGGCTGCAACACAGAGCTCCAGACTGTCACAACACCAGGCTAAAGTTTTAAAAAGGTTTTTTTTCTTTCCTCTCCTCTCTTTCTTCCCAGGCACCCCGTCGAGGATGAAACTGGGATGCTGCGCCTTGCTAGTCCTGCAGTGGTTGTCAGGAAGCTAGGTTGTGAGGGGAAAGAGGGGAGGAGTGAGAGAGGCAGCAGATGAAGAGAGGGGAGAGATGAGGGAGATGGCATAGAAAATGAGAGACACGGAGAAAGCCCAAGCAAAAAAGAGAGAGAGAGAGAGAGATGGGGGGAGGGAGGAGGGAGGGAGGGAGGGAGAGGAGGGCTGACACACACACAAACACACACACATAGTCAGGACAGGAATTGTTGGGGTTGAGGCATGCCTTGCCTCTCCAGTGACATTACCTCCATTGATTTGCCTAATGTGGTTTCCTGGTAACTGGAAGACAGCATTTAAAGCCAGATTTAACTTATGAAAATATATATTTATGTTCATGTGGAATTCAAATGCCATCTCCAATATGTGTTTTCACTGTATGGAGATCGTTGTATCTGTTTTGCCGCCTGTATGTCTGACAGTTTCAATGTCTCATTAACTTTTTAAATTAGTTTCTATCTGAACCTCGATGTGCAAACAATTTTTGGCTTTAATATAAAGAAAATGCAATATTTAGAGACCAACAGTGAAGATAAGAGAGCTAAATGTAATAATTTCAGTTCCCACAGTAGCTGTTGATGCTGTTATTGCTCCTGGCAGACTGTCAAACGTGACTTAATACACACAGTAAAAGCAGGAAAAATATCCCACTCAAGTAGGATACTGTTACTTGACTTGAATATCATATTGCATATCAGTTATATTACAAGCATAATACATAAGTATCTCATTCGAAGCAATTTTGTCAAATAGTTAGTTGCATTTAGTCGCCATCCTGACTTTCACTACAGTATAAACCGTGCCTCATACTTAATTATTGATATATGGAGTGGTGGACATCGTCATTGAAAAACAAGTTTTATACTCTTATACTTATTCTGCAGACAGTTGGCTGTTCACTCATTCATTCAATGCTCATTATGTTTGCTCTAGGTTGTGTTTTATATGTCAAGGAGATTTTTTTATTTCACATAGTGACACAAAGTGCAGTGTTAAAAGTATCCTATAATTGTTGGTTGATTAAACAAGCTCTGACCACTGGATATGCACATGAAACACAAAAAGGTTGCTGAAGGTTTTTCACACAGCAAGTGAAACTGTGAAAAAACTCACTTGCAGTAATAGCTAGTTCTTGGGTGAAATGTACTTAAATAAATGACTGCATGAAAATTCAGTACATAATATTTTCTAGGACCTCCATTAACTTCTAATATTTTAAAACAAACAATTACAGTGCTGGTACAATGCTGAACTTGCATCATAGTATTGGTTTATGTTGATGGATACTGGACTTTACTGTAGTTCTACTTTCTGGTTATAATGTAGAAGAAAGTCAGTTGTTAAAGCCCTGTTAGCTAGACATAAATAAATATATTTCTAATAGAGGATTGAGAACAGAGCAGAGACTACATTGTTGTCTTTAAAATGATAAATAAATGTTAGATGGGAAGGCTCACTAAAATGGAACTCTGATGAGGAAAAAATGGTCTCCTTTTATGAAATTACTAGTTTTAAAAGAACGTTAAGATCGTGAAGGTATTCTCATTACAGAAATATAAGCATACTTTAATTCAAGGACTTCTTATCTGTGTAAATATTTGCTCCTTACAGTTCCTCACCAGCTAGTCATTGTTGTGTCAGTGAGGCTGAGGCTCTCAACTCGTACCTGGTTTATACGTTTCATGATGCCTCTTCGAGCAGAACCACATTCACCTTCACATCCAATGAGGCACTGAGTGGTTTGGTTACTCAAAGTCAAACATGCTTACTATCATCTGTCAGCCATCAGGTGAGGTTGAGATACTTAAAGAACGATACAAGGATCAGTGCAGGCTGCTACTCTTAGCCACCATCCAATGTTCTGCCCTCCCAGCACGACTCCCAATGAGGTATCACTGCCCAGCGACAAAATAACAAAAATGGGGAAAAAAGCTGTGATGTTCCTCTTTGTCTTATTCCTCACTGTGCCTCCTTCTGCCTCTTTCTTGATGGAGGAAAGGCTGAGAGAGCCAAGACAGCGGGGTTTGACAAATGCTGTGTCTGCATCCACTTGTTGTTGTTTCTTTGTTGACATTCCTTCTCCTGCATTTTCAACTGGGCTACAGCATGCCCATTACGGAGATGTCTGTCACATAAACAGTATCACCCTGGGATCTCTAATACCTACTCACGGACATTTATACACAACTACACACACACACACACAAGCCAGCAAGGTGACAGGAAACCTAATCTTATGTAATGTCACCGGCTTATAAGCATGGTGTGAAAGCAAACAAACACCACGCCACAGCAGACTCCATTCACTCTATGGCAGTAATGTATACTGGCTGCATTGAAGCTGGAGTCCGATTGCAGACATCGCAGAAATGTAAACAGAGAAATATCGAATCCACACACACCTGGCCAAAGAGAGACAGAAAGAGAGGTAGAGAACGAAATCTGAGCCTGGTTTGTTCAAGTTAAAAATGATTTGCCCACTCTATTTTATTGAGGAGTTGTCATTTGAGGCTAGAAACAGAGAGGAGGAAGGAAAGAAGAAGCGAGGCAGGTTGTTGGATGAGACATGGTGGCAGGGGAGAGTAATGAGAAGCAAGGGAAGATAGACAGAAACAGAACATGAAGGAACAAAGGAAGGACAAAGTGAAGGAGCCAGAGTTTACTCATGTCAGATCCTCTCTGTAGCGATCTGCAAAGCACAGAGGAAAGAGGCATCTATTCTTTATTTACTCCCAGCATCGCCCTCCTGGAGGATTTTTCACCTCATTCGCTGTCACGATAGAAAATTGACCTGCAGATGTGTCCTCTACTCTATTGCTATTCTCTTTTTCCCTACTTCCCTCCTCTATTCTTCATCAAATTACAGAAACAAGAAGCAAATATAATACTTTTTCAGGGTCACAAGACTACTGACTTTAATTTCATAAAAACAAACAAACAAAACAATTGTCTGAATCTGAAAGTTGAAATAAGTTAAGAAAATCTCATAACAGGTCTGTATATCATCAGAGTTCTCTCCAACATCTGAGAGCAAATACTTTCTGACAAATTCTCTGTAGGTACAGCTAATGAGCAGACATGTTCACTTCAACCTTTTCCCCTTGACAGTGCTGCAGGACATTATTGCCTCGAATTGCCTTCCAGACAACAGAGCATTTCAATCTTCAGAGAGTCTGTAGCGAGGTGCCGTACTGACATATACAAGTACCGTGATCTAATTTATTTGGATGGTTCTGAAAACTCAACACTCTCTGCGCATTTTAACTGGAAAATTTTTGTGTTCTTTTTGTGTGATGTGACAGATACCATAGTATTTTTTGATGTTATTTGAGTTGTGTTTATTGTCAGTGATATTTTTCTGACGCCTCTTTGCAAGATCTTTGGAGGGAAAAACTAAGAAAAGAAAAGAAACAGTTAAAAGAAACACTTAATAATTTTAGATGAGTGTGTTCTGAAAATACTCTTCAGTATGTTCTGTAGCACTTAGGAGTGTGCACAAATTTCCTGTGTGCAGAAAGTTTTCTTGTTAAAAGTCTGGGTAAAGGTAAAGGAGGGTAGTTTGGCGGGCTTTTTTCACACACAACACAAGGTTTATATTTGTGAACAAAAAAGAATAAAATAATTACATAAAAATATGACTTTTCATGACATACAAGATTGTTTTGCAATATGCCAAACACAACAAAAGCAGTATGTATATCAGCATATCAGAGCTTGCTTTCCCACCACAATAAAACTAGTACCTGAAATCCTACACATCCAGATTCAAAAACACAAACATGGAAATCATTCGGTCATTAAAACATTTTATACCATAAAATAACAGTTTTAAAATAATTTTGATGCTACACTGACGTGTAATCAGTTGAATGGTGTATCTGTTTCTGCAACTTTTGTGCTGAGTACAACCACCAACTAGTGTACGCTTTAGGACTCGGAAGGTCACACACAACCAACTATTTACTGATTCTGGTGAGCTGCTGAGTTTCCTGGAGGGAAGAGCAGATCTTGGCCTGACTTTTTAGCTGGCGAAGTCTATGAAAGAAAAGGCAGAAAAAGACAAACGCAGAGCTGAGCTTCACTTCTAAGCTGGATTAGTAAGTACTATTAACTCACTGTTAGGTCTTATGTTGTTGCACTGCTTGATGCTTGGGTTGTTAGCAAAGTGTTGTCGACTTCAAGGTTTTGATTTTGAAGTACTGCAATCATAACAAATACACATGTACAGCTGTTCTCCAGTTGTTTTATATTTTGCTGTCTAAAACTGGGGGCAACATCAGCATCATGTTAGTATCAGTAGAAGTTATATTATTTGAAATACTGAGGGCAGGATGCTTCAGAACATGAGGAGGGCCTCCAAATAAATTATTAATAACAATGAGGAAGACTCTGTTTTTCAACAAGTAAAATATAGAGTTTAACTCTTCTCCCCAACCAGATAATTCTTCACACAGCCCCTTAAATATACGGCCCCAGGAAGTTGCTCTCTTTGGATCGCTGAGACATACCAGACAAATGACGCCTTTAAAAGCAAGCAAATACCAAATCTTTCTGCACACAAACTTTTGCTCTGTCTTATGTGTCTGATATGACCTATAATAAAAGACAATCAGAGTCACTCAGCTCCAAATACAAAACACAAATTACCTGACTTCCTCTCTCTTTCCCCTCAGGCTCCTATTGATTTTTCCAAATTCCTCTGTTGCTAAATATACTGTAAGAGATGCTTTAGGCAGTGGAGTATTGAAGGGAAGCTAATAACTGATAGGTACCAAACCGTGAGAGTGTTGTCTACATTTCTGTTACTGATGTGTTCAATATGTTTTATGATAAATCATGAAAGGCTTTATTGACTCACATACCGTTTATATTTCAAACTTAAGGTCAGGAATGTTATGAATCAGTGATCTGGATATCTGGAGCTTCATCACATCATCTCAGATAGACAGATCGGGTAATTTTGAAGCAGCTGAAATGGATTTACATAGACAATGCAGCTTATTTAGTACATAAAAATGCATTTTTCACAGGGATGAAGGTCTAAACTGACTATGACAGTTGACCTGCCATAGCTGCGTCTCGCTGGTATCGATCTTTTGCATGTTACATTCTCTAATCCTCAGAATGTGCTAATTGAAGAACATGGATATTGATCTCGGCTCACAAGGCTTACGGCTATGCTTAAGAGAGAGCAACTCCCAAATACACACACATGAGCAACAACCACAGGCACACGCTGCAAATGCTTTCTGAGAACAGAGAGGTGCTCGAGAAAATGGATCTGCACACTCACTCCCAGCAGTCACACGGCAATTTCACCTGATGCTATGGCCTGCACAGAGCTCCGAATGGAATAGCAGGAATACATGTTTGAAATGAGTAATAAGGCATGATGTCTG
This sequence comes from Protonibea diacanthus, assembly GCA_028641955.1. Lineage (NCBI taxonomy): Eukaryota > Metazoa > Chordata > Actinopteri > Sciaenidae > Protonibea > Protonibea diacanthus. The sequence continues at coordinate 12,913,394 of CM053989.1, forward strand.
GCCAAACATGTCGTCTTTAGTCTCCGCGTCACACTGTGAGCTGAGCCACAAATGCGATCAATACAGATTTAATACAGTGATAGAAGAAACTGTTACACTGGGAAATGCAAAGGAGGTGGCACTTAAATTCTGGGTCAGCTACACTGGGAGCACTAGTGCTACAAAGGGCAAAGATCAGACACAGTAGCACCAAATAAAACTCTGAATGTAGAAGTATTGTTGCACTCCTCAATTCAAACCATTTCAATCATTATAAATTCACATTTTAATAGCATTGACTGATAGATAACCCTACACAAGCAGAGTACAAGAGGACATCTAACTTCAACTAGTACTTCTGATGCATTATGCTTTGGTTGTCTCTTATGTTCATTTTACACTTAAATTATACACTGTTGCACTGTTGTCACTCACTTGTTCCCTCTGTTAATATTCTATATTGATGTTATGGCGTGCACTAAAAAGAGCCATCTAAAATGCCAAAATCCTGTTTTGAGAGTGCCACTCACCTCTCTTCTGAAGTAGCCAGTAAGACAGTGGGAATATGAACACAAGTGCATAAAAACCTCCAAAGTTCTCGTCAGCAGCTGTCAAGCACAACATACCCAACACAGGTGAGGGATCACAATCACTGCTCGGCGTGTGTGTGTGTGTGTGTGTGTGTGTGTGTTATGAGAACACTATATTCAGAGATGATCAGTGACAGACTGGCTTTGCCCTCTCCTCTGTGGGCTTAATCACACGTAGTTTGTGCTTGTACTTAAACACAATTCTTGAGGTACTTGTACTTGAGCATGTCCATGTACAGCCACTTTACTCCACCCTTACTATGTTAATATATAATAAATATACTGTATATAATAATACATAATCCAGGCAACAAATAAACTATGTTTTAAATTGGATTAACATAAAACATCAGCATCAAACATCAGTTTACTACCTGCAGTATAGGCCCTACTTTTACCAGCTGCAACTCTAAATTAATGTACATATTAATGTGTTAGTAACAATAATCTATTAGAAATATACATTATTCTGAAATACAGGTTTTGTAAACTTATGCACTTTTAGTAAGTCAACTTTTCAGTGCAGGACTTAATAACAATATGTCTACAATCTGGAATTGCTATTTTTACTCTAGTAAAAGACCTGCTTGCTTCTTCCGCCACCACTGATCTACACCCTGAACACATGAACAAACACATCACACATCATCGTGCACCACCTGTTTTGATAAGAATGTGTTGTTTTTCCCATGATCTAGCTGCTATTGTAAAGGTTTACAAAAAGCAGCCCACTATGGATTAACTATTCAACCGGTTCCAATGAGGCCCTTATGTGAGTAATCTATGGTAGTTTGTGTTCGACAGTATGTCTTATAAACTAGCATTGTTGCATTAGTGCCATTATGTCACAGGACAAAATATAATACATGTGGAACAGCAACATGGGTGGGCAAGCATACAAACAATAAGGCAGAGTAATTTGCAAAAGACAGCTGTTTAGATATACACAGATAAGGAAGGAAATTTCAATTTTTTTTTTTTCACTCTCTGCAGGCAATACTACGAAAGTACCAAAACAGTCTTGTATGCAGTTTGGAAATAAACAATGTATTATTTATATCATGAATCAAATGCAGAGTGAGTGAACTTTGAATTTCACAGTTACGCAGCAGGTGCTGGATGGCTAGAAATCTACTGGGAGAGAAGAAAGAGAATGGGAAAGAAGGTTTGTGAGGGGAAAGAAAGACAGTAATCAACAGACTGTAAGAGGAAAGAGAATTACAAAATAATACAAGAGTGAGTCTGAATTGAGGAAATATAGAAGTTGAGGTTGGATTAGGAAACTCAGGCTGCAGACACGTGAATCACAAACAGAGACACAATTGAGAAACACCTCTATTAACAGGCTACCACTAGTGACTTAGAACATTGTGCAACTTCAATCGGCTTCACTAGAGGTCAGTGTAGATTGTAAAGTATTTATAGTATTTCAAACATTACACATAACAATGCCTCTGCCTCCTGGTTTTCTTTTTCACACATACATACAGTTGCTTTTCACACAGTGACTTGCAGTGGTTCTGATAGATGCACCTACAGTACATAGCCTGTTTTTTTATGTGACTTTCACATGTTCTTTACACTCTTTTGGGGTCAGTTTGAGTTGGTGCCAAGTCTTACCACCAACTCATCAGCAGAAAGTCCTTAATCGAGCCTTTGAGAGAGCAGCTTGGAAAAGCCTGGCACATGGTCGGGTTGTTCAGTGAAGAGTCACAGGTCCAATTTGCATCACAGGTGTAAAAGTCCTGAGCAGTACGCTGACCTGACATGGCTGACCTGCTCCTATGCAGAGCAAAATGTCTGACTTCAAACTTTGAAATGCATGCACGAGAATACAAACTACTAATAACAGCATGTGCTACATCTTCTCGGAAACCATCTGCCAACTGAATTCATCATTGATCGTTTTGACTGACTCATACTAATCTAGTTAAGGACAACATCGTTGCTAGGCTCATAGCTCATACGCTTATTTGCCCCAGTGTCTCAGCCATCAGGACAATGACAATGAGCACGTGGAACTGCTGCTGCCACACACTGATTCAGCAGCCAATCAAAAAGCACAAAATGATCCAACCTATAATCGGTAAGGACAAACTGGAGGTACTGCACACACAAACTCTCAAAGTCACACAGAGGTGTATAGCACATGATTGATGAACAACATAAAGGTCTTAGCCACAAGCATGATGCTATCAGTAATCTATACCTAACACAATATGTGCAACCAATTGTTTACATCAGGGAATGAGATATGATTGTGAGCAGTGCAGAAAGATTGAGATGCTATTAAAAATGGCTAATTCATTTTTAATTATAAGGGTGCTAAGCAGTAAATGGGAGAGGAGAGGAGAGGGAGGAGAGGAGAGGAGGAGAGAGAGAGGAGAGGAGAGGAGAGGAGAGAGGAGAGGAGAGGAGGAGAGGAGAAAGGAGGAAAGGTGATTGTCTCTGATAGCCAGGCAAAGTCAAACGCCTATTGTGTTAAACCTGTCAACTGTCACCAAAGAGAGCGAGCAAGACAGAAGTAGACTGACAGAGGAGACAGAGGAGAGAGAGAGAGAGAGAGAGAGAGAGAGAGAGAGAGAGAGAGAGAGAGAGACAGAGAGAGAGAGAGAGAGAGAGAGAGAGAGAGAGAGAGAGAGAGCGAGGCTGTCGTCATGGACACGACACATAGCATCAATTCCCCAGGTTTGGGTGCACACAAAGCCGCACACACACCTTCCCCATCTATTTTCAGTCAGCTCCATGTATCGGTAAAAAACGATTCCCATCTCATCTATTATATGTTGGCCAGTGAACATATTGATCCAGCATACATAACACGAACATTCAAACACACACATATATAGCACAGCATACACTTCACCACACACAGTTAAGTTTCTGCGTTGCAGTCTCTCTCATATTAACAGATCTTGTGGACATGACAAACCTCATTACCATGGCCGTGCAAGCTACGTCGCCCATTAGTATTCTCTCCAGCAGGCACACAAACACACATAGAAACACATGCACGCACACAGAGTGGGGTTATTTCATAGAAGAGTTGCATATGCTTCCCAGACGGTAATTGCTTATAATACTTTCCTGCCTCTCTCCCATCTTTGAAGTAAATATACTGTAGTCTGAAGAGATTTCTATTTCTGGGCTGGATAAATCAATCCTTGCCTGCAGGAACATGATCAGACATAATCATCATCAGCGAATGTTTTCTAGCTTTCTCATTATCTTTACTATTGACCTCATTGTTTGTCCTCTTATGTGACCCATCAGCTGTCCTCTCTGTCCTCTGTGCATTTCCATACTGTAGCTAGTAAAACTATCATAGTTTAGGCTAGTTTCTCCAGGCTTAAAGAGCTGGTTCATTCAAATTACATGAAACACACTGTAGGTGCATAGAATTTAGTTTGTGATGATCAAAGCATTGAAAAAGGACATTTAATGATTTCTCACAGCGTGACGTATAAACAATGTCTCCATTACTTTGAAAGAATACTGTAACTCCTATAAAATCTGTTGACAGCAAGCTGCGTGGATTATCCAGACTGACAAGGACAGTGATCATGCGAGATGTTGATTTTTTTTTTAAGCATTTTTCAATAGTGGAAGCACAAGAAACAAAGAAAACAAATGCTTTTGCATTCATTGCACGTGTAACTATAAGTCAAACATCTCAAAACCTCTGCAAATAAAACCAGAGTGAGGCTTATATAACTCATCCACAGCTCTCTGTATAGACAATCAGTGTACTCTATAGTGAGGAGAGATTCTGGACACCTTGTGTCATTTTGCATCATCACTGACTGATGTCGAGACACCTGTTACAGTAACAGTAAGTTGTACATCTACAAAATGCAGTGTTCATGACTCTTAAATGGATGAAGTTGAAGTTTTAGGGCGCTATAAGTATCACTTTATTGAAATGGAGGTGATTTCAGACTTTTATTTTATTCTTTTTATGCTTACTTTTTATGACTATGTATGTTAATAGGAATAACTAATGTATTGTGCTTCAAATGGGGGCTAAATTTGACTGGATTCACATGGTTTCTGTCCAGAATAAGGGGCAGTGTAACGAATTTAACAGTTTTAATATTTCTACAACATTTTGCTCTAAACTCTAAACACCATCATTTAAAAAAAAAAAAATGTTTTATTTCATACTGGTTTCAATTTTATATTTGCTAAGCCAACTCCTGTCTTCAATCTTTGTTCAAAAAACAGTAGTCACGTATGTCTCACAAGCTTTGCAAGGAACAAGGAATGTGACAGATTTACACTTTGTTAACACAGAATGAGTGAACCTTAACTAAAACCTTCAAAGCACATGAGTACGAAAATGTGAGATTCCTGGAAAAGACACACACACACACACACACACACCTGATAAAATTGCTTTAAAGTGTCATGTGCTTCTTTTTCACAAAGGCAGGCAAGAGCACAGGTCATGACGTGTCACACAGTGTGGAGTGGGCCTCCACAGCTATAAATAGCTCTGAGAGGAATCAGGTTTGGAGAACCGGAGGTGGGAACTGATGAGATCACACATACCCCTGTATGTGTGTGTGTGTGTGTGTGTATGTGTGTGTGTGAGCGTGCATACATGCATGCACACAAAGGCTTGAATCCGAGGAAAAGGAGTCAGACTGACATCATGCAGACTCGGAGACAGACAAGCTGACAAAACAGCGGGAAGGCAGCGGAACAGAGAGCGGGAACAGACTGAAAACACCACTACGACTATGAGCGGGGGGGAGCGGGGTGTGAAGTGACATCAAGGTGACAACCTGGTGAAAAAGCTAACTGTGGTGATGATGAGCTGGATGACGACAAGATGGTGAACCTGGTTATTAATTATTAGTTGTGATGTGAATGATGACGACAGAGGACAAAAATAAACCAAAGATGTAACGGCACACTTGTACATGTAGTATGGGGGGTACGTGAAGTGTTGAAGTAATATTCATGTGTGCTCTGAACATGCAGCCTTTCAAGGACATCACAGTATTATTAACATGAAACACGAACACTTGTGTATAATAGACCAGTCTTGTGGTATTCTGTTTTCCATATGAATAGGATTTGAATACGTTTGACTTTCTCCAAGGACATGGAGACTTGTTTATGGAAGGCAGTCAAATGACGACACTCAGGATGGAGAAGATGGAGTGTGTTCCTGAGATGTCAGACACTCATACAAACTAATAGTTAGTACATTGCTTGATGATCAAGGGTGCTAAGATGGAATAAGTTGCTTATTTTTCATGTTTTAAAGAAGCCAATCGCTACTCCATTACACCCTTTTCGTGCCCCATTTGTTGTTTGTGCAAATAAAATAATTAACTTTTATCCACTGATCTGAAATAGTTCCTACATGAAACACAAGCACATTATGACCTTTGTAGATTTTTCATATTTTCTTTCAAAAGTAAATAAAGTAATCATCACATAGATTTTTATTTTGAATAATATTCTTGTGAAAGGTTTTGCTTTCATTTGCGTACGAAACAACACATCAAATAAGGTTTTAAATGCCTATTCCCTGCGATAATTTTTTGTGTGTGTGTATGTGTGTGTGTGTGTGTGTGTGTGTGTGTGTGTGTGTGTGTGTGTGTGCACTGTAAGTGACGTAAGTGGCACGGAGTCTTTGAACGCCTCCTCATCTTGTCTGCTTGTTGTATGTTGAACTCTCTGTTCCCCAAACTGTACCGACATATCACTCACAACCGTGACACACAGACAACCACCCAGAGGCATGGCTACGCACACAGACACACACGAACACGTTACTAGAGCATGCGCGCTGATTGACAGACATCAAGTTGATGCAGAGCGAAACGATGACAGATGAGGGCCGCTCGAGAAATTGACAAGCAAGTGACATATTTACAGTAGTAGAGAGACGCTGAGCGGCAGTGACAAAGTCTCAGAGCAGGAAAAGATATGTTTATTCATCTATTTAGTCATTTATTTAATAATTCTGTTGTTTTGTACGTTTATTTTGCACCTTTATTGATCCAAAAAGGTTAAGGCTTCTTAGTGTTGTATTAAAAACCACCATGTTTACTGATAAGTAGTGAAGTGACAAAATAAACTCTTTAACTTCCCTTTTATCTAAGTTACAATTTGCTAGTGTGTGTAACACTTTGCAAGAACCCTGTTTTATTAAACATGCTTTACACTAAATGCAAATGTACCCTGACGTGTCATTGAGTTTCAGGTTTGGTATGTTTGTGTAGAAAAAAACTATACTAAATATGAATATCTATTTTTATCTTTGTCGCCTCCCTCAGCTTCCTCTATTTCCTCTGGTTTAGGTTTCTTCCTGCATGACTTTACTTCCTTTTCTCTCTTCATGTATCACACACTCTTATCAACAATCCTCACCTCCATCCATATCTCCTTCTCACTCCCTATTTCCCCCTCATTTCCTCTCTCTCTCACCCTCTTCTCACTCCCTTCTCTGACATGCTGACTAGAGGTCAATGGCACAGTCTCTCAAGGTCGTCCCTGTCCGAGGTCTCACATCCTCATGCCTGGATGGCTGAGTGAAACAGACAGCTCCGTCCCAGTTGGGGACCATCAGACTTTTAGTGACTCTGACCACTGGCCTCCCTGGTGGATAGACCCGATGTGCAGCCTTTCTTTGTTCACGTCTACCGCTGTCCGTTACAAAAAGTGTGACATGGAGAGAAAGAGGGATGAAAATAAAGGAGTGACTGGAAGAATGATGTCATACATTTTTTTTTAAATGTTCCTTTAAATGAGTCAAAAAATACTAATAGGCACCTAGAAATGTTGGTCTTTGTCAACTTCCATGTGCATTGAAGTGTGGTTTGTTCATAGTAAGAAAAAAACATGGACTAATTGTGACAAAATAGATGATGATTATTATTATTAATCACTTTAGTACCATTTTCAGTCCATTATGTGCTCTTCACAAATAAAAGAATGGTAACATTACATTTCCAGAATATGAATAATTTGCTCTGTTTCTCATTCAACCCTGTGTTTCCTCCTTCACTGTGATCGCCAGCCTGCTCCAGCAGATTTGCAGGTCAGAGATCACCCATTTTCATCTTTGACGGAGTGGATGTGCCCGGTCAGCCAATAGAAATACTGCTGCGCTCTGTTTGGAAATGGATAATGTCACAGTCTGTCTCTCTGTGCCTCCTTTCCAGCCACATTCCCTATTCCCTAGCTCCCTTCGTTGCCAGTTTCCATCTGACTGTCTCACCAACTTACACACTTCATCACGTGCATATTTAACGAGGCCAGTTCCACTCACTCTCTGCCAGATTGTCAGTTTGTTTGTGCTTTTGCTTGTGGATCACCAGAACTGAACCTGACCCCGTCTCAGACCCGGTGACTACCTGCCTGCATGCCTATATTTGTATCTGTACCTGTACCTGCCTACCTGGATAACTGTCTTTTTTTTTTTTTTTTACCTGTCTGTGAGACAATTAATGCCTTTACTTTTACTTCACCAAAGCTGTAAAAACCTAATTAAGTTAAAGTAAATCATTTAAGTGTGTGCTGGTTAATTTTGATGAAAAACTTTCATTTCCTTTTCTTTCTTTGCATACCTCTGCTTAATCTGCACGTGTAATTTACCATCTTAGAGATTGCTGTTGTATTATAATGTTCTGTATAATGCATGTACGGGGAAACATACAAAAACAAAAGCACAACTTGTGTTTCTGTCAAACAAAAGTACAACTTTTTGTCTGTACCTGTGTTGATTTCTATCTTTTGCCCCTGACTGTGAGTCAAGTTTCCCATCCGGAATATTAAAATGACTGAACTGAAGTGACTTCGGCAATAAATCACTGATCCTGTCTTCAAGCTTCATCTGCATTTGGATCCTTTTCCTGCTGCCTCATCTGCCGTGACAGATAAGTTATTATTCCAGCTTGTTTCTTCTTCTTCTTTTTAGTACATTATCACACTACCAGACTACCACTCTAATCGATATTTATTTAGTACCTCATCATAGCCATGAATCCCTTTCCTGGGGTTTACTTGAATGGAAACATAATGTGAACATACCTTTTTATATCATGAGAGAACATAAATAACACATTACCCTTAACTAGTTACATGATCAGACTTTTATTACACTATGCATGGTGTGCGACATGATTCTGTTCACAGCACACTAACTAAGGCAGCAAAAAAAAAAAACCAAACAAACATGATTTACCGTCAAGAAAGCTTTGCGTTGAAAGTAAAGAGTCAGGTGCACACACTGTGCTCACATCCATACAGCAGCAGGGGTGTAACTGATCCCTGAGGCATTTAATAGCTATAGTTAGCTTAGATTTATTCACTGCTCTGATAGCTATAGTTAGCAGTAAATTTATCCACCTGCCAAGGGAACTTGTCAACGAAGGATGGAAAATACACTTCCATTGAGTTACTTAGCCTTTAATGACTGAGGGGCTGGCTGGAAAGAGCTGATTAGAAAATTAATTATTTATCAAAATACTACTAAAAATTTCCCCTGAAAACTGAAAAATTGAGGACAAGTCATTAAGGTGTAAATTGAATGTTCTGAATTTCAAATCAGGGCTATAAGTCTTCACGTTTGAGTGCTTATGCGGGTGTGTATGTGTGCGTGGTAGGGTCTTTTCACTGCATGTACAGTATGTGTCTTGTTGAGTTAATAATATGTGCGTGTATGTGTGTGTGTCAGTGTGTGTGTTACTTGGGCAATGATGTAACAGCTCTTGGACAGCATGCCTTTGTGTATACAAATATGCCACGTGAGCAAATCGTGCAGCTGTAGTACTATTATTATTTTTGGCCAAATCTACATATTGTACAGTACATTAACTTTATTTATGTATTTTACTTTTATTATGCACAATTAGCATATCCTGCATTCTTGCTTTTTTCGAGTGCCTCTGTGAGCTTGATACACATCATAATGGATCATTTATGGTAATAGACATTACAGCCTATTAACTACAAAAAAGAAACTGCATACTCGGCAGGTTTTGAGTATGAGAAAGCCAATCACAGCAACACAATGTGACTGCTTAATACATGGAAACTTTCCATTGAGTCTACTTGATAAGCTGAAGGTTAAAGGAACAGATAGAGGACAATGAGCACCCTGTGACTGAAGGCACATTTCAGCACCTTGGACAGAGTCACACAGAGGAGGAGAGCATATTTAACAAACTCTTGTCAAACAAGTAAAAACTGGTGTACTGTCTTATCATGTCTCGTGTCTCTGTATTCATTTTAACACACACAAAAAACTGCAATAGAAAACCTCTTCTTGAAATAAGCATAGCGATGTCCCCAAATGGACTTTTCCCATTGCGTTGTGACAAGCAAAAGAACCTTTAGATTTCACAAAACCTAAAACTAAAAAGCCAAAACCGCTCAACTGTACTTTCCACATCATCGACATCTAAAAACATGTAATCAAACGAGACATTTTCTTTTTAGAGTTGTGCCAGACAAAAGAAAGAGAGAAAACTCAGACACCCAAACAAAAACACGCCTCAACTTTTATAACACAAAAACCCATCTCTGAGAACAAAGGGCATGCTGACTTACTGTGAAACGGCAGTTCAGGTCAGAGATAAAAGCAGTCAAAGCTTTATGACAACATGCAAGATATTCTACTACAGCCCTGCAACCACTGATACAGTGACACCCCGAGCAGGCTATTGCTGCCTGCTCTGCACTGTATGTTTGTTGAAGATAAACAGAATAGAGGATTATGATATTATAAATTTAACACTGGCTGAACAGAAAAGTTTTGCCTGTCCGTTAGCAGCTACCACAGGTGAATGCTAAAAGTGTGAAAGTTTTTCAAAAGCAGTTTTACTAATCGCTACTAGAGGCTTAGTATAAGGAATAAAATTGTAAAAATCAGTCACATCCTCTCTTGAACTACAAAGTCAATATATTTTTGCCTCAAGAGCTAATTTAAGTAGCAAATATTATTTTCCTCTTCTATTGCTGGTGTTTCCTATCCATTTAAAAATGACATATTCAGGATATTGTAGGCTGATTTCAGTCAAATATTGTTTTGCCACTTTAATTTGGGCTAAAATATTGGTGCTAGAGTAAAATACAACTTGAAAAAATAAGATGGAAAAGTTATAAATTCTTAAAGAGTCTTTCATCTAGAATTGCGAGTCTGTCTTTGCAGAGATTTGTGTGTTCTGCACCTGTCCAGATGACTGGTAAAAATCAATCATCAGGCTTTACAGCATCCTTCAAAAACCTATGAGTGAGGTCATGTCTATATTCTGTGGACGTAATATATCAAAGCTGTGTGTGCTTTTCATCATTAGAAAACCTCAAGGTCTAATTCTGGGTAAATTTATCAATCCCCTCTCGTCATAAAAGGTGTTCTAGTGAGCGAAACGCAGTCAAAAATATCAAACCTGTTCCTTTAGTTTCACCTCTTCTTCTCTGCACAGTGGATCGAATTTGTCTTCCCACCTAGTCACACGTAGTTTCGCCCCCTTCCAAACCCCACACTCTAGACTGCTACTAATAGGGGTTTATTTTTAGCACATGTGAGATGTGTGTGTGTGTGTGTGTGTGTATACACATGATGGATGAAGGTGATGTTTCACATCTCTCTCGTAGTTTGGGAGGAAAGGTGAGGGAGGGATAGATGAAGGTGAAGGGAGCAGAGGTTGAAAAGGGGGCTTGTGAGCAAACACATGCTGTTACTATCTGGGAAATGTTGAGCAGAAGGGTGTCGGGCTGTGAGAGAGACACCTGAAATCCTTCCTGGATCCACAAACTGACCTCCAAGCAGTTGAAGATCAACAAGCCTGCTGCACCAGATGATAGTGCCCATCTTCAGAGAGATGAGGGATGACAGGAACAGCCTGATATACTGCACCATCCAATTAGAATACAGCTCACACCGGCTTTAGCTTGGGGTAAAAACTGAAATTTAATCAGTTTCTAGCTTGTTGTCTTTTCCTCAGTATCTCTTGAGAGGAAGTCTGAGAGTTGGCCAGAGGTGAGCCAGCCTGTAACCTGCTTTAAATCATGTTGGAAGTGGATCTTAGAAGTAGATACCACATGGTTAGAGACAGCACAGCACCTGACGGGCAGAGTAAGCTAGAGCACTGACTCAATCAGCTTGGGATGGAACGAAATGTGAACAGCATGGAGCAGATTAGGGCTAAAACAGTGGGATAGATTCCAGAGAAAACAAAGGATAAGGAAGCAAGCAACAGATACACAGCGGGATTTATCATAGCGTACAAGGAGAGCACAAATAACTACAAACCAACTGTCGCTTTTCCTTTAATAACTTGATCTGGAATGCCATTGCATGTGCATAAAATTAGCAGCACGTGGGAAACAAAAATTTTTAAATATAGTTCTTCAAAAGAGGAAATATTTTCTGCGCAGACTCTGACCTTGAACTTCCAGAGGGAGTTTATTTTTAGGCCACCTTTTTTATCTTTGACTGCGAATGTACGAGTCATGAGGTGTCAACAGCAGACAAAAACAGAAGCGAATAATCAGCGCACGCAAGATAATTTCAGTGAGAATCTTCACATGTCTGGCGACAAAACAAGTGTGTTCTTAAAATGGATGTGAGCACTCGGACGTGTTCTCACTTTGTCGCTCTCTATCTTTCCCTTACTTTAAGATCTTTCATTTTATCACTTCACACAGCAGATCAAATGACAAAACAGTTGTCACAAATCACAAATGAAGAGGAACAAAATCGTGTTAATGAATCTGAATATATCTCTCTGCTCCAGCCCTGCAAGTCTAACCCGAGGCTTCAGCTCTGCTTCCTGCTGGGTTTTCATATTGCCTATAGTGCAGTGATATGAGACAACAGAGTGTCTTCTCTTCACCCCATGGTTAGGCACACAAGCAGGGGACTTTAGCTTGGAGTAACTTATCCTCATGGTAATGAACAATTCCCTTCCCACTGAGAGTGCCATTACCACACACTGTGATATGGCTTAGTACTCTCCATGCACAAAAATAGAGCAACACACATGCACGCGCAGTCACCCTGGGAGCATTCGTCAGAGTTTGTCACCACAGGCAAATCATGTTTTATTCATTAAGCTTAAAACTGATGTTTAATGTCATTTTTTTTGTCAAAAGGGGAGGAAAGAGATGGACAGGTGTGTAATGACATTTGTCAGACACAAGAGGGAAGGAGGAAAGACTGTTTTAACCTTAAACTCTACAGGTGCTTGAAAAAGATCAGAGGAAAAGATGCACGCACGTACTCCTCACTTCAGCAAGATGCAGCATCATTCCTTCTAGTTTAATCAAAGGGGGACTAACAGTGAAGTATTTACAACCATTTAAAGTTTGAACCAGTTAGTTCACGGTAAACAGACTCCATGCCAAATCACAGCAAAAGTTTTTTTTTATAATAAAATAGAAAATATAATATCAGCACTATCTCATACACACAAACACACATAGAACTCACAGCATCTCTGCGCTGGGGCCAAGGCTCAGCCCTGATATATTTTATTCATAGATGAAAGGTTGATAACAAAATCTCTTTGGTCGTGTCCATGAGTGTGCTGCAAAGAGAATCAGCTTCAAGGTACTAGCACTGAAAAAAAGTGTGTGTGTGTGTGTGTGTGTGTGTGTGTGTGTGTGTGTGTGTGTGTGTGTGTGTGTGTGTAAATGTGTGTGTGTGTCTCTGTCAATCTGTGTTTCATGTGTATTATAGCCTCACTGCTGTGGAAGCACACGTGCCCATGTGACAAAGAGGTGAAGCAGCACACGGGGGAGGTAATCGGGCGTTATTAATTAGAATGTAAGAAGTTCGAACGGCCGCTGGAGGAAGACTAACACCCAGTTTCATTTAGAAAAATGTCAAAACCCCTAATAAATGACTCCGAAGAAGGAAATTAATGTGACTGTTTCTCGGTGCTCGTGTTTCCTGCAGTAAAAGTTCGTAGGAGCAGCGGTGCAGAGTGCATTTTATAAAATGACAGTCACAGGATGTGAGTCTCTGTAAGAACAAACATTATATTGGTATATTATATCATTAATTGTATTAAATCAAGACCAGCATGTATTTCTGCTCGTTACACAGCAAGACATTAATCTTCAGACATGAAATATTGATTGAACACATCTATTACTAGCTAAAGCAATTTACAACGTGTTTGTGCGCAGTTACTGTGGAGTAAAGTTGTTAGGGCAAATGTTGCTCGTTAAATGATTAGAAAAAACATTAACGGCACTTTGTCACTGTGAAGTTCCTGTAAAACAGCCATTTGTTATTTTAAATTAAAAGCAGAAAGCAGGAAGCAGAAAGCATTCAGCAGCCGACGCTACAAACATGTTTGAAACACACATGGACAAACGTGTCTGTTCGAGAATGTGATTATTGATAAGGCGATGGAAAAGGAACGACTTCATTTAACTGTGCCTGCAACACACCTAATGGTCTTTTTTTCACAGATTCAATGTTTTGGACACAAATGTAGTTTCTCCCCCCGTGAAGGGATTATATGGGATTAGTACAAACTCAGTTGTGGGAACAGTACACAACACGGACATGCAACAATGTGTGCATGGGACACATCATCAGTGTGTAAAGATTGATGACATCTGTCTGTGTCTGTCAGTGGTTAGCGCTGTCGCCTCACAGCGAGAAGATTCCTGGTTTGAACTTGGCTGTGGAGTTCTCGTGCTTTCTCCCACAGTCCAATGACATGCAGATTAATTGACTGACTCTACATTTCCCATAGGTGTCAATGACTTGTCCAGGGTGTACCCCGCCTCTTGCCCAATGTCAGATGAGTTCAGCTCCAAACCTATATAACCCTGATAAGGATAAGCAGTTATGGGAGATGGACGGATGGATCTGTAAAACTTTCATGTTAGTTTTGTTGAACTTGTTACGGTGGAACAATCTTATTTAGCACAATTGTGGAAAACGGTTCCAATGATGGAGGCAGCCTTGTCTCCTTTTACGTATCGTATGAGACACTACAGGAGCAAAGCACAAAGAAAAGGTACAGTACGTGACAGTGATGGGAACAGGCGGTACTATAGGAGGAGGTACAGAAAGAAGAAGGAGGCCTTCGCTGTCAGCTTGGACTGTTTATGTTAGATAAGAGCACGGCTAAAGGACAGATCAATAAGGCTCAAAGAGATTCTATAGAGCCAAAGTCACAACATCCACAGACTAAGATAGTGTCATGCAACCGAGTGAAGCGGAAAAGGAAGAGAGTGTGTGTGTGTGCAGTTGGTGTATACGAACTTGTATACTTAACATATGTGTGCGTGTGTGTGGGCAGTTAAACTAATTGAACAGTATTTAATACATCGTAATTGCACTAAACAGAGCTAGTTCCACTATTAGGTAAATCGACATAAACAAAGCTCTAGGGCAGAGAAGGAGAAGAGGACACACACACACACACCAGCATGGCCTTGTTTTCCCCTACAGAGGCTAATGAAACAAACTAATTAGAGGGCAAAGTAGGGGCAAGAAGGAGGGTGACTACAAATGACTGTCATCAGTAATGGGCCACACACAGATGCAAATACAAAGGAGCTATAACCAGACACAGTCAGGTTCCTACCCACTGTATAGGTCTATGCAGTATAGGCAGGGGGTTATGATCATAGTGATAATTCATGGGACTAATTATAGACACGAGAGCCTATCTAGAAACACACTATGTGGCATAAAGGTTCACACACGGTCTACTGACTTTATCCAATGAGGTGGAACAAAAATGCCAATTAACTGGAGGCTTTCTTAATGTCATGTGTCCTTTTTTATTTCGCACAGGTTAAATCACAGTTCACACGCAGTTTGACGGCGGAGTGAATTCTGTCTCTCCATGCTTGACTTAAATGGCACGTCCCTCAGCACCTTGGCTCAGCCAAAAATGCCACAATACCCAAATACCAAACTCTGAATGGCCTTGATGAAATCCCTATGTAGCACAGCCATTATACAGTTCAGCCCTTACTGGCTCCCATCGCATTGAAGCAGACATTGCTCTCTCTCTCTCTCTCTCTCACTTCCCCATTGGAGCAGACACACAGGAGCCAGTAGTCATGGTAACTCCATTCTGAGTAAACTTAAGGATGTGTACGTGCATACACACACACACGCACATGCACGCAATGTTTTCATTAAATACTTTATGGAAGGGAGCTGGTGAAGGGGCTTTGAGACTATGTAGCTAGTTAGCTGTCTGAACAGTGAGTTTGTTTTGCCAGCAAAATGTCAAATGCCACGATTTACAAATGTTTCTATTTGCTTATCAGACTTGGATGTGTGTGTGTGTGTGTGTGTGTGTGTGTGTGTGTGTGTGTGTGTGTGTGTGTGTGTGCGTGTGTGTGCGTGTGTCTGTGTGTGTGGTATGCAGATGTCCGGAACATCCATTAATTACAATTATTCCGACCCTTTCGTACATTTTAATGGGCACAAATGAGCAAATTAGCACGATCAAAGTCAATTCATTCACCAGTTATTGATATATTTAGGGGGGCTATGGCTCAGGTGGTAGAGCGGGTTGTAGTCAGCTGAGTTGCAATCAGAGGGTCGCTGGTTCGATTGCCCCAGCTAAGCTGAAGTGTCCCAAATTGCTCCTGATGGCTGCGCGTATGAGTGAGTTTAACGTCACCAGTTATATTGTTCCTGACGAGCAATTGGCAGCCTCTGCTGACAGTGTGTGAATAGGTGACTGTGACAAGTGTTGTAAAAAGCACTTTGAGAGGTCAGTAGACCAGAAATGTACTCTATAAATACAAGTCCATTTACATAAAGTTTGCCCTCAGTCCAACACGAGGACGAAGACGTGGAGAACTCAGCAGAGCGGAGCTAGCAACAGAGCTGCTGCTGAGGCCAGGCTCCAGCCCTGGTGAAAGCAAAACCCAGGGGCAGAACCATCATGCCTGCTGAGCGAATAAACTTCTGGAGTCATGCTGGATCCTGCTGTCATCTGTAGCTGATTACCAGCAGAAAGAGAAAAAAAACTTTTGGCATTAAAAATGGTATTTTTCTTCACTCTCGCTTCTCAACCTGTCTGCAGCAGTGGGCTACAGTCACCCACAGATCTATGCCACTACAAGATCAGACAAAAACTTTCAATTGAAATAAATGGATAAAAAAAAGTACAACCAATAGCTGGAATCAAGTAACAGACATGCTCTCAGAAGACAGTACAGGTTGAAGCTAGCAGGTTAGCATGCTAATTCCAGTTGCCATCCACTATGGCTTAGCTAAATACCTGAGAGATGTGCATCCATATTGCCCAGTGTGCCCAGCTACTGAACATTTTCAGCTCATTATTCAATCAATAGTCAATGTCAATCCATTGTTTTTCATCTTGCATTAGCATAATTAAACATTGTCTGAGAGAAATCATTGTCTTGTTTAAGAGTGCCATCACACTCGCATATTGTCTTGCTCTTGTTTGCTGCCGCTGGAAAGCAGTGAGTTGAAAACGTAATAAGTAGTTGTATTTGACCCTTTGGACACAAAGACATAGCACACTGTCCACACAGACAGATCAAGAGATGCCACACTGCACACATTTACGTTAGCAAGACAAGACTAGAGAGAGATACTGTACACTGCAAGCTAGTACGTCATCTTAATGTTACTGTTATTTACATTATTATTATCATTGTTATTGACATCAAACTTGGAGAGGACACTAGTTTATCTGATTGTTGGTCCCACAATTCAGTCTCAGTCTCTTTGTGATGCGAAATAAAGTTAAGCTTCATCCTCTCATCAAAGATGTAAACAGTGACACCCGCTTTGACAAGCATGATGAGAGCGTAGGCTAGGATAGGTTATGTGCCAGACAGCCCCGGCCCAATATAAACTCTGGCTGTTATATCATATTAGATCATGTTAGCCCAGTTTTTAAATCTTAAACCATTCATGAACTATAATTTTAGCCATGACTTACAGGCTTCACTGTTATAATAATGTGGTGACTTACCATACATTTGCCTAAGAGAAGAAATATATATTTTTCAGCACAGATATTAATTATTGTTTGTTTGTTCTTTTCCATCGTTTCTATCATAATTGATTGATATTATTGTTTGGGTCAAGGCACAATATATGGGACCTGTGTGTGTGTGTGTGTGTGTGTGTGTGTGTGTGTGTGTGTGTGTGTGTGTGTGTGTGTGTGTGTGTGTGCACGTGCTTCTTCACACATGTCCAATGTCTGCTTTCTGCAGACGTCAAAGTCTGAAGAGATAACGAGGAGAAAAGCCGAGGTGGAGATGAGCAGCGCGGATGTCAAATTAGCATTCACACACTGCTCTATTGACAAGGTCATCCAAACACTGCTTTATCTCCACCTTCTAGGATCAAATTCAATAGAACCACCTTACTTTGTTGTGTCTTCCCTCAGGCAATGTGTGCTGCTGCTCAATATCACTCACAGGGGGAAAAAAAAATAGGAAAATGTGTGTAAAGCTTAGAGGCAGGCTATCAATAGCAGCTATAGAGGGTGCTACTGGCAAAAGACACTTTATTCAGCCAACGTTAAGCTCAGCAGCACAAAGAGTGAGAGGACATGAAAGAAATGAGACCTTCTAAGGATCAAGAAAAAGATTATGACCAAGCTTAAAGAACTTTATTCTAATCTCAATGCATAGATTAGCATCATAAAGTTGTGTTTAACTGTACAGTGAGAGCTAGAGAGGAGGATGGGTGAGTTGATGTCATACTGGGAGCTTGCTGAAGGGGCTGGATAAAAGGCTGTGTGTGTGTCTTTTTCCCACTGAGAGATTCTCAATGGAGGTGGAATGCCACATGCTTCCAGAGGGCAATCTGTTTGACTGCTAGAGAGGGAGCAGGAGGAGAGAGGAGGACAGCGCTGTGAGGAGGCGAGGGAGTCAAAAGGCAGATAGAAAGAGGCAAAGAGTGAATTCAATGATCCCCAACAGCTTTCTAATTTTCACTGTGCATACTGATCATTGATTCTATTATTATGCATAGGAACGGAGCAGTGTAAAAAAAACATGTTCCCACAAGCATACTGTACATACATGTATATATGAGTAGATATGAACATATATTATGCACACAAGAAAGACTGGAATCTTTAAGGTGTTTGATGTCCTTGCTTTGTATGATTCCTCTGTCTGGAGATGAATCACAGCACTCAGACGTACTGTACACACACACACACACAAGATGCACACCACGGGCACACACACAAACCCTTCAAGTCCATTCACGCTCTTTGAAAAAAATATACTTGTTTTGGATCTATGCAAATCAGAAGAGCATCTGCTGTGCAATCATTCAGGTAGAAAACAAACTGAGCCACAGATACAGGGACACTGACCTGATGGAGAAGAAACCATCAATTTAAGATCACAAACCAGATCTCAGATCAGGTCTGAACTGAACACCTCCTACACAAGAAACTCCAGACCATCTTGGTTCACAACAAGACCCACTGGCAAGCCTCTGGGTTTGGAAGTAGAAGTTTGGGGTGCCTACCTTGGGTCAGCGTTCCCATGAGGAAGTGGTAGAAATAGCGAGCAACCTTGGTGAGCTGCCTCTTGCACCTTTTCCTGCACTGGCTCATCTTGGTGCAGCTGTGCTGGAGGTGGAGGTGATGATAGTGATGGTGGTGTTAGTCGGCTAGTCTGCCGTGGGAAGCAAGCTCTCAAGGTAGGAGGGGAAGAACAGAGCTCTCTGAGTGAGCGTGCGTGTAGGTGTGTGTGTGTGTCTGTGTGTATATATGGAAGTCTGACTGCTGCTGCCTCTCTTCTCCTCCTCACTCACCCCCTTCTCTCTCCTCTCTGTGCCGTCCTCCCCCCCTCTCTCTGTGTGTCCGCTCTTCTCTCCACCTGTAGGGCGCTGGCTGTCAATCAGCCCGCAGCACTCTGTCCCCTCCCCCGTTACATTCTGAGAAGCCCTGTGCTGGCCACTCATTGGCTGGAAGCGAAGCGTGGCGGAAAATTACGGACCGGCGCACATGTGAGAGTGCATGAGTGTGTGTGTGTGTATGTGTGTGTGTGTGAGCAATATACTACGAGGAGGCTGGCTTGAGTGGCAGGTGGTGGTTTTTCTCTAGCTGCACGCTCCTCACATGTTGTTGATGTTGGTTCTTCCTATTTTTCCTCCACTTATGGCTCATAACAGAAGACAGCATCTGAGAGGTGTTTGAGCAAGCAGGAGGTTGAGTAAAGTGACAGAGGAAACAAACCAAACCCATTAATTACCACCACGCGCCATCCTTTTCTTGTCTGTCTGTCTGTTTGCTAGCTCGCTCATTAATGGTATTCATAACAGAGCGAGGGAAAGGACGGAGAAGAGGTGGGGAGAAGGAACAAAAAGGAAAAGTGAAGAGACAGATAGGGAGGTGGAGATGGGAATGCATAATTAATATCTTTCTCTCCTCTCTCCACTGGGGTAAAATTTAAAACGAGAGGAAAAAAGGTTGACAGGAGAAAGAGGTTGGACAAATATCAGCCCTCACCAGCAGCTGATGAACGGATTAGGATCTGCCAGCAGACAAGGAGGAGAGGGGAGAAGAGAGAGGAGGAGCTTTTAAATCATGTGGCTTTGAGAAAGAAAGGCATTTATATAAAGTCTCCATCCTTATCATTCTGTCTCCACTCTGCACGCTCGCAGAGTCCCTAAACAAGGAAACACACTCACCTCGTTTTTCCCCGTTGACACATTTTATTGTCTTTACCTCTACAACTCCCACATTACCCTACTAAACTGCTGCCACTCCACCTTTATCCCCTCTCTTTCTCCCTGATGGAGAATTAAAAGTGATTACCGTTACCACAGTAACCCCGGACCCTGTTGATTATTCCGGTAGCCTGAGTGGCAGGCACACACATACACACACTTACATACACACCTTTCTGTTCTTTAGGTCAAAGAGAAAATCAATCAAACGTCTGGCAGATGCTACCTCTAAACGCACACGCTCTCTTTCACCAGGTTCTGCGCTTTCGTTCTCATTTAGAAGTCACAGAAAGGGGTCAAAGTACAGGTGAGTGTTTGACAGCGAGCTGATCTGGACTGTTAAGAGAGAGTCAATGCAACTCTGCCAGGCAGAGTAAAGAGCTCTGACATAACAAAGACGCAGCACAGGAGGACTTGATAGTTTGTCTGAGCAAAGACACTTAAGAACATGTGGAAGAGCAGGTGGGAAAGACTAGATGGGTTTTCTGACTCAGTATTAAAGAACGTAGGAGAATTACTGACTAATTATTAACTTTCACAACTTTCACACTGGCTTCTTGGTTTAGGGATCTCTAATGATTCAGGCTAGGATTAATGCCCCTATTGCCTCTAAGTGTGAATGCAGGCAGTACCTTCTACATCTACTGCAGCACCACCATGTATACATGAGGTTTTCATTGGTAAGCTGTCATGTTAGAGTGGCTATAATCAATGTTTCTTTATTAACTACAGATCGGATGACTACTTATATGTGAAAGGGGTGAACAAACAGAGAATAGTTAGTATTAGTATTATAACTAATACTAAAAATTATTATTATATTGGTTCCACTATGGTGGCACGGTGGTGCAGTGGTTAACACTGTCGCCTCACAGCAAGAAGGTTCCTACAATACCAAATAATACCAGGGCGACGATATCAATACTAATTATTGTTAAAAGAAGCTAATGTACTGTCATATAAGGGGACAAAACAAGAATTTACTATGCATTCTGTTTCTAAATATATTTTAATTACCACCAATTAATCTCTATTCTAATTACTTCATCATATGCATGTTTAAACACAAGACAACCCAGCAGAGATATGCAAATATTCCAGCACTAAGCAAAATGTGCATTTGTCCAGGAAGGCATGTAACATCGGCTAGATCCATAACTTGTGTCTAGATACTCAGAGCATATCCCCTACTGCATTAGGTCAAAGTAACATTTAAGTTTAGTTCCCTGTCATATCTGTTGCCACTAGTTATTTCTACGGGGGATATTTGAGGAAAGCTCCCCATTGCCACACAGTGGAGAGCCAAATAAAACATCTCACAGTGGATTTCACTGCAGCACAGAGACTACAGGTACATTCATGTTGACGTTGGTGGGGAAGTGGACTAGACAGTAGTCAGCTGAACCTGTCTACTCTCTGCAGCCCCCGTCGTCATCAACCTGCCAGTATTCTGTATGTCTGACTCTGTCAACAGGTTATGAAATATTAGGTAATCCATGCTGCAACACTCAACTCCACTTGATTAAGAAGAGGAAATAACACATTCTATATTGAAAAGTACTGAGAATATTCATAGCCAAACCAATTCATCTAAATTTAAAACCTTTTTTTAAGGTGCAAAATGTTCTCATAAAAGTGTTCAAGATCATCTCTGGAAAGTAGACAGATGATTTATTTACAACAGCTAGTCTTCTTGAGGTCCATCATCTAGTACATCATAATATAATAGTGGTTTCCAACCTTTATCCTTAAATTACCCTTTTTCTATGATTCAGTAAACTGACCACTGACTAAGTGACAAATTATATGGATATTTCATATAATATTCAATGTATGACAATAACAGTTCAGAACAACTGATAAACGCTAAAGTTAACCCAGATAATGAATGCAGTCACTAGGAGTTTTTTAAATACAATTCTGTCAGAGTTTCTTCATTGAAAAAATGTATTGAAAAATTCAGTGTTTTTTTACTCTGCCTGACACTAGGCAGTTCTTCTATTGGCTCTTTGTTTATTTTAACTGCATATGTTTCTGATGCAGGTGAGGCTGTTTAGTGAGAGGTTGTGTTCATGTTTTCACAGCACCCTTAAACGTTAGGAAGTTACCAACTTAAATAATAATCTAAACTTTAAAAAGAACAATATCATTTAGTTTTCAGAAATTAATGAAATGCCGAGATATGGGTCTACTGTATATTTTAAAGTAAGTTTTCTTACACTCCTTTAAACCAAGAATGCCTCATGATCCCCCATGAAGCCTTGGTGACCCCTAGTGGGGGTTGGGTCCCCAGACTTTGAATAAGTTGCCTCTGTATATATCCATGGTTGCCTCACATTCTCAGACAATGCACACGCATTGCTGTGTCATGTAGTTACATTTCTGGAGAGGTATAGAAATATGTGTTCTATCTATCCATGACAGTCGACTATCATTGCCCACAGACTCACTGTAAGCATAGCTGTAATACACCCTTTGTGTTTTGCATGAAAGATAACTCCTCATAAATGTGATGATGCTTGGTATAAGTATAGCATCAAATACCGTGCTAAACTCCGGTAACGCTGCACCTGTTATATTAGAGCTATCCATCTCCTTTAACCTGTCAGCTGTCAAGGTAATCTTGCATTTGCAAACAGACACTCTTTTACTGAATACTGCTGTTCTCCCTGGTAAATGGCTTCTTTAAATGTCTGTCATCTTTAAGTAAGGGAATCATTTTGCCCTCTTTCCACATACGATACACCATCCCTTAGACATTTATTTAAGAAATGACACATGGGAACAGAATTGTAGTCAACTGCGACACAAAGTACTTTACTGTTCAAGTACTTTTACTAAGAATTACATGTTTCTCAATTCAAGAGAATTCAAATGACTGCCAGCTATAATCTACCTCAGTGCACTGACCTTGTCAAGAATCATTAAAATTATGGACTGTATCTAAATATTTTGGTAAAAACCTAAAATGATGATGAACAGGATTGTAGGAAATCAATAAAAAATAATAATCTCCTCATTTCAGCTTTAACTCAGCAAACAGGTTTCTGTAAAGGAATGTGAGTGAAGCGAACAAACTCATGATCAACGCTGTTTATTACTGTTTTAGCACAGGCTTTCATGCACACTGCTCATTTCCCTAAGCCTATGAATAAAACAGGCTCATTGTACTTTAAAAAAGACAGCACACAGACACACTCTCACACACAACACGCACCGCGAGGTAAAAGCTGAAGAAGAAGAAGTGAGGTGACAGATTGAGTGATCAGTGTAGCATGAAGGATTACAGACTCGCAATGGTGGCTGTTAGTACAACACACCGTCGCCTGCCACACACACACACACACAGACGCACAAATAACACAGAAACAAAACACAGGGGTGTGTGATCTGACCGTGAAAGGACAAGTTATAATAAAGGTTGCCTTGTTCTCGGGAGGCAAAGAACTGGAAGGAAAAGAGTCTAATCAGCATTTATGTGTGTAAATTTTAAGAAAGGCAAGTACAGTGCGTACAGGCCATTCTAAGCACAACTACATAATGCATAAATACATTAAAAAAAGAATAAAAGATCAAAAGACAAGTTAAAATGATAAAACAAATTTAAAGTTTAACTTCAGAACACTGAATGAACTGAAGGGAAGACAGGAGGTTCAATGGAGGGTATGCGTGCTCTTAAGATTCAGTCAAAGGTGTTGAAGAACATAACCAGTTTGGCAGAGTCAGTCAGTCTGGATAATATTGGAGTCTCTCCCTACCTTTAGCACTATTTCACATCTGTAATGATGTTGTTTTCGTAGCTGATGCTTCAGGGAAGAGATGAGTCTAAGATCTGAGGTTCAAGGTGCTTTAATAAAAGTTTGGATCGTGCAATAGGAATGAATAAAGAATAAGCTTCTCACTACCTCTTATATAGGGAGCTTATACCATGTCATGTGGAGACTATGTCGGGGTATCTCTCTCCTTGGAACTTCAGACAGATCCAAATTAGGTTTGTTTGACCAGACATAGGCTGTCTTCTCCTTGACAAATGTCCTTAAAATCATATGATTTACCCAAAGGCTGCATCCGATATTAAGATAGAAAAACATTCCAACCACATCAGGTTTCATATTTTTCAAAGAAAAATAAAGTTGTTGTTTTTCTCCAGCAACTTCGCCTTTGAGTTAATACTCAAATCTGAAACTGTCATGCTGTGGCACTGTTTTTGTTCCTGTGTGTTGAAAATCTCCAATACAGTTTTTTAATCACACACACACACACACACAAAAAAAAAACATCACCTTTTAATTTTAGCATCGGAGCAGAGCTGTGTGACAAAGCAGAGAAGCTGGTAAACAGAGTGACAAGCTGATTGTGGGTGTTTACTTTACCACAGTGATATTGTAGTGATGTTGATGCCCGACAGTTCTTGAATTTGTCTGGTCACTGTTGTTAGGTGTTTGAAAAGAAGAAACTTAAAAAAGAAAAAGAAAAAAAAAGCACCAAACTTGTTCTGAAAAGTCTATGTACATGTAATTTTCTTTCAGGTGTAGGCCCATAAATTTGACTCAGAATTGACGTCAGAAGTATTTTTGCCTTCTCCCTGAATGTTAGCTGTCACTCAGGGTGTCTTCCTGTCCTCCTTCCAGAAAAGCTTTACATATTCAACACCAAACTCTTTTACCTCCAGCTCTGACACTGTGGGTACAGCATGTCAGATCCTCGGCAGATATGTGACAGATTTACGGAGGATGTAGAGAAGCTTGTCTGCAACATTGCGCCATCGGTTGAGCCAACCAGACAGACAAACAGAAATAGTAAGAAGCGGTGATAAAATTACACGACGTCAGGATTAGCTGTCTGTTATCAAGGAGGAAGATGAAGACTTTCAGCAGGGGGGGTATGAAGGAGGTGATTAGAAGAAACGGATGGGAGGGGTGTGGCTGCTCCAGAACGAGAGGGCTGCATGTGTTGTTGTTGAAACTCTGTGACACACGTCCAGGATTTGTGCCAAGACTCAGCTGCCTGTTATCACATAGTGTATGTGTGTTTTTTTCCATCCTATGTTTTTCTTTCCATCCAGAAGTCTGAGTCACCACCACCAGCAGCAAGATGTCCAGGGTGTGAACCTAGCAGATCCAAATCCAGCCTGCAGGCCATTAGCGACTATTACCAAAAAACGCAACACAAACAAAGAACACAACACCTCATGCAGCAGGCCCTTTTAGCACCAATCGTCAGCCAAGAAAACCTTTTGTATTCAGCACTGATGTATTCATTGAGACTTCAGTCAAATGTCAGCAGAACTTAATTATATTCATGCGAGGAATAAAAAATAGTGTCTTAAAAGTCAGTGAAGTGATCAAACTACATTAAAAAAAATGAGCTTACAGGGAGGGAGGGAGGGAGGAAGGAGGAACATACTGGCGGATAGACAGAGAGGTCAAACAGACAAGAAGAAAGATGAGTTAAGTAGCAGATAGACTTGCTGCACTGCTGACCTGACAGTGAAGCTCCAGATCTGCAGGCTGCCTGAGTGACTGGATCCATCATTAAGATGGAGACCCCTGAGGCTTAAGACCTGCCCTGACCATGAAGTCACTGTCAGAAACATCATCAAGCAGCTGAGAAATCTGGGGCTTTTTTTGGCAGGTCAACAGGAGGATAAATCTACCCAACTGCCTGATTGACCTCACCTGCCTCCCTCTTTTCTTCTGCATCTAAACTGAATTTAAACTTTTGATAGCATATGAAGGTTTGCACTGGATGAGATTCGGATGCAGAATAAAAAATGTTATGAGAAATAGAGTTTTTGGGTCTGTGTGTTGCGAGGGACAACATAATGATTTCCCAAAGATTTGGAATGGGTGCAGCGCTCTGTGTAGGCTGCCATACGAGCACAAAGGCACACAGGAATGTTGGAGGGCAGATGTGACACTGACAATCCTCTCAAGTATCTGGCAAAGACACGCGCACATACACACACACACGCACATTTGTTTTTAACACTATTTATGTGGCAGGCAAAGGCACCAGCTGGTGAAACCCACTCAACACTCTATTCACTGAGAACACGTGACTGTGGAGGGAAGGAGAGGAGAAAAGGAGGAGAGAGGAGAGAGTGGAATGAGAAGGAGGAGCGAGAAAGAGGCACAGGTGGAAACACTTGTCTTTAGGGATGCGCAGTTCAACCTTAAATACAAACATAAATGAAGGAAAGTTTTCCCAGAGCTGAGACGGACAGATATTCCGGGCCCCACCACTTCTCACTTTCTATTTCTGCTCCTTTTTGCATGTTTGTGTGGAGACTTTTGCCTCTTTAGGGCTGTAAAAAAAATAGCTTGTATGGACTGAAAGTGGACCATAAAACTATTTAAAGTAAGTCTGCACTGGTGCTAACTTTAGCTGCATTGACGTTATCATAGAAATGCCTTCTGCATTATGTAAGTGGTGTGCTGCAAACAATGATGCACTGTATTTATATGAAAGCTCCAGTTTGTTGAACTTTGACCCCAGCAGTGAGCAGTGACTGTCTCTGAATACTACCATCCAATACAACAAAGAATCATCACTATATTCAGTCCGAACTAAAAACATTTGCTGCTACAATTAATGAAGTATTTGCAAGTTGCTATTTACCAAAAATATGGCTGCCCAGATTGCTCTGCAAAGAATCCTACATAAGCACAAATGACAGAGAGTGAAATAAACACGATATGCATTTTATAATATAAAGTTCCATCTTACATTATTTTGGTCATGCAAATCATTTGCTAACACGATAAGCATAACTCACCAAATATTAATGAGTCCCAAATTGAATATGATTTGATTTGTACATGCATGCATCATTCGATTAAAATGAACATGACGTGCAGATTGATTCAGGGATGTTACGCAGTTACAGTCCATAATAATTTTGGGTATCTCAACAGCTGAATGAGTGAGGCAATGGTCTGTATCCATGGTGATGATCGTTTTCTGCTCATTCAGAGCAGCGAGTGCGTCCCACAATTTACCTGTTTATTTATACCCTTCCCTTTAATGTTCTGTGAGGGCTCTCCACAGCCTCGAGTATGACTTAATGCAGAATGACAATCCACAGTGAAGTACAAGTCCAAAGGACAAGCCAGATTGAGGGAGAAACTGCAGCATCTCCTCACAAAAAATAACTCCTGTAAACCCTCAAATATCACACGGCCTTGATTCATCAGGCTGCAAGTAGTTTTTTGATTTGGTTTATTAGTGGACAGCATAGTGGTTAGCACTGTCGCATCACAGCAAGAAGGTTTCTGATTCAAACCTCAGCTTGTATGGAGTTTGCATGTTCTCCCCGTCTCTGCGTGGGTACTACGTCTTCCTCCAAAAGACATGAATTTAATGAATGTGAGTGTGAATGGTTGTTTGTCTCTATGCGCCCTGTGATGACCTGGTGTATATGATGTACCCAGCCTCTCGCCCAAGGTCATCTGGGATAAGCTTCAGCCCCACCGTGACCCTGATGAGGATAAGGAGTTACAGATAATGGATGGATGGTGTATTAGAAGAAAAAAAGATTTCAGTGCAACACTATTTGACTTTGTCTGATAAAATCAGAATAGTTCACTCAATCACAAAAGATCTCTTCTAGTAGTCCATCAGTACACTATATGGCCATAATTAACTGTAGATTTTGTTGAAACCCTGTATTGTAATGTCACAAGAAAGCCAAATCATAAACTTTCTCACTGGACATGACAGCCTCTCTAGTATCCCACACTTTACCTTTGTGATATCTAATAAAGATTTAACAATAAAATACCATAATCTTACAATCTTATCTCCTTTTCTATTTCAGGGCGGCATTTGGAATTGATGTTGCTCGCAAGGTTTAAGCGACTAAAATTTGAGAAGAGAATAAGAAAGCCCCTATCAGTGTCTGCCCCTTGTTGTTATTTATCAGTAGCACTAGTAAATTTGACATTTTTTACTAAACACAGCACTGCAGTCATTGGTATCTACATGACTGGACATCCAAACACCAGAATATATGCTCCATGATGATGCTACCATCTGCAGGCAAACAGACGCACAGCCACAACTCCAGGAGCAGTCAGCTGTCCTGAGGGCAAACAGATGGACTGAGAGAAGGCACGGGGTAAAAGAAACTCATTAACTTCACAAACATATATACACACACTTCATCTTCTAACTTTTATGAAGACCAGGGAGGAAGAGGGGATATTAATGAAGTGAAACACTATAAGTAACTAATGATGCATGGCTCTACCGGCTGGAAGAGAAGTACAGCTATAGAGCGCTTTAATTTGAATACTATGAATATTCATTAAAAGCTGCTCTTAGGATGTGAAAATATGGATGGCAAAATAATTATTTGTATATGTGTCTGAGCAAATATGTGCATGGCTGTCTGTAAGCATCCATGAGTTGCTACAAATCTTACATGGTTCCTCCATCCACAATCTGACCACTATGTGGCAGGAAGAGGGGCCTTGGAGTTAGAAGAAAGACAAGACGAGGCACTGTGTCACTTTCAGGATAGAGGATGTCTTAACAAACATAAGGTAAACATAAATAAAAGCATTCAAAACTATAAACGAGCTTCAGTAAGTCTCACAAATCTGACACACCACTGATATCTACTGGTTTAGTCTTAGAGGCACAACAGAACAACTTTCATCTGACTTAAATAGTGCTGCACAGTTCTACATATGTTTTTCCATTTACAATTTGTATACACATACTAAGCATATAGATAGTGTAGCGGCCGTTTTAGAACAAGCTCCAAGTGCCTAGGCCACTTAGTCTTTTTGTCCATAAACTTAATCCAAGCTTCTTGTGAAAACCCCAATGTAACCCCGATGCAACAAGGAAGGTAAGCTTTGAACGATGATTTATCGTAATATTACTTACAGCGTCATAAAAGGTACTTTCCTTCACATGCTCACACCATCAAGAACTTCATACCTCAGCTCAACTCTTGCCATATTGTATTACCATACTTATCAACACCTTTGTTCCGTGGCCAGGTGATTTTTTACATATATATTGACTTTACAGATAAATTATATTGGAACAAAAATAACATGTCAGAGTTTTTCTTTTTTCTTTTTTTTCTTTTTTTACAAAATAAAGCTACGTGAATTAAGTGACTCTTAGAGGCAGAGAGAAAGGAAACCTGCAGCTGGATCTAAAATACTATGTGTGTTCACTGCTGCGTCCAGTGACATTAAAATACTGTAGCTCGCTGTACCAAACAGTGGAGACCAGTAGAGGGCAGATACAGACCAGTGAAACCACAGCTACTCTAGGTTGAACAAATTATGCATACATATTCAAAACTGCCCGTCACAGAAAGAAATATTATATAATTTCTTTCTACGTTTTACTTTCTTTGGGAGTTATAATGCCCTGCAGGCAGCAGACTAATGAAATAAGAGTGAAATCCACATTCAAATTATAGATACATTTCACCAATGCATTACCTCAACTCAGCACTAATAAGCACGAATAAGTCAGGTAGCAGAGAGGTTGGCACCGGCTCCAAATTAATATTTAAGTACGTGAATATAACCGGTTTATATCTTGGTAATGAATTCAGACAAATCTTAGCAAAGCAATTATTTGTGCTGGGATGAATGTGTAGCACCAGTTTACTGTTGACTGCTTTTATATACACTTAATTATCTCGCCAAGAGAAAATATTGCCACAGTGTAATTGAACCATTAGAAGACAGAGTTGGAGGTTAAACGCAGACATGTTTAGTGATCTTAATCGGCCTGCAGCCGAGCCGCTTCAGATTTAAGGATCAGACTTCTGCTTCGCTCTTTGCTCTGGGCATCAAAGTGATGTGTCAATCCGAATCAGTTCAATCAGTGTTGCGATGGTGGGACGAAGTTCATGAGAGGACATGGTGTCATCAGGGATTAATTCGGAGCGTTTACAGGAATACAAGAAAGAGGAATAAGAAGATGCAGAATTAATAAGAACTTGTCACACTTGTCAAAATTAATCTTTGGCTTTGCCGTGGCGCAGTTAAAACAGAAATGAACCAATAAATATTTGACTCAAGCCATAACTCTCTTCCACTCTACATTCATTCTGCACACACACACACACACACTCCTACGGTTCTCCGCTTTTATACCCTGTGGGAGCTTCTTATGTATTCCTTTAGATAACGCCTAGAGTGAAGCTGCTACTCTATAGATATATGAGGAAGGAAAAGAGACAAGGGGAGCGAGGGAGACAAGACTGACCAATAAAGTTAGAGATGAGCAGAGGTATGGATCACTGGGCCACAAGATCTACAAATAACCCACAGGGGACATTCTGTGGCTTTCACATTGTTTTTATTGCCAAGGCACCAACCACCAGCGGAGACAGCCAAGACTAATGTTGAAAAAATAGAACACCAAATCACACACTGCTACAATACCTGCACCTCCTTGAAGGCATCAAACACTCCTTAAGTGCTTGTGTCGACGTGAACTTGTGCTATCAGCTCGCCTTTGCTAAATCCTGCTCCACTCCTGTTTTACATGTTATCATCTAACACAGGCACTCTATATTTCCTCTGAAGCCTGTGTCTCTCTTCTTCTCGCTGTCACACCCAACCTCTTGGCTGCTTGACTGCTGTTTCCACCCCCCTCCGCCTCTCTCTCTTTCTCTCTCTCTCTCCCTCTCTCTCTCTCTTTCTCTCTCTGCTCCCTGCCTGTCTGAAGGCAGGCAGCAGGTGTTTTGTGACTTGAAGATCAGAGAGCCTTGGAGAGACGGAGCCCCTCTGAGCTCTGCTGCCTGTGTAGGAGGAGGAGAGAAAATCTACGCTTCCATTTTCAGAGTCTGTCCTCTCTCTGCAACAGGAGAGAGTGCTTATCCCACCCCCGGACCACAAGCGCACCGGTTCAATACCAGTGTATGTGTCTTATCCATGTTACATGCTCCATGTATGTCTCCTGCAGGCTGAGTGAGTTTTATTAAGGAGCATGCGAGCTTATTGCTGCTGAGCTGAGGTGTCACTAGGGAGAAAGGAAGTGTGGGTGCACACATGGTAAGGACTTGTATGGCAAATGATGAGTTGAAAGGAGAGAGGGAGAGTGAGAAGTAGAAACAGTTTTTTGCATCAGGTCCATTCTGTGCATGAAATATGCACAGAATAGATGTAACACTAAAATACAGTACCACTTTGCACTGATTAAATTAGACCTTTTTGAGGTAACCCAATTTCACAGCACCCCACTCTCTGACCTAAAACTAGATTCAGTGATGCTGACTCAAACACCCCATTACCACTCCCTCTCTCGGTCTCTTTCTCTCTGTTTCATTCTGAGAGCAGTTTTGTGAATTGCACTTCATTAGGCTCCATGTAGCTGCAGAAACGAGTCCTGTGTTAATGAAGGGGACTTAATGCCAGAACAACATCATGTGTAGACCACTTCTTGTCCCTCTTTCTCTCTCACCTTTTCTCTCAGGTCAGCCTGCACGAGTACTGCGAATGTCCGGAGCATTCTCTACATAGCTTACCAACCTTGATTATGTATTCTAAATATGAAACATTCATTGAAACGGCATAGCTTCCAATTTGTGGGTGGATGACTGTGCAGAGTGCAACATTTATTTCTGTTTGACATAATTCTTCCTCTGAAAACATCTTGCCTGGCCTCCTCTGTATCCCTTCTATGCTTGCTGTTTGTTGTTTTAAGAATTTATCTGACACACAGCTCATGGTTGCTACAAACTATATATGTACCAAAAGGTTTGTAGGAACAAAAAGGAAAAGAAAAATGCTGCACTGACAGAAATAACTGACTATTTTTAAGTCTCTTGTGTAAAAATACTACACGTTGTTGTTTCTGCCTCATACTTTTAGACTAAATGGTACAACTTGTGATGGCTACATTTTCATACTAAAAATATGGACAAAAAGAGTTACTGCTCAGTCAAAGAAATAATTGCTTAATTCATCAAAAAAGAAAGTATTACTGTATACTTAAGATGCCAGTAGTCCAATTTTTTGCCCACCAATCACCACTGTTCGACCAGCTGGTCTAAAATATTGCATGATTGTAAGAGATTAAAGGAAAGCATCTCCTCTTTCTTTTCCAGTTCACTGCCTTTCTTTATAATCCTATGCATATGTCTCACTGTCAACTCGCTCAAATGTGCCAATAAAGTTAATTCCAACAAGACGAAAGAGTCCAAAAAAATATCGCCAAAAAGTTACTTTCTGTGAGCAGAACTTATTTGATGGCAACCATGTGACAAATCAGACGATGGAACTGGTAAAAATGTTGGACAACTGATGCAAATTTATGACATGGCAGAAGTCTATCCAACATCCAAACAAACAATTCAGAGTTTAAATTATAGCTGCCGTGCCCCCTGTTGGTGAGGACAAGTTTAACTTTGTTGTAAGAGTTAGTAACTGCTGGAGTGAACACAAAATGGTTCAGGAGGTTACTGCCGACATGGACCACACATCCACGGTTTTGGCACAGAATGAGCTTGAGCCCGTTTGTCAACAGGTTGTCTACTCCATCCACTCCGCCATCCGGGTGCCCATGTGTTTAATTTGAGTGTATCCTTTTCATTGCCAGCCTCTGCTCGCCTCATGGCTTCTTGTGAGCCATTAACCAGGGGGCTCAGTCTGGTGTGTCTGATGAGGACAGCTGCTGGGTTAAACGACCCATCTGTATCTAAATGATATAATCAGTTCTAATAGAAGAGGGACAGACCGGTCCCATTGCTGTCAACCATCAAGAGGACAAGAGGTCACCTTCACTATGATTTAGGCACAGTCCACCTGATTGGGAATCTCTGAGCAACTGTCTATTTGTGTGAGGGACTGTGTGCACCCGTGGTATCAGCCATGCATAAAGTGTCAAGAGTGTCGTTTGTCTTTCGGCAGGCTTACAAAAACTTTTTGCTCATGTTCTGCGGTGTGGAAAGTTGGAAGCTGCGACAGACTCTGCTCAGAAAATGATGGGGCGGATGGGAATAATTGATGGGAAGGTATTTGCTCCTTGTACCCCGAGGACATAATTCATCAAAAATTGTCAGTGCAAAGGTTATACCGGCAGGCTGAACCTGAGTCTACGCAGGGTGGTTAGAGAGACTCTCCCAAGACTGAGAGAGATGAATCATTAATCCCAAAACAGCTCTGCTAGAGTCTCCTTGAGCAAGACCTCAAACCTACACCTTCCCACGCACTGACAAAAAGCAACCAAACACCCAAAATATAGAACAAAAAATGTCAAATACCTCTGAAGTGTCTTGCCCTCTTTTTTACTCTCTAACTTGACAGCTTCTCCACTTACGCTCATGCTACATGTTTCATGAGCCTGATTTGATCCTCTCTAAGAGCACTAATAGCAGCTTTGATCATGACAAGTGCAGCACTTACACTACACTATAATCACTAACTCTCATAATGTAATCCTTCACTTCTCTTGACACCATCTACAGCTTTCTTAAGGAGCCCTCCCCATCCGTCTCTCCAGCAGAGCTGCCGCTGAACTTTCAACCTCGCTCTCAACCTCGCTCTCAACTCAGTTTTCAGAGCTCACTCTCTTGCTTTTGCTGGGCTTCTTAAGTGCTTCCACTCTTCACTTTCTGCTTAGTGAGTGTGTATGCGTGCGTGTATGCACCGTCGCAGGAGACACCTCTGATTAATGACAGAGACCCCCCACGCTATGTTGCCGTGGGGGGTCACGGAATCTAAAACAGAGATCCTGGCGAATGAGGCAATGGAAAATAGTTTTTCTCTGTTTCCCTGTCTCCCTTTTTCTGTTTCTGTTCCTCTCACCATGTGGGCTGAGAGCCAGAGGTGAACCAGGGTGAACTACATCCCACTATAACAACACAAATGATGAAAGACTAGACACTCAGCAGACTCTGCAGCATTTAGACAGACCTGATAATGTAAACACAAAACGTACACTACACAGACAAACATCTTTCAGAGCACAAAAAAAAAAAAAAAAATGTTGCATGGATTCCTCGAGGACGCAAAACTCTTTGCCCGTATGTTTTCTCCAAACTAGTGGCTCATCCATCCTCCATCATTGTAAACACAACGATTATGTAAGACACAGAGGACAGCGAGTATGTGTGCGCGTGTGGGAGTGCCTCCTAATGTGAGACTTTGTGTACAGTACAATGTTCTCGCATGAATGTGTGCTCGCACGCGTGTT
Organism: Protonibea diacanthus; assembly: GCA_028641955.1. Classification (NCBI taxonomy): domain Eukaryota; kingdom Metazoa; phylum Chordata; class Actinopteri; family Sciaenidae; genus Protonibea; species Protonibea diacanthus. The sequence goes on from CM053989.1 coordinate 12,947,822, forward strand.
GGTGTGACTGAACAGTAACTCTATGGAGCAACTTGGCTGAATTCGCACAACCACCCAAAGGCTCATGGGAAATCAGTGGGTGGACAGGTATGGATTGGTGACAGGAGGAGGTAGGAGGAGGAGGAAAGCGGCGGGTAGGTTGGCTCAGGTTTGCTCTCTAACACACTTTAACGCCCTTGTTCTCACCGCGTCTCTCAAAGGGATTCTTTCTCCTCTTCAAAATAACTGTGTACCTGTTCTGAGTGGCTAACTCCTTTTGAGAGGTTCACGTCTCATGTCTCTGAACACTCATCATTATCTGGACATAGTGTGGATGAAAAACTGCTCAGGGCAGTGAACAGTAACACCAATGCCTTGTCTCAAATTGTCAATTTAAGTTTGTAAAAGGTCTAAAAAGATGTTATTGAAACTTTTTTGGGGGCGAAATAAAAAGTTCTGAGAAGCTTTAAACCATGATGGTGTTGGCCATAAGACACCAATGAGGCTGTAATTCTGTAGAGTGTGTCAGATCAGTGGGTAAATTTAATTCATCTAATCTCAAACATGTTTCCTGCAATGTGGGATTCTACTCACCTGATCAGCACACAATAATTGTATGTCTATTCTAGTGTTTTAATGGTAATGTGTTGTTCAGTGAAGATGGAACAAGTTCAGCGGTGCAATCTTTTAACTAAAAGTATTAGTACTAAGCAATAAAAGAGAAACTTTTATCAATGTCCTCTGGCCTTCACACAAGTTTCAGTTCTCTTGGCACTTTGTGTTCAACCAAAATGTGTGCTATTAATGTATTATCCACACCTCATTACTCAAACTCCAAGAATAAATGTAACCAGGGTTTATTTCCTGACTAATGTCAGCGGCACAGAGCAAATGATCAGCCAGGATACCTGCCAAGCAACACTTGCAGGCATGCATTATCACTCTAGTGATACCCCAAGCTGTAAGAAAACAGCAGCTCCGTTCCAAAATTACAAAGAAAAGAAGCACAGCGCTTTCTCCTTTCATTAGTCTCTGCGACAGGCCTGTGTATGTGTGCTTCACAAAGTCAGACAAACAAACAAACATGAAACAACTCTATGAAGGTCTCGTCAAACCGTGCAGGAGGTAATGAAAAAATGTGTGCTTGTATGTGCATGTGTCTATATGTTAATTCAAGCACCACAATGACTCTCACTATTGTTCTCATCTCTTCTTATTCATTCTGTCCTCAACTGCTACACGGGGTGGACAAAATACAATAAAACACACCCTCTGCCTGTTCCCTTTATCATTATCTGTGCATCTTTCTTGCGTGGCACGTGTCAGTCACCAACACTGCAAATGAAATCATGCGGGAAAGGGGAAACTGTAAGAACTATGACCGTTCACAATGGAAATTGTTATACCTCTGTTAAAGCTGACACAGGCTGCTCATTGTTTTCCAGAATAATATGTCATGCGGTTAATTGTCTCAATCGCTACAAAATAATGTAATGCTGTGGGGGATAATATGATGAGTCATGCACTGAAAAGTAAAACAAGGACTGTGTTTCAATTCACTTGCGATTTTGGATATGAAAGTGCGTTCATATTGTCAAATATGGCAAAATGCAGTGTACTGCGAGTACCTGGGTGGTGCACTCACCACTTTAGCTATGTAGCGGAAGGGGAGAGACCACAGGTGCTGTGAAAATGGCAACCAATTGAGCTGCTGGAGCTGATTTGCGATAAGGTGAATACCACAGTACACAAATGTAAGTCATACATGTGTTTTATATTTATATTTTGGTGGTCGTACAGTGAATTCAGTGAAGAAGAAGCTAAAATGACACAATTGTTATTTCTGTTAAGTGCACAATAGTCGAAATGTGAAATTCAATAGTGAAATTAGCACACTATGACAGGAAATATATAGTGTACACAGTGTACTACACAGAAGTGTATAGAAGCAACTGAACTGAGACAAAGCAACAGACTGAACAATCTAACAAACTACTATTGCTGATTGTGTCAACAAATTTCAAACATTTGTACAAAAGTGCATTATTAATACGCCGTTCTTTCAGTTATATTCTCCCAGTCTGTCAGCACACCTCTTTTCGGCATTACTTTCCCACTGTTTTTTTTTTAAATATATACTGTGTGCTTCTCTCTGCTGCTGTGCTCACCCTCTTCTTTTATGCTGCACGGGTGACAGAGAAAAGGAAGCCGCGCGAGGTGAAGCATGCAGGGCAGCAGTGGAGAACTCTCAAGGCTTCACAACTTTCCTTTATCTATAATATATAGTGTGGCCCATAATAAATGCAGCGGTACTGCTCCTTGTTCCCAATTCACCAAGTCTCGTGGCTTCACTGTGAAGTACTCCTCTTCTGAACCACTTCCATTCTGAAACTCCTCTGAAAGTACTTTTCCCTGTGAAAAGGCTGGACTTTAACCCTGCAGCTCTAAAAAGGATGCCTTGACTTTTTTTCCTCTAATGTTCATTTATCCATCCCATTTTTATCGACAGATCTCTGCCAACAATTTTTGTCTATTACACCCACTATCTCTGACTCAATCTTTTCTCTCCGATCCTTTTTCCTTTCAGCATCTTACAGTAAGTCTTAACACACAGGTTGGAGAGATGAACAAGGACAAGGGAAGAGCAAGACAGCGAGGCAACAGTGAAAAAAATGGAAAAGCCGTTAGAAAGAATGTCTAATTTAGAGTAAACACAGCAAAAAAAAAAACAGACAAGCATCCATAAAGAGCTGCAAAGATGATTGATGCAGTGAATTATATGCACAATTTGAGCAGTCTGTTGCTCTACCACTGCCTCTTTTGTTCTCAAATCCTTCAGCACATACAAATACCCTGCAGAAAAGGTAGTCACCATGGCACATACTCATATTGAACCAGATCAGGAAAAAACTGTCACGCTGATTCATGCACATAGAGTGAGGGCCAAGAGGTGGTGGGAAAAAAAGGCTCACCCACTCATGCACACACACAAACTTCCTCAGAGGATGTCTGAGAGTTTTATATAATGGTTGATTTAATCACCCTCTACATTAGCATAGATAGAGGACACTTTCTATTTGCATATTATGAAGCAAAATATTCTGACAGTCTCCAAACAAGGATCTATAAGGAGAACTGTCGCTGTGGGAACAACTGCTATTTCTATAGTGCTGACATGTTCACTATAAGTGATATGGCCAAGGACAAATGACCACAGCACCAAGTCACTAACGATTAATAGGTACACTGTTGCTGTGGTTTTATGGATGGCAATGTTGGTCTGTCAATCAATTGATCCAAAATTTGATCCAGACTGTATTGGCACATACAGTTATTGGATGGATTCCCATGACAATTCATACATTCATGCTCCCCAGAGGATGAATCCTACAGACATTGGTGATCCAATGACTTGTACTGTGATGTGATATGTTGACATTTCTGTTTTTTAGGAAAATATTTTGTTTCATTTTCTCTACATCTGTGTGCAGCAACCTATCCACACAGCAAATGGCTGATGCTGAGCAAAAGCCTTGTAACTCCGAGGCGGACATCTGGTTGATGTATTTGTGCGTGTAAGAGAGATTTACAACATGTATTTCTAAAGATAGAAATAGCAGTCCAGAGTAATGGCATATGACTCTGACCCTGACCAGCTAACAGGATTGGACCCTGTTTGTGTGAACATTTGTTTGTATAGCGCTCAGAAATCCGGAATGAAGTTTGTATTATTTCTTATATCTCTCTGGAGAAATTAGTTTTATCCAAACAGGCATGCACCCGAGCCAATACGCTCAAATCACAACACGCACACATACAACAAACACACAAACTACATGTAAAAATGAGTGGGTGAACGAGGAGAAATGACAGCAGAGAGACACTCAGGGAGTGAAGAGATGATCCAGTACAGAGGGAATAAGTGTCATCTTCTGACAGCGAGCATTACTGACTGTAAAAAAATAAAAAAAATAAATAAAAATAGAACATATATATATATATATATATATATATATATATATATATATATATATATATATAGTCCTGTTGTAGGGAAAGATGATACACACATAAAACCAACCAGCCACTTTCCAGAGGTTTATCTGTGGGTTTTCTTATGCCCATCACCGCCTTGAGCTTGAGGATTTAAAGTTTAAGCAGTTGTATTAACAAGCTGAAGTTGTAATAGCAACCCTAAACCCAAGTGAAAGACATATCCTCCAGTTACACTATAATAAAAGAAACAATGTGATACTTGACAAGTACAAATCACAAAAGCTCTTTGTACGCATGTAGGTGTGCGTTTCTCCATTTGGATGTCACAAAGATTATAATTTAAAAGGCAGGAAAGCATAGAAGTGTGACATTTCAGCACAAAGGCCATTCTGCCACCTACAGTACTCTACTTTGTGTGTGGGACAGAGTTTCTAAGACTTTGCCGTCTCGTTACATTGGAGATAAACTCCCTGTGGGGCGGCTTCCTGCACACTGTCTGTATAGCAAAGCATGCTGTAGTGTAGTGTGGGAGGAAATGGAAAACAAAGAAGAGCTGCTACATGTGACTAAACAATCCAGCTCTCCATGTGTACATTGCTTTCTCGTAAAAGCTATAGATACAGGTAATATCAGAAATTCCTTCACTTGGCTCAGAGTGACAATGTTGCTCAATTCACTACAAAGCAGAAATATAAAAATAGCAATCCTCCAAATATTCATTCACACCGCCAAGACACAGTTCAACAACTGCATGTTCATGCACTGTCGTAGGAAAAGCAATCCATGACTGTTCCATGACTTGCAAAAACTTACACCAGTTAAATAATATTAGCATGCACATATACACTGATTCGCATACATACATACATAATTCAGTGAAAGGCATCCAGTGGAATGGTGTGGGGAGCTGCGACAGCATTGGCGTGAGTGACTCAGCAGAGGAATAGTGAGAGTGTGAGTTTATAATGGCCACGCTGTACACTTGAATGACTCGTGTTAGATGTTACATATCACACAGCAATAAATGAGCTGATCGCTGAAGCATGAATGAAAAGCGTGACTTCAGTGTCTAAACTAGTGCTGTGTTTCTTACCAATAAACATGCAAACATGTCACCGCTTTTTGACACTCAAATACTACAAATACTACAGAGAAAAAATTGGGCCCAACTAGGATCTGCTTTGGCTTTAGCTGTAGTCCATTTATATTTTTATATTTTTTTGTTTCATGTCTGTCCAATAGTTTTGGTAAGTAATCCTTATAACTGAGATGGGGGCCAATCCCAGCTGGCTGACACATAGAGACAAACAACCATTCACACTCACATTTATACCTACTTGGCAATTTAGAGTCACCAGTTCACCTCCACATCTTTGGACTATGGGAGGAAGCCATAGGAACAGAAGAGAACCAATACAGACACAGGCAGAGCATGCAAACTACACAGAAAGTCCCGAGCCAGGGTTCAAACCAAAAACGACTTGGGTCTTGTGTACCTCAGAGGCATGTGGCACAGAGGTTGAGGGGCAGGGGTGGTTTGTGAATGGGAACATGATTGTTACCTCAGCTCGATGTGTCGCTTTAACTTCAGCAAACTTCATTTTTCAGATGTGGATTTAAATCAGGCGCACATCTTGATAATGATAAAGATAATCTCATTATGACTAAAACAGCTGATAAACCCTCTCTTTCCTCTATCTATCACATTTTTTTTAATCATTTCTATAATATCGCTTCCAGATGTTTTCATTTTCACATCCCATTTTTCCTTTGACTAACCCCAGACAGATTTCACCTCTCAGGTACCCCAGAGAACGGGAAGCCAGTGCTCTGTAACAGCTCAGCAGGTGTTCAATAACAAAGCTAACCTGCCTGCAAGCTGTTGGCTGCAGCTGTACTGTCCTTTCTCAAGGGCTCAAAATGGATACAGCTCTTCTCCACTGGTTTTTGTCGAATTGAGTCTGCTGCTGCTCAGACAGGCAAACAGGATACGATGAACTGGGTCAAACACCTCAACTCTCGAAGCTATTGGCTCGCTGAAATCAAAGCCCTGGTGACTGTGCGCCAAGCGTATAGGCTATTACTGAGGGGCTTCAGTCGAGCTGTTTGTATTGCTCCCACACTCGTCAAACAAGGTTAATTGTTGAGATGACCTTTATCTAAGCAAACACCTCAGAGATATTACAAACCTGGCAACGCCTTCAGTATAGACAGCACATAAACAAACAGAAGATGTGTGTGTTTGTTTACACACTGATCTCAGAGTTTGTTATGGAGCCATGAAACCGTCCAAGAGATGGAATTAGATTTTGTGATGTGTTTGCCAGTCAGAGTATTAAACACTGCTGGATTTTTGGCAGCTGTTGGACTTCTTTGTGTTGTTGTTGTTGTTGTTGTTGTTGTTGTTGTTGTTGTTGTTGTCTTGTTGGCTCTCCTTAATATAAGGGGTGTCAAATAAACTAACTGAACAATAAAACTGAAGTTAACCACTTCACATCCATATATAGAAAGAGAAAACGAACAAAAAGTGGGCAGTGCAGTTGGTCTTAGGAGAAATACAATAAGCTGGGACACCCTGTGCATTCAACAACAACACAACAGCGTTCACACCTGTGGTATTGCTGAGAGACAGAGGGAATGAATTCTCTTTACTAAACAGAGATTCAAGTGGATGGGGAGCCCTGCCTCTGGTGTTCAGGTAATTTGAAAGTGACATGGAGAGCAGCATAAACATGGCCATTATTGTCAGCTGCACCAGAACCGCTACCTGTTAAGACCTTGATGTTATTAGAAGAGGCCAGAGAACGGCGTAAGTGATGAGAAACTGTCAAGAGGTGTGTGTGGACTTAATTAGGCAGGTCTGGGCAAGCGTGTCTGAAAAAAATCTTGAGAGACAGTCCAATTACTAACTTGAGTTCAGGCAAAAAGTTGGGCTTTTTTTTATAAAGGCAATCTGTTCCATCCTGTTGCACACACTAAAGCTGTAAATTAAAGTATCATTAAATGATATTTGGCTACTAGGGGGCAGTAAAACATCCCCAAAAAAGCTGATGCACAAAACATATCCAGTGCCTGTGCAGCGACAATCATTTTTTTCTGCCCACAACTTCCTCGTCAATGTCACTTTCAGACTTTGCAGATTTTTAGCAAAAACACTCCAAAAACCCACTGCATGCTACCTGCCCTCCACCAAACAGCAGACAGACACAGCTAGCAACTGAGTGAAACATTTAGCAGCTAAAGAATCAGATATTTCTCTCAGGAGTTGGTGGAGACTAAAATAGAGTTTGAAGGACACTGAATATGGACGTTTATTTGCCAAAAAAAAACTCAAAACGAGTGCCAGCAGTGGGACAAATCAATGACTGCACGTTTAAATGAGCTGACATTTAGTGGTGGTACTGTATGGCAAAATCTGTTGGTTCATCAGAGCTTCTTTGCTAAAAACAGCTGTCTGTCACAGATGGAAAAAGCTCCGTAGAGCTTTTAGAGTTGGGTGATAATTCTCTGTAGTTCTTTCATTATGTGTGACTCATTTCAATTTACACAAATGCAGCACCATGTCAGGATGGAAGAGCAGGCACAGGTCCATTACCTAATCAGCATCAACTGACTATTTACAGACACAATGAAAGGAGTCAGCAGCCAAGTTCAAAAAGTCTATGAAGTGGCTCTGATAATCGCTCATTAATACAACAGCAAGTCTTCAAGCCAAGTGACTCATCAAGGACAGGGAAGAGATCCACTATGTTGAAGCTCAGGAGGCAAGGATATGTTTGCACATCTTGGTCCTATTGCATGCTTTGTTTTTGAGGTACAGTATCAATATCCAGTTTCCACAATCACAGATGTCTGCTTCACAACCTGACAATCTGCGTAGTTCTTCTCTCGTCACTAGACAATTTTGTCTACTGCTGTCATAAATTGTTTTGAAATATGACAATGCACGATGTCAGGTTGAACCATCCTTTTCGAGAGCACAGTGCAGAAATAAAACTGGGATTTATCTGCAAGGTCAGGAAGCAATCAGGGTCGCTGTCTTTAATGGGGGCCACTAAAAAGGAAATGAGCAATAATTGAAATCATAAACCAATAACAAGGCAAATTGTCCACTGCATTAGCTGCGATCCAGACAATTAAACTACGCAGATTTTTTTGCCAGACTCGTCTCAATGATTGGCCCGAACCTCTGGCCTCTCGCACAAACAAACTGGCCCATGTGCTCCTTGAGGCTGCCAGAGTTATCTTTATTCCACCTCCTCTGTGCTCAGTTCAAAGTAGTCGTTAGGAAAGAAGTAAGTAAAGATAATTGTCTCATATACACGAGGGAACAACCCTGCGGCAGTTTAGGTATCTCACACATACACATGCATGCATATACACATACATAGACAAACACAAACACACTGTACAGGTGGTTCATTAAGGTGCTTAAGTGAGTGAGGAGAACGGGGGAATAGAGAGTGGCTGTAGTCATTAACTGTCACAGGCAGGTGGCATTACAGACTCTAGCAAACGGAGCAAATAATGACAGTGTAAAGGGGAACGTGCCAGCTGAAAGGAGTCAGACAATATTTCCTCTTCAATATTATTATTTTGCCTCTAAGGTCCACGCAACTTGCAGCCATGAAATCTGGACGAGCTCTGCAAGTGTGTGCATGCATGTGTGTCTTTGGGCGCCCCTCATGCGTGCCGTAATTGTTTATGAGTGTGTGTGAAGCATGCCAAATCACTGTCCCCTCTTTTAGTGTGGGGAGAGAGCTGAGGGAAAGAGAGACCCCTAGATCTCCAATCCGAACCCCAGCTGGCGGACGGCGATAAGACAAACAGGCTCCCCATCAGGATGCTGCTGAATAGGAGCAGAGGAGGAGAAGAGGAGCGGAGAGGGGAGAGGAGAACGGCAGGGAAATGTCACAGTTTTATAAAACCTACACAGGGGCTGTGTCTGTGCGTATGTGGGTGTGTGTTTGAAATCATACTTTCATATTGGACCATTAAGTGTCATTACCCAGCCTTATTTCCTATCTGTCTATATATATATATATATATGGGGTATAGAGCTATACTCAAAATACCAAACTTCCACAAGGTCAGATAGATGCAACGAGAATTATAAAAAAAAGTCTGGCAAGAAAAATCCCTCCATTTGTAAATCAAACAATACAAGTATGACTCACACCTAGAAGGAGTCGATAACGAGAACTGGCCTATTATGTACAGAGCAGAGCATCCTCAGACAAAAACAGCTTTGGCTGCAAAATGTAGAGAAAAAAAACACAATGCATAAAGTTCATTTGAAGTTCAGCTTGGCAGTCTGACAAAAAAATTCCACCAGAGTGAAAACTCGCTTCAGATCATTTCCTCACACTGGTGGTTATTAAAGCTCTGATGGACGCTCCTGCATTTTGCATTAACAGCATAACGTAGTAACCTTAACGGGGGAAAAGGAGTGGATCAAAATGAAGCTTTGTACCTCTGCTATGTGACTGACTGTACTAGATGGATAGCTGTCTCACTAAGATAGCAAACAGATGTAATGGTGTTCAGGGACAGGGTTATACTAGAGTTACAGTGAAAAGGGAAAATAACAGGGTCACTGTTTATTAACTTTCCAGCAACGTATTTCACAAACTAGTTCACAACTTACTGCGAAGACGCTGCTAACTCTACACCAGTATCTGCTGAGCTATGGTGCTACTCTGCTAACACTACATGTGCTGCAAAGCTGAGAGTATTGTTGCAATTGCCCACTAAATTGTTGGTATCAGTAAAAGCTGCTTCTTCTTTTTGTAAGAACAGCTCGTAATGACAAATGCTAGTGAAGTTAGTTTGCACAAGATCTCTAGTTTAAGCTCATACACTGGCAAAGCTGTAAAACCAAGCGTAAAAAATAACCTGTAAAAATGTGCTCTTATTATTAACCGTGCATGTGTTTGTGTGGACATACAAAGAAATATCTGTGACTGCACAAGAGCATATCGCTTCCAACTATGATACAATGTGAGAAGTGCTCCCACTTGAGTGAGCTGAGTGGAAACCTATACTTTGACACTCTGAAAGCAGCAACTGTCTTCTGGTGACAGAAAACAGTCTTTGTTGTGTTGGCTGAGGGTGAAGGGCTGATGAAGGAGGTGAGGAGGAGAACAGAGGCAAGGGGATTATTGTCGTAGTTTTCCTGTCATCGCTGCCACAATGCAGGTCGCAAATTCAGCAGAGAAGGGAGGGACGGGAGAGGAGGATTTCCTTCTGGGCCAAGACAGCCTGCACTTTGACTAACAAATGAGAGGCGAAAGGCGTCATCAGCACTACAGAGACCACTCTAATCCTTAAGACATGCCATTTGAATTTTTGTGCCAAGAGAGCACTGACCAGCATTACACTATGTCCCTCTCTACCTATCTCAATCTTTCTTCCTCACACACCATCAGGACTGTATTAGCAGCTGCCAAAACCTCTCAACGCTTCTCTATGCACACACACCCACACACTTAAAGTGGCAATTTATGTGATCCTGTCTTTCATTGCTAAGGTGTTTTTGCATTTTCCAAAGACTGCTCCACGATCATATTCTTCTTATTTATTTATTTATTGTCTGGTCCACCATAATGACTATCACCGCTCATGCTAACTACCAAATTTGGTGCATATGTTTTACTTGAAAAGTTACCAGTAAAGTGGTAAAGATGTTTTCACTGTATTATCAAATGATTGTGGTAAATCATCTAAAACAAATTCTCTAATTACACTACAATTAAACAGAATAGCTACACATGATTACAGATAATAATAAGTGATGATACGCTCTATGGAGACAGAACCTTGTTGTGCACAATCTATAGTCAGCAGCAGGAACAGTTCCTATCAACAGGCTTGCCTACAGCACTTCTTATCTCAAAGTTTAGCTGTAAAAAAAAAACACAAAGTACCAATCACTGCTTATTAGAGCAGAGCAGTCCTCATTGTTCCTTTCTATCTTTAGACAGCCTGTCTAACTCAAAGCTAAGTGAAGAGCAACACAGAGGATTGTTTAAGTAGCTGCTAAGAAACAAAGACATAGAGGGACCTCATCTCAGCTGCTGTAAAGGCACTTGGGAAAGAGGAACACACACCTGTCTGTTTTTCTCCTCCATCTCTGTTGAAGGCATACCACACACACACACACAGACACACATGCACACAATCTGTCACAGGCTTTCCTTTGAGCCTGTTTTTCTTCTGTCACTGTCTCCCTTAAAACACAAAGGAAATGGAGATTTGAGTAACGGGGAGATGCACAGTTTCCCTACAGGTGTAACATGGCCTCTGTCACTAACTTAAGGGCACAAACACACATACACACACACACACACACATAACAGATGCAGTCACTCCTCAGACTGAAAGTGCCTGCACACATCGATGTTACTCATATCTTGATGGAAGCTCCCCATAAAGATTTTATATAAAATATTCCTGACGGACCAAAGTAGTGGGACTATGTTTGGGAGTAAGACACATCCGGCACTGACAGAATCCTGCACTGTCCCCATCAACACAGTCCACACTTAAATTCACTTCACTACTTGCCACATAGTCTATATTTGGGGAACCGAGCTAGTGTATTAGCAGCGAGTCCTTTCTGACACATTTCAACAACGGCATCCAGTTGTCTCCAAAAGCAACCCAAAGAACAACAGGCATGCACGTCACAGTTTGCCAGAGTGGTGCACTGCGTCTTATCATGAGGCCTCACTAAGCAGAGGTCAGCTCAAGAACCAATTTGACTGTAGTTTTATTGAAGAGTTGTGGTGTTGTCAGGCCAAAACTGTTGGTAACAAACTTGAGCTACAATGATACCTACTGTTCAAATCATCTTCATCTTCGACTGTGAAGACTGTGCAGCCCAGACGGAGACCAAATGTCAGATGTGCTCGAAACTGATGGAAGAACGGGACTGACATTGCTACCAATAAATATATTGACAGAGGCTGACATCCTGTCATTAGCTTTCAGACACATCGTAGTATAGAAAGTGAATTCTCCTTCACTGAGTCACTGAACTGCAAGTTAGCAGGCTCGAGAGGATTACATCAGTTTGTTGACAGAAAATTGGCTGAAGTCAACAATAGTCTGTGAAGTGAAAACATTACTGTTATATTGCACAAGATGACATCAGATTATGAAATTCTGCCTATTTTAAGGGCAAATTTACACAAATTGTCCAGTTTATTAGGAACTCCTGTGCGCATTCATGCAGTAATCCATCGCATCCAGCCCTGGTAATACAGCGTTTCACTCAAGGACAAAATGAGAGAGGCACTAAAAATATTTCCCATAAGGATTACGCTGACATAAAGCCGGACTAAGAGGCAGGTGAGTGGTGACAGAGGTTCTTTTCTAGCTGCTTGGAGGTGCTGACAGAGAGCAGCTGCGGTATTATAGTTCTGGATCAACAGATCAACAGGCATCAAACTCACCTCCAGAGTGCGTATGTGTTTGTATTGTGTGTGTCTGCTGTGTCTCAACTAAATGACGGCTAGAAACTGTACTCACTAAGTGGATGCTGCATTAGTCCATAAAACTTCATAAAAAAAAGTCTGTTAATAAATAAAAAAACAGGAGATACAAGACCAGACGATATCAGTGCCTGCCAAGTTATTTCATTTTCGTGAAAGAATTGACCTACGGGGTCGTTTTTCAGCTTATTAAATCGCTGTTGCACATAGTCAGTGTGTTTGTGTAGCAGTGTGTGTTTTTGTCTGGCTGCTTGCCCTTATCACATTTAACTGCATGTTAGATGTTTGTCTTTTTTTTTTTTTTTACTTTTCTGGAATTGTTTGATAGAAATGAGAGACGTTCAGATAAAAAAAAAAAAAAAAAAAGATCTGAGGCCAAGTTAGTCTCTGTTTCAGTTTTTATACCACAGTCACTATCACAAACAGTCTAGAGAAATGATTCAACAGTCCTTTCTCTCACTCTCTCATGCACAGTCATAAGCCATGTATCTTTGATCTGCTCCACACTCAGCTCAGAGATTATTTTATTTATTTACTTTAAGATTAGGAACATCCAAGTCACATTCAGTTAGCAGATATGTTTTTGTAGTTGTTGTCAAAAATGTCAACATATTCTTTTTACAAACATTTTAGTGCCATTTGTTTTTTTTTCTTCCTGGTGTGTTGAATCAAATTCAGTTTAAAATGCTACAATGCCACATATTTGGTACCAAATTAAAGAGGATTTTAAAAACTTTAAAAAGTTTCAACTTGTTTTTGAGATAGAGCTGTTTGTTGACCGAGTGGGAAAAATGCTTGATGCTCGATCGATGACGTTCTCCATGAACAGCAGTAACATTCAGGGATTCTACTGGGGTTTCGAGGCCTAATGAAATGTCATTTTTGACAGCACAATCAAACGGTAAGGACAACTGCAGCATCTAACTGGACTGAAGTGACATTTTCAGGTATGGTTACTTCACCTTTCCCAGCTGAATGTTTGGTGGCTCATTCGACAAGCTTAAAGTGCAAGACGTGTTTATGTTTGTAAGTTAGAGGAAGGAGACTAGCAGGAAAACTAATGTGGTTTGCTGTTCAGAATCTGAGGATCTTGTGTTGTGTAGCTGCTGGCACAGCTTGTAAGAAAACGCTGATGTTGTTGCTTTACTGAAGATCTGATTGGCTGTACTGTCTTCATCTATAGTATGTAAACAGACAATGGAACACTATTCTATTGAATTAATAAAAAAATATGGGGCGCCATTATGAAACAGAAGTATATAAAATAAAAATGCAGATCTTTTAGTTCATATTCTTTTCTCATGCTAAAACAGACATATGTGTAGTAAATATTGGCCAATAGCTTTTACATATTAATTAAGGATCCCTTAAATTTGTTTATTTCTGGGGGACATTTTACAGCTGAAAACTGATCGACAAACTACTGTATGTTGGGATTAATGGTTTTGATAACATACTGCATTTAGAACTTCTGCTCTGCAATTTCTTGTTACATGCTGACCAATAATGAATACCAATCTATCTGCAATAAGATAATATCGACTGATCAGCTGAATACCTGGCAGTTAGTCTAACTCTAACTTTGTCTACAAAAGTTTTCATTCAAATAACCTGAAATAAAAGTTAGTAGTTAGAAAACAGGAACAATTTGCTTTCATAAAAATGTGTGGCACAGTTTGCGCAGTGTGTGTATGTATGTGTGTTTGTGCTCCAGATAGTCAGCATGTGTGTATGTTAATGATGCAGTTTCCTCTGTGGGTGGTCGTAAACTTAATTTTTCAGGCCTGAGAACACCTACTGTTCCCTTGTCAACTCAAATTTAGCTCAGTTTAAAAACTGAAAGCAACAAGGACAAAGTATGATATTTGTTACTTTGAGCAGCAAACACGAATACAGACAGCAGCCTGGTAATTACTGGTGTCTGCTCTCGCACAACAATACTTCAAGCAGGTTGGATTCGCAAACGAGTTGATGATGGAAATAGCTACGACATGGAGCTGAACGGAGAGAGGCAGCGCTACATGCGGATGCTAAGATTAAGAGGGCACGGGTAATTAAAGAGAAATCTAAAAAATAATGAATAACACAAAACCTGATTATGAATGAACATATGTGAATGTAACATTAACGTGCAATCGTGCTGATGTCTGTGATGATGTCTCATACTGGCACTCAGACTGAAATGATAAAAATTCATAACTTTGGATTGATAATAAAGGGCGGCTTGCTGCATTAGAAATGAGTCACCTTGGAAAAACCCCAAATGGCCTGTCTGTACTGTTGATGTCACTAAAAAGCTCAATGCATGGGAGGTAACATTTTTTCTTAAGTTGTTATTTTCTCTCGTGTTCTTTAAGACTGACTCATCTCTGTTGTCTGACAGGCAGAACGATGCCTGAGTTTCTCTACTTTAACTATATCACAACCTTAATCTGACTTCACCGTGTCACCCTCAATGAACTGAGGGGCTAATATGAATAAATCTCCCCTGGTGACAAACAACCCCTACACACATTATTTTCCATTACAGTGCCCAATGCACTTACGACTTGTGCCTACCCAGCCATGAGAGCGGGCGCTGAAACTATTAATTTTACATCCACTTTAATCACCTTTTCCACCTCTAAGGAGTGGAGAGTAGAGAAGACAGGAGGGTTAAGTGGGAAAACACCATTATTGATGCTGCCTCTCTTTCATAAAAGCATGCCAGGAGGAGGAGAAAAACTTGGAAGGAGAGATGAAGGAGGCTGAAAAGTGTTGGTGAGAAGTATCTGCAGTGGCCCCTGTGCCTCTCTTTTGTCGAACTCTAATGATTCCCTAATGTCAAGATCTAGTCAGGAATATCAATGAGAGTACTGTACGCAGACACTCCCATGAACACACACAAACACTCCTCCAACACGTTCGCAAAAGCATACACACCAACAAAGATGTTTCCCTGTACTGGAGATTCACTGACCTCCAAATGTAACTACCACAAGTCAAACTTAAATACAGTAAAGTGCAATAAAATGCTTAATGTTGATGAGCTGGTGATCGATAGCATTGTATCAAATCCGTGTCAAATTGATTCAAGCATTTCCTATTGAATTTGAAAATCCTTTTGAATCCTTTATTGATCCCACTCAAGTTCACTTTTCAATGTCTGGAAGATTTGAGATGTAATCACTTTTTGGTTGCTGAGAAGGCAGGAACAAGTTTTGAAACAAAGTTTTGAGTGTATGGTAGTGTATGTACTGGTAGATTCTGACATTTGAAAAATGAAATCAGGTAAATTGTTTCACCAGAGAGACATCCTTCCCTTCTCGTAATCACGTTACAGAGCGGTAACCCTAGAAATAATCTTTGATTGAGTACAGACTTATAGAGAGCACAGTAACTAGACTTTATAGCCAATGATCTTTTTGGTCTTTAGGCAAGTTACTGACAGAATTATAACTATATCTGATATATCTGCAGCTGTATGTTTTGTACATTAGAGATGAGATAAAAGACTTGTAAAGACACTGGTTAGCCTCGTATTTTATCAGCCCAGAATAAGGCTCGGGTTGAATCTATTTATAATCTCCAACTCTTTTCCAATCCCTCGTCCATTCTAAGAGTTATACATAATTATAACTGCACAGTAGCTCACCTGGTAGAGTAAGCACCCCATGTACTTTGCCACATGCCATCCCCAATCTCTTCCCAGTCTCCCATCTGTCTCAAGCTGTCCTATTCGATAAAAAGGCTAAAAGCCCCCCAAAATAACTTAGAAGCTATATTGGCTGAGAAGGCAACAACACAGCAGGTTTGAGTGGCAGTCCAGTACAAGATGATAAGCAGCTACAACCTGAAAATCACATAAGCAGCAGAAGATATGAAGTGTTGATTAAATGTGTATCTGTTGCCTACTTCTCCCCAAATATTAGAAGTCCCAAAAGCTTAATTATATTGATATAATATGGATAAAAGAGTTTCCAACTGCTGAAAATGAAGTGCCACGATCAGTAAAAAGGTTTAATCAGAGAACGCTCATCTGACAGAAGTCTGTTAGTCTTGTTTAACTGCAGAAGCACACATTACAGAGTCATCAAACAGGCGGCGTCTTTCTCTCAGTAACAGTCAGCACTGGCTAAAAATGAAAAGCCTGCTTACCTGAATGTTTCTACATTACTCTTTTTCAAAACAAGAGAGATTAAATTCAACAAGAGATCTGTTAGCCTCTGCACTGAACTGAATATGTGTATTTTATCACCCTGAAACAGGATTCAAAACAAAACTTGCTATTGGAACCAAATTCTTCTTATCTCACAGGATGCTACTGTGTCAGCTATTACTGTGCGCCATTAATACTGAAAGAAATGTCTTGACAGATGACAGTTAAATATAATATTCCACCACAAAGGCATAGGATTAATCACAAGGATGAAACAGTGATTATGGAGGCAAGTGAGGAGTAAGGAACTGAGGGGAGAGGAAGGAAAGAGGGCTGGAAGTGCTTGAGACTACTGCAAATAAGGACATGATTGGCAGGTTAAAGCATCGTGGGAACTTTCCCGGCATATTAAGGTACGTAAAAATGAAACTTTAATTAACTGATTCAAGCCCCAAATGGTGCTCATCCTGCTTAGTAAGTCAGGAGTACCATTATACCATCAGTAATGTCTCCTTTGATGCCAAAATCCAGCAGAGCCTCTCTCAGTCATGAACATGCAAGAAAGGAATCAACAGGCCCATATTTCAGCACATGAATTTTATACTGGCCTCATTAATAATCGTTACCCCGCTTAATGACTTTCTCTGAGTGTGCTTGAGAATGTGTGCACCGTGTCTCTAAAATCACCCTCATTAGAAGCAAACATCTTGCGGTGGCAAAAAAATAAAAGAGATGGTGACCGAAAAAAACAACCTTCACGCAGGTGCTAGTGTATGACTTTCTTCAAGTACACTCTTCATCAGAGCTTTTAGAATTACACGTAATATTGGCTTAAAATGAGTATTGCTGCGGAGCAAGATGTGGTGTCGCAGTTCAACATCACGCTTTTTCATGCATGCAAAACTTGATTTTACAAATATACTGTAGTAAAAGCATTTCAGGTCAGCATTTATCTTTTATGCGTTCTGTGAATACAAAAGCAACTCATTTCCTCTAAGTTTATCCTATTGTGTGTGTTTTCATCTCAACCCGTCAACCCTAAGCTTTGGAAAATGACCTGAAATGCCAGGAAAAAAAATAATTACCAGAGGCTGGCTGAGAATTGAGCTGACATTAGCTTTTCTCCAGGGGAGAGATAAAGACCAAACTGTCAGGAAGTGTCCCTTCTGACAGCACAGCCCCAGTAGGCCACCGAGGACAGCCCTGCACTGTGCCACAAGTTTGGTGTCCACGGGTTGAGACTTACTGTTTACTGTTGAGACATAGTGTTATATTACAAAATAAATGAAAATAAATTCCCTCAGCATCCCATACATTCTAAAAAAACCTTTTCATAAGAAGGTCAGTGAACGTATCATGTGAACACTAATATTGCACCCTAGTTGTGCATTTTACACGGACATGGAAGATTCTGCATCATTGCAATGACAGAATATAATTAGACGTTTGAAGCCCACATAAAATTATAACATATATACCTACTGGACTCACATTGATGGTTAATTTTTTAAGCCTTGTCTGGTCAATTAAGGTGTATAGTTACATTGTTGCGCTGCAGCGTTACAGTCTTACACACATTGAATTATGGGCAAATGTGGGAGACAGATCAGCACTGAGTGATTCAGTATTTTGAGCGTGAAACATCTGGGCACATTACAGATATTACGAACTTACAGGAAGCACGAACTGTACAAGTCACACGCTGTGTGTAATATCTGCCTCACAAAAATGAAATACAAGGAATTTGAGTAACCACATTAGCCTTTTTCATCTTGAGGTAACATCTGCCACCATGAAAAAAATCCAGTGAGACCAGCTAATCAACTAAAGATTAAAGAAGCATTGCCAACCTTGCCATCCAACTCTGAGAGGGAAGAGAATCACGTTTATGTGCTGAGGTGGGTCACACAGAAACTGGTATTAACTGGTATTAACTAAAATACTATGCAACCAAGCAAGCTGTTTGCTAATATTACAAAATCCAGTGTCAAATCTGTCTGGATAACTGGAAGGTGGAACTACTTTTTTGTTCTTCAAGTACCACAAAGTACAGCCATCTCCAGTGAACATGACAAAACTTACAGCTAACAAAATGTCAAATCACAGCAGGAAATGAATGTGAGCAGGTGCTCAACATGTCGACAATGACTCAAGTGTCGGCAGGTGTATAATGATTCTGGATTTGTAAGATAATTTGGCAATTAACAATGATCAAATCAAATATATCTAATCAAATCTCAGCTGAGAGTTGAGTGAAGTAGAGTGAGTGTATATTGTACATACCAGTCAAATATATTTCTGTAGACATCAGTGGAATTTGACAATCTGACTTCTTCCACTCTCTCTTGTCTTTTCTGCCTCATCACCTCTCTTTCTCACTATCAGTGCTTCCCCTCTCTTCACTCTATATATGACGTTCAGGTCCACCTTTGATGGTAATGTCGGTGGCTGTTCCAGGTCGGTAACGATCCCATTGGTGTCATGGCTGTCACGCCACCAATCAATCAAACCCGCCTGTGCGTGCGTTTGTGTGTGTGTGCGCGCGTGTGTTGATTAGTAGACTCCATTAACTCTTATGAAATTCTGGTGCCAGGCCATGGTGCCTGGGGAGAAGCACTTATGGAACATCAGGTTGCTGTGTGAGTAATCGGTTTACCAGTGCCAGAGGGAGATAGCAGGGGGGAAAATAGGATTTTCAAGCCCTGCAGCCAACAAGCAAACACCCAGAGCGAGCAGTGTGCAATGGAGATGATTAAAGCAAATGGATTTTCAAGCACACAAATATGTTGTTGGACTTTTAAAGTCCGCGTCTTCAGAATTTACAAGTGTGTAGTGTGTGGCGTCGCTGCCTGAGAAGGAGTACGGGCCGGTTCAACAGTCAAGTCAGGACACGGTGACACAGCTCTGTGAAGCTGAACGCAAAACTCCTACCTCAGCATTTCAACCTTTCTCAATAACCGTCTCTCATACAATTGTAATACCTTGAACCATATCGTAGCCTACAAAATGCAACGGGTCCTGTTTCCTTCTACCTTGTCACACTGTGCATATTTAACTGGTTGAGGATTTGGCTGACTTCAGCGTCTCTCCTGGGAGAGATAAAGACCAAGCTGTCAGGAAGTGTCCCCTCTGACAAGCTGGCCCCGGGCTGACAGAGCAGCGATGATGAAGGCAGCCATTTTGGGGCCAGAGCAAGGGCAGCCAGGCCTGCCAGCGAGCTAATGATGCTGGACAATATCACATTGTCTGAGAGACATTTTGTAATAACAGCTGGTTTAACAATTTCTGCACTCAGCACAATTGGCAATACCATACAATGTAGCAAACATAGATATTAGGTCTTTAAATTCCAAATTGGATTATTTCCATGTGGTACATCATTTTTGTTCTAAATTTGTTTGACTTTTCCGCACAAATTGCAGGAGCAAAAAGTCCTTGTGGGCTTTTGCGGGTTGCCTTGTCATGCAGTGTGTAATCCCCTGTGGCTTCTGTATGGTCACTTTCAAGCTTTAGGAAGGAAACCTCAAAATCATAAGTAAAAAGCTTATACAGTACAAGTTGGTTCACCCTTAAACCTCAGTCATTCCCTAAAATCACAAAAGAACATGTTTTACCCTCAGTGTAATGTTTTTAAAACACAGCTTCATTATCTGCAGTCCAGGTTAAAGTCTCCTGACTGTTTAGAACACGGCGAAACCATATCACTTTTCACTCTTCACTACAGACCAGAAGCTGCAGACAGCAACCTCCATTAAACTTGGCTTGATTGGGCTATCAGTTAGACACTGTGTGCAGTGGGAGACGTTTAGTTTATTCTGACTGGTAGGCTAACTGACGGATATTGGCCAGGCTTTGTCCTGTTTCACATCTGTAAACACGCATATGTGAGTCTGTAAGTGTGTGTGTGTGTGTGTGTGTGTGTGTGTACTTATTCGTGTTAGAGTGAATGTGCACTCGTGTGTGTTATTGACTACATCTTGTCCAAATTTCTGTCAGAACTAACTGATTGATTGTAAGACCTGATGCAGAGCTCTCTCGCGCTGCCATCCCTCAAGCCCCAGGCCAAAACCCTGTGTCTAAGTGTGTGTGTGTGTGTGTCTTTATGGCTATATGTGTGTTGTGTGAGTGTACGAGAGATTTTGCTTTTGACAAGAGAAAACCCCAGGCTTCCTCTAATCACCTCCACCTCTTTCTTTATCACTCTCTGTTGTGCTGTCAGTCAGACTGAAGTTGTTACCGAAGAAGCTTCAGTGAATGGAGCCTCAGCAGGCCTGTTCAAAACTAAATTACACTCACTTATTGTCTGCTTGTTTGTGCCGTCTGTACTTTTCTCTCTCACTCACTCTCTCACACACACAAGAGGAAAGGGAAGATGCAGGTGTTCAGGAATTATCAACAGGTCGGAGTTATCTTTATTAAAAATATGCCATTATCCGTGCCTAAATTCCTACAGTAAGAATCATGGCCACAAAATGTTGTGGGCTTTTCTTGCTGTGCCAAAAAAACATAACAAATCTTGACCCCCAAAAGCCAATGTACATACCAAACTGTGTACCGTTACACCTCTAGTAAATAGAAAGGGGAAAATAGCAGCATACACCCAGACAGTCCTCCTGACATCCCGTGAAACCCTCTGTTGATGGCAGTCTCACATGACCTTTAGACATCCTCTACCCATGTTTAGAGCTTCACACACACACACACACACACACCTACACACAGACACCCACAGTGATCCCCCATCTTGAGTGATTTGAGACACTTAATCTGATCTCTGAAGACACAGGACTCTGTTAGATATGCCCTCACATACACACTGAGTCAAAATGTGCAAAGAAAGCAAAAAAAGGCTGTGACCCCCATAGTAAAACACGGTAACATTGTTTGGCTATCTGGCGGTCTCTCCTCCTCCCCATACTGATGAGCTACTATCAGTCTAATGAAAAACGGCTGAGCAAATGGACGGAAAAAAAATAACCCTCTAATGCACATCAGATGTTGTGGGTGAGAGAGAGACGCACACAAGGAATGGATCACACATCAGTCAATCACTCATCGATGAACATATTGATGAACATATTTGACGAGGAAACAGCGTCACACTCTGTTTACTAGGATCAAACATGTCTTTGAGTTTTGGCTCCCCACTGCCTCTTAATTCCTTCATCTTTAATCTGAGACACGCATCGACCAGCCAAGTTATGCTCCTCCTTCCTGTCTCCTGTCTTCCCGTCTTCCATTGCTTTGTTCTCCATCCTCTCCCCATCTCCCTGCAGGTATTTATAACTGAATGTGTTTACAGAAAAGAGTGGAAGGAGGGAGGGGGGTGGCGAGGGAGAGGTGAGCAGGGCTTATTTTAATTAACGATTGCCCGGCCCTTCGTAGGTTCTGTCAACGATTAAAACTCGTTAGGATTGACTCTGGCTTTCAGGCCCGGTTAAGCTACAGTCCCACTGTTGCATGAGAGAGTTTGAGAGGAGGGAGGCAGGGGAGTGGATGGACGAGCAGACACTGACAAAGGGGAGAGCATAGAAGAGGAGGCGGGATGAATAAGGACACTGAAGACACTCTGTTAGAGACAGAAATATATATATGATATTATTATATAATCTGATTTGTGAGAGTGGAGACAGAGTGAGGGGGTGGAGTGTGATAGAGATAGAGTTAGAGGAAAAAGAGAGAAGGAGAGTGCAGCTTAAGTGGGGACTGTCAGTCAGATTATTTAGAAATGTAGCGGGGTCATTAGGACGAGGACAGTGAGGAATGGATGGGCAATTAAGAGAACTCATTTTTACAAGCAAACATCTAATCCACTTTACCGTAAGAGGAAGGGCGAACAAACTCCGGCCTCAGGTGGGCATACCATTACAGGACTATCCTGATGGATAGGACTTGTGCATTAGCAGGAAATGATTGGCAGGAGGATTTTTTTTTTTTTTTATAACAGGCCAAACAACACCTACAGACTACCAAAGAGCATCACTAGAATTTGCCTGAAAATGCAATCCTGTCTGCAGTATAATTCATCCTCTTGCTCTTTGCTTCTGTCCTTCCTTTGTCCCTTCCCTTTCCATCCTCTTTTGTTATGCCATCCCTCTTCTTTTTTTTATTTTTTTTTTATTTCTCTCCCTCAATGATGTAACCAATGTGACAGATAAGTCAAAGTGAACCACTCCAAGCATCCCTCCATGTAGGAATCCAGTCATTTCACATCAGCAATTCTGGCACTTCCTGGAGGAAGCTGGGTCTGCGAATCCAGAGAGGATCCCTGATGAGGAAACTCGTGTCACACATGTCCCTGCACATCAGATGACACATTCAAATCAAGACTTTTAATTAGTGCCAGTGGCCATTATAATTCTAGATACAGAAAAAAACTGTCATGCCATGAAGGTGACTCTAGGCTAAACTACCTCTGACAGGCTCAATTATAAAGGCAATCTTAGCTCTGGAATCGGTCTAGCAGTTGTAAATTATTATTTTCACCATGGGGGCCTTCATCTGTTGGTGTGTGTGTGTGTGTGTGTCTGTGTGTGTGTGTGTGTGTGTGTGTGTCATGTGGCTCCCAGATTCACCTCAACACCTCTACCCTCTCTCATAGCTATCTTTCCTAGCCAAAAGAGAGGTCTATCCTGGCCGCAAGCCTGGCTAGACTCTAGCATGCCAGTGCTTTTAACATTGCTCATTAAGAGCTGCGTGTGTGTGAGAAACAAACTGTCCAGATCTATCAAACGCAAGCTGAGAGCTGAGCTGATGCATGAGACAAGTCAACTGTAGTGGAAGTTCTCCAATATTTGTTGAGTTACGAGTCAAGGAAAGAAAGACTTCACCTCAAGTTACCTTATGAGATCATGTCTGTGCAGCACCACCTACCATTGATGAAATTACTGTAATAGCAATAATATATTGAATCTTTGTCTGTTATTGTGCGAGAGAGTGGTGCATCTGTAGGATTGTGCTGACTGTCAGCAAGTGGGCGATCAGCTCTCTTTGCCAAGAACGAGTTAATCTACAGTAAGAGACGGACATCATCACCTAACCTGTCCTCCACATTCTGTACTTTATACCCTCTGAATACACAATGAACACACAAACAAGTCAATGTTCGTACACATTGTTATCTGAAGGTGTATTTACCATGTGCACATATTTACAAATAATTCCCTGTTTTCTTAAAACCTTCATAAAGATTTTTGAACGACATTCAGCTAATCCTCATATGGTCTGACTCAAAACAAAGAGTGCCATAGCTCAGAAGTAAAACATTAAACACAGATGGGGCTTAATTATTTTTCATAAAATACAACAATTATTATATGACTTAATAATAATTTTATGATTTTGTCCATAAAATGGTGAAGAATGTCCTTCAGTTTCTCAGAGAGCAAGGAGACCTCAATAAATGTCTTATACATCCCGCAGGTCTAAAACTCAGACATACTCAAATTATATTGTAGAAGATTATGGAAACCATCAAATATTATATTTTACTTTACATATATATATATATATATATATATATATATATATATATATATATATATATATATATAGTACAAATATGTATATATATGTATATATATATATATATAGTACAATATTGTATTGTATTGTAGGATGTAGAAATCTATACTGACTTACATGATTGTCAATCAATTATTAAACATTTCACAGCTAAACACTGATACATTTATAAAAAAATATATATATATATATATATATATATATATATATTCCTCTTACAGTCATCACTACATTATTACATGCATGATTAAACTATTGACCACTGATAAACCATTTCAAAAATAAAAAGCGAGCTTAGATTTGACAGAAAATCTGAGCATGATAAACGTATTAATATGTCTGAAAAGGTTTGATGAAATTATTTAAAACGTGAACTTTATTAAACACCCTCATCTTCTTCACTAGCACATGAGGTGAGGCACACTATTAATATGAGACAGGACAAAGTGGGATGATTGACAACCACTACCGATTTAAACTTTTTGTATAATATTCTGGACTTGAAGTTTTAGGATAAGGAAGCATGACAGATAATATGTGCATATGTGGAGAGAAGCCATTGTGTGTGTGTATGTGTGTGTAGGTGATATGATTCCTCTGAGTGTAGTTTATGAGGTGGATGAGGAGATTACTGCACCACGCTCTATAATTACCTCAAATCTCAGTCGGTGCTCTTAACACAACGGGGAATGCCAGGTTGTCACACACTCCAACACACTAACAGTGGGGCGACGCCGCTCAATGTAGCAGGCTGAGAGCTTGCTTTCATTTCTACAGGTTTATGATTTCACTCAAATGGTGATTGAGACCACCCACACTACCTTTAAGCAGCACAGGTCAGCTTTGCTTTAAGCACACACACACACACACACACTCTCTCTATCACACTCTCTTTCTTCCTCATCTAGCACACACAGGTTACGCGTAAGTAAGAAGAATGACTCACCTGTAGCTGTGTCCTTCCCACACAAACCCACTTAAGAATCCATTCTCACAAGTCATGGCCTCACATGGCACTGTATACTTTTTCATTCGAGTGGAGATTACACAGAATATCACCTGTGCACCTGTTTTCTCTCTGTCATCCATGCATGCACACACAAAGTGTACGCTGGGCCACTTTACAGTCAGCCACTTAAATAATATGACAAATGCCATAAACAAAAGAGCAGCAATGTTTCTCCACAGCTTTAGCTGAATCACGTCTTCATTACACTGACTCGTATTGGCAAAAGGCAGCCTTAATAACCATGCAAAACTATATCAGGGCTAAGTATGTTTTAGGAGTTGACAGCCTCACAAAGATGAATTAACCATGCACTACAGCTTTGAAAAAGTCATTAAAAACTATGCCAGGAGTAAATTGCTCCGCCACACTGAGGATTTGCTTCCCCTCTCCCTCTCCCAACTATTAAAAGCAATATGACTTCTTAGGACAGTAAGACACAAGGGACCATTTCCGCACAAACTAGACTGGAAAAGAGAGGAGGCGATGGAGGCGTAAAATAAAAAGAGGAAAGTGCTGATTCTTTTGAATTTTTGTTATTGAAAATTTACATTACAGACAGTCTCTGCTCTCCTCTCACTGTCACACCACTCAATCATCTGGTGTGTATTGCATACCATCTGCATCTAATTACAGAACCAAAAGGTAAAGTTGCAAAGTTTAAGACAATCTGAAGAGAGCCGCCAGGAGAAAGACAGTCAAGCTACTGAAAAGTGTCTCTGCAAAGCTCAGTGTTTGTCCAAGCTTGACGGTCAACACGCCATGTGGTTGTTTGACATGACTTACAATATTGAATTGTGAAGTCTGATGGATGTTTTTGAATTCAGCAGAACAAAATCTTCTGGGATTTTTTTTTTTTTTTCTGTTTGTTTGTTTTTTTTAACTCCCCCCCCCCCCCCCCCCCCCCCCCCCCCACACACACACACACACACACACACACACACACACACAGCCCACACACATGCTTTGATATTCACAGATAAACCCAGCAAAAGAGCCACACTGTGCACATCTGCTGCACACGCTGGTGGATTCAGTGAGACACCTTAAAATCTTTCCTTAATTTCAGATACATCAAATTTGTGCTGCTCATGTGTGGACTATAGTGCTAATGAGATTATGGTGTCCCCCTGGAGCTCCAGGCACACAGCTGTCTGGACAGGCACAGTTTCCCCTCTGCAGGCCTGAGATGTGTTCAGGCGTACAAGCAGGCATTTCATTTAGGCAGCTGGCACTTAAGAGGCAAACGGTGCTCACATAAGCGGGGAGAGCTGCGGGCTATAATGTGACATTGGGAGGGAGGCTGTGGTGACAGGGAAATACCTCAAGCGCGTGCTCAGCTCACCGAGGAACACATACAAAGCGCAGGTATGTGTCAATGAGCGGCAACGTTGATGTGTGTCAAGTCTCATCTGCACTGATAAAGTGGAAGTACTGTCAGGAGCTCGAACACATATAGGTCCAAGTTGATTTTTTTTTTTTATTCAAACCACAGAGCAGACACTCGAAAATTACGCACAAATTTACCCCGTTCGAAAATCCACATGGCATTGAGAGTCGCTCAGATGTCTGCTGTGCAAAGCAGCGAATATCAGCCCTTAAAAACAAAAAACTACAGACCCAGACAGCTCTGGTAAAGCTCACCACCATATGAGAGATTCAAGCGATAACACGCCAAAGCAGTTGAATCTGTCCGAGCTCCACAACGTGGGCATCACATCGGTCAGACAGGTGTTATCTATCCCGCAGCGCTTTCCATAACAGACGACAGTAAGCAAGGTGGTCTCCCATAGCTGAGCAATCCAGCAATATCACATTTTTTTCCTTTTCTTTCTTTCTTTTTTTAAATTGTTGAACAGAAACCAACCATCATTCACCAATATTACGCACGACATTATGCAACAACCACGACATGCAACACAGACATTCAAAAGATTCAATATGTGTGTTTCTTCAGATTAAAATTTGTTTTTCCAACTCTCTCTTTCATCCCTTATGGTAAAGAACTAGAAATGCTTCACCACTTTAGTAGGGTAACACGGCAACTACAGGAATAAAACAGAAAAATGGTGTTACCATGGAAGCTGAAAATTAAACTAAGACAAAGACTATATAAACTTGCATGTAAACTTGCGGTGGCGGGCTACAAATAAACTCAATATCTATGATAAACCAACAAATATTTAGTCCTTTTCCTTTGGGCGATGAGGGGAATGACGGACAGGTTGTGACATTTTAAAGCCACCCGAAGTTATGCGGGTCAGATTATCAGCTTTACATAGTGAATCTTTTTTTTTTTTTTTCTGCAGGCAACAACATCCACCGGTGTTTCAAACGCCGGTTTACTCACCCGTAAGCTGGTCATAGGATCCGTCCAGCTCTCTTGAGTCCGACAAGCTTTGGTCACGGTTTTTCGCCTTCATTTTCCCCCAGTGTGTGCGCCGGAATGTGGAACTGTGAGACCCAGCTGATATGTTGTTGGCGACTTTTTAAAATGATAGTAGGTTTTCGCCTTCACAGAGGACGGCTAAAGGTATACAAACGCTAACAAGTCATAGTTGATAGGTCGTGAATAAAAATAAAAAAAATGTAAGCCATGTAAGTTCCCGTGTCTGTTTCTGTGTGCGCTCTCAGCATCCAGGAGCTGAGGAAACCGAGCGCGCTTCTGGTCCGCACTCTCTCACATGGGCTGGAACGCGCACACGCACAAAGACGGAGAGAAAGGTAGAAACGGACTCAGAAAGAGGAGAAATCTTCTAAATAAACGCATTTGTTCACATTTTTTTGGAGCTCTAATAAGCATAAATATAGCCAAAACATGAATGTGACAACGAAGTGTCCTAATGACAACACTTTACAAATAATTAATTTACTAATATAGTATTTCCCAGTGTGTTCTCCAATTACTATATAGCCCACAAACCAGAGTTATCCAAGAACTATTTATGACTGCTTAATTAATTATCAGGTCTTTCCTCCTCCTTATGACTACTCACGTGTGTCTGTACAGTACTGTAAAGTATGACCAGCACTAACTGGCTCCATTCATGTGCAGAATCTCACTCAGTGAGCGGGTCGTCAGAACTGCCTCTCTGCCATTAATATCACCATCACATCCTCTCCTAATGTTCTCCACTGAGTCAGAGCCGTGTCGGATGTGTACAGAGACATCAACAAGGAGCACACTGCTGCTGCCAGGCAGAGGTTCTGACTATATCTGATCTATAAATACTCACTGGCTCTGGGAAGCCTTGTGTCTATCCCTTTTCTTCCTCACTTCTCTCCCCTTCTCTGTGTCTTCGCCTCATTTTGCCTCACTCTTCAGTCGCGTACTACAGTATGACATTTGGTCACAATCTGTCAAGCAATCTGTCTTTGATGCCATATTTTCCCTACATTATAACAGAGTTTGCATCAGTGACGCCCTCTCAGACGTTCTATCCATCCGTTCATTCATTTATCTCAAGCGTGAACGGTCACTCTGTTGCTGTGTGGAGAAGTACTTCGTTCATTTGAGATGTTCTTGCCCTTTGCCGCCCTGCCGAAATAGGGTGTAAACTGTGCTGGGTGCTAGATTCCCGCCTTATTCACCACTTGGCTCAGTCATCCATCCTGATCTCTCAGGAATCAATTGGCATCTGAATCAGACACATGTTACTAAAAGGTTGGCCAGAAGACCTCGTCTTCAGATGGGGCTGCCTTAAGCGTCATATCTGTCACTGAAATTATCATTCAAGCGTGCATGTCTCATGTAGCACTTCCTACATGCAGTGCCTACATGAAAATGCATATGTTATGTAGCCCATGAATTCCCAGTTATCATGAGAGCTTGTAGTACAATGTGACAGTTATGTAGACTGGTTCAAAGAGATGATGGTGTTGATGATGGTTTGGCTTCTGTGAGAGATAACATGCTGTTAAATTTGTTTCTCATGAGGTCTCAGAGTGAGTGATACCACAGCAAAAATAGTTTTTGCCGTCAAATATGCCTTCAAAGACTATTGGTGAAAGTTGGTTGGTTGGTTTTGTTTCTCCACAGAGAACAAAGGGCGCCTGTGGAAACTCTAATCTGAAGTACACTGAGTCTTTAAAGGATAACTTTGGAATTTTTCAACCTGGATGTTTTTGTGTCAAAGTGACTAATGGGGACAATAAGTTTTGAATTTGGTCCAGTATTGAGTGAGTGTGCTGCAGCAATTATGCACTGTCACAGGTCCACTAAAAGTGCATGTTTTTGCTTATAACCAACTCAGAAAGTGTCTGACAACACAACCCTACAGAGAAATGAAATATTTTCTGTTCCCTTTGCTTGAAAAGTGTGTGTCCAAGTCTCGCTCACGGAGAAGTCTCATCCTGAGAGGCAAGGTGATTTGCTGCTGGACATGTTGCAGAAAGACAACAGTGGAAATGAGTGTAGTAACGCACCCGCCAGGAAGAGTTTGTTGTGTTGGAATACAGAAAGCATAGCTAAGTCTTATGTATGACATTTTCAACGTTGTGTGTCATGTAGTATACAGATGAAGAGCTCCAAGAAGAGTAGACAAGAAGAGACAAAGGCGGTAGGCAGGGTGTGAACCAACTGCAAGGCTGTGAATCTCTGGAGACTGGTGGGGTTCCTGTGGGTGCACTGACTCTATGCCCAAAGAGGAGATTTCACAGACTGGATCGCAAAAGGTACAGAAAATGTTTAATTGTGCATCATACAGCATCAGAGCTTCCGTCCTTTGATACTCTGGCAATGTTGGAATGGAGAAAACTTAATCTGTATTGAGTGAAAAAAGTATTTGCCCTTGAGGCACCAGTAAGGTATCCATTAATAAACTCATTCATTCATTAGCAGACATAGTTGGAGACCTTTTAAGGACTAGTTTGTTTCAAGTGAAGAGGGAATGCACATTTTCAAGGTGGAATGTCCATATAACTTTTCACTGCTACAGTGAACTCTGCTATGTTGTGCCATATGCCAAAATACTATGGCTACTTGTTTGTAGCAGATGGTAAATGGACTGTACTTATACAGCGCCTTTCTAGTCTACAGTACGTATCTCATTCACCCATTTACACACGGGTGGCATTAGCTGCCATGCAAGGTGCCAACTCCTCATCAGTTTTAGGAGCTAACCATTCATAAACATTCACATGCCGATGACGCAGCCTTCGGGAGCAATTTGGGGTTCAGTATCTTGCCCAAGGACACTTCGACATGCAGACTGGAGGGGATCAAATGGTGGACGACCCGCTCTACCTCCGAGCCACAGCCGCCCCAACTAATCAGATGAGATTAGTTGTGACTATTTGCAATTGGACACTTTTTAAATCCACAATAATGGACATGAACTAAGGCTGGCCACAGCAGCTGTTCTCAACAAGGGACGAAAGTGAAGAATCATTTTAAAGTCACTCCTGATTGAACTCGCAATTCTGTAATTATACAGCACATTTAAAATTAGCTTGTTCTTGTGTGTTTGCCTTTCACTGGCAGACCAGAAGACATGTGGGTATGACTTGCTAAGAATCTTTCTGGCTGAAAACTGCTGCTGAAAACAAGCATTAATAACACACTGGGGCGTATACACAAATGACTTTTCCCTCGGTACATTAGGCCAACTCTGTTCGGTCAGATCTGTGATTATTACCACTTTTTTACTGATCACACAACAGGAAACCTTGATCTCGCCTGTTTTGGCATTGCTTATATGTTGAAACTTCAGGGAAACTTTGGTACTTCTCAACCTAGACCTTATTTTTCCATGTTTTTTCTGCCAAACTTACCAAAGACAAGTTCACTGAGGCTGCAAAACAGGCTACCACACAAACCTTGCATCCTGTCAATTTACATCCATGACATTTTTTTGTCTTTACCAGTGACTCTCAGATTGTTATACGTATTTGACAACATTATGGAATCCAGTTTGGGGAATCTCCAGTAATCTGTTGGCATAGGGTCACAGCACACAGAGGAACACCACCATTCTCCAAAGCTTTACAGACAGCTTGGTAGTCTTTTATTAGTATGAGTATGAATATTTCCTTACCAAATTGAATACAGTCACCTATCCCCATTTTGTAAACGCAACCAGGTAAGTCAAGCAACACAGAGTAGTTCAAGCTGGCAGGAAGTCAGACACAGAAACATCATAGAGAATCCAGTCTGTTTCAAAATAAAATACCCATGCAGATCATTAAAAACAAAACAGACAGAAGGGTAACAATTTAATTACGTAGCCTACTTATGCATGGTGGAAGCATGTAAATAAATGAAAAATAACCAATTCAGAGCAAGTTAACAAAATCAGGCAGGCAAAACACTCATCTTCTGAAACTGGTGGGGCATGAAGCAGTGTGGAAAAAGGACCAAAACAGCATGGCGGCCTCAACATCACAGAGTCGTTCCCAGCGGAGTCAAGGCATCAGCTACGCTTTTTGTACTCCAACACAATACACTCTAAGGTTCTTCCTTAAGCGGATCAGGTGAAAGGAACAGAACTGATTTATTTGTCTGTAGGGTCGTGTTGTCAGACATTTTTAATAACAATCTAAGCCGGCCAGTGGCATACTTTGACAGTGCAAACAATAGTCCATAAGGATTATATTGTAGTCCATTTAGCTGCAGGCTACAGTGCCTCTCAATCAATAAATTCAAAACTTGTTGTCCCCATTTGTCATTTCAATACAAAAACATGGGGAAAATACTGAAGCTGAATACTGACCCTTTAAGAAGCAGCAGGTGGATGACCATGTCCTGATATACAGTAGCCTGCGAACTCGTCTAAATCCCAGATACATGGATGGTTTATCTGTGATCAGTTACAATTTTAAGTGTATAGTGACTGAAAGGTACCAAAACACCCTGAAAAAGAGGTGAGTTAAGGTCATGAGGAGCTGGATGCTCCTGCTGCTAGGCCTCATTTGAACCCTGTGTGCTGCCAATAAACAGAGGGAGACCCACATTAACCGCAAAGCTTGCTTTTTCTGTCATCTAATACCAACAAAATATTTCACAGATACGGACGATTGAATGGTGATTGGATTTCTGTGTGTGGTAAATGAAAGGAGACAAGGAGAGGTGGATTCTAAATGAAGGCGAGGAGGAGTGTGCAAGAATGACGGATAGGGGAAATGGGGAGATCGATTCATGTTGAGTTAGAGGGGATTTAGCGAGTCAGAGACAAAATAAAGGGAATCGGTTGAGTCATTGTTGAAGAGGCTGCCTGTGACTGCAGGGTTTAGTTGAAGGGTCGGACTTCTAGACAAACCTAGATGTGGACATACACACTTTATAGCTGTGCAGTGACCCAGAGACAACCTTGTTGTATCCCAGAACAGAATTGCAGATACCGGGCATGATGCCAGCATGGAGGTCTGCTGTTTTCTCAGCAGGATGTTGTTTGCATCAATATTTTTAACAGCACAAAACATTAAGGGGTCTTGTCATTTTCCAGATTAAAGATAATTTCCTACAGTTGACCTACAACAAAGAGACTTTCTGAGGTATTGTCATGCTAGCGTTAGCCTATAATCTTATTCAGCCGCAACTTGCCGTAAAAACTACTTGTCAATGTGCAGGTGAGTGCAGCTGCACGTTGCTAAAATTCAAGTCAAGTCCGGATTAGCCATTTAATATCCACCCATGTCTCCCCATGAACCACCAGCACCTTGTAACCGGATTAATCACACCTACTCAAAAGCTCAAACAGACACTCCAACGTACAGGTTATGTTGCTGGTGCCTGCAAGTAATTGATAAAAACTCAGAGCTGGGACAAGCGGGAGAGATGAACAATGGAGAGGAAAAGGAGGGGGAGACACACTCATCAAAGTATTGAGATGCACCGTCTGGCTCTCACTGCAACCCCAAGGTTAGTCCCCTGTCCTTGGCAACTCTCTCATGAGCCAAAATGTGCTGTGAATATTAATAGCACAAAACTCCGGGATTCCCAAACCAAGGTGCGAGTGTGTGTGTGTGTGTGTGAGAATGTCAGATATTGCACTG
Organism: Protonibea diacanthus; assembly: GCA_028641955.1. Taxonomy (NCBI): domain Eukaryota; kingdom Metazoa; phylum Chordata; class Actinopteri; family Sciaenidae; genus Protonibea; species Protonibea diacanthus. Next base: position 12,980,952 of record CM053989.1, read on the forward strand.
TAACAGCAAAACAAAGCAGAAAATTTCTATGTAAAGCTTTACGTTTTTCTTGAACACCTTGTTCAATATTTGCAGTTTTTGAGGGATCATGGGAGAGAAGGGTAAAGATTCGCTGCCAGAACAATTCTGCTCTTCAGCAGAAAAAAATGAATAAAAAGGATTAACTTTACAAAAAAAACTGTCTCTGATGATATTTCATAGCTCCAAGCTTCCCAAAGCTCAAGGAAAACCTTCCTTGTTAAGCAGCATTAAAAAGCACTTCAAATGTCTAAATGACACTTCCTTTCATTATTCACCAGAGCCTGCGACCTCCAGCACAGAGCTGTCAGCTTGGCCTCAGTCACACAGCCAATACTGGCTGAGTGACTGATTGATGATGTCCAGGGAGACTTGGACACACACAAGCACACCAAACAATATACACACAATATATGCACACACAACTACGCATTATCAACCCGTGAACAAATACGATCACAAACAATAAACGATCCACGCCTTGTCAGTTTTAATAAATGTGACTGTTTGTCCGTCAGTAGATCTTTGTTGTTCTAAATATTTTATGGTGCATATGTGGAACCATTTTTGTTTTTACTGCTTGATGTTGTCATATTAGATGCTAATAATATACAGTAAACAGTTTTTAAGGCTGCTTATATAAACTATGCATCTGTTCTTCAATAAAGTTTCTTACTTTAAAATGGAAATGAAGATGGATGAAAACAGAAATCATATTTTGTGAAAACTCTTTGGTTTTGGAATAAAAATGCAAATTTTAGATGCAAGAATACAATTCAAGTCTAAATTATTTGTTTTCATAATCGCTATAGCACTGAGTCATACTATGACTAATGGCTATCCCTTGTGGGATTATATATTTTTAAAAATACCGCTAAAGGACTGCAATTAATATTCACGTTTTAAAAGACAGACAAATGATTGCTGCATAGCACCTAATAAGCAGAGATTTACAACTGAAAAGCCATTTGTATTCTTTGTCTAAGTGTCTGGCTATGCAAAAATATATAATAACTGATTTTTTCATCATTTTAGGGTCTTCATGTAAAAAAAATAATAAAAGCAAAGTGAATGTCTTTTTCTATTTCAAAGCCTATCCTGTCTGTATGAACCTCTATGTTGATTAAACCATATATTCTAAGTATTGGCTATAAGGAAAGTGATGAAAAGGCACATGCCATCGTTTGACCATAAAACCTCCAAAATGCACTAAACTACTGTATTTCCGCAGGGCATTTTATCTGCAATATGTCCTTTAGATCCATAAACTTCATTTTCTTATATACAGTTTTAATAACAACAGCTACTGCCTGGCTCCAAACCACATACCATCATCTGAACTTTAAAAGAATCATAATTTCTCTCTCTCTCTCTCTCCATCCTCCCCTTCTTCATGTGTTTATTCCTATCTCAACTCTGTTTCCATCAAACCCCCTGTAACTCTAATCCAAAGCGACTGTCCACTCTCGCTCTGCGCCCGTCCCCACTCTCTTCTCTTTCCTCTATCTCCATCTTTCTCCTCTAAGCCAGAGATACGTGATAACACCATCCAGAACAGGACGAGCGTGTGACCTTCAGAAATCATAAACAGATTCCTTCTCCACGCGTGTCAGATGTTTCTCCCTTGACTGGAATTGTTTTTATTTTGTTTTATGGTGCTGTCTCAGGAAAAGAAGGATAATGTAACCCCTGATCTCCCGCGGGTGCGTTTGCTGTCTCAGCGAGCATTTAAAACCTGTGATAGCTTTTGACAGATGTCAGCTGGGCTGCTGCTACCCACGTCACCTTTTGCCTGAGGGATGACACCCACCGAGACCCACCGAGAGTGGCACACGGACAGGGATCTCAATGACAGTGTCTGTCTTTTCTCGTTCTGCTTCACTACAATGTATATAGCCTGTGTTTTAGGTCTACTATAGATAGCAGCTGAATAATGTTGCAACTCTTTATGTTTACTAGCCTGGAGGAAGGAAAATCAGGCATAATAGAAACCTGTATGAATTACTCATGAGAGTAAAGTGCATGTTTTCTCCCTCTCTCTTTTATTCTCTCGCCTTTATTTCCATTTCCTCTTACTGTGTTTCCAATTTTTTGCCACCTTCTTTGTTCCTGCCATGTGTCCTTGTGGAGTCTGTCCTAGATGTGTCCTCTCCGTCCAGACAGTCATTTTTGTGGAAAGGTAGACAAACAGACTCACACACCCACACACAATCATACTGGAGCATATTATCCCATAGAGGTGCCCTCTATGACGGTTAATCAACAGATCATTGGTGTTGACACAAATCATCCATCTGCTATGTGCCACATTCCTCATTTAAATACAGTCTGACAGTGAAAAACTCAGAGTTGGTTTGGTGGGATGTCAGTTTAAATAAGATGTCCAGTAGTACATTATTATTCATAGTTTCGTAGCACCATAAAACATTTATTTATAGACTGTTCCGTGTTTTTGTCAAAAACAGTATTTTTTGGAGGACACCTAATTGTTGCCTGGATCACATTGACGGGCAGCGGCTCTCCAGCACAAGCAAGAGTGACATTCTTTTACAAAGCAGGAACTGGAGATCAAGCTTTACTTTAATTAAAACTTTTCTGTTAAGGTCAGGGAAGGACTGGGCTTGGTCACACAATGTTTTCTTCCTATTGACATTTTAAAATATTTATCCATGAGGAATGATCTTTCCCTAACCTTGACAAAGCATTTTAATTTGGTTAAATATAACCAGAAAAACATTATAAATGAGCCAATATTGTATTGTAGATGTGTTTATTAAAAAGATTCCTCATGAGGTTAATAAAAAAATTTAAAAAAAAACATGACATAACAGGCATTACACTGCTTATAAAAGGTTTTTGGTGATTAGGAGCCCTGCAGGTTTCAGGATTAGGGCACTGACCATGAACCACAATGTTCTGGATTTGTGGACCGCTAAGGACCTTTGCATGTCAGTGCCCTTCTCTCTCTTCCCTCATTGTTTGCTGACGATAAGTTGTTGTTTTTTTAGAAAGAGCGCATCAAAATGCTTTAATGTGCCTGTACTGAGAGGGGAAAAAACAGGTGCTTCAACCCATTTTCTGCTTGTCTTATTCAAGAGTCACATTGCGTGAAAACACAGGTATACACCTGTGTATTCAGACATACACATGTATCTCCATCGCTGCCCCAGTGTAATGAAAAGTGCTGCTTAGTGAACCAAGAGCCTTGCTCAACTACAAACCAGTCAAATTGATTTGCTTATTCTATACCTGATTGAATTGTTCTCACGGCCATCATCCCAAACGAAAACACAGTTGAAATTCAAAGCTGAAATACACGCTTGAAATAAACCTCACTTCATAGTCACCTACAAATGTTTCCCACAGAGGTATGACAGCTGATTTTCAAAGCGATTTTTCATAGACATTTAATGGCCATCAGCTCTGAGGTAACAGCCTCTCATGTTCTGTTAGCAGGGTTCGTGTGTGTATGCGCCCTTCCATCAGCACGATGCAATCCGGGCTTGTGTATTGAAGCAGTGACAGCAACCAAGTGCACAGAATCCAGTTAAAGTCCTGCTCGTGCTCATGAAAGCCAATATGGTCAACAACAGAGAGAGAAAAAAAAAGAAATAAAGAGGAATAGGTGGGATTAAAGTCTGGAGACATTTTTAGGATCTCATTGACGAAAAGGTGAATCAAGAGACTGAATCCCATTTATCTCAATGTCTCATCACATCCCTCATCTCCGTTTGTTATCTATTCAATATCCTTTCACAACAAGTCTCATTATCGCTTCCTGTTTCCCTGATGTGTCATTGATCCGTCGTGCAATGAATTGTCATAACTTTCCATAAAGCGTCCTTGTTTTTCATCAGCGTGCCGTCAAGGCAAACAGCCTAAATGTGTTGGACAAATGTTTACAATAACAAATTGTCAAGGGTTGGGCGAGGCCGGCTAAATAGCCATCAGTAGGGGGGAAAGCCCATAAAATCACCCTCTGATAGATCGCTGGGGTGTGCTTGGCTGAGGCAGGCACATGGGTTTTTATAGGCGGGGGTGAGGGGGTGGGGGAAGCTGCTAAGGAGATGGATGGAGAGCAGAGGCTGGTGGGTAGATGCAGGATATGATGGAGAGAGTAAACGGGAAAAGTGCCGATGTGCAGAGCAGACAGATGGATTGAGTCTGGTGGGCCGGAAACCACCTCAGCCTCTCTACCCTGAAATGTGTTGTCCCATTAATGTCGCCAGAGGGCTGTTTTCGAGCTGAAACAAAAGTTGTGTTGCCAATACTATCGTAAAGGAGGGGGGAGGTTTGCATTGCTGGTGTTTTAGCTCGGTACCTCTCCACTTGTCTCCACTGTGAGAGACGGGAGCAGCAGGCATCTGAATTACCACTACATGATGCGATGATTTCCTCTCTCGTGGTGCTCTTAAGAGCGTCCCTCTTTTTATCTGGATGCTCTTTACAACTCTGCCTGCTCTTCTCTTGTAAAACTCATTGTCAATCTAATTACTCTGACCATCTGTAAAGTGGTTGTGTGATCTGTGTGCTATGATACCAGTGGGAAATGAATGAGATGAACGGGAGCTTCAGAAATTAGATTTGAGTGTATAATATATTAGATAAGTCTAACCACAGCAAGCCGCATGAAGACTTTTATCAGTGGGCAGAAGATACTTCCAGTAAGTGTCAAAGTGCCCGGCGACACAGATAATTCTCACAGAGTAGTGTTTCAAATGCATTGTATTGAACCGGTCTACGATTTAGCTCTGTGTGAGGGGGTTATCTGTGCGTATTCATCGGCACTTGTGGATGAACATGTGTGTCCTAGGGGTGTTGAATAAGTAATGCAGAGGCGCCTAATGAAAGATAATGTCTAGTTAATGATCTGTCAAAATGAAGTGTTTGCTCATTGAAGAAGGGATCATCCCAAGCTTTAATTTCCACCCTGTGACTCATACCGGAGGATATTACTTCTTTCCACACAAAGTATATCAACGCACACTCGTGTGTACATGCAGTGCACCGACATGCACACACAAACAAGAAAACACAAAAGCGTTTCAATGCGAGTGCATTATGCTCAGACCGAGCTCGGGTGCCAGTGAATGCGACGGTTTGTTTGTGTATATACTGAGAAGTGCTGAAGCGTCTCATCAACCACTTCAGCTGCCTGTGGATTAACAGAGGAGATGGAAACAGAACACAACAGCCAAACCACCCATAAATGGCCATGTAGCCAACAGCTATGGAGGGAGGATTAGCCTCTGCTTTATTCACCACACGTCGTCGTCAGGAAGAGCTCTTACCGCTAATCTTGGCAATGGCTTTCCTCCTCAGTGGGGTCGAGCCGCTGTGGAATAATTCTGAATACTTGGAAGTAATGAGTGTTGATGTTGCGGTGATTTACAGTAAAGAAATGTGGCTCAAACTTCCAAGACAATGCACAAATCTTTGAGTGAAACATGTACACACATACACACACAAGCAGGGACAAGAATTGCAGATGGAGAGGTCAGACATAAGTCAGGGCATCATTTAATGCTAGAGAGAAACAGAGATGTAATATTTCTAAATACAGCAGCGTGTGGGATGAGAGACGGATAAAAATAGTGTGTGCATGTGTGTGTCATGATTTGTTTGAGGAAAAGTTGCATTTATTATAATTACATTTATAATTAATCAGTTGATCTGCAACTATCGTGTTTTACAATATTTCAAGTTAAATATTTTCAGGTTCGGACTTTGGGTTGGGCATCTGAAGAGGCTGTCTTGGGCTCTCTGAGCTTGTGATGGGCAAAATTCAGAAAATTCAGAATCAGAAAAAGGTTTATTATTGCCAAGTGACATGAAACAATTAACCAGTAATCAATTCCATTTTTAAGCTCCTGATTAAAAAGCAAACAAGGGGTCAAAATCCCCTAAGAACAGACTGAATCACGAGAGAAATAAGAGGCAGGAATCCCATTTCAAAGACTTCAGGGATGTCCGAGTGACAGGTACACAGGACAGTTCAGCAAAACACAGGCATGCAGAGCAAACAAGCAAACGAGCTTGTGAGACTAACTGTGGTAGACAGACTAAATGGGAAGGACACACAATGGGAGTGGGTTGAGTATCTGATTGCAGACACATGGGCAACAGAAGAGGACATTGGCTGGACAGGCAGGGCAGCACACAGGGGAGAATCTGCAGAAAAGAGAAAACCACAGGGGACAAACTTATGAGGGAAACTAGAGGACAGAAGGGGGTTACACAGGAAAAAGCTAGAAAGTATCCTCAGGAGTTTCAAGTGGTTCTTGGACATACAGCAGGTTAGAGCACATACTGCACGCTTGATTGATGGGCCGCTATCCGAGTACAACTTGACTCCCCTTGTTTATGCTTTCAACAAATCAACGTGTGAACAGGACTTACAGTAGAAGCACAAGGTTGATTTCTGTTTCCAATAACAACCCTTAGAGAACTGGAGACCACAGCTTTTATTGTATTGCCTATGAGAGGATGCATGGTGGATTTCATTTTTCACAGCCTAACCACAACCTGTATAAGGTTATCTAAGCTTTACATCCACCCAGAGAAGCAGCCGGGCATAAAGCTGCACCTGAGACACGGTTAAACTACCAACCATAGTTATTTTATGTCAGGCACCGAAGCACACCACTGGTCTCCTAATGCAATACATATGTAGCACTATGATAACCTTGTGAACAGCACTCATACAGTAAAGGTACACAGTCATGCACACTTACACAAAGAGGCCTTCAGGGTATAAAATCATCAGGTGTGGCCAGGCAATTGTCCATAGCGGATTTACTGTGATGGACAAGGCGTAAAACACAGGATGCGTTGTTGCTGTTTACTTTGACCTGAGGCGTAACCACAACACTGGGCTTGATAGACACAGGACCTTTAACCACAGAGCTCTCCAAGCATCCCAACTTATGCATGAAATTTCAGCTCCAAACTTCTGTGATGTATTGATTCAGATCCCAGTGTGTACTGTAATCAATGTGCTTTGCCATCCATAAAGTCTCCATCTCTGTGTGTCATCCCACTTAGGACTGGCATTTACTCTGTGTGGTCGATACCATTATAAACTAGTGAAGTGTCATCAATTTAATTTATGCAAGTCGTGTCCCTGATCAACACAAGGGAATGAAAATAGATTCCCCAGCCATTGTTTGAATTCAGGCAAACGTCTGCCCCAAGGCTTCCATCTGTCCCTAAATGTCGGCTGACAGTGTGTGTGCGAGACTTATAATGACCAAGCAATAAAGGATGGGATGAGCGGAATACGTTCTTCACATCCCACTGGCCCTCACAAATCCTTTGCCTGTTGAAATGGTTCCATTATATCCTAAAGAGCTCCTGAAATCAAAGAAATTGTTCAAATATATTAAATAAGTCAAGATTAATATTTCAGGAATTTGACCTTTGTTTGACAGAGTCCCTGAGGATTTCATTTTTCCCAGGTGTTTGCTTTTATTATCATTTCGTTATTTCTAGCCTCACACAGAACGCCACCAGATAATCAGCATTCAACTCATTACTCTCCTGTACCTGTTGAGAGGGAAGCAGCACTGGAGCCAAGATGTCTCAGGCTGCCTGCTGTTTCCTCCCACAGGGCAGAGTTATCAAACGGGGATGCTTCAGTGGAGCTCGCCCCCCTCTGTCGCCTAACCAACAGTTTAGTGCCACATGGCCACGCGGACTGAAGAGCAAGATAGTGACGTTTTGGTCCAGATGTATATGGTGGCCCTCACCATGTAGTGTCAATCAAAACACAAAAAGACAAGATAGGTATTCACTCTAGTGTGACAACTTACAGCAAAGAAAAGCCAGCACCGACTGGAGGAGTGAGTCAAAAGATGTATCTGCTCTGCAGGAGAATATGACAATAACAATGCAGTAAATGAAGAAAGAGTTAAACAATCACGGTGTAGCTGATTCCTTGTTGTGAGAATGTAAAATAGGCAAAAGAAAGACCCACAGGTGAATATATTTTCCTCATAAAGATAAATAGCTAATTATCTAAACTGGTTGATGCTCGCAGCAATGACACAACTTCCAACATCTCCAACAGCGTGGCTGGTTTTATAATAAAAACTGAGTCATTCCGTACTTAATTTGTAACAGCAGATTTACTGCTTATTTTGCATATTTAGACACAACTAAAACTACTCAGTATCACTGATGTTTAATGCATTATTATAATGCAAATTACAGGCAGGAGATATCTATCTTCTTCCATGAAAGTACATTTCTCTGATAAATGATAAAAAGCATGAGTAGACCTGAGGCAATTTGTTTTCTAAACAACTATACAGATAAAGCAGCATTTTTGTCTGTGAAAAGCTACTAAAATATTTTTAAAACCTGCATGTCATTAGTACAAATTTCTCCCAATGCACTGCAAACAAACAGCCAGGCCAAGGCCCAATCTGTCTCCATTTGGTTTCTGTTTCTCCAAATTTTTAGTCCATACTCCCAACACCCACGTTCTATTCTAGTCAGTGCGGCCACTGCGCCAAACCTGTGCCTACTGCCGCGTGCTCTTTCTTGTGGTTTTCATTGGCCCATAGTGCGTTTCCTTGCCCGTACCTGAAAAAATGACTTAATTACAGTTCTGTCATTGTCTACAGTTCCACACGTCACCTTTAGGCCTTTAGGATAATAAAGTAATAAAAGCACTCAATACCACCTACAGACGAAGGACATAAAAACTGTTGCAACCTTAAAACAAAAGCAGCTAAATGGAACTCAGCCGTCATTCATTTCATCATCTACACCAGTGCTTTTCCTGCTGTTACATGTCTTCACTGATAAAAGTCTATCTAAGGTCTATATTCTTGTCTTAAGAACATTAAGTCTGTTCTTGTTGCATATCACTGAGCCGGGCTAGATCTTTAATGAGGCACGGGCATTCCCATCATCAGCACATTCCTCAATTCTGCCTGAAGCAAATCACTGATCCGAGTCTTTTTAACACAGATGGTGACAGTTTTTACCCAGAAGACAATAAGAAGGTGTCACCAAGTATCAGAGGCAGCGTCACTCACAAAATCAGACACACAGTCAAGACAGCTCTCTTACCACCTAGCGTGAGGTCGACCTGGCACCAAACCTGACACAGATGGCGTGGTCAACCCCACTCACAAATACACACACACACACACACACACACTCCACACTCATAGTTTTGCTCTTGCCAAAGATGAATTAACATTCTCATTTCGACTTATTACAGACTAATGATCACTGTATTTTAGAAAAGTACAGGCAGACACATACACAGCAATGAGATTTAGACTCTGCCATTAGGCAGAGATTTGTAGGAACTGTGTCGTAGCATGGGGCGGTCCTCACAATCGATACACCAATCCCGCTGCACTACCTCCCATTAGCAGCAGATATTTATGTCTGATTGTTTATGTCTGAGATGCAAAGCTGAGGCCATTTGTTCTCATAATGTAGATGCAACAGTACCCTTGCACAGCAACATCCAAGCCAAAGAGAAGTGGAAAAGAGGTTAATTAAAAATCTCACTCACTCTCTGGAAACATGATTCAAACTGCCCGGTGCACAGTACTGTGTATAAACATGCACAGTACTGTGCACCAACATCATCCTGACAGTAAGACTGTAAAGGATAGCAAGAAAAAGGAATAAATCAAGGAGACTATTGGAAATAAGACTGATCAATTCAAAAATCAGACAAAGTGCCATCATCCCACATTGCGCAGTATGTCTCTGAAACCTCAAACAAAAAAGCTGTTCAGGTGATAATATGCAACATCCAAGGAAGGAGACTGCCAGTGGACTTGTCATCGTCAGGACAACCTGTGGACCCAATTGTTACATGTTTTACAAAATGGAAGCTGCAGCCAGGCTTGACAGGAATTTCATGAAGATCTACTTTGGTTGTTTGGTGGTTGAATGCCTTTAGGAAAGATAAAATGAAAAACGAAGGATAAAATAAACAGATCAAAGAAAACCACCAACCTCAAAACCCTGATATCACCTTTCTGGCAGGATACACAGATTGAAAGACAAGGAGAAAATGAGAAACCCAGAGAGAGAGAGAGAGAGAGAGAGAGAGAGAGAGAGGAAAGACAAAAGGAGAGAAAGAGGGTTAGCAGAGGTTAGGAAGAAAGACAAAGACTGGGAGAGCGATGGAAAGGCAACAGCAGTGGCGTGATTGGGGCGTGGAGAGCTCAGGGCTTGCGATGACAGGTAATCACTCACACACAATATGCTTTGACAGCGCAAGAAACGTGTCAAGAAAAGATCCCCCACGCAAACAAGCAACGGCACTCAAAGTGGCACAAACACACAGGCATTCCCACATGCACACACGCACACACACACTCAAACAAGATAATCATTATCAATTGTAAATCACAGTCATGGCTTTAGTGTAAGTGAAATATCAAGTAAGAGGAAACAGCAACTTTCCCCTCAGAAATGATTTGTTAATACTCAGAAGATCCTGAAGGTTTAAAATCCCAGTTTATGTACAGTATTTGGCTGGATTATGTGTTGGATGATGCTTCTATATTTAGTAAGTGTTGATGAGTCAGGTTCAATCTCACCCACATTGAAGGGTTTGAGGCAAGCCAGGATGAGCTGCTGTGTATTGATATACGCGCAATTACAGTTAGGCAGGGCTTTAACTCCTTACACACAGCCACTGAACATGCATACTCATTAGGTTTGCATAGCGCAGGGCCAACAAATCCAGAGTGTGCACAGTGCCCTTGGCGAGAAGCAGATGTGCCATCGAGAAGATGAATCTACTCCACAAATAAATCAGACCATCATGGAGTTTTCTCCAAGGGATTACGTTTGCTAGGGCACACCTGCGCACTTACACATACAGAGAAATGCAGTACAGTACTTAGCACACACACACACACACACACACACACACACACACACACTTGATGTCTAAAGGCATGTGTAAGACTGTCACACACATGCGATGATGAATGTCCACTAACATGCACTCACACACAGGCGCACTCGCACTGTTGCAGGCGTTACGTAATGAAGACTGCCCCTCTAATCCCAAGGTGTTCAGAGTTCCTCGCCCTCCACCTCAGCAGCAGAGGAACGAGCGATGACGGGAGTGAAGGATGCAGTGAATGAAATTCTCTAATCTAGTGTGAAATCAGTCATGAAGGTGTGTAGATTAATCCTCCCTGTGTCTGAGGGGCAAGGCAAAAGCTACTTCTCTGCTTGGAGCGAAGCTGAAGGTCAAACTCAAGCAGTGCACAGCAGTGGAACAGAGCCATGACCAGCAGTGAGAGATATGCATCTAGCAGCATGTGGCTGGTTGCACAGGTACAAGATTAAGTAGGGACAGAGCTTAACCTGGAAAAGTATGACACTCAAGAACATGACTTTAAATTGCTTTTGTATGAGTACAATACTTCAGGAGATTAAAATTCAATATGTAACCAGGTTTAATAGTCACAAACAATTTCACAAATATCAAATATTATTGAACGTCTTTGATAGATTAGCAGTAGGCTGGACTAAACATAATGGTTCTTATGCAATATGCAGTACAAAGATCTTTGTATCTGTGATATGAGACATTTATGTAGAGTTGCTGATTCTCTGATGGATGGGAATATGTAGGATGAAGAGGTTTGGTGGAATGAAGTTTTTAATACATTCTGAATGGCCAAAATATAAATGCACTTAAACACTTTTGATTTTGACTTAATGTTGTCATTAGTTATTAGTTCATTAGTTTACATGTTGGACTGTTACACATAAAGCTACAGATACTGTAGAAGGAAGGCAAAGTCGTGACCTGCCCAACTCTGCCTCTGATTGTCTGATATTTGCTGTCTTCGCTGGACATTTTTGATAGAAATTTCTGTGCAGAATATGAGAAAAATAAACATTTTGTATGCTTAAAAGAAGTCTTAGATTGTTGACTTAAACTCATGAGAAATGGGAGCAAAAACAAGTGTTGACTGAATGTGAAGGATGAAGAAAGAGGGCCTAAGATTTAAATCCTGTATACTTTTCACTCTTCTGCACTCCTGACCTGAATACTAGTTTTGGAAAGCTACAACAACTTTCATGTTATAGATTCAGCCCCGCAAATTTGTAGGAAGTCAGGAAGGTGTGGGGTGAAGAATTTGTTGGATTGATGCTGTTCGACAACCCAACAAGCACTTCATTTTAAGCATACAGACGTTGTGTAGACCTAGTAAACTTTGCACTTTTCTCTCGTCGGGCTATTACTTTTGCACTTACTATTACACTTTGCAAGCACCACTCATTTTTTTCCATTCTTATAAGAGGTAAACAATGAGTGGAAGCAGTGTTTAATCATAGCTGAGCTAATGATACTGCAGTAAAGAGTGTGCTGCAATTTATATTTAGTCACTCGGCTGCAGGGAATTCAATAAATAATGGAAAACAAAGCTATTTTTAGGGGATGTTGAGGTGACCAGCGAGTTCAGAGGATATGGTGTGGCTTTTAAATGAACATAACTAATGGTTAACTGCTTCAGCCATTTCTCCTATGCTGCTAGAACCACAAGGCATAAGTTAAAACCATCTCTGTGGAGAACTTAAGTTTCTCCGGTGGAGTCGCTTTATTCATTTTCTGGAAACACTCCAAATTCCTTCAGGGCTAAATCTTCATTTTCACAACTCATTTTCAAAAAGGGGACCAATTCCTTGTGCCACAATGCATTAAGAGTAAGACTAAACAAATTGAACAAGACACACACCAAATAAGAGGACATTAAAGAATGATACAGATAATGCAGAGCTACAAATACAGACAGGCTAGACCTCGTAATTGAGTTAGATTCATCTAAAGCCAGACAGCATTCCCTGTGGCACTGACCCTGGGTCTGACGCTGATAGACAGCCGAACAGATGGGAGAAAAGGAGAAAAGGAAAGAGCAAATGAAAGAGAATAGCGATACAATGCAGGGACAAGGTGGGTGGAGAGGGAAATTGGAAAGTAAGAGCTGCAGAGAAAGGAACTCATCAGGAGCCATTGAGAGGAAGAACTTGAGGTTGTGGATGACAGACAGACAAAAGAAAAAAGACAACATGAAGGAGGTAGGGGTGACTTTGATACATTTTAAGACAAGACAAGCTTAAATAGCAGAAAAAAAGGGAAACACAGTATTTGCCTTGTATCTATTTCCGACATGTTTGGCATCACTTTGCTTTACACTCAGGTTGGTCTCCTCAACAATAAGCTGTTTTGTGAACAATGCTCCTACACACACAAAAGCTGGGGGAATAATGTTTCAGACCATAAATGCAGAATGAAAAAGTGACCAGAAACACAGAGTAGCAAGAGAAGACAGTCAATATGTCCCTAGCCGATATCAAGGTATTGAATACTGTCCTAACAGTTCTATCCATTAGTAAAGTATATATAAAAAGTGCTTCCTGCAAAAAGTTTAGATGTTTTGTATAGTATACAGTATATTTCAGTATAAAAACGCCAATAAGTAACTGAAATATATGTTGCTATATATATATATATATGTTGCTGTCAGTGGCAGAAACAGGGCGTTGGCTACCAACCCTGCAGCCTTACAGGGCTTGAATTCTTTAGCCTCTCCTTGTTTTATGGCTTCTTTTTTTTTATGCCTTGCAAATTTACATCATTGCTCAGTTTCTCAGCAACCCAGCAGCAGCAGGTAGCTGTCAGCAAAAAAATACTTCTGACAAACACACTGTACACTATCAGCTCAGCACCAAACAGCAGGCACGCAAACTTAACAATTAGCAAGTTAAAGACACGTCAGGGATATGTAGAGAGCAAAACAGAGCTAAAGGAACAATGGGACTTTTGTAAGGAGGCCAGAAACACAACTCTAAGTAAATGTTAATGTCCTCCACACTTGCTGGACGTGTAATTCTTTGCTAACTATTTGCTTGCTATACTTGCCAACATGGCCTTAAAGAGAAATTTTAACATGCTTGCACTACTGTAAGTCAGTGCGTCCTCTGCACTGCTGCTGACTGCTACTTATCTTGTACCTGAGGGCAACAGGTCCGCCTCTCCAGCTCTCCCATAGGCTTTGCAAAATGCCTATCAGATCCATTAGGGAGAGCACAGTTGTAAACAATCCAATCACTAATTGGGTGAGCTGGTGGAGTAACCAATATGCCAACCATGCAAACAAAATACAAGGAAAAATGAGCATCAAGCAAAACGCAAAAATGAAATCAAGCAATAAAGAAATAGTGTCCCAAACAAATTCAAATAATACACAAACCAAAAAACAAAACAAAAAAAAATCAAAATTACCTGTTAAAATTAACTGTGAATGAATTATTCTAAAATATGAAAAATACACAACATTACACAATATTCAACTGAATATCTACCATGTGAATGGTAGGCTTCACAAGGCATTTGTATGCCATACTTTTAAATGCAGTACTTATCCCGCCTTAATTCTGCTAAACTGCAGCCACCCTGAAGTGGAAGTCCACAGTCCTTTAGCCATCAACAGTTCTCCTCTCCCCCCACGCTCATCCCCTCCCCTCCCTTAGAAAGCCTGTAGAGTGGAGGCTTCCCCCTACTCTTGATAAACGAGCTGCAGGACAGGAGAGCTACACGTGGTGCAGTGAAGAGCAGACTATTATACAAAGAGAGAATGGGGTCGTGGATGAAGAAGAGTGGAATGAGGGAACAGATAGCAGCTGCTTTCACAGATGAAAGTGGTGGCCTGTGAAATACAGAGAGTGCAACGAATGGCTGCAGTTTGTTGAGGCTGGGGCTTCAACAGTCCAGATATGCATGGTTGAAAAACTAGAAAATGAAAATAACAATGCTGACATGTGGATGCATTTCATGACAATCAATCCAAAAGTTCCTGAGATTTCGGCCTAGACCAAAGTGGTGGACCAAATGACAGATCAACCAATGATCCAACACTGCCATCCCAAATAAAAAGCAACTAAACTCATTCAGCAGAGCCCAATTTATCTATTTTTTTCTTATATATGTTATCCGTTCTTTTTAAAACCTGGCACATTCATCTGGCATGTTGGCAAACTTGTTCCCTCAGCAGTCAGTTATTATGCAACATTGTTATACTATCACATATTATATCATCAAAACACAATGTTTTTTAAAGGCTGGATAGATATCAGATTTTTTTTTTTTTGCACACTCGCATCGAAATAAGTAAATGTCAGCAGCAATCCAGTCAACAATGGTACGTCCATTTGAGCTATTACAACCAACACCTCTCATTCCTCCCGGCTGTCTGGCAGTCTGTGGGGCGAACCCACTAAGTTGTCAATCATGCCTTCACCTGATCAATCTGCCAGCTCGCGTTGGCCTGAAGGGAAATAAGGGCTCATTTCCCCCTGCCCCCCCCCCCCCTCAGATAAAATGGCATGGCAGACGTACAGTACAGCCATTTACATATGGCATTTACTCACTAAATGTGCTTACTGGCCTTTGGATAATGCATACTCGCTGACTTTCACTGGCCCTTTTTTCCTTCCTTAAAGGGAATAATTCATGGAAGACCAAAGAGGTGGAACGTTCAGTTCTTTAGCTCGGGATATAAGGCCGCTGAGATTACTTCATTTTCACTCTCATTCCCACTCTTTACTTCAATGCTTTCCCTGAGAAACATGTTAAGATTCAACCACAGGTTTGTATTGATTGCTCCCACAAGGATCTCTCACAGGTTTAAAGATTATGTAGGATTTAATTTGTGTGCACTGTACATGTGATCTCTAATAACAAGGCATTTCCGCGTGCATGTTCACATATTGTGTTGCCACTGTTATGAGTTTATATGAAAGGACGCCCCTTGTCAAAGCCAGAACCCAGAGGGCACAAATACTGCCTGATCAATAACCACTACACAGCCATGGGATGAGGATCTTAACCATTACTAATCAATTTCAGTCTTCTCCCCATAGAGACCTATAAGCCATGTGTATGCCATCCAATATACAGTACATGCTACCTCTAAGTTAATGATTTATGACCTTTGTATTGTTTGTTTTCTTTGCCTTTATCATGAGGGGAAAATGTTAGTATATTCCTTTAAAATTTGATATCTGAACTGAAGGAAAACAAAGACAAGAGGACATTGTGGACTGTTCCCCGAAACCTTCAAGCACAGGCTACAAAAAAATGAGCAAAAGAACAAAGAAAGGGTATTCTGATGAGATTAGAGAATGAAAATGAGGAGGAAATAGAAAAAGAATACAACAGCGGCCAAGGAAAGTTGTATAAAGAACATAAAAAGGGCACACGAGGAGAATAGAATAAAAGATGTTTAGTCCCATCTTGTCTCAGTGAAAATACGGCACAAAAACAAAGGGAGCAACAACAAACATAATTTCAGCCGGTGATCTGAGGGGAAGGAAAATTAGACATGAAAGTAATCTTAGCGAGGCTTTATCTCATTGTGTTTATTGTGAGAGAGGAACTCAACAAAGGAAGCAAGCCGTGGTCTCCTGTCTAGAAGTAAAGGATGAGGGGATGTCGCCTGTGTGACTGCACAGTAATCATCTCTAATTATTTTTTGCCAAAGCTCAAATCTCTGCAATCACACTAGGGCTTAGCTACACTTATCGCACTCTGCACTAATGGGATCAGCTTAATTGAAAATGGGGGGTTATCATTTGGATTTATCACACAAGGGTGAACATCCATATAGATAGACAACGACATACCTGGGAGTTTGCAAACTTTCATGCACTTACACAAACATAACACTCATAGGTGTACATACAGATGTAAGAAATGAGAAAATCAGCATGCCAGTGTGTAACACGCGTGTCTCACAATCCTTAATGTGGCATGCCACTATTCGAGCACATACACCAATGCACACGCTTACATTTAGATTACATGCACCACAGCAGCAATCATTAGATTACACAACCGTTGAAGTGACTCCACATGCGGTCTCGCAGGGAAGCCTCAGTGCTGTGCCATGAGCGCCACAACAGTAAAGCCTTCTGAGTCACAGTGACAGTGACGCTGAAAGTCTCTTGTCAACACGGAGGTCAGTGAATCTTAGTCATGTAGGTTGCAGTGTGTGTTAACACAAATCATCGTCCTTGGGGGAAGTGTCACAACATTCTCATGTCAACAGTATAACCTCCCTAAAACGGCGATTGACCAATCGTGGCTTAGCAACTGTAACCAGGCACGGCAGGCCTGTCAAGCTTTGTGTGTCTGTAGCAGTGTGCACAAAGCTGTGTTAAGAGCTCTTCAAAAATCAAAAGGCACAAGAGCTGAAGTCTAAGGAACAGATCAAATCATTAGCAAGTCCCGTAACCGAGCAGGTCTACAGTAGCGAGTCTTACTTCCAAACCCAGGAGGCACATTGTTAACTAACTGCATGAATTGAGGTTATGTGTAAAATGAAGTCCTATTTATGACTAGCGCATACACCACTGTCTAGTGAGACATAGCAGCCAGCTAATACTTACTTACTTACCAGTACAACGGCAAGAAGCCCAGCTGCCCCGTCTGACTTTCACAAAGCTCTTGCCAACAACTGCCAACAAAAGTCAGGACCAGAGTTAGCCTTGTCCCGTGGCTTCTTGCTTGGTCACTCTCTCCTTTAGTCTTCTTACGTAGCTTCCTCCATCATCTTCTTAGGTCTCTTCATCTCTGCTGTTATGTCCACAGAAGCTGCTGAGCCCGGTGCTCACTCTTACAGCTATGCTAACTAGCTAGCAGCAGCTACAGTTCGCAGCAACAGCTTTGCTTCTCCTGACCTAAGGACCAAAGTTACATAGTGCAGGAACGCCATAAAAGATTTAGCTGCAATTTTAAGGAAGGTAAATTGAATATTGCTTTAACGGAAGAGCAGGTGAAAATAGAAACAAAGCATGTGTCTCAAAGAAGCCTAAATAAAGGTCTGGAGGTAAATAGAAATGAATGAAATACACTCTTTGAGGATTTTCTTCATTTTTGGGGTGGCGTTGAATATTATTAAATGTTTATACTCAGCATCCTACTATAGGTGACTCTATGGGTGGTTATTTGTTTCATCAGTAAATACATCACAGAAGATTAATTAGATTTTTAATGCAATATTTACTGCAGGGTTTCATGTCCTTGTGATGTCCAAGGTGTTGCACCTGCTGTATGTGTGTGAAAACAGAAAATGCAGAGGTACATCAATATTTCAACCTTCTTTAATGCAGTTCATGCAAAGTGAATGACTCAGAAGCTCAAAAAATACATACGTATACTGTTTTTTTTCCCACACCGCAGGTTCCTAGCTCAGGTTTATCCACAGAGCGAGAAGACGGCAACACAACATGGCCTTTTGTATAAATAGACCGTCAGAGAATAACCTCTTCTGCAGCTTATTCTCTCTATCCACCCCCTGCTTCTACTTGCAGTTTCCAACTTGTGGTTGTCTAAATGCCTGTCCATCTCATAGGAATTTGTGCTGAGTTTAAATGATTATCCAGTAAGACTGGAACACATTCTAAAAACATCTACAAGAGATATACCAAATATAGAGCAAAATATGCAGCTCATCAGCTGAACTGACGGACTGTGTCGCTGTCTTCTCAGTTACCCCAGCTCTTAACGTGGCCTGACAATACCTCCGCCCCCAGCATTTACTCTGCTGTGGATTCACTCTGGAAGCACATGAAAGTTTAAAATAGAGTGCTGTTAGTTATGGAGAAAAGGCAAGGAATGACTGCAGCTTAGTATCTCCAAGAGCATAAAATTATGTAAAACTGTATTTTTGCGTGGTAAGTGCTAAGGGTCTGACAGTGACTTTCCATTTGTGGGGAAAGGAGGAAAAAACATATGACTTTTCAAAATTTCCCGACACAAGTCTGAGTCCACATGTTTCTCTAATGTGTCAAATAACACTACAAATCTTTCTGGATCTTCTTGAGCTTGTCCTCTAGCAGACTGCTTGATCCTTTTATCAACAAAGGCTTAAGCTTCTGTCTCTGATGACCTGTGCTTTACATCCTTTGTGCATACATCATGTAAGTCTTGCAGGCAAGCTCATGGTTTGAATGCAGATTAAGTCTCCTTCAAGTGCATCAGATAGACATCTATCAAATTCAGTTTTCTCAAAGATAGAATCAATTAGTTTCGGGCTAAAATGGGGAGCTCAGTCCAGTTCTGTCCTGCTACAGATTCTCATGAGACTATCAGACAGAGTAATGCACCTCAGACTGGAAGGACAAAAATGAGACAAAGTACAAAAAAGGAACGGAGGAAATGAAAAGTGAGCTCGAGAGAGAGAAATGACAAGACAAACTGAAGGATGCCATGAGGCTCCTACACCAGTCTCAGAGGTAGATAGCTAATTAATCTCTCAGCAGGGGTAAGAAAACGTCAAAATACTGTACCACAGACCCAAGACAGCAATGAGCAGGAAGAGGGGGAGGTAGGTACAACATCTACAGGAAAAGAGGGAAACTACAGAATATAATGAGAGGAAGAGAACAAGTGCATGACAACCAATGACAGAGATCACAGTGTTTAGGATGTAGGGGTATTGCTGCTGGTGCCGAGATGATGGGATGCAGGGAAAACATCCAAAACATCTGTGTTCTTTAGACTGCATGTAACCTGTCAGGACGTCAGGATGGAAAGAAGGATCACCAGATGTTTTAAGAATCAATCCAAAAGAAACGCCTGGAGTGATCTGTACCTGAAAGAGCCCGCAAGTTGTCGTTGTGAAGCATCACTCAGTAAGCATCACAAAGTAAAGTGTACTGTCAGATCAGTTGTGTTACTCAGGCCACAAATGTAGCAGCTCTACGGTGGACTGAGGGGCAGAGGTGAACGACCTCACAGAAAGTCGTGATGCATCTGTGCTGAAACAGTTTGCAACCCCAGTTAAAACTCTTTTATTATGTTACTCAGATTTAAGAAACAGTAACTACTATACATCTACTATACTGTACAAACACAGGAAACTATTAACAATTTAACATCACGTTCTCCTCTAGAACATCACCCAAGAGGGCACTTTATCATGTTTTATTGACTGTAAGTGCATCCAAGAAGGCACATTTGTTGCTTTTTTTTTTTTTTCAAACATGGGGGGGCAATTTCTCCCCCTGCCCAACACTTTTAAGCACCTTATTTTTCCAAAGCTGCTCACTCCAAAAATGAAAGTTGACCTGTACTCTGGTTGCAGAAATTGCTACTAATCAGCCATATTCAGTTCTGGACTTTAGACAAATTACTTAATCTACTGATTTTAAACATGAGGGTTCAGTTTAGTCGTCAAGTACACCTCATCGAGTACAGCTCTGCATGGGAGGCCATTGCATAATGTTTTCTGTGGCTCGAGAGCTTTTCTAAAGTTTGAAGTGCAACATGATACTGCTGGAGTACTCCCCCATGATTTCAGCCGGTGAAATAGTCGATCAGCACTCACTGACCTGAATGGTTGGTTCATTACTCTCTGCTCATAAAAGGAAGAGAAATGAAAGATTAATAAATCATAGCATCAGACCCACATGGAACTGGATCCAAAACGAAACCGTTCCTTGGAAGAAGTTTTACAATGGTCTGATTCATTGTGAGATATTGTGTTGAAAGACTTTTACGTGCTGAACTACTATAATGACCACAATACAGAACAGGGAGCCTAAAAATAGAAGCAGACTGAGGCAGATAGACAGGAAGGAGAAAACGTTCATTCTCTCAGCACTTATCCTGCCATCTTACAAAACATGAGAATGATTTCAGCTCGTTTTCCACCCTGTCTTGTTCTCTGTCCCTCGTGCACTTGTGCTCTGTCCTTACACACACACACACATACAGCACACACACACAAACACACACACTCCCTCTCGCATGAGCACACACCCCCGCACATATGCAGAAAAGGGAGCATGAAACGTCATCCATCTCGAGGGAGAGTGTGTAAACGCAGGTAAGCAACAGCGAATGTGAAATCTATTTCTTTTGAGGACGGCTGTGTGAGACACACACGCGCACAGTTGCGCGCACAGTTTTTTCATACCAGACAGAAAACATCAAGCCTTCTTGCTGTGACTGGGAAAGAAAACACCCAGGTGAATCTTTCATTGGGTTGCTGACTGGTCCCCAGATAGTCCTTGTTGACACTGTAGTCTGAGAAAAATGTTAGTGTACTTGATGAATATCACACATTCAATCAGACACATGGCTGCACAACCACACACACACACACACACACACATACTGTATTAGCCCTATTGAGATCTACCAAACATTAAAGAGGAGGCCCTTGGTAGTAGATAATAATAGAACAGACACTGAGCCAAGAACAAACCAGTGTTGTATATTGGTACAGGACTAGACAGAAAACATTGAGGCCTATTAATGTTAATGTTGTACATTTATATGCAAAGAGATTTGCACTTTGATCACAGGAGAAACATTGACAAATTGATCTTGTAGGCAAATAGTGTGAGAGCATTTTTCTAATTACCCAAGGCTATCGCTGTAGATTGTGATCCATGCATAATGCACACGCACAAACACACAGACTCATCAGCTGCAAAAGCTGTGAGCAGGCTATCACTCTGGCCCATCAGCTGTAATAGGTTTTCACAAACACCATCACACAGCCAGCACACGCACGCAAACATGAGCACAGTCACACCTGAGGGAGTTCGTGCTGCTTTTGGTATTTTTGGCAATGAATGAATCCCATCTTTCATAACTTGCATTATTCAAACTAAATCTTCTGATTGAGAGAGAGCCGGAGAAAGCCACAGGGTACCAGGATATGCAAATGCTCTCTCTTCTGAGTCGTTCCTACACACACACGCGCGCACACACACACACGACGTATCAGAGCCATGGGCAGAGCTGTCCACATGACAAACGAGGCTCTGAACCCAGGGCTATTCAAAAAGGTCTGCAGCCAGACTACAGAGAGGGAAACCCCATCACTCCCCTTCGCTCCTACACCTGCTTCCCCACCAACGCACACACGTTCACCCACACTTTCTCACCCTCTGCTTTTTATTTTCTTTTTTTTTTTCAGTGTGCTTTATTGGCATGGCAGTCCAGTGTTGCAATAGCATGAGGATAAATGGATTTCACATTTTATATCATTCAGGTGAGACAAGTGAGTGAAGTTAAGGTAATTGTTTATTTTTAACAGATGATATATGAAGATTGAGTCTTAACAAAAAGTCTTTGGTGCTTAGACTCGACAGGGATTTTACATTATGATCAAAGGGCTTCTGCCCTGAGCAGCAGGCAGATAAATCCCTCCACGGAGCCCAGATTCGAGTGGTGGAGGCTGATAACTCTGCTGAGGCTGATGGCTGATGAATCTGCGAAGACTGGACGGAGATGGGGAGGTGGAGGGCCCATGTACTGGAAGCAAAACAAGATAATCATATTTAAAAAGACAACAACAGTCAACAGTTAGCTCAGTAGAGCGTCCGCCCCATGTACAAAAGGCTCAGTCATTTCTGCAGTGGTCCAGGGTTCGAGTCTGACCTGTGGACCAATGCTGCATGTCATTCCCCCTTTCTCACTCCCCACTGTCCTGTCAATCTTCAGCTGTGTCTGTCAAAAATAAAAATAAAAAAAGCTTGAAAAAGCCCCAAAAAATTATTTTCAATCAATAGGCTAACAATGCAGGTGTGTTGGATAGATGTGACCAGGTGATATGATGACTGACAGCCCCAGATAACAACAGCAAGGAAATTAGTGTGAGCATGCGTGAAAGGAGTGAAGGGCAGGATGGAAAGAGAAATTAACCATGGTCCCATACTTCATTACCTGGCTGGTATAATTTATTATTGTGTGTGTGTGTGTGTGTGTGTGTGTGTGTTTAGGTAGGTGAATAAGCGGCAAAGCTCTCTGACTGCAATATAAACTCACTTACTTACTACTTGGTGGGCACCAACCTGTGGTCCATCTTCTGGACTCCATCTTCACTGAGAGATGTCTATTGTTGTCACCACCAACCAAAGGTCTGTCTGTGCCTTCATCCTCGTCATCATCAAGATCTTCCAAAGGACATGTTTTGGAAACCAGTGTCTTTCCAGGACACAGAATCCTAAAACAACATCCACACAAGTAAGCAGTATATTACCTCTATTGTTTTTATTTTTATGTGTTGAGTTGACAGCATATCCGATTACGTCAGTGTAAAATGACAAACACTGTTCTTTCCCGGGCTGCTTTAGTTTTCCTCAACATGACTTTATTTTTGTCTGGCAGAAGAAATGTACATACCCGAAAGGTATCCTGCAATAGCATGTACTTTTCAGACTCCAAATCAAATGTGACATACTAATTGAGCTTTTCATTGACAGAGTCTTACATAACACATCTTCTCATTACGGTAATGAGGCCATGGCTGCCAAACTGACTCCAGCATGTAAAGGATTCAGAGAAGTCTTTACAATGTTGAGAATGAATAGACCTGACAGGACTAGGAGCAGTTCTCCCTGTTCATTGCTTAACAAAAAGTTAACATTATCAGACTCTGCGTCGTGTTCCTTTTGTTTTTTACCTTGAGCCTGTTTCATCGAGGACAGACCTGCAGGGGCTCGCATTAAACGGAGAGCTTAAATGTCAGGTTGCTAGATTGACTTCAGGAAAATTCATCACTGGATTTGTTGAACGGGAATGGTGATGGGTGTTAATGGCCTAGAAATGTCACTCGCACGCAATCTTTCCATGCGCAGTGTTTTCCAGAGGGCCAAGGAAATATGGCTGAGCGGAGATGAGGACGGCTTCTTTGAATGGAGCCCATAAACACAAAGATTGCATCTCAACTGCTGCTGCGCTTATCTGCCTGAAGTGTCTTAGAGGATAAGGAATGGAGAAATGCCTGCTTTATATTTATATGTGTGACAGTTTCTTTTGTGTGTGTGTGTGTGTGTGCGTGTAGTGGTAGCTGCCTCAGGGTAATTTACAATGATTGCACTCAGTTGTCACAGTGCTGTCTCTGTTCTTAATGAGCTTTCTTATGTCTATACTGTATGGCTGGAATAATATTCAGTCCACATTGTCTGCTTTTCATTGTCTTTCTACTCGTACACACTCTAGTAATGCTGCAGCTATAGATTATGTTAACTGTCGACAAATCTGCAGATGATAACGCACATCACTATTTCCCAGAGCACATCTTCAAATTGCTTGTCTTGTCTGACCAACAGACCAAAACCCCAAAATATTCAGTTCATTATCACATAGCACAAAAGAAATCAGCAAATATTCACGTTAAGAAGCTTGTAGCAGTTCATTCTTTGGTAATCTTGTAAATAAACAAATAGAAAAATGAAGCCAATTCATCTTTTGTTGTTCCATCAATCAATTAATCAGCTACTTGTTTCAGCTTTATGAAACCAAATTGTAAATTATAGCTAAATTAAGCTTTATGACTTTTATGTTAATGCAGACAGTGTGTGAAATAGTGTGAATATAATGCAATGTTTAACAGAATTACTGTATAAAAATGAGAAATTTTCAAAGAAATGACAGCAGAGCCAGATGTCACAGAGTGTTTACAAAGAATAGATGTTATTAATGTTCTCTGTTTGCTTGAATTATACATTTGGACTGAAATATGAACTATACTAAATATTATTATATAGAATTTGTGAACAAATTTATTTTTACCACAAAATGCAGAGACAGTGGTATGTGTTCCAGCTGGTGTTGCAGCTGCTGTCACCAGAGCTGTCTCATTTCACTCCGGATAGTTCAACATTTGCTTGTTATCCATTATGTCTAATGGTGCAGCAGATCCAAAGAAAGCTGTCTACACTGTGTATTTCTCTCACCCAATACAACCAAACAGCCATATCAGCACATTTCACGCAGGACATATGAGCAAAGCCAAGCAATGTCTGAGGGAGCAGGTTTTTGCTTCTCACTGTGTTGTTATACTTGTTTGGATCCAAAAAAACAACACCCAGAAATGTTCACATCACATTTTTATTTGCGTGTTTTGGACTATTTTTGAAACATTCCCAGGATCCTCTTTTGAACAAAAGCCATCGTCTACAGTTCGTCAGTATCCTCCAAACTGGTTTATAACTCATGCATGCACTCTGATCTCGATCCTTCCCACAACACACACATGCACATACACACACACGGCACTTTTTACTTTGCCTTATGAAATATCCATGAAGGGGGAAAAAAAAGCGTTCAAATCAAACCTCAAAATAGGTCATGTTTTCTTTCTTCATCTTTTCTGATTGTTCATGACAGCAATTGCTGAAACAAGGGTTCTCCCATGGTTCAGATTGTTTGTGTGTAAGAGGCTGAGGGAGTGTAGGAGACTGAGGAAGGGACTGTGTGCAGGAGAGACGAAATAGAAGAGAATAGGGTGAAATAGAAAAAGAAAAACATTTTTCCAGTATCATCATTTTGTAACTTTAACAGTTCCATGACATTAATCAAGCTGTGAGCAGTGTCAGTGCATGTTTCTGTTTTTCTGTTTCTGTATGTCCGTGATCCTGTTGAAGATCCCATGACATTGATCACACGCACTGTTTCACAATACAACGAAACGCACACAGAGCAGTGCTACAGTGCTACAGAAGGAACGATGAAACAAAAGATGAAAGAGCAAGAAGAGAGAATGAGGAATGAGTGAGCCAGGAGAGAGAAAAAGAAGCACTGAAAATCTAGATGACTATAGACTTTTGGAGCAGAACGACAACTATAACTCAGCCATTTTTCTTTTCTTTTCTTTTTTGCAGGACTGAACTCAAAGAAAAGAAGAAGAGGAGAGAGAGAAAGAAAAAGAAAGTCGCTCTCGTGTTGAGAGGAGCAAAAAAGGTCAGGAGTTAAGAAGAGTGATGAAGAATAAGTCACAGCATGACAGGATATGTCTGGAAGATATCGGCAATATTTTGTAAAGATGTATCTTTGGACTTCTCAGTAGCACTTTACAATAAGGGACACAAAGGTAGTTTAGGGAACGAATGAAGAACTTACAAGCGAACCATTCGTTAAAGAGTAATTCCAAATCTCCAAATTTGTAGAGTAGCTAGTGATTAGTTGATTAGTTAATTAGTTAATTAAGAAACGAGTGAGGAAGGAATCAGGAACAACTTTGTAACTGACAAATCTTTAATAATAAGTACTCTAATACTCATTCATTAATAATTACCTAAACCTTAGTTACTGTTTTGTAAAGTGGTGAACCACACAGAGGAGTCCTTCATTACTTCATCATTATCTTATTATTACTTACCCTTAAAAAGGCCTTTGTGAAAAGGCAAACCCATCTCCATCACAGTGTTTTTTTGTTTGTTTGTTTTGTAAAGTAGCACTCTTGAACAAAATTACATTCTTATTCATAAATGATCATGTATATATGTGGAAATCTCACAAAGAGCTGCAGGCGGTTGATTATAGAGTGATACTTCTTCCACTTGTGGATAATGACCCCAGCGGTGCTTATAGGAACATTTAGGAGTTGAGAAATCTATCTACAACCAGAGCCATTGCCATGTAGCTCAGCAATGTTGTTGCAAAGGTCTTGGAAAAGCTCAGTGCCCCCTCATACTCCCACATGCAAATTCTCTGCTGTCACTCACTTTTGTCAGCTGTCTCTTGGCTGATTATATTGCTGTTGCCGTCTTTTTTTTTTTTTCTTGCAGTTTTCAGTGCCCCACCACCTCCGCTAACTATAGCACTAACCTCCCATGTCATTATCATTATAATCAAATCCTGACAGTGCAGTCAGTCCATCTAACCTGTCAGTCAGTTGAAAAACGGTTCCGGATCAATGCATCCTCAGAGACTAGAAGCCAGAAGTAAAATTCACAAAATCTGTGTTTGTCTGCATTAATTTCTAACACAAAATCAATAAACATTATAATTTGAATATTCTCCTCATTCTTCTTTCAATTAGCTGTTCTGCTCTGATTGAAATTCTGTCCTCGTCCTCTATAGGATTTTGATTCAGATAGATTACACTGAACAAAGGCCACATTAGCATAATGGATTACATATAAACAGCAATCCTACACACTCCTGCACAGAGACACACACATCGGTTTGTTCGTGTCACTTCAGGGCACGTTTCACTGACTTACATTCATTTTCTGCAGCACCTTAAAGTTTCTCTCGATATACTTAAGAGAAAGAGAACAGAGACAGTAAATTCACTGTTGCTTGAAGCAAAGTGAAATAAAAAGTGGCACATCTTTGATCACACATCTCCCATTAAGACTCATTAATCTGCCAGCCCATAAAATACACCTTGTCTTCTTTGCATAAAACACACCTCCCACAGATTCACCCCCCTCCAGCTTCATACACTTTTACAGCCACATACTGTGAGCACACACACATATACGCGCACGCTGGTCTAACTTTACCTCCTGAGTTGTGGGCATGGTGTGTGTGTGTGTGTGTGTGTTATGGACACCTGAGGACATTTTCCTGCCCATTACGCCTGATTTACACCTCCCACTACACCCTCTGTCCGCAGGATATCCTGCTGTCTATTTTTTCCTTCTCATCTCATTCATGTCTTTCCTCATTGATGCTGTACTCCTCCCATCTGCCCTCCTAATCTGTTCTCTAATTTCTTTTCTCTACTAAAACTTTTCATGAGCTTTATTTTCCTTTTTGTCCATCTTGGACACTTCTTTTAATGGTTCACAGCACTGTTGGGAATGAAAGTGGTGGTAAGATAATCTTAAACCAAAGGTTGCTAGCTCAAGGGGAAAAGCTCATCTCAGTTTTCATTTCACATTTCAGTTTTTTGAACCTGATCACAGAGCAACAAATCAATGTACATTATTCATAAAGTCTGCACAGAAGGAGGAACACCTTTGTCCAAAAAGGAGTCATGCTAGATCAAGTATGCTAATGGCCACATGCTACTCCTCTGGCAAGACTGAGGAGCGTTCACCTTCATTTCTATTCCCTCTCTCCTTTTCTGTCGCTCTCTCGCTGACTCTTCATGCATTAAACACAGAATTTAACCTCCACCCACAGACAGCAATCTCTTTCTCTACCTGGCAAGCTCTTACCCACATGCTGGTCCACCCATGCACTATATGACATGATTCCAGTTGAAAAGAGTCCAGGAGATAGAAGGTGGAGAGCTTACGTTATTTATTTATTTATTTATTTATTTATTATTTAAACATATGCACGACATAAACCACAGGCACAGCAGAGGTTGTCTAGCCTCTTAAGATTAGCTTTGGTGGCGTTGGTTTCATTTGCAAATGAAATTACTTTCATAAATAAGAGCTGTAGGTGTGTAGTCATAGCAACGTAACACTTTTCAGAGAGAGGATACTTTTTGTTTATCTGGCACCGACATTTCTCTCCCTATTTTGTTCTGAAAGTGTTATTGCATATGACTCAAAATTTTTATTGGTATATTTAGATTCAATCTGTCTCTTTTGTTTTGAACCTCTACTGTAACTCTGCATTTACAGAATGTGTGAACAAATATATATATATAGATATATATAGATATAGATATAGATATAGATATAGATATATATCAGATAACCTCAATCACTGCTAAATGATGTTACAGATCCACTGCTGCTTAACAGGTTTGATTACTTAACCGTGTTGATCTTTAGCCTTCTGCCCCCTTGGAGAATGTCTTCAAGTGCAACAGCTTGTGTGAGAGTGTAGGTGTGTGTAGGTGCCACATTCAGAACAATAAAAAGGGTGACTGCAACTGTAATAGCCCCTTTAATACCTCCTAGAATGGGGAGCTGTGTTGACACACAAATTGATGAAGTCTTTAATTGAACCAAACCCTCCATCTGCCTGTGACGCTGACTTAATTTGCCTTTTAATTGCAGTCAGTAAAGCGTCATACGAGCCTATCTTCAAGCCAAAGTGTGCATGACTATTCTGCAGGCTATACAGTTAATGGAAGACATCACCCATCAAACGAGCGTAGTCATAAAGTCAACTAAATTCATACTCATGGTGCTGCTCATGGCAGCATTTCGATTGTTTGTTTATTCCTTACTGGATGCATAAAAGTAGAGGAATGTTGGTGGTTTAATCACCCACCATTTTTGCACATTTATAATTCATGCACAATATATTCAAAGCCAGTCATTGTTCAAAGGGCGGAGGATGTCTCACAAAAAGCATATAGCCTCTAAATCATTTACATAAAATCATGAGAGTTGGTGTTCTTATCCGCGTAGGCAGAAGTCAAAGCATATAACTACCCTGCTAACTGTAAAATTAGTAGAGTGATCAGGGTAGCCGTGATGTTGTTTGGCGCTGGTAAAGTAGAGTATAGTGGATTTATTTAGAGAATTTTCTCCAAAAACAGCTGCCTGCTGCAGCTGGAAATGAGGATAATGAGAGCAGTGAGGGCGAACCAAATCAGTAAAGTTGCAGAACAATATAATGACCTGCTGAAGGACATGAAAATGTTCAGGAGAACCACTGCAGAGTTGGGTGGTAATTCTCTGTGGGTTCATCACTGTGAGCAACACCTGCCACGCCACATGAAATTTGATCCATGAATATAAAATTATTGAGAAGTGCAGAAGTGGCTTCAGTGCTGCAGTGATGATTTATTTTTTTAGGCCACCCGGATGTTAGCATCGCCCTGCTTCCCTCAACAAAACCCAATAGGACTTTTCCATTGGGTTTTGGATTATTGCAGAGAATAAGCCCTGTGGTTTATGATTCTCGCATGTTTTGTTCAGCAAGATAGTCTTGACAAATGAATACTTGCTGATAAAGAGCCTTTTATGATTTTTGCAACATAAATGCAATCGCCAGACGTAACAAGCTAACATTTGGCTAAACAAACTACGCTACAGTCACATGACTCAAACTTCACAACCACTGAGCTTTAAGTGCTCACCTTGATGACTTTTAATCCCGACAATCTCTTGTTGGCAACCTTTTGTTTTTAAGAAGTAAAAGCTTTTGAATTTACTGACTTATTTTATGTCATAAATCTTTCAAGCTTGTGTTAACCACCCACCTTATTTCAAGCATCTAACTAAACACCCATTGGCTTTGAGATGAGGGAACCAAAAAGGCTAACTCATTTCTTTCATTTCTCTTAGTACATGATGCAAGTACTGTATGTCATGTCTCAAAAACACAAATTAATAAATTATTAGAATCTGATATATGAATATCTTCAGAATGAAAAGACTGATAAATGGATACACACTGAGTGTTAGTTGTATGTTTTTAATGTAAATTCATTGTGAAAAGTCAGATTTCTTTACATTTTCCTGCTGACTCTATGTCTGGTCACAGGTTAGATGGACAGATATAAAAATGCTTGTTATTCGAAGTGGCACCATAAAGGACTTTATGTCCATGAGATGAACAGATGCTATATCTTTTTTTATTGCCTTTCTTCTAGATGCTTTCTTTGGCACAGAAGGAGTCAAAGTCAGTCATTTGTGAATCACATTGTGTGACTCAGTGGTGGCAAACAGAGGCACATGAGGCATTTTCTTCTGTTGGCCATCTGCACCTCCATCAAGCTGGATAAACCCCACTGATACCCCCTGGCAGAGAGAGGACAAGCACCAGGTGCAGTGTGACGTCCAGCTCTGGTGATCACTCCATGTAGACCAGCAGGGTGGCCAGTAGGGTTAATGGACAGCCAGGATCAAGTCCCATGTCGGCACACTAGCCCTGCTGAAGCACCCTTGAGCAAGGCATTTAATCCCTACAGCTCCACAGATGTTGTGTGAGGAAAATACAACTTTCACGACAGATAATGAGAAATGGCATAATTATCTTGTCTCTAAGTTCCACAACATGCATCCCTCTATCTGACTTTAGGGACACAGCAGTCCAAACATATTTAAATGTGTCATGCAAAACAATGAAATTAGCATAATAGTTCAAAGTTTGGGTGGAAAATTTAAAAAAAAATGTTGTTATGTAACATCAAAGAGGAGGGGAAAATTTGCATTGGTCCGTACTAAGTGGACACATATGCTCCACTGCAAATAGAGCTTGCTGGCGCTGACAACCATATGGGACACTGTACCTCTGATCAAAGTGTGTGAGTGTGTGTGTGTGTGTTTGTGTTAGAGAGAGAGGAAGAGAGAGAGAGAGAGAGAGAGAGAGAGAGAGAGAGAGAGAGAGTATCCCTGAGTAAATGAGTTCATCTCCTTTGTTTTATTGAAAAGGGAATCCCAAGAGCAACTGTGTAGACATGTTGGATAGGTAATTAGGCATGAAACACATACACACAGACCAATGCCTCTTTCAGTGGCAACAGGTGTAGAGGAGACAGCAGACAGTAGTTTCACATCAGAACTACTGATCACATTTTACAAACTGGAAGTTCCCAATAACAAAACAATGTGAAGCGACTGAAACGTGTCAGATGAGCTCAGAAAATGACACGACTAACTTTGAAATACTCTAAACGAGATTAATTAATTTCTATCTCTCTGCTAGGGGTGCAGGGGTATGCACCGAGGGTGGCCTCAGCGTGTCATCGAGCCACCCTTAAGGACCGCCCACAAAATCCTGGACTGAAAACTGCTGAAAAACTTTTTTAACCTATAATTCCACATTTCAGTAATGTGTCGTTCAAAGTCTTTTCACATGTTTTCAGCAACTATTTTTCAAAATATTTAATGTATTTTGAAAGAAATCTCAAAATTGCCTTTACACACAAACTTTAACCATCGAGGTCGAGTTGGATTTTGAAAGTTTCCTTCCAAGGCTTTTTTGTTGTCAGTTATTAGAAGGTTGAGCATAGACTCTCCTGACCACGACCTGGAGGTGACTGACTTTGGTCTTTTGGGATAGTAAAAAGAATCTTTGAACAGCAGCTGTGCTACTGCAAAGCTGTGAATTCTGCTCTTTCTTCAAGTAAAACAGAAAATATCAATTTCAAATGCAGACTGCAGAACATACTCTGT
This sequence comes from Protonibea diacanthus, assembly GCA_028641955.1. Classification (NCBI taxonomy): domain Eukaryota; kingdom Metazoa; phylum Chordata; class Actinopteri; family Sciaenidae; genus Protonibea; species Protonibea diacanthus. The sequence goes on from CM053989.1 coordinate 13,012,815, forward strand.
CACGTGTCCAACACAACCAGTTTGTGATTGCTAAGTTGCAAATATTTTTGCCAACGTGTGGCTGTGTGACAAATATGGATGAGGTGCACTGACATGCCTAGCAGTGAGACTTGCAAAAATAAATATAGAGTATATGAACAAAGGGAGTATAATGTTTGCTACAGTCCCCAGGGGGGAGACTCTTTTCCTTGAGTTATTTAAAATCTGTGACATCATCATCATCGCATCGCATTGAGCCGAGCAAGACATTCATGGGCAGGAATGAAAATAAAATGCAGCCACTCATTCCAATTCAGGAAAACACTGAACCTCCAAAGTTTATCATCTTTCCTGACATGTGGAAACATTCTGGTGACATGCACACACATTGCTTCTGGACACCAGTGTTCAGCATGCAGTACAGCACTCAGACACCCTAGAAAGCTTCTTGCAACATCTGTTTCTCTCCACCCATTTCGCACTTATCCTCATTAATGCTGCAATCCTCTACCCACGCGGTGCAAGTTACTTTGCATCTCACATTTAAATTTCGTGTTGTCTAAGTCTTTTTTTTTTATCTCCATGCAGCAGTCCCTCCTGACTATATGTCCTTCTATGCTAGGTAAATATACTAGTCTTCTACCTTTAGTCACATGTAATGCGATTCTCACACCTACAAAATCAAATTTCTAGGAGTTTCGTCACTCATCTAACAAAATAAGAAAGAAACTGGTATGCCGTTTTTCTTCCATTCCTCATACTGTATACCCTTCTTTTACCACACCTGCACAGGTTTGGTGTAACCAGTGATAATCCAGCCGTTAAGGATAAAAACATTCCTGTATTCATCACCGTTGAGTCACTTTCCAAATGACAAAGGACTTTTAATTGGGCTATTAACTGTTAATTGACTGTTAATTGACATTAAAATCACTGCCAAAATAAATGTCTTGACTGATGGGCCATGACTACAGCTCAATAGATCTTCCTCTGCATCCTTTGCTGAGTCAATCTCTGTGTGGGATACACCACAGAATTTATGTGGGGGATGTTCTGGCCTTCACTGACTTTTTTTTTCTGTGTTTTTAAAAGTAAATACATTCCTGATATTATATGGTATTAAAGATTTATGTGTGAGTGACATTCACAGGACAGAAAGATGAGAGGACTTAGAGTCAGTCGCTCGGCAGCAGACACACACCACGCTTTCAGTGGCCAATTGTGGAAGATTTGTGGTTTCTCCACCTGGCAAAGCCAACTCCTCACCCTGCTTTCACCTTCCACAAGGATTGAAGGAGATTAAGTGTCTCAGTGGAGCACCGTGCCAAATTAAACATCTTCTCTCTATCTGTATCGCTTCCCTCTGCCTCTCGCCCAGACTCCTTGAGGTATTTTTTGCCCTCCTTCCTGGCTCCCCTCTCGGTGTCTGACCAATGATTGCTTTTTCTCCTCTCCACAAATCCTCTCCTTCAGCACTGTGCTTGTTTGGGTGGGTTGCTACAGGTAAAGAAATGCAGGTTAACAACAGCCCGGGCTTAATAGCCATGGACAAAGCTGTGGGATTCAGCTACTTAGATATGAAACTTAACCCTGGGTATGCTTCAAGAAGGTAGAAAATTGTATTTACTGTAGTTTACTTTTTCCACCCTGTGATGAAGTGCAGAGGTGAAAAGATACAAGACTCTAAAAGATTGTGGGGAATAAGGCCAATTAAACAACCAAGGCAATAAAAACACTACTGTCTCGGCTTTCCGTCATTGTCGCCTCATACTCAGCTTGACCAATAAAGGAATCTCTGCACTGCTTGGAAGGAATAATTGACCACCTCATGCTGTGACATATCATCACATTCATCCACAGACAGATCAATGCAAAGCCATTAATCAAACTGATCATGTATGTGTGTGTGAGCGCATTAAATTGTGAACTTGGCCAATAACATAAACCCTAAATCCCCATCTGTCCACCCACTGCTGTGCTCTTGTGTACGATGATCAATCACTAGAGGAGTTCCTGGTGGGACTTTAATTTCAACAGAGATCTGAGCAGTCGATAAACATCCGGATAAAGAGGAGGAGGAAGATGAAGATGAATTTTACAAAGTGTAATAAAACCATAAATGCCTATGAGATAGACTGTGATACCGTGTTATACAGTTGAGTAGAAGAAGAACCAATCTCAGTGGTGCGCAAACAAAAACTGTTTAACCTTACATTTAGTTTAGGACGCATTAATGTTACAACAGGCTGATTTCCCTATTAATAGATCAGATTATCATCAGATCACCAACAAGCTATCTGAACATTGTTTTTTTGGTCAAGTCTTTAACTAAAAAAATAAAAGTTGTTGCCTTAGTATGGTACTATGATAACTCTAGTTACTGGAAAGCCCAGGGTTGGTGGAGCTGATGAACAAAAAGTCATTTGAATCACTGCAACAATTCTCATAGGAGTTTTATTTCCCCCTCATTGTGTAATGTGAGCACTGGGCGGATTAATTTTCCTACAGCAGCATTTAATTACAGAGGTGCATCCCAAAGCACCAAACACCCGCACTTCCTCCCCTCTACTTCGTCCTCCTTGCCTCCATATCTTAATATTCATGTTAAACCCAGGCTGTTGCTGTGCGGTGTCCCTGAAGGAAATAAGACAAAACAGTTAAGTCCACTCTGTTTTACTGAGAGCTCTGAGATCTCAATATGGTCACACCACAGGGTGACATCAGAAGAAACGTATCATCATTTTTTTAATGATCTAGTCATATAGATCTCATCACCAGACGTAGGAGGGTAATTCTTGGGAGATGAGTAACACAGCTGTCCTGTGGAAGAGCCTGAAAAGAGAAATATAAGACACAGAGACACTTGTGTTCTTCTGCTCTCATTCCCTGCCGACAACAACTGCAGCTTACTATCTAGATAATGTTGCCATCGTCATATGTTCAATGGGTTCCACCATTTAAGAAAACATTTTCACATCAGTTATAGAGCAGTTTTACCGAGGAGTTTAAATTGGTTTGGGGCCCCTTTGAAGTTTGTGAACCCATAAAGACATTTAACATTAAACGTGAAACATTTAAACCTTCAAATCAAGTGAAATTATGAAATCGCCAAAATACAGTGACCAGATATTACAACACACAACAGCAGCAATAAAGAAGATGGAGCGCTCCGACTGTTGTTGTTCTGCGCTGTAATAATGTGAATCTGAGTGTGTCTGGACAGACAGCCCAGAGAAATGAATACATCCAGACTCTCTGTAGCCTTGGGTATGCCAAGAAGACTGAATGAAACGCATTACAAGTGAATAAAGTGCCCTGGCAGGACTCCTAATGTATGGGCATGTCATGATATGCTTTGCTACCCTAAGGACGCATAGGCATTAACATGGATGTCACAAAGGATTCGAGAGGGTTCCTCTAAAACACATACGCACACATGCAGGCAAAATGTAGATATTTCTGGAGAGTGATGAGTCAGTATAGGACTGCAGGCTTTACTCTAACAACTCTAATATGTTAACCGACAAACAGCCAAATGGATGGATGGGATTCGCCTATATAGAGTTATAAATGGTGCCGGAACGTAACACTTACTCAAGTACCGTATGTAAAGGGTTAGTGGTTAAAAACTAATACTTGTCAAACTCTTTCCTTCTTGTAAAACAGTTTGCTGGGTGAGATTTATTGCATAATAATTTTATGTGAGTGGGGGATTTGTGTTTTACAGTACATCCAATTTATATGTGGTTTAACTCGCCCTGCGTTCCATCATTGGTACAGCTGATTAAAAGTTCTACAAGCAACTAAAGCTCTTCCAGAAATTAAATATGCATTTGTAAAGTGAGAGACGTGTGTGTGTGTGTAATGCAGTCTCTCATGCGTGTGTATCCCAGAATACAGTGTGGCTTCGTGACTGCACTCACTGGAACTTTGCCTAATCTCTGAAAACACAAAAGAGTAAAGAGGGGCGAGCTGTTACATTATTAAACACACACGCCTTTTGCCTCCGCTGACACGTGCTCTGCCTTTTGTGCACTTGTTTGTGTTTGCGACTTGCCCACAAGGCTTTAGAGCTCTCCAGTTTGAAACCCGGCTTCCTTCCTTCCTGTCTTATATCTGTAGGAATATTCCCTTCAAATCTGCCCCCTTCGTTTATCTCTTTCACTTACAAAATATTCACCATACAAACTCGCATGAATCCACTTGCTCTGTTTCACGCACACACACAAAGGTCGCTCACAGTGCCAGACTCTCAGACTTATGACATTTTTTTTTTGCATAATACATGAGTCCAAATAAGAGTACATGAAATAATCATGAAGAGGGGCCAAAGGCATCCAAAGCTAAAAGGTGGTCCTAATTGGCCAATTTAGGAACAAATTCAGTGGTTTTCAGTCATGACTTTAAAAGCCTCTCTAAGAGCAATTCTCTAAGCATTGAAGCAGCAAAAAAGATTTCCCACAAGAGGGAGAGGGAGGTTTGGCGAGGATAAAACAATTCTTTATTATGACATATAAAATGTTACCCACACTTGCTGAGCAATAAATGTCTTAATCCATCACAATGCCTGTAACTCTTCAGCAATTATGACATCGCTTTTAAAATATCTACATCAAACGAGCAAACACTGATGGTGAAAATGACCATTCTTCCTTGAGTGTTGTCTGCATGTTGTATCTCATTTGAAGATTGACTGGCAGCGGTAATTACCGCAACAATAGCCTCTTCACCAGCCACTTAAAACACCTATTACTAACAGATATTTCTAAAGAGGTTAAAGCTGCCTCTGCTTAAAAATATTTGACCGTTAAAGCTTTCCTGTGAATAGTTTCTTAGAGAAACTCCTCCTGACTCCTAAACTCCTGAACTTTTCTGCTGCTGTTTTGAGAAAGCATGCGCAGAGTATTTTTAGCAGGAAGATAAAATGCTATGCGGATCAATCACATTAGAAGGTTGTTGTTTAGCCTTGGTTCCTGCAAAGAGGCTTAATGTCACAGGGATGTGCTGTACAAGCTGGTGTCAGGATCACAATATTTAGCAGAAACACTAAGACGGTCGCCTTGGTAGTCTTCAGAAATCTTCTGGGAAATGCTGTGGTCTGTGATGCTTTGGGATGCTTTGAGTCTGTGTGTGTTTGTACACATTATGCAAATATATGCACAGGTGGCAAATTAAAAGAGATAACAACACGTGTAAGTGTTTTAGTAAGGTGTTGGCCAACCACATGCTGCCAGAATAGCTTTAGTGCACCTTGACAAACACTGTTCTCCCAAAAGAAATTCACTCATCTGGTGTTTGTGGTGGACAGAGCTGTCAAACACATCAGTCCAAAATCTCTCATAGCTGTTCAACTGAGCTGAGACGTGGCAACTGCAAAGATCATAGCATATGATTCTCATCACACCATTCAGTGACCCCTCGTCCTCGTGACCGGGGGCATTGTCATCCAGGAAGAGACCACTCCAATCAAGATAGAAATGTTTCATCAGAGGATAAAGGTGATCACGCAGAACAACTTTGTATTGATTTGCAGCGATACAAGGGACAAGTGAAACCAAGTCGTAGCAGCAACACAGCAGAACAGAGCCAATGGATCCCAGTGTAGGGGTCAAGCTTTCAGGCTTGCAGCGTTCTCGTTATGTACGCCCACTTGTCAGGAATATGGTGATGGATTACTCATCTTTGCAGACCAGTGTCAATGGTTTTTGCACCTCTGAACGCTCAAATGTGCATTCATCTTTGTAATGAGGGATTTATGTGCTGCAGCCATAAATGCCAAAATAACGACGGCCAGAGTTACACAATGGCCCTTCAGAAACTATGGCTACAGTCAAGGAGATTTCATCCATTTTTATTTACACGTTATAGTTTTCCCATGCTTTTTACTTTAAATGTGTGTGTATTTGTATGTCAAAAATATTCAAAGGTATTAACTAACACTTCCTTCCTCACTAAAAATACAGACTTCCATTGCTTGTCTTTATAGGTTGGCCAAATGATGGCCATCAGCACTGAAGATAGGAGCTACTTCTACCAAATCTACGGTCTGTAATTTCCTCTCATGGAAACACTGGTTCTCGTGCACTGAATTCTGAAGTGTTTATTTGCATATCATTTTCTAGTAATTGATTTTTATTGCTTCATCAAACTCATTAACACAGCGCTGCACACTGCCTCTCTGTACTGAGGCTCTCCAACTGTTCTCTTATTATTCTTTAGACATCAGACTCCTTCTTCCTCCGTGTGCGTGTTTGTGCGCGTGCATTCTTCTTAATCTGAATTTTGTGAATCTCCTGCTTTTATTCCCCGCGAATTAAGTTACAATATCACAGTTTCCTCCCAATAGTGTTTATCATGGGACATGAAACATCCACAGGGATTTGATTACAGCAAATTACATTCATAATTACCCTCGACATTTTAATAATGGAGCTGATTAACGAATATTAGAGAGCACTGGGGAATGTTGCTGATGACACACTGAGAAGAGGATGATATGAAACAGGATGCAGAGGATGACAACCAGCCAGGCAGATGTCTAGTAATATATCCTTCGAAGGATGCAACACCTGAAGTATAACTTTTCACAGGGGTTATTTGTTCTATAAAAATGTCCCTAAGATAGCAAAAAATCAAGAAAATGTATTCATCAGACTGAAATAAAATTAATGAATCAAATTTAAACATATTAAATCATAATAATAGTCTTTCAGACTGACCCCAAATCTTTGAATTTATCTAAATTGTGAGCAACAAGGCTCCCTGACACTGAAAAATTGAAATGCAGAAGTCCAGGAAGGACCACCCACTCCCCTTTTTAAAAATAAAAAGTCTTTTCAAACCTAAGCTGTGTGCATTTATTATGGCCACCCAAACCTACGCACGCATTCCTAAACGCTCTCACTCTGCCACATTCTGCAGCACTTCAACCTGAGGCTAAGAAGCCCTTCATACATTATTCTGTGTCCATTCTCCATGCCTGCTCGCTGGAACGCTGAACTCTAATAGCAGCCAGGAGCTCGCCCAGCTGTGCGCGGTGGCAACTTCACTCTCCAACTGAAGGGCAGAGGCTGCACCCAGAGAGACAAACACAACATGGTTTTAAGAGCAGTAAGCAAGCTTGAGGCCGTGCCCAAAGCCCACTGAATAACTTTTCATTTTGTCACGTCACTGAAGCTGGGTTCAATTGAAAAATATTCTACCTTTATGGAGATATAAATTATTTTAGTCCTCAGGATCGTTTTTGAAAGCCCATTATTTCTTTCTTTGCTAATATTTCTGCAGAAAGATGTCCTCTTCCTTCCCCCCGAGCTCATTTGAGTGTGTGTATTGTATGTGTGTGTGTGTCCGTGCCTGTGTCTATGTTGTATTTTGATTAATCTGTGGAGTGAATAAAAATAATGGTGGAGAATTGTGAGTTGAAGTAGATCATTACAATTCACTTTCTTTGGCACACACTGAAAAATAACCCAATTATTTTCCAAGGTTACTACTAGCGTTCACTCTCTTTTTAATCACAGCCTCAGAGTGAAGGCAGCCCGGCTCTAGAGCAGCAATATAAACCCAGCAGCACAGAGATAAGCTATCGTGAGGAAAGAGGCAGGAGTTAAATAATTCAAAGTCCTCTAATGAAAGGCAAATCTTGATTTACAGTTGTCTAGAATATTCATTATTTGCATAAACTTCCCTGACATTTGGCAGCATTTATGCACATTGTATTTCTGGTTTTCTCTTGCATGCGCACATTTTATTGCCTGTGTAGTGCTGTAGAATATCTGAATTTCACCCACTTTTCATACCTGTATGATGTCAGTAAAACCTGATATCCAACAGGTCACTTTTTGGAGCATAGCTTTCTACTTGTTTGATATATTTGCAAATAGTAATTTGACTTGTTTAATAATCATTATGTAAAATGTCTCAATTCTCACCGAATGAATGAATTTTCATGTTTTTTTTCACAAGACATTTTGACATGTCATGATGTAATAATGCAATAAATGGTGGGTCCTGGTATTGTGCATGCTGGCTCACTGTCATGATTTACTGGGAGCCTTAAAGAGAATGGAACCATCTTTTGATGGTAAGATCTGGATTTTTCCTGCTATGACAAGTCTAAATGTCAGTGACATACTTTTCTCATAGGTCAGACTAAAGCCTGGAGACTTTTAGACTAATGTGCCACCTACACAGGCCTTTGTTAATACCAAAAGAAGTAATAAGAATCATACATATTTCACAACAGAACCATATCTACTGCTTATAGAATTATTAATTTTGGGTTAGGGAGCATTGTGTGCAGCACTTCAGCACTACAGACAAAGGTCACCCAAGGCAAGGTGGTCCAACTAGCCTGTCAAAACTCTGAGGAAGAAGCTCATTAGTGTGTTGCAACAAAACTTTGCTAATGTGTCTTGTTGGGTTTGGGAGTAAGATGGACGCCGCTTGGCAGCAAATCAGTTAATGTTTGACAGAGAAGTGAGAGAAACATTTGACACGAGCGTGTTAGATATAAATAAAACTAAATGCTGGATTGCAAGGAGACATTTTGATGTGGCTGTTACTTCATTTCATTCAAGTATGCCAGCAATAAAACACACGGCTCTATGCATAACAAATATAACAAATAACAGTTTGTGTTTGTGCGAGTTTGCGTGTGTGTGTGCGTGCGTGTGTGTATGTGTGTGCGTGTGCTCTTGTTTTGGGAGACAAGCCAAGCCTGAGATCCTCCTACGTTAACTCAGAGTGACACTAATTAATGGCTGCTCTAATAGCTCCTTCTGCAAAAGCACTTGGACAGTAAACAAGCTTTCAAGGTGAAACAATGACACTAATGTAATTTTTACCACGCAGGGTGCACCGAAGACAGCCCCATGATGTCCGAACATGAAGAAACACTGTACCTGTCAGTCCAAATACTGTCCCAATCTGGTTATGTATGTCCTCTATTTGCATGAAAGATCCTTTTACCCCTTGAGCATCGAAAAATGAGCCTGAATCACAGTGCAGCTAATGTAATGTGGGAACAGATGTGTCGACACACTGAGGAACCCTGCTGTATTAGGTCTGACCTAAGTTACTGGTGTCAAACAAATAAGAAAAAATAATAATAAATAATAAGGCTGAAGGCTTAACTGAACCATGGAGAGTCTTACCACTGCATGCATGAGAAAAAGGCATAATGAGAAATGGAAAGAGGGCGTTCATGTTGGTGTATTTGCAGCCACACGCATGGGCACATTATCTGTGTACAGCAGGATATAAGGCTACACTATCACTGAAGCTATAACGATCATTACTTTGTGTCTCCCACACTGTGGCTCAAACAGCTCCTTTGAGGTGAGAAGTGAGAAGGAGGCCTAAAAGCAAAGCAAACAAGGCTTCCTGTAGGTAAAGAGAGCGCTCTCGAGCAGAGACGACAAGCACTACATTTACCTCATGCCTCTCAGCGGTAGAGATGCGTGGTGTTCCTAGAACAAGACATACAGGACGTACCAATCCATCAGTCCACTTATTTTCAGCTTTTAGAGAGTCATTTGCCACCCACGCATGCACATAAATGCATGTTTCACATAAGCCCACGTTGACATGGTAAAACAAAAGCACATTTACACACATTACACAAGCTTGCTGGCACACAGCCACACACACCTGTCAGTTATCAGCTAAAGATGGAAATCACAGAGAGATGCCTGAACAGTGTGAGTTTAAAGACTTTCAAATGCAAAGTACTTCTTAAAACTAGTGTTCACAGCTAGGCAATTAATTTGATGGTATTTTTATTGTTATTTGGTGTTGCTATTACCAATGATGGCCAAAACTACAAAAATAAGATCTTCATATAAAACTTTTAAAATCTCAGTTTTGGGATTTTGAGTGTTTGTCAGCTGGATGTGATTGCACGCTGCAAGGTTGCCAGGTTTCTATGTGATAGCAGTCCAACTTGAAGAAGGGGACAGAGTGGCTGACATATCCAGGATTCATTACTTTTACCAACAACCTACTGCAGGGATGTGAATACAGGCAGGCCAAGGGTCCAGTGCAAAGTGTATCAAAATGCTGAGAAATGATTCATTCTAATCGTTAAATAAAATGCATTGCTTTTGATTTGTCCTCTGAGGGTTGTCTTAGACCCTGGACCTATTCTGGATGTGTAGGCAAGGTAATACAACACTGACAGGCACGCAGGAAGTACCGGCAGTGTTTTTGTCATAAAGGAGAAAAGTGGACACACGTTGTCTGGGTTCCCAATTATTCACCTTTGTAAATGGGAAGCCAGTGCACTTGGTGTGTTCACAGCACACAGGAGTGCTCGAAGAATATGAAGTCCGACGGCACATCAGATTCATCATGGAGAAAAATATAACAACTTGCAACAACAACTGAGAGTAAAGATAAGTTGATTGTTGGAAGGTTTGAGGAAACAGCAGTCTGTTTTTAGTCATAGCCGAGAGATCAACTATGCAGCTTTGAAAGCCAGTTACCATATTGAAATAGCATCAGCATTAAAGCCGTACTTAGAGGGTGAGTTTAAGAAGATATGCATGCTGATGGCTGCAATTATTTGTGTGCCCTGAGAAGCGATGGGCTTTTGCCAACATCAGCTAAACAAGAAACTGTTGCAAATAGGACTTTGGATCTTGCTAGAGATTTGCAGCCAAATTAAATAATTTGGTGCATTTTTGGCTTATATGTGGTGTTGGTAAGACTTTGACTGTCATTGAGGAGTTCCTTACATTGGTGCCGATGACAGACACCACAACAAGTACAAGTTAAACAGTGGACAGCCTATGTAAAATGCTGCTTCAGTTTTTTCCACCCTGACCAGAATACAGTTATCAGAAAAACCAATGAATACTTTACTCATATTTAAAGATGTTGAACATTGTGCATGGATGATTCAGTAATTAGGAACATTTTCTGAATGTATACTTTCTGAATGTGGAAAAACTGAGACATACGTATTGTTGGAGATGATTCTTCCCATGATTCATTATCAGGTTCATCATCTGTTTTGTAAATTGTTGGTTCAGTAATTGTGAACATTTTCTGAATGTACTTCCTCTCATTAAAAGAAAAGGAAACATTTGGAGTTCTCATTATTTATAGTTTATCACACAGTGTTTTACTGGTTTAGCCCTCTTGAGATCAAATTGGGCTGTGTATGGCCCATAAACTGAAATGGGTTTGACACACCTGCAGTATATGGGAAAATGAGCACTGACTGAGAAAATGGAGGCTTAGTAGTATAGCTGGAGAGTTTAAACTCCTCCCCACTACAATGAGTACTGTGGCCATTAGCTCCGGAAGTCGGGGGCTGCCAGGGCTGCAGCCCCCCTAGCAGTACCCCCATGTGGTACAGCGGCGGCAGCAATTTTTTTTATACAGCTATCTTTTCATACTTTCTTAATATGAGATATATGAAATGATTCACCCATGGTGATCTCGACTTAATAAAATGAATTTATTTCGTAAGTAACTGCAGGATCTTTTGTGTCCATGTTAAGTTTGGCTTAATGCAGTCAGGATGTGGATGTGAAAAGCTTGCTGCAGTTTTACACACAATAGATGGTAGATATCATCTATAAACCATTTTCTTTTGGCAGCATCTGCCTCCACCTTACACACAAACACAACAGAGAAGCCCTCCCTCGTTGCCCCGCTAATCAGAGGCGGTATTAATGTAGCATCTCTCCAGGCTTTTTCCTAGCATCAGCCTCTTATCACAGCACTGTGACAGGCCGATACACACATGTACTGCTCCACACAGTGGCAGGATTACTCTTCAGCTGTGTGAGGGCAATCTGCAGATTGAGTGATACTATAGATTGCCTGAGGTTGTTTTTCTTTTTTTGTTCTTCTAAAGCTGGACAGACTGTCCATACAGGATGATAGATGAGAGTTGTTGTTGATCTCATGGCTAGACAATATGTTGGTACCCAAACTGGCACCACAGCTGCTTTACTGACGTATAATAAACTTAGTCAGACAAAACTTGATTTTTTTCACAGAGGAAAAGCTCATTCCTCCTCCTTTACCTCTCGCTTTCCTCTCTTTTCTGCCTCTGCCTCTCTCCACGGGGATCTGTTTCAACCGAGTGGCTCTCTAATGATCTCCGTGGGAGAGGCAGAAAGTCATCCATAAGCATGCACATGGTCGCAGTCACACACACACATAAACACCCACACGCCCACACACGTACACACACTTATCTTGGTATCCTCGGGGATAATTGGGGAGAGTTTCCCTAGCTGAACTGAATCCCAGCATCCTTCCACCATTAAAGCAAGTCAGTGCAGCTACATTTAGTGAACTGGTATGCTATGCTGTGTGTGTGTGTGTGTGTGTGTGTGTGTGGTAGGAAGAAAGAGAGGGAGGGAGAGAGAGTGAGTTGGGGTAGACTTGACAGGTGCTTTTCGGGATGAAGTGCAGCAGACAGCTTGTCACTTGGATGGAAAGTCAGCATCTCGTGTGCGTGCATGTGTGTGTTGGGCCGGTGGGTGTATGTGTGACATGTAAAGTGAAGTGTTAATGCTTGGTTGAGCATGTCGAGGGGCCTGCACATGAAGCTTCTCACAGCTTGGAGAGGGGAAGACAGACAGAGACAGGAAGATACAGACAGGAAGTGGGAAAGAGGGAAGACCCGGGGCCATTCCAGTCCAAAGAAATCATCATTATCAGTTTCCGGCCACATGAAAAAGGAACTGCTCAAGGGACCGAGTGAATTAGGCTTTAGTAGTTTTAAATGTAAATTACAACTAGACAGCAAGATTGTGAGGACTGAATAATCACGAATCAAAAATGGTGTCTGTAATTGGCTCATAACCTCAGTCCTCAGATAGTGACATTTACAATTACATTTAAAAGGTGGAATATATATGATGATTTTAGTCACAAGATAGACACATATGACAGCCAATGCTGCTGATGAATATAAATCAGGAGGTTGCAGTTTAGTTAATCCATTGCAATTGCAGTAGAAATAGAAGGGTTTTTCTGTTTTTAAACTAAAGCAGTGAAATATAGAAAGTTATATTTTCTATTAGTTATTAGTTTGTTGGTTGGTTTGTCAGCTTGTTACTAAAGAACTACATAAAAACTAAACACAAATTACATTAGCACAAATTATTTTTAATTTTCATTAATATTATGAGATTGGTCAATTGCAGCACTGACATCTATTGAAGAATTAACTGATTTTCGTCATTCATGCGAGAATGGGTCATAATTCAAGTGAATGATGTGTCATAACTAAACATACAACAAAACATAGCAGCAAGGTGTCTGCACTCTCCTCCTACTTATCATTGAGTTACTTGGAGAGCTTCACACACGTTGGCTTATTAGCCATTAAACACAGCTCTCATTTTCCTTTGTGTGCGTGTAGCTTTGATTAAAGCAATTCATGTTTCATCCAGCTAATAAGACTTGGTCTGCCTCTCTAAAATCTTCATGTTATTATTTCAAACACCATTTTGATTATTATTCATAGCCTGTTTTTCCCCAGCAACAGCTATGTAATGTATTCTGTAACCGGCCCTCTCCTCAGTAATTGTCATTGTTACTGGCGGAGTCCGCCTGTCCCCCTTTAGTTTCATACTGCCTACACAAGCACAGGAAACAATGTGTACACGAATAGGACACAATGCAAAAGGTCACACTGACTGTCTTCTTTAGTAAAACTTGATGAATTCTGAAAGCCAACGGTTTGTTAGAGAGTGCTGTAAACGGATACATGAGAGGTCTATGAGTGGTTATTTTGAGCTAAAGTCTGGAAGCAGAAGTTACAAAGTGTCTTCAAAGTCAACCAGCACAAGATCTTAAGAATTTTTAGTATAGGTTTTTAGTTAAATCTTTGTCAATCTGGAGTCAAATGTTACTGTCTAATTTTTTTTTCTGTTGGGTGTCAGTCTCAGTGTCAGAGAATCAGACAGTGTCTTACCTGAAACCCCCTGGTGCTGCGGTGATGTAGACATGAAGACACACGCACACACTTTGATCATCTTGCCTCATATCTTAAACTGCAATGGTTTTGATCTCTGTAAAGCACTTTGTGAGAACCTACAAAGTTAAAAGTTCTTTAGAAATTAATGAGACTTTTCTCATCTCATCTAAATTTCCTGCTACTTAAAAAAAAACACACACACACACACTCTAAAACCCCTTCTTCTCCTCTCTTCCCTCTCAGTGAGCAGCATGGCAGCTCATTAGTCAGCATTATGGCCACACAGCCACAAGGTCCAGGGTTTGAACCTCAGCCGTCCCACGTCCCTTCGATAACTTTTCTCCATGTGTTCACGGCTGGGTACTTCAGTTTACTCCCACAATCAAAGACATGCATGTTCAGGTAAATAATTACTTTCCTTCTTCTCTTATTGGAACCACAGGAGGGTGTTGAAGCAGCAAGTTCATTGAGAAATGACCCCACCCTGAGTCTCGGGCCCCAGGTTCCTAGTCACTCCAACCAAATCATTACTCTCAATCGATGAATGGGGAGGAATGGACTCTTCATCCCTCCCCCCGACCCCTGGAAAAACGATCCTCGTTCTATTCTTCTCACATTCTCCCACCTATCCAAAGTACTTTACTTTTGATACTTTCGGTAAATTGAGCCAATGCTTGCCATGCTTCAAAACAATATTGAACAGTCCATTAAAATTACTCTTAGTTCTGGTAATAATTTGCATATAATGGCGTTCTAGTTAGTGCCATAACATTAGTCTTTTCTGGCATGTCTAGTATTTTTCCCCTTCCCGTGGTCCTCCTCTCCCAGCAGCCCAGAGTACTTGATCACCTGCACGCCTGCCTGATTGCTACATGCATGGCATCCATCAGCTCATCAGCCTAGCAGTATTTCTGCCCTGGTCTTTCATTCACTCTTAACCAGATCATTACTTTAGTCATCTGGTTTACCGTCGAGCTCTCTCGGCTGCTTTAGTATTGTGTGTATAGTTTTCCATGTTTTGTTTTTGTCTGCAAATACTGTAACGTTCATCTTCCTGTGCTTCAGGATCATTTTCTGTATGTATGACAGCCACGCTCACACATCATGCTCTTGTCTTGCCTGCTGCTCTGCCTTCACTCTCTACGCAGCTATGCCCAGTCATCCACCATTCTCCCCAAACTTTCCACCATCAGCAACCGGAACCTTCATTCTCCACCGCTCATCTTACTGTAATAAAGTTATGTTGTGATCATCTAACAAGTGAGTCTTCTGAATTATGGTTCCCTCATTTAATGTAACAGATGGATGTTTTGACAAACTAAATTCCGATAAAATCAACATTTTATTTTCATTTTCAGTTGACGGAATAAGATTCAGTTGGCTGGTGATGACAGACGACCAAACACGGACTCAGTGAGTTTTGGAAAAACCCCTTGTAAAATTAGTCATACAGCATTTGAAATGAGTCTGGCAAATAATTTGTTATCTCCCCAGATATTAGCTTAGTGGGCTATCAAATCCTTCAGTCCCAGCTTCAACAGCTAATGCCAGGGTATTAGACTGCAGCCCATGTTTACCCCGCTCTGCCAAGAGCGTCATTGGCAGCTCGCAGTCAAACACATCCCAGCGCACAACAGTGAAAACCCTGCCACGGCATTAGGGGGAAACGGCAACACCTTCATGTGTAAATCCCTTCAAAGCTACCACATTATCTCTGCAGCACAGCTATAGATTGCTGAATCATGACAGGACATCATCATAGTGTCTGCTTCTTAGTCATATCAGCGGGCCATGCTATAACACGAGCTGTTGAACTAAGAAGGACTGAATCATGGTGAAACCTCTCACTTTAATAAGCTCAAGTGGTTGAATACTCGGTGGGAACGCGTGCACAAAATAAAATCGCATTATTGGCTGTACTGTGACTGCGAGAATAATTTAATTAGCTCATTTACAATTTAATGAAAAATAGAAAGTTCTACTTTGTCTGAAAGTTTGATTAGTGTTCCTGTTTTGTGTACTCAGGCAATTTTGCACACTTCAGTTGTTCACCGGGTTATTACATTAATCACTGAGATCAAGAAAAAAAAAAAGTATTTTTGTCACTCCAGAGCAATTTCCCAGCATGATATCCGGTTCTAACACAGACGTCTGAGTATTACAACAATAGATTTAAACTGTGAACATTAACAACTCCAAGATTTGAGTAATTGTTGCAATTAAGAGTTTGCTGCTGTAATCATTTAAACAAGCCCATACTCACTGTTATATTTATCTGCCTGTGAAGGGCGTTTGACTGCATGTACCTGTCTGCACTGTTTGCAATTAATGTCAACAGAAATAAGCAAGTAAAGATAATGATTTAAACAATGTTAGACAAACTATGAAGAGCCTAATATTGCCGCACATGTAAACATTTTGGTCCTCATACATACAGTATCATCTCACCGACCGACGGAGCATCTGTCATACAGCACATCATTGTTAAAAGTTTTTATGTGTGTGAGTATATCTGTGTGTGTATGTAACTGTGTGTGGGTGTGTGTGACAATGTCTGCTTAATCACAGCATCTGTTGCTGTCATCGCTCTTGGATATAAACATCATCAATCATCAGAGGAAGTGACATTATTTATTACAGCCCTATTTGTTAGATTATTGAAAAGACTTCATCATGCAAACCAAACCAAGTTCGGCATACCGTGAAAGGAGGCTTTCTGCTTAATGACTGCATTTAAAAAAATATTATAATCCAGCTAATTTCAATTAAACGTGGACCTCGGCAGAGGTTACGCCAATATGATGAATGGCTTTGTTAGATTAAAGATTAAAGTCTCGGATTTATGTAATAACATGGCTGTTTTTAGAAGCCACGCACTGCAGCGTGTTGTCTCTCTTAGCTATCTCTCAGTTATCTAAGACACCGTCTGAGTCATAGTTACAGCTCGGTGGGGATTTAAAAAGTGATGGATATTAAGTGTAGAGGAGGTAAAAACAATAATCTCACCCTCTCTCTCACACCCTCTTCTTTCCTTTTTGTTTTGTGCTGGAGGATTCTTTCTTTTATCTCTTCAGAGGCTCTTGTGCAGGAAAGATATTGGCAAATGTATTAACAGTAATCAATGTTGTCTCATTCGAATCGCTATAGTATTTAAATGATTCGTCAATAATAGTGCTGACTTTGTCAAATATTTCCAGCAAAGTTTAAGCGTTTATTTCCAATGATCAAATGAAAATCAAAGGGCTGATATTCTGCAGACACAGTGGATGGCTTATAGGTGTGCAGGTTATACAGTACAATACATAAGGTAAAAAAAAATAAACATTTTGGCACGTTAACTAATGCTAGCTTGTTAGTATTCTGCACCTGTCAAGCCAACTTTAATCACTCAAACTAAAAACTATTTAACTACTTATAAACTACATAAAGATGACATTTTCACAACCATTGCATGAAAAACACGAATTGCCCTTTTTAGAGTCAGTGTTTAGTTTGCTGTTTTACTGTAGGTTAATGTGGTAACATGGTGATTCAACATGTACGACTCTGTGGTCTGTAGGTTCATTCTGAGGTACACAATAACACAATAATTCTTATTTTAAGGTGAGTATAAACTAAAATAAATAAGTAATAAAAACTTTATTTTCCATTTCTGCCATATTCTGTCAATGGAACTGCCTAAATCCTGCACACTAACACTTTAACTGTGATTGAGATATTGATATATTTAAGTTATTTTAAAGTATTTGTCTTACAGTGAAGAGTAGTGAAGGTAAATTATTAGATTAGATTAGATTAGATTAGATTAGATTAGATTAGATTAGATTAGATTAGATTAGATTAGATTATTAGATTAGATGCTTGTTTGCTTTGAGAATTAAATAATTGTATACATTTTTCTTTAGTGGTATACAGCAGGAGTACAAAGGTTTATTCTCCCTCTGCAAAGAAACCCTAAATGTCCAAGTTTTAAATGGACTTCATAAGTAAAACTGTAACTTTCCAGTTGCCCAACCCCATGTTTTGTATTCACTTTGGGTTTCTCCTGTCTGTAGCAACTTGGCATGGAACAGAAATTGTATGCGTGTGTGTGTGTGTGTGATTGTGTGTGTGCGTGCACCTGTCTGTCTGCTGGCCCTCCATGTGTGCATGCTGGTTTATGTGCCATATGCCAAGGGCTCTTTGGAACAGAAGCACCATTATCCATTCATCAGGCCAGCAGCATTAGTGTTTGCTGGTTTCCCTGATCTACAGTCTAATTTACACCTCAGACACCGGCTCTCCTCCATCTCAAAACCCTTGTTGACATAAAACAGGGACCAAAACTATAAATCTGCCAGTGCTGTACTGTTGCTAGGGCCCAGCGGTCACTATGTCTGTTTTTTTAAAAGCAAAACTTTTTGCGATGTACTAAAAGACAGACAGAGGAGAGGGGTGGAAAAGGAAATAAACCTGTTATCGACAACTGGCAATTTAAAAGTTAGGCATTTAGCACACCCTCTTATTTCATCTTGAGGTTTAAATGTGATCAATAACACCTGTGACAATGACAGACAGTTAAGAGAAAAGAGGGCTTCATAAACAACAGCTACATTGAGAGACACCACCACAAGTCTTATCCACATCTTACCCTTTCATTTTCTTCCGCCCTTTTTTTATGGTAGCAGGGCTGTAGGCCTTAGGTATTGATTGTATGCCGGCAACTAATGGGCATGACAAAAGCAGCGTGGGGAGACAGAGAGGAGGAGGAAGTGAAAATAAATAGAGAGGGAATTAAGGAAGGGGTAACTGAGAAAGACAGATACATAGGAATCGTAACGCACAATGGGCAGGGATTTTTGTTTTGTTTTTTTGTTTAGTTTTTTATTATATTTCTATGAAAGGAAATTAGGGAAGAGAGGATGGACGACTCAAATTAGGAACACTGGGACCACATAGTCAGTACCCCAAACGCCCAGGCCCCTCATTTGAAATGTATTGATGCTTTTTGCAATGAGATAAGTTTGAGTGAGTGAAAAAATTGAATTTATAATATTAGTGGCACAGCATGAGGACAGGAAAACGCATTACCTGCTATCTGCACATTATTAAAACTTGTAAAAGTTTAGTTAACTGATATGATAATAAACGTAAATTTAAATATAACCTAAATTTCATTCAACCTTTAAGTAAAAAATATGTTTGAATTAGTTAATTAAATTACATTAGTATTATATAGTTTCCACAAATGTAATTTACTGAATGTAATTAAAGTTTCATTTCATATATTTCATACTTTGGTTTGAAACATTGTTGAATGAAGACATTTTGACTTGTCATTACAGAGAAAGCGCAGGTGAAACAAATTTTGTTAACAATGGCTCAGTTCCATCAAGAGTCCAAGTAAGCCACCACAGTGAGACAGCATGCACAGTAATGGGACCCTGGAACTGAATCACCTAAGTTGAATGCAGTCCATTCTAATGTTCATCAAAATGTCTGTAATTAAACAGGTCTGTTAGATTCTTTGTGGTATATTTAACGTGGTCAATGTTGAAGGAAACCTGTGTAAATCAGGACTAAAACAATATTGAGATTCAATAACCATCTCTACCAGGGAGGCAGGAACTGAATTACACACTTTGGGAATGAGGGAGAATGAAATCACAAAGCAAGAATGCAAGAAAGACTCCTGGAAAAGACAGAGGGTCAGACAGTCTAGTTCTTGCCTAAGGCTCCTCAGGCTAAAAGTTCGTAAAAGAATAACTAAAGAGGCATACAAACACACTGACAGAGAGGGCAGGAGGGGGAAGACGTCGGACATTGATCCAGGTCTGTGGCGTCCCTTCCTCTCTGAGCAGAGCTTCTACACAAATGAGTCTCAAGATAGCTGCCTTCTTCATCCTCTGATCCATCTTACCTCCTCCTTCGACCCCTACCTGATCAGGCTTGCTCCTGGCTCCTCTGCTGCCCACAGGAAATCATTACACCCAATGTGAAACTCTCCACCAATCTCCTCTGTCCCCTGAGCTCCACCTTCTTCCAATTAGGAGGCGTACTAGATGATTGTTAGCCACTGCATCTCCGAACTCATTTGTCTTCCTCGCCCACCCCTCCATCGTCTTTAGAATTTGCAGTAATGGCGACGTTGATTAAGATTACACGGTGTGTATAGCTAACGCCTGTACATAAAACATGTGATGTTGAATATAAACATTGGTATTGTTGGGTTTTGGTGACAGGTGTAAAGCTTTTCTACAATGCTGGAGGGGAGTTTGTGGCTCACAATGTTCCTGATAATGCCCAGCTGATATGTGGTCATATGGAACCTTCCCTGCCATATGGCCTGTGGTAAACTCAGAGTGAATGTGCAGTGTAATGTTGGATGCCTACCCAGGGACCTAATTTATCAAGCAAAGGCCAACAGTGTCAAAGCCTTTTCCTTGTGAGATGCAGCCACACAGCGAATGAATCAATGAGGCTGCGATGTCTAAGGTGTAGCCATACGTATTCATAGCCGCCACCGCCACCACCACCAACCATGCGTGGGAGAGCTAAGGTCAAATAATGGGACAGGAATGTATAGGCCTGTGGGGAGGATAATGCAAGATGGCAGGTCTCCTATCTCTGGAAAATGCTGATTTATCTTCCTTTAATATGGTGTGAATATTTAATGGATTTGTATTGGAGTCATCTCAGTAGTGATGCTTAAGGTGGTGTGTCCAAATGAGCCTTGAAATGGGCTTTTTTTTTTTTTAGAACAACAGTATGACAGCAATTTTCATTCTCACATTCTCTGTTTGTTCTCCAGCTCCTGCTTCATTTTAAAATTCAAAAACCTTTTATGGGAGGTCACAGAGCAATGCATTAAAAACATAAATGATTGAAAGGGCAATTTGAGAGGGGTCAGTTCTGAAGCACGCATGCATACCAGCACAACCAGTAAATGCATTTCATCAGCATTCCAGTCTTCATTTTGAAATGGTCCCCTGAGTATACAACCAGAAGTGAGTGATGCCAAGCTTTAGTTACAGTTAAACATTGAGACCCACCCACCCCCTCCTCACATACACAAACCCACAGAAAGGCTCATTTTTATAGCTTCAACCTGTCATGAAATATGAATGTCAAATTAGAGCAGAAAAAGGGGAAAAAAAAGTTGTCTCTCATGTCCGTCCTCCTAGGAGGTCTAAGGGATGACTATGACCTCGACAAAAATGCACAGCACCAGCTTTTCTGCAGATATTCCCTGAGCCCACGCTGGTGAAGCAAATGCCAAACTCTCTCTGAGCCAAAATCTAACACGAAGCAGACACCAGATGTTGGAGCGGTCAGACGAAGTGGCCAAAGTGACAACAACAATCCTTCTAGCGAGATGAGGAGCAATTGGACTGGAAGCGGCCCCCTGCCTCTTCACCAGATTTTCACACCCCTGCTGGTCAAAGGTCAAAATTGGGGGACTGTCACTCATAGCCTCTGTGGTTTGGATGAGATGTAATTATCTTTTTAGGATGCTCTCATGCACAGTCAGAAGAGTGAAATGAGTCGTGTTGTGATAAGTAATGAACAATTAAGCAGGGGCAGTTTATTACTACATACTATGCAGTATTGTCGCCATTCATTCCTGTCATGACATTGTGATAACATTGTGCTCATGAGTGTAACTCGAGCAGCGAAACAATACGAGGTTGTAAACCAATGCTAAATGTTTAGCCACTTATCTAAACCGACTTATTTGAAATCAAAACTGATGAAACCCAAAAATGTGGGTAACAGTCTTCCACAGCACGCCAGACTGTGTAAGAATTCTAGTTGAAAACATTCGAGATTTAACAAAACAATGTCAAGAAAACGGTTTATTACAGAGATATGTACTGAAATTAGCATGCTAACTAGCTAGCCTAGGCCTGTCTCGTAATCCTCAGTCTAACATGACAGAATGAAAAAGTAGCAACACTTGCATTGCTTTCACCCACTGGAGACAGCTCTTGGTGGCTAAAGGGATGAAGTTTGATGCTGAAAAGGGCAAAATCATCTGTCCCAATGGAGGTAATTTCATACCCGGATAACGATACATATCACGATATAGTAGATTTTCTGTAAATACAGTGTATGAATGTGCTTTTATGGTTTAATACCTCATGTTTTATAATGTCTATGTAGTTATATCATTTATTTCACAAAACATGTGCAATATTATACACATCTTGTTATATTATACACACGTTATGTTTTATGTTTGTTGGCTACTTATTGTATTTAAGTTGATTGCAGCTGTGTGTAGCACTGTTGCCCAAGCCAAAATTCACCTAGTTTATAAAACATACAATGGAAAGGCCTGTTTCTAATTAGATTTTATGCTTCGCAGACAAAAGTTGCAGTGGCAGCTGCAATTCCTTCTTCATCTTTGTGATTATTTCCAATATGATGTACTGTGGGCAAAAGCCTCTTACAATGTCTGAGTCTGGAGTTTGTTTTAAAGCTGTCATCCATATTTCCATACTGTTTGACATGATCCTTGTATTGGTGGTAAAATAGGTTGGTGGTGTTGAAGTAGAGGAAAGCCTTCCTTGTTTCTTATGATAGGGGTCGACACCACAACTTTTGAGTGATATGCTGCCAACAATTTGTTTGAAGTATGAGGTGGCCAACTTTTACATCCTCTTCCAAGTACAGTGGGTAAAATCTGAACCAGCGAGATGGGTGTTTACAACATTCATCTTTGTTTTCTCTCCCAAAAATGATAGCGATACAGATAACACTGATTCTTTTTAGGAACATTTCCGCATTCCCAAATCTTAAACAGGAATCCTTTAACTGATCTTTCTGGTGTAACAAATTAAAGAAAGCTTGGAGGGCTTACCAGGTAACCACCTGCTTTAGTGTCTGCTTCATTTACATGTCACGTCTGATCTGATGGCAGCTGACTGTTGGTATTTATAACAAGCTGTCTCTCCAGTATAATGTTTGCTTGCTGGATCAGGCAAAAAAAAAAACCACTGCACCATATGCAGGCGTCTTAGAGCATAATATACCGTTCAATTAACAAGAGCACGGGCAAAAGAGAGAGGGAAGGGAAGAGAAAGGAGATGGTGCATGTCTGTCTGTGCTTGCCTGTGTGTACAAGAACAAGAGAAACAGATGCTGTTGTTAATGCATCTCTATCTGAGCCATCGTTACCGCCTATAAGAGATTAGAGGCACATAAAGGCAATTGCTGAAAACACTATTTCAAACTATTTCAAATGCCACAAAGTTCTAATGACATGGCTAGACATCATTTTACAGCGCTGATGTCCTCATCATGTACAGGTTAATCGGCTCATTCTAACATAACATACATGTTATATTCCATTTCTGCCATATTCTGTAAACAGAGCTCCCTAAACGTTACACATTTACTGTGCATCTAGGGGACATTTAGTAGGAAACTGCTGGTAAAAAATTGTAATACATGCTTACATTTCACACAAAAATAAACACAAATGTAAGTGCACACACCACTTGTGTGTAGAGGGTCTGATCATGCTGAGATGCTGTCAAATTCACCTCAGAATGTAGCCAAGGTGGAGGACTTTTAAGTGACAGCATCAAGGTTTTGCGGATAGATAAACCAGTTAAATTAGGCCAAGACTGGGGAGAGGCTGCTCTGCATGATCAAAGGCTACACTGATACCGCTTTGACTGTTCCATGTTGTCGAGGCGAGGCGGATGTTTTCAGAGACAAAAAGGAGAAATTGCATCGGAGGGTTTATCTCAACAGCAATTATACCTGATCCTGGGACAAAGAGATGGAAGCACAAGGAGAGACAAGCAGGAGCTCAGGCTGAAAGAGGAACAGAGAGGATGAATACCAGAGGTGGTGGGAAACCTTGATACAATTCCAGGCTGATTAATGAAGAGGCAGTGAGGTGAAATGAACAGGAAATCGAGGAGGAAGCTAAGGCTGAATCCTGTTCTTTGATCTTTTGCTCCTGTGAGACTTTGTACGCTCAAAGCTGCAGCAAGCATAGTGACTCACACCTGTTTCCATAGCTATAAAACACAGAAGAGATGGATGGTTGTGTTATTGGCTGGTAAGCTCCCTTGTCACAATCACAGAAAAAGGGGGGATCTGATGGCGAGTGAGTATCTTTACATGATCCTAAACTCTCTGTGTATGGTTAAACAGTTCATTCAACACGATCTGTGTAAGAACAGTGATGGCGCGACTTTTTTTTTTTTTTTTTATCCTCACATGACCAACCTCAGCTACTGTACCATCACAGTCAATGCACATGCTGCCAATCTGTGGTCACACATAGTACTACACTGGAGTAGCCGTGTGAGTGTCTCCTGTGAGATGCAGAGATAGGAGACAAGCAGAGAGAGGCAAAAGGCTCCTAACAATCAGCACATCCCACAATGAGCCAAGGGCCATGAATCCGATTAATAGTGTGATGTGAGAGCTAATGCTATTTATGCTCAAAGTCGGGGTATGGATCGTTAAGATAACAGTCCTAAATGCGGAAGGACAGCCAATTCCAAATGGCCTGTTATCTAATCGGCTGATGAGGCGAGCTATCTGCTATGAGTGACGAATGCTACACACATTTCGGCACTGCTGTGACCTCTCATTGGGGTTCATCTGAGGAACAGTTTCATTTCAATGAGTTCCCTTATTCTTTGATGTTCTCATTACAACTTTTGCCTGTCAAACATCAAATTTATTCATTAAGCCAAATTAATGGCCAATAACATTTGTACAATGCCTGTTTCATTCGGCTTGTTATTCAAGTCATCTCAGCTGAAGATATAGTCACAGCTAATTTATCTACAAGTCTGTTTGTCTTCCTAATGAACTGCTAAGCTTCCTTCTCTCTCTCTCTCTCTCTCTCTGCATCATCTCTCCTCCCTGTACTCCGAGACCGACAGTCCATCATGAATTGCCACTTCATGTGCTTGTACACATTCATTATGCAGTCAATGTTGCAGAGGCCATGCTGATATATGCTCTTTGGATGTAATCTCACTGAAAATGATTTACCGCTTAAAGGGTTCCATCAGTGTCGGAAATGAATTCTGCAGAGAAATGAATGTAACTTTTGAGCCACTGGTGTACTCTCAACCATTAGGGGAGCCAGATGATAAACATTTCTCATAAATATTTCTGAAGAGCCAGCGTGGTTATTCAATTTTAAGATTGTTTGCTTTATTTCATTGGAGTTTCTTGGTCCAATTCGTGCTCTGTGTTCTGTCTAGCTCAGACATATTGACAGTCAGACAATTTAATTGTGTCTAGTTTAAAAAAACAATGCCACTCAGAGAGATTAAAACAGAAAAAAAAATGATTGTTTTTGATGGAATATAACAACCGTATTACAGTGACATAAAGATGTCAGAAATCTTGAGGAATGCTGCAATTCATCTGCATCTTTCCATCGCTTCAGGTCTGATCTCTTTATTCTTGTTTTTCTCAAATATGAATATACAAGAGTGTGTGTGTGTGTGTGTGTGTGTGTGTGTGTGTGTGTGTGTGTGGTGTGTGTGTGTGTGTGTGTGTGGGGGGGGGGGGATGACTTCACCTCCCACAATGCTATTCTAGAGTCAATGAAAGACCCTTGAAGCTCAAGACAAAATGCTGTGCAGTGGAGTGACTTAAAGAAGCGAAAGGAAGATATGGTACGAGAGGCTGCACACATGACAGCTTAACAACAGCAAGAGCAAACTGACAGTAATATCTGCCTGATCTCGCAGGAGACAGGAGGCTGACAGGCAGCTGCAACTTTCATTTGACACAGATACAGAGAAGTCAAGACAGAAAACAAGCTAAAAAAAAAAAAAACTTGTTTCCCCATACATGCACACACATTTTTTTCTGCGTCTTTCCTCTAAATTGTGCTCAAATTAAAATAATTCTGTCCTGAGGCGATGCAAAGCTGACAGCCTACCCATCTTCTTTACCCTGAGCAGCAGAATCTTGCAGCCATTGGTTTTCTTTTTACGCCATATAACTCAAAAAGGAAATCTCCCCTGCCTCCAACCCCCTCTGGTCTCCAGACAAGCACTTTATCTTCCTGTCTACAGGCACAGCAGACTAAACACACTCTCTAATAGAGGGTGTTTTCTGTCCAAGGCAAGCCTGTCTGCAGGCGACTGAGCTTGAATCTACTGTTTGAATAACATACTGCATCCATATACTTTATCAGCAATGACACAGAGACATAATAGGACATAAATCCATGGACACACACACATACATTGGGAACCTGCCTCCCTTAAAGCGCGTTTTGGCACGGTAATACACATAGCTCACATAAATATATGAAAGCTGAAAGCAGGAAAAGAGCTCTGAAAGAGCTGCCTCATGGAAACTAATTCAAGGTATTGTTCAACTAGTTAGGTGACTTTAAAACAAATAGAAAATAAAACCAAATTTCATACTTCCCAAGGCAATATGACTGCCTACTTTCAGCCAGTAAGAGGATAGTATATGAAGGATGTGTGAATCTAATGGAAAAGAGCTAAACATGCAAGTTTTATGATCATAAAATTTTTAATTTGGATCCTTAGACTTGAAATTGTAGGTGGAAAAAGGAAAGAAAAATCCCTCGAAAACTACTGAAGGCACTTCAGTTCTCAGTGGACACACTCACACCCGCCAACACAGGATGACTGTGGATTTTACTGGACAGCTTGAGCTATCCAGTTAAGTAAACCATAAAAGTCATGAGATTTAATGGGCAATTTTAGTCTGTGGGTTAGAGAAGAGCAAGCTTGTGATGCTGGGTCTGTATAGCCATGTGATATTCATTAGAAAACAACAGTGAGTGTTGTCCGTAGTGCTTTGGAGTATGTTTCAAGAAGAACATCATCCACCTATTAACATCTATCCTAGTGAGCTCTTTTCAGATATTTGCATCCATACTTGTACACTGAGCGTTCAAATCACCCAGACGCAGCGAGTAAAGATCAATACTGCCTCCTCCTGGATATGAAGTGAACTTACAAACATGACACACACCAGAAAATGTAGTTGAAGTAAGATTCGAGAACACTTTTTTGTCGAAATGAAAAGGAAAGAAAAACATGTGACCACGCGTCATCAAAAAGGCTTGTGCTATAGATGACAGAACAAGGCACAGACAGCAGAACGTTCTCCATGATTTGATTATGTTATTGGTATCACAAGCTTGTCTGCTAATTTATTTAATATTATTAAAGACAAGCAAACTCATCCTTAACTTTAACATTGCCGCCCGTGGGTGTGTGTATGATCTCTGTTGAAAGCATTTGTGAAATGCCAGGAAAGTATTTTTTTCTGGCAAGCCAACAGAGAAGACAAGAAAGTTAAAGACGGAACATTTGGTGCTGATTATTCTATGAAGGAAGGCTAATGTAGTTGGCACCTTCTTAGATTTGTCTGAATAAATATCACATAAACTATCCACCCTTTAGATATAATTAACTGATGTGCCTCACTGGCAGCCAAATGACAGATTCCTTCGTCTGTATGTAAGGATCTAAATGTCAGTATGGTGTCATTTACCCAGACAGCTCCACAGTGTGGGCTGACATCAAAAGTTGCTGACTTGAATGTGGCCACAGTTAATAAACAGTGGGCCTTCACAGTGGGCAGACATCCACTCATACTGTGAGTCACCACTGAGCATTTCACTCCTTTTGTAATAAATGTTATTTTTTCCTCTAAGACAAAACAGTGTTTTACCTCGGCCTGCAAGTTAGACAGCTCCCGAGACGCCTACCAGGCCGTCCTCTGCAGACTCATCCTCACTTGTCAAATCCACATAGGAGTGTGACTGGACTCTTATTTCCAAAGCTGTTTTAAGTGAGTCATTTTCTCAGGTTGGTGGATTATTATCCAGCTGAATTTGTTATTACTAACCACTCTTTTCACAGCCACTTGCCAAAACTGAACATGTATGGATGTACTGGAACAGTTTCTCAGTTTCTATGTTGGATCCTTGCCTCCAGATCTGTGGAGGTAAAGCTGGTTTCCATAGTTACGCTGTGTATGAGTTAGTTTTAGAGCATGTTTTAAAGCATGCTGTCAAAGCAGACAAGGGGATTAGCGCAGTTCCTCATTTGTGCTTATCTAGATATTGTTTTCAGCTCACCTACTGCAGCTGTCAAGCTATTTTTTTAGACAAACACCAGCATTGCTGCACATATTCTTAGCTCTGTTTCTATTGAATTATCCTCCAACCACACAAGCAACTTAAAAATAAAACAAAATGGACTATTTTATTGATTTCCTAAATGGCATGCTCTTTTTCTTTGCTGTCTGGTGAGAGGTCAGAGGTCGAGGTCAGCTAGGTCAGTTCAGTATCTTGCTCAAGACAGATACCGAAGACACTTCACAGAAGTGTGACCCAATATTGAATTGCACATCCACTGAAACGCCTGAAAGATATACATGTACTGATTCATAATTTATTAGTCAAAGCAATGTTACTTAAAACTCAAATACACATGATGAACTCAGCAGACTGAGTTGGTGCAAATGCTCTGCTCAGTTTCGAACGGACAAGAAGTTTCCAGGCCTGCAGATGGAAACAACAGCTGCTGTTTAAGCACGCTGCCAAATCGCTCTGTGTTGAACATAAGTGGTACATAAACAGAGAACAAAAATATAGAAATATTACTGTTAGCTCTTCTTCTGCTTTTAAGCAGCTAGACCTAAAATACACTTTGTTCTTCTGCTGTAACAAAATGTCTAGTGGTAGCAGATAGTGGATTCAGCTGCAAGTGCATGTCTTTGAACAAATGGAGCCAATTAGTGCACCAGATTGTCACTTAGTGCAAAGAGACTGTGCATTTGTTTACTGTCCTTCCTGCCATGACTGAGCGGTGTTGTGCAGTCTGATGGCCAGGGGAACGAAATAGTTTTGGAGTCTGTTTGTGAGGCAGGACAGGGACAGCAGTCTGCCACTGAACACACTGCTCTCTGAAGGTGTTGTGCAGAGGTTGGTGGGGGTACAGTAGTTTGTCCAGGGTCCTTCTCCAGCTCTGTGCCCATCACTGAGCCAGCCCTCCTCCCCTGCACACCACAGCAGAGAAGAGGACACCAGTAGACTGGTAAAACATTAATCCCATCACAAACTCAAATCTTATCAAGACTTGAATGACTGAATACTTGAGTAATCAACGGGGTAGTTTATCTATCAAACTCAATTTAGACAGAGTTGGAGAAATGGCTCATTTGCTCCTCAGGATAAATTAATGTTTTCATTGTGAACGCAAAGATGTCAAGATGTTTAACACCGGCTGACTACAGACTGCCCCGAAGACCAGCGTGCGGTGGCAGTTTGTCTTCTCTGTGCCTCCGCACAATCTTTGTTAGCATTTTGGTGCTGTCGCTTAGCTCCTCCTCTTATGCAAAACGTCTTCGGTATCCGGAAATTAACAATCCCGTGATGTTAGGGGCGTGCTAGCCTAGCATCGGAATGACTAAAGTGGCTTCCTCGGTTTGTTCTTAAAACTTCTCCAACTGTTATTGTCAGTTAGCAGTTAAGCTCCGTCGCCGTCTACCCGACATGAGGTTAGCCGGGTCGAAGTCTGTCGGAGGATGTATCCCTCCGCACCAGTGGCTTTAACACACGGGATGAAAAGCCTCTCACGGGACCTAACGGGATGCCGCTCGGTTAGCCTCTCTCCGGATTTATGTGCCACACGCAAGCTTGCGGGCTAGTTCGTACGTTGTAAAGTGGGAGTTATGGCGCGGTTGGTGTTGGAGCAACTGTCAGATTTCGGGGACTATAGCGGCGGTAAAGGGCTGACCAAGGACGAGCTCACTAACAGCCTGTCAAACGTTCGCCTGAGCCCAGACGGACGTCACATCCATGTCATCCTCCGCAAACCTAAGGTCGGTCTTGTGACTTTTGACAAGCATGAAAGACCCCAGCTGGCCCAGAACCAGAAGAAGCTGGATTTGTGTTTGACAAGAACTGTGCCTATTGTGGATATTTTATATTTGGACCATAATAATAACAACAACAACAGCAGCAGCAGCAGCAGTAGAGACGCAGCAGCAGCAGCAGTGGCAGTGGTGTATGAGGATGGAAAAGCTGAGTTTTGGAAATTTCAGGCGTGCAGAGCTGGCTGGCATCTCCTGCAAACATCAGACTTGTGCAATAGCCCCCGAGCAAGAGTGGTGTCCGTGTGCGTCTGTGACAATCTTATCATTTGGTGTGAGGAGAGGCCGCCCTCAGAGAGCTCCCCTGCCCTCAGCTCCACAAGGAATAAGCTGAGATACTGTGTTTGCAGACGTGACTTTGAGGTGGAGGAGGGGGCCGTCGGCATGGGGGGAGTGAAAATCGCCCTCCACAACAATCCTAAGTTCACCGTGGTCAGCTCAGGTGAATACGTGCATCTTCTCCCTGACTTGAAAGTGAAGCCGCCGTTGAGCATCTCCAGTTTTTTTCTCTCCTGGTCCCTTCGCCATGACTCCTTCACAATCAGCACCACGTGTAAGAACACTCCCTTAAAAAGGCTTTCATCCAAAGAGTCTGACTTTAAGAAGCTGCTGACGGACTGCTTGGGATATTTATCGACTCTCGAACCTCCTCAGATCTACGACTTTTCTCCGACAGCCTGTGGAGGCCTGCTGCTGCTGCTCAGCACGGGCTGGGTGTGTCTCCTCCAGAAGGATGGGATGCTGCGGCAGGTGTACAAACTGGCAGACAACTGCTTGGTAAAAGCTGGCACTCGCACTAGCCTCTGCCTGTACGAGAACACCCTGGCGCTGCTGGTGGGGCAAAACTTGCATCTGATTGATGTGAACTGTGGCAGGGAGCTGGAAAAGATCACGCTGAAGAGAGAGGGGTTGTTATACGTGAACCGGGCTGAAAGACAGACACCTCACGTGCTCTCGGAAACTGGAGTTTTTGTGGTAGTGAACAAGGAGACAGACTACAGAGATTGCAACTCTAAGATGAAGCCTCCTGGTTTCACTACAGTGGAGAGCATTCATCCCGGAGCCCTCCTGGTAGAGGCAGTCTTTGAGGAGGCCTGTAAATACTACCAGCAGAGGAGCCTGAGCAGCACCCAGCTCACTGTGGACGCCTTAAAGAAAGGAGGGAGATTCCAGGCTCCCATCTCTTTAGCCTCCATCCTCAGGAACTACCTCAGCACGGGGTCGGGGCAGAAAGGAGCAGAGCTGTCCAAGAACGGAGGAGTTGGATGTACAACAGCAGGGCAAGATAAGCTAATGGGCTCTCTGGAGGCTGAGCTCAAGGCTCTGGTCTCTCTGGAGGAGGTGAA
Organism: Protonibea diacanthus; assembly: GCA_028641955.1. Taxonomy (NCBI): domain Eukaryota; kingdom Metazoa; phylum Chordata; class Actinopteri; family Sciaenidae; genus Protonibea; species Protonibea diacanthus. The sequence goes on from CM053989.1 coordinate 13,043,979, forward strand.
GGGCAGTTTAGTGAGGGGAAGTGTGAAAGAGGTGGAGGCGGTGTGTGATAGTCTAGTTGAGAAAGAGGTAACTAGGTTGCTGTCGTCCTCAGAGCTGGATAAAGAGGCTCTGCTTTACCTCAACTCTATCTTCAACACCTTCCCCCACCAGGGGTGGAGGGCAGTGCAGGTTGCCCTTCAGCTACACTACAACGGGGAGGGCTCTCTGTCCAGCAGGGCTCCCCCTGACATTTGGAAAACTGTCCTCAGTCCTGTTGTCACACCCAGCACCCAGGCCCCCCTCACATTCACAAACGGAAGGCCAAAACATAATCACAGCCTCAAAGGTGACCACATCGCCAACTGCAAAACCAAACCGACAAGCTGCGTTCCCCCAGCAGCCCTGCCCGTGTTTGAGCTCCTCTGCCACTCGGTTTTCCACTTCCAGCCCAGCTGGCTGCCCCAGTTCCTCGAGCTTGCCCAACAGCGGCAGGGCTCAGCCGGCCTGGGCCTGAGTCTGGCCTCTTCGTCCTGGAGCTTCTCAGGTGGGCGAGCAGGTGAGAGCGGGGAGAAGAACGTGCCGCTCTACAAACGAGCCCTGTGTGTCTTGTCCAGCCTAAGCCCAGACAGGGACCAGCATCAGGACCTGGAGGTGGAGCTGCTGCTGGTCAGTGGGCGGCCCAACGCCATCCTCCAAGCACTGAGGATCCTCATGGCTAAACAGCAGTGGGAGCGGGTCACGCAAGTGGCCCAGAAGTTCTGCAAGCAGAGTCCGCTGCTCAACAAGGAGATTTTCACTACTCTGCTGTGTGAGGTGGCCCAGCACAGAGACCTAGACCCCTACCTGGAGCTGCTGTGGGTGCTGTGCCCAGAGGACCTCACCGTCACCACCATTCTCAACTTAGTGCTGAAAAACCTCCCCTCTCCTAACACCCCGTCTTCATCCTCACCCTCCCCCTCCTCCTCCTCCTCCTCCTTCTGCATGTCCAGCACAACCTCCTCACCCCCTGCTCCCTTTGCAGACTCCCAGAGCAGCCAGTTGACCATCGGGCTGTTGAAACCTCTGCTGAGAAAAGTCCTTCAGAGGGAGACCAAGCCCAGCCAGCGCTACGCTGACATCCTCCAGTCGCCATCGTTCCCCCCTCCTGCACCTCCTCGCCAGCCGAGGGCTGTCACAGATCCCAGCACAGACTCAGGTGTAGAAACACCTGAACAGCAGTTGGCTACACACACAGCTGTCCCACAGACCAGTGTGGCACTACCTGCTAACCCAGTGTGATTGAACAAACAAAACCATAATGCACAAATTTAGAAGCTGTGTGTGTGTGTGTGTGTGTGTGTGTGTGTGTGTGTGTGTGTGTGTCGACAATCAAATTAAAACTAAAATAATATCAGTATCTTAAGGTACCATCAGTGTAGTGCGGTTATTTGTGGTATTTGATGGTGTTTTTAAAACAAATGGGTAACGTCTGATAAAGTATGACTACTAGAAACTATGAAATGACTACTGAAGATCTTACCAGTGTAAATACTGCAGGTAATTTTAAGTCTTAATGTGTATATAATGTATCTGCATTGTTATTTATCTCTTAAGCCTTAACAGCATGTGGAGGAGAATGTTATTGCATTGAATATGCTTAGCCTTTATCAGAATACCATCAGTAAATGATAATAATATATTGTGTTAACACGCAATATATATATATATATATATATATATATATATATATATATATATATCTGTTCAAATAACATCAAAGCCACTAACTCACATTTTTGGAGTTTATCATATCTGTTTGTGTAGAACATTCTGTGTCTTTGCCTTTAGAGTAAGAAGTCTGCTAATTGTAGCCAAGTATAGCTGCCTTTAAGACGCTGATGTCAAAGTGTTTTTCATGCAGTGGGTAATCCACTGAGTCTTATATCCAGACAAGCTGGCCTGTGTTTGAATGTTTGTTTTAAGTGTGATATGGTTTCGAAGAGGAGGAGGAGGAGGAGGAGGTGGCAAAGGTTCCTTTACTGACTTCTTGTTTTGTACTTAACATATTATGTCCAAGTGCTTAAATATTAACTATGTATAGATTTCCTGTGGGATCAACCAGACCATGTGTAACCTCTGTAAACCAGACCTAACGCTCTTGCTCCCATTTTCCCATACCGCCCACTAGACTCCATCTTGTCGCTCTGCCTGCAGCTCGACCACAGACATTCCAGACCAAATACCCAGTAAAAGTGGACTCAGTTTGATTCTGAAATTGAAATTTCGGAGGTAATTGTTAGTATTCGAGTGTGGGCTGGGCACATTGTGACTAACATAGGCGCCCCAAGCTGCTTGCACAAGTTGTCATGTACATTTCAAGGACCCAGGAGGATAATACATAGGAGATGTTAGGCTCTCTGTATTCTTGTCCCTGTTAGTTTTCTCCATGCCTGAAACTGATTGCACTCTTTATATATCACCCCAGTCAGTATTGTTTGTACCATGCCATTGATGCATCTGTTTAGATGAATGTTTTCTGATAAGAGTGCTGCAAACAAAAGTATATTTAAGTGCCGATTGTCTTTGATGCCTCGCACGTTTTCTGCTGTTAAAGGCAAAGCAAGTGTTTTGGCTTTGGTTTTTGTGCGTCATGAGCCCTAAACAAAAATGAGATTGCAGCAATCTTTGTAAAGACAGCTAAAATGATAACCCATGTCTGGGTGAAGTAGAGAGAGAAGAGAAACTCTTGTGACATGCCATTAGTGCTGAGTGACAATCAGACTCCAAAATGCTGCAGAATGATCAGAGTGCCTTCACAGACCCGCCATTTACAGGGTAGTGTCACATTCCTGCCGCCTCTACAGAGCCAGATGAGAGGACATGTTCTCTGAGTTTGTATTGTTGTTTTTGTTTCTTTATTTTATGTGGGCAACAGAACTGTCCCGTGTTGTAGTCAGAGGCCATTTTAATAACATTTTAACTTCAGTATCAAACACAGCTGACTTCTCACTCTGATTGGTGATTTAATATTGTCAATCCAAGCTCTGTACACTTGAAAACAAGCACAACAAAAATCTGATTTCAGTCTGCTGTTCCAGACTCACTGGGAACTCCCTGACTTCCCCAGACAGGCCACTCAGCCTGATGTTATGACTGTTAAATATTAATCAGCCTTAAACTTTGCTTTTGGTTTCGGTTAAGAAATAGGAATTTCTCCTGACTTGTTAACTTTGGTGATGCTGTCCCTTTGGCAGTATTTCAAAAAAAGACAATGTATACAAGTATTTATGAACAGACGCTGTATGCCATTAAACTGAAGATAAAACTTCTGTTTGCTCACCCTGAGTTTTACTCGTGAAGTTATTTAGAATGTGTTGTGGTGTTGTTTTTAACTGGATTACATCGTGTTCTGCGGATATCACCCGTGGTGTATTTCAAAATAACAATACATGTATCTGTCAAGTTCTTTTATTGATACTTCCAAACATGTCGCGTCACCTACTCCGCTAAGTTCCCACAGATAAATATTTCTGGTTTGTTCAGCTCTATCAGCATATTCCATACACGCAATGCACAACAACAGGTCTAGCTGACAGATCACACGCTATTCAAAGTGAAACAACTAAAACGTCAAAGCCAGCGTGCTCTTTTATGTTTTATTCATTCAGTTATTTACAGAAGCTTGCTAATATGTTTCTATATGAGTGGACAGTATGACCTCTCCTTCACATCTTTCCTTGAGGTCAAGGAAAAGTGGTTAGGAAAGGACTTAGGAGCTGATCTTTTTGACTATTCGACCGCACCCCTTATCGTTGACGAGACATCGTGCCTCATGCAGGAAGTGATACACAGACAAAAGTTGTTCTTATTTTATTTGTCCTCGTTGATTTCTGGGATTCACCAATGTTCTCTTTGGTAAGAGACACTCAACAAGTGGTCGAGAGCGCTGCTTTTAGGTTTGTGCAGTACTCTTCTTCCTCTTCTGTCTTTGTCTGAGTGACATCTCTCCAGTTGTGCACACGGCTCAGCACCTGCCCTTATATGGAGTGTTGTGTGTGTGTGTGTGTGTGTGTGTGTGTGTGTGGGTGGGTGGGTGGGTGGGTGGGTGGGTGCTGGTTCTTGCAGCAAATAGGCAGGTTCCACATGGGGATGTGAGGGTACGACTGCAGGAGTGGAGTAAGTGCAGAGGTGGGAAGTGGAAGCCAGTGAGTCCTGTATCATCAGTGTAAGAGGCAGAGGGTAATAAGAGGCTGTCTTCCCAGGGCAACAGAACAGCAGAGCGCTGCAGAAACTCATAACCTGATACCTAACATCCCTCAGGCAAACATCCCTCTATTTTCCTCCCCACCTCCACCCCCCTTTCTCTGTCTTTTTGTGTCACACATTTTTTTTCCCTCAGATTGAGTTTCTCTGCATTCACCCTTTCGTGTTACAAGGCTTTGAGTCTTGCCAGTGCTGTAATATTATCCATTTACTTGTTCTAATTATAGATCCTGTAAACAATAATGAATCCAAACAGAAGCTGGGCGTTCCTGTCTTTTCCCCGGTCCTCCACTTATCTCTGAACAGCTGACTGTATCCTGCAGAGCTCCATGAATGAAGGGGATAGCTGCATTAAGTAACATCTCATTGTTTTTATTACTATTACTATTTTTATTACAAATTTGAATTGCCCACAGAAAATTGGATGGTGGAGGATGGTGATACTTTTTATACCTTGTAGTGAATTGAGTTTACAGATTTAATAAACAGACTCCCCCCTATTTGTCTCACATGATTGGACGATAAATTATTGTATGGATCATTACCCTTATTAAAATTGTATTTAAGGCTGTCATTTCATTTCAATGCTGAACGGCTGAATGCAGTCCTTTCCCACAAGGTATGCCTGTTATTATTTGAGCAGTTTTTCTCATCTTTACATGACAATTTTGCACAGTGTCACATGAGAGGGCGACTTGATGCATGACTGTAATCATGATCACAAAGACACACAATCATAGTAAATTATAATGTTAAATAAGATGTGTATATGTGTGTAATCTGTGTAAATAAGTAGTTTATGTGTGCTTTGAACAGTTTGTGACCAACAAGCAATTGATTTTAGAATACTAAGATCACAATTAAATAAAATGATACTGTTTTATGTTGTTGTCACACATTAACTATAGGACACACTGCTAGACTTAGCAGTGTGATGAAGGCTCATGTACCATCCAAAGGGACATTGTGGGTTACAAATATGCACGGTGAAAAGCACTTTCATGGTTAGTGTGGAAAATAGACACTGACTGATCTGTGAGATTCCTCTCATGTTACGGCTAAAAGGTAGAAAAATGCACAGCAGACTCGGTGCAGTCGTTGATCAGTGATAGTTTTTACTTAGCATAGTTTTTACAACAGCAGGCAGAAATGTTCACAACCTTTTAACCACATTAAGCAAACATTAAAAAAAAAAGACCATATAAAGTGCTGTGTGGCAAAAAGATCAAAGTACAAAATAATCAGTATCGGATCATAAATCACATGAGCCAAAATCAATATTTACAAGTACATATTTAAAAATGTAACAAAACTATGCTTGGAGTTATGAAGTTTGCACACAGCAGTGATATAGTGGCATGAGCTGTATATCACATCTGGTTCGAAAAAATGTATTTATTAGGGTTGGAACCGATAAACCGATGTGACCAGATATTCGGTTTAACAAGTGAGAGATACGGCTGCGTTGGTAGCAGCCTCCTCAATCAATACGAATTAGCCATGAATTCCAAGATGAATCGGTTGTAGAGTCATGGTGGATCGGGTATCGCGAGACTTGGAATCGGTTGGCGGCTTCATTTTTGGGAAAATCCACCGGATTCTCTCCAACAAATGATGTTGATTCAGTCAGACTTTTTTTGGTCCATGTCTCAAAATAAATACATTGACATGTGATTTTGTTGTTGTTCTTTTTCTTTTTTTTTTTTTTTTTTTCCAGTGCCATAAAGCAACAATGCTTGGGGATATGTTGTCTTTTCCATATTTGAAAAGAAAATATTGTACTGTACCGTAAGATAGTCACTTTCATAGAATTGGCTTCTTTATTTTATAAAATACCTACAATAAACATTAATCATAGAATCAAATCAAATCATATCGTACACCCAGACTGTATCGATTCGTATCGAATCGGTCTGTAATAAAAGTACATCGTTTTTGAATCGTATCGTAACCTGTGTATCTAGATGCGTATCGAATCGGTTATCACAGAGAGATGTGCAACCCTAGTATTCATGTCATGATTCATTCAAGAAAGTGTGCTTTGATTTCCAATACTAGTGCAAGTATAATTAAGAATGTAATTAAAAAATGTTTCCCATTGGAATCAGGTTGCCAAACTACGGCAGTATACAGACACACAAATGCCTGTTGGCACAGTAACACATTGCTGCATTTTCTGAGAGCAATGCACATCAAACATGACTGCACATACGTGTGTCAATCAACAACAATCAGCTTTACAATTTGAAATATGGAGCACATATTCTCAGAATGCAGCAGCTCACAGTTTATACATACAGCAAAATACATATAAATCATTTATGTGGTATAAATCTCTTTGAAACTTTATTTAAGATTATGAAAAAAAAATCCCTGCAGATTCCCTTACGCCCTGTCTCCCCCTGAGGTCAATTCAAAGAGGCTGCACGCGGTGTCTGAAATGTATTGTATGACCACTGCAGTCTCTTAATAAGTGATTTTGCTTCTCCGTCTTATAGTGAAACTTTGAATTTAAAAAAATAGGATGAAATACTTGTAATACGTAACTCTTTTTCAGTTTGTTGCATCACATCTGTGCAGAAGTACCTCATGTGTTTTTATTACGTCAAGTTATGCCAACTGTGGCTGCAGTCTTTTAAAGGTAAGTATCGTACATATGCCATCTTCTCAGGTGATTTTCATCTGGGCCCTCGGGAAGTGATTCATGATTATGTGGTCACTGAAAATAGAGATATTAACAGCGGTCACAGGCAGGCCGGCACTGTCAAATACATCATTGATGTGATTCTTGCACGACATGCATATATATGTGAGTGTGTGTGTGTGTGCGTAAATGCATCATGTAGACGTTTGTATTTTCATTTTGTTCATGCCACTTACTCGAAGACATCAGAGGACTTCATTTTCCTGTAGTACTTAGCTAGCTTGATGGTAAAAATGATGCTAGGGATAAAGAAGATGATGCACCAGCCCAGACTGAACCAGAACGCATTCTACAGAGACAGAGACAGCATGCATAAATACTCATATAAAGAACTGATAAAACGAAAAGCAATTTATAACAGTTTGATTCTCAAACTAGTCCCTCCTCTCAGACTCCTTGTGTATTTGTCACAAAATAATCAATTATGCTCTAGGTGGAGCTAGCAACATCTGATCCTCACCAGAGACTCCACAATGTTTGCGCACAGGAGATTCTCAACAGAGTCCACAGAACCCGCCACCGGCCCACAGCGGCCCACCTGCTGCGTGATCTGAGGGAGAATGCACAAATGAGTGACGGAGTGCAAAAAGGTCACTTTAAAAATACTTCAACAGAGATCTGAACAGACTTTACCGTGATGTTGGCCCATTTGGCAAAAGCACTGAAGTAGCCCAGCTGACAGTCCAAAAACTTTCTGCTCTCCTGAGATCGAAAGAGAGAGAGAGAGTCAGACAGTAAATTCCACACATTTTCCCCCTGCAGTCATGAGGAATCCTTTACATGATCTTAAACACAAAACAGACCCCCAAATGTCACCCCCAGACCCATCTGCTTCACTTCAAGGCATGCATGGATAAATACGCCTTGGACACTAAATGCATGCCTTGTGGATGTGGAAGCAACAAGCACATTGTCTCGAATACAAGCAACACACCCTTATTCACTGAGCCATGGCACCTCCCCCTCACCCCCTCCGGCTAAATGACTGACAGACCACAGGCATTAACAGACCACATGGAGCACTTTTTCTTCTAACTCATGTGACTCGTGGCTCTACTCACGGTCTTGACGATCTGGGTCGTATTTGTGTTGAGGAAGTCTTGTGCTGCTTCCACGTTGCGTAGCACCTCCCCCACTGTTCCCTGAGAGGGAGAGGAGAGAAGTGAGCCACAGAAAGAGAGGGCAAGAGAATGATATTTATTCCTGGCAGTTCCAGGTGCTAGTCAGTGTACTCACATTGATTTTCTCTCCGATGGATTGAATGCTCTTGATGGTCAAGTTGAGGTTTTCCTGAGGGCAGAAGCAGTGCATGTCTGTGTTTAAATTCAGATGGATGGCCAACACGGGGAAAAAGAAGAACCAAATGAGGAGATTAGGAGAGATGGCAACCAAGATAGGGCAAGATACTCACCATTTGTGGGGTGATGGTTCTTTCCATGTTAGACTGGATCTGTCTCAGGTCTCTGGCCTCATTTTGGAGCTCCTTTTTAATTCGATCGTTAGACTAGAAACAAGCATATGGCTGATTAGCAGCTAGAACATGAGCATCAGGAAAAACAAAGCATTTCAGTTAGGAGTTATGTGTTACGTTAATGTCTCGTGACTTACTTGACGTTCAGAGATATCGTCAAGTATATCTGCTGTCGTATTCAGATTGAAGCTGGAAATGTTGTTCATCTGAGAGACATTGGATCACAGTCACACAGTTACACGTGGATACATATAGCGACAGTATATCTGCACAAAGATACACGCAAGACCATGGATAATGCCTACCTGTTGAAATATATGAGTGAAGTCAAAGTCTTTAGCTGTGGCGGAAAAGTCGGTTAGTTCCTTTTTAATTTCAGGGCTCAGGAGAGTGATGGTGGTCAGAGTGATGTCCGCATCGTCAAAATGCTGCTGGATCTCCTTCGTGTACTGTGTGCGACCAACAGAGGGGGGACGAGAGACGAAAACAAACATTGCAAATGACGATATAGGTTTGGTTTGACGAGAATAGCTCAACGTTGCGTGTGCTCAATGCACCTAAAGGAATTGGAGGACACTCACTTGAGACACATTGAGCAGTTTGTTAAGGTTTACGACCTCGTACAAGTGGAGTGTCGTCCACAGAGCTTGGTTTTTCTTGCAATCTCTGAAACATCGACATCAAGACAGGTTTCAGAAATCAGAAGTTCTCGCACACAATGAACTTTCCTTGATAGTTTTGTGCATAACACAAGCCTGTGTGCGCGCATTTGTTTACATACTTATAGATATCAGAGATACTGATGTTGGTTTTCAATCCCAAAGCTGGACCTATGTCCAACCCTGGAATTAGACCTGGAGTATCAATGATCTGCAGAGAGAAGCACAAAAAGCACAAAAAGTTATAAAGACACTGCTTCTGTATTGCATATTGGTGTTTCTGATGCAGTCAAATAGAAGTGTGTGCGCAAGTGCATATTTTTGTATTGCTACCTTGAACAGTTCTCCGTTATTCCAGGGTTTACAGATCAGAGTGTAAGCGTCCCCACCTAATACGAACAGCACCAGCACCACTATCATTAACAGCCAGGAGAAGACGAAGCTGAAACCTGCACCCCTGCAACCACATCCCGGTTAGAGATCAAACAGGAGCTCAGGGGGGTGAAACAGTTTGAATGGATCAGTTACTAAAGTAACCAATATTACAATCCAACACTCACATCATGAAGAAGGTGCCTCCACAGTCCGCCGTGCAGGAGCGCTTTGTGGGGTCTTCTTTGGGTTTTAGACCCATAGGGCCCAGGGCCAGACCAAGAAGGTTACACACCACCACCAGGAGGACCAAGCAGCACAGGACCACACAAATTCCCCATCTGGAGAAGCATACACACATGATAACTGATTTTTGGGCCTTCTTGCATTGATGCCGTGTGCTTGCACATCCTGGCTTTTTACCTAATATGCTCGGCTTTCTTGACCACTGGTGTGATCTTGCCGATTTCTGTCTGCGCGTCATGCAGAGTCCCCAACACGTTGGTCAGAGAGGATAAAGGGATGTCACTGCTAACTTGTGAGATCTGTTTTTTTATGTCATTCAACACCTGCTGGCTATCTAAAAAAATACACAAACACATATATTTTTTTTATTATTTATTTTCTGAAAAGTTAATTAAGAAATTATTATTTGAGAGCTGTGTAGGCCTAATGTTTGCGACAGTAAATATGATTACTCACTTTGAACAATATCCACAGTGTCATTGGTCACCATCTGGGGGATGCTCTGGAAATAATCCTCTACCTGAAACGAAGACAAGCAGTGCCTTTATTTCCCTAATATCATATACATATTATTTTTTACTTATTTCAATTTGTTAACATTATATGTTGTTGGTTGATGATATTGTTAGCATATTTTTGTATGTGAGAAGTCACTGACCTCCTTGATTTCAGATTTGAGATTAGCTTCCAAGACTTTATCCACTGCGGACTGGAACTTAGTCAAGCTGGAAGTCTGTGGAGAACAACCATAGTCACACACGTGCAACCATTGTGACCAGAAATCACATGTAATCACTTGTCATACTTCAAACTAACAGAAGGGGGCAGCAGACTTCAGCAAAACAGGCACTTTGTTCTCAAAGTGCGACAGACCCACAATTAAAGAGAGTTGATACCAAAAGATCATAATTTATCTTATATATATATATATATATATATATATATCATATAGTATATTTAAATAGTCAGGAGGAGGTGATGTGAGAAGAGGGGAGGAAAGTTAAGGAGAGGAGATGAAAGGAGACAAGAAGTACGAACAGGAAAGGAAAGCTCCTTTTTTTCTTTTGTCTTATCGCAGGAGAGGAGAGGAGAAGGGACGGGAGGAGGTCAGGGAAGGGAGGGGAAGAAAGAGAAGAAAGAGAGAAGAGAAGAGTATGTGTCAGAGTAAAAGTGTAGGAGGATTGCAGAAGGACAGAAGGGAGGAGGACAAGTCAAGTGTTTAGACAAACCCAAAAATGAAGAGCTTTCATCCTGTGTCACACTGTCTCAGCCTGCATCAGAGGCAGTTTGATTGCATAAATGATTCTTCCTGTTGCTGCATAATGATGAATCTTGTAACAAGGCCTGTTCTTGATCTGTACTCTCTTCAGAGTTGAACTCTGAGCAGTACTGAACATAGCTACTCCTCCTTTTTTTTGCGTAATACAAGGAGTATCCCATTTTGCATCCTAGGTTACACAAAACCAGCACTTACAGAGATGGTGATGTCCAGCACATCCAGACTCTGTAGATTTATGTTGTTACAACCGGTGCAGGCTGAACTGGATAAAGTCTGACTGATGCGACTTTTAACAGCAGACACATTGCCGTGGAGGAGGTCCAGGCTGGACTGCAGCTGGACCAAAGATGAGTTCAGCTTTTTCAGGTGAGCGTCAATGTTTACAGTCTCTGCTCACACAAATGAAACACACACACACACACACACACACACACACACACACACACACACACACACACACATTGGTCAGCATACAAGAGAATAACAACAGGAAATTGATTATTAAAGGGGATGTTATACAAATATTTTCCACATTGCTCTACTAAGCCGGCTGTGTTGCATCAAGAGTTGTGTTAACCATGACTGCACATTATGTATCAGCACTTCATTTGTCATTCTGGATAAGGCAGAAAAAAAAAATACTAGAAACCTCCTGCATTAAATTACAAAACGTAACATTGTTTTGATTTTCTTGGATGGCATCTGCATTCATGATATTTCTCCACCCATCATTAATTCAGGTTTTTTCCTTTAATTTGTTAGCTGTAGCGGCATGTCACGGGTATAAGTTTCTGTATTCGCCTTTTGTTCTCACAAAAAAAGAAACCTGCCAGTATATCAAAGACGAGGCTTGAGAAGTAAACTGCAGTGAAACTACAGAGCGCCCTTATGCAGGTCCCTGCCTTTGTGATGACTAATATCATGACAAATACTTGCACAGACATTTACATGCTTAGACTTAAACAGAACAGAGCATGCAGGTATCAGTACCTTGGTCCAGAAGTTTAATTGAATCTAGCGCTGGGTCCAGGATAGCTCCAAAACTGTTCTTGATCTCCGTTCCCAACTGAGGTCCAATGACTGATTCATACAGACAAACAGGTTTTAGAGGATTAATTCTGTCGACTGTATCGCAGCAGTCAAAATGGTTCCTCTGTTTTGACATTATTAGTCCCCTGTTCTTACCCAGTAGGTTCCCGGTAACCTCCTGTACAATTTTGTAGCTCTCGTTCACCACATTGTCGATTTGCTGGAAACAGGCAGAGATAAAACAAACTATTTAAAAGTGTGCACACAAGATATGGCTTGAAACACAGTGTACTGAATGTCATGGACTGATTCCATGAGCTATCACGCATAGCAGATTTTGCAAATGACAAAAAACAAACAAAAGACAAGACGTCTTTTCTTTCCAGCCTTAAGATAAGTGTATTGACACTGCATGTGCATGGCTAGTTATTAATCAGTGGACTGACAGGAGAATTGGGTCTGTTTGCATCTCACACAAACGCTGTCGACTCACGGGACATTGATGGCAGGGAGTGCAGCACTTAATGTGACAACAGGGTTATTTATTATATATTTTTGTCAGGATAAAGATGGAGCGCAGTAAGGCAGGCAGTACTGACAAACGACACTTTGGTCCCAGACCCTCGACTTTCCACACTCATACACACACATACATACTCACATGCACTCCAATCGACAAGATGGTTTCTCTCACCTTAGGCACAGAAGTGAGGAAGGTGTTGATGTTATCTATACTTTTGTTGAGGTCTGCTGTACTCTGGTGCATGCTCACTCTGAGCGCTTCGTTACTTCTGAACATGCATATGTTTCCAGCACTACAAACACACACACACACGCAATTCAATTTGTGTCTTGAACATACAACAACGTCAATCCAAGGGAGACGCACAACAAGCAGTGAGGCATCCACATTCAAGCTGTCTTTTTTCAGAACATCATTACGCTGTTCAAAACCGCAGATGAGAGCACGCACGCACACACACACATACACACTTACAGGATAATGACTGTGGTGATGAATGCACACCAGTAGAGGGTTCTTCTGCGACAGTGAATGGAGGAGGTTTGTTTCTGATACATCTTCCCACCACAGTTGTCACAGCACCGACAGCACGCCAAGAAGAAACCAACTATGGGCATCAGAACGATGTACAGGATACCAATGGCTGCACACACCAAGAAACCCACACGATACACCAGGAACTGAACACAAAACACAGGTACATACAAAACAAACAGATAAATGACATGTATTGCAACAAAAATGACACAAATATTCATTCTGGGCCGAGATGGCAGAACAGAGGTCACTTTATGGTCTCTTGTCACGTCAAACACAAACAGCAGTTTCTATGTAATGTGGTGACGGTCCACAGTCAGAGTGGATGAAAGAGTCTCAGTAATTTCCGTCTACTGGGATACAAACACAAAGGCTGCTTTAGAGTTAAACGTTCTCAGATTACACTGGGGTAGCTCTAAAAGGAGGGTGTGTTTAGTTTCCCATGTATACTGTAGAAATTCATACCGGCAATCTTGAATATGTGAAACTCATTCACTTACTTCTTTGATATTTTCTTGATCAACCTGTGAGCGCTCAGCATCCTTGACTAGTTTCAGGACCAGATCTAGAAAGAAATCAAAAAAGGAAAAAAAAGAAAAAAAAAGAAAAACGTTTTCATGGAACAGAAACAAACAAGGGAACAACAAAAAGCTTTTAGAGGCTAATTCTCTTCTACGCTGCCGGTGACGGTGCCCTAGTTATCCATACACAAAAGCTCAGCCAGTGGGGACAATGTGTCCTGTGCCCCATACAAACATTTTAATCTCTCTCATTGTAAAAGTGGAAATCTGACACCTCCATCTTGTGGTTACCAGGAAACCAGGACAGCTATCAGGAGAGATTAGGTTTTTTTACACACCAAAAAAAAAAAAAATGTTAGAGAAGCCTGCCTTTTTAGGGTCCCACAGAAACTACTGCTATGTCTGGATATTATTTACAAAACGCAGGCACAGGTGACTGAAAAGGGGGGAAAAGGTTTCCGTGTTTGTCCCACAAGCTATTTGTGTAGCTCTGAGTGTCTGTCTGTGCCGTGTCAGATTGTGTGTTGTCCTAAACAACCTGGGAAAACCGCTGCTTTTTCCTGAAAAATGTCCCTTTTTTAACATGAATCTCTAGTGGAAATTACAGTCACGTGTGAACCGGAACTGCAAGCCGCTTGACTGTTTGCTGACTGTCATATGATTCTGTTATACTATCATTACATAAAGTTGGTGTTTCATTTCTTTACAAAGATATTTGACTCCCTGCCTTCTGGAAAAGTGTTCATTGTTTACTTAGTAACCTTTATAACCTTCAGCTTAGTTCAAGATCACTAAAACCCACAATTTACAGTAAGCCATTTGCCTTATCAAAGAGCGATGGCAAACAGTGTGTTCAAACAACATTAAACTCTTACCGGTTAACAAAGAAGGAAACACAGGTCGTTTTATGAGCAATTAAGTAGTCACTGCTTGAAATCCACTCAAAATATCCAGCTTGAATTCACCACATATGATTACATGATGAGTAACAATGACTTTGTCCAAAAGCTGTCTGAAACCTTTATGTGCCCATATATTTTCCATTTTGAAATCAATACCAAGCAGGAAGTAGTGCAGGAAATGGAGAAGGCATCGTGGAGCAATTGCACCATACTGCAGGGATGAACATGAAACAACAGGTGTAACAAAGGTGTGAGTAACACCAGGAAATCACCAGCCTGACATCAAAGCCGGACAAAGAGGTTAAAGATTGACTGGCCGAAAACAAGAATTTCCATTAGCTTACTGATTAACCTATGCTGCATAGGATGTAGAGCAGACTGCAGAGCAGGCCTGAAGGTTAAATTTAGATGTGCCACTCTATCTGTAGGGAAATTTTGCCAATGCAGGGCGTGAAAGCCAAAATATTTCAATGTAATTTAAATTGCACTTGGTTGCTTTGGACATGACCTAACACACAAGCTATGAGTAAGTCCTGTGCATCAGAGGTTCAAGATGTCTGCTTAGTGTGTAGTAACAACAATACTGACCTACAGGAAAGGGTTTAGGTTGCACTGTGTGCAGGAAGGACTGGACAAAAGAGGCCATGAAACCCGCATCAGTGTCCTCCTCTGTGTCCTGGTACGGGAGCTGGGTGAGATTCTGTGGGGCCACGGCTGCTGGACAGGCAGTGTGTTGAGGGACAGTCTGGGCCAGGCTGAGCCCCAACAGCAACACTCCTACTCCGGCCCTGAAAACTCCAGCGCTGCTCTGCCTCATATTCTCACATAACCCCATGGCTTCAGGTGAGATGGGTGGGGAAAGACTTGGCCGTAATAAACGGGTTTATATAACGATCACCTCATGGCACAAGCTCCGTCTTGACGCGTCTGGAAACAAGACAGAAAGACAGAATAGAAACACGTTCACAGGGAGGCTGGGGAATTACAGATTGCAGAAGAAACCCACAGACTGAGTCAGCGCTGGTCACACAT
Source organism: Protonibea diacanthus (assembly GCA_028641955.1). Taxonomy (NCBI): domain Eukaryota; kingdom Metazoa; phylum Chordata; class Actinopteri; family Sciaenidae; genus Protonibea; species Protonibea diacanthus. The sequence goes on from CM053989.1 coordinate 13,059,476, forward strand.
TAGCAACGAGAAAAAAAAAAAAGAGAAAAGGCTGTTTTGCACATAACGGCAACAATGACATTTTGTAAATAGGAAACATAAACATTAAGTGTCGTGCACTGAGAAAAACGGTGCTCTCTAAACTTCTCTTTTATACTTCTCTAGTTTCTGTCACAGAGTTCAGGATGTGCTGACATTTAAACGTTACAGGAAAGATCTTCCAAAAAAAGATATGACAGGTGACAAATAGGTGCTATTATGACTATTATGGTTGTGGTGTCACAGCTCTGTTCATGATATAAACATGGAAAGTCTGCATTTATCTCAGACACCTCCATCACCTATGTTTATGCAAACATACAAATTCCCAGCACAATGTTTACCATGTCGGTGTATTCTAGGTGTAGCTCTCTTAAGCAAATAACCCAACAACCTAAACTAGTTGAAATGACATTTACTTCCTCTTATGTGAACGCTGAAAGTTGTCTACCTTAACCCTAACCGTGACATACGATGATATGATCATGTTCTTTATCCTAACACACAGAGTATATTTACTGTACATACTGGGACTCAAAACAAACTGTCTGTGTAGTTCATCCAGGTCTAATCACATAGTGAGTGAATTAAAAAAGAGTGAGGAAGAAATAGCAAATGTGTTAGAAATGAAAATGTATCAAAGGGACTTACCTTCTTTGACTAGGCAGTGAAGGGTAGTCGCTCCGCTCTTATCTTCAGAAATTCTGTGAAAGGCGTGTAACTACGGTCCTGTAGAAAACTGACATGCTCTGCTGCCGCTGACAAGTTGAAACTTACTGTGTGCTCGCCTGGAGAGAGCTGCCACAAAGACGAGAGGGAGGGTGAGAAAAGGGACCAAAAGAGGCAGTAAGGGAGGGTCTTACAGGGAGAAACAGAGGGAGGGAGGGAGGGAGGGAGGGAGTGACGTGGGAAGAGGAGTAAGCATGTGGGGGGGAAGGAAATAATGTGTGTGTTAACTGCAAACAACAGGATTTTTCCCAACACTGTTTCCTAGATTTTGAAGTGTGACAGCTGGAATAGACGGGGTTGTCAAGCCGAACGTGCCACCAGTGTCAATTATCCAATTCAGAGTTAAATTGTGACATGGGTTTACATTGTGGGGAAGACAGAGAAACACATCATTTCAGTTTCAAGTTCAATTTAGTATTCACAGTCTAGTTATTTTGATTTAAAAAAAAAAAGCTATGTGTTTGTGCTGGATAAAAATAAATTAAAAAAAAAAAGGTAATTTTCGGTCAACAAATAAATCATTCCCCATCTGCAATGGTGTGGTGTCCAAACAAGCAACAGCACAGCCCAAGTATGCAGCGCAACATATTTGGGAAAGATACTCTCAGGAGGAGGGAGTTTTGAAAACACACAACATGCCAAGAAATCCTGCCATTGTTGAAAATAAATTGTTTTCCCCATCTTATCAAAATTGTCAAGAAGAAAGATAAACAGTATAACAAGCCAAGACAAGAATTAAACTCGCTCAGGCTGAGACAGTGCTGTTACTTACCTATAACCTGGTTCTGTAGAGGCACCGCTCCAACACAGGAGAGAAGAAACTGTGACAACTTATTCTGATGCTTTACGTCATGGTTTATGGAATGTGAACATCTGTGTAACTGTAAAGAATATTAATTTATGTGAAAAGGAACACAGTGACACAACAGGCACGAATCTTTGTTCCCTTTCTAATCTCTCTCCATGCAAATGAAGCTGAAAGAGTCATATGTTCGTGTGTGTCCTCTTCTCTTGTTTCCCTTATTAGGCCAACAGTCACTTGCCGATCACTCATCTCTGCTTCCCCTCAACCCAAAATAATTACAGACTGATCCTTTTAAAGAGAGTACTCATCAAGTGGCTTTGGCATGTGAAGACTCTGCAGGGCCTTGCAGTGCTCTCACTCAGTAATTGTCCTCAAGGTTTCTGTCCTCTTGAGACAACAAGATCGCGTAAGATCACGGCGAGATCCCTGCGTGTAGTGTAGTGGGAAGCCAGTGATCATACCCTTATTGCAACACTTGCAAAATAACTGCTGGTCTCTCTGCGTTTTGTGATAAGATATGATCTCTGACCTTGTGATTAATAGAAAAACAACTTATTTCTCTGCCATTTTGAGATAAAATAACAGTCCACAGGGTGTTTTCCAATGATAGTAATTACTGTTAGGTTCCATTTATCGGAAAAGGGACTTAGTGAGTCAACATGTCGACGATCTGAAGGGTACTGAACCCTGAGTTTATCCTACTATTTCATGTCAAAATGGCTGCTGTGAAAAACGTCTATTAATACAAAATTGTTACTGTATGCTAACAGAAGCTACGCCTTCACGATGACCTATGAGACACAGGTTTAAAGTGCTCGAAAAGCTGGTGAGCGCGGTGTAAGCTGATTTTGTCACATAAACTTATCAACACTGGGCTCAAACTTCAGACACTACTTTGCACCTTTTGTTGGACCACAGACCCCATTGTTTAACTACGGCTATCTATTACACGCGTTGCTATTGTCACAATTTCTGTCATTCCTCTTGTTATGCCAACCAACATGGCGGCCATCTTCTACACTACTTCTGCCCTGCTAAGACACAAAAAAAAAAAAAACTGGCAGATAAAGATAGGTCAAACTGTAAGTGAACTCCGTCCTTGAAAGAGTGCTGTTCTTTAACTCGGAAACAAAGGTTGCAGTGTCTTCTTCAGTTTCCAGTTTAAACTTTGTTTCAATAAGAAAATTCAGCACACTGTAGCGGGCTGTTTTGCATGCAAAAGAAAAGCCCCCCTGTTCATTTCCAGCATGTTTTCTTTGCAAGAGCTGGCCATTTTAAGAATTCACTGAGGTTAAATTCACCAAAGCATAGTAGAGTAATTGTTTCCCCATGATTAATGGAGAAAATGTCAGCAATCTGTTCGATCATTCGGAGGTCTTTTTTTTGTGTGTGTGTGGTTCTCTCGCATTAAGAGTCACTGCAGCTGAGTCCAATAAAGACAGCCATGTTTTTCAGTGAAAATTCATCTTTATTGATACCATACATGAATCATCAGACAGAAACCTGGCAAAAAAATATAGATATAAAATCACCCCTATGGTGAGGTGCTACAGGAGCCAGCTATGGGTGCATTGCCATTGCAGCTCTGTCTCACATATCACAAACCTTTATTCCCTAAATTATGTCTAACTTAGGAAACGCAGGGATTTGAAAAGTTGCCCCTAGATTCAATTCTGTCGGCCCGCTGAGTTGATACACCACAAAAGTAGACTAGGGGTGCTAGAGACAGTGAATAAGGATTTAAACACCACACAGCCTGCAGTTCAGCGTGGATTTACTGACAGCATTTCTGCCAGATATAATGATGGAGGAATTTCAGATAGCCTGCCCAGTCTGTCCTGTAAGCGGAGAGACCCCTGCTGGGAGAGTCTGCAAATTGCTATCCAATAGCTGTCAGCTGGGGATTCTTGGTGTCGCTGAAGTCCGCGAGTCAGGCAACATTTTCTGTCATATGTACGTCAACAGGAAACCCTGACACAGCAGCATATGATCAAGCCCAATGAATCTTTTTCTACAGAATATGTCGTCAACGGTCAGGAATATTTCCAAATATCAATTACGCCCTTTTCATTTATCTGAAAAACATCCATAAAAAAAAATAAAACGATAAAAATCATGATTGAAGGTTTAGATTATTTTTATTTCAATTTCACTAAAGGTTGCACCATTGTGGCACATTTCCCACATCTGAGGAACTTGAGGCTCTTCATCAGAGGATGACAACCTCACAGAAAAAAGGGATGACTAACATTTTCTCTAATTGTGGGTATTTATTGGGTTTCAGATAGACCAGGGTCCTACCACAGAGGAAACTGGCTATAATGTATCTCTTTAATGTGAACATAGTGAACCACTTTAATAAACAGGCCAGAATAGCCTGGAAGCCGCATGTCAAAACAAAAAAAAAAAAAAAAAAAAAGACAAGTAATGGAATGACCTCAATTAGCATTGACTGACTCAGCAGCCCCACAAACCCCTCCATATATTATCATGAGTATGGTACAGGTGGGTTGGACCTTAACCAGAATGTCAGTACATAGAAAAATAAATACAGTTTGCTAAAATGAGAGAAAATTCTTTTATCAGTGATTGTACCATTAAAAATCACGTTTAAAAAAACTTTTAAGAGGCTTTTCATCTCTTTACATTAGATTGAGTTTCTCATAGTTCTAGGGAGGAATACATAGAATAACCTTTACAGAAATTACTACCTAAAAATATACAAGCACAGACACAAACATGAGGAGTAAAGCCAACAAATGATTCTTCATAAAACATAAAACAGCACAGTGTAATCAATATCTAAAGAATCTTTACATGTAGCTCCTTGGTCTGCAGCTTTCTTAATTGTGATTAAAAACATTTCTGGGAAACTTAAGTTAATACAAAAGTCTTTTTTTTTCTTATTTTACAATCCTGTCAAAACTTGTTTTTTAAAATATTTTTGAGTAGCAAATTTGAGAAGTTTTCTGTTACTGTGTTCTCTGAAGAGAGGACCCCCAGATAGAGACTTCAAGACAACGCAAACAGTTCTGCAATGACAAGTCAACAGATCCAAACCAGGCATTTGATGGAACTTTTAGTGGGGAAAGTGGTTTCCAGTGTGCTGCTTTGGACTCACATCAAACAAGATGTAGTACAGTATTTAAAACACTAGCCTTGTTTCTCCCCAACCCGTTTTCTGAAGCCAATGGACCTGGTGACAGCGTGATGTCTGACACAGATGGATGACATTATATCAAGCACAGACATACATGAAAGTTATTACCATCACAATAAGAATGATCTAACAGCAATACTTATACATTAATATACTGCAGGTTTCAGATGTTTTACAGTTCTTACATTAGCGATAATAGAAAAGAAAAAAAAAATACACCGTCAATTCATAAGAAAAATAGATTGGAGTTAATAGTGGAAAACAGTGCAAAGAATATTCTGGGGTGTTTTTGTTTGTTTGCTTGCTTGTCTGTTTATTTTTTAGAAATTGTTTACAAAAATAAAAAAAATTCAAAACAAGTCTAAAACATAGAAAATGAAAAACACACTTCTGTAGCGTCTGGTGCTCTGGTCCAGACATGCTGCGTACCACCTCTCTCCAGTACCTCAATGTTTTATGCTGTAGTTGTAGGTGAATGGGTTGTGTTAGTGTGTGGAATGGTATGTTTGTGTGCATGGGTGTGTCTGCAGTGTGTGTGTGGGTGTGTTTCCGTGTTTGCATGGTGTGTGTAATGTGTGAGTGTGTGTGAGTGTGTGAGTGTGTGTGTGTGTGTGTGTGTGTTTAAGATTTAGCGTAGTGGTTCTCAACTCCGGTCCTCAAGCTCCGGCACTGTACAGGTTTTTGTTCCAACCAGGTCCTACAAAAACAAATGATTGAGTTTTTAAAAACCGAACGTTGAATTTTGATACTAAGAGTGCACACAGTTTTCTGCAGCCTGCAAAAAAATAAGTTAAATAAAAGCTAAGCATTTCTTCCCTGTGACATGAGCACAACAGAAACAACGAGGTGCGTCGTCAAGGAAAACGCACGCCCGAGAGACCCGAGGTTGGAACAAGAACCCACTGACACGGTCGCCATGGCGAGCACTCGGACAACAGGACACGCCAACTTTGGCTCAAACGCTGTGGTGAGCGATGATGGGGGGGTAAACACACATGCGCGCGCACCACACACACCGCCACCCCGCCAGTCTCACCACACCTCTAAGAGGTCTGACTGAAGCCGAGCAGACAAGGGCCAAGGCTGAGCACCACTGATCATGTGCAACAATGTGAGGGAGCGAGTGGGATTCTGCTGACACTGTCCTTTATGTGGCAGCAAAGAGCTTTACCAGTCCATCAGCTATCATCCCTTTCCCTAACCACTCTCCTTCCGTCTTCAAAATAACAGAACGGAACAAAACAAACAAAAATTAATTTGAACACAAGTGCTCGAGGCCACCCTCCCTGACTCCTCTCGCTAGTGTGTTGGCTCAGGTGGATCCCAGTAGGTTTTAAGCATTGAAAAGGGGGCTTGCTGGGACCAAAGCACTCTACTGGGACGACTGGGAGTTGTCATTCTTGCTCTCCTGACTGGAGGGAGCCTTGTTGTTCCAGGGCGAGTGTGCCCCCAGTGCAGGCGAGCTGTTGAAACTGTCCTCATCCTCCAGGCCATTCGCCCCATCGAACTGCGTGTTCTCCAGCCGCGTGATCAGACGCTCGTCCTCGTCACCAAACTCCCCTCCCATCAGAGTGGGCTCTCCCACCATCATCACGTCCTAAAGGGGACAGCAAGGGCCGGTACATATTATCCCCATAATACAGGGGGGTGCGCGGAATGACTGGCTGCACGGACGAGTTGTAACTGTAGCGTTTTTTTTTTTTGCTTATAGTCTAGATGCGATCTAACTTGATTCAAGTCCAGCGTTACAAATGAATTTTAACTAATCAAATGCATTATGATTGATACTTCAAGCTAGGTTTTAGGGACCAAGGCACCCTGGGTGTTAAAATCCTGACGTATTAAGTGTCCTTCTCATTCTGAACCCAATCACAACAGATGTGTTTTCAGGGCGTCTACCCTGACAGTTCAGTAGTCCATGTGGCCCTGACACCCTGCCCCTGTTCCGAGAACCAGGGTCCAGGGGTCCTCCCTACTGGCCAGCAGTGGGCATCCCTGATCCTTGAGTGCAGCATCAGGGGGGGGGTTTTCATTCCACCTCGGGTCTCGTTCGCTCAATCAAGCAACCAAGTAAGCAAAGACAGCAGTGCTGTGTGAATCATGTGCTCTGATAGACTTAGTGGTAACTCTAAACCAAGTTGATGCAGCAGATTTAGAGAGAAAACCTAACTGTCCCACTGGAGATCAGAGCCACCCCATGGCCCCAAAATATATTACTTAGAGATGGAGATCACTTGTACCTCCTCTATATAAACCCATAAACCTGCGGCCCCAGAGGACCAGGGACTGCCCATCACTGGTTCACAACTAAATCTACTCAACCTCAGTAGAATTACAGAAATCAACCCCATATACCTCCCACTACATCTGAATCCACCTCCAGAAGCCTCTTTCTGCTCTGTCCTACTGCTACACCTACTCCTAAAACACACTAACAACCCCAGCTACTACCACTAGACCCATAAATAACTGTCTGACCTCCTTGCCCATCTTTCCAGCCCCTCCACCCTCTGTTTTATTCTTCCGTGCCTTGCTCAATTGATCTTGGGAGGTGCAGAGAGAAGTCAAGTAGATGTAATGCTTACAGGTACCTGGCTGGAGAGGGAAAAGCTGTTGGCTGGACTCTTCTTTTTGCTGTTGCTGTTGTTATTGCTGCCTCCGCCGGAGCTCACGGTGCTTCCACCGGACACCTTCCTTTTTCGCCGCTTGTTTGGAGCTTGTCTGGCTGGCTCAGCTACAAGGAGATGAAGGGAAAAGATTATAATCAAGTATTTAAATCTCAATAAAACAGTCATTTCCAGGATTGCTGCAGATAAGGTCATGGAATTGCAAACTTTACAGCTTAATGAAGGTGAGGGAAATAGTGCTGTAATAGTGATAGTGCTGCTAATTTCAAAAGGTGTGCGTTACCTGGAGGTGCTACCATTCTTTGCCACTTTTGGAAGAGGCAGGTCTTCAGGCAGTCTCTGGGACTCAAGCTGTAGGTCTTATGCCGGGACATCAATTCTTGCATGGGCTCCAATATCACACATAACTTTACAGAAGATAAAGAAAAGAAAGAAACCAAAGAGACAGGAAAGAGTGTTAGCAGACTGTTTCATCTGTAGTTGAGAAAAATGATGATATGGAAATTTGCTTACACGGAGGTAGTTGAGTGTGGAGTTGGACAGCCCACATCTGGTGATATTTTTAGCCAGCTGATCGAGCATCTGAGGATCCTGCACAGTTGGGTTAAAAATGTTAGCTTAAAGTGCGTGCAGAGTATGTGCATTTGTGTGCAAGTATGTGGGTTTTTGAGTCTGCAACTCACATGCATAGCCAAAATGCTCCTTGGTAGGACCTCTCTGTGTTGTCTGATGCTGAAGTGCCACGTCTTGATCCTCATCATGTCATCAAACATGAACTCTAGGTACAGGCGGCCCTCCACACAAACCTTACCCACGGGACAGAAATAAAAGTTTGACGTCACAGCACCAGCAACAGAAAGTCAGTTTTTCATCCAGCGTGACATTAACCGTACCTGCGTGAACATCGGTTTGCCGTTCTGGGTCACCATGGTGCACTGGTCACAGTCGAGAGACACAAAGTTACTGTGGAAGGACTCTTTTGGATGCTTCAAGACATAGAACAGCTCGGTGGCACCCCCCTCAAAAATACTTCGAAAGTATCGTGGAATCAACGTCCTGCCGATGGCTGCAGACAAAAATAATCATTTTATTAGTAAATCAAATGAACACTTAGAGATGATCAGCAAAATGACACAAAGAAAAAAGGATATAATGTTAATGCCAATGTCAGTTATATATCAGTCCTTATCATGTTATAAAATCCTTGAGTACATTTGAAAAATATATAAAATATCAAGATAAACAGGTTAATAAAGACTGTCTTTACAGGTAGAACTTAAAATTCTTACTATATCGTTTAGGCCCATCTTCCAGACAGAAAGTGATGGTGAGCATGGCATCATCTTCAAAGAACTCTGTGGTGAATGCATCCCACCAGAGATTGTCACAGTCCTGGAAAAAAAAAAAAGAGGAAATACTTTTACTCTCATGTTTTCATTGCGTAGAATCTGCTCGAATACCTTTGTGAAAAACAATGAGGCAATTTACTCAACAAAACACGAGACAGAACAATAGATAGTGTGTTTGCTATAAAAAGATGAGGAAGTTACATTAGACAATGTGAATAAACAATCAAGTGAATGTAACTAAACCCACTCAAGAAGAAGAAGCAGAAATTCATATTTCCTCAAATGTGCCACTTCTATAGCCCTTCTGCTCTTCTTCCCTACAATCTGGTCAACAGATTGCTATTTGGGGAAACCAATGGGAGTTTGCAGATTATGTGAGAACAAATGTGCGTGCTTCATGATGGTGAACCACATTAATGCCTGGGACTGATCAGCAGATGTGTAGCGATAAATGTTTTGTTGTTGCAGTGAAGAAGAAGAAATACAACAGAAGTTGAGGAGATGAACTTTATAAATTATGCATGCTAATTTGTTGGAAATAAAACGTAAAAATCACTCCAATGCACGGAGGTTAGTGCGCACATATTTGTTGGAACTGACAGTCACATAAGAAGCATGGCTCTCAACATCCACTCAGCTGCACACTCAGGCATATAAACAGTTGGCACTCCAATTAAGTTTTAGCCAGGTTGATCAGATAATCCTATTAGAGCCTGAATGTAAATTAAGTCAGTGAATTCTGGAGTTTAATTTCCCACAAAATCCCGAGCACGGTTAGCTCCACATAAACAGCAGCTGGGAGGGAAAATCTGAAAACACGGCAAAAGCTGCAGAATAAAGACTGAAACCAGAACCGACTTGAAAAATGAAACACTAAGTCTGTGTTTTTGTACCACACTAGTTTGGTGTTGTGGTCTTATTTTTCCTCTATGGGAGTGATGAAATGACTCTAACCTCTGTCCAATTCTGTAGCCTTTTGTTCAGCTCATATATCCGGTAATCTGTCTGGTTCCCGTACGGTGTCGGTCTCCTGAAACAGAAAACAGAGGAATTCAACACCCTGCAGCCAGTGGATTTTTCATTAAACAAACGGAAAAAGCCAAGAGCCATCTCAAACACAAGTTATTCACGGGCGAATGTAATGCCTATATTTTTTTAAACACAAATGGAGAGCTTAAACTTATCCAGGTTAGGCATGTCGGTGTACTCACCCCATTCCAGGCTCCATGTATGATGGGGGGTACATGGGTGTAGGCCTAGGAGGGACAGAAGTAACAGGCATGAAGCATATGTGCTTTCAGTACTGTACGACAAATGTATTACATGTTGCGACTGTTACACATTTATCCCAGAGCTACAAAAACAGAAAAACTTGATTTCAAGGCCCTGTACATCTAACGTGACTAACATGTAGTTTCCAGATAAAAATCCACTTCACAATACAACATGGTGGTACACATTTAATAAGTGCTGTTAGAAGTAACACTGCGTCTTTAACAGGACATCAGTCTTTGTCACTTTTAATCAGGCTGAATGTTGCTTCTTCTCTATTTTTGCCTTTATAGGCCACATTTGCTTCTGTCAGCTCTCGTTTGATTTTATTCCACGATCAACTATCAAAGATGGTTTGATCAAACAGATCAAGCATACAGATATTTATATATAAAAAAATAACCAGCATCTAAAAATAGGCATGTTATGTCAAGAAAACAAACTCTACTTACAGCTCTAACATCAGGAAAGAAAATACATTCAATGATTTAATGGCTGAATTAATGCAAAAGCTGCTCTAGTTTTAGATATCTTTTCCTTTTTCACATGGCGTACTGTCACTGTCCTGATAGTATAACCCAGACCTACCCCACATCTCTGTCCAGCATAGCGCCTGGGTGGAAGGGGGGAAAGCTGCCGCCGTTGGGGGGCTCCTTAGGAGAGTACAGCTTGAATGACTTTGACGAACAGCCTGCACACAAGTACACGGCGGAGGAAGAGGAGGGAGGAGGGAGAGAAAAAAAAAAAAGAGCAGAGATTTAGGGGAGATTTAGGTTACTTTAGATTTAGCTCATTTGAATCACAGCATCATCTAAGTAATCTAATGTTAGATGATTTTGTTGAGATTTACTGAAATAAAAACACACTGCCAAAACAATTTCCTGCTGCTTTCATTATCTAATGCAACTTCAATCTGGTAAATGGACAAGAAAACAAATCATCATGGGGTGTGTGCGCGTGGGGGTGGGCAATATTTATTAGCCCGCAGAAATCTGAGAAAACAATCAGTGAAATGGGTGGGATACAAGCAGGAGAGGTGGTCTGGCGTGTTCTTTGTGTTTTTATACCATCCGTATCGTTATAAGGAACCCTCTTCTCTGCATACAGCCCCATGGGATCCTACCATGCACCGCACTGTGTGTGTGTGTGCGTGTGTGTGTGTGTGTGTATATACGTCTCCCCCCTTTAGCTGCCTCTTCCACCCATCCCCCCACTCACTACCCTGGCTGTTGTTAACCCTTGTCTGCCCAGATAAGCCATTCATGCTCAAACAATTCAGGGCTCTGGGAAAACATCTATTCTATATCTCTACTCGGGGAGACCTCACACAGACAGCGGCTGCACACAATTAGGTCTGACCAAAGATATGTATACCCGAGCGGGCAGTCGCTGACTGGGATGTTTGAGAAAAACAACCCCTGGAAATTTGACCCAGACCGGCCCATCACAACAACCCCACTGTTATCCTACTTTTTTTAGCAGACATGGGAGGATGTGAAGAGAGCTCGAGGGTTTTAATACGTGGTGGTGATACATTTATAATAAGCTAAATGGATAATTGCAGCTTTGATTGGCAGCGCCTATATTTTCCCCCTTGGTAATGTTGTTCATGTGCGCCGTGCTTGTAAATAAGGTATCCCCAAAAGGCACCTGAAGGCAGTGCAATGTGAATTACTTGCAATTTATGCACAACGGTCTGTCACTGTCAGCTCGGCATGAAAAATGGCGGCTGCACTAAATTAAAGCCAGCAGGGGGCGAAACCTAACTACGCTGTATTTTTTTTTTTTTTTTTACATCTTTTTACTTCACCTTGGTGATCTGGTGGATGCCCCACATGCAAACTACTCCACAAATGATGGTGGTCAAAGTCAGTACCACAACAAACTGAGGAAGGTAAAGGGGTTAAGCACGCCTGTGTGAACTCTGATCTTTCCGTCCTCCTTCACAGCCCAGTCCAGGCTCCTTGAACAACTTCATTTACTCTCACCCTTTTCTTTTCCTCGATTCAGTATACGCGAGAGAGTCGTCGCAGGTCATCTTCTCCTCCCCACTGATATGGGAGTGAACCTGCTTTGGAGCACCCAACAATGGTTTTCTATGCATTACCTCTGACCTATAGGGCTCAGCCCCCCACTCCAACACCAGCACCCAGACACCATTCATGCCATGTAATAAGACAAATTTCCCTGCAACAAATAAGATAATCATGTTCTCTTATAAATCATGCAATCCTGCAAAAATGTTGGCACACGTATTATAAAAAATAGGCCCACTCCAGCAGATGCATGCACTATATAATGACAATTTCACGGGCCAGACATAACATCTTAGTGAGTGAGGAAGCATCCTGAGTTTAAGGGGGTACACATGACAAATAGAGATGAATGACTGCATGCATCCTTTAAAAAGAAGAAACCTGGTTAAGATCAGATGAGAGCTCATGATGCATAACCACACTAACAAAGGCTAACTTTAAATAATGAGACTTTGGTGCAGTTTTTAGTCCGCCCAAACTGTTCACTGCAAACAATAGAGCTGCATCCAGAGGCTGGCCCTCGGCCAATAAAACATCCGAAGCAATGTGCGAAGAGACATACTTGCACTGCATTAACTGGTGTCAACTTATTGCCCGGTTTGTGTCCATGCACAGTAAACACTTACAGAAATAACACAGTATTCACTTTAACACACGGGACCAGGCGTAAACTGAAACGCAGGGCCGCGTCCGATTACCGTTTGCAGAGGACGGTTGCCATTGCTAAACTATTAACCTAGCTAGTTGCTAAACTCCCCGTTATCACCGCCACTAATTTATACAATCCCCGCACTTGTTTGTGACCACTTTCAGCGGTTTATTGCGAGCCAGTCGTGCCGCTAAAGTAACGTGGTTGTAAGTTTGAGTTACCTGCAGAGAAAGGTCCACCGAAACGCGGTGTTGCTCAACACCTCCGCTCGGTGTTTTCTAGCCACCTAGCCTCGCTGCTAGCCGGAGCGGCTGGATGGTGAAAGCTCCAGCTCCGACCGTTGATAATGGAGTCCTACGATCCCAAACAAGGCGACAAGCGACGGGAAGTAAACCACTCCAGCTAGTTCCCCTGGTTCCCGTCAATTTGCAATCCCAGTTTCTATGATTTAAATGTCATTTGTTTGAAGGGGGGGGGACGGTGCTACCTATCTACTACTACTACAGGACCCTTTGTTCCTGCCAGCCGAGACACGAACAAACAAAGGCCCCGCCTCCTCCAGCCTCCTCCAGCCTCCTCCGCCCATCCCAGCTCACAGACCGGGACAAACACAGGCCTAACCTCCCCACCAGGAGACCCCAATTTGTCTTGTCCAAGACCCCAGAGTGCTACAAGGCGAGTCCCCTACTGAGAAGACCAGTTATCGTACTATTTCATCCTTTAATGCACAGTTTTCACATAATAGTCTGCAGCATACAGTACACTGTATATTAGCATAATGCAGCATTTTAATGTTGTATACTATACAGAATGAGGTTTAATGCCAAGATAGATAGCAAGTAGATTTTCACATACAAGGAATTTGTGCATATATATATATATATATATATACACACACACAAATTACAAATACATATTCAAATATATAAAATATATGTTTTATGTATATGTATATATGTATATTTATATACATATATAAATATATGTGTGTGTGTGTGTGTGTGTGTATATATATATGTATATATATACACACACACACACACATATACATATGTAAAAAGAGCTGAACAGTCCACCTAAAATAGTATAAACCAACTTAACTTAACCAACCAACTTAAACCATAATCTTAACCTTAAAGTACAAGACGTACACATTATACAAGAAGGCCCATTTTAGAATGACAGGCTATATTATATTATTGATTAATAATTATTGACATATTAATATGTACATGACTAATTAATGCTGCAGCTGGTGATGGTGGGGCTTATTTTTAGCTTTGAATTTCTTCAAGGGTCATAATGATGCTTAATAATTAATTTGTTGATTGTATTTTCTATTATTAATCTGAATTCGCAAATGAGTAACTAAAGGTATCAAATAAATGTAATGGAGTATCTCAAAATTATACAGTGCTTTTGTAAATGTGCTTAGTTACTTTCCACGACTGCACACATGATGCCGTCATATACAGTCTATCACTCGGCTCCCAGATTCATGACTTGTAATAAATACAGTCTTTAAAATGTCATAGTGTGTGATAAAGTTGAGTGCCTCTCATATCTGTTAGGAGGAATTAAGACTGTCACAAATTTAAATATGAACATTACAGATCTTCAGATTGCAGGACTGATTTATTCTTCATCTTCCACGAGACAGTTTATTGGAAGGTCTGGAAGTTATCGCCAGCCTGAAATATGATATAACTCTGGGGTTTAAATCTGTACATACTTACAAAACTTCCTTCAGGATGAATAACATTTCATCTTATCTCATCTTTTCTTGTTGATTTTTATGGTATGTGTTTCACCAAATGTCATGTTTCATTTTATTTGCACCTGTAATCTCAGAAAAAGTTACATAAACTTTTTTCTCTTAATCTACCTCAATAAGTTTCATGAGGAATAAATAAAGGTTGAATTAAAAACTTGAATAAAATATGTCAGTGCAATGAAATTTGAAAATGTGTTCAGTCTCCTGTGTTGAACCACAGACCACAAACTGGCAGGATTATATCCCACAAAACTGTGCAACATCTGAAAGTATTTTTCCAACATGGCGCTTTTATAAAAGCGTTGTATGGTAGGTTTGTTTATACCTAATTCAGTCATAATAATCAGCCATGAGGAATAAAGGGGTTACTTTTGCTACGGCTGCTAGAACTATGTGAACTAACACTGCTCATCCAGTGCAGTATATTTGTTCTAACAAAAAAAAAAAATACTTTGGAGTAAAATTCACTGTTTAATAATCTGTAACAATAACTAGTTACCTAAGTAGATTGTTCAATTTAAGCCAACTTTAAAAAGGCTTATGAAAAACGATTGACTTGGCTGATGACTCAAATCCTTTAGACCACAGTCCTGAGCCTGTCATGTCCTCAGATTATGTAAAGACATAATCTGCTGCCTCACTTTTAATCAATAACCACTCTAATGTTTACAAGCAATATATTTGAAGGCCAGAGAACCTTTTGTGGTCTCAAAGTGCCTTTAAAGCTCAATTTGTTGAGGCTTTCACTTGAGCTGCCAGTCATTTAGCGGAATTATATAAGCGAGGCGTGCGATGAAATGAGAGAAGTGAAAAAAAAATGCTTTTCATTTAGAGAGTAAACACATCTGACCCAGGCACAGAGCAGAGATATATAGTATCTACTGCAGCTTTAGATCATCTATATCTGTCCTGAACTGTGGGATACATCATCGAAACAAAACCTAATAATCCATGTCATGACACAAACCTGGAATTTTATGTCATAACAACAGCTGGAGTATATTTCTTTAAAATTTTCATCTCATCAGATTGTTCATTCCACAGCTGCAGCCTATTCTCAGTAGCAGGATGTTGTTCAGCTAAAATGGATATTCTGCATCACTCTGTTCAATTCTGGAAATCTAGAGAGTTGCCTTTGTAGTTACGGCAGAAGATAAATTATGAAACAGCTACATGAAGGATTAAACAAAAGACTAAAGCCTTTTGTTGTAAGACACTGTACTCCCAGATCTAAGATCTCTTGTAGAAAACAATGATTCCCCAGTCCGCTGTCTGTTCAGCGTTGATAGACTGACATGAGGAGAGACGTGACAGAACAGCGTCTCCCTCTGCTGGCAAATGCTGCAAACATCTTCCACATCCTTATTCAGAACAGAGCAGAATACAAGATAATGAACTTTATCCAGGAGTTAGAATGTATTCACAACTATCACGTTTTTGTTTTAGTAAAAAATCTCTCATATGTATTACATAGTTAGATCTTTAGCTGTATTCACCTATGCCACGACTGTGACAATTTATTACTTTTGCATTGAGAAGTTTTAACACTGTCACATCTGGAAAAAAAAGTCTGCATTATTAAAAAAAAGTCAGATGGCAAATGGACGTGTGGATTATATGGCAAATATGGGATATTACATGTGTTATGGTGCAAGAATTAAACCCTATTTCATCAGTATTCAGCAAGAGTCACATATAGTAAACACACACAGTACCTGATAAGTAGGGCTGGCAGGCGGTGATAACAATAATATGGCATATACACATACATATACACAGGAACAAAGTCCTATTTTAGTCAACTTGTACTACACAAGATCTGATGTACCCTATTGTATTTATAGAGCCCTAGCTCCAAAGACTATCTGTACTATACTACCTATACTATTTTATGCAGAGCTGGACTGCTTAGCATTCACGCTCATGGAAAATTAATAATGTGGCCTAGATTTGATATTATTATTTTGTTCATTAATCAAACATCTGCATCAAGTCTGCAAGACTCAGAAACAAATCTTGGTGAAGAAAACTGAAGTGAGCTCTGTGCCACACACGGACCAAAATCTTCAGCCGTGTTTTGTCTATATGCAAACTTCTGGTGGCACTTGTGAGCGCTGGTGAACGACACATCCCTACTCCTGTTGCTGCTTTCCTCAGCGCCACAGTGGAAGCACAAAAATGTCAGGGAAACTGTTGTGACACCTGACTGGTAGTGATAGCAACAAGGCAGCAGACAGAATGAACACAGACTGCACCCAGAGGAGGGTACTGCGGCTTGACAGGAGGAAGTTAAACAGCATGTGTTCGAGATAAATCGGAGGATAACAAAAGGAAGCTGGTATGTGAAGGACGGAGGTCACTGATCTGAATCCTGGCAGAATTAGCCAATCCCTAAGGTACGTCACAGAGGACTGGTCTGGTGCTTCTCTTGTTCTCCAGGGAATTAAATGTCTCACCAGAACTCAGTTCTGTAATGAGAGAATCATTTCGTTCAAATCCACCATAAAACAGAATAAACACTTGTACTCTCATAACGCTGCACAACTCATTTTCAGTGTCAGTTCTTAAACTG
Organism: Protonibea diacanthus; assembly: GCA_028641955.1. Taxonomy (NCBI): domain Eukaryota; kingdom Metazoa; phylum Chordata; class Actinopteri; family Sciaenidae; genus Protonibea; species Protonibea diacanthus. The sequence continues at coordinate 13,076,467 of CM053989.1, forward strand.
AACACCAGAGAGACAGACTGCAGTAATGATGTTATTTAGAGACTAATCCTGGAGCTGCTCCACAGATGGTGAATAATGAAACAACTATGACACAGCACTTGAATTTACTGGAATGTGGACTCTTTGTATAATTAGTAACACAAAGCCCTACGTTCAAACGATACTTGTTTTAATTTCACATCTCAAGCAAACTCTAAAAGCCCTGACGAGTCAGTTGCTAATTCCAAGTAAAAGGACCAACTCCACCAAATCCACCAAATCCACCTCCACCGACTGACACCATCAAGCCTTGATGCTCTGACTCTCAGTTTAGGGAGACACTTGTCAAAGCACAACAATTCTGTTTAATGGGGAAGACAGCCTCAAAATGTCAATATTGACCTGGATTTGCATAAACTTAATTAAATATACACAGTGCTATTCATAGTCTGTTTGCACATGTCATATTTGACACCAACCAGCAGCACAAACAGGCTGCTTAAATTCAAGATCCATGTATAAAGTCTTAATCTGGTTGCTGTTTTGTATGCTATATTTATACGACAGTCTTCAACCCACACATTTGCACAATCACAGGCGGCACAGAGATACAGCACAAAGCTTTCAAGCAACTCTGCGTCTGTCCTCATACCTTTTGTTTTCAGCACAGCTCTGTTTCAATCTGAGCACCGTTAACATCACCTTCTACCTCAGCACCATATGGGCTATAATGTTTCAAATACTGCAGCTTGCACATTTCTAACAAATAAAGGTGCGCCTTGATAGAAAATCATTTTTTTCCCTTCCCAAACATTTAGCTTTCTCCCCGTCCTCCCCCCTCCTCTCGGCCGTGTGGCACATGGCAGCTTTCCGCTGCCATCCTGTCGGCCTGCAGCAGATGTGACATCACTACAGCTCGTCTCCATTCTGCACCCCCCTCCCCATCTCTGACTCTGACTCCCCAGCATCTCTGTCTCCCACGCATTCCTTCTTTCTCTCCCTGCCTCTGCATGCACAGCCATTTTGATCTAACAAACAAGATCTGAGAGACTCACGAGGGTAAAGAGAGAGGAGGGGACGGGGAGAAGTGGAGAAGAAAGCGAGGCACAGGCTTTCAGTGCAGTGAGATAAAGCTGAGCCAGTCGTGTTGTTGTGTAACGGTAATCAAAAAAGCACTGGCTGTTTGGCTGCCATCTTGGCTCTGCTTTAAGTCACTTTTCTCCAATCACGAGCCATGTGACTCTCCGCATGAGGTAACACCACCGTTACTGCAAAAGGCAGCGAGCGAGGGATGCGGGAGTGACAGTGAGGGAGCGAAAGAAGGAAGGAAAGTGAAAAAAGCAAGAGGGGGAGAGAGTGAGATGAGGAAGGCAAAAAAGGGAGGGAGGGGTTAGAGTGAGATGGGTGAGAGACGTGAGAGAGTGGCGAGCAGAGGGGAGCGCATGCTTGAGTGGGTGCATGTGAGAGTGGAGCCGGGGGGGGGGGGGTATATCTTCAGCTCACAGGCAATCTATTTTTACCATTTAGTCTGAACAAAGGATGTGATTGGCTCCACTGTGTTAGGACGGATCTCCTTCATGCGGGGAACAAAGCCTTAAAAAGGCTGATTCACAGAAAAGTCACAACAACAGCAGGATGTCACAGTGTTGTCAATGAACTAGACAGACAGGAGAAGTCTGTCCTTTATTAGAGCTCACATTCTGTCGCATGCAAATATGCTCAGTTCCTCTTCCATTCCTCAATCATACCCTGACCTAATAACAAAACAAAGACCAGATGAAAAGAGTAAGTGATGTTAGAATAAGAGAGGGTTTGTTTTTCCAATGCCGATTCAAACACAAAGGATGGTGAGTGTGGGGGGGGGGGGGGATCTTCTATCCACCATCATACAAGAATGTAAACAAACCAGTCTTCAAATGTAATGATTTACAGCGCGCAGCAAAGCAAAGGAGAGAGAGAGAAGCTGCAAACCGGTGTTGATCAATGTTGCTCTGTGGTTATCTGAGAGATCCGCCCGCCTAAACTTGTCCTAGCAGGCTCCTCGTGAAGGTGTACGAGGGTACGTGCATGCTGTACATTTGCACACATGCCTGCATGTGTAAACCCGCGCATGTCGGTGCACAACACGCACACGGGAGACCTCCAAGTTATTGACCTCTTTCTCGGGTACATCCTTCAAAAACATGTGGATGTCATTAAAAGTTTCTGCTCCACAGTAAAGTCTGTCAACAGAGGGAGCGAAGGAGGCAGAGGTACTGGAAAACTACGGGGCAAAACGAAGAAGTGAGATAGCGGAGGAGAGAAAAGATCTGAGAAGAGAACATCAAGCAGAGGCCTCTCTCTAATTTTATTCCATCTGATAGCTGACTACCAATGAATCAGAGAAGTCCCATTAAAATGATACTGACACCCTAATTCAATCTGTCCTCTCTGAGATCCCCCTGAGCAGATGCTACGATTCAATTTCTAGCTGTTACTTGCTCCCTTGTGCTGCACGAAGCCCGTCCCCTGGCGCTGTGAGGCTTTCACTGTGCACAAGGCAACCGTCTTGTAGCACACCCGTTCTCACTGGGGTACCGTTAAAAAGAAATCATTCCAAAGTCAAAAAAGAATCAAACACTCTATGGGAGAGAACAGATTATGAGATCTACTTGATAGATATTGCCAAAACATTTTGCTTGCCAAAGACTGACGTGCAGATACAGACACAGACTGTACTCGATTTCCTTCCTCTTGCTCTGACACAGTAGCGTCAGAGTGTGGAAACTGAGTATCAAAGACATTATGATAATGTCAGTAAACTACATTTTATGAAACCTTTCATTTAAAGCTTAGGACGGCAAGAATTTTGATTTCAGGAAAAGCTGGGCATAACGACGGCAACAAAAAAAAATGCAAACGTGCAGGAATGCCAAGTCACAATGACAAAGAGCTGCCGAATATCTAAACAGCAGCTGAACTTTGAGCAAATTCAACTCTTAGTTAGATCTACTAAAGCACCCTTACTGATGGTTTAAAGGCAGACCAGCTTTAAACAATTTACAGTGAGTAAATTAAAGTACTTTTGACTCATTCAGTTATGAGCAGCAGGAGCTAAGCAGTGACTTCCACCAGCATAAATAGAAGAGAAGAAACAATCAAGAAGCAGATCTACAGTGGTGAAATAAAGCTGAGAAAAAAAAAGAGTGGAAAGAAATACTTATTGATATCTCAGAGTCTGTGTATGTGGCAAGACTCAAAGAGCATTGATCTGCTGCACAGCAAGCTAGCGTGACTGAGAGGGTCTGCTGAACAACTCAGTCCCAGAGTGTGGTAGCCTCAGTCTATAACCTTGTTTTAGGACATGTGTTGAGAGTGTTGCATGGCTTCAGCAACACACACACACACACACACACACACACACACACACACACACACACACACACACACACAAACTCACACAGCTGGCTCTAGGCAGCTTTGCAGCACTTTTATATAAGTCACCTCCCTGACAGCACCAGTGAGCACAGAAAGAAGGAGAAGAGAGGCAGAGGGAGAGAGAAAAGAGCGAGAGTAGGCACTCACCGGGACAAGCACAACCTCCAACAGACATCTTCTCACATGTTGGGCTCTGCTCGGAACGAAACAGCTGCACTCAGTCCACACGCCGCTCGCATGGGCTAACTCTGAGGAAAACAACACGGACAGAGGGGTGGAGAGATTAGAGGGAGTGGTACAAAGCAGGGCATGTACACCAGCACAACTACACTCCTCTCTCTCTGTCAGAGGCAGGAAGTTGGCAGTGCTGCTCTAGCTGCATCATTAATAGGCATATTGCAACACAAGTGGGAGGGAAAATGAGAGAGGAGTGAAATAGGAAGAAAGAACCTTTTTACGGTGTGTGAGACTGGAGTAAGTTATAGGAGCGAGGGATTGTGTGTGTGTGTGTGTGTGTGTGTGTGTGTGTGTGTGTGAAAGAGAGAATGCAGGAGGGAGGCAATTAGAGCAAAGGAGAGGAAAAAGAGAAAATGCACATGGTGTGTGTGTGTGTGGCAGTGATGCATCGTCCATTTTTGCCCTGTGCTGCTGTGGGAGATAAACATACTCAGTAGGAGCCCAGAGGCAGAGGGTCATTACTGCCAAACAAACACACACACACACACACACACACACACACACACTGCCTGTGTATGACAGATTTCCATCTCTCTTTCTGTCTCCCTCTCTCGCTACTTCCTTCTGTTGTTCTGCTGCCGAGAGAAGAGTGGTGTTAATCACTACAGACAGTATCGATTAAAAATGCAAAGCCCACCTGGAGCGCAGGGACACTAGAGACCCAGGGGAGGCAGGAGGAGCGCGTGCACGTACAAATGTGCGCACGCTCACACCCAGCAGGAGCTGCATGTAAACAGTCTGACTCGACTGCAAACTGTTTGCTCTGCCTCTTCTCTCCCTCCTCCTCTTTTCTCAATTTCTTAATCTTACTTCACTCTGTCAATTTAATCTCCTCGCCCTGTTGATATTACCTTGACCTTTCTGCAGCTTGACGCTGCTTGATGTGATTTTGTTTCATTTCCGTTTGCTCCTCCACGTCTCTGGTTTCCCTTTCCGTTCATCCCATAACTTCTCTTGGCTTGAGCAAGCCCGTTCTCTGAGCCAATAATCTCATAATCTCACACTTGGCTACACAAACACATGAGCACATAACTGACTCCCATGAGCTGGATGTCTTTGTTGCTCATGTACTCGATCCTGTCAGATGGATAACAACCATATCATTAAGTCATTGTGACCAAATACAAGAGACTAAATTGACATTAATAAATAATACTCCAGGAGGTACCTCTGCAATTACCACGGGGGGTAACTGGAAAGATTGTAGATTAAGGAGCTGAACTAATTTGACAAAAAAAGAAATTACAGTTTCATTAAAAAGCATATTCCACAAATTGAGGCAACTGTAATGTTGCAAGTGAGAGAGTGTAAAAACTAGTTAACAAGTGTGCAGAGAAGACTAAACAGTTATCTGAAAGTAATGGATAAAAATGAAATGAAAATAAATGTGGTGGAAAATTGGTGAAAAGCTAAAGGAATAAGTAACAGTTCAGTTCAAGTAGGTAAATGTGATAGACAAACAGTTAGCTGGAAATCAAGGAATAGTTCACATAATTAGCTAAAAGACACTGAAAAAAATTGAAAAAGTAAATGGAGGATAATGATAATTAGTAAAATAATGGCCTGCTTCTGTCAATCTTAACAACTTGACAAATATTTAATAGTGTGAAAAAAAATAACAATATCCACTTTTATATGATTAGTTCAAGTTCAATTCAATTGCTACATATAATTATATAATTGAACATAATTTTAAAGGTACAAGCATATTGAAATAAAGATACCATCTGGTTTAAAAATTGAGCTTTGAATTTGTAACATGATGGATGTCACAGATTATGTGCATGAAGGGGTAATTTGGTTCTTCTGATAGGCCTGTAGAGGTAAATCAAACCACTGGTCTAGTATATCCATGTACCTCCTGCACTAAAGAACCCCCCCAAGTGAGTTGAAGCCTAGTTTAACAAACCTCAGATCTCTGTTTTCTGTCACTCACAACCAGTATACTAACAAAAGACAAACAACTGTCTCCACTGAAACGAAAGCTGACAGGCACATTCCCCACACACCAGCGCACTGGCAGAGGCATCACAGTTAAATGTCATACACGGTGTCAGACACTGTTTTCAGGACCGAGACACAATGAATAACCCTGAGGGCCTCCTCTTCTTCTTCCCCTTACTTGTCTTCTCCCCCGTCTTTTCATTTTCCCTTCACACACTTTTTTTTTTTTGTCTCTTTCTGTTTCAACAAGGTCTGTCTCTCTCCTGGACTCCTCTCATCTCGCTCTGTCACCGCTCGCTCCTTTGTGCGCCTTGTAGGTCGCGATCTGCGGGTTTGACATTTACAGAAGATTCTGCCACTGTAAAAATGGTGAACTCTGAACAAAGACAAACATGAGAGATAGAGAGAGTCATCCCCGACACTGCAAGAGAAAGAAACGGAAGAGGTAAGAGCAGGAGAGAAGAAACAGAGGAGAGGTGCGTGAATGCGATTTGGGAAATGGCTTCTGTTTCCAGGAGCGATTAGGCTTTGAAGCTGAGCACTTCACCACTGACTGCACTGTCAGGCATGCTCCCTCTCTCCTCTCCACCTCTCACTCTCCTACTCTTGCGGATACAGTGATTCCCGCTCTGTCAACACATCCACACATTGCTCAAAAAGCTCCCTGTGAATAATGAAGTTCCCCCCTCTGTTCGCCTCCTTCTTTCCACTGTGGGAACATGCAGCAGCAGCAGTTCCATAACATTATGTGACAGACAGCAAAGTGCCTGCACACAGACACACTAATTGCTCGGCTTACTGAGGTACAAATCTAGACTCACACAAATACACTCTTAGTATGTTGTCCTCTGATGATAGCAGACAAACATTTGCTCACGTGTACTGACAACCCTGTTTTATTCCGGGCAAACAAAATGTTTGAAAGGCTCCTGGTGGCATACTTGTTATCTCAGGTGAGTTCATGTAATCAATGCTTACCTCTTAGTCTTTGTCTTGCAGCTGTTGTGCCCCCCCCCTCCTTGTCTTCCTAAGATGTGTATAAGAGACAGCTCTCACCAAATCACTCTTAAACATCCTCCACCTCACCGCTTACCTTTGTCTTTCTTCTGCGCCCACAGTCGCTCGAAAAAGTCCGCCCGGGTCAGCCACGCAAAAGAAACCAAGCTGCGCCAGCAGAGAGAGAGGGAGAGGGAGAGAGAGAGAGAGAGAGAGAGACTGTGATGAGCAGATGCAGATAGGAGACACAAACGGAGGGGGGATCTAGCAGTGTGCAAATTGGATGATGAGAAGGAAGGAAGGAGGGAAGGAAGGAAGGAAGGAGGAGGAGGAGGAGGAGGAAGAAGAAGAAGAGGAGGATGAGGGGGGAAAAAGGTGGGGGCAGCTCTCAGCTGCACTGGTATGAATATGACGCAGAGGCAGCAGCCAGAGCCACTTCTCCACTCCTCTCCTCACTCCTCTCCAGCCCCATCCCTCCATACCCACCAAGAGAGAGGAGAGAGGGGGAGAGAGAGAGAGAGAGAGGGAGAGAGAGAGAGGGCACTGTATCCATGGCAACGGCAGAGCAGCGGTAGGTAGCAGTTAGGAAGTGTGTAGGGGCACAGTGGCGTGTTCGTCTCTTTCTCTCTCGCACACAGATGAGCTGAAGTCTTTCAGCGCCCACAGATGTAAAGTACAGAGCCTCTGATATACTGGAGATACAGCTGTAGAGGAGAGGCGAGCAGCACTCTGTTCATTAGGACGTGACAGGTAATGAGAAGCAGACCATTTGGGCCATTTGTGTCTCAGACTACTTGGGGAACAGGCACCAAGGAAGCACAAGTTAATTCAGTAAATGTGGAAAAGAAGAGCATTAAGTATCAATTCTGATCATCCGGATTACTTTTGGCCCTCTCATGACATGCAGCACAGGACGAAGATAATGAGTAAACACGATGATTTTAGACAGGCTATAAACTGTGATTTACAAAACTGTTGCAGAAGAAAACCTTCAAACAAAATAATCCAAATGCAAAGATGTCTTGTTGAGGCGTTCATTGTAATTACGCACAACTATAAGAATCAAACTTTCTTTCCAGACAGACTACATGGTGTTTCTTGTTGCACTTGAAACACTGCTACTCACTCATCAGGAGCTATTTGGGGTTTCACTGTCTTTCATGCCGGGCAAACCACTGTCGGTGAACCCAACATTACATATATTTTTAGATAAATGTTCTATGCCGTGGCACAAAACTAAAATGGCTCCATTCTTCTTAGGAAATTCATGCTCAAATAAAATGCAGCAAGGGACAAAATTGATCAGTGAGACTCATAATTGTTGCCTGAGGGATTCCTGGTTTGATGCCAGAAAATATACAGCACGCAGACACAAAACTACGCTGCAGTGGGTCCGTAACCTGGCGTGTCTGTTGTTTTGACATTGCTTGGCAACAAGGATACTTTTCCAGATTCACCATAACACACATGACTTTACCGAGGAGCTATGGCACAGTGAGAAAGCCGTAGGAAAATGTAGAAAGGTTTGAGAACTTAACAAATAGCAGTGGGAGAATATAGCAGTTTTATTCTTCACATAACCGAGATCGAATGAGATATTATGTAAAATAATGTGGTCAACCACAATGGAGGACCACAGTGTGTGTGTGTGTGTGTGTGTGTGTGTGTGTGTGTGTGTGTGTGTGTGTGTGTGTGTGGTTCTGGCTGGGCTCACCTCTAATCCATTTCTGCCTGTGGGACACAGGGAATTGCCTATGGCTTTTCTGTGCCATGGAGTACCAATCCTACCGAGGAACACATCACCCCCACTTTTGTATCTGACCCAATTTAATCCCCACCTCTGTGTTTCACAGCCTGTCTTCTTGTTCACTCATCATACCTTTCCTTAATGTATTACGCCTAGTAACAAAAGGGCATCCATCAATGTCCTTGATTTAATTTACCTCCGCAGCTCTTGAGAAAACAATTTCTCTTCTCCGTGTGATGTTTGGTTAGTCCTAGCTTTCATAGTGGTATTCTCTTGAGCAAATTTCATTTTGTATGCATGTCAGTGTGTTACTTAAAAGGGTAGGTGTTACTATACTATCAGGTCCAAACCAAAAAAGAGTTTGACCAAAGAAAATCTTAACTTAAGGTCCACTTACTGGCTTTTTCCAGAGCTTTAACAACATCTCAAAGCCTTAATTGGCGAATGCAGTTCGTCAATCAGGGGCTTTGGTCACATGATAACAGGTGGAGGTGCATAAGGGGTTAGTGTAACCTCAGTCCTAATTCAAGAATGGTCCTTGTGATGATGTTCTTTCTCCAGCCCACGTCTCCTGGAACACAGAGAATATCGCATTCATTTTCACGGTAAGATGTACACCAAGATTAGTGATTTTAGGTCAGCATCATTCATAGGCAAAACATATATGACATCTGCTGAACAGCAGCCCCCGGGGCCACAAGATACACTTACAGGTTAATGGTAAGTGAAAATTTGAAAAAATCTGGAAGTCAACAACAATGGCCACTATGAGCTACTGGTCATATCAGACCATGAAATGATGAAGCATGTAAAACCTTGTGTATTTTACTGCCCAAAGGCTGTTTATATAACGATCAAGTAACTGTGATTTCATGTAGCCTACTAATATATGTGCTATTTAATGCAACAATCACATCATATATCATCATGCAGCAACAAGTTGTTCATGAAATTCAACGACATTTTGTGACTCATCAATGAAAGAAAAAATATAAAACGTGACAAACTTCTTATCAGAACAAACAAAACACACCTCAAGGAAACAAGGTTCACATAAATCATGTTTTTTTCTCATTCAGAGCTACAACATAGGAGTCCTCAGAACTTGAAGCGCCCTCCTTACTTCTTTGTTTCCACATTCATTGAAAGAAATGACACTCTGAGGGAGCAGAAATGCCACGCAAATGGAAACCAGAAACTAGAGTTTAGACACAGCCAGTTGACCTGTTCTCAATAAAATGAAATTCAATAGCTTCAACCAAACCGTTCATTCTTGCTTTGAGTCAGAGTTGCTCATGTTACAGTGGTTGGTTTTATGTTTCTTGCACTGTAAAGTGACAGACAAAAGCTCAGGATACATACAGAGACTACAAGTCTCCTATCCTGAATCTTCATCAACACTACCTTAAGAAGACAACATATGAAGTGCAACTCATAGCATGACATTAGAGCAAAACCCCCTCTAAAACAACTCATCCTTCTATAACTCTCCTACTGAGTAACTTACTAGACAGTGTACTTACACAAAAACATTGAGATTACTGTCACTCTGTAGAAGAAGTTTGATATATCTAAATTGTTGTACTTAAATCATTGCGACCTCTAAATCACATGACCATGATCTGCCATCACAGAGTAGAGAAATGACCCGTGAGCGTGTATATTTGCTTATGTTTTTCTTGCAGAGCATACATGTTTTACATACTGTGTTCCCTTTAGTGTAACCAGATTCCTGGAAGTGTTGTGACTACTTTGTATGTGTTATTAGATTGGATTACAGTGTAAGGTGACTGAGACTTTTTACTGCTACATACGTGTAAACACAGCAGATAAAACATTAGAAACTCAGCCTCAGAGGTGATCATAAAGCAAAGTCAATATAAACATTATTCCAATATATAAATTATAATAAAAGTTTAACAGAAAGTGAGCATTTTAATCTATTATAATAATTATTATAATAATAAGATAATAAACCTTTTCACGGTGGCCATTTTGAAGTGAAATAGTAGGTAAACACAGGTGTTACTAATGATATTAATTAAGGTCCTCTTCCATTCAGGTCAAACAGGATCAGGGTGTGGTGTATGTTCACTGGAAAGTCTCTGCTGCAATAAATGGAACTGCACCTTAATTAGTATCACTGAGCAACACCTGTGTTGATCCCACTATTTCATGTCAAAATGACCGCTGTACAGATTGTAATGACTTGTCCCCCACCTTCAGTATTACGCTATATGATGTACGACTGCAAGTAAAAAAATACTTTCATAATCAATTTATATATTGATTCATTTTTATTTATGCATTGTAGTTCCTCGTTCAAGATGTTACAACCACCGGTCAAAAGAGAGAAAAACAGGATATTGTCACACCAACTAATGCTTTTACATTTTGCTTTACATGCCAATAAATTCTGTTATAAATGATTAATTTTCAGTTGATCGATTAATTGGGTGTTTCAGCTGGAACTCGCATATATTTGATATGTTTTCCTGTTATGTTTATATGTTCATCACACACTGTTAACTAACCTACCTGCGTGTTTTCACTGCGTAGTTTCTGACACTATCACCACTATGGCTATGGAGTTATTAGTCAGCCACCATAAGGCAGCACAGAGCTCATGGGTGTAGAACTACAAAAGAAAACGTGGCTGCGTAACCCTTGACCCCCCCCCCCTGCGTCATTTTGCCGGGAATGCTGCACCACGTGTCTCCGGCCGGCGTGCCTGTTCCTCCGCTGAGCGATTCATTACTTTTCATTCTCAAACGAGTCGGGGCAAGGGAGTATACTTGCAAGATGGCGGCGCGGTGGGGAGCAGGCGAGGAGACTTTAACAGCGTGCAATATAGAGTTTTTCCCCATGGATACACTAGACGAGGTAAAGGATGTGTTTTATACTTCATTTCCCAGCATGTATTCCCACTGTTAATAGTTTGTGTGTGTGTTTCTGGGAGCAGTGTTGTGTGTACGAGGTGTACACTGCGCATGGAAAAGTGACACGTGGATGCAACCGTAGTATCACTCGTAAAACTTAGTCAAAAAGTACTTACTATTTCATGTTGGCTACAGCTAGGCAACCATCAGCTTGTGTGTGTGTATTAAATAATACGTAATGCTTCATTATGAATGTGCCGGTATCTCCTATCTGGCTGTGTGTTAATGCTAGCCGGTTTAGTGATCTACGCAGATTTCCTCCCTTTTATATAAAGTGTCTTTGAAATAAGTGAGGTGACAGCTGTGTATTTTTATTGGGTGATTGTCTGACATGTGCACCAGTTGTATAAATACTATTAATAGTGTGCATTTAAGCTCCATGAGTGGGTTTATGTGCAAAAGTACTCGGTGTACTGCTCAATTGATTCATCCACACGTGGTTTAAAAAAAAAAACAAAAAAAAACGCTGCAAAGATGCTAGTCTGCTCGCTGTGTCCTCACTGCAGTGTGGATGTATCTGTGTGTTTTTAAACCCAGACAGTGCCTTACATTAATTTGACCATGGTATAGTTTATAGGCTCCATGCCAACACGTTGCAGTAATGTGTCATCAGTGATGATGCACACCATGATGAAGCTCTTTTTTTAGGTTTAGACAGTGATCGGCGTCAGTAACGTTTCAAGCTGCACCCGCCCGTGATTGTTCACTTTTTTTTATTTTTTTAAACAACGTGTAGCAAGATAAGCGTTCATTCAAAACCTGTGTGTATCCACATGTGGTTTAGTCGTGGTGAATCACATGTTGGTTATTCTCGCACATGCGCAGCAGGCACAATCAATAAAGTCTCCGCACACACCCTTCAGTGGAGTTTTTATATGAATACTGTAGCTACGCGTACGTTTTTCAGCGTTTAACGTAATGTTTTAATGTTGTCCATCTGTTGAGGATTTTAAAATCTGAGACAGGAGCAGAGATCAGGGCCCTGCTTGGGTTTGTTGTAGTGCAACACGTGGGCTAAGGTAGCCTCCCTTTGGACGGGGTGAGGCAGGGATCAAACATGTCTGCGCACTGTGTGTGCATGTGTAGACAGAAACACGTGGGTCACTGTCAGCACAACTGATGAGGTTTTTAAGTTTAAAGTAGATAATCTTAGCACGTAATGTCACTTTTACCTGTTTAGCTTTTGTGTTGAGGCCCGTCTGCTGGACTTTTATTCAGGACTAATATAGTTAGGCAAAATCTGAAGAGTTGTTTGTTATACACCAAGTGAGCCTGCTTCACATGTATCTAGTACATTTCTGCTATTTACACATTGAGTTTTAGATTTATTTATTAAACCTGTATTTAAAATACAAAGATTTCAGCCTTACTAATGCTGTCCACTGAATTAAGCCATCTTTAGACACATTATTAATGGTATTTAACTCATTTATCAAGTTATCTGTAAAGTTCTAACTTATATTGATTAAGTGTAAATTGGATTCCTACATTCAAACATTTCCAATATGTTTCGCTATGTATGTCAGATCACAGGAAAATGCCTCTGGTATTTTGTTTTCAAATTCTTCACACTGGAACTAAAGACACATGCCTCCTCTTACCCTCTGGGGTTTCCTTTTCTGACTCTCATTTTCATGTGCCTGATTTGAGTTAAGACTTCCTCACAGCTACAACCACTGAATGAATAAATAAGCTAGGTTGACTGATTTCACTTTTGCAACTTCTAAACAGACTAGGCGTATGTTTTTTTGTTGTTTTTTTTAAAATAGCATTTTTCTGTTTATGCTCTTTGATTTGAAACCTGGTTCTGCCTAAACAGATTTACATTGCACTACATCGGTTTTGTAACTGAAGTGGTTGAACATCTAGGAGTGCTAAATCAAAGTAAGCTGGTTTTTAAAAACATGGAAAGACACCAAACAAACGCAGACAAGTCCAGCTGTAATGGAAATGTAGCCCAGTGGTTCACGTGTGACACTACAAGGTATTTCCAGTAAAGTCACAGATCCCAAATTATACTCACATCCTCAAATCTTTAAAAAGAACAGACATTAGTTGTTAATAACAGTTCAAGCTTTTTAATATTGTTTAATATAAAAATTTAGCGGGCTGATTAAAATGTTCAGCATACAAACAGAAGTTGTTTTATTGACGTGTACAAATAAACATTTGTTTCCCGTAACAACTATTTGTCTTCATCTATTTTGTACTGTGATAACTGAATGTTAGTAGCTGCAATTATGTACTTGTGTGCATGAACTTCGTTTTCAGTTGTGTTTTGTTTTTGTTGTTTTTTTTTCTCCAAATAAATCTCAAGTGTATTCTTCCCTCCCCAGACTGCTGTGCTGAGCTCAGAAGAAACTCTGGAGGCCCTTCAAAGCTGCTTAGACCCCTCCATTCTTTCTATCTTTGAGGACACGCCAACAATAGAGGCAAGACTAATTTTACACATTTGAACTCAAATATTAAAATAACCCAAGAGATCTGTGTGGGAGCATTGCACAGTTGTTTGTTTACACTCCCCGCTGTGTGTGATTTGACCTATTTTCCATGTGTTTTTTTATTTAGACGAAAGGACTAGACGACGAAAGCGAATCCACGCTGCTAACCGCCCTGACAGAGATCCTTGACAATGTGGATGATGAGAACCTGTCCCCGTTCGACACACTGCCCGACTCAGACCTGCTGTCAGGTCAGAAGGGCAGGGATCACTCTCCGGTTAGTAGCCAGCTGTCACACATAACTCTGAACAAGCATCTCACAGATTGCTGCCCTTATGGCAGATGGAGTGAAAGCTGGTGAAAGGAGAACTTGCTGACCTCCGGTTCTAAACTTACGTCTTGTCCATTACGTTAAAGTCTCCAAAGTGTGGGTGTAATAACAGCATTTTGCTTTTATCTTTTGCTCTCCAGCTCAGGAGATTGCTGTGTCTGTCCCGTTCCCCTCCAGAGAAAGACGCACTTTGTAGCACAAGACCCATATCAGCTGGAAAGGTAGCTTTTCACATTCATAAGCAACGTGTATACAAACTTGTTCAGCAGATGGATTTCAGGATTTATCTGAATGATTTTCTCTCCTGTCTGAACTCAGAGCCTTCCCAGGATGCACGCAGACTCTCTCCAGAGGAGTGATGGGGAGGAAGAGGAAGATGGCTCACTCACTTTGAGCCCAGTAGGGCATGATTCATCTCTTGACAATGACCTGCTGGACTGGAAAGATCTGACCCTCCCGCTTCCTGTCTCCTTTGAGCAGGAGGGTGAAGAGGGTGTTTCATTTAGCCTGGGAGACTTAGTCAGGCACATGCACCCGTACTGTATGACCATATGTGTGGAGAATGACGAGGGGGAACAGATGTTACCCGAAGGAGGAATCTTACTTGAAGTTGTGGACCAGGGAGAAAATGGAGAGCCAATCCTGGCCATCCCAGACATGGGCCTCCCAGTCTCTGTGCCACACCATGAAGTTTCAAATGAGGCCGAAGACGTGGCCTCTGACAGTTCGGAGCATATAGTCGTTGATGGTGATGATGATGATGTAACGGTCAGCGCAGCTCCAGTGAAAGTTGCAACCCCTGTGACACCCTGCGACCTGAGTTCTGATATAAAAGATGAAATGATCATTAAAAGACAAAAGGAAGAGATTAAAGCAAAAAGCCCCTCCAGGAGGAAAAAGAAAAAGAAAAGCAAGGAACAGCCCAAACCTGTGGAGGAAAGGGTCCTACGGAGTGGAAAAGTAAGAAGTACAGCACAGGAGTCACCCAAAAAGCCTGAAAAAAGGTCCGTCAAGGAAGAGAAGAAACACAAACTCCCAAAGGTTCCTCTTACCTCAGCTGCTGTTCCTCCTTCTGTAAAACCGAAGAAACTAAATCCAGGCCAAACTGAAATCACCACTACAACACTGTTGCCTGAAACGAATGTGCAAGTTGCCTCATCTGTGCCACCCAGTCAGAAAATGACTCCATTAAATGCTAGCCCTGAGAAGACTCAGCCTAGCTGTTCGCCCACATCAGTGAGCTCCCAACAGCCTCTTGAAATGTCTAAACAGCCAGCCCCCGAGAGGCTGGAAGGCTCATCAGCAGCTCTCTCTGCTGTCCTGCCCCCGGTGTCTTCAGAGAGCCCTGCAGCTGCTCCTACTCCTGTAACACCCCAGGCGACACCACCTGTTAGCGATGCCCTGCCTCCTGTGGCCCCTGCAGTCTCCGAGGCAAAGCCCAAATCACTCAGTCTAGCCGAGTACCGGAGGCTCAGACAGCAGAAAAAGCCAGCCCCGCTGGAAAATCAAGATAACGGCAACAGCACCAAGTGGCCCAGCCTCCCCGAGCTCCCTAAAGAGCTTCCCCCTATCCCCTGCCTGCCTGACCCCTGCCCGAAGGACCCTAGACGTCCCACCCCCCAGGTAACGAAGAAAGAACTGGAGGAGGTCAGGCCTGCGTGGCAGCCAAGAGGACCATGTGCACCACCCACCCCCGAAGCATTGTTGGTGCCACCAGCCTACATGGTTGCCTCATCTAGCAAGGTTTCCGCTGCAACTCCTGTCCCTAAACCCCAGCAAACACCTGAACCCTCCAAACCTTCCCTACCCCAAAAGCCCTCACTGCCTGCCCCCAGTTCAGTGGAGAGTTCACCCACACATCCACACACCACTGCAGTGCCTTGTGTGCCTCAAAGCTCTGAGTCTTCAGCTGCTTCAAAACCAGACACTCAGTTCATGTCGACAGTAGATAGGAAATGTTCTCCTGAACCTTTAGGGACAAAGGTTGGACTTGAGGAACCCCAAACCCAGCTTGTATCTCTTAAGTCTGTAGAGCTCACTAAAACTTGTCCTAAAACCACTACAGAGGCCATCAAACCCACCGCTGCTACAGTATCTCCTCCCAGCGCACCGCAGAAGATCGCTGCTTTCCCAAAGGTGCCCGAGGTCACTGCTCCTACCTTGAATAACCCCATCACGTCTGACAGCAAGTCCTCCAAACTCACCGCCAATGGTACTAATGTAGCCAGTGCTACTCATCCCTCAGACTCTGAGAGTCTAAAAGCGAAACCTGTTGTGCTTGAAATGAAAGAGAAACCCACTACAGCAGTGAAGCCAGAAAAGGCAAAGAGCCCCACACAGGAGCTGATTGAGGCCTTCACCAGTGAGATAGGTGAGCTTTAAGATGCTATACATATTTTCATAGCGAACATGTTTGCTGTGTTAGATGAGCTTAAGGAAATGAATATTTTGCATTATGTTATGTGAGCAAATACACAATTGATTGTAAGCAGATCCTTTGTGTATGACAGCATGTATGCTCAGCCGTCATACTCTGGATAAATTGTTAAATAACCACAATTCACTACTTTTTTATGTAGGTATTGAAGCTGCTGATCTGACCAGCCTGCTGGAGCAGTTTGAGGAAACCCAAGGTAAGTAATCAATAATGGCAGTGCTCTGTCAGAAACTATGTATGATATTGTTAAACATGGAACAAACAGAAGTGTACATGCACTGGCCAGTAGCGTAATGGGTCACATAGTACAGTACCACGCTCATGTAATCAGTATTAGTTTTTCCGATTTCGTCATGGCAGGAAGGTGGCATTCACCGTTGCCGCTATCTTGGTTTGCAGTAGCGGCTTAGCGAGTAGAAGGACTTTGATTAAAAGACTTCAAGGGAAAGCAAGTGCCTAAAGAGCTTCATTGATCACAATAAATGCACTGCCGTTGTGCAGATGCTTTGTGGTGGATCAGCAGTAAGGTGAAATGATCATTGCCTTTTTATAGTTTTGAACAACAGTGCGTATGAAGGTCATCTGAGTTCACAGTCCATCAATAGTGACCTACAGAACAAAGATTCTGATTCTCCTAGAGAAAGTGTTTTAATGCTTAAATGATTGCGTGGGGGGACTTCTGACAAAATTTTCCTGTCCCCTTTAAGAGACGGGTGCTGCAGGGGGGGGGGGCAGAGAAGCTGCTTTGTGCTCTTGTCTGCTCAGCTGCTGGAATTCTGCCCCGTCCGCAAATCCATTTAACTCTCGCCCTGCTGTCTTTGTTTGGGCGGATGTACAAACCCCAAACCTAACAAGTGGCTGGACTTTGCATGTGTTATTACTCGTGTCAGTGGACTTGTTATTGAACTATCACGCTGTGTACTATGGTTAATGCATCTGCTGCTGGAGAATGTCCCATGGAAACTACACAGTGCATTAATATTAGAAGTGTAAAACACGACACGCTGCATTTGAACCTGACATGCTGGTTCTTCCTGTGCCAGTTAAGCAGAATTTGTCCACATTTTTTACATTTCTTATTTTGGGGGGGAGTTGTTTCTCTGTTCATTTTGTTATTGCCTGTGCTGATGCACATATTTCCTTGTTCCTTCTCTCTTCAGCCAAAGAGGAGCAATGTGTGCCGGAGGTCTCTGGTAGAGCAGCAGCTGTAGGAAACTCTAGGTGAGTTACCCTACAGCCCTCAAGCTGCTCTGTATGAGTGGTCGTGATTTCCCTGAATCCTCGGGAGGGTGATAGCTCTGTGTGTGTGTGTGTGTGTGTATGTGTGTATGTGTGTATGTGTGTATGAAGGTGCACACCTTTTGCCAAGACCTACCGCAAACCCTGCTATTGTCTGGCCACAGTGGTGGCCCTCTCAGGTCTGAATTTGTGCAACTTGGCTTAATGTTTTTGTTTTGTATGAATTTGGCTGCACTCTATTCCAAAGTCAGACCTTGGGGGCAGCTATACTATTTATCAGTGATGTACTAACAGACTCCTGTGCTCCCTTTGCAGTGCTGAGTTAGCTCCAGAGAAAACGGTTGTGGAGCGTGTGAGAGCTAATGACCTCTCAAGTACTGCAGGTAATTCAGCATTTTGACTTTGGCTTCAAGACGAGTCCATTAACTTAAATCATTAAACTAACATCAGGAAAAGGGAATTTTCAGATTTTTATCTTTATAAAGTTTTATTCTGTGCTTGTTTGGCTTCAGGGCTCTGAATGCCTCCAGCATTAAAACTGCACAGTCATTAGATTCACTACCTTGCAGCACAGATGGCCAGCTGGGTATAATTGTGGTGCACTTTCTCTCCTCTGCTTCAGCTCTGACTCCTCCAGCCACTCCTCCCCACCAGATGTGGAAGCCCCTGGCCCCCATAGCCCTGCTGGGGAAGAGCAAGGCTGCTGAGGCCTCCAAGTCGAGCCCCTCCAAAGTTATCCAGATAGAGGCCCGGCCTCTGCCCTCAGTCAAGTCCCGCAGCAAACCCACTCCTGTCGCTGCCACTGTCGCCCCTGAAGTGGCATGCATGGACCATGACTATTGCCTCCCCAACAAAGGCAGCGGGGAGCCAGGCAAGCGCTGGAATGTCAAACAACAATCTTTCATCACTATTAAACCCATCAAGTCCACTGCAACCACTACACAAACACCCCCCTCTGCCCAGTCTACCACAACCGCTGTGTTTACAACCAAAACTCAAGATATTCCAATGACGGAGCCGCTGGATCACAGGACTGATGGGATGGAGAAAAGCTCTGTTCTGGAGACTCCTGATGCATCACCTGTTCGACAGGAGACTGAAGGCACTATTAAAGAAGGGAGCCCCAGTAAAGGACCTCTTGGGAGGTCCTACCGTCGGCATGCTGCTTCACGCACTCCCAGTCCCAGACCTAGGCCCAAAGAGAGGACCGGAGGTTGGTCTAGAAAAAGAAGAACCCATCGTTCTCCCAGCCCCATGTCCAGTGGTTCAGAGTCAGACTCCCATTCCTCTAGATCTAGATCTAGATCATACTCTCCATCTAAGAAAAGGTCAGGACCTTTTTAAAATATCTTCAGTTAGCATCCTGATTACCATTTCTGGGGGTTGTAGTTGTTCATCACTGGCGTTCCTTCCTGTTTCCTCTCTAGGTATCGTCCCTCCCGTCACTCTGGGAGTAGTTCCAGCTCCTCATCCCGTTCCTCCTCTCGGTCCTCGCCCTCTGTGTCCCGCTCCCCTCCCAGGAGGAGGAGAAAGTACTCTTATTCCTCCTCCCGCTCTGGCTCTTGGAGTCGCTCCAGGTCGCGGTCTCAATCCCCTCGCGGTCGAGCAGAGTGGAGCGGAAGCCGGAGATTGTACAGGTACAATACATGACTCATGTTCATCTGGGTGCTCGTCCATACATGGGTTTTATGGCTGTACTTTGACTTTTTTTTTTTTTTTAATGACTCCATCTTGTCTTCCTCATTCCCTCATGTAGGCCCAGCTATGGTTACAGTGCAAAGCCAAATCTAGAAGAGGTGAAGAGATCCAAGGAGAAAGCAATCGTAAGATTTTACTGAGTTCACGGGTCTCAAAGCGGAGTGGTTCAAATATTGTAACTCTGCATCATCTGACCAACTATGTTCTTCTCTCAGGAGGAGCGACGGGTTGTTTACGTTGGTCGAATTCGGGGAACGATGACCCAAAAAGAACTTCGAGAGCGCTTCTCTTTATTTGGCGAGATTGAAGACTGCACCCTGCACTTTAGAGACCACGGGTGAGTATTACACATGCATACATACGTTCTGTATTGTTTGCTTTTGTGGGATTATTTCATTGTTGAAATTATAACGAGGCTCTAATATGAGCAGATTGCACTGTCTTTGAACCTTTTTGGTCTGTTCTGTGACCTCTTAGGCCAAGCTACAGTGCTAAAGTGAATTCAGGCTTGTTTATAACTGGGGCCTCCTGGCAACACTCCCAGGTCGCTCTTTTAAGAGCAAGTCACAGATCTATGTACGAGGCCTATTATAGGCTTCACTGGACCTCTGACATACTTAAAGTGATTACAGGCTGACGTTTTTGCTCATCTGTCACAGGGACAACTACGGGTTTGTGACTTATTACGACACCAAGGATGCTTTCACGGCCATCGAAAATGGAAGCAAGCTGCGCAAACCTGATGAGCTGCCATTTGATCTCTGTTTTGGTGGAAGGAGACAGTTCTGCCAGTCCAGCTATGCTGACCTAGGTATGCACAAATGTGTTGTTAGCTGAATGCTGTTGATCTGTCCAGATTTGCAGAAGATTGGAAATATTGCCTGCAGTTCATAGTGAGTGTATGCTCACCGCAAACTAAATGCAACTGAGAGCTCTTGTACTTTGAACTAGAGCCAGTAACTCAGAAAGTTGGCAAATCATATGGCAACTACCCTTTTTTATGCTTCTTAAAAAGAGAAGCCACAATTTTCAGTTATCAAACGTACGGATGAAGATCAAGGATGTTGAATACTTAAACGCAAAGTCCTCATCAAGCAAGCCAGCAGGGCTGAGGAGACTCCGGTCATGTCCTCTGTATTGATTTTTTGAAAGTGGAGGTTTTATTGACCTGACCTGTTTATAAATGACATTACATAACACACAAAATACACATTATGGATTTTTAAATGTTGTCTAAAGACATATTTCAATGTGACTTTGGAATATAATGTATAATATAATTCACTTTGTATCAAATAAAGGAATCTTTCTCCACCAAAACTGTGTTCCTCTGGAGTGTGGAGAAGGATTTGAAACAGTCACATAGGGAGAATGTGGAAATTGTCTTCAAGTTTCTTTTTGTTGTGGCTAGTAAAATTTTGGGAAGGGTTTCGCCAGGGGGATTTGGACTCATGACTTGTGTATTTATAAAGTCTTTAGCACAGCTTTGGTTTCAAGCCACATCAGTCTTTTGAAATTGTCCCAACCCACACACAGTATGCTGACTTTCTGTGTCCTCCTCTTTACAGATTCGAGTAGAGAGTACGATCCATTGCCTGCGAAAGGCAAGTTTCAAGCACTAGACTTCGACACTTTATTGAAGCAGGCCCAGCAGAATCTGAAGAGGTAACAGGAGGCCTGCAGCAGGAAGCAGCTGACACTTACCTCAGAGCCAAAGGTTGGCTCCTCACCTGCAACACTGTCTTTACATTTTAGTTGTTGCATTACTTTTGCATAAGTTTGATTGTTTTATTTTGTTTCTGCAAGCTAACACCTTCTATTGAAGTGAAGATTTGTAATGAAAGTAGTAAAAGAAAAAAAATGGAATAAGTAAAGTAAAATAAATAATTTTTTAAAGTTTTATTTAAATGTAAAGTCAAATTTGAATTGTATGGAGAGAATCATTTTTAAAAGGGGGAGGTAAGTGGACTAGAACTCCCTAATTATTGGGAGAGGTTGTAATACATTTGAATGTACTACAAACCTGAATAAAAACAAAAAGAACCTGAAATTGTTTGCTTGGTTTTCTTTTTCATTGTGGATGGCATAGTCGTCATATTCATTCGTCAAGGGTTCGCACTATGCAGCACTCTCTCCTTAATTATGGTTGTAAGAACCAATTTGAGAATTATTGTTTGTACAAAATCTTTAGACTATTGTTTGTTTGCTTAGATATGTAAATTCATAATTTCATGTATGGACATATTTAATTTAACTGAAGTGTATATGGTAGTTGGATCACTTAGTGCAATGTGCTAGAATTCAGGAAGAGAACAATGGTCATGTGACCTACATGTGTTTGCTCAGTGTTTGAAAAAGTAATCAGTCTAGTTATTACAGTATTGCCTTTATTACATTCAAAGTGGCCAAAATTATTACATTATCAGCACGCATTACATTATTGGTTGCTAAAGGAGTAAATAATGAAATGAAGACTAGTTGAATTAAATGTTTCTTGGGTTTCATGGTCTTCATCTAGACCAGTGTTTGTCAAACTTTTTACATCTTGCAGCACCTCAGATGATTCATCCCATCCCCGTCTCCTGATCTGCACTTCTTCACATTTGGAGCAAAGACTGCAGTGTTTTTGCTCATGACTAATCATAGATGAATACGCGCTACCCTCATGACTGTGACTACAGAGCAGCCTGGTTTTAAAACTACAGTATTGTACTATAGTATGATGGTATTTCAGAGATTCCTCTGTGTACCACCAATGGTACTTGAATCACAGTATGAGAACCAGTGATCTAGACTTTTCATGGCAGTCTTTTTGACTTGTACAGGTGAAACAAATTTTGCTGCTCTGTTCCATTAAGAGTCCCAATGAGCCAACATGCCCTGGAAATGACTCATTTTAAATGAGTGTACCGTCATTAATACTAATTACACCAATACTTTTCCCGCTATGACATGTCATAAGGTTGAATTTGCTCACTGTGGTGACTTTCTGGGAGACTTCAATAGCATAGCATCTGATGTCAGTAACACTTTCCCTGCTGTCACAGTCAAAATGTCTGCTATGAAAAGAGAAATCACAAAGGAGAAAGGGCCTCTCATGCAGCATTTACCAGCTTTTAACGTATGCAAATTGTACTTCCTTTGCAGAGTTACTTCCTGTATTAGTTTGAGGTAATTATGCAAAAACATAAGTGCATATATCCTGGTGATTTTAGAACAAAGCATGCGTATTTCGCTGACACAGGACACACACAGGCTCAAATCATAACAGATGAGCAGTACCTCCTCCTCTCTGAACGTGTGGCGCTGGAGCTCAGCTGCATTCCTAATATGGACTGGAATCTCAAGATGGCAGAAGGCTGCTGAGATAGTCAACACAAGGACTGAAAAGAGTGAGACAAGGGACGTTATCTGAAGTTGTTGTGCAAAATAAGCAATGCAATTATGAAACAGGCTGCTTGATTAAGTGGGGGATTTATTATTGCTCTCAGTAACTACAAATAAATCGGATAGTCAGTTATGGCAGGAGGCACAATAGACAATGGACAGTTCTGCCCCTCTTTGCACTACTTCCTGGACTCTGTCATTGTAATTTCTGACTACCTCTGCAACATGCGGTGACTTTTATTCATCTGTTTAATGTTCTGTTAATTCTCATAATTTTCTATTTGTATATAACATTTTTATTTCTACAGTTACTTTGTACTTTTTATATATTTTTGCATATATGTTTAGCACAGGTTAGGTCCTCTATGCAAATGTTTAATTCCCCTTTCCTCCTTTTTAACTTCTAGAGTTTAACTCCTCTGCACATTTTTAATTCCTCTGTACATATTTTAAATCCTTGATTTGAATCCTTGATCCTTGAATCCTTGTTGAATTTCTCTGCAGATGTTTATTTTTTG
Organism: Protonibea diacanthus; assembly: GCA_028641955.1. Taxonomy (NCBI): domain Eukaryota; kingdom Metazoa; phylum Chordata; class Actinopteri; family Sciaenidae; genus Protonibea; species Protonibea diacanthus. The sequence continues at coordinate 13,099,777 of CM053989.1, forward strand.
CTACAAATGTTTAATCTCTCTGTATTTAATTTTAGATTTATCTCCGGTTAATTTTAACGTGTGGTTACTGTGTGATAAGTTAATTTTTATATTCAGTGTATGTTTCTACTGCCATCAGACTTTTTAATTATTCTATAATTGACAGATGAGCTGACAGACAAATGAATTTCCCCTTGGGGATTAAGCAATTAAGTAATTCTGTAAACCTGTTAGATATACAGTATGTTTGTGTTTGGCGTTGCGCAGTAGCGGTGTCGTCTATCTCTTTGCCTCGTTGACATCTTTGCGCTGTTTTGTCACGCAGATCTAGTTTTGACTGGTTTAATCTAGTCCCGTGAGCATGCGCACTCGGTGTAAACAGGAAGAACCGACGAAAAGCAGGGCAGTATCTACCATAAAGAAGAACATGAACGACCAAAAAACAACGAACGGCTTGATTTTCTTTATATATTAACACACACAAATGTTGCCGTCTGCCACCTGATAGCATTTTCGTTACATCTTGTAGAAACAGTCGCTAAATTTTCGACAACTTTGATAGACTCGCTAATACCGTAAAGCTAGCGAACGTTAGACAGTGACGATTAATTTCCTCTGCCTCTTCCTTTTTTTTTTTTTTTTTAGCCAAACTACGTTTAAAAATAACCCGATACTATCTGAATTTGTACGTTACGCCGAAAAGAAATGGTTCAAAAAGATAAAACACTGGAGACTGCTCCGGTGGATGGTGAGCAGCAGAGCCCCAGCCCAGTCTCCGGAGAGGCTTGTGCAGAGGCCCCTGGCCCGGTGGAAGAGTCCAGCATTGCAGTCGAACCGACGGGCCACAGAAAATTCATAAGCGGGGTCGTGGAAGGTAATGATAACATTAAATACACCGCATATATTTACATTTGATCCTGTCGTACATGAATATCGTAGCTCAATGCCGCAGCAGTCCTGCTTCTGTGGTGGACATGACTGGTGTTGTCAGGCATTATGCTAATCCACACTTGGATTGACATTTGGTAATCGACTGTGAAACGTGTCATGTTAAAAACATCATCAAGTATGCAGATTATAAATGAACAATTGTCACACGGCCTTCACAGACAGATTGAGTCAGTATCAGTAATCACATGTAATCGATGATTTGCTTTGGTTCGTGTCGTAAATTGTTGATTTTGTGTCGTTTGGCCTCTCATCAGACTAACTAAGAAAAAACAATTACTACAAGCCTCTTGTAAATCAACTTATTGTACTATTTTTTTCACACTTCATGGCACTCCATAGACAGAATCATTGTGTGCACAGGAAATGTAGCCACTGCAGACTGCATGGAAACTGAATTTATTGTTTGCTGATGCAGGCTTTTATGGACGACCATGGACAATGGAGCAGAGGAAAGAGTTATTCAGAAGGTATGTTGTGATGAATCATGTGATTTATTTAAGCAAAGATGTAAATCAAATTAGATTGATAACATAGCTAAGTAGGGGTGTCACGATTCTCGAAACCCACAATCAGATTTGACAGTTTTAAGACCATGATTTGATTAGATTTTTGATTGAAACATTTCATTTTTGCAGCAATGACAGCTCTGCCATTGTCATTGTCATTGTATTGATTTGTACAGCTCAGCAGATCATTGGTTGTATCTCCTGACAGCTGTTACATATTCATAATAATTTTCATAAAAGATATGTTGTATCATATACAGCCATATCTTTTTTTGCAATGGTTATAATTTATAATTGGGAACAAACTGTCAAACTTATAAAAGAAGACCAATAGATGGCAGACAGGTACTTCACAGCTCATCTGTAAAAAACTGATGAACTGGGAGAATCATTAATCCTAAGTTTTCATAGATCAATCAACAGTACATATAATATTTAAATTGTGACACTCCTCGTAGCCAGATAATGTAAGTTGTTATTCTGAGTTTTCACAAACTTGCATTTCACAGGCAGCAGAAATGGGGACTGAATACATACCTTTATGCACCCAAAGATGATTACAAGCACAGGATGTTCTGGCGAGAGCTGTACTCGGTGGAAGAAGCAGGTGACTACAGATCTTTGGACGCCTAGTTATCTCAGTTAAAGGGCAGTCAGTTTTAAACACGGGTGAAGTGGTAAAAATGCTTTCAAGTTCTTATGAAGACACAGTGATGCATTCAGTGAGTGACTTTCCACTTTCCAATTATCCTCTAGAACAACTCATGACTTTAATTGGTGCTGCTAAGGAGCATGGGATAGAGTTCATCTATGCCATTTCCCCTGGATTGGACATCACTTTCTCCAACCAGAAAGAGGTTTCTGCACTAAAGAGGAAACTTGATCAGGTATTGCAGCATTTTCAATGTTGTATTATGTATTATAAACAATATATATAAACAACAATGTGTTGCAACTCTTGAAACGTATCTTCAAGTGTTTCATGTGCCTCACACTCTGTATTTTATGTTCTCTAACCTTTTTGTTTGATTTCATTTCCAACCCCTTCCTCGCCCCCCTCAGGTTACTCACTTTGGCTGCAAGTCATTTGCCTTACTTTTTGACGATATTGACCACAACATGTGCCCCGCTGACAAAGAAGTGTTCAGCTCATTTGCACACGCTCAGGTTTCCATCACCAACGAAATCTACCAGTACCTGGGAGAGCCTGAAACCTTCCTCTTCTGTCCCACAGGTAGCCCAGTGCTATGTCTGAATCATGTGCATATTTTAAACAATTGTTTCATCCACTTGTTTATTTATTATTTATTTGTTTTATTGCCTTGATATCCAGAGTACTGTGGAACATTCTGCTACCCAAATGTCCCTCAGTCCCCCTACCTCCACACAGTAGGAGAGAAGCTGCTGCCCGGCATTGATGTGCTGTGGACAGGTGAGTCTAACCTGTCACCATTACTACTGTTAAGTATACAGTCATACATCTCAGAGCAGTTGTGCAAACTAATTCTTTTTTGTTTTTGCAGGCCCCAAGGTGGTGTCCAAAGATATCACAGTGGAGTCTATTGAGGAGGTGTCAAAAATCCTAAGAAGAGCCCCTGTGATCTGGGACAACATTCACGCCAATGATTATGACCAGAAGAGGCTTTTCTTGGGTCCATACAAAGGCCGCTCCACAGAGCTCATCCCCAGGCTGAAGGGAGTCCTCACCAACCCTAACTGCGAGTTTGAGTCCAACTTTGTAGCGATTCACACACTGGCCACATGGTACAAGTCTAATATGAATGGGGTACGCAAGGATGTGGTCATGAGTAAGTATGATCTTAATGTTTACTCATTTGTGACACTTTGATGTGGATGCACTGCTCAGCAGGTCATAAATCCACGCTTTTGTCTGTGTTTGTTCCTCCATCTTACCCTTTACCAGCGGATGGCGAGGACAGTACAGTGTCCATCCAGATCAAGCTAGAGAACGAGGGCAGTGATGAAGAGCTGGAGACAGATATGCTCTACAGTCCACAGCTCGCTTTAAAACTGGCTCTCACCGAATGGCTGGGAGAATTTTGCGTTCCTCATCAATACAACAGTAAGAGCAGTCCCATTATTGAATCATGTCTATGCTAATGGATTGTCTAGCAGTAATAGATTCATCGTGTTGGCATGGACAGCCTAAAATTATAGTTTGACGACTGAAGAACATTATGCATTGAGGCTCAACTCTGTCTTTCAGGCCGACAGGTGCCTCAGAGTGGTGCCAAAAGCACAGCCATCGATGTGTCAGCCATGGCTGCTCCCTCTCTCTGCTCTTCCACAACAGTCACAACGGTGTTCCAGCAGCCCATCATGTCTCCAGCCATGCCACCTCTCTGTCTGGATCCACTCTCACACCCAATGGCAAAAAGACCTCAGGAAGAAGAGGAGGTGAGCTGTGGTTCCCTGTGGTTTGGTACCATACCGAAATTCCACTTTTTTCTCTAATATTACATCTGTATATGGTTTTTACAAGTATTAATTTTACTGCACCTGTGCAGGTGGAGGTTGAGAAGAAGGATTCAGACGAGGAGCCCATGGAGATGGTGGTTGAGAAGATGGTGGATGAGCCAGAGCCAGAAACAGAAGCCGATCCAGAGGAGAAGCTTGTAGGTCCTATCTTAGCTGAAAAAATGGCTGAGGACTTGAAACCCATGGATACAGACAAGGAGAGTCTGGCAGAGTCAAAGTCCCCCGAAGAGTCGATCCAGGAGGACTCTGGGAGTGATATTGCTCCCATGCAGACAGACGATCAGCTAAAACAGGTGCCGCAAACATTTGTGAGTTTTTTTTTCTCCCCTTTACACCCACAAAGCAGAGAACAAATGACGATTCCCCACAGAGTCGCTTTATTGCTGGTTTGTGTTCTCAGGATGTGTTCGTACCTGGGCCCAACGAGAAGCCGCTGTTCACAGCAGAGCCCCTCACACTCGAGGACCTGAGCTTGCTGGCAGAGCTCTTCTACTTGCCTTATGAACATGGAAACAAGGCCGTGCAGATGTTGAAGGAGTTCAACTGGCTACGGGCTAACAGCAGCGTCGTCAGTGTCAACTGCAAGAGAAAGGAATCTGAAAAGGTCAGTTCATTCATTGCAGTAAATGCACAGAAGTTAAGAGAACGAGGTCTGTGTGAGAAAACTAGTTCATTAATAACAGTTGGTTGCTGAAAACAAAATGGTGGATGTGTACTACCCATACTGTCCATTGGGTGGTGTGGTTATGATAAGAGATGGAGTGCACCAGTGCAATCATGTTTAATTATGTAAACCACAGCTTCCCTTATTAGATTATCTGCTGTGTGCACAGAAAAGCACAGACACTTTAAAACAAGTGCTTTTAATAGTATGACAAGAAAAAATGTCAGCTGTGCTAAAAGGCCTGTTACAAACCAAAATAGTCTAGTGCTGCCCCCCTTTTTCAACATTATTTGCACTCATCTCTATCTCTGTGTGGCCCGCAGGTAGCAGAATGGCAGTCAAGGGCAGAGAAGTTTGAGGAGATGTGCTGCTCAGTCATCCAGATGTTCACGCGGCTGTCCAATTCGGCCAACCGCACCATCCTGTACGACCTCTACCCTTACATCTGGGACATCAAGAGCATCATTTCTATGGTCAAGTCTTTTGTCCAGTGGCTAGGTATGTATGAGTGGAACCATAAGGCACTCACTCTTAGAGAGCAGTAGCATAGCAATAGTCTGAGCGAGTCACAGGTACACACACTCCATTAAACAAAATCAGATTATAATAAGAAAAAAACACTCTAATGATCAATTATTTAGGTGCATGGATTATGTTGTAATGCAGTAGTAGATTTTATGGGGCAAAATTTATCATTATATCACACATGTTACATCCTGCACAGTCTGCTTAACAGATGTTAGTATCACTAATCAATTTTCTTTTAAAAATGTCTCGTTGAGACCTCGGCCACCACCTGTAAGCAAGGTGGGAATCAGAGTCAGGCCCCATTTTAAATTGAACATTTTATTATAGATCAGTTCAGCACAGATCAGATGCATCACTTCTTAATAGTTCTGATTATATTAATTGCTCTTGTTTTTACCACATGTCTTCTTTTTTTCTTTTTTTTCTTCATCTGACTGAATGCCGCTTGCACTGCTAGCATTCTCCTTATTTACTCCATGGCTACTCCATCTCGGTGATATCTAAACTGGGCCTCTGTGGCAAAAGTCCCAGCAGGGTTACTGCTGCTTGCTGTGTATCCAGTAACATCACTGCTGCATTCCCACACCAGACACTTGCTTCCATCTCTCTGTCTGTGGGGATGGGAGCCAGGGGGAAGTCCCCATCCCCCCCTCCCCCTCGTCCATGCCCTAGCGCGCACGCGAGCTTGGAGAGCAAGTTGACTGACTGACTGTGGAAGGCCATTCTGGTGCATAAACGGAGTCAGAAAGACCCAAATCGGTCTCTGTTTTTTCAGATGGTTTTTAACACGAACCATAGAAATACACTACAAGACGTTTTGTGTTGTTGCCTCACTGAGTAGTCTCTAAACATGAGGTGATGATTTCAACTCTCTGAATCATTTGCTCAATCTGTATCAGGGTGCAATCCATCACCTCGTATAAGAGAGAGTATACGCTTTCTCTCTTTCTCTCCCTCTTTCTCCCTCTCCTCTTCACCTCCCACTTTCCTTCATTCTTTCAGATGGTGCACTGTGATGCAGTTTGAGTGACATTCAGCCTTGCAATAACACCTCCAGCTTATTTTGGGAGTGTTCTTTTGAATAGTCTGAAGCACCAGCATGGCCTGTAGGTTACCCCCCCTGTAACCCAGTTTCATTCGCAGGTTTCTGTCCTGTCCGGCTATATGGTAAAGCTGAGGATTCTAGCCCACAGTACACAGCAGGCAGCATACCCACACTGGCAAAGCCACACCAAAAATCAACACTAGTGGTTTAACGCACCGGGAATTTATTGTAACTCCACTCTAGCAACACAGGGGAAATTGCGTGCCCTGTAATTAACATCTTAATAACTGCAGTGTCATTAAGTGCCTAACTGTTGACTTCTGCTGTTGTCATTAGCAGGTTTTTTTTTTTACATCAGTCCCCATGTTTTCCCCTTTAATAGAAGCTGTGCAGTCGGCACTTAGTCACAACCTCCGTGGTTATTGTACTGAAAACACTTACTAATAACTATTTTCTACTGTTTTCTCCCTTTACTGTGTACAGATGGAAGAATCCACAGTACAAGTTTCTACTGCTATTGGATCGACAGTGGCCGATGTATGCACAGTGCTGGCGTTGTCTTTCTTTTGTCCATGTTTGAAACAGATTTATGTAATTTTTATTTTTTGATAAACTAGATCTATAAATGTTAAAAGATTGATTTGGAGGAAAGGAAGCAGCCCTCCGGATGAAGTCACATTTTGCGCAGCGATTTAGCTTTGAATTCTAAGTGTTAACTCCCAAATTTTTCTCTTTGGCAGCATCTCTCTAACTTATTTTTTTGTTTCTGTCAGTAGGCCTATAGAAATTCCCAGACCAGCCTGATGCACCTACTCAAGGGAATTTAAACTTGGCTTTGAAATGTAACCACGGCACATGATTTTCATCCTACCTCAGGGATGATTCTGACTGTGTAGCTACGATACCTGTGCTCACATTAAAGCCTGAATCATGCAAAGAACAGGAGTTGCATGTTTTCTGCGTAACTGGGATTGATCCTTCAGGTGGAAGTATTCCACTGAGAGGTTTTTAATTTGAGTAAGCAAGTTCAGTGTTCCTCCCGTGGGTGCATCTGTGCGCTGTGTCATTTCGTCACAGGAATTGTTTTAGGTGTCAGGGTGAGGGTCATATGTAAAGCAGTGTTAGTATCCTTCCCGCGCGCTGCATTTGTCTGGTCACATGACAGGGCTTCTCGTCAACCAGGGTTAGACTTTGTTAGCAGCAACGCTTCTGTAGGTAGAAGAGCCCTGTGTGCTTTAGATATATCCACCTCTTCCCATGCGTTGTCCCAGCAGCGTATCTCACCTGCAGTCTGTCTAATTGTGGCTTCTAATAGTCAGCTGAGAGGCCCTTTTAACTCGGGGAATGTTCATGCTACCTCTCGTTCCGTCTTCCTGGTTTGATGACTCTCCGGTCATGTGACGAGGCAGATAAGATGAGAATGTGACTTCACACGGGGTGCTAAGATGAGTGGGGTGACGGCAGCTGAAGCTTACTTTTGTAGTTCGTAGACAGTATGGGGTTTGTTTGTTTTTTGTTTTGTTTTTTTTTTGGTTCCGATGGTCAGTATAATATTTATGAAGTCCTTCAGCTGAACTGCACTTAAGTCTGTTCTCTCTTAAGTTTTCGGACCGTGCGTTCCACTGCATGAAGTTCTTATTTCTTAAATATGCGTACCATGTTATATGGAGCAGTTTGACATTGTTGTATTGGCAAGAAGAGTTGGAGGTGCAGAGATTTTAAAATAATTCAAATCTTGGACCTGATTTCTTGCAAACACGTAAGCTTTAGTTGCTCAAGCCCCATTTTATCATAAAATACTTCCTCTGAATATAATTTATCTATTCCAAATTAGGTCCATTTTATGTTTTAATGGTTTAAAAAAAAGATAATTTATTTATATGGATTATGCTATTAGATGCATATGACCCCCTTCCTCCCCATCTCCCCACTCGTTTCATCTGTGTCAGAGAGCCCCATCCTGTGGTAACAATGTCCGCTTGGCTCTGCTCCTAACAGGGTGTCGTAGTCAGTCCTCAGCACAATTCCTTAGAGGAGACCAAGAGCCCTGGGCCTTTAGGGGAGGTCTAGCAGGAGAGTTCCAGGTATCTAATGCACTGAATTTACAGCAATCAAATGGAAAAAAAGAGTGTTGTTAGCAAAGAAGACAATGGTAATATGTGCGTAGGTATGAAGGGCTTTGGTCTGTCGAAGGTGAGCTGATTGTACTGGGTCAGGCTTCATAACACCCGGGGTTCCACCCCCTTCACATGTCCTTGTATTACTCTTGGGATATTGTCAGTCTGCGAGAGGGGAATGGGTGGCCTGAAACCCATCCTGACAAAAGAGCTTACAGCCAGTGTTTGGCATGGCATTTTCTGATTGATTAATTTGAATTTCTTTCAGCAACTGCCCAAGGAGATGCTGCTTTTCCCTAGCGCACGCAGCGCAAGCGAGCATGGCTAGGTTTTATTTTCATGACATCTCATTTCTTTGCAGGAAAGCACAGCGCACAAATTACCAAGCCAACCCTTTGCAAGCGCACGCACAAGCATCGCAGCGCCCGCGACTACGCAAGCATGTTTGCAAACGGGAAAACTCCATGATCAAACACACCTGCCCAGCCAAAAGTGTTCTCTCCATCCTTGGAGAGTAGCAAAACTCATGATGGCAACTGATATTGAACAGCTCAGTTTGCTCACATTTAATTTTCGTCTTTGGTTTTTTTCCTGGAGTTCTCTCCGTCTCTCTGCGCCAGCATCATTATTTTTCTCAACAGGAGGGTCCTGCGCAGCGAAATATTGCGATGTCTTACAAAAGGGAAAGGAGCATCTCCTTCAGCCAGTAAAACCTTAGTCAGACCAAAATACAACCCTTGTTTTATTATATTTGAAAAGCAAATATGTGTGTGCTTGTTGTGCTATGTTCCTTTAGCAAAATTGAGAAATGTGGCGTTTGCTGTTGTTGTCCGCTGTCAGATAAATAAGGAATCTCAGTCAAGATTGTTTTTTTTACAATATTTGCCATTCCAGAGCACGTTCCTCCCTTTTTGTATTCCCTTTTTATCTGATAGTGGCTCAGCTGTAGCAAATACACAGTGAGGCAGTCAGCCAGTCACAGCACATCACCCGGTCTCAGTGGAACTGAACCTGTTTCTTTTGATACCCACAGAGATTGTTGCCAATAGAAGGGGCAAACGATCTTTTCTACCAACCTCCACCTTCAATGCCAACCTCCAAACTCTATTCCATAAGGCCGTACTTTCCCAAAGATGAGGTAAGATGTTTGTGTGTTTAGTTATGACCTTTTTCGCATCAGACTTTTATACCAGAACACATTTTGTCCTTGAAGAATTAACGAATACAGTCTGCAAGATTAATAAGACTGTTTACAGAAAAATGACACAAATTAAATATGATATACTTAATTATATTTATTTAGCCTTTTATATCTGCAGTCACTGCGGGCCCTCTGTCACAGAGTCCGTGTTAAACTGCCATATTTCCACAGTAGCTGAAATGAGTAACTACACCACTAGGTGCCACTAAATCTCACATACTGGTCCTTCAATAAGGCTTAAACATTATAAATGTACGGTTGTACAAATGATGTTGGCCAGTTGTTTGTATTCCCAGCAGAGCTGGCCTAGTTTAAGCTGTGAATACTCTGTGCTTGATATGCCACAATGCTATGCTCAGCTGCTCAATATGTGCTGAATGTCAAGGCAGCTTCAGATTCTCTAACCACATTGACATTCTTTGTGGCATTTTCTGGGCATAGCTTTATCTTCTATATCCATTGTTAAGGTGTGTGTCATAATCATAATTATTATAGGTGTTGCAACTCAACTGCTACAATAACAGCTGTGTCTGTCTTTCCCTTTGCAGGCTGCAGTTTATAAAATCTGTAAAGAAATGTACTGTGAAGGAATGGAGGACGTATCTTTCTCCGATGAGGATCCTGACCTCATAGGAGACAGGTAAAACATGGAGATGTACTTCAAACCAAAGCCTGGACTGGAATTCAAATCAAAATGGCTGACATAAAAAAAATACACACTGTTTGTTCACAGGTTAGTAGGAGGTCTCCTGACACTGAGTTCAGAGTACGGGTTTGTGCTGGAGGACGATGAAGGGATCTGTGGTTATGCTCTTGGTACCGTGGACGTCAAGCCATTCCTCAAGAAATGCGAGTTGAGCTGGATTCCCTTCATGCAAGAGAAGTACAACAAACCAGACTGCCAGAAGGACCTCACAGAGGCTGAGGTAGATCTTAATCTGTCTCTCTTACTATGATAACATCTGTATCAGGGAGCATATGATTGTTGAATTTTTCTTTACCATGTCGTCCCCGTAGAAGATCATGCTGAGTTTCCATGAAGAGGAGGAGGTTCTTCCAGACTCTTTCCTCTCCAACTTTCCCTCTCTCATCAAGGTGGACATTCACGCCAAGGTCACTGACCCCAGTGTGGCCAAAAGCATGATGGGTTGTCTTCTATCTTCCCTTAAGGCCAACGGTAGGTTGCAGCCGTCTTCAGTTATGACAGAAATGTTAATTGCTACCGCTTGTGCTAATTACAGAAAGAACATATTGCATATTGCATATTAATTAAATGTCATCGTCTCACTGATCGTATCTACATGATATGTGAAAATGAGTCCAGTTCTGAGTTATGAGACATAGTTTGTCCATGTTATGGTTAAATGCATTAGGATTAGGAACTCGTTCATACAAGTTCTGTAAACCTGTTGGGGCGTTCAGCTTTAAGAAACAGAAACTATCAAAGTGCTGACTGAAATGATCTGCTCTTCCTGTGTTAGAGGTCTTGAACCAGTTTATTACTGGCCAGGGACTCCGTAAAGGATTATTATAAGCTTAGCTCCATATTTGGTCATAGTCATTTCAGGAAGATAGAGACTCAGTGTTCATCTGTTTTTTCTCTTTCTCTTCCAGGGTCCCTCGGTGCTTTCTGTAAGGTTCGTCAGACTGATAAGAGAATGTTGGACTTCTATAGTAAGCTGGGATGCTTTGAAGTGGCCAAAATGGAAGGCTTTCCCAAAGACGTCATCATTATGGGACGCAGCCTATGAAGAAACATCCTGCTACAATAAAAGACAGAGAAAGAGAGAGGGAGCGCAAGTCAACGTGGCTTAAACATGTTTGCTACCTTCATGAGAAAACCTTCCATGATGATTTTATACTATATTACCATCTGGGCTAGCCCCGGGAAACCTCTTTTTAGGATTTGTGTACAGAAGCACAGCAGTCGCACACACACAGTTTCCCTGTGCTGCCCTTAGATATTCTGGCTCTGTTGGATTCAGCAGCTCTGAAGCTAAAAGGCCGAGGAGCGATCTGTAGTCAGATGATTTGAGCCAACATGGAAGAGTGGCACTCCAGCGTTGATTTCTGGGGTCCCACTTCTCATATACCTCCAGGAGGCAGGAAATAATAACTCCATAAGCCTTTTCCTGATTTAATCCAGTAGCCATTACATGGATTACGCCCGCATGCCCTTACGCAAAGTGTCTCTATCTGAAATGGAAGCATAGCTGTGAAATGAGGGCAGCCTGTATCTCAGGTAGTGTCTCACTACCAGTACGTTCTGCTTTCCCAGCTTTAACATAGAGAAATAACACAGCTGTCGACATAAGTAGGACACCTTTGCACAGGATGTGAGGTGCTATGGGAGAGTTTGCCTTTCATCATCACATCATGGTATTTCCAATTGCACCACAATAGACTCGGAGAAAGGGCCTTTTTAAGTGGCGTGTTTCTAAGAAGAATGATGTGAAATATCTTTACACGTGAAAATGTGGGTGGAAATTCGTAGCTTTTGAGGCTTCTGAAACCTGTTAAGATCGTTAACTGTTAACAGAGCAGCAGAGGAAAAGTATTTGTTGAGACTGCTAAAGACTCAACAAGGAGGTCTTCTGAATTTCTGTTCATGTGGTAGTAACATTTGGAAAGCAATAGAAAAGCTTCCACAAGTTTACACACGGGGTTATCAGCCTATTTCTGTTCAGCGCTTCGCTCGTGGCCATTTTTCTTTTTTTTTTAATCAGAATTTTCTTTTTTTGCATATTCCCCCTTTAAGCTATTGCCTTTTGGTTCATTGCCTTTGGATTTTAGGTTTATATAACAGACCCAAGTGTCTTCTGTGTAAAGACTTTCTAACACATGTCAATTGGGTACACCTAGAGAACACTCATTTTGGGCATTGGCCTTGTTTGTTGCTCAAATTCCAGAGATGTAGCCCGTCATTGACAGTCACGTGTCTTAGTTTTGCCCTACCAGCTCCCAGAGTCCAGCACAGAAATCCCTCAGTCCACCTAAGCTGACTGACTGCGGTACGTCCGCCAGCGAAAGCTGCAGACCGTCTCATTATGTTTACGTAAAGTGACGCTTTTACTAACATTAGTCTGGCACCAATTTACATTTGACTGCTTCAGTTAAAATTAATAATCGTAAAGATGTAGAAGCATAAACACTCTCTCTGTCATAAAGCTGCTCAGTTTTTTTTTTTTTTTTTTAATTAACCACTAATTCCAAACCTGACACGTAAAGTAGCGACGTCCGAGAGGTGTGCCATGCTAAAAAGTTATTTCATGCTAGTCATTGTTATTAGAAGATAAATCAGGTTACGTGTGTCTTCTTGCATCCCTCCCTGCATTCTTTCAACATTGTGTTCTCTCAAATGAATGTCTTCTCGGTTGAGCCTTGGTTAGCGCTCTTAGTGTCGCAAAGGTTGTTAAAATCCTGTCACCAAAGTGACTCCCACACTGTGAAGGTGTGGGTGCTCGGAACAGAAATTCCCAGGCCCTTTTCCTATCTGTCCATCGAATGTTTTATATTCTGACACATTTCCCATTTGTTTTGTAAATGTATATAGTTACTTTAAAAAAAAAGCACTTGGAGATAGGAGTGTTCTGTTGGTTGCACAAGGATCTTCAGTTGCTCTAAAGTAGCTGCCTGGCAATGTGATGTTTTGATACTGTGTACTTTCATAATGTGCATGAGGTGTATTGGATTTGCTGTGGCGGTCATTAGAGTAACCTCATCTTGTGCTGCACAGAGGAAGAAGCATGCCACTCACCTCTGTGAGCATAATACTGTAGTTGGTAGACAGTCTGTAAACACTGTCAATCATAAAGTGTTATTATTTTGTATATCTTTATTGAAACTGTGGCTGGCTTTTTGATGTCTTTTTTTTTTTTTAAGGAAAAGAAAACTCTGGCCTTGTCCTTGTTACACAGCCGTCCCACCTGGCTGCGTTTCAACAAGGTGTGAAACTCCCCAACAGATCCTCTGAAACGACAGCAGAACAACAACAGACGCTCGTTTTCAATGGTTCACTCTGCATTTTTTTTGTTCGTCTACGCTCGCCAACCGTGTTCGATAGAAATGGGCTGTGACTGAGAGAAAGGGCTCCAACTGTACATTCTGAGTTTAGGCTGTGGGGGGGGGGGGGGGGGGGTGTTCATTACAGTGACAGTTTACCGTGTAAAATTTGTATGTAAGATACATAAGATTAAAAACTAATAAACCATAATATGTTACTTGGTTGCTTTGTGTCCTTTTGTGTTGCACAAATATTCCTGTGAGCCAGTTGCATTATTCCTGGACTTCAGGAAAAATGTTTTTAAAATGTAAAAAGTGTAATAAGAGTTTGTTTTTCAGGATTAAATACGATTCTTGGACATTTCACACTTTTTGTGTTGTTCCTCACAAATCATTAAAAAACTAAACGTTGCAAATGTTGCAATCCTTTATTGGGTACTATGCATAATTTGTATCGTAATTTCTTATTAATGTATTAGTTTATCTGAATTTAATTATCATAAATTATTATTTTAATTAGGTTTGTTTTTCTGGATTGTATGGGGCACTTGAACATTTCACTTTTTCATATGGAGACTTTTTGTGTTATAAGTTGTTCCCTCAGCAGAAAAACTCATTTAACCTAACTTCAGCTAGATTTTTGTTGCAGTCCTTGTATCCATGTATAATTTTTATTCTAATTACTTATTAATATATTAGTTTATTGTACAGTTTTTGGATCAGTGTCTCTCTCTGTCTGTCTGTCGGCGATGAAAAAAATACTGAGCTACAGGCGCGCGCCGTGATGACGTATCCGACACGCTCATATCTTTGCGCCGCGCTTGTTATTTTTCGTGGATGCTCCATTTGGCAGTAAACTGTGAACAGCTAATCCACATTTAGAGCTTCGACAAAATGTCTTTCATCGAAGATACGTCCTCAGATCTCGGAGTGGCTCGTCAGTCAAAGTTGGAGAGCTTCCTGTTCAGTAAGGACGATTTAAGCACAGTTTATCAGTCCGGCTGTGGAGGCGCACACGTGGGTCTCCCCTGTGATGTGACAGTGAAGAAGCTGCTTTGATATTTCTGCAACCATTCGGCGTGTTTCTGTGTCATCAGCCATTCATAAAATCTAAAAGCTGTAACAAAATGTTGGTTTTGTGTTCCAGGCTGCGAGCTGTCCTCCAAAGTGCCTTTCTACACTTTCCAAGGAGATGAAGAGGAGGACCTGGAGCACTTCCTTGAACTCAGAACAGTATGTACATTTGCTGTTAGTTTGTTCATACTTGTGTGTCTAAGTGTTTTCATGTTTTATTTAGTGACAAGTCAGTAACTGAATCCATCTTGCGATCCCTGCAGGTTTGTCTGGGCGAGGGTGTCAAGGAGGAGAGTAATGTGGTGGAGGTAACGGCCATGAACCACCAAGGAAAGACCATTTCAGTGCCCATCGCCAACCTTCACATCAGCTGTCTGCCCATGGTACAGTGTAGTGATTTCTCTCTGTGCAGGTTAATTCATCTCACACACACACACACACACACACACAGTCACTGACCTTTTTACCTTCTTTTCCTCAGGTGAGTCTGGGAGAGTTTGAGCTGAAAGCCCCAGTGACCCTCCGGCTCAAGGCTGGCACAGGACCAGTTACTGTCAGTGGGTTACACCTCATAGGTAACAGTTCAATTTTTTTTTTACTTAACAAAAACACGTTGAACCCTCTGCCTGCACCGATCTTTATCAAAATGTCCAATAGTAAGAGAAATAAGAATAGTATAGTGACTTTCTCTATGAGACGTCCAACATTTGACATCCAGATAAATAACATTTTGTGTGTACTGCCTTAGTTATTCCATTGGTTGATCAACTGAAAAATGAAACAGTTCAATAATTACTTAATCATGTCACTTATTTTATATAACGATATTATCGTTATCAATAGTTCTTTAATTTCCGCTTGTGAATAGTTTTATTTAACTAAATATCTTAATTTTGCACCAGTTCTGGTCTCTTGGATGAACAAAACAAGCTATTTAAATATGCAAACATGGGCTCATTTTTCTAAAAAATTTCTAAAACTTCAAATTGACCAATCAATTAATCAAGAAAATAATCAGCAATCTAATTTATAGATATTAATAGTTGGCTGGGCTACAACTGGGGAAATGTTTGATTCGTGAGACTTTAAAAAACTTTTATTTCTTTATTTAGTTTCTCTTGAATTTGACCAAACTATATGAAAAGTTAAATGTATCATCCCAGACCTTTGACACTTGTGATATGTGTTTAAGTCAGTGAAATGTACATTTATTAATGCTGCAGGTAAGGCCTCCATGATCAGGAATAGACACCTTCTCTTGCTCTACACTGCCTGTAATGAGTGTGTGCAGCTGCATATGTCTAACTGCATGAGGTCAACTGAGGGGGCAGATTAAACAGAGCCACCTTTTTGCCCTCATTATGATTAAATATAATACCGGGATTCAATTTAAGACACTGATTGAACATTGTCTCTTGTTCTTGTGCAGCCTCACAGGTCGAAGACTCGGACCTGTCTGATGACGAGGACGAAGATGACGAGGAGGAGGACGAGGAGGAGGAAGAGGAGATCAGCCCCATTAAACCAGCAAAGAAGAAGCAGAAGCAGTAGGCGGCGAGGTCACTGATGGATCTTTGGAATGGTCTCACTCACTCTCTCTGATATGTTTTAAGAAATAACAGCTTTTTTTGTACCAGACGGAGATATTTTACAAATTTAGTACTTCTTCCACACAGCCAGGTGAACGCTGAGTGTGGTGGCAGCTGAACACGCTGTAGGAGGAAGGAACATCACAGCGGACTCTTTATATTCTCTCCATATGTCTGTTTCTCACTGGTCTCAGCAGTTGAGGCTTTCACTTATAGAAGAACTGTTTTTGCTATTAAATACTACCCAGTGTTTTATACTGTATATGATACAGTCACCACTGACATGGATTTATTGCTCCAGTGGTAGGAAGCTATGTTTTTACCACCAGTGGATTCAGGTATTGTTTGACGATACTGTTAAACATTGTGTGTGTACAGAAAAAAAGGGTTTCCAGATTCATTGATTCCAACTGAATGGTGCATTCAGACACAGGCAGTTTATTAAATGTTCTTGATGCACAAGAGTATCTTCATTTCCAGCTGTTTGTAGTTTCAAAATACTGTTTTTCTATGTGACGTGTCAATCATAAATGTGAAGATTTTGTACGTATAGTGAATACATCAAGACAAGTGTTTGTGTTTTCTTTTATCCCGTTCTTCGAATTCAAAGGGCCTGTTAGCATTGAAAGATGTACAGTTTAGGTGTCTACATGGTCACTGAAGTTTAATGCCTTCGTCCAAACACAAAGCTGAATTCAGTCTGAGCGGCGTTCAGGCTGGGGGAAAAAAGCAGAAATGAAATGAATATGACTGATTTTTATGTGTCATGCATAAATCATATATCCAGAACAAATGGGCTTACAAGACGTCATTATTTAGAAACGGGAGACCAGAAACCAGAATGGCAACATAAATTACAAATGATACTTAACAAATTCAAAGCTTGAGAAACAAATGTAGCCAACTGATATGCACACAACAAGGGCCAGAGGAAGGATTCCTGTTCTCAAATGTGCAACTAAGGACCTCTGACTCCTTGATAAGTTTGTTACAGTACAAGGTTCAGCGCCACGACTGTGCTTGATTTGAATGTATTTTATGTTCAAGGTTAAAATATCCTGCAACCTTTTTTTTTTTCCTCAAATGTTGGAAAAAATATGCAGCAGAGAAGCTCCAGAATGAGAGTTAGATGAGTGAATAAATACAGATACTGGCCTGGAAAGCACCACTACTTAAAGTTAAATGTTGCTGTGTCAAGTTATTGGATGGATAAATCATTGCTGTGGCTAAAGGGTGGCAGGATATCAGTTAAATCTTTATGAAGGCAGATGTGGTTGTATCAGGTTACAGTCCACATGATCAACAAATGCATGCATATACCCCATCTGCACTGTACAAACATCCTTGTGTAAAGTAATCTTCTGCCAGGCAGCTGTAAACAGCATGTCACTGTGGTGGATTGTATAACTGGCTCATCTGCAGGTTGTTTAGAGTCAGTCTGGTTTTTTAAAGCCCCTTGTTGAAGTAGAAATGCTGCACTTTATCTTCATACTGCAATGAAATTACAAAACCAGAAAGCATCATCACTTATAGAGGCGCAAAAGAAGAATGTGATCCTCTAAAACAGAGAGTGTTGGACGGGTAACACATTAAAAAATCATCTTAAACACTGGGAGCTATCACTCACAGCTCACCTGCATGAAATCAAACCTCCCCCATCTCACAATGATGGGCAGCGTGACTGAGGCACAGCGGGACTGAAGAGGGAAAAAGTCAAGAGAGAAAATACTAAATATCGACACCGCTGAGCACCAGATGTCTGTGAGAGGGTTAACACCACCACCACAATTTTTGTCCCAACAACTAAATCATGCCAGGTGCTGCCATGGTAACATGGGAAATGACCACCTGTGTGATGCCCTTGATGGCAGCTTTTTGTTAACAAGCAAACAGGACTGAGGGGGAGGCACAAAAACAACGAGGGTAGGGACGCTTTATATAAATTATTTTGCATCATTATGGTGTTAAACTGAAAATCATACCCTTCATTGTCCCAGGTGGTGCTGTTATTGTGACAGTGATGCCATCTCTCTCTCTCTCTCTCTCTCTCTCTCTCTCTCTCTCTCTCTCTCTGGAAGGGGAAGGGAAGAAACAAGACGAGTAATAACCTCAGAAGACATCACATTGCCTGCTCTAGATTTTGATAGCGCTTTCACAGATCATGAGGGTATCTCAGCTCAGGAGGTAGACTCACTAAAATGACACACCGCCAGGGTGAGAAAACACTCAAAGGGTCATGTGACAGATAGCAAATCAATGCGTAACAATCCCCCAACTAGTTAATGTCACCTTGACTTGGAGCAGGTGCTGCCGCTTCTTATTTTCTGACTCATAAACCACATCCAACTGGTGCATGCTGAGTGGGAGCTTTGTGAACCCTTTCACCACTTTTATTGGGTATAAGGGTTTTATGGTCCAGCATCTGCGTGGTGCGTTAAGTCCTCAGCTTCATGTAGAGGTTACAGCTGTGTCCAGAGCAGTGCTTGTGTGCTTGTAGCACAAGTAACAACAATCTGCAACACAGAGAGCCGTGTTGAAAGCAATGTTAAAAATGTCAAGGCCAAATCAAATGTTTCTTTTCGCTGAAACTTTAAATTTTGCATGTTTGTATGCACCATAAATGTACAGATTTTTTTGTCTATTCTTTGAATGTTCTTCCATATTTCTATGTGGCTCCATGAAAGAAAATTATTAATTTAATTGGATAGTGAAGCGTCTTATTTTTATTTATTTTTTTTGTCCATATGACAGCAAGGTCTTTACCTTTCATCAGCTTGTGAAACATAATACAAGTCTATGAATCAACCAAATGATGTGAATGTTTACCTCGTTATTTGTTATTTATTTTCCTCACTGACAAATGCAATAGCTGTTTTCAGTTTTTTTGCCACAGCACCTTTGGGTGCTGACAAAAATAAATTAGGAGAGGGCTTAGAACTGCTGATCTGTAGAAGTATTAAAGATGAGCATACACATGGATGACTGATTTTTAATTTCGGGCAGGGCTTTAATACAAATTGGAAAGTACCGTGAAGTACAGTGAGTAATCAAGTAACTACAAAAGAATCCAACTTGATTTTTGCCAAACGTGGGCTCATCATGTGTTTGGATGATGCTGAGTCACACATTTTTAGCTCATTACATAGCAGAAAAGCATGAAAATACCATACAAAAGTGCAGTGTGGATTATAATCCTTGACCCTGCTGAGCTTGGAGGTTCTGGGCTCACCTGAAGTGACTTGCACTCAATTCATAGTTCACCAGTGTTCAGGTGGAAGATAGCGGTTTCTTAGTATTGAGTGTTGCCCACTTTAAAACGCACGTACACACTCACACACTCATAAATAACATATCACAGTTCAAAACACTTCCTCTTCATACCAACTGAATGAATCCATCCAGATATGTGCCATGGTTGCCAGGGACGTGTCTACCTGCAGCTGTCCACCAGTTCTCTGACTTTGTTCAGGGTGGCATTAGGACAGTTTGACAGTTTGTGATATTGAGGAAACATTTCAGTTGGCTAGTTAAAATACTCTGATCCCAGCAGGGAGTGTCAATGCAAAGCAGCTTAGACTCATTGTTAAGGCCACCATAGGGAGAAGTAGGTAAAAATATGAAAAATTCATGTTGTATCTCTAACTTGCCTATTGTGGCCTCTATTAGCACACATAAAATGACACTGTTGTATGTTTGCTCCGGTATCTCATTTAGGACCGGTGGCCTCATGTATGCCAAGTTGACAGTCCAGACTTTTAGCTTTGACCATCAAGTAACATTAAATACACCCGATAAAGACAACTTTATGTGATTATGTGTTGCAAATAAAATCTTGTATTATATATCTTGTCTGTAAATGGGATGGCCAAGACATTAGGAACATATCTCAGTATAATGCAGTATAGTTTAACACTACTGCAAACAGCAACCTCAATAGTAAACGTAATAGTTACATTAATATCTCTCTGACAGTCAACAAAAAAATGAAAAATGAAAAAAAATGTAGTTGTGCACACTGGAAATATACTATATACCTCAAATATGGCATAAAAATACTTATAGTTTAGCAACTGTCAAACTAATATTAAGGAACATAGCCTTCATTATAGCAGACTATGAAAATATTTCCATCATTCAGTATTTATTATAGTATTAAGATGTTTATTGTATATTTTCCCCCTGTTTATTCAGTAGTGTTGGAATCTCTTCAGTCCATCCAGAAACTAAGAGGAAAGTACAGTTATTTATAACACACCAATAAAACAGAAAGAGAAATTATGTCACTACTTATAGCTGGTGAGAGGCACGCTGAGGGGCTTTCTAGTGGCTCTCTGTGTGCGGTAAGAGAGACAGCTAACTGGGGATTTCTGACCGTTTATCTGCCCTGAAACGATACAACGTTGCCGCTGAACGTTGGAGGAAGCAGAAGTAAACCTAAACTAGCTGTAACGCAGATGTACGTGTGTAGTTATTTTAAAGAAGTTTGTCCTGAGCACACGTTTAACGGCCAGAAACGACTTCCTGTTTGCTGCCGCGTCGCCGTGACGCCATCACGAGCGGAGAGGACCGTAAATCTCTACTTCTCTCTCCCACGCGTCATTATTAAACAATAACTCTGTCGTTTCTACTACAGCCTGCAGAGAAAGATAGTAGTACAAAGTAAATATTAAAAAAAATAAAAAATAAAAATAAAGCTGCCTTTTCTCAGTTTCCACCTCTGACACTTAAATCTGTCACTCCGGTCCAAAGTTACCATGGCAACAGCTGAAGCATGCCACTTTGTTTTCCCACTCAAAAAATTGACACCGCTGTAAAATGGACTGTACTTATATAGCGACCACTCAAAGCGCTTTACAGTGCGTATCTCAAGGTTTGAGAAGCTAACCACCACTCATACACATACACACAATTTGGGGTTCAGCATCTTGCCCAAGGAGACACTGCAGCGACATGCAGACTGGAGGAGCCGGGGGATCGAACCGCCGATCATTTGATTAGTGGACGACCCG
Source organism: Protonibea diacanthus (assembly GCA_028641955.1). Lineage (NCBI taxonomy): Eukaryota > Metazoa > Chordata > Actinopteri > Sciaenidae > Protonibea > Protonibea diacanthus. The sequence goes on from CM053989.1 coordinate 13,120,941, forward strand.
CTCTACCTCCGAACCTCGCGTACTCCACGCAGGGATTATGCCCTTTCATTTTCTAGATCTGAAATGAGTGCTATACTGTCTACACACGGCACACAACAACAGTTCACCTGACAACTGGTTTATGTTTCAATGATTTCCACGAGCAAAAATAGACCTGGGGATCAATAAACATTGGCCAGGGCTCTTTGTCTTTGATGTTTTTGCACTGTGTGTGTGTTTGTGTGAGTGTGTGTGAGTGTGTGTCCTGGATTGGAGTTTTGGCACAGATTTCAAAGGCCTTATCAGATGAAGGTTAGCATTCTGCATGGTTGATGAATAGCCACTCTGTATGAATTATGCTGTATATGTTCTCGCTCCTGTCAGTGATGCTGGGAGGTCTGCTAAGTCTGTGTGTGCGTGTGCGTGTGTGTCCAGACTGTTAGCCACTCATTTAATCCACAAAATATAATACTTAATGGTGCCCTTGTCAGCCACCTCTCACATCCACTGCTCAACTGACACGCTGGTTACGCAAGCAGCAAGCTGTGCAAATGTATCTGGGATGGTGTCAATAATAAGCATCAATGACCTGAGTTACAGAGGAAAACTCCAGCCTTAAACACTCTTCAGCTGCTATATACCAACAGTATTGTTCGTGATGTTCAGTAAACTCAAGTACTTACCCTGATGAAGTGTTTTCATACACCCAGTCTCTCTTTGTGAGTTTCATATTTACTTTAAACGCATAATTCAATCTAGGTGCGTAGGTGAATCTATGAAGCTCTTTTTCTTTAACTCCAAGAGACTGACACTAAAATATGACGTTTTTAGGTGGTGTTTTTCTTCAAGACATACTAGTTATGGCTATGTAACGTCCCTCTAACCCACACTATCAATATTTCATCAAATGTAAATATGCTCTGCGAAATATAATAAACTCAAGGGCAAGAAAATGTGTGTGAATGAAACAGAGAGATAGTGTAAGTACCTCAAGCAATTGGCTAAAGCACACAAACAACAGCTGCACAACAGCTGACAGTTCCCCATGCATTGAAACACACACACACGTACACACACACACACACACTCACTCTCACGTCCTGTTGCAGGCAGCGGTGTGTGGTACTCATACATATACAGCTCCAACACACCTGCCACAACAGAGCACAGCTGTCAAGTGCATCACACTTTACCCTATATGTAACCTCACTGTGCACACACACACACACACACACACAAACACAGAGTTTGCACATACATGGGGAAACACACAGTAACCGGCTGATTGTGCGCTGACACCTGAGCACACATTCGCTCATACAACAGGATTTGACTTGCACCAAGCTTGCACATGAAGCACCACAAACCAAACACACACACACACACACACACACACAGAGCTACACACCTTCTTTTTTTGTTTGTGCCAATAGATAATAAGATTGATTAACAGCTATGCTAAGACTGTGTAATGATCTGCAATAAAATGTTACTTCAGAAAATAGACTTTTTTTTTTTTTTTTTACTACTTTCAAACTAAAATAAGACTTTGACATCTAAATCCATAAATTTGATGTTTTTACAGTTTAAAATGACACGCTTGATATAAACGTGTAGCTATAAATGCAATTATTTATATGGATTGAATTAATGGTATGGCCTCCTTCTGGATATCTACCGTATGTTTTATTAATAACACACACACAGAAGGAACCATGCTCAAGGGGAATGCTAATAGGCTTCCACACACACACACACACACGCAATAAATGCCAGATTCATGCCACACTGTAACTAAACCTCAGCTCCTCCTACTCCTCTGCCTCGTGTATTCACTGCTGAAGGGGGCTGGGTTCTGTGATATCAGAAAGGATATCAGAAATTTCAGTATTCACTCTCTTGAATTTGAATGATATGAAAAAAAAAGAAAAAGAAAAACAGGCCGGACAAGAGGAAAGGGAGAACAAAACAGGAGGGCAGAACATTTTATAACCCATAAATAAGTGATGTGCTTCACTTGCTCTGTATCCCCACCACCACCACCACCACCACCACCTCTCTAACCGTTCCCCCCTTTCTCATCCTCTCCTCCCTCTTAGCCCTCCACTCCGCCCCTCGGCTCTCTCCCTCTGTCTCACTTTCTCGCTGATGGGGGGGAGGGGAACGATGAAAAGAGCATGAGTGACAGATAAGTAGATGACTATGCTGTCCCAGCCCTCATTAAAACTCTGTGCTTATATCATCTGCCTCTCTCACCCTCGTCCTCCTCCTCCTAATACTCCTCCTCCTCCTCCTCCTCCGCATCGAGCCCCGGCAAATGATACCCCAGGAGAGGAAGAGACAGAGGCGAGGGGAGGGAGGTGCTGCTCATCAGTTATTCCTGTTCTCTGACCTAACTTGACAACAAGCTCCAATAATGAGACAAAGAGGGATGAGACAGAGATTTTGCCTGAGACCAGGATGTTGACAAGGAAGTGAACTGTCCTAAATTGGCAGATAATGGGGCCTGCTGTGGCCCGCTCTGTAACAAATCATTGTCCAGACCTCCTCCACCATGTTCTGAGATTCCTCTGAATACAGCAGATCTCAAGCATGCGGTCATCCAGTGTCTTGTTTTTCCATTTACAAACTATGAATAGATTGTGGGTGAGTTGCAGGGTGGGATGCACTACAATAATGGCTTTTCTTTCTTTCTTTCTTTCTTTCTTTCTTTTTTTTGTCTTTTACAGGAAGCTCTGACATTTACACTGCAACCCAGTGAGTCAAACTGTAACCTCTTCACTTAAATAAATCACACAATGTGCTTCTTAGTACAAACAGACCTCAAACTATAATCAAACAAATGTGTCACTGGGTTTAAAATATACACTCTGACCGTGGATAAAAACCCACAAGATTACATTAAAATCTGTAAACCAATGCTTCAAATACAACAAAAAGGTAAATTAATATCCTTGTTTTTACAATATTTTCCACTGATTTTGGTTTATTCATAATCTTGTATAAAAATTCACGAAAAACCTGACAAGCATTTGTAGTCCAGTGTGTTTCTAAAGCCACATGGACTTTGGAGTGCATGGAGAGGCTCCCTGCATGCTTTCAGCCGCAAACAGGAAATAATCAAGAGCTAGGAACTTGCAAGTACAATAAGAGCGTGTTAACAGTCTTTTTAGGCACTGAAGTCTCTGGAGTCCCACGTCAGGACCCGTGATGAAGGATATGTTGTTTCTTTAGTTCACTGCTTGAATGGATTTAAGACTACATTATTCACATTAGCACTTCCAGTTGAATTGAAACAGAAAATAAATAAAAAATCAAAATTAGAGCATTTGGGTCACCATGAGACAAGAAGTAAACAGGGCTACCAAAGCTAACGGCATGATTTCTGGTTAAGTTAATGCCAAAATAACAATTCAATGAAGGCATGTTGGATACAAAAACTGACAACAAATCTCTGAGCCCAAATGGAAAGGAACAAAAAAAGCAAACATGGAAATTCTGATGCCAATTCTGATTTAATACAACGGCATAAATGCTGATTCTGGTTTATTACTTGGTCCCGTAATGCTTGGTTGAAGACTGTCCATACAGCCCGTAGAAGTCGGGGTGCCTGGCTGTCTGTGAGGCCTCCATCAGCCCCCTCATGGGAAAATGCTGCAGTGGCTGGCTTGCAGGTAACGGGGCATGTGGGGGAAACTCCTGAGAGGTCATGGAGGGGAAGGAGTCTGACGCTGGGTACGGAGGCCGGGCACGAGTAGCGGGGGCCCTGGAGCAGCAACAGTTATTCAGAGTGCACATTAGTACTTTCCTCCCTTCGTACATGGCTTGTTGCGAGGCACCTGCACTGGGAAAGTGAGAGGGGGGGAATATGGTCCCTGAGTGGTGGCTGGAACTGGACCCTAGACCCACCATGTGATGGGCTGAAGTGTCAAGGAGTCGGCTATGGCCGGGGCCAGCGTGTGGATTCTGGGAGAGGCCTTCAGAGGAATACATGGATGAAGCGTGATGGGTCTGGTCACCCAGAAAAGGTTTTTTGCTGCCGTAGAGCAAAGGTGGAGGGTCCTGGGAGGTGGAGTTTGATGTGTTATTCTCCAGGAAAGCCATGCCATATTTCCTCTTCTGTAGTCCTGAACTAGTCCCCATATTGGAGCCAGGAGCGCTGCTGTGAGACTGGACGATCTCAAGAATAGGCGCCTCATTGAATGGTTCTGAAAATGGCCACCAGTGGCAGAGAACGAGATGATAGTAAGAGAACAGTTATCATATCTTGTGTCTTAAATAGAATATTTTACTGAGCTTTATTTATTGATTTTAATATTTCTCTTACCCTCCAACATTTTTCGCAGGTTCTTTTCTCTCATTGAGAGTTCGGAGAGCAAATAATGAGAGTTGAGCTGGCCCACTCTGAGTGGAGGGATGGCACTAGTCAGATGTGAGTTTGACCTAAAAAAAGACATGCACACACACACACAAAATACATTGGACCAGATTCAATGAGCTGTCTGCACCCTTGGTTGAAACTCATTCTGCACTTTGAGACTTGAGTTTTATTGGACTGGAAGATTGGAAGCACACTTTGCCCATCAACCGCGGTATGCCTTACATGTAACAGTGAGGCACACACCTCTCTTTTATGCATACACATTTTGAGTATGAGTTTGAGTATAAATTTATGTGAATAATGTGAAAAGATAGTATAGCAAGGGTGGATGATTGCATATTCCTCTAGATGTGTCCACAACTGGTACATTAGTTATTGGTTTTAAAACAGCACAGGCGTATGAAAAATATGAAAAATAAATTGTGGTCGGGAAGAGAATATTTGACTGCTGAATAAGTGTCTGTGCACCGTGAGTGTTCAATATTTAGTTCAAAGAAATTAACAGCTTTGTAGAGAGAGCACAGGAATATCAAATGACCATAATCTCTAACCGTTTAGTAATACCAAATAGCGAATACTAGTTTCTTGTATCTTGATGATAAACACTAAATACAATCATGTACCAGTGAAGTGAGATAGAATATAATTAGAAATGCTTACCTGTCCATTAGCAGCTGGTAAGGTTTTGTGTTCTGAAAAGACAGTAAGACACCAAAGTTAGCATTTATTCTCTTTTAAACATATTACTAACAGCTGTTATGAGTAGAGTAGAAGAATATAAAGATAATGAGTCCGCTGCAGTCCATATATGCATCAATGTTTGTGTGCGGCTATGCTACTGAAATTCCAATATTTGATTCTCTGGATACAAATACTGCAAAACACTTCCGGTTGGTGTGTGTTTTGTGTGTCTGTCAGGACATGAATGCATGCGCAGTAGAGAAAATCAGATTTATACCTTCATGAAGTTAATGCTGTTTGATCTTTGGAAGACCGTTTGTACTGAGCTCAGGAGTTTTTCCGCTTCCTGGCGCTTCTCGTTGAGCTGGAGAACCTGCTGGGAGTTTTTCCTCACATACATGGTGAAAGTGCTCTCCAGCATCTGCATGGTTTCAGCCTGGTTCGCTTCTAGCAGTGCGTGCATCCTCTGATACTGGGCTCTCACACGCTCCTTCAGTTCAGACACTGCATCCTATGGAGAGAAGACACACATGCACACACACACGTACAGCCACATGTCAAAATTTATTTACTAGCAACCGAGTGTAAAACTTTTGTTGATCAATCAAGTTTGTCTCTCATATGTTTCTTGCAAGTCCACTGAAAAAGCAATATTAATGAGCTGGAGTGCCAATTTTTACGTATAATTGCAATTTATTAGTGTAAGCACCTAAACTTTATAAATTATCATAAACACCATTCAGCAGAAAACAAGTAAACACCTGGGATAGGAAAATGAATTGTGTTCCAACGCACAGTAATGAATTATTGTGTTCAGTGGATGAATGTTACAGTATATTCCTTCTTTCTTCATTTCACGTAATCTGTGATTTTCTTATTCGGGGCTGAAGTAGGAAAGTCATTTGTAAAATGCATTTTCTACTCTAATGCACTAGCTATTCAAAGCTGGAGATAAATTATGTTTTCCAACACTGAACCAAGGTACAGAGTCATTTCATTACACCACATTCTACAAAATTATGGCACAAAAAGCCCGCATGATGAGAAAGAAGTAAGGGACCAGTACTGATAATGTTCACAAAATAAGTATAAGAAATGTGTGTGTGGTACTGTACCTTCATCAGCGTCTTGTCTGACTCCAGCTTGGTGAGCTGCTCATCGATGTTCTGAACACGACCCTCCAGTCTGTCTTGCTGCCTCATTAGCATGGCCTGTGGAGAGATGACATGCAAGAGATGGATTAGACAGATGAAACACGACAAGATGCGCTGAAAATAGAAAACAAACATAGACGCGCACTTTCTTAAAACTCAGGCCCTCTGCTGTGACCTCAGCAAAACCTGGGTGCTATTCATTAGTCACTAAGACAACCTCCTCCACAACCCTGATGAGACGGAGGAAACAACAGCTGCCAGCGATAACCACATGCATTTATCCATTAGGAGAGCACCGGCAAAGGCAAACACAATTGCACAAATACATCTCTGATTGCTTCTTAGTTGAACGGGGGCCATGCTACACCAAGTTAAGTCCATTGTTGGGGCCAGCCTACTTCCTCTGTGAGCTGAATCAGAGTGCAAAAAGCCAGTATAGAGAGCTGATATACATAATCCTTCTCCATTTACTGCAGGACACGGAAATCAATCTACAGTCACAGGCTGACAGCTAACTAGGAAGGAGAGGGCAGGTATGCTTTTTAATGAACTGTTTCTGCATGGGAAAAGGCACTATGCCCAAATAAGAGAAACCCTGCTGTCATGGCAACAAAGCCTTGTGTATGTATTTATATGTGGGCTAATGTGTATGTGAGGGAGCAGGAGGGAGCAAAAAAGCGGGGGCGTCTCACTACCCCTCTGTGCTTTCTCATTTTGCCACATGCATCGCTCCCATTGTTTGCACTGGCCTCTGTGTCAGTGACAGATTGTCATGTCTGTGTGCATAACGCCGGGGTCTGCTCTCTCCCTCCGCATGAGTGTGCATGCGAGAAAGGGAACGGCAGGAAAGGCAGAGAGTGCTGTGGGGCTCTGCTTGCACATGCCAAGAGCGGACAGAAAGAGAGTGAAAAAGACATACAAAAAGGGAGTGAAACCAACAGAGAGAAAGTTTGAAGCAAAAAAAGAGAGATAGGGAGAATGAGGACATTCCTGCGGTCTCTAGTGAGAGAGTTTCAGGGTAGCTACACTGTGGTATCACAGCAACAGGCCTCTTCAGCTGCTTACAACACTCATGAAGCCTTATGTCCAACAACTGGCTGGCCACTATACTATACCACAGTGAAAACAGTCCATCTAGTTTCTAAAACAAAACAACAAGTACCCAAAGTGGATAAGTGCTGACAACTTTGTCACCTGTGGAATTCACAATTTTAGAATAACTTGCATTATGACAGACTTTGAGCTGCTGGCAATGAAAACAACAAATGAATGAAAGATCCATTTAAACTGTTAAAGAAACATAAGTTGATTTTTTTGGGCCAGTGGAACAACCTTTGGCAAATTGTGAGCAAACAGTTAGACTAGACCGACTAGGACCAACGTTAAAATTCATTTTGAGTCATTGCTCTGGCTACCCAACAAATGCAGCTTCCAGTATTACTTCTCCTTTTGGCTCTTATTTGGTCTTTCTACCATCTCCTGCCTGGTTTCTTTGGAGTAACTCACTATTAACTATACAGTGCACTATACTTCATGTGAGTATCTGACTTCACAGTGTGAATTTATCCATTATATAGTGCCCTCACAATGGAAAGAAAAGGGTATTGTCCATGGTATGTGCCCCATTGTCTGCTCACAATTCCACAACACAATTCTCCACATTTCATAGATGTGAAAATGACTGTTGTATGACTGTGATGGTACCAAATGATGATAAGCAAGCGTTGATTTACTGGTCACTACTGAGTTAACGATACGGTTTGCCAATACAACCAACCCTCTCACGTTACACGCAGCCATTTGATCTGTTGTTCATATAGAAGTACTGACATAACATAACACATAATATGATCATGCGTTAAATGCTGCGCCCCTGTTGCAGTGTTAAAGAGGGTTGAGAAATCAAGAATGCATTTTACTTTATAGTTCGTGATACTGTGGGCTATACAATGTGAGCGCAAGACGTGGGGACTAACCTGAGCTGTTGAAGCAAGCCCAACATCATAAAATGATAAACTGTACAGTTGCTGGGGCAACAAGACTGTCTTTAATTAGCTTCAAGGTAAATGTATGTTGTTACATTTTTACTTTGAAGGAATGTAGTTGACAGCTACACTTGTGTTCATGGTTAGAATGCAAGTGACAAATCACTCAGATACTTTTCCAATAGCCTCAGCAACCCCAGCATCACACACCTTCCCCAGTTCTTAATGTTTTGGAGCAAAATTTATGCACAGAACTTAATAGTTTGTGTGAAACAATCGGCTTCTGTTGGGTGTCTTGTTTCATCCAGTTTTTCGTGTAGCTACTGTGTGCACAAGAACCTTTAACACAGAGCATAAAAGCTCAGTGGTACCTCATACCTTCTGTTTGACTGTTGTATTTACAAAACAGGAAAGACCACTTTGTTGGGTTATTGCTATCGTAAATGGTGCATGAACTGCTTTATGTGACTTGGCTTCACATAATGGCAACAGCTTTTCTGTGCCTGGATGCTTCTGCTCAACAACTGTGTCTTCCTCATTTTGCCATGTTTCCTCCAATTCTCTTCTTGTCTTGTTGTGCGCTTGAAATAGCATAAGGGGACAGGAGGGAACTGTCTGGTTGCTGATCTCTCTGTAGCAGCGTGAAAGCCTACCTTTATCAAGATTAAACCCGCCAATGATCACTTTCCCCACTGTCCTATTTAGGCATCCAGACACCCGCGGGTTGCCAGGAAGCTCATGTTTAAATGAGGAGCCTCAGGCTCAATGAACAGAGAGCCTCTTTCACAATCAACTGACAACTATTCCCCACGTCTGATGTCAATGGACTGCCCTCAGCATTCTGGGGAACTGACTCACTCCAGCCTAGATACAAGAAACTGCAAACGGCAGACCTTCTATGAGCGACGGTTTCCTGCTGAGGTGCCTGAGAAAACCAAGGTGAGGTTGTGTGGGAGGGTTCCTCCCTCGCCCGTCCCAAGGACGACATTATTATTATATTACTCTCCCTTCCTCGTCTTGAAATTACCAGCACGCCTGCAAAAGGTTTGTGTAAAAGCCTTTTACGAGAGCCAAAGATAACCAAAGATACGAACATTGGTTTTTTCCTTCTTTGTTTATCCCAAAAGCAACAAGAGTGCTGCCAGGGGAATTTAAAATCCTTTTACCAAAATAGACCACAGCTCTGTCAAGGAGAACAACCTCTCAGTAAGTAATGAAGAAAACCACTCCTGTCTCAAACAACTTCAACAAATTACACTACAAGAAGCCTACCTTTTGCCTATTGCTACATTTATCAATATTAGAGCGCACTCTGTGTCTGAAGGCAAAAGTATGGACCGTGTTAATCTGAGAAGAGCCAGGACCTCTGACTCCTGGATAACTCCATTTGCCCTGAGAACATACAGCAGGGAAAGAAAGGAAAGATGGGTGGGTGAGTGCATGTGTGTGTGTAGAGCAGCTGTGGAAAGGGCTGAACAGACATCTTTTGTCCCAATAATAGCTCTGAACCAGAGCAACAGTTTGCACCGAAGACTTCCACAGATTTTGAACTTTGTGATCTCCACACTGGAAAGAAACGCGTCTTTAACTTTCCCAACTGGAATAATCCGATCGCCGAACATATCAACAAGACTGAAACATAGCAGATGCTAAAACTAATCTCATTCTCACTCACGCCACTTCACAGATAGGGAGGAACAAGGAAGAAATGTGTATGAGGCAGTGTGGGTGGCTGTTTTTTTACACCTTGCCACTTACATTAGACTTGTGAAAAGAAAGTGAACTGAAAACCTGTACAGAAGTGAGGAAAATACAGAAGTGGACACCGCCATGACATGCTGCGTCGCATTCCTCCTTGCATCCTGAGGTCAACCCTGCCAGGACAGATCACTTCTTGTCAGTCAGATTAACACTCATACTGCATAATCTATTTGTCTTTGTCTCCCTGAACGTTTAACTAGAATCTGCCAGCCGCCAACGCCTGGTTGAAAAGCAAACTTGGCTTGTGAACATTTTCACAAATTACCACATTTCCGTCTCAAAAAACAAAAAACAAAAAAAAAACATACGTCAATTCATTTATCAGTCCCGAAACACTTGACAAAGTGTCATCATAGCTAACATAAACAAACTACATGCGGATACGCCCCCCCCCCTTCCACTACACACAGGGGTCATCATTTCCGGCGGATGCAGATTGCATCATAGCACTTACCCGAGGGCACAGGGCAGCTAATGTGAAGGCGTGGCGGTGTGGAATGTGTGCGGTTTGATCAAGGTTAAAAGCAGCGTGTGACGTATATCTGCATGTGGGTGTGTGTGTGTGTGTGTGTGTGTGTGTGTGTGAGCTATCATCTGCCCCGAAGGGTAGCTTTCACCTGTCCGGTCCTTTCACATCAGATAAGATTAAGGGATGAGGCTAAGAGAGAAGGCATTTATAGACTGATGAAGTGAAGGAAATGTTTGCTTCCTTGTAATTCAAAGAAAAATCTGTGGAGGAAGGAGCTTCTATCGAATCTTTTGACAAGCACTTGACTGTCAGCTGATAATTCAAGTGAACGGGTGAGTAGGGAAGTTATGTGTGGGTGCGTTTTATGTACCTGCATTTGTATGCGTTGGGTATCCACTTCGCAGACTGTGTGTCTTTGGTTAGTGCAGTGAGAGATGCAGCAGAACGGACACAGAGCCACCTGCTCTTCCTCACAGTGGAGCAGCCTGTATGCCTCATGACTGGGACAGGTCCAAGCGCTCAGCTCTTCGGCGTCAACTAACAGGTGTCCCGGGGCTGCACACGGCTGCTGTAGGTGCGTCTGGATATGAGTTTGGCAGCAGGGCTCCTTACAGCGCAGGCAGACCTTCCGCACGGGCAACGGGGGGCCTCGTCTGCAGAGGACACAGTGCAGCACAGCAGGGACTTTCTCAGTGTTCAAGGCATTAAACCGCTTCACTATGTTGGCGAGCTTAAAGTTCTTCTCCAGTGTGGGTTTCTGGTCGTAGTCATGGTTGCATTCAGGACAGCGGACCGCAGCGTTGTCTTTAGCCCAAGCCTCAGAGATGCAACCCTTGCAGAAGTTGTGCTTGCATGGCAGCTGGATGGGTTCCTCGAAAACATTCAGGCAAATGGGACACAGAAGCTCCTCTTCGAAGCAGTTTTTCCAACTTGCATCCATGATTTCAGCCGGACCCAAACTGATGTTGTTGTGTGACTAAAAGGATGAAAAACTGAGAATTACTTTTCTAAATATGGATTCAATGCAGTCTCACACAGTCGACTTTACACACACACACAGAAAAAATGTGGGTTAAGCAAACCCACAGGTGGAGAAAATCTTTGCAGCTGAAGGCATATGAGGGAGTGTATGAGGGCTACAACAACACACCAATTAGCTAATGGAGCATTAAAGAAACCAGGTAGGATTAAGTGAAACCAAGTGCAACCACAGTGAAACTTCGACAACACCAAGAAAACTGTTGTCACAACGAAACGTTTCGCATTGGGTACAATGACAACACGATATATATATATTTTTTTTGCATCGGAGGATTCGCAACAGGGACGACACAAGCTGTGGCGTTTGAGAGCAAGTGACAACTTGCTTCAGTATATAACACTGAAATGTGACTCTGTCTGACAAAATGTCACGCTGGGCAACACTGACATCTTATTTAACGCGAAGACACTCCTGTGTACTGTCATTAAAGCCTCATAGCAGTCAAATAAAACGTATTCCGACGTATTCTTATGGAAGAAAAGCAACGTTACCAACTATTTATTCCCCATGTCGTCGGCAGACTCCGGTGCACCTATAATGCCGTACAGCTTCGCATCCAGCCCGAGATGAGATCCAGCTCCTCCGGTTAGATTACAGCAGTCTGTCCGACGTACAGCTCACCGCTTTGGGATTTTATAATGTATCCGGCTGTTACTCAGCTGCTTTCGTTTTCCCGTCAACTCTTTGACTAATATTTTACTGTAAGTGCAGGCAGACTGTGACTCGTCGGTCGGGAGCTCAGTGCTTTCACACCGACTCACTGCCCCCCTCCGATAACGTGACCCGTCACACAGTTGATAAATAGACGGGGAGGAGCCGACGGGAGGAAGGCGAAGGGAACGGCCACAGCAAACTCTACCGGAGAGACTGCTAAATGACCGGGGAGACATCTGTGTGACCCGTCATCCTTTGCACTACTTGCTCCTGTAAAGTGGAGTCTTGGCAGGCAGGCTGGGATAGAGGCGTCCCCCCCCCCTCCTCCCCAGGGGCCCATGAGAGGGTTAGTGGATGAGGTGTTTCACACATGGCCTTCATTTTGTGGAAACGAACCACTTTCCACTAAGATACCCTTTATAACATGTTTGTAACTAATGGCTATATATAGTTTTGTTAATATTATACAACAAAACAACTTTTGGGTTGCCAGGTTGTGGTTATTTTCCACCATTATAGCATTTGCTTTTAATAATGAGATTAGAGCAAGATGAAGGCAAAGATTTGTTGTTTTATGACTAAATATAATTTTTAACTGCAGAAATTATGTAGGTTATAATCAGAAAGTGAGACCTCTATGAGTACCCTTAACCGTTTTTCATGACCTGGCAACCAAAACTTACTCTTACGAATTCTATTATTGGATATATGGAGCATTAGTAAATGATTTATTAACCATTAATAACAACATTAGTTAATACTTTATCAATCATTTATAAAATGTTTGCTTACTCCTATATATTTGGTAGGAAATCCTGTACATCAATATCATTTAATTTATCTATTGGGCGGCAAAATAGAAGAGGTAGACAGGAAAATGGGGGAGAGAGGGGTATTATACAACAAACCCAGTGACTTTGTGGCCATACAACATAACCATTCAAAGTTGCTCCAATATGTGCACTAATAGGACTATATAAATTAATATAATCCTGTGTGTCTTAACATAGTATACATACACAAAGAGGCAATTGAAGCTCAGAAGCTAGAGCAGACTGTCTATTTAGATTCCCAGCTCTTCCTGTCCTTGACCAAGAGACCAAACCCCAAATTGTCCCTGATGGTTACATTAGTACCTTGAATGTGGGAATGAGAGGCAAATTGGAAAGCACTTTGGATGAAAGCCCAAAAAAAGAAAAAAAAAAAAAAACACAAAAAAGCTTGAAAAGAAATAAGTAGTTCCTCTGTAACTCTGAGTTTTGCAGCTTTATTTGTGTAAATATCTACACTCTTTAATGCACTTGGGATTACAATCGGCCAGTTCAGTCAATAATATAGTAATTACAAAATACCACATCAACAAAGTCAAAACAAAAAAAAAAACAAAGAAAAATAAGATGCCATCACAAGTTGTATAAGAGTACATTTTTGTAAGACACTGTAGTAAAAAGGTTTTCTGTTTTAGTGTTTAAATTGGAATGCAAGGACGGGGGATCAAGAAAAAACGAACGAAGGCAGCAGTCCTGATTCAAAGTGATATCTCTTTAACAATCAGGGAGCTGTAGGCAGCATTAACAGTCAACAGAGACTACATGGTCCTTTTCAACTCAAGGCACTGAGGAATGTAACTCCGACTCATTTTCAAACAGGTTTTTATGTGGCCACTGGAGACAACACTTGAGAGGACACTAAACACAGATTCTCAGTCTTTAAGCGTTTACAACGGACTCGATGTATTAAATTTCAAAACCTTAAAACACGCATCATCATGCGTGAGAAAACACGTTCAAGAAGTTATTACTCAATACGAAAGTCAAGTTCTTGGCACGAAGGAGAAAAGGTGGTTCTACCTGCAGCATATGCCAGATACCTAAGAAAACATTTCAGATGGTTGTGTTTATCCCAGACAAATAGGCGGTGAATAAAAGTTAACGATAGTTCAAGCCTGCCTATTATTGCAGAATCATGACACATTGAGACACAGACAGTACTGGCAGGGGGCTGCCAACAGATAAAACTTTGGTATGACCACAAACACATAAAAGAAAAATGTCCAGCATTTGTAAATACTATACACGAGCTCAACTGAAAAAACAAAAAAAAACACTGATAAAAAGGTTCAACATGTGACTTTTCTGTCCTTTCTAAGGCCAATCGAATAAATAGAACTGTTTTTTAAGAACAGCAACCCAGTTATCGTTTGGGACCCTGTCACGCTGTCTGATGATCACAGGATGTGTGCTCAACTGCATTAGTGACGTACATTTTGGACCTCAGACCTTGGCAGGCCTGACTGGAGTAACATCCTGTTATGCCTTACAGCTAGTGTGTCACCTATGATTGTTCTTACAGGTCGACCATCTGGACAGGCTGGTTTCAGGCTGATATGACATTCTCAAAAGCATTTCAAGCCTCAGAGAAATGTTGAAACAGTGGGGCTAGACTGAGAATGCAGTAACCGGCAAAAGTGTTTAGGAGTGCTTCAGGAGTCAAACAGTCTCTGGTCTTCCACTGTGTGGAACGACATATGTGTGCGCCCCGACAGCTCAGGGTCATTGCATGTCCTGGGAGGTCTCCTGTTCATGATGGTCCACTCTGGAAGTGTGTGTCTGCGGGTGTTTCTGTTGGTATTTTCTAGCGTCTCATTGCAGCGGATTATCAAACACAGAGTCTGGTAGTACAGAGATCTTCAGCTTCTTTTCTGGCCAACTGTACTCCTTTGGTAACTTTGTCTATACAAAGAGACAGGATATACAAGGTCAAAACAGACAGGAAGTTGAATATAACCCAAATCAAACACAAATTAACATAAGGTTTTTACTTACCTCCTCACGAGTGTTAAGTTCCTGTAAATCCCCAAGCATCTGCTCTACAAACTCTTCAGTCAACAATATCTATACACGGAAAGCAGAATGTCAAATAAATGCATGAAATACAAAAGCAACACAAGAAAACTTTATTTATATAATATGTGTGTGTCTGTGTGTGCATACCTGAAGCCAGGGGCCATGGGCTGCATATGGATGCTCTTCAGTAGCAAAAGCTCCTTCAACTCCCGTGGACACAAATGTGATGGCTGTGTCTCCGTTGATACTTTTGTAGGTGAAGTGTCTCCCATGAAGCAACCGACCCCTGTTAAAGAGTAATACAGTACAGTATAAAGCTTTGTGGAATTTATAGACTTCTTGGACTTCAGTCTTTCCTTTCCCTGTTTGTGGTATCACCCTAAATTACCAAGAGCGTGGTAGTGGTAGTTAGTCTACTCTTTGTTTTTAAAAGGCATTTCGGTGATCTGAACACAAGTGGTAAGCTGAGACACATTGTTGTTTACACGTGTATCCACGACGTCCAGCTGAACACACAGGCTTTTCTAAATGTTTAATTAACAGGCCAAAGAACACACTACGAACAACCACCATGTCCTAAACTGATGATACATTTTTCTGTTACATCTTATCGTGGACACATCAGGACGCATTAGCAAAATGCAAAGAAGAAAAATACAAAAGATGTGGTCAAACGTATGTCAAACCACATTGGCGAGTGGTTTGAATAATCGGGTCGCAGTGAGGCTTGGTAGTCTGTTGCACTATTTAGCACTGTGCTCTGTGCCGTCCAGTCTGTAGCAGAGTGTGAAATGCATGTGAAAATCATTTTTTGGCCAACCTTTACAGATATCAAAACTCACATAGTTTGTAGCCAACATTTGGTGTACTCATGCTCCATGCCTCCATCACATAATTGAGCCCTTCACACTACATTCTACCTCTTAAATCTCTTCCTCTCACACAAAAGGTCTCTCTGTCGATAGAGGTTACATAAATGTATTATAAAAAACCTACAGTTCCCGTTGGACATTCATTATTTCAATGGTATTTTGTCAGGAAAAACACATTCCAAAAAATGTCACATGTTCCAAATAAAGGTCAATAAACAAGCTCAGATAGTTATCAGCCACAGGTGTGGGAATTTCACAAGCACAAGCACTTCAAGGCACAAACTGGTATGTCTTAATTAGTTTTGTCACCATAGCATGGAATGTAATAACTTGCATGTTATTTTTATTTTACATGTTTTTAGCCTTTTATTTTTAGATATCCCTAATGTAAGCTTCTGCTTGTCTTTTGATACACGTCTGGTTGAGCAGGTGATCACTATAGAGACATTGTACTACAATTATGGTGTCAATGTACAATAATAACCTTTGCTGATTTCTTGAGTTAGTCAAGGGTCAGGAAAGTAGTAAAAGCAGCATGCCTATCCTTTAAGTTACGAGT
This sequence comes from Protonibea diacanthus, assembly GCA_028641955.1. Classification (NCBI taxonomy): domain Eukaryota; kingdom Metazoa; phylum Chordata; class Actinopteri; family Sciaenidae; genus Protonibea; species Protonibea diacanthus. The sequence continues at coordinate 13,137,324 of CM053989.1, forward strand.
GACTAAAAATAAATGCACGACGGTGACTTTATTCACATCACAGATTAGATTTATGTTCAATTAAAATGGTTCCACTCACTTAAAATAGCCCTGGACACGCTAAAAAAACTGCCTAGTTTTATTTGCTTCACACTTTGAAGTGACATCAAAGTGAAAGTAGGTGGAGGAAAATCAGAGGGTGACTTGCAGAAAGCCCCTTTGTAACTTCTGAGAAACTGGTGTCATCTCTGTTTTTGCTCTGGTGTTTTATTGAAGACATTCTGCCACACCCGCCCAACGCAAATGTTTGGACTATTTTTTTTTTTAAAGTCAGCCTGCCTTAGGGACATTCCAAAAGGGTAGATATCATGTGTTGGAGTTAAAAGAGAAAACGGTGCAGTACCGCAGGCAGAGGGGCAGCAGTGTGCCTGACTCTTGGTTGAATTTCAGATGGACGCTCTCCAACTGTCGTGTTCGGACCAACTCATGAGGAACAATGGCTGCTGAACTCTCACTCTCCAAACTGTCCTTCCGACTCCTGCGAAACAGACAAAGACAAAAGAGGAGAAGAGGAGAAGTATAAGTGAGGAAGTCTGATATGGTACAACAAGCAATGAGAGAATGGCTGGCTGTGAGGGAAATGGCAGCTCTTTGGCCTTTGTCAAAAAATGCGAACGTGTGGGCAAAGATTTCACAACTTCTCTCACAGAGCTGTTACCTGACTCTGCGGAAGACTCAAAATCTTCAACAGAAAATAGCAAGCAATCAGTCACAAACCACCATATTATGCTGGTAGCTAAGAAACAATGGTGATAACAGTTCAAATGTCAGTTGTGACTCATTGCACAGAGTGGAGGGAGTTATCCTGATGCAACCCTTGTGCTGAGCTGAACCCATGCTAGTGTGTTTGGGTTGGTGTGTGGGAGGAACACTCACGGAGGTCTCTCGTGGCTCTGTCTCTGGCTATTGATGGGTGGTAGTGCTGCCTTGCTGTTAAACTCCAGTCCTTTTCTCAGGGTCTCCCTGATCTGCTCTGTGTCTGTCAACACACAAACAGAGATCAGCGTGGAATTATCCCATCGCACACCGCTGACGGCAGGAAAGCAGAACTCCTGTGTACAGATTGGTTTAGCGTTCTCTGTCTTAATTAAAGGATCGACTCGCTCCTTTCGGGACTTGGCATACCTTTGTCTGACAGCCTCCGTGGCTGTGATCCTATGCAGATAGATCGGCTGTCCTCCTCATCCTCTGGCGGTCGACTCAGATCGTCCCACACACATTTAGCGCTGACCCCACTCAAGTTAGAGCCCTCTGTCTCGATACCCTGGTCCACTCTCTCCTGCTTAGATGAGCAAGAAATACATACGCAATCATTAACACTAGCTCACATAAAGTCAAAAAAGGTTAAGATATTCAGAAATATGACATTGCATATCGATTTATGGGCCAACAGATGGTGCTAAATACAGTCAGAGAAAATAGCAAAATAGAATTCATTGTTGAAAAATAACAATGCCTATAAAAGGGTTCACTTTAAAATTCTTTATAAATGTAAAGGTCACTTTGTCTCTGATATCTAGGACAAATCCTTGACCTGGTCCGGGTTAGCACCGAAAGTGATAAATGGCTTCCTTTTATCTATTTATATCTTTATATATGAAGAATCGGTTTCCTTTGGGTTTTCACTTTAAACTTAACTCTTCTTAACATTTTCACCCTATTCCCTTTATTGGCCATCTATCCAATGACATGGCTTCACCATAAACACTTCATACAATATACTGGTGGACTGTGTTGATGCTACACAATAAAAAAAAAAATACAGCATTATTACATTTTTGAAGCTGTATCAATGCTGGTCAAAAAAGATTAATAGTATCTAAAACGTGTTATGAATCAAACAGCCTGACGTTATGGAACACAAGATTGTTCCTTTGACACAAACACAAAGACACACACTATAAATAAAATATTTTACACTTAACTAAGTGTGCAGAACTTAATAAAGCCTTACTTGTAGGTGTGGATCAATGTCAAAAATGGTTTCCCCTCTCCTCATGTCTGTGATTAGCCAGGGGCCACCAGCTCTGTACGCAGGACAATCATCAACATTAGTCCAGACAACATTAACCTCAAGGTAAACAGAGTTAACATTAACACAGAGTTAATGAATGAACGAGTAACTATGCTCCATTTGTCAAAGCAGACTTTACATTGGCGTGGCTCTGACATCATGGTGTTTTCAGTTCAGTGACTGAAAATATTGTGTTACGATAGATAATAAAGTCATCTATATTTGATTTGCTAATAAACAACAGAAGCAGATGCATGGTGGTGGATGATGGGCTGCATTTATGTCATCAGCAAATATTTCACACACAAAAACACCAGAAAAGACATGAGGCATGTGTCAAGATGAGTTATATTTAGTGAAAATCTAAATGATGAGTGTTCCATCACGTACTAGAATTGCTTATGTTGACACAGCAATGCTAAACTTTGAGAAAGAACAAACCTGGTTTGTCGAAAATAAAACCTAGGAATAACAACATACCCCAATATGTAAAGTATCATTTAAAAAAAAAAAAAAAAAATGGTGCTGATTTGTGTACTGACGCAGACACTCACACTCTGACTCCACGCATCAGTTCCAGGATGCCTTGGCCGTTCCACTGTTGGGCCGCCTGTAGCTCCTCTGTACACACACCCACAATCTATAAGAGACGGTGCAGAGCATGAAAGGGCGTGGTCTACAGTTTTGTTACTTTCTAAATGCTACTGCTGTTGTTCAAGGAACTTCCTTCCTTAAACTTACAAAAAAGAACAGATGAGTGGACAAACACTGTTCGGCATCAAGGATCTATCATTTTACTGCACAATAAAACAGATTATACTTGGACTACACAAATGTTTTCAAATGTGAAATTACTGACTGACTGTGTTATTGTCACATATTTGAACTCACCTGGAGAAAGCTCACTGTGCCAAATGGAGTTTGAATTGGTTGCATCTGTGGGTCCTCTGTAAGCAACATATGCTGGATACGAGATTCACTGTTGTCTAGTGGACTGTGCCACGATACGTGGTCGCCACTACAAAATGTGTTTTCTGTAAAAGAGAGAACAAAGGGAGACATTGATCTTTAAAGTATGACATAACATGCCGTTTTGAGTTGTGCAAAATACACAGTCTGTTATGAAAACCTGTATTGAGCCTGGAGTTTTTATTTTGCATTATTTAACAGTAAAGAACATCTATTCAGAGACAGAAGCAGACAGGAAACAGGGGAGAGTGAGGGGTAGAACATGCAACAAAGGTCACTGGCTGGAATCAAACTGCCGACAGTTGCGACCATGTGGGCATGTTGCATGAGCTGTAACCACTCGGCTACCAACATGCTCCACAGTACGGAATTTCCAAAGGAAAGTTACAGTAACAGTAGAAAAAGGGGGGCGAACACCAGCAGGAGAATGAGTAAGTGACAGAGAGAGAAATCAAAATCCCAAACGTGGCAAAAAAAAAAAAAAAAAAAAAAACTACATTTCCATCTGAGGAATGTGTCTGCTTGGGAGGTAACGTGCACCCAGTCCAGATTCGCTGCAGGAGAAAGGCGAGGGGGGAAGACGGCCAGAAATCAGCATTTATTCATTTAGCTCAGGAGCCCAGCCCACCCAAGCGCAAATTGACCCCAGCTGGATAGCAGAGAAGGGTTGGGTGGTGAGGAGAGGGGAGCGCAGAGAGAATAGCCTTCTTCTCTTTTCTGAGAGGCTTTTAAATGTCCCCTCCCCACTCAGCCACACTTTGTGCGCATTATATACGCGACTGAGGGATTTAAAGAACTTAGTAGCACAGTATATACCCACTACACACAGAGTATAGATTCACACACTTGAACAACGGTCTTATTTACCATTTTAATAGGATTGTTTTCACAAATGGCAAAGGGAAAGAAAGGGGAAATTAGACTTCCTGTCAATACCAAGAGCTCCAACAAACACCAGTGATGTGTGCTAAACTTAGGACTACTCCCTGCAGCACACTCCCCTATTCTCTTTAAATGTATCACTGGAATTACAAGCTACGTTTACAAAAGAACACATTCTTCACTGTCACAAAGACGTGACAAGGAGCCTGAAGGCATGGCAACAGCAACCAAAAGGGAGCTGCTCTATCAAAACCTTTGGAGATAAATAATTTACTGTTTAACTATTAACAAACTGCGACTAAATGAAAAATGCAAATCATTACTCTTTGACACAAGTTTTCCAGGTGAAGGATGAAGAATGTAAGGTTGCAACAATGTTTTTCATTATGTCTTAATCTATCTTAACTTTTTTGATTAGCCCATTAAACAGTCTCAAATAACATAATGAGTCTGACTCAATGGATGATGAAATGACTCAGATGAAAAACTAAACAGCTCTTTACAGCTGTCATTATCAATACCTAATATTCTCCTCTATAATTATTGCAACACAACTACCAATAATGAAGGCGTCTAATGTTTGATTAGTTTATAATAGACAGATTAATATGTAGCCAACACCTCCCTACACTGTGATCTTACCTGACTGGAACACATAGCGTGCCAAGCCTTGCATGAGTTCAGCTGGCCAGGTTGGCGGCGCCGTCTCTCCAACCTCTCTTTTGAGTCTGAAGGTGAGCTCAAAGCCAAACCCACTGGGACCGTCTGGCCCTGTGAATCTAACACACACACACACACACACACACACAAACACACAGTAAGAAGTGGGTAAACAAACCTTGAGAAGATGTACTTTTATTCTATTGTTATGTACATGATGGCTGTGAAAATCCCAGTGCTTGTCAACATCCACAGCATGCTGCAGAATAATAGAAAATCATTAGGTGCCTTAATAGTCAGTAGGGGGTCTACTCTTACAGGGCTCCTAACAAACAAACATTTACTTAGAAAGGCTCTCTGTACAGATGTCCCAGGTTTTACACAATGTAAAATGAATTAAATAAAAAACAAAAATCTTCATCTATCCCATCAAACATGTGTTGAAAGTCATCCAACTCCCCCTGTGCAGCCAGAAGTCAAGTTGTCCCATTAGTGTACTTACTCATGAACCCTATTATCCCCATACAGGTCACTCAGCCCAAAGCTGACATAGTGCCAGTGCTCCTGGATGTCCTGAGCTGGACAGCCCATACTCCTATACATACTGATGTAGTCTAAAGGGTCTGGGCCCCCTAACCTGTAAGGAAGCACAAAATGAAAACCATGTCAAAAAAAAAAGTTTTTGTAATGAGTGGACTTTGTTTACTCTACAAAGCACCTATGTAAAGACAGCTAGATTAATGTAGACGACACAACTTGTATAAAAGTACACAGATATATTTATATTTGTGGTTGATTAAGCTTTTATAGTTTGGTACTGAATCTCCAAACCCCCCGAAACCTTCGCTGTGGCTCCTGGATGAACAGTTAGCTTAGCAGCTAAGCTAACTGCTGGCTATCCATCACTACATAAACTTGTTCCACACCCTCTTACCCGACTTAGAAACATGCCAGACCCTCAACAGCAGAAAAGGGGGTACCTACCAATATTTTACAATTGCTGTAACTTGAAGCGGGTTAGCCTGCTCGGGGTAAAGTCGCCTGCATTCCCCGTAGATAGCCTGCAATCCAGGGGGAAACAGCGGCACCAGCCCGTGGGCTTGAGCACCACTGGTAGGCCGTGCTTCATCCATGCCAAGGCCTCGAACAAATCTACTTATTTACTAAAAAACAACGTATATGCAGTTATCTTCTGCTATCTACCCCTAGTTCAACAAAAACGTTATAAAACTAAATCATAAAGACGTCTTAGGTAATAATATTTAGCAACGAAAAAGAGGCTTAACCCCGAGCGTTGTGCTACACTCAGCAGGGGCACAGCCTGTTGCTCATCCTCTACAAAAAGCTACTTAGCCATTGGTTGGATAGGGGTCGTGACGTAATGACTGACGGCTACTATTGACCAATGACGGAATAAGATTTTAGGTATGTGCGGACTTGTAGATTATTATGATTGGCCGATACGCTGTCTATCAAACAGTAGGCAGATGTGATTTCAGCGTCGGAGCTTCAAAGTTTTCAGGGGCTAAATGATGGACATGTAGGCCAAATGGGTCTTCAAAGAAAACTTCAAAAGAAGTTCCCAGGTTCCTTACACGAAGTGGCAAAGCATGTAAAAATGTAAAATGAATCCACTGAAGTCCTGCATTCAAGCTTTTATTTGAGACTAACTATTCAATAGGCATAAATATGTCCCAAATGACAGTATACTGATGTATTAATGTGTAAGTTTGTGTGGTGGAGCTAATTTTAATTTCTTATTGAATTGTTTAACCTATGATCATAATCAGCAAAGTCACACATTTCCATGTGAAATGCAGCGAGATAAAAGAGAAAGTACATACATACACAACATAAAATGTTATAATATTAAATGTTAAAAAAATACTACTTGAGAACGTAATTGTAAAGAACTTGATTCAATGTATTTAGTTATTGAAACAGCAATTTTTATTAAATCACATTTTCTACCTACCAACAATTATTTAGACTTTCTTTTTTGGAGTTTATTTATTTACTAACCCAGAAAGCATTAAAAAATTATAATTATACTGTTGCTAGAAAACATTTCATAAAAGAAAGTGACTTCAGTCAGAGCCTCTTCATAAAGGGTTATTAACATATCGTGTAAAGGTGACTATGATACCATCATTATTTTGTGGCAAATGTGGTGAGAATAATACTCAATGTGCAAGCAGAGCGGCGGTAAGCATAGTGTTTTGTCAGCGGACAGGTTTCCACGCACGTATTACATCGTTACATGGTACAAGAGAGCGGTGTTTCCATTATGCCTCACTCGACACATGCACTGGTACAATAGCGGATACCATTTTCTGCCACCACGCTAGCATACAGCCAGAACCTGGAGCCTGGAGGCCAGGAACTTTAGGACTTGATTGATAAAGAATACAGCCACTACAATGGATCCGGTAAATTCATGTGGGCTATAGTTCCATGGAAAAGTTTGGACTGCTTTCTTGGAAAGGAAAGATTAGAAAGCGTGTTTGTCCTGTCATGGAGCAAACAGAGGTTGTCGGGGTCTGTGTACAGTGCATGGCATATCCCAGAATAACACTACAAAAGAACTGCTTTAAACCAGTAGTGGTGTATTACAGCTATTTATGATTGAGTCTGCATCTCCTAAAAGTGCATATAAAGAACATGCTGTTCTGTATTTCATACTTCAATAGCCACAGCTGGAAATTTTGTTAGATTCCCATGATATTGTAACTGAAAAGGATGTCGGCTGTCGTATCTAATCGTATTGTTTATAGGTAATCTACCAAACTGCCATCACCATGGCGGCAGATTTTATGGAAGTGAGATAAGATCTAAAAAAAAAAAAAAAAGGGAGGTCCACATGTGTGGTTGAAATAGCATGGTAGTCATTGTATTTCTGAAAATCATTGTCCTTGAATGCACCCAAGGTCCTGTTCTTGTGAAATGTGTTACTACTTAAATGTTGCAATATTTTAAAACTGAAACAAAATGTGAGCAAGAGTTAATGAAGTACAGAGGAAAATAATTCACTTTAATTTACTTTATTTAAAATACACAATCAACATCAACACAAACTCAGGAATATTATATTAATTAAATTATATTATATTAACTTAAACATAATTTGAAGAAAGGTAACAATACAAACAAACGTAATGCGCGGTAAATGTAATACATGCTGGAGTCGATGTAAACCACAAGTTTAATGCATTTTATGGTCATAATTTCCGCTCTTGTGGCGCAGCAAGGCTGAAAAACTAGTGCCATGCCAAAAGAACTGAGCCCATAGATGACACCTGAAGATGCCACCATCTATGGAATTCAGTTCTCATAGTAGAGCACTGATCATCCAAATTCGATCCTCAAGAGCCTGTTGTTCTTTAAACAGCTTAAATATCTGTTATCGGATACAAGTCATGCTTTATGATGCTTTTTTCAACACAGTTTTACAAATAAATAAAACCAAAGTAAAGCCATTGATAGCCAATATAACAGCACAAGAATAACTTATTTAACACTAAACATGGGTTTAGGATATAACATGTTAAGCAGCAGACTGATTAGGACATTGATTAGTCACTTACGACCATCCCTTTTTCTTAAGAAAAGCGATACCGTCAGCCCTACTTCTTCTTCACTGAAAGATTGAGCAACAGGTCATTGCAATGGCAACTACAGTTGAGTTTAACAGTGATGAATCATAGTTGGCATTTACATTAGTACAATATGTAATTTAAAAAACATCTACTTATTCATAAATTGGAAGCAGATTGAGAGGAATTTTATGTAAGTGAAATAAACACGAAAGTGGAAAACAAACCTCTGAAATGAAGTTAAGATTGAATGGATCCAATGCTGCGGTTAGACAGAGCCTATGGAGAGTTTCTGGGTCATTTGAGGAAACCATCTTCTCAACCTAAGTATTCCTGGAAATGCTTCACAACCACTGAAATGAAAGTCTGTCTACTGGGCTGATGCAAGCACTGAATCAGAACATGGTGATAGTGCGCTGGTCAAGGAATGAAATGACTCATCAGTTATGGCCGAACACTCCCAGGAAAAGAACTTTGCGACAATATGATTACTCACATTCAGTTTGATCTGTGAATCTTTGGACACTCCAAAGTAAGTTTGGCATTAACTGACCTGCATTGTATTACAGGATCACTTCCTTCATCTAAAAAACCACCTCATTCAAGGGTTAGAGTCAATATTGACACTGACAGTGAGATAGTTTCTAAATGTTATCTCAGTTACTGTGGGTTGTACATTCTTTTAGGACACATGTAATACAGTACAATGAACTTTCTGAGGAAGGCCACACCTGAACACGTTCAGGAAACTCCTATCTTTCCGGCAGTTGGACTGGGAAACAACCGGTTCTACAGCCTATTACTGGACAAGAAATCCCATATTAGGGCATTAAACCCATTCTTAAAGCCTGTAACAATTTAAACAGCTCTCACACGAAGATCTGGTTGGTTAACATACACACCTGGTTCATATGCCAGTGCTCAGAAAAAGTGTAAGATAGTATCTCTTTGTAAGAACACTACTGCATCCTCTTAAAAGAATTTACAACTTAAAACGTGTTGAAAGCTTGTGGCATGTAGTTTTGTACAGGTATATCTGACAATTTCAGTTCAAATATGTCCCATATTTTTAAAAATGTGACCATAAATTGGTCATTTTCTACCTATATACTTACCCCAGACATTCACTGAAAATGTTCACGCTCCAGATCTTGAGTCTATCAGAAATACATCTCTTAATGAAGGCCTCCCAGGACTGTGCTCTCGCAGCTTTAAACAAACTTCAGCCGTCCCATCTCAACGAAAAGATGTTTTAGCGTTGAATCAGCAGAAATTCTTTCCAGACTGAATTAACATACAGAGGAGCCATCCCTCCTTATTTCACCTGCACGTTCTGCTCACTCTCCCATGTCCTCCAAGTCCCAAAGAAGGATACAGCATACTGTCTGACATTCAGAGCAAAGAACCTTAAATACCAACACCTTTCACATCACACATCAGTCTCCCTCCCTCCTCTCTATCTGTTTCTTATACACTCCCTCTGTTCGGTAAGCCTGACAGTCACTTCCCAGTAAGAAGGAAACAGTGGGAGTGAAGAGCACGCCCCCTCACAGTGAATCAACACATAATAGTTTCTGAGGAAAACCATCTGACTGGCCCTGCCCCCTGTTCCCATAAAGTAAGCAGGGGAAAGGCTGTGTCTACTCGAGGAACCAGGAATTCCCCCACAGACCATGAACAGCTGTCGAGATGATGACGAAGCTGACACACTGGAAGTTTGCTAGTTGGGCATATGCAAACAGAAACTGTGTTTGGTGTTTTGTATGAGCCCAAGTGAAATAGTGTTTAACACTGTGTGTTTACATAATAGGTGAATGGAAATTCTGTCCGCGCACTGTGGGTGTTGAAATGCACAGTCATGTTTGAGCTGGTGACACCACGTTTCCTAGAAAAGTGTTTTTATCTTTGCTAAATATTATTTATCAGCAGGGCAGCGTATACTGCTTGCGTCATGGGTGTGTTTAGGATGAGATCAATTCATGTGAATATTTGTGTAGCTGGAGTCATTTATTCAGGTGAGGTCTGATAGGGGTGTATTCAATAACACAGCCTTCATAAAATTACTTTGTTTGCTTTGTCAAAAACAGTTTTTAAATACAGCAAAGGAAAGTAATATTCATAGTTTTATGGTTAACTGTCCCTGTAAAAACTCTGATTTCCTCATCCTCTTTACCTCATGTACGAGAAATTAGTCTGGACTTCATGCATACTTCCTCAGAAAAAAAAGCCCTGTGAGTTTAACACAATCAATTTCCTTGATCTGGACAAAAAGGGGAATCCACGTACTGTTGGAAAAATTACAGCACAGTTCCCTTCTTGTATGTGGACACAAATTTACACATACTTCCTGGATGTATATACTCATTGTTACGTGTCATGACTTTCTGTTTTGCAATGGAGCACACCCAGATTATGTAGTGGCTTTAACGGAGGGTAAAAAACCCACGGAATCACCAGGAGCCATTACTAGAATAAGAGGTACAGAGACCCCATAGAGTCCCACCATTGATGTGCAGTGACTCTAGACTCCACTTTCAAACTACATCCTTGGGCTGGTGGGATAAGTTGCAATTGACATTTTGCGCCGGACTTCAGAAACAAGCCTGGCTTTCATGCTGCTGTTTGAACACTGGGGAAATCACTCGCAAAGGTCACTGAGCCCATTTCCTTTCTTTCCTCCCCATGCATCTAAAGACCTGTAACAGCCCTTTTCAACTGCACTTCACTTACTGGCAGAGATATTCAAATTTCTATATAGGAAGTGAAAGACGGTGTAGGTAACTGAAGAGCACATAGGAGATGAAACAGCATCTTTTATTACAGCTCTTCCTTGTTTTAACACTGTTGAATTAACATACAACTTACAGGTTCATGAAGAGGTACAGGAAGATACATTTTTTTTATTTTTACTTGCTTTAAAGTGTGTATTAATCATGATTCATTTTTAACAGAGCAATTATTACACAAATAAAGCTGCATATTACATCCAGTACTGCTTTACTTATTCAAGTGTCCTTTGCCATTTTAAAACGCAGTACTACTACGTGTCTCTGAAGTCCTTCTTCGCCATCCCACAGGTGATCCAAAGAGAAAATACCTTTCTGCTCCACAAATGTCTCAAACAGGTGCAGCCCACCACCTACACCAAAGTAATGGGATTTGGTGGCAAGGTAGACCAGTCCACTCGGTGAAAGCAGTTTGTGAAGAGTCTCGTGTAGTCCGGGGTAGTAAGCAGTGTTGTAGATGGTCTCTGAGGTGAATATAATGTCATATTTGGGTTGCGGGTCCTCTTTTTTAACCAGAGCAAGAAATGTGCTCCAGTCACCAGAGAAAAAACGACACTTGGCAAGTAATGGCTGCTCAGATAGATCTACGGCTCTCTTCTTTGGTGGTGGGTTGCCTTCTTCTACCTCTTCCTCCTCTTTCGCCTTCATTTTACCACATTTCTCGTGTAATTTTCCCTTGCCGCTCCCTTCCTTATCTTCGCTGTCTACTTCATCATCCTCTTGGCAGTTTAGTATTACATTTGGCACTGTGAGTTGTTCAACAACTGTACTGTTATAATCTTGGAAGTGGACCTGCCTGGCTCCTCTCTTAAGAGCCAGTATCCCCAACAGCCCTGCACCACAGCCCAAATCCAAAACGGTCTTCCCTCCAAAGGTCTCTCCGTCTTTCTCAATCAGCTCGAGGAGGTCGTAAGTGCACTCCCACACTTTCAGGCCTCCCTCGTACACACCAGAGATGAGATCAGACCTCTGCTCAGAAGTGCGCGAGAGAATTTTCTCCTCATCCTTCCTCTCCGATGCAGTCTTCTCAAAAACTGTCTCGTTGAGAAAATGAAGAGGAGGAAGCGTTCCTATGGTAACCGTTTCGGTGACAGCATCCATTAGGAGGAACTGTGGGTCATTTTGAGGAAGGTGCTCTTTGGCCTCTTTTAAAGGCTCTGCTGGTTTTATGTTATCCTCAATCTGAAATATAAAAAGTAGTATGCATGGTTAGGTAACAAATGTATTCCATCAGCTACATATGTGTCTGATATGAATACAAGGAAGCAACATGTGTTTTACGTTGACAATATCATGGTTTGAGGCACATCTAGCACTACAGATATATATCAGCAATACAGATATTTATCAGCAATACACTCAAATGAGTGTACCTAGAGGGAGCTACTCATAAAATAAGTATGCTGTGTGCGTGTGTTGTTGAGAAACAAAGTAAACACTGTTTTATTAATACATAAAATATTGAAGCTGTCACTGAACATACAACAATATCTTACTAATTGAACTGTCGTTTTAAGTCTTACTAACAACAAGTGGTGATACTGAAACTTTTTTTTCTTTTGAGGCTTTGATAACAAAACTGATTCCAGAAAAGTTGGCATGCTGTGTTAAACATAAATTAACGTTCAAACTGAACTCTGCCTTTTGTAAATATGCAGTACCAGTCAAAAAGACATACAATGTTTTTTTTTATATATACTTTCTTAATTGTAGATTAACACTGAAGACATCGAAACTATGAAATGACACATGAATTATGTGGTAAACAAAAAAAAATTAAACTATATTTTATATATAATTACTACTCTCAGCTTTTACTTTCATGACAGCATGGCAGCATTCTCTCGATAACATACAACGTAGAAAATAATAAAAAAAATAGATAAAAACCATTGAATGGGAAGTTTAGGCCAAACATTTGACCGATACTGTACACTCATACTGAAATTTTATGCTTGGAAGTTCCAGAAAAAGTTTGGACACGAGGCAAAACACGACTGTGAAAGTTGCATAATGCTCAAAAACACCTGTCTGGAACATTCCACAGGTAAACAGAATAACTGCTAACGGGCAATAGTATTATGATTGTGTGTCCTTGGAAGGCTTAGTTGTTCACAAGCAAGGATGGGTGAGATTCACCACTTTGTAGTCTCATATAGCCAGACCTGTCTCCACAGCGCTGTGCCAATTCTAGAGAAAGGTCTGGCTGCACCCACTATCATGTTGGTATCAGGAGAAAATACTCTGGAAAAGGTAACAAATGCTAGCTTGTTTATGTTTGTACCATTAGTGGCCAGGTTTGGGTAACTTGCCATTTGCAGGCTGCTAGATAGGAGGTTGTTGTTGTTTCCCATAGCAAAGAGGACTCAGAAAACACTCAGGTTGGTACCACACAGATAGCAGAAGAAAGAATGAAAGAATGCCAGGTGAGTGATGCGCCTAGCACCCACAGTCAACATGCAAGTGTAAGAACAATTGCAATGAATTTAGGGGTTTCACCATTTAGAATCCATGATGTCATTAAACGATTCAGAGAATCCAGATAAATCTCTGCAACACTGCATGCCCCTGTGCTGTGGTCGAGTCCACATTTCTGTTTTTGGATGTCACGTTCTCTGGGATGAAAAGGATCATCCAAATTGTTACCAGGGCAATCTTCAAAAGCCAGCATCTGTGATGGTATGGGTGTGTGTTAGTGCCCATGGCATGGACAACTTGCACATCTGTTAAGGCACCGACACACAGGTTTTGAAGCAACATATACAACCATCCAGATGATGTCTTTTTCTTAAAAGACATTCCTACTTACGTCAATAAGACAATGTCAAGCCACAAAACAACAGTGCATCTTTGTAGTAACAGTGCATGTACTAGACTGGCCTGCCCGCAGTCGAGACCTGTTTCCAACTGAAAATGTTTGACGTAATATGAAGCACAAATTATGACAGCAGAGGCCGCAGACTGTTGAGCAACTGAAGTCGTATATCAAGTAAAACTGGGGAAACATTTACAACAATTTTCTGTTGTCAGAAGAAAACGTCCAACACAGTGGAAAACATGCCCCATCTCGTTACAGGTTGTTTTTATTTATGCCTTCAACAGCATCCCAACTTCTTTGGAATCAGGGTTATAGGTTAAAATTGGTTCACAACGCCAAGTTTTGAATATGAAAATGAATGTTGTGAGGTCAAATGAAGCTCTTTTCTTATAGGATACTTTTGGATGTGCAAACACTAAACATGCAAGAACTTGGATTCAAACATACGTTTAACAGGGCTGAATGTTAATTGGTTTTCAAAGATGCTATAGAGCATCCACATGTTTCTAGTAGTTAGAAACATGTGGATGCTCTTAAAAAAAAAAAAAAAGTGAATGAACTGATGAACTCAGACACAAGACTGTTACAAATCAGCCATGCGATTCGCTGCATGACTAAAACATTGCAAATATCATGTGTGGGTTAGTTGTCCATGGACTCACATCCGCCAAAGCACAATAGTGAAAATAAAAAACCCTGACAAGTTTTTGCACGTCTCAGTACTTTTGGTGTCTGACAAGAACAGTTCACACGGACCACTTTCAGTATGAACATGTATGACTTCCCCTATGACTTTTTATTGACATGCCTAGGCCCTGTGACGTCATGGCTTGTGGGCAAGAAGATTGTCAACCTACACTCTCTAGTGGACATGAAAGAGAAGTTTACATTCAGGATGGTGTGATGGAATCACTCATACAGTGTAAATTACTCAATTAAATGACTGCATATTTGTGTTGTGTGTATTTGTGGGTGGGTTGTGCCCTTTTCTTCTGCGCACATTTCAAAGGGCAACTCAATTGTGTGATCTTAAGATATTAAAATCAATACCGTTTTACCCTTTCATGTATTTTAAACTGTAGCCTGTACAATGAAACATATAAACAGATAAGCAATTCACCATTATGATAGTGGGTAAACACCAGTTTTTAACACCAGCAAATCCAGAAATGGTCAAATCTTGTATCTGTTTCTAATACATTTCACCAGGTAGCTGTTTTATCATCTCAGTGCCTTTCTTGTTTAATAAACTGGGTTATTAACTTCTTAAATTTAAGTTTATGTATAACAAGTGGACTTTTAGAGACAGCACTTTCATATGCAACTATGTATGTTAAGTTTTACTGTTTTGTTCTCTTTTCTGCTCTTTGCTTTGGTGCTGTCCT
This sequence comes from Protonibea diacanthus, assembly GCA_028641955.1. Taxonomy (NCBI): domain Eukaryota; kingdom Metazoa; phylum Chordata; class Actinopteri; family Sciaenidae; genus Protonibea; species Protonibea diacanthus. The sequence goes on from CM053989.1 coordinate 13,152,470, forward strand.
GGCCTTACATGTTCTCCTATGATCATTCACGGTGCTACACTATAACCTGGCTGACGTTACTCACAGATTTAGCAGCATTGTCTTTCTTTCTGTTTTGCAATTCATTTCCGTCCACGCTGTCCGGGTTTGTTGTTGTTTGTGCTGGAAGGTCGAAGTTAAAACAAAATGACATGTTGACTGACAACAGCACACACACGCGGCTTGAGACCCTTCAAAGTTGCTTTCCCCCGTTTATCTACAGGCTCCACATGGCGAGCAAACGTGCAAGTGTAGCTTTAGCAGAGCCGCTGCGTCTAAGAACTGCAAATCCCAGAATTCTCAGCAACAGCTTGTCACCTTTCTATCAACTGAGTAAAGTAACAGTTACAAGTCTGTTTAAGTGAGTTGGTTTTCGAGGGATGTAACCTAGCACAGTTAGGCACACAAATGTAAATTTCTGGAGAAACGATTCAAACGTTGTAATTAGTTCCTGACTCGGATAACCATGATGCCTTTCGGGGCCACTCTGACGCGTGCGCACTACGTCCTGATTGGGACTAACTGTCAGAAGGTCCCTGATCCTCCTGCTCTTTTCCGCTATTATGTGGCAATAATCCCGTTTTTTGCCTCCTTTTTTGAAAATGTCGACAGAAGGGGCGGTTGCGGCAGTTTGTATGCCTTCCTAGAACAGTGAGTATGCCCTGAAATAAATCTGAAATGTTATTAAATATGAAAACGCAGCACACGTCGTCGGTTTTTTTTTTTTTTAAATGGGTATGCCATCCAAACAAAGGGGATTTGCGTGCTTTAGTCTCGTGGACAAATAAAATACTACAGCTTTCCTGAAATGACATTTGAATTGCCGAACAAGATGTAACGAGTGATGCTGAATACAGCTGCTGACAGGCGTTAGCTTCAGAGCACAGCCCCTATGACCTCAGGTAAATAGAAAACCTCACCTCAGACATCGCCCTGTCTGGAATGCGGCTCATCCAGCTTGGTCTTTGGCGAGTCAGCCCTCTTTCACATCTGCTTGGTTACCTTTATCATTATAACACATTCACCAGCGGAGGCTATAGCTTGCTGGTCGTGTAAGGTTTAAATTGTAGTCGCACCTGATTAAGCTAAAGTGCCAGTTGCAACAGACAGATGTGTGGAGTTGTAAAAACAACTGAACTACTAAAAAAATCCAAGTTGGCTGGCTCCCAAATTCAGCGTTGGGTAAGTTTGATATAAATCACTGAGTTAGAGTCACTTTTCAACCTAAAAGGCAAAAAATTGTCTGCTTACAGCTTCCCTTTTGTATTGACATGCTGCTTTTCTGTGTGTGATATCTCTTGTGTGATACTGAATTGAATATCAATGGACATTTTGACTATTTTAGGGACCAAACCTACCTGTGAGAGTCTATCGTTTATTGTTTATTTATTTTCCTCGAAGGTTGCAGGATGCGGTGGTGTCCCAGCTCAGTGCTCCACCTGCTGCGCTGTGTGCGGTTACGGCCCTGTATCAGGAGAGGAAGGAACAGACTGCCTCTGTGGGTTAGGGAAATATGGGCTTACATGAGCGTACTGGCACAGTCACTTTACTTTAACTCCCTCACAGACTCAGATGTGGTTTTCGACTCCATCTTTGAACCACTGTTTTGGACTGTGGATTATGTGACCCGCTGGTTTGGCACAGTGAGTGTGTATTTCTTTGTGTTCTCAAACATGTCACAGGGAGGTTTTTCTCTGAAGAAAACTCAATATGAATGTCTCCTGTCTTTGTTTGTCAGGTTTTTGTTTTCCTGGTGGTGATACTGACCAGCTCCATTTTGGTGATAGCCTATGTGGTCCTACTGCCCCTTGTTCTCAACACATACTCCCCTCCGTGGATTGCTTGGCATGTTTGTTATGGACACTGGAACCTCGTCATGATTGCATTCCATTACTACAAGGCCACCAAGACAGCCCCTGGGTACCCCCCTACAGTAAGATATCAACAACACTTTTCTGCAGTACAACAAACAGCTTTACTAATCTAGACTTGGATTAAACTTCGTGTAGTATTGCAACAAAAATGTCCTCTTTCATTTAGGAAAAAAATGACAGTCCATTTGTGGCAGTCTGCAAAAAGTGTGTCATGCCCAAACCAGCAAGAACACACCACTGTGGTATTTGTAACAGGTGAGTCAGTGTTGTTTTTTTTTTGTTATTAGAATTCCTTAATCGACCTACAGTCATGGGGTTTTTAACTAAATAATTAGTTGACTTAATTGAAAAAGAAACTGTAATTGTTTATTCACTATTGCTACCACTCTGCAGTCTTGCAAATATAGAAAACTACTTTGTAAAAGATGTATGTATGCTTTTAATAATATGATTTTGAGCGACACTGTTGTGCACTGTGGTTAACACTTCGGCTTCCTCTCACAGTCCAAAGAGATGCACTTCAGTTAATTAGTGACGCTAATTTACCTGTAGGTGTGACTGTGAGCATGAATTGTTGTTTGTCTCTGTGTGCCAGCTTTGTGGTGAATTGATGACTCGTCCAGGGTGTATCCCGCCTCTCGCCCAATGCCAGCTGGGATAGTCTCCAGCCCTCTGTGACCCTGATATGGATAGATTTTGATATGACTGCCATTTTGTTTGCTCAATCTCCATAAAAAGGCATAAAAACTGACTAAAAATGGCTTGGTTGACCAAGATCCTGTCAACTGCTCAGTGGAATATATAGAACTAAAATGACTTAAAAGTAGGCGTGGTTGTCTGTTAAGTTTTCTATATATTGATATCAGGTATCAGTAATATTTTCTTTTTCTTTTGCAGGTGCATTCTGAAAATGGACCATCATTGTCGTATCTTTTTATGCTAACATTATTTTAAATATTTTTTGTACTATCAAGTGATGGTGTTGATTGTCCTTAATGTCAGCATCTCAGCCTGGTTGAATAACTGTGTGGGTCACTTTAACCACCGTTACTTCTTCTCCTTCTGCCTCTTCTTGACCTTGGGCTGTGTCTACTGTAGCATCAGTGGCAGAAACCTGTTCCTAGATGCCTACAATTCTCTTGAGGTGAGATTCTCAGTCTTGTTGACTGTTTGGCCTGCTTGGCGGGGTTTTTTTGTAAGGCTTGTTAGGTTAAGTCTCTTACTTTTCCTAAATGTCTGGTGTCTTTCTTTGTGTGGGCTGAACTGTTCCTGACTGACGCTGCCTTGTTTCTGTCTTTAACACTTGGGTTTGTGTATGCATGCTGTTCTATTAGCGCTTTAAACATTTGGACATGGACAAACCAGGGGTACCAGTAACAGGGATTGGACTGCTTATAGGGCTTCTACCACCTGGCCAGGTACAGCTTCAAAAGTACACACATGATAACATGACAAAGCTTGTGTGTATGTTAGTTATGTAATATGTGTTCTTTTTTAGACCAACTACCAGACACCTGCACCTCCTTACACCTTCAAGGATAAGATGATTCATAAGAGCATAATTTACATGTGGGTGCTCACCAGGTAAGAAATGCCTTTCATGTTGCCACTTGTCATAGGGAGTATGCAAACTCATTTCAAAGCAGGCTTTGTGTATGTGGCGTGTACACACTAGAAGGTGACAAAATTGAGGATATCAATATGCATACACTTTTTGAGCATGCTGTTGAGGGACACTGTTGTCCAACAATGCAATGCATAAAGAGGAGGAGCTGCTGTTGCCAAAAAAACAGTAGCGGTGAAACCCCTACTGAAGGAGTAAACAAACTAAAGTATTAAATATTTGGAAAACTTCCTTATCACACAAAGGGGAGGCATTCGCAGTTGGATTGAGAGATACTTCCTGTTAGTACAAAACAGAAGGCGTACACTAAGTTACATACCGTTAACAGTTAGTATATGTAGTATAGAACTGGGACAGAGTGGCCTTTGTATTATCTTGGCAGTGTTTCAACTAAAATCCGTTTTGTTTTTTTAGCACTGTGGGAGTGGCTCTGGGAGCGCTGACTCTTTGGCACGCAGTTCTTATATCCAGAGGAGAGACTAGTATAGAAAGACACATCAACGGCAAGGAAATAGAGAGAATGGCAAAACGAGGAAAGGTGAGCATGCTAAACATTATACATGAATGTTGAAGTAATTAAAAGTTGTGGTACATTAAGGGAGGCGTTCTTTTAATATGTTTTTAATCGGTCCTTTTTTCTTCTTTAACTGGTCTGCAGGTATACAAAAACCCTTATAGTTACGGCAAGCTGAATAACTGGAAAGTCTTCTTTGGCGTGGAGAAAAGGAGGTGTGTTTCTGATGTTCGGAATTATTTTCTGTTGAGGAAGTCATCATATCTATCAACATCATTTCATTTATTACAAACGCTGCCTTCTTGTAATTCCTGTTTTGCTTTATCTTTATGTCTCCAGTCACTGGGTGACGCGTGTTCTCCTTCCATCAGGACACACCCCACATGGTGATGGTTTAACGTGGGACGCCTTCCCAATTAAAAAGGAATTAATACCTGTATGACCGATGATACTTAGGCGTACTTGTAGCCTAATTTCAGCAGTTTTTGCTGAATTCAACTTACTCTGGTAACTTGATCTGGTTGGCTTAAAGAATCCATGCATGGTGGCTACATACAGCTGAAGAAATGGAGTCATGTCAACCTCCAATACCTCAAAAACATGCTGTGGCATTGCTCAAGATTTGACAGTCTACATTTTTTGGAAGGTTTATCCTTTTCTGGGTTTTACTAAGTCTTACAAACGGGTCTTACTTGTCTTTAAGCTCACGACAGGTTTGATATTTTTATAAGCCACATGTACTGACTGACATATTATTGGACTGAAGTACCTTTTAGAATAAAGTTTTTTTTTTTTTAAGCAAACTATCTGTTTGTTCTGCGCAAGAAAAAAAGAAAAAAAAAATTGGGACATCATTGCTCCTCCCAACATCTCCACCTCCTTCCATATGCACACTTCAGTCCAATATTATCATTTGAAACTAACTTTTAAGGAGAACCACAGCAGCATCGCAATGTTGTTATTTATCTGTATTTTGTACCTGTTAAGTTAAGAAATCTTTATAAATGACTTTATTTAAGCAGATGGTTGCAGTGAGTATTCAGTTATTGCTAAAAATGCACATTCACTGTTATTTCACACGCACAGATTTTTGTACATCAGACTCTTTTTTTATTGGCACTTATGCCAAAATAAAGATCAATTATGGTATTAAATTTTTTTTGTCCCAGGATTACTTTGCAGTACTGAGCAGCTCCTGTGTTATGTCACTGTGTTGCTTACGTAGACATACCCAGAGACATGCAGCTTGCAGGGGAGGATTAATTGAGATGCTGCACCAGATTTGATCTGCATATAAATCTTAGTCAGAAGTCAGAAACAAGCAGCTACAGTAGTAGAGATACACACAGATGAAAGATGAAAGTTTTCATTTTGCTGGCATAAAACTACTCCAAAGACATATTTGACTTTGATAAGCAGACGATCGGGAAATAGACGGTAATCTTGTCAGTTGAAGGTGAATGCAAGAGAAAGAGGTTGTCCCATGAAGACAGAAGAGTTTAAGGGATGAAAACATATTTCAGCCTGTTTCCAACCCTCTTTCACCTGCCGCTAATTAGATCCTCCCACTCCATCTGAAACACACTGCAAACACACACACACACACCTGTCAATATGTAATCCTCCAGCAGATGTTGGTGCTCAACATGTCATGGTTTGGTCAGTATGTTGGGAAAAATAACTGATCATAGTAACTGAGAAAAAACATCAAGTCTAATAATAATGAAACAACGTAATTGTAATACTTTATAACAGTTTTAGTATTATATTAGTATATTACTATTTTGATTATTTCCATAGCTATGTCTATCATCATTCCTGTCATTGGGTGCTTTAATCAAAAATGGTAACAACCTGATACACACACAAATGTAATGTTGCCATGAAGGTCAGGATCAAGTTTAGCTAATTCAGTTGGCTCCACAGTGCAGAAAAGTATTCAACCACACAATATACAAAGGGTAACCGTCTTTATCAGGCACTTAAAGCTATTTTTACTGGGAGCTATTTCTGTTTTTACTCTCACCTGCACTATAAATGCATGTAGACATATCAGTGGGTAGGCTAAATAAAGTTAATATTCACAGCTTGCCAAGATTAAATGGATTTACTTGTTCCCAGGCTGGCATACAACAGAAACCAATATAGACTTCAACTTGATAGTTCATGTATTTATTTAGGCTACATACAGAAATAATCTTCTCGACTGATTTAGTTTTAGTTTTGCAGTGTATCAGGTTTCCACAGTTTTACTCCAATGAAACTGGAAACTGGTTACGCAGTATACTTTAATCATTTTTAAGTTATATAAATAAAACTCCGGGTTAAGATTAAAAAAGGTTAAGAAACACTCTGGCTGTGTGGAAACGTCAATAGACATTTATAGTTAAAAAGAAAAACTACTTCCGCCTTGCATTTCAGAGTAAAACCCATAATAACAAGATTAATTCATATATTCCACAATAACCCAGTTTTAATAAACCAGTTTCGTTTCATTTTGTTCTCAAAGTTTATCGTAATGGCTGGTTTTAATCTTCTAAAATTCTGCTTGTTTTGAAGCTTAATGGTTATTCTGGAGGGGTTATTTCTCGGTTTCCGCTTTAATCCCTATAAACTTGACGCAGGGATAGACCTGTCTATCAAAATTGCGCATGCGCGTGGGCAGGATTTAATACTAGATCAGTGCAAACGGCTTGTGCAGCTGAGCTCCATCCATCATGATTCGGGGGGAATCCGGATATTGATTGCAGTTTTTGGGGAGAAGCTGTCAAAGTTTATCCGGAGACTCTGCAGGGCCAGACTGGTCACCATCCCGCCAGCCTGCACGGACTCTCCGCTCCCAGTTTGTGTGTGTGTCAACCTGCTGACTCGCATCTTCTGGCCGTCGCGTCGGGGTCCAGTGATAACTTCACTTGGTAACAAGTTCGGATGTGGCAAGCAAACTGCAGACGGATGCATAATATAGCAGACTGGATATCCGGTAGGAAAAAAAAAAAAAAAGAATCACAGCTGTGTATGTGTGTGTTTGTGTGTTTATAAAGAATTACTGATACAGACTTCAGATCAATGAAATGCTATCAGATGTATATATTTTAAATTACAAACAGATAACACTGTAATAGTGCGTGAGCACGTTTTTGTAAATATGTGAATGGAAAGTCAGAGGTTGAGGCGCGTGTCCCCGTCAGCTGGCAGTACACGTGACGTAAACATCGTCGCCTGTCTGACCTCACAGGAACAAGGAGTGCTGAGCTGTCACTATTCCCTGATGATGCTTTTCATATAAGGCACATCATTTGACGTCACCATTAACTGTTTGTTTATCCGACATGATCACATTTGCAATTTGAAAGCATGATGTGTGCTTAAATAATGTGAGTAGACTGATGATTTTTCTCCTTGGTGTGGGATGTAGGGACAGTGATGGGAGGCTGTGTGGGGAGGAGTAGGATGGATGGACAAGGGAGTGCCCGAAGCTCGACAAGGAGCAAAAAACGTGGAGGTAAGAAGCTCAATGGACTATGTATATATATATATATATATATATATATGTATATGTGTGTGTGTGTGTGTGTGTGTGTGTGTGTGTGTGTGTGTGTGTGTGTGGTTATTTTGGTGAATGCATCAGAAACACTGCTGCACAAACAGAAGTGCTTTAAAAATCAATGCTGTCAGCAATGATGTCAGAAACTGTGAATAAGACACTTTCCATACAATTATTTCTACATGCTGAGTTAGTTCTGATACAAATGAGATGAAAGGTGGCGAGAATGTGTGGCCATGTATTATAATTACATCACTGTCAGAACCAGTACAACACAGCGATTTTCACAATATTACACCTTGCATAGGACAGTGCAAAGCCGGCCAGCCAGCCAGCCAGATTAATAATTCATGCGATGATGTTGCATGCTTGCGTGGACGTCTTTCTCTGTCTGATAGCTTACTGTCTCAGGCGTCAAGGCTTTAGTCATGTGTCTAATCTGTTTTGAGGACCAGCCCTGACAGGACACAGTTTTATAAATGCCGGTCAATCCATTCCTTGTGGAAAAAAAAAAAAGCGGCTGTGCACTCAGCTGGATTGCCATGCATTATGCATTGAGCAGCAGACAAGGTCTGCGCAGAGTTTTCACATCAAAGTTTGACCCACTTGGTGGATGATTTGCCTCATGTCAACCTGCTTGCAAAATATATTTACATGAGAGAGAAATCATTTACCTGCAAGGCAGACCTGACCTCTCAGATCATGCTCGTACACCTCCTTCACTGCCTGACTTTTAGTTGTGGAAATGCAGTATCTGAGAGGCCGATATTTGTTTATTCATAAAAATAGCTTTGTGCATTAAAACATCACCTGTTGGAGGCAGTTTACGGAGGTACAGCAGCTTCTCCTTCAAGCAGACTGCAATAGTGTGACAGGGGTTTATTGTCTGTTAATAGGTTTAGCATGTTGTCTTTGGATATTTCTGTCCTGTCTCTACATAGAGCTGATCGGATTAGATCTCTTGTGCAAAGAAGCGACCTCCTGGCAGGGACACTCAACTTACTCCACCTGAAGCCGAACGTCTTTCCATGAACTGATCCTGTGGTATTTTAGGTTTTGAAGTGGTTGTTATTAGAAAGAATATTTGTGGAGGGACTGTGGCTGCTTTTCAACAGCTGGGGAAATATCACGACAGTTCACTGAGCTCCAAATCTGAATATGCACTTCGTGGCACACTAGATCAGGTGATTGTTGTTGGCATCTTGCAGCAAGCTGGTTGGACACAGCAGGGCAGTCCACTTTCATCAGGGTCGTCGGGTTGCTCATGCAGACTTTAAATTGACTTCCATTAAACCTCGGGGAAAGAACAACTATGGGAGTACCAAACTCCAGGGAATACAACTACTATCACGCGCCAAACACACCCTTTAGGATTTTGCTGAAGAGTAAGTATGGACTTTTGTGTGGGTTGAAAGAAATGCTTTCATGTTTCCTGTTTTCATGTTTATGCGTTTCACTGCGCTGTGCCATAATTTGTTTCAGAGGGTTTTGTGTGTGTGTGTGTGTTGAAGCTGTTGTGATAGTGTTAGGGTTTAGTTTGTCTTGTGCATTTAGGTACCAAACAATTCATACTGTAGTACTAAACATGCAATAGAACAAATGACAAGCAATACGAAGGAAAATGGCTCAAAAATACAGAAAAACAAGGTTGTCCAGAGGTCATGACATGCATGCGTTAATGGAGAAATACTCTGATGTCATTTGCACGGAGACTGATTGATTAAATAGGCTTGAAGCATTCATATTTGCGATAGTTGATCATTAACCTAGACGAAGGTGTTTTTTGGGTTAATGCATTTTTTAGCATTAAGGGTATCTATCTTGAAGTGACTTGTGCTGAACTACTACTAGTAGTAGAAGAAGTAGTTCAGCAATAATGATGACCTTAAAATATCACTTGAACTGAGTCAGTGGGTTGTTTTTTCATCCATCTGGAATGTTTCTCTAGTAAGAAGAAACTTGATCCACTGACTTCACTGGAAATTTCTTAAGCTTTGGTTCCAGGTAGCTGAAGACTTACAGCTGAGGACACGCTGTCACAGCTGACCTCTGTGTGCACTCTGTTCTAGAGCAGTGATGTGGATAAAGCATTCTTCGTATAACGCAGGTTTTCATCACTGATGTCTTTAGACTGGCCTTGTATTGTCTCGGAGTGTGTCTCAAGATCCTTTGGCTTGATAATTGTTTTTCTGTCGTTGTCTGCATACTTCTTGAATAATTTGTTATCACAATGGATCACCTTCTTGTCAGTCAGGTTGCGTGTTTAGATTGCAGCCAGGCAACCATGACATTTGCATTGTTTGGTTGAAATGATAATGCCTTTGCAACTTTGCAGCTTCCTGTACACTGTCACATGACAGTAAACATGAATGTTCATGAACGAGAAGTAAAAATAATAGAACATACATATTCTCCCTGTGTCTACGTCGGTTTTCTCTGGGTGCCAGGTTTCTCTGACGGTCCAAAGACATGTAGGTTAATACATTAATTGAAGTGTGAGTAGTTATTTGTCTCTCTGTGTCAGACCTGTGATGAACTGATAACCTGTCCTGGGTGAACCTGCCTCTCACCCAATGTCAGCTACAATCAGCTCCAGCTCAACCTTGCAAAGAATGAGCTGTTATAGATATTGGATGGGTGGATGGATCAGAGGGATAGTATAATTCTTCTTCAGCTGTATATCTTTGCACTACTTTCTCCAGACTTTTGCGATATTGTAATCATAGCTTTGAAAATGTTTGTTATTAAAACATTGCCTTTTATTACAGATGCATGAAATGTAAAATATAACTGGCAATGTTAAAATTCAGGGTGTCATATTTATTATTATGCATCTGTAATGACATAAGAAATAATTTAATCTGTGCATATTGTATGATGGGAATGGCAACTTACTAAACAGATGTAGACATTTGTTCTTGTTGTTATTGTATATATATTTGACAGAAGTGAGGCCTGGTTTGTAGCTCTATATTTCGTAAATGTGACCATGTGATGATTAATTTGAGAAAGGTTTGTGTTTGCTTTTTCCGTCTGTTGTTTTCGACTTGCAGCTGTGAATGTTTTTGCTGGCTGTCATTGGCCAAAGAGTGCTCGTCTCTCTAACCAATGCCTTATAGGGTAGGAGCAGATAAATCCTGTTATGTGGAGCCTGATTACTGCCTATAATCCACTGGTCTGTGTGTGTGTGTGTGTGTACATGTCAGTACTGTATGCATCACTGCCACTGCTGCAGTAATCCACAACACTATAAATAATCACTTTTCACGATTTTCCTCCCTCTTTGAATTAAATTTAGTTTCTTGGTATGCTGGTACAGCTGATATGCCTCTGTTAAAAGTACCCTGTTTATGTGCTGACAAATGCATAGTGGTAATTGGCTTTATTTTCCCAGCCTATATTGAGCACTGTGCATTTTAAAGTGTTGTTTAGAGAAGTTAGAGAACATTTGATGCATTTAGCTTGTCTAATCTTTAAAAATGATATCTTATACTGTTTGTTCGACTCAAATCAAATCATTTAGCCAAACGATTTGTTTAGTTCTGCTTAGGGAATATCTCAGTAACATAGTTGAATTACACACATATATTTCTTATTTAATATCTTATTTCTTGGTGATGGCAAAGTAGTTGTGACCTAACTATCTACATACTAAGCAAGCGTCTGAGCTTCACTACTAGGTGCTTTTACTGATAATCCCTTTTAGCTGTCTTATGTCATTAGGATAAATTAAATGCAAAAAGTGTTCCTGGCACGTTTTTAAAAACTGAAAGTTCATTGCATGGCTGTCAGGCATAGCTCTCATTATACTGGGTTATAGTCTTTGCATCAGTCTTTAGAACAGACTAAACACTACCTTTTTTTTGCTTTCAGGACGCAATGAGCCCCTCAAGAAGGAGCGTCCAAAGTGGAAAAGTGAGTACCCAATGACGGAGGGCCAGCTGAGGAGTAAAAGGGATGAGTTTTGGGATACTGCTCCGGCCTTTGATGGACGGAAAGAGATCTGGGACGCACTCAGAGCAGCGGCCCTGGCTGCAGAGTGCAATGACCTGGAGCTAGCACAAGCTATAGTGGATGGAGCCTGCATTACTCTGCCACACGGTATGAAACTACCCAGATTCACATGCACAACACACACACACACACACACACACACACACACACAGACTCTTTCAAATATGGAAATATGCTTAATCCAGCTATCAATTGTAAGCTGAGAATATCCTGGATGCAATGCATAATGCACTATCATAATTCTCAAAATGTCAAAGGACAGTTTCAGAATGGCATGCATCAGTTGCTCAGAGATTACGGCTGTAACAGTTACATAATAGTCGCAGTGCTGCGTGACCACTGTGAATGGATTGGAGCACAGAAAGCCATGACAGAGTGTGCTCGTGCGCAGTGTTTTTGCTTTGAACCGTTTTACTAGTTCAAGGACACTGGTGGTGTTGCTGTAAATGTGATGCAAGTAAATATAATATAAATGTGGCGGTGTCTGTTTTATTAACAGTGGCTGGGGGTAGAAAAGGGGGTTACAGTTAATCGCTGTTACTGATAGAAAGATTTTTTGGAAACCTGTTGTTTATGTAGCTCATTTCTTCCTCTGCAGGCTCTCTCACAGAGAGTTATGATGAACTGGGCAACCGCTATCAGCTCCCAGCCTACACTTTAGCCCCACCTGCCAACCTCATCACTGAAACAGCCAGTGACAGCAAAAGTTCTGAATCCACACAAAAACAAACTCATGCACCTCCATGCAGACAAGAGTTCCAACTCCGGGTGCGATTGTCAACAGGTAAGAAACACAGATTGTGATCTATAAATATATACTGTATAAATATGACATTTAAATCTAAAGAAGTACAGCTGCAGCTTTCTCCATGCACATGACATTTCATCACATCACTGTCTTATCTAGGCTGGAGACTGATATATAATTCAGATCTTTTTAGTGTCTCACAGTGCGTTCTGAAATCTGTGTCAACTCTATTTATGCCTTGTGGATTTCTTAGGAAAGGATGTGCGTCTGACAGCCAGCATGGCCGACTCCATCGCTGAGCTCAAGAAGCAACTGAAAGAACAGGAAGAAATTGACGTGACCCGTCAAAGGTGGTTCTTTTCTGGGAAGCTCCTGACTGACAAGACTCGTCTGCAAGACGCCAAGATCCAGAAGGACTTTGTCGTCCAAGTGATTGTCAATACGAACCCTCCTGTCAAAGGTAACTGAGGAGTGAGACACAGGGCCATGGTGTGAAGAAAATATGAAGGACGTGCCAGAGAGGGCTGCAGGAATAGGAGTAGAGCTTGAAATCGTTTTCAAGTTGGTATTGCAGTGGAATTTTGTGTACATTTTTATATAAGAAAATATTGCTTTTATATTGCTCCTTTTTGTATTTTTTCCTTTTTTTCCAAATGAAGCAAGAATATTAAAAAGCACTGAAACACTTTAGATTAAAAGTAGAGTCCTAAGATGCACATCCCAGTGTCTGTCTGTCCGTCTGTTTGTGTGGACATCAACTCAAAGCTCTATTGTTTACACGCCTCCTTGTCATGTGTGTTATTTGTGCTTACTGATACACTGAATATGGTTCACCTGGGGATCTGGATAAGGACAATCCATCCCCTCTTTTTTCTTTTTTAAAGATTTCTGTCGTGCGGTTTGAGAAGTAGAGTAAGGATGGCAGAAAACTGTAGAGAAAAAGAAAAATGTAAATATCAGTCTTCATGTGTTTGGTCATGTAACTATGTGCAAACTACATTTTCAGTTCACAGCTGTATATTCGTGATAAATACATGGAATGTAACAAAGGCACCTTTCTAAAAGGTAACAGGATGATCTGTTTTTTTTATTTCATCCAAACAAGATACTGAAATCTTCTGTAGGCTACAATATGATGCTCATTGTACTTGAATAACTTATCAATAAATATTGTAAATTTAAAGTCATTCTCTGTGTTCCTGATTTTTGGGCACCACAAGTCTCTATTGAAATGTTTGTAGAACTTATCCTAAAGCAATGGTTCCCAACCAAGGTGTCCCAGGGTAAATCTGGGAGTTCAGGGATAAGAATGAGATGTATACACTCAACAAAAGTACAAATGCAATGTATGTTTATGTTGAAGTAAATTATTATATACACACAAAAGGTTTATTCTCTCAAATTTGGTTCATTCATTAAAATCTGTGCCAGTGAGCTCTCCTCCTTTGCCAAGATAATCCATTCACCTGAGAGGTGTGGCATATCAAGATGCCGATTAAACATGATTATGACAAAGAAGGGCAAAGTCATGACTCGTCCTATTGTCTGGTTGGCTTACCCTGATATTAGTACTAGCCAATCAGAAGCAGAATTGGGTGAGTAACGACCTTGCCCTCCTAATGTTAAATAGCCATAGTTTAGTGACTAATAATAAATGTCTGCACATTTTAGAGTGATTTACCCCACCTGTTACTGAATAGATCATTTTTGCAAAGTGCTCACTAACTACATTTGAACAAATCTGTGAAGATAATTTGAGAGAAATAAAAGTCTATAAATAAATGTTCGACTCAGACAAAAAAAAAATGCATTTATATGTTTGTTGAGTGTATTTCTGTTGCACAAATTAGATTTCTTTTCTTTCTTTTTTTTTTTCTTAATTTCTGCTTTTTTAGATTGAAATACTGGCTCCTAACATTTCTCCAGGCCCATTTAAAAAAAAATAAATAAATAAAAGACCTATATTAATGTCCACTAGGTCACACCTTGAAATAAATAGTCTTGACAAAAATAGAACAAAGTATTTAGCAGAGACACACATTTAGTGTTACTGGCTCTGTATTCCTGCACATTAGTATAATAAAGTATCATTCTATGCTATTCAAGTTAAGGCCTCTGCAATTTCGGGATGTTTGCACTCACACATGGAGTAAACTGTGCGGGAATCAGAATCATACTGTAGTCTGTAGGGACCTGGCTTGGGAACCAGAGGGTGCCCATCATAGACCAAGATAGCTCTCTGTATCACACACAGTCTCCATCAGTTTGCTCAGTTGTCGTGGAAACGAAAGCTCAGGAAGCCTTGAGCACAGTTGGAAACAGCAGCTATCAGAAAAAAAAGTCCAAATTCAAGGTTCAATAGCTTTTTCCGGTGCTTTCAATCGCATCACACGGTCTTCATGAGTCGATATTGGCCGTGCTCGGCTGTGATGCATTTGTTGGCATGTGAGCTCAGCAGCTGTTTTAATGTCGTTTGGTGTTGAACAGCGCCACCTACTGTCCACACAACGCAAGTCAGACACGTGGGTACACCCGTGACGTCGTTTGGTGAGCGACAGAGTCATCTGGAGCTGCACGGACAGGGTTTGGGTAACGTGATTACTTTCAAACCCCCGAAAATGGTCAAATCGGGGAAACTTCGGTCCGGGACCGGCTCGAAACTCAAACGGTGGAAGAAAGGACACAGCAGCGATTCAAACCCGCAGACCAGTCGCTTTCGACAGGCTGCTAAAAGCCGCTTCTTCAGCAGACCCTCCGGTGAGCTGCCCGTCACACGTGGGTCTCTGGCTAGTGCTAACGTTAGCTCAGCTAGCGTCAGCCATTTAACTCAAGCTCAAACTTCATGTGTGGCGACATCAAATGTTTAATCAGTTATCCCAGTGAAGATGTCAGCGGTAAAGCTAACTTCATATCAGCTGGAGTAACTCGTCAGCTTAGTTGTAGATTAGAAATCATAACTACTGTGTGTTTGTGTGACCAAAACAGACACTGTGTAACTGTGTTAGCTTAAGATAACTTTATTAACATTAATGTTAATGTCCTACGGGTCCTACCATGAAATAGTCTTGACAAAAATGGCACAAATCGTGTATAAGTATTTATCAGAGAAACTCATTTAGTGCTGTTGACTGTGTCATCCAGCACAGATGTGTTTATGATGGGCTGGAGTTGAGTAAACTGCAGAAATGATATATTCATACATGGAGGCACCACAGTGAACTGTTTTTATTGTTATTTCAGTCATATATACAGTACACAGTGAAATGTTTCACCAAGGATCATGCTGATGCATGAAACATAAAACATAGTGCAGACAGGACTACAGTAAAGTGCACACACATCGCAACACACAGTACAAAAGGGCTACATAACGTGCAGTACACTCAGACAAAACAGTTTGACAAGAACCAACAGACACACACACACACACACTCACACAATAGACTTTGATGTGTGTGTATGTACATGTGCTACATATGGATATATACAGTATGACATTAGTAGGTAGATACTGAATATGATTAAGTAGCAGCTGAGAGTTGTGAGAGTAGTGTCGGACTCCTAACTGGTCCCTGGGTGCCGTTGTGTGGCTGTCCATCCAGTCCACCATCTCTCTATGTTTGTGTGTCTATGAGCGCGTGTGGAATCGATAAAGTTGATGACACACGTGTTAAGTTGGATCAGGATTTATGTGTAGAAATGTGTTGTTTATCTTTAGGCTAAGTATTAAAAAAATGTGTTTGATTCCTGCGTTGTTCACCTGGTTATATAGTTGTTTCATGTCTGATTCAGCGTGCTGGAGTATAGACCCCAAACAACACAGAAAGAGTCTCCGTCTAGTTACTTAAAGGCAGCACTGTGGTTGTCATGTTTCATGTCAGTTTGTTATGCATCGCTATTTAAGTCCTCAACTCTGATGTCTCTGAGTGTGGAAACCAATTATGCTCTTGGACAGCTTCCATTTCTCTTACAGGAAGGTCACCTTAATGTTTTTTTTTTTGTATCCCTACAGGAAAGAGTGATCTAACCGTTGATGCTCTTAAGCTGCACAATGAGCTGCAGGCAGGCCCTCTGGAGCTCAGTGCAGGCGGCCGCAATGAGGCCTGTATGGAGGAGGAGCCAGATGAGGCGCTTTCACAAAGGACCTCTGGCACCTTCCTCAGCGGTCTGTCCGACTGCTCCAACCTGACGTTCAGAAAGGTGCAGCGCTACTGGGAGTCCAACTCAGCTGCTCACAAAGAGGTAGGCATTACACTGAAGGTACACCATGCATTCACAGCACCATAAATAAACAGCTTTGTAAGGCTGATGCTGTAACATTGTCACTTGATGGCGTCTCTCACAGATCTGTGCAGTGTTGGCAGCTGTTACCGAGGTGATCCGTGGTCAAGGAGGGAAGGAGACTGAAACGGAGTACTTTGCTGCTTTGGTGAGTGCTACTTTTTTAGAGAGATGATGTTTAATAAGACATTACCAAATTTTATTAGTGAAGCTTTGTGCTGTGTTTAGAAAATGAAGCTTGTGTGTGCTTTTTGTAGATGACCACCCTGGAGGTTGTGGATTCAGCAGAATCGCAGGCTGCAGTGGCGTACCTCCTCAACCTCGTCATGAAACGGTTAGTGATTAGTTTAGTGACTTCTTTCTCAAACAAAAAATAACCATGCACGTCGAGGCTTGAAGTCTGATTGTTGTATTGTGTTCTCCAGGGTTCCTGCTCCTGTGCTCATGTCTAAGTTTTCAGACACCACCAAGGCTCTGATGGACGTCATGTCTAAACAGGCCACGTCCGACACCGCCTCAGCTCTCAGATGGGTGAGTAGATTTTTCTCTGAACCTCTTTTTTTTTGTTTGTTTGTTTATTGTTCATTTTCAGCAAAGATTGATTTATTGTTTTTGCACCTATAGATCTTGTCATGCCTGGCCACTTTGTTGAGGAAGCAGGATGCATCTGTCTGGACTTACCCGTCTACTCTGCAGGCTTACCACGGCCTTCTCAGCTTCACGGTGCACAGCAAGCCTAAGGTCCGTCTCATCAGCATCACAGGCATTACACGTCGAATTCAGCATTAAGACAGGTGCTATAATTTTATGTCCACTTTCTCCTCTCAGGTCCGTAAAGCAGCACAGCAAGGTGTTTGCGCCATTCTCAGAGGTAGTGACTTCCTGTTCACAGATAACGCACCAAGCCATCACCCTGCTGCAGTGACCACAGCCAAGTTCTGCATCAAAGAAATGGAGCAGGCAGGAGGTAAGACGTGGCATGGTTACTCACATATTTTTACTCACAGCGTTTGTTGTTCTTACTGTGATGAAGGTAATATGTGATCCTGTGGTTGTCCATAAACTTGCACTGCATGTTTTTTTTATGTTCTTTCCCTTCAGGCAGCAAAGAGGACACCACCACACTTCATGTTCTGGGTCTCCTGAAGGAGCTGATGGGGACGTTTCCTCTGGGAGCTGTCAAGTCCTGCTGTGAGACTCTGCTGCGAGTGATGACACTCAGCCATGTGGTAAGAGCATAGCAATGTTCACAGGTGCAGCCAGATACCCTTTGTTCATCTACATAGATACTCAAATGTAGTTTTTAAATATGTTTCTATGTTGTTTCTGGTTGCAGCTGGTGACAGCGAGCGCCATGCAGGCCTTTCATAGGCTGTTCAGCGGGAAGCCAAATGCATCGACCCTCTCACCAGAACTCAATGCACAGATCATCACGGTGAGGGAATACAAACAGAACAAATGGGCTCAAGTCATAATGAAATAATGTGGTGTGAGAGCTAATGTCTAATTCTCATCCTCAGGCTCTGTATGACTACCTGCCCAGTGACAATGACCTGCAGCCTCTGTTGGCCTGGCTTACTGTCATGGAGAAAGCACACATTCACTTGGCGAGGTAATGAACTGCATTTTCTCACGACATTGTCACAAATCCTTTTTCTTGCAGTCCGTTTAGTCAGCGGTCGGTGTGTCTTTGTCTAGTTTGCAGAGTTCTCTGAGTTTGGGACACCTCCCTCGCCTCTTCTCTGCTGCCATGTCCTGCCTGCTGTCGCCTCACACACAGGTGGTTTCTGCAGCCACCAATACACTAAAGGTAAAGACAAGTTAATAAAGATGCTTTCGTTTGTCGAGCCTTGCTAGACTCAGGATATTTCTGGATTGTAATTGAATCTTTAAAGATGCATTCCAGACAGGATGTTAGTAAATCCTCCTAACCGGATAAAGAAATTTAACAATAGTCAGCTGACTTTAATGTTTACAGTCTATGCAGGGCACTAATTGATGATTTATTTCTGTTTATCTGTTTCAGACTTTGTTGACTGAATGTGTTGGCCCTCGCATGGAAGAAATGGGCATGATCACGCCCACAGCCTCTGCAGGAAACCCCTCATATGTCTGCAAAATGTTCCGGTAAGTTACCTAACTGTTAACCAAGCTAGCCTCTCGTCTTTGTAGGGACTTAACATGCTAATTGTGGCT
The DNA here is from genome assembly GCA_028641955.1 of Protonibea diacanthus. Classification (NCBI taxonomy): domain Eukaryota; kingdom Metazoa; phylum Chordata; class Actinopteri; family Sciaenidae; genus Protonibea; species Protonibea diacanthus. Next base: position 13,171,283 of record CM053989.1, read on the forward strand.
GTGTGTGTGTGTGTGTGTGTCTAGCATCGTAGAAGAGGGACTGTCCTATCGCTTCCATGCCTCCTGGCCATTTGTGCTGCAGATCCTGGGCTGCTTCTATCGAGTTGCAGGGAAAAGGGCTCACCCTATCATGACCAAGGTATAGTCGCAAAGCTTTGTAGATCACTGTGCGAGTAAAGAAAGAGGAATGTTTGACTGAGTCTGCTGTGTTGTGGTCTGGACAGTCCCTGCAGTCTCTGGCAGACCTGCGCTCCACTCCTCAGTTCCCCTTCAGCGGTGAGTTGGACCTGGCTATAGGAGGAGCTGTGGAGAGCATGGGGCCTGAAGTTGTACTGGGTGCTGTGCCTTTCAACATCACCGGCTATGAGTAAGTGGACACACAAACACTGAGTAGAGATCTTCTTTCCATTATTGTGGTTTAACTGACTTCATGTTGTTTTCTTTTTTTATTTTTCCAGGGATGACTTGGAGTTCCCACGCAGCTGGCTGGTCCCGGTCATACGGGATCACGTGAAGAACACTCACCTCGGTTTCTTTGCTTCCTATTTCCTCCCTCTGGCCTCTACGCTCAAGCAGAGAGGTGAGTGTGTGATGCTCCACTTAAAGTGATCGAGTGACTTTTTTTAATGTGTATAACTGATGACTGTTCTCGTGTTGTAGCTGACGAATTGGAGGTAGCAGGACAGAAACTTGAAGCCAAAGTCTACCAGACATTACAGCTACAGGTAGCTCAACGTTGACTCAAATTGGCTGTATTCAGTATAGAATAGTACTGAGTATAGAGTATAGAGTTCCAGTGAATGAGTTGTTCAGACATGCATGTTGGTTCCCTTCCTCCAGATTTGGACCATGCTCCCTGGCTTCTGTACATCCCCTGTGGACCTGCTGGCCTCCTTCAAAGGCATCGCCCGTGTACTCGGTATGGCTATTAACGAACGGGCAGACCTGAGACTCACAGTGTGCCAGGCTCTACGCACCATCATCACCAAGAGCTGCTCCACTGGTAAGAGGATGGCACATGTTCATGGAGAGAGACAACACATACTGAAGCCGTTTACTATTGAATCCAGTCATTACAAAACCCTGTTGTGTCTGCTTTTCTGTCTGCAGAGGAAGAAAAGGCAGAAGTGGGCCGCTTCTCCAAGAACTTCCTGCCAATCTTTTTCAACGTATACAGCCAGCAGCCTCCAGCCGGAGAGTCCGGCACCTACAGGATGGCTGTACTAGACACCATCAAGGTCTATTTAACTGTTACAGAAACACCGGTGAGTTCTGCATTCTGCTGCACACTGTTGTGTGTTTAGTTTTATTTCATACTAAACTGATTGTTTGAAAAGCTGTCTATCCTATATCCATATTTCTAATTATAATGATCTTCCTTAGATGATCTGCACATTCCTGCAAAAAGCTACAGACAGACTGAGCAGCGCAGACAGCACAGAGTTCACACGGTAGGCCATTAAGATGATATATTGCTATAGATTTATGTCTTTAATAGATCTGATATCGGTATACTTACTCACTTCTGTTTGCTTCTGTCTCTCAGGCTCTCAATGATGGACCTTGTGGTTGCCATGGCACCCTCAGTAGACGAGGCCACCATGACTAAAACCTTTGAGCTGATCAGGCCATATTTGGAGGTAAGCGTACACACAGTGTGCTTAACGGCATCGTCTGGTTTTTAATTCAGATATTCCTTGTTGAGCGTGTGTGTGTGTGTGTTGTTTTCAGAGCTCCAAAGAGCCAGGCATGCAGAAGAAGGCGTACCGCGTGCTGGAGGAGATGTGCGGAGGAGAGAGCGACGAGTGTAGGTCGTTTGTCGTGGCAAATCTGGAAACGCTCAAAGTCGTCCTGCTCGAGACTCTGAAAAACGCCTCTTCGCCTGCAAAGAGGGTGAGACTGCTGTGCTGTGTAGAGATAAAATGAAATAAAGCAGACTTGAGATGGGATTGGATCCTTTGATTTACAGTGCTGTCTGATCATATCTTCATATTTCTATCACTTTTTCTCAGCCGAGACTGAAGTGCCTGGTCCACATCGTGAAAAGGCTCAGTGAAGAACACAAGGACTTTATCACTGCTCTGCTTCCTGAGGTGCAAACACATAACTGCTGGCAGACACACGAACACAGAGAGTACTGATATTTATCATCTTCATGGGGTCGTTATATCTTTCAGGTTATTATATGTACCAAAGAGGTGTCTGTTGGGGCTCGTAAGAACGCCTACAATCTCCTGGTGGAAATAGGAAACGCATTTGTCCGGTTCTGTGGTAACGCAAAAGGTAACACGCTTGTCTTCTTTCGGATGTGTATGTGTGGACACAAGTTTCTTATTTTGAAGATTTGATTAACGTGTAAAGGTTTAAAATCCTAACTGAGCGTCTGTCCCCGATCCAGATGCCATGGACCAGTTTTTGGTGTTGGTGTACGCAGGCCTCACAGGCTCTGTCACCATGATCACCTGCACAGTGTTGGCGCTAACCCGACTCATGTTCGAGTATAAAGGTAAGACCACTGACTTCCAGCAGTTTCCTGCCGGTGTTTTTCGAGTGCTTATATTTGCGGACTTGCGGACTCAGTTTAGTGCGCTTTGTTTCGCAGATGCCATAGACACGGCCACCAGGGAGCAGCTGCTTCACAATATTTGTCTGCTGCTGTCATCTCGTACCAGAGAGATCGTCAAAGCCGCCTTGGGCTTCATCAAGGTCATCCTCTTCATCATGGACCCCAAGACGCTGGCGTCACACGCCACTGTCATGGTAGGCACGGACATTATACATATAGTATCCGTGATAAAGAAGCTGTGCCCTCATTTAACACCAATCTTCACTCTTGTGTTCAGATGGAAGGCGTCGGGAGCATCAAAGACGATGTGAGGAGACACTTCAGAACCAAACTGAAGAACATCTTCACTAAGTTCATCAGAAAGTTTGGGTGAGTGCATCATTCAGCTAACTTGAGGCTGTGGAAGAAGTGAGTTTATTTTCTGTGCTGCTTTTCACCGGGAACTGACATTTGATCATCAGGGATGCATCTGTTTTTTGGTTTTGGAGTTTGCCTGCTACCATTTAATCAAAACAGTCTTGTTGTAAACACAACTGATTTAAGCTCTGTCTGGTGAAAATGTAATTATAGTAATGCTAATCATATGCTAACATTGACAAAGGGGAGCTTTGTTTAATAATAGCACAGCTGACTCCTCAAACTCTTGATTGGGGTTAAGGGTTTTGGAATTAAGTTTGGGGCTGAAAATGAGATGGTTCCACATTATTGTACCATTATTTTATTTTTATTTTTCTACCACCATCTGTTCACCACCATGCTTTTGTTTTGTGTCTGATCATCTGCTTTTCTTTTTTTTTTTAGTTTTGAGCTTGTGAAGAGCATGTTGCCTGCAGAACACCACAAGGTGCTCGCAAACATCCGCAAGGCTGAGGCTCGCACCAAGAGGCGGAAACAGGCCGCGGAGCAGCAGGACGACTCGGAGAGCGAAGAGGAAGCACCTAAAGCAAAGAGCAAAAGGTGGACCACTGTTTCCAAACACAGAGCTTTGCCTTCTCTCATGCCGTTAGCTCACTTCCTCCTTTCCCCTCCTCTAGTATCGAGGAGATCCTTGCAGAGTCAGACAGCGATTTGTCAGATGATGAAGGAAAGGCCGGTAATGCTCAGAAGAAGGCAGGCAAACCGCAGAAAGGACGGGCGTGGCTCAAAGAAGGAGAGGAAGATGACCCACTTAACTTCCTGGACCCCAAGGTTTCCCAGAGAGTGCTAGGTAATGGATGGTTGACATGAGCCAGCATTTTGATTTATCAAGAAGAACGTTTAATATATTCTGTCTTTATTTATTCACATGGCTTTTGTTGTTTCTCAGCCACCAACCCGGCAATGAAAAAGAGTGCCAAGGTTGAGCACGGCTTCAAAGTGACGTCAGACGGCCGGTTGATCATCAGAGAGGATGACGAGGAGGATGTAAAGGACAAAGGTAAGAGGAAATCCTGTAGGTAGTCCAACTGTTTTGCACATTACTTTCTGTCTGGACAGGCTGTGACAACAACCTGTTACTTTCCCCACAGACGAGGGAGAGATGAAAGATATCCTAGAAGAGGCTGGAGTCAAGAGTGTGAGTACTCGATACGTGACACAGCAATTTTGTAGCTTCCCTGTTGCTGTTGAGACATTTTTAATGGCTGTTTTTCATTCATCACCTGTTTGGTTTTAATCATTGACAGAAAAAGACACAGAAAAGGAAGTTCAGAGATGACAACTTTGACGAAGACATGGACATTGAGCCTGATCTCAAATATAAAGGTAGGACTCGTATCAAATCTCCTCAGCGATTTGTAAATTTGACTATTCATTGGGTTATAGGCAAGATTACTTCAGGTCTTTTTAGATTAACATTTCTGTAGATTCTGGAGTTGCAACATGACTAAAAATCAACAAGTCCATGATAACTTTTAAGACTAAAAAGCACACCCTTTTTCCTTCTCAGCTGGAGGCTCAGGTATCCACAGACCCCTGGGAGGAAGGGAAGACATTGGGGGAGACTACAAGTCAAAGGTGAGTCTGACAGCACGCATAAACACACACTGCAGGAGTTGTTGGTTAGAAACTGTAATCCTGAGTGTCTGTTCTCTCATCCTACGTCTCTCAGAAAGGAAAAGGAGATGTGAAGAAAAAAGGAAAGCTCGATCCTTACGCGTACATCCCTCTGAAGAAGGCCCAGCTCAATCGCAGGTACCAGCAGCATTCATCGTAGATTTTCTTAAACGTCTCTGAAAAATGATTGATCAATAAGAATGTTGGACGCTAACATATTTTTTTTTTATTCCTTGCGTGTTCACAGGAAGCGTGCAAAACTGCAGGGCCAGTTCAAGGGCATGGTGAGAGGAGCCCAGAAGGGGGTGCTGTCTGGGAAGAAAATGCAGAAGAGAAAGGGGAAAGCCTGAAGAACATGCTTATGCTACTCCAAGGACTTGAAATGCGATGCGTGTGTGTGTGTGGTGGTGTGTTCATAAACATACTAAAATGTAGACATACACCTTGGATGTGTGTGTGTGTCTGTGTGTGTCTGTGTGTGTGTGTTGCAGACAGCCTGTCACTGGAGGTGAAACCAGTTTGTTTTTAAACTGTTCCATCTTTGTAAGCTCTAGAACAACTCAATAATAGGTATGTGTGTGTTGACTGTGCCTTCCTGCCTTGATGGATATTGACAGACTAAAGAGAAAACTGTGACCTGCTGTGTATGCATCAGTTAAACTCTCCCTTTAGATAAACAAAAATGTATTTATGTATGAACATTGTCTAGATGTGTAAGATGTACAATAAGTCTGGAGACGGTTTGCGGAGAGTAATGTCCTATTGGATCACTTGAGGGCGCTGTAGACTTCCTGCTTGTATGAGTGCTCATGAATACATTTAAAATGATTTAAATACAAATTTAAAACAGTTTTTGTCCTGAACACCATTTATTCATCTCAGAAACGTGCTATAATCTGTAGCCTGTGGTTAGTTTGTCATCTAATATCGCGCCTTTAATACAGCTCTATTGAAGACATGGGGAGAGAGAGAGAGAGAGAGGCTGTAGGTTGTTGTGCAGGGTGAGTTAACATACCATTAGTCTCGTGTGATTCATTTGCCCTGATGCATTGCAGTGAAATGAATCACGCAGCGACTGACCGACCTCCTAATCGCACTCTTTTGTGGTCTGAGCTCAGCGTGTCAGTCAGTTTCTGAGGAGGGGGAGCAGATGTCCCGGACTGATTCAAGACATTCTCAGACGAGGCATCATCAGCACTGAGGTTAAATGTATAGAAAGTGGCTTTAGAAAACATTACGACCACTTCACTTTTGACCCACCTTATTGTGAGTTTTATTTAAAACGGATTACATTTACTCTCTAGTTACACATGATGACAAACTGGAAACACACTGAACTCTTTTAGTTACTGCAGGTTCACTGCAGGAGTTTTGCACTTTTGTGACAAAAAGATTTGTATCAGATCAGTGACATGTTCTGGAAATTTGACATTGAGTAAATCCAAAAGCAATTACAAATCTTATTTTACAGGCTTCCTATATAAACGTCATGAATAGAAGGTTAGTGTCCTGACAGCAGTGGGAAGTGTAATTAGTTAAATTAAAGAAAGGTTGCTTAAAAACACCAAACATCACAAATTGTTGCATCCTGGAATATCAAATTAACTAATAAATATGTCATTAGGCCTCTGTGGCACTGACCCCAATATGTTTGTAAGCTGATTCACAATATGACTCTGCAAAAAAAAAGTCTTGTTGAAATATATTGCCATCATTTTTTCAACACTTTTAATAACTATGTAAGAAATCACAGCAAGGCAGCACATTAAAAAATCCATTTTGTTTATTGAAGACAGACACAAAAGGTTGTTAATAAAGAAATAATACAAATGATCATTTCAGTCAGTAAATGCAATATACAGGAGAACCCTGAAGATACAAATTTTCAATGCAATCTTTCACTTGAAGGTGCCATTAAGACCACAAATACACCAGATGCCTTGCCAGAATGCTTCCTCATATCCAGCTCCATCTTCCCCTCCTGCAAAGATTTAAAAAACCCCCAAAACCACCTGATACTAAATAGAAAACAGATGCAGACAGGGCTTGTATTATAATAAATAAAATATGGAGAAACTGCCCTGCAGTTGCAATAAGATCAAGTTTTACACTAAAATTTAAGTAGAATGTAAAAAAAAAAAGTTTCTTTGGTTGTAAAATTATGAATCTGCGTGATTTGTAGCAAGAGAGCGCACGTTTAAAAACCAAAGCCAACATAACTGACATTATTTTCATCTTTCACTACATGCTGTATTTTTCGAAACATCCACGCTCAGCCGCATTAGTCTCTACCAATCCAAAGTAAACAGGTGTACTTCCCATCATTCATTCACAAACTGTCAATCTATCAACAACACAGAAATCCTTTTTGTTGAATTTCCAGAAAGGATTGCACTTACTCTTACCGTTTAAGTCAACATGTCAACGTCTAACACTGTACATACACGTTTAATCAAATAACTACAAGCTTGTCTTTTCTACAATGTTAATGTGTTTTTTTTTTATAGAAATGTTATCTTTGATGAAACTCAGTAGCTGATTTTTGATATCAGATAAATATTTTTTTGCTGTCCAGCAACAAAGCACAGAGCTTCAAATCAGAGCTCCTGATTTTACGCCTCTTTGCTTTCTCAGTCTTTGGGGTTGGTGAAAGGAGGACATGTTTTTTGGGGTTTTTTTTTAATGGAACAACTTGATCTATCAGTTGTTTTATTGGAGGCCCTCTCCTCATCATCAGAGCCTGGGTGGGGGTCGAGATGGCGGAGGTCCCGGGGGTGCGCGAGTTGGGGGTGGACCTGGAGGGGGATGGATCACAGAAGGGGGTGTGCGAGAGGGTGGTGTGGTGCGGGGCCCTCTTGATGGAGGCTTCGTACGCGGGACAGAGTTAGAGACCAAAGGTTGCTCTTCGGCGGGCGGAGGAGGAGGAGGTGGTGGCGAGGGAGAGTGATGCGTGCGAGGCGGGGCCTGGCCGTTCGGGGTGGACTCCCCATGTTTAACTCGTTGGAAACTAATACAGCGTCCCTGCAAGACAGACAGACAGACGAAGGTTATTCATTTCGTTGCAGAATACAGATTAAAATGCAGTGCGCCTTTGTGCAAAATCAATGAGCTCCAAAGATCCACCAGCCAAAGTGGTTTGTTTGAGCCTTTGCCCAGCTCTGCTGACAGAGGCGTGTGTGTTCAAGGCCCCCGGAGGGCACACAGAGCTGCTTCTGTCTTCTGTCCACACCTGCAATACAATAGCTGTGATGCTAGCAAAGGCAGGCACTGACAAAGTTATCACACACACACACAGTTTTGCAGGCTGCGGCTTTCCCCGTTTCCCCTCCTATTCTGTAGAAGGCTCTGCTGTGACTCAGCCTCTCTTGATGCAGAACAGAAAGTGGTTTATGTCTCTTATGTGCTTGACTTGTTGGCATGTAAAGGAGGGTATTTCACTATCCCCTCAATAGTTAACAGAGGCCCCTTAGCGTTTAACATAATTTACAAGTCTGGGAGAATGGAACGCTTCTCTTATTGTTCTCATTGATGGTTTTCCCTCTCTGTTCCCTGCATAGCATCCTTCTGCAGACAACACACACACACACACACACACAAACCCCTGTCTTGCTCAGTCAGTGTGTGAAGGATGGAGAGTAGGTCTCTGTGTCACAGACCCTTGGTGGTCTGATTATAACACCTTATTAAACAGAGAGGCCCTAAAGTCCCACAGGGGCCAATAAGAGGACCCCAGCAGCAGTAGCTTTTGTGACTGAGGGGGCCTTTGTGTGTTTGTGAGTGTGTATATGAGGGGTACGTAATTGATTGGAGGAAGCCCGGTTGGGGAGGTGACTGCTTCGGTCTTGACTCCGGGGCAGCGGTGAAAGGGCCAGTTTGTGAGCAGCAGAGCAGCAGCACAACACCAGAGACAACATATGGACACAATGAGAACACAAGCTCATGAATATGAGTGTGTTTGTGAGTGTCTGTGACTGTAAGCATGCTTCCACCAGAACATATGGCGTGAATGAAACCTCTGCCTCATGAATAACAGAAACAGAGGGAGAGAAAGGTTAAAGGGGTTGGCTGCAAGAGAGCACCAAGAAACACGGGATGGGTGGCGAAAGGAGCAGCGGAAAAGTGGTAAAGAGAGGAGATTCATCTTTTAAGTAGATGATATACAAAGATGAGTTATGTGAGAGGTCAGCAGTGTGTCACTTGTGATGGTCAGTCCCTGCGTGCCCCTTTGGCTGTAACGTCTGTCACCGCCTTACTTCCCCTCTTGGCGATTGTTTACTTCAAACCCTCTTAAACTCTTGTTCAGGAGAAAAACAAAACACCTCCAGCATCCCTCTTCACACCACTCCTCTGTCTAAGCCTCTGTTTCTCCTCATGAGCCCCAAGACTCTGCCCTTCCATCACAAACACACACACAGATAGTTTGTGGACGTTTACAGAGAACCGATTGCCACCGTTACAGTAAAGAAAACTGGAGAAAGACGAGAGAGTGGAGACACACATCTGACCTGACAGCTCTGCCTGTCACCTCGCATGACATTACAGCGATCTACTGGCATAAGGAAAATGCTCCATGCGTTAACGCACTTCACAGACGACATACGATGCTCTGAAATGCTTAGATAATGCCAGGATAACAGATCAGAAATGGCCATTAAAAGGTCGGTTTACCCAAATTACACAAAAACATATAATCACTTACATCTTGTGGTAACTATGTAGGTAGTAGGTAGTTTACTAGTTATAATGACTATAATTACACTAAAGAGCATCCTCAAGTCAATTTGTGATCCTGTTGTTGTGTGTTTTCAGTTACAAGTATGCCTGATTGGGATTTACAGCTCTGGATAATCACTGGAACTGTTTTCTGTTGAATTTCCAGAACAAATTTCCATGAATGAATCTTGTGGATCATCTAACGTAGCAGTGAAACTGTTACTTGAAACAGATGTTGCTTTCATTTAAAAAAAATCGCAGTACTATTGAGGGGGTTGGTTGAAGAAGGGGAGGTGTCGCTGGGCTCATTTGTTTCATCCGTGTGTAAGGACGGAGCGACGGTGGCCGCCCTCTGGTCTGCTCTGTGGTTTCTGGTGCTGTGCGACAAGGCCATCAGTGCCATCAGCTCTGGGGACAAAAGAAGGGAATCTCTTCTGTCACAATATGGCTCGTGGCCTTTCAACTCCCCATCTGTTTGTGTGACGCTCACTCGGGAGAGCTGACACACACGTTACAGTGACACACACATACACGCGCATGCACGCACACACAGCGGGGACGGATCAAACGCGTACAGGGAGTGTGGCAGAAACTGGCAGCCCGCTGATGGCCGTTTGCGGAGGCAGTGAAGTAGGAGTAATGTGCGGAGAAAGCAGGACGAGCTCCTCCTGAGCTGCTGGTTAACAATCCGCATTGAGGGGTCTGATCCGTGCTAGTTATCGCTGTGCTTTTCGCCAACATAGCTGGGCTTTTTGTTAATCCTGCTGTACTGTTTGTCATCCAGCTTGCTTTTGCAGAGATGTTTGCCATTACAACTGTGAGGAATCCATGTTGAGATCTGTGCCTGGCTTTTGTCAACATGAGAGATCATTGTCGTCTTTCATGTCTGATATGGTGACAACCCCCCCTACAACAAAAGTGGATTTCTTTCCCCTCATTTCTTTCCATGTGAGAAGTAGCGTTTTATTTTCTGCAGTTAATGGCTCGTGAAGGGACTTGTGGGGGTCATTGTTTGAGCGGCTCTGTGAACCACAGCCCCACAGAGGGTAGCTGACAAAGACTTGAGAAACTTCTGTCCTGAAACAGAGATCAATTGTTCTGTTAAGAAAAAAAAAAATCCAAGATGGAAAGAAGGGATAAAACCCATTGATGATGACCACTTTTATAGACTCCAGATACAGTAGACGCACACACTCACACTCATACTGTTGCGTGAATCAAAGGAGAAAGATGAATTATGCCATTCAAAGAACAAATCAATAAATTTCACAGCGATCTGGCCTCCGCTACGAAAGGCGACAATGAAACCATTTACAACTGAGCAGATGTTTCACCATGACAACCGGTATGATGATGAAAACATGTCTGTGGGGTTATGGGATGCCATACACGGGGTCAAGGTTGGATAACTCTGTTCTGTTGCAGACACTTGTCACGATTTAGGACTTTTTTCAGGAGCAGCACTGGCGGCCAGTAAAAAAGCACATTAAATTTGGCACATCGGCTGTCTTTTGCTATAATTATCACTTGAAAGTAGAGAGCGAGTGTGCAGCATGCTATGTGGAAACATGATAGAAACCCAGTCATTTTCTGGGAGTCACAGGGAATTCTCCTCAAAGAAGAGTACAGAAGAGTACAGTACTCCTGAACAATGGCAGCTTTGACGAAGAGAGCGGTGTCAGTAGCTCATTGACTCGCTCCGTGTGTGAGAAGAAAATCAGTACCAAGCCGCTGTGTCGAAGCTGTACATGTTGCTCACCGACACTTGTTGTCTTTATTCAATGTGACAGACGCACAAACAGAATGCAGATGCCCCATTGTACAGACACAGAGACGGAAAAGACTTCTGTGCCATCCTAGTTGGTCATAAAAAAAACTTCAAAGTGGTAGTTGCCCACAGAGCAATTGCAAAAATTACACATAATTACAAAATTATAGTTTTGTTTCAGTAATAACCCTTGTGGTACACTGGATTGTCTAGTCATGTTTTAGGCTATAGGAGATAAAAATGAAATGTGAGTATAATAGAGAGAGGCGGGCTCACCTGGTCTCCAGGATGTGGTCTCATCAGAGATACCTGGTCGTAACCTCTCCTGAACAGAGCCCACAGAGCATCTAGCTTCCCCTGGAGGAATCCAAAAGAAAACATTGATGCCAAAACATACATTTCATATATATGAATATATATAAAACAAAAAAAAAAACAACCTTAACTATGCGTTTAACTTCTAGCTGCGTTTAACTCAAGACTAACCTTGATGGGTGTGTACCACCTCCTCTGCTGTGGGGCGCGGCGGGGTGGTTTTCGAGGCTTGGGCTCATACGGTTCAAATTCCTGCTCTGGCATCTTTACAACTGCATTCTTGGGTTTGTCCAGCTTAGCACCTTCCTCAGTGGACCCCTTCTCACCCCATCGCACCTAGGAAAGCCTCATTAAAATGTATATTCTTGTGAGCACTGAAAATGCAAGCGTGCGTGTGTGCGTATGTGTGTGTGTGTGCGTACCTCCATGCGTTTGATGCCTCCCACTCCTCTTCCTCCATAGTAGGATGCATCCACTGTGGGCCACCTCTTCTTGGGCATCCCGTCATCATCATCTGAGTCCTTAGAATGACACTCAATTACATCACACAGCTCTCGCACACATGCTGTTAATATTAACACAAATACTACTAAATCAATAACAGCACTAATAATGCAATAACACTCAATTAATCCCTGTTTTTCTCTACAGGCGTCTAAATAGGATGAATAGGTACAATAAGAGAGAAACAGCAAGTCTTACTGGTTCTGGAGGAGGAGGTGGTGGAGGTTCTTTGATCACCTGAAGATTGAAAATAAATTGAATTGAAAAACAAACAAACATATAATCAACAAAGTGACTGAAAACTTTAAATGCTGATGTCTGAAGTTGGAACTTACCACAGTGCAGCAGAGAGGCCAGAACCACCACATCAGCAGCAGAGCCAACAGCAGGAACACCACCAGCAGCGATATGAGCACGATGGTGCCGTCGAACTACACGCAAAACACAGAATGGCCGGTTTAAGATCAAACTGAACTAAAACACAGGAGTGGCGAGAAAAAAAGAAAAAGGTGAAAATGAAAAGCGAAAGTACTCACAGCCTCCTCTGATGGACAGAAAAACAGAGGAGACCTCAGAGAGGAAGGAGAGAGGAAGAAGACTAGAATACCAAAAGAAAATAAGAGGGTTGAAAGATAGTTTACTCAAACAAGGCAGCACGCCAGGGGGAAATATCATGCGTCGTAGTGACAGTGCAGATGAAATACACACAGGATGTACTCACACATTCAGTAGTAGTGATGTGAACAGAGCTGGTGATGTAGGAGATGCCCTCATTCATGCTCACTTGCAGGTAGATCACCCTGCAAAAACACAGACTCGTGACTGATCTCATCATCTGACACAGAAATGCACACATATCACACACCTGAGTGCGCCACTGCTTGTGCGCACACACTCGTGGTCTTGTTTCCGGCTCGCCGCAGGTGTCAAATACATTCCTCCATACACTTTGTCCATACTTGCTGCTTCATAAGCACACAAACATGCTGACATAGACACCAAGCCAAAGCCTTTAAAGAGGTCAGGGAGTTCTCCACCCACAGAAGGAATCTCTTCTGTTTGGTTCAGGCCCAGACCTCTAATGTGGAAACCACAGACAGCTCAATGACTTCTTATTCTCCAGGATTCAGCGCCGATATCTGCAGTGATGACTGCACAAAGATAGGCAGGGTGGGGACAAGAGATGAAGAGATTGTTTTTGGTTGGGATGATGACAGGATAGTGGTGTTGATGGAAGCAAAGACTGCACAGGAATGAGGTAGCAGAGAGGAGAGTGGAATAGTTAGTTGACAGGTTATTCATAAGGCTCGTAAGAAATATGAACAAAAACAAGACGTGTTAGCCAAACAGGCGGATGAGGGTGGAAACGCAGACAGCTGGACTGTAGTTATAGGCTTGGAAAAGAATGGAGAAAGGCTTCTTGTGCTGTTCTTATGGTTTGGGGGTGGGCAGAGACAAGGGGGGCATTGAGCTCTGGGTGTAGATTTGAGGAGGGGGCGATAAAGGGGAGGAGGTCACTGCAGGGTGGGAGGTGGGAGAGGAAACAGAGAGTGGGGGGATGGTAGAAGGAGGTCCTTTCCTGTTCCACATCCCTTCAGCACTGTCCCTCCCCTCTGAGCTCCCCTCTTCAGTTCCTCAGTCACTGACTCTGTTTTCGCCCCCTCCTGTATCCTCTGTAGCTCGTCTCATAACTCATGCTGACACTGACTTCGGAGTAGAAAATTGGCGGTGCAGGTGCCCCTTCCCCACAATATGGTCAGCCCTCCTACGAGGCAGGCAGGGGACACGGTGCTATCAGCTCCTCTCTGACAGATAGATCTCAGCCCCTATCAATCATCAATCTGCACACTATATATGTCTTTGCCCTGTGTGTGTGTGTGTGTGTGTGTGTGTTTGTGTGCAGGAGGGGGAGCTGCATCCGGAAGGTTCACAGTCAAGATAGATTTGTGTGACGGGAGCGTCAATGACTTCATTATATGTGATAAGACTCGGGTGGAACAGGAGGTGAGCGGGGCTCTTTAGGGTTTGGGTGAAGAGGTGATGCTGGGAGCTGGAGTCCTTAAGACCTCAAGACTTTACAACCCCAAAACAGGAAACAGTTCTCCTATAATATGATCTGACATGTAAGGGGGATTTTTAGGGCTGCGGCTGAAGATTATTTTACAGGATTGATTAAGTTTGGTCTCAAAAATGGTAGAAAATTGTGAAAGAAATGCAGTATAACTTGTCCATTTCCTGGTGTGTTGGTGGCTAGAGCTTCTAGCTACATGGCTTATGTTTGATTTTAACCACTGATTTTTTTTCTCAGTATTATTTAATCTCTGTGTCATTTTTACTGGTCACTGTTCTCGATGACTGAGACAGATGCTACGATAATGGACTTCAACAGCTGAGCTTCAAGTTTCATTCCTGACCTTGAAAACTTGACAAACAATTCAAAACAAAAGGTCCATTTATTTTAATTTTGAGCAATTCTATCCTCTGAGGGACCACGAGACAGGGTTGAAAACTACAGAATAAAAGTGGACCTTGTGTTGAGGAGTTGAGCAACGTTAGTGTGATGGTGCTGTTTTCTTGGTCAGTATGTGTTGTTAGGTTCTCTTGAATATAGACGTGTACGTATAGTTATTAATCTGATGATGGGGTGATGAGAAGGAGGATCTTACTGAGATCTATTTTGGCACAAATGAAATTACTTTGAATCATAAACACCTGTCCAACCTACACAGTGGCACTCTTGCTCCATTACATAGTTCCACTTCCACGTCAGCCAGCTGTTGGCCCCCTCTCTGGGCCCTTTAGCCATTCACAGCTGACTTCCTCTGTAGTAGCACTCAGGGTGTTAGGCAGCGCTGACTCTGCTCTAATGGGCTTCTGTTACATGGAAGGACACCTCCTTCAGGCACCATTGCAATGTGTAATGATGCTCCTTGTTTAGCTCTGCTCTCAGGAGGTGCAGCCCAACCTGACTGGATATTCACCGGATTGTGAATTAAGTGAATTGTTGCTGTTTTATTGATTGTAATTCATCAGAAAGTCTGTGTTACAACTCAAATTCAATGTGCCACGTCTGGTATAACGTGTGAGTGAAATATACTGTGTGTGACAGTCTCTTAAATTTCCTTGCTGCCACAGTGTGAAAACAAAATGTATGTTTTCCCCATCTCTGAGCAATACTTCCCAATCAAAGTGGGACTTTTCACTGGCGGACAAGACAAGCTCAAGTTGCAGTAGAAATCTGAGTGACAGCAACAAGACAGATGATGACTGGGAGGTGTCTGAGGCCGCAGGCTGGAGTGTATAATTATGCACAGGACTGCAGGCAGCGGGGATGGGAAAGCTGCTGGGCCTCTGTCCTCTCTGAGCACAGCCCACAGCATCGCTGTGTCTGCCCCGCAAGAAACTTATCCTCTGAATCACCGGGAGCAAAGCTGGAAACCCTCAAAGGAAACTTTACACTACCCCGCCAACTCCACTCACACTTTCACTCTCCCAAAGTGTCAGACAAAGATTGGGATACATCACACACATGCAAATAGACAAACAACTACTCGGTTGCGAAGGTCCTCTCCAGCAGGCTCTCATTAAGTCGTGTTCCTGGGCTCTACTCCTGTTGTCCCCTTGTGATTGGTGTCTGGCTTCGTTAGCTGTGACAAACAGTGATTGATCACAGACACTCAATGACTTTGGCCCTAATTTGTTCAAGGACAGCAGTCCTCTGTGTCCACACCAAACTTGTGTGCAGCTGGCAAATATCTGGGCTCAGGGTGCTACAGCTGAACATGGAGAGTTTGGCAACTGGAGCAATAACATAGAAACAATGTAGGGGTGAAAAGGAAGCGAGAGCCAAAAGAGATGTGTAGCTTACTTTCCAACCTCCTCTACGACAGGAGCAGGGCACAGCAGGAAAGTGTCTTCTATCCCAGCTGGTCTCTCATCTGCACGGGGAAAAACAAAATCATAATTTCTGTTGTAGAAATTTTAACATCTGCAGCCTAAACATGATCCCCACATTCTTCTTAAACGCACAAGCCAAACCAGAATCCCATGATGCATGAAAGCATAAGGATTAATGCATTACAGTAATTTGCTGTAATCAGAAACATACAAAAGAAATGAATCAATCAGAGTTCAGTGTTCTGTTCTGATAATAATTTTAGCGCAATACCAAGCAGGAAGTTTTATGTAAAGGTTCCAAACTTGATTAATCACGAACATTTACGTAAACATAAATTATTCCTTTTTATTCTGTGCAAAGCACGCCCTGCTCCTTTGTGTGCGTCTGTGAGTGTGTGCACACGCTTGTGTACATTTGCAGAACTTACCCACAGTGTGTGTCTCATTCAGTTTGAAGCTGCAGAGAACCTGGTCAATGTTTCTGGCATGGAGAAAGCCATTGCCTCTCACAACCACCTGGAAGCTCTCTGAGACAAAAACAAAAAGCGTGCAGGCACCATAAGAGATGATATGTACACTCATGCATAAAAGTTATAAGACACATAGTTTTCAGCTGTATGTGAGAAAATGTAAAGCATCAAAATTGACCACCAATTTTTGTTTGAAGTAGAAGAAAATGTCTCCTGTCTCCTGCTGTGCTGATGGCCATTTCCTTCTCTCATGTGCTCAACTTAAGCAGCAGAAACTTGTGCATGCCTCATTACCGCTTGTTTATATCTGTGTGCTTGTGCGTGTATGTGTGGAAAGGCCATAATAAGCTCCAATGGTGCTAATGCTAAAAGTGCTGCTATTCACAAATATGTGCTGTGCAGTAGCCAGAAGGTGTGTGCATATGTGTGTGTGTGTGTCTTTGACCTTTAGTTTCCCTCAGGCGCTGTTAAAGCGCACTGACAGAGGCTTGCCAGCATATGCTGGAGTGTCTATGTGGCTGCTACCCAGCATATGTTAGAGAGCGAGGAAAAAAAACAATTGCTTAAAAACATGCCTGCAAGGCTGACAACAGCACAGCACTGTCAAAGTAGGTTTGACCTCACCTATGGCACCATTAGCAAATGGATGCGTGTACATAATGTATGTCTAGGCATCTCCACGTAAGCATGTGCTCGCAAGGACGCATGCATGTGAATGTGTTTTCCGCTAGCATTATCCTGCCCGATAGAAGTCAACATTTGCTGCACCTTTAACATTTAATGCTGCAGCGTGAAGATCACTGGATAAAAACATCACGGCGTGTGTGAGTGTGTGTGTATCTATATGTGACAGTATTTCCTTAAAGGTCAGACATGCGGCTACGAAAAGCCACAAATGCAGACACACAAACTGAGGCAGAGCTAAGTGGAGAGAGAAAAAAAATCCCATCACTTTAGATTTGTCTACACATCTCTACATGTTTACAGATGCTGTAAAAGTGCTGAAGACTGCAGATTTGCTTTTGGAGCAGATCCAAGAGGACAAGTGGTGATGTACAAGACAGATGTGTACTCTCACAGAGTGGTGAATGAGTTGTTTAGTCTGTTATATGTTATAGATATTAGATAATAAGGATTATGAAACACATTACACCTCAATCTGTAAAGACAGTGCAGTTATCCGGCCTTTAGATAACTCATTTGTCAAGTCAAATGTCTAAACTCCTGCAAGTGTGCACAGTTAAATTCATATAACTGTGTCCATCTGTATGTGTTTGTGCACTTATTTACAGACGTTCAATGACTTGTCAGTACTGCTCATGTCATTTCCTGAGCTAAACTCAGATTCTACTTGGAGTAAACACACACAGACACACAACTGCACATACTGTATATGCCACCCGATTAACCACGCTCCTCATTACAGACAGCCTCATCATTTACTGTTAACCACATCCCGTGTCTTCTACCTCCTCCTGCCATAATTTCTACTGTAAAACACAACCATAACAATCAGAGCAATAAATTACAACTATACGAAATAAATTCAAATAACTTGGATTGCATTTATTTTCACATAAACTGGTGGTTTGTGTGGGTGGTAGTGGTTTGCAACCTCAACAATGTGCAACTTAATTAGAGGTCTTTATACCAATTATTCCCAGTGCTCAGCGCCTCACCCCCTTTCACACAATGTTAGCATCAAATAGCACGAGCTGCAACTGTGACAGACACACAAAAACATGTAACATGGACATGGAACAGATAATACTCTAGTTCAACTGTATCATGCCTACACTTTTAAAAGTAGAAAATGAAAAAATTGCTCACTAGCTCTGCTTGAACAATGACGTAGTACACTGTATTGTAACTACCTGTGACAGTTTAATTAATTCAGATATTAAATGTGGAGTTACCATAAATATTTCCAAATCAAAATGTTCAGCGTTAATAAACATTGTTAAATACACTGTATCTTGTTGGTTTCCACAAATGTTTTATCAATCTGTACATCTTATACACACACCCTGACACACACAAACACACCGAGGCTTGATGGGCTAAAAGGTCACTGCTGTCAGACACATGGTGGACAGGGACTGGTGGTGCCCTGCTGACATGTACAACACATATGCTGCCACCCTTTCCTCTCTGCTTTCTGCCTGCGTCTGTGGCCACACGTCCATTTACATCTACACCTGAATGTTTGACAAGGACTGCGTGAATGTTTGTCTATGTGCAACGATAACACGTGTGTCTCGTGCGCGTGGAGAAAATGGGGTATGGCTTGTCCGAACAGCGGCTCTTCAATCACGTTAGTGCGATGGGACAGCGAAGGGCAGGGTGGGGCAAAGGAGGACGGGACAACGGGGAGGAAAGGGTCAGGCGTTAATGAAAGCAGCAATCTCTGCTGTCACGTTAGATCTAAGGCCCGACTCTCACTGTCCTCTCAGTGTGTGTGTGTGTGCGTGCGTGCGTGTGTGTGTGTGTGTAAGGGGAATCGTGCTGTCATGTCGGATAGTGTGGCCCTACGTTCACTGTCCAGTCTGATGGCCTGTTTGCGGGCAGCTCGGTCTGGTCACTTCACATCATTGTGAGAGACGTGTCTGCACATGTGCTTGAAGATGCGTGTGTGTGTGTTTGCAGACGAAAGAACATCATAACATATGTGTGTTGGTGTAAAGCATGTATGGTGTGTGACTACATAGAGAAAGACAGAGAGAGAGACTGTCACAATACCTATGCAATATGTCAGTATGTGCTAATGTGTAAATGCATCAGGATGGATGGATGTGGGTAGATGGCTATATTTAAACCTTGTCCACAGTCTTGCAGTGCTTGACAGTAACATTAAATCACATTATGCTACAAGAATAAACCACAGAACTGCCCGTTATTTATCCAGAGCACAATTTAAAGCCATCCATGAGCATAAGATGTAAGCCTTGGATGTGTAAAATATAAGCGTTACATTCTTCATGTCACAACAAAGGCTAACACAGTGCACAATAATCATGTGTTCACCACATTAAGATCTTGGCCCTTCATTAATTAGGCCAGAATCAAGTCTTGGTTAAAGTGGGTCCTTGGTTTCTTAGTTCACTGACCATTAGGCTGCTCATCAATCGAATAATAAATGAGCCTGTTGGAGGATATTTAGGTACATGTCAGCTGACACACTGAGGATTTGGCAAGAGACTGTAATTATCACATGAGGACCGCTGTGTCTTCATTACACCTTCCTCATATTTGTCCTTTTAGGGCAACATTTCCATTGTTCTCCTCTCATCTCCTCTCCAGATCCTTTCCCCTCCTTCATATCCCATAATAGACACTAATCTCCATTGGTTGTCCTGGTAGCGTGGCTGCAAATGCACTCTCTTAAGTGAGCCCTAATAAGGTCATGTCAAAGCTCATCCATCCTTCTGGCTCTCTCTTTCTCGTCGTCTCCCTCAGCCCTTATCCTGTCTCTTACTTCCTGAGACTGTCCAGAAGCTGAAGAGCTGGACATGGAAGGAGAGGTGAGAAGGAGGACAGGGTTGAAAACAACCACTTTAACATATATGATGTGGCAAACTAGGCCAGAGAAGCAGCCATGCTTAAAGATTCATGGCTAATTCCTCTGACCAACAACCCCCCCCCCTTTTTTTGCACACACGCTGTGCTGAAGCAGCTATGCTAATTTCCCCTGGCCGTGAATGACAATACGCTCTCTGTCACTCTGCGGTCATAAGCGTCCATGCGATTACTCAACCTCATGTTCCACTCCAGAGGCTTTAGATGACTGTCATCTGACACAATCGCACACCGTGACTGCCCAGTGTCTTAACAAGGGGGGGGAAACCCTTGCCCCTCACACTTTCTTACCTCCTGCACACACACTGGATGGCTCTGCTGCTAGAATCTCAATGCAGGACTTCTTGATGATCTGAGAGAACAAAAAAGAAAAAGTTAAGTTAATGGCATGGTATGGTTTTATGAATGTCTCTCTGTGTGTGGATGAGTGTTTGTATGAGTATACATGTGGCATGTTATGCGTCATACCGAGTCAATGATTCCCCTGAGGGCCTGGAAGCCTCCCCATACAGGAAACACATGTTCTATGGTGTCTGCAATAGTTGCAAGCTAGAAAAACATACAGGCACAGAAAGAAAAGAAAATGTATTTGCTTGCTTTATTTTTTTTATGTATTTTGCAACATCCTCAATAACTTTCAGTGGTTATACCTGTGTCTGGTTGAATTCTTTGACCCCTACGCAGTAAACAATGGCTCCCATAGACCTCGCCCGCTGTGCCTGCAAACAAACAAACAGACAAACATCGACATGAAGTAGCATAATTAAAACTTCCCCAGGAAGGTGAGTCATATTTGTTACATACCAATTAGCAGCTTTGAAATTAAGTCGTAGGAACTAAACAAATCCACAGGAACTTCTGAGCGGTCCTGAGCTCACCAAAGCAAATTCTTAGCAATTAAGTACTGAATGTCGAACCTTTACGTTGGAAGTAATTTACATCCAAATTGAAA
Organism: Protonibea diacanthus; assembly: GCA_028641955.1. Taxonomy (NCBI): domain Eukaryota; kingdom Metazoa; phylum Chordata; class Actinopteri; family Sciaenidae; genus Protonibea; species Protonibea diacanthus. Next base: position 13,192,078 of record CM053989.1, read on the forward strand.
CAAACTGATATAAAAAATATGAAAATCACAAAGGGTATAATTTAGACAAATCAGGAAAAACAACTTGAACCGTGTGGACACATACAGTAACAAGACCAATGTTTGCCACTGACTGAAATCTAAAATTCTGTGTCAGATATGGCACCGATTTGTTGGATGTCAGGTGTTTGCAACATTTTGTTGATCACCTCTTACCTCTCGCTGAGCTGTGTCAAACTGCCACTCATTCAGTTCTCCATCGGTCAGAGCGATGATAACGCTGGCTGTCCCTGCAGAACAATCAAATCTTTTTTTTGTTCTCTGAAACAATGCAGTAAATTTTGGCTAAAGTAATAAGCACATAAGACCCAGGCTTACCATGCCTCTCTTGAAATATCTGCATATTAGCCTGCAATTGCAAACAAGGCGTTAAGATTCTGAACCAGTCTTGTCGAAAAGAAAATCAAGAGCAGCTTCAGACATTACAGCAGCCTGCACTGGGTTTAAATATGTTGATATTGTAACAAAGCCAGCCCGCAAATCTTACATCTGCTCATTGCGGTCTGGCGGGGCTCTCTATGCATGCAGCTTAGGACAGGTGTCATTTCAAGAACGCTCCACGAGTGGAGATTAGTAAGTGCTCTTTTGCGAGGACATCAATACAGACCTGACTGCGTGAAACACCAGTGACAGAAAGTCAGTCATGATCTGAGCTACTCCTCATACTAATCTAATTGGTCTTGGTTCCAGCTGCCAGCCTCAATTAAATCTCAGTGAATACTTCCCAGAGTAAAACCTTACATTGAAGGCTAAGCTAGTCTAATTTAGGCTGTTTTTGCCAGTGTGCTGTGTCAGCTTCATACTTACCATCTCCAGGCCTAAGTTCATAAATGTGTCTCCACCGGGGATAACCCTCTTTAGAGCTGTTAAGCCTCCGGTGATGGCCTCCCTGTGGGGTAAACAAAAGCAGCTGATAAAATACACTGGGAGAAAGTTGCACTTTTAGGGAAAGATATAATACAGTAGATAGAAAGAGAGAGGTAGAGAGTGGTTTGAGTTTTCAAGTAATTGTGTGGCCTGAGTAGTATCCAAGATTAGCCCGTAGCCAAAGGAATCCTTAGTAGACTGAATGCAGCGCTTTGTATTATTAGATTTCCCAAAGCTGGATGAAATTTGTATGCAATTAAATTTGAGTTAAAAAAAAATCTGTTCAGAAAATCTCGGTTTCCAAGTTTGGAAAACAAGAGATAAACACAACAAGGGAGGACATTGCTAGCAGTGTAGTGTAGCGCTACAGGGAAGGATCGCTCCAGACAGACAGGAGTAACGGTTCAGGTGTTGTTCAGCTGTGCATCTCACCTGTTCTCAGTCAGTTTCATGATGATGTTTCCTCGTGTGGAGAAGACAATGAAGGACATTCGCAGCATGGGGCTGCAAACGCACAGTTGTTTTACATTAACACGTAAAAACATAAAAACACAAAAACATTCCAAACTCTTGGATGACTCATCCCATTTTTACCTGATGAACTTCTCTGCCAGCTGCTCCACAAAGGAGTAAATCTCTATCCAGTGATGCTTCACACTTCCAGACCTGGAAAACAACAAAAACACAACCTTATAAGGGAATAACACCATGTTGCCACAGATGACTATTATTGATATATCTACAGCCAATGGAATTTTACTGAAGTAAACAAAAGATAACTGAGTAAAAGAGCCAGCTCATCTGAGAAGTCTAGGCTTAATCATAAATAAATAAAATAAATACATGTTTTTTAAAATCAAAGCTGACTAAACACTATCATCCACACTACTGGTGTGGCTGTAGGGATGCAATGCTGGTCTGTCAGCCACTCAGTCCACCACTTTGATCAAAATATTTTCAGATGGGCTGCCAGGAAATTTGGTTCAAACACTGATGATCAACCAAATGACAAACTGTGATAACTTTGACGACCCTTACACCCTTTCAAATGTACATTGCATTTAGTCCTAATAACCAAGCCAGTGTTGCTAGGGCACGCTAACACACTGAGATAGTAGACAGGGTAAATGGAAAGAAATGTTAATCATCAGCATTTTGTAGGATGATTCAAAGGTAGTGTAGTTATTGTAGGACACTGATTGGATTTAACATCCATGAGATATAAAAGTAACAGTTTATCTCCTCCACATTTGAGAACATTCCCCCGGCCTTTCAGTCACATTCCATTACTTTGGACAGTAACCTGTCAGTGGTGAGAGCTGCTGGTTAGCCTGCTACGTGCTGCTGTGTCCATGACAGTCTCCATAATGACGCCCAGTCCCAGGGGGCTGCTAATGGGGGCTAATTGCTGCTGGGCCAGAGGGTTGAGGTTAGACAGGGACAGATGTAACAGTCTGCCTCTAGCAGGGACCATGTAGCAGGCAGCTGGCCTGTGTGTCCATGTTTGTGTGTGTGAAGTGTTTCGATGACCGTGGATGTGTGTGTGTGTGTTTGTGTGTGTGAGTGTGAGGGGGAACAGATGGTCCCAGTGAGCACAGCAAGTCTAACAACAGGTTGGGGGTCCACAGAGTGAAAAGGCTGCGACATGAACAACAGTAGGGACGCAGAAGTAACACTCAGCAGGGGGTAAATGTGAGTGTGAGTGTCTATTGTAGGGCACAACATCAGAGAGCTTATACACCAAACTCAGCAAGGCTACTGTGTGTGTGTGTGTGTGTAAGTAATCGGGTCACAACACTCCTAGGTACAAAGGATGGCTCCTTTGTACCTCCTGTTTAACCAGTCGCTTCCTGCTTCACTTATTCTCTTCCCTGGAAGTGAGGGCATGATAAAAGGCCTGATCCAGGAAAAGACTCCTTAAAATGCACGTATCCCACTTTGATTTAACAATCTTAGGATTCACTGAGTTAACTGATACACACGTACACAACAAAAGCTTGGTTTCAATCCAGCGTGCAGGCCAGAAAACATCAACAACACTGTAAAAGTCAGAAAACAAAGCAAGGGCAAGTGAAGCAAAAGGCTTTTATAGATTATGTGTATAAATGACTGAGAAGCAGCCTCATTAGGATTATCCTTTTCTATGTGCAGAAATAATGGTTAATCAACTGACTGGGAAATTGACAGGTGGAAGATTTGACTATCGATTAATTCAATAATCATCATTTTGTTCTTTTTTATATAATTGAATATCTTTGGATTTTTGACTGTTATGTTAGGTATTTGAAGATATTAACTTGGGATTCGGGCTTTTCTCGTCATTTTCGGACATTTTTTTAAAATTAAAAATTCGATTAAATCAGAAAAGTCATTGAGAGATTGATCATCGCAATAAAAACACTGCATGAGTGAGTTTAATTGCTCTTAAATACTGCATGCATTAGCGGAGCTATACTGTACTATAATGAAATTCAAGTCACACTGTAAACACTGAAGGTGATCCATTTAAATCATCTGACCAATTCCACAATTAGCCTTCACCTTTTTACCTCCTCAGTCAGCATAATATCAGGGTAGGATCTCCTTTTGTCTGCAAGTGCTCGGTTCGGTGAAAACAATCCCCTGTTCAGAACCGAGTCTTAAAACACAACACCTATTATTCTATTTGTGGGCAACCAGACAGAGAGGAAAAATGCAGACTGGTATTTGGTGTGGGTCAGACATGGAGTGTAGGAATGCGTGGATCTGATAGCGCTTTTCGTTTTTCTAATGTTCATTCTGCACAAACACACTCTAAACTCTGCATGCCTAATAACTTCCTGGGCAGAGAAGCCAAAGCCAGACATGTGAAGACCAGTGCGGACAAGTAAAAAACCATCGTGATTTTAGATCTGATCTCCATCATCTCCATCACTGTGTGGCATTTAAGATCTGAAAAACATCCAACAAGTCGGTGCCGTATCTTTGGAAAAAAAAAAAAAGAGCAGAAGCTTCCTGAAGACTTGCTGAAGCATGCAGGTCCAGATAGTCAAACAAACAGAGGCGTACCAGAGGCTTGGCCATGCGTGACGTGCCACAATCCCCAGGCTTCTCCTAAACTTTTTGCAGGAAAGGGTAAAGACTGAAGAGCGACTGACAAATGTTGCTGTGGACATCCGAAAAGATCATGAAATGTGCCATAGCCAGTAAGTAAAAAGTCACTCAACGTGTGCGCCTCATAGCTTGTAGGTAGTGCATTTAGGGTAACTGAGGACATAGAGTGGGCCTTTTTAAACCATTACCTCACTGTATCTATTCCCAAATGTTGTACACAGATACCGCAGTGTTTAAGTGCTTCACCACAAAGTCACAGTCACTCTTTTCAAAGCATAATCTGTTCTTTTGACAATGTAACCTGTTAACATTTTTTTGATTTTGTAGCCCTGTGTTTTGTCTCCCCCTCTCTCTCTCTCCCCCTCTGCTCACTTTGCCTGTTTTGACATGTCTGATTGTTCCGCGTCCACAATTTCACCTTGCAGCTCGAGTCAAGATACAACAAAAACATCAATTATAATGCCTGAGCTGCTATGAACAGCAGCACAGTCTGAGACCGCAGAGAGATCACACGTGGATAACTACAGCATAGTCAGGTTTGCAGACATCCTCACTCATCATGCAGCATAAAAATGTGTATTATTATGAACTTTAAGTATGTGAGGTGGCCAAATGTGAATCCCTCTTGGCTTATAAATGGTGCCACCCAAATGTCTATCGAGTTTGAGGTGATGAAAGTGTTAACAATGGCATAAAGATATTCAGAGGGTAGTCTGGGATAGATAATTGGTATATTAGTGTTAGGGTTGTGGCCATCTTTGTGGCTTAGAGGTCTGACAGACATAAATGAAAGCAGGGTTTCTGATTTGAATCAGGTTGGGGGCCTTTGTTTTGTCATTGCTCCCTTCTGTCTCATTTCCTGTCAACTCTGCTGATAAACAAACATGCCAAAGAAATATTTGAAGAAAGAAACACTATCTACCATCTACCACTACCGTCTATTTTAGGATCTCTAACAAGCAAGATTCAGTAGTACCACTTTTATATGCAGCAAGGTTTATGATGCATATTTTAGTAAGGGTTTTAGGTAGGTCAAGGTTTTAAATTGTAACTATAAAAAAAATAGATATGACTTCATTCTGGAGCCTTTTTCTGAAAAGTAAACGTTGACATCCTGGTGAATTAAAAAAGTTTACAAGGATACAAGGGATTTTTCATAACTTGGCAACCCAAATATTATTCGTCCATCCATAAGCATTAATAAACGTATTAACCAGTTATAAATTGTCATTAGTTACAATGCATTAACCATGCTTTAGAAGTGTTTAATGTGCTTTTTCCTGGTGTTTTTGTTCCATAAAACATAATCAGATTTAGTGTTAAGAAATAAATAACTCCCTGCAGAAAAAACACTAAAGAATGGACCCTGCTTAAAGTCACCACACAATACAGTAGATGAGGAGGAGAACAGTTTCAAGGATCACAGGGCCACATAGCACCGCTGTGGGGCAGCTGCTGCAGCTGTGTCCGCAGGCGTCATCAGCCTGAAACTCTATCCATCCTGCTCGCCCTGCCCACATCCCGTGGGTAAATCTCATTCTGTTGCTCTCCACTTTGAACCGGACGAAAAGAAAAGAAAAGCATGCCCCAGTGTCCGAAATATTGCTCCAATTTCAAATACAACGTTGTATACATGTGCGAAAACCCATTTAAGAGACAAATAATGAGGTTTAAAGTGTTTTTGTTCTCCGTGTAGTCATTCCATTAAACAAGAAACCTTATTTAGGAGTGTTTTTTTTCTGTGATAGAAACGGCACTTTGATAAATGTTTCGAAATCCAAACTCAAACATGTTGGTTACTTTTTTCTTTACAACAGCAGAAACGTGGAGACTGAATCTGACTGATGCGCTCCGCGTTTCTAAACAACTGGGCGGTTGCATGGCAATGCGCAGCGATGAGAAAGTAACAAAGCCATAAATAATATCGGGGCACTCACTTGTCCAAGACAAAATAGAGGTCGAATGCGCCCTGACAGGACCTCTCCTCCTCCTCCTGTTGCTCTCCCTGCAGCACTCCTTTCACCGAGACACCGAGGAAGAAAATTCCCAGCAAAGAAAAGGCGAGGAACATGCGAGTCTGTGTCCTCGCCATCTTACCCGGTTACCGTTGACTACTCCAACACCGTGACAACTAAAAATCTTCACATTTTCTCTCTATCGCCTGTTTCTGAATCGACTGTACACTTTGTTTCTCGGGGTTCTGTCCTCTTGAGAGGTTGAGTGCATTCAGCCCGCAGGGGTCTTGTTCAGTTGAAGCCGGGCTCTCCAAGTCTTGTCTTTCAGCTGAGAGAGAGGGAGAAGAGAGAAAAAAATGCAGTGAAGCAGGGCAGGATGGAGGAGAGGAGCGACACCCGAGGAGAGATACAAAACTCCACTTTTACACATTAAAAAAAAGAGAAGTCCCAGGAAAAAGTAGTGAGCAGTTATGGGGCGGAATTACACAACTATTTGAGAAGGGAGAGAAAAAAAATCAAAAGGGTCTCTCATAAATCTGCATTTGTCTTTTATTAGTTCATGTTTTGAAACATAAGAAGACCAAACCACGTGTAATAGACCAACATATGATTAATTAGTCCACGTCCTCTGGTGAAATGTTTCTACTTTTACCGTTTTTGCTTCATATAGTTAATATTATTTATAATTAATATTTAAGCTTTAGTGTGGCCAATGATCTTATGTCATGTTTAGTAAATCTGAATTTGCTACCTTGTTTTATCAATAATAATAATAATTTGGTCATTTTTTGTCCCTCTGATTTTGTGCTTTTAAAAAAAAAAGCCCATCTCCATCCATTCACCTCCTCTCGGCCTCAAATAAAACAAACAGAGGAACAAGCGCAACTCAATTATGGGCCTGAATCGACCCATGAAAGGATGTGATGCTGAAAGGTTTGCAAAGTGTTCCTCAGATTATCATCAAACTTCCCAACACAGTGTAACGTAATAACCCACTAACACTGGAAGAAATGTTATCTAATATAAAATAAAATATTTTGCAGCCTGTAATGTAATTGCACTTTAAGCAGACGGTTGGAGTTGCGCCCGAGGAGACTCCAGCAAAGGCTTTCATGTGTTCCCTCTTCCTCATTATACACAAAGTTGGCTCGATAACCACCGGGACATTTACCCAAACCGAAGATTTGATGCAGAATAATCAATTAAATGCTCATTAGACGAAAACATTTACTTTATGAATAATGCATTTGCCCGGTGGCAAACCCAGACCACCCTGCATCATATCATACTGTAGAATAGTGGCCAATTTTTCAATTTCCCATTGCCCACATTAAGCCAGGACCATTTAGACCACTCGTGTAACTCTCGTGCTGGACTTATTGTTTCCAGAAAATCAAAACCTGTCTCTGAATCCCACACAGCGTGTATAAACTGTGTACTCTGAATATCTGCTGCAAAGTAGAGACTTTCATTTAAAACGAGAATGTAAGATATCAGAAAAGCTTCATGAGCACATTGTGGTAGCTTTTATCCGAATAAGTGCAGGCTGGCAGAGGCTTGTGTGACGTTATGGTCCTCTAAGCTCATGGTTACAGGGTCAAATTGTACAATTAATAATTAATAAGACTGTACCTTTATGTTTAAAGAACTGTCTAAAATGAAAATGTGCTCTTGTTTATGTCAGATGCAAGCATGCTCTGGATAAAGAAGATGAAGATCCGTTAATGTGCATTACAGACCAAATTATCACCGTCCTTCCCGACTAGCGCCCATATTTCTTCTCTTTATCGGTTCTGACTGTAAATCAGACCGGAGAGGATTAGCCAAGACGTGTGTGCGCGTGTGTGCGTGAGCGCGCACGTGTTTACATCAATGCGCCACGCTTCAGTGCGCTCTCTGAAGGGGATAAGTGGGAGTGGGAGAGGAGAGGGACGGCAGTACGGAGAAGGATTCAGTCGGATAAGTAACTCGTCACCGAGAAAAAAGAGAGAGGGCATCGCCACCGAGGTCCACTGCACCTGCTGCAACTTGCTGCCACACGGCACAGACATCCTCCTCAATGTCCGGCGGGTGAGTCCACACGCACGCAGCACCATGAATGCACTTGTCTTCTTCACAGGGGTGCACGATTTTTCTCTCAAATGTCATTATTTTCACTAGCAGGACTGGCATTTTTCAGATTGGCACTAGATGCTGCCCCCAGGTCAACTGTCAAAAGATTACACCTCAAAGATCTGATACTTTATATTGATCAGAGAGGGAAAAATCAATCAATTCGTGCGTTGATATTGTTGATAAATTACAAAATAAAACACATTGAACTTATCCTGCACACGGAGGAGGCAGTTGGGCTGCACGGCAGATGGGAAGACAAAAGGAGAAACCGACTGAAAAACTGAGACAAAGGACGGGAGAAATCATTTAGCCTCGACACCGGCTGCGTCTGCTTCGCAGTTTGGACGCGTAATTTTGGTAGAAAAAACATTAAATACTGTGCTATAAATCTATATTTTTTCAATATTTCGTGTAGGTGTGGGTTTAGAGCATCTGAATCCAAATCGGCTCACGGCATGTCAGACCACTTAAACCTAGATTTTATTTCTTATAACCGAAAATATTCTCTTTATAATTTGTTTGACTAAAACAAATAATTAAAAATGTGCATTAGTTATTACAGCTCTCATTATTTTAGTCTTATATTAAAGACTATGTCTTGTGATTTTACCTTTACCTTGAAATAATAACCATATACAGGGAATTAATCAAACCTAATTAAACCTGTATTCTTTACATTACCTCTAACTAATGATAAACGTTGTATTTTATTACAGTTTAGCGATGGATCACACTTTCTTGCCTCGGTCCATCTGGACCGGTGACAGTAAATTCCTCCAGCATCCAGTGGATCTTTACACCAGCGTGGTCGTTACGCGCAGCATCCCTGCAGGCACGTGCTTTGGTCCATGTGTGCTCCAAAACACTTTCTACGATACTATCGCCTTCATAGCGCAGAAATCCTGCGACAAGAGAGCGAAATCCTACATGTTCAGGGTGAGTTGGACAGTTTTGGTTGTCATGCAGCATGTAATCAAACAGAAGACATCACTGGCAGATTTATTTTAGTAGGTTATTATATAACTCGATGTGGATAGAAGCCTGTTTTAATTTTGATCACATCTGATTAATCTTTATTTGATATGACTATATTTTTATGCTGCCCGTGTGCATTTTTGTTTGTCATGGAGCTGCTGTATTGGGTGTTAAAGAGGGCTAACATTTAAAATACGGATTGGATCGTTTGAAAAAAAAAAGTGTCACTAAAAGTATTAGCTGTAATATTTAACTGAAGATTATCTTTAGCTTAAAATAGAGATTAAAATGTGGTAAAGCTCAACTTTACTAAAATGTTAGCGATTCCTCTCAACAGGTGGACCCAGAGGCCATGCGTAATTCTGCGCTTGTGCTGTCCTGGCTGCGGCTGGTGCAGGCTGCGCGTAATGGAGAGGAGCAGAACACAGAGGCCTTCCTGAAGGCGGGTCAGCTGTATGTGCGGACCATCCGCGACATCCGGGAGGAGGAAGAGCTGCTGGTGTGGTACGACCAGGAGCTGTCTCACCTACTGGGCTTCACGGATTTGACAAGAGGATCACGTGAAGGTGAGGGAGAGCTCTGTAAAGTCAAAGATACTGACTGTGCCCTGCTGAACATGGCCTTTAATTATAAAACCCCTCAACAGGATCACGAGCACCGTCGATTTAAAAATTACCAGTCTGAGTATTTATATATTTATGTCTTATATTTATATGTGCATAGTCACACCGTGTGATTTTTTTCTCTCACCCAGAATTCAAATGTGGAAGATGTAACCAGGTCTTCAAGAATGAGTACCCTTTCCTGGCTCACTGCCGGTTCCTGTGTACTCAAGTAAAGAGTGACACCTGGAGCCGCGAAGCTTACGAACACAAGCATGTGGAAATTAAGAGGCAACATCGAGTGACAGATTTCCACAACATCGCCAGAGATTTGGAGCACAAAAAGTCTGGCAGCAACGACGAAGCGGAGATTTTGCCCAAGAGAAGGAAATACGAGGAAAGTCTTTATCCCAAAGGACGGAAAACAGTTCTGTTGGAAAAAACAAACATTTCAAATGATGACAATATTACACAGCTGAGTAAGGGCTACGATGAGGCAGCAGGAGATGCATCTTCGTCTGCGGGGAAACTAAAAGCCGACAAGATCAAACTGGATCATTTGGGATGTAAGAATGATGTCTTTACTGAACAGAGGGAAGCCAAAGAGACTTTTACGCACGGCAGAGAAACAGACGCACGATCGGAGACAGGCGAGAGCTCTGGTGTGCACTCAAGCAGCAGCAGTGCATTTTCTCTGGTCCTGTCTAACAGTCAGGGCGAGCAGAAAAGTGCTTTCTGCAAACCGAGTAAAAGAACTTCCCCTATTGACCCCCAGGCGCATCTCAGTGGCGCTTCAACAGCCCCCTCTAGCCGCCTAGAGGCGATGACAGACGCCTTTACCTCCAGGACTGTTATGGGATACAACAATCTGATGGCGTCCAGCATCCTGAGCGGTGACTTACAGACCGTACCCTCCCCAGTTGCATTAAACAACTCTTTCCATTACGCACCGGAGCAATGGTCCAGGAACATTGGCGTGCAGTTGCAGACCACATCTTCTCTCACGATCCTTCCACCGACCTTCACCTCATTCGGCGTGTCGGTGCAAAACTGGTGCGCCAAGTGTAACCTCTCCTTCCGCATGACCTCCGACCTCGTTTTCCACATGCGCTCTCACCACAAGAAGGAGTTTGCGGCGGAGTCCCAGGTGAGGAGGAGGAGGGAGGAGAAACTCACCTGTCCGATCTGTCACGAATACTTCCGAGAGCGGCACCACCTGTCCAGACACATGACCTCTCATAACTGAGACAAGAAGGGACAAAATAAACTTAATTTATTTCTTAAACCATGCTTGTATTTAAGAGGTTTAGACTCGCGGCGAGTCTTTGGTCTATAACAGTGAATGTAGGTAGCTGTAAAGAAAATAGCAGCCTGTCCACTAGATGACGATAGAGGCACGTTGTAAGCTGATCTCACTGCAGTTTGTTGTCTGTCCTTTAACCCTGTGTGTTAGGTTGATGATTATTTTGTGCCTTATGGATCTCAGGAGGTGAAGAAAGACGGAGAGATGTCGAGGACAGCCCATGATTGTCACACACACTTTATTTATCAGCTTTTCTCTGCTCTGATTTGTACAAGGGGGTATGGATTGAGTGTGTTTGCACATTCGTTTTGAAATCTAAAATTATGAGAATGAAACAGACGAGTGTCGAGTATTTTCTTCCATCATGTTGGTGTCAGTTTTTGTCTGTTCCAATAGGCGGCGACTGAGACCAACTTTTCCACTTTTATTTCCTCTATAGATCATTCAATGTAAATAATGACTATATGACCTGAATGTGACCAGGACTGTGGATGTATAGAAAGAAAGAACAGTTCCTGCGTCTGATTTCCAGGCTGCCACTCCAACTTCAACTTCTACTTTCATGGTTATCATTCATCTGCAGACCTGGATGGAGTCCACACAAGCCAACTGCTTTGGATTTGTGATTTCATGTTTCTCCACCAACCCTGCGTCCTATTCAGGTCAGGTTGCCGACAGATGGATTTAAATAGCCATCTCTGTTGCAGGTAAATGAGGCGGGAAGAAACTATGAAGTTCATGGGAAAGTCAAGCCTCAACCCTGTTTAGTCATTTTAAACTTGGACATAAACCCACCCACACTGCTGTTATCTACTTTTATTTGAGTAACAGAGTTCAAACTGATTAGACTATCAGATGGTGCCTTCAGGGAATTCATTAATACTCATGGTAATATAGGAGAATTCTTTAATGGATATGTTTTACTCCTGGCACTGAAACCTACACATGAAAACTGCACACGAAACATCCTACAAAAACGTGGCCATGAGAACAAATTCACTGCAACATGTTCTCAATCTTTCATTGAGTTTTAAACCCTCATTTCTCTTTTGCTTGACTAAATTGTATTCATTTCCAGACTAAAATGGACATCTTGGCTTAATAAAAGTTCTAAAACTTGTTTGGACACCGATAAAAGTAGACTTTTTTTCACTTTCTTACGGAAAAATACGATTTTTAAGTAAAATATCCAGTGTCACCACATGATTAAATAGGTGATTAAGCGGCACAGTGTCACTCTATTAAAGCCATGTCCTAATGAACATAACTATTAGTTCTCTGAGCTCAGTAACCATGTGAGGAAAGAGCCATTTCAGCCCAGACACAGAAAATCCTCTGTTGTCTAATAATGGCTGTATTGCTCTCCTTTAATTGAACAGTCATCATGTGGAAAAACAAATATTGTTCTTGGTTCCCCGCTTGGCTCCTTTCGTTTTGGCTTTTAGGCACTGGGCTCTGAACGCGAGCCTAGACTACTGTGGTTTTCTCGGCTGGAATTGACCATTGTAAGTACTCTCCCGTGACTGTGATTGCGGTTGACATGGGGTTCACTTTGTAATAGCAGACTGTGGGTCCGGACTGTAAAAAGGATCAGTCAGGAAATGAGGAAAAAAAAAAAGAAAAGAAAAAAAGAACCTGGATGTGTTCATTACAATTGGCCCAGCCTACTATGAAGCAAAAACATTTATTAATGTAAACATGATTTATAATCACCCTAATTACAGCCATCATCATAATTTAAATGGAGCTTAAGACGCCATAATGGGTAAATGCGTAAAAAGGCTTGTTGTTGCTGAACATTTCCACTTGGAGATGGAGAGAATTGAATCATGCATTTGGCATTTCAGACATTTCTCTCAGCCCTCATCCGTCTCTCTCCATCATCCTCAAACATTAAAGATAATCTCTCCAGGCTTGTGATAGTGTTTATCATCTCATGTCAGTGAAGACTCAGCAGCAGGCCATACTGTCTCTTTATCAAAACGCCAGTTTAAAGTAGTAATCACAAATGGTAAAATTGGGATGGTAAAATGATAGCATTTATGTTTGATATTTTATGTATCAGTTTAATATACAAAGTTTTCATTCTCCTTGGAGGGTTTTATGTTTTATTGCCTTATAATATCAAATCAGGAGATTTAATTTAAACAAAATTATTCCTATTATTCCTTACATAAAAACCTAAATCATGATTGTCTGGTGCAGCCAGTAAATGGAGATCTTGTGTGTCGTTAAGGGATTTGATTTGACTGCAGTGTACACCTTGAAGGTCAAAATTGTGTGAGTTGATATTGTATTCTTACATTAAGACAGATTCATGACACACTGAGACATTAAATCCAATTTCATTTTGGTAAGACAGTAAAACATGACAACGTGCAAAGAGGATAAATATTTCTTTATAGTTTTAATATATCTAATGGACAAAGTAATGCAGACAGGAGGGGTGACTGACTGTTCCTTGTTTTGTTTCTAGTTCTCGATGCCCAATTGCATGCTAAAAAAAACTTTACAGCATTATTCTCAACTGCAATGAAACAGTATAAGGGCTCAATCTCTTCTTCCTTTCCCCCAAGCGGTTACTAAATGTCTCTGTCTTTGAGACAAAATTGCTGTCCAGGCTTGGCAAACTTCAGAGCATTCTGCTGTCACAAACAGATGTGGTACTCTGTGACTGCTTTTTCAGGCTCGAGGCAAAAACGACCGCAGAGTAATAGGCTGATAATCAAAAGGTTCCCTCTGTCATTTCGCTGTCATTTCGACACACTGTTTAGGCACCATGTGGGTCACCTTCTTCCGCTTGTGAAAGAAGTGACAAGAGTTTGAGTTAAAGTATTCAGATCTTTTGTCTGCAACCATCCGTTTAAGAAAAAAAAAAGTCTATTGAAGAGAACATCCTGCACTTGGAAATCTGCTCTTGAACGGGGGCGGGGGGAGAGAAAAGGGGAAGTGCACCATGTTTTGAAGTTCAAGTGGCTGACGTCCTAATAGGTGCATGCCTGCTTCCTCCATCAACCATTAACCTACGGCAACTGCATCAGTCACAGTATTTGCTGGACAACAGACGTCTGAGCCTTTGGTGTGGGGTAATAACGGGTTCAAGGGGCTTTAAGGGAATGTTGGCTATCTTGAGTGGAACCTTCCTGCTTTTGTGCTAAGTTATTTTGGAACAGTTGTGCCCTTTTAGGTTTGTTTTGACAAAAAAAAAAGCCCCCCCCCCGACCATGAATCCAACATTATATGCGGTAATGACCAAGAATAACACAACGTGTATGAAACAATAATATTCCAGCAAGAGCATTGGATTAAATTACCTTTTTATTCTAATTTATAGAAGGCTACCTTTTCATAATTTAAGCAATACACATGTACAAAACACAATCTCATCTAAAATATAGTAATACATAACCTAGTAACCATGACAAATTAATATTAACCAAGTTTCACATTCAAAATAGAAAAATATTTCTGGTTTCAATATAACATTCTTGAAGTGTTATGAGGGGGGTGGTGGGTGTAAATGAATTCCAGATGTTCTCTACAATTCATTGGATATTTCCTTTTTAAGATATACAGAGCGAGAATGTACAATAATCTCCCTGTCTTGCAAACAAATTACGTCGCATGTATGTACAATGTGGCGTCTGATTAGCTTAAAAGTAAGAACAGCTGTACACAGTATGTAAAGATGTAGAAATATGTTTCATGATCTCATCAGTCATCCGTATGTGTGTGACTGTGTAAGCTGCCCGATGACACACTGATAAAGTCTTTTATTTATAACCTTTGTGTCCAAAGAAAACATGAACACAAACTCACTGTGAGCTGTTTGAAAAATGAGCAAGTTCTGAGATGAAAAGAAAACATCCCTTAAACGCTCCTGTTCATGAAATCCTCAATATTATCTCAAACGCAGAATCAAAACAACTGGGCTTCTCGGACATGTGGAGCCCTGACTTTACATGTGTGACTCTGTTCCTCTTGCTAAGGCAGACGCCAGACAATGTGTCTCTTCAAGTCTGCTGCCGCAGGACAGAAGAGATGGAAGTGATTTCTCTACAGCCGATGTTCCTCAAGGAATAACAGCGGCCAAAGTGACGTTGTTTCTCAGTATCGAGAAACCACTTGACAAACAGAGGTATGGTTCTGTCTCCATTAGTGCTGTTTTCTGGTTCTCTCCACATCCACCCAGTTTTGTCCTCTGCCCCCATTGACCTCCCTTTCCTATCTGCAGGAGCAGGACTGGACGGACATGTTGGGGTAAACCTTGAGCACGGGGTTCCTGGATTCATCCTGGTAGAGCACAGCTAGGGGGCTCATCTTTTCTGGGACACAGCAGGGCTCAGGGACTCCAGGGATGATCCCGACGGCTCGGACTATGCTTTGGATGGTGGCGTGGTTAGACGGTCTCACGACCTGAAAGAAGTGCGAGTGGAAGAGAATATCAATAAAAGGGAAACGATCACACTATACTTCATATAAAATTTTGGAAAACATTTAAGTGACTTAGAGGTTTGCGCTCCTACCTTGGGCATGGGAAATCCACATGTGCCAGCGCAATAGTAGGCATCAAAAGCCTTGGGTGCTATGACCCACTCGCTCCAACCTATGTCTGCAAAATCCACTCTGAGGTTCCTCCTGGAGCAGCCTCTGTGCTGGTTGTCGCCCCACTGCCTCCTCCGGGCCTTGCGCATGGTTTGTTCATCAAAATTTAGAACAGGTGACTGAGAGACTGTGCTCCCCTTGTGCTTTTTCCCATCCTTTCCCTCGTTTCTCCGCTCATGCTTTCGTCCATCGCTGATGTCTTTGAGTTTTTTCGCAGTTGAGTCATCGGGTTTGAGCCCCCGTGATGTTCCTTCTCCATCTTGAAGAAGCTGAGGTTCTTCACGTGCTCCTTTACCATGCTCCACTCCTTCCTCCTCCTGGCTCTTTCTCTTCTTTTCCTTCTTTCCGGGTTTAAGCTTGGGTTTGAGTGCAAGGTACCAAGTGCTCTCCCAAAGGTCATCCTTCCTGTATCCATCAGGCCTGTAGTCAACCTCTGGCAACTCATTGTTCTGAATGGGGTCAGGGAGCAGAGTTGCTTCCCTTCTCACGCGTCCTTTCAACTCTGGTGAGGAGTTGGGTCTGTGCAGGAGCTGAGAGGGCTGAGAAGAATGTGAGGGCTCTCCTCCCTCACTGAACGGGTCATATCTCTGAAGGCTTGCAGACACACTGTTGGGCTCTGCTAAGGCTTGGTCATTAGCATACAGTAACAGGTAGGGCAGGCTGCCAGCGGACAGCACCTCCTCTGGTTTCCTCTGGTACTTCTGCTCCAACTCTACTGACACCAGGAGATGACCCTTGTCCCGTGCCTCCATTATGACCTGGGTCACATCTTTCATCTGCCACACCCCTCTCCTGTGGGGGTGGAAGGTCACATTGCCTAGAAATGACCCCATTGACCCCGATCTGACCTCTGACCCAGAGCGAAGGAGCAGGCTGATGGACGGAGTAGGGTGGATGGCTGAGGAACGACAGGATGGGCTTTTGAAGCGTTTACAGAACCAGGGTTTTTGATGAGGGTGCCGGTCAACCAGGAAGTGGAATGTTGCAGAGAGGATGACCTCTGAGTCCTGGAGGGTTGTAAGGTTTAGTCGATACACCATGCTGTGGCCAGAGGGGTCTGCAAAGACAATAAATCAATCAGTGTCAGACAGTCAAATAAACAATCTGACAATTTTATTCACATGATTTATTCTAAAAGAATAAAAAATTCCACTGGTCCTCGCCATGAAAGATGAATCCACACAGAAACATTAGGCAGTTTTGTGGCTTACATGTTTGAGTTGGAAAAGGATGAAGTAGTTTTATGTGTCCCATTGTTCTTTTGTTGTTTTTGACAGGTCCATACTATTGGGCTGAAATGTTTGACATGGTCTGACAGAAGTTTTGCCAGTGTATGCACTGATAATCAGGACAGGATTAACCTTATTGGAATTGACACTTTTGAGCTTTCACTATTATTTGTCAGAAGAATAAATGACTGGAAAATGAACAATTTGATGTCCTGGCAGGAAAAGGATTTGGAAAAAATGGTGTCAAATTGCACTGAAAACACTCCTGCAGCGGTTAAAATGTGACTATTAAACAACTTTCCTTGCTCTGTGCTACATGACTGGGCTGTGTGGCTGGTACTCCTTGGTAGGATTGCAGAAGGTACCCTTAAGAGGAACCAGACTCTGGGGATCTGGGTAGTACGAGTCGAGGCGGGTGAGCAGAGGGCTACATATTCATGATGAACATTAACTTCAACAGCAGAGTTATTGTTCATTGTATAAGAGTTCAGCGGAAGTATGGACTGACTCAAGAGATATACATTACCTCGGATTCAGTGTGCATATGGAAATGCTTACCTCAGTTTCTTTTAAAGCTACCCCTTAAGCCTAATACAGCCAGCACTGTCTGCCCGGACACCAAGACATAATCAACTGTTTTAACAGATCTGATATTGTTGTGAAAACTCTCTTACATCTCTCCTTGGATTACACTCAGCCTCTGCAGTAAAAATACACACGTGTTATGATATGCCATCTGAGAACTACATGGGATATAAATGTCTATGAGTTGTGTTTATAAAAACAGCATCAGACAGAGAGCGAACGACTGTGCTTTAAGCCCCCTTGACTCCAGGACGTGGAGTCACACATGTCCTATAGCCACAACAGGAACACAGAAGCCACTACAGTGGTCGTTTGCAGCGCTGAGGTTTTACTGTATTGGAGCTGGGGCATTGCTCGCAGGGGATCGCATGCATTCTTGCGCTTATTGCGCGTCTGTCTGCGGTAATTGATCAGACACCACTGCAAAAGGGAGACAGCTGCTGCCACAAACCCAGTGTGCCCACAGCGTCCCAAAATCATTTAAATACATTCTCAGACTGTTCCAAAACAATCATTTCTATTTAGAGCGTCTGACCGAGCCATGCATTCAACGCTTGGACTTTTAATAGCCATCCATGGAGAGGATTATGGGAGCTTTCTGAACTCTCCTGACATTTATTTTTTGCTTTTTGCGTCAGATAACTGGCGCATTAAAGGCACACAATACTACTTTTCTTCCATAATAATAAAAATGTTTCCTTTGAGCGCTTTTGCAGGAGGTGATAACTATCGATTGCGCACTGTAGGCAGGTTAATCAATGCGTTCACACACCTTGACTGGCTCTGAAACTCCTGACAGTGTTTCCCTCTTTGAGACGGTTTTCTCTGTTGTATTTCTCGTACAGTTTGGACATGTGCTGGGAGACCATGTCCTGATCCAGGTCATCTGAGAAGGGGTCCGGCGAGGACGGGAGGAAGCTACTGTCCTGTGCGCTCCCAGAGCTCCCTTTCGTGGTCCTGAGTGATGCAGCACCCAGGAAACAGTTTAACATCAACAGGAACAGGTGCGATGAAATCATACTTGGAGCTGCCATTTAAGTGCTGAAATTAATACAGAATCCAAACAGTGCCGAAAAATGTTGTCCAGAACTATCCAAGGTGGGCTTTAAAGGCGCGCCAAAGCAATCCAGACTGAAATGGCTGTGCGTAAATGTTCCACCTCTCCTCTCACTTTTCCGCTCCGTGCTTGGTGAGCCGTCTCACTCCTCTGTGTCAGACTGTGTGGGACGTGGATGCTGAATGGGTTTTAGTCCAGGCAGCAGTTGGAGCTGCTACTTTTACACTTTCGTCTGTGTGACCGCTTGAGGCTTGAGGGGGTTATACTGGAGCGGCGAGAGGTGCTGACGTATACTCCTGTCAGCCAACGAGGTCTCTGCAGAGCACACAGCCAGAAGTGGAGGTCATGATGCTGACCCTCCCTTCTCTCTCTTTGATGATGATGATGATGGTAGTGATGATGATGATGGTGTTGACGATGATGATGTCTTCCTTATGTTGTTTTCCATCGATGGAGTAATAACTGATCCAGTGGCTTGGCACAGTGTTTCAGAGCAGCACTCATTTGTTTAGCACTGGTCAGACAAAGCCACTGTTGAAACTCAACAAACTGTTTTTTTTTTTCTTCGCAGGCAAAGTAATTCTACCTCACAATTTCCAGCTCACCACATTATTTCCAGTAACTGCGTTTGACATGCTCTCAGTCACACATAATTAGCATAGAAACACCTACAATAATAGTCTGACCAACCACCCAAGGGCTATTGTTAGTGATAGTGATCCACATTTTGTACAGCGTGTTGTGTTGTGTGTGTGTGTGTGTGTGTGTGTGTGTGTGTGTGTGTTTGTGAAAGGCTGTGGTGTAGCTGTGAGGTGAGAGTCTTTTGAAGGACTTACCATGATTTTATTAATGGAAAACTCTGTACAGTTTTGTCTATGGTGTGTATGTATTTACGTGAATGTGTGAGTGTGTGTGTGTGTGTGCATAGGAGTTGTTTCCAGTGTGTGTCTCTGGTGTCTGGAGCTCTGTACCAACAATGCTTGTTTTGTGGAAGTGGTGGTCTCCAGCAGAGAGGTTGTAACTAGCTGGGCCTCTCGGGTCACTCTCTGCCACTAGACTCACACACACACACACATACACGCACGAGCACGCATACAGAGCTACATAGTACCTTTCTGGCCCCCAAGGGCCCCACAGGATACTCCTTTTCACAGTGTTCCACAGCAACGACAGGTCTTAAATCTGGACTATTCTGGAGATGTGTTTGAAAGTTCGTGTGTGTGTGATAGCGGAGGAGCCTTATGAGGCTGTTGGCTGAAGTGGCTTACTCTTGTCATAGAACACAAACACATTAATGCTTTCCCATACCATGTCTCTGGTGAAAAACAAAATATGATTAATTGTTGTGGTTATTTGTTTTCCATACATGCAATCCTGTTTTCCACTCAGTTGATTGTGGTCTTTGAAAAACACTGTGAGAAATCCCAGGGTGAGTTTAAAGTGCCATTTGAGAATGACCACTCTCTATAACAAAACCCCCTGGATACACAAAGAGATACTGAAAGATATACAGTTGTTTCTTTGGAAGTAATAACATTTGGAAACCAAACAATAATTGCCAAACATTAAGCGGTTGATCTCTGTTATTAACAAGCCATTAAAAACCCCTTGTCATTATAACAACACGGGCGTAACCGCTTTATGATGTCGCACATGGACATAAACAAGGAGATCTTTACATCATACACAAGTTGAGCAGCTTGAGTCATTATCTATCCAGCAAAATGTTTTATATTGAAATAACTCAAACTTTTTGAACAGACCTAACAATATGTGTGAGCAGGGAAAGAGTGAGGGAGAGTTAAAGTGATATCTGAAACCAGGGCATTAGGGTCATAATAAATAGTCCTGGGGAAGAGAGACAGCCCGATACAAGTTCAAGCGTGGGGATGACAACATGAAATGGTTTTGACCTCTAACCCTGATTATGTAGGGCAGTGTGAGATTAATGTTGGGCATTATCTACAATAATGCTGCTCTCTCCATCATGACTGCGAGGACAGCAACATCACAGTGTCTAGATCAAATAAGATAAAAAGGAAAAAAAAAAGCAGCAGGACAGAGAAACCATGGGTAAACGCTTCTCCAGAGAGATCTCCACCAGGCGCATAATCTAAGGCTATGGTTACACGTGTCACTTCAGTACGACTTTAATGTTTCTGTCTGAAGCACAGAGGCATTAAGTGACAGCCTATAGTGCCCCAAAACTGTATTTTTGCTTATGTTGCTATTGGATCTTCAAAGCCACATGTGGAAGTATTCAGGCTCACACTGAGATGAAAATCCCAACACATTTTGATTTTGATAAAGCCACATCACATGCATAGCAGACACTTTTAGGCCAAGTGTGGACATGCAGCAATATGATCTATAGAGTCAAAAATGATTTTAAAAGGACAACTGAAACTGCAGCCACAATGATACACAGCATGTGCGCCATCGAGCTGAAAGATATGAAACAGAAACAACCAGATGGAAGCAATGTGGACTGTTGTATAGCTGATATGTTAGTACATGAACTGACTCCAGGCATGATGGCAGAATTTGATTTGTCGTAGCGCAGTTTGAATGATTGTTTTATAATCCAGGTCTTGTGAGACGTGAGTTGATCTCTGCAGCGCTGCACTCTGAAGCCTCTTGTATCTGACTACTCAGGCTGAGTTACAGAGCCGTGGAGTGTTACAGTTTGTTCAACATGGAGGTCCCCTCGTAGGGCCATCCAAACCAAACAGGAGTTGTGTTCTGCTCTCTGTGGGGGTATGGAGGAGCGTAAGGAATTAACATGCCTGCGTGTGTGTCTGTGTGTGGTGCAAGGACTGATGGTTGGTTCTGGAAATGCTCCTAGTTTAACACCTTTGCAAGGTATTGAGTGAGACTTTCTGGTTCCAGAGCTAAGCTGTGGGGGCCTGATAGATATTTGTGTGTGGGCACAGGGGATTTGGTATGGATCAAGTATTGGCCAGTCATCCCCTATTGACTGATGTTGCCTTGATTTGTCCAAAAAGAACAGTGCTGTGCGTGTATGCGGAACAGAGTAATGTAAGTAATGTCTTACGCTCATAAAAATAAAGAGAGGGTAGCTTGTTCTCATGTTGTGTATCCTCCAGGATGTTTACAGCTCCTTCAAGTGACTTTCCTATGTACCACAGGAATATTTTATGGCTGGACAAAATAACAGGTCTCAAGAGGTCACTCCAGATTGCGGGACTTAAGCAGAAAGTTTTAGTTCGTTGATGAGTCGACTCACCCTAATTCTGAAAAAAAAACCCCAAAAAACATTATGGTAAATTTTAATTAGCTTTCTTGGTAAGAGTTAGATGAAAAGATTGAGACCATTCTCATATTTGTATGCTAAACTTAAAGCTAAAGCCTGTGTAGCAATTAGCTTAGCACAAAGACAGTGTCACAGCCTAGCCTGGCAATGATATTTCTCAAAATGTTGAAACAGTCTATTCACTGCTCGTGGCATGTAGCAATGGAAGAAGTTTTGGTTTTATTCGTCCAATGGGAATCTCAAAATCTCACAACTCTGAGATTTCTGCTTCCTACAAGATACAGTTGAGTTGAAAGGAATTTTGTTTGCGGTGCTCATCAAGAGCAACATGTCTCTGGATAATCCCCATGACATGCTGTCAACAGTTTTTGTACAGGCTATGATTGATAAAGTTCCAATGAAAACAACTTACAGAGAAGACTATGAATTATTCAGACCATGACCACGTCATTGTTTCTGGAGAGACACGTCAATATTGCATTTTTGAGAATGTAACGTTTCAATGCTTTAATCACCACAAACAAAAGAAGCAGAAATTTCAGAGACAGCAAATAAAACCAAAACTATGTGCACAACTAGATACCAGTGAGAAAATATGTTTTGGGGGGATTTGGCTGAATTAATCCTTTAATGCTTACTTGTGGCAATGAAACCTTTGCTTCAGCATTAAGACTGATGCCAGGATGCAGGATACAAGTGTCCAGTAAAACACACACTGCCTATAACTGGAGATTTATAGTTTTTGGCCAGATTCAGACAGTGCAACCGAACAAGAAGACAGGTTGGAGGGTTACGAAAGACCAGGAAGCCCACCATGTGAATGTCTCTGCCTGGTAGGTAGGTGTGTGAGTGTGAGAAAGAGCAGGAGTGTGTTTTTGTGTGTGTGACTATGGAGACTATAGTTATGCTAGGGGGTGTAACTCTGTGACCCATTCACATGGTTAATAAAACATTCATAGAAGCAGAGGAATGTTATGGTTTTTGTGCGAGTGTGTATGCATGTTCAGGCAAACGTGCGTGTGTGTTTGTGTGTGTGTGTGTGTGTGCAAGAAAGTGAGAATGTATGTGTGCTTGTGTCTGTGATGTTGGGCCTCCTGCAGTGACCCCACGGAGTGCACCATTCTGTCCGCAAACAAAGGGCCGGCTGTTCCCCCCCACTTCAACCGTGGACTGCTCCAACACCGCCGACCGTTCGCCGCCAAGCAAACCAAATATTTCCCTTCCTGCTCCAAATTTGTCTCAATAAATAGTTTTGTGTTTTGGGGTTTTCTTTCTCCTCTGGATCCTTGCCTTTGATAGAAGACTCTTGAATGCACAGGTGGCCTTGTAATCCCAGAAAGCAGAACTGGACGTCTTCTTTTAAATCAAGGTTGAAATCTGTAAGACAGAACCTGGATTTTCAGTTTTACCTCATGTGACATCCTGACATTTGTATGGAAAAACCATCTCCCAGTACAAGAGACTATTATTTCTTGTGTAATTGACGTTTGACTGATTCAGATTCATCTTGGTTCATTTCTGTCTTCACAGCCGTGGCGAGGCATAGAGAGACACATTGTGCTTAAGATCTCGCTGACTGACTGAGTATTTTCTCTGAGCGTGGCTCAAACCACTTGACAGGAGGACTGATCGGTGATTAAGAAAAATAAATGGAATGCGTGTGCGTGTGTGTGTGTGTTTCAAACACTCGCAGGATTGATGTCCTTTTCCAGGTCTGACATACAGCCTTTGTCCGGTGTTTCTTCATCTCTCAATGACCACGTTATTCACCGGCAGAATCGTCAATGTCGTACTATGCGCCTCAGCTAATAGCTAATAGCTCGTACTATTCATCATGGTTCACATTCATGTCGTTGTGTTTCTGTGCACCAGTTGCCATGCCAGCTCCATGGAAGTTTAATACCGTAAAAATGTTTGTCAGTTATGGCTAATCTGTTCATACAGCATAGTCTCCAGCTGGACTTATTTTGCAGACAGTAATAAGTGAGCAGCTCTGTACTCAGACACAGAAGTAACTGTGCAGTGTTAGCTGGGAATGCAGAATATTCTAGAGAGAGTGTGATTTGAGCTGTGACTGGTGGTGTTGTGTTTACTCTGACGCCCATGATATTCATTACAGGCTGCGCTGTGTGCTGCTACTTCCTGAACACGTCCCATAGGCCCGTGACCTTCACCTCCACAGGCTGCCCTTAAACTCCATTGGGTTGGAGCCAGGATGGAGGAAATTGCACTGGGAGATTGATTGGCTAAATCCTTTAATTATTCGGATTTCACAATGGGGCCTGACTGACTGTGCCGTTGGTAGACGACTGTGTCAAGCAAAGATGTAAATGTTTTGCCTTCTTGACTGACCATGCTATGTTTTATTTTATTTTTTTCATTTTGTTCTAAAATTCAACTGAAATTTGAGGTTTAATTTGTGGTTTGGGAATTGCAGCAGGTTTCATAATATTGACAGAAGACAGAGAGGAAACACTTGGGAATGAGCTTGAGTATTTTAACTGTAAAACAAATCAAAGGGCACTTATTTGTCACTTCCTCCTCACTTCATATTTCATGTGTTTTTTAACCTGAGTTCTGAGATGGGAAGAATAGACAGAGTGTATTTCTTCAGTGGGATGTGATAATTTTGTACACGCATGCATGGGTGTTTAACCAGAATGTGATATGCCCACACACATTCAGTACAATATCCTGCTGAGACTTACATGGGGTTTATTTCTGTTGGGCTGACTTTTACCCAATGGCCTCAAGGTTCCTTAAAAGAAAAGCTTGTTATCCCAGCGCTCCGGCTCTCTAAAGAAAGCAGATATGTAATACGTGTTGGGAATATGATGGCAGGGTCTTTTCATAGCTTGATGGATCTGTCAGATTGACCCTTGCTCTAATTTGCTTCTGTCTCCAACATTTAGTGAGCCGGTGTGTGATATTTCCCAATAAATTTACCCTCCTTGCAGAGTAATAACTCCAATATCTATTTCCCATTAGTGGGGTTTCAGGCCTCCTGTCGATCTCCGGGCTCTAATTGGACGTGACCAGTGCACCGGTGATGTCATGCCAGTGGGTTACAGGAAGAGAAAAGCCCGGTAGTGGTAAGTGACTGATCAGTGAAAGTCAGAGAAGTAAAAGAAACATGTTGTTATATTTCTAAGTCATGTTGAATCAGTTTGATATTTCATGATTCTGGCAATCGTTGACACAAGAGCAAACACTTCCATCCATTGAGTCTAATGGGATCTATTGTCTCTGGTGGAGTTACAGGCAGGTCAGCCTACAGAACAAATATACAGTATGAGAGTGAGACCCATGTATATTGTCAGCCCTGGAAAGCCTGCTGTAAGGTCAAGGCCAGAGCAGCGGTGGCCAATCTCACAGGAACGCAGATTCAATTAATATCAGTGAAGGCCCTTTGTTGATAACTTCCTGGTTTTAAACAACGTGAACTTTCAGGTTTCACGGTGTTATTGCTTCTATTCTGGCATCAGACAAGAAGACAGGGGGGAACCTTTTTAATTAACACAGGGAACAAGCACCACAACATATCAGGGACGACACCAAGATGAAAACGAAATGTTCGAAGGGAGGGTTGCGATGCTGCATGAATTATTAAAAATATCAACATTGCACAATGTTAGAACACGCGCATTTGAAGAAAGCAGGTGTGTGAATTTATGACACTTAATTCTGGTCAAAAAAAACTGGTCAAAACAAAAGTAATGTCCATATTACAGCTGGAGAAGGCAGGAAGATGAATGTGTTAATGATTTAACCTTAGAAAAATCTGTATTTTGTTTTAATCTTAGAAATATCTTTTCCCATTTTCATTGTTTCAGGATGTAGGCATTGTGGAATCCTTTGAAAGAGTTCTTCAGATAAGTTATTGAAAAGTTATTTCTCATTCTTTCTCTGTCTTTCTCTGGCTCACATCCACTTTTCTTTGCAGGTGACTTTATTTGACATTTCCTCCCCAGCATTCCCACCACTCTGACTCTGCTGTGAGTGTGTGTGTTGTCCATAGAAAAACATAAATGTCAATGATAGATTGCCTCTAGATTAAGCTCAATTTTTGTTGTGTGAACAGGAAATGCTAAAA
Organism: Protonibea diacanthus; assembly: GCA_028641955.1. NCBI lineage: Eukaryota > Metazoa > Chordata > Actinopteri > Sciaenidae > Protonibea > Protonibea diacanthus. The sequence goes on from CM053989.1 coordinate 13,217,870, forward strand.
GGGACGTGATAACTGATACGTCTCCTAGTTGTGTGACGGCTACCAGAGAGTCACAAGATGGAATACAGCCGATTGAGGAGAAAAAGATATTTGCTGCTAAAGTTTCAGATGTTTAACTGCGTGGTTAAAATGAACAATGTCAAATTTCAGGTTACCTTACATTCACGGTTCAGTAGAGCCTACATCACTTCATGATCGATGGTCCCAGTCCAGCTTATCACAACCTTTGCATATAAAATCAAAATATTATTTATGAATGGTTTCGGATGTTGCGGACACAGGCTGTTAACATTCAGTCTCCGTGTAAACTGAAACCTCAGTCCTGGTTCAGAGTCTTTCTGATTCACAAGGCATTTTTCTGAAATGAATGGACTTCCCCTCCTGACACGGTGGGAGCAGCAGGGAAGCGGTGTCAGATGTTACAGCGTGTGTGTGTGTATACCTACTGTGTGCATGTGCGTATGTGTCTGTGCGTGCTTGTGTTGCACTCGTGACTGCCTCCAAGGCCATGGCCATGGACCATGAGGTCTTCACATTATGTCTGTTGTTTAACCTCTCATACCATCACAGACTGACTCCACAATCCTCACATTCAACTTAAAAGCATCCAAACCACGAGAGGCAAAGAAAAGCAACCTCGAGGCTGTACTATGAAAATGTGCACGCCTGAACACTCACACAGATGCGCACTCCTCCTCCCGCACTCCCCTCTACATGATGTACCTCAGACATGAGGTAGAGGCAGATGATAGATTTGAGTCGGACTCGTCTGATGTCATGCTTGGCAGCAAAATAAGCCTGGAGCGAGAACAATATTCTGTCCAATAAGTCATTAGTGCAGTTATTCTAATGGAATGGGAAATGATTTGTTGGAACTGAAACAGTGTGAATCTGTATGTCTTCTGCATGCAATGCGTATAACTTGATGCCCTCATTATTTTTAGGAGTTTTGCCCTGGAAAACTCATTAAATATCAATTAAATCATCGTCAAATGAGCATGTGTAAGTGTCAGCGGTAGCTATGATCTCACCAACACATCCTTTTTAGCAGAATTTGTGGGGCCACATTAGGGAGATAAAGCTGTAAAGGGAGCGCAGATTGGGTCATGACAGTGTCAGGGGTGAGACATGTGGCACACACCAGAGTATGTCTGCTAACACCCAGACGTCTGCTGTGCCACACAGAGCTGATTGTTCCACAGCCATGGGCCCTTCCATTCAGGATCCAGCCCTTCTCTGGTCCATCCCGGGCCCAGAGAGGACTCCCTGCTCCTGGGGTGACTAATGCTGAATGACAGGCAGACACTGATCAAAGCTGCTCCTGGAAGCCCTCCTGTCACAGTTCAGAGGGGGCAGAGAGGAGACGATAAGTGGAGAGACAAGAGCAGTATGCCTGCTCTGGATCAGAGCCAAATATCAAGGATCAGACAGCATGGCTGGACTTTATTAGCTTCATCACAGACAATACACTCTCCACAGTGGACCTCCACCATTGCCAGATTATCTCATTTCTCTTTATGGCCCTGTGGCCCAGAGCCACACCACACTGGAGTTCTGGCCATGAGGTGAAGAGATTCCTGGTTAATAGATGCTGATTCTGGCCTTTACACTTTGTTTGCTATCATCTTACTTAAACCTATGCCTTTCCAAAGTACTTGTTAAAGCTGTCATGTCAAAAGAGTCTTTTCCAAGCTAAGGTTTCTGTTATATGCTCCATAAAATATCAGTTTTACAGAGCATAAAACCACTTATTCAACTAGAAATACAGTTATCAGATTCCCATGGATGTTCACCAGGCTGGAAAAAGTGTTCACAAAATCTGAAATATGACTGAGTGAAGGTCTTTGGAAAACTATGTTTGTACTTGTGTGTTTGTGTGTGTGTGTGTGTGTGTGTGTGTGCACATGTATACATATATACTTAGTCCATTAAATATCCTGCTGCATGTCTTTCAAGTAAAAGCCTTTGAGCAGCAGATGAAGTAAACCTCCATTTGATTTTACCTTTAAAACATGTTTATATTTGTAATATAAAGTAAAGTACAACATGTCATGGTATATCCTGGGAGCATATTTTTCTCCCATGTTACCCATTCTGACTGGAGCCAAGGAAAACATTGCTCGGCCTGGACGGCTACTCTGAGCGACTGTCTACCTTTTTCTATCAGTACACTTTGGTGAAAAGTGGAACTGTACAGCAAGAAAAATGTATAAAGTGTTCCTTTCTTTTCACAGGAGACATGCTGCCAGCCTTTTTGTTAATCTGCTGAGCGACATCATTCTCAGCTGTGTGAAGGAAATCGAGCCTTTTGTGCAATCAGTGGCTAAGTGAGACATGTGATGGGGAGAAGATCGCTCCAGGCGGTTTATGAACTTAATAGGAAAGTTTTATCTTGATGTGACAGTGCTTTGATGCTTGTCTGTTGTTTCCACTACAAGGGTGAGGTATAGGAAGTTCTTTGTGACCTCTATGCTCTGCGCCTCGAGGCAGCCTTTACACTGAGCAGCACCCAGCGCTGCAGCTCAGTGGCATTAATTGCTGGTTGGAGCTCTGCGTTCAGAAAGTCCTTGATGTGATGGATGAATGAAAGGCACAGAGCTGCACTCTGGGCCCGATTGTGTTTCTCTTCAGTCACCACATTGCCAATACAAACCTGGACAGGCAAAGACAAACAGGAGAAAGGCCAATAAGTCACTCTCCCTCTCTGTGGTCACCAGCAGTTACATCTAGCTTGTTAGGTTGTGGAGGGACTCGCTCTGTGCAACAAACTAATAAATATGTTGTCCTCATGGGCTGAACACATCAATATTTTTAATGTACTACTGAGTGACTAACACCATTAGTAATCGTCGGCGGCCATCGTAAATGTGGCCATTTAGCTTTTCTCAAAACAAGCACATTTGCAGCAGTTGGGATCATGGGCCAAAGTGGATCCATTTAGTATATAAACAAAAAATAAAATCGTCCTTTATGCACTTGTGTGTGTGAAGTTGTGGCTGAAAATGCCCTTGACCCTCTGTCCTTCCGTTCCGGTTGGCTTCATGCACCGAAAATAAAAACTATCCAGTATTCTGCTTTGCATCTCTCAACAAATCTCAATATATCATTTGGATTGTTTATGTTTATGGAATTCTTTCTTTTTTTTTCATGTTGCCGGAGAAATAGTTCAGTGCTCTAATATTGCATTTCATTACATTGAGGATCTTCAAACATGTTCCCATAAATCCTGAAATGCAAATCATAGACCCGCAGGATTGCTGTGGTGCCTTGAGGTCTGAGTGCAGTTTTGATGGGGTGAAATTCAAAAGAATAATCATGGTTTTGGGGAATGAAAACTGAAACCGTAGCCAAGCAGGATCCTCTCTGAAGTGCTTCCGTATGCCTCCTCAGTCAAAAGGCCTATGATTTCATTGTTCAGCCATTACAGTATGTGTTCTGAATTCATATCGTTCCTATTATTATCCACCCAAATCCACCTCATTAAGTCAGCCTCTCCTTGCTTCGCCAGGATTGTTTCAGTGAAGCTCAAAAGCGGCTTGTTTAATTTCAAGCTCCATCCACAACAATAAAACACTGTTATTGTGGCCCCCAGGCCTGCTCCTGAAATAGCACTTTAAGTGTCTGCTTTAATAGCAGAGATCAGCGTGAGCGTCTTTGAAAATAGATCTAGTCCGTAGCTGTACAGTTTGGCCGACCACAACAACCAGCTTTGACAGAATGTGGGGGCTGATCCATGTGGAACCAAAATGTGTTCAGGACATTTGGCTGCTTGACTCCAAATGTCTGTCTGGTTATGATATATAGTATGTATATTTGTAAGATAAGAAAAAAAATGGAATATTCTTAGCATATACTCTCAGATAGTTTTGCTTATATTTGCACAGGATTTGAGTTATCAGTCACTGCTGCCTTGTCTGGTAAAAATTACCCTAATCCAATAGAATAGATTTTTTTTTGAGACGCTCAAAGGAAAAGGACAGAACATCCTCTCAGACTAAAACCACTGACCGCATGTTCTTAGGATTATCCATCCTGATGAGCATCTAGAAAGGCATGTTGCTGTTGAATATTTTAAATATAGTTTTTTATGGTCTGAGCACCACAAATGAAATCCCTCTCACTGTTGTGGGGGCAGATGCCTCATGGATATCTCAAAACCAATGTGTTAGTGTTAGTGAGAAAATATGTTTTGGTATTTTGTAATTTTGTTTCGCAAACACTTCAGGATGATTTATAACAACCAAAAACTCAAGGCTGTGAAAAGAATTCAGTTGTAACATGCAACAGTGACATGCTTCATTACTCCTAACACCAAATGCAGAGTCTCATCTACGCCACAACCATGCTGGAGACTGTGCGGAGGAAGCATGCGGATTACTCTCATGTATTCTGGGTGGGAACGTGTTGGTAGTTTTTAACTGCTGATAGGTTATAAAACACCCAAGACGTGTGTGGTAACAAATAAAAATGAAATATGCATACATAAAAATATGAAAAAGGGCTGATTCAAGTTCTGTTGATGGAGACTAACAATGGATGCCCCCTGAATTTAAAGCAGCGGCTGAAATTTAGTTTAAAAAAGCAAATTATTTAGAGACGATGTAAGCAAAAAGATATGGAGCCGAAGAAACCAACAAACGAGGAGAGTAACACTGTGTTGCAGCAGAGTTTGGTGGAGGGCCAGAGGACTGGGGTCGACTCCCTTTCGTTTCTTTTACTGCATAAACCCACATGGCACATGTCCAGCTGTTAACAGCCCTGAAAGAAGTCGTCTGATTGTTTTTGGACATTGTAGCATCAGTAAATGTGTCCTTAGCAGTCAGTCTGGCCGCAGACACATCTCAAGCAGCTCTCAGCCTCAGCAGCATTCCACTACTATTGTAAATAATCATAGGGGTGTGTGATGAGCACCAGAATGTCTTTCTTCTGAAACCTGGCTGCTGCACGATGCCTGGGAGGAAGGAAGTGGGCTTTTCTTCTGGACTGTGAGACTTTAAGGAAGATGACAGCTGACAGATGCATCGCTCTTGGTGGCCACTGGTGCTGTTGAAGATTTGGACTGGATCAGAGGGCGATGCTCATCAACCACTTGTCACTTGTCTCCTTCACAGAGCTCAGCTGAGTGAGGTCCGGAGGGTGTGCGGCGTGTTACTTGGCCTCAAGAAAACGAGAAACTGTGTCCTTCATTTTCACACTCCCACGTCTTTTATCTTATTTCTGCTCTTCTGCTTTAGAACTTGTGCCTTTTGATAAAGGCCTTCATGGTGGGCGGGTCATTGGGACCATGTGAGTTCCCATGGGAATGGTTGATCTGCCCACTGCTCCAGAAAGGTGATGTAGTTCAGTCGTTTCATTTTCTCGCTTTACCGCAGCAAGGCTCTTGCATGACATGACCCGCAGTTAATTTGGATTCTTGAAACCCCAAAGCCAGCACTTTATTCTTTCTTTGTGTTTTATGTTCTTTTTTCTTCTGTGGAGCTGCTACTGAGTGGAGGAGCTTTATCAGCCTTGCTTGCCTGCTGGGGAGATAAAAAACCTGCAGTGCTGGGTCTAATGAGTCCAGCTTGTTGATTTATTCCACCTCGAGATCTAAGTCCTGCATGTCTCTCTCCAAGTCTGTTTCTTTCATTCTCTTGCTCTCTGGTTAGGTCAGCGGCACAGGGAGGAGTAGATAAAGTCGTTTTTTTTTTTTTTTCAGCATAGACATTTTCTGTTTCTCTCAAACACACATACACACTTAGACTGGACACTCTCACCAGCTGGCAGCCTCAGACTGTGGAAGAAGAGGGCTTTGTGATTGAGGGCGGCCTGCTGGGCATGCTCTAAACACACCCACAGTGCTTCAGGGGAGAGGAGCTGGGAAAGGAGAGGCCTGAGAGAACACAGAGGCCTCAAAACAGCAGCCAGCGACCCGGCCCGCTGCTAACACTTTACATTATCGCCTCAACACCATTACAATACACAAGGGAGGGAAAGATCCCAGTCACAGGCTTGGACACTCCTAAGTAGGACCTACTGTAAGAAATAAGTTATAAATGTTAAAGCAGGGGGTATGGGGCCTGCTGCACAAAGTCAGCTGAAGAAAGTTCTGTAAATTGTGTGTGTCATTATTGAGAAACGAGGGAGAGAGGAGAAAGAGAGCATGGGTTTGAGACTTGACAGGCTTCTATAAAGTGTGGGGCACCTCGACATCTAGAAGGTAAAGCCAAATAAACTGAGTGTTGGTGCCAAATCTACAACTGGATTTCAAAAAAGGCTCCATGTATTATTCAAAGATAAAAGAGCACATAACATGTCAGAGGAGAAAGAATAATAAACTCCCTGCAGGAGGAGGCCTGAGTGCAGCGGAGAAAGGCTTGTCAGTTGCCTTGAGTGTGTGTAGGTGTGCGTGTCTGTGTGTGTGTTTGTTCAAAGTCAGCAGAAGATTGATGATGCTGTCGTCTTTGGTGGTATCGCCGTATCATGGTAACTGCGTAATGGAGTGGAGATCTGAATTTGGAGGTAATGACTGTCAGATGCAGATGTGGCAACATCCAACAGGTGTGCCTTGCCTCTCACCACCTATTCTTTCTTTTTGAATTCATGGGTGCTAAGTTTAGACCCACTGTATATGCAGAGCCAGTACCGAAAATGATTTTGCTGAACAACTTAAACAGTCTGTACAGCGCAACTTTAGTAGAACCAGTGAAATGGGAATAATGTCTATCACTTCAGCCTCATTTCATGGTAAAACAGGCCCCCAAAACAAGCTACTAGAACATTAATGAACAGTAGCAAAGCAGATATAAAAAACAAGCCCTGTGCTAAGCTAATTAGCTCAGCCCATGAGCAATGTCATCCTGAAATGTGTGTTTTTACAGTTATTCACTGTCCACCACTGTAAAATATCTAAAATACTATGTAGAGCTCGAGCGACACATTTCACATTACAGATGATTATTTTCTTATATAACATTATTGATAAGTGCAGGTTTAAGATTCAACTAAAGCCAAGCATTGCTGAGACTATGACTCGTCTAAAATATCATAAAGACTTCGCTGGGAGGTTTTGTGTTCCACGGAAAAGAACACTTGTAATTTGGGGGAATTGTGGGCATAAAAATCTCATTTAAAGACATTATGCATGAGAGCAAAATATCATTTACTGCCAAATTCAGTCCAAAAGTGTCAGTTAAGTCCTTCTTATGGCTATAATCATCCAATCCTAGTTGATGAGACAGAATCTCTTTCTTACATGCATCCAAATCATAGGTGAGAAAAATGTTGATTTTGTCTAGTTACCCATGACATCAACTGCCAAATGATCCATGGTGTTCCATGACATAGTTCATCCTGCCAGCCGAGATCGGCCAGTGCTGCTGTCTGGATGTGTGACTTTATGGAAACTATTAGTGCTGAGATGTTGCACTTCAGCTTCAATATATTTCAGTCCCGAATTTGTCCGGCATAAGCAGTAGGGTGCCAGTCTTTCTGTTTATCTAAAATCCAATGTTTGGAACGAAAATCACCAAAATGCTACCCTCATCGTTGTCTGCTACCCTGCAAGCAGTTGTGTTCCACTACCACTAGTGGTTTCCATGCACTCTTGAAGGCCAACTTTTTGTGAAATCAAATCGCAAAGGCCTTTTCCCCCCCTTTCTCGTTAAACAGGCTTCCTCGTTTAAGTTTCCAGCCTGTGTTCTCTCTGGGGTCTTTACCTGGTAAACAGAAGACTCATCTAAATCAGTGGAAAAATGTGCCTCATGGTGTTAGGGAGCAGTGCCTCCCCTTTACACTGCAATTCAGCGAAGGCATAAAACATTACAACCACATCAGCTGGAGGCCACAGATTGAACAACAATATGAAATAAGGAGTAAAATGTGGTCTAATGAGAAGGAGCAGAGATGAATAATAGTGAGTCAGGAGGACTTTTATGAAGTATTTAATGTACAGACACTGATTCACCACTGTACTTGGAAAAGCTTCAGTATGAGCTGACAGAGTGACGCTCAGGTGTCCGTTGCACTCTGAAGGATGAAACAGAGTGTCTCGGTGCAGCCACACTCCTACGCTCCAGCTGTTTGATGTCTTAATAACACAAACGAATCCAAACAACCTGCCGACTTCCTCCACGGTTTTATCTTTGTCCAAGAGAAGCAGAAATTAGCATGCCTCACTCACTCACTGCATGTATGCATGTCATTGTCTATTAGCGTGTACGAGTCTTGGGTGCCTGTGCGGGTGGAGGAAAAGGATGTCGAGGAAAGCCCTGGTGAGGTGTTTTCTCATGGAATCCCCCTCTAAATGCTGCTAGCTCGTTAGAGTTTCCAGCCACTTAAGAGAAACTCTGTTATTTTAATACACACACACACACGCACGCACACACACACACACACTCCGGCTCAGTCACATAACGGCCTACACAAATTCAAACGTGCCAAACCATACACAACGTTTTTGATGAAAACAAGGTATTAATGTTCTCTAATGTTCTCAATTTTGTCTTGGCTTGTAATCAGATTCTGCCTCAACATAGACCAGAAGAGTGTCTACATATACCAGACTGTTAAATTGTTTGCTTGTTGAAGGTTGGCTAAAGCATATATGATAGGAGAATACTGTGAAACTAAAAAAAAAAAAAGCGAATAAAAGCCTCCTTATGTGTTTTACAGCCCCTGTTATAAGGTCATAGGCACAGAGTGGTCACAGCTCAGTAATAGTTGCATGGCCACGGTTGGTTTCAGGGGTCTGATTGATGCTGTCCAATAATGATCTCCATGTCCCATGCTGTGAGGTTCACTAATTGTTAAATAGACTGAAATATGGGTTTGTACTTTAGCAACAGCATGACGGGCCCTTGACCCAGAACCATCTGCTCATTTCAGCTAAAAAAAAAAGAAAAGTAAGACTTAACGGGGATTGTTGGCATCAAAGGTTTGTTAAATTTGTGTGTCTGCACACACAGGACTGTGTACGAATTTGATGTCTAATTTAGAGTTTCCCGCCAAACTGGACTTTGCTAATGGTCCCCCGCTGGAAGACTCAAGCCTCAAGTGGTTATAAAAGAAATGTGATTGATCATGTATGTGGTGGAAAGACGAAGACGATGAATTTATCAAAGTGTTTTGGGGCTGTCAGCTCATAGCTGATGTGTGTGGGAAATGTCAGAAAGTTAGGGTAAGGTCACACTCATGCACCCACTCACACCCACCTACACACACATTTTTTTTTTTTTAAAAAGCATAAAATACACACATCTTTGTACACAAGTTTTTCACTCAATATACAGTGATTAATGACATTCATACAGTCTTTATATAACTCTGATAAATGATGCTTTAAATAGGAATTAATGATCTCCGCTGTTCTTGCATACATGCACCTAAATGGCAATTTGCATCCGTAACGCCTCATGTGAAAATGAAGATATTTAGCTGTCAACAAATACCCCAGGGGGAATGGGGAAGCTTTTGTCTTCCCCTGCTTGTGGTCTCACTTCACAACATCAGAAATAAAAAGAAAGAAAAAAATGCCACTCTCCTGCGCAGATTTTCATCCGCACACAGCTTCAAAGTAAACATGTTCTCTGATTCTGTTCTACATCCAAAGCTGTCAGCGCTGCTCTATTCACGCATCCCGCTGGACATTTACTCAACAAAACGTCTTGCGTGCACATGCAGTCATGATACAATCTGAGGAAAACACACATTACAATAGCAACCTGTGCTTCTAGATATACACATCTCTATCTTCACCAGTCTCTGGCACGGTCCTGCTGCCGTCTCTTTGTGCTCTAAACAACATCTTCCCGTCCTTAAAGAATGCCTCTGATGGGCCTCTTTGACATGCATTGTTTGTGCAAGAGAATTTAGACCCTCAGCCCCTGGCCTTGGCCCTCATCTGCAATCCAACCATAGGCAGGGCTGCCACTGTGACTAATGCCTTAGAGACCTGCCTCTCTGAGTATGTGTGTGTGTTTGTCAGAGAAAAAGAGAAAGTGTGACTAATGCCTACAGAATGGTATTTATACATTAGGGGGCCATTAGTAGTTTAGGCTCCTGGGTGGAACAGCAGGGAGGGAGACAGGCATTGTCGTGGCCCCCGTCACCCCTATCACAGACAGCCACCGCTGTTCATGCAACACACACCGCTATTTTGAGGATTTTAAAGAAACAAACAACAGCTGCCACTGCACTGGAACATGTTAAATAAACACGCTACTTAGCATCTAAATCAGCAGCTAGATCTTGCTTTTTTTTGTGGTCTGATTTTAGGTCAGGTTGTTTAATTGTGCGTGCTGCCAAAAAGGATTACTGTGATAGGATACCTTTCATATTTCATATTAGTTTCCTATTCATAGTTCCCAGAAACAATCAAGATGAAACATCGCCTGTAGGTGAAGACTAAACTTCGTGTCCCACTGCTGCTACATCATTTTTGAGGCAAATCACTGAGGACTCTCCGGGTGAATTTTGCTTTTGAAGTTGAAAAAAATGAGCTCACACTTCTGAATGTTAATAAGGAGTAGATGATACTACTACGACTATGACTTCTACTACTACTACTAATAATAATAATAACAATAATAATAATAATGGATAGAGTATAGATAGAAACTTTTTAGGTAGAAAATAGAGTTGTGCCCCGTTTTAAAAATATGATTAGATTAATTTATAAACAAAACAAAACAAAAACCAGCAAATCCTCACACATGAGAAGCTTGAACCATGAAATGTTTGGCATTTTTAGATGAAAAAATAACTTATATCATTATCAAAATAATTCATCAATTCATCAACTAATTGTTTCAGCTCTACTGTTAGGTAGAGTGGAGTCATTTATGACAAAACAAATCATCACATTTTATGAGCTCTTTAAATATGTTTATGTAGTGCAAGGACTTTGTTTATTTACTCAAATAGTGTAAGTACAAATTCAATCTGTCTCTATTAGAACTATGTTGTCTTTTGAATGTGTAGATGCGGTGCAGCATCCACCACTGAGGAGGAGTATACAAACCTGTCCCTGGACCTGTTACCCGAGGTGGAACAGTGGAAGAGATGCTCCATCATTACTTGAAGGTAAGAAACGCTTCTCCTGAGTCATTACCATTAGAACTGACTGATGCAATGTTAAAATACGATGTAGAAAACACATTTCAATCCAAGCATCCCTTCTTGTGTTAGTACGTGTAGGGATGTAGTTGTTTTGCTTTTGCGTGTGTAAGTCCTGTATAGAAGTGAAAGCATGTTGGTTCTGTGCTGTTCTGCACGAGATTGAGATGGATTATAACTGTGAGTGCAGTGCCATCACATCATGCCAGCGCTTGTCGTTTGTGAACCTGCCAAAGTGAGTGACGTCACATCCATGGCATTTTCTGACAGTGCTCAGTGGTGACAATGGTTAACCCAGTCGTATCAAACTGATCCTGAGTAGTAGTGGTGAAGAACAGAAATAGAAAGAGTTAGTAATGCCATATTTGATTTTTTTTCTCACCTGGTGCCCATATATCTTCTCTCTCTCTCTCTCTATAGAGTGCTGGTGTTGCACTTGAAGTGCTTCAGGTTTACTCCATCTTTCCAGCTCCAAAAAGTCTGTGACCCCCTTGACCTCTGTGGAGACTTGGTCGTGTCCTCCAACCAGGTAAGAAGAAAACGAAATGATTAACATGGTGATCATCAGATATGGGGCTGTTGTGAGTCAATATGTGATCTGCGTGTATTAACTGTGATTAACTGTGCTTCTTCTCAGGGTGGTGGCTGCTTCTCTCTGGTCAGCACCATCAGTCATGTCAGCTACACAGCAGGATGTGGTAAGATAATCATCATGTCTCATGCAGCTGTTTCTGTTGTTTCTTAGTCAGATACAAATATAAATATTTTTTAACTTTTATGTACACCGAATCACTGTTGTCTGACATCAGTTTAAGTCAGTAAATACACATACATAACATCCATTGAGTTCTGTGACAGCACATATAACAATTATTCCTCTCATGCATCTGTGATGGGGTCGATGTAATTGTGGCACAGGAGGACCTGAATGACCGTTGGTTCACCTACAATGATGAAGAGGTCACTGAAACAACTGGCAAGTCTGTGTGTGACGAGCGGAAAAATATCTCCTACATCCTATTTTACAAAAGACATGTAAGTGGAAAATGCACCATGCAGACTTCATGGAAATGTGGCAATTTTTAAAATCTCTTCAGATAGCATGAATACAGTTGAGAAGAAGCATTTAGAAATCCACAGACACTGAACTTACTGTAAGTGTGTTTCCATTCTTCGGACTAGATGGCGGGACATTCCTCGTGGACTTTGGATGTAAAGCCGTCAGTAGGAGCAGGACCCTGGACTATACGCAATGCACTCCGAAGACACAACACAAACACTGAAATTCTTTAAGTGTCCTCAGATAGCATGATTACAGATAAGAAGAAGCTTTTAGAAATTACTGTATGTGTGTTTCCATTATCAGGACTAGATGGTGGGACATTGGATGGAAACCCTTCAGCAGGAACAGGACCTTGGACTAGACACAATGGACTTCAAAGTAATAACCACAATAACAATTTAACAAGGTAAGTGTTTCCCTCTGTATAGTTTTCCCTCACAGGATGAAAATGTAGATATATATGACCAGTGGAGGATGATAGCAGCAGCAGGTTCCCCAAGGTTTCTTCCCTCAGGGGGAGTTTTTCCTTGCCACAGTTGCCAGACATGAAGAGTCACAGATTTGGCTTGCTCTCTGGGGAAGTTAAAGTAACATTACATAAAGGTTAGGTCATTTTTAGCTTAGTATTGGTAAATATAGACAGCTGTAAATGTGCATTTGTTATGATTATATTACTTATGATCAAAAACTAGCAAGTTGACAAGCCAAACAGCCAAACATCGAGCAAGTAAGCCTCTCTCTCTGTGAAGATCTTCCTGGAATTCAAAATGATAAAAGACAAAAAATGTAAAACTGATAAGATATCATCACGTTGACAAAGATTACTAAGCACACCTCCACTAAAAAATACTGTTGTAACACTGAGGGGCAGTTTGGAACGGCCTGTTCAACAAAAGTTTGTTGATTTTACAGCACTTTAATAACATCTACTCACAAATCCATCTGAAGTCAAGACAGAGGATGCTTTTTTTTCTTATAATATAATCATGATTATGTCCAAAAGGCAAGTATTATAAGTTGTAGTTTCTTTTCATCATGGTTTCCAAGTCCAGACTTGCCCAGACAGGGAAAACACCTTTAAGTGAAGGAAATTCACAAAATATACACTGTCTACCAGCACTGCATCCTGATAAGGTGTTTGTATAACACTGAGGAAGTCAGTAAGTCCCCAATGGTGCTTGCTAATGGTACAAGCAGAGAAAAGCTGTGCAGACACAGATAACAGATGAGAAACACACCAAATGTGAAACAGCAGAGTGAAATAACAACCTCAGGTGGGAAACAAGAGCTCTATAAAAGCACATAAATTCACCATAATATGAATTCAAGGGCTAGTATAAAAGAATCATGAGGATTGAAACTGCTGTTGTGACATGGAAGTCTTTTTCATCTTCAAGAGTTTCAAGAAGTGTTAACAATCATTTACTACACTGGCTCTGATCCTGACATTTGGTTAAACCTCGCAGAGACATGAAAGGATGTCTCAGAGTATAAATGTTCAAGTGTTTTAGTATTTTTGTGTTATGCCCAGTGAAGTAGTGCACCAAGGCCAAGGTTTGCCCTTCACTGGATGGGCAGTGTTGGAAGACCCTGTGTGTGTCTGTGTGTGTCTGTGTGTGTGTGTGTGTGTGTGTGTGTGTTTGTGTGAGAGAGAGAGGCAGTAATGAAAGGTGTAAAAATACCATGCCGCTCCAAGATAAACCCTCTCTCCCACGGTCTGACATTTACAGAGGGCTGGAGCGTGGGAGTATGTGAGGGGGTTGCCCTGTGAGTGTGTTCTCGTGCATGCTGTTTGTGTGTGAGGTTTCCCTCCGCCTAAGAGAAAAGCTCTATTGATGTAATCTAGCGCTCCTGCGCCCGTGTCAAGTGTGCCCAGGGTCAGAAGGAAACTCTGGGATTTTCCACAGGTATACAGTTATGTATGTGCGTGTGTGTTTGCATGTTTTCCATGTTTGCACAGAAATGTATGACGTTTTAAAGTGTGTGATTCACACGTAATTGAGAGGGGAAATCTGTTTTCATGCGGCAGAGCTGTAGGAGGGGGGTGGATGCCCCTCTGTAGGCCCCCGTGTTGGAGGAGGATGTCTCTGAGTAACAATGAATCATAGTGAGCGTACATGGGCTGAGATCCCTTAACATACAGCTTTTTAAGGAAAAACTTACGCTGTTACAGCTTCTCAAAGCATCTCAAACCAGTGTGAAAAAATCTATTAGAATACTGAAGTCGCTAATAGATTTTTAGTTGCAACAAAACTCGCACAGGAGTCAGAAAATAGATATTTTGATGTAATCACAGTCATCTACTGAAAAATAATCATAGAGCCACGCATGGCTATAATTACACGAGCCATGTAAAGTGGAATTGTTAGTGCTAAAAAAAAAAAGGTTTACGTGGAAATATGACTGATATACTTTGTTTAAAATCATTCTCTCAGTCACTTCTCCCTATGCAAACTCCATAGTGTGCTTTAAAATGTGCATTGAAGTGGTGGATCATCATCATCAACAGTAAATGCTGTTGCAAAACATTTTATCATTTTTTGCATGTTTTTTGGGAATATTGTTAGAACATAGTGCACATGCTGTGGACTCCTTTGGTGTGATTGCTTGATTTTTTTTTTAATTAATCATTTAAAGAGAATAATTTTGGACACAAAACATATTCAACAGTTTAAAGTTTAATTCCCATGTGTTTAAATATTTGCATCATCACTTCTGCGCATGCAGACTAAACCTTTACTAATGTTACAAATTTGCATGTGGCTTGAGTTCATAAAAAAGCAGAGAGAAAAAAAAAGCTTTGAAGCATCTAAGCTGGTCTTTCCTTCAAACTGCCGCGTTTGACATTTTCATGTCCAACACAAACAGCCCTTAACCATCAGCCTTTGCTCCAGCCTTGTCACCCTTTCCAGTAGGCCCCCGCCAGAGTCCTGTCAGGTGAATAAAATATGACCTTTGGCAGTGTACATCTGATAAAGTTCCTCACTTTACGTGGTGACAGCCTGTATTGGAGTAATTTACTGGGCTTCAATAAAGGAGCACTCAGCTCCTTTACTTCTCCTCTGGCTCAGTGGTTTGTGACAGGCGGGCAAGTGGAGGAGCGGCCCAGTCACTGACCCGCCATGGTTGATGTTCATCACAGTGACACTGACCTACTTAACTGCCATCTCCTCTTGGATGTCAAAGAAATCACTGCCTGACATTTGGAGTAAAGCTTGGTCAATATTAGTCAGGCATGACAAATAATAACCTGCACCCCCTCACCCTGATAACAGTGACTACTGGCTAAATAAAAGAGAACAGAGAAAAATGACTCTTTACGGGATAGTCCCTATGTCTTATCCTGCATCTGATTGGTGTTGTCTTTCAGGCGGTAGGTTAATTTGCTTAGTAAGTGTGCTCAGAGCACACACATGCCTAAGTAGAGGCCATCAAAGCTAACGTCTCAACTTGAATCAGACACAGATTGATGGTGGTGAGGCAAAGAAGGCTTCTCCGCCGTGTACTTAGTAAGAGGCGAATGTGGGAGGCAGTGACCCGGAGCAAAGGTCTCATCAGTGCCTGTCCCTGTCTGAGGCCCCTCTGCCTGTCAAAGTCACATTTTAATCGCAAACATAATTTGAATTTACACTAATGAATACAAATGACTCCCAGGACTCCACAAGCTGAGAGTAATAAATTATTATCGCCGCTAACAATCGCGTTTCTGAAGCCCTTTTTCAATTAGCCGCCCCTGTGGAGATGATCATGGAGGGCCTGCTCAAATGAAGATAAACGATGCCCCTTGCAATGCCGTGCGTCTGCTCCTCTGATTTAATAGCTTTCTAATTCAGGAACATCTTCGACGTGACGAGGCGTGAGGCTTTTTTTTTTTCTGTTTCCAACCAGAGCTTGATGAGAAAGTCAGTTAATTGAAAGCAGGTGTTAATCAACCTTGCTCCGATGTGGCGTGTGATTTAGGAGGGAGTTTGACAAAGAGAAGATCGTCCTTGCCACTCAGTGGCACAGACCATTCAGTTCACAAGGAGGACCTTTTGCTGCACTCTGCAATATTTGTAGAATTGTCCATTTTCCATTTAATCAAATATCTCTATCACATGATTTTCTTTTCTCTTTGAACATCTCTTAGATTTGACAGATTCAAACAGCTAGACTCAGCTGAGGGAGGGTGAGCACATATATGCATGTCATCAGTCCTACATTTAGCCAAATTTGAATTTATCGTTTGGTTTTTGGTTACCAAAGTAGTCCTCTCTGTCACATACTGTTGTTCCTTCCTGTACAGAGCATCTACAAAGTCAAAGTTTATGCTCATTGACAGGTACTCATTTATTCTGGTTTCTTGGAGAGGTCACACGATAATTATGTCAAATTATGGTTGTGGAAAAAGATTTTTCCTGAGCTCTGTTGGTGGACTTGCTGCTCTAGAGCACACAAGCTAAACACCAAAATACAATATTGTTCAACTTCTCTGCACTTTTAGAGTGATAAATAAATAACTCCGCTGCTGTTGCTGTGTCACTAAAATACGTAAGTGGCTGGCTGGCATCTTATTTCAGACAAAATGCTCCACAATGTTCTGCATCCAAACATTTTCAGCACATGGACTTTAGACCACAGTAAGCTTGCACTTTTACACACAGATCTGTGCTCCTCAGGTCTATACTTCTTTAGGGAAAAACGCTAGTGTGATAGAGGTGAGGAAGATAGGTTAAGTACCAATACTAAGTCTTTGAATATCAATCCTAATAAATAAGATGGACTCCAAAAATAATAATTCAACCACATTCTGGGTATGTGAACACTTTTTAGTGTATGCACGTAACACCATCACCTCATCAGGTCATTTACCACTAATATCATCTTATGTTTTAACATGCAACTCATTAAGCAATTTAACACTGTAATGCAAATGCATTAAAAACATTAAAAAGTAAGCTTCATGATGCATTTGCTTCATACATTATAATACATCATGTGACAGCTTTCTTAGCACCTTTATGTTCTGTTCGGTCTGTATTGTTATTAGTTGTTGTAAAACTGTCTGACAATGAGGTTTTAATTTCCGTAAGGCTTAGCTACTCAAGAACTCCTCCCTTGGCAAATGAACTTGACTCTTTGACACAAAAGATCCAACAGAAAACGCACTGCTGGATTTACTTACTGAACACGAGAGATATATGTATTTCTAAAGAATTCTGATTACAGGCCAAGCTGTAAAGTGTCTTGATGTGGTGTGTAGTTTATCTTGTTTGTTTTATAATTTTCAGACACAATAGAACAGACCAGGAAATGACATGCATTCACTAGATAACTAACAGTCTCAGAAAATTAAATCCTTTTCACAAAGCACCACTGGATGTAATTCTAGACCCCATTGCAGCGCACCACAGAAAAGCCAATGGTGAGCCCAGCTATCCCTTTACATAACCAACTTAAAATAATTACAAGTGAACATACAAGACAAGACCCTAATCATAATCGGCTTCCTTTGACAAGTCTGCGGTTTTTGAAAGTCTGGAAAGCCACAAAAGTGACATTCTGCTCAGAGAGGGGATGAATGGCTCTCTGTGTCTCTGTCAGCGGGCTGTCAACACAGAGGAGCCTATGGGGTCGACTTACAAAGGGCACGGTCAACAACAACTCAACGAAAAACACATTAATCCTCATTTATTTTGCTGCTTGAAACTCAATCGAATACCACATTTTGGCATATAGAGACAGTTCAGTTCCTTGAACACAACTGCCTGCAGTGTAATACAATTAGTACGTGTAGCATGGGGAAACTTTTAGAAGTGTTTTAGGCTCTTTTACTGTGTTGATGACAGTGAGGCATTTGCTGACTTCCACTCTATATAACACACAGGTAGATCAGCATCACTTTTTCTTCCATTGTCCGCTCATGTAGAAAAGTCAAAACAGAAATGTCATTTTCAGCTCACGGTTTTGTTTTTTGGCCTGAAGCTCAGCTCTGATTCACTCTCACTGCTGTTACAGTGTTGCTTATGTCTATAGCAGTCAGATACTTCCCTCACGAGTGGGTGGAGATAAAAAAAAAAAAAAATAAAAAAAAAAAACGGGACCAAAAGAGTGAATGCTGGACTTCACATTCATGATGTGGCCAAAAACACGACTGCAAATAAATGATAATGTCTCTCCATAACTGCTGGATGTATACAGTAAATAAGCAGCTATGTGCTAACATGTTTGACATGTCATCGTAAAGGTGACGATGGATCTATGATGTACAGTATGAGTGAGTGCTTCTGCTGCCCCAAAAGTAGTGGAAAAATCAAATAAATAAATACATTTTAAACCCATTTTTTAGCCAAAAAATGAATTATCACAGAACTAAAACATAGTATTTAGCTCATAGAAACTTGAGGCAGGCTGCATAGCTTTCACGGGACAACCATAATATTTTACATGAGATCCAAAGACCATGCTTTTGTGTGAATTTTGGTGTGTTACTGTACATGGCAACTAATCCCTTGGAAAAAAAAGCTGATGTTTTTACATGTGATTTCTTACAAATGGGAACAATCTGAAAACTGGTTAGGGTTCCTGATAGTTCTCCTTTATCAGCTCAAGCTTAATCTTGCAGAAAACACACGCTGGAATTCATCCTTGTGTTTTTCTGGGAATCCCAATGGTCTATGACGGGGCCTATTTTGCAAGCATCCTGCAGGGTAATAACTCTCAGACCTCTTGAGCTTAGCTGCAGTGGGAGGGACATACTTAACCTCTTGGAACCTAAAAGACATTTCAGGGGAAGAAATTGTGACAAATGCATGGTGTGCCCCCTGACTTCATCTTAACCTGCAGGACTTGTATTTTAAAACCTTGTCGAGATCTTAAAGTCTCTATTGTGCCAGGCTGTAATACAGAAAAAGTGCATTAAGTGATGCATGAGACTAGCTAGGATTTTCCATGTTTCACTCTAGTTTGAAGGATGGAGCTGCATCGGTCACACGCACAAAAACACATAAATTCTTACACAGTTTGAGAGTTATTTGTTAGAAATTCAAGGTGAAATCTGACAGGAGGGGACAGGGAGGCAGTGAAGGAGGACGATGGGACCAACATTAGGAAGGTGGTGGGGGTATGAGTGTGTGTAGGTGTTTGCAGCTCATAATTTGTGTGCTATTTTTAATCAGTACACAGAGAAACAGGCTTGTGTCTGTGAGACCAGCAGTGACCGAGAGGATTTACTGAGAGCATATGAGCTCATTTCTACACGTTCTTCACACCTTTAAATCACACTCTGACTGAACGGCCTTCTGTTAATGACTTTACCACCAACTTTGTTCCTACATCTCTACATCCTCCTGGCTGCAATACTGTCAGAACCTGCATACACACGGTACAGAAGATATTCTTCCCTGATCCCTGTTCGTATTCCTCTAATCCAGCCGTTATCAGCTGACTTTGGGGTGCAACAGATTTTCACCCTCCCTGCTATCACCTTTGAGCAAGTGAGCCGGTCAGTAATTCTTCCCCTGACATGTGGTTTGGAATTCAAAGGACAACTGTTTAATAAAATAATACAATCGTAAATGCGAATGGGCCTTGAATAACCGAGTTTCTGTCACCCCTATCATAACTTACAGCAATAACAAGGTTTAAGTTGGGGAGCAAGGAGAAAGAGGGGGTGACTGGGGGTTTGTGTATGAGAGGGGCGGTTGTAGAGATAGTACCCAAGGGCAGTGGGAGCAGACAGAGAGAGAGAGAGAGAGGAGAGAAGGTGAGGGAGTAAATCTGCTCCGCGGCTTCCCCCAGCGTCAGGTTTATATGTGTGCGGAGCGTGCAGTGTGTTTCCAGGGGTTTCCATGCTGTCACAAAGACCCCTGTGAGACCAGCTTATTTACCCTGCAGTAAAACCCGAGAGGGAGTATACCCTGCAGTAAAAGTGGAGAGGGGGCTCAGTGGAATTAGATTTAGGGCCGCCTCCGGCTCTCTGTTCTGTGTGTGCCGTCAGGGAAAACCCACTCTGCTGCTGTTGTTCCGTTCTTCAAGTTGAATTATGTTGTGCTCAGAGTCAAAGGGGTAAAATGTGTTGTATAACATGCAAACAAGCTTCAGAATAGTTTTTAATTAAAGAGAGAGGTATTACATTGTTCTCAGTTATTGGTTACATAGTGGCTTGTACAGTGACAAGATATTAATTTAGCATAAATAAGCAGTTGTGCAATTAAGGATTATTACATTTCACAAGGCTATTGCATAAGCACTTGCTGGACTGTACAAGATGCATTTTCACAGATGAATGCAAAATGTGCTTCTGTTTGTTCTCTCAAGAATTATCATTTTCCAGGATCTACGGGAGAAGACATATCAACAGGATCTCAAAGAGAACATAAACTTGCACATAACAGAGGGTTACCTATTGCTAGAAACCAGCAGACCAGTATTGAATGAAAATATGTTGCCTACACAGTACAGAGGCTGACGGCTCTGCAAAGAAAGCCATCCACATGGCAAAGGTACAGTACTGCATTAGTCTTACCAACATGCTCCAAACAGTCTGGAAGATGTTACTGGGTAAGAGGTTGACATTCTGCTCTCCTCTCCACGTGGAGAGTATTGCTTTTGTTACATTCCACATTTTGATCAAGTCATTCAGTCAAACTCCAGGCTCAGACGTCCGTACTTTAAGAGTCTGCATGCAATAAGAGAGCTGGTGTGAGTGTGATAGCAGCGGAAAGAATAAAGCTTACAAGCAGTTACATCCAGAGGTTCAGGTTCAAACCAGCAGCTATAAATCATCTTTGATCTGTGACTTGGAAGTGCAGCTCTGTTGCTTTGTACATCATATACATCTAAAGTGGCAAAATGGAAAGTTTGTAAACCTCATAATATTTTTTGCATTTTTGGCTGAGTTTGTATTAAAATAGCTATGGAATACAGATAAAGGATGTTGTCACATAACAAATTACACCTAAAAGCTCGACAACTAATCCGTTTTGTACATTTTACAAAAGAAAATGGAATATTTAGTATTCATGCCTTGTCCAAATATTTAGGAAAAGAGTGAATTGAACATTTATGAATTTGTCCAAACATTTGTTATGTCGAATCATACTTTATCTGTATTAGGGTGTGCAAGTTGTGATTATGTGTAGTAAGACTTTCATTGTGATAGTGTTCTGTATAAAATGGGCCCACAAACAAAAAAAGATTGACAGGCGGTGTGCAAACTTCACAATGTTTCTAAGTTACAACTAAAATATGAGATGTAATCCTCCTCTGGTTTGGATCAACCAAACATCCACCTCAGAACACAAACAGACTGAAAGCTATACATTCAATCTAACCACCGTTGGGTGCTCTCAAATCAGTTTCTTGCTCTGCGTCCCTGACCGCTTTTGACAAGTGGCTCGGGGTCAATGTGGAGCAAGCGGTGTGAGTCATTCCAAGGCACTTGATTCTTTTCATTTCCTTAGATGATGAACTGAAAAATCAATAGTGTTCTTTTGCTAATGCCCTTTTCTCCAGGGTACAAATGCACTTAATGAAATGATAACACAATGCTTAATCAAATCCTACTCATCAAGGTTGCAAACAGATACCCCCTTTGGTATGATGATCTTAATGTACACTTGTGCACTTTGATGATATTAGTGACATTGTTGCCAGATAAAAGATGTGAATATTACCAGGTTTTAAATTCCATGCAATGTGACTATAAATTAATGCAATCTGAGAATTAAAAGGACACAGAGAAAAATAAATGATTCATACATTCAAATAGTGACACAAAATTTAAAAAAGATGCTAGAGACAGAAGGCAAATTACTAAGCCTGAAAAGGCAAACAACCTCAGTGATCTAAATTAAATTGACATAAAATCACAGCACCGAGAGCACATACAAGAACCAAACAAATAGAGCTGAAGTCATTGTAACTAAACAATAGGCCTCAACAAACAAAGTATCAAAACAGAGAAGAAGTACAGGTTTCATGTTATAGCTAACTAAACTACAGCCAAAAAAAAGGTATCACCAGTCTATGATGTGATAGACTGCACAAGGTTACTCAAACACAGTCTGTGCTTTACAGGTAGGTGAACTGGAGGTGGAAATATTCAAACTACTTTGTGGTCTCTGGGACTTTCCGGTTGCCATTGGTTGCCGTGAAGCTGTAAAATTCCCTGTAAAACCTCCAACCAGACTTTGTAGCAGAAGAGATACTGTTCCTGAAACGAGAGAGACAAAGGGCACGTCTAACTTTTGGGAATGAGATCTTTTTTTTTTTAAAGGTTGAACTTTGAACTTCAACCCATCTGTCGGCACTGACCTTGGTTTGAATCATCCCATGCCGCTGAAGTCTCATCTCTTTTACGATGTCGCTCACATTAATCTGAAGGCATAGACAAAAGGTTGTTAGGCAACTACAGCACGTGTGTGAACAAGTCTACATGTGTGTCTTTAGTTTATTTCTAATATCAAAAATACATTCACAAGCCTAAGAGTCTGCAGCCATGTTTGGGGCTCAGTGAAGCTGTACTTAGGTGAATGTTCATCTTATTTTAGTGTGTTAGCATGTTAACATTTGCTAATAAGCACTAAACACAAACTACAACTGAGACTATTGGGAATATTTTTAGGTATCAGGTCAGGAAACAGAACTAATTCAAAATTCAACATGATGATGGTGTGAGATAAAAAGTCATCATCATGACAATGCACTAAAATCTAAAAATGTCAATCTGATGGTGGTGCTAGAGAAACATCTTTCTTTCTTTCTTTCTTTCTTTCTTTCTTTTTTTTTTCTTTCTTTCTTTCTTTCTTTCTTTCTTTCTTTCTTTCTTTCTTTTTCTTGCAATCCAAGAATAATTGTTGGAATATTTCAATCTGAACCGAAGTGATGGAGATAGTGCAATTGCCATACCACTAGCAGTGCTACCAACACAAACATGGTATGGTAAACTTATTTGTAAAGTTAAAAAAAATAGCTTCCACTCACAGGCAAATCATTCTCAATGAGGTTGAAGATAATGTCGGTGCAGATGAGAACTCCTGTGCGTCCGATGCCGGCGCTGCAGTGCACGGTGACTGGTCCCTTGTGGTGCACTGCCCTCAGGTAGCGGATGAAGCGAACCAGCTGCTCAGAGCTGTGTGGCACGCCGTGGTCTGGCCAGTGTGTGAACTTCAGGTGACGAACAAAATGGGCCGCACCAGTCTGGAACAATTTAAGTTTAAAGTTTAAGAATTCTTCCCCTTCCAGCTGAATTTTAAAGTTTAGAGCAAAGCATAATGTTTACAACAACAAACAGACAGACAGACAGACAGACAGACAGACAGACAGACAGACAGACAGACAGACAGACAGACAGACAGACAGACAGACAGACATTCTTCATAAATCCCTCACCTCTCTCTCCACCATGCGAATGACCTTGATGTGGAAGTACTCCAAGTACTGTTGGTTCTCCAAGTGGAGCTGGTACCTCCCGGTATCCAGAGGCACGCTCAGCTTCTCTGGCCAGTACTTGTGACATTTGATCCTTCCCCGTTCTACTTCCTGGGTCATCATGGCAATGACATCAGATTTGCTTTCCCAGATCATCTGCCAGAAGGCCGGCACTGTGGAAGGCAGCGGGCCCTGGCAGGAGATGTAAAAGAACTCTTCATCGCCAACATGCATGCGGATGTAGCTGGCGTTGATGTAATCCTGGTTGTCTCCAATGGCAACACGGGTTTTATCATCTACAACGGGAAAGAGACCGAGGCAAAAAAAACACCCTAAACTGCATGAATTCAATGAAAATACACTTCCAGCAGCATCCTCTCACACACTGACAGACGTTCTGTTTTTTAGAGGTTGATCATATACAAAAACACTGCTTACCTTGTTGTTTTGCCAAAAACATGCAATCAAAGTGTACAGTAAATAAAGTCAAATAAATAGCTCTGAGGTCTTGATTCAGGCTCAACAAACCAGCGCTGTGAAGTGAGTTTGTTGGCGATGAGAAGGGTGATAGACGGAAGGCAATTAGGAATGTTTTCTGGGTTAGTCCCCCGCCTCCTGCTTGTGAGGTCAAAAAAGCCACAGACTGGAAATCGGCCTTTCTAAATAAAATAGTTAAAGGCAATGAGTCGTATCGGTAAATAACTTTCCCTTTTTTTCTGGACCTTTTGCACAAACAGCAGTTGTAACAGGCTGCAGGGAATAAGGCTTTTGGTGAAGTGCAGTGGTATTCTGGGGGGTCACTATCCTTTTCATCACACTCATTCACCCTTTTCACCCTAGCACACTCTTGGGGAATGTAGACGTATTTGTTTATATGTGTTTGTGTGTGTTTTCCACCTAGGGTTACATTAAGAACATCCCTAGTAAAAAATGCTCTAGTGTCATCATTGTTAACCACAATTCAAGCATGGCATGCCAAGATGCAGATACACACACTGAAATTCCCGTTAATAATGCAGCTTGCAAAATTATTTTCTCCTAATGCTGCTTCAGTTATTAAAAAATATAAATCCCAGATAAATACAAGGTTGGTAACAAATGACATCCTCTTAATCATTACGTATCTGGCTGACTCCAAGAAAATTATAAGTGCGGTACCAGTGAATTACTGATACTAATGTAGGAGATGATTTGTTGTGAAGCCATTGCTTAAGTGTTGTAAACAAATATCTGCACTGCCTTCAGTAAAGACCTTGCAGTCAGCTTAAACTGAGCACCTAAGAAAGGAGCTGACAAACAGGCGCTCCTATAAATGCCAAGTCTGTGAGTATCCAACTTTTACAAGCTTCAGCTCACCAATAAAAAACTCCAATAGGGAAACATAAAGTGAAGCGCAGGGGTTTGAACAAATGGAGAAAGTAAAAGTTGAGATTCTGCCCGAAGAAAGTAAAAGTAAACAGTAGTCCTTGTTTAGACTTACAAGGTAGGATGTCTCTGTAGCGGTTCTTATCTCTGTTCTCAGGGGCTTTTCCCACCAGACAGTTGTCAGAAGGCTTCAGATGCTCCAGAGCCTGAAATGAACAATATGGACACAAAAAGAAGAAATGTGTAACTACAATGTTTTAATAATGACAGAGTATCTATGTGTATCTGTGTTGTTTTTATACAGCTTTTCCTTAAATGTGTCACAGGATAGTATATGTCATAATCTCTTTTGTAAAGCTCTTATGTCAGGATCAATGTGGGAAAATGTTAATTAATTTGGTTAATGTTAACATTATAACATGTACACACCATAAACTCTTTGACCAGTTCCTGCTGGTCCAGTTGATGCTGCAGAATCTGGATGAGAGCTTTGACCCTGGAGCCTGAATACTGGCTGGTCTTTGATGGGCTAATGAGAGCTAAACTGGCCAGTTCCTCCTCTGATACTATGGGTGGGCCTGAGGAAACAAAAGAGGAAAAGAGAGAGACAAGCGTTGTTTGTGTGGCTCATCAGAGATACAATTTACGCACTGTCAGCACAAGAAGTGGAGGAAAAGACACCTGTTTGGGGTGAGGTCTTTTCCCGACCGGTGGCGTCAAATACATCATCTTCTTCTTCGCTGCTCCAGCCGTCTGACTGTTTTTTCCGGATGTCTTTGCAGGACTGGTCCAAAAGTTTGGTCACAATTTGTTTCCTGGGGGAGTCAGGGGGCAGGGGTGAGACCAGACCATTTTTACTCTTCGGTAGGAGGGGATGAAATCATGCAAGGCTGAGCTTCCTTTCCCTGCGACTTTTCCACCTAAAATACAGTATAGACAAGAGGCTAAAATATCTTTATACTTCTGCCATACTGTTTTGACGCTACAGATTTTAGTACTATACACCTCCTAACTGTTACACTATTTGTCTCATTTGGGGTTTACAGCCTATAAGCAACAGCATTTATCCTTGAGTGGTCTTTTATTCATTGCTCTCTGCTGCCTCCTTGTGATTAACAGTGGAAGTCCAGCAGACAAACACAAAAGGAAGATGCAAGAGGAGGAGGGAGCGGAGAAGAGGGGAGAGGAGAGAAAATAAGTCGAGAATACAAGAGGAGAGTAGTTTGGGTGGTTACTACCTGTCAGAAGCTCCATGCAACATGTCAGTGACATTGAGGGATGGGCAGCAAGCTTGATGAGAAGGGGTGCTGTTACAGCTCTCCTGTTCCACAGACAAGCAGCCAGACGAGGCGACGGACAGGAGGAGCAAGATGTTAGTAGTAGATGTTAGTAAAGTGGTAAGGAGGGGTATGATTCCATTAAAAGTTAACATCATAATTACTACGCTGCAGTGTGTGTGCGTGCTTGTTAGTGTACATGTTACCGGCTTAACTGAAGTCTCGTCTGTTACAGTCAGTCGTCGGTGAGGTGAAGGAGGTGGCGAGGAAAGGAACACGCCAGCCTCATTGACCACAGGGTCTGCCAATGCCTCTGAAACAATGATCAGTGGACACAATATATTTAGTTTAAGTCCTCTGAGGTCAAGTCAAGTCGCAAGTCTTCAGATGTTTTCAGTGTATACTTTTTCAAGAATAGCAGCATAGGGATCAAGATGGACTTGACCAAGACAAGAGATCGTACCAGGGGGGCGCTCAACTGGCTTTTTCAGCATGACGTCAGGTGAGGGACAGGCATCAGTGCTGGACACAGGAGCCGGCTGCTCAGCTAAAATAGCCTCAGTCTGAGCGGACATGTTAGGCGGTGTAGGTGACTCGGAGTAGGTCAGGGGCATGATGTCTCTGCAGATGGTGAGCTGTACAGTGCCCTCAGCTTTACGCAGGATATCCACCACCTTATTGTGGCTCAGCCCCGACACAATCACACCATTTACCTGGAATATACACAGTGAGGATCAGGGTTTTTTTCCCTGCTGGGGAGATAATAAAAGAATATAGATGTGAATGTCTTGTTACCTCAAGCAGAATATCTCCCACTCTCAGTCGACCGTCCTGCTCAGCCACCCCACCAGAGCAGATTTCCCTCACTCTGAGCATGCTGCCGTTGGTTCCACCAACCAAAGCAAAGCCAAGTCCTCCTCCTTCTGGTTTTGTGAACTCCACTTGCATGATACAATTCTAAATGTAGCAGAGGAGAAAAGCAGGAGAGGGAAAAGGAGAATTCGGAGGAATCAGTGGTAGGGGAAGCGTGTGTGTCAGTGTCTGTTGGTTTTATTCCAGCATAGTTACACTGGATAACTTGTCATTGTGTTATTAATACATGAATCAGGTGTACAAAAAGGCTGACACACACACGCGCGCGCTCGCACATGCAGACAGTGAACCCCAACGGAGAATTCATTCGCAGATTGACACACAGTAGACTCATGTTACAGTGTGTGTTTCAACAAACACTTCAAAAGATATGCAGTTAAAAACGGATAGATACAGCCGGCACCAGAAAGAATGAGTTTTCGGACAAATATAAATATGTTGAGAAACTTACATCGTGATCTTGGGTGAGAGAGAGACATCTGAAATTTTCTGCAGACCTATATACAGGTTCAACTGGAAAAAAAAAACAAGAAGATTTATCAATGAATCAGGAGACAGTGCAGACAAAACAACTCTAGTTATTGCATCCAAACTTCTGGAGTCTGGTGGCCTTACGCTAACAGTAAAACGTCTGAACTTTCTGTACCAATTTCCATCCAATGCGACCATTTTCAGCCAATGAGACAAACACAGAGAAAAAAACAACACACACCAACCTCCCGCCTCTTTGGCCATTTTGAAAGAGAAAGTGTTGATGGGTGCCTCTCTTCTATGACAGGTCAACAAGGCTGGTCTTTTCAGACTGACCCTCTCCACTGTCCCTTACCGCTGCATGCACCGTCACCAGGCAACTGAGCTACCTGCCCTGTAGACCACTGGCTGTATGGCGCTGCCTCTGTGTCTGTGTGTGTATGTGATGACTATAACCCTGCAGTCCAATACACCAGTGGAGGGCCTGAGGCTTGCTAATTATTAATCCTGCTGTGAGAGCCCAGGATCTGTCTGTCAGCATTCAGATCACACACACACACACACACACACACACACACACACATTGCTGCAAAGAGTACTATCTTTCAGCACGAAGCTCCGGCTTCACGCAGACAATGGAGCAACAAGCAAAATGGTGAAAGGGAACCAGTTATGGTGCAACATGCAAGAGTTCGGATGGGATGAGACAGAGGTTTAAATGAGGGAACGAAAGAAAAAAACTCACCATCCTCTGTCGGAGAGCCTTTCTCTGGAGAGACAGGCTCTTCAAAACGAGCAAAGATCTTCTTGTCCCTTTTCCAATCAAACAGACCTACAAAAAGCACAACTTGTTAAAAGATGCACAACAACACAAAACAAACTTTTTCACTGCAGGTGCTAAACATGAAATAAATAAAAATGAACAGTGCGTTTTTTTGTTTTTTTTTTAGAACTGAGAACACTTTCTGGTAATGATTGAACTTAAATTATCATTGTTCAGTTGAGCACAAACATATCTGGTTTCTAGGCAATACATCCATGCATATAACGACCAAACTATCCTGTTTGTGTGTTAACTCAAGCAGAAGAAACCATAAATCCTACAGAAGCGCTTACCATTCCACTTAGCCTTGGGGGTCACTGGCTGGTCTTCTCTGTGACAGACACAAACATTCAAAGTCATTCAAAGACACAAAACCAACCTATTTCACTATCTTTTCGACCTTTGTGGCCACATACCTGAGGATTTTAAGTTTAACTTTACGAGGGGCGATTTCACAGGCTTTGACTGCATCCTCCAGGGTCATTCCCAGCGTGCACCTGCCACAGATGTAGAGGATCTTGTCATTGGGTTGTACACTGCCCTCCTCGCTTGCTGGGGAGCCTGGCACCACCTGCAGACAGTAGATGCCCTGGTATTTGCTGCCGATGCCTCCGGTTAGTTTTATACCTGGTTAGGTAGCATACACATATAGCAAACACAGTCAAATAACACCGATGATGTGCCTGTGTCTTTGAAATGTGTGACAGTATGTACAGTGCCCCACCCAGCTGTCCTGACGGTGTTTTGTACAGAACTATATCAGGCAGGCTGTCACAGGAAGGCGGGGCCACCAGGTTGCTAACTGCCCTCCCGAGGGTCATACTGAGTCTTCTCGGAGATGACCTGAGAATTGTCATGGCAACATCATCTCCCACACAGGTAACATCGTGTCCATTTACCTGGAAACAAAGGACAGAGAAGGAATTACTCTTAGTCAACTTTGCCAGCTCACAACAACTTGTACAGAAATGTACATAAATGTACAGATGTGTGTATTTGTGCCTACCGTGACGAGCCGGTCTCCTGCCCTGAGTCGTCCATCTGACTTGGCTGGGTTGTCCAGTATTTCCTGTATGTAGTAGCAGTTGTCTAGCTTGCTTCGAGTGATGGTGAACCCAAAGCTTCCACTCCTGGACTTTGTCAGAACCACTGACAGTTCAAACTCTTTAACCAATCCCTGACAGACAAGAAACAATCATAATTTACCTTAACACATACATGAATTCTCCTTTAATAATAAAGATATAATTTTGATCACCTCGTCTTAAAGCTTAAACTTAAAAACTCTGTTGACTCGACAATAGTTGCGAAACAGGTTTGACATTCATTCATAGTATATCTATTTCTGTTCACTATTGAAGCCAAATTACCAGCTAACTTTTACCAGCCAGGCTCCCCAGCTAGCTATATGCATTGACCAAACTTCATGAAAATGCTTTTAAAAGTTTTGCTGGTCAACAAATCTGGCGGGTTTCAAAAATATGACAACCATATACAATACTTTCGGCAAGGGTAAAGTGAGCCGGAACACAAAAAAAAATACTGTACCTTTCTTCGACTCTCTTCCTCCTCATCGTCCTCCTCTTCATCATCATCCATGTAATCCCTTTCTTTCTTCTCTGGTTCTTCCCTTATCTCTATGTGGCTTTGTGCAGGAGACGCCAGCACTGTGGGGGACAGTGCCGGGGCAGGTGGACTGGCACAAGGAGGCACAGAGGACATGACCTGGGCTGTGATTGGGGTCAGAGGAGGAGCAGGCGGCGGGGGTGGAGGCACCATAGGCCTACTGTTCTTGGAAATGACTTTGTAGTGACTTGGAAGAAGCCCTTGCTGGATCGGGTGGTCCTTGGCTTTCGGTGGCTGGGTTGTGAGTGGCTGAGAAGGATGGGACAGGGAGCAAGTGGTCAGGGTGTCAGACGGGAGGCCGAGTGGGAGGATAGGGGTAGTGGAGGTTTGAGAACGCAGCGCTGTGAGGTTTGTTGTTGGAGTCTGAGTGGCCACATTGGAGGGAAGGCTGTGAGGAGGCTCCAGGGTGGAGCTGATGGTCAGGTACTCTTCATCTGCCATAATAGTCAATCCATTTCCCATCAGGCAGTAGGTCACACTTCCATCTGCCTCCTCTCTGACTCCACTGCAGATAAACATTACATACTGGATATAATGTACA
The DNA here is from genome assembly GCA_028641955.1 of Protonibea diacanthus. Classification (NCBI taxonomy): domain Eukaryota; kingdom Metazoa; phylum Chordata; class Actinopteri; family Sciaenidae; genus Protonibea; species Protonibea diacanthus. The sequence goes on from CM053989.1 coordinate 13,248,415, forward strand.
CATGCATGCACATATACAAACATGCAACTGCAAACATTTTCATTTGGCAAGCCAGGCTACAAAAGAGGAATAACTGATATTACTGTGTTTCATGTTACATTACCTGGCATACACATAGTTTGAAGCAGTCTTAGGACAGACATCCATAAGCATCAAAGATGAGCTAGCTGTCGTTGCAACCTCCTCTTCCCCGTCCTTGTTCTTCTCCTTTGCTTCTGCTTCCTCTTGTTCCTCTGGTTTCCCAGCTGTTGGTTGTGACTCTTCTGGTGGAGCTGGTGGAGCTGGTGGAGCTGGTGGAGCTGGTGGAAACCCAGAACCAGGTGAGGCAGGTGATGCTGGTGAGGCAGGCGAGGCTGGCGAGACTGGTGATGGAGGTGATGTTGGTGAGGTGGGCGACGGGGGTGAGCGAGGAGGAGATGGGGGAGGCTGGTTGACCTGCACTTCACTCTCCAGTCCCTCCTTGGTCTCTGGGAGTATTGGAGCTGCAGGAGGTTCTGGGTTTTTCTCTGCTGTGTTGGTCAGATCTTCCTCCTGGGTGGGGACCTGGTTGTGGGCAGGTGGTTTGACATCATATTGAAACTTAAGGAGTTGGCTGTAGTCCGACTCTCCTAGTCGAATGTCCAAAGAACGAGATCGAATCTCTCGGAAGAGTGCAGGACTCTGACAGGAGGTAAAACAATATCTGGATTATAGCAACAAATTGTATTTTCTTGTATGTGTGTGCACTTGTGTGTGTGTGTGTGTGAGCACTCACCAGCGTGTTGTCCTCTACATCATATAGTATCCCAGAACCTGGTCGGCAGATCAGTAGATGAACTTCAGATGGAGCTCCACGTAACAGGAACAAAACCCTCTGAAACACCAACCAAAATCCCAAATAAACCGTGTCATGATGCAGGAATGTTTGAATACAGAGCGACTGGGTACAGCTTGAGACAAATTTTATTTAATTGTTGTATGTTTAAAAGGTAAGTATATGAATGACACCGTAGCTCCGTGTCAGTACACAAAAGATTAAATGAAACGAAACATCAAAAGCTATGACACAACCAGTTTGCTATTTTTGGTTGTATGAGATTAAAGGATTAGTGAACCAATGACGTGGTCGAGATCTTAAGAAAGCGCAGGGCCACTGGAGCCGCTCATAGACTGACCTCATTCACCATTCATTAATATTTATCTATAGACTATGCTGTCTTAAGTGAACAAAGTTTATGTTGGAAACAAATCTACAACCACATCAAATCCACCGAGATAAATAAGTGAACGATTAACAATCATTTTATATGCTTCACACCGTACCTGGTAAGACAGGTCCTTGACAGGCTCTTTGTTGACTGACAGAATGATGTCTCCCTCTCGCAGCAGGCCACTCTCTAACGCTGGCTGACCAGGGAAAAGGCGTTTGATGCGTACCACGCTGCCACGGTCTGGCCCTGAGCGAAGCTGTGAGATGTTAAAGCTGAAGCCGAGGCCGGACAAACTCTTCTTCAGTACCACCTCATGCGTGTTTTCTAGGAAAGAGGACAGATGGAGAGGAATCGTGGAACATTAATGTGTGTTGTGTAATGTTTAATCTGTAATGTATGCTGTGATGTGGCACACTATGATAAAAAAGTGTTTTCACTTTTTTACATTTCTTTGTACCATTTCCAGTCAAGAAGCAAAGGCTTTGTACAAATGAGGCACTGTCCCTTTAACTAAGCTGAACAGACAGCTTCAAGGTTTCAGAGCATGCAGTCTCGGGGGGACTGAGGGCGCGTCAGCTCTGGATGACTCTGACAGCAACCACAATGTAGCTGTCAGATGGCTCACAGTCACCTCTGGGCAATGTGAGCAAGAGTGTGTGTGTGTGTGTGTGTGTGTGTGTGTGTCTGTTTTTTGTGAGTGTGTGTGCCCCTTCGTCTCCCCTCTCACCATCAGTCACAAAGCTGTAGTCCTTGGCTCGACCACTCAAGGTCGTTTCTATGGTGACTTCACTCCTAGGGGGCTGTGTTTGTAATGGACTGTGGGCCAAAGGGGGGCAGGGTGACTCAGGTCTGGGCTCCAGTATTATTGTGGGCTCCCTTTCCAACAGCAGGTTCACCACCTGGGGAACAGATGCACATACACACCTTAAATAGTTTTCCAGAGCATATTCATAATCAGCTTTGAATGGTCTGAAATGAAAAAGCTTCTCAGGATTTCTGTAGAAAGGGTCACAGAGTCCAACAAGTTCTTGCATCTAAATGATAAAATAGTATATTCCAAAAAGGCTTATTTTAAGGATCTCTTAACCCTTTATGGTTCAACTTTAGGAAAGTCAAGCTAGTAGTAGTTAGGGTTAGGGTTTAAAATCAACATTGAAATCAACATTAACTGCTAAGAAATAGGGCCTGAACCCTCGACTCACTGTTCACTCACAAATCAATCAACTTTTAAAACATTGTTTTCTATAAAAGAAAATCATATTGTACTGATATTAATGCAATAATATCGTAGGAGAAAGTATGTGTGTGTTGGCCTAACTGTTTTACTGCATGTGCATATCTGCATGCGTTGTGTGCGTGCATGTGTGTACCTCCCCAGTCCTCTTCAGGCACTCAACAGCTTGATGGTGAGTCACGCCCCTCAGGTTGGACCCATCAACCTCCAGCAGTCTGTCACCTGTCATATGCACAAACACAAATCTCATCATCATTAGCAACATCAATACGTAAATGGTTTGTGTGTGTGTTTGTCTGTGCATGTGTGTGTGTGGGTGTGTGGGTGTGTGTGTGTGTGTGTGTGTGTGTGTGTGTGTGTGTGTGGTTAATGGGCATGTCAACAAATCTAAAAGTCGTTCCTGTTCACTGAAGCATGAACAAAGCAGGCACAGACACAGCGCAGTGGCTCCAGCAGCACACTCAAAAACTGACAAAATTTAAAAAAAAACATTGTCAATATTATCAAAGAATGCCTCATATACAGCGTCTGAGTGAACATGTGGCACCAAATCAAACTTTTCAAGAACCTTTTATGTTTTTGGAAGCCACCTGATCACATATTCAAATTACAAATAAAAAAAAAAACATTACCTATCTGAATGCGCCCGTCCTGCTCTGCAGCACCTCCACACACCAGACTCTTGATGTAGATGCCTCCATGTCGCACGTTGGTGTTTATTCCTCCCTTTTGGCAAAAATAAATACACAAAGAAACGTGTAGTCAATCTCAAAAGCCTGAAATAATCACGGAAATGCACAATGACTCAGTGTGTCAGCATCCAAGGTACTGTGCATCGTTGCTTGTTACGAATTAGCCTCCCATTTAGTCCTGTAACTCAGCTGCCTGAGCTGATCTCACACAAGGCAGCAATGTAAATTGCTTGCATAATTTACTTGGGAGTCAATAGCTCAACACCGGAATGCGTCACAGACAGAGTCATCTTTTAGTCATTGTCGGGCACGGAGAAAATAATAAAAACTAATCTAAAATCTTAATCTAAACTGTCACTTAATTACATACACCTTGAAAGTGATTTAGAGAGCAGTTGATTCAACTGTATGGTCCTTTGGGAGGATGCAGTTTTTTTTGCTGTTAAATTGTACTGTGTTATACTGTTATAGGAGCCAATGAGGGTAGCCTAAATAACAGAAACATCTCCCTGTTTAATTCAATACAGTTCAACTGCAGTCTCTGGAATGATTATACAGTCAAATCAACAGATCTTTAAAAGAATTTCAAACAAAAGCTGAGCATTGTAACCTTCAGGACTGCTGTATTACACTATATTAGTTTATTAAGTTCTTTACGAGCAGTAAATACTGTAAAACATTACAATTCACTCACAGCAACACTGATGCCAAGACTGCCACTGCTTTTCTTCAACTCCACTACAAATCGCTCTGCAGTTTTCAAACTTAGGATAGACGGAGACCTGGAACACAAATCCTGAAAACCAGCAAGAAAGAGGTCAATAAGAAAAAAAACTGTTGTCAGGACACATCTGATGCAGGTGAATAACAAGTCAGAGTTTAACACAATAAAGATCAGGCTTAATCCATTTAACAATTAGCAAAGGGTGAACTCTTTTATTAGCTTTGACCTCATGTTGAAGGCTTTGCTTCCATGGAAACAAAGGCACTTATGTCTAAACATTGTTATCTGAGCACCGGTTCTAACCTGAGCATCATGTATTCGCACGACAGGAATGTGAAGCCTCTTGCCCAGTTTTGGCGTTGCCATGTTGGACAGAGTGATGGCTTCCTCCAGTTCCTCCATGGCAGGACGGTATTCTGTGCCACTCAGTGTCGTCTGTGACCCGAAGCCCCTCTCCAAAGCCAAACCGAGAGTACTTTGAGACAAGGAACTCTGTCTGTCCTTCAGAGACTCTGATAGAAAAACAACCAGGTGGCATAAAGAACATCAGTACACCTATAGGTTGTATTTTAGTGTCACTACTATACATAGTAATGGTTTGACAATGATTTATGAATATTTGCGTGACCCTGTGAAATTCTCAGGCTGTGCATGCAGAGGAGAAAACACTGAGCAGGTCTCACGTTTAGGCTGGGACACAATGAGCTCCACCTCTTCAGGGCTGTTCTGTAAGATGGTGGCAGCGTCACTGAATGTCACTCCTTCCAAACTAGTCTTGTTTAGGGAGATGAGACGTCCACCTGGAAAGAATCAGCAAATCACTGAAAAATCCATGATATAGGTGGTCATGTGCAGCCCAATTTTGTCTCTAACAATGTTACGTTGTCCAGTTCAGTGTCTATGTTTCCGTTCCTATTGTCGGCGCTTCTTACCGGGTTTGATTCGTCCATCTTTGTCCGCAGGTCCATCAGGCACAATGGAAGCAATGAAGATCCCAAGGTCAAGTTTACCTGTATTGTCCTCGCCTACTATTACAAAGCCTGAAACAGGACCAGAGAGGATGTGAACACAAAAGTCTCCTGTTAAAGAATCAGAAACGTGGCACTCAGCTCATTAATTTTAGATCACGTTCACGGCTAATTCCACCATAATTAACTCACCGAAGCCCAGCTTGGGATCTTTCTTTAGGTTCACACAGACTATTTCTCTCTCTGGTGGGGTCCTGGTTGGTGTATCAACTGCAAAGCACATGTTTTACATATGAAAAATGGGCTTCTGTAAATTCATTAATATATCCACTATACTCAGCAGGTCACAAGGGTTAACTCACATATACACACACATGGATAAATTAGAATTTCCAAACCATCTAATCTGCATGTCTTTGGACAGATGGGGAAAGCAATCTTGTTTCAGCAAGCTGATTCTTCCATAAAGGGTGTGAGGGGTACAGTGCTCTCTACATCAATGATCAAAACTCTGAATGAGGGAAAAACTTTAAACTTTACTTTAATTTGTCACAGCTCTGTACATCTCAAAAAATAAACATATTCACCACGTATGGAGGAAGAAGCATCAGAGTCCTGCTTCTGTAGTGAGACCATGGACATCATTCTGGGAATCGGCTCTGAAGTGCTATAACACATTTGTACAGTTGCATTACAAGGCTGTTTCCTTAGTGATGACAGAGATTCTGCAGAAGCACTAATGAATGTTGTTATCATCAAGGGCTACCTCCAACACTGTCGCTCTTTCGTGTCCCTGAAGTCTCCTGTTTCAGGGAGCTCCTTGTTCAGCTCTCTGCTCATCTCCCTCCTCATCTCTCTCTGCTGACGTAGCCGCGCCTCCAACTTGGCAGTCAGGTCGTCACAGGACTTAGAGAGGGAGTCTGGTTGACCGGGTGTCAAACCTACATGGTTCAGCATGCTCTCCGAGCAGGATATGCGCTTCAGGTTCAAATTCCGATTTCGGTAGACAGATATGTTATCCATGTTTTCATCTGGGGAAAGAGAGGAGAATCATACATTATTTATTCTTGCTATAACCTTTGTGAGTTGATTTATTTTATTATATATCAGTATTGTCATCAAAAACTATTCTTCACAACCAGTACAATTTCCCCACCTGGTATCATGGTGTGATTAAGTTGACGTGAAGTCATCTCGCTATGAAACTTGTGCTGCGCTGAGCAGAGGTTCAGGAGGTACTGTGCTATTTTTGAGCTTTCTGTTATAAAACTGTGCTTTTTTCCACTGGGTCCACCACACTCTATAATCAGTTTACGCCGCTGAAAGACAAGCCATCATACATTTACTCTTGAGCTTCAACAACTGTACAAAATGAGCTGTACAAAGTCATTTCTTATATTGCAAAATCTGACTGAAATGTCGTTTTACCCCTGTGGATATGGAGTCAGTTTCCCTCCAGAGGAAACGTCTGGTGACAGTGCGGACGTGGTTCTTCATCTCGTACACGATGATTCCTTTGGCACAGACTCCCAAAACGAACTCTCCTATCACTGGCCTTTTCTCTCTCCCCACACGGTGGAACATTACTCCATATTCCGGCAACTGCTGGGCAATCTGAGGGGTACACATTTTATATATGCATTAAGTTTTAAATTGTAGTAATTTATTTTAACACTCATCTAGCCTTTTAATGGAGGTGGAACAGTAGAGTTTTGCACAACCATTTCACTTTAACATATTGCAAGGTGAAAAAAGAACAATGTGAACTACTGGATAATCTTTCTGTGTGTGAGTGGATGCATTGGTAGTCTGGATACCTTTAGGTACTCTGTTTCTGCCTCTTCAGGAAGCATCTGGGCATGACTTGCATGTAGTCTTGGCAACTCTTCCTTGACATTGGGCAGTGCCAGCTTCTCTAGCATCCTCTTGGACACATAATGCTCTGGCTGGTAATAGTCCTTACCGTACAGCTAGGAAGAGACACAAAACAACCAAATGAGCTGCTGTAACACATGCTGAAAAATGATACTGATATTCAAAGACATAAGATGATTTTTTTGGTCCTTTCTACCTCTGGCATGTAATCCCCAAACTCAGCCTGCAGAGCAAGAGCAACCAGAAACAAGCCTGTCTCCTCATTACAGTAAAGCCTGTCTTCCAGGATGTCCTTACGCAGCTGTAAGTAGTACTGGTGACGAGTTAGTCTGTGTCTAGGAAACAGGAAAAAAGATAAAGTAAAAAACGGAAAAGTTTTTTTTTTAATTATATATTTCTATAAAAAACGTATTACATAAAAGTAAAACACCAGTACTTACAAAATGAAGGAGATATCATCAACAAAATATTTGACTCGAAGAAACACCAAAAAGGAGGATATCTGGCCCTTTTTCCAACTGTCGGGCGCAACTTTGGAGATTTTCGTTTCATGCTCCAAAAAGAAATATTCATCATCTGCAGAATAACAAAGAAAGAAAGAAGAAAATCCTCTTTCACATCAGACTTCTGAAGTGACTGAAACAACAAAACATTAACAGCATTAATAAATAAATTCAACTTTCAATTTTGAAGTTACTTCAAAAACCTTCATAAGTCATAAAAATGTGTTGATAATTGAAATATATATGCCCAGTTCATCCATGACGCCAGTGGTGAGGGCACAGTATCACAATCAGTGCATTCAAGAAAGATTAGGTCCCATATAATTTATCCTCTTACCATCGAGGAAGGCAAGACCAAAGTAGAAATGCTCCACCAGGTTTGCGTGAGCCACCACCATGTCAAACACATCTCTCGCTTTGGACTTAATGTCACAGCGAACCATCACGTACTGTCCGTTGGGCAGCACTACAGTCACTTCTCTCTGAGACGAACAAGAGCGTCCCTTTCTGGACTGCGGTGGACAAACACAAGCAGACAGACACACATGGAGATAAAGAAAACTACAAACATGCTCTTGGATAAATATACAAATACTGTACGTGCAATAATTCAAACAGATATTTCAGATACAAGAAAAGACAAGTCCAAATAGTGTGAAAGAGCAGCAATGTACATTTCAAGAGGAGATGAACATAAATCGTAAATTTACCACAATAGATCCCGGAAGCTCGAGAACAATTTGTTGTTCGTCAGGCATTCTGACAAACTCAGGACCCAAAGCCTGACAAAACAAACATTCATAATATGAATAAGCAGCAACACATCCGGCTTTGTGCTTGTCTAAATGCTCTGCTGTCTGCTTTTAGAATTAAATTTGACCCTCACCCGCACTAAATACAGCTCACTGTCATTCAACTAAATACTGTATACCAGCATGCCTAGGATACTGGTGGAAAAGCTGCTTTTAGTGCAAATCCACAGTATACACTTTTTAGTTTACGTTCTACAAAAACATTTTGAATGAATAAACAAATAAAAATTGTTATCTTACCTTAGCTTTCCTCTGGCTCAAGCTCATCGAGGACTCGCTAAAGGTGATGGAAGGACTGTGAGATCTGCCTGATGTCTTGGGAGAGATGTCGTGGTGGGGGCTCCTACCAAGCCAACTACAGTTGCTGTCCCTGTGACGAATCCCACGTGGGAGTCTGAGGGGAGAGAGAGGGGTAAGGAAAGGACGGATTGTGTAATAGTTGTGCGCACAAGTTGGAAAACACAAACTCTGAGACAATGTCGTGTCCTCTCAAAGTCAATATGAACAATGAAGGAGCACGCGAGGTGAAGCTAATGGATTAATTTATGTTGACATGCATATACACACTTTGTGTATGTAGGTGTGTGAGTATGCACGTATATAGTACAGACCTGTCTAAAGAAGACTGGTACAACGGTGTGGGAGAGCTCCTTGGTCTTTGTCTCCAAGGTCTCTGAGGTAAACTCCCTAGAAAACAGGCATAAAATGAGAGCTTAAATTATCAAAACAAGTATTTTACTGCTGGAACATACATTAAAGAGAGGTTATTGATGAAAACTGACATTCAATTAAAGCTTACATCCACATAGCAGAGTGAGGGATTTTGTGAAGTGAACCCAAGACAAATTATTTTGATAGCAGTTACCTTTCTGTGACATGCGTACCTGACTTTGAATCAGAGTCCGTTGAGTATCTTCTCCCTTCAGCACTCCCATCACTGAAGTCTGAAAATGGCCCTCTCTTACCTGCCCAGCAGATAAAAATAAAAGATGAAAGCAGTGTTTGAGTCCTGTCCGTCTCTGTGCTCCTCTGTGAGAGGTTTGGGCAGAACTGAGGATAGCAGAGGGTTTAGCCTGAGTGTCTGATTATTGGCTCTCGCAGGAACCTAATCCTTGGCTTCCTTTAGGTTAAGATTTTAATCCTGTTGACCACTACAATGTCTTGAGGAAAAAGACCAATGACTGTGTCTACTTTTTTGTAAATATGTAGAGTTAAAGGTGAAATTGATTTATGATAAATAGAAGCAATAGAGATTTTGAGTAGATAGTAATAGTAATAGAGAGAGTCTGAGTCTGAGCATTAAGACTGATGTAGTAATGATGATGTAATCATCATGATTGTCCACGCTTATGTTCAATATCAAAGATTGTGGCCCATGAGTTGGATGTTACTTGCATTTACAGTACATTCATCAGGACTCTAGCATCATGCTCACCATGAAGTCTCTCTCTGATCATCTGGCTCCGGCCACTCAAAGGGACGTTACTGTCAGGCAGAGAGCTGTGGTCCATCTGGAGGAAAAGAAATCTTTACTATTTACAACTGTTATTTTTTTGTCATTATGCGGATTATTTTACAGTACGCCTTTAAATTCTGACACCTGCACAACATCCTGCAGAAAAGCTGAAATGCTTACAGACAGGAACATACTGTAGGTGGATATCTAGACTCACTGATTCATGAAAAACCTCCTCCACCAGCTGTCTGATGACTTTGGCGGGCGGCGGCAGGATGGAGGCTTTATGCTGAGATTCGCAGGCTTCTAGGATGCAGTTGAGATTTACCCTGCGGTGGGCCAGGTCCTCACACATGCTGAGGAGGAGGCTGTTTAGATGGTCACTCAACTGGACTGGCTGAGAGAAACAAGGGTGGAAAATCATTATGATAATGTAGGTGTGGGACTATGATGGTACTAAATCAAAAATGACAGCTTTGTGTTAAAGGTTCCCACCTGATTTTGAGGTAGGTGAAAATCAACTGACCAGTAGAGAGTCATACCCAGTGAATACACCAGCATCTGTGCAACAAAATGAATTCATTAACAACAAGACAGATCAGACACAATGAACTCAAAAATAATGTATTTGTGCTAAATGATAGATTGATGTCTTTTGGATTTGGATTCAACACTTGCATTATAACTACAATCCTAAGCTGATATTAATCATTATTATTATGTTCACACACAAACAGAGACAAACAGATATCAAGTGTATTAACATACACAACACCTTGTGGTCTTGAATATCTCTGTGAATTGAAGGGACTTAGTGTGTCTGATAACTTCTTCTAATAGTTATAATCTATCATAATTTAAAGGACGAGTGTGTAGGATTTAGTGCCATCTAGTGGTGTAATTGCTGATTGCAACCCCTTTGCCTCACTTTCTCTTTCCAAGCACGAAGAAGAAACTTGCAACAAACATGAAAGGGCCTATCAAGAGCCAGTGTTTACTTTGTCTGTTCTGGGCTACTGTAAAAAAAGGCAGTTCAACATGGCGGAAGAGGACTCACAGCATCTGTAGATATAAAAAGCTCATTCTAAGGTAACCAAAACATAGCAATTCTTATTTTGAGGTGATTATACAACAGTGAAAACACACGTGTGCATATTATTTTCCATTTTGGCCATATTCTCCATAATAGGCCCCCCTAAATCTTACACACTGGACCTTTAAGTATGGTTTAATACATGGTAATTATATTGATTACTGTTTGAACAGAACACATCAGTTAAGTAAAAGGCAACGATTGTTGAAATTTCTATAAAACAAATTATGTATTGGTTCAGGACACAGCAAATATTGTTTTGTATTATACAGGAGGTGAAATTTCCTTCAGCTTTTAAAGCTCTCTCATATAAATGCTCTTCTGTCTGTAATTTATATAAATACATACAGACGTATTGTGACTACCAATATATCAAAGCATATTACTTAAAGGTGTATGCGTGTGAGACAAGTACACATATATCTGATATTTTTAATTACTTCTATAGGTGTTACTTTAGAATATTTTCTACCCAGTGTTAATAAATCAGGGCTCTTAAGAGCAGAAAACAGAGCAGAGGTTCTTTTGTTCAGCCACTAGATGGCACACTTTCACCTCAGTTGTCCTTCAAGTCCTGACAGCCTGAGATTTTACACTCCAAGTAAAAAGACACATCAGGATATGACAGTGAGGTATAACAATGGTTTCAAGTTACTGATAGAAAAATGACACTCTTGTGTTTGACAAGCCTGTCAGCTTTGCTGTGAGCTATCAGGACAGGTATGAGGATGTATGCACTGACCCTCTCTATGGCAGGTTTGGTTGAGCTGGCACGGCCCTGCAGCATCTCAGGAGCAGTGAAGGTGGATACCTCATCTGATAGGCCACAGTTCTTAAATGCTAAGGTACCAGTGGCTGACAGCAGCAAGGAGGCGGGGCTTATGATATTACACATATTGTTCTGACCTGAAAAAAAAGGAAGTCCATTATATATATATGTATATGATTCTGCTGGTACAGTTCACTAAAGTCACACTGTGTGAACCAGAAATACTGCAAGATGAATTGTTGTTATGTACATTGCAGTAACATAAGAGTATGGTCATGGCATTAAGGGATGATGTGTGTGGGCCTGCACGAAGAAGAAGATATCGAAAATGCTTTACCCTTATAGGAGACATCCACTAAAGACTCTGCAGTGCCCAGCAGCAGAGACCAGACCTCCTCCTCCAGCAGAGGTCCCCCTCGTGCCTCCAACACTTCAGCTAATGTAACAAATGTGCTGCTCATCCTGCACACATTCCAAGCACGCACCTGAGGATGTAATGCACACGTGCATATATAAGAAACACACACACATGTACACACCCAAAACATCACTGATTAGTGTCCTAAAAGTTCTGGCATGTATAGGAGTTTAAAAAATGTCTTACATGTCTTTCACCACTCATATAAACAAGTCAAGCTCTATGTTGCTACTCTTTGCTGGGTGTTAAGCTTGTTATCCTCTTATCATATTTGCTGCACATTTCTATTTCATCTTCACATCCTTCTAGGAGTTTGATAACACAGCCCGTCCATGGGGTTTTGTTTTCTGAGACAGTTATGAGAGATAGTTCTGAGAAAAAGACAGTTCTTCACACTGAACTGATTAGATTATCTTAGTCCATTAGTCTCACTGCCTCTCGCCCTCCTTGCCCCTCCCATTTCATAATAGGCTTTCTCATGACCAGAGGGCAGCTCTGACAGAGCTGTGCTTCTGGCACCAAAGCAACTGTGTCATGATCTCATGTTAGTTTGTTGTCACATACTGTGTAGGTATCACCACAGCTATACAGTTGAGAATGTGGTGGGGGAAAAGAAACCTGGCCTGACAGACAGGATTGTGTAGGAAATACTAAGAAAAGCTTTTTTTTTTTTTTTTAATATTATTTATATTGTGATGATATTGTGATTTTATGTATTATACATGCTATTTTGACTACAGTCTACATTTTGTTCTTTCCTGACAAATGTAGCTAATACCAAAACATGTTAAACGCATAGATGTTAGGAGCATAAATTAACTGAAGCAAGAAATGTGCAAAAAGTGCAAAGATTGTATTGTAAAAATTGGGCATATCATTATTTTATCTGGGTGAACAACCTGAAACTTCCATCATTTTACAAAACTAAAAACTAGCATAAACATTTACATTAGTATCAGTCACAAAGGGCAGAAATAACTGCAATACACTGATGGTTAAGTCTAACCATAGACATACAAAGATGAGAACATGAGAATAACACTGTGAGTAAACACACTGCCATTATGTTTGTAGGTTGAGCTACATTTTCTCAATGACAGAAGTTAGAATCTGTTTTTTTTTCCCTGATTCATGGTAAAGGCTGTGAAACCCAACTGTCATCCTTTTCATTACACTGAATCTGTTTTCGTTTTTTTATTGTGACTGTCTGTTCCTCTCAGTGTTCCAGAGCAGTAATACAATAGGCTACTCACAGCCGAACACATAGAGTACTGAACGAAGCAACATACCTCCACTGATACACACCAACATAATTACTTTAGGCCTGATTAAACCCTTGGCTTAAACTGAACTTGTGACACCCAGATTGTCGACTGAATACAAGGAAAGTCACACAAGATTAAGTGTGTGGCAAAAAAGCAAACGAACAAACAAAAAACTGTGAGGTCGTGCTGTGTAGAAAGCCATTAAATTCTATTAAACCATGATATTAATGATAAACAATAATATAAAATCATCCTACTGTATCTCTGCACGCTGGTTTGTCGTTATGACATAGAAAGGATCGAAGAAGATAGTAGGAACCTTGCCAGGTGCTCTCACCCATTCACTCTTGAGCAAAACTTTAGCAGCTATTGTAAAGCTACTAGGGTACTATTGTGAAGCCATACACTGGTGCAGGAACCATCACAGAAACCTGCTTGACTGTCGTGTGGAGCTGGCACATTTGGATGTTTTGTTGGCCTAGTCAGACTTCCTGCTTTCTCCCACCATCAACATCTAACTTTCCATTACTGCATCCGCGTTTCCTAAATCACAACATTTAAACTTCATAATTAAGTTGGAATAACAGCGCATTTGCAGGATGTCTTTTGCTGTCTAGACCCAACTCCTTTTAGCATTCAATAATCCGATGCATATCCATTTTACACACCAGTTGTCACTGCATACACATTATTTTTTGCCTTAAGTAAAAGCATCTTTATCCTCCTATTCAGTATGAGCACACCATGGTTTGAATTAACATCTAGTCTTATAATCCTGTTATAGACAAACCACCATATTGATCCATTCAGCAGACATGATGTAGACACAGACAGAGGAGAAGCTGCACTGTAATTTGGGACAACATGCTTCTTCAAGATGTAGGTCTCTTACACCCTTCTCTCTCTCACACACACTACAGCACAAAGTGACAATACATCCCCACCTTCGTGTACCATTAAAAACAAAGAGTGATCAGCATGATCTACTGTGGTCAGAGTCTAATTTAGCTACAGCATAATCAGCCTTTAACAAACAACACACATCACCAAGATGTTTTTTTGTCGACACAGGCCTGAATATAAAGGCTTTACTATGCATTTTATGACTCTTAAAGGTAAATCTCAGCACAGTCCTGACAGTGGATGTATAGCTATAGGGCTAGTGCCTGAAGTGAAATCATCTGAAATCTCTAGTTAATTAGCAGAATCTAAACATGGAGACACCCACCTCAATTCACCAAACTGTCAAACAGCACTGTAAGAAGAAGGGACATGATAGAGGATAGCTCAGTGGTCGAAACCTTACCTGGTACCATATGTAACCTATGTCAGCGGTCTGATCCGGTGTGTTATCTTCAGTGCTCCCACCTCGGATCCAAAATAATCCTTATGATCATCGCATTGCTGCTTTGACGTCCTCTCTGTAAAGGCTGCTCCTCTCTGGCAGGTAATTCATCAATGACATTAACTATACATGCATGCTGCCCCATGCATTTGCTCTATCACCGCCGGCACCACGCTGAACATCTGAAACTTTTTACTGTAATTGGCGCTATTCTTAGCCTTCTCGCCTTTAAACACTTAATTGGATTAGCCTCGCGGTTTGACGGCGACAGGTCAGAGCCACCAATAGCGACTGGCATGAGATCAGCTACACCGATTTAACTAATCCGTCTGACGCCCAAAGGTGCGGTGGATCCCCGGCGGTAGGTGCGCTACAAAGAAGCCTGGGAAGGGCAAACGACCTCGGCCAAACGAACGGACTGTAGCCTGCTGCTGCTGCTGCTGCTGTCGGGCTGCTCCCCCACAATGATCATAACACTGCGGACTCTCTTCGAACAAGGGGTAAGAAATAGTCTTGTCTGCTTGCTGCGGGAGTCCGTGCTGGGACGTTTATCCATGCCGGTGTACTGCACGCAGCTTGTCTCTGCAGGCCCCGGGGTATCTGCGCAGGGACAAGGATAAATAACAATCATCCAAGGCTGTCAGGTGGGTGCAGGGAGAATTTAAACTACTCAGCGCTAAGTTAACGTAATTTTATCTAATGTCCTTATTCAGTCACATGCCTTCGCAGAGCATGGCTGCGCTCTTACCTCCGTTGTTGTAGCGTGTAGGAAGTGATGGGTGAACTCTAGATGGTACCCTTACTACTATGCTATGGATTTCTGCAGAGCCAATGCATGTCATAGTCCACACATGATCCCGCTGTTTAGATGGCCGGGAAATAAGACGTGTAACCTGACACAAGAGGCCAAATATTGCCCTGATGACACATGCAAATGATAGCCCTCAGTTCATTTATTCAGGTAATCACTGCAGCATCATTGTTTCTGGAAACAGCTACAGCCACTTTATTATTGGATCCAGTATGGAAACCTCATACCTTACCACCCTCCAAAAACATAGAAATGTCATTGTTATCTTATAGTAAATTACAATTATACTAACATACAACATGAAAAATGACTTTTTGTCTCTTCATAAAGTGATCATGAAATAAACCTGTTTCCTCCCGTATTCACCAACATCAGATCCTACATGATGTAAGAAACCCCTTCAAAAGATAATGGTAACTTCACTTGTTAGTCTGCATATTAAAAAGACCTGTCAGTTGTGAGGTTTCCATTTTTAAGACTACATTTTTATTTACATTAAAGAGGAAAGAAAGAAAGAAAGAAAGAAAGAAAGAAAGAAAGAAAGAAAGAATTCTTACACATATCAATGCCAAATGTCTCTATAGACTAGATTATTTGCCTTGAAGCTGGGTGCCTGTGCTTCACCATATGCCCTTTATGTCCTTTCATTTACCTCTGTGAAGGATTTTGCAGCAAGGACAGTTTGTGGGGGAAACAGTGGGCATCAGTTTCCAATGCATTTTGTTTTAGTTACAGGAATACAGTATGTGAATGCATCTTTGACCTGTGTGCTCAGTGACCCACACTCACCAAAAGAGAGAAGAAAAAAAACATTTTAAGAAATAAAAAAGCAGGAAAATATGCAGCCTCATCTTTCACTCTCCATTACACCATTAAAAATGGAAATGGTTATTTCAAACATAACTTGTATAATGCGCTGTTGGACAGAAATATGGCTGATATCTCTATCTGGACTCTGACTTTATTATCATGCAGTATAGGGTCTATATTTTCAGTGAGGCTACTGTCAGCCCTCTATAATAGATTTACTGCAGGCATAAATAGCATGAAATAACGTCTCATTTATCATGTTGGGGACGGAAGTGGGCTAAAACAAGTTAGTGTTAAATAGATAGATAGATAGATAGATAGATAGATAGATAGATAGATAGATAGATAGATAGATAGATAGATAGCCGGAAGGAAGGAAGGATGGATGGAGGAGGTGGTGGGTGTGTCTGTGGATGAGTGACGTGCTGGTGGGACGCATGCCCCGTGCGCACTGCGCGTCCCGGCCTGTCAGTAGCAGCCAGATGGAAACGTAGGCAAGTGATTCTGGTGAGGTCATGTATTTTTAAGCCGCACAACGGAATAAATCATCATTCACCGGCGGCATAAACAAATAGTCCGCTGCTCCGGAGCATTTCGCCGCTGATCGGACCTCGGTGATAGATCGATAGTTTTAACGACGGAGGTAAGATGAGCTTTTCGTACCTCTGCTCCTCAGACGTGCTTATTGTTTGGCCGTGGGGGAGGGTCGTATGTCGCTTATATGTGTGCATGCTGCTTTACGGACGTGGTTGTTGTTTAAGGGTGTTGCATTGTAGCTTCACTTACTCACTCAAAAATCCTGATTTTTTCCCCCCCACGTCCCTGTGGTGTTTTACGTCCGTGTGCAGGCGTTCGCGTACAGATCGAGGCAGCAGCACCAGCAGCAGCAGCAGCAGCTAGTATGATCCCCGACTGCGCACTGTGTTTCACAAACAGGCCCTGTCATATCACGATATGGGGTGTCATTATCACTGCAATAATGTCTTCTTGTGCAGGGTTGCTGCTACGTGTATTATTTCTTTCTTTATTTTTTAAAGCATGCACGGCTTCTTTCTGATGCAGCAGCAGCAGCAGCAGAAGCAGCAAACCGGTCATTTACCTGCTGCCGACAAGACGAGACGAGGGGTCGTGTGGCCAAGGTTAACACGCTGACATCGAATGAACATAAATAACGGGTCGATAGTGGTCCTCTGCTGTTAATCTGTGCCTGTGATGAGATGTGGCGAGGTCTTCTTCTGTTTCTGTGTGTCTTTCTCCGCCCTGCTGACAGTTTTCATGTGTGCACTGGAAAAAAAAAAAAAGGCTGCTTTAGTTTTGTATTTATAAGGTATTTTTTATCCATAAGGTAGATGATAATAAATATTTGCATGGCCAAGATGTGTCCTTTTTCTCATCCGCCTGTGCCTGATGCCTGCAGATTAAGAGTATGAGATGGTATTTCCTATGGGAATAATATGATACACTGTATTAGTTATGTGTGTGTTACTGGTTTTTAATGTGGGTTTGTGATGCTACAGACAAGAAAGCCGCACCGTATCTTTTAATAATGTGTTAATATGTGATTAAAGAGTCACACAGGTCTCCATGAATGTGTGTTATTTTTAGTATGACATTACTAGACCATGTTAACCACCATTGCCAGGATCTGAATTGTCCTTTAAGTAGGCCCGTGTGCCTTGGAAGCCATTCATTAAATCATTAAGCTGTGGCAGCTCGTTTGGAGAAAACAGAGCATTAGAAGGCAGTGCACTCTAGGAATGACCCTGCTGTGTTTCTGCTTTTGCAGGATAACACAAAGCACCGAGATGTATAACAGCTCCCTGCCTTCAAATGCAACCATCCACGAGGTCCAGACCTCTCAGGTGCTGCATGAGACGACTGATGTGGTTGCTGCATTCCTTGTAAATACTGCGGCTGACACCTAACTGCAATCTAATAGTGTGTAATTTATTTCAGAGGAATTTGTTGATGCAGCATGTAGTTGCAAGCATCAGTGCTCGTTCTTTCACAAGCATTACAGCACTGTCTGTGATTAAATAGGAAGTGACTAACATCCTGTGATTCCCTCCCTACGCTGACCTTACCTAGTTATCCCCAAAGATAGCTGTCGAGCCGTAGCCAAAAAAACAATGACCTAACAACAGAGCAACAGATAACTTTACATACCTCCAACAGAACTGCACGTTAACTGAGATGTTATTCAAGTCATCTTAACTCAGACGAGTGTATTTGTCTTCCTGTCTGAAATATAAAAAGAAACGGCATGTCTATTTTCATGTTGTGAGGGAGGGAGATGTTATGCACGTCTTTGTGACGTCTGTGAAGGAACAGAAGGAGAGCTGACTCATTTTTTTTCTGGCAATTATATCCCTCATATGGAGTGTGTGTCGGGGAGAGTGAAACGTTGCTTATGTAAGAACTGAAGAAGCGGAAAGGAAACCGATGTTTCTCCTTTTTTAGATTTGAGCAGGTTTCAGTGCAAAATCAAACATGTTTCCTGAACGTGTCATGTACACAAATTGGCATCTCTGTGTTGTGTGTTATCTGGGCTCACAGGCTCATGGTGCAACTTGACCCACTTAACATGTGCCTGTGGAAGACCTGCTTGTAGAACTAGGCTGGAGTCCTGGGCAGGGGTCCAAACTCACAGGAATTATCACTAGGCTTGGTTTTCCAGTGTGACAGAGTCACTCTGAGAGTCATGTTTAATATGATGGAGTAGACCTCACATTGGCCCGCTGTTCTGCCATCACTGCTGATGATATCAAATCTTCCATCCTGGAGTGTTTGCTGAGTTGCTGAGATAAGGAACCGCAGTGCTCGCCTCAAGTGTGAAATTCAGCAGTGTCTTTTCTCCTTTACTCCTAATCTGCTTTCTCTGGTGCAGGAATTTTCATTTGACTTTCTAAATTTTGGCTGGTCCTCTCAGCAGCTATTGTACCATTTGTGGTGTAGTCCTGGCACCAAAAAAGAAAAAAAATGTAACTGCATGTTTGTCTTTATCTACACAGAGGACATTTTTGGATGCACAGAGAGCAGTAATCGAAGATTTCACCATGAACAAAAACAAGAGAGAAAGAGAGTTCTACAGCCTAGATGTTGGGGATTCGACGTTCACAGTACTGAAGCGGTACCAGAATCTAAGACCCATCGGCTCAGGAGCACAGGGAATTGTCTGGTGAGTGTTCATCCTCATCCATATTCATTCAGCAGCTACTTGGTGAAATATGGGTCACCACAACATTCATGAAAGCATTTCATTTAATGTCAAGAAATGACAATAAATCCATAGAAACTGAAATTTCTGCACTACTATTTGCTCGTTGCTGACAAAGGCTGGAGATGTTGACCTATGATGTCTAAAGGCTATTATGTTGTATTAAGTTGTGACCATATTCTGACGTGATTCAATGATTTTGTTCTTCAGCTCTGCCTACGACCAAATCCTTGAACGAAATGTCGCCATCAAGAAGCTGAGTCGGCCCTTTCAAAATCAAACCCATGCCAAGAGGGCGTACAGAGAGCTAGTCCTAATGAAATGTGTCAATCACAAAAATGTAAGTCTGCAAATGGATTCATTGACATGATGTTAGTGGTGTTTTAGATATTAGAAAAAAAATAATTTGTGTGCTTACATGTGCTCAAATTGTCCTTTATTTTGACATCATTCTGATTCATGTCATATTATACCCACAGATCATTGGCCTATTAAATGTATTTACGCCACAAAAATCATTAGAAGAATTCCAAGATGTGTAAGTAACCAGATGTGAAGTGTGTGCTTTAGAGCACTTAGCATATATTGTTCATAAAACTGAATTACTCCTCCTTGTGCGGTTGCTTAAATGCTTCCCGACCGTTTGTGTAAACTGTTTCTGCTCTGACAGATACTTGGTGATGGAGCTGATGGATGCCAACCTGTGCCAGGTCATTCAGATGGAGCTTGACCACGAGAGACTGTCTTATCTGCTCTATCAGATGTTGTGCGGTATCAAACACCTCCATGCTGCCGGCATCATTCACAGAGTAAGGATCGGCTGGCTATGACTACACACACTAATGCCAGGCCAGTGTCCCAAAGAGGAACTGTTAAACCTGCTGTGACACTTGACACTAAAGTGTAAGGGCAAACAGTCAGATGGCGTTCCAGTAGATGTTGAATATAGTTTATACTGCAGTAAAACTCTTGTGAAAATATATTGGAAATATTTTTTACTTTCTGTTAAAAAGTAATTTTTGACTGTATCTAACAGCTTGTCTGATACAGACCTCTGGCCTTCATATCGAATAGGGCAGGTGAATGTAGAATTTTCCCATATGGATCAATACTAAGCAGGTGTAAAACGCATGCATGCACTGTGATTTGCTATTGCACCTCATTAGGAAGAGAGACTACATCAGAAACATGGAGCCAGGTCTGCATCTCATGACAGAAATGATGCCAATAATAATGTTATCACCTCTAATAGCTTGATATTTGCTGGTTACTTAAAAAATGTATTATGCAAAGGTCTTTTAATAAGGAATGTTACATCTTCAACAAGAAAAAAATCCTCATTAGAATGAAGAGCCAGCCAATCTTTAAAAAAAAAAAAAAAATCAATATTGTAATATGCCACTGCTTAATTCATCTGGAAACTTTAAAATGCATTTGCTGCTAACAAGCAAAACACCTCAGTAAGCAATTTGTACCGCAGGGAAGCCTGACATAGACAAAAGTAATCTTTAGAAAACAGCTGCAGCGTGAGCTGGAACCTGCACACTATCATGATGGATAATGTATCATGTGACTTGTACAGACAATACCATGATCGCAAAGCTATAAGTAATCCATGTTTGAACAATATAGTAGGTTTTGGTCTCAGAATGTTGTGAAAAGATGTTACTTACTTACTTGAAGACAGTTAGAGAAATCAGTGCATGAGCTGCATTAAAGGGTCATTGTTTTTTTTTCAACCTGGACTTTATTTTCCATTTTTGTGTCTGACTAATGGGGACAACAATTCTTTTGAATTTGGTCGAGTATTTGGCCAGCAGCCACGACAGACTACAACATAATCTGTGTAGGCAATTCCACACAGTCAAAATATGGCCATTAAAAGTACTTTTTTTGTCACTGATTTACTCAGTTTGTTATTATAACTATATGACAACATTATGGAAACAATAGTACAAAAGAATATGTTCTGTACCTTTCTCTGTACCTTTCTCTTGATCCAGTCTTTAAATCTCTTTTGTGGGCATAGAGTTACAGGAACTCATCACTAGTCTCCAGAACTTCACAGGCATGTTGCCCATCTCTGTCCTTCAGTTTGTAGTGTTATCCTTATACACCAGCTCAAATTAATACAGGTGGCCATTGAGTGTAAAGCCCTCATCCACATTGTCAAAATCAACTAAATATATAGACATAAATTTTGTTTACATAACAGAATAAGGTCCAGGTTTGAAAAGTACTGAATAACTTTTTTTTTCTTTTCTTACAATGTCCTTGCTTCTTATGGACAAAAATCTAAAAAGTTACATTTTGGTGTGCGTTCCTCTGAAGGACCTCAAGCCCAGCAACATAGTTGTCAAGTCAGATTGTACATTGAAGATCTTGGACTTCGGCTTGGCTCGGACGGCTGCCACAGGCCTTCTGATGACACCGTATGTTGTTACACGCTACTACAGAGCACCAGAGGTTATCCTCGGCATGGGCTACCAAGCCAATGGTTAGTGACTATCTATGTGCTGTATCCGTCGATCTCCAGTGTAACTCCTTGTTGGTTTTCACTGTATAAAAATGAATTGACACTGACAATGACACTGTAGATAGATCTAGTATAACCTATGAACAGGGATAAATCTTGCTGTTAACACTGTGTGAAAGCTGCATGCTGTACATAATGGGGATTTTTGTATGAAAATGCTCACTAACTAGCCTTCTCTGTGTAACTAACCTGTTGTTGTGCATTCCTCTCACCTCTTATTGGCTTTGTTTACCGTGTTCCACTTCACTAGTGGACATATGGTCTGTGGGCTGCATTCTGGCAGAAATGGTACGCCATAAAATCCTCTTCCCGGGAAGGGACTGTATCCTTGGGTCTTTTTTAAATGCTTCACACTGTTCATCTTAACAGTCTTTAAAGTGTTTGTGCTTCATGCTGTGCAAACTGTCAGAACGTTCCCTGGTCAGTTTTCGCCTTGAATATTAGATTGTGTTCCAGGCCTCGGGGCAGTATAACACGCCATATTTGAAGCCTTCTGGCAGTTATGGGCTGTAAATTTTCATCAGCATGTCACTTTTCAGTTTTATCTGCTCAACACTGCGATGCTCTCTCTCATGTATCTGGCTGATGCTGCATGTTCTCCATTTTCCATTTCCACGTATCATCACACCACTGTCATTCTGTTTGCATTCTTCTCACTGTTGTTGTGTTTTTTTTCTCCCTTCACCATTTTGTTTGCATGTCCCACCTCCCTGTCATCTAAACGTCCACCTCCAGTGGATGTATGGTCAGTGGGCTGCATAGTGGCCGAGATGATCAGGGGAAGTGTGTTGTTCCCCGGCACTGATCGTATCCTTCCCCATCATTTGATTGATCACTGTGTCATCACTTCATTGTGTGTGAAGAGATCCAACACCATCCTGAGACTTTCCCTCTGTCACTTTGCTATCCATTGTCAAATTTTCCACCCGACAAACATGTACCCGCCATCATTGCTCTGCTGCACCCACCTATTGAAAAAAAATCAGACAGCAAAGGGCGGTAGCTGCTGAGAGAGTCTGTGCAATAGTTATGTATTTTCTGACTAGGAAAGTGAGTGAGTGGCTGCATCACTGTAGATCATGTTATGTAGGTGTGGGTGTGTAGACACACAGTAGATCTGTTGGTGTGTGCACCTCAAAGAAAATTAAATGTCACACTGCCCTAATGGGGTGTTAAAGTGTGTGTGTCGGAGGCAGTGGTGTGTGTGTGTGTAGCCTCTTCCCTTAACATTTACACTTCAGACATCGACCAGTGGAACAAGGTAATTGAGCAGCTAGGCACTCCATCTCAGGACTTTCTAATGAAGCTGAACCAGTCAGTAAGAACGTACGTAGAAAACAGGCCACGCTATGCTGGATACAGCTTTGAGAAACTCTTCCCAGATGTGCTCTTCCCTGCCGACTCTGACCACAACAAACTGAAAGGTAGTTGGGTTTTTTTGTGCACCATCGATCCTGACCTTAAATCATAAAAATCAAACCACATTTGTAGACTTGTAGACTCACCTATTTGTTGTTTCTCACCTCAGCGAGCCAAGCCAGAGACCTCTTATCCAAGATGTTAGTGATTGATGCCTCCAAGCGCATCTCCGTAGATGAGGCCCTGCAGCACCCCTACATTAACGTTTGGTACGACCCGGCCGAAGTGGAAGCGGTAAGTGGACCACCGATCGGACTGCATTATCTTTATATGGGTCCCTTGAGATTTTAATTACATCACTTGAAGTGGAAAGTTGGCATCACTCTTGTACCACCAATGTGCCATTTAAGCCATTTTCTCTTTCGCAGCCCCCTCCGAAGGTCCTAGACAAACAGCTGGATGAAAGGGAGCATACTGTGGAGGAGTGGAAAGGTTAGACAGAGCATTAAGATTCTTGACACTACACTCACACTTCACTTTTCACTGTCAGTTTCAGTGTATTATTTACCCTCTGGCTCCTGATGCAGCACCACAAGGATTCAACCACGGTGCTACGAAGAGGTTTTATTCAGCAAAAGTGAATAATCTGAGATAGAAAGCTACAATTTGGTTTTATTTTTGTGCAAATCAGATGTGTTTACAATGAGATAGAAATGGTCAGCTGGTCAGATTCTATGATTACTTCATCAGTGGTGACATGATTATTTTCTATTCGTGGAAAGCACAGAAATAAACCATGTGCAAAGAAATCCAGTGGCACAGCCAGTGAATGTGTAGACATGCAGTCATTTGGTCACAGACATTGTTTCCCAAGGAGGTCTGTATCTCCACTAGAGTTGCCAGAGGGTGTGTTGCGTGACTTGAAATCTCCTTTTAAAGCCTCCCAGTTAGTCTTTTCCACTGTGGGGAACCTGATTCTGTGGAGCATGCAAGAGTTTAAGATTGTGCGTAAATATCACTTTCAGTTGTGCAGCAGGATGAGCTCATCTTGACCCCCTGCCAGGTGATAATGACCCCCTCACTCATTTTTTTTAGAAGGGTCACACCGGCATAGCCTGTCAAAATTAGAAACATGACGCTGTTTGGACTGTACAGTATGCGATACGCTCTGACTGTAAAGAAAGTGTATCACACGATACGCGCATCAATGATGTCTTTCCCTACCTAATTAAGCTCCTTGTGTTCTTTCATTTGTAGGGCTAATTTATAAGGAAGTGAGTGAATGGGAGGAGTGGACAAAAAATGGAGTGATAAGAGGCCAGCCACCTCCTTTAGGTGAGTAATCATTATAACTTTGGGAGATAATAAGAGGTGGAAAGGATGAATTAGAGTGAATCAATGCAATTTTGTTTGCTCGAGGCACATATTTATTTTATTCAGGGGATTAATGTAGACCTGAAAGTGGTCTGACACTTAGTCTCTTCCCGTGTATTTCAATGAAACCTATTCGTTGACGTGTGTTTTTCGCAGCACAGGTGCAGCAGTGATCGACAGCCCCCCTCAGCCCGCGTCCTCCTCCTCTTCGGCCAACGATGTCTCGTCCATGTCCACAGAGCCCACTGACCCGAGCAGTGACCCCACCATGACCTCTGAAACAGACAGCAGCTTGGACAGCCACACCTCTCTGGGTGCACTGGCCTGCTGCAGATAACGCACACATGCAAACATACACATACACCACACACCTACACACAAAAGCAAACCTTTCCTCATCCGTGCGTGTGATGGGAGAGGGTTTAGGCCAATGGAACTTCTCATGGTAGTTTGTAGAGCTAAGCTTTTAATGTACAGTTTGTTTTTATTTCCCCTACACTGCTGTAAATGACTGTGGTTTGAAATTGTATCATTATTACTGTATTTTTGCTGCAAAGAATCAGAGTATGTTTTGATGTGAATCTGTGATGTATGTTATGAAAGAGAGGGAATCGAGTGTATTTTACACATTGCTGTTTTTTAGCTACTGCTAAACAGTCGAATACCATACTGTTAGCACTGCAATATTATGTTGACTATATTTTTTGAATTGTTCATTTGGCATTTTTGTATTATTTTTGGGACAGTTGAATGAATCTACACCAATTCTCTCTTTAACAGTAGACTATAGCACATTTCATCTTGGATCCAATTGCAGATGGATGATTTTATTTTGATATTGTTCCTCATCTTTCTTGTAGAAAGCGTCCCTTGGTTTATCCAAGTTAACTTATTTCTTAGTATTATGTCACCTCTGATTGTGTACATCTTGACAAGCAGTCAAATTGTCTATTACCCTGACACTGAATTTCTTTTTTTTTACTATAGCATACTGTTAACTGACTGTATTTTAACTTGTTTATTTACATAGATGTAATTTGTAGGTGATGGTCTGTTGGATGAGGAAGAACAGGGTGAATGTAAGTGAATAGAAATGTGTCATAGTGAGGAGCCAATGATTAATGTTAGCGCTGTAACAAGTTAATATAGGCCACTCCACTGGCTAGAATGAGTTCTGTACTTGGGGACTGTCACCAGAGACTAAGTCTAAATTAGTCACTTTACCCTTTTGGCCGATTCTTTCAGACATTATTCACAGCTGTCTGATATTTAAGATATTTCATTTAAGTGTCCTTACTCAGTTAAATGATTTTCGGTCCTCTCCGTGGCAGACGCCCCTCTCTTCTGTGGTGCGTCTTTCTGAGTTCTACCTCACATATGCACACACACTCAAACACATTTTTGAAGCATACAGTATGTATATCATGGCACACATCATTTGAAAGAAATGAGAACAAAAGATCAATTTTTTTTCTGTATTTGTGTTATTTATTTATTTATTTAATTTATTTCAAGCTCGGAGGCGTCTATTTTATGTAATGTACATTTCATTCGGAAGTACTATTTATATGCATTTTGTTTCATTTTTTTGTTTTCTGTGCAATATAATTCATAGATTAGTATAGTCAGTGATTGATCTGTACATTTTACTGTAGATGTATGTATGTTTTCTGAGAGTCAGGAAACAGGCATTTGCTACCTGCCATGATAACCTTTGGATGTATTTGATGGCTCAAATTCCCAACCTGTCCCTTTTGCCCCTTTCATGGTTGGGCACTCCAGGCAGTAACCCCTAGCATCAGCTCTCAGAATGCACTTTGGGGATTGTGACGCATGTCCTGACCCCTTCTGGGCCACATCTCAACTAGACTGTTGTGGCTCCCTCTTTGTGTGGTTTTCCTCTCCTTCATTTCCTCAAAAATAGAAAAGATAGAATAGACTACGCATGAGTTTTCTCTGAGCAAATCTGGTTTTAGTGCAGGTACATTTAGAGGAAAGAAAGGAAAGCCATTCAGCACTACTGGGATGATGCTGCAGTCTTCTGATGGTTTGGCCAAACACTGACAGCAAAGAGTTAACCTGTTGTGGTGTGTTTTGGTAAGGCCAGTTGTGTGAATTTTAGCCTTTGGATCTGAAATTGCCTCACTAACAGACTAATTATATACACCAGAAATGGAAACTGTCTACTTTCAACTCCAGCAAATAAAAGAGTTGAATTTTAATGTCTCAAGTTGTTGTTTCTTTTACTGTCAAAGTTAACATTTCTGTCAAGAGTTCAGGGGAAATGAACAGGGTGTGTATGGGAAGGCTAAACCTTGCATGTAAGGCTTTTTTTTGCTCTCTAACAGAGGAATTTAGTCAATAAATAATTAGCTATGTGACCTATGGTGTATAATAGTCAGGGATTTTGTGGAATGGTTAAATGAGAGCTGCTTGGTCCAGAGGAGTTCTTGTTTGGCACCGGCACTAGTCAGTGTAGGCACAAGACGGCTGTACTAAAGAGGACACGATGGCAAGTAGTACTGCACTAGAGGTATTTGGTCTTCAAAGCTTTGGGGCTGGCTGATCTTTCCAGTATTTAAGCTCCTTCTCCTCTGCTGGACCAGATGAAGGCAGGTTGGCTTGGTCTAGTTGGTCCGTGCAGCCCCTGTGGTCAGATCTCCAAGGGTTTTGAAGAACTCCTCCATCTCTTGCTGGAGGAGAATGTTTCGGTTCTCTGCATCTTGATGAGCCCGCTCCGAGTTCCTGAGTCGGATCTCTAGCATGTGAAACTTTTTCTTCTCCTGGTCAAGTTCCTCCTCAAGGCAGTTTACCTGGGACTGGTACTTAGCACAGGACTCCTCCAACCTCGAGGAAAACAGAAAGATGTTACAAATAACACATCATGCTGATTTTAATTTGTTATTTGACAGGAAGTGACTCAGTCTTACTTGCGAATGCAGGTTTCATAACTCGTCCTCTGTTTCTTCAGCTCCTGCTTGAGCTCAGTCAGCATGTTGGTAAGACCTTCATTTGTTCCTGTGAGATCATCCTCAGTACCACTTGCACTGTTGTCCAGAGTATTTGTACTGTCTCTCACCTCTGTGGAACTCTCTTGACCCTGCCCTAATTTTACTGCCTTATTGCTTCCCTCTGGCTCGGCCAACGAGATCTCGAAGGATGTCCAGATGGAGGAGGTGTCAGCAGGCAGGCTTAGACAGGAGGGGGCAACGTTGTCATAGGCAGACAGTCTGTGGGATTGGAGGAGGGCTCTGTGTGAGAGGGATGTTTGAGGGGAGTCTTCATCAGAGTCTCTATGTGAGTCCTTGAGTGAAAGAGCGGTCTCTTTAAGGGAGAGGGTTGAGTCCTTCAGAGACAAAGTAGAGTCTTTAAGTCTTTCACCTGATGAGGTTGTGCGCCTGTGAGCTCGGAGGGATGACAGGCCATTCATCAGCCAATTGCTCCCAGCAGCTGCTGACACATCCCCTGCTGACCCCCCGATTTTCCCCCTTGGCCCCCCAGATGCGGCATTGCCCTTGAAGGAGCACCTCCAGGAAGGCAGGGCTTTAGACTGTTTACTGGGGCTAACGGCTACTTCACTTCCACCTTTCTCTTCGGATTTGCTTTCTGCTTTGCCGTCCGCTTTCTCCTCTGTTTTGCTCTTGTCCTTCCCTTCAGTCTGACCATCCTCACCTTTTTCCAGCATTGTAATGGGGCTTGGTGCTGTTGGCTTACTGTCTGCAGTAGGGGTGGAGGATTGGGGTTTCTCTTTTGGGGTTTTCGAGTCTGTGCCTGAGGAGGGTGGAAGGTCAGTGTTTTCTTGTGAAAGCCATTCCACTTTGCACCGTTGGATAGTATTCTGCTGTTGCTGCGGGGGAATCTTGGTCTCACTTTCCGGCTCCTCCCGTTGGTAAAGTCCAGCGTGTTCACTGATCAACACAGTCATCAGATGCTGCACCTGTGAGCTTCCTGTTTTAGTGAGTACACACATTAGTATACACTTGCTTGAAATGTGTCCTAGTATTGTGCATATTGTTTGGAAAGAAATTTTAATATATGTTGACATTTTCACCAACCCTCCATCATTGTGACTGGATCTTCCACTCTGGGCCGAAGGATATTGGGTCCAAACACGGTGGCCAGATTCTGAACACTCATCTTATTCTCATTGGAGTAAGACTGAACTTCATCCAGAAACCTGCACAAACCAAAAGCAGAACCTATTTCTACACGTGTTTAATCATCAGTTTTCAGTTCTCTGCTTAACACTATTAGAAACCAATTCATTCTTTTTTATTCTGTAAAATTCGAGCTGATGAAAAGGAAGACTGAGTCATGACTCTTGCTGTGTGCTGAGTGTGGGCTCAGCTGACGATCTTTATATAGATGCAGAAGGCACAGCGGATATAATATTAAACACACTCAGAGTCAATCAATGTGATGTCACTTTCCATGACGACGAGGATGTGGGTGTAATGACTGTTACTTGAATGAATGTTACTTCTCTTGTATGATGAGGTGTCAAATCCTCAATCGTCAAAGAGTGAATGGGAAATAGCAGCAACAATAAAACCCAGAGACAACAAGACACTGGTTACTCACTTGCAGATGTATTTGAGGAGGTTGTAGTTGACCTGAGGAAGGGATTTTACCTGTTTGCCTAGCTCAAGGATACCCTTGAAAAAAAGACATGTTTACTGTCAAGGCAGGAATTTGCAAACGTGTTAAGGGGAAAAGAAAAGTTAAGGAGACAATAATTACCGTTGCTTTATCCTTGGTAAGAAGCTGAGCACAAGAGAGAAACTGTGTGTATTTGGAGAATGGGATTATAGGCTCTGGCAGCTCCCGTATGTACAGCTTTAGCAGGGATGCCACTGTGTGGACATCTGTGGAACTGTAAGAGAGTTGACATAAAGAATACTATCCAGCATAAATTATAGCTTGGCATGCTGCTATAGAAAAAAAAAATGCCCCCTTCCCAGTGCGTCACCTGTCAAACACTGGCTTCTCGCCACGGTCAAATGCATCCTGCAGCTCTCGAACATGATTGGTCTGTCCCGGGGCCCTGAAAAGGCCCTCCTCCTCAAGCCCATGTTCACGTATGAAACACACACACTGTTCAACCAGCACAGGGACCAGTCGCTGAGGGCCACATTGGGCCTCGTATAACATTGTCTCCTCTAGGTGCTGCCCAAAGACACCTACAGCCACACAACAGAACAGATGAACACAAATCAGGTCATTAATAGCACAGAAGGTTTTCTTATGTGTGTTTAAGTCCCTTTTTTTAAATAATTGATTACCTAAGTTATTTAATTACAATAAACAGTACTACTGTATGTAGACATTTGTGTGTATGTGTATGCTTATGTTTAAGAATATCACCTCCTCCGAATGGAGCCCATATGACTCGACGTATGGCCCTGACCCATTCCTCCATGTCGCTCTGAGAGTTGGCCATCAGCAGGAATGATTCATGGCTTATACCTGTTCGATCCTTTTCTCCAGTGCCCCCTGAAAAACAACCGTATTTCATTACTAACATGACTAACATCTCTGAAGCACTGCGCTTCAAATATGCAGAATCATACAGAGAACATATACCGTACAGCTTTTGCAAATGACTTTGCTTATCACATAAACTGTATCGTCTATAAACCTGGGGCTTATACCAACATAAAATAACAGTATTTTCAATAACCTTATTAGCTCCAGCACCCCTGTAAAGTACAAAGATACGGCCAGGCAGCTCTGCCTCCCCTTCCTCTGGCTGTACGCAGCTTGATACCACCCAGTTTGACATTTTAGTTTGACATTTTAGTGTATTTTAGTTTTAGTTCCTTACTGTAACTTTGTCATCGCTTGAGAGGTAGAAGCGCTGCTCATTTACAAATCAATACACCTATTCATAGCTAAAATGTTCTTACATTTTATACTGATGAAAACCATTTTATAAAAACAAGCCATAAGACAGATTTCTGTGAGTTGATTTGGGGTTGCACATCACTTGGTGAGTAGGTTTTATAAGTCCTGCACTGTGGTGCATGGTGTGTTGTGTGTAAGAGAAATGACCCAGAAAGAGCAGTATTCCCTGTGGACACCAGCAACTGCACCGTGCCTTTCATGCAGTGTCTTTCTGTCGCGGGTCCTTTACCTTCTGCATCTTTTCACAAACAAAGTTTCTCCACAGAATGTCACTGGATGCCACCTCATGTTGAAAGACCACACTGGTGAATTTACATGTTTTCACCCCTTTGACTACAAATCACACATAATTTGCATGACCGCCAATAGTTTTCCCAGTGGCATCATAGATTTTTAAGGGCGTTTTTCTTAATTTTTATTATGGGCATTGCAGATAACTAAAACCTGAAGGTAATTTATTAGAGCCAGTAATCAATCAGAAATCAGTGGCTGAATGTGAGGTGGGAAAATGAAGAAATAGGTTAGGACATCATTGCATGTATTAATCAACAATTATGAACAGTTTAGTTTAATAAAAAAAAAAGTGACCATAGATCGATATCAAATATCAATATTGCACTTCTGCAATAAATTTACAATTTGCTAACTGAAGAATCAATTGACTCAGTTAGCCCTCTGTCAGTGTTCATTAATAGTAAATGAGTTAAAATGTGTGTTCCACTGGAATGGTCCATTAAGTGGAGCTGTGCACAAACACAGAAAGGCCACATACATAATTAAAGCCACTATGATGCAGTGTGTTCCATTTACCACCGTGCAGTCCTGCAGTAGCTGTTAAATGTGCTGACATTAATGTAATTCTAAACACAGGTAATGCGTGAATATGTGCTCACTGTATGTGAGTGTACGCAAAGATCACCAGAAACTGAGCCGGTGCAGCAGAACAGAGACCGACGTGCTAGTGTTGTCAGACAAAATATCAAACTTGTTTCCGTGCACGGTGAAAGAACTGACGCTTTATTCCTGCAGTACTGGGTGTTTATCTCGGGAAATTATACACCAAGACCTTGTCAATCCTGCCAAAACTGAATACCAGAGAGAGACAGAAAGATATACAATATGTTTCAATAGTTTAATCTGCTTTCAAAAGTATTTAGTATTACAGTATTTATACAATACATCGTCCTATTTGATAATTAAGGCTGATAAAAATGTACTTACTACCATCATAAAACGAAACCTCCACCTCAGGATAAATTGTCAGGGTATTACTCAACCTGCTGCAGTAATGGCCCATGGTGAACCTGTATCGCCAGTGGTAAATAGGGGCTACAGCTGAACAGTGGCTGCCTTTAAGAGGAACGAACGCTTGCAAGTGAATCTATGATGATAAGAGCCGAGATGCCATTCCTCGAGAGCCAAACAGAGGCACTGCCATCTTTCTTTCTTTCTTCCTTACTTTGTTTTGACCGAGCAGCCCCTCTGATCTATGTGCCGTACATACTGTCCACTGTTCTGACCGTAATCATGCCAACCCCACGCTGTCAAGACCAGAAATGAATGAAGTCCTTGTCTAACAGTCCGACTCATGGCTGTGGCAATCACATCTATTCTGCTGTTCTACATATTTCATGCATGTGTTACAGCCTGTGGCTCATATGCAGCTATGATTTACTTCCGTTTGAGTCTGGGTCGACAAGGTTTATATGGAGATTATGACCTGCTCTACGTACAGTATAATGAATCACAGAGAGATATTTTCTGTAATTTATAGCAAACCGTCGGGCTCATTCTCTCATGCTTGTTGTGTATGAACTGAGGTTACACATTTTGGGATTTCATCACCTACCAAGCACCAAAAACTCATAGGTGGCAGGTATAGCGAGATGTGGTACTATTGGCACTGAGTTCAGCTTTGATCTTTATGTCTTTTTCTGCAAAAAACATTTTAAATTCTTGGCGTTGGTGTAAAATTATGTTAGACATGCTTGATCATGCATTTTTAAACAGAAATGTAATGGCTGAGCCCACAGGTTTTTCTGTCTGGCACTCAGTACTAAACAGATGGTTCAGCATCACTTACTCAAGAGACTCAACGAGACTTACTCACGTACTCACTTCCTTACACATCCGACTTGTCACGATGCCAACTCACCTGGAACAATTTCAAAAGGGTGCCGACCAGGCTCATCCTGATTGGCAGGTAGCTCATTGACCTGACTGCCCTGAAGAGGAATACAACCCTGTAGGAGAAAGGAGAGTAAGGCACAAGACAGACAGATACACAGATAGAAGGACAGAGTGACTGACAGACAGACAGGCATGAGGAAAACATCAGTATCAACGGTATTCAAGGGCCAAACAAGAAATCAATTAGTGATTCTGGACTTGGACGTGTAGTGCATGTTAAACATTATAGGGTTCTGAGTACACTGGACTCTGGGCATCTGTCCAACCGAGGGAAGTAATGATGATGGAGGGAGGGATGACTCAGGGAAAACATCTTTTCATCTATTTATCCCTCTGGTGCTTCCTGATGTACTTGCATTTCTAATCCTTCCAGCATAGAGAAGGTCAAAGGTCACTTACTAAGTGCTAACAGCGGAACCACAGGGCAGCTAGTTACCACATTATCAGTGTGTGTGTCAGGGCAATAACAACTCACTCTGGCTGTAATGGAGAATGTGGGATGTCTTAATGGAGGATGATTTTTAAGTAAAAGATGTATTTATCCAGCTATAGTTTGACGCCAAAAATATAAAAATGAAAGAATGTAGCTTTAAAAATTGTGGTCAATAATACAAGAAAAGTGCTATATCTTACCCAAAGGCTCCAAAATGTATTTTGTGGCCTCAATAAGCAATTTTTAGTGTTAAAGAACAGTGGATCAGTGGAATAGTGGATCGACCCTGAGGGAATCAGATAAACTCATGGAGCTTATGTCAGGTATTGAAGTAGAATAGAAACCAAAGCGGTGCATCAAGGCAACAGGTAACATCAGGTACCTGTCTTGTGTCATTTTGTGAGCATCACCTGTGCCTTGGTTTCATCCTGGTCCTTGTAGAAATACAAAGCTTCAGTCCTCAGGACAAACCAACGCAGCTGCCAGTTTTTCATGATACTCCGCTGTCTCTTCAGCCAGCCTGCCTTCAGTGCTTTCTCCTGATCCAGAGGAGAGCAAGGCCTGGAGACCCGAGACAGTTCTCCAAGCACCATGCTCTTGGACCGTGCTGCATGGACACACACATAGAGATAAAGTGAGCTTACTGGATTAATAGCATCAGAATCACAGTGAGTCAGAGAGATAAAGAAACAGAGAGTTACATCAGCACAGAGGATACATGTTATTTTGGTTTCTTTGTTTTGCTGTTATTCTAAAAATTCAGAAAGAGACGATCCTGAATCATTCACAGAAATCTCCCATAGGTATACAGCTAAGCCCACAGGATTGACCATGCATCCATGTTTCTACCAAGCCGTGGCCTCCATTTTACAGCAAACACATCCTGCTTTAAGATGAAATCCATTTATCTATTCTTTTACATTTTATTATATGGTTGTTATAATTGTTTTTAATGTCACTTCTGTGCATAGAGGAGCTTTGCTTTGGATCAGGTTGCACTTTAACTGCTACAGACTAACTACCAGCATGGATTATATATCAGCATAGGTATACCAAAGGTATAGAGCAAAAACAGCTACAGTAGCGTGATGGGAGAGAGGAGAGAGAAATCAATGGCGTCTTTTTTCCTGTTAATTGCATCTTGCTTTCTGCTGAGGACAGCAGGGAAGGCATCTGCAAGGGTCTGACTGAATTCTCTATCCAGTTTCCTCTCTCTCTCTCTCTCTCTCTCTCTCTCTCTCTCTCTCTCTCTTGCTTAGCAGCTCTCTGTCTGGACTGCTCATTTTATTTCTCTCCTTTCTGGATGCCCTTCATTTGCAGACTCATGATGGCTGGGAAGGGACGAGTGTAGAGATGAGGCCACGTGAAGCAATCATTAACAAAACTGTATGCCGACAGCAGAAGCAGGCAGAACAGGATCTAAAAATACGACTGACATAGTCTTGTACTGCTTTTTTTTTCTCTTTTTAAAAAGGGAAATCACAGGGAGGAACTGTCTACTGTGAATGATGATGATGATGATAATGATGATAATACAGGAAAATGGCCACTATGAGTGTTAAACTATTTATGTTAGAGTTATTTTCATATATGCATTAATATGTAAGCAGCATATTACTGCATATCATAGTGGAGGTGGAGCTAATTTAGTGTTTTTAATGTCAAATCTTAATCTGTAGAAAAACTAGTAATTATATCTGTATAATAAAAGTAAGTAAGAGTTATTTCTCTTTGAATGGTAGTGTATAGTAAAGTATGTAAGTGTACTGAGAGTATGTAAGTACAGTATGTCAAATCTGTACTTAACCTGAGTAAATCTATGTAGTTGCATCACTCATTATGTTTGAAAATGGCCCAGTCAGGCATTATATCATAATCACATTCATTACTAATGATGCTTTGCTGCATCATTTCGATGTGTGTTGATGTGAGCAACAGCAAATAAACTGCATCTTGCTGTAAAATCTAGAGCCAGTGATCAGTTTGTTCTGAATTACTGTAGAAACATAGTGGACTTACTGAAGAGGACCTTCTCCCTGTGTAGACATAAAGGGCTAATTCTAAAGTAATGAAAACACAATGATTTTAATTTTCAGGTGATTATGAAC
This sequence comes from Protonibea diacanthus, assembly GCA_028641955.1. NCBI lineage: Eukaryota > Metazoa > Chordata > Actinopteri > Sciaenidae > Protonibea > Protonibea diacanthus. The sequence continues at coordinate 13,283,501 of CM053989.1, forward strand.
TGATGGAAACATGTGTATGAATATGGCCTTTAAGATCATGATACCTTTTATATGGAGTAAAAGGTACAGTTTTTCCCTCAGAAATGTCGTGATGTAAGAATGTCTATAGCAGCGTAGAATGGAAATACTCAATTACAGTACAAGTACCTCAAAATTATGTTTTCCGTACGGTAACGTATTTACACACACATATTAACTATAACAATACTTTGTAATAATTATTAATAGTATCAAAACTTTTGGTTTTAAGGTCTCATTAATGAAAATTTGAGGAAATAATAAAATGCTATGTCTCAAAAAGGATCATATCCTGTTGATTAAACTCCTTCATTATTCATTCAAATGTCCATATACTGTAAATTATTCAGCCACACAAGCCTCAAACAACACCAGTAACATCTTCCCATGCAACTACTTAACAGCTTCAGGATTCTGGTCTTATATCCAAGCTTCTGAGTGCAGATCTGCGATGCTGTATGAATCTGCCCTGAATGATGCTGCATTAAAGGGTCAGAGGAGAGCAGAGCTGGAAATCTAATCAAAGGAGAATACCATTACAGTAAATGAGAGATGGCAAGCGCACAAAACGTGGCAAGCAAACTGAAGTGGCTGCTGCACTCTCCAACTGTGTTCTTGAAGGAGGAAGGAGAGGCACTTCTCTTCCCCATCATCTTTTATGGTCTAATTTTTACAGCTGGTTTAGAATAAGACAATGACTGCCAGGGGAGAATTGAAGCAACAACCATGCCTGAACACACACAGAAAATAAGTGATCTTGAAGCTTCTGAGAACCAATATTCTGCTCCGTTAAGTCCATTTTCATACGAAAATGTGATATTAATTCAAGGCGATGACAGATCCTCACAGAATCTTTTATTATCTCCCGTCATAGTGGAAATACCTCTGTGGATATTCTTGAAAAAAACAATGCTAGTCCATTTCCTTGAGATAAGTTGGCAACTGGCACAACCCCCAGGCAACCTGAAACAGTGTGTGTCGGTTGTCTATAGCAACCACCTGCTATGAAGAGCCCAGCAAGTATCTATACTCTGCATCGTGCTAATCTCTGTGCCAGGAGTTGTTTCTGTGATTTACAGCTTCCTTATTCATCTTCACACAGTCATGTGAGAGGCATGTATATATGGCGTCCCAACTTCAGCGGTCACAAGTGGATTTTACCCCGCGTTAGAGGAACTATGTTTGACAGTCAGCTGTTGTGATTTACAGGAGTAGAGAGCCCTGCATTCCTCTCACCACTCTGATCTATCTGTTGCCATCCGAAAACTAACCTAATAAACCATGAATAAACAGAGATGTGGTCATGCGCTCAGGTGTGAACACGTCAGGATGCAGACCATTGTTGGAGGATTTTCCATCCAGCAGCCATGTTTACTACAACCCATAGTATCTCCATCAGGATCAAAATCTTCTAGGAATGAGGACAGCATAATCAAGAGACACAGGGGATTACATCACCTTATAGTAGAGCCTGTTAACTCTCATTGAACGTTGGACAGAGAAGATAAAAGCCTCAACACTTCAAACCATGCAGGAAAACTCAGGTCATTGCTGATTACAATAGTCATTGGGATGCAGGATGACACTGGTGTGCAGATTCTGTGCTAACGTGGCACTGTTACACCTTTCTGATGTCATAATCAATGAAAGCACTGACAACAGTATTGATGGTACATTATTACAAAGACAGCAGGACAGATGGAGCTCTGCAGAGGCAGAGAGAGAGGGAAAGGGAGAGATGGACTGCAGAGAGGACAGAAAGAAGCATGGAGGGAGAGAAAAGAGATGGAGCGCAAAGGAGGGATGGAGAAAGGGGAGTAGGAGGGACTGCGCTTACCCCGGCGTGCCTGTTTTATCTTGGGGCTCAGCATGGTTACCGTTGCTGTGCTGCTCCCTCTCACAGAGACATGACTGCATCCCTCTGTTCACACACTATCCCTCAAACACACACACATACTCAGTGCCTCTCACTGCTGCCTCGCCCTGTTACTCCTCATCCTCTACGAGCATCTCTCTCTCTCTCTCTCTCTCTCTCTTTCCCTCCCTGGCTCACTGTCTTGCACTTGGACAATGTCTCCGTCTGGTTTCACACACACACACACATCTACACACACTCATACACACGCTGATAAGCACTTAACCACACACTCTCCTCTTCCTCCCCTCCTCTTCCTTTCGTCTCACTCCCCCCTGTCTGTCCCACCGGCCGGGCGTGCTGTTGTTCTCACATACCTCGAGCCCTGCCCACTCTCTCTCTCTCTCTCCCTCCCTGCTTTGCTCTCTGTCTCTCTGCCTTCTGCTGCACACTCTCAGTATCAATTTCTCACCGTCTATAAATATGTCTGGCTGTGTGTCCTCTGTCTTGTCATCCATTTCTTTAAATCGGCTCCCCCACACAATCCCTCCAACTGTTTGCTGGATCTAAAGTACAACCTCAGATCAATACATTTGATTTAACTGACACCGTTTTTTTTACCATTTAATGAAGTGGTCAAGTCATTGTATTGTCTTTCCCTATAAACCATAACAGATGTGTGACATATCTGAGCAAATGTGTGTTTAAAACTGACAAAACTCCACTGTAAGACATTTAGTATCCTGACTTGTTCAGGCTAGGATTCATAGACGCCGCGCTACTCAGTCACTCAGCAATCTGTATGGTGAAAGCCACAGCACTCAAGGGTGTGATGTTCTTGTTCCTATTCTGCCTGGTAGGGTTGTAGTGGATGTGATAAAGCAGATAAATGCTGCAGTTCAAGAGGCTGGATGGGACTAAAATGCAACACAGAGACAGCTGACTGAGGTTTCTCATAAGATGAAAATACTCAGCTCACACATAACAATCATTCACAAATGGTTAAAACTCTACGCTGCCTTGATAATGGCTTTATAAAGGAGTTGCAGTACTCGCATACTTAAAATAAAAACAGCTCAAACCCTGACAGATAGAGAAGAGCTCATACGGATACATATAACGGAGAACTGGTGTGGACCCAGATACGTATATTAAAAGTAGAGCTTGACTTTACATGAGAATTGAGACAGACAGAAAGTTGGATCATAAAAAGCATAACAAAAAAGAGAGCTTTACCTGTCGGTTCCTTTGATTTGTCACTGGTGAGAGATTTCCTGAATGGTTTCATGGCTACGAACCCGTCTACACAGTGTATACTTCTGCGCTGGGGCCATTTCTAGAGCCACAACACACACACACACACAAACACACACAGACCCTCAGAGTCTAAACAATGGCAAGACTGAAATCTCAGTCCTCTACTTAATTGCTAATCACTGAGAAATAAATCAAATGACATTCACATACCCAAAGAGAAATGACTACTATAGCTGCCATCTGTACCACACTAATGACGTGTGCCTGAAGAATGCTCATGTGAACAGGCTCTGATAGAAGGAAGGAAATAAAGACAGTCATGCGAGTATTACTTGCCATGTCATCTCCGATGGGCAGACCAGACGACTCTCAGTCTGGAGCCAAAGTCTCTGTGCTGCAAAAGACAGCATCATATAGTCCCAAGAAGCTGCTGTGATAGAAAGTGATTTCCAGAGAAGTACACCACAGCTGCAGTGGCCTCCTGTCCTCCTCTTCTTTCTCAGTCTGTCGCTCACCAAAGGAAGTGAGTTTCCCTGATGGAGAAGTGAAAACTGCTGACTTCTGTGTAAACAATATTATAGAAAAACTAAACTATTTTAGTTTCTCCCGCATTGCTCACATTGTACGTACTGTACACAAAACTGCCTCTGCTCTGGCAGTTAGTGATTTGCCTATGTAAATGGAGAGGGAAGGTCAAAAGCTTTGAATCTGAAGATATCAATTTCTTTCTAGCTACACAGAGAGATAGAAGAGGAAGTTTTTTTTTTATATATATAAATGGCAGACTTTAGTGATTTATTAAACATATTGTGTCATCTCGGAAACCACAGATAAAATACATAGTACACATAAATTATATTTGGATATCGACAATTGGCAGCCAGTTAAATACAGTAACACTGATCCAGGGACAGAGAAATACAGAAAAAAAGCGCTCAGTTTCACAGGCTCACATGCATCCATCTTGACCACTCCAATATGCATGACGGCCAGTACAGTAGACACTAAATAATATCACGTGATGTAGCCACTCACATAGTCCAGACACACGAGCCTCTGAGGGGGTGTGGAGAACATCATCTATAATCTAGAAATATGGTCCTGAGGGACACATAGGAAATGAGTGTGTTTAATTGAAGGCATGAAAAAAGCATGTCTCATTAGTGAGACCAGAGGAAGTGTCATGGCCCAAATGACTGGGAGCAGGTCAGAGAGGCAATGACATTACGTTAGGAACAAAGCCTTTCAGTGGACTTGCTATTAACCATTATCGATAGCTAATCACAAGACGTGCTAATGTTGTGAGTACACAAATCCTCCTAAACCTTAAATTATCGCCTTACACTGTGACACACTTTTATTTAATACAACAATAACAATGACGTTAAAAACAAACGTATGCTCATGTGGAATATAAAAACAGGTGTGACTGTGAGCACTCGTTCAGACACTGCTAAAACACAGTTTAGGAAATATCCAGTACTTTACACAGAACAGTATAAACCAATAAGTTAATTATGACAATTATTCAGTGAGGTCTCTAAAAACTAGGGCAACATTTAAACTCTTAGTGCAAGTTATCCTGCTAGTCACTTTGTGGACAAATATGTTGATGGAACTATTCTATATCTTACTGTATATTAAAATAGAATATTAGAATTTAACCATTTTTCCATTCAAGTACAACATGTTATATGGCATAAAATAGTTACCGACTCTAAAGAGGACATTCTCACAAAGTTGAGTGCACACAAAAGACTCTGTAAACTGAGAATGTACATTTGTAAGTGAGTGATGGTGTAACAGATGGTTAGATACGAGACAGACTTTTAAATGTCTATGGCAGTTTTGTCCTCTCTTATTTGTCCACTGCCCACCCGTCTCCGACCCTCCAGCAGGAATGACAGCACTATAACCCAGCGCTGTCCTAGTGACCTCTGTCGTGCCGAGCTTTCGCACTGTCGGAAGTAGGTGGTCGTTCCCGTGGCAACTGCATCAAACTGCTCGGTCAATAGCCACACCTCCCAAAGGAGTGTCAGCGCATTCATGATCATCAGGACCACAACCCAGAACTCCTCCCCCAGCAACGTGAGCCACAATGACCAGCTGCGACTGCCTGCAGGCATCTTGTCAAACAGGTAACTTGTTGCTGTGGCAACGAAAAGAAGGTGGGCAATCACCATGGAGAGGATGAAGAAGAGGAAGAGGCGGTGGTTACCCCGGCCGACACACCGGTTGAGGAAAAGGCAGTGGTGGTCGTAGTCTTTAATGCACATGTCACACAGCTTGCAGTGTTTAGTGTAGTCCGGCGGAAACAACTGTGAGGGAAGCAGGGGAGAGCAACAGGCCAGTAAGAACTAATCAAACTTTTAGCATGAATGTGCATATTTAACTTCACCTTCAACCTTGTGTTTTATTTCCTACCTTTCAGAGATTTTATTTATCACCATAAATATTTTATCACAGTTATTTTCACATCTATCTCGACAGAAAGATAGATAACTATATAGTTAGATGACTACATACATAGGTTAATAAGGGTAATGCAGTAACAGTATGCAAAACACCATGGCTCTCTGAACGATATCCAGTGTGCATGTCTTACCTCACAGTATGGACAGAACCTGTGAGGGCTCTGGTTATTCTCCACCAGATCAGCGATACAGGAGAAGCGTGGATCTGCGTCTGCTCTGTCCAGTGTCCCGGGGTCCTGAGTCAGAACTTTACAGAACAAACCGAGAACTAGGGAGAAGTGGACCATTGACACCTGGACCAGAGCACTGGTTGGCCACACACATTCAAAAGGTTAAGGACACACTTGTCATTCTAATATGCAAAGTCCTGGATGATATTTGCCTTACTGTGTATATTTGGATAAGCAAGACAGCTCGAGAGCGACGGCCAGTTGACAATATTCACAAGTAAGCTTGCAAAGAGTTTATAATTTAAGTAGCATGAATGTGCTTACCAAATTTCACTGCATCATACCCATTACATTTTTTCACTGAGTACAAGTGGAAAATGTAAATTAATGTTGTCACGACATGGGCAATGACCTCTAGAATCATGTATGAATCATCCAAGGACCATGATTATCAATACACAAAAATGGGCATGGACATGGGCATAAGACCTAATGTGTGCCACTAATGTGTGTCTCTTTGTTAAGGATATTAGGCATTACTTTTCCATAGAAGCAGAGCAGGGAATGGAACAAACCAGCTATAAGGGTTCCCAAGTAGATTGGATTGGGTAACCTGAAAGAAAGACAGATGCCATCTCAACAACGATATAACAAACAGTGAAAATTTTTGACTTTGTGTTCAACGTGTACTACAGTTTTGTCAAACCTTTGGTAGGTGGTCATGCGGTGGTACTGTGTGAAGATGCTTCTGGCCAGCCAGGGGAAGAGCAAACCGCAGATTAGCCCCCCATAGCCTCCTAACATGGCTGCTATCAGCAGGATGGCAGCTCCACTCAGGGTTGGAAAAAACAGTGTCCAGTAATACAAAACTGGTGCAAAAAGACACAATTAAAAAAAACATACAAAGATGTGTGAAGAGACATTCTCGTGATCAAAACCATCATCCTTGCTTTCATTGCTAAATGAAACTTATATTTACCATGAGACTCTCTAGGCTTGTGGTGTATTGGCTCATTACTGTACCGACTCAGGAGCTTGGTGAGTTGCTGATGTCTATAGAAAAATACACAGTATAGCAATGTATTAATCAGCATCAGGATCCCAGGAGAAAAAAAAGCAATCTAGAAATATGAACATACTGGATAATAAAAGGTACTAACAGGGTGTTACTATTCCATGATGCTTTTTATGCTGTCTTTATGCTATTCATGTCATGCTGTCATGTATGGTTGTTGATATTTTTTTGACATTTTTTATGCCCTTTGTGTGAAACAAATTCCCCTTGTGGCAATAAAGGTTTCATTCATTCATTCATGCAGTGCAAGTCAGTGTTTTTCCGGAGATTTCTAGAGACAGCAAATTCACCTAAATGTTTTCCCCTGTTTGCTGAGGTCCAGTGGTGTGAGGCCACTGTGGTTTTTCTGATAGAGCATCCTGCACCCTGTTCTCTGCAGCAGTGTCCAGCACACCTCCACTCCGCCCCTCTCTGCCGCAACATGAAGCGCTGTCGCTCCCTGCTGGTCAACTGCATCCACAGCACATCTCTGATACAAAAACAAAAAGGGATGAGGTGCACAGCTGCTAAAAAAAAACAATGACTCTGTTTAAGAAAAGCATCTTAAGATTTAAGTGAGTGTCACATTCCCAATATCCCCAATATCCCCAGCCCTGGTTATATTTATGTGGATTGGGGACAATGTTTAATTTTTTCAGTAGTCAGTTGTTTATTTCAGCTTGTTGTGTTCTATTTTGTGAAGGGTCGTGTAGAGGTATTAGGCTCATCTCAGCTTATTTGCTAAAATAACTGGCTACTGTTTTATATGAGTGATTAATGAGAGTAACACTTACTGTTTACATACTGTACATTTGTGGGCCTGTGAACCAAAGTAATGAGCTAAATGTGACTAAAAGCAGCTAAAGGCTGAGGAAAGTCACAGTACATTATTGCATGTTAATCCTGTGTGGCAGCAATACCTATATTTTTAAATAATTCTCATTCATTCTCAAGTTTTATACTGTTCGTCAACTACAGCATTTAAAAGAGGGTGAGGGCGAAGAATATATCATACCTCGTCTTTCAGCAAATACCGAACCACCTCTGTGTTGCCTGTAGACGCAGCCAGGTGAAGGGGTGTCACCTGGTACATGTCTGTGTCTGAGAACCGGAACATGCCTGTCTCCCACAAATAATGCACTGCAACACTGGAAAAGATAACAGTCAGTGCAAGCGTGATAAATGTATGTGACTGTGACATAAACACAAGACAAAAACATCAAACTATGTTTGTGATGTGTCGTTTCCTCCACTTACATGCTTCCTCCACTGACTGCATGATGCAGTGATGTTTTTCCCTGCAGGTCTATGAGGCGCAAATCAGCTCCATACTGCATCATTTGGTGTATGATATAGATGTTCCCTTGCCTGATGGGAGTCAAAAGTACAAACTGTTACAAAGAATCAAGTACAAACCAGAAAAAAAACAATGCTCACATCATGACATTGTCACCTTGAGAATCCAGGTAAATATGCAACTACTGCTCACCTGCAGCCAAAATGAAAGGCCGTCTGTCCTGCGTCACATGCCACGTTAGGGTCCGCTCCATTACTAAGGAAAAGGTCAACCATGGCACGGTTACCATGGAGGGCAGCGTAGTGGAGCGGGGTGAAGCCACCCCAGCCTGGATGAAAACAAACACATCAGGTTTGAAGATGCAGACCTTCAAACTTATCTTCAGGCTCTGTGAATAACAATATAAGCCTGACGTAAATGCACGGCCTGTCAGCCTGTTGATCTGTAAAATCCTCTGGAGTCGGGGTTAGGATTCCTTTTGGCACAATGTGACTTTGTGCTGTGTTGTCACAGGATCTGTCCATCTAGATCTATGCCAGCCCATCTCACAGAGGAGCTGCAGCAGGGTTAGGTTACCTGTTGGCATTGTGACAAAATCACATCAGGACACACCAGCGCAAGATAAAGTTTAAACGGGGTCTGTTATGATAACGTAATATAAAAAATTACTGTTCAATACTATATTTGCACATAATTAAATTATGGTGCAGATTCAAGAAGACAAAATGTGTATTACAGACATATGACATTGGCGTAACAGGTTTGTTCTTGTTCAACATTCATCAGCAGTTTTCTGGATTTCTAATGAGCAAAAGAGGAAATACCATCACTGACAGTTAAAGGCTGAAAACTATCTTAAACACAGGAAGTAGTGACAACATTAACATGTTGTAAATAAAAAGTGCAACACTGACCAGATCATGAAGTGATTTTTAAAAAAACTATATCTTATTGTAGCTTACCTTTTTGCTTGAGGATTGACCGATCATTTTGTAGGAACTGTATGCACAGTTCAATGTTTCCTCTCTGTATACAGTCAAATATGTCTCCGCCGCTCACGGAGCACACAGGCATCGGATGCATTATGGCGGGTGCACAGGAGAGGCCTGTTGTTATTATTACTTCCTCCCTATAGAAACTGCAACGGGGATACAATCAGCTGCTCGGACGAGGCGCTACAACATCACAATGAAAGGTGAGAAGAGAGATCATTTTTCGCTGCACAGTAACAGATCTTTCATTGTGCTAAACTGATTGAGGCAGACCACGCCCTGGACAGCTGATTGGTTGGTTGGTTGGTTGCAGCAGGTCACGTGATTGGCAGTGTCATCCGCGTCAACAAAACACGTGGTCTCTATAAATAAGAGAGCGCCTTAAACGCTATAAGCTGTGTGACACACTGAGTATGTACCTGTAGGTACACGTGATTTATTTACATTAGCTTGAAATTAATGTTTGAACCATATTTTGCTAATTGGCAAGGTATTTATTAAGTTATAAGAAGGAAAATGCGCCATGTTTTGTGGCTCTTAAGACCCTCGCCTGTAGGTTCACCAACCTTTAGTGTGACAGGCTGCGCGAGTTTACGACACCACCTGAAAATTACCAGAGTATCGCGGCAACAGTGACAACTTTAGTTAGACAATATCTGTCTGAACACACACAAGTGTAACATTATCAGCTGGAGGCAACACCAAGAAGGCCTGCAGACGGAATAAAATGGCAGGTAAATGGAGATAATGCGGCACTGAGTGCCCGCAGAGAGATTCAGCAGGTGATGGTGAGACCTGTGGTTGGTGGAGGTATCTTTGTGGTGTTAAAGTAAAGACAGGCTCCACTTCTTGTGGACTTTTTGACTTTACAGCAGCCATTTTGGCATGAAATAGCAAACACAGGTGTTGCCAATGATACTAATTAAGGCTCCGTTCCATTCAGGTCAAACAGAGTCAGGCTGGTGTATGCTGGTTCTCTGGAAAGGCTCTGCTGCAATAAATGGAACTGAACCTTAATTAATATCAAAGGAGACACATGTGTTTCATGTCAAAATGGCTGCAGGGGAAAAAAGCTGTATTTCAGCGCCAAACGAGCCACAAACTGAGGACTGACGTTTGCAACATGGCTGCAACAAACAAAATGTTATGCTACATGCTGTTTTGGGGGACTTTTAGATACTCGTATGATCCACAAGGTGGCGCTGTTTAGCTAGTTATGTTAGCCATGCTGCCTTCTACGTCATCAATACAAACACACAGCTGTTTCACAATGTCAGTGAAGTTAGACCCCACAGGCATTCAGACCACAGCAACCTTGTGTTAATTCAATTCCCAGTGTGTGACACAAATGTCATACTAAAAAAAAGCAAGATGACACTAACAACATCTGTTAGGATGTTTTCTGATGCTGTTCAGTGTTTTGTTTTTTTTCAAACAATAAATGAGCCTCTCTTTCCAGTTATTATCAGCAGACACTCAAAATACAGTTTGTTTCGAATTGTTTCACCTAGGTAGGTCAACGCCTTCAGTTTATCCACACAAACCTGTTATTATTTTGCTGGCTTCTTTAATGAATCACTGGATCATGTCACAGTGATTCAGCTCATGCCTGACATAACCTGTCTATAAAAAGCAAAGGGACTCTTCTTAGAGCTGTAGTGGGAGGGCCCCAAACTAACCAGCTAAACAACAGTTTTTCACTTCTGCTTCTCTAAGGAAGTAAGAAAGCACATGACCTGGGCCAGCTGATGCGAGTCGCTCGGCTTGCTCAAAGTTCAGTCTACATGTTACAGATTAGTGAGGGGCGGGGAGTTTTACAGCAGGGTCTGCATTGTAGCCACTAGTCATGTATTTGCAGGTTTCTGCTTGTCTTTCCTCCTGACATGGGAACAGAGACAGACCACTCATTTAGCTGGAACAACACAACACTGATGATAGCGTCCTCCTCAAGATAGGAAACTCCTAGATGGCTCTCATACAAATGCAGGTAGGAATATCAGGATTTAACGGGTGAATTAATGTTTTTTTCTGTTAAAGAAGTGTCACTGTACCTGTACATGATTGTGTTGTATGCCACTGTGAAAACAAAAGACGTGTGCTGCTTTCTCATTTCACATGTAAGAAGAGACCCAGAACATTCTCACATGAGAACATGATACTCAAAATACTCATGAATATCTGTGGATGTGAACTCCCTTTTCCTTTACTCACTTATCAGTTTAGCAGTTTGTCATAACCATTGTCCATCATGAGTGCCAAATATAAATATACCACTCTATAAAGAATGCAATGCTCTAATCAAGCCTTAATACAAACAGTAAGATGTCTGCTTCGTAGTCGCTTTGTGTCACAGAGAAGTGTAATGTTTATATTGGCAGCCTCCTGTGGGAGGAGGTATTGTTTCACATGATTAACTGCTTTGATAATATAAGCCACAACATTGAGAGGAAGAGAACACGTAGGGTTTGTCTTTTGCAAATTAAGTAAACTTGTAAAGGACAGGACTGCTGGACCAAATGCTGGTGCACTGCAAAAGTAGAAAGAATACAACCACACTGTACAAGACATGAGCAGTAAAATGTGTCCATGCAGAGGTGAATTAAAGTTTGAAAACCTTATAACACTTCTTCCAATTGCTGAACATTGGCTGTCAACGACTCCATGTGGGTACCTCACAGACAGACGTAGACAATCAGTTAATGAGAATGGCACATGACTGGCAAGTAGTCTGTTTTTCTGTCTGGTGATTTCTCAATGTGCTCAGTGGGTAGGGGAGGAAGCAAGTTTTGAGACAAATTAAGGAAAGAAGCGAGACAGACCAAAGCAGTAAGATTAAAAGTTATTTCAGATATTATGTAAACTGAGGGTAGCTAAAAAAAGATGCAAGAATTTCTCAATGTTTACGCTCTTCCTTCTTTTTACCCCTTCAGAGCCATAGTGCTAAAGTGGAAAGGATCAATAAGGAAACAGGAGAGCTGAGTGCTTCTGGGGAGTTATCTGTCTCTGTGGAGTTGAAGGTGGACAAAGTGGAGGGGTCTTGTAAGCACCCTCAACTCCCACAAGAGCTCAGAGATCAACTACAGGAGCTGGGAGTTCACACATGCTCAAGCCCTGACGACAGTGGTGACCATGTTCCTTTAGAGCAGAAAGAGGAGCATCTAGTCAAAGTCCTGCCTCTCTACATTCAGGTATACAGCATTTCATTTTCTATTCACAATGAAGGGAAAGGTTTTCTGCTGTCAAACTCAAACTGGAGAATCATTCACTGATCAGGAGAATGCATGAGAATTTAAAGTGGCACAGTTCAAATGAGCACTCTGGTTCAAAGGATGCCTCGGGACACTGTAGTTTCAAAAGTATTCCAGACTGCTTGAATGAACAATTACAACATGAGGCAGCAGTCAGATGTTTTGCCCTCAGCTAATCCCATCACTGTCCCTTGCATGAATGTGTATGTGGGCTCTCAGTAAATCTGTACAGTTTACTGAACTGTCACATGAAATACAAAAGTGCTTCAGTTCTATAGCTTCAGGCCTCGCTTTGATTAATTGGAAAAAGAGGAGTTTCTCATTCATGCCTGAATTACGTCACAGCGTTTTTTTTTTTGTTTTTTTTTTTACCCGTGCACACATTGTGTAAATTCCATCATTGTTCTGTGTGTGTGTGTTTGTAACACCATTGATCAGGCTTACAGCTGCAGACGTAATCACTCTTTGGTACTGTGTGCATGTGTGTGTATAAGCCTCATGACTAGAGATTTGACCAGAAAGTAAGGCATACTTAAGAGCATCAAACTCAGTGAAATACAATATCCTCTTATGGAACTGAAAAAAAGCATATAGTATGCACTGTCTTGGATCAAGTGTAGTAGACCAGAAATCTTCAGAGGAAGTACATTTTATTCTGTACCACACAACTCTTAAATAGTTTAACATTTGAGACATGTTCACATAGCATTCTTCCACAAATTTTCAGTAGACAATTACAGACATCATCCCATGTCTCATTTTGTCAGTATATTCAGGCTTCAGTTGTATGATGAACTCTCTCCTCTGTGATCTCAGGCCTGTGAGGATGGTGGCAGACTAGAAGGTCTGAACATAAAGGGGCTTGCAGCTCTCACTGCTGACATTGTCATCCATAACATCCACAACAGACTGGCAGAAAGGCCCGCAGGTACTGACATGTGCTCATATCAGAAATGCAATGTATCTTTTCCGGGGTAGAGGGGCTTTCTACCTCCTCTGTCTACTTCTGCTTTTTCACTGTGCTGTGTGTTTTTTTTTTTTTCTCAGTAGTTTTTTTCACTCAGGTCATGTTATTGAAAGTGGAACGCCAAAACACATGTAATCTGTAATTATAATCTATAGTTCTCTCTTTGAGGTTTTCTTGATGTCTCCTTTGTCCTGTCTAACGGTCACTCATTTTTATTGTATTTTTCTGGAGGTAGGAAGGAGAAGCTTTTTTGTTTTTGTGGGGAAGTTGTAATTCTGGTTTTGATTGCAGCTCTGGTATGGGTACAAGGCACATATAGTAGCTATATAATACTTCTAACTGTTTGACCTGAAGTGTAACTTTTCACAGCTGCTTTTTTTAGGTACACACCCTGCTATATTAAAATAAATTTTCAGGAACTTGTCTATAGAACTCGCATGTAAGAAGTAACACATACCAGTTTCTTTTAAAATAGAAGTGAAACCTTTTATAAGATCGCTTTTCCACACAAACTAAAAGGGTGCATGTTGCGTTCTTTTTTAACACTACTACCTGACTGAAATATGGACTTTGGATGGATTTTACTAACTTCTGTGGTTGTAGAATAAAAGCAGCTACAATATGTAGATAGTCTTGCTGTCTTTGGCTTGTTAATAAATGTAGTTTTGGAGTCACTGTTCAGCACATGTTGAGTCTTTTTTTTTGTGTTTACAGAGGGGGCTCGCAATGAGGTGGTGCAGTTTTTCCGAAGGCAGGAAACAAAGGAAACTGACTGTGAGACGAGAGACAATAAAGGATGGCTGCTGTTAAAGTCTCTGCTGCTGTTGACAGCTGACAGTTCAGTGAGTGATAATTAGGTTTAAGAGTGAAGTGAAATTTTGAAGTCATGTTTCTGTATTTGCAGATGATCATTTTTGCCGAATTGAATTGAATTTTATATTTGATTGGAGTCATAAATATATAAGTATAAAGTATAAGTATAAATAATTATATAAGGTCCTTGATTCTTCACCATGAAAGTCAAATGTTTGTTTGTTTTGCTCTAAATAAAATCAAAATCTAAATGTGAATCAGTGCACGATTGATATATTTTTGTGTGTGTATGTGTGCTTCTGCAGGATATACTGTCAAGTATAAACCCAGGGCTCCCTGCTGCTTTGGTGAAATGTCTGTACCTGCTAGTGTGCCTTCCAGCCAAAAAGGAGAACATGGCTGTAGAAGAGACCTTTCAGGAGCCACTAACACAAGTAAGTTGAGGCAAAAATCTCATTTTAGGTTTTGTTTACTCTTTGTATTTTTTCCTCATTACTATATAAGGTCTCCTTGTCTATCCCCTGGGCTGATTTTATTCTTTTGCATTAGATTTCGGTCTCACTCTAAACTTCTTCCCCTTGCTCTTTTCCAGGTTCTCATTCAGCTCTGTAGGCAGCCAGTCAATGTGGAGAAACTAGTGGAAACTCAGGAATTACAGTGTCTTATCATTGGCCTCACGTCACTATGGGACCAGACTAGCACCGCCTGGAGGCATCAGGCCTCCCGTGTCCTCAAGACAGTCTCTGCTGTAGCAACAAGCAATGTTGTCCCGTGTCTGCAAGGTGACGTAATTTGAATTATGTAACATTTCTGTTTATCTTATAGCTGGTTAATTGCTTTTCTTCCAAGTTATAATAGACTCTATTCCATGAGTTTCATTGAATACGTAAGGACAAGTATTAAATGCATCTGAAAACTGTCAGCACAGAGAGTGAATAATAAGATTTTGTCAGGGAACAGATATTTTTGTTCCAGTAATGAGTTGATTATACAGAGACACATGACCTGAGACACATCCCAGCAGAGAGACATACTGCAAGTATGTTTCACATGATGCCTCCATCTGCACAGATAATTCACTTAAATGTTCTGGTACACACAAGTTAACTTGGATTTATTTGGTTTGATTTGTTCACCAGCATTCCCAGCATGATATTTTGCACGTGTTACTCTATAGCTCTTCATCATTCTACAGCAATTTATTAAACATGGGTGAAGTCAGGATAAGAGTGAAAGATTTATTCTACCAGGGGGAGCAGTTGAAGGAGAAGAGTGCTTGAATCATCAATACATTTATTGAAATGGTGTATTGTATATCTTTAAGAACTTCATTAACCAAGACTGTCTTTTGTCTTATTAGGCAAGAACTGTGTGCGTATCTGCACTCAGAACCTGTTGCACATCAAGGCTGATGTCTCAGGACCGCTGCTGGCTGAGGTGGCCGTAGCTGTGTTCAGCTTTATTAGAGACACCTATGCCCTCAATCCAGCACTTTTTGTGGAATTTGACACCAACAATGGCTACACAGCCCTTGAGAACATCCTGAAACGGTGAGATAAAATGACAAAACAGAAAAGCTAAACAAAATGCCTGAGTTTACTGAGTGTGCTTAGAGGGGACATTCTTGTTTAATGAAATGAGAAGGCATCAGAAGAATTACAGTTTAGTCTTTTTGCTAAATAGGCTTTCTTAGAAATGTGGAAGTAGAAAAAAGTGAGTTAATGGACTAAATATACTGCTCCTTCAAATGTAATTTGTCTGCTCTTAGAGTCAGCACAGAGAAATCTTTACTTCTGTCTCCTTTTTATTTAACTTTAACTTTTTATCTCTTATTATACAATTAAGCTGCGAGGAAGGTTTTTCTGTGGATCAGTTACAGCCTGTGGAGGAGTTGCTGGCTCTCATTGCGTCTTTCACCCTGCTTGGAAAAACAGAGCTAAAAGTGGCTCTTTGTGTCACTAACCCACAGCCTCCAGGCTTTAAGTTTGACCCGCCACTCACCAAAGGTAGGTCAAGTCTTGACTATTGGTTCTGCATTGTTGTTCTCTGCCATCCCTCCCTAATTGTCTCTAACAGTTGATTGTACCATGAGGATGAACTCTGAATCGCCCCCTTTGAATTCACACTCCAAACCATCTAATTATCATCACATGCATAGCTCAGCAAAGACAGACTTAGGGAGGAGAATGGGACCCCCCAAATGACTACGCAGTTCATCCCTCCTTTGCACTTTTGCCCTTTTATAACCCACCCAAACTTCACCACTCCCTTTCCCTTATTTCCCACACACCCTGACTCCCCATTCCCCCACTGCTACCCCGCTGCAGTGCCCCTCAGGTTAACAGGAAGCTGAGGTGATTATGTCTGGGATGATGAAGTGGAGGCTTTCCCTCTAACTCTGTTAGGATGCCCCACATCCATTCACCACTGGCCTAGAGCAACCAGCCATCTATCATAGATGCACACACACCTCCATCCAACACTCATAAATAGAGTGTCCATAATAAACACATACACATACCAATCCAAACATACACACAGACACACACACTCAGCACCCATCCATCACATCAAGGAGTAGATCTCCTTCCAGCAGAGGGACCAGGGACTGTTTTGTGCTGATCTTATTTGGTTCTGATGCAATTTTGACTAAGCGTGAAAATGAATCCTATTACTAACCAGGTATGTATTTATTCACAACAAACACAAGTGCGTTCTGGCTCCCAAATCTAAGACCTCCTTTAAATCTTTTGACAATGCAGCAAACAAACTCTATCAAGGCAGATTATGCTGCTTTTCTTTTGCCTTCAAGCATGTTATGTTGTTTGTTTTCAATCTATCTATGTAACTGTAACTGAATTGGTTAATGGGATTCAACACTGTGCTTCATGTTAAAGGTTGTTTGTAATTTATTAGTTTTTGTTTTTCAAAGAAATTGACTGTCTGACCTTGCCAGAGCAAAATCTGATAAATTGATCTTTAAATATGAAGTATCTTTGTTAAATTTACCATAAGCTGATGTTCTTTTGCAATATTTTATGTCATAGACTAGTATGGTACAAAATTACATTCTCTCCTAAATAATAACAGATAAATAAACATACAGATCATATTCTATTCAATATGACCTGTTTTAAAGTGCTGAAACCATCTTTGGCAAGTTATCACTTTATCTCCTATTGTCTCCAGGTTCAGCAGTAAAGAACCTGCCAGCCTTCCACCTGCTGCAGGCCTCCTTGCTGCGTTCCCAAGACTCTCTGCTGTGCTGCCAGCTTCTTCGAACCTTGCAGTCAATATGGGAAAAGGACCCAGCAAATTTCTTCCTCTTGGAGTGGACTGTCCAGTCGATGGCCCAGCTGGCTGCCTGCGTGTACCATAAACCAGCACCTGTCCTAAAACTGTTCTTTTCACTGCTGGAGATGGTATGACTTTTAATGACAGCAAAGTCTCTGTGTGTACTTTTTCTTTGACACAACATACATACGAGGTCTGATTAAACGCTGGGTTTTCCTACAGGTGGTATTTAAGATGAACTACATCCCCCACGAGACCCTGCGGGCACTGTTGGGTGTGCTGAAGCAGAGCTGGGCTGGGACACTGGCAGGAGGAGTGGTGGGAATAGAGTTTGGAGTGGTGGCTCTCAAGAGTTTTCACAAGTGAGTAGTGCTATAATTATTCAGGAAAGTTCAGGATGCTATTTGAAATATTTTATCTTAAATGTGTCCTCAAATAGAATTTGTTGTTCTCCTTTCAGTTGACAAACACACTCATAAAACTTGTCTAAATAAGAAATACCCCAAAACACAACCTTGCAACAGCTAAAGCAACAGCTTGGTTAGTCTGATTATTAAGACATATATTATGTCTTAACACAACACATGACAGCTGATGGAAGAGAAATACTTTGTTTCCATCTTTAGTGGGGCGGCTGTGGCTCAGTGGTTGTGGTAGAGCGGGTCGTCCACTAATCAAATGATTGGCGGTTCGATCCCCGGCCCCTCCAGTCTGCATGTTGAAGTGTCCTTGGGCAAGATACTGAATCCCAAATTGCTCCAGAAGTTTGTGCCATTGGTGTGTGAATGTGTATGCATGGTTAGCTCCTCAAACTGATGAGGAGTTGGCACCTTGCATGGCAGCTAATGCCATCAGTGTATGAATGTGTGTGAATGGGTGAATGAGTTATGTAGTGTAAAAGCGCTTTGAGTCGTCTAGAAGACGACGCTATATAACTACAGTCCATTTGCCATTTATCTGTCTTCACTATAGGATGACGGTGCACAATGGTATGCTGGCTGAAGTCCTGACTGACTGGGGTCTGCTGGAGCTGCTGCTTGGGGAACTTCGTAGAAGAGCTAAGATCCTCAGAAAGGCTGGAGTTGTCTCTTCCCCTCAAAATGGTGTGAACCACCATTTGTTTCCTCAACATCTGTTGTAATCGTGATTGAACAACCATTGAGAGCAGACAGTCACTCTCTGCTTGCATTATTATAGCAAACTTAGGCACCCACTTTCTTTCATTTGACACAAGGGAGTCATTTTGAAATTGAATTTCTGTGGACCTCAGCAGCCAAACTTCACATGTTAAACTTGTTCATCTTGTATGTTTACTCTTTAATTGACATCTGAAGTTCTTCTTTTTAGATACCCAGCAACTGCCATGTATGGAGGACAGTGAGAGACTGCTCACCACTTATATGCTTCGAGTTGTGTCGATCCTTACTCTGCGTTCAATCAAAAACACAGGTATGCACATATGCATCGTTTTGTCTTGCTTTGATTTATGCTATGGGTAGAAACTACTATTCTATACATAATATTTGCATTTGTTTTCCAGTTTCAGTGCGAGACCTTGGTATGGTTCCCTACATAAAGATCTTCTTGGATCAGGATCAGTATCGAGGTCCCACTCTGAGCATTTTGGAGCAGCTAGCTGAGATTAACCCTGAGGAGTTCATGAGCACGGCCATCGGAGCCCTCTGCTCCTCTACACAGCAGGAACTTGGGTTGAAGCGGGACCTTTTGCAGGTACTTAATGTACATGTTACATGCACCCACAATCACAGACAACAGCACACACACATCCAGAAACACTCAGAATTGCAATTCTGTCAGTTGAACTGTGTATGTAGTCTCCACTCTACATCAAATCATAACAAATGGTAATGTACTTAAAACATTATAAACTAGTGAATTTATTTTCTTAGCATGTGGGACCTGATTACATTATAAACAAATGCAGATTGATTTGCTAAAACAGGTTTAGGTGTTAACTCTTGACCGATTTGATTAGGCCAGCAGCCTTGTGCTGTGGCACGCTGAAGATTACCATCTCTATCAGATCAGTGAATGGGACAGAGATCTGATTAAGCTTAACTAAGTTACACACCCCCTGTATGTGTCCGTTTTTATAGATGGCTGCGAGAAGAGTACTTACTTGATATTGTGTGTATTCAATGTGTGCGAGCGTGCGCATGTGCTTGTTTGTACATGCATGCAGGAGCTTGTGTGTATGTGTGTGTGTGTGCTCCTTGTGCTAACGTGGTTAAAGCAGGTGGCAATCAGATTGGGTACGACCTGGGTTGGCAAGTGTTAAGAGCCATTGTGATTACTCCAGTTTCAGTTAATCACATTTTCCTCTGCGTTCAGCCTCACACATTACCTATCTGATGGATTAGGCCTCTAAACTGAATAAAGCTAATGTGATTTTGTTCACCTCCAAAAACTAGTTACCAGAAATGATTTATGATATATCTATATGTTTCATCTATTTTTCATGACAATTTTTTAATTGACTAGGGAGATGCTTTTAAAAGCTGAGACTCTGAGCAAAGCTTAGTGTTTTTCATAATAGATATGCTTTGTCATATGTGTGATTGAGTTTGATGACTCCACATGCTCACTGCCCAAATGATCTGCCTGATTTATATGTTTCAGTCGGTGCTGAAGGTGCTCGAGAGCCCTAACAGCTGGGACGCCTTCAGGAGAGCTGGAGGCTTCAACGGACTGCTGTCTCTCGTGATCGACATGGAAGGAGCGCTGTCTGACCCTCCCCAGGGAGAGGTGTGGAAGTCACTGGGGCATCAACCACTGCTGGACCTCCTCCTCCTCATTCTTCACATTCTGGCCTTGGCTGTGCATCTTCACACAGTAAATGCACACCATTTTGAGGCTGGTGGCTTTTATGAAAGACTGGCGGAGGCTCTACTGCACCTTGGCTGCTTCCACACCGAACGCTGTGAGAAAAACAAGTTTGATGGAGAAGAGGGCTTCTGTTCCAAGACTTCAGAGGACAACCAGTCTCCTGGAATGAGCTTCCACCAGTTTGTTGAGTTAGCAGAGGCCTCTGAAGCTCCTTCCTCTCCCTCTACCAACCCCCCGCAACCCAATCTGCCTGTTACACTTCGAACATGTATAAAGCTGGTCTCCTATCTCGACCAATTCGCCACCGGGACCTACTCTCCTCTGGAGTTAAACCTGGGACAAGAGTCTAAGGATACATGTGAGGGAGATAAAGAGAAACCAGAACCAGCAGTGTATTCAGGGTCCCCCCCTGTCCACTTGGGATCAGGCCCACAGTCTATGGAGGACACACTGGGAAGATCCAGAAATGCTGCACTCAGTATTTCCACAGTCTGCACAGAGTCTCAGTTCAGGTGGATATTTCTAACCATTTGGAGGTGGTGGAAGAGTCAGCCATATATTTAATGAGATGAATTTCTTCTACATATCTAGGTTGCAGGAATAAATGGGGTCTAAGTGATTTCATAAGTATCAACCCATATTTTGTTTTTGTGTTTTTTGCTTGGCTTACTTTAGGTTCACCTGCGATCATGTTATTCTTCATCCAGGAGCGATCCGAGTTGTTATGACTCTCCTTCCATCAGTGTTTACTCCTGAAGACCCACAGGTACCAAATGTTCCACTCCCCAATGCTGCATGCTGTTTAAAACACGATAGGGCCTCAGTGTGTGACACATTTCTTCACCTCTTTCCCAGCTCTCTAGAGAGGTCCAGTTCTCACTAGCTCACCACATCCAGGCCATGGTGAAATCTGAGCGAAACCGCCAAGTAATGTGTGAGGGGGGGCTCGTTTCCACGCTCCTGACCCACTGTCAGTGCATGCTTCTGGCTCCAAACCACCCGTTACATCTACCTGTTACACGGATATTGGAGAAGCTCTCCTCCCAGGCCATCACACATGCAGACTTAAGGTGAAACATACTTTGTCTTTTCTTTATTGTACTGAAGATAAAAATAGGTTTTGGATTTATTAGTTTTATTGTGCTATGTTTGTTTGATTGTTTTCCTCCTCAGAAAGTTCCTGTGTTTAGGGGACCCTCTGATGTGTTTTGCAAACAAAACGACCATGCAATCGCAACTAGACAACCCGCTGGTCAAAGATCCTGTTTCAAATGGTGCGTACTTGTTTTGTTATAATAACTTAATCTCACTGTAATCTGTTCTTTCAAACACTGTCACGCATTGGATTTTGGTTCTGTTGTCTAAACCAGGTCACAGTACAGAGGCAGCTCCCTCTTCTGGATCTGCAGTAAAGACACTGAAGCGGACCTTCAGCTTGATACACTCCACAACTCGCAGTGAATCCTGTGTTGGTTCTGCAATCCCTGTCCACCAGATTATCAGTCTGGTATCCATGACATCACCGCGCACCTTCAGACCACACAGAGTCTCATCCTCACCTGCCTTTGTAGAGTTTGACATGAGCGAGAGCGGATATGGGTAAGTCCTTATTCTACAAAAATCGTGAGTATATAAAATTTAAAAAAAGATGATTATTGAGAAAGTAATAAGTATAATAAAGTTTTGAATCTATTGTATACAGTATGTCCTATATAATATTTATATATATTATGTGTAATTGCATAGCATATATGCTCCTCAGTGAGGTTTTATTTGTCAGGAAATCACTGTGTAATGTAAAATAATTTAAATACATCATTCATTAACTGACTTCTTGCTTTGAAGCTGCCTTTTCCTGCCCTCTCTGGCCACAGTGAAAGGAGTGACTGCTGATTCAATCTCAACAGGTGGAATTGGAGGAGGTAAATGACTACGTCTAAACGTTTAATACACGTATTAAAATCTGACTAAAATGTCTCATCATCTCTCTCTCATGTTTTTAGACTGCCGGGGTTTCCCCCCTACAGCTGGTCTCTCATTTTCCTGCTGGTTCCAGATCAACAGGTTCAGTTCGGCCTGTGATTCCCACCCAATCCGACTACTGTCAGTGGTTCGCCACATGTCCCGGACTGAACAACAGTACATCTGTCTGTCTATCTCCTTCTCAGCCTATGATGGCTGTTTAGTCATCTCCACAGAGGAGGAAGCATTCACATACCTGGGTAAGAGCGATAAAGGTTTAGTCAATATTTGCTTTCAGTGAACCTTACATAACTTTTATTGATGGCCAAAAGCTTTGAAGAATTTGTTTAGCTTAGCTTAGCTTTCTTTCTAGCTTTCACTGTCAGCTTATTCCTTATCAGCTGTGTTTAAGGTGGAACTGCACATCATGAGTTTATCCTTCAGAGGTTAACTGAAGGTCTTACTCTATCTCGGTTTGACAGATATGATGGAGCCAGAAGTTTGCACTCCCACTTCTTTGCCTACATCACTGAGGTTTCGCTGCTCCAGCATGCTGGTCCCAGGTCAGTGGCACCATCTGGCTGTGGTCATGGCCAAAGACGTGAAGAAGAGTTGTCTAACTTCAGCATACTTCAACGGCAAGGCAGTGGGGACAGGAAAGGTATGACAAGAGGAGAGAGACTGATGATTGAACTGATTATAAGTCTAATGTGGCATGTATGTGTTCATGCATCACAGCTTCCACCTTTCATTTCTGTCAGATGAGGTATATTCAGCCATTCCCTGGTCAGTACGTCTCCATGGACCCCACAGCTGTGATTGATGTATATGGACTGATAGGAACACCACCTCTCTGGAAGGAGCACGCTGCTCTCGTGTGGCGAATAGGTCCTGCCTACATGTTTGAAGATGCTTTGAGCCCTGAGGCTGTAGGTGTCATATACACACAGGGCACGGCCTATGTGGGTAACTTCCTGGCTTTGCGCAACATAGGTGAGTCACAAGATGTGCAAGAATTTCACAGGATGTCTACAGTACTTGTTTTGTTTAGTTTCTGTAAGTCATCCTTGACAAGAACAGATACACTCTGAACTTGTAAATGTATTTGGTTACAGTTCATGAGTAACAATGATACTAGAACTAGATACGGTTGTCTTAGACATGTAAGGAATAGAGTTTTGATCAGTCAGTTTTTTGGTTATCCTTTTTGTGTTATGTTTTCCCAACATGCCAGGACATGCAGTAAATTATGTTGTTATGATGCCATGGTGCTAATCCCATAAATGCACGATTTTCTCTGCTGAACAGATGATGTGCTCCGATATAGGAGCATCATATATACTGAATACTTCAAATTCTTGTGTGGACAAATATGTCTATGTAGAAATATTTTCTCATTAGTACGTTAATGACACAACTATTTTTCTCTTGAAGAACCAGTGTGTAGGATTTAGTGGCATCTGGGGGTGTAGTTGCATATTGCAACCCACTTGTTTTTCCTCCTCCCCTGTGTAAAACAGTGGCCTTGAAACACACGATTAATGCGAAAGCTCCTAGAAGCCTATTGAGGCTGTGTTTAGTGTGTACGTTGTGGGCTACTGTAGAAACATGGCAGTTCAACTTTGCAAACTCTGTGGACCTGATAGATTTAAAAAGATAACAGTTCTTGTTTTCAGGTGATTATACACTATATAAAGAAACATAGTTATACATATTATATTCTGTAAATGGAGCCTGCTAAATATTATACACTGTTTAATAGTGATAATTATGGTGAAACATTACATTTGACTTTTGTTAACATACTGTTATACAGTACCTACAAGTATTCCCTCATCTCTTTGTGTCCAGATCCAGATGCTGAATCTCTCCCTCTCAGGCTGGTTCCTGAGGAGAGGATCTCATTTGGTATCAATCCAGCGATTTCTACATTAACAACTGTTGCACAGATCAGAGAGGATTACAATGAGGTGGACTGCAGACTGATTGCTAAAGAGGTAAAGTGAGTCCATGTTGAACCTATGTGTTTGTTGTTTTGATACAGACGGGCAATCATTATGTCTAATTACAGATGGGGATAACATCTCGAGATCAGTCCACCCCTGTGCTCCTCGCTCGAAACATCAGTCAGCACCTGAGTGGTACAGCTCGCACCATAGGAGCAGCCCTAGTTGGACATTTTGGTAAATGAGGTGTTATTCTGAAAGGTTTTTTGGCACTTTAGTGGATCTTTGCACACACTAGGTAAGCGCGTGTACCCTTCCTTCTAGGTGTGCGTACTTTCACCCCCAGGAGTGCATCCAATGGTTTCCTGTACGTCGGCGGCCCTGCAGTTGTTCTCAGTCTAGTTGCAATGGCGCCAGATGATAGCACTCTGTACGCAGCTGTTAAAGTTCTTGCTTCTGTGCTCGAGACCAACCCTGCCATGCAGCAGGAAATGGACCGCATCAATGGATACAAGGTGTGTCAGATCTTGTAAAATCACTGGTGGAACATTATGTATAAACAGACATGTAGTGAATTCTTGTGGCTGCCGAAGTCGGTCTGTGAACGCTTGGGAAGAAAAGAGCCGCAACTCGTCTTGACTTGAATAATCAGGACTTTATTCAAAGAAACAAGCGATTCTGAGATGCATCTCTGTGAATCTTCATGCCGAATGGTCCGAATCCCCCTCTCTTCACCTGGGCTAGGTCTTATATTCACAAACTCATGAATAAACATTCTGTCCTTTTAAGGAATCAACCTCTGTCATTATCATCCCTAACTTACTTGACCATCTGTTTTCTTACCAAGAGAGAACATAAATACCATAGAATGTTCATTCTAGCAGACCCACACATCATCCACCCAAAGGGTCGATCGTAAATACAACAGTGTTTATTTGGTCATGCAGCGTGAGATTGTAAATTCTAACAAATTAGGTTAGGCTCTTACAAATATGCACTTTCACCTTAGGAGAGACAACATAATACTATAGATGGCTAAAATTATACTACAGACATCAAAATCAGCTACCATATTGTTGTGATCTGTTCTTATTTATAATTTTCTCTGCTTGTAGCTACTGGCTTTCCTGTTGAAAATGAAGAGCAATCTGCTCAGCCACAGGACCTTTCAGTTGGTTTTGTATCTCTCAAGTTCAGTGGATCTGAGCTCTGGGTCTGGTTGCCTACACAACACACCTGCTTTCCAGGCCCTGCTGTGTGACCTGGAGGTAAGCATCCAAATTTTAGCATAAAAGTTCAGTGGATGTAGGGAATGGGTTCATTTTTATGTCCACCTTGTATTAATTTGGTACAGTTTTTATTGCATCTGGAAGTTAATCATGTTTTGTTGCTCTATCATTGCAACATGTGTTCAGGTGTGGCAGAAAACATCAGATAATCTGGACCTTTCAGTTCTAAACCACTTTGCTGAAATCCTGAAGTCCTCAAGGTAACTCCAACATCTTATCAGCGTGTGACCACACAGAATATGTCGCTTTAATCTAATTTACTATTAACTCACATGGGCAGTAAGTTACAGTACACGACACAATAAAGAGGTTCTTGTTCAGGATTGGAGACAGACTTTATCGGCTGTTCTGTCAACATCTGAAGCAGCCTGTCATCAATATCACGGAAATGTACAACTGAAATAGTCACAGGAATGTTCAACAGAATCAGTCACAGAGGCTGAAGAGAAGAGCATGACTGTGTGCATGGATTGCTGAATTAGATTTTCTGTCTGTGGGGACAGATTGTGAATGATATTAACGCCCCCTCTGTTTCTCTCTCAGCAGTGACAGCACAAATGCAGCAGTCATGCACAGTATGGGCCTTTTACCAAAGCTGCTATTCAAGCTATCTGATCCTACCGTGACTGTTCAGAAAGTTAAGATCATTTCTGGTGTCATCACATCCCTGCTAAAAGCTGACTTTAGTCCTCTGGACATCAGCAGGTACAGTCTGGGAATACACCAGCCACAACCGTGCTCCTATGTTACAGTTTTCACATAAGATATAAGTAGGTTTTGGGAATAGTTCTGTATTTCAAATGTTTTTCTTTTATTTGTCAGACTTGGTCTCCTCCTGGTCTACACACTTCCTACTCTTAGTAACACAAATGAAGGCAACAAGATATCCGACAGTGATCTTTCACAGGATACACCAGGTACACCATTCAACACACATCTTAGACAGTACATTATGTGTCTCACGTGTCTCATTGTGTCTCACAATAGTAATCGGTACTGACCCTGACTTGTCTTATCGGTGCTGTAGGTCAGAGTTCTGATCCCGCCAGCCTCATCTGGATCCGCAACCAGATGTTATTCGCTCTTTGCGAAATCCTCAACTCGTCCAGGCTTCTAATAAAAGAGTGAGTAGCAGCTGTTACCATTTAGCTAAACCAAGAGTGGAACAAAAACATATTTTCCCAGTATTTCATGAGTCATAATGTCATGCCAGGAACATAAACTGAATCAGTCTGTCATGTTCCCCACTAGTCAGCAGAAGGCCTTCTTCAATACCCTGGGCAGTGATTGGTTCCTGCTCTTCCTTCAGCCCCACCTTCACCCCTCCACCTTGAAACTGGGTCTTGTCTTGCTCACACACTTTCTGTCGAGTCCCAGCCAGGAGACCAGCTTCAGAGAGGGGGTACTCCCAGGAACATTCATAGACAGCATTGAGGAACCTTCTGCTGTCATGGGTATATAAAGTTGTTCTCAAAGTGAAGCAGAGAAATAAGTTGTTGTTGTCATTTTGTCTTTTTATCTGGAATCATGATGTAATTCTGTGAAGTTAATTGGATACACAATTCTGATGTCTAAATTTGGAGGTTTTGTTCTACATCTCAGCGTTGGTTACGTGCAGTTTGGTGTAATGAACAACAGTTAAATCATCAGATTTAACAGATTTTTGCACTCATGAACTGCATTGTGACTTGAATCTTAAAATTAATATGCAAATTGCAGTTTTTAATAATGTGAGTGAAACAACACAATTCACAGTTATTTCAAATTTAAGTCTATTTGAATAATTTGAATGTCTTACTTTCATCAAAAAATCTGTTCATTGATTTCTTGCCTTGCCAGACAACCTTCGAACCCATTCTCGGTCTTATGAGTGCTCCAGCACCACGTGTCCAGGCTTTGATGTTCTACAGGGGCTGCTGATCAGACACTCTGGCATGCCTCAGGTTTATGCAGCCCTGGCTGCTTTGCTGTTGGGGAAGAAGGCCAGTCACACTGCAGCGGGAGAGGTGAGTAATTTTTCATCTTGTAAATCATCTCCCTCCTCATTCCTGTCATAATGCTTTATTATGTGTCATCTACAGGTGCATTTGGATGATGTCCTACAGTCACTGATTGACAGCCAAGCAGACTCTCCTGCTCAGCAGCTCTGTGTTGAAGCTGCAACAATACTGCTGGAATTAGTCAAAGTCATCACTCAGGTAGGAACATAATAACCTCACATCTTTAGTAATTCCTAGATAATATATAAAACATTTTTATTTTTGTTTTTACAGCCTGTTCCTCTAACAAAGCACAACTCAGGCACTGATGCATCATGGGAGTATCAGCTCCCAGCAAGTGTGATGCAGTTCTTCTGTCTACTCCATAACCTCCGGCCAAGGGACCCACTGTGGTCATCACCAGATTTCCTCCATGCACTCGCTGGAGTTGTGTACCCGGTGGACGGTTCAGAGGTTTGTGTTTGTGTCTGAATTTATTAAACCTAAACAGTTCTCATCTCTCTGCTTTTATTCACTGTGTTTTTTTACTTCCATCAGAGTGTGGTTGAGCCTTGCATGATGAGTGAGGCTGAGGACACATTCAAGACTCAATCGAACAGGAAGCCAGTGTGCGATTTCATCCGTATTCTGCTAATGGACAGTCTTCTTAATGTGCCTGCCAACACCAGCACACATCCTCTTATTCTGTTGCTGGAGGTGAATGTACACACACGCACACACACACGACTAATACAAGCTATTATTACGGTAATTCTGTTAGTTCACGGGTTACTCAAATATCAACATGTATGTAAAGAATATGTAGTATTTCCAAAATGCATCAGCACTCAGAAAAAGCTGCAAATCTCTCATTTCTCCAGAAGGTGCCACTCTTTGCTCAGTTACTAAATTAGGCACAGACAAGGTACTGCTGATAAATTTATTCACCACTAGGAGGGAGAGAACACCAACAGGCTGAGAACTACAGATTTCTTTTGAGGTGTTTTCAGCTAGATGAGCTTAACCTGCATGCATACACACCACCAACACCCACACTTGAGACAAGGGCGTTCCCCTCACTATCAAGCATAACAGAAGTAAGAGCTGTCAAATATCAAAATGTCTTCCCATTTGTTCAGTTTCAATCATGTTTTGATGTCACAGTTTTGTCCTGATGGTGCATCACTGGGACAGAAGCAGAGTTTCCAGACCGAGCTACTGGAATTTATCATGGACATCATCTACGTGCTCAGTCAAGAGGAAGAAAACAGCACTCATCTCATCTCACAAGGTAGAATTACAATGCTTTACGGTTCAAACTGGTATGACCATGTCCTTGCAAAAAAAAGTGTGTATATATATATATCATCTGAATGTGCTTTTTATCTCAGACTCTCAGAGTGAGAGGCCTGAAGGACAGATGGGGACACTGATGGAGAATGTGGTGCTCTTCAGTAAGACTCTGCTGCAGAAACTTTACAGTGGAACATTCTTGGCACACTCCGAGAGTTTGCTGAACTTCCTCGCAGATCAGATTGTAGTGGTGAGACAAACTCCTAGAGAAACACATGCATACAGTAGATACTTAATATGGAAAAAACATTTTCACCAAAGAACTGATATTTTAAAATCTATAAAACTGCAAAGTGTTAATTACAATGTGGAGTTCTGTTTAGCTCTGAATTGTGAAAAGCTGCCCACAGATCAAAAATATTTCATGTGAGTTTTATACTAACTGATAACAGATACACTGCTGTATATTTCTAGGCTCTGGAGAAAGGCCAAACTCAGAAGGAGAAGATGATGTCGGCCTTCTACTCGTGCACCAATAAAGTCCTGCTTTATTTCTTGTCTCAACCGCGTCAGACCCACGAAGAAAAGGAAGTGGTCATTGGGGCATTACAGACCTTTATGGAACGCTGGGATGTTGTCATGGCAACTTACAATTCAAATGCAAACTTCATTACATGCCTTCTTCGTTGTCTGTTACTGATACGATCTTGCAGGTAATAGCAAAACCAAAATTCACATGCGAATATACACAAATGTGTAGTTGAAACCAGGATTCACTTGTATACTTTATTTCTGTAGCTACCCTGAAGGTTTTGGATGTGTGACGCAAAAAGTGCACAACAGGAAAACTTTGTCAGTCCTGTTTGCTACCAAATCCAGACCCCTCAGCAACAGAGCAGACATTACCACAGGTATGACGGCTTGCGAGGATTTATTTACATCCATCACTTTAGCCTGATGTTTGTGTAGATATTTACAAAAATATTAGCTTATAGAGGTTTTTACGGAATCATCAGAGTTCAGAACAAATGTCTGTGCATGTTTTCCAGATGAGAGAGAACTAGTGTCCTTAGCAGAGGCGTGCTGGTCAAAGGTCATGACGGAGAGGCAACACATGCTTGAAGAAACCTTCAAGATCGAAATCTCAGCGAGCCATACAGCAGAGACCGGGCCTGTCAGGATGACGGACATCAGCCCCCTGTGGGAGGAGATGGCACACAAAACTTGGCTGCTATTCACAGGTTAGCTCTCACTGTAATAATAATTGCAGAAGAAAAATAATGAATGTTAGCTCCATGTTCTTGACATTTGAATTTGATTTTATGTCTTCTCAGAATCTCAAAAGAAGAAGGTAGCAAGCGGCTCTCATAATACGTTTGAAATAATCAGCAGCGCTGTTCTCTCAGCTCTGGGCAGACAAGGCAAAGAGTCAGTAACAGTGCAGGTAAATACACACTCCCTCCATGTTTGGTTCTTTTGCACAAGATAGGACCTAGAGAAATGTATGCTTGTGACTGCTGTTCCCCTTGAGGAGTGTGGGGTCGTTTCTTTTTCCCAGGTGCCCCTGCATCCCGGAGCGCTGTGCCCAAACACTCATCCAAAAGTCACTGTCTATGTTTGTGCCGTGGGCCGTCCAGCCCTGTGGGGGTGTTTGATTATTTCTTTAAATGGATTTGGATTATCACAGCTGATTGCCCCTGAGTGGGCATAGTAATTGATATCTGTTAGGCCTATCCATGGGAACACTCGCTACAACACACTGTTTGCTGCTGAAGGTTAAAGACGCGTTTATTGTTGTTTTTCCCCCCGAAACACGTGGCCCACATCATTAGTTCCCCCACAACGCTTAAGACGTCGAGCCATCTGGAGCAGGGAGCGGGGACATATTACTCAGGCACACAGGCATGAAATTACCGCGTCTGTGTGTCTGTCTCACCCCCACAAAGTGTGTGTGTGTTCTTGTTTGTTCGCGTCTCTTGCCGACAGAAATCGGGTTGGCAATTATAGTGGTACCAATCTGATGAAAACATTATTCATTTGATGTTATTCTTTATCATATCAGTCTTTGACAGGCTATCAGAGAGGGTGATGAATTGTTTTTCCATCTGAGAGGCAGAGGGAGGGACGTTTTTTCCTCTCTGCTGTGTGTTGCACCACTTTGCTCTGAGTAGGTTACAGCATGCAGCGAGTGTTCATAAAACTGATATTCAAATGATCAGTAGTGGTCAGCCAGTCTGCTCATTTTCCATTCATCCTCATGAAGAAAGAAGTGAGTCATTAATTAATTTCTGGATCATCAACTTATGACCTTTGGTTGGCAAGTCATGAGCTTGTGTGGAGTCTCTTTTCAGTCATTGGATCAATACTAATGTATTTCCACAGAGCCCTGAGCATAGTTTCCGAGTCTCAGATATCTACTTTTCTTATAGAAAAAAGCGTTTTAATGCCTACAGTAGGTAATGAATGAGAATACAGAGACTGATAGACAGACTGTGTCCTCAGTCAAGCTTCAGTGCAATCCTTCCAGAGATTTATTTCATCAGCGAATGCAGTTTCCATAATCATATCTGTGTCCTCATATTAGAAAGATAATTAACAGCACTAATGATCACGTTAAGTTCATTACACATTCACTGCCAGCCCAGAATGAAGTTGACATTATGTTGCCTTATCATCAAAGGTGGCGTATTGTTGGGAAGTCATTAAAATGGAAATGAGTGTGATGTTCTGATGTTAATTGCAGAGGGAAGAGATGAGTTATGTATTTAATGCAGCATTTAAAAAGCCAATGAGGTTCCTATCTGCTAAATAGGGTAATTAATGCTATATATTACTTATGTTTGTCCAAATGAAGGAATGAAATTAGGAGATGATGACGCCGACTTGCTGTTTATCTGTCGCAACACGGCTCTAGTTCGCAAACTTCATTATTACTCTCTTTTTTGTCTGTAATATTTCTATAATCTCCCCTCAAATTACTCCTTTATTTCTTTCTGTGCACAACTTCTCATTTGAATAGGCAGTCAGTCATTTGGAGAAACAGTTTTCATTCTCCAGAGAGCTTGTCAAAGTTTGTCGTCAACTTTACGCATGGGTTTATTCCGAAATCATGTGAATTTTGGCATCTTTTTTTATAACACTAGTTGTTTGTTTTTTTTAATTGTACTTGGAATCAATTATTGCATTCATGGGGTTATGCTGCAAAACACAGAATTAGCATCGGTAAATAAGACTCGATATAAAGAGTTACTGCATGTTCATTCAGTCAATTAAATGGCTTTCCTGGGTCAGCTGTGAGGATGGACACATGTTGTTTCACTAGTCTCTCAGCGAGCACTGCTGTGATGATGGGCTTAATGAAGCAGTTAACAGTCAGAATATGATCCCAGTGTGTCTGTTGAACATGAGCATCCTGCAGTGTCAATACGGCTCTGTTTTGGGTTTTTCCATTTTTTTTTTTAATTTTCTCTTTTTAATCGACACATACACACTCGCTCACACACAATAAAGGCGCACGCACACTTACCTTGCCCTTGACTGTGGCTTGGCTCAGTGATATTAATGTTTATGTTAATTAGATCACACCAACAAATGATTACATTTCCAGACAGGGTTATTGTAAGCCACTGTAGCCACTAGCTTATTTTGCCCAGTGAATGCAATTTAGAACAGATGTAATTGTATGAATGCATTGTAATTGCATGAGGAAACAACAATACCATTATGAATATACAATCTGTGAGAACATGATGTGTGTTGTGTGTGTACAATATGAGCTAAAGGAAGAGCGATTGTGCTGCCCGCTCTTTTCATTTGCACCCATCATGTTACTCTCGTTTCTTTTGCAGGAGTTTCTGTCCTACATGGAGTCGCATCGACTGAGAGGCCACAGCATGTTTGAGAATATGAGGACAAACCACTTACAGGTTTGACAAAATTGTTACCATGAATATGCTGAAATAAAGGTTATTAAAATGGCAAAATTGCACCTGTAATAATGTTTATTTCTGTCTCATGTATTCCCTCTAACCTGAGCCTGTTTCTGTGCCTCAGCTACAAGGCAGTGTGTGGGAGCAAGTGAGCTCCAAGTGGCTGCATGTGGAGTCTGAGCTACTGAGGGAAAGAGCTGTGTTCGGCCCTGGCCCAGGAGTGCTGCTGAGCCGAGACTGGGTGCAAGATGCTGCTGAAGGACCCAACCGGACCAGGCCACGCATCCGCAGAAAGGCTCTGAGACGGGTAACGCCTTTCGCTTTAGAGCAGGATCTCAGTGTTCAACTAGTACGTAGTCCAACCTTTAACAGTGTCATGTATTGTTACAACAGGTACAAGGAACGCTGTGTCTGGGTTTAAGGATTGGCATGTCAGATGAGAACAAAAATAAAATAGAAGGTGACACAGGTAAAGAAAAATGTTGCCTGTTGAGTTTTTAAAATGTACTTCTTTAATGTGGGTGTTGGCTGTAATATCAGGAAAATGAATTTCCTTTGTTACAGAGCCCAAGATCTTGTGTGAAGTTGGAGCAGAGGCTAAAGAGGATGAAGAGGAGGGAGGACCGGATTGTGACCGTCTGACCTTCTTCCCTGTTTTGAAAGAAACAACTGCAATCACAGAGGATGCACTCGACCCCTTAACACCCGAACCCTGCTCCCACACACAAGATTGCCCCGACATACGCATAATCCTGCAGGAGCTGCACCCTGGAGCTGAGGTACTGCAGCACAGAAGGGTGTGTTGGTATGCTGGGCTAAAAACAACATGCTTAAAGACAAGCGCAACTTCTTCTCACCCTGCTAATATTCACAATCATAATTATCTGATAGCGACTAAGGGATTCCAATAGCCCAGCGCTGCTATCAGAATTTCATCTTTCCTCATTAGTGTAATGTTTTAATGTCGAGGCCCAGCTCAGCTCTTCTCATTCTTCCAGTGAGTTAGAAACCAAGGCACATGTTGACGGGGACTCTCATCACTCCGGCAACCAGCCGCGGCTTTTAATGTTTCTGACAGAAGTATTAATAAAAACAGTAGGAGGTGATGCAAGCTGTCTTACATCCGCTTAGTAAGTGTGTGATGTGTGCAAGTGTGTCCTGTTGTCTTGCAGTGGTTCAGTGTGTGAGTCCTGCTGAGCTTCCTGTCAAATGAACACAGTCATTAGCTCTGAAAAATGCACACAGGCATACACACGGACGAACACACACACGCACACAGAGTAACACACAAAGGGAGACCCACTCATAATTAGCTTGCCAGCGCCAATAGTGTGATTATGACAGTAATGTGTGTGGGGAGAAATCAATGGTCTGACATTAGGCTCTCAGTCAATAAAAGTCCTCCTTTTCTCTCCTTCTTCCCATCATCAGCTAAATCACCCACAGACTGATAACACATATCTGTCCAGAGCACAGTAAGGAGATAAGAAAACAAGTTTATTGTTATGTATTTAATTATTAGTTATTGTTGGGGGCAGTAGGCCTGATGTCAGCTAATGTTTATTGGTGGAAAATTCCATAAAATCTGACCATATCGCTGATACAGCTCAGTATAAGATTTCTGTGCCATATAGCTGAGAGTCACTCACCTTGACTCCTCTTAAATGCTTTCACATGTCAAGTGATATTATCCATCACAGCATGTCTATGTGTGCTTCCAGACGAGAGGTTCTGATCACTTAGCAGGTTTCCCATTGTGTGTGTGGCAGTGATTAATTCTCCTAATAATGGCCAGGCATGGCCTCCTCCTGCACCAAGCATGTGACTCCGTGTCTGGGGGTAGGGAGTCTGATTTGATTAGTATAAATTGTGAGGAGCCTGCGGGTGTGTTGGGGCCCCATATGGTTTTTGGGTGCTGTGTCCCAGAGGGCCTGCAGAGGGGCCAACACAGAGACAGCCAGGTGCACACACTCACTGTGAAATGAGGGGAGACAATAGAATTAGCCGCACATTATCACAATGCAGTTAGCATTAGCTACAGCCAGCGCTGAAAGCAGCATGTGGGTCCACTTTGGCACTGGATGAAACACACAGCTGAAAAAGGGGCTGGCCTTTCTCCTCCCCATCAATCAGCTCTGATAATGAAGTGTTCAACTGTGTCTTTTTAATAATGATTAAAATATGTGATTAAAATGATCAATCAAGTAAAGCCTGAAGTGCCTGCGTTGCTGCCATGTCATGTCCCAGGAGAGAAATGTGCTGATGTGTATTGTGCCTCTCACATGGGGCTTAATGTATCTCTCTTCCCCTCTCTTTCTCTCTCTGTAGGTAAAGGCTAAGATGTGTGTAGTGATGGTGAGCGGCCTCAGCGTGACCGAGGGGGTGCTGCTGTTTGAGAAGGAGAGCTTGCTCTTGTGTGAGGGATTCACTCTCAGTTCAGCTGGAGATGTCTGTTGCAGGAAACACCACCCCAGCAGGTACAGCTGTGTGCCGTTAGAGCAATAACGTAATGAGCATACGTTTAGCTTATCCGTTGTCTCAGTCTCAGCCCCTGTGTCCCTTTCTCTCCCTGCCAGTGTGAGAGATTCCTCTATTTCCACCACACTGAGTAAAGAGCTGCCAAAAGCCAGGTGCAGACGCTGGCCGTATGAGGATATCAAGGAGGCCCGCTTCATGCGTTTCCTTTTAGAGGTCAGACATGCAAACGCTAACGCTAACCCAGATGCTCTGAATTGTTATGCATCTTATTAGATGTTAAAGTTTGTCTTTAAAGAAATCACATTTGTACATTTTGCTTGCTCTTGCAGTTGTTTTAAATTAAATTTTATATATTTGTATATTTGATATGTTGTATCAATCAAGCTGCGTGTGAAGTCTACATTTCTAGGGAACTGATAGATAAAAATATCTACTTGACACAAAAATCTTACCGGAGTTACTAAAAGA
This sequence comes from Protonibea diacanthus, assembly GCA_028641955.1. Taxonomy (NCBI): domain Eukaryota; kingdom Metazoa; phylum Chordata; class Actinopteri; family Sciaenidae; genus Protonibea; species Protonibea diacanthus. The sequence goes on from CM053989.1 coordinate 13,319,131, forward strand.
GCCACTGTGCCTTTCTGTCAGGACAATGCTATCGAGGTCTTCATGAAAAACGGACTTTCAGCCTTCCTGGTGTTCCTGAATAGAGACCATGTCTCTGCATATAAGAGGTACCACATTTACATAGACTGAACGTTGGGAAAAAAAAGTTTTTATTTTCAGCCTTCTGACTGATCTTTACTCTTTTCTCTTGGCAGGATGTGCTCAGTAGTGCCAGCATTAAAAGGCAGAGGGGTTGCTGAGGTCATTGCCAATGCCAAGTAAGTGTTCACAGTCAGTCAGAACATTTTGAGACAGATACACTTAATCACTTCTTTTTATTTCATCAATTGAAATGGAAAATAAATCAAAGAATAGTTGTGTGATTTATATTAAGATATAATGAAAATATTATTTATGTTTTTAAGGCTGCCTAAGAGGTTACAATAACAGCAGCTTTTTGGTCATTTGATTGGCTTGTGTTCCACCTTCCTTATTCTCCAAACATCTTGATTGACTCTAGCCACTGAGTTTGGCGCCATCAGTCCTGGATAAGTCCTTATCCTTTTGTCCTCAAACACGTCATCTCCTCCTCCTCCCCCTCCTCCTCCTTTTCCTCCCGTAAGCTTCTCCTTCTGCTCTTTACATCTCTTAGCACATGTCCTGCACAGGCTGCTCTCATGGACCAGGTACACATTTTCCTCTGGTTCTGATTTTACCTTCATCATGCCCTCACCGTCCCCCTGACCATATGATAGAGGATTTCGTTTTATGTTTACTTTAGTGAGGTTGCGAATGACTGTCACAAACTCTGGTAGCTTGATGAAGAGGTTATCAAAGAGGCCTAACTCTTCCAGACTATCTAGAGCCACTATAGTTGGAGGTAGGGTGTCTAGCTGGTTCATCCCCAGATTGAGACTCCTGAGGCTGGTCAGAAACCCCAATGTGGCGGGTAAACCTGCAGAGGTTAGGCGGTTGTTAGAGAGGTTGAGGTAGGTCATTCCCACAAGGTTGCCAATGGACTCGGGCACAGACTCCAGCCTGTTGCTGTGGAGATCCAGCCATCTGAGTGACGAGAAGTTCCCAATGTTATCTGGGAGTTTCTGTATCAGGTTGCGACTGAGGTCCAACTCGTCCACATTGGTCAGTTTGAGGAGACACTTTGGGAAGATAGTTATACCCATGTTGCTAAGGGTGAGTCTGCGCCGTCCATCCTGGGTCATCCGTATTGCCTTTTTTGCAGTCTTGAGGGTCACCTTGGTCCCTTTGGCTCCCTTCCTTTTGGGCATGGTACTGCAACACAGAGAATTACTGAACAGTTCAGGTTCAAATTTCAGCTCGGCCACACTCGTGAGTTACCCCCAAGAGGCTGATTTGCAATAATTTATCTAATCTACAGCACCACACAGTACTATAGCAAATAAATGTGTTGTGTGTATGTTTACGTGTAAGTATGTGTGTGTAAGGCTGATGTGATTTATTCAGATACAAGGGCTTATGTATGGCCCGGGGCAGTAGGGGAAGCATGCTCTCTGAGGTATGAGAGCTTGAGCTGTGTGTGTGTGTGTGTGTGTGTCACAGTGTCTGCACTAGTGTGTGCTCACCCAGTGTTGCCCATGGGGGTATTTAAGAGCACGACTCTCTAATTAAGGCTAATGCTGGGGAACAATAGGAGTGAGGCGACACTGGGTAATACAGCAAAAACAAATGAGTGCTGATGCTCCCTCACCATTCAACTGATTCAGCTGTTCGGCTCTTTTCAGGCAAGAACGGTGTGTGTGTGTGTGTGTGTGACATCCACATGCAAGTGTGTGTCGACAGACATGGATGTACTGTACTAAAGTGCACGTGCATAAAGAGTCAAATCAGGACTTTGATAAATGATAGTTAGGTAGTGTTGGGAGTGTGATGAGGGCTTCGCTCTTCTCCCCTCCCTGTCTAAAAGAGCAAGGTGTGTGTCTGTTTGTGTCTGTGTTACACCCCAAGGCCCTCTCTCGCCTCATTCATCATCCTCAGGATGAGAGAGGTTATCCACTGTGCTTGTTCCTATTATAACCTCCTATAGAAAACTATTGCATGAAATTATTGCCTGCAATTAGATAACACATACTGAGCCAAATGCAATGATTGATTTAGTGTAGTTTTACAAAATAATTTGGTCAGGAGTTATTGGACGAGAGGAGGTGTCACTGGTGTTAGAAATCGGATACACTTCAAGTAGCCCCTCGCTCTTTTAAACCTTTTTTACTCCATGGATCCTTATTTCAGTTTTCAGCTGGTATTCTACTTTATTCTCGTCTAAAACTTGTATCCATATTTTCATAAATGAGGATATGTACTCACCATATTTTATCTTCTTGTTCTCTGAGTTGATATTAATCAAGTACTGAGATTGCCTTCAGTTTTAGAACTGACGATCCAGCATTAAGCCTCTCACCTATGGACCAGAAAAACAAAACATAGCACCATAAAACTACAGTTCCCATTTGGTCAGCATGTAGAAAGTGTACTAATAATACCTTGTAGTTGTATCTCACAACGTGGCGATGAAGTCAAGAGGAAAGATCAAGGAATGCACCGTTTGTGTATATCAACATTTCCCTAGCCTACCCTACACCAAACAGGGAAAGTCAAGGTTCCTTTTGTTTAATAGCGTTACTTAGCAACTGGGGTGCTTGGCGCCAGGACTTTATTGCCATGTTACTGGCCACAGAGGGAAAAGAGATTTCAGTAGCAGTTTAATGCGTTCCCAATTTAGATTAAACAAGTTTAGATAAGTGTTCCATGAGTGAAATACTGATGAAATGTTCAGCAACATTGTCAGATGTTTTGTTTACCTAAACACGCATTGTGATAAATTAACTGGAAACCAGGTATTTTGATGGAGCAGTTTTACGAGTGTGTGCCTCTATCTGAGTGAATGCTTATTAAAGGATCCCCTTACAGCACTCTTTGAACACACACACGCATAACTAAATTAAAAAAGCAGCTGTAGAAGAAACTGTTTGTCTTAGCTATGAAGCAGGAACTAATTTTTCTTCTGCGGCAGAAAGGTGTCATTCCTGTTTGACCAGTAACCATTAACCTCTGTGTCAATAAAAAAACGCACGGTGCAAGGAAAAAAATATTACTTCCTCTTTCGAGAAGCTGATTTTCCTGACACAGACTAGACAGATAAGTTACCTAAAGCATATTTCCTTACAACCTACAGATGGCAACATGTGCTACATCCGCCACGTCTGTACTCACTCCTTATACTACCTATTGTAACTCACCTCAGCCCCATAACTGCTCTGACAGCTGTGTATACATTTCAGTTTCACTCACTCACCTCCACTCTGCTGCTTCAGAACTCTGCTGTGTTACATTTCAATGCTGGTTGCCAGGCAACAGAGCAAGCAAAAAAAAAAAACTTTGTGTGTCGTGGGCACTGCTCAGTGATCAGCCTGTGATGCTAATTCAAGGTATTTGTTTTTTTCCTTGTACTTCAGGAAGACTCCTGTGGTTGAAAAGGCAGCCCTTGTAAAATGGCAGGTAATGCAATAAACATGGCACTTCATTTATTTTGTTTAGTCAGAGTTGTTTGTGCTCACAGACAAATTTCTTACTGCTTTAATATCAGAAGAGGCTGCCCAAGGAAACTCAAAAAGAAGTCATCATACCAAAATGCTTTTCTTGGTGCCAGTTCTGCATGGAGAAGCACATTAAAACCCACCATATCTATGTCATATGACTTTTAATGAAGAAATATCTCACTTATAACATATAAATAACACACTTTTTTTAAAATTAGCACATTTGTTTCTTTTCCGTTGGTCTCCAGATAGTATCCAAACACAATTATAGGCATTCTTTACAGGGCTAATGCTGAGTCAAATTAAAATTACCATGGCAAGTTTTAAAAAAAAGTTTTAAAAAGTAAAATGTCCCTTGAAACTATTGAGTTTAGGTTATTTAAATATTTGTAACAATTATTCTTTATTTCTTCTCTCTTCACTTATATTTTGATCTGGAGGCTGCTTTAAAAGGATTGATAGGGATAATAATAGCTAATGATATTGAAATATAACATATTTAAATGAAACTATTACAAACCTCCTCTGTAGACTATAAACGAACCCTAAGCTATAAAATAAGCAAAGGTATGTGTTTTATGACCATCAGAGACTTTTAAAAAAAGTTTTAAACTTTTTGAACTTGATCATCATGATTAAGTGAAGCAGTCTTTTCAATGATAAAGTCAGCACTGTATCTCATCCTGCTGTGTCTAATCTACCTAATACTTGTTCACCATGTCAAAAAACAGTAGATTACATTACATAACATTAAGATGCTAACAGGAGTTAATTTAGTTAATTTAGCAAGGATACCGCTTACCTAACTTACAAATGTTAGACTATTACTCGCTGTTTCAGCCAAAATGTTGCTTAGATATGATTCATAGGAATTCAGTTCCACTTTTATTTAAAACTATATGCTTGTGTTTTGTAATGTGGTTTCATAATATTCTTGTCTATCCTCTAGAAAGGGGAAATAAGTAACTTTGAGTACTTGATGCATCTGAACACAATCGCTGGGAGGACATACAATGACCTGATGCAGTATCCAGTCTTTCCCTGGGTCCTTGCTGACTACCAGTCAGAGGTAAGACCACACACAGTCTTTGTTTTGAACATGCATAATGTTGGGAGCTAAGGTACTGAAAGTATTATGGGTTTGATTTATCTCTGTCCTCGATAGACCCTCAATCTGTCAAATCCTGCAACTTTCCGTGACCTGTCTAAGCCAATGGGAGCGCAGACAGAGAAAAGGAGACAGATGTTTTTGCAGAGATATGAAGACATAGTGAATGATGAGGAGGAAGGTATGTGCTCAGTTCTTTACTTTTCATTCTTTCGTTTTTCTTTTTTTTCTTTTTTTTTTACTATTCGATGTACTTTTTACTCAACGCACTTTAACTCTGTAGGAGATATGTCTGCACGATGCCACTACTGTACCCACTACTCCTCAGCCATCATTGTAGCGTCCTTCCTTGTCAGGATGGAGCCATTTTCACACACCTTCCAGACACTGCAGGTGAGGCCATTAGCACGTGAAGAGGTTTATTCATGAATAAAAGACAATCTAAACTTCTGATGGCACCACAAGGTTTTCATTGTGTCTTTGCCATGCAAGGCTCCTCTAACAGATTGGTGCTCTGCAGAAGTCTTGACTTCCATACATATGGATACATGCATATGCATGTATTCATACAAAGTCATGTCACTGTAAATATAGGTATAATATAGGTGAAATTATTTTTATCACTGTTGATCACTGGAGGGTTTTTTTTTATTTCTCTGAAGAAATAAAAGAGTTCGTTTATATATATTTGTATTTCCACTAAGGCCATTCTGCAAACGCAGTGCTGTAGATGCCCATCGACACTCATTACTGTCATTTCCTTTTTTTTTTACTTTCAAACATAATCTTGCTAATGATATGGCTCTAATATGAGCTATTTTAAGTCACTCTCCAACTCCTGTTTCAATGCTGTTTTAGGTCTGAAAGCTGATTATAGGTAGATTTCAATATATATGCAAATAATTACAGCAAGCATCTAAAAGAAGCCAATACAAGTAGCCACAGATGTTACCAATTTACAATACAGAATCCAATTGATTATAATGAAAAGGCATGCATATTTGATAGTAAGAATAAAGCAATAAAAATGTTAGTTTGGTGGCGCCTTTTTGTCTTCTGAAGCGCATAACGGGTGTGTAGTAATATCCATAACTGGATTTACATCTGTAACCGAGTTTACAAGTATATATGCTATTTTCATTCATTGAGGTAATTGTTTTACTCTAAATTACATTCTCTCTCATGAGATTTCCATCATAGATTATGGAATTTTACAGAAAGATGAAAAGCTTCCTTCAAATAGTAGCAAATATTTCCTGCTTACATAATACAATGAAGAATATAAAATATGGTTCACTACACTGAATCAGACAGACTACTTTTATTAATATGCCTGTTACAAAGTTCGGTTCAACAGTGTGCCGGGGGTCTGACAGTGTTGTGTCCCCGCAGGGAGGGTTTGATATCCCAGAGCGGATGTTTTACAGTGTAAAGAAGGAGTGGGAGTCGGCTTCCAGAGACAACATGGGGGACGTAAGAGAGCTGATCCCAGAATTCTTCTACCTGCCGGACTTCCTGCTCAACTCCAACCACATCCAGCTGGGTCAGGCAAAAAAAAAAAAAATCATCCTCTGTGTTTCTAAATGAACAACTAAAAGATTTAATTTCCTGTTGATACATTTCCCATGTAAAAGCACCTTTATGTGCTTGAACGATTAGGCATTTTTATTGTCAGCAAATCCCATGAAAAGAGCCAAACCAAAAATATATGTCTCTCAATACTTTCCGACTTTTCTATGCTGTCTGTGTCTCTCAGCTCCAAGCCCATTTATTTCCAGAAGACATAAATCTGACAAAAACCTGGTCAAAGTTTCTGAAACAGTTGGGCACTGTAGTTTTTAGCAAACATTACTCATACAAGAGTAAATAGTGAAGTTGTTGTACTATGTGCCTATGTGCCTCATTAAGACACATTTGGTGGTCTAGTGATTATTTACGGCAGCAACATGTATGTATGTATGTACATGTATTTGGGATTGAAAATTATAATGGTGATAAAAAAATAAACTACAGTGTCAAAAGTAATGAGGGAACATGTCAACCAGTTCAACAGTGTGGCTCACTGATGTGTTTTAGTTTAGAAAAACAGTGGAGGTGGGTGGCACAGAGGAATAAGCAGTATTAATCTCTGGCTAAACAGCTAAAACTTTTTAGTTAAATCACTTTATTTTGGTTTTGGTCTTTCCATCATGTGTACAGTATCACTCTAGCCTTTAAAGGTACCCTGTCTTCTTGAAAACAAACACAAATACGCTCACGTTATTACTAAATGTCCTACAACTGTAAAATATGAATGTGGCTGCTAGATTTCAGACATGAAATAATTGTTTACTCTTGAGTAAAAAAAAAAAATTCCACAGGGTGTCTTTAAACTCCTTTTAAAAGATGACACACCGTGATGTGTTGTTACCTGGTATGTTATATGAATTGTATATCCATATCTCTCTCAATAGGCTGTATGGAGGATGGTACGACTCTGGGAGATGTGGAGCTGCCTCCATGGGCGAAAGGTGACACCCAGGAGTTCATTAGAGTCCATCGAGAGGTCAGTGAACCTCGACCTCACCGAGCCTGTCCATTACGATTGGCCAGTCTGGCCTGTTACATACAGGGACTTTTCCCATAAGACTTAATGTTTGCCAATACTAGCTGATGTATGTACGCAGAAGATTCACCGCTTTGTGTCCAAAACAAGTATCCCCTGTAATAGTGTTGGTTACAGTGAGTCTTCATTCTTTCTACCAGAGTATAAGAGACAGATCTTATTCACAACAGCCACTCTTATTCATTATATTCTCTAAAGGCCATTTTGTCTTATTGAGTTTGCTCCTTTCTTTCAGTACTGACTGTTTTCAATGGCCAGTTGTTTTTCTTATCAAGAAATCTCAAGTTTAGATGACAGACACTGAAGGACAACAAGCCTATTTAACATTATTCAGGGCAGGCACAAGACTCTCTATTTTTCATAATGCCATTATTTCTGCCAGCTGTTTATGGGATGAATATTCTCCCTCTTTTCTCAGCTCTTTCTTCTCTTTCCCTGTGTGGGGTTATTGTATATCTCAGTTCTTTTTTTCTCCGTTGGTCTGATTTCTTCAGTGTGACCCTCCCTTTTTTCATTCCCGGGGCATCTAAGATGGTTATCACTCTGTAATCTACTGAACTACTCATATTGCCTACCATTCTCATAAAATTAGTGACTTTAGAAGATTGTTTTTTTTCTTCCATAGACAAATTAACTCAGGACAATATATCCTTGTTATGATGGGGTTTTTTTTTTCCCTTCGGTTTGATATTCCAGGATGGGTTTATTAAGATTGGGTGCAGGGATATTCGTGCTGGTCATAATGCCCACTTTCCCTTATTAACTCATCAAAACCAATATCTGGCTAATTCTACCCAAATCATTCTTTAATTCAAACATGAAGATGCTCATACCACAGCTGTGCAGCTTCCTGCTGTTCGAGACTTCTAAATTGACTTTTGAAAGAAATCATACAGTACCTGAATAATTTGATTGGTTGTGCATCCTCCTAGAAGTTTCATGTGTTTCTAAACTCTCATATTAACAATTTGACTGATGGTGTTGGTCTCACTGTAATAATAATGAGCACTGCACAGTGCATGTGTAGTAGTTTTGTAATATTACTTTACTAGGTAGTTTGTACAACAATCTCCTGCATTGTTTCCCTTAGGCCTTGGAAAGTGACTACGTGAGTTCCCACCTCCACCTGTGGATCGACCTGATTTTCGGGTACCGGCAACAAGGCCCTGCTGCTATAGAAAGTGTGAACACCTTCCATCCTTACTTCTATGCTCAGAAAGGCCGGCAGAATGCTAAGGACCCCATTGTTAAGAGCACAGTTTTGGGATACGTCAGCAACTTTGGCCAGGTTCCCAAGCAGGTAAAAAGAATAAGCTAACTGTAAAACTACACAGTACATCGTGCATTCAGGTTTATCATACTGTTTTTGAAATAATCCTCCTATGTGAATCATTTGTGCTTTTCAAATAGCTCTTCACCAAGCCGCATCCACCTCGCAGTGGCTCTAAGAAAGAAGGATCATCACCACCCCATCCAACTCCCTTTTTCTTCAAACTGGATAAAGTGAAGTCCTCTGCGCAGCCATTCAGAGGTACAGCTAGACAATAAAAGAAGAGCTCAGACAGCAAATAAGCCATCTGTCAACAACAGATCTATCTTAAAGCTATCTAAATCTTAATGGAATGATTTGACATTTTGAGAAGTAGACATTTATGCTTTCTTGCCAAAAGTTAGATGAAAAGATCAATACCCCTCTCAGGTAAAAAAAAAAAAAAAATCTGGCTATGCGCATCTCTAAGGTTTGTTTTTACACTTTGATTTCTCTACACATTAAACAAATGAGTATATAATATAGTATATTAAGTATTATATAGTATAATAAGTATATGATATAATGTGTTCACATGCTGGTAGAGAAATTTTGTCAGCTTTTGACACAGCCAGGCTGGCTGTTTCCACCTTCTTCCTGCTAATAAATGTCACCTGTTCTCTGCTAAAATCCCTTTGCATGAAGGTGTAAAATTAATGCATCATAATATACAGTAGTCTTAGAAACAACACATATTTGCAAACAACTGAATCATCATTGCTATCTTCTGCTGAGTAACCTAAATTCAATTAATTCTAGTTCTCCTGCATTTGGCACTATGTTGCATTGTTCCCCCTTTATTTTATCTCACACCTTTTGATGTCAATTATTATATACAAGATGTGTACAGGTCTCAAGGGGATCGTTGAAACGGAGCGAGCATGTCCATAGATTAATTTACACTATGGAAGGGTAAAAGAAGCTATCTGTTAGAGCTACAATATGGAGATGACTCTTCCGCTGAGCCCTACTTAATAATCTGAATATCCCTACAGGCCCACTGAGGGAGAGGAGATGAATCTGTGAATGCTCAGGGAGAGATTCCTGCAAATTACATTTCATATTAAATCTTAGAGTGTCTGATCTGATCAATAAGCAGATAGAGATGAATAGGAGGAGGAATGCTAAGGCTAATGCAGACACAACTTCTTTCCGGGGACTTTAGAAGCAGAACTGACGATAGGATATAATGATTTCTGCCTGTTCCTGCATGAATAGGTCAATTACAGGCACAATTACAGCCTCTCTCTCACTGCCTCTTCCTTACAGACACACACACACACACACACACACACACAACAGCTAGTGCTGTCCAGGATGCAGGTGTCCCCCTAGGACACAGCCTCAGCTTGTTGTAACCTGGGAATAGCTGTTTTAATTGCCCAGTCTTCTGTGGTCAATTTAATGAAATTCTTTACAAGTTTACTGAGCTACCAAACTCTTTAGTGTGATGTTTTTGAAGAGCTATTACCTTTATTTGGCCAGGCAAGTTTATTCAGGTACACAAAAGGCAGAATGAGGTCGCTTTCTTCTATTTTTAACTAGTAAAAACTTTTTTATGTGTGCATATGGTTTAAGTGACAATTTTTAAAAACACCTTCTTACTTTGTTGCACAACTTCTTGCTGGTGGTGCCCCACTCTCACTGTAAACTGAACACTGAAACCTTTCTGCAGAGCTGCCGAGAGGCCCAGTTGGTCAGATAGTGTGTCTGGAAAAAGAGGTTATGGTCCTGGAGAGAAACCGTCTCCTACTGTCACCTCTGCTGGGCTGTTACTTCAGCTGGGGCTTCCCCGACAACAGCTGTGCTTTTGGAAACGTTGCCACAGAAAAGGTATGTACAGTATGACAGGCTATGTAGTAGAGACACAATTGTTTGTATTATTGCACATCCTTCCGGCTCTGTCAAGTTGCCTGAATCAAACTGAGTTGCAAATCCTTTGCAGGCGCTCAGTGTATGTATGTATTTTTTTAAATATGCAAATTGGATCAATAAATTAATCCAACTTTATTAATATACATTTACTCACTTTCATTCATTAGATAGTGCTCAGTATCAATGCTTTTTTATGCCCATTGAGGGGTTTACAACACTGCAAGATACATGGATCAATAAGATAAAAGATTAATTAAATTAAATTAATATCAAGATCATTTACCACATTTTAAGTGTTTTTTTTTATTCACTCCGTCATATATACTTAACACACACATACCTAATCTACTTATGAATGTTCATATCTAGACCTTCGCTGCATGTGAGAGTTTGTGTGACTGGGGAGAGACGTTATGCGCCGCCTGTCCCAACCCAACGACCATCATCACTGCAGGAACCAGCACTGTGGTTTGTGTGTGGGACGTAGCCGTCAGCAAGGACAAAGTCACTCACATGAAACTCAGACAGGTCAGTTTGTCTGCATGTCTGTTTACAATAAAGATTTAACAGCAACGCCCAGAATTATATTTGTAGACAAAAACACTGACCCAGTTTCTCTTCACAGCCGTTATACGGTCACACAGACTCTGTGACATGCTTGGCCGTGTCTGAGGTCCACAGCATGATTGTAAGTGGCTCCCGTGACCTCACCTGTATCCTGTGGGATATGGAGGAGCTCAGCTACATCACTCAGTTAGCAGGACACACAACCAGCGTTTCTGCACTGGCCATCAATGAACTCACTGTAAGTGAAAATCTCACTCTTTCCTCTTTGTCTCTTGTTTTTTGGCTCACTGTTGCCATGTTGTCCCCCTTCAATCAGCTCACAGCATGAGGAAGAAATGATTCTCACCGTTGACAGCATGCATCCTCTTTGTGCGTGTTTTGCCTTGTTTGTGCTTCTCTGTGTGTCTGTCTGCGCTCATGGGCGTTAACGCCATATTATTCTGTCTAAGGGTGAGATTGCGTCATGTGCGGGACCTCGGCTCTACCTGTGGACCATGAAAGGTCAGCTGCTGACCTGCACTGACACTTCCTGTGGGCCTCGGCCAGACGTCCTGTGTGTCAGCTTCACGCAGCGACATGAGTGGGATGCCAAGAACGTTATCGTCACAGGCTGTGCGGATGGCATCATACGGGTGAGGGTTTGTTTTTTTTTTTTTATGCATGTAATAATGTGATAGTTACTGTGTGTATGAGGAATATTGGCTGACTTTAAAGTCACTGTCTGGCAGCTCTTTGTAGAACTAATAGATGAGGGAGAGGTTGCTTTGTTTTTATACAGTATTCCAATGTAGCAGTCATTACTTTGATATTAGCCTTGCAGGTAGCAGCTTGGATGTCCATCAAGGTATTAATAACAGCATATGGGTTGTGTGTGTGACTGCATATAAGCATATGCTGCAATCAAAGCTGCAAACTCTAAATTGGGCTTCACTTGGGAGTGGGTGCCCATGCCACATGCACAACACGCACACACACAAATGGTATTATTACTTTATTATTACCTTGAGTTATGGGATGTGCGCGCATGGCTGGTGCGTATGTGAGTGTGTTTGTTATTATGTTGAATTATGTCTGATTTTGCTACTCGTTATGTGTCTCTCATACAGATATGGAAGACAGAGTACACCAGAACACAATTACCTGGCCCTCCAGAAGAGCCTGTGTCCCCAGGGCAAGACCGAACAGAGAGAGACGGTAATGTTCCAGGCAGTAGGGCAGGATATGCATATAGGTATTGTATTTATAACAACACAGATGATGGGATTGTCTGACAGTAGTAAAACTGTGGGGCTAAGATGCAACTGCACAAAATGATTCCTATGTTTTGTGTTTCAAAACGAAACCCATTTCTATCTAATTAGATAAATCCTTAAGCGTGAGATGATTATTTTTAACCGCTCATCTCAGAGCTAGACTGTGTAGTTTTCAGATGAGAGCTTGTAATGCTTACCCCATCCCTCACTAGCATTAGGGCTAGCAGGAATTATGTTGTTATAAAGTTATTAAACATAGAGGCAGTAAACACTGATGAGTAATTCTGCTGACGTGTGTGTGCTTGTATAATTTAGAAAGCAATAATACCCAGATCCAATTTGGCATACGTTGGTTACAGCCCCGCGTCACCTCATAGGAGTATTATGCTTGGTAAATTACATTGAGACAAGTCTTTACGTAACGCTGGAGCATTTATATTTGAGGGATTTTTCCTCCCTTTAACAGCCTGCTGACCATAGATAAACACTGCGTTAATGCACATTTTGATTTTTTTTTTTTTTTTTGTGGGGACCGCTGGGTCAGGGTTACAGACAGGGTGGACACCTGCCCTGTGATTCAGTAATAAATGGGGGTTGATGTATTCTCATGATGTATCCACAGTGAGCAACTCATGCCAGGTTAAAGGCTGGGAGAGACATCTGGTGTTGTGTCAAGAGCTGAGCAGAAGTCAGACTGTGTCGCAACGCCGCTACAAGAATAATCCGGCCATCACGGCGCTGGCCTTGTCCAGGTACAGTAAATATCATGCAGCTGCTCATAGCAATGAGAGGAGGGATTCAGTTTACGCTTAACGACTTCAAACTACATTTAACTCTTTGTTCTTTAGAAAAACATTTCATTTTAAGTGTTTCCAAATCTAATACACTTTTGGAACGGATTGGAAGCTGAATTCTCACCAACTCGGACTCCCACTGTTTTATTGCAAGCTTTATGACAGAATACATTTGCATAACGTCACTGATTTGAAACGATTATTTAAGCACACTCTCTTCTGTGTAGGAGTCATGCTACTCTGTTGGCGGGCGATGCCTGGGGCAGAGTTTTCACCTGGACCTGTGAGTGAGAGGTGGCAGGTTTTGAGTACAATCATGCCTCCGGCCACCATTTCTACACACCCTTTATCCTCTCAGAGAGACTCTGACACTGGAAATCTATCAGAAGAGTCCCCAGGGGCAAGACCGAGCTGAGCACTGATAAATGCTGTATTTCAGTTCAGGTCTGTGTGTGTGCGTGTGCGTGCATTCAGGGAGATCATTGATACAATATTTGGTATATTGAAGTCTCAGACAATATAGAATATTTAATCTCTTACATGATATTTATTTCTGTATGTTTCTCTGTAAATACTGAATTTCAACAAATATGAATAAAGCTGTTGACGTTTGCTTAATTTGTCTCCTGTGGATCTCTGTGATTCATCACTGAAATATGGGTTGGCCAGGCTTTTGTTTTATCTTGGATTCATGAAGGTGAAACCAGGGACACTGGCTAAAATTCTTTTGAACTGCTGGGTGAATTTACAGTTGCTTGAAAACAATACTTTAAATGAGCCATTACAGCTCTAGCAAAACTGGACGAATTGGGCAGCTTCAAGCTTAAAGCAAGAGGAATTGTGTAAATGATGAACAAGAGCCTACGTGCTTGGCCACGTTCCATGAAAAATATTTTTTTTAACACTTGTAAAGCTGGAGTATTTCATTTCTCACGAGCTGCACGACAAGCATCCATTATCATAAAAAGTATGGCATGCAAACGTCAGCGTTTTGTTCTGCGAGGGTTGTAGTGTTTTGTTTTGGTAAATGTTTGTGGTACCAACAATTCAGGATGTTTAGTTAGCTGTAAATAGTTTACTGATTTTCTTTGTTGTTTCGTGCAATGTGTTTTCAATCTGCTTTGTAATGTGGAATTTTTAAGTATTTGACTGCTTTTTTCTTTATTGTACCATTATCCCTCGCAAGTTTACGCTTATCATGCCGCTCAAGTCAGCGTGTTGTGGATAATGTAAAATGTGTCTGGGTCTTGTTGAGGTATCCTTTATGCTTGTCTGAGCTTTTTGTGTGTGTGTTTATGGTTAACCAAGGACAAATATGCCTTTTTAGCCCCATCAGACTGTTTAATCTGTAATCACTGTAAGGCCTCAACAACAAACTCTTGGCTAAATGTGACTCATCGGAGAGACCATATGAAACCCTTTCTGCAACGATCTTAATCTTTCAATGGAAAAGTACAGTACAGTACTGACACTCCTACATCAATGCACTGACAAATAATTAAGATCATTTTAAATGATGGAGATTATGGAGGCTTGTTCTCTTTCTGTGTCTGCCTTTCTCACTTGCTCTCTCTCACGCACACGCGCCACTCCTCTCTATCATAAAGGAAGAGGTCTCTCTCTTTAACCTTTGTGTGTGTGGCTAATTGTGCTAAGTGGAGTAGCTTAATAGAGTGGAAAATAGTCCTCATAATTTTCCCAGAGAGCGAGCAATGACCTTCTCTAAAGACAACGGCCATCTCCATTCTCTTTACACCGCTGGTTTTATGATATGAAATGTCAAACCATTGGGTTCCTCAGAATAATTAAATCAAATAAATTATTGCACCTAGGCAGAACCATCTTGTAGCCTAACCCAATTATAATGCACTGTAAAGCTAATTATTAACCATGATTACAATTAGTCTAATTTGAATAAATGTAGTCATTAGCGGGTTCATCCTAGTCAGTGAGTCTGAACTGTGGGGGATGATGGTCTCTCTCTCGATCTCTCCCACTCACACAGAGAGGGCTGCGGATGTGCATCATTCTCTTCCTCTGTGCGCCTCTATCTTCATTCCATTTTTCACACACTGACCTTCACAAAATGGCCTTCACCCTTCACCTTTCTTGGGTGCTTGAGCATAATGTCTGCTGCTTCCAGGATTTCATGTTTGATGTTTATGCCCATGCCGTGTTGATCAGGTTTTGAAATCCAAAGCAGAAGACTCCCTGTGCTGTTTGTGTCCCCCCCTTTTTTATGTCCTTGTTAGAAAATCAAAATGTAGACTTAATATTGGCTCCATCTGGTAGACATTACACCAGTCTCCTCTCATATTTTATTTGGCAAATATCAGCTTTTGCCATCAAACAAAAGAAGTCCCACTGCTTAAAGCCATAATTTCAATATTTTGGGAGATATTTGTTTCCTTGCCAAGAGTTAGATGAGAAGATTGAAACCACCCTCAAACTAGTCCGGAAAACATGAAGCTACGACCAGCAACTGGTTAGCTTAGCTTAGCTTAGCGCAAAGACTGGAAACAGGTGGAAACAGCTAGCCTTGCTCTGTCTGAAGGTAACAAAATCAGTCTATTGGCATCTCTAAAGCTCTTGTGTGTGGTTTTACAGAGGGCTGGCCTTTGTGCCAGGCTGTTCCTTGGCTGAGGGTTTCTCCTGGACCTCACACCCTTATGACTTAATGTACAGAAGTAAAGAAACGGATATTGACGTGAGCTTTTGAGATGCTGGTGGGTGTACTCTGTATCCTGCTTCTAATGCTAAGCTAAGCTAACAGGCTTCTGGTTGTAGACCCTCTCTTTACCTTTACAGATATGAGAGTTCTGCCAATTTTCTTCTCGAACTTCCACAAGTCATTCCTTTTGAAATATTGCAATCTGTCAAACTGTTAAATCAGTAGATGACTTTTCAGTAGCTAAGACATGTTGAGATGTGGTGACCTGTGCTGCTATAATGTATGGCAGACACTGAATGTGCTGCAGCTGTTTGTAGTATTAGCTTTCATCGCATCAAACAGATATTGCTCGTGAACCCAGACATATTGTAGACAAATCTGGAGTGCAAACCAAACTTTAAAGAGACTGTTATTTAAATAAATCAAAGACTGTATTCTTAAACGTCAGACCCAGGCATATATTTATTCATTTGGTGTATTAGTACTGGAATTATAAATGCAGTCGAAAAGTGTTACAATGCCTTACGACACTGCAGTAAGAGAGTCTGGACAACAGTTTCTTTCCACACAGTCTCCTGAGTTTATACAGAATAGTTAACAGTAAGAGCATTCTTATAAACATCTGGCTCACAGGCCTCCGATGCCAACAAACAAAACAACAGAATTATAAGACCCCAAAACTGCTGTGCTGGAATGAAAACACAAAACCCTCATTTACCAACAGTTGTAGCATACTTACAGCCAAAAAACAAATGCTAAATGCCATACTGATAGTTCATAAATATAGTCCTTTGGATCCCACTCCACAGTACAGTTTGGGGAGCTGAATCTCTGCCCTCACCAGGAGGCACCATGACATGCATGTGTCCAGAGCTGCTGTCTTTACAGCTGTTTTTCCTGGAAGAGTATCTGAGCGTACACAGTGTCCGGGCTGGAGGGTGTGGGTTCAGGGCTGGAGGGAGGCTCCGGCCTAGGTCTGACCAACTCCAGTTCTGCATATGTCAGACTATCCTCCTGTGATACTCGAGACTGGAGGAGGGAGGCAAAGAGGGAGATAAACTTGAAGGAATTTAGCTCAGAGATAAGACAAAATAAGAATTATATACTTGTTAACATAGACCTTTCAGATATATATATATATATATATATATATATATATATATATATATATATATATATATATATATATATATATATATATATATAGGGAGTGTTGTCTGCATTTAATCGTCAGCAAACAGTAGTATTCTTCCCATCTACATGGTAAACATCCCCTCAGTGCTTGTCAGCTGCAGAAAGTATGTGTTTACAAGGTTTTGCAGGACCTCTTGGAACATTCAGTTTACTCGAAAAACATTTGGTACAATAGGATTCCTATCCAACATCCTCAGATCCTCCTAGTTGCACTAATCCAATCAGTATGTTCGTGCAAAAAAAAAAAAAAAAAAAAAAAAGCTCACATCTCTGGAGCTTCATTTCACTACAAAATCACAAGAACGCCATCAGTAGAAATACTGATGATCCTTAGTTTGAGTAGTTTTCTTCTGTATATACTTGACATTTTTATTGTAGATATAAAACCAATGAAGCACTCTAAATAAATAATTGTGTTTGAGAAGCAATAAAACCAAATAGAATTATCAAGCTCATAACTGAATGAAGAGATGGCAATAAACTCCTGTAGACAATCATGCAGTCGTGAGACAAATTCCCTCTTGCACGTATCTCAATAAGAACTCTGTGCATGAAAAACATCATTTCAGAATATTAATAAATACATTTGAACAGATATACTGTGTTAAGTTCAAATGATTTTATGAAAGAGGTGGACGTGGGTCTTTTGCTTGTATGATGGGTGAGAATGAGGAGACTTACAGTGGCAGAACTCTTTAGATGAGTCTTTAACCTTCTGGGCTTCTGAGGTCTCTTGGCAGCAACAGGCACTGAAAAACAGAGACCGCTTTAATTGACTCAAAACAACAGCCAGGAGGAATGAACGTGAAAAAAAAAAAAATGACTGTGGGATTGAGAGAAAATCATCCTTCACAACCACTTTGTGTTAAACCTAATCAAGGTGTAGTTGAGAACACAAATAAGAGATTTATTCTTTCGTTTTCAGCATCAATGTTTGTTTTACCTCTGACAATACACTCAGCATGATTTTACCCAAATACAGTATAAAGTTTCATTCTCAGACTGTCCTCTGCCTCCCAGAGTCTCTGAAACTATCCTGTTTTTGTCATGGAAATTGAATTATGCTAGCTATATCACTTTCTTTTGTACTTGCAGGGGATTTAACCCCTAATTCCCTTTCTTGAGACCAGAGCCTCTTTCAGCCCCCCAAGACTGTTATAATGTCTCCAGTATGTTTTGAGAGGAAACTAAAGTACTGATAAATTGTGAGGTGACACTTTTAATCACTGTCCCACTTGACAAAACGATTAGACTGGGCTAACATCTGATCTTGGTGGTTCAAATCAGAATGCAGTTTACTGTGTGATATATTTACACATTTATTTATCTCTCAAGGCCTATAAACATCTTTAAAATTAAACATTTTGAAAAAAATAGCCTTTGCTCATAACTCATGTGCATACTGAGGACATAACCTGTAACGATGGGTCACAAGTAGCCTTTGCTCAATTTTAAAAGGTCACAAACCAAAAAGGTTGGGACACTCTGGCCTAGTTGAAAGAGTTCAAAGAATTTAACCTTTCCAAGAGGTTACATCCCGTCCTTGAAATATCACTTTACCTTTAGCTGGTATGTGTGGTGGTGGCTCCTCGGGTAGTTTAGGTGGTGTTATAGCTACTCTTCTGTCGGTTTTCTGTCTTGTGTCTTTCCTTTGGGCTCTTGGGGAGGAACTGGAGGAACTGCTGGAGCTGGTAACAGTCTCTCCTGAGCTGCTTGGAACAGAGGGGGAAGTTTTTAATTACTGATGCAATTGACGATTCTTTGTTCGATTATCTGTTGAATATTTTTGCGATTGATCAGTTGACTTAATGTATTAAAATCTCTCAAACCAGCAATCCACATCCTTACATTTAAGAAACTAGAGCCAGCATTTTGTTGGCAAAATATTGATTAGCAAAATTGTTCATGATTAATTTTCTGTCATTTAACCAATACATACCTGCTTTCTGGACACTTGACCAGAAGATAACTGTCTGTGGAAAAAGTAGCAGAAAAAAAGCATGTTGACTTGTATGAAAGTTGCTCAGGCGATTTGTTTTGAAAAGTAAAAAAAAAAAAAAATGTGCGATGTTGAAAACAAATAGTGGTTTTTACCTTTGAGCCTGTGTCTTCTGTAAAAGTACTGGCAAGTGAGAACCAGCGTGAACAGGAAGATGGACAACAGGCCCAGTGAGCAAATCAGCACAGCGCACAGATACACATCTTCAAAACAAACATAGAGAACCTCAGAAAGAGTCATCAAAACAATCTTACAAATCTTAGATTAAGACTTATATGGTAAAGCCAAACAGTAGGAGCACTAGAGATTAAAAACAGTACCTGCAAATAAACGTAACAGTCCTTCACTGGTGCTATCATCGAGAGTTAAGTGCACTGGAGAGAAAAAAAGTTATAAAAGTCAGCACAGACAGTATGTTGAGGGTAGGAAATAGTGCCCAGACAAAGTATCTTTGTAAATTGCTGTTTTCTAAAAGCACTGACCCAATACAGCAGACAGACTCAGTGGTTTCCAGAAATATCAAATCTGCTGTCATGAAGGGAGATTCTGCTGCTGCATCAGCCAAACGCACCACACATGCACGCGCACACAGGCCCGCCTGTATTGCTGTTTTTGGACAGTGTTCGGGGGATCCCCGCCGCTCTGCATCTCCACTTCCTTTTGTTGGTCACTTCACAATTGTTTAATGTTTCAGTCTTCTTTGTGTATTTAATAGTGTGAAAAGAGAAGGAATAAGGAACTTGTTGTCGGTGTGTGCCAATGAATGATAGGTTCTTATAGGTCAGGGGTATTTAGCAAGAGGTTGAGGAGAGTCAACAGAGGCTATGTACATAAATTAGTCTTCCCCATAATGAGCTTTTAATATTTCTTTTATACACAGGTTGATAAACATATTAATAAGAAATGATAAGATATTAACTCTAATTGACTTCTTGCCTGTTTCCAGACCACTGAACTGCCTGCATAATCGTCAAATATAGTCTTGGCTGTTCAGGCTCTATATCATGTTAATTAATGTGTTTTATGTTATGACCAAACATGAAACACTGTATCAGATATGTCAGGCATCAAAGGCAGCAGAAGATACACCTTAGATAACGTCACACAAGTGATATGTTACCGCCACTGTCTGTATTTAGTAGCTCTTTTCCACATATACAGTATTTTAATTCTCCAAAACTCTATGGTGTTCCTGTTATTTTGTCCAGCCACTGTTTATCATGTAATGAACAGTAATGACAGCCAAAGACAAGGTAGACAAATTGTAAAGTCCTTCTCATCTAATGAGGTGACAGGCTACATTTAACAGGCATCTCTTGACGATGTGAGCAGTTAACAGTTAATGTAAGTAAAAACCACATATCTGAACTTTACGCCGTGGTTAACCACATCTGATCAGTGCACGCTGCCCCAGGTTAACAGTTTGGCTGTTAGGGAGCTATTTAAAAATGAGCCATTCGCTAAAACTGTCAGGGTTAGAAAGCGTGTAGATTCAGATTCTGTTCATTTTAACAGCAGAAATCATTCAACCCAAAGGTCTGAATATGAGTTCAGAGATGTGCGAGAGAACAAACCATCTGTGCAAATTCTTCTGAATAAGAGTAGCCCAATTATCTCAGTGGGGTGTAACCTTTGTTCTGAGATCTGCAGAATGAAATCTGCAGACAGAGGGGTTCCCTGGATTACAGTTATAGCTTAGTTTTTTTCTTTGTTTAACCTTATAATGTCAGCTCTTGTGTTTCTAGTTCTGTGGTCAATGCATGTCGGAGATGCCTGAGGTTGTGTGGCTTCCTTAGTGGGACATTGCCCTGAATATAGGGCAGGGCGTTGTCTGATGGCTCTGTCTGACTCAAACCTCTGTGCTTTTTCTGCCATAAAACTAGTGAAAGGTAAACTTGGTGCAACTCCGTCAGGTGTGGCTGTACTCACTTCGTAAAGCTCTATTGTACCCCCTTTGTCCAGTGCATCCCACAGTGAGTTGTCTTCCCTGCCAATCAATCCAATTAAATCAGATAAACAATCACACTGTATGAAACAATATTCGTTACTGCACGTGATTTAAAATAGTTCTCAAGCTGATTTGTTCAGGTTGTTTATTGTATATTGGCACAGACTAAATAAGTTCCAATGCAACTGAGTTCTCCAGTAAATTTTCTCCTGAGACTGGCATAAACGTAAACCTAGAGTGCTGACGTCATGCATTTCAGAGTTTTTGAACGTAGCCAGCTCAGCAGCACACTACCTTTTACTCCTCACACTCAAACACAGAGAGTGATATTGTTGAATGTGGTTTGGCTGTGTGAGCTCATTGTTTTGAGATGGAAATGCCAGAGGATTGGGGTCACACATCAACGTAAAGCAAATAGCACAGCTAGAGTCAGAAAATACATGCTACACATTTCTATTTGCCCTTCGTCCTCTATTAAACACTGTTGCTCCTTCTTTATTTGTTTATTTCCATTGCCAGATAACATGGACAGCGCGTCTCAGCTCAATGTGTGTGGCTGTAAGGGGATTCCTTGAAAAGGAATGGTCCATGGAAAATGTCAGTAGTAATAACACCAGAAATCCCCTTTGTGTTTGATCCTGTCTTGTCAGTGACCACCAAAGGTATAAAAAAAACGTAGAAATGTAAAACGCTTTATTCATTTCTTGTTAAAGGCCAGGTGGTGTACGACACAATGCACAGTTTTACTGTTTTGCCAGATGGTGATGAAAGATAGATTTGTTTTTCTTGACTCGCCTAAGTGAAGGTTAAATCAATGTTAATATATTCCCTTTGCATTTGATCTGACAAAAGGCAAAGTAAATGTAAAACCCCCGTGCCTGCTAGATAGTACAATACTTGAATACTTAAACCA
Organism: Protonibea diacanthus; assembly: GCA_028641955.1. Lineage (NCBI taxonomy): Eukaryota > Metazoa > Chordata > Actinopteri > Sciaenidae > Protonibea > Protonibea diacanthus. Next base: position 13,340,918 of record CM053989.1, read on the forward strand.
TTGCACAACTGCACACTTTCGGCTTGCCCTCCACCAGGGGACAACGCCCAAGACAGGGAGGATGCTTGCTGAGAAACTCCTAAAGACTTGGCCAACATTCACCCCATTATCAGCCAAGCTGGGGCCCTGAGTCTTTCCAGAGACAAATGTGACATGTTGAGCAGGGTATGGAGCAATAGTTACCTGTGAGCTGTGTGGTGCTGGTACCATTGGATGATGCTCTCCACGTGTTTCTGTGTTTACGAATCTCCTGAACTCTACAGGTGTAGAAACCCTGGTCCATTCCCGTCACATTGAGAATCCACAACCGGTACACTTCTCCCTCTGTTTCCTCATACAGACGAAACTTTGGCTGGGGGAATCGACGGGTGTAGTTCCCGTACAGCTTCATTTTCTTTATGCCCATCTTCACAATCAGAAACTGAGAGCTCTCAAGGGCAGGAGGAGAGGGGGACGGAGAGGTGGGAGGAGGCGTGAGAGTTGGTGCAACAAGAGGAGAAAAGAACCAGCGAAGGATGAGGACACTTCCGCTCCTCTTCCTCTGAGATACGAGGCAGGAGAGCGTCAAGTTGTCTTTCTCTGTCACCATGATAACAGGCCCAGGGGTCACTGTCACATTCAGGGCATGACATACCTCTGTTGACAAAAGACACAAACGGTACAGGTAGTTTGTACAGCTGTCATTTCTTGATATGAGTTCCTTTTTTCAGTATACATACTTCTTTGTTAATATTTTTGTAAGTCTGTGTGTACTGTTTTATGACAATAGAAACCAAAACCATAAACCTTTTCAAAACATAAGGACACTCACAGAGTGATCTGGTAGCTTGTGTGACTCCTCCCTGCTTTTTAAATTAGTAATTAACTCGAGCTGGTAATGTGCCCCACATGGAAAAAGTCTTCAGTTCATTTTTGCAAGATGTTTGATTTCCTGCCAATTAAACATAATTGTAGCATTTAGACAAAATAAGTTGCATGCCCACAGTGGCTGCTTGGATTTATGATGTTAGCGCTCACACTGTCACTGGTTCTGCTTTTATATTCATTCCATCACTAGATGGGAATTCAGTCTGTAATCGCTAGAAAGTGTAAGAAGACTAAGAATGAGAAAACTATAACATACTTTATGTGCCTCTGTTTTACTTTCCTGGAGGTACTTGAGTTTTTTTCTGCTGCCAGCTGGGTCAGGTCTGTCTAGAAGAGACATAGAGTCTGGGCACAATATGTGTGTTCAGAGAGGCAAAGAGAATCTACAGGTGGGAAACATTCATCTTATGGTACACCCTGAACCAGACAAAGAGGAACACGACAAGATAACAGGGACCATCTGGGCTGCATTGCTGTTTTGCTTTTTTTGTTTGTCTTTTTTGCTGTGTTAGTTGGGGAATCTCCCTCAGGGTCTGTCTTATACTATTTAATGTGACAACAAAAACAGCAACAGGGACTCAAACCAAAAACAAAAGTGAGTATAATCAAAACAATATAAGGCAGGAAATACGAGTTATACATCCACTTTATGTCAATTTATGGAATGCAAGTCATACATACTTGTAAGTTTTCTTTGCTCACAAACACTGAACTTGCTTAACTTCGCGCAACTGGTTTGATTTTAAACAATTTTCTCGATTTGTTAAACACACTTTGCTGCTTCGGTACTGACAATAATGTACTCATGATTAATGCACTTGCAACTTTAGTTGTTGCAGAAACAATGCCGATTAGACGTGTTTTTCCATAAAAGTTCCAAAATACACTCAAAATGTATGGTTTCGCAGTGGTGTATATTAGATGACAGACCAGGTTAATACTTTAGACGCATTCTCTTTCTTTCTTGCCTGCTTGCTCACTTTTTTACTGGTATATATTGTTGTAAACAATGTAAACTTACCTGTGACCAGAGCCTTAGTCAGGACAAGGACCACTATAGAGAAGTACATTTTCCACAGTCAGCGAATCCATAAACCCAGACAACTGCACAGCACTTACACAAGCAGCTACATTGAAAACAGAGACTGACTGCACAACCCACCAGAGCCCTTACCCACCATTAACTCTTCTCCTCTTTCTCCTCTTTTCTGTGTAATATGAAACAGTAAATGCTCTGTTCCCACTTAGAAACTCCCACTCACTCTCCCAGCTCTCTCTCTCCCTCTCTCTCTCTCTCTCTCTCTGTCTCTCTCTGGCTTTTTCTCTCTCACTCTCTCTTTCTCTGTGTGTCCTGCAAAACGTAGGAAATGTCATTTCCTGTGTTCCTGTGAAGAGTCTTGGACCACAGCCCAAAACCCCAGACCTCTAAGGCGATGGTCAAGACTCGTGGTTTGTGTGTGTGCATGTGCCTACCACACTGTGTCATTTTGAGAAGCATATGCAATAGAGCTCTGAACATGCATTTCCATTACCCAAATTTCTCTCTGGAGGTAATCCTCATCTTGCATCTCCAAATAAAGTCTACAAAGAGCAAACGTTGAAGTTCATGTATGTATGCAAGCTCTGTGTTTCTGTGTCTTCATGCATGTCTTCATGTATTTATGTGGATGTGCGTGTGTATGCTGGGACCTCTCCCTGTCTGGCTGCTGGACAGAGTAGCATGGGCTTGTCTCTGGCTGTGGTTGTCAGACTGTCCCAGCGGTATGAAGCCTGCTGCTTTATTGGGCAGGCTAAACTGCTGAGGCAGGGCTTCTGCTGGCGCTTCGAGCTCTGCCAAAGCCAAATGGAATTACACAACAGATTTAACCCTTCAGGTCGTATGTAAAAAAACATGGATTCAGTGGAAAATGAACTGTGTTGATGAGGTAGTTTGAAATGTTTTGTTTTGAAAAGGTAGTAATTGTATTACATACACAGTATATACAGTACAGCTCAAGTTTGAGCAAGTCATGTGTGTAAAAGTTCCAAAATGATACTTCTGGTGACTATGGAGAAATATTATATATTCTTAACTACATCTTCTACTTGAAGTTTGTCTCATATTTTCCTTTACATAAGTGTTAAGTTCAAGTCTTTGCTCTAGTGGAGGAACCGCTCTCCTCTGCCCTGCAGTGGTCAAAGCGGGTTACTGCTTCTCAGGGGATCAACTTGAGTTTACTTTGAGACGAGAATATATTCAGGCACTCTCACCACAGCCATTTACATTTAATCTGAGTCTGGCAAATCAAAAAAAAAAAAGACATTTTCACACTGTATTATTTGTATCATTGGATCCCACAGGTATAGTTTGCAGGGATTTAAGCATTCGCATTGATTCGTACAGAAAAAACACATGCACATACTCACAAATGTCACCCACAAAATGTAATTTTCTCTTTTTGTTTATGAACTCTCTCAGGACAAATTATTGTGCTCTCTCGTGAACATGTAATTTTCTATTTCACTCAGTGAAAAGACTCTTCATTTTGAGTCATTCAGACCCAGGGTACATTTCAAGAGTCAGAACAGGATGCCAGTGACATTAACATTATATTGTTATTACAGTCTTTTGAGTAATAAAATGAAATCAACCTGGCGCAGCAGTCTTTCATATTTCCTTTTTGTTTATTTATAATCTTTACAAGGTGATTTTGAAAGACAGTAGCTGTGGTGTAATGATTTGGTTGAATGACGTGTTTTTATTGTCCATGTCACACTACTCTTTCACAGCAACACAGAAACATTCTCACAAACCTCCAACTTTACAAATGGACTACAGTATGATATTAAACCTCTAAAACAACAATAATCTCATCACGACTGACTTTGACACAGTGGTTGAATACATAAATGATGCTTTTCACCATCTGCAGATCGACGCTTTGATTGACGCTGTGGGTTTTAACAATATTTCATGCATCACAAAATGCCAAAAGTAGGATTTCACTAACAAGAAAAAAAAATGATGAAAACTTAAGCAGACCTGTCAATGTTCATAGCAGAAACCAGAATTTCCCCACACTACTAAACACCATTGACATACTGTTGCTGTTCGATGTATGATAACTAACCTCCAGGTTTAGGAGGCGACGGAACACTGATCATACTGTATACACAAGAAATATACCTTAGCTTCGCACATTCAAAAGTCAAATGGAATGGTGAACTTCTCTGTAACACAATAAATAGTTCAACAGTGAATCTTCAAAATCAACAGCAGCAATTTAACAGCACGTCACAGGGACTTTTTGAAACTACAAACCAAAAACATTCTGAGACTATTTTCACTTGAAAAAGTCATTTACAAACACTTAAAATACTGCATATAATGATCCATTCATACTGTGCTTATCAAATACTTTATTTAGCTATGTCTGCGTCAAAGCTGCAGCAGTCTTTATTCTCACCAGTCAGACAGCTCCATAAAATCCTCCAGTTCACTCATGGTTATTATATCACGGGGCTGATATCTTGAGTGGGCTGAGCTATCATTTTGACAAACTGAGCTTCCTGCAAGCTGGCTGTTTGTGTCACACTCTGGGAAAGACTCATATGGGCCATGTGTGTTGTAAACTGTGTTATGTGTTTTGTCTGTGTCATTAACTGTGTCCATGTATGGAGTCTTCTCTGGACTGTAGCGATGCCCTTCAGAGTTCTGTCCCATTTCAGGGGCTGGATATCCATAGCTGTGGCTGTCCCTGACAGGCTGCTGGTCTTGATGGAGGGTCACAGGGGCTGATGACCTGTTGTTTGGCACAGAATTCATAGCCACAGTTTGGTAGCCTTGTGGATAACCATGGTATCCTTGATAAAGCACAAGGGGCTTGCCAGCCGGAGAGTCCTGGGTGAGGGACTGTTGTTGTGTGTTGACATGAACCTGGGGTTGGAGCTGAGGCTGTAGGTATGTTTGCTGGGGCTGGGGTCGGGACGTGCTCTTGGCAGACTCACGCACATTCAGCTGAACATACTTTCCCGTCTCTGGGTCAAAGAAAGTCTTCTTTTTTACTTCAACAGGCACATCCACAACAAAATACTGACCAGAGCCGAGGTCTTGCAGCACCTTACGCTGAGTCAGTGGGTAAGACTGCGGGTAGTTCGACTCTACATGGTACTGGGTCACTGGAGCTGGGTGGTTGGCATGATGGAGAGTGGGAGAAGAGGGTACATCAGCAACTATCTTAGGAGCAACAGGGTGGGAAACAGGGCCAATAGCATGAGGCGAGGCAACAGGGAGAGAAATAGGGGCAGTTGCGTGAGGTGAAGCAGCTGGGAGGGAGATAGGACCAGTGGCATGTGGGGAAGCATAGAAAGAGCTTTGAGAAGACTGGTTTTCTGTGTTGGAAGAAGGCAAGCTAGGCCCCACTGTTGGGGCATGAGCAAGGGAGACAGGTGGGGAAAAATGAGGGGAAGCCACAGCATGGCGATTGGAGGAGCATACCTCAATGGAGGAGGAGGAAGGTATACTGGAGTCTTCTTGAAGAGGTTTCTCAACTCCAACAGGACTGTCTGCTACAGCTTTGGACAACTCCTTCTTGATTCTTCTGGTAGTCAACCTTTTTGCCCTGCGCAAAGCTTTTTCACTCTTGGGGGGAACAGCTGGGGGCCTGCCCAAAGAGCGTGACACATCACTGCTGAAGCTACAGGCTGATTCTGGCCTCTCATAGTCATACAGGCCTCGTATATCGGCCAGATCTGCTGCACTGGTGGCGAAACTCTCCACATCCTCTGACATGTTGCTGATGACAGAGCGGGAGTCGTCCTCATCCAGAGCGATGCTCCTCCTGGAGTAAGGCCTGTGATGTGGGAGAGGGGCAGAGTAGTCCTGTGATGAAGATGCTGATTGAAAAGCTGAGGATTCTTTGATAGCAGCAAGTCTGTTTAACCCAATGTCAGAATGGAGAGGAGTTACAGCACTGCGTCTCAATGTCTCTTGCTCCTCCTCACCTCTCTCTGACCCCATGGGTGAACCCACTCGGAAATCCTCTCCAAAGTTCTTATGGAAGCGTGGTTTAACAGACTTGGTGAAAAAGGGCCCTCTGTTGGTGTTATCCTTCACCCTGAACATTAAAGGTTTGGTTCCAAGAGCAGGAGAGGAGGTGTTGGAGCGGGGTAGAGCTGGAGCTGGAGATGCAGGGGCATGTGGCCTAGAAGGCCTGGTGTCTTCAGTTGACTCAAACCCTGATGGGTTATTTCTTTGTTGAGAAGGTACAGGGGAGCTTAGTTGTCTTTCTCTGGGTTTCCTCTCTGATTCTGTTGACGTGATGGCATAGTATTGAAGAGAATCCACCCTCTGTGCTGCTCTTTTTTGCTCCTCCATTTGACCAGCTCTCTTCTTTTCTCTGTAGACGGTTAACTTTTCTTCTTCTCCTCTCTTTATAGACCTGATCTCATCGTTTCTTTGAGCTAGCATCCGTTCTTGTGCTACTTTCTTCTCCTCTTTTTTCAGTGCTGCTTGGCTCTCCTCAAGAATCCTGGCCATCTTCTCTTTGGTTTGCTTTGCATCTCTTTGTTTTATATTTGTTTTCTCTATTTGAACAGCTCTTCTCTCAACCTCTTCTCTCTGTGTTCTCATCAGTTCTTCTCTTATCTGTCTTTCGCCCCTGTGCTCTTTAATCTGGTGATCCTGGGCCTTTTTGATCTTTTCCTCCTCTGAAATTTGAGCAGCTTTCTCCTCCTCTCTCTGTTTTCTTTTCTTTTCTTTCTCAATATTAGCAAGTATCTCCTCATCCTGTTTAGCTTGCCTTTGCTCCTCAATTAGAGCAGCTCTCCTTTGCTGTTCTTCTTGTGCAGCTCTTCTCTTCTGCTCCTCAATCAGAGCAGCTCTTCTTTGCTGCTCCTCTTGAGCAGCTCTCCTTTGTTGTTCCTCTTGTGTAGCTCTCCTTTGCTGTTCTTCTTGTGCAGCTCTCCTCTTCTGCTCCTCAATCAAAGCAGCCCTTCTTTGCTGTTCCTCTTGAGCAGCTCTCTTTCGCTGCTCCTCTAGAGCAGCTCTCTTTTGCTGCTCCTCTAGAGCAGCTCTTCTTTGCTGCTCCTCTTGAGCAGCTCTCTTTTGCTGCTCTTCTAGAGCAGCTCTCTTTTGTTGCTCCTCTAGAGCAGCCCTTCTTTTCTGCTCCTCTTGAGCTGCTCTCTTTTGCTGCTCCTCTTGTGCAGCTCGCCTTTGCTGTTCCTCTTGAGCAGCTCGCCTTTGCTGCTCCTCTTGAGCAGCTCTCTTCTCCTGCTCCTCTTGAGCAGCTCGCCTTTGCTGCTCCTCTTGAGCAGCTCTCTTCTTCTGCTCCTCTTGAGCAGCTCGCCTTTGCTGCTCCTCTTGTGCAGCTCTCTTCTTCTGCTCCTCTATCAGAACAGCTCTTCTTTGCTGCTCCTCTTGTGCAGCTCTCTTTTTATGCTCTTCTTGAGCAGCTCTCCTTTTCTGCTCCTCAATCAGAGCAGCTTTCCTTTGCTCTTCCTCTTGTGCAGCTCTCCTTTGCTGCTCCTCTTGAGCAGCTCGTCTTTGCTGCTCCTCTTGTGCAGCTCTCCTTTTCTGGTCTTCTTGAGCAGCTCTCCTTTTCTCCTCCTCAATCAGAGCAGCTCTTCTTTCCTGCTCTTCTTGTGCAGCTCTTCTTTGCTGCTCCTTTTGTGCAGCTCTCTTTTGCTGCTCCTCAATCGGAGCAGCTCTTCTTTGCTGCTCCTCAATCAGAGCAGCTCTTCTTTGCTGCTCCTCTTGTGCAGCTCTCTCCTCCTCTTGCTGTTTCAACATTTTCTCCTTTTCTTTTATCTGCTCTTCCTCTCTCTGCTTTGCTCTCATCTCCTCTTCCTTTTGAGCAGTTATCTTTTCCTCAGTCTGTTTTGCCAGTCTGTTTCTTTCTTCCTCTGCCCTTCTCTCTGCTTCTCTCTGTTTTTCCCGCCTTTCCTTGATCTTAATAGTTATAGCCTCCCGCTCTTTTGCTCTCCTCTCCTCTTCTCGCTGAGCGGCTCTCCTCTCTTCTTCAGCCTGAGAAGCTCTACTCTCCTCAATGATGTGTTTTATTTTAATGTCTTCTGCTCTTCTGTCCACCTCTACCCTAGAAGCGTGTTCTTCCTGCAGCTGTTCCTGCTCTGCAAAGCTCTGCTTTGCCATGGTTTCTTCATGGCGAGTTACAAGTCTTTCTTGTCTCAGTTTTTCTGGCCTGTTCTGTTTGAGTGCATTTTCAGTGTTCTCATCTTTTCTTAGTGTTGTTTGTTTGCTATTCTCTGTGTTGTACGCTTCAAGTCGCTTTACATGCTGTGACACACAAGTGTTTCTTGGCCTGTTGACTTCAGAACATGATGTTGTTGGAGGAGGATGTAAGGGATGAATATTTTGAACTACCTGAGAAACTCTTTGGATATCAGTTCCAGCCACTTGTTTTTCACTTCCCTGGTTCTTGAGATGAGTTGTTGGTGACTTGTCTCTTTCTTTAAGATGCTGTGAGTGTTTTACCCCAGGGTCCAATACATCTTCACTGGCTTTGGCATCTGAACGCATTTTCTCTTGTCTTTCTTTGTCTCCCAGTTTGAACATCCCAGTCCTTTGGTGTTCTTTTTCTGTTATGGGAAATACTAAGGGTTTGGGCTCTTTGTTCACTTTGGAGTTGACCTCTGTCTTATTTGGCAAACTTTTCTCTTTCACAGAGAGGTCTTTTGGGTCAGCAGTGAACACTGGACGCCTGCTATGATGAGTTTGTATTAGTGGAAAGAATCCTTCCTTTTTGTTTGGTGGAAATTCCTGAATTGTGTTTGCACGGTCTTCTGAAGCAATTACTTTTAACCTGGCGTAGTCTGCAATTGCTGTTATCTCAGGTATTGTGGATACCCTTTCTTTTGGTTTTGGTTTAACTTCAGGTTCAACTGTATTTTCCCTTTTTGGGTGTGAACTGTTTGAGCTCTGTCTTTCCCTTGCTGATATACTGGACTGGTTCTCTGTGTGTTGTGTGCTGTGTGTGTGTTTTCTGATATGAGTAGTTTGACCTGCCTCTGTCTTCTCATTTTTATTACTTTGTCTCTCTGTGGAACTATTCCTCTGATTTGAAGCCAAATTCTCTTCTTTTTCCCTGTTTTTCCTTTTCGTGATCTCATCTTGAACACTTACTGAACTTGATTCCACTGTTTTCATTTTACTTTGATCCAACACAAAGACACTTTTTTCTTCATTGTATGATTCATTCCTGATAGTTGTTTTGTTTGGTACCAGCCCTGGAGGTTCCCTTTCCTTCAAAACAGCATTTGATGTATCTCCAATATTTACACTATTGTGTGGTTCATTTTTTGTTTCTGCTATCCTTTGCACTTGGAAGTAATCTCCCTCCGTTGGTTGTATTTTTGATTCATCCACTGATTTCCCACTTTTAGCTTTTTCAGGCTTCCCATCTTCAGCTTGAGTATTCTCACTGGTTATGTTTATGCTGTTCTGTTGATTGCTGATTTTTAATGAATCCGGCAGTTTTTTCACACTGGTGTGGTCCAGTTGTACTCCTAATTTGTCTTCCAAACTGTCTTTCTTCTGCTTCTCACAGCTTGCTGGGGTGAGGTCTTTTATGTCTTCCTTGTTTGTATCCACCTTTTTCTCATGATTAGATGATGCAACTTGTGTGTGTTCATTACCTGCAACTAGACCAGAAAGGACAGTTGTGACATGATGTTTTCCCTCCATTTTCAGGTTATCCTTCTCAGTTACTGCTGGCACGACTCTGATGGAAATGCTACCTATATGCACATCATCATCCACTTGATTATTTTCTCCAATGTGTGTCTCTTTGTGTATGTTTTCATTCTGAGTAGAGGGATTGGTTTCGTTCGATGGCTTTGCTGGTGTTGAGTCACATCTCTTTTCCTCCAGTAGGGGTGCATTCTTGGCATCTATGCTCTTGATTTTGGATGGATTTATGACTGTTGTCATATCTTCTTTTAATGATGGTTTGGTGTCATGCATTATCAGAGTTTCAGCATCAGATCTGTTTGAATCATTCGTGTGGTTGATTCCTGTGTTCACCGTTGTGGCCACGAAGGTCTCATTGCTGTGTGCTTTTTGTCTTTGTGGATTTTTCTCTTCAGTATTACTCTGTGCTTCACCTTTCTTTATGCTCTTTGCTGAGTTCTCTTTGCTTTCTCTTGCTATTGTGTCCTGTTTGTAGAGAAGGGGTTCAGCGGGCACTTTATTTTTAGCAGGTACACTGACTGCCGAGGGCATAGCTTTTTCAGCCTGTGGCTCTTGGAGTTGTGTTTCCCTTTGGGATTTTGTATTTGTAGAAGAACTCGCCTGCTGGAGATTAATCCTTTCCACATTCTCTGATACATTGTTCTGTCTAGTCTCTAGGGTTGAAATTTCCTGCATGGTTTCAGGATGATTATTCATACCAACTTTAGTTTGATCTTTGAGTTTAGTTTGATCTTCCTTCACAACAGGATGATTATTCTGTAATACACTGTCCTTTATGTTGCTAACATCCATTGAAGATTTATTTCCTTTACTTACTTCTAGATCTGAGCTTGGATGACATTTATCTAGCTTAGAAGTACTGCTCTCTGTTTCCTCTGTATTCCTCTGACCATTGTTCACAGATGGCTTTCTTTCTCGTATGGTTACCATTATTCCCGTGATCTGCAAGTTGTCATCAGCCACGGGGGTCTCATTCTGACCAATGACAAGATTTAGTGAAGGTACTGAGTCCTTATGACATGTCTCATGTTTATTTTTAGCCTTTTCTGTCATCATAGGTTTGGAGCTGTCAGTTTTGACCAGAGCTGTAGCTTGTGGTGGATCCTCTTTCTTCTTGTTGAGATCATCTTTGAGTCTTTCTTTCTGTTTTCCAGAGTTTTCATAGTTTTCTTCCTGTTTTTCTTGCTTGTTTTGGGGTACCTCCTCTTTACTTTGCATTGGTGACTTAATCCCAGACTGATTCACTTTCTTTTCATTTTCTACCAGACCTTCATCTGTGCTCGTGGTATAACTTCCTGTTTGTTTTCCTTCTCTGGGTGTTGGTACATTAACCTTGCTCTTCATGGGTTCTTTGGGAACTTGTTTCTGTGAATGGTCTACTAATTGACTGGTAGTGGCTGCAGACTTAACTGGTATTGCAGCAGAGCTGGGATCTGAAGCGGACTTGACTGGCTCCATCTGTATTCCTGAAGGCTCCATATGGTTCTTTGGTATCGTATTACTGGACATTGTGCTTTCTTGCTTTTTAGACACTTCTTGTGATGGTGGCCTCTGTCGTATATTAATACCCTGACTACCTAATAGCTTGGTAGAAGCTTTGGATATAAACCCATCTCGTTTAGCAAAACCCTTTTCTTTAATTGCTGAAATCTCTTTTTCAGCATGAGCTTTTATCTTGGAAGTCAGAATCTCCTGCTTGGCTTGAGCTCTCTCTTTATGGGACAATGCTTTGGTAGGGGTAAAATGTGGATCTTTACTTGGACCTACACTGTGCTCAGTTGACTTGGGTTTTCTTTCAAGGGGGGTCAGTTTAGCCAAACCAAAATCTGCTTGCTGGGAAACATCAGTGTTTTTCAGAGGGTCACATCTTTCCAATTTTTCACCACTGTCATCCTTCATTTTATTAGTAGCAGCATCAGTATTTGCTCTATCTACATTGCTAGGTAAACGATCAGCACCGGATAATTTGAATTCTTTGGATGACTCACTGTAAACATAGTGACCTTCTGTCACCTCATTGGATTTAATGCTGCCTACATCAACATTATTTTCTGTGTCAGCTGTTGCAAATCTGTTTGCAGGGCTATGTCTGTCTTTTGATTTCTCGTTATTTGTTGTCTCAACTTTATTAAGAATTACAGATGGAGTGTCACTAGCATCACTTGAAGAAACATTTTCTGCAGGTGACAGTTTGTTTCCCTTTGTTAAGGCTGTATCTGTAAAACCATATTTCTCTCTAAGACGCGTATAATCATTAGCCCCTCCAATAGCATTATCTATACTTTGCCTCTCGACAACAACTGAATCTTCTCTCTGTTGATGTGTTTGTTTTGCCTGATCCTGATCTTTGTGCTTTTCATTTTTATTTATGTTTACCGTTAAAGGAGCACCTTTTGTATTCCCATCTTCTTTTGTGCAAACTGTATTTTTGACTTTATCTTTTTGCTCTCCTCTCATTTTCTCCTTTATTTTAGCCAGTTCTGCCTTAGCTTTAGCTAACTCTGTCTTGACTTGCTCAACTTTATCTGGCTCACTTTTGACCTGCTGCATCACTGTTAGTTCTGCTGCAGCATTAGCTGACCTTTCCTGCATGTTCTCTGTTTTTGTTTGCTCTGCTTTAGCTAGCTCCACTTTTGTTTGTTCCAACTTTGCCTGCTCTGGATTTCTATCTTTCACGTTTTCCTCTTTGACTTCACTTCTTTGTGTTATCGGTTGCTTTGCATTTATTTGACCTGTATCAAGTGAATCAACCACTTTAGTCTTCTCTTGTTCTGCTTTAGCTTGTTGCTCTTTTAGCTGCTTGAGTTTAGCTTGTTCTTTATTTCTGCGCTCTGCTTCAGCCTGTTCTGCTTTAACCTTTTCTGTTCTGATTTGTTCTGCCTCCATTTGCTCTCTTTCAACTTGCTTTGCTCTTGCCTCTTCATCGTTAAGTTGCTCTGCTTTGATCCTTCCTCCCCTGGCCTGTTCAGTTATGGCTTGCTTTATGCTTGCCTGCTCAATCTTGGCCAGGTCAGTTTTTATGTGTTCTTCTTTTAGCCTCTCTGCTTCAACTTGCTCTGCTTTGACCTGCTTTTCCTGCACCTCTCTCATGTCCTCGTCTCCTGCTTCCTCAGTAATATTTTTTGGCTTCTCTGTTACCTTTTGTGATCTGGTTTGCTCTGCCTTAGTTTGTTCCTCTGAAGTCTGCTCTGATTGTCTTTCTCTGTACTGTTCTGTCGGTTCTACATGTTCTGCTTTTAGTACTCTCTCGTGTTCTGTTAGTTCTGCTTTGCCCTGTTCTGCTTTGACTTTCTCTGAACCAGTCTGCCCTGCTAAAATTAACCTAGCAGACTCCACTTTGGGTTGCTCCACTTGAGCCCAGTGCTGAGCCTTTGCCAGCTCTGCTTGGGCGTGTTGTGCTTTTATATGTTCTGCCTTGGCCTGTTCAGCCTTGACCTCAGCAAATTGTCTATGTTCCACCCAGTTTGCTATTGTGGGGGCAGATGCATTGTCAAAGTCAGATAATGACATTTTCGTCTTATTATGTTCTAACTGTGGTTTAGCTTCTATTGACTGGAGACTTTGTATTTCATGGCCCTTAGGCATTTGCTTTCTTTGACCTGTTTCTTGCATGAGCATAATTTTGTCATGATCAGCATATCTGTTATAATTCTGCATCAAATAATTATCTTTCGTTTCATTTTCCTTATTGTATCCGTAAGACTTTGGAAGTACTTGTTTGTCCTTAAATGCCTTAGGTTGCTGTTGTCCAGAATCCTTTGGATTTTCTACAGTGTCATTACTAAATGGAGCATATTGTGGCAGTTGGTTTGAAATGTTAGGATTGACCAATCCAGCCTTTTTATGAGATGCTCCAACACCAAAGCTCTCCCTCGACTCTGCTTTCTCAAGTTCTTTATTTTGCTGATTTTCTTCTCTGTATGTGTCTCTTGGTAAACTTAGTTCCTCCATTCTCGCAGCTGCTCTTTGGTACGCCTGTGCATGTTGGTCTTTTTCTATTAAAGCAGTTGTCTCTTGTTTCCATGGAGAGATAGCTGCTTTCAGACTGATATTTTCTGTGTCTTGGCTGCTTGTCTGTCCCCACCTATCCTGTGAGGACACATTACTGTAATCATGTTGGTTTTCTTTGAGCTGCTGATATCTATCCACCTTTGTGAATTCCCTTCCCACTGTTTCATTAAAATGTTGTTCAGTATTTGCCTTACTTATTAAATATTCTCTGGCTTGATTGTTGTCAGCATATATTCTCTGTATTTCTGGAGCTGTATAAGATGGTCTGAACGTGTCTCCTCCCAGAGTTTCTACATTATCAATCATCCCTTGCTTATAGGGAGGAAATGACGATAAGTCTTCATGGAGATTCTGTCCATTAGCCAGCTGATTGCTAGCGTAATTTTCAGGTATTAAACCAGTGAACCCAGAGTGATGAACAATCTCACCTTGCATCTGAGCTGTTTGGTAATCACTTAAAGTGTATTCTGAATATTGGCCTGTATATGCTGTTGCAGGTTGGGAATTTAGTGTTGCAAGTGGCAATCCGGGGTTATGATACTGGTTTACATATTGATGTGAGGCAGTATTTGCCCTGCCGGATGCTTCTACCTGGCTAAATTGAATATCTGGATCTGGAAATTCAGGGATATCTATCACAGTGTCTCTAGGCTCTTGAAGCAAAGGCTGTTTGTTTTTCTCTGGTATCTCCAAGCCTTTGAATTTCGGAGGGCTGTAGGTGCTTTTTACTCTTTTCCTGTTGTCTTTGAGATTAAAGAGTAGGCTTGTGGCTCTGGATTTGTAGCTGGACATCCGAACATCAGGATTGGCTCCCCGGCTTTCTGCTCGCACTGGAGGATGTTCCATAGGTTGAGGGGAAACCGCATACTGCTGGAGCTCTGATTGCTCGACTTCTTGATGTGCATGGACTAATGGTGCGTGTAGCTGGCTGATGTTATAGGATGCCGGTGCCACTGTCTGTGCATTGTTGCCAAAGGGAATTAAATTATCATTGTTGTAAAGTACTCCTTGTTGATTCGCTGTCATTTCAGTTGCAATATTTTGTTCTGTCATCATTTTGATTTTTTGCTGCAGGGCTTTGACTGAGCTGATGGTGTCCTGGACACGCCGGGACATCTCAATGGTAGGTGATGCAGTTGATGGGCGTTGGGATGGGAGCCTGTTAGTTCCCAGGCTCTGTGTCCGCTTCCTGTGAGGGAAATGACCTGCCAACTCTGACTCGCACCGTTTCTCAACAGCCAAAGCTTTCTGTAGCATTGTGGAAGTTGAGGTGGAGCGTGAAGGAGTGGGAGGAACCACAGGCGCCAAGTTATTCCTTGGGTGTCTGTTACCCCTCTCCTCTAACCTATAAGGACCCTGTGGTTGGGCCTCCAGTGACAGCTCTTTGTACATAGGTGTCTCATACCATTTAGGAAACTCTGAACAGTGCATAAACCCTGAGACTTGTCCTTGTTGGAAGGGAAACCTGTTATGGTCCCTCCACACCTTGAACGGACTAAACTCACTGTGTATAAAGAAGTTAGAGTTGCAGTTGACCTGTGTGGACATGCTGTGTTTACTGTGGGAAGATCTCATAAAAGAGGATGCAGAATTCATATGAGTCACTGCTGCTACTTCAGAGGCGTACAAGTTAGCTTCTTGGGATGAGTACGGGCCAGCTGAGGGGTAATAACCACTGTTAAAGTTTTGCTGGTATGGTGTTGAGAATTCAGAAAGTTCCCTTTGGATACTCATCAGAGCTGATTTGTCCCAGCTTGTCTCATCATTCCAATCTCTGAGTTTACCATCCATCCCTGCTCCATCCCTGTGTCCCTCAGAGTTAAAAGCTCGGATGAGAGAAGAAACTCTAGAGCGGCTTCTGCGTTGCTGTGAACTCAACTCTGCGGCGCCATTGCTCAGGAAGGATAGCTGTTCTTCCCTCAGAGATTCCCCCTGTTGGGAGGTTTCCACAAAGGAGTGCTGGAATGTGGCAGAAACCCTCCCCTGTGTCCTTTCCCCATAAACCTCCCACTGTGGATCTTTGTGGATCTCAGCCCCGTACATTCCTCCATGGATCCATTCCTGACCATACTGCTGCACCCTGAGGCTGAAGCTCTCATGTGCAGCTCTCTTAAGTTCCTCCCTCTCTCTGTCTTCTCTGCCTCTCTCCTGGCCACTCTGGCTAAATGCCAGCTGCCTGTCCCTCTGGGAGCAGGGTGAAGACGAACAAAGGTCTGAGTCATTATAAACAGCCTCATCTCCAATGCAGAGACTCCTGAATGCTCGATCTGTCAGATTGCTGACCTCACGGTCAGTCTCATCCAGAAAGGACCCGCCACTGGAGGTGTCGCTGTAGCCTCCATCACTGTGCTTTCGATGCCCGCCACTCTTTCGGCCTGAGCGTCGCTTCTCAACTGAGGTCATGATGCAGGCTCGCTAACAAAGAGCTCTGTCCTCAGTTGTTCAGTCATTCATGCAAGCACAGACCTCAAAATTATATACTGCCTGCTGCTGGAACTACAGGGCCCAGAGTTTGGGGGCCCCAGTCAGGATTATGCACAGCCAGAAGGTCCTAAGGCATTGTGCTTCTTAGCTGGCCTCAAAAAAATCCTGGAATTTGTTGTTTTCCTACAGAAGAAAAAAAAAAAGAAAATTAGTGTAGACCTCACTGACATTTACATAAGCATTCATCTTAAAAGAAACGGCTTCATAAAGGTGTTTGCATGATGTGCGTGATGTATTTAAACCTTGACTCAAAGCTCAAAATACACACATTTGTTGTAGTGTCTTATTTATAATAGCTGGCCTGGTTAAGAAGTTTTTTTTCCCCTTTGTATTAAGCAGCAATGTACTGTATGTGGTTCTGAAAACAGCCCTGTAAATCCTTCTATCACTATGACCTTCAGAGACATGTTGTGAATTAAACTACACTGTTGCTAGGCACAGTAAAGAGAGCCTCACGTGAGTTATTTTGAGAAAGAGGGACGCGGCCGTACAAACTGAGATGAGTACGCACACATGCGCAGAGCCAGACTTGATTGATTTGACTGATTTGATTGACAATTTGATTGCCTTGGATTAAAAACTTGTAAACTAATAATCCGAGTTTGGAACTAACTAACTTACATATAATGTTACATTATCTATGTGCTAACATTCATAACAGATTAGACCAACAGGTTAGACATTCATCAAGCTGTTTCTCTTTGAGTGAAAGATTCAAAAAGTCTGGTTAGGACCAATCAACTGTAATGTTGCAACTAATCTTGTTGGAAAATCACTTTTACAAGGTAATACAGTATGGAGAGAGCAGGTGGAAGTAGTAGTTAAGCAGAAGTGCTGCTAAATTTTGATTTTGGAGGTAAAATTAGAAAGTTAATTGCTGGTGTACATAATCTGTCATCACCTCTAGGTTAATAATAATAATAAAAAATAAAAACTGTATTTCTATGAAAATTTCAATGTGCAATGCTCAATGATAAAATAATTTCTTGCTTCCGATCTGAGAAATAAACCTTCTTAGAGCCTTCTTTATTACATACTTATCTGTTGTACCGTGCCTTTATAATAAAACATTTGTATATTTAAAGGCAACAAGGTAACGTCATGGGTATGTTCTGGTTAAATTTACTGCAGCTGCCAGGCAGCCGTCACCTTGCTCAGAATATCCAGTAGTTCATTAATATCTTCTGACCTGGAGGCCATCCATCTCATACGCATCTGCAGATCAGCTACACACACCACACAGTATCAAATAAAACTGGTGCGCAAACGAGAGGAAGTTTCAAAATGTCATGCAAAATGTTGCTCCTTAAGCAGAAAACAAGGGCAGCTCAGGAGGGCTTGACTTTTATTTGACATGATACTCTATCTCTACCCAAACAACACACTCATACATCAGAGAAAAGCTTTAAAAATCATGCACAGTCATGTTAACTGTTCCTAATCTTCTTCTATAATATGACAACCGTCAGAGTGATTTCTGCTCATTCTTGCATGTGATAGGTTTATTTTTGTCCAGTGAACGGCCTCCAACTGTAAAACCTGACACCAAAGGGGCCTCGTTTTTAGAGGCACTGTGGTCCAAAACGAAGACTGAACAGCAGCAAAGCTGTCACTTTTGTGAGCAGAAAGGATATGACTAAATGTTTATAAATGTCAGCAACTGTCAGTGGAATAAAATAAAATTCTGTCAGTCAGTACCTTTAGTAAGTGAATGTATATATTCTTTTGGAGATTAAAGCAAGCGATTTTGTCACATCTTTTCACTTATTTATCTGCAAGAAAATAGCCACTCTTACAGCTAAACTCATTGAAAATGAGAAGACATGCATGTGGGGAGGTTTAACTTTTCTCTTGCTATGCCTCCTTCAACATGAACAAGAATAAAGAGTGAGTTCTTGTCTTACCTTCCAGTTTTATAATCCATAATTTGGGCCTTATTGTTAACTCCTTAAAGGGCTCCGTCTCCCCAAAAAGGCCTTGCTGATCTGATCCTGTCACCTCATACAAACCGCCTTACGCAGCTCTGGCTCTTGCTATTGACGACAATCCAAAGCAAAAACCTCAACATAGTCCAAAGTCAGGTCTTTGAGCATCTGACCAGCGGCAGGCAGCGGGAATCGGGGGCTGGAGACCAGACAGAAATAGAGGAGTTGTCCCAGAGAGAGTGTCCACCATGGGGGACAGAATGAGGGCTTCGGCTAGCACGCGGATCTGTGAGATCCTTTGGTGTCGAGTGTCAGACGATGAAACAAACAGCCTCACAACTATTTATAAATCTGGACGGCTAACTGTTGGCCATTAGCAACAAGAGCTAACTAACACAAACTGGGAAAGTGTTACGACTGCCTGAAGAGGTTGTGGGATGTAAAGCAGGAGAAAAACCTAATTTCTTGAAGATGTGGTATTATTGCGAGTATTGGGTGGGAGAGTGGGTGCCGTGGGGGGGGGGCGACTGTATTTTGGTTGCTCCTTTGGGAGACATAAATAACTCAATTGGCTCACACTGGAGTGCCACCCTCTTTGCTGAACAGAAATGACAAGGACTATATGGAGTGTCAACAAGTGGCTGTTGGTCATCACCCTCCTGCTATCATCACCATAGACTTGAATGGAGCATTATATTGACTATAAAACCATATGAGAGAAACATTTTCACATTTTTTTTCACATTTTCCCATTCATTTATTTTCAGAGGTTTTTTTTTTTTTGGTTTAATGCTACATATCCGAGAAGTTAAGTCCAACATGAATTTTACACTCACTTATTACAGCTCTAAAAGTCAGATCTCCCTGGCTACAGCCTCACTCACCCCCCAGCAGAAAAGGCAATAAGGCAGAGGAAGGGGAGGAACTGTACCTCCCCCTTTCACCCCTCCTACAGCCTGCTGCTATAATAGGAGATTGCTGTAGCAGATAGTTTCCTGGGATTCTTGGCGGGTGCAGGGCCGGCCTGGCGGGATGATGGACACACACACATGGGCCTTAATGGAGGCGCACTCCTCCACATATGCCCACATAAACACACGCACACACACACACATAGACACACACAGATGGTTTTGCATACAGCCCACTAAACTATGAGAAAGGCTGAGGTAATCCCTTTTTAACTAATCTCCTTCCTCTAAACAACCTCCACCCACACATCCTTCACCATTTTTCCCTCCACACTGGACTTTTGTCAGTCAGAAACATCCATCTCAAGATTTCCTCCATGTTGATGAGATAATTACCTTCACAGATCTCAAATCATCCTCATCCAGAATTTGCAACTTGCTGCGAAATCTTCTTCTTCATCATCATCATCATCATCTTGCTTTTGGGCCTTCAACACTCAGCAGTTGTTAAAAAAAATGGTTTTGATTAATGAAATTTAATTTACAAAAACCTCCCTCAGCAAAAAATAGAAGTTTGAAACCTGCTGTGGGGAGTCTGGACAAGTTTCCTACTCACTAAGTCCCTCTAGTGGCCAAAGTAAGAACTGGATGTACTGAAATTTTGACTTTTTGATACACACAGTTTGTGCAATTTTGCTTCAACATAGTTGTTTTGTGAAGCTACTGAAGACTGTGAACATTGATCACAAAGCCTAAGGATGCTCTTCCCGGTGCTGAGTAAGGAGGAGCAAAGCTGTGGTTACGTGGCAGACAGCAGACAGGCACATTACTGTACTCGCTGCATTAAGATATGCTTTGTTTGTATTATCTCCATTCAGAGATCCGCTTAATTGATTCTAATTGATTGGGTTATTGATCAGCTCTGTTGCAGAGATGATACTGGGTGTTTTGGCCCTCCAATGGACCGGCCCTGAATGCATTTTATGTCTGACTTTGGAAGCCACATCCTTGAATAGTAAAATTTAGGTGTTGCACCCAGTGTCAAGTAAAATAATTGTATGTATGTGCCAGTCTTTCTTGAGCATACTGTCTGTTTCTATATGCCTTATATTGTCTGTGGATTGGTGCATGTGCACAACGTCTCCCTGTTTCAGGACATATTTACCCACATCCTTGCAAAATATTTCATTACTGCAACAAAAGAAGCCCATTAACTGCATTGTAAGAACAGAGTTCAACTGCTGTCCCCCATATTCACCATGTTTGTCTGCTTTTCTGGCCGCTCTCCAGCTAATTTGATATAACAATGCTCCACAAAACCGCCTCAGGACTTTTTTTAGGTGACAGAAAATTATCAATGATGCCACATGCACAGCTGAATGTCAACACCAACTTGACTTGTTTATCAAATATTAAAGCAGTGAATTATGGGCACCATGCAGAACTTAATGATGATCGGAGTCATTATAACTTCAGCATCCTTTGTTTTGGCTAATGATTAAATTCCACAACTACTGTATTCAATTTTGGAGAGACTGAATGTGTTTTTCACGTCTTTCGTATGAGTTGGCTGGATTCCGTCTTCCATATTGGTACATTTTCGGAAAGGGAACTGATTTGTATAAGGATATTGTGTTATCATTAGCTGCCATGTCAGGGGGCTTAACATCTTTGCTCTGGAGCTCTCTCATGCACTTAAAGCACATCATTATATTAGGACATGGTGTTTTTGGTAATATTATTTGGGGCACAAAAAGATACAGTACCTCCTATATAACAGACCTATATTATGATACCAAATATCTAAAAGAAATAGTCCATAACTCTAACATAACATTCTGACTTTCAAACTTTATTTTGACTGCATTTTGTCTAAAAAGTGTCATTTTGTTTTATGGGTGGTGTGTGCTTTTTTGTAGGGAAATATGGTGCTCCAATAAAATAGAATTAAAAAAAAACAAAAAAAAAAAACATCAAATCTTAAAAAGTGTTAATGTCACAAGAGGGTGGTTCATAGTCAGCGAAGGCGTCACTTTATTGGAATATTTGTCGGGTATTTACAACATGCACACATAATGGTAAAAAAAGGGTTTTGAGTGCTCTGTACTCTGTGTACAACCTGGCACGACTTCTGACATTATCTCCCTCTTCTGTGTCACCAGGGTGTCGCCTCATCAATTATTGAACCAGTACTTCATGGTAATACATAATTTCTTATCAATTATTCATGATAATGTGTGTGTAGTTTACTTAATTGTGTTATTGACTATCAAAAGTAATTTCCTGAAAATCCTCAAGGACGCAAATTGAATCAGCCCAACTACTGGTTGTGTGCTCTGCGGTTAAGTATTCTCAATCTGATCAGCTGATCCTTTATTCAAGAGTCATTCTAGTGAGGAGAGATATTTAGGAATAATAAATCATCAAATGTATTGCCTGTGATAAACTGTGCTGCGTGAGGTAATGAGAGATGATATTTTTTAAAATGTAAATTCAACATTAATAAATAGCATATATCATGTTTATTTTTTTTTTTAAAAAAAAGAAAGGGAAATGCTCAGAGAGAGGGAGAGAAAAAAGAAGAGGGTGAACGTTACTAAAAGTAAATAAATAATAAGAGTCACGGTTGCTCTCCTCTCCCGGCTTTAAGGGAAACTGATAAATAATGTATCAGAACAGATGGCTGGAGCGAGAGGCAACAGGAGAGGAACATGAGCGACTACATCTTTAATTGTTTTAAAGAACATGTCACAACAGAACTGGTGTGTTCCCTGTCTGCTGACGCTACAGATGTGCTAACAGAGTGGATGGGACAACCACCACTCTGTCACTGGGTCTGCTTCAGCCTGCCTGGGGTCCACACACGAACACACTGTATTCTGGCACATGTACACATTTACACTGAAAATGGCTGATTAATATTAAAGTGCACTTTCACTTTAAAAATCAAAAGAATGAGAGATTGTTTGAGCCCGTTACTGACCTGATGGCATAAACATTATATTGCCAAAATCCTCACTGTCCTGCCACCAGTTCTACACTTACAGTTTACATGCATTAACATTCACAATGTATGCATCTGTCCTCTTTAAGAAAGCGAGAGGAAATGTATCAGGATTACTTAAATTCACATTATCAAATAGGTCTTTGCTGCACATATGTCGCATCTATATTAGTCCATCAAATAGAGTCCAAGAGTGCACAAAGACACATATAGATCCAAAACCACACTTGTGCTTCTCTGGGGATGACAAGGCCCCAAATATTCAGCATTTCTCACAAACAATAATAATTTACTGTCAAATAAATATTTCAATGTTTGCATCCATACATTGTGATATCAGTAAAGTCTTTCCCAGGCTGTTTCTGGAGTCAGTCAGTAGTTGTGCTTAGTTGCTCATAGGACCAGAGTAGAGTAGAGTAGTAATAACAGGCACGATCACACAGATTTAGAGTATCAGTACATCCACGTTTATGTCCAGCACCTCACTTTTTCTCCAGTGGTTCCTTGGAGCAGTGAGGGTGTTTGTCAGGACTGCTGCCCATGACTGACACCTTGTTGGCCGGGCTGGGACTGGAGCTATCTCCTCCTCTTCCCACAGTGCCAGGCACTTCGATGGGAGGGCCCACCGTGGGCCTCGCCACGCCGGCTGTGCTCACGCTGACTCCAGATAGGACTCCCACACCGGCGCCGGGCCCGGTTGCCGCACCGAGCAGGTTGGCAGACTGCAGCACAGCCTCCGAGTGCTCACGGGCCTTCATGCGCAGGGCGGCCACGCTGGCTGTGCGGTTGCCCTGACAACCGTAGGGTGGCAGGAAGGACAAGCCCATGGGGTCAGAAACACAGCAGGAGCACAAACCATTACCTGGAAAATAGCAAAGGTGGGACTTGTGGTGAAAGTGCTAAAAGCCAGGTTTTCATCATTATAAGCACCGTCTCTATTTGTTGATTAATGAGAATCATATTTACCTTTCAGTGTGGCGACCTGTGAGAGGGCCTGGGCATAGGTGGCAGAGTTAAGGAGGGTGCCTGGTATACAAGATGGGAAGAACGGACCACTTGGACCCACTGTCCTGTTGATACTGGAGAAAACAGACATACTGTTTCCAATTATCTAGTGAAAAGTTGAACTGACAAATTATTCTATTGATAAATTTACATTTCTGGCAAAATCTGCAGCTGTTTTCTATCTCCACTGCACTGCAAAGCTGATTTTCTCTGTTGCTTTGATTGTTTTATAGTCAATTTACTTGAAAGAGTTCATTTTGGACACAGAAATGATCTAGATGACTGTCAGAGTTTTGTGGTAGCTGTTATTGACAAAAAAGATATTGCCTCAGATTTATATCCATCACCAGTCTGCAAATCTTGACGGGCAACCTTCCTGTCACAGATTTCTCCCACCGACAGGATAATGATTCACAAGCTACAACAGTTATCTGTCTTTTCTCACCTCTGCTGCATCTCCAGTGGTTCTTTTTGTTTCCTGCTGTGGTCCACCGGGGACTGAGAGTTGATGCTGCGAGATGGAGGAGTGCCCTCACTCATCTGCTCTTTGCCTCCTTCAGGGTCTGTGCTCCCTCGCTCCGTCTTCCTCCACTTTGCTCTGCGGTTCTGAAACCAAACCTGCATTTAAAAAAAAAAGAGAGAGAGAGAGAGAAAAAAAAAAATGAAATGAAAGGCAATTAAATTAAATGACTAATTAAAACTGAAATATTACTGCATTTCCTGACACATTAGGAGTTTACATCCATTTATTTTGCTTATTGATTTCTGCCATTTTTTAAAATATTTCTCATGCATATTCTTTTGGCATTTTGCAGACAAACAAGTGCATAGATAACTTTCCTCTACTTGCTTTATTTTGCCCTGTATATCAAGAGGTGTTTGAACACGTCACAGCAGCTCTATAATGTCCAACAGTGTCCGACTTATCCCCAAAAACTTCACCATCCACACAGCTGAGAACATATAGCCAAGTTCTGGTGTCTTAATCGAATGAAGGTCACTGCCTATAACAACATTTAATTGAGCAATTTTTCATTATCATATTTTAATGACTTCCCACTGACAGTTGTGCTGCCCGAGAGAGAGGCAGCTATGATGAAGTCGTTTATTTCCCTATTTAGTGATTGTTTGACAACATCAGATTCGATTAGGACTTGGTTCTAGCAGGCATTAATCATGATGTGTGAATGGAGGTTAGAGTCGGTGTGCATGTGCTCTGCATCCCTCCTATTGTACCAGAGGTATAAATGATGTCAACAGCCAAACAAAACACATGCATTCATTCGGCATAAAGAAAGGACAACATTTTGGTGGCAGGACAACAATACAACCGATGGACTTATCTCACCCCTGCACCTTCCAGCTAGAAGTCGCGCCCCCCCACACGCACCCCTCTCTGAATGGACTATAATTGCTCCATTAATCTCAATTTGCTGCGTGCTCTTAATGCGGGGGAGGCCCATTGACACTTTACAAAAAGGGGGGCAACAACACTACAACAGAAAGGAAATTTATTTTCTAATAATAATGTAAGTTTAATATCCCTGCATACTGCGGTGGATTCATGTTCAGATTTAATAATAGGAATGTGGTAATCGGATTAGGAGGGGAATAATTTGTTTACAATCCCTAATTTACAGCGCTGGATTCCATTATCAACCCCGCCATTGGGTTTAAGCGATAGTAAGATGACCCTGGGGAACAAAAGGCAAACTATTATATTTCCCACAATTAGATCTGCGCGCACAACAAAACCCAAAAGCAAATCTGGAATGCAGGAAATTACATACAGGACACATAACTTAATTACATCTGGCCAAGTTTATAACGGCGCATATGTGCAGGGCAGGAGTGGAATATAAATTGCCAAATTTAAGGTGCGTGTGTGTGTGTGTGCTTTTTTCCCTTTTTTTTTTTGGTGTGTGTTTGTTTTTACGTGTGTGTGTGTGTGTGTGTGTGTGTCTGCAACACACACGCACAGAAGGGAGAGGCTGAAGGCTTTGCCCTCTCTTAAAGCACATATCGCTCTCTGTCTGCGTTACGGGAAAGAGATCTGCATGGATGATGTATTCCTACCTTTGAGACGCGGACAAATTAGTGAGGAACATTATCGCTGGTTAATTATGAATGACCGATTAATCAAGCTAATCTAATATTCACCATTATGTTGATGTTATTAAAGTGCATCGCCGAGATGACAGAGTGGCTTAATTTACCCTCTCTCGCATGGTCAAACGTGCCCAGGACACATAACACTGCTGCAGCCTACCTGCACCCTGGCCTCGGTCAGGTTGATCTTCATGGCCAGCTCCTCCCGGGTGAACACGTCCGGGTAGTGAGTCTGAGCGAAGACAGCCTCCAAAGCCTCCAACTGCATGGACACAAAGCACCAGTTATACTTCAAATAAGTTTTCTATTGGATGATTCATTTGATCTTTCTTTCTTTCTTTCTTTCTTTCTTTCTTTCTTTCTTTCTTTCTTTCTTTCTTTCTTTCTTTCTTTCTTCCCCATTATATTCATCAGTTCTGTGCTGTTTCAAAAAAAAACATAAAACTTTTAAACACTCTTGTACATTTGACATGAATAACAGGCTGTTAGATAAATTAAGTGGTCTAAAATAGGCTTAAATATTGGCCTAACATCAAACTGCCTGCACGAACAGAGAGGGCAATTTACAGTTATACCCACGCACGATCAAAAGGATAAATGTTCATTTATAGTAGAGGTTTCCTAATCTTGTTTATTTTCATATGTGTGAAGCAATGATGCTACTTTCTTTTAGGTTGTTTGGGATCAAACCAAAGGCTTTAATTTTATATAAAATATGAAGAACAAAACTCCATGCCAATTTTTTTTTTAAAAAAAAACTTTGCCAATTGTTTTTTCCTGCATATTTAATAAATGTCTCTTTTCGCTTTAGGCGAAGTTTCATATATTTCTTGTTCTCTATTTCTAACCAGGAAAATAATTACCTGTTGCAAAGTAAATGTTGTTCTGTTTCTGCGCTGTTTTCTGCGGAGAAATCCATCATCAAAATCAGCCGGGGCGTGGTTGCCAAAACCGCTTGAATTCACTGAAAAAAAAAAGTTTATTAGACAGAATTCAGTCACTTAATAAAATGATAATTCATATATTTGCATTTGAATTAATGCAGTAACGGTGTTTGAAAGAAAATTCGGATTCCTTTTCTAAAAAAGGAAATGGATAAAAGAAACTATAAATATTGGCCAAAGCAGACAAGATTAGGGAATTTATTCTCTGGCACATTTTGTATTTCCATTAGTTGCATGAAACATTGATGTCGGGTGTCTGATGGGAACCATGACGGACTAAAAGGCATGACACCCAACATCTGTGCCCGGGACAAAACGCCCCCTCTGCCCCGGGGCCAAACCACCAGCGCCTTTCACCAAAACAGCCAGCAGATTGACATAACAGAGGGGGAGATCTGAATTAACCCTTTATATCTACCTTTTATCTTTCACACAAATACCAGCTGATTTAAAATGAAATGATTGTTAAGCGACCAGCCAATTTTAATTTTCATAATGTTGCTGCGATCATGACTGCGGATCAGAGCATGGAAATCGTTTTAATTTATCGCAGCATAAAATTAAGTGTTGCTTTTTAGGCGTGTGTCACTTTCATTCTTAATTGAAGATGATCGTAAAAATGGAAGAAAAAAAAAAGAGTCAAACATCTGCTCAGGCCTTTTGTCGCTCCTCCGACAACAAAACACACACTTTGTTCGCGCAAGTGCGCAGGACGAACGCCGCAAAACTTTTTCACACTCCGGCTTCAGGAGAGACATTTAAAAAAAAAAAAAAACTCACAGCTGAAAATAAAGTAAAACGAAACGATTTTGTCAAAAATGCAGAAGAGAGAAAAAAAACTTACATGTGTTGGAGCGACAGCACTCGCCGTCCAGCTGAGGCGGACAGTGAAAGTAGAACATCCTGGCGCGTCTCTGAGCTGCGAAACTGAACCTGGAACAGAGACAAAAGTTTCAGCCCGAAGCCTCGGAAGGGCTCTACATCAGCTGCAGTGCGATTCAGATCTGTGGTGGAACATTTGAACACATTGAAAACGTCCTTAGCAGAGGCGTCACCGTGCGGCAAGACTCAAAGTTGACGCGAGAGAGCATCCTACCTGCAGTGAGGATGCTGATGTGAGTGACTTCCCGCTCTGGAGAGAGGAGGCTGCTGCACTTCCTCTGACTCTCTGACTCTCTGTCTGGGAGTGTCCAGATCTCTTCCTCCCCCACCCACCCCCCCTTCTCTCTCTCTCTCTTTCCACACACACACACACACACACACACACACACACACACACACACACACACACACGCACACACACACACACCACACCACACTCACATCTCTCTCTGTCTCTCTCTGGGAGTGTCCAGATGTCTCTATAACTGTATAACTGTCTACAGAGTGTTAAGGCTTTCAGCTAGTGTCGCAGAATCTCACGCCTAATTGGTCCTAATCGGATTATCACGGCTTTGTCTCTCTCACCCCCAACCCCTGGTGTGTGTGTGTGTGTGTGTGTGTGTATGTGTGCATATGTGTGTGTGTGTGTGTGCGTCAAAGAAAGACAGGGAAAAAAAAGAGAGAGAAGGGAGATATACCCTGGGTGGCAAACGGCAGCTCTGCTCTGGTGCCAAAAAAATTCATCACAAGTGATTGTTATTCCAGAGTCAAGCATATTCCCTAACCATAAACATGCACACATACCCGCTGCACTTTTTATTTGGTTCTTTCATATATTAAAAAAAGGAGGATGACTGCTTTTGGGTTTTAGATTGACTGTCGGGTGGGTTAATTGCTCGTCAGGGTGTGTTAGGGGGTCCACTTTACAAGGGGTTGCGCATGTAGAACACTCACAAGGCCAAATTTTTGATTTTGTTCACAGCAAGGGGTCCTGCGATTTATTTCGCTTCCTCAGATAAATGATCTGCTGCGGGACCCTTTCAATTAGTTTTAAAGCGCATCTGGGACGGCAGAGCGCAGACGCCATGCGTCTCTGAGGTGGAGGCAAAATGAGGCTTCGAGAAGCAGCTGAAATTTAGAAGAGGAGTGCGGGATTGGACTAAACCACATAAAGTGCAGAAAATCCCTTCTAATGGCGCGTAATTGGTTCTGTAATATCATTACAGGCGGATAATGGCCAGTTACAGGGCCCCGCGCTATTAAGGGTTTCCCTGGCGTGCAGCGTTTATGTTATTAAAGGGGGAATATAATGATATTTTAGTTATTAAATGCGCGTAATTAATTTATGCACCACTGAAAATAAAGTTGTTATTATGACCTCGGCGAGGTGCGTGGAGAAAATTGAAATCAAATAACGGTTGATAACTTTATCCCAATATTTGGTCTAGACAAGTCTGACAAGAGTGCAGGCCTGGAGTGTGCGTGTGCTTCCTGTCAGCGCCTTTCCTCTCCATCCTCTGATGGTTGCTTAAATGACTAAATGAAATTACCCTCTCATCATCGTTGGTTAGAAACAATTTCACAAGTAAACTTTAACAAGGTTTTTTTTTTTTTTTTAGATTTGAGGACCCACGTTTACATCATTTCTCCAGTTATCTATCAGGCTACATTTCAGGACCCTGGTCAGCACCACACTTTCATGCTCAGGTTATATAAAAATGTCCATTATTGTAGTAAATATTAACATTTAACCTGTGTTCATGGGCTGATCATCTCTTTAAAAATACATTTTACATTGTTTCAGACTAATTCAATAAGTCTTCCTTTACTTAAAATAATCAAACAGGAAAAAAAAACAGTCACAGAGATATATTGCATACATCATATGCAAAACAGTGCATTCTGAGCTTTTTATATTTTTTTAAAAACATGGCAGCAATATAACTTTTATTGGCTTTTTGCCAATAGTTCACAAATAATTGGAGGTAGAATAGAATTGGCAGATTATTTTGAAGTCCCCTCACCCTTCATCAACACTGTAATTGGACATAGTTTAAGAAAAAGTCAGCATTATAAAATCTACCAAAAAACAAACAAACAAAAAAACATGCTCGGTTGTATTTACAAAATGACAAACTGCTCCCCTGTTACATTTCATAGAATCATGTTACAAAATCTGACACACACTTTATGAAAGCAAATGACAAATATATCTGAGTAAATCGTTACTCAGAGGTAATAGTTTTAACTTTCAGACAAATACAGAAGAAGTGATTTCAAGTATAATCAGGTGCAAACAACAATTAACCGAAACAGAAGCCATCGCAGCGACGCTTGAACAAGCACAAAAAGTTCCCCGTGCAGCTGAAACAAATTATACACTGCAGCGGACTTTCCCTTCAAGACTTTGAGTTTATCCGCTAACGTAATGTAATGGTCCACTCTACAGGAAAATGGCCCACAGTATGGTGCTCCCATAACAAACTGTAAACTGAAATGATCCATTGTGCCAGATGTACTTTTGTCAGACATCTTAATTTAACAGACAACAGCAAAACAACATAAAAAAAAAGTCATGAAAAATAAACTGATATTGTAAGCTTGAACTCTACAGTACAGACTCATAGCTGACAAGTACTCAATATGCATCACAGTTCAGTCTGAGCTTCACTCAGCGGTAGTGCTCCTTCAGTCTCCAGATTCCCTCCTGGCCAGAAGTCCTGTTGAAGTCACAGATGCTCCTGAGCAGCTCTCTGAAGACAGGTGCCTGTTGCTGGGTTAGTCTCGGTTTGAAATACTCCAGCACTTCCTGGGTGGTGGCCTGTCCGTCCACATTTGCCTGGAAGGCTACGAAGTTGCGCAGATCCACCAACAGCTCATCATGCTCTGTGGGTGGAGCTGGGGAGGAGCTCGTTCCTGGAGCTCCAGTAGCATCCTCCTCTTCCTCTGCTTCGTCTCTTTGGCTGGAGGGCACGCTGAGGTGATTACGGGCTCTCATCTTGGCCAGCAGGGAGGAGGAGGAGAGTGGGGCGGTGTTTGACTCACTTTCCGGCCCCTCACCACTGAAATGAGCTCCTGAACCTGGTTTCTTTGACACAGACTTCTTTATAATAGCAGCGTCCTAAAGACAAACAGACGAATTTATACAACATGGCATCACAAATACAAAATGACTGCCGTAACTACACCTAATGTATGTTCATAATAACACTGCTGTTACCTTGCATTTGTTCGCAGTAGGGACAGATTGTACAGAAGGTGCAACCAAGAGAGAATTCTTCTTTTGTCCAAACCGTTTCCTGAGAGAGCAAACAAGGAAAAAAACATATGCTTGTTTTAAATGAGACAAGTGAAGCTCTAAACCCTGCAGTGTGAGTGAGAGACTGTGTACCTTGCAGGTGGAGGAGGAGGTCTATTGTAGGGAAGTCTGCACTGCTGGCGAGAAATTTTAAGGGCTTTCAAGGCATCTTTGGCCACCCTGTTGGCTTCTGCCTCCACAAGAACATAGTCAGGATTGGAGGACTCCATGATGGTGTCATGCTGCATCACACTGTGGATACCTGAAGATGACCAAAGAGAACAAGAGTCAGTAATGATCATTTCACTAAATAAACCGTGGGTGATGGCGTTTGTGCACAAAAATCTTACCAGATTTCTTGAAAAGCTTTGCCAAGACGTAATCATCTGATTTCATCTTGTCCCCTGTCCCATTGTCTTCACCGTCCGGTTTCTTATAAGTCTTTTTCTTCACCAAGTGAGAAATGCGGTGGCCTTCAAACCGAGCATCCTGACTGTGTTTGCGTTTCTTACGTTTGTGTTTGTCCAAGTCGGCTGAGTCGCAGTGCTTCCTTTTTTCCCTGTGTTTCTGTGGGCTAGTCAGGCCAGAGTCTTTGTCTCTGTGTTGGTGAGAGCTGGATGAATTTGAGTTTTTGACTGCGTCCCAGTCTCTGTTATTTTGCCCTGTATGCTGTGTATTTGCTGAAATATTTAGCTCTACATCCACTCCATTTTGGTTGGTGCTCTGACTGTCTGTTGGGACATCTGGGTTAACCTGAGGGATTTGAGGGTTTCCATCCCTTGTGGGAATGACTGCTGAGGAGTGTCCGCTGTCTGCACCACTTTCGTTCTGGTTTGTTGAGTGTTTATGTACATGGCTGCCACGGTTTACCGTGTGTGATGGCCTTGGCCTCTCGGGTTTCTTGGGTGCCTTGACATCAGAACCTGTACCTGTATGAGAATCAAAACAAAACCTCTTAGATGAGTTCTAGGAGCTCAGCGCTCTCTGAAAACTTATTTTTGGAAGCGGGTCACATAATCTAATAACGGGACAATAAAATGCTTCTCTGGTAAGAACAAAATGGACAAATAAAAACCTGCAGACCTGCAAATATGGCACTGGTCTCTGTTCCCTGAGCTCCATCAGGATCAGACAAGGTGAAGAGCTCATAGATGTCGTTAGACTTGAAGAACCGCCTTTGTTTGGGGTCCTTCAGAACACGATTGGTCAGGAACTGTTTGAAGATTTGCCTGATTTACAACAGACAAAATACAGAATTAGATATTTGTAATTTGCTATTTTACCTCAGCAGGCAACCCCAATCCTCTGTCACCACAGAGTAGTTTGGCTGATGGATGAGAAAATTAGTTAACCGCACGACTGTAGGTACCAAAATAGAATCCCCGCAGTTTTTCCAACTTGCTTTTTGAAAGCACTTTACAGACCCAAACCAAACAGAGCAACCGTTTAGAAGTCCTAGATTGGCCATTTAATAATGCAGGAAAGCTTTTCAATTACTGAGAACTGGGATAGTGCAAGTAGCAATACAGCGGTGATGTGAGCAATTAGTCATGTTATTACCAACATTCATGAACATGTGAAGTCAATGAAAAGATAACTATAATACAAAACTGGGCGGGAGAAAGAACAAAAGACTGTGTCGAACTTTTTAGAACCTCTTTGATTGAGTATCGTGTACGGCGGTGCTTACTGCCAAAAAGAAAAACACATTCTGACCTGTGGTAGATTTTCTCTTCGATGGTCCCTGCAGTCAGCAGTCTGTAGATCGTCACTTGCTGCTTCTGACCGATCCTCCATGCCCGCTCGCGTGCCTGTGGAAAAACACAAAACATACAAAAGAAATGATTGAG
This sequence comes from Protonibea diacanthus, assembly GCA_028641955.1. NCBI lineage: Eukaryota > Metazoa > Chordata > Actinopteri > Sciaenidae > Protonibea > Protonibea diacanthus. The sequence goes on from CM053989.1 coordinate 13,372,894, forward strand.
GTAAATGATCTGAAACACACAGTCAAGTTTTTTTCAAGGTGAGAAGCAGGAAAAGCTGGTGTCCAACTGGAAATGTAGTTCATTTTAAGTTGCAAATAACACAAGTACGTAAGTAGAAGAAGAAAAATCCATGAGAAATAATGCGCCTAGTAAATGTTTTATTTGAACTATTGAGTGTGTGTGTGTGTGTGTGTGTGTGTGTCTAACCTGTGTGTCGGTACTGGGGTTCCAGTCTGGGTCATAGATGATGACTCTGTTGGCTCCAGTCAGATTGACTCCCAGACCTCCGACTTTAGTGGTCAACAAGAAGATAAAAATGGATTTGTCCTGTAAGAAAGAAAGACAGGGGCGGGAAAAAATGTCACTGATTAATGAAAATCATGTCCACAGTTTTATACCCCCCTTTTCATAATCACTTTGGGGGTATAATCAGATCAATAAATTTAATTAGTAAAATGTTAACTAATAATGTAATATCAAAGTGAGACGACACTCCTGTTGTCTCAAACTGAATTACTCTATTTGAAGAGAATCAAATAATTTAATCTAAACTGGGCTTTAAGCTTTTGCTTACTTGACTGCAGAGAAGAAATTTCAAATTACCATAATAATGCAGTGTGTGATTACATAATAACGCACTGAATTATGATATACTGGTGAGAATTTCAATGCATTTGAGAGAATCAGGAGGTTTCATCACTATTTATTGGCTATAATTCTAAATTCTTTCCTCTGAAGATAGACGCACATTGACAGAGACAATAAGGTACATCCAGTTTGAAGAACAGATTGTCATCAATTAGTGTTTCCACCTCAGGGTGTGCAGGGTTCCACTGAAGCATTTTGTCCCCCAGGACGGGATTTTCATGGGAAACACTCAGAGCCATTAGGAATGACTGATCCTAACCTCATTGTAGCGAGCGATGAGCGGCTGTCGGGAAGCTATTGTTGTAGTGCCGTCCATTTTCAGGTACGAGTACAAATTCTCCCTCACAAATACCTCTAAGATGTCCAACATCTGGAAAAGGAGGGAAACGATAAAGACAGCAGAGAGAAAAGGAAGAGAGGGAAAGAAACAGAGAGAGGGAAAGAGGGGCTGAGGTTTGGATTATCTCTAAAAGGATTAGAGCAGATTAATATTACATGGACAGAGATACCGACAGGGAGGGTCTCAGGTTCCCTCTGAGGTATAATCTCATTGGTATTGACTGCAACAGCTGGGGCCTCTCTCACATACACACACTCTCTCTCTCTCGCTCACTCGCACACATGCAATTTTACAAGCACGGAGGTTGTACGTACATAAGAACAAATGCAGAGACAACATTTACAAGTGATCACGACAATTAATTGGAAAAGTGATCGCTAGGTGAAACAGACAGTCGGAGCAACGTGTTCCTGACCTGTCTAGACTGAGTGAAGAGCAGGACTCTGTGGCCCTGTTTGAACCAGAGACGCAGCAGAGACTCCACCACTATCAGCTTTCCTGAGCGTTTCCAAAAGCCGAAGTGTTCCTCCTCAGTTAGCTGGTCCTCGGGGATTCCCCTCAACATCCGGGGCCCGCCTGAGAACAGGTCCGGGTGGTTACAGATCTTACGCAGCACTATCAAACCTGAGAATACCTAAACGGCACAAAAAAAGAATAAAAGGTTCCTTAATAGAGGGTTTCTTTTATGAACACAGAATTGGTCACGGGTGATAAAACTGATATAAAAGGTTGGAAGATTTCATTGCATTTTACAGCACTGCACCTTTAAACAAATAAACACATTTACTTTAGTCTACAGGAATGAGTTACATAATTTATTTACGGACGATAAAGGCTGTGTTTCTTGATGAAGGCCCAGCGGTCACTGCATTAGTAATGGTGGTTAATGGACTGAGAGTGACCACTGAATATGTCTATAAGAGCATGTGTGTGTGTGTGTGTGTACAATCTGCTGTGGTCACCGCTGGCTCTCCAACCACGTCCATTTGGTCAGTGGTGATAAATGGTCGAGTCTCTCTCTCTCTCCAGGGTCTGGCTAATGTGAGAAGACCAACTACACAGCTTCCTTAAAGAAGAGAGCACCTTAAAGAACACTAAAGTCAAGCTATTGGGAGGTTTAACAAAATTTACATGGCCAAAAAAATGGTTTAATTCCACCGATGCCGCTTCAAGGAGTGCAGAACAACACAGACAAATACCTGTGAGCAAGGGAGGCGAACTGATATTCATCAGTTAGGAGGTTAAATAATGAATAAGCAAAGTCTTGTTCCTGGAAGTCTTCCACTTGACTGAGAGTTTTGCCCTGCATGTCCTTATAATGCAGCAGGGGCCAACACAAAGAGCCTGAATGGAAGAACAATAAAACAAACAGTGAACATGGCTTAACTATGAAAGCGAGGCTTACCTGCATGTCCCCGTTTAGTATCTGGTAGACCTCTTTGGAATCTAAGAAGCTCTGATACACCTGCCGCTGTTCCTCTGTTAATCTGCAAAACAGAACCTACACACACACACAGAAACACACATGGCTGTGTAAGAGCGTGTAATGAGCAATGAACATCCGCTTTAAAGCCCCTTGATGAAGTGCAGTGTGTGTGAAGAGAAATTAGAGGGAAGCAACGTGTTTTTTGGAACCGCTGCTGTCCTGAGGGACTGACTTAATGAGCTGAAGTGGACTGAGGAGTCAACCAGCGTCAGCCGCGAGGACAGACCAGGGACCGGCCACGTTAATGAATACCTGCTCCTTTTACTTTACTAGGACTTTATTAGCTGCCTTCCTTTGACAAGGGCCATGCGCATTCATCAAATACTCCTTAGACATGGCACATACAGTCACATCCAATCAGATAAACACCTCCCCAGTTAAGAGATGCTGGAGTGAGAGGCTGTTCAATACGTAGACAGAACATACCTGTTCATTTTTGTCAGGTAAGGAGAGGTTGGCCTTGACGTCTGCCTTCATTCTTCTGAGCAGGTAAGGATTTATGGTGTCCCTCAGCACGCTTGCGCACTTAAACGCCGTCTGGACCTGACAAACAACAACAGTTATACCTTTTAGCACAAACAAGCCGCTTTATAACAAAAGCAAAACAACCACATCAACCCTCACACCTGTCAGGACGGATGTTTCCCGAGGCATGATCGTCGTTTAGCCCCTCTTCCGCCCCCTTTCATCACCTCCCTCATGTTGCTGTCCCTCTCAGCAGTACGAGCCATTAAACATTGATCGGAGTTGGTCTCGAGGGACAGACCCTCTTCTTTCATCTACCACTACATCTACAACCGGCCAGCCTCAGACCTTGAGAAACACTCTGTCCCACCCCACACTAGGAGCCCCACTACAAATGTGCTGCTATACCTTATCCGGAGTCAGTGCTACAGGCCAGTTAGCCTTTTAAACATTAACTCACTAGGGGTCTGCAGAGGCATCAAAGACACACTCAGCACAGCTGGAGGGGGCAATAAGACGGTCAGATTTAGGGCTCAGTGGAGGTCATAGTGGAAAAGAAGAGGAGGGCAGCAGATGATCCAGTGATCCCTGCACAATCTGCTGAGTGGATTCACATGGGGGTGCAAAGTAATGGATCCCACGTCCCCTCCAGCCCCGCCCCACCCGCATACGGTTTTACCTATACATTTGATTGTACGTACACATAAACATGAGCCGGGGGGCCTGCTCTGCTGCTCTGAGAATTTCAAGAAGAGGATAAGGCAGCAGAGCTTAGCCCTCTCTGACCATTTAATAACATTAATAATTAGTAAAGGTTTTTATTATCGACAGCGGAAGAAGCATCAATAGCAAGCTTAAATAATTAAATCCATACAGTCAGTGGGTTATTAACGACTGAACACTAATGACAAAGGGCTACAATTTAGCTCACTGGCTCTCCACTTTAGCCTCTCCCTCTCTCACACACACTAGGGATGTACTGAAGTTCCTTTGCATGGACCTACATTATCCTGCACTGCACTTAATGGCTCCGGTGCTCCACTATCTCTCCTTCTGACTTGCTTCCATCCAGCTCTCCAAAATTGTGCACACATGCACGTGTGTGACTACTGTTGTCAAGTGACACTTTAGCCCTTCATTGTTCCCTCCCTATGCTATGGCTATAGGCTAATTTATAGCAATACTGGATTAACTGACTACTCATCATACTTATCATTTTCCTTCCCTTCTCATTCACTTTGGATGACAATGCAAATAAGCCTGATGGATTTTTGTGTTATCCTTATTCTATTTTTAAAATAATGTTTGATTTAATTTGAACCTTTTAATTTAAAACATTTAAAGTTAGAAACAAATTGTACAATCCAAAAGACAAGATTAAGCACAATGACACTCTTGTGGTCAGTCTTTACACGTGGTTTATGCTTTGCTTTTATCGTCTGAAAATGTATTCCAGCTCTCAAATGGGTTACGTTTCTTAATGAGGTTATTTTACTCCTGCGCTTTGTCGTTTTAAAAATTAAGAGGAGGATTACAGGGCAGAATTTATACAAATCCTGACCTGTACGGGCGAGGCATTGCTGTATCCTCCCATTGTGATCGGCACAGAAAACTGCTCCATGAAGACGGGCAGCGTCCCCAGCTTGCCAGGGAAGACAAAGTCAAACAGGGACCACAGCTCCTTCAAATTGTTCTGCATGGGAGAGCCTGACAGGATGAACCTGTGTGGAGTGCGAAACTAGAGAAGGGGAAAAGAGAAAGTATGTTACATATTCCCAAAGATCGATGGTATTCTCTAACATGATGCTGCAGCACAAAGAATGAATGGAAGTAAATAGCTTCTTAAAAGGTAGGAACATGAGCTCTGATGGTGCGTGAGAATGTCTAAAGAGATATGGCTAGATAACTGTCACAAATTAAAAAGGCATGTATTACTCAACTCTGCAAAGTTGATGTAATCATGAGCAAACATCACTGTTACTCTGTACCTCTTTAACTAAACTAACAACAACAATACCTGTTTGCAGGCAGTGGTAACTCCTGCATTTGGATTCCTGATCTTATGGCCCTCATCCAGTATAACATAGTGCCAATCCCAGCGCTGCAAGGAGTCTTGCATATTCCTCACAGCTGAATAGGAAGTGATCAGGATACCATGACACGATGCTATCTCTGGAATGAGCTTTTCCTGCAACATAGACAAAAAACCCCACAAAACACACACACACACACAGACACACACATTACAACGCAGGTTTTTGTCAGTTCAATTCATAACCATCTCTGGTAGCTTGAGCATCGAAGTAGGGCATGTCCCTTTAATGTGGTTTAAAGAGAGAGGGGAGAAGGTTAAGAGATAATGCTGCATAAACAGACCTCTAGTGCCCCCCAGAGGAAAAAAAAGACCCTGTGGAAAACTTTCTAACTAAATTATGAATATGAAAATCCAACACACAAGAACAAACAATTACCTTATTGCTGGTGAAAGAGCCAGTTTCATGTAGAACGGCCACTCTGAAAGGAGGCCACCAGGTGTGAAACTCCTTGACCCACTGGTGCATGACTGTAGCGGGGCACACAATGACTGTCGGACCCAGACCAACGTACCTACAACCATACGAACAGCAGAGATGTTTAATCTCAAACCTGTGATTAAGATGGGTAACAAGGGAACACTGGGTTCATTTAACTTTGGATAACGTCAGCAAATTCCATTAGCATATTACAGTCATCATTTCTATAGCAAATAATAGAAAATAAAGGATAAGTGAAAATGAAAATGTGCTTTGCTTGCCTGTAGTGTATGTGAATGTATGATGTATTCTGGCACTGGGGAAATAGAGCAAGCTGAGTGTCTATGTACAATAATGCAGCAGAAGGATCTCACTACAAAGCTCCATTCACTCTCTGTGCCTTAGAAATGAATCAAAGAAGGTGTGTGGACACATGCTCCTCTGTGAAGATTTACAAGAGCTTTGTCAAACACACACAGACACAGACACACACACACACACAAAGATACACTAATGGGCTGGTATGAACCTCTGCCTGGTGGAAGCTATTGATACTTGGCCATAATTGAGTTTGCAAGCAATCAATTTGTGGGCGTCTATAGTAGACAGAGTATTGACCATCAGGGAAGCTCCACCTCCTAAATGTTTGAGTGTCATTAGTGCAGTAAAAACAGATTATCAGCACCACTGCATCATGCTTTACACGGTTGATTTGTTGTTCCACACCCACTTCATGAGTCCAAAATTCATTTTAAGTGTTCATGAGGACACTCCCTCTACTCTAACACACTTTCTCTCAAACACACACACACACACACACAGAGTGTCAGTGTTTTCTCTGATGTCTGCAGTAAGAAAGTGAAGAGTCTGATAATTGAAACATGTTTAATAATTCAGATGAACACTCTCAAGCAGAAATCCCCCTAATCAAATATTCATACCATACAGACACACAGTCTCTGGCCACAGTTTGTTTGTGTGTGTGTGTGTGTGTGTGTGTGTGTGTGTGTGTGTGTGTGTGTGGACCTGTAGTTGGATCCTCTGGTCCTCAGTTTGCTGTAGCTCAGTCCGGCCAGAAAGCTGATGACCTGGATGGTTTTACCCAATCCCATCTCGTCTCCCAGGATGCCGCCTGCCTGCTGACAATGGAGTTCCCACATCCACCGCACACCTGTCTGCTGGTACCTGATAATGTGATAAAAACATATGCAGAAACTTAAAACACCTGTGAGTCACAGCAACATCAAGTTGATGGCAATCACAGCGCATTTCAACTGCTTCAATTATGCCTGCCATTAAATATCAGAGCAAATAACTAAATACCTACCAGCAAAAGGAATGATGTACTTGCAAGCCAAACATTTCTTACAGTGAAAATATATATTATGACTATTACTAATAAATCCACAAAATAGGCTTAGCAAACCTCCTGTATATTTATTAACTAAGCTGAACTCTAAGTGATGCCACAAATAGAAGCTATGACAAAACAACATACTAATGAATACTAGTGACCTATAGTATCAGTAACATAATCAGGTTTATGGTGTTTTGATCAAATACTCTTTGGTCAATCAGTATCACTTCAGGACAAAGGTTGTTAGCAGAGTACACAGGTTTTTTGATGAATCATTTAGTTGACAGTTGAAAACATTTGTAAAAGACTGTGTGGATATTTAGGATAACTCAGATGTTTCACACAGAACTTACTTGAAGAGTTTTTTCCAGAGGAAACCGGGCACTTTGAAGCCTTCCTCAAATTCTTCATCACTGTCATCTGTAAGCTCCTCGCCTCTTTCCCTCTTCGCCTCCCTTTCTCGAAGACGCTGTCGCTTCCATTTCCTAGTAAGAGAATAAGTGCATCCTAATTAAGCTCTAGCAGATCCTTCATCTACTTCACTGTGAAGATTTTCAGGGCTGTTCAACAATCAGGTTGCTAAGCTAAAAGTAAAAAATTAAAGACATGCTTCCCCTTAAACATGGGTGTCAAGACTAGTGAGGCAAGACGAGTGTTTGCTATCGTGCTAGACCTCCAAAATTAAAATCATTTGGTGATCCAGACTCAAAGAGAGTGACACATTTCAAGTTAAACATGTTTCATACTGGATATCTCTGTCTATTTGTATTAGCCTTGTGTTAGACTAGTGACCTGTCCAGGGTTTACCAAGCCACTCAATGCATAGCAAACCTAAACAGGGGACGCAGATACAGAGGATGAATGGATAGATAGATGTTTCATTTGCACCCATTGCACTCAGTGATTTATTTAAAGACTTGCCTACACAGGTGTATGGATAGCAAATGTTTTGAGTTGTGGGTATTTCCCTTGAGCGGTGAAACATCTACAGCAAAAAGGGAAATGTAAAGGAGAAGAGTTTTAATGGTGCAGGAGAGAGGGCAGTTAGAGGCACAGTCGTCGTGCAGCAAATGAAGATTGATACAGACAATTAGTAGTACGAGTTCCCCAGAAAGGTGTGAGGTGGAGAGGATAAGAATCCATCTTCATTTGGGCCTGGTCCTGTCACCCTGCCACGAAACTGGTCCTTTAGCTGGGCCTGAGAGACCACACTCTCTAATTAAGTCAAGACTAAGCATTGGTTCAGTTAATTACACTTTTCTGCCCCCACTCCACCCCCCCACCCAACTACAAATACCGCCTGCTCTAATAATATCATTCCTCATATAAGCTAGCCTCACCATCCATGCCATGTCTATGCTGTTGAATTGACATTCAATCACTGCAGTGTAGAAAAAGGACACATGCCAACACAATTTATTTGGCAGCTATAAATATGAAATCTCATTAGGGCTGCTCTTCCATTAATTTGAGCATTAGAGTGAGTGAGTGTATAAAACCATGTGCAGGAGGATAATTAGGCCAGTGTGAGAGCAGAGAGAGAAGAAGAGCAGGGAGTGAATTTGCTTAGTCAAGAAACAGCTGCCAATCTCATCTGGGATTAACTCTCCTTCTGCACTATGGAGCCAGCAGAAACCGACTGCTTTTCTCCTTAACTAATGGGAATAACAATAGCACATTTGCACCACCGCAATTGCAAATGTGATGCAAAGTTCAAAGCTCCATCTGGTGTTTGTTGAGCATGTCATTTACAGGCACGGATGTGAAGACTTTTGCAGATGAAAACTTTTTTTTTTTTTTTTGCATCCAACCATAACCACAACAAACTGGAAGTTTAAAACAGCAGGTGCACGATCATACCTTATTCTCTGTCTGTAGTACTCAATATCTCCATCATCTTTGCATTTTTTGTCTTTGGCTTTCTCATCCTCTTCTTCCTCTGAACTCTCAGGGCAGTATTCTTCCTCGCTCTCCTCTTTTTTCTTTGCTTTCTTTGCCCCCTTCCTCTCAGTTTTTCTCTTGTATGGTTTCAACTCATACTCCGATTCGTGATCGTCCCCAAAGCCTTCCTCCATGGCTTCTCTTTCTTCTTGGTCAGGATCTATTCCTTCATCACTGGGTAGGTACTCTGAACCCTCACTGTCTGTCTCCTCACCCTCTGTGTGATGCTTCCTCTTTGGCTTAGGGAGCTGTGGCTCAGCTTTAGGCCGAGCCTTAGGATGGGCCTTCAGAGCAGTTATTTGGAGCTTTCGCATGCGCTTCCTCATTTTTTTGTCCTTGGACGAGGATTTAATTCTGCTGGTTTTTCTCCTGGCCTCGTCATCAGGGCTGAGTCCTGAGCTCCTCTTCTTCTTCAGAAGAGGGCCCTTTTTCCTCTCAGTAGCCAACTTGGCCTGATCCGCCAGGTACAGGTCAAAGGCCGAGTTTTCAGCAAGCATCACTTTTCGAGGACCCTTCTTTACCTCCTTCTGTGGGATTCGCGTACCAAAAGGAGTCATGTGACCTGTCCGGATAAGCTCCTCCCATTCGGTTTCCTGAGAGGGCATGAGCATGCTGCCCAGTGTGGACGGCCCAGCTTCTGGAACAACACACACACACAAGCAAGGTTAGACACAGAACTGTCAAGTATCCATCTTTAAAGAGCTTTTTGAACCACTAGTAGCACTATGGAGCAATGTTTGGATTAGCATTAAGTTTTGTTTGCATCTCGTCAGACACGAGGAAGAAGATGTGTACGTGCTGGCCGGTTTCAGCTTTGAACACATTTGTTAGGCCTAAAGGATGAACTCAATACACTTTGCTGATAAACACTGAATATAAACAAACACTATTTTGTTTACAACAAAAGTATATTTACATTTGTTTTGTTCAAGCTGATAATAAACAACTATTCAGGAGCGAAGATTAAATCAACAATGAAATCACATTTGGCAGAAGACACCTGCGACTCTGCTCTTCATAAGTTGCAGCTTTCAAATACGTTGTCCTAATAGTTGCAACCCTCAGTGACTTTGAGGTGATTTTTATTTGGTTCATTTATAGCTCTGTCAAAATAAAGCATTGTGTATATGTCAAACAGATTACCTTATGTACTGGGTCGATATACTGTAGTGTAATGTTAGAATAAATTGTTATTACAGGAGCAAATTAAAGGCTGGTTTTGTGTCCTTTTTAAAAGAGCATTCAGAAATGTACTAGCGTCTACTGACACTTTTATGGATGGATTTTCACAATACATGTATCAAACACACCCACCAGATAGGAAGAGATCTCAATGACTGTTGCAGAACAGTAAACAGTGTTAAGTAGCAAAAAATAAACAGGACAAAAAACATTTCAACACTAAATCTAACCCAGCTGTCACAAAATTCAAGTTCAGAGTTCAGTATGAAAATGTTATGCACTGTTTTTTTTTATTTTATTTTAAGATATTTTTTGGGGCCTTTTTTGAGCTTTATTTGATAGAGACAGCTTGAAGAGTGACAGGAAATGTGGGGAGAGAGACGGGAAAGACATGCAGGAAAGAGCTACAGGTCGGATTCGAACCCTGGGCCACTGCGGCAAGGACTGAGCCTTTATAGATGGGGTGGATGTTCTACTACACTGTTCTGAATATGACCGTGGTTTCACATTATCTACCCGCACGTTTTTTTTGCCTTGTGACCCAGTATTGATTCCCCCCATTAATGAGTGGACAATGCTTTTAGTCAATACACTGAAAAGAAAACACAGGTTAAAATGAAATACACCTCACCTTCCTCTCCATCATCCTCTGCCAAAAGCTCAGCTTCCACCCGTTGGGTGTCCTCTATTCCCAGAATGGCCTGAAGTCTCTTCTGTTTGGCTCTGACTTTCTTCAGCTGTTTCTCCTGAATTAAAAAGGTTCATCATCACCAAAGTCACCAATCAATATTATGTTTTCATAGCATTATAACGTAAAACATGCCATTGTAATTGTAAGTTTTCCTTTTTTATATATTGTATGCCTTACCTTATTTTCTTTCTGTCGTTTGACAGATTCAATCTTCCTACTGATATCTTTGCTGGAGGCAGCATAAGGAGACAGCTGCTCGATAATCTTGTTGATATGTTTCAGAGATGTTGTCACTGACCTGAAACACACACCATTAAAAACACAAAATTTTCAGTGCAACTGTAACATGTGATCAAACCCATACAGTATATAAACTAACTAGTAACAGTCCTTTACCTGACATCATCGAGCACAGACTCGTACTCCTTCTCAGCATCAGCTCTGGCAGAAGCCTGACTGGCCTCGTGGATTGCCTCGTCCACTTGCTGTAGGACACCTTGCTCAAGGACGTCCTGGTCATACACAGCCACACCGAGACCCTGCAATTCATCAGCCCCAGAGCTGGCAGATGCTGCTTGGATACGCTGTCGGTTGATGTGCAGCAAGGCCCCGGACCTCTTGCCACCTGTACCACATCACAAATGACAATATAGGAGAGATAAATAGGAGAAATTGTGTCAGTACAAAACTATTCATGTTGTTTCTCCTCTCTTTCGGTGTTAAGAGTTGCATAGCTCACCACTGTTGCTCTCATCGGGTCCAGTGTTGGCAGGATAGGCTGCAGCAGCCTCGGAGCCCTGGCTGTTTTGAGGCAAAGAGCTGACTGCTGACCTCCCTGTAGCCCCATCCTCCTCTGCCCCTCCCGGGGTGAGGGCAGCACTAACAGGGCTGGAGAGAGAGGAGGGCACCTGGTCCTCTGAACCCTCTACAGGCATCGTTATGGAGCTGAAACATTGTTCAAACAGGACTTTAATACAGGATAATAGTTACGCCAGGTTGTAGCTTATTCAACATCAACTAGCTAGCGTAAATGAACCTGCGAACACGTGATAAATAATAAATAAATAAATAACAAATATTTTTAATCCCTGGTAGAATGAAAGGAGACTAAAAGAAACGGTTAACAGGACGTTTATAACATTCACATAACGTTGAGGAGCGTTGGAAACACTGAAGTCTCTCTCAGCCGTCCATTGTTTACGTGGCTAGGCTAGCCTGCTAAGCTAACACCACCAGCAGCAGCATGTCGGTTTAAATGGCCAATAAATACAGACTAATACGACATGTAGTTACTACGTTATCGTTGTGTTTAGGCGAGGCGTGTGACATTAAACCGAGTGTCGAAGTGACAATGACAGACATTACTTACAGACCGTGTATTTACACAACATCACCGGCTTGGTTTGGCATGTTGCTGGGGGACGAGCTTCCTGTTTTCCGGAGCAGCTCTCTGTTCAATGGTTAAACTTGTGGCACAGCGCCCTCTGCTGGCTCACTGCAGCGGGCTCTCCTGGCCTCTAGATGGCGCCACGAAATCACTTAAGATCGTGGAGCTTCATTGACGCTAACCCAGTTAAACTGTGCTGGACCACATCTTGACTCATAAACCCTTTGGATTTTTGTTTTGCTTAACCAGCATGGGAACAAGTTTAGAGGTATGTGTCAAAGGGGGAACAAGAAAGTTTGGGGTTTTTTTTGTGTTGCAATCATCCAGACTTTGCATGATCCGCAAAACTAGTCCAAATCTCAAAACTCATGTTCTTCTGCAAAGCATCACTGTCTTTTTAATGTAATGTTTTTTGAAGGTTTGGAAAGGCTGCTCTCTATGAATGTAACAAACGTGAGCAGAGCCAAGCACTTGCATCTTAGGGGATGTTTATTTCCAGTGTCTTGAAACAATAAACAAAGGATTTAATTAAAAATAGTCAGTGACTGAGCAGAGGCCAGCAATCATTCCAAACAGCCTTATTTGTGTAAATACACATATCTATATATGGGTATAGATATTGCTGTCACCCTTGACAGAACGTGTAGGAAAATGGAGACACAGTCTATTTGCCTAACCAGTAAATGTGGGTCACCTTCACTGGAGCCTCTCCAGAGACACTGCTGGAGATTTGAATTTAGAAAGTACTGAACCAGAAAGAAAGTATGTCACTATAAGAAGAACCTGTAAAAACCTGCAGTGTTCAGAGCCCTGATTAGGTGGCCTACAGATGCAGTGTTTTCTTTGTAGGTTTCAGTCTGGGTAGCTGATATAAAGGGCCACAGATAGGAGTCAGAATAAGTAAAATAAACTATCAGGGTGCTGATGAATCACCTATGGTGGGAAATAAAGTGAAACTTTCACAAGATGTTGTGACTGTAAGGTTGAGCTGCGGAGAAGAATGTAAACCCTGTTTAGCTTTGCCCTCCATCTTCTGTTTATTTAAGTAATACTTGACAACTTTTATCACAGAGGAGGAGGCGACGATATGGATATATAACCTTGGGTTTTCTGCACATCATAATTTAGGCGAAGTTAGTTAACAGACCACACCGAGCTTGCAGAATTTAGTGGGTGGCAAAGCTGTCAATCTTAACTTTATGTGTTGGCATGGAGTCATGTGTGAGCCTGAGCGTACGTGAAGAACCCTGCCTCTTTGTATGCAAGCGGTAAGTAGATTTATAGGGTGTAGGAGGGTAGAGTGCAAATCCCAGAGGGGGCAATGGTGTGATGTTAACACACTGCCCTGCTCTCTGCTGCTTTGCATCCTGACAGTGAGATAACAAGTGGAGCAAGAGAAAATATTGTGCAAAGCATGATAGGGCTTGCTTTTTAGGGACTTTTTGAGGAGTTCCACAACATAAGGAGTATTTTTGTGCCTGCAGTGGTAAATTGAGGTAACACAAGACACTGTAGCACACTTTCACAGATGGTACATGGAGTGTGAAGTTGTATTTCAACCATTATCTTCTGTACGCTGTCCTCCTCGCTGTGATAAAGGGTGTTTTTAGTCTGTATGGCCTTCATCAGCTGCATCTAACCTGACGAATGTCTCAAGGATGAAATCATTTTTACAAAGAGAGAGGAGTTTTTTTCCCTCACATTCACAGGGTTTTGTGTTTTTTTGCCTTTAATAAACCAGCTGCTTATTGACTTGTCTTGTTACCGCAACGTATTATGGTTACAGTTAAGAGAGGGTTTTCTTCGATAGATTTTAATGTGGACTGGCGCTACACTGATCTTGTTAACTGCATTTCATTTTCATCTTAGTTTTGCACATTCAATAAAGATTCTTTTATTTTAATGCTAATGTGTTTTGTTGTGTGTGCCCAAGTAAAACAGGGATATGTGAGTATTTTATGTGGTCAAAATTTACATGTACAATTTAATATGTTTCAGAGTAGTTGGACTGGATTCGATGTTTTTCTGGCTCTAAACTCCACAAAAATTCCACGGCTGAAGGGCATTTTGTTTCTCTCACACTTCATTCCTCAAGTGAATTTGAGGAAGTTGTTCCTGAGCCTGCATGCTTTTTCTTCTCAAGAAACGCACTTATATATTGAAAAGATATCACTAGATGGAAAACTGTTGTGTAAATGCATTCATTTAGTAGAGTGGGTCATCTAGTAATTGGAGGGTCACTGATTTGATTCCCAGCTCCTGTACCTAGTCAAAATGTCCAAATTAGTCCTGATGGCTGTGCTGTCAGCATGTGAGTGTGTGAGCACTTTGGATAGGAAGCACAGCTTCAGCAGTTGGCACCTTGCACGGCAGCCTCTGCCCGCAGTAGATAAATGTGTCTAAATGGATGAATGTGACAAGTGTTGTAAAACACACTGAGTGGTCAGTAGACCAAAAATGCACTGTATAAATACAAGTCTATTTGCCCTTGTTTTCACTTTTATTTATTTTTTTATTTCCGTCTACATAGTTTATGAATTAATAAAGATAATAATATTGTCTTATATTAGTGTATTGCATGCATCTAATTTCCCTGTCTTATATTTAAATTTGATGAAATTGTGGGAATAGAAACATATCCATGCATGCAAGCCACACACACACACACACACACACACACACAGAGTGATACTGTACATCATGCTTCCATATGCCACAGTACACACACTAACTGTTAAAGGACCAGGCGGGTAGGATGTAGTGGTTGCTCCCAGAAAGTCGTGAAAGCAACCTTTTTTCATGTGCATAAACAAATCTAGGCTTCACCCTCTCCTTCCTAGCGTGGCCACAAAATGTTCCACAAAAGGCCCTGTCTAGAGCCAGTGTTTAGTTAGTTCATTTTGGGCTACTGTAGAAACATGGTGTTTAACATGGAGTCCAAGAGGACCCATGGTGCCTGTAGATAAAAAAGTCTAATAAAGTAACAAAACAAAATGCTTCTTATTTCTGGGTGATTATACACAAATGAAAACATAGTTATGTATATTATATTCCACTTCTGCCTTATTCTGTAAATAGATCCCTAAATCTGACACCCCGGGCCTTTAAATCTTTGCATTTCTACAGGTGAAGTCCACAACACTGCGCAGTTAAAATAAAGCACTTGGTTCCCATTTTTGGGTTGAGTGAACCCCTCAGGGTCTAAGTGGAAAGAGACAAGAACCATGATGTTTTCTTAAGCCGCAGACTGGTTAATAAATCAACATCACTAAAGCATCATCATGTCTATATTAATGTATATTCAAGCCATATTGCACTTTACACGTGTGTGGCCATATTGGCAGTGCTAATGCCTCCCATGTGTTCTCCTGTCCCAGTCAGTATATGTCTGTGTGTGTGTATGTGTGTCTGATAGTAATTACAGGGGTGGGCTGGGTTCTCATCCGGGTGCATCAGACCTCTGCCATGTTACAGTAGATGCCTAATCCATCTGCTTGTGATTTCACTCAGCAGCAGGTGTGTGTTTATGTACGTTTGCGGGCACATAACCACACAGCAACAGTACACTACTGTGCTCTTATAAAAGTCTTGCCGAAATTAGTTTAGGAGGTGAACTGTCCAAAATGTTGAGCTCAAGGAAATGGGCTTTAATCTTTATCTCCCTATAAAAGATTTTAAATTGATTCCTAGGGTGCACGGGAAAACACCTGCATGCAAACTGGTTGTAACCAGGGCCAAACACAAACATTATGTATACCTCTTCAAGGTCAAGTTGTGCGGACACATTACTGGGAGTTCACATAGAATTGTGTATTTAGCAGACCTCAAACACAGCTGGAACCAAAACCACACCAGAAAGAATCAGGATGAGGCCTGTGTGGTACAGTGACACGTCACATTAAACCACCAGAACCGCAATGTGGGTTCAGTTTACTGTATGTGTACATGCATGTGTATGTGTGTGTGTGTGTGTGTGTGTGTGTGTGTGTGAGAGAGAGAGAGAGAGAGAGAGAGAGAGAGAGCAGCTTGGGTATGTATTTGCTCTCCAGTGATAAATATGGTCTTCTCTTAGATGTGGTTTGGAGGACTCCAGCCAGTGATAGCTGTGGGCCACATAAATGGAATCAGGACTGTTTTGGTGATACACAGTGGCAGCGGTGCCCTGACACAGAGCATGGCCTGAAACACGAGCTGACACAAGCAGAGAGAATGCAGAGCAACAGATGTAGAAATGTCTAGATTGGTGACTTCACATCCTAAAGTTAGTCTTATCTCACTTTTCATGCCGCTTGTTTTCCAGTTGGTTCACAAGTTGTTAAAACATACATACCCACTCGCCAAGCCGATGATAGATGCACTCTGGGTAGGTGTCCCCTGTAAAAACAGTAGTTTCTCTGTGAGGTCTTGAAGACCGGGAACAGAGAAGTGGGGAAAAAAGATGAATGGAGATCTAACTTCCTACAACAGGAAAACTTCCAGTCCACTAAGTTTTGTTTAATCTCCCAAC
The DNA here is from genome assembly GCA_028641955.1 of Protonibea diacanthus. Lineage (NCBI taxonomy): Eukaryota > Metazoa > Chordata > Actinopteri > Sciaenidae > Protonibea > Protonibea diacanthus. The sequence goes on from CM053989.1 coordinate 13,389,411, forward strand.
GGTTTTAACTGAGTTATGGCCTTGCTTTTATGATCAAAATCTGTTTGTAATCAGGAACAAACCCCAAACACCCCAATTTTATGTGTCTGAACATGTGAGTGTGTGTTTCCGTGTAACGCTCAAATTGATGTATGATCACCTGTACTAATCTTCTCTGGCGTTTGTCTGCAAACACAGTGATGGTACCACCATCGTGTCTCATCCTCCTTCTCCCCAGGCGTCTTTCTGTCATTAGACTGTCTGATATCTTTATTCGGATGATAAATTCTAGTAGTGTGTCAAGGGGTCTTTCTTAAACCACACACGAATCAAGACTCAAGGTAAATGAATACTGACAATTTCCATCACCCGAGTTTGGACCTATAATATTCACTTATTCCCTGTCACTACTAAAATGTTTCCAAATGTCAAATGCAATAGTGCTCAGTGTCTCCAACTTATTTGGCTGTAAGCAGTGATTTTCCATGCCTTTCAACGCTAGCAGTCATAGTCAGATTCTTCACATTTCTCTGTGCCGCTACCCTGTGGTGCTAGATAGGTTTGATACTATTTAGCCCACATGGGTTACATCTATAGAGAACATTTGAACAGCTCTATTGTTTGTTGTGTGTTTGTTCTCTCCGTCTAATCAAAAACATGTGCACCATCATCAGAAATGTGTGCTGAACACACAGAACTTATACTGGGGGACCTCTGCACACCAGGGACCTCTCCCACTGGGCAATTAGCTTCATGGGCATAATAACAGATTTAGAATAAACGCAAGTGATAGGGCACAGAACAACAGAAATGCGTGTTGATGCTTTGCTGAATCAAGGCGTACATTGCTGAAGTAATCATGCTAAGGTTCATAAGGGGACAAACGATAATGCTGGGAGATGAACTTGTTATTCCAAATCTGATGTCTCTAAGCATATTTCCAGAAAAAGGGTGAAAAGATATATTTTTTAATAACACTGAATCAAAGCTGAGACACCAAGGTCAAGGCCAAAAGGATCAGTGAGTGGGACAAAGCTGAGTGGCAAAGGTTAAGTCAAGTTTCAAGTTCAAAACTCTCTCTTCCTGTCAGCATAATTATTGAGACAGACTGGATGTTCTGGGAACAGGAAACAACAATTCTTGCCAACTCTACACTTACATTATGTACAGTAGATTGATATCCCGGAGTGTTTAATAATGTGTCAAGTAAAGTGATTAAAAAAGGAATTTCCCACTAAAATAAATAAATCACAGCGACAGAAATTCTTTTTTGCTGCTTCACAGGAATTTGCTATTTCACAAACCCATTTTGTCTTAGTGAACTTTCATCTAGTTCCAATTAAAAGTGAGTTTATCATTGCTGTTGGGCCCAAACTTTAACTTTTCAGGAGCAAAAGATGACCTGGTCTTATTTTAGCTTTACAGCAGTGAAGATGCATTTATGAGTTTATTTATCATTTTTAAAAAGGTTTCAGAAATACAAAGGTCAGTAAACATTCTTAACCCAACAAAGAGTTATGAGAGATGTGAGATGTGTGTTTTAGCAATAACAAGAGCAACATATTGTACTACATTCATTTTGCACTTGCTATTTGAAATTCAGTGTCTTGCTCAAGGGGATCACTCCAATGAGATGTGTGTGGTCTACTACGATATCATTGAAACGAAAATACAGAAAGTTATTGGACATAAATAATGTCTGAAGTCGTGATTTTTTCAGACTAATAAAAAAACTGGTATTTTAATTCTATTGTTCAGTTTTAAGATGGTCTGTGGGCGTGCAGTAAGTTGGTGTGCCTGCCCAAAGCCAACTAAAACCACACATTGATAAGAGGCAGAGGGCTTTGTGCCTCTCAGGACTGTGGCCTCAAGGGAGCCCTTTGTCCATCACTCCCTCTGTCTGCCGCCCCCTCTCTCTGATGCCCGTCTGATTTATACCAGGCTTATGTGACTATAGCACAGGGACCAAAGGCGGCTCGGGTAGCTCCTAGTTTGTCAGAGTTTTGAGTGGTTGATTTACTCCAGGGTAGGATCACAGGAGGCCCAGTTGAGCCCAGGCAGGGCAGCCTTCATGGCCTAGGAGCTGGGATCAGTCTCCCATCTGCTCTGGGAGTCATAAATTTGCCAAAAGCTTTGTTAGCCACTCACTCCTCCACTGCCGCCCTTCTGCCACACTTACCCTTTATCCCCACTGACATGGCCCCTGTCCTCACTCAGCATGATTAGAAGCACGCCTCACGCCATGCAGCCAGGAGCTGAGCCGCAGGGTTTTGTAGCTGTGGCTGCACTTAGGACGATAACAGGAAGGACTAACTGGCTTCCTGGCTGTCCCCAGTGGACTGAAAAGCAGAGAAACCGCGTCACTCTTCACACTTGCAGCATGGTGCCAGTAGTTATTATTGTGTACTGCGAGTGTAGACAAATGGTATTTATTCTGAGTTTTTAATAATCCATTCCAGATACTTTCAATTACATCGCATGTGAATTTATATGTGAGTAATTTTTTAATCTGCTGTTAGAATGGCCTCAAAAACCATGATATCTGATCAGATTATCTGATCTTTGGTGGACCAAATCAAACTTCTTCTGAGACCCAATTTTAATCTTGGTTTAGAAGCATTTCCAGCTGCACAATGATATCATGTGTGGGAGGCAATGACCAATCTTGTAAAACATCCCAGTGCATTAGAAGAATACATGAAGTGCTACACCAAATCCTTTTTACGGAGCATCAAATCCCAGTTCAGCGGTGACTTATTTGGGTCGATAATAAGTGTTCTCTGTCACTTTCTTGTAAAGTCCTGGCTGCGTGTTCTGGTTTCTAGACTTTAAACAGAGACTTGGAAAATGTACTGCACATCAGGCTCTGATTACAGATGTTTTGTGTCCTGTCAATGCATAAAAAGTACATTGAATTAGCTGGGCGAGCACAGTCTACTGTGTCAAGATATAAAGGACCTGAGAGTGTGACCATCATGTGACCCTTTATTGTATAGCTTGAGGCAACTCCGCACCTCTTGCCAGGAGTGCACAGGCCTTTAGCAGATTTATGTATATACACTAAAGACACATCCAGATAAATGAGGAGTATTACTGGGAAAGTGAAAGGCCAACTCTGGAATAGATAAAGTATCATGCTTGAGAGCCAGGAGTCTATTAGCCGCTATGCAACCCAATATGATATCAGCTCTGGGCTGAAGAATCAGCAAAGGAGTCATGTCAGTGAGGAAAAATAAATGCTTTCTGTGTATTACAGGTCAGCGGGGAGCATTCAGACCAGGAAGGGAGAAAGGCAATGAACAAATATAGAAACGGTAAAATGCCAGCATTTCTTCTCCATCTTATTGTGTCTTTGTGCATCCTCTTTCTTCCACCACATCCTCTGTACCGGCAGTTTGCCCTTTAATACAAACAAGGGACTCAACCATGGAAAATACAGTTACATGATGGTGCCAACCATGTAGCCTTCCTCCCATTCCCACAACTCCTTCCTTCCTGACTCTCATCACTCATCTCCGCTGGCTTCCTGTAGCAGGGATTATTAATTGAAGAAGTGGGCAGCAGACCCACCTCTGGATAAACGTGAGCAGTAGAGGTGGAAATTATTAATCACTTTGCTGTTTCAAATTGTTTTATTCGGTTCAGTTCAGGTTATGTAGTTTGTCTGTTTTTTTTTTCTTTTATAAGTTAAGCAATTGCATAACTGTTCAAATGCCCTGAAGTATGTACACCAGTAAGTGGATACATGACTTTAGTGGTTTCTGTGGCTTTTAATAAGATTTTAACATAAGTAGTACACTCTGTCAGTTGGTAACAACGATGATTCATTATAGTCAGTTCACTTTGAAGATCTGGTGTTACAGATTTGTTCACACGTGTACTGAACACCTCTAGCAAACGGTCGTAAAGGGGGCTTGACGGTTGTCAGCTGCATTGGTGAGTAGGTGTTTAGAGCCAGGGTGTTATCTTTAAGTACTCATTCATGTCTTCTTACATAAATAGTTTGACATTTCAGGAAATATACTTTTCTGAATTCTTGCCAAAAGTTGAACACTGATACTAAAAACACTGATACTCATATCTGAGAATTATGTATAAGGAGCTGGAGCCAGGAGGCAATTGGTTTAGCGTAACATAAAGACTGGAGGCAGGGGGAAACTGCCTGGCTCTGTCCAAAATTTAAAAACATCTATCAACTCCTCTAAAACTGAGTTAACATGTTACGTCTTAAATCCATACACGAACTGAAATGTTATGGGAGGTTAAGCCTAACCACCTCTCGGCTCCAGATTCATACTTAATGCGCGAACATGAGAGTGGTATCAATCTTCTCACACACTAACTGATTACACTGAACGTCCTGCAACACTGTGCCAACTGTAACATGAAAGCAGCCTTACAGTTCATCACGAGAAGAATCCCAGGCCTGTTTTTTGATGTTGTGTAAGGAATTATTATTGTTTTGCCTCTATTGAGATGAATGATGTTTTTTGGTTGTTTTGTCATCTCACTTATCTTTCATTTCAGTTTTGCGAGCATTGAACTTTCTCATGTCAGACACTGTGACTCTAGCACCCATCCACTGGACTAAGTTTAGAAGCATGTGCTTAAGGTCATGCCATTTTTATTGTTGATTTTCAGTGCAGGCTATTGTGTTTCCTGTGTCAGGGCATTTTTTATTGTCCAGAACGAGTTTTGCCTTGCTCTGTAATATCCTGAGGGGAGCCATGATTCTGGTTAATGGAGGTCTTGTTATCTTGCCACATGTTTCTAATGACCTGGGGTCTGTTCAGAGTGGACATGAGGGGAGGCAACACATGGTGCAAGGAAAAACAGGAAAATTGGGAACAACAGAAGAATGCAACACTTCATCACACAGTGTAAATAAAGTGATTCTGGGAAGATGCTGGCCAGATCTCTTCTGTATGTAAAAATAAATCTACTGTACATTTCTAATTTATAACTCTTACTTTCTTCAGATATTGAACACGTTTGTTATATATAGGCTGTTGATATTGAGTGTTTTGGCTCACATTTTGATATTTAAGGTAACACATCTTTTGTCATTACCTCATTCCTGTTTATATATCTGTCTTGGCAGCTGCTGCGGTTAATGTGCTAATATGAGTGAAAATTCAACAGTGAGGGTGACATTGAGATGAGAAAATGCTCTATTCATTTCCATTTAGCAAAGTCAGCATATTTTTATTGAAAATAAATGTTCCCATGGCATTATGGCATGATCAGGTGGTTGAAAATGAGAGATGAGAGACAGAAGGAAACAGCTCATGAAGTCTAAGTCTGACTGGAGCTAAGAACCAAAACAGTTTTAGGGTTGAAACACATATTCATTTTAAAATTAAACTTTTGGCAGTCCTTAGTCCTATAAACTGAGTTTACATCCAGAAACACTGATGTAAATTTTAAAAGCTGGTTAAGAATAAAGGAACACACAATGATCCTTAGTCTAGTCTCAGTATTTAATTATCATTATTTCATATTCATTAATCACAATTTTAAACATAAAGTTTGTTCATGTGATAAATATGTGTACATTAATCAGTGGATAGTATGTTGCCAATTTAACAACATGTCACATTATATGAATTGTATTATAACAAGTTCCTTTTGTAAATTAAGTTTATAGGTTATTTTATCTTCATATTCATGTAAACAATTCATGAAATATAGAGGAACTGTGTCATGCTTCAGACTCAAGCCACAGATCATTCCTGGTAGTTTTCAACTTGTTCATTTTGGTAAAAGATCTAAAAAGTCTGTGCACAAACAGAAAGAGTCAGAGGCACTGCCAACAAAAATGAAGCCTAGAGAGAAAAGCAGCATTGCACTCAAGCAAAATACAACTCTGTTTATTTTCTTTATCCTCTGGGTGTAAAAAGATATGTAACCAGGGAATCGTCATCTTTTCACAGAAAAGATGACACAATGTGAAAGTTCTCTGTCAGTGATATATTTAGTTACTTTTTATGTCTTCATTCAAAGAGGGCATCTGCCAGTATATGCCGGAGCTCTCGAAGAAATAATTTAAGGACATGCTTCTTTTTTGTTGCTCAGTTAAGCTGCAATAGACCACACAAAAAATAAAACCTATTCCAGAAAAGCTGTGCCTTAGTAGCCCCCATGCAGAAAAATAAAACGCTATTCTTTCTTTCTTTTTTTTAAAAAAATGTGAGTTTTACACACAGTTGCAGCGCACCAACATACTGTGTGAGGTCTCACCTGCTCATTAGCTGTAATGCTTTGCTCCAAATGGAAATGTGTTTGACAATTACCAGAAGAAAGCAGCTGATTTAACATTACTCACATCCGCTGTTTGGACGCAAAATATTTCTTAGTAAAGTGGACTGCTTTTTGGCTGCCAGAGAAATTAAACACAGATGTTTCTTTCACTTTGTGTTCTTGTCTGATCTAATACATCCGTCTCCTTCTGTGTGTCAGTTAATAACAGAAAGTTGAAGTAGGTTTCTATGAATGTTGGCGCTGTCACTGTTCTCATTGCTGCATTGGCACACAGTGCTCATAATGTCATCCAACACACTGTCCCTCAAGGGAAACACTGCCACTGCCTACTGCCCAGTGAAAAACCACACCTAAAATGCGTAAGAAAGAAAATTGATGCTGATTCAGTGACATGTTAAATAGGTTGGCAATTTGCTCTTTGGGCTGGGCTACAATTAGGTCTGGGAAAAGCATCAAGCATTTAATCCTTTGAAAAGCCTATTTTTCCAGTAAAAGTAGTTTGAATGAAACCTTTAAAACAATAGTTCAGCATTTTAGAAATATGCTTATTTAATATAATATTCTTAGCAGCCACTCCAACAATCAGATTGGTCAAACCCTTCCACATGCAGCCTGACAGATCAGAAAGTAAACGCTATCCAGGCAAAATTCATGAATTAAACCATGATACTCTCCTAGCTGTATTCTTGCTTGGTTTATTTCATGTACCCAGCTTCTTCTTCTTCTTCTTCTTCTTCTTCTTCTTCTTCTTCTTCTTTTTCTTCTTCTTCTTCTTCTTCTTCTTCTTCTTCTTGCAGTGGAGCAAGTGGTTGAGCGACATAGGCAGTGAATGAGAGAGAGGGAGCACCAGTATCAGGTGAATCAGACAGGTTAAAAGTTATTTTGTAATTGTTTCATATCAGTTAAGTTAATCACAAATAAACACACCCCCAACGCTACCCACACACCACCACACAACCCTACAGCAACTTGCCACAGCACCTGATTAGGTCTGAATAGGGCCTAACACATAACTGTTATGAAGTGAACTTTTGTTTTTACACTTTTTTGTACAAATACAAGCTAGCTGTTTTCTACAGTTTCAAGCTAAGCTAACTGAGAGTCGGATGGATGTTCTTATCTAACTCTCTTCCAGAGCTATTTCTTCAGTTCTGAGGTCTGTGGATTATGCTGGACATTGCATAAAGACATGTCACTGTTAGGTTAGAAAGGGCATATATAAAATTTCCATTTGCCTCGATTAACTCTTCAAAACTTCTAAAAAATAAAATAAATAAATAATAAATAAATAGATTTTTAAAAAATAGCTGCATAACTGCAAGTACCACTGTGCTTTAGTTTGGAGTGGTTTCTATGAACTAAGCCTTTACATCATGAATCTCCCTTTATGGAAAATGTCAGGACCATTTGGAAAGTTTCAAAAGTGCAGGAATATGGGACAGAAAAACTACAACATGATTTATCACGTTAAAATACAACATCACTGATATATCACTCACATTTAACATTTATTTATACTAAACACAGATAAGGGTGATAAATTAAACTGTATCAGTGACAGTTTCTCCCCATTAATATCTCTTGTGCACCATAAGTCATTTTAAATAAGGCATTAAACACCAAAAGGATCCATGTTATCTATGATGACAAGGAATGTTCACACTTGTGGAGAAGCAACAACGTCCTCTTGCTCCTCTCCTCATCCAGGTAGTCAGATTTCCCGTGGTGATGTTGTGGATTCAGCTGGGGTCAGTCAAGTGCTGCTGTTTGAAAGGACCTCTCATTTGTCCTGCTGTTATCCACCAACAGCTTTTAAACCCTCTTAAGCCTTTCTTTATTATCCTTAACGCCTACTGAAGGCCACACTCTGCCTTCCTGTCCTGCTCTCTCTTCCCCTCCACTGCCCTCTCCCCTCTGGCTCCTGCTGCCTCTCCTTCTCAGCTTCCCATCACCTCTTCTTCCTCCTTTAAACTTATAAGTCTATCTTCTTGTTTAAATGCATGAGCGTCCATGTTTTCGGAGCCCCTCTGAGAGGTTAAAGATCAGGGGGGGTTTCAGGGTCCCGCATGGTCAACTCTGCCTGAAGGGTTTGGGGGTCCTCAGACTAAACATCTAAACATCCTCTAATGCAGACATGCAGTTTGTGCCAGCCTCAAGGTCCAAGCTGTGCATTTTTGACATGCTTCCTCAGGCATGATGCTACTATGGTTGCAATGTTGTATCAAGATACAACAGTTTCCTTGACATAGTCAAGTCATAAGTTTTACCCACAATAGATATTGATTCTGCTATTGATTCTTCTAAAAAACAGATGTGGTGATATACTGCCAATATGACTGAGTGCCAGACCACAGTTTCATGCTAGAAAAGCAGCTTCCAAACCCTGCAGTGAAATTTATTTTTAATATATCCCAGTTTCCCTTCCTCAGAATTGGTCATTCACTCTTGCCTGCAGGAGCTGTCAACACGCCAAGCTAATTTAATTTCATCAAAGTGGAGCATTTCTGAGTCACATGACCTAATTGTCTTAAGATTTTCGTTAGGAAGAGGATGATGTATGTTGGCTAATTGCAAAAATGTATGTATAAATGTAATAATATATTAGAAATTGTCACACATTTTGTAAAATTAAGGAATTATTATTATTATTATTGTTGTTGTTGTTATTATTGTTAAAATAATTGTTGAAAAAGTGCTATGTGACCCACTGTGGCTGCTAGTTATCACTTCACATGGATGTTTGCTTGGTTGTCTTAATTTGATCACAGTATATATTTGTTGTAGCAACATCAGTCAGTTTGACTAAGCACCATCTGCAGGTGATGTTCTATTATTAGATTATGATCAATGGCGGAAGGCTGCTGGTGATTCCTTTAGACTTAAACTTTAGTGACTGATAACAGCCTCTGTCACTGGGAAAGACAAATAAACATCCACACAAGCACCCCTGCGGGTACATCTGAAAACAGATCCCCTCTCCCTCCCAGAGCTAAAATAACAAACTCAATATCTGTTTTAACAGATACTGTGCCTCCCCAGAGAGCTCATCCCTCTGGAGTGATGGTGAATCCTGTTCCTGCGTTCTCCACAGTCATAACTGCAAATATCATACACGAGGAGTTAGCGCAATACAACACATATGGACATGTGGCTTTGTAATGTGGCTATAATACGCGACAGCATGTTACACTTTGAAGTTGTACAGGTCATTTCCAGAGCAGTAATATATATGTTACAAAAATCTGTCAGTGTTCATTCCGGCACCTGATTTTCATTTAACTTGAGTCTCACCGTCTGGGTGAAGCTTGAGACAAGCAGCCAAAACATGATGCAGTACTATTTTACTTTAGTGAACATCTAGGCGAAGATTTAGATGGCTAACACTCACATTCACATCCACAGCACATTATAGGCTATATGTCAGCCTAGCTTTTTGTAAATGTTGGTTTTGGAGCTGCTCCTTGTCTACTTAAGTTAGTTTATTCCATAAACCTGATACTATTTTGCTTCAAAAAGCAGCTACCTAGCTAACATGACAAAAAGAGATTCATACTTTCTGAAATACGATAAATAAGATTAGCAAAGCGGGTCAAACAGCTGCTAAAATTGTAATACATTTGATTGTTTTTGTCTTTTTGCATACATTTTTCCTCGTGGTTTTTATAAAGAAATCAACACTGGTGTGTGCTGGATGTATACACTATTTGTCAAATCTTCTTGCTTCATATGTAAACACAAGCCTTAGCCACTGAGCTCAATATCCTTTTATGCCTAAAGACATCACTAATGTTTGCCTTCTTCCCTTTGCATACATTCCCCAGCGGTCTACGGTTTAGGGAGTGTCTATCTCTGCTATTTGAAATTCCAGATTACCACCGAAACCGAATCGATTGTTTCTCGAATTTTTCGATTCTGTTGTCAAAATAATATCTTTTGTCAACAGAGCAACAATATTCAGTTGACAAAACAAATTGTAAATCTGTTTGTAGATTTATGAGATATCCTGCTGATCCATCCAGACAGACAAACAAAGTAAACCAGAAACATAACCTTCTCGGTGGAAGGAAGAAATTTTCCCAGAATATGAGAAACTCTTGTCCTTTGGAGGTCAGTCTCTATGGTGCAATCTTTCACTCTTTCACAAGTGAGACTTCTCCTCCTCTTTGAGAGTTGTTTCTTTTCATGAAAATTAAATGCTTTCCTTTTCTCTAGAGTGACTTAATCCTCACTCCCTGTGGTGGCAGGTTTGACTAGCGGCTGGTGCATCACTGTGAAGCATCATTGCAAGACCAAACTGTGAAACGTTTCCAGATCTCAGGGTCTGTGGTTGTCTATAGAGAAAGAGAGAGAAGCTACTGCCCCACTGCTGTGTGTGTGGGTGGATGGGTGCTTGGTATTTCCAACACAAAATTAAACAAGGACAGATTTTAAAAAGCCTGCCAAAGATTAATCCCAAAGCACTCCTAGCAATTTCCAAAACACAGTCATATTTTTACTCACAACAATTTGAATCTGCACCTCTTCCTCTGACACAAAGAACTAAATTCCCCCTGTACTTAATCAGAAACTACATTTGTTGTTGTTAACAATAAAGGTCAGACCCCTGGGTTTGTCTCCTACTTGTAAAGTGCAGGACCTCTTTTCCCTAGAGGAAAGAGGTGGGGTCTTATACTCATCGTATTTGGCACGGTCCCCTGGTGTTCTGGGAAAGGTCTTACTTAACTCTATCTTTGGTAAAATAGGTGTCTCGCAAAAACGTTTGCACATACTTCTTATATTAACAAGTAGATGCATATTGTTTCAATGTTTTAAGCCCAGACCTCCTACTGTTAACCAGTGGTATGGAGAAATCTTTAAAGTATTGCCGATGGAGCGCTTGAGTTCAGCCTTGAATGGGAATGACAGTGCTTAACAACTTTCCAGATTGCACAGAAGACCTGGTATGTAGGGGGCTTTGCACAGTGGCCTGGCATCGTACCAGTGCCCCTGGTAGTGGATGCTTAAAGCTCTCTCTAGGGTGTTTTACTGATTTGCATTAGTTTTGTACTCTCTGATCTGTGTAATATATCCAAGCTCTGAGATCTCTGTGTAATGTATTCCTATGTAATGTGTTCTGTATGCCTACATGAACATGATGTTCATTGTGTTTGTTTGTTTTTCTCTGTTATAAGAATTTTCAAATGACCCTACAATAAGGAAGACTGGATTCGAAGTATCAAAGTTTAAGTTGGATTTATTATTCTTGTACAAGAAGGAGCGTTTAACAGTGCAACACACAAAAGGGGTCGCAGAGAAAAAGGCTTGCTGTGGATCTCTATCAGTTGGTTCTTATACACTCTCTAATGGGTTGTCTTGGACACCTCCCCATAGATACAGATAGTATTATAAGTCTTCTTAGTTTCCTTTAATCAGTAGTCAGAATTTCCCCAATTTAAATGTCACCTCTCTGACCTGTCCCTGACCCTCATTCTGTTCTGGGGTTCATCTATTTATACCTTAACCTGACTTTACCTTACCCTGCCAGCCTTAGCAACAAAGTCATATTAGAGGAGTGAAAACAGAACTTGTGAGGAGTAGGAACTCATGTGCACGTCGTATGTTTTAAAACATCTGAAACACAGCATAAACCTAATTTTTATAGCATTCTCTATTTGTTTTATCTCCCTTACGGTCCATGACCTGCTCGTATGTAACTTCGCTGTCATGAGCATTTTGGTTACATTCTGTTCTCAAAAATTCAATACAAAATTGGCAAAAAAAAATAAAGGTCAGACTGCAATTGAGTCATCTTAGACCAAATAGAGACTTACTGGAATTCAGTTTGAGCAGCATTACTGATAAAAAATTCGCCATCGAGCCAATCAATCCATTTGTGTTCCTGTAAACATTTTTCTGGGATGAAAGCATTACGCATACAGCCCCTGTTTCCTTTGCTTATGCAGACATCTTCATTATGTTGGATGGAATCCTAATATTTACACTTGAATGGCAAAAAAGATGGCTGCATCTCATTTTTAGCCATGTTAGTAACATAATCTTAAAAACTTTGATGATCGACTGACTTTTTATCTACTGCCATCATCCAGTCAAAATTTTAATTTCTTCCGCAAAGTACCTGCAAAATTTATGTGTTTTTTTGGGAAATGAACCCGGGTTGCTGTGGTAAGGACTCTTCCCTTTTATATGGGGCACATGCTCTACTAGAGCTACCAGGGCGCTAAGCTAAGATGGTGCAGATGGTAAGCACAAAAAATTAGCAATGTTATTGTGAGTATGTCATCATGTAGACATTAGCATTTAGCTCAAAGCACTGCTCTGCCTGCAGCCTTACAGAGCTGCTAGCATAGCGAACTCATTCCTTCAAGCCCCAGAATGCTAATTATTGTGCATTTCTATTTTTGGCTCAGACACAAGCTCTTTTAAAATGAAACAGCATGAGAACTCTGACGACTTTTCTTTAAGCTTTGTGGGAAATGACATGCTTTATTGGATATGAAGTGCTGGGAAAAAATTCTTAACAGTCCTGGTTGGATTAAAAATTCAAATGAATTTCACATGAGAGTACTGAAACAACTTTTTTTAGAACCAAAAAGATTTATGAGAAAAAATCTGTCGTGTGTTGCAATCAGGCATTATGTCCCTGATGAACCCTTATGATCAGTAAACTGTTTTAGATTTGTTCTGTGTATTACTGTTTGTGCAATTGGATTCAGTTTCACATTTATGAGCACGACAGTATACACACAAAGCAATAAGTTCGTAAGAAATAGCACTGAGAGCAATTTCCAGGTTATCCCGTGGGCTGGGCAGACAGGATAACATGGATGTAACCTTAAGCACTTTCTGGACTGCAGTGTAATTACTGAATGGGACTGTAATAACTGCTCCAATCTCTGGGGTGAAATTAACAGGCCAGAAAAGGTGTGTGATGCTCTTTCACCTCAGAGGAAATTACAGACAATGCAGCCACTCATCTCTCTCTCTCACACACACAAACACACACAAACACACACCTTCAGTACACTGTATTTTTCATAAACTGTAACAAAAGGAAGCTTGATTCTTCTCCTGCTTTCTCTGTTGCAGCTTTATTCCCAATTTCTCTAATTTCTTTTGTCTCTTTTCTCTTATTATTTAGTCTCTCTTGTCTTCAGATCCTTTCATTTGTGTTGAAAGGAAGGCCAGATAGATATCTTTCCTTCCTCCTTCCTCCACATTTCACATCTGTCCTACATCTTTAAATTATTACCCAGGTTCTCTCCCTCCACTTTCATTACTGAACGCTGACATCAATGTCTTTTAACATTAAAGTTAAAGGAGCCGTTTTCACCTAAGGATTCCATCTTCTTTTATATCCATTGTGTGAATCATGTGATGAGCTGTCCTGTCCAATACTGTCAGCAAACTCATCTGTCCTGAACAGCTCTGACCTGTAACGTCACAGGACACGTGACGACAAAGATATGCAATAAAATCTGTCAGTTCATTTTTTTTTTTTTATAGACCTGCACATAAAAGCCTTTTTGTCAGTTCTGTTGCTTTTGTTTTACATTTTGTTTTGACAAATATTAGCCGCAGCTTTCACTTTTGTGTCAGTGTTATTGTGTTTGAAATTGCATTCATGACATGTTGACAACAGTCATTTTCTTATTAACTCTTGACGGTTGGATGCAAGTAATAAAATCTCCGCAGGGGGTCGAAGGCTCAAATGAGCAATTGTGTATTGAGCTAACCATCAAAAGCAAGTGCAGAAATGGATGTCACAGCAGTGCTTTTCACAAGGCTCAACGAAAACTCCTACAGCTAAGAAAGAACAGAGATTTGTCCACGACTGTGAAAATTACAGCCCGTCTTAAGGTGGGAGGGACCCCGTTAGCATGCAAGTGGGTATATGAGTGTCTGTCAGGAATGGAGGTTGTCAATGCTGACATGATTGTTTCTGTAAACATCCCTTGAGAAACTGGCAGCGAGCATGTGAAAGATGGATATGGCTGGCTGCTTGCTGGTAGTTTGACAAAGATGCAAACTGTTTGGTGAGAGAATTACTTCACTCTGACAGACAAAAGGCGAGAGAGCTGAGAATTTACCTCAACTGGAAATGTTTTTGGTTTTGTTGTCATTTGCAAAATGTATTTAAAGTAATGTCCTGCATTAGATTATAGCATCATCTGTGAAAGAAACAGTATTCTGGAACATATGCTCATTTGCTTTTTTTGCGGAGAGTTAGATGAGAAGATTGATACCACTCTCAAGTTTGTATACTAAATATGTAGCAGGAAGCAGTTAGCTTAGCATAAACAATGGGAAGAGGAGGAAGCTGTGAGCGTGGCTTTGTCCAGTGGTGACAAAATCCACCTAGCAGCATCTCAAAAGCTGACAAATTACCGTGTTATATCTTGTTTGTTTAATCAGTACAAAAACTGAGTAGACACCAATTAACTGTTTTACAGGAGATTGTGTGTCAGACTATTTCCTGGAGGCTTCACAGTTTGCCCAGCCAACTGGTAAAATGCTGCCACCGTCACGCTTAGTTTTTTGTATGTGATACAATGTGATACATATCCGTGAGGTTTAAATGTATTGCTGTCCGCCAGTATCCATTCTTTATGCTAAGCTAATCTAACCTAACCATACGTACCACACAGAACTGACAGGGGTATCAGTCTTTACAGCTTACACTACAGCTACACTGAGCCTTCTACTGTAAGTTAAAAAAAAATGCTGTTTTAGTTTGAAAATGATTTGTGTCCACATTAGTGTTTCCAGGTCATTTGGCCTCTGTCAACTGTCAAACAGTGAACCACATCAGTAACATGTCAAAGCATAAATCATTGTCTTAGTTTGAAGGAAAGACTTAAACAGAGAAAAAAAAAAAGCATTGTCTGTTTACAGATTTAAACAGCTTAAATGATAATTTAGGTATTTTTCAACTTCAAAATAACTAATAGGGACAACAAGCTTTGAATTTGGTCCAGTGTTGAGTGAGAGCGCTGCAGCCACAAAATGCAATGCAGTGTAATCCTTTCGGGCAATTGCGCACCATTGGAAAAGTGCTTGTTTTGCCACTAGTATCTAAAGAATACCTGCAGAGAAAATTCCACACACAAGTGCCAAAATCTGCAGTACCAATGCCAATACAACTTCACAGCAGAAATAAACAAGTTTACAGCCTGGTACAAAAACGGTTTTGGTCTGTATTGACAACAGCTCTGCAGAAACTTGTGGCTGACATTCCGAAACCATCCACATTGTCCAAATCAGCTAAATATTCAACCATGACATTCAAAATCTTTGACATAACACTAAACTTTCTGTACTCCAGAAAACAAATTCTTCCTCTACGGTGCTTTAGTATGCTCACGTTTCCACTGTTGGCTTCCTGCAAGTAACCTCACTGTGTTGAGACAGATTTGGTTAGACATCCAGGGGATCAAACGAAAGGACGGAAAACGTTTCATCCATTTAATGGATGTATTTTGACGGTATGCAATTGCCCATGAGAATTACATTGTAGCCCTTTTCATTTCTGCATGCAGCAGCACTCTCGCTTAATACTGATTTAATAGTCATTTGTCACTTTGATACAAAAACATGGAATAAATAAGCTCCGGTTTGAAAAATGCTGAGAAGAAGGGATTTGTCTGCAATGATGCCCTCCCTGATTATGTCCTAATAACTGTTTAAACAACAAATGAATATGGATCAGCCTCTCATCATGGTGCCAGACAGAAGTTGAGGAGAAAAGACAGTTCACACAGTTCAACTTGGGGACCAGGTGAGCATGTGCATGAGATGACTTCAACCAAGACACTTTCACAGTGTCGGGCTTGCTTAGTGGTCATATTATCCACCCATCCTTACCTACCTGCTCGCCTCTCATTGAAAATGAATTATGAGGTGTGTCAATCGTACCCCTTCTGAAAAGACCATTACTCTTTAATGTGAACATACTCTAACCCCCAAATTCCACCTGGCGTGGATGTGCTGTGTTGCATTGCAATTGCCACAGCTATATGTAGCCGTTCTAGTCAATGTTTCAAACCCAATCAGCTACCAGTTCAGAAGCATCCGAGAAGCAGGCCTCTGCTCAGCTCCGCGGGGAATATATTTTATATTTTTGACGGACACCGCAAGCAGCCCGTGTCAATTTACACAGAGCAGCTCGAGCTGGCGGAAGCCAGACACTGAAGCAGCACGAAGAATCTGGTGGATTTTCAAAATAAAACACAGCGTGCAAACTGTTGGTTGGAAAAAAAAGACAGAAGCTAAACAAATTAACTACGTAGCACATTTACACATGTAGAAACATATTTGGAAGCACATAAAACAAGAGAAATGACCAAATCTGAGCAAGTAAACAAAGCCTGGTGGGCTAAACGCTTCTGAAACGCTCCCGGTGGGGTTTGAAGTCACGTGGAGGACGGACCAAAACAGCATCACAGCCACGACGTGCCCGGTGGGGTAAGTGTCCACAAGAAAGCAAATTCCTGTGTATTTTCCAGAATTTCAAGCTAATCCTTTAAGTGACTGACAAACAAACAAATAAACAAACAGAAAAGTGTTCCGTGAGCATAAATAAAATCTTCATGAGCTGTGAAAGTCACTAGATGTTTCTCCAGAGAATATCTGCTTTTACTTTACTGTCCTATTCTGGCTATCAAGTCTTCAAATTAGGCCGCAGCACTGCAGGCTCTGATTACTTGAAAAAGTAGACTCAGCGCTGTGGCATCTCTAGCTGTGGTTTGTAAGGGAAAATACACTTAAGAGAAGACAGTGCAGTTTATTTTAAATGCATATGACAGTTTGAGTTTGAGCAGAAACAGCATCACAGTTCAACCTCATGTTGCAGGTGGAGAGACATCTTTAGTTACACTCTGGGATTCACATGTTGGCTGCTTTGCCAGCTTTGTGTAAGTTTCCAGCTTGGGAAAGTGAAGGATCACTGTTTGAGCCGGAGTAAGTGTAGCAACAATAAGATACTAAAGAGTACAAAGGTTATTTGATGCCGGCATTAAAAAAGCATTTACGTCCGTGAACCATTTTAAGGAAACCAAACATTTACCCCGTGAGCTTTGTGTCAAATCAAATGTTCCTGTAGGGAGATGTTTTTGCTGTTTTTTATCGTTCCAAAAATGTATTTTCAATTTTAAACCAATAATAGTCTTTATGAGTAATTCCAATTAAAACTGATCCTGCTGTGCTTTGTGGATTATCCAAAGTGATCATTTCTGGAAAAGTGCATTGCTGTTGACATTTTTTGATCACCACAAAATAAGGTTGAAACTTTAGATACTTTAGATAAAAGTACTGCAAGCGAGGGAATCTGTTGTTCTTTTATTTATTGTGTGAACCAGCTCGTTTTCTTTCATCAGTGTGTTTGATTGTACTGTTTCATCTAATCTATTTGCAATACAAAATGAATAAACCAACACCACTTTGATTGATATTCCCTGGAGTGCACAAAAAGGAACAAAAATTAAGAATAAAGAAAGAAAAACTGAAAGATCTGTTTTTGAAAATTAACTTTTTTTGTACATATTTCATGCATAACACATTTGAGTATTTGGAGCACCGTCAGACAATGTGTGGATAAGAGAAGCAAATACACTAATCCAGAAAGTAACCTTCAGACAAATAATTATAGCTCTTGAAAATACAAGATTTAAACAGATGAAATGTACATAAACCCATTGTTGTTATTGCTATTTACATATTGGTTAAATAAATATAATTAGTCTATTAACAGATAATTAATCTTCCAGATTTTTACATCAGTACGTGGCTAACAAAGCTCCAGCTGCATCTTTTAGATGTCGCAGATTTAGATGTCAGTTTTTCCTTTAGTGGTTTGTAAATTATCTTTCAGTTTGTTTCTTTACTTTTTTTGAATCATTGCATGTATGCTTTGGTTGGTCTCTGTGCCAATGTACACAGCTTTTATACGTGGAAAAATGACTGGAAATATTTATTTTTCAAAGCGTCAGTGTTATACTATACATTTAAGATCAGTCTTATAGAAACAGTGAAAAACTGCATCCTGATTTGTGAGCTCCCATAAAGAGGCCAAAAGAGGAAAAACACTCCTCTGCAGCCTCTTTACAGTCGAGAGCCATGTCAGATCTGTCTCTGTCGCGTCCAACTTCTTTCAGCTGGCGTGCACAGCGGTGTTGTAATATTGAAGTTCATTGCTCAGACTCTTCAGCTGAAGTTGGACGCTCTTTTCGTTCGAGCTGTACAACCTGGACTTGTCAGAGGAACGCCCAGTGGAACACACATGCTGCAATCATTTATTTTTCTGATTGCACTAAATTGAATTTGTGATGGTTGTGAAGGAAATTATTTTATTCCTTAAAATAGTGCCTGCTATTTACAGGTAGTGGCCAAACACTATTCCTCCATGCTGGAGCCAGCTATAAACAGCCAACTTACAAGATCTCCTTTATGTATCACACAATTCATACCAGATTGATAGAGAATTCCTTTCAGTCTGGGTATTAGAAAGCCTTTGTTCTTGTTTCTTTGATGTGTTTTGCGTAAACTGCAACAGACAACTGGTTTGTCTGTGAGGTCGCGTTCCCCTATAACAATAGACGTGATTCCAGGAAGGCTTCATTACGTCGGCCAGATGGATAAACAAATGCACCAGCAGACTGCAAGGTGGATGGTCTTAAATATTCCTCTGTGCTTATAGCTTTAGCTTCACAACTTCACTTCACTTTCACTTTCTTGATGTTTCTTGGATTTCCTACAAACTGAGTGAAAGGCACCGCAGGGCAGGTTGTCAAAAAACGGTGAGAAACTGGAGCTGGCATCTGTTTGATATGAGATCATGTTTAGTTTGGATCTTGCATTTCTGATCTGTCATCCAGAGTGGGCGAGGATTTCATGTGTTGGCTCAGCCTTTGGATTTGGACTGGAGAGGCCCCAGATATGAATGAAAGTGGAAATACTACTCATGTTTTGTTTTTTTTTTCTTTTCTTTTTTTTAAACATTTGATTACAGTTCTGACCTGTATTGTGAAGACTGACTGAAGACTGATTGTCGACTGATTGATTTTCTTCTTACCAGTATTCAAGGTTGGATTCATTTTCAACACTCAAAAACTGTCTGACTCGCATTACAGAAAAATTATAGTCATTAGGATACTGACGCTAAATTTAGATAAGAACAATCACTAAGAGTTTATAGCTGCACGAGTGGCTCTATGAACCTATACTTTACACACTACATCCAAAACTCAGACTCTAGTTTTTTGAATACTGCCTTTTTGCTTGTGTTTGACCTTTTTTTCTCTTTGCTTTGGGTTCACACCTCCCTGGATTTCATCCGTATGTCTCTGCCTGTCACCATTTCAGCTCATTCTGTCTGTCCTGCTTCACCA
This sequence comes from Protonibea diacanthus, assembly GCA_028641955.1. Classification (NCBI taxonomy): domain Eukaryota; kingdom Metazoa; phylum Chordata; class Actinopteri; family Sciaenidae; genus Protonibea; species Protonibea diacanthus. Next base: position 13,409,033 of record CM053989.1, read on the forward strand.
CTAAACTCTGGATCAACTCACTCAACCTCAACGTCCTCCTTTTTGAATAACTTTTTCAAAAAAGCTGTTGTTCAAGTTCTGTTTTTGGGGGACTCCATGATGGTGAAAAGTCAGGGATCACCAAAGTCTATGACCAAAAATTCATGGCAGTCCAGCCAATAGTTATTAAGTTGTTCAACGTGGTGAACCCACTGACTGGCCCTCTATAAAGGCATGCCGCTACCGTGACTAATAACCTGTAAATTAAATAATTTTTATAGAAATGACTAACCACACTGAATAATTCAATCAAATATACAACAGACAAATCAAATATCTAAAATCTCCCCAAAAGAACCAACAATCTAGACATATTTCGGTTTAATATCCACCAGAGTCATGTCTTTGGAGAACAATCTGAGCTTCTTTTGAAACATACCAAAGATCAAATAATCTTTGTCAAATATTAAATCTGGTCACAGCTACACAACTAACTACCTAATGAAATAAAGAAAATCAAAATATTTGTGGCGTATCACTTTCAACAAAATGCTATTCAGATGTACTGTGGGCGGATCAACCGTTTCTTTGCTTTGTTTCTAGAAAATGTAATTGTTTGATGATGAACAATGTTGGTGGATGGCATTAGGCATTAGACCTCCCTGTGTGTCACATCTGGACAGCGTGCTAAACCACTGAGTCACACTGCAGCCCAACAGAGGGGTCTCTATAGTGATCGGACTCATGGCGAAAAAAAGTCTGTGGTATTGCAGATGAGGCGAGTACAGTATATCGGTTTCATCTCCAGATAATGGTGTAATTGTTCCTTTCTTCTTATGGTTAGTCACATCTTTCATGGTCTTCTTTATCTCCCTCTCTTTGGGTGTCACGTGGCACTCAGAGCTACAAATATGGGAAGACATTCAACACACCATTCACGGAGGCACGATGGATATATCAACCAATTAGGATGGGGGTGATAATCCTGAAAGGAATGGAGATGAAGGGAAACAGTGTGTGATATGTGGGTAAGGTTTAAAGTTGGTGGTGTTTTGGCGTCTCTGGGCCCCGCAGACCAAGGCCTCCTACTGTCCCCTGAGTGTGTAGACTCCTTTGTGTCTCATCCGTACCTAACATTCAAGGTCCGCTGTGTTTCTCCTGCGTTTGAAAACAGAATCACACTGAAGGAATTTGGACCGTAGCTGGTGTTATTGTGTGGAAGGAAGGCCCCATGTCCATGCAAACATCTGTGTGAAGATGGATAGTGTTGGGACTCATAACCTCGGCAATATTAGCACATGAAAGGTAGAGAGACTGCAGGGGGGCTATTTTAACTGCTCATAGGGGCCCCTCTATTAGCCTCCCATTCATTCTCAAACAGACACACACATGCCGCTGTTATTACACACTGCATGTTGGTCACTTTCAACATCCGTCGCAGTGACTAACTCTTCTGAGACATTCGGCTGAGTAATTTTGTCATAATTGTGATTAATGTTCTAGCGGGTCACTGGCAGTGTTAAGGCAATTAACAGCGCTCAGTGGCCCCCTCCGTCGCACAATCAACAAGTCATTTACAAATCATTACTTGGGATTTTTCAGAGTCGGAGTGTGCGCTGGTGGAAATGCGCTGTGGGTCATCTGATATGAGAACAGCTATGACTCTGCTAATGTTTCCCTTGGGGAGCGTGATTTTGGTGCACACAATGCCCAAGGGCAGTGGCCTGGTTTCAGACAGGGGGGGTAAATAACAACAGAAAGGGTAAGCTGAGGTTGAGAGAGAGTGGGAAGAGCACACACACAACAGGACACACACACAAAAAGCCCTGAGAGAATTAAAGTATTGTTTAAAGGAATTCTTTATGCAGGATTAGTTGCATTTTCTGAGCACATTTACATATCTACACCGATGTGATGAACTTCACAGTTCTCTTTATTTTGGCCTTTCTCAGACTAAAGTTTACAACATTATAGGTTTGTAATCCTTAATCTTAAATGTGCCACTTCATCTGTATTTTCTGGTCTGTCTCTGTGTTATACTGTTTCAAAGTCTAAAGCTGTTTGCCAAGGAATGAGACAACCCATCATCCGGAAAAACCATAGATCAATCCCACATGACAGCCGAGTGTCTGCCCTGCAGTAGCTGACCCGCTGCTCTGAGCTAATTGTTGGGAGGGGGTTGAAACAGAAAAAATACAGTTTTCCTTCGGGATATTAAATGTGAATGCAAAATGTGTCTATTCTCTCTTAGCTGTAATAGAAAAAGAACAAAAAACAGAAAGATAAGTTCAGCAGAACAACACACACATCGTTTCATAAATATGTTTTGCTTTATGTGTGGATGTGGCAGCGACTATAGGAAAAGAAGTTCTTCCAAAAGACATGCAAACCATATTGCCTTTTCACGGAGCACAGTATAATCAGACCTTCAGAGGACCGCAAAGCAGTTCAAACAATTCACAAGATTTAGATCACAGTTGCTCAGTAACTGGCCCGATAGTTTTCATTTCCGTCTGAGATATTATTGTTGTGTCGCAGTACTTTACTCTTCCATGGTCCAACCACAGTGACGAAGAAGTGTCTGCATTTTGACCACCTAATGAGCTCCGCGGGGCAATTTTCATGATACGTTGACATTTCTGGTGGTGACAAACTATAAGGGCCTGTAAATTGCTGTGTTCAGCTGCCAGCTGGAGGTAAAGCAAAGTTAATGGTCTTGGAGTAGAGTTAGGAAGTGACATCACACATGGATACATGGATATGCACACAAACATTCAAAACTGACCCCAGGTTAACTTTACCACCTTGTAGTTTTTATTAAAAACCGTTCTGACCGGGGAGAGCTATGTTCACTGGGAATTTCTTGAAGTGGCTTTCTATAACCCTTCTTACCCTCTCACGCACACATAGACACTCACGTGCACACTAAAATTTTATATTTTTCACGCTCAGCTTTTCATGATGAATAACCACTAAGTGGAGTTTCATTGGCTGCACATCTGGGAGCCCTTACAGCTAAAGATGGAGGGAACATGTACTGTAAGTTAAATGAGCACATGCACTCCACTCGTCCCTTATTTTTGTGTCACTCCTTGCATGTCACATGACAAATCTCTATTCGTCTGTCAAGGTGTCAGTTTTTCTTTTGACATTGTGGTTGAACTCCAAACCCCAGCAGAATTTTGCAGGCAATGCCGAATATGAATTTCATATGTCTTCTCCTGTCTCGTACATTCCTTTGCCTTTGAGTAAATCAATACAGCCCTAGCTGTACGGCTCATACCAAGGTGCTGACTAGCTTTCAGTTTTATTATTTTTTGGGTTTTTTTTTTTCCAGGATGCTTCACATGTTCTGAAAACACGGCTTTGCTAGACCGACTTTAATTTTACTTTAAACCTAATTTGAACTGAATTTGTTCTTTATCTTAAAGTGGCAGTGAGTCACAGCTGAAGGCGCTTGAGAGCTTGTCTCTCAGGTTTTGCTTGAATGGACATGTGAAACATATTGAGGCGAGCAGATCTGTGGTGTGTTTATTTAGGCTGGGTGCCCAGCTAGCCTCAAGTACCAACATGCTACTGAGGAAGATCGCTTGTGTAAATCTGCCAATTATTCATTTAATTACATCGTTCTGTTACGCTTCAGTAAACTTGATGTGCAGATGTATTAGTGATTTAACATGGCTCATTTACTTTCTGTGGCCTCTTGTTTAATGGAGACATTTTATGGAAGAATCCTCATTATATGTATACGTTGGCTGTTTTATTTCTTAGATACAACACGTTTTTATATGAGTGACCTAGTTTTACAAGCAATGTGTGATGTTTTCAAACATTTTTTGCATTTTGTTTTTTCACATTTTCCCATTTATAGGTAAATGTAATCTGCACATAAAGTATAGTTAAACCTTTTACATCCCCCTTTCACTACACTTCAGGCTTCGTGGCACCAGTCACACCACCTGCATGGTTTAACTAGTGGTTGTTGGCAGTGATCCCAAGAAAACAATGAGTTTTGAACTATTACAAACAACTGCTTTTGATTAGAAGACGTGTCACATATGTATGCTTTTTGTGCAGCCCACATAGATCTGTGATAATGTAGCCTCTCAGATACATGCATGGTCAAATATTGATGATAGGAGGCAAAAACATGTTAGATATTTGTTTAAGTTTAATTGAAATATTCTCAGTGTACAGATGTTTTAAAGATTTCAGAATACAAGTACTGTAAGATCTGAGGATCTATCCTCCGTATGAGTGATAAAATGTGACTTAAGACAAGCTGCCCAATCTTCACATTACTGGAGAGGTAAATACTTGTTGCTACCTGCTGATTCCTGTAGCGATATCAGTTTAACACAGTCATATCTTGATTATAGCTGATTCCCGCTCCAAAGTGGGATACTAGAGCTATATCAGTGGCTAAATCAATGGGTTTACCTCCCACAAAAGTGCTGTTGATCCTGCTTTTATCCCTCCACTTCAAAGCCAATCAGTAAACACAGAAAAATGGCTTGTGGACTTCCACCCACCACCCCTTTATCTCCCTGATGTTTCAATCAGTGGACCATTCTCATCTCATGCACTACTGTGCCCCACCTCACATAATGCCCTTAGAGGGAAGTTAAAAGTTCATTCCTTTTAGCTCTAATGTTTTCCTAATGGTTGCTTGTTGAGTTAATAGTTAAATAACAGACAGGATCATTGTCCTTGGCTCTCGTTTGCCCTTGTGAGTAAAGCTAAACACGTGTTCTCACATCAAAGTCTTCAGATTTACCCTCTGACCGGTACAGTAAGATTACAGCAGCTGTGTGTTGGCCCTGGAAAAGCTCGCTATACACTGAACACAGGAGTCACTTAACTGAACTGTGTGTGCATCAGTTTGTGTATTTATATTGTAAAGGCTCATAACATGTATAGGAAAGCATACATTACAATAGTAACCATAACATTTTAAAGATTTCCCTTTTTTTTTTACTGACCAACTGTATGCAAGTTTTACTAAAAACACTGTCTGGATGAGTCAATTGTGCGAATACAGTTCCTTCATTTAAATGTTTAGATTTAATATATAAATGCATTAAAGAGTACAAAAATAAAACATTTGTATAATATTAATTTTACATATGACATAAGGAGATTTAAATGAATAGATGAATGTTAAATGCGACTACACATTCAATGACCAAAGAGAACAGAATGGAAACGGCACAATTAACATAAAATATAAAGACAAAAGACAGTATTTAATGATCAGACTTAGTGAGTAATAGTAAATTTTGTATACATCAGATATAAAGTGCATTGCTATCTGCAAGACAGTTGTAGGTAGATCTATTCATTGACAGTAATGGGACTACAGTACTACTTTCTCTACTGCATCAACATAGTGTTTTAATTACTGATGCTGTAACTTCTGTACACCCTTCTTTGCAATTCAGTCATAATCCATCTAGCATGATTTAATCTTTCTGACATCGATTCAGCAAGACAGATAACTGTGACACAATTTGTTCTTAACATCTCTTGTTAAGAGACACAGCTTGATGCTTCCAGTAAATTTTGACTTATTGGTTGCTCAATTAAAAGTGTTTGGGATCCAGATGTTCAGCCTTGCTCTAAGAATGAAAAGAAAAAAACGGCATGTTGGGTAACACAGAGCTGTGTAATCACAGCCGCAGAACAGCTCAGGAAATGCTCGAGCTCATTTGGCATCCTAACTTCCATCACAAAAACATTGTAATTGCCATTTTTACTAGGATCTTTTATACATCTTATATTCAGTCTGGGGGCAGGGTAAGCAGCCTTTGAAATTCCATGGTGCCAATTAACTTGAAACTTTGAATACAACTTGGCAAACTCTGCCGCTCTGCCATTCCTTTGTTTTTTAGATGAGAAACTATACATTTCTGTTCATCATTGTGTACAATTTAAACTCACAGACTATAAGGATAAACAGATCTCATGTTTAGAATTAGTTATAATAAATCTCCTGGCTCGGCAGTCCACAGGACTGTGGGATACAAACTCATGTTTGTTGTGGAGGAAACCCTCCCGCTAACCTCCATCTTTCCCCCTTAAACACTTTGAACCTAAGGTAGATCCCTTTTCCTAAATGACAGAGAGGCCAAAGGACAAGAAAATCTCCAAAAATAGTTCTTTACTGTTGAACTCCATTAACAAAAAAGTATATACATTATAGTAAGAAAAACATACACTCACAGATATAATTGCACTTTGCAGTAATAACATCTACGATCTCTATAAGAGGTGAAGGAGGTGATGGTGACGATGGTGAAAACGGTGCCAGGGCTGGTGGATTAGTGTTCATGATGAGTTGCAGGTTTACTCCATGCAAAAGGCTGCAGTGTAGCAGCCAGGATAAGTGCTGTACAACATACCAGATGGTCTCATATCACATGTTAAATGGCTGTGATGGCTCAGGAGGAGCTCTGCGGGAACTTTTAGTTCCCCTGTTTGGATTTCTTCATCCTAGAAAGGAAAAGCAAATTTGAGTTTTATGAGAACAAAATAGATGCGAAGAAAATGATGACATGAATATGGCATACAATTATGCATGGTTGAGATCCGATACATAACTCTGGCTGAGTGACCAATTTGTATCATGTCCATCTGGACAAATACTTGGCTGTGAAAATGCAACTTGTAAACACCATATTGGAAATAAATGAGCATTTATGCGCGTCTGTTTGGATGCCAAGAAAGTGCAAATATTCACAATATTCAGTTTCAGTCTCCTCAAACAAAAACAGCTGTTTCAGGTTTACAGAACTAAAATGTTTGTTAACCTGTAATGAAGAACTTAACATTTTAGCCCATTAAAGGTGACTTTATCCATGCCGGTTCTCCTTTTAGCCTATTGCTTTTTTATTTTTCCATTATTCAGTTGTGATTTTTCTATGTTGTTGTCGTCTTTCCAAGAGTAAACTTTTCAGCAGTTGCAGTGTGATTTACACATACCAGGGCACATACTGTATATAAACAGTATAAACACTTGAACCTGGGTGGGCACTTTAATTATTGACATTGCAGTATTACTCCATAGAGGCTGATGCGTTTCAGCTGATAAAAAAAGGTAATCATGGTCTTGTTTAGCAGGCTACAGAGTAGCATAATGCATGAGCTGCAATTGTGTTCCGTTACACACATTGTAAATAAGTTTGTCCCTCCTCCCCTTTGAATGTATGTGTAATTGGAAACACATTAGGTCTGATCCATTTTAAATGACCACCGTCTACTCTCTGCATGGGCTGTTTTGTTATGCAGAGGACTGCTCACACCTCAGCCAGTGAGGGGCTCCACAATCATCCTCAAGACAGTTTGTCTGCGGGACTGTGGGCGGGTCAGTCAGTGGATATTGAGTGTGTGTGTGTGTGTCAGAAGATGGAGCACAGGGGCGACATTAACATCCTCTGTGGGTCAGTAAAAGCGGGAGCGCATTAATTTTCTGTGGAAAGATGGGAAATTCACTTTTTGCATCTTTAGCTGTCTCCACACCACGCTGAGAATGTGATGCATCCCCACGATCCAGGGGCGCCATGACTGCACAGAGTTCAGGATGGCAACTTGATCCCTTCTATAAACTTTATGGTGCCAACATTTTTGTTTTTTTTCAGTATAGTGTCCTCGGGGCAGGAAGGAGACAGTTGATATTGGCATTGACTTTTAGCCTTCTCAATCTCAGACCAGTTTTAGCAAGAATGTGTTGCATTCATATTACATTAAGTGACCAAAAGAGAAACTTAACTCTATATTGACTTATTTAACTGTAGTATTAGTCCATGTTTTATTAAACCTGTTAAATCATAGCATCTCTCTAGTGAGAGCAGCTTTAACATGGTTTGTGTGTGAAAATGGAACCAGTCCATACTCCCACTTGGTCATGCACCAGCATGTCTTAAGTTGTGGGCTCTATTTTAAATTGGTCTATTGAGAGCTGTCGCTTTCACAATGGCCCATTGATAGATGCACATTTTGTGTGATTGCGTAACTTATTTTAAATTCTATGGAGTGGAAGTGATTGTGTGGCGCTCCACACCTGTTCAAGGATGACAATTAACACAACACACTGGTGAAAACACAAAATCCAGAACCAAAATCAGCCTAATATTTTTGCAACTTACTTGTTGATAGCATTCTTCAGGTACTGCTGCAGCCACCGGATCTCGGGGTTCACACACACCTCTTTGTTTGTCTTCAGCTTGGCACTGATTAGAAGAAAAGAGAGAAAAGGTCAATAAATGCCAATAATGCCTGAAGATAAAAGGCTGAATTATGTAAAATCTGTGGCATCAGGTGTCTTGATGCATTGTTATTAAACAGACTGAATTAACACTGTCATGCCAGTTTGACACACACTGAGAGCTCTTTCATAGTGGTGGCCGAACACTCTTTTACCCTACATGTGATGCTGTTACATATATTCTTCTCAAACATCGTACCCTTAAAGTTTCACCCTTGAACTACCCAGTTCATGTGCATGAAGGTTGAGGGGTCAGTCCTTCAACATGTGGCTACAGGCTACTTTCTAAAACCAGCATAACCCTGTGGTTATTTACAGAACGGGTCAACACTGGATCAAATGTCTTTATGTGGAAGATTATACCTCCTCCTGGTTTTGAGTAACTAAAATCAGTTTTTCTCTCTTCCTGTGTATTTGTAAGACCTGCCAATGCTGTTTCTTACATTTCTTAACATTAAGCTGTTCCTCTTGTTTCCGCTCTGTTGTGACCAACGGCATTGTGCCTGTGTTGCTGCACATTTTCATCTGTAAATGCACTCCACACGAGCCGTAAAAAACGAATTAGATCAGACCTTAAGGTTGTAAGCGCAGTATGACGAGGAAACGCTGCGTGACAAGCAAATGAAAAGCAAACCCAATTACAAACCCACAATTATTGCTTTCCCGTTGGAAACAAAACTGCATCCAATTTCCACCTCCCTTTCACGTTCACTCATACTCAAATGGAGCACTTCCTGTGGATGCAGCAGCCGGCCTGTGGTAAAAACGACTAGCTTTCTGTGCGAGTGACAAAGGGGCGTGTTTGTACACATGCATGCACAACTCTTTTCTCTTGCCTGCCACCTCTTGGAGATTGATGGTGAGAAATTCCCGACAAGGAGGAAAACCTGTTTTGATGTTTTATGGCTCAGGGTGGAAAAGATTGTTATGTGTTTGTGTGAGTGTCACTCACTGAAACCGGTGTTAAAAACAATACTCACATCACTTGGAAGGGGCAGTTGGGCGTGTGGATGAACCTAAGCTCGCGAATGTAGCTCCGTGGGATGTTGTTGACTGTTGAACGACAGTAGCATCTCTCCACCAGGCTGATGGGCTTCGCTGAGAAAGAGAAGAAGAGATGGGTCTCAGTTACACATTTCCAGCAAAGCATGCTTCAAGGAAAGCAATAAAAGAGATTGGATGACCGGGATGAGCTCATGTGGAAACTGCTAGACATATTCTGTTGAACAGAAGTAATTACAGCGATTACAACAGTCAGATAATCTGAAAATGATACAGACAAGAAGTAAATCCATATACAACATCCTCTTTGACAGATTTAAACGTGGGTGCAGAGGTGCTACAAATCTGCAGGAATTTGTCCATACATGCAAACAGCCCCTGCACTGCAGGCCTACTCAGTCTTGTCAGATTGGCAGAAGAATGTTTCATCAATCCATTATCTATCTCAGTTAACTTTTCCAGAGCCAACATTAAATCAAAATCAGATTTATTTCTTTTGCTTGCCCCGCAGAACACACACAGAGGTATATGCCCACAAGGACCCACAAACACTAAAGTCTTTCAGTCAAACATAACGGTAGGCTGTGTGTTCCTTGAACATCGTGATAAATGAGAATACTTTCCACTACAACCTCAACTTTTAGGTTTGTTGATTAATGTGGAAAAAATAAAGACTACTATATTTTCTTTTTTTTTTATCCTACTTGTCAACACTTTGGGTTAATCAGACTAACAGTGCTGGAAAAATGCATGAAATTAAGTACCAGGTGGGTGGAAGTGCTCTCAGAGTATTAAAGACAAGGACCGAACATGTTCTTGTCACTGAGTATTTAAAGAGAAACTGTTGGCGACACAAACAGATGGTGAGAAGGACCGCGAGGCCTGTAGATTAAACCTTATGGTAATTGTTTTTTTTTTTTTTTACACATGATCCCAAGGTATTAACATGATAAAAGGAGCAACACCTTCAAGTTACGTGACTGATGTCGCCATGTAGAGTAGCTGTGGCTTTGTCTTATAGCTGCCTCATTTGCCCGTAATTAAAAGAAAACAAAAGAGCAGAACAAATACACACGTTGGTCGGTGATCCGACAGCGGATTTCTCAGTACTGGAGCCACATGTGCGGCATGTTGGAGCTTTACGCACGGCGGAAAATGGTTTTTCTCACTCCAGAAGCGCATTCATTAACCTACATTAACATTTGTGGCATAAAAATAATATTTTAATTAAAATAAAGAGGTAATTGGTTTAACTGACATTTAGGCCAGGCAACATTTGCACTTTAATGTGAATTTGGCATTGGAATTAAATAGCTTATTTTTTTGGTTGATTTGTCACTAAAAATGAGACTACACCACATCACTTTAAAAAAAATTAGGATCAACATAAAACAATTGTAATTTAATTTTAATTTTAATTAAACAACAGGCGTGGAATGGAAATGTCTGTTAGACGCTTATTTTAACACTCTCATACACTGATGCGTTTTTAATCTTTTAGTTTTCTAAAAATTAATAATAAAAACTCTGTAGCCCTATGATCCATCCTGAAAATAAGATTAATAAACAACCTCTAATAACTTGTATAAAACCATCGTTCTACTTTACACCCACAGCAGCGACAAAAAATGTCTTAATAAACCCGAAAGAACAACACAGCAAAGCAGAAAATAATTTCATACCTTGTGACGGAGGCGCAGATATCACCGTGAGCGCAGCCACGATCGCCAGCAGTTTCACATCCATTCTGCGATAATGCCACTGAGATTTGATCCTGCTCAGAGTAAAGTCCAGAGGAGCTGTGGCAGACAGGACCGCGGCGGACTGTTAAATTTACGCACCAGTGTAAAGTCAGCCAGAAAAACAGCCATCACTTCCGGTGCTCAATATCAAAATAAAAGCAATACAGGAAACTTGCTTTGGTGTACCGAAACAAGCAACATAGTTTATCAAATTACAAACAAACACATATTATGATATATTTTTCTTCATAATATGTCAGTGATTAAAGCATACTTAGTCTACAATGTTTGAGTTATATGCTTTTATTTTGTAAAATATACCTTTGTTTCCTGTTCTATTAAGCTCGCTATAAATTGACTGCCAGGCATCCAAATTACGCACAGGGTTCAATGGAGACGCATCAAACCATCACGACCCCCCACTCCACACACACGTATACTTTATCATAAAATGTAACATTTTAAAGAACTCATGTGCCTTAATTTAGTAATGTATGGAATACTTTTTGGTATGATGACCAGCAAACTTCACAGCAAGTTAATTTGGTTGTATTTTTAGATTAATTAAATAATGTAAGAAAACAAAAATTTCCCCCCAGGCAAACACTGGGTATATTTTCCTCTGCTCTACATGGTCCTTCTGGCTGTTGCTGCGGCTATGAAAAGAAACAGGAGACTGTAGACATTTGGACTCATGTGTTTGTTTTTAGTCATGGATTGTCTTCTCGGGGACTTCACTGGCCCAAATTAATTAAAAGCTAAAAGTGTAACTGGAGAGGACTCACTTGAATGTGAAGTGTTCTGTTACGTTGATGCTCTAATAAATAGACAAGAGGGGTATAGAAACAACACACACACACACACCACAACATACACACCTCCCAGGTTGTGTTTGGAAAGGAGTTAAACTTTCTTCAGTTTAAGTGAATCCCTAAACAATTGCCTTTATTCAGCCTGCAGAAAATTTCAAATTTGTGTGTGTGTGTGTGTGTGTACACGGACATCCTTACTGTTTAGGGGTATTATTAGCGTATTTTACGGGATGCAGATGTGAAATCTGTTTCCAGACGTTTAGCTTTCATCTTCCAGAGTCAACACTCCAGTGTATGTGTGTGTCATATGAGTAAATGTGTACTTTGAGTGTGGGTGCAGACATTTGTTCTTAGGGATCTGAGATGAAAACATAAATGAGCCTTGTCTTTTGCACTGATTACACACTGACTTACTCAAATGATTTAACACCTGAAATACCTTTACAGATTTGTTTAAGCCGAATACACACAACTGAACTAGATGCAGTTCCACAGTATAAATATATCCCTAAATCCTTCATTCAATACTATATAAAAGCATGTATTTACACAGACTGAGGAGGTGTTTTGCTGAATTTTTGTGAATCGCAGGGCAACATGAAAAATGTGCAAGAGTGGCTGGATTTGTGTTTTTTATTCTTTCTTTTTCCAGTTATTGGAGACATATCCTCTCATCACACGACTGTGGGAAAGTGAACCACCTGCTGACAGCACACTTTATCATGAAAATGAGTGAGGAATAGAAAAGGGTAGTTCAAGGAGAATAACAGTGTTTTACGCTTGTGATTTAATGCACCCTGCCAGCGTCATACGTTAAGTACAAATCCACCTTTATGTAAGTAATATGGGCAATATCTGTTTCAAGGATTAAGTATTAATGTGTAATACATTCAAAATGTTGCACACAAGTATAGGTTGTGAGAGCACAACCTATACGTGTGTGCATCCATACAGTGCAGACTGTCTGTGTTTTGGATCTCAGGCAGTCGTTATAGATGATGCCATGGAGACCAGACAGACAAGAGAGGGCGTACGGAGCAGAATCAGCTGGCAGCTCAATGGACACATATTGACTTCTCTCACAGGCCACAAAGGCTAACTTTGTGTGTGCATGTGTGTGTGTGTGCGTGTGTGAGAGACAGAGAGAGAGAGAGGGAGAAAAAGGCAGAATAAGCAAAGAGGAAAAGAGCCCAGTACGAGAGCCAAAGTATTTGGGTCTCTCAGCTTGGAGTGAAAGGTGACTTCAGAGCTCCACCTATCACAACAGCTCTTTAACCTGCTCGCTCTCACACAGGATTTCTGATAAATTATTACAATAGGCACTTTTTTCATTCATTCATTTTCCTGTTCCCTTCCCAAACCTGCGTGAGCCTACACAAACAATAAAAGTGTGCAGTGTGGTTTGCGCAAGCACAAATACAAATGGAAGTCATTTGTCTCAAACACATACACACACACACACACACACACACTAGTATTGTAAATAGGGGCCAATCTGTGTCATGGGAGAGAAGTCAGAGAAGATCCAAGTATTTCAACATTTCTGCCACAATCAGCAAGATTTACTTTCGTCTACTGAGGTGAATGGACTATAATAGTTTGGTTACATAAGCAGATTTGGCAGCACATCCTGCCCAATTGTTTCATCCTTCTTGCATCAACAAGTTTGCGGTCTCTTCCCGAAATTAAAACCTTCTTTTCTCACCAGAATTTATTTATATAAATGATTTGTGATTTATTGAGTATCTTCTCTCATCTCTAATACAGAAACTGAAAGAAAGCGTTGACACACACTCACATTTTAGGATATTTTGGGGTTGGATAGTGAATGAATATGCATGCTGCAAGATGCGTTTTTGGTGATTTGAGTACAAGTTGCACACAGTGAACATACACTGTTATGTTTCACTCACACCTGTGCAGGGTACCGTATATTTGTCTGAGTGGACAAAAATTGTGGTATCCTGTTCTGTAGCCCATCTGTCTGTCTGTCTGTTTTGGGGGGTCTCACTCCAGGGGCTCCGTCTCCTGCTCTCTCCAGGTCGTTTCTTACTGTACTCTGAGAGAACATGGTAAGCACTTTTATTTGACTGCAAGTGTAAATCACACGTCAGGTTTTTCTCTGAAGCTCCGAACACATAACAGGTGTCCTCAGGGGGTTTTTTTCAGGACGGAAAACCATGAGAATGTTTACGACTGTCAAGTCTGATTAACTCTGTTTTTGTTGTTCTATCCTTCTCTGTTTTCTCTCTTCATTTCACTTTTGTTTCAATCTCAGTTTGCTTTATTGGCATGACTTGTAAATATATTTGTGTTGCCAAAGAGGAAGAAAACAGCGGATGAAGGAGAACGAGGAAAAAAAAGCAAATGTGATTCAAAGAACAAATCATTGTGTATCTTCTGAGTCATGTCGGAGGCTAATTTCTATTGTGTGTTTTTCTGTACAGTTATATATTTCTTTCTCACATTTGCAAAAACAGTTTAAATCATGTACCTACTGTACCAAAGCTTCTGAGCCCAATAAGTCTCAAAACTTCTGAATTTCAAATCTACACACATTAGGCAGTCTCATCATAATAACACTTAAACAAAGCTACTTTTTAATAGTTCCTATCTAAATATTTAAAAAGCTCACATTACATGATTCTGCAACGGTAAATGGATTTACAGACTGTTGATGATGGGCTTGTAAAACATGAATCTATCACATGCCAAAAGATTGTTAAACATTCCTTACCTACTATTCACCTTTAAAGAGAAACCACGTGACCCAGGAGGCAGGAGTATGGATGGCTGAACGTATTATGTTGGAGTCTTCAGCTTCCATAGATCACACTTTGCTTTGAAAACGTACAGGCAACTGGCCTCAGTGGGGGATCTGCCACTGCTCCATTGAGGCTCTGTGAGGCTGAGGGCCTGCTGGCTGAGGCTTTGTCTGGTTTCCTCTACATCCTCCAGAGAGTCACGAGCCCTGTGCCTTCACACCGCCATATGGACCACCTCAATGGCCTGTCAACAAAGTCTTCAGCCATACAAGTTGAATCAAAAGAGAAACAATGCATTGGACAGTGGCTTTATAATCACTTGTAGGTTTTAAACCAATAAACAAATGTAACAGCAAAAAAAGAACTTCCTGCATCATTTTAGCTCTCCCAAAATAAAACTTCCAAGTCAAATAACATGGAAAGATTTCACAGTTTTTTTTTCTGGCCAGACTCCGCACTTTTTTGTTGCTTTTCTTCCTAAGCAGGCACTGTTTTCAGATTTCCCTTGCTGCCCTTGCTAATTTCTGCTCTGTCTTTTCTTATTTCATATTAGATATAACACAGCATCAAGTTATAATCTCCTGTATTGTCCTTCCAAAGTTTGTGAACCACACAAAATCCTCCTTGCGTCACAATGCTGTCATCACATACTTTAATCAAAATTTACATTTTTGCAATAAATTGCACATGACCCATTATCCTGTGTCTATTGGCTTGCCCTGCACAAAAACATATTATTGTTACTGAAGGCAAGAAACTAGAGTTATATTACCAACAAACAGCAGGGTGAGTTTTTGCAGTCAGATACCTGCTAAGACACGGTGAATAAAAAAATGTGTCTTCCCAGGTTCCATTAAACCATGAAGTCAGGTTTAAAGTCAGTTCTGCTAGTTTTTTATGGTTTCAGCTGTGAGTTTATGCCAGAATGAGCCACATGAACTACAGCTGGTAAGGTTGATCCATAGAGTTTGACACCTGGTGGCCACGGGAACAAAAACTCTTCAGCTGCTTCTGTGATGTTGCCCAGGAGGAGCCGAGGGATACATTAAGGTTCATGGTAACACTGCTGAATCTGCTTTTTGAAGTCAAAGACTGATGATATACTGTTGTCATGCAGTTACGGGTTTTGTAAATTGAAGGAATGCTATTGCGGTATATCATTTTGATTCTTCTTCCCGAAAAACTCTCTGGAGTAGGTTTTTCAGTGGGTCATAGAGACCTGTGATTCACTCTCACAACATTTAGAGGATACGTCATTATATTGATGACTGGAGCATAGGTTGTGAGAAAATGTCCTGGATTCAGACTGATCTATAAAACATGTTGGTTTAGTTTTCTTCTCGTATTGTTGTTTCTCAATTCTGTATAAGCTGGAAGCAGCGAACCGTGAACCTGTATATATATGCAGAACATGTTTCTCCACGTTTGTAGATTACTGTTTTGCAACTGTGCATAAACACACACTAAATACCAGGACAGACACACATATGCAAACACACTTTTTTCTCACAAGCAAAAACTCCTGCAGTTTATTTTGTCACTCAAACTGAAAACCACAACACAAACAATATGCCTCATGCTTTAGTCCCAACCACATGTTTAATCCTTGACAAAGGCACTGACACACAATCCCTTTCTCCGTATAGCCCTCCCTTTTCTTTTCCATATTTCTTTGAGCCTCTTTTGGCTCTTACATTAGTCAAAGCATCCTCACACAGTTGATGTTTTTGGCTTGTCCTTAAACCTGATCCATTTGTGTGATAAAAAGCCTGAAAGACACATGGAGCCTGTTAATATTTCATTATTCACCCATCCGTGTGTGTCAAACAACACAACTGCTATCCACTATATTGATCCTGTCTGTCATCGAGCTGGTATGTGGCCACGTAGTGTGCTGTGAGAGATGCTGAAACAGGTGAGCGAGTGCCAAAAACAGCTGAAAGCCGCTCAGGCATAAATCAACATGTAAAGATTCTTAGTTTAAACAAAGTAAATAACAACACTTGCTGTTTGGTAGGAATTACATTTAACGCAATAATCATGAAACATATATTAGATCCTGTTTATTTGTGGAGATATATGAGAGATATATAAACTGTCTGCCAGTGCCATTTGTTTGAGTTCTTACACCTGACAAAAACATGATTTCATTAGTAAGCCCATGGGGCATCAGGCCTCTAACCACCGCTTTTCCCATTTCCCCCTGTTCATTACACAAAATAAAAAACATCTTACAACTCTTATTTCTGCCAGACAGGACCAGCAGTAAATATTCAATAATACAATAAACTGTCCCAGGCCATAAAAATTTAGCAAGATTCTTATTTTACTCTGACAGTATGAGGCCATCTACAGTCCTCGTCCTCACTCTCCCAGAAAGATGTGTTTACATTTTGGAATTCATATCAGAAAGTCATTAAAGGTTAACAAGAAGGTTGATAAATTGATTTTTGGTGAAAAAAGAAAACACTATTATGTTTTTAAATGTTGAAATTCCAGCTAAATCTGCAGATTGTCAATCCTGACAAGACTCACAGCAAAAGCCTGAATGTGGAGCTATCATTAAAGTATCCAGTCTCTGAGGGCACGGGACATATCATATTTCATTTCCTAGACTGATCAATTATCGTGGAATCACAGCGTAATTGTAAAGAAAGCACTTTGCCCCAGTTTAGCCACATCCTTCTCCTTTTGCTTTGCCACCCCCCCCCCGTTTAGGGACAACCCCCCCATGTCTTTCTATTCTCAGAGCTCCGCTGAGCCGTAACACCACAGCTGCTGTCTCTTTACTGCTTTTCCATGCCCAGGTCATTACATAAAACACTTAAAGAGCATTTAAAGAGAGAGTTAAAGCTACAGCTGTCAATCAGAATGATGGAGCAGCTTAATGTGACTGTCACTTTTATGTGCTCTTGTTGTAACTTAGCAAGCTATAATGGTAAAGCAGCCATGCAGCTCTGCAGTGTGCGCTTGGGCACAGGTCTGTAGCTGCAATCAAAGGCCTATTAATCAGAGTGAGGAAACAGCACCAGCAGAGAAGCAAAGACAGAGTATCTTGTCCTCTTTCACATGGACAAATACGAGATATTGTTACATGCTATTCATCCTGCATGGCGCCTTTGAAGTTATTCCCCAGCTGGGAAATGGACTGTGATTTTTCATGAAGGCATAAATGAACATGAGGTGGATTATGTATACAGATCAACTTGCATGTGCACTCACACACAATCACATATGCATACAAACATACAAAGACACAAAAACAGGCATGGATATAAAATGGATATAAAAATGTATGGATATAAAAATGGATTTATGTGGGGAAAATGTTGTATTTGTTGTACAGAAACTGAACTGTGGAGTTGTGGGATTGTGAATATGCAATTTGTGTTGACATGGTGGTTCACTGGCCTAAGAGTTATTTGCCTCTGCTCCTTTATTCTTAATGGGCCGTGTGATCCCTGAGGCCTTCGATAGCGATATGCATACGTCACCAATGTTCTCTGAGCGGATGAGAAACAAGTATGGTACGTGACGGAAAAGACCTGCAGAAGAGGGAGAAAACAGGAAGCAGGGTCGCTGACAGGTGAGGAGAGAAGACGGGGCAAGAGGAGAAGTACAGATGATGTAGAGGAAAGACAAAGTAACAAGAGGTGAGGGAGAGAAATGAGCAACCCGCTAAAGGTCTGTTTCCAGAGCTGGCTTTGATTAGTGACTGTAACCATGCTCTGTTCCTCATTAAGTCTCCACAGCGTGGAGGTGTAGCAGAGAGAAAGGGCTAACTCTTTCTGAGAGGTTAGACAATGCAGAGTGAATCGGAGACCTGTCCCGCTCTAAATTCATCCTCTGTACATTCCCCCTTCAAACTAAGGTTACCATAATTCAACAACAGCCTCTGATCTGATTGGTGTTTCCACTTTGGGATTCACGGCCTTTACTGGTGTAAAATATGTGTGTTGGAATAAAGTGATCTTCACTGGGGAGTAAAATGTGTTGGTATCTTCATCAATGAGGCAACACAGTGGAGAAGTCTTTATTTTCTCTGCTCAGCGCTCAATGGTGAGTTTTTCTGCTTGTAAAAATTCAGATCAGGGATATAAAAAATAAAAAATGTATGACAATGATTAAACATTTGGATTTAGCGAATTGCCCTTTTTTATTATTAATTTGCTGCAGGCCAAATCTGTCTTGTAGGCCTTATAATTGGTAACACACTGAACAATGACAGTGCTAACACTATGTTCTCATACTTGGCCATTGCAAGCATGTTAGCTCAAAGCATCTCAGTAGTTGTTATTCTGGTTACTAATGTTTGTTTGTTTGTTTGCTTGTTTGTTTTGGCCCTGGATCCTGGTTTTGGGGTCAACAAATATGGTCATGGAGAAAATGTTTGGGTGAGACCAGTGTCATGCCAGAACAGGAGCTGGACAAGCATCCATTGTTACTGTGCTTAGTAGATACTATGGACGTCTGCCAGGCTGAAATACAGACACCAAGCTGGGTTTGGAATAGTAAGTAATAGTAGCTTGATGCTATGTCTTGTGGTGTTGCACTTGCTTGATGTTTGGCTGTGTTAGCAAAGTTGTCAACTCGCTGGTATTTCAAAAAAACAAGGGATCTTATAATATAATGTCTTATAATCGGAGTCATCTTAGATTTGGGCCAGTACAGTACATGAAGTCCAGTTATGGGTGGTCTTTGAAGAGAGCCAGCCAAATCAACCACTACAAGTGCTCTTTTCAACTTGCTCTGCATGTGGCCTGAGCACTTGAGCAAGCCTGGCCCAATGTTTTTATGCTTTAGGGTCATAAACTGCTAACATGTCATAGACACACACACACACATCACACACACACGCACGCACACACCCACCCACACACACACACACACGCGCACCCACACACACATCTTCCTTTATCATGAACAAAACTCCCACATACACCTATTCTCAGCATGTCTGCACTGGTTGACACACCAAGGACTCAGTGTTCTGCTCGTAAAAGAAGGTGTTGCCAAACACAGTGATGAAGTGCAACAGAAACCGTTAAACTTTCATTGGGAACTAATTTGTTTCTGTTGTAGCAGGAATACTTACAAGATTAAGTACATACTTTGAGGATCCCATACCACTCTTGAATGAAAACAGAAATAAATGACTTCTCTTTCTGGTGGTGAAATGAGATCTGTTCGTCCTGTACTTCAGAGGACAAAATGACAGATGAAAAATAGTTAGATTTCTGCTTGTGACTTTCCAAACCCACAATGGGCCAATTCCAATGTCTTTGGTGTTCTGCTCTCACTGTGCCAAACTACAGTGATGGGCTATTTTTCATGGGGGGGCAGGACCATCGTAGTGAGGTTTACAGGGGTTAGCAGCTCATTCACAAGTTTACCTCCTCTCTCTCCTCATCCATCTTCTCCAGACTGTTGTCCAGCAACAATGACTTCACACCCCTGTCATGTCCTTTTAACCGCACAGAAATGAAGGACGGTTGTGCTCATTGCTATAAGATTCACAAGGTGCACGCACTTTGCATGTGCCTGTGTGTGTGTGTGTGTGTGTGTGTGTGTGTGTGTGTGTGTGTGTATTGCTTTATATTCTGTCCTGATGAGGACCATGTGAGTATGAAGATGAAATGAAGAAAGTCTATTTTATTCTAATCCAATTCAGAGTTATGATTTGGATTTGAGGTTAAGGTTAAAATTAGAATTCGTTTTAGATCATGTCAATATTAACGTAGATAAATTCTTTTTGCTGTTTTGGCCTTCTATCTACACAAGAAGCCAACTTTCTTTTCCTCGAGGGTCTCTCTGTGAAGAGTTATTTCTACTGACATATTTTTCTGCTTCTGTTGTACGACAGCTACACAAATATAAAACGATTTGATCAAGAATCTCAATGTAGCACTGGCAAAGTTATTGTTAGCCTTGAGGTACAGGTACTATTTAACCAATCAGTATTTCATACTTGTGCAGTCAGAACAGAGAGAGAACAGAGCTTTAACCAGGCCAAGATTAAGTATCTGTTCTTATTTGTCACAACGTCAAATCCATTTAACCGTGGTTCTTCTGCATTTGTTAGTGATAATGCCCCATCCCAGCATTTTCCAACCGCAAACAAACTAAAAGAAGAGGAAAAAGAAGACTTCAGTATTTTCCACGTGCACTGAAGTATGCATGGATGGCAAATGTTTAAATCTTCAAAGACTAGGGTGGATGCAAAACTTTTAACGCATTTACACTTTTTTTACGTTATGAATGTAGACATGGCCTATAGTTCAAATGTGTAAGAAACACATACTGATGAGGGTTAACATTGGAGAGGTAAGTTAAACAAGATTTACAGTCAAGATAGACAGGAAAGATTAAAATATATGTTTTATGTTATAGTTAGTTACAGTACAATAGCTAATATGTATTAAGGAGATCTATTTGTACGTTTAATAAAACCTTTCTTTGTAGTATAATGTGTAGTGTGTGTGAGATGGTTCCCAGTAGTCTTGCCTCTGGACCTTAACAGGACTTTGTTAACCTCAGACAAAAGCAGCTTTGTGTCTGAGGGCTGTGTGTGCAGTGAAAAGGTTTCGGGAGGTGAATGTGAAATAAGGTTGTCTCCTTTCTTCTCTTGCAACCATTTCTTTCACTTCCTCGCTTTACAAATGTATGGATGCCATTAACGGGGAATCAAGACCATTCAAGAGGTGTATAATGGTCAAGAAGCTGTGATAATCTGCTGTTCAGATGTTGGCTGGCTGCTGAAATCTGAGCTTGCTTTGACTGGAACTGTATGTATGTCTGTCGGGTCTGTGTGGCAGCTATTCAGCTACTGTGGCTTTCACTTGAATCCCATTAAAGAGGGCACGCAGAATTAAAGTACAGAGACCAATCAGTGGAGCAAACCTCTGCTCAGACCTCCTTCTGCCTCTTTCAACAAGCTCATTATGTTTGTTTTTTTAGTCATAACACTTAATATAACTGAAACAGCCAGCAACCATTTCCACATTTATTAAGTAACAGTGGTCATGCATATTGTCTGGATTAACATGACTCACACATACTCATGGACAAAATATGAGCGCAACAGAGAAACATGGACATAAATCTTAATAGCGTGGGCCAGTGATGATGTTGAGGGTTTACTACAAGGAGCCCTGCGGTGAACATACACACATTAAACCCGTCTGCCTTCCAGACATCCCTCACAATCACAG
Organism: Protonibea diacanthus; assembly: GCA_028641955.1. NCBI lineage: Eukaryota > Metazoa > Chordata > Actinopteri > Sciaenidae > Protonibea > Protonibea diacanthus. Next base: position 13,430,807 of record CM053989.1, read on the forward strand.
CAGGCCTCCATATGCCATCTTTAACCAGGCTGAGGCATAGGAGCTGTATTTGGTTTGTTTCACTGGTCAAGTTGTGGTGGTACAGGCTATAGTCGAAAGCCTGTGTTTGTATCATTTGTAACACCTGTAACTTTATGAAATTGTGGGTTAGAATTTAGCACAGAGATAAAGCCCTTTATGTTAATTGCCCTCTTTGATGCATCTCTTCCTTTCCATATTTTACTGTGCCTTGCAATTCCTTTTTATACCCCCTTCTCTTCCTCTGCTCGTTTTGAATCACTGTTATCAGGTGAGGTTGGTTAGCAGGTCTGTGTCACACTGTGATTGTGATAAGAGATGTCTTGTTCCCAGGCAGGGACAGGGGTAGGGCAGCGCCAGGTGACCCTGTATTGGTTGCCTGCTGGTAATCTGGGTGACCAGGCCTCGGGACCCACAGGGGGCTTCTGGGAAGCGTCTGAGCTTCAGGGTGCTATCTCAAATCTTATAAAACCTGATGATATGAGGGAAAGGGCAAAGGAAGAGGGGATACGAACCGTTTTCTCTCAGTCACATTTTGACACCTATAGCAGCCACAAAAGGGTTAAACGGAGATAAAAGGAATTGATTTTGCATTGTGGAGCTGGGCTGACTCTGTGACCCTCTGTTTGACTGGTAATGAAAGGATACAGAGGAACCATGGCTGAATGGTTTGTTGGCTAGCCTGTCTGCTGAGGCTGAGGCTGAACCAAGCAAGTTACAAGAGGATTAAAGGATCTCTGCTGTTTGCTGTAACGTCTGTGATGAATATACATTTCAATCAGACTTGAATTTGAACAGTTTAAGAAGTTAAAGTTACAATTTGAAGATGGAAAATTTGAAAAATGAAAAAAGATGGATACCACTGATATTTGTCCTCTTACTATGAAGCTACAGCCAGCAGCTTAGCTTATCATAAAGACTGGGGGAAACATGTCCAAAGGTAACAAAATCTACCTATCACCACCTCTTGAGCTCACAAATTACCACATCATATCTTGTGTGTTTAACCCGTTTAAAAAAACAAAGCATTCAAAACACAATTCATCATTTTCTGAGGAGTTATGTGTTGATGTGTTGGACAATTTCTTGACCCAATACAGTAAACTCCTGACTGTGTGTCCCTGTGCAAAGCAAAGCTAACTGCTGGTTGACAAATATGAGAACAGCATGAATGTTGTTATCGAACTCTTGACAATAAGCGCCTTTTGCAACATATGGAGTTTTCCTTTAAGGTCTTTCAATGATCCAGTGCTTAGGACCGTCAGTATAGAAATGCAGTTAACATTACATTCAAAATCTTGAAGACATAAAAGCCTCATTATCATATCTACATCTCTCTCATCTCACTCCAAAATAAGTAAAAAATGTTACTCTGATTATATATGAACGCATGACAGCTAACTCTGGAAGAGATTAGAGAGCTTCCCTTCTACTGGTTCCATATCTGTGGTTGAGGCTCTACTTGGCAGTTTCTATTGTCCTGATATATTAGGTGTCCCCTCTACGTATTTTATTTCTAAGGTTTGAACTCTATCTGCAATGGCTTGTCTGTCGTGTCTGCCATAGGGCCCTTGTATGAAATGAAAGTTTATACTCCCTGAGGGAAAATCGTTCATATTTTTGCAGCTGGCTGAGGCTGCGTGGAAAGACTTAGAAGTATTTGGACAACTAAACAATGTTAATTTGAAGCCTATTAACATTCTACTTCAGTTCGGGTTGAGGAAGATATTTTCAACGCTTAACAAGCACAGAGAGCAGCATTTGTTTTCTGTTGAGGAGACGCCTTACGTTTTCATCCGTGAAATCACAATCACCCCACCGCATGGTTTTCAGGAAGAAATGTGGGACGAAAAAACAGTGATTGTTCTCTCATGTTTAACTGTTCGACTGTATGTCAAGCTGCGAGTGGTTAAGTGTCAGAGACAGCGTTGCTGTTATATTATTGTGGCAGAAGTAATTATTATTTCCTTTAATTGAATCTGTCTGGGGCTTAATGGACTGATCCTGATGGATTAGGCTGGTTTCCTGTCGCCCCCCAAACACATACACTAGTAAGCGCTCCACTCAGGCAGTTATGACTTGTAAAGACAGCCTGAGGCCATTTTATCCCACCATAATCCAACATGTCCTTTAGGACAAACACTGTCAAACGCAGCTTTCACACACGTGCAGCAGTTCAGGGCTACTGGGATCACGCGCCGGCCTCACGACCACAGCTTATGGCTGGATGGTTAAACGGGCTTTCAAGGCAGCAGTGCTTAAGCTCGTCCCCTGATGTATGATTTACGATGAGCTTCCTGAAAGGAGCATAGGAGCCTCCTTGTGTAACTATAAACTGCCCGTGTTAGTTTACAGCAAGCGCTCGCGTCACCTTGATCCTTCATATGCACTATTTCTGGAAATGATAGCAGCATGTGGTGGTCTCAAAAATTATATAGACAATTAAAAATATTCTGAAAGGAATTAAGAAAAAGCTCCGCACAGAGACAAATACCATGGCATCAGTTATTTTATGATGATGTCGTAATCAGTTTTATTTATTAATTCAATATGGTAATAAACATTATTTACTTGCATCAACAGATTCACTGTTTAGAAATAAAATGTTGGCCAAGTTATGATTGAAAACAAATGCAACATTGTTTTGATAAATAAAAAACAGCTTGAGTTTAGACTTTTAATCCCAAAACAAAAGGAGGATTTACTGTCTCGTTAATTCCTAATGATGCCTCTATTATACATTTAGTCTATTCTAATTAGGCCTGTAATCAATTAGACAGCTGATAACTGATAATAAAACTTGTGTTTTGTATTTCTGTCTTTCTGTATAGCCTGTACAGTATGTATTCATTATATCTCTTTTGTGTGTACAGTTTATGTATGTGTTTGTGTGTGTCTTTGTGTCAGTGAGAGATGCAGGTTTATCTGTCTGGTATTTGTTTAGACTGTGGTCAGGCTTGTTTCATGGGGTCCTCGGGGAAGCATCTCAAACACAGACTCAATTTGTGGAGCAAATCTGCTTTTTTTCACATATAAAAGGGAACTGTTTGGCCTCTCTGTATGTTTGGTCTTTGTCAAGCGTGGGTGATGGTCTACATCAAGCATGCAGGCTTATAAAATCAACATGGGCATGAACGGTTGCTCAGTGCTTGAATAAACCAGGTGCAGATTTGAAATTAAATAGGTGTCTTTAATACGCGTTCATGCAGCTCACTGTCTTTGACTTATCAGTACACAAACCTGCTCACCCTCATGCTAGCTGCAGTTACTACACAAACTATGACGCATGTTCCAGAGAAGATACACATCTATTTTGCCAAAAAAGCCATTGCAACTGTTATGAACTGATTTTTTTGCTCAACAGTAAATATAAACTCTCACTTACCATTAACAAAGTCAACCACTGTTTATGATGATGACGTAAAAAACGCGTCTATCAAGCTTGCTCAGTTTGTTTGTGTTACGATTGCAGATAACTGCCCTCTTAGTACAAAAGGTAGAGTCAGAAAGACTTCTAAAAATCATTGCTGTAATCACTGCTCTTGTGTTTTTTTCCCCCCACATGTGACAAACTGTATGATGCATACACCAATTAACAGTGTTTTTATAAGAGAAACCATGACCTCTGCATCAGGTCTGGCACATGTTGGAGTGTGTATGAGGAGAAAAGGGGCTTTATGTGTGTTTACATGTGTGTATCCGGCTGTGTGCATGTGTACAGATGATGAAATAAGTGAAACTTTTGTTTTACTCAGTTTGCTTTCCCTCCAAGTCTACGTATGATTAACTGTAATGTCTGTATTATTGTTTGACTGTACTTGTGTGTCGTGCAATTTTAAGTGCATCAGGTATGGTATGTCATGCATTATGCCAAATTAAAGTCAGGCCTCATGGAGTGATACAGAGAAGAGTGACAGCAGTGAGTCAAGATGTAAAGGGTTGTGACTGTCGACAGCAAACCTCCCGCTGTAATCCCACATCATGTTTGGATCGCTCTTTCACAGAATGTGTGCGGTCGCCAGAGGCCACGGTGTTAAAGGTCAGGGCTGTACGGATATATCATAGTGCGACCTCCATCACATAAAGTGACCGTGAAATTTGGACAAGGTGCGGTGTCAGGCATCACTGGCCAGCTAATCGACAAATTTTTCTCAATCTTCACATACCACATGTGGAGATCGAATGGAGCGTGCTGGATTTCCCTGAGGTCACGGGAAGTATTCTCCTGAGCATGTCAATAAAATCTTTAGGGTTTACTTCATGTCACATCCTGAAAAGTAACTGGACGCAGTGGTGGAAATCATTCACTTAAATAAAAGTAAAAGTAAAAACACCATGAAAGTACTGCATTACAAGTAAGTCCTGAGTCAAAGATAGTACTTTAAGGTCTGGTGTGTAAAACTTAGGGGTATATATATATATATATATATATATATATATATATATATATGGCAGAAATGTTTTTAAGTGCAGAAATGTTTTCTTTAGTATATAATCGTATAATTCATTACCTTAGAATGAGCCCACTTTCACCAATCCCGTCTCCTGAAATTGTGTTTGTATTAAACTGTTTTCATAATTAAGTTGTGGTGCCAGATTATGTTCAGAGAGAACATTTCTTATATATATATATATATATATATACATTATACATTTATGTAATGGCAGTACAAAGTGCACAACAGTGACACCAGAATCCAGAGTTTGTCTCCCGACGCTGGTCTTTGATTAGGTATAGGCAATAGGTAACTTTGATTAAGGATATGGAAAGATTGTGTTAATTAATAATAAAAGTGTTAATAAAAGATCTTATGTAACATATTTGCATTTAGTTGTCTGTAAATGTAAAATCTAGTTCTAGTTTTCTAGTTGTTTTTATTACTGCAGCATATACTGAGATACTGTAATGAACCCATGCAGGTTTCATTTTGTTAAACACACGGTGTTCATGGAAAATATGTGCTGTATGTAGAATTTCAAGCTTTACATATACTTGTTACCCTGTAGGCATGTTTATTGCTCTTTTGCTTTGAGTCAGGCTGACGTGTACTGCAGCAGATGCAGGGGTTAACAACTCTGCTGAATTGCACACTGCCCTCTGGCCCTAACTCTGAGAAAAACAGGTTGAGAGGAGGACAAACTATAAAGTCATCAGGTGTTCATGCCACTTGGAAAACTGGCTTTCGATTTCTGGGAATGAGAAGGATTTTTTTCAGTGCAGGTGGATTCCAGTTATTAAAAAAAAAAAGGTACAATTACGGCAGTTGTTTATGGGGAAATCACAACTCTTTGTCTAGATGAAAACCAGAACTGCTCTAATCAGAAGCTGACATCTCAGAAATTATGATATTGGGGTCTGGAGTTGCCCCACAGTTTCATAGAGGAAGCCAACTGAAATCACTTATGTTTTTAGGTAATCCTTACACCCCCCAGTGAATAACACCTACCAAGTTTCAATTTCTAGGGAAACTGAAACAATTATATCATGTTATTACAGTAATTGTATCGTGTTCCTTCATATTTGTGTAACCGTTTCCATGGAGGACATGTTAAACTCAAGTGTTTTCTTGCTGTGTCTTGTTAAGTATAAGCACACATTTCATGCATGACTTATTACTGTGCTGAGTTTCTCCATTTAGACAAATGACCTCAGCAGAAAGGGGACTCTTGGGATCTTGCACCTCATTTTCACCACTTGTTCCAAAACCTAGAAATGAGAGCTTTGCTTTTTCACACTGTGCGAGCACTTGGCTTCTTGAAATCACACTGACCTCGCTGTTAACCTTTCCCCCAATCACTTCAATTGATCTCTTCTTCTTCCGCTTCCCTTCTTCGATTTTTGTCGCTTCACATCATGTCCTCCCACTCACTACATTAGAGTAGCCAATATTCTGATTAAATCATTGACCCCTTTACCATGAATTCTTGTTGCTACAGCAAATGGCCCAAGCTAGGATGACCCATAATGTCAGGGTCGCAAGGAGACTGTTGAGTGTTAAGTATGTCCTTGCACTTCTACGCATGTTTTCCAGCAATGAAGTCAGAGCAATAGAGAGGGTTAACATGTGGCCATGACCCTGCTGATGGAGCGCTTCTGTGTGGTCAAACAGGGTCACAGGTTCAGAGAGGGGCAGTGAAAGGTTAGGTGTGAATGGCAGGAGACCGGCATACATCTATCCAACACCACAGCAAAACGCATCACTCTGACAGTGGTCGCTTTCTCATCCATCTTGTCTCCATGGCCCACTTACTCTTTTCCCTTCATGGTTCGCCTTCTTTTACTTCTCTATTCGATGCTGTTTCCGCTCAGTGACCACATCAAGACACATGAAACATCTTCTGAAGTATTAATGCATTTTGATTTGGTCTTGTGGTATTTGACGTTTGAAAAGGCAAAAACCGTCTGTGGATAGATTACACATAGAAAATACATTACGTTCACTTCTTTTTTTGTTACTTAGATCCTAAAGCATGACGTTCTTTCACTTTTAAAGCTCAGCTGTTGTCACTCAAAGCTTGTTAACACATCCAAGTATGGAAACAGAGTAATTAGAGAGCATTCTTCCTGTGTGTCCACTCATGAGTCTGATCTGATTTATGTGTGTGACAGGTGTTCACACATGTATGCACACACTCAGGACATGGTGTAGCCATTATTACCATAATGTCACAGTCATATTCTTACCAAAGAAAACCTTTGCTCTGCTCTCATTAGCCCAACGAGTTTGTTGAATGCCAGAATAAACCATTTCTGAATTTCTGTCATCAGCTTCTCATAACACTGCAGATAATTACTTTTGTTATGAAGTCATTTAAATTCATGTTTCGAGCCAGCAGTCAGAGCACCCTGAGAGAATTTAGTTGAACTGCTGCCCATTGGCCACATGATGTTTATTCAGATTTTTTAACCGATCTAATAATAAAGTTAACAAATCTGTCTCATTATGATGTTTGACTCCACTTTCACTACCTCACAAATCGAACAAAAACATTCAATTTGATCTCCGGACGCTAATTATATTCTTCAAAAACTCAACCTATTTCCACAACTTGCACCCATGTGTGCATAAATGCGTCCGTTTGCACGTACGCATTAAGCATGTGCATGCAAACTTGCAAACTATCAACCAAAGCGATCTTCCACAGCAGGCTGTCCTTGATCAAGGCCTCTCCTCATTGGTACAATTGGGCAACCAGCTGCGGTTAACAAAACACGACTGCATGGAAACATTTAACCAGGCTGAAGGATGGCCGTCACCCCAACCACTGCACACACTTATAAAACACAGCCATGTGTAAAGGATTGGGAGGATGATGGCTTCTCTTTTGATATTCAGTATGAGGGCACCGGGCATGACTAATAACATGGTGTTTATAATGTGGCATATAATAAGACATGATTCCACTCTCTTAACCTGGATCTTGAACTTAATCATCCAATTTATTGTTTTCAGACAGAGCTGGAAATTGTAAAAGTCCGCCCCAGGATTAGGGATCATGTTTTTAGGAAAAGACTGAACACTGTACAGGGTGTCGTTTTTCACCACCTGAAGGACAAAGACCACACCTAGACACCGTCCAATTTATTCCAATTAAAGTCATTTTATTTTCTCGAACCGTTAACTTTCCCAAACATGCGTCAAATCCAAATCCATTATGTTCAGTCAAACGTGAGTTGTGCTTTCTCTGGTCTAGTTTAGTGGCTCAGAAATATAAAAACACAAAATGGATCACCATCTGTTTGGGCCTCTGAGGATGTTAAATTTACTCCTGATCTGTGGCCTTGACACACACACACACATACATACACACACACAGGGTATAGACAAACTTTAACATAAGTACATCATTATAAAGTCACAGTCGATGGGTTGCATGCCAGTTGGCTGTATTTGTACCGTGCATGGGTCCTTTGTATGTTGGTTAAGTTTAAATTAAGACTGTTTTTACTCTTTGCTGAAACAATTTGTTTATGTTTTGCATTTTGTTGTCATGATAGTCAAGACTTCCTTGACATTTTAAATATTTTGTTTGCTTTTTATTTTATTCTAACGCAACACACCTGCAACTTGGACCTGTGTCCTTATGTTACACTGAAAAGATGTTGGTACACACAACAAGACAAAAGATGTTTAAGCCTCTAAGAATAGTAGTTACATTAATGTAACTTTTAATTGTAATATCTTTAAACTGTTACAGTCACAAGCACGACAGATCAGTCAGTCAGATAATGATTCATTTTTTACATTTTTTTTTCTGATACACAGTTTAATACAGTAAATAAACATCTTCCTTGCGCTCCTGGCTGCCCAGCATTTCCTGCACATGTTCTCCAGGTACAACAGTTCAGTAACAAAAAGTTGAAACAAACTGAAACAGGCTGCCGCGTCCGCCTGGCTTCTGTGTGTCTGCCTCTCATGTCCAGTACGAGTCAAAGTAAAAAAGGAAAGAGTGATTAAACAAACACTTCCAGCTGTGTCAATCACCTCACCTGGCGCTGATCTCCTGAGCCGTACCTACACCTTTCTCTCTCTCTCTCTCTCTCTCTCTCTCTCTCTCTCTCTCTCTCCTGCAGATGAATGCCAGCCCAGGCCCCCTCCACACATGCATATATAACCTGTTACGTATTGGACATATTCAAAACAAAAAAAAAAAAAAAATTTTATAGTGTGTCTCTGTAACTTTTAACTGTATTATCTCATTATATTGACCATATTTGTTAGTGATGTATGTGGACCATGACTGTATTTCACTGCTCCCAAATGGACGATACAGTAACAGGATTTTCCACTTAACTCCAAACAGACGCTCAATGTGTTCTGTGATGGGAGGTCACCCAACACCTGCAGATTAGCTTTGTCCATCATCCTACATGCACACACTGCACTATGACATACAACAGTATTTTCTCAGGAAGGAAAAACCTTCCACATCCACTGTCATGCTCTTATAGTGTATTGCACACAGTGGTGTATTCAGGATTGACTTTAGCCACTTTTCTCTTCTTCTTTTGTTTTCTGAAACCTCTATGTTTTACTAAAGTAGGACTTCTGTCTCTGAGGACCTCCTCAGAAAATCTTTACAGTCAGGCCAGATTACCGTGAAAGCTTCTCCTCTACTCCTGAGTTGCAACAAGGAAGAAATGAAGAGCAGATTTTTATGACTAAGGTTTGGATGTCATTAAAAGAATCCTGAACTATGTCATGAAGCAGTTTTTGTATTTACAGTGAAATACTGCACCATCTCAGATATTATCACGGGGTAGATGATGCTACACAGTTATATGTTTTGAAGGAAGAATACTGCGGGTTTCGTGGAATCTTTTATTCATATTCTTAAATCATTTTAGATCTACTTCCTCCTGTCAGATTTGAATTGCTGAAGAAGGCATATGTAGCAAAGCCAACGTGGGCCAACCGGCCATATGGGAGGCTGCCATCAGTCTACAGGGAACAGTGGAGCCTGGCTTTGTGCTGCAACCTCTTGGTTACAGGGCAAATATTCCATCTTTAAAGACTTTGCACTCTAACCACAGAATAACTACTCATGGGACAGAAATGTTGTTTCATACAAAAAGAAAAATTAAAAGAAAAAAAATTGAACCCCTCAGTACCAAGGCCAAACTCTGAATTGCTTACAGTCCCCTCTATCAGTGTGTGAATCTAATTGTGTGTGCACATGTATGTGTGTATGTGTGTATGTGTGTGTATGTGAACACTCGGGAAGGATAGCCCTCTCATTTTATACTGCATTCCTAAACCGAGCCTCTGTTAGACAATGTATAAGGACAGTATGGCCATGTAACTGCTCATGATAATGACCTGGCATAAAAAAAAAACATCAGGCTAGTCAGACTCATTGGCTGAAAAGAAATTCTTCACTCATCTGGACAGCACATCTGATGGCATTTGTCAGAAACAAAAGACTGAAGTTGTTCCTGTTCATCAGGTCTGAACGTCAGCTGGTGACAAGACAGATGACAGACGAGGAGGACAGATGAAAGGCAGCAGACTATAAAGCTTGACGTTAAGGATGGAGACAGGTTATGAGCCACAGGATGATGGGAAAACGAGGAAACACTGTTTTCGCTCATCATGATATACTATCATTTAAAGTGAAGGGACCGAGAGTGATCTGCCAACACAATCACCACAAAACAACAGATGACCTCAGCGGTATTTGCTGAATACACACAGCAGATCAAAGTCCTATTCCCTTATTGCAGAGGACGTAAATGTCCTGACTCAGCAGCGCTCAAATCAAAACCTGAAGCACAAAATACATGACAGTTCAACATTAGCTTTGGAAGACAAACTGGGGATAATTATTTATTTGACTACGCATTAGCGAAGCTGGCCTCAATTTAACAAGCGAGAAGCCAAAGATTAACGCTCACAGTAGTATATGCACACATGGTATGTGGGAATCTGGCTTGATGGATGCTGGACATTTCCGTGTTGTCTTCAGCCAGCTCATTTGCATCTTGTGTGAACAGAAATTAAGACTTTTTACACCTCAGCCAAGTCACACTCTGCCAATCAAAATTAAGCTTTCCAAATACTCAGCTCCACTTTAGCATCTTTCAGCTCATTGTTTTTGTTTTCTGACCTGCAATTTAACAGTCTTGGTTCACTCCAATTTATGCCCCAGATTTTTAAAGCAGCCCATCCAGCAAAGGATAAACTCCCTGTGTTATAAACAGAGACATGTACTCAAAAATGGGCCAGTAGTGTTTATACATATACTTATACTGTCATTAAATACATGCTGCTTGACTTAAAGGGGTAAGGATAATTATAAAATTAGTATAGAAGAACATAGAGGAGGAGCAATACATACTAGCCCACAGATGGGTAACTACATACCTGTTATTATTAGAATTTGTGGACAGCTATCTTGTGCCTTCACCATTTGAGGAAAGAAATATTAGCTCTTCACTACTGAACACTCAGGAGATGTTGGGGTCCAAAACAGACCCAGAAGGAAAAAAAAATATTTTTTTAATTCATTTGGAGGCATGTTTGGACACAATGAATGTTTATGTTACTTTGTGTTTACTGGATGTGTTAGGACCACGTTATGCTCATTAGAACTAGTTTGGCATGCTGGCAGACCTAACTGTAAATCAAATGTGTTTATGGTTGCGCCAGCTACACTTGAAGGCGTAGTGACCGCAACGTTGCTTAAATGTGGTGATAAAAAATAACAATAATCTCAGTTGCACACATGAAAAGTGACCAAAAAAAGTTGTGTAATAATGAAAAAGTTAGCTAGAAAAGCTCACTCCTACATAATCGGCCAATCACAAGTGTGTCAGTTTCACAAAGTTGCAGAAATGGTCAGATAGAACAACCTCCCAATCAAGTGTTAAAAAAGTGTGAATGGAGGGGTTTTCTGCCCCTTAGGTAGTCAACTATTTGCTAATAGTTGTCGTATTACCTTTGCTGCTTGTTCCAGTTGCTCTGAAGCGGCTGAACAAATCAGTTATTGCACTTTTAAATAGTTCAAAGTGTGTGTGTGTGTGTGTGTGTGTGTGTGTGTGCGTGTGTGTGTGTGTGTGTGTGTGTGTGTGTGTGTGTGTGTGTGTTTTCAAAATTGTTTAACTACATGCCTCAGTCCTGCACAGGTTGTTGCTACGGAAACATAAAAGCATTGCAGAAATGTAATCACATAAACCTGATGTGATCTTAAACAGTGGCCCATAAACACTGTAATTCTTCTGTAAACTGTGGGGGGTCTGAACACTGTGAAATACTTATCACCACAATGTAATGATGTTCAGTACATAATCTGTGTTGACTATAAGACATTAAGCAGGCAGACGTTACCCATCCCTTCTGTCTTCACAAAAGCTTCTCCATGAATCATATCTGTTTCACAACCACATATTTTTCTCGTTCCTTCCCACGTCTGTGCTTCGTCTCTCTGGGTGATGCTTCGACCTTTCTGTATTGTTACAAATTATATCAGAGAAAGAAAGAGGTTAGAAATGAGACACTTTTGTCCTGGTCAGTGTCAACGTGTAAACTGTTCATAAATCAAAATCATTGTGAGCACTTACTTCATGGCTGCAGTGTACTAACATCTGTCAAACACTAGGTGGCTCAGTGCCTTTGTTAATCCAGTAATTAGGCTCCACCATGGTGAGGTACAGAGCGTTAAAGACTGCAGTGAGGTGTAATAGTCAGTGCGTGTCCAGTTAGGTTTATATCTTCATATTTAAGAAATAGTATGAAGAAGTAGTCAAAGAAAATTAATTCAGTCTCTCAGGTATCTTTCACAGCCCTCCTTCAGCCTTTACATAAAACAGCCTGCAGGAGGTGATTATGGAGAGATTGCCTGAGCAAAACAATGGAGCAGGGTAATAAAGCTGCTAGTGTAATTAAGATTAGAGCTGTTTTCACTGGTTCTGACAGGCACCAGACACCCACGCCGGACTGAGAGAGGCTGGATGGGGGGAAGGAGAGAGAAAGTTTAAAGAGAGAGTGCGAGAGAGAGAGAGAGAGGCATGGCTAATTTCTATAGTCTCACGCCCGTGGGCACAGTGAAATGAGGGGGAATGGTGTTAAACCGTGATGAGGAGGAGGATGAGGAGGCATAACATAGGGATGATTGCAGGGTGAGAGAACATGTGAGCCAGCGAGTAAAAGTTTGGGAAGAGGGTGAAAGGTCGTAGGTCAGGCTGGGCGAAGCTGAACGTTGAGAGGAGATGTGGACGTGTCTGCATAGCTGCACAGACCAAATGAAAACATGAGACTGTATTTATACTGTAACATTAGATTTACAGTCTCACTAGATGGCAATCAGTCACAATTACTTAAACCACTCCGCCCTCTGGCATATCCTGACAATTGCCATAAAACTCACAATGTACAGTAAATGCGAGCAACGATCCCCTCTCAATACACAGTGACTTATCACCATAAATCATGTTTTTATAAGGTTGTTTTCATGTCATCAGGAGGGCCAAGCATGCCAAATAAACATAAACACACAGCCCACTGGGGTGAGCCATGGTGGCAAGGTTCAGTTAACAAGCACAGTATACAAGCACAGTATACATTCCTAGCTCATGAAAGTCTGGTTCATGCACTGCAGTCTAAACATGCATGTGATTTCATTAAGATTTCTGCATATTTCCTTCTGCAATCAATTTTCCAAAATAAGCGATTAAACAATCAAATCGCTAATAAACCACGTCAGCAGCTGTACATTTTTGTCTTGATGTTGTGCAGCTCAATTCTGGAGGGTAAGTGGTCAAACCGTGGCGGGGGGTCTTGATGAATGAAAGAGCTAGATAAAAAGCATGCCAGAACAGGATGTAGGCCAGTACCAGCCAAAGACAAGGGATAATACCGATCTATTAAGCAAGAATAAAATGCAATGTTACAAATATCAACCTCATTGATAGAAAGTCAGAGGATCAACAACGTCTGCAGGCTTCATCTTCCTTGAATCTCTGGACAAAACGTCATGACAATTTATCCAGTAGTTGGCATATCAACACTTTAACATTGCCATCCCTAGAAAAGTAGCACCACTTAAATTATTGTATTACATCTCTCATCACATTTGCAGTTTCTGCAGCACTGCTCAGACACTCATCTATGCTCTATACCATAAATGACACAAATAACCTCCGTGCTATGCCGGAAACAAGTGGAACCAGTAAACAAAAGTGTCTTTGTTAGGGATTTAAGGAGATTTATATAGCTTACTTTGGCCCCTACCAGGAGTCAGGGAGTGTGCGCGTGTGTGAGCTCTGTGACTCTGACGGCTTGCTCGAATAGGACTCTGCTGTGCCTGAACAAGCTTACGCCGCAGCAAAACCTGCCACAGCCGATTATGTTGGCTTGCATTTATGCATGTGTAAGTCAAAGGGTCTCTGTTGGCTCTTGTGGTATTTTATCCAATATCTATTGTATTGTTACACTATGCACAACATTCAGAGAGTCGGTGTTGCATTAAAGTAAAATGCACACTGCGGAACTTGTTTAAATATTATGTGTGAAAACGTTTTTGTCTACTGACGCAAGCTGCAGCATAGTTTGTAATGCCTTAAGTCGAAAACAGTGTTCCAATGAATGGATGCCAATCTGGAAGAGAGTAAGTTTTATATTAATTCTTCACAGGTTATTTTTAACCAGTTCTAATGACAAACGTGATTCGGTTCACAAATGACCCCGAACTGAACAAATTCACCTTGAGGTACAACGTGGAATGCTAAACCTGCTGAAAGTGGTTCATGTGAATGTGTGTGTGTGTGTGTGTGTGTGTGTGTGTGTGTGAGAGAGAGAGAGAGAGAGAGAGAGAGAGAGAGAGAGAGAGAGAGAGACAGAGAGAGAGAGAGAGGCTGATTAGCACTTAATGGAGCAACTGGGGCACTGAGTCACAAACCTTTCTGAAGTAAACTTGTTTAGTCTTAGAAGTGCTACATCATGGCACGCATGCCCAACTTTGGCTTTCTCACAGCCATCCATCCAGCACACAGTCAGAAATGTGTCTAGAAATCTACTTAAGTCACTACTAGGTCACCAACTATTTCAGATAGTGTTCAAGAACCGTGAAGGTTATAGTTTTAAATAGTGAGGTGGGGGAAATATTCAAGGTCATGGGAAACTCAGAGAGCGTTTGGTGGATTGTAGTGGAGTGTGCCTGCAGGATCCTTGGTGTTTCTACGGCAACAGGTAAGATGTAAATGTGAACTCAGTACAGTAAAACATAACAGGAATAAATGAAGAGTCGTGTATATCACTTATTGTTTCAGTATGGGCGTGATTTATTTCTTTGGATGGGTTAGCAGATTCACACAGACTCCATATCATCTCTCTGATAAGCTCTGCAATAGGAGCTACTATACTATTTGTAAAAATATGAATAAGGACTTGAAAGTGAGCAAAACTGTAGCAGCAGTAGCAGTATGAGTAACAGTAGTTTTACATTTTATCCTTCATTGAAGCAGATATCTGACCATCTATGCTGAAAGTGTTACTTTTTTAGGATCATTTTATTAAGTTCTGTGTTGGGTGGATTAGCTTTTTATAGATTATATGACCCCAAAATATTGGAACATTAGGTTGATTCATTGATGGTATTTTTTTGACCTCCAAGACCACCAAACTTGGCTGATATATTGAGCTTATAAAAACATACTTGATCATGCATAACTTTGCTATTAGTGTCCCTCCTCCTCTGTTTTCCTCAGGCACACAGGGACAGATTGCACGCAGCTCTCTTAGCCACATTAAATCATCATGGGGGAAATAGCTCTCTGGTTGCTGCCTCCTTCAAAAAATATAGGACCCCCTCCACTTAAATCCAAACAGCTGCGGACACCGAACATTTACTAAGAGACATGTGCCTCGCATCACACCAAAACCAAGTCTCTGTATCCAGCTGGGTTACTGGGCTTGTATGATCACAAGCTGTTATACGTTCACACCTACATGAGCTATCAGTGCATTGTTTCTATATGTGTGTATGTATGTTTATGGTATGTCTACATGTGCTTCTGTCTCTGCGTCTACGGTTTCACATGTCTGTCTGCGTTGGCCTGTCTGCCTCTGTGTGTGTTCTGTGTTCAGACATACATGCGTGGAGCACCTATAGTATGTTAATATGCAGCTGGTCTATATGCAGCGTTAATTCCTCTCACACTCCATAAACTACCAGAAAACATTCCCTTGATTTCCCTCTGGTGTATTTTCTATCTCTGCGTTTCTGGTAAGCAGGCTAGAGAAATTGTTTCCATGTGTTTAGTGGCGTTCAGCACTTAACCATGCTTCTCTTCTCTTTTGTCCTCACAGGAAAAAAGACTGGTTAATATAACAGGCTTTTCTTTATACTTTTAAAGGCTTTGTTGTCATCTAATTTTATGTCGCCCCATGTGTTCAAATGTGTTTTGCTGTCAGCACTCAGATTTGGGATTTTTCACAATAAAGGAATAGTTCAACATTTTAGATTTCTTGCTTAGGGTTAGATGAGAGGATTGATACCACTCTCACAGCTGAGCTTAGTAAAAAGACTGGAAACAGATGGAAACCTGGCTCTGTCCAAAGGCAATAATCCTACCAGCCTACCAGCACTTCACCTTAACAAGTTATACTTATAACTCGCTTGTTTAATCCAAGGCAGAAAAATAACATGTTTGTATTTTATGGGGGGTTATGAGCTGGACTATTTCCTGTTGAGGGGCAACAACTTCCACAAGCACCTGCTGGTTGTCTGGCAACCTCACAATAACAACAAAACACGAGGAAGTTACTGTGTCCGGCGAATAAATAGCCTGGCACAAACCACAGTTTGTTGTTGCTAAAGTAAAGACAAGATATGATGAGCTATAACATTTAAATTTGTTAGCTTTGGAGGTTCTGGTAGGTAGATTTTGTGAACTTAGGACAGAGCCAGGCTAGCTGTCAGCTGTTCTGACTCTGACTCTCTGACTCTGTTCTTCTAGCTAACTGGCTGCTGGGGGTAGATGCATATTTACCGCACAAACAGGAGGGTAACCAATATTCCATCTAACTCTGACGAAGAAAGTGATTAACATTATTTCCCAAAATGTGAAATGTGAGTGATTCAGCATCTGGCTCAAGGGTCCTGCAGCAAAGTTCATCTTTCAGGCAACCTAAATCAGCGGCTCCTAGTTGCAACACAGCATCCCTTTTTACAATAACTTTTATTCGACACAAAATATAGACAGAAGGAGAAATATTGTTCTGTATCATTTATTACTCATAAGCCCAAGACAGAGGAAGAGAAAGGACTATTAACATACCATGATATGTCATGAGCACTTCACAAACAAGTGTTGAGGCCTTAAAATGTTATGGTTCTGCTCTGGCAGAAGATCTGTGATGTGTTAAGCATCCACTCAAATAAAATTACCTAACCTACGAGCAGTGATATGATAATTACCAGCATCAGTAAGCTATTACCACAATGTTGGTGTCCATGGTGGAAGCAATTACAATAATTACCCAAAGTGTTCTTTAAATATCTTTAATATAACTTATGACATCAGCTCACTACTGGCCCCTGAAGTGTAAAAGATTAATTCAAGTTGGGCCATTTAATAATTCAAGAAATTCAAGTCACTCAAACATTACTACACGTTACTAACTACAAAAATGGCTGTAAGAATATACCAAAAATATAAATAATAATAAAATATGAATAATATACTCAAGAATAGTAACAGTAAAAGCAGCACAACACAAAGCTGCATCACAGTGGAAACATTAACAGTTTGAGAAGTTAATCATCATAATCGCATTTCATCCAGTTTAGCAGCTCCTGCAACCTTGCCTGTTACTAACAAGGAAAACATGAACTTAGTCTGACATCTGGTGGACAGAAGCTGCTCAACACTCAGAACAGAAAAATGAAATAGTCTTCTTGTCTTTTTTTCAGTGTTGTGTGCTGTGGGAGTGGAGACCCTTCATCACGGTGAATTCAACAGCCTCGGCATCTACCTATTGTAAGTGTTTAGGTGTTACAGTGGATCTCACTGGAGCCTACCAAAGCAATCCTGACTCTGGCCTACTTGAGAATAAACTAGGGGCATTCCTGAGTTACAATTAAATTTTAATATGGTAAAGAATGTGTGGCCTGGGCGGCTTGTAGAAAACAATTACAATACTATACCTGCCTTCATAATCACTCATACAGTACACAGTAGTGTTGGAAAGGAGTCAGAGGGATGAAGCGAGGTGCAGAGGGCAGAAGGGAGACCAGACTTCAGTACTGCTTCTTATTATCTCTGTGGCTTACAGCCAAACTCCCACAGCACCACAGGAAAACATCTCCCAGAGGAGTCAAGAAATGTGCGACTGTTTATTCTGTCAGTGCGCACAAATACAGATGAACGCTGCACACACAAACAGGAGCACACAACATTAACTCCCAATAACAATAAATAATAAGCAATAACTCTTTAGACAGAGGGCAGTGTACGATGGTTAGTCTGGGGGCATTTTTCTGGTTCACTGGATTAGATGGTTATCAGACTATTTAAACAGAAAATGGGGCATAGCAGCACCAAACACAATTCTTAAATGTCAGGTCTTTGCACCATATGAAAGTAATATCTCTTTTTTTTGATGTGTTGGCCATAGGGCATGTGAGTCCTCCTCTTGCTACTCACATCTTGCACAATTTAGAAAATGCAGTCTTTACCCACATTCCTAGATAAAATACACAAAGTGACATATTTAGATCTTCAGTTTACTGATTTTTATCAGCGAGACGGCATCACTTTCATCTGCCTCTAAACAGTTTTCTCCTTTCAGAGTGTCATCTGTTGCCATCATGATGTTGGAGCTGGCGTATTTCCTGGATGCTCTTCTGTTCATGTGTCTGCCGTGAGTACACAACTCTAATCTGTAACATCTGCACGACTACACAGAGGAGAAACCACATAAAGTGTAAATCTCAACCAACCATAAATGTCATAAACTGTTCTATATATCGGTAGAATCGGTTCTCTTCATCCTCTCTTCTCTATAGATGTCCTCCGGACTGGCAGGTGTTTGTGTTGTGGGGAAAGATGGCTCGCATTGGAGGCTTCCATAAGTTCCTCTACTACTCCATAATGTCAGTGGTTTGCTTCTTGCACCCTGTGTTGGTGTGGCATGCAGTTATCCCAGGTAAAAAGAAATGTCTACAGGTACAACAAATTTTGACTTGTCACATAGTACGAAAAGCACGTCCATTAATGAGGGCTCAGTAAGCTGTGATAATGGGCCAGCATGCACAGTGTCAGGACCCTGAAAGCTGAAACAGCTAAATGGAATTCAGCGGTTTTTCATTTTATTATTTACATGTGTGTTTCCTACTGTGACATGTCAAAATGTTGCAGAATGCACAGAAATAGAACATCTGATTTTCTGACATTGCAGGGACAATGCTTCTGGTAACAGCCTTCTTCAACTTCATACTAAGCAAGAAAACAAGGATTAAGTCTCCCAAAAGCCCACAAGAGAACCACAGCAACCAAGGCCTGACTACGGTGTGTGTGACAGAGGGAGCCTCAGACAGCAATTTTGCATTGCTCCACATAGGGACAGGAAGAAGAGGAGGGGGACTGGCTCTCACAACCAGAGACCGCTGCCTCAGCCCGGGAGAGAGAGGAGAGAGCGTGCAGGCCATGTTGGAGCTGGAGCAGACATCAGCACCTAAAGACACAGACAGGCAGAGGAGGAAATGGAAAGAGAGGAGGCTGATATGCTTCAGAAATAGGGAGGAGCCAGTGGAGAGAGAGATGGAGGAGATGGACTGCTACAGTGAACCAGAGCCAGACACCACCTCAGACACTGCACCTATGATTACAGACTGAACATCCCTCCGAGCTCAGATTGAGCTCCTCAGCTTACTGATATCACACAAAGGAGAGCATGTGCAATGTGTTCATACTGACTGAGTGCTGGTGCTAAATGGGGCCAGACTTTTAGCTGAAAATGACATTATAAAATGTTTGACCAGCCAAAATAAGACAGAGTGTTCAGTAATAAGGTACTGTGTATTTTATGTAATTACAAGTAAAATGTGAGGATTATTAGATTTTTTGTATTAATTGTTTGACTGATTTGCATTACATTTGTGCATTTTTTTTACTTCGGAGAGATCTATTTGTACAAAATGAAAGTATTTTGAGCACATTTTGATCTTATGAATCCAAAGAAATTAAACCATTTGTACCTTAGACATGCACGTGGGTGGCTTTTAGTCTGATAGTCTGTTTTTGCAAAGCCAGCTGTGATTGAAGAGCAGACATTAACAGGGAGCAATCCAATCCAGTTACTGCAGCATGCATTATTCATAAGGTAATAAATTAGATCAACTGTTTCATTCATTTAGCGTCAGAGAAAACACGCACGAATGTGACTGAGAGTAGTCGGCATTAAGAGCTTGTGCAGGTGCATGTGTTGGTCACATTCAAGTCTCCTCATTGTGTGTTTGTCGTGTGCGAGCGGTGGCCATGGAGACGGAGCTTTGGGAGGAGTGCTCACGTTATTATTGTGATGAGAAAAAGCATCAGATCACCCACCAGAGTGCCACCATAGGCTTTCACCAAAACATATCGAATGTGCCAACATACCATACATAATTACAAGTATATATTCATGCATTAATAATATGTCATATGGTGTGCATTTTGAAAATTAATAGTGTGTGTGTGTGTGTGTGTGTGTGTGTGTGTGTGTGTGTGTGTGTGTGGCTCAGATCCAAGCTCTATAAATCAAACCTGAAATTAGCATATTTGTGATACAAAAGCTTGTATTAACATTCCATATATTTTTCTTTTGTTTTATCACGCTACAAAAGATACACTTTTCTATACAGACATTTATCTTTTGTTCAGGTCATAAATCAATACTGTTTTGTTCTGTCAAAACACACACACACACACACACACACATTGTACACACACTGTATTCCTCAGCCCTTTGTTCACTGAACTGTAGGTATATAACGCCTTAAGAGGCAATCTCTCTGCAGCATCAAAGCTAAAGAGAGAATCAATAAAAGCAGAGAGGCTCATTCATCAGAAAGCGTCTCACTGAGAAGAGAAGAGAAAACACACTCACACATAAATAGCCTGTAGGTTAAACAACTAGGTCATTCTCCATATTTGACACAAATTTCATCCCCGGGAGCTACATGGTGTCATTTATTCTTTCAACCATTTAAACCTGTTTTTTTTTTTCACAATATATCAAAGGCATGACATGTGAGTCTAGTCAGGAGGGATGAGCTGTTCTGGTGTTTTATGAGGGGAACAGAGAGTCTTTGTCCAGAGTTTGCAGAGGCCACTCATTGGCCCAGAGTTGGGGTTGTATTATCAGCTTCACAATGATTTCTGGTCAATTAGCAGCTGAGTGACCCAGTAATAAACAGGAGAGAGGAAAATAACGTCAGTATTTCCATCCTGCTTCCATAAACGTTTGTCATACCCATATCCTTTAGAATGAGCTGTTCTCTGTGGGGGAAGTTATTCAGCTGCTGGAACAACTTACTTCCTCTGTGCATGGTAAAAATCATAAATCCTATTCAGACAGACAGAGAGAGAGGGAGACTTCCTACACTTTGTGTTTCCACCCTACAATAGTTTCCTAGACTGCAGATCCAGGCTCAAAAACAGGATGGGAGAAATAAATCTTAATAGGTCACAGGAACTTCTTCCTCTACTGCCAAACTGGAAAAAAAAAACAGGATAGGTGCTTTAGTTGAGGCTGTGCTGAAGGAATTAGATTTTCTTATGGCTGCATATGCTTCACAGAGCAAAACGAAGCGTAAAACACAAAAATAGATAGAAGACTACAAATTATAAAAAGCATGTCACACAAAAGGTTCTATTCATAAAGCTAAAGCATGATACAGGGTAAAAGTAAACACTAAAATGTGACTTAAATCAGCACAGATACAAAATCTGCTGAGGAGAGTTGATCAAATCCTTCACTGTTTTTCTCCATAATGAAATCCTTTTACATCTAATTATGTTTCAGAAGTCTGTATCTGTGAAAACTGAACAACTGCTAACAATACACAAGAAGGAAATCCGTCTCCAGGATCCAAAATACTCACATTATAGATAGTATCATAGTACATTATAGATGAAACTAACAAAATCACTAAACTCTGGTTGACTCAGAGCGGATCGTCTCTGAGCAGTGCAGACTTTATGACCCTGATGTGACTGATGAGACTGAGCCAAGGCACGGCATACAGGCACCTTGATGAAGAGGAGAGACGTATGTAACCCTCACTCTGCTCGCCCCGCTCATGCTTAACGCTGATTGGCTGAGGCGTATCAGTGCGGCCTCCTATTGGAGCATCCTGGTGTCAGTTTGATCCCCTCCAAGCTCTGAATACCGCACTACCAAGGAGGCATGAAGACTGATAAGGAACGATAAACGGGATACATCGCTGGTGGAGATACGGAAGAAGACGGAGGACGCACTCTGCTATGGTAAGACTCAAACTGAGCGCATTTACTGCAGGATATTTTTATACGATGAGATCAGGAAGCACCATGCGGTTAAAACCTGAAAATAACATAATGCCCTGCTGGCAAGAGATGTCCTGAAGTTGGATGCAGGTTGCTAACGGTGTAAATTCAGTGTCTTGCATTTGGATTATGAATGCAGTGGTGACTTGTATGAAACTTTCCCTTTTCGTCAGCTTTAATCCTGTAAAACTACACATTTGTTGCAGCCTGCAACAGAAACATGAGATTCTCCAGCAAGGGATTTGCTGATGGATGTGTATTGTCTTTAAATTTCGATGTCTGTGTAAAGGGGTTTTTTTGTCTTAGTCAAAAATGGCATCGTGTGCGTCATTTGGTGCTCTCCTGACTATTTTTACGCATGGGAATGGATTGATCTTGGGGCGCAGCTGCCAGAATAGGTGCGATAATTGGATACGGATCTCGCGATGATCAAACCAATTAGCAAACCTGCAATGAAGGTTCTTTGTCCACCGGGGGAGCTTAACATTCAAGAGGTAATGCTTAATTTCAGGCACAATAGAAGAGACAGATTGTGTAGCTTCACCTAAATCCGAGCGTCCTCCAATATGATGAGTGACCTCAGTGTCTTTTTGGTACAGCACCCAGCCTTTGCTCTGTCTCCTGTGCAGTCATGTATGGAGGCTGAATAATTCATAGTAATGGTGACAGACTGGAATCCTTTAAGTTATGGAATATTTATACACACATTATTATGTATGAATATATATGAGAGATAGACTGACCATCCCATTATGCACCCACTTTGTCAGCAGCTTCCTTGGGTGAAAGTGGAGGTGGGCAAAGGTCATTAAAGGGGGAGGGAGGAGAGCTGATAGGTGCTGCTCGTGCCTCACGAATAAACATAAAGATTTATGTGGATTTTTATTTAGATAAACTAGAGGGGAGAAATTTGAACCTTCAGCTGGACAGTAATAAGAGGGATCAGTCTCTTGTCTTGATCTTTTGTGCTCATTGCATAGCAGAATTTGCACATCACCTCCGGGTTCACTTCCCAGTTAGACAGTGGTGTGGTTAGTACTGGGCAGTCTGTTTCCTGGATTTTGGCGACTGTCACTGCTCACGCAAGCATGTTTTTTTTCTCAAAGTAACTTCTGTTTCAGCTGCAGGAAATGCAAAAGAATCACTTCATGTGCACCATGTGAGTTTATTTTTGGTACGTCTTTTGGGATTTAATGAACTGGGTTAAATTTATCATGAATGTGCTGGCAATAGACCAGAATGGAGTGTATCAAAGCGGAACTGCATTTGCATTAAATACATTAGTAATCCTGAAACTGTTCAACTTCTCTGTGACCAAATAATGTACTGCAGCTACACGAATCATCTCAGAACATACTGAGTCCAAACCAATAACTCAACCAAGAGCACTTTGGAGTAAATACAACTCTAAAGTCTGGTCACTATCATGCCAGCTCTGTTCCTGTAGGTGGTGTCAGAGATCCTAATCCAAATTAAAAAGTGTATCCCTTGTCTGCCACTTAACAAGTCAGAGGTACATATTGGTTTACACTAGATGGCAGCACAACCAAGTTTTAAAATGTAAAAGTTAAGTTTCAGTTTGTGGTTAACTGTCAATTATAGTTAGAAAAGGTAGAAGATGGAATCTGGCATTTCTTTCACCATATTACTATATACCCACCACTTCTACCTTTTTAACCCGATTCAGGTTATTAATGTGAATATAAATACTCAAAATCATGTTGAGTAACACTGATTGAAGTTTTACTTCAGCTACTGATTACAGCACCTCTACACAGTGATAAGAGCAATAAAAACACACT
Organism: Protonibea diacanthus; assembly: GCA_028641955.1. Lineage (NCBI taxonomy): Eukaryota > Metazoa > Chordata > Actinopteri > Sciaenidae > Protonibea > Protonibea diacanthus. The sequence continues at coordinate 13,454,636 of CM053989.1, forward strand.
GCTATAAAAGTGCCTTTTTCTTTGATCTACATTGCAGGAAGATGTTTTTGGTTTAAAAAAAAAACAAAACTATAATGTAAGTTGTAAATGGGATTTCAACAGTGGTGGAAGAAGTATCCAGTCTTAACTTAGATTAAGTACACAGGTATTATCTGCAAAACTGACCCAACCCAACTGCTTTCTTTGTATTCACTTCAACTTATTAACTATGAAAAGTCCCTTAGAATTCCCAGATAACCTGTGGCAAAAGCAATCTTAGAGAGCAGTTTACTTTCACTTTCCATATGACCACCAGTGCATTCAAGCATTGTGTGATTACAGGATCGCATAGCATTCTTGCAGCAGTCCATATCAATGTAGTTTAGGTGAAAAAAACAAAACAAAACACATCATAACAGGTCAGTACCCAGCTTGGCTATCTACTTTCTATTACCCAGATGCGTGGGTGGATGGCAAAACTAGACTATTAAGAATGTGTGTGTTTGTGTTTTTTTCTCTCATAACGTCTTTGGATCTATCCTGTCACATGCTTTACAAGAAACCGCAGAGTTGCTCATTTACAGGCCTCCATAAACAGCCCCATTCAACAGTCCACACCTTGATCGCTTACAGTATTCGTCTTTGTTGTGTAACAGTAGTCTATAAAATATCAAACTATAACCTGTGATAACAGTTCATGGTATTGTGTCCCCCAAAAAACACCTCCAGCAAATGCTTTCACGTCCAGTGGTCTCCTCTCTAAATTTGTGCCATGGCATTATAAGACACATTATAAGACAACACACAGTTTGCTCGTTATAGCTTCAGGATATTTGTGATGTGTTTTGAGTGAGAAGTGTTTGCTTTGTGCCGGCCTCAGCCTGACTCACATCCTGTAGTTCATTAACTTAAGCCGAATCTGCGGTTTAAGTGACCTCTCATATCCTGCAAAGGAAATAATCATCTTTCCCATCCTTTAGTTATAAAGATAATCAAGAGTTTTATCAGTAAATAGCACACAGAGTCACTATTGTTCCAATATATTTATTTAAAAACAGTGTTCATATAAAAATAAATAGCCGACTAAGTCTCTTCAATTGTCTTCTCCAGCTGCATACACACAACCACACATAAACAATACATTGACCATTTAACAGTGTTTTAAAGCTTAAACTGTTAACATTTATGACAGTTATTTATTAGCCTCCAGGGCTAAGATTTCAACATCACATCAGACATTTAAACAGAGAAAACAATCCCCCTGCTGCTGTTGCGTGAACATGTTGGATTTACAGCCTAGTCAACAACCTAGGGGAGCTTGATGTTTGAGCTCTGACATATATAGAAAGTGGTAGTGTGCTGTTTATTTGATCAGCCTCTGGTGTCCTGGACTCCACAGTGTGGCAAGAACATGCAGGTACATATTTCTCTCCTTGAAGTACCGTCCTCCTGACTAAACTAATGAGATTTTATGAGGCAGTGCTCCTGCTCTGGCCTCGGCTCCTGCTCTGGCCTCGGCTCCTGCTCTGGCCTCGGCTCCTGCTCTGGCCTCGGCTTTTCTGGCGGCGCCGCTGACCTCCTCTCCCTCTCCTTCTTTCCAGGCACAACTTCACATCACGACCCATCTCCTTAGCTCTAGAGAACACACACAGTAGAACAGAAACTTAGTCCGAAGTAAGGGCTGTGAGTTAGAGTAAGAATCAAACAACCTACAACCAAGATGGTCAAATATTTGGATACGATATGTTTCTATGTTTCTTTATGGAAGAACTAAAAAAGGAGTATGAAGACAGGTACTCTGACAAAACTATAGTGTCTCTTAGGCTTATGCACCCTGTACAGAGGCAAGATTTTAAGTTTCACTGATCAGTGCTCTCACCTATTCCAGCAGCGAGTTAGCTGTTTGCCCATCTGTCCCTCTGGATCCAAACACACTGGCGCATTGTTACTTTTCAGTGTCACTCTGAGAAAGAAAACGCACATGTTAGTCACACTCGTATGGATGTGTTTGTGTGTGCATGGATTCTTTCAGTGTGTGCAGTATCTGGTACTCACATTACTGTGACTTTGTGACATGAGGGGCTCTTTGGGTAGACAGTGAAATCTTTTAGTTGCCCTCTGACAGCCTGTTGCACTTGTGGACACCTACATCTTCCCGGGACAAACGTGCTGTCTGACGGACTCACTGCACAAACACAGACACGGTAACAGGATTACAGGTTAATTCAATTCAGTGCAATAAGAGCAGAGATTTAAGTCGCTGCGAGTTCACATGCTCAGACAGCTTTGCTTAAATCAAACAACACAACACTGGATCCAGATTTTATGAAAGACAAATACACATAAAAATAAGCACAGATGAATCTGTAGGTTCTTACCTATGATCAGTACATAGCAGAGGCTCAGGAAGGCGAGCTGACCGACTGACTGAAGATAAAGCTTCATACTGCACACAAAGCTGAGCGTTGACTAGACTAAGTACCAGAGCCACATGTCGCTGCTTTATACCCTTACACCTCCCCCGCACACTCAGAGTTGGGCTTTCCAAACCAGGAAATTCCCACTGGCACTTTCACTCTAAAAAAAAGTGAAGACGCAGGAATCAGGATGCAGGGATCAGGAACACCATTCGTCTGACTTTGTCAGAAAAGACCTGACACTCTGAAGGACAAAGTTTCCTATTTGTTTGTTTCTTTTTTACTGTGCATGTGCAGAAAAAAGGACACTGGTGTTGCAGATTGGTTGTTTTCTTTGGAAGGGTGCCACAGAGATGACATAAGATGTGTTTCTAATTACTATTAATCCATTCATTAATTATAAAAAGCTTCCCACCGTAGGAGGATTGGGTAACCTCGAGTTTGTGTGTTTGACACAGAAGACACAGAGGAGTTTTCCGGGCTTTGTTGAGCATTGCCATGGCATTCCTTGCTAACTGTCTGTTGGCTCTGTGCCAATAACGCCATGTGATTTCTCCTAATCCCTGTCCTTGCTGTGACAAAGAGGAGCCATTTATCCACATGTGTTTGATATAAAACAAAACTTCCTATCCTTAAATCTAATCAGCAATGAAACATGACAGATCAATGTGCATATATTACATATTTTATTTTTATGGATCATTGTTTTGTTATATATTTCTATGGTTGTCTTTAAAAATATTTTTCTCTCTGGGAATAATTCATGTAATTTATAAACTCTTATAAGTTGCATTAGACATCAGTGCATGTTATGTTTATCTCTCTTGTTTTTTTGCCACAGCTGGGCTCTGGTCAGAATGAGTCAGACATACGTGAAGCTCAGTGAAGAGAAACTTATACCAAAGTAAGTGCTTTTAGTTCACTCACCACACATTACAGTACAATGACAGTGGTGATTACATGTATTAGATTGCTGCTTTGTGTGAGAATAATGAGCGTTAAGCTACCATTTGTGTTCTTGTGTTCATATCCAGGTCTGACATCTTGTCACTGCTGAGGACTTACAACTGTTACCATGAAGGGAAAAACTTCCAGCTGAGGACGCGCGAGGTAACAAATGCTCAGCCGCAAGCACATCACCTGACAGGAGGTGCAGGTGGAAATAAAAAAAGAGATAAACAGAGGGAGAGCTGTTGACAATTACCCAAAGGATGTCTGGCTGTGCCGGATGCCAAGACATACAGCTTTGTAAAATGGGTGACACACATAAAAACACTGGAACCAGTTAAACCAACATTGTGATTCTCAGGCAGATAACAAGAACAAAAACACCAAGTGAGCTGCCAATGTGGCAGCAAAGACCTGCAACTCCTGTGTTCTTTTCCAACATGCCAAATGGCTGACAAAACCACAAAAAGCCCCCTTTTCCTTCAAAATGGAAATGGGAGGGGTCTCACATTTTCGTCATATACACTAACCACTTGGCCTAAGTATTTCCACAGTAAACGTTTTGCTGTTGTGGTATGTCTTGTGAAGCTGTTTGCTGCACTTTTTAGTTATTTGTTTGATAATCATTCTATGGGTTTTTTGGTCGGGAGTTCCCCTTTGTGTAACAGCAGGTTTTTGGGAGAAAGACATTATGTGTGTGAAGGGGCAGGGTGACCATGATCTGTCCCTCTTCTTTGTCCCCCCAGCCAGATCCAATACATCATCTCATGCAGGGAAAATCCCCCACGGTCACAGACACAATATGGGTACACCCAACATACACAAGTATAACAGAGGAGCTAATATTAACATAAATTACCAAAAATAAGAATAACTTGAACATTTTAAAAGTGTCATTTTACTGAATATTGATGAGAAAATATGAAACAGGACTTCGCTCATTATGATCTCACATTGTAGAGAATGACTCAACACGATTACATTACGCCACTGTAATTTGTCATCAGTCGTCTGAAGACTGTGAAGCTTTTATGTGGGATTTTAACGGTGTGTCACCTCATAACTTAACATAACTGAAAACACGTCAGTAAATATTATGTTATAGTAATGTCAAGTAATTAACCAAAACATGGTGATTCATTGATAGATTAATACATTTAGCTCAGAATCGCATAATAACTTGTTGTAGGCGTAGAAAAAAGTTAAGTAACAGTTAAGCCTCTCAGCCAGAAGAGGACAATGACTCATCACTAAAAAGTGACAATGACTCACTTGCAACTTCATATGATCTCTTTCTGCATTCACCTGTATTTTTGCAAGAACAATATTTGCTTTATTGGTTTATTATTTGGCCATATTTTTTTGATAAGTTGTTGTTCATCAAAAATGGAAATGGTAAACACAAATTAGCACAAATTCACCTCTAGACCCACAGACACAGGAAGACTTGATCGAAACAGTGGCCTAGAGCGTATTATTTCTGTATGTATTGTATAAAGACAGCATTTATAGTGCAGTCTAGTGTGACTGGGATGCTGCAGTTGCTGGCATAGCATGCTGTATTTACTGTAGCTGCAAAGCAAAACCAACACAGTCTGATGATCTGATATTTGCTCCTGATTAATGATGTGGAAAAAAAGCTCCACTCTTTATATCAAAACAATTCGTGGCTTGTTTATTTCTTGGTATTTGGCAGCTTTAAATAATTTTAAGACTTTTTTTGTTGTCTCTAAGTAATAAATGAGTAATAATCTACAGGTACGCATAGAGTGCAGTTCACATTTTGGTGTTTTATTGTCTTGTTTGAAGGATCTCTCCTATTTCAGTCCTTCTGCACCTCATGTGGCATGTGCATGCTGAGCAGTGGCAAGAATCCAAAGTTTTTATCCAAGACAAAATAGTACTGTGAGAAATAAAACTAAGACATGAAAACATGAAAACTATTCTTGACCTTGAAACAGCAGCTGACAAAAAAAATCTCCCCTCAAGTTTATTCAGTAGCTGTTCAGTTTTCGACATTGTCGTCTGACTCTGTGGAGGCTTCTGTGTTATGTGTCTATCTCTTGTGTCAAGGGAGTAATAATCAGAATGGGGTCTGCTTTCCTAAACACGAACATACAGCTGCTCCGTATCTCAAGAAGAAGTCAGTTGTTCTTGCTGCAACAATCTTGGATTGGAATTCGAATTTCTGATCGTATCCCATAATAGCCCTCTATGGTCCTCTTAACAAAGAGCCACTTTCGGTTGACCTCTACTTATCAGCAACAACCAACTGTGATGGCATGGTGACAATTGTGGTGGCGTATGTAATGTACATATATTACATTATGATATATGATCAAGATGAAGCGGCTGACATCGTTAGAGCTCATTATGTAGTCAGGCCAAAGGTTACTCAAGAGTGACTCATTAGATGTTTTGTGGGTTTTGAGGGATAAAGCATTACTCAGCAGTGACATTCTTGGGTAAGCTGGCCGACGACCAACGTTTTTCAGCCTCTAATGTGAATTCCTAGAAAATTCAGTGACTGTGTGAAGGAGTTCAAATGAGAACTAGTCGTAGACCTGCATCATTTCCAGATAGAGCTTCACTGTGGTCATAAATACCCAACGCTTCTGAGCATTAGTGTGAATGCTTCAGCATGACACATGACGGTTACCCTTCTCCCCCTATCTCTCAGGCCTCCACACACAGAGCTCATCACAACTCCTTAGTTTACTCTATTGTGTAGTAATGAATACTATGTTGAGTGAATGATTAACATTAACTGCACTGGTTGGTGTAGTTTATTTATATTTTAAAGGTAGGTAGATCACTTTCACTGTTAATGCTTTTAATTTTCAATGTGGTTCACAGTGGACTAGTTAGATTAAAGCACATAAGGTAACACATTTTGTAGGAAGAGCAAGATCAACGGAAAGTTCTTCATGAAGAAAACTGTCTGAAACTCTCTTAGCCAGTGTGACATACGCATACAAGGCTTACACGTTATAAAATTGTCTTGTGATAAGGGATTTATGTGGAAAACAAGCAGTGGAAAGAGGCAGTTGAGGGCACAATGACTTACAGTGTAAGTGTTGATTCAAGATGACATCATAATCACGTTCTGCAGGTGTAGTTGGGTGGTGGTGTGTTAATCATGGGAAGACGTGTCAGGTGTTTTTGCTTAGAGGTTCAGCACCATTCATTGTAAACAGTGAACCTTAGAGGAGAAAACAAGCCCTAACGTGTGTCTACTACTAGCACAACTGTATTATCTGCAATGTGCTGTAGATGATGCAGATTGCTGGAGGTTTTCTCTCTGTCCACTGCTCAGATTGCAGAGTGGCAGCCTTGCTGGATCCACTGTCTTGCTCACACACAAATCCACTAACAATAGTCAAAACAAAACTAATAATGTGAACGCAACATGTCCGAAAAGGAGTAGGATGAAGCATATGCTTATTTAAACCTACCCCTTCTCCACTACTCAATTAGCAATCTTTCTACCCAAACATATATATTTACATAAAAAAGGAAACGACAGAGAAAAATAATTAGATTAAATAAACAAATACATAAATCATTAATTTATCTTTAATCCGTGACTGATTAAAGGGAAGTCATTTTAGCCTCTATCAATGCTATTATTAAATAATCTGTCCAGATTATAATGTGGGAAATATAATGCTTAAAGATTTAGGTCAGTCAACAGTGGGCTCAGTAAAACACACACAGGAGAGGCTGAAGGTGTTTGCCTGTACTTGTCCACCGGCATAACCTCAACTATCAATCTATGTGCATGCAGCTCTCTCTAGTGGCTGTATTGGGCAGTATTTAGTTTAAAAGGCCACCACCATTGATTACCACTAGATGGCAGCTGTTTGCTGTTGTGTATCTTATGTAAGTAAAAATATGGACGTGGGATCTGCAAAATGCATTCACTGAAATGTCCCCTGTGAATGTTATATTATTGCATATTATATATTGTTAATATTATTATATTACCACTGATCATTTAATATTTAATAAGGTCAAATAAGATCATTCTAATATGGATTTGTAAGATAACAGCAGTGGAAGTAAAAATACTCTCTAAGAACTTTAACTTAAGTAAAAGTAGTAATACTATATGTGCTTTTAGTAAATGTAAAAATATATATATCAGTATTTGCAATGTATATAAAGTACCCAATTATGCATTATGTACTTCAAAATATATATTATTGAATTATAATTATTCAAGTGATGCTTACACTACTTTATATACTGCTCGGTAGTTTGGGATCACTAAAGTCAATTATCTTAACCAATAATTATACATTATGATTCATTTTTAATGATATTTTGTGTTATTAATCTGAATCTGGAAAATAACCAGCAACAAATATTAATATAATATCAAATAAATGTAGTGCAGTAAGAAGCAGAACATTTTCTGCGGAATTGTTGTGGAGTACATCTATAAAGTAGCAGAAAATGGAAGTACAGTACAAGTACCTCAAACTGCAAAAAAGTAAATGTACTTAATTACTTTCCACCAATGGATAATAACAGCTGAAGTGTGTGATTATTCTTTCCACCATTGTCCTGTAGACACACCTTCTCAGAGTCAGTCAGACAGTTTGAATGCAAACCTGACAGTGGCATGTCAACTATAGCTGCAACAATTACTTTTATTATCAGTTATTATATTGTTTATTTTCTTAATTCATTGTTTAGTGTATAAAATGTCAGAGTGTAACTATTACAGGTTCCCAGAGGCTGATGTGATGTCTCCATATGTTTTGTTTTGTCCACAACCAAAACAGATTCAGTTTACTGCAGAAAACAAGACAAAAAGAAACACACTTTCACATTTAAAAAGCTGAAAATCTATTTTCGGCTCAATTTGAGATGTAATGATCTACAGCTATTTTCTCAAGCAGTATTATAAACAACAAAGAAAAACATTTTCATGATTATTTTAGTATTTTATTAGAAACAATACATCTTTACAAAATAGTAAACAGCGTAAACATGTAGACTTGAGTCCTCAGTGCATAGAAATAAATAAATCTTCACTTGACTGTCACCAGGCATCATAATAGTCCCATCACACACTGCGTAGTGTTAATCTTCATAAACAGAGCAGGTTCTTGTTTGATGAGATATTCCACTAAAGTGCCTTCAGGGCTTCCCACAACAACATCATCTCCCTTCAAGTCCTTATCTGTCCAAACAGCCAGTCTACGGGGTCTTTGCCCCTGCAGTCTTTTTCTCTTCCCATCTTGAGAGAAAAATCCTCTGTGCTGTTTAGACTCAGACTGTAAAGTCTGGAAGTCCTCAGTGTGCGGGGAGACCCGCGAGGAAGTGAGGATGAGACAGACAGCTTCATCGGAGCTTTTGAGAAGAGCCGCGGCCTGGGGGACCTCTGGAGTCTCACGGGGCCGCAGCTTGGGGCTTCAACAGGTCGAGCAAGCGCCTGGATACTGGTCATGTAGTCCTCTAGAGACTGGGAGCTCTGGGTGGACTGGGAGGATGAGGGATGGACAGGCAAGTCCTCGAGCGTCTCAGTAATGGTGGGTAGAAGAGGCGGGGAGAGCAACAACCGCCTGCGTTTCATGCTGCAGCAAGAAAGAAAAAATGAAACAGTCAGACAGTGATTTTAATTTTGAGTCTTTAATTAGGGTCTGTGACTGTGCTGCTAAAAAACAATGCATCTGTATTTGCTGTTTTGCCTGCTGTCTTTTAGCCTTTAGCTTGTTATAATAATACAACTAATAAACTGAAAACTGTACATCCCCTTCTTTCCTTACTTGATAAAAAAAATGCTTACCTTTGACTTTAACTGACTTGTAGAAATGGCAAAATTGGTTCCCTATAGTTCCCTATACTATAGAATAGCTGATAATGAACAAAGAAGAAGAAGCGTTCTCACCTTTGATGCGTGACTTGTAGGTTTGACATGCAGAGTGAAACAGTGATGTCTAGTCCGCTCAGTTTGGTATGACTGGATCAGAGCACGTATGCAGGCTTTATAGAGGCAGACTGAGGCTGAGCGATTAACCGCCCCTTCCAAAAATAGCTCGGCTGACCTTCCACAAATCTCTGTGAATTTATGTGTGCAATGTGTTGGTGTGTGTGTGTGTGTGTGTGAGGGTGTGTTCGTGCCTGTTCAGGAAACTCAGGAGTGGCAGGTTAGCGAGGTTCAGTGGTGCAGCTGCTCTGAATGTTTATATTCCAGAAACAATGCAGCCCTGGGAGCAATCTGCCTCACCTCAGACCCATTTGGGCTCTCGTTTTTCTGATATTCCAGCATTGAAATGACTGTCATTATCATATATTATATTACTGTGATGCATTGCTTTGATATAATGAAGTATAACTGTAAGTTAAAAATATGTCAGCCACAAGTTATCCATGCAAATTAAAGCCAAGAAAACATGAAAGGCATATGTTTACAGGCCCAGACAGCATGAAGAACTAGTTTAACTCCATAAGCTGTGTGTATAAACACCAAAAAATCATGTGGCTCTTAAAGCAATATGAGATCTTCACATTAGCTGTTTAAATGTAGCTCCAAGATAACGGGGACACTTTACACTAAATCTCAATTTGTACAGTTTTACCTACAACCTAAATTTTGATAAGTTTTCCTCAGTTTCTAGATGACCAGTCATGTTTGTTTGAGTCACATTTAAAAATTACATAAAAAGTTCACACAATGACCTTTTATGTTTCCTTTTTAGCTCTCTCTGCATGTCTGTCTTCAGACAATTTTTTCACCGATTGTTGTATACTTATAACTTTTCACTCAGAACTCTTAATGCAGGCGTGGTGCAACATCAACCATTAAAGGACCAGTGTGTAGGATTTAGTGGAGTGGAGGTGGTTGCTGAGTGGTGGTAGCAAATCATGTGAAAACTTTCAACTGTCATACTGACTTCGGAGAAATGAGATAACAAAAATGTTCTCATTGGTGTTACAATTTCTGTGACAAATTGATTTTTAGACTTTTCCATTTAGTGGAACTTGAGTTAAAAGATCTGATTACCATTCTGCGGTATCAAATCAGACAGGGTAATGATGTGGGTGGTGATGATGATGATGATGATGATGATAAGCTGTTTTAGGAAACCAACCAGACTAACTGCTCTGTGACAATCTGTGATTACAACGGTCACACTTGTTGTGTAATATTTGATATAATAGTTTATTTGTAGTTTATTTGTACAACCCCCACCCCCGCGCGTACGTGACCCAAAGCAGTCATTCTCTTTTCTCATTATTGCTTGCCTTCTCAGACGTGACTTCATCCTTGTACTGTGTAAAAAAAAAAAAAAAAAAACTGACAGGCTTTCTCCAAGATGAGAGGGTGCACCCTGTGAATGCTGTGTGCGTCTGTTCCTGCACGTACACCTGATATTGAGCCGCTGTGGCGGGTGGCCAGCAGGATATCCCCCCTGACCACGAGTGCTGATAATTATTGTTATGTGTGTGTGTGTGTGTTTGTAGGAGGATGGAGAGCTTATCCTCGAGGGGTTGCTGAACATCTATTGGGGTCTGCGGAGACCAATCAGACTTCAGATGTACGATGACAATGAAAGATTTCGTCTCAACAGGTACCACAACCTGATCCAAGCTGACACACACACCTTCATGCTGTGAACAAATAGATGTGGGTCTTGTAACTACAACAGGGACCTCACACACAATAGCTCAGAAACTCTAACAACTCACGTCTTTGTTATATTCCCACCCTGTATATTTACTAAAGGAAACTGGGGGGGGGGGGGGACTCCTTTCATTTGTGCGGCACATGATGTTTCTGTACTAAAGATTTGGTCAGCTACAGTTTTCTTGGCAATGATGTGAGATGCACTTGAAAGCCCACGACCAAAGCTAGTAAGCAGACCTTGAGTTAAGATCTACTGAATGTTGTTTTTGAAGAATATCGAGATGCATTTTAAGTTCATGCTGTGAAGAGCAGCAGGAATCTTAACATGAACACATTTCCCCTCTGTCTCTCTACAGAAACGATGGCATCCTGGCAAAGCAGTTATCAGCCGAGTCAAACAATAATTCACTGGACAGAGAAAGTGGACCGGCTGGTGAGAAACGTGCAGACATTCTCTGACTCACACAAACACATGCTGGATTGAAGTAGATTATAAACACTTGCTGAAACAGATTAGAGCTCCACAAATGCTATTCAAGTGACGAGGTTGGCACACGTGGTGGGCAGAGATTACCATGAGGTGCCATCGTGATCACCACTATAAGCGACAAAGGTTAGACAGGTTAGTCATGCGTCCGTTGACCTTTTTAAGGAGTTTTGTCACGTGATGACTTCTCATGGTTGGTGCTCTTGACCACAGATGACATTTGAAGAGATTTGTATTTTCTCGCCATGCTGCCATTGCTATCATTAATTTGGGTTTTGCTAAAGTTTCGTCATGCGATCTTAATGCTGTCTGAGAGGATTTGAAATTCTGTTGGAAACACTGAGCCCTCACAACTAAGCTGAAATGGTTCTGTGTTTTCATTTCAGTTACTGAAATTCATACGTGCATATTACAAGAAAGTTACCTCTGATGTCAAACATAGCACATTGTATGAGATTGGAAATAACATACACTCTAAAAGACAAGATAAGTGTTTGTAATGAAACCTAGAAAACATTTAGATAAGATCCACTGATGTTCTTCTCATGTATGACTAAATATCATGGGGATGACATCAAGATAATGTGTACTCATATTGGCTTGGTAGTAAACGATTCTTCATTCTTCATATCACTGAATGTCAGCATGAAATGATGGCTACTAGCTGTGCGATTTAAGAACAAATACAGAGACTGCTATAGTTTCTAGATAATGATTTGTTTTCAAGCTAAAGAAAGGTTGCCACATAAATCAGTTGTTCGTTCCTTCAAAACAAGCTAATCTGAACTATATGATTACGGTTACATCAAAAAAGTTTGAACAAGCATGCTGTCCTCCAAACGTTTGTGGTTATTAAAAATATGAGTCACAAAAAATGGAAATAAAAAGGAACACGTACACACATGATGAGCCATCTTTACATAAAACTATGTTGTGTATCTCCTTTTCAGTGTAACAAACACACATTACTCATGATGCAGTATTTTACAATTGTTATGTTGGAACTTTTACTTAAGTAAAGGATCTGAGTACTCCTTTCACCATATACTGACGTATTTAATGATACATGCGGTAAGAGGTGTATTTTTGTCAACGTGCACTCCCCAGGTGGTGACGTGGGTGGTCAGGAGGAAGAGGATTCTCCTCAGCTGCTGAGGACCAGGAGTGATGCTTCCTTCATGCGGGTTCAGAGGAGGTCAAAGACGCACACTGCCAGAGACTTGCAGCGCTTGCGCACACACAGGTTCTCCATCAACGGACATTTCTACAACCACAAGGTACAATAAACAGAACACAAGCACACACATTAATGTATCCCGTTGTTGACACATCTCCAGGTGCAGAGGGGCAGAAGTTTCCTGTGCGGGTGTGCCTGTACTCTCTGTGCTGAGTTTCACAGCAGCCTGCTGTGAGCTGATTTTATTAATGTGCCACAGTGTACAAGGTTACAATGAGTCCCTTTATCAGTTTCTCCTGAATACATACTGTATTCAGGAGAAACTGTGTGTGTTGTTATTGAACAGAGTCCAGCTGCAGGGATTTCCTTTCTGTTTTCCTGTTCAAAATGTCCGAAGTCCACAAATCCCTACTGAAATCTAGGAGTCACAAGTGTTGATGAGGCACAGTCCCCAGTACCTTGTGTCCTTTCTGCTAAAGATGTCTGAATGTTTGTCTTTCTCGCCTCCAGACATCTGTATTCACTCCAGCTTATGGGTCAGTCACTAACGTACGAGTAAACAGCTCCATGACAACTGGACAAGTCCTCAACCTGCTGCTACACAAGTTTAGGGTAAGCAGTAAGACCCTCAGTTGTTGTGTCATTAAAACTTAAAAGTAGAAGTAATCTGTATTTGTGTCTTTTAAGGTGGAGAATAAATCTGAAGAGTTTGTCCTTTATATGGTGCACGAGTCTGGCGGTAAGTTCATTGTCATTGTATCGATAGAAAATGTTTTTTTTGTTTGTTTGTTTGTTTTTTTATTTGTGTGTTTGAGATCATTTGTCTTCCTTCCCTATCACGTGGCAGAGAGGACCCGACTCAGAGACGGTGAATACCCACTGGTTGCTCGTGTGCTTTATGGACCCTGTGAGAAAATCTCCAAGATCTTCATCACAGAGGCCGACCTGGGAGAGGAAGTCACATATGATGTGAGTCTGGGCCTCTTGCCCCGACTCTCTCCGTTCTCTCATGTTCACGATACGTGACCTCTTTTTCGTTTTTGGTGTAGTTCTCAACATAGACACACAATGATACAATGGACCAATTATAGATAGTTGGGTTAAATTTAGCAAGCTGTGGAAAGATATCCTGTTTCGGGACTGATGTAACAATAGGCCAATGGTATGTTGTGGCGGTGACAGTAATATAAATAAAACTGGAATGTGGCTGGATTGTTTATGACTGAATTACTCTCATAGACATTTTTTAATCCTCTGTTTAAACAGGTAGTCTCATTAAGATCAGATGCACAAATAATTTACAGACACGGATTATACTTTTTTGCAATTAAGAAAATTATTATTTTTTAAAATTTTGATTGCAAATACATAAATACAATCTTTTAAAAAGTGCAAGTAAAATAAGAGAATGTTGATGTATGCAGCTTATTATTTGACTTTTTCCAGGTTCAGGGTGAACAAGAGGTACAGCTAATGTTGGAAAAAAAGGTTCAGTTCATCCAAATAACAAAATAAAAATATGACTTACCTTTAGTGGTATCTAGTCATAGTTTTGTTTTGAAATATCCTCCTATTATTTCTGCTCGTACTACTACACCATGCAGATGAATTAAGTTTTATTTGCGTCGCTTGGAGCAATAACATATTACATTTGAAATATTCAAGGGGAATGTTTCCTTCCAGGAAGAAACTCTGGGTTGCTTTTGAAGAACATGTTTTATTATCAGAATTAATTTGCAGCAGAAATATAGCCCTGGAGGAAAACTTGTTCACTCTGTATTATCCAGAATAACTGGAAACACATTTCCCTGCTGTTTTTTTTAGCATAACTTAATGATAAATTTTGGGGGTTTTATTTTACGGAAATAAAGTTGTTAAATTGGTTGGTTTGATAAATTGACCTTGTAAGATAGTGCTTAGAGCTGTTGTGTGTATTACCCTCTTCTGGAATCTAGTCAGCAATCCATCTTTTAATGTTTTTTTTTGTTTTTTTTTACATTTGTATCACTTTATTTTTATTGTTTTTGCTCTTTATTTGGACAGAGAAAATAAGTATGAAATTGCATTTTTATGCCTCTACAGTATGGATGCATGGCTTGTTTGTGCTCATATGTCTGAATCTTTTTCTCCCCAGGTTGCCCAATACATAAAATTTGAGATACCTGTTTTAGACAGCTTTGTGGAGAAGCTTAAAGAGGAAGAGGAGCGGGAGATAAGCAAACTAACCAAAAAGTAAGATATGAGTCTTTCTACTCAGCAAACTGGGTTACAAAACTCTACACAAAGCCTTCTGTGATGACACGTAGATTTCATTATGTGAGACCAATAGCTGTGTCTCCTGCCGGCATTACAAAACAAAAACAAGGCCTTCAATGAGGACAGTGTTTGTGTGAACCATTCATCACTTACTGTTTGCACAATTGTGTAATCATAAACTCATATGACTAAGATTTCATCCCTGTAGGGATATTTATGGTAAACAATTTACTTGCAGTCTCAGCTATATGATTCATTTTTACACACACCACACACTGCAATTGATAAGCCTGTTGATTTATTATATATTTTATATCATTCTTAGTGTCAAGAGTTGTCATTATTCTTATCATTATTATTATTATCATTACAGTTTTATATCTTGGGGAACTTGAGGCATAAATCTTTTTTGGTTGCTTGGGGCTGAGAGCAGACGGGGTCAGGAAGGAGACCCGGTAGTACATTGTTGGTTTTGGTCTTACAACACCTTAAAATAATAGATGCAACTGGCATTTGGAAAAAAATAAAATATTATAATCTAATAGAATTCTTTTTTTATATGAGAGTGAAAAAATGTTAACTTTAGTGTCTGCGTATAAGTTTGTCAGGGTCTTTAATCACGTGTGTTTCCTCACCACTGCAGGTACAGCGCTCTGAGGTCTATGATTCAACATCAACTCGAAGGCAGTGCTCACACCAGTGACAGAGTATGAGTGTATGCACAATATAATACGTGTGTGTGTGTGTGTGTGTGTGTGTGTGTGTGTGTGTGTGTGAGGGGAAGGGGTGAGTGCAACACTAATGATTGCTGATTTATGATGGGAACATTTCCAAATGCTGTAGTGAATGTAGAGGTTAAGGTTAAAGGGTAAAAGTAAAGGCTGCAATAGAACCATATCATACACCGATGTGCTTCGACTTTTAGACTTGCATATCTCAACAGTTTGTATGACCAGTTTTCTTAATGTTATTACTATGAAGTGTATCGCTGCTTTGATAGCTCTGCTAATAATATATTTGCATTTTGTATGTCAATTCTTACTGCAAATATGGATATTTATACATGCTGTTTTTGGTAATGTTTTCTCTGATTTTTTTATGTAATAAATCAGTTTCAGTGTGGCCTTTATAACTGCTGTTGGATCTCTGCTGACACCAAACATAATACCCTGCTCGGACTTCCCACAAAGAAAACAGCCATCTTTATTATTTCCTGTACTTCCACGGTGACTGGAGCAAAGATTAGCATTGTTCTTCTGAGTGACCTTCTCTGCCAGCTTGTTCCCATGAGCTTTGTCTGTATGTGTGTGTTTCTTCTTGTGTGCGAGAGATTGTGCGTGTGTATGTGTACGATTTGTGTGTGAACCTATCAGCCTTATACAATGGAGGTATCCTGAGAGAGGAGGGCTGTTCCTTTTTCCCACAGTTTCACAAACAGCAAGACTGTTGTAATATTTTTTGGAGCAACCCTGGCCTTAAACATTGACCTGCAGTCAGCTGACCATTATTGTTATTTAATAAATCACACACAGAGGCACACACACATACACACACACACACACACACACACATTTCAACAACAACAACAACAGTTTCTGTTGCACGCTGTCTTAGAAGATCTTGAGGATAAAAAATACTTACACCACATTGCTGTTCACAGACTGTAGCTCAGTTGTGAAACTGGTGGCTAAACTAAGCCAGCTATGTCTGTGTGATGCAAAAAAGAGGCCACAAACACTCTTAATTGGTCTGAGGGTACTGACCACTGCACACTGAGGTACAGCAAAGGTATTTATGTATAAACAAAGGTATATATATATAAACAAAACTTTATATAAACTATATATAAACATCATATTGTGGTCTTAGTAGCCTGTCTGAATTAATAAGCATGCATCAAAAATAATGTGGAGCAGTCAGCCATACCTGGATTGGATATATGATGTTAGGTGCAGTAAAGAGCATTATCAGAGACATCATCAGACTCATCCAGGCCATTACTTGTTTTCACCGCTGACACTGGATATGCAATATTGTAGTATTAAGATGCACAGCACCCATTTAAAGACAGCTTTTATCCTCAGGTCAACGCTGTCTGCAGGGCACGGGCAAGGAGAAACAAACCTGCTGTGATTTCTGCTCTATTAATGAGTCTGTTTAATCGGAATATAAGGGTAGAGATTGGATTTGATACTAACATTCATTGCAGTATATGCTATATGCTCATAAGTCAATTCATTCAAGTCACCATATTAAACATCTTCAAGTTAGAACAATGCATGTTTTTAAGTGCTTAAGATGTTAAGATGTTCTAACTTAAGCAGAGTCGGGGGGAGGGGGGACAAAGACATGACAAAGACAAGAAGTTGAGTACATTGTTTGTTGTTCTTGATATATAAATATGATATTTCACTACAGAATTATACAGGCAGGCCAGGATTAAAATTCATAACTATATAAAGCTGCCATTTTGATCACATCCAGCGTACAGACCCCTCTGAAACCTTCTCAGCTGTTCCATAGTACCATAGTGGTACTGTTCACTTTAATGGTGGTGAACCGTTAAAGAAGAACAACTTTGAAGGGGAGTGCATAGCCTTCATAAACAAAGTTGGCAAATGACTGACTGACTGTAGTGCAGCCATGAATCACCGCATGTGCAGCACCAGTGTCTAAATGTTATTTAGTGTGACAGAACTTGTCTTGTTGTTCTGTGGTGGTTCGTACAGCATACAGCACACTTAATTACCAGGCGTTGTTGTCAGATTTAATGGATTTATTCCCTAATAATCAGTGATAAATAAACAAAAACATTAATTGTTTTGCTTTGTGTCTTCAGGAGGACATCTTGGACCAGGTGTCAGATATAAACAAATCCTTGATTAGGAACATGTCAGGGTTCACTGTGCTCAGATCCTCTGAAAGGTTTGAAAGGTGTTAGGCACCTGAACCTAAAGCTTGCCAGGAAATTCAGAGAGCAGTGCAGCCATGTGACTCCTCTGGAGTGGCCGGATTGCTGGCTACGAGTCAGAATATACAGAGATACTTCCTTAGCAGGAGGTCAGATATTTGACCACAGCTCTTCCTCACAGGTGAGCCTCAACCTGTAGCTGCATCCGAATCACTAGTATGGATGAAAAAGGTAAGTAAGCGTATTGTTTTCCTTTTGTTTATTCAAGTAGAATTACAAACTGCTTTGAAAAGGGAAGACATTTGCAATGAATGGCAGAAAATGTAGCACATCACATTAAAGTTGTGAAAGAAACAAAGAAAGACTGATGACAAAATCACATTTTTGAACTGGATGTGTGTGTCAGGTGCATCAGAACACTTTAATATATTCAGATAGATGCTGGACAAATTATCCAATCAGAGGACCACAAAAGTTAGGTCACTTCGTAAATAAGACACCTTGAGAAAACAAACACATTACTACAAGACACTATTACGCTATATGAGTAAAAATAGATTTGGAATACAGGTTTTCCGGTTGCAGTTACCTATGAAGACACAAATGTTTGTCTTTCCTGTGGTGCCACCTTCTGGCCAAACTGTAAACATTTTAACTGCTCGTGAAAGTGAAATGAAACTTAAAATGTTTTGCACATAAATGTGAAAAATAATGTACTAAACAGTTACAATGATTTAATAATAAATTTATTATCAATATCTCAAAATTTATTTTAATGCTCTGATATCAGCAGTGTCATACTTCCCCAGCTGGGGAACTTTAAAGCATTAAATGACTGATTCAAATAAACAGCAGGCAGTTATAGATTTTAGCCATAAAGCTGATGAATATCTTTTTGTCAGAGCAGTGTTGTTCTTTTAAAGCTTTGACTTGGGCAGCTCGGACGGACTGATGGCGGAGTAGTGAGAGGTGAGTCGATCAGCCTCTCTCCACCCAGAGAGGAGAGCTCCGTGGACGGTGGAGTAGTAGCAGAGATGAGTAGCCTCTCCAGCAAACAACACCTGCAGGGGCTGAAATTCATCAAATAGTTAAAACCAAGAGTCGAGTTGGTATGTATGCTGGGTGCACATATATGTGTTTGACTATGAACATGTAAGTACTTGTGCCTGCGATGTCTTCGTAGGGGGCAGGGGCTCCATCATGTTCTCTAGGTCCTGCAATGAGCAGCCTCTTCCAGGGTAACTGTAGGATCCGCATGTCCAGGGGTCATGAAACCACTGGGAGCGCAGAATTC
Organism: Protonibea diacanthus; assembly: GCA_028641955.1. Lineage (NCBI taxonomy): Eukaryota > Metazoa > Chordata > Actinopteri > Sciaenidae > Protonibea > Protonibea diacanthus. Next base: position 13,473,744 of record CM053989.1, read on the forward strand.
TCCTCGGGGTGATGGTAGGGTTTCCTAAACACACACACAAGTTTGTCCATAAGTGGTGGCAGAAATCTTTTTCAAGAACTGGTTGTTCAATGCTCGTGACTTATTTAGACTCACCTGTAAACCTGCGGATGAGTTGTGTGACGCCTTGCATGACTTCCTGCTCAGACAGTGTCTCCATATACTCCGACTCATGCCCGGCGATCCAGCCACACAGAACATGTCCATATCTGAAGGTTAAACCACAAACTTTGCTCGTTATTTTCCATTAAATGCATCATAAATGAACTAAGCACACATCAGCATTTGTGTGTCTAATGTGGTTGTTGACCTTTCAGTGGGTTTGAGCACAGTGAAGCCAAACAGCTTCTTTATCCAGGATCTCTGTATGTCTGGCACCTGGTCCACCATGGCATCCTGAGTCACAACAAGAGATAAAACAGACAGTTTGAGTGTTTGGGGTGGATAAGGACCTTCATGGCAGCCCACCTCCACCCAAGACTGTCAGCTACACCGTCCAGACCTCCACCCTACTATCTAAACACGTTTTTCTCAGTCCACCGTCACTAAAAGGGCCGGCACAGCTCTTAATATCATCCCTGTGTTGACAGCCTATCAAGCTTTTTGATGACATGGCAGATGTAACCAAGATTTTTATGTGGGATGACATAACTAAAACCACAGATACTTTCTCTGTGGTGTCCAGCCAAGTGCTGTGTAGGCGAAGGGGAAGTGTATGGAAAGAGGGCGAGAGAGCGCAACGTAACAACCTTATCGGATAAAGACGAGGAAACTTTACAAGGCCAAGGTGAAGGTGGATGAGGCTTTTGATCCAGGCTACTGTCCACCACACTGCTAGAGGAAGAGCCAAGTGCTCCCTGGCTGCCTGTGTCCAGTTATCCAGTGAGTCATAGGAAAAACTCTCATGCCACCCATTCCTCTCAGAGATGTGTGGGAGCCTGGAGCTCAATGTGTGTGTTCCAGCTAAGAACAAACAATTGTGTAATTGAGCGTGTATTATACAGTAAATGTCCACCTTTATTCAATGACTACACATCTTACCTCATCCTCCCACAAGTAATAGATGATCTCACAGTCAGCTTCCCACCATGGTGAATCAAACTCCACAAATATTTTGTTGTTTGTTCCGAAACCTAGTCTCTGGACGGAGTGCAGCTTGTGTAGAGGGAGAGGAGGGCGGAACAGGGTGGAGTGGTGATTTTTCAAGTATCCTGATGAAACAGAACAAACCAGAACAAGTTAGGTTACACTCAGTACTGAATAACCTGTATATATGTACTTACACGTGTTGTCATTTATTTTGCTTGATTAGACATCTGGTTGACCCGCCTATTAGTTTTATATTATATGGCAGAGATTAAAACTTTATAATTCTTGTTGGGGCATATAGTTGAGTTTGTGTAATAACTGTGTAACTTCAAACTGTGAAAATATCAAACTGTGTTTGTGAATGGACACATCTGATTCTACCTAGAGGTACGGTGACAATGACATGATCAGCAACGATCCTCTCTCCATCTTCACACTCAATCACCACAGGGTTTTCTCTCTTCTCTGTGTTGCTCCAGTGGACACAGTGCACAGGCTGGTTGTAGGTCACTAAACCACTGGGGAGCTCTGACATCAAGTTTTTGATTAGACCTTCATAGCCACTGCACAAGAAAGAAAATAATGTCTAAGTCAATGGGGCACATGCATGTGACAATCTGTTAAGGTAAACTACCAACACTCGCAGAGAGCAACATAACACTAAGATCTGTTTCTTCATCTTTACTGTGTGTCTGAGAAGCAATTGCAATTAAATGGTGCACTGCATGTACGCAAAGTTGGAGTACAAACCCTGGGAATGTGCAGTCCAGTCCAGGAAGAGTCTTGTATAGGCCAAAGGCCCCCAGGCCCACCTCATCCATGCTGTGACTACCATTAACACAGCACTCCACCTTCAACAGGTTACTGACCACATGCAGCCGCATAGATATGGTGGCTGCATCAACATCTTTCCACTTCTCTGCTGCTCGTCGTCGCACCTGCACCACACAACAAGCAACAAAACACGATGCGGGTTATTATCAAAACAACACACTGTCAGTGTTGTTATTATATTGTTCTTGAAAAAAAATGTACCTCTGATCGTATGAAATCTCCCATACTGGCATACGGTTCTCCTCCTTTACTCTGAAATTTTGAACTTTCATCAAGGAGCTCAGCGAACATCTCTACAGCAGGAGCAACGTCCTCAATATTCAGCTTCCGTCCTGCACACATTACATAACCCACAGAATACTATTTACAAAGACGTCAGCAGCACTCACACACTGCAGTAAGAAATCAAACACCGGAATAAATACAATAATGGAAAAAAATATTTGCAAGCATGCTGTAATTCATTTGAGTTCAGTCTGTTCTGTTCAAATGCTTGTTTCCGTCCAGTTTCTTTTTTTTTTTTTTTATTAAGCATTTATTTTAGAGTTTGGCAGACCTTGCTACTCTTTCAGCACCCAATCGTTTTCTATGAGTCACTGAATTAAAGAAATCCCACTAGAGCTGCAAGAATTTGTCGATTATTTCTCAACTATTAAATTAATCTGCAACTATTTTGATTCTAGGTTCATCACTTTGAGTCTTTTTATATGTCAATTTTCTATCTCAGCTTTTCAAATGTGAATATTTTCTGTTTTGAAGTCCTCTATGACAGTAAACTGAAAATATTTGGGTTGTGGACTAAACAAAACATTTGAAGACGTCACCTTGCACTTTGGGAAACATTTATAGACCAAACAACCAATCGACTAATCAAGAAAATGATGGACAGATTGATCGATAATGAAAAGTATCCTGCCATTGTAGATATTTACCATTTGCTCAGTGTGTCAGACAGGTTAACTCAATATCAATAGGCTATGATATGATTAAAACACCTGAACTGGTGAAGACGTTGGGAACCCAGGGGGGATGGCCTCCGATGTCCATGGCCTGGTTCTCTGGGGTGAGGGCCTCTGGATCCAAGAGCCCATACTGACGGGCCAGACAAAACACTGGGTTCTCCTCAGATGGTCCATGGATCCAGTTCGCCCCTATCTCAATAATATTATCACCTACAGAAAAGAAAATTCAGAATTCATATTTATCAGTAAGTCACATGATTTACAGCAGATATAAACAGGTCTGGTCTTAATTAATAAAAAACTAGATATGTAAGAACTATAGTGTAAACAGCATTCCCCTACGTGAAATCTATGTGTTAAAGCGCCAACTCGTGCTGCAGTCACAGCCAGCGGCTGGAACTATCACATAATATTTTAAAACATCTGCATGCTCCTGTTGGAGCTCATCTATGTACGGACGTGTATTGCTGCCATGCCAGACAAATAAAAATTAATCAGTATAAGTAATTTATTGCTATAACATGGATAGAGAGAGTGACAGATAGATACTTTACTGATCCCAGGGGAAATTCAGGCATCCAGTAGCAGCACGAGACACAGTAAACATACATTAAAATTAAATTAAAGATAAATTACAGCTGTGCAAAGATACAAATAATATATATATATATTAGTTTAGTATTAGTTATTAGTTATTATTAGTAGTAGTATTTGTGGGCAAGTTTTTCCTCACTCGAACCGAGGGTCTAAGGACAGAGGGTGTCACTCCCTGTACAGATTGTAAAGCTCTCTGAGGCAAATGTATTTTGTGACTTTGGGCTATACAAATAAAATTTGAAATTTGAATTTGACTTGTGGTGCAAAATATCTAGAAATTAGTGCAACGGAGTGTGAAATTGTCTTTTGTTTCCTCATTCCTGTGGTGCAGTCTTATGGCCAGTGGGACAGAGGTCTGTCACTGAACACTTCACCTCTACCTGGTCAACCTGTTGTGCAGAGGTTTGTCCAGTATGCAGAGCCTGTTTATCCAGGTCAACGTGAAACGTTTTGGGTCATTTTTTTTTATTTTTCTTGTATAACCAAGAGTGGAAATCTCACGCTCACATAAGCTGTAACTGTTACATGATATTAAAACAGATGACAGAGCTCGTCCATGCACTATGGACCAGAGATAAATGTAAGCGCACACTGAGAGATAAGAGCAAAGTAAAACTGTGACCTGCGCAGGAAAAGTTGCAGGTCACCCAGAGAAATGAAACTAAAGATATTACATTGCACACAAAGTCTCTCACCCAGTCTGCCCGTTTTTATTCGTCCTCCGCTTCTTGCAGTCGCTTCAACTATCCTCACATGATGAAATCCGGCTTTAACGAGCCTGTGTGCGGCTGCTATTCCTGATATCCCGCAACCGACTATCACTATTTTAGCGTTCACATTCAGAGACATGGCTGCTTCCTTGTCACAACACACCGTTAAAAACACTGACAATACCATTAACCTGAGTTATCTCCGCTTTTCTTCCTGGTGTGACCAACAAGGGAGCGACAAACATGTGGCTTCCGGTTTGATTTCATTTCAAAATAAAAGTCTTTTTTTTGGCCCACTTAAAAAAAAAAGTTTCGACACCCCTGCATTAAATCTTTATTTGACTAATAGAACAGCGCAATACAGAGTGATTAAAGTAATTCATTTTTTTTTATCCTGCGGGACGCAACAGTGCGGTAATTAGTGTATAAAATGCAAAATGGTAGAAGAAGAAGGAGAAGCGGAACCAAGATGTTTATTGGTTGATTCGAGTCGGCATGTAAACAGTGTGGCACACATGGTCAACACGTCCCGTACAGCAGAGGTCTTGTCAAAATTAGTGTGTAATTAAGAAAGCGTTAAGGTGTTGTCATATTTAGTTTAGTATCATGAAGCTGTACCGGGCGCTCCGCAATGTCGACAAATTCAGAACCGTGTTCGACTTCGGTGGACGGGACGTGGCTCATTGGTTCCCCGGACACATGGCTAAAGGTGACAGCTCTGCTTCACGTTATTTCCATAATATCTCAAACGTGTAAAGCAAGTAGCCCTGTACGTAGTGTAACTTACTGATCACATAGACGCTGTAATAATACTTTTTACTGTACTGTTCGCAGGACTCAAGCAGATGAGAGCCAACCTCAAGAAAGTGGACTGTATTATAGAAATTCATGATGCTAGAATATCCTTTTTTTATTGCATTAATGTTAGGTTTAATTACACATTTAACATGCAGGTTATGTCAGCATGGCATTACTGTTGTGTTAGTTATCTTCTGTGCCTGTTGTTTAATAATAGTATCTATATATACTGTGCAAAACATGCATATCTTTACCAAACATAATATATTAAATCATCATCCATTGATCATCAACTGTAAGAGCCGTCCAAGTCACATACCTTTATTTGAAAAAAACGTCATTATTATGACATGTTATTTATGTAGCGCTGTTATTTATGTGTAAAGTCTATGCACATGTTGAATAGTGGATGATTTCATTGTAATAGTTTATTGCAGTTTGCAACAGGTTTAGTAATGTCGTGAGGCAGTTTGGAGCGCACATGGCCACAGAAAAAAGGTGTCAATAAGCATGGTAATACAATATACAAAAAACTCAGCTGTGTTATGGATCAACAGAAATTTTTGGCCGTGCAATCAGATAAACCAAGTTTATCTCTAGTCTAGTTCTAAGGTCTGATTACCATGGCTAACTTTCCAAAAAAACTCCAAACTCTTAACCCTATGTTTAAATATTTGACGTACCTAAATGAATATGAAAATGAAAATGAAAAGAAAATTACCAGCATGCAAATCTGTGGTCAGAATTGTTTGATTTTTTTTTTTTCTTTAACACTGAGCACATCCCATTCTCTGGAAGAAACTATGTGTTTCAGGAGACTTTAGATGTCAGACCACATCTGCTAGTTCTCAACAAGATGGACCTTGCTGATGTGTCCAGCAAGCAGGTCAGAAGTCTTGATGCTATTTTAGCAGAGTCACATCAAATGTCATCGGCATTTTAAAATCACTGACAAAATTATTATTTTTGGAACGTTCACTGCAGACAGTCCTGAAGATGCTCGAAAAGAACGGTGTGAAAAATGTTCTCTTCACAGACTGTTTGAAACAGAGAGATGACAGCATCAAAAAGGTAAAGGTCATCTTTACTGTGCACTAAACATTTGACTGTTTCCCTCAGCTGATATGGAATAATAATTATTAGCAAATTATTCTTGTTTACTTTCTCTAGTTGGTGCCAACAGTGGTGGAAATGATTGAAAACAAACCACGCTTTAACAGAGATGAGGTGAGCTCACTCCAGACAGGCAGTTTGATAATATATTTTAGTTTATTTCTATTTAAGAAAAACTAGTTAAAGATCAAATCTGCCAGTGTTCGCTGGTGGAGAAACCTTATCCTCATTGGAGCTGAATCCACATGAATTTATTTATTTTCACTTTTGTCTTCATTATATTTTTCTCACTGTTCAGTTTGAGTTAAAAACCAATATACTTGCCGTACTCTTACCTTGTTCTATAAATCTTTCAGAATACAGATTATTGTCTGATGGTTATCGGTGTGCCCAATGTGGGGAAGTCATCTCTTATTAATTCATTAAGAAGAACAAACTTGAAAAAGGGTATGTAATAATAATATGTGTAATTAGTTGTTGGACTTTGGTTCAGTGTGATAGTTCAAGATTCACCTCCTCCGATTTCTCACCGATTTCAGGTCGTGCGTCTCGTGTAGGTGGAGAGCCAGGTATAACTAAAGCGGTCCTGACGAAAATTCAGGTGGGTGTGGAGGACATGTTTGTCTTTGTGTATGTGTTCATGTTTGTGTGTGCGCATGTGTACAGTGTTTTTAGCTGTCTTTATTCTCAGGTGTGTGAGCGACCCATAATGCATCTTTTGGACACACCAGGAGTCTTGCCTCCTAAAATTGAGAGTCTTGAAACAGGCATGAAGCTGGCGTTATGTGGTGAGCAGAACAGGATTTTTATCATTAAGGAAACTCCACGTGGACACTTTGTTTTACTATATTCAGAGGAACTGCCACATTTGTCTCTTTTAAGAGTTATATATTTTCTTTCCAGGAACTATTCTGGACCATTTAGTGGGTGAAGACATTATTGCCGACTACTTACTCTATTCTCTGAACAGGCTTGGGAAGTTCAGGTGTGAATTTTCACCCCCTAAATTATGATTGAGTGAACATACATATCATCAGTGTATTATTTTTGCTTCACATTGCTGTGACTGTTTACTGTATGTGTGCATTTGTGTGCAGTTATGTGGAGAGATACGACCTGCAAGAGCCTAGTGATGACATCCAGTATGTCCTCAAACGCATTGCTGTGAAACTCGGAAAGACACAACGGATCAAAGCCATTACTGGAGTGGGTAAGAAAATGCTGATCCTACAGATGCTCCTGCTACTGAAAAGTTATTTCTTGTTTTGACTCATTTAAAGGTCCAGTGTGTAACATTTAAGGGTATGTATTGACAGAAATGGAACATCATATTCATAACTATGTTTTCATGAGTGTAAAACAGAGCCAGCCTAGCTATGCTCCCGTTTCCAGCTAAGCTAACCAGCTGCTTGCAGTAGCTTCATGTTTACCTCATGACACGAGACTCATATCAATCTTATTCTGCATCTTATTCCCTCAGGGAACATCACTGTCACTGTCCCAAACTACACAGCAGCAGCTTATGACTTCATAAGAGCCTTCAGGAAAGGAGAGCTGGGACAAGTAATGCTGGACTGACCTTAGCCGTCTTAATGAAGAGACTGTTTCTGGGTTTTTCCAGTTTGCCCTCAACCTGGAAGGATTTATATTTAACCACAAAATTCTTCAAGGGAACATAGTGCGTCTCTGTCCTCATGCCTTTTGACATTTTGGGGACAAGATGAAGTCTGTTTTGTTGGCTGATTTTACAAAAATCTCCAAAGCACTGTAACCTTTTGTAAATAAAAGAATTTAACTTGATAAGGATTTTTTTTAGCTTTGTTTTTGGAATACATGAGTCAAATATCTGGCACGGTGAAAACAGGATATTTATTAGCATAAAGACAGTGATAACAAATCCTTTTTATTATGTACATAAGTGTTGTAGCATATAATAGAGTGCACTTATAGTTATGGAACAGTCTGTTGCTCCTGAGTGTCTACTGCAGGTAAAAAGCTCTTCTGGGATGATCGAAAGACCGTGAAAACCTTCAGAGACATGAATAACAGTGAGAGCAGCAGTTTGTTTTCTTATCCTCCCAGCTGTGACATGGTTTGTGCACAGATCTGAGAAGTGGATTAGCTAAATTTCAAGTGTTTATAAAAGGCTATAAGTTGCACAGATATTTGAGATGATTGTGGAAAATGCAGTTTAGCTTTACCAAAACACAACACTCTGATTTGTCTCATCTTATTAGAGAATCATCTTGTTGGCCACATCTGTGACTGCCAGAAATCACTCAGATACAGAGCAAAATCTTTCAATCCAGTCTTTAAATTAAGTTTTGCAGAAATAATGGAGAAAAAATACAAACCCGACTTATCTTTCTTTCTAAAAGCAAAAGGTCCAATGGAAACAAAAATAAAACTGCTGGTGCCAACTTGGTGCTCTACTCTGTTACATTACAAAAAACTACTAGAATGACGGGTCACCTGCACTTCAGTGTCCTACATAAACTCCAGGCTTTATATTTAGACCCAAATCTGCTAATACATACATACTAATGATTATCCTCAGTTATAGTGAGCAGTGAAACTGGTCATTCACTTTGCATTTTTTGTGTATATTAAGAAAATAAAGATTTTTAAGATACAAATGAGTTTGGCAGTACACTTACAACATTTTTATACCTAACTAATCAAAATATTTTCTTAGGTTGGATATAGGAATCAAACTTATAAGGAAAGAAACTACAGTAATTCCAATATTTGCACCGTTTTTCTGTCACGCCGACATGTAGATTTTGACAAAAGAGCACTCTTTGAAGGGTGAAATGTCACATAATGTGCTGGAAATGTACATTTGCCCATTGCTATAGATGATTATACAGTATGTGTAAAAATATACAGTACAGTGATGGTTTTTGTGATTGTTGCACCTCTAACTGGTCTTCCCGGCGCAGGTTCCAGCCAGTCCTGCACACTATAGTCAGATCCAGGACGGAAGCTCAGTCCGAGACCGAGTCAGGAATTTATCCTAAAAAAAATAAGATGATCATCTACAGTATACTGTCCAGTAAGAGTCCATATTTGGGGGAAAATGTTGCAATAATAATAGAAACCAGTTGAGAGAGAGAAGATCCATTTTGAGTTGAGCCAGACATTAGTGCATCAAAGTAATTGGTGCTGTTGTAGTAATCCAGTTCTTCCTCTGAGCTGTCGGCTTTGCTGCGCCGGTAAGCAGACGCGTACCATTTATCCGCTGTTAACGCCACTGCTGCCCCTGCTGCTGCTGCACTCGCCACCCTCACAGGAGACGTCCGCCCCGCGGCTCTGAAGCGAGAGCGGGTCCCACCGTAGGGGCCTCCTCCACGGTAATTCCCCGCTGTGGAGCTGCGGGAGGAGGAGGAGCCCCTAGAGGAGCCCCGAGAACCTCCACGACCGCCCTTAGACAGCACGGGCTCACATAGGAAAGCAAAGAGCAGGAGGCAAGTCCAGCATGTTGCAACCACCTGGTTCATTCCTGACATCTGTGCAGGAAGAAGACATAATGAAGAAGCTCAGTTTAGGTCTACCTGTGGTGGTTATACTACACCTTTAAAGGCCCAGTGTGTAAGACTTAATAGGATCTAGGCAGCAGATTGCAACCAACTGAATACCCCCTGCCTTACCATACCCTCCCAAACATGTAGGAGAACCAAGTGGCAACCACTGTGTCTGGAAAATGAAGCCAATGTGAAAGTGCTAAAAACTGTAATACCTCGAGCGACCACTTGAGACAGAACATTTCAACCTCCACAAGTGCTTGTATTTCAATGTCTAACTTCACAGCAGAAATAAACATGTTTACAGCCTGGTATTATAGCTAATTTCGCCGTCATGACAACTGTTCTGAGTCATAATTTTTTTAACTCACCCATTGAAATTATATTAAGGCATAATTAACAATTCTTTGATTGAGAGGTAGGTGCTGTTACAGATGGCTGATTTAAGCACCCAGGCGTCAATCGGCCCGCCTTAGGTCCACAGATGATCTGATGGTTGTTGCTGAAATTTTGATTACCCGGGAGGCGCCCATATTTTTAGCTTCAAAACGATGCTTGGGAAACCTATGGGTGACGTCACTCATGCCCTGTGCATTCTTTACTCATGTAGGAGGACCCACAGTGGCCATGAAGCTAAAAAATAGAAAACATGGATATCAAATGATGTCCATTCTGGGCTACTGTGGAAACATGGCAGTTCAAAATGGCGGACTCCAATGTAAGAGGACCCGCTCCTCCCTGTAGAGGGTTCAGTCTAAGACAATGTAAACACAGAGATTCTCATTTTCATATGATTCTACACTAATGAAAACATTATTATATATTCCATTTCTGCCATATGCAGAATCATGCACATACAACATGCATATCAATGGATCCCCATAAAAATTACACATTGGACCTTTAATATATGAACTGGAGAAAAGATCCATCTGTCTGGGGTATGGAGATGTAAAACACAGAAGAACATTTCATCAAATTCAGATTATCATACTAAACTGCTGCGACATATATCCTGAACAGCACTGAAGAACTCAGATTACACCACTGATGAACAGACGTGAGATTTTCTTGTAGTGTTCAGTGTTGTTGTTGAACATGGTCATCATAAAGACATTTCTGTGCTGCAGATTGCCTCTCTCCGTTGAAGTAGGTCAGTTTAAAAATAAATATGCTCACCAGAGAAATTTTCTGCTGGCTTTCAGCGTCCATATACGTGAAATAATTCAGTTTTTTGATTATTATAAAAGCAAAAAAATAAGGCAGAAGATGGCATGTTTGTGAAGTAATAGGCCACCGTTTGAAATATATCGCAGAGATCTAGCATGCCAGTAAAGATGCATAAATCATTATTTCACGTTTAGTGTTACCATATATAAGTGCATGTGCAATGCAAATGCACACATGCATGATGTTCATCTCACTGTATTCTCAGAAATTAGCCTGTGCGCGACTGTAGCCTGAAGGAATCACATCACACCACCATTTTAAAGACATGCAGGGTATTCACAAACACCCACATTAAACGGTACATTGTCATGGACTGTGCTCACCTTATTTGCGTGTGTTTGTATCCTTGCTTTTGTTGAGAAAAGATGAAAGGCGATTGTCACGGACGATGGAGGCTCATTCACGCAGAAGACTGCGAGAACGCGCTGCGCGCTCACACAGTTGTCAGTCTGGGATGAGATGATTTATCTCTCTGTCTCCTGTATGTATAATCAGGTTAGTTTGATGGTGATAAAATTATGATAGGGTTGGTGTGCTTGGCTCCTATTGACAAACATAGCTAATAAGTTAATATAATTTATTTTTCTGAATGCACGTGTTTCATAGTGAAATCATCTAAGCATAATTAACATAACATAATATATTTTGTCATCACCAGGACAAAAAATCAAATAATACCGTAAGCCTTATATAATGAGATTTTCATTATCGATTCATCATTTGGTCTCTATTGAAGCAATATTACCGCGACTCACCGGCACAGCAGATGGAGGATGATCCAAACATTTCCAGTAACTCCACAGCGTTGTGAAGTCAAAATGTATTGAACAAAGTGAACAACATGTTTTTATCGATCCAAATATTCCTCTTCAGTCCATATCAGTCCACCTTTAGTCTTTAAAAACAACATTTTCTCTGAGCTATGAACTGTTTGACACCTGGGCCAATTGCCGGTGAAGGCAACGTTTCAGCTGCATTTGACCCAACTGATGGAGCTGCAGCCAACATCTCCACAACTGATGGAGCTGTAGCCAACATCTCCACAACTGATGGGGCTGCAGCCAACATCTCCACAAATGATGGAGCTGCAGCCAACATCTCCACAAATGATGGAGCTGCAGCTGCCACTCAGCCTGCTGTGCAGAGGAAGAAGTTTCGCAATGTCAGAAAATACTTGTCAGAAAATACTTATACTACTCCAGAATTCGACGAAGAGTGTTTTCCTTCTTCACCAACTAAACCACATATTGTGGCACCTGAAAATGTCATGTAAGTATGTAAATATCATTACACTTACTTACACTCAAGACTGTAAGTAACCGATGTTCTTCTCTTCTATGTCCTTCTCCTAAAATAGTACTTTCCCCTGCGTTTGTTTGCGGTATTAAGGTGAACTGCTTCACTTTCCAAACAACTGGGTGGTATGTGCGCGCTCCCGCGAGGGGGTGCGTTTCTCGACAGGGGTGCTTAACACGGCACAACACCGGTGCGGAAACGCACGACCCGCACGGCACCTGATCCTGTGTCAACCCCCTAAAAGTGAGAGAATACGGTTTAAAGGCTGTCATTACACATGCAGACACCAGGTGGCGGGATGTTCACTCCTCATTGAAATACACCAATGAAGAAGAAGACGTAAGCGGAACCAGCTGCAGGCGATCTTGGAGCAAGTTCATTGACAACACTGTCACCGTCGTCGCTTGTCATGGCTTTCCTCTGCAGAAGTGCTGCTGCCCTCCTGAAGACCTCCAGAGCAGCGCCCGCTGCCCTGTCTGCTGCCCGCCTCTACAGCTCAGGTGCGGGATTAGAAACTGTTTGTGAATGCGGCTACATGAACAACCAGCTGTGTCACAATGTCAAGAAACCTGCGTCACTCAGTGTGAACGCATGCAGGCTAGCTGCAGGCTAACTAAGTTTCTTTAGACATTTCTGTGTTGTAGTTGTGTATTTGTGCAGTTTAATGGAACATATCTGTGTAACACTTTGTTAAGATAAGGACCAATACAGTTCAGAGAGAGAGAGAGAGAGAGATTACACCCTAAAATTAGATGTGCATGTCTCATTTCTATAACTTGGTGCAGCCTACATATTATTTGTGAGTTGGTTTATGGATTTCAGACATGAATAATAAGTTAAGGTGCAAACACTTGTTTCCAACATGTCTCAGGATGTTAAAAAAGACAACATAAAGTCAAAATACAAGGAATAATTTGATGGCTGAAGTAAAAATGTACTTCCATCTGTCATCTGCAGAGGATAAAGGATGATTTATTAGTGATTGGCGGATGTTAACAGGTAAGGTATTATTGTATCTCTCAGGACAATGTGACATCTACAGTCAGGCTGTGGGCAGATGTGTAGTGACTCAGACCTTCTTCTTTTTGTATTTTCCTGGAAACCTTGAAATGTTCTGGCGTAGCTGGCCAAAAAGTGTCATCTAAACATCAAGTTTAAAACTTGATTTCCTGTTTTGAGAGACGTTTTTGGTGTAACCCGTCTAAAATAAGTGGAATAGCTCAGAGTCAATTCTGTTTTCAGCAGCCATGAGTCTTGACAGAAGACTTTTACCTCTGTGTCACCCTTCACCTTTTCTTGAATGATTAACTGGGATTTCACCTTGGCCTGTATCAGTGTTTCTATCGTGAGGATAAAGTTGGCTCAACTCGGGGCACTTTGGTGACCCGTCACCTGGTTGAAAGACCACACTACTCCCAGTTAATGAGCTGATGCAAGCAGTGCACATGATATATGCAGGTCTATAAAGTTTAAAAAAGCATTACGCTGTTAAAAGTATAAAGACGGCTTTGATTTTAAAAGTACTTTTGCTCTCTTGCTTGCCATAGGTAATATTAATTCTAATTCATTTAAAGTAATTTAAATGAATCAGTATTGTAATCCACCCATCCATTTTCTGCTGTTTATCTGGGTTTAGGTTGGTTAATGTAATAAATTGTATCATTAGGCATCATTGTTATATACACAGGTATTAAAGTCCATTGTTTTTAGATTATAAAGATCTAAAAATCTATCTTGGTTCTCTCTCTGCATGCAGGTGGTCAGTATGAGCATATTCTGGTGGAAAAGCGAGGTGAGAAGAATAATGTTGGTTTCATCCAGTTGAACCGGCCCAAGGCTCTCAATGCTTTATGTGACGCGCTGATGAGGGAGGTGGGACAGGCCCTGGATGCCTTCGAAGCTGATGGCGACGTCGGAGCTGTCGTCATCACCGGCAGCGACAGAGCATTTGCTGGTGAGGGAACTGAGTGTGTTTTCTGCGCTTGAGCGGAGAATGAACAATAAGCTGTTCACAATCATGTATCAGTATTAAGCTCAACGATTGTGTTTTCCAGCGGGAGCGGACATTAAAGAGATGCAGAATCGAACCTTCCAGGAGTGTTATGGTGGAAACTTTCTGGCTCATTGGAACAGAGTGTCCACAGTGAAGAAGCCTGTGATTGCTGCTGTCAATGGCTTTGCTGTGAGGGTCTATTTTATTTCATTTATATCATTTTTTTCATTGTGGGAAGTTACAGATAAAAAGCATTATGTTAAAATTATATTTAGAAGAAAGAAAACTGAACTCAAAAGTAATTTAGTAATTGGTAGGTATACTAAATCATAAATGCATCATTACCCTGACATTGTTCAAAGGGTGTTTAAGTATCGGTTCTATATACTGTCTTGGTTTCACTTGCACGTATCTTAAAAGGCCAAACATATGCAGTAATACTGTGTAAAATATCACTGAATACAGCTGTAGTTTTAGGATTTTCCTAAAGGGTAACATAAACCAAACCATAAAAACAGCTCCCGACCAAAAAGACAGGGTTGTCCACATACTTTTGTCCATATAGTGTGACTTTTAACATGGTATATCCAGTATTTGATCAGTTCAGCATGCACAAAATGTGAACGACACCATGAAAAGTGAGATCAGTCATTGTACAATGGCCTTCAGTGAAAATCTCTTCACTTCCCTATGTGTTTCAGCTGGGTGGTGGCTGTGAGCTGGCAATGATGTGCGACATCATCTACGCTGGAGAGAAGGCGCAGTTCGGCCAACCAGAGATCCTGTTGGGTACCATTCCTGGTAAAGACTCGTTTCTGTCTACTTTCCTTCCTGTTCAGACTTTATTTCCTTATCCTAAAGTTACCTGATTGTTGCTGTTGGAGCAGCTGCTCATGACTTTCTGTCTACCTGCAGGGGCGGGCGGCACCCAGCGGCTGACACGTGCAGTGGGCAAATCTCTGGCAATGGAGATGGTACTGACAGGGGACAGAATTAATGCACAAGAGGCCAAACAATCAGGTAACAGCAGCAGTGTTGGTACAGTAAATCTGGGCTGAAGTACAATTCCTCTGACTCTTTTCATATTAATATTTTAATTATACATTGCTGATTATAACCTGTCCTTATGTACTGTAAGTCTTCATCAATTCTTTAATACTTGATTCAGGATCTTCTGTCTTTTTGTTTCACAGGTTTGGTGAGTAAAGTTTATCCTGTGGATCAGTTGGTGTCTGAAGCTGTTAAATGTGGGGAGAAAATTGCTTCCAACTCCAAACTGGTCTCTGCTATGGCTAAAGAGGCTGTTAACGCAGGTGTGTAAATTAATTTTACAGAGATGAATACCTTAAAACATAGTAAAGTTAATAATTTTCGATGACTTCCTCTGTTCCTCTGTGTGATTTCAGCATATGAACTAACTTTGGCTGAGGGGAATCGTTTGGAAAAGCGCTTATTCCACGCTACCTTTGCTACGGTGAGCAGAAAAGTCCATCTGTGAGTGAGTTAGAGGGGTTAACGCTGATGATCACAGTCCTATCTTGATATGTGCCTGTGTTTTTTTTTTTTCCCCTGTAGGATGATCGTAAGGAAGGCATGACAGCATTTGTGGAGAAGAGAAAGGCCAGTTTCCAGGACAAGTAATAAAGAGCAGATCAAGAGTTCGGCCAATATCACAAAGTTCCTGATATCACTGGGTTTTTTCCTTATCTGTTGAACGATGCAAAAATCCTGAGGGCAGTGAAACATAGAAGCTGTTTGAATTCGGATTTGACACTGAGTGAGTGTGCAAGAGTGTCTTATCACAGCGAAGCCCCCACCTGCTGAGGCTCAGTATCAAAATCAAATCATCGGCATCTTAGATGTCTGGGTGCAGGAGTGCAGGGGGTTTACATGTGAACTGTATTATAGCCAGTAGGAGGACGAATCAGTCTTGATAACTTGTACTGACTTTGCCTTTTCATTTTTACTGTCAGATGTTTGTCTGCATTTTGTAGACAGCTTGTTTCTGTGTACATTTTACAAATAAAGCTCTAGGGTGGTTTTCAGTACTGAAACTGAGACTTGAACAGAAATTGAAAGATATCTCCTGCATTTATTAAGGTTACTGTTAAAGACAAGGGGATGTTATTTCTGCTACACTTTTAATATTATGTTACAGCAGCTTGAATACAGAAGGTGAATAAGAGGGTCAAGAAGTGAAAGTCATGCTCGTGTTAGAGCCTGACAGCTGTTGGAATGAAGGACCTGTGGTAACACTCCTTACATGGTGGGAGAAGCAGTCTGTTGCTGAAAGAGCTGTTTAAGGCCTCCACAGTCTCATGCAGGAGGTGAGAGGAGTTGTTCATGATGGATGTCAGCTTTGCTAACATCCTCCTCTCCCACGCCTCCTCTAGAATAATGCAGATGCCATCACAGTGTCATAAAAAAAACTTTTTAACAGAGTCCTGCACAGCTAGTGGAGATGACCTTGACCATGTCCGACCAGTCCGGTTTATTGCCGAGATAAACGGGGTACACTTCACACACCACCAGGTGGGGCTGTTGAGCTGCTACACCGATCAAAAAACTAGAACATGGTCAATGAATTCAAAGGGGCCTGTTGCGTTGACACGCACCGGGTTGTGTGTAGATAAGCGCTTAATTTGGTGTAAAGTGACAGCTATAAGGTCAAGTCATTAAAATACTGTAAAAATATATAAACAAGTATAGAAATAATTCTAAGTGATAAACATAATGCCTGCCAGGATTATGTTTTGTAATTAAGAGAACATCAGACTTAAAAGAATAAGACCATATTTTGTCAGCACTGATATGTGAAGCAGCAAATAACCAAAGTTTTAAAGTTCTTACAGCTTCTTACAGCTGACAGACCCTCAGACAGAATGTCAGATTTAACCCTATACTACCGGCGTAATGATTGTGAGTAATAATCTAATCTCTGTAATTACTAAAAAAAAAAAAGGAATAGCCTTAAATACTTAAATAATGGTCTGTATCATTCTTGTGCATCAGTTCTTTGCTGGTGATATTTATCAGTATATTCAGGGACACATAAAACTATCATTTTGACTTCAAAGCAAACACCAGAACAAATTTGGTTAGTGTGCACTTTCTTCAGCCGCTCCAATCATCTCGAGGCACCTTTTTTTCTCTGTGATCTTCACACGGCGGCGCCCCATATCTTCACAAGGCCATGGCCTAATTGATTTTTATTTTCATTCAATATTCCCCTGGAGCTTGCTTTCTTGTCAGCCCCCTGGAACAAAACTTTAAAAAGGAGGAGGAAAAAAAAACTCGTCTCCTCACTCTGCGGGGAAGCACAAAAGTCTGCAGAAAGGGCCCGAAAAGAAGCTCCTCTTTGAGGCTACCGAAAGGTCAAAATAATAAATGTAGACTCAATTGAGGCTCTCCACACAGACAAAGGGGGCAAAACGTTACATTTTGGCAGCGCAGACCCTCATAGCGTGATAAACTCATTTAAAGAAGCCGAAATAAAGAGAGAGCAGCATGGGTCCAGATCGGGAGAAAGGGGCTTTCAGTCCGGCAGACAGGCCTGGCTCCTGCAAGGGCCTTTTCTCCTGCCCAGCAGCCTCCCAGACCCTCTCCAAAAATCACTCTCATATTCCTAAACTACTCTGTGCCACTCGGTCATGTTGGTGACTTTATCTGTGTTTTTAGCTCCAAATCATTTTTAGATCCTCCTGGATAAAATTCCTCAACTCAAAGCAAACAAAAAAGCTGGTAGAAACTAAAGGAAGCAGCTACAAAAACATGAATCCCTTTTCACTGGGAATGAATTACCGTAAAGTTAATAATAAACCTACAGTTCCCTGCAGCAAATGATAACTGTTCTGTGCTGTTGGCTGCACAATTAGAAGAAAACACGCATTTTTATTATCCTCCCGCAGGAGAATATTACAGGAATAATGCAAGATACACTGTAGGTCTGGATCCAGAGACGTTATAAACATATATGGCTATTCGCAGATTAAAAGCATGCAATAAAGTACCAACATATATCTCCTGTTGGTTATTAACAGCAGCTGTGCACGGGTTGTAAATTCAGTGTATAAGCCCCCACAAGCTTGCAATGCTAAAGTGTGACTTGACTTTTATAAAAAGCCTTTTTATATGCAGATCCGCTTCTTCTTCTTCTTCTCTTTTTTTCTAGAACCAGGATCTGCGGTCCTGGAAAGGATTCATCAGCATTTTTTCTGCCATCCAGCTGAGAGTTTCTCTGGCTCAGATGAAACAGGCCGGGTGGAGTGGTTTTCATCTGACAAATATTTTCATTATCTCACATTTTTGGCACCAGAGACCGAATAACACACTCACCGGTGTCTGTTTTGAATTATGCCCACCCAAGGGTGTCAGAAACAACATAGACAGAAGATTAACCGAATATGAAGTCTGTCGGACTTTACACTACCCCGTTTTCTAGTTTCGTATGGGCTACTCAGAGTCATAAGATAGCTTTTATTTAATGCGGGTCTGTTTGCAAAAGTGACTGCACATAGTTCAAGATAATTAACCGAACACAAGATAAATATTTGCCTTATTTCACACTAATTAAGGCATTTAACACGTTCGCAGTGCATATTTTCCTTGCCTTTTTACTATAGCTTGAACCCAAAATTATATTTACACATTATGAATAAAAATAGATTTAATTAGGATATAAAATAGGCTTGCAGACAGAGCAAGGAGTCTATAATAATCAGATTAAAACTTTGTGAAAGAAACTCGTTGTGAGAGCCGCTCTAACCAATCAGATAAGAGCCCCTGATCACGTGACGCGTTTCCTTACGTCAACAAAGACTACGAAGAAGCAAGATAACGGTGACTAAAAAAAACTCCGTCAGCATCACCAAAACATAAAACAGCTTGAAATTTGTCTTGACGGACAAACAGATTATACTAACATAACATATATGTGAGGCTCGCTTCTTGTTGAACGGCGGTTATTTGCTGTTTGTAGGCTGTTTTTATGAGCTAGCATGTCGGCTAGCTATGGGAAACGAAAGCGGAAGTAAGCTGGAGTGACTGCTCTCTCTCCTCGCGTTAAGACTGTCTGCCTCTGTGTGGCTTCAGCATGGTCGTGTTAAAGGGAGTCCCCTCTGTTTTATCACCTGAACTACTGTATGCTCTCGCTAAAATGGGCCATGGCGATGAACTGGGTATGATATTTAAGTACATACACATAGCTCGCCTCTCTACGTAGGCTGTGCTAGCAGTGCTAGCCCTTAGCATTTGTACAGCCTGTAGGCTAATCAAAGTTCAAGTCAACAAACCAGTGTGACAGGTGACAGAGCAGGACTGATCACAGGATGATTAACCTGCAGCTACATGGCTACATATGTAGTCAATCACTGACTCAGTGTTTGTCTTTCTTTTTTCAGTTCTTGCTGATGCAAATTTTCCATCATCTTCCATTTGTGCTTGTGGTCCAACAGAGATAAGAGCTGATGGTTTGTAATTACATCTATCTGTCAATAAAAATGATGTGTGAGTCTGTGTGTAGTTCATGTTTCCAGCTGTGTCTGCGTCTTCATGCAGGTTTGGGAATCCCACAGCTTTTGCAGGCCATTTTGAAGCTGTTGCCACTGGATACCTACGTCCCCTCTCCGGTACGGGACACATAAATCTGAAACTAAAACCACTGATGTGTACATTTTTCTGTAGCCTACATTTTAAGTCTCATCTGAATATATGTTAATATATGTCCACAGGCCGCAGTCATGGATCTGGTAGACAGTGACAAACTGAGGTGTTTACCTGTCCCTGTGTGGGACACCTACACAGTGCTCCTACATCAGGCTGGGTCTGAGGTAAAACAGCCTGTCCATCCTGCGATTAAATATTTCAATAGGTAACACAGAATAACTTCTTTGATTTTTGACATTTTGTGTGTTGATTTCTGTTTACATATAGGCTGCGCTTGAGAAGGTGGAAAGGTTTGCTTTCTATGAACGAGCCAAGAAAGCCTACGCTGTTGTGGCAACAGGGTGTGTATTCTCTCTGCCGCATTTACATATTGTAGTTGAACTTTTCATTCAGTGTACGCAAAACAAATAAGACAGGCTTTTACTACTAGAGAAACCTTGTTCATTTAGAGGTCTGGAGCCAGGCTAATATCTAATTTTATTAATTGGATATTATGTTTTGCACAACAGAAATGTCCAAAAGTCATTATTCAAACACGTCTTTAGAAATACAGCTGATACATTTAAATATTTTTTCTCTTTCATGGTTTCCTCTGTTCTGTCTACACAGGGAGACAGCTCTGTATGGTAACCTGATACTGAAGAAGGGAGTCATTCCTGCTGAGCTGCTACAGTGACACACACACACACACTTTAAAGTAATGATTATCTGACTACGGAGGTGAATTTTTTGTATAAAACTAATTTTCAGTTTTGTTTATTTCCCACCGGGAGCTGTAAATTCCTGATTGTTTTATATGTAATTAATACTGTAAATATGACCTCATTAATCTCCAGTTTACACTAAGCAGAATGATTTTGTACTTATAAATAACTGCTTTGTATATACATTTCAATAAAACACATGGAGTCTCTGATGAGTGTGTTAAAGTATCTTTATTATTAGGATACACATGAGCGACATTTTTTTTTCAGATTTAGATCTGTTCATTCAGATTATTAAGGACAGTTTAATGGATTCAAATGACACTTGGGATTTATTTATCTTTATAAACTATGTCTGATTTGAAATGAATGAATGGAATGAAAGGATCAACATAAGTTGATGAAAAGATCACTAGTGATAGAGATCATCCAGATCTTCCTCTGGTTCACTGTACTTCCTCTGAAATGGCTCTTCGACCCGAGCGGCAGCACTTTCACCCACGACTTCACGTCCCAGCGGCTCCATCTGCACAGGCTGGTTGTCGCGATGATACAGCTGGTCCTCGTCCATCTCTGGTTCAGAGTGCACAACATGGGCCTTTGCACCACCTTTGTACTGAGCCATTAGTGGGGCCAGATATCCAGCCACCACCTTCTCCAAGTCCTGCTTGGGTTCTTTCAGTGAGTCACTGAAAGCAGGGTGATCGATGTCATCTCTGTCCTCTTCTGGTTCCTGATAGGACTTCATGTTGGCATCTTTCTGCGAGGGCTCTGCAGCAGAGAGAAAAGCAGAAACTCCCTGGTTTTGCATACGCATTTTGAGGAGATCACTCACTGACGAATGGAGCAGCTTATCCGAGTCTTCAGTGAGTCTCAGTGAGTCACCGAAAGCAGGGTGATCGATGTCATCTCTATCCTCTTCTGGTTCCTGATAGGACTTCATGTTGGCATCTTTCTGCGAGGGCTCTGCAGCAGAGAGAAAAGCAGAAACTCCCTGTTTTTGCATACGCATTTTGAGGAGATCACTCACTGACAAGTGGAGCAGCTTATCCGAGTCTTTGGTGAGTTTCGGTGAGTCATCTTTCTGCGAGGGCTCTGCATGGACATCAGCAGCAGAGAGAAAAGCAGAAACTCCCTGCTTTTGCAAACGCATTTTGAGATCACTCACTGACGAGCGGAGCAGCTTCTCCGAGTCTTCAGTGAGTTTCAGTGAGTCGTCTTTCTGTGAGGGCTCTGCCTGGTCGTTGGCAGCAGAGAGAACAGCAGAAACTCCCTGGTTTTGCATCTGAAATTTGATTAAATCGGTCATTGAAGGGTGGAACAGCTTATCAGAGTCTTCTCCGGCCTTCAGGGGTTTATTCTGTCCGCTGCTCATCATATTCTTCCAAATCTTCATGCGAGGGTCGATGACAAGGTCAGTTTCATCCAAGTCCTCTGGAGGCTCCACTTCCACTCCCCAGGACATCTTTCCCTTGTCATTCATGGACCTGAAATAAAAATCACGCAATCTCAGCCTGCATTTCCTCAGTCGAAGATAAGATTCTTGACTTTCATTTTAGTTAAAGGAAATTACGACTTACATAACAACGTCCTGGTATGCTCCATCTGTAAGTTTATTCTGAGAAAAGAGCACAGATATTACATGACTGCGGTCCACAACAAGTTTGTAATTTTAAATTCATCCAGAATAATTTATCGTATGATTTGAGGCTGTACAGCGTATTATTGTGGAGAGCCAGGAGCAACATATACATACCCCGGGTTTATATGGCTTTGCTGTGATGCCAAATATCAGAGAAAGACACACGATTAGAGAAAACCTACAAGTGAAGAGACTCAGGGTTAATGGCAAGATTTCATGACAGACGTTACACAACAGATACTTCAAAGAAACAAAATTGTGTACCAGTTTAATCTAAACACTGTTAAACATTATAACCAGGTTAACGACCACCGCAGTCAGAGTCACCATTTGAAAGAGATCCATAACTTTTTTACCTCATCATGGTTCTTGGTTTGAGCACGAGGTTTTAGATCTGACCAACACGAAGTCTTTTACTTCAGTTCACCTGCTGCCGAAATAAAAAAAAAGTCCAAAGTTCCACCAATAAAACAATCTGATCTTCTTGACCTTTGTATCCACCGAGTACAGCTGTGAGTAATTCATTTTCAAACCTCCTTTGATTTTAACAAAGTGGCTCTTCATTTGAAAGTAATAAAACAGCCTTTAGCAACATTTTTTCAACATTATAGTTTCTCGGCCAAGCTGATAACAGTTGCATTCCTCGTTCATCAAGTCTGAGTGCCTCAAGTGTGAATGTGCTCTGCATATAGATATAAAAATATATTTGGTCAGAATAAGAATAATGTCACAGTAAAACACTAACAATAATGTTAGTGTTTTACTGTGTTGTGATTAAGAGGTAGTTATTATGTGTTATTAATCCTTATCAGCAATCAATAATTGAAAGATTACAGTAAGTAACCCCAAATTAGAATTTTTTTAAGGATGTTTATTAATGTACAGTATTTATCAGTTATCTAACATCTCACAAGACATATTTTTTAAATTGGTTTTATTGTATATTGTAGCTCCTCAGTATCCTGTATGTTTATACTGTATGCAGCAGCGCGGCTCTAGGGATGGCAATGTCAGCATTTTTTTTTTTCAGGAAATACCTGAAATACACTGAAAACTTCCCCATGAGCCTCGGCAACTGTACTTTGTGTTTATTACTTATCTATTACTGATCTAGCTGTATCAGAGTCTTGTACATGTATGATATTACCATGAAGCAACAATACACATCATGGCTTTCTCCTCCAGGAACTTTCTCAGACGCAGACAGACTTCCTTCTGTGTACAGCCTCAGTCATTTAAAACAACTAATTACCCGTCACATACACATCCACTGTAGGAGGACAGATTGGAGGCAGATGATCGGTCTGTGATCTTAGTGCCAGGCACAACGCTTACTCAAGGAACTATTGAATGTGTCAGCTCTAATCTACGGCCATGCCAAGATCCTTATCGCGCGCTAAAACACAGGTTTGAAACAGCCTCACATTTGCTTTATGGAAATAAGTCGTTTAAATTACAACTTACTATATGAATAAATGTGTGTGATATGTAGCCAAGGCAGAAGGCTTTTAACTCTGAGACTATGTTAAACATCTATAGGTTGCAACACACTGCCATAAACTAATTTAAACTAATCTAATGCTTCAAGAATGTGATTTCATCTCAGCTCAGTGTTTCAGCATGTGGCGGTCCCTCCTTCAAGCCGCTGCGAGACACCTCTTTCACTTTTCATACATCAGTAGGAGAGTCATTAAGTTAACGTATGGCCTAATAATGTCTCATGACAACAGGATTCAGCACATGTGCAGACACACATATACACACTGTACAGTAGAACAGGCGCAGACAGACACACACTTCCTGCTCTGTTCAAGGGATGGCTCCACCGCGTCTGCTGGTTATCTGCCCTCTCTATCAGATCCATATGTACAAGTCCAATGTTACCCCTCGACTAGCCCCACTCCCAGGTCACTGAGTGGTTTGCTGTCTCCTACCCAAAAAAGGCTCTCCCTGAGCAAACAAATACCACACGTCTTTATGACAGTCTGTGAAATATTGACAAGGAATCGTTTTATTCAGCTTTTACTACTGTATCCAGACTCCACACTTAAAGGAATAGTTACACATGTTCAGTAAATATAGTTACTTATTGTCTTGCTGCTAAATATATTTGTATGAAGTAAGTATGAAGCTACAGGCAGTAATTGGTTAGCTTAGCTTAGCTTAGCTTAGCATAAGGATTAGAAACTACGAGTCTTGTTCGGTCCAAAAAGGTCACCTTTGTGAAACCACAAACCAGGTTTCTATAAATATATATTATATATTTAAATGAGGCTCCTGTTGTTTTTACACTTACATTAAACAAATCAATCACAATTATTATTAATTCATACAAATTAGTGCACTCTATAGTTGCTGATGGGCCTATTTTCTTTATGCTAAGCTAAGCTAACCAGCTCTAGCTTAATATTTACTGTACAGGCGCGACGGTGGCATCAATTTTCTCATCTAACTCTCAGCAAGAAAGCTTATAAGTGTGTTTGTCTTCATGAGAACAGTCATAAATACATTGTTGCCAGATTCATACTGGTGACAAACATACACTGGCTGTTAAACTGACATTGAGGATGTGAGCCATTATGGAAATGCTCCGTCTGTCTCCCAGAAACCACAACCCTGGCAGAAGACTTCCTGCTGCTCCAAAGCCCTGAAAGTGAAGGAAGGTTTGATGGATAAAGTGTGCTGAAGCTTCTACCAATTCACCCCCCATGTCCTGCACACATCAGTGAAACAGCTTTCATGTGAAGCCCAGCAGCTACCAGCACAGATTAACCACATGACTCTGCTCCCTGAACTTCTGATGGTCCCACAGGCTTACAGGAAAACACGCTCCCCTCTGTGGTTTCTGGTTGGCAGTGTGCTGCAGCGCAGCAAATGAGTCGCTCTCCAGTCGGACTGAACTGTGTCTCGGTCCCTCCAAAAAGTGTTGTAAAGTTTAAAAGCAGTTGTACTAATAGTAAAAAAGTCAGGAAAGGTAGTTTTTCAGAGTAGCAATGGTACGTGTGAGCCACAGGAGCAATATAGATGAACACCAATGAGTGAAATTTAAATTAAACGTATTCAAAAGCATTTTGAAATATATTTGTTTTCAATATTGAATTTTTCCGTTTTTATTATTTCGATTTTTATGTAACTCCTGTAAAACATTGAATTGTCATGTTTACACTTTGTTTTTGTTTTTTTGCATTAAACAAATGACACCGAATGTGTTAATTAGTGAGTAGGAGGTGTTAGTAGGTGGACGTTCGACCTTCGGGCAAAGCCACGGTAGCTGTTTTCTGGTGTTTACTGCTTAGCTAAGCTAACCAGCTGCTGCCGTGGCACAGGTTTGACTATAAAAGTATAGGAGCAGTACACTCCTGGCAAGAAAGCAAGTAGGTGTGTTTCCCAAAATATTGAACATTGTTTCATTTTGTAGCCACTAAAATTTACATTTGTCTTTAGGCTAGAAAAAACCCCCAATAATTATACATTTAAAACCAAAACCTGCAATAAAAACACTGTCTCTAAAAATATATCGCTTTGATTTGCCCATAGGTACAAACCATACACACAATTATGTGTTATTGTATCACACTGGGATGATATATGGCCCACTATGGGTTTGTATTTACCTGTCTGTGGTGGTAAAGAAGTTTATGTAGTGCAAATATCAAGCCTGGAAGCAAAACAAGCATGAGAGATGGTGGAATATTTCTTAATGAGCCTCTAACATTGCGCCCTCTCCGGCTTCTCCTTTTTCAAATTGGCCGCAGGTAATGTTGAGATAATTGAATCTTTATATGTGGTGTGTACAGAGTGTGCGCTGACACCTCCAGAGGTCATCAGAGGCTTGGTTTGATCCGCCAAGTGTAAGAACAAACATATTTCCCTCTTCTTGTAATCTCCTGTTGGTTAGGTGTGCGTGCACGCGCGTGCATCATGTGGACGACAAGCCTTTTAGAAAATGTGAGAGCAACAATAAAGACCAGAACGAATGGGAGTTGTCAGCAAGTAATGATTGCTGCCAATAAACTGTGAAACACACACACATAGTCACACGATGTTATTGCACAAATGCAAGGAGGGAGCCAAGAATAAATTGCCTGTCTGTAACTATTTAAATGCAGCATTAAGTCATGATTTATGCCCGTAAATCTGGGATAGAAAACATGCTCCAAATGTTGCAGCTTGCAGCAATTTATGGGGGAAACCACCAAAATGAATATTTGACTGAATTCCCATTTTAAAATTAATGATCTTGGCTCCATTTAGGGTGATGTTTCTGTTACACAGTTGTTGCATGAGGCGTAGTGCAGTGGAGTGTGTGGACGAGCATGAATGCATGCGCGCACAGTTTGCAGTTCCACTTACTTACACACGTGCACAATGTGTAGTCAGATACAGCAGATTAATATGTCATTGCCACTGATGACAGCGCTCTCTTCAAATTGTAACTTTAAGTGCAGGATCTGATGTCCTGGATCTGCCCCAAAACCAATAACTGCTTATTACTGCTAAGACTGAGGAATGCATCCAGTCATGTTTCAACTTGACTTAAAGTGGCATCTTTATCAAGACTTCTCTACTGGCAAAGAAACAAATAGAAAACAGAATATTGAAAAGGCGACAATCAGCTGGAGACATCAGACTCCACGCTAAATCTCGACGTTTCGCTGTTTGAAACGTGATAATGAACATATTGTACGCCTCGTACGAAAAACAGAAAAGTCACCCCTCCACACTAAAACAATCATCAGCACTTGAACCTCATCATCACCGTCATTACTATCAGTAAATCCTATAAAGGTCGTCCCGGAGCACAGGGCTGTATTTGAGGCTAACCACCCCTCTGTCTTTTACTCACACTCTTCCGTCATATCCCCCACACTCACAACATTTAGTAAAGCTGGGGTTTTCTAAATAACTAAAATTAACTCAATGATCTACAATTAACTTAATTGATGCCTCACCAACACCCATTAAACACACATTAGACATCTCATGATGGAGTTTAACCACACGAATTACAGGGCTGGGGGAAGGACCTCCATGGAAGAGCAGAGGCGAACATGAAATGTTGTGACGATGGTTTGAACAAGGAAGCCGTCAGACTTATGAAGTGGCCGCAGAAAGAATTAGTGAGCCATCTGCTCAACAGTTGCATGCAAGCACTTCGGCTTTAACATGTTTCAGCGCTAATGCTCAATAAAACGTCTCCTCGGTGAACAGGTGGGAGTTTAGGTGGGGTAAAATGAGGGGAGCGATGAGCCAGTCAGTCTGGGGCCCGGAGCCACCTGACTATCTGGCTCCACATGTAATGCCTGAGACAGTTTTCCAGCAACAATAGCGCTGATGACAACTGAGGTGGATGAGGGGAGGTGGACCAGGAGCTGCGACAGACAGACAGACGGACAGACAGACAGAGGAACTTTCCCCTCTGTCTGTTATGTAACTGATGACAGAAGACTGGGAAGCTCTTTGTCTGCTGGAGAGGCGACGCAGAGGAGTATGGCTGACCTTTTTTTTTTTTTTATCCAGGGGAGGCTAATCTGAAAAGCTGAGTATCTGAGTATCTGTGTGAAAGATGGCCATTAGCAACGCTTGCTGACACAGAGCCATTACCCTGCTATGACAGTGTGTATCAAGCATGAAAATATTATAATATAGACGCAATAATGAGAGGCGAAGCTCAGGTGGTCCCTCTCTCCCCTTTTTCTCTCAAACACGCACGCACACAAACATACCATACACCCTTATCCTCCCTCAATCACACCCCTCATAAACTCAGTAAACATGTGGGAGCCGTTAAAGTAAGTTTAATGGCTATTTACTGTGTTTTGGACGCTTCTCATTAAACACTTTTTCCACTTGAGGAGAACTAATGTTTTGGAAAACTCTGTTAAATGAAACGCACATCATGCCAACACTTTGCACATGTGGCTCATTAATTAAAAGAAGTGCCCTCTACAGGATAAATCAGGGAAGTGCAGGAACTTGACCACAGACATGCACTCACAGAAGAGTTGCACATATTTATTTATCTGTTATCTCCTTTAAATGCACAATAAGTGATTTTTGTCTTGCGAGCAGTGGGAACAAACTGTAAACACAACACTGAAATATTATTAACTTTTAAGTTGATATGCTTATGTGAGCATATATTTATAGATCAGCATTCATTGGAAGTTTTTGTCTTCCTGAAGAATGTAAGTACAATATTCTCTCTCTTTTTAGCTCTGCATTTGGTCTACAACTATGTTCGATAGTCAGTTTTTTTTTTGTTTGGGGCTGGGCAGGTAGTGCACAATGGGTTTCTAGAGCTTTATCAATATAAAACAGCTGCTTGCAGTGACCGAAACCGACACACACACAGTGGTGAAAGTTAACCAAAAACGTAAAGTTACGGGCCAGCAAACCAAAGCAATGAGCTTAACCTCGATATAAAGCTCCACCGAGCTGGAGGGAACCACACGTGACCCATTGTTAATATAAAAATCTTTACAAGTCAGTGCTACATGTGGGATTTTGTTTTTCAGTGTTTTAAGAATAGTGACGGTTTATGCCAAAAGGGAAAAAGAGAAGGCCTTGAGGGTGGAGTACATCAAACAAAACAGGAAAAGAAACAGCTTCGGCCTCCTCCCCTCCTCTGCCTCTCACTTCTCCCCCCTCCTGCTCCAGCCAGTGAATGCCTCCTCACTGGAGTCCACTGCTGCCCTGGTTGCCAGCTGGAGTACCCCTAACCTTTAACCTCTGACCCCCAGCACCACCGAATTCATCACAGAGCCGTCAGCTCAATGCACCCTGCGGGGAGCACATCCTGTGAAACACTGTCATGACGACAGAGGGTAGCGACGGCGATACAGGTGTTAACAGTGAGTACAGGTGTTACAGATGTTCTTGCACCTTTGCCCGTTCCCCTTGGCATTCACAACACATTGTGTCCATAAGATCACAGAAGTGCTCTCAGTGTTTGTCACGCTCTCAATTTGTGTCTGTGTCTCTTTGCATGTCACGGTCCCATCTGTCCTGATGCTCCTGGGTTAAAGAGAGGATCCTGCTGTTCCTTGATGGAAAGCTGCCTGCTACAGAGAGATCCGGTTACAAGAGCACACCGCTTTCATCCTTATTAAAGAAACATGTGCCTGCTTTGTGAAGCTATGTCGGCAGATGAAACTTTTTACTCTCTCCTCTGTTTTTTTTTTCTCAATACAAATAAGGATATTGCACAGATATGATCAGTTGACAAAACTCTCATCTTTCCAAGTTCATACACTCCTTGAAATCGCAAGCTCAGCCTCGAAAAAGACTGTTATTTGTCAGTGAATGTGATTTATGCCTCCTTTTGTGCGTCGTACTTCAAATAGCAATGATTTTTTTTTTTTTTTTTTTTTTTTGCTACACACTGAGAGGATAATTACAGACTCCCTGGTGACAAAGAATGTCAAACCAAGCTGATTCACTTAAAATGATTACTTAATCTTTGGTCATCATTTATCCGCAACTAATTGGAGCAGTGCTTCTAGGGCTGTTCTCATCTGCAGGCTTGGCATTGCAGCAATGTTGTTTCCCACCAAAGAGGGACCAATTTGTCCTAAAACTATCTGATGCAAGTTTTCCAGCACCCTAAAATTCAAAATCTGTAGTATCATACTAGAAAGAAAATTTCCAGCGTTGACAGACCGTCCCAAATTTTTCCTAACCTACTGATCTTAAAAGTTACGGGAGAGAGGGACAAGAAGTTGCATTACACACTGTAATGACAACTATGATAAAAGACAATTAATTAAAAACACAAAACTGTTTATTATGAGGCCACGATGAGAACAGGAAGTAGACTCATACAGTGGTTTATAGATTTTTCTGTAAATGTTTAACCTCCTATGACATTGGTCTGGTATTATAAATATACAGAAGAAGACTTGTTTCTAATCAGGATCAACGTTTTCCAAGAACATTATGTCATCTGAATTGTAGGTAAATGGGAATACTTATAGATAAGATAGGACTTCTAGAAATTTGCATTTAATGTAACAAAAAATGCATCCTGGATTTGAAATATTAAGGTTTGAGGTCTATTAAGGTTTGAGGGATGAAAAGAAGGTGACTGTTGGGAACCTGACAGGGTGCAATTGTTTCATATTTTAATCTAACAATCTCCAAAACAGATTACAGATTACAGATATTAAAGAACTATATCTAATAATATATCAACATTTATTTTTAGATACAGTATATAAGATGTCTCAATCATCCTCATCTGTGTTATTTCCAATATTTAGTAACTACTCACAATGTCTACTTGCCCCCTTATATGATTCAGAGATTTCTTTATGTGTGTGTTTTTGTGTTCAGTAATTTGCGCTGTGTCAAAATGACAAATTGTAATCGGATTTGTGGACTCCTGTTACATGTAATGCATCGTTCATCAACTGCAGCTACTATAACAACGTCTATTCATGCCAGATTGCAAAGTTGCTCATTACATATCATTCAGCGCCACGTAAACTATCCTCGGCGCAGTCAGAGGATGTGAGTCAGACCTCCGAATCCACTCCACGAACAGACTTTCATTTCTTGAAGATGACTGTTCCTTAGATGTCTATCTCTGCAGTTCGCAGCCACCGTACAGCTACTGTGCTCCCTGACCTCACATCCCAGACCCCTGCTTTGTTCCCACGCTGTGCTCTGTGGAAAGTCTGGCTCCAACCTTTTCAAACCATAATTACATACCTGCAGAACGCAGACAACAGCAGTGTAAAGAGAGACACAGCATGAAAGGAAAAGGGGTAACCATTACTGATACGTGATGACTTGCTGCCACTTACTCGCTGTAAGGCTATTAAATAAGTCTTTTAAACGTACTGCTTGTTGCTGTTTCGACAAACGTAGCCAAATTAAGCTGTGATGATTAATAGGTACAATTTGATTAAAATGCAAGCTTTAGTTCCTCATAATGTTTAAGCACTGTCAAATGAAAATCACATCAATAAGCAATCAATTTGTTGAAAATGCTTTCTGTAAATGCATTCCTCACTGAGCTCAATTAACCTTTTGTGAAAGAAAGACTCATTACTTTAATCAGTTTAATTACAGTTTACGTGACTATTAACAAGCTTTGATATAATGGAATGTGACAAAGTCAGTATAGCATGCAAAAGCAAATAATCTGCCGCAAAGTTGAGATTGTGTTTCTTTTATTGAGAGGCAGAATCCTGTTTTGTTTGGCGAGCGTCGGTTCAAAGGTGTGTTTCACTGCATGGTTGAAGACATAATGTCTGAGAGGAATATTCAATCTGTTCTCTTCGTTATCATTTGTAATGAGATGTGATGATGTGGAGAAAGTCAAGGATCAAGTACTCAAGCAGGGTGCTGAAAGGTGCACAAAGAAGAGTTAACAGTTACAGACTTGCTTTCTGTACTGGCCTACAGGCACACAACAAGAACGTCTTTTTTTTTTTTTTTTTGCAGTGAAATGTTGCAGTTCATGTCAGAAAAAGTTACAACTGTAACATAAACATAGCACGCCTCTGTGGTCCTGAAATGTTTTATCTCAGAGGAAGGTGTTTGGCAGCGGAAGGCACTGTACTGAATATTGTGTGTGTTTGAGGAACTATAACAACAAAGAAAGTTAAATGTTGTACCAGGAGAGGTTCAAGTCAAAAGTCACAGTGCCCCTTTCAAATTAAACTAACACAGTAATGATGCCCACTGTGTCCTCTGCAAACAAGCCAACACATGATGAATCTCACTAAAGAGGGTTACTATTACATTATTGGTTCACATAGCCCTATGAACCTATCCCTGAGGAAAGATGCTTGCCAGAATAGGATTTTACTAATGTCACTAAATCACTCCCAGCTGGCCTAACTGCAGGAAATGCTTCTTTCTTCTCAAAACCTCAGAGCAAATAGTACATGAAGCATGGTGCATTCATGAGCATGTCTGTCCTCAGAGCTTGTGTCGAACTGTCTGTCCTGGATTTCATAGCGTTTAAATGTCCTCCAGGGCTGTGGTCACAGTCTGTTTCTGTCAGTCTACCCAGCCCCTGAGAGCCCCTATTCACCACTTAACCTTTTTAAAAAAACGTTGACTCACTTCAGAGGGAAAAACGATTCCTGGTTTAAGAAGGTGTGAGGAACGTAAGATCAGTGAGCATTGATTCCATAATGACGGCAACAACCGCCGTAAGGTCAGCCACACAGTGACTGTGGAGACATTCGAGCAGGCTTTTGGTCTCATGCTTGTGAAAGCAGTTTAGCAAAGAGGTAAACAGCCTGGGGCCAGCAATAACAGAGTGGAACTGATTAGAGGAGGAGAGGGAAGGAGGGAGAGAGGAAGAAAAGAGAGGAAAAATGAGACAGGGACTGATAGCATCTTCTTACCAAACTTAATTATATTAGACAGCTAAAGGCTCCATAATCTCTTAGACGACTGCATGTTTAAAATCTCATGTGAAAGGTAAACAATAACCAGAGAATGTGCTGTGGAAATATTTCTGTACACCAGAACAAAATCATACAAGTTTTAAAAGAAATGTGTATGTTCAAGAGTTGAGATTTAATGCTGAGACAGACAGAAAAAAATCTATCCAATTCAAACTAAAGCATAATTGATTAATCTAATTAATTACCCAACCCATGTAACCCATCGTAGAAGAACTAGTAGCTTCAGTCATCAAGGAACGAGGCGAGACGTACTCGCTGCAGGGACGCTAAAAGAGATCGATGAAAAAGTGTTAAGTGATAATAAGGTGTATAATTTTAATGGAATGCTGCTGCCAGCCCAGCAGCCACCAGCGGTTTACATTTTCCATGGTATTTTCGCAATTGCACAGCATGAGAACACCTTTGCCGGGAGGGGGGTGGCATTGCGTTTAAACCAAAACCAAGTATTTCCACAAACTGAGCCCAGCTTTTCAGAAACAGAACTAAAAACATGTTTTCTTCTTCGCTGTTCAGGCTGTACACTGCATCCACTGTCCAATCTTATTGGATCTCTGGTCAACAGATACTTCTACACGTTCTTTCACTGATATCTAAGCGCTTGCTAACGTGTTGCATACATCAAGAAATACTTTTTTTTTTGAATACTTCCAAAATACTTCATTATTTTAAACTTATTTTGAGACGCAAAAAACAGTTTGTTCTATTGTTTATATAGACATAAGAGCAATCATGCCCATCTGTGACACCCCAGAGGTTACTCCATGATTCAGGCATGTAGTGTGTCCTAAGCAAACTTCATCTGCTGTCCCGCAGCAGATTGCATCTTGAAGCGTATTTCTTTTGTTGCCTCGAGGACGTTCACTTTCTGCACAATGATAAAAATGTTTTTCAGCGTTCAAATTCAGTATTTTATGGTCTCGAATAAACAGACGTAGCTTATGTTGTAACGAAGAAGGAGAGCACAGCAGAGTGGTGCAGGCTGTGGGAATGTTGGCTTTTAACATTAGTTTCACACTTTTTTTATCATTCCAGGTAAATAGCAGACATCTGCGAGATCAAGAAAATAGCCCTGAAGACACAACTTGCTGCTGTGTAACAGGTGAACGTGAATGTTTGGATTTTTCCACTACAGCTTGCGTAGGGAGCGGTATATGACCAAATCAATAACATACAGTATGGACTGCTGAGGTTTCAAATCAGTTAAAAGGGGTGTGATGGGAATTAGTGCCCAGTCATAATTTGAAGGCAGAGATTCAGAGATTCCAGGTTGTCAGATTGTAATTCTGTTTTTGGTTCTAGTTTGACAGGACGTGGACATGCTGCAATTATCAACAAAGAGAAAGGATAACCCTCTTTTCCTTTCCTTCCTTCATCACTCCTCTTTATCCCCACACTTTTAAACCCTCTCTCCATCTCTCATCCCCTCCCTTGGCCCTATCTCTCCATTGCCAACTCTTCATGTGTCAGTGAAAGCTGTTGCTAATAAAAGTTAAAAAGCAAACTATGAAAAGGAGGTGAGAGGGAGCGGGAGGGAGGTGCATTCTTCATGGCGGCATGGGAAGACTCTTGCTGGAGCTAGTGGTTCTGGGATGAGAGTGGAGGGGAGGGGAGGTGTGGATAGAAGTGAGTGTCACCCCCGCACCCCCACCACCACCACCACCACCACCATCACCGCAGGACATGGAAAAAACATTTTGTTTCGTCAGGTTTCAAAGGCGCAGCAATTACATCGGAGACGCAGGATGACGGGACATCCCTGCACTGCAGCGGCAGAGCTAAAAAAAAAAAAAAAAAAAAGCTGAGGGGAACGAACCACGCCTTCAAAAACTTAACAGGGGGAACTCATCCTCTCCTCTCTTCTCTCATCACCTCTCCTCGACATGGCTATAAGCAACACTAAAGCAGCACCCCAATAGCTCATCTCCATCTTCTCTATGTCCAGAGAAGGCGACCATTGTGTGCCCGTTCCTCTCTCCCCAAGTCAGTTTCCTATTGAGGCACTGAAAAGGCCTTTGAGGGGCCCTGTTTTGGCTGTGCAGCTCACCTGCAGAGGGGAAACTATGGGTCTATTCTAAAGCCCAGCAGCTGCCAGGGCAGAGAGGCTGGCACCCAGTGGGAGAGAGAATAGTGGCCGCAGAGCCTTTCAATATGAAGCCACTTAGTAACAGAAGGCATGTGCCAAGCCTGCAAAGCCAGAATGAAGAGTCACCCTTTGGAGTTCACTAAATATTAGAAAAGAGTGAGACCCATCTCCTCCTCACTCCCGTTCTCCTTTACCCACTATATCGTATCTCAGTCTGTCTATTTTTTTTCTCTGGCCTCATAATAATCCACAGGTAGCATGATACATATATAGAAATGATCTTTAGATCAGGACGACAGAGGTGAATAACGTTTTTTTTTTT
This sequence comes from Protonibea diacanthus, assembly GCA_028641955.1. Taxonomy (NCBI): domain Eukaryota; kingdom Metazoa; phylum Chordata; class Actinopteri; family Sciaenidae; genus Protonibea; species Protonibea diacanthus. The sequence continues at coordinate 13,508,750 of CM053989.1, forward strand.
TTTTTTTTTTTTTTTTTTTGGCGTAGATCAACAGGTAAGATGGCAGAGTGGAGAACACGAATCACCTCACGAGGGGCACACAAAAATGCCGGCAAACTGTTCACTTGTCCATGCTCAAGAGTAACCGCCAAACTCCTTGTCGTGCGACAGATCGAGCCACGACGCCGCTGTGAGGATCTCAGTGACTGCAGGCCTGTGAAGAAGCCTTCACCACACAAAGCCCCTTTTCTGTCAGCAGGCTAGCTCCCACACTGGCGCTAATTTACGATGCCCTCACAGCAATTTCCACAGTCAGAGAAGTTCAATTGTGTTTTCCAGCTCATTAAGCATCAGCACAACAAAGCTTTCATCTTCTCCTTCATCCACTTCATCCCCCTCTTCTCTCCCTCCACCCATCTTCCTCGCTTTATCTGCCTGTCCACTAATCTGCCTCTTTTTTTTTTCCAATCGTCCAATCTAAAAAGATTAAGTAGTGAAAGTAAATGGGCTTCCTTTTTCGAACAATCTTCCCTTTCCCTGCGTATAATGCTGTTTCGGTCTGGCTTGTGTTTTGGTTTGTTTAAAGCGCGGCCCCAAGTCTGAATGTTCTCCTCATAGAGGCGTAGGGAGAATTTAATGGTTGTTTATTCAGGGGCCTCTGCTGTGCCCTCCCATCTCTTTCAGAGCTTCATGAGACGACGTGGAATCTATTGTAATCTCAGAAGAATCAACTCAGCATATTTGTTCAGGTTGTCACTGTGCTGAGATCACAGGCACACATTCTCACACAAACACAGGTTAGTGTCCTAAATATTGTTTCATCGAATAATATATGTTTTAAATGTAGAATCTGTGTTCGCACGCAAGATGAAAAAGAGAGTTAAAGTACAGAATTTGAGGTAGGCGTGTGACCAGAACGTCAGACTGCTTCAAATCCACTGATGACCTGAAAAATCTGCATGAGGGGAAGCGAATGCAAAGGGTTATTCCCACCATCTAGAGCAAGCGCAAAAATGCCCCAAAGCAAGGCATGTAACCCCGATTTGTTCCAGTTTCGGCTCCTCTGTGGTCAACATTATCAGAGTCTCGAGTACATGATGATACTATAATTAATTGACATTATCGACTTGACAAGAACATCTTTTGAAGTCAGTGTGAGTCACAAGCTCTGAGGAAAAATGTATCAGAAGTCCTCTCTGATGTCCCAGTGATGTAGTGGCCTGTCACAGGCGGTCCTATGAAGTATAAATGCTATGTGTTAGCCAATAAACAGTCGCATATTTAACTCGCCCTGTAGGTCAGTAGTATTTGCACATTATCACTTGGCCTCTGCTGCTCGACTTCATGCAATAAAGGTGTTTATGAAATTAACACAGACACAGAAGACAGTGCAGATTTTGCAATAAATACTGGCCAACAGATGGGTGAGTGAGACAACTATAAATGAATGAAATATAACTTATTCCTTCTTCATCCTTTGGACAACTATGTCATGTCTTCGTTATCCTAAAAAAAATCCCAGCTTGCACAACATGATGTGCATCAGAGAGAATTTAGAAGTGGGTATACTCAATGGCAACTGGAAAATAAGTGAATAAGTGATAATTAAATATGACTTAAAAGACACAAGTTCTCGATTCTCTCTCTCTTTTTAGTAGTAGTAGTTTTGCTCTTGGATAAAAAGACACACCATCTTCTACTAGTGATTTCTGCCAAGACAACTAAACTGAAAACAGGAGGAAACATTTAGCCTGGCTCTATCCAAAGGTACCAAGATCCGATGGTGTGGCGATGGTATGATGGTCACTAAGACGTTATGTGTTGTTTATTTATTGTTTGTAACCAAGCTAGCCGTTCTCACCCTCCCACCCCCATTTCCAGTCTTTGTGCTAACTGGCGGCTCCATATGATTGTGCAGATATGAATCTGGAATCTAACTCAGCTCGCTGCGTGGTACACATAATACAGGGTTTGATGTATTAACTGTTAAACTAAAATTTGAGTCACCACTGTTCAAACTTCGCTAACATTGTAATACTTTTTTCAGCCTCAGGATACATAGTGTCAAACTCAGCATTGCAATACCAGGTGTTGTTAAACATTATTAGTCTCCTTTTCAACTCAAAGAGGTGTAACAGTCTAAAAATGAAGAAATGCGCACTATGAGTTGATGTTTGGTCTTTAATTGAGGGTCTCAGAGGACCAGTCATCTCTCAACAGGTGCTGCTGTGTGATTTGTCACAGTTTAAATTGTCCCAGCATGTTGCAGTGCAGCTGCCATCACTTGAGTGGTTTCAGAGAAGTCAATTTTAATATTGTTGGGAAATGTTTAACCTAATTTGCAAACGGTGAATCAGCAACAGCTGTCTGACACAAATCAGCACGCCATTTTCAGCTTCCAGTGGGGCTACACCAGACTGTGTTCAGTACCGTCTCCCACTGTGCTGTGGTTTGACTCGGTTCTGCAATTCATTGAGAGGCAAAGTGGGATACTGAGGCTGTGGCAGACACATTGGTGAGATTTCATTCAATGTAAATCTACAGACTGCAGGGGGAAACAGAGGAACTGGAATAAATAAGAGACAGAATGGGAGTGAAGAAGATAATACTGTATGTATTATATGTTGTAACATTTCCAGTCAATTCATTCGACCACAAAATAGCTACAAATCCTGAAAGGCCTCTGTGTCCCACAGTGAACCACTGGAATGCTGCTCTCATTATACTCAGAGACATTTTCAGTAGTTTATAGCTGAGCTTCTCTATATTTCAAGACTCAGACGCTGCATGGGGAGAGTTGCTCTGTCTGAGTGTGTGTTTTGTGTGTGTGTGTCAGGTTTCTCTTACTTCCATTAGCCCTGCGATGTCCCCTGCTCATCTGCTGTCATCGGCCTCATCCTAACAACGCCTACGTCTGCTATCATAGCCAGACAATAAAGAGCCTATGATAATTTGACATCACTAGCCTCTGTTAGTGGGTCATCCTCTAACATCATCATCATCATCATTATCATCACTGAGTGCAGGCTACCATCCGAGTCCACCCCCCTGCTGTCAGCGCCGTCACTGAGCTCACCCTAACCCCTGGTTCGCTCCAGGTCCAGAGAGGGTGTCCGGTTCCCTTTGTCCCCCTCCGGTTCTCCCCAGATCACAACAATACAGCAACAATATCTCTGTGTTCACCTGTTAGCACCTGGCACTGCGGGAAAGACTCACTGCCGAGTGCCCATCAGCTAACCACTCTTCTCGTCTCTGTCAGACGCCATGTGGAACGCGCCTTCCTGTCACCAAACCCAATATCCTACATACAAAACACACAGAGGCATAATAACCCGGTCACTGCTCGCCTGTCAACGCTTTCCCCTGGCAGCAGACTCATGCTAACATATAGAGGATAAATGAAAAGCACTTAACCAATCAACAACCCATCAGGTAATTACAAAGGTTTCAAGCGTCATCTGCTATGTGAGTCCCCAGCATGTCGTCCTCAAGAAGGAAATGACTGAGATATCATCCTCAAAATGAACGCTTAAACACACAAACAACACAAATTTGTGTGACCTTTTTGTTTTTTTTCTTCAGGTGTGGTCATTTTGAGCCCACCTGGTTGTCCTGTACTATGATACACAACACAAGAAGAAATTAAAAAATAAGTTAGGCTTACTTTTGCTGTTATTGTGTATTTCATTCCTGCCTCAAGGGACGTCCAAAGGCAAGATTATTGCTTGGAAAGAACAGGTCTGTAAAATGTGTCACCCGGCCACATCTGATGCCATGAGTCCAAAATCTAATGCAAGGTGGACCATCGCAGAGAGGCATGTGGTGAGTGCTCAAATGGGGATAATGGTGCACCACCCCGGACAATTTTTCCTGAAGGCGTTCTTGAACTTATACACACAAAAAGTGACAGAAGACTGAAAGGAGAACGTTAAAGAGAGAGGTTCAGCGGCGTGGGGTGAGGAAGTTTCAGACACCGTTCAACCATCCACCAAGCACTTTCTTTGAAGTATACTGATACCTTAAGTGGCCTTTAATCACTCTCAGTAAATCCTCCGTTTTACTCTGTGACACCCTGAGAAGTGTTCTCAGATGATATCTGAGGCTCAGCACTACCTGAGGCAGGTTGGAGGGCCGAGAAAATTTAAGTACGTTACGCGGTCAGCAGATCATATCTGACCTTTTTCACGGCTGACAGGCAGGTTAGGCCTGACCTTGAGTGGGCGCAAAAAGAGTAGCAGCTTACATGTCACAATGTGCTGACGGTGGGAAAAATGAAACAACTAATCAAAGCTGACGTGTTGTTGCAGTTCCCTTCAAGCTCAGATCAGATAAGGAGAAACATCACTGGGAAGACCTCGGGCCCTCCACATCCTCTTTGGCATGATTGGCATGACCGGGCCTGAGTGAAACTGAGCTGGAGCCAAGTGAGCCCGTAAACTTGACCTTATTATTTCAGTAATTAATGTAACACGCATATCAATCATGCCAATTCACAGTATGAGTGCTGCAAGCATGGTGCCGTGCCTAAATGATAATTGGTGCTTATTAAGTAGGTTTAACTAAATAGTAAATGATCACAGTTTATAGGATGGCAGCTGTTAAGGGAGAATTAGCTTTAGCTTTGTTCCGCGTCGCGTTGATTCTGCCATGTGACCCAATCATGTGATGGCAGGAAATGAACTAGTCACAGAAAAACTCACTGATGATACGCAAACTAGAAGAGGTTCTGGGGCTGTAAATTCAGAGATATGAACTGAAATCTTGTCTGACTAAAATCCCAGCTGTACAGAGATTTTACTGGGATTGTGTATAAAATGAGGATGAAACAGCGTAGCTGTTACAATATGCTACTAAAATGTCAAGATATGTTTGATTTCGGACAATAAATTGATAGTGAACTGAGGTATGAGTTGTGATTGCACACTTTGGATGTGAGACCTGACTTGTTACTTGTGTTTCAAGCCGAGAGACCAATTTAAGAACACAACAGGAGTAAAGCTGACTCGGTCACATCTCTGCATGACATGGACCAAATTATAAATATGATACTTGTGCATGTGGCAATCAACACTTCATCCTGTCAGTGAAGATAAAGAGAACTCATATAGATGGTAATTTAATTGTAAAAGTCAAATAAAGGAAGGTTTGTGACCTCACATCCACTGACATTTGACATACCAATGCTGGCAGTTCCACTCAGACACAGGATAATGTTCTGTTATGCTTCACCAGGCAGGCCTCCCGTCTCTTTTAAAGACGATACACTTTCACCACAAAGTTCCCCACTGCATGTTTCATAAATGTTTATCCCACATGAATCCAGCCCCCTCCCCAAAGTTTACTTAGGATAGCTGTAAGCCCTGCCAACTCTCATGAAAGAGAATGATTTGAAAATGAAATATATAGCGCCTGCTTCAACATGTTTCATTCAAAAGCAGAACTCTTTTGGAAACTACAATTACCTCCTTAAACAATTCCCCATTTTGGCAAGGTGGGCAGAAATTTGTGTGTACGTGTTTGTGAGAGTAGTTGACTGCTTGATGGCAGCTGAAGCTTCTCAAGTCAAGAGAGAAACTAAAGTAATAAACTGAAGTATAAGGTATGAATATTTTCCAAGAGCCTATGACCACTGACTATTCCTCTAGTGCTACCGACACGTCAAAGTTTTCACTTATGTAGTAAATTATTTCCACATTTGCAGGATGAATTGGCATAAAAGTATAGGAAAAAACATTTGTTTCCAGAATCCTGATAACTTTGTTATTGAGAATGATTCCTTGACTTTTAATCTCGAGCCATCATTAGGACAAAATTGAAATTTGTCAAACTGCCTTGAAGGCGAAAGGTTACAAGTCATGCTGCATAGCTGCATGGTCGCAGCCGTCATCAGTCCGATTCTAGACCGTTGTTGCATGCCATCCACCGCTCCCACGTGTTCTGTCTGCCTCTTCACCTGACACTATCCAATAAAGAAAAAAATGGTTTGTTATACTGAACCATCTGGGTCATCATTGGAAATGGTTTGGAAAAGAGCAGGGGCTTTAAAAAAACCTGGCAGGTGGTTGAATGAATCATCTGTCTGTCACGGTCTATCACAGGTCAACTCTCACCGGTCAGTTTAACTGATCATATATTGTAATCAAACTCTTACCAACGAAAGTTGGTAGAAGTGCAAAAATATCTTTTCCATTCAGAGAAGCCTATTGTGCTATAGATAGATTTTCTTTTCTCAAACCAAAATACTCATTGCTGACTTTTCTGGCATGTGCGTGCAACTCAGAGAGAAGCAGGAAATATCATTTACTTATTCATTATAAAACAATGGAAGAGAAACAAAACATTACAGCCAGCCCTACATCCCTTTTCAAACATGAGGAGAGTGAGAGTGGTAATATTCACAGTAAATAGAGGAGAATGTAATGTTGTTGGGCACTAAATTACAGTCACTGAAAGCTTGTATGGTTACCCAGCGATCTATCACTGTCACACAGAGAGGGAGAGGGGGAGAGAGAGCAGACAGGCGCCAGGCGCAGCAGGATCAAAGCTGAAATGTACCTCGGGGAGAGAAACAGTTAACTTCATTTAACCAATTGTCCTACAGACATAAAGTCAGTGTGCTGCTGCAGGCCCAACAATAGATCTCATGAGAGAGAAAAAGGTTGCACATATTGAGTTTCACTGGAAATTATTTGACTTGATTTGAAGAGCTGAAAAACAAAACCAATTTGGACGGGCCTCTTCAATAGGCCTCTGTAACATTAGTTGTGGTTTTACTGTCTCTCGGAGGGATTGCAGACAATGAACACAATAGGTTGAAATATGGGCAATACACAGCCATAGATAATTTGATTACAAGTCACAAGATAGAAATTTATGGTGATAATAACTCTTAAGAGTATAAAAAGTAGTGTAAATCACAGCCTAGATTGCCTTACTGCTCTAATGAAACACAGTGATAAACTGCTGTCACGATATTCTCAAGCACAACTTTTTAGACGAGGCCCTACGACAAGCAATGGCACGACAGTGTTGGTAACATAATAAAAAAGAAATTATACTAGTAAACTTTTATTCATCTGGTGATGTTTTGGGGTCAGTTTTGTTAAACCCACATTAATTTTTTTTTGTTTGTTTGTTTTTTGGCACTTGGAGAACAGAACCCAGAACAATCTGTAAACACAACACTTACATATTATCAACAAGCTGATTAGCATAGTAACAAACAATTTCTAAGTTCAGACGACACAAAGCAATATTAACATGAATTAGGAGTCATGTTTGTGTCTACCTGATGGTTGCATGGTTGGTCTCCACCAACTCCTAAATATCTGGTTCTTTAGCAGCTAAATGCTCCACTGTGTTCACCAGTTAGATGCTAACTTTGGCTGTCAGACATTTGGTGTCGGGCACGTAGTGTACATCAGGTTTTAGAAACTTTTGAGCAGCTAACGAAAACAAGATTAATGTCAGCAGTGAGAGTGAATAAAGGTAACGTTGGGGCTTGCAATAAGATGACTTGAAAACATGCTAAAATCCTCCATAGAGCTGAAGGAAACTTGGGAGCTGAAGGGAGTTGGGTGATAATTCTTTCTTTCGCATTAGACTTAGTCATATTTCAATCTACTGTTAATATAAAAAAATATTGATTAGTGCAGCTAGTTAGAGTAGAGTAAGTTATTTAAGCAAAGAGTTTTGATATGGTCCACACTGGACTGAACATAAATAACAGAATACCATATTAGCTAAATTTAATCAAAATAAGAGAAAATAAAATGTCAATTTAAAAGTATAAAATTACGATTTGTATCATTTATGTGGTTGTTGGTTGTGTTTGTTGTGTCTGATAACACCTGATAACCCCCCCTGGGGAGTGGGGTTGAGGGGGTGGGGGGGTCTACTTTGAAGACTCAGAGTTCTGCGCTCCGCCCCTGATCGGAGGTTTGTCTGTCAAGGCACCACAGACACATAAAGTGGACCACAAAACTGTCTTTACAAGCCTGGCCTATCAGAAACTGTTGTAGCCGGGTCACGTGGAAGCATCGACAGACTGATAGGCAGGCGGCAAGATGAGAGAGGAACTTATGGCACTTCACTGGAAGAGAGGCAAGTCCGTGCGTAAAAACTGAAGTTTACCACGCAGCTGCGCAACATCGGAGGAAGCTAAGCAATAACACAGATTCCCTCGAGTGAATAGACGAAAACAAAAACAGCAACGGAGAAAGCGGCAGGAAAATTGGTTGTATGGCACCTCAGTCGTGCGTAATGAATCCTGCGCAGGGATCAACGCCCTCGGCCGCTCCGGGGGAGACCTCTCCAGAGGACCGAGCCGCTGGTGGCGTGGGGACTGACGAGCTGGACATGTCATCTGTCAGAAGATGTAAAACCAAAAGTTTAGATCTGCCTTTCAGTGTGGAATCACTCATATCGGACAGGACGCCAGACAGAAGCCTCCACTCGCCCGAGCCTGGTTCATGCTGTCCCCGGGCAGAGGAGATCGAGTGTGCGTCACCGAGGGGACTCCATCGGTCCAAACAAGAGGCGGTGGACCTCAGTGACAAGGAGACGAGTCCCTGGAGTCAGACTCCATACGCATCCCCTCCAAGTGAGTGAAGGATAACCTCTTTCTTCTTTCTGCTCTGAAAAACGAATGCAAATGTTTCCAGCAGTGTATTTTTTTCTGGAAACATCCAACCGTGCATGAAATAGCGAATGATCAAAATATTTCATAGCCTTGGTCTCGAATAGAGTACACTGATATTAAAATATCTAGATGAGCTAGATGATTATCTTTGTTAACAGGAAAAAAATGCTCATAATTACATTTTTTATGTCCATGCACAATGTAAAATCCAAACTGGCAAAGCCACTTTCAGGGATAGTTAACCCATATGACAGAGCCTTTTTCTCCGATGCACTGCTGACTTTCTAAATATACTTTCAGGACTCCCCAGCCCGACCCCATGCAATCTACGGAAACACAAGAACAACAGGAAACCCAGAACTCCCTTTACAACATCTCAGCTTCTTTCTCTGGAGAGGAAGTTCCGTCAGAAACAGTACCTCTCCATCGCAGAGAGAGCGGAGTTCTCCAACTCACTCAGCCTCACAGAGACCCAAGTCAAGATCTGGTTTCAGAACCGCAGGGCCAAGGCCAAGAGACTGCAGGAGGCCGAGCTGGAGAAGCTTAAACTGGCCGCGAAACCACTGCTGCCGGCCTTCGCCTTTCCCTTCCCCCTGAGCGCACCAATGGGCGCACCGTCCCTGTACGGGGCCCTGAACGGACCACGGCCTGCCCTACCTGTCCCAGGACTATTCAGTGGACCATATGGGATGTACTACTTGTCTTAACCCTCGCTAACTTTGAACTGCATCGCTGGGAAAGCTGCCTTTAAAAAAAATGCCTTCAATCAGCAAACGACCAATACTACAAAAAAATGTCCTGAGTTCTTATATTAAATCTAATGTAAAATACTTTTTCGTTATGGTGAAAAGTCTAATAAAGTGTGAGAGGAATATTTTTCACACAGATACGCTGGCAGAGCAGCCTGCCTTAAATTAAAACTAAAAGTCTGTTCCTTCAACATGGAGCAGAAACAAAGTGAAATATTTTCACTCGACTGTCATTTTTCATAGATTTTCATTAATTTTCTATGAACATTAATAAAAATATATGAAAGATTTACTTTACGGTCATTTATTTGTTAATATTGTCATTTTTGCAGAGTATCCTGTAAAGTATTTTTTCTTTTCTTTTTTTTTTTAAATGACGGACTCTCACTGAGCTTTTTTTTTTTTTTTTTCTTTTTTCCGGATTAAATTTTCAGATTTCATGTTTTGGGAGCTTTTCTTCTGTAATTACTTAAGTCATTGTAATGTCACAAGAGAAGATGAGCTTTGGGATTGAAGCAATAACTCACAAAAATGTCCATCTGAATGTTTTATTTCATAGGCCTCTAAAAATTTCTCACCTTGATTTTTAAATTTGCAGAGCATCAATATTTTTATCATCCGCATTCAAAAAAACTGGATTATTGCAAACATAATGCAGCTCAGAATCAGACATTTTATGAGCTAAGGTGGTGAGATAAAGAAAGTTACCAACAGCCTGTTGCAGTACAGTAAATATTAACCTTAATAACACAAGTCTGATTATATTGTACCGAAAATTATGATCAGAAGCTAAAGAGATTGCTTCAAAGTCATTCTACCAAAAACACACACTTCAATTAGTGCAAAGCATATCCATATATATAATTATAAGATGTGGCATATCTGTAACAGCTTGTAATCAATAACAAGAACCACAAGACTATAAAGTGCTCATTAGTGCCTTTTACTTACCGCTGGAATGAAATCAAACCTGTAAAAATTGTTTTCATCTTCTCAAGGTGAATTTACTATTACAGTAATATTTAAACCACAAATCTTCTGTTTGTTTCTAACTTCTTAATAATCTTCCCTGTTTCAGAAATACAAGTATACAATAATCCTGTACGTTGTCATTTTATAATTGTTTTTTTTTTTTTTTTTTTGCATTACCTCAAAAGGAGAACTTTTTTTGCACAGATGTTCAAAGAGCTCTTAAAAGTCCACGACCACAGTTTCATTATTGAATGTAAATAGAAAGTCATCAACTATTTTTGCAAACTCTCAAAATGCTAAACATGACTGATAGACTCACATCAGTCATTAATGTACAGTGTATTTTATATCTGATGGGTGAAAAGGTGTTTTATACAATTATTAAAATTTATTATGTAAATTTTGAGTTCTCGTGTTTCTTTTCACAAAAAACTTCCACGTCCACTTTTACAAGTACAACACATGAATTTGGCAAACTTTCCCACAGCATAAACAATGTGCACAGCATCCTATAGTGTGTTCTTTGTCGTTTTATTTTGGAGAATGATAGAAAAATAAAGTTTTTATACAAAGGCAGACATTAACGGTAACACCGTTGAACTTCTTGAACAGAAGTAAGAAGGGAGCCCGTAGCAGAAAAATACACAACATACATACATGTATACACAACAAACATTTGCACAAATCACATTTTTTTCCAAAAACATTTTATTTCAAGTCACATACACACATTACAGTAAATATATTCAATTATGTATAAAGTTATAGACCTTAAAAGACATTCTCATGTTTCATTTTCTCCTTCCTCGCCGCCCTCTGAAGCCTCGGACAGAGCCGTGACCGAAGCACACGGTTGTGGGGACCCTGAGAGACAAGAACACAGCGGTTGTTTTGTATCTCAGATTATTTATCATTTAAATAAAACTGTAGTAAACATTACCAAGATGTCCCATACATTTTATGTATTTAATACTGCACAACTAATAGAAAAAAGCCATCCTATAGTTTATTTTACCCAAATTTAACTACATAATTGCACAAGTTTGACCTTATAGCTTATGAAATATCTGAAAACTTGCACTGAATTTCCACCTTAAAACGTCTTGAAAATGGCCGACTTAGTGTCTGTTAGTATGGGGTTAAACAGCCTCAGAATATCCAGTGTTTTGCAGCAGACTTGCTTAAAGACTAACCTGTAGGAGTATCGTGGTTTTGTAGGCTCTGTGCTTGTATTCCCGGCGCCGTGAGCAGCAGCAGAAAGATCTGCATGCTCCTCAGTAGATTCAGACTTTGCCATGTGAGCTTCTTCTTGGGACACATGCGTCTCCATGGATTCCCCGTGCTCGAGTTGGTTGGACAGCACATCACACATAACCTCACACACACCCTCGGACTCACACACATCGTCCACTACCTCCATGGCCGTGTCTTTCTGCTGCTGTCTCTTCGTCTCTCGGGTTCTGGTAACCAAGATATGATATTAGACACACAAGGGTATTTAGGAAAACATAATGATTTACTTGAGTCAGAAAAATAATACAATAATAAGCAATTAATATAATTCACAATGTAGCTAAGTTTTTATAGGTAAGTTACACACTGGCTTCAATAAAGAGGATTTCACTCTATAACTTAACAAAAGAATATGAAACAGTTGAGTGAAAATAGAAACACTGAACTCTCCAAGAGTTCAAACTCATGTTTACTATAACATGGGCTCTCCTGCAATGAAACCTTGCATAGAGTAGTATTTCTGCTAATGTTTTGCTGCCATCTAGTGGCCAAAAAGTAGTACATAACTGCAGGCTTACCCTCTGTCCTTTTTGGTTTTGTCAAATCTGAAGTCTGGAGGATACTTGTGAAGTCTTATTAGATGGTCCTTCCTGAGTTTACTAGTCCTGAACTTCTGTCCACAGCCCTCCACCAAACACTGGTACTGAAAAATGTGAAGGATGTGTCAGGGAAAACTTATCTAGTATTCATCTAAGCCTAAGAGGAACACTTTCATGTTTTTTTTTTTTTTTTACGACTTACCATATCTTGCCTCTGGGCGAGGATAGTGAAGAGAGAGTCGTGCCACTCTTGAATGTGAATGTCCAACAGTCGGGCACTCGGCAGGGAGCGACGGCAGGAGCAGCACACATGTCTGTGCAGGGAGTTGTAGTGGTGCTCATACTCCTCCAAAGTGCTGAAGACTGCACTGCAGCCAGAGATGTGACAGGCAAACTCTGACACACTGAGAAAAGACAAAAAATATCCACAGCTGTTACTAAAAATGGTGGGCAATTTGTTGTTTGTTAGTCAAATATAGAGGTAGATGTTGGGATGCCACAAGTTCATACAGTATGTCTAGAAAAGTTATAAAGTTTGATATTAAAAAAAAAAACTTCTTTATCTAACCATTTGCCACTACCATATTCATGGAGGACTTTAATCTGTTCTTCTGCTTCAACCCCTTTGTTTCAGATGCTTGCTTGTTACTAAACCATGTACATTTTAATGTTCTTTGCTTTTCTGTGAAGAGCATCATCTTCCCAAGAATAAAATGGGTTACACAGTTTGTTGCTTGTTAGCTGAAATGCTAAAAACTTCGCTCAGTCACAGATATAATATGATTTTCATACCTGAGTGTTGGCTTGTCATCTGCCTCAGAAATGTAGAGGTCTTGCAGGTACATGTGTCTGTGAATGTCTCCATCCTGTAAACACCATTTGGAAGAATGGACAGCGCTTGAGTGGCGTCACCCACAGGTTTCCGAAGCACCATTTTGAAGTTGAAATTATGCAACGCTGGCCACCACTATATTGTGCTGGACCTAAGGTGGGCCGAATGACACCTGGGTGCTCTAATTAGCCATCTGTAACGTCACCTACCTGTCAGTCAAAGCGGCCATGCTATTTTTTTTTTTTACATAACTTGGTTGCCACTTGATCTAGAGCCAGTGTTTAGTTTGTCCATTCTGGGCTACTGTAGAAACAAGGCAGTTCAAGATGGTGGACTCCGCATTAGAGGACCCACAGGGTCTGTAGATATAAGAGCTCATTGTACGGTAACAGAAACCGAATTATTCATATTTCCAGGTGATTATACACTAATGGAAAATGTTATGTATATTATATTCAACTTCTTCCATATTCTGTGAATAGAGCTTTGGGCATGGCGACCGTTATCCCAGTCCTTAGTACTCGGCTCATTTTGTGGTTGCTAAGTTACCTCAAACAGCTCGTGGTCCTTGTGCAGGTGGATGAGCTGCGGGGTGAAGCTGAACAGGTTTCCCTCCTCAGTCTCACGCGGTCTCAGCTCGTGCGTGTCTCCTGTCGGACGGTGTTCGTCACAGCTTTTTACAAAGACGTGTCCCTCTGTTATTAGAGGTCGGACCGACTCTGGCTGCTGCATCGTTTACAGGCGTTTTCATACTCCGCTGACTGTTTAACTGCCCCGGAGAGTTTTCTGTTTTGATTGTCGCCGAGTGATGGCGTAATCTAATGTTTCTGTTTTGGCGGTTGTCAAACACAAAATGGTTCGTTGTCGCCACCAACTGGTCAGACCAGAGACAGTTTGGAAACACTCAGCGTAGTAAAAACTTAACATCCATTCCAGGCTGCCACAAAAACACAGTTCCTCATGTGTGTCATGTAACGTTACACTTATGTGGAGATACATGTTAGTTCCTTGATAAATTATAGTTTTGCTTAGCCCCATGTCAAAATCTTATAGTGTTAATTCTGTAAATATTCCTATGGTGTAATCAAATTATCACAAACTATAGGAGAGTTACTATTTGTTAAAGGTCCAGTGTTTAAGATTTGGGGTATGTATTATGTATAACTATGTTTCTGTTTATGTACAATCACCTTAAAATAATGAATACATTTTTGTTACTTTAAAATGAGCCTTTTATTTCTACAGTGGGAGCGGGTCCTCTTTCACAGAGTCCGTCATGTTGAAACACCATATTTCTACATTAGCCCAGAACAGACAAACTTAATACTGATCTAAGCCGGGGGCTTTTCACGTTTTGCCACTGTTGTTTCTTTTTCATACTAGGAAGCCCAGGTGAGGTGAGGAGATTGCAATGCAACAATTACATCACCTGATGCAACTAAATCCTATACACAGTGTAAACACATTTATTTTTAGTGTGATTTTAAAAACCTCTGAGTTGGTATTTTTTTGTTCTGTTTTGATATGTAAAATCTATGTGAACTAGTCTGTTCCCCTCTGCAATAAACTATTAAATGTCAGGATAAAGCAGCATAAAATTATTATTTTCACCTTCATAAGTCGTACACAGCAAACATGCTAAGTTACATTTACCTTAATTGTTATGTTTATGGTGCTATCTTACATGATAATCACTGTCATAATCCGGCATTTTACCAATAGATGGCGACAAATGCCACAGAGGGATCGTGTTGGGTCTGCTGTCAGTTTAAATTGAGTATTATTTGATACTGGTTAATATTATTAATAAATAATATGTAGTTTCTCATTAATTAATACTTCTTGTGCGCCCAGTAAAACCAGTCTATATATCTGCTGTACGTTTAAATGTAGCTTACAATACACTATAATAAATAGGGAAATAGACCAGAGTATTTTGTTAATCAAAGAAGAGCGATGTCTTAAAAGCAATAAAAGTTTCAAATAATCCAATAGCCTCATAACAACTTATGGGAATAATTACAACAGAGATTAAAAAAAAATCAGGACAAAGCAACCGGTAAAATAACTTCTAAGCGAGGTTTATCATCACTTTTTTAATCTCCCAAAGAAAACATGTCTGTAATTAAAATAATAAAAAAGTCTAGTACACTCAGCACCGCACACAATTCATATTCATTTCCTAAAGAAGGACGCTAAAGTTTCTAAAGAGTCGGGATGTGACTCATGTGGTCTGCCAGCCTCAAATGGTAATTTTCAGGATATTACACAGCAGAGAGGGCGGAGAACTGAAGATTTCAGTATTTCACTCAGACTGCCAAGCGCACAATGACACAGTCCGTCCGGTAGAGCAACATGACATATTCTGGATATTTTATATGGATTTTCTTCTTCTCATGGGGTACGACACATTTTTTGGTCTTTCTTTCTTTCTTTCTTTCTTTACTTTCTTTCTTTCTTTTTGTCTCATAAAACATCCCTGATACTTGCAGGAGTGATTGCGGACAGTGTGAGGACTCTACCTCATGTGATGAAGTACCAACCAGTGATACCTCAAAGGCTGAGGGATTCATCTCTCAGTAATGATGCTGCTACTCATCAGGTAACATACATTTTACTATTTTTACATTTTAAGTTTTGTTGGCCGTAACAGTTTAGTTTTTAAATCGTTTTAACCTTTAAAAAATGTGCTAAAAGTTCTAAATGTGCTTTCCTACTTCCTCTTTTCTCTCTCTGTAGACATACCCTGATGTTCTCCAGTACTCTTTGGAGATTGAAGGGAAAAACTACACACTGTACCTGGAAAAGAACAAGTGAGAAAACTTTTTTTAGTTTCTGAGCAGTGTATTTCGTGCATGCTGTTTTTATATATATTTACATATACAGAGCTTTCTATCATGACATTTAAAACTGTTCTTTTCAGAGATCTTGTCGGGAAAAGCTTTTCTGTGACACATTACTCTGATCAGGGTACCCAGGTCACATCTACTCCAGATCTTGGGGTATGTAGCTTTGCATTCTTTCACCACTATTTCGCTAACATTAACATGATCTCTGCCTGTATGATCTTCTTGCATTATAATGCCATGTGTCTTTTAGTTAATTGAAAAAGTTGCATCATTAATATTTAAACTGTAAGACTTGCTCAGTTGGAAGATACAAACACTGATTTTTCTTTTTTGAAGGTACTAAACTCAGACTTCTCACACTGAATTATCATTGCCTTTAACTGAACAGACATCAGTGCATATACAGGATATCCTGTACTACCTCCACACCCAGTTTCAGTGGTTTTGACTTGATCTTTTACCTTTATAGCAAGTAATAGTTGAAATGTAGTTAGTTAAATATAACTAACAGGGTTATCCTATTGATAAGTTTGATCTTTGAAATGTGTCCTGCAATTCTTACCAGTCACATTTTTAAGGCTCACAAGCATCACAGTCATCTTCATCACTGCCATCCACTAAAGTACTGACAAGGACATTTGGACATTTTTTTTTTTTTTGCAATGTGTCTCAATGATTTTCTCTTATTTCAAAAGTTTCTGATTATGAAAAAATTTCTCAATAACAAAGTTCCTCTTCATGAGAGGTAATGCATCACATTGCGGTTACTGTTATGGTTAATGTGGAAGCGGAAGGTTAAGTCACTACCATGTCACTAAGTCACTATGACACATGCAGTGCAGTGTATCTTATCAGATTAGACTGCAGTTTTAGTGTGAGGTGAAATTACTGTTTTGAGTCTGTGGCAAATAATGGATGTCTATTCAGGTTCACTGCTATTACCATGGGCACATTGTGGGAGTGGAGGACTCCTCTGCCAGCATTGGACTGTGCTCAGGAATCAAGTAAGTACTGCTGGATGTACTTTTTTTCCCATTTTGTTTCTCTAATTAAAAAAGTAGAGTAGTGGTAGACTGTGAATGTAATTAATTGCATGATGATTTGAGACTGTTTGTCCAATCAAAAGAGAGGATCAGTCCCTCAGCATCTATTTCCTCCATCATGAAGACCATTACGACTGTGTGTAGCTCTGTGTCTGAAAATCTATAACCCAATCAACAAATGCCATGCAAACTACTCTGTATAATGTCTGCCATAAAATATATTTCTGGTATTAATAGCTACGTGAGTTAAATAAATCTGTTTGCGACTTAGATATGCTGGAGAAAAAGAAATCGTGTCCTTTGTCCACTCTGAACTTCCTGTTTTGTACCACAGGGGCTTTGTGCGTCTCGGGGATCAAATGTACCTTATCGAGCCTCTGGCTGGCAGCGAGGCAGGACAGCAGGACAACAGACAGAACTCTGAAGCTCACAGTGACGAGGGTCTTCATGCTGTTTACAACTACAAACACCTGAGGAGGAAGAGGAGCTCCTGTTCCCATGGAAACACGACCACTTTCTATGATCATGGAGCTCATCCGTCTGGACTGTTCCAGCTCAGCAGCCTGGTAAAGACACACAGTGTGGACACATACAGTTATACACCAGGGTTTGAAGCCTGCAGCTCATATCTGATATCCAGTATTTTGGGCTACATTGTTACATTTAACAAAAGTAATGTTTATCTACATCATATTTATGGCAAAGAAGATTTTCCCCTTGATATAAGTGTGCTTCTGAGAGTTAATCAGTGAGTTAAAATCATTTGAAAATGTTGCCAACAAAGGGGAACAAATAAATAAATACACAACACGACAGCAAGAAAACAAGGAAGAGAGACATAACAGATCATTAATTAATACATTTGGAAATGATTACTTGGCGTGAGCCAGCTTCAGTGTGCATCATTTTGCATATTTAAATAGATAAAGTTACAAAACTGGACTCTGAGACACTGAAACTCTACTTTAAACTCAGTCAGTTATTGGTATATATTAAATATCCTTAAACCAATTTTTTTTTCCAGTTCCTCTGCGTTTTCTTTGTTTATTTTTTCATCATACCTCTCTTTTATTTACTGTAGTTTTATTTGCTGGATTATATTTTTGTGGTGGTGCAGATTTGTTTTAATTTTTGTTTTTTTTATTTCTGTTAAAAGCACTTATTATTGTTGATATCTTCCACCTTTTCAGAAAAGCAGTGCTCAGATAAAAAGCCGTACAGGAAAACCCAGGACAGTGGAGCTGGTTGTGGTGGTCGACAATACAGAGGTTTGTTTCCCTGTTGATTCCCTATCCTCTGATTCCTCTGACTGAGTTATTGTAGATGTTATTAATTAGTTCATTCATTTACCATTAAGGAAAAGACTTGGAATACCTTTAATATCTGATTCATTTGTTTGTATTGCTAATGTGAATAATCATTTCTTTTTAGTTCAAGAAGTTTGGCAGTAAGAAGACAATACAGGCCAGAGTGCTTGAAGTAGTAAACCATGTGGACAAGGTATGTTTGTTTCTCTGTAGTAAATTATTCAGCGGAAAAAAACACTCCAAAAGTTTTCCAAAGCTCAATTTTGTATAATTTCATGCAATTCCTCTTCTGGGTTAATTAAGTATTCCTATTTTTACCAGTTATTTAGTCATTTAGTGGGCTTTTTTCCCATGACAGTAGATAAGACTTAAATTTTGCTCACAATGCAGCATAGCCACATGTAAGTAATCTCTCCTGCTATTATTTGTTCTTTACTGACTGGAATTTAACCAATAAAATGAAAGAAAAGTTCTCTCACTGTGAAAATCTAACTTTGACTGTGAATCTTCACACCTAAGCTGAACATTTTCACACATATCACACAATCCTCTTTGCATACTCTGAAAAAGTAGTGCCAGCATGAATGTGCCATCAGTCAGCACTAGACCCAACAGTGGTTTCCTGTGACACGATTATAGATGAACCAATGATTTGAACTATTTACTTTCCAAATTTCCACTTTTTCAGTTTGCGCTAACACGCTGCTCTGTTTCAGCTGTATCGCCCCATGGGTGTCCGTGTGATGCTGGTCGGTCTGGATATCTGGTCACAGGCAGATCAGATAGAGGTCAGCTCTGTCCCTGAAGTCACGCTTGCCCGATTTCTCAAGTGGCGTCAGCAGGTCCTGCTGCCGAGGACCAAACATGACAATGCACAGTTCATCACGTAAGACACACTAAAAAGACAATCCCAAGATGATGTGTTAAGCTGTTAGAGCAGGAATCTAAACAGTTTTCCTCTTCTTCATTCAGTGGGATGGACTTTGATGGCTCCACTGTTGGCTTAGCGAACGTCAATGCAATGTGCACTGCTAACTCTGGAGCTGTCAATGAGGTACTTTTTTGTTGTAGAACTGTAAAGTTTGTGTGGAGAAATAAAAAGGAAATTAATTGGACTTACGTGATCATGATTACAGTTGTGCTCTATTCTAATTTGTCCACAGGACCATAACATTAACTCAATTGGAGTGGCCTCTACTGTGGCACATGAGATGGGTCACAACCTGGGTTTGTCCCATGATACTGAAAGCTGTTTCTGTGGTACCTCAAAATTGAAAGGAGGCTGTATCATGTCTGAGAGTGTTGGGTAAATACACTTTCTCACCACATAAACTCCTCTGAATCTAATATTTTTATTAACCCAAGCACAGCTGAAAGTAACGTTCCTTCTCTTCCCCTATTCTTGCTCTCTCTTGTCCTAGCCTTGAGTATCCAGAGCAGTTCAGCAGCTGCAGTCGGAAGCAGCTCAGCACGTTCTTAGAGGAGATCAACCCTGCCTGTCTGCTGGATACTCCCTCAACTGATCGCATCTATGGAGGGCCTGTGTGTGGAAATGCCTTCCTGGAGCCTGGAGAGGAGTGCGACTGCGGCACTGTGAAGGTTCGCTCACACAGTGTACATGCACACAAACACATAACCAAAGCACACGAGGGAAGCTAGGTTGTAATGTGCTCCATCCCTCTTTCTGTCTCATAGGAATGTAAGAATCCCTGCTGCAATGCCACTACCTGCAAACTTGCTGAAGGAGCCAAGTGTGCAGAGGGAGAGTGCTGCGAAAGATGCCAAGTAAGAAATACTCACTATGTCCTCTCTAGATGTGTGAAGTCACAATCATGCTAATTGTGGTACCATACAGCAAGAGACTGTCTGACTGTGCCGTCTGGCCAGTTATGTGCAAGTGTACATATTTTAGTAGTCGGTACATCACCAGCTGTGTTTCTGTCTGCTCTGCAGCTGAAAGCGTCAGACAGCGTCTGCCGACCAAGGGCAGGAGACTGTGACCTAATAGAATACTGCACTGGATTCTCGGCCTCCTGTCCAACCGATGCCTACACACAAAATGGCCTGCCCTGCAACCGTGGCAAAGGATACTGCTTTAATGGACAGTGCCCTTCACGGGAGCAACACTGCAAGAGACTTTGGGGGCCATGTAAGTGTTTTACCAGCGAACCAATCTGTTTATGTATGTTTTAACTCTGGTACTTCAGGACACTGCAGCCATCTTGTCTGTTTTGATTCCATTTAGATGCTCAGGTAGCTGCAGATGCTTGTTTCTCCCACCATGGAAACTGCAGAAAGGCATTTGGCCAGAGATGTTTAAGCCGGTATGTAATGAAAAGCCAAAACAATATTATTGTGTATTATAGTGTTGTTGTTGGTTTTTGGGATCATTGCTTTATGGCTTTTGGTTACAGAGATCAATCCTGTGGGACACTTTTCTGCTCCGGAGGCTCGGAGTTTCCAGTGACATCCTCAAAGACCTACAAAACTTTACCAAATGGAGACACATGCAATGAGGCAACTATGAAACCCGAAGACAACTACCCTGCAGATCTGCCCATGGTGCCTACTGGTACCAAGTGTGGTAGCAATATGGTAAGAAAACTGTCCATGTTGTTGTTAGAAGTAAGGATCAACACAACCTCTGTGGCCTCCTGTCTCAATGTCTGCACAATGTCTTTCAGGTATGCTACAATCAACGGTGTCAGGACATCAAAAACATAAAAGCGTATGGAACGAACGACTGCTCTGCCAAATGCAACAACCGCGGGGTAAGAGATTTGTTAAGCTTGCAACACTTTAGAGCACTGTAGAGTCACACCAACATGACTTACTGTGAGTTTGACCTCTGGCAGGTTTGTAACCATGAGAACAAGTGTCACTGCGACCGTGGCTGGGCCCCGCCTTTCTGTGATGTGCCGCACTCAGAGCAGAATGACGGTAACATACATTATGCCTCTCTGTATGCTTGACCTTTAAATGACCATGCTGTGCACATGGCTGTCTGTGTCTGTTCCTCCTCTGCTGTTTTTCACCAGGACTGAATACTTGAAGTAGATTTCTCATAGACTCCTAAACAATTGTGCTCTGTTCCAGTGAGAACAAACAGACACTGATCTAATGGAATTCCCCCATTAGGCTGTACAAATGCAGTAATGGCGTTACAGTACATTTTGTTTACTGAGTGGGTGACGTAGGTTGTTACATGCTCATTCTGTGTTGCAATGTGTGTGTTTGTGTGTGTACAGAGTCAGGTCCAGTGGTGTTTATTGTGTCGGTGGTGGTTGGCGTACTTCTGCTGTTGGTCCTAGTTATCGGGAGTTTGATGTGCTGCCTCAAAAAGAGGCGACCTGCAAAGAGGTACAGGAACAAGTCTCACTATGAAGCTCACTATGTCCTTTGAGTCACACCACAACAGTTTCTTTTTATTTTGTCCCCTTTTTAATCACAGCTTCTGTGTGTATTCCTTATAGATGCTTCCAGTCTACCTCAGGACAATCCAACCCATTGTTTCGCTCAAGCAGTACACGAGGCAGCCCACGTCTCGGATCCACAAACATCAGCCAGCCTATTTTTGTGGAGTCTTCAGCCACTCAAGCCTGTAAATCTCTGTCTTCTGCTCCTGTCAGTCCACATACTAGAGCACTCAAGCCCAGCAGAGCAGCTCCAGAGGTGAGTTTCAGCACCGCAGTGACACTAACACACTGCATGTGTTAGCTTTTATCCTTCTTTGTACCTTAATATTTGCATTTGTGGCATCTGCAGTCTGCACTGAAACCATGTCATTGTGGTTATTAGTTTTGGATAATTGGCCCACATTTGAAGCTAGATACTGACAACCAATGAGTTCCAGGAGAGCAAATCAGAATCACGAATCGGCAATTATTGTAATGAAGCTGCAAAACAAACAAACAAACAAACAAAAAAAATATGATTAAAAAAGATTAATGAAGCTTGTGCTTGCACTCATCTCTGTTTTTGTCTCTTGCAGCCACCTAAGAAAGTCCCAGCTGGACCTCAGCCATCAAAAAGTCAACAGGTAATCTGATCTACTTTATTTAAATGTGGTAATATTTATGTGCAATTGCATTCCTTATTGTTTGTCTACTGTATATTAAATATGTGTTTTTCTTTAGACTGCAAGGCCATACATGCATCAATCACCGGTTTCAACCAAGCCAATCTATATTGAGGTAAACTTTCATACAGGATTTTTAGTCAATTTAATAGTTTGTTTTTGCTTTGCATTTAACTATGATTATACATGTATGATCATCTGTGACAATTAAAATGAATGAATGATGTATTCATTGTTGGTTGTTTCTTTTTTTTTTTTTTATCAGGATAAGCCACTACCTCCATCCAGACCTCTGCCACCACTTACAACAAAACCGGTAAATGTCATGACAAGTCACTTCAGCTACAATTTTCATATATTCATCTTCGCAAGTGTAACTGTTCTTGCCACTTGTTTGAAATGTAAATATGCGCTCTCTAAGGTCACGAAGCCAAGGCCTCCGATGCCTCCAGTGAAGCCGAAGCCCTCGGCAGTACAGTCTCCACTGCCACACACTCAGCTGGTATGTATTCAGGCGGCAGCCAGAGTCAACCAGACTTTCCTAAATCCTCCATGATGACATTCAAACATTCCTGATGTTATTCAAGACATTCACGTTCATAAAGACGTTTGTGGTTTTGGCCATTGTTTCAACATACCAGTGAAATGAACAAGCAGCAGCTCAGTGTTAGTGAGTTACTAAGCACATAAACATCTCCCGGCCTCCACTGGATGACTAGGAAACAGATAAGAGGAGTTTGGAGAAAGAATTGAGTGGTACTGAGGGTCGTGAAGCTCATCAGTAGCATGCTTGTTGACAGTGTTTGCTTTTCTAGCTTGCAGTGAGATCCGCCCTGAAGCCCCCCAGCAGACCCAGATGATGGAGAGACTAATTCAGCCTGGTGTAAACACTGAGATCCTCTGACAGAGGACACTGTTGTGGTCCCACCTAGACGGACTTAGAAATCCTCTCAGGAGACGCTCGTCTGTTTTAAAGTGGAAACAAGATCCACTGAACAATAAGTGACAGAGCTTTTCTGTCAATTGTAATCTCACTTTAGAAGATTATCGCCGTCTGTGTCTTGCTTATGTAAGCCTTCAGTATGTTGATGAAAACCTGAAGCCGTGATCGACAGACTCGACGTCTGTGCTCTATGAATGACAAATGGCTGTGCTGCCATGATGATGTTATTTGCTTTTTAAGGGAAATGTCTCTCTGCCTCTGATCTTTGGATATGTGAACACGTTATGAGGCAATTGCACTATCAATGCTGTAAGTGTTTTACTAACTGTTACTGTTCCCTCACATAGTTTTGGTACTGCTTTTCTAAGAAATAATGTTGTTAAGGGATTTTAAAATGTTGCACCAATGTGGGCACTTTACAGTTCAGGACTAAAGTTCTTGAACTTGTTATTTTTTGTTGTTTATTTTTTTGTACTAACTTAGGTATGCTTGACTTTGTGAGACTGGATTATTACATGCAGATGTTTTTGTTTTTTGTGTTGACTCAATACATGCTGATTGTAATTCTTCAAGGGATTTTATATAAGGCATATTCTATGCAGCAGATGAAATCCTTCACTCATTAAATGCCAATGATTGTGATCCAGTGAGGATTCTGCCTTGATTCGTGCTGCAAACTTTGAACTGAAAATGTGTTTCCTATTTATTGAGATCTTCTTTTTTTTTTTGTCTTTAGTCTTTGTAAAAGAAAAAAAATAGAGCTTACAATAAAAAACAATCGCCACATTCACTGTTTAAGTCCATTTTATTCGTCTTTATATTAAAACGCCATAATCGGTGCGATGGCTTGAGCGGTCGCCTAGCAACGCCGTAAACAACTTGTTGTCGAGGGAAGCTAACGAGCTAGCTAACAGTTTGGTCTTTCACAAAGTGTGCTGAAATAAATGTCTCTTTAAAAAAAATAAAATAATGGACCGAGAGCTGAACGAAGAGGAACTACAGGATTTATATGCGTGGATAGACAAAATACCTCTGTCCCGACCCAAAAGACACATCACAAGAGACTTCAGCGACGGAGGTAGTTAATTTAGCCTCTTTGGCTTTGCTAGCAGTCCACACGGGTGGTCGTGGGTTAACTAAACAAGCAGCAGGAGTAATATGACTACTATCTCCAGCTACAAGCTTCTTCTTCGGCTCAAATGTCTGTCTGTCTGTTTGTTTATTTGCTTAGTTGTGACTCTGCCTCTCTGTTGAATTGTAGTGATGGCTGCCGAGGTTGTAAACTATTTCTTCCCAAAGCTTGTTGACCTGCACAACTATATTCCTGCAAACTCCTCACAGCAGAAGTTCAGTAACTGGAACCTACTCAACAGGCAAGACACTTAAGACATTTAATCTTTTATTTGTTTGTTCAAACTGCATGTTTAATGAAGAACCGCATGAAGGACACATGAAGATGAACCCCAGTTTGAAGGATCTAAATGTTTCCAATCTGACTTTGTATATGTTCACATCTCTCCAGAGTACTCTTACACAAACACACACTAAACAAAAAAATCATCTCAATTAATATCTCTTAATCCTAACGACAGCAGCTTTTGCTTTTCAATTAAATTTGCAACAAACACAGAGGACGCTGTGGGCCTTTGCATCTGGTCGTGAGAACCAGTCCAACACACACCCACTCATCCCCTCCCTGGCCACTGATATGGCACATAGCCAGCTACAGATTTGTGGGTCTTCTCTGTAAACACATTGGCCCCCTCGGTGTTTAGCGTCATCAAGCATCATCAGTTAAATCACTCTCAAGCTGCATTTCTTCTTGTGACGAACAAGAAGAAAAGCAGATTGAGAGTTTTGTAAAATAGAAACATCTGTGGGTTTTTTTTGTTTTGTTTTTTGTTTTTTTTCTATCGGTCAGGAAGGTGTTTTCCAAGCTGAACTTTCACGTGCCCGAGGAGACAGCAAGGAAAATTGTACTGAGCACTGCAGGAGCGATAGAGCCTGTACTGAGCGCCCTCAGGGAGAAGATAGACAAGAAACTGGAGCATGCTACAGAGAATATCCTGGTGTGTACCATATGTTTATGCATATGTGTCCTATGAGACAAACAAACAGGTGACAAATCGAGGGGAAAACCAACACAAAGTGTCTTAATAAGGCTTAGTAAAGTGTCTTAGTAAGTGCGCCTTGGCATTGATTGTACATCTAGGTCTGTGGAATTCTACTACAGGGATGAACCCCATTCTCACAAAAGATATTCACTCATTTGGTGTTTTGTTGATGGTGGTAGAGAGTGCAGTCTAATATTTCTGTCATTAGGGTTGAGATCTGGTGACTGCAATAGGTCATAGGTCATATTGACATCATTCAGTGACCTTAAATGCCCTGGATGGCATCTGCATTTACAATGTTTCTCCACTCCTGTACTCTAGGTTTGTCTGTACATATTATTAGGATCACATTTTGTCTGCTTGAATGCTAATTACAGAATATATTAATTAGTGCGGCCTGCTTTTTTCCATGTGAATCAAACAACTGTCCTTAATAGCTGTGCTAAACTATTATTGCTGGAAAAATAACCACATTTTTCTTTCTAACTCAGCATTTGGAATACTACGACACCAGGAACCAGGAGAAACCTCACACAGGTAGCGTAGTATTTCTGTTTTTTATTCTTCTGCCGTCACATTTGACCTCACACAACTTGCATTACAGGATGGAAATTTCTGCAGAAGTAATTGCAACTAAGCCAGTGAAATATGGAAATGGTGTACGGAAATTGAGACTGCTGAATTCACAAGAACCTGACTTAACGCCTTGTGCAAGATATCATCTTTTGTTAGCCTCATCTGTGCGGTGAATTAGCTGACGCACTCAATTTAAAACCCTGACTGATGTGGCACAATCCAACATTTGTCCTTTTTTTAGAACAGGGAGGGAAATATGTGTAATTTTAGACTGTTTTTAATAGTCTGATGAGCTACGTTTGTTGTCAGCTGACAAACACAAAATCAGCATATTCTAGACTCACTGAGGTGTTCTTTGTCTCTGAGTGACTGCTGTAAAAGTTTTGCAACGATTTCTGCAACATCTTATCTGCTTCTTGTTTTCTCTTGCCTGTTCTGCTATTGTCACACAGACACACAAACATCACTACATTTCACGGCATCCGAGGGGACTGATTAGAGAACCTTTACAGTGACGTGTCTCTCTTCCGTTTCCCACACCTCATCTGTTCCTAAAACTACCCTGCCAAGCTGACCTCAGGCCACTACCTCCCCCCTCTGCCTTTTCCTCTTCCATCTACACCCCATCCACTATCAGACGCACAGCTCAGGCCTTCATATCAACTCCTAACATCACCAGATGGCCTTTATCGCTGGCCTGAGCTCAGCACTGCTGTAGGCCTCCCTATTTATCTCTGTCTCTGTCTTCTAATCTTCCCTCCCTGTTTTGCCCTTTTACCTTATTTGTGACCATAAGATTCTTTTTGGATGAATCCCTGCAGGTTTCTAACAACAGCGGAGTTTTTAAGTCACATAATAGTTTGAAAAATGTTATAGTTTTGTTTTGTGGTCTTCAGAATTTCATCAGACTGAAGTGAAAGTTCTGGATCAGCTGCCGGGAGAAGCGAAAAAAGATGAAAAGAGCAGACCAAAAAAAGGGTATGACCAATTGTTGCTTTTAATGTCATTTAAATAGCAGTCTTCATTATAATAATGTTTCTTTTGTTTTGTTATTGTTTAGTAAACCGCAGAACACAGTGCAGTTTTACACAGACATGGACCCCAAGTTACGGCAAATCCTGCGGGAAAAAGAGCAAGCTGTCATGGATTTACAGGAGACCGTGGAGGTACAGGCACACACACACACACACACACACACACACTTTAACCCAGGAAACATTCAGCTGACTGGCAGAACATCTGCAAACAAAAATCACCTTCCGTTTTGATATCCTGTAAGGGAAGAGCTTTGTCATACCAGTAATATTGTTGCAGATGTGTGCAGAGAGATAGAGAGACAGAGAGAGAGAGAGAGAGAGAGAGAGAGAGAGAGAGAGGCATGTGTGATATATGCGTCATGAGCTGTGTCAGCAGTGGTCAATGAATCAGTATCTACTCAGCAGATCTAACTTTTTTTTCTTCTCTGTCTGTAGCCACATCTCCATGTTAAGACAAAGGCAGCATGTTCACTACAATGTACACTCTTACTGCTTACATCATTCACACTTTGGAAATAAACCTATCTAGTTTCACCACATTTTATGTCTTTGTGTGTGTAGATCCTGCAGATGAAAGTGACCAGGTTAGAGCATCTGGTTCAGTTGAAAGACATGCGAATTCAAGATCTGAACCGGCATCTGGAGACGTTCAAAGGAAAAGACATTAAAGGCTGATACAAAGATTACTTACAGAAGTAGCTTTGACATACAACCGTGTGACTCCTCCAATAAACTCTTACTTTGTTGAAAACTTCTGTCAAGGATCAGTTCATAGAAAGTTCCGAGATTGTTCTCCTACCACGTCAAATGCATCAGACCTGTTGAAATGCACCAGCGGGATTACACGTGTTACGTTTTGTCTTGCTTGCATTTTGTCATGAAAAAGCAGGGGTTTGGTAATTGTATTCTGTTAACATTACTTACAACATTTACAAAAGAGGAATGTGAGTACTTAACCATTCCAGTGTGTCTGTTTGATATTAAAATGTGTTTAATATGGTCTAACAAGGGCAGTTCATATTATAGCCTTCTCTAATAAAAAAAAAAAAAATGTTTACCTGCAATTATTGTATACTATGTCTTTGTGTTTAAATCTTATCTAAGGAGATCATACTGTAAAGGGTTTATCAGCCTGTTTGTTGAGGATTTGAGTTGTTTGCTTAATATGAATACTTTTTGTTAGGTCTTTATGTATCTACAGTCTTCTTTTACCGACTGTGCCTTTACTCGCCCCGTGACTTCTGACTGCCAAGTGCTCAATAAATCACCAATCCACAATCCACATCAGCTCTCCACAGTTTCTTTTTTGGTGTGCAAACCAATTCCTGTGAATAAAAAAATAAAAGGAATAATACGCACAGTGTGAGGTGTAAGTACACTGTCACTTCCTTGCAAGTCAAACATGACTTCATTCATTTTCTGTGAAACTCTAGTTCCTTTTTAAGTGGGATCAGAGTGGACAGACGCAGCCATTAACAGTTTCATTTGCTGCTGTTGCAAGTGTTGCCTTGATATTTAATGTATGATGACCAAATATAGTAAAGCACTGCCAGCTTTGATCTTACTGAGCTGTATCGGGAGTAGATGACCTTTAGCAGCCTACTGCTGTCACTGAGGGTTGTGTTGATCACCTTCATACCACCCAATCAAACCTTTCAAGCTTGAAGCAATATACTGAGTAACAAGTCTTATTATTATTATTTTAGTATTGATACTGAAACATTTTTCATCACTCCAAGTAGGCAACATTTAGCTAAATACAAAATGTGTATATGAAAATATCATTTATATCATTTGTACCATACACATATACATCTAATACAACGGTACATATAATTAACTCAAGAAAAAAGTAATTGAGTAATTTAACAGTGCTACATGAAGTCATGCTGGTGTTAAAGAGTCTGACAGCTGTTGGAATGAAAGAGCCGTGGTAGCGCTCTGTCTTAAATGGTGGGAGTATGGTGGGCATTTGCTGAAGAAACTACTTAAGGCCCCCACAGTCTCATTCAAGGAGTGAGGAGTTGTTGATGATGTCAGTAATACTTCCGGACCACCATAGGGGAAGTCTGCAAACCAGCTTCTGCAAATAAAATTACATGCAGTGTGAGCTGTACGTACACTGTGACATCCTTTCAAGTCATACATTACATCACTCATTTTCTGTGAAACTCTTTCATTCTTAAGTGTCATAGACGTAATGAAGCTATTAATGGTTTCCCGCACAAAGGGCAGTTTATAATCCAAGTTTTATTTCAGTCATTTGAAGGATCAAGCCTAAAGACCTGGTCGTACCAGGATTATTCTGCCATCTTCATGACATGCTTTGTTCCAGAGGTTTGATGACACACAGACTGTTAGGAGGGCTTGGTTGTAAACTACTAGCTGGCAAGCTAACCACCGCCATGCAACCCATCCATGAGCTAAGACATGCTAGCGTGAGTTACTGAGAAGAGCTTCTAATTCCTCTGTACTGACTCATTTACTTCTCTTTTTTATATCAGGATGATACACCATGTCATTAAATAAAGAGTTTTATTAAAAACAGAGCCACTCCACCTTTGTGGAGCAGTTTATACTCCAAAAGAGTTGTAGAGGTTACAGGAAAGTGGATTGTGACACACAGCTAATCAGCTCTCATAGCTCTTCCTCCATTTTGGACTTTCTGGCTAACATTGGTAAACAATGCAAATTGCAAAATGCAAATTTACAGGTAGAAGTTGTGGATTTACCACAAAATCTAATCTAACACTTTACATATTGTGAGAGGGTCCTAACTCAAGGTAATCCTGATGATATTAACAGGGTTACTTTTCCAGAAGTGAGCTCCCGTCAGGCACACTGAGAGAGGCTGAGTCACACTCCTCATGATCAGCGCCCCTTTATAGGCTGACTGATAATTTACAACAGGGAAATAAACGAGAACAAAGCACAAACGGGTTGATTAAAACAGGCATACAGTAGATGACATAGTTAGGTTCAGACCTAAACTGATTGGAGTAGTGAGTACAAAATCCATCCTGAGGATCACAACCTGAGGAAGTCGGGTTGAGAAAAAGCAAAGCTAATGCTCTTTGAATGAATGTTGCGTCCAACACACACACAGGTCAGGAATGTGAGAGAAAACTGCAAAACAGAGCAGCTATTGATGAATCATATTCAGTATCACACTGTTGTTCAGGGAAGGGATTTATAGCCCAACACTCGGAGATGAGAGACCGCACCCTTGTCTCTGGGGAAGGGCAGATCCAGGGAGGAGTCAAGGCTAGAAGGATCATGCAGGATCTGGTGATCAGGGACAAAAGGAAGGAAAGAGAAGCGCTGGCTCATCCAGGAGAAGCAAACCTGACCTTGACCCCATTTCCTGAGAGGGAGGGGATTTTAAACTGGCTCTGAACCCCTGACACATCATATCAGACCACCCATTAAAATGAGCGCAGACCACCAGACATCCACGAAAAACTGTTAAGTAAACAGAAATTAGGACAAGCGAGGTTTATTTACACTCTCAAAAACGCTCTATGGCCGTATTTCTCACAGATCCTGACATCAGGAAAACCCTGATCTGCAGCCAGACTAAAACCAAACACCCTCCCTCAGAAAGCAAAGACTGACGAGCTGGCTGTGAAAGGATACCAGATCTCTGTAAGGGACTGAGGGGTCATAAGAGGAAGCCATCCCTCATGTGGTCATTCAGGCAGTGGTCACACGCACACACACACACTCTTTGAATACTTCCTGGAAAGCCTTTGTGAACAGCTGACTGGCCTTGCTGAGGGCAGGACTTAAGGTTTGGAGTCAGTCCCTTGGGATGACCATTTTACAAACTCAACAGACACATGTTTTATATTTGTAGTGTTTACAGCAGTTTATGTGGGTTAGAACAACAGGGACTGTTTGATGGATTGTGTCTGTATTTTCACTCAGTGTTAAATGAATCACGTTGCCAATAACTCCAAATTAGTGACTAGACAACACATGCACATCATATGAATTACCTTTTTTTAATAAAATATTTGGTGGAATCTCAATAATAGTGATTTAGTACAGGCTCAAATAAGATTTTGAGTGCATGCAGTGATGTGTCTATCAACCATTTGTAAACTTAAAACACTAAAAATCTAACTTTGTGAATGTATGAAGTCTATTTTGGCCTCTCTTTTAGTCAATACTAAGTTTAAAATCCAAATTTTAGTATAGTGTGTGTACTTTAAGTATCCCACACAGAGTTTCTCACACTTCTCTTCTTTAAATCTTTACTCAGATGTTTTTCTTTCCCCCTCAGTATTTGCATAATCTCAGTTGATTTTTGTGTGCAGTCTGACTTCTCACAGCTTTAAATATCTGTAAACTTCATTCCACACACTTGCTTATCTTATTGAGCCTTCTTTGAGTGCATAATTTAGTCTTGTTTGTCTTTGAATCACAAATCTCCCCACAATGAACCAGAGAATTCAGTATTTAACATGGTGTTAGCTCGCCTCCTGTTGGCCTCCGCGCACACTACACAATGCCCACACACAAATCAACACATGGAGAAGAGAGGTACCAAAATAGGTTTTATTTTACATAAGAACATTGTCAAAACGTGAAAACATTTTTTTTTTTTGCATATAAACCTTTTAAAACAAGGAGACAATGTTTGAATTTCACAGATTGTACAAAATATTGACCACAAAATCATTTTCATGAGTGATTCATACCCCTCTTTTGCATCTTTATTTGAACCCGCCACCAAAACAAATGCCTTTAACTACCATTCGGAGGTCAAGTAAACATCACAACGTCTTCCAAACACTAGTAGTGTCCGCTGCTTTCTCAGCTAGAGTCTATGAGGAGGGTGCACAGTACAGTATGTACACCTTCGCTCTTAAAAAGTCTCAGTTAGGTTCAAATGGAGCTTTTTAGTTTATGAGAATCATCGCTGAATCTTTAAGTCTCGGGTAACCCATTATCATTTAAGGCTTGATTTCTGAATATTGGAAGTATTTCCATGTTTCTCAAACACAAAGCTGAGCAAAATCCAAAAAAGCTCAAACACAATAAGAACTAGCACCAACTTGCATCTTAGTTAAGCCCATTAACATTCATCTTTAAATAGAAAAAAAAAGCATGTTTTTATGTAGTACTGAAACTCGTGTTGTCATATAAAACTCACCAGAGGTTAAGTGTATGTTACTGTTTTAATCAGGAGCTGTGTGTTACC
The DNA here is from genome assembly GCA_028641955.1 of Protonibea diacanthus. Taxonomy (NCBI): domain Eukaryota; kingdom Metazoa; phylum Chordata; class Actinopteri; family Sciaenidae; genus Protonibea; species Protonibea diacanthus. The sequence continues at coordinate 13,540,908 of CM053989.1, forward strand.
ATTAAAATCCTTGAAATTATCCGTTTTAGCCAAGAATGAAAAACTTTGCAGTCCAACAAATTTTAAATTATAAAAAAAAGTTAACATCGATAAAGGAAATGAACTTTTGTTTAGATTGTTTATACTGACAGACCAACATCTTATATAATATTTAACATCTCAGAAACCTAATGTAGATGGTATGTTTAAATGGTGACTGCATCATAAAAATGGCACCACGCCGATTTTGATTCCAACAGAAAGTGTTGTAATTGTTGCAGACAATGGACTTTTCTTTAATTTAAATCAGAACTTTGCTTATTATTATTATTATTATTATTAAATCAAATAATTATTTTCTGTTCCAACTTCAGATTCAATTAACAGATTTGAACATACATAACATATACTTTCTTTTCTGGCAATTTTAAAGAGCAATTTTGACCAACACTGAGCAGCTGTTTCATTAAAATGAAAGTCAGTTTCCTGAGAATTTACATTCCAACCACATCTAAATAAGCTGTACAGAGTTGGCAGACAATCGCAGGCACTACTAATCATCTGAATCAAGCCTTTACAAATTTTCCACATGCATGGCTCCGATAATCAAACCCAGATGGAGGAAAGAAAGATGCACGGACTTCTTGAGAAAGAACACAACTTCTTCAAGTGGCACAGTTATTCAACTGCTTCTTATATTATTCAACTTTTAACCACCTGATTTATCTTGTCGAAGAAAATCAGATTTTCTTTTTAGAACCTCTTTTTCTCTCAGTTGGCTTCACAGTAAATTCCACAACGGATGTTAGTGCAGCATCTCAAGTCTTTCTATCATGGCTGCACTCTGAGCCACAGGTACTAACAGCAAACTATCACCAAGCTAACAGAACAAAAACTACAGTACTACCAATCTAATGACGCTTTATATTAACTATAGAACTATAGAAACTGAACACACAATGGCATCCCTCCAACTTCAAAGACTTGAGTATCTGTAGAGTAGTACTAAACTTTTCTAATTTCAGCCAATTAGAAATGTGGGCAGGGCTCACTTCTCAAAGACTCTGCATAATGCTCTAACTACTGCATATAACCAATCTTAACTAATCCATACACAAGCAGCATTTGATAAGAGGTTTGATTAAAACAGCCCTCACACTGACTCGTGTTGGAAGAGAAGATTTGATGGCACAGAGACGACCAACCTACATCACACACTTGCCAAACCATCCAGCTTTTAATTAGTGTCACCTGTCGATTCCAGTTCAGCTAAACCAGAAATGAATTCTCAAAAATATAGAATTTTTCATCACAGACCGCTCCTCTTGCATACGAACAAACAAACAAACAAACAAAATGGATGCAGGATCCAACAGCAAAGTTAAACACTGCACTGTTTGCAAGCACATGTAAATTAGGGCGACTACTTGCTGTCGCCTTCCCAGGCATAAGCACTTATTATGCTTTTGATTTGCTTTTTAACTATGGCATCATTCTCATTCCTAAAACTCTTTCCAGAGTGGAAGATGAAAAACAACATTTCCCTTTTATCTTGCCTTCTTCTGCTTGTTCTTACATTTTCCTGATCTCTCTCTGCCATTTTGATTTAAGACCAAAGTGTGTTGTTCAGCAAACTAGCTGCAAAGCTATCCCACCCATCATCTTCAGTTCAGTGCTCTCCACCTCACAGACAGGAGTCCTCATCGGGTTCTCCTGTCCTGTGCAGCGGTAGAGCTGTGGACTCACTGCCCATCCTGCTTCAAGTCTTGTTGGGGGGGATTAGAGGAGCGTGCAGACTTTGGTGGGCTGCTGATTCCTTCTACAAACATGTTGGGGATCTCCTGGCCAAAGTAGATCTTACTGTTAGCTGCTATGGCCTGGTACTTCATCAGCTCCAAGTACTCGGGGGTTAACTTCAACTGTAAAGATTGAGAAGACAGACAACAGTATGTGAGGATTAGATTATGGTTTTATCATTCTTCATGACAATAATGATGTGAATCTTAATGTGACCTGACAAAGTACTGCATGGCTGAAAAGATTTGGTTCAAAAATGCTTGATGCTGCTTGATCACCAGCCAGACATGCAGTAGAGATGAGTCATTTTTACTACTGGGTAAAAGGTGTGGTGTGTTCAGTTCAACTGTTTTCTGCTTGAGGGCAGTTTAGTTTTTGCTGAAGAGTCCTGTCTAATAGTGAGTTACACTGTTGTGTATTGTGTTTCCTGCTGCAGAGGAAATTAAGTTCCTGTTTATGGGTGCCATCCTTCACCAGCAGAGCGATCTGGATCACTATGCCAGTTAGCAGCTACAAGGGAGGTTAAATTTGAATAATTGGTTGTCGGTGAACATTGTATTATATTTTGCCTTGAAATGTCTAACCAATACAGCATTTACATGTAAAGTTGGTTAAAGTTCAGCACTGACTAACTGACAGCTGACTTACATCGTTAATGCCGGTCAGTTTGCGTAAGGGCTTGGATCAGATGCTTATTTCTAAAGAGGAACAGAAATCTGTGGCTGCCAAACACCCTGTGAGCAGCTCCTACTATAATGTTTATATTGTAGTTATCACAAAAATGCCTTACTATATAAGGATATTATTTCAACCCCATTACATTAGATGTTGTGTGTGTGTTTATGTATGAAACAGTGTCAACACCATTTTTTTTTTTACCCTATTTGATTCAGCAAACTTGGCAGCAGTGTAATATTCTGCATCAGCCTTTGCCTTCTCCCTCGCCAAGAAGGCAGCATCTGAAACAAAGAGACAGTGTTGAATGAGACAGACACATGACGGACCAGTTCACGACATGCCACCTCGCACAGAAGAAAGCAGAAAGCAGTGAAGCTAACCCTCTATTTCAGAGATCCTCTTCTCCGTCTCCTTCTCCATGACCTTCTGTTGGAAATGGATCTCTGCTACCTGGGCCACTTTCTGAGCCTCTGTGGGACAGAGAAACAGACGCTTCAACAACTGTACAGGAGGTGGAAGTTAAAGTTTAGTAGGGTTACACATGATTGACTGAAATAGAGGAAACAGTTAAAATTCTAATGATAGTCATGCAAATGCAAGCCAAGCATTTTTTTTTTTTTTTTTACAGTTAAACACAAACACATTTACCAATAATGGCCTTTTTTCTTTCAGTTTCTGCTTCCTTTTCCACCACCTTCTGAGTCTGAGCGGTTATCAGCAGACGAGTCTTCTCTGCTTCCCTGCAAATATATATAAACACACACACATACACACAAATGGTTCTTGCAAATGTGATCTCACTTGAACTGAGTGGGTGGGGAACAGGAGAGAATCTGAAACATTCAATAAGACAGCGCTAGTAAGTACAGATTTACAAACTCACATGAGTTCAAAGTTCCTCCGGATGGACTCTGGGATCTTTGGCTTGGTAACACGGACTGCCTTCATCAGGACGTTGAAACAGTGCAGAGGGAAAAAAAAGAGACAAATTGACCTTTTGCTCACAGTCAATCTGCAAATAAGCTTTACAGAAAGCTGACCAATCACAATCGTTCCTGGGATTGCCTACAGCAAAACTACGTCTTATACATGATTAATTCTGCAGCTATGCCTTTGTGAACACACCTAATTATCTTTTCTATCCAGTATACTGCAGCCCTGAGTGAGCCAGATTCTTCTAGTTGTCTATGTGATTTGTATTTCTACTTCCTTTGCCGTGTACTGCTATGTGTATTTAAATACCTGTATTGTGAGTCCAGGTGCCATCATATTAAGATCTTTTTGCAATGCAGTCTTCAAGTTCTCATCGATAATGTCTGCAAGACAACAAACAGCAGCTGTCTGAGCACACAACACGCCACATATCACATTTTAGGAATTTCAGGAATCAACACAGCACATGTTGCCGTCTATGCACTGCATTAAAATGACAATGGACAACATTATTTGTTTCAGTACAAAAGTGTACTCACCGAACAACTCAATGTAGACCTCCTGTAGTGTGTGTACACTGCAGAACTGGTTGAGTTCATGGTGAATCTTGTTGAATATTAGAGTTTTGTCATAATCAGCAGTGTAGTTTCTCACAATGTCCACGACTGCAAACAAATAAACAAAAGCGACAGTGAATTGCCAAGCAGCTGGGACGGTTAATGAGTCAACCTGTTGCAGGACATTAGACGGTTTTGTACCTGCTAGAGGGACCAGCATGTTAACGACTTCTATCCTGTCAAAATAAATCATCACACCACCACTGAAAAGAAAAAAACAAAACAGAAAACTGTTAAACACGTAATCATTTTCATAAATGGATCAATTTCTCAACAGCTAGATCGATAATCTCAGTCTTACCTTGTTCCACAAGGCACATTCTTGATCTCATCAGTTTGGAGTGTCGTCTGAAACACCAAAAAAAATCTCAAGAATTCAAAACAATCAAGATTATTGTCCGACCATACAGGGTTCTTTATCTGGAATCAACATGTGACACTGACACGATTTTTAGATGTATGTTCCTAGTTTATAAAAGTGCAAGACTAGATAAAGTATACTTGTTTTAGATCCAGTGTGTACAACCCTGTTTGCAAAAAAGTTGGCATGTTATGTAAAATGTAAAGAAATAAAAATGTGATACTTGTGAATGTGATTCATGCCTTTAATATTGTTCTTTTAATTATTATTGTCATATTTAAGCTAAAAACAGTTATGCTATTATTATCAGTTATTACAAAAGGTTGCGTCTTTATTATAACATTAAGATGAGGTACATTCAAAAGGTTTTATTCTAAGCGTATTTAGTAGCACAATGAATTTTGTGTAAAAACCACTGCAGCCATGGTTGATTAACAACTGTCTGCATGCCACAGCTGATTTATTTTTTAGAATACGCCATTCTGGTTTTCAAACACAGCAACTTCTAGTTGACTCTTACATTCAACATGTCTCTGCTAAGAGGCCCAAAAAAAAAAAAAAGTTTCAGGGCTGAAAGGTTTACCTGCACTGATCTGAAGGTGGTAATGAAAGGCAGCATTATGTGATATCCAGGGCCATTGGGAGAAGTCAGCAGTGCCCCACCCCTGAAACAAATACATACAAATTATTTGGTCTATATTCTTAGTATCACATTATCTACTGATTGTATTTAAAGAAAGTGAACAAAAGGAAAAGGCAAAAAGCTGTTTATTCAGCTGTAACAGTGATGTTTGAGGGTGTACCTTTATATTTTTGTTGAATAATGTTTCATACTTTGTCCATCTCACAGACACTGTCAACAATTAAGGTTTAATATCTGGGCTATGTACCATATTTCATGTTGTAGTTGTAAACTTTAATTTAGTTTAGGCGTAACTTCCCTGTTTTGACAAGTAAAGTTTAATCTTAATCCCTGTTATGGATCAGCCTGTGTCACATTTGATTCATTTGTACAAACACACTTGCAAGAGTGTGGCGATGTCCTCTTTGGTCAAACAGGTTTGGAGTATACACATATCTCAGATAACATTTCTGTATCCATGCTGAATGTATATGTATCATTATCAGGAAATAGGCCTCTTACAAAAAAATAACATGGGTCAAGTGTCAACAGAGTCAAGTGCTGTGATACCTGTAGTACACAGCAAGGTGTCCTTCCTCTATCTTGTGAATGGAGGAGTGCAACACGATGGCCATCACTCCTGCTATTGCAGCAAACACTGCCCCTACATGCGGCATCGTCATCCTCACTAGCTCTCACCTAGAGGCAGAGAGAGAGAGAGAGAGAGAGAGAGAGAGAGAGGAACATAAACACACTGCAGTATTTATACAACATTATGTACTCGGGGCACTGTTACGCCTGTGATCAGAGATTCATGCTGTGCAGTGCATACAGTCAGTCACCACTTTGTTAGGTAAGCTCTATTACAACAGCCGTGCACTAAATCCAACCTTCATGAAGGTTTTAATGTTCAGCTATGTTGAAACTGTCCTAGACAGGTGTTGATTTACCTTTATGGATTGTGATTTTAAAAGCTTTTGTAAGAACTACAACTATACTAACTAACCAGTCTGTTATATCAGTAGAGATATACACCATGTCATGTGTACGGCTTTGCATATTTAGGTTATCTTTAGTACATGTAATGTATCCTGACTTCAGCACAGGTGCACTCAGGTCAGAAACCTGAACGCAACACAGTCATTCAAAGTAGCTTCACTTCAACATGTAAGCGAGTTTCAAACAGCAAGTTTACAGTCACGGTGTGGTTTAACGCGACTGCTTTAACACTCAAGGTTAGTATGTGGTGATAATAACGCAGAGCAGTGCGTTATAGTTAGCTGCTTCTGTTAAGAAAGTGCACAAGTAGCCACAATGTTAACAGCTAGCGCAGACCTGCACGATTAGCTCGCTATTAACATGCTTATCTTCTGTCAACTCATGGAGCAACACACCACGGTTATGTCTAATTTCAATGTGTCCACCACACTGAAGGCGTGAACTGACTCGCACAGCTTCACGGCGATAGCAAAAGGCAGACACACCGTAACCTAGCTACCCGGGTTAGCTAGCTTAGTTAGCTTGCATTACGGGGTGCGCTCGGAAGTCAGCCAGTTTCCTTTAGCTCCATGCTAATGTTAGCCTGCTACGCTACCGGCGTACAGTAAACGAGTTGACTCACCTCACACCGCGCTGAGGTTAAAATATCAGTGTGTAGGCGTTAAAATGGAAACAAAAGGCTTGTTTGTGATGAGTGAAATTACCACTGTAACGAACCGTCTTTCCTTCTGATCGTTCAACGTCCCATCCCCCTCACCCCGCCTCCCACAGGTTTCGCTCTCGCTTTTACTCGTTGTATTATGATGCCTTCAGGTACAGTCCGGTATTCTTCGTTATTATGGCATCGACGAGGAGAAAGGAGAAAATACACAGTACACATTCACAGTCACAAATCATGTTTAAATATTTTACTTTTAGGGACACACACCATCAAACGGCTGTCTTCGTGGAAGTGTGACTCTTAAGGCACACTTCCATTGTTTTTCAAAATTATTATATATGTATATTATTTTGATTACAGATTAAAATGGCAAATCATTTTAATAAATGTACTGATCCCCAATTCCAAAAAATGTTGGGATGCTATGTAAAACAAATATATATATATATATTTAATTAAATGCAGTACACAACAACACATTCCCTCACTCCTCTATACCATACCATGATTGGTATATATACCAATCACATATATATCACATATACACATATAAATAGGATCAGTAGTAGGAGTTAGTTATGTTGTTGTCCTGACAGATTCCCTTTACAATGTCCCTTTCTTTTATTTATTCATTTAAGTGATACTCGTTCTGTTGTTGGATTACTTTCCAACATAAAGACTATATATTAATGATTACATGCTATATATTTATATGAGTATTGGATAAAATGTGAGCCATATCCTGTTAATAAATGTGTAAGAGACAATGTGTTGGATAGATTTTTGTGTGACAGTGAGGGTTGGTTCATTTTGGAGACTAATAGTACATGTTTATTCTGTAAAAAGGAAGGCAGACCGCCTTGGATTTTTCTGACACTTGGAGTCTCACTTCCCTACATCTCTCATAGAAATGGGTCTTGAGTTCATGATGCATACTTATGATGTTTAGACACAATAAAGGACAAGCCATTCTGGTTTATCTGGTATATGTGAAGGCCCCTGTGCATATATTTTACATTTTGGTGTTGGTATTTCTTATTGTACAATCAAATAAAATGACAACACAATAAATGTTACAAATAGTGCAGGACACATGTGAAGTGGGTATACTGTACTGTGCATGTTTTATACAAATGTACAAATAAATAAACCCACCACTACAAATAAAACTGCTGCTCAAACCAACCTCAAATTACAAACAATAGACAAATAATTAAATGAAACTTTTTTATTTTCAACACTTAGGGATAAAAGTATTGTAGTGTATCATTATTTCAGTGTCTGGTATTCACCTTCAGATACTAAACACCCTACTTGCTGATTTAAATGTGAAACATATACCCAGACAATGGTTTAAGTATGAAAACCACATCATACTTAACGATTGAGTCCAGTATATGAGTAAACCAACAGCTGAAGAAGCAGCATTGATTTGCATACTATGTCTATTTTGTATAGTTTCATATAGTTTCATGTGCCACATGCAAAACAGGATACTTCCTCTTTTAGTGGAAAGTCCTAACTACACAGCCTTAAACAGCACCCGTCACTTGATTTTTGTAGCATTAATTAATGTTATTTTATGCATGTTACTCTTGTTTGTCCTCCTTGCTGTTTGGATTTCAGCAGCTCTTGAAAGAATTTTGAACCCTGGGTCTTATAAACAAGCAATTTCCTGCATGATGCAGACAGTCGTCTGGTCCATGTGTCGATGTGAATAACCAAATACTTTGAGAAAAGACAAACTAACTCTAATGAAATCCAGTTAAACAAAGACAAAAAGATGGTGTATGTGCCATACATTTATAAAATTTATTCACATTCCTTCATGCATAGTTTGTCAGCAGCAACGATTTGCTCTAATCAAAATTACCAGTGAAATAAATAAAATGTTGGTTACAGCTGGAAACATCTTTTAAAATTCAATATTATACATTTAAGTTAAAACAAGAATAGCTTAGCACATCATGCTGTTCCACACACTGTCTTACAGCATTACATGTATGTAAATGACACAGTATGGAATCACAAACCTTTCAGATAGTGTAACTCTGATAAGGCACTTTTTACAGTATATATCTTCAACTCATAACACTGCATCTTTGGTCGGTTTCTATAGCTTCTGACTTTGGGCTTTCACCGCTCCGTACTGAGTCCAGCTCCAGTCCTGCTCCTGGAGAGAAGACAAACACATTTATTGCTAAACATGCTGTTCTTCGTTCTACCATCTACTGACCCAAACTCAGTCTTTTAACATGAACCCTGACCCTGAACAGCAAGACTGAAAGGAAGGGTAACATTAGCTGAATTTGGAAACAGTACACAGTTTTTTTGCACATCTTTTGAGTTATACTCGATTGAATAAACACACAGACAATATATTTAATATTCAAACTGATGACCTTTACTGTCATTTGTAAACAGACACTCATTCTGAATTTAATAGATACTGTATTTCTTTACATTTTACTTGTAACTGTATTGTACATGTGATGTTAACAAATAATATTTAGAATAATCAATCAGATTTTTATAGATTCCTTCTCTCATGTCAAACAAAAATGATGACAAGTGCGTCTATGCATGTTGCTCCTTTTAGGGGATTTATTTACAAGCACCAACACATTCCCTCATACCGGTATGCCATACCATGACGCTGTGCTCCACGTCCTGGGCAGTGTCTTGCAGCAGAGAAGTCAGCTGACTCAGATAACGCTGATTCTCATCCAGTAACTGAGGAACAGTTTCACTGAAAAACACACAAGACTTTAAATTGACTGTACATATGTATATTGTGATAGAATAGCAACCCAACCAAAATGCACTCCACCTCTCACACAATGGATGTTGGGATTGTACAAAAGGAAACAGAAAAAATATTATCTTTCAGCACTTCAGGGCTCCATATTATTGTCTTCAAAAAATATACAAGATTATGAGTCCTGCATCTACAGGCTACTGAAGTACACAGGGTGACCTCTTGTGGAAGCTTTGTGATAACTACAAAAACCAGCAGCTCATCACTCACTGATTCTGCTATTCACTTTAATACACAGATACAGATACAACTGAACTCTGTGGCATAGAGTTGAGATTTGTAAATGTCTTACCTGTCAGCAGAATGCTGCACGAGTGACTCTGATGGAGAATTACTCTGGGCCTAAATACACGACCACACACTGTGTTAGCTACAGTATTATTTGACTTTATGCTTTTAAAAAAAAAACACTTCTTTTTGTTTGTTATATACTCACACAGGCAATCTTGAGGAGGTACCAGAACTCTTTCTGTCTCTTCATTTGCATCTGCATCACTGCTGCCTCTGCAGTTTTTATGTTCCCTACTGCCTTCTCCAACTTAGGGAACAAATCCACAATGCGTCGCTTACACACCAGAATTGTACTAAAGAAGGAGAGAAAAAAATAGGAAAATCACAAATGACACACACACACACACACACACACACACACACACACACACACACACACACACACACATACAGAGAACGATGTAAAGCAAAAGTGCTGAACTCTGCATTGTTATTGTGTGCATATGAATTACCTGAGGTGAGTGTACAGGTCTTTCAGCACCCTGTCCTGGTTCTGAACTGTCTGGAGTATGGTCTTCACCATGTCAGAGCTGTCGCTGTAGCCATGTGGAGGGTCAGGACCTGTACGAACACACACTTCTATCATCATACAAGTACTATCACCTGCCATGCAAACACATACTACATGCCCTCCTAACATTCCCACTGACAGTGGGGACAACAATGAACATATTTGTTCTGTCAATCTTTCTGCACATCTTCCCTGCCATCCTATTTATTTGTTATACAACTGAATGCTGTCCATAGCAACAAGCATGATCAGATTCAGCAGCTCTGTACCTGGCGACAGACAAAAAAAGCAGAGCCCCTGTTACCCGTGTCCACTGAAAAATGTGTCATAATTTGTACTAACTTTTGCATTTAGCTTTCAGTTGCTTGTAGAGTTCGATGGCCTTTACCTCTCTGAAAAAAGAAAGAGAGAGAGACTGAGTACACCAGTTATTTTTAAAGAATAGATTCACATTTTTTCAAGTCGGTAAGAATTGGTAGCACGTTCCATCAATGAGGAACAACAGACAAGAAAAGTTTGGATTGCCCTGAGCGTACAAGTGGCAGAGACAGGCATCATTCATTGGAGGAGGCAACGTTCAGGAGGCAACATATGACTGTATGAGGGCTTAAACAGGTTTCAGGTGTCCATTCATACATTGAAACATTATTTGGTGGCTGTAATGTAATCAGTTCTCCTGTTCATAGTGTCCATTTCTGCTTAACATGCGTCAAGCGGAAGTGACTGGACAGTCAGTCCTTTAAAAATAATATGAACATTTGGAACAATTAAAGCAATCTAAAACTGTTTAAATGTACATTTAGGCATTTGACTATTGTTTTAAGACTTGAAGTTTAAGGAAGTGATTATAGTGTAAATATAGTAGAGATACTTACAGCTGTTCCATTACATCCCCCTGTCTCCTCGCAAATGGACTCCTCTGCAACTCCACAATTTCAAAATGTACAGCCACTATCTCTTCATCCAGATATCCCACATCTGCAACCTACAGCAGGGACACCCCATTAGCGTGTAATGTTTTTAAATAACTGTAAGGATGTTTGTGTTGAATTGCTATGAATTAAACCGTCCTACCTTCATAAACCCGTCAGCCTTCTCTTCATTTTCCTGCCAGGTCTTTAGCAATTTTTCTGAAGCTTAAAAAAAACAAAACAAAAAACACAAAACAAAAGCAGATAACTCACTTAAAGCTTCACTAATGACTTGTAATTATATATCACAGCAGGAGATTAACATCCACTCACAGACGCCGGTGTGTCTCTGCTTGGTGTATTGCTCAAGGTCGTGCTGGATGCTGGTCTTAAAAAAAGCCAGTTTGGCCTGGAGCTGCTGTGACTGGGAGAACAGCAGGTTCTTGTAGCGTGTTAAGTTGGTGTTGTAACGCAGCAGACTCAATCTACACAGACACAAACATAAGGTAAGGACGTTTCAGCATGTGGGTGCATGCATATATGTGTGTGGTTGTGCACTTACATGGCAGCTCTCTGTCCCCGGTACAGGCGAATGTAGTCCTCTTTCAGTCCACAGATGTAGCTGACTGCTTCCCCCCACACCTTTCTCAGTGCAGACAGCGGGAGCTGAGTCTTAGTCTCCCTAACTGTGACAACACATAGTTCCCAAAAGACACATGATTACCACATAAACTTGTACAACAAATTCAAAGAGTTTGCTATAACTAAAGTATGTTGGCCTAAAAACACAAACAAAGCAGTCACACCAGTCTTTATGACAACACTAAACTGACATGTGAGGAAGTATAAATCTCTCAAGCTGTTGGTGACATTTATTCACTTAAACAAATTAATTAAACATTTTTGTCATTAGACTTTCAGCAGGTAAGACACTGCAGCACTGTTTACAGTTATATATCTCACCTATAAAGTTGACACTGTCTGGCAACGGTCTTGCAGTCAGTGGTCCAGAATACTTGGTCAGGCTCTTATCGAACAGGAAAACTATGGAGCTATCCCAGCCTTGCTGAAAGCAGAGAGCAAGTTGAATTGTGGTTGTGTGTGTGTGTGTGTGTGTGTGTTAGTGGATGTTCAGTCACTGGTAAAAAAAAAATGTCTTCCAGTGGAGCCAAAAAGGCTGGAAGCAAACAATCTCTATACATTCATTCATTCATGCAGTCCTCAAACATATTGTCAAAAATGTGTTACTTTTTTGTCGTATTTATTTAACTAAATACAGATGAAATATGACGGCAATAAAGTGGTTTAAAAAACTTGGATTTACCAGAAATAACGCGCGCAGTGAAATACAGAATGACCAAAAACAACAAAATTCTTTAGAGAAACAGTAGATCTTCTGCTGCGTATGTACTTGCGGCTGGGTCTGTTTGTCATTAGATGTTTTTGCTTACGTGTGTCACATACCAATCCATCTGGCAAACAGTGTGAGGGCGGTCTGCGTGGGTCAAGGGAGATTCCCGTCTCCAACAGCAGCTCTTGACTCAGCGGGGAGATGTGCGTCTGAGTGTGCGTCTCCAGACGAAGCTGCAGGGAGTGTAAGCTCTCCTCAGCACCCAGAACCAACGAGTGCAGCTGGGCTGACGTCATGTCCAACACATGAATCACCTGGTGGAGTAAAGGGACAAAGTGCAGGGGTTTGTTTTGCATGCTGTTTAGTTGGGACACATAAAACCATAATTGCACTCAATGAAATCTGGTTTAAGTGAGTCTAAACAGAGGCAAAGTTCATGCTATAAACCTTCATGCTGAGAATATTCTGTAGTGCTGTGTAGCAGTACGGCTTGTTTGTGTCAGGATCCAGTCCTCCACCACGTGCTGCAGGGTCCCACAGTAACAACATCTGCAGAAGAGACTCGGTTGGTTCCAGCAGCGGCCTAAGAATGCACACACACACACAAAGGTTAAATATAAGTTGATGAAGGATGCCTGACTGATGAAAAAGTGTGTTTTTCTGTCTCTACCTGCTGAGATTGTTGGGATATGGAAGGTGTGTGGAGAATCTGACTTCTCCGTTCATGTCCTCCACTGCCATGATGTCTTTGGGACCTTTGTTCTTGACTTTACTTGTCCTACAAAAGCAGGAAAACCAAACTGAAGAGTCACAAAATGTTCCAAACATTCAGAAAAAATATCTCCATACATTCTTGTTACTTTGCCTCCACCTTTAAATAGATATTTTGCATACATGCATTTTTGTATCATGTTATTATATTTTATTTATATAGTTTTTTGTAACCTCGTCAAATATCATTATATACTGAGGTAACACTCTAGCATCAAAATTGAAATGCAACATTTTATGTGATTTATACATAAATATATAGTGTACAGACATTCATTATAGTATTTAAGATTATTAGCTCTTCCCATTATGTGTGTGTGTTTTGCAATATACTGTATACATATTTCAAAGTAATGTGTTTTAATGTCATGTGTATGTCAGAGAACACAGACAAAAAGTTTATGCTGCTGTGCTCACCACTGTACAGGCTGCATGTGGTGTAAAAAGGGGCGAAAGCCACAAGTGCATTCAAAGATCACTGTCCCAAAGCTCCAGTAGTCCACCGTTTTAGTGTAGGGTTTACTCTCAAACAGCTCTGGAGCCTGTAACGCATGTGGATAGATTTATAAAGCAAGGTTTGGTTGTTGAAATCTTTTTAAAACAAAAAAGCATTGCAGGGCAATAAATTACTGATGCAACACTTACCAGATACTGAAGAGTTCCAACAAAGGATGTACAGAGACTGCCCTGATCCAGGTCTTTTGCATAACCCAGATCTATGAGTTTATGGACAAGCTGGAGCAAAACCGAATTTCATAATGAGAGCAAGGCACAAAAAAAAACATGTAATACATGAGACTGCAGATTACATAGGCTGTATGTCTGTAAAGAAAAGGAAGTGAGTTCACCTTCCCATCAATCTCCTGCAGCACAATGTTTTCTGGCTTAAGGTCTCTGTGAACGATCTTATTTTCATGGAGATACTGGATACCAGAACCTGCATTTATAAAAACAAATCATTCTATATGCATTACACATTTACATGTGATAACAGTGACTTGCTGTCAAAGTAAAAGCTGAGGAACATTACCAATGTCACTGATCAGGGAGAGGACTTCACTCTCCTTTAGCCCGCAGCAATTTTCTGGTTTATTCAACACCTAAATAAAAAGATATAGAGGTTAATAGTGCAATGTTTGAAAGGACAATTAATAGTTTAAAGTCTTTATAAAATACCCACTTGGTACCTTGCGTAGGTCTCCTCTTGAGCAGTACTCCATGGCCAACAGAGGTAAGTCATTTATAGCAATGGAGCTCAACTCTTCAGGAACTTCTCTGGCCTGAACCACATTCACATGGCTAAGCCTTTCATAGAAAGAGAGACAAACATACAGCAATGGTTTGACGAGAAGAAAATGTACAGTGCAATTTGCTCATGGGCTACTTCACGAATACAAGCAGATGATTCACACTCACTTCTTCATGATCTGAATCTCTCTGCTCCAGCGGTCTTTATTGTTCGGGTTCAGCTCCAGGCGGCACAGTTTCACGGCGATCTTCTCTCCCGACTCCTGCACCGAACACAGACAGGGAATAGCACCAAGCCAAAAATTAATTTGGATCCGGGATTTATGTTCTCATCAGCATGCAGGTGGATGACACAACTCACAAGATGCTGGTACAGGTAGACATGCCCAAAGCCTCCCATCCCGAGTCTCTCCTTCATCTCCCATGAGCCACACTGCTGGCTCTGTTTGAGTGCAGTCGTCATAGTGTGAGGTCTGCTGGAGCAGCACGGCAACAGTCTGCTAGAGACGTCGGCAAAGAAAGAGCCAAGATAATAAATCTGTTACAGCTCAGAAACATTATGGACTACACTGCAGATTTAGACTTCTGTTCTTCAGGCATTTTATTCATGCATGTACACATCTGTCCTCTATGGAGGGGAAACAGTGTTAAATGATCCATCCATCCATTATGAATAACCACTTCTCCTTCACACATGTCACAGGGGGGATGGAGCCAATCCCAGCTAGCACTGAGTGAGAGGTCTGTGGAGGATTAAATCTGGGGCAACTGGGCTTTACCTTAGGTGGGATCTTTGACCTGGTCAACAATGACCTGGTCAATATTCCCACCTGAGCTAAATACCTGGATCTCTGAAGGTGAAACATCTTCACAGATCTACAACAAAGTACTCTGGGTTCCTCCCACAGCCCAAAGACAATAGATAGATACTTTAATGTCCTTACAAGGAAATGTGTTGCTGCAATCTGTACAAAGTCTCATACATACATACTTAGATACACAGATAGATAGAAACACCACAACATAACCACCAGAATAGACATTCAATACAGTACATTTATCACATTTAGTCCCTTGTCCAGGTGGGGTACACCTGGACAAGGGACTCCTGCCCCAAGTCAGCTGGGATAGGCTCCTGATGAGGATAATACACTATAAACACAAATGTCCTTACTTTTTGTGCATAGTTTAGATGGATGAGAGAATATCACAGATGTTAGAAACCCATTTCCAACTCATGCTAACATGCTAAAATGTCAGCCATGATATAAAACCCTAATAAAGCCATTTCACAGCTGCTTTCTGTATTAGATTCATACTCATATTCCAGTTTTGCACATAGATTTTTATGTTTACCTTAATGAATATATATTTTTTGCTGCTGCAGGAACCCAGTTCTCCCATAGGCGATTAATATTTTAATCTTTAATGGCATTTCCTGCTCTACATATCAGAGATATTGCAGTGTTTGCTCTGTAAGCTGTAGCATTAGCTGTGCTAATGCACCCAAGGTTAAGAGCCATTAAGTTGGTGTTGTTTTTGGATGTTAGGCTCAATGAAGACGCATAACTCAAAGAGACTGTGACTGATTTAAAAGTCTACTAAAGGCAACACCTCACCTCACAAACACGATGAACTCACCTGTACAGGAGGTCAGGGTCTATAGACGACACTTAGCTTACTTTAGATGTCAGAACATTGTTGCTTCAAAGTTAGCTAACCGTGTTGTTTACGGTCCGTCTACCGACTTTAGTGTTAAAACAAAAGAGCTGAAGCGACTAATATACCTTCACACTTCACAGTCCATCAAACACGACTTTTAAGATGAAGATTGTGTTGAGTTTTTGTTATAGTTCAGGGTGTAAAGCTGTAAAAAAAAAAAAAGAGGCGAACAGCTCGATATCTGCACAAAGTGAAAGTGTAGAATGACAAGCGGTGTTTGTGCGCATGCGTGTCTCAGCAGCGCAGCGGACATGCTTTCTGCAGGACTACTCCCTCCGTTGGGATTTCCCCTGCGACCCACTCACATCCAAATGAGCTGACAAAGTGTAAACTGTTTGTTTTTTTTTTTAACAATTATTTCCTGTGACCAAAAATGCAAGGAGCAGCTCAGAGCTCCAACACTTTTTCGGGGTCTTGCTTTGTTCACTAGATGGAGCCACATGCGTGGCACATAGTGGCACATATGAAACCAATAAAGATGTGTGTTTTGTAGTTGTAGTTGTTTAAACTGTTGAACTGAGATCAAGATCTCTTTTCAAGAGAGACCTATGCACACACAAATAACACTAATAAACACAGAAACTCACAGCAAACACAATTACCATATACTATTCAGAGAGGATTATCCATACAACAAATCATTATATCAGTGGTTATTCTTATTTATATAGAAACATGATAAAGATACAGTCTTATACAGTTATGGATATTGATATACAGATGTAATACAAGACATAGAATTGTATATAAGGATCAAACAGTATATCATACAGTATAAAACAAACAATAAAGTAATAAGGAAAATCCATTCATCCATCCATTATCTGTAACTGCTTATCCTCATCAGGGTCACGGTGGGGCCGGAGCCGATCCCAGATGACTCTGGGCAAGAGGCGGGGAAAAGTGGACAAGTTGCTAGCTCATCACAGGGCACATAGAGATAAATGAAATAAGGAAATTAACTTTAAATAAATTAATAAAATGAAGGAGAAGCAGGTCCTGTGTTCCCTTACCTCATACTCTACACTCACCCAGTTGTGGTGAGAAATGGGTCAGTTGATGTGAGAGGTCACCAAATCATATTGTGTCGTGAGAGTCTGTCCTTTAATACACATTTATTCTTTTCCTAATGTAACGTACTGGCACATAAGCACGTTCTGCTGGAACTGTTGTGTCTTTCCATAACGTAAGGAAGGAGAAGAATTGTTGCTGGGTTTTGGTGGGTTTTCTTGAATAATTGATAAATGTTCATACATTCTCAAAGGAGGTGATTTTGGGGTATGTTATGGAGCTATAATACAGTGTTGGGTCTTAGGAATGGCACACTCAAGGGATATGTTAGGATATATGTTGTGTGTTTTCAGCTTGGAATAGTGAAATTTATGAAGTATTTTAAATTGTATGAGACAGTGTCTGGCATTGTTTGAGCATTTGAGACTTATGTTAACTTATGTTAATTTGCATTCCAGTGATCCATGTGTTTAATCCAGTGTTCCTTTGGATTAGACATTTTGTAGTATTTTGATACTACATCATCAACATTCATCCATCCGCACGGCTCCTGAAAAACACAATTTGGCCCTATCACTGGGCAACTATCTTTCCATGTATCATTTATCTATTATTTATGTATTTATCGATTTATCAATTTATCTATTTCTTTTTTCCAGCAAACGGGAGGATGCTCGATATTCCATATTAAAGACAACTATTAAGACACAAGTATGATGGGTATAACTTTAATTTATTTCAAATCATTTAAATGTTTTTTTTTTTAACCAGTGCAGCCTTATAGATAACTAATGTACAGTGCAACCTCCTTCTGTTTGTTAAAGTGGACCATCCCACCTTTTCATATAGGATACAATGGTGAGAAAAAACTGTATCAACTGAGGGGCCAGCAAATACATTATATAATATGACAAAGTGCTTTTCTCAACCAAGTTAAGCAAAAGATGAGCTGAGTCAGGAAATTTGACGACATCCTAATAACGGCCAGTAAGAGCTGATGCAATGAAAACCATAAGTAATACAGTCACTATTAGTAACAATAAAACAAAATTCTGTGCAACTTTCTTGTGTGGTTTTTGTGACGTCCATTTTCTCTCTGGAACCTACAGATGTGAGGTGAGACGTATTAAAAAATATGCAAACTAAGACTTATTAACAAAGCTGGTTCTTTGCTTCACAAGTGTTCAGCTATATTACAAACTGCACCAGCAAAAAGCAATTTCTGTTTGTTGTCTGCAGACTATTAAGATGACCTGCTGAGTTCTTTTTAGACCCCTTTTATATTTATATATTCAGACTGAAAGCAGTCAGTAGTAATCAGATACAAATGCGAAAATGAAACAAGTCGCTTCTTGGTTACTTCTCAGAACTGTTTGGCCGCATAACTTTCCAGTTTAATTCAAAGTAATTTACCTTTTTCAGTACAACTCAAAGCAGTATGATTGAATAGAGAAGCTGAAAATGTGACCTGAGATTCATGTGAAGCGTGTGAAGAGGACAGGATTTAGTCAGAGAAGTTCAGCGCATTTAGTTTATCATCAACTGAAAATGAAGAAACCAGATTTTGATGGAGAAAAGGGGGCAAATCTTTGAAGTCTGTTTGATTGTATATCTGATAAGACTTAAAAAAATAAAGAATATGAGTCGTGATCTGCTTCTGCGGGCTTGTATTTCACATTCTTTCCTCAGTGCAATTTGCTCATGTTCAAACTCACACTGCCTATAGACGTAGGATTCAAGCTTCTGCACGTTTGAGTACAGGATGTGACTAAACCATAACAACACACAACAAATACATGAAGGGCCGATGCTGGTACATAAATGAATATTGCCACCTTCCTTTTAAAAAATAAAATAATCCCACCATAGTTATTTAGTAAATTTATACAAAAATCACAAAAATTAAATACTGGAAACTGAGTTGTATGTGTTTTTATGAAGAAATTGCCAGATGTAATCATACTTTGATGGTTTTAAGCTTTATTCAGAGGAGACTTATTGTATCAAAGATTATTGTTACTTTTCCTCAAACAGAGGAAAGAAGATTATTTTATTTAATAGAGATAGAGGACTGACTGCATCCCGAGTCTATACTTTCTTGTAAAAAGAGGATATGTCACAGGAAACACGTGCTTGAAGCCTCTACCCACCCCTCTATTGTAACTTAAACAAAAAATTTAAATCTCAATGAAATTATTTGGAAGAAAAATACCAGGAACACAAAGTTTTGTGTTTTTCATTACAGTATATGGTGGGTGACTCATGTCCAGACAGGAGTGTGAGAAACAAGCCAACATGACAAGATCAAACACTTGATCTTGCAGCTGACTTCACCACAAATATCCTGGGATTCCCTGGATTGGGTTATTTCTGTGTAATACATAGACCTAGTTCTTCTTTTGATGAAACACCTGTGTTGGACTTAACATCAGACATTTATCAGAGAAGGCTACATAGAGCCAATAAATTAATTGATTGCTGTTGAGTCATTTCATGCTTCCTCACTTGACATCATGCACGTTGTACATGCTTTTTCCTTAAAAATCTCCGGTCCATTAAGCCTTACACAAAGGTGTCATATCTGGTCTATTGTCATGTCAAAGCAGAGGAAATGTGAGTAACACCGGCGTCAGAGGTTTTAGTCCAGAAATCCCCATGGCGAATTCACAACAATGTCTATTGTTTTAGGGGAAGTTGTGTTACATTATAAGTATAAGATGTGCAAAGAATGTAGAAATATCTTGAAAGGCAGCAGCTCTGTTGTTCAAAACTGATTTAGAAGTTGATTAAACTCACTAGATTGGTTTTTAAACTTTTTTTTAATAGTGGGCTTGATGAATGACTGTATGTGCAAAACTTCAATGATTCAAGAGGATGATTCAAGAATTCAAGAGGATGTATACTGCAAGTCAGTATACAGGCAGCGAGGTCAGCTTAAGAGGAAATTACATCACCTTTAAACAGCATCACGTATTTTTTAAAAATCTATTTATGTATTTAAGTTTTGTGGTCTTGTGTGCCATTAAATAACCTTTGAGTGATGATTGTGTTGCTTGTTATATGTTCAAGAACTCGTTTATGTGCTACCTATCTTAACTGCGTCACAAGGTGCTGCACAAGTGATAGTAATGAACATTAAGAAAAAAACTAATGAATTTTACTGGATCTGGCTGAAAGATGTGCAGCTGTATTCTGCATCAGCTTTTACGAGTTTACTTCTAAGAAAGCAGAGCTGAGTCATTGTAGAACGTAAAATGTGGTCACCTGTAGGGTTCTCATAAATTCAACAGAGGAAATAACTCAATTCATGACTCTTAAGATTTGTTGGAAAATTCATCACAGATTCGTCTAATGATGTAAAAGACATGAAGAAATCGGGACCCTTACTCAATCAGTGTAAGTGTTTAAATGGAGAATTGGACCAGGAAATACAGAATATGTGTAAATATATGTGTAACATCGACATATACTGTGGAAACATATTATATAATTCCACATCCTCTTGAGAAGATATTTAAAGGGGACACTTAAAGGAGAGTTGATGCCATCGAAACCTCTTCAGTGTGTTTAGATTAAGATACTTCAGTTGAGACATCATGTTAAGCCTATGACAAAGAATATTTTCTTCTGTTGTAGTGTCTACAATCCAGATTTTTGTTCGAAATGAAATTTTGTTATTAGTATTAGTTATGAATTTGAAGCCTGTCATTCTCTTCTGCACGAACAGCTTTGAGTGGTTTTCACTTTACTCATGACCAATTTTGGATATATATATATTTTTTTTATTTTAGCTGTATTTCTGTGGTTTGAGTGGAAGGAGGGGTGGTGGGGGGGGTGTATGTGTCACAGGACATGACAAATTCTTTGGTTTAAACTTTGCTGCACAGCATTTGCCCTCCCACTTGTAGGCTGCGTGTTTTTAAAAGGGAGGGAATCTGGTGGAGTATCAGCACTGCAACAGCAGAACAGCTAGAAGCAAGAGCCCTGCGACAGCTCGGGCACATATCAGAGGTTACGGAGGAGAAAACAACATCTCAGCTGGAAGACATAACAACGAGCTTTTTCAGGATTGCAAGCTTGGACAGAAAGGTAAATATATCTCCAACAAAGCTGTGAAATTCAGCAAAATATAGGTTGTTTTAATGTAATTTGTGAATACTTTATGGGGTTATTTTTATTTGCATAGTTCAGTATCACAAATTTGCCTTGAGGGGCTTTACAATCTGTAATGCATACGACACGCTCTATCCTTAGACCCTTGATTTAGACGAGGAAACTCCCTCAAACAACTTTAATGGGTAGGGAAGAAATCCCTCTCCTAGGACGGACAGAAATGCAATAAATGTTGTGTGTAGATCAACATAGTAGCCTATAGTTACAGCACAGGTAAACAGGATGACCAAACTATATATAGATGATAAACATATAGGAAGACTGGATTCACACAGATAGGGGAAAGGACACAAACACACAGAGGAATGAATATTTCAATGCAAACAAAATGTATTTAACTAAAAAAGATATATACATAAAAGTGAAATTTTATTTAGTCGTTATTAAGTTGACATTGTGTCCCAGAAATATCTTGAAATTCAGTGTACACTGATGTAATGCTGTGCACATGCTTTGCAGTAATCAACTAACCTAAATTGATATTGCACTCACTGTACAGATAGAGATGATGTTGACAGTACAGAGCGCACACAGGGTGCATGCTCTATCTGCTTCTGTTTCTCCACAGCACAGTTCTTCTTCTCATCAAATGATGTGCACGTGCACAACAGCAGAAGTGTAACACTGTGAGAACTGACACAGAAACCACATGTCCACCTACGTGGTTGTTTCATGTCCTGTGGTGCGCTTAAAGATAAACTCCATATTAGGGCAATGGAGCTTAACATCTCATGTTGTCTTGTTCCATTTCTGTAATTTCCTTTTTTTTCTTGTAGTTTCTCACAGACAAAAATATCCTCAATAAAGAGAAGTAAAAGCAGAAGTGAAGATGAAGCTGTTAGTCATCGCCGCCTTGCTTGCAGCACTTAGCGTTGATGTGGTAAGCAACAATAAGAGGAAGTAAATTTAAGATTCACACCTTTGGGAGTCTGTCTCAAGCTGAGTTTGTCTGTGCTCCTCTCAGGCTTTTTCACGAAAAAAATCATGGGCGAGAAAGAATTTGTCACCTAAATCCCAGGGCACTTCCAAAGGTAAGACACCTGTCAAGACAATGCATATCCTTATTAATCTGCATCTGCTATATCCGGTAACAGAGACGTTAAATCTTCTCATCTCTTTTGTTGCATGATCTTCAGTGAATTGTCTGTCTGGCGATGGGAGCAGTTACAGAGGATCTGTTTCCAAGTCAGCACACGACAGAAGATGTCTCAATTGGAACTTGTTTTCTAACCCTCAAGGAGCTTCAAAGGGACTGGGCGACCATAATTACTGCAGGTATACTTTGAGTCACCGGCTGGAACGTAGATAAGAAAGGGAGAGGTGTCATTTGTTTAATATTATTTTACTTGATTTCTAGGAATCCTAACAAGAGCTTGATGCCATGGTGCCGTGTCCAAATAGGAAATAGGATTGTGAGGGAATTCTGTCATATTCCCACATGTAAGGCTGAAATTGAAAATTTAAAAATCATTCAACATATTGTGTGTTTGATTTGGATTATTTCTAATAAACTCTGTTTTTTGCTCCCACGCAGGTTCTACACCAACAGCAAAACCTCCATCTGCTGTGGATACAGGTAGTTTTGTTGTTCAAGAACACTTCTCTACACTCAGTGACGTCTCGTGTGTCGCCTCATCGATGCTCACTGACTCTTCCTGTGTGTCTTTGCAGAGCTGACGTGCGGTGAGAGGTCTGTGCGGAGGCTGAATAAAATCGTGGGTGGTTCTTTCACACCTATAGAGTCACACCCATGGATAGCCGCTATTTTTCGGAAGGGTAAACGTTTCGACTGCGGTGGCTCTCTCATCTCGCCATGCTGGGTTGTCACGGCTGCACACTGCTTCCCTGATGGGTGAGGAAAAACACAAAACACTCATTTCCTCCACTGCACTTCTCATGCTATAATGACAGTATGGCTCACATGGGTGTGTAATATGTTTACAAGCTTGTGTTTACATGCTTTAACCAAATGTGTTTTTTTTTCTTCAGTAATCAGACTAACATCGAGCAGCTGTCTGTATACCTGGGGAAGACCAACATCAAAACGAAGGATGCTGATAAGGAACAACACTTCACTGTGGAAAAACTGATCATCCACCAGGAATTCGATGAGGTCAACTTCAACCATGACATAGGTGCACACAATTGTACTTTGTGTATGTGTGTGTGTGTGTGTGTGTGTTTGTGTGTGTACGTGTAAGTAAGAAAGATAAAGAAAGGTGCATTGTGTCCAGGACTCATGGTTGTGTTTGTCTTTTCAGCACTGCTGAAGATCAGAAGTAAAAATGGAGGATGTGCGGTGAAGTCAACGTCTGCACGGACCGTGTGCCTCCCGCCACTTCACACTCAGCTTCCTGCAGGATTTCAGTGCAGCATCGCAGGATTTGGGATGGAGAGACACAGTATGTACTGCAAAACTTCTAAGCTACAGATTCATGACTGATCTTCCAGGTATTTCAGGGTTTCTCATAACTGACGCTGTGTTTTCTGTAGTGGCGTGGCAGTATTCAAACAGCCTGAAACAGACCAACGTGAGACTGATCTCTCAGGCTGACTGTAAAAGTGAATCGTACTATGGAGATCTCATCACTAAGAACATGTTCTGTGCTGGGAGCCCTGACTGGAGCACTGATGCCTGCACGGTGAGCATGAATATGTTTGCATTGAGAAAGAGGATGTTCAAAGAACCCACAAGTCTAAAAAAGAGCGTAAATGTCTTAAGTCATGTCTGTCTGGACCAAAACAGAAGTGATGAAATAGCAGAAATTAAAAGTCGTAATCCTAAGTCGTAAGAGACAAATGTGCAACACACACACACACACACACACACACACACACACAAACACACACACTTGTTGGTTCAGACTATTTCTTGCTTCATGTTGCGAGCAGTGACTGACGTGTTTGCTCATCACAGGGTGACTCCGGTGGTCCGTTGGTGTGTGAAGTGTCAGGTCGGATGTTTCTCTTCGGGGTGGTGAGCTGGGGTGATGGCTGCGCCAGGAAGAACAAGCCAGGGGTCTACACGCAGGTCACAAACTACAACAAGTGGATCGCAGAAAAAACAGGGCTCTCCAAGTTCACCAGCGGATTAATGTATCCCATGAAATGAAGCTTTGGCGCAAAGACACCTGTTGGGCATTTCATTGGTAGCAGCTTTCTAGCCTCTCTGTGAAAGTAATCATGCTGTCGGTTCAGTGAAGATTTACTGTGACAGTGCAAAGCGAATGTTTATTTACATGTATTGTATATAGTGTATAATACTTGTGCACAATGCCTGAAAGAAGCTAATATAACGTTTATTTATCTAATTTAATTTAATATAAGCATTTCCTATTAAAGAAGGCTGGCCCTGCTGTTATGTATTTTTTCATAATTAATAAAAAATTTATATTGACTATTCATCATGCTCATTATTTTCTCCTTATTGCAAGCACACCAACACTCGCAGGAACCCAGTGCATGACTATAATCAGACACTGGAGGGCAGTGCTGTGTAAAAATGACATTCAGTCAGCTCAGTAGCTTCAAACATTACATGAAGTAGTATAGTATAAACAATGGTGGCACAAACTGAGTCATCTTTATAGGGTTGAATTCACACTTCGAAACAGTGAATGAGTCAGGATGTGGCAATTTGGGGACTTTTCAGAAACTCACCAGAAACTAGAAATACTAAACATAAAATCTGGAACTTATTTCTTCAATTACCACGTCATGTTGTTGATTCCTCAGAAGCATTTTGTTAGGTTTTGCTTTTTTCAGATCCTTTGAATTGTCCCACTAAACATCCATCAAATGCACAGCAGAAAATTATTGTAGCTCTAAATGACACTTTTTTCTCGCCTGACTCAACTTCCAGCCTACTCTATTTGCATTTTATGGGCCCAGCAAAGCGCTGCAAATAATTGTCACCATTGTTTCAAACCTACAGAAGATGTTGGTGGAGTCAAACTTCAGGAATCTTTTGTCATTTTTATCTCCTATTTCTTCTGCCAAGAAGGTGAAAGGTGAACAGAGCGGACAGAATAAACTGCTCTACATCTTTTTTTCTGCACCCTGCATTGTCAAAATGTCTCCTCATCTGATTGTACTGGAGAGATAGAGACTGGGATAAAGTTCAGGTCATAAATAAAAGACGTTGTTCATCGACTGAAGCGCTCAGGATTACAAATCAGTGTAGTTTTCACAAAAAACTATTTCAGCAAGACAGAGTGAAAAAAGAAAAACAAACAGAAGATGAATTACAGAATAACGTTTAGCATGCTAGCAAGCTGATGTTATGAAGGCAAACCATTTGTCATGTTCAACATCTTAGTTAAGCGAGTTAGCATGCTAACAGTAGCACTAAAGGCAAAGTAAAGCTGTGGTTGATGGGATTGTAAATAATTTTGTATATATTGAGTCATAAACCAAAGTATTGGACAACTTTACCTGATGATGCTGCTTTATATTACTGGTTCCCAACCTAGGGGTTCCAACCCTTCAGTAAGGGTCGCCAAAGCTTCACAGGGGGCCACGAGGCCTTAAGCGGTGTAAGAAAATTTTCACAAAATATATTCAGCAGGCCCATATCGCTGCATTTAACTCATTTCTGTAAAGAAAACTAAATAGAAATTGTTATTTTTATAGTTTAGATCACTGGTTCCCAACCTAAGGGTCCTAGGAGTTACAGTTTAGATGACTGTTTAAGATATAATCTTAAGGGCACGTGTAAAGCTGAACACAAGCTATATTTACAGAGCCTTCATCCCCTAAAAATATGAGGAAAACTAATCTCTGATGCAATATTCACAGGAAATAATCTGCTTAAAATGCACCCGAATCACTCATTTTTACACAAACTTTCTACAGTTAATATATCCACTATTTGGGTTAAATGTACAGTTTATCAGTTGTTGTGTGCTGTTATTGCTATGCATTGAATATATTACGAAATATATCTATATCTTATATCTTGAGGGGAACTTTCTTCAGGGAAACGTCATGGTGTCAGTAGAAGAAGGGTCAGGGGGTCATCAAAGTCGTTAGGATTCATGAGAATGTCCATCATCTATTGGTGTAAAAAGTTGTCGGATGACCCCTGATGCTAACAAGCCATAAAAACCTATAAGGCAGCTAATTTAATCATAATCATTGCTGTTTTACTGTACTGTCTTAAGGCTAATGTATACAATGTATGACATTACTTTGGGTATGTAAACACCAGCTGTGTCCTCACAGTCCCAGAGTCAGCTGTGATGAAGGCAAAGTACTATTCTGTGCTTTTATGCAGTTTCAAGAAAGAATATTTACTGTAGGATTCAGCAAGAACCGATTGTCCATATGCAGCATCGTACAAATGACAGTATGGTTCTACTAAATATGGTTCTGCTGCAGATCATCACGTCTTGTCAGACAACTTATGACTCCCAGGAAAGTCTCAGTGTGGAGTGTTTACATGTTCAGTTGTCCACTGACTCACACCTCTCTGTCTAATACCCCATACCTCCAACACTCAGACCCCTCCCAGAAAAGAAACATGCCATGAGAACGCTAAGCACCGCCGCTCCAATAATGACAAACAATCAATCAATGCAAACACAACACGGAGAGATCCAAGATAAATTGTGGTGCAATCATCTGAGTACACTTTGTTGCACTGAGCAACCACAGTCCAACTGGTCATCACGTCATTATTGAAAGGACACTTCAAAACCTCTCCAAGCAACCTGCTGCAGTGTTTTCTATCAAAGTCTGTTTGGACAAGTCCACATATACAGATGGTTCACAGCAACGCCACTGGAGCCAATCGCAGTTCATCCTATCCCCCCTCAATTCATCACAGAGACCAGTTTACTTTACTGCTCCTCTACTCTGCCTCAACCCATATATGGATTTGAGATGCTGCGAGTATGAGTCTTACTCCTCTTTAAGGACAATTCCTTAGGAGAGGAGAGGAGAGGAGAGGAGAGGAGAGGAGAGGGAAGGAGAGGAGAGGAGAGGAGAGGAGAGAGGGGGGATCTTCAGTGCTGGAGCCACCAGTCGCCTTTCTTCTCTTGGGGGCTGCGGTAAAAGTCGTTCACGATGCCGGTGTTTCACACCAAGACCATCGAGAGTATCCTGGAGCCGGTGGCCCAGCAGATCTCCCACCTGGTCATCATGCACGAGGAGGGGGAGGTGGACGGTAAAGCCATCCCAGATCTGACGGTGCCGGTGGCCGCGGTGCAGGCAGCAGTCAGCAACCTTGTGCGGGTGAGTCCCGAGTTCTCACTCCAACCGGTGACATTTGTCGTGCAAACTTCCAAACATATGTGGAGACGAACTGATGCAATGACTGATCCGACAGCGTAGATTTCATTTAATAAATATCATAAATTATTAAAAATGCCAGGTCACACATGGTGCAGTTAATTGTTTTTCTGTGTGGCAATCCTGGTGGATTTATGGCAACCCTCATCTTGATCTTTGCTCGCCATTAAAATGATATAAAACTGCCATACACCCAGCTGACGCTCATGCGTGATTCACGAGCTCCTGCAGTAGTTTTTTTGTGTGTGTGTGTGTGTGTGCGCGCCTCGGTGCGCGTCTGTGCGCACGCAACACAATCACAACATGACAAACTTTGCCCCCATTGATAATCAGATGGCCGCTGAGCTTAATGAAGTTTGTGGGGCGGAAGAAATGAGTGTTGATTGAATTAACAGGATGCGTGTCTCCCCCTCTCTCTCTCCCACCCTTCCTCCACCCTCTCTCTCTCTCTCTTTCCTGCACACACACACACACACACACACAAGCAAATGTACAAATGACACAGAGGATAAATACACTCATCTAACAGACTCCCACTTCTTCCCTTCATCTATAACTCCTACACTTTCCTCCCTCTTCTTTCTTTTCCCAACTTCCATGACCTCTCCAATTACTCTGTCTCATCTCAGCTCCTCTGTCTCGTTTCTTCTCTGTCATCTTGAGTCTAAAATGGTCATTTTGTATAGCAAAACTTCAGTCAGACACTGATGTATGCTCTGTATGCACTGACTGGAAAAATCAATACGGACCACATCATTAATGCTGCATGGGGTTGTTTTTATCGATGCCGGGGCCACTGGGCTTCACTCACTCATAAGAAAGCAGCAACAGAAAGAAACACACTTTAATTATTGAGTCTGGAAAGGGGAGAAAAGAAAGATGTTTGAAGTTGTTAATTTGAGACTGTATCTCAAAGTGTGGGAGGCCACACTTGGTGGAGCAGACTTGATCAGGACGCCACAAAAACTGTTGCTGCAGGTTGTTTGGCAAACCATGGAGCTGTCTATGCTCTGTTTTGTCAAGGTTTAAACAGGATTAGTCTACTTCTTTGTTGCCGCATTACATTAGTGCTGTTTTTATGGCCATGGCTCCTTTGCAGAATTAAGATGTTTGTTTTTACTAAGACTGCTTTTTCTTAAATAAAGATTAAAATTGTCCGTTTTAAATTGTCCATGATTTCCTCTCTGGAAAGCACTAAAGCTGTTGGCTGGACCCACAAGTCGTGGCTAAATGCATTCTATCTCACATCTAGATAGGATACTCAGAAGGATTTTGAAGTGGAACAAAAACATTTAAACTGTGAAAAATGTCATTTTATCTCAGTCAGTGTCCATCTGTTACGCATCAGTGACTGAAATATCTTCCATTATTTTCTTAGTTAAAGTGGTCTCTGTCATTGTAAGTGTGGAAAAAGATTCATGGCATCAGTTTTGGCATTTCACAATAGAAAGAGGACAAACTGCACATTATCAGTCATAATTTTAAAAGGGACTGCTCATCTAAACACTAAACTCTGTTTTCCTCTTAATCAAAGTGCAGTCAGATGGATTTTCAGCAATTTGGAGACGTCCTGTGAAAACTATATGAATGGATAGTCTGCAATTTGTAAGAGGAAAAGATGTTCTATAGTGTTTGTTGTGTGAATTGTTGCTTTAAAGCAACTTGCAGTAAATGAAGTCTCCTGCTTCCCTTTGCAAGGACACATAAGATCATTTTGATAAATATCCCATTAACTGATAATGAGGAGGGCTACTCAGTTGTGCGTCTTTGTGGAAAAATCGCCCTTTTTTCGTGCGATACGATCCAGCTGCACTGAGTCCTTGAGATCCCATTGCTATCACCAGGCACACCTCTCTCTTTCTCTGCTTGTCCTCGTTGATCCATTCAGTTGATCCATCCAGACGGTGAGCAGAAGGAGGCTAATAGCAGCCTCGGGCCTGTCGCTGGGTCTCTGATGATGGAGATGCGAGGCTACAGGGAGAGATAAGGGCTGAGGACGCAGTGACACTGGAAGGTGTCGGACAAAGGAAATGTTATTAGTGTGGAGAGGTTCTTGTATAAAGCGGAGGAATGAAACAACAGAGGAAAGGTTGGATGCAATAAAAAGTTTAAAATGCCGTCCGCTTCGAGCATTTACTCGAAGTTTTGAAGCTTATTGTATTCTCCGACAGCTAAATGCATACATATGCAGCCGGAGAAGACATGATGAGTGGTTATGTGCTGTAGTTCCCTGACAGAGGAGTGAGAGTTAATAAGTGGGTGACAAGAAGGTGTTGAAAGAGAGCACAAAAGGTGCTTGAGAACATAGCCTGTAAAAATCAGCAGTGGTTGGTTGCTGGGTAGATAAACTTAATTGGATGTAAAGGACACTTAAAGCCAAAATACACACACTTCTGAGCATGCATGCTTTATTTTAGAAAGCTGATTCATTTCTACACCTGTGCAGTTTGAGCTAAGATATAACACAGTATACAGCAAGATGCCACCATCACCACAAGAGTCCCACTGCACACTGATACAATTACACTGTTAACCCCGTCCAGGGTGGGCTGGCTGTGGGGGGTACTTAAAATCTAGGTCACTGAGACACTTAGACACTCGCACACGCACGCAAGATGGTGCCAGTCTTAATCTGTCAATGGTTGCACATGGGTTGACGCCTATTCAACTAAAGGTCTGAAAGATGCTGCTGGTGTATTTGGTTGAAAGTGTGAGCTTGCAGAAGTTGTGCTGATGACAGAGCTGCCACGGCGGTGTTTGTAAAGTATCTGCTCCTGAAGGAGTCAACATAGATCCTGAGTATGTCTGAGAAGGGGGATGGGAAGGAAGGAATAAATAGATTTACTGTTGAGTGAAGTAACCACACACTGACAGAACAGAGCAGAGAGAGAGAGGGAGAGGGAGAGGGAGAGGAGGGATGCGAGGTCTGTCAGCTAAAACTGTCGAACAGCGTGATGCGGAATAAGGAAAGAAGATGGAGAGAGGAAGAGAAACAGCCACTTTCAGTTGGACGCCGGCACCCTGTGAGGGAGGGAAAGTATCTCTGGCGTCTTCAGACCAGACTCTGCCAAGCCTCATAGTCCACCCACCTCCACCCCCCTATGAACACACACACACACACACACACACACGCACACACACATACACACACACCAACTGCTCTCAGCCTGCTCCACCATGTAAATACGTTCCATCTCTTCTTGTTCATTGGCAGACCCAGGATGAGTTTCTGGCTGTGTGTCCACACATCCCCTCTGCTTCTCAGTCTGCCTTAAATCTACTCTTGGCTTGTGTTATACAACAGAACTGTATCATTTATTTTACATTTTATTTGGTTTCTAGTGTTGAAATGATTAGTGTATAATCATAGCTAAAGCTGCACTAAACTACACTAATGTATCAAACCACTATGTGTCAGCCCCACAGAGCCTTTTACCATCTTTCAGCTCATTGTTTTGGTTTTACAGCCCGCAACTTTAATGTTTTTGTTCCCTCTCAAAGCTCACACCAGCTTTGTTTTCACAGCAGCAGCAGACATACATCTGTACTATACCCGCTCAGCACCAAGCAGCAGAAAGACAAGGTTTACAAGTAGCCGAGAAGCATTTAACATTAAAGCATTTTCCCTGAACAGTTGGAAGAGACCAAAACAGAGCTAAAAAGAGAGACTGAATATGGACTGTCGAGGTTCATTTTATGGACTCAACCACAACTCAGACGCAACACAAGACGAATAGTAATTGGTCTTGAGTTCAGGCTCTGGTTCTTATACAGTATGTTATAAATAAAATATTTTGGGGGATTTCATCCTTGAACTGATAGCAAACTTGAACTAGAAATTCAAAATGAGGCAAGACAGAAGAGGGATGGCATGCAACAGCTAACTTTGAGCCTCCGATATTGTGAATATGTGGTCATTGTCTTTGAGCCCAAAGCCACCTTCTCTAATAAAATGTGTAATTACTTGCAGGAGAAGATTTTTAAAAGGAGGTTAGATTTCTAAAAGTACCCACATCACAGCTGACGCCTGCAGATCTGAGATGAGACCAGGTTGTATTGTGTCAGCTTTGACTGACAGTCGTCTGTTTCCTGCTGAAGCAGGCGCACCTTTCGGTCTGTGCAACCACACACATACATCACGCTGTCAGTGTGTCCGGCAAACCACTTAACTTCTCATTAATTATGTATTATTGATGCCAAGCGTTGCTGCTTACAGGAAACTCTGGAGCTCACACAGCTTTTTGATCAGTCACCTGATGTAATTTGGCAAGTTCATCTGGAGAGTTTCATCAGTGTACGCTCGACTTGTAGAACTGCATTCCTCACATTTACACATAGACTTAGAGATACAGTATCATACAAAGGAAGGTGACTATAGCAGGATGCCAAAATACACGTTCAGTACTATCGCTGCATGTGGTCAGTGTCCTCGTTGTTTAGAGGATTAAAGGTTTACTGGTGTTTAGTTCAAGTTCAGACTTAAAACTTGAGCTAGACTGATCCTTTCATACTCATTTTGTGTTGCTTACACTGCTTCAAGAAAGATAGCAACATTTATTAAACTAGATTTCTTGTTTCTTTAGTAAATAAAATATTAATACTGATAATAACATTCACTTTTAATGTAATACTGGCAAAGGGGAATAACTGGAATTGGGTTTTTTGCTATGTTACCAGCAGCAGAGTCTATAATTGCAAAATGGTCTGTAAAATCTGAAAATAAATCACACGTGAAGAGCACACTGGCTGGATCGCAGTGGGTGAAACTGTGTTGTTTTGAACGCACACTGCGACGGCTGCCTCCTGAGTCTCTGGAGCCAGAAAGTCTATTAACAGACTTTCATCCACGCAGCAGAAACAGACTGATGTCATCATCTCAGTGAAATTGCATCTCAAGTGTGTGTGTGTAGGTGCATGTTTGTGTGCTTTGTGTGTGATACATGTTTTTTTTTCTTTTACCCGCATCACTATTTAAACATCTGCAGAAGAAATGAGCAATGTAACCTTTATGTGCATCTGTGTTTACATGTTTAACCCACTGTCTGTTTACAAGTGATTTATACAATTTCTATGACAAAACTGGAAAACTTTGAGAGCGATTAAGTAGTTTCTTGGATGAGCGTCTCGTTACTCACTTCATGACAGTGCACCTCTCTTACTCTACTTCCATGAGCCGGGCATAATATCAGATATGAGTGTGCAGCTAATGAACTCTCAGGGTTTTCAAAAGATCTAAGTTCCAAAGGCATAAAACCAAAATCTAGGCCGCACAGAAAATGAAGCAATATTAAATTTGTGCAAATGAAATATACAGAAAATATAATCAGCTTCCTCAATGCACTTGAGGGCATGAAGGTCGGAGCTCGAGTCACATTCAGGAAGAAAACACAGGGACACAGAAGAAAGAGAAAATAAAGTAGCTCTAATAGAAAAATCAATACTCACAGTCATGACTATCAGGTTCAATTTGTTCAGTAAAAATAAACCAACCTTGTTACAGTCTCCCAAATATCATTTGTGCCTGATTTAATGATTATTACACTGCTAGCAAACATCTTCTGCATCACTGACGCTGTGTTTATCAGCACTAAACTTCTCCACTTCACGGCCACACACAAGTGCTTGGTTTGTAGAGTTACATCAAATTAGTTGTAAAGTGGAGTTTTTCCTCTAACATGCCCTCATGTAGAAAAACAGATGAGTCAACCTCAGCTCGAGCTGCATCCCCTCAAAGCTTTAAAGATATGACATGCACGCATGGTTGAAATAGGTGTGAATTGATACATACCCGTTCACCCTTTAGACTATTAATAGTGCTCGCTTGAATACCATTTACTGTCTCGCTGCAGTTTATGATAATAAAATAAATGGTCCACCCATGTGTGTTGCAGGTGGGGAAGGAGACAGTTCAAACCACTGAGGACCAGGTGATGAAGAGAGATATGCCTCCTGCGTTTATCAAGTAAGTCTGTCTCTTAGTGTTCTTTGTCCCTCTCTCACCCACAGCCACTCACAGAAATACCCAGAGACAAAATCATGGAAATGATCCACTTTATCTCAGCAGACAGAGCACTTGTTAAAAAGAGGATTCCAGCCGATTTAATGTCAGGAAACGTGGCTGCGTTCCCAGCTGCAACAAAGAACCACTTCTGAGGCTGGGCCCGGGTAACTGTCGGACTCCAGCATCCAGGCCTCTGAGAGGCTGTTTGTTGTTTTCCAGCTTGCATCCAAAGAGCTGACTTGAACTGTCGGCAGAGAGCTGCTACTCAGCAGTTCCTGGACTCAGACATCAGGCTGTGTTTGCTCACCCTGTATGTGTTGCATTTGTGTGTATGTTCGTGCTTTTACTGTGCGTTTGATATAATCCGCCCCCCCGTGATTGCTTTGTCTGTTGTTGCTTGTCTTTTAATTTTTCCAATTAGTTTTAAGACCTCAAGCAGATCCACACACACGGCTCTCTCAGGCCCACTCGCACATACACGCGGCGTTACACCATAAATCTCACTCACGGGGCTTAGAAGGGGGGCGTGTGGGAATGTGAACCAGCCTAAATATAGATGAACCAGCAGCCATTGATACCCTGACCAATGGGGGTCAGAAAGAGGAGGGACTTGGCTCTATTCAAGTGCTTTTAAAATCCATCACCCTCTTCAGGTTAAACTAATCATTCATCTAGACATTAAAGCCCCAAACTTTGACCATGCTTTAGCATAGTTAATGAGATATTGGCAGGTTTTGCGGTATTAAATGTTGCATTCATTCAAACACAGTAAACTGTGAATACCAGGGTTAATTACAGGACGTTCAAAGCTGTTTAACTGCTCTTTATGTGGAGCTTTATATGACCTTCAAAATGCAGAAATAAACAGAAAAATCTCCTTAAATACGGTTTACAGCACACATCTCTATGTGTGTACCTTGTAAGCCCTGAAACCATCTGTTGTTAGCACGAGAGCAGCTTCTTTAACCGAGTGGCAGATGGTTTTCTTTGGCGGATATAAGATCTGATTTATGTGATTTGCAAAGTGATAAATTGTTATTGTTAAAGGTATATGTTGTGTTTTAAAGCTGTGTTTTTTTTTTCAGGGTGGAGAACTCGAGCTCTAAACTCGTCCAGGCGGCTCAGATGCTAAAGGCAGATCCATACTCTGTGCCTGCACGAGATTACCTGATCGATGGATCCAGAGGGATACTGTCCGGAACGTCGGACCTGCTCCTTACCTTTGACGAGGCCGAGGTGTGTACGTTTGTGTGTGTATGTGTGTGTGTGTGTGTTGTGTTATTTGTGTCTTTATATTTGTGTGTGTGTCCTGAGAGTCACTCTTACTTCAGAGGTGTGGCATCTTTCAGGGAAATAAAGCTTTATATAGCTGTACAGAGGAAGGAGGAACTCAGCTTAGAGCAAGTCTGTAATGGAGTCTCAAATGCAGCCAGATCTAATCACTGAGATCAAATGACTTCCCTCTGTCATAACTCAGGATGTGTGTTTGTGTGTGAGGCTTGCTGTGTGTGTGTGTGTGTGTCTGTGTATGAGGATATGCTATGCACAGGCCTGGATGTGTGTGTGTGTTGAATGTTTGATGGCAGCTCCATAAGTGGAGTCACATTGGGCACGTGATAATGCTCACCACGTCTCACCACTAGCTTCATTTTTGAAAGAACATCTTCTCACAGTCACAAGACGTACATCACAAGACTGTACACACACACACACACACACACACACACACACAAACACATACCACACAAACAACAGGAAATAAAAACAAGCTCATGCACACGTTGAATTTGTCCTCATTAAAGAAGTTTGTCACTAATCATCATAATCAGCCTGTTTTACGCCTGTACACATGCTCTCATCTGCTTATGATTATGTGTGTGTTGTGCCACAGGTGCGTAAGATAATACGCGTGTGTAAAGGTATCCTAGAGTATCTGACAGTAGCTGAGGTGGTGGAGACCATGGAGGACCTCATCACTTACACCAAGAACCTGGGACCAGGTCAGCAGGAGCTTTCCTTTTCTTTTTTAAAGAAAGAAACATACTACTTTAAGGCTGCTGCTCAGTTAGGACAACTCCATGTGGTTTATAAAATGCCTCCTATGGTTGAGGTTTCATACAGTTTGTATAGATGATTGTAGAAGAAGTGGAAATATGGTAAGAGAGTCCTCAGCCAGAATCAAACCAGGAGATGTTGCAAGTATCTCACTAAACAGGTATGTTTTACTGCTAACAGCAATAAATGGCCTCAAAATATGTTCAGAAATCATATATTTAGTGTCCAGCTTTATATCAAAATCATGGGCTCTTATCTGAAAAATATCTGTTACGAGCATGCACCACACTTCTGCAGCAGCAGTGTTTCAGCAAGGGCACTAACAATTAGTCAAAACAGAAATTGAAAAGAAATTGGTAAAAACAAGAAAAGATTTCAAGAAAAAATGCCAAACATTTCCTTATTCCATCAAGTTGTGATAATTTATGTGATAGTAAAATAAATATCAGTTTTAGACTGTTGGTCGGACAAAACAAGCAATTAGAAGATGCCACCATGGACTTGTGAAGGACATATTTCACAATTTTCTGTCCATTTATAGACTAAAACATTGATGAATGAAGCAAATAATCATCAGATTATTTCATAGTGAAACTATTATTTGCAGCCCTATTCACACTGGAGGACAACTTGAGCATAACAGCTGTGAGCAACCGTGTCTTAAAATCAGTATACATTCAGTAAGCTGTCCAGATAATTACTCTTGTCTTAATAATTCAGATAAAGTTTCACACAAATGCATCACACTATTAGCTATTTGTGATGCTGCTTCATTAGGGCCACCACTAAAACATGAACTGTGTAATCAACCTTCGTTTTGGACCGTTCTCTGGGTTAAAATATTCATCGGTCAGGATGAAAAACTAAATTAAATGAGCGCTCCTCTGACACTGAGATGCTGTGATTAAAGATCAGAGTGTTTTCACTGGCAGAGAGCGGGACCATAAACAGGCTATTTATCATCAGAGGTAAAAGGTCAGTTGTGTTGTCAGTGCACGATGGCATAATGAGCTGGTGGAAATCTGATGCCAAGGTTTTCTCACACTTGACCGATGCTGTCATTGTACGAGATTGGTCATTCATGAAGTAATGAATCTGTTTTGATGTGTTGGACCTACTCAACCGATGAATACACTGGAGGACGCCCTCGGCCTCTGATTGTTCAAGCGTGGTTAAAATTGTGACGCTAAACCCAAGGTCACTACCATTTGCTGCTGCTCAGACCCGCTGTTCGGTTTGAGTTTGATAACCTCTAACTTTTGCAGAACAATAAAGTGTTTCTATTCCTCAGGGATGACCAAAATGTCAAAGATGATTGAGGAGAGGCAGCAGGAGCTGACGCACCAAGAGCACAGACAGATGCTAATCAACTCCATGAACACTGTCAAAGAGCTGCTGCCTGTTCTTATATCAGGTGTGTATGTGTGACTGTGTATGTGCGACTGTGTGCAAATGACAGTGCAGGTCACTGAGCATCCACCAGTTGTTATGGCAACGCTGATAATTACAGTCATTAGTTGCCACGGATGTCAGACTGACTATACACACATCGCCCACTAGCTGCTCTCTCTCATACTCTATGCTGCGCCAGCATAGAAGAGAAACACTGTCGCAGCTTTTGTAGGCTGTACATTCAAGTATGCAGGTTCAGTGTGGATGTAATTCAGAAACTTTTTGATCTGGCAAGATCACGAACTAATTGGAACGTGGCTATAATCAATATTTTTATGTGAGAAGGATCGCCGGTCGTTCACCCAGCTCTATGTAACATTTCAGCATATTTCCCCTCATTATCTTTTTGTTTTTCGGCCTGAAACTTTTGTGTTTTGGTTCACTCTCACATTTTTGGCTCCTGTATTCTGCCTTTTTTCAGTGAACAAACTCTGACAAACACACTGTACACTACATGCTCAGCAAGTTAGTCACCACCTGGTGGGCATAAGCCTTGTTTCCAATGCACGTTACAGCTCGACTAGACTTAACTCACTTTTGGTACCAGGTATTTTCCTCAGTTTTTGTGATAGTACCTGCAAAATGTAGGTGGGATTCTTAGTAGATCATCATAGTCATCATCATAAACTGCTGTGACATTAACTTCAGCATGACTCACAGTAATATAGAGACTGTTGAAGGCGTAGATGTTTATCACAGCAAGGACAAACTTCTGAAAAAAAAAGTTTGGGAAATCCTAGATCAAGAGTGAAAACAATGAGACACTTCTATTAATTCTCTGACCAGTCAGTGGTCTGCAGTATTTTCACTCCACCGTCTACAATTGGCTCAGCTCACCTGGAAACTCGACTGAGATGATACCAAAAAAAGTACCAGGTATTATTTCGAGTTGAGTTGAGTTGAGTTGAGTTGAGCGGTACCATGCAGTGCTAACACAGCAGTGGTGGAGCATTTAGTAGCTTAAGAGTTGGTGGAGACCAAAACAGAGCTAAAAGGAGAGTTAATATTAGACTTAGAATCGTCAAGTGCTTAGAAACACGACTCCAGCAAATGCTTATATTGGTTTGTATCTGCTGGATGTATAAATAAGCAGCTGTTTGCCATATGAACATAAAAAGTAATGTTATGTTCTTTTCCGCTGCCCCCAAGTGGCCAAAAATTCAGCTAATGCAGCTTTAAAGACTCTGATGGCAGAACATGTTACTTTGACAGTAATCATCTTTCTGTCCTCAGCTATAAAGATTTTTGTGGCAACCAAGAGCAGTCGAGGAGCCGGCGTGGAGGAGGCAGAGAGGAACAGAAGGTTCACGTTTGAAAAGATGAGCGCTGAAATCAACGAAATCATAAGAGTCTTACAGCTCACCACGTGGGATGAAGACGCCTGGGCTAATAAGGTACGACCAGTGCTGCACATTCAAACTCTGACTTTCTCCCCCACCACCAAAAAAAAAAAACAAAACAACAACTCAGATAATCACTTTTGCTTTGGAGTGCCTGTTTGCACACACACATAGCCACACACTCTATCCACACGTCCCTCTGTGCTGCAGAGAGCATCTCCAAAAAAATTCACTCTTTACTTTCTGTCTCCACTTTTCTTTTCGCTCGGTAGTATAACTCCTGGTTTTTTCTTTTTTCTTTTCTTTCTTTACCTCCTCCATTCTTTTCCTCCCTGTAGAAGGTAAGCCTGTTTCTCTCCACCTCTGCAGTTTCCGGCATGCAAGTGTGTGTGTGTGTGAGAAAGAGGAAGAAGGAAACATGTCCTCATGCTTACATACGTATCTGTCATGCTGCTGTTTAAAAATAAGTGTGTCATGTGTTTTATTCCACTGACTGTTAGCTGACGTGATGATGTTCAGTACACATACTTCATCACTATATTGTTATATGTGCATCTGTTTGTCTCTAAATGTCCATTTGATTCAAATGGTTTGAAACAGATGACAATAACTTTTTTTTTTTTAACAATAACTACTTCAGAAATTCAGTACATCTTCAATTGTGGTATTTTCCTTCTCGTGTTGCTGATGTTTACTGTATCATAGAGCTGTCAGGAGCACAATAAGATGCTGTTTTGGGCAGGAAATACTTTGCTGGAAATATTTTGGGCACATTTCATCATGAGATCACTTACTGTTGAAGTTAAGATCTGTTTCACTAGTCTAACCTGTAACCCTGCATGTTTCTCTGCACACAGTTACCTCAGACAATGATCTGTCTGTTTGTGTTCTTGTGTGTGTGTGTGTGTGTGTGTGCGTGTGTGTGTTTTTGCTGTGGACATACCGCATACTCTGTGTATAAGCTGTGATAAGCACTTACTGTCAGTGTGTGGGGAAACTGCTGGCGCACGATGACTGTCCTCCTCTCAGGTCATGAATTATAGAAATAAGCTGGTTGGTGTCCAGGCGCATCCATAATAGAGGGGCTGTATTGAACGGTTCCATTTAAGTGGTTCATTCTCCTCTGAGCTGGAAAAGGTCTTTTTTTCCCCCCTCCGTCAATTACAAAGCAATAAAAGAGTTTGTGACGTTTTAGATGTGAAGTCGTCATCCTCCCTTAAATATCTCATTTCCCCCTTTATTGTCATTAATATTATTTTTAACAACATATCTTTTAATGAATCGTCCGATATAGAATTGCTGAAAGCTGTTCCTGCTTTACAACTTAAAGGCTTGTGTTGTTACTAATGGCTTTATTTATGGTTAAATAAATACTGCTTTACAGATTGATAATAAACATTAATAAAAGTAACTTCTGGGAGAGGTTGTGAGCCCACAATTAAGTAGGTCCATTTGGTTGCAACACTTTTAACACAGTGACCATTTAAGACTAACACACAGTGTAAACATTACAAAGTTTTCAGCTATAATCCTTATAGATTATTAATAAATTGATAATTAAATCCCAAATTTCCATTACTTTATAAGTTAAAGCTGGGTTTCTTTTTGTTGTTATTGTCAGTAAATCACACAAAAAGATGAAAACCAGCAATCAATTGATCCAACAAGGATTACTTGTGTAGCCAAAGCTTGACATACTATAGACACTGATATAACCATCTACAGCCCTCTTGCTGTAAATACTGACTTACACACCGAATGTGTATTAATCCGCAGGTGAAAGTAGTCCCCACCTGTTTGTGGAGTGTTTGCTAAACTTACAGGGCCGAGCTGTTGTTAGAAAATTAGTTAGCATTTTTAATGAATGCCAAAAAAATGGCCTCAGGGTTTAGAGTGACAACTATTAAGAGACAGACTAATGCATTGTTTTAGGTATTTTTAGTGGTGTAACACCTTTTCCTTGAATGTGGGCTCACAACCTACCAAGCCAACATATCAATTGTAAGAACCCTAAATAATAAAAACTAGTCGATATAAGTCGGTACAGACAATTCTTTATCATGGCATAATATAAAGCTGTACACTCGCTGCTGTTGTGACACAATGCTGTGTTTCTCTTTATCTCAGGATATGGAGGCTTTGAAGAGATCTCTGGCTTTGATTGAGTCAAAGATGGCACAAGCTAAAACCTGGCTCAAAGACCCCCACGGACAACCAGGTAACTAGGTTTTTTATGCCTTCTGCTGAAACACTCAATCAGGTTTTTAGATGTTAGACCACAAAGTGATCCTGTGGTATACCACTGTCCCCAGGAGACCCCGGTGAGGTCGCCCTGCGTGTGATACTGGATGAAGCTGGTAAAGTTGGAGAGCTGTGTGCTGGGAAGGAGAGGAAAGACATACTGGCAACCGCTAAAGCTCTGGGACAAATGACTGATCAGATCGCAGATCTACGAGCCAGGTAGTGTATTTGTATGAGAGTTCTTCACTTTCCTGTGTTCATGTGATGCATTTTTGTCCTTATGTGTCATCCCTGTGTGTCTTTCATTCATGGCAGAGGCCAGGGCCCGACCCCAGGGTGTGTGCAGCGTGCAGGCCAGTGCTCACAGGGCTTAGACTTGTTATTTGGCAAGGTGGATGGCGCTGCTCGCAGACTGGAGGCTCTAATCAATGCCAAGCAGGCCATTGCCAGAAGGCTGGATGCTGCACAGGTCAGATAAAACAACAGCTTCAACACAGTAATCCATGTTAACCCTCTCCCCGGTGAATGACACCTCCTCACGGTATATTTCTGTCTCTTGTTCTCAAAGCTATGTGGTAAGAGCAAGTGCTAAATGCTTAAAATATATACAACTAATGTGCATTTTTTTAGGCCTGGCTTGCTGATCCTAACGGCGGTCCTGAGGGTGAAGAAAACATCAGAGCACTACTAGCAGAGGCCAAACGCATCGCAGATCTGTGTGAAGACCCCAAAGAGAGGGACGACATCCTGCGCTCCATCAGTGAGATCGCAGGCCTCACTGCCAGACTTATGGAGCTACGCAGACAGTACGCTTTCCTTCCTTCAGCATGCGCATGACCACGATGATGCTTTGCGAATGCTTAACGTAATTCTTAGACCCTCTTTTTGTAGGCTCAAACTGAAACATAATGTCACCAATGGCTGGCATGTGTTACCTGCCTGGAAAATATGTTGTTGCCTGTCAACCCTGGGCATCAGTCCTACAATAAGGTTTCTGTTTGAATATGGTGTGGTGGGGTCACGGTGGAGGGTCAAAGCTAAGTAGTGCTTAAAGGAAAATACCACTCAATTCAAGGTTCCTGTCACTGAGTTTCATATTTGGTACTGTAGCTCAGTAAATCACAGCAGGATGAGTCACCATTAGGAATATATATTTTCTGTGTTTCACTTCCACTGCATGGGCTGGCCATAAAAGGAGACAAACATGAAAATGTAAAAACGAACCAGCTGTTTTCCAGATTCGCACAAAAACTTTAAAAGGAGAGAAATGTGACTGTGACACCAGAAGATTTTAGGGATCATCGTACATTTTCATGTCCAGGAAAGAAGACGTTTATAATACGTGGCTATTAAGATTTATGAACACTGTGTGATCTTATAAGGACTGACTGTACAAGGCCGCAAAAGAAATGTTACACGTATAAAATGTGAAATATTTTGATGTGTGTAAATGTGTAATGAATCGTTATATATTTCCTTGATAAACACTTTTTTTTTTTTTATGTATGTTGACAAAAACAGATGAAAAAGAGACAGTGGTATTTCCCTTTATGGTGATGTCTAACGCAACTAACCGCAACAAAAAGCATGAAACACTGTACTAATCATGTAACAATACTCATATTGCACATTAAATTAAACAGGAGAAACTCTGCTACAAGCACATATAAGACATATTCACATACACCAAAAACAACTTCAACACCTAGAAAATTAGTAGTTGCAGAGATATACTCTTTGGTTATGTCATTTTCAACCAGAGGCTGAAAAAAAGAGGCTCGGGCTTAAGAGGTTAAACAGTGCTGGGTTTGGATTCTGTATTTAATGGCTAATTTCAGCACTACCTATCCTGTTTCCTCCCTCAAATTATGTCTGTGTTACTGTCTCAGGGGTAAAGGTGACAGCCCGGAGGCCCGTGCACTGGCAAAGCAGATAGGGGCAGCGCTGCTGACCCTGCAGTCCAAAACCAACCGAGCCGTAGCCAACATGAGACCGGCTAAACCTGCCGTCACCCTGGAGGGCAAGATGGAGCAGGCCCTGCGCTGGGTGAACAACCCCGGAGTGGACGACAGAGGAGTAGGTGAGCGTGGGTTGGATGACGGCTCTAGGGAGGGATGATGTACTAGTTTGGTTCAAAAATAAACGCTCTGACCTTCCATGCCTTTTGTCAGCCGATGTGGATGATGGAGAGTGTGTGAAAGTGGTTATGGCAGCACCTGGGACTCGAGCTGGCAGTTATGGGATCCTGAAATATGTGAGGTGTTTGTGGTCCGTTAAGGAGACTGCAGAGTGTCTCATTATGAA
Source organism: Protonibea diacanthus (assembly GCA_028641955.1). NCBI lineage: Eukaryota > Metazoa > Chordata > Actinopteri > Sciaenidae > Protonibea > Protonibea diacanthus. The sequence continues at coordinate 13,584,046 of CM053989.1, forward strand.
TGTGGTAGAAAAATGACCGGGCTGGTGACTGATGCCATTTCCTTAAGCCCACAGTGAGGTATCTCATGCATGAATCACCGAATGACTAACCTGGATACTACGTCATTCAGGGGCAATTGTAATGTTTTTAATGCTTTGTTTGATCCCTGTTGTTGCTATTTTGTCATTGTATTGTTTCTTATCTTCTCGCATGCTTCCTTTTGGGAGCAGAGTGTGAGATACTACAGTGGAACACAGGTACCCTCCTACCATGTACTTTCTTAGAAGATAACTCTTTAGATTTTAATAATATAATTCCTATAAACCACCCTATAATGGCGAGCATTTACCGTAAAATAGCCTCCTCCTATCTAATTTACAAGAAAACGAAGTCATTTCTCACCTTTTTATTCTCAGTACTCAGACCATGTTATCAACAACCACAAACACACTGCGTCACAGTTTAGAGATGCTCCACGTTCAAATAAGGACATGTAACAATTACATGTCCTTATTTAGACATGAAGAAAGAAATATGGATTTATATTGATGAGGAGATATGGATATCTAGATTTGATGTGAGAATGACTTCTGCCCTGTGTCTCTCCTCAGGTCAGGCAGCAATCAGAGGAATGGTTGGAGAGGGGAAGAGGCTGGCAGGAGGCCTGTTAGGCCCGTACCGTCAGGATATGATTGGACGCTGCGACCGAACAGAGGCTCTAATGGCATCTTTGGCAGACATGGCCGGCAGGGGCGACGCTGAGGCTCCTCACGCACGAGCTACAGCCGCACAACTGCAGGACAGCCTCAAGGTATCTCAAGTAGTCTCACAAACATGCATACTATACATATCATAAAGATGAAGAAGATCATGAAGTTTCCAAATATACCACAAACGTCAGGCTAAATTTGAATGAAATGATACACATCATTTCCATTTGCAGCAATAAATAAACTGGTTTGTGTGTATGATGCATGATCTTAAAAACTATTGGTGCAGAGCTCCACCTAGTGGATTGACATCTCATCTTCTCCTTATACCAGGACCTGAGGCAGCACATGCAGGAGGTGATGACCCAGGAAGTATCTGACGTTTTCAGTGACACCACCACCCCTATCAAACTGCTGGCTGTGGCTGCAACTGCTCCCCCCGATGCCCCCAACAGGGGAGAGGTCAGTAATGTAAAAATATCTGTGACATCTGGTGACAAATATGTTTACAGCAATGAATCCTCTAAGCTTTATTTCTCGTGGTTAGCATCCAGATGTGCACAAAGAATGAGACCCCAGTAAAAGATGTTCACGTCTCTTGTCTCACTATATTCATATCATTATTTTATGTTTGTTATAGGTTTTTGAAGAGCGTGCAGGGAACTTCGAGACCCACGCAGGTCGGTTGGGATCGACTGCAGAGAAGGCTGCTGCCGTGGGAACAGGCAATAAGAGCACGGTAGAAGGCATACATGCCGCTGTGAAACATGCCAGAGAGCTCACGCCACAGGTGCTAATGTTTGTTTTGCTGTGTCTGATTTAATTTATTGCATACGTGGATGAAACATGTAGCTGACTGAGCTTACACAGTCTGACATGTTTGTTAATGCACCAGGTGACCTCTGCTGCTCGGATCTTGTTGAAGAATCCCGGGAATAAAGCAGCATACGAGCATTTTGACACGATGAAGAACCAGTGGATTGACAATGTGGAGAAACTCACTGGTGAGGATTTTCTCAATATTTCTTGAGTTACCTAAATTATTGACAGAATTTATGTTTGTAAAGTAGTTGCAGCAGTTGCAGCCTGCAACAAATAGTTCTCCCACATGACATTAACATACGTGTGTTTGTGTCTCACAGGCCTGGTGGATGAGGCCATCGACACCAAATCTCTGTTAGATGCCTCTGAGGAGGCTATAAAGAAAGACATTGATAAGTGCCGAGTTGCCATGGCGAATGTTCAGCCCCAAATGCTTGTTGCCGGGGCAACAAGCATAGCAAGACGGGCTAATCGGGTCCTGTTGGTGGCTAAGAGAGAAGTGGAGAACTCTGAAGATCCGCGTTTCAGAGACACGGTGAAACACGCGTCAGACATCCTCTCACACACCATCTCACCCATGGTGATGGATGCTAAGGCGGTGGCTGGGAACATACAAGATAAGGGTACGGGAACACACTGTGCAAACAAGAGTTCAAGATACTGCATGACACAGGTTCATTCACTTCATTATCTGTCTTTATTCGTCGTCCACAGCTTTGCAAAAGGCCTACTTGGACTCGTGTCTGAGGATCCTGGCTGCAGTCGGAAAAGTTAGAGAAGCCTTCCAACCTCAAGAGCCCGACTTCCCTCCTCCACCACCTGACCTGGACCAGCTCCATGTAAGCACATTCAAGTAAAACTTTGAGTGATCAACCACTTCGTAAAAATGAACACATTGATACAGATGGTGTAAGTGAAAATGACCTTGAACCATACATACTGCTCCAGTGGAGCTGCAACCCTCGGGTGTAACTGTAAATGTGAAACTAGATGTTGTAGATATATTTCTGTAGATTCAATAAAGGGTTAAGACTGAATGAAATGTAATCAAATATCTGAAACTACAGCATCCAAAAACCTATTTCCCCCCACTCAGCTTTTTACTTACGAGTAATTCTTGCATAAACAAACAACAGTTTGGGTCATTTCACATGAGAGATTTCTGTATTTATATTTTTGACTGAGCTTTTCTCACTGGTTTGCAGTGGATGGGGCTCAGTTATAGACAATGACAGTTGACAGTTGACATACATTGTTCAAATCTGATCGAACCACACACACACAGTCCTGATACCACAGTAACACTGTTGAGATAAAAATAGGCCTCAAACTTTTAACCAGAGACAAAGGTTTTTCAGCCTGGTGTTAAGTTACTAAGAAAGCCCCAGTGTGTAGACTTTTTTGGTACAACTGGATAGTGCAAAAGTCAAACACAGAGCAGTTATAAGTACGATATGATCTCAATATTTACCCCTCACATCCCCATTTGTTCCTGAACTACATACCTATATATACATACATATATATATATATAACATATAACTGTGCGTGTTTTCTCCAGGTTAGTGATGAGCAGGCACCACCCAAGCCCCCATTGCCAGAGGGCGAAGTGCCTCCACCTCGGCCCCCTCCTCCTGAGGAGAAGGATGAAGAGTTCCCAGAGCAGAAGGCTGGAGAGGTGCTCAGCGAGCCCATGATGGTGGCGGCCAGGCAGCTGCACGATGAGGCACGCAAGTGGTCAAGCAAGGTCAGTTCACACAAGCGCACAGAGCGATATACAGTTTGCATATTCACCCCATCAACTGCTTATTATTTCAAAATCAGCAGCATACGTACACTAAAAAATAAGCTAGTCGTGGTGGTCATGTATTCATGTCACGTTAGTAGATGTGACTCACAATATGGACATTTTTCTCTCGGTTGACACTCGGTTTGAACTGATGTTGACTGATGCTGAAATGTGGAGATCAGTGGCTCGATTCCAATTTCAGAGGGAAACTGGAAACTGTCATCTGTTCGAGGTGTTTGCATGTAAGGTCGTTAATACACGTGCACATACACAACATAAATATAAGAAAAAGAGTCATCTGTGGAGACAATCAAGCCTCCCATCTATCGCAGGAGTAGAGAACATGTGCGCTATATTTGCAGTTGACTTCTTTGCATCCCTGTTGGTGTCTATGTATTATATGTATGTGTGTGTCCAGGTTTTTTTGTGTGTGGAGGAAGCATGTATGGGAACAATTATTCTGTGTAAATAACCTTTGATTACTCAGGAATAATGCCCTCTGGCTCTCTCTGTGAAGCTCATAACCGTTCTCCCCTCTATAGCTCTCCTGGCAGTTTTTTTGCACACCTGTTTAATGATCTATGCATCAGAGGTGTCTTTGGAAACCAGGCACAAAATATCTCTTGTAAATGGCACTCAGTTTCCTGTCACACTGCTAGATAAAAACCTAAATACACAAGAAGGATACCAACCACTGGTTACACCTTCTTTGACTGTGCAAATGCTTTACAAACTGTCAACTCAGCCACTGCCAGAGTCAAGAGTAAGGCCCATCATCCACCTGCTACCAACCCAAACCAGCTCCTCTTTCCTCTTTTTTTCCCCCCCATCTTTGCTTGTGCGTGCAGTTTCACCTCCCCTCTCCCTGCTCCTTCACAATGCTTGTATTCGCTCCTCCTCCCTCCTGTAAATCTCCTGTCCTCTGTTCTTCCACCCAGTGCCTCTCATACTGTACTAAATGCCTCCTTTTCCCATGCTTCCTTCCCTCCTGCCATCCCTGGCTTTCCCCTTTTTCTCCATATCCCTCCTTTTTTCCTCCTCCTCCTCCTCCTCCCACCCTCTTTGCCTCCCTCCCTCCTCCTCCGACCACCAACAACTCCACCCCCACCCCCCTTGCTCCACCCAGCCTGAGGATGAGGAGGCAGTAGAGGAGAGGGAGGTAGATGATGAAGATGAGTTTACTGATGGTGAGGATGACTATGAGCCAGAACTGCTGATGATGCCCTCCAACCAGCCTGTCAATCAACCCATTCTGGCAGCTGCCCAGTCTCTCCACCAGGAGGCGCGCAAGTGGTCCAGCAAGGTCTGCACACGTACATGCACATGAGTGCACACACAACCAGAGTCAAGTGTTTGACCAGCCACACACAGACACACACACACACACACACACACACAGGGGAACCCCTGCAGGACAAAGAAACACCCGTTGAGTCACTGTGGCTGTGATGAGCTCTGCATTTGCCACTACCATGGAAACCTCCAACCAGCTGTGGCTGCTGTTGTTTTTTTGTTTTGTTTTTTTTACTCTTGCATCACACTCAGACATGGTTGACACACGGTTATGCTGATGTCATGCTAAGGTTGTACTAAAGGTCGAGGATTGTTGGAATGGCAAGTTTGTTTGTTGCACCACATGGATAAACTGGTACTGGCTTCACACGTCCCTCCCTTATGTTCACGATTAGGTAAAGTGGTTTAAAGGAGGAGCCAGGCGGCGCTCTGTCGCGCTGTTATCGCTGTTGTCAGTCACTTGTTGTCTGGCCCACCTGTGAAGCCATGGATGACAGTTTCCCAAAGATTTCTGGGTGATGTAGTTTTGACATTAGAGTGCCTGCTTGCCTGATATAATCACCCGCTTCTGCTTCTTAGTCTCAGGATGTGATGCTGATCGCTGTGAACATCACCTCATGGTTACTAACCTCAAGTTGACTGTGATGTGAGGGAGACGGCGAGAACCTCAACATTGTTTCTACGGATTCATTTCTGAATAATCTTCTTCCATGAGGGTTGAAGAATGTGCTAACTTGCACTGACACCGCATGCATCCTTCTGCTTTTAAATTTAGTGCCTGTTTTGCTTTTGTAACTCACATTCATTCATACAAACCACTAGCATTCATTTGGTGCTTGATAACACCATTTTCAGTTCCTTACACCTTGATTATCATCAGTATTATCAGAAAAATAAGTGGAAACATGACTCAGTACGTTTCCTTTGCATACCCATCTCTTATCCAAAGCCGTGCTTCTCTACAGTATCCTGATCACAGCTCTTACTACTTCCTTCTCCACCCTCTTCACCCCTCTTCACAGGGCAACGACATCATTGCAGCAGCCAAGCGGATGGCTCTGCTAATGGCAGAAATGTCTCGGCTGGTGCGTGGTGGAAGTGGGAACAAACGAGCCCTGATTCAGTGCGCAAAGGACATTGCCAAGGCCTCGGACGAGGTGACGAGACTGGCAAAAGAAGTGGCCAAGCAGTGCACCGACAGACGCATCAGGACTAATCTGCTACAGGTAAGGACAAACTCATACAGGCACACACATTATAGTATTATAGTATTATTTATATACTTCTCTCCTTCCAAAGGTGTGTGAACGAATCCCCACCATCAGCACCCAGCTGAAGATCCTCTCTACTGTTAAAGCCACCATGCTGGGACGGACAAACATTAGTGAAGAGGAGTCAGAGCAGGTAAACTCACAAAACCACACATAGACAGACACTTCAGCTCAGAGCGTCTACTGATTACTGATTACCAATTATAAAAGTTATATCTGAATTATAATTATTGATCCATTAATGTGCACATCACTTTGATGTTGCTGGTAAAACATGAGGCTAATTCAGAACACTACCAAACAATACCAAAGACTTTATAGACTGTATTTGTGTTTTTAATTTGAATCAGCAAAACAAAAAGTACAATATGTTCCCCTATATTGTACTATAAAGTAGCAGATAATGGAAATATTTAGGTAAAGTACCTCAAAATAGTACTTGGAATGGTACAGTATTTGAGTAAATGTACATTGCTACTTCCACTTGGCTTCATTTTTGTCCCATCACTGTTGTTATTTCACTCCTAACGGCTTCATTTCCAAATGTCACCAGGCCACAGAGATGTTGGTCCACAATGCCCAGAATCTGATGCAGTCAGTGAAGGAGACTGTCAGAGAGGCAGAAGCAGCCTCCATCAAGATCCGCACAGATGCAGGATTCACCCTTCGCTGGGTGCGCAAGACCCCCTGGTACCAATAAACAAACCGTTTGGTAACTGAAACTAGCAACATTGTTAACTTGGCACCGATCGCACACACCTTGAGTAAAAGTAGCAATGTGTCTAATCATGATGAGTAAACATGTGCACTTTCTCAGGGAGGAGACTGCAGGTGATTTTGATCCATCCTCTGCTGTAGTTTGGGTGTGTCCAGCAGGAAGCATTAGATAAGCAGGTTTCATTTATTGGAGTGAGTTAAGCTTTGCTCTCCAGTTCCCTTTATCTGTATCTGTGGAATCACGCAGGCTGATCGGAGACAGTTTTTAATATATATTTTTGGTATGTTGTGTTACAAGAGTTTATCCAAATCCCAGGTATATATTTTTTGCATGAAAATTTTTTCTATTTTCTAAAGGCAAATGATGACAATAAGACACGTGTCTCCTAGAGGATATTTACTTTTAATTCAGTTCTTTTTCAGTGGGAGTTTCTTAATGTCTATTGTATATACAGTAATTATTTGTTTTATGGACAACACTCAGATATGAGCTTTATACACTGACACTAAAGTGTGGAGTCTTGTGTGGGCCGATGAGCTCTCTCTTCATGTTTACTTTTAGTTATAACAATGTTCTTAACTGAAGATCTATGAATTCAAAGATGATACTGTACATCATCAAGTATCATGTTTATACTTGAAGAACTAAACGGTCTTCTGGATTAAAGTGTTAGGACTTTTAGGCAAATGGTACAGTTTTCAAAAGTGATTGTATAATTTGAAAAAAAAAAAGTATGGTTGTCAAATAAAGTTTTTTTGTTTTTTTTTGTTGTTGATTGCAGGAAGGTTGACTCGTAATGAGTGACAGTAAGTCAGAGTGAGATGTTTTTAATGTGTGTTTTTGAATTCTTTGCTGGACTTTATTTAACTTTCACAGTGAACAATGCCAAAGGATTTGTTTTACATTACTGTATGCTTCAAGAAGTTCACTTAAAATCCAGGTTATCACAAAACAACAGGACAGATCATTTTCTTTAGACACCCTGAAATAGTTTTTAAGTACTGTTATTATATTTTTGTTTTTTTGTTTCTGCTTTTTTTTTTTTTTTTTTACTAATTGTAGTGCTTTGTTTCTGCACTATCTCCGTAACAGTTGAACTGTTTGGATTTTTCTTTTCAAAACTCATCAAAACCAATGACATTAGACCGCCTTCAACATCCTATTTTTAGACTTTTCTCCATGTGTGAGCTCAGCAGTCCCGCTGAATGCTCTGACGCATAATTTTAACACAGATTTTCTAAACAACCCCGGTGGTTTGAGAACAAAAACAACCTTTTGATGATATTAATCATTGATGCCAGTCTGGTATTATACTTTTTTTTTTTTTTTAAATAATTTTTGTTTGGAAGAATTACACAGCAGTTTAACCATTCATGATTGGTAACTTCATATGGTATGCAATCAGATCAGTGAATGCATATTTTCATTCCTAAAACGGTACGTTCATCAACCTTTCAGGCATATTTTTACAATGGCTGGGCAAATTTAACTGTTAAATGGAGAATTTGTATGTGTATGTGTGAAGCTTCTTCACTTGAACAGTATTAGAGAGCTCTTAAAACAGCAGCACAGAATGTTAACTGCATTTTCATCTTTTTTGGGCCTACTGAGCATGTAGCAGTCACTGACCCCCTCACTGAGAGCGACAGGGTGTTCTTCTGTGTGTACTTGATGTGTTCATTTACACCCTGAATGTATTCTGATAGCTTCTAGCCCTGCCAACACATCTGCTGTGCCTTGGAAGAATAAAAGACTATAATGACGTCTGGAGTCGTCTGTTAATTAGTACTCATTACAACAAGAGTGTACAGCCCTGCTCGCAGCTCTGTGAGGCTGTACTAAAGCTTAGAGATGCTTTAACATAAATGCTAACACGCTTACAACCACAATACCAGCATGCATCACTTTAACACGTACAATGTTAATCATCTTAGTTTGTTGTGTTAGCATGCTAGCATTTGCTAATTAGCGGCACACAGTAAAGCCGAGGCTGATGAAAATGTAATTCATGTAGTGAACCAGATGTAGATTTTCTGTGGTGGTGCAACCAAATGTTACCACTTATATCTACAAATCTAATTCTGAGGGGGACGCTGTACCAAATTTCATGGTAATCCATCACTAGTTGCCAAGACTTTTCACTCAACACCACAACACTAGAAGAAAAGGTGGATACTCAGTAATTTAGATGAATCCTCTAGGCATCATAGATATGTGTTCAAAACTTCATGGTTATCCATCCAATTGTTTTTGAGTTATTGTTAGTCTGGCCCAAAATGGTGGACCTACCCAATAACTGTCCATCCTTAGTGCCATGGTTGCTTGCATGGCTAATTAAAAAAAAGACACACATAAACAGATCATTTTAAAGCTTTTATAGGACATACACTGAAATGCAGATTCACCTTCATACAAGAGCTTTAAGTAGTATTTTTTCACGTTGGCAATTGATTGTGCAAATCTTGTGCTGAGTAAAGAAGTTGCATTCAAGATTATGTGACGATCTTGTCGACTTCTGAGTGTTTTCTACACAACTGTTCCTAACAGACTACTGCCTGAATCACTCACTTGTATATAGGCCCTGCAGAGAGTTGCACACTCTCCTTAGATCTAACTGTGTACCTTATATATATATTTTGTAATGCTTGTATCAAATACAGGTTGTGCTATAGTGTGCTTTACAAAGCACCTTAACCTACCCTTGCAAGGCCACATGAAAGAGTGAATGTGTGCAAATATACCTGTACTAAAGACAGTGCCTCATCTGCACACTGTAGATACTCAGAATGTAGACACATTTGATTTTTCAAAAATAAACATATATATATTTATATATACAGTATATAAGTATAAAACTTGCTACCTTATACTATGTAAAAAGGTTTTCAAAGGCATGGCTGCTTACTTTCAGGCAACATGCTTGTAAGATTTCATAGATGTGCTGAAGTAGTGAGGAGCGAGGAGGCGGTGAGCTGCGAGTGTCCCTTTTCAAACCACAATATTCCCCTCGGGCAACACTCAGAAAAAGGTGTTAGACAAAGAAAAAATAGAAAAGATAAATCAGAAATAGTCCAAAAAAAAAAAAGAAAGAGGAATGTCTCACACAACGCAGCACATTTCAGCTGAACAGAAACTAATAGCACTTCAACAAGGTCACATTGATTATTAAGGCTTCCCTTTACAGGCCACAAATACCATCAAGTCGTATACTTTATAGGTAATGTTAAACACATAATAAATAGCTATTAAAATGCAAAATCGTTCATTAATTACAATGAGGATATGTAAGACCTATTGGAGCGCTAACACAGCAGGGTGGTAACTTTGACCCATATTTGGCACATTGGATTGTTGACCATCATTCCTCAGGTCCGCACTTGGAATTTCCCAGCTTTGGTCAAATATTTGACCCCTTTAAACGGCTTGTACTTTTCCCCGTACATGTCAAGACGACTCACCTTAAGACCTGTGAGGATGGGAGGGAAGGAGCAAAGTGAGCAATGATAATGCAAATCAATGTGACAGTGGACACCATTACAACAAACATGCTACTGCAACTGCTAACATAATCATTATCGTCCTCAACAACAAAAGGTGGAGAGCTGACTGACAAGTTACATTTCTGGAATTTAGGTCTAGTGTGTAAGATTTAGGAGTTATTATTGGCAGGAATGGAATAAAATATTCATTAGTATGATTCAAATAGTGTTTAATCACCTGAAAATAAGAATCGTTGTTTTCACTGTCTCAAATGAGCCCTTTATACAGTGAGAGCGAGTCCTCTTCCATTGAGTCAGTAGCCCAGAACAGACAAACCAAAGACTGATCTAGATATGGACTTTTGCTTTCATTGTGAATTTGGCAGCTTTTTATATGCTTGGAAGGAGAGGGTGAGGTGTGGGAGAATATTCACTTAACTTCACTGCTAGGTGTCACTAAATCCTACACACTGGACCTTTAAACTTAGCTTGGCTAAAAGTTAAAAGATTAAGAGGTTGTGTAGCGACGATTACCTGATATGGCCATCTGCTGTATCTTCAGGTCAATGTTGAGTGAGGGGTTTTCTTCAGGTTTGGGGGCTCCTGCCTGTATACTCAGACTGCCTCGCAAGTTAGGAAGCTTCTGGGGGTTCAGTTTCCCAATGTCCCAAACCAACACCTACCAGAACATGAGACATGCTTCCAGTGAGGACAGTGAAACAGAACGTGGAGTCCACTGACCTCTACTATTGCTTAGGATCATTTTGTAAACGATCAGTTACCTTGGTAGCGATGTCGTAGGTGTAGTTTCCCTGTGTGGCTGTGAGGTTGGCACTGAGCACAGCTTTAGGCATGTGGATAGTGACCATCATGTTCTCCACCGTCTTCCCCATGGTCTGCTTGGGTCCGATTGTGATGTCTAGGCGACCACAAGGTCCCGTCTCAAAGAAACTGATGCTCTGCTTCACGTATACTGGAATGGCCACGAGACTGAGGAAGAACACAGACAGAATTGACGACGATGACAATAAACAGTCAGCAGACAGACAGCAACCAGCTTGTGTTTATAATTTAACAAGATTGTGAGGCCTTATTGCAGAAATTAAACTAGAATTTCCATCCACACTGAAACCCAAAGAGCACAAAGATTTTACTGTTGATAGAGGATGTTGTTTACCAGATCACATATTTACACAAACTAAAATTCCTGCTGATTATTCATGCATAACAGACAAAGAGAGTCTATGTTCATTCGAAGAACGATCGGATATTAATTTAATTATAATTTAGACATACAGCTGCGCCTGTGCTTACTTTTGAGAGCTGACATGATAGTTCATGAGAGTGAAGTTTCCATCTGGTGGGATGAAAGAGAGGACACGCTCCGCCTCCCAGCGCTTAAACCGCACACATGGGTGGAAACTCACGTCATCGAGAAGACGAGGATTCTGCCATCAAAAAAACAACAGCGGTGAGTGAATTTCACACTTGGACAGACACCCAAGCGCACCACAAAAACAGAAAAGAAATGAACCCACCATAAAGGACAGAGTCAGGTCAGGCATCCCAGTGAGCCTTACACAGGCTTCAATTACACCCTGGATCTCTGCAAATACTGTTGTACCTGTTGTAAGAAGAAAGATTGAGAGACAAGTGTGTTTCAAGAGTAACCAGATCCAATTATATAATCCAGGAAAAAACACAAGTGGTTGTTTGTACCTGATTTGTCGAGAATGGCATCTATTTCCTCGATCACATCAAAATATGCCTCATTATTGGTGTATTTAACACCAGCCCGCCTCCATGGAACATTGGACAGTTGACCTGTTGGCAACGTATCTCCAACATTACTACCACCTGGAAAACACACAAAACACAGGTGAAAACATGAATGTATAAATAAACATTATAGATATTATTTGGTTTAAAGATTAGCAGACAGAGGTTGGTACAGTTCAGACTGACCTTTAACACCAGAGTCATGGGGACTTCTGTTTACCTGTGAGCGTATTGACGACCGATCGCAGGATGGTGGGAGGCCTGATCATCTCTTTGAGGACGTTGGACTCTGTTGCTAGTGGAAAGCCGTTGTCCAGCATTTCCTCCAACAGCTCGTACACTGTCACCACATTGTCCTTGATTACACCTTCTGAGCACTCTCCAAAGTAATCCTGTCGACAGAAATAAACTGTTTAAACACCAGTGTGACGTATGCAGCACTACAATTTCCACTACAAATCAGTTCAGGCAAGTGAAATTTGGTCCCTTGAGATACATTCAGATATCAGACATTTTGAGACCCCCCCCCCACCTCCGGCAGGATGCTGCAGTCCATCAGGACCCAGATTTTACGCCACTGACACCATGAGTTACATTAATGCTCACCTTTTACGTTTTATGTTTGTTAAATATATGTTCCTTTAAAATATAATGCAACTGTGAACTAGTGTTGTCGACAAGACCAACTAAACCGAGACCAAAGTGTATGGAGACCGAGGCAAGACCAAGACTTCAAGGGGTTGAGACAGTCATGACCACGACCAAGGTAATGCAAGACTGAGTTAAGACCAAGACCAGAAAGTATACAGTATACTTAGGTAGCTAATATTCATGAAAACTCTTTGGGTGAGTCACCACCTTAAAGTATCTTGAACCGCTGTGAGTTATTTTGGATGCCGTTTTGCAGATGAACTCTTTGTGGTGTAGGAAATAAAATTTTATTCCAGAAAATTTGGCTGATGTGCCCCCCTAAACAGTTAACAAATAAATCAGAGTCTTCTTTGTCTGAGAGACCGGACCTTTAAAAAGTAGTCTTGGTATCAAGACTACTTTTCAAGATCAAGACTGATCTCAATACTACAACAGTGCTGTGAACCCTCACACATTACCTGGCAAATACTTTAGTATATTCCTGCACAAAACTGTACAGCTCATTTCATCTCAAAAACATATTGTACATATATATTTCTTAGGGCATCAATTAGCTCAGTAGGTACAGTACAAAAGCTCAGCACTTGCCGCAGCAACCCAGGGTTTCAATCCAACCTGTGTCCCTTTGCTGCATGTCCTGCCCCCCCCCCCTCTCTCTCTCTCCCCACTTTCCTGTCACTCTTCAGCTGTATCTGTAAAATAAAGCTAAAAATACCCCCAAAAATATCTTGGCTGAAGACACAATCTGCTGATACAGGGCACAGAGGTTTAATCACACCTGAATTGTGTCTGCCACTCTGTGCAGGAACTCGATGACAAACAGCGGAGGAACTTCAGTCTGGATGACAGACAGGAAGAAGAGCTTGCCCCTGTATATGCTGATGAGATAGTGGTGTGGGGTCTGCAGGACTGGGGGCACATTCTCCGGCTCCACTGCCTTTTCCTTCGCCTCGAAGAAGTAGTCGCACACGCTCCGGCTGATGACACTCTTCCAGTGTTTCTCCAGGAAGATGTCTCCAGAGTGATTAATCAGGAACAGACTGTGGATCATCTCAGCTGCAACAATGAGGTGGTTGTTGTTGTTGTTGTTAATATGCTCTGAGATAAAATCAGTTTAAAAAAGCTTATAAATTATTTGATTGTGCCCAAATCAAAACAATGCAAAGCAAAGCAGTGTTAATGTTGGTGTCAACATTTACCTACTGTCAATCTGTCAGACTAACTTCACACACAGGTAACTTAACACACCGGCTGCTTAGCAATCTCAGAGCAGCAACTTCGGATATTTTTACCACCCAAAAATCAAACAAACTTCAGAGCGAGAGGCGTAACAGCGACATAAAAGCCCTAAACATGTGATAACATGTGCAAAGTTTCATAAATGTAGTAAAGTTTTTACCTGCTTACTCAGTTGGTCGTGCAGACTGTTACTTGGTGCCAATATGGCAGAAGTGTGAGCTGAGAGGACGCCTGTAGAGCTATGCACACGTAAACACGACGAAGTCACAAATACACGTCGATAAATCAAATCCACGTAGCCTAAATACTACTATTAATGCATTAAAATATACTGTAGACCATTTATACACCGAGCAACCCGGATGTGAACCCGTTCGTCACTTTAAGAGAAAAGTTTCGGACTTTTTAATCAGGCAAAATTTGCGGGCAGCTAACCCTGGCGTTCACAGTTTACTTTAGTGGTGCTCGTGATGCCCTGAGCGTTGTCTGTCAGGTGCACGAGCAGCCCACACATTATAAACTGTAACTTGGGTTTCAGATGTAAACATGCAAATAGCTGACATAGTTTAAAGACCAAACTTTACAAAGGTTGAATATCTTGTAAACAATATGACATGAACAATATGATGATTTGTCTGGCTATTTACTTCAGGGATGTCCAACGTATGGCCCGGGGGCCAATCATGGCCCGTGGTCAGATTTCATGTGGCCTGAAGCTTCATTTTTATAATATAATATTTATAGCCTGCTTGGATTGTCAGATACTGTATGGCTGGCAGATTTGAAACAAGGAACTTTGTCGTCCCAAGATAACGGGCTAATTTTCTCAAGATCTTGAGATAACGAGAGTTTGTTTTCCAAAGATAACAAAATAATTAATATGAGAACTCATGATAATTAATCAAATGTGTTGAGATTTATATCACACGTGATGTCATGCCGTGCTGACCTGATGCTGACTGATGGATGTGACTCCTGCTCCACTGACTCCCTGCTACACTCGATGTTTCTGGCAATGATTTAATATACTAGATTTTCCTTTTGTTTTCTCAAGTTCCTCAAATTAATTATGTCATTATCTTGGGAAAGCAACGTTTCATTATCTTGAGATCTTGAGAAAATTTTCTCGGGATAACCACATTTGTTATTTCGACATAATGACATAAACACCTTGAGATCTCCAGAAAACAAATGAAATTAACTTGTTGCCACGAGAAAACAGAGGAAATGAAATGTATAAATGTATGACTGCTTAGGGCTTCTGTAATTTTGGGTAACCATGTTCTCCTCCTTGTCTGGGAAATGAAGCCAGTGCTAAAAACTGTAATTCCCCGAGCGACCACTTGAGGCTGGCTACAGAAGATTCCAACCTCCATAACCTCCCGTATAAAATGTCCAAATTCACAGCAGAAATAAACATGTTTACAGCCTGGTTCAAAACATGGTTTTGATCTCCATAGCTAATTTCCTTGTTCATGACAACTGTACGGAGGGTGACCTTTTCAAATTAAAGGCTTAAAGTTATGCATAATTAACAGTGTGGCCGCTTTGATTGACTGATAAGTGTCATTACAGATGGCTTATTAAAGGTGTCATTCAGCCCGCCTTAGGTCCACTGATGATCCACGTCTTTACCGATATTTAGATTAGCGGGGAGATGGAAAAGGCAGTAGCCAACGTCATATGGCTTCAAAACAGCGGGGTGATGTCACTCATATTCTGTCCATGCTTTATACTGTGATTAGTGAGAAAACAGAGGAAGTAAAATGCATGAATGTATGAACACTTAGGCCCACCATTTT
This sequence comes from Protonibea diacanthus, assembly GCA_028641955.1. Lineage (NCBI taxonomy): Eukaryota > Metazoa > Chordata > Actinopteri > Sciaenidae > Protonibea > Protonibea diacanthus. The sequence continues at coordinate 13,599,579 of CM053989.1, forward strand.
CTAACTTGTATTATATTGCCCTAATGTTCTAGAGACGCCTGTTTAGTTTTTATATTCAACAGTAACTTTACCTGCAGTTTTAAATCTTCATCTAGCTGATGTTGAAATGAACGGCTTTTGATTGGAGGAACTCTGCGATGTCGTCACACAGCCTTAGGAGGCGGGAGCGGCAACCTGCGAGGCCTTACCGAGGGCACCACACTTCAGCCTGCGAGGCTCTACCGAGGGCAGCACACTCACGCCCCTCATTTTGATTCACACCGGTTGAGGTGACTGCAACGTGCGCACAGTGAGCCATGGCTTCAGACGAACCTAAAGCAAAGAAACAAAAACTCTCGGAGAAGGAGGAGGAGAAGAAGACGACGACAGAGTCTCCGAGTGAAGAGACTCCCGCCAAACTAAGGTGACCTGAAGCTAAATAAACAAAGCTAACATAATGCGTGTGCTGGGGGTAGCGAGGGGACACGAGACCCCCACCCCCCCTACTGTGTGAGCTGTTTGAATGCTACAAATCAAACCTCGAGGTTGAGTTACAGTGCTAACATTAATAATAAGTACATTATAAACGTGTAAGGTTGAACGTGTTGCCACTAGGTGTCTGCTTGAAGCAGCGTGGTGATGGTGGTGGAGGAGGAGGAGGAGGGGATGAGTTTATCAGGACCGGTGTAAAGTCCTTTGATGCGGTTATCGTTTAACACAGGTAACGGTTAACTAACGTCTAATTAACGTTACATTTGTTGTTATGTAACGCCCCGTTGTCTCTAGCGTGGTTTCTCTTGGGTTAGTGTGCCAATATCTAATCTAGGTTCAACTTGACCACCACCTGCCCCTGCATGTTTAAAAGCTGCATGGAGAAATAACTTGGGACGGATCTGAGCACGGTTGTGCAGTGCCAGGCATTGCTCCGCTGCTTTGGTATATCTGCAGAGACGAGCTTGCCCGATCCACCTAGTACCAATGACTTGTGAAGCAGTCACGTGGTTTTGAATATGTAATGTTTTTTTGTTTTTTTTCCCCCCCACCACTAAAGAAATCTGACTCTGCATCACTTCACAGCCTCATTCAACCAGCTGTTGTCGCATCATGGCGTTTGACTTGCCTCCAGCATCAGCACGCTACTCACGAAGTAATTAAGCTTCAAAAGAGAGAGTGGGATTGAGTCCAGACAAGCCAATCAGCAGACACTCAGACCGCTTTAGTCCGCCCTCCTTCAGACGCCTCCAATCAGTCAGTCCCCAAGAGGAGGAGCTGTGGTTGCATGGAAAAAAAAAATCGATCTTACCCGCACACTGGACTGAAATTGTGAAGTTGTTGCATGCCTTGCTCTTTCTGAGCTGGTTTCCAGGCTGCTCAACAGGTTTCTTTTATCTGGCCAGTGCACAGAGAGAGGCAGGATGTCTTCTGCGAGGTAAGACCGCGTTGATGTATAGAGACTGACTTTAAAGGCAGGCATGGTCTCAGTAATCAGATGGCTGCATATTGGCGGCACATATGTTGATAAGTGTGGTATCTGTGAAACCCACCGTTGCAGGGTGGCAACATCTCCGTACGCTCTGCTCTTCAGAAGCCATTCCTCGTTGCGTCTTCTTGTGTTATTGTAGAAACAGAGGCTTGATGGGGGGGGGGTGTGAGAGCACGTGTTCATATGGAGGTGACATCTGTCAGAGGCTGCGTTCAGAAACCGGCTACATCTGGGGTTTTCCCAGAAGCACTGACTGAAGATCGTGGTGACATAAAGGACTAGCATGCAAGAGAGAAGTCGACACCAAGACACAGTTCTGATGCACATATTGTCAACGTGTTATAACAGTTTCTTGGTGTTTTTTTTCAGTATTGCACACAGTGTTTGCTTTGTAAAACAAAAGTTGCAGACTGACCTTGCTATAATTGATTACGGGTGTGTAATACAAGTCCCGCTGGATCGTTAGGCGTTGACGCAAAGCGCAGAGGTGCCTTAAGTTGCTCTGCTGTTGAATAATAACGTTTCTGGCATCACAAGACTATGATTTGTGGTGATACTTGAGCCCTGTGCTCAGCTGTTTGCCTGCAGGAAAGAACAATTTGCACAGACAATATGCAGCCTGCTCCTGTCCTGATGTTGCCTTACTGTGAATGTCATAACATGGTTACATGCATGACAGACTGGATCCTATAATTTACTTTTGCAATGTTTATTGATGAGTCATGCATGTTTCCAAACTAAATCTCCGACGTTTGCCATTTCTGCTTCTTGTTCTTGTGTTATTTGAAGGTTTAAAGTCACATGATTGAAGTCACATGAGAACAAAACTGTGGGTTTTGCAAAATGGTCAACACAAAAAAAAGAAAGCGCTTAGTGGAGTGAGCAAATAGGATTTTTTTTTTTCTCCCTACACTGTGCTGAAATGAGCGCAGTCTGCTCTCTATTGTCATTCAGTCTAATCCAACTTCACTCATAAGAAACGCAGAGACGAACAGGACACGTCAAGATACACTCTGCAAGATGTGTGTTTGCTGTTATTCCGGTTCATTTAGTCTAACAATGCTGATGTTAAACAGAGGTAAAGAAGGAAGACGGCTTGTAGATGCGTTCATGTTGAAATCAAGTGTTTCTGTTGAAATCAAGTGTTTCTGTTGAAATCGAGTGTTTCTTTTTTAACTCTTAGTCTTCATTTTATTTTATATTATTTATTTATTTTTTCAGCGCTAACTCACTCTTTGGAATGGGAAACCCCTTATTGGACATCTGTGCCGTAGTGGACAAAGACTTCTTGGACAAGTAAGTTAAAGAATTGAAGCCCTGGTCACTTAAAGAAAGAAAGCACTCTCATCAGTGGTTGTAGTCCTCACTGCTGATTGGCTTAGAAAGCGGCTGTAAACTACTAACCAGTAGTCGCATAGGTGACTCATTAAAAAAAAAAATGAAAGCATAAATGCAACTATATGTTGACCTTAGAATTATACAGGCAAAGAAACAACATAACATAACATAGCACAGTCACAGAACATCAGAACAAATGCCACGCAGTCAGCCCAGAGACAATCTGACCATGAGAGGATGAGGTTTTATGGTGTAATTTGATAAATGGAGATACAAAAGCAGAGCACAGGAAACAACAGAGCTGAATAATCAAAGTAAGCAGAGCTGTATGTTCAGCAGACATATTGCTTTAATATATCCTCTGTAGTCAGGTGATTCTTATTGGATTGTCTCAGCTGCCTGAAGCAAACAATCACTGCTTTATCATTATGTTCACATCAGTAGTAATCGTTTATCAATGTATAATATCATTGTGTAAGCCTAAAATGTCTTTTGTGTAAAAGCAGTGATTCTTACTTATGTTGTAATAAATAAGAGCGTTTATTTACATTGTACATGTATTTATCTCTACAAAGTCTGCAGTGTCAGTGTAGCAGCTCTCTGGTTTGTCCGTGTCCAGTCACACTGAGTTGACCAGGGCAAAGAGTCTCAGCTCAGAGTCCACTCTCACCCCTTGCATAAACTCCAGGATTAAAGCTAAAACCGACCGACCAACCACAGCTCTAATTCAGTCCACACAGAATAAAGCAGACACTGTAATCCTCAAAGCTACGTTTGCCTTTTGAGGAAAATGCGCTTTGTTTCTTATTATTGAACAAAATATTGATTTGGACTGAGGTAGTAACAAAGGCACTTTGACAGAGTAAGCCTCTGCTTTTGATTTAACGGCTGAATGAATTCATTAATCACATTTTCCAAAGGAGTGAACAATCCCTTTGGCAGCAACACCATTGTGTCTGCTGTGCTTAGTTCATATTCTTATTGTGTGTGTTTTCTTTTTGTTTGTTTGTTTGACTGAATGAAATAGCTGCTGTTTTTTCTAAATGGGTAAAAACAATATAGCCATCAGACTTGGAGAAACTAATGCCCTTTTTCCTTCTTTCAATGATTTGCAGGTACACTCTGAAACCCAACGACCAGATCCTGGCAGAGGACAAACACAAAGCACTGTTCGTATCTCCTACGTTACAACACTTTCTGTAGAATATAGATTGTGCTAGAGCTCGTGCACACTTCCACGAACAGGGAGAAAATGAATATGTCCTCATTCATACCAGGTTTGCTCCTCTCTGCTCTGGAGCAGGCCAGTCAAAACAGGAGCACACCAGAAATCACCACTATTGACCTCCGTTCCTTTAGAGAAGACCAATGGCAGAGCAGCAGACCCAGCACAGAGAGTCATTCTCATCCAATAGCAAACCAGGACGCTTCACCTCCCAGTCCCTCTGAGACAAGAGCTGGAAAGCAAACATTTAATAGCAGGAGATAAGAAAGTCGTATGTAACCGGATTGTACTGATGTATTCTGACTCTCCACAGTTGCGTGTATGATGACTGGTAGTACTCGCATCTGTTTTACATTGGAAATAGAGCCTTATGTAATGCAAGATATTCACATTTACACTATTTAGTTTCATAAATATTTAGGCCAGATGTTTAAATGAACACATTTCTGCAACCAATAAAGACAATAACATCGTGATTCACAATGTCAGAGTCCAGAATGTGGTCAGGGGTTCAGTGAGAAGAGGATGGGTTATTAGTGAACACACTGATCTTTTCATGTGTGCGATATGAAGGCCTTTCTTGTTGTAGTGCTCATATGTTTCCCCTAACAGACCATAAGCAATTAAAAAAAAATGAGATCATTTCTGCAATAGACAGTCAGCACCATTCCATTTTTATATCCTTTTTCCAGATGTCTCCCCCTCTGCAACCTCTGGCTCAGTCTCAGGACCTTTAACAGCAGTCGGCTTGTTATACTTTCCAATGAACACACTGTCTCTAACACTCACATAAACCACACATGCACATATCTGTGTGTAGGTTGACATGACTGCTATATTTAGACTCCGCAACAGGGCGAAGCAGAGACGCTTTAGCCCCAAGAGGAACATTGAAGCGCTGCTTCTGTCATCCTCTTACATAACATGCGTAAATGGTTGCAATAATATAATCAATGATCAGTCATGCATACATTGTATGTTTTACTAAATAAGCCTTCAGAGTCTACAGTCCAACCTCAGAGGAGGTAACGGCCGTCAAGCCACGTCTGTCACCTTGCTGGATGGGGCTGGATGCAATAAAATCAACACTGTTTGTGTTGTGGAGTTGTTTGATGACTTAAATCTGGCAATGTTCAATCTAAGAAAAAGAGAGAAAAAAAATACTTGGAGGAATAGTTAGACATTTTGGGAATTACACTTATTTTCTTTTGGGTTGGGAGTTAGAATTATACAATGTTGGTACCACATTCACATTTTCTGTTAAATATGAAGCTACAGCTTGAAGAAATTTAATTTAGCATAATTTTTAGAAAGGGAAGAGCAGCTAGTCTGGTTTTGTCTAGAGTTAATCATTAACATGTTATATATACAAATACAAGACCAGCAGGCTGACTTTAGCTTCATATTATCTTCTCACCTAATTCTTGGGAAGACAACAGACGAGCACGTTTGAAAAATACGACAGTTCCTTTTAAAAATCTGACTTCAGTGCCAAACAGGCAGTTTGGTTAGTTAGTATAATGTGTTATGTTTAGTACCCAGCCATAATTGACACTTGTTATATTTGAAGCTTTTCCTTTGTTTAGCTCTTAGCTAGCAGCCTACAGAAAGATTGTAGGCCTTTATGCATGGCTTTGAATCTTCTTTTGGAAATCTGAACTCCATGTTTGTCTCTGCGTGTAGATTTGAGGAGCTAGTGAAGAAGTTCAAAGTTGAGTACCACGCTGGAGGAGCCACACAGAACTCCATAAAGGTTGCTCAGGTCAGTGATGTACACACAAACTGTTAACCACATCGACACTTTGTGAAATCTCTGTGAGAAACGTTCATAGACTGATCAGAGCTGTTGTCGTTGTCTGCAGTGGATGATCCAAGAACCTCATAATGTGGGCACGTTCTTTGGCTGCATCGGCAAAGATAAGTTTGGAGAGATCCTGAAGCAGAAGGCTGAGGAGGCCCACATCGATAGCCACTACTATGAGCAAGATGAAGAGCCCACAGGGACATGTGCTGCTTGCATTACCGGAGATAACAGGTAGATAATGATAATGATAATAATGCTAAGTAAATATTGACTCATTATAATCTCCTCTGTAAGTCTTCATCTCTTATTTTGCTTCCTTCTCTCAGGTCCCTGGTAGCTAACTTAGCTGCTGCTAACTGTTATAAGAAGGATAAGCATCTAGACCTGGAAGAAAACTGGAAGCTGGTGGAAAAAGCTAAAGTCTACTATATCGCTGTAAGTAGTAGTTACTAAACTACTCTGTGGTGTGATATTCAGGTCAACTCGTGTACTGTCTCTTCACCTCTGTACCCATGGGTAACCACTAGAGTACCGGCAGGGGAATTACAGGACATTACTGGGGCATTTTCTGTTGAAGACCGCACCTAACGTGATTCATTAGAGCCCATCAAGCTATAAAAAGCAGATCAGTTCTGACCAAACGTCACCATTTGCTTCCAGGGTTTCTTCCTGACTGTCTCCTTGGAGTCCATCCTGAAAGTGGCGAAACATGCGTCTGAAAATAACAAACTGTTTTGCCTGAACCTCTCTGCGCCCTTCATCTGCCAGTTCTTCAAGGATAACCTCATGCAGGTCATGCCCTACGTCGACGTGCTGTTCGGCAATGAAACGGTAAGAGGGACTTTCACAGTACATTCTTCAGATACTCTGCATATCAGCTGCACACGGTCATGCAGTGTCCACCAGATGTTGATGAAGAGCACGTCTTTGTGGCTAAAACAATATTTTTGTGTTGCTCCACAGGAGGCAGCTGCATTTGCTAAAGAGCAGGAATTTGAGGTGAGTGAACTCATTTAACATTTGCACAAGATTAGTGCTGCATATTTGATGTATTTTGTGCATTGTCAGCCGGTTGTCTTGATGTGTGTTTTGTCTGTAGACCAAGGACATTAAGGAAATTGCCAAGAAAGCCCAGGCTTTGCCCAAAGTCAACACAAAGAGACAAAGGGTTGTTGTTTTGACCCAGGGGAAAGATGAAACTACCATGGCTATGAGTAAGATTTTCTGTTTTTCTTTCCTTATGTTACTTATATGTATCTGCATATCTTGCCCCTTGTTAGAAGTATAGTGTAGACACATGTATAATTGTTCTTCCTGTGTCTGTTCAGGTGACAAGGTTGAGACATTCCCCGTACTGAAGATTGACCCCAAGGACATGGTTGACACCAACGGTGCAGGCGATGCTTTTGTCGGAGGTAAGGCTTAAGACCTATTTTCATTTGATACATTTACAGCTCGCTTTGTTGTTTTTTTTTCCGGTGTTTTTCTTTGAATACCTGTTTAAAGTTTTCCCTCTGTCGTGCAGGGTTCCTGTCTGAACTGGTGCAGGACAAACCGCTGGATCAGTGCGTGAAGGCGGCACACTACGCCGCCAACGTCATCATCAGACGAGCAGGTTGCACCTTCCCAGAAAAACCCGACTTCAAATGAGGATTCTGGACAACTTGTCCTTCACCCTGAAACCTCATACGCATCCTGCCGTACACAACTGACTTATAATTTCCAAAATTTTCAACAATTTTCTACAATTCTCAGCCCTTATGTTTTTTTGTTTTTTTTTAATCCGTCCATTTCATCTACGCACAATTTAGTGGGGTTGTTTAGTTGGGTACCTCATGTCGTGTCTCCTCAATGTTGTCCACTTGGGGCCACTAGACGATCAGCGATCAAGGGAAGATTTGTTTCTGTGTAAATGACCGTGAAGGAATCATGATAACACCAGGGCATGTGATAATTGTGCTTTACCTAAAGGGTTTAAATTTTGATGCTTTCATGGACAGTCGTTTTGGGATTTGTTTCCATCAGACTGCTGTGTTGACATCTCACAAGTTTCTTCCCCTTGGAGACCGAATCAGCGCACAAGAAGTTACTTCCACATTGGGAAGACGCATAACACCCCAACAGAGGACTAAAGAATAAAACACCACTGTCCAAGGAGGTTTGGATACTGCTGTAAAATGTGCAGTAGTGATTCTTTTTAATTTTTTCTTTTAAAGATTAATTATTCCAGATTATGAGTTTTGTCTTGTTTTAATTAATTTAACAGGCCAGTTATGAAACCAAATGTTTTTTTCTTTAAAGTGCACACTTTGTTTAAAATGTGTCAAAGTCTCTGCCCGATAAGTCCTGTGAGTGATCACTGTTAAATGTCAACTTTATTGTGTCAGTGGAATTCAAGTCAGGTTACCTTGACGTGATATATGAGCTTCATTCAGGCTCAGGCCACACTCGTGCGGCCATTTTTATTCACCCGAGTTTGTGTTATGTTGTGGTCTACACAGCATTGAATACTTGAATACAACTATCCTGAATATAGACATACTCTCTAAATATTTCATCGTAACAGGCATGAATGTGCTGTTTTTTTCTGAATACTACAAGAGATGTTGTGAATCTTGTATATGTTCGTACTAAAATTATGCGTATTGTCCTTCCAGTAGGTTGATTCTTTCTATGTTCAAATACACCAAAATGCCTTATGTGACATTTTATCCTGGCTCTCAGCAGCACTGAAGTTGCCTATCTCTGTGCGAAACTGATGATGCTGAAAATTCACAAATAAAACTTCCATTGTTGATCCTATTGCTTATTTGTCTTTCTGTTTTGGGTGTTTTTAATATTAAATAACATTTTTACATTTATTTTCAACCAAACAATCAGTCAGACTTTTCATTTAATAGATATATAATAGATCACAAAGTGCTTCACACTATAATCCACATTATGAACAGAAGCATTTGATCATGTTTAGATTTATTTTTTATCAAATGTATTCTTGGTAAGATGTGCCCTGCGTATCTTGTAAATTACAGTAGAAACATTAAAATCCACTCTGCTGCCTGAATCTAGACGGAGAGGTGAGGGCTTTTCAGTTGGTTGCAATCTAAAACTTCACCACTAGATGGCACTAAATTCTACACACTATTTTTAAGGGCAACTTTGACAAATTAAGAGTTTAGCATGCAAAATAAAGATTTTAAATTATATATTAAATTTAATTAAGTAGATTAGACTTAATTGGCAAACTGACAGATTATTAATCGTTTGTCATTTTCACACAAAGCAGATTTGCTGCTTTTCCTTTAAATATTTAAAAAGTTAAAGCTTTTTGTGTCACTTTGGCTCTGGGTAATTGTGATGCTATTTCTCAATTTTTTTTTCAAATGAAACAATTAATTCAGAAAATAATCAACAGATTAATCCATGATGGAAATAATTATTTATTGCAGTGCTACACATTTTTTATTTTTTATTTTTTACAATTAATTTACAAGTAAACTATAATCCTATAATATATAACTGTAAAACAGTCACAGGGAATATTGTTTTGCAAGTGTTTTTTTTTTTGACAGTGTGATATTCATACTTTTATTTAAGTTAAATGTAAGAGTCTGAATACTTAAAAACTAAAAAAACAACAACAACTAATTCTTTAGTTTTACATTTGAACTTTGTGAGTGAGTTTGTGTATAAAACAAAACACAGTTTAATGACACAATAGTTAAGAATAAACATAAAGGACATTTTTGTATAACAGATAAATTCAGAATTAAAACTGAACAAGTACAGCCATACTATCTATCTGTGATGTACTACTGGTCTTGCGTCTCTCTTTTTTGTCTCAGCCTCTCCTCCTGTAATGTTATGTCCAAAGCTCTGAGCTGTTTCAGGAAGCCATGATTGGGCAGGATGCAGCGCCGCTGTCGCACATGCTCAATAGCATCCACCACAGATAAGCTGTGTTTCATCATCAGGTAGGCCAAAACTAGAGTGGCTGATCTGCTTCGACCCATCACACAGTGTACCAGCACCTTGTCTGGAACAAAATGAAATAAAGATTCATTAGAAAGACAAAACTTTGAAGCTTCTTCTCCAGAGAATGAACTGATTTCCTCCAGGACTCACTCTGAGGGTGACTGAGGGCCTCATGGATGAAGTGGGTTGCAGGGCAGAAGTACTGTGAGATGTTGAAGGTGGGTTTGTCATCAGCCTCTACACCATAGTACTGGATGTCCATGTCGCTGTAGTAATCAGCACCGGTCAGCACATTATTCCACTTTCCCTCTGCTGCATTAAGGACATGTGTAACACCCAGATCCTTCAGGCCCGGACGCTCCAGAGCTGTTTTCCTGCAACGCACAGACTCAAGATGTCATCATGAATTTTGTCAAATTTGACACATGTAGTCTCTGTGTGCCTTTACTCACTCATCCCCGATGTAGATTCTGGGCCAGACCTGGTTGACATGTGCATACTGAGCCCCGGTGCCGGTCCAGAACAGCTGCTCCAGGTCTAATGTTCCCGGTGTGATGTAATCACTGTCTGGGTCCACCCGCACTGCCGCGTATGGATTCTTGGTCCTGGAATTCATCACACAGGAGGACATGGCTCACCTCTGCTGTCCAGGAAACACACACACATACACACACACACACACACACACACACACACACACACACACACATTTTTATTAAAGTCATAATCTGATAAAATACAGCCTCTTATTTGTGAACACCACTGCTGGTTATTTACTTTCTCTGACATTAAAATTAATTTCTTTGAGAAATTTGAATGAACTTTTTTTTTCCTGACATTTTATAGATCTAACAATCAATTGATTAGAAGAAAACAATCAGAAGATTGATGTATCATACCTATAGATAAGTATATAAAACAATGCATGCCAAATCAATAAAAAATGTGCTTACATACAGAACTTGACAAAGTTTTACTGGGGCAGTAAATGGCTGAATTTACAACACAGGAAATAAATAAATAAATAAATAAATTGGTATCACACATTTCCATTGGGATGCTCTGGGGCAAAACTTCACCTGTTAGCTGCTGCTCTTCGTGGCTAGCAGACGTCATTTCTTTGTAGCCACCATAAACAAGTTCAAGTGACGGGCAGTGTGAGTTACTGTTAAATGTCATGGCACTTGACTTTGAAACAATAATAACAAATCACAAAGCACACGTGCAATAGAGAACCAACTGATTTATGAATTTATTTTATTTTATTTTATTTTATTTTTATCAACAAATCCACCAAGGTATTCACTCATTTATTTCTTCCATTATTTTGATATTCATAAATATACTCATTAAATTAAATTTTTTGTTTGACCTATTAATAGATTACATTTTCTTTTATTAATCTCTCAGTTTATTGATCATTTATATCAACTAATAAACGGATAACCATTATGCCGGTTTGCAAGGATATGTCTTAGATTCAGTCTACATCTCTGTGATATCTGCTGCAAATTCAGTGCTTCTTTCTGTACTAAACTCTTAACACTCATCATCCTCAGATTGAATAGTTTGAACTAAAACAGTGTTGTGATGTCCCAGGATGAGCTGAAGGTGGTCACGATCACTTGCTCAATGTTTGTCTACTCTACAGGTTGATCGTTATAATAAAGTGATAATAAAACATATAGAAAAAAAAATGACTTACCTCTTTCTTGTGTTTAAAGCCTTCCTTAAAGTTCTTCAGTGGGATCGCAGACCAGGACCTTCGCTTGTCCTCAGTGTACATGTGTGAACTCTGTGTGTGTGTGTGTTTATGTGTGTGTGTGTGCGTGTGTGTGTGTGTCAGACAGAAAGAATCTCCTTCCACAGTAAGCACTAGGCTGAAAGACAGATCTGAAATGGTAACTGCTCTCTAAGGCTCTGTGTTTAAGATGATATTTTTAGGCAGCTGGGCTACAACACCTGACCTCAACAAGTCATGCGCACACACACACACACACACACACACACACATGCTTTCTCACAGCTTTTCTCTGTGTAATCTGAGTCCTCTAATGTGACATTGATTGCTTTTCCTTTAGCCTGTATGGTAAAGAAACACACAGAATCATGAGAAACAATGCCAGAAAAATAAATAATAAAAACGAAATAAGTTTAGTAAGAGTGGCATGTTATTGTCTTATTGTCATTATAAGCATGTCAGTAATTTGTGGACAGGTGTGAGGAGTTATTTCTGGAGACGTAAAATGTTATTTATTCAGTTGTTTATTTTAGTCTACATGACTGAGCTTTTCTTCCAACAGACGACACACAGATGACATTTCCATTTGCCAAAGTTATAACAGGAAATGTGCGTTCAAATAAAACAGGTGCCTGACTAGGTGAAAGAGCATGTTCCCAAGCGGATTCATCGTCATGATGATGTGTCACTGTTGTCCTCCTCTGTGACCTGTCTGAGGCTCAGCTCCAGCTGCCTGAGCTGCTCCAGAAAACCAGAGTTGGGTCCAATGTCTCGGTTCAGGCGCACAGCGATGATGGCCTCTGATAACGACAAGCCCCGGCAGATCATCAGATAGGCGAGAACCAAGGCTCCAGAGCGACTGACACCCATGGCACAGTGCACAAACACCTTCCCTGGAAGATATATCGATTGGTGTATTTAATAACACTTGACTGGAGCAAAGGAGGAAGAGAGATTTTAGATGTGCTTGAGTTGTTGTCCCCTCAAAAAGGAGAGCACTGACCGCCTTTCTTCAGAGCGCTGTCAATGAACTGTGCAGCAGAGTTGAAGAAAGGTCGGAGGTCAAACTCCGGATGGTCTGCAGCTTCGACGCTGTGGTACTCCACTTCAAGATCACTGTAGAACTGCTGACCTGTGTTAATCCGGTGTCGACCTGCTGCAGCATTCAGTATGTGAGTCACACCCAGAGATGAGAGTGTGGTTTTGTCTCGTGCCACTGACCTGCAGACACACAGCACACGCAAACGGATTTATTGTGATGTCTTTCTACAGTAGTTCAAGCTGCTGGTTGTGATTTTTCAACTCACTCATCTCCGATGTACAGATTGGGCCAAACTTGGTCGACAGGCGCCACCGGCTTCCTGTTCATCCAGAGGATTTGCCTCAGCTCTGTCAGAGATGGTTTTTCCTCCTCCTGAGTGGTTGAGTGACCTCTGTAGTGATAAACATGTGTGTGTGTGTGTGTGTGTCTGTGTGCATATGTTGATGTTTATGACTTTGTGTGTGTCTGTTTGTGTCTTTACAGCATTTGGGCCTGTTGTTGCCTCCTCCTTCTCTCCCTCTCCAGGCTCATGTCGAGGCTTCGGAGCTGCTGCAGGAAGCCTGGGTTAGGACAGATGTCTCTGTGCGGCCTGACGGCAGCCACCGCCTCCTGCAGCCTCAGGCCCTCGATAATCATCAGGAAGGCCAGGACCAGTGTTGCAGAGCGGCTCACCCCCATCAGACAGTGGACAAACACACGTCCTAGTACAGGGATATTTGCTGTCAGAACCAGATAAGCAGCAAAATAGACTCTCTGTGTTCACTTTATTATACATATGCAAAATCTAATGCAAGCATAACCTCCCATGGCCAGTGCGGCTCTGATGTATCGTGCTGTCGGGTAAAAGAAAGGACTAAGGATGAATTCTATTGCATCATCAGCCTCCACCCCATAATAATCCACCGTCATGTCTCTGTAGAAACGTGGGCCTGTGTTGACGTAGAAACAGGGGCCAGGGCTGCGGGGTCCATGAGCAGCATTTACAATGTGAGTTATGCCCAGACTTTGGAGAGTGCCCTTGTCACGAGCCGCCACCCTGAAACATGATCACACATTCATGTCTGTATGAGTGAGGGATGTTTGTATGTGTGTGTGTGTGTGTGTGTGTGTGTGTGTTACTGCATGTGAACCTACTCGTTGCCTAAGTACAGGTTTGGCCAAACTTGATTGACATGTCCGGTGGGTCGTCTGTCTGCCAGCAGGAACTCCTGCAGCTCTGAGACAGAGGGGGGTTCATATGGTGGATTCCTAAGAGACATACTGACACACACAGACACACACCATTGCCGAAGGAAGCATTCAGATGATTTACATTAAGTAAAAGTACAAATACCATAAGTAAAAGCCCTGCATTCAAATATAATCAGGAAAATGTACTTAACGTAATAAAAATGAAAGTACATTCATGTTAAAGCAGAATTTTACTGTTGAGGTGAAGCTAATTGTTTTAACTCTTTTGATTTGGACTGGAACTAATGATTATTTTCATTATGTATTAATCTGCTGATTATTTTATCCATTAATTGATTCACTGTGGGGGTTTTTTTGTGAACATTCTGAGAATCGTGAAAAATAACATCACAATTACCCAAAGTCACACCTTCACAGCATTTGTTTTGTCCAACCAACAATACAAAATTATTACAATAATATAAATAAATATAAATAAATAATATTCTTTTTTTATATTAGAATAATTAAAAGGTAAAGCAGCAGGGTGTTTTAGCTCAGTTGGAAGAGCATCTGCCCCATGTACAAAGGCTCAGTGCTTGCCGCAGCGGCCCACGGTTTGAATCCGACCTGTGGCCCTTTCCCACATGTCATTCCCCATCTTTCTCTCTCCCCACATTCCTGTCACTCTTCAGCTGTCTCTGTCCAATAAAAAGCTTGAAAAGGCCAAAAAAAAAAAAAAGCAGCTAATCTTCATATTTGTGAAGCTGGAACCATGAAATGTTTTGGAAGGAAAAATGATTTCATCAAAATGTTAATTTTCAGTCAGTTGGCCAACAGATTAACTATGAACTAATCAGTTCAGCTCAACCTGTATAAACTGATGGGTAATTTATTTATTTATATTTTATAAGCTCTTTGTATGTTTTGTATGCAAAATTGCAAAATAACTAGAAACTAGAGCTGTCAAATATTTGTAGTGAAGTAAAGTAGTACAGAAATAGTAAAGTACAATATTTTTATTTTATTATTTATATGTAGTGGAGGACGGCAGTAGAAGTACAAAGTGGCATGAAAAAAAAGACTCAAGCAAGTACAAGTCAAATTTGTACAGTACTTGAGCAAACTGACTTATTTCCACTGCTCCACCACTGACACACACACATACAGAAAGCACATATGTACACAAAACCTTGACTTTGCATAAAGTATGTTCTGCAGATGTTAGATTATATACAAAGTTTTCTTCACAACATGCACTTGAAGATCCTCAGGGTTAAAGGAGGATTACAGATGGAGCAACCAAATCTGAAATATTCTCAAACTAACCTGTTTTAACTCTGAATCATATGAACTTACCTCCCTTCAAAGCAGTGCAAACTCTTCTCCTGTGCTCACTCTTAGTAAACACACACACACACACACACACACATATAACTGTGGCCTGTTTCCTTTTATAACTCTGTAATCTTACACTCATTAGTGTCAAAACATCATGCAGAATGCCTTTATCAGCAGTTTGGGCACTTTTAAGTCTCATACTTATAAACAATATGTTACTATGCTGTGAGCTTTAATATTAGCTCACTTGTGTGTTTTCCATGACCGCAGACTGTTATGTAATACACCGCTGCATGCATGTGTGTCCATGTCGCTGCCCATGAGCAGATGAGCAGAGAAACGCCTGCTACTCTGCTGCTTTAAGAAACATGATCAGCCAGTGAATAACATTCAACAGTGTTAACCTTAGCTGTATTTGTTCTGTTGATTACATCATACTGAATCATTTGCCATAAATCTAAAGTGCAGGTTATGCTCATGGCATGTTGTAACATGCACATTGTAGGCACATTGTATCATGAATGTGAAAAGACAGTTAACGTAACGTCAGCTACAGGCTGAGAGAATTCAAGCCACATTTCTTTATTTTTTAGTTACAGTACATTCCTCTCAGTTGTGATAGTCCACACATTAAAATCCATTTGTTTTCCTCATCATATATATATATATAAACAAACTCTCAGGTTTAAAAGATTATGGAAGAACAACAAGGTCCTGTTAAAAACTAGTTTAAAAAAAGTTGGTTAGTTAGTTTAACACTCATTTGGAATATCATAAAATGTCTTTAATCAACACTCACAACAAGACATAAAGCTGTATATACAAAGCTTGTAGACGTGCCTGACAACACTGGCAGGTAACATTTGAATACACATTTGTATATACACATACAACCTTTGAATAATATGAAAAACAATCCTCAGAGAAATACGAGACTGTACTTGGATATTTACAATATTTCACAACACAATCGATGACGTACCCAGGAGTGAAACTTAGAAACAAAAATATGGAATTTAAACGTCACTCCACCATCAAACTCACACCTCTAATTAACAAATACACCTTCTGACAGCAAATCATTATTATACAGATGTTGTCTGTACGGATGAGAGAAGAGTGTAACACGTGGAAAAGGGAGAGCAGTCTTAAAGTGACTAATGTGATGAAGGAGGTGAAAAAAGAGAGAAAGAGGGCTGTCAGAGAAGAGGACAAATCCTCCGTCTGAATGTAAGCCGCTCATCCAGTTTGAGGAGGAGAGACAGGAAGTTCTGGTTGGGGTAAATGGCTCGTTTTTTAACGACACGCCTCAGAGCGTCTCTCAGGGCGAGACGCTGCCGCAGCATCAGGTACACCAAGACCAGAGTGGCTGATCGACTCATTCCCATGATGCAGTGCACCAGCACTTTTCCTGGAGAGTAGATGAAAGTAGAGAAAATGTACTAAACTGTAACGGTTTCGATGGGGCAATGGATGACACATTCATATACTGTACCGTCTTTGCTCTTCAGAGCTTTATGTATGAAGTCAGCTGCAGGTTTGAAGTACTGGCTGAGATCAAAGTGGTCTGAATCCTCTGCTGGGATGCCGTAATAAATGCAGGTGTTCCCGTAAAAACTCTGGTCACCGATGCTACCCTGCTTGGAGTGCGCTGCGTTGAGGACATGAGTGATGCCAAGCTTATGTAATGTCTTTCTGTTCTGTGCTACGGCCCTGGAAAACACACAAAAAGGAGACAGACAGGGAATGAAGAGGAAACACATGAAACAGTAACACTTACACAGGGACTGCACTTTAATGGGACAATAACACTGATCAATTTCTCTCTTGCAGAGGTCATGACGGCTTTCCTGAGACACACTCTACAAACACAAGGCACTCACACATTTCCTATGTACAGGTTGGGCCAGACTTCATCCACTGGCGTGAGCTCCAGTGTGCAGGAATCCAAGATGAGCTCCAGCTCTTTAATGAGCGCCAGGTCCTGTGGCTGATTGCTCACTGACATTCTCCTGGGACACAGAGTGCTCCTCCAAACAGTCCCCAACACTGCTCCTGCTGTTTGTGTCCACTGTCTCTTCGCCGCCAGAGTCTGCAGCTCAGTGAGAGACGTGAGCAGGTGGTTGTTTGAATGCCCCTTGGCTCCAAAATTAGCTCTCAGTGTTCAGTGTGTTTTCTCTAACTGCATGTAGAGTTATTTAACATTGCTGTCGCATTGATTGGTCTGTTCGCTGATGGCAAAGGTCCGGTGGGGTTGAGAGTGGCAGCGACGGGGACTCTCTCTGTTACATCAGGAGCAGGCAAAGGGAGGGGAGGGGTGGACACAGTTGAATTGTTTAGTGTATACATACAGTAAATGGTGCAAATGGAGATTCTCACATGGTGTAAAAGAGTGCATTGACTTCTGCTGACTAAGGGAGGATAATTCTGTGGATTTCTTCTGCAGGGTTGTTCACTTTGCCTCATTCAATCCTTCGCCCTGCAGTTTTTGGTCAAGAGCTATGAGCTGTCGCAGGAAGCCTCTGTTTGGAAAGATCCAGCGTTTCTGTTGCACACAGCGCACAGAGGACAGAAGACTCAGGTGGTGATGAATCATCAGGTAGGCTAGGACCAACGCAGCCGAGCGACTCACACCCACGGCGCAGTGGACAAACACCTTTCCTGGAAATCACAAAAGACACAACAGAACAAATGACCTCAGGGTGTCTCTGTGTGGTGTCACCTCCGGCGGGAACGTGTGAGGCAGCCTACCTCCTGATGTCAAAGCCTGGTGAATGAACTCAGCAGCAGGGTAGAAAAAAGGTGAAAGGTCAAATGTTGGCAGGTCATTGGCTGGGACGCCGTAGTATTTTACTGTGGTTCCATAAAAATCATCACTTCCCTTACAGCACAGTTTTCCGTGAGATGCATTCAGCACGTGAGTGACGCCCAGCTGCCACAGCCCGAGCTTATCGTGAGACATAAACCTGACAAATGACACATTTTTTTATTCATACATAGGTAACAATTGAGGCACACAGGTGTGAATTTAAACCAGACACCAGGATACTTACATGTCTCCCAGAATCAGATTGGGCCACACCTCATCTCCATGGCGACAGGAGCGTGGAGCTGAGTGTAAAACCTCCTCCAGCTCCTGGAGAGATGGGGTCTCCCACGTCCCGTTGGCACATGGGCCCTTTTTTTCTTCTTCTTCTGTTTCTGTGTTGCTGACACTGACTTGTGGTTCACGTCTCACCACATGTACAGCACCTGGGGCTGGTTTCTTGTCTGTCATCTTTAAGTTTGGAGGAAACTCTTCTCGTTATTGCCCTCAAACTCAGTCGCGCTGCTGCCCGTTGCCCTCGCTTTGGTTGCTGCATCACTGTCAACTCTGACTGTCAAAAACAGGTGGTGCAGTTTGGCACAGACTCTCAGACAGAAACTCACACATGGAGATGTGTTTAAAATTACATTACTGCTTTTGAAACTCACTGCTTGTGTGTGTGTTTTTTTTTTTGTCAAGTTCAAATCAAATAGTCCAGGAAACACATCTTTTTGGGGGGGATCTAGAGAAAAATAACCTGTAAACAGATCCTAGTTTCCTCTAAATGTGGCCAGCAGATGTCAGTGTGTTTAAAGTAGCAGCCTTGGACGGAGCCACCCGCTCTTCTTTACTGGTGCTGTTTATTATTACCTCTTCCTGTTTGGTGTTGCCTAGTTGTCAGAAGCATGTTGCTCATGAAAAAGTCCTGCGAGTTGACACAGATAGCTCATCCACGCCCTCTGACAGCACAGTGACAGTGGATTTATGGTAAGAGAGGTGACTTTAATGTTTATTATGATCTTTTAAAGTAAGTTTGAAGGGGCTAAATGTACTTTCCGTGACTTTGTGTGTTCTCCTTTCTACTTTTTGTTGATGTCAAGATGTGTCAACTTTTCCACACCATCATGAATTTATGATTAATAAGAGCCTATGGAGATGAAATGTAGCAGTCTAATGCCGCATTGTGACCCTGTGATGAACAGACTATGAGCCCTTTGTCAAATTGTGTGTCCCTCTCTGTCACACACCAGCACACTGAAAGGCTTTCTCTCTCACAGCTGTGTGTCACTGTGACTCACTGTAAGCCAGCCAAACAAGCTGACATGGCACTTATGAATCCCCAAGTAAAGCCCCAGGCAGAGAAGCCACAGGATGTTGCCAGTAAAATCTAGAGGCTAGTTTAAAAATAACTTATATCTCTCTCGAGGGAGACGGAGCAACAGCTACCCAGGTGAGTTACTGACATGTAAATATTTAATACTGATCAGCTGATTAGCTGAATCTGTTATTGTTCTGTATGGATCCTTCACTGGCAGCCTGCTCCCATATAATGTGCATTATTGATGGTATACAACAGAGTTTAGTTGTTGGGAGCAGTTATGAGCAACCTAAGCTTACCGACAAAGTCTAATTTCCTCCTGTGTTTGAAGCCGCAATAATGTGATGTAATATTGGTAATCTACGCCTGACACTCGTACTCATTCACTCAAATCCAGGAAGTCACAAAGAAGTGTTTGAGCTGTATGATGATATTATATTAAAATAACATTTGACATTTTTGGGTTTTTTTTTTATCACAGTATTGTAAATAGAGCTTAAACAGTCACTCTTTAGTAGATTAAAAGTAATTTTTCAAGCAAAAGTGCCAAACATTTGCCAAATCCGAAGCATTTGGGCTGCAACTAACATTTTTTTTTCTTATTGATTAATATTCTGATATCTTTTGATTGATCCGTTAATAGTTTGATCTATTAAATGTCAGAAAAAAGTGGAAAATGTGACTCAAGGTGAAGTGTTCAGATGTTTTGAAATTGTCTAACCATCAGTTTATTATAATATAATATAAGCACCAAACTCTCACACTGGGAAAACATCAAATATGTTACAGCTGATATTTGGTTGGTTGGTTTTGTCTACTAACCGATTAATTGATTAATCGCATCAGCTCACATGAGAATTAGCTGTTTGTTTTGTTTAACTTAACAGTAAACTGAATATTTGGACTGGGGAATAAAAAAAATAAAAATGTAAAGACGTCTTGGGCCGTTAAAATTGTGAATTTTCTGGTATTTTGAATGGATAATTAGTTAACTGAGAAAATAATCAGCAGATCAGTTGATTGAATGAAAATAATCACTTATTAAAACTGAAGGAGTTCCCAGATCCAGTGAATAATTCTACTCATGCAACTACTGTAACATTTTAAATACTAACCTGCTGTGTATGAGCATTTATTGATGACTCTCTAAAACCTTAGTGCTGCCTCGTATATTACTGATAACTGAAATCTGCTTACTTGGGTAATTTTAAGTCTGTATCTGTTGTCCAATCAGCACATGTCGGTCATATTCAGCCCTTAACAGACCTTTGGAGCAGCAGGGAGTACAGGTCGCTGTGGTGAGCTTATCAGAGGGTCAAAGGATAAAAACACGAGCAAACAAGACTGTTTCATCAGTACCCGAGTCTGTCTGTGGGAGAGGAACTTACTCTGCTGGGTTTGTGTAACTCTGAATGGTTAGTGGCTCACTGTTTATTCTTATGCATTGACACCTATGGAACAGAAGGGATGTTTGTTTGTTTCCTGCAGTGTGTAGAGCTGGGTCACGTCAAGTAAGAGCTCAAACATTCAAATCAAAACCCACAACATGTTAACTCTGTGCTGTGACACATGCCTGCCTCACAGTACAGTAGTATTAGAGTATTTCAGTGCTGAAACAACAGTGAGTGAGGATTTGTTTCTTTGACGACAGCTAACGATTACTTTCATTATTGATCAGTCTTTTTTCTACAGCCCAAGGTGTTGTCTTCAGATTGCATATTTTTCCAATCAACAGTCTAAAATCCAAAGATATTCAGTTTGTCATAACATAAAAGATCAAGGCAGAACGTTTTTGAGAATCTGGATCGAGAGTTTGGCTTAAAAAATGACTAAAATGATTCATTGATTATCAGAATAGTTGGCGATACATTTGCAGGTTGACCAATCAGCTTATCATTTCAGCTGTAATGTTGTAGATTTTTACCGTTTCAGGACTATTAGATGAAGACATCAGATCGGGCTCTGCATTGTGATGGGTAGTTTGAATGACAGAGCAGTCATTGATTGGTTTAAAATAAAATAATGGAAATAATCATTAGTTGCAGCCTGTTGACAAAATAACTCAAATCCCTTGTTGATGTTTGGGGTCATGGTGTGTTTGGTTGAACACATACAGAGTGGCTCTGAGTAAGTGAGCTGCTCACAGAACAAATGACAGAGCAGCTCATCCTCAGAGCTGAAACAACAAGTCGATTATCTATTAGTTGACTGACAGAAAATTATTCTGCCCCTCTCTTGATACTTTTTCAAGTAAAAACACCAGAAATATGTTTTTTTTCCTGCTCATCCATGTGAGGATTTCCTGTTTTTTTGTGTTCTTTGTGATGGCCATGTCATGCTATTTTCTGACATACAATAAGTTGATTAACTGAGGGAGTAATGAGTAGATTAACTGCTAATTAAAATAATTAAGTTAAGAGCAGCCATAACTCATTTATACAGTGGGCCAATTGGTTGCATGCAAATGGAGTTGTAAGGTTTCAGGCAGTCTTCCATTCAAACAATAGGACCTAAAGTGACAAAGACAGTGATGAAATCAAGTCCTCCATGACTTAACCCTGTGCATGTCTGTTTCTGCAGTGGCATGGCACCGTCAGAAGACAGTGTGAGCACCTGGAGCTGTAAGCAGGTCGCCCAGTGGCTCCAGGAAGAAGGATTCGGGGAGTATGTGGAGTTATTGTGCACCCAGCACCGCCTGGACGGCCTCAGCCTGCTGGCTCTGACTGAGGCTGACCTGCGCGGACCTCCGCTGGGCCTCACTGTGCTGGGAGACATCAAGAGGCTGACCATCGCCCTCCGCCGTCTCCAGAGACAGAACCAGGCCCAGCTAGAGGAGCTGGGTCTCCGGCCTACAGACAGTATCCCTGCTGGGCTCTTGCTGGCTGGCGCAGGGGTCGAGTGGAGCTGTGACGGAGCTGATAGGAGGTATAACGGCAGTGAGCGCTCCTGTAATGGGACTGAGCTGCGGCTGAGGAATGGTGATAGATCTGGATACGGTTCAGGAGCGGCACTGTGTCATGCACACTCCAACGGGAGGTGTAGGCAGCACCTGGCAGGTAGATTGGACCCGGAGGTGTGGAAGACGGTCATCAGTTCCGTATATGTCTTTTTAGTGTTTGGATTCACATCTTTTGTCATGGTCCTCGTACACGAACGTGTCCCGGACACAAGGACATACCCACCACTGCCTGACATTTTTCTGGACAGGTATAAGTGCATGTTTCCAGTTCACAGTTCACGGGCACATTCTCCTGCACACATATCTAATCTACACACTGATACATGTTTTGTTCTCTGACAGCGTTCCCAGAATCCCTTGGGCTTTTGCAATGGCTGAAGCCTGTGGTGTCATCCTGTGTTACATGTTTCTGTTAATCCTGCTCCTCCACAAACACAGGTAGTCACACAGTCCCAGCTATTCCCATCCTGCATGTAAGTTATGAAGTGCTGGACGAGGAATGAGATGTGGTGAGATGTTTTTCTCTCTATTTCAGGTCTATTCTCTTCAGACGCCTGTGTTCTCTGATGGGAACTGTGTTTTTACTTCGATGCTGCACCATGTTTGTCACCTCGCTCTCCGTGCCTGGGCAGCACCTCAAGTGTGCCAGTAAGGTGAGAAGCACTCATGCGATTAGGTGCAGATTAGATGTGAATTGCCATTTTCAGCTCTGGAGTGTCTTGCTAGATTCTTGTTGCTATTGGTTGCGGTGCTACAGTTTATTCTTCACTCAGCATTCCCGCTGTGATAACTGATGAACTGCTGTGAATCACAGCGCCACTGATAGCCGGTCTTCTGTTCCCCAGACATACGGTGATACCTTGGGAAAGATACAGAGGGCACTAGCGATCTGGAGTGGATTTGGGATGACTCTGACAGGCGTCCAAACGTGTGGAGACTACATGTTCAGTGGACACACTGTTGTCATCACAATGCTCAACTTTTTTGTCACTGAATGTGAGTGTTAATATTGTTTGGCTTGGCTTGGTAGATATATATTATTCTTTATTTTTCTTATCATCGAAAAATCATGTGAAACATTGAAAATCAATAATGTGCAAGTCTGACAAGTCTGATTGGTTCCTGTTGAGGAAATCTCAATATGGCTCAGTAATTTCTATAAACAGCTGTGCACTGTAGTTTTTTAGCAAACATCACTGGATTAGGAGTAGGAGTACTATTAACAGGAGTTAATAGTGCATTTTGGGGGGCTATTTTTTTTTTTTTGCTGTGGATCAATACACATTTAGTGTACTAAGCAGAATTCACAGCAGCAGAACAAATAGTGCCCGTGTTCATCATAATGGAGGAAGATGTCACCCAGTGCAACAGTGTGTCTCACTGATGTATTTTTAATTGTCTTTTAGCAGAGCTCTATGAAACTAATAAGCCGTATCAGACTTTGGATACGCTGGGTACTGTAGTTTGTAGCAATTACTACTGAAACAGGAATAAATAATGCCTTTGTTGACTACTTTCAGCAGCCGACTAATACACATTTGCATGTGTAAGTCAGTATTTACATCAGCAGGATGATCTACACAGAAACTACAGTGCTGGTGTTCGTCCTTTATGCTTATGCTACATCAGACTTTGGTTACACGAGTACTGATATTAGTAGGATCAGTTCATTGTTGGTCTTTTTATGGGATTGTTGACATTATGAAAAATCTCACACTTTAATGATTGCTTTCACTTGCAGACACTCCACGAACCTGGAATATGATTCACACCATCTCCTGGGTGTTAAACCTGTTTGGGATTTTCTTCATCCTGGCGGCTCACGAGCACTACTCCATCGACGTATTCATCGCCTTCTACATCACCACTCGCCTCTTCCTCTACTATCACACCTTAGCCAACACCCGTGCCTACCAGCATAGCCGGAGAGCGCGCATTTGGTTCCCCATGTTCTCCTTCTTTGAATGCAACGTGAACGGACCTGTCCCCAACCAGTACCACTGGCCCTTCAACAAACCTGCATTCATGAAGACTCTGATTGGATAGGATATTCTTTCAAAGCGCATCAGCTGCAAAGTGCATGGACTGTCATATTAAAGCTTGAATGGAGAACATTTTACTTGAGATGCTGCTTCTTTGGATGGTTATAACTTTATTACGTGGGATTTTTTTTCCCTCATCATTTGTATAAATGGATGATCTTTATTTTGTCAACAGATCTTGTTCTGAAAGTAATAGTTTGACATTTTGAGAAATATCCAGAAGTTGGATGAGACGATTGATACAACTCTCATCTCTGTTGGTTTATATATGAAGCAAAAGCTTAGCATATAGACTAGAAACTGGGATACAGCTAGTCTGGCTCTGTTTTGAAGGTAAAAAAAAAAAATCTACAGTACCAGCACCCCTGAAGCTCAATAATTAACTATTTAAATTTGTACTGAGATTTAAAGATGCTGGTAGTGAATTATTTTACCATTGGACAGAGCCAGGCTAGCTGTTTCCCGTTTTAATGCTAAGCTAAGTTAATCAGCTGCTGGCAGTGGCATCATATTGAGCATACAAATATGAGAATGGTGTTGATCTACTCATCTAAGTCTTAGCAAGAAAGCAATTAAGTGTATTTTCCAAAATGCTGAACAGTTTCTTTATATTTAACGTCACAGTGCCAAATAAAACAGACATGTTGTTAATTATGGAGCCTCTAAGCTGCATGAGCAGATAATTTCTTGGAGATTTAATTTGCCTTTAAATGATAACGTTCCTTGTTTATGTTCCACTTTGGGGCTGTTTAAAGTTCACTATTGGGTTGGGTCGTCAGCATTTAATGTAATTCAGGGTGATTTCTTGGGAGTTGTTTCGATGACCGTTGAGAGGTGACACATCCTCTTTGGTAACTTACCAAAGGAGCAGTTGTTTCTTTTGATGTTCAACAGAAAAAAAACGCTTCCCGTTCTCTACTGAAAAAAAGAGCTCTGCCTTTTTTTTAAATTGTTTTGTTTTATTTACACTTCATAAAGTGAATTCTGCAGCTCTGTTGGATTGTATGGCTTCCTACATTCACGGTTAAACTCAACCAAATATCTGAACATTCACTGTAATGTTCAGTGTTGCCAATCAGCCCTTCGTATAATTATTTCTTTATCCTAATTTTATAATGTGTTATGCTTTTCTAATTTTTTTTACAGATTGTTAATTATGTGATGACTATAGAAATGTATGGAGCTGGGTTTTGTTGAAGCTTCATTGTCTTCCTCTATTGCACAGTGCAAAGACTGACTGTTATTACAGCAGACAGTCGGATAACAAAGTTTCGAAATGTTTACTATGTCATGGTTGATCAAAACTATATCCTCTCAGTAATTGTTTACAGTTTGTGGCTCTAACTGTCTCTGCCTTTTGGCTCAGCAATAAAAGTTTACAGATAGCAGTAACAGAAAACAGACTGACTGCTTCCTTGGCTGCTTTTTCACTAATGTGTTTCTTTTTGCATTTGGTGAATAAAGTGGATTATAAATATGATCAGAAATCCTGTTTTGTTTTATGTGCGTGACTCTGAACATACAGTGAGTGAAAATTCAACAGGGTGTGCCTTTAATCAGCGATATAAGCTTGGCCTGCTGATCTTCTCCACCTTAAAACAAATATCTGATAACAGTCGCCTCACTATTCAAATATTATCAGTAAAAATATGTAGGGGTCCACACCTACTATATAAGGTCCAGATTGGAGAGTTCTCACATACAGCAGCTTGCCTCTGACAATGGTATGTACTTTACACATTATAATTAGAGATGCTCTAAATGTAGATTATGAATCTGCTTAGAACTATCTTTCTTTTTTAAATTGTGATTGCACATTTTTTAAAATATGAAATATACATTTAGAAATCAGAAGATATATTAATCTATAAAAAGATGTGTAATTTATATTTTATCCTTACCTTCAAATACCAAGATGAAATTCTAGCCCAGCTGCAGCATTTCCTTTATTATTATTATTGTTACAACTTCTACTACTACTACTAATACTACTAGTAGTAGTACATAGTTGTCTTACAACAACAAATAATGGATGCATGAAAGAGAAAAAGAAGAGAAGTAGATGTAACTCTGCACTAATCAGGAAGTCAAATCAAAACATGGTAATTAATATCATCAGTGATTCCTTCACATAATGAACCAGATTATTATACAAATGTAGATACTGTAGATAAGGTGAAAATAATTTTAAATGATGTAAAAGATGAATTAATTCAAATATATTGCTTAATCTCAATTGTGAATCTGTACAACTTCTTCCGCAGACTAAATAAATCTTATTTTTACATACATTAGAGTATGTTGCAGATAAAATGTCTTCTGCAATGAATATATATGTACAAAAACAAATAGCAAATAATTCCAATGCTATGACACTGACAGTAAAACTTTTTTCTTCCTTTTAGTCTCTTAACAGAATTGGTTGATGTTTATGTGACTGTTACAGTATGAGAAAAAAATAGCATAAATATATGAAAAATATACATCCTTATTTTCAATGTCCAGGAGATACTAAGAGGATGTTTTGGATGAAGAAGTGTAATTGTTCACGTTATTTTCTCCTTCAGGCTTCTCTCCACGTGTTTCTTTGTCTGCTGGGACTGGTTGTCCTGTGTCACTCTGACTGCACCTTCGAAGAGTTAGTGATTAAAGATTTGAATAATCCTCCAAAAGGTGAGTCGACATTGTTATAACAGCAGTGTAGCAGCAGATCTAGGAAACTTTTCTCTGCTTTGTTTTACAGGCAAACAAATTATCATTTAATCCTTCTTTGTCTCTGTTTCGGTCCATCTGTTGTGTGTTTAACATCATTCAAAACTTATCAAAACTACACCTATGCACACTCACGCCCAATTAGTCACTGCCCTCCATTTCCAACAGCTCCTCTGAACTGTGGGTTTATTTTTTCACATATAGGGTGTGTGGATAAGGATGGACAGCTGCATGATTTTGGCGCTGAGTGGGTGAGAGACTGCGTGGAATGCTCTTGTACAAAGGAGGGCTTGAGCTGCTGTACTGAGTAAGATTTTCATGCTTTGATTTATTACATTATAACGTTTATTTTCAAACAATATAAGGGACTGTACAAAAAGTTTTGGGGAAGGAAGTGAGGCTAAATCTTATGTTTCATGTTTTCTAAAGAAAATATGTCCCTTAGTGTTTTTTAGAAAATGGAAACACATGCTCAGCAAAATCTTAAAATCATATGTGATGTTAATTTTACATAAAACATATACAGCATATTTACTAATTCAGCTTTCGTTAATTATCCAGGGAGCCCCAATTTAGCGGAAAAAAATAGAAACATTGCTCTGTCGGTAATAAATAAAATAAATGTGAATTCTGTGTTTCACCAAACTGACATATTGGTGCTATTAGCTACCAGGTGGTTGTGCTGAGGAAAATCAATATTGTCATATGACAAACGGTCATAATCTCTTGTAAGGAAAATCAAATACAAACAAAATATAAATGTGAGGCAGAAACATAAAAATAAAATACCCTTCCATGGAAAAGAAAGATATTGAAAAAGTACAAGGACCTCACTCTTTTCTGACACCCTAATCATTTTTGTACAGTTCCTAATTTGAGAAAAAACATTTTATGAATCCCATTTGATTTTTCTTTTAATCTGAGGGTAATATTCTTTGTTTTGGTCTCTCAGGATCCCTGATGGAGACACGGTGCAAGTCCCTGAGGGGTGCGAGCTGGTTGTAAACAAGGCGACCTGCTCTGCTAAAATGGTCCTGAAGTCGGACAAGACAAAAGAGTGTGTGCCTAACTGAGCACATTACCAAGAGACCCCTGCACATCAGGGACACCTGAAGTCCTTCTTCTGCAATAAATTACCAATAATCAAATATTAATCAAGACTCCTTTGTCTTGTCTAACATAAATGTTTAAAATTTCTCTGGTAATAAAAACCTGCTCCAACTCCGCTTCCCTTTGTCTGCTGATGTTCTCCATCTCTCTAACAGCACTCACAGCCGTAATTTTCAGGATGTAATTGAATAAAACTGCCACTGTGTGACAGCAGAGCTTAGTGCTCAGAGGGTCTCTGGCACCTAAAGGGCTTGAACAGCCTGATTATACGGGGGCTGTCTCTGATAAAAAAAAAAAAAAAGAAAGAAAAAAAAAGAAACGTTCTGGTTGTTGTGATGTTCAGCTCCTTCTCCAACTCTCATCTCTGTGGATTCACACCTGTTCAGAGCGTCGGTTTGTTTCTCATCTTGGCATCACAGA
This sequence comes from Protonibea diacanthus, assembly GCA_028641955.1. Taxonomy (NCBI): domain Eukaryota; kingdom Metazoa; phylum Chordata; class Actinopteri; family Sciaenidae; genus Protonibea; species Protonibea diacanthus. The sequence goes on from CM053989.1 coordinate 13,628,044, forward strand.
GACAGCCAACCCATCACGTGAGTGCTTAATTTTACACACAATAATCTATTCTATTACATATAATAATGATCTTTGTTAAGGAAAAAATATATATTTTTAATCAGCTCTAAAATGTATACTCCCTCCACTGTCAGGTTGTAGATTCTCAGATTTGTAGGTGTACTCTATGCCTCATGTACCACTGCAAATGTTTTTAAATGATGCATTCAAACAATAGCCAGCATTTCTGAGAATGTGCACCCAATTTCAGCTGGAAAATTGTAAAAAAATAAAATAAATAACAGGAACCTAGTGTGGAATATGCAGCTAAATTTGCAATAATGTTCATATTCTATGTGGAAATTATAGAGAAACCCCATTTCATAACAGCATTTGTAGTAATAACGTCTTAGAAGGCATCACCCACAACCCTTAACACCCCCAGCAGAGAATAATGAGGCTTGGATCATCATCTCAGGTTGAGTACACTACAGCACTTGCTGCCTGTTATCCTGCTTCCCCACATGCAGGAGGAGGAATGGATGAAAATTGTTTTGAATAGTCCCACTCCCTGTGCTTGTATATGGAAATACGGTTTATGGTGGGTTTTGTTTTGTTTGTTTGTTTTTGTGCAAAATCAATTCACAGACAGATTCCAGTGTAATTATATTCAGTGGTGGTCTGTTGTAAAGCTGAAATAAAAAAAAAAGGCGAGGAGGTTATTTTTAAAAAATGTAATAAGAGGGGGAAAAGCAACATTATTGATGCAGTAAGCATTTTATATGACAAGATATGAATCAGTGACTGCACAGAGGAGAATTTGCAGGTTGGACTTCTATTCTTTGTTTCCCTGTCAAGCACTTAAGTCAGTACAATTGTCTAATTCATTACAACCCGAAACACTGAAAACACACTTGCTCTGCCATCCTTGATTGCTCATATCTACAAATTAAATTTTAGTTGAACTCACGAAGTTTTAAAGCATATTTTAAAAATATTTCATGGTGAATCAGAAGTAAACTTGTATGAAAGGCAAAGAAATGAATCTTAATGTGGCATGATATTGCTTCAGAGAATCTTTGGCGGATAAAGAATATGTGAAATTGTCATGCAGCGTGACAAAATGTTTGATCTAAAGCTACTACAGAAGACATTTGAGAGAAACGTTGATTATAATGTAGGCTAAAATATCTATAAATGAAAACAAATTGTTCTCTCTTTCTCTCTCTCAGAAAAATACCAAAGAAGGAATAGAGGCGAATCTGGTCCTTCAGCCAGTGTCTCATTTTCCCTGTCAGAGAGCAGCATTTTCTCAGACACAGAGTACTTCACTGAGGCAGAAAAGAAAAATATGATGGACAGAGCGGTGTCAGGTCACAGTGTTCCTTATCCTGCAGAGATTTTGTTTTTCACAGTGACTTCTTGCTGCATATGCACCCTACAATGTCACATCATTGTAACATGACAGGTCCAGATCTGCTTATTAATGGGACATTTTTCCTTTTTTGTCCCCCTGCTGGTGTTCACAGCTCCTCCTCTGTGCTACAGCTGTTTGTTTGAGCTGGTTACTGGTGACATTACGCTTGCCTTTCCTTCCTGAACAAAGGATGATCAATGCTGTGCCACCCTGCCTGCAGCTCACTCAACACACTGACAGAGTAGGTTAGTAATGATGCAGTGTGAAGTGACTGATAGCTCAGTCTGTGTGTCGTTAATGGGAAATGACAGGCTCATTTTCTTTGCGATGCTGGTTTTCACAGCACAGGGCAGAGGTTTCAGGGGAGAGAGACAGAATCCATTTTTAGGATTCTGACAATGTCGTGCCCTTTCACTTTGACGTACTACATCATTTATTGTGCACTCAAATAGAAATCTCTGCTCAAATACATGTGTAGTAATTTTATTGTCATTAAACTATTATGTTCAGTCTTGAAACCTGACTGGATTAATTTGTGGGAGGAGAGCTGACAAGTCTGAGTTCTTGATGAAGATGAACCAAGAACTGAAACTGCTTTGTGCAAATGCAGTGTTGTTTTATACAAAATGCTGAAACTACGACAAAAAAAGAATGACCTTTGGTACCTTATATTCATTCCCTCAATCAGTACTAACTGTGAAACGAGTGAAGGGTTTCTCATAATCTAGTTCATTGTGGTGTGCGACATTCATGTGGTAGTATTTTGTGGACAACTAACACACGAAATTAGACCAACTAAAAGTAGTAAAACCTATTATGTGTCCTCTTTGGGGACTGTACTAACATGCTGATGTTTAACATTTACAGTGTTCCCAAACCAGAAATGGACCATGAGTGGCCATGAGTGGCCATGAAAAATTTTTTGAGATATTTCAACCTGAACCTAAGTGGTGGACCAACAGACAAACCGACATTGCTATCTCAAGAGCCATGCCACTAACATGGCTAAAAGTAGAACAAATGGACAAGTTTGAGTGCCAGTGCTTTCTTTAAAGTCTGCGTAAAGTAAGAATAAATATGTGTTCTGCGTCTGTCAGACAAAGAAGAAAGTGTTCTTAACCACACAGCCAAATTTTAATTAGCAAAAATGTCAAGTTTATGAAATTAGGTGTCAAAATTTGGTCAAATTAAGCAGTATCCTCAGCTCCAGGAGACTCGTGGGAGCAGTCACAACGTGACACGAAACGTGTCAGATGAGTAGTTTCGAAACACTCTGAGCGAGATGAATTAATCTCTATCTTTCTGCTAGGTTTACAGGGGTATGCTCAGTGTGGCTTCGAGCCACCCTTTAAGGGCCACCCAAAAAATCCTGGACTGAAACTGGTGAAAAACTGTTTTAACCTCTAACTCCACATTTCAAATATATATCGTTCAAAGTCGTTTCACATGTTTTCAGCAACTATTTTAACGTATTTTGAAATAAATCTCAGAATTGCCTTTACACAGACTTTAGGATCCACTTCCTGCCTTTCCTTCATTCTGTGCTTCTCTCTTAATAACCGTATCACTTCTACACAAACAGATCTTTGCCCTATAAGAGCAATTGCTTTGCAAGTGAATATTTTATCTGTCTAACTTTCTATGCTTCTCTCTCTTTGTCTTAGATGCATGTTTTCAGAGGGCTGGGGATGGACAGTTTGATCCTAGAGACTGGTGACACTAAAGTCCTGGTGAGATGTCCTTAAGTGGCAACACGGGCCAGTCTTCTCCATCAACAACAGCTCTGCCTCTCCCCTTCAACAGCTCTACCTCTCCACATTCTCTACCATGGGAGGAGAAACGAACCAGGCAAGAGTCTATGCAGGAGTGGCCGGGGAATCAGACCCAGCTGCTCTCAGACCTTGCTGTTCTTGGACATGATGACCTATGTCCTATGTCTCCTGTCCTCACAGCCTGTCTAGTAGTGTGGTACAGCATTACAATGGTGCTGGGGCTACTGGGGAACATCGGCCTCATTTGCATCATCACCCGTCGCAGAGAAAAAGTCAATGTCACCGGCATTTTCATTTGCAACCTGTCATTCTCTGACATTCTGGTGTGTGTCTTCTGCCTCCCGTTTACTGTCATATACACACTAATGGACCATTGGGTGTTCGGGTCACTGTTATGTCGACTGGTGCCGTTCATCCAGTGTATGTCTGTGACCGTGTCTGTCCTGTCTCTGGTGTTCATCGCTCTGGAAAGGCATCAGCTCATCATTAACCCCTCTGGCTGGAAACCAAGCATTCCCCAGGCCTACGTGGCACTTGTCCTCATTTGGATTTTGGCCTGCTTCACCTCTTCACCTTTCTTGGCCTTTCAGCTCCTCACAAATGAGCCCTATGCTAATGTAATACCAATCCTCCCCCAGTCTCCACTCCATCACCAAGCCTATCCTCAGGCTTATCTCAATGCATCTCCACCTCAGCCTGTTACTTACACATACAGAAATTCATCCGTGCTTCCAAATCCATACCGCACCCTCTTTTCCTACATGCCTGCCTCTCCACATCTGGAGGCCTGTCTGGAGCACTGGCCATCCCAGCAGCATAGGCTCGCTTACACCACATGGCTCCTGCTGTTCCAGTACTGTGGCCCACTTTTGTTGGTCCTACTCTGTTATGTTCGTGTTTTTGTGCGCCTTCGCCACCGCAAAGACATGCTGGACCGTGCCAGGACCCCAGAGACCCAACGCATGACCCACAGCCGCCGAATCAACCTCATGCTGGTCTCCCTTATAACGGCTTTTGCTCTTTGCTGGCTGCCGCTCACCATCTTCAACGTGGTGTCAGACTGGAACCAGGAAGCTTTGCCTATCTGCCACCACAACCTGCTTTTCTCCCTCTGCCACCTGCTGGCCATGTCCTCCACCTGCATCAACCCCGTCATCTACGGCTTCCTCAACTCCAATTTTCGACAGGAGGTGAGAGAGGTGCTCTTGCACTGCCGCTGCAGCCCCCTAGAAGAAGAGTGTGAGCATTTCCCCATGTCCACCATCCACATGGAAGTGTCCCGCACGTCTGTGCCTCCCAACTGTAGGAGCAACTCAGTTTGACTTTGATGTTCCAACCTAAAGGATACTGCTGTAGTAGGGTGTAGTCACATAAACTGTTCTACCTTTAATGATAGTGCAACTTTTTTTTTTTTTTTTACAGTAGTTTGAAGTGAAGTGTGCAGTATAATGTTGGTTTATCTTATTCTGAAGTAACTCTAAATTATTAAGTGTTTTAATGTAAAAAACAACTACAACAACTACAAACACACACACACACACACAAAAAACTAATCAGAAGAATGTATCATTTTAGTCCATTTCAATCTGTTGCTGTGTCCCAATTAGATCTTTCATACTAGTATACACTATGTGCTGCCTTTTCTTGCAGTAAGTATACAAGAAATCAACATATTTTAGCATTTTGTTCTAACAAGAAATTATACAATTTGTGCTCTGTTGTGACTTTAGAGAGCTACTACTAATTAAATTGCTCAAAAAAATCTAAATATTTGATACAAAGTATGTTGGAACCATGCTCACGATTCAAGCTGCATATTGTGATACCGAATAAACGAACGGAGGAACATAACAACTACAGATGCATTCATACAGAGCACGAGGGGTCTCTCTACAGGCTTTTTTCACAGCAGACATTTTGACTTGACATAGTAGGAAAAGCACAGATGTTTCTGACATTATGATGCCAGTGTGACAGTGAGCCGGCATGCACAAAACCAGGACCTTGAAAATGAAGCAGCTAAATGAATTCAGCCATTATCATTTTTATTTTCACCTGTGCCCTTCCTGCTGTGACATGCCAGAACATCTTCAGTAAAAAAATGCCTAATGTCTGATAAGTATGACACATTTTTTGTGGCTATCACAAAACTAAACAGCTACAGTACATGTCCTATGACAGCTAAGTCCTTGACAGTCCTCTCCACCATAATCATCAAAACACCAAATGAGGGAATATCTTTCAGACCAAAAGTGTTTATCTCCCAGCTCAGAGACTTGTAGAAGGGAGTGCTGAAGCTGTTCTTGAGGCTTGTAGTGGACCAACATGCTACAAAGACTTTCTCATATGTTGATTTTTCATTTGATTCGTCATGGAAATGTTGTACTGAAAAATAGCACAGATTAATTTTGTGATAAACTAGACACACATGTAATTGATGAATTTTATGAATGTAGTGCTGCTGTTGTATTGCTTACATTTTTATCTTTTGTATTTATGGCATTTGTGCTGTGAAATTGGTGCGTGAGCTTCTACAGTGAAGAAAAACACAAGGTGTATTTTGTTTTGTGATTACTGTGATTTATAGATATCACAGTTTATAAAACTGTTAAATTATTAATTAGCTTTGGATAAGCTTAATAAATGAAGAGATAACCTCAAATGTGTTTACACATGGCTTTTAATGGATATTAAAATAGATATTAAAATGGTCTCCAATGTTGGTACAGGAATGGGTTATAACAAAGATGTACAAGTCCTCATATGTCTTCTTACATGTAGATTACATACCAGTGTCTGTTCACTTAATTCAAAAGTTTACTTACTGCGTGTGTACTATGGGTGTATGTGTGAGACTGTAGGCAATGTAGGATTATGCTTAGTTTAAAAATAAAAAAGTAGATTAAGCTAAAACTATTACCTTAAATGCCTTATTTTTCTATATTAAAGGTCCAGTATGTAGAATTTAGTGGCATCTAGTGGTGAAGTGTCAGACACATCACTTCTCCGTCTAGGTTCAAGCATGAAGGAGAAACTACAGTGGCTGTGAAACTTGTGAAAAACGCGAAAGGTCCTATGTAGAGCCAGTGCTTGGTTTGTCCCTTCTGGGCTGCTGTAGAAACAAAGTGGTTCGAAATGGCGGATTCCATGGATAAGGACCCGCTCCCTTTGTAGATATAAAGAGCTCATTCTAAGGTAACATAAACGTAACAATTATTATTTTCAGGTGATTATGAAAACCTAGTTATTATAGTAGTAGTTATATTACATAGTTATTAATATGATATTCTATCTCTGTATATACCCTTAAATGTTACACACTGGGCCTTTAAACAATATAAGATACAAATTGTTGTCTTTGTTGCATGGTCAAACATGACACAATGAGACAAATTAAAATGAATTTATGCTTAGATAAATTTGTCTTCCAAAATAATGTAACCTGGCTATCCAACCTAAAAATGACAATGAAAACAAAATTGTTACAGAACAGTGCACTTGTATGTAACTTTTATTGGTAATTTTTTCATAAATTAACTAACTTTTATAATATAATGTGTTTGTCTGTCATGACAGACCAAAAAAACTGCACTAATCCTTCAAAAAGATAAAAAGGAAACTTCGAGGTTTAAAGGAGACTTCTTAGGGCCCTTCTCAGGGGATTACCACGATCCCTTCGCCATCACTTCTGGGTGGGGCATGACGTTTATCATCTATCAGCCAATGGTGGCGCTGTGTCCCAGAATGCATTGCATCACAAACTGCACGCGCGAACTATGTACAGTCACAGTAGTTAGGTATTGTTGGAAACGGCCCAATTTAAACGTCAGTGACGGCTAAAGTAAGTGCACCTCAGTTACTAAAAATCACTGGTAACTATCTACATTCATGTGTTTGTACTGCTAAGAGTCAAAACGTGTGTCATGTCGTATGTCAGCATATTACGGAAGTATTAACACAAGTTAGCCACACCAGCAGCATAATGCTAAGAAGTGAGTTAGCTCGCTCGCTAATTTAAAACAAACGATAAACTAGCATCAACATTAGCGTCTTTAGTTGGGCAATAGGCGTGTGTTGATGTAATTAAAACTCCCTGGTGTTTGGTAAACAATGCGTGCCTTAAATATTATACGTTACAAAGTAACTAACGGTTTATATTTATGAGGTTACCCGAATGTTTGATAACATGACTCAGCTCTGTGGGTTTAGTTACCGTTAGCTAACGTTAACACGGCTTTACAGTGTCACTGGTTAACGCAAAATAGTCTTCGAGTTTCAGTGATTTGATTTAAATCAGACCAAAATACAGAAGCAGCGTGTTTTGAAATTAAAGGTAAAGGTTTGCAGACGTGTCGTCTTCACCCACGCAGAAAGAAAAAAACAATGTCAGCCCTGTAGGATTACAAGTTGAAACATGTAACTAGCTGAACAGCTTTAGCCTGTGTGTCTTCATTGGTTTTAATATGACTTGTTGAATAAATTATTGGCTGGCATAGCTTCATGATATGACATTCTTAAAAAAGCTAAAAAAAAAAAAAAAAATCTTTGCCTGATGGTCAGATGATCAGCAGTGTTAGGACATCACTTTGGGCCGTGGTAACTTATGGGTATTGTCATTGTTGATTACATCAAAAATATAGTTAGTGGATTGACTCAAAATAGTAGCAGCCCTGATCTTGACACTGATTGACTGTCATGCATTGTTTGTTGTGATTGGTTCAGTCAGCATGATTGACCAGCGAGTGATTTTATATCTTAAAACAGTTGCGGCGATTAAAATTCCTGTGGATTGTGAAAGCTGATCTTACATCTCAGGAAATGGCTTTGTTTCAGGTGAATCTTGGAGCTAAAGAGGCCAGTAATGACCACAACCAACAAGTGTACAGTTCTTAAAGGTATTGTGCATCATCTTAGTTTTACTGCAATTAATCAAAGCTAAACTTTATGGCCTGTGGCTTAAGAGTCTTCAATGTGTCTGCAGATGTCGTTGCCTATGTTGATGTGTGGTCATCAGACAAAACAGCAAACTATTCGAAACCATTTGTTCAGCAGCTGCAGGAAATGGGAGCTCAGGTGAGACCATAGGCCACATAAACACATTTTTTACACACAGTAGATATGTATGTTTTATAAAACCTAAATGCTGTTTCGTTCCCAGGTATCAAAAACATTCAATAAACAAGTCACACATGTAGTCTTCAGCAATGGTCACCCGGCTACATGGAGGAAAGCCAAGAAAAGTGACGTGAGGCTTGTCTCTGTTCTCTGGGTAGGCAGGTAAGAATAAAACCGAGAGCTGTGTGCACTTCTTTGATATTTTTTATTGTATTACTCTGAAGTTTTACAGGATTCTGTGCAATCATTGTTTGAAATGTCAATGTGGCTTATTTTTGGTGAAATGATGTACAGATGTTATGACGACGGAGTGCGTGTGGATGAGCAGTTGTTTCCAGCGATAGATGAAACCAATCCAGTGTTGAAGAACAAGAAAGTGAGTAGAGTCAGGTTTACATGTGATGTTTATGTTGGTGTCACAGTTTAAGCTGTCAGCGTTTAGTTAGCCATACATTGTGGTATCTGTAAACACGATGTCAAGTGGTCCTTTTTCAAATGTTGACACATCTTTAAATATAAAAGACAGGCCTTGAGGGTCCTAACGATGTTTTAAGAACAATGACCAGTGACCTTGAAAGCATTCCAATGTCCATGCATTTCTTTACTTCCATTTCAAAACATTTTTTGGATTTGATTCACGCAGCATCGTTGCATGCAGCCAAAAGATTCTCCAGAAAGGACACCTGAAAATGACAGACGCATGAAGAAAAAATTAGACAAGATGATGAAAGACTTGGTACCGAAACAACCTCTGGGTAAGAATGTTGCACCTTTTTAGAGACTTTCAAAACTGGAAAAAAGGGATGTAGTTTTCAATTTCATAATTATTTTTTATTCACAGTGACAGATGTGTCACCCATCATTATTGATGAAGAGAATGGAATAGTCTATAGCCCAGCGTTGAAAAGGTCTGATTACATGGCACAGCGTCTGAAAGACATGAAAGAGAAACGGGAAAACCTTTCACCCACAGGTATGTGCAGCAGTGGATGTACAGGCTGATGAACTGTCTTAAAAATATTTCAGCACTTTTGAACCAACAGAAATTCACACATATGTCACTTTCTTTCAGCTTCACAAATGGTTGAATCCTGCTCACCCACCAGGCTGAAACCTTCCCTTGGGAGCACACCAACTGTCTTCAAATTAATGTGTAAGACAAAATGTTGTGATCTTGTTTGTGATAAAAAGCTGGCAGGTATAGTAACAAGATGAAGCCAGATGGACGCACATGCTGAAATCCAAGCTTGGATGTTCCTCCGTCCATTGTCAGTGTTTGTCAGGCATGCTACTGCTTTAAAGCTGCTTTAGAAGACTAGACACAGTGACTGGCAGAAACAAAGCAACATTGCCACCCCATTAGAGCCTACTATCTGTGCAGTAATTACTCATGTTTTGTCTTCATTTGCACTGACAGCTCCTAAGAAAAATACTACATTACATTACATTTATTTGGCAGACGCTTTTGTCCAAAGCGACTTAGAATAAATGCATTCACACCACGTAGTTAACTGCTACTGTAGCGATGTTTAAAACTCCCGGGTTCCTCGCCGTCCTAGTTCACATCATCATGGTGTTATGGTAAAGGCAACTCTTTCCTCTGGAGGAACAAAAGCTCAGTGTTGTCCAGGTTAAGCTTTAGGTGGTGCCTTGACATCCACTCTGAGATGTTAGCAGTAATGTGTGGCTCCATCTGAGTGTCCGGTGGGGAAAATGGCAAAAACAGCTGGGTGTCATCGGTATTGCAGTGTTAAAAAAAATCATGCGAGTGTTAAACAAGTGTCCTGCTTGCTCTCTTACCATATGACTTTCATCAGCCTCATATTAACTTCAGTTCTCCATAATGTAGTTCTGTATAGTCTGAGTCATTGAGGGCCATTACAAATCCAGCTAAGCACACAGACGAACAAAAATAAAATATAGAAAGTCTAAAATACATAAAACTGATCATCATTCTGTTTTCCTCAACATAGATGAGTCGGATGATGATTCCAGTGCTTCTGTTGCTGAACCGGCTTACTCGCCTGATAAGGAAGAAGGGCGGACACAGTGTGATGTGACTGACCATGGCCATCTTGGACAACGCCACAGAAAAACCTCTGAGAAGCCGTGGATGTCACCCTGCCGTGATGTGCCAAAACGGATTTCAAGTCCTTTGAAATGTCCTGACTTCAATGATGAAGAGGACAAAGCTGGGAGTAAATCAAAAAAGTCAAGAAGGACTTCAGTGAGAAAAAAGCCAGCAGAGAAAGGCAAATCTGTAGGTTTATTAGAAAGTCATCTCCCGGATCGAAAAACTGGCACCAGCAAGAAAGAAAAGAGACAATCACAGATAAAATCATCAACCCCTTCACCCAACAAATATGAAAAGGGAAAGCAAAAAATGAAAGCTGCTAAATCCTTTACAGAAACTAAGACACATTGTGAACCCACTGTGAACTCCTCTAGTTGTTTTCCGTCACCAGCCAAGTTAGGCAGTTCTGCCGTTGAAACTTTTACTTCATTCCAGAAAATGGAGCAGAAAATACCCAGACAAGCCAGACAGTCGCTTTCTGCCTTGGTACGATCTTGCACTTTATCAGGTGACTCTAAAAGTGTTGCCTCTTGTTCCACTGATGGAGATGATAACGTATTTGAGGACTATTTCTCTCCGGCTAACCGCCACCAGAAATCAAAAAGACCTCTTTTGCCTAATCTACCTGTAGACACAGACATTCAGATTCCTTTTGAGTTGGGCTCTGGCCCAAAGAAGAGAAAACAAAGAAGAAGTGAAAGCATCGGATCTGACACTAACATTAAAAAGAAGAAGAAACTGGAAGGAAGTCAGAGGGACAAAAATGTCAATCAGCAGTTTGACGAAGGCAGTCAGCCTCAAAGTCATCCACAGCAGGATGATGGTCCAAGTGCTAATGTAACACTCATGGCTAAAAGGCGACGACAAAGCACCTTGCCTTTTACAAGCATCAGTACGATAAGTGATGCAGTAAAACGGAGAAGAGCGTCTACATCAGTGCGATCAACAACATTAACGGAAGCTATCACAGTTTCAGAGCTACAGAAAGACACTGACATCATTTCCCTCTCTGATACCTTGGAAAGTGAGTAATAAAGCTGCCGGAGTTTAAAAAGCTTATAATGGACCCAATACTCAGATTTCCTCTGTTGTCTTCATCATTATGAACTGAACAAAACAAAATATTACTAATGGTGTTTGAACTTTCACAGTAATGGAGGTTTGTGACTGTGCGTAATCCCTGAGTTCTGTATGTGATTTCAAAAGGTCTGGGATTAGTGAATGATTCCCTTCAGCTTCAGCAGCTTTTTCTGAAGGTTTTATAAAGTTTTACTTCTGGATGTCACGTTACAAAGAGAAGAATAAAGAAATTATGTCAATGTATAAAGAAATGAGGCCTTTTTATATGAACATTTTAATATTCTGTATGTCTGTCTTTTAAAGGCTTGATGCATAACTAACATCATAAACTTTAGGCACACATATAGTATGTCTGTGTGTGGACAATTACAGTGTTGATTGAGATCTGTCTATGCGGTCCCTCTGCTTTCTCTCATAATTAAAAGACATACAAGTTGTAGGTGAATTCAAATCTCTATTTGCTCATATTTGTTTGTCAGTGTGACAGACTGGTGACCCGCCCAGGGTGTATCTCATCCAGCGCATGCTGAAGCCTGTACCTGGAATCGATCAGCACTTAAAGTTTCCTAACTGGAGACATTTCATTGAAATCTATGCCTTCTTCACGGTTCTGTTTGAAAACATGACCGATGTGAATGATTCTTATAGTATCAGCAAGCATTAATAACTTACACTTCATGTTAGTTTGTGTATTAAGACTTTCTAAGACATACTGGCGGCTTTGATTTGACATTTAGATCAGAGATTGTACACCACATTTGAGGTAATGAATCATTTACCAATATATAATATTTGAAGCTCTGTATATTTAACATTTTATTTAAAAGGTGTTTATCTTGAATAATAACACCTGATAACCATGTTTATTAATTTCTATTCGATTCAAGTGAATAGTGTGTTACAGTTTTCAGGCAGGTGTAAATGCAAAAGATTAGAGATGAATAAACACACACGTACGTGCTGTGCGATAGCTTGAGTGACATCCCCCTCACACTGTTTTCAACTGTTTCTCTTGTTTTCAAATGTAGGTAGAGGAAATGAATGTACAGTTGCAGCTGGTTTAACTGAGATCCCCTCTGAGGGCGAAGAAAATCATAATAAGCAAGTCAGCTTGAGTCTTCAGAAAATGGTCAACACAACAAAGGTAAGGAGGTTTTTGATGATTAGCTGAATTAAATTGTGCAATTAGGTGATTTGGTGTCAATTATAATGATTGAATTTGAAGAGGTTTTTTTTTTTTTTTGCACTGAGTAAGAAAATTTTCTGTAATGAGTATTAAGTGGGAAGTTTATGATTCATTAAGTTTTGATTACAGATTGTATTTGCTAATGTTCTAACCTTTGTTCACTCTTGTGCTTTCATATCAGCTATAGTGGGTGTAGCTGACTTTAAACCAGTCACAGTTTGACATGACACTCTCCTCATTTTAGTGAATTTCTTAGGTCCTGAACCAGAAAGTGAACAGTGTAAAAGTTTTCCGTGTTGTCTCACAGTTTGTGTTCCTCACGCTTTCATTTACTTGAGCTTATACTTTATTTATCTCCTAAAAACTATCACAGCTGCAAAATAGTATCATTTGTGGTTTTCCGTAATATAGGAAGCTTAGGAAGTAAACTAAACATGAGTAGTGTGTGTGTGTGTGTGTGTGTGTGTGTGTGTGTGTGTGTAATGCCTTTTTAAGCATTTCCTCCACAAGGTCATACACTTCCATAGCTGTAGGCGTTTGACGCATCTAGCCAAGAGGTTCTGTCTGGTCCTGTGAGCTTCCTGTGTTTTTGCCTCTGTGATAGTAGCTACAACTTCCTCGCTTGTGAAATGCACCTGGGCTCTGTTTTCGTTACGCTGGTAACCTCAACAAGCTGTAGCTGTAACAAGCCAACCATGACGTCATCTCCCCCGGGGATCTGTTATTGTAGGCTGATCGCAGAGATGTTACAGTTGTTCTCCTAGTTCTGTAAAGATCACCATAATAGATGCATGTTTAAGCTCCGTTGGCAAACAGTCATCTGGAATAAGTACTCTGAGGTGACACCTGCATTTCTCACCAATTTTTGAAAGTGCAGATAGTAAACAGATAAATCTCATGTTGCTTAACACATAAAATACAGCAGATGTGCTAATTCTGTTATGATTATTAAACAGAGTCATTCTGAAATTATGATACTATGTCATCAGATTACAGATTACAGCAGATTACAAAAAACTAAGGTTTAAATGTAGTCTGAGGGTTTTTCATACATCCTTTTAAGTATAAGGTTTTTTCAAGAGTCAGAAGGAGTTGCTTTGACTGTGTTCACATTTTAACTGATATGAGCTACTGTATATACCCAGGGTGTCTCTCAGTCACTGTTTATGTAAGGTGCTCTTTGGTTACTTGGTACTTTTTCTCTCATAAGCACCATTCGTAACTCAAGATTTGCAGAGGTCCGGGATCCTCATCTCCCTTTTGATTTCTCAATAGCGTTATTTTTGGCAGTTGTTGGAGCCATCAAGGAGACGTAGTCATACAGTGAAGAATTTCCCTCATTTGTGCTGGGAGCGCTTGTGCTCGGAGGCCGTGCTACAGTTCACACCAGCTCTTTGTCAGAGGCACATTATAGTTCAACTCATTCTTCAGCGCCTGTTTTCTTGTGCCGCTGCCAGAACACGTCCACTGCATACGATAAGAAGTCCCCTTTGAAGAGCCCTCAGAAGTAGCTGCCCTTGCATTGAGTTGTTTGACTTAGTGTGAAAGAGCTTAAAATGAGCACATTTTTCTGGTCACCTTTTAGTGCTAGCAGAAGGTGGCCCTGTTATGGATCATTAACAAACTGGAAAATCAAAACATTTCCCTTTGAAGAAAACTTCTGTCTGGACAAGTGAGAAGTAGCTGTCATGTGGTGACGCTAACCAACTCAATGACTTCCCAACTTGCTTATTAGGGATAATGTGATGTCTCACACGCGGGGGCTGGTGGATCATTTTGGCACCACTGTGTTCAGAAGGCCTTAACCCCTGACTTCCAGCTGGGAGACCAGATATGAGAGTGTGGCAGGAAAGGACCCAGTGGTCCTGTTTGTAACTGCTGCTCAGGTGTTTGTGATGATGATGGCTTGCTGTATTGGGGTCAAAGGCTGGATGGACCACAGTCGTCAGGTTAGAAATTTACAGTTCCGCTTCAGTGGCTGTGAATATGTTTTTCCCTACTCATGGCCTTGGTGTTTGATTTCCTTTTTGGTCTCTATGCAACTATATATCCGGCAGGGTTATTGAAAGTGCACAGTCTGTCTGCCTGGAGAGTAATGATCCTGTTACCTGGTGCCGAATCACTCAACGAACCAGTTCGCAATACAGCTCTTACAGCTAAAAGAAACATAACATGTATTACATCTTTGAGACATTTTATTTATATACACTGTTTTATTTTTGTTTCTACTTTAAAGTGTACAGAGTTCACAGATTTCACTCCTGTTTTCTGGGAGTTTTGCTCCTACAACACATGCCAGGAAACATGCTATCAACAATAATAGTTGCTCCACTTCTATTTAATTGTTTGCCAAATGTGTGGAAATTGTCACGCAATATAATACGACTTTTCTAGATCACACTTGTGAGGAATAGAGTGAATAGAGCTCGCAGAAAATAAAATAGTTGTGAAAGCATTGAGCACAGACATGTTTTGTGATGATTTGATTGATTTCACATTTGTTTGTATAATATTATTGAACGATCCATGATGATTTAAGTCCTCCCTGTCATAAGTTTTGTGTTTGTGTCTTTGTTTTAGGCTATGAGAACATTGGTCACGACAAGTATGCCCACTGAGTAAGTACCTCATACATTTAAAACATAGATTGGTTACAACACTTTTAATATATACAACATTTTTAATATAGAATTAATAGTAAAAAAGAACATGTCTTGTTTAATCGTTTCTGTTGGATGCTTTCTACTCTATTCACCTCTTGTAGGCAGCAGCACACAGTGGGTCAGGTGGTGAAAACACTGGGTGGTTTTTCAGTCGTTGACCGAGTTTGTGAGAGCACAACTCACGTGGTGTCTGGGGGTCAGCGGCGGACTCTCAATATTCTGCTGGGCATAGCTCGTGGCTGCTGGATCCTCTCCTTTGAATGGGTATGTACTTTGTGCCACTATTGATGATATGATGTTATTTAAAATGATGATTTTAATTTCTCTTTTATTCGCACTGGTCCTGAGTAGATCCTGTGGTGTTTGGAGCAAAGACAGTGGATTCCAGAGGAACCGTATGAACTTTCAGACCAATTTCCTGCAGCACAGGTGAGTACCAGTACTAGTTTAGTAGTGCTAGTAAAATCATCCGTTTAGGTGATTCATGCTGTGGCTTATTATATTCTGAATGAAAAGCAGTGTTGATGCCTGTTAATTGGACGCTTTGGTTAGTCTCCTGTTTAGTCCTGGACAAGTGCCAAGCTTAAGTTACAGAGTTGCAGTTACTAAAATGCTTCTTTTTACAGTTTACAGACAACAGAAATGATTGTCGTACTTTATTATACTTTGTAGACCAGTACATTCATAGATTAAATTCCTTCAGTTTTAGATTTTGTCTATAAATCACTTTCACTCTATATATCATCTTTGTAACATCCCTTTCTGACACTCAAAACTAATAAACACTTGTAAAACCAAAGTCGAGGAAGTTGGACGGAAACCTGCTAATTTTTATTACCAGTCATCCATTTTCAGTTGGCTTGTTTTTCCCGAAGCATCCTGTGTGAAATGTGAACGTAGCCTCTTCCTGAACTCGTCATTCATGAATCACTGTCCTCCTCCTGCCACAGTGAGGGAAGACATACCGTCTTGATGTGGTGTTTCCTACTGAAATTACATGTCTTTTGTTGTGTCAGACAAAATATTTTAATGTCCCCACGGCCTGTCATACCTTTACTCTGACGGAGCATCGAACATTTGGCAAACAACATGCTTCCCTCTTCTCATTCAGTTTCTAGTCCCGTAGAGCCTGGTGTTGCCTTCAGCTGCTGTCAGTAATGATAGAAGCTGATTTTAGTCAGTGGGTTTCATTCACATGTATTTCATATTCTGTAATATAAAATGATGTGTCTATTCAAATAAGGATGGACCTTGGTGATTTGACAGTAAGTAAGATTAAGACTGAAGTCTTCATGTCACATGAGGCCGATGTGTGAATTCAACTTGAATTTAACCATAAATGTTCTACTGTAACTATCCCTTAATATGAAAGCGTCACAAATAAATGATCGTGACTGCTCTATGGCTAAAATCTTTAATTTAATCTATATTAACCTGATGAAGAACTGTACCTTGATTTGTCAGGACTTTAATTAATTGAGACATTCCCATCTAGTTATTTTATCTATAAGCAGTTTATCAAAAAAGTTTCCCCCCCAAGATAGACATATGAAATGACAATACCCAGTGGCGTATACAGTGATAGAGGGTTCAATCCATATTCCCCATATTAGCTGTACCTATATGTGGGGATTCAATTAGGAAACTGTGATTAGTGACCTTAAAAGCAACAATAAAACTGCAACTTTAGAGCATGTAGAGTTTTTATTTTGTACTAGAAAAGATACTTGACAATTGTGCATTCACCAGGCAGTTCATGGTGTAGAACAGAACTATTGTGGACTTGAGATTTAAGGCACGTGTCTCAGCTCTCTGCCTTGTGGTATTCAATATTCAACTCCATTATATAAAGGCTAGTAAAGCATCACAGTCAAACACTCTAAAGAAAAATCTAAAGCCAGTGTTTAGTGGTGAGAAATTCAGCTTCCTCATCTAGACATCTTTCTCATAAATTCAGTTTGCTGTAGCTTCAAAGGAAACTGCAGAGTTATATTAAAAGAAATCCTCTTCGTTTATGTGCAATGAAATCGTTAACTATCTGTAACAAATCTCCATCATATATAATAATGTTAAATATCAACCTTAAAATCTACATATAAATTAAACAACAAATGTACATACATTCTCTGAAGAAGAGCAACATTATCTTAAAAGAAACCTGTTCTGACATTTTTACATTTGCATTTACATTTTGGCGTTCAACAGAAACTTTACTTTACTTACTTTGAGCCAGTTGTTTATCTGCAGGTTGTACCATAGTCTCTCTCTCTTTATTTTTTTAGGCAGCTTTTATTTAAAACATAGTTAAAAGGGTGCTTAAACTACATTAAAATCATTCAGACTTTATATGAATTAATGTCACATTTTCTGGCCTCTCCTGTCCGGTTAGCTAGCTGTTATTACTCAATGCAATCACTATACCTAAAATTATCTACAGTCCTAAGTATTTTCACTATAGATATTTGTCATTTTTACAGTTCATATTTCACACTTTCTTTGCAACAACCCATTTGATTCAAATTATTAAACACATAAACATGCACAAAATATGTCTTTTCAAAGATATGTAAAATATTTTCAATAAGTGCTTTGGCTCCCTTGAGAATTTTTTGGTTTTGTCGTTTGTTGTTGTTTGTCAGACAGAATTTACTTCCCACGTTGTTTTGAATCTGATAGTGACAGTTCAAACGGAACCTGAGAAATCTCTTGGTCTGATCATCATTGTAGTGGACTTCAGTGAGTAGCCCGAGCCTTTCCAGTAGTACCACTTGATTCCATTGAAGCGATTTGAGTTTTGGCCTTGTTGGTAATACATCCCATTCAAATTGGATGGACCACAGGCATCAAACCACCAACCTAGAACATCAAACACACATTATCAATTTAAATGTTGCCAAAGAGGACAACGCATACAACGCTATGTAGATCAGACATGGTCTTTTATTTAGTAGGATATTGTAAACTGATGTAAGAAACAGGTTATCTCTTTCACTCTTGAAAGACGGTGTGTGGACATATTTGTAAGTTGTAAAGGTCTGTTTGGAGCTATCATCTTGTGGTGGGCTAGACTAGAGCTCAAACTAGAACAAATTAAAATGATGTCCATAAGGAGGCTTTGTAAACTGTGCTGCCTGTCACCAGATGCCTACAGTCTTGTAAAACCTTTGAGATTCATAAACTGTAGCAACGTCTCCATATAGCATTACATAATATTTTTCAAGGTATAATAATGGTGGTTTCTATGATGAATACCATTATTGCACTTCTCAACTGCGTTGCGCTTGTAGCTATAGCTCTGTCGATGTCATGGCACCAGAGGAGCATCTAATTGACTTGTCATCAAGTGTCAGTATTCTCTTCTGTACGTGTCAAAGCAGGCATTTCACATATGGCGGCGTCAAGCTGGATGTAACAGTGAAATTGCTACTGCTCTTATGTAGAGATGGATTATGTGCTCAGTTACACTTCATCATAGACACAGCCTTTTTTTAGTCACCATGACATTTTACATTTACATTCAGTTTTTATCAGCATGTGCTTGAAAGAGACTGACTGATTACTGATAACTTGGTTTATGAACTCTTGAGTTGTACAAAGTCCACAGGAATAGTATCTATATATGTAAACACCAATCAAGAAAACCTGAAATAAACGATCTTTTGCTTAAAAATATACTGATCAGGACTCATAAGTTTATTACTGCAATTTAATACATTAAGCAGTCCTTTGCACATCTTATTTTTAAACTGTATCAGAGAGGAGTTGACTAAACTTCATGCTAATAAAATTTAAGAGTTGACGCAGCAGATATATCCTCATTTTTATTCTACACATTCTACTTCCCTGTCTAAACCTGACGCCTACATTACCCACAATTCAAGTCGATCACTCAGTCAGAGATTCAGGTGTGTTGCAGCTAACATATCCGCGAGCAGTGATGAGGAGCAGACTACAGAGGTCTGTTAAGCTGACTTCCTTCAAACTCATCCTCTGCACCAACCGATGCTGACTCAAGTTACATCACTTAAGGCAATTTATCAGACTTCACACAGTTCCCTCTGGAGCCATAAAAAGCTTTATACAACTTTTTTCATATATGCAGTAGCACTCCCTAACGGCTGTAAACAGACTTTGATGTTAAAAATCAGTGCAGTCGGTTGAATGGTTGAATTGGATTGAAAAGCATCATACTGAGAGGTGTATCTAATCATTTTTCAGCCCTCATTTATATACATATTTACTGCATTCAGCAATTTGTGATTATTCAAAACAGGCAGGTTCGTATTTATAATGGCAGATCCTGCTTCAGTCTTTTTACTGAGTCAGTGCCACTTAGTCACGATTGTGCATAATGTGCATATTGAGTCCCCTGTGAGAGACCCCTCATGGGAAAAAAGGGACAGGGTTAGGGTTTTCATGCTTTTATGCTCACTTGGCAGACCCCAAAACAGAGGGAGACAAACTTCTGGCAGTGGAGTCACTTTAAAGGGAACGGAGGAGGAACTCTAAGCTTCAAGAGGAGAGAGGGAAAAGCTCTGTTCCCAGGCTATTAATGTCAGCCATTGTAGGGACTGAATTCCCCAATGAGATGATCAGTGATTAACTCTGAGCTAATTGTGCTCTCTGACCTGGTCACAAAAGTACGAGAGAGCTTAAAATGCCCTTGAAGATTTTTGGGGGGAGTGCCAAGATTTGGGCGGGTGGGAATGTGTTTCAAAACAAGTGGCATCAGAAAGTGGCCTTATTATTGTGTTTTCTTGACTAGCACAAATATTCAAAAGCACAAGTTATTTACAAGAAGTGTTTCTTACCCCCTGTTGTCAGTTGTGAACATTTGCAAACACATTTGTCGTTGTCTGCATCCTTTGTACTGAAATCACTTCCTGGCTGCCCGATGCTGCTTATTTTGCCTGCAGTTCCACTGTAGCCTTTAAGGTGTATCCTGTAGAATGGAAAAGGAAAAATGAAGGAAGAGGAGGAGGAAGTCCATGATTGCTGTTCCTCAAAAGGCAACATCCCACTTACTTATACAGTTATTTTGCCATAGCTTCTACTGTATCTAAAATGGGTCTTGGCACAATCATTAAAGTGTGAGCTATTTGCATTACAGCTTTTCTTTTCTGCTGTTTATGGTTTGTGCAGGGATTTGTGCAGTGCTATTTGAGCAGCTTCTTTGTAGGAGTTGTTTGGACTTACTGAGCCAAGTAACTGAAGACCAAATTGGTCATAGTCAAGTAGACTTGAGACCTGAATAGAACTGTGTTGAATCACAGCATTTCAAGGTCTGTTTGTCAAATTCAAAGGATGTATCCATTCCACTCCTGAAATCAGCCAAGGTTCGGAAAAGAAAATATTCTGAAGGTTTTGTTTTTGCCAAGAGGTGCAGATTCAATGTTAGAACTCCAAGACATCTCATGTATTTCCTATTTTTCAAACACTGACCAGTTTTATTACATTTTCTTTGGGCTGCTGCCAGTACATTAGTATCAGGAAGTATATACTCTTATACAGCAAAGAACCTCCAACCAGAGGAATTTCTATAATGTGTTTTGTTTGGAGGTCAGTATTTTAGGATCATGAGCAGGAGATGAAACTATATGCATGATAAAATCCAGGGACACCGTGTGTGTCTGTCAGATATAAATCATAGAAGACTGTCGAATGAATCTTTCTTATGCATTAGTGCGAGGAGTTAACAACCAGAGCAAATTCAGTGGAAAATCACCACACGTGCTGTCATTATGTCTCATCTTCTCTGTCAGTGAACCAATTGTAGAGAATTAGCCTGTTATCACGCTGAATTGTTACACTTCATTACTCCATCTATTTGAATTGCTTGAAAAGTATAGACCCAGACCAGTAGAAATGTTGTATGTTAAAAGATATTCATGCATAGACTGCTACTACTTCTTTCTTCTAAAGATGGTGATTCAGGGCTGCTTTTTATTTAATTCAAGAAATGTCAAGGACTTTTGCTTTTGAATATTGTCACTTAGATGTTGATTTCTTCATAATTACTTCAAGGCTTTGAGTTTTGAGGCTGTTACACTCCTTGGCTCAAATTCGTGACAGTTTTTGGTATGTGTTCAGGATAGCAGACTTCAAAAGTTTGTAAGACAGGAGCATTATTTGCTGATGGGCTTCTTTATCCTTAATTAAATTGGGTTACGTGAGCTGTAAAGTTTTGGCTTAAAGCAAAAATTAAACTATGTTTTCTGTAAGTGGCACAGAACAACTGATACATTTATTGCCTTTATGTTAAAACATACCTGTAATTTTGTGCTTCACTGTCGAGAGAAAACTGGTCATATTGTGAGAATCCAGAGTTTCCTTCCCAGTCACTCAGCTGGATCATGAGTTTGTACGACTGTTGACTCGTGAGTCTGGAGACAAATTCATTTCCTAACCAGAATTCACCTGAAGGTTCTCCAAACCCCTGAAAAGACACAAAAGAAATGTAATAAACCTTGTTGAACCTTTACAGTAGGGTTTTTTTCATTATCAAAACAGCCAACAGGGACATCATGTACAGTACATTTCTTGGATATCACACTGGTTATATTTCCCTGAAACTAAAAAATCAGAATACTCAAAGCGCTTTCAGCAGTTACATGAAACAATCTCAGATATTCACATTCACAATGAGATATTGATAAGAAAGAATGCTGGTTTAAACTGAGCTTGTATTGTGGTAGGAATAAAGGAAATGGCATGAATGCTTTCCTTTATAATGATTGCTCTGTAGGGACTTGAGATTGGACTTGAGATTCTTTTTGGCATGGTATTGGCCCATTTATCTCCTACTTGGCATTGACAATGCTGGTCACTATTTTCGGGAATCACAGAAAAGCTGTTTTGATTGTAGATAATAAGCAAAGTTTTGGATGCACTTGCAGAAATGTTAGTTATGTTGACTCGTACTAAAATGATTGTCGTTTCAGAATATTACGGGGGCTTTGCTTGCATTATGTTTTTGGAAAGCAGATGGTGTTCACTTAAGATCTCTGTCTTTGAAGTTGTAGTTTACTACCCTTCTTCTGATTACATCTAGGAATTGCCTCTAAATGTGCACAATCACAAGGCCTTTTAAACACTTTAAGTCTTTGGCAAAAACCAAATCTGGCATTTGGACCGAAAACCGTAGCCTAGGTAACATTTTTTTAAGGGAAGAATTTCTTCTTGATAGCTTTTACCTTTTTGTACTCTTGCCACGTACGGTGAAAGTCAACATGACCGTCAAAGCGTTTTTGTAGTACTGTCCAGCCGCCTCCTTCTGTCTCCATGTCACAGAAAGCCTTCAAACACAAAAGAAAAAGGAGATGTCGTAATTAATAATTCAAAATAAATTCTCTTTAAAGAGTCTGTGCTCATTTATAATTTGATAATGGTGCCTCATTGGAGTGAAAACAAATGACAAGTTGCAGGGAAGCGATATGTCCAAGTCTTATCCGTTGAAAAGTATCTAAGGAGATCACAGTTTTAGCGCAAGCATGCACATCATTAATGGAAGACCGAGAACATTTTAATTTAACTACCCCGCCCTCAAACACAATACTGTTTACTGAGGCCTCCCAGCAGCGTGCAGTGTTTTATTTACAAGGTTGTGTAAGTGTGGGTATTTCAGTGCATGCCTGCTCTGTCATGGCATTATTTAACTGGTATACAAACGTGACCTTGCAAGACTCCTTTTACAACCAGATTACTGGTTATTTATTTGAGTTTTGGTTCATGCGAGAGCCCTACCCACTTAGATTAGTCTGAATCAATGAAACAGGCTTACTTTACCTTAACCTCTGTTGTAGTGTTTGGTAATGTGAGGGTGTAGACTCCACTTTGGGTGTTTCCTGACTTGAAGACAGCAGCGCAGTCAATGAATGTGGAAGGAGGAGTGTCCTGCATCATGACAGTTTTGGACTCTGCAGAAGAAATCAACCTTGTTCATTTGACACAACACAATTGTACAGCAACGAACTGTCCTCCTTTGATAAGTTCACATCCTCTGGAAGAAAGCCACATTTATTCCTTCAGTGTTTTGAAAGTGAGGTAGGTGGTAACAAGCTTAAAACTATTTGTTATATAATAAAAAGAGTGCATACGTAGTCTGCCTTTCATTGATAAGTATACTATAGCATAAAGAGGTTACAATGAACTGGAGTGCTGACTCACCTCGAGCTGAGCCAACAGAGATGGTGTGAATGAGGTTATTCACGGTCTCCAGCAGGTCCTGCTGCTGACGATGCAGTACAGTGTTGTTGGAGGAGACTTTGAGCAGCTGCTGCTCCAACTCGCCTATGATGGCCGTCTGCCTCAGTATTAGAGTCTGAAGCTGCTCCTTTTCCTCTTGCAGCATCTTCAGCTCCACCTGTCTCTGCTCCTCCAAATCCCCCACCTTTTTCTCCAGGAAGCTGAGGAGAAGCAGGCAGCTTTGCACATTAACTCAGTGCTGTGCTGTTAGTGATTGACCCTAACAAAATAGCAGTGTAGTCTGTTTTGTTTTTTTTTTGACATGTGATATGATGCCCTCACCTGTTTTTGTCATTCAGCTTGTTGATTTCATTTGTTTGGACGATTAGCTGTTTTTCCAACTTGTTCGTTGACAGAGAATTTTCAAGAAGTCGACGCTCAAGCCGAGTTGTATGATTAATAACCTGTAAACAAAAGAACGAGGTGAAGCAGTCAGCAGTCAGCCATTTATCCATCATTAATTGGCGAGTTTAACTCGCAGCTGGAAGCAGGTTGTGTTTCAATTAAACACTGATCTATTATTGATCTACTATTTCTATGTGAAATTGTGCATTTTCAGTTTCTGACATTTCCCAGTTTTGATGTTAATATAGTGTTCAAATAACAACACGACTTAGAAAAAACAAAGTAAAAAAGCATGTAACACATAAGAAGGTGTGGCAAAAGAACAGTAATCAATGTGTACATGAAAATCCTAGATTACGTGACAGTCCTAAAAAAAAAAAAAAAATGTCAATGGAAATCAAAAGTCAAAATAATTTGGATATTCGTCTGTTTGGTCTATATTTCCATTAGTGGATCAACACAAGCCCAGTTTGCACTTCTGGACTGAACAAACAGCCGTTTGCAAAATGGAAAAACATGACAGGAAAGAACAACCAAATTCAATACAAGCAGACGTACCTGAACAAGGGAAACTTTCAAAATCCACCTATTTTCACAGACAGACGTATTGAACTGAACTCTGGGGTTGGGGACCTTGCCTCTAATTTCCCATTTTGGAGGAACTGAACTCAGCAAAAAGCAGGTTGTTTACATGGATCCTAGCTATGTGTCTCCAATGGAGCTGTTGATGTCTTTGAACAGACGGATGTCTGATTGTGACAAACTGATAGACCCTTTCTGTGGGAATACGAGTGGTGCTAATAACAGGAAATGCTGTACAGTTGGCTCACATAAGGTCATTGACGTGTAGCCACAATAATAAACTGACGCAGTCATGCCTGTTTTTCCCTCTGCTTATTTTTTTAACTCCCCTAATGCTATGTTATTTAATGCAGTGTATCACAGAGAGCACATTAATGTATTCATGTCAATAAAAACACAACTGATAGAGTTGCACCACATTTTCATGTGCATGTTAATCTGGTGCAAATCCTATTTTGCTTTTATGTAAACAGGGGTAAACTGTTTTGGCGGTTTCTCTGTAACAGAGCATGTGTGCACTCTGTAGCATTGTTTCCTTCTGTGCGTTTAAAGTAGCAGGCAGCGCAGCCTCACCTGTGCCTCCACGTTGGTCAGTTTCCTTGTTTGCTCCACAGTTTGACTCAGCAGGTTTGTTCCTATTTCAATCATCGTAGCTGTGTGGTTGTGTACAGCGGTCTGTTGGATTTGGACCAAGTCCTGCTTCATGCTGTCCTGTATGTAGTTCTCTAGCTGCAGCACAGAAGAAAGACAAACAAGGACTTTTTACTAGTATTACATTAACGAGTGGTTATATTGTGCATACACAATTTTGTATTATTCATATGATAGTTCAGAGATTGGCAAGTGGCTGCTTCTCACTACAATCTGCTTCTGTAATGTTGCACACAGAGCAGCTCTGTTTCTGTTCTTGAGAAATTTCATTTGTAGTTGATGAGAGATGTTATTATCACTGCTTTTCTTCGGAAACAAAGGCTAACATTTGAGGGTTTGATATCATTATACATTGAGTAGACTGAAATCAACACCATTGTCATAGAAACGGGAGTATCGAGACAGAAAAAAATAAACAAAGCAACTACCCAAAAGCATTATCTCCAACAGTGAGGTGTCAGCAGTTTTTACCAAATTTAAGTATGTAGTGACAGAATTCTACAAGACCAAACAGAATGAAAACAAAACGAGAAAAAACTGAGACGCTGAAAGACCTGTACAGCATCCATCTCTCAGTACAACACAGAAAATGTCTATCCCAGTTCTTGAATAACAAGCTCAAATAGATTCATGCACATAATAGATTTGATGTGGTTGATTTGATACTTTTTGACATTGTAAACATTGTAACGTGTAGCCATGTTTCATAAAGGAAGCTGAAAATGTTCAAAATATATTATTTCAACGCCCACTGGGAAACACTTAGACTTTCATTGTATTGTTTTAATGTCTGACTCGCACATCAGTTCACATTCACTGGTCTCGCAACAACGATGTTATCAATTTCAAAAATCTGTATTACCATATTTTCTATATTTGTATGCTACAAGTGCATGAGATTATGCATTTAACATCTTATTTTGAAAATAGATTGATGGTGTCAGAGTATTATACGGATGCACGTTGCTCCATCCATTTGAGGAGTGCTATAAGGATAACCAACAATTTTTAATAGTTTTTATTATATGGTGTCAAGTATTTTAAAACAAGAATGAAAGTCATTTACGAGTGGTCGTCTGTTCTGAATTTGGAAAGTACCTGTTTGTGATGTTATGTTTTCATAGCAAAGGAATGAAATAATCTGAATCTTGAAATAGTTTATTATTTGTATCATAATGACTCAGGCGGATAACAAACATTTACAGTTTTGGTGTTTACCCATATCAAACCTCTTCATCATAGGAATAATACAATGGTTCAGATGCCCTCAGGGTGGGAAAAGGTCAATGTTTCATCTTTACGAGATTTGTTCTTATCTACCTTACAGTATTGCCAGATTTAGACCGAGACCAATCATTAAGTTATTTCCTGCACGGTGTTCCTGAGTGGCAATCAGGTCACACGACTCGTAAACAGGATGGAAGTGTTGAGTGAGGAGTTACATCCTTCATGACAGTACGACGTGTGTACAACTGGAAACCAGCGTCGGCTGAATGTCTTTGTCATCTACAGTAAGGTTTCATAATCACTTTTGTTATTTACCCGTCTGTCAGCAATGCGATCGCAAACAGCCAGTTTTATTATTATTTTTCTTGCGGCAAATAAAAGTAGCCGCAGCAATTAGCGCTGATTTTGTTTGTCTTCCTTTCATGACTTCCAGTTTATTTATGTTCTTGGATACACACAGGGATGCGTGGTAGGTGGAAGGTTGTCATTTGAATTGCTGGCAGGATGTCCCATTGACACTCAATGATCTAATCAGTTGTTTACTCTGCGTGTCTCAAAGGCGTCAGTAAGGAATGACTGTGTTCCTCATTCACATGAGAGCGTGACAACAAAGTGTTTTCCTCTGTTGTCATCTACCGGTGCGACATAAATAGGAGTTTCAGAAATTAGGTGACTGTGCTTAAATAAATAAATCACACCTGAAGGAAGTATATTTCAAAATAATGCACTAAAATAACATGGTAGTAGATGATAGGAAGGCTACTTTCTGTAGACATCCTGAACATGTTTGTGGGATAGCAACGTAGAAGCTTTAACCTGACACTCTGACTCCTCAAAATTAGACGGTTATTTTACTTATAATATTACGTATCATTATTTACTTATATTATTTAAACTCTATCTAAGCACCTTGATCCATCCATCGAACTGTAAACTCATGTAAAAGAGATTTATAACAATCAATCAATCAGTTTTCTTCACTTACTTATTTAGGGGCATGGGGACAGCGCGGAGTGGGGTATACTTTATGCATCTTAGAAATCAGAAGTTAAATTTTATTATTGGAATACACATAATTCTAAATCCATTAAAGTTTTTTTTTTTCACTTATACCGTTAGAAGAAATGTGGCTTTCTTATTATATCTGCAATGATAGAAGACCTCACTTATTTCCCAAAGTTTTGACATGAACTTTCTGGGTTGCTAAGATATTAATGGACATAGCTCATATGCCCAGTGATGGATCTTTACATAGTCTAATGCCTCCGCTTTCTTATTGCAGTGTTGTACTAAGGCTTAATATTTAATAGTGAGGATCTGTATTATATTGGGCGCAGTTCTTTTCTTATAGCAAAATATCAAGTTAATTTTAGCAAAGAACGTTTGAGCTGCGAAACTTTAATCAGCACACCTTAGCTGTGATTTCTTCCCTGCTATATATATCTGTTGTGCAAACTTATTTGGTGAAGTCGCACAGCAGAAGATGATACAGGAGTCCTCCATGTACGCAAGAAATATGTAACCTGTCTGGCAGCTAGAGCTTGAGCTGTTGTCTGTGTGAGCGTAGTTACTGAGTAGCGGCATCTAGATCATGAAGAACATCAAAGAAGAGTGCCCTCTGAGCTCTCCTGCGGAACAGATCAGAGCTTGTTTTATGTTACGAGACGGGAATTGTGTGATCAAGCTGTGAGATGTTCTTGTCTCGTCTGGCTTGTCTTCTGTAGTTCAGATCCGTAATAATGCTCTGAAGAGGGGGAGCTCAGAAAGAGGGAGATCGCTCCTTTCACTCAAAGTTAATGGCTCAGCAAACTGAAAGGAAAGTATGCTTCCCTCGTGTGAACACCTGTGTTGAAGCTTTGTCAGTCATCAAACCCATTATGTCCCTTTGCACTAAATGAAAGTTTCTCGCAGACACTCACACAGTACATTTATTTTTTCATTTTGACATTTCCAAGATCAGAGTAAATTTCCAAATAATCAGCCAGTCTGAAAAGAAAGAAAGATGAACTCAAATATGTCTGGTAAGTCTTGGTTTGTGTTACAGCTCTTACAGAGCTATTCATTTAGACGAAGTTGTTTTTGTTAACAATAAACCTCTGCTCATTCGAACCGACTTTTGTTTAGTGGAGCAGATTTATCACTCTTTTCTTTTGCAGTATTAGTCAGACGTCTCTCATGTTAGTGCGCTCATGTAATGCTTGAGCCTGAATTGTCTGCCAATCACATGAAAACACAAAACAACAGTTAGCCTTGAAACAGGTTTCCTGTCATTCTGCATGCTAACATTTGCAGATGTTCCATGTGCTGAAGCATGTTAGATAACTGTACAAACGTTTGAGCAGGAAATCTGTCAAAAACAGCTCATCCAAACATTAACCTCATGTTCTGTTCCACGTGTTTGCTTTTTTACGGCTACCTTCTTTGGCTCAGTTTTCAGGTTATTTTTTAGCTCTTTGGCTCATTTTGTTTCTTTCAGTTTACACATCAACCTTCTTCTACTCTGAAACAATCGCACTGAGATCACAGCTCCTTATGGTGATGTGATATCATGGGTGTGACAACTCTACCTTTAGCAGCCACTGTGTGTTGTTCTCCATGGTGATCTCCAGTTGTTCCAGCCTCTGAGCCGACTCGTCGTCCACGGGTCCATCCTTCTGATAGTTGTAGTTGCTGCTCTGGGTCTGGCAGTTGTCCTGTTCAGGCAGCAGAAAGGTGTAGCTACATGGCCCGTTTTGGATCTGATACTCTCTCTTACCAGCAACACTGTAACCCATGCCCAGACCAAGGCAGAAACTTAAAACTAGTAAGTCTACATTCAGCAACTTCATGGTGGAGTTATTTGTCTAAAAGTAAAGTTAGTACAGTTCAGACTCCTTGGATTTTTCCTTAATCTCCTCTCAATGACTGGAGGTATTTCCCCAACCGCATCCACGTGTAAACAGTCCTGTTGAGGTTCTGAAGATCCCTTTTATTACCTCTCTGTGGTAGGAGGAGAAAAAGCCATCAGGAATTAGTGGTAGTGTGTCATTCCCTTAGGTTACCGGTGGCAGACTGCATGTGTTCGCCTTTCATCAAGCCCCCAACCACTTGTTTGAGCTGCCCATGGCCTCTCTGATTAGCTAACCATGAGTTTAAACCACTCCCCACCCCCCTCCTCACTGTGGCCAGCCACTGTGAAGAGCAGTGAAGTAGAGATTCCTTTCAGTACACACTCACTAAACAACACAGAGGAGCAGATGCAGACATCCACACACGTTCTACTATATCCTCTACAATACACGCATGCCCCCCCCCCCCCCCCCCCAGTTGAACAGCTACTCAGGATGCAGCTGTCCACCTTCAGCACACTCTGTGATAGTGGCCGTGTCCATCCCATTCATTGAGGAATGTTTCCCGGCCTACGGCAAACACACGAGCATCTTTGAATGGGAGATTCAAAGATGGTCGTGTGGAAGGAAGGAAAAAGTCTTTGTTTGAATGACATTCACTCTTTCTACACATGTTCCTACTAACTTTCCTTACTTTATATTAAAAGCAAAATCTTCTTTTTTTTCTATTCCTCTTTTTCTTAATTTTTGATATACCAGGTTTTTATTTTTAAGTTTATACTGTCATATTGCGCAATCTAAAATTACCAGATCCTCCTTCGGGTCACAGGATCAGTAAAGTCTGCCACTGACCGCAAAATAGTCATGGCTTTTTATTTGCATCTGTTTCAGGGTAGATTTATGCAATTTCAGATTTAATGTACTTGGCAGATCTCTGTCTGAGTCATAGGTATAATGAAATTTATTTTTATTTGTTTATTATTTTCTTTTAGCCTCTAAGATTGGAAAAGTCATGGGAAAGTTGTGTGTTATTGTGTTTTCTCTTACAAAGAAAATGCAATTCTTTGCAGTGGGCTACCTTGGTAAATTAAAGAAACAGTCAGGTTTTGAATATGTGGGCAAGTTGGTGAGTGTTTTCTGTATCCTGTCCCAAAATAATTAGGAGAGTGGTTCCCCACAACATATAATGATACCAACTTTACCTACCGATGCTCCCTGACACAAATGGAAAGTTTGGGGTCTTTTCTCCAACCTGACAAAGGTTTTGCTGTCGGGGGCTCTCATGTAGTAGTGGGGAATAAAGTGCAGGTGTCTGTGCAGGAAGAGCACTGACATAGGAGGATGTTTTGTGCTATACTGCAGGAATTCAGTAGCTTCACTCTTTACTTCCGCTAACAGTAAAATCAGGCAGACCTTGGTCCATCTGGTCCATCTGACTCAGCTTTATATTGTGTACTGAATAATCGTTTTACCTTGGAATAACCATATTTTAGAGTTGACTGCACCAATTGAATGTATTTATTTTCAACAGGAAAGCATCAGCTGTGCCCTCTGCAGTTAGATAGAAATACTGGAACAGAATTGTAGGAAGTAGGCTGATGTAATAGTTACTGTAAAAGGGAAATGCAACATATTTAAGGCACATTATCAAAGAGGAAGGACTTGTCGTCATTCCAAAAACATTGACTTATTCAGGTGTTACGGCTAAATGACTCAAACGGTGGATTTAATGGCAACAGTCCTTGTATTTCATTTTTATGGTTAGTGAAATGAACCAGCTCCATCCTGTGTACATGAATATAACACACATTACAGTTTTCCCAGGTTTCTGCTGAATTATCAAGCACACACTGTATTTCACTGTACAGCTCTGCAAGGCTTCATTTATTCTAGCCTGGTGTTGGTTGCTACAGAGCAGCACAAGCTGCCTGCTTTTTTTCTCCACAGAAAAATGTAACTGCGCATCGGCGGCTGTAGAGATGTTGATTAGGTCATCAGAGCAAGGAGGTGTAATTTCCCATGTGAAGAATAAATACCGTTGCCAACACTGCACAGAGCATCCAACAATTTCAAGAGTGTTTATCAGAAGGAGCTCGTTACCACTGGCATCTCTATGATCTGTTCTCAAGAGATTTTAAAAATTCAGCAAATGCATCAAACGGGCGAATATTTTAAGTGACATGTTTGACAGCGGGTTAAGTTTTATTTCTTGTAAAGTGCCACCTTAAAATGCAGACGGAGATGTGGGTCGTGAGAAACTCATCTTTAGTGGACCAGAGTACGAGATATGAAATGAAATTTGCGCAGATCCGCACTGCTGTTTAACACACCACAGCAAGTAAACATCTACATACTCAGGACACTTAACGGAGGATGAGTGTCCATGTGTGTTTGATGATTTACTCTTATCTTGACACATATTCTCCGTATATATGTATTCTCAAATTGATCAAGCCACCCCTACAGTCTTACTGGTCTTGTTGTTTGAAGCAGTGAAAGATTGTTTGTGTCATATAACTAAAAGGGTAGAATCAAGTTGGCGACACGCATCTTTTATTTTAACTATTTGAAGCCAAGTTTACTTTTTGTGTCAGCATTTTATTTAACTCTTTTTGCCCTTTTGTGCTGAGCTGTTTCTCCTCGTTGTTAAAGCCTCTTGTCTCACATAATAGATGTTTTGTATACAGTCTTCAATCATTCCCTTTAAAGTGCACAATGTGGGTTAATGTTAACCTGACCCTTCCTCTGAACCCTCTGACCAATCCCCAATTACTTGACGTAAAGTGAAACCTGTGTGAACATTGACAAAAGACTAAAAGTCTTAAAGCTTGTTTCCTGGCATTCAACTTAGAATAGAGCAGATTGTGCCCTTCAGTTTAGCAACTGACCCCTGCTGGATACAGAGCAGGCATGTAGTGAGAGCATAGAGCATCACTCAACAAACCCAGTAAGAAACCGAACCTCAAAGAGCTTCACATGCTCTCGGTCAGCCAGACAGAGCTAACAATATCCTGTGGTTAATGTGGATCGCCTTAATGAAAGCAGACACATAGTTTTGTAGGTCACAGTAGTACCACTCAACATCAACAGTGAACTTGGAGTTGTCTTAATTAATTAGTAGTCTCTTCAAAGATGTTAAAGTTATTCTGCTGTAATAAACGTATGGTTCACATTCAGCAATGACTTACCTGACTTAAAAGCTGCTACTTAAATTGGCTTTCACGGTACATTCAGTATTTCAGTAGTGGTGATCCAGGGTTTGTTTCAAGAGCCTCAGAGCCAAATTGATAAAGCTGTATCACAAGCAGCCACCTTCAGGCCAGTTTTGGTACTGACCAGGAACTGAGCCATCATTATTGTTTTTGGTAACACCTGTCTTTTTCCTACTATAACAAGTCGAAATGACTGCTCTGATGCTTATTCTTATTCCTTCATAGCTGGTAAACAGAGCTGCAATTAGTCAGAGTGATTGAAAACACCTGTGTGTAAAAAAAAAAATTAAATTTAAGCTGATTTGACTTGAAGCTGTCAAACTTATTACAAACTATACTGAGTTAACAGCAGCCATTTTGACATGAAATAGACGTGGAAGCTACTGATAGCTACTGAAATTATACTAATTAAGGTTCCATTTCATTCGGATCAGTCAGCTGCTGCCGTTGTGGTGCATGTTTGTTCACTGGAAAGGCTCTGCTGCAGTACATGGAAAAGATGATTTCTTTTTAATTGTGTAATGGCGGGGAGCAATAACAGGGTTGCACCAGCTACGTCTAAGTTCTCTCCTAAGTCAGGCTGTGAAGTCGATACTAGAGGCCCAGTAACTACTAGTTCGTTTGTAATAATATCTTATTCAGATATCACGATTAATTGGGGCATAACAGTTTGGACAGAAAATCATAACTAAGGCGAGTGGCTGATCAATGATAAGAGTTTGATCTCACACAAATATGTTGCTGGAGTCTCAGCTGGTTGCCTAGCAACTGCACCCAGCCAAGAAATACACAATGTAGAGATTAAACAAACGATACTGAATGTGTTGATTGGTGAGCTTTAGAGGTGCTGAGGTGGATTTTATACATTCAAACAGCTGTTTCCAGTCTTTGTTCAGAGTTAAGCTGACCCGCCGCTGGCATATTTAGTGAGAGTGGTATAGCGTGTGTCATCTAACTCCTAGCAAGAAAACAAAGACTGCGTTTCCTAAAATGTCAAACTACTCCTTTAACATTTCTGGAAACTGCGATTACGCAAATGTTTAAAGCTTATTATGAGTTTATTTTAAAAAGCAGATCAGTGTCTGGGTTTTCTGGGGTTTTTCCTTTAACAGAGCAGCTGAACAGGATCAACATCTGCGTCAACTGTGTCCTGATTCTCAACTCTGGAGATACTTCATCTGTATGGTATTTTCTCTTCCCAGATTTGTCGTCTCCAGAGGCACCTGTCTGCTGGAGAGCACCAGCAGGACCTGTTTCAAAGCCAGCCCCCCATGTTTGTGTCCAAGCACTCCCAGCCACCCACTCAGAGTCTGGTGGAGCTGATCCAGCTCTGTGGAGGAACAGTCTGCAAAACTGTGCGGCAGGCGGGTATCTGCATAGGGAGGTACAACGGCAGGAGACCAGAGGGAAGCAGGATCCTGTCTGAGCAGTGGGTGCTGGGTAAGATGTTTTCTGCTAATCTAATAATGTTAAATGCTCAACCCCTTCATCATGTCACTAAAAACCGCTTCTCATTTTTTGTGGTTTTATTTCAGATAGTATCACGCATTTGAAGCAGCTGTCTTACGATAACTACGACTTGGAGTGAAAGCTGACAATGTTTTTTTAAAAATATATATATTTTTTTGTGGTTGTGAAGTTTAATCTTTATTAATTTTATACTGGACAGTGCCTCCGTTTATACCTTACAGTGTTCCTCTTGAGCAGATTTTCTTTCCAAATGTTTTCTGGGGTTTTGCATAAATCCACAGATGTTCCTTTTTTGAAGGCTTTTAGTCCATGGTTTCCATGGAAACATGTTACTTCTAAAGACTAAGGACTAATGGATCAACCATTCAACAAAGGTCTAAATTACTGTGAAACATGGAAAACTGCTTTGAACATAATGTATGTCCATTCTTTGTTATATGAATTTTTTGTATATGTGTGTATATGAAGTATTAACCACTACTGCGTAACAGCGTGTTTTTCATGACGATGTTGTTTTTCCTTTCCAACAATGTGATTTTAAAAAAAACTTACTGAGCCAGTTCATCACTCTAATGGAGATAACATACTGAATCCTTATAAAAATGTTTCATGATGTCATTGTTAATAAATGCTTTTCTAGATTTTTCATTGTGGTTGTTGGTTTATCTTATTGTGTCAAATAAAGATCTGTTTAAAATATAAACTCACTTTAATTCGGAATTTTGGCAGATGAACAAAGGCGACACAAATGCTGTCGATGACCTCTGGACCAAAACCTATCACTTTTTTGTGTGACGTAATCGTCAGTTTTCCAAGTCTTATTGTAACAGTTTGTTTTTTTTCCACAACCATGGTTTAATGAATGTAGCACTCTTGATTTTGAAAAGGACAAAACAGCCTGTCTGAGTCCACTCAGCAGTGTCACCGGGTGACAGACGGCAAATGACCAAGCTGATGTATCACAGCTTGTACTCACACTTGTCAGTCATGCGTAAGCAGCATAGACGGAAAGTAACAAATTCACTCAAATTCTATGAAACTGATCTAAACTTTAAATGCACTGGAACATTGAGTTCATAAAATAAAATGTAAAGAGAACTACTAAACAGTATAAAGCAGTGATTTGCAAAGTAAATGAAGAAATCAGTCTTTAGCTGTAACATTTGCTTGCCTCCTTGTCTTTGCACCCAACCTTTGGAACCATTTCACAAACACTAATCTCCCACAGTTAAAACAAACCTCTTCAACACAATAACGCCGTCTTGACCTTGGATCCAATGTGTCCATCATCAAAGCCCAGTAAAATAAAGAATTATATCTCTGATATTTTACACCAAGTTATCACAATATGACTAATAGCGTGCTGTGCTACACCTTCTGTTATCGTTCCACCTACACAGCAAACATTACTTAATCATTATCTTACTGTGTCAGACTGAATTCATAAAATATAAAGCTGGATTTAATGTAATGTCATTCTGAGGGTTTAATCACCTACCCACTTGAGTCACAAGTGATCTCACTGCAGGTATGGGCTGTATTACACTCACTGTTTCATTTGCAGTATTTTGAATTTTTGAATGTGTACACTCTTAAATGTCTGCAAATTTAGCCCCTAAAATAAGAAGTGTAAAGTGAAGTATCCTAGAAATCCTTGGGTTGTATGAAGGTAGGAAAAAACAATCACTCAATGTTTACTCAATTGCATTTTTTATAATTGCATTTCATGGTCCTCCTCAATAGATGGAGTTGGTTTGTACTTTACATAATGACAACTGAGCTATCCAAGATAAGATAAGATAAGATAGACTAATGCTTTCACACCAGGGAAATTCACTTGTCACAGCAGTTTGTATGCACCAGGTAGATAAAAACTACTCATTAATATGAAATACATAGAAAAAAAAAGGTCATACTGGTGTTAAAGAGTGTGACAGCTGTTGGAATGAAGTACCTGTGGTAGTGTTCCTCTTACATGTAGGAGTAGCAGCTTGGTGCTGAATGAGGCCCAACTTCCTGTATGGAGCCTAGTGGCCAGTCCAGGACAGAGCTGACCTTCTTGAACAAATTTATTGAGTCTTTTTTCTGTCTCTCTTCATATATATAGAATAATACTGATGCCATCACAGTGTCATTGAAGTTTTGAGTCCTGCACACTCAGTCTCCTCAGCAAGTGGAGACAACTTTGGCCCTTTATGTACAGAACGTCTAGGTTATCATCATCTATCTCATCATAATGAATCGAATTATATCCTGTGAGGAAGACTGTAAAATACTGGAGAAAGCTCTGGAAAAATCTAGTAAATTAAGAGAAATGTAAGGGTATGTACAAATGTATATTAAGAAGATTAAGAATATATAAATAATAGAAGATATAAATATGAATTATGTTATAAGATATATACAGTATTAATAGTAAGGACTTACACTAAAACATTACAGCTTGTGTAGCATCACAGTTGTGATATAAATCTAATTATTGGTGTAATTATACAGTATGGGTTAATTAAGCTGAGTTATATTGTTTCAGCATAAAATATAATATATACAAATATATAATTGTGGGAGCCTAAAAGCATTTATGGTTAAGTTACACAGTTAATTGATTATTAAGTAATTAAAATATTTACAGTAATGCAAAAGGTTGATTGTATGATTCTTTAGATGTAAAATGTATGGTTATAATTTAAAAATATGTAAATTTTGTATAACTGTAATTGATTGGACTGTGTTAGAACTTATTTGGACATTTAATGAAAAGGGCCAGATGTGACAATGTTAAGATGCCCAGGGGCCAATACTAATATTTAAAAAATTACCAATAAAAGTTACACACAGATGCACCGTTCACCGCATGAAATCTGACCACAGGCTTTGGACATCCATGCCCTACAATAATGGATAAAGTAGTAGTAGTAGTAGTAGTAGTAATAGTGGA
The DNA here is from genome assembly GCA_028641955.1 of Protonibea diacanthus. NCBI lineage: Eukaryota > Metazoa > Chordata > Actinopteri > Sciaenidae > Protonibea > Protonibea diacanthus. The sequence goes on from CM053989.1 coordinate 13,664,827, forward strand.
TAAATCTTAGAGGGGGTTAAAAAAAAAAAAAAAAGCTGTTATGGTCCTTTAATATTGGAGCTATGGCCTTATGGTGCGCTCTCGCTGATTGGTTGGCCTCTGCTACGTCAGTTAACCAATCAGCGCCGCGGATGTTACAGGGTGTCATTACGTAGGGAGGCGTGTGTGTGACATTTGCTGCAAGGAGCTAGTTTATGAACAGCTAGCTGGACAAAAATGAAGAACTACGGAAGGAAGTAGAAAATATTTTTACCTTTAAGCAACAGAGCTGACGTTTGGGTCACACTTTGTTAGCGTAGCCACGTTAGAAAAGATAGTTTATGTCAAATGTAGCGTCAGAGAAAACTTCCTGTCCGGCTAAACACGTTAAACAGTAGGCTAACGCTTTCTCTTAACTTGTACAGTAAATGTGCGGAGTTCAGCTTCAGGTCTGCTGTCCTAAGATGTTGGTAACTGCACTTAGTTTGTGTTTTTTGTGTTACATTATGGGTGGACGTTAGCGCTTAAGCCGACTTGGCTAACTGCGGTTTGCACACAAGGTTAAAATTAGCTTTAGCCAGCTAGCTCCTCACTCCCCCCCTCCTCCTGCTGCTGCAGCTCTCTCACTTTTCTTATGCTGACTTGTCAGGCCAGGTGTGCTCAAAGTAGGCCAGGTGTAGTAGTGTGGGATAGATAGGGTGCGCTGTCTCTAACGTGATAATAGTACTACTGCCTGCTTCAGGGATTTTTCTTACTTTTTCGTGGAGTCAGGTGTGTGTGTGTGTGTGTGTGTGTGTGTGGGATCATGCTGCTCTCCTTGGTTGTGCACACATACTCGCTGCGGTATTGGTTCCCAGCCACGATCATGCTGGGGACAGCTCCAGCTTATCTGCTGTCATGGGGGGCTTGGCGTTTACTTTCAACTGTTTTACCAGCGAGAGTTTATCACAAGTTGGACGACCGGTTGTACTGCATCTACCAGAGTATGGTCCTCTTCTTCTTTGAAAACTACACAGGAGTTGAGGTGAGGCGTCCATCACTTACTGCACTGCTTGGTACCATGTTTGTATCTGTGTTAATTAAGGAATTGAGGGGTGGGGTGGTGGGAGGTGCTGCAGGCTTTGAATTTGCACATTAATATGCGCATCCTGTGCATTTTATTTCATGCATTTTGTAGCTTTCTGTGTTTGTTGAAACCCTTAAAGAAAAAGATGGAGTCAGACACTCTGATAACTGATAAACAGGATCTTGAAGAACCAGATGTATGGCAAGAAGTTCTGCATTCTTCTGCCCTGCTGTTGCCACTCCTTGTACACTTATGTACGTGACAGCGTGCAGGAAAGCAACAGCGATGGTGTCGTAGCTGGTGTGAATTGATTTGTTTAATAAACTGTCTGCCCTGTCCCACCAACTAGAGGCCACATGAGTAGATTTGAAAGGACCTGTTTAATAAATCCTCTTGGGTTTAGCGGAAAGCTGCAGTCTATCCCTGATGCAGTTAAAATATTTAACTAAACGAAATAAATCCTTATCTTTATCTACAATGTTGCAGTTGTCTGTAATATCTTTAATCTGCTTTCTCTGCAGATTGTTATATATGGAGATATACCAAAGAAAAAAGAGAATGTGATCTACCTGTCTAATCACCAGTGTACAGGTAAAACATTTGCATATCCTGATTTTAAATTTCAGAAGAAGTAAGTAAATATCTAATCTCTACCAATGGCTTTCCTTCTAGCTGACTGGATCATCGCTGACATGCTCGCCATCAGGCAGAGCGCTCTCGGTCATGTCAGATACGTCCTCAAAGACGGACTGAAGTGGCTTCCGCTCTACGGATGGTACTTCTCTCAGGTAATGCAACTGTGTGAGTATTTAAATGCAGTTTTGTAAATGGTAGATGTAAAGATGCACATTGAACTTGAAGACACTTTCCTGCGCTGCGGGTTCTAATCAGATTATGTTCCCCTTTTAGCACGGAGGAGCCTACGTGAAGCGAAGTGCAAAGTTTAATGAAAATGCGATGAAGAAGAAGCTCTTCACTCAGACTCAAGCTGGGGCGCCAGTAAGTATGCTCTATAAATGTTCTAAATTAGCCTCTCAACTACACGAGTATTTCCTCTTTGAGATGGACATACTGCCTTTCTTCCAACACATTTTTCTGATCATTACAAGCTTATTTTTTTAACTCACCGCTTAAAATAACTCCAGGGCTTGCTGCAATAATGCCAAAATTCCTTCTTAGCCTACTTGCCATTAGGATGTTGCCGTGAATAGTTTCTGAATGTTTGTATATAGAACACTCGACAATGCCAGCACCAATGAAATGAAACGGATAATCAGATATTGGATGCAGGAAGCTTCGATTGCATTGTGTGTGTGCTATTGTGTTGAAGGGGCTTGTTTTTAATCACTTTTTTTGGATTTAGCTGCGGGGGATTAGTGTGTGTGTGTAGTTGTGGGTGAGAGTGTTTTCAGCAGACGTTGTCCTGGTGACCAGAAGGTAACCTGTGAAAGCTGTGTTGTTAAGTCCAGTGGTGAAAGTTAAAGTAAACAATTCAGTTTAAAAATTCCTGAAATAAGAGACAGAGGTTAGAAATAAAGTGAATTAAATGTGAAATGAGTGCACTAAGTTGAATATATAATCTGTGTAAAGTATCTTATAAACTGTGAAACAAATTGCTGGAGTAAAACTCGTCTGTTGATTCCAGTAATTCACAACTTCAACAACATAGAACTTTTTTAAAAACTGCTGCTAAAATGTTTCATTTGCAAACGTGAGGAAGTTATAAAAGTTATAGAAAGCCTCAGTGTTTTCAGAAATATGGAAAAGTTTTCAGTTAGTGATTCCAGTTTGCATTCATAACTTGTGCTAATGTTTTCAGAAGGTGACAGCTTCTTGGTAATTGTTAACCTTTGATAAAACACAGCAGCGTCGCAGGGAAGTGGGTGAAAGAGGAAGAGATACAGTTTTAAGACCTCACAAGTAGACTGAGGTTCACATCACCAAAACTTCAGTTTCAGTTACGATCTGAACTCATTTGAAAGAAGAAGCTAATGATAACTGAGCAAAGTTTTCTTTCAAACACTGTCTTAAAGTTTCTCTCCCAACAAATCCTGCAAATGTTTTGATCTGTGCAATAAGCGCCAACACTCAAGACTCTTTCATTCCACGTGTTTCTCTCCCCACAGATGTACCTTGTCATCTTCCCAGAAGGAACTCGGTATAATCCAGAGCTCAAGAATGTTATCGCTGACAGTCAGGCTTTCGCTTCGAAACAAGGTACCGGGCATGACAGCAGCCATTTACTGCTGTACTGCTGCATACTAATTCAGCACAGCCCACTCAGTCTGTAAAACAGCTGAGTAAGTTTGTTTTGTGACCTCATGTGCAAGCTGCTAATGAACAAAATCACTGATTTCAAAGCTTTAAGTTGAGATTGTGCATTGTTAGAAGAAAGAAGAAGAAGAATTATTTAAAAACAGACTCAAAAACTCATCTGCATTGGATTAAAGTTAAGCTTCCACCAAAATGGCTTAGTCAATATTCCAACTGGTGTTGGCTCAAAGTTTTAAGGGGTTAAATGGACTCGCTGCTGCTCTCTCGCACAACTAACAAGACTCTGTTTGGAGGAGGTTTCTCTTCTGGTTATTTTATTTAGCATGAAGAAGTGAAATGAACAGACTTTAAATGTTGATTCTATTTAACCACAGTGTGTGTTTCAAAATAGCTTTAACTAAATAAATGTGTTGCATCAACACAATGATTATGGTGCTTTCGTGCAGTGTGGTGTAAAGGTCGGCACACAAACTGCATCCATTCTGCAGAGATTAAGCCTATCTGTGGACCACAGCTCTGAATATCACCTTCCCCCATTAATCCAAATAAATCGCTCTGGAGAGCCGACATGTGCACATGACATTATCTGCTATCAGAGAGGTATTAGCGAGCCGAGGGTGGTGCCACATCGCCAACAGACTGTTGCAGTAACTGACCCAAACACAAGCATTCACATCTAATTTTGGTTTTTAAATCATATATTTATTTTATATATTATGTCTTTATTCATAGACCACCAGGAAGCTCCATTAGTATAATTTTAAACACAATTCAAACAATAAAAGTACTGCTACACTTGTATTATGTAGACTGGTGTGTTTTATTCACATTGTAGTTTTCATGTAATGTGATTAAATAACAAATTTATTACATTTGTGTGTCCTCTCCATAGGACTGGCTGTTCTGAAGCACACACTTACACCCAGAATGAAGGCCTCTCACATAGCCATCGAGACCATGAAGGGCCACCTAGACGCTGTGTATGACATCACCGTGGCCTACGAGGGAACGCTTGACACCTCCGGTCAAAGAAAACCTGCGCCGTCAATGCCAGGTAAGCAGACATCTTCTCAGGCATGTGTAGGAATGTCAGGTAAGCTTTTTCATGACGGAAGAATGAAATTGAGACAGACAAACCTTTCAGCGGCTTCCTTTTATTCAACCCGGTCTCACACTGAGATCCATACCTGGCTATCTTATCTAATCGTAAGGTGTAAACTCATACAGGACACATGCTGCTGGGACACATCTGGAAGTGCAAGCTCACCTCCAGGGTAGTAAATTATAACTCACAGGGTAGACGAAAAGTAGAAGCAGTCACCAGTCGACTCCAGAAAGATCTATACTGCCAGTCATCACTCCATTACCATTCAATTTGCAGGCTTAGACCCAATTTACACTGGGCTTTGAAATGTGATCTGTGCATGCTTATTGTGATCTGAATGGGATCTCATCAGCCAACTCCACATCTGCAGGATATGGCTCACATTGTGATCTCAGCTGAATGTAAATTCAATCTCTACAGCTACAACTCTTGATTTAAAGATGAATGGTGCCCGTTGATTGCATTGCCTTCCCTTCGACTTCCAGCGTGCCGTGTTTATTGACAAATCCACCAGCTCCGTCGGACTCATTTGCATATTGAGATTTGATCATGGAGCTGGAAGAATAAAAAAAAAAAACTGTGAAAATTGTCAGCACAGTCTTCCCAAATATCGCCTTCCAAACAATGAAACCTTATTACAGTAATAGAACGTGCATGTGGATAGTAGTTTGTTTATTTATATTAAAGCAGGAGATAAGATTTGACTCGGCTTACAATCTGTCCTCTAACAGCAGTCTGCCTCTGTTTTCTGTTAATCATTGGACCCAGAGACACACAGGCATTGTATTAATGTATTGTATCAACCGTGCGACATTGCGTCTGCCCCCTCAGTAATTAATCACATAACAAACATTACCTATTAACAGCCGCGTCTTCCTGTAGACACTATGACTCCGTGTTTTGGAGTTTTTGATTATTCTGTGTTCCCGGTTGTTCTACAGGCACTGTTTGAACGTTAAGAAAAAAAAAAAACATCCCGTTTCAGTCAGGAATAAACATCGATGTGTTCCTAGCAAATAGAACCAAGAGAATAGAAACACATTCTTCTCATCACACAGACACTTCCTGGTCTCATGTGGTGAAGGTGACTTTAGTAATTTCACAGGGAGCAGGAAGTGACTCGAGGCCGCGTTCACAATGCCGCTACGAGAGTCTCTAATTCTTTTTGTTATTGCCGTTCTTTCTGTTTCACTCTGACAAATGCTTCTCAATAGTATGAACACTTTTAATCAGTTTACTAATTATTCCGATTATAATAAAGATGGTGGAGCCTGGGGTTTGTGTTGTATACAGTATGTGACTTGTATAACGTATGTATGCGAGATGAGAAAATAGACTTCATGTTGAGATTGAATATATTTAACCCCTGGCTGTGAAGTCAAACTAGCAGCTTCCTTAACTGATTATTTAAGTTTCAGTTTAAACACAGTAATATCTGGACTCTGCAGTTGCAGTGCTTTGGCTTCGTCTTGTCACTTTTAAACGAACGACTGGGCAAAATTTTAAACGGCTGCACAATTATGCTGCACAACCACAAAGCCACTGTACATTTCCTGAAAGTCATTAAATTATTTACATGGATTGACCAATAATTGATCAATCATCGTTAACAGGGACTGCACAAAACTCAATCATGTCATTTCTGTGGCAGAGGGAGGTTTAATAGATGATTTCTCAGAGTCCAGAGCTGATTCTTATGAATAACCGTCTGCCATAATAGGATTGTTTACTTCCTCTGGCTATTTTCTAGTAATAATAATTTCCTCACATACTTCAAACTACACACAAATTAGCACTTGTATGATTGAATTCTCTCTGCAGAGTTCATTATTTCAAGAATAAAGCAGATTTTTTTTTGTTTTGTCACTATGACAATATGTCATCGTTTAACAGGCTGTACACACAGGGTGAAATGCTTCTGCTTACTTTAGGTTAGAACATTTTTACTCAGATCTAAACAGCGTGTTAATATGTGGCAGCCCAGTGCCTTGTGGGCGGCCTGTCAGATGTAATTCAGTGTACTGCTCTTGTTACGTCAGCAGTTAATCAATCCAATAAGTAAGCTCAGTTTTTCAGCAGAGCCAGCGGTTGGAAACGGGGGAAACCTTTTTGAATTATTCCAAAATGTCAGTGTGTATTTTTTTTTATTTTTGGTGGGAAGTTATACAACTTTCATGAGAGCAAAATAGACTGGAAGAAACATAAATCTCTAATAAATAAATAAAAATTTACCACCCCTTGAATGCCTTTTTTGCTGCTGATGTTTGCCACACTGGCTGACCAAAGTGCTGACTAAATTGCTTTTTGAATTGGGATTTGGTACCTGATTGTGGATGTAAATATTAGCATTTAAACTCCTCATTGCATTCGGTAAATTTAAAAACTTGAAACAAACGATCAGCCCTTAAGTACCTCCTCCTTACTTGCAGACGAGTCAACACATTAAAGATTGTTTCTCTCAGATTTTTTTAAATGGCCGTAGATCAGGAGCCATTGTTTGTCGCTCTAGAACAAAGAGTTGATTTCCTTCATCAACACACACGACCTGCAGCGGAAGCTCAGCTTTCTTTCAGTTCGCTCATTTATGAAAACACTTGTTCAGAACCTGAAAACAGCACTTAACCTCCTGTGTGTACGAGGAAGGAAGGTAGTCTTTTCTTTTTCATATGTTTGTGTGTCTCTCCTCCTCGGCCTCCATCCACACCACCCCGTCATTCACCGAGTTGTCGGTGTTTATTAAACCGCCACACATTACATGTGAAGGTCAATACAAATGCGCGCAGCAGCTGATTGAGGCCCTCTCTCCACCGCAGAAGCAATCTTTCGCTGCTGACTTCGATCAAGTTTCCTCTTTTGGCCGCAGAGCCAAGTTTCCTGATAATATTGCATGTTGTGGAAACAGGAACTTGAAGGTCTCTGGGGATACACGTGTAGCCTTGAGCGTTCACACTTGGTTACATTTTTATGTCTGACCTTCTCAGACACTTTGGTTTTTCTTTCTTTGCTTAGTGTTCTGACAGTTCAGTGTGGCATGAGACTTGACACTGAAAACATTTATTTTAGGAACATTTATTTGGTGATGCTGAAACTGTTTTTATCCAATTGTACAAATAAAGTAAATACAATTTTTTTTTAGCGTGAGTGTTGAATGAGTGAATGTTATAATGGACTTCATTATTTATATATATACATTTACACTTGATTTAGACTTGATTCCAGATGGTCAGATCTGTTTATTTAGACAGGTTCTCAGACAAAGTGTCACACTGTGGTGCTCCACATTAACACTCTTAACTTACTTGAATTAAAGGGACTTGGCATCATCGCGTCATAGCAGCTCTAATCTATCACTGTCGCCGCATGTTGATTTTAAGTGCTTACACTACGTGCCATTTTGCTGAAAGGTTTTTCCTGTTTTTGTTTAGTCTCTTTTTATTTTTTGTGTTTGACAGAATTCCTGTGCAAAGAATGTCCCCGAGTCCACATACACTTCGACCGTGTGGACATAAAGGAAATTCCTACAGAGCCAGTGTTTTTCCGCAGGTGGCTGCACGAGCGGTTCGAAATAAAGGACCGGTAAGTGTGCGTGAAGGGGAACAATTAATCATGTCCAAATTGCACATTATTCAATCAATACATAAACTGTAGTGAGTATGTATATTTATCTTTTTTTTTCTTGAGGATTTGCTTCCACATGCCACCAGACAGATCCAGGCATATGCATTTTAACTTATGTATGACCCCTAAAAAAACCCTAAAAAAAAGTAGACCAGTGGTTAGGTCACATAACGGGAAAAAAAATGAAGCTCATCTAATTAATCTGATTAATGCTGCAACAAATAACCAAACAAAGAGGGCTCTGATGCTAAAAAATAATCAAAATCCAGGTTAGTAACATTTATTCCAACCAAAATCTGATGACATGAGTTTATCCTGCGCTGGAGTCCATAAGCAGTGTAGCAGCAGAGCCTTGTGTCTTTCAGTAGTTTGGGCAGAGTTTAGTAACACCAGCGAAACATAAAGGTCGTGTTTTAGATGTTTTTTTCAGTATTTCAATAGTTAATATTTAAAATGGATTTATAATTTGTCATTTATTAAGCAAAAATGCCAAAACTTTAAAGTGGTTAAAGCTTCTTAAATATCAATATTGTTGATTTTTTTTTTTTTGTCAGATTATTGACAGAATAACTTTTGTTTTTTGAGCTATTGGCTGGACAAAACAAGACATTTGAAGTCAGCTTAGACCTTGAGAAACTGTGATGGGTAGTTGTTTCCTGACATTTTGTAAACCAAGTGATTAGTCGAATAATCAAGGAAATAATTAGTAGATTAATGGATAATTGTTGCAACCCGAAAATCTATTTCTTTGCAGGACACGGCAGAAAAACTCTAGAAACACTGGCATAAACACTGCTTTATTTTGAAGTAATAGTTGTTGTCTTCATATACTGATGATGGAGCATTAGATAGATTGACACACTCCACAGTGTGATTTGGGTGCAGTATTTGTGCTGCAACTGCTGTAAAGATCCTGATGTGAACTTTTGTCAGACAAACTGTTGTTTTGTTTCACCTTGCAGTTTCTTTTGTATTCCTTGTGCATTTCTAAGACAAGCCAAATCCCTAAGAGAGTTATCTGTCTTTTCAAAGGCTGCTGACGAATTTCTACGAGTCGGAGGATGCAGACAAAATATGCAAGTTCCCTGGGGAAGGCAAAATTTCTCCTCTGAACCTCTCTAAAACCCTCCCATCAGTGGTTATCTTGGGGGGACTGACACTGCCATTACTTCTGACGGAGAACGGCAGGAAACTGTACGTGAGAACCTGGGTTTACGGGACACTGCTGGGCTGGCTGTGGGTGAACGTTTTTCCTTAACAAAAAGATCAGAGGCTGCCACAATGAGACGCACAAAAGACATGGAGAGACGCTGCCATTTTCCTGTATCAGATCTACACAAGGTGTATTCCAGATGCAGAGCAGCGTCTGACTAAGAGGCTCAGATTTATCCCACATGTCTGGCTCACTGTTGACCTTGAGCTGAAAGCTGAACGGAGATGCGGAGAAATGTTAAGCTTTTTGTGCTACTTGTTCCCTCATGTTGTTTGGATTTGCAGCCTGAAATGATGAGAAAAAAACATGAGTGGATTTGTTGAAAAGTATTAAATTTCTCAAAATTTCCCCTTGATGAAATAAAAATATCTATATACTTAAAGTAACCACCCCTCCCCCTTCATCAGATTTAGCCAAAATTAGTATTCTTGCATGCTCACGTTCCCATCAAACATTGGCCAGTTTTAAAGCTCTGACTCGAAACATGTTTAATGATTTCATCATCAGCTACCGTATGTAACTGACACAGCGTAGTAATGATGGATCATTAATTATTAAGTTTTCTGACTCGCTGACATTGGTTGTAATGTCTGTTATTTATGCCAAGTTTATGCCATGTCAGGAGGATTATGCACTTTGCTCATTTAAAGTGATGTTTTTACATTAGTAGAACAAAGTAATAGCATGCAGTCCTCTATAGTGTCTCATAAACATGACACCAGCTGCATTGTTTACCATAAATATTCATACTGACATCACTTTGTTTTATACTGAAATGAATGTAGCTGTAAGAACGTGTTAATTTATGCACATTTTCTTTTAATTCCCAACACCCAAGAATTAGATTTTACTAATATTATATCCTTAAAGATAAAATATATTGTAAATTTGTTGTCACTGATGATGCCACAGTGAGCTCGTATGGAGGAGTGCGTGTTTAAAATGTTCTACCAATGTGAAATATTGCTTAAATGTTAAAATGTCAATCTTTGCCAAAACCTGGTGTATTTGCCATGATGTTCTACAAGTGTTTTAAGTTGAGCAATACTTGTTTTAATGCCAGCTCGGATGACAACAAAGCAACTCTATGTCCTTCTTTCCTTCTTTTTGGCCTGAATACGTTTAGAATTTGATCTTTTTTTATAACAGTTCCATAACTTTTTATATGCATTTGTTACTTTGAATACCATGTTACGGCTCACACAAAAGTATCTACCTAGTAAAAAAAAAAAGCTGACAAAGCCATGTTAACAGTATATCACAGGTTCCTGTGTACTCAAAGCCATTTGTATTATAGTTATCACTGTATTGTGAAATGCACTGTACGTCCATTGTTGTTGTTTACTGTAATGAAACCATTGCATTTTCCACGAGTCACTTTACATACTCGCTGTCTTGTCTTCCTCTAAAGTTGGTCTTTCTATGTTTTATTCATGTTGATGGTACAGTAAATCTCATGGTTTTTACATGTCGCTCCAATACCTCACTTGAATAATCCTTCCTTGTTCTTAAGCGACCCTTGTCAGCCATTTTCTAGTCATTTTTATCCTGGCAAGATCAGACTGTAACTCATCAGGAAACTCTGTAGACAGTATTTAAATGCCAACGGATTTTGGAAATGTGTGCCTTCTCTTTGGAGGAGCTGGTCCTCAGCCCTCTCAGGGGGCCACAGTGGCTCTTTTCCACCACCAGGTGACTGCAACTCTGCCTGCCCACTGCAGCATGTGGTCACGTTGTCTACAGTTCATAGTGGCTTATTTTGCTCTAAGAATGCATTGATTTACACTTTTTGAGGAATATTATAAACTGATGAAACCTTTAATGTATGTAAGTTCTGGAAACAGGAGATCAGAGTGAAATAAAGTGGTTTTCTTTGGGGAGAGACAAGTTTTCTTTGTGTTGTCTTACTGTCCTTAGACAGGGCACGTTTACTGATCTTCTGTACAGGAGCTGAGTGGCCTGAGTGAAACATGCACACCCTAGAGGCCCTTATTATAACTACACTGCTGCATCAAATGAAAATAATCCTTACGCACTCATGTACTCATGTTTCATGTTTAGAAACAATCAGAGCTACAATTTTAAAGCAAGCACTTGAGCTGTCACGGGCAGATTATAGCCATATTAAATTAGCTGTTGAGTCCATATCAACCACCCATCTCCACACCCCATTTACTGTGCACTGTGCAGTTCTATGGATGCAGCAGGCTCAACATGGCAAGTCCAACCAGTGCAACAAAGTTCCAAAAATACTACCTGAGGTTTTTTTTTTTATCTGTAAATGTAGAAGTATAGAATATAAAAGATCGTAGTATATTCTAGTTACGTCCTGTGCTTTTTGTAAAGTGGGTCTGACAATCCTTAAAGGAACCAGTATAGAAACTTTTAGCTCAACACAAAACAGAGTTATTGGTAGGAAACTGAAGAATTATGGATTTCTGAATGTGATATTTACCCAAGAGACATGGCAGTTTCACAGAATAAAACAATACTCTCACAGATAAATAAAACAAATTCACTATGCTGATGAGACTAATGAGAAACTAATGAGAAATTCGATAGAGAGATAGAGAGATGACTTTATTAATCCCTGAAGGGAAATTAGGTCGTCATAGCAGTCTAGTATATTTATTTAATACAATAAAATACAATAGAATAAAATACTGAGGTAGAAAAAATAAATAAATCAAAAAACACAGAATGGGACAAGGACACTTAAAAAACACAAGATAAATAGGTATAATGAATAATAATTGTATTGAATTGAATAATTGTATCTGAATATGTTGCAGGAAAATATCTATTTACAAGTTTAATAGGTTATTATTATGAATATAAATGGGATTTGTTTTTTTTGGTTTTTTTACTAAAATACTACTTTCCCACTTTATCAAAAGTCATCGAACACAACACAAATCAAAAGGCGCTTGCGCATGACGGGTTGTGGGCAGTAACAGGGAAGTGCAGTCACAGACAGAAGGTAAGTGCAGCTGCTCTCTTGTCTGGACTCCAAATATTTTATAAAACAAGACTAATTAAATAAATATATTGATGATAAGCTAACAATACGTACTTTACATGAAGTGTAATTATTAGCGTGAATGCGCGTGTACATTTGTTTGTCTGCACTCTTCTTCTGCTTTGTTTTTGAGTCACTGACAGTATCACAGCGACATCTAGAGGTCTGTCAGGGTAAATACACTCACAGCAGAGGTTAAAATATTATTGAGCTATAAAGTTTAAGACGAGGTAAAGTTGGTGGTGTTATAAGTCTATAGCGTCTATTCTAGCTAGGCTGGTTGGTTACAAACTGGTTTTTCACGTTAAGCTTGTTAAAATAGGACAGCGTGTCACTTTAGACACTGTTTACTTCCTTGCTGCATGCGTTGGGTTGTTTGTAATGTTTGCTATATAAAGTTCATATAAACCCTGACACCCTGTGGTTTGTGTTTACAGCTTTGTCATGGCAGTCGACTGGATTGGATTCGCTTATGCTGCGGCTATCACCTTTGGGGGTTTTATGGGATACAAGAGAAAAGGTCAAAAACTGACGCCCTCGATAATTCTCATGTCAGCCAAATGGAAATTCATGCCACGTTGTTTAATAATTAACCCTGATTATCATCATAGGCAGCGTGATGTCCCTGATGGCTGGTTTAGTTTTCGGTGGATTATCTGCATACGGTGCATACAACGTCTCTAATGACTCAAAGGACATTAAAGTCTCATTGTGTGAGTAAGCTCATTATAATCTGCTGATTTTCCGAGAATTGGTTATAACATGCAGGCAGCATCGTTCATGATGTTTTCTTTCTTCCAGTGGCCTCGGGAGTCCTCTCAGTCGTGATGGGAATGAGATACAAGAAATCTGGAAAATTAATGCCTGCAGGCATTATGGCTGGGCTAAGGTCAGAGTACGACTTGCTCAACACACAGCAAATTTCGAGGATTGTGAAATTATGTGACACACTCGTTGATTTGCTCTCTCTTTCCCACAGTTTGTTGATGGTGTTTCGGCTGTTACTACACATCATGGTGTGACTGGAGGAACAACGCTGACCACACTGAGGGTTTTTTTTTTGTTTCTCAATAAACAATCCTAGCCATCATTCCCAGTTAACATACTAAAACTTTCATGTGACCAGAAACCTTGTGAAAGCTTCCAGTGGGCAACAGATTTAAGATTAAGTGCTAATCTTATTGCAGTAAATCTGTTTTGATATATTTGTATATGAGCGTGTTTAGGAATGTTAATCACCTGATGTTAGATCAATTTTCATGTCCTATTATTACCACAGGTTTACATACTCAGTGTTGGCAGAACAAAAGATCAGTTAGTGAGCTCCTGGCGAGGGTTCAAGTATGCACTATAACATAAATTCAAATTCAAATATATAAAAAAGTTTAAAGCTTAAAACTTGTATTGACTGCTCATGTGTCTTTAAGTAGATTGAAGTTAATATGTTTGTGATTTTTGTAATACTGCAGCTAAATAAATGAATATGATTCTTAAAATAATGCTTCTCTTTTTATATACAAGATGTGGTAACAGTCCAGGTTTCCAGAAAAAAACACAGCACAGCAGATTCTCAGTTGTTCCTAAAAAATAAACCCTTTATTCAGAAGTTTCACGTTAAAGTACCCACACAGTGTTATGAAAAATTACATAGATTTATTTAATGCTAATTTTGTGCAGTGTTATCCATCTCAGCAAGTATAAGCGACCCACATGCCGTGCAGGCTGTGCTTGCATAGTGAATCATTCACACAACGGTTTTTAAGGAATGTATCAGATCTTATCACAGTATTCAAGGCAATGGTAATTTGACTTGGAACACCTCCATGATGGTCTTTGTGTACTTTTCATCAGGCTGCTGCTTTCTCTTGCTGCCTGGCTGCAGGAACTTGCTGATGCCGGGAACTCGGGTCATCCTGCCCTGGAAAGACTGGAGGGAAACATAGAAAGTTGTCTTGTGTCATATGATTCTTTAACAACCTTCAACAAATAATCTTTTTGTTTGTTTTTTCTTTGTGGACCCAGCCTTAATACAGTGTGTGACTTTTACACATTCACCTTAACGTTGGGAAAGTTGGCGAGGATTCCAGGGAACTTCTCCTCCAGCATCAGAGTACATTCAAGTAGGTGCACATCTGCACGGCTCAGTGTACCTCCCACCAGGTAAATGGGCCCAGACAGCGCCTGAGAAGTTTGTTAAAAACACACAGTGAACACATGCAGCAACAAGTCATACACGTCAGTTTGCTGAATGATCCCACTCTATTATAAATGTGTTATTGACATAGGTAACGCCCACTATACACTATATAAAGGCAGGGCCACGTGCACATACTCTTGCCACCGAGCAATGACTCATCAGTAATTCGTCTATCTCATGAAATAGATTTGTGCATCTCTAAAAACACATGTAAGGCCTGTACAATGCAATATGTAAGCCATTTTTTAGTTTTAATTGTGATCAATCACCAGTAGTATTTCTTTAGCACGCAAATCAAATCATTATAGTGACTCTAAAACACATAATAATCCAAATTTTTAATTATTTATGTTCCAATTAGTGGATCATAAATTAGTGATATGAACAGAAATAAAAGGATATCACCTCCTTGCATCGGACTTTATATCCCATCATAAATAATCAAATATAATCAGAAACAAGCTTTTGTTTGATGAAACAAGATGAATCAGTTATCAGATGACACCATATCATATAATATGTACAGTAAACAGAGTGATACCTTTTCAAACACTGGAAGGTAGCGCTCCTTTGCTTTACTCTCGATGTTGTCCAGTTTTGGTTTTGGATCTGGGCTGAAGATCAACATCATGATCATCTCCATGAGGTCTATCACTCCCTCTGAGTACATGTTAACCCTGAGGGAAAGCATCAACATATGCTGTGACACATTCATCCACAGAGAGATACAATAGATGCTCTCTTCATTGGAGATTTGAAACCATACATGACACGGTCTTTGATATCTTTCCCATGAAGGTTGTACTTCTCTGCAATGTAATTTAAGATTGCCTTTGTCTGAATCAACTTCATTCCATCAATTTCCACCATGGGAACTTGTTGAAACATGAGAGCTCCATCTGAGGACGAAAACAAAACAGCAGGTAATTCAGGTAGACACTCCCAGTGGTAAAACATGATATTGTCATGTATACTACATCTCTAACTTACAGGTCGTAAGACCTTTGAGACCTTCACCTCAAAATTGCAATGTCATCTGAGCTTGCATAACATGTGAGTTGAAGTTAACAGATAAACAAATGGCAAAACTAAACTGAAAATTCAACTTGAAGGGTCAATTTGAACTTTAAACATCTTTTTCTTTTAATAAAAAAAAAAATACACTCACCACTTAGGAGTTTCTCATACTGCTCACGAGTTTCCAGAAACACTTCATCAAACTGTGAACATGAAATTAAAGGGCACATTTAGGACACATTCAAGACATTTTCACATTATCAACACACCACACCCTTCATTTACCTCAACTTCTGCAACTGCCAAAAGCCAGCGGATTGACTCCATTTTCCCTCTCCCATTAAAGTAGTGCAAAACGACTTTTTCAGCCATGGTGATGGTGTTTTGGGGAATATAACGGTGGATCTTAAGCTAAAACAACAAAAGTAATATCACATATTAGTGAGTATGAATGCATGCAGAGTTAACGTGCAAAACAACAAAATCAAAGTGTCAAATCTTTGGCAAAGTCTCTGACTCACTTACTTCTGCAGCTGGCTGGCTGTCGTGGAGAAATCAGAGTGGAGTGGGAAGTACAAATGAACTTTGAGCTGTTATATAACACTGTAGTGTCGAAAAAAAAGGAAAAGAGAAAGAGCGAGGCAGAAAGGCAACTGGAGGCTGATTGGTTAGTACTGGCCAATAGAAACATAGCTCATTAACATTTGCCGCTAGACATCATGGGAAGTATCTTAACGTCTGAAGTTTCTTGGATTATTTTTATATCAGACATTTTTATAAACGTAAAAAATATAAACGCAGTATCTGTTCATAACAATACAAAGCGAACTGTGTACATCGCAGAAACTCGTCGATGTCTGACACCGTGACAGAGGACAGTCGGTGGAGAGAGGGCCATATATACCCTCCGCCATTTTGCATTCTGTTGGATGTGAGGGCGATCTGGCTGCGACATCTGTCACCCCATTGATCGCTAGGGTTGATTCGGCTGATCTGGCTGGCTAGGCGGGTGTCCCCTTCCTCCCTCACCGCTCCATGTGTGTCCCTCCCGAAGCCCCGCGCTCGGTGGAAGAGGACGAGGTCCCCCCGGCGGACGACCATCCATCGGTGTACCAGTAGCTGCGCTCCCCTGCTAGAACCTCCAAACAAGCTCAAGGCCCATTTGTAGGAGAAACGTAGGGAAGTTAAGCTCCAAGCGTCAGACACATCCAAATGCGGCGCTGCACGTGGCAGTCTGCCTTCCTTTTCTAATTTTAAAATTACATTGTTGTTTTCTGTTACTGTTATATTTTATGTTGTATATTTATTGTATTAAAACTGTTATTTAACTATTATGTGTAAATAATTAACTCTAGAAATTAACATTTTTTAAAATGTTTTTTAAATGTTAAAAGTAAGGCTAAGTTTTTTCCCCATGTTAATAGCAATAAAATAAAATAAAAAAATCAATCATAACATTTATAAAGAGTATAATATTTCAGTTTTTGTTGATACTAGGTATAAATGTTCTTTACTATTGAGGTTGTAGTCTGCAGTAGTTTAAACTGGACTGCATTATATTGAAAGGTGTCTCATGTATGTCAATAAGTGGCCAAAATAGAGTTCAGTTTAACACTAGTGCAAACTATAACTTCAAGAGTAAACAATTAAATTAAATTAATACCTCTCTGACTGTGTCAACAAAAACTGAAACATTATAAGCTTTGTAAAAGTAGAATTTATGGCAGAGTACTGGATCACATTGAATTGTACAGGTATACCTAATGAAGTGGCCAGCCGGTGTACGCGTGCATCATAATACAGTGCAACGCACCAGTTGTACAGTGTACAGCAAAGTTACTTATTTGTCATACTATTGTAAACTAAGGGCGACTTTTGGCAGGGCCCTGTAAGACTTTTATTTTATGTTTAATCAGTGATCAGATCGGTCAGAGGTCAGACTATTGAAATGTTATCAAAGACCCTGAGTCCCTTATTAATTAGAACTAGCTCTATTTCTCAATTTTAACATAAATTTAGGTCTCTTGGTATAACGTATTGATGAAGCTGCCTTATAAACTGAATAAACCTTTGGCTGCTAACATACTACATATTTTACAGCCACGTGTTCTGTATCTGTCACCTCCACCACCTTTAATACTGATAACCATTAAGGATGACACTGTTCATTGATTATATAAACCACTGATGTGTTTGGCACTTCCTACGCTGCATAATTGAAATCTTCTTGTAATCAATACACGTGCCAGTACAAGTAAAGAAACATTCCCATCCATAATGCCACTTTTCATTCATTTGAATCAGAACATCAGATCTGTACTCATGCATGCATGGCATTAACAGTGAGCTGCTGCTGCTACTGATGGATTAAGCTCTAGCGTATTAATCTGGCTCACCATGGTGCAGCTGTTAGAAAATGGACATATAGGAAACATTCAGCCTTCAGTCAGCTGATCGGTGAGAAGGGTCTGGTGAAAAATTACACAAGTTGAACATATCGGCAAGTTTAATTATAGTTGATAACTGGCAATTCAATAATCATAATCAATTTGGCCGAGAGGGTAGAATGTGTTAAATTGTTAACTTGCAAACTAACCAGGTTTGTACAGTGTGGCAACACCTTGCCATGTATTTTACTGAAATTAAAGCACTTCCTTGAATTTCATTAAAAAAAAAAAAAAAAAAACATAAATTACCTGCAAATCAAGGCTACTATCATGAAACAAAAACAGCAGAAATGTTAAAAAAAAAAAAAAAAAACAGACTGTACTGTACAGATGAAAAAGTAATTAGTCAGGCAAAACCAAGTCACAGTGGAGTTTTCATCAACGTATAATATGTATATTATGTATACGGGTTGGTGAGAACATTCAAATGATAGAAAACTGAGGGTACAGGTGTATCCTCTGAGAGACAGTAGTTATGTTACAGAAATACAAAATAAAACACTGAGGAGCAAATCTGGGCTCAAATTTTGGCCATTTGCACATAGCTTTACACAAACACTTAGATATTTAAACAACTCACAACATCCATAATACACATAATGAAAAAAAAAATATATTGCTGAGTAAGATATATGTACAGATTTTTCTGATTACAAAACAACTAGGCCTACTCTTTGGAGGTTAAAGAGTTCTTAAGAGTGCAGAGCTCTCTTCCAGGTCACCGATCAGAGCTTCAGGGAGGGCACTAGCGGTGTCCATATTTGGCAGACCAGTCTGTTCGCCCGTGGATGGTCTGTACCGGTGGGCGAGGCAGCAGACCAGAGGTGCTCTTGCTGGCCAACGGCAGGTTGGCAGAGGTGCTCATCGGACTCCGTCCAGACTGCCATGTTGCATAATCTAAAAGTAGCATCGAAATAGCAATAAATATACAAACAATAGCAGGTTTGTTAGGAGAATATTACACAAAGCTCTGAAGCTGATCCTCACTTGATGCTGTTGACTCCACTGATGGACCATGATGCCCTCTGTGACCAGCAGAACTAAGGTCTTTTTTGTAAAACGATGGCATGTATCCACCTGGGATTGTATTTGTACCTGAAATTGAAAAAAAAAACAAAAAAAAAAACAAAAAGCAACAGTGAGAAGTTGAAAAGATAACAGTGAAGTTAAAGTGTAAAGACGTGACATTTACCATGAGTGCCTCTGCTCGGCAGAGTCCCTCCAAAAGGAATACTACTGTTGCCCCAAAGATGGCTTCCAGTGTAGTCTTTACTGGCATTTATGGCCACGTTCTTCTTTGTGCTGATGCCTAGAGGAGACAGGAAGAGATGATCAGATCCACTGATACCATGCAGCTAGTCAGATAGATATTGTCTGTGAACGACACAAGCACAATACACCTGAGTTTATTCACTTTCACTGTGCAGGGAAAAACCTCAGCTCTCATGTGCTGACATGCATGTGTCTTACCATGGTTAGCAAATATTTTATAATATATCCAGAAGATAGAGTCAATATTAATTTAGCTTTTTAATTCCTGCTGATGAAGATGATTGGCAGCCTTTCACACCAGCTCCAACAAACCAAACGAAATCAAACCTGAGTTCATCTGCTATGATCTGCTTTACTTCAGGTAAATCTTATAATACACATTACCAGGCAAATATCTTGACTGTCTCAAGTAATGCTGTTTAGCAGAGGCGGTCCTTGATGACTCTTGGTACGCTGAAGTCTTGTTCAGGTTTAAGGGTGAATCCTCTTTTGCTTTGGGTCGACTGAAATCCAGAACATTTCCATATCTGAAAGACATCGAGACACCGGTGGTGTGAACTACCTGCTTGTAGTAATGTTGGTGGGTGACTCAGGTTTCAGATCTTTTCGCACTTTTTGGTAGTACCTGCTCAGTGAATCCTCCCCCTGCCTCGACTTCCCTGCGGAGTAGTTAGTTTTCCCAAGAATACTTATGGACGTCAGGTCAGTTTCTTCATATTCGTCCCAGTCTTCACCCTTAAGGTGTCCTGTGCCATGGCCCCAACGCCGCCGCCCTCCTTTCGGTTTCATCTGATAGCTCAGCAGGTTTGCATTTTCTGACTCCTGTCTCATTTGCTAAAAATCAAAACACACATGTTCAAAGAAACACATTATTATAGTGTCGAGATATTCTGACTCCTTTTGATGGAGTTCAAAAAGACTTACTCACCTTGCTCTTGTCAACAATGTAAGGAAGATGGCTCTGTGGCGTTCCTTCGGTCTGTTCCTGCTTCAGGATGTGCTTCGGTTGCTGCTCTCGCACCAGCTCAGTGTGCCGCTGGTAGGCTGCCGCCTGGGCAGCTGCAGATACAGGAGACGGCTGAATCTGCTGGAGAGGCCTGGAGGGGGAGCAGTGTTGGTTGGGAGGTGGAGGCTGGGAGGGGGGTACAGGCTTAAGCAGCAGGGGTTGCTGCTGCTGCTGCTGCTGCATCATTTGTTGTGACTGCAAAGGAGCCTGCAGCGGCACAAGGCCTGGCTGAGGTCTGCCCTGCTCCAAGATCTGCTGAGGAGTGCCCAAAGCCTGACCCACGTGAAAGTAAGAGTACCTGAGAGCCTGAGAAGGTTAAAAAGAAAATGGTGAAACAACTTTTAGCTTTTATTCTCAGCTGTGGAAATACTTGATGTGTAGGTCAGGCACTACCTGGGCAGAAGCTGGTCTCTTCTTGGGATCCCACTGGAGCAGGTCTGTCATCAGATGGATGGCTTCAGGGCTGGCGTTTGGGATCAGTGTCTTCAGATTATTGGGAACACACTGAGGCCAGCGGAAATTCATCGCACTTGCCAGCTGATATCCGTCCGGCCAATCGTTCTAGAAGAAGAAGAGAGAGTCCATCTTATCTGTTCCATACTCCATATTCACCTCTCACAACCTGACGAAGAATTATTTATCAATGAAACACACATTCATGTATGTATTTTTAAGTGTTCCACATGTAAAAAAAATGTTACCTTCTTTGGTGTACCCAAGACTTGGCAAATCTTGAATATGGTGTCTACCTCACTGGAGCCTGGAAAAAGAGGCCTGAGGGTATAAAGCTCTGCCATGATGCAGCCAACTGCCCACTGGTCGATGGGTGAACTGTAGGTCGTGGATCTGAGGAGCACCTCTGGGGCTCTGTACCTGGTCCAAAAAGAGAAGGTGTTAGGACTTGGTTGGACTGAACTATTAAGCATGCGTTCCTCTGAAAGAAACTCACCATCTAGTCGAGACATAGTCTGTGTACGGTGGTCGAGATCTGATTTCTCGGGCGAGCCCAAAGTCGGCTATTTTCACCAGCTCGGGGCCCATGCACAGAAGATTTTCAGGCTTCATGTCCCTGTGAAAAAACCCTAACAAAGACACGTTGCATGGACGTCTTGAGTCAAATTTGGAGACAATAATATCAGCCACTTTTAAAATCGGTCGTAAAACAGACGTACCATGTTTATGAATGAATGCAAGCCCCTGGAGTATCTGAAACATTATATTTCTTACAGCAGATTCAGGAAACAAACGAGTCCTACAAGGAGGAAACCAACAGAGGAGTGTAAGCATTTACCAAATATAGTTTGTGGACGGAATAATGCAACAACAACATCTATACGCACCTGTCTTTCATTAACTGGTACAAATTTTCCTTCATGTACTCAAATATGAAGTACAAGTGATCATTTTCTCGAATCACCTCCTTAAGTTTGATGACATTAGCATGGTTGAGTTTCTTTAGGGACTGAAATAAGGAGGAAACAGATCATGTAAGAATATGTTCAATGCATAAACACACACACACACACACACACACACACACAAAATGGTAGAAATAAATAATAAATCTAACCATGCTGGACAATACACACAGGTCACTGCAGCACATTCAAAAGCACACCCTACAGCTACAAAATAAAACCTCTCTTGTTAAAACATGGCTACTGTAAGAACACAATGTAGTCTGGAGGGGGGGAATGCTGCAAAAAAGGGGGGATTTATGCTTACAATTTAAAAAAAAGGGGAAAATAAATATAGCAGGATGGACAAATATACGCTTGCACTGGGGTGATACAGGTTTAACCATGCTAAATTTTTAGTACAGGGGAAAAGCTGTAATGGGATATTGAGATTTGTTTTGGTGTGACATGCTGTAATAATAATCTAATTAGCAGGACTCTAAAAAAAGGACCAGCGTGTTCTACACATGTTTTGCTGCGTTAAAGACAAGCTCTAGGAAAAGGAGGAGTGTGTAGGCCGGGGATGGGAACCAGAGCTGAAAATCAACAGCACACAAGAATCACCTTCTACTCTTAGAGCTGGTGTGTGACTTTGAGCTGTGAGGAAATTTAGACAGTGACATACTGAATCGGCGTGAAAAGAAAACATACAGAATGTTTTGAGACTAAAATGTACAACATGTTATCATTTACCCACAAACCATCATCAGTTTATCAGAACTTTATTCTGCACAGAAAATGAAAAATCAACCCAAACAGAGTCACAGGGTATGACGCCAAAGGACTGTCAAGGTCCTACAAGGTCTTACATTTTTTTAATCCTACACATTTAAAAAATAAAAGTGTAACATGTCATCTTGTATCTTAAAAGGTGACCTGTGGAGTTTCTTGTGAACAGACAAAAGTTATGTTACATTCAGTGTAACTCACTAAGATGCAGCAAGCTTCAGTGTTTCCTATCAGTATCAGTAATAAAAACATAACATTTCACATCAGTCTGATCAGTAATTATAGATCATTCTCTCCCAAAATCAAAGATGTGACCGCACTCTAATGCAAATTAGAGTGCGCTCTAATTTACATTAGATATTAAAGTTCAGGAAAGGACGTGGCCTTTATTTGGGTTGATTTCTTCCAGAACAATCAGCTGTGCTGTTCAAATGTGTGAAACCGTGTAAAAATGTAGACAAAGATAAACTCACCTTGACTTCACGGAGGTTCATGCATTCCTCCCATGAGTAGAATTTTCTTTTCATTCTGAAAA
Source organism: Protonibea diacanthus (assembly GCA_028641955.1). Lineage (NCBI taxonomy): Eukaryota > Metazoa > Chordata > Actinopteri > Sciaenidae > Protonibea > Protonibea diacanthus. The sequence goes on from CM053989.1 coordinate 13,687,761, forward strand.
AAAAAAAAAAAAAAAAAAAAATCGAAAAATCGATTAATCAATCTGTTGGAAATGACATCAAAAGTCCACACTTTGTTCTTATCCTTGCAGATAAACTGTCATAATACACTGGTTTTCAGAGATATACAATAATAATATACAATATGGGCCAGAACATTGTAATTTTCTAATTAAACACACATTTCCCAGATACTGACTTCTTTATGGCAACCAGCTCTCCTGACTCCAGACTGCGGCCGAGGATGACTGAGCCGTAGGTGCCATCCCCGAGCTGTCTGATGGTGGTGTATCTATTCATTATGCTCGTCCTTCCATAGCATCATCCGGGGGCAGATAATAATTGGGTGGAAAACAGAGACGCGTTTGCCTCCGGCTGCTGAATGCAGCCAGATTTTCCTGTGACAACAGCAGAAGACCACGGGCAGAGCTGGAGGATTCATGGTGTCATGGACTTGCCTCCTTCTAGCTGAGAAGGTGAGAAGATGGATGACAAAAAGTGATATTAACTATGCATCTGCATGAATTACAATACACATAACCCATAATAAATGACACGCAGTGGACAAATTACAGCTCGTGTGATGATTGAAACAGAGCTACTACATGTAATGAACACTCTTATACAAACCACAACAAAATGTAGACAACTGCAAGTTTGTATCAAGCATGCAGGCTCCATTCATCATACTGAAGAAGCATACAGTTTTTTAGTGCCACGCGTAATGTGTACAGAGATAATTTAGTTCATCACAAGTAGTTTGATAACCAATCATAATCTCTTTCTCTGCTGCGCCAATTCCTGGAGTATGTCACTGTCATTTGCACTACCTCCAATGTATGCTGTGACCTTGAATCATAATCTACAGCCTAATTTAAATGTGTATAGCTACTTTTTAAAATCTCTATTTGTAATCCTATATATCATTTATGTATGTATTTCTATTTTTACTTTGATTATTATTTATCAGTGAAGCAGGACACATCTTGTCTCAAAGTTGAAGTGAACAATTTTTGCATATTCACAGATTTTAACAAGGTAAAACACATCAGACACACATTTTATCTGTCTGCAGTAACTTCACCTGTTAACTGACAAATCAGACATTGCATACAGTACACGTGTATGACATCTCCCCCAGGTAACTTTAAACAGGGACCTCGTTAATTGACTTGCATTAGATAGTAGCAGCACAGCTACTTGCTCACTGAGTGAAGAGCCTGAAGCTGCATACTGTACATCTCTCTGCAGCGTGTCTGCATGTTTGTGCCCGTCCTAACGCAGCGAACGTTAGCTGCTACTTAGCGTTAAATGTGCAGAGAGTGGATGCTAACGTGAAGCTAAATTAGCACCAAAACAGTGAATATTTAGATACAATTCACACTTAAGTTAGTTCCGGTTGATTCAGAATAATACTATAACTCGGCGTGTGTGGTTAGGTTAAATGTTAAGCAGTGTCTGGTGCTGTTAGCGGTAGCAAATGAGGTGCAATTAACACTAATTTAACGGTGTTATGGTGATGATGGTGGCCCAGCTGCTGACAAAACATTAAAACGCTACAGAAAAAAAACACTGGCCTGTTTGGAGTGAATGATGTCCTAACTTAAGATAAAAACCAGAAAAGCAGCAGACAACACTCACCCTCCTCACGTCAAGCCGACAACAACACATAGCCGAGCATTAGCAGTCGATGTTCAACAAATGGCTTCAGGGAGTAATCAGTTCACTGACACCGTCTGAAGACAGATAACCGCATCCAGTGTGTCCAACACACAACATAAATATGATTTCATCCAGGCCCTTTCTTCACAGGGATCATCAAAATCTCGCGTTGCTTTAAAAACAGCTAAACGCCACAAATCACAGCTCCTCTCATCCGGCGGCAGAGACACAAAACACGATGAGATACATCACCGCGCCCTGTATCTTTAAACACCTTTAATGTCGGCATACATGCAAAACACTCATAGATAATAAAACATAGCCGTGAAAGGCTCATGTTGCAATGAGTCTCGTTCATATAACACAAAATAAGAACAATATTCACAAATACTACAAAAACGACAAAGATCCTTCGACGCAAAGCAAAGCCGGAAGTGAGCGAGTATAATCTATCTTGGTTGGCGTTCTTCTTCTTTGGTGAAATCTCAGGCAGATGGCCCCTAGGCGCCTCTGGTGTGTAGTTTCTGATCTAACCACTAGAGGGAGGTATTGTTTCTTTGTGTATACTAATTACATAGACTCCAGGTGTACGAATAGACCTTTTTCACTGCAGCCATTTTGACGTGAAATAGTAGAGTAAACACAGGTGTTACCAATGATACTAATTAAGGTTCAGTACCATTCAGCAGAGTCAGGGTGCTGATGTGTTGCACGTTAGCTCACTGATTAAAGGCTGCTGTGAAAAAGGTCTTTTGGGTCAGCACTAATTGTGTGAGAGCGTTACATATGAAGAATAAAAACATAGAACATGAAAATATGTATGAATGTTTCATACAATGAAGAGGTGACAAGGTTGTGTATATTCAAGTAGTTGAGAAGTATCACTGTGTCTCATTTTGGTTCTTCTGTCTCGGTGCTTTCAGTGATGACTTTCAGGTTTAGACCTACTGTTTTCACAACCTCCATAAAACACCATAGAAGGAATGCCAAAAATGCCCGTCTTCTGACTAAAACTTACTGGAGGTACAGGATTATGTTTACTGCAATCTGTAACATATAAACTGCAGTTGAGAAAAGTACACATTTGCCTCTGAAAATTTAGTGGTGTAAACATTTTACCTCCATAAAAGGGATGTACAGTTACATCAAACCATACACTTGCAGCACTTGCTTGCCTTCAAATATGTCATCTACATTCCTGGTAGACATGCTGTGTGGAGATCTGCTATTGGACAATATTGTCTTGACAGGCAGGCTCTGTAGCTTAACTGTTAAAGCTTGAGAAACCAGTATAGTTGGAAGGAAAACAGTATGTCAGGCTCCATTGTCAGGCTACAAAGAAAATTAAGTGGTCTCCAAATGAAGCTGAGCAGGTAAGGAGCCACACCCAGCAGATAGTGGACCTACTCAGTTGATTCTTCAGTTGAGTGACGTTTGAATATATGGTAATATGGTAAGCGAGTATTGTGTTGTTATTGTCTGTAAATGAGCTTGTCACATTATGATTTAGACATATTTTGATAGCAGCAACTGATGGTCAGCAGTATGTCTTGTGTTTGTGAAGTAGCTCACTAACACCCTATTTGGTCAACTCAGAGTGGTTACAGGATTTATAGTATGAGCTGGCTCCAGTTTCTTTGCTGCTTTGTTTGTTTTATATAACTGTATGTATATATAATAGGGTTAAAAGTTGAATTAATGAGAGCTGTGAAGTCTTGAAAGTTTGGAGTCCCAATGTGAATGGAGGAGGCTTAGTATGAGTGGGTTTGAAGGGTTTTCATATTGACTTCTATTATAGCTAAGCTTCAAAGAAAGTTTATTTTTATTTTTATTTTTGTTTTGGCGTGAACTTGCATGAAAACTGTGGAAATATGTTTTAATTTTACAATGATAGATAGATAGTAAATCTGGACCTTAATCTAAAATTAAGCCTGTGCAAATAAATCAAACCTGTGCTAAGATTTTTACAACTAGAAAACTATATAAAAAAAAATATAAGAAATAAGTTTTAAAGATATATATATATATAATTAAGAAATAGAACTACAAATAGAGATTTAAAAAAATATATATATACAATTAAATTAGGCTGTAGAAAATGAATGAAAGTCACAGGATTTACCAGAGGAGGATGGATGGATAGATAGATAGATAGATAGATAGATAGATAGATAGATAGATAGATAGATAGATAGATAGATAGATAGATAGTGTAAATAAGTATTAGGTCAGTATAGTATCAAGTGTATTTGGATCCCTCTGGATCCTGATTGGCTGGAGCTGGAGGCTGGTGGCCTCTGTCACCTGGTTACATAACACACACCCCATCCTGGTAGCGAGGGGGGCTGCTCCCTCTAGATGTATTTATTTTACCATTAATTTATGCATTTATTCGTCATTCTGCGTTCAGTATGTGCTGACTGCAGTTCACAGACACACTCCAGAGCACAGCAGGGCGCCTCCTCTCTCCTCCTCTCTCCTCCTCTCGCCTCCTCTCGCCAACTTCGCCACTCTTGCTGACTTCCTGTGTCTGTCACTGGGGCTCCGGGCTGCTCAGCGAAATGGCTGCGTTCCTGCGAGCTCGTAAATATGTCCGCTGTGTCGTCCGTTTCTCCGACCGTGAACTGTAAACGCTAGTGTTGGCCGCTTGTGAGTTTAATAACAAAAGGAGCCCTACCGACCCAGCTGTCATGGTGGGTGTCTCTGTGTTTTTAATCAGTTTATTCGCAGAGCAAAACGTGCTAACTAGCTGGCTAGCTGGTTAGCTCGCTAACGTAGCTAACGTAGCACCTTTACCTGTAGTTGAGGCGGTGCAGCTTTTAGTCGACGTGTCTCTGCGGGGTTAACTAGTTACCAAACACCGAAATGTTTCAGCTGTGATCTGCATTTAGCCACAGGTCCCCTTATATTACGAGACATACGTTTGTGACAGTTGCACTGAGATTAGCATGGACGTACACAAATAATTGGTGTGCAGCAGCGACTGTCTACATTAGCATTTTAACTTAAGTCAAGTTTATTGCACAAGTTTTGGGGCAAGTTGCATGATGTATTTGGATTTACTGACCTTGCATTTGGTCTTCTACAATATGCATGAGGGTTACTTTACAATGTGCATTAAGAATATATAAAAATGATTAAACATTAAATGTGTAGAAATAAGTGTTTGGTTGGGTTCCCTGTTCAATGAGTCTGATTTCAGGCGGAGCTGATGGATGGCAGCCACATGTTTTTATGGCTGCTGCAGAGGGAGGAGGAGTGGTCTCATTACAGCCTGACCATAGAAAGATAAAGCCATACTGCATAAGTGCTGTCAAGGAAAGCACAACAGGAAAGGGTTTCATCTGAGGGTGCGGCTAATGTGTTTTCTTATTGACTGTCCAATAAATGCCCATTGTTTGTACAAATGAAAATCACAGTATAATAACTTACGATTTAATCTGTTAATATTTTAGAAGAGCCTAAAAACTGTCTTTAGATATCTTGTTTCTTATCTTGACAGTCCAGACCCAAAAGTTTAAAAATTTGGTGGTTTTAAAAAAATAATAATATAAAGACAGGAAATTTATTTAAAACATAAATAAATAATCTTGATATTATCTCTAGATTTTGTTTGTTGTTTTTAGTGTTTTTCACTAATAAAATCTGCTTTTTAGCGTCCTCTTGTGGACAAACCGTATCATGGCGACACTATTTCTAAATTTAGTTAGGCATGTCTGTGCTGCATTGGCTAACATCTATACTGATAATGATATGTAGCTGCAATAGACTGAGAGCAACCTGCAGACTTCACTGGACACGCTCTGTTTTTAATTACAGAGAAAAGCAGCAAGTATTTTTAATGTTACCTTGATAAAACAAGACTATACAATACAGGATAGCTGATACTTAATGTTTTACTGGCTTAAACTTTTTAGAAAACAAAATAAACCACTAACAAGAAGCAATAAAAAGATATTGCAGTTTCAACATGCACAGAAGAAAACGATGACAAGACAGCTGTCATAATTTCTCCACAAGTTACAGCTTTATTTTCTAAGGAGATCATCGTGGGTGGGTTTGGACTCAGCTGAATGCTCTTTGCATAACTCATCCAAAAACTAAACAAACACACAGCGGCAGTAGCAACAAGTTTTCAGGGTCCAGTAATTAATTTCATTCATTTTTATTGGTGTAGCAGGCTGAAGAAAATGCCGATATCGGAGGAACGATCGAGGATGAAGATGAAGGTTCAGATGACCCAAATCTTCAGGTGAGAAATCTATGGACATAAATCATGATTGCCTGCATTCAAAATAAACCCTCTGTTTTTAACGGCCATTGTAACTGCACTGTGATATTTTTTTTGGAATTCTCCGATCTCCGTTAAAATCAAAAACACATTTTAAAGGTTTAAAGGTATTTTGTGATTTTTTTTCAAGTAAAATAAAGACAAATATCTATATTCTTCTTTTTGCCAACTGTGTAGAAGTTGGATTTGCACTATTTAACTTGATTCAGACTTAAACAGTTCTTTATAAATCCTGATGTTACAGTAAGGCTCAAAACAAAGAGGCTCAGGGTTTATTTTGACACCTTGTATTGTTTGAATCGAACTGCAGGTGCAGCTCAATGCGTTTAGAGCTCAGTGGATGTCTGAGCTCAAACCGAGCTCCGGAGCAACTGGAACGAGTGACCGACAGCTGCGAGCTAAAAGTCTGAAGAAGACGCAAGAAATGGCGCGGGAGGAAAAAGTAAGTAGTGAAATGTTTCCTCCAGGTCATTTACTTCTGTACATTCACACGCTGTTGACGACAGACACGACTCTTCTTCCTCAGGCCACAGAGCTGTTCTTGAGGGCTGTCCAGGAAGAGCAGAATGGAGCTGTCTATGAGGGTATGTATGTCTGATGTATGGTGATCAAAATCACAAGGGAGAGGATGAAATGTTAGATTAACCGGCATTTCTAACCATCATTAAATAAAAGCTCTTTCAATGTTTGTGCATGTTCACTTCTTGTCACCCATATAGTTTGTGAATTCTGTTCTTTGATGGCACTGATTGATCACTTCAGTTTCATTTCATTGTTAATATATGAGTTCACTTTTTTACTTGCAGCCATAAAGTTCTACCGCATGGCTATGCAGCTTGTGCCTGACATTGAGTTTAAAATCAACTACAGCCGTCCTCCTGACACCGACCGAGGTGGAGGAAACTAGTAAGTTGATTTTTATTTTAGATATTAGATCGATCAACTAAAGTCTGAAATGTCTCAACATGCTGTTAAAGAAATTATGATGTTAACAGTCACTCCATTCACACCAACTGCAGACAGACAGGTTTAACATCATGTTTTCATTGCAGCATGGAGGACGATGATGTTGACGGTGAGATTGAGGATCTACTTTCCTACTTTGAGCAGCAGCTCACCCTGGAAAGCTCCTTTCCAAAGATCTGCATCCCTGAGTTGGACGTGACTCAGACGCACATTTCAGGTAAAGTTTTATGTTATTATCTGCATTAAGTTTTAGCTTGTATTTGTTATAAATAATTTATTTCCTGTTTTATTTGACTGCAGCCTTGCCACAGGAAATCCTGATGTACATATTTCGTTGGGTTGTGTCGAGTGATCTGGACATGCGAGCGCTGGAGCAGCTCTCTTTGGTTTGCCGTGGGTTCTACATTTGTGCAAGGTCAGCCCCTCTGTCATCAGAGGCAGCTTGTTTGCTTTTCTCTGAACTTGCCTCTCAAGATTTTGGATCAGGAAATTCTCTCACATTGTTGCTGCACAAGAGATAAAGTGATTAAAAGCCAGTTCCGTGCATTCAATTTTCACTCAGTCTTAAATTTGTTTTTTTAATTTCTCTTCAGGGATCCTGAGATTTGGCATCTAGCCTGTGTGAGAGTGTGGGGTCGTAACTGCACCAAGGTTGCACCCTTCAAATCCTGGAGGGAGATGTTTCTGAGAAGACCACGTGTTCGTTTTGATGGTAATTAATTACAAATTTGGGATGTTCTGTCTGTCTGGTTTAAAACCAGTTCTGAAGTCCTGTATTTCCCTCCTGTTGTTTTGTAACAATCATAAACATTTTGAGCACTTCTGAGACAAAGCTGCTCTTATCATGCAGCACAGCGTCGCCCTCTGTAGTGCGAGTCGGTCCACAGCGACATTTTTGTGGCGTTTGGATCAACCACAGAAGAAATCTGAGAATGTGCCAGCTTCTAAAATGTGATACCACAGAGCCTATATTTAATTTCCATACACAGAAACATAAAACACGAGCTCTTAAGCCAAATGTCTCAAATTGCCATTTCCAAAATTGGCTAGAAATATTTAACCCATCTTGATATTTCTCCTAAAAGTGAGCTTGGCCGTTGCTGCTGCCAAACTACTGATGAATCAGTCTTCTGTTATTACTACACTACACATCCAATGAAGATGATTTAGTAGATGTCAAACTCCATTCATATTATTTTCACAGGCGTCTACATCAGCAAGACATCGTACATTCGTCAAGGAGAGGAGTCGCTGGATGGATTTTACAGGGCTTGGCACCATGTTGAGTACTACAGGTAGATGTTTGACTGACTTTAATTATCATTTATCATTTGATTGTGTGTGTTATCCATATGACCGCTGAGCGTTGACTTCGTTTTGACAGGTACCTCCGGTTCTTCCCCGATGGTCACGTCATCATGCTGACCACGCCCGAGGACCCACTGGCTGTTATCCCTCACTTGCGCACTAAGAACATCAGGTACACCTTTAACACTGTTACACGTCTTGTGCAGACTGTTGAGCGTACAGCAGTTTTTATTAAAGTCAAGCCTGGATGGGATCATCAAGGACCTTTTGTGGTTACTCTCATTCACTGTTTTTATACCAGCATTGATGGCTGACTCCTCATTATTAGCGGCTGAATCTTGTTTCTACTCGGGACAAATGGTGGAATGACAGACAGGCTGAAAACAATGCTTGCCTCGTCTGTCGCAGGCCGGGAGGGATATTTAAATGAGATTCAACTCCTCTTCGGTTGGGAAGGGGGAGGGAGGTAGTGAGGGCTCTCATATTGCTCTCATAACAAATTAAATAAATGACAAAATGTTATTGTGTTTAAACTGATGCCATTACACTATTCTATACATCTTAAAGAAAACAGACACAAAAACACTTTGCATACACCTCTATAAGAAAACTTACATTATATAATACCATACAAAAACAACTATTCAATACGAGTCTCTGCTGGTTGAATCTGGCAGTTGCAGTGGCATTGTAGTAGGCACTTCACCCTCTGTTACACTCCACTAAGTACACTCTTCAAGTTGTATTTTGTTTTATTTACAGAATGGATTCTGCTCTGCTCGGTCATTTCCGTCTGTCACAGGAGACAGACAATCAAACCAAAGTCTTTGCTGTTGTCTGCAAGAAAAAGGAGGAGGTGAGAATTAATCTGGGGTGTTTTGTGGGGTGAGATAATATGTAGGAAAGAGTCAGTGGCCATTTTACATTCTTTAAAGCTCTACCGATGAGATTTGTTTATTTAGAAGATGCTTTGACAATACTATAGAAGTTAATTCAGCTGCAGCTAGTTCTGAAATCAGAATATACAGTATTTATTATGATTTAGTATTTGATCATTTTGACTTGCCATCATACCTGAAATGTTTAACATTTTGCATGTGTGTTGGACAAAGGTTAAACACTAAATACTTATATTCAAAATAAACACTTTTAATGAATAAAAATTGCCTCCTTTGACTTCCAGAAATTTAGAATAATTGTCTTCTACTCTGAGCCTGAGCCAGGGTAATGTACAAGGTTATGTGAGACAACTTTCAAACTATCATATGAGGCATGGGGGTTGATTAATTTATGTTTATATTATGTATTTTTTATTATTTAACTTAACATGCATCACTCTGTGATGACAGAAGACACTCAGAATACTGAAATCCAAATATGAATTGTTGCACTACTCCTTAACTAGTAATGCTGTAATGACACATAAACCCTCACCTGCCACATCAGTTCGTAGCTCGGCTTGTAAACTCGACATTATTTGTTAACAGAAAGCGTCCGAGTTTCAAAGAAATCGGTTCTGCAGGCGGAACCCACCTCCGGAGGCTGAACACAGCTTCCACGTGGGACTGCATCTGTCCTCTGGGGGGCGTCAGAGCTTCAGTAAGCTGGTGTGGATCCACCACTCCTGCCACATCACTTACAAGTAAGAGGCATGAGGAGCAATGGAAGTGGAAAACAAACATTACTGTAGCTTGATGTTTGTTTTAACAAATTGAATCATGTTTTCAGGCTGACTGGGGAAACAGTTGTCACAGCGTTTGACCTGGACCGGATGTACACACCCTTCGTCTTTGCACGTGTGAAGAGTTACACTGCTTTCTCTGATCAGCCTCTTTAAGCAGCCTGGAGACCTGAAACCACAGCAAATGTTCCTTTACCGTTTTAACAAGATGCACACATCCTCAGCCTCTTATAGTTTGGGCTGCAGCTGGATTATTGTGTCACTATAATGAACCCTCATATATCCTACATGCGAGCATGTTACGTTTCAGGTTTACAGAATAGAATACTTATTTTCTGATTTCAGAAATTATGGCAATGGGCTGAGAGCTAAAATAATTAGCAACCTCCCCCCCCCCCCATCTGTCCCAAGCAATGAATGTTCATGCTGTTTTTGTTTCATGGTGCACTTTGTCTCTCAAATAAACTGATGAACAGAATGTGCTCTAATGGCTTTATTTATTTACTTGTCTGTTTTGATTTGGTTTAACTGAATGACTTGTATTGACACAGAAGGGCACTGAGTAAATGTCAGAACCAAACTAAAATGTCAGCCTCGGGCTAGTGATGTGAAAGCAATCAGGTTATTTTTTACTAGATTTCTCTAACATGTCTTCTCTCGTGGTTATAGGAAAAGCGATACATCAGTGAAATTAGAGCTCCTGTTACACAACCTCTGTGAAAGACTGATTGCAGATGTGATTTCAGACTTCTGCATCATTTGTCTTGCTGAGGACACGCGCGGGTATAATCCACGTATTACATTTTCTGGGAATCGAGCGCGGACAGATGAACAGGATTTGCAGAGTGAAAGTTGTATTGGATTAGACTAAAATGATTTGTGGCTTGTTGGCTTTACTATAATTGGTTTTTCAAAAGGAAATATAGTCTGTTGCAAATCCTCAATTAAAACTGAATAAATCCTTAAACAGTTTGTTTCTAAACAACTATTGCTGCTTTTGTATGAGTTCATAATTAGTAGACAGGATTATAAAAAGGAGTTTGACATAGTTTAATTTCACATTATCCCTCTTCGCTTTGATGCTTGTTCTCATTATTTTCGCTAATGCTGCTGAGTTTTAATCCGTGACACAGCTAAAGCACCACTGGAGGTTAAGTTTTAACACCCTGAACTAAAGTTTTTAAATTTATAACGCATTTAATTAGGAGAACTAATTAAAATACCCAAACCCACTGTGAATAATGCAGTCATTTCAAAATGCAGATTCAGGGTTTTTTTTATTTCATCACCAGAGGTCACTGATTTAACATCAGCACTGTGATGAAGCCATCATTTCTGTTTTTTTTTAGCTTATGCAGCACAATCAGTGGAAGTAATAATAATAATAATAATTATAAAATGAAATCAGAGAGAGCAGCTATGTGCTTTAACTGCCTGAAAATCACACCCAAGAGCAGTCTTAAAGTTAAATCGCTCGTGAGCTGCGTGTTTGTTTGCCTTCTGACGTACAGTGATGTTTAACTTCGGAACAGCCTGGATGTGTGGAAAGGTAACAAAATCTGGCTACCAGCAAATCTAATGCTTATTAAGTGACACGTCTAAAAACAACACCGTGTGCTCGCACTATTTATTCCACTTCCTGGAGCCATTTGGTTGCTTGGCAACCTCAGGAGGTCCTGGATTCCTTTTCCTATACTCTTAATGATCTGTTGCATTTCACACATAGGTTACACTTGAAGCCTCATATATGAAGTCCTCGCTAGAGGCAGAACTTCATCCGCTGGGTCGTCACATCACTCATGTACTGACTCAGAAACAGTCACTGGGAGTTGTCTGACACATCATTCATGTGGAGATGAGTAAACTGACACATGGTGACCATCCTGCTGTTTTCAGGGAGAAACGTCGACACCATCACCCCGCCCTTTCTGTCTAGCTGAGGCCATGGCCTCTGAAAATCAGTGAGTAAGGCATTGTTTGCATAGCGGCTGCCCAGCAGACACGCCACCAAAGCTCACAAATAGTTGCTCTGTCCCTTCGAATGAGGGCTCTCTGTGACACACAGCATTCCTGTGTATCAAGTCTGCACACAGTGCTGATGGGGAGGAGGAGGAGGATGTCAGAGTCATACTGGTTAAGTGGAAAAGTCTTACTGGAGTAAAGGTGAGAGGTAGAGCTCAAATCACCAAACAGTTCACAAGCTGTGTGCCCTCACCAAACAAAACTGTATGAGCAGGTTACATTAAGTTTACAGTCGAGATTGGACTATTATGACGAAGAATGCCAAAAATTCCTCAAGCCTTATCAATACAAAGCTCACAAAAGAGGTAAACATTCAGCATTTGTTTAAACCACTCCTGTTATAAAACACCATGCCAGTATTTAACCTGCCAAACTTTGAATTTGATCTGTCAGGACAAGCATTTCCACCATCAAGCAGATGATGCTGACTGGACCAGTCGCTACATGAACCAAGACTTATGAGCACTACAGAAGCAAAAGATCCTTTACAAGGATCTGTAGCAAAAAGAACAATCTTTAAAAAGTTAACATTTGGTGGAAAAAAGAATAAAACAACCTCGCTTTTCTATACATTTATTCAGACATATCATCTATTGCGAAAACAACCAAAGAGCGACTGGGCTTCACAGATGTATTTTTATCCTGAACTCATGTTAACATTCACATAATTTGATTTTACTATATGTGAATAAGTTGTAACAGATTTAAAACGCACAATAAAGTGAAATTAAATAGATTTTTTTTGTGTTTGAGGTAATGATTTATCATTTTATTCATTTAAGAGTCTATAAATCTCAAATCTTTAACAACATTTTGTGAAATATTTGTTGATATTTCAATTAAAAAAAACATTTTTTCAATCAGTTTATATTACTTTTACTTTTTATTATTATACTACATTTTGTTTCTTGCTTATTAATTTGAATTTTAATTCATTCATTACAATTCAGTAACAAGTCTACAGCCATGTAGTGCTTTGAGCTAAATGCTAATTCAGCACGCTAACATGCTCACAATGACAACGGTCGTGTTTACCGTGTTCACTATCTGAGTTTAGCATGTTAGCATGTACTGGTAATTAGCACTAAACCTACCGACAAACTAAAGTCGCTGTAGCTGCTAACATGGCTAATAAAATTATAACTATAATTAACTTGCTCTACAGATCTTTTGTCATCAGGCAACATTATTTACATCATTTTCAAGGAAGGAAAACAACATTTTGAGAACCAGTAGGTTTACAATCTGTTTGTTTTTAATGTGTTACAGCGAGTAAAGCATGAGTCACAACATGTTAACCCAGAATTACCCCAATTTTCATAAAATATAAATATCTATTTTGACAGTTTATAAAATGTATGTAATATCTCATTACATACCTGTATGCGTCCTTGGCGTTTATTGATTGGGGAATAGTTTAACACTAACCTTCAGCACTATCATCCTGTATGAAGGAGAAACTTTAAGAGGGATGTCATATAGCTAGAAATTCAAAAACTAATAACTACAGGCCTAATTCAGTTTCTGAGTAGATATGGGTCATGCATGTTAAACAGGTTTTGTGTTGTTGATAGACATCTGTGGACCAGATTCATCATGCAGAGAAAATGTGGCCTTTGTGAATATTAATCAGATTTTAACAATATCTGATGCAGTGAATGTAAATCTAGGTCACCTTCTATACATTTGAACAACATGTCATGTTCAGTCAGTGGTTAAGGCCATACAGTACCGCATTAAATTGAATCAGCATGGTGGAGCAGCGCAGCAGTGCGCCACAGTGAGGGTATCAGATTTACAGACTTCGTAATTCAGACTTCATTGTACCTTTGTTTTCTATACCAGCGTTTATTGCGCAGGTCCCTGGTAATGGTTTAAAGAAAGTAACATTAACATAAGGAACACAAAGGAATAAATAGTTGAATCACTACAACCTTTACAAACAATTCATTGTCATTTAATGACTTTGTTTGTTTTTACTCTAAAAAGGAGCAGTTTGGGGAAGTGTGCTTGTTTGCCTTCTTTTATAGATTTAGATGAGAAGATTGCTACTACTTTCATATTTCTGTGCTAAATATAAGGCTACAACTAGCACCCATCAAGCTTTGCTTATCACAAAGACTGGAAACAGCTCGCTAAAGATAACAAGAAATAAAGTGAGGTATTGGAAGGTGGATTTTGTTACCTTCTGACTGAGCTGTTTCTAGTATGTTTATGCTAAGCTAAGCTAAGCTAACCGGCTGCTGGCTCTAATCTTCACATTAAACAGACATGCGAGTTGTATTGACCTTCTCATCGAACTCTCACCAAGAAAACCAACTAACCCTTTAATATAATGCAAACATGGCTATTGCTTTTAGTACGTGTCATGATAGGATTGATAGTTTAGGGCAAGAGTCAAGCACAGGATTTGAACAGGAGGTTTGATACATATTAGTCTGGATGGACTAACATGAATCCGGAGATGGCGGATGATGAAAAGATGAAAAATCCTACATTAGAAACCAAATCAACTGATCCAGAAGGCACCCTATATATGTAAAGACAAAAAAAAACACTGTAAAGTAGTTCAGAACAGTTCTTTCTTCCTTTTGATCGTATCATGTTCTCTCTCTGCATGTCTACATTTACATTTTCTCAGCATTTTTAAGGACTTGTGGTCAACTGTGTTTTTTGTTTGTCGTTTCCAAGGTCGATAAAGAGCTTTAATTATCAACTACAGAGTAAAGTTTATCTGGAAATAACATATTCGAGTATTTAGCACTGACTTATACAGTATGATTATATTCACTTGACAAATTTGATCTCTAAATATTACCAAAAAGCAGCTGCACTGCAGACCTAATGGGCATCGCCTTATGTAATTATTTAAATTAACTCAAGTCATAACTGCATTTAAAGCGACAGTAGATATAATTGTGTGGAAGGAGAGAAACTGATTCTTTTGTAATGTGGTATGTTAAAGAGAACTGAGTTCATAATGTGTTCATAAAACACAACAACTGTCCGCTAACACTGAGTCTTTAACTGCTTTTAAATATAAATCCTAGCATATGCTGTAGTCTATGCTTTGGTTATACTTTGGTTAGATGGCTTAATATTCCAAATTGAAGAGCCTGCTCTGCAAATACACAGCAACTTCTGCTGTTACAACCTGTCAATAAAAACGCATTACAGCATTATACAGGGCGACATTTAGGATTATGCAACAGCCCAGGCAGGGGTGAGATAAAGCAAGACACAAGATGCATGCTCTAGTTACACATTAAGGATCATACTAAGCTGCTGTGTTATTTTATTTGTCCCATGTGTTGTTGAGACATGATGTCGGGATGTCATCGAGTGTGATGAAACCTTCAGCTGCCAACACACTCACTGGAGCTCATCTTTGGACCTTCTGTGCGTAAAGCATCATTGAATGAGTCAGAATGTGTGTTTGTCTGTTTGTTTGCTGGTAGCAAGAAAGAGATTTTTTTTTTTTTTTTTTTTTTTTTAACTTTGGAGTGAATTTCCCCTTGAGGTTAGGGGAGGCAATATTGTGCAGTGTCAACCATACTACAATAATCTTCTCCT
Organism: Protonibea diacanthus; assembly: GCA_028641955.1. NCBI lineage: Eukaryota > Metazoa > Chordata > Actinopteri > Sciaenidae > Protonibea > Protonibea diacanthus. The sequence goes on from CM053989.1 coordinate 13,703,262, forward strand.
TTAACTATATCGGTTGAATAATTCAATACCATGAGTAGGAACGTGTGTAAAAACATGGAAAGTCTCTGGATGTATGAGGCTATGGCTTATTTTTCATCTCAAGTGCAAGACTATTCTAGATAAGATACATATACCTCCTAGCAGCATTAGCTAACGCGCTACAGTGAGAATTGTGTGCACGGTTTCTCAAATGTCAATCCACCCTCAGTTTCTTGTGTGCAGCGTGCTCCAAAGATGGCGTCCCATTTGCATGTCCATTTGTTGATACAGGAGAGCCGTTCTGGTGCTCCTTCTTTAGAGACACACTGTGCTTCTTGTAAGTCTTGTGGAGAGAAAGAGAGAGAACAATGTTATAAATGATTAAATAAGGTTACAGGGTCAAATGCAATTACTGAAATATAAATGTCTATTTATAATGTAGGACAGTATGTTGGAAATCATTTATAAACAGTGTCTCCATCACAGTGCTTATAGGTTTATTTTTTTACCCGTAAAATGTCCTGATCAGTATGTAGCATGATACTTTTAGCCAATATGTTACTGTCAAACCTCTACTATCATTATCAGTATCACCCTAAAAGCACCATCAGACTGGCTATAAGCAAAGTCTGCTAGCAGCAACACTAATTTAACTCTTCTGTTTTCATCTATATAAAACCAAAAATATACAGTTTTATTTCAAACATGAAGGATAAGTCTGGCTTTATTCGCAATGTCAACATATCTCATTAAATTACCGCGACTAACAATGCTTAGTAACTTTCTCAGCTGAGCAATGAAGAAGCATGAAAATATAAATATACGTGTATATATAATATAAGAAAATATCACCAGGCATATCCTTTAAACTCATTACTTAATAAAGGGTTGAAAAGGAAAATCGACTAACCTGAACGTAGAAGTTTGAGAAAAGGAAAATAAGCGTGACCATGTAGCTTATTTGGAAGTACAGCCATCCCATGGGGAAGCCACATGGCCAAACGACTGCGCACATAGTCTGGGACATGGTTAAAAAGAACTGGACCTGTGGAGGAAGCACACACACGCAGACACATAATGGAGTGAGAAGGTGACCCAGAGAGCTTATAGAAACATAATATTGATCCAAAGCCCAGAATATCCTATGGACAGTTAAAGTGTCTGCACTGTATTAACTATTAAAGAGGATGCTGCAGAAAATAGCCCCATGACACTCTCAACGTCTAAACAGCAACATCAACGTACAAGTGAATCAAAACAATCAGCAATGAAAGGATAATGTGGTGGCAAAATGTATCCATTACGCTGTTAACCTTTGACTGAATCATAGTATGAATTGTTTTGCTTCTCAGTTCTCGGCATCTGCTTGTAACAAGTCCAAGCTGCGAGATAGAAAAGTTGCAAACTATGGACGAGGAGTTCTAGTGTTGACCTTCAAGGCTAAAGATAAAGCTCAGATTCCCATTATGGGAAGATTCACTTGTCAGGGTGAGAAACAACTGCAACAACGTTTCTTGCAACCGAGTTGAAGGTTTCTGATCACGTCAGATGCAGGGCAGGAAATGTATGTTGCCAGACTCTGACCTTGTATCTTGGTATTCTCTGAGCGGTGTTCTTTGTCATGATGTTCTTACATATCACAGTTGTATGTTCAACAAACTCATTTTATTCTGACAAAGACAATTGGACTAACTGTTTATTTGTCTATCCTCCACAGATAACAGGTGAAATAAGGGCAGACGAAACTACAGGATGAACCCACCAGCTGTAACTGTGTGATGTACTTCTTCCACCAAAGGTACGGCCGCATGGCTGGGATTGCCGAGAGGCCGTAATAAGAATACATCACAACGTGGACGAAGCTGTTTAGGGAGGCACCGAAGTACGCTGACGAGACACAGAGAGAGACGCAAGAAGTTATTCATCTACAGCGGGCAATAACTACTGTCAGTGAACGGCAAGTGAGTGGTATTAAGGAGTGCAATGATCATACAGGGAATAATAAACGTTTCATTAGTCTGCTCTGTTTGGAACAATTCAAATAACATCAATAGAAGACATTAAAGGTGAAGTAATACAGAAATAATATGGAGAACATCTGATAAATAATTAAGCATGTTTATAGGTCAGAAATGTCAAAGTATATTTAAGTCAATGGTAAAAAAGGACATGTGCAGCAGTGTTCAGGTCAATGAGTGTCACATGTGTCCTTTAAGGCTCTGTGTGGAAAACAGGCAGTTTTCAGGGCTAATGGGCTAACACTAGAGCACTTGAATTATTTAGCTCGCTTTGAGGCGAAACGGTAAATGCTGCTATTGGAAAGATTTGAGTCACTGGAGTGCAAAGTTGCGGTAAAACACTCACAATGGCCGCAGGGTACCCAGTTCATAACAAACCACCAGATGTTCAGCATACTAGCGTGGTGATAGATGTGGAGGAAGGTGATCTGGTGATTATTCTTTCGTAGTATGAAGAAAAAGGTGTCCATGAACTCGATGAGCTTGGAGAAGTAGTACCACCACAGGACATTTATGATCTGAGAGCGGACAAGAATACGACAGAGATAAAACACAGTGGAAAAGTTCTACCATCCAGACACACCGTTTATCATACAAGGTGATAAGCAGATATCCATCCTGAAAGTCCTTTAAAGTTAAGGATCATAAAGCAATTTAATTGTCTCTATCTGCAGGAGGGACACGTTGATAAAATGTTTTACTTCATCACTGTAGAACTGCAAAGCTGTGCACATTTCACTGTGAGCTTTGTTTTCACCTCCACCGCACGGCTCAGTAGGGACACCGAAGAGTCATCATGATGGCATGACGAGTCGGATTAAATTGACTCTCTGTTTCTGCAGCTTATCTGCTGGGAATTACAGGTACTCGGCCACAGAAATCAGAGCAGTAGATTTGATGGAGAAAAAACTGTTTTTTTGCTCAGTATCATAGCTGCACAGTGACTGGTGTTTATACCTGTATTGTGCTGTTTATTATATCAAGTGACAGAATGGGAAGTAAATGAGCTTTGTAATGAAATGACGTCACAGATGGATGAAAATAAAATCACCAGCAATAGACTAAAAAAAAATAGGTTACACAGTGTAAATCTGACCTCACCTTATTATCCACTTCCTGTGCACTGTGAATGTCCTGGCAGTAGAAGTTGTAGCCCCCATGCCACACAGCGGTAACAAGCTGAAGAAAAAGCCATTAAAATGAATAATGAATGGATATTTCACCAGTTCCTTCAATGCATAAGCTAAACACACAGACACCATGATGTACAATCACAATGTAAAAGTGAAACTTGAGAGACGTGACGTTGTAAAATGTGACTTTCCCCACCCTAAAAGTCATAAACTCGCGCACAGACTGACAGCATGTCAGAGGACCAGACGTGGTCTCATATCTGTTTGGTCTTTGATCTTTAGCTGCTGATGTTGGTTAGATTTAATCTAATTAAAAATAAAAACATTACAACCGCACCATGCTTCTCAAATACATGATGATGACATGATGTTTAAAGGTCTTGTCAGTGCAGAACATGATCTTATCACAGAGTTGCCTCATATCAGACAGACTTGTCAGTCACTTGGGTGGATTTTAAGGCCTTGACCCAGAAAAAGTGTACTCTAAGCTGATTTGATTTTAAAGCATTTTTACACAGAGATATACCAAGATAAAGACAATAAATTGGTACTGGGGTGTCAGTGTCTGAGAATTTGCATGAGGCAGATTTGAAAATAATTGCTAAAATGTATGTAGCAAAGGCATATATATCAACAGCTCAATATTTATTCCATTTATGTGTAGGCACTATGTCCAATATTAAACATAAACGTCCTCACAATTAAGCATTCTTACAATGACAGAAAACATTAAATAAAGTAATCATGCTGCAACGCAATATCTGCAAGATGTTGACAAGTAGACAAATCTGCATGTGTAAATTCGTTGTCCCTTCAAAGGATAAATATTCAAATGCAGCTAGATGACGCGGCTTCATGCTGATTCACCAGATCAATATAGATCTGCTGTCTTAGTCTGCTGCTGTAAAAGTCTTCACGAATTCACATCAAAGCCAAGAAACTGCCACCGGTGATGAACCAGGAACAGAATGAAGTGCGGCTTGGTTTTTAAACATCAGATATTTTATTGTTTGTGCTCGGGGCGTTAGCTCCCCTCTAACTTGATATATGTCCTTGATTCTTTCCTCAACTCTACAGCAGCATCAGTCGGCCTATAATAAACAAAATTATTCACAATAGGATTTAATCACAATTGTTATGTGATAAACCTCTGTGCCCTGGAAAGCTGACAAGAACAAAACTGCCCTGTACTTTGATTCACATCAGGTGGCATTGATTTTGGACTGCCAAAAGTTCACCCCATGGCCAGGGCACTATCAGAGTACAGGGTTTAATGAATCTCACAGCCAACAGTGCACTGCTGCCTTACGCAATGCAGACAGAAAGACAAGAAACTTGTTCTGCTAGCTGGATGGAGAGGAGAGCACAGATACTTTAGACTTACACAAGCAGTGGTTACTGGTGTTCACAGGTTCAAACAAGACCTGGCTTAAACACCAAATTAAGCTACCAGATAAAAATCCAGTTCAATGTTTGTTTCCATGAGTGTCTCTATAAGTTTCAGTTATTTAGTCAGCTGTTTATAAAAAGCAGTTTTCCAGCAAACAATAGGGGGCTGTGCGGATGTCTGTGAGGGCATATGAGGGATTTGATGGCTGAAACAATGAGCCTGTCAGCATCCAGCTGTGCCCCTCTCACTCCCTGATAGCATTGTCTCTCATAGTAGCTTTCAGCAAGAGACGCTAGTAACTACAGGCCCATTTCTGATGAGTCAAAAAGTCAAATGTTGAAATAGTTAAATGTTTTTAGGAAACACGCTTATTTGCTTTCTTGCTGAGTGTTAGATGAAAAGATTTATACCACTCTCATGCCTGTCTGCTGACTATACACCCACAGCTATGTTAGTTAGCTTAGCATAGAAAGTTTAGCAAGACAAAACACCTAAAAAAAATAAAACCGCAACTTGTTGTTTTAGTGTTATAATGAGTGCTGGTAGAGAGATGTTGTTTTGCTAAGCACAGAGCTAACAGTTTGCCCCTGTTCCCAGTCTTTATGCTAAGCTAAGCAAACTGTCTCCTGACTTTAGCTTCATATTTAAGGAGTTCAAACAGTCTGACATTTTGGGAAATGCATTTATTATTTTGTTGTTGCGAAGAGAAATTGATACCACTCTTATGTTGTAAATATGCAGTTGGAGCCAACAGCCGGTTAGCTTAGCTTAAAGCTTAAGACTAGAAACTGTGACAAGTTGTGGTTTTGTATCAATCTTGTCATCTGACTCTGGCATAAATGAACTATTTTTCCTTTCCTGAGTACTCCTTTGATTAAACATATATCTGTTTGAAGTGAGTAAGCAGTTTCTGTTCAGGTCGGTTTCCTCCTTCCTATTTCTCCTTTTATAATCTGTCTGTAGTGTGATGCAGTAATTGCTTTGGCCTACTTAACACATATCTCTGTGCAGAGCAGTCTGTTTACCTCATAGAACATGTAGAAGGACAAGAGTGTGAGGCCCAGATTGTAGAGCACCAGGAGGCCTCTGCAGGAGTACGGCTGCCTGTGTTTCATGTACTTGGGCCCCATCCACACGATCACAAGGTACATGACTGTGAGTGCAAAGGTTGGTGGGTAGTTGTCGAGCAGTAGCCATCCCCGCACACGCTGATCTGAAATATGGAGATGAAGAGGCCAGTTTTGATCGCTACTGTAGATCAAGAAGAAGCCGCTAAGGTGGCCTCGTTGGTAACAGCAGATGAACTTGAAAATGAAAAGCAGCAGCAGAGCACATTGAGGAATGTTTGCTCAACACCTAGAAAGGTCAACAGAGAGAAGGAGAAAAACCCCAGCAGGATTCTTGTGCAAGTACAGCTAATGCATATAAAGCACGTAATGAAGGACTTGGGTCAAAGGTTGTAGGTAATATTTATCTTCACTGCTACCTATACTTTCCGGCTAACTGCAGTGCTGTGCTGGGCTTGTGCAGTAATTACAGTATTTGCAATATTTTGCTAGAAAACACACATAAGACTGGAGCAACACATTTTCTATCAGCTATAAGTTGACAATATAAACTTGACTTACCTCTCGGACCCATCCATGACTCTAAGTAAGTGTTCAGTTTATGATTGAAGGTCTCCATTTGTCACCTAAAAAGAGAACCCATAAGAAAAGCGAGCTCACATCCATTACAAGTTTTATATAAATTGCAATGTTAAAATAAGCTTGGCCGCTGCAGGGCAGGCCAGCACAAGAAGCTGAATATCACAGAGATGATTTAGGTATTATGTACCCTTTAAATTTGATATAGAGAACATGTTAGCAAGCACGTTCCTATTTTAACATCCAGCAGACACATAGTAACATTGCAATCATTTGGAGCCATGCTTCTGGTGACCTCATGAATCTATGCAATCTCCTTTTAGCGCCGTTTTGGTCTCAACCAACTCCTGACTGACAGATGTCTGACTTTAACTGCTAAATCTCTGTTTGCCATTTAGAGCTGAGCAGGTAGCGTACAGTAAGTTTAGCAGAACTTCTTTGGCTGAAAAGAGCAGCTGGTAAGATTGCAGATGAGAGCGGTAGAAGGGACTACAGTTGCAGGCTATCAAACCAAAACAAGAAGCTGAAAGACACTAAATGCTCAGTAGAGCTGAGGGGAACTGCTGAGTTGACCATTATTTGTATAAATATATTGTTTGGTGCAGCTTTAAAGATGATAAGCTCAGTCAATCGTTAGTAGTATTCAAAACATCTCTATCATAACCATATAAACTAATGTCAGCTATATAAGCTAACATTATAACCCCTTTGCTTACCACTGATGCTAGTCAGTTATTACTCTGGTATTTGTGTAGTGTGACCATACACTCATCTGTGTTTTTGTCTTTGTGCTCCAGCCTGTCCACCTCTCTAATGCATCCTAATAACTGATCCTTCACATCCCTGTGGTTTCAACAACAGATCAAATGCGGCCCCTCAGGGAGACAAAACAAAAGACCAGAAGACACTTGTATAGACGATAACCACATCCACTCTTCAGCTATTCGGCTACGACTGGTGTATAGTTATTCTCTGGCTTTTAGATTGGTGAAGTTAATGAGGATGTCATAATGTGAAGCTAATGTGCTCCAGGCTTCAGTAAACAGTGAATCTTGTCTGGGACCAGCAGTGCTGCTGCATTTACTTTGGCAAAAAAAAACTTCTCTAAACCTTTGTGCGTGTTCTCTTGCCAAAGCTGTCATACTGTGGTGGTGCATTACTGTTTGCATCTGTACTTTGGGAGCATTTCAAACACATGGTGGTGTATCCAGTACTGATTTAAACAACTGGCCCCAGAGGTAAGTATTTCTTCCATAAACAGTATATGTCATTGACAATATAATATTGTATTCCACAGCTATGCTCATGACAGTGACATAAAGCAGAAGGCCATTTGCACGGTTGCCTGAATGTCTGGATCTTTACAGCTCATCATTTTTCTTGGAAATTCTTAATATGTTATTACATTAGCATGTTACTGCTATACATTTCACTACTTGTATGACAATATGTGACAATCAAACTTGAACTATCACTACCTGGTCTCTTCTAATGCCTGTTTATCCACTCCCTACTAATATATCGTTAAACTGCAGGAAGTCTAACATGCTAAGATGCCTCGTCACCTCACCCCCTTTCTCACACAAAGCCTCACAACTGTGGAACAACCATCAAGTTGTGACAAGATTATTCACACTGCCGACCAAAAGCTGTACAAATCCCAGCATCTAATTTTTCCTCCTGTAAACCTGCAGACACTCTTTATTCATTAGCACCCCGGAGGTGTTTACACAGTCCTGCAGGCCTCCATACCGTTTGCAATATCTTGCTGTATCACTTCAGGCTTTGTGCAAAAAGACTGCTTGTTGCCACGGAAATATGTGAGCGGTATATCTGCGCTCTTTGTTTCCACTGACGTGTTTCCGAGCTATACATTCAATTCAGTCCAATTACGTCACAAACGGCTGCACCACTGGAGAGTCTCTACACCTGCGTCTACAGCTGGAGACACAACACAAGACAAATATGGACCCCAATCTGCTCTTCCTTCCATAATGTCTCCTTCAGGTGTGAAATATTGTGGCTCTTGTATTATGTATGGTCGAGGGGTAAACCTCTGTACCTCAGCAAACAAAAACACACATTCCTGGACAGAATTTAACATGATATGATAAATAAATCTGATTTTAACTAATAACCTTGGACTTGGACAACTTGGACAAACAGAAATGTGAGCGGATCTATCAAATTTAGCCAAAGCATCTCAATTCAATCTGCATGCTGCTCTTATATAAGGTCATATGATATTGAAATATGACAAATAGAAGTAAGGGGACACACCATGACTTTGTTTACATGCATTCAATTACATTTCTTTTGAATCCATGAAAAAAAAAATGGATTTTCTTAAATCTTCAAAATCAAGGAACACATGTATATATATATATATATTGTATATTATTATATATTATTATAAGTTGTATACCCCAGTTTACCAAAACTCTACATGCTATAACCCAAGCAACAAATAGCATATTACTGATAGCTGCATTTGTCCATAATCACCTATCAGAATGAGGCTTATTCTGATCAACCCCATTACGCTAATATCTGTGCTCTGATTATCAGAGATGCATTAGGCTGCACGAAAATCATGATAATCTGCAAGACCTTAATCAGAGCATGATGAGCCACAACGGGAGAGCATGTTAGCAGCCAGTCAGTGAGTCATTGATAGAGAACAGCTGCAAGATTCATCGAAACAGTCAAAGGACGGACGCTAGTCGGGGTTGGACAATAACTTTATAATAATATATGGTACAGTAGAATAGAAAAGAGTATCTACCATCAATGATTTAGTGTCATCTATCTAATGTAGTTCTAGCTGAACAATCTTTTGATTCATTTGATTAATTTAATGTGCTTGTGTTTGTTATTTCGCTCCATTCATCAGTCTATCAATTACAGTTTCTCTGTAAACTTTATTTTGTATAACAATAGATAGCTAGATAGATACTAAAAATTACTACTACTAAAAATTCTAATATCTTAAGAAGGGAAGACACTCTAACGATAATAAATATCTAAATATAATCAGATAATAGATATTTTATTCTGTAAATAGTGTATTCTCTACATTCTCTGCATCTTCATATAGCAATATACTTGACTGGGGCTGTGTGGATGAGAGCTGAGAACAACTACAATGTGAATCTATCCACAAAGATATTTAATATACAAGTAAATAGATCAATAATAAGATAATAAAAAAGAATAAATGATAGTATAGTGTGTAGATACATATCTTAAAAGTCTCTCCATAAGTTTTTTGTGCATTGCAACATGCAAATATGCAAAATCACAGCCGATCCTGAGACAGCAGCAAAAGCAACATTAAAAAGTTTTAACACCGAGACGTTTGATTCATGACTGACAGGAGTTCATATGCTGCAGCATTCATCTGTCTGTGTCTCTGAAGTCAGATTTTAGTGTATGATGATCATGCAGTATCGTAAATATATGACAAATGCACATTGGGATTATTGTACCAAATCTGCGTCCCGCCGCTTTTTTTTGCAGCAAAATATTACACGAATGTAAATTTCCATCAGGATCACACGTGTAATGTAAACTGCACTTTCCGCACTGTACGATATACAAACAGCAGCCCCGGTACAACTAAAATGTGATGTGCGCCCGGAGCTGATGACGATGTTTGTTTCCCCGTTATTATTACATCATCCTTTCAATATCGAACCATAAACTTCCAGAGAGGAAATAATGAAATAATTTAGAAAACTTAGCGCATCTTTGTCGATCGCATCCAGGCTTTACAGTAACAGTAGAGGTCACCGCTTCAGCATCACTCAAACTCATCGCTTATATACAGAGACGCCATGCGCGCTGCAACATCAACATAAAAAGGATAGAAAGCCTCACCATAAAGTCACCCAGCGGCTTCTTAGAGATACAGAGCGAAATGTTTCAGATCCAGCTGTGTATGTGTGTGTGCGTGTACGTGTGTGTGTGTGTGTGTGCGCGTGTGTGTGTGTGTGTGTATGGGAGTGTGGACTGCCTACCTTTTCGAGGCGGGGAGAGAAAACGGCTGTGTAACCTTGGCTGGCTGGCCGGTTTGAGCACAATGTGCAGCCTTGTCGCTCAGTGGAAAATAGTGGGAGGAACACACAGGCTGGCCCGATGCCCTGCAGGAGGGTTGCAGCCAGGAGGTGACCCGGTGTGTTGCAACGACACACACACAGAGGGGCAAAAAAGATGACATCAAGGTTATGTCTGTCGTCTTGTAATTAAAATTTTAATAGGCTAAGATTCCTGTTAATTGTTAATAATTGTGCACTGTATGAGTGCAGGGAGCATGGGGTCAGCCCCCCCCCCCCCCCCCAATTAATTCAAGATGAAGTAAAAACACTTCATCTTGAATTAATTGGGAGTGGTGGAGGAAGTACTAATGAAGTTATGTTATTGTCATGTACACAACAATTACAGTGACGCCCGTGAAAGTGGTTGGCAATGAAATTCTTAGATCTCAGGCTCTCAGTTATTTAATACAGGCCAATACAGGATAATACAAGTATCACACACAGCGATGATGACTCACAAGAACTCACAAAAAGGACAACAACAGCAAACAAAAGCAAAAAAACAACAACAAAAAAACACTTAAATAAATACACGAAAGACAAAAAGTACATAGTTAATAAGATTACAGAACATTCAGAAACTAAATAACAGATTACAGATTTTACAGATTACAGAAATGGGGGTTATAAAAATGTGTATGAGGAAAAATAGATGGAAGAAAGTCAACTTTGAATCTCAGACATAAAATTAGTGCAGCAGATATAAAGAAGTAGTAATATATATAAATATACTGAGATGTAAACAGATTTCACATATAAGTAACCAGGTTGAGCCAAGCTACTAATATACTATAGGTAGCATTAGTTACTATTAGGGTTGCAAAATTCCATGAAATTTCCAAGTTGGAAACTTTCCCCATGGGAATTAATGGGAATTTATGGGAGGAAACCAGGAATTTACAAAATTGAAGGTTGGTCCTAGTTGGGGAAAATATATTTTAGCATAACCAGATCTGATGCAAGTACACTTAAATATCTGCTATTCCTCAATCACATGCACATAGCACACTGCTTACTGCAGGGCTATTGAGGCCACGCCCTCTACATGCACTGTGCATTCCTCCATCACATGCACAGATGATTTCTACAACCCTGGACCACACTTTGGAGCCCAGAGCACAAGAGCATTGAAGCCACACATTTGTGCACATGGACAACATAAAGTGAAGTAAGTTTTATGATATTATGGGGTAAATATATTTGATATTAATATACATGTTATATTTTATATAAAATGTATTCATACTGCCAGTTACTAAATAACCCTCAGTTTCCAGTTAATTCCCATAAATTTCTATAATTCCCATGGAATGTTTCCAATTTGGAATACTTCCAAAATTCCCCAGCATCATGGATGTGGTTAGCATGGTGCAGCCTTGCTGCTGGAGTGGCTGTTTTTATACAGCGAGCCCTCTCAATGTATTTTTAATGAAAACTACTCTTTGTGCTCTTCGTGCATACAGTGATGACCAGAGGGGCTCAGAAGAAGAAAAATATTGAAGGTAGTACTACATGCCTGGAGAAGTGAGTAGAGCAAAGGGTGTGGTTTAGCCTACATAGTTATCAGTGCACATCAGGACAATCACAAATATAATCTCATAAACACATTTCATTTCGGTGAATGCAGGCATGATTAGTTTCTAAATTCATGGGTCACAGTTAAGGTGTCTGTCTTTGTGAAGCCAGCCAGGGGTGGCCAAGATCTTCCAGGTCATAACCTGAATGTTTTTACTTTCAAGTTTTTTTTAAACCTTTATTTATCCAGGGAATTGTAACAATGAGATATGCTCTATTTTTCGGGAACATCCTGTTCCCACTGACACAGTTAGACACCTAGAAGCTCCCAGTACAACCACAGTTTTGGCCACTGAGAGGCTGACTGGAGAAGCTGTGGATTAAGGACATGGCAGTGATTGTAATGAGGGAGGCCTACTTTCTCCTACTTCCTCTGCCTGTCTGGTATCCACTGCCAAAAGTGAGGGTGCATCTCACAGAGCAAATCAAACCTCAGGTTGAGCCTGCATTAACTGTTTGCTTTTTTTTTTTTTTTCTTTTGGAAACAGCATAAAATGCTCCATGTATTCACCTGCTTCTGGCTAGCTTTCTCTGTTTCCCCTTTGTTGTTGGGCAAGTAGTGTACAGTGAACAAATAAGAGCTTCTTCTTTGAAAACAGCTGCCTACACAAAACACTAAGGTTAACATTCAAAGTCAATTAAAACAATGACCTATATGACGCTAAAATGCTGTGTAAAGCAGAGAGGAACTGCAGAATCAGCTGCTAGTTCTCTGTGGGTTCCTCACTTTGTGCAAAATGTTCCACAAAGTGGTTATTTTGATATAAAAAGGTACAGACAATTGTGATCTCTGAACCCTGTTTTGATAATATTTATAAATATTAGTATTGATTAAAGTTACCTTAAGTTTTAAGTCTGAGTCTACAGCTCTGGGAAATGTAGTGCTAAAAGAATTAGATGAAAAATAACCCTTAAAAACTGATAAAACTGTGGTTGGGTGGTCATCGCTGCAATGTGTTGCAGTACCACATATGACCACTAGGCACTGTCTCCTTTGGATTCAACATTAAAAAAAGCTTTTATCTACATGAAATACAGTTTTTCATTGACTCATTACAAACAGCAATGTTTATTCCATCTCTGCTAATGAGACGAGAGCACTAATGATATCTCATAAGTTCATACGATATTTAAAGACCACATCTGATTTATTATTGCACTTTTATGTAATTCTCAGACCTACGGTGGAAAGTTAATCTGAAAGAGGAGATAAAGGAGATGTTTTTTTATTCTCTACACATTCTTCTTCCTTGTCCTTGTCCTTGCCTACATTACCCACAATGCAAATTGACAGGTGTCTCCTGCTAGTGGCGGTTTGAGCCTGAGTCTCTATACAGAGCAGCCTACAGAGGTCTGCTACATTCACCTCTTTCTAACTCTACACAAAGATTTTTTAATTTTGTGGTCTTCAGCTCCGACCCTGCTGAAGGCAATTTATCACTTTCTGCACCTCCATCTGTAGCCACAAAAGGCTTTGTACTTTTTCACATGAAGTAACAGACTGTAAAATCAATGAGCGTTTCCCTTTAAGGTTTTCTGAACCAGTTCTCTGCTGGTTACTGACGGTGAACATACTGCATAAGCTCCGTTCACTGACAACCTCCTCCACAGACATTTTTACGTATCACAGTAGAAATAGCACAGGTGTGAGTCTTGATAATGTGCATCCTGGGAGACTTGAATAGAGCAGAGCCATTAATGTCATTAACACCTTTTTTTCTACCACAAGTCAAAATGTCTGCTGTTTTTCCATTAGATTTCTGTGCACATTCACTGACCTGCTACATGTTTTAGGTAATCAACCCTCAAATACCTTAAAGTTATTTTACTCAGTCAGCCTCTATAAGGTGCTTAATTGTGCTTTATTATTTCCTTTAGGTGTTCTTATATCACTACATTATCACAATATTAGTATAGTGAGTCCCCCGGTTTTGCTTGTGCTTTATTTGACAGGGTGGGCCTGTGCCAGCCATGATCATTATCTAATCCAAGAGGTCAAACTGAGGCAATGCTGTGATTTGTCACTGTAGCTCAGCATTATGTAAAGCTGTGGTTCAATGCCACCATCTTGTGGATGAAAATTCAAGTACTGTCTGTTTTTCTGTTGCATACAAAAGATGTGTTTTTTTTTTTGTTTTTTTTTTAACATATTCATACCTTTTCTCCTCCAAGAGAACCAGTGGGTCTTTGTCATCCATAGAGCCTTGCCGCTTGACATTTTGTACAGACATTGGTGGTTTCTGTAGGATGAATTGCAGTAACTTCAGTGTTGTACAGAGCTGCTGTTTCTATCCAACAGTCAAATGATGCTAATGTGCTGACTGCAGACGTTCCTGTAGGAGTGCAAATCAAAATGCTGCTAATACGGCTAGTTGGAAGGATTTCAAGACATGTTTATGAAGGCTAATCGAGATCATGTTGATGATGTGGAAGCTCAAACATACTTGAGAAGATTAAATCCATTCCCTATTGATCATTTAATTAAAATGCATTCCTTTAAAAAAAACAAAACAAAAAAACAAAACTTGACTTAGTGTTGTACAGATTTATTTTGAAGCAGCATCACATTGCAAACAATGGTTCACCATTTCCAACTGAATGCAACACTACCTTCAACGTCCCACTACACTGTCAGCAGAGCAAAGCAAACAGTTCTCTTAAAATGAAAAAAAAAAGAAAAAAAAAAAGGAAGAAACTCTCTCTAATAAACGCTCCCCATCAACGAGAAAACAACTCAAAAAACCTCCTGATGTTAATGTTTTAAAGAGGCGAAGTACAGTATTTACAGAACACAGGATTAAAAGCAGACTACTGTACAGCTCTTAGCTACATTTACATTCTCACACAGATAGTCTTAATTTCCAGAGAAAAATAAATACACATCTGATTTCTATTACACAACCTTTTCCAAGTCTTATCCCTATTAAAATAATTTTGTAATCATAAAAATCTGATACAGTATATGTACATACATCTGATGCAAGTGTGTGTTTTTTTTTTTTTTTACAACACACACACACACACACACACACATGCTGTTTGCATTCTCTTAAAATTGGACCGCTTTCATTCAGAAACACACATTTGGTCTTACTTGACATGCGAGTTTGTACAGTGACAATGCATTCATACAACGTTCCTCATTTGAATTTATTGACGGGTTTCCCAATGAGCTCCGGGCACTGCTCTTCGCCTTTTGCAATCCTGTCGCACTTCTTGAACAGGTCGTAGTTGATCTTGTCAGTTAGGACGCTGTCCTGCTTATACTGTGGGTGCTTTGCAACAAACTCCCTCATCCACTTGGCCATGGTCATCAGTTCACCTGTGTCAGATCAGCGAGATTCACAGTTACACTCAGAGTCAAAACTGCGTAGGGAAACTAGAGAGAACATTTCATGCCAATTTACCTGAGGCACGTTTCTTGATGAGCTTCAGATAATTCAAAATGGTGCACCTGGTGTCCACATCAACTTCCATGTTTTCCAGGTAACAGTTAAGGATTGGGATAAGCCCTTGGAATACTCCCTCCTGGTGATAAAAGAAGAAGAAAGTAGCAGTAATTGTTAGATAGTCTAACCACTTCTCATCAGGGACACGGGAGAGCTGGAGCCTATCCCAGCTGACTTGGACAAGAGGCAGAGTACACCCTGGACAAGTTTCCAGCTCATCAGAGAGCAAAAATATATATAAAATAAATATATAATATAATAAAAAACACTGCTGGCCTTGTAGTTGCATCACGCTCACCCTACTATTTGACATATGTGTATGGTTTGTTAACACATAAAACAGAGTACAGCTTCCTTTTTTCTGAATTGATTGTATCTGTGTTCATATTGGACTTTACCTAGAAGTAATTGCCAGCAATGGTTGTTTTGTAGCCATTTTGCAGTGGACATCTTGTTACTGTCAGAAGTTCCTGATATTTCAAACTCACCATCTTAGTTTAGTGTGTTGGCTTGCTAACATGCTAATTAAGACTAAAAACAAAGATGACAAGTCAGGAGAGCAACAAAGTTATATAATCCTGAGGTGGGACATGGGTGTCTCCACCAAATGCCATGTTGATCATTCCAACAGTTGTTCACTGAAAACCTCAAAAGTGCTCTACAGGAAGTCAAGCAGGGTTTGTCCTCTGGGGATCACGAATGTCCAAGCAAAAGATAAAACATTTAATAGGCTGACAATAACATCTTTTGAGCCACACTGCTAACATGGCTGAACAGTCAGACGTCATAAAGCGAGAGACGGTAATCACCTTTCCATTGATGATGGTGTCAATGCTCATCAGCGTGTACTCCTCATTAGCACCATCTGTACAATCGCTCTCCAGGCCATTGTGAGCAGAAGCAGTGCCATCAAAGACCGGATTGCAGCCTGTTGAAGAACAATGTAAATACATCAACTGCTCCCAGCTGAGGCATTCAGCGTTAGCATCAACCTGACGTTGCATTTCCTGTTTTACCTACCTTTGTAGATGTCCTTTCTGAAGTAAAACATGCCCTCCTGGACAGCGTTTCTCTTTTGTGCCACCTTCATGTTTTCATCAACCTGATAAAATCATGACATATCATCACCCAAAGGCCCTACTTCACTAATTATATATCTTTTTTCATACTTTAGAAAAGACCTGAACTGTGTTGCTGGTTTTACCTTTGACAAAGGGATCAGAAAGTCCAGTTTATAGGACAGGATTACTCTGGTGAGCAGCACGACAAAGACCACGTATGCAGCGTTTTCAAAGTCAGTAAGCTGCACCTAAAAAAAAAAGAAAGAAAAAAAGAAATCCAAAGATTAAACTCAAAAGCTTTTTCTGTTTATGGTAGGCCATGTCATTTAACATAAACACAGATTAAAACTAGAAGTTTAAGTTAAGCGCTGGTACAGTTGGTCGTTACCTCCATGGGGCGGAATTCAACTCTCCAGCCGATATCAGAGTTTGGAGGCGGAGGTTTAAACCTCATCGTCTGCCAGTTTGTCGACTGCAGGTTCTGCGAGAAGAAAAGTCTGAATAAGTACAGGTCTTGCGTTTTTACACGTGGTTGACTAACTGCCTAAGGGACACAGAAAGCCTCACCTCAAAGTGGTCGGACTCGTTTTCATCATCCAAGTGAATTTTCTCCTCAAAGACAGAGAGTGGATCTCGGATGAAGAGGTGTGCTATGTGCTGGGCCAGCAGCTTGTCGATACCTACACACAGAAGGCTGATTATTCTTTACCGCACAAGAATCTATGAGTGGATTATTCGCACATTTCTTCTAAATGTGTATCTCAGACATCTCGCTTCCTCAACTTCCCAAAAATAAATACCTGCATTGAGCAGCTGCTTGTAGATCTCCTCGTCTATCGTCAGATCTATGTCGTTGTACTTCTCACCGCAGCTCGATAGGTAGCTGTCAATTGAATCGTATCTTGACTTGAAGATCCTGTATTTGTCGTTTTTCAGCGGCTGCACAGGAAATATTTTCACACGTTAAACTCAAACATTTTTACAGTGACACCCAGGTGGCGCTTTTGTCTAATGCGTGAGAAAAGTTTTGAAGAAGAACCGAGTAAAATTGGACTGCATGGTTCTGGTCTACAGTGGTATGCATCTTAGCAAACACAATAAAACTGGACAATTACACAACATCACTGAGTTCTGATGTTAAAAGGACATCCAGATTCAGTTACTTTAAGTGGTAGATAGAAATATTACAAGAGGTCAAACCAAACATAGCACATTCACAAAAAAGGACTCGACTAAAACTTTTTTTTTTTTGCCCTCTAAGGTTGTTCGGCTCCACCTGCTCACCTTGAGCCCACGTTCCTCCTGTGTCCTGTCATCCACGGAGGCAGAGATAACGCCCCAACGACAGTCAATATCTGACACATAGCCTCTGTAGAAGGGTGAGGCCGCACTCAGCGCCATCTGTTAAGAGCCAAAACAGTATTCAGGAGTGTTTTATGTTTTATGTGTTGTAATTATGGGAACGAAACCAAAACAAGGCCACACAATCTCTGATCCAATATTTATTTTTTATCCAGTCATAGTTTTAACTTACAACAACAATATTTCACAATTAAAGCTGTGCAATTCTGCACAGTCACTTTCAAAACATTTGATTCAGTTAAGAGATAATTAGTTCAGCTAAAAAGGAGGTCAGATAATTATCATGATATGTGAGAGGAAGCACATGCTTTACTTATCTACTCACCACTATAGGGCAGAATGTTGCTAGTTGGTCATAAAGGTATCTTGCCTCATCGATGCTACAAGCCTGGAATGTCACCTGCAAACAGATTAAAAAAAAAAAGGCTAAAGTACATTTATGAATCACTTATTGGGCTTGTAAAGTTGCAGTCACACAAACCTCAAAACAGACTGTTACGCCATCTTTATTACATCACTGTTTGGAAACAAAAAGCCTGTTGAAAGGCAGCAAAGACGCAAAGTCACTCGGTTCAGTACCTGCAGACAGCAGTTCCCCATGCCAAAGCCCATGGCGTCCATGTAGATGTGATCAGGCAGAGCCGCCCGCGCTGCTTCACCGTCATCCTCGGGAAACTCTTCCACAAACGGAGATGGAGTGCACTTGTCTTTGAAGACTGAAACACGAAAAGCAATATAGCGCGGCCACATTTATTGATTTCCTCCAGTCTGAGAGGCAAATGAAATGCACCAAAACCTTTAATTCAGTCATCTTTCTTGAGGGCAAAAAATGACACCAACCTGTTTTTCAAAACAGCACAGGCACAAGTGAAATAAACTTGTATTGCAGCATGCCATGTGCATGACAATAGCGTGTTTAGAGTGACACCTGAAGGTAGTTTACAAGCTGTAGCCGAGCAGCTAATGAACCATTTATCCTGATGTCAGCAGTACATCTCCCCACTGAATTCTTGTTTCACCACATGTTTAATGTGCTAAAGTGCAGAGCGAGCCGTGTGTTCGTGTTTGTAGGTTAGATAAGACGGAGGCTAACAGTTAAGATACTGCCGGCTGTTCAAAGTCTGTGGCTGCTGTGTTGTGACCAATGCGACCAAGCTCTGACGTTCTTTATGTAAAGACTTGATTGGCCATAATGAAAGAGGGTTTCCATCTATGTAAAAGAAGAACAGTACTAACAGTATTCTGCTGAATCAATGGAACAGCTACAGAGCACCATCATGAAACCAAAAAAAAAAAAAGTTCCTCCTTCTCTCCTTTAGTTTCTGGTTTTTCTCAATGGAGAACACATGACACTGATTTACAGAGCAGATATGTAAATGTCACATGAGACTTTAATATCAGTTGGACTTACTTGGTACATTAATAACGACTTTCTCTCCTCTTCTGTGACGTATGTTTCTAGTAAGGGTGCTGAAAAAGAAAATGACACTCATTATAGAAAAAGAACGAGCATAGGCAATGAAACAAACATGCACGTCGACGCTTGGTGAAGCAGCCTACCTGAATCTGGGGTGGTGGTTTATGGCTTCATCTGGGAAAAACAGTGACTTGGACACTCCCTTTTCAACAGGGGTCGGCCGGTACTCTGGTTTAGTAAAACCAGGGCAACCTAACCTAAACAAAAGGATCAAGACATACACGACTGTTATGTGTGTACAACTGCAAGGGTGCGTTTTTTTTTTTTTTTTTTTTGTTCTCATCTCCACTGACATGTATGTATACTGTTCAGTGTAAACCGACCTTGGAAACGCGGTGATGGTGCAGAGGGTTTCGTTCTGGTTCAGGACAGACGAGGCCTCTCGTCGTCTCTTCCCCATGTTGCCCTCCACAGTGTTGAACTCTGACATGGTCCCGCCGTACGGCTGACCTGGAGTTCCTTCGATCATGTAGCTGCCGTACTCTGGTCTCCAAAGTGTGGGATGACTGCAAGCAAATTATTTATTTTTTTTAAAAAGTGTTTCATGATGACATTTCTGATTAAATAAACTAAACACTCTCTATCATATGTCAGCCATTCTTTTGGTGGGACAAACGAACACGACTTATTTCTGCTCCAGAGCATGTTCTTTGCTGTGTGCGACAGAGGGGCAGTAATGAGGAATGCATGGGCTCTACTATTCCCACTGCCGCTGGTATTTCTCCTGGCTGAAGTTGGCTCCGCACAGTCAGACCCACGTCATGGACAGCAGGCAAGCATAACACTCTTGCAGAGCTTGTACAAACACATTCACACCGCCTGCAGAGAATTCCTCTTTTTAAAGAAATGTTTCTATAGGTTAGGCTTGAAAACAGGATTCCCAGAGCAGACGGATGTCCCGAGGAAAAATATGTTGACTTCACACCTTGAGGTTTTGGAACTTTTTAATATTTGTCGAGGTTAAACTTATTATACAACAACTATACTAAAAAGAGACAAGTGTAAAAGGGTAGAGGAGGAGGAGGGCATAACAAACTCCTCTTTCTATGACAGGCAAAAAAATTGGAAGCAATAAGTCTTTTTTTGTAGAGTTAAACTCAAGAGATGAGACCAAAGACCACCAGAAAAGAACCAGCAGAGATGGAGGGGAATCAGATCTGCAGCCTTTTTTACTGGAAGACAAATAAAAGCCCCCACAAGTGTAAAACAACACTTAATGATTGACTGTGGGAATGAGGAAAAAGACTCTCTGGTTCATCACACAGGTAATCTCTACAGTGAGAATGACATGACATGCAAAGACTCCTCAGTGGCCTTAGGGATCTGCCGTACTTATATAATCGTGTGGGTAAGAGGTTACTGGTATTGTGAAAGAAAAACAACATACAGTGATGCACTAACTTTACTAGGGAGGTCTCAGCGTTGTGTCTGACGGGAGCAGGCTTGTTTCTTTAGCGTACTTTGTCCACATGAGCTAAAGCAAACAACATCACCTCATGAATTATGAATGATGAACGGTGACTTTAAAAGTCAAATAGACGGTCAGCTACATTAAGGCTTGCAGGCAAATCCAGCATGTTCCCACAGGGTGAGACGAGGCTCTTTGAGTCCAGGGCAATGCTACCTGTCTCTGCTGTACTGCTGTATTAAGGGCACTGCATTGAGATTAGATGCCTGGTCGCGCTGGAGTGTGGTGGAGCCCTGCTAACACACGCCAGGGAGCTGAGAGTAGCCGAGGCAAAAGACCAAGTGCTCCACAACATCCAGAGAAATACAAAATAATCACATGGTTAATATCGATTATGCAGCACTTGCAGAATGTTGGTAAAAAATGTTGGTGGCTGGTTGCTTCACTCAAAAAAAAAAAAAGCTAATCTACTGAGTGGTTGGTAAAATGTAGCATTCGCTAGCTACGTTTGTTCATTTTGCACCCTGACTCTGCTTTTTATGATGCACGACATACTAGGCCAAGGTTTAACCCCACTAGAAATAATATAAATCACTATCAGCCCTTTTAAGAGCTCGATAAGATCCAAAACAAACCAAAACAAAAAGGACTGCCACGACTGTTCAGATGCGGCATTTACTTAAAAATAACTCAGAATAAGAACTTAAGTCTTGTTTTTTTTTCTGTGGTGCAGTTCAACGATATATTTGTCTTCCACGAAAATAAATGTGGATTTTGTATGTATTGGTGGTATTTGTGTCGTTTGTGGAGAGCTTACTTACTTGGGGTTTATGTTTTCGCCCTGCTCTTGCAGAGTTTCCAAAATTTCTCGACCGTTCAGGACGATTCGAACCTTTTCGTTCTTGTCGTCCAACTCCACCAACATGTACTCGACCTAAACGTAAGGAATAAAAAAAGCAAACAGGACACATTGAATCAATCAATCAATCCGCCATCAGGCTAGACTAGGGCAGCAAAGCAGACGCATTAAGATCAGGCTAGGACGCCATCGCATCAATTCCAATTCATCAGTTATGTTTCCTTGACTTTGACTCCGCTACCCTGTAATCCCCTGTCTGAAAGAGGGATTAATCTATAACAACAGCATTCCACATTGTTCCAAATGAAAACACGAGTTGTGTCGAGCTGTAGCACACTGAAATTTTGTGGGACTGCAAAAAAAAAAAAAAAGACTTGAAACGCAAACTGGTGGTGTGACGAGCTGAATGGACAGCTAAGCCCACATGCCTTGCATATTTTATAGCAGGCTGTGTGCAAAGGTTTACAGACAGTGTCATAAATTAGTAGTAGTAGTAGTAGTAGTAGTGCCTGGGGTAACAGACAGTTACTAGAGAACTGTATGACCTGTAATAATACTCAAAATGAACATTTATAAGATCTACTTTCAGCCGGCGGTTATGTTTTATAACTCACATTCTTTCAAAGATATTTAGTACCGTCTTTATCTAAACAGCTCCAAAGGCTTCATTAAAGAGCAACCAATGCAAATCAGACAGACAGGTGTTATGAATTATGCAAACTGGCAACATGACAGCGACCAGCGTGCATGCAAATCTCTTACACAATATTAACATGTGACATATTTATTTGGGGTTTTAAAGTGAAAGTAAGGCCACTATTGCATCATGCACAAACCATGACTGCAGCAACATTTTTTCCACATGTTGTTGGTTCAGTGTCAGTAAACCACTTTCTCACCTCATCGCCCCATTTCAGCACATCTTTCTGACGCTCCTTCACCTTGTTGTAGATGTTTAGAAACTGGATGATGCCGTGTTTCCTGATGTGGTCGGCATATTTCTTGGTTTCTTCCCAGTTCAGTGGAGACCCCTGTGTCAGTAAACCCATCGCACAGACAGGCTTGGAGAGTGTAAACTAGCGGCTGGTGTCTTGTGTGTGTGTGTGTGTGTGTTTACTTGCACGCTGAGCGTTAGCTCGTTAGCTGGTTAGTCCAACTAGCACAGAGCTGGCGTGAAGGCTCGGTCCAAACAGGTGGCAGAACCTGGCTCCTTCTGGGGTGCTGTCAGTGAGCTCACAGGCTTGATGAGTAGCCTATTACGCAGCGTGCCCTGTCTGTAACCTTAGCTGGGCATCCAGAAGAAGCAGGCCCCTGCGCATCACTTGCTAATGTCTGGTTAGCTCGGTAAAGCACACCCGGGTGCTGCTACGACCGCTCCCCCGAAATACCCGCCGACTTAAAGGCTACGGCTCAGTTAACGACCGCGTACTGAGCCCGTTAACGTGCAGCTCTGTGATGAAATGACAGCGAGGTGAACCGGTATGTAGGTCGTTGTTGCCGAACCAGTCTGCCTCCCAGTGCCGGACTCATGGGCTGTGTGTTGTACATATGAACGCCCTCCTGGCTTTACACACGTGATGCCGTCAGGCGGAGCTGAGAGCTGAGCGACGTCACCATGACTCAGCGCTCTCTGGCTGCCTGGCTCCGCCCACTGACCCGTCCGCCACAGCTATAGTCGATGAGACGTTCAAGTGCTGTCGGAAATAGCATAGAGAGAAATAATCAGAAAATGTGACGTTATGAACACAGTCTAGTCATGTTTGTGTTACAAAAACAAGTTTACTGATATCACCATAATACCACTACTATTGGTGCTCTTCATTTTAACTTGAAAAGCCAAATGGAAAATGTACTGTAGAAATCCAAATGGAAAAGAACAAATGTGAATGGGGAAAAAAAAGACATAATTATAAATCTTTTTTTTATACTTGTATATGTTTTTGTTTTCCAGTACAATTCTCTCTATATATACGTATTCATATAAGATATAAATCTGTGCAATAATTATAATTTATCCTCACTTTTTACAGGACTAAAATGTGGGTGGTACCAGATTATCAAGATAAACTTAATGCAACATCAAAGAGTCAAAAAGTGATTGTAATGTTGACTCAGCACTTGAATTTCTATAGAGGGTGTGTTCATCATGGGCATTTAATTGCTTGGGCGGATTAAATGTTTCTTTCTTTCCTGTTGTTCCGGATTAAAATGTGGAAGATAAAGTTAATGCAACATCATAGAGTCAGAAAGTGATTGTAATATTGACTCAGCACATACATTTCTTTATAAGGTGTGTTTATTATTGGGCGGATATTGTTTCATTGAACTGCATTTCAGGAGAGAAGATTTCACTTTCCAATTTCAAATTGCCATTTCACAATTTCTTGTTTGATTCATAGGATTATTTTCTCTCAATTTTCCCTTTCAATTTTAATTTGGGCTAAAATATGACGTCCTTAGATCATCTATTTTGTCCATCCAACACCAAGTAATTAAATTTACCTTGATAAATGGCAGCATCAAAATACCACATTTTAGTTTCTGGAAGAAATAATGTTGCATTGACACTTTTTGCTTGAGTCAATTGACTAATTAAGTGTTTCGGCACTAGTTGTAACTGTCTATTCTTGGGATCAGGCATGTTCTTCTTCATCTTCTTAGACAGTGTTGAAAAAGTTAAGAAAGTGTACATTTATAAAAGACTAACTTTTTGTTTGAGGAATTCATTGTTTGTAGACTGAGGACACTAAATTCTGTAAAATCAAATCAGTTGTTAATACGACATAAGACAGTTTAATACATTTAGGACAGTCTGACAGACATTTGTACTTCAGCTTGTTTAAATTACTTACTTTGTTTTTTGTTTTCTTTTCTGTTAGCACACGTTATGTTTCTGACTGAAATATGAGAGGCAGATTTAATGCAAGCTCACAGAGTCAAAATAAGTCATGACAATCATGACTCAGCACTCACATTTCTTTAGAGGGTGTGTACAGTTTATATGCATGGGCAGATAAAATATACCACATTAAACTGCACTGTGCACTTGTGCTCCAGATAAGGATGGTTTAACTTTCAACAATGTGACAGATAGATTATACTTTTTGATTCAGTTAGACATTACTATCCTCCATACATCAAAACAAAAACCTGATCTGTTCAGGTAAGTCCACAGTGAAGATCACAACAAAGTTGGGTAGTTTAAAGCAGTGACAGACAATAGAGACAAACAGAAATCTTGAGGTAGCTCTTGAAATGTTTAATTTGAGTTCATCAGTTCATGACAGCTGTTTGAGTAACAAGCCAGAGACCACTTATCCAAAATAAGGTGTAGATTTTGCATACACAAAATATGAAACACAGAAAATCTCAGGTATTATGTAACACTCAACACTCAGCTAATCTAATACCCCGGACTGTGTGGGTGTGGATTGATTACGTTTGACTGATGGTGCTGTCACATTTTGTGTCAATATTGCTTGACTCTGATTGGTGCTCAGAAGTATGTGGTCTCACCTTTTTTCCTCCTGAGCCCTTCACACTTCAGATCTGAAAGAAAATCAAGGACAAAAACATAAATACAGAAACCTGTCATGTGAAATACTCATAGTGAGAAAATAGGCTTTCAGGCCCTTTAACACTGATTTTATAACTTTGCAGGTTAAGGCTACAATGGCACCTCCGCCTTTATGACAAGTACTTAAATTTCACTTGACTATTATGTGTGAGATAGCATGCGGTGAATATGAGACGCTTCCCTCTATGGACTAATGGACAGAAGTAAACCAAAAATGATGTATTGTGCATGATGTAACAGCCCCTTTATGTATTTATTTGGCTCATGTTACATGCCTGAAGCCCTGTTTCCTCACTCTTACAGTATAAAGTATGTTTATAAGCAGACTCTATTCTTTCTGTTATTGGCATACTTAAAGCTCCAAGGATTACTTTATTACTTTATACACTTTGACATTCATTGACGTAAGATTAAAAACAGGAAGTCAAAAGTGGATACCTCACGCTTCTTTGACAAATTTAAATGTAGTTCATCACTTGTTGTTCCTGATTCACAAATACTGCAGTGAAAACAATGCAAATCTGGTTCATAGAGACACTTTTCAATGCCATTAAGCCATATGCCAATATTAACTGTACCTTTGCCTTTTCAACCATTTCCTAAAAGAGTAAAAGACACCACTAAAAATGGCAAAGGTATGATTTGAGAGTGGAAAGAGCAAAATAATCTTCTGTACATGTAGATTTAGTGATTTACGGTGGCCACAAACAAACTTGACCCAGATTTTCAAATAAGTGTGTCACACAAATACACTTTATCCTTTAAAAGACAAGCTTCACCAAATAAAATGATTTTAAATAAATGACCATGGCTCAGTTTAGCTTACACTTCATCTCTTTAATTTAAAAACAAACAAAAAATGAAAAGACATGAGCAGTCAGGGAATTCATGAGTACTGACCTCCAGGAAAGCTCAGGCTGACAACGTCATTCCCAAGTTATATTTTTCTTTTTCTTTTTTACAAAATGCGTTTGTTGCTGTCACATCTAAACCCATTCAACCATCATCATTCCAACATTTCCCAGCAGAACCCTGATGTGTTTATGACAATCGCTCAACATACGACACAAGACCACTGAATACTGTACATGAGACACATGTAAAGAAACCGCGGCCTCACTGTGTAGTGCATTTTACACACTAATCACAAGCACCTACTCCTGGTAGGTGGTGCCAACACTTATTACTGCTCCAGCTTTATGCCGCTCACTATTCTGTTCAAGTACCTGAGAATCACAGTAGCTATAATCACCATAAACAAGACTCACAAAATCCTTCAGTATTAATGACTGTGTTGTAAACAAACAACACGGTATTATTAATCTCATGGCACTGGGTAAAAAAGACAGTTATGTTACAGATTAACCTGAATAACAGCATTGATTTAGCTTTTTTTTCTACCTTTCATTTGAGTTTTAATTATCCCAACTGAATTGGCCCCAAAAGTAAATTTAGGTCTAAAAATGATAAAATTGGTTATTCCTATGTCCAGTTTGTCTCCTTCATAATCGTTATCTGACCTTAATCATACTAACTATTAATCTCCTTTAAAATTTTAGCACTAGCTTCAAATTGTTTTCTTAAAATCACGTTCCCCAATTTGTAATCATTGTATTATATTAATTAAAATTCATTTATTCATCTTAAGAAAGCTGATCACCATTTAAAGTAACCATCTTAGCTCCAAAAAAGGGCATATTGGTAGAGTTTAGAACCAGGATTTATGGAACAGAAAAGCTGGAGACCTTTAGACATGTTAACTACATCATTATCATCTAAACCTTTATATACTGACTGGTGCAGAAGACACTGAACTGGCTCTGGACTCTCGTGTTTTCCGTGTGGGTATGGTGACGACACAGCATGAAATGCCGACTGTAGCTTCTGGCAATTCATCATCCTCAGTCCATTCATTGAGGTCAGGATTGTAAACCTGAATGCACTTCTTGTACTTCTTCTCGCCCTCGTTCCAGCCTCCAAGGAGATAGACCTTGTTGTTCAAAATGGAAATACCGGCCGTGCTAACTCCTGTGTGAAGAGGTGCGCAGTAGCTCCACTGCCCGTTGTGAGGGTTGTAAGATTCGACGGTGAGGACATCCACCCTCTCCCCGCGACCTCCCAACTGACTTCCGCCGATGACGTAGGCTCGGTCTCCCACAGTGGCACCGCAATGCCAGCCTCGGGGTGAGCTCAGACTGCTCTTATCCTGCCAGGTGTCAGTGGAGGGGTCATACGAGCACACGGCCCTGGAGTAGGCATTGTTGATGTAACCTCCTGATACAAGGATCTTGCCGTCGATGAGGGAGCTGGCATGACAGCAGCGGGGCACATCCATGGGAGCTTTCATCTGCCACTGGTTGGAGGAGGGCACATAGCACTCCATTGAGGCCTGAACACCATCAGCGTTTCGCCCTCCGATGGCAAACAGGAGGCCATTGAAGGTGTTGAGGCTGAAGTGGGTGCGCCTCTGGATCATGTTACTCAAATGGGTCCAAGTGTTGAAGCGGGGGTCATATCTAAAGAATGTGAGAAGAATTTACGGTTATGTACTAATTCTACACAAACACAAAATACAATAAACATTAGAAGTAATAATTAGTTCTTACCTGCAGAAGTTGCTAACAGCATGTTTAGCCTGGTTCCTTGCATCATTCTGGTCCTCACCACCTGCCACATACAGGAAGCCATCCAAGACTGCCACACACTGATTAAAGCTCTTTGCTGGCATTTCGGTCAACTTATTCCAAACGTTATCTGCATCTCTGTAGAGGACGTCTTTGCTGAGAGATTTCTCTGTCAAGGCAGGGCGTCCACCGACTGTGAGTATCACCTTGAGGCCACCGCGTATCTTTGTTCTGCGTGACTGGAGGATGTTCTGTTGGTATGGCAGCAGGTGGTAATTCATGGCGTCAACAAGGAGACGATGGCACTCGGAGTCTTGCATCATTCTAGGAACGCTCTGGACATGATTCACCAGGTCTTGGGCAGAGATAGTGCCGAAGCGGATGTGAGTTAGGAGATCTGCTGCGTACTTCAACCTCTTCTCGTCAAAGTCCAACCATTTCATGGCGATCTGGAAGGCCGTGATCTCAGAAGGAAGCTGCAGGGAATCATCTGAGAGGAAATCACTGATCTGCTCATAGGTGAGCTTCAGGAACTGCTCCATCTCAGAAAACTCGATGAAGTTCTCCCGCATGAACTTCTGAGCTGCCTCCTTGGTTTCTTTCAGGTCGTAGGCATCAGCGATATTAGCCACATACATGCAGTTCTCCACACTGAGCTCCTGCATGAGGAAATCACTGCACATCTTCACTAAGGTGCCAATCTGCAGCAGCATGGCTGCGGCAATAGTGCTGCCGATGCTGTACAGCGACAGGGTCAGCTTTCCGGAGTAAGCATATGTGATTGCTGTGGCGAGACCAACTGGTGAGAGGTCATTCAGGTCGATCTTCTGGAGGGACGAATCCTTCTTCAAGATGTTTCGAATGTACTCGCTGCAAGAGGCCATGACAACCTTGTGGACATCGAATGACTTTGACTTGGTGGCAACAGTTAGATCACAGAGGAAGCTATCATGTCTCATGTTGCTCAAACCCTCCAGGAGGTTTGGGGCATACACTGAATCAGTGACTTCAGTTGAAATGCAGCTGAAGCCGTTTCCTCCCTCTAACAGAGTGTTTAACCCATTGATCTTGTTGATGGGGCTGTCCTCAACCATTATGGTCATTTCATTTATGTCTCCTTTACTCTTTTTGGTCGTCTTGTTCTTTTTCGGTGCCATGGCTGTTGCAGCAGTATGCAGCCCAAACCTTCTGAAAAATATAAATGATGCAAGTCAGAAAAGTGTCAGAAAATCATGTCAGTCACCCAGATTAGAGTTATGTGCCACAGATTTGGGTTGCTCACAAAAGTATGACAGATATTTTCTTCTTTTATCTTGACTCCAGAGGAGTTGAAGGTATCCCACATTCCTAAGATTTAATTACATTAAAATAGCCTATATAATTCAAACAGTTTTAAATGATTCATGTGCATGCTTACTTTGCTGACTTGTACCAGTCAATGTATGTTTTCTTTGCTCCAAACTAAGCAATGTAACTTTAACTCGTTGGATCTAATTAAAAATGTTTTCATACATTTATGAGTTGTAAATTTTATTTAGACACTACCAGGCACTGACGCTTTTGAAAACATGTTTGCTACCAGGTGATGCTTGGACAAGTGAGTGCGTCAACAAGCCCCTCTTTGCATCTGTCACAATTTATCAGCAGTATGTCCAGGAATAGCAACACTGGACGGCTCGCCCATGACGTTCCTTTTATAGACTTTATGAGACATGAGCAGCAGGCCTCATGTCCTCTGACAGTTTGAATTCAAATGAGGGAAAACACTCTATTCTGAAATTTTTGCCTCTTTTCTTTGTTGTATTTAATTGTTTTAGGACTATCCTGAATAAGTCTGCAAAAAACACGATCTACAAGACAAAAAAGTTTCCTAAAAAAAAGCCACTCCTGACATTATTTACCCACAACCCTGGAAAACATGAAGCTTACTGTCACCATGGCTTTGTGTCAAAACTAATTTTACCAAAAGGTCAACGGCTTCAGACACATTATTTGCCCTTTGAAGCCCAAGTAAGTGAGAAACAGGCACATTTTCCATTTTAAATGACTGACAAACACTGAAGCATCAACTGCACCAAACTGCCTTTTCATTACTAAAGTGGCAAACAGTCAAACCCAGCAAATGTCCACTTACCTGAGAAATGAAGTTGAGGCTGGAGAAGAAGGAACTTGTGCCTCCAGTTACTGGAGCAGGAGAGAGAGACCAGTACTCAACCCTAGTGAAAGACACCCCTGCTGAAAGAGACATGCAGTTAACTCCTCCTTTTGGGGAGTGAGTGCCAATCAAGTATTGTGCAATGCATGTGGCATCCCCCCTCTCCCAACTATAGTGTCCTACAATAGCCTCCAATCAGATGACGTCAACATACTATAGAGGCTCGACCTATGGTATATCCTTAATTGAATGTCATTCAAAGAGTTTCATTCAGCCATTGTTAGGAAGAAAATCATTAGAGCTCAGTGAGGCAAATTATTTAAGTATCCACAGAGAAATACTTTTAAAAAATACAATGCTCTAGAAAAATCAGATAAAAGATTCATTATTGGACATGACTTTAAAGACAATCTAAATGGAAATCAGCAGAATATATTTGCAGAAAATAGAAATTAAAGTGTACGGGGAGACACACACACACTCTGTTACCAGCACATGTGACAGCGTGTTAATGTCCCACAACTCTCTAGGCAAAGTCTACAGTGACAGCAAAGATAGTCTGACCAACTATGTCTAGCTCATGTTATAAGATCAGTTTTTTTTTGGCTGGTGTGTTGGTTGATGGGACCTGAAAGGTACAGGCCTACACATTTTGAAATGTCCTACACATTTCAAAACCTTTCATCTCATTTTCATCTCATTTTCATCTATAAAGTCATAAGAATGGTGGTCATAGATCAATTAGGGTAAATTCATAGAAAGGAGAACATGATTTTAGGAGAACTTTGCTTTCAAATCTGATTGTTATTTCTGATTTGATCTTTTAGTAGCTCAGTATGTTGATTCAAAGAGCCAAAGAGGGAGCTTCAGGTACCCAGAAAACTTGGAGGAAATTTCAGACAAGTAGTTAATTTTTAATTTTTAATTTTCTGAAGCTACAATATGCTCTCAATATGAATGGCAACATCATTTCTAAACTATTCAACCCACATCACGTCTGTCATCAGTTCCGCCCATTATAATAATGTCATCAGCGGGCGCGCGCTGCCCGGTGTGTAGTCGGTTGCACGTGAATCACCGTGATGGCCAGCAGCTCTGATGTGGTGAAGAAAGTCACGCGGTTCAAACTTCAGCTCTCAGACACAGCAGAGTCTGCTACGGTAGATAAAATGTTCAGTTTTTTTTTTTTTGTTTGTTTTTTTAATGGAAGGTGCGCACAATAAACAGACCACAGTTTTGGGGGAAACGCTGCTGCTTTCAGGACAGAAATTGTTTGCAATTAACTGTCCAGATTCTTTAGACGTTTCTGCTCATATAACGATGCACAAAATAACCGCTGCGGAAAGATTGGTGCAGTTTCAGAATGATGTTTTTAGTGGCTTCTTTTAGATTTTCTCTCTTTCGTTATGTTCGTCTTGTATCATTGATCGTGTGTGCACAGAAGCTGATTGAGGTCCGATTCAGTCTCAGACGTGCGCTGCTGCCACACAGCATTTGAAGCACTTTACACCGGGGGGGTCAGGTTGTTTAAACGGGGAGGGGCCTTGGTGCTAAAATTGGCATCCCCTCCAGTTGTTCAACTTATGGCTGCTGTCCATCATCAGTGGAGGTTGAGCCTCTGTTTCATTCACTTTTACATGTAGATGGATTTATACATTGGTCAATGCTTAAGTCTTCATATTCAATTTAAGCACATTCAAATTAAGTTAAAATGTCTAATAAACAACTTTGGACCCCCTGGTTGAGTTGTATAGTGAGACTTTGAGCTGGCAGTAGGATTATCCATTTATAGTTCGCAGTAAAAGGAGCAGCCTAAGTGGGTGTGTGAGGGTCCCATACATAGCTACTGCTCTGAATGCATGATCAGCACCTGTGGTCCAAAACCAGGACTGCCATATTTGGCATGTCAGGTTTCCTTCACCTTTTAGTTGTGTTTTGTCCTAAACGGGCATGAATATCACATTCAAGCACATATTCTTAATGTGTTTGTGTTTACTCTCTTTCCAGGTTCTAAAAATTTTGCAGAAACTCAAGGATCTGGATATCACATTAGACATTCTTGCTGTGAGTCTCTGTTGCAAATAATGTATTTTTGTGGTGATATATCTGAGTATGAATTTTCTTTGATTTTACTGACTCATGTCCACATTTAAATTAGGAGACAGGAATCGGCAAAACTGTTAACTCGTTGCGCAGACATGAACAGGCTGGAGAACTTGCCAAGTCACTAGTTAGGGGTTGGAAAAGATTGGTCCCTAAAGAATCCACAAGGTGAAGTGTATTTAAGCTTTTAGTTCTATTTAACAATGTGTTGTATAATATGATCGATTGTGCTTAATCCTCACGTGTATGTTTCCTTGATGTAGCCACACAGAAGATGGGGATGTGTCCGAGAGTTTAACTATTAAAGAAAAACTGGACGACCAAAACTGTCAAAATCGTGGAAGTTTGACAGTGGAGGATTTAAACAATAATTGCTTAACATCTCATGACGAGGCTCTCTTCAAAACAGGGAATAGGAAAGCTGTTTTACAGAAACAATGTGAAGAACAGAATGAAAATCAAGAAAAAAGTCGACAAGAAAAACAGAATATCTCTCAGTATGATGTCTTGAAAAAGAAAATTGAAATCCAACAGGATAAAAAGGACGATTCAGTTGTTTCCCATGACAAGAAGACTGATCAGAGCAATATAAAATCAGGAGACGGTGATGCTTTGCTTGGAAACGAAAACCCAGAGGACAACTCCAGTAGTGGAAAATTAGGGTCAGAAAAAGAGTCAAATAAAAAATCAAAGCCATCAAAAGAATTGTCAAAGGAAGGCAAAGAATCATTTTCATTAGCATCCAGTGACAAATACTCCAAAGCCTTAGATGACAGATCTTCAGGAACAGTGAATAGCTCAGAGGCTCAGAACAGAAAAAGGAAAAAAACAGGTAAAGAGAAGCATGCTGCTCTGAAAGAGTCTGAAAATAAGGAACACCCAAAACACAAACAGGCCAAAATAAAGCCCACAGACAAGGAGAGTAACACAGACCCAGAGGAGCCATCCATGTCTTTTGAATCATACCTGAACTATGACGTGAATGTTTTCAAGAGAAAAGAACGATCTGGAGTGAAGAACCCTCCCAAAAAAATCAAGACAGCAGTAAAGGATCCTGGCATGAAACATTTCAAGTCGCCTATGATGTCTATAAATGTAACCTCTCCAAAACAGGTATATTTGATCTTAAAGGTTTAGCTTTTAGAGTGCAGGGAATAATTAATATTGACTAATAATCCGTCATATTTTAGCAATTTAAGGAGTCTGTAATGAGCCTGATGAACATTCCTTTACCCGCTGTTCTGCCTGAATGTGAACAACCATCCAGTGTTGAGTACTTTGAGAGGAGAGGTACTGTATTTATAACACATCTGGCTGCTCCATTGGTTATTTCATTTTTGACGCTGCTTCTTTTATCTTAAAGTTGAGAAGGAGACAGATTCCTGTGACGTCTCCGAGGAGTCTGCAGGCTTCACAGGTCAGCGACTTAACAAGAAGATGCAAGTGTACTCTGGGGCCAAGACCATCTTCCTCCCAACCATGATGAGCTTGCACCAGCAGTGTATCCGCACGCTGCAGAATAACATTAACTGTGAGTAAAATTCCAGTGACCTTTTTCGCACGGGCTTTGATCAGTCTGTCAGTTTGCTGGATTTATATTTAGGTGCAGGGATCTCTTCTCAGTGCTTTATGAAACTGGCGGAGTCCCATTTGAAATCCTCGAGCCGGTGTTGGAGAGGTGTACACCAGAGCAGCTGCTGCGCATTGAAGAATACAATCCAGTAAGAATGTGAACACGAATAAATTTAGTGCACACTTAGTGGCCACTTTATCAGACGCACTACACCTGCTAAGCACTGAATTTGACTGTCTCTGTCAGCAGAGCAGCTGCAGCTCACAGAGCTTCCACTTCTTCCATTTTATCATTTGCCATTTTCAATGATTTCACTGTGATATGGAACATTATTCTCAGCTATGGCTGTAAAAGGGAATACACCTGGTGAACAATAGCATATTTCACAATGGCATTTGCCCCATTGGATTGTGAAATCTTCAGGGTGTAGTCCATTGGAAGTATGAATGTAATCAATAATTTTTCCTACCAGATATCTTGCGTGCAGCGAGTTGACAGTTTGCCATGTGTTCCCCAGCAATAACACGGCAAATGGCCAATTAATTTTGATGCATATTGGCCATCAATGCTTGTTTGTACGCTGCAGCTGACTCAATATGTCCTGAATTATCATCAAAATACATTATAATAGAAGTAACATCTGTCATAGCTATATGTCAGTCACCATCTGCCTGGCATACTGTAGCTTAGTTTCTGCTTCTCAGCTTGCAGGCGTAAAAAACCATTATGGTGTTGCAGTATCTCAGCCACGATTGCACTGAGCTGTAAAGTGCTTATTACTTCTCTGATCTCCTTCACCGAGCTGTGCTTTTTGTTTTGTGATGTGTGAAAATCCACTGAGTGCAGCTTTTAAACCATCACATCTGGCACACATAATCCAATAAGATAGCAAGTCTTGTGTATAATGTTTAGCCGAACAGTAACTTAATCTCCTAAGCCCCATTGTCATGCTTTACATGCCAACGAGAAGTGCCAGATTTGAAAGAGCTTTGAAGGTTGTTTATGGCGTCGATCAGCAGGTTTACCTTAATTGATCACTGAGTGTATGTCTTAAATTGTTATTATATACATTGTTAGGCCTGCAATTTGTTTCCACAGATCTACATTGGAGTGACTGACCACTTATGGGGGAAACATTGTCAGAGGGACTTCAAAGACTCCAAACTTCAGGAGTATGAATCATGGAAAGAGATGTACGTCAGGCTGTCCGAGGAGAGGGAAAGGAAACTCCAAAGGCTGACGAAAAGCATCGTCTCTGCACATTCTAACAAACCCAAAGGTGTGCGCTGTATACGGTCTTTTTGTGTCAGCTTGTAATTACAGCCATTGTGAAATAAAAATTACAAACAGTGGAACATTAGCAAGTGATTCTGCATGGTGGGAAAATAGTGTTTACTCGTTATAACATTCTGTACACGGTGACACTTTTTTTTTTTTTTTTTTTTTAGGTCGGCAGGTGAAGATGGCATTTATTCACACTGTTGCCAAGCCACCGAGAGATGTGCGAATTCAGCAGGAAATACATGGAACTGCTGTTCAGCAGCCTCATCAGCTCAGGTGCAGGTGGGTTTCAGCGGTGGCCTAAATACGGAGAAGTATTTGCACAGGTTTTGTCATTGGCTCTGCTCAACCTTCACCAAAAAGTGATCACTCAACAACAACAGCAGCAGCTTAGCGTGGTCATAATAACCCACATAATCTGTCAGACTCATGTGATAACACTGGGTGAAATGTTTTTTGGGTGAGCTTAGCCAAACACGGGCCAGGAAATGGAGCAGCTATGTGATGTTATGCTCACTAGCTGTAGTATAACGCTGACATTTGGAGGTAGATGAAGACTCATTTGTGATTTTATATGCATTTTTTGGGGGGGTGGGTTTGTAAATAACATAACCATTATTTCTTCAATTATCAGTGTCAAGGTTCAGGACAACAGATCAAGGCCCAGTTGTAATGAGCCCAGCAGATCCAGCAGCACGACTTCAGGGGCAGGCAATGCACAAGACCCTCGCAAAAAAACAAGTGAGCTGAAGAGTATTGTAGATGTAATGTTAAGTTTGCTTAACTTGCCTGCTCAGATGTCTGGCATGTTCAACTTTTTAAAAGTCAGAATGAAAGCTATACATACAGATAGATATAGATCCATATGTAGTCTTTGACTTTTTTTCTGTTGTCCACACAGGAGTTGCTCCAATGATGGCAAAGTCCTTAAAGGCATTTAAGAAACAGCTGGGACGCAGATAAATGCTCTTATATGACCTTGCTATTTACAGTGTGTGGATGTGGTGTGGAAGTGTACTCTATCATTCATTAACTTTGGACAAAAGAAGGCTTGTGTTCACCTTAGATTATTCTATGTTGTTTGTCTAAATATACGGGCAGCTGCCATGTTTTTTTTTCACTTTAACTGTGAAGCGTCTTCACTATTAAATGGAAAATGAAATGAGCAAATTTATGTGATCTGATATTTTGTCTTTTAGCCTGTTTGTTCTAAACAAGGTCACTCTTTAGGCTATTTAATGGGGTTTGGCTCCCTCTAGAGGATGTATAGAGCAGTGTGTTTTTGTCGTCCTTTACACATTTCTTTGACAAACACACTTTACTACACATACACTTTCAGATTATCTTGATGAATGCCTATGTTTTGATTGTGTACATTCCTCTCAACAATTAATTTGATTAAAAAAAAAAAAAGGCCGCCATGTTATGAGTTATGAGGACATAACTCATAACACATTTAATCCACACATACTTAACCATACTTACATTGCTGGGGATATATTACATTTTGTCTTTTCATAACAAATGGATCATAAACTGTGTGTTCAAGCTCTGTTTGGAAAAACTGAATCTATAACACAGTTAATGCTTTTTGTGGTTACCTTGTATTTTTTTGTGCTCCCATGCACCTGGTTTTGAGAAACAATTCTGAAAAAAATGTCAACAAATTGTTCCACATAATGAAAAGAAAGCAGCTCCCTGTCAACTCAATGTAATTCCTATGATGTTGTCTTTTACGGGGGAAGGCATCTGTTGTCTGCCACTTCTCAAGGACCTTTGAACAACTGTTTGAGATGGTAAAAGGGAAGGCTCTGAAACTGCTGCAGCCTTCTGCAACACCTGTGGCAGTCTGCTAAGACCGCAACATTAATTCATCTTCATGTTTAATTTATTCATTTGAGGAAAGGTGACATTTCTCATATGTGCGGAGCTTATGAATGTGTCTTAATATAATGGCTGATAAGTTTCGAAATGTTTGCTTTTGGGAAGAAGGTAAGAAAAGGATCTGAAGCTTGTGATTGGGCAAATCTGTCTGTGCATGTCCCTGCCAACAAAAAAATATTTACTGATTTCTAAAAAGAACGAGACTTGCAGATGCAAATGTATAACAGAGGTAGAGTGCTAGTGGGTGCTAACCTTGAAGGGAGTGGCAAAATGACCTGATGGTTAATGAGGCTGTCCTACCACAAGGGGACCTAAACAGAGGGCTTAAACTGACCGTGACCTCTGACCTGGAAGTGAAACAAAATCCTAACAAGGATATTAAAGGACGACATGAAGGAGAAAAATTATGAAAGAAATTAGATTGCCTGAAGAGGGTGTCTACATCGCAATCTATTAAGACTATTATTTGAGCTGATAGTGTTTGTATGGTGCATATTCCTAAATTTGTTTGCGTTTAATCACATTACCACACAGCAAACCTATAGGGCCATATAATACTCCAATTCCTCAAATACTGTACAAAATGCGTAGAGAGGGGGAAGAAAGCCAGGTTATGAGGGGCCATGCAGGTTTAACTGCATTTTAGTTGCTTTAAATCCAATTCTGAAAAAAAAAAAACCAAATCGTAATTAATAAAATACTTTTTATTAGAATTGACCACCAAACAGGTATTGAGATATTTTGATATGTAAAAATAGCAATCCAAAATAAGTAAATGTACTCAAGCCTTATCAGTAAAACGGCACTAGTCAGTGTGATATCATTGTCTGATTGCATCAATGTGTAAGCAGCATTTTAGCTGGTTTCGTGTTGCAGTGGAGCTAATATTAACAACTGTACGCTGTTGGGTAGTCAAATCTATTACGAGACATATTTTATAATGTGAAAATGTTTTTGATGTTAAATATTACAAAAGCATTACGATTATTCCCATGTAAAATGAAGTAGGGTGGAATAAAGAAGCATACAATGAAAATACTCTAGTGTAGTACCTCTTGAATAGGACTTGAATCACTGGGTATTCCTGCTTTTACTTAAAGGGACTCTCTAATTTGGCATTTATGGCAAAAATTACAATCAAGGGATAATATTTGAAACGTATCTAACAGTTGTGTCTGTTAGACCACGAAACCCCTGAGTGAGGATGTGAGATGCACTTTCTGCACCACTTCTTCATACTTTCTCCTTTCACACAGGTACAGTGTGTAGGATTTAGTGCCACTCATGGGAGCAGTCAAGCAGCAATTTTGAAATGATTGAAATGTGTCAGATGAGTTCAGGAAATGACATGACTAACTTTGAAACACTCTCTGTCTCTCTGCTACAGGTGCAGGGGTATGCTCAGGCTGGCCTCAGCGTGTCATCGAGCCACCCATTAAAATGTATAATAGTACTTCTTGCCTTTGTTCACACTTAGCCTTTCCTTGTTGAATAAATGTTAAACAAATAAAGTTTATACACTTTATTTTACATCAGTCCTATGTCATATAGGTAGAGCCGTTTCCTGCCATATGTGGACTACGCTGATGGATAGATATATGCTTAAAAAAACATAAAAACGTTTTAATAGGTTATAAGCAGAACTAAGCTGCTGTGATAGGGAAGCTGTGACTGTCACAGCCAACAAGAATGACGGGATAGAGACAGCCGCCCGCCACTCACTGAAGTGAGGAGAGTAACGGTAGGCACCACTGTATCATGGCATCAAAATAATAACAGATAATAACTTTTGCTGATTTCTGTTGATCTTGTGCAGCGACCTAAAACATCAGACTTCAGATCACAGAAACAGATCCAAAATGGTCCTGACAGGGTTGCAGTGTTACATGTAAATGTTTCTTACCAACTAAAACATCAGTATTACTCTTAATAGTTTTGTTGTTTATTGTTTGCACATTACTATGAATGCTTGTCTGTTGAATTTTTATTTGTAAGTAAGTTATTATTATTATTTTTTTTTTTACTGTTTTGGACAGGTGGGGAGAGCGTTTTTATGTTACATCACATTATTTTCAAAGTTTACCATAAACATTTCGCATCTGTTGCATTTGTTAGAGTTTGACAAAATATGCCCCCAAACATCTAGAAACGGCCCTGCATACAGGGCAGTTGTCAGTCCTCTGTGCCCCATCATGGCGGCCCTGTGCGGGACGGGACTATCCAGAGGAGGGACCGGAGGGAGGGAGGAGGAGCAGCCTGGGGATGATGACGTAGGATTGGAATGAGGGAGTGAATGTTCCGGGTCAGAAACTGGACGGGAGAGGAAATTAACTCCGGGACGAGACGAGACGAGAGAGAGAGAGAGAGAGAAAAAAAAAAAAAAAACACACACACACCGAGAATGCTACTCTCCTCTTACACACGGAGATGTAGCCTGTGCTTTTTGACGCTTTAAACAAACGAGAGGGAAGGTCGACGTGAACGGAGGGAGAGATAGAAAAAAAAAACAAAAAACAGGTGTCTACAAACTAACCAAAGCAAAGTGAGACAACGACGGAGAATATCGTTCCCATGTTCGTCGGTCGCGACGTTACGGACGTTAGCTCGGTAACGTTACCGCCACTTACTTCCAGTTGGAGTTTCGCCGTTTTGCACGCCCGCCTCGCTCGTGTTCGTCGGTTAATCTAGTCCAGGACTTGTCCCGCCGTAGCAATCTGTTGCATCCCCTCCTCCTCCTCTCTCCTACCCGCTGTTTGTTTATCGCACGGGTATACGAGATTTATTCCCACCTCCCCCGTGATGTTTCACTGTATACCCCTGTGGCGGTGCAACCGTCATGTTGAGATGATCGATAAACGCCACTGCTCCCTGCTGTATGTGCCCGATGAAATATATCGCTACGGCCGGAGTTTGGAGGAGCTTTTGCTGGATGCCAACCAACTCCGAGACTTGCCCAAGGTAAGCAGAAAACCTCTCTTCCTCCTCTCGCAGGTTTTATTGGCAGGTTCAGAGGCGGGTGGGGGGGGGTTATTTTTGGTAACATGAAATACGTCCCCCCTCCGAGTTGAAGTGTTTCTGACACAGAGCTGAGAGCTGAGCTGATCAGGCATCCCGTGAGAGTCCGGTGGGACCTGGGGACAATAATTACGCAAGATCAGCAGCAAAGGCAGGAACCATGTGTAGGTGGAAAATTTCTCTGAACTACTCCTCCCACCACAGGTTAACCAAACGCATGTGTCAGACTCTTGGGTTTCATCATAAAACATGTTAAGTCCCAGGTGTCTCCAGCGTTTATAGCCCACTGCAAAGCCCTGACAATGTGTGTATATGTCAGACCTGTATGGACAGGTGAGCCCATGCCATGACCCTTGGACAGAGTAGCATGGCTGCATGCAGGGTGCATTAAATACTCCAATCTTTCAGTAGAGTTTGATGATAATGATTAAATCTGAAGTCATTGTTTGTATGAGTCAGTATCCTGATAAATATTAAAGAGGTCTGAGTAATGGTGCTCCAAGGCAATATTTATTCCAAGGCATTACGATAATTAGATAATAATATAATAGAGTAATGTGGATAGGTTTTTAAAGTAGGTAGAGGTATGCACTGTGTGAACATACTTCATGTCTTGATTAAGGCCATGAAATGTAGCCTAGTTGAGAATCCAGTAAGTGGATCTAGCTCACAGGATTTTTCAGGATGTCACACACAGGAATAACACAGAGCATCCGGTCAGTCTTCAAAATGAAACACCCTGCGCCGTTCAGCTACGTAACCATGGGAGAAGCACAAAAATCAAGTGAAACGTACCAAAAAATCAGGCGGAAACGCGCCTGGTGGGGTGTATCCATCCTGTATGGAGGATAGAAGAAAAGCAGGCGTCATAGAGCGATTCCCGGTGGAATCGAGGCATAAATCATTTAGTGTAACATACATTTTTGTGTGAAAGATTACCATCATATTTTCACAGGGCGATGCCGTCAAATAGCATTTTTAGTCCGCCTATCTTGAGAAAGGTAGTAAAACATTAAATATTAAGTGAAATACTTGATTCAACAACGGCTTTCTGCTATAGAGAAGGTCCAAAGATCACCCTGCAAGTCAGTCACAACAGGACTATCCTGAAAATTCAAGACTTCAAGAAAAACCAGGCAGACTCACACACCTTCTGAATCATACGATAATTGAAGTACTCAATCGCAGCGGATCTATTTGTGTTTAGTAGAAACCATGCTGCTGAATTACTGACAGGCTTGGTGAGGTTGGGATACACAAGGCCAGCCTTCTTACTTGTGACCCTAGCACTCTGGATTAAGTGGAATACAAGTTGAAGGATTTGCATGTTATTTCTCATGGGCCAGAACAGTTAATTTCCCTACGTACAGACTTGAAACTCAAGATCCCAGAGCCTGACCCGTGGTGTTTCCCTAACATATAGCCCAGAGCTGTTTGAGTGAGTGAAAGGATGACTGACTTTGCGGTTTTGCAGCATATTCCCTTTAACTTTTTGCAGCCAAACCGGTTTTATTGTAGAAGTAGGAGCTCTCAGCGGCGCTCCGGAGAGTGTATTTTAAGCCTGAGAAAATTGTGTAGGGTATTCTCAATGTAACCTTCAAAAGCAGGGAGTACATTGGGTTTACAGCTTGGCAGAGTGTGGAGTAAAGTTTGGCCCACGGTAGGCCAAATGTGATTGGATTGGGCTTTTGTGACCTTTCTGCGTGGAGTTCTCAGAAAACAACACAAATGAACTCTTTAGTTTTTCTCTAACTAAAGAAATACAGTGATTTTTGTCCAGATGTCCATGAAGGAATGAGAAAAGGAGCCGAAAGATTATGTTTAGACTTGTTACGTCTATAGAAATTTGATGGAACAGAGATAATGTGAGCAACCTCCCATGGCTGTGTCACACTGCTTACTTTGTCCATCGAAGAAAAGCACAGGAACAGGTATTCTGACTGAAGACAAAGACAGCTTTATGTGTTTTGTCGTTGGCTCACTTGTGCATTTGTATGTCCTAGTGTTTTCTAATGAAGTCGTTATGAATCATTGACCCAAATTGTGAAGTACAGACTAGTAAAACCGCAAACCAGCACACATATCAGACATTACACTCGACACTAGTAAGCCCTGTTTCCGTTGTCTGTGCCCGCAAGGATGTGATTAGCAGGTGTGACGAAACCTACACGACTGCATTTAGCAGTCTATACACTCAGTTGGGAAATATTCTAAGTATGTTTAGAAGAAACTCCTTATCATGCTCTTTGGCATGTAGCTAATGTCATCAATGCTTGCTGAGTGAACCCAAGAAATGCCCGACTGGATAATCCTTTGTGTTAGTCCATTTCAGCGTTGGCTGTGCGGCCTCCTCGCATTTGCCTAACTGAGTAAACACTGATCACTTAATGTATAATTGTGATGTAACAAAGCCTCGACACAGGGAACTCATTTCAAGTCAGTCCTTTCAACCAGCAGGCAAATAAAGACATGCACAAGACAAGCAGTTTTACCGGTAAGATGAAATGGCAGAGGTGTGTTTTTACAGTAACAAGATGAGGCAAGTTGAACTTGCGCAGATACTTTCATTAGCGTTACAAAGTCAAAATCTGATGACAAAGTCATAGAGACATAAAGCAAAGGTTTGTATGAGTGTGTTTAATGGATAGGCCCTGTTTCTCTTGGCACCTATTGTTTTATGTATTATTTGTGTTGAGGCAGTGGACTGAATTTGCAAACGGTGACTTGTGTCTCTTTGTTTATTCCAAGTTTCCCTTCAGTAAGTGGCTCCAGCGGTACATACCATCAGTCTGATTTGTAAATAGCAGTCGTTAGCTTATTAAACGACAGTCAAACTGAGAAACCGGCAGGATAAGAAGAAACACAAGACTTCGCGGGCTGATGAAATGCTGTTGCCTGTCTGTCCAGTTTAAAAATGAATGTAGTTTCCACTGTCCTCTGGAGAACCTGTAAGACAAAGGTGTAGGTGGCTTGGGATGACAAACAAACAACTCTTATCTCATCTGCAAAGCATGTTCTTATGCATAATAGAGTATTTCAGATTGAATTGTTTCAGTCATTTGACAAGGAAAGCTGTCAAACGTTGTCTGGTCGTCAGTGTGAGGATGTGATGCTTTTCTTTGTGAAATACGAAAGTAGACTGAATTTATATAGAGTTTGTACTCTTTGTTGAATAAAACAAACAATCTGAACACATCTTCCTGGGATGTGGCAAATTATAATGCCTTTTTATGGCATTTCTTAGACTAAACAGTTAATTGAGCACAAATAATTGGTAGTTTTGACTCTAAATGGCCAGATATAACCCTTTGTAAAGCTTCGTTCAACATACATAAGTAATTTAAAGGTGTTAATCTTATCTATAATCAATATCTTTGGATTTTCAGCCATTTGACTGCTGTCTGGGAAAGGCGTTACAGGCATCAGTAGCTTCTTAGGGACCTGCTGTCATTACCACCGTTTAGTCGTTTCAGACACTGCACCCACAGCGATGGCAGCGATGGAGAACAGACACAATATCCTCTTTGAGACAGGAAGCTGCAGGGTTTATGACATGTGTGAAGTGGTAAAGACAGTGGTGCTGTGTATCCCTAAACAGGAAGCTGGTGGTTGAACTGACTTACTAATGTGATCTACAAGAAGATGTTAAACTGTCACAAAGGTTATGGTGTGTCATGACATGACAGTTTTAACTCCAGCCTATGCTGTGATATATAATACTGTTCTCCATATGACTGTGCAACTTTAGACTCCACTAAGCGTTCGACACCGATGTCTTTTACTTAGAGCTTTGTGACTGTCGGGTGCTGGTCCTGGTAAATGTAATCAACATGAGGTTTTTCTGTTGATAGCCTAGTTCAGATAAACAGCAAACTCTACATTGTACTAATCTTCTGTCAAGAAATGTCAGAATCTTTGTGACTAAACTACAAACTGATGTCATTCATGTAGTGTGTACATTAAGGGCTTTTGTTGACAACTTGCAGTGCATTAATCCATGCACTCACTTGTCACAAACCACCGTCGGGCTTCTGCTTGTTCTCTAACAAACAGTGCCGAAGGTGAAACTGAAGATTCAAACATTGACTCGGGAGCTAAGAGAGTGGTTAATGTATTCCTGACTGAGCCTGTTTTGTTTTTTAAATGTCACACATGGCTGATTGTTTGGGGCGTGGCGCCAAGTGACACTAACGGGAAGAACAGGTTTGCTGTCAGTATGCTAATGCTGGACTCTCAGTGCTATTTTTTTGCAAATTTGTATTATGTATTGCTTCGTGTTACTCGTCTGACTGTCTTTATTGTTATCAATGGGATTAGGATTGGACAAAGCCAGAAAAAAAACAAAACATTTGAATGAAACTGCCTTTGTTTTCTCTCTCTGGCTGAAGGTTTTGTGGCCCTGATGCAGAAGCTTTTAAGAGTACCCGTGTTTGCTTCTGGCTAGGATCAACACATTGTGAAGGAGTGGCGTAGTTCAAACAGGAAGTTAAAGAGTGGTCAGCACCTTGGTAAAAATCAGCCTTAAAAGTGAATTTGCAATATATTCCTCAGAGTTCAGGGTTAGTTCTCTATAAACGCACAAATCTGTACGCACCAAGAAGACTGCCTCGATTATATAACCAAAAGACAAGTCTTTGAGCTGTGAGACTGACTTAGACTCCACCCACAAAATATATCTGCAAGTAAGTGAAATGTGAAAGTGAAATTAAGGTGGTTAGGATGCAAGAGCTCAGTCGGTTGTCACGACTTGTAAGACTGCAGGTTTGTTTGCTTGTTGAAATGATGGATTACAGACTGTTTGAACTGTCCTAAGACCTTTACAATGACGTGCATTTTGTAATAGGGTGGAGTTTGACTTTTGGACTCTTGGGCCTTATTTATTGTGCACACACTATTAAAACACGATCTGTATCTGGATATGGTCTACAGATAATGAACAACCAAATCATGAGTACTGGCATTCACACATACGATCAGATGTGCAAGTGGTCTGGCAGTGCAATAACATCATGATTGAATTATGTGCTTTTTTTTCCCCCTTACCCACATTAAACATCCAGAATAGTTATACACCGGAGTCTGTAGCATTGAATATTACTGGAAATCATTAAAAATTAATCAGAAGTCATTAAGGCTGGGAATGTACTGAAAGAGCCTGGTTAATTTTATAATAATGAGATGCATGGTTGGCCTGTCCACCAGCCATGCTGAATGAACTCCCATAACAGCTTACCATAA
Organism: Protonibea diacanthus; assembly: GCA_028641955.1. Taxonomy (NCBI): domain Eukaryota; kingdom Metazoa; phylum Chordata; class Actinopteri; family Sciaenidae; genus Protonibea; species Protonibea diacanthus. Next base: position 13,748,166 of record CM053989.1, read on the forward strand.
CATGTTTTCAGATCAGTAAAGCCTGGTTAAGATCCAGCAGCCTCCAGACAAAACATTACATTTACCTAAGCACAGAGCTTCAGGACAGTAAGATAATATGAAGGGGAGAGGACACTGGTCTCGTTTCCTCTTAAAAGTAAACATGCATTTTTCCTACAGCCTAAACGTTCAAGATTTTAAATGAGTGAAGTGTTCCCTAACCAGTCCTTAAATCTATATACTAACAGGTGGTTGTAAAAAAAAAAAATACTGCAGCTTGGATTCATGTTCACGATTCAAATGGTGACACATTTTTACATCATAAAAACCCACAACTTGATCCCATTGTCTGCCTGGACTGCACAGCCATTGTGTCGCACTGTGTTTGCGTTCCTCGTGCACGAGAATAGAGAACAAAGTTGTTTATTCAGCCATATTTAGAGAAAAATATGTGTTTGCAACATACCAGACACATAGATCAAAAGAATGCAGAGCATATTTAACAGCAACTAAAGCAATTGAATGATGAATGTATGGCTTCAGCAGCCGAGCCCTCATGGTCAGCTGCTTTGTGACTAGGAATAGCAGAGAAAATACAAAGCCAGAGGGAATTTAGGAGGTGGCGTTTTTTCTTTCTGTTCATGTCAAAACATTAAGGGAACCTGACGCAGTATTGTTATCTGCCTGCTTCACCACCGCACAGGCGAGGCCCTGCCTGCTCTTGTTATGGGTGTCAAGTACATGCTTGCGCTAATTGCTTTGGCCTTTTTAAATAAGTGTGCCAACTGGATCTTTCTCTCAGAAACTGACAACAAAGACGGATCTCTGTACTTTTTAAGTAGTGACTTGTGACCATGACACTCTCTAAACAATTTCATGAGTTGTGTCTGTGGCCTGGCGTCCAATCTGATAACACAGCGGAGAGTAAAGGAGTCTGTCGGAGAAATTAGACAAACTTTGAACTGGGAGATAAAAAGTAAAATCTGCTGTCAGACATCCAAAAGCAAAGGTAACAAAAAAAAAACGTTCAAGGCTTGTCTTTTTTGGATAAAGAAATAACAGAAATAAAAGACGGCATGCTGACACTGGCCCTCATTGTGTTTGTGTTCTCATGCTAAACCTTTTTGACTAGAACAATGCCCTGAAGCTTTGCCTTGAAGTCTTTTTCTTGCTTTTGGTTTCAGTCAAATCCGCCCGTCAGTTTGTCTGGTTAGTGCTCAGCCTGCCAGCCATCCAATCCAAATACATTACAAGCTGATGAATGGCAACCAATCAGCAGACACACTTGTCATAGTAGGAAAAGCACAGGTGTTACTAATAACATTAACGATCTGGTAAGCCATGACTGTGTGTCAGCATACACACGCTCAGCTCCCCGAAACTGAAGCAGCTAAATGAATTCAACCATCAGCAATAATTGTATTATCTTCACCTGTGCTTTTCCCACTGTGACACGTCAACATGTCGGCTGCGTTAAAAGCCTGATACAGTCATTCCTTGCAAAGAGCAGTCACCGTCACGTAGCTGATCTATTCTCATACAACAAAAGACACACAGGATGTTTCCATTGATGTACGAGAACGACACGGGAAAAACAACTATTAAACCCTCTCTTCTCACACATGTTCACCTCCACGGGTGTGTTCACTTCATTGGCCTCATTAGACATCTTGTCTAGTCTAGTTCTGTTGTTCATGTTGGAGCAAGAGAGAACTCCCACCGATTATCTCTCTTTCTCATATTGTGCACCCCATTTCATTCACATGATAGCCCCATCCATTTTGACGTTGACCTGACCTGAGCGGAGCAGAGGTCTAATGCTGCTTTGAAGTTTGCCATTTGTGTTACAAAACATAAAATCACATTAAAGGTGGGGTAGGAGATGTTGGGAAAACGGTTCCAGCAGGCTATATTTTGAAAATACACACCATGCCTTTTCTTCAGACCGCCCCTCGAAACCATGCCTTCAAAGTAATGGACGGGTCTCTATTCGTTCACGAATGGGTGAACGCGCAGAGGGGGAGGAAGAAGCGGACTGAAGTTTGATGGACGTGTCAGGATCCAATCGTAATGAGCAGCCCCGTCAACGTGATTGGACGGTGTTTTCCCATGATTTCGCCCTCTAGACGGGACTAAAACATTTCGTTTTTTTTGACAAACCTTCTATTTTACTGGCTGCAATGGGGTCGTGAAGAGGTTTTCAAGCAATATGGTAAAAAATGCTCCAGAAAACATCTCCTACCCCACCTTTAAGTTTAATATAATTAAATAAATAGACTAGAATTCATTCCATCAGACTGATTTACAGTACCATCCTAAATAGAGATAGCTTTCCTCCCAACAAAAATGATTTGAGATTGTGTTTGTTGAATTATTTTTTTGCATACAAAGGATGATGGTACAGGAATGTTGCGACCATATTTGTGTATCAGGTAAACAATATTTCAGGTGTTTTTCTTTTTTTTTTTGGGGAGGCCGGGGGGTTTAAAATGTGAGACCCTTTTAATTCTTCTTACTGAATGTGCTTTTTACCTTTCAGCCATTTTTCCAGCTGGTGAAACTAAGAAAACTTGGTCTGAGTGACAATGAGATCCAGAGACTTCCACCAGAAATAGCCAACTTCATGCAGCTGGTAGAACTGGATGTCTCACGAAATGGTAAGAAGGGAAAACGCTGATAGACCAGAACAACACAAAAGTAAATTAGAATATTATTGTATTTATATTATTAACACCTGCCCATTTCTTACACATTTTAACTTCATTTCAATGTCTTTTCCTCATATCTGTGAGAATATAATAACTATTGAGCAAGACGGAGCTCAGTTCAGCAAATGAATCACATTGACAGATTTACTAGGGAAGCTGATGAAACAAATAAGTATAAAAAGATGGTTTGCATTAGCGTGAAAGTCCCAAGCTGTCTGTATAGACCCGAACATATTCCTTTCGACACACTGGTGAAGTTTCTCCTGCAGCACAACAGACTGTTCACAGTTGTGGCTGTAGAGCAAAACCAAAATCAGAAGGTTGACAGTGCTGTTTGTACTGAGTGGAGCGGAGCACTGCATGGTGCACTGCATTTAATCAAACAGGTTTATTCTACATTAGATACTTATGATATGATATTTAAACTACTGCTGGTTGTAATAGTATTTATTTGTGAAGTTAGAGCATGTTTTAAGACCTGAATGGAGTATTGTAACATGTTTCTTTTTTCTTATTCAGATATCATGGAAATTCCAGAGAGCATTTCATACTGCAAAGCCCTTCAAGTTGCAGATTTCAGTGGAAATCCATTATCAAGGTAGTCCTACTTATTTTACTTTTGAAAAACAAATTACCTGACGTATTTAATGCTTTAATATTGGTCTCTTCTAAAATATTCAGCTGTCAAGGTTTGGAACATTGCTAACAGCCTACATTTTACATTCATTGATTTGGATTTATTTGATACTTATTGATCTCCCCTTTTAATAAAAAGGCCTATTTATCCAGATTTAAAAATGTTGGGATAATAAAAGCAGGGCGTACATGTCTGAAATGATTCAAAGAATATTTTTTTACTGATGGAGAGGAATTCATATTTCCATTGTCTGTATGTTTCATGCTGTTATACCCACCGTTCCAAACACTTATCCACCTCTCTTGACAGTTTGCAGATTGTGTGTAGTATGCTTTTCATTGTGTGGGTGAGGCTGAGTCTCATTTGCACCTCAGCAGGGGCCAAGCCACACTGCTTTGCAGTATATAGTTTAGGAGGGAACAATGACTAGTATTACAAAGAAAGGCATTGGCATTCAATACTGTTAAAGTGCACACTCTTTTTCCACAGTGTTAACCTAAATTTCCACTCTTTCATCAGCCCCCCCCCTTTTTTAAACCATTTTATAGGAAAGGTCTAGATTATAGTGTGGGTTAGCAGGAATGTGATGGATTCTCTTGTCAATCTTAAATTCATAAAATTCTTATTCATCATTTCTTAAATTAATGGGAATATAAATAGTCCTATCTGTAATTTTCAACTGTATAAATTACAGCTATATTCAAGCAGAGCTCAAAGGATGCAAGAAGCATGATTTGGATGTTGCTGTTAAGGACCAAAGTGTGACCACAACCACCAACTATGTAGTTCCATGTGGCCTGCCTGTAAAATTTAAATAGATCTAATATTCAAGTTGTCTCTATGCGAATATGGGTACATAGTATCCTTTGGCAGAGCACCTTATCACTGTGACCCTTTTATTGCCTTGTATCAGATACAATATTATCAAACTGTTTGCGTAGCATGTGCATGTGGTGTTATTCAACCATTGCTGAAAAATGCCCAGGATCATTCAACTTTATCCCATGTAATCCCAGTCCAACATCCTGGAGCTAAATGTGAATATACAAGTTAAAACATCTGATTTTAAAGCACTTCTTGGATAGAAAGGGCGGAGCTGAATATCAACAAACACAGATAAACTTATCAAGAGTTTATGGCTGAAGTGTGTTGAACTCTTGCTTCACCTTACTTGCAGTAGAATCTCAATAGAAATGAGAGCATCCAATTAGAATCTTCTTCTCAGTCGCGGTAAAACGCTAATATACAAGTTTATGTTAAAAAATATGCATTGAAGTAAAATTATCCTCTGTGTACTCCACTCTGAGCTCTGTATGCATCTCACATCATGACCTCTTTCTTTATTTTTCCAGGTTACCTGAGACCTTTCCAGAGCTGCGGAATCTAACATGCCTTTCCATCAATGATATTTCATTGCAAGTTCTTCCAGAAAACATTGGAAAGTGAGTAAATGCACAGTATTACACCATACATACGCTGACATATTACTTCAAGGCTTTGCCAGTAAAACATTTCCACACAATTTCATAGCAGAGGCCAAAAATCTTACCTAGAAATGATGAATATCCATGTTCCTTTGATCAAATGGTATACGAACCGCGTTAAGGATGTGGGACTGCAACTACTTTGGTCAACCAAACCACTTAGTATTTTTCATTAAACTGCACTTGAGCTCAAACATTTCTTTGATGGCACTTCTCTGTGTTCTTCTCTAGTGGCAAATTAGCCAGGCTGACAGGCTGTTTTTTAGCCAGCGAACACAATGAGACGAGGTCCTCCTACACAGCCAATTAACACATGGCACGACAGTGTTCCTTCTTTGCTAAAATATTACAAAAACCTGTGGTGTTTTCAGATCATTAGTAAACCTCCTACTCCACAACTCTCCAAAGGTTGTGCAGTAATTGCTATTAGCAACACACATCCACATCTTTTCTGTGGTCTCTCTTTTAGCTGATTGTAATTATTTCTTCTGAAGTGTCCTCCATCTCACTAGGGGAAAACATGACACATCAGTCCGTGTCCTCTCCTTGGCTGCATTGTCTGTGTTCATAAAAGGCAAAAGGCTTATTGTGAGATGGCACATAATCTGCTGTAGTGAAAAATACGTCTGCCAACATTCTTAGTCCTGAGGTCTCCCTTATTGTTGAGTTCAGTTATAATTGGATTTAATAACACAACTATGTGCTTGGAGGTCAAATCGCCATAAGGGATGTCCTTAGTAGAAGTTTGTAATTCAAGGGAAACTGAATTTAAACCCATATGGAGACAGATTTACAGGGATAAACTAACTCCAGACAGCTTCTGGTACTTTTTTTTAAATCGCATACTTTCTTTTTTAAACACATTAATTGAATACAAAATACAGAATACAGAAAAAATAGATGTCAGTAAAGATGACTTTGATCACCACAGTGAAACTTTTTTAATGACGTTTTCCAGTAATTCCTTTTTTAATAATTATTGGCAGTGGTCTTGGTGGCATATTTTAACCATTAGGTAACTGCTAATGCAGTTGGAGCTAAACTAAACACAGATCTGTCTTGGCTTGCTATGGTGCCATAAATTAACTGCTGAACCTCTCAGGGATAATGCACTGATGAAAGATGAGAGTCCGACTGTGTGATTCAAGAAAAGATTCTTCTTGCTTCTTTTCAGTATTGGAGACTTTAACTGGGCGTTTTAGTCTTAATGTTGATCTGGTGTTAGACGTGTACAGTATTTAGCCTGTTCTAATCTAGATATGTCCAAAATATTCTGCAACATGTCAAGCCTCGCTGTCAAAGACTTCAAACAAACATCAAAACGATGATTTACATTTTAGCTTGCTGTGAGCTGGATGTTGCATTGGAAATGTCATTATTAATATTTTTGATTTGTAGTCTGCACTCTTTCAAATAATTTCTGTCTCAGCATGTTTCATGTACAGAAATTATTTCAGGTCCCTCCCAAAAAGATTTGTTCCTTTTTTCTTTCAGACATCTACAGATTAGCTAGTTGGCTGTAAGAGGTTTTTTCGTATTGTTGTGGTTGTTTACCATGACAACGGCTGCAAAGTGAACATAGATGAGGGCTGGAACTTTTATAGCCGAATGATTTACATTATTTTTATTTTGCACGCAGTCTCTTAGGGTTACATCTATGACGCGCGCAATTTTCCTTCCATCAAAGTCAACCTGAGTTCAGGAGATCTCCTAACACCCTTTTCCTCATGGTACGGCATGTGCTCCACATATGTCCTATATCCATCTTATATAACACGGTGACTTGAGGTCTGCTCTCTGTCAGGGGAAGAAGGTAATGAAAACCATAACACAGTTGGAAAGGGGATAAGATAAATGTTTGAGGGGTTATCAGTGGTTTGTTTCTCAACAAGGGAGTGCTTCTGACGAAAAATATCTTCAGCAGAAACCTGAGGCACTTGATGCTGTCTGGGGGTTGTTTTTTTTTAAACCTCTGGCACCGTCATGTGCAGTGCTGAATGAAAAACAAAAGACTGAACGAAAAGTAGCCGATGTTTGTCACATTTGAGGGGCAGTCATTCAAGAGAGATTTCTAGATAGACTAAATTAAGAAAGAGTTCACACCAACTAGATTGTGTGAATCGCTTTGCCTTATCACTCTGGATGAGTAACATTTATTTGCTCACATTATGAATATAAACTGCTTTTTAACCATGCAGAAACTAAAAGAAAATCTTTAAACTATCAATTACCATGCATGTTTTGTTATTTCCTGAGCTTATCCCAGATGGTTAAAGTGCATTTGTTTAGTGTTTAGATCAGGGGAATGTTGAATAAGACGTTGACTCCTCGGGCCATCTCTAATCGCTCACAATGGCTGAATTGTTTAGTCTGGGTTGTGATCAGCATGGTGGACATTGTACTCTGCTAGTTGGCTGTTATAAAATCCTCCATTAATTGGGTGCATGTACGGCACCGACGTGTAAATTAACAGCGTTGCAAGAAGATAACCCTGTACTTTGGTCTGTCATGCCATGTACACTTTTTACTCTTCATAAATATGCAGCGGTTGTTTACGATTTTACAGCCTTGATAAGGCAGACACACCTCCAAAGTACTTCCTGTTCCCACATATCTGATTACAAGACAACCATATTTTGTCTTACTAAAAAACACTCAGAGCATCATCTGTAATGCCAGTGCTGTAGAGATATGGGTAGAAGTTAGAAACCGCTTCCATGTTTTCACTAATGTGTAATCACGTATCTTTTTGTCTGCCATTGCAGCCTTTCCAATTTGGTGTCACTAGAACTCAGAGAAAATATGCTGACATTCCTGCCAGAGTAAGTATTCAACCAACTACACTGTCTGTTTGGATATACACGAGTATGTTGCCGTGTCTTCTGAGAAGCTGTGCATGTTCTTGAATGATGCCTTTCAAAGAGCAGCTTTACCACATTAACAGAGGTTAATAAGTTGTGGAACATGCAGCACGTCTCTAACTTCCCTTTGCGTTTGTCACCCACAGGTCACTATCTATGCTTCATAGACTTGAAGAACTCGACCTAGGAAATAATGAACTTTACAGTTTGGTAAGTTGTTTTCTCAGATGCTGGTGAGCTTTTTTGCTCACAGAATGAAACTTTTCCCATTTCCTTGTCCTCGTCTGTCCAAGTAGATTAGCATCCCTCGAGAACAGCTTTCACCTCTTATCATCCAGATGGGAGGATGGCCATCTGTTTTGAGCTTTGGTTTTAAGTTGTAATCTTATGTGAGCGGCCGAAAATCTGTCAGTAAATCATTTGGCATCAAAGTCAGGAAGTCAGCCTGCCAAGAAATGGCTCTTTATGTGTTTTATTCTATTTCTAGTTTATTCCTGTCATGTGTACATTTAAGTCAGATACTTTACATTGTTGGGTGCTGTCTGATTTTTCTTTTTCTGCTTTCAGTTTTGATAATGAATATTAGGTACAGTCCTAAAATAATACTGTTTTTGGCACACTGTTGACATTTCTGTTACATTTAGTAAATGTTAGGATAAATTAAGTTTTAATCTTTGAATTGACTTTGATGCCAAAAGCAGCACAATGGTTTTATGAAACCCCTTTGAGGAAAGCCTTGTATCCTAAAATGTTTGCAGGAAAAGGATAGATAACAGATAGGAAAACACAGAAAGGTTTTAGTCCCGATTTTTCTAGTAGTCTGTACCTTGCTTTGTGTGCACGCTGTGAATTTGAAAGAAAGAAAAATGAAGTCGTAGTACATTATCAGAACCGAGTCCCTTACATTGTGTTTTCTGTTCTGTTGTCTTGTGTCATCTCTTTCTCTTCTATTTTCTCTGGCTCTCACTCTTTCCTACATTTCTTCCTCCCACATAGCCAGAGTCAATAGGCTGTCTTGTCAGCTTAAAGGACTTGTGGCTGGATGGAAACCAGTTGGCTGAAATACCTGCAGTAAGCTAATCATGCAATTATTTCTTATATTTTAAATTCAGTTATCATCTCACTATGAGCTGGAGTACCACTATTTCATTAAGTTATTTTGATTTCATTGCATTGATGCAATTTTCAACAAAAAACATCTCATAAAAAATAAATAAGTCTCTGAATATAAATGTTTTGCAATGATTCCTTTAACATTACCAAAGTGACTGCATATGAATATTTGCTCTCATATTATAGTAACTTATAATTCTCTGCTCTGGACTTTAGGAGATGGGCAGTATGAAAAACCTGTTGTGTCTGGATGTGTCAGAAAACAAAATGGAGCGACTTCCAGAGGAGTTAGGTGGCCTGGTGTCGCTCACAGACCTGCTGGTGTCTCAGAACATCATTGACGCTCTACCAGAAACCATAGGTGAGCATCTGAATTCTTCTTTCTCCTCAGCTTGTTGGCACATTCTTATATTAAGCCTTTTTAATGTGTCCTGTATATAGCAATCCTCTGTGCTTTGGTACATTAGTGAAAATATTTATTTTGATTAATGTTTTTCTTTTCCGTGTCTTCAGGAAAGCTACGGAAACTTTCTATATTGAAAGCTGACCAGAACAGGCTAACTTATCTTCCAGAGAGCATTGGGAACTGTGAAAGCATCACTGAACTTGTGCTCACAGAGAACCATATACAGGTATGTCTGCAACTGCTTTACTCCTCAGAGTGAAGAAAACACTGTAGGATCACTCCCTTCACACTTTTTTTTTTTTTGCTTGTAGGCCAGCTGTAGGCTGATGTACAATGTATTTCAATTTAACATAAAATAATTACTAACACATCTTTTAACACAGTCACATAAACACAGTCAATATTAGAGCAGCAGCACATCACATAATAAGATGAGGTGGACTTTAATGATCCCACACCAGGAAAATTCACTTGTTACAGCGGCTGAAAGATTTTCTCCTTTATAAGGTCATACAATAATCTTCCTTTTGTGCTTGGCTATGCTTTTTTTTAATGACTGAAAACATTAGCATCATCTAGAATAACATCTGGAATGTAAAAGGAATGCATTAAGGTGTTTGGTAATCATAAGAATAAAGCAACATCCACAGGTCTGCATGATGTGGGTCAGCATATTTTGAGGATAGACTAAAAGCAGAGAGAGGACTCAATTTCCAAGTCAGGTGAAATAGCTCAGGGCAGGTTGTTATGGATGCATTAATTCACTGATACACAGTGAAACAGAGATTCAGGGGATGTGTACATGGCCGCTCTCACTAACACATCTCATTTGTCCCTGTGCATGAGAGCCCATCACTGTACTGGTGACACATGGATAGATAATTTAAAAAGACAAATGAGATATAAATATTGTTATCGTGCCTTTGTGGTTATTAAGCTTGACTTATTTATTGTTAACAGAGTTTGCCGAGGAGTATTGGGAAACTGAAGCGACTTTCCAACTTCAACTGTGACAGAAACCAGCTAGCGTCATTACCTAAGGAGGTAAGCTATTCTTTTATCAACCAACAGCCTGTCACTAAAGTGTGAGAGACAGACAGCTGAGGCAAGTGATGACCTAAAACTGAAAATGAAGAGCCGAACTGAAAAAGTACCAAGTCTGTGTGTGTTTTGTTCCCTTAAAGAACTAAAAATAGCCAACCTTGATAGCTAACCAGTCCAGCAGTGACTGAGGACAGAGACATGCTAAAAAGAGGACTGGCCTTAAAATAAAATAATTAATAAAAACAGAAAAGTTACAAAACACCAGATGTACGAACCAGGTTTAACACTGAGCCTGTTCATTTGGAGTAGAAATGATCACCTATACAGAGTTAACTTTTAAACCAGTAGATATGTACAAAAGATCAATGAAAGTCACACAATCCACCCACTGAAGGAGAAACCAGAAAGACAGATGAGATGTGATGACACTTCTCATCCCAGAATTCAACAGAAAGTATGCTCTAGTTAACAATCTAACCAAAATCAGAATTTATTTATTGTTATATTGACACTCTTTGCCTGTAGGTGGCGCACATCGATATGGTCTAAATCTTGGATTGGAGTCATTTGATTACATTCAAATTATTACAAACCTGTGTTTTTTTTTTTCTTCAATAAAATAGTTTGTTTTGCATACACTATGTATTGCTGTTAAGGTAGACTGCAGCTATTGTTATGTAATTCCTTAAAGCAACTGTTGAGATTTTCATTGGCTCAGATTGTCTAAGCTTCATTCACGTTCGGGTCAACAGTGCTCTCACTTGTCGTGCTCTCTCATTTCACTTTCACTGCTCAGTGCTCCGGTTCGTTTCAGCCTCCGTCTTGAGTGTCTCCATTGTGTTTGTATGTGACATTCATTTCTAACCTCTCGTCTGTTTAAGTGAAGGCACGCCTGCTTTAAAGCTTCATCTGAAAGGCTCCTTTAGACGCCGTACAATGCCCCCTGTGTCTTAATGATGCAAAGACTGCAGTGTTTGGAGGAAAATTACAGTTGGCCTACATAATGAATTGATAGGGATGGTGTCACTGTTTTCTCAAACCAGCATTGCATGACACGTCTAACAATCACAGTGTAACCATGGCCCCGAGTATTGATTTGTGCTCCGCTGAGCTACTTGACCATTGGCTCAGTTTTATGGATTCAGTTGATTGTTGATTAGTTCGCTCATAACACTTTTTTCTCTGGCAGAATTTTGTCCATGCTTACATGGAAACAGACATAATAATGTTTTGCTCATATTGTGTTTACTGATGACTCAGTCTCAGTCTTTTCTGATAAGCAGTCTTTTCTAATTTACTCGTGTGAATGATGAGCTTAACGTTTTAGCATGATGAATCTCTGTAACAACATCCCGCTCGGGTCTGAGTAGATTAATAGATTACAACTTCAGTTTAGCTGGCCCACAAAGTCTCCTCTTTGTCTGGCTACTAGGTCTAATTGTTCCTAATTTTAGGTCCCATTGACTTTTAACTGCTCTGCCCTTGAGATCACCAATTCCACGGGACAAAGTGCCCGAAACAACAAATTTGCTCTGGTGTCTTTTTGTTAAAATGTTTCCGTGTGTCTGCTCATTCGATGTTTTCATGCGTCACAGGACACCTGTGCTCTGACTGACACACAGCCTAACCATGTTGTCCCCTCTGTTATCCAGATCGGAGGCTGCACTGGTCTGAATGTCTTCTGTGTACGAGAGAACAGACTGTCGAGGATACCGTCAGAGCTGTCGCAAGCCACAGAACTCCATGTGCTCGACGTCTCTGGAAATAGGTCTGTCAACAACAACAACACACTCATCCTGTTTATAATACACATTGTGCTCAAGTGATTTAGATTAAATGGTAATTATAAAATCACATGAACCAGAACTGAGTTATGCTTCATCATCCTTGATAAGTTTATGCCAAAATACGCGTTTTTTTGATGCCTAAAGATTATCTTGATGTTTTGACCATATTCTGCACTGTAAGTCAGAGGTTGTTTTGGCTGCGGTTCTCTGTGAGTACCTGTTTTAGTCCGAGCTTTGTCTTCAGAGAAATCTGCAGGAATGTCTTCTGCTTTAGTCACACACAAACATGCTCACCTCAGTGTCTGGGGAGTGTTTTCCCCTCCTCCCTGTTGTCAAAACAACCACCAAGTTCCTCATCCTAACGTGACACAAATACTAATCCAGAAATGATGATGATGATGATGACCTGTGGAGTATTTTGTGGTTTTCTTTAAATCCTGTATGATATGAGCCAGTTAGTGATCTATATCCTTGTTTGTTTTCAGGCTCGTCCACTTACCGATGTCACTGACCACACTACGACTGAAGGCCTTGTGGTTGTCAGAAAACCAGTCGCAGCCACTCCTAACCTTTCAGACCGACGAGGATCCTGACTCAGGCGAGAAGGTGCTCACCTGCGTGTTGCTGCCTCAACAGCCGTTTGAATTAGACAATAAAGGTAATGTTTATCATCAAGTGGAAGATAATCCTCAGATGTTTTGAATAACCGCAGTGAATCATCTGTGCAGTGACTGCATCTAGACATTTCTATCATAGCGTGTGTGTTCGTAGTATCTCCATGTTTCCTAAGTCGGACCTCTCCTAGAGTTAAATGACTTTGAGTCGACGCTGTGACATTTGAGTAATATTCCCCATCAGTTCATGCGTGGTCTGCGAGTATTTAGTGTGCCGTGATTTTTGATGACATTATCACATGATCTGCTCGGGGAAGCACACTGTGTTCTGCGCCCCCTCTGATCCTTCCCTGCAGTATCAGTTGATTATGAGGTCCTATAACAGATAACAGATCAGGGCCTCTCCTGTCCCTTGAGGCCCTCCTTAGTTATGTTTTTCAGAAATGCGGTGGATTGGACAGCTAAAGAGGCTTAGCAGCGACTGGCTTGCTGCCATTAAAAGCTCACCCACTGGGTGTAGAGATGCGGCCGAGGGCCGGCTCTATCTCTGCCTGATACAACAGTTTATTGTAATTTTTTTTTTTTCCTTCGCTGTCATCCACAGCCTTACCCCTAAATCTGTATTTGTGATTCATTTGCTCTTTTGCTCATCACTGTATTTTGCATTTGAAAAGATGTTTGTTTCTCCCTGGGAAAAAAAAAATGATGCATGCATGCATGTATTCATTTTGTGACGTGCTCTCCTCCTGTGGGAAAGATACAGATATAAGGCTGGTGGAGGTCAGATGAATGAGGCTGAAGCTGAGGCTGGGGGCAGGGAAGATTGTGTTGCTGTAAGCCTGTGACTAAGCTGGGATTTGAAACTGTGATCTGGCAGTTTCAGGCTCTGGGATATGTGGTAGCTTTTCATTTCTTGAGTCGGCAGATTGCAGAGAAGCAATCATAACCACCATATCGATCTTAATCTGTTGAAATATTCGCTTCAGCTTACACTTTAGTTTTGATGTATGCACGAACTCCAGTGATGCAAATGGTGTTTTGTCTCTTTTTAAAACGACCACAGGCTCTGATAATCTTGCCCGCTGTGGAGCCCTGGAGAGCCTGGTGAATGACATGGCAGATGATACGTGGGACAACAAAGCGGTAAACCGGATCAGTGCCATTCACTTCCTGGACGACGACGATGATGAGGAGGATGATGGCAAGGTGAGCAAGCTTGAGGGCAAATTTCACAGCCATCTGGTAGTTGATGCTCGTGGTGCAGAGGACAAAAAGGGCTATCATTAGAGTCAGTAGGATTAATTCATTCTAGAGATATCTGTACACCGTGCCTGATTCCAGGCAGAGAAGCAGCTTTAAATTCATATGAGACTTAGCACAATACATTATACAGATTTCCTCCGGGCAAACTTTTCAGGCTCACAAATCTTTTTTTGCTTTAAGCCCTGTGTACAACATTTAACAGCAATCCATAATATAGATTTTGAGATATTTCAGTCTGGATCAAAGCACCGACAGACTGGCAGACTGTCATCGCCATCTGCATTAGACACTAGTGCAGCCAAAGACTTGAGTTTCTTTTTTCAGATGCAAGCAATTGCTATTTGTCCTGCAAATAAAACAAATGTGACACCAATGTGAATCCGTTTCCGTTAACACAGGGAACACTACTTCGGCGGGCCACGCCTCACCCCGGCGAGCTGAAAACAATGAAGAAAGCGGCCGAGAACCTCCGCAACGACCTGAACGCTGCCAAAGGCCTGGACTCCAACAAAAACGAGGTCAATAATGCTGCAGACAGAGTGACCACGTCTGTGTGACCTTTTTACCTCAGAAATGTTTTTTTACCTCCTGTGTCTCGCCGTGTCGTCCCGCACAAACCCCGCAGATCCCCCCCTCTCCCCTCTTTTTTTTTTTTTTTTCATTTTACCTACGAACCCCCGGTGTGGCCTACCCCTCCGCTGATTAAACCCTGGGACACCTGTAACCTTACTCCATCTCCAGCCCTGTGTAAAAACGTGTTTGACTCAGGGCCGCTGTGCCTTCCTCTTTTTAATTCATGTCCACAGCAATAATCTGCACAGAGATGCTCCTTTTTAAAAAAGATATTTTAAAGATTTCTTACTTTTTTTAAATGCCTCTTTTTAAAAATATACATTAGGTAGTTGCACTATTCTAAGTCTTTATAATATGGTCAAACCTTCGTAAATGTATTATATATTTGTTCTATATCTATTTTTAAAACACTGGGTGAATATTTCTTTTTACGTTTTGGGCAAACATAAAAGCAGGAGTTTTTTGGACCTACTGATTAAGGATTATTGTATAGTCTCTTGTGAATATTGATACTTTTATACTTTTTGGCAGCTCAGTTGTAAATAAAAATGTATAGCATATTTCTTAATCAGTTGCAGATTTTTAAACTTTTTTTTTTCTTCTTGGTACTTTTTTCTTTTTTTTTTTTTTTGAATCAAAACAATGAACAAAACGCAGTCACTAATGTCTTATTCAATCCATATAATTGTCACTGGGTGAATGGATGGCCTTGTGTCCTGTCAAACATCTAGACGTATTTTTGCATAATAAATAGATTTGATTACTTAATTAAGTTTGGATTTAAAAGTACTGCACATCAAACTTTAATTACTCATCTGCAGTGTAACTGTGCAGAAGTAACAATGCTGTCTTATTTATATGTGCTGTGCTTCACTGCTTTGCAATGTTTTTCAAACAGATGCCAAAAAAAAAAAAACAACACAAGTTTTCTTTTAGTTTAACAGAGTACTGTATAGAATAATCATCTGAGGTGTTTGGTGAGAGTGACGTTCGTGCCACAAGATGGCATCCTTTCTAAAAATGCAGTTGTTAGAAGTTCCACTTTAATGCACTTCTCAGCGTTTCTCAAATCCTTTTTTTCCATGGTACATGATAATAATTGTATTATTTTGTTTTTAAATTGATTTGCAAAAAGTGGACCAGAGAAAGTGGTTCAAGTGTTGGTTTTTATGTTTTTAATTATTTTCTGATCGAACTGCACAAAACGGATCTCGAGTTGGCACTGTGCCTTGAGATTTTAATGACTTTTTAACCACTGATCAATAAAATGAGTGCAACACTAAACAACATGTTTGTTATTCCTTTTAATTTTATTAGTCAGCCTCTCAAGTTTAGACAGACTATCAAATACTTTCTAATGTTATCTCAGCTGAGTTGAACTTTTAAATGTCAGATTCAAAAACAAGATTTGGTGTTTATATATCTAAAAATAACCTATTAATAAAGTAAGCTCAGCTTTAAAACTGGCATGCTTTGAGGAAATAACCAGATACTCCATTTCCTGCCCCTCCATTGCTTGTTTTGTCTGTCTAGCAGTGCACGATGTTTCTGTGAAGCTCTGCCAGCATGTGACGGAGTTCATCTGTCTACCCTGAACGTGCTGCATGTTGTACTGACACTGTATATACATTTTTGTGCTTGTCACAGTATAAATCTAAGAGAATAATGATATAGCCCTGATGCTAATGTTCATCTTTTTTTTTCATTCATCATTTTGAGAACTGCTAATTCACCTGACAGTATCTTTTATCCGTGAAGCCTTGTGACTTTTACTGGCATTCAGTTTCAGTTACTGAACTGCTTGTATTAACATATGTCGAAGTGCTTTTAGATGGCCTTCCTATACTTTTAAGTGGAAGCCACTTCAGTGAGACTAAAATGCATTTCAAGCATGGCGTCTTTTTTTTCCACTCTCTTTCTTTGCCTCCTTATCAAGATGCACTCAGAAGACATATTTAGGCAGAGAAAGAGACAGACAAATTAAGCTTTGCTGCTCTTTTGTGAGACTAGTGCAATTACAGTCTGCAGTAATAGCTGTTTTGGTGCCCTCTGGTGCACAAAATAAGCATGCATTATGAATAATCTCATTAGTATGTTTTAAGTACACTACTTAAAACAAGATTCCTCCGAGGAGTATCTTTAAGAAATCGTGCTGCTTCTTCTTTATGTCCATTAATTTGAGTGACATGGTTTCATAAGGCTAATTCATCTCTGTCACTAGTCATTTCTTTCAAGATATTACACTGACATTAAATTTTCAGCATCAGGTGATTTCTTCTGACTATCTCCAGGAGTGTAGAAATCCTCATACTAACCCGTCCCTCAGGACCAGTAGCCAAAACTGGGCCATCCCAGACTTCAGCTGGGTTGCAAACAAGTGTCAGCAGGCAGCATCCCAGCTGTTCCCAGCCAGTGACAGTATGCGTGGTCGCTGCTCCAACGCAGACAAGGATGCAGAGGAAATTGAGCGACTTGATGAGGTCTGTTTTTCCAATTTAGGAATCTTAGTCAGTTCCTGTTGTTTATCTTCATTTATATCTGAGCAGATGTTTGTTTAACTGAATGTTTCATCCTTTTCTGTCAATATATTTTCTTGTGAGGGAACCCAGTGCGAAACATGAGCCTCTGCGGATGTAGCCTGCAGATGGACAATAAAAGCATTGAATCATTTTTCTTATCTGCAGGATGGAGCAGGCCGGCTGTCAGAGAGCGATGCCTCATCGCGCGTGTTTGGCCTTCGAACAAGTGAAATCAGCAAAGGCAGGAAATTTCATCATCACAGAGCTCTTAACGCGGGGTCCGGTCTCCATGGAGACCCTGCCCATGGCATAAAGATCTCCTCCATCACAGGGCTTCTCAAGTCTTCTGCGGTGACAGAGAAGACACTTCCTCAGGAATCACTCATCTCCCAAGTGCCATTAAGAGTAACTGCACGCTGCATCTTTCTTAAATGTCAAATTATCTCTGCAGGGTCGCACTATGCCCCGCAGGAAACCGTACTGATTGTGGCAAATTATGGCAAATCCAATTTTTGCTTGTTAACTCTGCCCCACTCAGCCCTTAATTGCATACATAAATTCTAGATTTTTTTTTTATTATTAGTATTGAAACAATTTCCTCTTAGTTACAGATTAAAGTGTCTGGCCAGAGGGGTAGTTTGGGAATCAGCATCGCTGGTGGGAAGGGCTCTCTGCCTTACAAAGACCACGATGAAGTAAGTGCTGTTGCAGAAGAGCTTGCATTGCTCAGTGTCTTGCAGCAGAGTGTGAATGAAGATGATGAGAAGGAGCAGCAGCAGCAGCAGCAGCAGCAGCCATTCTAGAAAAAAAGAAGCTTTTTTTCATACTTTCATTCAAGCTAATGTGTTTGTTTCCTCTCAGGGCATTTTTATCTCCAGAGTAAATAAAGGTGGGGCATCAGAAAAAGCAGGGATCCATGTTGGAGACAGATTGCTGGAGGTAGGCAAGATTTTTTTCTCATGCTTGTAATCATAATTTCTCCTTCACTGACTGTTAAATATACAACCCAGCATGTGAAACATTGTCTGCTAAGTGGAAATCACACACATATCCTCCATGGCTGTGAGAATATCATTAAAAAACCTGCTTCCTTCCTGCTGGTGTTCCTCTTATGACCAGTGGAGGGCATTGTAAGACCATCAGAGGACACTCAGCTGGGAACTTCCTTCATTGATAAAACCAGAGTGAGGCCAAAAAACAAAAATAAATAAACAAGTAAATAACCTAGATCAATCTTTAGATTCACGCCTTGGTATATTCAAGCTGATTAGAAACATCCTTATCGGTGCCTGTAGCGGCTGTAGTTATTTTCAGATAACCCATGTTGCTCCCTCACCTCTGACTCCTGCTCCTACTTTCACCAGCCCTAAAAAGTATAATATAACCACGGCCCATCCAGGTCAATGGCCTTAACATGCAGACCGCGACCCACCAAGAGGCTGTCAGCGCCCTCAGGAATGCTGGGAGCTGCATTAAGATGAAAGTGCTCCGAGAGAGGCTGCTACACCCAGAGGTGTGTGACCTGGAGGAGCCACAGTATCCTCAGGACGTGACGGGACGACAGCAATGTAGCCAGGATGGCGGAGGCCAGATAATGGAGAGCGCAGAAGACTGTTTGTCCAAGAAAATTGAGGCGGCCGTCTGCAACGGCAATGGCATTGTGGGTGGTGTACTCAAATCACAGCACAAACAGAAATTTTAAAGTTCACCGTCAGCTTGCAGTGTGTATATATAATATGTGGGTTTAAAAAAAAATGACTCCCATCAGTCAGTCTTTTGTCTTTTTGTGTTTCAGTGTGATTTGGAGGATGACCTGAATAGGACCTTGTCTAAACTGGAGGCAGAGGCCTTGATAAAAAATGACTCCCCTGAAGGAGAGAAACATACGATGACAGTAAGCAGATCCTTCTCAAACATATACATACGCATATACTACTTACTCGATTATCTTACATTGAAATGACCTTTCCAGTTTCAATAGATTCAAAGATATGACCTGAATTTGCTGAGATTTTGGCATGCACGCACCACATTACATGATGACTTGCTCAATTTCCTTCCCAATCCTGTTTCCTTCTCTGGCAATCATCTGACAGATCCCACGGATCATCCTCACTCATCCCTCTACCTCAGACGAAGACGTGGAGCTCTTGACACAGAGCCCCGGCAGAGAGACACTACATGATTTTGAAATTCAAGATGGAGGTGTACACGCTGTCTGTTTCGACAGCGCTTTTTACCCACCTTGACCCCAGTGTAGGGTACATACATAAAGGACACGGACTGTTATTACCCAGCTCTCTGGCTTTTTTTTTTTTTTTTGGTGCTGAAGCATTTTCAGTGATATTACAGTGGTGGGTTAATGTAAAATAAATTGGTGTAATGTGTTTTTTATTGTCAATGCAAAGCTTTTTTTGACTGTCAGACTCAACTGCTGCTAATAACATTTTATGATATTTAAGTTATTAAGAAAAATGGACACATTTAAGACTTTATTTTTATTACTAAAACCACAGTTTTGCCTGTGCACCTACACTGAATGGAGACAGTAAAGCATGAATGTCTCTAATGTCCAAAGAAAGAGAGAAGAAATACATGTCATGATGTTAAATACAGCCAATTAAACATTGAATGCTGCTGGCTACCTCTACTTCACACCGACGTGCTGTAATTACGGATGTGCTGGTAAAGAGTGTCTCTGCCCGCAACAATGTGAAGCCCTCAAACTTTTTATAGTCGAGATAAAATGCCACATGGCTGAGCAGAGTGCACAGCGGGGAGTCTGAGTCCTGCAGAGCCGCGAGACAGACTGAACTCTGCTTCACATGTTCACACACCTCCTGTATAAGCTAAATTCAGACTTGTCAGATTAGGACCAGGAAAAAAGGCATCAGACATCACACTGGAAGAATTTATAATCTCGCCTCCAAAGCCTAGAATTTGCAATCTATAAATGTCAATACATACTTGTATTGTGTATTTTAACAGCTTTTACATTCCTCACTGTTCATTGTTCTCTTTCTCAATAAATTGCAAGTATATTGTTCCAATAAGTTTTTCTTTTATTTGTGCTGGAGAGCAGACAAATCCATGCTGATGTTTATACAGGCTATGTGCAGAGGATAAGCACAATAACATGACCACCTGCACAGTATGCTGCACTAAATGCCCTTGCAAAAACACACATTTTCATCTGTTGACAGTGTGTTGGAAAGATATTAGTTCGACAGGTATTTTTGTGGTATAGTGGATTGCACACCACTGTTCCCGTTAATGTGTCCACCCCCTGAACATTTGGCTACCGACCGCAGAATAACTGACATAACTACTCGTTGTATCAGCGCTGCTGTGCAATGATGACTGTCTGCCGGGTGATAATAATCTGGGGACACAACTTGTTGGAAAGCCCATCCAGTGTGCGAGATTCAATTCAGAGCCAATCACCGGCTGGTCGGTCTCATATTGTGCGACTCGAGCCTTCGTCAGTCTCAAGAGGTGTTCATGTAAAGTCAGTGGGAGGACCTGTGGAGGATGAGCATGGATTCAGGTGACTCATACCCTGGGAGCATTGGTTATAGAACTGGACTGTATGTTTTGTTACGTGCAAATAGGTGCCAAATTATATTTCCATGTAACATACATGCATATTTATAGATGTAATTTGTCAGTGTAACTTAATTCTAACACATATTGACAATATTGTACTTGTAATAATGACATGCTGGTGATTTTTATCGTCTTGGCAACGTGATGTAAAATAACCTTTTAAAGCTTTTGAAGTTGAATCTGTAAGCCAACATGACAAAGAAATTAACACACCCTTGCACAACTCAGCACGCTCTACTTCATAGACTTAAGATCTTCTTAACAAATATCTCATTGAATAATGGACTCAAATAATGGTACAATAATGGACTCGTATCTCTGCTGTTGTTTGCTAACACCAGACTAAATTTAGAGAATTTCCTCAGGGCTGAAACCTAATGTCACGTGATGCACGGAAAACATCAAATCAAAGCAAATATATTTGACTTCTTTTCCATGGGCAGTGGATATTAATGAGGGGAAACAGGATTACATGAAAATCATGTGGCTAATGGTTTAAGGCTATAATTTAAGACCTTAAAATATGATCATCTGAAGAGTACATATTTACATTTCAGGCACTTGTCAGATGCTTTTCATCCTGAGTCCCTTTAAATTAATAATAATAAAAAAATCACAATAGCAGCAGAGGAACAGGTGGCGGTTTTGTTGTGTGCTTTGTCTTATTGTGATTTTCTCTGTGTGACTGCTGCAGAGAAACAGGGGGAGGGAGACAGCAGGGTGGAGATAGACAAGAACAGCTGTGACAGGAATGAAGAATGTAGTGTACTTAAGGGATTAGCATCCACTCTGAGGTCTGCTTTCACTCACTGATAAGGGTACAGAGAAGTCGATGTAGCGGCAAACAAGCAAGTAAATGAATTTGTTTCAAGCTGTCTGGTAACTCATTACTGGAACCATGCTGGGATGTCTCTGTAACATCACTCTCCTGGCTGACAGGAGTGAAGATGATCTGAAGGATCCAATGACAGATATTATTTAAAAAAAAAAAAAAATTGTGCTGTGCATGTGCTGGATACAATTAAACAATCTTTTAAAATCAGAAGTTTCCAGTGCTTTCCCTCACACCGAGCAAAATAAACATGTTTGTAACACTTTTTGTTTGTTTGTGTGTATTACAATTGTAATGACTGAAATAACTGCCACTGTGGAGAAAAATGAGTAAAAAAATAACTAATGCTTCACTCTAAATTGTTTATTCTCAATGAGAGCACGTCTCCAAAGTCTACAAAACTTTAAATAACTTTTTAATGATCAGAGATCAGTGAGCCGAGATCAGTCAGATACTTGTGATGTTTTCAGGATGCTGTCTGTTATATTGTGGCTGTATATCATATATTAAAGTAAACTCATTCATGGATGTAAAAAAAAAAAAGGTGAGATTTTTTGAAGTGCTATATGTTGTAGTATATGGAGTTGTGCTGCTTGTAGCTCCCAGTTTGAACATTGTTACTGGTGCCCAGCGGGCTGACTGCTGTCTGCAAGCTATTTGTGGCTATTATGTGTCTATAAAAGGAAATCTGCAGGGCGAAACACACACACACACACACACACACACACACACACACACACACACACACACACACACACACATCAAGAGTAATACACTTTGAACTTGACGAGGCGGGCTGAAAAGTGTGCAACTTGCTTTCTGTAACTGCTTTGTTCAACATTTGATGTCTTGAGAGAAGTTTTTCTGAAGCCTGGACGCAAGCAACACTTCTGGATGGCGTGAAGCAGAAATGGACAATCTGAATAAGAGTCTCGGAAAGGTAAGAGATAACAAATCTTTTTCTTTTGAAAATGTGATGAAAAAACTTCTTTTTGGGTACAAAGCTGAAGTAATATCACCTTTATTCTCGGGCAGTTACATTGCTTTTAGTTTCAATTTTATTTTAAGATAAGGATTTTAATATGTCAACACTAACCCCCCCCCCCCCTTGTGCTCTCTATCCCCCGCTGTCACCTTCCAGACATTCACACATAAACACACAGACACACTATATACTCAGGCGCAGATACTTGATACTAATCGTGTTTCTTCCCATCACACTAAGATGAATAACAATTACCGAATTTGCAGAAATAACTCACATGAACATTTTTTTTTTTTTTATAACTGTTTATCACTGCACTGTAGGTCATATAGATAGGATGCATTAATGATGTATGTATGCATATTTACCTTGGGAATAAGTATGTGAGTGAGATGGTAAAAATAGTATGTAGCACACATTGAGAAATCATAATCAATCATTTGAGCAATCATATGCTTTTTCATTTGTGTGATTAGTGTGATGATCACGCTGGCATTTTCTTCCCGAACATGCAGCTATTGAAAATTACAGGCATTGATTGAAGTATGTGCATTTTCAGTTGTTGTTTTTTGCCAGTAGGAGACTTGGAATCATAATATTTGTTTATGATGTGGAGTGATAACCCAATGTGCTCAGTAGCAGCTGGCAGTGAGCTATATTTGCACACCCTATCTACTCTGGAGGGAGGGGCTGTGTGTTTATCTGTCTGTAATTAAACTCTTTACTTACAGACACACCCAAACTGTTTATGCTTTTGCTGTGGCACAACGGGAACTTCTTAGTTATACATCTTAACATCTGTGCGGAGCACGGCGGTTTCAGATTTGCAGCAGTATGCTGCCGTTATACTGAGAAAACACAAATGTGTGAATATGAGAATAATGAATGTGCTGCGTATTGCAGTGCTGCTTCTACAGAGGAAACAGTACAGCATTAAAGAATACACATAAACCCACCAGATAAGGAGACATTTGATCATTTAAATAGCATAATAATGGACATATGACTACCTATATCACAATGTCACTTGCATTCATTCGGTGGTATGTTTCCGTAAAGTATATTTGTCACTTGCCGGTCAGTCAGTGTTTATGAGTGTCCCTTTAAAGAGCCCCACAGAGGGTGGTCTCCTTCAGGAAATGATTTAGTACTGAATGTTTTCAGTCTTTGGGAAGGGTTCGACATGCCACAAGAAATAACTTAGTGAGAGCACACACGCAGGTCAGGCGACAAGTAGCACAGTGGTGGCTGGAAATGTGATCTACGAGGACAACGTGACCTTGCCAACACTCACTGCAATTAAATATTCAAGTGGGCCCTGATGGGAAAGTAAGAAAGGTTCACTTTAACATTTCACAGTGTAAACTTACTCTGCTATGACTACCGAGGACACGCAAACAAGGTTGCGTAAGAATATAAACAAGTTTATGAGATAGCACATGATTATTTTAGTCTAAGCTCTTGTTCTGTTTCTTTATTTATAGCCGATTACCGCCATGCCGGGATCTCTTAATATAAATATCTTGGCCATCAAACGTAAAAGTGAGTCTCCTCAGGCTCAGGAAGCAAGTGTCGTGTCACAAAGATCATCAGTGGCACGAGTTCAAGGAAAGTGGGAGAAGGAGTACTCAGATTCTTGACTTAGGTAATGCAACAGTGTAAATATACTTCATAATAATATCCAGATCTATTTAATCACAATCACAGGCCACAATCCAAATTTCAAGATTTTTTTCCCTTCAGTTTTGAAATGCTCTGTAGATTGCCACATAAAAAAAAATTAAAAACAGCCTTTGAATTTCTTCATTTGCACCATTAGAACACTGAATTAAAGATACAGCACAGGTTTCAAAATGGTAATTACAACCTGGGTTTAATTTGAAGTTGTATACAGGAGTCAAAAGGTAATCATAAAATAACACTTTGTAACTACTGGTGGCTGCATGACCCTTGGTTTGTTCTTACAACACAGAGCTGCTTGTCATTCAGGTTATGCAACGTTTGGAAACAGAAGTAAGAGGACATTAAACACAGCTTATTACCAGATTAACTAATGCTAATGAATTTACCTTTAAAAAAAAAGAAAAAAAAGTGCTACCCAGCAATTTCTATGAGTTTCGTCAGTAGATTGTGGATTTCTTATATCGGGATCTTGATCTAAAATCTTCTGACTGCGCACGTCTAATTAGAATATGTATCATATTTATAACTCATTATAAATGTTAATCTGTAAAGTAACCAGTAACTATAAGAGTAAAATAAATGTATTGGAGTAGATGGAGTAGATCAACCGGTGCTATAGAGACGAAATCTGGCTGCGTGAGTCTATTGCATGTCTAATTGTTTCTATCTTCCACTTCTTTTGGAATATCAATGAACCAGAAAGGTCACAGAAATAAGGTGAAAAACCCTGATGGGTGTATACTGTATTGAAGTCAAAAAGCCATGTATCTGCTTTGAATAAATGTGATCTTTTTGGCAGGAATGACATTATGATCCCGGGGCAAGTTAAAGTGGGCACAGCTCTCAGAGATAACAAATTGACATTTGAGGCAAATAGAAGTGTTGTTTTGACAGCAGATAAGAAGTCTGCACTTTTTTTTAACTTCTTGCTCCATTTGAATCTTGATGTTCTTATTATTCTGTGTTTCTTTAATTTAAAGAACATGGGGACATGTTGGAGACTTTTCTTTCCTATGGACTCTTCTGCTCATGTTACTTGCCCTCTGAAGAACAGCACGTACACATTTGTATATAGGTCATTCAGATGACTCATGGCTTTTATCCTGAAAAAGAGATGCGCTGAAACCTTGATCTATACATCTATTAAAATGCATTGCACCACCAACACTAGTGTTCAACTTTCTTCTCTGTTCTTTGATGTCAACCTGCAAGCCTCTCTACAATATGTCTGCTTTCTGCTTTTGTTATCCAGCAGACACGACTTTAACATTATACTACATTCTATTGTATCACACATTTTTTTACTTTACATTTTACTGCTACTGCTCTGTAGCTGCTTTATTCACTATATCTTAACAAATAGCTTAAACACACACTAAATATGCCTCCCTTAAAAAGTAATTGCAGTTCAAAAACCATTCAGAAACTCAGGTTTTTTTTTTACCTTTGTGTGCGAGGTGTTCTTATTACGCAGACTCAGACAAAATGAGAGGAAAGCATGGCAGCGGCGTTGCGAATCCACCTGATGAATAGCCCCGCTTTTAATCATCCCACAGACATAATGTCCTTCCAGTATTTAAAAGTATAATGTAGTGCTCTTGGGTGATTTACTCTTACGCTGTACAAAGTAATGCACTGGCTAACTCAAAGAAACGTAACAATAGACATACATAAAAAGGCAGCCAGTTTACAACGTAGAACAAAAAAACAACAACATGGTTTCCTCAGATAACTGCTGCGTTTGGGTTGATACCAATGTAATTTGGCTCATTTTTTTAAAGTTCTCTTCGAGTGCACTCAAGTCAACCTTGAAGCATGTGATTAATGTGAAGTAATAAATTATGAAAGATTTAGCTGAAATAGTACCAGCAGGGGTCACAATATGTTATTCAAATAATGCAATTTAAATTTCAAATTAAGAAATGAACAAAAGTTTAATTATCACAGCCGTGTTGGCTGGTTGAACTTCTCGTCTATGGCGAGATTCTCAGATGAAAGGTGAAACGGAGCCTAATATGCTAATTCTCTGACTGTACCTACATCAACGAACAGCGATCCATTTTTAATAGAGTCTCAAGTATCTGCTACAACAACCCCCACTGATTGGTGAAGGAAATTTCAGTGCCCTCACCCTCCAGTTTGCATTTTGCAGATGACCTGACAACACTATGGAGATAAGAAGCATGATTAGTAAGCAGTGGAAGTACTTTTGATGCGTGAGTGTGTGCTTTGATTGCTGTGTGGGAATGAATAGGAAATATTTTCACACATCCAGTCTATGTATACCATTAAACCCAAATTGCAATGGGAACTGTCACCGCCATAACAAATTGAAGCTCCGTACAATGCACAGATGGACATCATACCGATTGACTCATCATGCTATTACAGCAAGGAATCGTTTTGTAAACTAGAAATGTTGATGTCTTATTCCTTCATGATTATAATCATAGAGAAATGTTGCTGTCTTTCACCAGGGTGAAGCAGCTCCATCCATTTTCCACATGGGTGGCCCCGGTGAAAATTGACCCATTCATGCTGATGTAGCCTGAATGCTCTTGTGTACACCCTGAGCTCTACAGATACAAGAAAACCTGAGAGCATGTACTACGTCACCACTGATGGAGGTTTCACAATATGGACCTGCTTGTCTCCGGGGTTATTTTATGATGTCAGCACCAAATTGGTTTGACCAAAGCTCCTTTTGATCTTTACAGAGACCGCATTGGCCTATGTTCTGGTTTGGAAAGGAAATACTATCTTGATTAAAATGAAAAAATAAAATGACATCCAGGGTGCTAAAAGCTGGTCAACAATTTGATTGGCATGAGTTGCTGCACACTAACCAGAGGGATGCGATAATGCAACATTATGTAACTTTTCTATCATAAAATAACAAATTTGAAATCATTTTGAAGATACACTCACTTGTAATTAGGCATATGGTGCCTTTGCCATCACTACTCTGTGCCCATCTGCCTGTCCTCACAATGTAATTTTGGACGTCGGATATGATCTCCTGTCAAAAGTGTGTAATGTTTAATGGCACTAAGTCATACATGACCAACTATTTAACTTTTTTTGGTGAAACTGGATCATATTTTATGGAGAAAATATTTTCTGCTTTCCCTCTGAAGTGCTCTGACTGCCCGACACAGCATTCTGGGATTTACAGAGTTTGCTGGTGGACAGTAAAGTAAACTGCAGCAAACTATAGTTGGTGTTAGCAAGCCGTGCTGCTGCTTGGAGCACCGGGGGGAGCGTTAGTATTTACACTGGTACCACAGACATTTTAGATGACAGAGAAGAGGAGGTTTTCAGGCAGGGTAGAATGCACATGGGGAGCGATGCAAGAAAGGGCAGCAGAACCAGACACTGGCGGACCGGCACTGTAGCTGGGTTCAACAGAGGCAGAGGTGAAGAGACCAAAGAGAGAGTGACTGAGCGAGAGGCCACCAGACAAAAGTAAATCTGGGACTAACTTTCAGTCGTTGGCGAGAGCTTCATGAAAGTAGGTGATTAGCTTAGCTTAGCATAAAGCCTAGAAACATAGACTGTATAAAACATGGACGTCCGTGACAACACCCATAGGTTTCCAAAGAGCTGTTGTGAAGCTCTGCCTCTGTTCTGCCTCTAATCTAATCTAAAAATATGCAAAGATGTAGATTGTCAGTGGACTTGAGGCGGACTGAATGATGTCTGCGTGTTCAAGCAAACCACCTGTAATTGCACCTACCTGTGAATCAAATGGCCACAGTGTTAATTATGCATAACTTTAAACCCTTAATATAATTTGAACAGGTGAGTTATATAAAAATTCAGTACAGAAAACTAGCTATAGTTTTTTTTACCAGGCCGTGGGTATGTTTTATATGGGAACTGAGACTGACTGACCAAAATGCAGCTTTTGGCACTTCTGCATTGGCTTCACACACAGCCATGGAGGTTGCTGCTTGGCTGGAAACAGGGGAAACAGTCTGGCCTATTTTTTGTGCAGAAACAGTTTCCATGATCCTGATAGACTGATTTCCATGCCTTTGGACAGAGGGAGGCTAGTTGTTTCCTCCTAAAGAAACTCTCTGCAAGAAAGTGGGTATTTCCTCAAATGGCATTCAACAACGCAGTGAAATTTTGTGGGGCACCTTCTCCTGCTGTCGTAGGTCCAGTTGTCTGCTTTGTTCTTAGTTTTTAAAAGTTTTGGTTCTGCTTGTCAATTAGACTGACCACATGCTCTAAAACATAGAGCATCATTTCCCTTTTTCTTAACCATCGTTGGCCCAGTTCTCTACTCATTCATGCTCATGTAGGACTGAACTGACTGAACACTACAGTGATTGTGAGATTCATGAAGTGGCTCACGGATTTCAAAGCTGCTCATTTTAATTTTTCACCTAAACTGACAGCGCGGCACAAATAACACACATATAAGGTGCCTAATGCAGCGGAGAACATGAGATGATCTAATTGCAACTCATTACTCCTCACTGTGTCTGGGTGTGTCGAGGTCTGAGCTGCAGGGTGCTAAACTGCCTAATCTGCGC
This sequence comes from Protonibea diacanthus, assembly GCA_028641955.1. NCBI lineage: Eukaryota > Metazoa > Chordata > Actinopteri > Sciaenidae > Protonibea > Protonibea diacanthus. Next base: position 13,776,801 of record CM053989.1, read on the forward strand.
GAGTGATGATGGATCATTAGTGGCTGAGTATGGTTACACAGCCCTGTGAGGCAGAAAGAAATACGATATTCTAAATCTGAGATTCAACTGTTGAGGGTGACTGAGAAGAGTTTTTATGGAGAGCTCGACATCATCCTGTAAATGGGAGTCCCATTATACTTGACTCATTATTTACTGTAAGTAAGCAAATGTTTGTGCTTGACAGGGAAGTTACTGGAAATTGTTATTAAGAGTGTGTAACGTGTACGGTTTGTTCCTCTCTGTTTTACAGGTTTCAATAGGAGTGCCATCAAAGCCTTCTATTTTCACATTTGTGCCTGTTGTACGGAAATTACCATTTGAAAGCATTATTACTGAGGAAGAGAGATCTGGAGCTCTGACAGGGGAGCCAAATAAGGTACAGAAGCAGCAGCACACGCCCAGGAGATTAAAAAATGATATTATCACCAACTGGTTTACATGACTCCTGCTTTTCTTACAAAGCGCTTATCAAAATGCATGTGCTGACTTAATATGACTTAGTTAATCGACGTGCGTGTGTGTGCTTGTAGTGTAACGTAGTGTAGTGCAAGACAAACTTATTACTCATGAGTGACTCTAATGACTAATTAAAACTTGCATGCGATGTAGTTTCTGAGCCTGTGGCCTCCTGTTATAATGTTCAAATTCAAATGCACCCAGACTGCAACTGAATGATCACAGCATTTGAAAATTTTCTATATTTCTAATATTTTGAATAATTTCTTCTTATATTGGATGTGACAGACCTGTTCCACACTCTCACTCTATTCTGAAAATGTCTCATTTTTTTATCTTAACTTATGAGCCTTGACTAACAGTATTTTACCATAAAATACTTCTGCAGATTTCACGTTGAGCAGTATTTATCTATTCACTTCCAATTGCAGAAACATCTGCATGAGCGTAGAGAAAACTCTTGGATTATCGACAACATCATGAGGTCCATGAGCCAGAACATCTAATTGTGCAACTTTCTTGTTAAAATGAGTTTGAAATGAGTTTCCAGAGATTAATCATGTTAGTCATGTCTTATGGAGACATATTCCATGTCACTCTTACCTGCAGCATTTTAGCAATTACAACACTTCCTTCTTGAACGGTGGATCAGCAGCGTGACTCATCATCTGGGAGAAATAAGCAAAAAAACACTCACAAGCTGTAATAATTTCTTAATTTGAGTATGAACAGTACCAGTCAAAAGTCTGGACACACCTTCTCGTTCAATTATTTTTCTTTATTTTTACATATATTAAAACTTTGAAGTAGCACATTTGTAATTATCATTATAAAGTGTAAACAAAGCAAATTATGTCTTATATTTCAGATTCGTCAAAGTAGCCACCTTTGCACACTCTTGACATTCTTGGTACTGTTACCAATCTAAAATCTGTAAACATTAAAAATCAAGTTGCTTAGCGCTGTCAATATGAAATGATAAACATCTCTTTTATCTTGTATGGTTTTCACAAAGGTTTTCATATTGTAGTGAGTATGATAATGGGTAACATCAGTGATATGATTTTACAATTTTTTAATGCATCATATTTCAACATATGTATCAATGTCACACAATTTTAGTGAATGGCCCTGGGGAATGAATTAGATATTCTAATATTTAGGTTCTTTTTTGCATGTCAGTTTTAGTCAGTGACAGCGCACAGCTTATAAGTAAATCTGCTGTCAGGCTGATTTCCCAGCTCATCACATGAAAGTGCATCATAAAGGAGAAAACATGTTCGTCTTACTGATTAATAACTGATTAAAAGGCAAATACTGAGATGAACCTAAAGTGCACCAAATCACATATGGCATCCAGATTTCTTCACAGTTTTCTTCTCTTGATAGATGCTTTTCAAGTCTTCTCTTTTTTGATCTTGGGCCCAACTTAATGTTGAAAACTACTTTAATGCAGACAAGTTACAAACCTGGGGGCTAATGTGGACCCCCAGTGGTGTCCATTGTTGAAGGAGTTAATGTGCTATTGGTTGTCTATCCAGCATCAACATCACAGCAAGACCACAGCTTTGGGTGCCTCGGGACAGCCGAGTGCTTCTGCTGGCTGCCTTCATGAGGCTTCAAAGGTCTTCTCACTAGGGGGGTGGCACCGTTAGTTTCTCAACTTCCCCCACTGCTATTACCGAAAGGAGTGGCAGCCCTTCATGTTATTAACCATCAACATATGACTGATCAGCTGGAGACTGAACAAACCAGTATTTCAGTATAGATAGGGAGTTATTATCTTTGCATATATACATATTGGATTCTTCATCATGCATGGCTTTGTGCTCATTTCTTTCTACCTTATGAAAGCATGTTTAAAATAAAGCTTTCTTGCTGAGAATTAGACGAGACGTGTCTGTATGATAAATATGATGCTACCGGTTATACTAGCTTAGCATAAGACTGGAAACAGGGGGAAACAGCTAACCTGGCCAAGTGTCCAAGGATAAAAAAAACACCCAGTAGTACCTTTAACCACCAAGTGCATTCATGAATATTTTTTACTTGTTTAATATGTATTAAAAAAGTTAAAAGCTTCCCCATCTGCTTCCATTATTTCAAAGCTAAGCAGCTTCATATTTACCATACACACATGAAAGTAATAGTCTTCCTGCACAGTATCCAGGATCCTTTGTTTTGCATGAAAATACATTCAGTACCATGAGAAATAAGAACTTTCTGTTAGTTTGCTGGTTTCACTGCTGCCACACAGTGAAATATGTTGGGAAAATGAAAAATGAGTCAAGCCAGGTGAGAACATCTTTCTCCAAAACTCCAACAGTCCAACAGGACGTGTTTGTGAGCCTTATCTCGGTTCCTGCAGTTGGACGACATGGTGACCTGATTCTCCTCTGTTGTGCTCACATGGAGCGAAGTGGTAACACAAGGTCAATTTTTTTGTTTTTTTTTGGTTTTTGCTGTCTCACTCCACTTCTTATTCTGCGCACACACTCACACGCTGTCAAGTGCTCTGTTCAATGTTCGGAGAGCAAAAAAGTAGTAATATATATATAGTAAAATATAGTTAACAGCTGTTTGCACATTGTCCTATTTAAACAGAAAGATTAGTAATACTCCTTGTGGCGAGACAGCTTCTATATTGAAATGCCAGAGGGTAAAATGTAAAAGATTACCTGTGAGACAGGCGACAGCTCATTAATCCACCACTGTGATTTAGAGCAGCCTGCCATTAATGTCTTGTTGAAAAGAAAAGGAATAGCATATGTGTCCCTTCTCAGTATTTCAAATTAGTGAGTGTAACCTCAAGTGGTCATTATCAGTTTGTACTGAGGTGGCCACCATTGATTTGAAATATGAGGTACTACTAACACAATACGCAGAGCTCAGAACTAATTATCTTTCCTTTCTGCAATAAGAGGCTTGGTATTTGGCCCATTGTGCGTCACGCATCATCTTCAAACAGACTAAATGTGTGTGATAGCAGGTGAGCTGATATTTTCTTTCTAAAACCCCAGCACAAATATTCTTTAGACATTTTGATCAATTTGAGCTGGAAGAATGAGTTTATATTAATGTGTCAAGAGCTTTGCCTGAAGCCTGAACCATGAGGAATATAATCAAATTAATTAAAAATATTGAATTCTTACCAAAATGACTATAGTTTATCACTCTATGACCTGACTGTGCACTTCCCAGCAGTCCTTTGAGTCACTACGGTATCATCAGTACAGTCTCTTCATGTCAACTAGTTTACAAATGAAAAACTCCCAGTGACTCACTGTGAATTTAGGTTCTAAATATAACTGCTTTTTGACAAACGATATGTGATGATATTATCGACACAAGCTGCCATTTATGTTAAATACAGTCTCAGGGATAAGTGTCATTCTGGCAGCCTTTCATTTGTGTGATTGCTGCTTATTGGCATTAAGGTAAAGGGACATCAGTGATCATCTCATTGATTTAGAAGTGTGTCATTATCATGTGGTGTCATATTTTTAGGATCACAATTTCCATAAATGTGGGAAGTCATGTGAGTACTGATACATGTTATAAGCAGTTACCCTTTTAGATCTGCTTAAATGTCACACTTTCTACTTCCTTTAAGTTGAGTTGACACAGAAATATTCAATAAACCACAATAATTTGACTCTTATATGATATAATGGCTTGAATGTATGCTTTGCTAAAATAACCTGATATTGATGCCAGACTTTTTAGATAGTATAATAGTATAATATCTTTAGAGGTGCTGGTAGGTGGTATTTTCTGACATTTTGACAGACCCGGGCTAGCTGTTTCCAGTTTGTATGCTGAGCTAAAAGAACCGGCTGATGGCTGCAACTTTGTGTTTAATGCACAAAAATGAGAATAGAAAAATTAATTTTCCCATCTAACTTTTTTTTTTTTTTTTTTAACACATTCTAACAGATTTTTTCATTGCCTGTGAACATTTTCTCAAGTACTATACTTTCATTCGGCTAGCTCAACAGCTGTTAACACAGCCATAATGTGAGGCCACTCTTTAAACACCCTTTATTAAGGTTTAGCCGCCGATTAAATCCAGGTTTTGTAATTTTGCACTTTAATTTGATTGAATTTAATGGATTTGTGACCAAGAGCTCCTCTATACAACATAGCTGAATACTCTAGTGAGACTAAAGGGGCTTTACAACATATGGCAAAAATAAGAATATCATGTGTATAAATCAATTTTAACTGGTGTATAATCACCTGAAAATAAGAATCATTGTGTTTTTGTTACCTTGCATTGAGCCTTTTATATTGACACTACAGGCTCTCTTGCATAGACTCATATTTCTACAGTAGCCCAAAACAGACAAACTAAATACTGGCTCAAGATAGGGACTTCCGGGTTTGTCACGCATTTTTCTTCCACTGTTTCTCCTTGCTAGGAATGGAAAGGTGAATTTGGGGTGCTGCATTTCTCAACTGCACTGCTAGATTGCACAAAATCCTAAAACAAATTCTAACTGATGTTTTCCTCACAATCAACATCTTGTGGTCATGTGAAGAATGACTGAATGAATGATTTTCCCACACTTGTTTGGCTGCCTAAATTAAGCTTTAGTTTGGACGACATGCCGTCTCTTCCAAAATATTACTCCTGTATGTAGGATTTGAAAATGTTGGTAACTTATGCTGGTAGTATTAATAATGGAACAGACAGAAATTCTCAGCTATATATACGGCAGAAGGAGATAAATCCAGCGATGATGGCATCCTACTGATTTAGACTTGCTAAACAAACTCGTTGGAGACAACATTTACTTCTTCCTCTTCAAGCTTTAAAGCAGTGTGTGTACACAGACCCCTTGTCAGTTGCTCAGTTCGGCACATGTATCATGTCCTACACCAGCGTCAGCAGGACATGTGCTGCATGTACATGTGAATTATATGTGTGGGGCATGTGGTGTGGTGAAACCAAGCACACCCCTGAGCTCAGAGAGGCTCGCTGAAGTTCACCTCGGGTTTTCTCAGGTTTCACTTGCTCAGTTCCTCCTAAACATTTGCTTCATTTTCTCCTGTCAGAACATAGCTGTGCCCCATGAGGAGACAACCAGGGAGACCATGTCGGATGAGGAGATTTTCAAAGCAGAGAAAGTCTTTATTAAGGAGGCTGTGGAAGAAGGAGCAGGAACAATAACCCAATCCAGGACAAAACCTCAAGTAAGTACAACGCTTTGACATATTACAGCATAGATATTTGTATGCGCGTATCCTGTGTGCAGATACTGTATATCACTGTGTTAATATACCTTGCCAGTTTGACATACATAAAACTTGTTGGAGATAAATCTAAAAAAATGATACAACAGTCCAAGGTGGACATTTATTGCTTTTCAGATCTGGCAGCTTAATTAGATGCTATTATAATAACTTCAAGTGCAGCTAGTCTGACCAAGGTCCACTCTAAAACTGGTTTATTTAAGTTATTTAAAGCTTTATTAAAGTTCTTTCTTCTTCTCGGTGCAAATTAGAAGCAAATGACAGAACTTGTTAACTTGTTACACATTCAATTTGCAGATCTGACACTTGGCTTAACAGGACTTTGTTCTAGTGAATGTCAGATAAAGCACAATCACCCTTTAGTTGCACTTTAATGAAAAACCTTTTTGTTTTTCAGTTAAAGCTGTCGCCGGAGTACGTGAGCCTCTCTCAAAGCAAAGCCTCTACTGCAGTCAGTGCTCAGTCTGAAAATATTCCTAACCACGTAGCTGACGGGACAGCCTCTATGGAAACAGCTGTTGATAAACACAGGGGCATTTCCCTGCAGCGGTGTCACGATACCTTTGGACTCGCTGAGGTTAGCTCGGGTTTCTTTGCAAATAGAGCGTCTGTGTCAGAAGACAGAACAAGCCCCACAAACTCAGCAGACCTGTTCCCCACCCCGGCTTCGTCCAAGGAGTCCATCCTCTCAGAGGGCTCGGACAAAGAGAAGAGCGGGTCCGTCATGCAGCTTTCCTCTGTGACCTCTCCTGTCTCTTGCAGCCGCACCATTTCTCCCTGCTCATCTGTCGTCTCTGGAATCTTCTCCCCTGCTGTTGTCCAGATCAGGAGGCACTTTCTTGCGCCTGGCTCTAGTCTGATTAACACCCCTCAAACCTGTTTCTCATCCTGCGAAAGCCTGTCCTCCTCTATCTGTCCCCAGTCACCCCCTTCCCGGCACCGGCCTCCTCTCACCCGACTCTCCCTCCTCACTGCTATCCTGAGAAAAGGTCGTCTTCCTGTCTTGTCCTCTGCTCTGCAGAGGCCGTACACCCCCTGCTGGCCTGTCAACCCCGTGACCCTGTCTTTCTGTAACGCGTGCTCAGCGGCCTCCAGTGTGGCCTCCATTCCCCTGGAGTTTTCCTCCCAATTCTCCTCAACAGCATCCATAGATAGTCAGAGCCATGCTCATAGAGAGCCTCATAGATGTGTCACTGCTCCTCTGCCTGCGCAGTCAAATGAGTTCAGCAGAGCATGCCTTCAAACTCAAGTGAAAAGATGCTCAGAGCAGGTTCGGTCAAGCAGTACGCCAAGATGGGAGCAAGTTATTTCACCCCCGCCAGTGAAGAGCAGCGCACTACCCCGAGCTCCGCTACCTCTGTTTTGCTCAAACTTCAAATCTGTTTCTGCACCAAAGCATGAAGACTGTGCAACTTCCAGAGAAATGCCACACACACACATCTCCATTTCGAAATCCCCCGAGCTGAGACCCAGCAACACTCATATGTACCTCAAGGGCCATGCAGATAATAACCTTAAAAAACTCACTTCCCCGTCCTCTAAACTTATTAAGGAGCAAGAGACTGCTACGCCCCAGAAATGGAGTCACCCACCAAATTCATCTCTTTCGAGGCTTCATGCACTTTCTGAACAACTGAGAGCTCGACCTCTCTGCTCTTCTCAGCTTCAGCCTTCACGCTCGCCCAGTGTCACAAACACAGCGTCACCTCTGCCTCCTTCACAAAACACCCCAGGAAGGTGTGAGTCAGGGAGGAGCTGCCCTGATTCCAAAAATGCCACGACATCAGAGGAACATTTTCACAAAGCTCACTGCCTTTCTCCTTCCCGCTACACACCCATCACTGTCCCTGGATGGCTGTCACCCACCAGCTACCCCACGCCTACGCCCTCTCCTGCTCCACCAATCAGAGACCTCACCCCTTCCCCTTCTCTCTCCGTGCGCTCCACCCCCTCCCCGAGGCCTGGGAGTGGAATATCAGACTGCAGTGACAGGGAGGGTAAAAAAAGAAAGGTAGCCACTCTGCTTGCCATATGCATGACTTGTTTAAACTGAGGACATTATTTAATATGTTCCCAGTGACAGTCTGTTCTCCCACGCTAGGCGGTTAAAAACAGATTCACTCACTTGATAGCTCGATATCAGGTGTTGTCCTCTGTTGCGGCTATTTTTAGATTTTTGTCTGTTTGTCTGTGCCATATCATATATTGATTTTGGTATAGATTTTTGCTTTACAGAGATTTCAGTCTGACTGTCCATTGCTGGATTTTGATGATTGACTCATCTGAAATGTCATATGTCAGAGAAAGAGGGAACCCATCATTGGAAAATCAATGCAGCAGCTTACTGATTTATGCATGGACATATATATGTCCATGGGTTATAGGCCACACATACGTCTGGAATATAAACTTCTCAGAATTATGCTTTAGGATTAAAATAATATAGTATGTATTGTAAGCAGGGAAATATAAGTGGGACTATCTACCTGCCTATCAGTGTGGAAAAGGTGTTGTAATAGGACTTTTACAGTCAGTCAAATGAGTCATCTGAGCAGCGACAAGGCGACGTGGTTTCCAGTGCTGTGAAAACAGAGCAATACACAGTACTGTTCTTGCCACTGGGGGTCTCGAGTGCAGCTGGCTGTTTTGCATGATTAGTAGCCTGCAGCAGTGTGAGATAAAGCATGCCTAAAGAAATGGAAAGCACATATCGTACATTTCCAAGACATTCTCGGCAAAGTCTATATTTAGTAAAACACAGAAATTTGAATTTTGAACTAATTTATATTCATTGTTTGCTCTTCTCTCTATAACTTCTAGACACACAAGATTAAGTTAAGCTACAAATCGCTTGCTGCAATTCCCACAAACACCCTTCTGTTGGATCAGCAGGTGAGCTCACTTATCTGACTCTAAATCCCACTAATGAATCTTGTTAAATTGTCTTGTTAAATATGCAGCCAATTCCCTATCATGAATTTGATGGGTGAAAAAAAAGGATATAAAACTAATCCCATGAAGATTTACAAGCTGTGATGACGCAACTGAAAGACTACCAGTTTTTAAACCTCAATAAAAAGTCAAATCATGCTCCAAAAACAGATTGCTGTGTTGTTCACACTGCAGTATAATACATTCAGAGCTGCAGAGGAGGGGGAGCTCTCAGTAAAGAATACACAGTAGATGAATATGAATTGCAGAGTTATTGTTGCAGTGTTATTGTAAGATTACTGTGTAATCACTCCAAGAAATCAGCAGTCCTGGCACTCTGCTTTGCATTCACAGGCAATAGATGAGCAGGTAGAGAGACAAGAGAGTCCGTGTGACACGATGGACAGAAGTGCAACATTAGACAGAGGTGATGCGGACACCCACGCTGAGGTATTACTGCACACATCTGCTTCTTTTCACTGCACTGCTTCACATGACAGATCGGTAACTTCAACAATGTTTCCCGCTTCCTGCAGATGTGCTCACCAGCTCAGCTCCGGCAGCAGTCAGAGGAACTTTACGCAGTTATTGATGAGATATTGGCAAATTCCATTCCAGCAGTGAGTTCAAAGAAATCACATGAACTACTGTGTACACATGTTGATTTTAAAAATGATTCAATGTGTTTATTTTTGCAAAACATCCCAGTCACAGCAGCAATCCAGGTCATCGACTCCCAGTGCTGGTCTGCAGGTAAAGTGTGTTTCTTTAACGTGATATTTTAGGTTTTATGAAGTATGGTTGTATGCCGTACTTATGCATAGTCATTGTGTGTGAGTTTGGAGAAGCAGAAATGGGAATCCTAGCACAGATGTGGAGCAAAGCACTGCTGTGGACAAGGTCAACAGAAAAATGAAGTTTAGCCAGATAAAAGAGAGAGAAAAAATCTATATCTGTTTAAGTGTAAGCTCTAAAAAACATATTTTTACTTGGTTTTTACTGCCTACCTTGGGGCCAGATCTGTGGCACAGTAATGAGCTGCACAGTTGGGCTTAGGTGTAGAAATATGTAAGTTATAGGGCTGAAACAATGTAATGCCAAAAGGAAAGGGCTGTCTGAAGACAGGGCATTTGCCTGAAAGACTGACATTTGCATCCCATGTGAAACGAGAAGTTTATGTTGGCTTTTTATTTCTCGAATTTGTATCTCAGAGAACCCTGAAGGCAAACTTCTCCCAGGTGCAGAAATAATGGGTAAATGAGCTTCACAAATCTAGGGTTACCATCTAGAGATATCCGGCACACAACCCTCATAAAACCACCATGTCATTTTTATATTTTAATTAAGCGAGATATAAAACAATAATTAATATTTAGAGGTACTGGTGGGTGAATTTTATAACCTGTACAGACGTAGGCTAGATGTTTCCATTTTCATGCTAAGCTGAGAAAAATGGCTACTTTAGAAAAACAAATTGTATATCAACTTGTCTGCCCCATATTTGGCATCTTTTTTGAGATGTTTAAGCAAATTTTAAATTAAGTTTGTAAAGACGAACCCAAATGTTATAGTAGAGTATTAACCAGCTGCAGTATGTTTCTAAATATGTGAAAAAGAGAAACTGAAAAGCAATAAAAATATTATATAACTAATGTGTCACAATTCTCCAAGGAATCTTTCGACCAAAATGAAAAACTGAGTAGTGCTAAGATATGGAATAAAGTAAAAATGAGTTAGTTTAGTATATGTCTGAAGGCTGAAATACACAACTGTTTCAACTGAGGCAAATAGACAACATTTTGTTTACAAAAGTTTGTCTGAAATTCACTTGTGAAGGACGAAAAAAAAAACGTCTCTGCATGGCCTCACTTTATTTTATCGTGCTGTTCTTGTCCACTAAAATGATCTACTGTCTGCCTGAATCTGTGTGATTGCAGCGTGCGACTGACACATTTATTGTGACTGGACTTGATGTCCAGAGCTGTCACACACAAAGTGTAGAGCAAAATGTGCTCTTATAGAGTGTATAATTTTGTTGCTTCAGTAAATATTAAATGAACAGAGATTTCATCTCTTTGTTAAAGGACAGTTTATTGTTAAGAGAGTTGTACAACAACAATGTGAAACAACATCACAAAGCACGACTAGATGCCCTGTCATCCTTGTTGAAGTTTTTCTGTCTCTCAGCAGCACATGCGGGGGTTGTGTAACCAAAACTGTAAATGCTTGAATAGGAAATACAAAAATGTCCTTAAAACCTTCAGGCCATCGAAACAAGTGCTCCGTTTTACTGAAACGAAAACTGAAACTAAAAAAATCAGCAGAAGAAATGAAAACGACTGTTCATTATTTATTGAACAGCTTGTGGTTTCCACAGAAATCAAATGTGTCACTGTGAACTGAGATGATCCAGATAGGGTGAAGGAAATGTGTGAATTTCCATCACTGACCTGAAAAAGAGAAAATAACTGCTGCATGAGAAGACGAAACTTAACATTTAAACTTAAGTAAATAAGTACATTCACTTGTCGCTATCTTCAAAGTTCAGACATATTCAGTGAGTCCATGATTTGTGTCCACCAAGGATTTCTTTTCATCTTCCTCTTAGCCATTTTGACAGTCACAGATTTGGATGAATCATTTTTATATGATTTTTTTTCTCATGTCCCCTGCTAGACGAGCCTTGTGAAACTCTCTTTTTCTCCTTCAGCAGAACAGCTCATCATTTCCAAAAACCTTGGGACGTGAAACCAAATATGTGAGTAGAGTTGGCTAGTTTGGTCTGTTGAATTAAAACATGTTTAATTTTTCATATTAACTTTCAGACAATCCTCATCCTGAATGACGTCAACATTTTTTATCATTTGTAAACACTTGGATTGTACCCCCATAGTTATGAAGAGGATATTTCCCATCAGAATTGTCTCGCTCTCTGCACAGAGCTGATGTAGCATGCAAGAACAAAGACTGACTCTTTGGAGTGTAAAGACAGGATAACAGTATGGCGGCCTTTGTCAGTAGTTCAACATTTGGGAAATATGTGTTTGTTTTTTCTGTGAGTCACATGAAACATGGGACCCTGACTCAGTCCTGAGTTCGCAAATACGTCCACTAGCACATCTGAAGCAAATCAATCATGTAGACATAGACTTTGTATCTGTCACCCACAGGTTTTTTAAGAGCCGTTGTGAAGTGTGCGAGCACCAAGTGTGGTGGGTCTACCACTGTATCAGCTCTGCATCTGTTGCCTCCAGGCAAATTAAAAACTGGGCATAGAGTCATAGATTGTCAGTGCACCTGAAATGGGGCTGAAAAAAAGCCTGGTTGGTCAAATAAGCCAATTTTAATGCCATCCACCTGTCAATCAAAGCGGCCACGCTGTTAATTACGCATAACTTTCACTACAGTTGGATGGATGGACATGGATGAACTGCAGTTTTTGGCCATGGAGGTTGCCACTTGTTTAAAACATCATTAACTCACCTGGTCATGTGGCATTTTCCCAGTAAATTTGTGTCTCTACACTGACTTTGCATACTGTTAAAACTCTAAAAATTGCCCAAACACACGGTGATACACAAATAGATATTAAACAGGTTTAAAAGATGATTTATGTATTGAAACTATTTCATGATGATCAGTTTATCCATCCACTCGGAACTTCTGTGCAGTGTTTATATATTTGCCAGATATAGACAGCGAATACAGGCTATAGTATGTATGATATTTCTGTGCAGGCACAGTTGTACCAAACATGCCAACCTCACTGTGATGACAGTTCAGGAAGTCACTGCATGGGGTTACTTCTGTCATTTTTCCAACCAAGATTAGATGAAACCATTTCCATTTTTAAAAAGCCTCAACAGCTGTGTTCCCATGGAAACTATCCTCACGTGGGTCATTCATTCTCAGAGTCATCGTGTTAACCCAAGCCGAAACCAAGTAGTCCAGGCTGTGTCTATCGTTTTTCCAAGCTCGGTGTGTGATGAGGGGCAGCGCACCTATAGTGAAGAGCATATCTGGAGGCAGGCTGACCCTGTACAGCAGCATGCCGGGCAGAAGATGTTGGTGTGTTTACCGGGAAGACAATAGCTTCTTTGTTTTAGAAACCAACCGTACAAAAAACAAAAGCTATACATAATACTGCCTACAGCAGCAAACTGTTAACTCGTAGTCCTTCAGAATTAAAATTTCTCATCAGTCTGTGCCCCATGTCACTCTTTTCCAAGCTACTATAGCTGTTGTGTGAAATTTATGAAGTTATCAAATGTGAGGCTTTTGTAACACAGAAGTGAGTGTGGTTTCATCCAAATTAGGCTGGGGAAACGATAGACGGTGGCTTTTTCAGGAAATAGCTACCCTGTGTAATCCTCCCACTCCTAAAACCACAAAATACCCACTGCTTTTAGTCAAGGATAATTACATCCCAGCTCCAGATCTATACCAAGGCACAGAGATAAAATACAGAGATAAAAATAAGCACAGAGATAAAACTAACATTGAGCTATGGGTATCATTCACTAAAAGCTTATGAATGCCTTTCCCAAAATACTGAACCTTTAATAGACGGTTTTCTTTCATGAACTAAGCGCAAATCTGTTCTCCTAAAAAAAAAAGGATTACATGACCATAATGGGAAAGATAGTTTTTAGATTTTGGATCTTATTTTTTAAATAAAACTTAGTTAAAACTTATTTAGAATATAAACTATGTGTATAAATCATGTGTTCCAAAGATCACAGGATAAACTGTGGCTGGCTGGCTGTCCTGAACGGAGGACAGATGTTTATGCACATCTGGCACCAAAAAAAACTCACTTAACAAACAACAACAAACTACTAACAAACTACTGTTTATTTCTCGTCCCCTCTGCTCCCTGTAATCAATTCATGGTGTCAAATATAACTTTCTCTCACTTTTTATGCCAAATTTGTTTTTGCTGATATTTTATTTAACACATAACCTCTCCAGAGATATGCCTTTTGCTTGCCTTGTCTGTATTTCAGATAATAGTTGGTGTTTTTCTACCATGTCGTTTATTCAGGCATCTTTAGGCAACTTGTACCCATCTACTGGTGTGGAAAGAAACCTTATGGGTCATCAAAAGGTACACATTCGATTCATATTTAATGTAAGGTTTCTTGGAAAGTTACTTATGAGGATGAGTTCTTCTCTGCCGGCTAACTCTGGATGCCTTTTTCTAGACAAAGCCTGGGGTTATTCGCCCAATGACAGCCATTCCAAGACTGAGGGTGGAGGATGAAGAAGAGTTTCATCCAAACCCCTTCAGGCAGTCTGACGTCAAACAAACCTTAACAGACAACAAAAAGGTATGTTGGTGGCATGAGTTGATATTACAGTGCAGGTATCTCCCCTCATAGTGATACACAGTAGTTTTATATTGATTGACACCAAGATATCAAAATCTGTATTTTTTTGTATCATTCACAGTGTCTTATAAATTTCATGACAGTTAGAGTTGAGGCCAACACACACACAGAAAAAACTCAGACTATAACCCGCTTCCAGCTGTACTCCTGGTGGGAGATTAAGTAACATCTTAATCTTATCTCATTCATACACTGATGGCATTGGCTGCCATGCAAGATGCCAACTTGCTCATCAGTTTTAGGAGCTAACCATTCATGACGCAGCCTTCGGGAGCAATTTGGGGTTCAGTATCTTGCCCAAGGACACTTCAACATGCAGACTGCAGGAGCCGGGGATCGAACCCTCTACATATCTAAGTAGATTGACTGAGAGATAGGCTGGTGCCACGCCATTCAGCGATTTAGAAAACTAATAAGAGGATCTCGAATGAATGAATTCTCAAACTAATAGGCAACCAATGCAATAGCTAAAATAGAGTTATATGTGCTGTCTTTCTGGTCTCAAGTTAAGATTTTTATACCCCAGATAAATTATAGAGACATTAAATGGATAACTGCTTCTTCTTCTGCCTGTGGTAATCGATGGAAAGTTCTTTGCCTCTTCCTTGTTAGTTATTTTCGTACATCAGTAATCCCCCCCTCAGGTATTATTGCTTCAGATTTCAATATGAGAACTGAATAATGGAAGACTGAAAGTTTGACTCAAAATCACTATTCAACAGAAACTCAACTGCATAGGGAATAGAGAACCACATAAGATTTTCAGACACTTTGATCAATCAAGGCAATCAGTTTCTTCTCTCCTACTATATATATATATATATATATATATATAGAGAGAGAGAGAGAGAGAGAGAGAGAGAGAGAGAGAGAGAGAGAGTATATATATACTGAGCCACTCGTTGGTGGGTAAAAATCTTATAACTCACATTTGAGGTTTGAGGTAAAAGCAAACTGAGAAGTCCTCCTACATTGTGTGTGAACACAGGCTCAAGCACCTCACACTCCCTGCAAAGTCACACCTCTTCACATATCGGTGCCTGAACTTCTCACACTGTGTGAGTGTTTGTGCATTATGTTTTTTTTGTAACAAATTTTCAGGGACCAGTACTGAAACATGCTAATATGCTTCAAATGCAGGATTGTTTCTACAACAGTCTTTTTAATAACTAACTTTTCATGGTCTTGCTTTACATGTTTATGTATTGCACAATAAGTTGGTTCTTTGATATTTGACTAATTTTTGATTTAACTGCAATACTCATATAATTTATTAAGCTTTCATTAAACATTTTAGTCAGGGGAACAGACGAATCTCTGAGCTCATGCTTCACTTAGTTTGGTGATGCCAGCATTTTAAACATCTCTTATCTATCTATGCACCACCGCACTTTTATCTATTTCAGGTTTATTAAGCAATAATGACTTTCAGCTCCTTTTATTGTGATCATATCATCTTTACAATTCATAATCCATTATAGATTTGTCAGTGCAATTAAATCAAATGTATTATTCAATATATCTGTTGCTCAGGTATCGCAAATAAAGTCCTCGATAAGATGATAATAGGAGGAAGTCTCTTTATTTAACTTCTATTTCTCGATTTAACTGAGGCTGTATCATTAGAGACTTTCCCTGGTACAATTAAAATAAATATTCTATCCAGTGTAGCAGTGTAGGCACAGTTGACATCATATTACTTGTTTTAAGTTGGGCCGTGTAGCCAACAATCTTTTTTCTTCTCTTGTTCGATTTTCACCAAATCACCTGTCTCATTATCTAGCCTTGTGAAATCCTCTGAGAGGACTATTCCCTTTTCCCTCACAAGCTGTTGCAAGTGTTTCCAGACCTCTTCTTGTCAAACAACTTAAACTATAGAACTTTAGAAAAGTTGCTTCTACTCAGCTTACCATCTTCTTGGAAGATCTGGAAGCAGTGTATTTGGATAAAGTGGTTAGGGAAGATTTCCTTGTTTTTCTTTTTTTTTTTGTCACAATAAGAATTTGTTGTAAACCCACATGGATTCAACTACAAACTTTAAACATTTCAAACAAGTGGGGGAGTCTTGCTTAAACATTGTGTGCATAGTAGCATTCTTTAAAGCCTTAAATTAAAGAAATAACACTAAAACATCAGACAGGGACTCCACGTTAAGTACTCTCTACTCTGCCACAGAGGATGTCAGTAACAGCTTTAATTTTCCTGCTGATGAGGGGAAACAGGTTTGGAGAGCTATCAGGAGAATAGATGAATGGGTGGCAATTTATCAGCCAAATGTTGTTTTTTTTCTCTCCCAGGCACAGAAGTGAGAGGTGGTAAAATATGCACATTTAAACTGCAGGAAAAAAACAGTACACAGGGTTTGGTCTGGATTTCATGAAAGGGAAATCATGTTTTTGAACCTTGTGCCTCAGTACAACAACCACAGAATTAATGGCAATCCTGGCACAGGTATTTCTTACTTACTTTCATACTAGTGTTACTGAGTTTAAGATCATTGTTCCACAGCGATACTGTAGTAGTATTTACTTTAGTACCTCCTTATCAGGCCGGTGTTAATTTCCCCGTTCTGTTTCATACATTGTAAAGAAAATAATTGGAAATCGTTAGTACCGCCAGTATTATGAAGGTAATATATATTATAGTTATATAGGAATTATACTATAAGCCTTGTTCACTTGTTGACTGTGTGACTCATTTAATGTCAAGGTCAAAATCCCAATTTGCAGTCACGAACAACATTTTCAGGAATACAAAGGACTGATGACACTGCAGACACTTACACCATAACCATGTCAGTAAATGCACGCTTTCACCAATTTTCTGCAGCAGAGAGGTTTTTAACGTGTCAATGCTGTTGACATGTTTGACGCTAAAAACACTGTTTTCCCCCCAGAAAGGCAGCCAATTACCACCATAGAAACAAACAATGGCAGTATTTCTAATGCAGAGACTGTTAGTGGCTTATTTCCAGTGGAATATTTCACTGTGCAATTGTTTTGTTGTGATGTGGAACATATTGATATGCAGAGTGTTAGTGTGTGATGCAGTTTGCTCCTTACCTCAGCACAGTTAGGGCTCTACAGACATTGAATATAATATGAATAACTTTTCTAAGAATAGTTATGTTTTTGTTACCTTAGAATAAGCCTTTTATATCTACAGATGCTGTGGGTCTTCTTCCACAGAGTCTGCCATTGTTGAACCACCATATTTTTACAGGGCCCCAGAACGGACAGATAAAACACTGGCTTAAGATAGGGCCTTTTTGTGACTGGTTGCAGGGGTCGCAGCCCACGCCACTGCACTTCTAGCCACTAAATCAAACACACTGGACCTTTAACCTCAGCGCTTTGATTCATTACAGTTGACATTATTTAGCGAGGCAATGATTGATCATAGGTTGATAGAATATGTTATTTGTATACATTTTCTTTTTTTGCTCATACAAACACAAATGCTACAGAGTCATTAGCATTAAACATTTCTACTTAATTGGTCAAGACATACAGATTTTGTGATCATTAAAGAATTAGTTCCACATTTTTCGAAATGTGCTAAATCAGAGTAGGTGTGCTGATTGGTATTTCAGCCAGCATTCTGTTAGCATAGCATAAAGAGTGGAAACAGGGGAAACTGTAGCTCTGTCCAAAAGGTAACAAAATCCACCTATCAGCACCTTTAAATCTCACCAATTGACACATTTTACCTGGTTAGTTTAATTAGTACAAAACTGAAGCGTAAAACTGACAGGTTGATAATGAGATAGAGGTCGCCAGGCAGTCAGCGGAGACTCCAGAAACAGTCCAGCACATACACTCTTTTAAACATGCCAATGTGCAGGTTAAACAAATGAGAGATTCATTTTAATGTGAAAGACATCTTTCAAATTATTCCACGAGGCCACAAGTTTTTATTTTTAGAAGCATGTTGGTATCCAGAGATTATTTTGATTGTATTTGCCCTAACCTTTCGATATTGAGTGTCACAGTTGAAGTGGCATTCAGTCAGCACCAGAAGTCCAGAAGTGGAATAATGCAGAGCTGTTCAAAGCAACCCAGCATGCTGTAAAATGTTTTTTTATTCTATTTCACTATCCGGAGACTTTTTCTATTTCCCTTTATTTCCAGTGGAATTAAATTAAAAATGTAGCAATGATGAGTGTGCCCAGCATGAAAATAACCATGGACTGCAGACTTCACTTGTCACAGACAGAAAACAAAACAGGTTGACGGTAACAACAGCCCAGTTCAATTAGGTAACAGTGACAGTGAACCAGCATGCACAATAGCAGGACCTCCCCTAACTTCTGTATACCTGTGAGTTTCCTGCTAAGTCAATGTCAAAATGTTTGCTATGCAACCAGTCCATTTCTGGTGTATTGTGAAGTAATGGGACGCCTGTGAGCACAAATTCATTAATAATTAATAGTCAGCATGGAGATGTGGATATGTGCGGTGTGTTACAAATCCGAGAAGTGAAACTTTTAGGTTTCAAACAAGTTTTGAAACTTTTTACTCTGTCTGTTTATTTGCTTTCATTTGTCTTTCAAGCTTGGTTCAGTGTCTGAATTTGTATGACTAGCAATTTGCTAATTATGATTGTTTCATCCAGTGGAAAGCATGGGTCTCGTCACCATCACATTGAATTACAACAAACATTCACATTGCATTTCCATTGCAGAATAGTGCCATCTGCTTGATGTTCAACATGTTGTACAATCCATCTGGTACTCATATGTGCAGTAGATGTGACTGCTGTTACGTAATTCCAAAAAAAAAAAAAAAAGACTATAATAATTTTGCAGATTGATGTAACACTGTTTTATGTAAAAGGATTATCTAATCTTTAAACCCAAACAGATTTTGACATTAGGTCGTCAAAGAGTTTAGAAGCCAGTTTTTTTTTTTGAAAAATCAGTGAATTAAAGCAGTGCAGACCAAGAGATGATGAGCTGATGTTCACAGTCATGTCCATATTCTAACAAATCATTGAGAGAATCTGCATAATTTGACAGCCCAAACGCTCACTCTGCTGTTCATCCATGCTGATACTGGTGATAGAAATCAGCATAACCAAAAATCATTTTATTTTCACTATGCTGTTTCTTTTCTAGCATCTTTTAATTTGAACTAAGAAAAAGAAAGAACAGAATAGGAAGGTGGTGGGGTGTCTTTTCTGCTGTCAAAACTAGATTTCACATCATGTTCACATTGGTGGTGCAGTGGTTAGCACTGTCACCTCAGTCAGGTTCTTCAGGTCAGGTCGCTGCTAGTTCATCCTCAGTTTTCCTGCAGGCAATGCATCACTATTTTATGAATGAAACATGTTTGAGACACGTGAAAGTGCTGGTGACTAAGCAGTACCAAAAAGGAAACTCTGTCTACAGACTGTTGAAAGGCGGGACAGGCCTCTGCGGGAATGTGTCATTTGTGCAGCAGCAAGCTAATGGCAGCATGAAGCTAAGCAAAATCAAATGACATCAAGAGACACATACATTGCACCTGGTGTGCTATCCTTTTGTGTGTGCAGCTTTAGTCTGGCTTTTCCTGTGGAGCTCCTAAATTACACTCTGTGCAGATATTTTCTTAGACAATAGTCATAGTCACTTCAGTGCCACAGTCTTAGGTCAAGATAAACGGTCCACTGAATAAAAAAGACATCAGCCTAAAAGATAATTAAACATATCCACATATATTCTGGTGTTATGTATCCATTGAGAATGACTTTAAATCATACAGATTAGAAGAGTATTATTTGACAAGATATCCGTTGAAGGCATCGGAGGAAAGCAGATGTGATCAAGTCAGTCAATCAATTTGACAGCTCAGCCCAGAGAGATAATGTAGTTTAGTTAGGAAGAAAGACCTTAAAGGAACTTACTACAGCTTACCATACTTTTTGCTTCTTTCTTTATACTTTATATTTCCGTTGTTGGGTCACTTGTCTTTGGTAAGGGGTCATTTGACAGACAAATTCAAAGTGGATGTGTTGAAGCGGTCTGGTCCTGCTGGACTTTGAATTCATCTTCCTTGCCTGAACCTACAGTAACTGTGTTCATGTATTGTATGTCTACATTCCTACTTTGGTTGTTAAGTGGTATTTAGGACTGTAGTATTCTAAACTGTAAGGATTTATAATGACATTCTTAAAGGTACCCTGTGCCTGTGGAGTTTATGACCACTAGTGCTGCTATAAAACAAAGTCTTTAATCAGTGGATATCTGTTTTGTTTACATGCACAAGCACTGCACAAGGGTGGCACACTACAACGTCCTGCAAATGGTTTCACATTATTGTACTAATTGTCAGGTGGCAAAGGAAAAAGGCAGCAAATATTGATGCAACGCTGAATTTAAAATGCTTAGAATTATTTAAATGGCTTTGCAAACAGTTCAGCATGTAAGTTAGACGCAGAGGACAGCACTGTGAGTAACACTGAATTTAAACATAACTTTTGTTTGTCTACAATAAATATCCATGGGGCATTTAAAGAATGAAGTCACGTCCCGTTAACTACACAAAGGCCAACGTTACAGAGCTAAGCACACCGAGCTTCTAAGAGTTTGAACGCAGATGTGTCAAAGGTGTCGGCTCTACCTGGCTTGTAAGAGGAAATGCTACAATAAGTGTTGTACTGAGATGCAAAACAAAACAAAACAAAATAAGAGATTCATTACACTGTGTTTGATCAAAGTAAACGTATTCAGCACCAGTACCCTGATCCACCTTTATGCTGCTGTTGGCTTGTTTCTCTTACAGATGGGTTGCTCTGCTAAATACCAACTAGCATCTAATGCAATATAACTTATATAATAATAAAAATGACAAGAAAATACACATTACACAATACTCATTGAAAGTATTTGACTTCATATAACTTGCGCAAGAAAATAAATTATCTTTTGATATATTTCTTTCAAAAATCTTTGTAATATAGCACACGTGTTTAAGCCTCCCTTTTATTTTAATTGTTTAATTGTTGCTTCTCTAAAGCCTGCTATGTCTCATTCTAAAAATTCTCAGTGTTGTAACAGTGATCAACCTTGAACTAAAACTGCTCCCTGTGAGTTCTTGAATTTAAGGGAATTTAAGGCCTGGAATGTCCTTGAATGGTCCTTGATTTTCACATTTCATGTGTGTGCCAAAAAATCAGCCACCTTCACGTTTGCACAAATCCTCTCTTAGGCTTTAACGTTGTCCATAAGGAAGAACCTGACAGACATTTACACATTTTCCCTCTGCCAGCCTTACCTGACAGTGGATAATAATATGCTGTCACTTTCTGTAACACTGGCAAATGCACCTCTGCCCTCGGAAAGCACAGCTACTAAATCCAGGAAGGTTGGTATTGGCATTTTATCGCTGAATTGGGACTACACAAACACTTTTTCTTTCATTATACAATGTGACAATCCTTGTGAGAAATTACATTAAACTTTAAAATGTATTCATGAGTTTCATGAGTGCACACAAGCAAAATCCTGTCATCTACTGTCCACAACCTTGACCACTATCTTCAAGTACTTTAAAATTCCTAAATGTGTGCAAAAATAATTTAGTTTTCGGATTCTACCACTGGGGTGTCCAAATTGAAACCTTTGACACATAGTGTGTTTAACCATAATTTACTCAAGATGATTACAATCTTTTCTTAACTTAAGTAGTTGGGGGCTGCAGGCCATTAATAACATACTACACTTAAAGTCAGAAAAAAAAACAAAAAACAAACTTATTATTAAATTATTGAATTATTAAGTATTAAACTTATTATTTAGTGTTTCAGGTGAAAAGAAACATTTGCGGATGAGTATGAAAATGATTCCACCTCAAACTTTTGTGTGTTCATGAAATTCTGGGGCAATAGCAGTACAGTATAATATACTCATCTTTTGCTGTCTCACTGAGAGATAAGAAAATCGATACAGTCTGACTTGGCACAGCAGCGTGGAAGCAGCCCAACAAAGCAAACTTTATTGTCTCACTGGGGTTGCTTTTACAGAACAGCTTGTTAACTGCTGTGTCTTGTTGTTTGTATTTTCTACAGTACATTCGCTTGTGTGAAATATCCAGATTCCAACTATAGAGCTGTAAGGCTCTGATAACTCTGATCTTCTCCTGCAATCAGTGGTTTGTAACGGGCAAAGTGAACAGCTTGGACCAGGTTCTGTACTGAATGTACAGTAATGAAATAGATATGATCTTTTCATTCAAATTCTGTAAGACAGCAAGTGAATTCCCTAAAGAGCTGGTGGATTATTCCCTTGAGGCAGATACCTGACTTTTTCAAAGAGCTTTTTCTGAAGAAAAAGCTGAACTGAAACATTCTGAAGGTTAAAAAAATACTCTTCAGTCGGACTGTTTTATTGATCAGGGTAAACACACCTGCTTGCACTACCTGAACACATTTCACATCAGTTTGGAGAGTCAAAATTATGTTAATAAGCTGTAAGATAAGCTTGATGAGGCATCCCAAAGATGCTTTCTTTTGAATAGAGGAAATTGTAGTTATGAATGCTGCTATATTACCTGACATGTAAAAGCACACATCCTTTTTAGTTTTGATATAAACAGAGCAAATGAATGAATGATGAGTAGATGATTGGAGTCGCCACCAATCCAGAGAGATAATTGTCATCAGCCTAAGGGAGAACTAATTTAAAGCAATTTCACCCTGGGCTGAAATCAGTCTAAATGGGATGCCTTGATGGAAATCAACTCTTAGAAAATGCTTGAAACTGCACGATCTTAATTGCAGCTGCTCTCTTTATTTAAATGCATGAAAACTCATTGTGTCCTTCTCTGTTTCAGGTGGAAAATAAGATTCGTGAAGAGGCAAGAAAACATTTTTACACAAGTTCAAAAGGCCAGCAAACATTGACAGAGGAGAGAAAGCCTGAAAGAAGCACTCCGCTGTCAGCATGTGACCTGAAGATTACGGAGCCCGAAGACCAGATCAGTCTTCCTGGTAAAGATGCTTCAACATCTTTCAGTCCAACCGAGGGGCGGATGGAAGCTTTTGAGACTCATATTTAAGGCTTTAACAACTCTTAGCAACTCTTAACTCATTTTTAAAAAAATTAAACCGTTATCTGCTAAGACATTATCATTATTGAACAAATATTACACAGTTAAAGGAAGAATGACCAGTTAATTTGCCTAAATTAGTGACAGACTGCATATGTGCAGCCGTTTATAGCAGTTGACAGTTAATGTGCCTTACAGAAACAATAAAATACATGCAGTGCATGCATACTGGCAAGTTCTCTAGGAATTCATTGTAATTAGGGCCTGGTGTTGCAGTCCAGCACTGCTCGCTGGAATCCAGAGATTTTCTCCAAATGTCACTACAGGGCAATGTAGAGAGAAGCTAAACTTTATGCAAATGTAATTTCACATGACTAACAATCAGGCAAGAGCAAATCGTGGTTGTTAAAATACCCACAGAAATAGAAGCATAAAGTTGTTTATCGCTCACTTCCAGCTAATTAGTCTTGCCAGTTTGTGAGCTATGAAGCTACTCTCTCAGGAAACAAACTGTGCAACAAATGAACAGCTTCCGCTTGTGTGTACACGGCTACATCAGGGCACAACTGTCCAACCAAAATTACACTTCATCAGAGCTACGGCTTCACAAGAGACCAGACTTTTGTATAGGTACGTGTGAACGCGGTGTAAGGCCTGGGGTTTGGTGAGGAAAGAAAAGAACGATGTGTTTATACCTGATATAAACATTCTTGAAGGCATTGTGAAGGCGAGGGGGGTCATTGTAGTAGAGCATAAAAGTCATTCAAATTATGTAATTCGTTCCCCTCTAAAGCAAAGTCTATTTTCATATCACAGTATTAAATGATTTTGAAACATGTTAATATGTAATAAAGGACTTCCCTAGGACTTCTGTCATGTTGTGAGGTTTATATCCTTCTGGTGCTAAACATCCATATCTATAAAGAAAATGACTGGTAATGTGAATGTCTGCTTGATGAAAGGTCTGAATAATACAAAGAAAAAAAAAGAAAAGGGAGACTGAGGCATCCTATTTATAATTAGGACCTTTTAAAGACCATATAGGAAGTGTTTTGCAGAGCATTCAGCAGAGCGCTGCAGGCTGATCATTCACACCTGATTAGACATCCTCAAAGAAAAGCCCCCTTAAATTCAAAGGGGCTCTTGGAGAAACGGGAGTTAAAACGGTGCGGGTGATTGACACACTCACAGCGCTCACTACCTGCTGTGGACCTCACACTAATGCAGTAGCTCAACAGCAAATGTCTGCCTATAATCAATGTCAAGAATGTTGAAGTAGTTATAAATATATTTTGACCTCTAGCTAATGGCATGACCTTGAGTTTAACAGTGTAGAGAGCTACCATTTTGTTGTTGCAACAAAGAGGCAAGTATTTAAAACATGATTCATTTTTGGAGCTAATTTTAGTCTAGGTCTGGTTCTAGTTCTCTTTTCAGAACAATATAATATCCATGATCTATTGGACAAGCAGCATGATTTAGGGTTTATTTATTAGTTAAACACAGTATGATCTGAACTGACAACTGTTTTAACCTCTAACTCCACATTTCAGTAATATATCGTTCAAATTTGTTTTCACATGGATCCGTGTCTGCTTTTGAAAAGCTAAGACACACTGACCACCACTCTCTCGTATATCTCCACGTCAAACTATCCCTTTAAGACTGATTCAAGAGCTGATGGATGAGCATTTCTGATCAATGCTGGCCGATTTAGAATGAAGTGACAGCTGACATGTGAACCGTATAACAGGATGAAGTAATACTCGATGCACGCTCTATTCTTCTCATCTCCAGTCCTCCTCACGTGTCCAGATAATAGCAAAGGATCTGTCAGTCACCAACTCTCTCCTGACAGCAATATTAGGATGGTGGTATCCACGGCAACGAGTGGTTGACCAATCACATTTCACACCTGTTATGCTGTTTTTCACCCCAGTGCCCACACATGCTCATATGCACACGGAGGATAAGAGTCAGCATCAAAGTACATAAAAACCCAGGTTATTGACATATTGATGTTCTGCAGCTTCAAACTTAATATCACCATAAAAATGTACAGATGTGTGTACAAGGAAATAATTCAAATGTTTTGCCCAAACATACACAAATGAAAGACGAAACAATATATATACATTCATAAATAAATACATTAACATTTCTTGAGTGGTGTGCTCAAGACCAAATAAAACGTGAGAAAAACAGCTCCTTAGAGGTAAAAAAAAAAAAAGATAAACATGAATACATGCACAGGTTGGTGTTGAGACTGTTTCAGATGTTGATGTTGTTGATCCTGCATCTGTGTGCGGCAGAGAACAAGCCTTCCAACAATCCTCTTGTGAGTGAATCAAATTTCCACCTCTGTGTTCAAAGAAGAACTCAGGTTAGATTAAAACTGGCGCCATTTACTATATATGCCCTGGAAAAGTGAAGACCCAACCTCTGCCATGTTATTTTCTTCTGTTTGTGTTGATGTTTAATGCATTATCAATAGCAGGCAGTCAACCAAAAGGCAGATCCATGTAGAAAATATACACTTTCAACAAAGCACATTTCTGAATGATGAATGATAAAAGGTAAAAATGGATCAAATATACGGATAGAGCAGGAATTTTATACTACAAATGTTTCTGAACCTGTGTGAAATACATTTCTCCTATTAGACTGCAAACAAACACATAGACCATGGCACATGTCTCCATTTGATTGCTGTTTTTCTTTCTCAATCTTCAGTCCCTGAGTTACTGCCAATTCCTGCACTGCTCTGATCATTGTGGTCATCTCTCTAAACCTGTGCCTACTGCGCAAAACATTTTTTTCATTTCATCGGACCACAGTGCGTTCTTATTTTCTTCTTGCCAGATTGACTTACAGTGCGTGGAAAAAAGTAAAACTTTACTTTAAATCTGAGACTTAAGCTCTTTGAAATGCTTTGCCAGCATAGAAAAAATATGACTTATTCTTAGACACATTGTCCATTATGTGGTACTCTCTCAGCCCCATTTAGGCTTTAAAATCTGTGACATTAGTTTTCATTTCTCTCTCATTCTAGTCTAGGTGTGTCTGGCCCTTTGCTGCTATCATTTCCCATATTTCTCTCCCCACATTTCCTGTCACTCTTCAGCTATTTCTGTCAAATAAAGCTTAAAAAGGACAAAAGAATCTTAAAAAAAAAAAAAAAGTTGCACTTGATGCTAAATAATACAAAATGGTCTGAAAACCATCACTCAGTGCCAGATAACTCATGTTGGTCAT
Organism: Protonibea diacanthus; assembly: GCA_028641955.1. Taxonomy (NCBI): domain Eukaryota; kingdom Metazoa; phylum Chordata; class Actinopteri; family Sciaenidae; genus Protonibea; species Protonibea diacanthus. Next base: position 13,803,136 of record CM053989.1, read on the forward strand.
TCATTATTAGTAACATATCAATAAATGTTTTTATTACTATCTGTTTTCAAGTATCCCCTCTAAGGTACTTTCGTGTTTGTTTGATGCCAATATATATGAGCCTTATTTTGGGGACAACTTAAATCAAATCCTCCAGGGGACTGTGATATTACCTGCAGTCAGAAATGACCTGTCTTGGTCAGCTTGACTTTCAGCGGTGGTTCAAATAAAGACTCATGATGAAATAACAAAAAAAAAAAAAAAATAATAATTTGGAATGTACGGACATCTGTGTCCCCATCGGGTCTAAAAAATGTCTGAACTGAAATGGCATGTAATATTTAAAGCTTGCTTTGTGACACAGGACATTTTAATAGTGGGTATGGATTTATATCAGTTTTGGTTACTGGGCTTATCTGTCAACACAAGGCTTTAGTGCAGGAGACTGGCAGGGCGAGTCAGGAAGGTAATAAACCCCCCCTGAGTCCCAGTCCTCCACCAGTGGAGTCAGTCTGACACTCACTTTGCACTCTTCTAATATGAGCTGACTCTCTATGTGCTTGATATTGTTGAGGAATTTTCTGTCCTTAGGCTACACGGGTTCACATGTGGGCCTTGAGGTCTTTGGCAGTAGTAGTTGTTTGTTGTTTGTTGGCTTTGCTTGAGAACAGTAGGTGCCAGTGTATCTCAACACTGTGGTGACCAGGGTCAAAGGAACCTTATGTTGTCTTTCTGGACAATAGACAGCTTGCCGTGTCTCCAGACTAGAATGTGCTGACAGCAACACTAACATTTGTAAAAACATTCTTCTTTGTCTGTTTCTGGGCGTATAGTATTTGTGGTGTTATCTGTAGGGGTTTAAAGTCTGAGACCGACTCAGACACTTCTGATGTACTCTGGGAGTGTCTCTAATTCTCCTTGGCCATGCTTTAATAAAGACATCAGAGGCTCCTGAGCACTTTCTTCCCTCCCGACCTCACCATTGACCATTGATTTCCAGCAATTCAACAGATCATACCACAGAGTCAGACTGGGCCAGCAAAGTTTTTACAGAGGCAAACCATCCTGAGAGAGCAGCGAGGAAATAAGCACCACTTCTGTATGCATCAAAGAAAGTCATTGCTAACAACAAAAGTGAAGATTTCAGTTGCATAATGAGATTAATGAGCTTCCTAGTGGCCACTGCGGTTCAACATCCTCCGTTGTGGCTGCAGCTGATGGAGATGAGATAGGTTGAAGTACTTGGAGCACATGTGAACACATCAGCATCTCAAGCTTCCTCCCACACCCAGAGATAATCCAGCTGTGCCAGCTAGCCGCCCTCGCAAGTGTAAATGATGGGCCAAATAGTGACAACTCGTTCCTCCACTTTGCACTCAGCGCTCATCAGGAAGCAAGCCAAAAAAAACCCCACCAGCACGCAAGGAGATCTCTCTGGCAGAACCTTTCAGAGAAAATGACAAGTGGCAAGAGTGTTTTTGTAATTGACTCCGGGAAAAAAATCTTTTATAGCAATGATTCATTTTATTTTATCATGACAGAATGCTCTTGTATACTGAACTAATTGTTTGTTATTGATAAGATTTTAATGAATTTGTCAATATTCTACCTTATATCTCACGTATAGCAGTAAACTCAAACCTTGTTCTTCTGTTATTTGTTGCTCTGTAAGTGGATGGATGATATGTGGAGTGTTTTTGTGTTAATAGTGTTTTGACAGAGAGCAATTTTCTTCTGGAGGTTGAGGGCACAGTGGTTAATCTTGTGCTTCTTATTCTTTTTGTGGGCGTTGAGTCAGGCCGTATGGTACATCTATAAAATGTACCGGTACAATAAAGTGATGAGGCAGCTCTTGTGAAGTTTACTTTTTAGTTATTGTTTTCATAGGAGTTTGTAAAACACTGAAACTATTTAATTCAGTATTCACATATGCAACAGAACGAGTTTAGGATCATCTCATGGCGACTTTAGGACTTTTAAGACTGCATTTTATTCAAAAACAAAAGAGTGTAGATTTAATACACCTACATATATATCACATATATGTGATGGTAAAGTGAAAGAAAGAAACTATTTGTACTAAAAATTCCAGCATTTGTAGCGATGCTCTGGGTATTGGTACCTCTTCTGTATGAATTGTCATAACTTTCCATCCAAGGCCATCATATGATCAAATTATTACCAGTCTTTTATGGATTTATGACCACCTGCAACACTAATAGCATTTGCTGACATTGTTGGCTTTGTTAACATATTGTCATTAACATTTAGCTTAAAGCACCACAGCAGTAAGGCAGCAACTTCATTTTCTCACCAGATTTACCAACTTTTCTAAAAGGGACTAGTGAGTTTAGCAGTTTATTTACAGAATCGGGTAAAGGATGAAAGAGGTATGTATTGTAATGCATTCCCATTCCTCACTGCATGGCTTTTCTGCCATCCTCAGCAGGGTCTCTCTCTCTCACTCTGAATCTCTTAGTTAGGATGTTCTATACTAATTTATGTAATATGTAAATAATCTCTTTTTCTCCCTTTGAAATTTGTAGATTGTTTTCTCTTTTTTTGTCATGAGGTTGTGAAATTTACGATAAAGATTTCTCTACCTACCGTTTATATAACTGAAAGTGTTTTCTTTCTCACTGCAACCACTTTATGTTTATGTATCTGCAATATGCAATTCAGGGCTTGTTTTGGCCCAGCTTCACAGAGACAATTGCATAGTTGTAGAGTCTTGTTTTCTTAGTCGTATGGCTTTGTTGAGTAAAGAAAAACAAGCTGGCACAGAGGTGAATGACATGCAAAGCTGATGGATATGTCATTAGTCTTGCAGGTCTTGCGGGTACATTAACCAAAGTACTGAACAAACAGAAATGTTGACCTGCTGGTGGTGAAAAATTAAAGCACCACTAATAAGATTACAATTCAACTACCTGTACCAAATTATATACCGATCAATCAAACTGTCACACAAATCACAAAAGTAAACTTCATGGTGGTGCCAGAGAAAAGGTCAGATGAACTTTAGGATTTATCCTCCAGGCACCATTGATATAAAATTTGTGGAACAAGATGGCAGCGGAAAGAAGTAAAGATTACTGATGCTGTATCCAAAAATACAGTAGGCCAGCTTGCACTTTGAGTGATGTGAATGTGGTGAAAGCAGCAAAAGGTAGAAAATTCATGACTGCATGTGACAGCAGGGGATTGTTAAGAGGAGGAAGACATCGTAGAAAGCTGAGGAGGAATGCAACGGACAGCCAGACAGAAAGATATCAGTGTCCTGCCAAAAAGGATGAAGAAAATAGTGGCTGGCAGTTTTCTGGAAGAGCAGAAAATCTGGTGAAAATGTATGAATTAATAAAAGAAACACGATAAGATATGGATTCTAAGCAGATTGTGCAAACATATTTTAATTATGTATCATGTAGTAAACCATGCAACAGCTTTACTGGGCTCAGGGTCTCATTCAGTCTTCAGCTGGGTGCATAAAAATAAAAATAAGGTGTAACAAGAGCATGGAAAACTCCTCTATCATGTCACAGAGCGTGAAAAAAAAGCCATTTTCATAGTTATTAGTAAGTTTAATTTTATTTTCTTCCTCAATCCAAAAGGAGAGATAAACTGTGGTGTGATGGTGCAGAGTAGAGAAGCAGAGAGTCCAACGGATTCAGCAACAAACTTTTTTTCACACACACACACACACACACACACACACACACACACACACACACACACACACACATACACACACACACACACACACACACACACACACAGGGCAGATTACAAAAAAAAATTGTGCAGAGAGTGGCCTGTCTGCTGGTTTATTAGCTCATCCATCATAATCAGATAGCTTGTACATTGACAGCAGATACTGAGCCTGAACAGGGTAATGTTACATCGCTCACTAATTGTTAGTTAGCAAAGCACACAAATGCACAGACCGTTCCTTCAACCTCTTGCTGATGCATAACATAACACACCCTAAACAAGTTCTACATACTGACTTTCCAGTTTGCCTCGATGCGTGACTAACACTGATAAAAGGCTAAATGTCATTACTACCTTCACCACCCTAAAACACACAAAAAAGTACTACTACTAGTGCTACTGCAGCTAATAATAATAATATCTCACCACCAACTGAGTGGTAAAACAGCAACAATAGCTGTTGGTGGTGATCTGTGGTATAAAGAAAGAGTTTCCTGACACATGACATGACAGGTGTGTAAGTGTTTGACAGTGAATAAAGTACTTTGGTATCTGACGAGGTCTGCAGCCAAATAAATGGCTTGCCATTCAGTTAAAATAAAAAAAAACTCGAATGAGATTCTGGATGTGGACAGGCTAATAAAAGCATTTATATCTTTGGAAATATTACACAGAATTTTGGAAAGCACTACTTCATACTGCTCCACTTCTCTAGCCAGAATTCAATTTTTATTCTACCGCCTAGAGGTGCAGAGGAACAAGATTGAGCCAAATATGAAATTAACAACTTTTTCAATTTTATGAATAATAAGTACCATTTTAGTCCCAGTGACAAATCCAAACACCGAGAAATGAATTACGAGATGAAGAAGATGAAAATTGCTTAAGACTTCTTCAACAGATGTTGGCACCTCGATGCTACAGGGCTTCATTCATCTGACCACAAATCGAATCCTCCGTCCTTGAAAGCCACATTGAGTAAACACAGAGAGACAACAATATGATTCTTTGAAAAGGTTTTATTCTGCCAACATGTGTTAGGCATATCTGTGTTAGTCATATCTATGTAATGGCAAGGACATGAGGAGGTCCGCCGGCCCACTCTAGCAATGTATGCTCTATTCATTCATTCATTCATTGATGTCATGTTGATTTGTATGGCACATGTCCATGAAACAAATCAATGCTATGAAAATGCAATCAGAGGATAATAATAAAATAATTCAGTGAGATATTCCAATCATCACCTCCATTCTCCATTCTCCAATCTGCATCATTTTTTTGTTGTTTTATGCAACAAAGTCTGCATGAAACAAAAATAATGATCTCATCTTAATTTAAGGTGAAATTAGAAAATGTCAAGCACTGTGTTAGGACCAGATCTCATCAGTGGGGAGTTTTGAGTGTGTCCGCAGGCTGTTCTGGGAACATACACACACAATTTGGCATCAAATCCAATCAGCAAACAGAAGAAAAGAGGTCTCCATGTGGTGCTGTTGCGCCCGACTAATGTGTTTGGCTGTGTGCCACTTAACCTGCTGCTAAGGAGAGGAGCCCAGTCCATCACTAAGAATCTGGTGTGGGCACAATTTCGTCCAATATCATTGTCATTTAGATGATGTTGACAACAGTATCGTTTATTGGATCATCTGGTGGCATCTGGCTGTCATGCTATAGTGACGTGTGAGCAAACATAATTAGAATTCTGTGAGAATACAGACCATGATACGTAGTCTACATATTGATCTATGATTGTTTGAACAATCTCATCTTTTTCTATATGCCAACAGGAAATGTAATGAGTGCAGACTAATTATCTATTCGGTGGCACTTTTTGTCTCGCGATAAGCCAAAATAAAATGATTAAGTGCATTTTAAGCACTGAATAAATCGATTTTTTGATAAGCACTCCACCTGTGTGCTTTACACATTTGGAGTGGAGTAGTTAAAAATTTAACATAAATTTATGATTGAATGTCAAAAGAGGGAAAAGATGTCAGGGAGACACACAGCTTATTGCTCCAACCTTCTGTTTATTCACACGATGCTGTCAATATCCTGTATGAAATATTAAATAATATAACACAGCGAATAAGGCAGGAACATGTCCCAAAAGGTTCAGCATTGTGACTACCTCCACCTTCTCATTAGGAATCCATAACGTCTGCACAGCACATGGTGTTGAAATGTGCATTATGCATGAATACACAGATACACAGGCGATAACTGGTATGTGAGCAAAATACACAGCATGTACACACAATAACCTTGATTTTTAAAAAGATATATATATATTTAATATTCAGATCAATTTAATCCAGTTTAGTTCTATTTATTATTTATAATGTACAGTTACTTTTAAGTGAGTACAGCAGTCAGCCAGTTGTAGTGAGGTTATAAGCTGTGTTATTGACAATAAATACATGAGTCTGAGGGCGGCAGTAGCTCAGTATGGAGGTCTTGACTGGTAGCTGGAGATGTGCCAGTACACCTCCTGGGCATTGCCGAGGTGCCCTCGAGCAAGGTACTGAACTGCTCCCAAGGTGCCGTCCTGTGTGGCTGCCCATCACTGCACCATCTGTCCACATTTGCATGTCTATGAGCAGTTTGTGTGTGTGTGTTGTATTTTTGGGTAATAAATGCATGTAAAAACTTGAGTGAAAAAATAATTTCTCCTTGAGGGACCAATAAAGTATTTATTCTATTCTATTCTATACTATACGAGAGACTGAGAGAGATTGAGAGATTGATGGGCAAGAAAACAAAAAGCACAGGGCAGGAGCGAAAACCATGACCACTACAAAACAAACTGCACTACTCACCCAACCTGCAGGTTTTGGATGCCTACTTTACAGTTTAATATATGTCTCCTACAGATTATAATAATATATAATAGTAAAATACATAATGGATCCTGGATTATGTTTTTATATATACTATAATCTGGTATTATTGTTAATGAGATTATCTGGCACTTGCAAAATGTTGTTGCAAAAGCATGATGATGATTAAACTAGCACTCACAGTAGTCTTAGTCTTGTCATAGTCATCGTCTTCCTTAAATAATTAAAAGGATGTTGCTTTGACTTCGACACCAGAGACCAGGCTTTGCATTCTGCATCTTGCGTATGGTCAGGTTCAGCCAACAAAAGCACTTAAGGTTAGGGAAAAAAAATGTGTTTCTTTCTGCGAGTCTCATGTTTCAAGTCACTCCTGCCACACACTTAATCCAGACAGAAAGTGTGCTTCAGTAATGTGGTGAAAGTACAAGAGCAGCATGAACAAGATGCCTACTGCACCTCAGCCTGGGCTTTTATTGCTTGAGCACTGCCTGCGAACACACCTCTTTCTTCTTCTACTAACCAACCTGACGTCCAGATTCCCACAGCCTCACTCTAACCATAAATTTCATACAATTTAGAGATACACTGAGCTTTGATCTTTTCAGTTCGGTAGCACAGAAACATTTTGTCAAATTAGGTCATTTATGTTTGCACCTCAGGGATAGAAAGACTCCATGTTTATTCTAAATTCTAATAAAAATATGATTCAAACAAAACATGAACTCCTCTGTCTTTATTTTTAGCTTAGTGTTCACATTCCATCATTGTTACACACATTCCCTCCATGAATTTTTTACTACAGTAAGTGGATTTTTTTTTTTTTTTTAATTTAATAGTGAACTGCACTTGAGCTTTTATTAGATTGAGTTTCATTTCCCTGGTACATTCAATTTGAAGTTAGTAGTTTTAGGTTCAGCAGAGTAGTTGATCCAGATGCTGTGTCACCTCAGGTAACTGCTGACATGACTTATGAAAGGAATACTTACTGAGTGATTTTTAATGGAGCTGTAGTTAGTCTGGTACAAATGATAAGGTCTGTATTTTATAGAAAGAACTTTAAAGTAAAAGGCGAGAACATGTGATATAAAACACAAACTTATGAACAAAAACAGAAAGCTTCGCTGTGATTAGATTTATTGCATAGGTATTGGATTGAATTGCCTCATACTTTTTTTTTTATGTATAGATCTACTGTACATCTTGTGCTTGTCAGTGTTCTGCAGATTAAAAGCAGTGGACTGAAATTCCTCCCACAAGGTATCCACAACTGATAATTGTATATTGTAATTATGTTTAGTCTGCACCCACTCCTCAACCATTTTAAGAACACCTCCCGTGTTGATGTGACTTGAGCAGCCTGAGATGCCAGACTGAATCATCGTCCAAACAAAAATCCAAACATTTTGCTCATCTTTTGTTATCTAAGCTTTATTAGTATATAAAAAGGCACAGTAACGCTCAGTTCAATCAGGAAGACTATTTATGCCTCATCCATTCACAGTTCTCTCTCCCTTTCTCTCTGCCACCTATTTGTTTGAATAAGGAGCATTGCACCTCACATATCTTTCATCATTGCATTGTTTGCTGTTAATAACCGCCTGCAAATTGAGTTCTGGCATTGCATTGTGCACGATTTATATGGATCAGAGGTTTTCAAAGTGGGAGGTGGGCCTCCAAGAAAGTGAAAAATGTTAGAACGTTAGTTAGTTCTTCATGTTACTTGTTCAAGATGTTACAAATATATAAAAACAAAGATTATGACCACAACTGACTAATGCAATACCATTTATTGTTTAAAAAGCGGCTCATAACCGCTTGTTGGTACACTGATGTACAGTACGGAGGGATGGATGGAGGGATGGATGGATTAACTGGATCTTGCCTGAGCTTTATTATTGTCACAGCTGTGGTCTTGACTCCATATGACGACAAAAAAAAAAAAATCTCTTACCATCAGGAGACAGCAGGAGACAGGACTCTAATGCATTATCTCTGACCTTCAACCATCCAGAATTCAATCACAGGCTTTTACTGGGTAACTCTAGGCTGCTTCATCAAAAGACTTGTCTAAAATATCAATAGGATTTCCAAGTAAGTTTCAAGTATTATCCTCCAAACTAATTTAAATATGTCTCAAAGTGTTGCATCTATAGGAAAGCAGCTAGACTTGCCATTTAGGATGAAACATACTAATGGAGCATAAAATAAGTAATCTTTCTTTGGTTTCATTATGCATCTTTGTCCATAACTCTAACTTACAAGTTATGGACAATAAGTTTGTGGGTGCAGTTTTCAGCACTATAGCAACAAATTAGCCTTTCATTTAAATACATTAACTGATGTAGCCATCTTCATTATCCATCAGGGTAGATACTGGACATTAATAGGATTTCATTAAGTAATGTACTTTTATATATATATATCAAACAAGGAAATGAAAATGAACAATGTGTTGGTTAATTTTGTCCATAATTATATGCACAGAGAGACAGGAAATTAGATATTAATTTGGTCATTTCACTTCACATCACTGTTCATATCATGGAAGGAGGCAGTGGCGGGCAGAAAGTAGATGTAAATGTGTGTAAAAAGGTAATTCCACTGATACAGGAGGAAACATTTCTTCCTTTAGACATGGTCATCAGCACGCTGTACAGCCTGGTTTATTTTGAGAATGCTGGACTTTGGAAAGGACTAACTGTAGTGTAGATGGAACTGAGCAGTAGATGTGAGAAGAGAAAAAGAAATACCCATAAAAAGCAGGGGGTGCTGGCACAGCCATATAAAGGATGACTTGCTCTCAGCTGAGTGTCCGTGTGGTGCTTTGATGTTCTGCTCTCTAACACGTGTTCCCAGTTGGAGAACAGTGTAGTTTGAAAGCTGAGAGTTGTTAATGCTGTTTATATGCAGATTTCTAACTGAGAGAAAACCAACGTTTTCCTCATGCAAACCTACAACTGTAGCTACAACCATCACAGTGAAGCTGAAGAGGGTCTGGCTAAAACAAAATGAACAGATGGGGCACTGAATAAAAAATAAATTTAAAAAAGTCAAAGCAGCTGGATGTAATCCTATTATTATTTCAAATGTAGGCTAGTTGATTAAAAGGTCTGCTGCATGAAGGAGCTTTTCGTTTAGTGAAATTGTCATTTTTGGCATTTCATTTCATTGATAACAACGCTCTGTTCTTTTATGGAAAAATGTTTTAGAACTTGATTCTCTATTCTGTTGTGGTTTTATTGATCCTCTTATTTTTGCTTGAGTTGTTCCTTTTTTTTTAAACAAGTTACTGTTTGACTATAGCAAAGAGCATACAGAGTACCAGCATACCTCAACCAATTTGTCACTTCTGAATTATTTTGTTGCTATTGACAAAAACATCAAGCAACTGAACCCCACTGCCTTTTTGTGACTTTCATTTCTTTCACTGATCCAGCATGTTTTGTGCACTCATTATTATTGTGACCACTCTGATTCCATAAATGAACTGTGACTTTTGGTGTTTTTGTGTTTTAACAGAGAAAATTGAACAAAATACTTAAATATACCAACTTATCTGCATTTTACCATGTATATAAACATTTTAATTATTCATTACATTCTTTTTTCTTTAGATCTAGGGTCTCTTCCTGACTGGCTGGATGTATATACTTGACCTACCTAGTGTATGCTGCTTGTTGGCTCCTCTACAACATCCTACTGTCGACAGCAGCATTTCAAGTCTCCAAATGTAACCTTTAGTTTTAGACCTGTGATTTATTGGTTATCTGTGATTTCTGAAATTGTGTTTTTTTTGTTGTTGTTGACATAGCACTAAAGCTATCAGGGTGTTTGAACTGTTCTTCCCCCTGTTTTTGCTTACCATAGGAAGACAGGTTTAGTAAATGTCTTTTGTTTTGTCTTATTTCTCCACGGAATAGTCAGCACTTATTTTGGGGGGATAGCTTTCTTTTGTTTATTGCTTTGGCCTTAGTTCACCCTGCTTTTTTATTCTTTTGTCACTGATTGTAGTAATAAATTACTTCACTTCATTGATAGATGAGTGTTCTGGCTTTGGTGTGGGGACCAGGAAAGGAATGACTTTTGGTACTTCTACATCCTTAAACAGGGGTGTAGCATAAAGTGGAGGATTGGTCGTTCTTTTATCCAGTGCTCATTGCCATTTGTCTGTTTTCGGTTGGCAATATTTCTTTGTGAGCGGACGTATAGGATGTCTTTTGATATGGATGAGTTTATATGAAATCCCACCCAGACAGATGCACAAAGGCAAATTTATTGTTGATTGCTAATATTTTTTTTTTTTATATATATTTCTGTCTCTTTGAATTAACCCGAGGGAGAGATCAAAAAGTGTTCGTCAGAACAGCTGGTGGTGAAGAGCGAAGTTGCAAAAACAAATCCTCAGATGGTTAGTGCACCTGAGGGTTTATATGAAGCAGTGGGAGTGTCACAGTGACTAAATACTAGGGTGGAGGCTGCTGTTGTCACCAAGTCAAGTTTCTAGCTGATCTAACAGCTCTGATGCATGCTGGGTTATGGAGGATCAGATGCTGGCCTTCTGCCTGAAAGAGGTGGAGCTCAAAATAAAACAGTGAGTTTCAACTTGTGCATTTCCACATAAAGACTTTGGAGCTGGATCCTTCATACCTAATCCTTCCCATGTAAGTATGCATCTTCCTGGGAAGTGGGAAAGGCACCGGAGGTGTGTGTGAGCTCATTCTATGATGAAATTTGGATTACGAGGTTTATGGGCTTATGTTCCGGAGGCATACCACCAGAAAATTAAAAATATAATATAATATAAATTCTGCCAACTAAACAAGTTTGCAATAGATAAAAGTGTTCTGCTTGATTAGTGGTGCCTCCGTGGTGTCTTCTTTAAACGAGAAGAAAGTGGATTCTTAATTTAAAGCTGTGGTGCTTGCAGATGAGTTTGTTTTAAAGTGCTGTGTCACGTTATCTTCAGCACACTATGAATACATTCCTGTTACTAAATACTAAAAGTCTAAAAGTGCTAAAACGTTCTCAGTGCCCTAATCCTGTTTTGACTGACTGACTGTGAATGTTTTTACTGCCACGAGATAAAGATTAAAACTTGATCCTTGGAAATGTTCCACTCAGGTTTTTGACCTCTGAGGAGATTGAAATCACCAACATCATGAGTGTCCCCCACAGTTGTAGTAGCACTTGGTTCTCTCCGACTTGGCCTGAGTTGCTGTTGAGCACAAATAGGTTTCTGTATCACCTTGAGTAGCTTTCTGGAGAACTAGATTTTGGTAGTTTTATGGGCACTGATAAAATTGAGACCTCTTTTCTCAGCTTTCCAACCTACTTCTTTATTGCTTGGAGGTCTTTATCTATCCACAAGGCTTCTGTCTCAATGGTGCCTGCAGGTTCAGAGACAGAGTGCTGTTGACAAGGCTCTAAGCTTTTGTTGGTTTCAACTTGCGGTTGGAGGCTTTGCACTCTCCAGCGTGGATCTCATTTAAGCTGCAAATGTTACACCCTGAATAGTGGAGATATCAATGCAAGGTGCTCAGATACATTACTTCATAATGAAATAGTGTGTTTAAAAAACAAACAAACACCCTGTACAGACTCACAATCATAAAAACATACAGAAGGGAAACTATGTAGCCTACTTTCTCATGGTACTTTCTCATATCAACACTGACATAAACCTAAATTTAAACAACAAACAACAAAATCAGCACAAATTGGCAACCCATGCAATGATTGTCACATGATTTCCATTGTGTTGCTTCTGGCTGAGCTGCACATTTTTTAGGATTTTTTTTGTTAATGACTTCCTAATTTTTCATTAATTTTGGAGCGTTTTTATAGGGTCCCCCCATGATACCTTTTTATCATTTTGTGAGACATTACATAGTGGAAAGAAGAGTACTTCAATTTGCCATGTATTGTTGTATTTTAATATTTTTTTATCGGGTATATTATATCGGGTAAAAAATACCCGACATTAGTGATGGTGTTACTAATTGTGACGTTCTGTTCTAGGGTTAAAAACACACGATAAAACACACGATATGTCTTTGTACTGGCCATGTGCATAGAGAGTTAAAATAGCTGCTACAGTATACAAATGCACGATTTAAAAATCATTATAATGCTTCCACTACACTCATTGTTCACAACAGATCACAACACTAAGCAACAATGGCATTAAAAAAATAGTACACAAACCAAGTAACTTAACAAACATATTCCAGAGTTAAAGAGCATAAATACTCATTTCCTACCTGAAAGGTTCAGATATCAATAAAGATGCTCGGAAAGGTGCTTTCTTTTCCACCTTCTGAACTCTGCAGTCTAATCAATCACAAGGGTCATCTCTTAAACAGGCGATCACAGATGACTCCTCTGGCAGGTTGGTATCCTTATACTTTTGTCTTTAACTCTGTTACCCTGACACTTATTTTTTAAACATTTCAACCCCTCTTTCAACCTTTCACAAGATTTTGTACATGTACAGTATGATCAATTTATAAGTTGCTTTTATACTTGTTGAACTTCAAAAATCAGAAAGTCAAAAATCAGCTTCATATTACCTTTACTGTGTATACACTGCATTTTACACACAATCCTCCCTTTCTCATTTATATATGTAGTACATCTATACACATTTTATTTTGTTCTATTTTATTTCTATATTTCCAGCATCCTGTCAGAATTTCTGGTTTCCTTAATGAGCTAGTCAAGACATGCTTCGTCTGTTGAGGCAGTTTGCAAGCCTCCATTTGGGACTTCTTTTCTCCATCCTTCTCAGTGCTTATAGAAGTGCTCTTCACCCGTTTCATCAAGTGATCAATATACACTATAGAAGTTGCACCTACATTGTTGGATCTAATGGCTTGGGCTTACATGATCTCTAGTGTATGGCCCCTTGCACTTTTCACACAATTTCATTCTTTTTTCTCTGTCTGGTCAGTCACACTCTTATTAGCTGAGCTTACTCTATCCCATTATCCAGCAGCTCTTATCAGAGATGTGGAGACGGCACCAGAGAAAGTTTCTAACCTCCTGTATGAGTTACTGCATTATTGTCTCCCACTGCTTTAATGATGGCTTCAGGCGTGGATGCTTGAAGTGGAAAAACTTTACCACAGACTATTTATAAATGCTGCACGGACAAGGAAACTAGACAGGCAAGACAATCAGGGACAGGTGAAACAAATCAGGGTACAGTAGGTGCCAAATCAAAAAAGGCAGGAAACAAAACAGGAAGTAGAATGAGACAAGACAGAGAGGGTGGAACTACAAAATAAAACAGGAAACACAGAAAACAAACTCAAAACCATTACAGCATTAAGATTAATTCTTACACCTGTAGCTTTTCAGATACAATCAGATAGGTGGGTATACAAAAAGGGCATGCAGTCACAATGCATAACTGCCAACTTTACAAAGAAACACACATAGAGTGCTAGTACCTCTTCAAGGCCTAACAACACTGGGCTTTCTGGCAGTTGGCGCTTTTCAAAGGGAACTGGCTGACAGGCCTTGGCATCTCAGCCAACCTTTAACCGCATCCTTTTGCCAGACTTGTTAGGAGGTATGGTTTGCCATGTACATACAGTTTCCTTACACGGTAGGTGAACAAGCAATCAGTGCTGTGCTGCTATGAGAACACCCGTGTGAATGAATTTGCTTTCATTAATCAAAAGCATTTTCATTCAGTCAATGCCTAAATCATACATAAGTGTGGTGGCTTGGTGGCTTGACTCAAACCATAACTCACCCATAGTTTGGAACAGCAGTGCCTGGCGCAGACTTGAGGCTGGAACCGTGTGTGATGGCTGGCTTCTCTGTATAGGATGATTAATTAAATTTTTTTTCTCTACTGCAGAATCTAACCCATTCAATAACCTTGAAGTCAACAGTCTATACCAGTACAAACGGTGTCAGGTTATGGATTTACAACACAATGAAAGATAATTTCATAGAATGTAAGGACATCATTTGTTCTTGCAACAAACTCCTGGATGCATTCGGACATAATTAGACATTTTTGGAGTTTTGGCAACTTCACTGAAATCATCCAATCATTCAATGAAATAAATAATTTAAAAAAAATAAAATGTAAGTGAAGTTAAATTTAGTTATATTTCATTGAGAACAGTGAACAGTTGAACATTTCCAGAAATTCATTTCAGGTTCATGTGTATAAAAATATAACAACAAAGGTGCATGCATTTGAATTTAACATTAACACAATAAAAGCAGAAAACGACTCCCAAAAGGTTCAGCTCTCTTTTGAAATAAAAACACACATAAATCTATAAACTGTTTGTATAGAAATAACTGACTAAGCAGGACCAAATAGCCCAAAGCCTACAGGCTGTGTGAGTGTCTGTCATTAAATGTTTTTTTGTTTTGTTTTGCTTTTTTTGTTTAACTCTGCTAGGAAATACACTACCTCAACCTGAACGTCAAAGACTGCACAGTCCTTCTAAACATCACTGTTTTTCGAGAAAAGCTCTAATGAGCCCCTGAGACGGCTTTTGAAAAGAAAAATCTTTTGCAGCAAATTTTCCTCATGCTGGCTTTTTGTCTTTTGCAGCCTCAATCAGCTGGTTCTGTGCAGTACGGTGGGTCCTCAACCTGTGCCTCCCACCAGCAGTGGCTGCAATAGAGAGGCCACTGCTTGTTTGACCTCTTATAGAGGTGGGAGTTGCCAATTGTCCTCCTTAGGAGGTGGGTTGATGATTGTCCTCTCTAGGCCTCTGGTCTTCTAATTTTAACTCTGGGTTGTGTGCCTACAACAGGGAAGGCGATGTCATGGTGACCCCCATTCAGCTCCTCTGTCTCTGCAAAAAACTCAAACTTTACAAATCCTCGGCCACAACACTGTTTTAAAGGGATATTTAAGTGACTGCCATTTATGGGACACTCTTACCGCAAGGAACTTGGCACTAGAAGATGAATGGCTGTCTGGAGAGATGTCAGCCTAAACCGCAAAGAGTTAATCTGCGAACAGCGTTCAAAACAAAACACATAGCAGCATATAAATTCTGCAATGCAGCACTTACTGAGACAGCGAAGAGATTTGGAAAATATTAGCTACATATTAGCCACCTAAGCCTTAGCTTTGTATCGTCATGGTTATGATACACTCTGGCATCTGATCTCAGTTTAGGTAGTTACCATGAGACTTGAAAAAGCCAGAGGTAATAAGCGGGTGAGTGGAGGTGAGGAGGCCAGAGATTATGGTCAAGTGGTCTAACTGAACTGCAAGCTGAGTTGGTTGATTGACCTGATTGATCTAGATGTAACTACATATGTCAACATGTCAACATGTTTCTCATCTCTCAGGATCACCCAGCCGGTCTGCCTGCCTGCCTGTCTGTCAGTCTGTTGCCATGTCTAACTACCACCTGTCTGCTCAAACACTGTGGGACGTACCCTCCAGCCAAAACCAGGACCTCGCTTCCTCATAGCCACTCGTCCTCATTCCTCACTGCAGACCCCAAGCTAAGCCAACTAGACAATAAACTCTCCTTTACTGATTCTGGTCTCCTGGTCTGTGTTTGCTTTTGGTTCATTGGTTGGTTTATTATTTCATTTACTGAAAGAACAGCCCTTTTCAACTTTGTTATAGAGATTTGAATGGTTATAAACCACAAAGGCACACACAGTGTGAGACTGTTTTTCTTTGTTGTTGTCTGTTCTTGTGATAAATGTAGAGATAGTTCATGCGAAAGCCTGTCATCTTTGTGTGAACTGAAATTTTGTAGAAAGTATCAAACATCTTCATGAGTTTATAGGCATTATAATAAATTCATATAAAAGTAAGTAAAATATCTGTTACTATATCTAACTTTAGCAACTAGCATTTTTTTTTCACACCTGCCCTCCAACATATCTGTACTCAAAACTCAGCATTATGAAACATGTACTGAATGGGATTAAAAAATGTATTGTATTCATGAATCTGCTGCAAGCAACAGGGAGCTCTGGGTCACCTGTAATTTCTCTACACAAAGGATGAGATTGAGATATATATAGGTGACCTCAGGTGTACTTCTTATGTAAATGTATTTTAGGAAGTTAGGTGCATAACAGTACAATCTGATTGCTGTGGCCTCCCCTCATTTATTACCTGCTTGTTCTACAGACCAAAATCATCCATCATCATATGAGACAAGCAAACGAGATGTTATCAATCACTATGTGTCATAAACTGAACAACTCTTTTGGACTTTAAATGTGTGTCTCAGTGGAAAGATTCGGATTTGCCATTTACAGTTAAACCTGTAATTTGTATCAGCTGACACCTTTGATGTCACCTTTTATATGAACATGTTATTATGTGGGCCGCATTTGAAACACTGTTATTATCATCATCATCATCATCATCATCATCTAGAATGCTCATTATATGATACTTGATGAAGACCCGAATTATGATGGATAAGCTGTGAAATTAAAATTACGATTCTCTCTTTGCTTAGTGTGTTTCTCCGTCTCTGTGGGATATTTTTCAAAGGAAAACTTTTAAAAGCTATGTTGGCACGATAAAGACTGATCCTTCCCCTTGATATTTTGAGTTCACAGACTGTTGTCGTTCTGGTGTTTTTCAAAATGTCAGTCCTGCATGTGGCTTATTAGAGGTGCTTTGCGACAACAGAACAGCATGTCACTTGCTCAGACTTGCCAATAGGAGCAAAGAACAGCCTGAGGAACCGATCATGACGACTGCACAGCGCAAAGGATCAGGTGTCACAAAAGGTGACTCACAGAGAGGCTGCTTAAGGAAAAAAAACTCCCTGTGATTTGGTTCAGATGTTACTCAATCTACACACACCCAGATTTAAGACACCACTAAACAATGGTGCAGATATCTTGTTCTTCATGGCTGTTTCTTGAAGCACTGTGGAACTACCAAAGGTTTTTTTTTTATGTTTTTATAAAGGAACAGTGTCTACATATCCTTGCTACATATCACGCACTGTGTGATAGAATATCATGATCTCATTAACACAGTTTCTTCTGAGTCCTTGTAAATAAATGAGTCATTTGGAAGATAGCGGCCCAAAGCAGATTAATGTCATTAGATCACAGGAAATATCTACTTTTGCTAATTATTTTTTCCTCATTAAAATACTTTACCTTAATTAATATTACCATCATACAATTGTGATTTAATTTCCTGACACCCAGAAGAAATAATCTTTTATATATTGCTGACATTTATTAAGTTGTTGGATTTAATTACAGACAAGAAGGAAAAAAAAAAAAAAAACAGACACGAAGAAACAAATTCAAGTCTATAAATAGTCTGACAGACAGAAACAGATCTGAGTGACAGTTTAGAGACTGTCAGTGTTTTAAAAATGGTCTTTTGGGAAATACACTTCTTGGCTGTTTTTTTGCAGAAAGTTAGATGAGAAGACTAAAACAACACTCCATCCATTCTCTGTAACAGCCTATCCTCATCAGAGGACTCCCCACAGAAAGGTCCCACACACCACACTCATGGAAGGTAAATATGAAGCTACAGTACAGCTAGCTTAGCGTAAAAGACTGTTAATAGTGGGAAATACTTTGCTTTACCCAAAGGTAACAAAATTGACGATCCTTGATATCCAGTCTTTGTGCTAACTTAAGTTAACCAGCTGTTGGCTGTATTAACATATGAAAATTTGCTGGTGAAGTCAGTGTGTATGTGTGTGTGTGTATATATATACAGCCAGTGGGAGGGCTGTTGTCAAATGTTACTGTTACGGCCATCACCATCTCGCCCCTGTATATCATGGTGTGTAGTGTTTTATAGTACGTTAATCCAGGTGTGCTTTTGTTAAATCGATTTGAACTTTCATTTAATAAATACCTTTGTTTTAATCGTAAACATCTGGTTTTCATGTTACTTCCTCTTACCCCTTAAGCATGGTCCTAACAGTCATTTAGAGCCTGTGTGTAGTTTCTATGCAAACATGAACTGACCTTAAAATGCTCTGGGGCTAATTGTGTAGACTCAATGAAGATAGATAACACCCAAACTCAAATGTTTCTCCACCGCTGAAAGCTTTAAATATTTGTATAGTTACACTGGCACCTTTGCTGTAAGTGTTGGTGGATAATTAGCACGTTTGAAGCAGAAACTTTTGATTTTGAGAGCTGAACTGAGAAACACACACACACACACACACAGGTACTATGAATGAAAATGTTACCTTACTAATCACATGTCCTGGCCTTAATTTGATATTTTTGCAAATGTAAAAATGTGTTTTTCAACCTGAACTCAATTCAAAAACTTCATTAATGTATGTGGCACAGCAGAGTTACGCGTTCAGTCAATACACTAACTTTCAAGAAATGTAAGAAATGTAGCAACTTAGAGTTGAAGGTAAACATTTGTAATATTTTGTGTATTTCCTGAATAAAAAGGACTGAAAGCCACTGACAAGATGGAGAGTGTTTTAGGGAAAGGTTTCCTGGGGGGGCGACAGCCTTTACAAAAGAATGTGACTACACACACACGCAGTGTTTTGGATGTATGTGCAGTGTGAGTCTGAGGAATGAAAATGTAGGACAAGACTGAAATGAAACACAAATATATTTACAGAGCCACGATACAGTGTGTCTTATAAATATTGCATTAATCAGACACATAAAACATATCTTGGGGGTTAATGTAATAATATAAAATTTTCTGCAACAACCATTAAAAAAAGTCACACTGTTTGTGCCTTTAGACCCTGAAGAGAATTCCTATTTACTTTTCTGTTTGGTATGCCAGTTTCTCAAGCTACTTAGTGACTAAACATGAAGAAGTATGACAAATATTCATGTTCAATGACCAGTATAAATTCATAAATGTATGTGGTGTTCCATTCATTTACCTCCTCCGGTGAGCAATACTTTACAAATTTAAGTAAAGGAAATTGAATATCTCTTATTCATACCTTTTGCATAGAAAATTAGAAGTGCGTGTTTGCTCCCTACAGATGTGCAGACAGAACAGCTGTGTCTCCACCACCCTGATATTTAAGCGGCAATTTGAAGTAAGATGATGCAAGTGTGTTATTTGAATGTGTGTGCACAATCTCTCTGCGATATGTCACACTTGAATTGCTCTTATAAACCATGTTTGTCCCGATACAGGCCAAGAAATACTGAGGAACTAAACACAGAGGTAAAACCGTGCAGTCTTGTAGTAAAATAAACAGAATTTCTCACAGCACTTAATATATCAAAGCCAGCTTTGTGTCTGTCATTATCTTGATTTCCGTCAGTGTGAACTTTGTCCCTGAAGAGAGGAGGGGAGTGGCTAAGCGTCTCAAACAGGTTTATGGCTGCCTGTGAGCAAGTTTCGAGCCAGACCGTTTTGCATGTCAAAACTGGAATCCACACCCTCCATCTGCAGTGTGTTTATCATGTTGAGACACCTCCTTGTCTTTGTTTCTTCCAGCTGGCAGACAGTAGCTCCACATTCTGACATGAGCTGAACATACATAAATCTAAGAGGGATATTCTGGGAGCTGTCAAGAGGATTCTCACAAAGTTCACAATCTAAATGTAAGTTACTGCCGTTGAGCCTAAACTAACGTTGTGACTAGCTTGCTGTGCTTTTGAAGCTTTTCAAACGCATTCGACAAGAAGCAGGGGCTCTGTAGGAATATCAAACACCTCAGTTATTTAATGAATGCTCTGAACAGTGGGGAGTTTGGGATAAAATGTGTAAATAGATATTTTGGTTGTGTCAAGGATGTGATGTGCAGTGAAGTTTATGGTTAAATATGCTACAGCAACAGCTGCACAGTGTTTCTTTTACAGTTTGACCTATCTATTTAAATAAGGCACGGCAGATGTCAAAGGAGCTTTGATATCCTATCTTAGTTAAAAATGTAAATATATGACTTCATAAGCATAACAGCAGAGCTCATAAAAGAGCCTGTAAATGTTACCTGAAAACTAAGAAAGGACAGCTGTACTCTGGGTTACTCATTTGTAATGAGAGCTTCATTTTTTTTTACCGGCAGTGAGCCTCACCTGAAAGTGAAACGCTCACACTGACGTTCCCACAACAGGTTCTCAGTGTACAGTACTTTAAAATCACAGAGTAAACTTTCTGCTCTCTCTTCGGATTTATTAGATATGACAGGTAACCGGCCTGTATGTCATGTGAGAATACTTGGATTAAGGTGCTTAATGAAAGTGGTGAAATGAAATCTTAATCTCTCACCGGTTTTTATTTTACCCCACCTTAACTTTGAAGGACACTACAGGTGCAGTAATACCATTTGCCCTTTGGCCATGCACTGATAGTCATCTTTTAAGTCTCGACTGTGAACAGGTTCATCATGAAATAATGAGTCAGTTTCATGATGTGGCTTGTTGGAGCAAATTTCATCATTTTAACCACAGAAATGACAGGTGCATTTACACACTGTAGTGTGTTCAAAGTCTGGAAAAAAGAGAGAAAGAAACAAACAGATTTTTGTTTTTGAACCCAACATATCGGGAAAAATAAGGCCTCTTTACTTATGTGTGCACAAACAAACGCTGGAACCTAAAGGTACATAAAGTCCTGTTCAGCAACTAAAAAAAAAAAAAAAAAAAGTAAACAGCAAATCTACTACCTGCTAATTAACAAGAAGTTCATTTGAATTAAGTGGTTTATTTGGATTTCGTGCCTTTTAGGAGTTAAATCACAATACACTGAGAGTAATGGTCAATATACAGATTCACAGATATCTAAAAAAGAATTGCTACTTAGGTGTTCATTAATCAGCTCTCAGTTCCTGCTTTGTTTCTCAGGAATCCTGAGGCGTTCACCTTGTTGTAAAGTGTCACAAAGTCTAACACAAGTTTTGTTTATACACACCATTAGAACAACGGCTTTCATTGTTTCATCCCAATATTAATATGACCTTTCCATGTTTGTATGGTAGTTTAATGGTAGTATCTGTTCCAGTATGACCTTTTCATGTGCTACATTTCACTTGCCCTCAATTAGGCTTAAGAGAAGCCAGTCTTGCAGCATTTCCCACCCTGTTACAATGTTTGTTCCCTGCTTGTATTACATAATGTCATTGATTTCTATTATCCATGACAGGTCCAACTGAAACAGTCTGAAGTGATGGATTCTCCAGAGTTTTCCCAGTTGTCATCTTTGAGGGGAGAGTTTAAAGAAGATTACATCCAACCCGATTACAGAGAATCTTATCGCCTGGCGATTGATTGCCTGGTGAACAAGGGCAGAGAAAGTTACCAAGAGTTCTTAAAAGGAGAACGTGTCGGAAGTTTCCTCTCAGAGGAAGAGATTCTCTTCATCACTGAAAACGTACAACAACTCCCACCTCAAAACGATGCAGAGGAAATCGATGGTCCGCCAGATAGCCAATCATCCTCTGGGACGTACTGGCCCGTTCACTCGGATGTGGACACGCCAGATTTGGACTTAGGGTGGCCGGAGGTCATGCATGACCAACTGCAGACTAATATAGATCTGCTCTTTCATCCAGCAAGACAAAACAACCCCACCATCAAAGAAGTGGTCCGGAAGCATATTCAAGAAGCAAGACAGGTAATCAAAACTACCTGCATTCAGACTTTCTCACAGCAAATTGACTCACAAGTTCTGTTTCTCTGCTGTGTTTGATTTATTCCCTTGTCATAAGAAGCTTTTCCACTTACAGCAGTTCCATAGACCTTTGTTGCTCTCAATTTCCAGTGGTAAGGAATAGTTTTTCTGGGGCTACTGGTCAAAATCAGGTTTTGCAACTTCCCAACAGTTTGACAGCCATCATGGCACCTGATTATAGAGATATATTGTAAATATATCTTTCACAGAACTACTTGGTTACCTCCCAAACTGTGTCAAGATGAATCACAAACTAGTTCTGCATCTTAAATTTGTGGTTAGATAATTAGTATCCCCTGTCTTGGTACAACCTTTTTTTCAGCTTGACTGGCTCTTAATTAAACCAACTTACTGTTTACAGCTCTCAAAGAGTTAATAATGCCTGTTTCTCTCTCCCTTGTAATTACAAGTGCAACACTTAAGTCAATTCAATTAAAATCAGATACAAAGAAAAATGTCATGGGGACACAACAGCTGCGATGTCTCGCATGTCAAAACAGTACTTCTTGATGGATGTTGCGTATGATGAAGTGTTTCTCTTCACAGAAACCTCTTCAACTGCAGGAAATTAAGGCAAATGAATTTGACTAAATTACATGACATACAGTTGGACGTGAGTTCATTTGAGATTAATGAATTGCTATTATAAAAATTATAA
Source organism: Protonibea diacanthus (assembly GCA_028641955.1). Lineage (NCBI taxonomy): Eukaryota > Metazoa > Chordata > Actinopteri > Sciaenidae > Protonibea > Protonibea diacanthus. Next base: position 13,825,937 of record CM053989.1, read on the forward strand.
CCCCTGATTCCTATTACTCTAATTCTGTATCGATATCAGTAAAATCATATTGACCACTTTCATATGTTTAGTCTGTCTCCAGTTTGAACTGGAGTTTTGTTTTTATTGGCATCACTCTGAGACTTTTATCCGTCTGTTTCAAACTGTCAGACTCACATTTACTGGTCATGTTGACAAATGAAGAGTGAAATGATGAGTGAGTTCTTAAATAGGCTTCACAAATTTAAACTGTTGCACTATACCCACTATGGGCTTTGGCACATTGAACTGATTATGATTTATTCAAATTGTCCTTGCAGGTCGTTGCCATTGTGATGGATAAGTTCACTGATGTAGATATATTCAAAGAAGCTGTCGATGCCTCTGTACGTGGAGTCCCGGTCTATGTGCTTTTGGATGACTTCCATCTGAAGAGTTTTCTCACAATGGCTGAAAGTCAAGATGTAAAAATTCAACAACTCAGAGTAAGTGTATAATTTAAAGCATCTTTTTTAATGAGGCACCTTGTGTCATGAAGTGCTAGAATTTGCATATTGCAAATTTAGACAGTGACTTAAACAATACAAAAATAGTTTGACGTCTTGGAGATGCACTTTGTTGCTGAGTGAGTTTTTGATACCACTCTCATGTTTAGATGTTAAATATGAAGCTGCGGCCAGGAGACAGGAGGAAATGTCTAATAAAGCTCTGCCCAAAAATCTACCAACAACTGTAAAACCACAACTTTTTAATTTTTACACTTTGTCTACTGTGTGGATTAAGCAGACAAGCTCTAATGAGCTAAGCTAACAAGCTGTGTCTTCAAATCGGCTGGGTGGTTTCTCTGGTTTTCTAAGGGCTGCGTCGTAATTATTTATCTGGTACATGTTAAAGATACACACCCTTTTAGTTGCCATAACTGTAAGAGCATGACACATGCCACCAACAACACCTCAGGTACACATCAACCACAACATATCTAAAATAGTCAGAATGGTCTGCATAGTACAGTTTCAGGTGTTGATTTGTTGACTTCTTCTGCCTCAAAATGTAACAGTAATACATCTTTTCTGACATTTCTCTTTCGCTGCTCTGACCACAGAACATGAGGGTGCGCACTGTGAAAGGTCAGGGTTACCTCTGCCGATCAGGAGCTAAATTTCATGGGGCAATGGAGCAGAAGTTTCTTATAGTGGATTGCCACACAGCGATTTATGGCTCATACAGGTAAATAAAACTGCAGTACAAGAATAGCTGTGGTTCAGACCACTGAGGTGTAAACTAAATGCATTCATAAAGGAAAGTGCTACATTTACTGTCACTCTCTATACAAAATTGCTGTCATTATTTCTTATTGATGCCTTTTGAGGCAGTTTGGGACAAGGCTTGTTTATGAATGTGAAAAACGGGTTAGCAGAAAATGTGATGACACAAGAATGAAAATTATGTCAGAACAAATGTAAACACAAAACAGCTCTTAAACAAATAATTTTCTATTATTTTATATAATGATTTTCCTTTGTGTCTGTAGTTCTTTGCTCAAACTGGAGCGTTAATCACATGTCAGTCTGTTTTCTCCACATTAAATGAATAAACATTCATATTTGTTTGTTTGCAGCTTCTCTTGGTCATTTGAGAAGATTAATCTGAGCATGGTTCAGGTCATCACAGGACATCTGGTAAGATCCTACGATGAGGAGTTTCGAACACTCTACGCCCGGTCAAGTGTGCCAGCGGAGCTGTGCCCCCCAGAGGGTTTTTTACAGCGCAATGGGCCACATGGACGACAGATTTTTCCAAAATCTCATTCTGCCCAAAGAATTGAGCGACACGACCAGTTGAGACATACGCTGGACACAGTCTATAGGAAGACCTGTGAGAGGAAACTAGGTGCAAGAGACTTTGAAGAGAGGCTCTTTGAACAAGGACCTAATGAGCTTAGGCCTTTGATGGAGAATGGGATCGTTCCAGATCAAATGTCCCAATTACAGTCTACAGAGATGATGAACTTCATGAAAAGGCACAGTTATGCTGGAGAGAAACAAAATGGATGTATGCCACAGAACATCAGGCCCAGAGCGAGCAACTGGAACATTGCCAGAGAAACAGGAACTGTAACAAACAACTACACCATGGACAATTATTTACAAGTGCCACCAATGCACGGAGGTCAAAACATACGTCAGTCTTACAATGGTAACGACAAAAAGATTTTGCCCATGCAGCCGTACATGCCAACACTGGAGAATACATCCAAGTCATTCATGCGCACAATGAGGATTGAGTCTTACCTCAAAAATCCTGACGTCCCGTTCGGAGACTCTTGTGACTATTTAGACCAATTTGATCAGGACAAAGCTAACTCCTTCATGCAGGGAAGAATGAGGTCTTCCCTTGCTTTCAGGTCCACCATACCAGAGCAAATGGAGCCAAATACTCTTTTACACTATTCATCAATGCAGTGGAATCCGACAGCAGGAGCTGAAAACAGAATGAGTAATGAAGAGTTCATGTACAAGAGGAAGAGTTTGCAGATTTTGGAGGACAATCGGAATAACACAGGCTATGGTCCCGGTATGAACTCTTATCAGCCTGTATACAGTGGCTTAAGCAGACCTAAAGGTGGACATATGATCACAAACCCTGACATCCTGACAGACAGTTGGCACAAAAGGCATAGTGTAGCAGATCCAAGATCAAACAATGAGTATGCACATCAGTCCTCAAGTCACATGTATGGAGCTTTTGCAAGGATGCAAGTAAACAGAAGCACGACAGGGATCAATGCACAGAATGGAGGGTATGTGTCAAATCTGAATGAAGATCAAAGGTCTCTCTCTCATTATGACGTGAAGAGTATTACAGCCACAAACAGCCCTAGTACTCCCAAGTGGCAGGAGCCACCAACCAGGACTGTGTCTGCAGCAGCCTTGGATGCAAATAGCAAGGATTTGGCAGCTAAATCCAACAGCATGGGTTCTCAGCAAATTCTAAAGAAGAGTACCAAGAAAATAAAATCCTTATTGAACATACCAGAGAAAAAAGAGGATTCAGTTGGAAACCTGGATACATCGAGTCTGAGGTCAGGCACCAGTACAGACACCCTAACAGCTGAGGATCAGGAAGGGAAATCAGATGGACAAAACAAACCTTACCAAAGAACAACCACTCCTGTCAGGTCCCTCTCAGAGCAGCAGAGGAACCGGTTAGATACAGACCACTTAAAACCTTCAAAACCACGATTCACTGTTGAGGAGCAACAAAAAGCTACCACACAGCAGAAACCCACTGCTCTTGACAAAAGTGCAAGATCTGGCCTAGACACAAGAAGCTGGAGCAAAGATCGAGGTGCCGAGAACCGCCTTTACAGCAGATTTGAGCCTTTCTGTTCACTTGAAAAGAAACACACTACGCGTTCTTCAAACAGCTTTGGAACCTCCCACTCTCAGGGCAAAACGAAAGGCCTTTCTAAAGGCGAGGCAGCTATTGAAAACAGCCTCACTCGGGCTACACGAGGGCATCATGAAAATAAGCTGGAGAAATTCTTCCACAGAGTGGGAAATCTCATACAAAAGAACAAGTAGTCTGACATAAGACACAGATCACTTATTATGAATGCACATTTGACAGGGATTGCTAATATTTGTATAGGTCTTTTTTTGATGTGTTTACTTTGGAAAATGTTTTTAGAAAAACATTGTTTACATTTTGACATCTGCTTATTTTATTGTGTAAAGATGCACTGATGAATACCAGGGGAACATAAAGGGGAACATATTCTATACGGATATATGCAGCAGACCACCATGTAACAGAATCTTAACGCCGCTTTTAAGCTGTCTTTGTTTTTGTTCACAGCTGACACGAACTAGAAGTGAAATATTCAATCACTGCCAGATGTTACAGATGCATTAAGTAGTAGTTGTGTCAAAATGTCACAGACGTATACAATTTATTGCTGCAAGTGTGGGTGTGTGCACAGCCATCATGGCACCTGTTGTTGCTGTTGTTATTATAAACAAGCCAAGAAGTCAAGGTGACGGTATTAAAAACATAATTTGAATATAATATAACCAGCACTCCACATGATGGAACACATCAAGTACATGTCAACACATCTGTGTCAAGTATAAGTCATGAATTCTATGGGGGTTGCAATAATTTTATAAAATACATACTGTGTGTCCCTAATACATTTTTGCGTTTTTTTTTTTTAAAGATATTTTTTGGCCTTTTCAAGCTTTTATTTTTGATAGAGACAGCTGAAGAGTGACAGGAATGTGGGGAGAGAGAGATGGGGAACAACATGCAGCAAAGAGTTGCTGCTGAGCCTCCGTACATGGGGCGGGTGCTCTACCAACTGAGCTAATCGACACCCCAATTTTTTGCGCTTTTCTTTTATTGATTCTGAAGTGAATCGACGCATATTTTATTAAATATTTCACCCTGTCAAGGATTTAGCTGTCAAGCAGCGTGCCTTAAGGCAAAATTCAGTGTGCACTATAAGTTCGACTACTCAGGTATAATTCAAACAGGGTTTTTCTTCCTTTACCTCCTTTGCTTGTGGGTAAACAAAAAGCAACATGGTTTCTTGTGTAAAACGTGTGTATGCAAACTGGAAGAATTCATCTGTGTAATGTACTGCAGGTATAACAACTGAACAAGTTTTGAGTGTACTTTCTTTTGCTGATGCTGATAAAATGGTGATGAAACTGATGGATGGTGATGGTGAATGTGTTTCTTTCTGTCTGCCATCTAGTAGTGAACCACTGATGTTTGGTCAAATAATACTTTGACAAGTGACTAAAAGAATAGTTGTGACCGTCTCTTGATTTCAGGTAGTAATTGCACAAGGAAAATAAGGATGGTAATTTAATCAATTGTAACACACACACTCAAGTATAGATGTCATGATAAGCTCCTTCCTTTATGTAACGATGAGGAAAAAAACATGGCTAAAAACTGAAAGGGAAGACGTTTTCAAGTGAAGGTTCTCAGTCATTAATTTTTCTTCGAGAAGAGTTAAATCCCATCCTCAGAAATCTTCAACTAAGTCCAATTGCCCCAGATTTAACCCTTCTCGAAGAAAGGATTTATCACATCACGTGATAAAGAAGGTGAAATACTGTGATAACTGGTTTCACAGTAAATGAATCTGGAAATGCCCATTTCCATCCATTTCCATGTTAAGACATAACATAACACACAAGAACATAAGCATGCTTTGAACCGCAATGCACAGAATAATTAAATATTCAAAACTTGCCATCAGTAAGGCCGTATGCAGTGCACATGAACCATGTACTTCAATAGCTTTGAAAATTACAGTGATTAAAGTGTATTAGTTGCCTTGTAATTAGTCACTCAACAACTGTGTGGTTGAAAACATCTGTTCAACATACATTACATCCAAAATCCACCTTCATCACATGAGTAATGAGGGGAAAGGTACGAATATTGATTTGTTACTAATGTGAAATTGAGTATGAAGATCCATCAATAATAACAAAAAATACCCAGCATACCTTGTTACACTGCGTATTGTGTACATCATTTGTATAAAGAAGGGAGTCAAATGAAGCCATGTATAATTCATTTTCATCCTGTGTCACACATGGTCCAGGCAATACTGGAATTAATATCCTGCAGGACTTCCTCTGCAGTTGCTGTCTCTCTCACTTTTGTTATATAAGACTTTTTATAGGATATTAAAAGAAAAAATTGAAAAAATGTGAAAAATTGTCAATACACCTCATATTCTTTAACTCTTAATTACTTCTCAAGATAAATTCCCAGGCTCTTGTGATTAAACTCTAGCTGTGATGCACCTTTTAACAGAAGGGCTACAGTGTCCATTTATTAGAAAAATGAACACAGGAACACACCGCCCGTCATAGCCCACTTACTAAAAATATCTCAATATATTTTTATATAAACATAATCAATCTGCTTTCAGTAGATTGTAGGAGCAGTATATTGTAGGATAAGACCTAAACCGCAAACAGCATCACTATTTCATTCGCTGGCAAGACACTATTCAAGATGAAACCTTTGCAATATAACAGATTTATTCTAAAGCACAGGCAGGGTTTTGTTGAATTATGTATCAACATCAGCTTGCCACAGAAAATAAACCGGTTCCCTCACGGTGACAGTGCTGATTGAGTGACAGAATTACTTCAGGCAAATAGTGATAAATAAGACAATATTATGCACAGGAGATTGCTGTGCTGCTGAAATTTCAAGTCCAGCAGGTTTCTGTAACTGTCTATAGCTGAAGCACTGTTACCATAGATCAAAATTATATATATAAAATATATCCTATAATATTAAAATGTATCCTTTCCTGTCCCATCCTCTTCTCTTCATCTCAGAGCAAGAAGAGATACATTAGAAATGTATTTACCTACAATTGCCTGAATATTGTCTGATGCAATACAGCCACAAGACGCCCTCCTTCTCTGTTGTTAGCTACAGATGCTCTCGCTTTGATGGCAATCTTGAGCTCAGTACAAAATGTGACAGTAAACTTTTTGGATACTCCTAAAGCACATCTTCTACTTCCTGATGCCGAGTTAGGTTAAAAATGCTGTTGGCGTTTCAGCGAGCCTCATTGAAATGCAGCTCAGTTCCGGCAGTTGAATTCACCACCAGGGTAAATAGATGCAACCTGATTGCATTGCTGTTGTACCCATGTAAGAAAAAGTAAGGAAGGAGTTGTTTCCCGACTGCTATAAGTTTTGGAAAATTTCGCAGATGTGGCTGTAGGGGAAACAGATTATTTCAAAATGTCATGTAATATGTATATATAATACATTTTAATGCTTTTTAATGAGGGCAAAGTGTTTAAATCTCTCAAGTATTCACGCTGTGAGATGTTAGTTGCTGACCAATAAATATTCAGCTATTGACCTTCTAAAGGTTTCTTCTACTAACATTAATATTTTGCACTCATTTACTCAATTTCTGATGCGTTCTTTGCTGACATTCTGAGTTTTCCACAAAGCCTTCTTTTGCCTCTCTTCCCGCAGTTGATCCAATCTCTCTGGCATTTTGCATAGAGCAGATTTGGTATTTGTCTTACACTGCGGTTACAGCCACGCGGACTTAATGGGAATTAACAAAATGTTTCACAGCAGCACATTAAAGTAGCTGTGACATATTCATTTTCTTCAAATGGCCAAACTGACATACCAAACACGTTTAAAGGACACCACTGGGATGCGCTCCTGAGCTCCACCTCCTGGATAAAGGATGATCAGCCGTTCCTCACCATATATACTGTACACACACACACACACACACAGACACACAAACACTGTAATGTAACAAGTAATGTAGGCAACAGGCATATTTTAAACACAGTTCATACAGCGTATGTATGTTATGTATGTATGATACTGCTGTAAAGCCACACAGACATCTGTCAGCCTTCACAGTGAGCATGAACCAACACCTAGTGGGTAATTGTGACTGTATAATTACAGTTTGCAGCTGTTAATAGTATCACTATGTAATAAAGAATCCAGTGTGTGCTGTATATATCTACTTGGTTGTTTGTTTATGATTTTAACTCTTTACTTTAACTGTGTCTTTGAGTATCATGGAAAGCACTCGATAAATAAAATGTATATCTGAGTTTCAGCTACAATACAGAGGAGCTACTTCATCATCAGACTATGTGAGATACAGTTATTAAGGATAAAGGTGAATCGAGGATGTGAATATGAAATAAGCTATGAAATAAGCTACGCTAACACTTTCTAAGAGACACTTTTCCAGAGATCGGTGAGATCCATACAGTTTGTGTCAGAGCCTGCAGCGTGATCAAGTGTCTGGGACTGCACTGCAAAGAGCCATGAAGCGCATAATGCTGAAAAATCAATGATGAATAATTAAAACTTGAGAAAAGCTTGAGTAGTACCAAACAGCTGGGTTCCTATCATTGGGAAATACTAAAAGACAATAAAGGGAATATAACATTTACACCTAATCCTTATAATCTCATCTGTGTATGTGGAAGGAATGGCCTCCTCCCTTCAACAGTGGCAAGATAACAAAAACATGTTTAAACATGTAGTCAGGGTGTTCTAAGGAAAGAAAGAAAGATTTTGAGATCTGATACAACACAACCTGAAAATGACTGGAGAGAAAAAGAAAGCAAAAAATGCTAAACTGGAACGCTGATGTGACTTCACAATTTTCACAGCATGATCCCGCTTGCAGCATGATTTCATCTCCAGGCTTCTGGGTACAGCTTTTTCACATATCAGCCAGAAGAGTCATTTACTGTCATTCCTTTCAGATATGTGATGTTTCAAATGTCACTGTTTACGAGTGGGAATTAACTGTCCAAGAATAATTGTCCAAGCAATTTCTGTGACTGGATAATTGATATGAAGAATATGAAGAAATAATAGTTAAAATCAAAAGGTAAACATTATAAAATCAGTGATTATATGCTTCAGTTTCCATTGAATGGAAAGCTTGAGTGTTTAGCAAACTGGAGTTTCATGTCTCAGCTTAATGTGAGTTAATTTAGAATTTAGAGCCTGGAGGAATTATTCCAGAAATACATTCCTGCTTATTTGTGATTATATTTGAATGCTGAAGTTAGCAGAGAAGAGTCCCAAAGGCATGGATGTGTTATTCTCTCATTCTGGTCATGATACTTTAGCAGGGCATATTGATCATTAGCAAAGACTCAGGAAAAGTCAAAGGATTATGGATCCATGTTGTTGTATGTTTCATGACTGTTTGTGAGGAGCTTCAATCACAGGTAGTCATTATATGGTGTACAACGGCAAGTCCCAGAATACACAGGGGGAATGATTAAGTTGGACCTTCAGGAAGGTTAAACAAAATTAAACAGGAAAATGGAGACAGGGTTGTGATAAGAGGTGACATATTTCTATGAGCTGTGAGTTTTTGTTCATATTCACATTTACCATTTTTTAAAATAGTGTTATTTTACAATTGGAATCAAGGACGTTTCACCTGGAGAGCTAATCACTGACAATTTTTCTCTGTGTGCAAACAAAGCAGAGCTATAGTTTTAGACAGTGTTTCCATTACCGTACATAAACGTAAATGAATGATAGGCAGTTACGAAGCTTTCACATCACATCAGACATGAAGGACAACAGAAAATAGACAGATTATTGATTGTTAAGTTTGAGAAAACAACACAGTCTTGTCAGGTGTTCGAATGAAGATGAAAACTAAGGTGAAGAAATCAATACTGAAAAAATTGGTTCTGGTCTCCTCATGTTGATATCGTCATCATCATCATACATTTTGTGTACTACACAAATAAAAAAAAAAAACAGAATTAGGATCATTCACTGCTTATCTTCATATATTTTGTTGCTGAACAAGCTGCAATTGTTTTGTCTCCTGTGAGCTCTCTGAAGGAACTATTGGACTAAAGGAGCAAACGTCTGCAGAATCAAAGTCTTGTGTCTTTTCTGCTGATCTGGCTTATATGACTCAAACAGTATCCATTCGGTTGGCAAATACTAGCCTCACAAAGATTAAAATGCGATTAATGCAAATACGACTACAAGTAATCATAATATTCATTATGATTCAATTTGATTGATTTTTTTTTTTTTTTTTACATTTTGTACTTAGGTTCTATATTCCTACACTGCTGTTTACATTTCTGAAGAGACAGAAATATCCTCTCTTCTGTCTCATGACTAGCAGGCTAGCATCTGGAGTGTTTATGCCACAAAGTTTTTCTTTTTTATTTCAATAACATACCCACCTTCAAGTGAAGCACGAGCCTCCTCTTATTTCGACTTTTTCTTTCTTTCGCTTGCTATTGATTCATATTGCCGTTTGGAGGTCGTCTCTCCACCTGCATCCAACTGCCTGGTGCATCTGACTGCTGATTGCTCAGATGCTGTGTGCTGTCAATCGTTGCGGCAATGCGTGCGTTGTTAGAGTACTTGTCTTTTTTTTTCTTTCCTGCCTCGGGCTGACATGATATAAATAATATTATAAGGTTAAGTAACCATGATATAAAAATATTGCAGTTAAAGTGACCATGGTATGAATATTATTGTATAATAATATATAATATATATAATAATATATGTACAGATAATAAAAATAAAACAATTAAAATAACAATACAGCCATGGTGAGTAGTAGTGAGTAGAGACAGGAACAGAAACTACAACTTATCAGGTGGTGCAGGTGTTGTAGAGCCTGACAGCGGCCGGGATGAAGGACCTGCGGAACAACTCCTTCTTACACTGTGGGTGTAGCAGTCTGCTGCTGAGCTGCACCCCACAGTGTCATGTAGGGGGTGAGAGGTGTTGTCCATGATGGATGTCAGCTTAGCTAACATCCTTCTCTCCCCCACTTCCTCTATGTAGTCCAGAGGACAGTCCAGGACAGAGCTCACTCTCCAAATCAGTCTACTGAGTCTGCTCCTGTCCTGTCCGTGCTGCCCCCTCTCCAGCAGACCACAGCGTAAAAGAGAATGCGACCCCTTGCGCAAAATGGAGCCCCACCCCCATGCATCGTGGGGCCCTATGCACAGCACATGTTCTGCGCTGGTTGGCAAGCAGTGACGTCAGTGATGTCCACTGAGAGTTTATTGGATACCTCTAATGCAATGATTGTGGATTAGTTCAGATAATTAACATACTGTAGATAAAAATAGAAATTAGGATTAGAAAACACACAAATGGGATTACAAATAGGTGTGAGGCTCATCTTTTGTTTATGTATTGTTTACAACAACCAAACTGCTAACATTAGCATCCATGATTAACAAATTGCACTCATTTCTCACTAAACTGAGTCAGCTGTAACACCTTAAAAGAATTATACATTATTTTCTTAATAAGGGTTAGCTGAGAAGCTACAGCCAGCAGCCACTTAGCCTAATTTAGCATTTAGACTGGAAATAGCCAGCCTACCAGCACTGCTAAAGAATGAATCTCACTCATTAACACTTTATACTTTATGTATTTGTATAATCTGTAACTTCATATTAAGCATACAGGCATGAGTGTGGTATCAAGCTTCTCATGTAAAGGACCAGTGCATAACATTTAAGTGGCATTCAGTGGTTTAGTTGCTGATTGCAGCCTTGCTTCATTCTCTTCTTCCTAGCATGAAGGTGAAACTACCGTGGCTCCGAACAACGCAAAAGGCTCCATCTGGAGCCAGTGTTTAGTTTGTCCATGCTGGGCTACTGTAGAAGCATGGCAGATTCAACATGACGGACTCCATGCAAGAGGACCCACAGCATCTGTAGATAGAAAAGGCTCAAAACATAACAATTTTTATTTTTAGAGGATTATACAGTAATGGGAAGGTGCACATTGTATTCCATTGATGCCAGAATGCTCTAAATCTTAAACACTGGATCTTTAACTCTCAGCAAGAAAGTGAATAAGAGTATTTCTCTGAATGTTGAGAAATTCCTTTAACACTACATGCTGTAATTAAAAAGGCACACAAATAATTAGAAAGCAACCAGAGAATTTGAAATATTCAGCTGAAAGTGATGAAATACTGTTAAAACATTCAACTTCTAGAAATATACAAAGAAACTTACAGACTTACTTACTACAGCAAATCCTACAGAGATAAATATCATGTTTAAACATTGTCACTTAGCAACCCTTATGTCTTGCATGAAGAATATTTGCTGAATTACTAACACTTTCTGAGAATGAGAATCCTCCACTCTTTCTCACATAGATACTTCCTAATGGAGAAATGAGGCACATAACAATTATAAAATAACGAGACACATGTAAAGAAACACCTGCTGTCTCCTACAAAATGAAATTAGGTGAGTTTCAGGAGAATCAAGTCTTGCGGGACAAAGAGGACGATTTGTTGTAAAAATACATCTATGCATCATATCGCTTACTTCTATATTCTATTTTTACAGTCTGCATATTGCAGACTTCTATTTCTGTACACTTAATTACAAAATAATCAGACTGAGAATTACAAAAAACACCAAAACATTGCAACGATATCTACTGTGTCTAATTACTAATTGTCACAATATATTCTTATTGAAAAGAACAAAGGAACTTGGTTGGCAGCTCAGCTGACTGAACTGCGGGGTGATGTCAAACAAAACGGTTGTAAACCAACACTATAATATGACAGTGTGTGCACCTGGTGCATCAAAATATGACACCACAGACGAACAAAAACTTTTTCCTTCAAATATGTGAACTGATCCATTTTCACCTCAGCTCTCAGCCACTTGGACAAATCTCTCTTGTTTGTCTCACTCATAGGTCACACTGCAGATTTTTTACCACTTTTATCATTTCAGGCCTATTTTCTCACTGAAGCCATGTTATCATCAATACCATCATATTTTGCACAGACAGATCACAGTTTCGTTTTGTTCTATCAAACAGCAAGACCTTGAGGATATCCGGTGTGCAGATTCATGATGATCATTAATTTGCATCTACTGAGTTGCAGAATTATTGCTCGGCAACAGTGAAAGTGCCAAAGAAACTATGACTCTTAATGTCATAAAAGAAGGTGTGTGTGCCTTCATTTAATATAACGATATACCCTCATATTTTACACATAAACTGAAATATACTTTTTAAAATGTCTCATCATATCATGCAGTCATTAAATGATAGTTTGTCTATTACAACCAGTTGGTCACATTTAGGGGCACATTAACCAGATTATCTGAATGAAGCACACCCTTGCTCATGCAATTTCATCATGCAGGTGAGGGCAAAAATGATTTCAAGAGATCCTTGGATTATTTATGCAGCCATTCATTAGAGGCTCCTTATGGGGTTCTGCACTGAATTCAAAATAGATAAACCTGCGGCAGCTCAATATCCAGTCACGTCAGCTCGTTTCACCTTGTTCGGCAAAGGCAATGGAAATATTCAACTATTAACTAAATGTGAGCTTTAATTTAGTCGTAATTGTGATGATCTCTGGTAAGAACATTTACATGTGACATAGGGGATGTAAAAGTAGAATCAGAAATAAAACAGAAAATTAAGAAAGATTAAAAATTCAGGAAATGATCAGCAGGATGCTCAGTGAATTCCACTCAAGGTTTCCTCTCTTTTTTTTTTCTTTGGAGTGATGGGGGGTTGTTGAAGTGTCTCCTTGCTCGCTACATTTGTCTGTGATGTTGGTGTTATGACCCTGGTGTGATCGCGTATGGAGGCAGAGGAGAAACCAGCGTCACACTGACGAGGTCTGCGAAGCGCGCTATCATCGCTCCACAGTGGCGCGTCCTTATTGGCAATCTGCTCACCAACCTGCGGTCACTGCAGACACACGCTTAACCGCAGGGATACAACACCTCGGAGGATGTCTGGGATAACTGGGAATTTGGATTGCGAGGAGTGTTTATCTTCTTCTCATGTGGCCAACAGCACGGAGTTACATCTCCACTCCACTGTGGACGACGACGACGAACTTCTGAGATACATCTGGAGAGAGTACTTACACCCCAAGCAGTATGAATGGGTTCTCATCGTGGCTTACATTATTGTGTTCTTCGTGTCACTTATTGGAAACTCGCTCGGTAAGTCATTTCCCATTCGTGCGTAATCTCTCGCCAGAAGTGCACTTTGAACAACTTTTTTCTTTGAGAATGTGAAAGAGTTTACGAAAGAGCTTAAAGGAAAACTCAAGCAAACACACCAGGGCTGAAAAATCTGAAATAGTCTAGTTTTTAGTTTTTAGTTTTTTTAAAAAAAATTGGAATCCCAGCGGTGCATCGCACTGATGGAGAGAGTTACAGAGCGCGTCTCTCAGTGCGGCAAAGTGCAGCTAATAATCACAATTGGACACCCGCAGATGTGTTTGAAGATACATATTGTAGAAAATGAGATCACTTAGTTCACACTGTGAGCGCAGTAACGGCATACAAGGTGGGTAAGGCGCATATACAGCCTGACAAATCATTTACTGCCTTTTTTCAATTATATTTAATTTGTTCTCCATCATTTACGAAAAAAAAAACAAAAAAACAGACTCATACAGGAGAAACATGCGGTGATGAGGTGCAATTCAATAATTTAACTTCACCCAAAGTGATCACACAGCTGCTTCCCTTGAGTTTTATTGCCACTGCTTCAAATAAAATCAATTTATTGCCATCCTACTGTTAAGCATGTAGCAAAATAAATAAATAAACTGCTCATCCCAGCCTCATATCTTAGTGGCTTTGTGCCAAATTGTGTTGGTGATCTCATTGCAGGTGTCCTCCCTTCTTGTCATCTGAAGCTATTTGTCTTCACTGGAACTGTTTGCACCATCAATAGCATCAAAGTTAGGTTACAATGGATTTCTAAGCAAACTGAAATGGACCACATTTATCTCTGTACACTTAAAGAACAGAACCCTGAATATGAGCTGTGCAGAAAGCACTTAGTTTAGTGGTCTTAGTTTGCACCCAGATGTGCTGCAGTATGGTTCCTCAGCTTGTGAGACTGATGAAAACTTAATTAAACATAGCACAAGAGATAACAGCGGTGTAATTTAGTGCTGTGATCTTGTATTTTAAAAAAGAAAGGCTATGAAAGGAAGCAATTTTCTGCAATGTTTTGGGCAAAGTACTCTTCCCCAGTGTGTATTCTGGCAGTATTAACACCAATATGCACAGGTGGGATTAATTATGGGTGATCACAGCCAGCATAAATACATCCCAACAGGGGGAGCCACAATCATTCCAGACACAGAGTCACATGATGGAGAATTCATGAAAAATCGAAAATATTTCACTTCATAAGGAACAAACTAATCTCTTCACTGGAAATGAGGTTATCAAGGAAGTGTATCCAACATGCTCCCCTTTGCAGGATTCTGTCCCTCTTCATGATTTTTTTTTTCATTTCCATTGCCTCAATGCCCATATAATGTAGTTTACTCATACTATGATTATGACTGTTAAAATGCCTAACCAATGGTGGTTACGCAAAATATGTTCACGGATCACAGTGTTCACGGTGTTCTCTCGTTTAGTTTTTCCAGCATAACACAGATTACATGGACATTTTGACAGATAAACCAATGCAGAGTTTGAAATGAACCTAGTTTGAGGGTCATTTTTCAGTACCTGCTACTACATAATTAGCTGACTTAGATATAGGACTGTTGATGACCCTGAAAAGATGAATCCCCAGAAATAGGTTTGAGTAAAGGTTGCTGAATTTGACAAACCCTAATGAGATGTTTGTCCAATAACTCTTATCTCCATATGTAGTCTGTTACAGCAGTCTATCAATATCAACACTTTCCATAACTTTATGCATATCTCAACTATTCAATCAGCTTTTTAACTGGAAAACCGACTGTGATGTAATTTTTTGTGCATAATTCTGTTTCATAATTCAGATATAAGAAATTCTGGATTGGACCTTGCAACCCAAATAAAACAAACAAACAAATAAAAAAAACTATTTAATGATTTCATATATTTAAATACCCTTTTCTCACTATGAATAAAGTAATTTTAGGAGTCCTCCCAGTTATTGATAATATATGCTAAATGTTGCAGGGAACTCACAGCAATTTAGCTAAGCCTTCTGATTAGTTGAGTTTGCTGTGATGGCAGTAATTAGAACTATTGATCAGTACGGAAGGTGAGAACAGCAGAATTATACTTTGAATGCATTTAACTGAAGACTATAAGTTAATTATTTCACTGTCTCCAAAAAAACAAAAGGCTGATTTCTCGGGATAAGAAGGTAATTATACTAATGAAGTTAACAATCTGCAGGATTACTGAAGTGCACTTGCCTGTGAAGTTTGACTAGTCCTCTAAAATGAGGAGGCCTGATCTGAATGTTATCTTCAACAGAAATACATTGTGTTAGACCTGAAGCACAGTCTGATGCCTTGATCTATAATGAATTCTTCTTTATCTGACATTTTCATCTTAAACCAGTTGCTGCAGCACACCAATCACAGAACCCATTGACCCATAGCTTCTGGGGGTCACAGCCAGCGTCTGATAGCTGTATAGGAAAGCAGATAACTTTAAATATATATGTAGCTAATTAAAAAAATCAGCCTCTCAGTCTACAAAAATTAAGCAAAAATATCCCAGATGTGACTGTTGGCAGTGACCTCATTTGAGAGCCAGGGTCTACAGTGCAATATCGGGGTCCTGCCCATAAACCAGGCTGATTTATGATGTCAACCTGCATTTCGATAAAACCAAATAATTAAACGTGTTAATTGCCTAAAAATGTATTTTGCTTAACTTTGATTTTTTTGTTTGGCCTATGTCACATATTACAGCCAGCCACCAGGGGGCAATTATACATATGGTCAATGGTTCAGCACCACTTGAAACTCCTATAGGCTACCAGCCTACATGCATCTGTTTTATATGCAATTTCAAAAGAAGTGGTATCTTTTGGGTGGTGTTTAGCTCAGTTGGTAGAGCATGGCCCCCCCTAAATCTTACACACTGCACCTCTAATGTCTTTTTTCATCATCTGTGACGTGAAAACATTCACGTCACAGATGATGAAAAAGACTGATGACAGACTGATGAATTCAAACATCATTTTTTAATACAGTTGGACAAAATAAAAGTGTATGTCTTGCTCGTAGTACAGTTATAAAATTGCAGCACACAACAAAATCTCTCTCCGGGCAGTCAAAGAGGCAATCACAGTGGACAGCAGTGGGCTAGAGGAGGTTGTACCACCATCTGGTTCAAAGTGGTTTAGCAAATTTCACTAACCTGAGTAGAGCATGTTGGAGCCGCCTCATGCTGCCTATGTCTGACTGCCCTCCATTTTTATCATTATATTTCTATATTCTCCACTTTTCCATCACAGTTATTTTGGTAGTATGTGATCATTTTGAGACGGTAAAGTTTACAGCGTACAATGGTACAGCAAAAAAAAAAAAAGTGCTATTTTTTTTTACTGCCATGAGTCAACCTTGGGTCTTTGGAACTAATGATTCACCAATGATTCAATGAATCATTGATTTTTTCTGGGCAGCTCTAATTATGAGTAATAATGGGAAAAGTCACAACCTTTTGTTTTCTAGCGATAACGTGATGATGATTATCTGTTTTTCTAATATCAGTAATATCAGCAGCTCTCTGCTTCCATGGGTTTATTGGACACAGGTGCTCTGAAACAAATCAATGAACAGTTTTATATCAACTCTGTAAAGTCTGTAGGTGATAGGTTCTTCAACTTGTCCTTAAAGCCCAAATTACAACAATAATGCTGCAGGCCTGTCCTTTGTTCTAAAATTACACAGTGTGAAAGCCACAAATAGAAACACACCAAAAACACCAGCAAGACTGTTCTTTTCCACAGAAAAACACCAAAATATGACTACTCTCCTTTACTCACCTATCAGGCCTGTGCGTTTGATAACAGATGGTTAAACTGTTTCAGTAATACTCTGTTGTCCAGAAGACAACACTTATTTTTGTTTTCTAGTGAAATTTGCATGTGTTTGTCAAACAAATCCAGGGGATATTGGTGGGAGTACCAGCATGTTTCATCACTGGGCGGGGGCATTGGTTTCAGAGCTCAAGCTGACAGGTACTCATTATAGTGGTCTCCTTTAGATGAGGAAGAACAGTGGAAACAACTGGAAAAAGCTATATGCAAGGCTTTTAAAATTCATCTTAGATTCTCTTTCTTTGTGCTTTTGAGCCCCAGACTTTGCATTGTATTGATGTTAGCAGTACCTTCACCTGCTGAAAAGAAACCACCCTAGAACATACACATTTAAAACATAACACCGCAAATCTCTTTAGAGCAACGGTAAGCTTTCATGAAACCTTTTTATTAGGTTTGTAAGACTAAAAAAAAAATGTGTGAGGAGAGCCATTGGGCCCCTTAAATGTACATCATGACTTTTTGAACTTTTGATGTTTACTGTCTGTCATTATTGCAGTGTTATAAAAATTGAAAAATTAATCCAGTGGAATGTTTGCTAAAAAAAAAAAAAAATGAAAGCATGTATTCAGCTAATGAGGTCCCATGTTGTATGGGAGTCCAGAGGTGGTCGTTTTGTCTTTCCCTCTACAAGATGGATAAGTGTGATGTGTGTGCATAGTACACTTTGTTCTTTCTGACTCCCTGACAAAGGCTTGGTGAGGGAGATCTAACTTGGCCACACTGTGACATTAAAGAGATTTTAATTATTGAAAAGTTTTCTTGTGATTTTGGTGTCCACTTTATTTAAAGGCTTCAGCAACATGTTGTTCCTTCCTTAAAGCTGCTATAATCACATGTATACGCTACTGCCAATGCCAGCTGTAGGCATGATTCAACTTGAAGCCTGACACCATTATTTATTGCCCTCAAGGTATGGAGGATAAATAGGACAAAAACAAATACAAATACAAATACAAATACAAACAAATACAACCAGCATGAAAACAAATATAAAGTGCATAAAACATACAACTCACCATTATGCTGAATTAGGTCCCATCGATGGGTAATGGGAAACAACAGCACCCAGTGACACCCAA
Source organism: Protonibea diacanthus (assembly GCA_028641955.1). Classification (NCBI taxonomy): domain Eukaryota; kingdom Metazoa; phylum Chordata; class Actinopteri; family Sciaenidae; genus Protonibea; species Protonibea diacanthus. The sequence goes on from CM053989.1 coordinate 13,844,412, forward strand.
AGTGTGTCCCTTTTGTTGCTTATTTTAAGACGTTTACGTTTTACTAATTTTTGCTTGCTTGTGGGCTAAATGTTTGGGGTGACGTATCACGTGATCCTCTGCTCTGTTCCACTCCATCTCCAGTTTGAGATGGACGATCGTATGAATAGGTTGCTCCCTTCAGCATTGCTGCCAGCCACAGCTCTGATAAACCCCCTCTACACTACCTGTCCAGCCCCAGATGACACACAAACACAGTTAGGGAAAGGCTGATGAACATATTGGAGCATTTAACAGCTGAAGAGATTTACGTCAGGAAACAGAGCTAGTTAAGCAATGTTAAGCAATGGGAGCATCAGAGGTGGCCAATTAGATGCTAGTGGGGACCTTTGCCCATAACCCCCAGTGTGTTGGATGAGAGGCCCTGGCAGGGTAGCAAAAGCTCCTACTGGGATCTGATTGGCCACCTCTGGTGAGTGTCTACCACAATATTATCATAATACTGTAGTTAACGGGTAATTGATTTACATTTTTAGTGTTTTTTTAAACTGGCTTTTACCTGCTGCACTTTATAGGACGTGACATCACCTAATTCAGCCAGCAGCACGTCAGCATTACATGCATATCTAGCATGTCAGTGCTTGGGTTCAGTACTAAATTGCATTCATTTAATTATGACCACAATAACAAGCAGATCAAAGAGGGTTCATGTCTTTGAAGCAGTTGAACACAATCAGGCACACACGGGTCACAGAACACAGTCTTAAGTTGATAAAATGCCAATTATTTACCACGGGTTAATTATTTAGGTTAAACATGTCAGTTCATTATGTTTTTGTGCGCCATTTTTAAATAAAAATGAATCCCCAGCTTGTAATTAGTAATAGTGAAAGCAGACGTCTTCGTGGAAAATATGAGTACTTGATATCAAATACTGTACATGTTTCCCTGATGATGAGGGCTCTTTTATTAATTGAAAGTAATTCTTTGTTTTTATGAAATAATTATAAACTTGTGTTTAGAGCTTGTTGAAGTGACTGTTAAGGTGCTCAAATACAAAAGCATAATTGCAGCATGAGAGCTAAACCTGGTGTTCTGTTCCACTGTAAAGACGCAATCTGACACTTAAAGGTGCTCCCTTGTAATTTTTGACCAGTAGAGGCAGATATGTGGACTAGACTTGGAAGTTAGAGACTCATGACTTGACTTGACCCGAGACATGATGACCTGAATGACCTGTCATATCATTGTTATTTGCCCATACTGTAAGTGGATAGAAAAGTAAAAAAAAAAAAAAACTAGATAAAACTTTTTTACACTGAGGTCAAATATGTGTTTATCAATAAAAGCAACAAAGAGTAATGGAAACAGACTGGTAAGTTAATGGAAACATATTAATTTGCAGCATGATGTTTGAGTGAAACTGAAAATAGTACAAAAATGAATATATGGTAAATATGTGGAGAGAACAATCAACATGAAAAAACATGAAAACACAAAAGACTGATGTGTTCCAGAAATACAGTGATAGGATATGAATGCAACAGTCCACACTGAACTAATCACTGTCAGAAATATATAAAAAAAAAAAATGAATATGCAACAATACCTTTTACTCATTTCCAATACTGGGAACTAGCTACCTGCTGTTTGTTAGGCTTTGTTTTATAGGCGGGTGGTGGAATATTGATTTTATGTTCAATATAATAAATGTCATAGAAAGCAGTCCAAAGCACTTGTCACTTGTGACGCAGTATGTGTATCCATTATGGGATGATGTATAAAAGGTGCTCCATTTTTGCTCACAGATAGCTCTTGTGGGGTCCCTCAGGTCCATCCATTTTCTGTAATCGCTGGAGGGGCTGTAGCCTATCCCAGCTGACTTAGGATGGGAGGCAAGGTACTCAAGTCACCAGTTCATCACAGGGCACATAGAGACAAACAACCATTCACGCTAACACCTACAGTCTTTTGATGTTTCTACCCAGATAGCATGACACCAATTAACCTACTAAGTGCATGTCTTTGGACTGTGGGAGGAACCCAGTGTACCCAGAGTGAACCCACGCAGACACGGGGAGAACATGCAAACTCCACACAGAAAGGCTCCAGCTGAGGTTCAAACCAGGCCAAGAGCCTTCTTGCTGTGCCACCTCTCACACACCTAATGTGTGATACTTTAAATTACGACCAATGGCAAACATGAACTCAATAAAGTTCTTACATACAGTAGGTGAGACAGGGTGCTTTTGACTGGGAGTGGCAGTGCCAAAAAGTGCAGTTCCTCAAATGGCCACTTGAGGCTGGCTACAAAATAAGTCAATCTCCATAAGCCCCCATATTAAAAGCAGAAATAAACATGTTCATAGCCTGGTACAAAATCAGTTTTGGTCTCTTTTGCTAACATCCCTGTTTCATGACAGCTATACTGAATTTTTACATAATTCACCCAATTATATTAAGGCTTAAAGTTATGCAGCATGACCCCTTTGACAGCTTGTTTAGGTATCACCAATGGGTGATACACATCGGTGGTCGTAGAGGTGAGTTTCCCTCTTTCACTGTTAGTGCTTTGAGTTTCCAAGATGAGCACTATATAAATGTAATCCATTATTATTCTAATTATTAAAGCACTAGTTTTAAACTAAGACTTTACACATAAAATTAGGAATTACAAAGAGTTTTTTTAAATGGATAGGTTCTTGATTATGATTGGCTGAGCATTCAAACCGGTTGTAAAATACTCCTATGATCGCAATACAGAAGGAGGAAGATAAAAAAGAAAGAAGCAATGCTAAAATTGAAGAACTGAAAAAAAAGAAAGAAAAAGAAGCACAACCAAACCAAAGAAAGAAAGAAAGAAAGTCAGCAATGAAGTGAGAAGTAATGGGACAACTAAATGCATTCTGGATGAACTGGCCAGGTGCCAGAAACTGGAGCCTACGATTTATGACTTATGTCATGAATTCGATTTTTTAGACTGTTCACACAAAATTTAATTTAATTTTATTTTATGTGTGAAATTTATGGCCCTGGACTTGAATATATAAATCACACGAGAGTCTTACACACTGTCCCGATCACTGCTCATACATTTAATAATACAATACTTCAATGTCATTGTTAATGTTTTTCGAGATGTGCGCTTTCTCTCCCTTCCACTGCCTGTCCTGGACCTGAAATGAAATTGCTTTGAGATTGTAATTTTCCTCAGTGGTCTGACATGATTTGAAATAGGAGGCTAGAGCAGGACTTAACATTTAATCACTTGATTAAAGAGGTCAGAAATAGACTGGACAAAGACAAGTAAGAAACACTCAACCCTTTCATTATCTGCTATGGCAGAGATACACAGGGTACACGAAAGACAAGCTGTGTATTTATTCCTAGGCTTTCATCCTGTTATGTTAAAAAGGCAGACAGTGGTTTGTAGACATATGTAAGTTTTTGTCCACCCAGAGTGCAAGACGAGCCCTTAAAATACATAGCAGGAAGATGAAATAGTACATCTGTTGTGTGTATACTGTGGAAGAAGTATTTTATAGAGGGTAGCAAGGAGAAAATGGGGGAGAAACTGGAGAAGAGATTCAGAGAGAGTTCATCTAGAGATCTTTACAGACTGCTACAGGCCAAACAGAAGAGACAAAAGGTGAGGTGATTCTTTCTATCGGGTTGTGTCAAGTTAACTAATCAAGCACACAATTCCCTGAATAAATCATATAAACTGATACAAAGCAGATAACCAGTAGTATATAAGTAAGTAGTATATATATATATATATATATATATATATATATATTAGTCCTACAATAATAATTGGTCTATAACTTCACAAAGTGGATAGGACAGATATTATAGAATTACCAGAGTGTATCCAAACTCAGACCCAGACTATGAGGCATGATGAATGAAGGGAGTTTATTTGAAAGGGTTGCAGGGAAATTGAGGTGCAATGAAAGGGGAGATAGCAGGCTGAGGCATAGAGCTGGAGGGTATTGCAAAACCGACTGGGCACGGTGAAGTTGCACAGGGGTGAGTAGGTAGATATACTGCTGAGATGAAGTGTTGATGAATGGCAGATGGGCAGGTAAGCTGGATGAGCCACAGAAAGACAGGAAAACAGGGAAACACAAGGGAAATACCGGGAGACATTAAATACCAGAAAGTTGAAAGAAAATAGTTTTATTGTTGCTGGTATCTATACTCATGTTTAATGTAACATTAGTTTGATGATGTGAATTGACACACATATACATCCATGTCATCAAACTCATATTCAGTCATTTCTAACCATGTTGCAAAGTCTGAAGACCGCTGTCTTTCAGGTATTGCTGAAACCTCTCCTCACTGACAGCATCCAGTTGAGTTTGTATAAACACTTTTCCAAGGTGAGGGGTGTTATTGTCACACAAAAAACTGAACTGTCTCAGTTTGTGGGTAATTGCTTTCATTACCAACTGAGTGGAAATGGAGCATTGCAACAGTTTTGGCAGAGCACTGAATTTGATGTTATTATTGGCTGTTTCATTAGCTGTTGGCTGGCAGGTGACTGGTAATGTCCAATCATAGTCATGCAGGTGTACAACACACACCCGACACTTGATACGGTTACTCTGCTAAGTTTGATTTAATTTAGACTATTGTCCATGTGTGTGTTCATTAAGCGGAATTCATTCTCCCGTAGCAAACCGTATGTGTGAGAGCATAGCTAAATATGTTACAAAAGGCTAATAGTTGGCTTCATGTGAAGACATCTAAACTGATCATAATGAGCGCATGTGTGTAGCACACCAGCTAATTAACTGTGATTATTTGGGCCCAAATGCCGGAAGATGATAGTTCTGAGTGGGTATTCCCAGCTTCCGATCTAAATGCATCACAGTGCATCTGGGAAAACATGGATGCCTGTAACAAACTGGACAAAGTATAACCCTAACTACAAAAGCACAGAGTGAGAAGAGAAGAGGAGTAGTCCACTACTGCATACTCCCAAAGGTGTCTATCAAGCACAATTTAACTGGATGGAAATGGCAGCTACAAAGATGTTAAAGCGCATTTCACAGTACACGTACTAAAAATGTGATGAAAAGGTCATCCTGCTTGCTGTTCACTGTGCCCAAGTTTCTGAATCAGCCTTCCATTGCACTTTTCCATGTTGGAGGTTAAATCTGTCATAGCAGGTAAAACACCGGTGTAACTACTGTAACACAGGTAACTAACCTAAATGGAAGTTGCCTGGATGCATGTTTTTGCTAAATTGACTACAGATGTTGATGTTATTGATGCATTACAATAAAACTTCAAGCAGGCCCATAAACAGTAAACTATGTCTATGTAAACCAGAAGAGGCAATCAAATTTCGAAGAGTTCTTGTTGTGGCAACACGAGGCAGATGTTCACATGTGTATTTACCAAAGTTAATTTTTTTTTATCCTCCTTTTTCTTTTCAGCACATTTTTAAAAATGCAAACCACAAAGTAACAGATGACACAAATACAAAACAGGAAAAGAAACAACGAACAGAACAATTCTCTAAGTGGATTATTTCTTATTCTTAATTCTGATTGAATGGTGAGTGGGTGGTCACGCTGCCTTTGCGCGCACAGATTTACTCTAACATGCCACTCTGTCATATGTGGTTTTAAAAGATGAGATGAGGACTCATCTGTGGTTTTTGTGACAGTGGCTGTGGCAGCTTGGTTCCTGTAGCAACATTGGGAGCTGTACGGAAAATGAGCTTAGTCATGTCCTTCTAGAAAAAAAAAAAACATGTTTCCAACTTCAGTAGCTTACTGTAACTGTTAATGTACAAAAGAGAAAAGTGGAGTTAATGTTTGTTATTGCAGCAGGTTGTTTTAAGGTGCCTTTGTACTATCCGTTCAAATTAATTCAATTAATTCAGGCTACGGTTAACTATTCTTAGTTCTTTAATAACTTATCTTCATGGCAGAGTTAGTGATTGACGGCATTGTCGCAGCCTCCCAGAATCAGAACTACAAACATTTTAATTAAATAAATATTCAATTATGTAATAGTTTACTCACTATAAATGAGGGGGTAGTCCTCATCCTCACAGCCCTGATCAGATATGCACAAAGAGATCATTTCCACTAATTGCATCCTGTCTTTGATGTTGTGCATAGTTTTCAGTATTGACGTTTCATCTTGCTCATTTAATGAACTGCAGGTCTACAGCATCACATTTATATTTTGAACTGATGATGATATCAGTCCACAGGACAGAAAAAGTAAACATAAGAAATATATACACTTTAATCTGACAGCAGTCAGTCGACACCGAATATACGGAGCGGTGAATACAAACTAAGGAGTCACAAAAACAGCCCAATGACTATCATAGAACAGATTAAAGAGGAGAGCTCACGCAGCCTGCACACCCCTGGTTCACCCACACAGGTGTTTTCACTTATGTTGCTTGATAAGACCTCTTCTCAGGACTGTGTGGATGTGTACAGACTTCTCCTGATTCCCATGTACTCTCCTGCTCCAGCTGTTTAAGCGGTCACAATTTCACCTTTATGTTTTTTATTAGTGTTTCATGATCTAGTATAATGCTGCACACGCGTACGTCACAGATGAGAATGTATGTGAGTGATCACCTGCCACAGCAAAACACGAGCAATGCCGGATGTGCTGCGCACGGAAATCGATTTGCTGGTTTGGTTTGAATCCTGTTTGGTTGACGTGCAAATTTGTAGGGCTGCACAACATATTAACATGTCGTAGGAAAAGCAGAGGTGTATTTAATAAAATGAATGATGGCTGAATTACACTTACCTGCTTCGGTTTCAGGGTCTTGAATAGAACAGAGCCATCCTTAATTTTATTAGTAACACTTGTGCTTTACCTGCTATGACAAGTCAAATATCTGCTGTGAAAATGGTCTATGGGATGCTTGGCTGCAGTGAATGTAACAACAATTATTATTCTGTTAGACTACTAGCCATTCAAACTCCTGCATTTTATATTTTTATCTTTCCACTTCATTTCAATTTGGCAGCATGCCCCTGCTTACATTGATGGCTGCTCCAACAATAAAATGGAAAACATAGAAAGCCTTTTCCCCCAAGAAAACCTCGTCTCTCCGTTTCTTATACACTCGAACACCTGGGACCCACACTGGTCTCTGTCTTATTTGAATCCAGGCAGTGGGGTGATTTTCCACTCCACCCACCCATGGTTCTCAGTCCTGCAACCACTCAGCTATAGTGATGTCCCTCGGCTGTTCCCTCAGTGAACAACTTTCTATAGCAAAACCACCTTTTATTGGAATTCGACTTGCAGTAGAAAGTAAAAAAAATATATATATTGGCTTGGATTGTAACTTGAAGCAAATGTGCACTGCACACAACCCTCCTGATTTAGTTTCCACAGTGATTGCATTGCCTCCTGCAAATGCATCTTCCATGGTTGAAAATGCATTTTTGCATGCGTATAAGTGTGGGCATACTTCTTCCACCCGCTTTCCAAATTCTCACTGCCATTTTGTACATTCGCACTGCAGTACAGGATACACCATGTGAAAGTATGAATTATGAAAGTATGAATCACAGAGAACAGCTGTGTCCCAGTCACACACATTTACAAGATTATATACATGCATAATATTGTTTGTGCAGTTGGCATGCAAGAAAGCAATTTATTTTATGGTCCTAAATGCGACAAGACAAATTTCAGTTTCAGCTGTGTAAACAGAACAAGGAGAAGGCCAAATGCTTTTATAAACATTTTTCTATTTTTTTAATGTTCTAAAACTACCCAATTACTTTTGGATTATATTTCCAGGTTATTTCAATTGTCTTGCAGTCACATTTCACAGGTTTGTCACATTTCTGGGGTCTTATGGGGTGAGCAAAACAAGCAGACATTTATATATAAAGTGCAATGCTACTGGCATTATTTATTTTCAAATAAATGCACTTACATCTAGCTAAACTGCATGCTTACAGCCTTGCTGACTGTCAGTTTGTTGAAGCCTTCTTTGTTTTTGTGTTTCCAGATCTCAGTAGTTACTTTACGTGAGTACAGTGTTACCATGCCACAACTATTAAGAAACCACACCCAAGTTGTAATAAACAAAATAAGTCTTTAATATTTTCCAGTCCCATCATGTCTCCTCTGTTGTGCATTGTAGAACAACATTGTGCACCCAGCTAGAATAATAAAATGGAAAACATCTTACATTTTAATGAACGTCCTCGCTGATGTGGCTGATTAAAATCATCCCCAAAAGCCATATTCTACAATACAATACATACAATACAAGATCCCAAGGTTTATAATAATAGCAGATATGTTATTTCCGAATAACTGATGCACAGTACATGGAAAGATTTCTTTTTCAGTACACTATACATAATTGTAGGATTTGCTAACAAGCTTTATGCTTCACCAGGCAAACCTTTCTCATTACGAAGCAACAGTGAGACATAAAAAAAAACATTCATCATATATCAGCTCATGTTGTCTCTTGCTTTGGAGACTTAAAACATACAATAATGTAAAACGGTTGAACTTTCTGTGGTTTGTTAACATGTAACATTATTTCAGCTTTAAAAAGATCTGATGTGTCTGAATTGCTTAAAGATCACATAAATTATTCAAATGAGCTGTTGGTGCTGTTGGATTCATCTTAATGAATGAAAAATCACCGTACTGTGACAGTCTCAGCACACAATGTCACACTAATTAAAATTTAATGATGTCATTTCTGATGAATATTTTGCCAACATTAACAAAGACATAAGCAGGACTATGATTTATTTTTAACTCAGACTCTGTGATTGACACTATGCGTACAATAAAGTGGTGATTTACATTGAATACCCTGCACTAATGTGATAAATATTTGCCATTGTTGAGTCCTTGGGCAGTCTTTAATTATGCATCATTTTCAGTTTGTTTTGCAGTGTGGAAAAACCGCCACATGCGCACCGTGACCAACTATTTCATAGTGAATCTCTCCTTTGCTGATGTGTTGGTCACCATCATCTGCCTGCCTGCGAGTCTTGTGGTAGACATCACAGAGACATGGTTCTTTGGAAAAACCCTTTGCAAGGTTGTGCCTTATTTACAGGTAAGAGATCAACTTTGACATAGACTTTTAAAACAGAATATTAGAAATACAGTCTGAACCACTTGGCGTTTTTTTTTATCCTATGAGATGTGTACTGTGTGAGACCTTTAATGCTATCCCATGGTGATTTAATGCCTTGGGCAAGTCTTTGCTTTTCCATTTATAAAATTCTATTGCGGTATCCTCTCCACGATGCCAACACATCTGCCAAAAGAAAATCATCCATTTTGTATCACGGATACATTGATGTGGTGAGCCAAAATACTACACTATCCCGCACAAATCCTAGATCCTATACACTGAGGAAATCCTACATATCCTACATATATACACATCTTACATCTTACATCTTACTTGTCAAACTACCACAAGAGCATAGTACTTGAGTAAATGTACTTACAGTAGTTACTTTCCACCATTACTCCACAAACACAATGTGTGGTTTTGAATAACTGAGATGTACACACCACATTCTGGATGGATGCTGCTCTAAACCAAAGGGATAACATTTGCAGAATTTATTCTAAACATGAATAAATCCATGTGCCTATTTGTCTGCTGTGCTGGCTGCTCGCTTAACACACACATCAGCTCTCAGATCTCTGCTTCAGTTTTTTTTTTTTTTTACAAAGACTACCTCCTGCTGCTTTTCTGAATCCGGAGGATCTGTTTCTCTCAAATGAATTCCCACTTGGGAAAACCTTTAGCTCTGTCTGCATTTTAGGTGACATTTTTCTGGATTTTCCTTTCTGCAGTGCTGTATTGCCTCAGAGGGATTATCCTCAAGAGAAACAAGACAAATAAACAAAACGAAAAATAAAACTACAGTACAGTATGTTGTAAATACAATGGCATAAGTAATTCCTGAGAGAAACTATGAAACAGCCGAGGGAAAACTGTCATGAATGAATGCTGCTTTATTCAAACTGCTGCAGCATAGACTAAACTGTTGGTTTGTATTTGCAGTTAATTCATTACTGTAAAAGGGATTAACTCAAAGAAGCACAAGAAAAATGTAACAAAAGCCCTTGAATACAAGGTTAATGCTGCTGGTGTAGCTTGCATTGAGGGTCTATAATACTTTAAATGGATTCACTGCAGGGTGCAACAAACAAAGGAAAATAAATGAATTTAGTTTGGGCAGATGTCAGATGTCCTCTGACATTTAGTGAATAAAAATGTTCACATTAACAGAATGTGCCAATTATCTTTAAAACAAGATTTTTTTTAGTGTTCAGTAGCAAGGACATGCTCTGTCTACATTTGATCAAATATTTGGCCAGTTTGTCTTTTTTTTTTTTTTTTTTTAAAAAAAAAGGACTGACAGAGCTGAAAGAATATGAGAGACTTTCTTCTATAGTCTGACAAACATCATCCGCTAACTAGATCTCCACCTACACAGAACCAGGATCAGATCTTACAATTTTAATGATGATGACTGGTCAGGATGCGTTGGCATTTTCATTTTCATTTTTAATGATGTGATATCATAACAGAATAAGTTGTGTGATGGTAAGTGTTCACAACTTGTGTTGATATATTTCATCCAAAACACTCTGACAGTGAACACCCTGTTGGTAAGTTTTACTTTTTTTTTAGTAATAGTTTGTGAAGAATGCAAATAATGTTAATACTCAATAATCTGCATCATCATACTGATAATTTGAGCTTCTGAGTTCTTGAAAATGTACAGAAAGACCAACACAAACGGCAACACAAAGTACGGTAGTAGATGTGAACACAAACCTACTGTACATGAGGCTCACTAAAAATAAACTATGGTATCCATGTTCAAATTTTAGTTTCATTGCAGCTCACTGATGTTTTGTGTTTTTAATGTTTTGGACCAGTTTTAGCAGGCTTTGGCTACACAAATAATGCTTTTAAGTATCAATTAATTGTTGGTTGTTGTTTTGTATTCCTCTTCATGGTACGCTCTGGATACCTGCTTCCTTAGTTTCTATATTTGCATCATGTTCAGTGTCACTTTCCCAGCTCTGTTTCAAGGCTACCGAGCTCAACATACCTGTCAATATACTATTGATTTCCTGTCAGGCAGAGGATAATTATGTGAGGATTTGCCTTTCTCCCCTTATTCCATTCTAAATGAAAGAAATTAGTCAGCAGAGGTGATCTACGTATACCACTGGTATCCTTAAGATGAACAGCTGTAAATGATGGCACTGCATGTTTATTTCCCACAGGAAATGAACCCAAAACAACTCACAGATTTATCTCCAGCATGAAATTGGTGGCGGCTCTGAATTGAAGAGACTCATTGAAATTCCTGGAGACAACAATCTTGAGCATGCTGAAATAGGAGACCATCTCCAACATGAAAGTTTCTCGTGCATCAGCATACCGCATCTGATGTTCAATTTCACAAATCCATAACTGAAATCTTGTTTCATCTGGTATAGCTCGGCTCCTTGAGATCACAGCAGGTGTGTAATTCAGATATTAGACTACCCTCCATCAAAAGGACAGGAAAGGAGAACAAGATTGTCTTGTGATTCCCCCCCCCCTACCATGTTTAGGCAAACTTAAGCCAGCAAATGTACTCTCAGACTCACTTTACAGTGCCGGTGGATTACAGTTCAATTACCATTAGGCCATTACCTTTGTCTGATGCACTGGACTAAATCACCTCCACAAAGGTTCAATCCTGTATTGTGAAAGATGGTGCAGTGAATGCAAGTGATTGCTCTCATGATTCACCTTAAAGAAAGAAAATGTGGGTTAAATTGGTTAATGTGGTGCTACGCTTCCCACCCACGCTGGCACTTTAGATTCCAGAGACTAGATTCAATATAATTTTCCTATTCAGGCTTTTTAAAGGTGAATGTCTTTGACTGTTGGAATTTGTTTTTATCGTGTTCAAAATATATGATAATTAATTCACCGCTGCCAAGGAAGACAACTGATGTAATATTCTAAGACACATTACATGTAGGGGGGCGCTGTGTCTCAGGTGGTAGTGTAGAGTGGGTTGTCTAGTAGGTTCCACTTGACTCTGCAAGTCCAGTCAGGATGTCCTTGAGTATCGTTAGCACTTTGGATAGGAAGCGCCGTATCACTTCTGTTGTCACCATACGTGAATGTGACATAGCCTATATAAGCTGGTGTAAAAGTAAAATTAATATTTCACTGCAAGAGTTGAGTAGGGAGGTTAATTGCTACTTAATATTTTTAATATTTTGATATTTAATGTAGCAGTTGCAAAAAGATATGAGATCATGATTCTGGATTCTGGTTTATGATGTTTAAGTACTGAAACTATAATTCCCAGCTTATTTTTGGCTATCTCTAACTTGTGTTTCTATTCTTTCTCTTCCAGACTATCTCCGTTTCTGTATCAGTCCTTACACTGAGTTGCATTGCCCAAGACCGTTGGTATGCTATCTGTCACCCTCTGATGTTCAAGAGCACAGCCAAGAGGGCTCGAAAGAGTATAGTTGTCATCTGGGTCGTGTCATGCATCATTATGATCCCTCAGGCTATTGTGATGGAGTGCACCAGCTTGCTGCCTGAACTAACAAACAAGACCAGCCTGTTCACAGTGTGTGATGAACACTGGGGAGGTTAGTTTTCATAAATCCATAACACATGAAAACATTGTACCATTCTTTCACTTGTTGCTGGATGCACAGGTTAAACTGACATCAAATGACTAACTCAGTGATGAAAAGGACATTATTAACCATTTGGCGCAATATAATTAATTTACGTCTCTGATGGCATTTAACCTGTGTGATGTTAAAATTATAAGACAAAGTTCAAAGAGTTCATAAAGGCCCATAAAGGATACATTTTTGCTGGAGTTCAGATAACACAGTCAGGGGGCCTGATTAAAGACCTCAAAGGAGAACCTTGATAAGGAAAAAAAGCTTTTCAACCCTGTCATTTACATAAGGCTACAGTAATTGAGGCAGGGCATAAGTATGACACCTTTGAAACATCTGTTGCTTGCTTTTTTGACACACAAAGGTGAAAGTCACTGAAGAGAAACTTAGATACAGTGAAACTCTACCATTTAAAGATATCTCAAAGGAACAGTTTAGTATCTTTGTGGGGCTTTTATAATGAGATTTTCTTTTAATTGGTGTTTCCTAATCCTCACCAACTGGCCATTCATAGTTTAACACTAAGCACAACAAAGCACAGCAAGATTAGATGTCTCCACATGCTAAAAAGATGTGTAGGGAGCTTTAATAAGAGCTATAAGATCAATATTTTTTAGAAATTGATTTGTTTGTATTTTCTGCTGTAATTAAAACTGAGAACATTAGCAAGTCAGCTAATTAGATTACTGCCTACAGTAGCAACCCAGTGTTATTTAAGATATGGACCTGTTATTAGCTATCTCCATGTATCATGCCCCTCACAGGACACTTAAGTAGAGTTCAAGCAAAAACATAACAGACATTATGATGATCTTCAAGACAATGTACTGTTCAAAAACAACACATCTTCTTTGTCAGGTTCATTAATGATCATTTAGATCATTTAGATCTTAAGTGTTTGCTGTGCTGATAACACCATTTGATTCCTCTCCCAGTCTTTACTGAGTATTAGGAGGTGGATGCATTCTTCAGCAGAACTGAGTGTAGCTGCCAAGTAATCTATCCCGCATTATATCACCTTAGGTCTTTCTTAAATGGATGAACCTCACAGAATTGAGCCAAAATGGAGCCAAAATGGAATCTGTGTAGAAAAAACATTGAGTCAAATAACTTTATATAAAGTTACTTTATGGATGCATCATACAGCAGAAGTGTTTATTATGATCTGTTGAGAATTGCGTCTCCTCCTTTCTCAGAGTAGGAACCACATTTAATTCCTAAGTATCAGGAGAGAAAGGTTGATGCATTATTCGACAGAGCTGATACCTGAAATGAGACTGGAATCCTTATTACCTTAGCCAGGAAGGCCACCACCAAGGTATAATCTGTGCTAGTTATAAATAAATAGCACATAAATATGTGTTATCACCTACTTCTCATTACCTATCCTAGTATTTATATAAAGCAGCTCACAGCCAGTGTTCAACAGATTGTCCACGTTACCTCTTTGTTTGTTGCCTGAAATCTGTCTTCCTGTTTTGATTATGCGTTTCCTATATGCTTGCAACCTGCCAGACTACCTGTTGCCAATATCCTGCTGTCTATCTGATTAACATGGTTTCCTGCCTCAGTGATTTGAGTGCCTGATTGTCTCCAGCTGTACTCCTGTATTTTGACTCACTTGTATTAGGAAAATGCCTTTTACTCAACCAACCATGTCATAGGGTCTACATCTAGGTCATGTTGCCCGCTACCAGACTTGTGATATCTGGAGAGAGATGTATTCCCTCCTATCTTTGGCCAGGGAAGTGTAACATGTATCAATCATCAATATTTAATAACACTGGATTTCCAAGTGACTGTAGAGCATCATCCAAGTAGTGGAGGAAGAAGACAGAGAAGCCAGAGTAACTATATTTTTTTAGATGTGTTTGACATGCAGCAAAGGGCTGTGAGTTGGACTCAAACCCAGGCCGCTGCAGTAAGGACTATATCCTTGGTACTTGGGGCACATACTCTACAAAGTAAATTCCCCAGTAATCTTTGTTTACAGTACAGTTACAGTAGTAGGAGTACATCACAGTAGTTCATCATGCAAACTTTTCAAAAGAACGTAAGGAAACCTATCAGTCAACAACAGAAAACCTAGGCTTGGCCCATGGCTATTGGGCACAGAGCAGCAAACATTAAGCAGGTCTGCAGGTAAACTGAACAAACTTTCAACTGCTCTACCCTCTGCTTTTAAACAGGAAGCTCCTCCTACAGAAAAAAAAAAAAAACTTCATTCATAATCAAACAGTATTCCAATTTAACATGTAAATATTTAAAAATAAAGGTTATTCACGGGACTTTAAAGTTACCCCTCTACTGTAAATGCTATTGGATGCTTTGTGTTCCTGTTTGGGAGAAAAATGGAATCATTCAATAAACAGTGCACAGTAACTACAGCTCTGACCTGTGTAGGCAGGTTTGTGGCAGAAAATGAAAAGCATCCTCATCCACCTTCTGCCCTTCTACATTCATTAAGCCATGGTTAAATCCAAAAATCAGATTTCCATAAAAACATCCACTAAAAAATAATTAACAATGGCAGTTTTTTTTACAAGGCTTTCAAGAAAATCTAGTACGATAGATTACTCTGCAGACTCGACAATACTCCAAATACCACTTGTCATTTTAATTTCTCCACAGCTGACAGGTCAAGGTCAAGGTTTCCACCACCCTCTTCACTCACACACTTTTAAAGCCAGTGAAGCCTCCTTTTTCCCCTCTACATTTCTGACATCTACTCCACTTCACCTACCATAGGACATGTGTCACTGGACTCGCTCCAAATTATGTCACTCGCTGTCCTAAAAACATGCATCATTAAAATAGAAACCATGTCCAACATGCAGAGAAAGCAGCTCAACCCCCTCCAAAGCCTTACTCAAACCAACTATCCAACTCACCCTTTCACAACACTCCCCAAAAGAGGCAAAGCATTCACTTTTACACATCAACAAACTGGAAAAAAAAAAGTCACCAAAAGATTCATCCACGTCAGAGCACACAGCAGACATAAACATGGAGGACAACCTGAAATCATCCTTAAGGTTTATCAGATATTGAAATTCTTGAATGTGCCACACAAATCTGGACCAAAGCCTCAGAAACACCAACAGCAGCCTGCCTATTTTCAATTTGCTAAAAATGACTTCCTAAAGGCTGCGCTCCCGATGTTATGTAAAAGGTGAAGCGGACACAGAGTGTAAACACTAATCACACAAACCAAGCATAGTTTATTAGTTAACAGCGGTTAAATGTGCAGGGGCATGTGAAGATCTTGGAATCCAATTACAGGTGCATAGCTGGTGGTGATAAGGTCCAAAACGAAGATGAAACAGGGCTGAGCATGGTAGGAGGATGGCAGGAGGATATCCTGAAGCACAGGGCAATCACAAAAGCACACAAAAGTGAAGCTCATCAAAAAAAGTTGGCCGTACCACAATAGAGACTAGATGATGACGCAGAGTCTGGGAGGTTGAGTCAGCCTTTTGTGCTGCAGTGACTGATTAGATGATGAGGAGGTGGTGAGGTGATCAGACAGGTGAGAGGGAAAACCAGAGGCCACACCCAGCGACACACACACAACAGAGACGAGGACACGCAAACACTGGGAACTAAGAGGCAGTGCCTGGAGCTCTGATTGTGTGCATAAATAAATCTTAATGAGCGTAGCGTGAATGTTCACAACATATCCTCTGTGGTATTTCAGTGGGTTGACAGGTTCTGAATTTCAGTAAAAGACATCACAGGGAAAGTTTAAAATCTTGCTTTACTATTTGACATAATATTTTTGAATCAAAGGGAAAAATCTTGTGTCAAAACTCTAATTCTTCCTTTATCAAGAAAAAAAAGAAGAACAGTCGGCATCCTCAATTCTTAACAAAGGAGGGGAAACTTCTAGACACACACACGCTCACACACTAAATCACTTGCAATCAGTGTCAATTAGTATGAAGGTGAGTTAGTTTGAAGGTGATGATGATACAGGTCTACCCTGTCACAATGTGACTAGAATAAATTGCATGGTGAGTTTCATTGGCAGCTGTGCTAATTAACCAGTTGGGAACACGTACCCTCATTTGCACAAAGAGATTTTGCTCACAGTCAGATCAAGTCCAAAATTAGACAAAAAGCATCAAAGTATCCAGTTGTTTAAGCTGACGGTCCAGCTCAAGGATCCAAGATATTGTGACATAGTAAACTTGTCTGTATGAGGCGCTGAAGTAAAATTTGCCCAACCAGGGAGTGAGGTTGTACCATGTGTGGTACCAAAATATAAGGAGTCAGTAATGTAAAGGTGGAAAAGTAAAGCCAGGTTTTCTTGAGCTCTTTACAAAAAACAGCACTGATCCGCTTGGAGAAAATGGTGCCATTTTGAAAAAGATGAACACTGACTACCTCAAACTATTCACTATCCTGAAGCCAGTGATTCCTCACAGGATTGACACAGTCAGCATGCAACACCTTGTCATAGTTTCTTCAGCCCTGTGAGTTCTTTCTGTTCTTTTATTCTATTTGAGTGCTGATACCTACAGTACTGAATTGATTAAGTTACCACAAGTTACCACAAATCAACAATGGAGTGTGGAAATAAACAATGCCAGCTATGGCATTAATGCATGGATATGTATCATGTTTATTGTGCTAATAGCTGAAGGTGCAATAACAAAAAAAGGTGATGTAGGGTGAATGTCAGCTGTAGGAAAGAAGAACCTGGAGGAAGCACATTGGTCAGCTTATAAAGCCCAAGGGCAGAGTCCTTGTCGGCCCTCCACTGTCATTCAGCTGTCTACTGAGATTGCGAGAGGTGTTAAAATGGATAAGAATCACCACTCCAGGAAGTTCGGAAGTATATCTGTCTGTTATCAAGTCCAAGGCTGACACAAATTCTCAATACTCTATTTTAAGAGAGGAAAACTGAAGTATGTGTGTTTCCACTCTCACTACAATCAAGGCATCTCCAAGTTGGTACACTGCACTGTACAGAACACTGTGTACGATCCTGCCTAAAGTGTTATGTCCTGTTCACGTTGATTTATAATAGTGTTTACCAGTGTTGACCTGGCCTGAGATAAGAGGTGGAACCCACTGCTGAATACTGCACCCGCCTCTTCAACTTTGTCTCTGGGAGTCAAACGGTTTTAACAGCATATATTTTGGGCTACTCTCACTTGACTGTGAATTTCATGCGTCTAACACTCATTTTGGCTGAAATAACAAGGGGATGCAAATCCAGGCAGTTACAAAATGTCTCCCCCGCCCCCAGCGCTACTATATTTCTCTTGAGACGCTTCCAGATCAAATGATGTTACACACATCTGTTTTGGCATGTTTTGGCGTGAGAGTTTCACATAATGGCTGAAATAATAGGGGGTGCATTTCTCAGCGGCTAGAGAATCAGCTCTGTTGAATATTTCATCCATTTTGTCTTGACAGTGTCAATTTCATACATGTAACCGTCACCTGTTCTGAGAAAAGAGGGGATGCCTCAAGTCTTAACAGGCATTAAAAAAACACATCTTCTGAATAATGCATCCACACTGTAACTTCATGTAGAGATCCATGAATCAAATTATGGTTTAAACGTCACATATTTGAGACACTTTAGCTCTGATAAAGGACACCAAAAGGTTTGCCTTTGGGATTTTTGAGAGGCTAATCAAGGAAAAGTTTAGACCAGTCATATCAAAGAAATGCTCCTTTTACTCTACCTAAACTGAATCCTCATCAGGAAATCATATAAATGATTTATAAATAACATTTTTATGGCCTCTTTTACAATGTGCATTAAATGTGATGCTGTAACATGTAAACCACTTGATTTAACAAAGGTAACAACTTAATTAGCTGCCTGGAGCTTAAACATGTGGTCATATCCAAATAAATCTACATGTGAACTTGAGGACAGATAAGATATGCACTTTGGTTTCGTTCACACAGGTAACCCAAAGACAAAGAAAACACTCAGTAAACTGGTCAACTCTTCTACAACTTATCGCTGCTTTATTTGCTACGTTTAGCACTAATCCAGCACTAAATTGCTCACACACAGCCACACACGAGGGCATGAAGGGCGCGCCGATGCACATGGTCGAGTCTTGAGCTGTAATATTCATAAACCATAAACTTCAGATTATTTATCATCATTGCTGAACATGCCTTATAGATCATTGTAATGTCATGTTGTTTGCACTTTAGCTGTGTGCGGGGGGCATGTAGAAAGTGACATAACACCTGTCTGTGTTGCTTGGCCAAGCATGTTTGTCTGCAATAAGCTTTAAAACCAGCAAAAGCCTTTGTTATAACACTTTGCATTTTCATGTAATAACTATCGAACTAGCTAACTAGCTCCGCATTTGTATTACACAAGAAAATCCACAGTTACCCACTAGAAATCACAAGCCTGCTTTTGTTTGCTGTTATGTGAAGTCAAAGGTTCATTGTTAAGAAAAATAACTGCAAGTTTCAACTGACCAATCTTCCATGTTATCACTGTAAATGTGCTGTGCAAGAACAGACTGACAGGCATAGTAACAATCAATCTGGGGGCTTAGCGAGTCTTAGCATCTTAGTCTAGTCTTAGCCAATGGTGACTGTCCAGACAGTTTTCAATCAAATTGTGATGATGTTTTTTTATTCTCTCAACAGCTGAGATCTACCCAAAGGTATATCACACCTGTTTCTTCATCGTCACATACTTTGCACCATTATGTCTCATGGTCCTGGCGTATATCCAGATATGTCACAAGCTGTGGTGTCAACAGGTGTGTATTTTTGTGATACAGCAGCTACAAAGCCATGTTTAAACAGTGAACTGAGCAGCTTCCTTTGGCGAGTTTACAGCGTCTGATGTATGTACATATTTAATCAACAGATTCCTGGAAGCACATCAGTGTTGCAGAGGAAGTGGAGGTCCATGCAGTGCTCAGCTCAGACTCCAGGCGTTGGTGAGCCTGTGAGAGTCAGAACCAGCACAGTTTGTGCTGAGATCAAACAGGTTCGAGCCCGGCGCAAGACGGCTCGCATGCTGATGGTGGTCCTCTTTGTTTTTGCCCTGTGCTACCTACCAATTAGCGTGCTGAATGTCATGAAAAGGTAATATAACAAGCTCAATTGATACTACAAGGATCAAACACTACTCAAAAACAGAGAGAAAAATAGATGCTGTTTCATGTTTAATAATGACTGATACAGACATGAAATGTTTTCCGCATTGGTTTGAAATATTATGATTTATAGTGTAGGATTAAAATGGAAAAAAAAAAAAAGCAACAACCTTTAACTGATACCAGACTTTACCTGCAGAGTCTTTGGGACCTTCAAGAACACAAATGACAGAGAGACAGTGTATGCATGGTTCACCTTCTCGCATTGGCTCATATATGCCAACAGTGCAGCCAATCCCATCATCTACAATTTCCTAAGTGGTAAGTATGTAACCTGTCTGCACTTAGATGTGTTGTGTGGGTTTGTTACTCTCCTCTAGTGGACAGTTTGGCAACAACAACAGAACCCACCTCTTAAATTACCTCATTTGAAATGCTGTGCACATACAAATATTAATATACTTATCATTAAAATGTCTGACATGAGTCTGAATGAAAATAAATGTGATGTGATGTGTTTATAATGAATCTGGAGTCCATCAAATATTCTGAACTAGTAGTTTATAGTGAAACTGAAAAAAACTCCTTTTGATGCAAGGCATATGAACGGTTCAAATTGGATGGTTTCTGAATAGATTTCATACGTTGTTTTTTGTTTTTTTTTTCCAGGCAAGTTCCGCGAGGAATTCAAAGCAGCTTTTTCTTGCCATTGTTATAGCCAAGGACAAAACCGAACAAAGAGGATAAGGACCAGAACGAGCACAGACAGCCGAAAATCTCTGTCAACTCAAGTTAATAATATGGACAATGTGTCACGTATATCAGATCAGGTAGTGTAGTGCTGAAATCCGCGTGGGCTGCTCTTCTGACCAATTCAAGTTTCAAAGGACACAGTCATCATTTCAAATGTTTAAACCTGAATATAAAAACACAGCTTTGAATGGAAATGAATCTTATTGTTTTTTTGTTTGAATAGTTTCACAAGGACACTTTATTGGAATTGGGACCTTTAGAAAACTTTTACTTTTTTTTCTAAAGACTTTCTGATCACAAAAACACTTACAGTGTATAGTTCACAGAAACTGTCTACTTATTATCAAAAGACATCATTTACATGTTTAGTATAAATCATACCATATGTATTTTATGATATATGGTGACATGGTTTTAATTGCATTTATTGCATTGTAAATTTACTATTTTGGCTGTATATATTTGGTTCAGTAGAAAGAATCAGTGTTACATATTATGATTAATCATATCACTGTTGACGGGAAGTACTTATCACTATTGTTTATTTATATATGTATTGGTTTCATGCACAAAATAGAAGAGCAGGTGTGATCAAGAGTAAGTCTTATAACTGCACTGATGTGCAGTTTGTATTCTTGTTCCAGTGTGTAAGATTTAAGGCAAAATATGGAAAAATTGAGAATACAACACGTAATACATGTATAACTATATTTTCATGAGTCTATAATCACCGGAAAATAAGAATCAAGTGAGAAAAAGTTTAATTAGTAGGTGTCAGTCTTCACTGTTAATGCACAAACATGTCTCATCATGTTCATAAACGGTATGTTAATGATGGGTCAGACACCATAAACATCCATGAAACTGCAGAATATTCCTACATGAATGTGTCCTGGTGGAACTCATTATGAAACTCTTTCCTTCACCTGACACACGCTGGGTTTGTATTTAAAAACACCAGCAGTGTGGATGTATATTTTCTATTGTACCTGCACACTTACCCACTATAGCACAAAAGTAACATTAAGTTTTAAACAACATGAATCATAAAACCAAGCTTTTGTTCTCAAAACCAGCTGAATGTTTCAAGACTGGTGAGAAGCAACAGTCAGTCATTAAAAGGCAACAGATTTTCAAAGGTTTCTATTTTAAAATGCACTGAAATGCTTCTGTCAGTCACTTTCACTGACAGCTCCACAGCCCAGGAAACACTGTACTGTCGGGAAAAATATTGGATGTCATGAAAAGTAATAAACTATTTTTATACTAATTCTAAGGTACACTTTAAATGTGCAATCAAGAAAGATGTCCTGAAACGTTTAGTAAACCTTATCTTATGTAATTTAATGAATACATTTATGACAACAGTCCTCAAACATGCATATTGAAAATCAGAAAATAACAGCATGTTAATCATTGCTAAAATGACACAAACAGAAGTCCATAAATACAAGAGTAAATGCTTGAGTCATTCACTTCATTCACTGCAGTTATGGCATCAGGGTGAGACATGTTGTATTGCACTAGAACTGCTGTAAACTTTGATTTGGCATCTTGTTCATACTCACAGTTACACACATTCACACACTTGGAAGCTGCCCATTAAACAGTCTGATCAGCCACTGAGCAGTGGGAGCAGAGGCCATCGCACTGCTGGTACTGAGACACTGTTTGTTCACTTTCCCCTCCAAAATAAATCCTGCCTGCTGGATGGGAAAAATTCCAGTCTCAAGACTTTTTTGAAAGACAATGAAACGGACTCCAGCACAGTTTCTGCTATCCTCTGCTGTTTGAAGCATATTAAATAGTTCTTCGAGCAGTCAAAAGCACAACATCCCTGTGAGGAGGGATACTGTTATTCTCATTAATATTTGCATAAATTGGCATAGTGTTTATGCACAGGAGGAATTCAACCCGAAATGATGAGCGAAAATAAAACATCTTTTGCACGTTGTTGTATGTAAATGCAATAATTAAAAATGATTTCTGTCAGGAGAACTTTTCATCGAGGCAAAACACAGACAATAAGAAGAATCAAGTGCAATCAACCACCAAAATAATATAATTGTAATGTCATAGAATCTAGATGCACAAACGAATACTAAATACATCAAATGAATGCAATTGTTACAAACGTTATTTAAGTAACACAATAATTGTAATCAGCAATGTAGATAACACATTTGTTAATGGATAATTATTATTATGTAGAAATCTCTCAAATCAAGCTAATCAAATAAATGAATTCAACTGCAAATGCAATCAGAAAACAATTAATGTCACAATGACAGAAAACAAAGACATGAAAATGATGTCCAACAGGCCAACTTGATTTCTGTCCAGTGACTCAACTTTAAAGTTACTAGTTTAGTTTCTGTTGAATGAGACTATATTTGGTCAAAATTCTGTGTTAAGAGTTGCCAGAGCTGCTGTTTTTTTTAAATATTCAAGTGTGTGTTTGACTTCATGGTGCACCAGTTTGATCTTTATTTGTTGGTTTTTAAAGTGCTTTATAAATTCATTAACTTGACTTTCCCATCCCTACAGTCAGTGTTGACTGATAGATAAATCACACACGTGGTTAATTTACACCATGCCATAAATAGTGTAGCTCCAATGACAAACTGCAGTATGTTTTATGTCATGCAGCTTTATTTGATTTTATGTTTAAAGAGGATTTTTTTTTTGATGATGATGATGATGATGATTTTGCCTTTCTGTAATTATGATTAAAAAAAATATATATATATTTTTTATCTCTAGAAATGATTTCTCAATGAATGTGTTTTAATTAGTTGATCAGAGCTAATTTAACCTATAGGTACTAATTAATGACACTGTGATATGACACGGATTTTGGTTTTACAGACTTTTGACGGTTAAATGCAGTCAAATAAGTAACTAGTAACAGAAATCAGCTATTGCTGTGCAATGCTATTTATTCGTGAGTTTCTTTTTTTGTTCGTTTTAAACAGGAGAAAAAAGGAGGAAGAAAAAAGAAACAGGGTCAGAGCTTAATGAGAGGCTGGAATGAAACAAGACAAACCATCAGGAAGATCTCTGACTAAAAATCTTGCTAATAATTTTTTTTTTCATTGAGTCTCTTTATTTAAAATTGTGAATGTTCTTATCTACTTAATCATACAGAGCTACTTTTTCACATTTTCATTTCACTTCATTTTTTTGTGATAACATGATAGAATGATAAAGAACTGCTGGTTGATGCTGATCAGTGGGTACATTATCATTCAGCAAGTGAAGCAGCATGCAAAGCTCCAACTGAAATTAAGACAAAGAGTCAGGATATTGTTTTTGTAAAGTCCAATGCATTTATTTATTTATTCGTTCTTTTGTTCTCTGTGAACAGTTTTTAATGTGATTGCACTTGATTTTTTTTTTTTGTTCCTTGACTTTATGTTTCTGCTTTGGTGAGCTCAGTGTATTAATTGCTGCTTAGTCCTCACAGTGTATGTAGTCGTGCACATCTTTTATTAATAAAGTATCTGCTGATGTTGTTTATCTTCTGCTGTCTCTTATCTAAGTCTCTCACCAAACATATTGATGACTAATACAGCACAAAAGCTATTTTAGTTCACAGCAGGGGTGGACCAGATGTTAGATGTCTTACTGCCACCAACTGAGAAAATGTAATTCAGGAAAATGATTTAAATGAAAATGAAGACTCCCATCTATACACACTTGAGTCTTAGAGTGTATCCCAGCAGTGCACTTGAGTTACTAAGCTACCAACCAGAGCATCCAGTCAACTTTTGGATGGATGAACAAAGACAAACAAATTAACATGATTTAAATCTGCAATGTCTGAGTATTAAGGCCACTTGGGGACAACAAAAATGAGCTTTAAAAATAGCAATGACATATCAATACCATATAAGCTAATGTAGCTAAGTCATTTGCACATCCAACATACACAACATTAGGACTTACTTGGAGTCATGTTTCTGGCAACCAGGTGAATTTAAGACCAACATTTACCTCATATGTAGCTCTGTAGAGATTTGCAGATTGTTTGTGTGTTTATGCACTGTTTTCAATCACAGAAAGGACGGTGTTGTAAGGAAAAAGAGGAGGATCTGGATGAGGGGCTGAAGGTAGGGGCGTCCGGCAGCAGCAGGGGGGAGTGGAGGAGTTTGGCTGGTTTGAGCAGGAGAGCATGAGGTGAAGTGAGGTTGGCAGGGGAGGCTTGGAGGCTAAGAGGTTGCTGACTGGCAGGCAGGGGGATAAGTAGGAAGGCTGACAAGCGGCTGATGAACCCGGGACACAGAGAGGCAGGTAAGTAATACGAAACACAAAGATCGAAAAGCACTTGGAATACACACTAAGCTGGTGCAGGAGTGTAGCTATACTACTGAGGTTGAAACAACAATGTGTGGAAGAATGATTGAAGACCCGCTGTAGATATACTGCAAGCTGAGGAGCTGCTGAGAGGCAAGTGAGATGATTGCAGACAGGCGTGCAGGATGAGCAGAACCAGGAGTGAGGAGAACGAGGACGGGAAGGGAGAGCACACCTACGCCAACACACACACACACACACACAAAACAAGATACAGAGAGACAGACAGGGAAGCATTGGGAACACAGGGAAAGGGAAACACACAGACACACTCTACTGGGATATACTTAAAGTATGCTGATATTGCTATCACTGCAAAAGAACATTTTAATCGTAAATTCTTGAGTCATCAACAACCAAATCTGGTGCTATATACCTACCTGTCAAGAAATACAGTGATTTATGGAGATAAGAAAGAGCCTTCAACAAAAAGTCACACATGTACTTAGATTAAAAAAAAAAAAAGACTTGCTTTTGTTGTTCTTTTCTTTTAGGTCTGTTTTGTTCTTGAGCTGCATGTGTCATGTCATTACATTGTGCCTGGCACAGCCTCCCGTAAATGTGTTACATCTTGTTGACTGTGGGTGGTGTATACCTGCTTTTAAGCACTGACACCAACCAGAGGGACAGATCAGCTGCAGGAGAGCCTCCGTTGTCCACTCAGAGCTGTACAACAGCTACCATGCAACTGACACGTCTGGAAGCTGCAGTCATGCTTGGTGAGTCAGCTGTCACTATAAATTGGCTGATTTTAAACAGTAAAACTAAGTGAATTCATCTTAATGTTGCTGCGTGTTGCCACATAATGTAACTGAAACTAAAACGAGAGCTTGTTTGCTTTGTAGTCTACAATTCATGTGCAGTCAACCAAAGTGTGTCTACGATTAGTGATGTTAAACTTCATCAATAACTGTATTATTATATACTTATGTGTATAACTGTATTGAACCGAGATTTCCTATACTACTAAAGCGACTTTTTAACATAAATAAAGAAATTATTGGAATGTACTATGTATTTCAGGGATTGTTATTCAGCAGATGTTCAACATCAGCATGTCGTCTCCATCTTCTGACTGTTCGGCTTCTGTGGAAACCCGTGTGCCAAATTTATGCAAGAGTGAGCAGGCATTTTACGGATGCATCTGTGGAGGTAAAAATGACACCAATTTGCTGTTTCGGCTGTAGGGCATTGGAACATGCTATCCCTATATCTTCTAGTGACATGACGATTACATTTCCTCAGGTGGCTCAGGACATGACACCGTTTAATTAAATTGAACTTCTCGGAGTATGGCTTAAATGTAATAACTGAGGCAATAGCCTGGAGCAAAATGTATACAGCTAAATAAATAACCATAATAAATAGACCATTGACTGGCTTTAAAATGTATGTCTGCTCAGTCAGTAGAATTCTGTATTATGAGAATGCATTTCATGTTGTCCTGTATATATCTGAATATGAAACCATCAGAACAGTAGGCACGTAGGAAACACCTGTTGGGCAAATGAGACCTTACTCCCTTATGGAAAATCCTGTTTTTCTGCCCCCCACCTCTTGTGTTTGTGTTATTCAAGATGAAGGGTGCCAAATAAAAGGCTCAGAGGTCTGTAACATGACCATTCAGACTATCCTGGACCAATTCCCCTCTCTGCAAGAGTGTGTGTGTGACTGGGAGGAGGAGCTTTGTGACTCCATACAAGCTCTGGCCACACAATGCCAGCGAAAGCCAGGTGCAGTATTCTCAGTCATCCCTGAGATAAGCATTTATGGGTGAAATTACATTTTTGTTTACCAAAGGCGATGTGGTGTACTGTGTGAACGAACACTATTGTGCTACAGAATGAGTGTCATAAACAACAGATTGGCTTTACTGTAATCAGCATTTGTTGGAGACTCACGTTTCCATTATTTTTTTTTACAGCAGCTCAGCAGAAGAAGAGATCAGTGACGGACTGGCAGTCAAGCAGTTTAATAGGCAATGGTGATCATTTCATTATATTTGAAATGCAGTACTTCATTCAATATCAAAGTGATGTTTCTTTAGTCTCAAAACTCCCCCACTATATTTCTTTTCTTTTTTTTTTTTTGCAGTCTATGATGGTGTTGGATCCTGCATGGACCAAATAGCAGCTTGCATCAGTGATGTTGTTTGCAACAGGTACCTAATACCTGTTCTTCAGGCATGTAAGGCAGAGCACTGCGACCGTGACCACTGTCTGCAAATAATTCAGCAGTTCTATGGCAGCATGCCGCGCAATGTCGCGGAGATGCTGGTGATGTGTGAGTGTGAGGCTTCAGATCAAGACTGCGTGAATATGAGAAGTATTCTGCACGGTGGCACATGTGGAGATGAAGCCCTCATCTGTCAGGAAACAGTTAACCGCTGTGTCAAGAACAGTGACTGCAGGTATGTTGCTATTCTATTCTATTCTCTATGCCATGAAGAGATATTGTCAAGAGAGAGAGTTGATTCTTTACCTCAAAATCATGTATATAAAAAAAACTGCATTCACATTTACACATTACATTTTGCTGATGTGAATTATAATCATGATCTTGCAAACAATTTGCATGAATGTGGATATGTTTTAGGTCACTTCTCTAGTTGAAATATCCACAGGCAACTCATTTACATTATTAAATGATAAATAATATTTAAGATGTTTGCACTAACTAAATGCCAACATGCTAACCCGCACACAGTGACAATCGTAACATACTGATATTCAGCAGGTATAATGTTTACATGTTTTTACATGTTTGCATGCTAACATTTGCAGATTAACTTCAAACACAAATTCCAGTTGGTTCTCATGGTTATGTCATTAGTTTTGCTGATATTTGGTTATAAATTAAAGCTGCTGAACAAATTAAAATGCAGACAATATGATGCCACAAAAGGTTCACCACAGTCTTTACAATCATCCTGAAGAAAAAAATGAATGTCCGTACAAAATGTCATGGCAATCCATCCAATAGCTGTGAAGACGTTTCAGTCATAACTACTTTAAAATGTCAGTTCTACTCTGTCAGAAAATTGCAAATGGACAGTGAAGAAGAGCTGGAGCTAATAGAAAACTGGTATACAGCATGGCTGCATTTATGGAGCACTTTTATCCAAAGCACTTTACAATCTGCCTCTCATTCGCCCATTCACACAGCAATAGCCTGCAAGGCCTGACCATCTGGAACAATTTAAGATTTAGTGTCTTGTCAAAGGACACTTACTGGATGATATGTTCTAGTGACAATTTTAAATTAAAAGGTAATGCTTGTTTGTTCATTCTGCAGATGTTTTGGTAATTGAAATTTAGATTTACGAGTGAGCTTGTGAATTATTGGCTCAGGGCACATTGCCACATAATGGCCTGTCACAGTGAACATGGCACATCTCCAATTTGCATCTAATAAAAATATCTACATGCCGTTATATAGAAAAAATCATCATGTTGTCGTCATGTAAAGATGATAAATGTGCTGTGTGAATTCTTCCTAAACACAAATAAAGAGAAAAAATCTAAATCAAACATGTTTTCTCTCATTCATCAGAGACCTTTTGAAAACTTTCCAAACCAAATGTTGGAGCACTGACGACGCACAATGCAGCGACAGCGAACTTCAAAATGGTGACTGTTTCACTCAGATGGATCCGGCTGCTATCCTTGGTGCAGATCCTGAATGTAAAATGGCCTTCTTGGCCACTATGGGCACAGCACTTCACTATCCTTGTACTTGTAATGGAGTGCTCAGTGATGATCTACTGGCATGCAACATGATTCATCATGTACTTCATAATAGATCACACTTCAGTGAGTACGATTTTGCATAAGAGGCCTTCTTCTTTGTTAGCAGTTTTTATTGGGGACATTTCAAAAACATTTTTGTGTTTATTTCAGTGACATCTGGGAAAAGTAGCAGCGGCCCTTCTAAACCTCTTGAAATGGATGAATGTGAGCAAGGTCACACATGGCCACACGGTAATTTTACACACAGGTTAAGGTTAACAGCATATAAACTGCCCACAGTCGTGAATGTGAATGTGTATGATTGTCTGTCTCTATGTGTCAGGCCTGTGATTGAACAGGCTGTACCCATCACTCACACAATGTCAAGCATTGATGGATGGCTATAACTAATGAATGGATGGATGGATGGATATTAATACAGTTTTACATATATTTAAGCTTCACCACTTTGTCCTTTCAGATTATCTACTGTATGCTTTTACAACTGTGCTACTTGTTGGAGTTGTTGTATTAATGCCTCTGGCTGTCATCAGTAAAATATGGTAGGTACATCAACATTACGTCAGTGTCAAATTTGTTAAGTCTCTCTGATAGTAAAACTTTTATTTCTTCTGTCTTGTAGGATGTTCAGAAGAAGAGATAAGACAAAATTTCACCATCCACAGAAAAGCAATTGTGTTGTTGTTCTCTGATGTTATTCATGTTAATGAATGCACATTTAGTTTCTTTTGAATTAAAAATTATTTCAGAGGATTACATTTATGAAACACTTTTGAGTTTGTTGCATAAACATCAGTTTTCACATGCGGATAAGAATATATCCAAAATTCATTGTTGCTATTAGAGTAATCAGTCTAAATGGCAATGCTGTATTCAAGAAAATCGATTTAAGAGTTAACAAAACCTGTAATAAATGTTGCACATGTAAAATACAGTTGTGATGATTGAATGTATGTCAGCTTTCCTTTTTAATCACAAAAGAAAATTGCATCTCTTCATGTTCACACTGAAACAGAAAAATCTGATCTGACTGACACTTTTGAGATTGCTTTTATCTCTTCGCCTGTCTTTATCTGATGATTTATTTGTGCTCGAGGCTTCCACTTGCTCTGATAATAAACTTCACTCTGAGCCCATCAATGTCTCAGTTTGTTCAAAATGCTGTATCATTTCTGACATGGCGAGCTCAGAAGTGGCTTTTAAAGGAAAACCTGCAGTTTATCCTTTTAACTGACTGTTTTCATAAAGCTCCTCAGACATCTGCAGCAACCGAATAATATATGAAAGATAAACACGCTGTGATAGGTGAGTAATAGTGATGAGAAACACAAAATGAGAACACATAATGTAATGTAGTGTAGCTTAGTGTGGTATTATATTTATATAATATATAATATAGTAAAATTACAATGCATTCAACCCATCTGACATGTTGTATCTTACTCCCACCTTGAATGACTCAAATGTGAGTGGATGAATAAAATATGTCCAGTGACAGAAAGGAGTTTATTGTTATGACAGTTTTGATAAAATGTTTATTTTTATAGGGTAATGAACTAATGACACTTCTCAAAGTTTCATTTGAAAACCATGTCTGGACTGTGGGAGGAACCAGAGGAAACCCGCAGACATGGGGAAGATCAAGGCTGTAAGTAAAAAACACAACCACAGGCAAACACATGCTAACTCCACAAAGAAGCCTGGTTGAAAGCCAGAGCATTCTCGCTGTTAGGCCCCACTGGTAAACACACGCATTGGAGATGCATGGTGAGTTGGATGGAAGGTGCTTTGTTTCCTTCTTCTTCCAGTTTCCTCTGTTCTGCTCCAAACTTACTGTGTTCTACTCTTACGTTTTTGAAATCCTGTTGATCAGTGAACAATTTTCTTTGCAACCTGTTATGTCTTTCTGATCTTTTTCACTATGCTTTCACCTGCTCGTCTCCCAGGACTTCTTGACACTCTCAAAAGTCACTCAGGGCTTTGTGCTTCCTCTCACACTAAACCTTGGGAGAGTTTCAGAGGTGCTGAGGTCTTTGTTCCGCACATTCCTCCCACAGGATGATTTCCTGGGAGGTTAGGATATGCTCTGAAGCTTTAGCCAGAACAATTTTTTTGTCTAAGTGCCGGCACGATTTATCTGGAATCCTGTGTGACATCTGCCCTCACCGTGATCCTGCATCACTTGATTTGTGGGCAGCTTGTGTGCACGCTTTTATCTCCTGGCATTTTGGCTGAAAGGCAGAAAGGCATTGTTTAGCTAGTCACACTCCTAACCTGCTGTGACTATTTTTTATACCCGAGTTCTTTCACCATTTTCAGACGAATGAGTGGACTGATGATTTTAGCAGTGCTGGCAGAGTGATTCAAGAGATGGTAATGACGGTTGCAGCAAGTCTGGAAACAAGTCTGGGTGCAGTCTGATATCATGTGGTGACAGTACAAGCACATACAGTAAATGTGAGACAGAAAGTTTAAAAACGCATAATTACACCGGAGCTTACAATTGAAGTACGTAATAAGTGAGCCATCTTGCTTCATTCTCATCTCTGTTGAGACTTGCACAGGCACAGTATAGATCGGGCAGTGACATGTTATTATGAAACCCACGGCCTTTCTAGCAAGCCCATCAAGCACTTTTTAGTGGCGAGTAGTAGTTATTGATTTCATTGTTGAGGTGCTAACAGATAAGACAATGAATACGGTTAACATTATGCCACAAAACATCAGGATGATAACATTATTTTTCACTGATGTTATCCTTTAGCTCAGAGTACAGCCTCACTGAGCCGCTAACATGACTGTAGACTCTTAGCCTTAAATACAAATACTGCTTTAAATTTGGCTTTAGGTTTAGTACAGTCATCAGTGAAATGTAGCTTTATAAACAATAAAGTTACGCATCTTTAGGCTGAAGTGCAAAGCTACCAACTGCATTAATAAATATGGTACCTCCAGTAATTTGTTTTAGTTCTATCAAAGCCTTAATCAAAACCTAGTTGTGTCAAATATAAATCCCTCTGAAACAGACCTACATAGAAGTACATGAGCTTTAAAAAAAAAACACTACCGGCAGAAAGGAAACCTAGTTTGATTGAATGACACCACATTGAATCACTGTTACACCACACCACGCCACAGCAATCGGCAACTGAGACAAGTGAATATGCATCCTTTCTGAGCATGTGTGACTGCATTAGAGTGCATAATAATTTTTTGATGGAAGATGCATGATGAAGATGG
The DNA here is from genome assembly GCA_028641955.1 of Protonibea diacanthus. Lineage (NCBI taxonomy): Eukaryota > Metazoa > Chordata > Actinopteri > Sciaenidae > Protonibea > Protonibea diacanthus. Next base: position 13,876,303 of record CM053989.1, read on the forward strand.
ACCATTGTGGGTAAGCAATTACCACATTTTAATAGATTATGCAAATCTACCTGTTCTCTCCTCTTCTCAATTCATTAGTGTAGACTTTTTGTGGGCCCCGTCAGCTTTCACTCTGGCATTTTAATTAGACTGATTTACTACTGGGATATGAAATGATTGCTCTAACAATGAACTAGCAGGATAGTAAAGCAGAGGTACCCTGAATCGCAGACAGACATCCACAATGTTTTCTTTTCTTTTCTTGGATTGTCTTAATCCTCCAGCATAATGTGAACATTACTTCATTGTTTTCTTTAGATAATTCAGTATGACACTCCATTTTTAACATTTCTATTTTATTATGCTTTACAGAACGCACAGTAGGATGTGAACGGACAGAACAGGCACGAGAAAATGTAATCACATTTGACTTTACACTCACACGTACGATCCTCCCACACAGTAGCTTATGTCATGGTAAAAGTTTTTTTTTTTTTTTAAATGGCAAAAAACATCAAGGGGCACTTCATCACTGATATCTGGCGAACCTGAGGGCAGAAACTCTTTAGAGACTGCTTTTGAACTGCTGTTTTTGTGGTAGTTTGAGAGAAGTCTTATTTTTCAATTTCTATTCAAATAGAATCTGACCAGATAAGAAAAGCTGAAAAGGTCTTTGGAGAAGTTATTGCATAAAGAGATATTCATATTTAAAAAGCAGGAAGGAACTTTTTGCAGTCTTGTCTGTGACCACAGGTGTTTCTGTAGTGATAATGAATTGAGTTCAGCATGTCAAAGCAGACTTCTTATTTGTGTATTATATTATAAGGCCACTGGGCTATGCAAAGTAATAAAAGGTTTTATCATCAAAACTAAATAAATACGATATTTTCAAAATATACCTGTATTATCCAGCCTTTAAAAGGGCCAGTATATATATTCATAATTCAAGTAATCAATTCAATCATTTGTCACAAATCTATATTCTTCTTCATTCATTATAATCTGCCCTTGCTCTTTTGTGATGTCATGACATACAGAGCAAAAAATAAGATAACCAAAATGAATCAACGAAAAATAAATTAAGCCAAAAATGTGATGATTCAGCCGATCATAATGCCAGCTCAGTCCAAAACGTTCACTTAAAAGGTAGAGGACTGAGCTTGAAAGAGCTGATTTTGAATCACAAAACACAAACATACTTGAATTACGGCAGCATAGGCAACAAATATGAAGGCAGTAACAATAGGGGAAGCATTTAAAAGGGAACCGAGTCAGGTATTTAAAATATATTTCTTCACAGAAACATATCACAGTGTCCTGCCTCTTGCCCGGGCAACCTTGGAGTTTGTCTCGCGACATAAAGCGTTGCAGATGAAGTCACCAGCCTCTATGACTTTGGCGAGGTTGGCACCCTGCGAAAACAGAAATTGCAGTATAGTTGAAATGCAGTGTTTACAAGGTGGTTAGGCAAGATGAACAAAAAAAGTGTCCACTTAAAGGCAGGCTGCTCATGAATTTAAATGAAAGTATTCGGAATACTAAACTGTGGTGACAGCATTTCACCAGCAGGGGTAGGAATTGTTAAATAAATTGTTCCTGAGAGGGGGCATGCAACACTGTGGGCTTGTGCAAGTTGTGTAAAACCACTGCTATTATAAAATAAACATTTACAGAGTGGTATGTTTGCAGAGCGATCTGTTTATGTAAATGAGCTCTGAAAGATTATGTGAGTTCGGATGGATCTGTTGGGATTACAGAGACATAAAATACAGCAGGTCGGTCAAAGTTAAACACATGCTTACAGTTTCAATGCCCATGCCATGGAGCATATAGAGAACATCCTCTGTTGAAACATTGCCGGATGAACCCGGAGCGTACGGGCAACCACCCAGGCCAGCTACTGCAGAATCCACCACACAGACCCCCATCTGCAAGGACACACAACAGAGACATTCAGCACCTCGAAACAGGCTTTTCACCTCAGGTAAAATCCAGGAACAAAGATCCTTGTTCTGTTGGATTGTTCCGCCTGGTGCAGTGCTCCTTGCCAGGGCTGCGGTCGTGTTTTACAGCTGTTTAGAAGAACTGTGGGCTTATGTCTGAAGATGAGTGGGCACAGAATGTCCCGCAGTATGGCTTAGTCATCCTCTTTGTCAGCTTAAACCACTAGCACCACATAATTATGGCCTTGTTCATATGAGAGGAACATTATAAATGCTGAACAGAACATTTCATATGTTTCTGATTCTCCTGGTTACTCATGTTTTTACAGCACTACTCTGCCCTTAAACCATGGGGATTCACTTTCTTGCCACATTGAGAAGACATTTTTCCTTGGCTGGATGGTGTCCTTTTACGCTGTGCCAACAGTACAGGAACTGTAACATTACTACATAAATGTGCAATTGCTACAAATAATCATTAACGTCAGAAATTATTTCACTGATGACCTTGGTTGAAAATGTTGCTGTCCTCTAGTGGTTTTTGGGGCACAAAGATGTAAGAATATTTACACCTGCAAGAGATAAATGTAAATTTAGTTTCCTTTGTTATATTTGATTACAATCATAGCTGTTTGTGGGAAAGTTTTTTTTCTTCTTTTCTTTCATTTTTTTTTTTACTGCTCACAATACAAAACGTCTGCGCTCCATATGACAATTAATGATGCGTTTTCAGTTGTTTTTCTGATTTTCACTGCTTTTGTGGGACAGGTTACCAAACATCTTAAACTGTTACCTAGGGCATATTAGTTTACTGCTTTTTGTTTTGAAGTGGATGCTCTATTCACTCATCTAGATATATATGTATATTTTTACGACCTTTCTGAATTTGCATGTTATATAAAGGGACAAAGCTGCAGTTCTTGCTGTGGAATTGTATAACCTAACCACGAGTATAAGCTTTGTTTTCATACCAAAAAATGATGAAGCCAGACCTTCATTTTTTCAGTCATTACGGACTAAGGTCTCAGGATGTTTTCCACATGTCCCTGGGATTGTCATGAGAATATTAAAGATGTTTTCCAGCTTCCGTGGTAGGGCCAGATGTCAGAGGATCCCACAGTGAGACAAAATTAACACGCTGATCCTCTCAGTGGCATCGGGTCATGAAGGACTTTCACCCCATGGAGCAGAACCAAGCAAACTAAATTAAAAGAATCTCTATTGCCCTTTTTTTTGAACAATGCTGCTAATTGGTTGCTTTTTCTCCAGACAAGAACCTACTTCTTTCAGTGGCTGTCTGAGCCAGCCGTAATTGCTGTTTGTGTTGGCAAGGGGAGAGGAGGAGGTGGGGTAGAAGGAGGAGGAGATCTACTCCGGTGTGTGCAGTGCACGAGATTTCCAGACCTTGGTTAAAGCCAGAGCAGGATATTGTACTAGGCAGAATTTTTTGTAGTATAAACACAGAGTTGTAATCTGCCATGCCAATCCTCTCGCTTTCAGCTGCTCACCGTGTAAGGCCAGGGGTCTTCAGCATACTGTTTCTGAGAGGAACAAAACGGACCCTTCAACAGGGCGCGTCGTTCCTCTGGACGCTAATCGTGCAGGAATTGGTGGTCAGCAGCTCGAGCTTGCCAATGCTCAGTTAGGTTCACACTGCCCAGAAACCAGATGTGCACTCAGTGTTAAAAAGCCATATTCAGTGAGCTGTGGCCATATAAAAACAATACATTCCTGGGTAAAGACACAGTGCATTTTCAAACTTGCATGATTTGGGATAAGCTTGTTGACATTCTACACTCTGAGTGGACGAGGCTGAAGATGGACATGCTCCCATTTTGGTTTTCATAACTGCGTCAAAGAGAGAGAGTGTGTATTCACTGAAGGATATGAAGCAGTGATGCTTTACCCACTGTTACATAAACTGGGAAGCTGAAAGAAACTGTCACAGATCCGCTGCTGACACATATATCACCTCATCCCAGGAACACATAAATAAGCCTGCCACTGGAGAGCAAAGTCCAGCTAGGAATGCATGGAGCTGTGAGGGCAGCTAGGAGATAGACAAAACAAACAGAAAAAGAATAAATAAATGCCATTTTTACCCCATGATTTATTAGAACATAACGGTTCTGAACTATATAATCAAGCCATTCACCTTCCATATCAGCCTCCTCCTTGGATTACTGAATTTCATAAATGCAGAACGACCAATAACCACGACAATCAGTCCATTTTATGTCTTTATGTTCAGGTGGAAGCTGTGTGGTCAGTAAGAGGTAAAAATACTGTGAAATCAAACCATATTTAACTTTATTACAGGCCCCGAAATTCATTTGGTTGGAGTTGCCAAAAAAATAAAGAAAAATAAATCTTGACAATCTATAAATAATAGTAGACACAGACCATGAGGAATGCACCGGGCCTGGCTGAAAGAAACTGTTTGGGAACTGTTGCGCTAACTATAGTGATTATTCATTTTAATATTTAACAATAATATTACAAGTGTCTATCTATTCTAATGTTTTACAATAAAAAGGTGTGTGTCTTCTCTGGTGTGTGTGTACACTTCAGATCTGTTGCAACCTTCCCAGGAGCTGCAGATGAAAATTAGTCTTAATTATAGGACATTTACATCATACTGATTTTAAATAATTAGTGCCTTCCCTGATTAATAAATGAATAAAGTGTATAACCATGAAATGTAGTGCACAACTAAGACAATACTGCTTGATTTGTTTTGCATTGTGTTGTCTATTTTTTTTTGTTTAACTCACCTAGTTGGTCTTGTAAAACATTTCTGAGTAAAAATGACTTTTTGTTATATAATTGGACTTAAAGGTCATAATTCTGACATCATCATTGTATTGGAGTAATCAACAGACTTAAACAAGATCATTAAATATTATTAAAACAAATGTTATTTGACTCTGCACGGCTCGTGGTAGTTGAACATTTCCTCATGGACGGAGACAAAAGAAAATACTGAAGACGAATGTCATTGTTAGCGGTGAACTCAAGTGTGAGCACAAACAGGTTGTACTGTATTCTCCAGCTGCAGCAGTACACAATACACCAAAATTGCGGGCAAGCATAAATAATTTTCCTTGCCAAGCCTGTGAAATCTAAGTACATACATTGTCATTGTGTGACCTGCCAGGAGTAGGTTTGTAACAAAGCCCCCCCAGACCTCCTGAAAAAAAAAAAAAAAAGGTACAAAGACTGAGGAATGTCTTTATCAGGAACAAAAGAGGTGACTCAGGGCTGACAGCGCTGGGGGAATTCATTTCTCTCCCAGTTGGTGGTGTGTACTTCTGGCACACAGTAATGAAAAGCTATGATAAAATCTTTCATTTCCATCTTGTTTATGGGTGAGCAAATGGTAGGTTAAATATTCCCGGCTGCTATTATTTTCTGTGGCCACAGGGCAGCTGTGATGAATCATTCTAAATATGATCCACAGAGGAATTTTCACCGTCCCTCTGCGTTTTTTCACTCCGCCATCCAAAGTCAAAGCTAACTTTTAAAATATTTGCTACTTTACACATGGAAATTGTTGAGTTTTTTTTTTCTTCAGTGCAGTGTTGCAGATGAATACGACCATGGAAAATCAAGAGAAAAGCACCAATATTAGAGTAAATCAAACCATCATTTCTTCGAAGTAAATACTGTGTTTTGTTTCCCCGACAGTGTGTGTTCTATTTTTTTAGGGCTATGCGAAAAATGTTCTGGTGCAATAATGTTCTGGTTTGAAAACTTAACACTTAATCTGTTTTTTTTTACTACACGGAAGTAAGAAGGATCTCAGGTTATAATACTAGTTGACACGAATAGAGTAAGATGTAATAACTGGCCTACATTTGTCAATTTCAAAAATAAAATATAAGGAAATGAATGTGTAATACGTGAAAACCACCCGCTACATATGTGGTGACTAATTTCTGTATTTGTCAGTATTAACATTGTTTTGTATTTGGTGGGTGGGAAACTCTTCAGTCATTAAATGTTTCCAAGTCTGAAGTCAAGGTCTTTGTTATTCTTGGATGATACTCTAAAGTAACGAAATTAAGACACTAATCACGCTGTAAAGTACTGTAAAAGTCGCACCAGATATTTTCAAATGCTACCAAAGTTTCTAGAGTTGGGTCTGCAGCTGCAGCACCATTCATCACATGTTCGGCAGCAAGCGAATGAAAGGATCATTTTCCACTGGCCTTTAAGCGCAGCATTGTCAGAGAGTTCAACAGCCAAGCGACAGATGAGTTAGGAGCCCCCCAGGGCCCTTCTATCCACCTAGCTCTCAGTTGCTTTGTCCAACAGACACTGAATAGGTGAGCCTTTGTGCTGACCCCCTCACATCTGTTGACCCACCCAGCCCCCAATGAGCTTCCTCCTCTGCAATGACAATGTGCTCCAGAGAACTGATACAGCCATATCTGTGTTACCTCTGTTTTATGTCTGGATTTATGTCAGTTTTACACTCGCTACGGGCAAAGTGCTGAAAAACACGCAGACGAGAGTACTTCCACTGGGCTTTATAACCTAATTACATTTTTGTGAGTTACGTAGAAACAGAATATATAACTGAGATAGTCCTTGACGTTTTTTTTCTTCTTTCACAACAATACATGCGTACGGTGATGGAAGGGCCCACTGGAAATATCTTATGTTCATTAAGATTCTGGGATTTTTTTTCAGTGGGCAGTTTGTGAATCATCTTGCTTTGTGGGGAGGCTTAGATCATGTTTCTTAATGCCCCTCTTCCTTGTTGACTGATGGTTCCTGCTTTTCTCTGTGTCCCATTGTAACCTACACATTTGTTTTGTGCGTTCTCAATACTCGCCCAACAGAGGACGCATTCATAATGTCGTAAACTGACACATTTTCATTAAAGCTCAGGGCAGATTCGGGTTTGCAGCGATTTTGATAAGCGTTTGGATTTACACCTCTGCTCAACGCTCAAAGTGACAATATTTGTTTAAGAGGAGAATGACAGCAGTGTTTTTGAGATTTATATTAGATGAACACATATTGTATGTGATTATATTCTTGGGAGTAAAAAGCCTAAAAACAAAAAAACTAAACTAAATCTAGTTTAACTTCCTTTCACCTGATTCCAGTGGAAAATAAATAATACTTGTCTTTTGCTCTTTGGTGTGTTTACATGCACTTGTAACGTATGCCTCAAAAATTGTCTGAAAAAGATGGATGTGGAGCAGCTTAACATACGATTATCCCCAGCAGGAATAATGATTTAGAGCCTCAAAAATACTATGATCTCTACAATGTTGGCAGTTACTTAAGGAAGTTGAAAGATATCCTGGAACAAGAATCACCACCTCAACTTTGCTTCCACATCTGGTTGCTCCTCTTCATGTCATCATGAGTAACAGCATTGATTTATGCAAAGGCTGGGCATTTATCCATAATCGGCCTGCGGCTCTCCACAAGAGTGTTTGTGTTCATCATAGGGAGAAGGATGTGCATGTGAAGGAGAAGGTGCCCAAAAGAATCCTTGCCAAGCCACTGCAAAAGCAGAAAGTAAGGCTGTCTAACAATTTAACATGAGAGGATGTGTGTGGATCAAGAGGATGATGCATCACTGTCTTGTGCTCGTATGGAGGACAGTCTACATGTCCAACTCTGAGGTAAATGGGCCTCCTCTTCAAACAATGCCAGTATTTGTAAGCCCTCTACAAAGCTCTGCAAGAGAGAGTGCTGGAGCTTTCAGATCCCCCACACAAAGGTCAGGATGTTTTCTTCTTCACATAAAAGAGGTGTGACTCACGCCTTGCCTCCTTGAGTTATCAGAGCTCGCGTCTTCTTTACTTTTCTTGAGAGAGACCCGAGAGATTTTCAGGCTTCCTCCTGTCTCAGAGACCCCACATCTCTTCCCCAAATTTGCAGAGACGTGAGGTCTCTCCTTCACTCCATTCTTAGAGAGGTCTGTTTGATGTCTGCCAGAATTTTTAAGCTCCCTCCTTGAATTCACAGGTTTCTCCACCCAACCAATTTGGAGCCATTCCACTTCATTTTAAGAACTTCCAGAAATGCCAGGTGCCTCAAGTGATTCTCACCCAGAGTGAGGCAGCACGGGCTTGCCATAATGAGCAGCACGCGTGCAAGTATGCGCTCTTGTTTGTTTGTTTGTGTGTGTTTTTCTTTGTGTGTGTAATTTTCTTATTTACTTTCATTCTTGTGTCTTATGTGTCTAAACGCCTTCTTGTGAATGACTTTTGTTCACCTCAGACAATCTATCCTTTCCTATGTTTAAAATTAATTTATAATGAGCATTTTTGGGTGTGTTCATAGTTTTTACAATCATCCTTGATGTAATAAAACAGCCTACATGAAAGTAAAGAGGGTCAAAGCTGAAAAGGTTTATGAAGTATGAAGATGTTCTCGATACATAGTTTGGCTAATGTCTTACTTTTGCTGTCAAACAATAAAAGAATACCACTTTTATCATTTTTATCACTTCTCCTGCTTCAATACTACTGAAACACACAGCTTCCTCTGCTACTGCTATGATAATAATTATAGGAATGATTGTAATCATGACATAATAAAATATTATGTTCAGCAGTAGGAGAAGTTTTGGGATTATTGGTCATACTACACATTCAGAGTTCTTACCTGAAGTGCAGTCAGGATGTTGGGCAGTGCTTGCCCATAAGTGTCATGGCAGTGAACTGCTAGAGCGTCGGCAGGCACCTCCTTCATCACAGTCTGCAGCATCTTCAACATGGATCCTGGAGTGCCAACACCGATGGTATCCCCCAAGGAAATCTCATAACAGCCCATTTCATATAATTTCTTTGCCACCTAAAGGGCAGTGAAAATACGGTCAAATCCTTTCATTAAAAGTAAATAGTAAAGTAAAAAAAAACTGCAAGATGCAAGTATAATTTAGGTTTGGTTTGGGATTAAACACTAACATACAGTAAACATTTACATGTAAACTCTTTAATTACTTATTTTTTATTGTTCAATCTGTCGCTAAATCTGTCCATAATTTTGCATCAGAGCAGATGAGTAGTAGTCCTTAAAGTAGTCTACAAAGTCTATTTCAGGAAAATGTTCGTCTTACCTCAGCAACTTTGGAAGGTTCAATATATCCCTCATGGGGGCATCCAAGGGCACAAGAAACGTATCTGAAAGAGGATGTTTGAGAATTTTACACCAGTGACTAATGGCAAAAAACAATTGATGTGGATCCAGCAGAAATTCACTGTCAAACAGAGAACATCGAGCTGCTGATTATCTCCGATAACAAGCGTATATGTAGGACACACTCACTGATATAAAAATCATTTTGGAAAGCCGAACATTTCACCAGGCGAGCTCAGTTTAAGTATTTTTCATCCTTGTTATGTTGGCTGTTCGTGTGTTAGTCAGTGAGATATCTCAAAGGCACACAAAAAGATTTGGTTTGATTAGCGATTCGACTTTGGTGGAGCTCCAGATCTTGAGTCTGTGCCATTTGTTAATCATCCAACGGTATTTGGCACTTGGAAAGTGACAGTGTTTACATTAATCCACTGTTGTTCTGATGTGTTTGTGTATTCATTCTGGACGGAAAAGCTCATATAATCTGCATTATAGCTGCAGTGGCTTCCTGTTCTATGGATGACAAAAGGCTCAACTATATTCAGTAACGTACTCTGTTTGGTTTGCTTTAATGTCCATCTGGACTTGTGGTTTACTAATGCATAGATATAATTTGGTGAACATCTGGAAGTTTGCTATAAAGGTATCATTACTGAATTGTGCGTTTTACTCCTACATATAGAAACTGCAGTATTTTCATTCTGAGTAAAATAAATGTGATAATCAGTGTGAAATTGACACTTAATATCCAGGATACTAACCCTCGCACTGGAATCTGCCGCTCTTTGGCAGTGTTGATGACGTCCTCAAACCTCAGCATGCTTTCATCAATAGAGCAGTTAATATTTTTTTTGCTGAAGGTTTCAGATGCCGACCCAAACACCGCCACCTCAGTAGCACCAGCTGCAACCTTAAAAGAGGAGGAGAGAGAAATGAAGTTGTAAAACAGCTTCGAACACTGTGTTGGTTGTCACACTTACGTAAGTGTAGGAATTATGTGGCAAAAAAGAATGCGGTGCCAACAATTAACTCAAATTGACAAGCATATGTAAATAGTTACGGTTTATAGCAGACACCATGGTGCTGAATTGAAAATTAGTACTTACAGCGTCCTGGAAGCCTTGCATGTTAGGTGTCAAAACAGGGTACTGCACATGAGGAGCTCTCTGGATTCCTCTGAGTACATCAGTGTGGTCTGCCATCTAAATGAAGGGGGAGAAAACATATGATGTAGAAAAATAAACCTTTAACATCATCCTGCACAAATGTTTTCACATACTTGTCGGCAGCAGAGATTCCATAAAGAACAAAATCACTTTTTCAAGTCACATTTCTCAGTGTAAACAAAAAAAAAAACACAAGTAAATAGTGGTATAATTTATGACAGGAAATGAGAGTTCGACTTTATGGAGAATATCTCAAAGCGTTCTTTCCGAAAGCATCTGTGGGTCCAACAAGGATGCTGGAGGAGCAGATTTTTTCCTCACTGCTCATGCAGACAAGAAAGAGAGCCTAATAAATCACTCAGCACTCTTTTGCTGTATACAAAGAAGAGTTATTACCTGCGGTACCCACTTTGAAGAGACAAAGCTGGTGGCCTCGATCACAGACAGGCCTGTTCCTGAGAGCATGTCTATCAGCTGGATTTTCACCCCTGTCGGAACAATTTCCTGGGGGACAATGAAACTGAAACAGCTCTTTCTGGATTTGATTCCACCCAAGATGGGAGGTAAAACATGCAGATATATGGTAGATTTTGTTTTAGCTATGCTGCCTGCCAATCACATTATGACCTGTGCTTACATGCTATATATCTTGCACTTGCTGAACAGTTTGAGGTTTCGCAAAATATACATTTCTCACAATTATATGTTGTGGTAAATAAAATTATCTTTGCATCCAGTGCAATCTGTAAAACTACAGGCGTGCAATAAGGAAATGATAAAGCAGTGACAGGCTAAGCAGAGAAAACTAAGCCAGAGGCCCTGTCATCTTTCCTATTCAATTTCAAAGAAAATATGAAACATATGCTTCTGGCAATTATGGCACACAACCCATATGTGATTGTTTTATGCATGAAAGATGGAGAAAAAAACGGGAGTTTCCCAGTATGATAATGTATAATACAAAACAAGGTGCATATATAATAAATATAAATGAGATTCATGACCTTGAAAATACCTTTTCATTTTGAAGTCCATCTCTCGGCCCAACTTCAACTACTTTAACAAACTTTGGATACTCATGTCCTGTAATGGTCTGGGGAAATTATCAAAGAGAAACAGAAGGAGAGAATAAAGAGATGAATACCAGTCAACTGGACGCTGCACACAAGCAGTAAGTCATCCTTTAGGCGTGGGATGCTTGAAGACATGTTATTTCTAACATGAACAACTGTCTACCTCAAAGCCAGATGAAACCTGAGAACCAAAACATAAGCCTGTCATGACATTAGGTTGCAGGAGACACTGTGTCATAGAGAAAAGAGTGGGAAAAGAAGGTAAGGGTAACTCCACACAAACCACAGGGGATATTTTGAGGATCAGGGTATTTTTCTGGCCTGAACCTCATAATTCTAGAGAAAAAAAACAGCCCTTGAGTTTGAATGTAAAGCTCAACATATTAGAGATTATTAAATGTATAAAGCTAAATTCTCAGACTGAGCAACAGTGACTTTTAAAAACACAAGTTGACCAAAAACTGTTGAACTATCTAAGCTATTTTTGTCCACTGGAAGCAGAGAAACAAAACAAGTTAACAGACATGGTGGCTCTTTGAGCTGTTATTGCTAACGGCTAACGTCAACATCATTTGGAGTTGTTTCTCTGACTATCCACGTCTTTTAATCTCCAACAACTCCTGGCAGAAATATCCGTTTGTGTTTTTAGCTTACTGGACATTAAACTTCACTAACCTAGCTTGCTATTGTACTTAAGTGCTGTCAAGGTACTTGTTCTTTACTTTGTTGAGAAACATGTATTTTACTTGAGCAGTACCATTGTAAGATACTTTATTCTTATACTCTACATTTACTATACATTTCAGCCAATTTACTCCACCAAATATACCAATGAAATACTGCTTAATGTACATGTCAAAGCATCAGTAACAGTACTTTTATGCCAGCTACTTTCATGTACATTTTGTCTACAGTATGTGGTTGGCTTTCACTTACAATGCAGTACTTTTACACTGTGGTATTGCTCCTATTTGAGGGTAACAAATTAAAAAAGAAGCCTACATAACCTTAATACGATATGAAGAAACATGAAGAAATATGAAGGCTAGGCTACAAAACCAAAACAATGAACTACAAGCCTGTGTCGTTATTTTAGATGCTTCTTGAGAGATTTGATTAAATGTATAAATTAAATGTAATATCAAATCTAAGAATTAATATAAGCTTAATATGTGATCAGTGAGTAGTATGTGAGTGATATGTGTAACCACTATTAGAACCCTGTTTGTCCACATACATAAACATCAAATAATCCGCCTGAGGAAGCCCAGAGGAGTTACATAACACAGAGGAAACAGTCTGCATCTCTTGTTACATACAGTCAATTAAAAAAATGAAAAATGTACCATCCTTACAAAGAGAGACTCCCATGCATGCTTAAAAATATAATAATATTTGAAAGTAGAGCAGAATTTCAGTAAAGAGGAGCATTATATAAGCAGCATCAGTGTTGTCATCAATGGCAGGCTGCTGTGCAGCCTCTCTGTCATGAGTCATGTGGCAGAGCATGTGCAGCAGATTAGAAACAAGAAAACCAACGCCCACCTTTTCCTCCAGCAGCCAACGTCTAAGCCATGGGTAGTCCTGAATGAGTTGCTCATAGCTCAGGCAGTGCTTCACCGTAGTGGGTACGTTGCCCATCCGAATGGCTGCTGTTCAGCCCCGATGCACCTCTCCCGTGTCCTCCGAGACTACCCTGCACAGGCTGCTGCAAGTAATATGGCAAATTGAAGCCGTCCGATCAATATGCTAATACAGGCCTGGATGATGGAGGGCCTTGCTGCACGAAGAGATGGCATTAGAGGACGGCGGCAGACGGTGGAGGATGATTCAGCAGTTGCCATGGCAGCCACATCCTTACCGGGGAGAGGATCAAAACAGAGAGGGGTGGAGGGGGGGATGGAGAATGAGAGAGAGAGAGAGAGAGAGAGAGAGAGAGAGAGAGAGAGGAAATTGTGTGAAGCAAAGTGGCAAATGGTGCGATACGGGAGATTAGAGCTGCACTTTAGCCTGGGAATTCTTGTCGAAGCATTGTGAGGAAGGATTTAATACTGTATATGCATCCTAAAAAGGGAATTCAGGGAAAGAGTAGTTTGCATGAATATAAATCTGCTTCAAATGATGTACAAACAGGTTGAGTTCTGAGTGCTTTTCTTCACCATGGAAGCATTTTCACTGAAAATCCTCAAAGCTGATGTTTTATATCGATTCGACAACAAGATTAGATACACATTCAGGTCCCTGCTCTGGTGAGAATTGAAGGCTTCGGGGAAACAGGCTGCTTTGATTGATCTCCTGTGACCTAAACAGTTGAGGGGTTTCCATTGCCAGACGTAACACTGCTGCCAATGTCAACTGCATGGTGTAATAAAATCCCTTGTTAAGCCAGGGCAACATTTACCAGAGAAAGAGCCATTCTTCTGAACCCAGATGTTAACAATAGAGGGGCTTAATGAAGTCCTAGCATTCAACCATCTCACCACACTAAACTGCTCTGTGATGAGAGACCTCTACCTCCCTCTCAGGGGAGGAGGGCGACTCATATGATCAGCCCTGAAAAAGCCTTTTTTGTAGCAGACTTCAAGGTTGATGTCTATCAGTTGCCACCCCCTAAAATTTAAAATGCCTTTTGGTGTATTGCCTCTGATCATTTATTCATGGTCCTCTTGTACACAGAAAAACAGTGTAGTCGCGTCAACGGTTGGAATTCAAAGTGTAGAATTTACAAATCTAATTGTCAACAAATTTTATTTAGCCTTTGACAATAAAACACATCAGTGCTGGTCATTATTTCTGCCAAAGATTAATAAAGTAAATTTTCTTTTGTTGTTATATTTGCCTGAAAATAAGTATTCATTTATTTGAGATAATTTCATGGTGTTAGTGGTCCACTGGGCCTTAAATTCTTTTCAGATGTCTGTAAACCTGTGCTTTAAAGGCATCAGAGCCTGGAAATAATAAAAACCGTGTTTTGCAGAAGCACTAAATTAGTGCTTATTATTTCTATAATAACTCAGCTACCATGGCGCACACTTTTAGGTATAAATACTGTATGTAGAAGCTTATAAATGAATGTGTTATGGAACTAATTATAGTGTAACAGTTCTTCATAGCATAGAGTAAGGTTGAGAAATGTGATGTCATATCACCATAACACGTGTAATTCATCATTTGCCGTCTATTGCCAGAAAAATGACTTTTTTCAAGGAAAACTTGCTTTGTCAACATCTCTTTTTCAATCAGTGATAACTGCATAAGTCGATTAACCCTAACCGGCCTTTCAACATTTCTCTCTTTCAAGGGAACACAGCAGCTACGGTTTATCTTGACAAATACCAGCTGCAGAAGGTCACTTTAAAGAACTGGCCTTCGGGGGCTTTCCTGCTTTTAGGAATCAATGTGATGCAGGTGAGTGGAAACTTTAAAGTTAAATATGGTATGTAAGTAGAGGGAGAGTTGACATTTTACAAAAAAAAAAAAAAAAAACAGTTCATCTGACATCTGTGAGAAAAGCGAAATAGTTTTGCAAGTTATAAGAGAAATATTAAAAGTTGGGGGTGGTTTCAAGCTAAAACTAATGTGTAAAACATCAATAAAAACATTTTTTCTGCCATACAAACAGTACAATCATAACGTGAGACACATTAAACAAATTATCAAAGTACTTTTAACGTAATTAGATCTTATTGGCTTGTGCACAGGATAGAGGATTTTCAGGACATTGGCATTTGGCTATCAAATAAATAGTGTGTTTTTGTATCACAGCATTATTATGAAATTAGCATCAGAAATCACTGCCCTCATGTCCAGTTTGTTCACTGCAAACAGTAGAATAATGAAGTAAGAAACAAAATGTCAGTTCAGTGTAATTATTAGGCTAGTAACAAGAAATGTTAAAATAGTAAGTAAAGGAACAATACTCTCTACATTTGTGTAGATTAGGCGAACAGATATGCCTTGACAGGAAAAGGGATGTCTCCATGCTAGTTTGTAAGCTGTCTCCTGAGAACAATATATTTTACACATGAGGATTTTGGAGCCCAAACAGATGATGAATGCCTCAAAATATTAAATAAAAGTAAAACAGTGCAAATGTCACAACATGTTTCTGAACTGGAAAAAGTTGCATATAAAAGAAAGAAGCTATTCTCTCTCTCTCTCCTTTTTTTTTGGACTAAGAAAGAAACAGATGTGAAAAACAGTATTTTATAGAGTACAGGTTTCGGCATGGCATGAAAGAGGTTTTAAGCTCTCAGATATACACTGAAAACAAAGTGTAAGAAAGAAAACAGGAACCAGATTAAATCAATTTTCAACCTCCATCCGGCTTCAATTTCTACATCATGGATTTAACTGAACTGTAACAACAAGAGAGTCCTGGTGCTGAGCGAATAGCACACTTATCATCACACTGAAAGCAATAATCATGACATCGTCTTCCAGACCTGGAGAAGATGGAAGGGTTCATTAAGATATATAGTTAGAATAATTACACACAGTCCTATAGCAGCAGACCACTTGTTGGTGTATAATTGAAACTGAATCATTTATAAGACACGCTGAACAAAAAGAGAGAAAGAATGAATAATTATGACAAAAGGGAATCTTGCTCTTGTGTGAGAAAGGCATCTCCCTCTCATTTCCATTGTTTTTAGCCATGCATGCAGAGAAAAAATGACCCCAAACACTTTTCTTAAAATAAAACGCATAAAGCCATTATGAAAAAAAAAAAAAAAAAAAAAAAACAGCAGCCTACCTTACAGTTTGTTCAGGAAGGCTGGCCACTCTGAGCCAACTTTCCACAGCTCCCCTTAGAGACAGCATGTGTGTTAAAGATTATCCTCACAGTAATCACACCGCAGAGCGCCCTGTGGCTTTTAGTCACAAAAGCCACTGACCTGTGTGTTAGGTTTGTGTCCACACATGATCGTGGCTATTGAGCATTGATTTATAAAATGCAATTTCTCTGGCTCAGCACATGCAGCTTAAAGTGACGCTGTGGGACTCGGTGCACCCGCCTGCTCAGAATAGTGAACATTAATCTATATTTAATGAGTGTGATTAAATCATCTGCACTTAATAATCGATTGGCTGCGAAATAACGGCATAATTCATTCTGACATGTTACAATCTTCATTATTTTCTTCATGATACACGAGGTAACACAGACAGATTCAGGCAGATGTTTCTAAGCAGTCAGATATTTATTGCGCAGATTTTTATATTGCACCGTAGAGGACTTCATGGCTGGATTACGTCTCCGTCTGGCTCATAAAGTATAGAGATTTCCCACTATGTATCCATATTGTTGGTGGGAGAGAAATTGAATTTCACAGCAAAATTTACAGCAGCCAGAATACAAATGAACCGGGTTAAGCGGTGGCTGTTGACATCTCTATTTGCTGTCTAAATTGGTCCAGCAGCATGTTTTTGTTTATTGAGTGTGCCTGCAAGGCGCGCTATATACTATTCCCCATACTTATTATTCATACATATCCCAGGAGCAGTTCTGGTCGCACATACACAAAAAAGGCATCAAAACGACTGGCTCGGCTGGGAATGGTGTGCTATGACTTTTCTAAGTGTTTCGACGAACAGTTTTGCCAAAAATCGCCAAAA
Source organism: Protonibea diacanthus (assembly GCA_028641955.1). Classification (NCBI taxonomy): domain Eukaryota; kingdom Metazoa; phylum Chordata; class Actinopteri; family Sciaenidae; genus Protonibea; species Protonibea diacanthus. The sequence goes on from CM053989.1 coordinate 13,893,190, forward strand.
ACTAAGCCAAAAAAATGAATGGGTGTGTATTGGTAGAATGTTCGCGAGCTAGAGTGCGTGACATCATTGCTAGAGGGGAGAGGGAGAGAAAAATTTGTCAAAAAAGAAATTTGTAAACAGCTCTCGAGGCCACAAATGTCACTCTACAGAAATAATTTATAGATAGAAATATAGAAAAATCTGAAGGGGTCACAGTGATATCAGTGCTGAAGCTGTCAGACTTATAATTTTGGCAGGAGACGCACTGATGCTCCAGAAACACGCACCCACCACCCAATCTACTCCGATGTAAACTGAAGAGGAGAAATTACCCAAAGGAGCACGGGGCACCTGTTCTTTCTCTGTCTCCCGAGGTCACATTTTTTAACTTTAAGCACTAAAACTCTGCATTCATACAAGATGAGGATGCTCACAGTCATTTCAGTTTTTGGATGCGCCACACTGTTTGGCATTTTTGGCCACCTGTTCAAGGGGGGTTCCTTTAGAGATTTTCTGTATCTCTCAGGGGTCAGAGGGAGAGAGCACAGCTGCACTTGATTGGTCTGACCCTAGTTGCTTGGCAACCACAAGCCTGACTGTGAAACAAGCACGCACACACACTCTGACAGCTATTTAATGTATAGGCATGACAGGGCCAGAGCCAGGCACACTCAGAATTTCTTTAGAAATGTTCTAGTTATTTTTATGGTGGTGTGGAAAGATGACAGGATATAGGTCAACTTGGTCCAATGAATTTTGGTCCAGGGCTGAGTATCTAACACGTTATTTTTGATGCCTTACATTTTTGAGAAATATTTTTCATTATTTTTCATTTGAAGAAAGAAGCCAAAGGTCTCTAATGTTCACCGTAGTCGATACACAAGCAGCCATTCAATTTGCCAAGATAGTGTCAAAATATAACTTTGAATTATTAACTGTACAATAAAGACGTCATCACAATTTTACCTCTGACCAGACATTTAACACTAGCTTTCAATATCTGTGCTATGAACACATTTCAGCTGCTACAAAAAAAGGACCTGAAAAATATACCCTTCAGATAGTGACACTTAAGTGACTCTTAATTCTGAGCACCCCAGGATCCAGTTCTGTGAGATATCTACTCAATATAAGTCCCTGCTAAACCAAAGGATGTTGCATTATTTAGACCTCTTTAAATAATAGTGAAAGATGTGCTATTGTCTTTCTTTAATCAGCTGCAGAAAGACACAGCGGTAGCAGCAGTTCTTCTGAGTGAACCGCAAATCTACAGTATAAACACTGCTAGATACATTTAATTACCTTGGCTACTGCAGTGATGATGATTAACTCTGAGTCTGTGTCTTAAATTTAAAGACTTGGATGAAAACTGATTTTAGTGTTTTCAATTTAAAAAACAACAGAGCAGCAGGTTTTAATCACAAAGGTTTACCTTTATTGAGTGAATTGTGCTTTTTCCAGCCTTGCTTTTTGTTCTTTCTTTCCTTAGTTCATAATTGTGCCCAGATATGCTCAGAGTCTTCTAATGTACCCCATTTTGGCAGCATATTAAAACACTCATTTGAAAGCTTGGTGATACAGTAAACCAGCATGATAAATACAGTACAGAGACATCCTTGGCCTCAGAAACAGGTTAATATCCTGCGCATCTGCTTCGGTTTGTGTTTTTCCTTTAAAACTTTTTTTTCTTTTATATTATGTGTTCTTTGACATAAATAGATGGCTGACAGGAGGACATAACTAACCTGCACAAAGAAGAAAGCGGACATTGTTAGCACTGCGTAGCACATGAGAAGCTTTTATTTCTCCTGAGACAAAACCACAATTCCCATGGAAAATATGTCTAATAAATGCCTCCATGCATTAAAAAAAAATCATATGGAAAGCCCAATCAGGCCATACTTTAAAAGCAACTGCATGTAAATACTTCATGGAGTTATACATAAGTAAGACATCTCAGAAAAGCACTGCCAAAAAGTATTTAATGATGAAATTCAAATGATCTATACATTTTAATGCATGTATTGAATCCACACTAAAACTACAAGATTCCAAAATATAGGAATTATTCAAATACACAGGTGCCACCTCTAATGGTAATGGCATCTGACAGTTGAGTTCACAAACAGGCTGTTGTAACTCCGAGAACCCAAAACCCCTCTCTCTTCTCTGGCTGGGGAAGCTAATGTGCATATGTGAATAACAAGCAAACACAACGGTGTTTCTGCGTTGCCCTCTGTCGGGACACATTCCTCGCTGGTCCTGCTGCAGCCTTGTCATACCAAACAACATGTAAAAATGTGACCCATATGGTCTCACTCTTCAAGAGGGTCTGATTGAGCTGTATGGAAGTCATAGCCCACCCACAGAATACAAATAAGGAGAACCATATGTGGGGAGATGAATTAGGTAAACTGCACAACATTTTTATTAGATACAATTTCACTTGCCTTGTGGATGGCCTGCAAGGTGACACTTTGAAAATAAACTCTGAGCCACAGAAAGAAAAAGACCTCTGGTTAACAGAGGATAAGTCGATGAAACATAGAATTACTAAACCAAATGAACAATAGCTGCTATGTTTTGTAGTTGCATTAGATTGACCGAAATGTGATGAAAATAAGCGTCATGTCAATTATCTAACCTGCCTGCATTAGAGCCGACTGCAGAGTCAAAATTGTGAAGCGTGTCATTACAGTCCCTGGCATATTAAACTCCATTAAGCCTGTGAACAAATGTTTAGTTTTACAGTTTATGGGTATGTTAGTGTAAAATCCTACATTACTTTCATTTGATTTTCATTTCAAATACAAAATGTTTACAATATGAATAACTCCTCAAAACACTTTGAGTACACTATAAATAAATCTTCATAGGAAATTAAAGTAAGTGTCCTACAAGGCTTGTAAGCTTTTAGGAGGTTTAGAAAAATACATGGGTAAAATAACAAGTGCAGTTTTTATCCTTGGTTGCCTGTCTATAATAAGAAAAATATACTTTTCTCTTTCAATATTTCTAAAACATTTTTGTTGCATGCATTCACATACTTGGAAACTGGCGCTGATTATCTTCAGTTACTCTGAATCTTAGAAGTTTATTGACTATTTAATGGGGATGACTGGGGCATTACAGTCAACAAAGTATTGCGGCTTCTGAGAACACATCTGTGAGTGGCCTCTGCGGCACGAACACCTTGGTCGGTGGTCTGACCAGATCAGTGGCTTGTTAATTAAGCTTTTTTTTTGTTGCTGTTTTTGTTTTGCAGCATTTGTATCTAATGTATTTCCTGCTTTGCGATGGTTTAGATTAGATAAAATGACCTGAATCATCAAGCATTTGCGACTTTTGACAGGCAGCCAGTCCCGGCCTGTTAAAAGCTTCAAGATGATTTCTCCTAACTAAATATATCACTTATGCTGAACAAAAGAACATGTTCTTAACAGCCGCTCACATGGACATGTCTGTTTTCTCAATCAGGCTGAGAGAATAAACATGTTTGTGGTAGAAAAAAAAGCCTTAATATCAGCACCTGGAAACACATCCTGACATTATGTAACTGTGTTTATGTAAAGCCAACAGTATGTTGTGACATGCTCTATAAACCTGAGGGCATGATGCATGAATAATTCACACGAAACCCTTCATGAAAAGTAAACTGCAATAGGTTGTGACCCTTTTCCAGCCTGTTTGGAGAAATGGCCACATGAAGTGCTGATCTGATGGATGTCAAGGCTGACTCATTGCAGCCTGTTTTTGACCAAGGGGTCTCACAGGAGAACGGGGGCCACTATATTAATCTGCCCTGAGTATGGCAATTGTTACCCTCTCCTTTCATGTGGTTTGGGGGTTGCTGTCGAGAGGGCCGCGTAGTTTTGGAGAACCTAAATAGGAGCTCATTCATAGCAGAGAAAAAGGAAGAAATGTAGCTGAATTGGAAAGAATCCATGATATTAAACAGTAGATGGGATTGTGAAGTGCTAGGAGTAATCATGCCAGGCAACAGGCCGCAGGAATGCAAATCACCCCTCAAGCCAAGAGTTAAGTTAGCAGGTGGCCTCTTCTATTCACTGAATGTCAACACTCCTTTTAGATGGAGCCCACATAACATCTGGGCAGGCCAGCCACTGCTTTTAATTAAGTGAAATACAGTCACTCAATGTTCTGCCATGTCAGAGAGAAAAAAAAATGTTATAAAAGTAGGAGGGTAGGGGGAGAAAAAGTGCAACAGTACATATCCTGTGTTCAGCGAAGGTCAACACAGTTGTGTAAATAAATATTAATCCTTAACCTAATCCCTAGATTTCCAAGACTATTGAAAATACCTGCAAACCAGAGTACTTCTCTAGAAATGGCACGTTCTTTCGCATTTCTTGGAAATTGTACTAATCCCGCATGAAGAGGAAATACAACAACACTTGCTAAGTTTAGTTTATGGTCTCCACTGTGTTTCCAGGAGTGAATCTGAAGCTGTGAGCAGATGGCAACATCCAAAACATGAGTGTCCAGAATGCAAGCAAGCAGAGATGTGCCATACACATCACATAAATCATGTGATGGATGCTATCTTTCCCCATAATCAGGAAGGGATTGCTTACAAAATGATATACCTTTCTCTGCTTGCAGCCTCGTGATAATCACCCTTTTGGGCTATCTTTGGAGGTCACAGCACTGCTTTACTGCTAGAACTGTACCACTAGCATTACCACTCCCCAAGAGCATGTCAACAGGCTCCATGGGTGGACCCCTAGTTTATATCATACTTGTCAAACATTTATAAATCTGAGACGGTAGTCCGGCAACAGTGTGTAAAACATCTGCAGAAGTCCAAACAGAAATATAAAAAGACAACTTGAATGGAGGACTTGCAGCTGGAGGAGGGGAGAAAAAGCTCCAAGGTGAAATCCATTTGTGCATATAGTTTAGGGTGATAAATGGACGAGGAAAAAGCTGTGAGGTCAAGTAAAGACAAAAGATAAGAGGAGCTTTTCAAGTGGTATATTTATTAAAATACACAGCATTTTACATTAAGATATACTTTCCCCAAACGTGAGCGAGAATTATTGTGGAGCAAGGACGTTTGCAGCTATGACAATGTCCGCAGAGGAATGAGAAAACAGTGTTTATGAAAGACTTTCATTCCAGACTGACATAATCCCCTTCTGAGGACGCGCACTCTTACAAAAAAGAAAAAAAAAAAAAAAAAAAAGCTGGCGTGGAAAAGGTGAAACGGTATCAGTGCTGAAAGACGGTGACAGCTTGAAAATAGCTTTGAGCAGTTTGGTTCAGATTAGAGAACACTCAATCTTCCTTTTTTTTTTCCCCAGTGATCCAATTTGATTTACAAAATTTCCAGCAGCCTGTTCAAGTTGTGATGTTAGCGCTAATATCATCACCTTGAAGTCTCCCTTATTTATCAGATCATACTTGTGATGCTGCATTTTGTGACATTATTCTGTATGTATCAGCCATTTACACTTACTGTTTCATTATGGAAACAAACTACATGAATAAAAACACATCATATACTGACATCCAAGTATAATTCTACATATCAGAGTGGGCATTTATAGCACAAGTGTATTGTGAAAACAAGCAGAAGGGGAAGCGACCTTATGTATCATGATGACTCCAGTGAATAACTCATACAAGTTATCATACAGACGTAACTAAGAGAGAGTATATGCCAACGGACGCAAAAGTTAAATGATAACTGGTGTAAAGTAAAATCAACATTTTGTCCTAATCATTTAAATATCACAATATTCAGTGCTATTTTTTTTAAAAAAAGAAAATAAATTAGGTAATAAAACTTTATATACATAATACTGTACATCAGATCACACCTGCAGCAGATGTCTTTTCCAGCGATTCCCGTACCAGATAGCATAAATTAAAGTTACCCCCAGCCACTAATGGCAACCACAAGACCTAACTACCATATTTCTATATTTCTTGAGGATAACGTTTGAGCTGTCATCGAAGTAAAGTACTGATATTGCGTTGAGCTTGGTTGGGGCACAGCATGGCTTTGGCACATTGTCAGGAAACATTAAATGGACCTGTAAAGGAGAGCATAAAGTAGTTTTAAAAGAGCTGCAACAGTAGTGAGCTTCAAATGAAGTATAACTGCTAAGAACATTATGGTAGCTTATAATAGATTTTATTGCAGTGCACGCTGAAGAATACTTACCAGGGTTTGCACAATTGCGTGATTTGTTGCATTCATGTGCGCGTTGAGTGGAAAAGAGCATTCACCATCGCAGTAAAAAGCAGCATAGCCCTCAGGTGCAATGATCCAATCCTTAACACAAAATTAGCTTCTTTTATTTATTTTCCTGGTGTCACCTTATAATCTCAGTAAAAATGCATTGTTCATTGTGTTATTGCTGTGCCTTACCTGCCAGCCTAAATCTCGAAAACTGACATAAAGTTCGTGCTTCTTGCAGGCTTGTTTCTGTTCACTTGTGTTGTAATCTGAAAGAAAACAAAAGGTTATTAACCATAACAGAAAGTAAGGAATGTTTATATCTTTTTGTTAGCTTACTATAGGAAGGTTAGCGCAACAGTGGCATAAAAGTCTTCTGAATGAAAACATGCGGTTCAAATATGCAGTCGATAAATACAGACTTAGTGTATCAGAGGATCCTAAAGTCTTGTTAATCACCGCTTTATTGTGATAAATTGTTTCCTATAAATGTTGTATTATTAAAAAAAACAACAGATTCTTGATTTTGGAGCTACAGGTGTTTTCTTTCCCACATCAGTGTATGATGGTCATAAATCTATACAACAGGCAAATGAGCCATGAGGGTTGCAGTATTCCATAAACCTTTACTTAGTCATTAATTATTCCTTGAAATAATTCATGATTAATGAGATATGCAGAACAGAGCATTACGGGGCTGTGCCATTTTGCACATATCTGTCAGCCTCCCAGTACTAGTAATCTCTCACACTTCACAGTAGTGTTATTTCAGTTTAATACTGCTGACATGCAGATCAGACCTGAATGCTGAAAAAAAAAAAAAAAAATCTCCTTTAATTCAAACAGATTTTATGAACGTCTGTTTTCTAGCCTCCAGAAGCATTTCTGAAGAAAATCCTTCAAAGGAACCAACATTTTGCAGAAGAAAGCTAAAGATTAACATTAAAACCCTGCAAAAAGCCAGGCTGCCACGTTAATTACAACCCACAATATGAAAGCAAGGACAAAAATCATACTGACAGACATATTAAGAACCTTGCCAGCAATCAGGCTAAACATGTAAGGTTTATTCCAGGGCACCAAAGGAGAGAAATAAAGTCATGAAAGCAAAAAGCTTAATCCTCTAGCAGAACTGAGAAAGGTGCTCATGGAAATATGCCCACTATATGGACAATATACACATTTAAAGTCGAAACTGTGAACTGACTAAATATCATGAAAAGAGACTTTATGTCTTTGACATAATTAGTGGGAATCATCTGGGGACTATTAATCTCATTTGAAGTTGTTTAGCTGGCCCGTTATTGTGGCTATATCGTTTCAGGATATTAAATTGGTTAGTCTGGTGGATTTAGCAGGATTTTGCTGTATCTAATTAAGAGATGGGATGTGTATAAGTAAATTATTAAAAAATCTACCCTAACATCTTAACTACATCGTAAAAGGGCAGATACCTCCTGTTTTCGGTGCTCTTGATGATTCTTGTTGATTAGTAGATTTATTGCGATTGTGGTTCTTTTTCTTCCCACCAGCAGCTCTGACAGAGCGAAGCAACACCCCGCTGGCCTTGAAGAAAGCAACCAAGAACGGCTGTTTGGACTGGGGCCCGTTCCTCCCAATGATTCCTGCAGATTTTATGTTGATGCTCCGTCCTTTGAAAAACAGAAGGTAAATAAAACTTCCAGAATGAAACTACAGAAAATTGAGTATTTTATCATTTTATGACTTCTTTCAGAGTGATTCTGTATTGCAGCACGTTTACAAATACCAGCTCAAGCCAGATCAAGCCACTGATTGTGGAATTATGGCCATTTATTTTTTGTAAATAATGACAATAATTGACAGACATAAAAGTCACCATTTGTCCTGAAGTCAATGAAAATATTTGATTTTTATCAAATGCAGACATTGAGGATTGTCTCAAAAAGATGAACTTCCTGACCTTTTCTGGATTCCAACAGTCCTGATAAATCTGGGAAACAAATGTCAAATTGTTCTAAAACTTCACTTGCCATCTACAGTCTCCACGCAGAGCTGCAGCCCCAAGTTCTGCTGTGGGTTCATCACCCAGTGGTTACTGGTGGCCGTGATGTCGAACACTAGCCAGCCCCCGTCAGACGCTTGGACCTTTTTGGAGTCGAGCAAGAATGTCTCTGCATCTCTGAAGGTTAGAAAAAAATATCCGCATTAAAGAATGTGCATTTAAAATTCTGCACGCCAGTACATGCAGTCTTCAAGATTATTACTCCCGTGTTACAGAACGTGTTATATTCGCTCAAACAGATGGTGAAATGAATGTGGTCACTTTACTGCTGCATTATAAACAAATTACAAAACCTCAGTGCTACAGTGTGTTAAACTTTAGACCAAATAAAAACTGTCTGTGCACTTTAATGTTGCATAGCTTTAATGTGAAACAAAAAAGAAACCATATGCTTCTTTGAGGGCATTTAGACTGAATCCAAGGGGCCTTAACCAGTTAGACTGGAACAGATAAACGAGGTATCACTGACTGATCACAAATGGATGCTTCAGCTCAAACTCTGTAGCAGAAGCCAAAATCTGAGTGGCTTTTATTAGTTTCTTCATCTCTTTATCCTTTAGAAACCAAACATTCTTCTCTCTGATTTGGTGAATACAAGTCATTTTTTTTTTTGTATTCCATCTTTGTAGTAAGATAAAAGAGAGCAGCATTGCTATTGTTGAAGTAGCTGTGACTGTGTAATAAACAGAGTTGTGTGGGAAAACGTGTGCCAAGATTTCAGCTATTTGATTGGCAAAACATTTCAGGAGTTATGAATCATGTATATCAGCCCTTGTGTGTATTTTTAACATGAGCCTGACATAAGGCATCAATCAACCCTGAGTTGAAAAAGCCCCACTTCGCAATTTGCATTGGATTCCTTTCAAGTGGCAGATCGGATAAGGCAGCGCCTGTTCATTTTTTGTGGTTACATGGCGCTGGTCGGAGAGAACCAAGATTTTCCATGTGGCCCCAATAGTTCAGGAATTATTCAAGTGTTTATTACAGGTGTAATAAAACTCCACATGAGGTTAATCCTTATGAGTGACATACTGCTGAACTTCCTCTTTGAAAAGGATTAGGCTTATATCCTGTGATAATTTAGTTTGTGTAGGTAAGTATTCACTATTCCCATAGCCATATCCAAGAGGAAAATTTTTTATCCCACCCCGCCTCTATGATTACTGGATGTACTGTTCCACAGAGAGTGAGTTAACGCGAGTGGATAGACGTAACTCCTCTTTTTAGACAAGTCTGTCTCCTGCAAATTATGTTCATATGCCACGATCCTCCATTAGCAATTTATGTTCAGTAGCAAAGTTCAGTACTAGTGCAAGACACAGTGTGACATTGATATATTAGAGTGAAAGGAGGTCAGGTTGGTGCGTAGTTGGCTGACGCTAAAGGTACCCTGTAGGGTTTTTGCCCACTAATACTGTAGAGATACTGTAGGAAGCAATTATGTTTTTAAGAGGGCCTCGTTTTGTTAGTATCTTGTTCCGCTCATGTGCACAAAGTCAGTGTTTTCCCCAGTCCACAGTTAGTGGCAGTAAAGCACCAAAAAATGTTGCGATATGCCAGGGCAGTGAAGAAGAAAACTGCTAGCGAGCAAACATGGCTCTGGAAATGTTTTAAAAGACAGGAAATGCATCGAGCACTTTTATTAGACCTCAACGATACACACAGTGTGTTCTGGTGAGATAGAGTGCTTGTAAAAATAACTTTGGGGACCTTTAACACCAGAATCTTGAGTTCAATCTCAAACTCACATTAGTAGTGAATGATAGTTTACTTATTTAACTTTGACTGCAATGTTACCTTAAGCCTAACAAAGTGATTTTTTTTTAAGTATTGACAAGAAGCTAAGGGAGGGAGAGCAACAAAAGTCCCTGGCTGGACTTAAGCACTCTTTAATTGGTCCACAAGTGGATTATGTAGAAATAGCACACAAATGCACATGGCTTTACAAACTAATAGTACTTGTGCAGTATAATCTGAATTCATTCTGGCTTTTTAAGTTTATTAAAAAGTGAAGCAAACTGATGGTTTTCACACAAATCACATTCTCTGACACTGTTCTTCTTTGTGAACACAAACTAAAAACACACTCTTCCCCATGAAAACGTGTGTGAAAACTTAAACTGAGCAGTCTTCCCCTTTAAGATGGCAGAGTCCATTGACTTGGACCTTTTCAAAGCCCAGGAGGGCCATATCTCCTCTTCAATCACCCACACACATTTTTGGCAAGCAAATGTGGGCCCACTTTTAAGTACACCCTTGTGTATTCAGCTATGTCATGGTTTAAACTTCCGGAATATTGTTAAGACAGGCAGGTGGTGGGCATAACAGTGACCACGGGAGCACCCGAGGGAGCCCCCTCCCCCCCCAAACATAGGCCCTCATGGTTTCATCTGGGACACGGCCAGCTTGGCAGGCAACACAAGATGAGTGATAACTGATGGACCTTCCAAGCTTCGTAAGTGGCCAACTTGCTAATGGAGTTCTCTTTATCCGAGAACTATATTTGTAAGGCAGACATGGTGCGAATGAAGGAGAACAGAGTTGGAGATAGAAGGGCATTCTATGCAAGTGGAAAGTTTCAACCGTGAAAGACAATAGCTGCTGGATTATTTGCCTCTTTCATTGTAAAATAAGATGAACTGGATGGAAGACATCACTTGTTTTTACCTTTATTACAGTGAACTAACAACTACCTCTGTTTCCTTTACTTCAATTTGCAATTGCAAACAAGATATTGTTTGCTGTCTGAGGCAGGTTTGACGCAGGTCCTCAGCCTGTATCGTTTTTTGTTTTGTTTTTTACTTTGGATTTCTCTGGGCCATGAGGACAGATTCACTTTCTATCAAATCTCAGACCTCAGTATCTGTTCATCCCCAATGAAGCAATACATCTTTATAGCAATATCACTCAGACTTGTGTATTGTAAGCACTCATAGTTTGACTTAAGTAGAATTAGAAAGTATCTGTAACACAATGTAGTTAGTATCAAATGTGAAAGTACTCATAGAGCGACTGAAGGACTCTACTGGACTAAAATTACTGATTAAAAAGCAACATTTTAATGTATTAACTGGTTGAGCTTATTATTTTTCCTTCATTTGGAATCACATTTTAACAGCATTTCACATAGTGATCCATCTTTTCAATTTTTATAGAACAAACAAACATAAAAAAACAGAAGAGAGAAATTGCAAAGAGTTAGATGTTTAAGGGCAATATACATTTTTCTCAAATCTAGTTTTCTGTAGTCTCACAGACTCTTTCCATTCCAAAGATTTCATTAATAATACCAGTCCTCTATAGACGGGCTGTCTGGCCATTTCTTTAAGATTGCTTTTCTAGCAGCTGCACTCAATATAGCCAGTGTTTTGTTTTAATATTTGTAGATGTTCATTGAACAAACCTAAAGAGTAGTCCATCCCAACTGAAAGCAATTGCCCCAAATATCCTCAGAAAGTATTTACACTTGGACAGACCCAGGACAGGTGATAATGTTTCGCTTCCTAGGAGTCACATTTTCTCTAACAGTTGGAGGATTCTGAGTGATGAGACTGCTGAACGGGTGTAATAAAATATCTGCTAAGGCTCTTCCAGTCAAACGCTCTCCAAGAGGTTGCGCTTGATGTCTTCCATTGAAATTCACAATAGTTTGTCCAGACTTCCTCCAGAATGCAACTGCTGGTTTCCCTTTCCCTTTTAGTTCAGTGTAGGTGCTACCTGTAGTTTTAACTCCTTGAAGTCCCTTAAAAAGTCTTAAGATCATTCTAAGCCCTGAGTTCAGCCTGTAGGCACTAATAAAAAAATTAACTGGTCATTTTCATGACGTACCTAAAGAAATCTTAAAAAGTCGCCATTGTTCAAGCCGTGTAGTCTTACCAATGCCTCACAGCTGGTCACCAACCTTTGGTTAGAAAAGGTCCAGTATGAAGGGAGACCTTGATTAGCCCATCTCTTCTAAACGTCTAATTGATTTGGGTTAAAGTCAGTGTCATGTGAGCACCATCTCAGAATCTTTATTTCGTCTTGCAAGCCACTTTTATTAACAATGCTTTGCCGTGTTTTCTGACTGAAATTGGTCCATCCATTACTTGTTTCCATTAAGTTTCTAATCAGTCTTTGAACCCCTGTCTTTGGCTGAATTAGTTCCTCAATTTCTTTCAGTTGAGCTAATTTTAAGTTCTTTATATGTTGTTAATAATTAATCTATGACAATGCCAATTTTTGTAAGCTGGTCATTGTATGTATCTTCATTTGAAAAGTAACTAGTGGCTATATCTGTCAGATAAATCTAGTGTAGTAAAAAACATACAAAATTGTTAAACTGTTTGGATTATAAGTGTAAAGCAGCAGAAAATAGAGATACTCAAGTAAAGTACCTCACAACTGTGCTTGGGTACAGTACTTGTACTTGTAAGTAAATGTTCTTAGTTACAGTCCACCACTGCTTTAACGTTTGGTTTTGGTTGATTCTGTACTTACTTGTTTTGATATTCCTTGATGACTTGATAGATGGAAACCTTCAGAGTGATATTGTCGTAGCGGGAATGACTGCGGTCCTTATAGATCCGAAACTCTGCAGCAGTCACGGCCTCTCCATCCGGGATCTGAGTCAGATCAAAACGGAACTCCTTGTAGTGTCTTCGTTGGTGAGAAAAATCTTTATCTTTCTCCACTGGGAAAGAAAATATTTCATGATGAATTTCATTTTTACTGGCAGCAAACCTGATCAAAAAATATGACTTCAACTCCTGAACCGCTGTGTATGTTGCTCACAAGAGAAAATATGCCGGCATTAACACACAGAAAAAGAGTAATTTATCACATCTTCTTTTACATTCCAGGTCCAATCCAAACATTTTGACTACCAACAAAAGCACTTTCCAGTTCATTAAATCAGTCAACTGAATACAGGTAGCAGTTCCCAGACAGGCCCTCTACTGTGTGCCTAACTGCATTCTCTGGCCATGATGAATGGGCTGTCAGTTAAGAAAAACAGGCTGATTTCAATTAAAGACACTTTCGTCTGCTCCTCAAGTGAGAGAAAAGACCAGACAGGATTCTTCAACGTCATGTCAGCGTCTACTCTGACCTCATTTCTGACCTTATACTGACCTCCTGTAGGTTTCATACAATGTGCTAAGAGTGTTTAATAACCTTTAACCTTTAAAACTAAATATTTCTACTATAATGAGTAACACAAGATGGAATTTTAGGCCTGTCATTTTTGAAAATGTTATAACGTGTGGTTATTTTATAGATTTCCTGCATGGAGAAAATAAAAAGACACGTACAGCGTACTTTTTCAGGTGTTGTATCAGGTGTTTTTCTAGACAAAAAAATCCCCTCAATGACTCTAATAACCCCATCAAAACTCCTCAGTGTGTCAACATGATGAGCATGCTGACAAAATATAGTTGGACAATACTATAGTGACTGTCCCTCACCCCTGTCTGGTGGCAGAAACAAGGCATGTGGCTGAGGTCAGTCACATCCGTTGTGATATCATGCAGTGCATTTCCCTGATATTTTATCGAGAGAGAACGCCTGCAGTTACTTAGCACAAAGAGTTTAAAGGTCAGGTCTGACTTTTACCCACTGAGCGTGTTCCATTAAATTAGCCACGGGCAGTAATCTGAAGCAGAAGTGCCACTGAGGCCGTAGAGCTAACTAACTAACTTTCAAACAGCTAAAGATTAAATAATAATGACTTCACTCCATGGTAAGGGTGAGCCGTGTGCATGTTCCAGTAGGACCATATTTTGTTAAACATTAACAAATTAATAAATGACTGGTGTGTTTCATCATTACATCCTCCTCAATACAATCTCATGTGTGTGTGTGTGTGTGGATTTTCAATAGCTGACTTTGTATTTATATATTGCACATTCAAATGGTTACAGTAAGCGTATTAAACTGCACAAAATGCTACATAGACGTTTCTAAAACAGTTGAGGTCAGTAGCTATATTTGAGTGTACTGTAATAAAGACAGAGCCCCATTGAACACTTCACTGACAGTCCCCAGAACGAGAGCAGAGCTTTCAAGGCTGACAGTGTACATGCCCTGCTATAGTGGTAAGTGGAAACAGATGGGCTCAGGCCAAGGTGAGGGATTATACTTCCAGGCAACTTTACACAAATTCCCTTTGAAATGTTTTGCTCGATATTTAATAAAATAAAGTCCTTAACACTACAACATTATGTAAAGTTTACTTATGGTCATTTGTTATTAGAATCCATTCAGGATTCTGCAGCGCTGCGTCATTTTTTCATTTGGCGTAAATTTCCATGTGACGTGCTTAATATTTTCTCATTAAAGAACGATAAATGCAGCAGAAATATGAAGACTAGAGCTACTGCTTTCAAGTAGTGACAGAACCTCAATATACACACAGGCATCAGTCAATATCACTCCCCCTTTAACAACAGGAAATCATTTAGACCAATTTTCTCAAGGTCAGACAGTCATCTGATAAGTTGCTCTGAACTGCTGGGTTAAGGGTCACGGCTACTGAACAAACACAATCATTATACAGATCAGCTGCTTTTTAATAGAAAGCAGCACAAATTGATAGGGTCAAAACTCTGGGCCTAATTCTGTTAAATACAAAATATTTCACACAAGGCTGAAGCAGCTGAACACCTCAGAGGCCAGATGATGACTGACGTCTGACAATGTTCATATTCACATTTAGATGTAGAAATAATAATTTAAAGAAAAAGCCTGTGAATGATACTGAGTTAGATTTTTAGGACATCATAACCCCCAGAATTGAGAATTAATTGAACAAAACGTGTCTAATTATTTGGACAAAACAAATTTCACGTGTTGATGACAACACAACACACAGTCAGAGAAATGCAGTATATTAAGAAATTTAAAATAGGTCATTTTTTCTCTTGCAATATATCAGTTTCATGCTGCAGTATTTTTTTATATAGGTTTCTTGTCTGAAGTGGATTATTTTGATAATTGCACTTCATGTGCACAACATTAGGCTTTTCATCAAGAAAACAGAGCCAGGTAAAATACTAATCATAGTATCATCATTATCATCATTAATTTCTTTAATAACATAATATAATATAATTAATTTCTTTACTTCCTTGAAGTGGGTGGAATGAAAATGAAGAGTAACATCTGAAGACTTAAGTGTTGCACCTCTATATAATTAAAAACAGACTCGCCTGCACTCAGATTTGTATTAATTACTTAATGTTAATTTAATGAAAGCTGCCAAGAAATGAGCCCGCTTTAATGCCACTTACCTAAGTTGACAAAACTCATAACCATGTCCGCATCATTGAGGAAGTTGGTGTCGTGCGCTGAGGTGAGTGCGGGGCTGTGGCCTAACAGAGGTGCCGCGCGGTAAGGCTGCGCCACACGGGAGTACCCGGCATGCTGGGGGCTGTAGTAACCTTTCCTGGAGTGCCCTTGAGCCTTGGCACTGAAGCTCTTCCCCGCGCCCTGCTGCGCCCCCTCCTCCTCCTCCACGGCCATGGCGTTGTACAGGTCGAGCATGAAAAGCGGCGCGGAGGACGCCTGTTTCCCGGGAGAGAAGGGCCTCGGACGGTGAGGCAAACCCAGGATGGAGAGGATCTCTCTCTGGATCTCCCTGCGTTCGTGATTGCGCAACCTCCTGTAAATAAAACTGGAGTGCACATGGTTGTCACTTAACCCGCAATGAGCGCAGGACAGAAAACTCAAGCAGCTCCACGCGAGTCCAAGCACAGCACGGTTCAAAGGTGTAAGCGCTGTCATCTTGACAAGTAGTTCACTCTGGGGTGTGAAGTTGAACTACATCGCACTCAGTTTGTGAGACAAATAAAATAATGTATATCCCTGCCAATACGGAATCATAGACTTTCCATATTAGACAGAGGCACCACAACTTTCACGGTGGTAACTGAGGAGGCTTTTTTTTTTTTTTTTTTTTTTTTTTTTTTTTGCTTTTACCAGTCAGCCTTTTCTTACAAATGAGGTATCAGCTTGCAGAAAAGTCGCCGCTCCTCTCCTGTGCGCGAGGTTCCTCCAGCAGTATTTACTCCTCCAGGGTCCATACAAAGCCTCTGCACACACCAAGTATTTATGGAGATATGACCCCGTCCCCTCACCTTACTCATCTATGATGCAGAAACACGTAGGTACGCCCATAACGTCGAGGGATAACCCGGAGTTTCCAGTGGATGAAATGTGTTCAACTGTGTCAAAAATGAACAGAGAGGAGCTCTCGACTCATGCCCCGGCTCGCATTTTTCTTCTTTTTCCCCCCCTCTCCCCCCCCCTTGAGAGTGTATGTATTAGGGCTAGCTGCCCTCTGAGTCCATCCCACACTCAACTTTTGTTTTTGCATCCACCTCTAGCGGCCGCAATAAAACTTCAGCCCGGTCCCATGATGAATGTGGCGGCTCGGGAGTGTAAAAGGAGACACTTGAAATCCGAGAGCCCGTCTTAACGAGTGAAAGAATAATGACAGAGCCTTTTAATCACCTCAAGTTATTGAAGTCCGCGTGTTTATAGGAGAGGGCTCCAGATGCATTCAGCAGCACCAACAACAAGGATCCTGTTTTTAATACTGCAAAGGGCTTAAACATGATCCACTGCGGTAAAAAAAAAAAAAAAAAAAAAAAAATCTTTTATTAAACACGCCAACAAACAAGTGAGCTTGTAATGTGTGTGCGCCTAAAAGGACACTACGGTACATAATTCAAGGATCAAGGAAGAAAAATAAGACAAAGACTGATAATAATTCAGTGTTAGAAACTAGAGACCCACTGCAGGTCTCCACAGTCTACAATGTTTTCCATCTTCATAATTATCAAAGCTGACTTTGAGTAAAGACAAGTTAATTTAAAGCAAAGCGGCTTAATACAGAAAGCTCTGCTCCCAGAGGAGCATTACGTAAACAATATGTTAAAGTAAGTATGCTGAGATAATTAAAAACATAAATAGTCAGAGGTTTCCATGTGATGAGTGGCTGCTGTCCAAGCTGGAAAAAAGGAAGCTCCTTTTTAGGTAAAGTAACTCCTGGACAAGTTGGGATGTTACCACATAGCGCCATCTAGTGTACAATGCTACAACACTGTAATTATTATTTCTGGAGTATTATTCTCTCACACACCACCCCCAGAAAATTTCTAGCCAGAGCTGCTCTTGTATCCAAGTTTCCAAGTGCTGTGTCCTTAGAGGAATACCCAGGTGATGATCGCTGTTTTTTTTGTTTTTGTTTTTTTGTTTCCGTGGCCATTGCTCTTCGTTTTTTGATCCTGCAGTAAAAAAAAAAAAAAAAAAGTGGAAGCATTCACAGCACGTACACCTCACTGCCAAAAGAAAGTCAAACAATTACCAGCAGAAAGATGAGATTGATGATGTGATGAAGTCCTGGAATAAACCTTAAATGTAAAAGCCCCAAAGCAGAGAAGAAGTTCACAAATCATTAAGATATTTTAATTCTAGTAAAAAATAAAAAGAGTCATACAAAATAATAACACAAAATAATAAAATTACAAAAGCTGTTTACGACATGTCACTGCTGAAATACACAGTTTGACTCTTTCATAAATAACAATAAAATACCTACAGTAATGAAAGGTAAGCCTCGGGAACATGAATGACATACAATCTAAAATGTCAGCATGTTTGTAGATGTAAAGTGAAACATTTTACTTCCTAATTGGAATAAAATAAAGAATGTATGGGTATTGTGATTGGGGGGCTGGGAGGTTAATTTATCTTGGGTGATACACAATATTAGCAGTCGTAAAAGAGTTAAGTGCTTAACAGTCAAACTGAAGGCTTTAGGAACACAGGCTTACAGCACCTCATAATCAGCTACAGGAAATCAAACTCACAGTCTTGTGCTGAAACATGCCAATTTCAGACATCATTTATGATCACTGAACATGGAATTTATGTGTTTTTGTCTTTTTAATGGAACATATAGCAACCAACCAATGTGCAGTGAAAATTTAGAGAGCGACATGCAACAAAACAACACCAGGGGGCAATATGGGGAAATATACCAGCACGAGAGAGCTCCAGACATACATTTAGTACATGAGTTCAAGGTGCTCGAATGATTGACATTAAATGGAACCAATTATTACTTCTTTCAGCACTTACACATCAATGCATGTTCAAAGACGTGAATAATAATACAAACCAATGGAGAAAATGTGATGGGATCTAGTTCTGTTGACTGTCTAAGATCACATGAAGGGTGTTAGAAGAGGTCTGTTTTGTTTCCACAATAGAGAAAAACTGTATAGATGAGATCTTCCTGAGAATGGCTGTTTGTTCCACATCAGCTCCAGACTGGTGCCTGCAGTGACGCTGCATTACATCAATAGTTTGGCCCTTTGCTGTAAGGATCCCGCCTCATCATGCTACCATAGCACATGGATGGATCACACACCCCAGGTTCACCAGGGATGCCAGGATTACCTCTTTTACCCTCTGCTCCATTTAGACCAGGGGATCCAGGCTGACCTGGAGGACCTGGCCTACTGTACCCCTGTGGACCCATTGGACCTGTAGAGATAAAGTACTAAGCCATGATCATCAAGGACACAGTAGTAACAGGTGGCATTAAATATCAAAATTCCTTAAAAGTACACCTGCAAATTAGCTTCCACTTGGATTTCTGTAAATACACTGAATGATTAGCAAAACAGAACAATCAGTCACGTTATTCACCTGGCGGGCCAGGCGGGCCTTGGTCTCCAGTGGTGGTTCGACCAGGACTCCCCTTCTCACCGTCTAAACCTGGTTCTCCTACAAACATAAGTGTACTCTTTTGAGCTTCCTGCAAAGCAGCTTTAGTAACATTGACTCTTGACTTTGACGCTGGCTTTACCTTTCAGCCCATTAACACCAGGGTGCCCTGGCCGACCAGGGAGGCCTGGCTGTCCCCTGGAGCCGCTAAGGCCAGGAAGACCCCTGAGTCCCTGGGACCCAGGTGGACCTGGAGGACCAGGAGATCCAGGCCGACTTTGACATCTGGCACAGCTACTCTGCTGGTTGCTCAGCATCAGTAACGGCAGCTCCGCTATGATAATTGACAATGAAAAGATTTCAGATGTGTGTTGAAAAGACACAGAAACACATCATCATTCAGTCTGTAATGATACTCACACTGAAGAATCTCTCTGCAGATTTGCCGAATGTGACTGTCCGACATTTCACTTGCCTGAAATGAAAAGTGATGGATCATTTATATTTTCAGTGATTGTTTACTCCATTGTGTTATCAGATATAGCAACATACTAAAAAAACATTAAAGTTGTTGCATAATCTGTAGCACACATACAGATCTTCCTTCAGGTCCAGGTGGGCCAGGTAGACCTGTGTTCCCTGTCAGCCCTCTGGGGCCAGTTGGCCCTGTCTGACCCATCTGTCCAGGCCGTCCCGCTTGACCTTCTTGACCTCTCTGTCCTGGTTCCCCTGTTGTCCCTTTCTGGCAAAAATACCACCCTCACGTTAGCAATACACACAACGATTCATGCTGGATGGAGATACAGTGATTGATGCATTCAGCTTAACATACCTCTCCTTTTAGTCCCATTGGACCGAGGGAGCCCTGTCAGTGAAAGTCAGGATAAGTCATTAAACTGGAAAGCACTTAGACAGCAAAAGCCTCCAACAAGACTGCATAATCCTAAAAAAGTGTATTTTGTAATAATAAAAGATCAGCCTCAAGATCTCCATCAAAATGCACAGTGAAAGACAATCTTGCTGAATTTTGGAAACTCCTAAATAAATGGAATTATTAGGTTTTAATATGGATGGAAATTTAAAGCAAGACAGACACATGGCCACTGAGTGGGTAAAGCTGTTGCAGCACCCTCTGTCGGCTAAACAGAACCAAAATTAATTATGCAGTGTCACTCTACCTGCGTCTAACTTTGGTTTTGGTTGCACCTGCATATGTTCAGGAATTATGGTCATTTGGCTTTCAAGAACACGACAACAAGTTGTAGTGAAAGGATCATCCTTACAGGGCCACACAATGTGATGCATAATTTTGCTGCTAGGCCTCATGCTTCAGAAGTTATAAGGAAAGACTTAGTGCTTAATAAATGACCACATGGTGGCGTTATTTACATTAAGAACAAAGTTACAGTTCTTGAACCGCCACTAAACTGACAAACAAGGACCAATTCTTCAGGGAAGTAATTCATTGATCGTGCACTGAATATTGTCCAATTTTAGCTTAGTTTGCACAATATTAAAAGACAGTGATAGACACTCACTTGTGCCCCTGGTCGGCCATGCTCTCCTTTTTCGCCTTTCATTCCCTGGTAAGAAAATGATCAGATTAACATCATGAAAGCAGTGTTTCAACACTGGTCTTTGCTGTATGAGCAGCAGTACCGCAGGTTAAAACATCAGTTTAAAACATGATGATCGATGAAGATTCGTAGTATTTATGGGCGTTAATGTGTTTTAAATGCAACAGGTTAACACCCATTAGATTTGATTACATAGCTATGAGGATTTATTTTGTTTTCATGTCATGAAGTTATACCAGTTATACTTCTAAAAGACAAAATGTAGCTGACACGTGATTGTTTTCCAAACCCATAATCAACGTGAGAAATGAGAAAATTTCCAGTGGGTTCTTGGAATTTGAATAATTTCCATAGTAAATGAAATAAGGGCAATATATTCCTCCAGTGATAGAGGAACCCTCCTAATAGACTACTTACAGACAACAATTATTAGAGTTCTGCCCTGTGGCCATCTTAATCTTGACTCCCAATGGTTATAAATTGCACTCACATTTATTTAAAGCTGGGGATGTGCTCCCAAACCCAGTTTGAGTTATTATTTCAGATTAGGATTACAGGGGTCAACACAAACACATTTTTTTTGACTAAGAAATACTTTTTTGTGTCAAATCTTACCGTGTCTCCTCTCTCTCCTGAATTTCCTCTTTGTCCCTGATAAAAAAAATAAAGACATGGATTATTTACTTACAGTTCCTAAAACAGCTTATTGAAGTATCTTTTGCACAAATGTCCAGAAAAAATGGCAGACAGTGATCAAGTTGAGTTCTTGCCTAAACAATGATTGTGATGTAGGTCTGTTGCTGATATGGAGGTTTAGTCACTGGCAGAAATTATAGTAGAAATACCTTGCTGCCCTTCAGGCCTGGCATGCCTGAGTGCCCCGGCTGACCGGCACTTCCTGGTTCTCCTGCATTCCCCTTTAATAGTATTTGATTTAACACCAAACGAGAGCACACATTACTTATATTCTGCAGGACACAAAAACTCCAAAAATAGTGTATTTTATTTTAAACACAGTATTTTAAAATTGGTGCATATTAGATTGTTTAAATGGAAACATACCGCAGGTCCTGGCATTCCTTGTATACCTGGACTTCCACTTTCACCTTTATTCCCCTTTATTAAAGAAATAAAACATGTCTTATGTTACAGAAAACATACAATGAAATAACATCCAAAACACATCATATTACTGACTGGACTGCAGGATACTTTCATGAGGTTTGGGTGTATTGCAGCTTAAGGTTTAATTGTGTCTAGTCATATACTTTCTTTTCCAGTTGAACAAGCCCCAGTAATTGCAGTCTGAAGCTTAGCCATAAAATCAAAGTACTGCCTGCCTGTCCATAAACTAGATTTTCACTTGTGTGCCATTTACCAATACACATTGGCTTGTTAAAGGGAGATCAGCTAATGAAAAGTGATTAGGAGACAGAGCGTCCAGACCAGAAAAGCCCAGACTGCTTACATTTCCACTAAAATTCCACTGACGAAAGCAGTAGGTTCGGATCATCGCTTAATTTAGCATCACCGGTACGGCCAAGGGATTGTTACTTGTGCAAAGTGTATTTTAATAAAACAGTGACCAAACAAAACATGCAATGCTGCTGACCCAAACAACTTTCTGTGTATTTCAATCTACCCTGCGGTTAAAAAGCTTTAACCTAATCAAAGCTAATGACACTGTGCAGTGCAATGCATTTTGTATATGCTTGATGATATAGGGCATGGGAATGTAATATCATGTAACATCATGCTACACTGATCCACTGTACTTGTTAGCAGTACAGTAACTGTGCCACATTGTGATTAGACTTAATTTTAAATCAAGACATGGCCCGGCCTGCAGCTTGTCAGTTGCTAATGCTAGCTTGTGTGGATTGATCGGCATTATTGACTTTTCTGAGTCACACTTTGAACCAATGCACTCACAGCCCCAGGATGTGGAGAGGGATAAAGCCACATTATATTTAGTGTACAGTTTATCCATTCAATCGTTTTGATGTCTGTTAGTAAGATAAAAGTCAGTCATTATATCTGTTAACTTCATTGTAGCTTTACATCACGAACACTACAGCTGTTTGAAGTGGCTCAAAGGGAATTTTTTGGCAGGACAAATGATTACCTTGGGTCCAATGGCTCCTTTTAAACCAGGTGCACCAGGTAAACCCATCTCACCCTACAGGAGGAAACAAAGTGATTTTAGCAACTCTTCAGATTCAATATTAACAATTCGGTGTGTACTGAATCTATACACAAACAGCCCCAACTTACAGGTGGTCCATCCGTTCCTTTGAAGCCCCTGGGTCCTTGCAAACCAGCTTCCCCCTTAAATAAGGATTATGTCAATCAATCATTATCGCAAAGAATGATGCAAAACATATGTTGCATTTAGATTAGGAACTTGTTACCTAGTCAGGAGCTCACCTTTAGCCCATCCAGGCCTGCAATTCCCGGCAATCCAGGCATACCCTAGGAGCAAGGAAACTGATTTTAATATATTGCAGAAAAAATATATTTGAGAAAGACACATGACATGAGATTGTTTGTAATGTTTTTATTTGTCTGTTAATTGAATCCTGAGTAATGTCTCTATGTGCAGGTGTAAAGTATTAAATAGAAATAATATTTTTAATGAAATGGTATGTTTTAATATGCAGATGCTAAAAACAGGTTCCAGTTTACTTTCTTTCACAGTGAAATAATACCTTCATTGTGTCCTAAATAAAAACAACTGATTGAACAGCCATGGCGCAGCAAGAAATATCTACCAAAATGTTACTTTACACTCCCCAGTTACGCTTGGATTGTTGTAAACAGGAAAAGTGGAGAAATATGGTCTTGGGGCCTTTTGAGGCCAAATTTCTGCTAATAATTTTTTATGTAAATAAAATCACTACAACTAAATGAATTGCATGTCCTTCTTTAAACAACTTGTTCTGTGCAGTAATAGAATACTGACTACGGTTTCATCACTGTCAAACTGTATGATCCTAAGATGAACTATGCACACATGTTTTACTGATAAATTCAATCATATAAAAAGGAGTTGATATTCAAAAGGAACTCCAGACAAAAAACTAAAGTTGATACAAATTTTAAAGTAAATGGTGTAATGCACTGAACGTTTATGTGGTTCAACACATGAAGCAAAACTATCCTGGAAAGACTCTTTAGCTTTTTGTTTTAGTTATTTTTTTTTCTGAGATAAATGTTTGCAGATGCTCAGTGGTTGCCTCAGACTGAAGTTGGTAACAAATGTGCATCATGAAAAGATTTGACGGCAAGCAGAGAGACAGAAATGTAGATAGAGCCACCCAGAACACTCATACTCAATCTATAGGTGAAGAAATCCCCTATCACTAAAGCACTTAACTTCTTGTTTTAACTTGAGGAAGTACAGTACTAATCCTGTCTCTGTGGAGACGTTCGCTAACTCTATTGTTCTAGTGGGGAAAAATGGCTTGCAGCCTTGTGGAGCAACTGACTCATCTTTTGTAGACCCATCACAAATTTTTGGACAACACTTATAATCATGATCTGTGGGATTGGTGCCTAGTTGAAACACTTTCTTCCTAAAACAGATTTGCCGGAGCACCACAGCATTCCCTCGATGAGTTACTTTCACTGCCTTAGATTATAGCCTGAGCCTGTTTGTTACATAACAGGGTTATCCTGGGATGAACTACAGGGGAAATACCCCTGATTTACTGGCTGTCAGGGGTACTCTCTGTACTGCTGACAGTGTGTTAACACACTGCAGTCTTGCAGTAAAATACACTATGCAGATCTGTGTGAGCCATTTAAATCGGCCCTTGTACTGCATTTGCCTATTTTACTTATCTGTTACTTACACTATTATTTAATGTCAGCTACAATTTGTATGACAAGGACTCTGAAAACCATAATGGAAAGCCCCGCATACATAAAGTTCCCACTTTTTTTTCTTGCTTTGGATAA
The DNA here is from genome assembly GCA_028641955.1 of Protonibea diacanthus. NCBI lineage: Eukaryota > Metazoa > Chordata > Actinopteri > Sciaenidae > Protonibea > Protonibea diacanthus. The sequence goes on from CM053989.1 coordinate 13,917,668, forward strand.
AAGTTTAAATCTTAACTCATTATGACAGCACATTTCATATTTAATTCATGCTAAATTTTACGTCAAATCCTCAGTTTCTAGGAGTCCAAGTAAAGATGTAATAGCAACAGCTCAAACAGCGAAAGAAATACCAAACATGCACAATGAGTAATGTCTTTTTACGACTAACAGGATGGCCTTCTCTTCCATCGACACCAGGAATACCACTGGCCCCAGCTTCTCCCTTTATACATTAGAGAAACAAAAACATAATTAATGAATTTAATTTTCAAGCCCCGTGTACACTTTGTCACATACTTTTTACATCTCATCTTGGATTTATTAAATAGACATCTATCCAAAATGTGGAGAACGCCTCTGATGCTTACAAGAGATGTCAAATGGGGTTTGGAAAAAGACACGGGGGACACCAGTACTGTATGACTACATTTCCATGGTTGCCAAACATCAACAACACAACTTTGGGAACAGCAAAGTCTGTTAAGAATTTGCATGCGTAGCCAATCTCATGCTTCCATTTTTCTCCTAATCCCTGAATGGGCTTTGTAACATACTGTTTTGTACTGTGATAACAAACAGACCTTTTGACCATGTGTCCCTGGAAATCCTTCCTTTCCGTCTCTCCCAGGTAGGCCCTGAAATCAGAGGGACAGAGGACTTTATACATGATCATAATGGCAAACAACATATAATGGCATGCTCTGATTTGATTCTGAATTGTTGTATACATACAGGTTCTCCTCGATAACCTGGTGGCCCAGGAGGTCCCATACTTCCCTTTTCTCCCTGGAAATATCACAGCAACCATTAACATTTATTACATTTCTTGTGTCATTTTTAGTGAATCAAGCTTTTTAATTTTTTTTTTTTTGTGGATTGTCTGCACCCTTACCACTTGACCAGGCTTTCCAGATAACCCTGCTATTCCCGGGGATCCTATTGAGCCCTGGGAGAAGTGAGAAGATTTATAAAAGATCATTAAATATGATTTAAAAATAGTTCCTACCATCCATGGTCTAAGCAGACCTGCCTTATCTAAACTTTCAGATAGTCTTTTATGCTGAATGTGCCACTTATCTGACAGGACCATCCATGTTTGTAATAAAGGAAGCAAGTAGATAAGGTGGCCCAGGTTATACAGTACAGAATAAGAGCACTAAGTCCACTAGGTCACACACATATGCAGTCATTGTCTAATAGTCAGCTTTGGTCTTGTCTTGTTCTCGGATAGACAATGAATTTAGCAACTATTTGGAGTGAAACCCGAGGCAGTGACGTGCTTCACTGCATCATTCTGGCATTTTTGAAATTGCACTGGTTGACCTAATACTAGACGTTAGATTATCTGTTGAATAATGCCAAAACTTGACAGGATGATGCGTAACCGCATTTTCACGTTTTCAGACTAAAAAACAGCTCTTGGAACAAGACGGGACATTAGATCATTTATTTTCTCAGAATTTGCATTCCACGATTCAAAAAAATGCTAATTACCTCAAGACGGAACAAATGACTTAACAGCGTAAAAAACGAATGATGTATTCGTTGCTGGCTGACTTAGGGACTTTCGTGAGCGACAACATTTTTATTGTGACTTCGTTTGTAAAAATATTTTGATATGAAAAAAGACATTTTAGTCAAGGTGTAGACAGTTTCTTTGGTTCAGATTCAGATTCTCAGATTCAGTTAACCAACAGGTCAGGTGTTCATGTTCGACTGATGTCATAACATAGAAAAATATCTCTCCATCTGTGGCCATCACTACAGTTCTGTTTGCTAGAATTGCAGTCCAAAACAAACAAGCTATGGCAAAAGGGATTTAGAGGCTCAAAATGCCATTGACTGGAAATGCTGCAGCCAGGCCTCTAAAGACACAATAATGGAGGCCAACCGGTGATGTTCGCGCTGTATTTGTCTTTGCAAATACTAGGGAGTATCAGTTTATGTGACATGGAGCATAAAACATGTAGTGTGAGCAATGACTGGTCTAGTTTGCATACCTCAGGTGTGCAGGAAAAGCTGCTGTCGCGATAAGGAGCTTTCCCTAATAGACATGCTCATTTCAAGCTGGGCTGTGGGTTTCCTACAACTAAGGAACACCGATTTCGCTGCCAATGTAATTACAGTGTTAATGAAGTACAGAGATCATAGGCAAACACATAATTAGCAATAAAATGTCCCTTCAAATGTGATGAATGATTGTGGTCACGAACAAGTATCATAGACTGAATACACAAACATAGCCAATTTTGGCAAAGCGGCTAACAGTCCTGTGTCTTTGAATTATGTACTTCTGACTAGATTTAGCAGACATATCATGTTTTTGTTCTCTGGATCCTATGCCAGGAAACTTATACTACACCCTTGGGTGGTCTTACAATATGGGAACAGTTTGGAAGGGTATGTAAATATGTTTATATCCAAAGAAAATCTTATACTCTACAAGATGAGGGTGTCCTCTAACTTTAAGTGAAGCTAAAGTGGCTCCCTGCTGGTTGAAGAGGGTTTTTCAGCTTTCCACACCTTTTGACCGACACGAGAGACATTTAGTTACTTCACTTGGCCTGTATGAAGAATAATTTAAAGATGAATGACAAATGGCATTCACATGAGCATGAGCATGTAAAGGGGAATGGGATACTTTACATATGTTTAACTGTGGTACTGCCATGGATCTATGGATTACAATGTTAATCGGTCAGTCTGTTTGTCCACCACTTTGGTCCTATCTCGACAGTGATTGCATGAAATGCGAGCATGGTCCCCGCACATGGAAATCTACCTACCTTTTGGCTCTTGATATTTTAAGTGTTGAGTGAAATTATGAACTGCAAAAAATGTGGTTTTAATTCTACTCAGTTAATTCTAAATTTAAATTGACCACATTTGACTGGTGATGTGAGAAAATCTGTTTCATCTACAGTGTTATTTTACCTATTTGAGAGCCGTCCTAACAGCCGTCCTGCTTTGCCACATAAAAAGTGATGGAAAATCACTAGCAGTGTACTTTTCTAGATCACTCATGACTGTTACACTGATTAGATGTCTAATTATGGGATTTTAAAAGATTACGTTGATAGACCAATAAAGGTCTGGATCCTTTCATGGTTTAAGTACAACTGGAAATGGGGTAAAAAGATACAATAAATCTTTCCTCCCCGTTGTGTTCTGTCTCTTTGTGTTGTTGTGTGGCTAAAACCCAAAGTATCTGACCTAATCAAAAGAAATTGAGAAGACCGTCCAAGTACTAGTAAAAACTTAATTTGATACATCCTGGACCTTTGAGTGAAGCTGTAATAATGGGACAGATGGTGCAGGAGGATTCGCTCCAGGTGCAGACAGCTGTAATTTTCAAAATGACACTAACTACTTGAATTGTTCTCTACTTAAGCCAACTGGCAGGGCCCCCCGTGGTCACGCTGATTACAAGGTGGGATAATATGACAGAGGTGATGCAACCTAGTGGGGGTGCATTATTTCCCTGTACCTTAAAATAAACAAAAAAGCTGTTCAGGTGAACATCAAAGCAATAAGAAAGTTCTGGATAAAGCAGTAGGACTGCTGTGAGCCCTTCTATTACCCGCTGAGCACTGACCTATTGGACTGTCTGCCCTTTGTTGTGGATTATTGTATCAACCTGCTCCATTTTTCTTTGGACTGCTTTAAGGCAGCTGACACATTTCATCTCAGGTGTTTTCCCCTTGTGACTCATACGCTTCTGCCTTCTTACACATTGTTATATATCATGACAGCTGCTGGCAACACAGTCTGTGACTGAACACTGGGAGAGGTAGTTATATATCCACTCACTGTGGATCGTGTATTGATTTCTTGACATCTCGTTACTTTGAATTTGTTTTGTTGTTGTTATCTAAGGCTTAGAGATTCTTACCCTAGACTTGAATGTTATAGATGTGGAGCTGTCAGGTTTCATCTGATAAAAGATTCACCTTTATATCAGATCTTACTGTAATTGTTAGGCTAAGGAGCAAGGAGAAGAAACAAGTGAGATAAAAAAAAAAAGGTTAGAAGAGAAAGAAGATACACCTCTGGCTTCCTGGAAATAGCCAAGAAACTGTTTAAGCCTTCTAAGGAAAGGGCAGAACAAAAGCCAGGAAATATGAACACATTTAAATAGTCTCTGATGGCCTCCATGCTCTCTCTGCAAACTAAGTGCTCTTGTCCCACAGCATAGAAGATGTATTCTTGACTCTCCCAGGAGATCTGGCTTTATATTCATAACATATGGTTTGTAGAGTGATTGATGCGTGGTGTTCAAACAGTTCAAGCTGATGTATCTAGCAGGGATTTCCTGTTAATCCTACATTTGATCTCATAAAAGAACAAAAAGAGTTACCTCGACAATTCTGTGTGTGTTTTGCACTTCTTAACAATCGCCTGTTTTTCCTACGGAAATCATTTTTCAATCATTTTTTTCTCTGCTTTGGTCAGGCAGCGCATTCGGTGTATTCAAAGTTTACTTCACTTTCCATGCTTGAATTAAATGCTTGAGATAAGTAATGTTGAACAACATCTGGATACTGTATTATCGAGCAAAGATAGTCACCATCATTGAATAATTAACGTCATCACCTTCTCTCCTGGTTGTCCAGGCGATCCTGGTAATCCAGGCATACCCCTCTCACCCTGAAAGAACAGATTTGTATTGCAAAATCACATTTTATTGGTCACAGATTGGTGCTGCATCATAACAATGAAACCCATTGTGCCATACACGTGCTATTTGACCTTCCTACCGAAACACCAGGCCTCCCTTGCTCGCCTTTGTACCCATCTGGCCCACGTGGACCCTGACAGAAGTAACAAAGTAAACCAGATTTAAATCTATGTTGCTTTAGGCTTAATGTACAGTATGTAAATTAGGTGAAATTGTCTGTACCTCTATTCCTGGTGGACCTGGCAGCCCTGGGCTTCCTCTAATACCAGGGATACCCTTAAAAAAAGACAAAGAGATACACACATTTGGTTAAACATTTAAACCCCCTTAACTGTGTGCATGTTGCACAAGTGATTCTAGGCTGCGGGGTAGATTGAGTTTTTGATCATGGTGTACAACATGTGGTTTACTCTTGGATGCTTTTCATCACACAAAATCACCACTGTGTTGCCACCAGTGGTATAATCAGGGATGTTTCTCATTTGCCCATTGGAAAAACAAGGAAATAAGTATATTTACCGCTGTGTTTTAACATTCTGAAACCGTCCTGACCACACTGAATTAACAAGCAGAAATTTTCATGGATACATTAACTCAATTGGTTTTTGGCATTTCCTCAGATGCTTATTGTGGACACTGCTGTGTTGTTGGCGGTTATGTTTTGTATGTTTGTATATTGAACTATGTAGTACTCACAGGCTTACCATCAGCACCAGCAGGTCCAGGCTGACCGGGTTTGCCAGCACTTCCTTGTTCTCCCTAAAGATAGTAGAATGAGGTTGTTTAATCATGTGTAACTCAAACAAGGTGTTAGTACGTCTTCATCGATCACTCAGTCTCATAGCAGCAAAATTCATTTCAAACATTTCTGGTAACAATGTGCTTCCCAGGCGAGTAGTGCTGATTTAATTTATCCATAAACTGTGCTGAGCAAGCTGGCTTATCTAATATAAGATGCTCTTGTGGGGTTATAGGGAACATCTGCAAACCAGCAATGGTCCCAGCATTTTGGATCTGTTAGTAAATGTAGTAAAAACATAGCAGTGATCTTATAAAGACAAACGTGCCTGAACCCATGTAGGTTTTATTAACAGAGTTTTGTTGCTAAGGTAATATCTTTCTAAGGTTCTTGTGGAAAGGTTTTTATGACAAGAGCTGCTATTATTTGGTTGATGCCCTGTGATCAATAGAGGCGTAGGTTTTGGTCCCTATTTTGGAAATTTTCCATTCCAACCAGTGTTTATCTTAGGCAGAGGTCTGCTTTGCTTTAAGTAAACAGTGCAGTGCAACAGGATCAAACAAGACTAACCATAACTCATTAACAATGGCAAGCTGCAATTTACCTAAACAGAGGAGAGAAGGTTTTTGGTGCATTCATAAAACTGCAAATTTTCAGCGTGTAACAGTCCTTAAGAAATAAAAGTGCTAAAACCTCCCACGCTGTTTCGTGACACAGAGGAAATCTGTTGCAGCCTGTAATGACTGTAGTTTGATTTGACCTACTGGAAAGTGCAACCTCATGTGCTCATCACATAATTATCCAACACAGAGAGCAACATTTAGACATCACTTGGGAATTTAGTCAATGCTAAGTTGGAAGAAAGAGAAGGTTCGTGCTCTGTCTCCCAACAGAAGCCATTCAGTCTCATTGGCATTCCTGAGTTTACACATGAACCAACATAGTTAGAGATTAAGTTATTCGTCTCCTATTTAATATCAACACAACACTACTGTCTAAAGCAAATATTTAACTGACTGAACACTGAGCGGCGAGACAAAGTTGAACTCATGTGCTAAACCAGAAACACACTCTGATATCTTACAGCAGAGTATGTTTTTTGTAGGATTGTTTTCCATATGTGCTGTATAGGAGAATGACAGGAAGAGATAATATAAAGAGGAAACTTTTTTTGAATTACTGACCTTTATTCCTGGAAGTCCAGGGGGTCCAGCAGGACAAACACAGGGTTCTTGAGTTGGCTCAGTGTAATCGGGACTGTTTGAGCACTGCAATGAACAAAAATAAACTCTGATAGAAGATAGATAATAGGCAAGACCAGACACTGATGCACATATGCAGAATTAGCAACAGTTTCAGCCATCTACTGGATCATCTTTTTAAGAAAACACGCTACAAATTCTCTGGTTACCTCTTCTCAAATGTGAATATGTGGTGGTTTCCTTCTAAGATTATGAACTGCATATGATATTGGACACCTTGTTTCACCATTTTCTGACATTTAGAACATGAGCGATACTTAACTTGCCTGCTATGTTGAAAATGAATCTGTATTTTACTTTGGATCAGCAGGTCCTTCTGCTAAACCATACACTAAAAGCTGGTTCTTAAATTTAGTGCTGTGAGATTTCGCAAGAAGGGCGTCTTATCCTCCATTCAAAAGGCAATTGATAACTAAACTTTGATATTCCATTGAAAATAAACCATTAAAAAGCACACAGAGAGATTAGAGAAGCAGAGGAACTTGGCAAGCACGTCTAATCTTAGGCTTCTTTTTTTGCCTCTTCTGATATTTCTATCTAACAGCCTCACGTTAAAAATAGCCATTTGGCTCTGACTTTGTTTTTATAGCGATTTCTAAGCCAACATAACAAAGGCCTACTGCTTCACAAACACAGTTGGAGCCAGCAGACAATAAAAAAATATACTGAGAAACATGTGAAACATGTTTAAAGCCGAGCCATGGTCCTCCTCCAACAAATTATTCCATGCATAAACAGATGTTGCTTAAGCTGAATATGCTGAGTTTACACTTTCCCTACACAATACTATGATAAACTGTACTGATTAAATAAAGAGCCTTTTATGCCTTGCAGTATAAGGTGTGGAGTTAACTGATGATGAAATTGTGCGGTACATTTCAGAGCAGTAACAGATGTAGTTGAACAAGGTGAGAAGTAGGTGAGAAGAAGTTATCTTTGTTGATTTTGGGCTGAAAAACAAGCGCTGAGCCAAGCGGACTTTTATACTCACAACTCCGGGTATTTCACATGCAGTCTCTCGGTTGTTCTGCTCAGGGTCACAGTAAATGCGAAGCTTCTGTATTTCAAACTAGACAAAATAATAATAATATATATAAAAAAAACTTGTTAAAAACACAACCACTGTTCGTTATTCCAAGCAAGCTAACAAAAACAAACAAATTGTAACATGGGGGTGATTTTGGAACATTTAGTTTAGTTTTATCAGTGCTTTGCCACTAATGAATTGAAATTGCTATTGTATAACTCTTAAAAGAAAGATAAGTACCCTCACTCAGTGTTAAGCAGCTACATGTTGCCAGACCTCCCTCAGTGTTTGGAAGTGTTTTGCAGCAACGTGACACTATTCTTCCATTATTTGGTATTTTGTTGATGTTGGTGGTAAAAAGGCTCCAGAATGTCCCATAGACTGTTTCACTTCAGTTACCATGTGAGCAGAAAGAGGATCCTCACATGTGATTTATATTATTTCCAGCCCCATGAAAACATTACTATGACTGCATGATTGGGCGCATAAATCAATCTTAAACAATATGTTTTTTTGTTAATGATGACATGATAAGAATGTCTGGTTCGGTCTGTTGGTTCATGCTAATGTACTGTTATTTAAAATTGCATTGTGGTCCATACTGGTGTACTTGGAAGTCAAATTACAGAACTCTGTTACCAATTAGAAGTGTGTTTATCCAGAGATTATACTTGCTTAAGTACATTCACTTTGTTAAATGGCTTTAAACTACATGATCCTTATAACAATGGATCGGTACCCACATTAACATTCACTACCAATCTTTGGTTCATATCTGCAGCTACAATGATGTGTCAACATACTGGCTGGCATAGGAGATGTAAAAGTCATGAATGAATCACTCTTTTTCTTTTTAAACAAAGGATTTTTTGTGCACAATCCTGTTAGCAATTAAATTCTATTTTTCTTTATATTTATTATAATCACGCACAGCAAAGTTGTACTGTAAGGATTTTAGTTTTAAAAACGGCTGCTTCTTTTGATTTTAATTTATTTAACGTGTATTTTATTTCTTTGACCATCATTACGTTTAAAAATGCAACAATGCCAAACCTGCCTAACTGCTTACATATGTTTGTGGGGTATTTTAAAGGGTCAGTTTGTCCTATCGTTTCATAATAAAAGGTATTACATCATATTGACAATTAGAATAAAAAGGATGTATTGTGCAGAACACAGTCAATCTTCCTTTCCATATTGTTATCATTACATTAATATGTTATATTCTGTTTGCAGGGTATGTATTTGCATCTATATTCAATAAAAACGCACTCTATATAGCTTTCTGCAGAGCAAATTACAACACAACATAATTATGTGCCAATTGAGACAAATAAAACAAAGATTAAAAAGACCTTGTGGACAAAATGGCAAATTTTTGCCAAGGATTTATTATCCGCTGAGTTAAGCATGTCTCTCAAGGGGCAGCAATAAACTCTGCAGTTCTGTGTGATGCTGTTTAAAACATATATCAGTAATGGGTATGCTCAACTACTCATTAAAACACAACTTTTCCTTTTTCTATAGTCAAGCTGACGTAATGCTGGATAACTTCTCTGGGAACCAAACAACATGCATTTTATTAAAATATTGTTGTTGATGTTAATAAACTTACTGGCACTGTTGTTTCCTTATTGACATATTTTCCAACTTGGGTTTTTCCATTGATGAAAATGCCGACAGGGGGCTCCAAGGATAGGGTTTCAATTACCAGGTCATCAACATGAAGAGTAACATCCTCCTCAGTTACCAGTAGCCGCAGCTGGTGCCATTTCTCATCAAACAGCTTATTTTATCATAGACAAAGAACAGGAAATAGTCATTAATACAATACAATACATGCTGGCATTGCACTTACAGTAAATAGACTTAAAATAGTCTGTCGCCTGAAGGGTGTGTACAGTTCTATAATTGTTGTCAGAAACAAGAAGCAAGAGGAACTTAGTAACTGACTCAGTTTGAAGTGTTAAAACCTGGACAAGTTATGCAAACATTCATCAAAATGTTGTAGCATTTTGAAAGAGAAAACTTCCTCAAGTTCAGAAAAACCAAGACTGACATCATAATTAAATTCTTGATCATATAATTGATGTACAGGAGACTCTGTATTCTAAACTAATAATAATAAACTATCACACTAGTAATCCTCATTTAATGTATGCAAACTTTGATTCTGAAGATTTGTGCTGCATCATATACACAGCAACCAGCAATCTGTTACACAGCAACCAGTTTGCAGATTTTGATCCCATGTGACCTAACTATCTGAGTTAAGAACAGTCTTTTGTATCCTTTGAAAACCAACATTGTATCTAAAAGCTAATTTTAATAACTGCACTAGATTCTTTTGTGTATTAAACTCCAAAGAGTATAATTATATGATACTGCTTCCTTATGGGCAAGGACACAATCTGCCAATCATGCAGTTTTACAGCTGCTTCTACTTTTGTAAAGGTTAAATAGACTTCTGAAGCTCATGATGTGAGAATAGGTGGATTAGGGTAGATCAGTAACATAACATTATGTGGTTGAAAGAAATAGACCTTAGAAGTGTATTGATTTTAAACCATGCCCCCCAGAGTTTCACTATATGAAATAATGAACAGTATAGAAACAGGCGACAGCTTTACCTTGATGAAGCTGACCTGCCAAAATGTACTTTATATTCATTACAGAGAGTATAAGTGTTCTTTCTCTCTGAAAAAAACATTCAGACCAAGAATTGGTATGAAAGCTGTATTTACAAGAAACAGATTAATGGAAGAATCTGAGAGGCCCTAACTTGAGCCAAGCTACAAATGTTTCCCATAATGCAACTCAGTAGTGTCTTTTTGTTTGACTTTCTTGCCCACATCTTTGAAAGTCTTGGTTTGTAACATAGACTCTCTGTTAAAAACGTGTAGCCTCCAAGCCCCAAGCAGAGATAACTCTAATGACATCAGGGTGATTTCCTGAGACTTGACGAATTCTTACAGATCCACGGAAATAACTATACAACTGTATTCACGGGTTATGTAGTGATTTAAACGTCAACTGAAGTTAATGTGTAAAATAACCATTTCAAAGAAATGATAGTGTTACTTTACCCTTTCAGTCTGCTGTGAAAATGTAACAGTCTGAGTTCCACTTGGTGAATCACTAGTTGTGGTGAACATGACAGTACGGTCGACTCCGTTTAGAGTCACTGCCATCTGAGGTTTACCATCACGTGTCTGTACTCTCCACAAGTCCCACTCCTCTACTGCCACTGATCCTTTATACCTCAGTGTGGCCACAAAAACATATGATGGAGGCAGCCCATCAGGAAAAAGGGACCTGGGTAATAAATTTGAAAGTCAGTCAACTTTTGAACACATGGGCAATAATTAAGGATGAATAAAAATGAGATGATTACCATGTAGTTTCACTCAAGTCGACACGGGATGTCACTTCATAGGCCTTAGAGCCGTAATATGCCCCTTGTGTCTTCTTTGCTTTTTTAGCCAAATTTAAATGTAAAAGGATATCAAAACCCTTCTCATCTCGGGAATCTACAGGAATTCTTGCTGGACAAACGGTCTCTGCAACAGACAAATACAGTGAAATAGGCAAAAATAGGCAAACACAGAGACAAATAAAAAACAGTAGTTAGTCAGAGATGAAGAGATAGCAGTGATTATAAAAGTAAGATTTCAGCAGAACAACATTTTTAGATCCAGACATTGATCAGCAGTTGCTTACCTTCACACAATTTCTGTCGTATGACCTGTATGATCCTAGAAATAGCTTTGTAGTCCTCAACAGAGAACACATAAGTAGAAAATGGCTTGTTTGCAATGTCCCTCAACTCGGCCTCTTCTGTCTCTGACCCAACACCAATTGCAAACAGAATTACTCCTTTTTTCCTTGCTGCCTCTGCTGCTTTCAAAACCTCATCCTGAGACTTCCCATCTGTGAGGACAACAGCAATTCTGGAAATGCCTGATGGGCCACGCTCAGACAGACCAAACAGTTTTTCTGTAGCAAACTTAATGGCTGTCCCGGTCCTTGTGTTTCCCCCCATGTACTCAATGGACTCCATTGCTTTGATGAGCTCTTTGTTAGAGGAGTACTTCCCCAGAGGTATCTCTAAAACAGGGTCATCGCTGTACTGGACGACTCCAACCTGGGTAAACTTCTGTCCAATGTTGAAGCTTGTTGTTATGTTGACAAGCCATCGCTTTACTATCTCAAAACTGACATCTTCAACACTCCACGAGCCATCTAGAATAAAGACCAAATCACATGGTGCGGTCCTACAACCTGAAGCAGATAGGAAATAAACAATGAGCAGTGTAAAATAATCATATCTGGTTTGGTGGAATACATTAGATAGAATGCATGTACAGTACATGAAATCACCTTTGCCAGTTGTATGCATTTGACAGTTTTTAATGTATGGACAACAAGCATAACAAAGTGTGAGAAAATGAAGACAGAAGCACTCTTACTTCTTATGTCTTCATCTTGAGCTGCACTAAACAAATGGAGAAGCATGAAGCACAGGCATCTTAAGACACAATGCATGGATGTCGCTTTGTAACCCATTATGCAGCAGTACCAAGTTCCAATTGTGCACCTACAGGGAAAGGGAAAAACATGCTTTGTATTGCAGAGAAAAAGAAAAGGACAATGCAAGCATTTGTGACATGTGGTCCCTGTGTTATTCTTGCCTTGACAGAAGTTAATGTCTGAGACTATTGTTCATTATTAATTATAAATATTATTGACATCATCCTCTCTCCAAAGGTTTAAAGGTCAAAACCTTCCCACACGAATCTCACAACCTGCCTCTTCACACAACAGAAATTATAAGAGGTGTCGGCTGTGTTGCCAGGCTCTGCAAAATATGAGTGAATTCAAACAATAAATGATTCAAGCATTGTATACACATGCAAATGAGCAGCATTTGTGCATTGAGGTCATGTTGTCCCTGAATGATGCACCAAAGTTGTTAGATGATGGTGAACTGGTTAAGATTTGTATCAATGTGTATGACAGCAGGAAGTCCATGCATAAATTCAGACTGTAAGCATTTGCTATGATTCATGTTCAGACATTTTCTACATTAATTTTAATGTTAGAAGTTAGTTTTGGATAGGGTTTTTTCTTTTGGCACAGCAGTTCATACCCCGGTTGATGCATTTAATATTGGTCCATGTGAATCATACAGTGCAAAGATGTGGACATGATTTATGTTTTTCATTAACTCAGCTGTGCATTTTGCAGAAGCCTGGCAATCACCAGGATAGGCATTAGTACAGAGGAGTGCTCACATACAAGCTGACCTGGTGCAAACAATACTGTATGCATTGCTCTTAGGCCAAGGCCTAAGTCAAGCAGAGAACAGACAGTCCATTCATTGTTTGTGGTAATTCAAATCTTTCTATAAAAGGTAGAAAATTGTCTGTCAAATGTCAAAACAATAGAGAAAGATGCCAAACAATTAACATGAGAAATGTGAGAGATGGCTTTAAATTCCAAATCATATGCTATAAATTGTGCAGACAGATACATTTAACATACAAATTGCTGGTGGGGACCTCTGAGTTTGACAGAGTAGGTATCAGGTATGGCATAACTTAGGACAAGCAACACACAATAGGGATCAAGGATGAGGGAACCATACATTGCAAAGTACTATGTTCAGAACCATTAAAGAAGCAGCACTACCTATTAGCCACCTACCCTGAATATGATGGTTGATTGTCAATGAGGCAAAAAAGTGCAAATCCCATTGGCCAATGTTGGCTTTTCCCAAAGTTATATTCACTCCCTACCTCCCAGTGCTGCTACAGACACCATACCCACAAATCCCTAATTCACTTACTGCTACCACTAAGTTAAACTCTAAACTCTGCATCTATCCTCCAAGTGGTGCAATAAATCTTTCCAATCCTGCTGCACTGCGTCCACAGGCTCAGTACACCTAAGCATTTTCCTTTCAAGCTCCATCTACCACATCCTCACATGGCACTGTCAACTTTACTAAGAAAACAATTCACTGAACCTCTGACCACAACTACCCTAAAACAGTGCTTGCTCTTTCCTGTGGGATTATCAGCTGTTTCCTCAAATCTGATGCCATTCGCCAGTCTCTGCCCACCCTTGGCCCAAACACAACAGGCCTGCCCAGAAGAGTTTCACTCCTACACTTTCCTCTCTTAAGAATGAAACCGATTGTAATACCTTCCTCCCCATCAGCAGATTAAGTCATTTTAACCAGTTACTGTCACATGCTGCTAAATCATTTACTGTAGTTATGTCAGCAGGTGTGTCTTTCTTGGAGTAAGAATATTTTACACCCTAGTGAGTTGGCAAGTCTAAACATAACGGGGACTGACATTTTGGAAAGATGAAAACCAAACAATTTGTACATATGATTGATCTCCTTTGGTTTGCTTCCATACTTTTCTATTCCCTCCAGCTCTTCTTGTGTATTTTCCTAATTCATCCACTGTACCATCCCTGTTGATACAGCCTTCTTTGTGCTGACATTTTGCCCTACAACAAATCTTTACCTGACTGACTGACTCAATCTGTAATGATTTCGTTGTGCCCAGCCCTAAGGCTCCCCACCTTACACATGCACAAAAACGTCTTTGCTCTATGGATGAGGGCTGAGACTGCTGACTGTTGAAATGCTTCTCCTACGCTTCACTATAACCAATGTTTGATTTAATGATGGTATTCTGAAGCCACTTATGTAAAATATCTCTATCAATCTAGCATACTCTAACAACAAAATCTAAAAACTAAAAATAACTTAAGGTTAAAATTGTGTTTTTTAGTAAAATGTCTCCAAAGCTACTAGATGGATGTACAAATATCCATGTCATACAGAAGCATGAATCCGAATGTCTTTGGTAATCCTTATCATATAGCGCTATCATCAGGTCAAAATTTCAGTTTGTCTGGTTAATGTTAGCATGCTAATATGGCAGACTAAGACGGTGAACATGGTAAGCATTATATCTGCTAAACATGAGCATGTTAACATTGTCATTGTGAGCATGTTAGCATGCTAATGTTAGCATTTAACTAAAACTCGTGGCTGTAGACTTGGTCTTGTTCACATAACCGAGGGCCATTTGAACAAATTACCAAATCTGTTCTCATTAAAATCCCACTCAGATTTTAATGTCAAGGCAAGTGCAACACATGACAAAATGCAGTTTGTCCGTTAACACCAATGAAATGTCAAATACAAAACAATGGTATGTTACAGATACATGCTATTTACATTATGCAAGTTTATTTCAGTAACAGATGGACACTAATGTCATTGCATGTGCTGCAAACAACATGTAGCATTATAATGGAGTACAATGATGGTTATGTTCATGCTCATGAAATGAGAGATGAAATGGGATATTACGAAACATGTGACACGATGACAAGAGTCATATTCACATTTGGAGATAATGAACTAAAGAGTTGCATGTGAGCAGACAGCAGACATTTTATCATATGTTGTTTCTTTGGCTGCTCTATCAAATCATCTTTTACAGTGGTTTCCAACACGTGAACGAAGAAAGAAAAAAAAAAACTGCTGACATCCTAAAAGGAAGCAGTTGCAAATGAAGACCAGATATGCTCCATACAGCATAAAAAGCAGGACTCGTGGAAGGAATTTGATCAGAAGGAACTGATCGTACACCTTATCCATGGCCATTTCTGATGGCGACACGTGAGGGTCAACGAAACAGTGGCTAGGATATAACCCATGGCCTTTAAAATGCTTTTATTACAGTGCAGCCATTGAGGGGTCACACTCATTAACATGACTGCATTTTTCCACCATGTAAACTCAGTAACACAGTCGAAGGAGGCGTTAAACTGCCTTAGTTGTGCAAGCTGTTTCTTCAGAAATTTTTCCCCACTAGAGAGCCTGGAGGAGCTTGTCGGAAAACCCCCTCATTGGCAGAGTCCAGTCAGGATGACTTTCCCCTCGACTGACTTTCCCCAAACTGAGTGTTTCTACACCTCTGCTTGAGCCACATGGAATTCATTTCCACCATCAGACAGTGAAATTCCAGCTGTGGACTGTGACCAAACACATGTAGTCACGATGAAGGGAAGCAACCTTCATCCAGGAATAAAAAAAACGCAACATTACACGTGCTATGCTATAATGCTTAGAGCTGGAATGCATGCATAACGTAGCAGAATTAACAGGTGCACTAATGTTGCAGGTTAGTACCAGACACCAGAAATCTCTGATGTTATTGGGGCAGCACGGAGACTTTTCAGCTCCTGGTTTTAGTGACTGAATGGCAGAACTGTATGGGATGCATAAATACTGAACAAAACAAACGTAAAAGTAGATATTATAGCTCCAAATATACCATATGACCATCAATTCTAAGTTGTGCCGTGATAGTTTGCCGCAATACTGTGCAAACTTCATAGGATGAATGTGATACTTCGTCGACTTAGTAGCAGTTTAGTTCCAGCTGGATTTGCTTTTCAGGAAGCTGCCGAACAAATGCCTTCTCACGTGTCACCAGATAACATTTCACATGTTCAGGGTGGGCGACAGAGTCATCATACAGATTTTGACCACAGTACAGACCACTGGTTTTGTGCTCAACAAGTTATACTCCCCTTCGGATTTAACATTTTTCGTTCAGCACAATACAATTTATGACTTACTGATGTCCGAAAGCAAAAAAAAAAATGTTTCCACTATTTGTTTTGTGCCCGTAGTTTACCGTATGTAAGGCAACAGCAGGTTTTAACTGCACACGAACTGTTGAAGTTATAGTTATCTGTTGTAAATTTGGCAGAAGGAAGTTGTTCCATTCCAGAAACAACAACTGCTGTTCAGCGTGAACAGTTGCCAAGATCAGGGGGATTTATTGCTGCCAAATTCTTCAACCAACAAGGGAAAGCCAAGCCCTATCAGTTGTTCTCCATAGAAATCTGTTCAACTAATCCAGACAATTAAATAATGTGTTGTAAAGCACTAACTCAAATGGGGTCTCGCTTTTCAGCCAACATGTCCACTTTAAGATGTTTCAGATATTTTCTACCATGGTCGATTGTTGTTCTACATACACACGCAATTCTCACATCTGCAGCTGTGCTAGTACTACACATGCAGTACTGTGGTGCACTATGGAGTATGCTGCACAGATTCAAGAAATCTGAAAGAATAGTCCTTTTACGAGAGATGAAAATGGCCAGGAAAAATCTTGAGATGATTCCATTCATTCTTTGCATGACAGTAGCACAAACAAGGGACTGATAAGTGAGCTTAATGTCTTCAATATGCAACTGCGGCAGCAGCAGCAGCACAGACTCTAGGACACCAGAATAAACGTTGACACAGGGCTAAACTATCACTAATCTGAACAGCGTTACCAAATCATACAACATTAAAAAAATAATAATAATAAATTCACTAAAATCAGCTCAACAGGTTCACCTTAATGATCAAAAATAAACTCCACAGATTCTAATGCTCTAAATTTAGATGTGTGCTGATTTAAGAAATATGACAGTTGCACCTTCATGCATAAAAACACACCTAAACTTGTAACTGCAAAACAGATTGTCTAAAATTCAAAAATAGAATAAGTTGCCTGGCAAAAATTACACAAATTGAACAAGAAGTTACCAGTAAGTGTCCAAGCCCCTTGTGTGGATTCCCGTTAATCCATTGAGAGCCTGTGATCAATACTGTTCACAGCCCTGGGATTACAGAAACTGAATTTCGGGAGAAGTGCACATGTTTCTCTGCTGAATGAAAGCCTGCCCTTTCCAGCAGCTCTCTGTCTCCTCTGTTTCTGTCCCTCTTCCTCTCCACCCCCCCCCCCCCCCCCCTTCTCTTCTCACTCCGGACTTTTACTGGCCTACAGCCACCCTCAATTACCATGGGTGGAAAGAGAAGCAGATAAGGAGAGCATGAAATAGCGAAGCAGACAGCCCATCTCTGACAGTCCAAAAGGAAAATAATAGTAATGAGTGCAGCCTCCTTCCAAGTGTTGAGGGTTTGGATCGTGTGTGGGTTGCTAGGGGCATAACCAGAGAACATGGAGTTTTTTGGATGCAGGACAAGCACTAGATTAGCCAACAAGTTGTGTATACTGAGACACATATACTGTACAACTCATAGAACATTTAGCGGTATCTGATATGCTAAAAAATGCAATTTCATTACTCATTTATCAATTCCACTTCATCACTTAAATGAAGAGCAGATAATGTCCTACAATGAGCAAGGTGTGAAAAGCTACTGCAGTGCTATTTTGTTCTGTGAGGGCAGCTGGAAGTCATTAGAAATGCAGAACTGAATCTGCTATCTGTAGAGCAGGCAGACCTCAGTTTGATCCACTCTAACAAGTTTTATCATGTTTGTACTCAGTGGCAGCCTGCTCTGCATCAACTAAAAACAGCCTCAGTGTTTGCAGGTTCTTTCAAGGCTCCAGAAAGCCTGATGGTGTACTGAACACTGCACTGTGCAACACGGCTTTAAGTAATGCATTGTTAAAGTATGTGAAATACTGACCGCCTGCAGCATTAACACGCTCTTTACATGCTAACGCAACAACAATAATAATAGTACTATAAAATATATACCTATATAACACATTTCCATTAGAACTGCTACTACATGTGATGCTTCAAGTAGATTTAGTTGCTCATACTTTTATACTTTAATGTAACTTATTGCTACTTCCTCCTTCCACCACCTCTGCATGTACAGGGCGAACAAAATTCATCAAACGGTGCCGTGATAAACTATAAATGTCACGTGGCAGGTAAAGATGTCATCAGACGTCATCTTATGCTGACACTGAGCAGCAGTAGTTTCTGCATGAAGGCCTGATTGACCCTGAGTCCCAGCACACTCTGGTGGATCACGCAGGCAAATACTGAGTTGGTGTTTGGAGCCTGGGAGTGGCCAACCTGCTGGTGAGAGTAGACTTTCCAATGCTGACTAATCTTTTGTCTCTATAAACTGGTTTCTGGTTTGTACCCAACAGGAGGTGCACATGAAGGAAACCCCGGGGCAGAAAATCTGTGTGCTTATTGAGTTTTTCCTACAGCTGTCTTCTGGGGCCATTGATTAATATGACTGCAGACTCAGGTCATATCTGGAAATGTGACATTGATTACATTTAGCACAGAGCTTGTCGAGATTACATAATGAATACGTTTGGCAAGATAATGCCACGAGGACACATTGTCATAGTTAATTGCATGCAGATAAAATCTGATATATTAAAGATGAATTGCCACAATATTGTCAAGTGAATTAAACTATTTTGTATGCAGATAAAGTCAGTTTGAATCTTGCTAGTTAGACACAATTGAACAGCTCATTATACTAATTTGTTGGAACAGGTGAAATCATTTGTTTGCTTAACTTATGTAATTGCATTTTCAAAGTAATGAAAGTCATGGTGCAACTCAAGCAAAACAAGGCAGCTACTGTGTAATCATCTTGTGCAATCAAGTCATAACAAGGCCATGAGCTTTATTTAATGTGCACACAACATTATCTCAAGCACAATTGTGGCATCAAACGGTTTTTCTACTTTAGATCCTCGCTACAGGTTGCAGATCTGTTTCATCTGGATAATTCTTAATGGCCTCAAGAGGTGAAACTATATAAACTAAATATAAACTCTAGAGGAATTTTCTTATTTTCTACTACTAACTTTGTGAGGCAGCTGAATTCGTGACATCCCAAAATCACAAGAGAATCCATCTGTCACTATCTTGGCAGTACTACCTCTGCCACCTCCCGGCAAAAATGGGCAGTGATGTGGACTGTTTTAGGACCTAAGGTGGGCTAAATGAAGCCTGGGTGCTCAAACAAAACATCTGTAAACGGCACGCACCTGTCAGTCAGAGTGGCCACGCTGTTAATTATGCATAACTTTAAGCCTTAATGTAATTCAGTATAGTTGTCATGAACAGGGAAACTATAGAGACAAGATGATTTTTTTGGACCAGGCTTTAAACATGTTTATTTCTGCTGTGAAGTTGGACATTTTAATATGGGGGCTTATGGAGATGGTTCTGGTTCTGTGGCCAGCCTCAAGTGGCCGTTCGAGAATCAGCGGTTTTTGGCACGTCTGCATTGGCTTCACTTCACAGCCATGAAGGTTGCCGCTTGGTCTGAACGCAGTGGTTTGGATCAATCAGCGTCCTATGAGGACCTGGCATGAGTTATGGCCGTGGTTTATCCCTAGGTGTGTGAGACAACACGTGACTATGGCAGATGCTAAAGGGGTTAGCATAAATGCTGCTATCATCAGTTATATCAGAACTGGAGCGTATTTGTTGATTGAAAGATGCACAAGGAACCACAATAAAGGCCTTTCTCAATGGAAAAGATGTTCTCACTCCATAGTCATAGTAGTTTCACTTCAGGCAATCATATGGGGAAAAGACAGCATCGACGATGTCATGACATCCCGGAGCCTCAGACAAAAGACCTTTTCAACAGATTCTTACATTAACCTTTAACTCTAGTCTCCACATAATCATCAGAGACTTTTTTGCACAATACTCAAACCCAGAATCTTTAACTGATCACTAGCTGAGAAAAAAAAAATCCTTTCTGCGTGTGGGTGAAGTAAGTTTGAAGTCTGCTAATAAACTAAATCCATCAAATGCTTAAACAAATATGCAGCTGGGTTTCACAAATGAGAAAATTTTACATACAAATAATGAGGAAGGAAATTAACCAGAAAAGGTTTATGTCATCCACCCACCCACCCACCCACCAGCATCTCATTCTGCCAATGTGTTAAAATACGGTTAAAAAAAAAAAAAAAAAAAAAGTTGTCAGGATACTTAATTAAATCTACAGTTGGGTCTAACAGCATAAGCAGTCTGTTCACTTTCACCTCTACAAAACACAATAACACATTTGGCTTATTACTTTCATCAGCTCACATTTACAGTGTCTGGCACTTGCTCTGAAAGTCTTCAAATAAATGCCCGAGGACAACATAAAACCCCACTCTCTAATAACCTCTGATTTTTTGCCATCACTTTGAAGCTCAACTGTACTGGGTTGTTTTAATCAGCTCCCATGCATTAAGTCGTATTTATCATGATGATGATGATGGTTTGCCACAGAGATAAATAGTGAGCATGTCTGAAGCAAGTGGTTGAGCCCAGAAAGAAAATTCAGAGGATAATCGTGGATTAGTAATAGTTTCCATGACAGAGGTGGCCACAGCATCCAGAGCAGCATGGCACACATGATGCTGCAGTCGTAGAGGGGGTGGAGGATGAGGATCTACAGTCGATGGGTTTCTCAGAGGAAACAAATGTGAGCCAGGAAAGACACTAAGAACAGCCACAAGCAGAGCTCAGTGTGAGTTTCTCTCTTTGGGAGTGTTTGTCCATTAGAGCTGTGGAAAACAATCATTATCTTTCTCAACTCAATGAGTCCTTTCTGGGCTCCAGGATTGCTGGACCCTCTCGCAGCCTATGTTGATCTCAGCAGGGAAATGCCCTGGACAGGGCGTTTCCCCATTGCTAATACAGATAGACAGACACTTCATACCCCTGAGTAATTTAGAGCCTCTATTCCACTTGACCAGCAGGTTTTTCAGCTGGAAAGTCCACACAAGCCAGGAATCAAACCGGGTCTGTGTTGCTGTGAAGCAGCAACAGTGCTACAACAGTATCTGTGGAGCCACCATGTGGGAAACATTGCTGTTTGTGTCACTGTTTGTTCTCATCGCTACAACAACTGCTAAAAAAAAGAGTAAGCACAGGTTGTAGGTCATTAACTTTTCTATTGACAGCTTAAACTCATGCATAGTCTCTGTAGCCCAATGAAACGTGATTAAGATTTGCAAGCAGTTAAATTATAACCAGAAATCACCACAGATACGATTTCCAAACCTTCCACTTGGGGAAATGCAGAGAATTTTAGTGACCAGGGGCGTAGCACCAAATTCTGGATCCTGTACAGTACCTAGGTATTCTCCATGGACCCCTGCCCACATCCACAGCTGTTCATTTTAGTATCTTTGTGGGCCCGTCTCACATGACAGTCCTGCATACTGAGCCCTACCCACCGCCCAGTCCTGCACTCCTATCTGTGAAATATTAGGGCTTAAACACAGTTTCTGGTAGATCTCTTACATCAACACAATAACAAAAGATGTAGTTTGATGACATTGTGAATTAGCATGGGATCATGGGAAGTGTTCATCTTCATTGTTAAACAACTACCATTGCTGATGAAAATCTATCTGACATGGCTCAGGCAGAAATCACGTTCAAGCACCAGGGAATGTATTAAAGTTTTATTCATGTTACGTTTGTTGACTTCCTTCCTCACTCTCGGACATATCCTGTTTTTCCCAAGAAGTTATAGCAACCGGAGCCAAATGAAACACACCATAACCTTGAATGCAATTACTCATTTCACTGAAACATTGTTGGAAACATTTGTAGTAATGTAAGTACACAACTCAACAACATATCTAACATAGGGATAGACATTTTTAGAGATTCTAATGTGAGAAGGTTACATATTACACCTTTAGAGGTACATTCCCTGACTTTATTATAGCACACAATTACACCTCCAATCTCAAAGTTCAGATATCTGTTGCATTGTGTTATAAAAATGAAAGGGAATGCATCCAGATGGTGCGGTATCCCTTAAAGAGGGACAAACATGAAAGTATTAAGAAAACTCGATTGTGTTCCAAGAAGGCACCCCATGCTCGCTGTGTGCATAAACCACAAAAGTTTTTTCAGCATTTTTGAGAGTATGCGCATGAGCCAAATAACTAACTAGCTAACTTCCCATGTGAATAGCATGGAAAAATGTACTGACATAGCTCTCCAAGTCTTGAAATTTTATTGTACCGAATGCATTAAATTCTGATTATACAAAGAGTTGGGGTGCAAAACGTACTCAGTGTTTTACAGCCATTCTAATGTTAATGATTTTGACAATGAGACATTTAAGTAAGTGTAAAATAGTATAAAATCACCTCACAGCTGTCTGCTGGAGTGTATTTTTTTTAGACTACTACTAGGGGTGTCAAAGCTGTAACTTTTCAGATCCTACGATTAGTGATTAAAACATAAAATAAAATAAAATTAAAACACAACTTTTTCACAGAACAGCTCCAGAAAATATACGGCAAACATAACAAAAAGACAACTCAGAGTTTTAAATATTCTGTCTATAATTTTCACTCAAGACTATAAGATGTGGTACACAAAGTCACTCTCTACATAGAGAGCATTATATAAACTATATTCATGTTCTTCAAACATTTTTTTGTTGTTAGTTTTGTTTTGTTTTGCTGCCTTTGATCAAGTGATGACTATAGCTCTCAAATTCCAAGGCGGATAGAGCATTGATCATGAACCTGAATCAGGCTTTCACACAAGTCTAAAAAAACATCACTATCATTTTTTGTATTTTTATTAGAAAGAATAGATGTTTAAAGACAACTCAGACTTGTGAAATCAGTTTAAATAAAACTATCAAATGAAGACGGTCTTTTTATACACATATATTTTGTTACCACTCTCCTTCAGGTCACATTAGTGTTGTCTTTGGTAACCTTGTAGATCAAACTGTCCCCAGACGTTTCAGTTGGGATGCATATTTACATGAAAGTTTCAATTTATTTGAACAAACACATATTAACAAAAACGATCTACCATGTTTTCCTCCTTTAAGCTTAATATTATATTACTGTTTTTTTTTCTTCCTCTACTGGCGATTCCTCAACCTCCGGGGTGGTGGCTGAGGTGGCCCACTGGTGGGGTTCAGCTGAGCACACCCTGAGGTGATACAAACACCTGGAGATCCTCTGAGACCTGCGTGGCCCCTGAGTCCAGGCCGGCCTACATGTCCCCTCTCACCCTCCTTGCCTGGTTGGCCATTAAAGGCTCTGCCGGGACGTCCACGCTGACCTGTGATTGAGGCAAAAATGTTGTTTAGTCTTCAGTCCTCTCAGTCTGCTGAGATGAGCTGAGTAAGGCTGTTTTCACAGATTCCATGGACAGAGCATTTACAGAGAAAAATAATTTCTTCTTTGGCAAATAACACATTTTTCTTAACACGTCTCCTCTCCCTTTTCCTGGGATTTGAAGCATAGACTCAGCTGAATATAGTTTGGAAAATGATGCACAGGCCCAGATGTAGACATCGATTAATGTCTCATGTTAACCAAATCATCAAACAACATTAAGTACTGGAAGATGAATGTACCCTTGGGTCCCTGGTCTCCAGTGTAGCCAGGTAGGCTGTAACCCTTGGCCCCTTTATCACCTTGCTCTCCTCTGTCACCTGCAAGCCAGACACACACACACACAAACACACACCTTAATGTCTTAGCAGAAATGACACCAGACGGGTCTAAACGCTATTCCCACAGGGGTGAAAAGACTCAAAAACACACTGTTCATGTTGATTAAAGACCATATGTGTTACTGAGATCATTGTTAAATAAATGTTTGAAACACCTTGTAAATGTTCTGCAATTTCATTGGCTTGGCACGTGAATGTAGCAAGTGTGTGACATCATGTTCAGACGTCTAGCCATAAATTAGAGCCGAGGATATACGTGTTAGCCTACCAGTTTTACAGCACTGTTCAGTATTTGATTCAGCAGTTTCATATTATGCGGTTCATGATGAAAGGGAGTCAAGTGTGTTTTTTTCCAGTGGCGAAAAGAGTGTGTACATGTATTCAAAAGTGCAATGTGTGTTTCCATTTTACGCCACTCCTACTCCTCGTCTACTCCACAATGTTTTAGAGGAAAACATTGTAGTTTTTAACTTCACTACAATTATTTGATAGAAGATTTTACATACAAAACATGATGAGATATGAAGCATCTTTATAGATTCAACTATCCAATAGGATGTAAAAGACTAAACTGGCTCAACGTCAACTGGCTACTTCAACATTAAAATGCTTCTTATATGATAATATATCCTTAACACTTTGGGAGGGCCATTCTGCAGCCACAGTTTGCTGATAATAATGTACTTTCACTCACAAAGGTACTCCAGTGATTCAGTATTGCACCTCTATAAAGTTGGGGGAACTGTGAGAGACTTATTGGTAAAAATGTATGTTGACTTCTGTACTTTTGGTCCCCACTGTCAGTCTAGGTGTCTGTTGCCTGCCTGGCAAATGTCTGTATAATATATTTTAATATTTTATTATATTTTAAACTGCCTGCCTTCTGTTTGTAATGCAGGATTTCTGTTAAAACATCCAAGCACAGGCTGAGATAACCCCAGATGATATCACAATGACCACTGTTATTTTTCTCAGAGCTGACAAAAGCCCACAGATTATACAAATGTTTCTACATACTGAGAATAAAAACAACTTCATTTCATTAACCCCTCAATTCTTTTTTACACATATGAACCTGATATGCAACCACACACACACAAAAAGGGTTATATTAGACATGCAAATGTGGAGAGACGGTGGAGTGATGTGCTTTCACATAGTAACGCCTAGGAGCAGTTTGGGGTGCGGTGCCTCGACAGTGCCCAGGAGGTAAATCCGGCACCTAGAAGACTGATAATGATGTATAAAATCGGTGGTCTGCCCCTTTAAGTAACATTTTGAATGCTGACGTTTTATTTATTGTATTGATTGCATTGCTACTTATGAATTATCACCGAACTCCTTACCAGGTAGCCAGAAACACAACTGTACCTGCGACTGAAGAGCAATGTTGCTCCATGTCTGCTGAAGTGTACATAAGCAACTGTTCGTTTACATGTTCACCATATCAGCTTTGTAAGGTCATGTGTGTATGATATATGTCCTGCTTCTAAGAGGCCAAAACTGTGAATTCATGCAGGTGTTAGTAAAGGAAATGAATTATTTTTCCACCACTGGTTCTTTCTGAAACAAGCACTGGTGGATTATAGTTTTGGTGTTCGTCATATTCATAAATATAATGTGTCAGGTTTGATTTGCACACCTGTTTCCCCTTGGCGACCCAGATCGCCGGCCTCTCCATAGAATCCCGGTAGGCCCACTTCTCCTTCATCACCATCATCACCAGGGTCACCCTGACAACATAATCAATAGGAAAATACATTGTTAATCTTTGGTGTGTTTTTACTATAAACCTTGCAAAGTTTTGCAGTGTTTTTCTTTTTTTAACTAGGGGAAGTCATGAACTGAGGTTCGATTCGTTTTGACCAGATTTGTGCACAACAACTGAAAAGATTTATTTGGCTGATCATTCAATTCTTTGTCGGGGAAAAAAAAATGTACAGTACGGGTTCATCACTGTTCTTGGTTTGGCATTAAACGCCACAACATGAGACTTACTGGCCATAATCTAATATAGTGGAATATTTTTATATAGTCATGGCTTCAAGAGCATTTATCAGCCAGAGTCATTGTAATTAAAGAAGTTGTGGAACATGAATCGGTTCTACACTGTATAATAATGTGGAAAAGGCTTTCCAATCCAAGGGCAGCCTTGATACTCTCCAAAAACCATTCAACACAGACCAAGTGTCTAGTCTGTGACTCCTTATTTGTCCTCATGGAGACGTGGAAAATCGTAATGTTTTCATTCCAAGCTTTTCTGCCAAATACTTCAGCTCTCTTAGTCCAGTCCAGACCCTCTCAATGTGTTTGCATTTTACTCAGGCGGGGAGACAAAAGAAACAATGTATGGAGAATGTGCTGCGCTCCGGCAACGTGTCAGTTAAAGGTCTCAGCTAAAGCAATGATTTAGCAAAAAAAAAAAAAAAAAAAAAATCAACTCCCTAGAGTGTCTGTGTAGAACACCCAAACTTTAATACTCACAGGTGGTCCGGGGGGTCCTTTCTGTCCAGGGGGACCAGGGGCGCCCATAGGCACGTCCCCGTACAGAGGACAAACTGCAGCACACGTCCTTTTCACAGAGTTGGCAAAGGTGGACATCTGCTCCAGGACCACTTTGCTACAAACCTCAATAACGTGTTGAGCAGCGAGCGTTGGGCCCTGTGTAACAAATCATTACCACATCCATCACTGGAAGTGACCCAACTTTGGGACATATTATGGAATATTACGGGATAGGACATGCTGAAGCAATGGTTACCTCTCAGAGGAAATGCAATGAACAAATGAAGCCAACAATATTTCCTGAGGCTCATTATGAATTTATAGCCGCACTAAATGAAACTCTTGCTGTGACTCACTACTAACTGCAGGCTAATGTGAAACTGTTTAAATGTGTTCTCAACACCAACATTGTTACCAAACACTGCATGTGTGTGTGTGTGTGCCAGTCAGCATGACTGCTCGTGCAAATGATTATTCCGCTGTATCTGTGCCATCATTCACATGATGTGCCAATTATAGCAGAGACTGAAGAACATTGCTTTTCATCACGATTTTCAGAGACTTGTATTTTACTCACTGGTGGACCTGGGGGCCCCTGAAAGCCATCTGGTCCTCCTTCGCCTCGAACCCCCTTGACTCCAACAGGACCTGAACGTCCAGGTGGGCCTCCCGGGCCGCGCTTCCCCCGTCCTCCCTGAGGACCCTGCTCACCCCTGTCTCCAACCTAGAGAGCAGGTTAATAAGAGAGCCAGAGAACAATGAGGAATCAGTTTTGCAGGAAGCAACAAGCTTAAAATGCGTAATATGTCTCGTGAATAGTAAAAATAAACTGTCATAAAGACAAAATGCAGAGAGCATTTGAAGGATGTGACCAAAATAAACACGAAAACTGTGCAAATATACAAAACCCACAGCGGAAGTTTAATACATGCATAAACAAAGAGGACATTTTCCTGCAGGTTTCTGGTAGAGGACACCTGGGAAATGTGCAATGCTCATCTGTGGGTGTCACCGCCCTCATTGCAGTTACAGATGCACTAAATATGTTTGGTATGTTATTTAATGGAGCGAAATGACATTTTTCAGAGTATTCAGTTTTCCAACAGAGAATGTGATGAATGTAACATTTTTGAACCAATAAAATGTTGATAGTCTGGCAGAGGTATCACCGTATGAGGAAACGCACACCTGCAAGACTGTTCCTTTCAGTGAAACAACTCTTCACAGAGCGAGTTATGATTCATCTCGTACTAAATCAGAGGACTGGATTGATGGTGAATAGTGGGTGGTGGATCTGTTCTTGCTCCATAGCTCTTGCGCTTGCGCCATTTAAAGTCGAGAGTTTTCCCCGATCTCTTTGTTTTTCGATCTCTTAATAAAACAGTTGAACATTTCTTTATCAAAGAATCCCAGCTCACCTTTCCTTTTGGGCCCTTAACTCCTTTTTCCCCCTTTAAAAAAAGAGCAAAGTTGCGTTAAGGAGAGAACAAGAATGAGATGTAATGATGAGGAGAGAAGATGAGATATTTAAGGCAGTACCTGTTCACCTTTTACTCCTTGAATTCCCTGGATTCCTGTGTCTCCCTGCACAAAGCAAATGCAAGATAAAGCTTATAAACATTTAATAAATGAGAATTTCACAGATTCTCTATGAATACATGTTATTTACAGGTAAACTAGATCCTTGGTTAAGGACTTTTAGGGTCTCAGTCAGGCCACAATATAGCTTTTAACTTATTAATGTTTCATAGTTCATGTCACTGTGGCTGTGACAAGTCCAAAAAAGGAACTTGAAAACCTTGTGTTGATGGCAGCAAGCCCCTTCTTCATTTTCCGTTCATTCTTTTCATTTGCACCTGCACTTGAGCAGCATCCTAATGTATTATACTGCTGTACAGAGGATTTTGGATATTGGATTGCCTTTTCTCCCATTTGACCTTCATTTATATTTAAATGTGACCTCAAGAGTTACTTTGTGAAAGCGTGTTGCGTAACAGAAAACATCTACAGCTCCTGAATGACTGCATTAAGCTCATGAATCAGTATATTTTAAATATTTCCTGAATGGCTAATTGTGGCATTAAATGGTGATTTTGCCGTCATATTTTATTTGAGCATGAGGATGTATTACCTTGGACCCTGGTTTTCCAGGCACACCCACGTGTCCCTGTGAGGAGATGACATGGTTTTTAATGGCTCGAAGAAAATGAACTAGTGTTTGGAAGAGTTTAGAAAATTCATCTGGAGGACTTACAGTAGGTCCCGGTGGGCCGATAAATCCAGGTCTTCCTGGCTTCCCTGCAGAACCCTTGTAACCTCTTGGGCCCTCGAGAATAAAACATTTATTAAACCGACCTAAGGGACTGCTTTATTCTTTGTCGTTTTCCTTTAAGATGGCAAACTACTTTACGTACCAAATGTATTATGTGCTTGTCTTCAGTGACTGAAAAAGTGACTTACAGTTCGGCCTTGGGGGCCCATTTCTCCTGCTGGACCAAGGGCGCCTTTCTCTCCCTATAAAAGACACGAACCACAACAAATGAATCAGCCAAAAACAACTCAATTGCACATTTATTTACAAAAGCCATAACAGATTAGCAAGTTACCTTTGCCCCACTTCGTCCGACTTTTCCACTGGGACCTTGTGGTCCTTGATAAGCCTGTTTGGAATAGATGAAATTTACAGTAATACAAGCGCACTGCTTCTAAAATTCAACATTAAGATATCATTGTCAGCAGAATATATTACCGCTATTCCTTGATCACCATCTCTGCCTGATATGCCCGGATCTCCAATAATTCCCTGTGGGAACACTATCATTATTATTATGAAACAGACAAATTAGTGTGCACAGTAAGTGAGCACTCAGGTGTGAGGAGCTGGGTGTGTCAGCAGCGAATCACCTTTGGTCCAACGGTACCAGCTCTGCCTGAAGGTCCTGGGATCCCCTAGTTTTCAAAAGTTCACACACACACACACACAAAGAACAGCATTTTGATCGCATTTGTGGTGTTTGCATACTGGTGTAAATCTAATCGAACAAAAGGGACAAATTGTGATTAATTTGTGATACATACGGGTGTCCCCTTCTCTCCAGGAGTTCCCCTCTCTCCAGGATCTCCCACGATACCCTGTTAAATCATCATTTGAAGCAACATGAGTTAGAATTTTACATTATACTCAACTGATCTAACAAGTAAGCTACATGGTGAACCTGGGAGCCTTCCTTCATATACAATAGAGTAGGTTATCGTTGCGGTCGAGGCTCCTCTTTCAGTGACTCACCAGTTTATGCTGATATAGTTCAGGCTCTCAGATCTCAGCCAAAATCCAGCCACATGAACTAATGTTGTTTATGGAGACGGCACATAAGCCAAAAACATAGCGCTATTCCAGTGTTTTACCACATTAAAAATGATTTACTGTGTCTCCAAGCACACATGAGAGGATTTTGAAGATAGAGGACAAAGAATTAAGAGTGTCTTATTATGGATTATGGAACAGGCAATCCCCACAATAACCCACCTGCTTTCCTCTGGGCCCAGCACGCCCTGTTGGCCCAGTGGCCCCCTTTTCTCCCTAAAAATCAAAGCATGATGGAATTAAACCACGATATCTAGATAAAAAAGAAGAGAAGAACAAGGGGGGAAGGAAATAGGAATACCTTAACTCCTTGAAACCCGGGAATCCCTTCATATCCTTTTTCGCCTTTAGCACCCTTCATGGAGGCCAAGATGTTAGTGATACAGTAATTACATAATGACTTGCAAAAGGGCTTACCACTGTGTGTGAAAGGTCAGCTTACAACTTCTCCTTGTTTCCCAGTCTCTCCAATGTCTCCAGGGGGCCCACGGACTCCCTGTAATTACAGTCAAAATACCGACATTAAACCCTCAGGATTATCTATAAAGTTATACAAGTGAAGCAATAAACTGCACAGAAATCCAATGAAAAGTCTGTAACCTCACTGGATGGCTGTCTGTTTCCTAATTAAACAGATTACCATTAAAGCCTGAACCCAGTGGAGGACTTTACCTTGAAGCCGGCTGCCCCCTTTAATCCTTTCAGCCCTTTAGGACCTCTGTCTCCCTGTTAACACAACAATCTCATTAATATAATTTATAACATTTCAGGGTAAAGTAAACAATAAATCTAAGTTCGATAGATTACCACTTGGCCCCAGAGTCCTCTCATTCCTTTCTCGCCTTTGATTCCCTTTTCACCCTGAGGATGTGTGTGAAATTTCATTAATCCATTTTGAGAACAAGCCAAGTCAACGTGTAACCCTGATAGGGGCATATCAAGGTAGATCTTACCTTTGGGCCAGTCTCGCCTATGTTGCCATATTCTCCTGTTTTTCCCCTGATCCCCTGCAAGACAAGACTGACACAATCACAAGCAGAACCACAGCCATTTGTTTGGGAATGGACCAACTAGAGAAAGGGTCACTGATCTTCTGGGAGATTAAACTTTGCATGCATCAGAGAAAGAGAAACTGTTCAAACATGATAGCATTTGCTTTCTCAGAAAAGAGAGATTAAAGAGCCTTAAAGGAATGTTTGGACATTTCGGGAAATACACTTACTGGTATTTGATTTCCTGCCATGATTTCGATACCCTCTTATGCTTGTATGGTAAATATGAAGCTCAGGCAAGGAAAGTGTAGCTTAGCTTAGCATAAAGACTGGAAGCAAGGCGAAAGAGCTATCCAAAGGTAGCAAAATCTGCCCTCCAGCATCTTTACAACTCACTAAACATGTTATGTTTTGTTTGTTTATGCCACCCAAAAATGTCCTGTACAGTGTCAGCTGCACAACATACAGGCAGACATAATATATTACACAATAAATGAGAATCCTAAAATTCTTAGGTAGACAAAGAAGAGCTGCACTTCAAATACAGATTCAGATGGCAGTTAATTAAACTGGCTTCTGGCTGTGTGCTGTGCCATTGTTCCAACGGCTCATTATTCCAAAACTCTAATAGTTGAAAACTATTGAAAAATGTCCATTTGTCTGACTGGCTGTTATTCAACCTTTTCTTCAAGGCCCATTGTCCTGATATCACCAACTTAAGTGGGTAATTTAACTGACGTGACTAACATACTTAACCCAAACCTCTGTATAAATAATGTAGTAAACCTAACCAAACTTAGTATTGTTACCATGACGATAAAAGTTACCTGACTTTGTCCTGCGCTTCCTGATCAAACTGGGCCTCTCAACAAATGTGCTTCCAGTCTAATTTTTCAGAACATTTAGGTTTTGGAATAATGCGCCGTCAGAACAATGGGCAGTCCCCACTGTAACTTCACATTGAGCAGCCAAACATGCGAGTGGTACCAATTGTCTCATCTAAGTCTTGGCATAAAAAAAGCGTGAAAGCGCATTTTCCAAAATGTCACATTATTCCTTCAAATATGAAGCTACAGCCAGGAGACAATTAGCTTAGAACAAACACTGGAAACAAGGAAACACAACTATTAAGCTTAGCTCTGCCTGCAGACAAACCTCACATACAGTATATCTTGTTTGTTTAATCTGTACAAAACTGGAATGAAAAAAGTGGATGTTGGTGAGCTTTAGAGGTGCTGGTAAGTGTATTTTTGAAGTTTGGACAGAGGTCTTTATGCTTAGCTAACCATCTTCTGGCTGTAGCTTCATATTTACAGCACAGATATGATAGTGGTATTGCATCTATCTCTTGTCAGGAAAGTAAGACTTTTCCCAAACTGTGAAACGTAAACTGTAAAGATCACACGAGAAACAGAGGACAATTCATTTTCAAATGTAAACATGCTATAAATGTCACATTAGTCACATTAGTGGAAAATATACACAAGCATATTCAGCAGGATTTTGGAAATATTAGTCATAAATACAACAAACCGGAGCAGTATTGTTTGCACAGATGCTGACTTCCTCAGTAGTAGAAGGAAAAGTGTTTTCCAGTTGGCTGTATTTCACTGAGTCAACAAACAGATTGAACAAGGCCAGGATGCCTTTGTGTTGTCAGTTTATTTGACAATCTCACCTAACACAGTTTTTTAGCAGAGTCAGCTGGGCAGAGGTTAACCTCAGAGATGGCCGACAGTACGGCGAGAGGCATGACCGTGAACTTTACAACGTTTCTAAGGCGGTATAGCCCCGATGAGGGAAAGACCACCCACCACCTGAGATGGATAGTTCATATATCTGTGCCAGGAAATGCCCTCCTTGGATGCCAGCAGGGGAGGGGATAAACATGTTGGGGCTCCGTGATTCACAAGTTGGCAGGAGGTCAAAACTCTAACGAGTTACACACGGCAGATGTTTACTCCATATGAGCTACAGCTGCAATCCAGGACATCAATATGTAGCATGTACAGCTCTGGAAATGTGCTCTGAATGTGTTTGTACAGGCAGCATGGGGGATTTCGTCGAGTGCAAAGGGCATGTTAAATGCCAAACCATCTCATACGTATAAAAAAAAAAAAAAAGCTATCCTCTTTAAACACATGTTCTCCGGGCTGTTTTTAAAAGTCTCTCAGATCTCCTCCAACATAACTGACTGCTAAGCATCAAAGAGATTAACAGGTCATAAATTTAAAGTGGAAATAATCACGTCTGCAGCTCCCTAAAGGATAAAAATGTGAGCGTATTTGTTCATTCACTGATGCATGTGTAACTGACTCCTCCTGCAGCAAAATACTTTGTTCATTATAATTTTCTAAAACCTCTCCACTGTTTCACAATTTGGTCCTCCTCCTACACTGAAGTCGTTGACCTTATCCAGAAAAATACAAACATTTAAAAAACAAAACGTCTAAGCAATTTCACACGATACTAATGCCACTCATTACCAGACACTTGGAGTGTATGGTTATTACTCAACTGCCTGGTTTTCCTGTGTGTGTGGGATTCATTACATTTGGCTCAGCTTCTTCCAAATGGAAAAGCAAAACCATTATAAATCCTGTGATCCTTTGCCAGTTTGAGTTAAATCCTGTACTCCAAACCAGTAGAGCCTCTGTTTTAAGATGCAAATGGCTATTTCAGAACTACAAAAACAAATTTATTGTCACATCCGTATTGGTTTGTGTTTATCTTGGCTTCCTCCTAAATCTTTTGCAAAGCGGACATGACTTTTTTAAGTATGAAAGGAGCCCCTACGTTTACTATCGCTAAGCGCTCCTGCTTCCAGATCTGTTTCCATCCTGTCGTGTCTCAGTTGTACTTTCTGTTGCCATTTTCCACAGCTTCGCTGCTGTCTCATGAATGAATGTTTTACAATGTCACCTAACTACACTTCACTTTAATGCGCTGCAAGAGTAAGGGGGTACTGATGACCGTGAGAAGTTAAGTTAACCACCAGAACAAGCATTCATCCAGTGGATGACAGAAGGTTTGATAGTCACATGGTTAAGAGACATATTGCACATTTATTTACCCAGTTTCCCTGTCTTCCTGAGTCTCCAGGTTCTCCTGGAAGACCTCTGTGACCCTGCAGGTGAATAAACAAATACGTCAACACAGATTGTCTTTTCAGTATGCTCCTGTTTTCACTATACAGGTACATTTACCTTTGGCCCTGGAGGTCCCTGAACACCAGGTTGTCCATGCAGACATTTGCAAGAAGCTCTTCCAGCTGTTAGACCGATCTCTGCATACCCTCCGCACTGCCATGGACAGAAAGGCGAGACAACAGGTTTTAAAACCACACACATACACACACACACACACACACACATTTCCAACAGAGGTAGTGAAACAATGTTGAATAGGAAGCTGACTCACCACGCTGGAAAGCTCACAGCAGCCCTCTGAATAAGCCTTCTCTGGGTCACATGACACCTCCATCTGCTGAAGGTCCACCTGGAGAGACACAGGAGATAATATGAGAAACTATACGCCAAATCAAAGTTAAAATATTACTCTTGGTACATAAAAATCCAAGTTGTCAACATACAGACACAGAGCGATCTCCTGCAGCCCGCTTGACGATGGAGGTATACCCTCGGTTGATCACCGGCCTCGGCTCATCAATGGTCTCCACACTGACCTCTTCACAGTCTATCAGCAGCTTCACCTTGCTGCCCTTCACACTCAGCGCCAACTTGTGCCACTCTCCATCAAACAACTTATCTACGCCATGGAAGGTCCTCAGCATCTGACTCCCATAGGGGCTGGTGTAGAAGAAGTCCAAAGAGTGCGTATCACCCTGGAAACGCAGGCCAACTTGCTCTTGTCCCTTGGGGTCACTGACCTGCCACAGGTCCCAGGATTTCTTGGCGGTGTCTTTGGTCACCTTAAATGTTGCAATGACGGAGTAGTCGGAGGGAAGTCCATCTGGATACACATCGCTGTGGCACGAGAGTTAGGTTTAGAGGAGCTGGATTACATCAAAGAGAGGACGACTTTCTTTACAGAAGAGCAATTAAAGGCTTTTGCAGGAACAGCCGGGTTTAAGACCATGAATAAGTAGAAACAGCTTCTTAAATGTTATGCTTAAATTCCACATTAGCATATGACATTTCTCTGGAACTTTTTGTGAGATCTCTTTTGATGTCGCACCACTTAGCAGACAAACAGTTCTTTGCTACTTTAATTTGAACAAAGCACATTTTCCTGCAGCACAAAAGGCAACACTGAACTCATTGTTAGGAAATGAAAGCTCAAAGAAAAACAAGTCTACAGCTGCTTACCTCAGTGTCTAAGTGTGCTCACAATGCAACTGCGAATGTGCTGCGATTTAGTGGGCGTAACATTGACCATGTTTATCATCTTCGTATGCTAATCTAACAGTTGTCGATACATGTGACTAATTTTAAACATTTAGCTTTAACATATCAAATACACCATTTGCATGTCAAACCCACAAATAGGGACTTAATAGAGTAACTTAACACCCCCCAAATCCTGTTCTTGCTGACGTCTGTTGATTTAACTTCTCACCTTGCTAGAGAGATGTACAGGTGTACTCCAGCACCATGTGTTATGATTGTTTGGCGGGGTCGCAGGTGCAAAACTGCTTTTCAGTCTGGAGTTCAGTTACCCTTTAAAGGGTAACTTAACACCAGGCTGAGGAGCACCATCAATAATGTGTGTTGTCAGGGGTGTTGTACACCTGTAACCACACCCAACAGTGATGTAACAGTGTACTGACACACCTTGGAGTACAGTTCTACATCACTGCGGCCAGACGATGACATGTTGAAGCAGTGTTAGGTCACTTTTTAATCATTTTCCAGCTGAAATTGGTTGAGCTCAGTGTACCTCATGGTCCTGCGTAGATGAATAGCAGGGTTGACACGGTAGGCCACCGCCTCAGGCTGAGAGCCGTCCACTCTCCTTACTCCTCTTGACTCAGGCACACGAAACTCCTCCAGCAGATCGAAACCTCACAGCACAAACACCGAGCTTAGTTCAACCTCACACTGATTCAGCATCAAAGGCGGCGCACTGCTTCTAAATCTTACGTCAACGCTGATATCACTGTT
Source organism: Protonibea diacanthus (assembly GCA_028641955.1). Lineage (NCBI taxonomy): Eukaryota > Metazoa > Chordata > Actinopteri > Sciaenidae > Protonibea > Protonibea diacanthus. The sequence goes on from CM053989.1 coordinate 13,953,694, forward strand.
TTGTTAAATGGTTGCATTAGTCATTGTCATTATTAATGCCATCTCTTCACAGGTACAATGAGGTAATATATTGAACCCATTTACATGAAGAGGCTGTTTATTTTCTTTCATGAGTGGATTTGGCTACTGGTTTCTAAACACTGCACGCTTTGTGCTGCAGTTTGAATGAGATCAGATGACTGTGATGTTTCCTGTGAGGTGAAAGTGCGTGGATAAAAGCTGGTGAAAGATCCTGATTACAAATGTTATGAAATAACTCAATGAACCCGCTCTGCGATGATGAAAAAAGTGATACCTGCTATTGCGGCATATTATAATGACAAGTTTTCCTTTTGAGATTCTAAGTGTGTAGATAGATTTTTCTGTCAGCTGTTTTACTTTGTTTTAGAGTCAGTAATCCAAAAATACATGACTGCTTATACTGTTTCTGCTGACAGACATCAGACAGGACACCATGGAGAGAAAAAAAACATTGAGTTAACTGATTTCTTTATGGTGATACAAACTCAAAGGCTTCAAATGTTCATGTACATAGCTTAACCCCAGGATGACCTCTTTGACCTCTTAGTGTCCACATAGCCACTGAGAACAGGAAATATGATACTGGATCAACAGCTGTGAGGCGAACAATGGTCTATAAACTGAGAAACACTGACATCTGCTGGTCAAGACACAGTAGTACAGTGTTCAACTTGGAAAATCTATAGCTGGAGCAGATTATTAATACGATATATGAGATTATTGTCAATAATATTTTATATGAGACGCTTATTTAACCAGAAAATGGCTAATTGGGTGATGGCTAATTTTAAATCCAGCCCCACATGACTCTATAAAAGTGCATTGTACAGGGGATGATCCAGTGTTGTTTTTTATGCAATGATAAATAAGCTGGGGGTGTCAAATAAGTATGAAAAAATGTAAACTTACTTGGCAACTTTTGACATTGGGTCAGTCCCAAGATGGCAAAGACTGCTGCAAACACCAGCATGTCTTTGCAGGGTGACATTTTCAAATGTTTGAAGTCAGGGGCTATAAGTGCCTGTAGTACAGCAAAAAATAAATTAATAATTCAGTAAATCAGATGGCAGAAGTACGGTAGGATGTTAAATAGAAGTCAGTCATTCAATTTGTTAAAAAAAACAACAACATTTCTATGCAGAAATGTTAAAGATTTAGAAAGATGAAAGAAAAAACTGAAGCTGTTACATTTCTTGGAGTAATTTAAAGTCAAAACTGGTGAAAGGATCTTTTTAAATATCAAATATTTTAATTTAATTTGATGCAATACAATTACTAATTTTTATATGTTTTGTTTATAATTATATCATATGATGAAATTATCTTCCTATAAAAGCAATATTAGATGTACTGAATTGCTTTGTCTATGCAAACATTGTCAAGTTTCATAAAATAATCACTGGATATCATACACAGCCACTCAAACTACATTGTCCTGTGTTTGTAAAGCAACCAGATTTAATAGATAACTCCAAGTTATATCATTTCCCAATGCCCTAATAAAATGTATTTTAAAAAATAAAGAAAAGCGAGAGAAATACAGATAATTACTCACATATTCTTGAAAAAAGAAAGTCCCAGGTCTCCTGCAGATGGATCTTTTCCAGTTCTTGGTGTGAGGATTTATCCCGCTCTAAAGTGCCATCCCCGGGCCAGTGTTTGAGCTGAACAGGAGGACCATTCAAACTAGAAGATCTGGGTCTCAGAGGAGCCTGACCCCTAAGCTCCACTCCACCTTTGGTCCCAAGGGGATCTGTGGCTTCTCATAGGCCAGTTACACCTACAGTACAAGTGCAGTGAACTGAGTCATCACATTAAGGAAATGTAGGTGAACATACCTACATACCTAGAGGAGTAGGTGAAAGGACAGTTCACAGTAATGTTGAAGAATAAGCCTTTACTTTAGCTTTGTTCAATGCAGCTCTCGAAAAACGTATGTGCATTTCACTGTGCAGCGTTGTTCTATGTCCCTTCACACATTTACCGGTACATTTAGGATACTGTTGTAGAAACAGTATAAAGTCTATAATTGCTTTAAAAAGCAGTCACACAGGTTTTAGTGTATGTTCATTCAAGACAGCGTTTTATCGTCCGTGGGCTCTCACTGAGAGAAGGATGTAGTATGTCACAGCTAAACACAAGATGCTCTGCAAACATTCCACCTAGAGTAGACCACACCTTCAACCTAAACCGTCTCACAGCATCGAAGAACCAGGCGACAGAGAAAAAGACTGCTGAATAACACACAGGAAGATAAATCCTTCAATAAATAGATACAAATAGAAAATAAAGAAAATGTCTGCTGTGTCCGGTGTCACTGCCTTTGCTAATTTAAGAAAAGAGCTTTGCTGAAAATCTGTATGAGGCCATGTGGTAACTTTTAATACTCACTATATAACTTCAGTTTAGCAGTATGAAAGAAAGAGACATGGGAGACGGAGGCTGAAGTGGTGGACTGGCCACCCACAGACTGACATTGACATCCCTCACTGCTACCACGGCTAATAAAACAAGTGCAAACGAGCAAAGCAGAGACGATTCAGTGGTCCACACCAGTCTCTGGTGGTTTTCTGCAAGCAGGTTTATTACAAAGTAATGTTACAGTAACAATTTCAGCTCTACCGAAATTAACCATACATTGACATAGATGCACAAGAGAATGTCTACATGTCGTGGCGCCTCTGAAAGGTCAATGCACACACTGCTGTGAAGTGTTCAGACAAAACAGGGACTGCAGCTGCGCACAAACAAACAAAGACTTAAAAGCTTCATGATTACGAGGTTTCTGCTACTTGCCTTAAATAGTGTTTTTCAAAGGTTTCTGCAGTGCTTACTGGGGGTTTATTGTAGTATATTGCATTGCCCTTTAAATGCATGTTGGCAGTATATCATAGCACTTAAATAGATAATTGCAGTGCCTCAAATGGTACCATAATGCACCATCTACTCCAAACATCAGCAAACATAAATTACAGTACATTCAGTAACTCTCAGAGCGCTATCCTGCGTGTTGCCCTTCATTAGTGTTTAGAAATGTTAGTTAACCGTACAACGTAGTCATTCCCAAGTTTTCTAGTGTTCATCAAACCTCTACAGGTTTTGCATCGATAAAATAAAATACAATAAAAACAATTTGACATTTTTCACAAAAAGTAAAATACATTAAAAACAAATGCACAAGGCCATTAACATTCCATTCTCACATAATATTAAACCATATTGCCTCTCAACTGAATATTTTACATCTTCGCAACAATTTAAATAACACTCAACACATTTGCAGTCTTTTAAATTAGATATCTCCAGTGTCCGTTACGTGTTTAGGGTGCAACTAGCTCCTGGGTTGTTTGTTTTAAAGGCCACTGACTATCGCTTGGATCCCTTGGCCAGTTTGCTTGTGGGAGTGGTTCTTCTTTGAGGAGTGGGGATCTTGGAGGGTTTTCCTCCGTGTTGACGGGACGCAGAGCGCGGTGTCGCTCGGGCTGAGTCACCGACTGTCTCGGACATGTCTGAACACACAGACTGGATGTCCGAGATGTCAAAGTCAGAGGCGTCGCTTCCTCTGCGACTGCTCCCTCTGCTCCCAGCTTTACTTCCTGGTCGACTGGAATTTTTTCTTGAATCTAGAAAGACAAAATCACGGACAATAATTAATGATCTATTAAAAATGAGCCTTAACAGTTAGGTATAGTGTTTTGCCACTGGCAGTTGGTTTCAGGTGTAGCAACCACTGCTGCAAACCAAAGATTGATTCATTAAAATAATAAAAATAATCACTGGGAAGCAACTTTTATTCACCCTCTAAATGCAGTTTTTGGATGATTATCAACACATATTTAAAACCTTATAGATATTTTGTGATTGCTGTTCTTGCGACCATTGTAGTGCTAAAAAGCTCGTCATTAAAATTATGCTACCTGTCTGAGGCTAATGTGTTGCTAGTATAACTTTCAATTTACTGGGCTAGACGTTGATATAAAGTATTTTATTATTTATATTTTGACTCTTAAGGGACTTAATGTATATATTCACTACATTAAATACTGTGTTGTACTTCCACTGGGGACTTAATGTTGATCTTCTACCAGTTGTTCTATGCTTGCTCCCTGCATGTAGCTACACGTATGCTAACAAAATTGACAGACGGACTAGTTTTCTTGTTACTTGACTAGTGAACTCATTTCCCAATGCCTTTGTTCTAACTGTTGTTTATGATTTCTCATCTATTTCTGATTTGTAATCATTTGGGCTATCCATATATGGAGATGGAGGAGATTTTGAGTATACCTGTGTGTTATGAAAATGTTGTTTTCTTATACTGAAGCATGGGTATTGATCCTTTAACTCTTTGATGGGTTGAGATGGACAATTATATTTCATAAACAATACTCTGAAAGGGTTAGGTTTCCATTTGTAGCCCAAGTAGTATTGACCAGTCACAGTGGCTTTTGGACAGTCCATACAGAGAACAGAAGAGGTGGAACATATTGGTAAAATGCAGTCTCAGAATCCATCCTCTATTGTTTGCCGATGATTGAGCTTTTTATTTTTTAGATTTTTTTTTAATAATAATAATTAAGTTATGTGCTATACAGGTTTATAGAGGTTAGCAGAAATGTGTCTTTCTTGCCATTCTCATGTATAAAGCTGCTATTCGACTGCAGAGGATGTCTTGGCCTGGATATCCATTATCCGTTTTTCAGCTATCTGTTGGCTACGCTGGAAGCCCCAGAGGGTATGTCTCATCACAAGATAGCTAATTATTTCCAAGATTGAGAAAAGGATAATGTTGTTTTGTGTACTCAGTATCTATGGTGATGTATCATGTGCATAGGGATGAAGGCAAGATAGCCAAAAATATTTGGTGTATAAAGAATGTAATTTCTGTTTTTGGTGTTTTGCAAAGACCAACTCTTGTCTTCAACCTTTTATGGAAGTATATTTTGCTCGCCGCATAGCTGTCCATGCTCAGTGATGGCAGAAGAATCAGAATCACTGAAGTGTAAGACTTCCATTGTGTTCACCCACGTCATCTGAACTCGGTTTCCCTTATTTTGACATTTTTGTTTAAGTAACATCCAAGATGGCAGAGACCACTAAATCTAACTCCTGGCTTCAAGTACCTTCACATCTGACATCTCAGATGCTTCACCCAACATTTTCTACAGGCAAAAATTTAATCCTTCTAACCTTGAAACGGTTATTTCAACCTCAGAATGCTCTTTTGTTTGACATACAAAAAGAGTGTTTATTCTCAGCTGAATTATTTTCATTCCTTGAATTCGCTGCACTAGACAACAGACGCAAACACACCTTCAAAACATGACGATGAAAGGAGTTAAGTTTCTGCTACTCACCACCTATTGTCTGTGCTCGAGCTTTCAGTACAGCAGCATTGATCAACGTTCCCTCTTCACCAGACTGAAATCCTTTGCCGGACAAGTAACCAGGAAGACGTAATTTGCTGCCTTGAACTGGTGTGCCCTGCAAAAGACAGAACTTTCATTTGTTATCAATGGTAGTTGATCTCCTTGACAGAAAACAGTCCTTACCAACTGTAGAACAAGTTGTACCAAAAAGCACAGTTAGTTTGAAATCTAATGAAAAACCCTTATTTTTGCAACAACTGGGGAATCCCATTGAGAGGCGGTTAGTATTTGAACTATACATGTTAAACCTGCGGTTAATAAGTCATGAAACAACCAGACATGCATAGATTACATAAAGTTATTCATATTGTGGTGACATTAAAATGAGATAAAGATTTTTGTCAGACAAGAATTAAATATTAAGCCCATTAGTTAGCAAAGAAGTTAAAGCGTATAGACACAACTGAAATCTTTAACACATCAAATCACTGTAAATCCAGATCTGCCAGATCAGCTAAATCAGCCATGAACAAATGTACTTTTTACAAACTGCAAGCTCTATCGAGGCTTACTGGCATCATAAAAACATTTTGATAATTATGTAGTAGATTTCAGTTGGGTCATAGATCTAAAGCGTTCCACATCATGTGCTGTATGTGACTATACCTCTGAGGATGAACCTTGGCTCCCAAAGGAGTCAGATGATTTAAGAGGAGTGGAGGGTTTGCTGTTTGTAAGCCAGGGCTTATCATAATTGCGGGTTATGTGTTGGGGAGTCTGGGAAACAATGGCAAATCAAAAAACACAGACATGGATTCACAAATCAAAAACTACAAGAAACACTAGATGTAAGAGACATAAAAAATAAACAGGAACATGATTAAATAATGAAAAAAAAAAAAATCAATAAACAGGAGGGAAATTATGGTGGGGAATGAATCAATCTACAGTGTGACGGACAACTAGACAACAAGTGACTCTCCCAGCAGAGCGGAGCCACTCACCTTGACTGTAGTGGTCGCTGCTGTGTGTGACGGTACCGGACAGCTCTGACTGGAGGTGGATCTGTTCGGGGAAGCTCCTCTGGATGACGGCCGAGATCTCCGGCCTCGGTAGCGGAAGCTCGCCATCACCTGAGTGGTTCCCTCTGGGAGGATGAACTTCTCTCGCAGCTCCATGTTAGTCCGGCCTTTAGCTAAGAAAAGACACTCCAAATGAGCTTTATTGCATCAATGCAACTGTGATTATTAGCATTTTTTTTGTTTGTTGATGATGATATGAGTTAACACTTTATTTTCCATGTGAAGTCCCTAATTTCAGAATTATTTCCTTGAAATATCTATGGAATTTGGAGCTAATTTTAGGTAAAACTGACATTTTCTTCTGCTTCCTTTAAATTTAAATTTATTATTTGAAACTTTATATGTTCAAAAGTCTTTGTAGGTTACAGAAGGAATTAATTATTATCAATTAATTAAAAATGCGCCAATTGAACACTGTGTCTGTACCACTACATTACATAGTTATTTCCAGGAATCTTTTAAATGAATAATTTGTATTATTAGAAATTATTAAGGAAATATGGACCTGTAAAATAAAGTGTTACCATGAGGTGATGGTCTGATTTCAAATAAAGCAGAATACTTCAAATGAATCCAAATAAAAGTTGGAATTCTAATCCTGAATAAACAAAGAAAACACAAGTTTCATGCAGTTTTCACATCTCCTCCATACTCGTCCAACAGAAGTTCATTTACTGCTGCACCAGTAGCGGAGTAAATGTTTAATTCTACAACCAGCAATACTTCTTTGTTTGCTTGGATCGCTAAACAAAGAGTGTCTGAACACTCGCACACCAAAACAGCCCAAATGAGAAAAATTACAAAACCAAGAAAACATAAACTATACAGAATAAACCAAACAGACCTCACACCAGTTGTGTTAAAAAAAACGAACTGGCTTACATGCAGTTTTTAATCACAAACAAAGTGAAGAGTCCAATAAATACTGTTTCAGTTTTGTTGTGTGTGCGTTGTATACAGACAACTTCCTCGATGACCACGTTAGGCAGTTTTATATCAGTGTCAACGGTCTTCTTGAATCTCTCCAAAGGGTTTTATAAAATGCTTGTTTGTTTGACTGATTGTCAAGCAAACCCGAAAAACTGCAAAAGAAGCTGCTCGTTACATGCTGAGAGAGGAAAAAAAGAAGCTGGATTTGCTTCACGTCCCCTTAAAAAAAGTGCCTTAGAGAAAGTGACAGCACGTGATGTGTCCCACACAGACAGCTTCATGCATGAAAACCAGCCGGTGCTGAAAGACAGTTGATTGTGAGCGGAGCTTGTTCATGAGGTTGCCATTACCAATAAGTGCTCTCACACACACACACACACACATGGTAGTACACACCGGGACCAACACAAACAGCACACACTCGGATGTGCAGACACACATACCACTGGTGGGTTCATGGAGTAAGGTGAGAAAGTTTGAGATTTGCCAACCTATAGGAGACTGAGTAATTGAAGAGTTTGATTCCGAGCGCAACATTTTGCTCCCGTGGTGATGAACTAGAAGAAATGATATCACGTTCAGCAGGAGGAAGGTTTAATAGGGAAAAACAGGAAATTCATCATTAATACAGAGGATAGCAGAAACAAGCACATCGAGCACATCCAGCGTTCGCCCTAGTCGTGGGCACAGATTGGATCGTTTCACACTATGCAGGTGTCAGATTGATGATGGGCAATTGTATTTCAACTTTGCTCACTAATTTAAAACTAACTCAACATTCATGTCTCACAAATTGTAGAAACAAAATACACTTTCTAAGAGGTAATTTGGCTCTTGCTGCGTGTATTTTACTCAGTTTTTCTTGCAGTTTCGTCTTACTGCTTCGGTTATCTTTCTAAGAGCGCTGTGTTGGGTAAATAACCACAGACATGACTCCAAAATGTAGAATGAATTAGTACCAACAAAAAGAAAAGACAGTCACAGTGGTTACTTCCATTTATATTCAAACAGAGGATTAGACTCTTAAGCTCTCCAAAGCCTTTGATGGACCTGGAACTGAAAAAATCCCTTTGCAGTCATGTATTTTGAATCGGTATATTAAATAATAACACTAATAACATTATTAAATGTCATTTTGGTAAAAAGAATCACTGTTCTGTCTTGTAACTGACTTTAAGCTCTGACTTTAAGATATCTGTATCTGTTAAAGTATTCATTATTTTTCATAATTCCTCAGCTGTGGCCTCCTTCCTGAAGAGTTTTTGAAAAATCAACCCAAACTGTAATATTTTAGTCCTTCTAGACAGCGAGAATTTTTTAAAGCTCTGCCTCATGACTTCTCGCGAACTTTTGAACTCACCTCGACAGGGGTCATTCTTCACCAGGAACTCATCCAGAGCCATCCAGCCTCCTCCCACCCGCACCATCACAGTGCTGCGTAAAATTCGTACTAGACGAAGCTGCTGAGAGTCTCCAAACTGTGGCGGGGAGGGGAAGGAAAACAAAGAGGGCATGTGTGAAAACACTGACCTGTGTATGAGCGTATGTCTTATTACAGGCTACGCACTGTGCAACACTGGAAACCAGACTGTTTTGGAGATTTGATTCCAATGAATTCATTTACTTACTTATTTTGTGGAATTAGACAATCAAAGTATTCCATGCAAAAAATTAAATAATCATCGGAGATTTTTTGTGTCCACTTCAGGACTGATTTCCTTTCCGTGTTGCACAGAGTCACACTAACAGGATTATGACACAAAAACACACATTTTTAGTTTTCATTCACCTCAAAGACACAAATTACACAAAGGTCAATCCAACTGGTTTTCCTCTAATAGTGTGTGCTGGTGTATTATTCCTAAATTAGAGTTTATTAATACTAAATAAGCTCATACTAAATTATTTTCTCATACCTAATAGTTGATTTGACATTTGATGCCTGATTTATTTATTGTTGGGTTAAAATGATTATATAATATTGGTTTAATGTAGATATTCTATATTTGTGTGTGTGTGTGTGTATAATTTTCACACAACAAAATGCAGCAAAAGCACTCCTGATAACTTAGAAACAGTGCCTTCATCACATCTTTCTGATCTTTTAGATATTTCACTAACACACAAAATAATTAGATTTATTCACAAATAGCAGAAACAGCCCTAAAACCTATTTTCAGGTTGTAACGTCTGACTTTATTCCGACAGTGTCTGGCTTCGGTTTGCTTCCATTACTGCAGGTTGAGCCTGTGAAAAAACACATTAACTGAAGGCACGTTATGACACCACCAGGAGGCAGCAGTGTACAATAATTTGCCTTCGTCTCACCAACCACACATAAGAAACAGAAGAACACAGAGCATGTTATGGATGGGAATGATTCGAGGTGTATGGGGTGATGGGAGACGAGAAGTCAGCCAGTTGGATGTGACCATGAGCATTAGCACCAAAACATAATTCACACGGGACGATCACGGCCGCATGCTTTCTGTCAAAAAAAAACAAAAACGATTTCACATCATGATCAAGCGGACAAACAGCAATCTCCCGCAATCCACCACTTTGTTGCACTTTTCTACAACTACGACTCAAAATGCTTGGGATGCATTGACACTGATGCAGATCCAATGCAGCTCACACGGAGAACGACATGAGGAATGGTTCAGATCAGTTCTGTCTAATCCACCACAGTGACACGTAGACATGACCAAACACTGATGACCCTCTGCTTAAGTGCCTGTTATCTTATGATATCTCTTCAGCTGGCAAAAACAAATCTTGCACTCGATGATTATCTATGATTATCAGAATGATTTAATGTCACTGGTGATTTTAGTGATCAAATACATTAAAGGTGATGATGATCTGGAGGCACAAGACACATCTTAAGAATAACCATTTACCAGAATACAGCTTTCCAAAACTGCAACGTGTAGGTGGGGGGTAAGATTTTGATTTTCCCTGTTTGCTATTGTCTCATCGCCGATTAAGGAGTCATGTAAGCAGTGAACCAGACCAAACTGTCAAAAGAGTTATTTCAATTCATTTGTTGTGCGATACATCAATACAAACTAGTTCATAAACCACCACTAATGCCCCTATCCCCTTTTAACGAACACCTTTACATTATTAATCTTAATCCAACAAGCTGCAGAAAGCATATGTGGCATATGAACCCATATCAGCAATGAATTTTAAATTGCAACATGCAATTTGTCAAGACATAATAACTCAGTAGGTAAAAAAAAAAAAAATAAAGTATTCATTGAAATCATTAAGGTTGCCCAACTATGAAAATAAATAAATAAATAAATAAACAGTGTCAGTTACACAAAAATATGTCAGCCAGTGTTGAGGTAAAATCATTCCCATGATACTGAAGCGCCAAAGGCAAGCACACAGAAAGCATTATTTTCCAAGCTGCCCAGCAGATGAGTTTATGCCCGTGGACCAATAAAAAAATATGGGCTGAAATGGTATTGGCACTTTAATATTGTATTTTCTGAAACTCAAAAGCAGATACATAAAACATTTACTACACTCATTTTCACCTGGAATGTGTTATTCTTCAACAAAACGAGAATAATCTGAAAAAAAGCTATAAAACTTAAACACATTTAACGTTTCTTTCAGGTTGTATGTTCTGATCACATTCGGCTACCATACATACAATTGTTGGGCTGAAAACACAAACTCAGGCCACTGTTCCTTATGGATTTAAATCAGATGGCCACAGATCTTTATTTCTGCTTCTGAGTTTCAGTCTGAAAACATCAGCCAGGAATTTGGGCAGAGAGAGTTAATTGAAAAACAAACATGGTAAATGAAAAAGGTTTTTGATAAGGCAGAGAACAGAAGGGTAAAAACAGAAGAGGGCTTTCATATGTACCTGGTTTCCAAGGTAGAACTGGTGATGTGAAGAACAATAAAATATAAATAGGTTAGAGCTTTTGGCATGTATTGACACTTTTTGCAGCACATTCAACACTTACCTTCCACTTGATTTTACCATGAAATTAAGCTATGTAAAACATTTCACAGTCACGACATTGCTTGCGTTTACTAAAACATCCTTTGTTTTCGGCGTAACAGGTTCAAATCTGCTTACCCGGTATTTGTTGGCACCGATTTGCTCCACTTGGAATCGTTTTGGACATTTGCATTTCGCTACCTGACGTGTAACCTGCAAACAGATTAAATTTGATTGCACAATAACTCTCTAAACACATCTTTAGATTTGAAAAACTCTTGGCCTGAGAGTTCGTATCACCTCATCTTCAATTTTGTCAGCATCTGTTAGTGGTTTGTAAGCGTCCTTGTTGGGATGAAGAGCTGCCACAAACTCGTAGTAGTCAATGTAGCCGTCACCGTCTCGGTCAAATATGTCTGCCACAGCGCTCATCTCCAGACGACTGGTAGGGAATTCTATTGAACAGCAATTGTGTTACAAACTGAGCATTTTTTTTTTAAACATGTTCATTGGTAAGTTTATGTGTTTGGATACTTACTGGAGGACAGAATGCCTTCTATGAACTCCTGTCGGGTCACCTTGCCATCTTGATCTTTGTCAATGCGGCGGAAGAAGTCCATGACACGAGACTTTTTATGATTCATCCAGCGCATGTAGCGCTTCCGCCACACATCGAAGTCGAAGTTGGCAAATTCCTTCAGCTGCACACAAAATATAAAGACTGATGTGTTCAAGCAGAAAAGACGCGAACAGCCAGGTTTGCAGTAACACAGAGAGCAGGTTACCTCTTCTAGTCTGTCCATGGCATCATTGAGTTTCCTCCTTCTGTCCAACGCCAGCAGCCACACGTGCTGCCACTTAGTGACCAGCAGGTTAACCCGGGGGTTCTTGGTTTCAATGGGAGCTTGTGTTGCTGACGCGTACATGGTTTGTGTGGGGGAACGTTTTCCTGTGAGTGAAAGACAAACACCTTCACCATGTAATCAGGAAGAATAGCTGAGCAATGACATCATACCAGGTGCTAAAATGGATAAGATGAGGATGTCGCGTCACCCTGCAGTGACTCAACACTGGGCCAGATGGCTCGGGTCATGCTCCATGAGGGGTATTTGTGGGATACATACTTCCAGGTCTTCCTTTGCCAAGCACGGGGATCTGAGACTGGTTCTGGGGCTCTCCGACAGGCTTCCTTTTGTGTGTCTTGGTGATTTTGTCAACATCTGGTTGCTTCCTGGTCATTTCCTCCATGAATGCCTGCAGGGAAAAGCAACAAGTATGCCTCAGTGCTAATGCATGAGCAGAAATAGTGAAATAATTCCTTTTATCTGCAGTTTGTTTGACTTCACCTGGTGTTCTGCTATGAGGCTTTTGACCTCTTCAATCTCCTGCGGCAGCACCTCCTTGTCCTTATCGTTGAGATTGGTCTCGGCCCACTGTAGCCAGGTCAGCAGATTCTCCAGCAGCTCCTGAGTGGCTAACAGCTCAGTGAGGGCCGTGCCCAATCGCTGCTGGTGCTGCCGGGCCCAAGCCTGCACCTGTAGCAGTAACATCACACACATCACTCATACTTTTTAGGAACAAAGCAATTCCTGTGCAACTAGGCACATACAAGTGTTACGCTGAAGCTTCAAAGGGCTACTATCCACACCACCAATCTTCACGGTAAAAAATCGTAATTGTTCTATCTTGATCCAAGTCGTGTAGTTCGGTCATACCTGAGGATATGACGGAGCTGAAAGGTATGTATGCGAGCATGCAGCTGTGAACTGACCTCTTCAAACCGGGCTTTAATGATGGTGTTCCAGTGTTTGATGGTTGTGATAGAGTCTGGATGGCAGATGGTCAGAATAGCCTCCCCCATGCTGGTTGCTTTATTTAGAGCCACTCGCTTTTCTTCCAGTTTCTTCATGAACTCCTTAAAAGTAGCACATGGAAAAAAAAAAAAAGTTTAGATATAAAATTGGATTCTTTTCAGGAAACATAAAAATTAAGCATTGCTCACAAGGTTGTTTTAATATTGGAGCGAGGCAGAGCAATTTCAATAAGATGAAATCATAGTGAAGAAAAAATATCTACAATACTGGATTTTTGGCATGAAAGATGACATGGCCAGTTACTGCAATTATAAAATCAGAGTCTTAACTGTTAAAACATGACAGCATGTTTCATTTATGTATTAAAATAACCACCTGTCAAAATATAAGTTTTGCTTAAGATAAAAAAAAAAAAAAAAAAGCTAAATATTTGCATTGCTTGCCTCGTGTTGTTCGATGAGCGCCTGCAGAGCCTCCTCATCATCAGGCAGGCTGCCATGGAAACGTAAACTCTGCTCTGCCTCGGCCAGCCACTCCAGCAGGATATGAACAGTCGAGTGAAACTCCTCCGCCTGCAGCCAGAGAACACGCATCGGTCAGGCTCACAGTCAGTTTATACATTCTATCTAATGATGGTAGTGGACTCCATCATACCTGACAGAGGGCCTGCTCCAGCCGGGCCTGTTTGGACACGGAGAGGTTGCACACTGTCTCCCAGCGGGTGCTCAGCTCCTGCATCTGGACTTTGACCCAGGACGAGTCATCATGGCTGCTCTCAATCAGCTCCCGGGCTGAACGTTTGAGCGCCTGAACGCTTACTGTCCTCTTTCCCAGCTCCTTCTGGAAAACCTGCAGGGACAAATCAGTGAAATATGTTTTTAAACAACATAAAACAGCCACAAAGATTTGTATTTTTCAAGCTTCACAGTATCAGACTTTAATTAACTAAGAGATACAACTGAAGCATATTTATCATTTCAGTGCAAAAGCACGACCCTAACTTGTAGATTACAAATATATTCAGCGTCAACAGTTGTTGGTGCAACCACAACTTTACTTGTGTTGCTGATGTTGTGCAGTCATTATTATTAACAATGCTGGTATTTTGCAATCATAACAGCGTGAGTTTTCCAGACATCCTTACTGAACAGGCACTCTCAGTGGAAATGTACCACAATGTGAGTCCTTTTGTTGTTTGAATTGATAGTCCAATTCCGGTCTGGTTTAAGGGTCCTTTGTTTTCTATTGTGATGCAAAACAACCAATAAAGAAAGGAAAGGGTGGCGTTAATGCAGCAGTGAAAACTTTTATGCTTCTTTTTGAAGTTGGGTTTCGATGCTGTCGCTAAAGACCAGTGCTCAACCGGTGGATCGACAAAGTGGGACATTCTTGGGGCTTTGGGTCACGCTGTGATGTGGTCTGGTATTGTTTTCTACCTTGTGGTTGTCTATCAAGTTGAGCACCAGGTCTATGTCTCCATGCACGGGCTGGTCCTCAGCCATCTGAGGCTCCACTCTGTAGAGCCAATCAATGAGAGCCTGGAGAGCGTCTGTAAATTGGCCGGAGAACAACAAGGCCTCCTCAAGCTTGTTTTGTCTGCAGGAGAGGACAAATCACAAACTGTGAGTGCAGAGGTCTGCAGGAGTACAGCGAACAGTCGCAGAAACAGATACGGGAAAATGCATCCTTACCTTTCAACTGATTTGCCACAAACTGTGTCCCATTTGTCCCTCAGTTCGCTCAGCATGTCGTCCAGCTTCTGGTTATCATCCTGCAGGGAGGTCTTGTCTTTCAGGGAACGTCCTGTTCGAGTTGTGGTGTCATACACTGAGTGTTTGCTGCCCAGAGCTTTTTGGAACTCCTGTGAATCAGAAAGTATCGTAAAGTAAGCACAATTTGACAGCAGTCCAGAGGTAGTGGATTGTTTCAAGTCTCAGGGTTACAGGGTGAACCATCACGGAGGATTTTCTTCCTGCTATTGTCAGCATGTCAGGCAGCATCCTAATCTGTGTGTATGTCTTTTGTGATTAAGTACACAATATTGTGTGAGGAACAAAAAAAGGAGGTCAAAACTCAAGAGCCACTGCTCCGCAGAGATTAAAAGTATCCAAAAGCAAGGTCACCCCTAATACATTTGGTCCATCCTGGGATTATGACAGGATTAGCACAACATCCGCACATAAGACTGCAGAAACAACAAGAGGGGACTGGCAGTCTGCAAAGCAAGCAAATGCATGACTAATGTGTTCTGTAGATAATGTAATTCCCATAAATGGCTTTCAGTGCTGGAATTGCTTCCAAACTCTCTTACATTACACATTAAACATGGTGCGTCAAACCGCTGTCTGGATGTTGTTTCTGTTAAATGTATGAAACTCTGTAGATGCTGTGAAAGGTCCCTGGTCCATGATAAGACGATGCTCGGTCACCTTGTGCTGGGCCAACTGCGTCTTGATTTTGTCCGGATCGTTGGCAATTTCCACTTCTGAGTCCAGAGTCTTCTCAGATTCGTCCAACCACTCCATCAGTTTATTCCAAGTTTCATGGAACTAATGACGGACAAAGAAACAATCACAGTGTAACAAAATTTTGAAAAAAAAAAAAAAAGGTATGATTTCACTTGATTTATTGCCCTGTTAAACATTCAGATGATTACGTTTTCAGGCCCAAGGAGGGAACAGAAAACCCACACTAATGAAAATGTTATAATAAGCTGCAGACAGAATATGAAACAGGCTTCATATACTATTCCCAGAACTTTCCAATGATAATAAAACGTGAAACGCAGCAGTGAAACAACGCTTATTTCAAACGAAACCTTAAAATGCACAGAACAGTACCTGTTTCGCCCTCTTCCTGGCATCGTCCAGCAAGCGTCCGCGTTCGACGGACCGCTGCACCAGCTTTTCCCAGCGGCCTTGCACGCTAAGCAGCAGGTTCTTGATCAGGACCACATCCTGTTTCTGGCTGAAGTACTTCAAATGTGTTCCTGTCTTGTCCAGGTCAATGATGTGGTCCCTGTGGGAGTTCACCTCTGTCACAAACATCTGCACAAACGCAGCAAAGAGAGAGAGGACAGAGGTTCAGGTCGGGTGTTGTGATACCAAAAGCCAGTGTAGGCTTTCGTTTGACAGCAGAGGTAAATTAATGAATGTGATTGATGTGCTAATAAGCTGTATACTGAATGACAAAACAGACTTGTTGAGTCATTGCTGGCTTGACTGATGAATTAGCAAATAGGAACTTCTCTTTTGTATACGATACATTTTCCACTAACTTTTCACGATTACGCACTCTCACAGCAGCTGGATAAAAGTACGGAACTGCATAAAAATGCGATTACTTCAGGAAAACAGCAAATGAAGTCACGCATAAAGATAAAAAAACAAAATGAATTTGTCGTCAGCATTTCATTTCACACCGGCGGTTGTGTAATCCTCTGTACAAACATTACCTTATGCTCATCAATCTGAAACATGATGGTCTCCAGTATGAGGGAGGCAGGGGAAACCATGTTCAGCGTCTGCTCCGCCTGGGTCAGCCAGTTGATGAAGTCCTGCAGGGAGTTGTGGAAATCCGTGGCCAGCGTCAAGGCTTCTTCCAGTTTCACCTGTAGACACAGTGTGAATCATCAGGCTCCAAAAGCACAGGGATGGAAGCGATCCTGTTGTCTTTATTACAACCTGTATCACACTATACAATAGTGAAAACAAACTGTTCGGTTGCTACAACACTAGATGATGAGGGGAGGAAAAAAGAACACGATTGCACATCACTTGTGCCAAACATGACCTCTATTTATACAGGGGAAGTTAACATCTCTGGAGAGGCTGATGGTGAAGCAGAAAGGGAATGATGAGCTTTTAATTGAATGAGTGAAACATCTATTGCTGAAAACATCCATTTGTTACGGCCGAGGCCATTGGCACAGGCTCATCACATGACCGTAAACGCTGCGCTAATGACATTACAAACCTGATGAGAGTAATGTGTTTCTTTCATATCTTGTGGGTCATGTCGAGAGTCTCGCTAAATATGGAACTGCGCTTTAATAGTCCGTGCTTATTTCAGAATACTCTTTCCTGCTTGGAAACAGTACAGTGGAATAGAGGAGTGCCACATTGCAGCAGAGAGGTTTGGCCAGCAGCTGCAGCTCTGCATGTGCTGTGAAGATTTAGCAGACTTTGAATTCCTGGGAACAGGACCAAAGTAAATAGGAAGCAAAATGCTACAGCAAACTCGCAAGGAGCCAGAATGAGGAGCTCCATATCTGGAGTGAGAGCGGTAAAGGGAAACGTAATTTATCTTCTTGCCATGTTAAAAACGATGATGTTTGTTTACTGCCGCCACAAAAGTGAGAAAATGTTCTTCCAAAGGACTAGATTTCCCAAAGAACAACACAGTGACTGTGGTGAGTCTTTATTTTGGCTCAAATATTAGTTTAAGCTCTATTATTTATTTTATGCACTTGTCAACTGGTCACCATGGCAACACATGAGACAAAACCACTGTTGTTCCACGCTGACTCGCCCGCTGTGATCTACAGTGTAACCACATCCTGTGTGCTTTTGCCAGAACTCTGTCCTTACACCATTCATTATCGGCACCGGGATTAGAGGCTTACGTCTACAGAGTCATGGCTCAAGTGTGTGTCAGTGATCTCTCACCGAGACCCGAAGCTGAAGTTGTGAATCATTAAGCTAAGAGCAGTGTTTATCTGCCATCCTCGCCACAGCCCCAACTAACATACCCTTCTTTCAGCGACCTTCCCCTGCACGGCTTCCCATTTGTCCTTCAGGTTGGTGAGGTCCTGCTCCGTGTTGCTGTCGGGACCCTCGGGCGTCACGGCGAGCAGTTGGTGACCTTTGTTCAGCAGCTCCTGATACAGCTCCTCCTTCACCTCGAAGGCAGAACACAACTCCTGCGAGACACAATGGCGCGGGGAGAGCGATGCTTTTCGTCAGACTAAATTACATTTCAGTGCTTTAGTTCTGGATAACAACGTGAGAGTCTGCAGTGCCGAAAATGCATTGGATGGATTTTGTCAGTGCACTTTCATTTTTACGTTAGTCCAACTCGAAACCAAAAATGGTGAAACACGCTACGGCTCATGTATAATGTTACTAATTGTTGTTACTAAGTTGTTTTTTAAGTATTCCCTCTGTTTTCAGGTCCATAAGATGTCACCACTGCTGCTTTTTTAGGGAGAGTTTGTTGTGAAAGTGTCTCGAGTTTCTCCATTAGAGGAAAGGAAAACAAAGAAGGAAAACATTCCTAAATACATTATAGTCTGACATGGCCGAATCAATTTGAAACACTTGAGAGGCTTTTTGTTATCTCCTGCAGGGGGATGCAAGTAGTGTATTTTGCAGTGTCATTTAATTTTCACACTTCAGATAAAACACAGAAAAGACATAGTCGTCTCCTTACAAGCCTGCCATCTGTACGCGGCCTTTCATATTGTTAAACACATACCAGATGGGCGTTAAGCTGCTCCCGGGCCGTGTCTGGTAAGCCTCCCACAGCCTTTGATGCCAACAGCTGACGTTCTGTGTCTTTCAGCCACTGCTGCATATCTTCTATCTCACCATGGAAACCTTGGGCCTACAACACAATACAACCTGAGTCAGTACAAAAGGTGTCACACACACTCATTGTTGGCAACCTATGGCTCAGAGAAGAGGATGTCTGAGTTATTAATTCCTTGGATTGATTTAGCTACCAGAGCTGGCTATCTGTGGCAGCATGAATTAAAATGAAATTTCATAAATGAAATGATGATGATGAATCATAAAAATAAGATTTTTTTGAATTATTTTGAATTAACTTAAGTGAAATGAAATCTTGATTGGAGTTTTCGGGACTTTTTTTCTGATAAATTCCCTCTCAATCTGGGACAGATCATGTGTTTTTTTTATAGAAGCATTTCTTGAATAAAAAGCTAAATCCAGGAAATATTTCTGCTTCTCATATCCCTTCTCACATCAAAGCACCCTGCTAAATGTCAAGTTATGAATATAAACTCCACAGGATGCAAAAGGAATGAGGAGGGAGGAGGAAGAGGGGGATTCATTCCTCCGAAAACAATTTATGACTTTGACATAACACACTTGCTCCCCTGGGAGGAACGAATCAATCACAGCTTATTAAAAAAACATATCAATAAACGCAAATATGGCCTGCTGCAAAAAAAAAAACTTTTTCTACCTGAAGCAGAGCGCTCTCCAGTTGTTGCTTTCTCTGCGTCGTCTTCTCAAGAATGTCTTTCCACCGCTGGTTCAGGTTCTCCAGTTTGCTCTGCAGGCTAGAGGCTTCCTCTCCAGCGCTTGACTCCACCAGATCATTACCGGCTTTATTGACCGTCTCAACTGTCGCCTTATGAGCCAACACGTCATTTTGGAGAACCTGGAGAGACAAAATGCACCAGAAACGACAAGATGTTGGGTGGATGGATCTAAATCTGCATGGGTAAAGCTTGTTATTGGAGTAAAGGATCATAAATCTACTGCCTCCTCCTGTTTCCGTGGATTGAATGAAATGTAAAGTGACTTCGACTTTTGTCGTACATGATGTTTGGCGAGTTCTATCTCGATGGCTTTGGGGTCTCCTCCAGCCTTCCTCTGCTCGTTGAGCAGCTCCTCGGTGTGGCTCATCCACGCCAGCAGCTCGTCCAATGCGTGTTGGAACTGGCCCAATGCCAGAAGGCCTCCCTCCAGTTTGTGCTGGATTAATGACAGATTAAACCATTAGATATGGCAGCGGGCGCAAGCACTTGACCTGCATACAACACAACACATTCCACAGCCTGTTTGATCCATTACTGAGGCTGTTTTCTAGCCCATGAGGAGCTGTAGAAGTATATTTTATCTTATATCTTTTTACATCTAGATATCACTATTTTCAAATCATTATATTTCATTTTCTTTCATTTTTTTAAAGCTTTCCTTCTACGTGTTCCCTTTTCTGACCTGCCGGCTGATGATCTTCTCATCCAGGTTGTCCCACAGCATCTTGAGCTCAGACATTGGCTCCTGGATGGCGCTGCGATCTGCTTCTTCCGTCACCTTCTTCAGCAGGAGGCCCGCCTGATGGTTCAGGCGCTCCATCTCGATCTGCAGCTGGTACGCCTCTCCTTTGAACTCCTGTAACATCGGCACATACAGCGGTACACCCAATTAGTCAACAGAAGTAAAAAGCTTTATGAACAATACATCGGGCCCTATTAGCTTTCGCTTTTCAGCACAAGCATTTGTCTTATTGTACATCAAAGACAATGCCGCTATTTTATGAAGCTAGAGCCTTTATACCTGTACAAAACAGGCTACCTGGGGCAGGTTATAAACCATGCACTCAGCATAAACACAGCTGGTACATGAATACTGCAGTCAAGTTCAAGCAGTAAATTAATAAACCAGCAAAGAAGTGAAACATCTTGTTTTCAGCATATAAGGTTATTCAGCCGCAAACACAAAAGGCAACACCGTACCTTGAGCTCTACAATCTGCTGCTTGACAGTTTCCAGGTCTGTGCCTACAGGTGACATTGAATCCAGTTTGCTCTCCAGAATATCCACCCAGTCAAACATACCCTGCGTACACGGTGGGAGACCATTGTTACTCAGAGAAAACAAAGCTTAGTTCACAGGGCGTCATGTTTCACATTTGGTGTTGTGTTATGCACTAAAACTTACAGTTGGTCTGCAGTAAATCTATATGGTTGATAAATTAGGTAAACAAACACAGTAAAAAGGGGAAAAACAAGACCTGAACTTAAATATCATCTTAAAAGAGGAATTTTTCAAGTTAGTAAAATTAAAGCAGCCGTGTAAGGACTGCTCCTTTCTCAGAAGAACTTTTTACACATCCAAAGTTGGGCCAAATATAGCAGAGCACTGTGGTTGGTGTTTATTGTTGCAAAATTAATAGGTTTCTCATAAAATGTTGTATCACTTCAATCACGTGCAATAAAAAAAGCACTGTAATCTGTGGTTTCATCTGAAGGCCATAAAAACTGTCTGGATCACTGTGTGTGTGTGTGTGTTTAACTTTCAAACACATGTATACATCTCACTGAACAAGTTTGTTTTATTACTAGTAGACAATGAAGACAAATGAAAAATAATAGCAATGAAAACGTCTGTTTTATGAGTGAAGATTTAGGGTAAGTGCAGAAAAAAACTGCACAATAACAAACTTACTGTGTCACACTTGAAAATTATTAGACAATTATTTCAGATTAAATACAAAGAGGCAGCACTAATAGTACCTGCAGACCATCCTGAAACTGCACAGCAGCCTGCATGGCTTCTTCCAATCTCTCTACTCTCTCCTTCCAGGTTTTGTTGAGATTTTCCCACGCTGAATTCACCTGGAAACAGGACACAAGTACTTCATATGCAAGAAGGTAAACGACGAGAAGATGTCAAGGTATAAGGGAGTGAAGAGGAAAGCAGGTGTCCTCGTAAAAGATGGTTTACCTCATCAATACTCTTCTTTATCACAGGTTTATCAGGTTCCCCGCAGGCAGTCATGAGCTCTGCACCCTGGTTTTGAACCGCATCAAGCTCTTCCTGCAGCCCGTCGATCTCCTCCTTAAATCCCTGTAACAATAAAAAAGCAGTTTTACAACAGAATTCATCACTTTTCATCATCCATTGGTTGATTCAACAATCTATATCTGACCTCCACAAACTCCTGCTGCTGTTTGACAACTGAAGGATCGACTCCGGGCTCCTCCAGCTCTCTCAGCAGGTCCTGGCTGTCTTTGATAGTGACGATGAGGGCGCAGTGGTCGCACCAGAACTTGTCTGCCAGGTCCATCACATCCAGCAGCTTCGCCTCCCGCTCCTCCAGCAAGGCCTGGATGTCACTCCAGAGGAACACCATCTGGTCCAGTTTGTCTTGTACAGCTTGAAAAATGACAAGTGACACTTGCAGTGAATACACAATAAATCAGCGGCGTTAAATATGGAACACAAACATGAAGCGTCAGCATGTGTGCTGCTGGGGAACACATCTCACACATTAGAGGTTTAATGAGAAACTGTTTGGGGCTCTGCTTTGATTTTTTTTCTTGTACCTAAAAAAAACAAAAGGCATTCCCATTAAAGCAACACCTGGAGAAAAGCTTTTGTAGTCCAGTGAATACAATCTTTGCCAAAACTCAAACTAAGATCTAAAAACAAGGATTTTAAGAATGATTACACGTTTTAATAGCAAAAGAATATTTTCCTGCTGTTGACCTTTTATTACGCAATTTGTCTTACTGGCTCTTATAATTATCCCAGAGCCTTATTGTGGTTTAACCGTCCTAATTGGATTTAACCGAATAAAAAAGAAAGGGAATAAAATTTAATTAAACAAATATGATTTGGTATACACCGTACCTTTGGCAGATATGTCCTTGTCTGCTCCTTCCGATCGTGCGATCATCTCCTCGCCTCGTTGCTTCAGTGTCTCGTAAGAGGGCTGCAGTTTTTCCAAATCCACAGAGACGGACTTATTTTCAGTAATCTGCTCCTTGATCTTGTCCACCTCCACTGAGATGGAAGGAGGCTGCCGCAGACGGTCAGCGATCCGCTCCAGGGATTCGAGCATTGGGTCAATTTTATCATGGAACTGGTGGAGAACGAGGACAGGAAACAACTCAGTTTGTCTTTATACTTCATGAAATAATATTAATAGATTAATCAATTAAATAAATAATGAATTGATGAATCAAGAAAATAATAATAACAAATTTAGCATAATTCCTGAAGTCAAACATGTTATAATATTATAAAAATGTTGTAGCTGCTTATAATCTCTTTTCGGCCCACCCAATACATATTCATCTGTTATAAAATAGCAAAAAGACCGAATTATATCAGACAATTTTAGGGAAGTCAGGATGTGAATATTTCTTTAACATTTCACTAGACATAAAAATGAATGCAGTGAACAGCAGCTCCTCACCTGGGTGGATTTGGAGATGGCTTCATCCAGAGTAGCAGCTCTCTGCTTGACGTCAGCCTTGAGTTGGGTGTAAAGTTGGTCTGTAGCTGTGTACTTCTCTCTGATGGGCACTCCCTCCACAGGGCTGAGTTCAAGTAACTGAGGCCCGGTCTTATTCATCTTGTCAATGTGGGGCTTGTGCTCGGCAATCAGCTCCCGCATTTGCTGTAGAAAATACAACATTTTAGATACGTTTTCTATTTCATAAATCGTTGTGCTAAAAATAATCTCCTGTATGCTTCTTACCCTGAGCTCCTCCTGCTGCTGCCTGAGTGTCTCGTACTCGATGGCAGGTGGAGGCAGCTGGCTGAAGGTGCTCAAGGTTTCCTGAAGCCAGGGCCACATCTCCTCGTAGGTCTCCCAGAACTGACTGGCCAGAGACTGGGCTCGCTCCAGCTGCAGACAGCGCTCGGAGTTCAGCTGACTGACGATGCCGTACTTCTCCAAGAGAGTCTGGGTCTTGGCCTGATTGAAAAACAAGAAGACTCCTTAATCCATGTGCTATTTTTTTATGAATAATTGCCTGTTTCATATTACAAAGAAATTCTTTTAACCTTCAAGATTTCTTTTTCCTCCGGGTTTTTGCTGTTCATGATGGCCTTTCCTGTTTTCACAATGTCATCCACAGCATCTTTGTGCCTCATGATGTCCATGGAGAAAATCTGGAAAACCGGTGGAGTGAGTTATAGTGGACATAACATAACAAACGGCTGTGTTTACTGTACTTTGTTTAATTGGAGGCCTGTCTATCCATACACTCACACACTCACACGCTCTCACACACACACACAGTGTGACAGGCTAACCTTCTGTGCTTGGAGCTGAGCTGTGGTTTGGTCCTGCTCCAGCCTGATCTCGCCCATCGACAGCAACTTCCCTTCAGCTTCAGTCAGCCAGGACAGTTCACCGTCTGCAGCCTGTTCAAACTGGAAACAGACAAAAATTATTTTCTACTGTTGAGAACATTTAAACTCCAAATTAGAAAATACGGAAACAAACATACAAGAGTAATAACAATAAGAAGAAACAGAAACGCCAAATTAGAAGTGGCTGCTTATTAATTCCTCTAGTTTTACCTGCTGTGACTTGAGTATATCAGCGTTGATCTGGTCGACCTGCTGGGTGATGGTGTCGCAGACGGCTCTGTACCGCTCATTATCCTCAGTGACCAGCTTATCCAGACTCTCGCGAGTGTGCCAAGGGATCAGATCCAGGAGAGAACTGCTCAGCTCATTTAGCTTGTCCATCGCTGGTTTTTGGTCTTTGGTCTCTTTCAACAAGGCCTGGGTAAGGTTCACAAAGGAAACACCAACTTAAGGATAATAAATCAGCTCACTGAGTGTTACAAGATATTTTATGTTAGAGGTTACATTTGATACTTATTTCTTTACAAATTACCTTCTGCCTGTTTTGTGCATGAAGGAGCTGCTCGCCCACTAGTTCCTGATCAGCAAACATGCTGGTCTCAGCCTCTACGTTGTCAAGCCAGGAGCTCAGGTCCTCGTGGGTATGTTGCAGCTTGGTAGAGAGACTCAAAACCTGCTCTAATTTCTTTAAAACGTTTTCACTCATAGAGTTGATCTCAGCATACTTTGTTTTTATTCCATCCAGTTTGCCTTGGATAACAATCACCTCATCACCTATAAATGGAAAGTAGATCATCATATTAATTAATTAGTTCAGGGAGTTTTGTGTTTCTGCTGCAGTATAGAGTACGGTACAGTACACTGCTTGGCTGAATGCAGAAACTAAGAACAAGATTCATGTTAGCAGCATCCTCCATGTTCTGTCAGTGAGAAGTTCATTGCTAATCAGAACATTCAAAAAGAGTTAATGCACATTCAAAACAGATTCCAACAAATGACGTACTTTGCCCTCAATCATAAACATACTGACTATTAAAGGTTAGCTTAGCTTAGCATACAGACTGAAAACGGGGAAATGGCTAGCCCGGCTCTGTCCAAAAATAACAAAATATGCGTACCAGCACCTTTTGAAGCTGACACATTATATCTTGTTTGTTTACTTTATACGAAAAAAAGTGAAAAAATGACACAATGCGGTTTTTGCCATTCCTTAGCCAGATCTTCTAACTTCCTGGAG
The DNA here is from genome assembly GCA_028641955.1 of Protonibea diacanthus. Lineage (NCBI taxonomy): Eukaryota > Metazoa > Chordata > Actinopteri > Sciaenidae > Protonibea > Protonibea diacanthus. The sequence continues at coordinate 13,978,975 of CM053989.1, forward strand.
TCTTCTCTGGTGGTCACGCTGACCGACAACACTGATGGTACTATCTTCTCAACTAACTCAGCAGGAAATCAAATCACTACATCTTGATGATGTCGTCACATTTCTCTAAATAAGTTTGCAGATGGGACGCTGTCAGTGCTTTCTGAAAATTAGATTTCAACTAATTTTGTCATTTATGATCCTGAAAAAGAGTTCGCTTGCTAAACAAGGACAGAAACCTTATGATGTGTAATACAGAGACAGAACTGTTTGCTAAGATTGAACTGTGAGAGTCAGAAAGTCAGACATGCCTGTTGTTTGCTTCAGGAGCTCCATCCCATTAGAGATGGCTTGGTCAACGTTCTTCTTCCTCAACTCAATATCACTTTGTAGAGCCTGAAAGGAAAACACGACCTTAGAAAGTCATTGAAAGTGACAAGAAACTCTTTAATGATGACACACAGATCACTTAAATAAACTGAAACATGATTGATGCAACTTAAATGAATGGACAACATAATGCTCGGCCCTGAGGAGGAGTGTATACCCGTTGTTCCGCCAGTTGCTTTTCAAGAACATCTATTTTGTAGTCCTCCACGGACACTTCACTCAGCCTCGTGTGTGCCTCGTTGAGCCAGTTCATGAGGGCCACCTCGTCCTCTCCGAACAGCTGGGCGTTCGCCAGGGCTTGCTGCAGCATCTCAGCTTTCCTCCTGCATCGCTCCTGGAGCTCTATGTAACTGGCCTGGGTGGTGTCCAGTTTGGACTGTACAAACTCCTTATCGTCCACTGAACTCACAGTTCTGAGCATCTGACCCAGACTGACGGCCTGAAACAGGTCTTTACTGTGATTCATTATCTCCTCCTCTAAGGCCTGATCGCAGGGGACGGGGAAACGAACCGAGGAGATATGACACAAACAGAAAACACACACATAAAACAAAAAACGCGAAACATAAATTTAATGAAAAACGGAATGGGAAATAATGAAAAGCACAAACTTAAAATAATGAGCAAAATGAATGAAACTGAACATAACTGATTGCACACATGGTAATGACGTAAGATGTATGGATATTACCTTATGCTGAGAGATCTGATCTTCCAACTTAGACGTCTCAGTGCCGATGGCTTCGGAATGGACTAGGTGTTTCTCAGTGGCTCCGAGCCACTCGCTCAGGGGCTCTAGGGTCTCGTGAAACTGCTGAGTGACCACTAAGATGCTCTCTAGTTGCTTGTGCCTGACACATTTATGCAGATAATAACAGTGGATTAGTGACAGGCAGGTTTGTTCACTTTGCCGCTGAGAGTTAGATGACGACTGAAGTGTTTGCACTGTCCACATTAAGCAACAACCAGCAGTCATTTAGCTTAGCTTAGCACAAAGGCTGGAAACAGGGATGATCTGGCATTCACATATACAGATTTTGTTTCTTTTGGACAGAGCCAGGCTAGCTGCTTCAATCCAGTGTTTGTGCTAAGCTAATCTAAAAGTCTGCCTGCTTTATATTTATTGTACAAACATTAGAGTGGTATCAATCTCATTTAATTCTCAGCAAGATAGAGAAAACATTTTCTGAAATGTTTAACTAATCCTCTAAGCTTCAGTGGGAGGAAAGTAAAAGTGAATTTAGGAGTCTGACATTCTTAATAAGTTTTGACTATTCCCAGATCCACAAATTCATTTAGTGAGGGAAAAAAAATCACAACACTTTAAATCATAGGAACACTTTTCATTAGCAAGATTTAATTCTAAGGCACACTGAAGCAGTTCCTTTAGAGGGACGTTTAATATTACAAGTGTTTATACAGACCTGCTTTCAGCCTTTTTCAGCAGAGCGTCCCACCTCTGCCCCAGGCATTCGATCTCTTTTGCAACCTTCTCCTTATCCACAGACTCTGCCAGTTCTGCAACCTTCCCTCCCTCTTTTTTTATCAGCTCCACTGTTGGCTTTCGGTCATCCAGCAGTCTCTGTAAGAGCTGTCAAAGGCGAACAAAGGAGGAGAGTTATTGGGCGCCTTTAACATGCTCTAACCACGAGAATCGCTCGGTGGTGAAAAACAGTAAATCTAACAGGCACAAATTAAGTGTCCATTAAACTGAGAGCTTTGTAGACCACACTCATGTTTCACAATGGATGTCAATTAAATAAGATGAATGGCAAAGTCATAATGTTGCGTTGGTTTTCGCGTGTTGAAGTTTTTATAGCATGTGTTTATGTGTTTGTGCCACGCGATGCCAGCTTACTTTCTGCTCTTGTATCTGCGCCTTGACCACTTTGAACTCGGCAGATGGAGGTTTCTGATTGGCCATAAGCTCCTCCGTGTCAGTCAACCAGCTGAGCAGTGACTCCAGGGCATCCTGGAACCTCCCACAATGCAACAGGGCTTCGTGCAGCTGGGCTGAACGCTCAGCAATCTGCAGATCACATGGTAAATATAGACGTCATCTGTTTGAAGGTTGACTTTAACTGCGCCCAGTAACTCATCAAAGGATAACACGATAACAAATAGTTAAAGAACAAATGACTCAATGCTAATATCGCTTTATGCTTAAGATCAACCAAGTCAGACCGGTAGTATAAAACAAATAACCTTTTTATTGAGGGTATTCCACTTTGTGTTGACTTCCTCCAGGTCATCCTCAAGCTTCCTGGTGCTGGTGCCTTTGGCAGCAGTTTGGATCAGGCCCTGACCGAGGGAGTTGATGTCTTGAAGCTGGGTCTGCAATGGGTCGATGTCTTCTTTCTGGAAAGTCTAAATTAACATGGAAAAATGTGCTCAAATTACAATGTGATCAGAGTCATTTGAAGACCAATTCCCCTTCTACAGTGAGTCTAATTACAATATTGCCTCCTGTCATGACTCTGTCTTCTGAAAATCATTTTCTGTTACTGAGCTTCACACAAATCCACTCTCTGAAAAGGTACCCAATACCCCAAGGTACTAAAGGTACTCCAGATCCCAAATCCAAAGACTGCTGCAACATCACCTCTGGGTTAGTGTTAAAAATCCAGCTGACATAAACATCCCTCTGACCAGTCAGCAGCTTTCAGAAAAGCGAACAGTTAAAACACAGATGTGGATAATCACACTGACAGACTTCCAGGCTGAACTAGTGAGCACCAAACCAATTTCACTCATCATGTAATCAGATATGAATGAAAAACACCAGCTGCCAGAGAAACTCATCTAAAGATGTGTATCATCGAGTGAAACATGTGCTGGACCAGCTAATGAGCAAAACTCGGAAGTGAAGGAAGAGGGTATTTTTGGGCACCTGTGGGGAGAAATGACCCATAGGGTTCATTTCAGGACATGCAGCGATGGCATTCAGTAAGGCCTCGATCTCCTGCTCTCCTACGTGATGAAATGTCTGTAAACTTTTAGGCAGACAGGCCTCCACTGATTGCAAAAACTCTTCCAGCTCTTCCATGCTGTATTTGGACGCTCCTTGTTGTACAGTACATGGTTTTGTTGGCTGGCGGTTCTCTATGGGTAGAGTTACAGAGTTTCCGTATGTCTCAGGCTGTGTCACCACCACACTAACCAACTCACAGTTGTCCTGAGATGATACATCCTCTAACAGCTCAGCAGTGGATAACTCATCATAGTCTGTTAAAGTCCTTGAACGCCAACCAGAGCTCTCGTTTTGAGTCCTGGAGGCAGACCCTGAAGATAACCTCCCTGTGGAGTATTTGTACTCTCCATTGCTGAGGGTATCCTTTTCATTTAGATCCACCACACCAGATTCTATTTTCCGTGGCTCCTGGACCAAGCTGCTACTGTGGTAAAGAGACCGGTTATCCCTCGTAGGTGAAAAGGGGAACTCCTCCTGCCCTGAGCTGAGTGATCGCCCAGCTCTCAGATCCCCAGACATATGCATGGCCTCTGAAGACGAGAGGCTCCTTGTGCCGGGGCCTACTCTTTTGTGGGATCTATTAGCATGTCGTTCCCTATCTACAGTAGGGCTGTAAAGACCCGAATCCTCTTCAGATGTCAGCGAGCTGGTCATACTCTGCCCTCTCCTGCCATTGATCAACCCCGGCCTCTCAACACTCCCAGAGCCCAAGGTTCCACTGCGGCTTGCATACTCGCTTAAATTAGTGGGGGCAAAAGTCCGCCATGACCGTCGCTGATGTGGATGATCCTTCTTCTCTCCTCCCTGGAGACGTGATTTGGGCAGCACCGTATCAGTCGCCCTGATCATATGCCCATTGAGTTTAAGTCCATCAAAAACCACACGCTCATCCAGCATGGCGGGTTTGCGGGTCCGGAGCTCAAATGAACTGGAAGCCGAGAGGGCTCCGTTTCCACAGAGGCTGCTGAGGTCTAACGTGCGATGAGTGTAAGGTAGGGTGCCTGTGAAGTGCCGGGATGAAAGGCTGCCTTTAGAGCCCGAGTCTATCTGCTCATTGAGCCGAACAGTGTCATAAATGGATCTCTGGGGCACATAGCAGTCGTCAATGTTCAGATCCTCCTCCTCCCCCTTCCCTACACAGGAAGGGTTTTGTCTGAGGCAATCTGGTCTGCTCAGCGGTTTGCCCATGCTAAAACAATTGTCACTACTCACAACAAAGAAAAGATTAAAAGGATGTAGTGAAAATCCTTTGAGGTATATGTTGCTCTAGTGCACACTGAGTAGTTTTAAAAGAAGCACAATGTGAGAAGCTGTGTGCAAAATAATCATATTTGTCTTCTCTTAAATGAGAAGTTAACAAATAAATACTACAGGTTTCCACTTGTTTTTCCAAAAGAAAACTACAATTACTAGTGGAGATCTTCTCTTAAAGATAAAAGACACAATTAAGTTGATCTTGATTAAAAAAATAAAGGCTTTAGAAATACAAATATGTCAAACAATATAAAAAATTATATCCTAGGACTGTATAGCAGCTTCATACTCTGTATTAGGAATGAAAATCCAGTCCTTCAATACAATCACCTATCCCAAAAATATTCCTCTTGGCTCTTCTCCGTGCATTGCCAAAACTTAATCACTATCCCGCTGGTCCAAAGTGCTTCTTTTTCCCTGAAATCCTCGCAGCATCCATGCGAGCCAAAGAAAAATCTTCAGTGCAAAGTGAAAATATCCACAGACAAATCCAGCGGGCTCTACCAAAAACTGTGGGCAGTTCTGAGGAGAGCTGGTACTCCTGGATAAACAAAAAAGCCTGCCCTCTCTCTCTCATCGCTCCCTTGCAATGACAGACACCCTCCTGGCAGAGGGTTTCATGCCCCGCCCCCGCTCATTATTCAGACAACATCTGCCACAACTCCATTTGTGCTCAGAGCCGCTCCGGCACATGTTGATTGGTGGACACATGACCCTTTTTTTTTTCCTCCTTTCTAATTCCCCCTTATGTCAGCATGGCCCATATGACTTCACTTCTAAGCCATCTTCTGCATCCTGACACAATCACTCACTTTTCCTTGTTTTTTTTCTTTCTTTCAGTGACTAAGGGAATGGGAAGGGGAGGCGATACACACCAGATTTTGTACTTAAAAAAAAAAAAAAAAAAAAAAAAAAAACCTAGACCAACAGGCAGCAGCAGCTCCCACTTTGATGACATCACACTATGCTGAAATAGATACGCATTTTTTCCTTTTTTTTTTCTCTCTCTCTTTGCCCTTTTTTTCTTCCCGTGGACGGTTGCTGTGGACCCTGCAGATATTCTTAATTACTGTGGAATGCTGAGGGAGGCACAGGTCCCAGGTAATTTAACACCGAAGGCTCTGCCAAGTGTATGAAGGCGCTTTTTATGTCCAGCGACCGGGGTAAGGGGAAGAAAGGAGGATAGAAGAGATAATGAAAGGAATTTATTTTTGTTTCCTGGACTGTCTACACCACAGTAGCTCAGTAAGGAGCTGAACAATCCCAACTTCTTTGTCCAGTCCTGCACGCATGAGAGGAGACGGAAAGAGGAGGCTGACAGAGATAAATAAGAAGTTAAGATCTAGTGGGATTTTAAAAAAGGATGTTCAGCCACCAAAACCTGGATACTTTTTAAATATTTAAGCTTTTGAATGTATGAATACAAATGATTTTTCTTTTTATTATTCCTTTAGTCATTTCCTGGCAGCTGCGGGTCTCTTTGTCCCCCCCCCCTGTCCCATATAGCTTCGATACTTTGTGAACTTTACATAAATTGTGAACGCTGCATTTCATCTAAGCGCTGCTGGTAATAAGTTAAAAGTTGAAAAGAGGACACATATTCCAGGCCAACAAGTGAAAATGCTTTTATAATTACACCTCTCATCAGCTTCTCTAAACAATGAGGCACAGAGAAGTTTATTTGACAGCGCAACAGCAACTAAGAGCCAAGGTTGAGTCAGACAGGGAGAGAAACATGTGCTCTCTCTGTGTGTGAGATACCTGAGCATTATCAAATCTCAACGGCGTCAATAAAAAAAATATATCTTTACCTCAGAACTTTTGCTGCTGTTCTTTTTAGATGTATTGAGCTGTAACTTATAATAAATTGAACTTAGAGAGGAGCTTCCCGAACTCGTCTGCATGATTCTCTAGAAAAATGTTTAGTATCATTAAGTGGGGCAGAGTATTTTTCCTTTAAAAAAAATTGATGTAAAAATGTAATAAAATAGTGACAAAAGTCCATCATAATTTTCCATAAATAAACCAAAAACCCAAAGATATTCAGTTTACCGTAACAGAAGACTAGAAACCCAGCAAATATACACTTTTCCAAAGCTACAACTAACAATTGTGGGTATTGAGCTTAAAAAACGACTTCAACAAATAATAAATTTAGCTTGATTTAGTTATTTTCTAGCAAACCAAGCAGACTCACACTATTGTATTGGCTATAAAAGAGTCAGCTAATCAGCCGAGGAACCTGAGGTCTGAAACAACATTCATCTGCTTATAATGGATTTTCCACTGTCACTAAAGTGTTGTGGGAGTGTACAGAGTATTGTTTAGATTTACTTGAGGACTGCTAAGTAAGTCTACACGGGAACCAAAGACTAGAAACCTTTGAATAAAAGAAAACTCAGCATAATCGCCTTCCAACAAAACAATGTGTACTCGCCCTGTATAGTAACTGACCTGTGGAAGTTTCATGTTTCACTTTAAGAATTGTGTATCTTTGCTATGTGGCAGTGAGTAAGCAACAAGTATGTGGTCACAATGACACTTTTTACCCTCATCAACTCGAATGAGGTTGGCTAAAGTGTGATTCACTTGGCAGAAATTCCTTTCTGTTTTTCAAGAGCCACTGATGTAATGTCTGAACACTGGAAAAGACACCCACGCCAACCCCCTGTAGTGTTGAATCACTGGAGCTGCCCTCTAAGGTACACGTAAAGATATACATACACCAGGACTCTCCGTCTCCAGCTCCTACAAATCTCATGTGAAAAACAAGAGTAAACACATGAAGTCAGGCGTGTCTCTTTCAAAACTTGACCTAAAATGGTAACAGCACATGAAAGAGGTGAATCCAAGGGCTGTCTTTCTCTGTTTATTTCTTTCTCGCCAGCTGCCAATAAAGCTCACTTACCTACAGTAACAAGAGCCTGATCCACTCAATATAAAACACAATTTGACTGCATCATCTAATGTTTTCATGCTGCAACTAAATAAAGAAGCAACTCAAGTCCCAGTACCGCTCTGCTGTAGTACTGGTGCAAATGAGTACAAAGGGGATTTTCCAACCAGCAGCTGAGGCCGTATATGTGCCCTCTCAACCCAGACCGGTGACAGGACAAAGAGGGGGTGAGAACGTGCACCATGACAACGCTGCTCAGCAACAATTTGAATCAATCACGTCTTTAATAGTGAGCCTGCAAGGCCTTTAAACCAAACTCCACGGAACAAACTCACACCCCCACCCCGTCTACCCCTGTGATATTTTAATCCATGTAACTCAACTCCTATATGAGTACAGCACCATCTTAATTGAAAAAAAAAAAAATCCCATGACCTACATCTTAGGACAGATCTGTGTCATTTGCCTATACACGCCTGTTTACATTGTTTTATTGTAATACTATATAATACTATATATAAATGAAGCAGTCCTTTATCATTTCACCTCTAAATATAAGGAGGATAATCCTCTTTTGGAAAACTCCACAGGAATTTACAGGCTTTTAAAATATTTAGCATCTGTGTGTAAATCTTGCTAATGGCTACCCGTTGTTTTATCCCTTACTGATACCAACAAAAGCCTCCATGATTTCATACACAATATGGAGACTCAGAGGAATCGAAAACACGCCATTAGGATAATTAGGAAGCTATGCATTTGCACCAGCTAAAAAAACCTACTACTAGTGTGTGCTGATAACAAATCATAATTAACATCCTTCATTTAAAAAGTGCAGATGGAAGCACATGCAATATAATCCATGAGAGCAGAATTACATAGCTAGTTTGTCTAAATTATCAGGTGGCATTTTGCTTTTTGAATTATACATAATCACACTGACTGAATTAACTGGGAAGCAAAGCTTAATGGGCCCTCAGGCCAGCACTAAACACCACAAGGTTTCATTTTAATGGTTGCTAACAATCACTTTACTACTGTCTTTATCAAAATGGTCAAATCAACACCAGGCTACTCTAAGTTTAGAGCAGCAGGCGCTGAAGCTTCAAGCGTAAAAGAGCAACAATATCAATGTTCAGAGATCAGGATGCAGGGCCAGCTTCATTATTGGGACCATTGAATCATGTGACGCCCTGCTGGCGACCACCTGGCTATGGCGGTCCATCCCTCTTCCACCATCATTGCATATGGGCCACAGCTCTTTTGTTGACACCAGATGCCCTTAATGAACCAGCAGTCCCCAGAGGATTGTCACGAATGTAGCAAGTGTGCTCAGTGAAGAGGCTGCTGGTAATCTGCCCCAGTGCATGGTTTAGTGAAACACAAGGGGGAATATAGCTTTTAGCATATATACACATAGTTTATATATATATATATAACCATTCATAATAACAATAGAACTAATATTTGTCAGTGACTGCCAGTTTGGACATCACAGGGGACATTTGTCATGCTTGTCACAAAGTTTAGATAAAAAACAAACAAACAAACAAAAAAAAACATAATGTTAACACATCTATGTTTAAAAACTGAAATCAAATATATGCATGTTGCACGTTTAAATCTCTCTTAATGAATGTCACATAAATGTAATTCATGGTGGTTGGTTGATTGGTTGTCAGACAAAAAAAGACATCTAATGATATTACCTCTGACTTTTTTGGGGGAAAAAAGGTAAAAAACACGGGTAACAATGCAGACTGTACTCTATTAATGTGCTGTATTGGAGGCCAGGACTGGTGCAGCTGATGGCTCATTACTCTACCCGGCAAATCGTGTTCATTACTGTAGCAACTCCAAATGATCCCCTGAGAGCATAAAACAAACAGGTCCAAAAGCAACATGGAGGAGGCGATCAGCCTCAACTACAGCTGTTCTTTCACATATATTCCACCATCCAATTCACTTGTTAAATCCAAATCACTTATAATTTATTCAATTGAATTTGGGCCTAAACAACAAAATAAATGTTAAAGTGGAGATACCATACCTTGAAGGCCTCCAGCTGTTGGTTGATGACGTCTGTCTCCATGCCGACTGCCTCCTGGGATGCCTCCTTGTCCACAGCGCTGCAAAGTTTATCTTCCGCTTGGTGGAGCTTGCCATACAACTCCTCTAGTTTGGTGAGAGTGCTCTGCACCTGCACCTCTCTGCCTTTAGCTCTGTCCAACAGTTTGCCGCACTGCTTACTCAGAGCATCCAGATCTCTCTTCAGGCCTAGCAGGTCAGGCGAGGTTTCAGTCTCTAGCATCTTCTTACAGCTGTCTCCAGCGTTGGCCGTGTTGGCCATCAGCTCTTGCAGCTTAGTCACAAAGCTCTGAATGCTGTCTTGCTGTTCTTTAAGAGTGGTCAAGTCGAGATCCACAGGAGCCATGCTGTCCAGTTCATCATCCAGGTCCGTGAAACGACTGAACATCTCACGGATGCTGTTTTGGAACTGGCCAATACCCTGCAGTTTACCCTCCAAGACTTGGCATGTCTCTTCTAGTTTGTTGTTAAGAGTGCCGTAGTCTTTTTCTATACTGTCAGCCTGCAGCAAGAGGTCTGTCACTCCATCAGCATCCGGGACATCTACCACAAGTTCCTTGGCCAAGCTTTTCAGGTGCTCTACTTGGTTCTGCACTCCCTCTAAACTCTTATGCTGGGCTTTCATGTTGGCCAGGTTCTTGTTGCTGTGTGCCTGCACCCCCTGTGATTCATAGGCATCCACCTGCTTTTTAGCCCCCTCAAGCTGACCCTTAGCCTCTTTATAGGCATCATTAAATTCCTTAACCGTGTGTGAGATCTTCTCCAGGGAGTCCCTTTTGCTCTGTAGACCTTCCACTACATTGTCCACTCTTTTGCCAATGCTAGCCTTCTCCTCTTTGACAGCCTCAGTGTCTGTGTTGGCCACCTCAAGAAGGCTATCTGCAGCTGTGTTGAGCTGCTCCACCATCCCTCTGTGTTTGTCAACATCCTTCTGGAGAGCTTTGACCTGAGAAATGGAGCTTTCCACGGCAACCGGATCAACCGTGAGTTTGACTCGACCCTCACTAGCTTCACACTCTTGGATCCAAGAGCTGAGCTTCTCTGCATGCTCCTGATACTTCAGAGATCTCTGCAGAGCAGTCTGTAGTTTGTCAGCCTGCTCTGCAGAGCTCTTCTTCACTTCCTCCCAGTTGGAGGAGAGTGTGGTAAGCTGTCCTTGTAGCGCCAGCTTTTCTGCACCATCAGTGTTCTGCAGAAGCATCTCGCCCTCCCCGGTGATCGTGTTATAAGTGTCTTCATGTTCACTGAGAGCCTTCTGGAGTTTACTATGCTCCTCCAGGGTTTGTTGCAGGGTGTCCACTTTGGCAGAGATTGGTAGGGGCTTAGACTGGTCCTGGAGCTTCTCACCCAGCCATGACTGGAAGTCTTTGGAGGTCTGGTGGAACTGCTGAGAGCTGGCAAAGGTTGAATTGAGCTGCTCGATCCGTTTTGCTACAACACAAAAAATGTGGCAATCAGTGAGTTGAATGCTGCAACATTCTGAGATAATTTAGTGGGCAGTCACAGTTAACTACAGCAGATGCCAAATATGAAATTAGTTGACCAGAATTTGAATACTCCTCAAGGGTGATTGTGATTACTTTACTGTAATTTAGCCTTCTGGGAAGTTGTTATGATAGAATAAATATATTTTACAGTGACTCAAACAAATAAAATGGCTCTTTCTCTCCAAGCATTACAACATTATTAAGTTAAAAGGCCAACCTGCTTTCTCTTCCAGCTGTCTGAAAGGCTTGCTGACACTCTCCAGCTGCCTGGCTAAGTCTGCTTTGAGATAGTCCTCGGTCACCATCGCCGTAAGCTCAGCGTTGATGGCCTCTGCCTCTTTCAACTTCTTCCTCTCGTCTCTCAGCTGACCCGAGATGTTATGGACATCCTCCAACTGCTTCTTCACAGCATCGGGCTGAGTGCTCTGGCCTTGATAGTTGGTGAGGTCATTCTCAAGCTGAGTCACAGTCTGACTGAGACCCCTCAGTAACTCCTGGAACTGCCCCGTCTTCACCGCAGCCTGGTCAATGAGGCTGTCCCGCTGGTCTAGCTGTGCCGTGAGGCCTTGCCACTTCTGGGTGACGTCAGTGAGCTGCTCCCTCACCAGCTTCCCACTTGAGGGATCCTGGTTATCGGAGGAGCTCAGGATGGCGGAGGCGGCTTCCTCGAGCTGCTCATATTGAGGTTTACGGCTCTTGAATTCATTCTGGAGGATCTGGAGGGCAAAAATCAACCGAGTTGAACAAAAGTTCACAAATCTAAAAGATGCACAAGTCTCAGGTTACTCCCACCAACATGCACCGTGCTGACCTGAACTTGTTGCTTCTGCATTTTAAGCATGTTGAGGTCTATCGAGAGGGGTCCAAGGACACTCATCATCAGCTCTTTCTCTGACAGCCACTGACCGAGCTGCAGCTCAGTCGTTTGGAAGATGTCCAGATTCTTGTTGGACTGTTCCAAGTGCTGCTTCCTCTCCTCGACCGAGCCACTGATATCTGCCCAAGCGGCATCTGTGCAGGAGGGCAGGACAGATCACACCAGTCTGCATTAGTCAGCACAACAGCACCTTTTCATCCACTGTCCTACTGTTATCTTCACCAAACCTCCCACTGTGCAGGGCTTGGCACTATCAATGTGTTAATTTAACTGCTGAGGCAGAGAGCAGGTACTGACACGGGCTCACCTTCTGTCAACATGGACCGTTTGTATGTGGTGCTTAGATGACTAGCTGACTAGTATTATAGCTGGTCTACATGCCATGTTTTAAAAGCCGCTTTGTCAGGATAACTTCTGACAGATTCAGTGACATAAATTACCCACGGCCATCTGGAGGCAACACCTTGTGCATACCTATTTCAGCCAGCATCTGCTTCCACTTTGCTGCCTCGGGGGAGTTTGGATGAGTCTGAATCAAGTTGAGGAGCTTCTCTCTGAGCTTCTGGAGCTGATCCCGCTTTTGTTTCATGTCCTCCTCAAATGCCTGAGAGAATAAAAAGAATTTTCAATCATCAAAAAGAGATTTACAACTTGAGTGTCAGATCTCATTCACAGCTGAATAAAATCAACAAAGACTGCGGGCCATTTCAATTAAATTTACAACAATTTGGTGACTGACAACAACACTTCACTACCTTCTGCTGTTCAAGCTGTGTTTTAACTGAATCTTTTTCTGTGGCCGCATTATTCCAGGAAGCTGCGGTCTTTTTCATGTCCTTCAGCCATGTCATCATGTTTTCCGTCTCCTTTTGGGCTTCTTTGACCTCCTGCACTGAACCACTCAGCTCTGCTGCTCGACTTTTCAGCGTTTCACCAAGGCTTGCGTATCCCTCGTTGACGAATGACATGTTCTGCTGAATCCCCATCAGCTCTGAGGACATCAAATAATCATAGTAAGTCTCCTTATTAGCGGTTTATAATCTGAGTGTCATTATGTGGTTTTCTGGTTAATATAGTAGCCTTATTGTAGAATATGTTCAGAGTATAAGTGAGGAAAGTATCAGCAACTCTCTGCAAACTGAATTCAAGCATTTGTGTAAATCCATGTGACTCCAAGCTTTACGATTAGTGATCACGGCAATGGATCCTATAAATAATACACTGAGTCTCATGCAGGAACCACTCATATGAACAGATTCAAGCTTACAGTAAGTGGCACATACGAGTGAGGTTCTCCACAGGGAGTAAAACTGTTTGACTTAAGAGTACGTGTGGAGTTTAACTGTTAACTGTTCTGTACCTCTTCTCATGCAATGACTGTGACAGTGTGATTTAATCTTTTTTTTTTTCAATCTTTTTTAATCCACAATTAACCGGATGTGCATAAATAGGAATAAAAAGAGGAATGTGTCTGAAAACAAAATAATTCCAATTATACGGGCAACAGTGTAGAAAAAAAACTAAAACTGTACCAATGTGATGTTTTGGTTGGCTTTTTTCCTTTTTTAAGATCATATTGCCATGAGCAAGACAACTTCTATTCATGAGTATTCTCGCACTCCAGCAGCTGGCTGTGTTCTCACATCTCACATTTCTAGCATCTCAGTTCATGTTCATTCATTTTTTCTTTATGTCTGTCACATTGCTGCTCTTCGCATGTTTACAGCTGCAGGAATATTTTCTTGTTTCTGGGTCCTATTTAAGTAATACTATCACTGCCAAATGTGTTATGTTTTCATCTGCTCATTTTTGACAGCAGGACACAGTGCAAGTGTCTTTTTTACTACTGTTTAATATACTTTGTGAATGAAACTTGAAGCAAAATCTCAAATCTAGAAACAAGGAATTTACGATAAGCACAGTCATGAGGGGTTCGGTGAATCCCTTCTGGAACAAAAGTAAGAGAGGTTTAGATAAGAATGCTAAAAATGTTCTTGCATGGGGCCCAGTGAATACAGCTCTCATCTAATCTCTTCGTATGTCCTCCCCGTGTGTGCCTTTAAATTCAGATTAATTTGAAAAAGCTTGATGGAAAATTATGATACAACTCTCTCGTGAGGCTTAATTTCTTATCTGAGAGAAAAAACAGAAACTCCTCCTGTCTTAGTATTTTTCTCTCTCATAAAATGAGCACGAACATATTGTTACAGTTAGTTTCAAACATTGTTATTTGTTTGGCACGGAGCCACCACAACCGCAGCCGTGTCGTGGTGTCCTGTGTAGGACACCACGACACTGCTCTGGTTGTGTATTTCCACAGGAGCATCAACATACAGTCTTCATTACCTTTATTTGTTAGGTAGGAATGGCTCCCTGGACCACCACCATTAGTATGAGCTGATGCAAAGACATAAGACAAAGCTTGTGTAAAGGACAGGCAGACTCTCTAGTACTATTGGCAAAAAAATCTTTCCATGATCTCTAATGGTTAGTGATTATATAGCACTTAGAAGAGCACCCAAACACCATGCAGCTTCCCATTCCACTGAACGATTCAGACATATGATGTTAAGTATGCTGATGTTTACCTGACTTGCTAGGGGTCTTCGTCTTGGCAGGGGATGTGAGGAAGGTAATGAGGCTGCATAGTGCCGATCCTTTACTGTTCAGGTCCTGGACAGCGGGGCCTTTGGATGTCCATTCATCTAATAATCCCTGGTGACAGATTAATCAGACAGATAAATGGCATATAGTTGCCTGGCATTCATGCAACACATGAAAGCAGAAGGTGATGTCTGAAAAGTTATGCGAGAATAAACAAGATTCCCACTAGATTTAGGATCTATTTCTGGGATCCTTGTGAGGGAAAATAGTCTCTCTCTGTTGGACAACATAGCGTTTCACTCCCGGATCTGTCCTGTGTAAACACATCATCCATCTCTCATTAGTTGGCAGTGAAAGCAGGTTGGGATGGTGGGGAGTTTAGGGAGGATAGGACTGTAATCTATTGAAACACGGTACAATAGATCTATCTATTGCAAAATACACAGAGTCTGGTACTGTGCCAGATGCAAAGAATAACATCAAATGCTTCTGTTACAGTACTTTAAGTGCGGTTTGCCTCTTTATTTATCTCATGACTCACTGTGACTATCTGCAGGTCCTTCTCCAGACTTTTCTCACTGCTTGGCTGGACTACAGGTACTTTCTCATTAGTCTCTTCCAGCCATTTGGTGAGAGTGCTCGCTGCAGATCTGAACTCTCCCAGCTGGTCCTGACAGGATGATACCTCTTCTTCCCTGTAGCAGACAAGAATCAGTCATATCATGCATGCGTCCTATACAAAAATTAATGTTAAGGAAAAAGAGGTTCTCCTTTTCCCTCCCCTGTCCCAGCTTACTTTTCTTTAACAGTGTCTTTAAAGGTGTTGAAAATATTTGAGAGATTATCCATCTTGCTCTGGATCTGGGCTTTGTTTCCATCAGGGCTTATTTCAGACAGCTCCTTGGACAAAGTCTGAAGCGTCTCCAAATCACTGGCATGTTCGACCATCTCAGCTTTAGTAGCCTGCAGTTCAATTACAACAGTCATTCTTTGTTTTCTTACGAAAAATGTCGATGAAAGATAGCAAATGCACCCATTTATGGTCCTAAAGTATATTTACCTGCATTAGCTGAGACAGTTCATTGAAAGTTTTCCCAGGCCCTTCTGTCTCATGCAGATCTTGAGAACGCTTCACAACAAACTGCTGAACTTTGTCTGCGACCTCCTCAAACTGTTCCACCTTCTCCTTCAGTTGCTCCAGTTGGGAAACTTTTTGCTTGTGCTTGTCACATGCATCAGAGAAACGCTGGGAGAGAGTGTCCATCTTAGACTGCAGGAGGGCAGCAGCAGAGGGATCTGCTGTTTCCACAAACTTCTTCACCTTGGCTTTCATGGCTGAGATGCTGCTCTGGCGGCTTGCTATGTCCTGCTCTAATGCCTTAGAAAATACAGGAGGGACAACAACAAAATTTTTAACAGCTAAAATAGAGTGATTATAAACAAACGGGATCAAAAAATAGATATAGTATATAGATATTGGCAAATGATAACAAGAATGCATACTGCTTCTTTGCTGAGGAGATCTCCAATGGATGCAGAGTCCAGGGGGATTTGTCCTTTCTCTTTCACACTGGCCTCCACTCCCTCCATCCATCCCATCATCTCATCCAAACCATCCTGGACACTCATGGAGCGAGTCAGGGTGATCTGCAGTTTCTCATTTCGATCACTTACAGACTTGGACAGGTTGTCATAGCGCTCAACTATGTCATCTACAACGCATGGAAACAAAACAGGTCGTGTTTAAAACCGAACAGTCGCTCACTCTTTGGGGCGCATTGCGAGATAAACATTTCAAACGAAAGCTGAATCTTATTTGGCATTTATGAGGTTGCTGAGGCTATGATAAAGCATTAAAAGCATTTTTAAGTGTAAGCCAAGAAAGCAATGATTGGGGAAAGGGAATACAAATGAGACACTCTAAAAGCCATATTTCATGTTGATTTTGTTAATTTTAGAGAAGGAGTGGTGGACTTGTTGACATTACTACTCACTACCAATGGACGGTGTGCTTGCTTTACAGCCTACCTACTTAGAAGTAACAAGTTGTAAGGCTCCGTACTTCGATTTTTCCCTTACCTACTGTCTCCTGGATCTCATCTGAGCTGCTGAGCAGGTCTCCATCAGATGTTATCAAAGACTCAGCTGTTTTGCGTAGTGTGTCAATCGCAATCTGATGTCCCGTCATCTGACCCTGTAGGGCCTGTAGTTGAATAAGTAAGAAGAGATCAGAGAAAATAAATCTGCATCCATATAATTAAACGCCTCGTGTCTGCAGATTATGCATTTCACTGGTGTGCTTGAATTGAAAACAACAGAACGACGATGTGCAAGAACGCCTGGATGATATCTATGGAAATATTGAGTCATTCTGGGGATATTTTTAGATGTACCTGTCTGCTTCGGCTGTTACATTTACAGAAAGGCTTAAGATTCTTTGCAGTGATTTGTAACCAAAGCCAAAAGTGCAGTGTTCCTCGGTTGGCCCACAGGCGCCTCTTATCTGGGCATATCTGTTCTGTCAGTCACTACCTCCCTACAGTGAAATGTTCGAGCTAACTGCAGCCAAAAGCTTTGACACAGGCAGCCTAGTCTCTTATCCCCTTGTAGGAGTATGTAGGCTACCCAGAGTTAAACTATTCACATGTGGGTTTGAATTTAAGCACAGAGCTAAAAATAACTCTGTTGTACTTAAGTCAGTGGAAACACTGTATATGGTAACACAGGTCTATTGTGCCATGACCTTGTAACCCAGCCTTCTAGTCACTTCTAAATAAAGCTGTTCTTTATTTCTTTACTTGGATTATTCATAAACTCATCAACATCAATTAAAGTTCACACAGAGTTCATGACAGTTGCGGTAACAACAACGTCTGGTTCAAGAAAGGAAATATCAAATGCCAGCCTTTTTGAATTGTAACTGTGAAAGAACTATTTTTAACTAAATGTGATGCATTACATGGGGAACATGATCAAAAGGGCTTTTTCATATGACCCTTGTCCTCACTCAAAGACGAAGACAGGCCTCAAAGAAATATAAAAAACTGTATGAATGATAAAAAGGGCCACAATGTGAGATAAATCTGAGCTTTTCAAGGTTGTAAACTGGATTCCCTATGAAGACTTTAAGGCCTAAAGCACTACAGTCCTGGCTTGTAGTTTTCCTTGCCTTGGTCTCCTCCAGTTGTTTCTGTAGTGTTTGCGGGTCAGCTGCAATGGGCTCTGATTGCTGCTTTCTCGCATCCTCCTCTGACCCGTTGAGCCACTTCAAAAGACCAGTGCTCGCGTCGTCATATTTGTTGTATTTGTCCACCACATCTTTGAGGTTGTTGCCAAGCTGATTGCACTGAAACAAAGGAAATTAAATTACTCTGTAGGTGTGATTAGGTGCTCAACACATGAAGATAACAATGGCCATGAGATGGAAAACTGACATTTTTACAGTGTTTACAGAAGATAGCGTGACACTGCACAGCTTTTTTTCAGCAGTTTTCAATGAAGACAAATGCTCCCATCTAGTGGCCAGAATAAGACATTGTAACCTCACAACATCTATCTGATCATCTGCAGCATAAATACCTGTGAATGTAGCATTTTGTATCTGCTGGCTGCTGAATCCAACTTGTCCTTGACAGCAGAACAGGTTCCTGAAGTATCCACGTGCAGCTGATTATTCTTAGCCGCAGGATCATCCAATCCACAAGCTCCGGCCACATCCAGAACTTTCTGTCCTGAAATGGTGATGAAGCGAAGGTCTCCTTTGTGGGAAATCACATCTTCTGAGAAGCTTTTCTGTCTCTGGAGCTTGTCACTGAGGATATTGAGGGAGCCTGCAGGAGCCCCCAACTCCTCTATCTCACCCTCTGCCTGGTCTAACCAGTTCACAAACTCCACACAGTCGTCCTGGAACTTCTTCAGCTCCTCCTGGACACACTGCACCTGCTTCATCTGCTGTTCCGCTTGCGTCAGCGAGGCCTCGTAGCGCCCCTTCAGATCCTGGATGTTCTTCTGCAGTTTTTCCTTCTCCTCTGGAGACAGCACGTCGGCTTGCTTGTCGAGCAGAGCCTGGGCTGACTGGGTGGCTATGATCAGATCCTGCTGCTGGGACAGAATCTCCTGATGACGGGCCTGTAAGAACAATGAAGTCTTGAAGACACAATACCAGCACGTATAGCAGTAATTATTGGATTTATTTACATTTATAAACGGATAATGACATATAGGATTGTGTTCATACTTCTGTACTTCAAGTCTTTGGGATTTTTATTAACTTGTGGACTGTCAGTGCTTGCAAAAAATCCCAAATGTACAGTGAGTATGAACTACTGTGGAACAGACTCCAGCATTTTTTGCAACAAACCAACTATACCTTGACCCTTTCATACTGCTTATCCAGGTCCAGGGAGGCATCGCTCTTGCCACTGGTCTCTCTGCCAAAATCTTTTTCAGTGGTCTGCAAAGCGTTTCCATTATCGTCATCCTCTTCTATCAGTCCCCTGGCTGAGGTTTCTTCTGGCAGGTTTCCATTCTCTTTACTTATATGGTTAGTTTCATCCAGAATGCTCTCATTTGCATTCCCTATGTTGGAGATCCAGTCCAAGAGGCCTTCAATTTTGTTCTTGCTTTCTTCAAGCCGCTCAACAGCTGCAGCCTGAAAACACAGATAGATTACATATGAATGGAATGCTGACAAGTGAAGGAAATCGACATATGTTACATTTAGCGATAGGTTAATTACATTTTTATTATTCATTTAAATTCTGATGCAGTGCATTGTTTTTACAGACAACATACACAGAAATAATCTGAACTCTGACCTTTTCACTCTCCTGTTTTATGGCTGTGGTAACAACCTTCTCCAAATCCTTCCTGGACTCCTCTGCCCGCTGGTTGATGAGCCTGGCTTTGTTTTTAGCCTCTTCCAACTTGCTCTCAAGGATGGCAATTTGTTCTGGCGTCAGCTTGCTTCGGTTTTCCTCCAGAAACTTTTTAGTACTGGCGATGACCTCGTTCAAGGCGCTGGCGTTTGTCAATACATCTTTTTGCAGAGCCTTGAGATCAGACAGGCATGAAGCGGGAGGATGATTAGGGTCATGGAACGTAATTGATTCTAACTCATGGAAACATACTTGGACACATGCCGTGCTTCTTGAAAAGCGAAAGAAACTGATTTCAAACCTGATGCTCCTGCTGGTACTGCTGCAGGTCTGTGATACACTGGGCATTTTCAGCCTGTTGCTGATGACCAATCAAGTGGTTTTCTGTCAGGGTGAGATTAGCACACACTTCCCCCAACTTCTCTGTGAACTCCTTGTGTTTCTCCAACAAGGACTGCCCGACAAGAATACAAACACATCAACATGTAAATTTACATTCACATCCACACTCAATAAAACATTCACATGGAACAAACCCCAAAAAGCCCAAACAGGAGGAACTATTCAAGCACAAGGAGGTGACATGCAAAGTACTCCTTCATTGTAATAGTGTAAAAATCTAGTATGCTGTAAACATGCTTTTTCGACATTCGCCGATTTGGTCTCGTGATGGTAATAAGCACAAGGGGGACATAATGTCCGGTGTGTTAATTGGGTTTGCTGTGGGTGAAAGTGTTCCAACGGGGAAAGCGCATTTTGTCCAGTGTTAATTGTTCACTGGTGTCTTGAAGGCCTGTAGAATACAACCAGCACAAAGGTTAGTCTGCAGACGTGGTCAAGCACTTGACATGCAATCTTGTTATTTTTCATGAACATTTAGGGATTCACAACGGAACTTCCCAAAACTGAAATCTGGAAACAAAACGCAGTAAGTCACTTCAAGAGACATTCAACAGAATGCACTTTGAATAAAAACAAGGCAAATTTCAATATTTGTACAAAATGAATGGAGCTGATTGGGCTCATTCCAATATAAAAATCTGTACACCAATAATATGAAACCACATATCGAAAAATGTCTCATGACTCATTCACTCTACTTATGTTGGTGTACCTTTTATTCTAATCCACAAATTATACCACTGTACCAATACTTAAACCTAGCCAGTAACATGGTTTATACAGCCCGCTCTGCATGCACTATACATGTACAGTAAGCCTTCATCATCAACTCTGATTTTCATTAAGCACACCACACACGTATACACAGCTGTTTCGTCAAGGGAACATCTGTGATATTTTATAGTATATCCACAGGCAGACCTGCTCTTGGGTTTCCCTCTCCCTGGTGTCCAGCAGGACATCTAAGGTACTCCTCTGGGTAACAAGCCTCTCTGTCTCGTTCCTGAACGCTCGCTGAGTGGTGCTGAGGAACTTGAGGAGGTAGCTGCTCTCAGCTGGACTCAGGAACTGAGTGTGCTCAGAAATAAAGCACTGGATATCAAATGTGATGTCTTCTAATTTTAGCCTGGCTTCTTTTAGCAGGCGGCCCTCTGTGTCCTGGGTGAAAAGATGGAAATATGTTGAGTATATTTCTGTAGATATTGAAAGTTTTGAATTGGACTTTAAAGATACCTTGTTCTGCTGAATCAAATGTTTCAGTGTGTCCACGTCACATTTGGTCAAATCCTCGTCACTCATCTCAGAGTTGTTCTGGATGAGGCCTGCGAGTTCATCAAGGTCGCTAAGATGTTTCTGGTATGTTGATTTCAAATGTACCTAAAATCACATTTAAAGTAGTCAATAACTGATGTAACTCTGACATCATTGTATTTAATTACTGCCAGTGAACACTGACCTTTCCCGTTTCCATTGCTTGCATTAGGGAGTGACTCCTTTCTGCACACATTTGGGAAACAGCAGTAAAATTTGGCTCTAACTCCAAATAAGTCGAGGCCAAATCTTGGCGGATTTGTTTGGGAATGCCCTCATCAGCAGAATGTAAGAGCTGTTTGGCTTTAGCCATATCTGCTGTCAGAACACCAGCCAGCCTACAAAGCTGGGACTCCAGAGACTGGATAAAAGAGCACATGTTGTCAGGAATGGATATGTGTATATACTGTACATAAATTATAGAGAAAGTCAAAACACCTGGCATTGTTTGACGGTAATTTCTAACCTGGCATTCCTCTATTTGGATCTGCAGTTCCTCCATGCTGTTGCCCATGGGTGGCTGGATCATAAGGTCTTTTGAGACATCATCTAAAACGTCAGCGTGATCCTGCAGTCTCCCAACACACTCCAAATAATCCTGGATGGAGAACAGCTGTGGGGATGGAAAACATAAATGAAAAGCTGATGTTACTAATGTTAAAAAAATTAAGAGGGGGTTCATTTAACACTGACACCACATAAAATGTACCTTATTTTTGACCTGCTCAACTTTGCAGGCATCTGACGACTGAGGAGAAGGTTGGTGACTTCCTGCAGCAGAGTGACAGACACCCACGTTGTCTTCTGCTGACCCCTCGTCTTCTCCCTCTGAGCTCTCCTCCTTGATGCTCTCCAGTATGTGACACCGGTCCTCCTGAGGTTCACCCCCGAGTGCAGTGTTTAGAGTGTCCATCACCTCCTGGAGCATTGAAAGGTCTTGGCTTGAGGAAACAGTTTTAAGAACCTGCAGCAGCTGCAGCTGGATGTTCGGGGCATCAGACTGTTCCGTCTTTTGGATAACTTTCTCTTCCTCCAGCATCGGTTCTGAGTTGTCTTTTTCCTTGTTGTTTAAACTGAGGGAGTTTTGTTTCAGCAAATCCATGAGAAGGTCTGGGTGATTGCTCTCTATAAGTCCATAGCTGTGTGGCGTGTTTCCACAAGATGTGTCTCTCTCACAAGGTTGTGGAGGATTTGGGACTATAGCAATAGTGCTTTCAACACCTTCAGTTTGAGCCTTTTGCAAATCACTAACATTAGACCCTTCTGTAATTCCCTCCTGGTCATCTACACATGTCTCTATAGCATCAGAAAACATTGATGGAGCTGAAGAGGGAACATCAGATGTAATGTAGCTGTCTGATAGGAAATCAGTAACTATCCGGGGATGCTCAGAAGCACACACATCTAATCTTTTTTCCTCTGGTGGAATATCAGATCCTGATCCTGCTTCCATTACAGTATCAGACTGACCTGAGTTCATTTCTGATGCAGAGACTTTTCCACCAATGCCTACATTTTGTTCATCACTTTTCTGCTTCTCTGCTATCTGTGCATTTCGTGACACAGAGATCTGTTCTGTATCACTGGTGACTGTGAAAATGTCCTCATGTTGCCTCTCTGGGGAAAGAACATCTGTGTTTAACTCATTCTCATCTGTAGCAACGCACTGTGATCCTGACAAATCTGTATCGGCCAGGTCTGTTTCAAGAGAAACTCTGGTGGTAGCTGAAGTGTAGTCCTCTGAATCTCCTATGTCAAAACACTTAAGACTGATAGGATCTGTTGCTGCGAGTTCATCGGAAACAACGGGTGAGCGTTGAGATCTCAATTCGACAAACATACTCTGACCGTTCTGAGAGCATCTGGGCTCGGGCTCAATACAACTAAAATCGTTTTCTGAACAAGGTCCTTCTCGCTGAGGTAATGTGACTGTGCTGCCATCTTCTGTGATGTTGTTGTCATAGTTACCATTACCCATGCAAACTGAGATAATGGCACTTTCAGCTAAATCCTTGGGCGATGAGTAATCTCTATTAGGAATTGTCTCATTGTGCAAAGGTGACTGAACTGCACTTGTGTCATTGTTGATTCTACTTTCCTCAGACAACACATTGCGATGTGATGAGGACATGTCTGATTCGCTCTCACTAACTGTCTGATTTCCCACTTCTGCATCACATCCAGTAATGAAAAACTCGCGATCCAAGGGTGTGTTATCAGATTTAGAGTGACTAGCAGAAGTGGCATACTGAGTCTGGCTCTCTGGATCAGTACTAACGCTGGCGTTTCTGTCACTCAGACTAGTCGGACGTGACAGGGAAGCTGGAGCAGCGTTTTCTACCACAACGCTGAATACATCTGCTGCATCTGTCAACTGGCTATTGATTACACCGTGTGAGTCACCGTCTTCAGGCAGTAAAGACGATTCGTCAGTGTGATGAACAGACTCTGCAGTAACCTGACTCTGTGAGGAGGGTGACATCATCAAAGACTCACGACCGCCGGCCGAGGCAGGGGAATATTCCCTATAATTACTCATCTTCTCTGCACTTCCTGTTGTCTCACTCTCTACCTCTGCATCTCTATTTTTGTTTTCCTTTCCGATGTCAGCCTCCTCAAGCACTATGACAGCAACCTTCCTCTCACCCGCCTGCTGCGTGTTTTCAGCTTCATTAATATTCACTAAACCCAGATTGTAATCATCAGGGATGGACTGAGTGCTGCTTTCTTCTGGGTAAATACTGGCTTCTGGGTCTAAGTCGTCTTTAACTAATGCAGACTGCAGTGACTCACTGATGCTAATGGTGCCACCAGACCTCGACAGGCTCTGCTGTTCCATTACAGGAAGAGCAATATTTGATTTGAATCCATCTGACATTGTCTGTTTTAAAACGGATATTGCACCCTCTTCATCACCTACAGCGCTTCTTTTTTCATCTGACTGTGTGTCGAGCAGCACTGTGGTCTCGTCAGCTAGGCCTTTACTAAGAGCTGCCTCCAGGTCATAGCGTCTCTCAGAGGTGACATCTAAAATTCCCCCTTCAATCATCGGTGCTTTCAGAAGATGAATAGCATAATCTTTCTCGCGTTCACCCTCCGTCAAGTCCTCAGAGCATAAAAACTCAGCTTGTCTAACATTTGTAGCTTCTGATTCACTACGCAGTGACTCAGCATCGCAGCACGGCAGCGTTTGATGGCAGAATTTTACTGAACACTCAGAGTCAAACATCCCTGACGGTGAGCCAACATTTGTTCCGTTCACAGAACCTGAAGTGGGAAGGACGGATTGATCAAGACCTTCACTATCAACACTTTCAACATCAATTTGGAGACTATTTCCACAAATTCTCTCACTTGACTCACCAAATTCGCCTGATTTTGTCCAGCTTATGTTGCTTTGACACACGGTTTTCTCCTCTATACCAAGCTCTGTGATATCCATGTCAATGTCATTACCTACTGAAACTTCCTCGACAGGATCTCGGGTTAGCGCCTTGTCAGTTGCAAATGTTTTTTCATCTAAGGTAATATTACCATTGACAGATGAAACAAAATTATGAGGATCACATGCGTGTTTGATTAAATCCTCTGCTTCCTCATTTATTTGCAGTAGGTTCTCTAAATCTACCTGTTCAGAAAGATCACCGACCTTTAACGACAGAGATGTTACATTTTTCTCAATGTTTTCAGACAATATCGAATCTTCAAGAAAGATTTTGATCATTTTACTCAGCTGTTTGTCGAGTATTAGGACCCTCTGTCCTGACGTGGGATCTATGTAACTGTTTATCATTAGGTAGGAGATGAATAACTGCTTTGCCTCTGTGTAAGTAGGGATGATATCAACTTTTAAGCAATCAGCAGCATGATAGCACCCATCAACCATGAGTTTTTTATACATAAGCCAAGATGAAAACTTTTCATTAAGGTGATCAACATCAGGAAACACATCGGGAATTTCTATAGATGTCAAAACCTGCGCTGTGTAATAGTCAATGAGACCATTCTGAATGGCTGAGTTGATGTCTACCACCTCTGAATTTTCTGGAATGTATAAAGCTGCTATTTTTTCCCGATTACTGAACAGTCTGCTGATAAACTCGTCTGTGGTTGCTTGTTGATCAGACTGGAATGAGGTGGACACCGTTTGGTTTTCCCCAGAGGAAGGCAACACAAGTCCCATAAACTGCTGCTGATATCCGAGCACAGTGAGCGTGCTGCTCGAGCTCATCAAATCACACTGAACCGCCGCATCAACCTTTAGCCTATCACCATTTTGGAGGTTGTTACTCGTAACATCCGCTGATACAGCAACAGTTATGTTTTTATCCTCTTCGGGGTCACATACATCAACCTGAATACCTAACATCCTCAACATGGCCTCCTGATCACTTAAACCATCATGAAAAGACCTCAAAGTGTTAACTTTCCTCCCTGATGTCAGTGATTTATTCCTGCCAAGACACGTCAATATCAGTTCATTGACCTCACAAGGCTCAACCTCCCACACAGGCTCTAAGAGTGACACATCTTCCTCAGCATCCTGACAGGTCTTGTGCCTCTGGAGAATCTCTACATAGACAGAAGCAGGTATTAAACCACCCTGAAAAGCCCTCTCCAGTGTCACCATATCCCCAGTGTAAGATACCTTCAATCCATCACTGTCTTCTTTGACCTCTATCATCTTAATGATCTGGTCTTCACACATGGCCCCTTCCCTAGCTGCTGCTATGTCAGAGAGTGACACGGAAGAGACATGGGAACTCAAACACTTGCTTGATTCATTCAACTCCGGCAAGTGGTTCAGTGTGGATTTATAAGTGAGATCTTGCTTGAAAGAATCGTCCCAGTCCATACAGACATGTGACTCAGACTGAAAGGAGTCGGAGGTTACGGGTTGAGCCTCTGGGAGAGTGACACTGGCTATCTGATCATTCAGGCCACTCATGGGTCCAATGCCTGGCTCTGCATCAACAGATTTAAAATCCTAAAGAAAATGAAAATTTGAGAAATTGGTGAACTGATTTCAGGATCAAAATCTGTATTTTTCAATGTATTTCTCAGATTTTTAAGTATTCAAAAGCAAGACAAAAAGTACTCACCACAAGACATTTACGGGCATGTTAAAACATCGTGTGCACATGTGCAAGACTGCATCGGGGATGCAACGGCAGAGTGACGGATAAAACATTTAAAGCTATCATGCACCTGGAACGCAGTATCCAGCATCTTGCAAAAAGAGGGTAGTTAGTCTCATCGCATACAGTAGGTAAAGGGTTATGTATCATATCTGTTATACAGTTGACTTTTTAAGTC
Organism: Protonibea diacanthus; assembly: GCA_028641955.1. Taxonomy (NCBI): domain Eukaryota; kingdom Metazoa; phylum Chordata; class Actinopteri; family Sciaenidae; genus Protonibea; species Protonibea diacanthus. The sequence continues at coordinate 14,005,427 of CM053989.1, forward strand.
AAGCACATTAATAATAGTGACGTGTCAGATCAAAGCCGGCCGCAACAAAGCATGTTTACAGCATACTCAGATTTTTTGGGCTTCAATTGTATGAATCTTGTTTTCTGTCCCTATTGATCCAGTGTCAGAGAATACAAAGAGTGATGCAAAAGACAACTGCTCACACTGTACCAGGGAGAGGAGGAAAAATGTTAGTCATGCAGCTGAACATCAGGTGGCACTGTTTCCTAACACATCATAAGACACAAACGCAAACCACTCCAGGAGGAGAAATGTGTCCCAACCTCTTCTGCGGAAGTTGTCTGATCTGAACAATGTTTGGAGAGTTCATTGTAGGCCTGGTTGAGTGCCTTCAGTTGCTCCTGGGCCTTTTCTTTCTCCTCTTCCGTCATTCTTGTAAGACAAAACACAAAGAATGAGGCACAGATTGACAACAATGGGAAGTATTTTGAAAATTGGCGAGGGTAACTTGACTTACTTGTCACTGTGTTTGTTCAGCATCATTTGTGTGGCCCTCAGTGCTTCTGCAATTTGTTCCTTCTTAGTGACCATTTCCTCGACTGACACCTAGAACGTCAAACAATTAATATTTTATTTGCGGTAAATGACTCTTCTCTACTCTTGCATGACTACTCTTTGAGTAGTTATCGTACAATAATGTCATCAATATGATTAGAGGCGACAGGGACACCAAGCTCACACACGTTCACACAATAAAGTTGTTTTAAAAGATTGAACTACATTCTTACATGAACCTATTTATGTAAAAAAATATATATATATAATGAATAAAGACAATCTGTATACACAGTAACTGGAAAATAAGGCAATCTAATCATACAGCTACGCAATATCCTTTGTTCAACTTTTGTTTGGAATGTGTCAAAGAGGAGTTGACTCTATGGTTATTTCTGATGCTGTAATTTGTGGTACACAGAGGGACATAAGTTTCAGAATTTGACAAAATAAAATAATATATAACAGGAAGTCCAAAGCTGACATTATACAGTAATGAAGTGCTATTTATATTTTTGTGTGCATAATGTGTAACGGTAGATTGGGATGCTAGTTATGTCAGCGCCTTACAATATTTGTATCAGGTTAGTGAGTCAAATATTTTGAAGTTTAAATTAGTCCACCATACACAGGATTCAAGTGCAGAGAAAAAAAGTGAATCAAAGTGAAAAATAAAACTTTTAAAACCTTTTATGCTTCCAGATTGCATCCAAAATATTACTGACATATTTACTACTACTACTGCTACTACTATTACTACTACTACTACTACTACTAATAATAATACTAATAATAATAATAATAATAATAATAATAATAATAATAATAATATAACCAATAAACATTTCAAATATATTTCACATTTTACTATATTTTACTTCAATGATTGCAGCAATACTGATTTAACAATTGTCAAATTAAATGTCCATTAAAGTGTCCAGTGATCATGGTCCAAGTTTACTGAAACTAATTAATGGACAGTGGGAACACAGAACTGATATAATTGGCTGGATGATCGGCTTTAGAACTTTTACTCTATTACTCTATTACGTAATATTTTGAACTGATCTGAACACAAACATATAAAATAAGTCAATGCTCTTATTTGTTTTGAAAGTTAGCATAGTAGATGTGTAACGACAGTCTGAACCCCTTTAATGGAGTTATTTACCCTCTTTTCTTTGGATAAATTTAATTTTGTAAAACCATCAAACACAATTACAGGATCACCGAAAATTCTACAAATATATGACTTAGGATGCTACTGTGATATCCAGCACACGTAAAGAACATTTCTAAATTCCTTCATATTCAGTTCCTTCAGTTGAGTAATGTCAGCTTTGGACTGTACAGGACAAAAATCTGAAATGTATTTTGATAGTTTAATAACCTGTTGGGCTGATAGAATTTATTGGTTGGTGTTATGAGTGCTTGTGCAACGTATACATTTGGTCACTGAATCAGTTGGATGTGATTGAAATGAGATATCATGGGATGTGACAGAAATTACAACCTCTACATACAGATTAAAATACATGGATTAAATGAATCAGAAAATAGATAGTGTATTTTTATTAGAAATCATACACTGACAGCAAAAGGCTGTGATATTGATTAGAAAAATACTCTTCACCATTAAACCAAAACATTTGCTTTGTGGCAGCATATGAAAACAGGACACACCAAAAACACCACAAACAATACACCTTATTTACCTGGGGCTTATTAGAAGCGTCTGTGTTGGCATTGCTATCTTTCAGAGCATTCCCATCATTGTTTGGGGTCTGTTTCACATTGGACATCCAGTGCAATAGTTTGCTAACTTTATCACCGTGCTCTCTCTTCTCCTCATCAACAGATCTCTAGAATCAGAACACATGGGTTTTTAACAAGATTGTTAACTTTGTTACAAAAAAAACTGAAGGGCGGAATCCTATAAGGGAAAAGCATTGCCAAAATACATTTGCAATCAGATTTAAAACACCAAAGCTCAAAAACCATTGTTAGCTGTAACACCCACTGTATTAAAACACGAGTAAATCAAAGAGAACATTCAGCATTCACTGCTGTTCAAGGTAACTTCACAGCCAAACACAAAGCCAATGGAAATCCGATTTGCAGGTTTTGCTATGGACAAGTCTATATTTACAAATGATTACTGCTTATACGCCCAAACATAATGAAATGTGGATTTGGCTCCATAACCATGGATTTTTGTAGCTTCCAGTAACCTTAACCCTGTGTGGCAGTCGTACACACTTCTTTCAAGTGCCTCCCTGAATGTGATTCTTCTCTTGGTCTTTGGACAGGTGAGGCTTTTGGTGAGGAACTTCTCATCTTTGAGTACAGAGGCAGTAACTTTGTCAACAAGGCCGCTCTGAATGACTTCTTCAAGTGAGACTCTATCATGAGTGTCTGGGTTTATCAATCCTCCAGTCAGGAGCTGGAATTCAATACAGCGAAAGCCGGCGTCCTTTGGGAATAGATTTTCCTGAAGAGCCTGGGAAACCGACAATGTCTTTGAGGTCTTGGGGTGAATGATGCCATTAAATGCCTGCTCAAACTGCTGGAGCTGCTGATTTAATGCCTCATCTAAAAGACCTCTTTTAAGAGCTTCTGAGATAGTAACTTTCTCCCCTGAAGAGGGGTCGCAAATACCTCCGGTGCAGGCCTGGGCCTCCAACAGCCGTAGGGCAGTGGCTCTATCAGTAAAGCCTTGTTGAAAACCCTGGAGAATTGACAGCCTCTTTCTCCGAGTGACATCCCAGAAACCAGCAATGGGGCTGTTAACATCTTCCACGACGACCATTCTTGAAAATATGATGTCTGCAATCTCATAAATACTAAGAAGTCCACTGCGATAACTTTCAAGCTCAGACATTTCGAGGAACCTCTGACTTAGAGCGGACTCTAGACAAAGCTGTCGGCCACATTTGACATCAGTAATGATGTGAAGTGAGCTTCCACTGGAATCAGCTACAGACTTTTCCTGCCATTCACTTTCCTGCTGTGACAGAAACAGATATGTCCTCTTGTCAATGTGTCTTCCCTTGAAAGCTTCATATGCTGACATTTCGATGCCACGACTGCTGATGACAACAGACGCTCGATGAGAACTTGTGGGGGAGGTGTTTGTTAGATTTCTTTCACCAAAGGGGAAGAGCAACACACCGCCATCTATGTCATAAAGGCACGTCTTCAGTATTTCAGAGTAGTATGCTTTCTGTCCAGTGTCAGGGTTGTGGAACCCTTTGGGGTTACTGACTGGATCATGCAGACTCTGTAGGGTGTCCTTGTTCAAAAGACCTTGATCAACAGCAATGCTAGTCGGCACCCTGACACCAATCTTTGGGTTGATCAGTCCTCCAGTGGCAACCTGGACCTCGAGGATCTTCTTGCCTCTGTATCTATCAAGAATCCTTTCTTCCATTGCCTGAAACACAGACAGCTTTTTGCCAGCATGCATGTAGCCACTAACAGCTTTCTCAGCCTCCATCAGTTTATCTTTCAGGCTTGCCTCTATAATGCCCTTCTCCAAGGCCTCAACCACTGAGTGTGTTTGCCCTGTGGCCAGATCCGTAAGGCTTCCTGTTGCAGCCTGAGCCTCCAGAAATTCAAGTGCGTATGTCTTTGCTAAGAAGCCCTTCTCAGCAGCTTCTAGGAAGGACATCTTTTTCTTACTTGACTCCACATAAACTCCAGCAATAGTTGTTGGCTTGCCAATGTGCTGAGAAATCGATGCTTGCACCTCTTCCACTGTGATAAGGCCCATATCCAACTTACGTAAAACCTCTTCATCTAAGAACTTGAATTTGATTAAGCTTTGAATACTGGTGCTTCCCTTCAGTTCTGGCTGCTTTTGGGAGGTTGAATATATCTCACTCGATTTTTCCTCGCTCTCTGATGTGTTTACAGTTTCGTACTCACTGATCTGATATGTTCTTGTGATGCTATGTGAGTCTTTTAGTCCACAAAGAGCCATGTATCCATGTGTTGTCAGACTCATGGGCTCATCGGGTTTGACTTGGCTCTTGCTAGTCACATTTTGTATCTCCTTTTGTTGGTGAGTTGGAGTTTGATAAGCAGAGCTATTCAAAATGTTCTTTGTTGGTGAATCATAAAGGCTCTGGCTTTGAATGACTTCGATTTTATCATGTTTGACTTGTTTCAGTCCTTCAAGAATGTTTTCTTTCCCCATGGTTGACATCTGTAGATGTGACATTGGAAGAACTTTTTAGTTACAGATCACTACAGTACACATCTGCTAAACAGTTTTTTTTTAATAAATAGATAAACTAATAAATAAAGATAAACAATTAATGAAACTATAGTGCATTTACATATACTGTAATTCTTAATAAATATGATATTGTGTTGCAGTAATGCTGAACTAACTTCATCCATACCTCTTGGGACACTTTCATTTTGAGAATCTCGTCCCCCAGGTTGCATTTTGCACTTTCATATGAGGGCACCGTCCTCTGCAACACTGTATGCTCTGTCTTCAGCAGGGCAGCTTCATTATCTTTCACATAGTGATGACTGCTTTCAGTCACATCCTGCTTGCTTGTCTTCTGGTTGTTAGTCTTCATCCTGACATCGAGCATCAAAAGCTTGTCCTGAAGACTTTTAACCTCTTTGACGTACAACTCTATTTGTTCCTGAAGAGATCTAGCCTCTTTGTCCTTCAGTGTCAGTTTCCACTCACTATCTGTCAACAGCTGTTTTAACTTAGCTAACTCAGCTGGCTGCTCGCTGCAAAGGCTTTGCAATTGACTTATTTTTGAGGTGAGTTTAAGTTTGTCTTCCTCGAGTTGTGTAATTTGTGATTTTGCCTTTGAGAGGTCATGTCCGAGACTTGTTCTTTCTTGCTGCAGTTTGTCCAGTTTGATCTGCACTTGTAGCTGTTGGTCCGTTTGTTGCTTTGTTTCCACAGTGGTTTGATACACCGTTTTAATCTGTTTGGCGTCCTGTCTCAAATACTTGTCAAGCATCTCTGCTAATTCTTTGCTATGCGAGTGCTTCTCACTTTCACTTGAGATTTCAGATTGAAGTAAAATTAGCTTTTTCTCTATTTCAGTCTGCACTAGCAACAACTGCCTTTCATAGCCCTCTTTCTGAAGTTCTAGTTTACTTTTCAACTCGTCAAGCATTTTCTTACACTTCTCTAGTTGTTCTTCCATCTGCTGAGACTTCAGCTGAAGGACAGTGTTTTCTTTTTGCTTTTGTTCAGTTTCTGTTTGGGCACGTTGCACCTTTTCTTTCAGCATTCTGACTTCAGATCCCAATGAAGTGCTTTTTTCTATCGCCTCAGCTTTCTCCTTCTTAAGGATCGTGTTTTCATGTTGCAGATTTGATCGGGATTTGTCAGAACTCGACATCACTTCTTTCATTGTTACTTTATTTTTCTGAAGCTCATTCTCCAGCTGCAATATTTTTGATTCTTTGGCTTTTCTTTCTTTGCTCTCTTTCATCAGTTCATCTTTAGTTCTTTGAAGGGAAGAGCTGAACTCTGAAAGTTTAGCATTCAAGTTCTCTACTTTCCTTTCTGTTGTTAGCTTGTCATTCTGAAGACGGTGCATCTCTTGCTTTAGGGTTTCCGTCATTTTCTCTGAGCTGCTAGTTAACCCTTTAATACTGTTCTTATATTGGAAAAGCTCATCTTCTAATTCCTTCACTTTATTGAGAAGGTTTTTAGTCTCAGTAGATTCTTTTTGCAGTTCAGCATTTTTTTTCTCTATCATGATGTTTAAATCATTCATTTCTGCATTTTGCATGAGGATCTTTTGATTAGAAGAATTCCTCTCAGCAAACATGGACTTTAGCTCTGCTTTCAGAGTTGTTATTTCTCTTTCATAAATGGCAATATTCAAATTGAGAGTTTCAATTTTCTGCTGCAGTTCGGTCGTTTTTCTTACTTCCTCATTGTAATCCTGCAGTTTCATTTGAAGCTCGTGGGAGGTCTGGGATTTCTTATTTAGTTCCTCCTCAATAATTTTAACCTGTGATTTGGTGCCTTCCACCTGAGACTTAAAGATTTTTATTTGCTGATCCTTGCTGTCATTTTCAATCGTCACCTGATCGAGTTTCTCTCTCGCGTTCTTCAGATTCTTTTCCATCTCCATATTTATCTGCTTTAACTCATCTAGGTTTTTCTGCGTATGAGATGCAATTAGTTCACTTTTTTGCACTTCTGCTTCAAGGTTTGTACATTTGAGCTGCGACGCCTGCTCAGATCTTTTCATTAGCATGTTTTCGTCCTTAGCTGTTTGAAGCTGCTGTTTCCAGCTCTCTAACTCACTCTTTAAAGACCTGATCTTTTGTTCAGAAAATGATCTCTCTTTTTCCAGTGACTCTATTTGGATCTGAAGACTTCTAATGTCACTGTCAGATGTGATGTTTACCCTTGTCAGCTCATTGCATTTAAACTTCAGCTGATCTATTACTGCCTGCTTGGAAGCTAAATCTTCTTCTAAATTGTTAGTCTTGTAAATATTTTCTTGCTCCATGGAGCTTTTCTTATGCAATTCTCCTTGGGTAATCTTCAGCTGCTCTTTAAGGCCTTCAACCTCAGTGCTTTGGAAAAAAGCATTCTGCTCCAGTGAGGACTTTGCTCTTTGGAGAGATCTGACTTCCTCTTGAAGTTCGCTGATGGATTTCTTCAAATTTAGCGTTTCCTCTTGGAGATCATCTGATTTCTGTCTCATGTTGTTCCTTTCAGTTTCCATGTCAATCTGCAATTTCTTCAGCCTGTTGTTGCTGTCGTCTAACAGCTTTTTATAACTTTGTGCTTTCTCCTCAGCCATTTCTGCTCTTTTCTGAACTAGGACTAGTTCCTCTACTTTCTGCTGCAGGGCATCTGCCATCATGCTGTCATTTTCTCTAGCCGCAGATGACTCTGGCTCACTGTTGACTGTCGACTGACTGTCAAATACCACAGGCTGCTGAGCCAGATCGTTTGCTTTAGCCTGGACTTGACTTTGCAACTGTTCCACAGCAACTTCCTCCACGTTTATCTTTCTCTGAAGTTTGGGGCTTTGTTTCTTAAGATCTTGGCCATCGTTTGTTTTCTTTAAGAGGTCCTCTAATTTCCTCTGAGCCAGAGACCACTTGGCCTCTGTCTGCTCAATTACCTGTTTTGTGTGAATTAATTCCTGCTCACTAGCAGCTTTGTCTTTTACTGCTATTTCTAACTTGGTGCTATACTGACGAACGTCATGCTCAAGCTGCGATTTTTGAAAGTTTAAATCATCGATTGTCTTCCGTTGAGTTTCTACTTTTCCTTCCAATTTTTCCAGCTGCGCTTGTCTTTCAACCAGCAAAGCCTCCTGTTCCTGGACACGTTGCTTAAGTTGACTAATCTCTACTTCTCCTGCAGCTTTTTGGAGCTCCATGCTCTCTGTCCTTTTTGCAATCTCAGCAGTGTCAAAAGCCTTTTTGTGCTATAATGCAAAAAAATAAGTCATCCACTGTTTTGTGATTATTTAGAAATTGTGAAAATGAATTGCATGAATATTTTATTTCTTACCAGAGTGCTGCTGCTATATAAAATAATCTCTCCAGGAATTTGCACATTCAAGACTGACAAGATCTGATATTTTCAGAAAGGTGCAGGGTGTTCAGAAGTTCAAACCAGTGTCATGAGCTTAGATTTGGACCTTAGATTTATTTAGGATTATTTAATAGAATTTGTCACTGATTTGATCACTTCACATTTGTCCTCTAATCCCCAACCTTTACACTCAAGCTTTCAGTAAGTAGGTCTGAGAATATCTCTCTGCACCAGTACTAACATACTACTAATACAAACTCCTGGAGAGGCTTTATTTTCCCACAGAAAAGCCAATACGAGAAAGACCTTCTGGCGAAGAATCTCTCTCCTCACGGAAAGTCACCATCACCAGCAGTAAGGAGTTGTATATGCAGACATGCTCTGTATTTGTGCATTTTCTTTGCTTCTTTTGCACAATGAAGCAAATATCTTCACTCACCGTGAGCCATCGAGTCAAGACACATAAGCAGAAAAATACATAGAAGTTGCTGACATATGTTGATAGAAAAAACAGAAGAACCATGCAAAGATAAAAAGGTAAACTAAACTAGCATTATAAGTTTAAACGTCAACATAGCCCCAGAAGTCTGCAATGTGCTGCACAAGCCACTGTAAATGTAGAAAGCCACCAAATAAGTAATAAAATAAGAATCTCTCACCTCTTCGTCTTCAGTTCTCTTCAGTGTTTCACTGGCAAACTTCACATACTGTGTCATGAGAGTCACAAGAGCAGTGTAGCGGGTCCGGAGATCCATGAACTGACATTAAACAAAGAAAAAGCAGAAAAGAACGTTATTGAGATATACTCTACACACAAGAGCACAAATTTCCTGTCCTACAAAACATAGATCAAAGGTTTACCTCCTGCTGAATGGCATCAGAGGTGCTGTGCATCCTTCGTTTCTTGAGAGGGGACTTGTGTTGGGAGTCAACCATCGCTCTGAAGGTCATCAGCTGAAGTTCATAATCCTAAAAAGATTTGTGTCAGTTTACAAGGTTGCTCTTTCTCTATTTCTGCTTAGATCACTGCTCACTCTTTGCCCAATGGAGGACACAAGCTGATAATTTAAATAAAGGTTAACAAAATAGTTAAGCAAAAAAGGGCTGCAAGAAACTGAAATACATTAGCTTACCTTAATGGAAGATGAGTACTGCTCTGAGTACTTCTGACACTCGTCAATTCTGCTCTGCTTTTGCTCAATTTCAGCAACGAGGACCTAAAAATCAAACATTACATATGAGTATGTGTGAGGGTATACATACTGTGTCTGTCTTATTGTAACAAGATGAATTATCGTCCTACCTTCTGTTTGTTTAACAGTTCAGCCAGTGCCTTGCTATCTTCAGGTTTGTTTTCTTGGACCTTATGCTGTGCTGCTTCCATTTCTCCGATCCATTCATCAAGACTACTGTAAGAGTCTCTGTAGTGTTTCAGAGATTTGCTGATACCATCCAGGTCCCGAAGCCTGAAAATGAATGGTTATCGTCAGTGAGCTATTGTCTAGTGCTTACTTAATACTTGTAAACAAATCACAAAGACTTAAGACTAACCTGCTGTCAATCTGCGAGTGAATGTTCTGCCATCTCTCACTCAGCTGGTCAGCTTTCTCCTTATGCCAGTCGAGGTCAAAGTCACGCTCGTTATGTGCCTTAAACATGCGGTCACTGATGACTCGTGCTTTCTGCAGCTCATCCTCCATGTCATGGAACACACCCTGCTGCTCATCGATCTCTGTCCGCCATTGCTACAATCACGAGGAGGAAAGATTACTTAAAATGAACTGAACGCGTTTGTCAGTGTTGGTTAAATGTCGAATCCAATAATGTATTACCTTAAGTGTCGATATGACTGACTCAATGGACTTGACGTCAGAGTTCATAGCATCTTCCTCGTAGAGTTTGGATTCGTAGGTCTTAACAAGCGCCTCTGCGCTCTGGCTGTGCTTCACAACTAAGCTCACTGTTTTCAATCTGTAAAACAAAGGCGACATGTCTCCAAGTCAGGTACTTTTAATGCAAATATTTATCTAGTAAAATATCTAAATGCCTCCATGATCACTTCTAGACAATCAAGGGAGCGTCTTACTTGTCCATGTAAATGGAGGACATGGAGTACACTTGGCTCATGCTCTGTACGAGGATGGTGAGTTCAGAGGAAAGCGTCGGCACAGAGGGAGAACCCGCCGCCTGCCTGAGGAACAGCTCACACTTGTCCTTCATAACGTCAAGGTCCTCCTTCAGTTTATTCAGCTCCGCTGTCTTCTTCTGCAGAGCGGTACACAGAAAATCATGATTTAAAAAAAAACAACGCCAGTGAGCTATTAAATATGTTAAATGATTATCGACACCCAGGTGTGTACCTCATGCTCCGTGATGCGCTGCAGACTCTGCTCCAGGTCGTCTCTCTCCAGCGGAGTGCGGAGTTGCCTGATCAGGTGTTCTTCATGGGCCTCCAGGTGCATCCGGAAGTTGCGTATTTCGGAGATGTAATGATTGTACACTGACTCCTCGTGTTCCTCTGTTTACCAGAAAAATATAATTAGTACAAGTAATCACATAAAAGCATAAAATCTGACAGGACAGGATTGTTTCCATCTGAAAATTATTTATAAAAAAACATTTGATGGGCAGTACCACATAATAAAGCCAAGGGAATGTTGAGGAACCTTTTACCTACATATACTTCCAAACTCTAGGTGGCATCGTTATCACAGTATAAGTCCAAGTAGGAGCTATTGCACTGTGGCTAAATCAATGTGACTTTGTACACTGCTAAGATGAAGTGGTACATAAATCAGGAAAATGGGTTTAATATGATGAGAACCTATTTTAGAAAAGGGAAAGGGGGTATATATGGAAATGTATGTGTATATTTGTCCCTGTTTATCTACACAGACTAATACCATTTAAAGCCCATGATTTTTTATTCACACGCAAAGCAGCTTAATTCAATAAAAGACAAACAGTTCCAAAAGGCATTAACTTCAGGCTCAAAAGGCTTATAGAGCCATGTGTTTCCCTCACGGTGTTCAATACACACCAGCAGCTCACTGCTGGGAGGAACAGGAATGTGGCCTTGCCTCTTTCTGCAGATCTTAGCAGTTCCTGGTAGTACTCCTTGCAGGCCGCGACGTCTCTTTCTAGCTGGGAACAGTCTGCCACTGTGAAAACCTCAGACTCCTCGCTGTCTTCCAGGAACTCGTCGAAATGGGACTGCAGGTTGCTCAAGACCTGCTGATGCTCACCCGGTAACATGGTCTTTATCTGCAGTGGTTAAAGGAGTGAAAGTGGAAATAAGTCAAGAATCATCAAAACAGACCAGAAATGATCATCAGCTGTGTGGTCGAGAGTCTGTACAGGCAAATATAAAAATTCAAACAGACCGAGGACACATTCCAGTTGCGGATGGCTTGTATATCAGCCATTAGATAATGCCAGGACACCACACTCTTCATGTTGATGTGCGAGTGGTGCCACAGTGCCAGGACATTCTGGTACAACTGCTCAATTCTGCAGGAAGAACAAGACACATGAATATTCATAACCACAAAGAGTCATTTGAATAAACTTCATTTTGATGTGAGCGATATTCCAGACACAAAATGAGTCCTTGCATCTCCTCACCTTGTTGCCATATCAACGGCCTCTTTGTTGGGTGGAGGCACAGTGAAACACACAGCGGGGACCATGGCCTCATTCCCTGCTGGGTTGATGACTTTCCACTTGGCCCGGTGAGAGTTATTGGCCAACACACACTCATCATCTTTATAAATTGTAATCTGGAAGAGTTGCGATGAAGACACATATCAGATTTACTATAAACCCTTAAAATAAACTGAGAGGTGGTGTAATATGGCATAAGGTGCTAGTAGGATACCTCTATTTGACGATAGTCACAGATGGCTTTAACGGGGATGGAGGATCTCACTGGGCTTTCAGGGTTCCTGGGCCTGAGCTGCACAATATTCTTGGCTCTGCCCACTAACCCAGCTACAGTGCTGCGGTACTGAAGGAGCTGCTCTTTCTCATCCTAGGGACACACCATACCAAAAATAAATTCTTATTTCCTCTACTTTTATTTGCAATATTCACACACATGCTTCATAACTCTCTATCACTTTACCATTGACTCCTGGGTGAGATCCTCCAGTCTGTGTAGGCTGCTTGTTCGATCACAGCTGTATTTTCTATGAATGGCATCTTGCAGGTTCTTAAGATAGTCCATGGACTCTTTGGCATCACTGAAAAACTGCACAGGGGAAAAAAGTGTGAGAAATTAGACACCCCCAAAACAAATGCACTCATGACTGAGAAATGGGCAGCGACTCACCTCAAAATAAACGGCATTCTCCTTGAGATGCTGTTCTACACATGAGCAGAGCTGTAAAATCCAGCTCCATTGTGTCTGCATGGCAGCTCTGTATGCCTGGAAGAGAGAAAAAGTCACAAAATAAAACATCCAGGTATAATAACTGGAAAATGACTACGTATTTTAATCATTGTGTGTGCTGAATGTGGGGTGGGGTTGCATTAAATCATGTATTAAAGTCTTAAAGTCTGCAGTGCAGAACTAAGTCTACAGAAAAAAAAGGCTTACTTCAATAGTAAGCCTGGCTGGGTGGTTCTTGAGCATAAGGCGCTCTGCCTTGTCCTGCACAGACTTGATCACTTCCTCCTTTTCATCCAGCTCCCGCATCAGATCCTGTATGAAAGACATCAAGCTCAATATCTCTGCCATCCAGCTGTGGCAAAGGACCACTCACTCCATCCTCTCACACACTCTCATATCCTGCCTCACATCACCGATTATGAAGTTAATCTTTCAGGCAACAATACACAAATCCTTTCATTGAGATTATTGTTTATTGCTGTTAAGACAGCCAAACTGTGACACAGCCAAACCTGCGAAACCAAATAAGCTGCCTGAACAAGCTCTTGTTATTCTTGTCTGCATGGAAGATTTCACAGATGAAGTTACAGTTAATTAAAAGAGCTTACGGCATGGTAGTCTCTTTTCTTGGAGATGTTGCTGTTGCGATCGCTCCAGTCGAAGGCGACCTCCTCTTCCTCCTTCTCATTCAGCCAGATGAGCTCCTGAGTGGCCTTCGACACAAAGTCATGCAGGCTTTCCAGGTGACTTTGTCGCTCTCTTGAACAGCTCTGAAAGAAACAGGAATTCATCAAAGTGAGACAACGAAAAGAACATCAATGATTTATCCTAATCGTTTACAGCAGCACAAGAGATTAGAGAGAGATCACTTACCAGTAACCGTTCATACTGCTTCTCTAGTTTGTTGAGTTTGTCTGAATACGATAGTTTCAGGGGCATGTTCATCTGAATCTGAGAAAAGAAAAACGTGTTTTGTTTATTTCTGTTTCTGTAGGATGTTTTCTACTACAGTTATATGCAAAACGGAGAGAAACAAAACGCTTACCTCGCTCAGTTTGGCATCTTTAAGACTCATTTGAAATTCTTCGATGGCTCTATGTACACTTTTGTGGTTCTCTAAATGCATTTCCACGCTTGGCAAATCAGATCCCCACTCTGAACGATCCAGTTGCACCTTTAAAAACAGAAAAAAACTCTAAATTACTCCCCGTAATTATTTATAGCTACAGAAGATAATAAATAAACTGAGGGTGAGTACTTACCTGCATCTCTTCTACCCAGTTCAAGAGGTCCTGAACAAATTTCATGTTGACCTCCTCCTCTGTCATGTTGGGGTCTGCAAGCGAGGATTTCAGCAAAGGCTTGCGGATCTGCATGTGTTTCAAATGCCTGAGGCTGCCTGGGTCCATGCCGCCACCGCTCCCCATGTAGCTCTGGACTGAAGCGGGCTGCAGACCGGGGGTCAAGGCAGGAGTCAAGGACGGGGTGAGGCACGGCGTAAGGCTAGAGGTGAATGTGGATCCAGGGGTGCCTAACCCCCCTGGGGTGAGTGCAGGAGTGAGGGCTGGTGTCAGGCTTGTGTTGATGTTCTGTGAGAAGCCAGAGTTCAGGCTTTGCGTGATGCCTGAGATCATCATTTTGGTTTGTTCTGTTGTCAAGGTGCGACCTTTGCTGTACACGGAGGAACACTCGGCCCTCAGGGCTAAGAGGTCATCACGGAGTTTTGACACCCTGTAATCAAAAATGAACAGCAAAATGAGATGTGTGATGAAATTCAGTGTGTTATTTTTGCAAGAGGATATAATTCATACCTTTGGACAAGCTGATCTGCAAAGGGGAATTTTCCATCCAGGAGAATCTGGATGTCCACCACTTGTTGTCTGAGGATATTCTCACACTCCAAAAGGTAGCCGGCAATCTCAGCTTCATTTAGGAACTGGATACCAGACTCAAGACGTTTTGCATCCTGAGCAGAGTAAAAGAAGAGACTCAAAACTCAAGAATTTACACGCCTGTGTTATTTTATCACCACATGCATTAAGTCAAGCAGAGATTGCACAAAACTCACAGACTGCAGGGCAGTTCTTGCCAGTGCCAGCTTGTCTTCTCCATTGACACAGTCCCGCTGGACCCTGTTGGCAATCTGCTGCAACATCTCAAGCCTACAACAACAAAAAAAGAGGAAACTTTTAGTTTACATCTGTTATAACTTTAATAAAAAAACAAAAATCAAGCAAACTGCAACCTCACCTGGATCCAAAGGCAATGTTGTTATTGAGAAAGACTGAGCTGTTAATTTGTAATGGCTCGCTGAGGACGGTGTCATTGGAGCCAAAACTGGTAAAGCTGCTGTTGCTAACAGACGAGATTCCACTCAAATAGGCCATCTTACTTTACACGGTGAGCCACTGTCGCTATTCGCGGCCACTCAAAACACTCACTGCTACATTTCACATCCTAATCATCCACCTGAGAGGGTCCCAGCCTTAAGCATTCGCAGACTTGACTGATGGAGCTGCTTTCAACATGCTCGTATTTATAGCAGCACAGCCAGGTGAGGTGAGCGTGTAAAATAAATCCCACCCTGGAATAAAGTGCTGCCCTTAGGGGATAAAAACTAAATAGCAGGTTGAGACAGTGCACCTTTATACAAGCTGAGACTGTATACATGTGCTGCCAAACTGCTGTAATTGCTGTTTCTGCCAGTTTTCACCACACCCCAAATAAACGCCTTAAATATACTGTGTTTAGAGACCGCGAAGACAGGAATGAGGATGTAAACTTGCCTAAACTGTTGTAAACACAAGTCTGAAAAATGACGGTTGAGTTGCCATAGCAATAAGACCTACTGTAAACAAACTTTGATGACAACAGCAGATGGAATTAAAAAACTTGACTGAGCATGCCATAAAAAGCAGTCTTAAATATATACAGTATGAAAATATCTCAACCGAAGCATCATGACATGAAATGTACATATTTGTCTTCTTAGCATTTGCAGGTTTCCGCCTTTAGGTTAAGTAGATACTCCTGAACTGCAAAACATAAGAGCACCTCCTTTTTCCATATTATATTATTATAAATTTCCTTATTACATGGAATTCACTTTGCTTTCTGCTTATTTTGCACTTGATCATTTGTAAAAGGGAAACAAAACTCAACCTTATCATATAGATATGTACTTTGGCTACAGTAAATCTTTATATTGTCATGAATGTATTGATATAAACCATATCATAGTGTGTAACAGTTCAGTGAGGGGACTTCTACTTTGATATGAAAAAGCAAACTCTGCCATAATCACTAACCGTCAGTGTTTAGTTTCATCAGAGACATTAGTGGGCTTGCAATATGATGCCGGAGCACTTTGCCTGCATCAACTTCAGAAATGTTATGCTGAGTCATGTAGCATTTTTGCCTCTTTACCTGTATACTGTGTGAGCACCTTTTCACTCAGGAAAGCAGCACATGCTGACAATATTTCTTATTTTCAATCCTCAATGCCTCGAATTCTCACACATTCTGTTATTAAATTGTAACATTTGCCTGACACATTAGGGGTAACATCATCTAATCATATAAAGATTAGACCTGACAAGGCAAAGTATGAATGCGCTCAGTGGCTGCACGTACCTCTCCACCTCGGGCCTCAGGCTTTTCTCTCTCTCCAGCATGGCAACAATTAATTTACCCCATTCCTTCTCCACATCGTTAGGGTGATGACCCTGAGGTAACTGAATACGCCCAAACTCAATCCACATCTGTCAGACACAGAACAAACACAGACTTGTTATCGCTAACAATGTGCAAGACTAGAAACACCTAAGCTCCTTCTGTTTTACACGTGTATACCTCGAGCATTTTATAGAGGTTTTTGATTTTTGTCTTCTCGTTCTCTTTCACCGGGATTTCATGCTCTTTAAACTGCAGATACTGTGTATAAAGTGCCTGTAAAAGAAAGCAGAGACAACAACATGTAAATGTAGTCTTTCTACACTTGGACAACAAGGCATCACAACAGGAGAAATGTCCCTAAACATTTGTCCGTAATCTCCCCTTGTCTTTAAAATAACTGCCTAAAAGTGCCTTAGTGCATAAAAGCTATCGACTTCTTGCAGTAAATGGATGCTGCTGCTCTCTCATATCCATCAATATCACTTTAAGTCTCAGTTACAGCCGGCAGATGCTGCACGTGTGCTGTCTGAAGCAGACGATTATCCTTCACCGTACTGTACTGTTTCTAAGCGCTCTGTAAAATGAGACAGTCGCAGCTCAACTTGTACAAAATAAAGCTAATAACAGCTAATAAATCCACGATACCTTGAGTTCCACAGGGTTGTTGGGGAATGATCTATCTGACATTATGGCAACATTGTGTTTGATCCACTGGCTGAGGTATTTGATCATGTTCTGGTACTCCACCCATTTGATATCAACATCCTGTTCAAAGAAAAAGGATCGTCAGCAATAAATCACTTTTCAGCACGCAGGATGGGTGGAGTTACTGGCGGACTGGTGTCATCAACTTACATTAGGACTGATTCCATCAACGCCATCGGGTACTTTTGGGAAGGCATCATACAGTGTTGAGACGTATGTGATAACTGATTTTTCATCTGGAGACTGTACGTCTACGTCTGAGGAGGGGAGCAAAAGCCAAAATCGTTATGAATGCAACACATGAGCTGTACTCAGAGGAATTATTCCTCAAGCCAAATCCAAGCTTCACCCTCCATGATTTATAGCACAGAGAGTATTTTTCAAACCAAACATGACACTGTGCATGGATCTCACCCTCGGGGTCCAGGAGCCTGGCCACCCCCAGCTGCTCAGCTGCACAGAACGCATGCTCCAGATTTGATCGGTTGGTCTGTGATGACACACGGCTCATGTCAACCATGTCCGGCCTGTGATGGAGGTAAAAAAGAGTAAGGAAAAAACAAAAACAAGGCGTATCAACTAAAAGAAAGAGAAAAGAAGACTACTAAACCCACTATGCAAACCCTCCCCTGCAGGTCATTCTGTGTAACAGTACCTGTATTTATGAATGATGGCGTTAAATAGCCTCCCATCCCTCCAGGAGGTTGTGAAGTTATCACACCGTACGCCTACATAGCCCTCTGTTATCTGCTTGGACCAGAGCAGCAGCCTCTCCTTGGCTGTCATGTCCTCGGACTCCCCTGTCACGTGGATCTCCGAGATCTGTCACATAGAGAAACATGACGTTAAAAGTTAAATACAACATGCACAGACATTAAACGTGCCGTTGTGTGGGGTTTCAAAATATAACTAGAGATCTGTGAATGATGGCAAAAATAATACACAACAGCACAAACAAAACCAGCACACAAAAACTTTAAAAATATTGTATATCTGCATTAAATGAACCTTTATGTCTCAAAAACACACTTCATTGTACAGAGATTTATTTCATTTCATAATAATACTCAAGCGTAAATGGGGTAAAAGTTTCCTTATCTGGCTCGCTAACGGCGCTGTTTGCACTTGCAATATGGAAAATGCAAGGAGGTCAGAAGTATGAGATAAAGTTGTGTAATAAACTGTTTTACAGCATATAACACTAATGATTAAGATGACCTAAGATGTTGTGGAGAGAGTTTTTATCTTCAGTTCACACCACATACAGTAATATTGAGTCAAGACATCCCAAACAACCAAAATTATGAAAACAGAAATGATTCTGTTCAAAGGCATGTGGGAACGCAGCTTGTAAGTTTCTATATCACAGAAAATGTTACACCGTAATAAGATTTGAAATAAAAACCCAAGAACAGAGACACACAGAAGAGATTTTACCAGGTGAACTTAAATCAATCAATCCACCAATAAATAAATCTTTATTGTAGGAATTTGCAGCCAGTTATGAAAACAGTGAGTGAAAAAACATAACAACTGTCAGCTATGCAACAAACTGCAGCTCAGACAAGATTAACACAAACCCATCTTGACAAATATCACCATCCTGAAGAGAAAAGATGAGAGAAGAATACTTCCACAGACCAGCCTATCCAGATTGTATATTTTCCACAGCCAGAAATATTTATACAGTCCAGTCTGATGGGAGTTTAACAGACTCAAAGTCACCAAAACAAAGGTTGATTTCATCCTTTTAGTCCAACTAGAACACTAAACAATGAAAGATTTGGCCTTCCTAAGAAGAACATGCTGAGTATAAATACCAAAGAGCTGAATGTTACTGGACACTTTGGCAATACTGTTGAGTTTCTACTGGACAGGCTGAAGTTTCCAGCCCACACCGCCATGCGAAAGGACCAAACGAGTTCAATGAGACTGCGATAGTCAACATTCAAAGTTTGTGCTTTCTTGCAAACAAATTTAGGACATAGTTTTCTGTCACTAACTGTCCCATGATATTTATAATTATCCGCCATGATTTCAGCTGATGTTAAACAAGGGGGAGATTTTCTGAAATCAACAATCAAATGAATTGTTTTGTTGACATGAAGACGAAGGACTGACTGTTGCAACCTTCGTGCACAGTCTGATGCACAGCACCACAACCCCGTAAACCCTCCTGTAAAAGTCTAACAGTCACTGTATCATCAGCAGATTTTACAAGGTGCTGATTTTCATACCGACTCTATCAGCTGAGAAATATAAAGAAGAGGAGACAAACAGCGACTCTGAAGAAAATCAGTGGCCTTTAGAATAAATACATTTACCTTCACACACTTCAGCCTCCTGATGAGAAACTGTCACTATAAGAGCAATCAGGATCGACTGCTAAAGCGACATCACTAACCAACACAATAAGACATAATTTGTGTCCAGAACACTCAACACAACCAAAGAGCCACCAATAAAACTTAAAAACACAGGATAAGAGCATGCTATCACTCCAAAGTGATTCTACCTTTAGCTCTTAACTATTTTTAAGCAGCTTTCAAGTAAATCTGATCATGCTGCCAAAGTATTTTACATCATTTTCAGTACCAGTGATGTCTGGGTGTAAATATGTCCTGCGATAATTGGTTCTTGAGTTATCTTGTGTCCATGAATGACTGTGAATACCAACAGAGTGACACTACAATGATGACACAACGCTCTACATACAATGGATCGTGCCAATGGGGTATAAAATGATTATGATTAACAAAATGAACTGCTGTTGCTCTAAAGAACTGACTTCATTTCAGCGTTTATTTTCAGTGTAGTGCTTAACTTCTATAATCTAAACACCAGCCGTGAAGTTACATTATACCCCAATCAAATCCTGTATTAATCTATCACGAATCACACGCCAAATGGCTATAAATAACACGTCATGAGTACCTCGTGTTCGGTGGAAATACATTTGGCAGGAGCTGGAAGTGATTGCATGTAACCAGAGCAGGTGTAGGCCCTCCGTCTCCTCTTCCTGTGTGCTTGAGAGTCCAATATAATCTTGGCAAACATATCCTCGCTCCCGGGTCTGTCATTACCCCTCAGAGTCCGCAGCATGTGCTCCACTGCTCCAAAGCTCACGGCCCTTCTTAACTGTCTCTGCAGCAGCTTCTTCACAAGCAGGCCATGCTTAGCGGAGACACCCCTGGGAGTTGTGTTAATGCCACGAAGCTTTCCTTCAACAGTGGACCTACTTCTGTCCACATCTGTGTGCTCTGCAGAAAACCTTCCCGACCTGTAAGCGAACCTCTTACCAACAGGTTGATTACAGGCATCTCTGAAGATTAAAACTGGTACCTCACCGACATAGACACCCCTGCTGATGCTGTCTTGCCTGGATAAATGTGTCGCCCCCTCTGATGGTTTATTCAACTCTACTTGGGATCTCTCCATGTTCCCATCTGGGTCATCTTGAGGCCTTGCGCTGCTGCAGATGGCCGCACTTGTAACAGCCTCACTTCCAGGACTCCTAAATGATCCATAAGGCTGAAAATCCTCTGATTTCCTCTTCTTTCTCTGGAAATAACGTCGACCTTTGAGTTCCTTAGATTCAGGTCTCAGTGGAGCTTTCTTGGGGTCGACATAGCATTCCTCTTTAGGGCCTCGAACACAGCCACAGATGTTTCCCATGGCTGACAGTCATACAGTCTCCATAGACAACAAGCTGTGTTGAGGCAGAAGTATCCAGTGAGCTCCGCTTGATCTGAAGAGCCACTATCCCAGTGACAGAAAGCCAGTTTCACATGGTGTAACTAGCGGTAGCAGACGAGCCGGCAGCCAGAGATAAAGCTCCACTCAGAGCAGAGTTCATTTTTTCCTTTCATTCTCTCCAAGTGGCTCACAGCAGAGAGCCGGTCAGTCTCTCTCCCCTCTCACTGCATTACTCTCTAGTTCACATGCTCTCTCTTGGGTCTCTCCTGTGACACTGGAATCCTTTCTGACCTTTGAAACGTTTCTCTTGCTTTGCTAATCCAGCACAAACGCCATAAATGCACACACTGACGTGGCGCACGAGCTTATAGCTCTCAGCTGAGCAAGAATGAAAAAGACTTGTCGACAGACCTGTTTCAGGGTGGCTAGTCTGCTTCGTCTACACAGTAAACATGCCCACGTCACAGCCGCCTCTTAGGATTTGTTAATATTTGTGTCTGTGATGAGGGGTGAAGGGAGGACAGGGGGTGGCCACATATTATGTTGTGAGAAACTTTGGCTCAGCACGTTTGGCTGCGTGAATCCCAGCCGGTCAGAAAGGCTTTGAAAAACAGAACAGCGTAGGTCAACAAGAGCAGCAGAAGCAGAGGCAAATCCGAGCTGGACAACAAAGTGCTTTCACTTTATCTATTAATCAAGCTGCGTACAATGGCAGAGCCAGAGGTGGGGCTTAAGTCCAATGGTTTAAACAAACACTATTCTCTGAGCAGATCCCCACCACCGCAGTTCACAAGGGGGCAAATGCTCTGACCAGGAAGTGATTCACCACATAAAACCATTGCAGCAGCTATCTAACCCTAACCCTAACTAAATAACATGGTGTGACAGAGGAATCTAGCAATACTTTAAAGATACGGCAGAAAGAGAAATAAGCAGAGTGTGAAAGAGTAAATGTAATGCAACCACGCAGCTCAACTAAAAATAACAGCATGCCACTGTGAGCGTACAATATTCGAACACCAATGAAGTTTCCCTGAAGGTCAAAGTCACCTGACAAGCCAACACACTTCAAACTAGTGCGCTGATTACTGCAACTGCTATCTATGGCCAGCTTCTGGTCCAACTATCAAGTACAGTACTGGTATTACTGCAGCATCAGATTATGATTGTACATGTTAAATTACAGTATAATTGTGGTTTATAACATATTTTATAACTATAACAACTTTATAACTGTACCGTTTTCCCCCAGTGACATCAATCATGAATATGTGAACAATACGTCACACACACACACACAGAAAGTGACAGTCCATCAGGGCAAAACAAACAGAGAAGACAAACAAACATAGAAACACCTGACGGCAGTGTATTGTCATGTGGGTGCATTGTTACCAGCTATGCTAAAATACACATTACACTCTAGTATTCTCTACACCATGTTCCAAGTGACAATGCAGTGTGGTCACCATTGTGAAGAACACAAAACAGAGGCAGCTTAGCGTAATGCAATCAATTTGTTATCTGGACAGACGTGATCAAACAATGGATAGCGCCTGAAACGCGTTAACAAAACGTCTGCAGTGAGAGTAAAGCAGATATGAGGTCAAACAGAACAGGACACACACCATGGCAGTACTCTGAAGTTATATAAGTATAAAAAAAAACAAAAAACACATAAAGTGTGCCCTCAAAACAACTCTTGTCCTTCAGACAGGAACTAATCCTAACACTTTAGGGCAAATCCAGCCGTACAAAAGCATAAGATTTAAAAACAGTGGTTCAGTTCAAACACGTCCAACTGCTGTCAGCCACGCTTATATACTAAAGCCAAAGGTGTATGCTATGAGTGACGCACAATATTTTCTCCTGAAGTACCCTGCCATCCTTCCAAATCAAGAAGAAACAGGCCCATTTCTGCTGGATCAACTGCTCAAGGGCTTGCGTGAGACTGACAGCAGCAGGTGTTGGCATCTTCAACGACGCTACCTGTCAGCGCGTTGTAGTCCGGGCAAAATTAGATTAACTACTTTTTCTCTCATAACTTCCTTGAGGTCATCGGTCACACAGGTGCATTCTTATTCTAAAATATCACAGTAAATCAATACAAGGCTGCAAGTCCGAACGACTACAGTATTACAGTATTCCTGTCCTTAACCAACAACTGAGTCATGCAGCAAGTGCCAAAGATATTAATAATGCAATGCAAGACAGTCCAAGAGAGAGAGAGGAGGGGACAGAGGGAGAAAGAAAGAAAGAGTGAGCGTGAGGGAGAAGTGGTTAAAGTGTGACATTCCTGCATGATGTTGGATTTTGGATGAATATTGAAATACTTCTATGGACACCTGGATACCCCAGGCACAGACCAACCCACTTTTGTGTCACCCGAGCAATAACAAGATAAGTATCCCCAGAGGACTTTTTTTGAGAATCTCCAAGGAGAAATATGAACTCAGCCTAGAGCACAAAAAAATATCGAAAGCAATTACAACTCCCTTCAAAGGCGTAAGCATACACTAATGCTTGGCTGTACCGATCGGTGCACAAATGTTCACAGTGTAATGCTACAGATATTTAGTCTTTAGTCTAATCCGGTTTTAATTTCATCGATTGCACGGGCAAATGCTACTTTCGAGCTATTTTCACCTGTATTCAAATTCACATTCAATACACACCTTCATGCTGCGCAACTCTGACAACTTGTGGTCAAAAGTAGAAACATCCATTCAGCGTGGATGTGAGCGGGAGTGTGGATGTGAGCTCATTTTAGAAGCATTAATCTGGAGGGTATTCGACAAGCTATTACGTAACTCTAAACCCCAAAGCACGCCGGCATTTCTGGTGCACTGAAATAAAGGTAACCCAAATGAAAACCCTCTGCGTTACAACAGATCAACATCAAGTAGGATGTGAAGATGCATACACGTTGAATACAAATTAAAACAGCCTTCATCAGGTAGATGTGATACATAAAAGCAAACAGTCATAATTCAGTAACTGGGTAATAAATATTCTGAATTACTCAGCAATTTAAAGCATTACATTTACCAAAGAACTAGTTGAAAACACTGACCTGAAAGTGCAGAATTATGGTCCAGATCAGTCCCAGGGTCAGTTTTGGGTTACCATCTGTGATGTCGTCATTCCTGATATTTACAAGTTTGACCTGATGACACATGAAAACACATGATTAATATATTGTATATAGTCTCTAAATTGTGGTACCCACCTTTACATTTATTTGTTTGTACAAAACATGAGTGACAGTGTAACTGTCTATTCTGACTCACATCTTAAAAGCACCACAAGGTGGCACAATAGTCACTGTATTTTGTCGGAGAACACTGTTATCATAAACATGTGGGTCTGAGCTCACAGACAGAATGAATGCTTGCTACTAATTAAATGCTATAAACCTTCTAGGACTTGTTTTATCCAGCACATATCGGAGTGAAAAATTATGTGCATTAAATGTTTTTCAACAGTGAGATCACTTGACATTTGATGGCCAGAGAGGACGCATGGATGTGTCTGGCATGTAACGCAGCCAAAACAATAGGACAAGTCATTTGTGACCATCTATGAATCCTTTGTTTCAAGCCTTACGTCACATCTGGCTACGGTTCAGCAAGGCTGTGTTCTTCATCACGTCTTGACTGTGGTGGGGGAGGGGAGGGCAATCAGAGCTCTCTGGAACCCCCGCTGATGGGATTTGTTAGTCAGCTCACCGTAAATGCTGCCATTACTATTTCTGGGAACTGAATTGCGGTTTTCATAAAGAAAAAAAGATGGAAAGCGCCACAAAGAGTCCAGGTGGAGAATAGGAAGTAATCACCACTGAGTGGGGCTGTCCCAGTTCAATTACGTGTGTCTTTGCTTGCATTTGTCCGTCTTAGTGGTTACGGGTGAACAAATCACACACAATATGATGAACCTCTAACAATACAATAAAGCATTTACATATACTATTCGTCTGTAAACACCTTTTATATGACTGAAATTTCTGACTTAATCATGTGGACTTTCATCTGGATACCACTATGAATCTATGATATGACAGGAAAGGCGTAAAAACGTGGGGGGGGGTTTTGTACATCGACTCAGCAGACTGATTTCCTCTAGCTTCATCCAGCAGTCTAAATCCTGAAAATGTTGCCCCAAATGTATTCCAGCATTCACTCTAAAGCCTGACAAAACAAAAGAGTATGAGAATGTAAGTGGACTGATCCATACCTGCCGCTTCTTTAAATAATCCAGTGCTATTTGTACATTCTGGAGTCTGTGGAAGCGCATCCTCCCTCTCTCCCGAGGCTGTGGAGATAAAGAGGGAAGAGGGGACATGTATGGTAATCAGGTTCTTCTCGACATCAGTGGACAAATTATATAATTAAAAAAAAAAAAAAAAAAAGATTAGTAGCATGGAGGACACAGGACATGCTTCCAGTTTCTTACCCGCTGATCTGGTGAGGTAAAGAAAAAGATAAACTTTACCCACAACACAAGTAGCCATTTCTGCAGGCCCACTCAAAATTTGTGCACACGTAGAACATTTTCCACCATTTGCATCTCTAGAAATTTGCTCTGAACGTGTGATAACAAACCCAGTACCCCTGCTAGTTAACACACTCTAACATAAGACACGTTTTTACGTTTGATTCACTGTGCTGGAGGAACTAAGTGTACATTTTAACAATAATAGCAGAGTGCTGCATTGTTCAAGCATGTGCCCAATCTGTTGTGGTGAATGCATGTGGATGATCAGGGGCCACAGCATGAGGTAATGAAATGGAAAATGCGTTGAAGCCAGGATGCAGCAACGGCAAGAGACTTGCTGCGTTCAGCCGCGTTTCTTGGTTGCTAATAGCTGAGAGAAGAATCCCGTTCATCTCAAATGCAAAACCCATCTCCCACGGATTTTATTCAGTGAATATCATTCACTTGTGAAGCCCTCTTGAGGCTTCAAAATTGCGGTGTACCCAAAAGCAGCAGATGAAAAATGTCCTGAAGCTCACATAGGAGCAGAGCGCTGTGATTGTATGGCTCAGTGATGGGCAAAGCTAGTGAAATGGATATAAAGACCCAAGCTTTACGGCCAATTTCCATCTTTTTAATGCTTTTCCAAGGTGAGCGTGCCAAATCTATTAGTTTGTGTGTGTTTTGTTGCACATGCATGTTCAAAAACAAGATTCGAGTGTGAGGATGCCTGGGTCTTTAGATCATGTGCACATTTCTCTGCATCATCAGTGTCATCTGGTCATATAAACAAAGATTTGGACTAGTTGATGATTTTCTGATCAAAAGATGTGGCATTATGAGACATAATGTTGCATATAAGTGACAAATTTAGCAAAACTGACAAAAAAGGAAAACAATACGCTATCACAGAAGAACTAGAATATCTGCTAAAGTGCATACGTCTACAAAAAGGCAACTCTTACTGTGTGATTGTTTTTGCACTCCTGTTAACTGGCCACAACACGCTCTGAATTAGTTTGTTAAGAGGGGGTAAGGGGGCAAGCCACACGTACCCCCTTATCATCATCCACCGTGTCTCCATGCTGCTCAACTGCGCATGCTTCTGTCCCACTCACCAACCGCAATGTCTTCAGAAAATCACGCTCCCTTGGCTTATCACCGAAAAGGCAACACATGGGGAAGAAAGGAAGACATGGACACACATGGCGGCCAAATCAAAGGAAGTTAGACAAAGGACAGAAACCAATTAAAAGATGGAGAACAGAGAAGGAGGAAAGTAGAAGGGGAACGGGATGTAAACAGAAAATAGACAGCCACTTAGAGGATGAAAGTTAGTCACACTGGAGAGGGAGTAACTGCTGGGGGCTCCTTGCACAGGAATACATGCACTTTAGACATTACAGCATGATAACATTACGGAGTTTAGGACTGTACAAAACTGTAGTATTAACACACTTCAATATAAGATGAAAGAATGACTTGTTAACAGTGAAATGAAATATTAAATAGCCTGTTGGTTAACATGCAGCACTTCTGTAGCCACTGCCTGAGGCCAGAGTACTACACTGTTCAGCTATGTGCTTTATATGTAAGGGACTGGACACATACACATACTGAACTGTACAGAGTTTGAGCTAACACAATTTCTCCATGGACAAAGTAAAAATTGCTTTATGCTGCTAAGGCCTTAAACTGAAGACTGAAATTTAGACATCATTTACTAAAAAAAAAATACAAGTAACTCAATTTAGTATGGGTGCCCACTAAGTTTCTTTCCAGCTCTTCAGCCAAAAAGTTAAAATAAGGATTGTGCTATGTCTTCCATCAGTTGTGGTAATAATAGCTTCTTGAGGGACCATATTTTTTGCAAACTGTAATGAAAAACTGAGGTTTAACACACATAACAAGAGCAGTTTCATATTTGTGAAAGGCTTTGGTTACTTAGCATTTCAAAGAAATTCCCCACATGGAAACGATGAACTTGTTCCAAGTTTTGACAAAGTGGAAGTGATCTGATTATATAACCGTTACAGTGATCACTCCAGTTGTGTTTTAATCACCATAACAACACAGTTTCCTGTACTGCTCATGGTTGTAATATTGTATTATTATGTAGTTTTATAGAAAGGACGTCACATTTTCTGGCTATGTGTCAGGTGCAGTAATGTTTCTCCTCTTAGCAAAAGGGGAATCTCAATGAGAGAAAAAGAGAAATTAGATCGTTTACTGTCTTACTCTGATCAGATTGATCACATTGTTTCCACGATAGGCTGATGCAATATTGAGTAAATGTTCTGCACAGAACAGACAAGCGAGATGACTTCATGGCTCTTTCTGTGCTGATGTGTGTGAGACGCATAAACAATTAAAATCTAGTCTTCTGTTAATGATGCAAATTTTCATTCGGAATAATACACTACACTTCTGTTACTGTTTTTTTTTTTTTTCACAGGTAGAACACACGTTAAGTGAGTATTGATCATCTGGTGGTCCTCAAACAAATTGTGTCTTTATAGAGCTTCTTTCAAATGAAGAATTAAGAAGAAAAGTATCCTTTGGCAGTTAGTTTGTTAAAAAGGCAAGTTAGCAAGTAAAAATGTATTAATGACTTAACTATTTTTCCTACTTGCTAGCTTTTCCTTGATACATCATTCTGATTGACTGAAACGCAACAACCTCTTGTGGGTAAGCACCTTATCTAGTATCCCGTTACTACTACTGTGTGGCACAAAGTGCTTCACTATATCCCAAAAAATATATCAATATATAAAACAAATCATACTGTACCAGCCTATTTCATAATACTTCCAGCTTGTAGCACAGCACAGCTGACAACACAACAACAAGCACATGGGTCGGTTTCATAGATAACCCAGAAAAGAGAAACAAAAAAAAAGGAAAATGTTCGAAACCTACATACACATCACAAAAAACGTGGTTTGATGAGTGGGTTTTGGTGTATGTAAAATCACAGTAGGTCTGATTACAGACCATCCAATCCCAAGATTCCCTCCTACTATCAGTTATGTAAGTATGAAGGAGGAAGTCGATCAGGCGTGCTGTTGTGCTTTCCTTACTGGTGGCTCATGACAATCTGAATATTTTGTGATTTTGTAAGAATGATCGTAACAGAAATTGCTCCAACTAAGAACTCAATCGTGACTCCCCCAATTTCACCGGAACATCATCAGCGTTTCATATCTTTGCTTTGAGTTTCTCTTTATCTCTTTAAGGAAAACTGACCATGAAAATTGAGTAAAACGTGAACTCACCAATGTGTCTCCAGACAAGACCTCCAGCAGTGAGATCAGGTTATGTCCATCTCGCAAGTCTTCGTACAGGTCATTTATATGCTTCCGCACCTACGGACGTGATGGGAAAAGCAAAATGTGAGCAAACTGCAAATATCGGGTTGTTATAACACAACTGTTCACTGCCGACTGCTCATTAATACAAATCTAGTTAAACAACTAATGTATCTGTAATTAAAATTGTTTTGAAATCTTTTATCATATCAGATAATAATCACATCACAAGCCACATTCTTACACCTGACCATAACTTCAACTGAAACATTGACCCTGATGTTTCTGTATCATGCCATTCAATCAACTTGGTCTTCAGTTTCAGTTTAATCTCAGTTTTAGAAAAACCTGTTTTAGTTCACAACCATGTTTTTGTTTCCCTCAATCACCCCTATACTGAAATGAACGTAGCATAAAGCACTCTGAATAATAGCTTGAGTATTGTGACACCTTATCTAAGCACTTGAGTGAGGCACTTAACAACCCTGGCCCGAGGTTTTCTCCTTGCAGCAGGCCCATCTCTCCTTCCTGTCCTAAATACCGCGCCTCTGAAATCACCCTGCTGCCCGCTGACCTGCTTTCACACAGGGCTTTCAGCACTGTAATCCCAGATAGCAGCCACAGCTGTGGAGCCAAAATAGACCTGCACCCGTGTGCTTGTGGGTCAGCAAAGCCAAGCCCCAACTATTACTCAGCACCCCTGATTTCTCATGGGCCATGTGTGAGGCATGCTGAAATCTGTCTGTCAAAACATGAAATAAAATGCAAATATTCCAATTAAACCATTAACTCAAGTTCAACAGGTTCAGGACGGAGCATAGTGTTACTATACACACGTTGTTGTTACGCTCTGCAGCTTCATTGCACGTGTCTTGTTTTATTACAGCACTAGAGATAAAATATTATTTTGCCAAATTTGTGACAAAGTTTACATAATCTGTCGCTTGTGAAAGAGTGCAAGCTTCCTTAAGGCGGATCTGAAACCAGCAACTCCTTAGGGCCTCCTATGTCTTAGTAGTAAAAACATTCCTATTTGAAAACATCATATGCAAATCATAAAACCAGTCATCATGGGAAGAGTCATGGGAATCCCCACCCCCATCAAGCAAGGATTGATTTACTGGGCAGGACCCTTAAACTGACCCTTCAGGACAGGTTTATTGTCCACAGCACACTCTGAAGATGATGATCAAAGGACACAAAATCCCCTCAGGAGCAAAACAGTGAATACAGCAGGATAGGGAAGGAAAAGCCCACCAGTTACGTAACAATGTAACTCCATGAGCACAGTAGAACTTCATTATATCTCTTAAGAAAAAGGCCATGCAGTTGTTTTGTTTTAGCCCATCAAATAATAAGAGATTAAGAGTGTAGAGCCACACTAGAAGCTCTGTGAGGCTGTACTGAGATAAATGCTAACATTAGGATGCTAATATACTCACAGTGACAATACTAAGATGCTTATATTTACCTTTTTTTATCATGTTAGCTTAATGCGTTAGCATCCTAGCATTTGCTAATTAGCACTAAATACATAGTACACTAGAGGCTGAAAGTAATGTCATTAGCACTGCAGGTATTTGGTTATTTAAACCAAAGTATTGGACAAACTGAAATTTTGAAAAATAACGAGGGCACTGAAAAGTCAGTTGAACCTCAGTGTTATTACATTTCATATGGACAAAACCAGGACCGTCAGCCTCATGGTGATGATCGATGAAAAGTCAGGGGAACATCAAAATCTGTAGGATTTATCGTCATCAATATCTGTCTATAATGTTGTATCTAATTAATGCTGAATCATTTCACTTGACAAGACAAAACTCTGACCTGCAGGTGAAACTGAAGGCGTCACCAGAGTCAGCAGGTTTCATCCTCTGGGGTTGGGTTAAGTGATACATGACTGTATAGTGTTTTTCTTTCATTTTTATATTTTTATATTTACTTGAGATTGTAATGCCTGTTGTGCTCTATTAAATATTATGGTCTGGACCCCAGGAAGACTAGCTGTCCTCTTGGCGCCAGCTAATGGGGATCCTTTTAAATAAACAAATAAACAAAAATATCTGCTCAAAAGTTTAATGGCATCTAGATGGTATCTAATAGCTGCAGAGATATTTCAGTCTGTTCCAAAGCGGTCCACCGACAGACAGACCAACATTACCATCTCTAGACACACACAATTAGCGTCGATATAAACTGCATATGCTTTACACCACTGCTGTCCATTTTCTAAAGCATGCAGTTACTTTAAGACTATTTATTGCAGTATATTATGAAAACTTGCACAGACTTGAAGATTTAGTCACTGATTTTATTTAAAGGAATATAAATATAAACGAATGAATATGAAGGGATTATTTTAAAGAATCACCAGATCTTAAAATGTTTCTTTTAGCTCGTCTCTATTTACTGCTGCTAATTTTTATCTAGCAAGACACCGGCTCCCTGAAATATATCCAATTTTCAAGATTCATGGCAATGACTAATGCATCTATATTAGTACCAATGAGTAACTCACACTATGCCATGTTCTTTTTAGCCACGTTAATAGTAGTGAAGTGATTGAATGAATGAATTCCCCTCGATTAACATATCACAGGACTTCATGTTCGAGCCTTACATAACAAAGATGAGTGTGATTTCTAGTGACAGCAGTGATTCATGTACCACTGATGCATAAACCCTAACATTACACATGAATCCCAGGTTTGACAAAGACATATTAAATGAGACATGCCAGTGCTTGTCTATCTGTTAAAGTGTTTCATTAAATTCCACAGACAGATGAAACGCCACAGCAAGTGATCCAAATTCCTGAGTCAACAAAAGACAACCTGTTACTGCAGCAGTGCACCAGCAAATGTCAAGCTAAATGACTTTTAACAAGCTTTAATCATATTTGGGGAGGAATGTTAGCATGTTAGGACCCAACACAGAGAGCGATAATTGTTATTACAGCCAATACTTCCTGAATGGATTGTTTATACTGGAGGTAAATAGTTTGCTGATTGTTGTGGGGAAAACATGTTGGAATTTCATCTCTGTATTGATGAATATAGTTCCCATAGGAACGCAGCTCAACTAACAAATAACAGGGAGGAAAAAAAATAACATGCAACTATTAGTTCTTACCTTCATTAGATGTTGATTTATCCATTTTGTAAATGTTTTCTTCTGCACTCTGTCTCTTTCATCTGGGGAAGAGAGAGAGAGAAAAGAAAAAAAGCATCCTGTAAATTTCAAAGTCTTTTTTAAAGAAATTAAAGGAGCCTAATTCTGCTTTGTGTACAACCATTATGTAGCCTATTAGGTTTTATTATGTTTAGTGGTATCTCGCTTAGGTTTCGAAGCATTTAGCAGTTCATTTTGGGAGCTCAATACTTTGCTTCCAGTTGCACAGAGTCAATGTGTGTGTGTGTGTGTGTGTGTGTGTGTGTGTGTGTGTGTGTGTGTGTGTGTGTGTGTGTGTGTGTTTTATTTTTGGAATTATAGTTTCAGTGAAAGTCATGTAAAAAAAAAAAAAAGTAAGGACATGTAAAGACCACATTGCTAAAAAGAAGGATGCCATTCAACCAGAGGCTGGAATGACATCACTCTCTCCTGCATGCTCTTGACCACATTATGATTTTGTTTCCTGTCACCATAGCAACGAGTCTTCCTGCGGCCAGTAACATATGTGAATCCAGGACACAAACGGATGCAATTAAAAATGAAAGGAAAACTCCAAAAAATCAAGCCCTTTATAATAGTACCGCTACCACTACTACTATGAAGAAAAAGAAACATACTACTTGCATTTATGTGTTTTCTCATCAACAATGTGAACAACTTGTAATTTTTGTTGCTGTATTTTTCCTTAAGATTGTCTTCTATCTCGTGTCAGAGCAGAGCAAGATTCAAGCCAGTCACCACAGCCGTGACTCATTTCATTGCTTCCATGTCTCAGACTCAGCCAGACAACAACTCCTCTGAATGATCCTCAGTGAAAATTCACATGTACAATCAATAACTTTAACAGAAATCTGCCGGCTATGTCAAGATTTACTGCTCCATTTTTCCACAACAACCCTGTGAAAGATTAAGTGCCTTCCTGAACTTTGACCACAGGGCTAACAATACAGATAACCTCCTCCCTCTAATAACCCTTGGTGTGGCTTTCAAAATAAGTTTTGCTCAAGGATATCTGGCCTATTACTAATAATGAGCAAGCACAGACATGACTAACCTTTCAAGAAAATGACAGTAAGTGGTAAGTTTAATACTAACCCATGCAGCACATTAGAGTTACCAGGTGAGCTCGATGCTCCCTCTCGGTCTTAAGGAAGTACTTCATCCTCTGCACCAACTCCTGAGGGCTACGGCCAGAGTCGTGGTTCGGGTAGAAGGATGCCATGTGAATAAGCGATTGAGGAAACAGTAACAGTCTCCCTCTTTTCGTCTGCCTGCCTGCCTACCTACCAGCCTACCAGCCTCTAGGGCAGCCGCGACTCCCTTTCTCATCAAGCATCCAGAACGAGTCCTGTCAGGTTTTCCATGGCTGCTCACTATTTTGAGTTTCCGCACAGTTTAGTGTTTATCTAGCAGCAGCACTCCAAACCACAGAAGTAATCAGTGTCTCTTATGAAAATAGAGAGAAAAGAGGAAAAGTTCCCTGTCAACATGTTTCTTGATGAATGATTCCAGCGTACTGTTAACGCACAATAAACTCTACTGATAGCATGCGTTACTTTATTATTTCAAATATCTTATCACGCGTATTTGAGCTATATAAACATGTTATAGCCATAGACCTCAGCTTTCAAGGGTGCAGAAGTCAGATAATCATATTTCTATTGTGCAGCTGCCAACACTCACCACAATGTTTAAATCAGTAAAAACCACTGAGAAGACATCTGGTAAAATAACAATTAACACCCTTCATGATACAACATGAAAAATGCCAAAAGGATGTGTTGTCATTTTATGGAAGTTGTCAAGTTTAGTTTAGTTTTTAGTGGCATTTTACATTTGTTTTATTATCCTGAACATACCAGCATGAAGCATACCAGTTCCATGAGATAGTTATAGAAAATAAAAGTATAAAGATATGAGGGAAGCATAAATCAAATTTGAAATCAAGTTTTGAGGCTATAGACGTTTTATAGACTCCTTATTTATGACTTTTTATCTTCGTTATCCAACCACACATTCCTCGGGGCAGTATATGGAGTAGGAGTTAGTGTCGCGATTAGTTTTAGTTTTGTTTATGAAATGTTTTCAATAGAAAAGTTTTCAGACTACAGTAATGTTCACTTTCCACTCTGTCATAATAAAGGACAAACTACTCCCAGTGGACATATGACTGTAGGCTGAACAGATAACATTATCTCAGCTCTTAATGACTTTACGCTGAATGTATTTGAAGTTTGTGGCATAAAAAAAGCTGACATTGGTCATGCTAACATACTGTATGCTTTCTGAATCATCATAAAGTCTGAGCATGCATTTCCAGGATAACAGGAGCACCTTAAGAGCCCTGTGACTGTACTCTCTGCAGATTCCTACATTTAGTTCATCTAAAAATAGTGCACGTGTAAAAGCTGCTGAGAATTAAAAAGTGGGTTGGTGTGATAATTATGTTGTATGATGGTCCACACATCTAGATCAAGGTCTGACAGGAAGCCAAATGCCAAATAAAGGAAGCACATCAGAGTCTGACTCAAAGATCTATCAATGAAGAAAATGTGATGCAGTGAGAGTCATTTACCAGCTGTACTGCTGTGTCATTGCTGATGTACCTGTCCCTGTGACTCAACAACTGATAAAAAGAGCAGCAAAGCCTGCAGTAAGACACCAATTTGGTCTGTAATGCCCATATCTAAGCTCTTTGCTGCATAATATATAAACCTCTCCCGAGAAACTCATTAATATAGATTGGCTGAGCAAGTATTCCAGGAAACTCTTCAGCTCACAGCAAAGGACAGGAGCTAAACCAGCCATGGTCAGCAATAACCTACCATAGTCACACATACTGTACTGATAACTGATAAAAGGCATGCTTAATCAACTCAGATCAAACATAAGCCACAGTCAGGTGGCGTGAAACACATGTATTAATACCAGCAGTACAAACAGAAGCAGGACTAGAGAGGAGATTTGAATATGCTAAGAGATATCTTAGAGTATTTCTGTCCTTGTGCTTTCCAAAAAGTGATGGCTGTTTAATAGTATGGTGCCCTCTTGAGGTTCACATGGGAATTAAAAGTAAGCGTGAACTCTGCAAACTTTAAAACAGCAGTCATACATTATTTGGTCATAAAATGAAAGCAGTAGTAAAAATAAGTAAAGACATAAAACATACCAACTACTTAACTGTGGCAACAACAATCATCATATATCGTCACACACTCGCACGTCGCCCAGCTTCATCAGCTTAATCAATCACATTCTACTTATCACATCTAATAAATTCTGTGATTATACTACCTGGACTTTCACACTTGTTTTCCATTTCAGACATATCTGATTTTCTTAGCTATGTAAAAATGCTATAGTACAATACAACAGCTGGTCATGCAGACATGTATTTTATTATTTATCATTGATCTATTTATTATTTATTAGGGGAAAGCTGTATTCTTATCTTGTCTCATAGATCTAACAAAATGCATATCTCATCTGTGTCACACCAAATTACCCATTTAGTTTCTCCAGCAATCCAAAATCACATCTCAAGGTAAAGCTGGTCAACTGTGACACGAGACCTTTGACCAAAAATGAACCTACATTTATTATTATTATTATTATTATTATTATTACTATTATTATTATTAGTAGTAGTAGTAGTAGTAGTATTAGTATTAATCTGGTGATTATCATTCTGAAACATAAAAGTTTTTTAAAAATCCCAGCAAATTACTAAGGTGTAAATTAGACAGTGTCTGAGCAGAGGAAATCTAATAATATCATGTTACACTTGATGATATTCAATGTATGATGTTTATTTCACTGTGAAGGTTTGCTTAAACTGTGAAAAGCCTCCAAATTGTGACAACTGACAACAACTAGAGTGTAATACAGTCATTTCTGAGTATTAAAGAGTAACACAACAATTTTAAGATTTGTTGTTTCAATACTCTCACTCCAATATGGGTAGTTCAGAGGTCTGGGAAACAGCTTAGAAATGTGTTAACCACCAGCTTGTGACCTTTGGCTTTAATGAGTTGATGTTTGAGGAATCATGAGAGCCTGACTAACCACCTCTCTCACATTACATTTGAACTTGGCACTTAAAACCTTGGGATATGTCTAGAAAAACTAGTTGTTAAACATGTCTTCAAAAGTGCGAATTTACACCATGATAGGAAGTTAAACTGGTAGTAATTAAGTGGTAATTATTATTTACTGTAAAGTCTTCTGTAATTATGTCTCAAGCGCAATGCTTCTTTTAACAATGGCAGCAAACCGCACTGAAGACACACAGCCCGCCTTGTATAAAAGAAGATGTGCACACTGTTTTGCGTGTCTGGTCTACAGTCTAAGCTTAGTATTGGCCAAGAGTCCACCACAGCATTGAAACAGACAGCCAGAACTCCTGAGACACTTATTTGTAGACCTCAGCAAAGCACATGTGCATAGCTATAAATAGCTACAACCCTAAACCATGCTGCCCCTGCAACTGCAGGCCGCATAATCTGTGCCACTTGGGTGACGTCCTTCATTTCCTTACATACAACAAAGATGACTGAAGTAAATGCTTGTGGAGGAGTTGAATTTGGAGTTTTGTTTTGTTTTATAGATATTTGTTGATTTGAGTGTCATTGTTTTGGCTTGTGAATATGATATATCCATTAATTTATTAGATTTTAGCTTATGTTTGGCCAGTCTTGAATTTATATTGTCAAAAACTAAAGATTCAGGACATGACACGGCTGCATGAATGATAGATAGCTCCTAAACTATTTCAAACAACATGCAACCATACTTTTAGAAATGCAGCAGCAGCAGAACAGTCCATAGCATCTCATACTGATCTTTCATTACTTGATGTTTCTCAAGTCTTTGCACAGGAGAACGGATAAATTGCTGTTTTCCCAAGAATGTGTGGAACAGTGGGCCGGTGACACCCTTTGGCATCTTGTTACGTCAGGATGCCTAAAATACCCTCACATTCTGAGCAGAGTCAAAAAGTCCGAGCAATCAAAATCCAGTCTGTGTAATCCTTTTGACCTCATATGGGAGGGAAATCAAAACACACAAAAAGACTAAACTAAAAAGCCTTCAACTTTCCAGCCCATGACAAGGACTTGTTAAACATTCTTGCTTAACAGCTCTCATTTCACAGCTCTTGTGTCACAACCAGCTCACTAAGCAAAGGCATGTGCACGGTAGTTTTGTTTTGAGTGCAGGGTTGTGTGTTGCATAGCAGGTCTGTTTTACTGTGAACATGATCTCAGTTAACATCATATCACTTTGACAGAATTATGAAGTTATTAAAAAAAAACAACAACAATTACAGAACAGGAATCACTGAAACTGAAGTGAGTCTCCTGCACAGCAGTGTAATGTCTGATTCAGGTTATAACATAGAAAGGTTGCTGAACCCCAAATCTTACTCAAGTCCCCTGTAATGCTTTATCAGGATGAACAACATGCTGTCTCTTCCAGTAGTTGTGAAAATGCTGAAATAAATTTAGAATGTTGAGTGAGTCTTTGATGTATCACAAGTTTTTTTTTTTAATGTAAAACTTAAATTATGTTTTGTAGCAAAGCTAAAATTAGGCTAGCACCGCTCTGTGAGGCTGTATTCAGACACAGAGGAGGTTTGAGCTAAATGCCAATGTCATCATGCTAACATGTTCACAGTGAGAATGCTAAGATGCAGCTGTTTAGCAGCATTAGTATCTTAGTTTATTTAGCTTGTCGGCATCATTTACATTTAATTTAGCAATACAACACAAAGTACATCTTAGTATAGTTTAGCTAGCAGGACAGCTTCTAACAAAATACAATTTAAAAATATTGGACATATTAACATTTGGCCAAACACAATGGCATATCCATTAGTTATTGAACCATTTCAGCCACAGACAGGCCAAGATTGCCAGCAGCAAGGCTAGAAATGATCTGTTGTAACTTACAGAAACCTAAAATGGAAATATTAAACCAGTTATCCTGGGGTTAAATGCACATTACCCATCGTAACAGAGGCCAACAGGAGTGATGAGTCAGCACAAAATGGCTACCTTCTTCTACTTTAATAACTATGTTGTAAACATGGTATCCAGACATAGGTTGTAAACAAAAATACAAATGCAAAGGTGAGGGGGAGATACTTGAAGAGGGATTTTTGTCATTCTTTGTAAGTGAGAACAGTCAGTCTGCACAGAAGGGCAGGGCAGCGTCTGAAATATGTGACTCAGTAATTGAAACAGGTTGCCAAGCCTTCAAAGTAGCCAATCCAGTCAGTGTTTTCTTTAGTCTTCAGACAAAGCAAAGAAGAAACCAAGGAAAGGGGTTACCATGTCTGAGATCTGTGCAGAGATTGTCATCTTGTCTACAGCTCATTTCTGTAAAGTGCTGCTGAGGAAGTAGGCAGCATGTACATTGAAGAGGCACAGTAAGATCCACTACTGTAAAGTTTTCAACTTTTTCCTCCTACCAACATTACAAATCAAAGCTAGCTGAAACATGGCTATGCAAGGCTACTATAGTATATAACTGCAACAGTGGCAGAATACATTGGAAATCTAGAGGTGCCTTTGTAATTAATCAATTACTAACATTTGTATCAGTTAGTTTCAGGCTGTTAAGATGTAATACTCAATATCTC
This sequence comes from Protonibea diacanthus, assembly GCA_028641955.1. NCBI lineage: Eukaryota > Metazoa > Chordata > Actinopteri > Sciaenidae > Protonibea > Protonibea diacanthus. The sequence goes on from CM053989.1 coordinate 14,043,556, forward strand.
CACTGGTGAAGCTGAAATACTGCATGACCCCTGATGAAAAGCAAATGTAGGATGAAGGTGAAGTTGGCAAAGTGCCTGTAGGCATGAGCTATCACTACAAAGGCACTCAGCAAAGTCAAGGAGAGGAAAGGAGGAAGCATTAATGACATCTAATGGGACATAGATACACACATACAAGCATGAACACACACACGCACACAGTTGTTAACACTCCATGACATGTAACAGCTGCGAGTGGCTGCCACATTTCAGTGAGTATTTGTCAGGAAATCTGTTTTCCTCCCCAGACTCCCACACAGATTATTGAGAATCCTTACCAAGGCCTACTTAAAGCAATCATGTTTACGTTCTTCGTCATGCTACATTTACCCAAATGAGACTCAATAATGATTGTTTAACACTCTTGAAAATATAGAAAATACAAATTTCACAGTCTTTAACCACTACTTTAAGTATAAAGAAAATATGGCTTATTGTTTTCTATGTCATCCAAGATAAAATTACACTTTAGACATGTTGAATTAACCACTTCTGAATATATGCAAAACAAATGAGCTAACAACTACTAAGATGGGCTACTTTGAATCAAAGTGTGAGAAACTCAAATCCAGAATCTTATTTGTCACTAAACAATGATGATAGTCACATTTTCTATTGAAAACAGATTTTACAGTCTAGTTATCAGTAAACAGCCTGATACTTTTCTTACAATACGCAGATGACGCAGATGTTGCTGAAGAGATAAACACAATTGGAGTTTTGGTGATGGTGGTGGGAGAGCGCTGTCTAACACACTATTTAACGACTCTGATACACATCAAACCATTTAGTGACCCTTCCTGCTCAATATGGAAGCATTTGCAATTGTAATGGTTCACCTCTCATTTATTCATGTTGTTCCTTAATAAGGTTCAGTGTGAAGATTTAGCAGGGTATATTTGCATAATGTGGAATATAATATGCATAACTATGTTTTCATTAGTGTATAATCACCTGAATATAATCACGTTTTTGTGTAGAGTGAACCTGTCGTTTCTACAGATGGTACGTTTCTACAGTAGTCCAGAATGGACAAAGAAGATGTCACTCTTTCAAGATTTTCGAGGCCACTGTAGTTTCTCCTTCACGCTAAGGAGAGGATGATGTAAGGCAGTTGCAATCAGCAACTACACTGCTACATGCCACTAAATCCTACACACTGGTTCTTAAATTCTGTCACCTGGCTGTATCTTCTATTTTTTTTACGACTGATATTAGACAGTTCATAAGAGTATAGGAATAGTTTTTTAAAAAAAACAGTTCAACACAAAAACAGATGGAACTACTCGTTTCTTGGCCATCTATGAAGTAGTGGAGAAAGGAAAGCTGTTTCCTGCTGCTGCCATGGGACTGCTTCCCAGCATCTGCTGCATTCAGGAGAGAAGGGTGGTGCTGCTAGAGTGAGAGAGAGGAAAGGCTAGAGAGCGCGAGCCAGGGGTGGGACAGAGACGCACAAGATGATCTCATGTAAGAGGAGCTAAGCAAAGCTGTGGAATGAGGTTTCAGTCATGCTGGTCTTCCTATCACCATGACAGCATATAAATACAACATTTAGAAATACAACAGCGAGCAGGCGTCACATGCAGACACAGACAGAATGCAACTGCATGTGGCTGCAATAACGTTATAGTTTATATAAGTGCATAAAACATGTTAATAATAATCAAATGTATTCCGGGAGGACAACACGTGCATACCACTAAATGATAAATGTATGAATAAAATATTAAATATGAAACTAAATAAAACCCAAACACATTTTTGTAGCTAAAGACTGATGGAGCAGTAGAAAGCTTTCTGAGACCTCTCTACTGGTTTGGATTACAATGCCCATTTTAAATTAGGTCTATTGATTAGATCAATGAAGGGCTTGGCCAGATGAACAATATTAGGTTTTAGTATAAGCAGATATAGTGAACTATAATGAACTGAGTTTGCTGTAGAAAGATTTCTTTTTTTTTTTGCATGTTTGTTGTCTATGTGAAACCTTGTCAAACGGATCGACAATCACAGCAAAACAATCAGATATTATGTCTCACTTCTCCACCGATACAAGCCGACATACTGATCTGAGAAAACATCTACGTGAAACTTGTAACATGAAACCACAAGCAGTTGTATGAGGTCCAAAGCAGGCCCTGCTGGATTTTATTATTGTGAAATTAGGGAGCACCAAGTTGAGTCGGATCTAAAAATTCGATCTAAAAATCGAATGCACTTATTTTCCCATTAGCACTTAGGATTTTGATGGTAGCTGTGAAACCATTGATAATTAGATAACCGAGTGATTATACTATCTAAATCATATTTGTTCATAAACCAAATCCACTGTACGTTAAATGTTAGTTTCAATTGTCCAGATATCAAATACATAATATGCCAAATCATGTCATTTATATCATTTGTTCTTTTGACACAATTAACTGATCTGAAAAACTATATTCAGTTTAAACATGTGTTCCTATTATTGCATAAAAACAATATAAGTTGGTGGTTTCATGCTCTGATTTTAGGAGGCTACAACAGCCAACTGTGTATGCACGATATTTAGTAAGGAATGTCCATCTGTAGGCTGAGTTAGGCGGGTAGAGACCACCTTCAATGTGTGGCACCTTAATGTCAAATGCTAAATCTTAATGAAAAGCCAAAAACAAAGGAGTGTCACTTCCATCAACTTGACACATGAACAAGTCTCTGGAACTTGGATGCTGCTCCCCTTAAAACAAAGTGTCTTTTGTACAGTTGCAAACAGTCTCCATAGAGGCAGACTGCTCTGTGTGTGTGTGTGTGTGGGCCACTAGGCCATTTGAATGTGATGAGTGGGCTGTCGACATAGAGCAGAGGGGTTGGGCTGGGCACGGCCCAGGAGGATGGACAAAGGCAGTGACTGTGCAAAAAAACACAATGCTCTCTCACTTGCGGCTGCATCTGATAATGCAAGATAACACACGCGAAATGGATGATTTTAATTATTACACGTTTCCTCAATGTACCGAAAACCATCCTGTAAGAGAGATTAAGTCATAATGCAGATAGCAATGATTCACAGACAGAAGCAGACACTGACAGACCACACCCTTCTATAACACACAACTTACAGATGCAGCATCCTGAAGACTCAAGACTAAAGATATACAATCTAAAGCAGTCCATACGTTGTATATGTCTGTTCACATAAACAGTTAATATGTATCATATCATCATTATTATGTATCATATAATTATCATATTGCAATCAGAATATTAGCTTTATGTATGTTTTAATGTTGCTAAAGAGAGATTTTTAGGTGACTAGCTCATGTGCTGCACTGCACTTTTACTGATTTAGCTTTGGCAAGTACCCTAATTAATTAATTTTATTTAAGTTTCCCAATCATACTAGTGCTTCTTAAGACTAGTGGACAAAAATATAAATAACAAAACGCTTTTTTGTGAACGAGCGCGAAAAAGCACAAACGTTTTCCCCCCAAAAAAGTGACTCGAGCTAAAATGTTCTGGGTACTTATCTGTCAGTGCTCTCAACAAGCAAAACATGTTTATTTCACCTGAACTCTATAAATACACTGTACATTTTAATCACCTGAAACCATTAACGTCATATGGTGTCTCAAAAACAAAATGAACTGCAAGAGGAGCGGAGTGTATCACCAAATGTCGAATCCATTAAATATTTCCTCATGTCAGAGGATGATGAACTGCTGGGAAAATCTAATGGCCCCTTCAAGCTGACAGCCTACCAAGCAGGCTCTGCGAGAAACCATGTGACCTAACACAGCTACTGCCCAGCGCTATTAACTGTTGTACGCGTCTAAGAAACCATGTGTTTAACTCACTCCTCAAGTTTGCAGTCTTTTGTAAAAGCCCGCATTGAATTTCAGCCTGACCCAAAGGAATTCAGTGTACTATTAGTTCTAATACCTAATTAGTGGCATTATGGCATTATTACAGCCGAAGCAATAAAAACTGCATGCGTGATGATGCTTTGGCTGCATGAGTCACCAAAAATCCAAACACTCATTGACTCATTTCTGTCATGTCAGATCGTCTTACAGTATTTCTTTCCTTCTTTTCTTTATACTGGTCAAATCTATTTGACAAAATGTCAAACTCACGTTTTTATTGTTTCTCTGGACCTGACAGCTAAACACTCTCAGAGGGTGATTAATGACATCAAGTGACGAGCACACACAAATGAGCACAAGCCCAACAGTGGAAATAATGTCAATAAGTTACGGTACATTTGCCTAAACTTCCACAGTTAATTATGAAAATGAGGGCTGTGGTGAGACAAAGACAAATCTGTTTCCTACGTTATAGACGGCCCACTGGCTGTTCTGTTTACTGGTCTGTTTGGTCGTGTTTGTTTGGTTACTGTTGATGATTTTGCTATGAAAATGTCTCCCTTTGATACTCTACGCATCACATGAATTGAAGCTTGGGGCTCTGGGCGATCCTTTTAACTGCAAATAAAATAAGTAAAAACAAAAACAGAGATTTTTATAGCACTTAGCTAGCAACCTATAGAAAAATACAGTACAGTTTGAAGCCATTTTCATGACTAGGAAGACATTGTTTTGAGAAAGTAGAAGGTATTTGATGCTGACATAAAGGTACCTTTCTCAGCCTTAACATCCAGTCATATATACGCTCAAATACACTACTTACTATGGTATTATACACAATAACTCCTGCAAAATAAGATCTCACTTTCTAAATCTTTCCTCTCAGATAACATTTTTATTCAATTTGATTTTTGTGAACGTGTAAACTGTCATTCTTCACAGCAGTCCACAGCTTTGCAGTTATTCGGTTGCAAACTGATCGTGTGTATTGCTAAACGTACACCGCCGCCTTTCTCCTCAACTGAACTAGTAAATAAATGTTGAGAATGTCAGAGTGTTTTTTGCCATCAGAAGACGGATGTAACCAAAGCAGCTGGAAAGGGTGTGGGGTGAGTTTGCTTGAAGTAATGATTAGCCCACCAGCTGATCTCAAGTTTCTCAATAACCACACATGTATAAGCACAAGAATACTGATAAGAAAAGACACTAAATTTGGTCACTATTACTACATTAAAAACAGTAAATGTGACCAGTAAATTTCAGAGTGCAAATGAAAGCCTTAAGCATTATTTTGAGGCTTCAACGTCTCTCATAAAGTTTTAAATCTGTTGGTAAAATAATCAAGAAATCACCAAAAAAAAATGCCTTACCCTTCTTTGATAAGTTCATTGTTCATGCAACAACCAGCGGGGAGCCGAACATCCCCCAAAAAACAACATATAACGCTTAAAAACCAGTCTCTAGAATGGTAGTTAGTGATGGGACAAAACAGGAAAAATAAGTAAGCTCATTGTGTGTCGCAGCTCCTCTGCCTGCAGACAACAGCTACAGATTCCTAATGATGCTACATCATATGATCCCATTAAGGTCCAGTCAGGGCGTTTAAGCCTTATACCACAGCTGACTGGCCCTACTGGCTGCAATACTCAAACAGCTGAGGGAACACGCTCACGGCGAGTGTTACAGTACAATGGTAGCACAGTATATGCTCTTTATTGTTTGACTTTGCGTCCTCGTGTGAAGAGGAAACACAAAGAGTTAAAAGCACTGCTGTCAGTTTGAATTCAGCCCCCACCAGATCACCACAGGCCTGGCCTCAGACTGCATGTGTAGCGAGCTGTCAACGAGACACTGAATAACACAGACCCCTTCTGTGTGATGGATTTGCTCCAATTAATGAGATAGACCCAAAAGGAGCAGCTACTGTAAATGGAGTGACATGAGCTCTGAGCTAATGCCTCACCCTGCTATGTCATTGTCCTCTCTGCCTTGAGACACCACACAGGTCACATAAGCAATATTCTATGAATATCTATGGGTGATCACCCTAAAATTACACAAATAGATCATAAACACAGTAAGTATGATTTATTTAAAAAAAAAAATCAAACTTTATTTCTCTGATTTGACCTGTCATTTTGACAATAAAAGATGGTGTTATCATCCAGCTTGAAATGTTTTTTTCCAGTCATATCCTGAGCTAAATATTCCGACTTAACAGCTAAACATGGGAAATAATCCATTAATCTAACAATCAACTGAGATCATAACAAAATTCTCATAATAAAGCCTTTGTCTCAGCTATTAAAATTCTGCCTAAATGTGATGTCATGCAGGAAATATTCCCACTTTTTCCACTGCTGGGATAAAGACACTCAGACCAGGCAGCCACCAGAGAGAGAAAGAGAGAGATAGAGAGAGAGAGAGAGGGCAGGCTGACATGCATTGAGCTGTCAAGCGAGCTATCAGGCAATTTCTTCATCGTCCCAAAGCCCAAAACAACATCCAATCAGCAGTGATCCTACCTTTGTATTTTTCCAAAACATCCTCATAGGCTTGGAGATATTCCTGTTCGTCCGAGAGCACATTATCCTGCGGTGCGTACTGAGCCATAACCCGGGCTCCTCAAACTGGACATACGGCAGCGGCGGACAGGGACACAGCGCGTGTATGTGTGTGCATGTGTGTGTTTGTGTGTGTGTGTGTGTGTGTTTGTGTGCATGTGTATGTGCTGGGCACTCAAGAGTGATCGGCGCTGTTGTTGCACTAAAGGAAACGCCCTATAACCCTCCCTTGTCTGCTGCCTGTCCAATAAGCGACACTTCCTCTCTGGAGTTCACTGGACTGATAGGAAGGACTGCCGGGACGCGCTCTGCTGCAAAAAATGTCCATCTTAACGAGCCCATTGAGCCAATAACGAGTCTTAAATGGAATTAAAACACAATTTAAATCTCATTTTAATAACGCACGAGGCTAAATCGCCCTCAAGTCTCATCCAGTTCGCACCACCTCTCACCGGTAGGTGAAATAAGACGTCCAAACCACTCTGAATGAGGTGTTCATTTCTTACAGTGTGTAACAATAAACGCCTTTCCTTGTCAGACGTCTCTGTACCGGCTTGTGACACCTGCCAAACACTTCCAAACTACTTTTTTTTTGGTCACATTTATAAGTTTCACATGATCTGTGTCTCGTTGCTTTCGTTTTCCCATCAGCTGTTAACTCATGCCGAGTGATGTCACACAGATTCTCACAAGGCGCAGACTTACAGGAATACAGTTTCGCTATTAAGTGCTGCTTCATGGCATTTTATGGCGTCAAAGTGTCATTATAAAATCATTCAGTGCTATAGAGCCTTGGACCTTCAAGTGGGAAACAAACAAAAGTCCGTGTCTGAAGGATTTGTGTCATTTCTTATGAATAAATCTACTTTTACAATTAACTACATGATGCGTCCTCGTGATTCTATCTCAAGAAATATGGCATAAAGTTATATTAAAAAGGTCTTTATGGTATTTATTTTAAGGAAATCCGATGAAAATGACATAATATAATTATAATAATAAGCTGCTTTTTTAAAAATGACACTACCTATCTCATAATCATACCACTGTGATTGTGTCTAAAACATCATATCCAGAATAAGAACCAACCATCATATCACCACATAAACCACAAATCCACGTCTGTACAGCCCCTGTTTGATCCAAATCTGGGGACACCGGGAAAGCATACACCTTAACAGGTCGCTATGAGCCCGTTCAATAGCATTGTTATTCACGTTTCAGTAAATCACTACCCTGACAGGACAACAAGGAGACTGCCCCCTTACCTGCGATCCTGAGCACGGCTCTCTCAGCCGGATCCAGCACGGATCCTCCTTGGATTTTCCTCTTGGATCGCTCATGTCTGGGCAGGTTCCAGGGTAAAGTGTCTCCGGGTGCCGGTGATGCCGACCCAGATTTAACGCTGTAATCATCCTCGTCTGAGAAATCCGCCGAGGAAGACATGGAGCCGTGAAGGGAAGGGTTCCCCGAACTGGAGCTCTGTGAGACAAAAGAAAACGGGTGATAAAGAAAAAAAAAAAAAAGAACAATGCTTGTCTTGATTTCATACAGCGCACGCACATCTACATTATTTCTCACCGTCGCGGGTCAAAGTGCGTAATGTGAGCGCATGTTAGGTGTGAGGACACTCCGGGACACTAGCCGCCAGCTTACAAAACATCCATAACAATAAAAGATTGAGCCAAATAAAGCCAATGTGAAATCAATAGCATCTGGCTCCCCCGCCAGGTCAACTGTAAGACTTACCACTGTATACATGGAGAGCTGTCAGCTGGAAGAAAAAACAACAAAAAAAACCCACAACAATCCTATTTTCCGCGTTATTAGCTCCCAGCCTTTAATCACGCATTCCGTGCGTCGATATCAAAGGCTGCCACGCCCTTCGAGGGATGCTCCGGCCACGAGTTCGTCCCCTTATCCGAGCATTGAGGATGTGGGGTGATGTCAGATCTCCAGAGAGCTGTAGGGATGGTACGCTGCGTGTTGTCGAGGCAGAGCTGGACCGTGATGGGAGAGCAGCAGACTGCATGTGTCTGCGCGTCATAGCCGGCAGCCAACAACAGCCAAGCTCCAAAAGCAGACTGTGGTGTTAGAGCGCCATCCCTGCACAAAAGGTGCTGGGTGGCTACAAAAACACCTCCCCCCAAAAAAAACAAAAAAACAAAAACAAAAAAAAAACAGGGGTAATAAAAGGACAGGAGGCTGCCACAGACTGATGCACATTAGATTCACAGAGAGTAGACTGCTGAGAGGAGCAGTGCCTACGCTATAGATGTAGGTGTTAACCACAGTGGAGCTAATTACCTGAGAGGCTGGAGGGCACAAAAAAGGGATTGCACTTGGGTATAAATAGATTTAAGCAGGTTTGCTTTTAAAACTGGTGAAGTCAATTTAACCAGAAAAATATCACCAACAAAAAAAACAAACAAAAAAAAAAAAAAAACAAAAACAAACAAACAAAAAAAACAAATATTGTTTTGTTTCTAGTCTTCCTTGAATCTTTGCAGGTGTTTAATTCTAACAGCAAATAACACTATAATTAATAGAGATAATGAATGACCCTCTGTTGCAATTTCCTGCTGCACCCTGACACACCTGAGATTGAGCAAATCCAGGCACAAACACATCCTGATGGAGACAGAGAGGGGTGGAGCGCAAAAATACCTGCACGGTGACACTTCATTTGCTTAATGATAAAACAGTAGTCAAAGGAGGGAACGGGCTGCTATGATCCTGAAGAGTTCAGCGCTAACTTTAAAAGAGTGCTGCGCGTTCAAAAGCATCTGGCAGTGTTCCTGCAGGGGGGGGGGGGGGGGGGCAGAAAATGATTTCTATTTAAAAATGTAGTAGTGAGAATCAGCTCTCCGTACTGGGTCAGTGTCAAGTCTGCACAGCTGATAAAAGCAACACGCTGTTAATATTAGCAGCCTTTTCATCACTGCATCACTTTTCATCAGGGTACAACTCTGCGCTGAAAAAGCAGATTAGGGTTGCAGTTTTTATCAGCTTTCTGCTTATTCATAATTCCTACCACTAAAAAGGGTAAAACTACAAGATCCCAGGAAGATTCATGCTCAGTGTTATGAAATAATTATTAGCTAGGATGCTATATGAATAAGTTCTCACTTTCTTTAATATACTGTGCAGGGATTAAGTATAGTTGAAAGAGTCAACATTCTTTCTCCTTTGTGAACACCTACTCTCCATTGCTCAGGAGCTGTTACTGTCAAAGAAATGCACATAAAGTGATTACAGCTACATATTTATCTTTGTCAGCAATATTTGAAAATACAGTGGCTGCAGGCAGTGTAAAAATTAGTTTGCCAATGATCAAGCCCTGACAGGATACTATTTGCTAAATGCTCAGTTCCTATTCAATAACAGCAAAAGAGGAGCACACAGATCCAGATGCATTTATGAAATGGTCTATTCGCGACCAAAAGCCGAATGCTTTTATACTCCCTTGCACACTCTGTTTTAGTGGCATTCATATAAAACAGGACTGTAAGTGCTTGAGCTGCTGTGAATAGAACATGTGAAGCTGTCAGTAGTTCCCTTACACTGGTCAGGCTCCTTTAAAAAGATCAGTTAAAAACACATTAATATGGTTTCACCAAGACAAGGGAAACCAGTCTTTGTTTATTCACTACGCACACTTTAGTGTCAGCAGGCAGAATGATGCATGGTGGGCTGATCTAGGCCTGCGCCAGTTTATTAAAGTTTTCTCATTTACGGCACACCTCCGAGCTCTCATGGCTCCATAAATCTCAAAATTGCTATTCTTGCTGTTGTTTAATATGTGTAACATGTAACACTCCTCCGCCTCTTGTGAAAACACAGGGTGGTTGTCAGGTTCAGCATTCCATCTGCATAACTACTGTATCAATACAAACTGAATCATTAAGTGGAGTTTTTTTTGTTTGTTTGTTTTTTTCACCCATGGCAACAAAATGTTTGGTTTAGAGGAAGCGACTGTGACATATTGACATGTAAGTCTTTCATGATAGCTGGCTCTTCAAATTGACATATGTGTTGTTTGCTGACTATGGTAAGAAGAAAAAGCACAAAACTGTTTCTACTGTCTGTTATCTATTGCAACACATGGAAGCGGGGAGTTGTGACAGCATCACACAGATCAATAGGTTCCTTTGAACACAGTCAGTTCCAACATCATTGTCACGTCGCGTCTCGCACAAATATAGAATTTCATACAGCACAGCTATAACCCTCTGCAGGTACAAGTTGTGAAGGAGATTTCATATTTTGGATAGAATAAATAAAATAAAGCAGATACATTCAAAAACACCCACAGACTTGATTTTGTAAATGTGGGATCTGAGCTTTTTTAAACATATATTTCCAGCTGGGGCCTTGTGTTTCTTCAGCTCTATGTTCCTGTAGTTGTACGTTCCCTTCCAGGAAGAAATGGATCAATATGTGGGTCAGGTGTTACACTGTCTCTCTCCTCACTTTACTTTTTTTGACTGCTCAATCGAAACAGATGAAAGTATGGAAGGATTGAGAGCACACTGTTGTTTGGAAGCAGTGCAGCTAATTCAGTAATGCAGACATGGAAAGCTGAATGTCTAGAACTGTGTTGAGTTAACAAAGAGCTGAGCTGTTGATCCATATGAGGACAACTATTATGCTCCCATGCTGACATGGTGAATTGTTAACAGACTTAGAATGGATTAGAGAGTACAGGTACCAACATGTCAGCTGGGATCAAGGCAACATGAAAAATGGAAATCATTCAAGAGGAACTGACCGACTAGCTCAAATGATTCATAGATTAATGATTTTTAAAAGGAGTCAAAGTCTCTGTAAATTGTTAATATGAGATATTTATCACATCTTTTTAATGCAGCACATTTAAAAATTGCATACTAATATAGAAACACTGTAGCATCATGGCCCAATCTGAATATAGAACTATATATGAGCCAAATTTATGGTTCAATTTCATGATCGATACATATTTTTATTAACACAAAAGCTTGTATTTGGTCAGTAAGTTGGACATCGTTGTGAAATAATCCCTGACAGAGACCCCACTGTCAAATTATTGATTTAAAATTTAAGATTTAAGATTTTATTGCTTCCGCAGTGTTCCAGAGTCTATGATCAAAACTGCATCTTTGGCAGTCTAACAGTCTGTTATTCATCTAGAAATAAAGCTGCAGGTTTCATGTTTGAAGAGACTGATGATGGTTACATGTGAAAATGCTGTTTTTTTTATCCATATTTGTCATCTTGTCATCCGTTACTAATGAATACACATGGATATAATGTAACAACACAATAAAAAAAATAAATAAAAAACCCATTTCATTTCATAAGACCTATAAATGACCATCCTTCAGGAGCAGGGCTTACACCCTGCAGACAAACACTCCTGTGTCCTTGAGCAAGTTACTGACTCCTTACCAGGTTCAAAGGCACACTGATGTCCCTGTGGAGGGAAGCAAGCAAAAAATAGTATCAATCATTAATCATGGTTACATTTATGGGGAATACCTACAGGTTTGCGTGTGGGGGTGACTTGTACAGATTGGTAAAATTCTGGAAGGACTCTCTTCTTCACTTTGCGTTTCCTTAGACCCGATGATGAATCTGGTTCACTCTCAGGAATCTCAACCAGATTGGGCTTCTCCTCTGTCACTCGAGCATGGATGCTCCTTCTTGAGTGACGTGGACTGTGCCTGAAGCCCTGGGAAATATGGACAACTGTCAAGCTGGCAGCAGATTAGGCTTTCGGCAGAGAAATTAAAAGCTCTCATCATAATATGAATAATAATTGTGATGAGGTTTCTTATACTAGGGAGGTAATTTTGTGGAATATGTTTTAGATTTTCAGAAGAGTCAGAAGTGTCAAAGCAAGATGACACAGCAACTCTGATCAATACAGGAGAAAAACAAACTTAAATATAACATTCGTATCTCTCGCCTTCTTCTTTAGACCCCCTGAGATTTTTCTTTAAGACATGTTTATTGTTGGACTTGATATGTTTAAATGTAATAATCAGAAACATCTTCAGCATTAAGGCTCAGCAACTGCTCTGCTGTTGTGTCCTTGAACACGATACTGAATCCCTACCAGCTACGGAGCCAGTAGGGATTCAGTGTCCTGTGGTTCAATAACATAATCTGCACAGGAAGGCAAGCCTTTGAAGCAAGCCTTTTGTTTTTGAAACTTCAAAACCATGGACAGTCACAAAAAACAAAGAGCTTTATGCTTTGGCGTATTAAATCAAATGTAATCTATATCAATAAAACTGATATGCCTTTATGGCACTTTCAATAAATAATGGGTTTACTAAAAGTTTATTGAGGTGTGCTGTATTTTTACCAACACGTTTTTAGTTTTAATGAAATTACAGACAAATCTTTTACAAAGGAAATGCCACAAGACAAATTACTGAAACAATAGTATGTCTACTAAGATAGCTTTTACTTCATTATAACATTTTTTTTTCATTTTGATATACTCATTTGTCTGTGATGTTGCTTTTTAAATCTGTTTTCATGCATTTCTGCAATACTTTGCTTATTTTATGTCGTTGTTTTATTTTGAAATCAAAGTGCGTAAAACGGAAACAGAAGGATTGAAGCTCTACTTGACGCATTTAAGCATCAAGCGTGATGGCAAATATACTGTCTTTTGTATCTTAAAATAGAGTGGCTTTCTGTCGGATTACTCACACCTCAGTATGATTCTAAAAATACACATCAAGAGTTTGAATCTGCCTTCATGAATGAAACTGCAAAATCACCCACATTATTTATTGATAACACATGCGCATTGCGCACATCACGGTCCTTAAAATAGTCATGCAGTTGTCTTAAAAAGTCCAAAGAAACATGCTTTTGGGAGAGGCGTGTAAATCTTGAAAAGCACATGAAGCGTATAACTCTTTAACACATTTAACTTTTAGTTTCTCTGTAGCTGTCAGACGTTACAGGACTGACTCAGAAGCATAATGAAAAAAGTTCATCCTACCTCTGATCGAAAATGATGTGATCGGAGGCCAACTACAGGACAGATAACAGATGTTAGAATGAGTTGTTATAGACAGACAGGTGATCTACTATGAAATGTGACATGAAATATAACAACTAGATATTTAATTAACAGTAATTCAGATATTTAAAGCTACAAACTAAAAATATACATCAACGCCTACACGAGTATGTGTTTGATCTCTTCTACAGTCCACAGTGTAGTGGGCAGACTGCCGACTTTGCTGCCTGCTATAACATTAATACTAAAGAGTATGAATACATATACAACATGCGATGTACAGACATGAGCTGTCGGGATGAGGAGATGCGGCTGGCCTGCGTTACTCACCGCGGTTCTTGGTGCGTCCGGAGAGCACAGATTTTATTGGATGTTTTCCATTACGGAGTCTGCGATGCCAGCAGCAGAAGAATAAAATAGTCGCAATAGTCCCGAGCAAAAGCAGCAATAATAGCAGCACACATTGAATACTGTACGGCCTTAACAGGACCAAAAACGCCGCAGCAATCATCATAAGGCGAGATGTAGGAGCAGATCCCGCAGCCTCAGACAGCTGGCTCCTCTCCTGCCGTTATGTCGCTGAAAGCTCGAGATGAGAATAAAAACACTGACTGACATACGTGAAGCATCGCAGAGCAGACCGTGCACAGCGTATGGATTCAAAGTAAACACCCCAGACTATTGATATCATCATTGTGAGGTACAATGCATGACTCAGCAGACACGCAAGTTTTATTTATTTTTTTATTTTTTTCCTCCAACAGGGGCAGGGAGAGTCAGCAGATTCACCCCAGCATCGCAGTAATCTGCTGCAGTCTGCTGCCCAAAAGGATAATGCTGTAACACTAATGACAACAGTATTAAGACTAATAGAGACATATATGTGTCCCGTGAAGGTCAACAGTCCAGTCAGATTGTTTACAAGGAACATATGTTGCATGTTTATCCTGATATGCTACTATATATTATGACTGCAACATGTCTGATTAAGTATATTTTGCTTTTGTAAAGGCTTGTGAAATGTACCCTGTTATGTACCCTGAAATGAGGCAGATGCCATGCACAGACACTTTCAGGATGACGGGGAAAAATAGAAACCAGCTCTAATCATAATCCACCATGGCTTATGTAATTTTTGGATGACCTGACATCATTCAGAGCATTTCTTCATGATGAAAGATGAAAAACTCAGGAACACAAATATGAGGGGAGAAAATATGTTTTATTTGCACAAGACAGCACCCAAACAATAAGCCCCAATGCTGACATCATTAGTATGTACAGTATGTTTACATGCATTTACATAATATACAACTGCCACATTGTTTGTGTCGAGATGTGTCCATACAGTAAACCAATATACCAGATTGCATGTGTCAATATACATAAAAACAAAAATACAACATTGTTATATACTATTTGAATGTTTGTGGTTATGTTGATCCTTCGACAGTCCAAAGACATAGGTTAACTGGTGACTCTAAATTGCTTGAAGTGTGAATGTGAATGTGAATGGTTGTTTGTCTTTATGTGCCCTGTGATGAGCTGGTGACTTGTCCAGGGTGTACCCCACCTTTCGCCCTATGTCAGCTGGGATAAATTTCAGCCCTCTGTGACCCTGATGAGGTGGTTAAAGGTGGTTATGTCTAGACAGATGGTTATGTTGATGTATGTAGCATTACTAAGTATAGTGAATGTATGTTATCTCATTAAACTACATTTGTATTCAGGCAGTATGTATTCTGTAAGTCAGCATATGTGTACTTAAAAGTGAAAGTGGTATATGGTATTCTGTATAAGACAACATAGAGCATATGTTCAGTTTGTGTCATGGATGTGAAGTCCATATAATTAACTGCCATGCAAAGTCAGGTCAGTTGTATTCACTTAGCTCAATATCACACATTTGTCTCATGGATCTTTACATTCTGTACAGCATATGACACCCACAATCCTTAGACCCTGATGTGGTGAGTTTTGTGTTATTTGCAACATTTATGCATATTTTATCATACATATCATCAGATTTATGTGAGAGATCATATTATAATGTAAATATGTATGTAAATATATAGTATAGGATTGCATAACTGCTAGTATCATTTGTGTACTCGTATTTTCATAAGCAGCCAGACACCTGCATGGGGCTGCAGTATCGTTGTTCACTTACCATTGCTTCTTTTAGGAGTCTTGGTTTGAATCCTCGTCATCTTTATGTGTTTCAGCCCTACGCCCAAGAAGACTATGAAACGAAAGAAGTTTGAGTTTAATTACTCACAGACGTTAATGTTTTCACTTACAGTTCACTTATGTACAAACATCACTAATACACATGTGTACACATACTGTTATTACACCTGCACGGACGCACATGCTTGAATGCATGTTGCATTGAATTTACATAAGATACCCACCTAGATATGTTGTTCATGTAAAATGCTAGTACAACAGTTTGGACACACCTCCTTGTTCAAAGTTTTTTATTTCTTTTTATATTATGGATAACAACTGAAGACATAAACAACTATGAAATAACACTGAATGAGAAGGTATGTCCAAAAATTTGACTAGTACTGCATGCACTTTCTGGTGTACACAGTTTAATGATCACAACATCTGTACTAAAGTTTAAACGGAGTTAGTTAGTGGGTTAGTTATAGTTATAGGACAAGATAAACCCAGACGGGCGGAGTTTGTTTTCGCGTTTGTTCTGGCTCCACAACCAGTAACCCCGCCCGTACGACCCACTCTGTGTAGAAAAAGGAGCTCTTCCATTACACATGACGTAGCAGCCCAAGCTAGCTGCGTACTTTGATTTGAGGCGTTGTGACTAGCTACCGCGCTGTCAACTGAGGAGTCAACGGAGTGAGCAGTAGGTTAGGTAATGTGATATTCACCTTCTTGATTTTAACCATATATTATAAACGTCAACCCAAGGACAACTTTAGCATGTTGGTCAAATGGGGTAAAGCCGTTGCAACCGTAAACGTCAGAGCTAAGGTTAGCTTACTCTGTGCCCGGTGTTTCGGTTTAACAAGCGACCGTGTTAACTGGCGACCCTCAGCTGAATGCGTCCATGGTTGTCGTAGTAACGACATTGTCAAGTTAATGAAAAACGGGACGAAAAGTGAAGAGGCGTTAACGAGGACAGCTACGCAACTTATTGTCTTCAGCACCTGTCGTAACTAGGACAACCACAGAAGCATTTGGCTTACAGTCGCCAGTTAACACGGTCACTCGTTAAACCGAAACACCGGACTTTTGGTGCCATCAATGAGAAGCGCCCAGATTTTAGCTGCTAATAAAGTTGCCAGGGACTAGGCAGGTGACCCTCTCAGCACTGGTCTAGGACACTTCGCGTCGATGTCAGGTGTGTGTAAAATAGCAGAAATGGGACTTACATCCATGCAACTGTATGCAAATTAATTTTAAACTCAGTGCAGCCCATGAAATTTCCACTGTGGCGCGTAACTTCTTCCTCGCTGGACGGTTAGAGAGCTGCTCAGCAGTGCGGTGCTCAGTACTGCCAGTGGTGGCCGAGAGCTGTATTACAACTACACCGTTTTGAGAGCATGGACTGCTGCAATTTAGCCTCCACCCGCCGGTGACAGCACTAAAAGGAAGCACTCTAACGGGGCGGCGAGAAAGAAATCATGTCCTTAGTTGGACTTTACGTGGGTTGTTTTGAGTTTAATGGAAGAAGTGACCTATATTACACTGGTGTAAGTCGTGTTTTTGTTACTTTATGCAAGCCTCGCAGCGACGCGAAGTCTGTCGAACGGTTGCTGAGCATAATAACTACTTTATTAACACGTGTCCTTTCAGAAATATTACCTTATGAATACTAGCACTGTATACTTGATACTGTACACGGGTAGCCAGCAATGACGCCATTTTCCTGAAAAAAAAATCACATGCAACTATTGCTGTAACTAAACAGATGTTCGCTCTGTAGCTCATTTTTAGCCAAACCATAATTCAAAGGGGCAGCTACAGATTATGTCCTATTTTGACTATATATATCGTGTGAGCAGGCCTGTTGCAGAAGGTACTGTTACTGCCACTTGTCTGCCTGGCTTAGTACACACCCCCTCCCCTTACATGCATGTTTAAAGTTAAAGCTCCAGCTTCAAAGGTTACACCAGTCTGTTTTTCCTCAGATAAATGTCTTCTCCAATCGAAGCAGACGAAGATGAGGTGGAAGATGTGGAGTTTGTATCAGTAAGTCACGTGTGTAACATAATCAGCTGCTTAGTTTATTTCTGCTGACGTTGACTGGACTTTTTGTGCAATAATATATTGATCTAGCCTGATAATCATACTGAATTTTCTGCTGACTTCATTCACGAATATCTCCTATTTAATTTACTAAACAATATAAGCAGCTGCTCATTGTATCGTATGACTGCAGCCTCAGCTTTTCGCGGCCACGTTAAAATGAATAAAAATGTAGGTGTGTTTTATAGCATTAAATAACAGGGCGTCTTGCACTTGATTCAGGAGGGCTCCGTCAGACCAGTATTGGAATGTATTGATCTACGGAGCGATAGTGAGGATGATGAGGGCTGTTCATCATGGGCAGGGACGGTGAGTAGCTAATTAGAACTTTTTTCTTTTTCAAGAGTCAAGAGTTTTCTGAAATTCATGTCTTTTTTTCTCCTGTAGTTTGAGGATGAAATCACCTGCCATAAAGCGCGTGTTACATCTACACTGGACAGACTGGCGCAGCAGGTCGCTCTAGAGAAAAAGGAAAGAGCAAATAAATGTAGAGCATTCAAGGTAAGATGCTTCAATATCAGACCATTGTCTTCACTCTGTTTCTACTTTGTGCACACAAAAATACAAAAGAACAGAATTATATGGAATTAGTATTGTGATGACTCACACAAACATTCAAATTTATCACTGCTAAAGCCTTATGCATTCTATGGGATCTACCTTTAATCAAAATGATGTGTTCACGTCAAGAGTGCTGCAATATTAATACATGATATTTTATTAACTACTTTGCAACAAATGAATTTGTATCCTTAGCAGTGTAAACCAGCCTGTAGCTTCAGTGCTTATTTATGTGAAGCCAGTTGTAGTAGCAACAGTGCCACCCTGTGGGAAGAACAACAAATAGCAACGCATGGGCTACAGTTCTAAAAAAGATTCATTACAACAGATTTCCGCCATTTAGAGTCCACAGAGGCCATTATGAGATCAATGTCAATCCGAGGAGGAAAAAAAATGTGGGGTGATGATGTTTTCATTGGCAGATTGTCACGTTATAGACCCAGTGGTATTGTTTACAGCATGCGTGTGTGCACAAGATCTAAACATGCAGCATCTGTGCTAAAACTGGGGAGAATGGCAAGCCTTTCAGTTCATGGCGCAAAAAAAGGTGTGTGTTTCTACAAGGGCTGTGTCTATTTGTGCTGAATGTAACCGCCACCTGTTTGAAACGCTCTTTCCAAATATCACTGGAGAGAGAATGTTCATCAGAAGACAGATCGCTCTTTGTCACAGGTGTCATCAACATAATGTTCGTCAATCTACAACGAATAACAGATTCATTATACTGTTTGACCGTATATGGCTGTGTTTAGTATTAGCTTTCTAGGTGTCAGTGTAAAAAGATGGTGATGTCATTGTGTCTCATGTCTCATGTCATGTTTTTTTTCCAGGAGAAGCAAATCTTACAGAAAGCTCATGGACAGAAGGAGCTGGCTTTTAGTTCGACAAATGGAATTAACCAGGAAGCAAAGCGCTGTGTGGACATGTGGTTAAAGATGCCAGGTACTTTTTTTTTTTTTTTTTTATCTGAATCAGATCTGTTGCATAATCACTGACATCACTGACACTTTGAAAGCATGACCCTGACATAAGCTGTTTTATATTCCTTCCCGTGAACTGTTTGTGCAATGATCTACTTTCGTCAAAGGAGATGATTAATGTATCAATTTGTAATAGACATACAGGCATTCACACAAGACAACAACCTTTTACGGTGCTGTTTGAGAGGCTGTATTTGCTGACTCACTCTGTGCGACACACTATACTGTGTTTTATTTAGGTGTTCAACCTGGAACAATCAGCGGTGGTTTTGGACGAAAACGCAGATCTGCTCCTTTCCCCATAAAGAGTTCAACTAAACACACCTGTCCAGTGATTAACTGCGGTCGAGTTTATGAAAATGCGTCCCTGCTCGATGGACACTTAAAAAGGCAATTCTTTTCTGTTAATTTCCGATTTTGTAGCTACAATGCCGCTTCGAACCATTTTTTCCTGAGTATAAACATGGCACATTTTGCATTAAACAATATCTTGTGTGTAGGTTTGATCACTCACCTTGTGACCCAACCATCAAACTTAAAGGATGTCCATCTGAGCTGTTTGCCTGTGCTGCCTGTGGTCAACATTTTCAGACTAAAGAAGCATGGAAGCAACATCTGGAGTCTAAGGTTTATGCACTTTTCTGACGATGCTGTGTGTTAAAATTATTTTGCGGAGGAACATGTTTTCAGTTATGTTGTTTTGGTTCCCAGGTGTCCTCAGCTACTCCCGGCGGTCACAGCATCACTCAGACCTATCAACGAATCGTGTGTTTTGCCTGTCCTTCATGCTACCTTTTCTTCAACCTCCGCGATGAGTGTCTTCAGCACATGTCAGCCAGTAATCACTTCACAGAGTCACTCGCCATGAACGGTAACGTTTGTTTAACGTTTTTACCTCCTAAAAATTGAACAACAATTGAATTAAATTAAAGAAAGCGTTCAGGAAATACTATATGAGGAAGATTACGTGAATCTTTTACTTTTCTTCTCTTGTTAAAGAAACCAAAGGAAGAGCATTACCAGTTCCCATCCCACAGTATGTGAAGAATCGTCTCATCACTTTGTGCAAGGATGCAACGTTCAGTGTCCGATGCTCTTTATGTCACAAAGTGCTGACCTCACATCAGGCAGCTCAAGCTCACTTTAAGTAGGTTTTCTTGTGATTCATTCGTCACACGTGCATGCATCAATGTCCTTTTGATATTCTTTGTTTGTATAGCAGACACAGATTTTGTTCATGTGTTTTTAAAACAGATTTTTGCTTTATTTTTTATAGTGTGCACTGCAGACAGGGCTGTGCGGTGGCCAAGGCCGATAAAACAGTAACGCAGGTAATGAAACAGCTCCAAGTGCGAGGGCAGTGCTCCCTCTGCTGTATAATCTTCCTCAGCCAAACTGAAATTGAGAGACACAGAGAATCGACCCAGCACAACGTTGAGGTCAACCAAACAATGGAGAAAGCAGTCCTTCAGCACTGCAGGTTTAGTGAAATTCAACACACACTGGGGGCTGGGGGAGAGGCACTGGGGAAAAGACAGTCCGCTGGCCCTGAAACGCCTTTTCACAAAAGAAGCAAGAAGAGGAGCAATGACGAAGAATTTCCAGCCAAACGAAAGAGACTAAGCCAAAGTGTGACAGACAGCACTAGCAGAAACTCAAAAACAGCATGGTGCTGCGAGTGCGGTCTACAGTTCTCAGAGGAGGCTGCAGCCAAAATGCATCTCTTGGCAGTGAACCAGATTTTCCATCAGTGTGGCGTGTGCGGCAAACACATGGGAGAGTCCTCAATCACCCGCCTGCATATGAGCCGCTTTCATGGGGGAGCTCATCTTTCCAACTTCCTGTTCTACTGCCGCAAGTGCAAGGTGGAAATGCCTCGGTACGAAGATATCCTGTCGCATGTGTCCGAAGATCACAGCGGACACACCTACTTCATTGAACAAGAAGTGCCCGAAGAGCTTGCCGCAGTCAGCGATGCCAAGCCGTCCACCAGCACCCTACATTCCCCCTACACAAAGTCCACAGTCCAGCAGAACACAGTAGAGATTGCTTCTTTAAAAGCACAGCGGTCTTGGATGTGCAGGATGTGCGAGGACGTCTTTGACTCGGAAGAAGACGTCTACAAGCACTGCAGTGACGTGAGCGGTCACAGCTTCCAGAGATTCATCTGTGGACACTGCCCGCAGAAGTTCTTCAAAGAGTCCACCGTACGCAGGCATTGTATGAATGAGCACAACGGGCAGATAAAGAGCTCCCACTTCTGTGGCCTCTGCGACAGCATGCAGTTTGAATCTGAGGGCGAGTTCCTGGAGCACTACAAGAGCCTTCACAGTAAGGACTACTACTGTATGGATGATAACATCGTTCAGCCTACTGTTGCTGAGAGCACCAGTCACCCTTCATGTCCATGCATGGGTTCAGAAAAGAGCAAAGAGGAAATTAAATCTACATACACACAGTGCATGAGAGATCTGTCCTCTGAAGGAAAATGTCAGTATACGTGTGCTCCTTGTGCCGTATCTGTGCCTTCCTATGCACAAATAAAGACACACGTCCACACCAAACACCCAGCTCTGAACCTGGACAAGACCTTTGACGTGGAATGCAAAGTTTGCCAGGAGAGTTTTACCGGCGTACCAAGTTTCCATAAACACTATCATTCCCAACACTGTACACTGGAACCTTGCGTGAGCTCCAGGACCTGCAGTAAAAGCCTCAAAGCAGAACACACCGCTGTAAAAATAGTCAATGCTGTGGAGATCAAACCAGACACCAATGGTAAATCAGTTTAGTTTTTTTTAAGTTTATTATTAAGTTTATTTTAAGTTTATTACAGCTTTTCATATTTTTTCATGTTGTCATTTCAGAGATCGACGATGAAACGCTGGTGAAGTTTTTGAACGTGGATCAGGCCAACAAAGAGCGCGAAGAACATGAAAGTAGGCATTAAAAATGCATAATTAACAACTGCCACATAGAAAAATAGATAATATGCAGATTGTAAATACAGATGAAGGAAACAGAATAATTGAGTGTGAAGACATAAATGCAGATGTTTCCACTCAGGTGCACTGCATGGTACAGTTAAGCAATTAACCTCCAATAATTTTCTGTGGCCTGTATGAAAATACTGTACTCTCTGTCACTATTTCCATCATTTAGAGTTCACAGAGGCCATTTATGAGATCATTTACAGCGTGCCTGTGACCCACACCAGGCCGGGATCTAAACACGGAGCATCGGTGCTAAAGTTTAGCTGTTTAGCTAGCATGGACTCGTCACAGAGCTGTGACGTCATTTAGAGACTTGGTTTGTAGAGTTTAGTCAACATGTGAGAACGTGTCTGACACAGAGAGTCTCCTGTTGTTGCTTCATGTGTGAAACAATGACTCTACTTGGACTCATCGTCCAGATATTATTGTGTAAAAACGTCATTCAGTGTCTCTCCCTCTGCTCCGGCACCGTGAGTTATCATGCCCTGGAACTTTGTAATAATTCTCAAGAAGTTTGTGATTAGTGTGACGGTACAGCATCACTGAATACTGAAAAGTTCTGTACATGGTTGATTGTTGGAGTACGACTTGAAACGAGCTTTGCACAAAAAAAGTTTGATTTCACTGACTAACATTACATTGAAAAGGCAAAAAAGAAAAGTGTCAGTAGAACAGCTGTTCACAAGCATCCTCCTGTAAAACACTGTTGGTCAAGTATACTTGATGTCTTCATTAGAAGACATGGTTGTGTGTGGAGTGGTACTGCCCTCTTAGACATTGTGTCATTTCTTTAGCACTTGTCAAGGTCCAGTGTGTAAAATTGGTGCATGCATTTTCAGAATAAGGCAGTCATGGAATATAATACTGACTGTAAACAGGGCCTTTCGAGTGTTGTTTCTGCTTTACAGTAGGTAGGCGAGGGTGATGTGAGGAGATTGCAATGCAGCGATTAGTCCACTAGATGTACTGGACCTTTAATATCAACTTTCTGTGCTGCTAGTATGCCCAGTACACTGCTCGAGCTGAGTCCCACCACCAGTCAAACTTCCACTGCAGCCATCACATCTTCTCTGAAAGTCGCTTTGGATAAAAGCGTCAGCTAAATGACTAAATGTAAATGTAAATAACTAAGGGATTGACAGTAACAGTGCGTGTGCCCTCCCATTGATCGATCCTGTTTTTGCTATATGACTAGAAGCAAGTTGCGTTGAGGTTTTAAAAAATATTTAGAAGGTATTAAGAAGGTGTTAAATGGTATTAAATTTAACCTCAGGATTCCTGCATAAACCCTGATTTAGATCAGTGGGAAAGGCACTAGTAAATGGGGTCGGAAACTGTGGTCAGCAGCCCATTTGATGATTGTGATGCTCATGCATTAGTGCACTATGAAAGGAAAAGCAGAAGAGCACCTCCTCCTCGGGTGACTGAGTATGTCAGTGCAGGATATGATCCGACTGTCAGCGAGAACGCTTACACACATACAGACGGATATTATAGTTTCAGCGCATCGACCCCTCATTACAAAGATGAATGTACATTTGTTCAGTTCAGTCATGCAAAAAACATAGGCACTGGTTCACAGAGATGAGTTATCCTTCACTGTATTTTTGACAAATGGGCGAGTGCATGTGTGGCACACACCACGAGAACGGTGCAGTGAGGGGATCTGTTGGCACACATCTATAGGGCATGAAAGGGGCACTAAATGGTTTGATGAGGATGAAAATGATGCGAGAGATTTGGGACTTACTCTCCATCATCATTAAAACACTGAATGAGGGAATATCATTTGGAAGAATTTGAAGAAATCATCTCTCCAGTAGAGTCGATTTAAATTAAATGAATCCCAAGACACATTAAAGCTGTTCTTGCTTGTGGCACAAGATGTTTTATTCATTCCAGTTGTCAGCTGTCTGTATATATGTATATATATATAGGAACTGCTATATATTATATTATATCAGATATTTTTCCAGCTTTTCAAACATGAAACTCTTTAATTTAATTATTTCACTGACAGGTGATGTGGCTCAACTACTGTTTAAATTAAGACTAGATATACTGGATTAGATCTGCAAGTTGAAAATATTGTGAAACACCTTACAAATACATCATATACATGTATAATGTCTCATTGTATTGTGGTGTCAACAAGTACTGATTTTACTATACAGCTGCTCATTTTTTGTGTTACGTTACAGATGAATCTGATGATGTAATGTCTGTGAGTGCAGACGAAGCAAGAGAGTCAGCAGGTACGTGTTTATATGACTAAGCAGGTAATCCTTGTTTCACCAGAGAAAACTCAAATTTTACATTATGACTGAATTATAAAGATCATACATTGATTCTGTTTTACTGCAGAGAATATAGTCTAATAGACTTCCCTTGTATGTTGGCAGTAGGATAGAAATATTATTTATTCTGTTATTTGAACATACTGTATACTTTGACCTTTAATGTTCTGTTTTTTTATTTATTTATTTTATTTACAGAGTTGGAAGAAGCTCTTCAAAGAAGTCTCCTGGAGTTTTAAGGACATGATGTGACGCAATGTTTATCACACATTATGTCGAAATGTTTTGTACCAGTATTTCTGTTCATAATATACTAAATAAATGTTTGTTGCTCTTTTACTTTGCTCTGTCCTAAATCATTTTATAACTGTATAATAAAGTCAATATGTTCATCGTACTATTGTTGGCACATCCCATGTTTTGGAAGGTTGGTTTGTGGCTGTAAATTTATACATAGTCCTTTGGTGTGTCGACACATGCTATAGATGGCATCGATGACACTGCAAAATGTCAAACTTGTGACCAAAGTGGTAGCTGTCTCAGATTGCCGTCTCTGGTTTCATTGTAGACTTGAAATCCAGTGTATTCTATGCACCATACGGAGTAGGCTCACCCTTGTGTGGTGTTGCTACCTTTTGTAACTGCGAGCATTTGAAAAATATAGGTTTCATTTGCTATAATTTGTGATTCTTACAAATTTCATTACAGGATAATAAAGAAATGTGTACTATGCTGAGATAGTTTGAGTTGTTGCCT
This sequence comes from Protonibea diacanthus, assembly GCA_028641955.1. NCBI lineage: Eukaryota > Metazoa > Chordata > Actinopteri > Sciaenidae > Protonibea > Protonibea diacanthus. The sequence continues at coordinate 14,068,890 of CM053989.1, forward strand.
GGGTGGTAAACACTGAGTGTGTATGTGCATGGAACAAGTTAATTGGGAGTTGACTCTGCCTGGTTGTAGAATTTGTCAGCTACCATCTAACTGCAGTTTCAGAGGTGAATGTGGATAGACTAAACTCCTCCTGATTTACGTTTAGATGTGAAGACAGAACCACCAGCACATTGTGAACAACGTGAAGATCTGTGTAAAATACACAGTCTTCATTATATTCTAGTCATTGATAGAAATTAATATCACTGAAAGGTTTCCAAAGGTTAAGAATTTTAAGTCTTGTAACAAAATGTAACAAGTTTTATGGCATGAAGAACTTTTAACAACCAGATTTACAGTCAGATTTGAACAGGTACAGGTATGTTAGCTTTTATATCACACAACACAGTTTCTTTATTCTGTTTTTATTCTGTTCATTTCTATTGCTCTAATATCGACGGGTGTCTGGCCCTTGTAGGACTTTTTGTTCTTTTATCTTATTTGCCAGTTATGTTAAAAAATTAACCAGTTCAAATGAAAACAGCCATCTAGAGTTCACTTTAAACCAGGATCCCACAGGTTCTTATCATGAGTACTAATTTTTTTGGTTTTTAAATAAGATTTTAGACTATAAAAACTCACCTGTAGATATTTGTTAAATATAGAAATAGAGGAGAAAAAAAGTCACGTTTAGGGTGTGGAAATGTGTATTTCTGGGGACCTGTAGAGGGTCCTCGGACCTGACATTGAGAACCACAGTTCTGGGCTCCTCGGGAAGCTTCTCGAGGACAGAGTGAAGGAAGTCGCAGCCCATGTTTGGAAATGTTCTCCCTGGGGCGCTGCTGCAGCCGGAGGAGCCACGGTACAGTCAGCTTGACAGCTCACACTGCTGATCGCACACGGGAAGGACTTTTATCCGGGACGGATCAAAACAATAATCTGAATCATTCACTATCATCATGGCTCAAGCGAAAATACAGGCGAAAATGAGCGACGCTCAGTGCGCAAAGTTCCGCAGGACCCTGTCCATGGCTGACCGCTCCGGACGACTTCTGGAAAGTTTGGATCAGCTGGAAATGAGGTACAGTTAACAGGCCTCAGCATGCGCTGCATATACAGCAGACTTTATTGGGTGTTAATGCATTATTCTTAGTGTTTTCCATGGCTGCTTAGATTTTTATTATAGGCTACAATATAAATAGTTTTGTAACTAGAAAAAGCTGCAGCGGATCACGTAACTGATTTTAAAAAAATAAATAAATAAAAAGCTTTGCGTAAATACAATAAGTGAGTATCTAAACCTGCTACAGGTTTCACTACAGCACATCTCAACATGTGGATTAGGTGTTATCAGTCCTTTTTTTTTTTTTTTTTTTTTTACTTTATATCAGGTCGTTGTTTTTGCAGAGAAAGGATGACTGTGGTCATGTTTCGGTGTCTCTGTCAGGGTGGAGGCTTTACGCGAAGCTGCATCGGCCATGGAGCAGGAAAGGGAGTGCATCCTGGAAATGATTCAATCCATTCAGAATGGACAGGAGATGCGTAACATCTGTGACGGTGAGGCTGCTGACTCTCACAACCCGACTTATACATGAGAAGAAAACGTATTACAGAGTTTGTAATCCATGATTTCTGCTGCTGCCGATCCGATTTCTCTGTAACATTGTGATCCGATGAGGTTATGCTCTGGATGATAAATTGTGGCTGGGTGGTGTTGTTCAGAGAACCTCAGGGGATTTGGAAAAGAATGAGGCAACGTGATAGTTTTTACACCCCACCCCAGAGCAGAGGTCTGCATGAGCCCAGCTTTTTAGAGTTTGTTTTACTCCGAGTGCCCTATAATTGATTATATGCAAACTATTATACAGTATGTATCCAATACAAAGATCCCATTTTTCATATCTCATCAGTTATGTCCACCTTACATCAATACAGTAATCATGACTGCCACACACTGTACATAGCAGTGCAGTTTAGGACACTTCAGTGCAGTAATTCTGCTTTAAACACCACCATTTTGAACATTTATAATGTATATGTATGTAGTTTGTGTGTATTTTTATGTATTTGTGTGATGAAATAACAAAAAAACAGTCTAATGCTTCAGTTTTGTTTTGTCAGATACATAAAAAGTACGATATTAAGTAATTCCTAATCACCTTTTCAAAAATTGATCACAGAGTAGTATAGAGTAGAATAGTATATTGTAGCACAGGAGAGTGGAGCACACACTCTGTTGTTTAAAGATGCAGCATTGATCTCTTTTTCTATTTTTCTAGGGGAGAGAGAAGAGTTGGAATTGACTGCAAACCGTCTCATGGGTCGCACGCTGACTGTGGAGATCTCTGTTGGCACAATCAGAAACTCCCAGCAGGAGGATGCGCTGCGTAAGGCCACGTCCATAATTGATGAAATGGTGAAAAAGTTACTGGATGACATGGAAGGCGGCCGACAGCGGCTGCAGGCCCTGCACGCGGCCTGTGTGACTGAGGCACCGCCGGTCCCCATCGACCAAAAGTTTCAGGCCATAGTGATCAGCTGTGCTCTGGAGGATCAGAAGAACATCAAGCGGAGGCTGGAGACTTTGTTGAGGAACATTGAGAATGCTGAGAAGAACATCAAGATTATGGATCACCAAAAACTGGAGAAACCCAAAGCCAACGGCTGCCAATGAGGCTCACCACCAAAGTATAAAATATGTCTTTAATGCCACTAACCACTAAGAGCTGTTGTAGTCATGTACTTACCCAATGAAGGTCTCTAAATGTAGCAGCAAATGAATTGTTATGGAAAGATTATGGTGATACTAAACCTTAGGGCCAAAAATACAGAAATACAACAAATCCATTGTCCCTGAAGGACACTTACAGTGTTCTGGAAACACAATCAAGTGTTACCTTCAAAGGATAATGCTTTATATGAATTGTTTACCCAATACACAAAGTGTGTTCACATATGCACTTAAGTAAGACAGAAAAAGATACTATGGTATATGCTCCAATGGACGTTCTGTCAGTTTAATGGGAACTCTGGTGCTCAAACAATAAATCCAGTGTAGAAGTATCTTTTTCTGTTTCATTGTCTAATCTGGCACTTGGTAAGGATTTAAGATGTGCATACACTACCTCTTTGTGTGAAGCCAACACAAATCACATAATGCTGTGGGTTATAGTTCATTTTTGCACAAAGCTGTTTTTATGTTACGATTGCGTGTCAAAAAGGAGTAAATAAAAAACACATTGTCTTTGAATGCGGCACGTGTGGCCTGTTGCTGTCATAGATGGGAATGCAACAACACATCAGTACTCATATTAGCTGTGGTGCGTATCAGTGGGTGTTCAGGGTACCTGGCCTACGTAAGGCAAGAGTGTCAAACTCATTTTGGTTCATACACATACAGCCCAGTTTGATCTCGAGCTAGCCGGACGACGAAAGCCATCACGTGGCGGAATAACCTCTAAACTGTTCCCTTTATTTTAGTGTGACAAATCTGTTAATCGTGTGTCTGTTTATCCACATTCAGATTACATTAATTACATGTACAGTACATGACATTACTGAATGTATTTTGTAACTTGTCCCATGGACAAAGAATATTGGATGAACAGTGGTTTCTTTTTCTTTCTTTTTTTTTGGAAAATTGAAATTAATGGCTTTTTTCTGTGATTTGAACAATTTGCAGATTCATCCAGTGGGCTGCATGTTTGACACCCCTGAAAGATGTAAAAGCCTAAATAGAAACATATGCATTCATTTACCTGCATTCATTTACTTACACAGAAATATGGTAGACGAAGCAGGTAACTTTATGTATTCATTTAGACTTTAGGTGGCATCCTAAATATATTATATTTATATTTTAAAACAGAGAGCCAGCCAGTCACTCACTGTATGAAGCTATAGACAAAGCAACAATGTCAACAAGGCAATGGTCACATGCAAAAGGTTTGGATCAGATTACTTTGAAATGTATGCGTGTGGCAGTTTTTGTCATGTGACACGAGATTACTATAAATCTGGATTACATCAAAGTCAAACACTGAAAATATTGTACCTCATATCATATTTTTTTCTTATTCGTTTTCATTTTGGACATTTCTAAAGTCAAGTGGAATGAAAGGAATGGAAGTCCGTTTTGGAGAATCTTTGAAATCTCCCATCTGGACTTAACAGTTTTTTATCTCCTACTAGGTCCAAAACAAAGTTTAGCCATTCTCTAAGAAACACATAATCCATTACTAACCAACCCTGCATGCCAATCAGCTGTAATCATCTTGGTATGCTTGACAATAAAGTCTTCAGGCACTTTCAGCCCATCATATCTTCCTCAGCGGATGGACTTGTGGTTGAGAGCTCTGGAAAAAGTTTGTAAGTGGACTTTGTGTTAAGATTGTTTTGAGTTAAGTCTGATATTCTACACCAGTCTTTGTTTCTAATCTCTATTGACCAAATGCACTCAGACAAAGTGTGTTTAAGTTTTGGTTTAAGGACTCTACTGGCAGAAGGTGATTGTCATTTGAAATAACACACCGGATTCCCAAGAGAAAAAAAAAAAAAGTTTTATTTATGTAAGATTACCAGCAACTTTCCCCACCAAACAGAACATCAGGTGCACACCTCAAGTTGTGATACATTTTTTAACTGTTAAAACAAAAATCCAACAGAGAGCGTTGTTTTTGTCAGACTGAAAGCGTACGTGTGTCGGTTTGTCTATCTAAATGTGTAAAATTTGTTTTATGAAGTCGCGTGTGGAAAAAGTAGAGTAACAGTAAGACACAGATTATTACAACACCTGAGTGACAGCACATAAGTATGGTTAGTTTTAACTTATGGTTCTTGAAGGTTATATGCCATCTTAATGATAAAGTGCGCTAAATTCATTCAGTCACAAAGCAAAGTAAACACAATGTTACAAATAAGAGAAAGTCTGAGGAAGAATTATTTACAGATTTAGTGTGCAGGCAATTTTAAACGAACAGTAAGACTGGGGATTAAAACGCTTACTGTGTGAAATGTGACACAATCTTAGTACCGATGGTGTAACTGGAACACATTTTAAGCACCTGTTGGGGTTTTCACAACAAACTATGACGTGAATAAAAATGAAGAATTCAGTCCTGTTTCAACTTCTTGGGAATAAAGTTGATTTAAATCTGGGAAAGGCTCCCGACAGAGATCTAAAAATGTTTTAAAAAGACCAAAACATGCATGCGGATGTATTCCCACATGTCCTGTGTATTATAATTCGATGTATAATACTTAGATTTGTAATTATTATTCAGGAAATGGTCAGAATTTTAGACTTTTCCACAATTCTTTGTGCTTGCTAAACCAATGTCTTTTCAATCTGTTAAAAAGGCTTGACGCAGACAAGGCAATGACATACAGTTCGCAGCTAGCTGTATGAGTGTTGAGTGTTTGGGAGTTCGTTTTTTTGGAGTACTCTCATGTAGTGAGAAGAAACTCAATTTTCTTGCATATTCAGTCACGCACAAGCAAAATATCTCGGTCCTGGTGGTCAAATTTTTGTACCTTCAGACAGCAAGACTTTGTACCACAGGGACAGACACCACCGAGCAGTGAGCTTCTAGCCTTTTCAACTTTCTGTTCCCACTCCTTTTCATTCCCCCACCCCCTTTATCATAAAGGTGGAGAATGATATTTACAAAATAGAAATTGATTAGATGCTACAGAAGCCAAACAAACAAAACAAAAAAAAACATATAAACCAAAATCTTGTACCGTGTTTAGTGTATGAATAGTGAATTAGTGTTGAATGTTAGAACTATGAATACAGGTACTGAAACGTATTCACTCCGAGGCTGAACAATCAGTCACTCAAAGCTGTACCAAACTGAAAGAAAAGCCACAGTTAAACATGAAATATGCAAAATGTAAACTGCAATCAAAAACATAGTGCTATAACTGCGTCGTGTGTCTTGAGGTACTATGACTCAAAGAGTTTCATTAATTCACAAACTCAGAGACTTTGTGAAGTTCTTACAATTTGGTTAACAAATCTGTAGATAAGTAGAGTGTTAGCAGACACATAGAGGACTATTTTGTGTCGATGGTTATTGATATTTGGTTATACATAGGAGCACATTCTGCTAATTTCATGTTACATCCATATCACTGCAGTATTAATATTTAACTACAGCTCAGAAAGAGGAAAATTTGGCACTATGTTAACACCTCAGTGAAAATATCACTCAACACTGTTGTACAAAAATACTTCTGCACAGAGCATTAACTCTGGGTTCGATAGCGTTTTGTCCACGATAAACAGTATAGTTTGAACCATATTCTGTTGACAGACTATAAAAATATGGTACAAAATAATCTGTGTATCTTCTACAATACATGCAAACATATTGCACAGTTGAAATGTCAAAAAACAAGAATTGGGTGACTGTAAAAATCTTTTTTTTTTTTCTTTCTTTCTTTTTTCTTCATTTTTTGGGGCGTCATTAAATGAATGACACGACATACATGCACTGTAGCTGCAGCTGTTGCTGTTACTTAAGGCAACCACAAGGAGGAGACACGTGGGTAGAAACGTTGACAGATCATTCACAGAGACCCAAGGCTGAATCAAAAGGAAATTCAATCATCAATGTGCGAAAAAAAAACAACTTCAAAGTGAGATTAAACATATTAAAGTAGTGTAGAGTCTGTATGGGCTTTGGTCTCTAAGTGTGACTACAAGAATGACCAACCTATTCTCAGAAACAACAGTCAGTCATGAAGGGGACTTCATCTAGAGTAGGCTGCAGCTTCCAAAAGGATTTTTACTCTTCTTGGTCCTTTGTTTGTTAGGTCGCAAAGTGATGATTTCTCTGCCGTTGCTGGAGCTCTGGTTGCAGACATTACTACTCGTGGTATTAAAAACACCTTTGGGAAAATACAAATTATGAGTAATGTTACCACGCGAAGAAATGAAACTTAAAAAGGTGATGTACAGAAACATTCCTTACCTATTTTATTGCTTGTTGTATGGACCACCTCCGTCTCTTCTGCTGTTTGCTGTTTGAGTCGCTGAAGATACTTCTCAGCTAAGTACTTAAAAACTAAAAAGAAAGAAGAGGCAGGAATGTTACGACAGCAACGCCCAGAATGAGACTGGTTGACTTGTATAAATTTAGACCGGTTGTCAGTGACCCACCCTCATTGACATTAAGGTCCTCTTTTACTGAAGCACGATAAAATCTCAGCTTCAGCCTTTTAGCCAAAGCTTCTGCCTCCTCACTGCAACGCAGGTAAAGAAAATACAAAATGGTAAGTTGTACTGCTTCTCTTACAATTCACAGTCATTACTATTTGTCTTTTAATGCTCCAGAAAATAAACTATTGCTCACCTTTTTATAACAGTCTCTTCCAGCAGGTCAATTTTGTTCTGCACAAGAACTGTGGGAATATCTCCGACCTCTGCCTCCACCTTCTCCCTCCAGCTGTCAATAGCCTGAAACGACTCCCTGTCGGTGGTTGAGAAAACTAGCACACATGCTTGGGCACCTGGAATGCAAGACAACACACCAATAGGTCAAGTGTTGTTAGTTCATTTTAAAATAATTTAATCTATTAAAATTGATTAAAAAAAAAAAAGTATGACACACAAACATCAGGTCAACTTCAGGACAGCTATGCTCGAGTGCAGCGTGCATGTGCTTTGGTTGAATGGCGCACTGCCCGTCAACCATGTAAGCCAAACCAAATAAAAACTTAACCTCGGCGGTCAGGGAGGTCACTGACCCAAAGCTGCAGTGTTATATTTGTCACAGTGGCAGGTGGGTCTTACCACGGTAGTAGGCCTTGGTGATAGCGTCAAACTCCTCCTGCCCAGCAGTGTCCCACAGCATTAGTCGAACCTCTTCGTCATTCACACTAAGACAGTGAGCAAGAAAATGATGTTGTCATTTCTCTACAGTCATAATAATATCCAAGCCAGCTACCCTAGCTTTTCTTATGAATGAGCCAAACCTGCACTTGTGTGACTTTAATCTGGTGAAAAAAAGTTCTATCTTTCCTCTGTAAATTAATTTGTTTAAGATGATTTTGATATATAATTTCCACATTTGTTACTCAAAAAGAGATTTCTGGGGGTCACTCCAAAGTCACAGGATCCAACATTCATCAATATGCACATCATGGGATCATCATTAAACCTTTACTGGTGAGCTGCAGTCACATTATAGGACCTTAGTTTCTTAAGTTGCTCACAGTATCTGCCTTTCCAGAAAGTCCACTCCGATGGTCTTTTTGTAGTCCTTAGTGAAGATGCCTTTGCAGTAACGCTGGATCATGCTGGACTTGCCGACAGCTCCGTTGCCGACCACGACCACCTTGATGGCCACTTCCATGTCCTCCTCCAACATGGCTGGGCTGTTTTTTTCAGTTCCACTCTGCCTGGGTAGTTTCAGGGATGTGACACGGACACATATACCACCTGAACGTGTAAAATAAACAAAACATAAATGTGTAGATAATGTGATTAAAACACACCAGGATATTATATTTATTATATTTATATTTGAAGCCCTCGTGTCAGTGAAAGCTGTCTGTAGAGTCTAGTAGTGTTAAACATTAAAAATATTTAAGGTTTGTTACTTTATAGTTGTGAGTTATATACACAACGACTGGAATTGTCCTTCAAACCACTATACTGTACGTGCTCGCGTTGAACCAGCCTGAGTGTTGTAAATTTTACAAGTAGGTTGTTCGCAGCGACTCCACAATGTGTTTATTCTTCCATTAGCACCGCAAGCAGCGGACTCCACATAGCAACTGGCAACTCGTCCACAGTTTTATGCGTGTAGCTGCTGAGTGCAACGCTAAACAACATATTGTGGGAAAGCTGTTCCCAGTGGACACTGACAACCTACTGTGTGACTGTGGTGTCCAACAGTCAGTCTGGATTTGAGTCACAATATGCGCCGCAGTAGAAGATATTATTCATCAACTATAATTGAGCTTCATGACGCAGCAGTTGTTATAACGTGCAGGCAAAACATGGCTTAAAATAAAACAGCTTGCTCTTTATTTGAACGCTCTTTTGGTGAGAGGTTTTAGATTAGTTTACAGCTCAACCTACACCTGAGATTAGATTAAACTGATGTAACTCGTGTTAAATAACGACTAAAGACCCCCTTCTTTCTTTCAACGTTAAATCTCGAGCAGAGTTACACATTAGCAGTCCTCACATCTCTCAGTGTAATCATTTCTAGGTGTATTGTTCAACTTTGTCAGAGTCAAAATGAATGATTATAAAGCTGGCTATGCACCCTCATAACTCATAATTGGAGAAGAGTAGACAACTTCTCTGTCTGACAATAGTCAGTCATACATTTTAATGTATGTGTTGTATTACATTTTTATTTAAGTTCTACTTTGCAATTTCCTAGGTAAAGGAGAAACAACACTTAAAAGGCCCTGTCTAGCGTCAGTATTTAGTTTGTCTGTTCTGGGCTACTGTAGAAATATGATGTTTCAACATGGCGGCCTCCATGGAAGAGGACCCGCTCCCGCTGTAGATATAAATGGATCATTTTTTAACAAAAACAAAAAGATTCTTATTTTCAGGTGATTGTACACGCATGAAAACCCAGTTATGAATATTATATTCCATGTCTGTCTCATTCTAAAAAAAAAGAAGCCCCAAATTTTACACACCGGACCTTTAATTTCCCATATCATGCTGTAATCATGTATTATGCTGCACAAGAATTGCCCTCTGAGAACAATAAAAACTTATTGAATTGACATGATTTATGATGAATCTTCTACAATTTAATAACTCAGACTTCTCCCACAATAAAGAGAGGGTGCCAGCTGAAAAATGACAGTTTCAGTTTGACTCCTCATTTCTGTCAACTCCAGGTAATTTTCCATCTCATTCTGGTTATCGTGATATTTTTCTGCCTATAAAGAGATCATAAAGCTGTTCATATTATACATATTTATACATACAGTACTGCACATATTTTAGACAGCAGGGTATTATTAGTATTAATGCACATATAAAAGACTAACTCCCTTCCTAGACAGTGAGTCATCTTCAGAGACTCACTGTTACTTGGCCCAGGCCTCAAGGCGGGCCACAGTTAAAGCCAATGTTTTAAGGCCAATATTTAAAGTATTTATAATCCCATGACATGTAACTACCCCTTTCGGCTGAGGCTTACTGTTGCTGTAGGTGGTGTTTACAAAGTATGAAGGGGATAGCTTGTGTAATCAACTTTTCATTCTGCTTTATTCCCTCAAATCTCAATTGCCTTGGTCAAGATATGACCTGTTGAACAGCTGGCAGGAGGGTACAAACAGCTGCTCGTGCAGCCCGTTAAAGCTGACTGAAGGTGAGGGAGGATGATCACGCTCGTAAACTCATTGAGTGGGCGATTTCTTACCTGTAAAATCCCGTTTCAGCTCATCCGGTGTCCGCCAACATTAGATGAGCTAACCAGCCGGCTAACCCACAATCACATATCTCCAGCCTCCCTCCACAGCCCTTCTCTCTGTGGCAAGAGGAGACGCTAGTGACTCTGCTGCTAAGGTTACTTAGCTAAGGTTAGCCACTTTCCACAGAGAAAAGCACCTTCTCCTTCCGTCCGTTAATGATATCTAGATACTGCCTCCACAAACAGGATGTGCTCCGCTTCAAAACGCCAGTTAAAGTTTAATAAATGTCGGTAACTGAGTGAAATCTGTGACATTTACGGGATGAAAATGCATTGCTATCTATCCGCTGCGAGCCTACGTCCCAGCTAACTACGTTGCGCATGAGAGTGGCTAACCAGGCAACTGGCTAGCTCGCTAATGTTTGTTGCTAGGCAGCAGAGTCAAAGAGTGCACGACGCAAGAGAGGCTCATCCTCGTCTTCTTCTCCGTCGTGTTTTCTTCTCCTCCGATTGGCAAACAACGAAATGGCGCATTCACCTCCACCAGCTGTATATGTAGCCTAAAGTAATACATTATAGAAGCTATCCCATCCTCTCAATCAAATGTTTCCTCCTCAGATAATAAAAAAAAACAAGAATAGAGGACATTCACTTCCTGAAGTTTGGTTGATTTATGTGACATGTTTGGTTTAGGGAGCAGATATACTCCCAAAGCTCTTTGACAAGTAATCATTACAGGTTATAAAGTTTATTCTTGTTTGCAAAAGCCACATCTTATTTTAAATAATGTGGTGTTTAGTCCTGCATGAGCAAAATGGATAGGACATACATAGAATTGAAATAGTGTTTCCCTCATATCCCCGGTGCAAACGACAATAAACATGAAATATGAAATATAAAAAATATATACAAGTTAAAAGATATCTAAGAAAAATACGGCAAATCTAAAAGATATAAACAGTATAAATATGGCAAATACAGCAGTATAAACAAACTGAATAGTATAAACAGCAGATCTATCAAAAATAAAAGATGGAAATGCAGTTTAGTTTCCCTTAATTGTTATACATTACATTACAATTATATACATATAAGGTTATAGGCTTCCTATTTGTTGTATAGTTTTCTATTTGTATAAAGCGGTTTTATTTCTACAGTCACTTTCTATTTCTATTTTGTCTATTTTATGTTTTTTGTATAGATGTTTAGCACGGGTTAACTTCTTAACACAGTTATATATTCATCTTCTATGCAAATGTTTAATCTATAATAGTTAACAGTTTTCAAGATTTCTTCCAGCACGGTGATAATTAGTTAAAGATAGACGGAGTCTTATAAGCTACTTTAATATTCCAGTCTGAAAACCCACTACTTCTGGGTGCGTTTGTTATAAATCACAGATGGCCTCACAAGCTCCTGATGCACTTGGCGAAAAAAAGCCATAAAAATGACATGATATAAAAAAAATCTGTCTTATTTTTAATCATAACTCCTTCTGCTGCACGACTGGTTTATAATCATCAACCAAAAGAGGGAAGTCTTCGTTATCTTAAATGTTCATAGAGGTCAACATTGAATGGAGACATATGGCGGGTCGTGCTGGACAACTAAACGAGCGCTCACATGTTAACGGCAGACATCCTCTTCCTGAGTCCAGACGTCATCGTTTTACCCGCGTTTGTTGAACAACCCACTTTGTTTGGCGGGCTTGAGCTGAGAAGTCGCTGCTATTAGAGTCTAAACGGTAACATAACGATAATATAACACCTTAAACGTTGCTCCAGCGGTTGCAGTATGTCGTGTGATGACCTCCTGTGGTTGCTTTAGCTAGTTTACTGCATGTTAGCTAGAGTACTTTGCCACCTCTACTGTGTTGACAACATGTGTCGGTCACTTAAGTTTGTGCTATTGGTACAGTCGTGTTACCTTTAGCGAAACGGTCTCTTTATGGGTTAAATTAATTCTCCCTCGGTGGCAAAGTCGGTGCTTATTTGCACTTATTATAAAAGGGCTGCTGCATCCTTTGTAACATAATAAACCGCGAGCTAGCCAGCAGGTCTTTCTAGTGTGCTCTGTCATAATAGACCTTGTCGAGTTTAGTAAAGGCTAGCCAGCTTATTGCAGACAAAAACATATTTTTATAGGTATAAAATGCCTTTTGTGCTGATCTTTCTTGTTTCTCCCTTATAATCTATAACAATTGGTCTATGGAGATTTATGGCGTGTAAACACATTTGGAATAAGTTTCTGGTGCCCATGTTTTGTGGGCAATGAAGTTATACAAGGTGCTACTTCTTGAACCGCAGTAACAGAGGTTAGAGGGTGTTTTTGTTTTTGTCACAGAATCACCTGACTTGTCAGATCAGATAGGGTCAATGGATTGCTAGTTTATTGCAAGTATTATATGTCAGAGTCACCTAAATATTCTGTAATATACCATGTTCTATTTCCAAAATACCAGCTCATTGCTGTAAACAAAATAGCTTTGTTATACATAGAAATGAAGTACTGTGTAAGTATTGTGCAGCTTATTTATTTTTCATGAACTTGTCACTTCAAGGGTTGGCACGGTGATGCAGTGGTTAGCACTGCTGCCTTGAACCTCCGCTACAAACCAGGAAGCGTCCAAAGACATGCACTTAATGGGTTAATTGGTGACTCTAAATTGACTGTAGGTGTGTGAATGTGAATGCTTGTTTGTCTCTATGTGACGAACTTGTGACTTGTCTCACCCAAGTCAGCTGGGATAGGCTCTAACCCCACTGTGAGGGATGGATGGATTGTTACTTTAAGCTCACACCGTGCATTCTCGTATTTAAAAATCATACTTGCATCGAATATGCCAGCCATCACTACACATGGCCTTTTAACTGGTGATACATGATTGTGTATGATTGAAAACATTGTTGTTTTCCCTTACCATCAGGAGCTATGCAGTTCTCTGGCAGAAGAAGGAAGATCAATGCGAACCCTCAGACAGAGCTCTATGGACATGCTCTGCAGTTCTACGGGCAGCCCCCTCTTGAAAACATCTCTCTCAGTGAATTTGAGACATTCGCGGTGGACAGACTGAAATGTAAGACCTTTGCCTCAAGCCAGTCAATTTAAGTAATGAACTGTGCTGGACGCAGAGTTCTATCTACCGTTGTGTTTATACATTTGTAACATATCAAAAACCGGATATTCATATTGTCTTCTTTTAATATCACCGCAGTGTTAAAGACCATCGAGAATTTGGGAGTGAGCTATGTGAAACTGTCAGAGTCGTACTCAAAGAAACTGGAGACTGAGTTTAAAACCCTCAGCTTTCCTTACAGACCAGAGGCTGTGAGTATGTCTACATGTCAAAATGTCTTTAAAACTTAGCAGTGCTACATTTATTACCTGTCATCAGCGTGCGTCACAAAGAAATGACCATTTATCATACTGGGTTTGGGAACATGTCATCATATTGTGGACTTATGTACACTGTACCCCACTGTATTTGTGGTTGCCTTAAATTACACTCAGTTAGCAGTTTATTTGTTTCCACCTTAATGCAATTTACAGTAACAGTAAACAGTACAATTGTGCTGTTGAACTATATTGTATAACGCTTACAGGTGCTTCTGTTAGCATAAGATGAGAGCAGCCACTGCAGTTCTCCTAGTAGAGAATAACTTTGATTAACAATAACAGATTTCTAGGACATGTTGGATGTTAAAAACCAGGTCAATGAATGATTTGTTGCCTTTTAAGACCACCAGATTATTTAATAATCGTTCATACAGCCAAAACACACACATGACAATGACTTTATAGGATGTGAATGGCTGTATAAGATACAGAGACAGAAGTAGTGGTCATAAAAATGACTTATTTGCCAAAATAAAGCTGAATTATTATAGCCTAAAATAATGGAAGATGGCATACAGTTATTGTAAACATGAGTATATGATACAATCTTTTGTTATGTACTCATAGTCATAAAGCATTAAAGATCTGTGCAGCTAACTAGCCAATAATGAAAACTAATGATATAACAAAAAATGCTGAACCTCTTTTAACCCGTTAAGGATGACAGGAAAACTCAAACTGGACCAAATGAATTGGAGAAACGAAGGAAGGACCATATTTCACACTTCATCCTCAGACTTGCCTACTGCCAAACGTAAGTCTGCAGTTTCTGTTGAATCTTTGTTGGCAAGTAAAGAAATAATTAAAAAATGCAACTGAATAAATGTTTATTTCCAATGCTTCCAAGGGAGGACCTGAGACGCTGGTTTATACAACAGGAAGTCGATCTTTTCCGCTACCGCTTCAATAACCTGCATCCAAAACAAAAGCTTGAATTTCTCCACAGAAATAATCTGCAATATGACACGGTACGTTTTTGTATTTTATGTAATTTTTTTTGAAAGCCTATTTTTAATGTGGATAAATATGGTAACTATTTATTTTTGTTTAAAAGTACAATGTTTTAAACCTTCAAAGGTGAACAGACACTATAAGTCGTCAATAGAGCTTTGATTTTGTATCAGCGAAAAACTGTATCCATTAATGACAAATACTATTCAGTACATTTCTCCTCTGGCTTTGTAAAGTCCTGTAGTGATTAGAGTATAATTCACAAATATGTCTGACAAAGAAGTTCCCACAAAATCCAATGTATTTGTGGATACTAGGAAAAGAAACTCTTAAAAAAGGTTGGGGATGTAAGATAACAGCTGTCTACATTCACAACATGCATTCATTATATTTTCACTAGATGGCGCTGTTGGCTCATGGACCCATGTACATAAAGGATTTTTAAAGGATTGATTACTGATTAAACATTTTAAGTATTGTTTTCTATTTTATTAGCGAACAAATAGTTTTTAATTGATGACAAATGCACATAAATGCTGTTTGTGTAGTTTCTCTTTTACTCACAGTCTAAGGAAAGCACTGCAGCAGGTTTTCATAAAGTGGACCTGAATGCTTAAAGGAAAAAATGGAAGAAGTATTTAATAATTTATCAACACATAATGTGTCAAGCAAGGACAAAAACGGTGCATTCATGTGATAAATCATCTTTGGTTTCCACAAGCCTCAACCTTCAATGCATTAACAATGACACAGTTCTGCCTTTGCAGCTCCTCACTGAAATTCATCTTCATCATCAATAACTTTTCAGATTAGTGTCGAGGAGAAGAAGTCTCTGCTGGATAAACTTGTCAACTCCAGTTACGCCGTCAGTGGAATCACTGTGGAGGATCAGGACTTCTACAAAGTGAGTTACTCATCTCTTTCCCTGTCCTTTGAGACCACCAAGGATATTATGCTTATCCCTATAGAACAGATTTTGTATATACAGTATGCATATTTCTTTTAGTTCTCACATAGAGGATGACATTTGCAGAGGCAAGCCGTCTAGACATTCTAGCATTAAAGTAATGTTTTGTATTATTTGAACTTTATTAAAGAAATGTCATTTTTAACTTTGCTATCTTCGGAGACGGCCAGAAAATGTTCTTATGCTAAAATCTTTCTTCCCACTGTAATTATCTTCAAAGTGATTTAGTCTCAAAATCTTCTGTTTCCCCCGTGAGTACATTAGTGAGTACTTGAGCTTTTTTTTCTAATTTTGGGTTGTCAGTGCTCAGTTTGACAAACATCCCGAAACAATAGGAAGTCGGTCCTGTGATTTTCATGTTAAAGACGCGCTCCATCAGATGAAGTAAAGGTCGGGCGCTATGACGGGTACTGCTCGACGCTCGAAAGTTTGAAAAAAAATCATCTTGGATTGGATGTTCAGACAAAGACTGTGTTACATACATACTGTAAAATGTTTTCGACTGCTGACGCATTATGGGAAAAGGGTAAGATCTGATGTTTTTGCAAGTTTTGACTCATACTAGGGATTTGGAGTTGCTCATCCTCTGCTTAAATTTTGACCTGTCAACTTTATGGAAATGCGGTGCTAAATTGCTGGATTGCCTTTTTAACTTAAATTGCAAACTAATGTATTACAGGTTAGATTATTACTTCTACATAATTTAGGTCCCATTCTGAGTAGTCTACATGTAACAACTTACAAATATTGTAATCTTCCGCAATCTAGACAAAATAAGATGGGTAGAATATACAGGAAAACTTGTGTCTGTTTGGCAACACTAAATCCACAGATTTGGACTTGAACTTCTGCCTTTTGTTGGACTAATTACCACACAAGCTTGCTCATTAGTGTCACCCATACTGTGTAATCCTAACCTGCCCTAGAGGACCAGTCAAGCAGGGCAGTGGCTTGTCTTTTAAAGAGTGAAACACTTATTACATTCAAGTAAAACACTTATTTATTTGCTTAAATCTATTTCGTTCTTCAACTCCTCTGCCTTCGAGGCAAATATTTTGTCAGATAGAGACAGATCGTCTTATGATGCAAAATAAATTAGCAAATATTAGCCCCCGAGGCAGTTTAAATCAACTTATTGGAGAATTCAGGCTCTCCCAAATGTAGACTTGCTGCCATGGATATCAGTATCTTGCCTTAGTGCAGAACCCTGCAAAGTAATGGGTGATTGTCAGATCACCGTCATGGCCTTTCACAGTTGAATGGATTTAAGTCTACAGTTTGTCTGTGCACAAAAGAAACAGGGTAAAATGTCATGGCTTGCTACTTGACTTTAAATTTACATTTTAGGCGTGTTCCTGGCAGTCTCATTCGCCGAGAGAATGTAAATCCTCGCGCTCACTTTATTGAACATCATCAGAATAAGTGTACATTCCTGGATCACATTTTAAACAGACAAAACTAAGAAGGGCAAAGGCTTGGCCTTAGCATCCTCACACTCACTGTGCATGCAGACGGAATATTAACATCTCTTCTGCACGAATGCATGAATTATTTTAAACATCTTTTCCCTCCAACTTTTCAAGGTTCCGTTCCAAGATGCTCTGGATCTAGTGCGAACAAGGAAGGTGTACCTCAAAGCAGGCTACGTGTACATCCCTCACCAGGACATTGTCACCATTGTTCTGAATGATTTCCGCACGAGGCTGTCTAAAGCTCTCGCAGTAAGTGTTTGCAACTCTTTGCTGTTTTTTTTTTTTTAAAAGATGAATAATAAATGTTATGTAATATTGCAGGAAGCTCAAAATTTGAATCAACACCTCTCTGACTCACCCGGCACAGCTTCAGTTTGCATTATGCATTATATTATACAAGTGTTTCTGTTGTGTCCACTCGCTGTACACGCAGTTTATGTAAATACATTTTATCCATACGGTACGTCTGGTTCCATGAGGCAAATTATCAAATTGCATCCGTGGTTGTTTCCTTCAGTCCCCTGAGGGACACTGGGGAACCGCAGGGTTCAAATGAGTGGAATAAATATGCACACATGACACAAAATGTCTGGAGGGAAGACCAGAGACAGCTAATACGAAAGTGCTTATTGTACCTACGGGCATGATGTGTTTTTTAAAGGCTGTGGAAGGAGGGTCTGTGAAGGCGCAATATCAGCTCGCTTGTGCATAGCGTTAAATGCCCTGAGGGACGAAGAACACGTTTTGGGAACCACAGGCACTCTTCATGATATATGTGAGGAGACAGCCATGGTTCAGTTGCATCATGGCGAAGGGTCCTGACTAGAGAACAGACACAAGCATGCGCAACAACCAAAGGCGATGGCACTAAATAGTTTATGAGTATATTTGTTTTAATGAGGTGCAAAAAATCTTCAATCTGGAGGGGAAAGGATGAAATATGCCAATATAAAGATCTGCAAATCAGGCTGGAATCTCAGTCTTTCTAATTTGAATTTATTTATTTCCATTTGTATGATTTGCGTGATCTATATCAGCGTAGGAAACATGAAGTATACGTCAAAAGAGAGCATGGTGAAGAAAATGTGGGATCCACATGAGGGATCAGTATAATTGTGTCCACTTTCTGCTCTCAGTGGATCTCTGTATAATTTTTAGTTATACAGCGGTGATTATTAGGACTTATCACTGACAAGATGGCTGCCACTGACATTCTGTTGCACATTGTGAATCACCGACAAACTGTGGAGAGACAGTTTATCTTTAGTGGACCTGTCTTTAGTGTCAGAAGCCTTTTTGCAACACAAGGCAACGCCTTTCCAAAGTAGCCAAGGTCCAGTTTAGTTTGGCGGTTTTCACTCCTTGTATTTAACACTCACTATTCAGTTTTCAGGTAATGCCTTTCTTAGTGACAAATAGTGGGACTCTCGAGTACTCTAAAATGCCCATTAACGAATTGAAGCACTCAACTGAAATGTATTATGAGCACTCTGGTATATGCTAGATTACCAGAATTGTTGTGAAGTTGTGAGTTCTCAGTAATAATCTTTGAATACATGCAGAATAAATGGGGCACCAAACCTTGACCTTCTGTTCTGAATATGTGCTTTTTAAAAAAATTCTCATTGTTGTATGATTATCACAGACCCTTATTCTTAAAACTACACTGTAGAATCCAGCACAGTTATGATTGGACACTAGATTGCCTGTTGTTCCCGGTGTAATATAAAAAGTAATTTCCTCTCTACTGCTGTTGGCATAGTAGGTGACATGTACTTGATTTGCTTTTAACCTGAACACATGTCCTCCATCATGGGATAGGCACGACCATATTTTCCAAATTAGAAAAGAAAAACAAATAAAAAGAATAACTTGGTTCAGTTCCCCTCTCTCTCTCTCTCTCTCTCTCTCTCTCTCACATTTCCTGGTAATTATCCGGACGACTAACTGTTGGAATGAAATAATGCTCCAAACTATTTTCTGTAGCCATGCCATGTGTGTTTTTGTGTTACTGTAATGGTTCTTCTCTTCCACTGGGGACAACAAGGGGACATAGCAGAAAATGTGTCATTAAAAAGGCACGAAATTGAAAGCTGCCTCCCCACATGACTCCAGTTGTTGGTTTGATGTTCATTTCAACATGAAACCAGAGAAATAGAATACATTAGGCTGTTTTTTGCACATGTGAAGGATTTTTGTATTTTGTATCTGTATTTATCTGTAGTTTTGCTTTTTAGTCAGACCCACAGCTGAAAAAGCTTCTGCTGAAACAAGTGTTTGGACTGAGACTGAGAGTGTGAAACCAAACATCAGGTGTAGATGGGGGTTGTAAGGAATCACCTGACAGTTGTTTCATATGATACATGATTGTTTGTTGGGATTTTAATGGTTAAATTGACATTACTTCTTCAACACTAAATACTATTTCCGTTCGATTTAAAGCTGTGATCTTGTATTTTTTTATTATTGTTCTGTGTAGTACTTAACCTTTGACCAACAGAGATCGACCATTTCTCATGTGATCTCCATCTCTTCTGCAGCTGACAGCCCGCTCGTTACCAGCAGTGCATTCTGATGAACGTCTCCAACCGCTCCTTAACCACCTCAGGTAAGCAGCGGGATTAATAACTTTGCTGCCACTTTGCCAGGACTCTGTTGAAAAAGAGATTTAGCAGGATTGATCTTTGGCACCAAAGAACATTGCAGGCTTGTGGCTGACCTGAGTAAACCCAATCTGTCCCTGTAGACATGTCCAGATGTTACATGAACCTGTGGTGCTTGGCTGTACGTGTACAGAATCATCTATTCCTATTGTTAAAGTTACTCGGTCTTGAAGAAATTAGGACTAAGCTACATGTGCATCCTACAATTTTTGCTGCTCTATGTTGGTGGGCAGTCTTGGTTGTTGAGTGGTTGGGGACAGATTACTTGGTGGATTTATAATAGTGTTAGGTTTTGTACAAAGGTGTAATTTAATGGTTAGAATTATAGATTAAACGGAGCTTAGAATACCATACATAAGTGTTTCTCCATCAAACATGAGTGGTGCAGTAAAAGCTGCTGCTTATTTTGAGTTTTAGGTTTCACAAAAAAATGCATAATATAAGCTTGTGGCTTCATTTAAGTACTTCACTAAAACTGCATCTTCCTTTATCAGTCCTCCATTTAAAACAATATCTATTAACAAAAAAAGCACCTAAAATGTTCATATACACAAAAATATAAAGCCAGCACTTTTTTTGTTACCTGTGGAGAAATTGCTGAAATCAGTGGTGAGGTCAGGAGGGAAGAAAGTGTTCTGGAGCCTCTGATGTCTTACGCTGTCATGAGCTGAAGTAAAATAATAAATAGCATGACTAGGACACAGTTGTGCCTTGGATTGGTCACAATAAAAGGCCACTTTAAAATGTGCAGTTTGCATTTTGAAAAAACAACAAAGGCATCAAGCTCTTTCCGTTATGGAAAAACCTTGTTCACCATTGAATGCTAATGTGAATCAGAGGTTTGCATTGAATAGTACTTTAATAGCAGCAGACTTTATTTCAGCTTCATAGCAAGGGAAAGTGGTTCAGAACACACTGAGGGTGTTTATCTCATTTTAGATAGAACATGAATATCGGGGTACAAGTCATGTTGGGGATTAGTGGGCAGGTTGTTGAGATTAGTGGGCAGGCCACTAATCTCTGTGGTAAGGGGAATGTAATGTGGGGCACTGGGTTCAAGTCATTGCCTTAAAAATCTACTGATAGCAGCTTAGCAGATTTAAGTTTGTTTACAGGGGTCACATGGGATGTATTATCCTTTTTTTTTTTTTAATTATTGTGTCCAATATTTAATGGCAAGTCTTAACCTGATTTTTCTATTCAATAAGACCTGATTACATTGAGGAAACATGTTTTGTTTTCACAGCAGCCCTGATTGTTTCTAAAATTGTATTCATTTGACTAAAGAAATTCAGTCTTATTTGTCACAGTCCTAATATTTTATTGAAGTGTCTTTTCTTATTTTAGTCATGCCTATGTGGGACAGGATTACAGCATCCAGAAGAATGTTGGGAAAATCTCATTGGAACAAATCGATTCAGTAAGTTGCATTGACCATCTATTCTTGAAATGTCACGTACAGGGTACAATTTTGCTCGGGGATGGATTGTGTAAAAGTGGAGAATTGAGGCTTGTATTGTAATTCTGGTGGTACAGAGGTAGGACTGAATATGGGCGTTCGTGCCGCTGAAGTTTAATCAATCATTTCACAATACATTTAACATCCTCCTTACAAAAGAAAGATAGTAAATACAAAAAAAACTAAGCAAGAATAATAATAAATGCCCTTTATGGTTACAGATATGTTATAATAGTTCAAATCTGCATGTTAGTCATCATTTGTTGTCTGCCTTCAGCTTTCAGGAAAGTCATTCCCGCTCTGTATGAGGCAGCTCCACCAGAGCCTCAGAGAGAACCACCATCTCCGCCATGGTGGTCGTATGCAGTACGGCCTCTTCCTCAAAGGTATCGGTTTGTCTCTGGAGCAAGCGCTGCAGTTCTGGAGGTCGGAGTTCATAAGGGGCAAAGTGGATGCAGACAAGGTAATGCTGACAACATTAACTTTTTTTTTTTGTTACATTTGTTTTATAAACCCATGCTGGATTTTAAAGTCTGGGTAATTCTGAGATTTATTTCAAAATAAATTAAATATGTTGGGAAATAGTTGCTGAAAACATGTTAAAAGACTTTGAACGATATATTACTGAAATGTGGAGTTAGAGGTTAAAACAGTTTTTCACCAGTTTTCAGTCCAGCATTTTGTGGGCGGTCCTTAAAGGGTGGCTCGATGACACGCTGAGGCCACCCTGAGCATACCCCTGCACCCCTAACAGAGAGATAGAGATTAATTCATCTCGCTCAGAGTGTTTCAAAGCTAGTCATGTCATTTTCTGAACTCATATGACTGAAACCCCCACAGCCCTGGAGCTGAGAATTCATTTTTACCCAATTTTGACACCTAATTTCATAAACTTGTCGATATTTTTAATCATTCAAATTTGGCTGGGTGGTTAATAACACTTTCTTCTTTGGTCTGACAACCGATTTTAAACAAATGAGTGAATGAATGCAGTTACTTTTTTGCCTCCTGTATACCACTACAACTGTTAATAAGACCAACAGTTAGAAGGTTGTACTGTCATAACAAGATTATGTTATAATGAAGAAATGTGACAAACCATATCATAAAAGACATAGGTGAAATGCACTATTCGTAATTTTAGATCATACACTCTACTAACTATCCAACATTACAACGTTCAAACAAGAGCCAATGGTCTAAAATTATATATTTTATCTTTTAGAAGGCCTTTTCTTTTTTGGTCTTTGCTGAATTCTGTACAACCTGTGTAAATACCTGGATTCCTTTTTTTTTTGTGTGTGTGTCTTTAAGTTTATCCTTGAAGACCAAATCATTGGGCTAAAGGACAACGATTTGTGGTCTGAAGGCCTCTCTCTCTCCAGAGTGCTATTCAACACTTAAATGGTTGATGCCGTTTCATTGGTGATGAAGTGACCCCATCAAAGCTGTATTGATTAAAAGAAAGTCCGCTGGTAGCATTATTTACACACACTGCTGTGATGAGCATAATGAAGACTTAAGTGGTCAAGGGTTCAGTCATTGAGTCTCTCAATAGACCGAGAGGCAGTAAAAACATTAAAATTGCTTTGCATGAAGAGAATCACTGCTCTTAATATGTAGAAGAGACAATAGTGGCAAGAGACTCCACATGATGGAACAATTTGAATAGAAGAGACAGACTGTCATACTGTGCAGTTTAGAATAATTGAGTCATGC
Organism: Protonibea diacanthus; assembly: GCA_028641955.1. NCBI lineage: Eukaryota > Metazoa > Chordata > Actinopteri > Sciaenidae > Protonibea > Protonibea diacanthus. Next base: position 14,091,890 of record CM053989.1, read on the forward strand.
TGTGTATTCTTTTGACTTTATCCCACAATATATATTTAAACAAGCTTGGACTTCGACAACATTTATTTAACAGTTTCCACATAATTAAGTTGTTTACCTTCTGATACCAACAGCTTCAGCATTAGGTTTTGTTTCCTTAATTGGGTCACTAGATACCTGCAGATGTGTTGTTACACAGTGTGCTGCATGTAGCGTGGCTCCAGCACATACTTCAGAAGTCTGGCATTATGCACCTTAATGCATTTCCTTATTGACCGCCAAGAAAATATCCGCTCGCTGATTAGATAATTTGCTTGTATTGTGTCGATATCCTTTCATAGATATGACTGTACAGTAAAGACTGTAAGAACATTCCTGTACGCCTCGCCTTGGCTGGACAATTTGAAGTGAGATATGGCTGATTCAGACTTCAGTGTGGTTTTTGAGTAGTTTCTTTTTATGCTCCATTGTCAGTACAGCCACTTAGATATTCCCTGTCGAGATATCATTTACACTGGAAAGTACGTCTACATGTGAAAGTGAGTTAACTTTTTTCTATTCTACTTTTATTGATAATCCATTTATCATTAAGGCCATTTTCACTATTTTCTGACCAAACCTTTAATCAATAATGAACATAATTCTTAGTCGTTGCCCAAAATAGTTTGAGTATACCTTTCATGCCCATAATCTTGAGTATGTCATTGATCTTGCTCTCAAAGGTCCTTTGAAAGGTCAAATCACAATTAAAATGTCTGCAGGATCACAATCAAACACTTCACTGAATATTTGAATCTGGTCAATTATGACATCTACAGTGTGTTATTTGTGTATAACAGAGAGCTGCTATGATTAACAGACCATTACTATGGACACACTTCTGGTCAGAGACTGTAATACCACACTGGATGCAATTAGTCATTTTTAAATCAATAATTTGACACAATATTGATTTCTCTAGTAAGTAAATGTGTAATAAGTAAGATAATGTAAAGCACTGTACATTACACCTTACTTGTGCTATTTTTTCCCTTTATTAGCGGCATCACTTGCTTCACATAATGATATTTCTTCATTTTAAAGGTATGACCGTCTGACCATATTTATTATTTCCAGTCACTCTGATATCTATTGCGATATCTCATCACTCACTAATGCAGAATTTTTTTGAACGATTACTGAATTTTAAATAAATATGTATAAGTACTGCATGTCCACCTCATTAGCCTGTTGCCAATCCCCAACTAGGAGCACTTGGCAGCTAGATATGGAACCAGGAGGACCTGATCACACTGAGCTGCTTTGAATCATTTGTATAATCTATATTTAGTAATGTATATCTGCAATGTTAAAGCTTAAGAAATACTGTTGCTGACTGTTAATCACATGCAAACACTACTTAATCTCACAGATGTTCAATTTTTGAGAACTTAAACGTTATAATATTAACAGGCTGCAAAGTGAAGGCCAAGAAATCATATAATTGTACCAAGCTGAATATACACTCAGTTGCAGCAATATGGCACAGTAGTGAATGTAGCGCGGACCTTGATCTCTGAGCCGTGTTATCTTGATGATGATTCGTAGTAGTAGATGACATGGCTTGCATGTCATTTCTTTTTTTTTTTTCTTTTTTTTTTTTTTTTTTAAACTTTATTTTTTCCAATCAATGGCTTGCATGTCATTTCAGGTAGTCTCTTTCCAGTCCACGGACATGGATTGCATCAGTCAGGCTATGATATTCTCACAACATGCCGGGACACATTGTCTGTTTCCTGCTGGTACCACAGTTTCCGTAGTAATGAGAAGACACATCAAAGGAATCTGACCAGACTCTGATGCACAGAGATGCACAGGGAGTCCTTTGTGTTTTTAGCTGTTCCAAAATCAAATGCTTGCTCAAAATCGAAATTGCATCTGTGCAGAAGAAGAAATGTAAAATGAGGAGGTGACAAAGAAATCATCAGTGACCATGGTGTGAATCGAAAGGTGGTCAGGGATTTGGTATCACCACCTTTTTTATATTAAAATTCTAAAAAGTCTAATATCTAACATTAATTGAACAGACACAAACCTGTTGTGTCTCATTGGTCGAAATTAAAACATAAAATCCACTAAAAAGCAAAATATGCCAAAACGAAAAGTTTCGTTTTGGCACTACCTGAGCTTGACCTTAAAATATGAATAGTTTGCTTTTATTTTTGTAAAAAAAAATGAGTTTCCTGCAGGGTTAACTATCAGTTGCAATGAGCACCAGCATTTAATCCGAGGGTAAATAGTGGAAACGACGTAGAAATGACAAGGGTGCATGGGAGATTAAAAGCAAACTAAAATATCACCAGGAATTTGTACAGCTCTTTGAAATGGTTTCGCACTGCAGCAAAATATTTTGGAAGTCAGGACAGTTATTTTTGAGTTGTGGTTTTCTTTACTCCCTATAGGTTTAATTCAGTACAAGGGGGTAAAAAGTATTTTCAGTCAAGCCATCTAAAGGTTTTCTCGTAGTTTGTGTTGCAAAGGCACAACAGAATAAGCATCTTTGTCACTGACACCTATTAAAGAATGTTTTTAGATGAATAAAGCAGTCCATCTAGTCTGTCTCATCCCACTATCTGTTATTGGCCCTCAGTAAGAGCCTTGTGGCAACTACAGTACTCTGGATCCATGTTACAGCCCTCCATGGTGCCCCATTTCTGAGGTGGCTTGATTCCCAGGTACAAGCTCAGAGAAAGCTCCCAGAGAAAGTGTGATGGGTTGTGCATAAAACCCAGCACTTGTTTCACAGCAGAATGGTGCTGACCAGATCGCAGCTCTCACAATGATGTATGTGTTAAGTCAGGGACTGCACTTTGTGGCAGGCTGCACAAAAGCCTGCTCATTAGTATGCGACAGGCAGAGAGGAAAAGATGGGAGGCAGCGATGCCGAAAGGGAAGCCTGGAGGAAGAGGCAGTGTGATATTAGACTGGAGGGAGAGAGAAAATTGATGAAATCAACTCGATCTATCCATTTTTATTGCCACGGAAGTTGGCCTATTCATTTGGAGGGGTGTCTTATTTGTACCACGTCTTAACGTGCTCTTGTTGCCGTGGGGTAGGACTGCTTTTGAACGGCTTGTTTTACAGATGTTAACTTCAGGTTAATTAATTTCGTTTTTCACTTCATAGATTTGGTTTCCTCTGGGGTCCAACAATAAAAGAGATTCATTAGACACTTTATATTAAATACTCTTAAAGTTCTCTCTTTTCTACCTTGAAAAATAGAAGTTTTTCTTGATGAGATGCGTTTTTGTTTTTTCCTTTTTTAGAAAGTCCAGAAAATAGAGAACAAAAACATTCGACTAGATAGTAGGATCATTCTTTCATTAGGATTTATGAATTCACTGGGACTCCTAGAATTAAAAAAAATCTGTCTTGTCTTCTGTGATAAGTTGTTTGCAGAATAGTGCAACTATTTCAATGACTTAAAATGTGACATAAACAGGATATTGACCTGTTATCTGATATGCTGAATATAGATATGCAGTATAGGTCCAAGCAGGAGCATACATAGCTGATGTATTGGCTGATTAGTAGCAAAAGATGTTTTGGGTAAATTAGAAATGGTTTATTTTCACCTGTAAAATGTCTCGCTCAATACTTTGTCACAAAGCATCCTCATCAAAAATGTTTGCCAAGTGTTTGTGTGATATCAGATTTTTTTGTTTTAAACTCTCTTATTATTGATAGAGGTATCAGCCTTTAAAAATGCAGGTTATAGTAGGCGTTTATCGCAGCAGACGTTTTGACTTGTCATAGGTCATTTTGTCATCTTGTCATCAAGAAAAGCACAGGTGTAGATAACGACATGACTCTGTCCTATTCAAGTGTCTCATTAAGTCATGACAGTTTGACAGCATGCACAGTACAAGGGCCCTGAAGCAGGAACTGAACTGGGCTACATCCAATTCATCCATTGTTAATTGTATTATTTACACCTGTACTTTTCCTTTCTGGTCACGTTAAACTCTTTTACTTGGTGTGATGCCCGGTGCCACTTTCAGGGTTTGGAGCAGGCTTGTCAGTGTTTTAGGGACTTTGCAGTTCTCATTTGTCTCCATCGCCTTTTAGTTTAAAATTCCACTTGTGTATTGTGTGTACATGACCTTTTTAAAAAAAAGCGCTGGTTTTAATTTTGCAGTGTCAAACCTCTACTTGTCTGCAGCTGGAGTATTTTATAGTCTCTCACCTTTTATTGTGTACAGAATTTGAGAAGGCCTCTAGTGCAGATTAAAAAAAAAAAAAAAGGGGGAAGTATATTAATGGTATTACATAGACGAGGAATTGAAGCTACAGGCATATCAGTCACTGTGGACTGAGTCTACGAAGCCGTGCCAAGTTTGTGCACACATACACACACACGTATATAATCCCTTTGATTGTGTCCTATTTCTCTGTCTCCATTGCCGCAGGTTTTTGTGAATGTGTCCTCGAGTGTGTGTGTGTGTGTGTGTGTGTGTGTGTGTGTGTGTGTGTGTGTGTGTTGGGGAGGGGTGCTAGTTAGATGTTAGTAATATAGCCCCATGAGCCAAGATGTGCACTAGATGAGCTGTGGTTCTGCTCCTTTAATGCATCTTTTGTGCTTGTGTTTAGACTCAGATTTTTTTGAATCCCCCTCAGTTTGGAGGTCACCTGTATGAGAGTATATCCGACATTATGAGAAGTGTGAGAACGCAGCGAGTGATTAAAAGAAATGCTGAAAATATTATATTCAGAGCAGCTTCATTCAATATGAGTAAAAAACAGGGCAGGTTGAGGAGACCCTGCAACATCTGAATACTGTTTTTGAGAACAAATCGAATGTCTACATTCATTTTTGATGGTTTAGTTATAGAGCTGTTTGTGGTTGATCCCTGCATTTAAGAAAGAGCCGGTTAATAATATGTTGCTCTTGTGAAAACACCTCAGTCTCACCTGGAAGAAGTGAAAATTTAATATCACATCATCACATCTTTGTATCACTTTATTAGACCACATAGGATTTTTTTTATTTTTTTTTATTTCCTAATTATTTCACGTAATGCATATTAAACACACTTTAGTGCCAGTGGAAATCCAGGATTCATTTTAATAGAGTAGGGGGGTCTTAAATCAGGAAGTGGCTTCTTGAATCTTCAGAAGCTCTACATAATTAATATTTGATTTGTTGTACTTTAAAGAAGATTTTATGGATTTTTAAATTGCTGCTGCTTGTCACATTAGCAAGTTCAAGGGTTTTATTGCAACATTAACGTGTTATGATGGGTGCAGTCATGGTGATTGTGTTCTGCCACTGTTGAAGCACACTGTGTGTATTTTACAGTTTGATTTTCAGAGGCAGGGTCCCTGTAATTCATTTTTATGGTTGCACATAAGCACTGTACATATAAAATGGGTTCACCGTGAAGATTGTATAGAATGACCCCCATCAAAAAGTATTAAGGATTTTTTTTTTTTTTTAAAGTTTGGAGCAAACAAGAAGATGGTGTGAAGGTTTGCAGAAGTCTAGCACTTTAAAGTTTATTGATATGGTTCAGTTGTGTCCTTGACTTTGATGTTTTGCTTATCGTATAAAGACTTTCCCGGATATTAAAGGAGAATCACATAGTTTGATTGAATTTGCAATGTGGTCATAGATGCATTTTATAAGATCAGGTAACCCCAGTTTTGTTCAGCTGTGAATGCAGCCTGTTTGTCAGTAATAACTTGGAGTCGTACACAAATCTGTTTTCATGTTTTTTGGACCTTGCTTTGCCTTTGTTGATAAATATTAGATTTAGGATTGTACCTCTCTTTGGCGTCAGATATGCTGAAATAAATAAACAGAAGAGTTTGGAGTGGAACTGTGCCTGGTAAAACTGGTAACAACTACGGTCGCAAAGGGTTGTACAATTTCCAGTACATTTCCAGAAGCTTTCCATGGGAATTAAAGGGAATTAACAGGAAATATAGGGGTAAGCTAGCATCATGACAAGATAGCCTAAATATTGTGATATAGCTTATTTAGCATCTATCTTATCAGCTAGCTATCTACTGTATGAATACGTTTTCATGCGGTGTTTGCAAGTTAAACATTAATACCATACATCGAATTTATTTATTTGTCGTCCACATGCTCAAATGTGTGGCTTCAATGCTCTTGTGCTCTGGGCTCCAAAGTGTGGTCCAGGGTTGTAGAAATCATCTGTGCATGTGATGGAGGGCGTGGCCTCAATAGCCCTGCAATAAGCAGTGTGCTATGTGCTGCTACTTGCAACAGATCTAGTTGTTTTAGTCAAGATTATGCTAAAATATATTTTCCCCAACTATATTTAAGTTACCTCTCAAGGGCCAACCTTCAATTTTGTAAATTCCTAGTTTATTCCTGTTTTTTCCCATAAATCTTCCCATGGAAAGTTTCCCAGAATTTTGCAACCTTAATAACAACTCAGAGACCTGAAAAGTGCCAAGGAGCTCCAACTATACACCGCTTTTCACTAACTAGTAAATGGACTAATCGTTTCAGCTCTACACATGTCCATATAATTTTAAAGTATAGTAATACTGCCACACTGTATCAGGATTTCCCATATTCATTCTTGCATTTAAAACATGCTCTTCACATTGATTCAAAGTGCTCTGCAGGACAAGGGGCAGAAGCAATGAGAGGGAAAGATGGTTATATCACGCTATCCATAATTCAGCTATCTTGAGTGTGGCGACACCTCTACAGCAGGTTCTCTCTAATAGCTCGATATTTCATTGAGGAAAACACCCTGTCAAAACTGACATGATGTATGACAATGTCTCTTTTCACCCCAACCTTGTCCCTCTTACACTCTCATCCTCACTAATGCCTTCTCTTCCTCTCTCCCTGCTTCCCTCTCTCCCTCTCTGTAGTTTGACAAAGCATATGCCTACAGCATCCGCCACATGTTTGGCAAAGAAGGCAAGCGAACAGACTACACCCCCTACAGTTGCATGAAGGTGATTTTATCAAATGCACCCAGCCAAGGCGACCATCACGGTGAGTTGACGGCTGTTGGTAGAAGCCATTACCCATGTGATAAGCCACTCAGCTGTCATTATCAGGCTTTTTAGTTGAAGCACTTGGCTCAGCAATAGTGACACATCTGACTAAATACATTTTCATTACCAAAATCTTTTCCACATGCTGAGTATTTCATTTTCCTCCCATCAGTGAAGCAAATAACATCTTAATTGTTTGTTTATATATTCATTTAGTTTATTTTTTTATGTTTTGTAGGATGTCCATTTCGACACAGCGACCCAGAACTGCTGAAGCAGAAACTTCAGTTCTACAAAGTGTCTCCCAGTGGAATCAGTCAGGTGGGTGCCGATCGGTCAAACAGTGGGTCTCTGAAATGGACGGAAAGCCCTCCAGCCACTGTTATCTGCTTCTAACATCTTCTGTATTACATTTCTCTCCTGATCTCGTGAAACTCTGCAAATAGAAATTGATTTTGTCAATGAGTTTATAAAGTCTATGTCTGTGGAAAAAAAAAAAAAACTAATTCACAAAGTGGCAAATGGTACGCCTCACCAGGCCACAGAGTTGATCTTAGAAGTCCAATTCTGATAACATTTCATCTACAGCGGGGGTCAAAGTCTGAGACTATGCGGCTTTTCAGACAAAGCTTGGAATAAGGTGACCCCTCATGCTCCCTTACCTTACTTGTTACTCACTTCCTGGATGCCTATGCTATTAATGATTATGTTATTTGATGCCACTCAAAAAGTGAGACAATATAGCCTAATATTACTGTTTGACTACACAAAATACATAAAAAAAGGTCTGTCATAAGGCATTTATTCGGATCTGACTGTGGTAAAGTTGGAAAAAGAGTTAAATTCCCCAAGCTACTCAATCTCTGAGCTAAATCGGGCAAATATAGGATAGTCTATGATCTTCTTTTGATCACTAATTTATTAACTAATATAATATTTTTTTTCATATCATTCACTGAGCCTCCCCTGAAACTATTTTGAGCCACCCTGGGAAGGCCCTCCGCCCACTTTTAAAACCTTTGATCAGCAGATAGTACAGTACAGAAGATAAAATTAATGGCAGCACTGACTTGGCACGAACCTCCACGGGGCAGATGGCCGACACCAACATGTGTCTGACTACTTGAAAAACATTTTGTCATACCAGATATAACCTAACAAGACCATTAATCTAATGAGGCTGTACATGCATCAATACTTACGAGTTAATTAATGGATACCAAGTTTATCACCCTAGTTTAGTTGGTTAGCATGCTAACACTTGGTAATTACCAGTAAGCACAAAGTACAGCTGAGACTGTTGGGAAAATTGTTAAATATTTGGCAAGTAAGTTAAAAGACGTATTTTGAAATGAGCCAAAAAAAAAAAAAATAAACTAACGATGACACCAGATGAAAAGTTAATGAATCACCAAAGTCATCATTTGATGGAATCCATGTGATATTGCTCTCAAAAACACAAATGTCAACCTCACTGCGATGGGAGAGGAAAATGATATTTCAGAGGATAAGTCAGAGGATGTGCACGGATTTTAAAATGAATTCTGAAAGTGATTAAAATTCATCACTGAATCTTTGAAAATTTCAACATGGACAAATCAACATAGACATAAAAACATGATGGTTTTCTATACTGCTGTTTTCACAGGATGACCTATAACATATTTCTGAAAGACCTGAAATATAAAGATCGTTAAGGCTGTAATATTATGATGAAGAGTCTGGCAGAAGTTCAACACGTTTTTTCTCTAATCCCCAAAGAACCTTCCAGAGTATGTGAAGCACTAATATCACAGCAGTGTGATACTTCCTGCTTTGCATGAGAGGAAATAAAAATAAAACTCAACCTCAAACTATTGTTCGACCATTATTATTATTATTATGTCGTTTTGTGTATTTCTGCAGCTGTTCCGTATTCCATTAAACAAAATCATAAAAACTGCAATATCTGAGCTAAGAACAGCTCATCACTGATCTAATAGCAGCCCCAGTGTTGAGCATGCTTGTGGCAGTATCACGCTGGAGGCAGCCTTCAGGAATATGGGGAATAATGAAGGAGCCAAATACAGGCAGAATCCTCACAAAAGTCTCTCTCGCAGTGAATGCTGAAGACCTTGAATTTATTTTTCAGCAGGTCAGTCACCCCGAGTATGCAGTCACGCTAACACTGCAGTGATTTTTTTTTTTTTTTTTAAGTACAAGAATGCGAGGGCACTCATGTGACCCAACCAAAGCCTGGGCTTTAAAACGTCTGCTCACGTCCCCGCTTTTCAACTGTACAGTGCTTCAGAAAACCAGAAAGGAAGAAAGAGAGAACAGGAAATTCCAAAATTGAGATGTACATACAGACTTGAAGGTGTAATTGTTGCCAACGGTTATTCTAAAGAGTTGACTCAGGGCTCGAATATTTGAATTAGCCCAAATAAGCCTGTGATCTGTTTTCATTACATCTACAAAGATTTCTTGAATGTTGTATTCACTGCTGTCATTATGATTTATGAGGAATGTCTATGAGGGCAGTTGACAGAAAGCCAATTACATTTCTTAATACACGTCTGCACTAACAGAAAATATTGACAATCAACTTGTCTAAATGTACCGTGAGGTGTAACAGTGTCACAATTAAATCTAACCTTGTGCCTTGAAACTTCTCTTTTTCTCTCCTCTTCTCTTTTTTTTTTTTGCAGATCCTGGAGTTGGTTAAAGGAATGCACTATCAGCTGGCGTGCCAGAAGTACTTTGAGCTGACGCACAATGTAAGTGCTGATTTAATTTGAAGCGGGGAGTAACTTGGGCTACCTGTGTCAGAGGCAGAAGGTCTGGTCCTTAAACTCAAGCAGGAGAGACCCAGAACTGTCATCACCTCCATCATAAGCTGGCTGTCATAGCCACTTAATTTTTTTATCAGTTTATTATAGCATTCAGGTCTATTTTGTCCCCTGTGGATACTTATTTAATTTAATCTGTTTTAGTTTGGATGCTTGAGTCATCATCCCTTTCAGTCACACTCAAGGTCCTCGTTGGAGAATAAACAGCGATTGGAGAAAAAAAACTTTAAGTTAGACTTTCAACATATTTGCTTGCGACGTGCATGACATCCAATCGAGCTTGGCGCAGTTTAGATTTTGGATTGGCTCATAAAAACTCAAAATTTAGACTTGAGGATGAGTGGGATCACTCCAAGCAATACAACACGCCAAACCACTCATCATAGAGGAAAACTACTGTGGTTATTTACAAACGTACCTTTGAAAAATAAGTTGTGGTTTTAAGTTAAATGGAGGTTGAAGCTTAATACGCAGATATCAGTCGTGTCAGTTTCTCATATATTTTTCAGTAGGAAAGGAGTTTATCCCAAAATGTCCAACTACTACAACTATTCTGTGGGAAATACACACTTGTAACCATGGGCTACTTGGCCCGCTAGTTATTAACATTAATGGAAAATTGTCTGGTTGCATATAGTGGTGCAGGGTGAAAAAAACGATTCGCGAAGGAATCGCAGTTCTTATCTTCTACAATTCCGAATCGACTCACAACTTATTTAAAGTTTAGTCCAATTTTCCCCACGCCGCCGGCATTGCTGACTCGCTGCGTGCCCTTTCCGGCTTCTGTAAAAGTCTGAGCGGAAACTGGCGAGTCAGTCGCCGCTAATCTCAGCTGTCGAAGTCGGTAGGCTATCAAAAATGAAGCCGCGAGAAATTCTGCCAGTCCTGTCTTCAAGTGCTCGGGCACACTTTGGATTCTGCAGTCTACTGGGAAGGAAGGAGCATGACGAATTCATGGAGTAGTTCCTGAAATGTGCCCTTTCCACTGCATTGGAAATTGTTTTGAATTAAGTCATGATCCCCAGAAATGAAATTAAAACTTGAGATACTAGTGAGTCACACCACTAGTTGCATGATTGCTTCCAGTCATTACATGTATATTCATTTAGTCCTTGCAAACAATTGGTGAGAGTGAAAGATGTGTGTTCTGCCGTCATGTGTATAATGAATTTATTTGCTTCGCATGGCAATTTGTATTCATTGAATTGACACGCTTAAGAAGGTACTAGGTGATAAAAGCAAAGATTTAAGAGATGGATGTTGTGTCTGAGTGCAGCTTCACTTTGAGAAGCGAGAAATCTCAGCAGCAGCAGGAGTAGTCAGTATTGATCCAACAACCTTTTCAGTGCCCTGCAGATACATTATAATATGTTTCTAAGAAGCAGTGAGATCCCTCCGTAACAGCTCTTAACGTGCTTCAGAATTTGTTTTAGAAAATTATTTTCTTCCCGAGCGGCTCAACAGGTAGAACCCGCAAATTAAAATGTCTCCTTACTGACCTTAATTTGGCATTCGAAGGATGGTGATGCCACTGTGTACAAATCCAACATTTACTCCTTCAACATGAAGTTTCTGAAAACTTCAATCCCAATTATGTATTTCTTTAAAAATGATGGAAAAGGTCACAGGAAGAGCATCCGAAAGAGCTCGGATCTCGTCTGTTGATTGATTTATAGGTTTTTACTCACAGTGATTTTGACATTTTATTTCCTAAAAGGGCATTTTGTCTCTTCACTGTGCTCTGACAGAATAGTTAGCCGGTGACTTGGCTCGCTAATTTGGTCATGGAAGCCTGCCGTCCTCATTATTGTTAATAAATTGGTAAATTGTTAGTACATCAGCGAACCTTCGTCATCATCCCCAAAGAAACAGGTGTTGCAAGATCTTAGAAAAGTCGACAACAATCAGTTTGCTACCAAGCTGCTGTTCTTACTTCTTGTCCTTCCTCTCCTGTGTTGTCTTTTTTTTTTTTTTTTTTGAGAGCAGATTGAGGACGCCAGTTTCTCACTCAATCACCCCAACCAGTACTTTATAGAGAGCCAGAAAGTTTTGGGCGGAGGCAAGGACATAAAGCGAGAGATGGACACTTCACAGAGGTCGCAGGAAAACGGCGTCGCCAAAGGATCCGTCTCAGCTCGAGAGGCCCCAGCGAATGCCTCCCAGGATTTGGCCGAGATGACAGAGGATCTGGACTCTTTCTTTCAAGATGCCTGATTATATTTTTCCTTTTTATATGCCTTGAAATAAATGTTAAATGAGGACTGGGGGGTTAGGGGTATTTCCTATTCAGATTTGAGATATCTGTATCTGACATGTTAAGTATTAAAGTTGCATATCAGTGATTTCTCCATAATTTGTTATGATTTTCAACACTCACAGAGATATATAGTTTTCTACCTTAACATTCCTCATTAACATGTCAGTGACGCGGCATCCTTAATTGTGCCGTTTAGCCCCAGTGTTAAAAGTCATCCCTCACTTTGTTTTCTTCCTTTGTTTTCAGTGTGGTCTGAACTCGGATTGCTTATAGCCATTCTCAGAGCTCTATGTTTTGGCAGGGATATGGTTTTTGGGGGTGATGACTAGAACATTTCCCAGCTGTCTCAGACACAATGTCATTGTATTTGCTGGCAGGAGTATGGATGAATCGTGGCAGGAGGATGGATGAAAATAAACAATTTCCACAGTTGTATTATGCCGCCTTGGAATATTGCCTCATAGTGCACAATGCAATTTATTCCGAGCACACGTGGTCAGGAGATATTTTCTCACTCAGTCTCACCAACTTCTGTTCACTAAATAATTTGTGAAAAATGGTCAGAAAGTCACAAACCTTTTGCACTACTCTGATGTCGGCAACAAAGGCTGCTGCTGCTCCAATCTTTGTTCTTTAGGAGCTCTTATCTCAGTTCTCACTATATGCTTCTTACAAGATTACTAACTTTAGATCCAATTAGATGTAGTGAACAGGCAGCCCTGAATTATATGAATACAAATGTGTTTCCCAGGAGGCCAAAGGAAATATCGGATGATTGAATGAAAGCCTCCTACTATAATTTAATGACTGTTAATTTTTAAATCATATTTTAGCATCCCTGAGGGTGTGAAATGTTTAAAAAAAAAGAAAAAAAAAAGACATTATACAATTGCTCTGCAGGCCTTTCTGTTTCAAGACTTTCTGACACATTCAGTCCACAGTTCATCGCCGTGTGATGCCTGTAACGTCATAAACGCACGGTCCGCACCAGAGCTGCGCATAGCTGGAATTAAATTAGGTCTTAAAATCGAGGCATGGTGCTTGACATGGAGAGGATTTATTCAGTATAATAAGGCAACTGGATAACAGTGCGCAGCCGGGCTGCTGTCAGCAAGAGACCCTTGATGTTTAATATTGGGTTGAGCACGACTATGTGTGACAAAGCTGGCACTTTCTTAGACTGTAGGCAGGCAGTTGACTAGGACAGTGCTCATCTCCTTGGAATGGATTTACAATCATTAGTCATGAGCTCGCTTGCTTTCCTTCTTGCGATCTGTTTTCGTCCCATGCTCATTACATGGGCGAGAGGTGTTCTTCGGGACAGTGCATTACCTGCAAAAGGGCAAGAAATTACATCCTCGGAAGACCTAACCACAACATTTGTTTCATGAGGCTTGTATGGAAGCTGACACATGGGGTAAATCTGTATGCATGGCGCAGCTGGAGTGAAGGTTTTGTTGCAATCTTCAGAGCTGCAAACACAACGTCCTCGAGTTCATTTGCATTGCATCCACAGACGAGCGATCCTAATTCAAATATAAAATGAACAAAGAAAGCAAAACTTTATGTGTAATAGAGAAATGTTAACAGAGAGGGGACAATAAAATCTGCTTTGTTGTGTGGAAAAAGCTCCAAAACAAATCAAAAGGTTATCTGTCAGCAGTATTGAACACTCAACTTGGACTCTGTTTTACATTCAAAGCATGATGTTTCTCTTTGTCCTCTTCCTAATGTAATGTCACTCAGGGGACCAAATGAGCAGCAGTTTGATTTCTTATTTACCAGAAGTTGCTCTAGTTAATCTGTGCGTTTTGTTTTTCATACGCATTTTTCAGGAATAGATGATATCCCATAATGCGTACTTGTACATCTCGCCCTCCAGCTTTACAAAAATGAGCGCAATTTATTTGATAACTGTCTCATTTCTCATTTCAGATCTCATAAAAGGTTGTGTAGTCATCATGGATTATTAGCTTTTCAGAAGGGAGGAAGAACAGATTATTTTGAGCCTTCTGTGGTTTCTTGTCAAATTAGCTGCTCTGCAGTCGCAAACTTTATCCTCATTGTACAGAAGCCACTGCTAAATATATATATATATATATATATATATATATTTTTTTTTTTCAAGGCAATAAAAAGTTTGAGCGGATCTGAAGCAAAGCCTGATGGAGGTTATATTAGTAACATCCTGAGTCAAGTTTGAGTTCAGGCTGCTTTGTATTCTTGTAGGCAAAATACATACGTGTAGGAAGGACTCATATCTTTTTCTTCAAGCAAAAACTAAAATAGGAAACTGAGGAAGTTCATCATGGGTCGACTCTTGAAAGATCTGAGGTAAGGTCACGATGAAACGGTGAAACAGGAGAGGTACTAAGTCATTTTCATGGAAACTGAGCAAGCTGTTGATGAAGCTCACCATGAATTGCAGGTTAAAGTCCATGGGGGAAAAAGCTAATGAGTTAAGCTTGATTTGTCAAAGTTCAATGTTAGGAAACAGTTTAAAATGTTCATTATTGTAACATTTAAAACATTTCTTTTGAGCATTTTGAAGAATAAGAATCAATAAATGAATGAAAACACTAAAGTGTTATCTAAAACACTTTTATTTTATTAAGGCTAAGCACTATGCTATGATGTGTGTTTAAACATCATAGCAAGGGGGTGACATTTCATTCCTTTGCTCCCAGATTCACTCAAATGTCATCCATGAGTCCACTCTACAACCCAAAGTCCCATTGGGATGTATTAAATGCACAGGGCATGGATGTTTACTTTGCTCACAAAGAAAGGAGAACAAAAGCTATTTTAACATGGAAAACACCTCTCCTATCTGTTGACAGAAGGATTGTAATTAAAAATGTGTAAAAGAAAAATGTTCAAAGTGTTATTAACCACAGAGACGAATTGAAATAATTTATGATTGCTGCTATCGACAAGTTTATGAAATCGCAGCAATAATGAGCAGTATTCTCAGCTGCAGGACTGTGGAGGCGTGTCTGCTGAATGTACTGAAGCCACGGCAACTTGTCTTGCAGCAATTCTGAAGCCACTAAAACGTGTCAGATAAATGACAGGACTAACTTTGAAACACTCTGAGTGAAAAGAATTCATCTCTATCTCTCTGTTAGGGGTGCAGGGCCTCAGCGTGTCATCGAGCCACCCTTTAAGGACCGCCCACAAAATCCTGGACTGAAAACTGGTGAAAAACTGTTTTAACCTCCACATTTCAGTAATATATCATTCAAAGTCTTATAACATGTTTTCAGCAACTATTTCCCAACATATTTAATGTATTTTGAAATAAATCTCACATGGTCTTTAATTTCCTGTTACACACAGCACAGGAGGCAGAACTTACTTCTGTTTGACTTGCATGATTTTTGAATGTGGAAGAAAACTACTGTGGACAAACGTGAATGTGGGATCAAAGGGTGATTAGTGCCTACTTTGCGTGTCGGCAAAGCGAGTTTTCTGTCAAACTCACGGGGGTCTTTGTACAAGCAGTGGCAAAAGGCAGCACTGTCTTGTGCCCGACACTGGAATGTTTGCAGCGGCTCATGGGATGGCACCAAGCCATGCCTCTATACTACTGTGGTCATTCAGTCATCGTGTCGGTGCGTTATGTGTCCCTGTCTAGCTTGCCTTTTTTGACTACCTGCTCATTTTCTAATGATCATTTCCACACTGAGCCGCTCCCACCTGTTACATCCACTCACCAGGAACACTTTGCTGGCTCTAGTTTTTAGATTAAGTTAGTCAGTTTGTGAATTTAAAGCTTTAAAAAACGTCTGGCGTTGCCCCTTGGGATTCTGGGTAATTGACGTTAGCCGTCAGACAGTTTGATGACGTTGTCATTTTTTAAACGGTCATCTGTGGAATCGGATCCTCATTGACGTGCTGGGAAGTGCGCTGCAGTACCGTTTTCAGCCACAACAAGGAGCCATATGGCTGGTGGCGCTGTTCCGACATGTAGTGTAGCCTGCCGCCGAGGAAGAAAGTCGCTGTCCTTTAAAATATGAGAGTGAATTCAGCAGTCACTACAGATAGGAGTTGTCAGGGAAACTACGTGAGCCTGTGTCCTTCCTACAAGGGTTTGTACAGTATGGCGAGGATGCACCTGTTGGCATCATTCCATTGATCTAAATCTAGAGATCCATGAGTGTCCATTACTGTCTCTTGATGACACTGTTTGGTATCGATCGTAACACCAGATGGAAGCATCAGTTACACACCCATCAGCATTTTGTCCAATTCATGTGAAACCTGGCAGTTCTTGTTATGCTGCACAGTGTAATGTTGGCCTCTTAATAATGGAAAAAAAAAAAAATAAATAAATATCCAAGTTGTCAAACAATACATTTATCATCAAGTCCAAATGTGAAATTAGCCGGGAGACGTGACAACCCCGATGATTGTAAAATCGGAGACAAACTTCCTGCAGCTGTATGTAAACTCATCATTATTCCCCTGGGCGTTTGTCTCATTAACCTGACAGATGTGTGAGTCGCTGCTTGTGTGATTAACTTTGCTCACAAACTCTTCACTCTGTCTAAGCTTCACCTGCAGCCATGCTGTCACTTCCTGTTAGACTTCACGTTGGACAAAACCTGTGAAAGAGGAGACTTAGTTGCTAAAAACATCCCTGCTCCTGCTTGGCTTTGGCAAACAGGTTTTAATCACTGCGGCACACAGATGCAAGTTGGTATCACCCTTCCTCGCGTCGCTGTGGTTCAAACTGCTTAGTAAACACTGACCATCTATTTAATCCCTGTATAGAGTCTGCCTAAGTGAGAAGGGAACTTACATATCCATCCTTCTCTCTGCATTTATTTTCCCCATTAGCTATTTGAGCTTTGAAGACAGAATTTAATGAGATCACACTGTTGTTCATCCACATTTCATTTGAAAACGACTTGCATCTCATTTGGCAGTATTTTTCCATATTTGTGTTGGCATTTCTCTCTCTCTCTCTGTTTATTGCTTGTGTGGACACTGCTTTACTGCATGTCCATGACTGGAGAAAGCATGCCGATGTGACCACATTTAAAGGTCCAGTGTGTAAGATTTAATGAGCTTTATTTACATAATATGGAAGAAATGGAATATAGTGTGTGTAAAAAAAAAAAAAAAATCACCCGGCACCGGAGGTTGCCGCTTGTTCGACAGCCATTTAGCCTGGTTTAGCATAAACACTGGAAACAGGGAAACGACCTGTCTGCCTGTAACAGCACCTTTGGTAGGACAAATTGTGACTTAACAGTAATGACAAGACTGCAGGAAATTACTGCACCCGGCCAAGACATAGCCCAGTAATCCCACAAACTTGTTTTTACTCTTTGTTTTTTTTGCAGTGATTAAATAAACAAGATATGACTTGTTATTTAGTGAGCTTTAGATGGGCTAAGGCAGATTTGTTACCTTTGGACAGAGCCAGGCTGGCTGTTTCACCCTAGTTCCAGGTTAGCTAACTGTTTGTTTGCCTTTAGTTTCATATTGATCTTCTTATCTTACTCTCACCAAGAAAGAAAGTGCATTTCTCAGAATGTTTAACTTTTTCTTTAAGTAAAAAAATATAGAATATCTGTTGTCTAGTCAGATTCGTCCCTTGTGTGTACATACCGTCAGTTATATATATTGATGGCTGCCTCTCTCGTGGTGATTTATTGTTGAATAGCTGCTGTTGCTCCACAGAAAAGTCTTCTCACTTCCTCTCGCTACCCGTTAAGTGGATTCTGTCACACATATTAAAAACAAATCCGCAGCAGAGTGTGACACATCAAGGGGGAAGTGGAAAGCAAACCCCCTTGTTAATAGTGGGAACAGTGGAAGCGGGGACTGTGGGATGTTGGGGGGACATAATGGCCCTGACAATCAACCAGCTGAGTGCCCGTCCTTTTTCCCTGCAGGGGGTGTCGGTGGAGACGGAGCGCTGGAGCTTGTTGATGCTTCATGAGCTGACACAGAGTTAGGTCTGTGTCAGCTCTGAACAGACGGGAGATAAGAATTCGAAAGATGTGAGTGTGAGGAACCAGAGTTAAGAGCAATTCCCTGGATTTCCTCCTTGACATTGATAGATTGATGAGCTGGAGCTCACAGCAGTCCAACAGATTGTCCTCTTGAGATTGATGGATATAAAAGAAAAAAAAATTTTGCCCTTATTTTCAGTGTTGACACCCTCCTAAAGGGTTACATCTTGGTAAGCTCTAGCCAGATAAAAGGCTGTGAAAATTCATTTTGTCTCACACCATCCGTTCCAATTTAAAACCAGCATTTATGTGAATCATGTTCATATCACGATTTGGTTGCTATTATGAGAGCCAGAGCCAGTATAGCTGCTTTTTCATGTTATCTCTGTTATCAGGCAAATTCTACCTAATGCAATAACAAGAGATGCAATGCACTACCTTGTAGGCATGACTATATGAGACATGCACGGTGGGAAAATGTGTTGTAAAAGGAAATATCAATGTTTCGTTCAAATCAGATTCCGAGCTTCTTTACTTTTGTCCTTTGAAAAGCACTGGATTTATCACATGATAACAAACCGTCCTTTGGGCCCTTCAAGTTGACACAAATGATTTGCTCCATTAAATCACCCATCACTGAACATTTATTGAAAAATAAATCATTTTAGAAATGATCTGTTTGAGACGGAGAGCAGTGAAGAACGGGGAGCTCACCTCTCTCTCTCACAGCTGCGTTGCATTGGTTAATCTCTTTCTTGTGGTTCATAGCTTCAGCGCCCCTCGGGGAGCTGGGATTTTTCACTACTGACATGCATTTTTCATCTTCACAGGGTCTCCAGCAGCACTCAATATAGAGAACTGCAGTTTTCCCAAGCCTCATAATTGTCTGTAGTTTGATGTCTTAGCCGTGGTAGGCCGCATACGTGTGCAGATTTGAGCCAGCAACTTCAGAGCGTGCTGCAAAAAAGATTTTCTTTCACTTACAGAATTACATCAGTGTGACCTCTTAGCATAATGTCAACACCTCACAGGGTTTAGATGGTATACACACAGACTGATGACTCCATATTTTTTTGTAATCGCGTTTTAGATAGGCTTGTCCTCGAGCAACTGAATCTATTTTGGCCTTGGCCCTGGTTGTCAAATCAAATCAGACAACAAAATTGATATTCTAAAATAATCTATTAAGTGCTTACAACACATTTTCTTTTGATGGCCTGTAACATTTTCTTCTCATTCACACAACAGTCGACAAAGCGAAGGACTGACACAAGCGTTAATTAGAAAATGTCAGAGCAGCTCTGTATGCAGTTCCTGCGTAGCTGGCTTTTATTCAATCCTGAAAAACGACGTGGATTGCTTTCACTTGAGACAAAGCACTAATACAACCCCATGGGTTGCCACACTGATAAGGTGAGGTCAGTGTAAGCTGGTAATCGACTTCAACAGCTTACTGCAGCAACGCTTCAGGCATTTTACCAAAGGAACAAAGCAGCTGTAAAGTAATAATCAAAATGGTTTCTATGGAGCTCCCAAAAAACTGATAAGATGAGAGAAGTCAGATACTGCTTAAAGCCTCGAGAAGTGTGGCTTGAAATAGTAGAAAATGCTTGTATGATAGTGAAGTTAGCACACAATCTGAGTGAAAATAAACATTTGTAAGTATCAGAAAACCTATTTCATAAGACAGCTCATTTCTCAAGGCATCTACATCTACAGGACTAGCACAGAATCTAAGCATGTGTGAATGGGGAAAGCAGAAAATGTATTTTATCTACCAACGTTTAGTTTAAATATGTGAGTAGAAAGAAAAAACTGTCATTTTACTTCATTTCTACTTATTCTAAGGGTCTTATTCTACGTAAGACCCTAAAATACATAGTGATTGTGGATGGCTGTTGTGTTTCCAGTGGCTTTAAGTAAATAATTAAAATGAATGTAAAAAAACAAAAAGCTTTTACAATTAAAAAATAATCTATTCGTCTGAACTTGTACTAGTATTTACAGTACTTTGGCAGGATTGAAGTCAATGTTTGCTCTGAATGTTAACTTCACTTTTAGCAGCATTTATTTCAAGTGTTAAATTTGTTTTTATCAATTGAATTCATTTTGGTAGATTTAATGTTCAGTGACTCACATTAAAACCAAACTGGCTGTAACTCGTGTTTTTGTGCAGAGAATTTGCAACAGCACAGAGGCCATTTTAAAAAAGTGTTTCCCTACTTCATTTATGTTATGGTAACTCTGACGACTCTTAGCATTAACTATAAATGTAACTGCATTAAATGACTTTTGGCCTGTAGGTAAAGCAAAAACACGGGGACGGCTTCCTCTGTGTAACTTGGTTACTGTCACTGTGTTACCTCATATCACTCCACTAATCTTAACCCTCACTGACAGTGCCACAAAATATAGTTCCTGCTCTAAATGAAGCAACATATAAAAATGATGTTTTGCTTCTTGTATTAACATTTGTCTGAACACTTCCTGCACCGCCCTTACCTGTTTGCCCATTTAATGATCATTTTATTTTTTCTCAATCTAACAATGGGGCAATATCAACACATTTCTATTTATTATCTTAGGTCAACCTTTTACACCTTGTCTTAGAAAATATTAGGCTCTCCAAGAACCTTAACATTAAGACAGACATTAAAGTATAGTGGCATAGGCCAACCCTTTTTCAGCTACAGACAATTTACACAACAGGCAGATTTATTCTTAATAAAAAGATTATTTATTGTTGAGTTCTTATTGGAACAATTACAAGAAGCAGAGCTAATTTGGTGGCAAAGGCCACTTTTGGCTAGTAAAACAGAAACTTTCTGTCTGATCTCAAGGATATGTAATACAAGCTCAAACAGCTTTCATTAGACATGGGTTATTAAAAAGAAGATTTTATTTCACATTCCTTTAAAGAAAAAGATTAAAGATTAAAGAAATCATCTTAAAGATTTTATTATCAGGAAAAAAAGTAGACCTTTAGTTAAAAATCACAGTTGTCAGTATGACAATGCCTGAAATTGTTTATTGGTTATGTGAATGTTATATATTTTTTTTACTCTGTGCTCTGTTGTCTTCATGTTGTAACCTTCCCTCTGCTCTTCTTCTTCCACACAGATGAGCTCCAGTTTTTTGACCGAGATAGGATATGTCTTAATTTTGACCTTCTGGACCAAAGTATTACGAGGGCGTTGACACAACAGAGCTGAGGTCAGTGACTGAGCAGCTGGACACAGCTCTCTTCCACCTGAGGTCAATCGGTCTTGTGTACGCGGGCCTCAACCCTGATAATGTGATGGTTGTTGACCGCAATCAACATCCCCTTAAAGTCAGGCTAATTGACCTTGGCCTGGCCTGTCGAATAGCTGCAGTTCAGCTGGATGTCTGCGTACAGATGACATGGTACAGGGCACCAGAGGTGATGCTCCACATCCCCTTCAATGAGGCCATAGACATGTGGTCTCTGGGCATCACAGCTGCAGAGCTGGCTTCGGGGTCCCCCGTGGACACAACATTTTAGCTGACAAGCAAACACTAACAAATTTAAGTAGCTAATATTACTGAGAAGTTTTTTTTAAAAAAAATCACACAAGTCAAGGGTAGCATGTACTTGAAGATGAAGATATTATAAAGAGCATTGTGTCTACTTTCAAGCAGCTCTGTCTCAATTTTGTTATGCTGAGTACATAAGTGCGTTCACGCTGTCAGTTATGGCAGCGTGTAGTATACTCTGCTGGATGGTACACTTATAACGCTCAAAAAAGTTGAGTGTGGAACGCCGGGCACTTCTTGGCCTCAATGGTCGCCATTTTGCCTCCATAGTGGAATGGGAGGGGTCACTGGCGTTGTGAAAATGAACACCCCAACATACAAATCTAAGTTGTATAAATGTTTTATATTTCATCAATTAATAAATTACTGCTCTGGACATACATAGACCTGCACGTCATTATTATTAGGAACACTGAAAATCTGATGGAAAAAAAGGGGATGGTGGTGATGTTTGCGAGGTGGGGGATTAATGACTAAATGTGTGCCAAGAGCAAATAAATAGGACAACTCTTAACAAAGAAACAATACATTTAAAATGGTTGAATGCGTGTACTGTATGAATGAGTATGAATGATGTCTGAAGAAATGGATGGCATTGACCTACATGTGCAACATGTGCTGTACAGTGAATCTTATCATGTTCTCACACATTGAATGTGGCAGAGTTGTCACATTAAGCCTTTTGAGAATAGCTGAAGCAATCAGAAAGCAGGCGACGATTGTACCGCTGTCACTCTCCTGCTCTGCGTGCTGCACACTCACAGTTATTTATGTCCGTCTGTAGTATTTTATGGCAGCGTTAGAGCACCTCCTTGTTGAGTGGTGACTGTCCTTTGCAGAGATGTGACTAATTGCACTTGTTTGGCTGTAAAGAGTTCTCTTCAGATAGTGTAAACTCTTGTCACATGCTCTTCATTAATGTACCCAGGGACAAATAGACTCCAGCATGACCTTGCCTGACAATCAACTGCCGAATCAATAGCTCGCTGTTTTCACGTAGGCGAGATGGATCACCTTGCCCCGTGAACAATAGTTGTTGTAGGTACTTTTGTCACCCAGATCGAATGCAACAACTGTGTATTATTTCCTCGCCGTGAAAAGAAATACAATCTAGGCAAAACAGAGAGGCTTCATCGGGGACTTCTGTGAATCTTGACAGCTACATCACAGTCTTTAGGCCTTTATCTGCCATAGCATCCCCCTCTCACGGGGGTGTGCACAGCAGAAAAGAGCTGAAAAACGGACTAGAGATGCCTGTCGTGCCGTCGTGTTTTTCCAGCAATCTTAGATGTAGTTTGTAAGGTGATTGAGTTTTGGGATTTCTATGATTGGAATAACTCACATGAAAAATTAGCTCATTTAGTTTTCATTGTGAAACTGAGACTGCGACATGCAGCAGTGAATGAGACAGAAAAGCATGCAGGAAAGGAGAGGATCTATGTAACAGTAAACAGATGTTTAGTGCTGTTTAACCAAAGCTGATTTCCACTGTTGACATGGTTCAGATTCGTGTTAATAAAGCAATGACATTTTAAAAAAACAACATGCAGATAAAATAAAAGAAAGATTTTTCACTTTTTTTTTTTTTTTTTACCCAGGAGTTTACACTCACATTTTTATGTTTTTAGACCACAGAGTCGGTGTCCAATCATGCACAGTTTAGAAATTAATAAAACTTCGGCTATTATCATAGCAGAGATGTTCAAAACAAGTCAGCAGCATATTATTACTCACAAAGCGTGAGTGATGTTTAGTTGCTCCAAAACAAACTACTTCAGATACACAGATAGTTGAGTCTTGCACAGTTCTAATGAAGCAAAGGCTTTCTGAGTACACTTGACTTAATTTAATTTGGAGAAATAAGGAATAAGATAACAAGAATTATTGAATAATAAATTAATTATGTATACCCATAATACAGCGAGTGGTTTTGTTTGAATCTATATTTATCTAATTTTGTTTATTTATTTATTTTGACTATTGGATAGGGCAAATCACTTGATGTTATATATAAATATATGTCTGACCCTGTTTAGATTTAGTGCAAAAGATACATTAGCAAGGATACAGAGGCATATAAACACTCAATCCTTGATATTATGTTTATTCATAAAATAGCTAGTTTGTCATCTGAATATGGAGATGTATTTAACAGCTTGTCTCTGCATTATGCATGAAAACACTCTCATCGCGAACAGATTCAGACTCCACTGTTTGTTTGAAAACATTATTCAGAGAGAATTAGTTTAGTTTTCGTCACCCAATAACAGATGCAGATTTTTTTTTTGTCTCTGGGTGCTGAATATTACATTTCATGGAGGGCAATGTTACAAACCAAAGAATATCTTAAAATCGTGTGCATCAAGCCGGCACTATATTTGTGAAGACTAGATTTTGTATACTGGGTGATGCATCAGTAGAAAACATAGTTAGCCCAATTCACTTGCTGCTAACATGTCAAAACTCATCATCTCTCCAAAAATAGCTCTAATGAGCTGGGGAGGGCAGCTGTTGTGCAAAAGGCAGCTAAGATCAGAAATAGTCTGTCTACAGTAGCACAATTGCAGCTCAAGCTATACATCCTCACCTTCTGTCACCTGGCTCTGATCCCAGTCTGTTGTCACAAGGGAAATGGCATGAAAATCATCAAAACAAGTCAAGGACTCTGACTCTGCACCATTTCTGCACAAGTGCCATGCTGGTGAAGAGGCCCTTTTAGACTCGGGTGATTATAAGCCCTCATTTTCTATTCTGGCTCATCAAGCAGCTGTCTAAACAGAGCTGAGTTTGCTCAGGTATCCGTCCCTGGCTGGGGAAAATGCTGTGTGTTAGAGTTATTACCATGTGCTGTTTTGCATCATTGAACATTTCTGGGTACTCGCCTAGATCCTGACCCACTTTGGTGTCTTTGTCTTTCCAATATTTAGATCAAGTGATATCGAGGAAGATAAATGCTACGCCGTCTGACAGGCTCTGTGGATTGTATGTCACGGAGCAAATGAATTAAACAAATGCCGGTGTCTGGGGTGGATGTTTTGATGAAATCAGTCAGCTACACAATTGAACAGATTCATGAAATCCCTTTCCACCTGAAAAGATAAGCAAGGGGTGATTTTATGCATCAAATCTGACTCGTTAGCCCTGCAAGCTGTTCGAGTTGAACATGCTGCGAGAAGCTGAGATGTGCCTGGTTTACGAGGCTATCGATTTATTGTTTTGTAAATCGAACATGAACGAAGAAATTCAGTAAAAAGACATTCATGGACATTTATTTGAGCAGTGAGATGCTTGTATTGCTTCTATCAATTTCAAGTGTTAATCACTGCGTACCATATGCAGAGCTGCAGACGGCACCATTCATTATGACTACCGCTCAGAAAATGACACGAGGTGTGAGCTGTGATTGGCTGCAGAAGTGTATTCCGGCGACAGTGGCGGGCTGGGCTCGTAAAATAGCTGCGACAGTTGGCCAGAACGCCGGCAGTGGGCTCGACTTGCTTAATGAACTAACATGTTCATGTTGGCAGCACTAAGTGAACCATTTATTAGTGAGCTGGGAACAGACACAGGGTGCAATCGGGCTGGTAATAACAGCAGCCGCCAGATGACAACACAGCTAAAATAAGGTGCGGTTGAGGTTTTCGCATGTGTTTGCAGTGTTAAGTGTTTTTATGTTGTTGATACAATTGAACTGACCTGACTAAAAACACATTTCTAACATCTCTTGCTGCATGACCATGGACAATCACCGGGTGTAGATTTTGGGTGAAATCAAGATTTGCTAACCTACAGACGTCTTTACATGTCAAAAAAAATATAACACTCGCTTCAGCAGATGCTTTAGCACACAGTTTTATTGTACACCAGGAATGCGACTTGTCTTCATAACAACCTGCAGCATACACACAGAAAACAGAGGAACAAACACTGTACTCAGAGTGAAAAAAGAACAAAGGGCTAAAGAAATGCACATATTTAAATACATAACTGAACATTTCAGAAAATGTACCCATTTGTTTTGACACCAAGAGTTAGATGAGAAGATTGTTACCGCTTTCATATGTGTACACTAAATCTGAAGCCTTTCCTTAGCTTAGCATAAAGACTGGAAGATGGAGGGAAACAGCTAGTATAGCTCAGTCTAAGGTAATACAGGCTTACGAGCACCTCTAAAGCATTATACCTTGTTTGGTTAGTCCCCCCAAAAAGAAGTTTAAAAGAGCAATTTGTGGTTTTACATACTATTTATCATTTATTTCTTGACTATTTCTGTACATGAAGCTAAGCTATCTTGTGGCTGTAGCTTCATGTTTAAAGGACAGAAGCAAGAAAGCAAATAAACATATTTCCAACTACTCCTTTCAGTCTTTGCAATAATATGTAGGACCATTCATATGACATGCATGTTGTTATCTTTCTGAATTGATTCTGAGGATGTATGACAAATGACACTGTGTCCTTGGTGTGCAGTACTTTGTATATGCAGCAAGCCTTTGAGCACTGAGTCTGACATTTTGGCTGGGTGCGCATCAAATGCAGTACAGTAATTTCCCCCGATCCGCTGGCTGTCTGTCTCCCTATGATTCCCCCAGTTATAATCTGTCAACAAGCGCCTGACATCCGGGCCGACGTTGTGTATAGAGATGCAGCTTTTAGCCAAAGACAATCAGCTCGTCCTTGAGATGGAGATGGAGGGAGATGGACCTCCTCACTCTTACCTCAACCTTTTCAAATCAGCGTTTATTGTCTTGTTAAGAACAAATAGGTGCAATCATTCGAGAAAATAAGGCACTAAGCGTGAGAGTTGGCACAAAGGAGCGTGCGGCCATCATGTTTTTGCTCAGTTGATTGAATTAGCGGGTACAGCATGTTGCATATCTGAGGATGTCTCTCAGCCAGTCTGAACACATAAGCAGATGGGACCATTACTTGACTGCAAAATGCGTTGGTATCAACTCAAGCTGTGTAACCTCTAGTTTCAATTAGATACATCTTTTTACATATTTGTCTACTTTTCTTGTCTCATTACCGAGTTAGTGACACCAAGACAGTGAGATTTCAAATAACTTTCTTGTTGAGAGTGTGATGAGAGCATTTATACCACCATGGAAAATATGAAGCGACAGCCAGGCTAGCTGTTTCCCCGTTTCCAGTCTTTGTGCGAAGCTGCTGGCTGTAGCTTCCTCTTTTTCTGTATAGACATAAGAGTAGGATTAATTTTCTCATCTAACTGACTACAAAAAAGATTATTTCCCAATATGTTGAACTATTCCTTTAAAGTAAATTTGTTTTTTACAACCTTTTGACCAATGTTACCAACACTCACGATGCTGTTATTAATGTAGAAATAATGAACGTGACCTCTGCTGGAAACAACTTAAGAGAGTCCAGGGAGTGCAAGGAAATAATACCCTCAAATAGCTTTTACACCGTCTAACTCTAATCGTAGTCAAGTCCAAAGCAGTTATTTGAGGGCCTTGATGAATGCCTATGTTAGTTATGCAAAAATAAATCCACAGGGGGTCTTTTCAAGTGTTTTCAGTGTCAATATATGTAACAACTTTGTTTATAGTGGGATATGAAAGCGGCTACTGTCTTCAATGGCCCAGAAGGAGAACATTTTTGTTTGTTTTGTATTGTTAAAAAAAAAAGTTATAAAGTATTTTGTTCCCACTGGACTGGACAACCAAAGTGTTTCATGCAGAGCTCTCAAGTATATTCACAAAAACAGAAAGATTAAAAAAAACAAACACTTGTCCTGATGCGCACAGTCACTTCCTTACCTGTAGTCACTGTCAGTCTTTGCCATCGTGTTTTGTGCTCTCTCATTCTTCCTCTCCAGATCCAGTTTTATCTCTGTGTGCAATAAATAAAATGCAAACAGAAAATTTATCTTTATTTTTTTTCCCACAGGAACAGATGCAGATGTTTCACTAAACACACAAATGCATTCTATTAAGAGTATTGTGGCTGCATAAACAATGTTGCCAAAGGTGATAAACTTGGCAATCAACAAAACAAACAGCTGCCTGTTTTTTATGATGCCCGAGGCTGCAGCTCACCGCCGCCTAATGGACAACAATCATTGTGGAGCTATGTGTGGACTGAGAGATGTGAAGACAGCTGCAAAGTCTTTAAACACCTTAGACACCGTTCTTTGTACAAATGCACCTTAAGTGATGACTCAAATCATTTTTGTAATATGAATATGAGTTTCATCTGTGGCATTCACTTTAAGGAATGCATCAGCATCCGTAGCAGGCTTTGGGATTTCAGCTCTTGGCTTTGTTTTGAGCTGGCGGCCCGGCTTGTTATGAAAATGGATCTGAGACTGCTTCTGGCAAAGACTGCATGAACATCACTGGCAGTTTCCAGCAACATTGATCACTTCCAACTCATAGGTGCATGAGTTAGTTTTAAGAAAAAAGTCACATAGCAAACTTCAGGATGGAAACTTTGGACAATTATTACAGTTGATTAATCATCATTTTATCACTGGCAGTGTCATAATATCTCCACTTACAACAAAACTGGATTTAATCAATCTATAAATGACATGAATCCCTATGTTAAAAAAACGATATATCTGTTTTGTTCTTCATATCTATTTAATAAAATCATTGGTATTATTACTCATTGCTGATTTACAATAATGTATCCTGAGAAAACTGTCTCGAAAAATATACTGTGTGACAATGTGATCTATTCAGGAAGTGCAAAGTGAAAACATCTTGTTAATTTTCCATTAAGCTGACACAGTAATTCTTCATGTAGCCTAAACAAGTCAGCACTAAGGAAATGTGTCGACAGCTTTATCGTTAGATGCTTTATGGACACCAACTTGAAATACGTACCAAGCTATACTTTCCTGACTGATGACGAGCCCGAACGTGTCTGATGGCAGAGTACAATCTTCAGTCCTCTGGGAGCAGATTTTTCTGCCTGCTGCTCTGGAAAGAAGAACAAGTGCAAGTAGAAAACGCTATTTTGCAAAAATGGCAAATGGAGCATGTGTCATATTGCAGCAGTTAAACTATGTAGCAATGAGACTGTCTAGTAGTTGTAGAATTCAAGTGAAGAGCGCTGCAGCACAGTATGATTTCAGCTATTTTTTTTATCCACCACATGGGAGGTAATGCAGAAGAAAACACCTCTTTTAAGTAATGTACTATATGTTGCTCAGGTAACTGGGCCATCGCTATATAATATATGAATAACATAAATATGGAGACAAATCAAAACTGCCACGCCAAGTTTAAATGCAGCATTTGTTTCATAAACCTTTCAAGAAAATAAAGAGATTATTCCTCCTGAACTTTACAGACACAAAGCAAAGCACACACAATGCCTCTTATGACACATGAGACTGTCGAATGTTCACTAATGTTTGTGACTATTGTTCTTATTGTTCTTCGCTCTTGATTAAACATTTCCCGTCTCTGAATGAAGGATTAACTACAGTAAAGCCTGCCGTAACAAGCTGCCGCAACAAAAGTGAGTTTGTGAGAAAGTATTCATGCGTTATTGTGACGAAAATGGATCAGATGCTGTTCAAGTTTAATTGTTTGAAAAGGAAATTGCTTTTGCACTGAACGTCGTTTCGGTCGTCTGTATTAACGTGCTTTGCAGTCACGACCATTAAGAGTGAAGACAACTTGATGTGTTTTTTTTTTTGTAATAAATCAACACATTTGCTATATTACAGAAAAAAAAATAAATTATTTTCGGAAAAACAATGATATCTTTGCGCTGCATCTTGCGCCTTTGGGTCAGCTTTGCTCATAAATCTTGTTATGCGTTATCAGTACAAGTGTGCAATTAAGGCGGTATGCCTTTGAATGCGTTTGTAAAAAAGCACTGCACCTTTGGAAAAATGTGAGAAAAGCATGAATTATGAATAGGTCAGCAGGTATCTGTCCATGGGGATTAAGTAGCTGCATTTGCACAGCTGTAAAATACACACAAATGGGATTCATTATAGAAACAACAGAAAGCAGAGATGTGCAGAAGAAACACTGGTACACTGGTCCTCTACATTCTGTAATCTTCAAACCTACCTTACCACATTACATACACATACTTCTCCTCAAGACAGTCTCATGTAGTCACAGCATTACTGTTCAACTAATCAAATGATTAAATACTTCTAATCACTTTGCAGTTTTAGTAAGATTTTTTTTTTCCTTTATCTCTTTTGTTTGCATTATTTTAATTGCATGTCAGTGCAATTATTGCATTTTTAATGAGGTGTCAGAGTGTAAAAACTGCGTACTGTAACACTTGATGTAAATGAGCCTTAATGGCGGATTCATGAGAATGTGCAGTGATGTGCAGGATGGAAATTATAGTTGAATCCCTTAACAGTGTGCACACGGTAAGATATGAGAAAATATTGCTCTTAATCACAAAACATAAGCGGACAAGTTCATTTCTAAAGTGATTTAGCTTTAAAGTGAACACAGGAATTTAAAGTCTTTGCTAATTGGTTGTGAAAATAAATCCAATCAAGGAGGTCAGACGAGCTAAACCTTCTCATTTCGCGTTAATTATGTCTCATTTAAATGTTAAAAGTGAATGGGAACGTAATCATACTGACCACCGATGATTTCAACAAACCAGACAACAAATACTGTAATTTGCAGATATGAATACTCACCTGTTACCTCCCTGTCTGCTTTGACCAAACCACACAATAGTGTGTTTCTTAATCTGTTGGGGAAAAAAACAGAACAGCACGATAAAGAACATGTCAATCCTATGCATCATCAGTAATAAACAAGTATAGACTGACAGACTGCATGCAGCACACAACAGACGTTACATTTCATCACTGTGAAAAAAGTAAACCAGTTATAAATACCATGAAATTTTATGAAAGGTTTTGAGAATTTTGGAATTTATTTATATCACTGATGTGATGTTTAGTTTGCCGGACATTATTTTAGTGTCTTTTATTAAAACGGATTATTTCTTTTATCACAGTTTAGCTGATTTCCTTGTGGACTATTTAGTTCGAGACATGAAGGGATTTTAATTCAACAGGCATTTATTTGGCGTTAAAAAGGGCAGGTTTACTTTTTTTTAAGTGGAAGTTAGCATTTGATAACTAAATTAGTATTATTATTATTAGGGTTACCTGCTTAGTGTTTAGTCTTCCTTTCAGTCCCGTGATCTACACTCTTAATGAGAGCCAGGCTTCAGGGTTACTAATCACAAAACAGAATTCAAATGGCTAAATGGACTTCAGCTTTGATGTTTAAAGCACGGAAAATTACAGATGCAGCTTTCTCAGATTAAATGACAGAAATGCAGAAAGAGGTTAGCAGAGACATTGATGAGTCGCAGATAAAAGACACTGCACACCGAGTGTGCCGTTATTTCATTCAGCAATAACATACTATCAGAGGGTGAATATCTACATCCTGTATGGTCCATTATGCTCTTCACGAGCCAGCTTCAGAGGCTGAGCGCCATTATTATGATAATATATGGGGACTTCTTACCTCTTTTAACTCCATATCATTCTCAGAGTCAATCAGTGTCTGTTTAATGATGTAAAACTTCAGAGAATGGATTAAGAAAAGAAATGTATTAGTCTCTAAATAAGAAAGTGATCAAAGATTCAAGGACGATTGAGCAGGAATGTAAATTATTTAACAAATGTATCATTTGGAGGCAGGTTGGTGGGCTTTCTTTATGAAGTGAGTTAGCTGTTACCTGAAAGCAGATGTTAAATGGCCTTGGTGTCAATTATGTTACCAAACTGCAGAAGAAAATACCAATTTATAGCTCCATCGCCACCTATTTAGAGAGTCTTACACACCGTGTTGAGGTTTATGTTGTATTTATTAAATACTTTATGTACAAATACAGGTTACACACAGAACAAAGCACGCATTATAAATCACACACTGAATATTGCTGATTGCTCTCAACCCAAACAAAGAAATGTTTGCACGATTACGATCTCACATCTTATCACAATATAACTTAGGCTAACTTTAGTCTGTGGTATGAGCTTTCCCATGAATTCATCAGAGTTTCATATAGCAATCAATATGGGGCAACTTGGGTGTTGATTCAGATTTGTGGACATTAAACATTTTCGTAAGCAATGTGTAGTCATTCAGGTCTTCAGTTCTGGAAAACATTTGGTTTCCATCTGTTGCCTTTAATGGAGTTCATCAGGTCGTTTGTGTTTAGAGCAGCGTGTGGTTCTCTGCCTGTTAGTAATTATTTCAGCAATTTGTGCAACAAGTTGAGTCCGGAATCAAACAGGAAGTGAAGCTTCTGATCTGCAGAAGCTTCAAGAGCAAAATGAACCACGGAACCAAACCTTGATTTATTTTCACTAAGCCAAAGCATTTCTGAACCTCACCTGGTTACGTTTTCAGTCTAAAGTATTAGTCTGCAAAAGATCCGCTTAAACCAGACTGAGCCCACAGCTATACAAATCAGTGAACTGTGGAGGAAGGTGATGGAGGTTGAAAAAAAGAGATTATTTTAAATTTGAAGTGCAGAATCACATTTGCTCTGCAGCTCTGACTAGGTAAAGACTCATCCAGCCTGTAAAATAATTTTGGGTGAACCGGAACAAGCTAAGCTGGGTTTGTGTGGCGTTTTCTAATATGTTAATGTAATATATGTTAATATCTATTTAAAAAAAAAAAAAAACAGGAACCAGAATTCATTAAAGTAGTTCCTCCTCTAAGAGAAACACTAGGGTATTTGTGGAAATGCGTGGGCAAGCAAAATAAAAAATTAAATTTTACTTGACTTTTGTGTCTTTTAGTCTGTCATGGTGGAAGATAACATGACATGTCTCACGACATCCTGACAGAAAAGACTAATGTGTCAGATTTTTTATTTATTTATTTTTCTCTCTCCTCGTCTGACAACCTCGACGTGTTCTGTGACACTGACCCACAGGAGTATTGTACGCATAACGAAGCAAGAGAGGAATGTTGTTGTTGGAGCTGTCAGGTGTAACAGTGAAGTCACCTATCTACCTCAAGAAAGTTGTGAATGACAGCACAGCTATGACTGGTCTTGGTCCAGTGATGACAATTAGACTAATCTGACGGCGTCTTTTGTGTCGTCTAATCCTGGCTCAGACCTTGATAATAACTACAGTAAAGGCAATAAATGGTATGTTAAGTTGTCACATCTGAGACGTAACTTAAGAAAAATCTGCAGTTTAATGCCAGGAATCTGAAATAAGTACCATTTTTGGGGGAGTAGAAGGTGGAATGAAGGTAATTTAAACAGCCTTCCTGTACATGGACGAGTCTCTCTTTCCATTTCTTCTCTGTATTTTTCAAAAAAAAAAAGTCTGTCCTTTATGAATAAAAACATCTGAGTACTGCAGTAATGTTAAAGTTTGTGGATTTATGTGCTTTATTAGGTTTGTTCTTTATTTCAATTTCTGAAGGAGACGAACAAAACAAACAAAAAAATGTTACAACATTTTCATGAGGAATTTAAAAAATATATAAATAGTTTGAAATTGGAGGTCACATATCTGGAGCACCTTCAGTATCTACCATAGGGATGTTTTCTGTAGCCCCCTCTTGTCAGTCGTAAAACTGGGGCTTTGAGACTAGGACGGGTAGTCGCCCACTCCTCCTCTGCAAAAAAAAAAAAAAAAAAAAAAAAGAAAGAAAAAAAAAAAGAAAAGAAATAAGAACACATTTTAGAAAGCCGCCGCATTCACAGTGCTGCTAAAGTTCATGTCACAAAGTCAATCTGTGCACTCGGGTAGCGTATCCTCTCACAATCCATTTAAGCGAAGACAAGAAAATTCAAGCGAGCAAATTCTATCCCAGGTAGTATAGAAGCTTCTCTCCACAGAAAATTAATTTCATAAGCTCTTTGCCCTCTGTTGGACCAATACTGAGATCTGACTGTCAGCAGCACCTTCCTTATAGAGCCAAATTACATAAAGATGGCCACCGCTGCTGCATGGCACATTGCACTGCTTCCAAATAAGAAAGTGTTTATGGAGCAGAAAATCAAATCATTGCCCCCTTGGTTTTGGTTTGGTCCGACCTCAACACCCCAGTGCACAATTCATTGTGCTGAAAATGAATGAGCCCGCAAACTCGCTGTGGCAACCAGCTTATCGCTTGCTGTCATGTGACAACCTTGTAACTTTACTTTTGGTGATTTAAACATTTTTTTGTTTAAATTGAAGCTTTTTTTTTTTTTACTTGATGGTTTCAGGACACGTGGAGGCTTCTTTCCGTATGGAACCATGTAAAAATGTAAAAGTAGAGCAATTTCCTGAACAGTTCTTGTTCTGGAGATACACGATTTTTTTTTACCCCACAGCAATGCTGTGTGTGCACAGCAGTGGTTACTCAGCCGATAGTGAAAGCTTTTCTGGAATAAGCCAATGAAGGCACATATCCAAAAGGCAAAACACTCCACCTTTACAACGGGCATCAGTTAGCCCCCTGAGCTTCCACTGGCACATTTACAGTTCTAGTCAAATGCAGCTCGTAGCCAGGAAGGTAGGAGGGGTGATGCATGCAGAAGCGGCTCCCTGGGTGAGGATGATTAGAAGTGGGCTGGAACCACAAGGATTTCTCCTTTGTTTCTCTGTTGTGAAACATCTTTTAAACATCAGTCAAGCAGCAGCCAGGACTGTATGATCAAGAATTTTATCTTGTGAGGAATGAATTGAAATAAGGTACAAGGAGGATGTTTGCCTTTAAAATCCTTCACCGTGTCCACAAATCTGACTAATTGTGTTCATATTAATGTCAGGTACAAGACGGCAAGGGAAACATTTCCGAAAAGACAAGAACAACGAAGAAACAATAGTAACTATTTTTTTCAAATAACAAACCAAAGTGACTAATTTTTAAATGACTTTACGGTCCAAGGCTCAAAGATATTGAATTTACAATGATGTAATGCAGAAAAAAAATCAGCAAATTCTCACAACTGAGAAGCTGAAACCAGAGAATGCATTTGCTGGAAATAAGATGTCTATGATTGAACTGAATTGAATCAGCTCTGTCTCTAACAGTGTGATTATGATGATTTCTCCTTTGCTACATTAAACATTTAACAGTGCGAACAAGTAGAGAGAGAAGGGATGACGCATGAAAAAGACTGATATTTGCATCAATGATGACCGGCTCACAAGTTCTGCTAAGCACAAAATAAGCTGTACTTACCATAGTTGTTGTAGGATTCATCACTGGTTCCATGTCCATATTCATAATATTCTGAAATGCTAAATCAGAGTGGAAACATCAGTCAGAATAAAGAACAAGCTGTATTTGTTTATAATATTGTTTTTGAAATAAGGCAAGATATTGAAATGACTGTAATGAAATATAAAGTTAGCATCTTTATTTCTTATTATCAACAAACACCATGAACAAAACCAACAATATGTTATTTTGTCTTTTAATACCTACTATTCCCCAAACTATCTGTGACCTATCACTCAGGCTCAAGTCCATTGGTTCCTAATAAAGGCATTTGAAACATGTTTGTTGGGGACTATTTTCAGGTGGAGATCAATACACATTTGGTGCACAGCAGTAGGATGGTGTATGTGGGATTAAATACAGTGGCAAAGAGAAATAAAATATATATCAGGCTTTAGACTTTTTATAAGGATCAAATTCGTAGTTATTTTCATGGGATTTGTTCATAATAAGGAAACACGCAGAATTACAGGCTTATCCTTTATAAAATTAAATACAAATTGCTAATCCACGTTGTAAGTAAATAAAATATTCTAAGTGAAGTTCTTAACTTATTATTAACGAGCATATGCAATGCTCCAATGTGCAGCAGTGAAGACCCATAAGACAGCTGGGTACAGTGGAAGTTTACATGCTGTCTTGTAAGTATTAGTAGACAGATGGTGATTGATGGCAGATGGTAACACATTTTTTATTCATGCAGCCTTTGTGTGTGCGTGTACGTGTGCACGGTGTGTGCGTAAGAATCACCTCTTTGACTGATTGCTGTAGTTATCTTCGTAGGCTTCGTAACTTTCATCATCATATTCTCCCCCGTACCCATCATCGTAGCCCTGCGAGGAAAGACAGTTACAGTTGACTCGTCTCATCTCTGCCCATTCTAACTGAACATAAAGACAATCAATACTTCGTTCCACAAGTCCATGACTTTGTGTTGATAATAGGAGAGGTAACAGGGAAGAAAAAAAAATCCTGTCCAACCAAGATTATTGATCAAGGTTTGCAGGGAAATATGTCTCACAAAAGGAGCCTAATGAATGGATCTCGACTATTGATGAGTACCTGGTTGAGAAAAGCACAAAAAGCCAGAAAGTACAAGCAATGTTCAATTGTAATCGTAAACAGCATGCAGCGAAAGGAGAGACTTTCTAAATTTATGTATAGGTGTATGGATTCTTTGCAGAAAGTCTGTCTTCCAACACTACCACCTGTACGTATTGGTAGCTACATAAAAAATACAGTCCCTTCTGTGCAGTCATAAAGCAGGTCAAACACCTCGATATTACTCTTGTTTGTATACTTCTCATAAATACAGTACACAGAGGAAAGGTCATCCTGCCAAAAGTGTCTGTGCTGTGTGTGATGAGTAAAGTCGGGAATGAGGACAGTGTCAGTACCGTGTTTTACAATATGCAGTGTAGTGTAATTATGTGATGACAGGGTAAGAGTTTGACACACCTTGTCATTCAGTATCTTTTAAAAATAAAGATTCTCTACAGTCTGGCTTCGTCCCACAGTGCAAATACATATACTTAACACATTAACTGGTGACTCTAAATTGCCCGTAGGTGTGAATGTGAGTGTGAATGGTTGTTTGTCTCTATGTGCCCTGTGATGAACTGAACTGACGACTTGTCCAGGGTGTACCCCACCTCTTGCCCTAAGTCAGCTGGGATAGGCTCCAGCCCCATGTGACCTTGATGAGGATAAGTGGTTACAGAAAACCGAAGGATGGATGATTTTCTACATTGTAGATTTACACTGAAGACATAAGAGCTATGAAATAACACATAAATGCTGTTGGCTGCTTTCTTCCTTCACTCTGCAGTCCAATTCATTCCAAGCCATCTCAAACTGGGTTTAGATCAGATGATTGCAGAGGCCAGGTCATCTGAAGCAGCACTCCATCATTCTCTTTCTTGGCCAAATAGCCCTTACATAGCCTGGAGGTGTGTTTCATTGTTGTGCTAAAAAGAAATGATGGTCCCACTTAACAAAAACCAGGTGGCATATTGCTGCAGAATGCTATGGTAGCCATGCTAGTCAAGTGTGCTTTGAATTCCCACACCTCCTCCTCCTCCTCCATGCTTTATGGTGGGAACCACACATGCAGAATCAGATGAATCTGCCTGAGTGAGTGACAAGAGTGTGCAAAACTGCTGTCAAAGCGAAATATGGCTAGTTTGAAGAATCTAAAGTATTAAAACCTACTGTGCAATGTTTTCACATCGTTTAGCATATAATTCCATATGTATTATATGTATTATTTTATAGTTTTGTGTCCAAACTTTTGACTGGTAGTAAATGTCTGTGGTGTAAAGGCTGATCCTATTGCAAATCTCTGTGTTGAGACTATTTTTCCATTTAATCCAGTTAGTGACTGTTTACATCTAGAGAGGACTCTGTTCTCGACCCAGTTATGCAAGTAACCTGGTTTTGGAACAATTCAAGTAAACACTGTAACTCGTTTAGAAGAAGAAAACACAGAGGGGCTGGCTAAAAAGCTTCTAATATCAGATACTCTAATATTAAACTGATTATCATGGCATGTAAACATCTCACTGATTACTTTAGTGTCATCTGCATGAACCATCCAATATTCACATCATATCAATTCAGGATCATCACTTCTTTCCCATGAGAAGTTTGCAGCAACGTTTTATTGCTGGTGGACTTGAGGGTGTAATTTCCTTTGGGGTTAGTGTGTGCATGTCCCCCTCATTTTTCAAAATCCTATGTTTGTCCATCTCACTTTTACAGTTACAGCTGATTTACTCCTAAATTCTCTCCAAACAACAATATCCTTTGACTGTCTGGCTGCCAGAACTAAGATCAGAGAAGAGAGGTGCTGATCAAATTGTTGAAACGCTCATCAGACTTGATTTCAATTATGACTGTGCACTCACAGCTATTAAGTTTTATGTGCAGAGCCGACTGGTTATTGGACCTTGGCCTTTGGCTTTGCCTCTCAGGCATCTCTCAGGTTGTCCTATCTCCTTGGATGAGGTTTTTAGGACTGTACATGTAGTTATCATAAAGAAAATCCTATCAAGGAAATTAGACATATATGTTAAATGTTTAATGCTTAATTAGATTATAAGAGATATAAAATCAGGGAACAACAAAAACCTCTGACCTCACTGGGTCCTCCCCACTTCTGAAACCAAATATGTTCTTGTGTGGAAGGAAAGTACTTCACATAATGTTCTGTTCAATGGTTTATTTATGACAGCAGGGGTGATCAACCTCAGTGAACCAAAGGTTTATGTAAACATCTTAACACCTTTACTGGAGTAAGGCTAAAGCGTATGCAGAACTTAGCCAGTCTGCTCTTGTAATTGTTGGCTCTTGCTCATTTAAAGATTTAGTGGAGTGTAAAGTGCTTATGTTTCTTTTTCATAAGGATCTAATCTCTTCTAATCCTTTCCAAGCTTACTTTTTCAAATTATGCTCTACCATGATACATACTAAGTGTTCAGTTCCTTCCTAGAGATTGAATATAGTTTAAAACAGCAGAATAAAAATGTGTTGAAAGCTTCAATAAATCTGGTTTATGCCAGACTTGGTCTCGGCAGCGCATTATTCCTCCATGTCTGCCTGTGACAATGAAGTAATATCATCTTGCTTTAGGTATGGCTGCTCTTGGTAATGCTTTGTGACACAAAAGTAGACACATCAGTGGAAAAGGACATCAAGTACAGCAACACAAAAGAAATTACA
Source organism: Protonibea diacanthus (assembly GCA_028641955.1). Taxonomy (NCBI): domain Eukaryota; kingdom Metazoa; phylum Chordata; class Actinopteri; family Sciaenidae; genus Protonibea; species Protonibea diacanthus. The sequence continues at coordinate 14,130,441 of CM053989.1, forward strand.
TTTAAGGCACTCGTACACACTCTCCCTGTCCTGTCAGGTAATGCTGATTCAAACAGTTCTGGTTCCTCTGTGGCTTTATTTGTGTGAACATGAATTTGACTAAATTGAAGTTAGGGATTATGTCAGGGATTAAGTTGTCCAGGGGATCCAATACTTTCCTCCTTTTCTTGCATGAGTCTTTCCCCACAAAGGCAGAGTCTGCGACCTGCGTATCTCAGTAATTGACTGTTTTGTTAGCAATCCCATATGACAAATCGCCTCACACTGGACCAAAAATGTAAAGCAATCAGTGGATTTGTTTCAGTCAAATACATTATAAAATTAATGCACCAGTTTTGAGAAGTCCTTTGAAACTTGAGTTCTTCACACTATATGCATTAAAAAGGTTATTTTGACCAACTGAACTGAAGTTTCATGCTACATATACACATATAAATATGTCAGTGTTGTTCTTAGTGCATTAGACATACAAAATAAATAACTAAATGAATTTTAGAGATTGTATATTCATTTGGAAATGTCACATCACAACATACTGTGTGCAGCTACTGTGTGCAACTACTGGAAAGATTGTGAGAGAGAGAGTGTGTGTGTGTGTGCGTGTGTGCTCAACTCACCACAAGGAACGTAATGATACAGTTATCTCAATGTCATGCTGCTGTTTATGTTTTCTAACACAGCAGTTATCCAGTTTATGCTTTTTCATCTAGAAAATGTTACTTACCATGTTACTAAAGATAGTAACAGTTGAAATACTGTTCCAAAGTTTTTCTGGGTCATACGACTCAGGTTTATTTTAAAACCTCAAAGTTTATCCAAGTAAACTTGTTTTGTCAAAATAGATAATTGCAATAGAAACAAAGATTAATTAACCATTCCCTAAACCTCTTCCTTGGGTGGCAATTGTCCAATCAGGGCTTATCATAACTAGTCATAGCAGGTCTGTTGAGCTTTGGATTAAAGACAATTTAGAAGACGCAACCTGCACTTATCTAGACATTATATGCTAGACATATGTGAATACCAATGTCCCAATCAGTTGGACACGACATGAAACTTATTTAACCCCTGCTTATTTAAGTGAGCAAGAGGGTGTGTTGATGTTGCATAGTGTGTAGCTGCATTGATCGTTTTGATTTCATATAGATTAGTCTTCCACTCAATACCAGCCAATATTTTTTTAACGTTTAATGCCTTTCATCATCATATGTCATGTGAAAACATTAGATCTCCATACATTCAGACAAGGTAAAAGTGTGCCCGGGACAATCAGGAAGCATCTCTCCTGCCGAGTCACCCTTCACTGCTTCCATTACAGTTAGTTTTGTGGTTTGCGGTTAGTTTGAGACACAGTTTGTATTGATACTAATGCAAAAACAATCATCATTATGGATTATTATAGTCCTCCTTCTGTATTTTCACAGCCACCGCTCCTTGCCTAAACCAACTATTTCAAGATGTGAGAAGACACCTGATACAGATAGATCTCCTCCTGTTGTGTACTACATGTGTAAAAGAGCAAATACACACAATCTCTGAACTGATTCTTAGGACATTGTTTGGTTTTCATATGTAGAAACTGAATGGCTTTATTCATGACATGATGAAGTAGTGGAACTGTAGGAAGAGTTACTTCCTACCAAAAATAATCATGTCTTACAGCTGCTATATGAATAGTTAACAGTTAGTTAATAGTTGACCAGGAAAAAATGAATTATGTAGAGCGAACATCCTATTTAGCAAGACTCCACCAAAGAGGCAAACATAATCTGATTTCACTGTTTTTAAGTTACATAACAGAGGTAGGGAAGCAATTCACTGAACAAATTTTTAGCTGACGAATCATGTGAACTAACACTACACATGAATCAATGCCATACTAATATGTGCTGCTCTAATTAAAATGTACTCCACTGAACAAATAAAATATAAAACAAAAAAGTATTAAGACTTCTAATACAAAAGGGTGAATACATATCTTATTCTCTTACATTTATTCCTGGCACCTCAGCTCTTCTTTACACCTCCTCCTCTTCCTCCCATTCTTCACTTCTTTCTTCTCAACAAATTTTAATCTCACTTCTTCTTCACTTGCTTTCTTTACAGGTTTTCACATCTCACCCATTCTCATTTCTCTCCTGCCTTTCTCCTCACTTCCTCACTCCTCAAATTCAGACTTCTACTTCCACTTCTCTCATCAGTTCTCCTCTCCTCTTCTCCTGCCTCCTCATTACATATGTTTTCTCCTTTCCCACTGCCTTATCATCTCTCCTCCTCTTATCCTGTTTCCTCCCCTGTCCTTTACTCTTCGCTCTTTCGCTAACTTTTCATTCGGTTATTTTCATACACAAACTCTAGAAAAGTGTTACCTACATTAGCTAGGTAGTAAGCTTAAGAGGTGACGTAGCAAGGCAGAAAGCAAGAGGCCCTACTGTACAATGTTTTGGTTGACCTACAATAGATGACGATATTTCCCCAGTAATACAACTATTGCTATACTGATTTTCCAGAGGAAATGACACAAAGTTGAATAATCTTTATAGCGTAAAAGCTTCAGGGCCACCCTTCCCTCCTTCTGCCCCTGCACTATCATCAGTCATAAGCCCTAGCTAACCAGCTTACACCGGCTAACTAGCCTACACAAATAATTGTAGCCTAGTGTTAAATCAATAAGCATAATTATAGCTAACTGTTGCCATTTGGGGTAACAAATTACGTTAGAAAAAGACACATTTTTGTTTTTGTTAGTATAAATTAGCTAGCTAGCTAGCTAGCCGCAGATGTTGAAATATACTATTTCAACATCTGCTAATATACTATTTCAACATAGCTAAAACTGGCAACAGCCAGTTTTAGCTATGCTTTGTGTGAAATAATGGACTTAAAAACTGAATTTAAAGTGGTTAAGCAGCGTATGTGCTAATAAATGGTACATCGTTGGGCAGACTTTTGAAGTGTTGGTTTATCATTTTAAATAAAGTTATAATTATAAACACTGTATACATTATAACTGTATATGTAAATGTGCAGTGACAAATAATAATGATGAAATGTATAATTACAAGTCGGCTATCTCCATAATGACCAAGCACAATGAAACTTTTCTTTTGTGTAAAAATACATTTGTTCATCCTTTTTATCTACTGAAGTCTTTACATTACAGATATGCTTTGTTAGGGAGAAGCAATGCAACAAATGTAGTGTATAGATTAATTTAGTGTCCGCTCAAAGACATGAATGTTTATCACACGCTGAATTATCTCTCTGCTGACCTCAGTGTTAGGCTGACCCACAAGACAGGCTGCATTGAGATTCGACAAGACACTATATGTAAATAGTCTGGCCCCTAATTAATGAGGCTTGATTCTTCTAGTTTGACACTCATCTGTGAAAACAATTAACATTGGTGCTTCCTAACAAGGCAGAAGAAATAAATCAAATGTTAAGACAAGGTTAGGGAGTCCTCGCTCAGTGTAATTAGGACAGCAAGAACCTAAAGGCCCTTACCACTGTGCTTCATTATCAATTGACAACCTGCATGTCCCCTGACAGTGACTGATCTTCATAGGGAGCTGCTGGTGAATGCCTTTCCACGCAGCAGAATAGGGAGGAAAATGAGATTTGCAGCCTTTTGTCTCAGTGAATAGATGTTGCTCTTCCCTGCTTTCTACCTGTGTAAATTCAATCAACAAGCAGCTTTTGTAGTTGGTAATACACTTAAAGTATGAGTTTCCTTTTTATTATATTTACTCACATTCTGCCACAGTTAAATTTGAGAAATGGGCAAATTTCTCATGGAATAACTCGCAGACTGAACCTTGATAGTTTCAAGAATAGTGACATTAAATAATATGTTTGTCATACTGGCTGAACAGAGGCTCAAGAACAAAACATACAGATCAGATGAGCATTCCTCAGTCTTGCTTGTGCTTGAGTTTGACATTAAATGTAACTGCATCTGTCTTCTTCTTCCCTCACAGACGGTTTCAAGTCCCTGATGATATGTCTGAGACCGCTTTGCATTCCACTTGAGTTTTTCTTCTATTAAATAATCAAGTGGAAGCGTGTGTCATACATCTATTTTAATAAACAGGACAGTTCTGCGTGGAAAATTTCCATAATTAATCTAACAAATGTGAACTCAGCGGTGTATGTGAACCCTTTGTTATAAAGCAATTATAGCAGATGTGCATAACGGTGGCCTGAGAAACCGCTCTCCTTCAAGACATATATAGAACCTAACAAATCTCACGCATCTTTTATGTTCATGAAATAGATGATATGGGGAGAATTCTTTCCTCCGTTTCAAGAGAGTGTCCTTTTGCTTTTTTCACAGTAGATAGATTAGAGTTTTTTTTTTCTTCAAAGCCTCCCAAAGCTCTGTGTTTAATCACATTATGGCATTTCCCGCGTAGCCTTGGTATGGTTGCAGGGCTCAGGTTTAAAAACCAAGCTATGCCTTTCAATTTTTACCCTCAATTTGTACAATTCATGGTTTGCTGTTAGGGACAGAAGCCTGTATCACTGTCAGATAGATTCCTGTCTTCTATCATCAGCCTTGACATTAAAAGATAAGATTTGATCCAGATGGGATTTGATCTTTAACATTAAACTGAGGCCATGGTCTGAGTCTATACAAAATGCTATCAATCATGTCTTTAATCTCCCTCTGCTCTTCCTTTGTACTTGTGGAGCGACTTACACTAAATACAGTGAAATGTCTCCCTGCTGTTCTTCCAAAGGGATTTAGTAACATTCATTCATTAATGTTGGTTTAAGAGTAACAAATCAAAGATATTAGTGGTAATTTTCAGCAGCAACTTAAAGTATTACTTCAGCACTATACATAAAATGACATGACATAACTCACAAAGGTATGGCTGTCATTTTAATGGTTTATAAGAATCAGGCAAAAATAAAAATAAACTCTTATGTTGGAAACCACAAAATATAAATGCAGTGTGTTGCCATGGCTCAGATCACACACTCAGTAGAGGAGGAAGGAGAGGTTTCTGTGTTACCTTTAATAATCTCATGTTTCACATTAAACTCAAACTGTCTGCACACGGATATACTTATTCCAAGTATGCTTTATGTGGAAACCCCAAAAATAAACTTTTCATAAATGCATCATCGTCTGAAAAGTAGTGCCGCATCAGATCACATAGTGTACATATTGTACTGTAAGAGCTGAACTAGCAGATAACTGAAAACAGAACTTTTTTTTTGACCGGATAATAGATCTGCATGTTAAGCATTTTCACTTTCGCATGTAGTGCAGATGGAAGCTTCATTCTGCAACTAAATGCAGATGCTTACTGCTGTTTCTTTATGTAATGAAAACGACACATCGTTTTCAGAAAGTTGTTCGCTACTAACCATTTTGGTTTTTCGTTTGTTGTTTTTTTTTTTTTTTCTTTATTTATTGTTGCTTTGTATCAAAATGCACCTAAAGCCATCTCAGTGTACAGTTCATAAGTAAACAAGAAAACTGCCTAGTGTTTCAGTTGATCACCATGTATATGTGAGGATATGATGTGCTTTGAATGCTTTTTTCATTATATTGTCTGGATAAATAAGTAAAACACTTCACCCTTTTGGTAAATTGGCCAAATGATCAATCAATCATTTATGGATTACTGAATCACTACAATGCTTATCAAATTATTTAACGTGACACTGAAGCCCACTGACACTGACAGAGACACACAGAAGATCATTGTGGTGGCACTTCTGCTGTAATATCGTAACATTTTACCTCCAAACTAGCTAATCTCTGGATTAGGAAGAAAAACTGCATCAACCTAGAACACTGAAGCGAACACAAAGTTTATTTCAAGGTGTAAACATATTTGTAGCTCATCCTGTGGAGGTGATACCTAAATTTATTCAGACTAACCTCTGCCCCCCCCCAAAGTCCCTTCACTGTGAAGCACTGCACTTGATTTCTGAATCGTTGCTATCCTTTAAGAGGTACAATAATGGTCACTGTCACTGTATTAGTTTTCCGACACTGACAGCGTGACAGAGTCCATTAATCACTACAGTCTCCAGAGGACTCCCTGTTACATGATGACCTGCTCCACAGCAGAAACACAGGGACTGTTTAAAGGAACTTCACCCCAACTTGAGGAGAAAACAATAGTCTGTCATTCATTCCCTAAATACAGGATGCATGCATAACTACAAGTGTATGTGATGAATAAGCAATCCTATGCAAATTGGTTTCTGTCAGAAGATTGTGCAGCGATGTTAATAACGTGTTGTGTTGACTGTGCATAAAAGGATGAGGGACAATGCAACTCCAGCTCCACTGTTTTGTTTCCTGTGATGCAGGAAACAGTGGCTGTATCAAGGATTTAGTCTTGTAACTGATCTTTCTCTTTATTTTATTTGATTAGGCTAATCCAATTATACTTTGTTAATCAAACCCTAATAGTTGTTAATAATAATAAGAGCAAAAAAGCAAAAAAGCCCTAAAATATATTAATATTATTATAAAATATTTACAAAAAATTAGAGTTTAGATAAATATAACCAGAAAGTTGACTTACATTTGCACTAATCATTTTGTTCATAAAAAAAAAAAAAATACTCAAACATACAAACTATCTACAAACTGGAGATCAGTGTGCTATAACCAAGCAGCAACCTCTGCTGTAAAGTGAAGTCAATGCAGAAATTGCAGTTCATCAAACGGCCACTTGAGGTTGGCTACAGAACAAGTCAATCTCCATAAGTTCCCATTATGAAATGTCCAACTTCACAGCAGAAATAAACATGTTCACAGCCTGGTACAAACTTTGACATTCGTGACAACTGTACTGGGGCTGAATTTCTATTTAATTCACCATTAACTGAGAGTGTGGCCGCTTAGTTGGAGGTGGCAGACGCAAGACTGCCAAGTTGGTGCCAAGCCACCACAGCTTTACAACATCTCTTTAGAAACCTACTGTATGGGTGACGTCACGGATACAATGTCCATTCTTTCTTATTATGTTGTCTATGGTTGTAACAGTTCTTTAATAAAACCAAATTAGCCTTATTCCTACCACACAACAGTTTTCTTAAATTCAGTGTTTGCTTGAGATTCTTAAGGATTAGGCTGTTATTGTTTTATTTTTTTTCTTATTCCCTTTGCTATTTTTATGAAGAAATTCAACAGACCACCTAAAAAGACTGTACTCTACATTTCTCAATACAAAGTTTGCGGCTCCAAATACTTTGCTTTTTACTGAAGACATCTCCCTACAGGTCACAGATATGCAGATTCATGAAAAAAAATAATGTGCAAGAACAGCTGGATACTAGTTTTTTTTTTTTTTTGGAAAATGTTTCTCAAACAGGAGTAATTGTTGAGAACAAGACAAATACAAAACAGCCTTATCCTTTGACAATCTTAATAAAAAAAAAAGAAAGGAGACCTTGGTCAGTTTGGCCTTGAATTTCTTCACAGAAAAACATCAAAACAACATTCAGGAGGGCAGATCCTTTTTATGGTTACACTGAGTGCCAGACAAGTGAAGTATACCCACTTTCTGTACACCTAAATGTAAAATCTCAGTTGAGTCATTGCACAAAGAACTGCATTCTGGGGAACAAAGACAAAACTATCAAAGACGAGCGCTGCTGTAAAGGATACAGCAAGGTGAGATTTGCGGGTGGATGATAAAGAGGAAACGTTACATTCATAAATTATAAAGCAAACAATGATACATGATAACTACCAGCTTCCTCATGCTTTCCATTGAAGTTTTAAATCAATACCTACCTCGATTAGATACAATTATGGACATTCTCACAGTATCGCTTTTATGTGAGAGACTGACAGTTTGACAGCGTCCATCAATCAACGGTCCACATGATACCTGTACACATGATGGTGCACATTTTTTCAAAGACAAATACAGGATGTACGAACATCTACTGCTGCTGATCTCTTATAGTGTTTCAGTAGATTGTACAGTACAGGCGTCTTGTAGTAGAATAACAACATGCGGTACGGCATCTTGTATACTCTGTGATTGAAAAAACAAACAAACCTGAACCTTTGTATAAAGAGGTCTTGCTACTTTCTGGAAACATGCTCAAAGAAAATTGTGTAATGTAGTGAGAAAAAAAAAATTGCAAAGTGAGATATGAGGGAAGAAAATGTTCAGGACAAACTCATCTTTCCATAATCCCCTAGTCTCTGCGCTCCCGCCCCTCTTTCCAACCTCCAATTACAAAGAGAAGAAATGCCTCGCTTTTTACTCCTCAGAAATACACAGGCTCTACATCAGAACTCAATTTGGTTTGGTAATGAGACTGCGCTTGTGCATTTCCCCATGCAGACAGCCCAATCTTCAATTGCCAGCACACATGGGGGCTTTGCTTAGCAGGAAGGCTCTGAGGAAATAGACTAGTAAAAGTGTTGCCTTTTTTCATTTGGATGAAACTTAGAGCTCACCTTGTGAAGTCTTTTCAAAATGACCTTGAGAAATTTCCAAGGTCTGAGGAAGAACATACTTTTAACGACGGCATTGAATCATTTTTTTTGACATGGATCCTATAATAATGTGAACAAAGCAATGTGAATAAAGGTTTTTAAGGCCGCGGGTCAAGGCAATACCTGCACCTAAGTGGAGTATTCTCTTTTTGCATGTAAGGTGTAACTAAGGTGTAACTATTTACAAAGTAGAGCTCCATGGGATTAGCTTAGTGTAGGTTTATGTGACACGTTTCCTCCAGGTGAACTACAGTGACTGTTACCTGTAGCAAATGCTACTGTATACTGTATATGTATTGTCTGTGTGTGTGTGTGTGTGTGTGTGTATATATATATAATCAAATAAAGCAATGAACACTGAAATCACCATAATTAAAAAATACTGTTGAACATTTGTTGTTTGTTGTTCAGAAATAGCAACTGCCAGAGCAAATGATGGAGCAATTTGTCACAGTAAACAGAGCTCAAGCAGATACAGCCGAACCCTCAACACAGTCTAAGACAACCAAGCCTGAGCCAACAGAAAGATACTTTGCTGTGGGGCAGAACTGTAAGCTCATGAGACAAAACACTCTTTGTTAAAGGCAGCAAAGATACTTCAAATTACAAAGCACGCGTGTCCTTGAAAATCCCAAATTTGAGCTAATTGTACTTTTGAACATAACTAAAGAAATTCATTTAACCATTTAGCAATGATTTTTTATTCATTGTTCAGTTTAGTGTATTATTTTTAGCCTTTGCCTGAGACTATAAGGGTTGGCCATGAAAAGAATATCTACAGTTCTTACAGTTAAAAAGGTTGGACAAAGAGGAGGGGAAAATGATTCCTGCATGAATTGTAAATTGTAATAAAAATAATAATTTCCTTGCCCTATTTTTTCAAATATGTGTCCCTGAATCTCTCCATGTAAAGCAAGATCCATCCGGTTGACATGAAAGGGGATTAAACCAAGTCTGATTTACACACTGTTCAAGTAAAATTATGATCAGCTATACTTTTCAGCGTGTGCAAAGAGGATTGGACTTACATAGTCGTCGTATGATTCATGTGTGACTGCTAACAGTGGGGGCCTGTACCCAGCACTCCCTGCAGCACCCCTGGCTCTCGGAGCTTGTACCTCTCTTGTTAAAACAGTTGTGGGAAGTTTGCTGTGTGGTGTTGCTGCTGTCCCCCGAGGGGCTGCTGCACTCCTTCCCGTGCCTCTGTGGCCCCTGGTGAAACAAATGGACAAACAAAGCGTCAACTCTCCCGAAGAATCTTATTTTGCGATATTTGTAAATGAGCTGGAGTGATTTCAGAGAAAAACTGGAGTTAAGACAGTAAGAAATCTGTTCAGTCCCTCTTATCGTTGCATATGTGAAGGCTGCCTTACTTGGTGGTTGTCATACAGATAAGCATAACTCCCACTGGCACTGAGGTAGATCTTGTAATGATCAGGAGGCTGAAGAGTATCACTTTGTGTCTTTCTCAGCTCCGCAAACATGCCTGCGAGATGCAGCTTGGTTATTTCAATAACCAAATGGAGCAATGCCGAGCCTGTGTTTGCACAGAATCACACCTCCATCTGCCCGAAGCTGCTGAAGACATTTTGGTTGTAGTGAGACAAGCGGTTTTCAAAAAGAGCATTGACTTATTTAACCTTGTCCAGTAGAGAAGCATTAAGGGCTAAAGGACTTGAGGCATGAGGAATTGAAGGTGTATTGTTTCTTTTATGGAGATGTGAAAGCCCAGTAGCAGTACCACATGAACACCACAGGGATTGAAGGGTTTAGCACCACAAAGCCATCTATTGTCTGCTAACTTCACATTTTAACGGCAGCATGATGTGGGTGGGCTAGGATACCCTTTCTTCCTCTGGCACATGCTTTACTAGGTAGCAGTCCATTGTGAACCAAAAATAGACACTAAAAATGGAATTACTGATGCATATTTTTCATGCAGATTTACAATAATCGCTTATCGGTGTGCCATAAGGAGGAAATCTGGGGTATGAAAGTGATGGTGGTGACTTTAAATTGGGGGTGCCCCATGTTACTGCTGGATTTAGCTCATCTACATATACTGCTTGAATTAGGCCAGGCTGTCATAGCGAACCGTACCCGCTTACTCCCAGGGGACCACCACGGCTCAGGTAGATTACGGACAATTTGCTCTAAAAACGGGGACTGGAAGAGGCAAGCATTTCACACGAGCAGCTGCACGCTTGCTAAGCCAATCAAATTCTCTGCAACATTAAGTTTCTCCATAGCTGGTCCTGTCTACACCCTAAAATCCCCTATGGGATTTTTATGGTAGACAGGAAAAAAAAAATATTTTAATTATCAAGCAGACCTAAATATAAGAAGTTGAGAAGGAAATACTGTTTAAAGTAGCCGGAGGAAGAGAACAGGTTCATCATCATTAATCTGAAAATTCACCATGAAGCTGGATACTTTTTAAAAAATCATTATTAAAATATGTATTTTAGTTTTAGTTTTATTTAAGTTTTAGATTATCCATAAAAGTGTAAGTTGTCAGTTCCTTAATGATATTCTACATTTTTTCCCCTTATCTTTATTGTACTCGTTGGAAAAAAAAATACAATACAAGCCGTTAATAATTTTTCATAAAGTGAGTTTTTGGGGGCTCTTAAAAAAACCTGAGAAAATGATTGTCAGTCTGAGAGAATAACCCTGAAGATGTCATCCAGGGCTTCCTTGTAGAGTTGGAAGTGGAGGTGTGACGTTTTAATCATGTGGGGTAATTGATCTGGAGAGCCACTGCTGCACTAATATATTTTTTAATCCAATTCTTGCAAGCATGTAGGGGTGTCACGATCATAGAAAGTATAAAGAATGGACGTCACATCCATGACGACACCTATAGATTTCTGACAGTGGAGTCAGTGGTGGCTCTGGCTGCGGCCATCTTGACAGTCCTGCCTCTAAAAATGGGTAAAAATGTGGCTCATCAGTGGACCTGAGGCGGGCTGAATGATGCCTGGCTGCTCAAACAAGTTGCCTGTAACGGCACCCGCCTGCAGTTTGTGGCACTTCCGCATTGGCTTCACTTCACAGCCACAAAGGTTGTTGCTTTCATTCACACAATAAGGTTCACACTCCAACATAGTAGGTGCCAGTAAAGTACACATTTTTTTGGCGCAGACAGAAAATTTTTTATTGTGACAGCCTGACTTTGAACTTTCCCAACTTGGAAGGGGAAGTGCAGTCCTAACTTAAGTCTTAACCATTATCTGGACTGTAAGTACATATAAGTTATATGTTACATAGAGGTTTTTTACCTCGTGGATATTGTGGTTGCTGGTCGTACACTCCTTCCTTGCGCACTTCTCCCTCTGTTCGACTCGTCAGAACCATTCAACAGGGAGAGCTCTCTCAGTTGTTCCTGTCTGATCTCATCATTGTAGTCCTGGGGGAACAAAATACAGTATATATATATAAAAAATATATATATATATATATATATATATAAAAGAAGGAAGGACATTTGTCTTCTGACTTGCAACAGCAGCAAATGTCATCAAATTAAAATTATCTTGACACACACAGGAAACACATGGCGTCGTTGAGCAATGAATACTCAGTGAAGACTGTTTTCTTTTGGTTATGTATGCAGGCGAGAGATTAGAAAAGTAAAAGTAAAAAAAAAAGACAAATAATCCTCAAAAGAGCTGTGGATTCATTGTTAGCAGTTTGTATGATTGAAAAGAAGAGGAAAAAAAGGGTGGAAAAACTTTTTCTGTTGAGAGGTTTGCAGAAATACTGAATTTATGACAACAATTTACTTTTTGCATGTGCACAGGATTTCCAGAACCTGTATGTTAAGAAGGAGGACAAAGGGGAAATTAAAAAGGACCTCTTCTCACTTATAATGCAACAAAAAAATATTCCTGATTTCGTTGGCACGTGTGGCATATAATTGACAGTTTCAACAACTTTGTGTGGAATATCGTTATCTTGTGATTCTGAACCATTTTTCTCAACCCGTTATCAAACATGATCATGATACGGATCATTACACAGCAGATAAGGGAGTGGACAAAGCAGTATTCATTATCTTGTCATTGCTGACAGATAAACAGGCTTATTTCTGAGAAACACATAGGCAAAGCCCTCAAGATTTGGTACCTCCGGCAAAATGATTCTGTAATGATGACAAAGCAATGAAGGCAGCGACCAATTTCTTTTGTTGACAACAATGTATGTACTGGGTATGACAGTGAGTGAGTGTCTGAAAGGCCACCAAGCTGAAAAACGTACATCGCCCAGAACACATTTTAAAATAATTAAAGGCCAGTTTGCATGTTGAGTTTCCAGAAATGTGACATAGTATAAGAGCTAAAAATGATTTCTCCTGGTCTACATTAATCATCCCTTTTAAACCTTTTATAGTCTTCTAACGTGAAGTGAACGACATCTTTGTGCGAGCATGAATCCAACCAGTAAATTAACTGCACATTGATTCATGAGATATGATTCTGCCTAGAGTACATTGATAAGGGAAGGATGGGACATGAATGGGTGTGCGGCCTCTGTGCGCGTTAGATTACAGCTCACATGTACAGTATAATCTAATATGCTGATGAATTAGTGTCAGCTTTTATTTTTATACATCTTTTCATGTCGCTCTCATTCATTATGTCAGCCCACTATACTAAGTCATGAGCATATCACAGGTTTTTTGCATTGTTTTGACGCTGAATGTATTGAGATCTTCAACAAAAGGCTATTATTAGATTTAAATAATACCGTGTGAACTCCCCCGAAAAAATTGTGAAACTCATTTATGGTCTAAATGTGTGAAAAGACTCATTATCAGATGTCAACTTTCACACTCTTCACACTCTTTGTGTCATCATTTTCTTTTTCTTTTTCTTAGCTCGAGAATGTTAGTAGGTCTCTTCAGCATGAGCTGCTCATTTTCAGTTTTCCAACACTTCTACCACAATACCTCAAAAAAGTCCCTCTCCACTCAAGTGTAGCTATAAAATGTAAAAGTTAGTGTGTACGGAAAAGATGATTTTGCGACATCACAATGAGTCTGGTAGCCAATCATGGTCCAATATATTGGACCAATTTCCACAGCCTCCGGCACACAATAACGAGGATGAACTTTCTGTGAAGTTGGAGACAGCTTGTATCCAATGGTTAAAGGTTCCCTTTGGAGGTTTTGACCACTATTAATGCTGTGCAGCAATGCTTTAATGCAAAATGGGCAAAAAAAAAAAAGGAAAAAAAAAAGCAGTGTTTAGTTTGTCCATTCTGGGTTATTGTAGAAAGATGGTGGTTCAACATGGTGAACTCTGTGGAAGAGGACCCACAGTATCTCTCTCTCTCTCTCTCTCTCTCTCTCTCTCTCTCTCTCTCTATATATATATATATATATCTGACAAAAAAAAGACTCTTCTATGTGGTAACGATGACTAGACCTTTAAAGCAGAGTATTTCGTATACATCTTAAAACATGTGTGAAGAGGGTCTTTAAGATCTTGACTTGACTAGATGACACCAAAACATCTTCAACCATCCATTTTGAAACTTTCATACAAGTGTTTCACTTCATTGTATTCGGAGCAGAATAACCTTTGTTCACTGATGCCAAAATATTCAGCCTCTCATGCAGCAAAACACCAAAAGCATCACTTCATAAAATCACTTCATATTTAAGCATTTAACATTTGGAATACTGAATATTTTCTAAAGTATTCTGGGGGCATTATACCTTCATTCAAATGTGAACTGTAGACATGTGGCAGGAAATGATGAGAGTGAGAGGTGGAAACAATGTGCGACAAAAGGTCCCCAGCAGGAACTGAACCAGGGACATTGTGATCACAGTACGCTGTACGTGGTATGCATCTTAACATGTAACACCAGCATATATATATATTTTTTTGTAAAAGACTGCTACTGTACTCTAAATAATAAACAAAGGTGGCAGAATGACATACAGCGGATGTCACGTTGTCAGAGCTCTTCATTTACATTAACGGCATATGTGTCATGCACACACCATATGATGATGAACAGATTCTGACACCCACCTGTCACTGAACAAGAACAAAAATATCATCATGGTAGATTTCCAAAACGTTTGACACGCAGCACACATGTGCTTCTCTTGTTAATGAATTAATAAGGCCCACAGCGTTCTGTTGGTTTGAAGGAGACAGGCACGGCCTTTAATTGGAAAGCTGGCAGCTTATCCGAAGCACAACAAATATGCCAGGGCTTGTAAAAGTTGACTGTTGACAGAGACGTTAACATGAGAATACAGAGATAAACCCCCATGCTGAGGCTTCTCGGGTCAGACTGTTTGCTCGCTGAGATTAATTCTGACCATGCGTGACCTTGTACACACACGATGCCCTTCATAGAGACTTTAAGGGGTCACCGCATGAAGCATGGCGATACCAATCACTCTTGTGTTGGGGCCTACCTGTTACACCTCTCTGTTACCAGCTGTGTTGACTGATTTCTTCCCTTGTGCATTTTGTCTATATCTCAGTGATATGAATCTGTTGGCTACAGCCAGAAGTGCTCCTATATCCTTGGATTGTTTTTTTTGGCAAAAATACACATCGAAACGATCAGGGTTTTGGATAATAAATCTCACTGGGTTTAATCTTTAATTAAAAGAGATGTTCTTAAGACCTTGAGGCTGCAAGTGGTGTGATTCTAAAATATATTTTCTCTAACAACAAATAAATAAGTGACCAAACACAACAAATAAATTCCAGCTTTTGAATAAATCTAGACTGTAGCTACAGGGACAACTTGATTGTTGTTATCACACATGAAGATATCAGATAGATGTCAGGAGATGCACTGGTTTCTTTGGAGAGCAGAATTCAGCAGAATATCATCGGTAATAAGCAGTATATCCACAGACTGAGCAGATTTATGGCACATGGTGAATGAATCCGAGAGCGAAGTAAATGTGTGTTGGAATGTATCTCATGTTAGATCAGCTGACGCACAGGACTCATACCAGGCTCATCTCGGCTACCTCGCCACCCTCTCGTATCTGGTGTAATGGGGTGTCTTAGAAAAAGCTCTCACAAAGTGTTGTGTCCGCAGAATTTAAGTGTCGCTCCGTAACGCAGCCGGCACAAAAGTCAGCATCCACATGCGATTTGCAGGGGCGTATGGTTTCACAAACACAAACTCCAAATACACACAAGTGGTTCTGATATTGTTACAGGCACCAATTCATTAAAACCTTTTCAAAATCAACGGGATGGGAGAAGGGGACTTCATGAAAGACCGTGGTTTGCATGGTGAGTGGATTGTTTTCAGAATGTGGTAAAGAAAATGGTAAAAATATTATTTTGCATCTGTCATCTGTTTAGATGAATCACTTCACCCCTCTTGGAAAGGGGTGTCAAAATCCTATTTTTTTCTACCTTAAAACGTCTGGAAAATCGTCATAGTACATGCTGCCATGAATAACAACCTCCTCAAAGCTGTTCTCATCCTCCCAAAACACATCAGGCTCGTTGATCCAGAGACACAGAAGCAGTCACGCAGCTGCAGCAGCTGTTAATCTGCATCTTGGTATGTTTGTTTTACGTATTGTGCTATACACTTGTACGTTTTTCTGCATGAGCTGCTTATTAACAAAAGAACTCAGTTGGGTGTAGATCTGGACTTGATTTGATACCAGAGGTTTACATTTATTACTATTCATTGTCTGTACTTGTGTATTTCACTTTATTGTGCTGCTTCATGACCATGGATGGATTAAACACAGAAGGATCAGTGCTTTTAACGCATAAGTGGACTGCAGTGTCACGCCCCCTACACACCTGGAATTTGCATATATCTGTATACTGTATTATGCGCTATTAAAGACCAAAATCTATTACTAATGCACAGTTAAATATGGATTCTTTCAAATCATGAGTTCAGAGTTAACAAATCGTACCTCCCCCGTTTCCTCTGCAAAATTAGCTCTGCATTGTTAAGAACACCTGCAGTCTGGATCTCTACTGAAGATATTAATGCAGATGACTGTGCATAAGTGCTCGCCCCTGCAACACTGTTGGCACTCAGGCTCATTTTTTGGGATCATATGGACGAAATAGATTCAATTTAAAACAGACCTGAGACACTTTTAATAGCACATTTATTTTGGTTTGATTTTCATATTTGACTTTATGCAAAAACAAATTACTGCATTATCTTGTTCAAGCATCTGTGTCACCCTCTATGTGCCAAAATGCTCCCCACTGCCGTTTGGCCCGAGATGAAGGCCACAAACTCATCCAGCTGAGAGCGGGATCGTCCGTCTGTCTCCACTGCTTCCCACTCTCAGGCTGTATATATATATACACAACAGTCCAGTCATTAGGTTCCTGTTGGCGCTTTTCTTTTCTTCCTTTTCTAAAGTGCACAACTCTGAGCTGACAGCACTGACAGCATTTACAGTTGTCGACGAAAGGCGCCCCTGGAATTTTTCCAGAAAATGCACCATTTCTCCCAGAAAAGTGTTGCAGTTACAGATGTTTTGGTATACACGTTTATTTCCTTTAAGTGCAGTGGAACAACACAAAAAAAGCAGGAAAAAAAGTCAAATTTGACATTATTTTACACAAAACTCAAAAATTGGGTTGGACAAAATTGTTGGCAGCCCTCAACTTGGTTGCACACCCTTTAACTGAAACCAATCGCTTCCTATAACCATCAACAAGCTTCCTACACCTCTCAACTAGAATTTTGGAGCACTATCCTTTTGCAAACTGAGTTTTCAAAACCTCTCAGATTTGAAAGGTGCCTTCTCGCAGCAGCAATTTTGAGATCTCTCCATAGGTGTTCTACAGATTCATTGCTGGCCACTTCAGAATTCTCCAGCGCTTAGTCTCCAATCATTTCTGGGTTTTGGGTCATTGTCCTGCTGGAACACCCATGACCTCTGACACAGACCCAGCTTTCTGACACTAGGCCCTACATTACGGGCCAAAATCTTTTGATAATCTCCAGATTTCATGATTCCTTGCACACAGTCAATGCACCCAGTGCCTGAGGCAGCAAAACAACCCCAAAACATCTTTGAACCTCCACCATGTTTGACTGTAGGTACCGTGTTCTTTTCTTTGTAGACCTCATTCCGTTTTCTGTAAACAGCAGAATGACATGCTTTGCTAGAAAGCTCTACCTTCGTCTCATCTGTCCATAAAATGTTCTCCCAGAAGGATTGAGGCTTACTCAGGTACATTTTTTACAAACTGCAGTCTGGCCTTTATCTGTCTCTGTCAGAAGTGGGGTTCTCCTCGGTCTCCTGCCATAGAGCTTCATCTCATTCAGATGACGACGTATGGTTCGAGCTGACACCGTTGCAGGACAGCCTGAATTTATGTGGAAGTTGACTGAGGTTGTTTATCCACCATTCGAACTAACCTGCGTGGCATTCTTTCGTCAGTTTTTCTCTTCTCCATGCTTGGTGTGGCACACACAGGCACACAAAGGTCCAGTCAACTTTTATACAATCTAACTGGCTTCAGGTTTGATTTCTATATTGCCAGCACTTGTTACTTGCCACAGGTGAGTTTAAACAAACATCACATGCTTGAAATGAAATTATTCACCCACGTTTTAATAGGGTGCCAGTGATTTTGTCCATTTTTGGAGTTTTGTGTAAAATAATGTCAAATTTGGCTTTTTTCTTTTGCTTTTTTGTGTTGTTCCAATGCACTTACAGGAGATAAACGTGTATACCAAAACATTTGTAATTGCAACACTTTTTTCTTGGAGAAATGGCGCATTTTCTGGAAAAATTCCAGGGGTACCAATACTTTTGTCCATGACTGCATGTAGTTAGATTTTGCTTGTGGGAAGAGCTGAGGGCTCCCATAAAACTGACAAACTGATAAAACAACTACACAAACACAAACTGCACATCCTCTGTGTGCTTTAGTAGCAGCTGCTCAGAACTAAATGAATAACATGCACAAAGTATGGATATTCAAAAACGGTTCTGCAGCTGATAATGATTTTTAAAGAGTGGGGCGTTGGTTTCGTTAAATTGAGGGGTAATATATTTACTGGGACATCATTTTAAAATGAATTTGACTTTGGTAGAAAGCGGAGCACATTTGGGTTTGTGTTCAAAGACAGATGAGGAGAGAGGAGTACAAGTGAAGTCAGCTCAAATCCTCTGGTACATACTTCAACCGGCAGACACTTAACTACACATGTGGCATTGAGGGAGACAGTTATACATCTCTGTGATCCAACCTGCTGCCTTAGTTTGAGTTCAGTTTGGTTTCTGTCACACGAGCAGGTGTAGATTGGTCACTGGAGAAGTAGGAGTTTTCCTGGAGGGCCGGAAGACAGAAGAAGTAGTGTTGCCAACCAGCTGGCTCGAATCAGGCATTTTTCTAGCAGGATCGTAAATTCAGTCCATCTGTCCTCCTGGGCCAACTTTTCCTGGCTATATTCTACCTTTCACATGCAGAGCGGACAGCAAACTGATCACATTAAAAAATGTTGTCCGTCAATTAAGAATCACTCTCCTGTAACACTATGTCGATGGACAACAAGCAAAACACATGCTTCCTCCTTGTCAAACCTGGTGCATTAGCCACATTGCAAATCAACCGGCAACAGTTCAGCAGGAGATTCTGGTGCGCTAGAAGTAGTTAATGTAACTTATCTCGTGCAGAGATAATGAGCATGTTACAGAGAACTTGTAAGGTCACGTCTTTCTATAACCACAACTCCAGATGTTTTTCATACTACCGCCACTGACTCAAGTACTATAACAGTTGAGGCAATTTATCACACTTCACACAGTTCCGTCTGGAACTACATGAGGCTTTTATACAACTTGTTTCACCTATGCAGCAGTACTCACAGCTGTAAACAGACTTATGTGTACAATTGGAGGAATCCCCCCCTAAATGAACACATTTACATTATTCTGCCTGTTGGAAATATAACAATTACAGTTAGAATGAACAATATTAACAAGTGCATGCTGATTTTTTTTTTTTTCAACCAAACTGAGATCTATTAGCAATTCACTTGAAGTCGCACTGGGAAACACAGTGTTGCAGCAGTAAAAACAAAAAAGGTAACCAGCAGGATGTACTCTCCACCAGAGGCAGGGAACATCTGTCGCTATGGATACTGACAGATGCCTGTTGTGTCACATTATGTGCAGTTTATTTGCAAGTCCATAAGACCCCTGGAGCAGCGAGCATGTCCTATAAAATAGATGTTTTCATATTTTCTGTGTTTTTATTGACATGTATAGTATTAGTTGAATTTAGGGACAAAGTGATGACTGTCTTAAATATACTGGGATTTTGTCCACACACGAAAAGATGTAAGGATGGGAATGTGAGGTCAGATGAAGCAACAAGATCTAACTGCAAGATGCTCTCCCCAGTGTTTGGCAGCAATTCTTTGGATAAGCATTTATGATAATACATCAGCACTGGAGGATTTTTATTGTCAACTTCTGCCAGTAACTGCTTTTGGATGGATCACCAAATATGGCAAACAGTGCATTCTCATCCACAGTAATGATTTTCAGCCCTTTTGTCACTTAGATGTAAAATCCGACTCAATTGGTTCCTTCCTAATAACCCTGCATCATTAGTTCTGCTGGCAGATTTTCACAAAAGATTTAAACTTCTGTCTGGCCTCAGCTTATTGAATGTGTGTGCTCATTTAAAAAGAAATGTATTGCTGCCAGTCCTGTGTGTACACTAATTAGAAAACATGTTTGCACTTCTATAAGAATAATTTAGAACACACACAATACCTCATCTTTTCTCAAGGTACTGCAATTAAAGCGAGAGCCGAAGCTCTGCCTGCATGTATTTATATTCATGGAAAGACTGTGGAAGCGAAGCATAATATTTACTGCAGTTTATATCCCCACCCCCTCCAAAACAGTACATAAAAGCCCCTGCCGATCTGAGAGAGGAGCAAGAGGAACCAGCTGACCTTTTTATTACTAGAACAGGCTGGAGTGGATCGCACAGTGCAAAGCGCATCCGAGTGCCAATGAGACCCTGAAGGAAATTAGCATTTCTGACTAAATGTACATCTGGTGTGATATTTACTCCACAAATCTCACCAAATATGTTTTAGCATATATGGGCACGTTTACAGTTGCAATATATGCTCTGGATGCATGCCATGTGGTTTTTCTCGAGGTGTGGATTTGAATGCAAATTGTCAGATGACAACTCAAAGGTTCACGAGTTGGTGTTGGCAAGAAGCTAGCAGCCTTGCAAGCAGGAAAACAAATGCATTTTTCTTTCTATGAATCATTTATCCTTTATAAACTTTCAGCAGTTTGAAGACAAAGAAAATCTGATATGGAAGACATGCTCAGTGATTACAGAGATTAATTTTCCTGAAAGATAACACATTAGGAACAAATAAATAACAATTTCTTCACTTGTTTTTTTTGGCAGCCTGTGTTAAGTAATTTGTTTTTGGAAGGATATGAACTGCCGTGCAGATGTAGCATCATCATCCTCCTGGCCCAGTGAACTGACATGCTTGTAAGAACATTGGCTTGGTGTAGGAAGAAGCATGAACCCCATAAAGTAGACTCATGCAGCACAGGTCCCTCTATTAGGCTTGTCACATTTGCAAAGCCTGATTAATATTTACAGCTTAGACTCAGCAAGTGTACACAACATGCACATTAATTATTGCTAAGTTCTCCAGGCTATAAGTTGCTGGAGCCTTGCAAGTTGTTCCATACTGCTCTTTAATTGCTGAATACATTATTTTTCATTTGTGAGGAAGGGCTTGTAGTGCAGGGTAGTGGTTGTAATGAAGAGAAAAACTTCACACTTATATCTTACTCTTATGTAAACAAACCCTCGATACTGTAAACTCAGAAACTGTTTGCTTTGTGCTAATAACAGCCTGGTGGAGAAATTACCGAGTCAGCAGTAATGACTGATGTTCACACATACGACACAGGAATAAAAATGAGGAAATAATAAGGTGAAGTATTAAACTTACTGGAACTAGGAATTTTTTAATCTCCTCCAAGGCGTGACTCATGCGGGAATAGGCCTCTCCAGGTGGAGCAAAGACTTCAATTAAAACATGAAGATCATTACTCAGATGGGCATATTTGGCCTCCCCGCTTTTTCTCAATTCTTCTTCCTGTAACAAAAAAAAAAAAAGAAGAAGAAGAAAAAATCCATAAATGAGCACTTCAGTGATTAATATACTAATATGCTAGCTGTAACATATATCACATTATAGTTGCTTGGATTAACAGTATCAAACTATTTCATAAAGATGTATCAATTCAGTATTCAGTAGTTTTCTCTATATTGTTCATTGCATTTTGAAAAAAATAGTGAAATGTGAAATTCAAATATGTAATTGTATGAATGTTTTAATAAAGACCGTTTGGACAATTCTTGTTCCTCTGCTTCCTGAAGGTTGCAAGTGAGAATGCATGTGGCTCACCTACTGTTTGTAGCACTGTTTCTGTGCAAGTCAACGATCCAGATTCCCCTGAAGGTGCCATTTTTCAAAGCCCCCTTTCCCCCTGTCCACCCAACTCCACATTTGGGCAATAAAATTACCTCATAAATTCACAAGAATGCAGGAAAACAGTCTCTGAAATTAAAAAGAATCCCCTGATACACTTGCTAGATTTGGTCTCCTGATTTATGCTATGATGTCTGGAAGATGGCTGATCAATCAGACTTATTCATCATTAACTATGATTACCGACTTGGCTTTGTATCTGTAAATGCTTTAGAATTATGAATTTGGCTGCTAAACCTAAAACAAAATTCTTGCTTGGTTTGAGGATGTTTACTCATAAATGTACCAACTTCACTGATATTGAAATTCACTCCCAACTAAACTGAAAACCTGGCAGCCCTCTGTAGTTAAGTGTGTTAGCTTGCTATCACTTGCTATTTAGCAAATTAGCCTTGCAGGTATTTTGTCAAAAGCCAAAAGACTTGACAAATTGAAAATTTGACCTGATGCTGCTATTAGAGGAAAAGTCAGGGGATTGCCAAAGTCAGTATAATTCACTCTCCAGGCACCATGAATGTCTGCACAAAACTTCATGGCAATCCATCAAGTAGTTGTTTCGATATTTTAGTCTCGACCAACAGACAATAGCCTCCCGAGAGCCATACTGCTAGCTTGATTAAAAATCTATACTGAGCCATATGAAATACTTGTGCTCTTAAATCATTTTGAAGAAGAAGAGCGTTTGATTCTAACTTTTTTCCTCCTTTCATCATGAGCATTTCTCAGACAGGCAGGCTTTAACCTGCAGTAACATTTGTGATTCAGCTTCAAGACAAAGAGTTACTTGAGCAATCACTACATCATCAGGAAGACACTTGAAGCACATGCATAAACATTTCTGAATGATCCGTGGCCTTTCCTTCACCTCACGGAAAGAATAACTTAACTTCTGGAAAATAATTACTGTTCATCTGACAACTACAGCAAACGACTAAAATTATAGACTAGACAGTACAGCTCAGTCATAGATTCTGGCACCAGTGAGGCTGTTGGTGACTGTTTTCCAATAGAAATCGCCTCTTTTTTTTTTGTTTATTTGTGGTGAAAAATGCTCTGCAGGCTCCACTCCAAAACAGCTTCAGGAAATGTTTAAATGGATAGACATCTTGTGACCCAGACATGGCATATAGTTCAAGTCATCTTGATGGTCAGTAATGATTTGTTGGCTGCTGGAGCCAAATGTCTCTGAGGTTCCTCAAAAAGCAAAATCAAGGAAGAAAACGACAGAAATAGCGTCCGTTAAACAAAGGGACTTACTGTTCAGACATGCAAAAATCAGTAAGCGGGGTACGGCAAGGTAACGAGGTGCAGCTGGAGAGGCAGCAGACTGATTAGCAGATGACGGACAGGTGTGTCAGGAAGGGAGACACACTGAGGACGCCCGGTGGACAGGTGAGGCGTGACAAGTTTGATAAATGAAACAACAGACACACATAGAGATCCTTCCGTCTACGGGGGGGGGGGACAGAAGAGAAAGGAGATGGAAATGATGCAGGTGCCACCATGATAGACACAGACAGGTGCGGCGTGATTTCTGTTTCTACATTAATTATGAGATTAGTCTCTCCTTGCTAAACAAGAGCATGCTGTTGTTAAAGCAGAATTAATTAAGAGGACTGATACTGTGATATACATATATTATCATCTTATGAATTTAACATGGTGAACCTGTTAGCAAATAATTTCTTAGCACCGAATGTGGAGCAACATAAGCATTTATTTAGTCATGTTTTGTCTACCTGACAAGTGTTCACAATCACTTCACCTCTGTCGTTTTGGTTTCGAGTCCTGAGGGAAATCTCTGGCTTTTTAGCTGCTAAATGCTCCACTGTGTTCACCAGCTAGCTCCTAACTTTGTTCTAACTTTTTGGTGTGAGAATTAATTTAAATAGCAAAGTAGCGGGCTTTCAAACCAATACAGCGAGTTAAAAGCTAAAATTCTTGTTGAGGGGAGCATCAGAGTCCGTGATAATTCCCATTACATAATGTCAATGAAATCTAAAAAAAAAAGTTACTAGAGCAGCTTTGAAGCATCATATAAAGATAGCTAAATTAAAACAAATGCAAAGAAACACTGGCTAAAAATAACAGTTTCCGAACACCTTCCGTTGCTCGATTATTATTATGTGTTGCACACTTCTGACCACACACCACGTTTTATGGTTTTAAGATTCAAAATGACACAAATAAAGACTTTGAAGAAAATATCCTTACAGATTACTTATTCATTTGCTGAATAACATTTTGTGCATATTTTAAAAGCTACACAAACATGAGTGCTTTAACAATGAAATGAAAGCGGACAAATCAAAGCAAGAGAGCTCCACGGGATACAAAAAAACAACAAAACATAATGAATGTAAAGAGGTGAATGTTGAGTTTTGGAAAGGGGCACTGAGTTAAAGCGAGTCTACGAAAAGGCACTGAAGTAAACAGAAGATGTTGATCCAGGCTCCTAATGCGAACTGTTCTCAAGTCTGATGACAAGTGAAGCTCAATCCCCTTAAAGTCTTAACCCAGGCCCTTAGGGGCCCTGTCAGAAGCTTCACACTGGCTTTAAAGGCTTAAAAGATCTGTAATATAGCTCGGGGCCAGTCCTAACTGTGTTTCAAAAGAACCTTTTAAATCGTAAAATCAATTCTACACTGAACAAATCAGAAGTGATGTCAGACCTGGAGTGGAGTCTTTTTTTTTTTTTTACTTAGACTAGTTACAAATGCAGCTGGAGCATACTGAATGATTATTCAGTTATTCCAAAATTAATACAGATAAGGACTTTTTTTTTTTTTTTAGCATTTTACCTGTATTCATTTATTCATTCTGCACTGCAACAATGTGGTGCTGCTTTGAGTGTCAAATGCTTCGCTCAAGGACACTCTGATTATGGCTGTTAAGGGAAGCGAGAGTGCTCATATAATACACTCTTCTCACCAAGACAATCTGAGGATTCAAACTTTTGTCCTTGCATCACAGGGCCGTTCGCTTCCCTCTGGGGGGAATCAGCTTTAATTAAAAAAATCACTCCTAAAATTTCAGCAGGCTTTCACATTCACTAACAGAGAGCCTAGGTCATTATGAATCTGATCAAAACGTGCAAGCGGGCAGATAATCGTGTCTTTGAGCTGTTTTAATACTTCGTCACTGAAATGTCTGAGAGGCTGCAGCGCACACAGAGCTATACATTAGTTGCGATCATAGCAGCTTGCCTGTGTGTTCAATTGATCAATATTATATGTTTGTACTGCTAGAGACTTTCCTCTCTTTAACCTTGCAGTGTTTGTGGTAAACAGAGTAGAGTCAGGGAGGTGAAATGAGTCCTCTACGCTTTAGCTCTGTGACTCAGCACCGTATTAACCAGGCTAATATCTGTGCACAAGGTGTAATATTGTGTAATATTGGCCATATGGTGTAATATTACTGGGTGGGCTGCTGCAATTCTCGGAAACGGAGATGTTACACTACTGCTAGACTGATGCACCCTACTGCTGGAACTGGATGAAATGGCAGAAATGTGTGATGATGATGGGCTTTTGCTTGTCATGGGGCTCTGTCTGTACCACACCGCCTTGTGATTAGCTGCCTCGAATGGCAGCCAGCCTTTCAGTCACGACCTCACACACGGTCAGACTGTACACAAAATCAATATCACTAACAGAAAACACCAAACTCTAAATCTGATCATTTCATAGCCGGCTTTGGGGAAGATACTTGTAGAGTGCCTATTATTATTCTTTGTGCTGCACAGAACACCATGTATCCAGGTGAAAATGACATGTCGCCGTGTTAGTGATACGGACACTTAGTAATTGATTTTTTTTAATGATAAACAATCATTGTATTATCAGAACTTAAAATCCATGTAAAGTAAGAATAAATATGTGTTCTGAGTCTGTCAGCGTTATTGACCACCCAGCGGATTTTGAATGATTAATAATATTGACAAGTTTATGAAATCAGGTGCCCCAATCGGGTAATAATGAGCAGCATTCTCAGCTCCAGGGCTGTGGGGGCGTGTCCGCTGAATGTGCTGAAGCCATGCCCATTTGTGGGAGCAGTCAAGCAGCCGTCGTTTTGAAGCGACTGAAATGAGTTCAGAAAATGACATGACTAACTTTGAAACACTCTGAGCAGATTCAAGCAATTCATCTCTGTCTCTGTAAGGGGTGCAGGGGTATGCTCAGGGTGGCCTCAGTGTGTCATCGAGCCACCCTTTAGGACCGTCCACAAAATACTGAAAAACTGTTTCACTAATATATCGTTCAAAGTATTTTCACGTTTTCAGCAACTATTTTCCAACATATTCAATGTATTTTGAAAGAAATCTCAGAATTGACTTTACACAGCACTGCGTGCATGTACTGTAAATAAACTTTTATTTTGCAGTTGTTGTTTTTGTTGTTGTTGTTGTTAATACTACAGCTCATCTTTACTTAATTTTACACACTGAAGACAAGTTAATGCAGCACGAGTAAACTGAATGGACTTAGTGGCACAAAGCCAAAGAATTAAATGAACTTAGCACTGGCCAAAGCACGTTCATAAATGTGATGGCAAAGAAACGTCTCAGTGCCTTTAGTCTTCATTACAGTGAAGACCTTCAGCCTCACAATTAAGCCTGTATGGAAATCCATGCGAAAAGGTATTAATTTCTAATTACAAAGCCACACTGTTATGGATGAATTTGGGGATTTATTAGGTTGACTTATCCTAAAGTTTAGTCATCCAAAACATTACTTGGTTAAAACTGCACTTTTAATGTATAAAGGAACTAAAAAGTAGTTACCAAGGCCAAGGATGAACTTTGAGTGATGAAATCTCACATTTCTCTTGAATTTATTCTTAAAATGATGTTTCTTACTTTTGGAAATTTGGTATATTGTCAAAGTTTAGAAAAACTAGAATCTACATACAGTTCCACCCACATGTGTGTAAGCTCTGAGACTCGAGACTGTAAATTGTTAACTACTGTCTATTATTCCATGACAACTGGGCATATCTGCTGATTAAGTGTGATATGGTTGAAAGCTCCAGAATAAGATAATCCTTTATTGATCCCCCCCAAGGGGAAATCCAGGTTGCTTAATGACCTTGAGGTGAGATTGTTTTCTCAACAGAAGAGAATTTAATGTGTACAAATGACCACTGGAACCACAGTGATATGTTTAAACTTGTTATAGCAGATGATTGGGCCACTTGAGGGCAGCTGAAACAAGTTGTGAACACAACACAGTCATCAACAGGAACATTATCAATCATATTGGAGTCACGATTGCATCCACTTAATGGATAGAAGTCCAATATTCACCCTCTTTTAGACTTGTTTCTGTTCTCTGTCAACTCCCGAGGGAAATATCTGGTCCTTTAGCTGCTAAATGCTTTACTATGTTCACCAGCTGCTCTCTAACTCTGTCTCTCTGCTGGTGCTTTGTGTACAGTGAGTTTTTAAAGCTTTTCCATTGAAAACAGCTGCCTGCTGCAGCTGAAAACCACAATGTGAGACGGCAAAGTGAGCCAAAACAGGAAAGTTGTGGGTCGAGGCGCTAAACAAGGAGCTGAAACGTGCTTCAAAGCTCTGTAAAGCCAAGAGGAGCTGTGTCACTAAAAACAACTCCTTTCACGTCGTCACTTGATACATTTTTATTCTACAAATATCGATTATAGCCACTTTAAAGTAGTTGTGACAGCCTCCGCATTATTTTACCCTCAACATTTTCTTGACGCACTGATACGCAGCTCCAGTTTCTCCAAAGATGTAGTAACACTGCAAGTCTTTTGTCATGTCTAGATGCCCGAATCAGAGGCTACAGTAATGATAGCGATGTAACTCTATCGCAGCACACTGAGACCTGTTATGAGTGTGAACACCATATCCAGCAGGCTGTCTGTGCACACGCTCGGATAAGTTTAGCTCTAGGGGACCACAAGTCAGTAGGATAAATGACTCTGGCGAACGGATTCATAACTTTGCATTCATAATTGACTATTACAGAATATGCTATTAAACAACAGGCAGAAAAAAAAACATTCCCATTTTCTCCTACATGTGTTTGTCAACCGAGAGCTATTAATTCTACTCTGGGTGTTATTCATCACAGTCATAGCTCAGATGTTGTTGGTTAGAACAGTCTTCCGTGCTTTGGTGGAATTTCAAGCAATTTGTTTCTGTAAATATTTCCGTCTGATCAATATCTTGAACTCACTAAACAACTATGTTTCAACACAAATCGATATCTTTTTTTTTTTTTTTTCTTTTTACCTTGCCTTTATCCCTCATGGACCCTTTGCCGAGAATGGACATCTTCACTCCTGTTTCCTCTTGTAATCGTTTCATGGAATTTCCCCGTGGTCCGAGCAGCTTCCCGACAAAATTAAACTGTGACACAGGAGAAAGAAGCAATCAGACACCTCATCGATGATTCCAACATGTCTAAGAAGAGGACAAGAAAAATGCTAAAAGCTGACTTAAATATGCAGAAATGTTTCTGAAGAAGTCTCTCTCTCTGATATGAAAGGAATTTGATACGTTTGGAGAGAAGGTTAACCATAAAAGATGCCCGTGGGCCATTAGTCAGCTATTATCAATATAATCTCACATTCCATTCACCATTCATCATGTGAGAAAAACCTGTAATGTAGCCTGTGATAAATCAATATAATTGTGCTGTGTATGTAGCACATTAAAGGTGAATGGGACTCTCATCAGTGGTCCAGCTAATGCATGCGCCCATCCATTTGTTTGAACTGTGCCCTCGCTTATTGGTGTTTAGGGTCATCCATGTCATGGTGAGAAAAAAAAGGGAAAGGGAACGTGGGCTCAAACCAATAACATTTCTGAGACTGTTCCAGAGGTCAGTGCTGAGATAAAGTCAGAAATAATGAGTTTCTTCCCAGTGGGAAATTAAGTAATACTATCCCGATGACAAACTATCAGATTCAAGCCTCGGGGCTCTGACTATCATTTCCCTCTCGCTGTGCACCAGCTAGTGCTCATACTGAGAAAAGTAGCTGTGGGTTGTTGCAGGCACAACACTGCTGAGATTAGTGGTGATTAATCCGAGGGGTGAAACTCGCAACTGTAGTCAAATGGGTCATTTCTGAAGAAAATATGAGCAGAAGATCAATTCGAACATGAGATAAATATAATAATTTACTACAAACCCATAACTTATACTACCTAACAGTTTAACCTTCAAATGTTTGCTGTTGGATGAGATGATAGAGGACCCCCTCCAGAGTTGAACAGGTGGTCTGCCGCCCACCACAACACACTGGCCAACCCTAAAATGATATTAACCTTTTCACAAAGCAGCCTCTCCCACTGTGGCTGAGCGGCTAATAACTTCACTGCCAGCTGTGTGGCTGCTGCAACTCAACTCCGACAACTGCACACTCAGCTCATTTCATGAACATCATTAACGTCATGACTGAACGCTACATCTCAGGTTAGAGAGGTGCAAGGGGACGCGGAGATAAAATGATCTTTTTTTTTTTTTTTTACAAAAAAAAAGCATCCCTACTGTCCTTGCCTGTCCTTTGATCTGAATGATTCCTTTGACAGGACTATCCTATAGCTGGCAGGGAGCTTGAGAGCAGATGGTCGCTGCGGCTACGTCAAGTATGCGCTCGCTGGGCGGTAGAGGAAGAGTGGCCTGTTTTCATTAAGCTAATGAATGTCTGGAGTTATTCCGCTGCTCCATGGCGAGCAATTTGGGCTTTAGAAAGAGGCACGGTTCGGTGTTAAATGAGCTTTGAAATGATGCAATGTGCCCCCTGCATTCTCAACACAGATAACTATGCAGATATTAGATGGAAATATTCAGTGGTAAAATTGGTGAACTTATGTACTTATTGTATTTCAGAAAGTGTAACTTCTACATGAAGGACAATGATTTATTTAAGAGCTTTTGTGCAGAATTTATTCTAATATATTATCCTCCATAAGAATTCTGAAAAATATGTTTTATGAAATTCTGTTTTGTTATGACCTACCAAGCCTCTGATGCCCCTTTAAAATCCTAACGTTAATACCCCTTTGCACATAAATGTGCACAAAAATCTTATAAATTATTCTTATTGTTATTATTTTTAAAGAGTTACTTTGCACTAATGTGAAAACCTGCAGCTGACCAAAGCACTTTTCATAACAACCTGAGTGACTGAAGCCTGTTTTTCAGTCTTCAATAAGTTTTAAAAATCTCCTCACGGCTGACAGCAATTTTAAAAAGCATATTCACCAATTTGACGACACGTCCAGCACAATGAAACGCACTGCGATTGAAGGAAATACAACCAAGTATAAAATTCATTCTGCTGCAAAAACAGAAAACACCAGCAAATGTTTCTATTGAAAATGTCTTGTTTGTGTAACTCAGTTCTGTTTTTGAATTTGTTTTGTGTTCTCTGTAGTTGCAGTGTCTTCCATTACACTGCAATCGTGTTTTTAAATGAATGTGTTTCTCACAAAATTTTGCCTAGTGGCAACTTGCAGTATTGCAGGAAAAATATATATAAAACAAACAAACAACAAAAAAAAAAAACACTAACACCAACACTACAGCACATATTCAAAAGGCCACATAATCAGGAAGTACTAGAAACTTTTGGGTAAATGTGCCAGGTGAGTGTTTTATTGGACTGAATAGGCACCAACTTTGAGTCCTGTATCCAGTTCTGAAATATATTATATATACAATATATATAACACCAAGTGTGTCTGAGTTGTGTGCATTTCTGCATTTGTTTGTTTTTTTCTCACTTGGGAAAGATGTTTTTTTTGTTTTTTTTTAATCTACTTGTGTTTTGTCTATTTCTGTACATTTTCTTAAGTTGCAGTAAGACATCTCTGGGGTTCTGTACTTTATAGCTCCAAAGGGAGCTGTATAAAGTCTGGTGAATTTCATGAAGTGACGTCACAATCAGTGTTGGTTGGAGTTGAAGATTAAAAATGAAAAAAATCTGGACTGTGGTGCTAAAAGAGGTGAGCTTCACCAGATCTCCGTAGCCCATTCCTCTGTTTGAGGACAGGTGCTCAAGGCTACATTAGACGATGCTAGCATAACACCTAAATCTCCAACTGAACTGTGTGTTGAGTTGCATTATGGATTATGAAGGGTGGCACCTGGTTTTGATGAAGAATGTGTGCAATAAAGGTATCTGTGGTTCAGTTGCAGCGAGACTGTCCATCATGGACATAAAAGTGTCACATAAATACAATGCTAAATCAGTGGAGTAGTCTTTTAAGGTGCAGTACATTGACCTCTCAAAGCCACTGTAGAATGACCTATTTTGAGCATTTAAAACCGAGTGCACCTGTCACATGAAGCAGGTAAGGTGTTATAGGTAATCAATATTCTTCTCCTTTTATGTGGTTATTCTGGTGTCTGGTTTCATCAAAAAATGAGCACAAGTTTCATGAAACAATCTGTTGTTACCCAAACTTTAATATTAAAGATGGCAGTGATCTACATTTATCTTCTTGTCGTGGCAGACTGCAGAGACTGAGTCACAAGGAAATTTAAATATTTCGGAACAAAAGACTACTGTTTCCACAGAGACATGTAAATCATAAAAATATGCTTCCTGCAGTGGGAGGACTGAACCAGAAATGATCCATTACACGTAAAAATCCCAATCACTGACACATACTCAGGAGATCCTTCTGAGCCCAAGTGACCTTTTTACAAATGAGGCAGTGTGACATAATGTTGGTCCTTAGATGACAACTCCATTCATGGGCATCATTTTGCCAGTTTTGCACCTGTAATGCACCACAACAAACCTAAGCATTCGTATGGAATTGGTGACACATACTATATGTAAAATAACATTACCACTGTTGTCTATAAAATGATTTATATATTTGATGAAAGGCACTGTTTCTGGTGCAGGCTGAGGTGTTTTATCTTTATTTTATTTATTCATTTATTTTTGCTCTGTAACGCCTGAGAGACGCACATAAGAAGAATTATCCATGCACTCAAAATATTCAAAATATTGGGCACTTTCATAACTCTAATTTTGTTTTGGCTGCTAAAAATTAAAGTAATGCGAGTCATTGATGAGAAAAACAATAATATTATAATATTATATTATGCCAAACTAGCATGTTTCCGTGCTTTAGTAGTCACTGTAGCCATGTAGACCTAATAACAAAAATGTGGAAAACGTGCATTGTGGCCACAGTTTAATGCTGTGCACTGTGGGCAGTCAAGATTTGCAGATGTCCTGAGGCACTTACTGCCAGGTTAGTGAGCTGTGCTATTGGGGGAGTCCAGGTCCTGTCTGATAGGAGGATTAAAGCCTCAGGTTGAGGTTTATGCTTTAATTACAGCTAGGGATGACTGGGCTGTGAGCTTGTCAGAGTAGCATGTCCTGTCAGCTCCACAAACATTAAAGAAAGCAGATAAGTGGTTGTTTGGTACTTGCGGGACAAGCAGAAGAGATTTACTGTTCTCTTGGAGAGCTTTTGGCTGTCAGTGTTGTGCTAATCAGTGGTATCAGATGTTAAGGCATGACTTTACTTTACAACTGTTGTCTTAGCTGATGACGTGGTCTGTTAATAAAACAGGATCAATGTTCAATATTTACAGTTGCAGCTTATTTCACAGAAAGATGAGCATAACAAAGGCAGTTGAAATCCAAAAAATAGCAAAAGTAATTGTACATTTATTTGTTACAAAATGACCTAAATCTTCCCTTACCAGCCCGACATCTTCATCAACAAACAGAGTCAGAATGTTACAATAAAGAAATGAACAATTCCCATTAATGTGTAAACCCTGAACCACCCAGATGGCCTACACACACAAACACACACAGGCACAAAGCAAAGCAAACACCACGTTTCCTGTAAATTTTAACAGGTGACAAACAACTTGAGCCAAGATCAATGTAGACAGGCAGCCAGCAATGCCGAAACGATGCCGTGCTACAGGAGCTGCTTAAGACCACCGAAGTGTTTTACTGTCAGAGCAGCAGCTACTTAACTTTGCTGTTAGAGCAGAGGAAAATCAATTCATACAATCCGAGCTCCTTTCTCCCACTCCTCTAGCCATGGCCTTTAAATGACAAATACCTTTGTTGCACCACATCTCCTCCACTTCTTCACCAAAATGGAGAAAACTTTACCAAACCTTCTCAAAATGCAACAAAAGAAAGGTCAACACTGTTACTCTTTATATAATGCTGCAAAGTATGCATGACAGTTTTACTAATTTTCATGATAGACTAGTTAAAATATGTACTTTTTAATTTTATAATCTTTCATTTAAAAAAAAAAAAAATACTTTACACATTTGGTAACTTTGGAGCAGCTGTTGCAAAGCCCACAACACTGACGTATGATCACCCTAGAAGATTGTTTTGGCCAAATTAACAGACACAAAGCAACATTGACATGAACTTGAAATCGTATTGGTGCCTATCTAACGAATAGTTAGTCCATTATAGTAATTTTAATAATTCTTTTCAGAGCTTTTTCATCTGCTGCTGCTTAAAATGAGGTTGATGAGACCGGTGAGCGTGAACCAAAAAAGTGAAGTTGTGGCCGTAAAACAAAAAACAATGAGAAGAAAAATGATAAAATGCTCCATATTTCTAAGGGAGCCCGGAATACCTTATCCAGAGCCAGTGTGTAGTTTGTCCATTCTGGGCTACTCCATGGAAGAGGACCCGCTCCCTCTCTAGATATAAAAGGCTCATTCCAAGGTAATAAAAACATAATCATTCTTATTTTCAGGTAATTGAAACATACTTAGGAATATTATACTCCATTTCTGCCAATATATCCCAATAAATCTTTAACACTGAGGGTGCACAATGCTTTTCATGTATTACTTTGATTTTGTTCCCCCAGATCTTCCGGTAGCTGTCTCACCGATAGTTACAATCGGCTTTTTAATTTTCTTGAGCCGTGAGCACTCCCCCATTTCTGTTGTACGCTGCATTGTGGGACAATAGCATCAATCAACAGCACACTTAAAATCAAGTGAATCTATGCGGCATGCTGACACTTGATACTTGATTTTGTCAAATTTCCAGAGTGAACGCACCACATACGTAGAATTAGTAATTTGCGCTGAGCTGTGACACTGTATATGTGGGGAGATTCGTAACATAGGAGGGCATTTATTATTTTTTATTATATCTCGTGAGCAGCATTGTGGCAGACAAGCCATCACACACTGAGTCAGTAGGATTCGAAAGAGGAACTGTGATGCTATCGGACAAGTGCTTAATTTTAATTCACACTCTGTACTTCCTCTACTGTGTTCAGCACTTATCTAAGCAAAACACCTTTCCACATGATAGGCCTTTCTTTGGGACACTGACATCTCTGGGCAGACAAAAATGGAATTTCTCTATGGGTGGAGCACGGCTGCTGCACAATTTAAAGGTCACAACAACCCAAGACTGATAAGCTCAAAATTGTGGCATCCACAAGGACAAAATACAGTTTAATGTGGTGTGGGATGTACTTGCGGCGTGGATAGTTAAAACAAATACCCTATGGAGGTAACTAGCTTATTTAAATGTGACAAGAATAGAAATATGTCAAATTTATCACAATTAAAAGAGCAAAAATCCTTTTTATAACACACTGTCTCTCTCTCACACACATGCAAAATAGTCCCAGAACTGGACTGAGACTCACAGACAGTATCAGCCATTGAAAATCCATTTCATGTCCCAAGGTTATAAGATGCTAATCAAGCTGTCTCATTAAAGAGAAGAGGATAAATTCTAGTTAAGAGATAATGGAAATGACTCTGTTGATTATCTTAATCATATTTTTTGCTCTCAGTGATTTTGCTCTTTGTGATCTCAGTGTACAATTTCAAGACATCAAAGATCAGTGGTGTCACATCTGTACCAAGTCTGAAATTTCAACTTATTTTTGTATCCATCCATTTTTCATCACTGCTTATCCCTATCAAGGTTGCTGATGGCCGGAGGCAATCCCAGCTGACATTAGGCGAGAGGCGGGGTACACCCTGGACAGGTTGCCAGTTCAACACAGGGCTGACACAGAGAGACAAACAACAATGCATGCTCACACTCAAACCTATGGGCAATTTAGATTCACAAATTAACCTATTAACTGCGTGGTAGTACCCAGAGAGAACCCGTGCAGACAACAGACAAAAGCATTAATCCAATTTTGAGTGAATATGCTCTTTTGTCAGATCAGTGCTGGCAGATGAAAATTAATTTACAATTCAGCACAGAGGGGAGTGTGAAGTACAATCTACTATTGATTTACAGATGTCAGTACATTGAGGGGTGATTTTGTGAGAAAATATCGAGACTTTACAGTGGTTTAAATACTGCAGTTGCGCAACCTGCAAGTTGACGTCAAAAACTGAAATTAAAAATCAGAAAATTGGCCTTACAGTGTGCTCAGGCTCCAGCATCTATATTTAACTGCATAGGCAATATTATGTTTAATTATATTAGATATTATAACATTATAATTAATTGTGATTTTGCAGTTAGAGAATTAACAGTAACAAAATAATTGGGAAAAAAAGGCTTAAATTTGGTTTTCCTTGTCAGCTACAGGAAATTATGTCTTATGGGTATTGTATTGTACTGTATTCATTCTATTCTATTCTATACAATATTTTATACACTTAAAACGTCTGTTCCTAATGTTTAATCCTTTATTGCATCAAACTGCATGTTGCTGGCAGCTCCTGGCCAGAGACCATAAATGAAAATGAGATTTTAGCTACAGTGTATTTGGTGCAACAAATGTATGCAATGTCCCTAAATGAACATTACAATGAAATGAAATATTCATGTAATGTGTTGTGTTGGAATTGACTTAATGGGTTTGTCTTTTGATGCCAAATCATAGTTTAATCACCTCTTTTTACTCTAAACGTAGCAAACTTGGACACATATTGTGTAGCGTCACGCTATCTCTCCCCTGCAGCTTGTTTTGTTGATATCATCAATACAGTGTGATCTATAAATTACATAGTACGACAGAACAGAACTAAACAGGCCTCAGGAGGAGCATAGGTGGAAAGAATAAAGAGAATTATGCAAGCTTTCATTAAGCTGTGTCAGTAATCCACTGAGCCAGCATGCACAATATCAGAGCCCTCTAGCTGGCCAATAAAATGCAGCCATCATTTATGTCATTAACAACAGCTGTGCTTTACCTGCGATGACATGTCAAAATGTCTGCAGCGGAAAACGTCTGTCAATGTGCCATATAGAATAATTTCATCAGTACTGGTTGTTTCACTGTTAGAGGACTTTAATCTTCCACATATCACGGCATCAAATCCAAAACCATGGGGAAGAATTCTCCCAAGTAATAATTATATTAGTTTGCATTTAATTATGTTGTGGCAAGATGGCAGCAGCAAGCATGAATGAGCACTGTTGAGCTTCTGAAATATGAACAGATTTTTGACATTTTATACTTTGCTCTGGCACCAGTGACAGAAAGTGAGACTGAACATTATTGAGTAGTAGATGTGAGGAAGTGAAGTAACACAAAACCAATTAGTTTGTGCCTCTCGGTGCGCCCAGATGTTGTCAGAGTAAAAAGTCAAATATATTGATCATTGAAAATGGGCATATCGGTGTTGCCGCAATGTAAACATTTTTTTTTTTTTTTTTTAGAACTGTAAGTCCAATATTAATGTTCAGGTCTGCTCAAGCCCCAAAACAAATGTATTTTTTGGCAGAGGCAGAAAACCCAGTATAACAATTAATCTGTGTTCTGTAATCTGTCATGCAGCTTGTTTTCAAGTGTTTGCAGGAGCACCTATATTCCTACATAAAATTCAACTGCTGTCTTTGTCTGAAAACATCTGCCTAGTTTAGAGATGAAAACTGTGTCATTATTGTGTCCACTGTGTTGAGCAAGTGTCAGAAGTCTGTTTTGAACTTGAGGTATTTACTGCATGCTACATCTTACTCATCTCTCCAAGCTCTGCTTTGCTTTCTTCCTCTCTCCTCATCCTTGCACACTTGATCAGAGAGTTGCTTCATGTGACTAATTACCATTAAGTGAAAGTGCAGTGTTACCAAGATTTTTAAGATAGTGACACTGCAGTCCTGTAAGGGTGCTGACTGTGCAACTGGGACTCAGAAGCTATTGTTGGACAACTGCTCCATCTCTCTGGACTGCACTGCTTTGCTTGCTTTGCAGAGCTGGCACTATTGTGCTCATTACATAGTACCAGGATTTCGAGTCTGTGTATTGCATGTGTGAACTTTTTGATCATGATTATTGCTTCGCAATACATATTTTGTTTCTCAGTTTTTTTTGTTTTTTTTTCTCCAAGCTCCACTGTTTTTCATAAACTGTCTAATCAGGAACTGGCTCACACCTGGGACACTAGGTGAATGCAATTAACCAGCAGGTAGAAACAATATACTCTATCTACAATCTTTTCATTTACTCCAAATTTATGGTCTCCGAGAGGAAATATGCGTTTAGAATAGAATCAGTACGCTTAACATGATTTGTGAGAGAAGATATTGCTCAAGTTGTTGAACCAATAGGTGCTTACAGTACTGTATGTGTTTGTGTATGTGTGTTCGTCTTTCCTAACTATCTAAGAGTGAACCATACTTTCTTAACGATGCTAGAAGTCTCTGGAAAGGCCATTCCCCAGAATGTTTATTCCTACCCTTTCATGCAGTATACGTGCTGTAAGTTCAGGGGAGATTCATTGTTCACAATTAGGATGTACTTCCGAATGAAATATGGTGTACCACTTGGACAGAAAATGCACTTAATGAGGCAGAAACACAAGGGCAGAGAGAGATCCTTAAGTCATTGTGGGTCTTCTGCCCCCAAGAAACTAGCTCAATTGGCAATTTTTATAGATTTAAAATCAATGTAATAGAGTGAGGAGTTCCTGAACACAGCTTAATTACTTTCTCAACACTGATCCTGAGGTGGAAACAGCAAATTGATTTCTATGGAGTGTCCTGAGGGGCTCTCTGAAGTAAAGTACACTGCCTGTGCTCCTGAGGTGCAGTGAAATGTTCCTCTGCCCTCTGCTTGTCTCTGGTCTTCTTTAATGAGACAGAACAACAATCAGTAAACTACATTTAAAATATATACACAGACATAGAGACACAGGCATATGACTGCCACATGGAATAGCTGTGAGATGAAAGAGGAAGTCGGAACAAGACCTATAAAGAGTGGGCAAGACAAAGACTGAAAAATGGACATTGTCTGTGTTGTGATGAGGATCTCTCCTCTATAAATCCCTTACTGAGCACTGGCAGCGAGAACAAGAGGATGAATGACCACAAGTGATTCATTTCAAAGGAGTGCTGGAAGACAAAAAGATGTCACTAAGTGTGATAGTATTGGTTTAAAGAAGAGTAAAAGGAGTTCTGCAGGTTTTATATGAGAGGCACTGGCTAGTTTACACAACAACCTATGACCAGAAGTCAAGGATGGAAGTTTGCAGCACCAAAACAAAATGTATTTAATAGATAGATAGATAGATAGATAGATAGATAGATAGATAGATAGATACTAGCAACACATATTGAGGACTTCATTGTCATGAATTATTGTCATCTTGATAAATTACTTGAAACATATGACCTGAACATAATGAATGAGGACATTTGTTATCGACATGGCGGCTGGACATGGATAATTGCATTTAAAGGGACAACATCTTACATAAAGTAAAGTAAAGTAAAAGAAAACCCAAAGATACACAGAAAAGAAAACTACTCCATGCATAGATTAATGTATATACGTGTGACCTGGCACTGACATTGATTTGTTTGTCTACCTACAGTTATAAAACATGTGCAGTATGTACTGTACTTGCAGAGCGGGACAAATAATCTATACTCTATATGGAAATATGTTCTGTTGAAATCTTTGTTGCTACACTGAGGCCATTATTCTTTGCTGCCTGTTGCATGGATGTGTGAACGTGAAGTCAGCGGAGCAGGTTTCCTTGATTACAGTGGCAGTAAAGCCTTTTGGTTCTCCACAAGCAGCTGTGTGTTGTTGCTTAGCTGCCTGATGGAGCAGCCTCATTAGGCTACATTTCAAACTTTGTCACTACTGACATTGCATAACTCAGAATAACGCGTACTGTGTCATGCAGTGATTTATGGTCATTGTTCTTCACTGTACCCTTGAGTGCTTTAGTGCACTCAAAACTTTTCTTTTTTGATGACTACATCAAAATAAATAGACACTGCCTGATGACTTTCTATTAGCCTTTTCGAGGCTCAGTGGGATTTTCCATGACAAAAAGGATTTGGAGGTGGAGCAGGTGAAGCTGGAGAGCCTAGACAAAGAGGCTGCATCCACAGATTGACAGCTAAAATTAATGAAACAATATCATACACACAAAAGCTCACTTATACTTACTCTTTAACTGTTCTGCTCATTTGTACCACCGTAACACATCTATAGTGCATTATGGGGGCATTCATAGTCAGTTATAATGCATAATGTTTTATTACTATAGGTATCTATACATATATGTATTATAAGCGCAGTCAGTCAACTAGATCAACTAGCGAGAAGCATCCATAAAACACTTTTATTACAAAATCACATCTATAATATTTTATGTCCGTTGTTATAGTGCATCAAAAAGAAATATGTGTTAAGGAGTGTAGTCATAAAGCATTATGAATGCATTGTAATTCCCTGTGAATGTCCCCATAATATACTATAGATGTTTTCTTCATATAAAGGGTGAAAATAATTGGCAACTGTTTTGATAATCGGTTAATAGTTTAAATAATTTTCATACAAGAAAAGCAGAAAATGAGATTTCCGGATTTTCTCTGTTGTCTATGATATTAGACTGAATATGTTTGAGTTTTACACTGACAAACAATTTATAGATTGATTAATCTTGAAAACAATCAGCAGATTAATCGACAATGAAGATGACCTTTAATTGTCAGAGGTACATTGTGTTTTCTTAGGCTCAGGCGTGGTTGTTGTGTCTCTTACCTTTGGATACTGTTGGACTGGAATGAGAACTCTTTCGGAGAGCTTGATATTTTTATTGCTGATGATATCTAGGTATTTCTTCATGTCACCATCTTTTCTCAATTCATCACCATCATACTTTTCAATCTCTGCAGAAAAACAAAATAAACAACCAAATAAGAAGATAATTAGTTTGTTATGTAACCGAAAAAAGCATCAATCAACACGCTGAAGTCTGCTTTGGAGCCAACTGCAGCATGACAGCCAAATGGTGTCGTCTTAGTCTGGGGACACATTAGGAGAGATTTAGCTGTGCGTTGCATCACACAGTGAATA
This sequence comes from Protonibea diacanthus, assembly GCA_028641955.1. Taxonomy (NCBI): domain Eukaryota; kingdom Metazoa; phylum Chordata; class Actinopteri; family Sciaenidae; genus Protonibea; species Protonibea diacanthus. The sequence continues at coordinate 14,170,757 of CM053989.1, forward strand.
TTTTGCTGATTATTTTGTGTCTCAGCTGTAAATGTGCTCACATTGCAAAGTTAATGATATGAGATTATCCCGCTGACTCTTGATACGTCCTTTTACATCGGGCCCTGTAATCTCATGATCCAGTAATTCTAATCAAAATAACAACAGAGGCAAACAGTCGCACTCAGCGCGTTGTGCCTCACTTCACTGCAAACTGAGCTCTAGTGGGCTGTCAGCAGTCTCCGATCCCCACACAGCACAGGACCTACGCAGATGGCGGATTAAACATGTAAAGTGTTTGATATTATCGGGTAAAAGTCAATTGGGGTAGTTAAGATTAGATCTGTGAACTCTCATATTAAGATCATATTTGCAGATCATTGGTTTCAATCAAATCGCAGCATCTCTCCTCATAGTTTGCAAGAATGACTAATGTTCTGCAAATTGGCCCGATTGTCCTCCTGTGTGTCCCCAGTCTTATTGCAATAAACGAGAGATGAGAGGTGGAAATTAATGCTAGTTTAGCACGACAGGAAGAGCACAGTCCCCGTACACCCTGAACAGTGATGTTTCTTGATTGATGCATTTTATTGCACTTGACCTGAAACACTCCCAATACATTAAGGGCCGTAGAAATTAAGCTATCTGTTGTTCACATAGCAGGGATCCTCCTCCACTGCTAATTAATACTCAGTGGAATTACAGCTATCAGTCTGCAACACGCTTGGTGGACAATGAAAGATGTTCCTGAATAAGAGTGAGAACGAATCACCGACCCCTCCTGAGCAGCTTTATAGGAACTCAAGAGGTCACTTAGACTGGAGCACTTCACCCTTATCTGAGCTGTCAACAGTCAGTGGACAAAGCTGGGAGGTTAAAAACAGCTCTGGCTTTGAATTAATGAATTTCTCTCTGTTTATAAATGTTCACCAAAGAAGGACAGAAATACGTCCTCATACATGGTTGCATCCACCTAGAAATTCACGTTAAACGTCTCAGAAATTGACTAGCTATCAGTTTGTGCGGAAATTGAATCACCTTGTTGGAACAATGCTCTGGTTTATGTTCCCAGTGAAACGTCCTTCTGACACTTTTCCTTGACGTGACCTTCTGGACATCCATAACCGACTTAATGATGCCTTTGTTCCAGGCAGTTCCAATATTCACTCATTACAGTTTCTTATGAGCTGTGGTACACCATGAATTAAGGTCATTTCTTTGATTTTGGTATTGTCTGTGAAATCACAGAGATCAAATTCCAACAGCTTGAAATGAACCAGTTTCTTCCAGGATGACACAATCTCTCTGATTGATCTGATCTGATTAAGTTGGTTCATTGGTTCACTTTTTTTTTGCGGATTATTTTCACTAAAGCTGCAAAATTGCCTAAAAATTAAAGATCGTCAAAATGGGAGACCAATAAATGAATGTTTAAAAATGCCTTTTAGGTTATTAAGTATGTAGAAGTCAGCAGCAGATGGAAGAGCCTGAACTAACAGAGATATTTAATGAAGAGAAAATGTTCAGTCCTTTGTAAGGGCTGCTTTCTTGAGCCAGAAGTCAGACATAAAGAGGCTGTAATGGAAAGAACTGTATTAGTCAAACCCAGTGAACCCTGTGAACTAGTAACGCTCACTCACACCGCCACCGCCAGCCACTAGGTACACACTGTGCCTGAAACCTCTCTAAAATCACAGGTAAACAGATTTAAAGACCATCCCAGCATTTTCTTCCCATCAACACAGCTGATTCACACCTCTTTGTGTGACACTTTCACACAAGACAGGTGTCCCAGGATAGCAGGACCTTCCAAAACGTGCCTTTTAAAAATAGCATTTACCGTATGTAGCTTTCCCTGAGAAGATAAATCAAACGCAAGCTGTGGTGTTCATACACATGCATATTTCAAAATAGACGTGCTTTATTTACAGTAGGGTACTATATAATGACAAGTTGAACATATAAACATGCTATATATACATATATATAAGCATGAGGATGTTTTTTTTTTAGCTGTGTTAGTGTTAGAGCACTTTGGTCCAGACTAAAATATCTCAAAAACTAATGGATGGATCGCCATGTTACATTTATAGTGCCCACAAGATGAATTGTAAAACTTTAGTGAGCTTGACTTGACCTTTGCTCTATTGCCACTGGGTAAAGATTTCAGCTCATCCAAATGCTTTAGTTTATGAGCAAATATCTGAAAAGAACACTCATCAACCTCAGCTCTACACTGTGTTTAGTGTTAACGTACAGCCTCAAAGAGGCACCAGCACAGTGATGTTGTCATCCCCATAAAGAGCGGCAAAAGAACATTACGTTTGAGTTCAGTGACAAAAGCCTTCTAGTAGCTATTGGAACTTGAGGCAAAGGCAAAAGTACTGAAGTATACTGAAGAGGACTGGGTGAGTCAACAAAACATAGGACCTTAACACGAGAGCCAGCTAGTTGTTTTCCCATTTCCTAAAGAAAGTTAACATTGGTTTCTTTCAGCCATGACAACTTGGTTATTATTGTAACCCTGATAACAAAGGTCCACTAACTTTAACAGAGTAGTGATTTTAACTCAAACTGATTTTTCACAAAACCTACCTAAACCTTTGTGCCTAAAACTGACCAAACACAGCACACTCACATCATAAAATTTGGATTTATTAACAGTCCTGGAAGACAGCGAGTACTAATGATGTTGTTGTTGCTGAATGGGGCATCAGATCAGACTAATGTGTCATTCTCGAGGGCATGGGTTTTTTTTTTTTTTGTTGTTGCTGTAGGCTCTTCAGTTTGGTTATTTGAGAGAGTACATTTCTGTGTGTACTTGTTCCAGTCGTACCATCCAATAAAGCTCATTTGAATTTAAGTGTTTTTTCGTGCTCATTGTAAAGTCTCCTCGAACTATCCTCGAAGATTAGTTCTGGACTTTGCATGTGGGAGAGAATTCATTTTGGGTTATGTTTTCATTGTGAGATGTTTCACTTTCAAATGGGCATAGTGCTCATATCATTTTTATGTTTTTATAGCCCATGAAGATGATTTTACTCTGGAACAATGTATAATGGGAAACACCTTTATTCTAGTCCGCAGCCTGCCAGTGAACCCAGGAGAAGATTGTGTTAAAAAGAGAAGAGAGAAGGAGAGACAGGGGAAAGGAGAGAAAAAAAAAGAAGAAAATGAGCTTACAATCCTTAAATCTGGAGACACATTCAAACACTATCATCATTGTCATATATGTGGCAGAGAGCGACATGAGCCTAAAGATCTGAGAAGTGAGAATGTGCTTTGAAGGTCACTGGTTTCAGTCCTCAGTCTTCATCCGCAGGATGAAAAAGATCTCATTTGGGGGGGGACTGAATGAGTAAAAACACTCTCAGCGGCTATTCTGGTGCTCTTGATCCCCTCTGTTGCGCTGCCCAAACTGCTTCAGCGGAGCTGCTCAGTGGCCAGGAATGAAAAAAAAAAAAAAAAAAGGTTTAACTGGGCAGCTACTAGATAAATGTGTGCAACTGTACTGAGTTAGGAGACAAGGTTTTGCTGAAAAAGAGAAAATATGCTCAGTCAGCCTGCCATGGCTTGCGGTTAAATACATCTGCTTTGGTCAGTATGCAGCAACACAGAGCAACAAGACTGACTGAAGAACAGTTTGAAGTTTGTTTATCCTGGACACCAAAAACAGTGACACTAAAATGTCAATGAATATACACAAGTGTATTCATAATTATGGTAAATTACTGCTGGTTTCTAATAGAAATCCAGATGTAAGATTTGGTGGTATTTTGTATTATTAATTGAGATCCAGGACTGGATTTTCTTGCTGAGCAAAAAAAGAAATATTTTGCCATTCAGATATACTATCCATACGCTTATTACGATGGACTGTGATGAATTGACTGTGTGAAATGTTTCGCAACTTGCACAGACTGGAATTCTAGCAATCAAAAAGTCACCAGAAGCTCGAGTACACTTTGTCAAAAAGAAAATATCACAAACATAAATGTGTGAGGAGTATAAAGTAGCATGTATGCACCTCGATCAGAGGAAAGAGGACTGGGAGCTGCATCATTTGTTGGAGATAATATGTTTACTGCTCGGCTGTTTTTGTAGCTTTATTGGATTTCAGTTGTTGTTTGCCTTACAGTCCATGCTACTAAAGCATGCAGTTTGTTCAACTGCTAAATGGGAGCTGTTTGTGAAATGTGTATTCTTTCAACTCTAAGATGATGTTGGCGAGATCAAATTGTCTATTACTACGTAGCTGGGGGGTTGATGATGTTTTTTTTTTTTTTGTTTTTTTTCCCCTGATGGGTCTACAGAGAGACGTAGATCCAGAGAAAACTCACACACTAAAACACGGTCTTATAGTCCTAAACCAGTTCATTCTAATGAAGCCAATCAAAAGTTATTTCTTCTAACATGGGTTTAAATAATCCCTCCACTGTTGCGGTGTCATGCCACATGGGGGTTTGATGAGATAAAGCGAAGCGTAAAGAACCACATCACACCCAACAAAGCAAACTCAGGCTGTCCAGAAATCTGACATGTGCTCTGTGTAGACAAATAATACACACAGTAAGCAGCCCTCCCCACTTTTTTTTTTTTTTTTTTACTTTGCTCACCTCTTATTTTGCAAGGCTGGCTGAAAGACCGGAAACCTTGAATAACCTGCAAACTGATGGACGAGCAGGAAAGAAAAACTGCAAAAAGTAAATTGCTAGAAAAAAAACATTTGGACTCTGAATTATCAGGTTCAGATGCTGGTAGTCGTATTCTCTGGCTGTTTTTGGTAAGATATGGCTGAACAGCACTTCTCCACTAGTTTGTTCACTATACATTTGTTTTATATTAAATACTTGATCCAAAATATTGTGAATCCGTCAATACTAAATTGAGTTGTACTTCATATGCTTGATTGCATTGTAGGCAGTTACACCAAATGAAGTAAGAGGCCTAAATACAAAGGCTTTGTCGAGTGCTGCCATTAGTCTCTAGACAACTAAATTATTCACAGATTTCTTCTACCTATTAAATCGTATATCTACAATAATGGCTTCACAATGCCAGCAAAAATAAATCAATCTAATTATTCTTTAATAAGTGATTGCTTGTTCACATCAAACACAGAAAGAGGTAGTAATAGCACTCTGCTTAGCAGAGTGGACCTGGTGTGGAATGGACTACGAAATGTGCAATTAAATTTGGCCTTTTTCGCTCCGGAGTGATGAATGTAAACACATGGGGGCTGGAAATATGTGCCTCTGTTTGGCCACATACCGTTTATGTGTTTTTAACTGAGTCGCACTGAGGCAAATTGCATTTAGCCGTTGACACAGTGATAAAAGTATTAAATCTTCAATCTAATTATAATGCTATCTTCAAATTCTCTGCTGAATGTGCGATGGAAAATGAAGTGAAAAAGCAATTACGACCGAAGCAAACGACATATTAAAACGCAAGTAAATTATACACATTTTAATCATGATGGTGTTTCAATAATCATCTATTTATTACAACTACTTACAAGCCAGACAGAAAACATTCTCCAACCTCAGCTTTGGTAGATTTGGTAGCTTTGGTCCATGATTTGATAAATAACAAAATGCATGATTATAGACATCTAGGTTCAGTTTATCTTTACTATAATGATGTGACATATATGACATATAGGGTGTGATGTTAAATGTGCAACTTATGACTTTTATACACATGTTGACTTCTGGGTGTATATTGTATATTTGCAATGCGTGCTTGCAACTGTGATGTGTAGGGTGCATGTTCTACATGTTTGTATGCGTGACCTAGGCTCCACTTGTTGGCCTATAGGCATTATGCAGTACCTTCTATTATTAGACAAGTATTATTTATTGTTTTACAAATTATCTCATATTTTAATGAATTTGGCAAGCAGAGTGGAGGCACTGGTTTGGTAAGCAGGATATGGACATTAGGTAGGGCTGGAGAAAGAGTCAAAGGTGATATATTTTACGCTGTTCAAAAAAGAAAGACAGCACTGAGCAATAGCATATTGCTTTTACTTCAGCTTATTAGATGCTAATTTTCAGCAGAGTCCGATGAATGAGATGTGTCTGCAGTGATTCATCGTGTGATTGATTGATTCAGTGTATCTTTTTTTTTTTTTTTTTATCTTTGTGTTCACTTGGCATCCCGCTCCCTGTAGTGCTTCTGTGTAGATGTAATTACTGGCATGTTGGATGAAACACCACAGAGTAGCTTTTATCTGTAGTTAAAAAAAAGAAAAAGAATTGTTTCTTTTTTCATTTGTCCCCCAAACTAACATAATTTGTAGGACTGTGTTGTTTTAAAAGATCAAATATGCTGCTATTGTGCTGCAATAGCTGGCAGACACTTCAAATCTGTCACTTACAAGTGAATTGAAAGCGATTCACCAAACACATTCCAATGTAGCCAAAGTACAGGAGAAGACTTTTATTATGAGCATCATAAAAACAGTAATTCAGCTTCTGTTCTAAACACTTGCTGCTGCTGTTACTCCTGTATTTTCCACAGATTGTTTGCTCATCTTTCTTTCTTTCTTTCTTTCTTAACTTTCCTGTCATATGTGAACAGTGAAGACACACAGTAACATAATATGATATCTACTATCTATTGTCTGAGTGCTCCGGCTCATCCACTCATTTCTGTTGCCTGAAATGTTCACGACCTTGGAATTTAATCTTATTCGACCCATGCACTCATTGTAAGTCACTCTTGATAAGAGTGTCGGCTAAATTCCGAAAATGTAATGCAATGTCTCACTTTCCTGAAATGTAATTTTTGTGTCCTTTTGATAGGTCATACTACATGGGGTGGTGTTTATTCGTGTCTGTTGAGCTGGGTCACTGCTGGATACTGAGCCATAATGAAGAATGTGAGCAACAATTTATTAACAAGGAGAGAGATAGATTAAATGAAAATCAATTCTTAGACAGAGAACTCCACTCTGTGGTGAAGCATCATCCAAATCAATTGTAAGAATGTAAGACATGTCTTTTGAATAGAAGTTGTATTTTCTGTCTGAGCAGGCAACGTGTACTCTGCAGTATGTACAGTATTTATACATTGTTTGTATCCGGCAAGAAGCTGTAACTATTTTTGCGTTTACAGTCTCATATATTCAGAGTATAGATTTACATTTCCTTAATAGTCACTCATTGAAGCTTACCATCTCAATTACTGCTCTTCATTATCAGCTGACTAAACCAAGGCTGAGATGGTTGCAGTGCACTGCACAGGTTCATGTATTGTCTGAATCATTTTAATTAAAGTTTTAAGGGCTGTTGCCCAAAATGTGGCCATTGCTTGTTTTTGATAGACCCTTGATGAAGCATTTTCATCAGCCTACAGTTTGTACCACAGGATTTACTCTTACACATGCAATGTGCGCAAGCAGAAACTGACCAATACTATAATTAACTGCTGGTTACTTCACAGCTCATTGCTCACGTGGCTGCTCAGACAGAAGAATGGCTAAATGCAAGAGTACAAAACTCATACACGACGGGGATAAAAGTGTGTATTGAGCTCAGACAATGTGATGTTTGACGTCAAAAGAAGGCTGCGCAGATTTAAGCTCCAAACATTATGCTTAACTTGACATGAGTCTTGGCGTTGGTCCTCCATATCTATATGTATACAGAGAGGCTACATCATTCAGATCTCATGCAGATTCCTTTGCACTGTCAGTGTGCATAGCAGCACAGCACTGCGGGCATTTGAGATAATGTAAACCCTGTCAAAATGCTCAGTGGCAATGTAAACTATACACTAAAAATAGAAACATACCCTTAGTTTTTGTCAGCAACCAATGTTCTCTTGTCCATCAAATGTGTCACTTCTGCCTCCTTGTATGCTTTCCTGTTATTAGGAATGTTATTGGTTTCCATGGCAAGAAGGGGCTATGTAACATGTAGGCGAGTCTTGCAAAGAAAACCACAGGGATCTATAAGCTTCCTTTCTTTGCCTAAGTTCAACCCACCTTTAAAATCATTACATTATTGTTTTTTTTTTTTTTTGTTTGTTTGTTTTGTGCAACATATGAAAAGAAAGTGTCTTTTATCCGAGCAATCATTAGGCTCATGCGGAAATACGCGGACCAAGAAGGTGAAGTTTTTTAATATATAAAGTTTAATACACGCTGTATTTATTGAATAATATATAAAGTATATTCCAATAAGCTTCACTGTTTTTATTACTTTCACTATCAAAGAATACAAGAGGCTCACACTGCGCTCTGAAAGAGAATTATCCACTCACAACCCCATGGAGGAGCTTTATCCCAAACAGCTTTAAATCTGCTCAAAGAAAGACAAATGACTTTAGAGGCAACATAATTTAAACATTCATTTCATAAATATGGAGCTGTTAACTGAGACCATGGTAAATCCGTGTCACGCTATTTATTGGGCATGGCGTGAATAATGCAGGATTACATGTTTTTTTTTTCTTCTTCTATTGAGTGATAAATAGCTTTGAATCTATAAATCTGTAAACACGGTTTATCCTGCTGTCCACTGATATGCATGATTCTGCATTATGAGCACAGACTGACAAAAATGATAACAACTGTGTGAAAGTGGTTAAAATTATGAACATTATTTCACAGACTGTCCACGGCTGACTAGCTTGAACATTTTCAGTGTTAACATTATGAGTTTGTTTGAACTGACACTTTATTATACTGATTTCCACTGCCATTCATGATGCACGCTGTTCTCTGTGTTGACCTTGCGAACTGGATTTCTTTGAGTGGAATACACCATATTCTGTAGCAATTTATTATTATTAATTGATGTGAATTGTATTTTTTTGTACAGTATTATACTGCAGTGTATAGACTGTGTTGTGGGTACTGCAAGTGAAGTGCATTAATTCACAAACACTGCTTGAAATAAACAGAAAGTTCTTTAAGGGAATAACTACATCACACCATTTTAATCTGCTAATTGCTATTCACTGAGGCAGATATGATGAAGACGAGATTTTCTGTTTGCATCCTGGCTATGTGAGTCAGCCTTGAGTAATTTTGGCAAAATGTACTGGGTGACAGATGATCCCATCTGCATCACAGTTAGCGACATGAGCAGGACTGTCAGGTGTCTCATCAACACATTTCAACAGGAAAGCTCAAGAAGCAGACACCCTGTCCAATCCCAGCATTTTCATCTAACATACAGTTCGCCTCATTTTATGTCAATATATATATATATATATATATATATATATATATATATATATTGATTGTTTTTTTTGTTTTTGTTTTGCTCACTTTCCCATTTGTTTTCTGTTGCCTCTGTATATAATGTATCCTGTAAACGTATGTGGGCTGAGCACTTCTGGGTCTATGAGAATAAAAACATATCCATTCATCTATTCACCGTTATTAGTGATATTTTCAGGATTACACTTTCACCTACCTGTGCCCCAGTGATCTCTTATGCACTGGGGCACATAGTCCCTGGATTTGCATTTGAGAAATGCAAAAGTTACATCCATAGACCAGATAAGCTGAGCTGAGGTCTTGTGTTTGCTTTGCCGTGATAAGTTTCCTATCAAAAGTGACACATTCTCAGCATGTGAATGAGACCAAGGCTACCTGCAGTATTAAAAAGTACTTTATATACAGCAGGCTGGGCTGGATTATCCTGCCCTGGACACAGTGTAACATGAAGTCAGAATAGATCATCTGTCTCAGTGGCATTAAAACTCATTAAAATCTATGACTGCTGTAGTGCTTACATTTCAGCCTGACAAAATTTGGTCAGTGTACTTCATTTTTAATCAAGAAAACTCAAGATGGATGTCAAGTTTGCAGAAAGGCAAGTCCTTTCTGACAACATGCAGCTTGTTTGAGTCTGATAAAGAAATTGTAAGTGCACTAATTTGATATGAAATTACATTTTCTGCAAAAAAAAAAAAAAAAATCCTGATGTCACTCTGAAGAGACAGCAGCTGGCAGTGCATAACTGTTTAAATCCAATCAATCATACAATTAGTCCTTTCACCTATTTCCTACTGGAGGACATTTTCAGCTCATTTTCCAGATGCTGAGTGCCAGTTACTTGACCTTGGAGGGCAGTGTGTTAGAATGATAGGTGACGACTCGCTCACTTTACAAGCACTTTACTTCCTGTGCCCACTCGATGGTGGAAAAGAAAAGTTCTACACTGGAGCCAATGAGCAGCTTCCTCCATCACAACACACAACACAGTGAATCAAGCGAGCATTAGGAGTGAAGGGCAGTGTGTTCAAATAAGCTCACATTGAGTTACTGTTGTAAGGGAACGTGGTGAATGCCACTGATGAAACAAGTGCACAAAACATCGGAGCCGATTAGACTTATACCTGACTCTTACCTTCTGCGAGCAGACGCACTGCATGCACAAAGGACGGGTCCAAGCTGTTTTTCTCGGCCACCAGTTCAGGTAAGTGCTTGTCTGGATGCATTATTACCACAGCGGACCTCTCCACCGGCCGTGCAGGTGAGACGACAGGAGTGCTGAGCGTCGGAATGCAACCGTAAACCTTCTCGCTCCCCCCCCACCTTTTTTTATTTTGTTTTTTATGGTAGCTTTAGTCTACCAGTCTTTATAAGCACAACAGAGGGGAAAAAAACGCCAAGAAAAAAAAAAAGAAAAAGAAAAATCCCCCAAACAAAACAACTATTCGTCCCAGGTCTCCGAGATGCTTGATTGGAGGTTGACTTGTGATTCAGAGGTGTGAGCCCATCCCTGCCACCGCTGCCTGCTGCCTCTCCTCGGCACTCCGCCAGACTCTGAGACTCACAGGGTCTGCAGACCGAGCTGCTCCCCGCCCCTCAGCTACATTATTGGCCATATTCGGGGACTGGCGCTGCTGGAAAACAAAGACAGTCCCCGCTGAGCGCATACCAATTGGCCGATACGCTTGGAGGGAATGGATTTAAAAAAAAAAAAAAAAAGTTGAGGTTGCACTTCCTTCAATAATAATAATAAAAAAAATGGTAGATTCATTTTGTTTAGTGAAAGTTGTATTCATCTCAGTCACTGAAAACAAGTAAGACGTTACAGAATACAGTGCACAAATCCTACCTATAGTTACTGTAAACGCGTTATCCAGTCACTTTAAGAGAATACTTAAAAAAAATCATACTTCATTTATAGTCAGGGGATTTTGAAAGGCTTTCAGTGGAGCCTGAATTATAGCTGACTTTGATATGATAAAGTTTAATTACAGCTAAATCAGTAATGTTATACTAGTTAGAGATAGTGGCTTATCTCCGAGTAAAACATTTCTTATCCAATTAGTTTCTCGATTCAGCCGAGGCAAACCGAAATGTACGGTGGTCTGTGAGTTTCTGTTAGTGTTTCCAGAGTTCACTGGTGTAGCTTGCACCTATGGCACACAGTGACCTGAACAGTTCCTGAGGGACAAAACAATAATGGAGTCTGTGTCGCTGTCCATGGTGCTGAGCGCTGTGTGCATGATGAGGGCTTCACTGGATGTTGCATAAGTTTAGAGAAGTTTTTACTTTCATTACATGCAGTCTGAATTAAAGTTCCTCCTTTCTTTAACTGTGCTGCCTGTTAGTTTTTTGATACTCCATCCTGTCTCCTAATGGTTCAACCTTAATGCTTTTAATTTGCACCCTCATAGGTTACAAGACATGGGCGACATATCTGCTAACATAACAACCCCAGAAGACATTTGTCTGTATTATTATGGAGTGAATGGCTGTTTGGTAACTTATTGAAATGCTCTGAACCGAATTTAATCGCATATGAGAAGGGAAGGCAGCAACTCCAGTGCTCTCATTTTCTTGCTTCCTGTCTGTTGTGTATTTTACTTTGGCTAATATATTTTAGATTACCCTTCATTTGTTTCCTTAATCCTAATAATAACTTAATAAAAATGTAATCCCGTTGCAGTATAATTTAGTTTAAACCTCAATAAAAAAAGATGATACAAAGACAATAAAGACTATTCAGAACAATGACCATTGAAGATGCTCAGCAGCCTACTTTATTGTTTGCTAGCTGGTAATAGAGCGGAGCTGCAATTCCAGAATAAGAGTCATAATAACGTTAGATTTTACTTTCTGAGCTATTGAGACTCAAGAAGGTCAAGTTAGCTGCTTGTAAAGTGAAATACACAACACTACATGACGACGTTTTAATGTCAAGTGAGTGATTCATTAGTACCCCATGAAGTGATGTAAGCAGAGTGTTTGTTTCTCATATGAAATGCCTCTCTTGTCCTCTTGCTTTGACAGGACTTGAATCCTAAAGTCGTCTGCAGTGCAGCATGCAGGCTGCTTTTCTTACTCACAAATGAGTTTTGAACAGAAGAGGCTGGTGGGTGACCGATTCTGGCTCTACTTGACCTTTAGAGCTGATTCTGACTGCCCTGAACAGAATCATAAAGACTGCAGAGACTGGTGTTTGTTCAATGAGAGTTCATTTTGACGTTATTTATGCTTCCGTGCACCAATTTGGTAGAATAATTTATGACTAAATCTTGTCATTGTATGGTAATGAAACACAACTTTGTTTGTCTGGAAAATATAACATGGTTTTTCACTTTCAGAAGTCTTCTAGTACACATTAAAGACTGAAGATATATGAATACAAGGAAGTGCACAGAAAAAAGTGCTAATTTCAAAGTTTGTTGTGGATGTGCATAGAACTTTGCAGCTACTCTGGACTTCATTACTTAACTCAAAGAATACCCATGGCAATTTAATTCACACACTATTTTATTCACCTAAAATAGTTTTTTTCTCATGTACATCCTAATAAATAATAAGGAGGCAATAACTAATTATCTTAGTTGACATTACAGCTCTTATAAAATGCTAGTCCTGCTCATTTCTAAAATGCCAAGCAGACCTAAAAGGAGACATTATTGATCATAACTCCACACTTGCATGTCTTCACTACTTCTTTCTTTTTTTTTCTTTTAAATGATTAATCTCTTTCTGAAATTAGACACAACTTAATTTTTCTGCCTCATATTCTAAAACAAGTGACTATAGGTCCATGTCGGACAGCACTGTCTTTGTATTTCATGCTTGTTGAACCTTCACTGATTTGATTTCACTGAATGAAATGATTCATGACAGTGATCTTGGCAATCCTGTTACAGTGGCTACAAATGGCGTCCTGATGACTATGACTGTTAATGTGGTTTGAACCTGTAATCCTACAGTATGGTTGTAGGTTCAGACTAAAGCAGGTAGACTAAAAGACATAAACACACACAATGGCAAACGTGCACATCATGCGTGTTTATGTCACCATGACGTTGAAGGGAAGAGTAGAAGGATTACGGATGGGTCAACCAGTTTGATGTCTCTCAGTGCAGACAGAGGACTTACATCAGGTCAGTACATGTCACTTTGGATATAAGATTGACTCTATTTAAACTTTAAAACTCTCTGGATCAGTTCCAAGTGTTTCATCTGAGATTTGATGCATTCTTACAGCCCTCTAGTGGTCAAAGTGCATCAGTGCACCTTTCACTGCGACTTCCATGTGACATGAAGTCTTTCATGGGTTTGCTTTCTTTTTTTTTTTTGAATGTTTAATAAAATAGTGATTAGACCAGTATTGCAGATTAACTAATAACCTTTCTGTTATAATTATTAATATTATTCTAATTACCAGGTGTCTCAGATTGACCACAACTCTGGACACCTTTAAAAGCAGGCTTATAGTGTTGTGTTTATCTCATATTTTGTTTTTCATATCAGGATTGCCTCAAAATGATATTCAAACGTTCTTTTTGCTCAGCTTTTTTAAAACAGTGTGAGTTGTTCATTATCAATACTCTTTGCACTTAGTGAGTGTAAGGGATGTGTTTACATGAATGCACTTCATTACTATTTTGTGTCACATTCCATACTAAGCAGGGAAGTGAGAGGGCTGCTTGTTTTTGTTTCTGCCCAGCTTTGTAACTTTATATCTCACCAAGGTCAGCTGTCTGTATCCTGCTCATGAAGATTGATCACCAAGTTTACTCTGTTAGAATTTGATTTATCACTCAAGTCAGGTGCCCGACACAGATTATCTTGTACTTTGAGACACTAAACCAACAATCATTCTGACCCCCTTGAAGTTTAGTGATTTACTATTATTATTGGCATATAACGTATATGATACGTTGGTTGTATGATATAATATGATGGTGACTATATGGGCAATGCTAAAATCCCGTCTCCATGCACGTTGTGTTTGCTTTTGCCAATTCACAAACTCCTGTCCTCTTTTTGCACCCTGTTGGCCCCGCCTTCGTCAAGCCAAGCACAAGAATCACAAAAATGTTTTCAAAATAAAACAATATATAAGAAATACATTATACAACATACATATAAGGGCTGCCAGGGGGGAATGGCACACATACTGTACAGTGCATGTATTATACGAATAAAATGTAGCCTACATGTAACCAGTGAAATTCACGTAGTACACATGTTCAAATCTTAATCCACTATGGACACACTATAGCTCATGTGTATTGTTCATAAAGGGTTATAATTGCTTATAAGTGGTATGGCTGCAAGTCATCCTCATCTAGCATATTCTGGAGAATCATAATTTGACCTTATGTGTGGGTCCAGACCACAAACACAAACATTTGCAAGACAGGGAAGTAAAATGGGGCCTTCAAGGACAATCTGTCACATCCATTGTGAACTGTCATACTTGCTGTATGGTTGTGCCTTGTGGATACTACATGCTTGTCTGCTAATCTTGCTTGTCATGCTTTGATTTTATGGCACTTGTACTTTACTTGAGTATTTCCATTTTGTGTTACTTTAAACTTCTGATTAATTACATTTTATAGGTAAATATTTTGATAATATGATACGCTTATAAATGAAACCTTTACTGTGTCTGGTGGAGCCCTATTCTGTGTGTGTATATGTGTGTTTGTCTGTTTAAAATGGCTCTTTAATGCTCAACGTTCATGAACTTTGGTCAATGCAGGTTTTATGTTGAAAGGTTTCACCGGAAGCCATATCTTGAATTGATCTGGATTTGACTAGTGTGCAGGCGCTCGCGTGGATCGGTCTGTACGAAGTGGAGCAAAAACACTTGAAATTCCCACGAAACCACGTGACTATGGCGGAGAGTTTCTCCTCCGGGATGATGAAGAATGAAGATCAGGAAAAGTAAGAAAAGCCCAGATGTTTTTATTATTAATACAAATTGATTCAAAAAAAGCTGTAAGAAGAAGTGAATGACAGACAACTGTCTGCCAAGAATAACCTGCCTGTGTGTCTGAGGAGGGGGGCTCTGTCTCACGTGTCCTGCAGATCAACACTTCAACACAAGAGTTCAGAATCAGATTATTAAAAAAAATCATCCAATACACGAAATCACATTCATTTAAAGTGCAGACGATTAATAGCAGCTGAAATGATTTATTATAGTTAAATGTGCAGCCTGCGCAATAGATAGAATGATGTGCAAGAAAAAAACAGGAATATGGCAAGTAACTAAAATACATGCATGGAAAATTCTTATTTTGGTTGCTCTCAATGTCCATTTAGGAGCTGTTCTGGAGCTTTTGGTCATATCACATGATCCTGAAGTTGAGGTGTGAGGCTGCTTTCAAGCTCAAAGTCTTACAATTAAACAACAACGTGCTTGGCACAAAATTAACATTCAAAACCAATTTAACTCTGCCTCTAAAGAAAGCTGTAGACAGGGTTAAAGGTTCCCACATATTTAGATTTTGTACAATTTTCTAATAAACCATTTTTTCCAAATCTGTTTATTCTTCTTGACTCTTACTTTTGTTTGTTTTATAAAGTCCTCCTCTTCTTCTATAAAGTGTTCATGGTACTGATTGTACTATTCTTGGGAAAATGTAAGTAAACTTCAATGGCACAGAAATGTTATAAATCAACCATCAGTTATATTTACTCACTTAGATCTTACATGAGAGTCCATAAACTGCTCTTATGTGTTTCCTGCAGGAGCTCAAAGACGTCAGCAGTCGTAGTGGTGCACGGTGGGGCGTGGGCCATACCTAATGAGCTGGCCAAGGCCTCTGTTGATGGAGTAAAGGTCGCAGCTTGTGAAGGATATTCAGTGCTGAAAAGAGGAGGAAGTGCGCTGGATGCTGTTGAGGCAGCTGTAAGGGCAATGGAAGATAACACTGTGTTCAACGCAGGTACACCGTACAGAATTATTCTTATGAATATCTATGAAACTACAGCTCCTTCCATCTGTCTGCATAGGAGGAGCCAATCACCGATGATTCGGTTTATTAATTCAGTTACATTTGTGCACAGTGCGCTGTCTCCATCTGCTGGTGGTGATGCCACAACATTCCTCTAGACTCCAGTGACTGATTTATCATGGGGCTTCATAATCCAGCGTACATTCCCAGATTAAGTCTGCACGAAAATCTAATCTACATTTCAGATTATGTCTATAAAGTAGTCGTTCCTCTCTGAGATCTATTGTATTTGCTCCATAAATATAATCCACACAAACTGTGGGTGAAACTGTTTAAGTGTCGTCTTCTGCTAGATGTAGACACAGTACATTCACTAGTTAGGGTATAACTTGAATTTAATTTTCATTTAAGGTCATGACCTTTAATATACTGTGGGTGGACAGTATTCAATAATGCTGTACAAAATCACCAGACTCACCACCCTAAAAGATAACATGGCACAGTGGTGCTTATCTTGCATGTACACATGTAGTTTTGTGCCAACATGCCTCATGTAGACAGAAGTATCATCAGTGAAGCTATATTACAATTATATGTTGGACCTTAAAACTGTTTTTATTCTATTCCTTCTATTAGATATATTTTATGTTATGCTGCTGCTGTGTCACCATCCTGTGGACACTCAACACTTCACTGGTACTAACAGATCCGGGAACGGCTGCATTAAGTTTTGTGTGATAAGTTAGTGACTCATTGTGACATTTAATCGTAGGGCACGGAGCAGCACTAAATGCTGATGGAGAAGTGGAGCTGGATGCCATTATCATGGATGGAAGGACACTTGGCAGTGGTGCGGTGTCTTCGGTGAAGAACATTGCCAACCCTGTGACACTGGCACGGGCAGTGATGGAAAAGGTGTCAGCATAAATACTTTTGTCTCTCTTTAAAAGAAGAAAATCAGTGATTTTAATACTTCTATTTCTATGGAAAAACTTTCAGACCGCACATGTCCTGCTGACAAGCAGAGGTGCAAACCTGTTTGCAGAGAGCATCGGCATGGTCACAGTCCCCACTGATACACTGGTGACTGAGTATGAGAGGAAAGAATGGGACAAGCACAAGAATTATGTTACTGGAGTAATGGAAGATTTCAACTCTCAGTGGTAAGTTTCTGTGGTGTTTGACTTTGTTTTGACCCCTTCTCGTCTGGACTTAAATTTCCTCATAAATCTCTACACTGCATCTATTCAGCCTGAATAGCCTGTGGTGTAACACTATGCTGAAATAAAATAAAGCTCTGGAGCCCGCTTGTCATGGCATGAGAATGTGCCGTGCATACAGTATATAAAAAATGTTTTCACAAAAGTTAATCCTGCAGGCGAGGAAATCTCAGGATGTTTTCACATTGTCCTCTTCAGACCAGATGAAGTAAATTCTTTGTCTGATGTTCATTTGCATTTAATACAGAGCTCTAAGCACTGATACTTCTGTTGCTAGAAATTGATAGAGCACTTTGTCTTGTTAAAATGACTTCTTTGCATTGCTGCAGATAAATTAATGATAAATTAATTCATGATGGATGTTTTTTTTTTCTCATCCTAGGGCCCATGATACTGTTGGAGCAGTTGCTGTGGACTGTGCTGGGAATGTCGCATGTGCAACATCAACCGGAGGGATCAGAAATAAAATGGTTGGCAGAGTAGGAGACTCTCCAGTCATTGGTGTGACTTAATTTGCTTACACGTTCTTTTTGACTTTAAATATTCTCTCAGCTTTGTTTTTATTATTCATTTCTGTGTGAATTTAACTTCTGATAGTATTTAAGGACACCAGTGTGTGACATTGAGGAGCTTTTTCTAAAAAAAAAAATGTTCATTTAAAGTTGTTTTTCCCCACATTCTCTCTTGTAATTAAGGCTCTGGAGGATATGCAGACAACTTGAGTGGTGCGGTGTCTTGTACCGGTCACGGAGAGTCTATTCTTAAAGTCACATTGGCCAGACTCATTCTTTCACATGTTGAGCAAGGTAACAAAATCACACTTTGAAACTCTGAAAATCAGACTGTCTTGTCTCGTTAACTTAATTTTATGTCACCACTTCTTTTTTTTGGGATATTCATTAAAACACTGAAGAGTGAAATGAATGAATATGATTAAAACGTCTTATGAATTATGTATTTTTGTCTGTAAGCCTCAAAGAATGAATGCCTGTTGACTGTTCCCACCATTAATTTAAAATTGATCTATTTTAACACTTTGGTTTTCAATGTTTTTATTTATCTGGCAACAACAACAACATATATCTGGATACATTTGTCTATTTGTTGTGGAATGACATGACCTCAGATTGAGTACCTAAATGTGTTATTTAACTATTTGAATTTATTTTCATATGTCCTCATCACTCTGCAGGTAAATCTGTAGCAGATGCTTCACAGTTGTCTCTGCAGTACATGGCAGACCGTGTTCAGGGTGCAGGAGGCTCTATTATAGTTTCTCCATCAGGACAGTGGGCAGCCACATTTACCACAGATCGAATGGCTTGGGCAGCAGTGGATTGTGATCTTCTGTGGTATGGATTAGACCGAAATGAAAGATTTAAAGAGCAGTTGTCCCAATAATTATTTCAACACAGTTTGTAATCCTTAGTAGTTATAATATTGAGCCATCTAATAAGAACTCTGTTTTCTGCTAATTCCAATTAATTCACTATGGTTTCACTTGGTCAAGTCATGGTCGGTATTTGCTTATGTTGTTTCCATCCAGATCAAATGTGTAATGTTTTCTTTTTTCGAATGTCAAAGATATATACCTCACTTAAACTGTAACACACAGATTTTAGAGTATATAATTCTCAAGATCTCTGTCTTTTGAGCTACTAGTGCAAAAGTTTGACTAGTTTTTCTTAGCCTTTGAATTATGGACTAAATATTACGCTTCAAAATATACGTATAAATATAAGTTGGGACACTGTGGTAAAATATAAATAAAAACAAAATGCAATGATTTGAAAATTCCTTTGAACCCACTGGATATTAAATATAGTACAAAAACAAGATACTTAATGTTTAAACTGACATAGTTCATGGTTATAATACATACAGTATGTTTGCTGAGTGCTGTTAAAAAAAAGTGATGTAACACAGTGTCTTGCAGACATCAAATTTAGAGTGAGTGTATATTTACATCTATACATACAATATCAACGCTTGGTATCTTGTCTTTGTATTATATTCAGCTGAATATAGTTCAAATTAAAATGATTCATATGCCATTACATATGCCAGTAAAGTTTTTCCCAATGATTTTGGAGTTGGGATTGTAGGATGTCTGTTTTATTTTATTAAAATCTCTTTAACTTTGTGTTTATTTCTTCACAGTTGTTATATTAGCAGTGTTTCCTAACCCAGAACTGTTTGTGGCTCATTTGTGCTCCAACACTCGAGTACCTCTGATCCAATTAAGGTCTTAACATTTTGCATGTTAGCAGAGCAAAAAGGGGTCAAAGTCTACCGGCTTTCAGCGCAGCCATCTTTGCTGAAAGCAGATAACAGACAGTGGATAGGATCAGCTGTCCTCCTTTTTTAGTAATATGTATTTGATTGGTTGATTTGGTTGGCATTCAATAAAAGGAGCTCATTAAGTAAATATCTATGAGACCTATGTGACACTTTTCTTTTCTTACCACCAAATGTTTTCAGTGCTCTTCAAGCCCTTCTAATACAATGGACTATTAGGAGGCTGTTAAGACAACAACAGCCTCATTCATGAGCCTCCACTTCATTTGGCCAGCTGCATTGTTGGCCTTGCTTCATCCTTTGAAACAATGGCTGCTGAACCAGAAACACTTGCTGTATACAGCTGATTGAATAGATAGAATATGAATTAGGTAGTGTGATCATGTGATCCCACTTTGATTTAAGACAGAGAGGCGGCTCTGAACGCATGGTGTTATTTCACATTTAAAAAACTGGAGCCAGAGAGGAGAGAGTTTTATGTTTAATTATCACAGCGGTATCCTCGTAGACTGGATCTTTGTATGACTTATTTTGTTCACATACTTTTGCATTTGCCTTATAATAAAACTGTAGATTAGCTCTTGTAAAAACACAATTTTGATACTGTAGTTGGGGGTGCAGATACGCAAAGTGAAATATCAGATTAATCTAAAATAAAAAAAAACAGCACTTCTTGTAGAAACTAAAATATTTTAGAAGATATGTGACTTGCCTTTTTGTCTCAATTTTTACAATGTTAGTACTAAAACAGCTGCTTCAAATGTAAAATAAACATAAAGCTGTTTTCCAGGCAATACATCACTATATGGAAATAAATTAACATAGTTTCCTCTGTGTGGAACTGTTGAATGCGTTTAAAAAGTCGACCCAACAACAACATTTTGCACTTAAAGACAGTGAACGACAGTCTGTGAACTCTTGAAGCATAAAGAGTGACACACCACGCTGTAGGTGAGTGTTTTCGTCCATACTATCAGCTGCTATGGTATCTGTAAACAGAAGCCACGTGACGAGCGGCGCTGCCTGTCAGGGGCTTTGCAGCAGCAGCAGGACGAATGACGGCTGAGTTTAGAGGAAGTTACTGGGAGCAGCTGTGCTAGTATGTAACCTTACACGAGTTGGATCCAGGGTTGCAGCGAGAGAGAGGTAAGAGTCTGTTATATCTGAAAAGAAATACTCATTAATATCCGAAATGCATGCGGTGGAGCAGATGCATGCGGGTGTAATCCCCTAACGTCCGCTAAGCTACAAACAAACTTGGTAGCTAAGGCCTGTGCTAAAGCGAGCCCGCTAGCCTGTCCGACAGATTTAGCATCGAGCTGTTTAACTAAATATTTACACACTGTGTGCATGATGTTTTAGCCTTTTCTGGCTTGGGTATTTATTGATTTAAATGCGATTTATGGAACAACAATTCCAAAGCCGTGTGTTTACTTTGATGCTAACTTCCTCTATAAGTTACCGTTAGCTTGCTAACGTAGATCACCGCGTTCAGATTGTTGTTAGCCGTCCTGTAGCGTTAGCATGCTAACTAGCAAACACCTCAGTGGCAGTACCTGCTCATAGAGGAGCCGTGTTTCATATAAACACTGAGTCATATTACATGATGTTAAACCAACACGTCTAAAGAGAAGTCTGTTGACATAGACAAGTAGCGTTTTTGGACAATACACGGTTCAACTCTGGCCTGCTGCAGGTTGTGTTGCTAGTTGTAACTTAGTTGATTTAAAAACGGCAACTTGCAGGTCATTTAACATTACCTCCCCTCTTAGAGGGTTGACCATAGGAATAGTTTTATTGCACGTACACACCACACATAGCTCAAGTTTATTTGTAGTTTATATAAACGTTAATAACACACGGAAATACCCCCCCAATACTGAACTAATGCTAGTGACGTTCATTTAACGGAGCAGGACAGCAAACATGTAGCGTTTAAAGCCGATGGCAGGCGTCGCAGGAGCGACGTTTTTACACCCCTCTGTTCAACAGTTGTAACATTTATCAAACGCACAGTGAAGTCTGTAGTCACCACAGACAAATACCCGAGTGCTTGCTGTTACTTTGTTAATGCTGTGCGCTGTAGAAGTTTTGTTAAACTACTTTGTGCACATCCTTCTTTACCTTTACACTGTGTCTCTGTTGTCTCGATGCAGGAAGGCAGCAGCATTCATGGATATAGTGGACACCTTTAACCATTTAATACCCAGTGACCAGTTGGACGAGTCCCTGATAATAGGTCAGAATTTGGAATGTGAAGCCGGTAATGAGTTTGGGACAGGACTCAGGCTGGAAGATTCACTGAAGAACATGCTCAGTGACAAAGATCCCATGTTTGGATGTGCGAGCTCCCAGTTCAATTTACTGGACAATGAGGACGCTGCTTTTCAGATTGCTGGCTCAACAGGTACGTCAGCAGACGAAATGGGTGGTTAAAAATGTCTTGATGTAGATTTGTACTCACTCTTTTGTTTTGACTTTGAAATAAAAGCGGACTAACATGTGCTTCACAATAAACGGCGTTCACAATTAAGTTAAACACTTGGTAGAGGGAGTTTTAAATATACACTAACAGCCTGAGAAGATGAATTATTCATCATGGTTTTGCTCAGTTTTGAATTTTATTTTGTCTTTTCAGGTAGTTTATAAAATAAAACGCTCTCAGGTTACTTTAGATTTAGATATGCTGGGAACATCCTCGCTGTCAACATCTTTAAATGTCAGCGTTGGCACGATCTGTTTTATTTCAGTGTTCGATATCAGAAACACTCAATGGTTCTTGGTGAATATGTTATGAAGGTAGCGGTAACGGTAGTACCTGTTGTGTTTGCCATGTATTTTTTTTTTTTTTTAGAAGATTAAAAAGAGACAAAGTTTATGTATTTTTTTTTTTTTTTTTTTTGGCTGTTGCAGACCTCGGTGATGGCTCAGCATCCACAGGCCTCAGCAGTGAACTGACTGTTGCAGAAACCACACAAGTCAAGCGACCTGTTGGCAGGCAAAAGAAACGTAATTTAGAATCCGGTAAGTCAGTGTTCATTTAGGTTGCTGTTCCCACCACAACGCCTTTTGAATTAGAGATGATGTGACACATTTTTTGTTTCTTCTTGTTGAAACAGAAGACAGCAGTGGTTCACAACCAGCTAACACATCTAGAAGCCCCATGGCCCGAGGACGACCAGGAAGGAAACCAGCACACAGGCTACAGAAGACATTTCTTATTGAGAAAGGAGTTAAAGGCCCCCAGCTGAAGAAAGAGTTGACTCTGGGCGGGCGTATTAATGTTAATGATCTTGATGGTGGATTATGGCTGAATCCTACGGTTATATTGAGACGATTGACAGTAACAATTGGAGGATTCAAGATTGAGCTGCTGCCAGGACCCTCTTATGGACAAAGTGTTGAAATCGGCCAGTCTGCAGGCATTGACGATGGTTTGTCGTATGGTGGAGACGTTGGGTTTGCTGTGTTGCCAGATGATACTGTCAGTGTACAGAATCTCATGCCTGACAGCGTGACAGAGATGGATGTAACTGAGAAGAGCTCTGCTGACGATTCAGCCCTTGGGCTGGGCCCATATGTAAATCCTAATGATGTGCAGACCTCCAACGGGACGTTAATGGAGAGTGGCTGCACGAAAGAGACAAAACTTGACAATCAGAGTGTTTCTGGAAAGCAGGACGCAGTCAGTAAAGCAAAAGGCGACATCAAACTGCCACAAAGTAACGCAAATAACGGAACTGTTGTTAGTAATAAGACTGATGGTAAGGAGAAACAACAAATTGTGGCCAAAACACTGCTCAAGTCTAAACCGGTACTGACTTCTGACAAGAATAAGGACTTGGTTTCAGGTAAACCAAACAACATGATTAAGGGACAAAAAGTGTCCCAAAACATGCCATCCACAATCATCCAAAGAGAAGACCCACACAAAGTGAAATCTCTAAAGGAAAAGAAAGACATTGCACCTTTGAAAAGGCTTGCAGAAAGCACCCAAAATGAGCATGCGACTAAAATGCAAAAGATACAGGGTACAGGAGATAGCAAAGCTAAGCCAAAATCACCAAGTACCCCTGCAGTGAAGAAGATCCCACCGTCTGGCAACCGTCTGGATCAGCCAGGGCCAACTAAACACACTGGTACTCATCCTCACAATAGCTCCAAAGTTGAGACTGCTAATCTGCCGCACGGTCGTCCGGGCCATTCTTTAAAAACGCCAGACGAAGGAGGGCAGGAAAAGGCCAAACTGAAAAAGCCGGAAAAGATCCTTCAAAGACAGAAAAGTAAAAACTCAAGGAGCATCTCTGTGGACGAGCCGCAGCTGTTTATTCCAGATAACGCTCCCGTTGTAAAGAAGGAAACGTCTGAGGAGCAACCTGCCAACAGCGAGAGCGTATGGGATGGAAACAACTGTTGTGGTCTGTGCAAAAAACACCACAATAACATGTAAGTGCTGTACAAGTCAGTCATCAAGGCAGATTGTTGTTTTGTTACTCAGACTTAATTAGGGTGTAGTAGATTTAACAACAACATTTTTTTTTCTTTGTTCGTTACAGAACTGAACGCTGAATTGTTGATGGTTTTACATTTACTTAGTACAGCATGCAATTGCTCTGTTGTTTGGATCACCACATTTTGAGCAGAAGAGGAATTTGAATATTGGTGTCCCATATTTGCTCTGTGTCGTCTGGTGCTCACACTTTTAATAACCTTGCTTTAGGTTTATGGTGGGCTGTGGCCGCTGTGACGACTGGTTCCATGGCGACTGCGTCGGCCTGGACCTGACAAAAGTACGTGAGATGGAGGAGGAGGACCAGATGTACGTGTGCTTGAAGTGCTGCGAGGAGGAAAGCAAAAAGGTGGAGCCTGAGCCTCCGAGCACAGCCAAACCAGAAGTTCAGACAAAGACTGAGGTACCGGATCATAAGCTGCCTCCCAAACCTCGACCGGGACCCTCCCAGACACTCACATCAGGGGGGGCCAGACCAGTAAGAAAGGTAAGCAGCGTCACCATGAGCTCTTATAATACAGCTGTTAGACACATTTAAATCTCTCATGTACAAAAGGATATTTTATTTGTTCCCCCAGCTAATTCATCCTCTGATATTAATCATAGCCTGTGTAACCACCACACAAGGGTTTGTTATCTTTTCTGCTTTTACTTTGCCTTTACAGAAGGCTTGCACACGGGTGTGTGGTAACCATGGTGGCGTGTGGTTAACCTTTTCCTGCACATAAAACTCACCCTGTATTTTTTTTTTTAACCTTTGGGGAGGAGGGTTATAACATTTGATGTGTAATGCCTTTAACTTGTTTTGATTTGTGTTTATTTCCTTATGTGATTTTTTTAATAATCTTAATAATATGGCTAATGTGCTTTTTGCACTTCTCTCCTGAAATAGGACCCTGATCGAAGGCATTCCTCAGATGTAAGAGAAGCAGCTCATAAAACAGGTATATTTTTATTTTTAGAGACTGTGAATGTAAAAAAAAAAAAAAGTTGTTCTTCGTGCCAAAAAGTTCAAGGTTGAGTTTATTGTGTCCTTGGTTTTATTTTATCACAATATATGAACCAGACTGAATGAAGATAATCCTAATACAAACACACTGATAACTTTTTTTAGACACTGGGTGACAGCATTGAAAAAAATCATTAGACCTTCATGCTGTCAGTTAAGATTAGACTTTACTCCAGATGCTACTTTAAAAAAAGTGTAAGCAATGTGGTGATAAAAATACATATGACAGGCGTGTGTAGATTTAAAATGATACAACTGGTTTTTGTCACAACCTCTCTAAAACTCAGACTTGTCCCCAGCTCACTGATGATATTTTAACAAGTATCAAGTGACATGGTAGATAGATGATATAACAGAATACTGTTGGGCTTTATTACAAAAGCAAACAACAAAAAAGGAGTGTATCTGTATGGTAAGGGTCTATTAAAATATCTTTTGTCATGCTACTTCTGTGTGCTCTATTTCAGTGTCATCTTGCTGGCTAATGCAGTTTGTGTACTGTTGTGGTCAGGCAGGCTTGCTTAAGTTCATACACAACTAGATAACAACTTCAGTTACAAACGATTTTCATACCAACCATCTGCGTGTGTCCCGCTTTTGTATCTGCAAATGTGTCGCCGACTTCCCTCACGCGCTCAGTACGTATTGTCATTCTGTCCTCACAGGCGTTCACTTGAAACAAGAGACAAAAAGTAAGACTCAATCTTCAGTGTCAAAGAAACCTGTGTCTGTGGAGGCAATCAGGCGAAGTGTGCGTGATTCTCTGAAAGAAATCCTCATTCAGAGGTAAGTGCTCCACAAGGTAAAAGTAATCAAAAGAATTGTGTAAATACTGAAATTGCATTCAGAGTTCCTTTTTAATCAGAAAACTTTTAATTATCCAAGTTCATTAAACATTCTTTCTGCATTTTAAGGTTGAAGGAGTCTGACTTGAACATCTCAGTGGAGAGGGCCTCTGAAGTTGCCAAGAAGACGGAGAGAGAGCTTTTTCACTTGTATAAAGACACCGACAACAAATACAAGAACAAATACAGGAGCTTAATGTTCAATCTCAAAGATACTAAAAATAATGTAAGTACAAGCCCAAAGCAGGGCAGGAAAAGCCAAAATGCAGTTCCTTTGCTTTGCATTTGAGTTTTAATGTAATTGTAATTACATTTGCTGTGTTTTTTTAGGTTCTCTTTAAGAGGGTTCTCAAAGGGGAAATTTCTCCTAGTAACCTAATTCGAATGAGCCCCGAGGAGCTGGCCTCGAAAGAATTAGCTGCTTGGCGACAAAGGGAGAACCGACATGTAAGTAATGTTCAAGTCTGTGCTGCTATATATTTTTTGTAGTTTTACCACATAAATTTACCCTGAAAAGACTGAAAAAACCTGTAAACCCAGCTCACAATAATTCTGATAGAAAAGTTCATCAAGTAATATTAGTATTGACTGCTTTAATAATGTTTTTTAAAAGAGTGTTTGTATTTTGGAATGCAAAACCTCCAGTAGTCCACTAAAAAAGTAATTCGTTTCTCATTTCACAGACTATTGAGATGATTGAAAAGGAGCAAAGAGAAGCAGAGAGACGACCGATCACTAAGATCACACACAAAGGTGAAATTGAAATCGAGAGCCAAGAACCAGTGAAAGCACCGGAGCCTGTAGAAGTAAGAGACACGTAAAATATTACTTTGTATAACTATATTTACCAGTAAAAGAGTGTCTGTTTTTAAGTTATTTTTTTTCCCGCTCTTGCCAGGTTGAGCCTCCTCCCAAAGTAACAGAGGTCTCAGCAGAACCTCCAAAAACTCCTAAGAAGACAGAAGAGAGCGCCAAGACGGAGAAAGACACTACTAACCAACACAAGTCTCACTTATTTGACTTACACTGCAAAATCTGCACAGGTAAACCCAATGGCAAAAGACAAAAGTCATCTAGTTATTAAGCTCTGCCTTTTTTTGCTACATTTTCTGTTTTAATGTGTTGCCAACTTGTTGTATTAACTTATTTATTTTTCAATAAGGCCGTATGGCGCCCCCTGTGGAGGAGGCACCAACCAAAGTGGTCAAAGTTGCCACCACAGTGGTCAGAAGGCAGTCCACCAAAGCAGAGGAGACAAAGAGCACAACACCGCCTGCGATGGAAGACGACCTGCACCTCACCGTTTTAGAGGAGAGCTTCCGAAACGCTCAGTCAGTGTATGAAGGACGGTAAGCAGCTCTCTCTGACACACTGTGCACAACTTATTTTTTGTGCAGGTTTGTTTCATTGCTCTTGCGTTTTCATCCTAGGTTGGATCATACAGCTGGAAGAGATGATGAGACCGCTTTCCTTTCCAACCTGAAGTCACTGTGGGGCGGACTCATTCACATGCACGCTGTGGCGAAGTTTATGACAAAAGCTTTCCCCGTCTCAGGCGTTTTGGACAATTTGACCGAGGTAAAGTGGACTCAACTGAACACATTTAGAGTTCGAATATCTGCTGCAGCAAATAAATAAGTACTGTCAGTAAGGTTTGATCATTGTCTTTCCAACAGGACCTTCCAGACAGCGTTCAAGTTGGCGGACGGATAAGTCCACAGATAGTGTGGGACTACTTGGAGAAAATTCGGGCAACTGGAACAAAAGTGAGTTTTTGGCTGCTTTCCTACTTAAAAGGATTATACAGCCTGTAGTAAAGTTCAGTCATTAAATACAATCACCCGCATATGGTTCATTGTGATGAAGAGCTGCTCGTGCTCTAGACAATTAACAGATTTGTAATGTCATGTGATGCATTACAGAGCTGCTCCGTTTAAGAGTTCTGGTCAAACCTCTTGTACACGGATCGTAGATTTTACTGACACATGCTTTTTCTTTAATTAAAGGAGGTGTGCCTGATTCGCTTCTCCCCCGAGACGGAGGAAGATGAAATCTCCTATACTCTTCTCTATGCCTACTTCAGCAGTCGTAAGCGTTTTGGGGTGGTGTCCAATAACTTGAAACAAGTGAAGGACATGTATCTCATTCCTTTGGGTGCCACTGAAAAAGTTCCACATCAGCTTGTCCCCTTTGATGGGCCAGGTAACCTGAACACTGATCCTATTTTCTCTAGGATAATTGTTTTCTCTCAGTAAATTACACAAACATTTCTGATCTTTTAAACCTAACAAATCTTTTAATTTGACAGGTTTAGAAAACAACCGTGCCAACCTTCTCCTCGGACTTATAATCCGACAGAGACCCAAAAGGGATTTTCTCCCCGTGGACATGAACGAAACTGCAAGAATTATTCCGGAGATCAAGCCCATCATTGTTTCCACAAAAGAAACCAGGGCAACAGAGGAGGATGAGAAGTTTTTCCTCCCTTCCTTGACTCCAGCACATATTAAAGAGAAGGAGAAACCACTTAACACTACTGAAGATGCTGAGCAAATTACAGAGGCTTTTGAAGAACCATCTGCATCAGAGGAGACCAACAATCAGGAACCCCAAAAACCACTGCGCTTTCTTCCAGGTGTGTTAGTAGGATGGGGTGGGGAATTGCCACCTCTGCCAGATGTTGTCGGCGCTAAACCCGCAACAGCAGCAGATGACACCCAGAAGACCCAACCAGCTCCAAAAACAGAGACATCGACTGGAAACACAAAAAGTCCAACAGCTGCTGCGCCGCGAGAGCGCTTTGTCATCAAAAAGAAAGAGGCTAAACCTGTTAAAGCTGAACCGGAGCTATCCAGCCCGACCAGTACATCTGCTGCTAATAATACATCATCAAAGGATGTTGTGGTGGTGACCCATGGTGCACCGGTCTCTCTGAAAGATAAGCCTCCAGATGTATCGACTGAAGCGTTCCTGGCAAGCTTGTCAGCAGCTCCAAGTGGGACTGAAACTAGCAGCACTGCCTCTGCAAACAAAGGCAATGCTGGCCTCTTGTCTGAGACTGAAAAAGGAACATCTGAAGGGATTCCTTTGTCACAGTCAAAGTCCCAGGCTACTGCAGCTCAAACAAATAGCTCAAAACCTCCTTTAAGTGGAATATTGAAAAAATCTTCAGCCTACTCCAGTGTGAATGAAGACAAAACAACGGTGCTACAAAAGGATAAAGCCAGCCACCCAGCTCCTTTGAGTCCTAAACCTGTTCCTTTGTTGAGTAGCACTAGAAATGATCCAGTTACACCATTTCACCAAGGATTTTTACAGGTTTCTCAGGCCAAGAACAAACCTGAGGAGGAAACCCAAACAACTACTCGATCATTCCCTGGTGAAAAGGAAGATCCTGGCCTGTCCCAGGCTGGTGCTACAGTAGCTCAGACAGTATATCCTCCGCCAGTCCAAGCACCTCAAGCAGCCTGTTACACAGAAGCCTCTGAGCTCCAACATGACTCTGTAATGGCACCAGTTCTCCCAGTATACAACACTGCTGCACCAATTCCATCGCAGCAGCAACAGCCTCAGGTACCTGGCAGCTACGACTACTCAGCTGGCCCGCACACCCAGGATCAGAACCACAGCACAACGTGGGTTCAGGACAGCACCTCGCACACTCTCCCTGGACATCAGTCACAGTTCGCTGAGAGCTACTCCGAACCACCCGGCCGACCTCCGTCCCTGGTCAAAGACACCAAGCGCGTAGAGGAGCGATACAGCGACCCGTGGGAGAGGTCGCGGAACACTGAGGACAGAGACCACCAAGGGAGGCACAGCCACCACAGGGACTCCCATCACGGGAAAAAGAGCAGGCACCATGACAGAGAGCGGGAGAAAAAGCACGATCGCAGCTACGACGACAAGTACAGGGAGAGGAGTAGGCACCACGGACACTCTGAGGACCGCTACGGTGAGAAGAGGAAAGAGAGGCAGTACAGCGACGACTACAGCAGTCGTCATAAGGACAGACACAGACACAGACGGGACTCTGATTATGAGAATGGACGAAGAAGTTCAAAAGACAGTTACTCATAATTATGTTTTTTTTTTTTTTTTAAAGCCCTGCAAGCGAGTGTTCGGGGCTCTAAGAAAGACTGTTAGGTTGGTCACTTGGCTGGTTCAGGCCGTGTCGGCTTTATTGACTGAGTTTGTTGTTTTATACGGCAGTCTGCAGCTTACATGCCATTTTCTTCATAGAAGTTCCATTTTATGTTATCGACAGTGCAGCCAAAATTAAATATTTCAGTGGGATTGTGAAGAACTTTATAGATACGTACTATTCACACCAAGAAGTGAATATTGGAACAGTTTTTAATCTTTTATTGTATATATCTCATTCATATTGAGCTGCTGTACTGACTACAAATGATCAGTGAATGTTTTCAGTTTTGTGGTAACATACAAAACAAGTGTGGACCATTTGGTGAAAAGATTTTAGTTGGCATGAATGTAACACAGAAAACATTTAAGGACAACAACCTAAACAGCAGCTTTGCTTTTTTTTTCCCAACTTAATTTCTTTTAAATTGCTTAAATATTTTATACACTTACTTTCTATTGGAAAAGTATGTACATTTTGGCTTGTAATATAATTAGAGATTAAGTGTGCCTTTGCACTGTGTGTTTATGTACAGTTCGTAATAAAGCTAATCTTTTTTTATTGTTGATTATAAAAGAAAATCTCATATTCCTTTCTAAATGTATTAAAGGTCAAACCTGGATACTGATATTTAAATTGTACTTTTATTATGAAGTTGTTATTTACAAAAAGAGTCGCATCTGGCACAGGGGATATTTATATCAGATATTTTTAAAATTTGACCTTTCACATTTGACTTTCAAGACTTCAAATTATGTTTGAAATATTTCATCCAAGTAAAGTTTTGTAAAGTGCAGCTCAGACAATCAGACAAAGTACCCACATCCCAGTAAAACTTCAATGGTCCATAATGAAGTCGGATGAAAATCAAGCTGTACAGTGTTGAAGAAACAAGTGGTGAAATAAACTTTATTGTGAACTTTCCTTTAAAACACTAAAGCTACTACTGCCAAGTATCACACAAATCTCATGGACAACTTTGTTGTAGGGCATTATAAAACACAATCAAGTTTAAGATCATGTCACAAGGGGAATGTTCAGCTATTGTAGATGCCAAGAGTTTCACTACTATTCATTGCCGTCATAAACATTAAAACCCTTGCTATCTTTGAGAAACAGCAGCGGCTTGGTGTCTTTAAACAAATAAACGTTTCTGAGATTCCCTTCGAAGGCTTTCGAAAACAACCCAGAAGTAACAACTGATACGTTTCTGTATAACTCAAATCCTCCAAAGTAAAGTTGACCACCATAGTTTAAGGCCACATAACGCTCAAATGGGTCCATGTCTTCAAAAAGGATTCTCTTATTGTTTAGGAAGACTTGAATGATTGTGCTGTTTAAAGATATGGAAACATTGTACCATTTGTTGCAGCATAGTGTGAGATTTCTGAAAGTTATGGGGACGGAAAGTCTTTCCCCAAGGTTGACCGCAATCTTGAGTTGACCGTTCTCGAGTCCGACTGTGAGGTAGTCGTCGTCTTCGTGTTCTGCCTTTCCCATCCACATGATCACACTGTCATTTGTGTTTGTGCTGAAACTGAAAGAAACCTGTGTATATTTAAAATTTCTGGTGTTGTATCTCAGGTCCTGGTATTTAACATATGAGTTTCCCACAAATTTGAAAGTGTCTGTGGCTATTTCCTTGTCACAGTACCTCCCTCCCCATCCTAAGGGACATATGCAGCGGTATGAGGTGACACTAGATGGAGCACATAAGGATCCATGTTTGCAGATGTTGTTTACACAGCTTACAGACTGGTTACACACAGAACCAGTCCATGATGGCAGGCATTCACATATGAATGAGTTGGTTCCTGCTGCCAAGCAGTGACCTCCGTTTTGGCACACTTTGTAACCGCAGGCAGTCCCGTCCCAGTCCCCTACATTTGCTCCACTTATCGCCCCCGTCTCTGTTAACTCAAACTCTTCACCGTTGACTATGAGTTCTCTTAAACCACCAGTGAATCCCATCGGCTCTCCTTCAGTTGCATCTGTGGAGACGAAGCTCAGGGTGGAGACGCCCCCGACAAAGATGTCTGTAGCAACATCGAGGGTGGCCATCCCTTCAGTCCCGTTCTCTCTAACCTCCCGGTTATCCAGACTGAGGAAGCCTTGGTGACCAAATCGGCCAGCCTTCACCGTGTGCCAGGTCCTGCCACTCAAGTCCACTCGCTCAACAGACTTCAGGATGTGGACGCCGTCCCCCAGGTTGAATCGCAGTTGGACAAACCCAGATGTCAGGGAGAGGCAGAAAAAGTCTCCTGTAAGTAAGAAAATAAAACAGCAGATTAGTAAAGTGTCATTGTTGACAGTAGTCTTTGTTGTTCTGATGGTTTGGGCAGTAAGGACCACTATGAAAATATACAGCAGACTGTATGATTTTTTTGTGTGTTTTCATCCCGTGTATACTTCAGTTTCATGCAGAACCAAATCACTTTGTGTCATTTGAGCAACTGTTGGAGGCCTGAGCAGGTAAAACATAAAAGTATTTTACAATAAATGAGCAAAGAGAAAAGAAATAACATTCTTTCTTTCTTTCCTTTCTTCCTGTTCTGTGAATCACCTTGAAACTCTTCAGATTCATCTTGTGATGTCTGCACTTGAGGTTAGTTAAAACACATGTTTGTTTTCTCCTAATTTTGGTGAACTGGAAATTTATTTTGTCTGTTTTTGAGGAGATCTGAGAATATGATTTTTTAAAAATACTTCTAAATCGACATGAATCTTAACCTGACATATTGGTACTATCAATGCACAATATGATACAAATATGCTACAATAACATTTTTTTAGATGGCTTTTGGCATGACATACTTAAAGAATAATTCAACAATCATATTTCCTTTGCATGTATAGAATTATGAAAGTTTCTATCATGTATTATGATTTCATAATGCTGTTGGTACTTGTTATGTGTTGCTATGGCGGCAGGATATCAAAGAGATAACAGAAATTACACGTCAACACACACAACTTAATATTTCATTTATTAAAACAAAGCTTGTTATAAATAGGAAATGAAATGTCCTCACCAGCTCTGGCACTGAGATGCTGCGCAGTGTACACGAGGATGCCATCAGGTGATAGAGGCTGGAACTGCAGCTGCAGAACAGTCCTGTGTCTAATACTCGTATGTGGGAATGACATCCATGAAGACTGGTTACCGCTGAAGAATGGGTCACTGATGGTCACAGCTGAACAGGCAAAACAAAAAGAGCAGTTAAATAAGTGAATAGTGAATGCCTTGTCTTATTAAATAAACAAAAAAACACATAATTATACAGTTATGGTTCAATGATGCAACCTTTCTCGCAGTAGAGTCCTGCAGTCCCCAGGGGGCACTGGCAGGTATATCCATTCGGGAGAGGGATGCAGGTGGAGCCGTGGGCACACAGGGGAGGGGGACTGTGCTCGACATCACACACAGACACGGTCTCAGAACAGAGTGCTCCCTTCCATCTTAATGGGCACTGGCAACTGCAGACGGACACAGTCAGACACTGTGAAGAGCTTGTAAACACTGTCATTTCCTTTCGCTATACCTCCACTGTGTAACCTTTTCTATAGGCTACCGATGCCAACTCACAATACATTTGAGAATATGGACACCATGTAAAGTTGCTGCTCACATCTAACTGAAATATAACGCCTACATGTGTTATTCACAAGTGGAATTATTATTTTACATAATCAGAAAAAATGAATCCAAGTATTGTTTATTTCCACTTACTACACAGATGAGCCGGAGTCCACACACGTCCCCCCGTTCCTGCACTGAACATGAACACACGGGCTGACACCACACTGACCCACGCTGCGCCCGTAGGCCGGATGTCCCGCAGGCTGTCCCAGTACTTGGAACTTTCCGTCCCTTCTTGTGGAAAACTGCAGATCAAAAATGCACCCTTTGAAAAGAACAAACGCACCGATGTCAGAGGGATCCCGTTCATGTCTTTGATAAAGGATTATCACAGGAAACGCAACATTCTTTATTTTGCTTGTCTGAAGATCAAAGGTGCGCAGACTAAATACGTGTTAAATCTGAATTGTGTTTCCCGCTCAAATGAGGTCAATAGAACTGTGTGCTGCGTCTGAAATGCATTTCTTTGATGCTTGTTTATTTTGTTGCCACAGGATTTAAAATCAACGACACGTGCGTACATCCACATGTCTTTGTGTTGACTTGAATTCGATAGGATAAAATCTACAGTCTACACAATTCACCTGCAGGATGTCTGAGTTTTGAAATCCAAGTTTTTCTCCCCATGTCATCATGCATCTCTCTCATCATATTTGCTTTTTGCTCTCATAATTCAATTTTATCAAGACAATATTTGCTTTGGCCTGTACCTGCAGAGCACGGGGCCTTCTATAAATATAAGGCCCGAGCACAAGCCTTCGTAGTCATCTGCACATGCAGACTACCTCCTCTCTGCTGCATTAGTCACTGGCATAAACAGGATGCAGGGGAAATGTCATGCTCACTCATGAATATTCATGGCATGATGCTGTCTACTTGGCAGACTCAAGTGATGGTTGCGGTGCTGCAAACATAGACAGTCGAAAAGCGTAGCAGATTCATAAGGAAGATTATAAAAGCCGGTTATTTTTGTTCTTGCTGCACACACTGCCTCTTGTAACAGAACCAAGAAACCTGATGTGCCAAGTCTAGCAATAAGACCTGTCAGAGAAAAATCTGAAATTAAAATTAAATGAAAAAAACAAACACAAAAAAAACAAAAAACAAACATTTTCTAACAAAACTGTCACATTTCAGAATAATGTTTTCTACCACACTCCCGTGGTAACTCTTGGGGTTTCAAAAGGAAATGACCCTCGGGATGTTCTAGCAAGTCTGATAAAGAATATCTGCATCAAAGCAGCATGAAAGCTCGACAAACACAAACTTCCCCAATTTCTTGCTGCTATTTGATCACCAGCTTAAACTAAGTAACTGATTCTTTCCCCCCAGCAGCCATAGTACCTCCTCTGCCACCTTTCCACAGGGGAGTGTGGATCTGTTGATAACTGGGAGTGAAGTGCATTATCAGTGCGTTCACTGCCAGCCATCATGATTAGGGCTCGAGGAAGGTCACACAGATCTGATTAGACACTCATGAGTTCTCATTACATCCTGAGCAAAAAGGTTATGGTTCCACTAGTGTCGCCTGGCTCAGGTAGTGCCTACCAGTAAGTGGGACTGTGACAGGCTGATACGGCACGATCCGTGCTCTACCATGGCTGATTTGATTTTTGAAGGTTTATTTGGTGAGCAGAAAAATGAATTATATGATGACAAATAAACAAACGCACAAAATCACTCCAGTCCTTAAAGATAAAAAGCTCTTGTTCACCTCAAATGGATCCGCCATGACATTTTATAATAACAAGCTTCATTGCTGTAGTGCAGAGACTGCTGAATATGGTTATGATGATATTCATAGCTGTTGTCATCATTATGGTTATGGCAATTTTGCTCCACAGCTCCGTACATTAGCAGGCACAATGAATGCTCTCCAAAATACATTCCTACATGGGGTCACTTGAGAGAAAGCAGAAATGATGTTGACGATGGCAAAGATTATTGGTATGGCACCCTTGTTGAAGTGACTTATCAGCAGTGGAATGGATTTGCACACAACGTTAAGACTATATGGGGAGTGATTAATGGATGTAGATACAATCAACTTCAAAGCTCTCTTCTGGCCACAAACACAGTCCAAGGCTGTAAACTCCCTTTTCATTACACACCTTCCCCTCTGCTTACAAAAAGATGGAGATCCTGGGAGAAACTCCAAGCTCCCAGTGCTCTCACTCCAGACAGCAGTGCTGGGTTGTAATAAAGCTGTGGCAGTCTTACCCTGAAAGCCATCGCGGAACCTGGAGCCAAGTGGCAGTAGTTCAGGGGTGTACTCATTATATCCACCCACAAAGAGCTGGTTGAAAACATTGAGGCCCACCAGGGGTCCTGGAGATGATCCCGTTCTGTTGCGCTGCCCATCAACCTGAGAAAGACACAGTAAAATATCAGTACTCAGACTGGAGTCTTGTATCTGTAGGCGTCAGTGTGGGAGCTCAGTTTATTTAAGAATCTTCCAAAGTTGACAAAATGTATCACCTTGGATTGATCACGGAATTATTCCGGCAGTGTCCACCTATTAGCCACAGTAGCTACAGTGCTATAGTGCCATGTTTTTACCTCTGAACAGACTAAATTCTTTGAGGCATCGATTCCCCAGGGATCTCGGCCTTGCTGACTCAAAAGCATCTTACTATTCCTGCAGAATTTTCAGCCACACTTAGATGATGTGAACATTCTGTACTGCCTGATCACTGGGCTAAAATGATTTGCTGGTACACAGATACCTGATGTGTTCCAAGAAAACATTCACCTCAGTATAACAGTATTTACCAGCCCCTGACAGCGATTAATCTATAGTGTTTGTGCGTGCATGTACACAAAGATGTGCCATTTATAGTGAGGTGACACATTAAAGGAAACGCATGAGCAAATGAGTGTAAAGAGGGGGTCACTAAATGTTTTGATGGGATCAAATGAGGGAACATATTTAGAATGGCTTGTTTATCAGTTCCATACCTTATGTCAGTACTTCCTCATTGGTCTGTTATTTATTATGATGCACCAGTTTATCTTTATATTTCTCTATCAGCTAAAAGTTCAATAAAAAAGGCATATAATTATTCACTCATCCACAAATATATACGGTATGTAGGCAGGTGCTGGAACCCTTTTTTCCAAAAGTGACACTTTTCTTATCATCAAATCACCTTCAGCCATCCCGTTTTCTTTGATCTCCCAAAGGTAACAGTGTGAATGTTGATCCTGTGGTTCAGTCGATCACTGACTATGATTGCGATGCCTGATCCAAGGTTGAATTTATGCACAACTCTGCCGTTCCGTAGCCCCAAAACAAAGAAGTCATCACCGTCGTTGCCTGGAAAACACAGAAAAAGTTGACAATGAGCACAGAAGAGAAATATATATATATCAAATAACATTTCCTGCTGAGCATCCTCAAAAACTCATCCTCAAACAGAAAAGCATTCCTCTTGCAGTGAAAACACCCACTATAAACACTACAACAAACATTTAGAAGAAACATTTGTTTGCTTAAAGATAGAAGAGTTTTTGCTATATATTCTGACTCTCTGCTTGTTTAATTTTGTGTGACTTGATCGCTGCAGTGAAGTAATTACCTCTGCTTCATTCCTTAGTGGTGGTGGTGATCAAAAGATGCCACTTCATTAAAACCAATTATCATGTGAATTGTTCGCATTTCATCTATTCTTTTTACATTGCGCCTTTGAATTTGCACCAACAGTCTGTTTCCAACAGTGCCGCTCGCACTTCTGACGCGTCTTTCGCTATTCATATTGCTCTTGTTTTGTTGTGCCTACACCTTGATGAATTGTACTCTCGGGAGAAAAGTGCAGGAGATCCACAAGATCTTTTTTCATACTTCTTCGTTTGATGAAACATGCTGGTGACAATGACACGCCGGTTACCTGCTACCATATCTGACCCCACAGGAAGGAGATCCTAATTTAAAGTGATGGCTGCTGACAGCATCACATTGCACCTGCACTTCAAAGTCTGTTTAATGCAATTAACACTGGTACTTTTGAGATGCTTGGCTCACATGTTCATATTACACTAGCAATTCTAACATGCTCCCTTTGAAAGTCAGGAACAATAACAATTTAACTGGAAATCAACTAATTGCTGGACTGCAGGAGGACTCATTATTAATGTCTCAAAATCTGCCAAGAACGAAAATCCTTCGGGAATCCTCTTTATTAGAGGTTCTCAGAGGAGAGTGGGAATCTATTAGATAGCACATTACCATACACAGCGGGTGAAGCCTCTCAACACGGCAATAGCGTGTCTTTTAAAACCCTTAATGAAGTTTGACAACTAAAATCCAACTGAGTAGACGTCGCAAAGTTGTTGTTGTTCCTTTTCATTTGACCGTAAGAATTATTTTAAATTGCCGTGTGTGGGTGTCTAGATTGGAGCTCACCTTGTCCTTTATGCCCAGCGAACAGCATCAGGTTGTCTTTCACAGCAGATGAATTATTGGCAAGCGTGAACTTCAACTTGAACTCATAGAAGAAACCAAGGCTCGGGATGGAGGAATAAGCCACAAAGGAGGTGTAACCGAACTCATCACTTCCACTGAATCTGGCACGTGTTATGTTGATGGCTGCAAAGCAAACACAGTTAGAAACACAATTATTTCATATTTGTGGTAAAAATGTGACCAGCGTTTGCAGCTGTAGGGCTCATTTTGTGTGTGGGGTGGGGTGATCTTGTTGAGAGAGCAGGTCTGATGCATCGTCACCCTCACGGGTTACCAAAAGATGGCACTATTGCTACACATTACATACATAGGGGCTAGTGAAATATTTTCTTTTCTGAGTGCTATTTCATGATGACCTGTTTTCAAATACTATCACCTCTTCAGTCCTATTCTATTTTCATTAGTAGCTGTTTAGGAGGTTCTGGTGTGCAGCCGTCGCTTCATACTCAATGTTCACAAGGGTGGCACAATAATCCAAGTGATTCAATTACAATCTCAAGTTTATTATTCAGAATGCATGGTTGATTCAATAATGCTCTCTCTTGTACTCCCTCTCAGTGTTCCCATCTACTTGATTTACCACAAGGGACTCAATGTAAATTCCCCCTCACTCAAAATTACATGCTGCCGTGTATTTTTTTTTTGTTTTGTTCAATACAGCAAGTGAGGATCCGAACACAAAACTGCACTTGAAACACCTTGCATATTCTTCTGCAGCCCCAGGCGATAGCTGAGAGGGGTGCAGAGCTCCCCTTTGTGACTGCCCTCAGCTCTGTTTGGCAGCTAAATTATTAATAAAGCTGGAAATGATTCTGTTATCATCTCTAGTCTGCTAGAGCTTTATTTGCCTATTGTCTCATTGAATAGCCCGTGTGTTACAGCTATAGTCTTTTTTTTTAAGCTTTGGTGTGCATGTGTGCTCAAAACTAAATGAATTACTTACAGATACAAACTGATATTAGCACACACATATACCAGGATTTAATATAATCGGAAGTTATACTATTACAAATGTAATATGAGACTATTCTGAGAGTCAGTAATTGTTTCATATTTGATCTTGTAATTATATGTATATTTTTTAATCAGAGTTTGATATCAAAACTGATTTATTCATAAACTTGTTGTCAGTGTCTATTAACGCCTGTGTCACAGTACTTTTGAAAAGAATAGTTTTCCAGATCCAAGACGTGCGCATAGTAACTGTATGATCGAATCAAATCAGCTTTACTTACTAACCTTGGGAGGTTATATTGTTATTGCTGAGACTGTCCCAGAAGTGTTAAAGTTTCATTATACTGTAAATGTTTGTTACCCTGTGTCGGTATATGGGACAAGAATGCACGGGGAGTTAAATCAACACCTCTCGTATATATAGCGCCCACAAAACTTAGACGTTATAAACTTGACATCATCTGATTTTGCATGTGGTCCTGATTTTGACGTAATCCCCTGAAATTTCTGAAATATAACTCCCCCGTCTGCGTCTCATTCAGTGCACACTAAAAGACTTAGAACCATCCTGCAGGCAGGTTTAAATTCATACAGTAACTAGGCCTGTGAAAAGGTTGGCTTTACTATCAGTTACCTTTGGGTGCGCTTAACAGCGTTCATTCAGAATCACAAAGGTCCATAATAACTCTTGTGATGTCGGCGCTGATAGGACTGTAGAAGTGAATAACTGCGTAAATCTTTTACTCATTGTACTCATTCAACCATTGTGCAGAGAGACACTCGTTCTCAGGCGTGTGGCATTATGTTTGATATGTAAATGCTGAATCAACACAAATCATTGAGGTTACAGTCGTGTGTTCCTAAGCACAGCTTCTGTCGACTAACTCATCATCGTATAACACTCTTAACTAGTGGTTACAGAACATATTATTACCACAGAAGCTTATGGGCTGCCTCTGTGAAACGCATCCATCTATGGATTATAACGCCACACTCTGTCAAATAACATTACACAGCATTTCCACTTTGCTGGGTATTTGTGTAATATGGTGCAAACCAGCAGGAGTGGCAGAAGAAAAACTAAATGACATGCGGCACCAGATTGTGAAATGCATTCTGACAAAAAACTGCATGCGCGCGGTGTGCATCTTAGCTGCCACAGAGCAGCTGGGAAAACGGCACACTTGTCCTGAGTTGGAGATACTGCATAGAGTATACAATTATATTCTTTTCAATCTCAGAACAATGCAAGGTTAACAGAAACTTCACTAAATCAATACTAAACTGAAGTGCTGATGCAGAATAATGCTGCGCAGTGTTCAGCCACCAACATTAAAGCATTGAGAATGGATTGTATAAAATGTATCTATGAAAATATGATGTACTAAAAAAAGATTTCATTACATAACTGCATGTCTGCACTTGGCTGTTTGTTTGTTTGCTTATTGTAGGGGCTATGTTAATGTCAGTGTTATTTCTCCTGCTACACTTTTCCTCGCTTTGTGCATTCAGACCTCGCTTAACACGCGCTCACTAAACGCTGACAAAATTAAAACAATTAAAATGATAATCATAGCTAGAGTTTGCAAACAATGCTCATGTTCTTGGTTTGAAAAACAAGAGGCGGTAGTACTGTACGACTAGTATTGCACTGTATATTTCACATGCGCTGTATTGTCGTCACTGTTTTTTTCTCTCTCTCTCTATTAATTCTACACATGAATCTTTAGGAGGTGCAGGACACTTGTGTACAAAGGTAGATCATTAATAATTCTGAGTGAAGTCATCTTAAACATCCATTAATATTTCATTTACTCAACTCTTGAGGCACTCCAGCATCAATAGCACTTCCTAGTCTTCCCTTTCCTCTGTTTCCTGCTTGTTCATAAACCAACCTTATGAATTAAAGTGCACATGGAAACTAAGAAGTGAAAATATTATATCTAGAAAAAAAAAGCATTTTGCTCTTTCATCTTTCCAGCTAGACAAACTTTAGTTCTCACTGTGCCATCACTGACAGTATTTTGCTTCAAGCACCAAGTATAAAAAAAAAGAGGAGCAGGGGACCAGGAGTGATCAGTTTTGACTCTGATCTTATCTGATGTTATCAGGATTAAAATTAAAATGTCAGCCATATACTTAGTCTGACACTGGAAGGTTAGATTATTCCGTTTGGCATGTGGGTGCTGAGAGTCTGTCAGGTGCTGTGACATGGATGAGGGACTTATATACCAAGCACCCTGCTGCTCCTGCAGTCAGTTTAGTCAGGCGAAACCCTTTGTTTGTGAGAACCCACAATCTGTGAAGTCTCTCTCTTATGATGTTACTGTTTGGAATTATGGAAGAAGCAAGTATGAAACAGATTCACCTTTTCTATGCATTCTCCAATCTGAATTCGCAATTTTGAGTAAGCGAGACATTTGAGACTACAGCCATCCTAGCTGCCCTGTGAAGCCGTGCTACAGCGGCGCTTTGAGGTGAACGCTAATGTAAGCATGCGCAGTCGCAATCACAATGCCAGCATGCTCATGTTTTAGCCAAGCGACAACCTCTGGCGCTGGGAAATGAAGGAAGTGCTAAAAGCTGTAATTCCTCGAGCAACCGCTTGAGGCAGGCTACAGAAGTGAGTCAACACATCCAACATGGTACAATACATCCAATTTTCAGCTT
The DNA here is from genome assembly GCA_028641955.1 of Protonibea diacanthus. Lineage (NCBI taxonomy): Eukaryota > Metazoa > Chordata > Actinopteri > Sciaenidae > Protonibea > Protonibea diacanthus. The sequence continues at coordinate 14,212,670 of CM053989.1, forward strand.
CACTCAGGCTCTGTCCATTCTTTATACTGTCATTGGTTTTAGCATGTTTGATTACCATTGTCACTATCTTAGTTTAGCATGCTAGTATCTGCTTATTAGCATTAAACATGAATGGAAATGGTAGTCTTGCAAGTATTTGGTCATTTACGCATTAATATTTTTTGTTAATCATTTGTTCTTGAGGTCCTTCAACAACTCCAGTTGTCGTCGGCTTAGGTGGAGACCATATACTGTATAACACCTGTTTTTTGTGTTTCAGCACAATATATAATACAGTACAGAGCCTCCTCCCATTGTTAGATAACTGCACAACCATTATTAACTGATTTGAACAAGGGTTAAATGCTAACAGTCTAACAGACTTTAGTCTTGGTTAGCCACTCAGAATTTTGTAACCCTCGATCAAATAATTGTCTTGAAGCTGTGTGAAACAGAAAGTTAGGATTTGGCAGGATATTGTGTTATGTGGTAGCTTATGATAAAATGGAAAGTAAGTGGCCACAGACAGGCAGACGTGATAATGAGCAAGCTTATTAATGTAGCTGGTACCACATCAACACCCCACACCTGACATCTTAAGAAAAGAAAAGAAAAAACAGAAAAGAAAAGTTGCTTTAAGCCACACTGCTGAAATTACTATTGTTGTTAAAAAAGAAAAGAAAAGAAAAGAAAAAAAGAGAAAAGAAAGAGATCTTATGAACTAAGAAAAGTCATTTGGAATATTCAGCAAAGCATCCATGAGTTTTGCCTTGGTTATCTGACTCTATTGCTGGAGGAAGACGTTTCTGCCTCTTCAGCACAATTTAGTTTCATTAATCCCTTTACTTAACAACAGGCTCTCATTCTACCAACTGCTCAGGGCTCTCATTCACCAACTGTTTGCAGATCAGCCTCTAAATAAAGCTGCTAAATCTACGCGGCATTGCATCTGTGGGGCGCTGTACCACTTACATTCCTCACACAGTAGACCTTGTCTTCCATAGGGGCAGAGGCATACGGCTTCCAATGGTGACTTTGGGATGCATGTGGCTCCATGACCGCAGGGGTTGCGCTCGCAGGCGTGGAACTGGCACAGTCGGCCTGTGTAGAGCGTGGGGCACTCACAGAACCAGTCCTCAGCATCACTAAATGTGTAGACATAGAGGGAGACATCATTAGGCCTGAGGTGAAAATGGACCATGACATTGCAGCAACATGTCCAGATGCTTTACAAGCTCACGCAGTGGCCGACAGAACACACAGGGAGAGAAGTGATGATAAAATAACCCGCCCCCATAATGCATAAAAGATGTAAATCCAGCCTGATACATTGGGACTTGCTGAAACACAAGCATTTGAGGGAATGTGGAGATAGCGGTGAAGAAAAATACGAATCTTCTTGTAGATTTATTCATCTCAGCAGTTTCTGCAGAGGCAGAAACGACTTCACGTCTTCTGGCGAAAATAAACACATGCAGCCTAAAAAAATAACAGCAGATGATTAGTAATGTGTCAGAAAACTTATAACCAGAAACTGTACAAGATTTTCTGTGTCTTCTTTCCTCGATTCATATGCGTCGGCTTGCTCTCTTGGCAAGAAGAGGAGGGTGATCTAGCATGCAAAGTAATATGCAGACAGGGACTTTATAAAATGCTCTGAGATGTGCACAACTTTGAAAGATATAATATCAGATAGAGGAAGCATTGGTGGAGTTTCAAATCTATAAATTAATAATGTGTTTTGAGCAGCAGCACTGCAGGATGTAGTTTGCTCCTTGAAAAACCGGCTTCTTGAAATGAAATATTTACATTCTGTCACTGGAGTTGAGCATTGTTAGATATGACTGTTTTGAAGTACAAATGGATGCTGTATAATACAGTAAAATAATCTCGCATACGATTATTAACGGGGTGCTAATGTCGATTTCAAGACATTTTAAGGCAAACAGCTGCAAACTGTCAGCGCCTGTTGTGACCATTTAAAAAAAAAAAAAAAAAAGTCACAGATGAAAATTGTCATGTGTTGAAAAGAACAGGCATTATTATTTATGATCTTTGACAACCTGAATCAAATATTTAAAGGTCTCCATGTTTCAGTTCTTTGAGCGCTGCTAATTTGTCCCTTGCATTGTCAGTTGGAGTTTGCGCTTAAACGTTGGTGACACAAAAACTGCGTGGGTTCTCCTCCTACAGTCAAAAAACATCCAGGTTAGGTGAAGTGGAGAGTTTAAATTGTTGGTAGGTGTGAATGTAAGTGTGAATATGGTTGTCTGTCTGTTTTTGCTGAGAGACTGCAAACTTATACCGGACTGCAATGGTAACACACACACTAAGTGAGTGTAGAAAAAAATGATGGATGGATACACAAATTAAAGCAAAGTCCCTCATAGATTATTTCAAATATGAACATAGATTTTGCCTCATTGTGGGCTATTTTCTAGAAGCAGGTTTTGTGGCTTTGTTGAGTATACATTTATAAATCTGCGTCTTTTTACATAAAATTGAAACATTTCTGAAGTACAGCAATTGAGCTGCAGTTTTGTTTCACAGAAATAAAGAAGAAGAATGACACAAACCATGTGTCAATATTGACCTTCAGACCTTTAACAATTCAATACAGATGTGTTGAATAGACATGAAGCTTTGCCTGATATGTTGCAAGTGATGCAAATGTCTCAGCCAAATGAAAATTTGCTCAAAGAATGTAGGTCAACCCCTCAAGAGATTCCATGAATCAGCCTACCATAATAACATATTGTCAACCTGTTTTATGTGAAGTCTCATCCTTTATCTGAGCATCGGGTCTGAAATAGAATGTAAATGAATTTGAAAGGAATATTAAGGCAGTGAATGGAAACTGTTGCCATCAAACAGGAGATACGCCGTTCCACGATTCTACAAGGTTTGACTGAAGCACTCCTTTGTGCTCCAGTCAATCCTGAAATGAATTGCGGGGCTTAATCCCAGATCAAATGCACACTGAAGAGCCTTGAATATTGTCTCTCGTGTTTGTAATGTTTTGTTAAATGCACGTGTGTTTGCCTCTTGTCTCAATTTTTGCCTTTTTTTATGATGCTGCAAATGGAGCTGATGTGATGCCAATTCAAAGTATCATCCTCATTGCCGTTGTCATCACAGAACAATTTTGTCATTAGGAATTTTGATTCTGAAAATCATAAAAAAACGACAGACGCTTAACTCGCTAAACCACGAGTAATTTAAGGGAAGATATTAATCTGACAAATGATTTGTATGTGAGCACTAAAAACGAGCAGCAAATATTGCCGCCTCCAAAACAGTAAAGTGTAGATAGAAGAGGAGAAGGAGCACGGTTGAAAACACTTGAATTTTAATTGGCCTAATCAAAAACGGGGATGTGTGGGGTGACAAAAGGTGATTTTAATTTGGCTGAGGTAATCACTTTGATTATGAAATTGTAGTAATGTTTGCAAACTAATTTGAATATGTTAATCACAAATGCATAAAGCTGGTACTCGCCATATCTCACGTCATTCAGAGACAGCACCACTACAGCACACTGTAGGCTGGATAAATTATTAAGGAAGACTACATTTTTAATCTAATGACTACCAGATAAAATAATGAATAATTGACTGCTTAGCTTATGATATCCCTGTCAGCTAGAACAATACGCTGTGTGGCCACACGCATTTCTCAGATTTCATCCCTTGTAAGTTATTTACAGAACACTTCATTTCAAGTGCTTGTTGGTATGCAAATGCATTTCTAAAGTACCGATGAGGTTGTGCTGCCATGGTAGTCTTCAGTTGTCGGGATGAAAGCGTTTAGCTCACTTCATCCTTTGTTAAAATAAAAACGACCACTGCGTTTTAGCAGATATTATTTATAGAGAGGAACTGCTTTGGTACTGAAATGCCATTTGCTTTCCAGTGTTGTTAACAGCCAATTGGACACATTACACTATAGACACGACGATTCTTCGTGGATGGGAGGGAAAATCATTTGAAAGACGATTAGCTCCTCGCTCAGTTATTTGCCTTCAGAATTTTAGCAAAGAGATTAAGCAGAATTTACACATGGCATTCACCTGACGTTCCTGTTTTAGCAGACGTCTGTTCGATATTTCCCTGACCTCTTCCAGGCACCCTTGCAAACATTTCCTTGGCGGAGAAGATGGGTGATGTCTGTTAAGTCCCCATCAAAGAGTTTTTTTTTGAAACATGTTGCCATAGACAAGCATACTTTAGATGATACTTGAAATAAAATCCTTATAGAAAGGACGCGTAAAGCGTGAGCGAGCCTTTCTCGAGGGATCAGACAATATTTCTATGGTCAAACAGAGAGCATGCCACACGCTTCAGAAAGCGGTGTTTTTTCTGCAACACTTCACGTTTAGAGTCTCCACTTTTCAAATGTGCAAGTTTCTTTTCACATTTCTGAACCTCATAGATCACTTACACAGGTTCAGACAGATGAATTTGTATGAAAAGACTTGAGTAAGAATCAGCTGTCAATTCAACCAGCCTCTCTGATGGGTGAGATTTACTGAAATGTTTTCTCTGTGAACACAAAACTTGTCTGCCGTCTTCTATTTAGACTGCATGCTGGTCTTCCCTCTCACCAACACATGCAGAAAACAGTAGCGAGCTGTCATCGGGCCAAATGATGTGAAGTTCTACCTACTTCTGTGAACAGGGAAAACAAAAAAAGAAGGCAAAATGTTGAGCTGTGTTGTTGCTGGAACCAAAACTGAAACAGCGTTTAAAAGGAGAGATAAAACAACAACAACAACAACAAACAACAACAACAAACAGCTCAGACTATCATTGACACGACAAAGGGGTGAGAGATTTTTTTTTTTTTTAAAAAGTGCAAAAGAAGGAAACACCATTAAGTGAAAAATGATGTGCACACTGAAGGCGGGCTTGTGCTGGATGAATGAGATAATGAATAAAATAACATGATGCTTTTGTCTAGAGTGCTGTGGAGACGTCTGACACCTCACTGGAGAACAGATTCTTTTGACTGGAGATCACAATGTTTCCCACAAAAGCCACACGCACGCACACACACACACACACACACACACACACACACACACACACACACACACACACACACACACACGAATTGTATGTTTTGCTCTCTAGTTCGGTCACTTGTATTACTGTAAAGAAATATTTGATTTCCGCAGATAGCTGTAGAGTCTTGAACGTTCTTATATCAAGGTGACATGTGGTAAAGACTAATGCTCATCCCCATTCCCAGCTTATATTAAAAAAAAAACCAGATATATATTTAAAAAACAAGATGTGCAATGTGTTTCTTACAGTTAACAAATCCCAAAATCAACCTGAAGTATTGGCTGCTTATCCAAAGCCTTATGTAGCTCATTCCTTGTTGTCAAAAACACTAGTTCAAACACATCAATGAGACATATTGTTGCACTAGACAACGTGTTCCCTTGTTACCTTGAACACAAGCACAAGTTTATTTTAAGTCAACCCCATCATTCTGCTGTAAATACTGACTACAGCATGTAGGCTGGCTGTGCCTGCAGCTGAACAAATGCACTATTACTCCTGCTTGAGACACATTTGCTAAAAACTACTGTGCCCAGTTGTGTTCAGGAAATATAGATATAGAGTATCTCTGATAGTAAAACTATATATTTGTATCTACCCCCTTTTTTTTTTTAAGATTTACATTCTCACAAACCAATAGGCTTGGGGGTTGAGTGCTGCAGGCAGTGTAGGGAGGCTGGGAAGTACTGAAGGATGGACTAATGTATTGTTTTTGTTCTTGTCGTGGAATTTATTGGCAATAAGAAAAACAGAATAATCAGCCGGGCTGATCCTTAAAAAGTACAGTAAATCATCTGATTATTTTCAGCATTATTTCAGAAAGATCATGACACAAATGTAAGGCATGGAAATAACATAAATTCACTAACCTATTCTCCTTCTGCTGGGTTGGGTGCTCAACTTTATTTCATTTGGAGTCAGAGGTCTGGTCTAATCTAAAAGAAAAATCCTGTATGTTTTTCATACAGACTCATGTGAGACTTATCCTTAGACTAGTAATTTTAATACTTATATAATCCATCATCAGTTACTCCTAAGTATGTCAAGGTTTCACAGAAACTCATTTTTAGACAAGACAATGTATAAAAATAACCAATTCGGCAAAAAACACCATCATGTATTTGTTTTGAATACACCCGTCCTCTAAAATTCAAAGACAATAAACACTGTAATGAGCAAGTTTTCTCTGGAAATATTCTTCAGGGACTTTAATCGCACATGGGATGATAGCTCTGTTTGTTTCTCATGGTGAATTAATATAATTGTTTCTTGGACCTTGAGTTATTTTATAGGTAATTTCAAACAAGAATAGATGGAACTCTGATTAAGATAAAATTGGTTTCGCTTTCTTTCTCAAGTTATGTGCCACCGAAGCTTCACCATCACAGCGCGGCGAGACACCATCTCTCCTGCAGCCAATTAGCAAGAAGTAATTCTGTCTGCATAAAGTCTGCTGTGTGTGTGTGTGAGAGAAAGAGAGAGAGAGAGAGAGAGAGAGAGAGAGAGCATATGTCCATCGTCTATAATCAGTAACAAATGTGCATCTATTTATGTAAATGTATGTCTGCATTTCTTAAGGAAACTCAAGCAGGGAAAATTCCCCTGTTAACCTTTACTAAGTATTATAAAGCATGATGACTTGAAACAAATTGACATGCAAGGTGCATGGCACAGGACAGCAGGTGGTAACACTTTACTTGAATAGTCTGCACACAGATAGTTTATTTGTAACATTTCAACAGCTAATTAGTTGAAATTCAACTCTGACATTACATTACATTACAGTGTGGTGAAACTTTAGTTAGGCTTAGGCACACACACACACACACACACACACACACACACACACCCAAAAAAACATCTTTATGAGGGTATGTTCATGACAAAAACATCAACAACTGAAATGTTACAAATAGTTGTACTATTAATAATAGTAATGGGAATAATATTACAAATGTAGGAGGACCGGCTAAATAAAGTGTTACCCAGGGCTCTGCAGTGGGTAATTAAAAAAAGACCAGAACATCATTGGTACCCATCTACCTATCTCTCACTGGCATTAGTGATATGGATAATATGAGGTGCCTGCACAGAGCCCAAAGGATATAAAAGGACAATATCCTCAGCCACAGCCTGTTCATCTTGCTACCATCTGGCAAGCAATACAGAAGTATCTGCTGCACTCCACCATTAAAATAGACAAAGTTAGAAACTAAGTGTAGAACATGGCATTAAGCTGCCTAAGGGTGATTTTTTCTCAGAAGTTGGTAGAGACCAAAAACTGAGCCAAAAGAAAAGTGAGTTTGTTGCTGGACTTTTGTTTTCAGGTGGCCAGAAACATCAGTACAACTTAATGCTAATGCTGCGGAAGAAAGAAATCATTTGAGAAATTAATTTTGAAATATGTGCTTATTTATTTTCTTGCAGAGAGACGAGAAGATTGATATCACTCATATTTGAATGGTATACTGCATGAAGCTGAACATCAGCGACTGGCTAACTTAGCTTAGCACAGTGACTGGAGACAGAGGAAGCAGGTAGTCTAAATCTCTGTGCAAACGTACAGTAATAACATCTGCCTACCAGAACCTCTAAAGCTCATTAATTGACATGTTTTATGTCATTTGTTTAATCATTATGAAAGTGTAAAAAAAACAACATGTGTTTATGTGCCGGGCTGTTGACTGGGTGCAGTAACTTCCTGTGATATCCCTGTAAGGTTGTCAGCAGAGACTGGGAATTCATTCAGGCATCAAAAAATGTTTCCCCAAGCACGGTAATTAGCATATTAATTTTAAATAAAACACATCAGTAAACATGCAAATATATATATAAAATATTCTGCTGCTTTCTGTGCTATTGATCTTTTATCTATCTTGTTAAGCTTACTACAGTGTATAGTTACTGCTACAAAATACTTAAATTTAAAAAAAAAAAAAAAAAGAAAGATAAATTTTGGTCCATGTATCAGAGGTATTAAGTACATCACATACTGATGCACAAGGATTACACAGTCTGCCCCTCACCCACTCACCCAGTTTTTGAATTATTTACTACATGGTGTCTAAACTCTACTGGTTCTTGCTGGTAGTGACAATTCTGGAACACTGTTGCATCTGAATGATCTAGTTTGATACATGAAATAGTAATTATGTGTGCCTTGATTTCAAATCATCAACTCTTAATCTCTCCAATCTTAAAAAAAGTGTGTCATTTTTGACTGAAGCCACTTCATTCTCTTATCACTAGAACTTGGACGTCATACACGTGGAGTGCTCAATAGCTTAAATTAAAGGTGCCGATAAATACACATTAAGTGCCTCGTGTGATATCGTCAAATTAAAACATTCTGTAAGATCGATACATTGCCTCAAGCTTTCTTAACCCGCTGTGCTTAGTATGTTTAGCCCCCTCTGTCTCATACAGCCCTTCTTCTAATTCATTTTGGATGTTGTCTGCTTAGTGAAAGAGAACTAATTCTGTATTTTTGTAATCTTATATTTAATAAAGTCACAGCATGTTTTTTTTTTTGGATGGTTTGCTGAATCACAATAACATTTTGATGTCAATAAATAGATAAATAACTGTCTGACTGTTCACTTTTTGCTGTGATGAGATACTCTTCTCTTATTTCTTGTTACAGAGCAAATGCAAAGTATTTACAGCATGAATGTATGATCGCCGCTCGCAAACCATTTCTGTTTTCACATTCCCATCTGCTGCATTTACAGTCAGTCTAATGACATGGTCTCTCGAACCCACAGCCGAGGTTTATAAATGAAACAGATATCTACTATCACAGAGCTGCTGGCACTGAAGAATAAAAAGGCTGTAGTCCTTGGGTGCCGATTGCCTAGCTTTTCACATTGATGTCACTTAAATGCCTAATATATATGTATTACCCACCAACCACAAGCCATTATCCTTCCAGGGTTAATACTGATATTTCTACATGCCTAAGTGAACAGAAAAGCACATGAAAAGGGGACAGGAGGGGAGAGTCACCTAAACTGAACCCACAATCAAAATCCTTTTTCATTCTATTATATTGTGGCAATCCAAGCCAACTAACAGGATGAAGAGAGCTCTGTGAACTCCTGATGACCCCCGCAGGGTGTACGGTTCAAGAGGATACTGCATTAAGGCATATTCATCACACAGATAATTGCAAGGCCCATTCTTTTGCACATGACAAGCCAATGTGACCACAATGCCACTAGCTCTTAATTGGTATTCTTAGACCCATTCATATTCCAATATTCACGGTGCCCCTTTTCATTTCCTGTTTAATAAAAGCAACTGTTAATTTATAGTGTCACAACACAATGAAGACGACGTTTAGAGAAGCTACTTTGTGGATTACCTGAGGTGAAAGAGCATCATATGTTGTTAATGCATACTTAAAAAGACAGGCAGAATTACCGGTAAGTGGGGTGTGATGGAGGTCTGATGAGCTGTACTTGATAAAGATGAAGGAAGAACGGATCTTCATGCCGTCTAGCATGAGGGACTACATCTGGTCCAGGGATTTCTTTTACTGGGCAATCAAAATACTGTAGATAATAAAAATAAGTGGGGAGGAACTAGACATGACTGGCTTACTCCTTTGTTACACAGCAACTCAAAGATTTTGTCAATACTCTCTTTAGATCTTATAGTAGAGAATCTAAACGCATTTAAGTAACTGACTGTGAGTACACAGGAGATGACAGTCTGTTTTTTTTTTGTTTTTTTTTAGAAATAAATGCCATTTACTAATTTAAATTCCAATGGAGAGAAACTCTTTCATATGTTAAATGACATCACTGTCAGTCTAAAATACCATTAAAAAAAAATAATGTACTGAAATGATCTTTTAAGTTGGTGTGGTGGTGAACAGTTGATTATTTACAGTACACATCTAGCAGATACGGAGAAACAGTTGCTTAGTTTGTGTCTATCTGAGGGATATATTTTCACTCTTGTTTGAGCTCTATTTTGGTCTCCACCAACTGCTGAGTATCTGGCGCTTTAGATATAGTGACAGTTGGCTGTTTGATGCTGCGCAGGTAGGTTTTTAGAGCCATTTCATTGGAAACAGCTGGCTGCTGTGGCTGAAACTAAATTGGTGATGGGAAAAAAAACAAAAAAAAAACAACAGTAAATCTGTGGCCCATAAAACCAAAATAACGCTGTGATAGATGCTAAAATGCTCTAGAGTTGAGGGGGAACTGCTGTGTAGGGTGATCATTCTCTGTAGGTTCATCACTATGAGTGACTGCTTTCACATACTTTCAAAAGTAGTTATGTGATGAATTGTTAATACAAACATATTAATTATAGAAGTTTTAAATATTTAAATGTAGTTAAGTTCTCCTGGTGACTCACAATATTGGCATTGATTATAATCCTGCCATATTAATAGTAATGGTGTTTTCTCCTCTGCCAGATAAGTTCTATAAGTAGAAGTAAGTCACTGCTGGGGGGTTATTTTCTTATTTGTGTTAAATGTCATATAATGTCAAAGCCAAAGCTAGAAGTCATCAGCAGGAGGTGGACTGAAAATTCTGAATGGAGCAGGAAGATGGTCAACAACTAACTGACCTCTGTTACTGTGCTGACTCCTCACAGAGGTGTTATTGAACTGAGGGAGAGCAGGCGCGATCACGCTGAAGCTGTCAGTTTCCTTTTCGCCTGAATTTCCGTTATTGCACATTTATGTTGTGTTGTAAATTTAATTAATGCAGCACCACAAACTCTCAAAGAACTCAAACACTGAAAAACTAATCAACCTGCAAAGCAGCAGTCCTTGTAGCAGTTAGGCTATTGTCAAATTAAAAAGAAAAAAACAAGTATTTAGAAATACAGTGGCTTGCAACCAAATTAAATTCACTGAATTAAATTCACATTCAGATCATCCTTAAACAAAAATGCTCACATCTCCATAGGGATATCCCAATCAAAATTTGATGTAACGTTGATGCAGTTAATTCATTATTATTCATTATTAATCCATTTCTGTTGATCTTCTGCTGATACTGAGTCCCAGCCCTATATCTCACAGAGCACAGTTAGCCTAAAGTGGACCTAAATTGAAATTAGTCCAGAGTAGATAAGATAAACTTGACAGTTCTGCATTAAGAAATGGTTGGTGCTGGGGAGAGGAGCCAAAACTGTCATTTCAGTAGCTGGCTGTCTGGGATATGCGTGCTTAAAGCTCCCAATGCACAGCCACAGCTTCATTCATGTTTTCTGAGATTGGGAAAACAATTTAAGCTGGAATATATATTCCTACAACAGAAACACTGCATGACAGCCCTGCTTCATACTGAGTCACATGAGGAAACAGCTGGTCTAACCTTTGTTATTTAAAGCATAAGCTTGTCCTGTAAACACCCCGACACATGCATGTCTGTAACCCTAGTTCACCTCATTTCTGGGGTAATTTCTTGCATGTTAGGTCCTGCTATCGCAGAGGGAAAATGTATTAGAGAAACTGGATTTTATAATCTTAATGACTTCAAAGTAGTTCAAAGGTAGTTTAGTTATTTCTCTTTCATGTAAAAGGTGACCTAGTACCTGACACAAGTTCCTCCATTACGACAGGGAAGGTGTTGGCAGACAGGTGGGTCACAGTTCTTGATGTTTCTCCCTCTCACCGCCTCACCCACCAGGAAAATCTCCTTTGAGTTGACCTGAAGTTCCCTGATACATCCAATGAATCTCCTCGCTCCCTTTGCGCTCCCGTCATGCATCTCCCAGTGGGACGAAACATCCCCAAGAAATATGGGTCCAAACGTTCCCTGCAAAAAAAAAATGGTGGAAAGCCAGTGATCAGTGTTATCGTTTAGTAAATCTCACTAAATCATAGAATATGTATGTCCCCCTTCAAGTATGAGCTTTGCAGCTAAAAACAGGATCTCAGTATCAGTGTGTGTGTGTGTGTGTGTGAATATATTAACATTATTATTACATTAACAGGACCTTACTGTATCTTAAGATCAGCAAGAAAGATTAACACTATCAGCTGCTGTTATTCTGCGTGACCCAGACAGGAACATGGAGTAATGGTCCTTTCTTTCTTCAGTCCTACTGACATCCTATGTATGAAAATGCATATCCGATACATTGGGAGTGTGGAATTAAAAAAAAAATGCTGCAAGCTTTCTTTGATGTGCAAGGTAATTGGGTAGAATTAATGTAGATAAATTCTTTGAACTTGCAGCTTATCGTACCATAACGGTCAATTAAACAAGTGAGGCATAATTGTGTCTGCTACAAAAGTAGAACCGCATAAAAAAAAAAAAAAAAGGAGCACAAGACGGACTCATATTAGTGCTAAATTACATATATTTCATTCACAGCAGTGACCTCCGGTTATTCAAATGAATATTGAATACTGTTTTCTGTTTGGAAGATTTACATAATACTTGCATATCCGCACCATGCATGATGATTAATTTATGAAAGACAAATCAACATTTATCAAAGCATCATTAAACATTATTTCAAAAATATGAAACAGGGTGACACTGGTTTTAAAATAAATCCCCCTGAGAGTCAATGTGGTTTTCTGTTCAACATATAAATAGTTATATAATTTACAACCTCCTGTTTTTTTTTTTTGTTTTTTTTTGCAATTTAGAATTAAGTGAATTTGTGTAATAATCACAAGTACAGACCCAACCACTATAATGTGAAGGTTTTCATTTTGTTCAGTAGACACAAAGACCTTTCCTGTTCCTTTACTTCAAAACATGCAAAATAATGTGGATATATTTGAAACATTTCAACAAGGGTGGGTAGCGACAAGAGAGGAGCAAGTCCTTTTCATGTCCCTCTGACTATTCGCCGGAGTAACTCAGCCTGTAATCTACCTTCTCTATTACTCTGCTATGTTTGCATTTTCACCTTTGTTACAACTATTCCGCTCTAAATGTGTGGATCGAGTGTGGAGAGCGTGCGAGGAGCACCTCTGCCGCAGATGCCGAGTTGCCAGCTGCCTGGAAGAAAAATAAGCACCACCTGTATTTTGACCACGATGCGATGATGACTGAACAAAACCCAGAAGAGCCGTTTCTAGCTACAATCCTTGGCTGCATCTGGTCACACTTTTTAAACCAAAAAAAAAAAAAACACTCTGCTCTTCCACCAGGATACTGAAGTACATTGCACATAATGCAGGTGGAAATATAGTTAGCTAGCTAATGTTACCTCCATTAATTTTTCATGTCTAATGTTAATTTTTGATGATATTATAATTATATTTACTTATCTTGTAGCTAGTGGTTTGTTAGCCTTTTAAATTGGTGTGCTTTAGGGGTTAACATGATGTAATGTGAGGAAGAGAGGCGTATAGAGGAAGAAATGTTTTCAATATTCTGCACAACCTAAAATGTTAAAATAGAAAGTAACTTGTACTTTGTACAGGTAATTTATTACTGTCACTTGAACACAACATTCAGTATTTCACCCACTACTGCATGGCAAACACTTTCCAGTTGCCAGCAGCTCTGGAAGGTGGGTGCTGACTGCACTCACAATCTGTGTTGAAGCTTGTTAACATAGACGCTGGCATTTTATCACATGTGGTCATGGCCAGCAGGAGCAGCTGTTTTTTTTTATACAGAGGGTTATTAGATTTAATACCTCGCTTTAACAGTGCAGGCCTCTCAAGTCATTTAAAGAGTTGGAGTTCTGAAAGACACAATTGTGTTATTATGGAAGGCAGTGTCAGATGTAATACATCCTACTCACTGTCTGCAAGGCTCAGCTCTGAAAAAAAGCTTCTTTAAGGTAGAGTACATATTCAAAGCTATGCTGATAATATCTAATTTTGCACAGCATACAAATCCTTAATAAGGAATCCATAAAATCTGATTTTTTTTAATGACACCGTGAACATAAATTATGCTGATTCTGAGCTTTGACACCCGTCAAATGTATCATTCATCATGACTACATGTTGGCGTTCGAGGAAAGGTGTTGGACAGCTGCAGCGGAGGTGTTCAGTAGAGGGACAGTGAGGTGTTAGACCATGTAATCGTTTGGGATGTTGGCTTAACGCAAGCTTTAAATGACATAACTGCTTCATATATGAAAGCCTGTAAAAACACGCGGGTGACAGGGTTCATGAGAACGTGTAGTAATGTCGTCGCAAACTTGAGGGCCCTAAAACTACCTTGAACAAAGCCGGAGATTCAAATAAAATAAGCAGCTGTGGCAGCATACTTTTACAGTGAGTTAAAGTGTATTTTATGTGACATAACCAGCTATGAGCCACCAGAGCTGCATGATTGTGATGGGCTGATATGGAAGGACTTTTTATGGTGCCTTCAAGTGTGTTTACCATGTTTATGAGAGGAGTCCATTTGAAATACCCACTGATGTAATATTCATGACTGATGAGAGTGGATTCACAAAGTGAGTTCATAAGTGCTGTATGCTGATTCCTGACTTCTGTTTGAAAGCAGCATCAGTCAGTGTGGCCTCTATTTCATTACTGCATTTCCAGATTGTCTTATGCACATGTGAGGCCTGTTCAGATGTTTAGACGAGCCGCTTGGTCACTTTGAAAAACACGGTGTCTTTAGGGAAAAACTTATTGGGCAGTAAATTGTAAATGAGCACTAAAAGCTTCCTTAAGTTAAAAATGTAGCAGGCTTTCAAAGACGTAGTCAACGTGTTCATAATACTTCAGCTCTTAAACCCTGACACTGACACTGTGAGATTTAAAAGGTCCCTTGTGTTATATATATTTACTGAATATAGCAGAAATTGAATATAATATGCATTTACATGTTTTCATTAGTCACCTAAAAATAATGACACGTTTCATGGCCACCGTAGTTTGTCCCTCATACTTGGAATGGGAGGGTGAGTGGAGGGGGCTGCAACTACGCTGCTACATGCCACTAAATCCCACACACTCGTCCTTCAAGACAGATAGACAAGACAGATTAAAAATATTTTGTTTGTGATAATTTGCCAAATATCAGTTTATTTGGTAGTTGTGGTGAGTACTGTGGCACTGACATCTTCTAAACTCTGTCTCTCTAAGGTCTGCAGCCTTGCCATGTGTGGACTGTTGGTTTAAACCCCTTCTCAAGCCTCCTCTGTGGGTTCACAATGTCATATTACATCATCAGTTTTATTAATCTAGTTTAAAATCACTTACTTCTTACTGGATGTAATTGAATTAGATTAGCTCCAAGCTCAGCTGTCATGTGCCAGCAAATATAATCTGTTGTCTAAAGTGTAGAAATCTCATTTTGTTTAATTTGACTGTTGCTGGGTGCTAACTACAAGCAAAAACCAATCCGTTCACCACATCTTTAAATCATGGTAATACATTACTCTTCTATAAAAGTTGGCAAAGGGTAATTGGCAACCAAAACGCAACATAACGGCAACAAAGATAATAAATGTGTTATGAAGGGGGGAAAAAAACATCTTGGCATCTCAAATTAGACGACCATAAATCACATTGAGAGAAGGGAGGCATGTTGAGCCTGTGGGAAGGTTGAGCCCCTCTCTGCGTCTTTGAGAGTGCAAAACAAAATTATTAATTTAATAACAAATATAGGTGTTGTTAATCAAATTAATGATCCAGAGTGAAAAGCTCAGTCTGTGATTAACAAGTGAGAACTAGCTTAGCGCTTAGTGCAGCTTACATTCTTCCCATTAAGGACATTATTTGCAAGGTGGCAAATGATGTAACAGGTGCAAGTGTTGTAAATGGTGGCTTCTGTTCTTTATTCATAAAGCGACTGCCGCTGCTTAAAACAGTGCGCTAGGCTGGATTTGAAAACATGTGGTTAATCTGCTCATGATGCTGCTTTCATGAGTTCTATTAATAGGTAAGGGCATAAAAATTGCACACCCATAGAGTCCATAATTTAGCTCTATCTACAGGCAGCAGGTGCCAGGTGCTTTTAGCTCATATAAACCTTCCAATTAACACAATTAACAGTTTCCTTTAAAAGTATTCCTTGATTCACTAGAGTACAATCTCCAAAACAATATCTTTATTCAGTACTTTCCTATAGGAAACATATTCAAATGTTTTTGTTTTTTTTTATTAAAAAATTAAAATGTTGTCTGCCTACACAGACAAACAATCTACAGAATCAGGATTTCAATTAGAAACTATCTAATCAAGTAATTTTGATTACAAATGCTAAATTATGAGACTTGGCTGCTTTAAGACTGAAAAAAAATGCAGAGTTGTCTGTCATCATCTGGCAAGGTGCCGTGGCGGCCAGTCAAATATGTGCACATTCCTGGAAGATTACTTTGTAATATGAATGATGCACTCATTTTTGTTTATCTCATGATCGTTATGATAAAAGATAAAACGATTGTGGCGGCGATACTTCCTCATAATTTCCTCATAATTTTATAAACTGCTGTGCAGGGTTTTGGCACCTGAAAGGCTGCAAACTCATAGATCTATTATTCAAACTGGAATTCCTAGATTATTTTCATCATTGTGGTTTTTTCATGTCTTAAAAGCACCTGAAAGCAACACCAACTCAGCCTCTTGAATCTTTTTTTTTTCTTTGGTCTGAACGCCCATTTAATTGAAAAGAATAAAATGTATCGCATGAGCAGATTCATCCTCAAATTCACCTGATTAAAAAAAAAAAAAAAGTTAGATAATGATGTAAAACATAAGTGACTAGAGTAAGAGAAAGACTAATCCAAACTATGATTGATATGCAAATCGTTTTAAAACATAATGACATTCACTAAAAGAGCTGTGTATCACTGGTTGTAAAAGTTGTATTTCCTTTGATTGTTCGCTCATGGATGGAAGTCATGCATGGCAAGTTGTCCCACTGTTATAATTAACATTTTAATATGTCTAAGGAGAAGCAGATACAAAAAGACTTGATTGTGGATTAGAAATGCTAATTTGAGAATATGGCAGTACAAAGGGTTGATTTGACTGCGTGCAGGTCAGCTTACCTCTGACACGGGTTGTGACACGAACTCCTCGAGTCGCTGAGCTGTGCCATTATCTGCAGCTATTTCAATCATACATGACCCGCCTTGTTTGCCAAAAGGCAGATTGTATCTGTGGAGAGAGAACAAAGAGACACCAGGGTCAGTTAGGAAGGCTGAGGTATCTGATACTCACAATAAATCCAGCAAAGCATGAAAAACATTCTGCTGGTGGAGAGTCAGACAGAGCAGTCACAGCAGTGAAAGCTGCTAATGTGACCATTGAGACTCTGCTAAAGTGACAATGTCTGACTTCTTATACATTACATGTCATTTTCTGAGAGGCTTTATGCACTGGTAGATTGGATTGGAAACACTTCGGCGTTTGCATTCTCCGCTAACGCCTAAGACCCAGGAGAGACAACAAAAATAGAGAGAAGCTTCCACCGCTGGATTCAAATCATGCGTACATAAATAGGGTTGTGCTCAATGCTGCAGTGATAATCTTTAAGTTGTTGTGTTCCTCAACTCATATAAATAATAACGCCGGCATATACACTCTAGCTAAAGCATATTGAGACCATGCGGAGCAGTCAGAAGCAGTCAATTTCACTTCATCAAGCACAGCACATGATATGTACTACTATTTCAAATATAATATATATAAAAACAACAATAACAAGCAAACAAATCAGCCTGCGAAAGCATTATCATGGCTGTAAGTGCTCATTATGTCACTCAGGATTAATTAATGATAAAAATGAGGGCACAAACTAGATATATATTATAAATCTAATGAGTAGGAAGACAATTTTATCATTTGACCCCTTGTGTCTCTCTGGGGAAATATACAATTCTACTAGTCATTAATGTTGCAGCCATAATGTTAAGTAGCTGGTCTACTTGTGTCATATTCCAGCTTTGGCAAAGTCAAGTGATTCCCTCTCTCTAATTCATCATTGGCTTTATACCAGCAATATGCAATCGCAGCCTCTTTACGGGGCTGCACATTATGCAAAGGGTCATGCACACATACACGTTTCTGTTAGGGAGTAATCTATACAGTGCACTTTTTGTTCCACCGTTTACTCATTGTTTGCCTGTGAACGTGTAACACGCATAACGCACCTCCGATCTGCAAAATCTGATTACGCGAAAATTTCGTTCGACCGTTCTTTGCCGTCGCACCGCTGTTGATGAGGAAAAACTCTCAAATGTCTGCTTTTAATGGCCAGATGGAAACAATCAGGGCAATCACCCTCCTGCTAATTTGAAACAGCCTTCCAGGACACCTCCCCAAGGCAGTCACATGCACACAACTTCAGGTAGGACTAATTACAGGTGTGTAAATCATGGGAGCTGTTTTGTACACACACTCGGGTAAATTATTAAGGGACATTTACGCCTGCAAACGTGAAATGCAACCTAATGTCCACAGAAGACATTTATCACCATCCTCAGGGTGCCAGGTTTGTTTCTTCAGGTCATTCTCCAAATTCTCAGTGAGTGACTTCTGAAATCTACCCAGCCCAGTGTTTACTTTCAAGGTCCTTATGAAATAACTGGAATTATCACATATTAAAGCCCATATCTGTGTGCAGCAAAAGTGCTAGTGAGGTATAAAACTTCACAACACTCTTAGAAATCTCCCACTAGCAGAGGGTAGGTGAAACATAGTTTGGTGCTTACTATAGTAGCTTTTTTTATTTGGCCTGCTAATGCTACAAAGACTGTCCCTATGAGACACAGAGAGCATGCTCACTAAGCAAACAGGATGATGTTACATGATGAGCTCTCATGAGCACATTGAATGCTCCACCGGGCTAATTTACATTGGTCTTGCTCTAAGGCAAAAATGACTATTTATAAAGATGACTATGACTACTTTACTTCTCTAGTAGCTAGACAGCTAGGAATATGCCCTAAAGGCCCAGACACTCGCCATCCACACACACACACATACACATACACATACAAACACAAAAAACCACAATGGATTACATTACACAAACAAACATATGAGTGAAGATGAAGAAAAAGAGGCCGGGGTTTATCTAATACAGAGATGAAGCACTGTGTAATTTCCTTATTGGGCTCCCTGTGCACCATTCAGTGCTCGGTCTCAAAGGACCAACAACAGCAAATTCCCAACTTGAGGTAAACAAACAAACAAAAAAAAAAACAAAAAACACGTGAATATTTCATTTCCTCCAAACACACAAAACCACAACATCGCTGTGATCATTTCTACTTACTCCATCATCATTTATGCATTTCTTCATCTGGCTAATGCTCTAATCATAAGTGATTTGTCATCTCTAACATCCTCATTTAGAGCGTGTCTTGTGTGTGACTAATTCAGTGCAACAGCGTCACCGCAACTTTCCCGAGGATCGCCACTGAAATATTACCTGCAATGTTAAGGGACCTTGCAAATATTTTCAGCACAGCACCTTTACACAAAGGTATTTGTTAAACCTGATGGTTGGTGTTTGTCTTTACAATCCTGCTTGAACGTGCCTCCTTCACAGTCCCCCTGCAGAAAATTAATAATGAGGGAGGATCATCATTAAAATATTACTATTGCATAAAACATCTGAAAGTATTGGCAACAGATGGCAGTAAAACATCATGCACTGCACTAGTGCCCTTGCAACAGTGCTCACTGGCTGATAGGCAAGATGTATTTTTTTCAACGGCTTATTATTCTAATCATATTTCAGATTCTAACAAAAAGCAACCAATAATGTAGAACACGTTAGTGCTGAATTTATAATTTGCAAGTAATTTAGTGATTGGGAGTTAAGAGTCTATTAGTTCTGCAACTATGCTCAGTGGTGCTCCATACCTGCGAGCAGACAGAATGTAAATGGGTCACTCATATTACACATATAAGGAAGACGAGTACCACCTGTTACTTTGATATTCTTCTTAGCATGACAGGCCGTCGAGGTGCACATTAGGCCCGATTGAAAAGAGAGGAATTAAACTCAATAATCACACGATCGTGCATTCATGTCACATTAAACCACAGCACCTGCTACACAACACATCAGGGTTGTTTGTTGGTTTTTCCTTTAGTGCAACGAGCCCTGTATCAGCCCATGATCTACACCTACCTTGACTGTAATGCCTGCTCTGGTTCTGGTGCAGTGACTTTCTCACACGCGGCACTGCAGCATTTGCTGCATAATTTGTACTGTGACTGGCAAGCCTCAATTAATTTGGGTAGCCTGTGTTCTATCATTATATCTCCAGCAATACAATTAGACAGCACACAGCAAGCTTCTTGGCATTGTGGGGCTTCACAAAAGAAATTCCCAGTGAGCAGGCAGGGCTGCTGGTTGCCTCTTGAATGAATCTTTTATGGGGGTACTTGTCAATACAATGCTGAATACTGTGTGATTGATAAACACACTACCTCACACTTGGCATTGTGTCAAGAGGATGTGGCTTTAAAAAAAGAAAATGCTTAATATTAAGACCCCACTGTTCACCCACTTGCACATATGGCATGGCACATCCCCAAAATACACGTTGTTTCCCCATTACTCTTCTAGCCATTAAAGCCCAGTTGGGGAACTGCTAAGGATGGGCTCTGTCCACTGTTTGAAAAAGTAATCAATGGCTGTTTACTAATTACTTTTCCAAACTGCAAAGGGATTACTTCACCCATTACTCAGATAAACACTAATTACAGCGCTGGTTATTTTACTTTTGAGTTACCTATAACCCTACACACCCCTGTGTGTACACCAAAACGCACAGCAGATCAATGGACGCTGAGCAGCCCTCTTAATTCTTTATTAGCAAGCATGTTACTGGGTTAGTGAACAGAGGTGAACAGGTGTTTCTGACCTGGAGAGAACTCTCTTCCTTAGTGTCCATACATTCAAACAACTCGGACTCTGCGTTCGTGCTGAAATCTGCCACTCATTTGAAATTCATTTGAGAGTTTCTTCTCACAGCACTTGTCTGTTTTCTTCCTTTTACAGCAGCTGTTGCTAGGCAACATTTCACATGTACACCTCACATCAAAACAATATTCAATGGTGAATGAAAACATGATTAAATGTATGTTTTAAATGTTTTAAATAAGTCACGGGATAACGACGTGAATGTCAGAATGCCACAATGCAATGCAAGAGCTAGCACATTCCACTTATTTAAAGATCAACATGTATTGTGTATGAGTGCAAAGTAACAGTGACATCAACATGTTAGTTATTTATTAATGCATTTCTACCAACAACACAATGGTTTCAATATTTTAGATGTGCTTTTGTGTTTAAAGCAAGAACATATTGCTTCAGGACATATAAGATTCGGGCAGAGGAGGCTGGTTGACTCAGAAATGAGTAACCAACTTTTAAGGAGACAGACTCCACTGTAGGAGTGGAATGGCGGGACTGATAGAAAATAGCCTACAGTAAGAGTGCATAATAAGGTCATCTATAAAGATACATGAAGACTTAGGGTGGGTTAAAAAGGGATACTGCACTAATTTTACACATGAGAATCAACTTACTTCTTGAAGGGAGTTCTACTCAGCCTGTAAAAACATTTGTACATCATCTGCTGTGTCTCTGGTGGAGCTAACAGGGAAGTTGTAAATGGAGTTATCTCAGATTAGGCCTCAGACTTCAGATTCTCAACAGAGAGCCAGTGCTACAAACTCCCTGGCCTTTGCATTAGTCATAAGTTTGCTGGATTGATCCCTGGCTCATCCTGTCCACATACCATTGTGTCCCTGAGCAGAATACTGACCGCAAGTTGTTTCTGATGTACAATATGTGTACAAGAGAAAAATCATGTCTTTTTAAAAAGGACAGGCAACATCATTCTATCCTGTCACTAAATAAGCATGCAGATAATATTTTGGGCCCTTTACCTTCCATGATTAAGCATAATATTGACATTCAACTGTTCAGAAAATTGCAGATGTAATGGCCAGGTATTGATGCATGGCTCTATACCGACACTAAATAGCCAGTGCATTTTAAAAAAGAAATCATACGACTGTCTATAAAGACATCAGCATGAGCATCAAAACCCATGAGATGCTCGACACAAAATCCTCAGACATAAAAAAAAGAATAGTCCCTCTAAGTCAGAGCCATACACACTGCTGCCATTCCTTTGACTAGAAAGGAAAAAACGTACCCACAAAAATAGCATAAATTTGAATAATCGTATCTGCCAGGGACTCTGAGTTCACCTGTGACAAGGAAAGAAATGTGATGCTGCAGAAATGCTATGTGTCATCCTTGTTAATCTTTGACTGTGTGCGAAGAAAAATGACTCCAAACAGGGAACGCTAAGCACGACGGGATTCAAACAATAATGTACACAGCCTCACACAAATGACCAGGGGAGTGTTTGGAGTCTGCCGCTCTCAAATTTTAATCGTAGAAGTATTGCCCCAAACATCCCCAAAGGAAAACAGACATCAAAAAAAAAAGAAGGAAGAAAAAAAAGAAAGAAAACAAACCAACAACAAATATGTCCTCCCCAAATGAAAAATGACACAGCGTCCCTCCACTGCACACTCCCTTTTTTGAAATTATATGGCAGCACAGGGCATTTCAGTGGTGGCTTTTTGTCTTGTCAAGTATATAGTGTAGGAGTGCTACAAATTTAATTGTGAAAAAAATAAATAAAAATCCAATTAAATATTTCGAGAAACAGGAAACATACTTTAAAGTTGCTATGTTATGGTAATATTTTGAGAGTTTCACATCGACCATCAATCCGCCTGTCCATTTCACATTCTTTCACTGGAAAACACAATGCACCGTAACACCATTACATTCAGAAAATCTGCATAACTATTGATAGCGCGCCTGAATAAATATAAGCTGTAATATCCTACATCCCTCAAACCAAACCTGCTGTTTCTATTCCATGCAGACTTCCAGACAGACTGCAGTTTTAGACAGAGTACAAAGTGGAAGTAAATCAAATGCAAGCTCTCCTTGGCTCATTTTAATGAAGAGGTTTCCGTATGTTTCATGTATATGGCAGCCCGTCTGGATTGTTTTGATCGTTTTAGGGCGATCTTGCTCCTCAAAATCTGCTCAAAAGAAAAGTGTGATTCGTTCAATTATGTTTACTGTCAGAAGAGGCTGCTAAATTCTTGATTAAATATTCACAATGTCTTTCATCCTTTTGTTGAGGATGATTAGCAAGATGAAGTAGCGTAAAACTGCTGAACAGCTTTCCTCTTTGGCTTTGACAGAACTGCAAATAGGGCCAGGTCAAAAAAAATAAATAAATAAATAAACGCCTTGATAGCGTTTCATGCTAAGTTTTGGAATATGAATATTTTATTATATATATTTTGATTTATTTACATTGATGACCTAAATGGTGTTGCTACTGGAGTGTGAACAATGTAGAGCTAAATTTAAACTGCAACAACAGCTGTGTGCACCACCCACTAGAGGGCTTTTAATGTCATTTAAATAAACCCCCTTCGCATTGTTTAATGTGTTGTTTTGTGCTCATCATCATAGCTACTTGATGCAGCAATTATGTCATTTTCAAAACTACAGCGCATAAAAGCTCAGCATGGATGGAAGCATCAAGAAAGTGAGGTGCCTTTCTTTTTTTTTTTTTCATAGTAGCTATGATGTCATATCACTTCTTCATGTCAACAATGCTGCATGCATCGGTGCAAAAAGCAGCCATACATGAGTGAGTGAGTCAAAGTAGTTTAAATGTATTCATATGAAAGCAAAAGGCAAAGACTTTCTCTTTTTTTCTTTTGACGTTCTGTAAGTCGCCAGAAGAGGTGGAAGAGGGAAAAAAATGAGAAAAAAAGAAGGAGATGTGTCTGTGTTACAGAGACATCATGCGATTTGTATTTCCCTGTTTGAAGCTCGGATTATTTTCAGTTAAATACAACCACATCCCTGCACTGCATAGATACTGACAGCAACTTGCCGCAGCTGTATTCATTGTTGCCAACTATCATCCAAGGAAAGTAGGTATTCACTGCTTAAACATGACCAGATGATGTCATGCATTCATTTGCATATGAATAAAATTGCTGAACCGATCAAGCCTAAATAGAGCCGGAGCCCAGCAGCACTCTGCCCCAGAGTGCTTGAGCTATACGCCTGTGTGCACTACTGAGACAGAAGATCAGCTGTGCATGAGGAAGCATTGTGATCACACCTATTTGGATGAGACTAGCAAGGAGCACAAATGCATGTGGATCAGGTTGCAAATCTGTTGCCAAATGCTCAGGAGTCAACTGTTTTATCCTGATATTCCAAAATAGTTGCTACAGTTGCTGCTGTTGTAGCTTTTAAGGAATAATTGCACCCAGAAAGAGCTAAATCTAGTGACAAGTGTGGGAAGTAATTGCTTTTGATTATTACATTATTATCTTTCAGAGCCACTACCATCTGACTCCAGACTGTGCCATGCTATTCATCCACTATACTATACTGTGTTACTGAGGCTCAACATAAAAGCATATGCATACATATTTTTTTTATATACATCTTTACATTATTTATTTTTTAGGTGTCATATTATGTTTTGTTATTATTTTGTGTCATGTCATGCATTCAGTCTAAAGGTTTGCTGCGAGTTTCTTGGCACACAGAGCGGGAAAAAGTATATTGGGTTAGATTTGCATTATCTAGAATCACTTAGCCCACATTTAACACTCAAACTTTTAAAACATTCACAAACGAATTCAGACTTTTTAATGGAAAAAAGTTTTGTAATATATTGGTACGACACAGTACTTGAATAGAAATATAACTGCTAAAAACAAAAGTTTGAATCGTGGAAAACAAAGTACATGTATAGATTAAACCAACAAATAAAGAGTATAAAATCAAACAAACAAACAAAGTGCAATTCAAAGTCATTCAAATGCTTTGGTGAAGTGTGTAGGCCTGCATTTTACTTTCAACATTCATATTTATTAATCTGGACAGATATGTAGCCTGGATCCATTGATGAGTCACTGAACTATGTGTCATCATGTGTGCCAGATCCTTTTAAAAAAAACATGTCCAGTGGAACCTATACGAGATCATAACAATTTCTGAAGTATAAGAAAATCACTGAGTCATTCAGAGAGTGTAAGTTTGCCTACTCTATGTAGTCAAGATTAGAGGGTATCAGGCACTTACAGGAAAATGCTCTACAAGCATTCACCAAAATGGCCAATTTTCTCAGCAGACTGAATATCAAAGGTTGATGATCCTAAATCTCACTGTGAGCCATTTGTAAGTGGTCTAACTGACACCACGGATGGCTCAGTTTTGTCTACCAAAACAATAAAACGAAAAATAAGTTTCAAATATTGAAATGACATTGACTATATAATTGGAATTTCAGTGTTAGTTTTCTGAAGAGGTCGGCTGACTGTACTCACCGTGCTAAAACTACCAGCACACTGGACAGTTCCCTTTGTTCATGTGACTTTGACATTTTGACACATGTCAGGGACTGCACTGTTGCTGAGGTACACAGCGATCCAGGGAATTAAACCTGGGATTTGTCTGATGTAGTGAGCTTTCATTGTAGTTCTGTATCACTGTAGAATAAATTCTCTGATCAGCACTGATGTGGACAGCTACTGGACAGATAAACTTTCACAGGGCTTTATCAAAGCGAACATGACATGCAACATTGTGTAAAAATCTCACTAAAAATCTCACTAAACAAAATGTCATAATGTCAAAAAACAAACAAAAAAAAGCATTGTGAGTACTTTTTCAAAGTTTTGATTTTGTTCAGATTTTTTTTCTTCATTCTTATTTAGCTTTTTGAAAATCATGAAAGTGAAATATGTTGCAATTGAGTTACTTTATATTGGAAATGGCAGTGGAAGAGGAATTAAATTGGTGCAGCTGATTCTTTTCCTTTTTAATTGCCTGGTATCATCTGCCCTTGGCAGCTTCTTTACTGTGGCAAATACTGTATTTCCACTACACAGAAACATCCTGATTCATAAAAAACAAGGCTAACAGTCTTGTTTTTCTTCCCTTTTCAAAAAATAATGCGTTACAAAATATATATTATGTTCAACACTGATTCCAAAAAGTGTTATTTCTAAGACAGTGATAATGATTTGAGAAATAGAATATTAGGGAATAGAGGTAAAAGGAGGAGAAACATATCATACCGGATTGTGATTGTCATCCATCTGTTATTATTGATGTTCTGGCCTGCAGCTGCATTCAAAACCCGACTGCCTCCACACCCAAGTTTAGCAACAGGGCTTCCATCTTGAAGGATCACATGAAGGAATTGATCACCAAAGTTCTGCTCCTGAGCTGAAATGGTCAGAAAATGTGGTTGGCAAAGAGTTTTTTTTTTTTCTGTATTATCAAGTTGTATAATCACATTCAATACATTATGTAAACTGCAATATTCATGATATTACTTCAGGTCAAAACGGTCAAGCTTCTGAATATAGAGAACGAGTCCCCTCGATGTGTGTAAAATAGAAAAAAAATAAAAATTCAACAAGGAGATGATGGTTAGAAATAGATAATGGTTTGACATTAACATAGTGGTGCGGTAAGTAATGCGTCAGCAGGGTGGATGGATGTAAAGGACTTTTTGCATTTGCTTTTAACTTATGTGAACATATGGCTGACTTTGCACAATGATCACCCAATCCATCTGTCCTGCTATATTGTACCAACGTAAGCAAATAGAACCTGATAAATGTCAGGGTGTTGACTACAAAGCCATACTTGTAATCAATATCCGACACATGAATTCCCAAGGGAAGATTCCTGCTTGACGCCAACAAATGCCACGGCGCAGCCAAAAAGTATGCCTTTGTTTACACAGGAGTTTACCAAGAACCTTGTTCAAATTGTTGCACAACCTACATCACAAGCCATAGACATTTAGTGCTACTCAACATTTTTGTTCAAGCGTTCAGCTTGGATGGACCAAGTGGCATAAATCTCAGTCAATTTTAGCCAAGTGAAAAGTAACAAGATAACAGAAAAAGACAATAACCAGAGTGACATCTAAACAAAGGGCTTGAAGAGCTTTTTGAAAAGGTCTGAAGCACCACCATTACCGAGGCATAGAGAAACTTTCCACCAGATACTTCTACCTGCAAGGGCTTGCAGGAAATAGTTGAGGAAAGAGGGGAGAGAGGACTGATTAAAGACCAAACCCTGCTGAAAACCCTTGAGACAAAAAGAGATCAGTGTTGCAGAGCCTGTTCTAATAGAGCCTGCAAGAAAGTAAACACAGGGCTCCTCGCAGGGCTCCACCACCTGTGGAAACCAAAATGATGGACCACAGAGAACACTTTTTGGGTCGGACAGTCCTTGATGTACCAACCTGGTCCTCTGAGAATCCATGCTACGGGAAGCTATCTGTCTGGGAATCAAACATAAAGCAGTGTCCAGCTGTGATAATGCTTCCCAGTACAATGCACCAGGACTGCACCAGTATGTGCTGAATCATATCTGTGTACCACAGTACCACAGTCTCTCTGCTAGGTTAGCCATCAGCTTTGTTGGCCTTTCACTAGCCTTTGTGGCTGTGGCATTTGTGCAAATATCTGTGCACTGTAGATCTAGATTCATTTGTTTTTTAATGCACTTTATAAATAAAATTGACTCGGCTAAATTGTTCCAGTAGGGTGACGCAGTAATTCTGATCTGCTGATCTTGTCATTAAAGTTTCTTCATTAATAATAAGGGCGGTGAATAGTAGCAAACAAGAGGTTATCCTCCGCATAGAAGTATCTTCTATCGTGGCTTACTGGTCAGAAAATCAGAAATGGTTTCTGGTTTTGTTTATAGCAAATGTAGGTTGTGAGACAGAATATCACACACTACTTCTCAGACTCCAGTACAATGGGAGTTTTGTGTTGGATATGCACAGTAAGTGAGACAGTGCACTGGGGGAGCGACAGACAGCGGCAGCATTAATCCTCTCACACAGGGTTTCACTACAAGGGTCTTCAGGAGGGAGGTGGGGAGAGAGAGTGCACACCAATCCCACATTGCTGTCTAAGAAGACAAGAGCAGAGCGCAGGTAACATAAGAATGCAACTTTGCAAAGCAGACAGAGATAGAAAGCCTGCCACTCTTGTGCCACTGTCAGAGAAGACATGGTTGCAGGGCAGACGCAAGAACAGGAATACTTCCCTGTCAGAGAGAGCTAAAATGTTTCAGTGTTTCAACAAGGCACATTTCAGCTGAATTAGAAAGAGTGACAGGAAAACCAAAATCCAGTGGGAGCTACTCATTAGGAGCGAAGCAAGCAGGGTTGGATTTCACAATGACAATGATAATTGAGCCAGGACTTTGTAAAAAGGGGCAAGCTGGTGTAGCTCTCTAGGCTAGGACATGGTCAAAGGTGTGTGGACAGCAGAGACAGCCTTGAGTCCACACAGTGTGTGTGCCATCTGTCATGAAATAATGCATTGGTGGAGGATTTGGACACCAGAGAAACAAGTACAAAAGCTGAGGCTGTTGTTCCAAGGCTGCATGGCAACTCATATGAAAGCTCGGATTCCAATTCCTTCTGGGTAAGAAGGGCATCCAGGAAATCCTCATCTCTTTGTCGAAAAGAGGTTACGCTTAGCTTAATATGCTGCACTCAGATAATGCGTTGTCTGACAAGACTTGGAGGTCTTCCATGTCATAAGACTCAACAGAGATGCATTTTACAGTACTTTATTACTACCTGCGTTTGCCAAATGGACAGGAGGAATATCTTGTTCAGACGATCAAACATTTCCTCATCCTTGTTCTGTGGAAGACTCCTACTCCCTGACAAAATAACATCCGTAAGGACAGGCACTTAAGTATATGATGTTGTTGTTGTTGTTGCTGATTTGTATGTAAAGTCCTCCAGGGATCAATTCTTGGTTCTAAGTCGGTTTATACTGCCAGGAAGGCACATCATCCAGAGACGCGTTTGTTACTAGAGTTGTCCAACTCACACTTAGTTATTCATTTAATTGTCTCTTAGAGGCAGATAAGTGGCTGTCTAATATGTTCCTACAGTTCTTGTTGTACAACATGGAACATCATGTTTAGATGATCAGATGTACGTGTGCACAATTGAATGCAACCTGATATCCAACCCTCCGATAGATTATACTTTCTTGAAGTTCATTAAAAAATCAGTTTCTGTCAACAGTGTTGTGAAGGTGTTGTGTTGGACTACATTTTATTTTAGTTTTTTTTTTTTTTGTCCTTCTCATTGCAAACATAACGGGGTCACCTCTAAATATGATGCAACACAATGGCTTACTATACTAAAAATAATATAATTGAATCAACAACTCTATATCAGCCTGAAAAAAAAAAAAAAGAACCTTATAGGCATCATATGAGTTACAGACTGTACGGGTGAATCTAATAAAGTGGACACTGAGTGTATAAAACAAGTTTCCTTGGTTGAATGTCCTGATGCAATGTTTTTGTCAATCTGCGTCAGCAGAGCTCAGGAGAGCAGATGGAAAGCCAACATTTTATTTTACTCCTACATGTGTGAGGAACACAATGAAGTTGCAACTGATGAGCAATACCAGGGGCTTTTTTGCACACATTTGTGCTTTGATATTTCAGTGTTTATCTTGTTGGTTACAGATATAATTACTTTTTTCCGTCTACCTCTTTGCATGTAGGTAAACAGTAATTTACACATTTTTTGCCCATATATTTGCTCGGTAAATATGTGCCTTGTGATGATAAGAGGAGGAGCTACTGATGACTCATGAAAATGTTTCATGTTTTTCACTTGAAAGCAAATCTTTAGTTTGCGGTATGAAATGAGGACATCTAGTGATATCTGCCTATTGAAAGACACAAGACTTTAGATTCCACCTTGGTTCCTTGTCGACAATTATTTTTGACACAATCATATTTTGTTTGTGGTGCAGCTTAAGAGAGTTTTTAAAGATATATATATATATATATATATATATATATATATATATATATATATATATATATATATAGTAACACTTTTTTATAGATATGAGCTTTGAGGAAAGCTTGAAAATATGTGATAGAAACATGCTTCAACATTGTGTTGTACTGCAAAATATGTCAGGAACTGTTTTTAGCAGCAGTACTAGGAGAGGCTGGCTGAGATGCACACCTAGAATGTGACCAAGGTAACAAAAAAAGCAAAGAGGAAATGTTTATTATTTTTCTTTTCTGCTTATTTTATGGAGGATTATGACTTCAAGAAAGAGTCTCTCCACATTGTTTGTGATACAAATTAAGTCACTCCTGAAATGTAAGCCCGAGCTTTACTGACTGCTGTGAAAACCCACACTGCAGACTAATTCTTCAATAATTGCATGAAACTTCACAGAAAATGTTAATTTTTCTGCTATAATTGCCTGTAGTTTAGAAAAAAGCCTGTGCCTTGTATTTTTATTGTAGAATACAACATTTTCTGTATATAGTAATCGAAAATACCTTAAAATAATTGAGAGCACACCACAACAAACCCATAAACTACTAAAGATGTTAGTGTGGACAAGGAAAACATAATTCTATGCCTTGCACAACATTTGCAGCTAATCCTAGAATTAGTGGCTAGCGCGTTAGCGCTAGCTGCTCATGTGTGTAAATAAACATGTTAAATATTACTATTTGAGGTGTGCTTTTTCAATAAAGACCCCCGGCAACAGTCCACTCGGCACTTCAAAATTTCCGCGGGAATTTTCTAGTTTACTATAGATGTCAATGTTGCCCTAGTCTTTATTTTTCTATTTTTCTTCTGTAAGGATATTGTTCCCTGTTGTCCCCATGGCCCTGTTACTCTGTACCGAGCCTAACAGAGCGTTCGTCCTTTTGTCAGTGGCTGTCACCTGTTCTCTCTCTTGCTCTCTCTCTCTCTCTCTCTCTCTCTCTCTCTCTCTTTCTCTCTCTCTCCCTCCCACACCCCCACCTCCTCATATTTCTCTTCTCGAGCTGACAATTGAAGTCCAGAGGGAGACTCACATGTTTGCTTCAGGGAGAGGTGTAAAAAGGCGAGCGGAGAATAAGGAGCAGGTCTGGCAAAGAGATTCACAGCATCTCAATGCATGTCTTTTGGTTGTCTTCTGATTAACTTTGTCTGTTTGATCTCTGGAGTTTTCTTTTCAGTTCCTATCCTCTGATGTGAAAAAGATGGTGCACTGTAAGCCAGGAAGCATTACTAGATAAAAGGCACTGTGCCCTCTATATATGCTTTCTGAACATTCATCTCTCTTCATGACACGACTCTCAGTCTACTTTCTAGCTTTCTGCAGCAGTAAAATGTTGTAAATATGATTTGGAATAAGGAAAAGAGCGGGTAGTTATTTAATTAAAGTAATGAAATCTTAAAATGATAATTATCTTATTTACAGTGACTTCCACATGTTTGTGTTCAAGTAGGGCTGTACAAACTCTTTAGAAATGATCAGTGACGGCTAGCAGTGACTTGTGATTAACACAGCCAGAACACTGGTGTTAGTGGATATACAAGGTAATTGATATGACAGATGTGGAGTTGAAGTGATTTTACTAGCTTTTTTAGGCACAATCTGATAACTAACTTTGGCTCATCTGTCCCTGTTGAGTCTTTCTCCAGCCCTAAAAATGAACAAATGACCACTTTTTAAATGTTCCTTAGTCCAAATATATTAATCTATTAAATATAACAAACAAATATGTTGACCATGTCCATGTTGTGATCCATGTCATTTCTGTTTTTATTCATGTCCATTGTGCACAAAGGGATTCTAAGGGAACTTTGTTCATTGTTTAAGCACCATTTATTTTGGTGCATTTCTCCCATTTTCATAAAAAATACACGGCATTTGTAAAGGTACTCCAATCAAGTATTCAAAAGCATCTGCAGAAAAAAAAACATCACTGAAAAATATGAACCTCAGTTTCCTACAGCTGTATTCTTTTTGTTCGTGTAATGTGCTGTTTTTCCAAACACATTCCACAACAAGCATTAAGCTTGTGTGCTTGCATAAAGCATACTAAAAGCTTTGCTTTGCAATTATTCTGCTGCCATGTTCTCAAACCTATCATTTGATAGTTTCAAGTATTTCCTGAATAATGGCTCCGAAACTTTCCAAAACACAAACCAGTGAATTCAGCAACAACAATGATTAATAGGCTAGCGCAAACACACTCACACAATAACACACATATAATGGGCACAGTTATATTTAAATAAGGAAAAGCTTGCATTTTCGATTTTATTGAAAAGCTCCTGTCTAATTGGAAACAAATCCATTTTTATCACTGTAATTAGGCACTTGTGTCAGACAGGATACTTTATATTTGTCTCAAAATTGATACTACCATTGTCTGTGTGTATTTAAGGCTTAGCTGGTTGACCTTTCAAGTGCACCAACCTTATATAAAGCCCTAATTTAGAGTCCTATTAGGTTCTGAGAGCTGGCTAATTAATAGCTCCTTAAACACAAAGATTTAAGTCTTTGGTAGAACACCCGGCAGCCATCATGGGAGGCCAGTGTCAGCTCGGAAAGAGAAGTCTATTATTACTCTCAGGAATACAAGACTGTTTCATGGTAAAGCTACCAAAAACTTTTAAATAGCCTAGCACATTTTATCTTACAGTTAAATACGCCTTGAAACAGGAAAGTATAGTTCTTCTCTTACTGCATCCACTCTTGTTAAAAAGTGGATGGTACAAGCATCAATTGCTGTTGTATAATACATTAGACTTCAGCTGCTTAAAATTGCACGCAGTGCCACTAACAACATGTGTTTCGGGTTTTTGAGGAGGCGTGATATCCCCTGGATTTGAGCTCACTGCTCACCACCAAACCTACATCAGTTACTGGAGCCAGAAAATCGAGATTTAGATCAAAGGAGAGGAAGTGCAGGTAAACCCTGCGATATATTGCAGTGTTTAAAGGGTCTGTAAATGTAAATGAGAGGCCATGAACCTGTAGATGGTGTCAGAGATAAGGAGTTGATCTAGGTTACACGAGTAAGATGAATGTGGTGATGTCTACGCCTGGTTAGTGTGGTATAAATCACCTGTGATCACCGTAATGCATGGTGGTTAAAGTTCTGTTGGACCTGCACCTGACTTGCTGCGCTGTCACATGGGGACCACGATAGCCTCACAACAACAAGGTGGCTGCAGTTTTTAGAGCGAGAAGCTGCAAATGTGGTCCACCGAGACTCGCACTTGGATGTTTTTTGGAGTCATTAGAGGACCCACAGCTCATGGCATTCGTGCAGTGGCTTCACCCCTAAGCTGGCTGCTACTTAATATATGCACTCATACTTTGAACAGATGGATAATACGCACAAACCTGGATAAATGGAACAAAGTTCTCATGGCTCAGCTTTCTCAAGGCCTAGAAAATTACCACAAATCTACCGACTCCTCTCCTCCAAAAACAATGCTCTATTGTTATGAGGGTCTACTCAGTGACTGTTGGGCCTACCTATCCAAATCTGTAACAAAAGAGAGTGTGTATGTGTGTGTGTGTGTGCACAGGTGTGGGAACAAAAGGAGTGGGCAGGAGGCAGACGTACAATGTAGAGCTCACGGTTGATGTAAAGGGTCAGCCCAATTCTCGCCTCCCACGTGACCGACCAGCTCTTTCCTTCTTATGACGATTCCTTTGTTTGCTTTTAGGTTGTAGCTCAGATCATCATCAGCGACAAAGCAAAACAGACTCACAGCTGTTTCACAAAAGGCGAGGGTATCTGTTGTCCTTCACTAAAGAGGCATGCACCTCCCTTCTTATCGATATTCTTTTTGGAGCATGTGACCAAGAAGTACAAATTGTCCTTTTAAAACATCATAATATTAAATATTATCATTATAAATGTGCTTCACTAAATAAACTGACCTAGATGTATCCTAAGTGGCAGCCACAATAAAGCCGGTCACAATCTCACAATCACAAGAAAGTCTTAGTGGTTCCTTGCATTTCTCCTGTAGCCGTGGAAACACAGGACCCAGCTTTCTGTCCAAAGTCCCCTTCAACAGATGACTCATGGTATACATGTCACCAACTGACGTCTTTCTATCAGTCCAGTGATTTTTAAGATTAATATTTAGGCATTGATGAGTTCACGTGTTTTATAAAATGATACTGAAACACCACATGCAGTTACTTTAATCCACTCTTTTGCTCCTCTCTTGTATAATCCTCCTCTACACTGTGAATATATTATTGAACTTGGATCAATTCAGATTTCATTCAGTGTTTTCAGTTTTTTTTTTTCCCTGTCTTCTTTATGCCATCATATCTGTTGCCAAGCATGCTTGATAGCACTCAGAAAATGAATCATATTTCCAATGTCTAAAAATAATCAGAGGCTGATTAACGCAGCACAGCCTGGTGTATCATTTATGCATTATCAGTGATCCAAACAGAAGAGGTTGAGCACAATAACAGTAGTGAGTACAGGCCAGGTGGAAACAAAAGTTTTGCAGACCCAGAAAGTTTAAACATGTCTAGATAGCATTGTAAGTATAGACTCGCCTCGTTCTTTTGGGGGAGCTTACATCACATCAGAAATAATGCTTAGAGCAAATTCGATTTCTTTAAGTAATTTCTTCAGGCTGCACTAGAAATATATTGATATGGCATCATAGGATATGTTTAGCTCACGGTTGAAAGGACATTTTGAAGACATTTCAAAACAGATTAGTTCAACAATAGGTTATTTTCTTGCCAAGTATTAAATGAGAACATTGAGACTACTTTCAGGTCTGTGGACTAGAAATGGAGCGAGGGGGCACATTATAAAAGTAGCAAGTTGTAGTTTCCATGCGGAGTACATGCTGCACTGATTCTCGGCCAGGTGCAGTGACTTGGAGTCTTGTCATCACTGTTTGGGTGTCAGAAAAAAAACAGCATTGACTCCAGGAAGTCACTGCACCCAGCCAAAAAATAACCCACATAAAACTACAATATTCTATTCACACTTTGTTTTTTGTGTAGATTAAACAAATTAGATATAAGGTGTTAGTGAGCTTTAGAGGAGCTGGTATGTGGGTTTGATTACGTTTGGACATCACCAGACTTGAAGTTTCCCCCAATTTCATTCTTAATGCTATGCTATGCTAACTGTCTCCCCGCTGTAGTTTTTTCCTTCCTTCCTTTAAATAAAATTACATACATTAAAAAAAAACAAAAGAAACAAACAAACAAAAAAAAATGTATCTTGTCACTACAAATGCTTCCAAATGTCAGGAGTGTATCTTCCATGATCGTTGTTATTGGATCACAAAGCAGCAGAGTTTGTTAATATTCACTCTAATGCCTGGAATACTTTCTTATTAAAGTTCCAGTGTGTAAGATTTAAGAGGATCTATTGGGAGGAAGTGAATA
The DNA here is from genome assembly GCA_028641955.1 of Protonibea diacanthus. NCBI lineage: Eukaryota > Metazoa > Chordata > Actinopteri > Sciaenidae > Protonibea > Protonibea diacanthus. The sequence continues at coordinate 14,247,974 of CM053989.1, forward strand.
TAATATTCAGAAGTATGTTTTCATTAGTGTATAATCACCTGAAAATAAGAATCATTGTGTTTTTGTTGTCTTAAAATGAGACCTTTATATCTACAGAAAGGGCGGGTCTTCTTCCACGGAGTCTGCCATGTTGAACCACCATATTTCTACAGTAGCCCAGAACAGACAAACAGAGTTTTTCTTACATGCTTGGAAGGAAAGGGTGAGGTGTGGAAGAGCAGCCATTTGGTTGCAATCTGCAACTTCACTGCTAAATGACGCTAAATCTTACACACTGGACCTTTAAAGGTACAGCGATGATTTTTTCTTTTTTTTTAAAATAAGTTACATGAAAGTGATATTACCAGCTAAGATCTTTTGAAATATGTTGCACATTCGTGTATTCAACAGAAGATTTAGATTCGTCTACTCTGGCAAGGACTTGTAAACTTACAAAAAAAAGCACATTTAATCCTCATACATAGCACAGCAGCAACGTATCAGCCACTAAAAACATCATTATGTAAACCACTAGGAGATGATAGCTTGTATTCTAGGCTATTAAAATACAAGACAGTCCTTTTACACAACAAAAAGGTGCATAACAGGGATGTGTATACAGCAGTTTCCAACCTTTGCTTTCACAGTGTTGCCTTGCTTTAAATGTTTTTTTTTGTTTTTGATAAAAAAGACTACTATACTCACTGTAGAGAATGGTGCCCTGAGTTGATCTTGTTTTCACTGTCAAACAGAGAATAACAGCGGTGTCCTTGACAGCAGCGGGTAGATTATTACTGGAACCAGTAGGTTGGAGAAGGGATGCAAGAGGCTGCAGCTCCAAATAAGACGTGCCATCGAATGAAGGGATATATACTGTGGTATCTAGAAACAAAAATTAAATACAAATTGATGAAATGTGTTTTAACGGCCTGAGAAAAGCAGAATCCTGATATTCATTTTACACACATTTTTACTAATTACGCTTACATCTAAATAAGGAACGACCTGTCTTGTAAAAGCAATGTCCTACAGTGCTTTTGTTAGCAAGAATTGGCTGGTGTGTGCCTTCGCAGCACTGATAGTTTGCCTGTAAGCAGAGTCAGCAGGGCCCTGTCAGGACTATGTGATAGTGTGTTATTTCCCACTGGATGAAAAAAGGGGTATGACTTTAAGGAGAGGTGGAGGAGGTACTAGCTCAGGTCATCAACTCCACAAGCCAGTGATGATCTGTTGGCTTTCTTACAAAGGACATTGTACACCTGGTGGATGGCTTGCTGTTCAGGTGCATGACAGTCAATTCAAAATAGGCCACCCCGGTCTCAGCTCAGGGGATTCTACCTTCAGAGTCCAGCTCTCAAAGAAAACTGCAGTTTATTGTCAGCTGAGACCTAAGATACAGTATGTGTAGAGATAAAAAAAAACATTTTTATTGTTGTTGTAAGAAAAATATGAATATCCTCTCATGACTCTTGTGTTCACTTTTTTTTTGGTGCTTTGATGTTGGATCAAATGGATTTTTAAAGCAGATCTGTGAATAACAGACAAAATTTAGACCACACTAGAAAGCAAAAGAAAAGCAGTATGAAGCATACTGATAAATATGATGAAGATGTAACATATAGCAGTGGAAGTTTACCTTAACTGGCTTAACAGAGTCAACTGAGGTTCAATCAGCGTCAAAGGCAGGAAGAACCTACTCAAGTAACATAGCTTTGGCTGTCAACAAATGTAAATGTCACAACTCAGTGTCTATGACCTGATTATGTGAGTTCAGGTTACCAGTAAGGCTGCAGAGACTTAATTTTAACAGTTAGTGTTTTTGGCATTTATACAAACTCAAATTTGCACACCGTTATATATCACACTGCTTCAAGATAATGTATTGTACAGTAGCCTACTATTGGATAGTTAAAGGAGAGATGACTATGAGACTGCTGATCTTTTTTTTGTAATTTACTATAGGACTGCTTGATCTGTGAGTCAGACACTTCTGGTGGACAATGGGTTTATTTATGGCAACAGGGATAACGCAATTCCTGGGTATCAGTCATTCATGTCAACAGCCTATTCTGAAAATGGCCATAACGAGGCTATGAAACGGAGCCTGGTTATACACTAAGTGAAAAATATCAGCAAGGTGAATTGCAGGGTTCCACAATAAGGACTGCTTAGTGGCCTGGGGCCAAGCAAGAAGCAGACTTGGTCTAGTTTAATGATCAGTTACCAGACCAACATCTGAGAAGAGTTTCTGGTCGTACCATTTCTCAAATGGTCATAATCTTGTTGCCTTCACCTGCGCGCTCTGCCATTTTCTGAGTTTTGCTCTTTACCTGACCAATCACAGTGGATGATTCCTCTGAGTTGCACAGAGAATTATTTGGAGCAGACATGAAAGCCAATACTTCAAATTGCAAAGAGAAAAAAAAAAAACAACACAAAACAAAACCAAAAAGTTGTGGAAGTAGCAGCTTCCTTGGGCTGAAAATGATGAATCAATCCTGTAATGTTTGTTGGCAATTTCTGAATAAGGCAGATTGAGCTGGCTCATTTTTAAAGGCACCAGCAATTACAGAAAACACACACTAGATGCCCACGAAAAGAGCTGGCAGCACCTGGCCAGTGTGTTGGAAAAGCAGGAAGCTGACAACCCCTCATCAAGTCCCATTAATGTCAAATACAAAAATCTCAACACACTAAAATAAATATGTTTTTTGTTTGTTATTTGTTATTTCTTCTCAATGTGTTCAAACTAAAGAGCCACTCTTGTTTTGATCTGTGAAAATACTACCTGCACTACCACAATTTACAATTTATAATTAGATTTTTTTTGTTTTAGAAATTACACACTCATCAAATGTAATTACAGTCAATTAAGTACCTCCTCCTGTCATTTTGCTGTTGAATATTGTTATGAATGCACAAAAAAAAAAAACGTATTGTTAAAAATGGGTTACTTGTGGGGTTAGATTAAATTAAGGAAATTTGACTCATCTGAGAAAAAAAAAACATTTTGACAAAAAACATTTTGAAACAGTTTACATCAAAACAAAACAGTTGTGGAAAATCACATAAATGGGGCAAAACTGTGCTCTCAACTTTCATTTTCATTATTCCTACATCAACATCTTACATCACAGCTTCAAATGTGCAAAAAGTAAGGACATGAGGTAATGAGCCATAGAAGGAGGTCATGATCAATACAGACCACGTCTGAATAATTTTCTGCCCCAGTAGCTTGCTCTTTTTTTTTTTTTTTTTTTTACTTTTACCGTGTAGCCATAACTAACTCCATAACTAATTTTTGTGATCACTTAGCTTTCAATTGCGTGCTTACATACTTGACAGAATGTCTTTGGTAAGGTCTATGACCTACTGTGTCTTCCTTGAAAAGAAAATTTATCATAGCATAAAACTCTGATATACCCAGATGAACTGGCTTTATCTTGACAAAATCTGTCTGATGCTTGGCTACTTGATATCAAATACTCACTCAACCACCAGACACTGGCCTGGATTATGATACACACTACCAGAGGTGCAGCCCCAGGGTCCAAACATAAGAGAGGAAGACTCCCAGCTCACACATGTCAAGCTTCTTATGCACAGGCAGCACATAAGATACCTACTACATGTGACTGAGAAGTAAGTTTGAAAGCTGCTTTGGATTGACATGTGTTTTAATAATAATAATAATAATAATTATTATTATTATAAAAATAGATGATTGCAGTGATTTAGGTGATATATTAGATGTGTGCAGGCATTCTGTGAGTCATATTACCTGAGAAAAGCATGTATATCGGTCTGAGTAATACATTCGACTTTGTGACACCTGACATTTTAACTACAAAGGGGGTTCTCTATTGGGCATTAAAATATTAATATGTCACCAATCCCTACAGTGGTCATAATCCATCTGACTTGAATGTGTAGTGTTCACTGTCCAGATATATGTATGAAGTGTTGGAGGAAGTACTTAGATCCTTTACTAGAGTGGAAGTAAGAATACCACAATGTTAAATACTCTGCTACAAGTACTGTAAAAGTCCTGCATTCCATATTTTATTTAGAGCGGCTATAATCTATCATTTACAATGTATGAAATGACAATGTGAAAACAATGTGACAATGTGAAAGGAGTCGCTCGTTGTGATGAACCCACAGAGATTCATTACCTCAGTCTGCATCCACCCTTGGTTTTATTGAGTTTTATAACAAGTTTCAGGTCATTGTTTAGCTGTCTGGCTCACAACTTTACAGTTTTGATTCAATCTCACCGTCTCAAAGCTTGGTTTGTGGCCTGTTATTTTTGTCAGAAGAGCTCTATAAGCTCACTGCAGTGCAAACTACCTGGTCAGTCCCAAACAGCAGGCAGACACAGTTAGCAACTACCTGGTGAATATAGTGGATCATTTAGCAGCTAAAGAGACAGATATTCCCCCAGTGGAGCTGATGGAGGCCAAAATAAAGCTAAAAGAGAGTAAATATTCAACCTCCAAATGGTGCTAATGTTGCTCTCTAACTACAGTACCAATGTGTAAATAAACAACTGTTCACCATATGAACTGAAACGGTGACAATGTGTACCTAAAGTATCAAAAGTATGAGGAAACAATGGGCCAAATTATCATAATATAATTATAATTCATGATGCATTAAGTGTTTAAATGTTGTAGCTGATAAATGTGGCGCGAATAATATTTCATAATCATCATGTGTTTTGAGTAAAAATTTGACTGACTTGAGTGAAGGTAGTTTGATTTAACCTCTGCATGTCTAAACATACAGTATAAATTTAGTTTAAGTGTTTTAATATGTGTGTACAGTATATGGGGGGGTACAAATTAGCTTCAGGTATACCCACTTCTGTTGCATTTCCTCTTCCTATGTAACAATGTCTGCACTTTTATAATCTTGGCGTTGAAAATACTAATACTCCTAATCTTATCCAAGACTCCAAGAATATAGAGTGTTGCACAGATAAGAGGCCGCAAAGACTTGTGTGCATTGTGATATGTCTCTTAGTTACTGTACTGTACTGTATGACATATCAGCAGTTAATCCAGGACACAAACAAGTGCACACCATTAGTCACTTTGTAGGATGACGTATATATAATTAACTGCGAGCAGGGGTCACTTGCTTCACACTTTTGTGTCTATTCTTAATTCAACAAGATATGAGTGAAAGGTAGTCACCCAGCAAAGTTGCCATAGCAATACACATTCACAGACTTTGTCAGCATATAAACAGCCTCCGAACTCCGTCTGCGGGCCATCACCACTAGTGTTGCAAAGCACATCACTGGATGAGTGCTCATATGAGATTGCACTCTGTTAAACCTGAGAGACTGAACTCCTTTTGAGGAGGAGCAATTCCTCAAACTCAGCAGAAATGGCTCGAAAAGGCCACTGCTGGTATTTAAAGGAAAAGTTTATGTGTGACAAGTTGAGGGATAAGCAGGAACTTATTTTATGGTCAAGGAGGGAAAAGGCTAGGGGAAAATCCCATTACTTTTTTTTTTTTAAATGATTGATTGGAAAGAAGTATGAAATAAAATGGCACAATTGTGGGACTGTATTATCAAATCAAGCATAACGTCTGATGCATTTCACAGGATGGTGGTGGTGGTAGGGGTTTACTATATATATATATATATATATATATATATATATATATGTGTGTGTGTGTATATATATATTGTATTATTATGCATCATTACATCACACAGTCAGGTAATAATGCATCTTTAGGTTATCAGGGTTAATATCCAATTAGTAAGGTTAGCTTTAAGGTTGCACATTGCCACACAGGCAATTGGTTGTTGCACTGCAGTCACATCCGTTGATATTTTATGGCACACTAGTAATTATCCTTCTCTGAACCTGAAAGCAAGAACGGTGAGAAATAAATAAATGAGTGAATGAATCAATGAATGATTCATATTCCTTATTTTCTACTGGCTGTTTAGAAGTTGGCCAAAGCATCTTTTATAATTGGCTTAGCAAAGCAGCGTCTCTAACATGTAAGCGGAGGGGGGCACCGCTTTCCTCGATGTAGCTGTCTCCCACGGGAGAAACAAATGAGAGTGAAGTTTTAAAAATAGCATAATTTTTGTTACAGTGCCTGGAGAGACAAATAACATTTCAGCAGATTACTTAAACCTGTAACCACCTGTAAATTAGCATTTGTAGAACGGATGGCAGACGTGTCACATAAGGGTGCCGGGTGAACACAGGCTGCTCGAGCCATGTTAATGACTGTTAACATTAACGTTCAGCAGAATTCTGTCAGATTTCCATGTATTCTGTAAACACAAGGTTACGCTATCGGCCTACATCATGTCCAGGGGTAGCGGAGGTGAAGATCAAACCAGTTTTCATTATGAAAACTCTTTGTAATGTAAATTTCCCATCGCTTAAATTAATCCCCAGGCTTACAATGTACAGCACATATGACATTTGGTGGCTACTGTTATCCAACGCTCCTTATTTAAAAACCAGTGACTGAAAGCATTGTTAGTGGGGCTGCAGAGGCAGGGAAATGTGCAGATGAAATGGCTTTCTGTTCTCACACGTGGCTATATGCAGTTTACAGTGACAAACTTAGCACTTGAAAGTCACAGTTATTTTCGACAATTTTGATTTCAGACTGGGGTAGACAGAAGCAGGCTTTTATTTTCTGGGCCATGAATGTGGATCTTTAGCTGATTAATCTAACATTACCTCCATGATTTGGATGAAAATGTTGCATCTGACATTTGTTACTACTATAGGTAGTTTGTTAAACAGATAAACTGTGCCAAGTCCTGCTCATACTACAGGTACGATTGGACAGTCACTGCTTGGGGGAGGGGTACAGTCAATAGTCAGTTTGAACTAATTTGCAGTGCAAACATAATTACAAAGGTAAAACAAATGCACATGCCATGGTTCTGGGGTTTTTAGCGTTTTAATAAAATTGTGTTGCATATTAAACTGGACCTACAATAAGATGTAGGGCGATCTTTAGTTTAAGCTCACATAATTACGCGAGGATTCATGTGTAGCCTAGCATCAAAAAGGATGGACCCCCTGCTGAAGTCCCAGGCCATAGTTGTAATTAAGGCCATGTCATTAACATATTAAATTCATATTAGTAGTCTCTTTTTAATCCATGTTGGAGGATGAACCACATTCTATGGTTCGTGCAGGGGAATGAACATGGCTATCATAACGCACCATCTAAATTTTCTCTCACATGCGACCAGCTTGGCTTGCCTTATCAAGCCCACAAGCAATTGATTCAAAGCTCTAACATTAGCACTGCTGTCAGTGACAGAGAATGACAACAATAGCAAAATCTAGGAAGCTGTTTTCTCCACTGTCAAAGCATGTCGTGCATTGCAAGGGAGACAGAAAGGGGCGTCAGTAGGTACATCACCGGTGCACTGAGAACAAATGGGCAAAGGAAAAACTCTTTAGTGTGTGTCGTAATGCTGTCTCATTAATATCAGTGTCCAAGGGGTTGGTACAAAATAAATATTTTTTTGTAGAGATGAGAGCTTCAGTTGAATGTTGAGCAAGTGCTGCAAGGTCATCTTTTCATTCTCAGTGAGTGTTGGAGGTGAACATGGACACACAGCGATGGTTCAAGCTGCTTATGTGGATCTTTCAATTCATTAATCATAGCCTGAATAATTCACATCACTCAGAATTCCTATTGCAGCTGACTCTATTCTCCCTCATAGTGGAACCTATTAGCCAAAGAGGCTCAGCATATATTAACCAACATAATTTGTTGGCTGCCCCCTGATGATACCACGGTAGAGGTCACATTACAGTAGGTATTTAAGCTTTTTACTCTTTGTGTGTGTGTGTGTGTGTTATAAAAATCAAGTATAAAAACTGGGAAATACTGTCAGCTAAAAACAACAAAAAAAATTCCAACCCTACCTTTCTCACAAAAAGTTCCAGTAAAATGAAGCGGACAGTGACAGGAAGGCAGAGCTCCACCAGGCAGTTGCAGCTGATGACATGTTCCTCCGTTGCGACAAAGATCGTCACGACAAACTTGAGGTTCATGCGGAGGATGTTTCTGTGTTTGTGTGGGAGCTGCCATTGTTGTTGTGTTCACTGTGTCAGAGGTGGTTGATTGAGTTGTCACGCTTGAGGAACTCGTTGTCCAGGCTTCTGTGGCATACAAAGTATATCTGTAAAAATTGGACACAAGTTTGAGTAGTTTAAGTGGATAAAAAAACTAATTTAACTTTATTATTATCATTTGTTTTTAAGGGTCTGTGCAGTTAAAGTTTAGCCATTAAATGAGTGGTAAAGGTGTCATTTACTAAGTAGACAGATTTTTAACTGCAATCCCAGGAGAAAAGGAAAAGTGATATTTATCACGATAAGTGGTCATATTTCCCCTACTGCGTCAAGCGAAATGTGATCGCTGGTATTATCAAAATACTGACACACAAGTGTTTTAATGTATTGGGGTGGTTTTTACTGATTTGTTCATGAGACTAAAAACATGTTTTATCGACAAATGCAGGGTGAAAATGAAATAAAGAGACAAACACTTTACCTGCATTGGTCTACGTTGCTGCTGGCAATGGCATCAGCTGTGTAAAAGCTCCTCAGTTTATTAATTTCAAGTATTTCAATGCAGCCGACGTAGTTGTGGAAAGGTTTTGCTCTCTAAGGGGGGAAAAAAATGTTTTATTTAGACAATAAACTGAATTTAGAAGTTCTTTTCCATCTTTTACTGATTTTTATTATGATGCCATTTTTGTGATGTATTATGTAGCACTGTAACCTTTAAAGAGGCACTTCAAATCAAATCAAAAATGCATATTTTTCCTCTCATCTGCAGTGCTGTTTGTCCATCTAGGATGATGTGAGTTGCCAAGTTTAGGAGTTATATAATATAAGACATAGAGATGTCTACCTTCTGTTGTATATAATGGAACTAAAGAACCATATCCATGGATGAGAGCATGCTGAGCATCAGTTCAAAGAAGGAGGATGCCATAAAAGTCTACATCCGAGCACGAGCCTCTGGTCAATGAGGAGATGCATGCTTCCTTCTGTGTGAGGATACAGTTGGCGGGTGAAGTTTGGTAGAAAGGAAATAATTCCTACATGAAACTGCTCCTAAGGTCTGTGAATTATCTTGAGTAACTGGGTCATGATATCTAGAAACAGACATTGCTATTGACTTAAAAATGTATTTTGGGAGTTTGGAGCTCTACAAGCCAAGTACCATCTAGCTCCATTATATTTGAGAGAAGGCAGACAGCTCTACAGAAGATATTTGCAAAACAAAAATATGCGTTTTTCATTTTGGGGTAAACAGTCCCTTTAGGTATGTATGTCTTCCAGAACATTTCAGTATGTAGTTCAGAAATCACTTTTAAGTCTTACCTGATTGAGTAGATATTGTTGTGGCAGACCACCTATGAAGATGTGGTTTACTCTTTGTATCATGTATCCCAACCAGTAATTACTTGGTGTACTTTTGATTTTCTCATGGCCAGAAAGTGTTAGCTCTGCTTCACAGGGGGTCAGGTGTTGTCTAGAAAAGAGAGTGGTTCTAAATTATTATTATTTTTTTTAACATGTTGTCTCATTTGGTGTGAAAGACATCACTGTGTAACTTTTCTATCATAAAATAACATGTATCATGTATCAAATGTTGATAATACGCTAGCATGTAATCGGATGAATGCTGTTTCTGTCATTCCCCATTCATTAGCTCAGGCAACGTGACCAGGCCTATCAGCCTCTATGAACATAACGACAGAAAGAAACGCCGAAGACGAGGAAGCTAAGAAGAAAAAAGAGAGTGACTGAGCAAGCAGTAGCTGGACAAGAGTAAATCTGGGACTGACTTTTAGTTGTTGGTGAGAGCGTTCTAAAACAACAGGCTGAAGGACAGACGCAAAGCTGGGCTTCTTGCTGTTGATTATGGCTGCTATGTCTTGTGTCCTTGCACTTGCATGCTAAATTGCAAAAATAGCAGTTTTCTACAGTGTTTCTTTAAGAAACATTTCAATGGGGCAATGTCTAAAAACTACCCATTTTTTGGAACTGTATTTAAAACTTTGTCTGATATCCTGGCACACACGGTGCAACCTGACCCACTGTTGGCTGTATTTGGGGTACTTGGAGAGCACAGGCCCCTTAGATGGTGGCACGGTTCATAAGCCTTTTAACACAGAGATTAAACCTACTGAACTCAAAACAGGAACAACCTCCCACTCACAGCACATTGATCAAAGATGTCATGCAAACATGACCTATTGTTTTCATGTGTGTCTGTGTATGTAAATGCTAATATATTCCTTCATGTAACTTCATAAATACCTGTTGTAGTGATATATAAAACACTGGCAGCAGAAATGCTTATGAACTGAAGTAAATGCGTGTAATTGTTTTATTTACTCTGGTGATATATTCATTAATCACAATCCTCTTCTGAGGTGTTACAGCTGAACTTCATTTTGTTTTCTCTAGGTATCCTATATGCCTTCACGCAACTATTTTGGACACACCCCACAGCCATTCATAGATTTCAAAAACCAATTCTCCACTTTGAAACAACAGGGGAGAGCAGATAATTACCTAAGTGCAGATTCTGGACTAACCATCTGCAGCTTGAGGGTACTCAGGCCACAGATGCACGTCTCCTCTCCAGTGTCTCCTGACACCCCTTGTTCCCCGAGTGGAAGTTAGGAGGTCCACAAAGCAATCTAGTCTGATTTGTTAAGCCTGTACTTTGCAGGCTGTTGCATATGCCGGCTAAACACTCGGGGCACTAACTCCGAGCTGCATAAGTCCTTTCTCTAGAGCCAGCGTGGAGAAGCGGTTAATTTAGAAGCAGTCTGCCAGAGCGGCCTGGCCAGCAGCCAGAGGGCACTGTGCTCACTGTCCTTGAGAAGTCAGCCCCACTGGGTTTCTATTTAACATATTGAAAAGCGTCTTTGACGGGAAGATATATTAAAAGTCTATAATGAGTTAGGCGGTGACGTTGAGGATGGCCATGGTGTTGTAGCTCTGGGTCAAATCAGACAAAGATGGACGGACTCGGCCATCAGACAATTACAAAGAATTTGCTTTGTGACACCAGGAACCATTTTTCCATACTCCCAACCCTCTAGTTATGACAGCTCTCTTTCTTGCAATGTCTCCAAGGGGTTGGTACAGAACATTATGATTGATTCATACTGCTGTTGTATTTTTCTTGCAGAAAAAAAAAAAAAAAAAAAAAACAGGGGTGGAGCTTCATAGCCCTTAAACCTGATAGGCCTTTCGAGATGCACTTGCATATTTAGGGCAGTGCAGCTTTCTGCCAAGAAACATGAGGCAACCTTCCCAGTCAGCTTTGTTTCGACAGGAAATAATTTGCTCACCTTTGGCACAGTATGTTCACAATGACCTTCAGTACTTTACCTTTTATCTGTGTTTTTTTTTTTTAAATTCCTCTGCAGAAAATCTGAGTGCAGAAAGGATCTTTGACTAAACAGAACTTTCTCTCTCTTTGCTGTTTAAACAGAGAGATTAGGGACTATTTAGCATTGCAACATCAACTAACTTGATACAAGTTTAAAATCAGCCACTTTGTTTCAGTTTCCAACTCATACATAATAAACTTTGTGTCTTGAAACTAAACCACAATCTTTCCCATGTCAGAATATAAAGGCGAGGGCTGGCAGCGAGATTGCACATGGGCTTAGGAACAATATAACTAAAGGGGCCACAGCCTCACTTTAAATCATTTAAACATTGATTTTGTGCTCGGCTCTTGCTTGTTAATCTTTTCGTAATGAAAAACTGCAAATGAAGACTTAAGAACAGCCAATAAAACATGGTCAGTGATCACTAATGCATTTTAATAGGCACATTCTGACGTTTGTTTTACTTCTTTAAAATGGAAGCCCATTTGCTCATTTGTAAAAAAAACAAAAAAACATCTAAATTCCTAGTCTGGTGATTCCTGCCAATTATATATCTTCCCCTGGTATTAGTTACAACCCTCTTCTAAAAAGCCTGCCACACTTGGAATGAATGGATAACCAAGGATCATATTAATACCACCTGAGGTGCTAACACTTCATTTGTAAATTAACAAGTAGCTTATTGTGAAAACGTCTTCTCGCCTGAAACAGATACTGCGTCTGTGGTTTATGTCTTTGTTTATACACACTGTAAAAAACTGTTGAATGAAACTGTAACATCTGATGTAACATGTTTGTCATTTCATTCTGTATAAACAAGCTGAATATGAACACAGCACAGATCAAAACATTCACACCCAGATTCACAATGGTGACTGGAAATAACAAAGAGAAACATACCTGATATTGACAATGTGAACCTCACCATCGTCAACACGAACAAATGTACTGATCCGTGTAACCACTTCCTCTTCATTACAGCAAAATGCATACTGAAACATTTGAGAGAGCGTAATAGCTGACTTTCACTAACATAAAGGAAAATGGATATGGCAACTATAAAACTAGCAGATAATTATACCGTATTGTTGCTATTTTTTTCTTACCTGCAAGATTCCATCCTCGATGAAGAGTTTCATGAAGAAGAAATCACTGTTAGCAGGTTCTTGGTCCATGTAGAGTATAGTTCCATAGGCTGCTTGAGTTTGAAATCTCACAGTAATATTGTTGAGTGGGCTGAGGTCGATACCCTCAAACTCCAGGTATGAATTCCCAAAATAATGAACATAGCTTGCATCTAGGAGATTAAAAAAAACATATAGAAAGCTGAAATGAGTGAAAAAAAGGTAAACAAAAGTTATGCATCTTTACTGTAAATTCTGATGCAATTCTCTATTGATCCCTGAAGAAGAATTCAACTTTTCACTCTTTTCTTTCACCGGGAGGTCAGGACAGGGTGAGATACAGAACAGCAGAATTATTTAAGATTCAGAGTCTGGGGACTCCTCAGCAGGGCAGATGCTTGTTGCCACTGAGGCTTGAACATGGACTTTCTGCTTTTGTTACTCTGTGGTTGCACACACTGCTCTATGTTGCTGTGTAACATGTAAATGTGACCTGTACCCATCAAATAACCTCAACAACATGGATGGAATTGGCTTCAAGACACTAGCGCAGGCATTTTAGTGTGGGAAGTAGAGACAAAAGATAGATATTTATTATGTTTGAAAGCAGAGGAAAAGGCTTTAAGGGCTCATGGTAGCATCACAGTTTTTCCTTTTTCTCACTGTACAGTCATACTGTAAATAGTCTTATTTGCCAAAAAGCTGTGAAGCATTGCAAATGGAACTATATTAGCCGAGAGAGGAGTATTGGCTGGGATGAACATATTCATACAAGTTTATTACATGCCTCATTTTATAGTGAATAACTTGGCTTATATCATCCATGAGAATGGACAATTATGGAATATTTCAGTAAAAGTTCCACTGCCCGCAAGCTTATTGGGGGTAGTGATGCAGACAAACTTAAAAGACTGTCTCAGACTGCAATTGGAGGCAAGCATTAGGGCTGCTCATGCTCAATATACTGTATTTCTCATTTGAAGTAATACAATTTGTTGCCGAAAAGTCAGACCGGAGAGGCTCTTACAATGAGAAGCACCTGTCTCATGTGCTCTCTGTTCCTATCTGAGATATATCATGGCAAAGCTCCTTTAAAGTTGTTACCATGATTAATTGGGCAGCTGCAGGTAAGACCTTTATCAATATTTGGTACATATAGCTCTTAACAGGCCAGGGCCCCTTTCATCTGACAGTAGGCCCCTTAGGGCATTTGGCAAACAAGCTAACCTAAATACCCCCATTTTCTCTGGAGAGCTATATGACCAATACCCTGAGGAAAATCCCCTGACAAAACAAAAAAAAAGTGATTATTATCATGAGCAGACCTACTGTGATCTGTGAATTAATGAGGATAAATGCATACGGCAACAATGCTGTGCTGTCTCCTGCTTCACTCCTGACAATGAGGTTTGCCAATGCTGATGATGGAAAATTACCCCTCGGAGACAAAGCTATTCATTAATTTTAAAGCCTTGTTTAGTCTGTTGTAGTCTTTGATGCAGTCTGAGGCTGCTGCCAGGAGGCAGTATCATACCTCATTAGCAGTTAGCTTTAGTCTCTCCTTCAAAGGTTTTTACCACTACCTTACATTCTCATACCAGAAGTAACTAGTCGGGCTAAATCTAAATTGTAAATGTGTACAGTTTAAACTGTATTCTTTTTTTTTTTTTTTTTACTTTCAATATCTGCATTTACTTCATTGCTTTTATAATATCAGGAAAAAGAGGGTAACATGCTGACCAGGGAGTTTGTCACTGCTGTACTCTCAAAAGCTCAAAAGCTTTTCTAGTTTCAATAAAGGGGGAAAAAGTCATTTCAGTGGGAGTATTTCTTGACATAAATCTCTCAGGTCATATTTAATTAGGGCCAGTCTTAATACATGTCCATAAAAGAGGTGAGAAAATTGATATGAGTCATATTTAATGCAACTTAGAAAGGTGGCGCTCCATGTTGCAGCACAGACTGTGTAAGGATGTCAGTCAGGGTAAAGCACAAGAAAAAATATATTTGGAGAAAAATGAACTTAAGATCAATTAATATGAGGATAGACTTTGGACAGCGAGATTTAATTGATATAGACGTAATGTCCCATTTATTTAAAAAAAGCCAGGATGTGAGTCCTGTTTTGTCCCTGATTTATTGGATAAGGTAATAGACTGACTGATTGAACTTGTCACAGGACAGAGATAAAATACTGCTGAGGTCCTTTCTTGGACCCTTGCAATTTCAGAGCCCTCGGGGAAGGCAAAAGGTCATTCTGCACTGTACCTACAAAACTGGCAGAGGATGTCTTACATTCAAGGGAAGTAATACAAGAAGATTTAGTTGAAAATCATTACACTGCTGAGATTCACAGTGGAATCAAATCCTAAAGCAATATGGGCTTTTATTTCAAATCTAGTATCTAATTATATCTTTGTCTGCCTTTAAAAATAACTGACGAAATTACTCAGACACATTGCACTTGTACTGACAGTTACTGTACAGGAAACTGCAGCTGAAATGACACATTCAGACACCGCTTTTTTTAATCTCGCCGAGCTTTTTTCTCATGAATATTCATATGTTCACATAATGCAAATGTCATTATGACTCACTGGCAAAGTTGTGTCAGTGAATATATCAAAAATGGTTTAAAGCACACTAATCAGGCGCTGCCAACTCAATTATGAACAAACTTTTAAATAAAAACATGCTAACATGAACTAGCGTCATGCAGAACAAATGCTAAACTCAAGGTTAACAAGGCGAATGCCCTTAGACTGGTAAGCGCATGTTTGAAAGGACCCCCCTGGATAACCTCTTACTCATCAAGTTGATGTTGAGGAGCTTAAGTAATTTCATTTCTGCTACTCGTGGCAGCAAAAGATAACAGCTTCACCTGTGCTGTGGTGATCACTCCAAAGAAAGTCAACCAAATCGTGGCTTAGCCACACTAAGCCTCCCTCCACCTGCAGTGTCCTTTCGAGATTCCCATCAGCTCTCATATTGTAGAGGGAAAATACTGTGAAGCTCAGCATCGCATGTACAGAGATGGAGGGGGGAGAAAAAAAAGGAGACTCAGAAAACAATCATCTCAATCTGTGGGATAAGGTTTCTTTTTAGCTGCTACTAATTTGCATGTATTTTTTAAATCAAAGTTTCGCTGAATTCACGTTTATTTAGTTATGAACAAGAAATGCTCTCCTCTACTGTCAGTGAACCATGTAAACTACCCTCTCTATGTTCAAATTTCCATTGACTTGGTACATTTCAAAGGTTGTGGAGCAGTCTTAGGTTTAAAGGAGCACTGTCTGAGTCTATTTCAAGCAGCACCAAGGGCACTGCATGCGTTTAGATGGTGACCTACTTAGATAAACTCATGAGTTTCTGGGTCCTCTTACTTTAAAACTTATTTACTTTGATTATGCACTTATATGTAAAAGAGTAAAAAAAAAAAAAAAAAGATGTTTCGGTGCGTAGATGCTTGGGTTTGTTTTCTTTATCAGTATCTTGTGTGGATATTTAACCCTGTCTAAACCGGCACTAGATGAGGGTTGGATCAGGTGCAGCAGGGAAGACTCCATTATGTTTGGCCCACAGTGATTTTCAGAGTGTCGCACTGAATTGGTTCAAGCTTGTCTGTGTTCAATAGGTCTGTTTTACAGCTCTGTGAACAGTTTCAAAGGTAGACAGACCTCATCTGTCATGGAGTAACAATCTGTCCAGTTCTCCCAATTCCTCCTCTCACACAGATGACTGAATCCAATACCAATAATGTACAACATATTGTGTTCCGTGTCTGTCATTTGAGTGTTAAAGGATATAGCGCCAAATAATGATTGGACTTATCACTCTTGGAAATAATTTTTTTCTCAAATAGAAATAGAAAGTGCACTTTAGAGGCCAATACAAAACTAGCTTTCAACAGGAGCTTTTTTTTCCCCCACCACAGCTGCACAAACTATGGCAATCTCTCAATCAAACCTAATATATAATTTCCTGCTATGTTCCAAAGGCTCTAAAATCACATTTGGAGTATCGGCTCAGCGTGAGTCTCCTCTCTTTGGAAACTGGCAAATATTCTACAGCAAAAATGCATGGTGGCAAGGGCAAGGGAAGGATAAAAAAAAAATCCCTGAACAACCTTCAGTACAAATTGACTGGTGTAATGGCTTATCAGTTTAAATAATTTAGTGTCACTTTCTTGCACACATAATGTTAATGGAAGTAATAGCATAGTAATTGGAGATATGGCTTGATTGAGAAATGTTAATTTAAGTTGATACACTGCCATATTCAAGCTGATCAATCATTGAGGTTATTCTTGCTAGAAAAATTGTCCATAAAAATGATTCCTTTTCCAGAAGCCATGAGTCTGTGTTGTATGAATATAATTCATAATCATACTGATCGAATGTTTTTCCTCGAGCAGCAAAGTTAGTAGTTTGAACCTGAACAAATCCTGAACACAAAGAGAAACTAATTTGAACTGAAACTACATTCAAACTCAACTTAACTTAAATTACACTGCATATAAGTCTGATTAAAAGAGGATACTGCTGCATACACAGTATGCACAATAGCAGTCAAATCCTTTGTGAGTAAGTAAAAGTTTCAATATAACAATGTAAAAATACTCCATTACAAGTGAAAATGTGCCACTTTAAGCATACAGTACAGAGTACTATTAGCAAAACATGTAGTATGGAGTAATATTATATATAAATAAAAACAAATATTACATAATATTACATATTACATCACTAGGTTGTTATTATGTAAAAACGTGTAAGCAGCATTTTACTGTTGAAGCTGGTTGAGGTAAAGCCAGTTTATATGCTATGGAAACAGTCAATTGGTAAGTGGTTTCTCAACATAGAGTTCGGGGCTCATCCAAAGGGTCACAATAGAAGCAGAATTTGGTAAGGAAAGATGAACAAACAAAGTTCCATTTTTTCATGAAATATCAGATAACTTGACCTCTTTGGAAAGATTAAACCATATGAGGGATAATAAAACATAGACCTCTAAAATGTGACACAAGTAGACACTGCTTTTTTGTAAGGACTCACAAGCCTATAGTCTATAAGCTTATATTATGTTTTTTTATGTACAATCTTAATCTAAAAAAATAACTACACATTACTATACATGTAGTGGAGCAAAAGCATAAAATATCTAACTGCATGTACTCGTTTGTACATGCCTGCACAGTGTGGTCTGTACCTGTGGATTGCTCAGCTGCTGGTGCTGGTTTGAGTGTTGGCGTTGGCACTCTGGGTGTGGAGCCGCGAGTGATGTTCTTCACTACAGTCGCCAAGGGAACAGCATCCGTAACAGGAGGCAGGCAGCTGACCTTGTTGATGCCATCTACACAGGAAAATGCTTCTGGACATGGATTCAACAGGCAGTCGTCATAGTTGTGCTCACAGTTTCTCCCCTGTGTATGAAAAATAAACAGCTTTTAAGTGTGTGGTGTAATTCTCCAATGGGGCAATAAATGGGACATAATGTTTACGGCTTGAATAATAAAGTTAACATTAAGTAGGGAACATGATATTATGTAACAGAAACAAAGTTTTTAAATGTGATGCAAGATAGTATCTGATTACTAACAATTTCCTTTTCCTAATGAACTCTTGGGGTATAAATTGTTTAAATGAATTAATAGTAACAAATGTATAAAATATCACATGTGCTGTTATCTGTACGAGAAAGACATCTGATTTTCCTGCTTTACAATGAAAATAAATAAATGATCACAAGATGACTCAAGAGTTGAGGGTGCAAGAAGGTAAAGGTTAATAAAAAAAAAAAAAAAAAAGACGGGAGATGGGAAATAAGGTGGGGAGCCTCACCACAAATCCAGGACGACAGAAACAGGTGTAGCCATAGCCTGGATCATTCTGAATGCATATCCCCTGGTTGCAGGGCTGTGGAAGGCACTCATTAATGTCATCCTCACAGTGAAGGCCTGTCCAACCTGCCAGGAACAAAAGCCCACAGAGTGCCGTGGTGAGCCCAGGCTCTCCCACTTCCACCCTCTGAAGTGAATATCAATCAGATTCTCCTACATTGATTTGCCTCTTTTTGGGTTCACACACATACAAAGACAAGAAAAGGCTTTCACTAAAGAGTAAGATGCCACATACATTTTAATGAGCTCGGGCTGTATCGTCTTTTTATCACTGTCTTTTTTAGTACTGTATGACTACAAATTTCTCCCTGGAGAAAAGTGGATGACTTTTGCACGGCTTTCAGGCATATAAGTTATATAGGCGTTATGGTAACCTTTAGTGACACTTTATATGGCCTCTTTCAATCTAATATGGGCGTTCTATTAAGTATTAACATGGTTTACATATGGTAAACTGTACTCTACAGCATCTGGGGCACAGTAAAACAACCATCTAGGCTGCTGTGTCTTAGCAATCTTGTTCATGAGCCACAAAGCATTCCTATAACAAGACTTAGAGAGAGGCAAATAAACTGCTTCGGCTGTCTCAATTCAAAGTAAATTGAGAGACTCGCAAGATGTCTGAGTGACTCACCTGACCTGCAGTGGCAGACGTAGCTATTAATAAGATCTTGGCAAATGGCACCGTTGTGGCAGGGCGCTGAGCAACATTCGTTAACATCCACTTCACAAAAATCCCCCATGAAACCTGGTGGACAGCTAAGAAAACATTTCAGATGTTAAAACTGTGAGGCTGTCTTACAGCGCTGTCTTTCCCTTCTTGTGGGTCTGACACACTGTATCTGTAAGAAGCTCTTGTTTTTATTATTTATCAAAAAGTAGGACAACTTTTTCTCGTCAGTTGTTGCTTCTTATTTCACAGTGTATCACTGAGAACAGACATGTTTTTGGAGAATCCTGAGGAAACACAGAATCGGTGGGTTATCCATACACCGACTCACATTTACATATACGCATAAATACATCCCAGTCAATATAATGTGTGACTAAAGGGTATCAAATTATATAAAATATAAATCAAGACAAAACAAAAACAAGCTCCCACTGACATAAGCTGATTATTAGGTGTGAAATTTCTTATTATTACATTTCCCTTTTATAAAGGCATGCGCATTATAATACAACCAGACTGAAATGCTTTTTTATTCATCAACAATAACCCGTAGCCTTAATTGGTGCATTATCCATCCAGTGGTGTAAAAAACAGGAAGAAAAAATAAATAAAATCCTTAACGCCAGCTGGTTTGTGTGTTTGTGTGAGCAAGCAATACACTCGGGTAAACATTGTTTGTTTTAAAAAATGCACTACTTTAAAAAAAAGATTTATCATTTCACACCCTGTATAGTAATAGATCTGTGTGGAGTTACAAAAGTATCAGTTAGTATCTGATTTTTCAGTTCTGCTATAGTAATGTATGTTTCTGTGACTGAAACACTCATTTCATCCTTTAGCATATGTTATATTACTGTGAGGATACAGGCTTTTCCTCCCTTTCCCCTATGTTCTCCTGTTCTTTACCTCCCTCACATTTCATGTTTGGTTACCGTCTGTTGGTGTGTGTATGTCGCTGGGCGTGGCATCCTGGTTCCTCTCCTGTGGCAATTAAATGACACACCTGCAACTGATCTCCTCATCAACAACATAAAACCCTGGGCTCATTTATTTAGATTTTGCCAGATTGTTCAGTCACATTTGTGTTACAGACGCTATGGCCTAGAATCTCTCTCTTGTTTTTTTTGCTTACTTGAAATTCTTCTCGTGTCTCATTATCACCCAGCCTGCCTGCTCTTGTATTACACCAACGCTATCAGGACCAAAACCTTACGGACCACCATTACCCTCATTCTACGCCATTCCCTGAAGAACCCCCTGCCAGATAAGCAGCTCCTGTGACAATAACTATCCTAAACTGATTTCAGCTTTCTGGTCTGTGTTTGTATTTGGGTTCACCTGTTCTGCCTTAACAATTACACCTCCCTGCAGGATAATAACCTACTTTGTTAGATTATCATTCAACCATGTCTTTCCCTCATACTAAGTGTGAGGGTTGTTTTTGTATATTAACATATCATCCATGCTTTTATTGAATTAAACTATATGCGAGCAAGTCTGTACATCCAGATTCTCCAAAAAGGAATAGTAATGTATGAGTCTAACCTGCACATTGTTAGCTAAATATTCATAATAAATCCAACAACAAATGCACAAATCAACAGTACCACACCCATGACAAAGTAGTACTGGCATAGGACACTCTGCTGGTTGCCCTGTCCACAGTTAGGCTACATCATTATGGCCCTCTATGTGTTAATGTCATTACTGCTAATTCATTTCTTTAACAAAAACTGGTCCAACATGTCAAACAACACCAAACAACTCACTGCTGAAAACTCAAGTTAAGTTCACAGATCGCAAACTTGAAATTAGAGACTTCTGAGGGGAAGATAAAACAGAATGGATTAATTCAGCAGTGCATAAAATCGACAGGTAAACAAAGTGGAAATATTTAGGTGTGGTAATGGCTTTCTGTTGCGGAGTTGGTGATTCGTACAGGATAAGCTACACCCTGAGCAAAGAGAGGTACCACTCGATTCTGCAGATGTCATCCCCGCTGGCTTGAAGTTTTGCAGAAGGGCAGTCATTTTCCAGATGGACAATGAGCCTGATCAAGCATCAAAGTGACCTGAGGCCAAGGAAGACCAAGGTCTGCTGGCTTGCATGGATTTCCAATTCACAATCACCAGACCTCAAAACCCCACTGAACAACTTTGGGAATATCTGACATCAGGAAAAGGTGACACAAACTGAACAATGAGAAACAAACAACACAGATTCCCTTTTTTTTATGTTTCACTAAATGCTAGTTTAATTCAAGAAGCTAAAATTTCTCTTTTGACTTCTGTCAAAAACTGGGATCTGTGAGGAATGGTTGCTTTAACCATGCAACACTACAACATCAAAAAATAGACAAAAGGTTTCATGCACAGCCTTTTGGCTGACCACCATGATAGAAAGGGGATGGAGTGCTTTTGAGGCCATTTGCTGAACAGGTGCAGAATTGAACATGTACCACTTCACAAATAACATGCAGATAATACAACACTCTATTCTTTGTTTTGTAGATGTGGTCTGGCCGAGAAACTACTACATGAGCGATTTCATATTTTAAGCTATTAGTCAGTGTACTAGCCTGAGCAAACACTCTCCATTCAAGTGGAAAAAAAAAATATGTGGATGTACAAAACACGGTTGTGTCTCAGATCTTTTAATGTGATTTTAAAGTCACAGCAGGCTCATCCACCAAAAAAAAAACACCAGAGTGGAACCGACTGCCACTCTTGAAATTGACAAACTGACACTAGATGACAGCTATTCATGTTTTCTGGTGCGTCTTTTGAATCAGGAATGCACACAATATATCCACACAGTAATAAATTGGCAAAATGCCGACCTTTCATCTCTAACTCAAACTCTTTAAATATGTCTCTAAAGAACTCCAAATCAGGCAACTTGATAAAAAAAAAATAAGTACCAGTTCCTAACCAGTTATAATGCACTAATACCATAATAAATTTCATTTAATGCTGAAATTCAGCAAAACAAACCTCTGTTCAGGAAAAAAAAGCACACGATGCACAATCATAGTATTGCAGATCAGCAGGACATTAACGGACGATGTTTGCCATAAAATGTGTGTATTCACTAAGTTTGTCCTTGCACACACTTACCTGCAAATGCACAACATACAGTACACTGTATTGCCTCTGGGTAATATAGATACATATTAGCCTACAATGAAGTAAACATCATGAAAAATGCTGTGCTGAGGCAGTAGGCAGTCCGGTATGCCTTTAAACACTATAAACGGCTCCGACTTATTTGAGGTTGTGGTAGGGTAGGATGCATTAAATCATGACACTGAGCAGCAGCACATCAGCACAAGGTTAGACAATGTAATTAACTGTAAGGCATCCGGGGAGCTGCTGTGTCAAACCTGCACACTCTTACTACATACACCTTGTATTCAGATACACTTCATCGCTCAAGGGAGAGCATGTCAGCAATTAAAAAGTAATGATTCACTTGCAACCGTCCTGGAGGACTGCTTGTATGTGAGTGCACACATACTGTTGCAGCATTGTTGTGAGACGACGCATTTCTAGAGAGAGACAAGCAAAAAATTTCTATAATGCATGGTCTCAGTTTTAACGGGCGGTGGTGGGGGGGGGAGGGCTTGTCAAGTATTTGTAGTCCCCTAAACTTCTTCAAATCCAATAAAGAGTTAGACAGAGCTGCAAAAGCTGTTAACAATCCGAGACCTTGATAGCACAGATGAGAGTCTTCTTGAGAATCTGCAGCATTAATTAACTGACACACCGTAATCTACATTGAACACTCACTGCTGGCCTGACAATTTACTGCTGCACTGCTGTGCTTGCATTCACAGTCACTCTTCTGCGGCTTTCTCCGCCGCCGCTTCACTCATTCCTTGTTATGCACACACGGTGTACGTATACGTGGCTTATTAGCCTATAACAAGGACACAAGCTTTGTTTGAGAAAAGGCTGCAGGCAGAAAAAGAAAAGACCGATGAAAGGAACAGCGCGGGAAATTCTATATCCGAGACGATTCTGTGTTTAGCTCTGCCTCACCATGTGAGTTTAGTGTGGTAGGTACATCTACAGTAGGGTAACGAAAAAACAGGATGGAGTAAAGCGGTTCTATATGTACCATGCACAACGGAAACACAAAAAAATGTGTAAGAACTTAACTGAACTGCTTAGCTGAAACAGGACATAATGTTGTGCCTCTTGGCCTTTGAGGTAGGGTTTGGCTACTACTGTAAGTAGTAATCTAGTTAGACGGACATGTTAATGATGATCAGCTCATGTTAGAGCAGGGAGACACTGTTTAATCCGTTACTTACACTTTTGCTTTTATAATTTCAAAAAAAGACGTCAATGCTCGTAGGACTAGTGTACATGTATGTGTACACAGCACTAGCATCAGGAAAAAATCCAAGGCTTACATGGGTGGAAGTCATCTGGGAAATGTGTAACAGCAATACACAGCCAGTATCCAAAAGAGAAAATAATAGTGTCAAGGAAAAACAAAATCCATCTCCATCTTATGTTGTTGTATGTTATGGTTTCAGAAGAGTAACGACAGTTTAAATGTCCCTAACGTGACGAGGGGCATGTTGTTCCAAACTACTCACAATGACTTTCAGTATTATTATCTTAAAACAATACAATACTTTTTTAACAGTGGACCAACTCACCTGCATGTAAAGTTTGACCCTTCGCCGTCAATGCAGGTGGCTCCATTGAAACACAATGAGACATTAGAAGCGACGTCTTTGCAGACATCTATATCAGTCTCACACGTTTTGCCTGTGTACCCATCCTGACAGAAGCACGCATATTTATCAATGAGATCGACACACGAGCCTCCATTTAAACAGGGACTGGAAGCACAGTCCTGTGAATGAAAAGACATTTTCTGAGTGAGGCATTGTGTAAACCAGTACATAATATTTTGACAGATACAACCACAAAATGGAGAGAGAGAGAGAGAGAGAGAGAGAGAGAGAGAGAGAGAGAGAGAGAGAGAGAAAACATCTTGGCTTAGTTGAAAAGTAAATTATCAGAGACTGTTGACAGAGACCCTGTAAGAAACTCAGTGTTTCATGTGAGTCCAGGTCAAGCTGCAGTTTTGATCAATTAGGCATCAGCATTTTCTTTTAATCAGG
This sequence comes from Protonibea diacanthus, assembly GCA_028641955.1. Classification (NCBI taxonomy): domain Eukaryota; kingdom Metazoa; phylum Chordata; class Actinopteri; family Sciaenidae; genus Protonibea; species Protonibea diacanthus. Next base: position 14,272,226 of record CM053989.1, read on the forward strand.
TATTTGTACAATGCTCACATGAACCTGGTAGTTTAATTGACTTCTCTGTTAGAAAAATCAATAGAGTTAGTGATACCACAGGCCACACAGAGATTACAAATATCTCCTGACATTCATGTTTAATATCCCGCAGGTTTATTAATTAAGCTCAACTCACGTCATTATTTGTTTCACATCTGCTGCCGCTCCATCCAGATTCACAAAGACAGAAGTATGAATATATTCCATCCTTACAGCTGAGGAGGCCACAACAGATGGGGTTAGAATTGATTCATCAAAATTATACTAATTTATGACTCAACTAAAAAAAAAAAAAAAAAAAAAACACTCATATATGCAGGTCTTTTGCTGTATAGTTCATGCAGGAGAGAGAGATAGTCTTTTGAATCAATGAGTATTTCCCCTTCAAAAGAATTAATGACTATAATTTAGAGAACACTGAGACAACCCGTAAGTGCGTCACATTAGCTCCTTACAACATGTGACATATGTCTGAACTCACTGTGCTGGCAAGGAGAGTAATTAAAAATAATTCCACGCCATTTCTGCAATAATTTGCAGTGTTTCTGTTCGACATGACAGAGAGAGAGAGAGAAAAAAAAATGTACCTCCCATGAAGACAAGGTGCTGACATGCATTCATCAATGTTGGTTTCACAGTGGAGCCCAGTGAAGCCATCAGGACACAAGCAGTCGTATCGATTAGGCGCATCAACACATCTCCCGCTATTTTGGCACGGGTTTGAAACGCACTCGTCGATGTTAACATCACACCTTGCCCCTAGAAAATGAAGCATGTTTCTGTAAGACATCACATAGTTCATAAGAGGAGGGTATTTTTAGTACTTCAGCACTCAAACTGTTCCAAAAAAACATTTCAGTGGGATGAACAGTTGGAGGGCGATCAGGAACGTGGACGATAAACTTCAGAGTTAGATATGTAGGCTCAATTCTTCTGTCAAACTTGATTTGATTTTAGTGTCTGACCTCAAAAAAACCCTTTGTAAACTAAACAAACAAGCTAGACATTTACAGGCTGAGTTTTGATAATTCTGCAAAAACTCTGAGTCTGCATTTTGGGTCTCTGGAGACATCACATGCTCCAGAACATGGTTCCATTTTTACACTGTTTCCTTAGTTTGACCAACTGAGGAGGAATAAACTCCACTGGCTTTGTTTACTGCGATGAGCAAATGTGCTGACAAAATGCATTAGTGTGGTGCTTTCATGTTCTCAATAGTTTGTGGATGCAGTGGAGATTTATGGCAAAGTTAATGTACTGTATATCAACTTGTCAGGATGAATTCATTGTAGGTTTATGACCTTTCATTGTTGAGCATCATAAAAAAAGGGAAAAAAAGCAAAACAAACATTACCATTACTCATCAATTATAACCATAGGATTATAGCAATTATCAAGATATGGAATCATTATCTGAAAAACTGTTTTCATTGACTATGCAAGCTGCTTTGGCAGCATAATTCATTATTTTCAATAGATCAAAAGGATGTGTTTCACATCCAGGGCATACTGGTGCATTGATCTTTTTACTGACATCAATGTACTTTGAGATTGTATCATAACCCCAGACTTCATCATCATTAAATATGAAAATAATACTGTACTTCTAGTATCTTGCAGCAATCTGGATGAATTTGATGCTGTAAAAATCAAGTGTAAAAACTCAACATCAACTCACTGCACATCAATATCAAAAGAGTGATGAAACCTACAAATGCTTTAGCCCGATAACTACAGTTTTGTGCAGCATTATTTAGTTTAGTGTCAGCCGAACTATACACTTTTATGCAATATAAAAATCTACTTGTAAAAGACCTTGATATATAGTATGAGATCCATCCAAGTATACAATTAGTTAACAGACTGAAAGCTACAAAACAACCAGTATGGTCCTTTAAGAGCAAAATACTGTCTCCAACAGCAGTGAGCACACTGTTCAGAAAAAGCTCCCTCACCGATCTGACATGTTTTTCCTCTCTGGTCTCTTTAGTAACTTTTGATATAAAGTGATCACAGACTGACAAGGATGGTAAACATGAGTATGCTGTGTGTAGTTAACTGGCATTGCATTAAAAAGTTCTGTAAAAGGTTCTGTAGCTTGAGTTATTTACCTCAGGTTACCTCTTGCTTACATATTATTTCTCTGTTCCTGACAACAGACCTTGAATGCTTTTAATGAAACGGGTTTTGCTATGAGAAACATAATTCAAAGTGCCTTGTGACTCATGAATCTGTTTGACACTTCATTAATTATTACACGGTGAATATCCTTTAGTTTCTTGCTGGGATTAACTTTAATTATCAGTATCTAACTTTTACTAAACAGCAACTGAATACTGTGTGAAGAATAAGTGTGAAGCAAAAATATCCCCCACTGGAAGTCTCAACCAAGTTTTAAATCTTAGTGTTCTTCATGTGAATGCTGTTTGAATCTTAAAAGATTGATAGGGATTATGTGACTGGTGATAGCAAAACTAATGACTAGGAAATACTGTTGTATGCACTAAATTTGAATAAATAGATAGATCTCTAAAGACAGATAAACCATTAACACCCCATTCTAAAGACTTATTAAGACTTATTAAGTCTTATTTGGCATCAAAATATTGACCCACTAATATCTAAACTGGAATTGACAGGATTATTCGATTATTGAAATATTTAATTAAAAAAAAAATCAGCAACAAAAAAACAAAACATCCCCAATTGAGATAATTAATTGTTTAAAGGTCCAGCGTGGCTTTATCTAGAGTGTACAGTGTTTAGTTTGTCTGCTCTGGGCTACTATAGAAATATATCAGTTCAGTATGGATTATTTGACTTATTCTACGACAATATAATCCTAACAATTTATTAAAACATTAAAGAAAAAGTATATAAATTAAGTACTGCATGGTGTATATGACCCTAGCCCATTAAAAAAGATGCACATGCTGGAACAATAGTTGGCCCCTTTAATGTCCCTGAGAGGACTCAGTGAAGCACTGAACTAATGTAAAAGTGTGTCACATACTCCAAAAGCTGTATATCTTTATAGTTATGACTACACAGTACCATGTCTGTCAAGGCACAATCCTCCACCCACACTGTACTGCACCGCACCAAATGTGCTGATTCAAAGGGAGCACGTGAATTATCCTCACAAAACTTATATCTTCACTTTCTATCAGCTGCGTTTAAGATAAGTCTGAAGATTCACTAAGTAAGTCAGCTTTAAGCAGAGAGTCGATGATATTCATTATTTATGCAGACCATACGAAAATAGCAACAAGATCACAGAAGAAATGAAGGGGAGGGGAGAGTTCAAGCTGTGAAGGAAACACCAGATAACAGAAGCTGTCAAAATTAGTCTCCCTCCTGCCAACAAATCAGAACACAAGTTAGGAAAACACGCTGATGACTGTTTTTAGTAGTCTTAATTATAGCAGGTACTGCTTCAAAGGGATGCACAAAAGTGACTACTTTCGCTGAGAAATTAAAAATTAAAGATCGGTTTGTAATTCTACAATCGGGTGTTTTTGTGATATTTTCACTAAAGTGATACAAAGATACCGCTAATTTTTTTTTTTTTTTTGAGATTCAAGACATGAGAAATTATCATCGATAATCATTTGTTTTGCTTTTCGGATGTGGGCTGAGACAAATATATAAACAAATATGGTGACAACGGGAGCAAGAATTTATTTATTGCCTCCCGTGTTTTACCATGAAAGGGAATAAATACACCATCTTTAGCGTACACAAAATCTATCATGTTCTCTCGTTACAGAGTGTGAAACAACTCTTTTCTTGTGCCGTACAGATAACTTCTTTCATTTAGCCAAAAGGAAAGATATACTGCAACTGGAAAATTCAGTTTATGACCGCAAAGGTTAAAAACAATCCCTGAACTCAAAATAATAACAGAAAGTTGCAACAGAAAATGAACTATGGGTAATGTAATACAGAAGTGTGACAAGGGAAATGAAGCAATAGGTGAAAAATGATGGTGAGAAAATCTCTTATTCATTTAATACATGCATTTTATGATCTTTTTCACATTATCCCCAGGCTGATGGTCCCATTATGTATTCTCATGTTTTTATTTAGGTTAGAAGTCATAAAATACTTTAGTTTCCGGGCTGTCGTTTATGCCCAATCTAAAATATTAAGAGGACTGAACTATACATGAGACATGGAGGGCCAACAGCAGGGTCAAACCTCTGTGGCTGTGTCACACTAAATATTTTATGCTGCAGCCTGGTCAAGAAGTGTCTAAAACAGCTTTAAAATTCTAATACTTACTAAGATTATCAAATAACACTAAGACTACAAAGTGTCTTGCTTGTTCAAAGACGCATGACGGATTAGTGAGACAAGGATATGTAATCTGAAATCAAAAGAACTGAAGCTTAATTGTGATAAGCCCTCAAAATGTAAATGAACTGCTTTCTGGATGCATTGTTCAGACACTTCCTCTTCTGTTAAAAAAAAAAAAAAAATCACATAAATACTAAGCACAAAAACACGTTTAAGTAATGCACTAACAAACAAAGTTGATACACTAAAATAATAATCAAAATTGAGACGTTTGCACAAGCAAACTGTTTTTCTATTCGCATTAAATATGCACTACATCACCAAAGCAACAGATCTCTGCAGAGACCAAATATTATTCAGGTTCACCCAGCAAAGGACTGAATTTATTGGAGCCAAACACCATTGTGAGGGCCAGAACATCATCATCCTACAATGTGCTGACTGAGGAAGCTGCAACAATGTGCTGATTGCACTGTACTATCACTCAAGGGAACATGCTCCTTAATGATGGGTGAAGAAGAGAAAAGAGAAGGTGACGAATAGTGTGCTTAAACCGTGATTTATATAAACAAGATTAGCCATTAATCATGTCGCTGTAATGACTTCTGACCTCAGTACAGAATGCCCATGTACAGTTAAATAATACATTATTGGGATTGCCTTTTAGACAAAATATCCTCAATAATAATCAGACAGCTGACATCTAGGCAGCTGCAAGATACAGTATCCTTTAGAGTGTGACACAAAATGACTGTGTATAAAAATAAAGCATCATTACATGTAATTAGGTCAGAACCACAAACAAAAACTGATACTGAAGATTCGTATTGACCGACTTGCTAAGAAGTGACTACAAGATAAAAAAATAAATAAAATAAAAAAAGTTCAATCTCAATGTCTTTCTTCTAAGTGGGTCATACTAACTTTCAGAATAATAATAATAAAAGAAAATAATGATAGAAGCTGGCAGAAGTGTCAGAATTGAGAATAAAACAATATCCTGGCTTGTTGCTTCAATGAATTCTTAAAGCTTTAGATCTATATGTAAACATTTGCATATTATATGTTAAAAAAGGCTTGAAATCTACCATCACTTTAGAAATTAGAACTAATTAGCTGTTAAATATTTGCTGAAACCAGAGAGCAGAAAATATAGACGCACGGACTGACCAACAACTATAAAAATTCAATATGGATCCATGTATGAAGGCAGGAATTAAGTGCCATTAAACCTTAATCACATCCATGAAAGTGAGTAGATATAGCACTAGACCGATGTATTAGTAAGAAGCTTCAACTGTTCCAGCGAAAATTAATGTTGGCATTCGATATGCAAAAAACACCCCTTGACTTCCCTGATGGCTGAAGCAAATAATATGATAATACCATCAAGTGACACAACGAGTTACACGACTGCAGAGATGGAAGCGGTGACACATCACGCCGTCAAAACAGAATAACAATTTCAGTCGATTCCAATCAGCTGGCAAAAACATGATGGTGGCAAATTTACTATTAGACTAGAGTAAAAAGAAGTTACTCACAGCGACACAAACTCGTTTGTGTTTTTTGTCAAAAGTTGCAATGCTGTTATGCGCGTTACTAGAGCAAATATTTTGTATGAGTTCTAGTTGGTTTGAGCCAATCCAAACTGTATCCTCTGGCCGCTTGCTCTCTTGGGGAACCCTGTTTCCTCAGATGAGCTTAGAGCAACAGAAAAAGTAATGACTTGTACTATGCTGTACGTAGGCCTAATAATAAAAGCTGCTTCTGTGGGAATTGGGCCATGCGTGTCAGGTTCGGCTCTCCAGAGTAGCAATACCTCAGAGACTTCCCCCCTCTCTCAACTGGGGAAGGATAAATTGATGATACAGTGTGGAAGACAAATGAAATTAATCTTCCCGGTACCTGACAGGAATCGGCTTTAGATAGTGCACACACACATATACACACACACGGGCGCTAAAATAGCTTGATATCCGTCTGAGTGGAAAATAAGACAAATGGACTGAAGTAAAACAACAATAGTGCTCTGAGACTAAAGAGACTGATGAAATGAAATAAAGGCAACTAACAGACACTGAGACATTTCCATCAGATAAAACAGGTGACATGAATTTATCTCTTGTTGGCTTTGCTGAAAAGGAGGCACTGTATCTTCCAGAGGCAGGCGGCTAATTAAAAGCAAGCATTGTAAAGCAGTTTTTTACACTAAGCCAGATCGGTGTCAGAGTTGCCTTCGTAGCGTGAGGCCGCAGGAGTCACGGTAAGCTTTTTAGACTCTCATATTGATCTTCGTGTCACCTGAGGGCAGAGGAGCTACCTGAGTATCCAGGGCGACAGACACACTTGAAGCCCCCGGGCGTGTTGATACAGATGCCCTCATGTAGGCAAGGTGAAACTTCACACTCATTCACATCCAGGTCACACAGTGTTCCAAAATAACCAGGAGGGCAAATGCAGCGGAACCTAAAGGAGATGTGATAACAATCATTATGAAGTCCAGTCAAGTCCAACGTGTTATTTTTATGTTTAGTTCTTATTCCCTTCTATATTCTTAAAAATAGCAGAATGCTTTTCCTCAGTAAAAACTGTGCACACTGTGTGACAAACTGCACAATAAGACCCATTTTTCATTTTCAAACGGACTCGTAGACCTTCACACAAAAATTAACAATATGACAGTAATTAAGCCTCCCTGTGTGTGACTTTATTTTGACCATGCTTGAAGACTTATTACTAAAGGGAAGAGCCTAACCCGTCCAATAATGCATTTTACTCAATTCAAATCCCTCTCTACAGCTGTCGGTGTGGTCTAATATCCCCTGACCACACACCTCAGAGGAGATGGTTATCCTGCTTGTCAGTGAGGTAATAAGAAAATATGCCATTAGGCACCTCTGTGCTAAAGTCTCTTTGATTAATTAAACATAATTTTTCATTAGTGAATCAGTTTCATCTTATCAAATTTCTGTAATATGCTAACTGGTATTTATTGTCATGTGGCACAACACAACTGCCTAAATATACAAACTTTACAGGCGAGACTGGTCTGAAACATCATTGCCATGACAATTATGACACTTAGCAAGTGTGATTTTCCCTGTTTATCCTCATATTATTTTCAGAAAAACTACAGATAAATATAAGACAGTGAGGGCTCGCTCAGGATATTGAAGAATCGGATTCATCACCACAGTACAGATGGACTTGCTCGGCTTGGTGGGTCAGGGAGATGGAGATAGTGGCGCTCGCTGGGTTTGCGGTGGGCAGCGAGGGTAAAACACACCTGATGTGAACTCCCTGGACTGTGCAATCAGGGAGAGCGCTTTGAGCAGGGCCAGGTCACATGGGAGCGAAATCATGACGGGAGACAAACTGGAGACAAACCATTTAGGACTCAAATTGGCCCTGGGACTTCTCTACCCATCTGTCCGACTAAGCCTGGAAGCCCCGGGGCTCCCATTAAGCACAGCAGAGAGAAGCACCAGTGGAGTAAAGCCCAATCTAGATACATGATGTGCTCCTGCTGAATTCGCTCTCTGTCTTTAGAATAGCAGCTTATGTGTGTCAAGGATGAAGACAGGCTTGTTATATAAACTGGAACACCACAGCCTCGTGTGTTTTCTTTGGTGAACGCTTTTGTTCACCTGGCTTTCAAAACAAGCTCAGTAAATTAATTCTCTTTGGGAAAAGCACAATAAACGCGGGTCATGGTGTTCATATTCATACTTACTCGTTCACAAGGTCTTGACAAACACCAGTGTTGTGGCAAGGACTCGAGGCGCACTCATTGATGTCTTCCTCACAGTGAAGGCCAGAAAATCCGTTTTTACAATCACAGCTGAAAAAAAAAAAAAAATCATTTATATTGATATTTCATCTCAGACGGAAAAAAAAAAGAGATCTATCTGTTGTCAACTGGCATATGCACAGAGCGGAACAAAAATCATTATAGGATTAATAATATTAATTACACATCATATCTAGTGTATTTGCACATACTGGCCATTACATGTAAGCCTGGAATTTGACTCCTTAACTAACACCAATGCCTGCATACTGTAACAACAGCATTTAAGGCTTAAGGCTGAAATGGTACAGTACATTATTAAATCCATTAAAAGAAAAAAAAAAAGGAGCTGAGGGCTCAAAACAAGCTGAGGGAAATCAACTCTCAAAAGTATGGCATTGGTCTGAAACCTGTGCGTGAATGATGGTTACTATCACTCTGCATTTACAAATGTTTAAAGTCCATCACTAGACAGCTTGACATTTCTGTGCCTCCTAAGAAATGAAAAGCTGGTTATGGATAAAGCTCTTTACCTGTAACTGTTGACCCAGTCCAAACAGTCACCCTGGTTTTGGCATGGATTTGAGCTACACTCATTGGTGTCAATTTCACACCAACTTCCTTCAAATCCTGAAAGATAGATGAGATGGTCATGGATCAGCAAGCCCTACTACATCCTGAAAACGTCAGGGCCGATGATAACAAAGGCCCCAGTGAATGCCATTTTAATGGAACTAGTAGCCCCTGTAGCATATCTCATCTTCCAGCTCTCAGCACTCACTGTTTCCCCTTTGAGAGTGTGTAAGTCTAATAATACTTTAGTGCCACAGACAGATTGGTCTGAGGGTTAGTGGTTTGGGGTTTGGGAGGTGTGTGTCTGTGTGCGCCGACCGTGCATATGTGTCTGTGTGTGCGTGAGACAGAGAGAAAGCGAGCGAGTAGGGGGACATCTTGTTAAGTTAGGGTAAGAGGGAGAGGCTAAGCCCAAGAGCTCTTTTGCCCTTGTTCATTAGGGGGTTGAGGGGCAGGATGGCTAAGCAGATCAGCATGGATGTTTTGTTGTACTTTTGAAGGCAGCCTGGGAGTTGGTAATGTTCTGCCTGTTGGAGGTATTCCTGCAGTGCATGTCTGGTCCATAAGATGTGTTTTTTTTTTTTTTTTTCTGCTGAACACGTTAAACTAAATAACTTAGTATGAAGTAAATTAATGAATTAATAAAAATAAATGAATCAGTGCAGGATTGCCTGGAAGCAAATAATGGCAATAAATATCCAACATTTCAAATAATCAATAATCATAGAGAAACTGAATCACTCTGGGATATATACATTTGAATAGCACTTAATTTATAGTATTTATCATAATTCATATTATCTAAATTGAAAAATCTATAGAAAATCTAAAGTTGGACAATTTAAATCTAAATTTGAAACAGTAAAATTAAAGCTACTGTACGTTTTTTTTTTTTTTTTTTTTTTTTTTAGATCTGAGCAGCAACAGGATACCGAGTATAATAAACCAAGCCTAGCTAGCTTATCGTTTTGTTATGGCCATAATTTGCTTCCACGCCATTGATTTCCAGCTTTCTATGACTGTCTCTGTTGCTGCATTTGTCCCGGTATGAGCAATGACACCAATATCAAACTCTGAGTTGAGACTCCCAAAAACTACTGTGTACTGTGTTGTCCCCGCAGAGCACCATCTGCCACACATAATTAAAAGTGATACAAGCATATAACAAAGCGTTAATAAAACTAAATTATAATGAGCATTAGTGCTGTTATTGTTTCCTTGTCTCATTATGTTAAATCCCGCTGCTTCAAGTTCGAGTTAAATATATATTTGAACTATAGAGTTTTGGTTAAAAAAAAAAAAAAAAAAGCATTAATTCTGTGTGTTGTATTAACTGATAATGAGGATTTTTGAGACAGCCGCATGTAGTTCAATAATGCAAATGTGAAACATATGGAAGTGGCTAAATATGGTGAAATGTTTTATTTATATCTTATTATATGATACATATACATTCTATTGAATAGATGCATCAGTATTAATGTATAAAAACCTTCAAGTGACTAATGAGTATATGATTAATACCATGTATATATCCACAGGTCACCACAGAAGTCTGACTGTCTCCTGTACTGTATAACACAGAATCAGGTAGTAACACGATGTAATACCCTTTAATGGCAACAATAATTTTTCTGATTTCAGAGCTTTCATCATCTACCATAAACCGCAGATGGCAGAAAATTACATAGATCATAAATTTCTCAGTGTAGATATATGCAGCAATTGTAATCCATTATTTGCGGTTTGCTATTCAGCCAGATAAAGCTCAGCACTGTTGATTATTAAGTGATGTTGAATATCAAATTACTTAACAGAATGGTGCTCCCTTAGCAAAGCTCACTGTGCATTTTTAATCAGACAAAATAACTGCATTGCATATAATTAAGTTTAAAATAAAGAAGACAAATTTTGACTACTACTAGAGTGATGCTAATGAAACAATAATAAAGAAAGGAGTATGACAGCGACACTGACACCTCCATGCATCGTGGGATGTTAAGGATGAGAGGGAATCCATGAGACCACAGAGAGCACAGAGCATCTGGTGAATTATGGGACAGCACAGGTTTCCCAAGCTGGTCTGTCAGTCAAAGCAATGGCGGAGTACCTGGGGGACTATTTCGAATGTTACCACAATGTAATGCATCTTCTGCCACTAGCAGTGACTGGAGGCTTCTCTTTGACAGAGTACAGAGGGATACCCAAGGCGCGTCCTCACGTAGTCATTCCATCATCTGGCTGGAGCTGTGTGTGATGTGATCACTGCTCCTGCCAGTAAATGTCTCAGAGGAGAAGAAATTGTGGGTAATCCCCTGTGCATGGTGAACTAACTTTGATGGACGTTTCAATTGAAATATAAGTGATGCCTTTATTTTAACAGTATGAATTTCGTTTGGGCCGCTACATTATAGTTTACTTCTCAAAGCTGCTGTCAGTCTCTGTAACAATTTCTCAACGGGAGCTCATTTAAAATGATCCACAGCAAGTTCACTACAGATTACTGTCTTTGTCTGTGGTGTCATCTGTGTTGCACAGCATCAGATCTCAGACGTCGCTGATCTCTTAACCTGCGTATGATTCTCGCGATGAAACCATAATGCATCAGCATTCCATGTTTTCAGCCAGTTGAATTGTGGTCTTAAAAGTCCAGTGAGTAAGATTTAAGGGGATGTATTGGTATAAATAGAATAAAATCGTCGGAACTACGTTTGAATTAGTGAACTGTATGATCACCTGGGAATAAGCAACATGTACAACATGAGTTACTCAAATGTACACTAGCAAAAAATGAACAAAGGAACCTATTTCCTCAGAGATTACATGCCTGTAATGCCCTTGCTTGGCGGTCCCCAAATGCCCTGTCAACAGACAGTATGCCGCTGTCTTTAAAGGAGCAAGAACTTTCTTCTAATGCAAGGGAAATGGATGACTAACAGTGTAGTATTGTATGTGCTTGCAATGATTTTTTTGTTGACAACAATGTGCCAACGCTGTGGCAGCCTGAATTCGAACAGAAAACCAAAAAAACAAAAACAAAAGAAAAATAAAAAAAGAAAGAAAGAATATGGCTACACCGGTCCATCACTGCACAGAGAGGAATTTGATGGATTGCTGCTGTGTGTTTTGGCTTGTTTTTGGATTCCAATTACATCATTTACATGCTGTCCATTCAAAGTCATAACTGATAGGATGATAATTATGTAACGTAGCTGTCATTTACAAAAACAAGTTAGGTTTTTTTTTCCTGTCTGTAACAACACATCTGACATACGCTGATGCACCATCCGTCCTGCACGCAACAAACAACTAAATCCAAGCAATTAAAAACAGATATAAATGGACGGGGAAAACCAGATATCAAAATAGTAATCATAGCCACGTTTCTCATAATCAAGGAGTACAGCATGCCTGTGAGTCCTTCACACGCACTGACCAAAAACTGGGTTACTTGAATAAGTGGGTTAAGAATAGAAATCTCTTTGCATGTAAACACCAGCCACTGCAGCCAATTTACCCCACTGCTACACACCTGGACCACCTCCTCAGTACTGCTAATGAAGACATAAAATGATTAAACACTGAGTTTATTTAAAATGTGTTAACTGTACAGCTGTTACAGACCTAGGCCTATTTTTATACATTATGTATAAATGAAGACACTAACCTCTTTCTCACAGTGGTGCGCAAGTACTTAACCACAGCCACTCTGGTTTAAACAATGCTCACAGTACATGCTGGATGTTTTTCTTTTACTCAGGAGGAAATAGTAGTTAAGACCATAGTTTTAGACCAGTACAACAGGACTGTTTTACTGGTCTAAAGCTATTAAGTTTGCTGATTTATAAATGGAACACTGTGCCTTCATTATAACAGTGAATATGTTTACTTGTACCACACTTTACTTGGTGTAACATGAGTACAGGGCTTCAAGTCTTTTGTTAATTAAACTTTTTTGAAGCCACTTGAAACCTGTGCTAAGTACAGCCAACTTCATTAAGTGACCTAAAATAATGAAAATACACTTGTTGGCTCCAATTGTGTGCCTCTGTTATATCATCCACATTTCATAACCCTGTCACTGTAATGCTTCAATTACAAATTGTGCACTGGGACAGAAGAAAAAAAAAAAAGATGAGTGCATCAAATGACACTTATGTAACAATCTGAAAGGATTGTAAGTTCTGATCCCACTGAGAATCAATATCAGATGCTGCAGCTTTCTGCTTGATGTTTTGGTTTGCTGGTCCATATGTTTGACTCTCTAAGTGATCACCTTGTCTGCCATATGGCACAAAAAACTCAAAGATGTCTTTTTAACATTTGGGAAAAACAAACCAAGGATAACATTTCAGCAAACAGGTTTGCCTCAGACAGATGACAAGAAAAGAAAAGTCCCAAAGAAGAAGCCATTGTTGTTCTACTTCTACTGGATATGTAAGCATCAACATGTATATATTTGTCCCCTTTATGCCTACAGAGGAGAACAACTGCTTAATGCACCCTGAGCTAGTTGCTACAATTTAACATTTCAATCCAGAGATTAAATTAGATTGTGTATCATCAGTAAAAATGACAAATGTTGGATATGCTTAAGGGCGTAGATTCATTTGGGCTATGTGTGGGACATGCTTCTGCCAGTTTTCAAAATCCCATGTTTTTAAAATTCAAGTAAATCACTATGTCCTCTGTTAACGGTGTCCTCTACTGTCCAGCTGTCATAATCCAAATGAAAGAGTACGCTGACTTGATACAAATGCGGATGCACTCATCTAAGTTGCCTTTGGCTGTTACCCTTCGCTTACAGCAATGAGCTTCGTCAGATGTAGTGAACACTTTGGTGACTGTTTTTCGCTGTGAGTCTTGCCTCTCAGGCTACACCTTTAGCCTTTTCATTGCTGGAGCTCTGTGTAGCCTGGCAGCTTTGCCAACACCAATCAGTGATGGAAAAATATATAAACATAAGGGACTTAAAGATGATTTATTTATGTATAACATTATTAAACTGTATACATCATCTCAAGTCTTTATAACTGAAAGTATGCAGTTTTATATAATAGTCTTCTTTGTGTCTCCCAAAACCTTAAACTAAACCTCTTTCCTTGGCTATGCTAAGCAAAACAAGTATATTCTGCAAGCAGTGTGGTCCAAATTTACATAGAGGCCATTTGGGTACTTTTACCTGCTGTGAAGCATTCAGGGGTTAAACACCAATATGTTAGAGGGTACTGATGACTAAGAATTTTTATGAAGGAAAAACCTCTGATACCACTATGTGCTCATCAAATTCTTTTTTTTTCTACCCTTTTATTTTTTTGATGCAGCTGTTGTTCTGGCTGGAAACAGAGGTCTCGAAGCTAAAATGAAAGAAAAGAAGCACCTTTTGCCCTCAGCAATGGAATATCACTAGCATGCTGAGACCTTTGCTCACTGAAGGGGCACACTCTCATACTGAGCCTGAACACCTGCTACATTTTAATATTTTGTTGCCTCCCTTTCAGAATATTAGACTAGATACTTCTGTGCAGCTCCAATCAGAGCCGAAATTTATGTTATGAAATGTTTATTATGGAGGCTTACTTTCACAGTGTAGTGGTTTTGTTATATTAAGCATAAGTCAAGAGAGTCAAAATACAACTCAGTGCAGCAAAAATAGACTTTTTATTGTCGTTATTAAACGTCATAGGAAGCAAACATGAAACAAATGTATATAATTAGAATGCATTAAGCTGATGAGCTAAATCTTATTAATCTACAATAATAAACTTTAAAATGTAAAAAATACAGTAAGTTCAGCTGAGTATGTATTTAATAGTGTAGGCCCAAAAGTTTAATTGTTCAATCTCACTAAACAGTGCTGAGAGAAGGAAAATGATCTACATCTGATACATCTGCCAAGACATCTGGTTTATAAACGGAGACACATCCACTATAAGTCATGTTGTCTACCACCTCTATAAAAAAGTGTAATCACTTAAAATGAATGCAGCGGGGATAACATTTTTCAACATATCTTTGGCAACACATGTTCCCAACACATCTTTTATAATATCATATTAAGTGCATGTCAGATCTCTTGTTGGCACAGCTTCACAGTAGCTCATTAACCAACTGTTTGGTAGGACACAATCTCAATCTTGTGGAAGGTGAAGGCTAGTGTAGCATGCCATGCAAATAAAGGGGTTTGTTCTCCATCTGGCCAGGAACACCTCTGGGGATATACTGAGCCATGGAGACCAAATGGTTTTTTCATGTAAAGGGACCACACAATGCTTGTGAATTAATTCACTATGCTGCAAGTCTTATATTTCTCCACTTCATGCAATAGACTAGAGGCAAACAGACTCTCCACTTGTCAAATATAGCTCAATTTTAACAACTGAAATATGCCAACCTGTCACCCAAAACGATAGTAATGGACACAGACACATTCTAATACAGATTATATCATGACGCCTTCAATAAATCTAAAATACTAAGTGCTATAGTCACATAGTTGTCTTTTTATTATGTAAATACAAAGATGTGACATTATTGTTTTGAATGTCTTCTGTTCAGGTCTCAATTGAATTGTCATCAGCTTTACAAGACAGTTAGTGGTCAGGTTCATTACTTCAACTATTGTGTACTTTAACCTGTGCTGGTAACATGGCATGAATAAAGCTGAATTATTGACTAACTGTGAGACAAAACCCTATAGCCGTTTTGAATCCCTGTATTACTGAACTTTTCACTTTTGTTTTTATGTATCTAGTTCTAGTTGTGGTTGAAATACTTCAAATGTGTCATGGATTCTAGACTTTTGTGTTCTGTAAACACATTTTGATGCAATGTTGAGTATAACAGATTTAATTCTTAGACCAAAAAAGGTCCTTACAGTGTAAATTAATAATATGCAACATATTTTAACACTAAGTGTCTTTCCTAACGAAAGAAAGTTTTGTCATTTTAACATGCGACAAAGGTCCTAAATCAGATTTCAACACAGGATGTTGCAGGTAGCGTGTGCAAGCTGTTTTCTGGACAAGCGCTGGCAAACTGCAAGGACAGCCAAGCCTACAAAATGTCTGCAGGACTGAGAGTTTGATGTAACTCTGCCTTGTACCGTAATCTGTGTTGAGTGATGCTATGCGTGTTTGTTTCATTTGTTGTGGTTGTCGGCCAGTAACCCTCACCCCAACCTCTACCCTAACTCACCCATTTTCAGGTTGCTCTTCTATCAGGTTTGGCACTCCCTGCTGAGGCTCCTCATTAAGAGGAAAGTGGAACATCTGTGCTGGTCAGGCAAGATGACTTAGGCCTCCTGGCCAGAGCCTCAGCGGAGAGTCACTGCTAGGAAGAACAAAAACTTCCTACAGGAGCCCTCTACAATCAGGAGAGGATAACTGCTTCCCTTATATTTTTATTTAAGAAGACTCTTTTTCAGCTGGCTCTGGTTTTATTCTGGCCTCCGGGTTCTCACAATGTACCTTTGTAGACAAAACTCTTCTCCATTGTGGCTGTGTTTTATAAATCCTTTTAATGCTACTCCCAGTAGGCACCTCCTAATGGCTGCCTTTTAGTTTCTGTTGAACTTGATGAATAGTAAAGTTGCCACATCAACCTTTTTTGGGAGACTGCATAGTCGAGTGAAGTGTCTTGGGAAAACTATGACCACACACTTAACGGTATAATGCACAGCAAGTTTGAGAGAAAATGTTCATTAAAGCCACAGTGAAAGTGCTTATTTTTAATAAAAGACCCCTTTCAACTGCTATCAGATGTTGTTAGGAGACCGGGCACAAAAAGTTTGACGGTGACCATCCACCATCAGAGTATTACTGTCATTTCCTGGGTGTCTTCACATCAGATACAAGTGCTTGGTCAATTAATATGCTTAAATATAGCAAGAAGGCCAGAATCTAAACCAAAGACTTGAAACCAGAAAGACAGAATCAAACCCATACAGAAAGAAAACTGAAGCTGTGGTGGTGTTTAATTATTTGTGTGATGAATTACTGTGTCTGTACTATGTCTATCACACTATGCAGATTCAATAGCATAATGGCAATAACAGCATGGTGCAGCAACAATCTAGCTTGAGCTTGCAGAATTTGAAATATATTTGAACTCTTATAGATATTTGAGAGCTACAAAAATCAGAGAATAATATGTGGGCCTATAATAATATTTGTCCACACACATGACCAGATATTTTTTGAAAAGGATCCCTTGAATTAAATTCTCTAAGGTATTATAAAATAGATTTCTACTGTGCAAGTCATCTTAAAGTCAAAACTTCAACCTGTCAGTGCTTCCTGGTGGACTGTCAGGAAATACTACATTATTATTTCTATGCTCCTGTTTCTTGTTTGCCAACATATACAATGATACATGCACATATATACTGAATATACTGTGCAATAAATCACGCTGGCCACTGTGTGTCCTCAGATCTGATTTATTAGGCTAGCTCTAATATAAACATAACAGTATAAATATACATAAACTGCTGCACTGATTGGTTGATTTTATTGCTGACCCACTGTCTCTGTCAATATCTCAATACCTAAATTGTGATCCATGGTGTCATCATGTCAGACTTGGTGGCATAGCAAGGAGAAGCAGGTTCATGCTTCAACTGCACTTCAATAACCCCTAAAACTGCAAAATACACCCAAAGTCTAGACAACTGATATATTCCATAATACATCCTCGTTAACAGCAGAAACCTTCATGTCTACCCTGAGGCATGTTTTACCATGGTTCAGCTGCCATGATTTCCAACTGTGCCCACGTACAAGAGCGCACACTGACTCACTTGAATGTGGACCATGTGGTTTCAACTAAGCTGCAGTTGATACTACCATGTTTTCATTCCATTGCTCAAGAGTCAGCATCGAAAAGCAAAGTAAGGTGTTGTTGTGCCTATGAGCTTGTTTTACTTTAAAAGGACCAATGTGCACATTTAGTTGTTGATTGCAGTCCCCTCACCTGACCCTCTCCTCACCTAACTATGGTGGTTAAAAACATAGTTATGTATATTACTATTATTGTATTGCCATATAAATAGAGCTCCCTAAATGGTACACACTGGACCTTTAAGTGCATACTTCTGCTTTACTGTTTGTTATGCCAATTACACAACCGACATCTGACTGAGACATCTGAGTGTGCCATCTTATGTTATATTAATGCATCAGCCCCATCTCCTTAATTCAGCTCATTTTCCTAGCCCTACCCTTCTACCATGCAACATGCAATACAGCAAACAAGCACAACTAAAAGCCAAAAGCACAAAATGGCTAATTTGTGTTGAGTTCATAACAAGTTAACCTTGATAATGTTTACAATGTGCTGTCCACCTTGAGTGTGTGGGATGAGATTTGTTTATGGCAGTAAATCTGGCAGACACGGGCAGACAAATTCTAATTTAATTAGGCCCAGGAATAATGTAAGACCTACACAATTCCTTTGACAAATAACCTACACGAGATGGTAAATAACAAGTCTGTAAAACTGCTGCACTGGAATCAAGCCATGGGTTGTATAACAGCTCTGTGTTTGTTGAGTAGTAGCTATGTAGGATGGATTTATGGTGAATAATAATGGAGAGTAGTGAGTCACAATGCTTGTGTGAAGTGAAAACGACTAAGCCCACGCAAAGCTCTTGGTGTAATGTATGCAGCCAGCACCTAATTTCCTATTCCTCTCCAAGGAAGCCTTCTGAAACTAACCCAGTCACTCTATTTATATCTGGTAACATCTTTTCATCTCCGCACTGATAGAGTCATTAGGTACAGCACAACCCTATAGCATCTTAACCTGCTCGCTGATAAGTTTGAATGTTAACACACTGCATCATTTAGAATTACTAAGCTATCAGGGGGCTTACTGATAAACTTCCAGGTCATTTTAACAAAGTGGTCATTTTCATTGCTCCATTACTAATCTGCTGCTTTTTTTAAGCTTACAGAGTGTCTGGATTACACATGAATAGATAGTGGAGAAGTGATTATAATATCATCTCATTCACTGTGAAAAATTTGAATCCACTGACAAGAATTCAAGCTGACCACGGCCTCCGTCTTATGTGAGGGATGAAAAAAAAAAAACATCTTTTAATCATCATGTTTGCATGAGGTTCATTAAATGGCCTGTGGCACTTATCTACAAACAATGCACTAGAGGACCGGTGAAATCTGCTGTTTGTTCATTTATGAACATGCTTGTGTGTGTTGGCATGTCCTTGAGGAGCAGCGATCTGAACATATATAATTGCACCATGCGTGTGGAACTAGATGTTACATGTAGATCTGCTGGGTTTTGTGAGTTTGGATTCATTAGATGATCTGCTAATAGAATATGCACATAATTAGTTGGCATTTCATGTCAAACTATCAGTTAAAAATAGCATGCTTAATGTTTTTGTAACATTAGAAGAAACCACAAAGCTCTCCTGACAGTATATCTGTCACTTTCGTATCCGTTTCTGCTTATTCCTAGTTACAACTGTAACACAATGTTCAACTAACTGGTCTTAAAGTGCATTTGGTATAAGCAAAACATGGTAAGAGGCATGGTTAAAAGGACTTTTATTTGTTTTTTTTGTTTTTTTGCCATGGTGATGGGAGCTAATGGGTTTACCCAGATGACTTGTTTTGACAGTTAATAAGTGAAAGAAAGGAAAATATGCGACAGCATTATGCAGAAGAGAAAGAACTATTTAATCAGGAATTGATTGCAATGACAAAGTGCTTTTGAGTACACATTAGGCTAATGGGATGTAGAAAAAAATATCTACTGTGGCTTTTTGTTCGATAGTTTGAAAAAAAAAATCTAAATATTAATTTAATTAAACAAAAGGTTGAGTTTATCTGGGTTTTGGCCCAGTCCTGCAAGGTACTGTGTCTAAAAATAATCGTCATATGAGGAGGCAGTATGCAATACATACACACTGAGGGTATAGCACGGTATGTAGTGCACTGGCAGCTGATTCACAATGGATTGTAATTAGAACAACTCAACTAACTAATTAACTAGTTTTGCTCATTTAAAGTCATCACCAAGATAAATCAGTCAGCAAGTTCTTCCCATAACAAGTAAAAAGTGTCTGTTTTTCTTGAAAAAAGAAAAAACATGAGATTGGAAAATATCTAAAAATCCAGGAAATGTGTTTTGATAAACAGAACGCCAATTGTATTGCAAGCCAGATTTGATCATTGTTATTTACCACCCTCTATAAACCACAGGCAGCCAATGAACAGATTCCAACTACATGGGCTATTCAATCCTCCCCCAGTGGCAGCACAAAATAATAGCCTCACTTGTTTGTATGAATCAATCATTGTTAGAAACAATGAATTTTAACAGTCTAATCGTGCATGTAGAAAAACATTCACTGTTGTTTTTTTTTAGAGGTATTACAGTAGGAGTACAGTTCAACTTATGATTCATGCGAAAGAAAACAACACTGTCTGAAGACCTCATACATTTCAGAGAGAACACACAAACGGTGCAGGTTTAACTCAGACAGTGATATTCTTCATCTTTTTTTTGCTAGAGCCGTTTCATCTGTGATGTACTTGTTTATCTTGTGATTTTTAAATTTGTGCTTTTGTACATAAGCTGCGCAGATTGTGTAATTGTGTTAACCTATTGAACAAAATGGCGAAGTTATACCGAAAAGTGGGCTACATAAAAAAAAAAAAAAAAAAAGCACTATTAGTATGAGGCTGTGGCGGTGTGTTCACTCACCAGCTGGGCATCTGCAGAAGGCTGTTCCATTGGAGCGTGTCAGGCAGGTGGAATTGTTCAGGCAGGGATTGTGGAGGAGGTCGCAGGGGTCATAAGGCTGGTTGCACAGGGGGCCACTGAAGAAGGGGGGACAGGTGCAGGAGAACTCCCCAGGTATGTCTGACTCCTGACACTGAGCTCCATTTAGACAGGGTCCAGAATCACACTCATTCACATCCTCTGCGCAGTCCACACCTGTCCAGCCTGGTGAGCACAAACACCTTGGATACACCAGAGAGGAGATACGGCAATGTCACTTTAGAATAAATAAAAATAAATCCCAAATAAACAAACACTTATTTAGAAGTTGTCTCAGGTTAAAGGGTCTCATTCTCTCTGGGACAATGTGCTAAAATAAATAGCTTAAATGGATAGCAGTGATACCGTCAGGTTTTACAAACAGACCACCACATATACTTTTTTTTCTTCAAATTCAGATACACAGGATACCGTTTTCAGCTAACAAGTACACAGTGTTACAGTGCTTACAATGGCACTGTAACTCGAATTTACAGGTTAATTGAACTAGCGGTCAGAGCAGCTTTCTCATTCATTCTGGACAGCTGAATGTAGGACACAGGAGGTTAGAGCACTGAGTAGAGATTAAATGGAAATGTATTCATGCAAGACAGAGAGAGACAGAAAGAAAAGCAGAGTGTGTGTGTGAGTCTGAAGTGTCTGCTCTTAAGGCAGGTGAATATTCCACTTGGTGGCAGTGAGTACCCGAGCACTACCAACCACTCCACCTTGCATTTCTTTTTATCCTCCAACTTTTCCACCTGAAGCAGTTTTACGTCTCCCTAGCGAGAAGGGGGTGGTAGTGGGGCATTAGCTGAAGCAGATATACCAGCTTTTTCCTCCAATGAGTCACAGATCCCCTGAAACCTTTTCATGCTGTGAGCCATTGATTGACTCATTTGTTTTACCTGCCATCTGCAATTCATTATCTCCGCTGCCAGTGGAAGGACATATTGCTATCTCTGAACGGCTTCTTTTTCTGCATTTATTAAGTGACTGATGCACCTCGCGGAGGACAGCGCCCTCGAGCCAGCTCGCACACCTACTTGTAGCTGTTGAGAAGGTCTGTGCAGGTGGCGTTGTTTTTGCAGGGCTGTGATAAACATTCATCAATTTCTTGTTGGCAGAACTCCCCCTCCCAGCCGGAGTGACACACACACTCATAACTCTGCAATGCAAAAAAAAAAAAAAAAAAGGAAACTCTGAAATATAGTGACACCTTACATCTGCGCTATCGTCATTTAGTCTCGTATTTACAATAGCGGCACACGGCATTAAAATATAACTAACAATGACAGGACAGTATATGCATATGGAAGCTGTTAATTAAGCTGTTTTGGAGTCGGCCAGAGAGCATTATTGATTATTTATACCTGTCACATTTTAGTAAATAAACAGTGCATTGCTTAATGCACTTTATTAAATTCATCTGAGTTTTCTGAAAAATATTGCAGCATAAAACCTCCCACTCACCAAAAAGATCTTTGCTGTGAAATCTGTTTAAACTGTGGAAGAGTCATGCTTGTCTTAAATTTTCACATTACTGCTATGCAGATGTATTCCTTCTACCACCCACCCCTTGGATAATATGCAAGCCTGTGTTTTTCATGCCTTTCAAGGCATATGGTACAAGCTTTTGTATCAAGCATACAATAATACCGCTGCATCCTCTGTGTAGAAAGGAATCTTCACATATGTACAAGTACACAAGTAAAATATGTTTGATTTGTCCGTATTTCTTTCTATAACCAATGGTATAAGCTGTTTCTATTGTAAATTAAGAAAGAGATTTATGTATAGCTTCAGTCCCTGCTCTTCTTCATGTTTTTCTTTCCTCCATTTAGAGAAGTATGTGTCCTTTATTTCATCATTGCAATCTTCATTATGATAATTAATCATGGCATGGGAGATGAATGGTTTGTTGTCTATCTTCCAAAGTAGCATTTTAATTTAAATTCCTCTTTGCATACAGGATGAAGGCAGTAATACGGTCAAGGGTTTTTCAGGATCCCTCATTGCCAACATCCTGTCTAAAGGTCCTGGGCGCTGCTGGTTGAATGCATGCTAATCTGTATTTCATACACTGGAGGGGAGCCGTTAAACTTTGTCTGATATAATTTGTACACTGTGGGCACTATGGTGGTGGGGGGAAAATGCCGTCATCTCATGATAAATTAGATACCTCCAGGAGACACCAATTCCTTACCCCTGGCAATAGAACATAATCTCATTTTTGCTGCTAAGTCACCTTCAGGGACCGCAATTCTCAAAAATAAGCTAAAGCTCTGTGGGACACGGTGTTCAGAGAGAGGAATAGCTGCACTGTAAACAAGACAATGTGAAGGGATTTCCAAAAAAATGTCCCTATTTGAATAATGAGTAGAGAGAAAAAATACATAATAGTGAAGCGGAGAACAGTGTGACTAGAGGAATATTGGTTGAAATTTCATTATATCCCTCATATCACACCCGATTCCCCCTCTTAAGCAGTGTCCTTTTGTCTTTGGAGCATTTTAGTTTATCTTAGAAAATTACACTGAAATGTTTTAGCCAGGACTCTTAGCTGGGACCATTTTGAAATCTTATCATAGAATTCCTTATAGACTATTTCATCATATGGAGAGGAAAAATGAGCATTTGTCCTTCAGTTATCCTGGAATTGCTACAGTAGCACTTACTTGAATGGAATGTGTCTTGCATAAGCACATGAGAACATAGTTTGCTTCAGGTGCTGCCCATGAAAATGAGGAAACAGATTTTTTTTTTTCCACACATTAAAATGTAAAAATACATCATGTGAGCTTTGAAACCTCAAAAGGTTTTATAATCCATAATCAGGCTTCAGTCATTTTTATTTTACAAATGATTTGTTGGATAAAATATACACACTGTAAAGATTGAAGTTTGGCATTAAAACTTTGTAGAAATTCATTTAAAAAATGTTACACAATAAATACTTATGAAAGGCTTTGAAATACTTTTTCTTCTCACCATGTGGCTCCTCTGGGACTCCACAGGCTCACAACCGAAACATGCTGGTTTTGTTAAACAGATCTCATCTTTCTTACATACATTAGGCACTCATTTTCAAGAACACATACTTATTTTAAACCCAAACATTAGGTGTGGACTTTACACCAGAAGTTATCTGTCTTTGTCGAATGAGAGAAAAGAAAAAAAAAAAAAAAAAAAACCCAAAGACTTTATCTATGACACATCTGTTTCACTACTGCAATCTGTTAGCAAATAAGCAGCTGTTGGAAAAAGGCCCCTGGTACTCATTGCACAGTTTGTAAGCAGCATCTAGCTCCCAAGGCCTTTTTGCAGCTGCAACAGATCAATGTTATTGGCTTAAAAAAACACTTGAATAACTACAGAAGTAGAGCTGTGGCTTGCAAAAAGAAAGTCTTAAAATGTTCCTTTAAACCCAAGTGTGTGCATCTGTAGAAACAGCCATCAACACTGAAGGATCAGCACACTTGAAAAAAAAAATACTCAGAAGTAGTCATTTACAAAATCACTTGATCTTTAGGATACAACGTACAGCCTGCATTTCACAAACTTAGTTTTCATTTATCATCTCAACAAGCATTTGCAGAAAATCAACCGAGCCCTGCAGCTGCAGCACAAGCCAACACTCCTGTTTATCCTACATATCTTACCACTATAATTCAAGCAAAGGTCGGCTATGTTAGCTTAGCTACGACTATTTAAGTTGTGGCTAATGAGCTGTACAGCCAGAGTGATTATAAAGAAATCTAAGACTCTGCTGTGTTCTATATGTATTATGATATGTATGTTAATCCAAAAGATTAATAACTAATTACTAAAAAATTGGTGATGGACACTTAAATGAGTATACATTTCATGTTCCATATATCATATACCTGCTTTTTCTCATGGCATATTTTTGGTCATTTGGGCATTAGAAAGATCCAGTGTGTCCAGTCCAGAGGGCTTTAATTACATATTACAATATCCATAAGATAAAATAAAACTTGTTATGTTTTTGTTACCATAAAATGAGCATTATATATCTATAGATGCTGCTGGTCCTCTTCCATGGGGCAACTGAAGCACCATGTTTCTATAATAGCCCAGAACAGACAAACTAGAGGCTAACTCTAGATAAGGACTTTAACATTTTGTGAGCATTTCAGGACCACTGTAGTTTCACCTTCATGCTTGGACAAGAGGACACTCGCTGGGGGTTACAATCTGCAACTGAACCATACAACTAAATCATACAATGGTTTGTCTATTAGAAGACACAGTAATGAGGTGCATTTATTAGACATTAGTAGACATGTCCTGTTTCTGTCATGTTTCACCTGGACACCTGAAACTTGAAACGTACTAATAAAGTCTGCCAGATTTGCCTATAATATATAGAACCTATAGAGATGTGGCCATGTTTTATTCATTTATTCTTTACCCTTCATGTTATTACACTGCTTGGCAGTCCTAAAAGGTAACATGCAGTATCTTATGTGACTCAGGTCCTGTCAATATTTTATGATAAACTCTAGTGTTTTTGAGTTACCAAGTGTAGTGATTTACACAACATTTGGCCAGTTAAAGCTTTTTAAAACCCATTATGCCAGCACATTATACTACCAAAAAAAAAGTGTTTACTTACCAGATGGAGGTCCTTACATACTGAGTTGGGACTACACAAATTGTTCATGCAGTCATCAATGTCTTGCTCACATGTCAGTCCAGCATAACCGGGATTGCAAAGGCAGTAAAAGCCATCTACAACTGAGACAAAACCAGTAGGACAGTTACAGCCTCTTGCATCATAAATTAATTCACTCTACTCTCCGTAGGTCTTATTAATGTATTACATATCTACACAGGTAAGTGCTGATTATAAGCATAAAGCCCAATCCCCCACTGTGATTTCATTTTTTAATGGATCTGACCATTAAAATAGACGCCGTGTGCTGTATCACTTCAACCTGTTGTTACTTAATCTATGTGACAGGTTACCTCCCTCCGCATCAGTCTGACAGAGTTTGACAGTCTAACCATCTTTAAATGAACCTGTCCGTAAAGGCCATTCAGTCCTCTTTTCTCTGACTACTTTCCTCGTCCCCCATCTGTACTTATCCCACTTGTTTTCAATGAAAGCTTGAAAGCCCGGTCATTTGTTTTCACACTCTCAGAACACTTGCAACACAAGGGGGGGAAGAGAACGGGGGAAAGGATACAACAGAGGGAGATTAGGGAGGGAGCCTATTTCAGGGCTATTCTTTATACAGATGTTACAAATATGCCAATTTCTTCCTTCAAAAGTTAGACCACATCTAATAATCCATTACCTCCTATCTTTAATTATTAATGATGGTAAAGGGGGATGCATCACTCTGTTTCTTCAACACAACACTGGTGTACAGGCACCCAGTGACAGAGGTAATTGCAGTTCTTACAGGAGTGAATTTATTACTTCCCCAGTCAGGGTCCCAGGATTCTTCATTATCCCAAAGATTTACCACGTAATCTATGCTGTCACTCTGTCTTGGTGCGTGTAGCTGCTATTACTCTCATTAAATGCTTTAGGTCCTGGGTGGCAGCAGCATTACTCATCTCAGCCACTGTAGCTATGCAGTGCTCTCCCTGGTGGCTGGCTGGCTGGTGCTGAGTGCTGGCCAATAGGTCCTAGAGGCCTGCCTCACTAACCTAAGGTGAACTGGCTATGCTCAAGATTAGTCAAGACAGCTGGCCCAGGTCTACTGTAGCACGGTGAAGGATAGGGTACTGATCCACTGCCATCACTGGTTTGTTCAGGCATAAGCCAGTTGAAACAACATTGGCAGGATTTGCTGAAAAGCCATGAAGGCTGGAAGGTAATACTACAGCAGAAACATTTTGCTGCTGAGGGAAGTCTAATCCAGTTGGTGCCCAGTGATTGCGAGCACTTCACAGCAAATTATTTCATGTACACTGGTGCAGTTAATTCATGCACAGTAAATGCATAGACACACGACAACTGGTGATAAATAATCCTTAGCACTGAGAGTATTATTTTGATCAGTGACTTTAATCACTGATGATAGAGATGGAATACATCAGGGTAAAATCTTATCAGGTAGCCATAGGAAGAAAAACAATATTCTGCTTTGAGGTTTGATTATATTAGCTTTGTCATTTATCATGCATTACACAAATTACAGCCAAACATTGATGCTTAATTGATTTCCTTTTACAGTTACGTTAAGGAACTAATCAAGCCTACTCCAGCAGGTAATGTCCTAGATCCTAAGATCAGATGGAATAACTCCACTCTCATAACACCCTTATTAGCCACAATGGTGACCCAATTGAAAACCGCCTGTCACACTGTAAGTGAGCAAAACCAAATCTGACATAGGCACTGCTTGTGTGTGCATGTGTGTGTGTGTGTGTGTGTGTGTGTGTGTGTGTGGAGACTTGCTTCCTTCTTGAGTGCCTGTTATTAAGCATGTTGGCAAGATAGGCTGTTTCTTACCATCATAGCAGAAACCGTGAAAACAGGGGCTGGAGCTGCACTCATCCACATTGATTTCACAGCGGGGGCCAGAGAAGCCCCGGCGACAGTGACAGCGGAAACCCAAAGGGAAACGGTCCTGATCCAACTCCTCCACACACACTGCACCGTTCTCGCACGGATTACTGGCCTCACAGGGTAAGAACTCACAATTATGACCTGGAGTGAGGCAAAGAAACACACACTGAAGGACCATCCAGCTGACAATCTGTGTAGAAATATAATGGTAATGTAAACCTGGGTATATTAAACGTTACGCCCATACTGAATTGTGTTTCCTTGAACACATCCTAGATAGATACTGTGGATAGATCTTCATTTTTTAAAATGTATCCAAAGAATACAAATAACTAAAATATTTACAATCAGAATATCCAAGCAGATGTAGAGTCAATCACACACTCTGGATGCAGTTTTAGATGTTTGTTTTCAGGACTGCAGTTTTTATTTCCTCCATTTCAGTGGCTGAACATTAGTAAATAAGCAGCTGATATTATTACAGAACCTTAAATGTCAGTTTTGTGTTTGTGACAAAACAATTACTGAATAAATTGTCGGTTCTGATTGGCAGTTATGTTCCATGCTGATTTAAAGATATATTTGTTAGCCTTCTTGAGCTTTGTTTT
Source organism: Protonibea diacanthus (assembly GCA_028641955.1). NCBI lineage: Eukaryota > Metazoa > Chordata > Actinopteri > Sciaenidae > Protonibea > Protonibea diacanthus. The sequence goes on from CM053989.1 coordinate 14,299,860, forward strand.
GATAGAGACAGCTGAAGAGTGACAGGAACGTGGGGAGAGAGAGTTGGCGAATGACATGCGGGAAAGAGCCATAACCATGGGCCGCCGCGGCAAGGACTTAGCCTTTGTACAAGGGGCGGCTGCTCTACCGACTGAGCTAAACGACACCCCATGCTGATTTAAAACAACTGATAAAAGCACACCTGTGGCCGTGCAGCACTCGATTTAATTACTAATGTGCTGACTGAAAGTTACCGTTTGGGTTATTAAGATTTCTGTGTCGCTTTGTTTTAGCACACTGCTAGTACTGTACAGACAAATACAAGTGCCAGACATCAGGGCATGCACGTAGCAAACATCAATTGAAGAAAATGTACTTTTCTCAACGACAAAGAAGAAATATGTGAAATACGAATAAAGGAAAAGTAATACAGAGCATGCATATATGTATAAATTATCTTTACAAAGTGCAGGACATCAAGCCATGCAATAAAATAATTTTAAAAAAATGTTGAAAAACATGCAAAACTAGACACAACACAATGGTTGTGATAGCAGATCGCTACAATGTGCCCTACCTCTGATAATTTCTGTAAATCAGTCACATGAAGAAAGAAAATGTAATGTTAATGAAGAAATGACATATTAAGACATTACTTGCAATTATTATAAGCAAAGAATATCTTGGTGAAATGATTTGCCGATTTGTGGCGGAATGGCTAAATCCAAATGGGATCTGAATGCTTTAATCAAATTATACACACAGCACATCACCGCTTTTGGCTGCAGCAGCATGTTGAAGTGGCTCTGCATGATTATTATGAGTACTTTAAAAAGTTCAGTTCTGGCTATGTCAGCTTATTACATAAACATTTGATGAAAGAACTGGAATTTGGTATTTTAATAATGTAACATTAGTATTATCAAATAACAGCGTGCCAATCATACAGTATGCAATAAACAATACTGCAGTATTTTATTAATATTTTCATATAACTACTCTATGGTAAGGCAATAATTACTTTCCATTGTATAAAAAGGATGGGATATTAAAGTCCCATGAAGCAATATTTTGATGAAACATTGAAATGACTCTTCAGTGTCAGGCCGATCTCATTGAGAATCAACAACCAGCTCTACAGCTGTGTGCAGCTTTCAGTGTTCTTGTATAAATGAGACGCTAAGAAACAATCCCAGCATAGTGCATATACAGTACAGACCTAAAGAAAGCGTGGAAGCAGGTTTAAGTTTTAAATCAAAGAAGACAAAGAATTTCCATTTTCTTTAGACACACTTTGCTTCTTAGATGTGTGATCTCTAACAAGGGAGATGAATGAGGTGCTGATTGAGTTGAACAACTATCGAGTACAAACCAAGGCTTCTGTTTTTGTTAGATGTCGCATTGACACAGCAGTTGAAAGCTTCAAACAAAGTTATTTGTGGATGTAAATTTCATACTCCATTCTGTTACTTTAATGATGGAAAATAAAGAAAAATAAAACAAGACTTGTTATAGACTTATACTGTACAGGTCATTGGCAATTGGAGGCAGATTCTCTCTCACAGTACGCACGTGTTCAGTTTTATTTACAGTTCCTTTCATTTTTTTTAATATGAAATGCAACCAGACCATGATATCGCCACTGCCTTATAGCAACAATTGTGTTAGATGGGTAATCAAAGTGCCTCATGTCTGCCACATTTTCTATAGTCCTTTGAATTACAGCTGGAGACTTCCATTTTAATCAGAGCTCTGAATCTTTCTCCTGACACTGTGTCTTTGAAGTACCTTTTTGGAAATTCTATGTGCCTTTTTCAGGAGTCATTTCCTCCTAGCCACTCTGCTGTAAAGCCTAGATTTGTGAAGTGCTGCCCTGACTGTTGTCCTTCCAGGAAGATCTCACAGCCAACGAGCTCATTACATCTTTGAAAGTGGTCCTTGGGTGTTGACCAAGGTCCTTCTTGACTGGACTTGGTTTGTTAGGATGAGTGTGTCTAGGAAGAGTCTGGCTGGATGGTTTTTCACATGTAATAATGATGGGCAGTTCCTCAGACTTCATAGTGTCCACTCCAACATGTAGTCAACAGTGGATGTCTAATAACAGCTTGTGTTTTAAAATATTTATGTTAAATCACTTATTTCTGCAGGTATAAATGGTGTAGTACCAGCTAGATCCTCAATCTGTATGTTTATATTTAATATACACAACCAAACATGCCAATTTATTTCAAATATTCATACAATGTACGAAGGTTTTGTTTGTTGATTTCTTAGAGTAAAATACATACATACATATGTACATTATCTGTAACCACTTAGGGTCAGGGGCTGGAGCCTACCCCGGCTTAGTAAAATATGATAATAATAATAATTAAATCACAGTGTAAAACACTATATTTTTGTGTACATTACATCAAATACATTCATAAAAATATAAATATGAAATATTTCCCCATGCTTTGGTTGCAAACTCTGATCATTCATTAAATCCAGTCTTAGCTCTTCATCATCTCCTCCTCCCGCAAAAAATAAATAAATGAGTCTGAATCTCCTTCACTGTTGGTAAAATCATCCATTACCTCAAATCACCCCCATGTTTATTCCCACTAATACATAATGATAGTGCCGTACAGTGCTGCTACAGTAGCGCTGTCCCCCGACTAAATGATGGAAGTACGTAGTCACTTGTGTGGCAGATGCACCTACCGTAACTTACATCTTATTAATTACTCAAGTTTTCTATATTTAATCACAGGTAGCAAATGAAGATGTACTAATTTTGTTGAGACATGTGAAGTGAGTTCAGACAGGTGAAAATAATAGTATGTGAAGTTAATTAACTTTGCTTTCTGTCCCCATTCCCTCAGTGCTCATTACCTTTAAATGGAGCCACACATTGGCAGAAGTAATTACCAGGCTGGTCAATGCAAGTGGCTCCATTCTTGCAGGGAGATGAAGCACACTCGTCAATGTCAAGTTCACATGTTGTGCCTTTGACAGAAAAGAAAACAGATACATATTGTACATTATATATTGGTCCATTGTCCATTCATGCATGTAAACATCACAACCATAACATTTTATCTGGTATAAACAGGAGCTGAAGGATGAATAAGTATAAACCTGGAATAAGTTTTTTTTTTTTTTTTGCAAATCAATTCAGTTTTGGTGTTTGTGATACAGATGATGGGAAAGCTGCACTGTGGTGCTGAATACAGCTTTAACACATGAGAGGCTTTCCTACGGTGCTGCAACAAGGTATGAAACAGCATCGAATATCCTCACAGCAAGGCCTCCATTTGAGATATCATTTCTGAACAGTGCGAAAAAAGTTTTCTTCAGCATATTATTCATATGGATTAAAAATAAGGATTCAGCACAGCTATACTTTTATTGCTCATAACACACTGAATTCAGCTCTTTGGGGATTATTAGCAGTCATTAGGAAATTGTTACAATGTTTGATCATTCCAGGTGGAAATATATCCATATATTTCATCTTTTTACTTTAATGGATGGCACCACAGCACCACATGTAGGAAAATAATGAAATAATAAATTTGAAATAATGCTTCAGTGTTTTGCTGTCTCAGGAAGAAGAGCTGCTGGTGGCAGCTGACTTTGCTTTGAAAATGTACTTGTTTTAACAGCAGTGCGTAATTAATGAAAAAAAAGATAGGATTGTCTGAATGTATTGTTTTAATTGGTGACAAACATTTTCCATATTTAGGTGAGACTGCAACATATTCCTTAGTAGACTACTACTACTACTACTACTACTACTACTACTACTACCAGTCCCTAATTTGTTGATGTCAGCATGCTAACACGCTAAGCTCAAAAGGTGAACACAGTAAATATGCTGGCTAAACCTGACAACGTTAGTCTTGTGAGCATGTTAGCACTCATGTCAGCCTTGTTAAAAACAAAGAAAACTTCTCCCCTGGACACAAAAAGTGCATTTACTAACCTGTAAAACCAGGCATGCAGACACATCCATAGCCATGAACAAGGTCAACACAGGTGGCATTGTGCAGGCAGGGTGAGGATATGCACTCATCTATGTTGACTTCACAGTAATCCCCTGTAAAGACGTGACATTTAAAAGTCAGTGGTCACGCATGTCCAAAAAGTGCCATAGTGCAGCTTTGATTTGTAAACTTTCACGAGTCACGCTCAGTTTTCCACTTTCCCTCAACTTTGTGAAATATATGTTTCACTTGACTTAAAGCCTCCTCGTGTAGAATTTGAAATTTGATGTTCGGTGACATCTTGAATCCCTTGGTTGCAGTATATTAAAACAGTTGTCACAAAAATTAACTGCCAGATATCTCACACGGAGTAAACAATTTTTTACTGTTATGCTCGACAAACTTGACGCTGATATTTTGTTTTGAATATTCTGCAAATAGAGGTTTTAAATGGCAAAGTTCTAAACAGCTAAACAAATTTACTGTTCCTCTAAATAACACCATAAAGAGATCATTCTGTAACCGTATATTCTACAGTACTATGTGTGAAGCTGAGTTATTTATGTATATTGTAAATGACTCAAAGAATTGCTTATAATACACGGTAGAATATAAATTATTCTCTTGGTGTTTCATTCCCACTTTGTATTCTCTGAAAATATAAAGAAGATCAGTTGCACACAAGCTAAGCTGCAAGATGAGTTTTTTTGCATCACTATTTTACACATTTAGAGTCTCTCTAAGCTTCGGAGGAGGCTGTTATACAGTGTGAAATACCTAAGCGAGAAGAGGTCGTTGAATCCACAACACCCCATGTAATAGAGTACACTGTTTGTGCTGCTCTTGTAACACTAAGCACAGAGCTTGTTTTATAACCTTGTCGCCATGTGGCCTGGATGTGGGCTGAAGGTTAGCATTAATTAGGTCTTGACACACTGAGGTTCTCTTAGAGATATTGTCAATACTGATTCTAAATATAGCCTAAAATATTTCAATTTCTTTGAACGTTTCTTTGAATTATTTGGCATAATTAGTAATAATAATCATTCACTGAGTATGGGCAGATTAACATGAAATTTGGCATTGACATTCATGTCTCAAAGAGGTTGACTATTGTTCCATGACATCCCCTCTGGCCATGAAATTTTCTGGTAAAACTAATGTTCCCTGGAAGAAACCTTTTCCATTTTTGGCAGGTCACGTAGCTAACTCTTTACACAAGAAATGGAAAAACAAATCTCTAGATTTCCCTGAAATTCGCTGTGGATATTGGCCCCCAGTGGGTTACCCCGTTGATCTTTAATGTGGTGTTACTTTATGGCCATTTTTTTTTCTGTTCACACAAAAGTATGATTTTAATCAAGTAATTACGTGCAATTTTCAGAACATACTGACACTACCACGGGGATACAGCCTTTGAATTTTAAAAGCAGGTTCCTGAAGAAAAATAGTACATTTTAGTCTCAATATTGTTAACAACCACAGTAAAGAAAAACTAAAATTGCTATAATTTTGTTCATTCTGTCCAACATTCTCTATTGTGGGGTGCAATTAACACGGCAGCCTTCAGGATCAGGTAGCAGTGCTTTTGGGTGCTAGTTCTGTTGATGATGATGTTGAAAAAAATCAAACAAACAAACAACAAAACTGTCTTTGCAGATTCATACAAAAGAAACATACAGTAGATTGCACAGAATGTGTGTTTAATATAAGATACCTGGACGATTAAGCACACTGCCTGCCATAAAGAGCAGAAGCAGCAGCTTCCATAAAAAAAAAAAAAAAAGAAAGAAAAATAAATTGCCCTGATGGGATTTCTGTGGCTCTGTTACTGTATTTCTATAAAAGGCTTCCATTATTGAGCGGCATCAAGGTTGAATGGAATGTAATCAAAAATTGTTTGTTGCCATAAATCCTAAAAAAGATTGACAGCCAGTCAGACAGCCAGGGTGTAGTATACCTTTCCATTCATACAATACCAATGCCACCAGTAGAGATATAAGAGTGATAAAACATTAATTAAATAAAGTGATATATATATATATATAATACAGCAAGGCAATCATTGTTTCAAAACTTCAAAAAAGGGTCCCTGAAGGGGGTTGTATTTGTAGTACAGGATTCAACTTGTATAATAATAATATAAGGGGATTAAAGTTAAAAGCTCAATACTACATTCAGCACTAATGAACACATCTGATCAGCCATATGTTGCATGGATACATACTGTCAAGTTCACATCCCATAGAACACAAACAGAATAAATAATCACATGTTACATTACATCTTGTTAACATTTTGTTGGAATTACATCTATTATAATATATCTATCTATTATATATGCATTGAAGGGCCAGTGTGTATAATTTAGTGTCACATACACAATTTGAAAAAAAAAAAAGTGCGTTAATAACACCAATATTCTGTTATTTCAGCTTCAATATTTTTCTTCATTACTTGCATGACCTTACTCCTTTATACAGTATACATAGTCATGGTATGAAATATATGAAATACCTGTGATTCCAAGAGGACACTGGCAGCTGAATGAGTTGAGCTCATCAACGCAGGAGCCTCCGTTTCGACAAGGCTGACTGAGACATTCATTCACTTCAATCTCGCAGTTATTTCCTATAAAAAAGTATCAAAAGCACACAACGCATTTCACGCGTTTCTTCTGTAGATAAAATGTCACTTTAATTCACAAAGAATGACATGAAGATAGCTTTCGCTTACCAATAAATCCGGGTGCACAGAAACAACTGTAGCCATTCAGAGCATCTTTACAAATGCTCAGCACTCCACATGGGTTTTCTTCACAATCGTCAATGTTTATCTCACAAAACTGGCCTGTTAAACCTGCAAAGAAAGGATAAGATGTTCTTTTGAGTTTCCCGTTTTCTGAGGAGGAGTTATACCTGTAAAATGTTTTGTAAAGAACTCTAGTGGTTAGTCCCCCGATTAAAATAACAACTATTTGAGTTGCTGATTTTCAAGTGAATTCAAGTAAATGACAAATTGCATGTAATTATTAATACATGTAATAACTCTGTTATTAATTAATGACCAGAATTTCATTTAAAGCTGCTTTGAACCTTTAGATACACAGACATTAAAATAATGACTAAAGTAGTTAAATGTCCCCTGTATAGTTTTTGACCTTCAGTATGGAGCAATGCTTTTGTGAATGGGTCACCATTTCATTTTAATATCCTGCACAAGGATGCATATGCGCACACAAAAGCAATCAGGCAACACGTTACATGTTCATGCACGACATACATGCTGATTTTAAGTAGTAAGATAAGAAGTATTTCACAGTTGGTAGCTGTAATGTGTAAACTAATATAGAAATCTACCCTATAAAGGTTCAAAAGCAAATAAAATATCTCTTTGTTAGCTTTTAATGTCTTTTACTGAGAAATACTTAATGCAAATAAATCTATTTACAAATGCCACATAACTGAGGCTCCAAAGCAGAAAATCAACATGTATCATAAAGCTGCAACTGACATTTACTTCACCGGTGCTAAGTGATGACATTTGTGTCTGTTTGTCATGCTCAGACTGATGCATGCTTTCTTAATTTTTCTTTAATTTGTCTTTTTGTTTGTTCTTTTCAACTGAACTTCTCATTTTCCTTTTCCAGTAATAATAACAGACTTCATACTGGCCATGGTGGCCAGTAACACTCTCTGACTTACATGCTGTTTGCTTCAGCTGGGAAGGAACTTGGTGTGTTAATACATGGGTACAAAATGGTAGTTATCTAGATGATAATAATCTAATGTAATAATCAAAATGATTCAATATTTTTAGTTTAAAAAAATCTAAATTACAGGTATTTTAAAGAAGGCAATAACTTGATAATTCGTTCATATAACAGGTACACTAATTATCAAGTATTTACTATGTAATTGGGAAGTTAGTGATCGCTCCTTTTCCTCCTTTCCTCATTATCTAGAGTTACCTTGAATTAAATGTTAAATATATGAATATACAGGTACTCCCTGCCACACTTTCCTTTGATAGGATACCAAGCATCATTTGAAGTCAGCTCTCAACCTGACGAACCGAGCGTTGACTTACACATTTCATAAGGCTGTTACGCGTTGTTGCTTAAAGCCAAAGAGATTAGACTCCCACAGAGAAGGAAGCTGAACAAGTGAAAGCAGCACATCTACTCCAGAATGTGCATGATGATGCAATGCGAGCGAACTGCCTCCATTTGAAACAAGCGCCTGCTGGATGGTGAACCTACCTGGTAAACAATCACACTTGAACCCTCTCGATAGATCCACACACACTGAACCATGTTGACACAGGCCATCAACACAGTGGTTTATAGGTGTTTTGCAGTACGGCCCTGTGTACCCATGTTGACACACACATCTATAAGTATTTGCCAGCTCTTCGCAGAGAAGAGTCCCCTCAGGGTCGCAAGGATTTGACACACATTGGTTCACAGATGAGGAGCAGTCATTGCCATGGTATCCTGTAAGAGGTGGGATCAAAGAAGTGATTGATGTGCTGTGCTGTGTACTGTATCCCCCTGCCTTCCCATGACTCTAACACATCATAGATTGTGATTTCACGAAATGCCGTCATTGCCAGTGTTTTTCCTCTCTGCTAATTTGCACATTTTATCCGACCAGAGCTTAAAGCACTAAAAACAAGGAAGAGATTTCAGCTACAGTACAGTACAGTACACAACCTTCAGCAGAGTGTGGCTTTTGTTTTCACCAATTGTAACTAATTTTTTGGATTTGTACATTTTACATTGTACATACTCTTAGAGGTAAGAGCTGTTTTGCTTCCAGTAATCAACAACACTAATATGGTTTCACATACATTGAGGGCTGAATTTAAAAGAGAGGGATTTATGTAGAAAAAGCCAACAAGAGCTCATGACACACTGCAGTTGGAGAGATTATGTACCTTACTAGTATTTTTTGCTAGTGCACTGTTGCATGTCTGTAATTTCAGATGGAATTACTGTAGTAATGACTAAAGAGCAAATGCCAAGCTTGACTCATGTATCAAAGATTAAGCTTAACAAATTCATTAACAAACCTACTGAAATGTCCCTGTAAAAATACCTGCAGAGCAAATGCAGCGTATTTCCCCAGCTATGCTGTGGGAGCAGGTTCCTCCATTTTTGCAGAATTCAACATCTGATGCGCACGCAGAGACAGATGTGGTGCAGTTCTTACCTGAAAGTTAAATAAAGACCGTTAATCGAGCGCTATAAAGGTAAATACAAACTAAGAGAAGAGAGACAGATCACATCACCAACATAATGACACGTGGCACACAAATGAGTTTGACCGCAGAGAGTGACAACCATTAGTGTGATGAAGCAGCATGATTGAGGTACGCGTGTGTTCGCTAATGGAGCCAGTAGAGGCGATACTGCAGTACAACTGCCATATCTTTGTACATTCAGTGTCTATTACAGTTCCTTCTTCCCACGGCCAAAGGCACACATAATTGGTTTAGTCTAGTTTTCTGCCTGCTTATAGCATCACAGTATGAATATGGATCAGACTCCCTTGTTACTGTTGCCCAACAAATATAGGGGGGTGATGGATACAATAAAAGTTTCATTCATATCACACCAAAGATAAAACTTGAGACAAAATAAACATGTTAGTAATGTACAGTACAGCTTTATATTTTGACAACTTGAATCATAATTAATGTACAGTATAGGTTTCTCCATTGAATTTAATAAAATATATGCAGTACTGTGTTTTAGATTGTTTTGAATTGATGTATTATCTTCTATATATAAATTCTTCTCTATATTCAGTTTCTACAGGAGGAGAAACAAAGATATCTTACTACTCAATCAGCCGCAGTCAATCTGCAGTTGGTGAATGAGCTCTTACATTAGTCAATGGGACCACTTTGATGGTTATCACTGCTGAAGAGTCATCAATCTGCACTATTTTCATTAAAGTCCAAACTATGAAAATGATGACATAGATAACTCACCAGCAAAGCCCAGAGGACAGACGCACTCATAGTCTGCAACCAGGTCAATACATGTGGAATTATTGGCGCAGTATCCATGGACACATTCATCATAGTTGATTTCACAGTTCAACCCCCCAAACCCTGACATAAAGAGAAAAAGAAAAATGTCATCAGAGATGGCTTGTGAATGTCAGTAAACAGCAGATTTGAAAAGATACTAATTAGTATCAAATTGCACCCAAAAGCAATTTATTGCCGTCATGAAATTGTACACAACTTTTTTTTTTTTTTTTTTTTCCCACTGCAGTCTCATCACAAGTAAACAAGCACATGATATGACTGCAGTACAATTTCCACTTGAAGAAATAAATTGTATATTGTCACATCGGGTGTGTCTACTTGATTAACATATTTTGCATGTCGAGTTATATCAGCACATTTGATATTTTGAGAATAAAAGGTTAAAGTCATATAGTCAAAGTGAGCGCTACCAATTTCTGACATTTTAGGCCCCCATAAATATATTCCACCGCATGGTCACGCTACAAAATGACTATCATTAGCACTGTCACACACTGCAGCTACAGGAGGCCCATGACTAATGCTTGGCTATCAGCACCATCGGTGCAGGTCAAATTCTCATCATTTCTCAAACTGACCATGGAACCAATTTCCACCTCTCTCCATGTCATAAAATTTGACAATTATCCTGACTTCATTAAAAATGCATAACAGGCTTCACCCGCAATCAAGGTTTAATCAGAGGTACATCTCACAGGTAAGATGTCAACTGGACCAAGAAATTATTGGAAAAATAGCTGGGATTTATTCCTTCTTACTCTAATGACGTGAGTGGAAATTTCTGATGGAATGATTTTTATGTGATCAGGGAAATTTAAAGCAAGTATCTGTAAACCTAAGGGCATTTCACTGCCAGCCAGGAAACGTGTCACTGACATTGTTTTGACAAAGGTATCAATCAACATCATGTGGTAAAAAACATTTGATGTTTTTTTAGGTTTTCAATCAAAGGAAGTACTACAACAACTGAATCCACTGATTAGTTCCTGCCCTTTGGCACTAGGTGTGCTAATCAGCTAAATTGCCTGTTGTGTTTGGTTTGTTATAGCACATGGCTGCACAGATATTCAGATAAACTTGCTGTTGTCATAGTAAGGAGGACATGGTGTTTGGGCAAAGAAAAAAAAAGGTGGACAAAGAGCTTCCAGTTGTATAAAAATGGTTGAATCCATGTACATTCCCCAGTTGCTTTAAGTTGGTTATCTATGTTTTTTCAGGACATATCGCACCAAACCGAGTCTGCCGATAAGGAATAGAAAAATGTAGGCTTGTTAGTTGGTAACAATAATTTATTAATGTTTAATATATTTTTGATTATTCATATAATACTGAGACGATCTTTTAGAAGTCTGGGGGGATGATGTTTCAGAATCAATTTTTGGATTAATGAGTTCTTGAGTTGATAAAGTTGGTCTGAGGAAGATCTAATTTCTGTTGTAATTATGGAAATGATGAGAAATAAATTTCATTTCTCGTTAGATCTGAGAGGCAAACTATTCCCTTTTGATTTGAGAAAAGAAGATGGATACAAAGGAACTCATAAACTGGACCTATTCTTCTTCTTTTTTTCTTTTTTTCTTTACCTTCGTAATTCATTGAGAGAATGATTCCAGGTTGGCCTGATCGTTTTTACTGTGAATGTTGGTCCCATTAGAAAAAAAAAATGGAAACCAGTGCTCAAAATCTGAAAAATAAACTGCAACTGAGGATATGAATATGCCTATTCAACATCAGCACAAAGGAGTAGAAGAAGACCTTGCTTGTTGATTTGAATTGTACAGTAGCTGCGGTGAAAATAACTCAGTGTCTTTCCATTTGTGTTTGTGCACATATCCGCAGGAATAATAATAATAAAAAAAACACACTACCTAAGAGAATGGAGAATGAATTTTTGTTAAAGTATTTCAGAAAAAGCTTTTTTCACTTTAGCTAGGGTCATACCTCCAGGGCTGAAAATGGTCGGCTGCACACTTAAAAACTAACAAAGGTCTGAATTAGCCATATAATTGTACCATCTTGATGACTTGGGGATCTAATTGCATTGCAACTTACCCTCTGAGCAGAAGCACTGATACAGGTCAATGCCGTCCACACAAATACCACCGTTCTGGCATGGCTTTGACTCACACTCATTGAGATTTACTTCACAAAATGACCCTCCAAACCCTGCAGGATATATAAAAAAACACTGTTATTGGAATCCTTTTGCCTGCTTTCATTCCTCAGCCAATTAGGATCAGCATGACTTTGTTTTCACAAACAAAAGCTGCTTTTCAAAGCTTGTATTGATTCAAAAGAGCTTGCTGGGCACATGCAGACTCAGCTCACTGGATCATTTAATCATGTTTAATAAGAGCCAGTCGTTGCCCTTCTGATTTATTACATTAAACAAGTCAAATCCAGTGATTTCTAAGATCAAAGTCAATCTGTACACAAAGGGAATCGCATGAAACAAATGACGTGCATCGGCGCACATGTGTCGACGCATTCACACCACACACACACACACCCATTAAAGACATGAAACGTGTCCGTGTTTAAGGCATGTTATCGCCAGTGCTACACAGGCTGTCTGTGGTATAACCTCACTCCGAGCTACCGAAGCAGCATTTGTTGCATCACCGTGTACAATGTGAATGTTTCACACAGCCAGCCGAGAACTGAAACAGAGCGTCTCAGGATCCAACCTGAGATGCTCTTCACAGCGAGGAATGCAGAAAGTGGCTATAAAAAGAACAATCGGAATAGGCAGTATTCTTCCAAATTAACACAGTACCGTTACACAATAACAACAACAACAACAACCAAACAAAAGCAACTGCTGCATTGCGAAAAAAAAATCTGCTATATGACAAAAACATTCTCATGCCAAGCAGGGCTTATGACAAAATAACAGTTTTTGGAAATAATGTTATGGTAAAAAAAAAAAAGTTGTTGCAAAGTTGTTCCTTTGAAATAAATGCTTATGTAAAAACAAACAGATGCTGCTGTCGAAAAAGAGTTTTTTGGTTGTAAAAAACACAATTTTTGCTCTGCAAAATCTGCTCTTGAGGAGAGTTTAAACACTTAATAATCTGGAAAAAAAAATTCTTCTTTTATAGCAAGCCACAACTGTTTTTTTTCTTTTATTTTCCCTTAGACATGCAAACATGCAAAATCATGCATGCATAATCAACCATTTGAGTTCATCCAATTTTTTTTTTTTTTTTGACCAAGGAGTTTGTCTGAGCACGAACTATTAGGTCAAAAGGCTGACGGCATGGGATACAGAATATAGTGAGGGAGGGTATCAGTAACATCTTTTTCACCACATTAGGTTGGCAAGCATTAGATAACGTGGATCGGATGCCAAGACTGCCGACCTGAACCATCTAGACGAGGCAGCATCTCACAGTTTTGCCCTTGAGTAGTGATCTGGGGAGAGCAGTTCGCCGCAGGTTGCTTTCATTTACATAAGAAATCACTCACAATCCTTCACCATGACATCTGCCGAGCATAAGTGCAACAGGAGTAATGGAGTTACGGTTATTGATTGGGTTACATGAACTTCTATGTAATAGCCATTCATTTGAAAAGAGATAGCAGAGCTTGTGCAGAACAGTGTCGGCTGAATTATGATTGGCTTGGCAGGAAAAAATGTTTTTATTTCAAACATTGTAACTCTATCCAGGAATAAGCTGCATGATTACACAACATTATACTGTCACTCTGTAATTGTACTATTATGTACTATGTAATTAACTATATATCCTTGACTTGCAGGACGTGGTTACCCTTGACTAGCCTCAGAGTAACTAACTGGTCAAGCCTCTTTTCCTTACTGCTCTCTTACCCCTGTCACTTCTGGCAGCTACTCTGTTGATAACATTGACATCCTCATGGAGGGGAATCAGAGTGATCACAAGCACAATATTATTAGCTAGTCCTGAAGGTGTAAAAGCATTATGCACCAGTTTTGGAACTATAGCATATAAGAAGGACTGCGGTTTATTAGCTGAAGCTGAGGTATTTACAGCGGCCAACTCCTTTAGTACAGCAGTCAGTATTGAGAAAAAATTCTCAGTCTCGCCATGTGCTCATTCTCCACCTGTTAATACACCTGCATGATAAATATAACACCTGTTAAAGGCTTGCTCACCTCTTTCACATGTGCAAGACACATTCTGTCCACCTTTGGTCTCTGCGCATATTAATGTGTGTTCGCTGCACATTCCAAATGAGCAAAGGTCAATATCCACAGAGCAATCTTTTCCCTTGAACCCTGCAATGAAAATTGAGTTAACAATGGAGATGGAGAATCCAACCAAGCTCTGGGAAATAAGCAGTAAATGGCTGAATTCATAAAGAGAGTAACACATATTACGCAACGCATATTTATGCGGCTGCGTGTTTTATTAGGTAAAGACACCTTTTCTTTTGGATTAATGGGGGTATTGATTTTCCCCTCGCAATCTACCTGCTATGCAGTATGCTAATTGAGTGAATCATTGACAGGGACCCACCCCACCAAACTGATCTATATCACATTTATCTGCCCCACCAAATGTATGTCTGCATGTCACTGATAGATACCCGTGTCAATATCCATTGTTGTAAATAAAGCACGAGCAGATGGTGTGACTGATACTCATTATATGTGTTTGTACAAATAAAGATGACTTAAAGGGAGGATCCTGAAATAGATTACTGTGTTTTCTTGATGAATCACATTGTTTAATCAGATAATGTAAAAAGAAAAAAAAAAAGGTTTGCAAACGTTGCATGGAGTACAGGATTTTAGGGTTTTGCTAACCCTTCAAACCAGAAACCTCTAAACAGGAAAAATGTACCCATAACCCCGTCACATTAATCTGTGTGCAGTCGCTGTCTGCAAAGTAGGTCTCACTCGCTGGCAAAAGAGTGAAATATTTCAAACATCACTTCTTAATGCAAATCCCTTTTATCAGAACTTGAATATAAAAACAGGACAGGAGTCATATTAGACCACATAGCTCCTGTTGTAAGCAGTCTCCACTTTCTTTACATTGTAGCCTGTATTCAGGGCATCAACACATCTATCTAGATGTTTGATGACCTTCCAACTACCCTTTTCTCATCATGTTATGTATTGCCTTGACTAGTTAATGGACAGCTATTGCCTCCAACAGAGTGTTTCAGAAGTGTTTAATAACCAATTGTGCATGCAATTCACTCTGAGGTTAATGTTGCATGAAGGAATGTCACATTTACAGTGTCACCATCTCCAAATGGGACTCCCTATTCTATCTGACAGCGACTAGTGGCTCAGACCAACTCTGCTCCAAAAAGAAAGATGGAGTGAAACTGTTTTCCACTTTATCTCTAAACATACAGGGGTAACAAGATAACCTACGATGTAGTGTGGAATTGAAGAAAAGTGATCATGTTCTCGTGTTCAGTGGTGAATGATAACCGCCGCGGGTCGTAACTATTCTTTGGCCTGGAGAACTGCTGTTCATCAGCATATTTAATCATTTCTCATCAACGATATTCTGGTTGCTTCACTGAGCCTGAAAAACAGGAAATCATGCTCTTGGATTGAAGTCACAGAATTCAGTTTAATAAATAAAATGATTATGTATGATTATGAAACCTGCATCTAAACCAAAGAGCCTTCTTTGTTGTTAGCAGGATAAAATACAATACAGAATTCAGTGAAATTTGGTGTAAAGTTAGGTACAGAGTGATTATTTTTTAGTTCTGATCAAATCAATTAATGCCACTGTGTGCACTGTCCCACCATGAAAGAACATTTATATTTCCCTGGATTAACCAGTTTAGGTCATGTCTATTTGCACCAAAGCATATTTTCCAACATTTTAAATGTGGGCTACTGCAAAAGACAGGGGATATTATACTAAAATATTTTCCTGGCATTGGTTCTAAACTTTGTGTACCTGTAGGCTTGAGTGAAATGTCATACTTGCTGAATGTCCTATGCAGTTGTAACCACATTTCGATGACATGCACATTGTAAGTCATGGTGACTTTGTGGTCACGAGTCTGAGTCAGTCGTGACAGGATTTAAGCATTCTCCAAAAAAGCCATGGCTGCCATCAACTAATTAGCATGATTGCCAATCATGATGTGTGTTCTGATGCAGACTGAACTAAAAATTTGTATTTTCTGCCACTAAAGCAACAAATCTGGAGAAGTGTGCACCCTTGGCTTAAGTATCTGAGAGTTGTTTGCAGTATATATTTCTTAAAAAAGCGTCCTTAATAAAACTGGACAACACAGACGTACTGTACTGAATTGCAAACAGTGGCAGGAATTGGTCTCAACACAAGATTGGAAAACAGTGATGTATTTTTCATTTTTGTGTTGTTTTTTTTTATAAGGATAAGCAAACAAATCTGATGGACCATTAATCTAATTGAATTTCTGAAAAGATAAAGTGATCAAAAACACCTGTCTATAAATCTGTCAATGAAACCAAACCAGTAATGGAAGTTTTACCGACACATCTGTGTTCTGTTTTGGCCCAAATCTAATTTAAGCAAAAGGCAGAAAAACAATAAGAGCATATTATTTACAGGGATGCATTTGCTGCATCCATAATGTCATAAAAACGCACCATGTAACAGGTGCTGTACATGTTTCAAGGTAGTAAATGTTTTAATGACTTCACCTACATTTGTGTTGATTTATTGTGCAGTAAACTAGGTATATTCGGCTGAGGGAAAGAGACACAGCAGTGATATTGTTTCACTACATCAAACTGAAACAATGAATATATATGTGGAGAGTTTCAAAAGAATAAAAAAAAGCAAAATATCCAGCATAACCTGTGCAGTTCTGGAATATATTAAGAAAATTTACCACAACAGACCCATTACTCAGTGCCAGAGTGCTGCACCCTGTCAACACCTATGCTTTGTGGATTTTATTTTTCAAATATTTGTCTGTAATCCTGTTCTGTGGATTGGGCTGTTTACTATTGAATGTGACATTGGACTTGTAATGCCAAGTGGTTTGGCTGTGACATTCTGACTTGTGCAATCAAGTAGTGATTAAGTATTTTATTACTGGAGGGCATAGTAAAATCAGCCGCACACTGAGTAATGCAACACCACCCCCTATTAAAGACTGATTATGGATCTTTTTTTTTCTGGAACATGTGTTGTAAAATGTCTAACATATAGAAATATGTAAAACATGGTGTCACAATGAAAGGGCAATGCTGGAAATTGAATCTAAGTTTAATTAGAAATGTCATGTTTACATGCATTAGTGCAAAAGAAAACAGTGTTGTATTCTTTACATGTCCGCTGATGTTGATTTGAACCTTGACCTTGAAAAATAAAATGTGAAAATCTAATTATTTATTAGACCTAACCCGTAATAAAGATTTATTACTTCTATTTGCTCGTGTAGAGCCTTTTTAGATTCTTATTTTAATGGGTTTGTAGCCTGCATTCAAACTTTCAAAAGACCAGGGTAACTGATAATTCCTGTCTTTGCTATCTTTGGAAGCACATCTTGAACAAAGCTTGAAAAATGATCAAAGTAAACAAACAAGTTTGCATGTAAATGTATGAGAAATAATCTTTTCATATATTCCCAAGGTACAGTTCAAAGAAAATTAATAGCATGATATTTTTGTAAACATGCTCAATAATACACAAGTACTTGGTACTTACCAAGAGGACAATGACAAATGTAGTCATTTATCAGATCCATACACGAGCCTCCATTTAGACATGGCTGCGACCAGCAATCATTTACACCCTCAGAGCAGGTCCTTCCTGCAGGATAAAGCAAGAGAAACAAATAAACTGTTTCATAAAATGTTTCAACTAATACATCTTGCTGTCTCTGTGGGCATTTAATAATTATTGGAAGTTGTGAAGCTGTAATATGTGAATAATAGTCCTAACCACAACAACACTCAGAACAGAAGCAGTGCACATTTCTGTTTATAGTCTCAACAATGAGCAACACCTGCTTTATTGAAGACAGGATTTTATTTCATGAGGCAGCTGATTATCTCTAATTCTACTGGCTCAAAACGTGATTGAATGATTATGTGTTCAAGATGTTGCAGCTTGTATGTATGCCTCAATATAACCTCTATTTTAGTATCCTCTGGGCAAGAGTTAGACATTGAAACGATTTAAGATTTTACTGACAAATTTAAAGCTCCAATAGGTCTGGCCTCTGGCAGTATTTCAGACCTCTTAGTTCTCTATGAGCCAGAGAGCTCATAGAGAACTAACCATCTTACATCCTCAGGCACTGCTCTTTCTATCTGTACTTCTGCCTACACCAAAGGTAATTGTACATTTGCCATCATGACCCCATACACCGGCAAGTGCTCTGTTAATCATGTCCTTTAAGATACTGACATAATTAAGGTAGCTGCTGACTGTACCTCCAGTCTAAATGCTATAAGTCACACTTTGTACGACACACTCACAGTGATACGGAGCCATATCATCATGCCAGTAAGTGTTAACAAATTACTGCTCATTACATTACTGCACCATTGTTCAATTTAGACATTTTTATAAGGCATGACTATTTTAAATGTACATTTTCTAACTTACAGCACAACTTTTTTCAGTATAGAAGTTTAATTATTGACATTGAACATTTACATTGATCATAAATACAACATTAGCTACAGCTTAGCCTCAAAACATCCGCTAAACATGGGAGAGGTGTTAAATAAATATCACAAGAAACTGGTGTTTTAATAACTGTGATATATGAATTCATACCTTAAAGCAACATGCTTTTGCATGCAGTTAAGTTCTAAATAATTCCCCAATACAAGTGAATTATATTTATACTATATTCAATATTGCAATGAGGCAAATACACTATTTTTATCTTGTTCTAATGCTTAATGATTTACACAAGGCAGCCACCGTCCCGATGCTATCGAATAGCATTATGACAATTAAGAAACTGTTTTTTATTCATATGTCTATATAAACACTGAAACCTGCTCTAAAATTTGATATTCCTGTGGCTCAACATACTAATGGCTGTAAATAGGCTCACATTCACATCAGATGGTCTCATACCCTCAAACCCTGGGGGGCAGTGGCACCGATAATCACTGATTAGGTCCACACAGGTGGCTCCGCTTGCACAGGGGAAGCTGTTGCACTCATTTGTTTCCAGTTCACAGAGCGACCCTTCAAATCCGAGCATGCAGCGGCAGGTGAAGTTATACTGCTGGTCCAGGCAAACACCATGTTCAGAGCAGTGGTGGCCAACACAGTAATCAATGTCCTCCTCACAGTAGATGCCTGTGTATCCTCTGGGACAAAGGCAGCTACCGACAGATTAAAGAGAATTCCTTAATAATGTAGAGAGTAAGAGAAATTCTTTCAACCCTGAAGGAAAGGAACGGTAAATGTCACGGCTTTTACAATCATTGACACTCTGATGCCTGAATGGCCTGAAGACAATCAAGAATTGAACACCCACCTGTAACCATCAATCTCATCCACACAAGTGGCTCCATTCTGACACCAATGTTGAACACAATTGTTGACATTTATGCGGCAGTTCTGACCAGACCATCCAGGTGCACAGATACAGGTATAGCTACTAGGATTATTCAGCATGCATCGTCCTCCGTTGGCACATGGCTGTTGATAGAAGATAGAGCTGTTAGATACAGGTCGTAAAAAAAGAGGCTTCATGCACAAAAATGAAATCATTTAATCTTCCTGATAATATCTTAGACTGGGCTGGGCCCATTCTATTCAAAAATATAACCATTATTTTACAATGCAACCCCTCATCCAGGCTTGCTTCTGGCTGCCTGAGAATGAGCTTCATTACAGCCACATGACACACTCATGAATACTGATTCATGCTTTATACTTGGTTCACTCAGTATTCCATGTAGCATCTACATCATGTCTTACAAGACAAGATCAATGGTCATTGAGGGCTAAACCTCCCAAGTGTTCTGTGTGGCAAAACAAATACGCCTGCTCGCTGGTACATGTGTATATATATAGCAGAGGGGAAACAAAGGGACAGAGGAAGAGCTGGCTTGTGCGACAGTGTATAATGCAGACATCATGGCATTTTTGTAAGGGGGCCAACACAAGCCTTTCTCCACAGTGAGTGATCATCTCCATCTGTCATCTGAAGAAGCTCCTCCGTTCAGGTTTGGTTGCTTTTTTTAAACCCAGAGGGTTGATTCATCTACATGCGAAGGAACACGCGCATTCAAAAAATACAAACATTCAGGGAAATATTCAGTAGCACTCATCTGCGTCAGTTGGCAGCGGTCTTTTGAGTCCTGTAAATGCGTTCCCCATGTGCACGCCAAGTGCAAAAAACCCTGACAAACAATCACACACTTTCGGCTTTGTCTTCCTCCACTGTGACTGCTTAAAAATTTGGATGATGTGCAAACACATTCAAACTTGAAAAAAAAAAATGACATAAAAATGTGCTTCACTGATTTTAAATATGCAGCGGACAGCATGCTGGGAATTCTGTGAGCATAATGTGAATATATATTCCAGCACGATAGTCACTAATGAGGTGTTTTTGTACTTACCGTCAGGTTATTGGTTTGCATCTGTTACTTAACTAAAACTATTGGTCCTTTTATGTGTCAAATGTATCAATAAAAGTCATACGAAAGCAGTGATTGCCCTCATTAGTCAAGGATTTCATACAGCTTCCTACACAGGCGAACCAACATACTCCACAGCTTCAGCACCAACTGATCGCTGAGTTTATGGATTATCGCTGTCAATCTTCCTGCGGGACATATGCTTATTTTTATCCCTGTGTAGAACAAAGGATTATCCCCCATATTATAAATAAGATACTGAATTAATATTTAATATCTTCTCACCTACGTACTCAGTGTTATAATTCAGCTTGTGGTGACAGTTTGCACATCTTTTGCAGGTTATATGAATAACTGTGAATTACATAACATATAAAAGTTAAACTAAGAGCAGACTGTGCTTTCTGCAAGTTCTCACACCAAAGTGTCAATCACAGTGCACAATCAGCTCAATTAAATGCCAGTGTCGTGTTGAGTTCTGTGTTCTTACATAACAGAAATGGCAGATCAAAATATGGAAAATCACATAAAACGTCCTCTGTTTTGGTTCCCCACTGTTGGGATAATGTTGCTGAACTGCTGTAGAGCATGCATAGAAATTGTTTAATTGCTTCAAGAGAAATAAACAAAAAGATAAGGAGCCATTTAATCATGTATAAGACCAAAGAGAGATACTCTAACATGTGGAGAAGAACAACCCATGAGGGAAAATAGTATGTTAAATTGCTTTTACCCACTTGGAGGTTTTGAGGACAGGGTACACGGCAGACATATTCAAGAGCATCTGGGAGATCCAAACACTGAGTCTTCGGTGGACATGTGTTGTTGGGTAGAGCACAAGCATCTACATCAACTTCACAATTCTTTCCCAGAAATCCTGAAAGAAAAGATTTATTAGAGTTAATGTATTTTTTCTTAAGGACCACGAGCACCTGGCCTTGTGTTTGACTAGAGCCTCAATAAAATTCTTAGTATAAGTTTAAATTTTCAAACATTTGTTCACATTTACTGTTTATTCTTATTACCGTTTATTCATCTAATCCTTCTCCCGATTTTAATACTCATCTACTGTATGACCATTACCAGATTAGTGGATGACAAGTGGTTAGTAATACAGCAAACACTTGTCCATAAAGGACTTATTAAAGTGGTGTAATTGGAAATAACATCTGATTTGTTCCCAGATATTATGCATTTAGAATACCCAATAGTTGAATGGACTATGAACTAAAATGATTAATTATGTACGCTTTAGGAGAGTGAGAACTGTCCACTAGTTTGGCTTTACACACCACTGTTGTTGAGGAAACATGTATTATTGAGTCGGTACAACATAATATATTCAGTGGCAGGTAGGGCTTTGGGAGAAAAAAAATAGTCATAGGCCAGCAACTTATAATTCCACCCATGTCTCAAGACTTTGCCAGGTACTGTGGTCCAGCTCTCAGTTGACTATTTTCTTACACTGCAGAACTCACTTCACCATGAGAAGATGCGGCAGATGAGGCATATGAGCGGAAGAGGCTTAGGTTTACTGAGATAACAGATGAGATTTAGTTGCAAGGCTGGAAAGCCAGGGTACGCCCTGTGGAATTTCGTTACCATGGATCTGTGGCCACATCTAGTACCAGTTTACTCAGGGAGTTAGGGATTCATGATCAGGGATTACGGCAGGCAGCAAAGGCAGCTTCAGAGGCAGCTGAAAAGAGCAACCGATGGCTGTGGCTGAAAAGAAAAGGCACCAGCTTGTGTGCAAATGATGGATATCGATGCCATGTTTAAGATAGGAGATACAGTGATATCAGTGTCAAGTCAATGTTTAAACAATACTGCATACTCACTGTATAATCATCGTACATGTTTAAAAAGCTTTTGAGCATCCATTATATTCAAAATAGGCTTATAGTTATCATTAATAGCAAGAGTGCAAATACAGGTGAATTTGTCAAATGTGTACAGGTTCCTAAATATACTGACAGGCCAGCATGGATGGATACAGTTCTGATCTGTGCTCTGAGCAGGTGTAACGTGGGCGGTAACGATAACTGTTGAGCCTGCTGGGGGTGTCGTGGGTCTAATTCAACTTGACATCTGTGATGGGAGGCTCCCACTCGATAACCCCGGTGACATAGCCATCAGCCCACCCCCTCATTCCTCTAACGTCACAGCAAGATTTCCACTAGACGCTTGCCCAAAAAGCACAAGGGACAGTCACATCAGATCTGATGTATTGTAAAATGAGCATTACAAAAGAAAAAAAATGCACTATTGTTATATAAATGGTCACATTTAAAATAACATTTTTGCATGGCTGGACTGGACTGGACTGAGGATCACCATTAGGATTAAGTGACAGATGATATACAGTAAAGAGCACTGTCATTGTGAATTGTTTTCTCCAACTTAGTAAAGTTCCTTTTTGTTAATAAAGCAGGATTAAGCTTAAAGTCAGAGGCTGTCATAGCTTTTTTCATTACCAGCACTTTAAACGCATGGTTTTTATGTCATAATTTCATTGTTAATTACTATTCTGAAAGTTTGGATTCAAGCCTGCTGGCCTGTAAAAGAGTTCCCAAGTTCTCCTTGTCTGAAAAGGATTCCTCAGGTTTTCTGCCTAAGTTCAAAGACATGACAGTTAAGTGAACTGGAAACTCTAAATTCCCTGTAGGTATGACTTTGTTTTTCTGTCTGTGTGTTAGCCCCGAGACCGACTGGCAACCTGTCCAGGGTTTGCCCCATGTCTCTCCCAATGCATGCTGGAATCTCCAGAGTCTCCGGCACCCCAACAACTGTGAACTGGATAAGCGGTATAGGAAATGGATGGATGGATGGATGAACACTTCAAGCAATCTTTTAAACTATAGCGAGTTGCACCTTAAACACTTCACGAGCTGACATTATTAATCAGTTGATGAAAATACAATGCAACCTCTGAATGTCACCTTAAATAGTGACTCTAATGTGCCTTGCTTCAACAACTGATGAGGCAAACAGATTCTGTGACCCATGTGTCATTTACACTGATATTGTCCTTCAGTGTTTAATTGAACAAGAGCGTGCAAACACGATGTTTCATAGTCTGATACATTTGCTAAAAATAACAGAGGCATATTCTTGCGAGAAAAACATCACCTGGCCATAAAGATGCTCTGCCCACTGTGTCTTTGGGCTGTACGTGCAGAAACATGTTCCAGTAAATCCGGCAGCACTTGCCAGACACGATAACCCTGCCAACATCATGACGCTTCCGTGAGTGGCTCATCAGTTTACATTCAGTGAATGTAAATTCAAGCTCAGCCCGTCAGGCACAATAAGCAATTACAGGAACATTTTATTAATGACAGTTTCATAATATGATATTATGAAACTCTCATTAATATATTTGCACAATTTGGTTGCATTATTGAGCTTTGGCAATGAGCTTGGTGATTTTTCTCAGCTATCATTCACAGTCCAGGGCTGTAAAGTGATACTGTGAACATTGTGACAAAGACCCCGGCTGTGCCTTGTTGCCTCTATACCGCACAGTGGTGCATGCTGTGATCAGTAGTAGGCTGAGAAGCAGCCTTTTCTTAACTTTTAATTTTATCTCATCTGAGTGCTTTATTTAAAGGACCAGTATGTAGGATTTCTAATTGCAACTGCCTTGTCTCACCCTTTACTGTCAAAGAGTGTTTAGTTTGTGTATTCTGGGCTACTGTTCGGGTAACAAAAAAACAAAACATTTTTTTGTTGATTAACTAATGAAACACAGTAATGCATATTTTATTTCTTGTAATATTCTGTAAATACAGTCCCCTAAATCTTACACACTGAACCTTTAAACAAAATTTCATAGTAGTAAAGCAAAATAAAACAGAATAGAAAATATTTTTTAGTAAAGTCAATAAATATCACTCATGAAAAATTAAATCATGCTGTTAAATCATGCTCTGTAGCCTAACTTCCTCAGGCAGGATGTGTCACAGTCAGGGGTCCCCGCTGGCAAAGGCTAATCACCTTTAGTTTTCAGAGTACACTGAGAAGGCCAGAGGGTCCCGTTCACTGCATACAAGTTTAAATGGTCTGCAGTGCTGCCTGCCACCGCAGCTAATACAGCTAACATCTTAACACTGAAATGTTAATACAAAGCACTAGTCCTGGCCGTAGCCCAACGTACCTGTAGGACATTGGCACTCGTAGCGTCCTAGCAAGTCAAAGCATGTGCCATTGTGCTGACAGGGGTTGGAGTCGCATTCACTGATCTCAGTCTCACACTTTGCTCCTGAGGACAGAGGTAAAAAAAAAAAAAAAAGTTTCAACTAGTTCTTCACATTGAGCTCATTGTGAGTTATAACATATTATGTATGTCATTACCATTATATTGGCATGTTTTTTGGCAAACAGACTTTTCTCATATAAATGGAAGATCCCAGAAAAATTGTTCTCATATTCAGTAAAAGAACATTCTGACCATCTGAATCATAGTAAACAAATGTTTGTGGCCTAATTATAGGCCAATTAGCTTAGCTCGTTCTGT
The DNA here is from genome assembly GCA_028641955.1 of Protonibea diacanthus. Taxonomy (NCBI): domain Eukaryota; kingdom Metazoa; phylum Chordata; class Actinopteri; family Sciaenidae; genus Protonibea; species Protonibea diacanthus. The sequence goes on from CM053989.1 coordinate 14,324,960, forward strand.
CCAAACCACACAAACGAATCTTTCTAACTATAAAGTTTAGTAATTAACATGTACAATTGTAAAAACATCTGTTCATGGTTTAGCAGGTGGACATTAACACTATGGAGCTGCTATGAAGCTGTTGGAAGGCAGATTGTTTTGAATCTTTGAACAGAGCCAGGCTAGACATTTCCCCAGCTTAAAGTCTTTATGCTGAGCTAAGTTAACTGAGCTTCATATTTAGTGTACAGATATGAGATTTAATAAGATGCTGCAGAGGTCAGGTGCTGATCCCCTGGAAACACAAAGAGAGATGTTAGAGAAAATGAACCCATGGTTGGACAGGCTCACTTCCTTGTTAAGAGAATGGACACTTAATAACTCCATCCGGGCTGAACAGAGCAGATGAGGTGGGGGATGCGGTTTGGTTGATAGAAGATTTGTTTGGTGCTCAGCTGCCTCAGCAGCTGCTGGTTCTACCGCTGTGGTTGGGGGTGGGTGTCTTCCAGCACAGGTTATTAATTTAAAATGTCCTATCATCAATAACAGAGCAGCAATGACATGTAGTGAAAGTCCCTTCTTGACAGCGGCACCCTCATGCTACAGCACAAACACTATGATTGATATCATCTGCACGGTAGTTGCTACAGGTCATTATATACAAAATATGCCATGCTGTGCGGCAGGGAATTGCACAAATGTGTCCTACTAAAATCTAAGAACACACTCATCTATGGCTGTAAATAAAAACAATTATGTAGTATTTCAGCTTTGTAATTATTATTATTAATTATATGTCTTAAAAGGGTCAGTTCACCCATATAAGAAAAGAGCATTTTTATAATAAATAATATATATAATAAATAAATAATAAGCAACAGTGTGTATATATAAAGCCAATTAACAGTTGTAACAGTCATAACAGTTCAATGTTCATCAATGTTGTTGTAATTGTAATGTAATAAAAAAAAAAGCCCTCAAAAATGAAACCTGAATGCTGAGGCTTGAGTAATGTATCCTGTGCTGTGATCTATGATAGAGTACGCCGGGTTTTCTGGGAAAAGCTTGAAATTAAATTGGCCTTTCTATGCTGCTTGGCTGGAAATTCCAAAGCAAAAATCCCAAGATGCCAGAAAATGATGAATTCTATCAGTCACTAAGACCTGCCATGGTGTAAGAGACAATTTTCCATTACTGAAGTGGCAACAGATTTCAGCTTTGAACAGAGGGAAAAAATCTTGTTCATGTAGTGCTATGTAAGGGCTTATCTGACTGACAGGTGAGTGTGTCAGGACTTAAAGCTAGATTGGGAAATACGCTATAGGCCAAACCCTGAGTACACTGGGGGAGAAAAAAAATATCACGTTTCACTGGTTGTTTAAGCAATAAAACAAGAGAAGAACAATTCGGTGCTGCTCCATCATAACCCTTACAATGTTGTTCTACAATCTGTGTTGTTCCATTATATCGATTTTTTGTCAAATAATGTTGAGAACAGAGAATGTAACAAATTCTGTATAAAGATGTTTGATATTGTATTACAATGACTCCCCTGTAGGTTCTTTGCTAGACAAAAATAAATAAATTTAAAAAAACGCATTAGCATCTAGCTCTAGTTATAAGTATGTCCTGACCTGGCTGTGCAGACTACGCACTGTTTTTGTAGTCATGTACCAAAATATCACTGTGTGGTTTCCAGTCAGAGAGCTCTTGAAATTATGCACTTATGAAAATAACACCTGCTTTTGTCTTTTTTTTTCTGTGAATTTATTCAGTCTTTTTTTAAGCATGGTAAATGAAGCATGGCTACACATTTCTTCCCACAGTTCTCTGCAACAACCTTTTTTTTGTTTGTTTGTTTGTTTATGTGGATCCCTTGTTTCTTTGCTTTTTTAGAACAGTTGTCATTGATGGCTTAACAAGTTTCAGCCATGTTCTGAGCTGGCAGCTAATTAGGAAGCAGTTTCCCGGAGTACTTGGATTAAATGCAATCAGCAGCAGGCCTTACAAATGTCAAGCCGGAAAGGCTACTGGTAAATAAGCTTCAAGGTTAAAAAATTGCTTCATCAATAGAACTGGCCTTTGCTTAAAAATCTGTGGTTGGCTTGTGTTTTAAGAATAACAAGCCAACCACATATTTTTGTCCTGAAATAATATTTTTTATTGTAAAAACATTTAGTTATGTCCCACATTGTATATTTTGGTGCAGTTTTTCTTCAGGTTGACTAACTAAAGCAGCAACAGCCATACTAATACTACTAATCATAAACAATGTAATTCACTGCAGGGAGTTCCTTTTTTTTCTTTGTCCACCACCTTAATGTGGTCAAAGGTCAGAGGTCAGTTATGGAATAGCAGTCCTTAAGCTGGCCGTGATGCAGCCTTATGAGACATTGATCAAAGTGGACGTGGACAACATAACCGAAAAATGACGGTTAAAGAGTTGCCTCCAGTCTCATTATGTTGCCCTGCTGACCTGTGTGCAATCAATGTACACTATCAGTGGTCTTTGAATGAACCCAAATGTGACCCCTCCTACCCAAACAAACTGTCCTCAGATGACTGATCAGATGATGAAACTATTTAGAATGTTTATTTAAAAAGCATTAATGTAATAAAAAGTCACATGTTTTAAAGCTCCTTATAGGGAAATTATTCATCTAAACATTGTATCAAATTAAAAAAAAAATAATGCTAACCTTATACACTTTTAGCTAGATTGTCAAAAATAGCAGAACACGTCCTCCCAGACACATGCACTAAGTCCATTTAACAGAGAAATGCAACTGCTTTATTTGAGCTGGATTTAGTCCATTTTCCCTTCCCATTAATTGTGTTTTATTTGTATTTATACTGTAACTGGTGTGCTGTCTTGGCTAGGTCTCTTCTTCAGAAAAGAGATTTCAATCTCAAGGGACTTCCTGCTTAAATTAAGGTTAAATGAAATAAAAGAGTCTAGCAAAATTGTGTTTTTTTATGTTCTCTATCTAACTGAGATGACCTAAAATTACCTAAAAAGATAACTTCACCTCGTGGCATTCTTTCCAAGACCATTTTGATGAAGATGGTTGGTGGTTCAGTCGGGTCTAGGTAGGGATTTTGGTGTGCTTTAAGTTGTGTTAGGCATTCTGGTTAAGACTCATATAATCCAACACTATAATCCACCACTAGCCTATAATCCATCACTGTAAGAATTCCTTCAAATTAAATTTGTCTGTCTTTTATGATAGCTATGCATAACAAAGTGTTGATAAAAGGCAGCAGAGAAGAACGTATTTCCCTCATAAAGCTCTTTATACGATATAAAATCATAATGGACACCTTACAGCCAATCAGAAATCACTATTTGCTTTGACCATAGAATAAGTGCCTTCATGTAAGCATGCACTTGATTTTACACGAGAATACACCATTTTATCATGACTTCTTCTAGCCATTTTTATATCATCAGCCTTAAAGCACCAACAATATGTACAACAAAAGACATAAAATAAACATTTATAGTGTATGGATTACTCTCAGCATGAAAACGTGTCAAATAGTGTGCAGAGGTCTGCAATTCCACTGTCTGAAAGAAGTGAGCTATTCAGAACAATGATTGCCTTCACTGCATATTTTGCACGTCTGCCTCGCATCTTCACATCACATTGGCAAACATTGTATATCCAGGATGTTTACATAAAAACACAACAAAGTCGAAAAATGTCGAGAAAGAACACACACATGTGCCAAGAGCATGTAACTGTCAAGCTATACCAGTTCTAAGTCAGATATTCTCCAAACATCAATCAGTCATTCCTTGCCCCATGACCAACCTCCCCACAAGGGTTTGTACAAATCGATTCACATGTTAAGATATCCTGCCAACAGACAGACAGATGGAAAGAGGCAAAAAACGGATAATAAAACAAATATTTCTCACCTGTGAAGCCAGGAGGGCATTTGCAGGTGTACTGTGGAGGGGATGATGGCTGACTTGTTGTAGTGCATGTGGCTCCATTCAAACAGCTGTTTGGTTCTATCAAGCAGGCATCGCCTACATACTGACAAAACTCTCCAATCCATCCTGGGGCACAAACACACTACAGCAAAATAGCACAATATTTGTGAGATCAGGATACTGTATGCATGCATTTATCAGCCCAAACCAACACAATTTAGCACACAGAGGAGTCCGCGAGAGCAACAAACGTTTGTTTTTACTCTACCGCCAATGCATTGACTTGCAACTGAAACAATTAACTGTGAGCGTTAAGTTGCTGACTTTCATTTTTAAGGATGTTTAGGAATCATGATGATAGGAATGGATGGATGATAGGAATCATGTAACTTTTAATCCTTGGGGAGCATGAATAAAAACAGAAATAATTTGTTCATCTGATGTGACTGTAAACGCCCTCAAATAAAATGGTCGTTTCACCCAAATTAGAGAAGAAGCCTTACCTCTTATAGTTACCAGCACAGATAGCTTTGGTTTCAAGTTTCAACATGTCAAATTTTGAGATATTCTCCTTTAAGATTTCCGTTCCACAACTCAGTGTGATGGTGAGTGGAGTTTGTGATATTCACAGCACTGAAAGATAACTTGAAATCAATTCATCAGTACCTTTTATTTCCAGAAAGAGTATCTTTGTTGTTCTAGATAATCATCACAGAGTTTAAGTAGTAGTATACATTTAAACCCATGTCCATGGCTGGATACTATTGTGCACACTGGAGAATTTTGACTTCAGGGTTTTCTGGCAGGAAGCATTTTTTTTTTGCCAAAAGGCTTTCTAACATGAAGTTGTGAAAGGGTTTGTTTTTACCCAGGGCGCAGTAGTTTTGTTGCCGAAACCTATCCAATCTCTAAATCTAAAAATCACAAGCCAACGCTGAATTTTTGTTTCACACAGGACACAAAGCCCAATTTCCTGTGTTTGAGCCATTCATTCACCACGCCCTGTTCCCTATATGGACTTGGTCTCTATACTATGTCACCTGCCTCCTAAAGAAAAGCTTTCTGGCCGAAAGCCTTTCTGGCGGTCAGCCCTGAAAGAAAAACTTCTTGGTAGCGTAAGAGAAAAAAAACGCTCTTTTCTTATTTGGGTGAACTGACCCTTTTAAGCTAGAAATGAACACTTTAACCTCAGCCATTTTTTTATTACAAATCCAATGTGCTGGAGTCGAGAGCCAAAAAAAAAAAAAAAAAACTGTCAAATTCTCATCCAAAAGGTTTGCTCTGTACGTCGAACGATAAAAACAGTTTTATGTGACCTCTAGTTTTATCCGTTAAGAGCGCCGTCATGACAGAGGGAATGAAATGAGCGAGTTACCTTTAATGAACTACCCAATGGTTTTTCCTACTCAAAGGAAAAGTGCATCAAGCACATAAATATAAATAAAAACATAAAAAGAAGAAATGGCCCATTTGCAGTGAGCAACACGTTTTGATTATGTCTGACCCCCACTGACACCAAGCATCTAAAAGTGGATTTTAGATTAAGAACACTCTCAGTGGTCTAATGGAACAAGACTGATGGAGAATAATTAGGAGCTATGGGGCATTACAGAGCAGTCTCAGGTGTTGTACAAAAACACAGACATTTGAGGAGACTGAGCAATAGAGAGGCAAATTAGACCAGAACCTGTGTGTCTGAGCAATGCGTCCACATACTCACGATGATTAATGGGTTAGAATTGGATTACTGCTGTCTGAAGACATCTTCTACCAGTGACGTTTATGTTATTCTCTTTGTTTCTTTATTTCAATTAATGACAGGTTTCCTTATGCATGGAACTTTAGAGACCGAAGATGGAAAGACGCTTTTATGCCGTGACATGCAGTAGCCTATTTTTATCTTAAAAAACCGGATACGTTCAGTAGACCTCATCTATCTGTTTGCACTCTGATGTTTTATGGATCAATGCATCATTAAAAGAAATCGCATTATTCGGTCTTTGAAAACTATTACATGTTGAAATGTAAATAAAATGCACACATAAATCTTTCTTTCAGAAACCCTTCTGTACTCGTGACATTTGATCCAGAAGTTGAAAAAGGCTGCTGTTCACTGGTGTCATCAGACAAATTGGCTGATTTGTTGCATTGCACACAATGAAAACAACAAATTAACCTCATTATATTTATTTTTTTAACCTTACAATGTAATACAAAGTTTTAAAAAAAAGTCTTACTACTAAAACAAGAACATTATCAGATGTATTATAGCTCTGCTTATTGTATGAGTGTGCCCACTTTCTGTTCATACTCTAGCTGCAGCATGAGTTATATTTTGTGGGCTTAGACGTATTTCATTAAGACTGAAACATTGAATTACTCACCTGATATCCGCCAATTATCCTCAAGCACAATCCCTCATTTAGGCAGTTGATATTGAGCAGCCTGCAGTAGTCAATTATTTCTTCACAATTCTTCCCGGAAAACCCTCTCAGACATCTGTTAAGAGGAGGTCAGTGTCATCAAAATCAATTCACCCTGAGCCTTGAGCACTAATAAGCCTTTTTTTGTGTGTCTTGTACAAGATACATAGGGTTATAATTTTGTTTTCTACACGACTGGTTCATGATGCAGACGATGGTGAGATAGTCTGTGCAAATTTTTCTGACCTGGAATGCCAAATGGGTGGAGTAGGAATATCAGGACAAATTAAGATCTCTTATAAATCATATATAATACTTTACTACAGCTGTAAAAATCCCAGTCCTTATTTAAATGATTGTCTAATATGCACACCTTGCTTAATTAACATCCCTAGAATTTTCATATACTGTATGTTTGATTCAAATTTCATTTAAAATTCTTCACAATATAAGAGTGATCATAACACCAAAACAAAGAAAGTACGTTTATCAATCATCAAAAAAGCCATCCATGAAATATGAAATTTCCTGGGTGTCGAGATCTAATTTTATACACTGAGTACTTAAAAGTAATCAGTCTTGTGATCTGGCACAGTACAGTAACTGAAGTGACTTCAGATGTATAGATGAATAGACAAGGATGTCCATTCCCATCAAACCAGTGGATCAGAAAACATATAAAATACCAAAAGTGAGTCACCAAAACACTTCTGCCTTGTCTGTTAAGAATGTGTGTCAATTTATATGACAGTACAACTTTAATTTGAATACAAGTTTAGTCGAGAAGATCTGAGAAGCTTTGTGAAGAACTGTTCTAAGTTAGTCCATTAGTCCATTTCTCAGTGCTTTCTTATTTCCCAGTCCTGCAGTATTTCTTTAGTTTCTTTCTTTCTTTCTTTTTAACTGTAGTCTTTAGAAAATATTTCTTATACAGGTGTAAATAGTGCATTTTGTTGGGGTCATACAGATCCAGGATGGACAGTTATCTGTTTTTTTATGGAGTCACAATAACACATAATTTACTTTTTAATTTTAAATACATTAAGATAAAATGCAACAGGTCCCATAATATGGTTCCCATGGTACTGAATCATCCAGTGTAACAACGTGGCTCAGTGATGTTTTTAATAGTGTTGTTTTGTTTTTAATATTTTTGGGACAGTAATAAAGCTGTATGACACAGATGAATAATCTATGTCAAGCATTGGATAGACAGACAATACTCCTAAGTAGGATTAATTCATTGTTGGTTTTGGTCTTTACATGGGATTTGTTGACAATAAGAAAAAATATATATATATATATCACCAGCCAAGACTGAAGCTTGAGGTCTGCCAGACAGGTATGTATTAGTGCTAGAGCTTTTAAATCAAATGTAAATCCTAATCACATTAAAAGGATGAAAAAAAGAATAAAAGACCCATTTTTATTCACTCTCAGTGGGAGACACATTGAAAAGACATTCCAATCATCTAGAAAGGGAGACTATGAGAGTGGCCCGTATTGGAAACCTGTATGTGTTTCACCTGCAGACATAATCATTTCCCCTGGACACACAGGTGGCATTGTTGAGACATGGTGACTGGCTGCACAGGTTCTGCTGCTTCCTGCATGCTGGGACCACATTACCATCTGCACAGACACATTCAGAGGCCTGCACACAGAGGCAAAACAAACCAGGTCAGCCGTCAGCTTGGGAAACCAGGGTTAGATTACACAAGGGTACATAAGATCACTAACCGTAGGAACAGTATCAATAAAAGAGAGACTCAGTGAAGTGATACAATTGTGCCTTGATTGATTCACTATAATTATTTGTTACTGACTGTGTGATTATATATCATCAAATCTAAGCAGGCGGGTAAATAATAGCTTTTATGTGTTTTAATATGAGTTTTAGAAATCACAAGAGGCTAATAAATGCTAATGGTCATGTAATACAAAGTTAAAGAGATTTGAATTTCGCATTAAGCTTCTGGAAAAATATCTATGTCAAGCTGCTGCAATATCAGGCGTTATTTTGATAAATGTCCCTTTTAGTCGGCTGTACTCTGGTATCCTTAGGTGGGTTGTGAAAATGTGTAGCACACTTTGCAAACTGTAATGAACAAAACAAAGGTCAGAGAAAGACAATTAGACCATTACTGTAGTTTCTCCAGTGTATCCCCGCGAACGTTAGAAACACCACTGCCTTTGCAAAATGTATGACCGCAATAGCATTTCCAGTGAAAGGTGAAAATTGCAGCAGGCATCCAATTACAAAAAGGCTCTGATGAGAGACATTTCAAACTGGCACTTAAGTATGCCCTGGGTCATTCAATCAAAATGCTGGAGGAAGCAAACACTCTTTCCCCATAGCTCATCTTGAGGAGTAAATATTAATTGCTGCTGCAGCCTTCAGAATGAAGCCATTTGATCTTGTTTCAAGACACTATATTAATTTCCATGTGCCATTTCTTGTTTATGTCCCACTGAGATAAAACAAATAGGGGAAATTAAGTCCTCACACGCTCCCCTGCAGTGCAAATTTGTTCCTCCTGACATGCGTACGACATGCAATCGAAGTCAACTCGGGAGTCACAGTAGAGGCCCCCAAATTTTTCTGGGCAATGACAAACAAATCCGTCGTGGCTCTCCTCGCATACGCCACCATTTAAGCATGGATTTGGATCACAGGGGGCTTTCTTCTTCTCACAACGTGGGCCTGCAAAATAGAAAAAAAGTATTTCAGTTTTAATTGGATTATAAGAATTGTATTCATATCTAGAAACTATAATATTTAAAAACCTGCAAACACGTGTTCTATAAACTCTGTAAACTCTTAAACCCCAAGTGGTAAACATGATGGGACAGGTACAGTTTATTCCTTACAGACATGGCTGACGTGACTATAATCTACAGAGGAATGGATGATTGACATATTTAATCAATAATTACATGGGGCAGAGGCATAATGAGGTCTACTTTGTCACTCTGCACGCATACAATATAAACAAATATTCTCACAGTTAACCTAGACTTAACTGTGCACTGAATCCTATCGAGCAGAAACTAAATATCCAATTCAGAAATAAACCACACCAACTGGAAAATCATTAAAACCACCAAGAAGAAAGCTCATATGGGAAAGTGAATGAAAAAGTTATTTACTGTAGTTCATGGTGCTGCACAGTACTGTGCCTGTTCATAGAGGTAACATCATTCATTTTTAAGCAATTCACTTTAGGGGAAGCCAAACTTACAGTGAAGAAAATGTTCTGTACAGCTAACAAACCTAAAAATAAATTATTAGGTTTGGATCACCAAAAATGCATAGCTTTCTGTGAAAGCTAGAAATAGGGAGTTGAGTGAGTGGTGTTATGTTTTTTTTTTTGTTTTTTTTCTGCAAAGGAGAACTGCCTCCATCTCAGGGTGTTGTGTTTGATGCTGTGTGTGTGTGTGTGTGTGTGTATTAAACATTGTGTTTGTACGACATAGGAGGACTGGTGTTGTCGGCCTGCAGCTGCCATCCTGTGAAGTCAGGTCTTCTGTAGTTTGGCAGCAGTTCGGTATATTGATCATTATAGATGATGAATTAGCTCATACAGACAGATAACACAACAGTTCCTAACTTGTAAAGTATGACATTTCAATCCTGTGTGGGCACAAAAATAAGTTGATACCTCTGTACCAAATACAGTAATAAAAGCAAAAGAAGATTTATAAATGATTTTCATGGAGGATTTTCACTGAACTCTAAACTGCAACCTGGTTCTTAAGTACTTTCTGAGATAAAGTAATTCTGAACTAAGCTGTAGCCAGTAGTTTTCTAAATACCGCAGTACCACAACACTTTCACCACTACCAGCTTAACCAGAGACAGAGTAATGCCGTAGTGACATTGTATGCAAAGGATAAAATTAGACTGAATTCACTGGAGGTTCAAGGTGAAAAAAATTTGATGTTATTCCCTGGTGAGGGTTTTCATTTTTGTGTTCCTCACAAGGTGCCTACACATTTATCTTTCCAGTGACTCTTTCTTTGCATATTTTCTTTAATCCCCCTGCTGATACAAGTGCTCATGTCCCAGAGGCTCCTCATAGCCTCCTCTGTGGGCATCAATCTTACTGTGTACAACTTCAGGGCTTGCTTTTTCCTCAACTCATTTTCCACAAGAAATTGAGTTTTCATAACAGGTCCACTAAAAGTTACACCAATACAAACTAGCATATTTTTAGGAACACCTCCATCTGTCACATACATGTATGACATAGATAATGGTTGTAGCATCATTCTACACTCATGAGAATCCTAATTCCTGTTTTCCTAATATTAGTTTAGGTCTTGCATGGTTTAGTATAACTGGCTCTATTTTTATGATCATCTGTATTTGTACTGGGGTTTATGTCTAACACAGATCTGTTCAACTCCAACACCCTTATCATTGCAGTGATTATGAACTGCAGCAGTCTAATATTCATAAAGATACAGCATTGTGTCAGTATCTAATTAAATTGTTCAACAAGGGTAATGACTGTATACATAGTCCAAATTAAACTTTTTAAAATTTGATATTACTACCAACAAGATTACAAAAACAATTAACACCTTACACCAAATGGAAATGGTCCCATAAAGATGGTAATGCCTTGCAACAAATACCCTAGAGGTAGTGCAGAGGAGAGTCAAATCAAAAGAAAATCTCATTTGAAACGTCCCATGAGTTTGGCTCATTATTCTGTGCGCATAGACTTTGGCCTATGAGGGCAGCCAGCGCTGGAGCAGCCACTAACTTCCAGTTGATTAATGAGGCAACTGCAGCAGGGAGGTAGAGGAAGCACAAGCTCCACAGAACTCCCAAGAAGCTGATGCGACAGCAGGACACCATGACTATGCGAAAGCACCCAGTGGAGTCCGCTGACTTGAGAGAGCAGTAGCAATTAAAGCAAATTAGATAAAACGTGCAAAGGCAAGGCGGTACATGTAACTCACCAATTTGTTTCTGATGTGAATTTTATCCATTTTATGTTCAAAATCAGAAAATGGCAGCATTTTCGCTATCCCACTGATTTCTTGAGTTTTACCAACTGTCTTTTTGGTCTAACAATTGTCTTATTGGTTGTTTGTTGAACAAGTGAATGGCATTTTCTGTTTTTCAGGTGTGTGTTAGGTCATCATCAACCTCAAAACCCATCGTTTATCATCTGATGATGATTTAGCCTCTTCAGACAAGGACTAATGTGCGACCAACAAATATCCAGGCCAAGACCTCATCTGCAGTGCGATTAGCAACTTCATGCGCAATAATGACGGAATAAAACTTCTAAGCTTATCTCGATAAACAATTATCTGCATATGAATGATATCCTTGTCAGATGATAGTCGATGGGTTGCAAGTCCACTCCATCTGTACTACTCAGATATGACTGGTTCGGACTACAAATACTGTAGAAACTAGAACTCTTCCGATGCCAAATTCTTGGTCCCTTGACTACAGATTCCTTATTCATAAAATAAAATATGTGTCCTTTGTGTGATTATAAACATTCAGCTTTCACTTCAGCATACTTTTCTTATTCACTATGTACAAGAAGATGAAAGCAAAGCGATATTTAACGTTCAATAAGTTCAAGGTTCCTCCACCCCACCCATTCCACTCCCAGCACCGGACTTTCCTTCGCTACTGTATAGACTTAATCTTCTCTTGCAAAACCGGATACCAGACAGTGTTGGAAGTAACCTTGAAACCACTTCTCCAAAATAATAAGCTGAAAGCATGGGCTGGACTCGAAAGGCAAAGCTATGACACTTCAAGAATGCTGCCAAGACAAATTGTGCTCCAAACAAAACAATGAATCAATGTGAAGAGCCACCTGGAGTTTTTACTCCAGAAAGTTCATTGCAGGCTTGGTTTTACAGCAGACAGTGATATCCAGGGCAACCGGAGAAGTATCCAGGTCTTGTAACCCATTTGTGTGTGATACCCATTAACCTAACTGTACGTTACTGGAGCAAATGAGACTCATTACCTAAATAATGGCTGAAGCAGAAATGTCTCATAAACAATCTCACCAGATCATGAGTGCCACCCAATGCTCGTACACTCAGACTTCACAGTCTGAATCGCACAGGAACACAATTTAGAAAATGAAAAGATATCTTCCAATTGTGTATGATTCCCTTTTATTAATGATTCAAGGGGAGAGGTATTAGAATACTGACTTAGCTAAAGTGGCTATTGTAAGCTGAATAGACCACCAAACCGGTGCATATAAAACACACAGGTTTGGTGGTCTCAAATGATTTACAAATTGGATTCTGTAAATCATTACAGACTCTGGAAGGCATGAGAAAGAACAGACATCTGATGCTGAACACCATAAATTAGACTTTTGGATCTGCTTCATCTTCAATATTAAAAACTGAAACATGAAAAAGAAAAACTGAGGGCTGTTGTGTGTGTTCTTTTTTTTTTTTTTAGCAAGCTCATAGAAGTCCAGGATCAAAGTTCTGATTTAATATGCTCAGCATAAACAATATACAATAAATCCCGTTTTAATTGATTGCTGTAAACCTTTGTTTTATCAACTGCGACACGCTCAGTTAGCCGGCCGCTTAGCCCTTGCTTTTTACAACTGCATGTCACTGGTCGTAACATGAGGTATTTGAAGTGGCTGCATCATATATTATGATGACAAATATAACGGAAGCAGGTTTGAAGCCCACAAGGAAATGCTGATCTTTAAAAGATATATTGCTTTTGAGGTTCTCCACTTTGACCTTCTCCAAAGATAGTTGGCCCTTCGAGGCAAATGACATGTGCGTATGGAAATGGGATGCAGCTAAAATCTTCCCCACCGCCTTTGGTAAATAGCATCATGAAGAAATGATCGGTTGTCTATGATCCGCCTCTCAGGGATCAAAATTGTATTGAGATTCATTCATTCATAGATGATGTATTCATTCTCTTACTGTAGTGACAGATATTATATATATTATATCAACATCGAGCTGAATAAGAGCTGCTTACCAGAGAATCCTGCGTTGCATATGCATCTGAAGGAGCCAGGCAACACTCGAACACATGTCCCATTTTCACAAATTCTGTCACAGTTTTCTTTCCCAACGACTTCAGAGCAGTTGACCCCTAAAACGAATGGCAATTCAGTTGACTACTACACAGAAACATACGGAGATATATGTCCTGATTATGAAGTTGCATGCACAGAGCCACAGCTGATGCTATTTATTTGAATTTCTAATTTCAAAAAATGAAAATGAGATCAGTACTGTAGATAGAACCGCTGAAGAGAGAATGTGTTGACTGTAAAAAAGAAGTCATTTGGCATGCAAACAGTTTTAATATTAATTCTGTTTGCATTACATGCGAGTGTCTGGCTTTATGCGGAATAACATTGACTTGATGTGTTCAGTAAATATATAACTGAGAAGGCAGCCTGCATTGAATTTTTTTGTTACTTTTATATTCTTTCAGTTACTCTCTTCTGTCAAATTCATCAATCAGATTATACACAAGCATGATAGGCATCTCTGGAGAGATGGTGTTCTTTCATTCAGACTCAATACATCACATAATATCTGATATAAAATAATTCCACTGTACAACAGAGGTAAAAAATAAAAAAAAACAGTTAAGTGTGGTGAATTATTAGATGTTTTTGATCTGGCTCTAATTCAAAAGAGAGCCAAACAAATGGGATTTGTGGGTTTTGTCCTTACCTGTAAAATGTGGAGGACACAGACATTTATATGTTCTGTGGTTCGGATCTGTGGATCCATTGCTCAAACAGACTCCTTTGTTTTCACAAGGGTTATCCAAACAAGCATCAGACTTTTCACAGAACCTCCCCGAGTAGTGGTGGTGGCATCGACAGTGGTATGCACCTTCCCAGCGGCCTGTTTGACAAATACCGCTCCCCGAACAAAGTCGAAGCAGAGGAGAAGCCTGACAAAGTTGCACTTTAACAGACACGTTGAGCCTTAAGCCAAGCTTGCACAGCTGCGTGTCTCCCTCATGCAGAGCGATGAAATAATGATGACCGGGGACTAGCCACTTGGCCTCAACGTGTTGGTTTTCATATATATTGTCAGGGAAAAGAAACTGATCTTTTATCAGTCCGTTTGTGGAACAGCTTTCAAAGTTGTCTTCTGACACACTGAGGAGTCTGATGCCATATGACTTTAGCGTTTCATCGGCAGACATCAGCAGTTTGTCTCCGTGCTGCAGCTGAAGTGGGCATATCTGAGGGTACCCGTGGTGCCCAGATGATTCCTCCTCCACGTGTGAATCCCAACACTCGGCAAAGCTCCTACAGATGTTTCCTACGAGAGTCCAGTTCACATGGATTGTGTGTTGTTTATGGTGCCATTCAAGTGAGGCTTGCCTGTTGCAAACTGTTTGACAGTGGATCGTGTGGACAACCACAAAGACAGCAATTAAGTGTAATGGTAACGCCCCCATGTTTCCACTCTCCTAATATTTTAATTGAAATGACTTTTAAATGTAACTTGTGTCAGTTGGGCAATGGAAGACTCAAATGTGCTGTATTGGACTTCATGAGATGCTGTTCCATGCACTTCACAAGGTCCACATGAATAGGAAAAACCTGAGGAGACAAAGTTTGTGATTAATGATTTGCAAAAGTTTAATTTGTACATGAATGTCAAAAAAGTTTAAAACCTGATTAAAAAGAGGCCAGCGGACGCAGGGACCACACTGCTATCATGAAGACTTTGTTTCATTGTAACACATAGACGTCAGCGAGTCTAGCAGAGCTGTCATAATCATATGCAGTGCTGCTGACCACCAAGTGTGTCACAGCAGCCTCAGGTTCCCTGAGGTTTCTACAGAGAGTGACAATGTCAGATAAAATATTCTCTCTCCCCTGCCGGTGCCTCAGTGTCTAGCAGTGAGATGAGTTAAAGCAGACAGCATTGTCTTTTTCCCTCAGGCCCTTTTCATACGTGTGCACAAGATAAAACAACAAAGTAGAGAAGCCTCCCTGCAAGAGAGAAACTCTGCTCCTTGATCAGCTCACAAGGGCTGATATGAATAACTGCATGGTGATAAGTAATAAAGCACTGAATATGGAACACCAATATCAATAGCAGGGGGAGTGATAGAGTGAATGAGATTGCAAGTATTGTCATGAGGGCTGTGCGGGCACCCAGAAGATCTCATTTACATGAGATGAGGTTGACTATTGTGTTACACTGAACAAATCGGAAAGCTGTCACCTGATTTCTGAGGGAGAAAAAATGAAATTCAAACTCGAGGACGGGATGTGTACTTTTTGCAGGGTATTCATTCCTAATAGCCATAAAAGAATTAATAATAAAAAGGACTCATAGTTTATTTATCGTGTTTTTTTACTTTATTTAAAGCTGCTATTATCAATGTTTTTATATTAACAATGACTCAAATGAATATATGTAATTGTCCCTCGTAGTGACAAACCTAGAATTATCCCTTGAGCATTTTAATGTTTCTAGTCTTTATGGCCCCCATTTTTAATGCTTTGGTTAGCTGGCACTCTCAGCAGCATCATATTCAGTGGAAATCCTCCAAAACCCACAATACACCACCTGCCCAGCACCAAAGGAACACAAGGGAGACGCTTCCTGGGCCGCTACGATCTGCAAGGCAAGGGCCACGTTAACGACGAAGACCATTGAAGGTCCGCGGGTTTTAAGTAACCTTGCTAGCTCGTATGAAAGCTTGTTTATCCACCTGCTGTGTCTCTTTATTGTTTCACCTCTTCAGTTCGTGTGATAATGATCATGAGAGAAGCCAACCTCCTTCATATGACTTTAAAACCTTCATGAATATTTCCACTAATCTTAACTTATATTTAACCTGAAAATGTGGCTCTGTTGCAGCTGAATGCTGCAATAAAAAATCATTTTCAAGAACAACTACTCAAACCAAGTCACTGTGCATAACTGAAATAACAGCTATCATGCTAGCAGATTTGCATGGTGATAGCCTCGTCTTGCAGATTGTGGAAGAATCTCGCATATGGTTCCCGTTACCGTGACCCACCTACTGTACTGTAAAAACAGTGTGCACACAATTCAGATCAATAGAAAGTAAATAAAACAAATCCAATATTATCAAATGAATTAATAAGACTAACACTATTACTATGCCCATAGAAAATGACACCAGAACAGTGTCTGCAGCTCTTTCTTTGTAATATTGCAGAAGCAGTGTCCGACTTCAGTTGCCCATCACTGATAATGCAATTTCGAGGTCATGCAAGGTCCTGACTGGTTCTGCAGATAGGTATTGGACATTCATAGTAGCTGCCACAATTCAATAATACACTGCATAATAATATACATAATAATACAGCGCACTTATTTTCACCTCATCCACCAACCATAACAAGACCTTGGTCACTAGGACAGCGATCCTGTCTCACCAAGATCTGTCATCCAAAGTCGGAGCAGAGAGACAGCTGGGATAAAAAGACCATCTTATATCACCACGCGTGTGACAGCAAACTGGCAACGTCAACAAGCAGCATGAGCAATAGATCGATGCGAGAGGAAACACTGTGGCCAGGGAAAAAACACTGCAGGAGGAAATACTGCCAATGCCCCCCCGATTTCCACAGATATGCAGCAAGGAATCAAAAAGCATGCAAAGCAGACTGATTTACATTTTAGTCAATACATTTTAATACTGTAAGACTACTGTTTTGCAATAACCTCTAATACGCTGATGCTAATTTGTTTTAATAGTGAGATATTAAGAAGCTGTTTTGACCCTAAAGCACATTAATCCTTCTTAATTGCACAGTGGTTTAAATTCATTCAATAAACAGACCAGAAGGTGTTTTTTTTTTTTTTTTTGGGGGGGGGGGGGGGGGGGGGTATTAAGACACCTTAAAGGTATTGATCAGTCAGGATTAAACTGCAGACCACACACAGAAGTCGTTCAAGTAATAAGGGCCATGGGGTCAGATGCAAGGTCAGGTATGTGGGGGTCAACTAATTGTCTCCCATAGCCTCAGATTATGTTATAGCTCAGTTCAACTGACATTTTAGGATGCTAACCACGCAGGCGTGCAGAGGGCAATGGATCAAGGGAGCTGTGTAAATTCTCGCTTGACTGATGACTGAGAGAGACGCTGAGAGGACACAACAAATTATCACATCAAACTGGTAGGCCTATATGTTGCCTGTCATATCATAAAAAAAATAGACTGTTACCGTTGAAAATTCTGGGTCCATTAATGGATTAGGTACTTGAGAGAAAAATAATCTGCTGGTTTGATAAATGATTTATTGTTTGGCATTTCTCTTGGTTCGGTGGCTGTGTGCGTTTCTTTCTTTTCTTATTCTCTGATGGTAAACTTATATATTTTACATATAAGTTATATTACACATTTTCCCATTTCCTAACAAACAATTTTAAAAAAAGGCATATATCAGCTCTGTTCCTGGGACGTTTTGAAGGCTATTTGTCACTATTAAACATTTTATAGACTAAACAATTCATCACTTAATCATGAGAAAGATCAGCAGACTAACCAATAATTAGAACAATCATTGGTTTAGCCCTGTAGGCTAACTTGGATTAAAAACAAGCACTTGATTCCACATAACAAAGCTCACACAATACAGTCTGATAATAAACTGGGGCACATCTGAAAACATTTGCTAACTTCCCATCTAATGAGAAAAAATTGCATTTTCTGTTTTCTGCACAAGTAGCAAAGTTTGGCTCATTAAGCCGTCAGCGCGATGCACAGGCGGTGATGAAGATGTTGGCTAGTGAGTGAGGCGCAACTGCTAGTTACAGTATAATGACACTTATGCAAGAATGAGGACGCACAGGTGTAAGTTGAAGCAAACATCGTTGAGATAAACAGTGCAAGGCTCCTTGTATATGGTAATTTCTCATTATGATTTCCTTGATTCAGAACTTCTTAGACCCTGACAGCTGCAGTGACTGAATGCTGTTTGCCATTGTGCTGTATTGCGAGCGCGCTGTACTTTTGTTTGCCTGCTCAGGGACTCAGGGATGACTTCTTGGGAGATTATATGTATGTTGGCTTTTTAAATAAAGTATAATAACAAATATTAATTTGAGTTCCAAGCCTCCTACATTGATGAAATCTGCCGCTTTTTTTTTCTCTTTACATATTCCTCAGGAACGACATCAAAGAAAGACAAGCAAATCTCTTCAGTTGTTGATGTTGACATGATTGGAAGACAAAGGCAAATCATCTGTCCATGTTCTACTTCACAGTCTTTTTTAATCTCACCAATAAATTGGCCGTGTAGGAGAGTCATTTGTCACCCGCATGCCAGTTCAATCTAAAAACCCAGTTCTTTCCTTTGCGAAAAAATAAAACAATCCTTTAGAAAGTTATTTCACCTGAAAAAGTCTCACTGCAAAGTAAACACACAGGCTTTAAATCAACTGGCACAGAACTCATTTCTCTGTCCACTCACTGTTAAACAGTCTATTTCTGACAACGCCTTCGTGATGGATTTGGTTGATGATGTCCCATTTCAGAGTAGGTTAGAGCAGAAAGAGGTCAACTGCCATCATCATTAATTGTGTTGGAATGCAAGCGTATTTCTGAACACAAATCAAAAGCACTTCAAAGATTTGTGATGAAGGACTAGAAACAATTATCATCACTGCATAATGTGAAACAACTCTGATATCCTGCAGCTAAACTTCAAACCTCTAAAAAAAATCTGTTTATTTACCCATATTCTGTCACTAGCAGGATGCCACTGAGACAGGACTTATCCATTGATGTCACTGCGGAGCCACTGGAGGACTGATAAGCCAAACAGCAGCGGGCAGCTGGCCACAGATGCTGCCGGACTGATCGCTTGTGCTCCCTCGGTAGGGATCTGGATCACCACTAATCAGTTATAACACTGATGAGCATCCGGGCACTGTAAATGAACCCCCACATCAATTTCTTTACTCTAAATGCAGCTATTCAGGCCAATGCAACAAAATTGAAGATTTAATAATAAAAAGAAAATTAGATCACTTTTATGTCAGAGAATTGGATGTTATAATTAAGTAATATAACTTCATTTGTGGTTCTTCTTTGTTTTCTATAATGCAGAGGAACTTCAAAGAACTGAAACCATAGCGTCTCCAAGACCATAATACCTCAAAGAAGGTATAACCATGGGTTAAATTAGGCTGGAGCCAGCAGCACAGTTTTACCAGCATGACTTCACCTCCATGAATTGCAAATTTTTGTTTGAGGCAATACCTTCATCAGTCACTAGCCCCCCTGTAGCATAGACTAGCATTTCCTGTTTACTTGGTGCTCTGGAGGAGAACCTCAATAAGGCAAGATTGTCTTTGTTTGTTTGTACCACTTGTGCAGTGCTTAGGGGAATTGCGGTATACACTCCTTAAGCCACCCCTGAGTCTTGCATAAAGGAAATACTGCAGGTCTATGAAGCAGCATGATGTCATAATCATTATCCAGTGGCAGGTTAGTATGTGGTACCCGCAAGCCGGAAAATTGCTTTATGATTTTGTCACTGGAAGGGAGGGGTCAATGAAAGAATTGAAAGTTTTGCGAGATGATTTTTTTTTTCCACACCTCGGTGTTAACAGGTGTGGTTGTTAGAGTTAAAATAGTTCATCTCACTTCAATCAGGCAAACACAGCTTCGCTAAACCCCCTACCACCCTTTTCTCTTGAAAAACTCTAGTGCACTTATTCAGAAAAATAATCAGCCTCTCTTTTGAAAAGTTTTTTTTTTTTTTTTTTTTTCACTTCTCAACACAAATGGAGAAAAGCAAACCAACATAAGACTTACACCTGCTACATCTGCTATATGTACACCTGCTACATCTGCTATATGTGCATACATATATGCATGCACTTTTGTTGTATGCAATACAACTTCAGTTTCTAATGGTTTAAAATGATTTAAAGATGGTTGTACCATTCGAAGGCATAACACTTGGTCTCACCGCCACATACAATAGTAACAGTAAATCCAGCATATGTGGGCTATTATATGTATCACAGTTACTGGTTTATGTCATGTAGTAAAACAAAAATAGGCACAGTATCTGGGAGCCCTGAAGCCTCTGATGATTACCTCTGCCAAAAAGGTTAAATGTCCAGTCCTAAGTATGTTTGTTATTTAGGATATCACAAAAACCTGCCGTCATTTTGTTTTTACTATATTTGGTAGAAGGTTTGGCCATTGACCAAGGAACAAGTGAATCATTTTTGGTGTGGATCCAACAAATGTTTTACTACTTAATTTAAGACTGTGAGACCTGGCATTTGGGGACTATTTCCATAACTACTGCACTTCCTTGAATGAAAAACTGTATCCCTGGTTGTCTATAACTCTGCATGCTTGGATGCAGAATCTTAGATTACAAATTGTGAAAATTTGTATTAAACAAAACTAAAAACGTCATCGTTTGTGCACCCTTGTTAGTTATATTTCCTCTGTGTGCTTCCACCTGATTTTCAATTTCAAAATATAACCGCTACAAATCACATGAATCCACTCTACAATGTACCAGAAATAAAGAAGGCAAGTAGGTCATGCGTCACCGTTGAGCCCTATTAGCATCATAGATTGTGTAATATACAGTGTTTGATTTTGATGACCTTTGGCAGTGTATGAGGAGGCAGCTTTATTCATTCAGACACTCAGGAACTCATATCCACCACATCATCTATGTGTATGTCTAGTACAGTGATTCATTAGTGAGGTTATAGAGGGTTTATGCTATTTTTTTTCTTGACTGTAATACTACAGCTGACACCAAATGGCCTGAGCAGGTGAGTCTGTATATCACAGTCAAAGAGAGTCCACCTGTTCTTGCCTGTCTATTGGAGTGTGGGTGAAATTGACAGAGACTGGCCAATACATTGTGTCTCACACATTTAAAGCTGAAGCAGGCCTGCAGCCAAATGGTCTGCATTGAACAACAGCTTAGCATTAAACTCAGCCGACACGTCCCTCTGCCCCCATTCTGCAGACGCTAGGCCCAGGATTTACTATGGACGGGTAATCTGACTAGTAGGGTGCACACATGGACCATCTGCCGCTGTAGACAGAAGGTACAACCACGTCTCTTCTTACTGACAATTATTATACTGTAAGGTTACATTGTGTGTGCTGGAAGGATGCATGCTCACCATTAAGTTGAGAAGGTGGTCCAGCCTGGGATGGTGACTTGAAACATCATTTTTTGTATAGTTCTTATTCAGAGCTGATATGTGTGTGTGTGTCTCTCTCTGTCGCTCTCTCTCTGGGGAATATGACAGCTGAGCCGTCTAAGCGCTCACAAGAGGAAACATGTTGCTAAGGAGATGCGATCAGACGCTGAAGGCTGAAGGCGTGCCTGCTTGCAGAGGAGATGGCCCTCCGGGGCAGGGCAGGGCGGGGATACAGCCTGCCTGATTGATTATTTAATTAGGCTTAACTAAATATTCATTAGCCAAGCTGAGTCATTATCTTGTGTAAACAACTGAAGCTCTCTCGGTGAATGAAAATGATTTTATATGGTAGGCTACCTGTGGGGTGGAAATTAAAAACAGAACTGACAAATTATAATTGCGCCATGGCAGATCTGGATTAGGAAACACATTTAATAAAAACTAAGACCTAAAAACTATTAAACCAGTTCCTTCAATGAATTGGCTATTTCATGCATTACCTAGCAAATAAATACACATTACTGTAATACTCTGCCATGCATGAGGTATCTCAACTGATTAGTCTGATAATTAGATGAAGATTATCGCTAATGCAGCCATTCAGAAACATGAATGCTCTGGAAACAGTGTTTAATATTTCACTGGATTAAATGAAAAAAAATCATAGATATTTTGTGTTTTTTTTCTCAATAATGTGAGTGTTGACACCATGCACATGTCTGTACTGTAAATGTGTAGCTTAGCTATAGTTTACCGTATCTTAGCATAAATATTGAAAAGAGGGGGAGACAACTAGCCCGTCCAAAGCTAACAAAATCTACCTACTAGCATCTTTAAAGGTCACTGATCAACACACTGTAGCTCATTTGTTTAATCTGCACAAAAGCAGTACGCCTACTCACCGTTTTATGTGGGATTATGTGCCAGACTACATATTTCTTGAGTGGGAACAGTAACTTTCTGCAACTGTTTGGTTGCCACATAAGCAGCAAGCAGAGTCCTCAAAGTCTATTTTTTGGTTTGACCTGAGGACTTTGGACAGAACCAGGCTGGCCTTGTTTCTAATCTAAGCTACGCTAACTGTTTATTAGCTCTAGCGTCATACCATACACGAAAGTGGTATCAGTCTTTTCACTGAGGTCTACTAGTGACAAGAATGCTACATATTTCCCCCCATGTAGAACTATTCCTTTAAATGTTATTACTTTCTGTGCCAAACGGCGTTATCATTTCACGGTTTACTTCTTTAAATCCTCCTTATTCTGCACCCACATCACTATACAGATACACACAAACACGGGCAGTGAGGGTGTGATTTCATAGTGGTATTGTATTTATATCATATTTAATGTTTATTTGCTCAGGGAATGTTTTGACAGCTTGTGTATGATGCTTTTTTACAATGACCCACATACCCATTCACTGTACGGCTACATTCACACCAGGGAGCTGCACTGCAATCAGTCTTGTTCTGGTGGTTGCCGTGCAACAGCATAAGTAAGGGGTTAAGTGCCTTGCTCCAGGGCAATTCAGCGGTTGTTGCCGAGGGAGAGGAGAGTGTTGGCCATTTAGTTTCCAAGCCCAGATTCCACCAGCTGGCCACGGATTCCAACCTGGAGACTGTCCATTCATAAGACTGCTGCTGCCACTGTTTATCCAGAAAATGTACCAATGTCTCTGAGAAAGTCTGTTTAGAAATTCAGGGAGACAGTTTCCGATGTTACCAAGATGTCTCTGGCAATGTTCACAAGGGTGACATGTCAAAGCTGTTTTTCAGTGTTAGTCTTTTTGTTTTTTTTTAATAGTATGTTAGTAATTCCAAGTTTTCACAGATAGTAGAACTAATCCGGGTTCGTAAAACAATCTATGTGATTTTACTACAATAAAAATTAAGCACACTTTTAGGCACATGTCTAAAGCACTCACATGTTTCGCTGACCCACTTTTAAGCCCCACCAGCTGAGAAACACAGAGCGAGATGACAGATGTTTTCATAAAGGTCACTGGCTTCTGTTACACCTCACTTTTCTTGATTGTTTGTTCACAGTAGGATTCACAAGACGTCTCATTTTAAGTACTTTGCTCTGTGGTTTATGTCCTACACTCATTCTGGCCTCTGCAAGTGTTTCCCCTGCAGAAGCTCTGCAAATAATAGTCTTGCCAGTAGTCAGTTTCAAGTAATTTCAGGATCAATTTTAAGATGACTGTTCTTATCAAAATACATCAGTATGAAGCACCCGCCTGACCTTAAGATTTGACATATTCTATCTCCTATGCTTATCCTGGTGAAAGACATTTAAGTTCTCAAATTTGGTTTGCTTCCCCACTGTGACTAGATTAACGAGCTGCCCTTTTGCTTGTAGCATTGGCCATATTTCCTGCAGCTTTAGGTATCTTCATTAGATATAGAAATATTGACCTTCAGTGCTTTTTATGAGAATGTACAACAGAGAAAAGCAAGCATTTATCTATATAGCTCTGCAAACTATTCTCATCACTCCATATCCTCATGTATTGTACCAAGTGACTTGAATTTTCTATGGCACTTATTCTTCTCTCGTGTTCTTGAGAATAATTAGTTTTACATCTGATTCCTATGTCTGAATTTGCTCAACTTTACAACAATAAGAATTCACTTATAGTGGAGTGAATATAAAACCACAAAACCACAGTACACATTGTCCTCGCGTCAGCCACTGCATTATCTCGGTGCCTTAAGATCTCATTATCACCAAACAATAACTGCAAGGATAATCAAATGCGTTCATTGTGCTCCAATAAAATATAATGCTTCAGATTATATGAGGTCAGTGATGTTAAAACTTAACTGAAATGGAGATCAGCTTTATGTACTATTTGATCGAAACTAGTACATTTCTTATTTCAACATACCAAGAAATCTTTAGAAAGTGGATAAAGGATGTGAATTAATTACACCGGTCATTGAATTTAAATAGCCTAAAAGTGTTGGTAACAATTAGCTTTAAAATAATTAAGTGAGATTTTACAAGAAAATCAAACGAGAGTCAACAATAATCAATCAGCAGTAATTTCTGGTACTTTTTAGCACCTTGCTGTAGGTTACAAAGTCTGCGGGCTTGAAGCACTTTATGTGCTGACTCAACAACTTGTTAATCAAGCCCGCAGTTATGCACACACAGTCAGCTGCATGGAGCCCGCTGAGAAATACTCAGATCCCTTTTGAATATGGATATAATTAGATTGTTGCACAAGATCTTGCCGGCTGAATTATGAATCTGAGGCGCACGCTGTATGTTCACTGGACAGATTGTAGTGAGTGATGCTGCAGTATGCCATCTAAACAAAATCAAAAACAAAAGTTTGACATTCAGAGGTTCACCATACCTACCTCCACATATACCTATGTTGTGGCTCGTGTGTAATGTAAATGGCTGAAAATGTTCACAATTCACAGTTTTTTTAAGCAAATTTGTCAAATAATATTTTACCTTTCTGCAATATCGACTCTAATAAGCCACGCAAATATAAGACGATATTCGAAGAGCAAACATTTATAGCCTCCAGCCCAGAATGTCAAATACGAAAACACACCCAGAAAGGTGGAAATAATGAATGTAGACAGACATTACTAAAATGTCAGAATGTGAGAAATTAATTACTGATTCAGCGACCAAATGCCATGTTGTACAGTAATTGGCTGGAAACTTCAGTGTTTAAGGTGATAAAATTGGAATATTATGTTTCATAAATGTTCTTGAGGGTAGTATAGGATTAATCGACATTTACATGTGGCTTATTATGTGACCTTTACGGTTCTCTTAGCTTCACACAGCAAAACTCTGGGTAAACGCTGGTGTACTGTATGTAGCTTATGCTCATTTAATACAAATGCGATATATTATCCTCCAGCTTGCCAAACTGAGCCACAAAGATTGGATTCCCATCAGGTTTGGAGGAAGAAAACGTACAAAATGAGTAATTGTTTTAAACGGAGGGAAATTATTCTGTGCTTGCACAGTCAGGAAATCACACAGCAAACAAATATAATCACAGATACCGACGGGCAATGTTGCCCTAAGTGCCACTTGGATTTGGATAAAGGTCCAGTGTTTAACATTTATGGGGCTCTATTTACAGAATATGACAAAAATGGAATATAATATGCATAACTATGCTTTAGTCAGTGTGTAATCACCTGAAAACAAGAATCGATCCTCTTCCACAGGGTCAGCCATTTTGCGCCGCCATGTTTCTACAGTATGCCAAAATGTGCAAAGTAAACACTGGCTGTAGGGAGAGCCTTTTGCGGTTTTCATGTGTTTTGCAACCACTGTATTTTTTTTTTTTTTTTTTTTTTGCTTTGTGCTAGGGAGGAGAGGGTGAGCAACTACACAGCTAGATTCCACTAAATCCCACACAGTCATCCTTTAATAGGACAAAATGTGGGCACCATGTACTGTAGAATGTCATTATCCTGGCAATTTCGCATGGAAATTGCCTGAAAATGTTGTCTGTGTATCACACCCTTTACACATTTTTGATTTCCATACCAATTTAAGGGTAATCAGTCATATCTGTATTGGAAAACATGAACTGTGATTGCAGATTGTGCTTTGCTGCTTGATTGATTACTCTGGACTGAGTTGATAGTAGAGAGGGCACTCGAAACAAGGACGCCGCCATCTTTTTCTCTTTACCGCTGGGATTTAAATATTAAACATAAAGGATGGCAGATTATTATCCCTGTCACCTTGCCTTAAGCAATGATATTCTGTTTTAACAGTGCCATCAAGTCCCTGCTGTGTCACATATTAGTGTGATTTCACTTTCTCTAAAAGAAACTGTTTATGAGGCAAAGTGAGTTAAGGGATCAAACATATCTCTATAGAGAGCGGTTCAGCCGGCTCATAATCATTGGTTACACTCTGATACAGTTAGTGAGAAGTGTGTTAAAATAAAACCAGAAAGAATAAGAGTTTTTTTTGTTTTTTTTTTGGTAAAAATCTATTGTTCATTCAGATGACCAAAAGTCTGCAATGCACTAGGGCCAGTCATTTACAGCTAATGTGAAATATATTCAGATGTTTCGAGAATGGCTCTTTAAGTCCTCGATTATTTGTATTGTCCTCATTGTAGCGTTGAATGTAAGTAATGATCTTTATGCGACACAAAACAACATAAACGCGCTTGTTTGCTTTTTCCCAATTTAACTTGACTTGCTGCAAGAGAAGTGTTATGTCAAGATGCTATTTCCTCAACAAGTTCACAACACAAAGCTGGAAACA
The DNA here is from genome assembly GCA_028641955.1 of Protonibea diacanthus. Lineage (NCBI taxonomy): Eukaryota > Metazoa > Chordata > Actinopteri > Sciaenidae > Protonibea > Protonibea diacanthus. Next base: position 14,351,753 of record CM053989.1, read on the forward strand.
ACAAAGTAACAAAGCACACAGGAAACTCATTTCAATAATGATGCTAAATCCATTTTTCTCAGCTAAAGTGCTCATGAAATTTAATAAGAACACATTTCTTTTACATCTACTTGTAATTTAGGCTTTTATATTTATCAGCCTGTTGTATATGTTTGTGTAATTGCAATACAATCAAAGTTTTCGTAAGTACACAAGCAAACGCAGCATAATCAGTGCATCACGAGGAGCTGCTGAAACACAGAGGAGTGCGTTTTCCGGCACACCACAGCTCTGCCACATACCTCAGAGAAAGTGACAATAAAATCAATGCTCAGAGGTCAATCTACTTAGAGCCAGTAAAAATTGCTAGTGAGCGCTGGGAATAAAGAGCAAATGTCACATACAGTCCTGGTAACTGAACAATGCAAGGAAGGTTACAGCGTTTACACAACGCCGAGTTCTGCGTGATCAGACAAGTTCAGTGTGTGCTAAACTCAGCCAGAGAATGGCATCATGTACCTGCGCTTCATGCATTTTTAAAAGCAACGTCTTTATTGTCCACGGATTTGTACATTTCACATTGTGCTTTTTTTTTTTTGGCATACCAACACAGCACATTCCCACCAGGAAGAGCTTATACTTTCTACTTTCTTTTCAATAGCCCGTTTCCATGACAACATTATCAAAATTCTGTTGCTGCAATCGTTCTGCATTACAACAGACACTGACATGATATACCAGGGTTCATTCAATCCACTCAAAATTTAAATTGAATGTATTTCATTTTATTGAATACAGATTTTTTACAGATACACAACAATATGCTTAAAACATTCACAACCACTGTGGAGAATAATAAAACGTTTCCTTTGAGTTGTTTGTGTGTAAAGCAGCTTTGCAGTAGGCAGGCAGCTGTTTCAAAAATAAAACTTGGGTTATCCTATTCCACAATAGGATAGGGGAGATATAGTTAGAGACTTGACTGCTGTGCCCGTAAATACACTAAGAAGTCTAATATTCTTAACCACTTCAGCAAAAACTTGTTTTCACAAACTTTATTCAGCAAGCTGGCCGATGGATTTCACGCTAGTTTAAGGAGCCAGCCACAGAGTCAGAGGAATCATATTATATGTATCAAACTTTGTAGTGTCCTAAGAGAGCTATGTGAAATCCTCAAAGCAGGAAAAACATAAATCATCACAGAAGCACTAGACATATCAGTTACTGAGCCCTGCACTAACATGAAAGTCTCCGTCCATGCTGGGAGAATCAGTGAAGTAAAAATGTCACTACCTGTCTATACTGGTGAGCTTTCTGGCTGCATCCTCAAAGTCTCTTCATAGCTTCATCTATTGGATTCATCATTTGGATCCGAGCTTCATGACACACACATAGAAGATACTGTACCCTGCTTTCCTTGAAACAGTATCTTATCTTTTAAGACCCGCCCAGGAAGAAGAGTATACTGCACTGGATAAGAAATAATGCCATAAAAGCATATATTTTCATCAAAATGATAATGCTAAAATAAGCAATGATCGCACAGCAATGTGAGGGAAAATAGCCTTATTGTTTCACTCCCTTCTGCGGTTAACTCTAAATGCCGTTATCTACCCACTTTACAATTAAATTAAACTACTATGAGATATTTGTCCACTCAGGATCTTAATTAGACAAAATAATTAAGACACACAATCCTTATGATTGCATATTACCCATTTACACCTTCAACTACAACAAAAAAAATATATATATCTTTTTTGGCCTCAGTTTAAGCTAATTTTTGTTTTGTTTTTCAGACAAAAAGTGTTCAGACAAAAACATATTTCTTTAATGGAATTCAGCGCAACAAAAGAGGCACGCCAGCAGTCACCCGTGACCTCGAACCAGCTATGGGACTGAATTTACTTTGTTACAGTAGCTCTATCTTGTGTTGCCGTAGGGGCTATTCACTCTGCCTTGTGCCCTTGCTTTGCCACGTTTCCTTCTGCATTGCACTCTAACTCATACAAGTAAACTTGGAGTTTCCAAATGGCAAAATATTATAAAATATGTAGTCATCCATAAAAGCCTACATGTTGTTATCAAGGGATGCAATTTTTACTGCTGGCTGTGCCAACATTGTTTATTCATCTTTATTGAGAGATATTTTGCAGTAAGTGATACTCTGAGGAGATCATTTATTCAGCTGTGAAGTGGTTCAGATTATACACATTGCACAGGCTACCATTTCACTGAAATGAACTTGGATCGGTGTGAGATCTGAATACAAGAACACATGCTTGTAGTTTTGAACTGGCCAGACTACAGGAGGTCCATTTTGGGATCTCACTCAAGGAGATGAATCAGAATCAAAACGTGATGTTGTTACTACATATTATATCAAGGAGACAGTGCGGTCAGGAATTAGCTCCAAGTAAATAGTTTTGTATTGAACAATTTCACCATAACGAGTTTCACTCAGAAGTGAAGAACTGTGGAAGTATTAAACTTTTCTTTCTGTCTTTTTTCTTCTTTTTTTTTTGCATAAGTCTGTCACTTTTGTAGCAGGATGGGAAAACGTTGATGGAAAATGGCAGTTAATTCTTAAGGTTGGTGTAAAAAGCCGAAACCTTTGCTTCAAAAGGACAGTAGGTGACATTTACTTCTCCAACATTTTTACCCTGAGATCTTGTCAAACTGTAACGGAATATAGAAAATGTAGCCCAGGAAACATTGGATTCAATTTCAAATGTATTATCTGCTAGTTTATTCTGAAAACGTCATGGAGATATTCCAAGAAATCACACTTCTACACACCTGAGCTTGTTTCTAACTTATCTTTTCAAATACACAAGACTAAATCAATTCCATCTGAAGTGAATATAACTATATATTTAATACCACCCATAACCAATCACCCCTAACACTTTTATCATGACCTGCACATCAAATATGTATTGAAGTTCAGATTCTCTTATGAATATTAATTCACGTAACCCATTAGTAAAGAGAAGGGTTTCTTCTTCTTTCTTTTTTTTCCTTTACTGATGAAACTGATTTCCTTTCCTGCTTTTCTACTAAAAAGATGAAAAAAAAAACTGAAGTCAAGTTGTAGCCACAGGATCAGGGGAAAAGGATCAAGCACAGCCCCCCTTTGACCTAGTTTTATCAGTCGCCCTGGCCTCTCTCTAACTGAATCATTACATCTGTGGTGTGATCCAAACCAAACGCCACTACTGTCCATTACCCACAGGTGTCTCCACGTCACTTCTGACTTTGCTCAGTCTAGCTGTAATTCCCTTGATATATTATGGGATGGTAATTGGATGGGGAGTAGCCATGACTCAGAGTGGCCGGAACATGAATCACGTTGGACAGAGCATATCTTTGTACCCAATGACACCTAAGAGGTCATCGCTCTTGGAGTCCATAAGCATGGTTTTCTTTTTGATGGGTAACGACAGCACTAAAATTTTTTACTGTGATGCTATTATGACAGCTACTTTGATTTCCTGTGCTGCATCCTCGTACTGCTGCTGGCTGGGGACAAACTGTGATGACAATTTGTTCAAACTGACAGAGAGCGAGAGAGAGATACGCTGATAATGTTTATTAACTGATGTGATTTAAAATGTTGTGTTGCACCTGGCTCCAAAGACAGTCTACTGTGATGGTCCTTTAATAGACAATCTATTGCGGAGCACAATGATGTTCATCATCGTCATTTTGGGAAATATATGAGAGATCGATACCACTCTCTTATCTGTATGGTAATGTCCAAATAATAGTCTGGCACAGAACTCCCATCAAACCACAATGTGCCTTTTTTTTTACGTTCAGATTAAAAAAACAAGATATATTGTGTTAATTAGTGAGCTTTACAGGTGCTGATAGGCAGGTTTTATTAGCCTTGGACAGAGCCAGTTTCCTCTTGTGTCCATCTTTATACCAGGTCAAAATAACCAGCCGCTGACAGGAGCTTTGTATTAATCCTTAATGATTTGTTCTCTTGAAACAGCCCAAATGTTACTTTGTTTTTGTCACCATTAGTTGACATACTCTGCATCATTGTCCTCATTGCCTACTGGAGCCCACAGTGTGAAATAAGCATACACTAGACCGACATCTGTTTTAAGTAATTCATCTTGACCTCAAGACTTTTTTTCTAATTTTATGAGGTTATTGCTTATAATCATGATTTTAAATGGCAATCTGTAAGTTTGATCATCTATAAGACACTTGAAGTTCTAAGTCATTATAAGTCACATCCATAATGATTCACGACAGCTGATATAGTGTGTCAGAAAACATTATGAAGCATGTTAATGAGTGCAGTCATAAAGCATTATGAATGCATTATAATTCAATATGAAGTCCCCCATAACGCACAATCTATGTGGTCTTCACAGAAAGATATTTAAAGGGAGAAAGTGTCTGATTATTAATATTATATTATTACACATGGAGTAGTGGGGTCTCTGCGAGGAAGGAAGGCCAGTATCAACAACATCAGCACATACAAAGATCTTAATATCCATGTCTGTATGCGCAAATTAATATTAGTATCAGAATAAAAGCAAAGTAATGAATGATTTTGACCCTGTAAGCAATATTGGCTGGTCAGGGAGCATGTGATAATATCTCTAAAGAGGCTTTGAATCTGAGGTGCATTGCATTGTCCTTGCTGCATCCAGTTTCTAGTCGTTGGTTATTCAACCAGGTGCTTGCACCGGATCAAATGTGCCTTTGTGAGGCATGAGAGGCCGTCTGCCTTAGAGGTTCCCTTAGTCAGCAGACTGGTTTCTTAGATGTAATATCCTGTTTCCATACCGTGTGCTGCAGGTTATTTGTTATATTTCCCCTGGCGCTTCATATAATATGTTGTTTAGATGAAGTTGTGTCTGTGCAGTAAAATAACTGTTTGCTTACTTTGAATATATTGCAAACTATTGTATGAAATTAAAGGCTAATGGTTTAGAGATTAAAATGCTGCACCGATATTTATATGAATAATCAGTATTAAGTTTCCTTTCTAATTTGTCTTAAGCTTTTGCAGCACTGGGGGTGCTGGGGGTCTTATACATCACTGTGCTTGGAGTATTTCTGTCTTTTAATTCCCAATGAGCCACCAAAATTAAGCTTGGAAAAAAACATTAATGTACACATTTTTCAACTTGGCCTGTAGTGTATTTTTCTACTACCTTGTGCTATATTTTGTGCAAGGTGCAATTCCCCGAAGACGCGTATCAAGGCATGAGTCAACCTTGCAAGTGAAAAACAAGTTATTTAAAGTACACTGATATTTTCTGTAGTATCTATAATGCTATCAATAATAATATCAATACCATGTTTTAACTAGTTTATGTGCCCTTGAGACTTAATATGTTTAATAAAAAAGCAGGAATCTCAATGTCAATATTTCATCCCACTCAGTAATCATTTCACATAGGGATGGGGATATAAAAAAAGATGATTTTTTTTATAATTTTTCTGAAATGCATCAGACTTTATTTGTCTGGACAGCAACATTCTCTGCATCAGTACTCAGAGGAGGAAGAGATTTATCCTGCTCATTGCATAATCATTTCTTCCTCTTTGCTTGCTATACTTAGAAAGCAACCTGACATGCCTCACCAACAAGGCCCACAGACACCTCCATCCTCTACTACTTGTTTCTAAGGTAGTTTTGCTTTGATGTACAAAGACCTGGCATTGTTAACATGGGGAAGGTGTGCCTGGCATGCAAATACAGCAGCTATTTATTATTTGTACAGGATGCTTCTCAGGATCGTTTCTCCTTGCTGTCTCTGCTGAAAGTTGGTTTCTGAATCTGGCTCTGTTCAAGATGTGTTTATGTTTTCATTTACCAATGAGAAAATTACGTTTTCCACAGAATGTGCACACCATCTGAAACACATTTTTTCCCCCCCACAATATTTTCCATATGCATTATAGCTGTTAGTTAGAACCTGTTCCCTTGGCAAAATATTTGTTTTTCAAGAAATACTGACTATTTATACGATACATGAATTAAATTGTATTTTGTTTCATTTGATGCCAACCTACCATACATATTTATGTTTTATACACATGAATTATAATTAGTATCCACAGCCATGTTATATAAAATATAAATATTGGATTAAAACTGATTGGAATTAAGTCAAAAATCTGTTATTGGAGGAGAACAAATACAACAGTCATCTTGGCAATATGGGCATATTGTAGTGTTTTATACATATATGTATATTTAAGTCAACAGATACAACCCTTCTCATTGCTTATTTAGAGTATGAATACTGAAAGGGCAGAGGATACAGCACACCAAAAAAATGTTAAACTTACATGAAAACAAACGTTCAGCCATTTCAGTCCCTGGTGAATTGCAGTAACTGGCCAATAGCTATAATAATATGTTCCTGCAGGTAGAGTTTCCTAACAAGCTTATAACTCAGAGGCTGAATAATAATGCACTCTCACACCAAAACAAGATGTCACAAAAGCTCAGGGATGCATTTTTTCTTTTGCTGTGCTTTTTTTTCAAATCATACAACATGCAAAGTCAACTATAAAACATACAAATTAAACAAACTGTGGCGCATTTAAACAATCAAAGTCTAAATTGATGACCAGAAAAGCTGAGGAAACAGTAAACGGTCACTTCAAACCTCTAAGCTGAATGTCAAAAGCTATTAATTTCATATTGTGATGGCTTTTAATGGATGCTCTGTTTTGTGCCCTCTGATTTGAAAAATGTTCTTCAAAACACAAGGTCTTAAATGCCGCCGTGATGCCAGCAAATGCACCTTTGCGCCATTAATCCCTCCTCACAAGACAAATGTCCTTACAAAAGCTGCAGATCAATTTACGATTGCTTTATATCACATATAAATGGAGCGTGAGCAATTGAGGGACTACAAGAATGTGAGGCAGTGCACTGGAATTGCTCCAACAGGGGACTTTCAAACAGACGGGGAGCTGGCTTTGCCAGGTATGGATGCAGCAATAATGCCAACACCTTGACGTGAGTTGGTGATACACAGCTCAGAATACTCAGTTTAAAGTCATGCACATACTGTCTTGGTTGGACACAGGCAGGTGGAGTGCAGGGCTGAAAAAAACTTGTCAGAGGAGCTAAGTTCCAGATGAAATATGCAGCACTTGTGTAAGTAATTGATAGAGTGTCCATGAAACCGAAAAAAGACACCCTTGAATTGCCACATTCTCAGCATTTTTCCTGGCAAATATAATAGGAGCAATTGCAATGTTATATAAATAATAGTGCCGTTAATGTCCGACCCTGAATTCTATCCTCTTTAGTGAGGCAATTTCAAATGTGATTATCAGAAAACTGCAAGGTGGAAAAATAATCATGGAATTGCATGTTAATATGATTTTTTTTTTTTTTTATGTTTGCACTGCAGATACTGTAGGACAGGATGGTCTCCCTTAATAGATGTCATAATGGCTCCTGGAAAAATAGCTCAGACAGCGTCTGAAACTTTACTCAGCTTTCAAGGGTTACGATGCAGGTAGTCTTTCCAACCTATTACCCAACCTCTTCATTCAATCAAAGCCCTGTCTTATATTTAAGCTTTAAAGGTCAACTTGAGTTCCACAGGCTGTAAATTTGGCACAATGATTTAGATGACTGATTATAGTTGAAGAATAATTGACATTACCTTCAATAATATTGCTTATTTAGCTAAATGTAACACACCAGACCATATCACTTACTGCAAAAAGAGAGAGTGTCTCCAGTTTCTTTTAAAGCTCAGTAATGGCAGCTTCGCCGCTCTCAGATCGTCGTAGTTCAACTATCAACACATTATAAAAGCGTTTTAACCCTCCACACTAATGACAGAATGAGCACTCAGACCATCTTATGAAATACACAGACAGCGCACTCCCACTCACTCTGCTCCCAGAGTCTCTATTCTGCAGAAAATATCTCCTGCCCCATGCTGCCAGTTTGAACTGCTCCCATTGGGTTTCTGTCTTTGCCATACTGAGTGGACAACAGACAGACATCGAGCCTCCTTCTTGCCTCAGGCCATTCAGTTACTAAACTAAACAGGACAACAACAAAAAACCCATGCATCGAACAAGTAGCTGAATAAATGCCCTTGTGACCTATGCTTTTGTATGACTGTTTTTCAGTTGCTGTGCAAACCTAAAACAAATCCACATAAGATGTAAACATAGAACATGTATTGAAGTGAATCACACTGAAGTTAACAGACCTTGAGTTAAGTCATCTAAAATCACTTAACTGAACTGAGTTGGTTTAGAATTGTATGAATTGCTAAAGTGGAAACTGAATGATGTGTGAACACGAGCAATTAGGACCTTCCCCTCACCTTATCTCAAACGTTTTGCTAAATCTAGGTTGTATACTGAAGTGGAAATACAGTGTGTCTGTTGTTTTAGGGTTACTGCTGCAGAAAAAAAAAAAAAAAAAAAAAAGCCTGCAGCACAAGGATCTTTGACAGATTGGTGATGCATTGTAGGTCCTGGCACAGAGGCACTTGTAGTATCTAGTATGTGCTCTGTGACCAAACGAACAACATATATATATATATATATGTACCAATGCAGGGTAACATTTTTAGCCACGCTTGCGGCATGGCTCTTGGGAGGCAGTCTCAGTTGGGCAGTCCACTACTTTGGCCCAGACTGAAATATATCAACAACTTTTAAATTGACTTTTCCTGTACTGCCACCATGAGGTGTTTATTAGTAAGATATCTAAATAACTATTAGATGAACTGCCATTATATTAGCTTTAGATATTCGTTGTGCTAAATCACTTTGGCAGTACCCTGACTTTTCATTGAGTGTGACCGACAGATGCGTTTTTGCTTGTTTTTATAAACAAGTATACTTGTTCTTACCGCTGAAATACTTAATATAAGTTCTACACAGTGATTTGGCACAAAATTTTGTAGACATTCATGGTTTCCAGATGATAAATCCTATACTAACATGTGATCCCCTGACTTTTCCTCTAGCTAGGTGAAACGTCTTTTCATTTCACATGGACTCACAGCACTATGAAGGCTTTATATCTATTTCATTGTTTTTTTACATTCAGAAAGAGAACACATTTTCAAGCCCAAACTGGCTCTTCATCAGGTACAGAGACATCAAACTAAAGCATGAATAATGAGTCCAACCTATGTATGTGGCTACAACTGCAGTGTGTAGTGCAAATCTCCAAGCCAGACTCAGTTAAATATATATATATATAGACCTTGCAAACCGGCATTGCGTACCTAAGTTATCACAAAAAAATATACTGAAAATATTATCAGGAAATATTGACATTGAAACAAATTGAAACAAAAAGCTGTATCAAAATCTATAGAACACTACTATCATACAATTGAATAGTGATACACAAAGTTTCTGTAAATGTATTTGAACTCAGCACCTGGCCATGAGAGATTCAAGCATGTGCAATTGTTTGAGTGAAATATCAGATATCTCATCTAGTAGGATCTATCAGGTCAAAACTTGTCCAACATTTTAGTGTATGACCATTTACGTTACCTGCAAAACAAATTATTTTCACCAGCCTCAGTTGTACTCTGTGTTAATTACCAAATTTTAGCAAACACGCTTATATTATTATTACTAAGATATGAACATGGTAAACATTATACCCACTTGATATCAGCATATTATCATTGTCACTGTGAGCATGTTTGCATGTTGATGTTTATCATAGTATTTAGCTCAAAGCACCACTCCACCACTGAAGTTCAGCTCTTCACAGAGCTGCTTATCATGGCAGTAGACAAACAAGTCTTATTTCATATATTGGTATCATATTGGGGAAAGGAATATCCGATTTAAAATGACACCAACACCTAGCAGGCATTGGTTGTTATAAGAGGCACATATAAAACATTTCATTTGCTTGTTTGTCGTTATTTGGCTTTTGCACCCATTAATCTGGTATCTGTGTCATCAGAGTATTGCATTAGAAACAGAATAACATATTTAACCTCTGTTGCCTCACATGTTGTGCACAGTGACATAACACAGTTTGGTGTCACAACATAAAAAAAAAAAAAGTTGCCTGGTTTGCACAAATCCTTAATAATGAGGCGTGTGTTTGCAGCGAGCGGAGGGAGCAAGGGGCATGAAAGGGGCAAGACGCAGTGATTTTATTTCATAAGCCTGCTAATAAAGGTTTTGAACCATAAAATCAAGATGTAGCTTACAATGATTAGCTGTGCATTAGGCTGTCGAACCGCTCCTGTGACTACAATAACACCTGGTACTGGTTTATATCAAGGTGAGCATGTAGGTAAAATGTGTTTGTTCACTTTAATCTAATTAGGGATGATTGTGAAATAAATTAGATCATAGAATTGCTCTTAACAGCCTCTGTCATAAAGCCTTAAAGTAAATGTTTATATATGAGCTGGGAACATTTTGATATTAATGGTCAGTAATTTAATTCAACATCTGATGTGAGCTTCATCTATCGACTAATTATTAAGAGGTCTGTAACTGTGACTGGTTGATAAATATGTGCAAGAACTGGAACAATGTGACCTTTTGCAAATATAAATGTCTCTCACAAGAGTATATAATTGGCTGCACTGAATACCACGGGGAGAACAATTAACGATAACAAGCAAATATCTGTATGTCCCTAAACAGTAATGTGATAGAGTTAAAAATAATTTGTCCAAAGCTGCAGGTTCTCCAGGTTTTTACTGTAACTTGGCATGCCGTGCATATTATCAAGGCAGTCCTACACATTTACAGTAAATGTGCACACTTTGCTAATTACAAGTCATTCTCTTGAAATAGATTGGACATACGGCGTGCTGCAGAGGTTAAGCAGAGCGCTAAACATGCAGGAAATGACAGTGTAATTACTGAGATGACTGCAACATCCCGGAGACCTGTCTTAGCTCAGTATGCAGCTGACGACAATACGCTCAGCCCTGAAAATATGACTTGTCATGCCTTTGTTGGAGAACCTGCAGCACACGGCTATACATACAAACCAATCATGTTTAATCAGATGATTTCACAACATTGTAAAGACATGATAACAAATCTTCACCCACCTAGCTGTGTGAGATTTTGACAACAGATAGCAAGGAAGTTCTGAATGTTGTATTAGATGCTATACATTCGCGGTGTGTAACATGTATAGGATAAGAATACAAACACTATAACGTTAATTTATAAATGAGTTTTGTCAGCTTACTTTTGCTCCCGAGGAGCTTGTGGAGACTGTGTAGCACTGCTGCTGCAGTATAGCTGTGCTTGAGGAGTCTGTTTTTTTGTTGTCAGCAGGATTTTTTTTCACTCCTACATAATTCATAACTCTGTCCTTCACTTTCATATAGTTCTACTTGAATGCAAGTCAACCCCCTCCACACAGACACAAAAATAGATTTTTAGTTCTGAGCATCCTTTTCCTGTCACGGTAACCCCCCCCCCCCCCCAAACTCACATGGACTTGGAAACTGAAACTGTGGCAAAGCGTAACTCTGTGTTGATTACTAAAGAGCCTCTGCTTGCGCTGGTGAATAAGTACTTGTTGAACAATGTGACAATCAACTTTTCAACTGTTGCATGTCGACTGCATTTCAGCAGGAGGAAGGCTTTTTATTTAATCTGCCACACAGTGAAATGTAGTCATTAAAATGTTCCTGGAACAATCTTTGTTTTAACTAAGGCAGACATGGGAAGATTATTTCTCTTTCACCAACAGTAAAACAAACATACTCAGATGGTGGACTTTGGTTTAATAACACTTGCAACAGCAAGCCTTATTTCTCCATCTGAGTTAGATGATTGATACCCTTCTCATGTCTGTACAGCAAATTTGAAGCTGGCGCCAGCAGCTGGTAAACTTATTTAGACAGCAAAATAGACGAGCACATAACCCTGTATATAAAAAAAAAACAAACTACAACATGGCGAATTGAACAGACAAATATAACACACTAATTAAAGATGTGCTAGTCCGTTTCGACGAAGTGGCTGAAAAATTAAGCTAACATGGAGGGGACAAAAAGTGCAGTTCCGCGAGCGACCATTTGAGGCTGGTTTCAAAAGCGAGTTCATCTCCTTCATGCCCAAGTTAAATTGCATAATTTTGCAGCAGTATTAAACATGTTTCAAAAAATGTTTTGGCCTTCATTCCTCTGTTCATGATAACTGTACAATGGGTAAATTTTTATGTAACTGAATTAAAATAATATTAAGGCTATTGAGATATAGGTGGATTCTGTCACAGGGGGCTGGTTCCAGGGACTTTTTGGCAGCCTCAGCTCCACCCAAACTCTACTGCCCATTTTTTGATTAGCTGGAGAGCCGGTACAGTCAGGCACTGCCAAGGCAGCAATGGCCAAAGCCGACCACACTGAGCCTGACACTGGCTATTCAGAAACCAGTGGTAATCAGGAAAACAGGTAAGTTCATGGAGACTATGTCCATATTTAGTCTATATTTTGGATATGGCTTTGCTAGCTTTTTTTTTTTTTTTTCAATATTTATGCAAACTAAGCTAAGTGTCAGCTGGATGTATGAGAGTCATATCACTCTTCTCAACCAACTCTGAGCATGTAAGCTAAAGAGCATGTTTTAGAAATGTGATCTGAAGCAACAATTGTGAAATTTAGATAGAGGGTGAGCTCACCTGTTTGATAAAGTCTGCGTATGTTTCCTTTCCCACCATTTTTCAAGTTTTGTCTTGTCCTCTAGGTCCAGTCAAATTTTATAAAACCAGACCTCTGCAACAGATGACTGTCAGTAACTCCAGATAAGAGAAATGCTCTCAGCAGCTCAAAAATGATTTACTATAACAATCCACAGAGGCTGGAAACACTGATAAAAAAAGAACATGATTTTAGTGCAAGTTTTGGAAAAATATCATTGCATTTTACAGGAAGAGCATCAGCTATTGAATATGAATATGGAGATTATCCAATTTTTGTGTTTAGTGTTCATCTTCAGCCTCATGGAAACCACGATAAGGTCAAAGGTCTTGTCTATCTAAACGCGCAAACTCTGTCATTGCATGGGATGTGTCTCCAGAATAGGTCAAATCATGTGGCCATTAATATTTCAAACATGCTAAATGGAAAAAGATGTTCATATGGTTGCAGTGTCCAAATAGCTGTCCTTTTTTCTAATAGACAATATATATGAGAGACAATTTCCTACATCAGATCAGGAAGATGGCCCTATCTATTTCTTGTTGAGCCATTTATCTTACCAACATTGATGAATTCATTATGGTGACAATTCCTGTCGCTATAATGAAATGCCACCCCAAGATTGGCCCCTGGTTGAAATGGAGAGCAGAGATATCTACCCCAATAATTGTAAAATTTCACTCCTTGGGAGATCCATCTTTCTTCAGTAGGCTCATATTACTCAACATGCTATTGTGTCTGCCATTGCTGAAGGTCTCTTTGACATCTAAATGAGTTTATAACATCCCCCTTCAGCAAACTCTTTTCTTTAATTGTGCCCTTTACAGGTTTAGACAGGGATAGGGAAACTTTGACAGGGAAACTTTGATTAAAACTCACCAAATCTGTATCATAAGTACCAATTAAGGCTTGTATTACAGTATATTATTATCAGGTTAAAATGGCTATTAGTCTTAGATACATTATTTTCTGACTAAGAAATATAGTGAGGACAGACATGCCTGATAACAACGTGATAGGATGTTAATATTATTAACATTCAGTAATGAGAACTCAAATCAGCAGCCTGAGGAAACATAGTTTCAACAGTTATAGTGCCTGTGTTTTGCTTTTATTTATATTGCAGTTAATTTAAGTGTAAGTTTGGTCATCAAACCATGCTGAACACAAGAAAGAACTCAAAGCCAGCACTAATGGGGTATATGGCTCCCAAGTAGGCAATTAATATAAGAAAATGCTCAATAACAATATGTCCTATAAAGGCAAGACAGACACAAGATCCATTTGGCAAAACACTACAATTATGCTTCTGTGAAAAGGGAAAAGACGATCCAAACACGCTGTCCTCACAAGCTGTCGTCACTCTCCACTGCCCAGTGCTGTAAAAGTTTTGATGGGATGTGTGTCACTGGATTATCTCGCCTACATTCCCCCCGGGCTTTCATTGTAGGTCTGTGACATGGGCACAGGCATTTAGTGCGACTCCCAAGTGTCACTGGCAGCACAGCAGGACCCTGCAAGGCTCCAGGAAACACCATCTATCATTGTCATAAGACCAATCATCCACATCAGCAGGGCCTTTCTTTTAGCAGGAACCATGACACCCATTAAGCGGTCTCACTGACCCTGTTCTGGTATATATTTCCCTTTTATCTTGTTTTTTTCCTGTGGTAAATAGAATATGAATATCATCATGCGGTGTAAAAATCACAACCAGATTGGTTTAGTTTGTGTTTCCATGGCAATTACCTTTTGATGAAATTGCTTATAACCTCAGGGCAGAGTTGAAGTTAAGTGGTAATTGCCTGCTAGATATATAGTTAGATTTGGGTGCTTTATGGTCCAGATAAAAGTCGGGGTCATTTGACATCACAATTGTTTGATCATCTTACTTTGTTCCATACCAGATAAGGATCTGTTTGTATGATAAGAGTTATTGGATACTGGAACTTCAATATTTGCCAACAGTTGAGGGGTCTTGCTGTAATGAACTCTGTGTAACCAGAATCACGACAGGAAATGGAACCCCTAGGAAAAAAAAGAAAAAACGAAGTTCATTTCTTTATTGAAGAAGATATTGAGAGAGCACTGGGGTAATTTAGGGACAGACAGGAAAATATCTGACATTTATGAACAGTCCAGAAAGCAGATATGAAAAAGGTGCGATGGAAAAGTGTCCTCATTGAAGCTAATAAAATAAAATTGAAAAAAAAAAAATAATAATAATAAAAATCACTTATGAAAATGTTTTGCAAATGGATCTGCATAAATAGACCTGTCTGAAATATTGTTTTCAATATGGTGTGTGAGTTCTTATTATATTGCAGTATTTACTTGTTAATCAGCTTTGAAATAAGATTTACGTATGCAGTAAATAGTTCACTAATACAAGTAATTAAGATTAATTTCACAGTATTGTGACATATAGTCTGAAGAAGACAAATGGCTTATCACCTATCATGTGACAGCCGGATTCAAGAAAAACTGCAGATGGTTAGCTCAGTATCAGTATGTTGATTTCATTTGAATTTTATGCAGTAAATACTGAACCACTCCTCTGCATCCATCATGTGATGGGACTCCACAGACAGTGTGATATTGTAAATAAATAACTATAATTCTGGTAGGACTATAAATATTTCAGTTCAGTGCCAGAGTGTGCTCTAGCCTCAGGTGCACACATTTATAAGGAAGTACGTGCACGTGTAGACATATGTTCCCATCAGACAGTACCATAAAGCTATAATCATACTCATTTATTTGAATCACATACTAAGCCGTTTATTTTATTTGTGTAAACCTTTGAACTCACACGCTGCTACGTCTGGTTATGTAAGGTAAAAATGCTAGGCTAAAAAAAAAAAAAAAAATCTCAAATTTAAATTTACTAGCTACAGTGCCTAGTGAGCCAAGAAGTTAATTTCAAGCCATGCTGGCATTACACAAATGAAATGCAGTTTATTTTGGTCAGTTAAAAAGTTTTCACGAGGCTATATACTTTGCATGCTTGTATTCCGCTATACACAGCCTGGAGCTCAACCATGAAATCCAGCTACAAAATGTAAAATTACTGGTCAATCAAAACAGCACATCCCCGATCTCAATGCACTGATGCTTCTTACAAGACATTCACAAGCCTTATAGTACATGCTGAGCTTTCTGCCCACACTGCTCCCACGTTCCCGCAGCTTGTTAATGCAGATTCCAACAAGGAGAATCTTAGGCTTTATTCTCTCGGTGCAGATCATGAAATAGGACGTTAGCTTATTCAGTTTGATGGAGCTTGCTGCTCTGGCTTAGCTGGTGAGATAGCACCTTGGCCAATCTCTTTGCAAAGATGAGCTCTGGCTGTACACATCTGGAATAATCCACCTGCACCTCTGGAGAGCGGTTCAAGTCAGGGCACACAGCCATGTTTCAGCTGACCCGTGTCAGAACAGCTTACAAGCAGGATCATGCATCATTTTCTTTGGTTGTCCAAGCAGCAAATGGACATTGTCATCATCTGTGTCAGTCAGTGTGAGCACCAGTTATATGAGTGTGCAGCATTAGAATTTTATTTCAGGAACAGTGATGGCAAACATTCCCTGATCCCAGGATATGAATGTTTTGTGGCATACATGTTTTGTTTTGTTTTGTTTTTTTCTGCTGTATTGCGCAAATATTTGCCATCTCATGTTTGCCTTTTATCATCGAGCTGAATATTTAAGTACTGTATACACCGAGCAACATTAACTTGGCTGGACTGTGTACATCAATCATAAATGGGCATATGGCTGCAGAAGACAGCTGTGTTGCCCCAAGCTGGAGAATAACTGCTCTTGCGCTATCCTTTTTGAAGCATTTGCTGTGAGGGTTCGTGTTGAGCAGAGCAAGAAAACATCCTCCAGCCTAACACCCATAAACAGGATTGATGTCTGCAACCAAGACTTTTGACTTTATCCAGTCGAGCTTGAGAGGGATCATTCGACTTCATTGAGCTGAACTGAGGTTTTGATAGAACTGTTTTTCCCGCAATATTTTCTTTACCTGTTTCCAGCCATTATCGCTGGATGGTATTCCTATGTAATGGGAGGATTGAATGAAAACTAGTATTATTAGCTCAAAAGCTATGTTGTCAGGTGCCCTCTAACAGTATTTTTTAATGGAAAGAGTTTTGGTTGAACATATTGTAGGTTTATGTGTATTTTATGAGAGATGTGATGTTAAAGTCTGTGAAAATAAGAATAAATACGTGTTATTAACCACAGGGCCAAATTTGAATGATTAAAAATAGACAAGTTTATGAAATTAAAAAAAAAAAAAAAAAAAAAAAAAAAAGAGCAGTATTCTCAGCTCCACAACTGTGGGGGCGTGTCCCCTGAATGAGCTGAAGCCACGCCCACTCGTGGGAGCCACCTTTAGGACCGCCCGAAAAATCCTGGACTGAAAACTGGTGAAAAACTGTTTTAACCTGTAACTCCACATTTCAGTATTAATCAATTGAGTAATTTTCTTAACATATTTAATGTATTTTCAAAGAAATCTCAGAATTGCCTTTACTTCCCCTCCTCCTCTCCCCATGGTAAAGCGTTATAACAGTATTATAACAAGTATTCCTACTGAAACTATGAGCATTAACATCCTAAAGTACACCGACATCTGAAAAGAAGAGTTTCAAATATATATATATATATTCATTTAATTAGATTTAATTCCTTAGATACAATAATAATGCATTGCAGAAATATTAAATTCCACTTTTCAAAGTCTACTTTTTCTAACATGACTTCTCTCCAGAACTGAGGAGAATTGAGCTGTTGCAGTCGTCTCTTCACAGCAGAGCTGACAGAAACGGAGTGAAAACAAAATAATGGAAACACCAAACAATATATGAATGTCAAGTATCTAAGAAGGACTACAACAAACCTTTGCTTTCACTGGAAGTGAACAATGGCGTATGTTGGGGTATTTGACAAATCCTCAAGGCGGATAGTTTTCTTATATTTTCTCTGCGCTCCGATAAAAGTTGAAAGATGTTTACATTATTCCAGGCCTTAAAAGGTGTTTGACTTCATCCTAGTGTTGTTGTTGTTGTTTGTTTAGCAGTGTGCTGGGAGGTATTAGCATCCTGCAATATTAAAATACAATGAGGGAACACTGTTTGCATTATAGGATGCATCTGGTCCTGTAAAATATCTCATATTCTCCTTGGTATATACTCATAATACACTGCAATCATGGGACCAATTGCATCTCATGAGTTGGCTGACCATAGTATTATAGGACCACCATATCACATTAAATAGTCTGTGACAGTCAATGAATTCTGAATGCATTCTTTTATTTCTTCCACCCATCTGGATGTAGAAAAGCAGCAGAGAGACACTCACATTACCTATTTTCTGTTTTTCAGGGGCACAGGTTTGTGATTTCACACTAAGTCTACATATTTTTTAGATTGGGTTTGTATACAAACTTTGTAAAAGATTTTTCAACGCAGCACTTGTAATCCATACTGTTTCCATCTCTCTTCAAAAGACACATTTACACACTTCTGCTGATGTATTTTGTGTTCAGCAGATATAATAAACGTGAGACCTTAATAATAAAGCTACTGAATGAACTGTAATCTGTTATTGGCATGACCAGTCATTATCATTCTCAGTCTGAGATAACTGTAAAATTTTTATTAGGAGCAGTTTTAATAAAGAGGGTGATAAAATGAAAAATATTATTTGTGGCTTGTAATGGAAAAATCAATTCTTTTAATGCCTAAACTCACTTTTTGCCTCATGTTTATCATGTAGTAACAATGTAAGTAATAATAGCTTGTCATGGCCCTGGCAGATTGTGCAATTTAGCAGATTTTGCAACCTATTAAATGTGTATGTACTATTAAATGCGTATGTATTCCTTTATAACAAAAGAACTCGTGTATTAAAAGCTGAAAGTTTAAGAAACAGTAGCACAGATTATGACCAAAAAGTTAATACATGCTATTACATCAGTGACCAAAGACACTTTCATTTCTTTATTTTTCAGAATATAGCTTGGTCTTCTTGGTTTTTCTGATTGTGGTTAATGTTTTTGAAATCTTATGGTGCTAATCAGTAATATAAAATGGGACTTGCTATTATCTAATAATCACCTATGCCAGCTGAAATGTGCTCCGTGTTTGAGATGAGGCAGGTGCAAAGGTTTGGCCAGAGTCCCATATGATTTTCATATTTCTGTGCGGCATTTATGCAGAACGTGTTATAATGTGCAGCCTCAGTCTGGCTCAGTTTCCTCACTGCCGGGCAAACTGTGCTACCGGAGTGTGCATGGAAATGAGCTTGTGGTATAATCCATGGCAGTATCGGCACACGTCCTAGACTCAGACATCTCCCAGTCTCCGCTTATCCAAAGATGCTGGCTAAGTGCTACCTGCCACACTTATTCAATACCCATTCAGAACAGAAAAAAAGAACTGGGATAAAGTATTTATCCTAAAACTGAATTTTAAATGCATAATTAACCTACATTCTGTTGCTTCATTATATTATTCCAAAAGCTGCAGTAACAGTATCAAGTAAGTATTAATACGAACTTTTTCTACTTTCCTTGACTCATTACTGTGCCACAAGAGTGTGGATTTGTTGAATTGCAAATATTATAAAGGTTCTGTTCAAATTTGATTCCAGATGAAGCATTACTTGCAGATTTTTCTACGAGAATGAGGGCACAAAAACTTCAGCACAAAGTGAAGTAAAATAAGACAGAGCAAATTGAAATGCAAGACCCTGTTTCCCAGAACTCTCACAGCACCATGTGCATGGTATAAAGTCTACTGGGTAATGCACACTCAGTGTTTGTATCGTTTGCCAGAACCTTTGCACTTCACATGTTTAACACCTCCAACGACGGTTTGATACCTGCAGTTTCACCAACTGTCTTTCTCCCCATCTCTTTGTCTCATTAGCTCGTTCCAATCTCACACAGGACCTCACAAACAAAAGATAACAAGTTTTTCTCTCATTTAATTACCATTAGTGTACCAGATAAATAGATCCTGGAGGACGCAGGACTGAAAAGCTGCTGTATATAATTAAGTAAATGTTATCAATTTCTGTAGTAGCAATTTAACATTGCTGATTCCACGTCCTGGGTGAATACTTGATTGTAATCAAAGCTGGCTTATCTAATCACTGCATTCCAGATTAGACCAAATTATGCCAAATTAGACTTTGAAAGGGAAGGTTTGAAACAGTGTGCCCTCAGCACAGCAGCGAGTGTTGTGTTAAGTGTAGCAAAACACAATCGATTTGAGACTGTGACAAGCAGATTTGAAAAGATGATCAATGGAAATCCTTAGTACTAATGAGACAAATGGTGGTTTTAAAGAGGTTTTTGGGGATTTTTTTTTTTCTCAATATCTTGTTGAGATGAACTTTTCACTTGAAGCAATGCATGCTTATAAATAATGAAGAATGAATGGGATGAGGCCTACATTTGCAGGGAATGTAGACATGGCTATTGGTACAGTAATACAGGCACCAAATCCGCCGCTGCGATGCTTTGTGTTCTGCACGTGGAGTGAGTGATGGCAGCAAGTAGATTAACTGATCATGCAGATCATACAGACATGCAGAAGCAATCATACGTCTAACCCACGGTGACATGTTTACTCTGAACCTCTGAAGAATCATGAGCACCACTGTGCTGCAGCAGCAGTCCCGATCACTAACGCACCCGTGAGGAAAAAAGGGAATCCTGTCTGCAAAAAAAAAAAAAAAAAGTGGCATGTTTGTAATTCACCTCAAATGACTGAGCGTATTTGCAAATGACTTACTACTTTAACATACTCCAAACTCCAAATATATTAAGAGCAAAACAAAAAATTGAGTCAGCATTTTGTGTTGCGCATCAATTGCTGTAAGGACGATGAATAATTAACAGGAGCCCCGTTTAATGCTAAAAGAATGCTGATGAAATGCCTGCTCACATACCTAAAGAAATTTATACCCTACATTAATATATATTGGAAATGGAGTAGAACACATTAATATAGATTGGTATTTTCTATATGGGTCAGTTTAACTGGTCAAATGTCATTAATGTAACCCAGGCTTATGAACATCGCTGTCTAGTTTCTAGACAGCTCCTTGGGTTCTAGCTAGGTCATAGCCTATTTACAGAGTGCTACAGAATGATCCTGTTATGGACATGTGATACAGATCTCTGGAAACAGTGAGAAATAACGACGTGATGGTTCTGTACAGAAGAATTAACTTTTTTTTTTTATGTCAGTTCAAATATTTTTATCATATATAATAACTATATTTCAGGATCTTAGAAATACTGAAGTCGTGAGTCCAGATTTCATAATTACTTCTACCACATATTTTTTCATTTACACTTTCGGTTATATCTGTAAATTCCTCTCTCTAAATGTTATTTCACAACACTGAGGTGTGCTGTAGTAGTAGACAAATCAATTTTATTGTAAATGAATATTGGCAACAAACTCTAATTTTAACTAACATAGCCTCCATGCAGATCAGCCCAGGAGACACGTTGAATTTCGTCTGAAGTACGCAACATTTGGAGAAGCCCATACTGTAGATTTTTTGGAAAAATGTAGCGCAGTCAGATAAGACAAGAACCAAACTTGTCAGCACTGTCAGCAAAACTACAACATGCCATGTCTGGAGGAGAAATGGCTCTGCTATATGACCCTAAAAATACCATACCTACAGTGAAGTTCGGAGGTAAGAAAACATCATAGTATGGGGATGTTATAAAAATTATTGAAGGGAAGATGAATGGAGTCATGTACTGAGAAATTCTTGAGAGGAATCTGCTACCTTCCACTAAGACGGCAAAGATGAGGATGAGGAACGATCCAAAACATACTGTAAAGTAGACTGTCAGTCAGCCAGAGGAGAAGAAGAAAGGTGTTGGACTGGCCTGGTCAGATTTAAACCCAATAAAACATCTGTGGAAAGAACTGTAGATGGTGAAGATTCACTCTCCTGAATCTTTGTGAAATCTGTGAATCTGTGTCATTCCACTTTATACTCATAAAAATAATGTTTTTTTTATGGTTTGGAATACAAGAATTCACATGTTATTGCTTTAATTGTAGCTAGGCTGATGGCCCTGTAAAAAGCTTCACTGTTTATTGAGATGTCGTAATTTTTTTTTTAAATAATACCTTACCATTCATATTGATATGTGTAGGATCATCTATTTTCCATGACCGCTTATCTTTATCTGGATCATGAGGGGCTTGAACCAATCCCAGCTGTCATTCAGCAGGAGAGGCGGCGTACACCGTGGACAAGTCGCCAGTTCATCGCAGGGCTCACACATAGAGGCGCTCACATTCACACCTGTGGGCAATTTAGGGCTGCTAATTAACCTATTAACCTGCATGTCTTTGGACTGTGGAAGGAAGCCGGAGTACCCAGAGAGAACCCTTGCAGAGATCATGCTAGCTCTTTGCAGAAATGCCCCAGCCTACTGCGAGGTAGCTGTGAGGCTAATCACTAACTACTAACCAGGCTACTAACTACTGGACCACCATGCTGCCCTGTACAGGATCAACATATTTCTATTGAGCAATAGTAAGAATATGATTTATTAAAACAATTTTCTGAATGTCTTCTGTTAACATTTATACACGTGAAGTCGATTAAAGATGAAACAATGATGTTAAAAGCTAAATATTGTTTTTTAATCCCTGTAAGCAAAGTGATAGGGGTTTAAGACAAAGACCCTCTTCTGTGAGATCCTGTACTTTATTATAAATACATGAGGACAGACAGACAGAGAGCACAATAAAAATGTGTCTATCACGATTAAGTTACTTCAAAGAGCAGTCTCTGTCAACACTGTGGGCTTTTTTTGGCTAAGAGCAGGAGACAGCGTCTGTTGAAACGCGCAGTGGTTTTTGACAAATGGGTGAATGTACGAGCTTTCAAATTCTGTTAGGCACACAAAGGAAGAGCTCTGAGCAGGTACACATGGCTCATGTAATCACCTCGGCTCAGGAATTCAAAACACTGGTGAAGCAAAGGAAAGCATGAAACACTTTGTAGATGTATTGGAGCTTTGAAATGAATGTAAGTGCATGATTTCAATATAGGTCAGCGCTTTTACATAATGCTCCATGCACAACACTTTCCTGAAACGCACGGATTTAATTGGTATGTTGCTGATAAATGTATCTTTTTATACCTGTGTTTGCCCCACATAAACACACATTAAATTATCAGCGTATTAAATATTGAAGACTGTTTGCCCATCTTCCCAGTACAAATGGAACCCTGTGAACCACAGTATTTCCCCATTCAGACTTTATGCTTTTTATCCTCCATCAACAGGTATTGTCTGTTTACTGCTCTCACTCCTGGGACCCTGTAAATATTGTTACGTTAGCACTCTGCAGCCTCTGAGCTGTTCAACAAGCTTCAGTTTTCATTGGATAAAAGCTAAATGTGTTTGTCTCCTCACCACCACTGTAACTCCAGCAATGAATTATAAACAAGGAACACAAAACCAACCACCTACACCACAATGGTTACACAACGGTTACACACACTGCATCTGTAGAGTCAAGTGCACTGCTCATCACCTTCGGCCTACAACTAGAGATGGGTTAGTTTACATTAAAAATTAATGTCCCATAATGCCCTGAGGGCCACTGTTGCTATCATTGGTCCAGATAGAGGTAGCACTGTGACCTCGGGGAAGGACCCGTGCCACCTGGAGTTGCTTGGCTGACCTAAATCCTGGGCAACAGAGGTAGTGCCTTCTGTGACTCACCTTCTGTCTTTCACTCCATACATATAACAGTATACCTGCCACTGTGTATGCTCTTTGAAACCTTCCATGCAGCCCATTGAAGATATAGCATCAAAGTAATGAGATGTATGGTGACCTAGATTTATGTTTTACCCTCTGAAAAGCCTGTTTCTAAAGTGAATGGAGGATACGGCGGGTACGATAAAATGTCTGCACGAATACTGCTGATGAAAGGCTTTTCGAAGTGACTGCTCTTATAGAAACTGAATACTGTGTTCCTAAAAGGAAAATATGAACAGGAAAAAAAAAAAACAACGGTGTGATTAATGTTCAAAAAGATGAATGGTGTTTCTAATTTACTGACATTAAAGGGCACACGTGTATTTAAGTGAACAGAAATATATCTGCAAAGAACTGTACAGAAAATAAAGAATATGTGTTGCATATACAGAATTATATGAGCAGCTTATTTATAAAAGTTTATATCTACATGAATATTGATTTATATATTGATATACATCTAATGCAGAGTCAGTTATTCCAATGCTCAAATAATGGGATAATAAAGTAGAATGATTTGCAGCTGTCTTATATATGATATATGAATGCACAGATGACCTACCTCGAAAATTAAAATAAATGAACAGAATGTAAAAATTATCTAATTTGAACACAATTCATTTTAAATATTTTTCTTGAACTAATTGGCTCCGTCAGTGTTTCATCGTGTATTATGGGATTATTGCTTTTTTAGTGTTGCCTGACAGGGATCAAATCTTAAATACTTCATGTACTGTTGAATATTTCATTCATGTAGCATGGACTGGAGTACAAAGAACATTATTTCCCACTGACACATAGTGCAGTAGAAGGATAAATTAAATATAAATAACTAAAGTTCAAGTACCTCAATTGTACTTAAGTAGAGTACTTAATATTTCTCTCCACTGCACTAGCAGAATGTTGTCAAACAAGCCAAATGTCATCTCACTTATTATAAAAAGGAAAAGTGAAATATGGCTGCTGGGTTTCATAATCAAACAGAACCCAGAAATTTCTCGACACTTGCAGTAACTAGTGTTAGAGATCGCAAGGATGTCCTTAAACCCACAGAAAACTAACACGAACTGTAAACATCTTTAGAACTATATCAGCAATAATTCCACATTTTTTAGGTGATTGATCAGTTTTGATCAGCAGTGATTAATCGTGTTTAAAGAAGCACAAAAGCTTAGAAGAGCTCCGTTGACTGCTAAATGGAGGTCATTAGTGACTTAAGGTGATACTGTATTTTAGCTGGTGTCAGCTATTTGAATTTGACTTCCAATAGTGCATAAAATACATACACACACACACACACACACACACACACACACACACACACACACACACACACACAATATATATATATATATTTCAGGAAAAGACACAGTCACCAGAACTGTTAGCCGTGTTTGCACAACATGACAATGAGCTGAAAATGTGTCTAATCTATGATATTGTGACATACAAGGTACAGGCGCTGATAACAACTTGAGGCGAACCACAAACGTAATTTTTTCTGGATAATATCACCAACGTATATCTGCTGCTGCAGACATAGATGGATGAGTACAAAATAATTCTCTGTTAATAAATAAATAAATAAATAAATAAATAAAGGCCTGGGCCTATTACAAGTTATGTTAAATGTGACTTTAGCTAGCTAAACTAGCTGGCTCTCACCTCCAAATTTAGATCTGACCAGAGATAAATGAATGGACTTATCTACCAGGTAAACACAGCCTGGTTCCATTTTTAAACCTTAACTTTAAGCAGGCTGCAGTCACCAGCAACTAAACTCACTCACTAAAGATGCAAATTAGCTGCTACAAAATATAAGAAACAGTCCAATAGCAAGCAAGGTATCAGGATAAAGTAAACAGTTCACTTCAATTCCCAAATTCCCACTGACTTTAGTACATGCAACGGATATAACAAAACCTTCAAAAAGCACTGTGCTTATGTGTGAATTATTAGAATAAAAGTAATTTAATATATCATTTCAATTACATTGAAATGTAATGATTTGGGGGACAACTTAATGTTTTTTAGAAGGTGGAGGGGGACTCATCCCTTCAGATTTCCACCTCACTGGATCTGCACAGGATGATAAAATCAGATTCCAAGCAGAAAAAAAAAAAAAAGCAATGTTCACATATGTTGCGCAGACAGACACATTATCTGTGTTTCAGGATTGGGCACATGGAATAAACCTTTGTGACATAAAGATGAATTACCAATATAAAAAAAGAGAGAGATTTATTACTCAATACAGCTGGCTTATTTATCATCAAAACATCATTCTTTTGATCTCTGTCATGGTGGCCAACAACTACTGAATGAATGTGCTCTTCTCTTCAAACACTGTCAGCCGTGGCTCCAAGGAAACATACAGTATTCTCCCATCTGGCAGACTACTAACCACAGCAGACAATGTTCAAAATTTATCAACATCAAACAAGTTCAAATGTATTCTTGAAAAACACCTTCTCACTACAGTATGTGTCTGTCTATTAATGTTTAAGGTCACCATCTACAATAGATACTGTTTGGGATCAGTTCATTTGAAAACGGCAAAGATAAGGCTTGTTTAAGTACTGGTTAAATATAACAAAAAATACTTTCCCATTTCCTGTTCTTCCTCATTGTGGTGAGCATTGAAGTGGATAATTAAATGTAAACTGCCCAGTGTAATTTGTCATGTCATGTGAAGGACCCAAGGCATTTTCACAGCGAGCAGATGCTACTCAGCACTTCTCTAGCAAAATCTTTCATATGGGTCACAGTTTCCTTTGCTGTTGTTCGTGCCAGATGGCTAAGTTAGAGGGGTTTGCCTTTCAAAACCACCTTTGTGCACATTTTAATAGCTTCGAAGTGTAACAACAATGAGAGCCTGGAATATACAGTCAACGTCCAAGTGCCTCTGAGCAAAGCTTGCCCACCAACTTCTCAGTGATCAGCAGTGAGGCTGTGGTTATGCTTAGTGCCGTGGTCAAGACCACCTTTGTCAAATCCTAGATGGACAAGTCGAAACAGAGGTTGGAGTTCGAGTCAAATCCGAGTCCAATTGAGAGAGACACAGCAAGGACCGAGGCAGAAAAAAAAAACATAGACACACTTAGACACTCTATAATTGATGATCATTTTGCACCATTATTTGTGACAATTAAAAAGCAAGTGCATTGTAACAACACTAATGAAATTAGGCCATGTTATTCCACTTGGTACCATACTTTACAGTCTCCAAAGACAAAACAGCGTGTAACAGCCACCATGGAGGGGTCTTGTATTGTATTGTGTAACCACTCTGTAGGATCAAATGAGGTAATACTGTTTACCTAAAATACAGCCTTTTCACTTTCTCTTCACCTTTTCACACATGTTCATTAACTCAACATGAGCACATTTATGAACAAAATGTACAGTACTCATGTTTTTTTGAGTTTTTGCCAAGCTTTTAAACTCAAAGACACTTCATAAAAATTATGGTTCCTAGCCTCCCTGTACTGACAATGAAACATTTAATACATAACGTATGTTTTTTTTTTTGTTTTTTTTTTTTGGAGGAAGTAAATAAAAATATATATTGCTGGACAGATAGACATTGAAAGAACCAAAGAAAGCCATAAAGAAATAGATGTAACATACCCTTTATTTCTGTCTTAAGCAGTACAGTTAAAAAAAAAGCAAAAGTTAAAGTTTAGCATTGTCAAAGATTGACACAAACTATGATTTTCTTGAATGCGAGTTTTGACATAATTTACAAAAGGTTACAACATAACAGTATAATATATGTGAGCAGTAAGCGTTTACTTGTCCATTTAATCATATATTGACACTGAAAATGTTTTTCATTATTTTTCGAGCCAAAAGCAGTGCAAGTGCAGATCATTATAATTTCCAATGCAGTGTTAAAATATTGACGTCTTTCGTGCACCAACAACAGCTTAAATAGTTTTTTTTTCTTTTTTTGCAGATGCTTTGGGTGAATAAAATTATTTCAAGGGGAGAGAGAGAGGTGATTTTATTGGTAACAATACAATCATTGATGGAAACAGGCCCATTGTGCTGTGTACCACAAATGGGCTGAAGTCTTCTAGTCAAAAACCACCAAAGATCAATAGTCATGAGTTTGAGCTCTCTGACTGAGGACTGAGTTGTACAATCATTCACAAAAATAATGACTTAATTACAATATATTTAATAGGCACATTAGAGTAAACAAGGTGAAATGCCTGAATATCTTATTTGCATATTTTATAAATGGGATAAGATGTTTAAATGTTCCTCATCTCATCAGAAGCAGAATATTATGAGGATTATTACTGGACTGACTTTGAAAATAGAAATTTGTAACATTAATTTACATTAAACAGAGATAATTATCCACAGCAACAATATTCACTGTCCTGTGAAATGACTGTTGACTTTTAGCCCAGTTGATACCAATGTGATTAGAAATTGTGAAGTGAAGTGTAGATGTGCTATTTATGTTTGTTTAGTCTACATGGTCTGAATTCTATTTATTTATTTATTTATTTATTGGTTCATAAACATCACAGAGTTTTAGACTGGGTTTCTGTGTGTTACTGAAAATGATCTTTGATTTAAATTTTGCATTCAAACTGATTTTAAACCAATCTGAAGTACAAGCAAAACAAACCAAAACCTTTCGTTTCACTACAAAGCCTGTCTTTGGTGCAACATCATGACCAATACATATTGAAGGATTTTATTTTTATTTATTTATTATTTTTTTTAAATGTTCCTTTGTGTGAGACACTGAAAACACAATATGCAGTCTGCTGTGGAACTTGTGTAAGCTCTTTTGTAAGCATGTGCGTCAGCCTGTCATCTTTACGGCTTTTACTTTCAAAATTCAGCAGGAAATGTGGAAACTAAAAATAACTCAAGCACATAATAAGTCTTGTGTAAACACTCTCAGACGAACCCATTGACTGTGATTATTTGCAGTAATTTTTATGCAGTATGCAAGAAAACAATCAAGATGTCATACATCAACATCCATACCTGTTTGAAATGAAAACTTTGTGTGCATTAGTGACTATAATGGATACATGAAGAGTTGCTTACAATCCCAAATAGAACTGCGCAATATACCTGCCCACTTGCACACTCCAATCAAACAGTCCTACTATGACTTATGGCTTATGATTATATACTTGAGGGACCGTGACATATTTGGGTAGTGAAGGGTGGTGAAGCAAACAGTTTGTTGTTGTTTTTGGGTGAATGACCCTTCAACGCACACAAACTACTTTTCTTGCTTGTTTTTTTGGCACTGAGCTTGAATGTATCAGTATTTAGTGCTAAGACAGAGATATCTGAAAGATTTGGAGGTGATTTTTTTTAGTGTTCTTTGTGGATTATGACTGATCAACTCATTTCTTTATTCATTTAACTTTTGTTGAGTCTAATTTTGGCATTCACTGTCTAAACATGACATATTTTTGTCCCCTCTAACATAACAATGAAGTGAAAATTCAAATTTTATGAAAACCAATGTTTAACGAGTAACAACCAATAGCGTAACACATTGTGTTGTAGTGAAGAAAAATGTCCCGGTGCCAAACTGCATTTCGGTCTGCTGTCCATTGTCGGTGGAGAAACGCTTATCTCTGCAGAGCTTATCATCGATTTCCATCTGTATGATTGTTGCAAAATGGCCGCTGTAGAAGGAAGCCATTGGAACTGTGGGACTATGACATTGCTAATTTTAATCAATGAAATGCTTTCATTGCTAAATTCAAAGTGAACTCAAGCTGTGCTGGAAATATATGAATATGTCATATTGGCCATATATTCAGTAATTTAGACCATCATACAATTTTAGTTTATTTAAGTATTGGTTTTATTTAAGATAGAGAATTTCACAATGAATAATGTTCTAACTCTATGGATTAAGAAAGCCCGTGGTCATCTTTTATAATGTTATCTTTTAGTCATTAGGCCCTGCAGACCTAATTTGTCAATCGTGCCATGGTAAGCTCCCTTCTTAAAGATTGGTGGTTGTGTGCAGGCAGAACATCTGCCGTTATTGATCCACCAGACTCTAATGCCCTTCTGATCCATATCACTGTAAGGCCTTATCAGTGACATACAGGGATTTTCTGTGATGCTTATAGTCTCCACTGAAGTGTTATGCATGAATGCCTGAAAGGTTAGAAGAATATGCAACTTCTCTTTAAAGCAGAAGCATAGAATAACAAGATATTATGTAAAAATCATGGAACTAGAAGTGTTTGATACATCATCACATGGTTTCTATGCATTAAAATCGCTCTCAGTGGGCTTTCCGGCTCCAGATCTTTGTAGATATCTGTACTTTACATGCATAAACTATGCAAAATTTCCAAAGAAACTGACAGAAGTGAAGGAAGCTCAGCAAAATGCATGCTTACTGTATATACCAGTCAGTATGGCATAAGTCACCTTAGCAGGAACCAACTCTTGGTTGATGCATATTACATGGACATATCAAGAAAAAAAGAAGTTGCTTAGTGATTAATGACTGCTGGTGGCATAATGTTGTGAGAGAGGCGAGTGACTGTAGTAAGCCAATGTATACATTTCATGTTTTCAAATCAAACGCTTCATCCTTACGCCACCCGCACTGAAAACCCTTCAAAGAACCTTAACTTCTTTCCCTCCCTTTGCAGTCAGAGTTGGGTCAGGACTCTGTTATAAAATCTCTGTGGTCAGATGCCCTGTTCCTTTCCACAGCGGCTCGCTCTTTGAATGCACAAGATGCAACCGTTCCCATGGCAATGTCAACTTTTATTTTTTCCTCTTCATATTCCTGTTTTTAGGCCACTGCATCTGCATTATCTGTCAGATAAGAAGTCTTTCCATTGATTAGCCCAGGAATTTCATTATGATTTTATTGCAGAAACCTGAAGCCACCTCTGTAAGACACAGAGAAAGATTACAGAAACCATTAAACATCTATTGAACCTAATGACCCCTTTAAAATGAAGTTTATATGGCAAAAGAGGATTCTGAACAAATTCATGACAAACATAAATACTACAGGAATCATTAGAGAAAAAAAAATAAAGGTATAATTTACTACTGCTGTCTTTTCAGAATATGAGCCGCTAGAATTATGTCAATGTTTATCTTTTCATTTGTGCCCATACCAGGTAGTGAGAAAATGAATACATCCATCCAGTTGGTTTTGTTTTTTATAGTATGTCTAGTCTAGTCTGTCTATATATTTTGCTTAACATCAACTACTTCATATACACTTCTTCAGTGCAATTTCCATAAAATCATAAAAGTTTGAAATTAGACTGAGTAAAGTTCATTCTCATGTAAAATGTAGAACTAAACATTAGTTCTACATTTTACATTTACATTTTCAGCCATGCTTGTTGTTGATGTGACATTATACTGACATTGTAGTGAACAATGTGATATAGCACACCCCTATTAAAAGCGCATGCAAGTTATGATAAAAAAAAACAAAAAACATTTTGTATGATTATATATATGTTTATATCTCAGTCCTTCACCAATCAGTGATAAATATCAGACAGTTTCAGCCAAGAATTTCATGACTTACAACTTTCCAACTTTGCCAGTTGCTTTATCAAAGCGAGGAAGGCCAGGTGGAGGTTGGAATAAATGAGCAGCATCAATCATTAACCAAAGCAAAACATATATCAATCTATGGAAAAATCTATATTTTTTCAGCTTTAACAGAACAGTGATTCTCAAATGTACTAACTTGAGGAAGAAAAGTTTGCTAGAGACTAACATCATGAGTGAAAAAATAGTTGTCATTGCCTTCCCAAAAACACCCATGGGCATTTCTGATCTGCCATGTTCTGGTCCAGTCTAATTGTTTAAAGGTTAAGGGGGAGAAAAAAAAACCCACAGCCTGTCAACCACAGTCTCTGGTGTCAGAGTCAAATTGGACACGCAACCATCTATGGTGGCAGTTTAATGCATCAGACAGAGAACAGTCAGTATTCACACAACTAGATGAGTGCGCTGCTATGTCTCGGGAGGTAGAATGGGTTGTCCACTAATCACAGGCGTGGTGATTCAATGCCTAGCCACATGTCGGAGTGTCCTTGGGCAAGACACTGAAAACCAAGTTGCTCCCAATGGGCAGACCAGTGCCTTGCATGGCAGCTCTGATGCCATCTGTTTTGTCTAGCTCGATACAATCCATTTACAAGAAACTGTTTTTCAGAGAAACTAATACAGATCATTCTAGCACTTGAAAAAGTAACCTATGCTCCCGTTTTTGTGGCGAGCACAGCTGCCAGTGGCCACTTGTGGTACTGTACCTTAAGGCGCTTTGGCTATGGTTATGGCCACATGGCTTGCTGCCTTTTGTTTGAATCCAGGCTAAGCACAACATATGTCCTCCATCAGAATGAAGTTCTTGTCAATGGCTGATTTTCTTTTTTCTTTGTGACATTACTGGTCAGGCTGATCCCATCACCTAAAAAAATTAAGCCTGAAGTACCTACATTAGTTAGTTGTGTTAAATCACTTTACATGATGTTCATGCTTGATAATGCTGTTCTTGTTCCAGTTTATTTTTGTCTCTTTAAGTACATTATGAGCACTGCACTTGTGCTAATGGGTCATAATAACAGACTGGATTAAAATTAATTTCATCACTGTCCTGAGTGGAAAGACTAACATTGTAGGCCTACAATGATCATCACATATTATAATGTTCTCTTTTTTCTAAGGCCAATGACTCATTGGCATCATGGTCTGTAGTTTCATATAAAATATTAATGTGTCGCTGTGAGTCTTTTAAGTCTAGCCAAGTTAACACTTGCAGCACACCTAAACCCCATATCAAACAGCAGCAGCTGCAGAGAAGCCCCAAGCCACCTCAGCTTAATCCAATTTGACTGGCCATCACTGTGGGCGATGCTGGATGGAACATTATGTGAGGTGGATAGAGCTTTTTACTCTGCATTAGTGGAAGGGGATTTATCAGTCCACTTTTGACTTTACTGTGAAAAAAAAAAAAAATTGGTCAAATGCTAATATTTGTGCTGTTATGTCCCACCACACAGCCATTTGAGTGATAAAATGAATCATTTGCCATTCATAGATATTAGTGATATGCAAAGAAGACACCGGGTGGAAATACCGGGTCTATACTGACAGACTTTTTTTTTTCATATTTTCACATAAATATTCATAATTGTTTTAGGATATTTCTCACACTATTGCAAATTATTTGTAACCTTGAAATGTAATCACCTCACTATATTTTAAGGGTATATGCACAAGTTGGATAACCTCCATTTCTGTTGCTTGGATGCCTCACAGCCTGCAAATAATTTGGAAACTAGTGAATTGTCTGAGGAGTCTGAGCTCCAGTGACAGAGAAGGTGCAGAAATAAGCTTTTAGCTAATCCATGCCAAACATATCAGACATCTGTCACTTGCAGTGCTGGCCAGCCCTCTGCTTCACAGGCTCATTTGGCACTTGAAACTAAAGATTTCTGAGACAATCTTTAGATTATGCTGCTATATATCTGTCTCTGTACTTTCATGGTGCATGCACTCTATTCTTGCTGCCAACATATCAGGGGCTCCCTGTGGTTTAAATGTCAGAAAGATGCTCATTCCAAGCGACAGAATTAACTTACAGTCAGCTCAGCACGCGGGGGCTCCAAATGATAGGATGCGCCATGAGGAGATAATGTTACTCACCTGAGCTGCAGCACTGTGAAAACAAATAAGATGTGAACAGATGCAGAAACGCTGTGGCATTGTGATGACCTCAAAACAAACAATTAGCATCATGGAATTTTCACGTGAGAGAAAATAGTACATGATTTTGCTCTATGACAAAAAAAGAAAAAGAAAAGCATGAGCTGGTATTGTTCATTTGTTTTCACACACTAAAAAAAAAAAAAAAACATTTTATATTCTGTCACATCCTCTTGCTCTCTGTGTTTCCCTCTCTCTCATAACAGATGGTGAGAGGGATTCACTCCTAGGTCACATGCACACACAGAACAGGTAGTCTAGTACAGTAGTATCTCAATACAGTTCACTGCAGTGTCACGGCAGTGTTTCTCAATCCGAAGAACAAAAGTTCGCTTACCGGGATAGCCTGTAACATTAACAGTACTTGACATGGCTGTGTTAGCACGGTAGCTGTTGCTTCGTAAGTGAGCTCTAATTATCAGAAATAGATGCTGTGCGATAATGGCTGCATTACAGGTGCCTCTGTATGTGTAACCCTGGCTTTCCTCATTAAAATGTGCCTGTGAAATGACTTGGGATGGCAAAGAAGTAAGGCAAGGAAAGAAAGAAAGAAATGAAGAGAGAATATGAGACAGAGAGCAGCGCGGTAAACCTAATTATCTGTGTCATGTTTCCATTTCATCCAGATCGGACGTCTCAGCTTCCTAAAGAACAAAAGAATCCCAGGAAGTAGATAGAAGATCGGTAAGTCTGGTAAGTTTAAAAGCACCTGGGAGTAAAACTAGTGAATTATGCTGCAGCTCATAGGGATTATATAATGCTGTGTTGATGCTTCATTTGACAACGATGTGCTAAAGGAGGCCCCGGTAGGTTCTCGTCTTTACATTAAGTCCCCACTTTAAGTTAGTTCAATTGCTTCAGTGGAACAAATTGTATTTCTTTAAATCATGGAATATAAACATAATGTTGTGCCTAAACAGGGAGGTTTAAAGGCAGTGACATTCAGTGTGCCTAGGAAATGCAAAACTGAAAAGCTTTGGCACCCTCTGCTGTTAAAGAGACTTCCAGATGGCAGCTATTTACACAGACCTGCTGTAGTGATGCAGACATGGCAGAGGGCAGGAGGATGCCGAGCAGCCTGACAGAAAGGAAGATGAAAAAAAAAATAGCTTCTCTGTGAGATTTCAGGCCACTATTATGCTCTAATTAACCCTCCTATTGATGCTTTTGATCACAGGAATTTGTAATTCTCTGCATAAATCCAATGTTGGCGAAAATGTTTCTCTAGTTTTGTTTTTTTGTTCTTTTTTCCCAGGTGATCATTCCCGAAGGAACCCCAGACTAATTGTTGCAGTTGGTAGTTTCATATTCACCTAATACCTTGCAGCTTTCTCGTGCTCCCAGGAGTATCGCACATTTGCTCGCCTGTTATTTGTCGGGGCAGCACTGTGCCCGCATGGTGTATAGTGTGCTCTGGTTATCCTGGGTGAACTAAGACAAACATTAATTGGTGGCACTGGATCCTCTGCACTATACCTGCTGTGAGCCCACACCACGCGTCGGTGTGGCAACCCCATCATCCCTCCCATCCGAAATTTCCTCTGACAGGGCCAGCAGTACCAAGCTCCTGGTTATCATTTATCATCCCAGCAGATTGGCTCATGTAATACACAGCAGACTGATGGGTCATCCTCATGCTGGGGACCTGGCTGGAGTAAAGCCGTGGTGAGTTGTCTGCATGATTGGAGACCTGAGAAATGGAGAGGAGGGCTTGTCATTAAAGGGAGAGGGGTGGGGACACTTCTAATTCATCTCACTAGTCATCGCTCTGCAGTATAAGTGCTTTAGACAGCTCCGATATCGTATTAGCACACCTGCACAGGCCCCAAGAGGAAAGAATAGGACTTCTTAGTGGTGTTCCTCACCAACTCCCTCTGAGATGTACACCAGAGATTACCCCATTAATATATCCCACTACTCACTGGGGGGCGGGTAGCTCCCCTCCAATGCACATCTGTAGGATACCACAGGTGGCCTCCCCTCCACACAGGGAGGTACTCTGGTTGTTTTTTCAGGGCTCATCAGCTCAGTTGAGAATGTTTGGTGGGCTTTGTTGGCTGTGATGACACCTGCAGAGTGACTCTTTACAAGCCATCAAACCACTTTTTTTTTTTTCCCATTTCGAGTGCAATGCACTGTGAAAACAACACTTTTCATCTTCACTCCAGTTCATTTATTGTGAATGGTTCGAGTTGATCAAAAGATGGTGGTTGACAGGTCATCATTAAGTCATAATCTGCCCAAAACTCCTTTGTTATTCTTAAGGTCTGGAGCAGAGAAATAAATACATACTTATGAGCATGGACTGTTGTTTTGAGAAGGTCAAACCTAACACACTAATCAATGATATCATGAAGAGACATGAGCTGCTCCATCAACCGAGAGGTGACCTTGTTGACTCATGGGGATATTTCCCGTGGTCTCTACACATTAATGAGCTTAATTTCATAGCAATGCTCAACTGGGGAATATGCCTCTCTACCCCAGAACGTCACCATGGATACCGACTCGTAGTCAGTGTTGATGGGGCAGACATGGACAGTTTTGCTTTGATGACAAATTGAAGTATTGGCTGGCTTTCATCTGTTCTAGAAGAAATATGGTCTTAGACACAAGGCTGGATTTCACTGTCCAAGTTTATAGAGGTAATATAAACTATGTTTTAAAGTGGATTTTTACTTTAATGGAAATTACTTTTGCATTTCACTTTTTGGCATCCAGCAGATCAACTGTCTCCTTGTTACTCATCTCCTGGGATGGACAGACTCTGACAGGTCCTATTCAATATTGCAAGGTGAGTGAATCGTGCCAGATATTATGACTGTTTTATTATCTTGTGCGCAAACAATTTGAACAGCTGTAGGCTTGCAAAAAATATATAATTCTGAGACCTCCGTTATTACAATACACATTAGGAAAGACATTTTTAATACATAATGTATCAAATTGTTTTCCGATCGGTAAATCTGTCGAAACTCACATGCCCACTCTGATACAATGTGTTCAACCAGTTATAATACAAATGAAATGCTGGTGTAGGAAATTCTCAGAGAAGTTGCGTGGCGTGATTTAAATGGACTGTCTGGTTGTGATGACAGAGGCACAGTTTACCATGACCATTCATGCTGCTGAAAGCAGCTCTCTGGACAGATGTGATCAGCGGAGGCAGTGTCTCCCTCCAGCCCAGATTGACAAGCCAGACCAGACTCAGGAGATGGATATCACAAGGGACAGCTGAGCTGCAGGAAACCAGTGGTGCAGGCAGTTTTCAGCCAGCCTCATTACAGCGGACAGGTTGATCCAGGCAATTGCGCCTCAGACAAGGTTGACTCCAAAGCACTAATTGTGTAATGCAGTATAGGATGACGATTATGATACAGTTCCCTGGTGTAAAGAATTACTGTAAACAATTAGGATGTTTGATTTTACCAGAGCAAAAACAAAACAAAGTGTGAGCTCAGTTATAAGCAGCACGCTGTGACTGCATTAAACAATGAAGTGTGGGGATGCTCTAGCAAACCCAATTCCTTTATGTATAAATTGAGACAGGCCACATTAGTCAGAAGTGAAACAACAAAACAGTAAATGGGCAATTTATTCGAACTGTGTACTGTACAGTGGTAATCACAATTAGCATAATGAAGGAAACATCTTGTCTGCAATTTGCCCATTCACCTCATCTTGCAACGGCGCATTGTTTAAAGCTTGTCTACTTCTTAACATAAAAGCATCAGATCAGTTATCGCCAGTGCACGGCCCGTCTGCAATTTAGTGTTCTCTCATGTGTCTCACTCACCATGGCAAGAACATAATCTCTGAGCATTAATCTTTATTATTCAGTAGAGGCACAGTAGAATTCAAATTACCAACCATATACTCAAGGTCACGGTAAAAAAAAAAAAAAAAAAAAAAAAAAAAAGAACAAAATTAAAATAAACCCCCCCAAAATATTTTACACAGATTAATAAATTAAAGTGTATGACCTCAATCAAAATGTAAGTGGAACACTCAGTATTGATTGCGGTGTCCTTATTTTGTTCAGTAAGACCATACCGAATACATATTTCATAACATCCAAAGACACTAAATGGATTAAATTGAAAGATGTTTGCTTTTCACTTGCTACTTTTGCCCTGAATCTGGCGATTAAGTATTCCGAGGCTTTGGTTTTCATCTGCTGTGCTCTGGGAATCTAAACGGCTTAATGATGT
The DNA here is from genome assembly GCA_028641955.1 of Protonibea diacanthus. NCBI lineage: Eukaryota > Metazoa > Chordata > Actinopteri > Sciaenidae > Protonibea > Protonibea diacanthus. The sequence goes on from CM053989.1 coordinate 14,389,203, forward strand.
GTTCCCGCAGAAAGTGAAGCGGATTTTCGCTCAAGTTTACTCGCTCGAGTATACTCGCGGGATCATTTGTGTTTACTCACGCAATATTGGTAAGTAATGCGTAATATTGGCCCTCAGTCTGGTTTATTACAGTGGCATGAGCCCTGAATAAACTTGTTTTGCTGTGATTTAATTACAATAAACAGATCAAAAGGATGTTGAAATAACTACATCATGATAGCAATTTAGAAAAAGTCTGAATTCATACTTTGTCAGATCTGTCCCCAAGAAGACAAGCAAACGACTTTTAAAATACTTTTTTTGTTGTTTGTTTTTTTGGTTTTTTTTTGAGTTCAGAGTAATCAGAGCCACATGGTAACTTGGTCCAAACTGATTGCTGGAATCAAAAAACGGACACGTATTTTCAGCATCAGGTTGACCAAATTCCTTGCTTACTTTTCTCTGAGCAATCTCCTCTTTTGTCTGGCCTCTATAAATATGAACTAGTATCACAGAACTCTGGGTGGCCACAGACGACTACAAGTGGAGGTCAGTTGAGGTCAGCACCTCTGTTGGTTCCTACTGCAGGCAGGTTAAGAAGCAAGGGTGAAGGTCATTTTTTTTTCTTACCCAATTCACATCATTTGTGTCACCTGGTGAGACTGGACACGCATTTGTGTCTATTTCTATTCTAATTCTATTATTTCTATTTTTCTTTGCTCCCTGTGTCAACACACCAAGACAATCAATTGTCTCCAGGTGACAGATCAATAGTGAGTTTAGTGATCGGACACTCTGTATGTGTATTGAACAGTCACACAATTAATTTCTTAGGGATTAATTTCAAGAGGGAAAATTAAAGGGAAAACTAAGATAAGATGTGTCAGTGGGATGTCAGAGAAACATTCGAATATTGTTGTACATTAAATTGGACATTAGTTAGTCTAATTTTGGACTTGGCATTCTGTGCAACTGCAATTGGCTAAAACTACATTAGTAACCTAGTGAAACTTTCAAACAGGGTTGCCTGATGGATTAACTGAGGCTTCCAATTATTGTATTTTGAGGGAAATGACATGCATGGATAATGTATGATATTAAATCATGGGACCAAAAACATGGATTTAAATGACTTTTTGATACATCTGTAGATCTACCCACATCTTAGGTCATTGAGAAAGGGGACCTAACCCTCTCTCTACAGGATCCACATCAAGTTGCCTACGAATCACATCATTATAGCCTACATCAGGGATGATTGTCTGAAAAGGGGTCATGTGAGAAGTGATGAGTAAACACGGGCGTAGGTTCCATATTTTGCTATCCTGATCATGCCAGGAAATTAAATAAAATTAGAGAATGCAGACTGAAGCCAGCTACTAATTGTAAGCATCACAAAATGGTCAAATTATTGCACATTATGGCACTTTTGGCATTAATGATTGCACATCGTACAAAGGGCAGAATTATCGTAGCCTACAAACAAGATAATGATTGCACACCTGGCAACGGTGAAGGCCACGAGTCATACTTAAATTATTAACTTACTATATTAGTTTGTGGGCTTATGTTTCAAAAAGCTTGAGCTTGTTAGTTGATCAAATCTGTTTCTGACTTTGTCATTTCAAAAGTTGACAAGTCAGTTTTTATCACCGCTGTCTCTAATCATGTTGACTTGATCTGCCTGCTATCATTGTAGCCCATTCTGTGCACGATCAGAAGAACATGAGCTCAGAAATTATTTAATTAATTCATGTCCTTGTTAAGAAAACCATGCTATTTGTAGGCCTACTCATTTTGAGCTGACCTGTTGACCTGTATTCATTGAACAGTTTCACACCATATTTTGATCTACTGCTGCATATCCACTCACTGGTATGTTGGCATTAATCCAGGTGAAAAAACTTTGAACTGTTACAAATAATAAAAGCAGATCTGTAAGTGAAAATTATAGTAACTGAGCTGTGCTTGTCCTGTCGACAGTAAATTGTTAGATGCTTGAAAAGTTTCTTATCACTTAATATGAGTGATTTCGAAAGAATTTCACTCTCCATTGTCTGCCAGGGAGGCTAATTATTTTATCACAGACATTTTAATTAGCTGTATCTCAGAGTTGTCCACGGAGTTACAAAAGCTACAATAGATAGAGCAAATAATGTACGTGAGGCATTGTGAGACACAGAATAGCATAAAGAAAACATAGACTATAGACAATAGTCCATATTTACCGTAACCCATCTCATAAGGCAGTCAGCGGTTGCATGAATGAGTTGGAAAAGAATCCGATTTCTACATACAGTAACATCAGTGAAAAGCTGAATGTGATGAAAGGATTGTTCAAACACAGTAACATCATCAATAAATCCAGCTATGCCTCGCTCAGCTCGCTAAAGAATGCCTTTTTCATTAATTTTGCAGCAGTGGAACGGATATCAGGGGTTAAAAGTAAAGGTGGCAGAGATTGATTAGTGACTCATGATTGATTGAAACTACAGCCTACAGAACATAATGGAGCATGCTAATGCCAATGACAAAATTATGGGGTTAACTCATATTTGTCTCTATTATTAATGACTAAGCAGCTCTTCTCCAGGCATCTTCAAGATTGTCAGCTTTTTTTTTTCTATCCCGCCCACTCACTTCCTCATCGCAGGCTAAAATAAATTATAGACAGGTAAATGAAAATGTGGAGGGTGATTTGTTGGAAAGATAGTTTGTTATGGGTGCATTCAGAATTGATAATTGCCAAGGTGACCTATGATCTTCTTGATTAACAAGGACACCGCTCTATAGCCTGGCTGCTGCAAGGCTATTTCCGGAGCTCTTTGTCAGCATGATTTCTCTGCCTTTTTATACTGAAAGAATCACACTGATACACTATCAGTCATTCGAATTTTGTTCCCCATACTATAAAAAACCTGTGAAATCGCAATGATATAATGGTACTTTACTGACTTAAGAATTTTTACACTTATAACAAGGGAGGTCGTAAGTTTTTCCACATTAATTGACACATGCCGTGACTGTGCAGAGTGAGATTTTTTTTTTTTTCCAAAAATAATGTGCCAATGTGTGAGATAAAGCCTGCGTATTGTACAGTAGCTTTAATTCTGTCATCCAACCCCGCTGTTAAAGATGATGTTTTCAAGTAAGGAATGCTTGTCAATCCAAAGTGTGAGGGCAGCAGCTCATGGAATATTTACACAACCAGAGAGACAGGGGGGTTGCTGGAGTCTAAGGCCTGGTGGTTGGAACCACATTCAAAGGAATCGGATAAAGGCCCTGAGGATTCATGCATTGTCTCTGACAAAAACACACACACACACACATACGCACACCACACACACAAACACAAAAAACAAAACAAAACAAAAAAAAACAGGAACAATGCTGGGAAAAATACCTTCATTTAAAATTCATTCAGTTCCATACCCAGGCATGGAAAAGGCAAATAGGAGTGTGAGTGGAATGTAAAGCAGAGCTGTATGCACCAAGATGGCATAGTTTAAGTCACACATGCATGACAGGCCCCACATATTTTCTTTTTCCTGAATGATAAATTCCAGTTAAAGAAATTGTGCCTGTTGAAGCTTAGTGGTATCTTGTCCCACTAAGGCTGCCCAGCAAGCACTGGCAAAGCTCACTAACAGGTTTCCCCGCATTTGATTTCTAGTCATAAATTCATCTTCCCAGGAATCGTCTGAATTATGCTTGCTTTCTTACACATGTATTAAAAATGAAAGTGAATTTATTAATATTTATGCCGTGCCATATGGTAAACAAGTAACTCTGTGGGCTGGGAGATTTGGTCCGCTTTGGTCAGCATCATCTCTCTAAAAAGGAAAAAATCTAAAAAGCAAATTCCTTTGAGAACACAGCAGACTGGTATATTTAACATCAAAAAGACCTGGGAGGAAAAGTAATGAAAGATGCTGATAGAAAGCACACTGTCATCATGGGGATTATACAATTCTGTTGATGTTTGATTGCTTTTTTCTGTGACTGTTTGAGCAGCCACTGATGACGCCAAAAGGTTGCTCTTTAAAAGTGCTAAAATTGGAAAAACAAGCTTTTTTTTTTGCCTTGTCTACAATTATCCATATTCATATTATGATATACATTTTTCATCAATAAATACAAAAAAAAATATGATATAAATGGCCTAAACCCCATTAGTCAACAGTGCTAGTGTATGTACAACAAAAATTATGGCCAATGACATCATTACACACTCCTGAACCTCTCAATTTTCCTCCAGCCCTCCCATCACATAAAACCTGCAAAATTGCAATTTTCAGAGTGGCAATGTAATATGTTGGTGCATGTCTTGGTTTGCACCTGCAAACCTAGTTTTCATGATTGTGTCCTGGCGGCTGGTGTGCATTTATTTTTGAGGGACCAGGATTTGTGATTATTTCCATCCAAACATCCTGCTTCTTGCAGAAATATGTCAAACCACCGAAGCAAGACAACATCAGTTTCCCTGTGAGCCTCACAATCTGAGCTTTAGAGGCTTCGCTAATTCAAATACTGACCACTGTGTGTGGGTGACTGCTTGCTCAATTGTGTACTTAAAGTTATTTCACAGTGATTAATTAAAGACAACATCCACACTGATGGAGCACCCGGGCTCATTTTAAGCCTCATCATCTTTACTCTACACACTCCATTGTTGGCAGACGGTTATCGATAAACACAATGTTTGTGACTGTCAACTATTAATCAGAAAACACACAGTTAGATTCAGACCTAAAAACCCAGCCGTCCAAACAAACTATCCATCATCAAATAAAGCCAAAATCAGATAAGTATGGGCTGTGTTTATTTCAGCCCATACAGTGGCATTATCACTCTGATTTTCATTTCCTAAAGAGAGTCATCTGTGTTATCGATGCTACACTCAATATTTTAGTCAAGTTCAAGGTTCATCGGTGCTTTTAGCTGTACTGGCGGACAGCAAGCAACAAGGGTTAAAAGCAGTGCAATCACTGCTGTTAAAAGATGAGATCATATCACCCCTATAAAGCATTTTTACTCTGTTGACTAACTGACTTTTAGATTTTCCTGATTACTGCGAAGACGCTGCAGGGTCAGAAGAAGAGTTACATTTAGACTGGAGACAGCATATGAGACAGACTTTGGCCTTGTGTCTTTGAGCAGAGAGAAGACTCTGCTCTTACTGCGGTAGGTATCAGAGTGCAGTATGTCAGTACACTGTACATTTTAGCTCATTAATCAAGCAAGGTTATTCTAAGTTTAAATTTGTGCGTGGGGTTTAAGTTAAAAGAGCATGTCTCAGCAAATGAGGTAGTACAGTACAGCCTGAAATCATTTGAAATACATTTTCACATATAAAATAAAAAGTAGATTTAAATTTTAATGTTTCGGGGTCGTTAAATGTTTCATACACATTAAAATTTTGATTAAAGTGGACCTCTGAAACCTTGATTTATTGATAAATGACAAGTGAATAAGTTATCCAGTTTCACATGTTTGAAAGATCTTCCCCCAGTGACAAATTTCAGATAATAGAGGACTTTAGTTTCCTCACTTAAAATGACAATAAATGCAAAAATGAAAATCAAGTATTGAAGTAAACTCCTTATAAACTCCTTATTTTAAATATCAAACTGCTAGCAAAAATAAATGTGGTTAATAATGCATTGGTATTGACTTGCGAGGCTCGTGTGCTCAAAAGGCTCATATCCACACACATGAGAAATCATTTTGATACACTGGAACGCATGTGCAGTTTATATGCAAAGAGCCTAAACTATGCATCTTTTTGACAGACATTGATTATCTCATACAGTTAACATACATTTCCCTTTGCACTTACTTGAAGTGTTTATGACTGCCATACAAGAATAAGTGCAAGAAGTGCCCTCAGCACTTAACCTCATCGCGACCACAGCACGCCGCATTTTCTGCAACTGTTTTTAATTAAATATGAAGAAAAATGAGAAAACAGCCCTTGAAGGGTTGCAAGGAAAATGCCCGCACTTTAATTTGTTAATAGAGTGGTACATCATTACTGTAATGATTACATCGAGCCATAAGACACAAGCCTATTCACTGATAATGACATCCAATAGACATGGCACATGAGGAGCATTACTGTAAGCATGAATCTATAATGCAAATTGTTTGTGAGGCTTGCTACAGGTGTCAGGTTGAGAGTGCCTGTTGATACCTGCAGTACTTCTAGACATTTTCACAAGTTTATTAGACACTGACGTGTCTGCGGAAGTCATCGTGTAATTGTTTGTTCATGTCACAGGATAGGTTACTGCTTCTATATTTAATTATGTTGTTCTAAATAGTGTGACATTGTTTTTTTAAACATGAAACCTGTGATAGATTGAGACTCCTTTGCAAAGACTAAGAGTCTACAGCTATCCGTGATGTGTAGCAGGTGTAGTGTTTACTGTGTTTACTATCTTATTTTAGCCTGTTAGAACAACTAACAACTAACAACTAAACTTAATGTACAACTGAGGTTGTTGGGACTGTCATGAGTTTTGCAGGTATCTGGTTATAAACCAAAGCACTGAAATAACTTAAAAAATTTGACCTGATGATGGCACTACATTCCAATTCAGAGGATTAGAGACATTTCAACAAATGTCAGTCTTGCAGTGGGAACAGGAAAAGTCATGTGATCACCAAAGTCATTAGGATTTATGGTTTAGGGAACATGAATGTTAGTATAATTGTTTGTCCCAATCCATCCAGTAGCTTTTGAAATTTCACGTGATAAGTGTAAACGTTGCCTTGCTGGTGGTAAAATAATAAAAGTCAGGGGATTTAGTCAATAAATGACTGAGATTACAATACATAGAGCTGCTTTTTTAACCAACACAGAGGAGTGACATCTTTAAGTGCACACGAATCCAAGTATATGATACTACCGGTATGTACTATAGCGGAGAAAGGCAGATGTATTACTTCTGTAGGGTAATTTGTAGCAGTGGAGTTGTAAAGAGACAAGAAAATACTCCCAGATCTAACCATTAAAGAAATATATAACTTCCGTAATGACAAATGGTGTAACAAATTATTCCACAACAGCACAGGAAAACAAAATATTTCAGGACTTCAAGGAAAACTTCTCTCCAACGTGCTCATTTGGGGTATACCGATAAGTCACCCAGCTGAGATTCCTACAGGGAGGAGCCCATTATCACTGTGCTCAGACAAATGTAACATATGGACTACCTGGTGGTGAGTGAGCTGAGCTCAAAGTCTGAATACATTTTACTTCTGTCTGGAGAATTTACCCTTTCTGCCTGTAAATGTGTGTGAGGGTGTCTACGTGCCTGTATGCACTGGTAGGTAGGTACAAAGAAAAGCCATCATTTTTCTATGAGTGAGAGTTCATATATTCTTGAAACAGGCATACTATAATGATTCATAATGGTTGGTTAACATTAATGGACGGATGTTTAGCACATGATCAATAGACTGATGTTTATCGCATGAGATATTGTAATGGACATGAATGCTGTAAAACAGCCATTATATCAAACAGACATACTATTTTGCACTCTCTCTAACACTCACACACACACACACACACACACACACACATAAGCGTGAGCGCAAGGCTCAGTCACACAAACAGGAGCAGGTGATAATAGGGCTATTCTTTATGCGAGGTCATGAATAATTCAAAATCCATCTGCTCAAACAGATTCTTGAGTTGACAGAATAATAAGACAGATTCTGAAACTGCTATTAGATGAGAAATATCACAACTGTTTTTAGAGATTCTAGTGGGGGACAAATTGATCCACGCTGTGTGCTACTAGTAAGCTCTAACCAGATCCAATTTCAAAATATTTCACAAAATCCGACAGGCTTTATGAATGTATATATGTTTATAAATGTATGCTTCCTGCCCCAGCTCTTCAATATGTTGCACACGTAGCCATTTGACATTTCCTTGACACAAACAAAAGGGAAATTAGGCTCGCTCTGTAACTTTCAAACCACAACACAGACCACATGATGTCACTCATGTTGTTTATTCATTTTGAACTTTCAAACCATTTTAAGGAATGAATCTTTTATACGAGATATCACACCGTTAATGTAATTGCACAAGGATGCACACTGTTCCACTCCAGAGCTGTAGTCTTGTCATTATTTCTTATTCAACTACTGACTACATGAAACCACATTTCCTCGTGAATTTCATCTTTTCTCCCGGTTGCAAAATGACCAATCATGCAGGGTGCCATTTGGACTCTGGAAATGTCTTTGCAGGGGAGAGTGATGGCAGTGTTCCTGAGGCTTGGCAATCAGCCTCCCCATGAGTCAGTGGAGAGATACTTATTGTGTTTTTATTGTTCAATAAGGCTTTGCATGAATTTCTTCCACCTCTTAGCTTACTGAGCCAAAAGCTCCCTAAACGGCAAAGTCTTCATTATGGCCATGGAAAGTGGGCTGGCTCGAGGTCACCCCTGATGTTCCACCGGCTGCCTGGGGAAGACTGGAATTAGAAAGCTACCGCAGTCACAGGCCACGGCAACCGACTGCACTGAATGACTCCAATCTCCTTTATAAGTTTGGCAACCGATTAACAATGTTGTAAACGCCGCTTGGTACAGGATGTCGGGGATATAAACAAGTTCTTTCAGATTCTCACACTGCTGTGGCTGATACTCTCTGTCTAGTTCTGGAGCATTCTTTGGAAAGGCTGGCTAGCAAACACTTCACACTGAAACTTCCTGGAAATAAATAAACAAATAGGCTCTTCACGCAGCATCTGCTCAGATGGAACGCATTCAGTCAAGGCCTGAAAGAGACGGCCAGGCTAATGAGAGTTAACTGTGCACAGCAAAATGATTAGAGCAGCTGACCCAGCCCTCCAAAAAAAAAAAAAGAAAAGAAGAAGAAAAAAGGAAAGTGGGGAAAAAATACATGGTCAAATTATACTGGAAGAACAATTGCTTCTCTCTGCACTGCCTAATCTAATGGCTTCCTTTTGGATATGCAAATTATTCTAAATATGCAAATGAACTGAGCTCCAAAATGTGTGAAGGTCATGCACATTCATTTCTCATTCAAGATTGTAGGCCTATAATTATGAATCGGATGCTTTATTTGCACCTGATTGGAAAAAAAAATCCCACCAATGTGAAAAAAAAACCTTAAAATCCTGGAAAAAACAAAACAAAAAACAGAGCCGAGATCAGCAGGCGGTTCAGATGACTGTGTAACTCCCCAGCACCATGTCCATGATAGTTCCATTCTCCCCATGAATGCAGCCAATAGGCAATGAAGGCTATTGCAGAGCCATTGATGCCTCATTGTCAGTGACCAACTGCTGGACCCTGCAGGTTACAGTGGATTTAATTGACTGTTGATTGTTAAATGAACGCCTCTCCGAGTGTCGGAGCAAAGCACTGAAAAGAAGGGCATTAAAGCTGGAGCTCAACGAGTTCTTTTATTTGTCAATTAGCTCAGAAACACATTTTAATCTTACCTTCTTACCTAAAAAAACACAGGTATAAGAAGATGCTAATGGATGGAGAGAGAGAGAGAGAGAAAAAAAAAACGCACAGCAGGTTCAAGATGCACCTGAGAGGTACCCGGAACAACTTTCCCAAAAGAAAGCACAAGTTGCCCCATAAGCATTTGTTGTTCCAGCAGGGTGAAGGCTTCGAACAGGAGCAGACGTGCAGCGTGCTGTACACCACCAACCAGCGAAGGAATCAAAACAACAGCGGCTGTCACCCATCAGGAGAGAAAGGGAAAAAAAAAAAAAAAAATTACCAAACACACCAGCGAGCTTTCAGGTCCCACTGACAGAGCGCGCGGGTCGTCATTATGATCATGTTATTCTGACGCAGCCCCCATCGTCCCCTCAAACAACAATTTAAAAAAACAAAAAAAACAATTAAAAATATTTAAAAAATGTAAAAAAAAAAAAAAAAAAAAAAAGTCCATGAATATTCCTGCTTGGAGAACTGCAGCAGCAAAGCGCAGCGTTGTCTGAGCACAACTGAGTGGGTCCAGTTGCGGGGGGGCGGAAGGGGTGGGGGGCCTTTTGACTCGAATTAAGGGGAAGCATACATGAGGAGGAGGAAAAAAGAAAAAAAAAAAAAAAAAGAAGGAGAAGGAGGAGGAGGAGGAGGGCAGGGAAGAAAGTATTGGTGGTGCCAGGCGCAGCGGCAGTAAGAAACGTACGTACGTGCTTTATCTTAGCGGCTGAGTGTGTGACGTGATATTGCAGCCTGGCTCCTGGAGCTCTGCAACCAGCAAGCAAAGCGCGTCTATTTCTCTCTCTCTGTTGTAACTCACTGGCCCCCCAACATCTCACATCCACCCACTACGGATCTCTCTCTCTCTTTTTTTTTTCCACCCCCCGCGCGCGCGTGTGTGTGTGTATGTTTTTTTTTTATTATTATTTTTCAGGAGGGGGGTGTTTGCGCGACTTGGAGAAAACATATCAGTGGGAATAGAGACGTCTGCCGAATTAATTTATGGTAATACTGTAAGAATTGCTCTCTTCTTTTTCATCACTCCAAGAATTCTTCTTCCTCTCGGTCTTTCTACCCCCCTTTCTCTCTCTCTCTCTCTTTCTCTCTGACTCGCTCTCTCCCCCCTTTCTCTCTCCCTCTCTCTCTCTCTCTCTCTCTCTCTTTCTTTCTCGGTGGCTGGCGTGTGTTTGTTGCGCTCCGTTTTGATGGGAAAAACCCAGAAGAAGAAGGAGACCGGGGGAATATGAGCGGACAGACCGGAGTGTAACGCATTTTATTTTCATCCATTGAACCATCTTGTTGCGCCGGACTTCTGTTGTCGGGAATGGGGAGTATCGATTCATTGGAGGGCTGCAGAATTTATTTATGAAGGATGTGGTCAAGTATGTTGGAAAAATAGCCATAGCTTCCGCAGTGTAAGGTAAGATTGCTATTATTATTATTATTTATTATTATATTTATAGCATGGAGACGGAGAAGCAGCAGAGGCTCATTTTCATATGTCTTGTGTCAGTCAAAGTTTAGCCCTCCAGTGTTTAATATTTGTCCTGTCTGTTCAACATGACGGCTTTGGAGCTTTTCATCCGCTCGTATTAGTCCACGGTGCTTAACAGATGATTTTTAAGAGCTGATCTCTCTCTTAAGAGGCAAAAATCACTTTAAAGCGCCGAGCGTCGAACTGACACCGCATGAGATGTAGCCCGTGTCTCTATATTCAGATGTCCTCCCGAGACGAGATTGCTCTTAGAAGCCCCGGCAATAAAATCAGCGTCTCTTGACGAGCGAGTTCTCGTCTCCAGAATACTGATTTTTTTTTTCCTTTCGTGGCCATGAATCTTTGCCGAATCATATGGATTTATCGCGACTAAGAGCTGATTTCACTCAACACTGCTTCCACAAATCTTTATGTAACATATATTATCCTAATGTGGTGTGACGGCCAGCTTTTTAGCACCCCCAGGAAAAAAAAAAGAAGAAGAAGGGGGAAGAAGTTAGAAACATAAGTGCACATTTATCTATTATCTGGACTCCAGTATCTATAGGCTACTTGGGATTTCAACGCCTACACACACACACACACACACACACACACATGCACACGCAGTTTGAGACACGCACGCACGAACACACGCACGCTCTGCTGTGACACTGCTCACAGCTGCATTGCCTGTAGGATTAAAGCAATCAGGACATCGCATTGCATTCTCCCTCTCTCTCTCTCCCTCTCCATCTCCCTCTCTCTCTCTCTCCCTCTCTTGCACACAAACACACTTAGGCGCGCGCATGCACGCACGCTCAAACACACACACGTTCTGTCTCTCTCACACACACACGCTGGCTCTTTATCAAATTGCATTGTCAAATATGTCAAGCCCCGAATTTCAGAGACATGCAGGTCGTGATAGTGGACTGAAAGTGCACAGGAGGAGAGGGAGCAACAATGACCGGGCTGATGCAAAAACACATTCTCATTGTGTGATTTTTTTTTTTTTTTTTCCCTTCCACGCATTATCTAACTCCCGTGTGAGGAAACAGAAACACACTAAATCACGAAGAAGCCTGCTTCATTTGAGAGAGAGAGAGAGAGAGAGAGATCCTGGTTACTGCGTAAAATGAGCAGTTGCCTCTCCACAGCTCGTGAGCGCTGCACTGACTTGGATACCTCTCCTCACTGTTTGTCTTTTGATGTCAGATATTCTAAACAGCTATATTTGAATATCTCCCGGGATTGTGCCATAGCAAATACGACCCAATTATAAATGTCTAAATGACTCACATTATTGCACCGACGCCCCCCCCCCACTCCCTCCCTCCCCAACCACCCCCCCAAAATAAATAAATAAATAAATAATGGCTGAAGCAACCACAAGGTGGCAATATTTGCACAAAGTATAGTAATGAAGGAGGCAGGATGGGGATGCAAAAGACATGTTGCCGAGGTCAACGTGTCTTTTTTTTTTTTTTTTCGTTTTTCATGCAAGGACGTGATAAGAAATGTGTCAAGCCCATCAATCAGACTGGATGGAGATCATCTATCATGTTTCCTGTGTCGTCTGCTTTAAAAATTCCTTTGTGTAACTCTCTCCATCTCTCCTTGCAGGCCAAATGACATAGGATGAAGGCTGTTCGAAACCTGTTGATTTATATATTTTCCACCTATCTTCTGGTTATGTTTGGATTAACTGGTGCCCAAGATTATTGGTGTTCCACTCTGGTCAAGGGGGTCATTTATGGATCATATTCGGTGACTGAAATGTTTCCTAAGAACTATACAAACTGTACATGGACGCTGGAGAACCCAGACCCAACCAAATACAGCATCTACCTGAAGCTATACAAGCGAGACTTGAGCTGCTCTGAATATTCTTTGCTTGCTTATCAGTTTGACCATTACTCACACGAAAAGATCAATGAATTGCTGAAAGTCAACGAGTCTATAGTGTACCTGTGCGATTCGAAGAATATTTATGTATTTTTGCTGTATGACAAGAATTTCGTTCAACTACGGAGAGTATTCCCTTACGATTATAACGGATTGACGCCCCAGAAGCTGGATGAGGAGGAGAAGTCCATTGTGGAGTTTTTGGTGTTGAATAAGGCGAGCCCCAGCCAGTTTGGGTGTCAAGTGCTTTGTACGTGGCTGGAAAACTGCCTGAAATTAGAGAAAGGGACAGTGGAGACGTGTGGGATCGTGTACACAAAATGCACATGTCCTCAGCATTTAGGCGATGGAGAATCAGAGAGTATGCTCATGCTCAACAATGTGGTTTTACCCTTAAATCCACAAACGGAAGGTTGCTTGTCACCCCAACTACAAGCTGGGCAGATCTGCAATCTGAGTGCAGAAGTGAAACGGCCTCCTAAAGAAGGTGAGTATCCTGTCGTCTTCCTCCTTTATGCTGAAGTAGATGTAGACTTAACGGACTATTGTATGCATAGATAAGATAGTAATCATGTCAGTCAAATGTGCACGTCAATCACTCCCTTCTCTGCCCTTATTGCATGTTTGAAGTGTGATGGCCCATGAAACAAAGAGCACACATAGATATATAGGCTGTAGTTGGCTCAGAAATGTGTCAACTACAAGAACAAAGCTGCCAGAGGAGTTGGGTGTAGTAAAGACCACAGCAGCACAAACCAAACCACCTAAAGGGGGGTCTTTCATTTGGTTGGACTGAATTCAAAATGCACTATCACTGCTGTGAATTTAAAATGGCTGTTTTTTCCTACACATCAGCACAGAGTTAAAATGGCTGCAAATCCAAAGATAATTTCTGTGTGTTATACATTTATGTCAGCGTCATCCTTACAAAGACCAACAGTGGCCAACATGGACACATCCTTCGCTTTTTATTGGCATCTGTGTCGCATGGAACGATTGGGATCATGGATGCAGCAGCGTCAGATTGGACCACATTGCTCATGCAATGCAACATTTCAAACTTGTGCTTAAGATTTAAGAGTCTAGTGCTTCAGTGCTGATAATTAAACATATTTAGATTGAGATTATTGAATAAAAGAGTGTTATTTTCAAAGATGTTCTATTATATAAGGGGTGCCACTTGTATAGTGTTGCCATAGAGCAATGCAACGCGTTTTCATTGTATGTTGGAACTGAGCAACGATGAACATGTAGGCAAGAGAAGAAAATGGTGTTACCAGTAGGCCTGCTTGCAGTTTTTAAAACACACAACACCTTTACATCCGCACACACTCGCAGGTAATAAGCTGAACGAACACTGAATTGTAAATGGTTATGATAAGGTCATAATGCTTCTGTTCATTAGTGTCACCAGTAAGCAGGCGGGCGTTTTTGTAGTTAACACACTTATGTAGCTTTTTGAATTACAAAGGGAACCCTTCTTGACACGTAGCTGCTTGCATTTTAACAGATAGCAGAGAAATACCCCCAGAGGAATATTCTGCATACTTCAGAGGTGAGGTGCGTTTACCATGAGACGCAAAGGAGAGGAGGGGGGGCCATTCATCACGACACACTGAACCAAAAATAATGAGTCAACCTTTAGATTTCTTTTTTTTTTTTTTTTTTTGGGAGGGAGGAAAATAATGATAGCAGGAATGTTATGGAGCTATCTCCCTTGTGGCACTTACCAAAATAACAGTTGCTATAACAGCACCGTGGAGAACAGGTGGCAGTTTTCTAATCAAGAAGAACAGGTGAACATCGATTGCAGCAGTTCAGCTGACTCCTGCTGACGGCTGCTACGTCACATGTTGTTGAAGCACACTAATACAGGATTTTTTTTTTTCTAGAAATATCCTACCTACATTACTACTGTGTCTTTTTTAATGCTTTTGGAAGAGTTACCCCCGACTTCAAATTTCACTGGATGAGTGGATGATGAACTCACTTTGAGGATCGTTCACATACCCTTTCACTAGGGCCCTTAAGCTATAATGCACACAGTTTCTGATACAGATTACTGTTACAACTCACCCTGCAGGAGAAGTAGCATGTGCAGTAACAACACAAAGTATGACTCAGCTGTGTATTTCTGTCAGATGATTTCATCACATAATGAATCTCCTCTTCAAATCACAAATATCACCAGGAAGCGTTTATGCTTATTTTCACAGAAAATTCTCTGCCCCAAAACAACATTTGACATTTTTCTATCAGCATGTTAATAACAGCTTAAGAGCACAGCTTATTTTTTTTTTTCCTCTCTCAGAAGATTTTCCACAAGCTTCTATTTATAGGGCGGGTTGATGGGAGGTTTGAATAAATCCGTTTTCATCTGGATAACGGGGAGATCACCACTGGGTTTAAAAGAGCACTGTGTCTCCTGTGGCATCATGGTGACATAGTGGGTGTTCCTGATGAAGAATAAAGCATTACAAACAGTCGACAAGGGCTCCGTTTGATAAAATCGCTTGTCTTTGATCTTCTCAGTTCCTGGTAGAGGATGGCTTCAGACCACATCAAAGAAAAGTAGGGCTGGAGGTTGTATACTCCAGCCATGCCACTGAAATGCCTCACCGGTGTTTCACACAGACAGAGGATAACAACATTTTAAAGGTTAAAGCTCTTAACTATTTAAGGTGATTATGTAGACAAAGAGAGCGACCTCATTCCTTCATATTTCGTCGTTTTTGAAAAACCACAGTGACACAATGAAATCCCAAATAGATGGACTACTCGGATGAGTCATTTATGCAGTTTTATTTTTATCACATCCTTCCATTTCATGAATAAAAGTTGTAAAAAAAAAAAAGAAAAAAAAAGGAGGCAGCACAGTGGCACAGTGGCACTCACAGCAAGACAGATTTAATTCTCTGTCGGCTTTTTTCTTTTCTTTTTTTTTTTTTTTTCCCCCTTTGTGTTCCGTGTTTCTGTTTTTCCTTCCACATCCCACACACGCAAGTCAAGTAAGGCTGCCGACTCCGAGCTGCCCATAGGTGAATGAGTGACCGTCTGCGTTGGCTCTGCGATGTCTTGGTGACGTGTCCTGGCTCTTTTCAGGCTTTTCAAGCTAATAGATGGTCCGACTGTCTACTGCTCATGTGAATCAGAGTTTTAGAGTAGACAAATGGGGGAAAATCTAGATAGGAAATGTTTTCTCAGCTGTCAGAAATTTCAATTTCTCTCGTACACCTATTTTGAAAAGATGAATCAAGGGCATAACGAGGCATTCAGGCGCCAGACACCAACTACAAGCAGACATGTTCTGAACCAGTTATAATATACATACTCTTTCATCATTCAATTCTGTGCAAATGCTGGTTTTCACAAGCTGAAAATCCTCACATTCACGACATAGCGTTCAAATCGTCCATAAATTGCACTTGGCTCCTGCAAATAGGCAACATCATGGAGCATTGTCTCGCTTTGTGGCTCTGTCTACTACTTTGCCCTTGGCTGGGGAAAAGGGTCTCATTTTTGTCTTGTTCGGTTGGAAGTTGCCAGTTTTCAGAGCTCAGGGTCAAAGAGTGTCATTGTTTGAGAGAAATGTGCTCCGTTGCATGTCCTCCAAGGTGTTCCATGTTAATGAAGCCTTGAATGGTGACGTTCATGTCAAGCTTCCTCGCTGTTACATGACAACTGTCTGGTACAAAGAATTGTTACAATCACCTTCCTGTTGCCTGAAATATTGCCACTGAAAAGCCAATTCTGCAAAGTAATTATTTTAAAATGAAAACGGCAATCTGAGTTTTTTTTTTTCATGCAAACATTATTTCGATTCTGTCAGATATTTCACTTTGTGTAACCGCGCTCATCTCAGCCCCCCCTCCCCTCCACTTGCTGTTTCCGATGTTGTCATCGACTTGTAGCTTATCGTGGAAAAAGATGACAAAAGTGACAGTGACAATGAGATGCTTTCTGGAGATAAGGCTTTATAATTTCAAACCCAATAATGCTACAAAGAACTGAAGCTCATATGTATGTAAAATATTCAGGTAAATATTTTATGAGTCCACAAAGTGGGCCTCTAAATTCATTGTTAGTACAAGAAGTAGGTTAGAAATGACTATGACATCACAGATTTGAGTCTCGGTCCTCTGTTTTCCACTTGAGAGAAAAAGTTCATACATTGATTTGACTCTAATATCAAATATGCATCACTATATGTATAAAATATATCAGTTCTTTATTTGAATCTTCTAGCTCTGTTTGACAAAAGGGATTTGAGTCAACCGCCAGAAAACTGACAAAGAGGGAAAGAAAATTCTCTTTACTGCAGCTATCAAAGCCTGTCATAGTATCGAAGGAACATATCCGCTTTCAGACTAAATGCAGATGCTCATTCGTGCAGCCGCAGAATGCGTATTTGATCATTACAGTTTCTGATGACACAGACCGTGTGTCATGTGGTAAACAGCAATAGGATTTTATTGGCAAATGAAATGTGTGTGAAGCGTTCTAATGCACTGTCACCCGCCAAAGTCCTGAGCACTGCAGCAGCTCAGCCTCGCTGCCTCACATAGTGAGGCCTTTTATTCACTTTGGATCTCAGTCAAGTCACTCAGTAGTCACACTGCATTATGCTCACCCCCATTGTTCAGTACACTTGGAGGCCATTTTAGTTCCAATTCAGTGAAGGAGAGAGCTCAGCTCAACAGCACAGAATCTGTTTTATCTTAGACATGCATTGTTTGTCTTAAGCTATAGTAAATATGTTTAATATCCCGTGTTCTGTTTCACCCTAAAATCCATCGCTGTTATTCCACTTTCTAGCCCACAGTTAATGTTCCTGTGTTCAGCGCTTGAATTTCTGAACACAGTATTTTCCCCTCAGTTTTGTAGCTGCGTCTTCTGTGTTCAACCTCCTGCGGCAGCTGTGTTCAGAAATGTTAAAGAAAATAGTTGAGAAAAGACAAGGTCAATATAGAGAGCATGATAGACTGCGGGACCCTGAAGAATCAGCGTGAAAAGTGCCAGCCATCGACTTTGTCCATTAACTGCATATTAAATTTTGTCCATCCAAAATTTATAAAAAAGGATGGTGCGTAAGGAGCGTGAAACCATTAAGTTTTATGCTGTAATCAGTTACACAGCTTTGGGTCAAATCCAGTCAGTTTTGTGAATTATGTACAGCAAACTGCTAAAATAAGGTCAAAATATTACACCCCAAATTACTTCAGGATGTGCACGACTGTGATTGTTAGGAAAAGATAATGGTGTCTGCAAGTGACTGAGCAGTTACTTTTCTGTGCATGTCTCAAAAATATACATATATAAAGTGTATATTCTTCAAATGGCCCAGGCCACTGTTTCTAGGTATAAAAATTCATGAGGCTCTGAGGTGACTCCTAAGTCATTTTACACAGTGATATAAAACCACAAAACTGTTGCCATGTTTAAAGTTCTGCTTAAGCCACTCACACTGTCACACATGGATGCAAATGGGCTCTTTGGAACCACAAATGTCTCAGTTTTCCAGCTATTACAAATTTATGATACAATAAAGCATAAGGTCCACCACGAGGCCCAGGATAAGGTTTTTTTTTTCTTCTTCAAGTTGAAGGATTAAAAACATAAAACATACTTGCACAGTTGTGTCTAATATCAAATAGCACTTTCTGATAATAGCTTTATTAAAGGCCGTGAAAACCGATTCCCCCAATTAACTTGTTACAACAAGAGATGGGATCCAGCTTGAACAAGGCAATTTTCTGCCGAAGTTCAATTAGTTTTGGTTACTTCACAGGACTTCATTCGAATGATGATGATGTCATGTGTTTATGCACCAATCATGGTATGAGATGATTTGCATACATTGGTCTGGGTATTTTGTTCAATTTAAGTTGAGAAGCACCACCTTTTAGTTAATTATTGTCAATCATCCGTCCTGACATTTTGATATTACTCTTAATTAATAGCTGCTATACTTCTACTGTTCAATATAAGAGCAATCAAACAGTCAAACAATGCTAATCTGGCAGTTGGGAAGGATGCATATCAGCTGTGAATACTGTGGTTCATTTGACATGGATATGTGATCTCAGTCTTGAGGCTCTGTTTCAGCAGCATGGCAATTGGAAGTCAGAGTGATAACTCTCCACCATACCCAGACTGTGTACCGCAAACCGCCTCAGAGTAAATTAAAGCCTTGTGTTGTCACAGCTGAACCGCAGACAGGATGCAATGAAATGCAGGAAGCCTGAGAGAAAACCTGAAATACAATTTAAAAAGCGTGGACGTGATTTATGGTTTTCAGACATCTAGGGCGCATTACGCAGTATGTAATCGGTGACTACATACCAAAGCTGACTGCCTGAGTAAATGTATTTATTAGTTAACTGTAGTTAATGTGTCAACGTTATACTGCTATACATTAGGCCTTATTAATTATCATACTGATGCATTAATATGTAAGTATTATTTTACTGTTGTACTTTGTTGAGGTGGAGCTCATTTTGACTTTTTATTTAATGTTTTAATTTGATAAGCTCATTGTATATTTTGGAATATATTAATTGAAAAAGCAACTACTAACTATAGTCAGTAGTTCTTTATTATATGTAATGAATATAATGGAGTGTAGGGATAAGTAGTGCTTCACATTTAGATTTAGGTACAATACCTGAGTACATGTGCTTAGTTACCTACTGTCCACTACTGTCAAATGCATATCAGAGCAAAGTAACTGTAAATTTCCCACAAAATGCAGGACTTATGCATTTCAATTACATAGAACATTTCCATCCATTTGAATTACAGTTTTAATAAAAAATAACTAATAAACTTAATGTGAAGTATGTAATAAGATGTATTTAATAGTATTATAAATTCTATGTGCTTCCACTACACAGTAGTGTAGTAGTAACCAGGTTTATGCATTCTACATTAATAGTCAATTTGTTTGTCTTGTGAAGAAAACAAATGCAGTCATTTTGAGTTTATTAGTACTATTACATAAATCTTATTACTTCCTTCACATTAAGTTAGCCAGTTAATTTATATAAAAAACATGTAATTCAAATGGATGGAAAATTGTAATTCAAATGCATAAGTTTTTTTAGTGCATAATGGTTCAAATCTACACTTCTTAAATTGCTGCATCAGCTCCATCACTTCTAAAGTGTCTTGAAGGTGACAAATCCACCTTTTTAACTTTGCAGCCTGCAATAAATACAATCGTAATTAAATTTGAAAGTAACAGTTGTTGCCTATAACAAAGTCACATTACAACAGGAATTGCAATCAGAGTAATGGATTACGTCTAATTTTCTGATGCAAGGCAGCCACGCCTCTCTGTAGCACCCCACCAGTAAAAATCTGCATAAGCAACGAGGTAAATATGAATATCTGATTTATTAACGTGCATATCCCACCTGTATGCATGTTGCTTGTTATGAATTCCAAAGATTTGTGTGCCCGTATATCCACGCTGCACCAGCTCCCACAACTCCTCATAAATTCTTCTTGAAATGCCACAGATTCGCCTGTTTAGTATTCAAGCTCTCATTCAACTCAGCTTTGCCCATTAAATAAAAATAACACGGAGCAACAAATCTAAACCACCACTGTGTTGTAGACAGTGAAAATGTTGAACAGGGGCTGGTTTGATGCACTGTTTGACGGTTTGACATTACAAATGAAAAGGAGGTGAGAAGCCTTTTTTTTTTTTTTTCAAATCTGTCAGTATCTTATCTGATATTATTGAGCTATTGCTAACAATTTGCATAATTACCTTTTTTTTCTGTATTTCCACACAATGTGGTCTGTCTGGTAAAGGCTGCACCGTAGGAAACAATCCATCAGTACATCAGTGTTCTGCATAATGAATAATTTGCAATTAATAGGTATACACTTCAGTTAAAGACCTTTTGGGTTCTCAAATTCAAAGGACTTGTTTTACATATCGTCATAAAGCACACTGATGTTCCATCAGTTTAGCCATAGTACCGTGACTGAAGCTGATTCTGTTCTTTGTCAGAGGCTCCATACAATATGCTACCGTGCTGTTTCATCATCACAGCAGCAACGCATACTTATCATGAAACATTTCCATTTGTAATTGCATGTTTTCCTTTGACATCACAGCATCCAGTCTCTATTTTGCAATTTATGAGTTAAAGATAAGTGAACCGTATAAATCAAAGAAAGAGCCACCGTTGTGCTCCTGTTCCCTTTGACTTCAAAAAGGTTTCTATATGAATGCAAGCGTGACAAGTAATGAGGCTCTCATCTTCCTATTATACAAATTAGATCTTTTTTCCCCCCTGCCATCATATGCGTTATTTAATATTAAACATTATTTTTGATCAGCCAATAAAAAAAAATAAATAAAAAAAAAACAATATTCCTTCAGGTTGTTCATTTCATTCAGAAGGACACCATGAACCTGTTTCTATTTTATAACTGGAACAGAATGTGAAATGAAGGTCTGGTATCTTCACAGCAGAGAGGCCCAATTCAGCTCATTGTAAAAACAAAATTGGACAACAACAATTGTGATTCTCATATGACAAATTCATTTAGAATGCAAAACCCTTCAGAGTGGGCCTCAACAAGCATGCTATTCATCCTTCTAAGAAAACATGAACAAGATTCACACGAGTGTGTGACAGCTTTGCTCTGCAGTTCTAAAGTGAGGGAGAGTCTTTGAAGCTCTTAGTGTGGATAAACACTGTCCAATGTCTTGAACGTTTCTCGTCAGGTTTTCAATAGGCAAAAAAATAAATAAATAAATAAATAAAATCATATTCTTCCTTTATAACTTTTGTATGGGCCTAATGTGGCAATTTTTATCAAGCCCTCGTTGTGCAGTGCCAGAGATGTTAATGTAAATTATGCACTACTTCCAGCCTCTCAGTTGCATGTTCCTGCATTTCAACCCAGTTAGTTTTGGCCTGTCACTGGATGGCTATTTCAGCCCACAGAGGAGATGCATTTGCATAAACATCCACCCACAAAACCTGGCAAATGAGTCTGTCACTCAAAGACACTGTCTATGTGGTAAAGTGGAGGCAAAATCCAATTTTTTTTCTCAAGGGGCTTCTGTAACTGCGCTCACTGGCAGTCCCTCTGCAGAGAATAGCAAGTGTCCTCATGTAGCTGTAATGGATGCTGCCTTTAAACTTACATGTTATACTATGATCTAGGGCAGCATACACTCTTACATAATCAGTGTGCAATCCCGATATCGTGTAGTCAACACATTCCCCGGGGAATTTATCATTTTCTGTTTTCAATGCAGTAAAATCAAAATTGTATTTTTCATTATAATATTAATCAAGAACTGATGCCGTAGCATAGATTTTCAAGTATAATATAAGTATATACAAAAGTGCTGACAACAGCTTTTTGAAGCATTTACTCCAGAATGCAGTCTTATGGTCAAGGGCATGAGCTAAAGCTGAACACCACACAGTAATTCACATTTTTTTTCTCTAACGCCAGTCCAGTCCAAAACTTTCTCCTCATGCTGGAAAAATAGAAAGAATCTGGACTGATTTGTGGGGATTAGGAAAAACTAGACTGAACCCCTGAACTTTCTCAGTAATTAACATTGGCAGGGTTTCTTCTTGTTTTTTTCTCATTGGGAACTCTAGTGCCCCTCACATAAGGGAAGAGAGCAAAAAGACTATATTAGAGCTAATGAGGATAAAAAACATATTTGAACTTCCCTTGTAACCAAGCCTTCGCTTTGATGTGAGAGAAGCACAACTGAGAGCGCCTCGTGTTCCACAGAAGATGCAAAGTAGTAGAGTAAATAAAGAAGCAAGAATTATATAACGCACTATAGAACACACAAGTACAATGAAAGTTGTTCATTTAACTAGAGTATGTCATTGTTCAGACAAAATGTGTTTTCTCTGAAGTAGGGCGCCCTATGAACATTGTATATTAGTCATCAACAACTATCTTGGACTGACAACACTATGCTTGTTGTATGTATGTATGTATGTATGTATGTATGTATGTATAATGGAAATAATGTTTTT
This sequence comes from Protonibea diacanthus, assembly GCA_028641955.1. Lineage (NCBI taxonomy): Eukaryota > Metazoa > Chordata > Actinopteri > Sciaenidae > Protonibea > Protonibea diacanthus. The sequence goes on from CM053989.1 coordinate 14,412,083, forward strand.
TTTTTTTTAATAGATTTCAGATTTTACAAGATGGTGCAACAATTCATTGACCACAGAGAAATCCAAAGCCAACACGCATAACTAACAGAATAATTTAATCAATAATTTAAATAATATTGAATTATTTTCAAAAAATGTCTTTTCATTTGTTCAATTTGTCTAACTGGCCAATTATGCAGAGTTAAAGTGCAAAACTGTTTTTGACACTTGTTTTTATTGAAAGTCTACAATTATTAATTATAAATTAGCATTATGAAGGAACAGCTTCTCAAATGGCAGCACTAATGCTTTACAGATGCATGATGGGATATTTGAGTAATGGCCATCACTAACTAAGACGGCTGACATTTGCTCGTACTGCCTGCATGGTTTCAAGCAGCACTGTGGTTATTCAGCTCCTCTCTTTGTGAGGAGAAGTGTTATGCTACATAGAATGAGATTCAGAAAGTCTAACTCTGCAACACTTCTGTGCCAGATTGTCAGTTCGTCTACGGGTTTCTGTCCTTTGAAGCACAGACAGAAATGATTCTGGAAGTGATTCTGATACTCCATCACAACTGGCAATGATCAGTAATTATATAGGACTAACATTTCTATATCAATGTAACTTCAATTTGTTTTGAGCTGTTATTAACTTCTGGATATAAACAGGATAGAATACACAAATTGGGAACATGGGTGTTCTCTTGACTGCAGGTGTTTCTTTGTTCAGGCTGTCAAAGAAATTGGGAGTTTGATCGCCAGAGTAAAGTGCCCAAGGGAAAGTAAATAATGGTTATACTTTGGAAACATTGATATTTGGCATATCCAGATAAGAATAAGTGTGGACACATGGGAACTTAATTTACAAATCAGATTGGTAGTAATTTCTGGATTTCTGGATACTGTGTGTGTCACAGTCTGCCTGTTTAAATCTGATTTCAAACTGTCCTCTACACCACTGGCAACCATCAGAACATGGTTAGCCTGCCAACACTGCTGCACATCTTAAACTCATCTGTCATTGATACTGTCTGGTGCGAATTCTGCACCACAACTAGAAATTGCTACGGCGTGAAAAAAAAGAGATGATTTAACTTGATTCATGCATCTGGCCTTCAGGATGCAGGTCTGACTCTGATCACATACCTGGACACTACTGAACCCTCACTACTAGTACAAATGGGTGCAAATATCAGTGTGGACAGGTAGTCCTGAAAATTGGATTGGAGATACAAATGTAATTTTCCAGACATCTGGATATTGTTTTTTTTTTTTTTTTTTTTTTTTTTGCAAAATAGTCTGTAACCACCGTCTTTGCTATGACAGAGATGCATCTGTGGATGTTACTGTCAGGGCTAACTAACACCTTGACACATATGAGCATTTCAAGAATAAATCATATAAGCAGAGCCATTGTTAAGCCATTTGTTAAGGGTAGGTCATGAAACTAAAAGGCCTTGGTTTTTGGGAAGATGTTAGTTATGGGAGTAAGTATGGCTGAGGCTGACAGGTGTGACACTGCAGGTATTTGGTGATTAATCAAAGTACTGGGCAAAATCACCAGATGAAAAGTTAGATGGTCGCAAAATGCAATTACAATTAGCTATCCATAGCTATCCAGAGATTTCACTCTGAACCGCAAATGTTATTTTCATTGTGACGCTAGAGGAAAACTCAGTGGATCACCAAAGTTGGTAGGATTCACCCTCTGGAAACCATGAATGCATGGACCAAACTGCATTCAATTGTCCTTGAGTAAGTAAGTAAAGTAAAGTAGTGAACTGACCAATTGACTGTGGCCATGCCATTCACAGAACCATGCTTCTAGCAAGGCTAAAATTAATGTTGAATATAATTATGACTATAGCAACAAAAACAACTTGGTTATGGATGGGAAAGTATATAAAAATCACACTTCATGCTTATTCTTTTAAACGTGAATGTAAATGTCGCTCATTTTCACAATAAATGACACATGCTCTCATTGTCCCCAGGAGGACAGTCTCTTTATTTCCCAGCGTTAGCTCAAGCAGCAAATACTTAAATGAAGAACCGCTATTTCTGTCAGAGAAAGAATGTATGAATGAGGAGAATGTAATTGGTCTACTTGAGTATTTAATATCATAAACGGGCTCTTCCCTTAAATAATCCTTAATTGTTCATTTACTCACAATCTCCTTGTAGTCTCAATGGCAGTATCAATGGGAGATCTCTAAACACAGTAAAATGAGCAAATCACACTTCACCAAATTAGTGAAAGTCTGCTTCAGAGAGTCCTATCAATTCAGCCAATACAGGAGATATATCAGATGGTTAGATGCTCTGTGTAGTATTGCATTAAAGAGAAAGAGCTTCAGAGCACAGGAGTCATAATGAAATGTGACAGATAAATCAGAAGCACACGGGAGATGGCTTTGGATTACTGAATCAATACTGTACCACCACAGCTAGTCCAGACTGCCCAGACCTGCTCTGTTTTAGTAGAGCCTCCAGTAAAACCTCTCAGTTGGGGTTGACATTTTTCATCTTCTAACATCGCTGGTTTGAAATTCCAGTTTTTGTACACAGGTCCCATAAAATACAGACTAGACACGTTTATTTGAAAATAAAAGCAAATATGCAAATAAAGTTCTGAGAAGGTGCAATACTCACACTTCACACTACTACTCATACTACATGTCATTGGAGATCACTTAAATTATTTCTCAGAAAGTCTGGCACAGGCACAAGTTTCTACAAATTACAAACTGCACACACACACACACACGCACACACACTGCGTAATCTCAATTTTAAAAGTATGAATGAAAGAGTATTTCTACATGTTTACACATTGCATCCTTAAATAGTAACCTAACACCAGCTGGGAATCTCTCATTTTAGCTGACTGGTCAATATTCTCACTAGGGATGCTAAGATTACAGGTTTTGTTGGTACAACTATAACCATTTCATGACACATGATGCATGATGTGAGAAATTCAAGAATAAATCATAAAAACAGGGTTTTCTAAGTCACCATCCCACCATGTTAGTACGACGAAAGTGTGAGGAAAAATCCAAAAAAATGTGACATGATTAGAATCCATTAAATTATTTAACAACACTCACATGAGCATTTTTTGTTGGTTTATTTTTTATTTTATTTTTTTGTATTTATATTTATATTTTTTTTTACAGTTTTAGTAAAAATGAAAGAAGGAAGCCGAAAACATCCCTTATGCTGGTGTTATGCCATTGAGGGGATTATGTACTGTTTTGATGAATTCATAAATGGCGCAATGCTTTGTTGCTGTTGGTTTAAGTTGCAATGAATGCCCAGCTCTCAACTCACCGCTATTTGTTAACTGTAACTGACAGAAACACTCTTGAGCCTGTACGGTTAGAAAACCGTGACATATTAATGCATTTAATAGTGAAACTTAATTCTCACTTTGCTGCATTGATGTAAAAGTGTCCTCAGGGTGCAGCGTTCAGTACATTGTGACATCACCGCAAGGGGAGGTTACAAGTTCAACAGGGCGTGCCTTCTGATCAACCTCTGATGAAACAGTGATGTTGTACATTATTTTTAAAACTGCTGTGTCAATGAGCATGCTAATGCCGCATTCAGTTGTTGAAAACAAGCACTGGATTTAGAGAACAGAGTTCATCTGCTATTACAGTCCTATACAATATTAACTCATGATTGGATTATATAAGAGATCAACTACGCATAGTGTGTCAGTGTTCCTCCCACTGATGACGGCAGTCCAGTGTGAGGCAAAGTGTTCATTACTGGTAACCCATGCTGTGGCCTTAGTAACCATGCTTCATGTCATCTTTGGACTGCCTGGTTGTTTAAATGTATGACTTTGCACAGAGCTGACGTAAAAGGATTTTTTTTTCTCTCTCTCTGATTTTTAACAGCACGCTCTGCAAATGTCATGCATGGGCTTTTTTTTTGTTTTTAAGGAGTTTATGCATGTTGATCCATGTTATCTGAATATAAACAAATGTAAACAAGACAAATGAAGATGAAGAATTCATGTTAGACTGTCAGCATTGCACCATTTATATTTAATAATAGAAACATTATACTTCCTTATGCTTCACAGACTCCTGCTCCTGTTACAAATAATTTAGAATGGCAGTCACTGCTCGTTACATAAATTATCATTACAATTTGTTTTGTGTTAGCTGTAACAAGTCAGAACAATTCTGCTACAAAAGACCCATTTTAGTGAATATATTTTTACACTAAGTGACTACTAACTGCACATTATATGGTTATAACATCTCTTTTTGTGATCTTTAATTTCTTAATGTGGGCTCCATTTGATCAACTCAGGGACAAAATCAAAGACAAATGACAGTTTGATTTGACTTTTGTCTTCAAACATTTTTTAAACTGCGTTCTATTTCCATTGGCGTGGCTGTCTTCTGTGTAGTGTCTGCCACTCTGAGTGTGATGTAAATCAAATATGGCTGCCATGTAAATTCAGTAATCTGTTTAGCCTTTGATTTGGTGCATTCAAAGACACCTTTGTTTCCAAAGGAAACATTAATAGACCATTTCTATGTGTGAAGCAGTTTTACAAGCCTTTGATTTTATCTCTTTGATACGTGCATCTATGAAAACAGGTCAGGTACACAGCTGCTGCTGTGTGTGTGTGTGTGTGTGTGTGTGTGTGCACGTGTGTATTATACTGAGTTAATGAATATAGAGCAAATGGCACTGAAGTGATAATGTAGGGAAAATAATCGCCTTGTGATTTTTACCCCCACCTCTGAGCTACATTTGGTTTCTGTCGCTATTAATAAACATTTTGTACACTTCTATTTCATGATGACTCAGTGCATTTCAAAACTGTCTCTTCTTGTGCAATTGCAGTAGCTTTAAAATTTAAATCCAAATGCAGAGATATAGAATATTGAAACATACAGTATATGTGGTGTCAGGTATTGAGTGCCAGCACTCAAAAAATCGTGCAAACATTTAAATGTCTATCACTGTTTAAAATTATACTAAAGAAAATAAATCCCAAGTACAATGATAATAATATCAGTAAATATAATTATGATAATGTATACAATATTATATTCATTTGTTTGTCATCATTATTCTCAAGTTGAATTCTGTATTTATATGTATGTGTTCATGCCACTCTCACCACATCACACCACTCTATAAAGTGATTCATCTATTGTATTGTGTGGCTTAAATCCAGGTTGAAGGCTTATTCTTCAGCCACAGTGGATTGGAAGGTGGAATCCAGTACACTGTAGAAGTGAAAGCCAAACCTTCACCGATCTAACTGGGAAATCTGTAAGAATTCAACAACATCCTTGTTTAAAGATCTTCACCCTGCTTTGCTGTAGAATGAAAGAATGCACGGCTAGAGGGCATTACTTGATGATCAGACTTGTGCGTCAGCTGGTCACATGGTCACTTACTCATGCACGAAAACCTTTTTTTCCCCATTGTGCCACGTATAGAAATCTGCCTAAAAGGATTTGGGATCTACGCAATACATTTTAAAAAGACAATCTTTCATGCAGTTAAATAAATAAATAAATGAATTCCTCACAGACTTGGTTTATGAGCAAAACATTTTGAATCAAATAGATTTATTAATTTATTCAAGCATTTGTATTTGAGGCTGCCCTATTTGAGATGCTGGTACACACACTGGATGCCACCGTAGTAATAATAACGTTAATAAAAAACTGAATTACTGGACTTTTCCATATTGAAAGGCAAAGATTTATTCGACATCAGTATCTTCTGTATGGCACATTTAAATGCTCACTTGAAATAGAAACATTAAGCAAAACCCTGGTTTTTGTGTGTCTGCCAACGTCTCTAAGAAAACTGGTATCCATGGAAACCATTGCTGCAAATGGATCATGCATTCTGAGACAGTGCAGCCATACAGTACAGTCTCTATAATCAATGTTCAAAATGAAGAAGGATCCACAGTTGCTGTACATACAGCAGCGCTCTCTTACTAAAGAAATTGCAGGTACGAAAACGAATAGTAAAGGTGACCCTGAAGTTGAAACACTGAATTGCTGAAATGAAATCTACACTGAGCTTGGAGAGGACTTTTCTCCATAAGAAGATTTAAAAAAAGGAAATGCTAATGGTCAGTATGGCCATCCAAACACAAACCTTGTTTTTGCCCTCTTTAGGCCATTACAAATAGCTGTATGTGTACTGTATGTCTTTTCTTTGGTACATAAAAACAACACCAATATAATTTTTCTTCAAGGCAAAACTCAGCAACACTGCAATTCAAAATTCCCCTGACAAAGTAAGCTTTTGTTTATATGCTTTGGGTCATACTGTGAACTAATTCTCAGTTCTTTTTTTCTGTTACAGTTCTTCATGACATTTGTGAAAATGCTTTTCAAACATTAGAAAAATGTGATTGAGGCAAAGTATTGTTTGTACTTGCTGGCACACATGTACATTAGTGGTAGTGTTAATAATAATAATAATAATAATAATAATAATAACAAGGCAGCACCTTTTTCCTTTTACCTAATTAAGATTTACAGTAAAACTCCCAATAGTGGCCGAAGTCTTTATTTATTTTATATCTTCATTTTCACAAGCAACCAAACTGATTAGTCACATAATTTACTTGATGCAGGGTAATTAGGAAACTATTAGCAATAGTACATTATTTAACAGAGGTGATTAATATATGCTGTTAACACAAACTAAGGTAAAATGTTATCAGGATAAAACACTTGCAGCATGAATTATGACTATTTCCAGGGACCGATCATCTACATTAAATTAGCAAATTTTTGGTTGAGTTTCGCTTGATGGATGTCACATGTATACTGCTTTAGACAAGTCTGAATTTGAGTGATTTTTAATGTTGGAAACTTACATCACTAGAAAAGTTCCCATTTTTACAATAAAGTGCCCGTTCACTTTTCAAGTGTGTGCGAGCATAAGCCCGGAAAAATGTGCAACATTACTGTAGCTACAAGGCTACTAAGCAGTGACAGAGGCATTTCAGGTTTCTTTAGGCACCGACGCCTGGAATTGCTTCGAGGATTTACCCCTCTGTGGGCACATTCATATGAAAATGTGTATAACCTCCAGTACTCTCACACAGTGATCTAAAGCTATAATTTAGCAGGTGCTTTGGAGCTTTGAGGTCCTCCAGTTTAAGAGTTCTGCTCCTCACACCATCTTGCCTAACCATCAGCTCAGCGGTGTCCAAAGCTTGACTGTTGTGATGTTGTCTCAACAGTTACCGAAGTGCAATAATTGCAGCTTTCTTCTCTGATATGAGGTGACAATTAGAGGAAGAGAGTGAAAGGAGAGGATGAGCAGTGAGAGAATATTTTGCCATTTGGCAGTGTGAAAGCACACATACTGAATTGCGGGATAAATCAAAAGGATTTTGTAAACATTGTTCTTTGTGGGTGTCAAGAGATGCAGCGTTGACTTTTTTTTTTTTTTTTTCCCCAGAGTGGCTCCAGATCAGTGATAAAGCCCTGAATATATTTTCATACTAACACAGAGGTTTATTGTGTTACCTTTTGTCTTTCGCTTTCACTTTCAAATTAGAGTTCACCTTAGCTTCGTGACCGTAAAGTGTAATCAACAGTTTTAAGGTCAGTGTTGCTTCATATCTTTGACCTGAAAGACAAATGAAAAATAGTGGCTGATTTTGTTATCTGTGTCCTGAGCAGACTGAGGCATTACAATAAGCCTCAGAGGTCAGGGTCAGTGGGTGGCAGCAGAGATTGCTCATCCCAATGTCAATGCTTATCACAGCGGCTTGCTCCAGTGTCCGTGTCCGCGTGGCCTCATTATGGTAAGTCTCCTTCCATGAGGCCTTACTGTTTAGTCCATAAGGTGAATTTCACCCTCCATTTGCCATTACAGTCTCTACCTTAGAGTCTGCTGTGCACCACGTATAATTTGCACAGATTGCTGATTGGAAGTGTCTTACTTAAAGCTATATTAGCTGTGACATGTGTTGCTGGCACAGCAGTAAATCGTGGACAAGAGATGTTAATGAGTTACAGATTATTGGTGGATGCATCCCCATAGAACCATTGCTAGTTAAAGGAAGGAACAGAATTGAATCAATAGAATGTTTAAATGGGCCTGAAAACCTATTTTCTCAATCAGATTCTCACTACAAGAAATCAGCCCCGACATGAGATTTTCTGCAGATTGATGCAACAGTTTCAGTTTTATATCACGTTACATGAAAGCTTTATACCTGCACTGTTTTGTCTGAGCTATTTTCATTAGTGTGACGTGTGCAGGGATCCTTTGGGAAGAGGTAAAATCACATATGTCCTTTCGCCAATTAGAATGCAGTTTGAATAAATTCATTTGTTGGGTTGTTTACTCATTACAACAGATGGTTGTCCATTTAGCCATATTCAATTAGATATACTCAAGATTTGAAACAAAGGGTTTTCAGAGGATTTCTATGTCAAGTGAGCAACACTTGTAATAAATAGTATAATGTATATGTAGTTTTGACCAACTGAACAGTCCTCTACTAAATATTATTTGTCAACATTTGTTTTGATGGTCAATCAATCATGCAAGTCACTTGTCAAAGTTTCGAACGTCTCGAACATGATTTACTGCTTCCCTCTGTCAGACATCACTGCAAACTGAATATCTGAATATCTCTCGGGTTTGGTTTGTAAACAAGGTAATTGGAGACATCACCTTGTGCTCTGTGTAATTTGGATATGTCACTTTTCTTTTATCCTATAAACTAAACAAGAAATCAAGAAGATTGGCAGACTAATAAATAAAAATCATACACGCATACACAGAGGTACAGATAGTAAAAGACTAAATAAGATGGAGATCAGACCGAGACCTGCAAGATCTAACCACCAGCTAATACTAAGGACTCACATAGAAGGATAACACAGAAAAAGGCCTTTGTAAACTGTCACATGAATCAAGTTTTTTTTTTTTTTAAATTTAGGTTTCAGGTAACTGTTACATTGACTAACAACATGCAACAGCAATGTGATGTTAGTGATGAGGCCATTCATGCAGATACTTGTAGCTATGGTCATGTATCATGTATAATGCATTACATGTAAGTATTTTTTACACTGAGTTTAAACACATGCAATGAGCAAACAGCTGGATATAAACCACTATAGCCATGGCCATGGGTCGGATTTTCTCTCCATTGCTTGCACTTGCTGAGGTAATGCTGTGATTAAATTACATCAGAAATTTTCCTTAGGGTCTCGCTGAGCTCAGCGAACCACTCTCAAATGCATTTGACAATCCAGATATTGAGCCAGTAGTTATTTTGACAAAGTGGGCAAGTAGAAGTGTGGATGTTACTGGGTGGATCATTATCAAAGTGCTGATACCCTGGAACACACAAACACATGAACATCATGTCAAGAGTGGTGCAGACATTGCAGTCAACTGTTGCAAGTACTAGAGCACCAGGGTTTTGGTTTAAAATGTACTACACTGCAGTACATATACATACACAGACACACATACACTGGCTATACTAGGAGTTGGGCTGATTCAGAAACGTGTTTAATGAAGCCACTGATTTGAAGTTATTTAGCTGACTGGCTGATTAAAATGATATAAGTGATTAGTTTCTCAAACTGATTTAGTGGGATGGCCAAAAAAAAAAAAATAATTAAATCATGCAAGAATAAGCATAATCATAGATTTGTTTCATAATTAGGATATGAAAGAACACTGACAGAAATCAGTTCCTCAAATATCTCTACAATTTCATGCAATAGCTTCTATTATTATATTTGCTACTGACTCTTCTCAAAACGGTTTTGATCATGTTTATTATTATTATTATTATTATTATTATTATTATTATTGTGTACACTGATCTCACTCTGATTTACCAAAGGGCCTCTGAAATCCGATCTTTATCAGAGCTATGACTGACTTATGAATATATTTTTCTCTTTGTTCTTTTTGGTCAATTTGCAGCTTTCTAACCATGTCAAGGAACTGCTCAGGAGGTTCTCATGTGGTTTACTTTATACCGGCACAAAACACAAATGCCTGTGTATACTTTACACCCTTAGGCCACACTTGTTCGCAGAGAAAATCATGGAACATTATTTTTTCTCCTTGAGGGGAGAACATATTTGGATGTTTGGCCAGTACTTTATTTGCGTCTGTCCTACAAATGACCTCCATCAGTTTCTTCTTGCGTTCGTCTGAAAAAAAAAACAACAACATTGATTTATTGGCCTCACAGCATTTTCGGACATTAACGGTGAAAAAACAAATTTCATCTCAGAGGGAGTGTTGGTTTGTGTCCATTCTTGCAGCATGTCAGGTGTGTAACTCCAAGCCTGACTGAATTCCCAGATGGACTGAAGCCATCAGCGCTGGCCAGACAGAGGAATCTAAGGAAAGCAATGAGATTTCTGCCGGAGTCTGCCTTTCAGGACAGAACGGCAGTGGTGAACTTAGTGTGAAAGAGGTATTTGGTCTAGACAGTGTCTCCCTGCTTTTAATGCACAAAGCCGAGGCATTGTTTAGAAGGCCCCTCACGTCCTTTGGTAGGGCAAAGCCTGTCAAACAGGGACTGTCAGAATAAAGTCCTGTCTTTAACAAAAAGAGGAGCACACCGATTCCATTTAATTATTCAAGACCTCGGACTGGCAGGAAAAAAATAAACGCCACCCATCAGATAATGTCACTGTTGGCTTCGACAGAGTAAACACCCACACAAATCTGTCACTACCTTAGTACGTTCACACTCCGTTTTCTCATGAGAGTTTAAAATGTAAATTGAATGTCTGTGGAGCTACATCTATTCATTTTGTAAACTGTGAAAGTCATACAGAAACTGTTTGCATCAAGCACAGCACAGAAACCAATACAACCTGTTTTCTTGATTTCTGGCCAACATCACGCATATATGTTCACACTGGGACCATCAGGGGACCACCAGTTTATTTGTGCTGTAACTTGGCCAAAAATGCTGTAGCATTGTTTCACAGAATCAATAAAACCACAGCACTCATTGAAAAAGGATGTCAATTGTTTGTCAAACCAATTCAAACTAAATCCAACATAATTCTGGCCCGTTTTCATGCTGCTATGTATTAGAAACAGCACTTGCTTTGTCGTGTCATACTTTGAATTTACTCGAAATAACCTTAAGAAATGTTAACAATGTTCTTTTTCAGCATGATCTGAAGTTAGTTACATATTTCACTGCAATAAATTACACTATGCCCAGAAACTATAACTCAGCAATCACTGAAATATATTTGCATTTAAAGGTTGACAAAGGCACAGACAGCCAGGATTTGAAAGGTTTTAAACAATGGAATTAGAGTAGATTGGCTCGTGGGCATTGGTGCATTACATCGTGTCCCTATTTGAGTTTAATATACCCCCACAAGAGCTGGCTTTTGGGGCCTGTTATGCCAGTATTGTACTAGGTCTGATCATCCCTAGGCTCTTGCTCTGTTAGAATTTGCTAGAATCAGCCCTGATAGACAAGAGCCGAGCAAAGTTTGCTCTTTAACGTTTGCACAGCAACACTGCGAGAGCGGGAGAGAAAATGAGATCAAAGATCAGAGATTATAAAGCCACATATTTTAACAGTAATCCCCAAAAGCAAATTAATTATGAAAAATAACAAGCAAGGCTTTTGTTTAAACATGTACTTCAAAAATCTTTCTTCTCTTTATAGAAATATTCCATTCCTAAAATGTCCAGAATGTGACAATGCCACCATTCAGACACAGTGCAGCTGATGCTTCATCAGATGTAATTTCCTTTCCCATCCATTTCTGATGCTCTTCATTGGATTACAGTTTGCTGGCTCATAATGGTGTAGATGTTGTCTAAGTTGATTAATTGGCCTATAATTGTGGAAACAAGCACGTGTGAAGCCTGCATGCTGTACCTCATTGGTGTATAATGTACTGTAGACATTTAACTTTACCTTTAGCAGTACAAGACAATGTACTGTCTTCATCATCTTTTTTGCAACTGTTGATTTCTTATAATTATTAAATCAATTGATGCGAAACATTAAACAGGTAATTGTAACATGAATATGTTGCCACTATAGTGTAGTATAATATATACATTACTTCATAAAAACTACAATGTTACTTGCTTTAGAAACATCTGTATGCATGTTAAGAACATTATCCGATATATGAATTATATCTACTGCCTATTTGGTTCATAGATATCACAGAGGTGACAGGAATGAGGCGGTTTAAGATGCAAAAAAGGGTTGTGTGCCAGAGTGAACATCACAGTACACTGCATGTCCCCGGCTTGGTGAGCAACCAGGACACCCAATGGCATGTTATATTTTGATATTTTCATAAACATGTCCTATTATTAGCTTGTCCTCAAGCACTTGTGACATCAGTCTGACTGCAGCAGTCTCCCTTCATGTCTTGGCTTTGCCTATTACACTTCTGTCTGACTCACCAGTGCACTGTGCCTCCCAGCTGGCCATAGGCTGACACTCTCTTCCACCTCATTACCAGGAAGGCCAGTGAATGAAGTGAACGTGCCTGCTAGTCTAGTTAGAGGTTAGCACCTGAGGCTGTACAATACCTTATGTCATTTACTTCAGAAGACAAGTGAGAAAACACATATAATGAACCAGTTAGGCAAGTAGTTTGCAGCTGTGATGTTTCTTTTGAAATGTTATAGTGCGGTGCACGAGACGAAAATACAAACCGCACACATTTCCATTTTTTCAATATGCCTCTCGCAGAACAGTGATGTTGTCAGATGCTAGATAGAGCAGGAATATTTATGGACACAATGTTAGGAGATGAATTCTCTCACCAAAAAGCATCAGACCCAATTTATATTCTCATATCTTTAATGTCCCGTATTGAACAACAACACATTTTGACTCTTTTTTTTTCTTGCATAATAAATAAATAAATTGCATTTTGCCACAAAACAAATTTAAAATGTATTTAAACCAGACATGACTGTCACAAGGCAGCCTCTCCAAATACTGTACTGAATGTAGATCTGTAACTCTTGCAACATTAAACCAGTAATTTGTTTACAAAATGATTTGGGCATGATAATGCATGCTGCGGTTTGTTTTTGTCTCTTCTGTAGTCATTTAGTATAGTCATAGCTCATTTAATTCTAAATAGAAAACAACATATATATTATTTCCTTTTTATGTATCAGAACATTAATTGTATTTTGACATAATGACAGTATTCTGCTTTAATGAGCTATACAAGAAGAGTACATTTATCTGACTCAGGTTCAAATATGTATGTGGCTCACACCTGCTCTATACTCTGTATCTGCTGCACTCTGCTATATTTTACCTGTCAAATCTTTTTAAAGGGCAATCTCCATTATTAGTAGGTTGTTTAGAGCAAAAGCATAAGGTCACCTTTGTTGCTTCCAGGGGCCATGCCAGCTCTGCAATTTGAAATTTTGCCATTTTGCTAAAGAGATTTAATTATGGATGGGCTGAAGCGAGCATTTATCATATTTCACACCCAATATTATGACATATTTGTCAGAGCATTAATTTAGATTAATGGCATGGGGAGGATTTTTGGTGATCTGTAAAGGCCTTGACAGCTCATCCCTTTAAAGTCAGATGGTTTTAATGAAGGTGGTCTATACAGTAGACAAACGTATAATAAACCTGCAGCTTGTAAAACGTGCGGCGATTCTGTTAAAAAGACAGTGGCAATGTTCAATATGCAGTAATTGCCCCAGCCTCGATCCACCCACTCGGTATGTGTGCAGAATTAAGAGGAGGCAGGTGCTCAGTCCAAAAATAAATAAATGAAACAGTGAGGGGAACAAAGGGGAAACTGTTCTTTATGTAAGAATAGATAAAATGAAAAGAAAAAAATAGGTTAGTTAACAAGGGAACAGTCACCTCAGACAGCTTCTGTGACCTCTGTGTTCATCCTAATTTTGAATAATCTCGTGTTCAAAATCAGCATTTTCCATTTGTTCTGTTATTAGCGAAGAGCGCCGTAGACACTTGCAGGTGATAAAAGTAGCTCCCATTAAATACCTATTTCATTGAGGGGTGGTTAGGCAGGTGTTCCAGTACTAGTTGTACTCTCTCTGTCCACGTGCCTTTGGACCATCACCTCGGCGTCAGCATTGCAGAGGATGTCTGCATTATTCAAATGCATTTTGTGTCTCAGTTATCTGTCACGCTGAGGGGCTGTCAAGTGCCATAAAAAGGTGGGTGGTACTGTCATATGCTTCCCGCCTGCTGCTGAACTGAAATGAACTTGACACACAGGCAGAGGCACATAAACATGGGATGGATATTTGTTGTGAGTGTGGATGGCTGGGCCTGGGCGGATGCATTCTAGACATTTACATCCTTTCCTGCCCACTTTCATACACATAAAGGGACAGCTTTGTGCTTTAAAAACATTGTGCTTATAATACTGCATGAGTCATGCTTTTCAGGGTGAGCAGTCCAACAGTGACAAGCTATAATGTGTCATGCAAAATGAATTTTAATCAACTGTTGAGATTTAAAAACTATAGCTGAAAATAATATAGATGCTTTATGCAGCGTTTTCATTTCCCAAAAACTATATAAAGCTTGTCAGCACCCTTTCTTTATTAGCACCTTTTAAAGCAATTTCATGAGGTAGTATAGAATACTTTTTTTATCTTTCTATAAGCACATATTGAGAAATGGCTGCCTGTTTTCAAGTCACAGTTATTCCTTGATACATATCTCTGATTTCAGAAAAAAAAAAGACTAAATACATCTCAGCCTAAAAAATTAAATCCCTTTTTCTACTTCTTGTCTTATCCTCTTATTGTTTTCACCTTACCACAGACAAAGAAATAGCTAACATCGCCCAGATCTCTTCCCGTGTTTTCCTCTCACTCCCTCCCTCTTTTCACTTGTTTTAAATCATCCCTGCAGAGAATTTATTGCCCTAACCATCACCACTGGCCAACTGTTTTGGATTCAAGTCACATCAACTTGGGAGTCTCAATAATGCCTCTAAATGAGCCAAGTTCTCATTAAAGGAATTTCAAACAACCCCACTTAGACTTGATGTGTTGTCCACATTCCTGTTGCTTTGTCCCATTATATCCAAAAAAGGGTGTTTGGAAACAGACAGGGAGCGCAGTTCTCTTCACCCTGCCTTTAATACGGACAGAGTGGTATGCACATTGGTGACTTGGTTGCTTGGTAACAAGAAGCTAGGCATGTGATTCCCTTCTCTGTTTTTTTTAGATTTAATTATAAAGTCGTTTTATAAGTGATATGCGGGTTAGTTCATTTTGGATCTGTACCCATCTGATACATTTGAGACAATCCGAACTGACCCAGCTCAATATCACACAAACAAACCAGAGATCTGCCTCATTCTTGACCCAGAGGATTGAAATGAGTGCAGCGTGGAAGTGCATGAAGACGCTCACTTGGCAGCGTCTTTAATCCTTTGTGCTATTTACTCAGATTTCAAGTGAAAGTAAAAGTGACAACGGTATTCCTGGTTCAGTAGCTGACATTAATAAACATAGTCATTTTCCAGGACAGAAGCTAAATCTAGCAGACATCAGAGCACTGAACCCCACTGAGTTAGCAAACAAAAGTCTTCTTGTTCTGACTCCAGAAGCTGCACTTTGTGCTGCTTGTGGCATTGTGGTCTCCTTTGCCCTCCCCTTGCTCACTCAGAGATGGTGATGAATAGATAGAAGGCGTGACGTTAGTGGAGTTAGAGGCAGGAGGGGGGAGATAAAAAAGCATCATGTAAGTGCAGAAACATCTGAGAATAAAACAGTCTTTTAATTTTTTATCAGGTGAACACAAATAAAGAAGTTAAAACATTTTTTTAAGACTAAGCCATGATAGTGGATTTGTAAGGTACAGTGGTGCTGATGCTATTGTCATAATGCTAACATTTAATAATTAACACTGTATACAAAGTACAGCTGAGGCTGATGTCAACGTCTTTGCAGGTATTTGGTCATAAACCGAACCATTAGAACAGATTTAGAATTTTGACCTTGATCATTACAGTGCTAAAAAAAAGGGTCAGGGAATCACCAAAGTTCATGGCAATACATCCAATAATTGTTGAGACATTTCACACAAAACCACCAAAGTCAATCTTATGATGGCATTAGTGGAAAAATCAAGGGCACACCAAAGTCTTGTGTCCATGTGTGTCTATACAAAATTTAATTTCAATCCATGCAATGCTTCAGTCTGGACCAAAATGGAGGACCAACTAACTGACCAACAATGCCATACCTAGAGCCATACCACTAGCATGGCACCACTTCATTCTTCTATTCCTATGGTTATTTTGTAGTATTTTGATTAGTGATGATAATAATGTGCCAATTTATTTATGATAGTTCTGATTTCACTTCACTTATGTATTTCTATACCTTCTATACCTACTAATTATAATAACACTTTTTTTTTTTTTTTTTTTTTTACTGTAACAGTGAGGGTAATGTTTTGAAATTTGTATTTAACTCAAAGTGAATTTGTTTTAATGGCACACTGCGTGAATGACTGTAA
This sequence comes from Protonibea diacanthus, assembly GCA_028641955.1. Lineage (NCBI taxonomy): Eukaryota > Metazoa > Chordata > Actinopteri > Sciaenidae > Protonibea > Protonibea diacanthus. The sequence continues at coordinate 14,428,605 of CM053989.1, forward strand.
CTGCACATGAAGCTCGCAGTTGTTTCGGTGCAATTGACTGTAAGTGTAGGTTGACCTTCAAGAGATGCATTTCAGATGGATTTTTTTTTTTTTTTTTTTTTTTTAAATAAGTGGTGCATTGACCGAGCTTCAGAGATTCTTTGTGAGGTTTAGGAAAGTCCTCTTTTATCCACAGTACCTTACAATTAAAAGTTTCCTGTACTTTTTTTTAAGATAGGGGTTGGGATGTCATTAATTTCCCAGATCTCCAGGAGCAACAAAAAGAACAGTCAGGGTGAGAAAAAGGGATAGTGAGGCATGAAGTTGCAGCCTGCCATTGGGAAGAAAAGATAATGAGAGAGCATCTCCAACTGATTTGTGCTCTTGTGAGATTCCCCTTAGAAGTAACTCCCGTGCATGTGTCACATGCTTAAAATGTGAGAGAAACTAGCTGTCTCTGTAAGAATGTGGTTTTCACAAAGCGAGGAGACTCTGCTAATCATAGGTTGATCCTGGCGGAGGTCGCTCAATGCAAGCTGCCAAGCCACGGTTGACCGGGACATTAAAACAAGGAGAAACAGGAAGGGCTCATTTGTAATGAATTATTGAGAATGCCATATAATGAATCCTGTCTCCTATCTCTGTAGGGTGCCTAGAGACATAGGAACTGCTGATTGCTCTAACTTCAAATGAATGTACTGCATTTTGCATTATCTTATAAATATAGTCATGGTGAAAATGTCTGGGCTCATTAGTTTTAGCTGTTTACATGTCAGTGTGTATTAGACAAAAAGCTACATAATACTGTATATTTACAAGTGATTATCCTCATTACAAAATAGGCAGTATTAAACACAGAAATGCCATTATTTGCTTGGAATACTTGTGTTTTTACTAGTGATATACATAACAATGTAATCATAACATGAATTGCTTTTTGTCTGTTTTAGTGAGAGGAAATACGCTATTGTGACAGTTTCTCAGTTTTGTTTTATAAGAAACTAACTAGTAATATTACTACTGCTGGGTATCCTGTCAGTCACGGCAATGTTCATTTTATGCTTGGCTGGTGCAGATGAAAAGTATCTGTGTTGAAAGGGCTTTTATTTTCTTTCAAGACTCGCTTATATGTCCAAATAATTCATTTTTGTTTAGATATTGGTGGCTACCAATGATAGAAAAAAAAAAAAAAAAGGTGCAGAAAATCTTTGTGTGCCAAAATGCCACTCCCATCTGCCTCTGGAACGCCACTGGAAATTAACAGCAGGGAATGCTAATTGCTGCCATGAAAAATGGTGTAGACACTTCATGAAAATATGTTGCTTTTTAATGTGAAACCACAAAAAGCAATAAAAATTTAGCCTTGTTGGAACAGACAAATCAATGATGTGTGAGAAGTCCTATTAGGACTTTGAATTTCTCTTTTATGTGTAATCTACGTAGTATAAATGATTGGTGGTTTGACTACAGAAATACAAATCTATAGTAGCACTTTGTATTACTTGTGTATACCAAAGTACCAAACTAAACTACCACATTCTTAAAATTCTGTGCAAGTTACAGTTACAGTTACTGAGTCACAGTGACACTGTTACACTTTAGGAAGATTAACCAGGCATATAGCGAAAAAAGGAAATGCATCTCTCAGTTCTATCACATGCCAAATAAGAGAACATCTTGTATGATCAGGCCCATGTGCCTTGTGGTGGGTAGCAAGCTGGTTAGGGAGGTGGGACTTATGATTTGGTCTGGAAATAAAGACGGTTTGCAGAACAGGAGCTGTGTGGGAGCTTTTGGACCACCTCTTCTAGGCATAAGATAAAAAGCCAAATGAGATAGGCTAGCAAAGCACATCTCTATTTTGAAGTAGGCTATAGTCCTCAGTAGCCTGTGTATGCTTTGCACATTTTTATATTAATATTACATTCAGTATTTTGTCAGCATTGAACAACTACAGCTCCCATGAGCCTTGGCCATATGGCATGTTCTTGAATCCTCATGTGCAGTGTTAAATGAGAACAAAATTATCTTGATATTTTGGTAAAAATTACAAAGGGGTTTGAGTATACTCCAGTGTCAATTGTAGATGCCAATTTAGCTTAGAATAAGGATATAAATCCTAGTATATGTACATTTCAATATATTGCCTGATGCTGAAGTGTAACAGAAGCTACATAAAAAGACGGCAGGACTCTGGCAGGGCTGGTGAACAACATTCCTTCTCCTGAAAGGTGACTGCCTGCCCTCGATGCTGGCCCATTTTATTTTGATCAGAGTTCTGTCAATCTGGCTCTTTGAGTTGAAGACAATCAGTCCTGCAACTTGACTGCTATTCGAGGCACAGAAAAGTATTCCATGTTGCCAGCAACTGATAAATGTTAGGTATAACACATTGATTAGTTGGACAGTCGGTCAATCAGTCTGTGCCTGTCTGTAATCTGACACTTTACCCATAACCTCAAATGGCACTCGCTCATATTCTATTGAGTGATGCTTGCTTGTCTATATTGCATCTTGCTGGTGTATGTGAGATTGATTTTTGCTGCAGTGCAAACTGTACATAACAAGTACTTTACTTAGATCCGTTTGGGGCTGTCTCATCCACTGCGTGGGAGACGGTCCCAGAAGGTCCAGTAGAAAAACTCTGGAAAGCAGCTGTGAACTGCTCATTAAAGGGGTTGGAGTGGTTAATCAGACAAAACCACCAAGTTATCATCCTAAAAGTCTTCTCTCTTGCAAAACTGAACAATACAATTTGAAAACACTTCAGCTAAAGCCTAAATCTCTATGTGTAATTGACTTGTTGTTGCCCCTTGTGGCTTTAGGGGGGGGAAAAACACCCATTATAACAGTGGTTCCCACCAACATCAAGTGCCAGTGAGCCTCTGTCCTCAGGGGGCAGTAAGGAGCCCAGTACATCATACCACAGTGATGCAAATATGAAGCTGCACTAGTAAGATTACTTGAACAAATGACATTTTGCAAGAAAAAGACATCTGGTTAACTGCCCCACCTCTGTTAAAGTGTAGCACACATCATCTTCCTAGAACTCTTCTATGGGACATTCGAGAGTAGATGAGACCATTATCAATTTATCAATTAATAAATTAATCAGTTGGTCTACATAAGGACACAAATTAAAATGATTTAGTTCCTGCGGTAATTTCTTTGGACTGCTTATTTGTTGAACTCAGTTTTACTCGATAAGACAAGTCCTGACATTTGCAAAGCTGGAACTAACAGACATTTGGCATTTTGCTTCATAAATGACTGAAATTATACACCCAGATCAAAAGATGTGCCAGTTTATTTCTATGTCGATTACTAATTAGTTAATTGACCAATTGTTTCAGCTTGGAACACAAGCACAGCAGTATAGCAGGGTACATGTAGATCTATTCTTCCTGACAATGGGAGGCTGATGTGATTATTCTGATTATTCCAGGACGGCAGTTACATCAACTAAAGCAGCAGTTGATGCTCTTAATGCTAAATATACTATTCAATGAAAAAAAATCCAGTGAAATCCATCCATTTCCTTTAGCTTCCCTTGGTATGGCAAATACTCAATTTTAGATAATTAATAATTCAAACAACCATAATGTATTTCAGTTCAAAAATCCAAACATATTTCTGTCATGTGTCTGACATTTTGCAAAGTAAATATTTAAATAAATAAAAGAATAAAAACATTTTCAGACTCATATTTTAATATTGACACTCTTAGTTGTTTCTGTCCTGTCATAAAATACAATACCTATGTAGAGAGCATTCTCCTGATGCTGAATCACAAATAATGAAATTTTAAAAATGTTCTATTTAGAAAAAAAAATACAGCACAGTACTTAGAGGACAGCTATAGTGCCAAATCTCAGCTATACCATATGAAAATATGTGTGTCATATTTTATACACTTGAGATGCTGTAAATTTATGATGCACTTCTCCCATTTAAATATTTATGCAGTGCACTGTTAGACAACTCCCAAAATTCGGCATTGTATTCAGGAGGCTGCTGCTGAACTTAAGGTCGTCCCACTGGACATTTTAACAGATAAGATATACATAATGCACCCACCAAACTCTGGAAATTTTATGTGAATCATTTGTGTGTCTATGCACTTCTGCAACTGCAAAACATAATCCATATATCTTTTATTTATTTATTTATTTATTTATTTTATTGTAAGCGGGGTAGACCCTCAAAATCAACTAGGAGAACCAATATGACAAATCACATTTTACACATTTTATGTGTTGAAATTACATTTGCAACAATGGTGCAAGGCTAAACTTGATTGAGAGAATGTTAAATCTACGGTATAAAATTATATTTTTCACCATATGCAGCCACCCGTACGTTAGCTTTTCTTCCTATATATTATGCATGCAATTGTACGGATAGTCGATGTATGTTCAAATGTAGGGTTTTTTTTTTCCGCAGACTGTAGCACTTCAAATGTCGACATTCATGGGGGGACAATCATCCATAATCCTGCTGCTCTATTTCTTGTCTGCATGGTCCTCCGTAAATACAAGAATAGTACATTGTGCCCTCTGATTACCCTCTATTTTTATATTATCTTATGTCCATGGAGATTCAATTACTGGCTGAATATAGTTGATTTATGTGGCCATTCAGTGCCGCCTGTTTTAAAATCAGGAGGAAACACAGAAAATGTGCATTCATCAGTGCCTCTAAACGCCATAATGAGGTGAAAGGATAGTTTGGACTAAAATGGTTCCTTCGCCCATTTGGTGTATCATCCTTTTTTACTGTCTAAGTATCTAACTGTGTGTGTGGTGGGGAAATGCAGCTATTGATGTCCTTGAACTTTTGCCTAGTTTAATAAATTCTAATTAGATTAGAGCAAGAGACGGCATGAAGAGACAGCTTTTTTTGTCTTTGCTGATTAGAGTGGAAAAGAATATATGCATATTTTTGCACTGAAAAGTGCAAGGGAAGTGGAAGGAAATGGTTCTGTCATTCAGGCTCATAAACAGATCACACTTTGTTGTGCGAGAAACACAGAATGAACAAGTGGTTGCCTTCCTATGAGGAAATGCTGGATGCTATAGTCAGTGACAGCATGGTATGATAAATACATATTGATTATTTAATGCGTGTAGCACAGCTGCATTTATTCATCATGAGCGTCTCGCAAAATTTGAAGTTATTTCAAGGACTTTGATGAATTTAAATACCGAGTCATTTTCATTCAGACAAGATCCGAATAAACCGGGAGGCTTTATGTGGAATACATACCACAGCCACGACAAATTATTCTCTGCAAATTAGCCGCTTCACCTGGTACCATCAGTGAATTGAAGTAAAGGATTTTCAATCGCCTCCTTTTTTTCAAGCCTGACAGCACTTTTGCCGAGAGCAGAAGACCTGAGAGCTTTGACTGCATATCAGACAGGTACATCGACAATAATGTGAACTTGCAGACAATAGGTCAGACAGGCTATTCAGCCAAAGCTGTTGGGGGGCTTGGGTGTCATGGGCCTTTAAAACTCCACATTCCTCTGCAGTGAGTGTGTCTCCAGCTTCCTATTTCAGTGCTGTGCACAGTACAGCTGACTGGACAGCAGCCATTGTGTGCCCAGATAATGCACTTCAATCATCCTTAATGTCATCTCAGCCAGAAAGGCTCAGAAGCTGGGTTGAAGGGACTTAATTTCCTCCGATATCCAAGAATAAAACAGAAGTTTTAGTAATGAAATTTAGGGCAGTGTTTGTTTAGCACAGTAATTACACTGACCAGGCGAACTAAGACATACGCTGTGTGTATAGGGGTGGAAAAATGTAAAATATTTTTGAAGTTGTTTTTGATGTTCATTTGGCTCTGCCTTCTGGGTGGAAAGCAATTAGGTAGCCATGTTTTAGGTTAAAGCTGATCTCATTTACTTTGCTGAGTTTAAGAAAAAAAAACAAAAAAAAAACGTAACACTTAATATTCTGGACATGGTAGGCTGCAGGGAAAGCTTGTGGTTTGGTAATCAATTCCATACATTGGCCAACGGTAAGATGTTGAATGGCTAATTGACCACAGTAATGGTCCATGGCTATGTGCTTGTGGACGATGGAGACGTGCACATTAAAAAACAATTAATTTTCAATACTAATGTCACTCTTGGCTGCGTCTGCTGCTGCATATAACAAGGAGCTGTCAGTGATAAGTCATTTCATTTTCCATCTAGGATTTGATCCAGGCTCTGCAAAGTTTGAAGGCCTTTTTATTGGACTCAGATAATTTTTCAGATAATTAATCTTTTTAAAGCCACATGATAATTTAGGCACCCCTTTTGTTTATGGTTTATAGTTTATACTTTGGTTTCCCTCCTTCTTTTTAAAGCTAAAAGGTCATGGTCTTGTCATGGACTGAATACATTTTCTGCTTCTAGCCACTGAGCTATTTTTATTATTTTTTTTTTTTTTTACTCTTGTTTACATTTCCAGCTACAGCAGGCCACTTTGCTCTTTGGCAGCCCCACATGGCAGCAAGATATATTTTTGACAGTTGTAATGACTTCACTATCAAGAAATCGCAACATGACTTCAATAAACTGCAAAATCTAAGCTCTAATTTTACTGTCCGTGGCTGGGCAATGTTAAAAATAATTTTAAAGAAGTGCCAGCAGGTTCAGCCATCACTGACAACACATGCTTTCTGGTTGTGGAGTTTTGCTGGCAGCTGTTTAGAAGACAGTTCTTCATTCAAGTTTTGATTTATTACTTGTTGTGATTTTTTTATTATTTATTTGCATGCACATGGCTATTTACTTTGATATGGTTCCAAAGCACTGCAAATATATCAAAGTAAAAAAACCCACACTTAGGCAATAGTTTGATTATAGTATCATAGTAACTTAATTTCCCTGTAAATGATGCGTTTGATGATCGAGTTAATGCCCATAAAGATGTGGCAGCCTGCAGAAAAACATCTTTAGTGTCACATTGTCAGATGTGTGCAAAATGGAGCAACTTCAGTAGTGTTTATTCTTTTTTATATAAATGAATGAATAGTGCAATGGCTCAGTACAGTGATATTTTTTGTTTCCCACCAGCAAAGACAATACAGCTGTTTGTACACGGACAGACCACGATGCATGTGGCTGACACCATGGCCTTTAAGTCATCCAGGAGAAGGACACAAAAGTAACTAATGACTAAATGAATGGAAAAGTTTTCTATCTGGTCCTTAATTATTTCCAAAGGCGTCAGCAGGATAATAACCTGAGACCTTTTTCGTGATACAAAAATAAAAACATCATGAATTAATTATTACAATTTTTTAATGTGCCCTTCCTTCTCTTATTTTACATAATTATTTCAGCCTGCTGAAATTACAATTATCCTCCACCAACACTCAGCATAATTTCAACAGCGCTATTCAGCATATTTTAAAATGAAGATAATGTGTCTTTGGTCTATTAATTTAACAGTACTTGGTCTTTCTTTAATATAAGGCTGCAAAAAGTTTGAAAAATAAGACTGTGAATGCATGCATTAAACTTAAAAAGTGTACCCAGCATTATGCTGGCCAGATTTTGTCAGCTCATTTTAAATGGCATTTTATTATTGAATCTTTTCAATGTGAGAAAAGGGCAATTGTCTATTCATTTGACTTTTTTCAAAAAAGGCAAATGAATAAACACTTCGAGAAAGACTGGAAGAGATATTTTACAGACGGTTTAAATGGGTTACATTTGAACCTGGTACATGGTCACATTGTGTGTTGTGTCTCTGGAATATTCTCAGTTTTCAGAGGTCAACAAAGTGGTTAAATCCCATGCCTCTCGAACTAAATGCCCCCCTTGTCCTGGGACTGAATCCCTGCAGAGTTTTCTCTTCTATGTTTCTAATTCTCCATCTCCCTCAACACTTTACAACAGTCTAAATAAAGAATAGAAAATACCACAGGTTAGAGGACTGCCCAACTTACTTTAAGCATTGCTCAGAATAAAGAATAGATCTGAATAATGCAGGCCTGGTAATAAAAATGATGAGGTAGAGCACACAGTATCTAAATAAGCATCAATCTTTTTATTGAGTCGGATCCAAAGCGTTAGTCTGAAGTGTTAGGTTACACCAAAAACAAGCAATATTGTATTTGGTGTCGGTCATCTGGTTATGTGTGATTAAAGAGCTTCAGTATAAAACTGACCAGATAAACAAATCCTCATAGTAGAGTATTTTCTTTAAAATAAGCTAAATTAAAGAGAACATTCAGAACAACAATACTAATAATAATCAAGTTAAATTTATGTATCCAAAATAGTGCATGTGCTTTGTTATGAATATACATAAATATACAGTACAGTAATTACAGTCCAGCAGCCATGCACGGTTGTTAAACATGTAATAACTGTGATGGTTCTCATGTACCCAGACTTGGCATCAGAATCCATTAAATATAAATCCTATTGCTCTGCTGTTGTGCTCTTGTCTGAGGACATTTCAGCAACAGCACTATGTCCTTGTAATTATTTTGGAGTGTGTGTTTGCTTTAACATGAGCTTAGCCAATGAGCAACGACAGGGCATGTTGCAGGCATCTTCCTCATGACTAACTTGCATATGACACAATGTTCCCTGCGCTGATAAATGCAGGGTGGCAGTCTGAAGCAGTGGGTTTTACCACTGCAAAAGGATCAGACATGATTGGTTCTGTGGAAAAGCTGACAGCATGAATTATGAAGGTCTCATTAGGGACTGTTGGAAATGATTTATCTTGCTACGAAATATGGTCATCCAACCACATTTGCCTCCATGGTTACAGAGTCCATATTGTGTTTTGCTCTTTAAATTTGGTGTATAATTTTCGGTGCATTAGTGAGGAAATTCCATGGACGCCAAACCATGACTCTATTAAATCTAAGGTCATTACTTGGTATGCCAAGCAAAATGGCTCAGAAAAGGACAAGGTATGCTCTTTGGAAATTGGCTGCAGTCACAAAGGTGCTAAAAAATGTGTCATGTTTCTCACTTGACAGATGCATTGCTTGGCATGGTGGCATTGAGCTTGGCAGTGTGTGTGGTTGCCAGGTCATCTACTGGGGTTGTGTGTTTCTATAATAATGCCAAGAGCTGCTTCCACAGTTTTCCAATATCCCTTAGCAGGAGCATTGTAGTGAAGGATGCCTCAAAGGGTAATTACGCACAATTTACAGCCACATATTAATATCATATCCTGCCGGTCAAAAGAAAATCTCTTGTTTTGAGGCGATTGGCCACAACTTACAAGAGAATATTATATGAAACGCTTTAAGCATGAGACTAGTGTCCCAGATTTGAGAAAGCCTCAGTATTTAATACAGCGTACAATGCTTAGCTTCTATACTATTCATGTAACCTGACTACTCTTTCTGAAATGGTTTCATTAGTAATCCGCTTCCATCCTTGTTTCTGTCGGTGCACAGTAGTCCTTTCAGTTGTGTCCCTGCAGCAGCCCCACTTTTAGTCACGGGTGGTTCAGCAGTGTCGCCTTTTGAAAAGGCTGGTGATTTTGAAAGTTATAAGCTGCACTCTAGCCGTTGCTTTCACTTTAAAATGCTCCATAGGCAGATCCATTTTCTGATAGCATCATGCAGCCGAACTGAAGGCACGACACATCGCTCACATTATCATGCACAGGGTACATCTTTGGAGAAAAAAAAAAAAAAGAAAAACAGAATAGATGACAAGGAAATAAGCATCTTCATTTGTTGTTTTCAATTTTCTTTGTTCAAAATGAAGCCTCCTTTCTGCAGATTGATAAGCAAGCATTTGTTTACAGCAACAGTAACGTAGATGATGCTTTTGATTCCTGTGGTGGCAGTTTATTACAGTATAATATCCAGACTGTAGAATATGCATCTAAACTGTGCAGCTATTGACAGAGTATTGATTCAATTTATACATGTTTGGATGATATGAGACCAGACTGCTGAAACCTGTTCCCTGAAGTGTATGGAAAAGAGGAGAAATGATCTGCTCACGGCACCCAGCAACAGGGCTTCTTGATGCAGTGCTTTGATAACGTCAGAGCTCCATCTAGGTTGCTTTGTGAGGTACTGCTCAATAACCTTGTGATTTAGCATTGCACTGTAAATTATCAATGCAATCTTCAGTAGCCACTCATTTGCCTACACATCAGTAATACAGAACACAGACCGTATTCGGAGTGCTTGTCTTCCCACACACTCCATTTTTAGGCAAGTTCACATGACTTTTCAATGAGGTGCAGTGGCAGTTGCACAGAATTCTAATTTGGCTTCGATCTAAGTCATTAGGAGAGTCAACAGGAAGCAAACAGATGGCAGAAGGAATATGATGGATAATTGTAAGTCTCAGAGGACAATTCGTAATTTGTATCTGATTCTGTGCAACCCCCTCATTTTCTTAATGAAGGGCTAATTGAGTTTTTTAGATTGGCTCAAGCATATGGTCCAACCAATAGTCAAGGGTTCGTATAATGGCTGTAAGGAGATATAAATTAAGGGTGTTTGACTGAATGGTAGTCTCAGTCTGGATGTGCAAGTACATTCATGAGGAATACGATGCATCTTCATGACGTCATAATCAGAATCAGTATCATCGTCATTATCACCATCATATTATTATTTTTACAAAATCACTGATACTCTGAGAAAAGAAATGTGCTGTCATACATCTAAAATGTTGAAATAAAGAAAATGTGACACTAAAATCTGTATTTACTTATGAATAAATGTATTTTGATTTGACTTTTATGTAATGTATTTTTATGTATTTTTGCTGTTCTCTGTGTACATGTTACTACAACTTATTTTTCTCTCACTATTGTAAACTTGTTAACTACTTGATAATTGTAATTATGTTCATTTTTGCAGTGACAAATCTATAATAAGCCAAAACAGGCTTTGATCATTTCTCTGCATTGATGCTTAGGTTTTCATACCTACAGGAGCAAATAGGCAGGCACTGTTGGTACAAACAATCTGTTTGTAGACTCTCTCTGTTGTAGGTTAATTGTGTTTTATTGTACTTTGGCATATTTATATTTATAAATATATATTTTCATTGTAATTATTGGCTCAAACAGATGATATATTGAAAAATGTACTTTTTACAACCCAGAAATATCTCTACATGGGACCAAACTTTGCCAGTCTCCGTAGCTCAGGATGGATTAAAGACAGGGAGGTATCCCTCTTCTTGGTCAGCGTGGGCTTCACGCTTGTCCCTATTTTGGGAACTTACACTCTTCAAAGTGCAGTAGTAATGAAGTGCCTTTCATTAAGAGCTACATTTGTGACAGTCAGTCAGTCAGGAACGCATGGAAGGCAGTAAGCGGAGCGCCCATGATAGAAGCTACTCATAGGGGCCTCTGAGTAAAGGCTCATTTCATGCAAGGTTAGACACATCAGTCATTGGACATGGGCCTGGCTTTTACTGCCTTTCAATAAAATTACACATAGAACGTGTCCACACAGTGGAGATGAACCTGGAAATAAAATGTCTTCTGTTGGACTCTGTGCGGCTGATGTGATCCCTGCCAGTATGAAAGCTTAAAATTCCCTGCATGCAGAGGATCAAAGTCTCAGTAATGACAAAGGTCATGGAACCAGGGAACTTCCATTGTCTTTGATTGCTCGCTGAGTCTTTATTTGTTTGTAATGTGTACTGCATGCGCTTAGTGGGACATTAATTAGAAGTGGGACATTAATTAGATCATGCGTGAATATCTTTGTAAATATGGCTACTAATTAAGCTTGAAAGCATCAATGTGCTGTGATGGGTCAGAAAAGCTTTGAGCCCACTAAATCAGACTCACATAAATAGTTTGGCCTGGGCAGGAAGAATACTGTCCAGCACTATCCCTGTTTGCACACCTTTTACACTGTGATGAAGGCCTGTGTGGGCTACAGCACATTCAGTAACACAGCTGCCTCAAAATCTGAGCCCTTTTGTTGTAACTCTCATTTACTGTCACCTGCTGAGGTCACAGCACAGTAGTGACTACATTGCGGCATCTGCACAGTCAGTAATTTTAGCAGACATTTTGTAACATTTTGGCCAAAGATTTTCATTGTTTAGCTGTTTCTGCATGCAGTGCTGGATTCGCTAACAGATGCACCCCTGGAGGACAGTTTCCAAAGCTGATTGAAACAAAAGAGTTATTTTCTTTTCCTTTTCAGAGCAGCCAGACATATATCTCACTGTAAGATCAACTTTCAAGCAGCCTGTCTCACAAGACTATAGACACAAAATCATTTCAGCCTCTTAAAGTTGAGAGCAACTTTTTTTTTTTACTAAAAATAGCCCAGTCTCATTCTTCACCTCTTCATTACTCACCTGATTTGTTGATAATCCCTGACAAGCAGGCAAAATGGCTGCCTTTATAAGCTGATGGCAGAGCACGATGCCAGCAAGCAGTCTTCACATGCACCCTTTAAAAGAACGTTTTTTTTTTTTTTTGCACTTATTGAAAGTAATTGCAGATTGCAAAGTGTTACTGAATGGAGCGCTAATTCTGCTACTTATTTTAGTTAATTATAAGCTTTTAAAAATGTAAACTGAGAAACATGAGTATGTGCCTGTGTGTATGAGGTAACAGCATTTTTTTCTATCTTAGATATTTTGTTATATTGTAGAATAAACTATGTTCTGTGATAATGATTAATATATGAGAGGTTCCCAAAATAGTAGGTCTAGAATTTAGTAAAATGTCATACAAGTATTTCATATCAGAAGATATTTGCTACTTTAAGTTCAACCTGCTTGGAAGATGTCAACAGATGCTAATGCAATAATCATAGAGACTTGTTATTGTGGTTGAGACTGACAAGAAGACATCTTGGTTCATGTATATCTATAGTGACTCACAAAAACCATCAGTGGATCTGCTGACAACCAGTGAGAAATTCTGCTATTATGATCTCTGGGAGACAGTTAAGTAATTTCCTGATGCTACAAAATGCTTCTGTTTGACAGCGTTGGCAGTTTAATCTGAATGGAAATAAATTGCACTGGGGAAATAATTCATGGCTGCAGTCTAAAAACACATTGTTTGGATATGAGTCTATGAAATGAGTGAACAGGGAGGTCAAGAAAATATCCAGCAAGCACAAGTTTACATGTGACCAGTGGTCTTGCTTCTTCATGTACGCCATACAATAAAAAGGCAACCACTTTATTCTAGTGTAAAACGACTGATAATAAAAATCTGTTAGATGAACGAGCTAACTACAATTTTTACTGCCATATGTTCCCTTCATCACTACAAACTTCATGAATTTATTATAATCCACAATGTACTGGATATAAACTACTTGAGGTCTACTTGTAAGAACTATGTGAGAAACCATTATTCAGGTGCAACTTCTTCCTGTCTGGTCCATTTGATTCAGACTGTGTTGGAGATTAGTTTGATTTTTAAATGATTGCTGGAACAGGCAGTATGGCTTTGACCTTGTGTTAAAATGTGGTGCCTGTTGTGGTAGGGAAAAGTGGTTATTGCTGCTCCGCCTGCCAAGGTCGTCTAAGTAATTCAGCTCCCTATTTTAGGCAAATGTGCTTAACAAATATTTATCAACAAATATTTTGAGTATTTCAGAAAGTAGTGTCGCTATTCAGACATCTGTCAATCCTGCTAAATTCAATGGTCATTAAAACCTGCAAAAATGTTTTTTTGGGTTTTTTTTTTTGTTTTTGTTTTTTTTGTTTTGTTTTGTTTTTTTTTAGGCCCAAAATGCATGCTTTATCAGTTTTGCATGCCACTGAGGTTATGTGCATGCAAAACAAAGCGAATGAATCTCTCATCACACAAAAGGAAAACAAGCTAACAGTGATAGATTTCTCTGAATTGCATTTGTCTCTCCTTTGCTGTTGAAGCATGATGGTTGATGGATATCAATAATAAGTATTCTCTTTAGTCAAGACTGAAGGACACCTCATAAATCTTAAACTTAATTTCTTCTGAACCGCACAACTGCAATGTTAAAACATTCTGAACACATTGAACACATTAAATCTGTACTTTCTGCCTTGTAATGCACAATGAAGACGCATTGTTTTGGGCTGCTTAGACAAATTACATTAGCCTGCCCCTCCAGTTACTAAAATTCTGGTTTGTCTCATGTTTACCGTCATATAGCCACAGGTTTGAATACAGCACTAGTAGTTCAATTAAACTGCTGTGCTTGTATTCTCAGTACTTTTCTGCTGTCATGTTCCGACATTTTGCAATTTTCCTCAGGCTCTCTGAAACATAATGTTAGGATTAACATCTTGGGTTTGTGGCATCAAAAGAGATTCGCTTAAAACAAGGTCTCCTTGTGCAGTAAATCAACCAGTTCTCATTTGTGTTACCAACAGGTTAAGATTTGTTAATAGCTACCTGTCCAGACTGATGTAGTAGAATTACACAAACATCCGTCATGAAACACTCAATCCAATGATGACGATATGAATACTTCTATTTTAAAATGTTGAGTCCTGTTGTGAGTGTTGCGATCTGCAATGACTGTCATAAAAGAAAAAAAAAAAGCATCTTACCCGCATCACACATAATGACATGTCTACAATCTCTTTCATGTTGCAATACTTTTGTTGTACTGTTCATCATGAGCTGCTGAGCGCTAGATTAGATTAGGTGAGAATGACCCCGGGGCTAATATCACTATTTAATAGGCTTAGTTGATCAATGTTTTGCAGAGGCAAATTATTTTTGTAGGTATGACAGATTTATGATCAATGATTTGTGAAGCCGGTCATGTTGATTAGCATTTAAAAGGACAATATAGAATATTACCTCCAGCTCTATATTTGTCCTCTTTGATACAAGAGACCAGTTTCTTTACATTCATGTTGCTTTTAAATGTGAATAATACAACAGGGAGGTGTATAGGAATTATTTCCTTTCAGTATACTGATATTTATAAATACATTTCAAGCTCTGCTACCTTTTATACTTGCTAACATTGTTACTAGGTTATGGAATATAGGACAGACAGGGGTAAAAGTATTAAAAGAAGTCATTTTGTATGTATTGTATATATCCATCCAGCTCCAGTGAGCCAAGTGGCATGAAAGTGCTACTGTAAGTTCTATCTAAGCTTTTAGTGTTTAGATTCGTTTGCATAAATTCATTAAAAAGCAGCACGCCCTGCTTTTTCCATGGTTCCCTGCAAAGTAGCACACATTCAGACTGACTAAATCAGACAGCCCTTTTATTCTGCTAAATGGGGAATTGATTCATGATCCAAGACGCCGCAGGGTTTGAGCATGAAACGCAGTTAAGAGATAACATGTCAAAGTATCGACAATAGTTAGCCTTACATGACTGAGCGTTAGAGCAAGTTCCCGCTGTTTGCCCAACCGTAAGTGTACCTGCACATTCTTTGTCCAGCAGAGTTCACACTGTGCTTTCTGCTTAATTTGAGCAAAACAGATGTGGACACAATCACATCAGACTGAAAGACCTTTTGAACATGCTTCAGAAGCTCGTTACTTTGTGCAGTCATGGTTCTGAAGATCTCAATCAGCATCAAAAGGCTGTGATGTTTGTTTCTACCTGGCGGCTTTCTCTCCTTTCATTATACCTTCTTAATATTCTATTTTTTTATGCAAACACAAACACAGTTTTTTTCTGATGCTATACTGGGATGGGATGTTTTTATTTTGATCTTGATTTATTTATTTATTTTTTCTTAATCCAATCATGGAACATGTTTGTTGATATGATTTGCTTAACACCAACTGTCTGATGTGTGGATCTGATGAGGTTTTTTTTTTTTGTAGTCAAGTGATTTAAAGTATAATTAGTCATTAAATATTAGCTTTTAATGGAACATGATCAAAATGAGGTGGCAGATTTGCTCTAAGCCTCACTGTGAGGGAGGTCAGTCTTTCTGCACTTACCTTAGAGTTTGTTGTAGGAAACACAGGAAGCTGAGGCCACCAATTCTATTAGACTAGATGATTTAAACATCATCCCTATCAATGGCTGATGCATTGTATTGTCTAATGTACTAACATAAGCTATGTGTGAATTTGTTGTTGATGCATCATCTGCACCTTGCCTATTTGCAAATGATATAATCACCTCATTAGGACCACACTGCCAAAAGTAATGCAAGTTTTTAATTAAAACAAGAGTTCAAAAACAATTTGCAAGAGCTGTTTAAGTAAGTGAAATAAATGTTTTACAGTGTTGGATTTACTTAAAACAGCTAATGCAAGTTCTTCACTAAACACAATGTTGGTAGCATCACTTTTCTCAGTGTGGCGTAGGAACATTGTACTCATTGTCTCTTTGTCCCTTCATGGGAAACAAAGAGGGCGTGCACTGTAATGAATACAGCTCAGAATACATTTGTCTAATTTTACAAAGGCTTGCAATAATTTTTTACTGGATTAATCCAAAAAAAAAAAAAAAAATCCCACAAAGATGACAAACTTTTGAGAAAACTGTGGATCAATAGCATGTTATGTCCATGACCCCCTCCTCTGTGGCTTTCCGATGGCTTACACATGTTTACTTTCATTTTCTTTTCTTTTCTTTTCTGGGTGTGCAGGAGGGTGGGGAGGGAGGGCACTGGTCTGATGAATTGTTAGAGTCTTAAAAAAAAATACGATGTGGGTTTATTTGCATGTTTGCTATGTGTCTACGCTGTGCTTTCAAGCTCAATTAATACTTCCAACTCACCCTTATAAATTCGTTGCATTGTTCTATGCCCTAGAGTAATGGAGAAATTAAATACAAACTTGTGTGGTCTTTGTTTCTAGCCATGTACTGCAGTTGCTTCGAACATCCTGAAAAACAGTATGTAATAAGCTTTTGTTCTCAGAAAGTCATGTTTAAGCCTAGCTTTCATATGAACCTCTATTTTGTCCCATAGAATATGGAATGATCGGAGAGCATACAGTAAAAAGTCAGCGGCCAAGATCAGTTCATGACACAAAGGCCCTGCAGGAGCAAGCTGAATCTGCTAAATTTATGGCACAAACTGGTAATACAATAGTTATGTTTCTTTACTTTATTTTGTTAACTAAACTTAATTTCATCATGCATGCTCTCTCTTGTACTGCACCTTTTAAGTGGAAATGTTTTGCATTATGATTTTTTCATTCTCTATTGCTACATATGAACTAGGAAGATAAATTTCCTATTTCTCTATGAGTATTTACTTTGAATATAGAACATAATAGGGTTTTGGGGGTCTGTTTGTTTTATTGTCATATAGTGAGTTGGCAAGTGAATTACTCATACAGTGTATTCATAGAGCATTAATTAAACAGCAGTTTAAAACTAAGGCCCTGATGTAGTTAATCATTTCCTCCAAGGCATGATAAATTAAATGTCATTCGATGAAAAACCCACCCCTTCAGCCAAATATGAAACACATACTTGGCAAAAGTTAAACTGATAGATGCTGCCCTTAGAGATAAAATGTGGCTTAATCAAGTGTAGCATCCAATAAACTAAAATTGAAATTACCTACATTCATAATGACTTCTACAACCTACCACCTTAGCATTTTTAATAAAATCAGAAAGTGAAACCTTAATTTTACTTCTAGTTTTTCCTTATTCTATGTAGAAAACACATTTTTTGTGGGTGGGTTTAGATCTAGCAGCCATTGAGAATTTTTATTCTTTATTTTGATTTTTGGGAAATGTTTTAATTTTTTCCATGTGTTGTTTCCATTTAAATTGCTGTCATTGTTTAAAAACTCCTTTCATTCTCATTATAATTTGCGACACACCATACATATATATCGGTACTAATATATAATTGTCAACATTAACACCTCTCCATTTTACACACACCGTAGATATGTTGTTTCCCTGTCAAGTCGCATCGCTGTGCTTTTCTGTTTCTCATTCTCACACAATTTACTCTCCCTGTACTGCCTCATTTAACAAATTGATCCACCTTTCAGTCTATTTTATGATCTGCAAAATTAAGGGCAGGTTTTAGATCCCTATTTGGCTGAATCTGTGTGTCCTTGATAATACATGCTGAGAAACTACTTCAAAGCATATTATGCTTAAAATTTTAATATGATTTGATGACTTCGAATGACATAAATGTATTCAGAGCTGCAATTGAAACTAGTCCTCTTTGTGATAAATTACTTCTCTAATGCATAAAGCCTCGAATTAAATGAATACTTAAATAAATACTACCTGAAGGTTAGACATAATCGAACACGCATTATTTGGTGACTACTCTGGTGCAGGAATTTGATTGTCCATTCATTTGTCACCAAATAATTGATCCTTTTTTTTCATTTAGACTACTATGGCTTTGGAAATCACCCCACTGCCTCATCTTAATGCACAGCTTAATTTAGCAATTCATGGCTTTTTGATATTCGACCCTTTTGGACCATGAAGATTGAAAGGCTCAATGTCATGTCTTTTTATGAATTTAACTCAAAAGAGAGGAATGTAACAACTATATCCTTATCCTTACTAATCTGCTACCAAAAACTATGGTTATTTAATAGCAATTTGTTTGCATGCAGTGTTAAATTACTGCAAAGTCTGCCTGACAAAAAATCATATAGGCGCAAAGGCCTGGACAGTGTATACAGCTAGCTACAGAATCCATTCTCTTAAAAACTAGTTGTTACCTGTTTCCTTCTGGGCACTCACAATTGAAATTTGAATGTACTGCATACAGATGAAACACACATGAAAAACGGCTGTGATCTGCTGAATAAAATTAGCCAACTTTCTCATTTTCCTCCACCCCTGGGAGTTAACAGGCTAAGATGGATTTGAAAATGATTTGAAACCATCGTCTAAAACACAGAATTTGCTCCACTGTTGTCAAGGAAACTAGATAGTTTGCTGCAGTGCAGGGGATATCCATATCTCAGACCTCTTTCTGAACTAACACCCATTAAATTCCATTTTAATTTCTCAGATGTTGTCTTTCTTGCATGCCACCATGTTCTTATGAAATTTTGTTTGCTTATGGTGATTTTCTCCGTTTGTTTAAACGTTGCTTAATTATTGAGTTTCATTGATATGCATGACTTATTTTTTTAAGATGAAGTGAGACAGTTAGATGTAAACCCAATTTCTACTGCTTATTTTTACAATCATGGCTATGCCCTCTCTGTGATCTTTGCATAAATGCACATTTAGATATGTTGCTAATTTATTTGCAAATACACTATAGAGACCACTGTTAATGCAGCCGCCCGTAATTCTAGACATGTAACACTTTATTGTGCTACATGCAAATTGAATCATTAGTCAGTATTCAGTATTTATCAAAGATCACATAAAGGTAGTATGGACTGTACACTATGCAAATCTTAAAGCCCCTTCTTCACCCCAACGTGACTCATGTTGGCCCCTTCCCATTTTACTAAACCCTGCCCACCTTGCCCAACCCTGCCCCATAAGCCCTGCCCCAGGACCATATTGCTGCATTTAACTAGTGTCACCCTTCTCCCACACAGGTGAATCAGGTGCAGAGGAGTGGTCCCAGTGGAGCTCATGCTCTGTAACATGCGGTCAAGGGTCGCAGGTGCGAACAAGAACATGTGTCTCACCATACGGAACACACTGCAGCGGCCCTTTAAGAGAATCAAGGGTTTGCAATAACACTGCCCCTTGTCCAGGTAGTGTTAGCCGCAGATTCTTGAATATTAATGTTTTGCTCATTTGTTGTTTATGACAGGAAATGTGTTGCTGTGTTCTAACAAAGTTTTCAATGTGTCTCTTTAAGAATGTATTATTATAATCATTGCAGGTATTATTACTATAATTAATCAAATGCTATCTTTCTTTGATGTTATTTTGTGAATGTGGGTGTTTTTTTGTTTTATTTTATTTTATTATTTTTTTTACATGATCACTTTTGTGTTTTCCATTTCATATAACTGTGAAGGCAATTCATCAGCATTAAATGGTTTAGTGACGTGGTTCTGCATGGATTTTGGGGAGCAGTAGATACTGATGTGTTGTCAGCTTCATTTCCTTGAAGGTCAGCCGTAGATTTTAAAATAGCTTGCCAGCATTTCTTCAGACACTCTGTAAGGGATTTCTTCCTCAACCCATGACGGCGTGACAGATGAGTCACTGGCACTTATATCAGCATCAGATGTTTTTTTTTTTTTTTCTGATTGGTGATTGCAGTGTGCTAATGTGTGTCTGTATGCATCTGGTAGGACAGTGTGTCGTTCCAAGTCACCATTATGCATTTTGGGGACTGCTCACACAGGCAAATATGTTGATTTAGTAAGGAGAGAGTCTGAACTCATGTTTAGTCAAGATATTTGATGGCGCTGTTAAGTAAGTGCGTCTGAGATGGCACCATAAACTCTTAAATAATTATAGCTAATCAAAAATACCACAAGCTGCATCCTCTGACATTTTGATTTATGATGTACTGTACTTCATTTTTAGATGTGACACGTGTAAGTGGGAAGTTGGCAGTTTTCAAAAGGGTCAGTCTCTTACTGTGTGTGGACACTAACAGCTAGAAAGAGAATGAGTCATTTAAAATGAGCCATTGCCCAAATACCAGTTTTGGTATGACTCCTCTATGCCCATTAATATTTAGCTCAGACAGCATTAAAGCTCCTAATTCTTAAGAAATAAAACGCTGCACAGCCCAATTCCAGGTATATGCATTCATTTGCATAAAGAATAATTATTAATTCAGAACAAGAACGTACAGAGCTGCCCATGTGAATTCATTATTGTCCTTGATTTATCTCAAGACCTGCAGACATTAGGCATTTGCTCATGGCTAATTGTGGATCCAGAACTTTCTTTCACATAATATTGCGGAAACACTTATCACAAAATAACTGGGCCATAAAAGTCTGGGACAACTTCAAAGCAATTTTGACTTTTCTCACAAGAGTAAAGCCTGTGTTAGATTTTTAGAGAAAATAAGAGAGGGATTAAGGCTGGGAGTCTTTAAACTTCCAAAATGTCACCATTCTTAATTTAATTTATTATTTCATGGGTTTTTAGTTAGATCATATCAAACGTACTGTAGTCCTGCAGTGTCATTCAATTGCATTTCTGAAGGATTTTCTCTGCATTTACTTATATTAGAAACCTTACACTGGGATCAGAAAATGTGTTTTTCCATGCATTTTTCAAAAAAAAAAAAATGTAGCAGATATAACTTTACTTAGTTACAGAAATAAACTGGTTAAAATAAAAAAATAAAAATAAAAAAGCATGGTGCAACGAGTCTACATCTATAATATTAAGGCAGACAAATCGATTTGCTTTCTTCAAACTGTCTGCATGCCAAGGTGAAAGGATTCTTCCAAAACAGAGTATGCTTAAATTAAAGACACATCACTTCTAGTCTAAAAGAAACCTTACCTCATATTCACCACCGCTGAAAACAACAACATCATCTGTGAACAATGGTTCAAGCGCTGCAGGCTGAGATCAAGGATGACTCCAGTCGAGATGTGATGCTGCTCATCCAACACAACGCATCTGCCAAAACACAATAACTGCTTTACAAAATATTACTTCTATTACTTCTCTCTTTACTACGGAAGCTGAGAAAGGCCATGCTTGCAATAATCTTTTTTTAATGGCGTTTTCTCGAGATCAATAGGTAATTATCTTGTTATCTCGAGAAAACAAAAGGCAGATTTCTCCAGATAATGAGATAATTTATCATTAGAAAACCCCTTGTGTTTTCTCGCGATCACGGGATAATTATGGAGAACTTGGAAATGAGTGTCTGGTTCATTTGATCACACCTCATTTCAGCCTTAAAGATCAGATGTCATGACTGTAAGGATTTATCGCTGAACAGTAAGTCAAGACAGAAAGAAATAGTTCACCAGATCTCACATTTTGACCTTAAATCAATTGCTACAGTTGTCAAGACACCATCGACGCACCAAGATAAGAAAGCTCATTTTCTCAAGATAACTAAACTCAGGATCTCAAGATATTAAAACAAAAAATACACCGCAAGCACAGTCGTTCTTGGCTTCTGTACTTTTCAACCCACCAACAGCAACGTGGCCATTTTCCTGTTTTTAAGGCTGTTGCAGTTATTCTGCAAAAGGAAGACAGTCTATTACGTGACCGTGTTATTTGAAATGTACAAGGTTTATGACGAGTGCCAACATTGAGTTCTTATACTGTAGCAAATATCGTGAAGTGAGGTTATTGTTCTGTTTACAGAGTTAATATTATACTAACTGTCTTAATTCATCAACCAACACTCCATGTCTTCATTAAAACCCTCCACTACAAAATAGGGGAAGCACAACTTCATTTTATTTCTAGTGTTAATTATTTCTTACCACGCAAATTTCACAGTATGTGGTTTGGTTGCTTTAGCGGTACAGAGTTGTTTTGTAATTTCTGATTAATTATGACGTCAGGTAATTTGAATATGTTTTGTTAGTATTACCTGTCCAACCGACCCGACCACAAACGGTGTTAAAAGCACATAAAAGAGCCGTACCTTTGAACTTCGGTGAGAAGTTTCTTCATTTCAGTCAGCACACTGCTAGCTTTCTTAATTTCTCTCTGCCTGCTAAGCTAGCAAAACGATGTAACGTAAACACCGAACAACGTCACCGAGCATGCGCAGCAACGTCTGCCCGCCACAGCAGGACCTTAATATAGCCACGGATCCCTTCAAAATAAAACTATGCGAGCTGTTCTCATTGCAGTGAATTACTACGTGAGCCAGGTGTAAAGGTATGTCTCTTTTGTGGCCTAGATGAGTTTAGACTGCGGCTGTTAGGAAGAGATTTGGTGGTTGTGGTCTTGTCATGGCATATATGTTGACAATAAAAAATAACATCAGCCAAACACTTTATATATTACAATTAGGAAGATGTGTTGCCTATCGATAATCTGTAGGCTACACATATTGATTTGTCTCAAATTAATGAAGGTTGATATTTTAGCTGTACTGAACATCTACTACTAATAAGCTCGTATGGTTGTTGGTATGCAGCAGCAGCACTGGATTTCTGACAGTAAACAGATGGAAAACTGGGAAAATTAGCATAAGCAGGAAACAATGGATATGCAAACAAAACGCATGTGCAGTCTTAAAATATTACATTATTGCCAACTTGTTCATAAAGGCAAGTAAACAAAAGACAAGTTAATAATTAATAGGAGCATAGTCACATGTATCTATGGAAATCTTATTGCAGAACAAGAATGTATGTACATGTGCTCTGACACATGGCTCTTTATTCAAGAAACTCTATGCAGGACTCTGAAGCCACTTTTGATTACTGCATGTGACAGGCAAATCTATTGTATTGCGAAAGCGTTTCCAGACGCCATTGATTCTTTCTTTGTTTTGTGCAAATGTAAGTGCCAAGTGCAGTATTGTGCACACCAGCCTTGTACTGCAGCTTAATGACTGGCATTGTGGATTTGATTGTGTTTTTAGATGAAACTACCTCAAACAGCTCTCTGCTGAAAAGACAGCGCTCTGCACTGAAATAATACAGTATGGTGAATGCGGTTTTGCATGAGAGGCAGGCTAACATGTTTAAAAGGTAAAACCTCACTGGAATATTATGAGAAGGTCAATTTAATCCCAGTTTACCACAAATTAATGAAAACGTTCTTGGCAAATGCATTAGCTTTGTCCACCATCTTGTGCTGGCTCAAGAATTTCACCTCCAGCAGCACAATACACTTGCTCACAGCCGTCCCTGTAAATCATGGCCACTGTTCACACACAAAGAAATGGAATCCTATTCCATCATTGCAAGCAGTGGTGACTCCCTGCTTTGAACTCGAAAATTTCAAAGTAAATGCTTTGGCCACCACGGGATACTTAGCTAAGAGCATCAAAGCACCGCCTAGAGTCAGGGCCCAGGACAGACGGTAGCTCAACAATCAGCTTGATCCCAAGGTCCGACTACTGAACTCTCAGCTGATCCTGAGATCCAACTGTTGTGCTGCAGACGATTAGCAACCACTCTGAAGATGAACCATCAGTTCCCTGTGGACTAAGTAGTCAGACATACATTTTCAACATCTTAAATCCCATATGCAATCAACAGATGGTAAAAGGTCACCTCATATGTTGTATCCTTCACCAATCTCAATTAATTCTGCCATTCAATTTCATTTTGCCTCAGTCTTGAAATAGCTGAAAATATAAAGGCATGGCTGCACACACATTATTCAGCTGATTAAAAGTATTTTTGCAGCCATGATATATCTTCAATATACACATACACTTCAGGTGCTAAAAAATAGCTACATTGTGATTTGGTTTTAATATAATTTTTATCCCCTTTAATTCCGTCAGTAAATGCACTTTATCGCTAGGATCAAGAAGCCAGCAGTTGGTTCAGAAACTAATATCAGAGGTTAAACGTTAAAATTTGTGCTCTCCATTTCACATCACTGTGTACATTTAGGAACTCTGCTAGTGCCAAGACAAGACAGGAGGTGTCTTACTTCTGTCAGCTTCTCGCATTTACATATTTCCCTCTCCAAAGTAAAACTTTGAGCCAATAGCAAATATCCTGTGCAATTCTATGAAGACTCACCATCTGTCAACCAGAACTTGGTTAAGTTTACTTACAAACAAAGATGCAAGACGAAGGATGCTTTTTTGCCACCTATTGTGAAACATCAAACAAAAAAAATGTCTAAAAAATGACAGCTTTTTACCATGGCAGTGATAAATATGTTGGGAAATGGTCTGCAGTGTTGTTAAATAGAAAGGGAACTGGTGAATGAAAGTGTCCAAAAATAAGAATATGCTACTTTGCTGTAAAATTATTAGCTTTTGAAACATTTTAGCATTAATTGCTCAGGCATATACCTCTGATATGAAAACACCATTTGAACCATGTCAATGAATACATTTTCCTTTTGGATTTGGGCTGTTTGGCCTGATATTTAGTTTGAATGGCTGTTTCATTAATCGACAGGACGTAAAATGTGGGCAGTTAGTCAGAGGTCTGAAACCAGGTTATGGGGCTGTCTGCTTTGTGTATAGCTATGATTAGTATGTTGGTGTAACGACAGATTTGCAGAATCATTGTCAACTGGCATTAACCTGAAGGTCCACTGCTCTCAGATTCCCAGTCCACCAAGAAGACTCAACAAACTGTAACACTGTGCTGACCTGCTGCTCCTCACACCATCAAAGCCAGGACTCTTATTGTTGTTATTCTACATGCGAGAGATTGCCATTTTATCATGTGCTTTACCTTTAAGACTGTATGAAGCATTGTTAGTGGGGAGCATTTATTATTGTGTACATGATCAACAACACTAAATGTACGGGGGTGACTGAAGCCTGAGGCTAAAGCTTTGTGAAGTTCCACAGTGTGTGTGTGCTCAGTGTTTCATTTACATTAGTTTTGTTGCAAATTGTTTTTGATTGATTGTGTTTCATTTATGGATCACTGCAGTTTGTTGTGAGTTTGTTTGTGCTATAGCGGGGACAGAGACATTGATTAGGCCTGACGCCTCTTCTGTGCTTGCAGTACACGGTGTATGGGAGGAGTGGTCACCGTGGAGCCTGTGCTCATTCACTTGTGGCCGAGGTCACCGCACTAGGACTAGGATGTGTGCCCCTCCCCAGCATGGAGGCAGGGCCTGTGATGGACCTGAGACCCAGACTAAGCTTTGCAACATAGCTCTATGCCCAGGTATCATCTGTCTGCTATATTAAAATTCTATAAAATACCAGTAATAACAATTATCCCTCAAGCATGATGATGATGAGGTGTAAAAGATAAAATCAGAAAGTCTTGGATACATTTTTGAGAGTGGTAGCAGCTTGCAAACAACTATATAACCATTACTGAGCACTTTAATGCAAAGGTGAGTAAAAAAAGCTGAATGAATTCGGGTGCATTTAAAGTAGCAGTGTTAAGCCTACACAATGATGCGGTGTCTACTGTAATACTGACGTCAAATTCACTTACCCGCAATTGACTGTGAATGGTAAGCAGATTAGTGATGATGAGTTTTTTCCACACAGTGAATGTTAGCTTTGCTCTGGTAACAGATTCAGTGAAAACCACTCAATCCCAGATGCTTTTCCTCTGCTCAGACAGGGAAAATGAAAGGCAGCTAAAAAAAAAAAACAGTGTCTGCAGTCTGTGCCTTTGATATTTGAATGATCTAAGTATTAACATTAATGAATATTAATATAAACACTTTTTATGTCTTATTCTGCTTTGGCTAAATTTTAACCTGTGAGAAACACCGAGCAAATAACCAGCAGTACAATTCTCCAAAATTTAGTCATGTAACTTTGAATTATTATTTTTTGCTCTCCACTTAATGTCTGTTTTATTGGCTTTCACCCTAAAGAGAGAATAGTGATCTGAATATCTCCTCCCATTTCTGTCTGCCGTCTTCTTCCCTTCACATGGGACATGCTTGTTGGGTTGTGGTTGGTGCCTCAGTGGACGGACAGTGGCAGGAGTGGAGCTCTTGGAGCGATTGCTCGGTGACCTGTGCCAATGGCACTCAGCAGAGGACCAGGCAGTGCTCAGCGGCCGCCCATGGGGGATCTGAGTGTCGCGGTCACTGGGCAGAAAGCAGAGAGTGCCATAATCCTGACTGCACAGGTAAAATCCTGAGCCTCTTAATTCTGTATCCGCTTTGATGTCTCAATTCAAAATTATTATTTTAAACAGGAAGAAGAGAGACAAAAAAACATAATTACAATCACGAGCATCATAATCATTTCTATCAACGTTAGATTAAACATGCAGCCTGATTTTACTTTTTCTTTTGTGTACCCATAAGCTCTGCGGCAAGTATCTGAGCTGTGTTGTAAGAATCAAGAATAATGTTTAAGACCATGCTCTATCAATTGGATTTGTAAAATCCAGTTAGATATACTGTATGCCTTTCACATGATTCAGGGTTAGCTGTCTAAACTGCCTGTCAACATCATAGATGTATTAGAGGCTCAAAGATGTCAGCTTAGTGGTCTCCATCAGGCTTTGAATTGTCTGATCATATGAAGGGCCTGAGCACTCTCATAATCTCCTAATGCAGTTTTCACTGCAGCAGAATAAAACATCTGGCTTTATTCTCTGTATTTCTCTGGTGTGTGTGTGTGGCAAGACGATTCCCCTCAAATGTTTGCAAGTCAGTGGAAACGTCATTCAGCCTTATGCTCTCTTGGACCACTGAAAGAGTGGTAAATGCTTGGTGAATGCGTACTTTCAATTTGTGCTTATGATAATGAAGTGAGAGATGTGGTTGTTTGCCTCAGAGTGAGAGGATGCATTATACAATCTATTCCTTTAATGAGGCCTGCCTATTTAGCAATTCTTATTTGTTTCCAAGGTGAGAGATCAAACATTAAGGAGGCAGCACACTCATTATTTAACAAGTCAGCACCATGTCCGTGACTGCATAGACATTATTGTCTTGCTTCGTAGGAAAATAAAAAAAGTTCAAAGCAAACCCGACATGTTTTTTTTTTAGAAAGAGTCAAATACATGTTTGAGCAATGTAGTGTGCTAAAAGGCAACAGGCGTTCTTTTGAAATGAAAGAAAAAGAAAAAGAATTAAAAAATGGACTTACAAATACAATAAAAGCCTGTGCAGGATTTGAATCAATGTTGTGTTTCAAAATTTCAATGTCTCCAGGACTCCTGACACAATAAACTCTTTGAAACTCATGAGCATGCATCTGTCTAAGGAATCAGCAGTTCTGATGTGGAGCTGAGGCTTCGGTATCAACCGGGATTTGATCAATGTCTCGCGGATAGTTTTAGCCAACAGGTCACACTGGTTTCTGTTCTTTTCTCTCCTCCGGAAGCAATCCTGACAGAGGTTAGTTGTAGGACACGAAATAGCCCCATACGTGCGAAGGAGGGGGTAAGTGGAGGTTAAAATGAGAGTGGAGTGTGTTTCCTGCTCACAGGGTGTTGTACCTTTCCGTTCAGACAAGGGCATGTGATTTACTACATTGCTGAAGGGGAGCATCTGTTTTTTTGTCTAATGCACAATTTAACAGTGTTCATTACAAGGGCATAAAACATGCTGCCGGTTTTGGAAACTTCAGCATAAATGCCTTTTTTAATATTGGCAAAGAGATGCAAATAATCACCGCTCACAGAGCAGCTTCTTTAGCCATAAAACACACACCCTCCTGATTATCATTCAAAGTAATTTTGTTCAGTTTTAGTGTATTACCAACAAACTGCATCTACAAACTGAATGCATGGATAGCAAAAGAATTAAATGTAATCAAAAATGCTATTTTAGATAATCACACACTAATTAAAAGCTCCAGTGGCATAAGATGGAAATTGCACACAGTGATCTATCATTTTAGTTGATATTCTGTAGGTTTTTTTTGGCTCATTTTACGCCTCTGAGAGTGTTTCTCACCAAGAGTGATTCTGTTTTAGCTAACGGCCAATGGAATCCTTGGGGTCCGTGGAGTGGCTGCTCTAAGTCCTGCGACGGCGGCTGGCAGAGACGAGCCCGGGTGTGTCAGGGGGCAGCAGTGACTGGGCAGCAGTGTGACGGCACCGGAGAAGAAGTGAGAAAGTGCAGTGACCAGCGCTGTCCAGGTGAGTCAAAGGATAATAAGACTCGAGGCTGAATGAAAGCGGGGAGATAATTATCTGTGGAAATGAATGACATGTCTCATTACATAAGATCAGTTAAAACAGGATCTGGAGAGGAGATGCTGATAAGCGGTTGCAGAGGAGGGATGAATGAGTATGAATATATTCCAAAGTCGCTGAAATACCTGCGAAATACTGACTAGATTTTCAAAATAATCTCTTTTTGAAGTGGCGCCTTAAACATGAAGTCACTTAATACTTTCTTTCTTTCTGTTATTTGAAGCGAAGATAAAAACTCTTCTTTAGCCATTATTATTATTTCTCTGTAGCACCTACATCTTGTCATTAAAGAAGAGGGTATAATTTATTAAAATCCCTAAATGCCATATGCATATTCACCACACAGCTTTGATCTCCTATATTTCCATGGGTCCTGTAATGTGAAGAAATTGTTGCATCACATGAAAATGCTGAAAAGCTGTTTGCACTGATGCAGTGACGCATGTACCGTCTTGTTTTCCAGCACCGTATGAGATTTGTCCTGAGGACTATGCAGTGTCAATGATGTGGAGAAGGACGCCTTCAGGAGAACTGGCCTTTAATAGATGTCCCCCTAATGCCACAGGTAAGGATATGAGCGATATCGGCCTTTTTTTTTTTTTTTTCATTCATCTGTTATCGCTGCCTAATTTTTAAATGATACAGTGCCCATTGAGAGGTTCGCAGATGAATTTGGCTCTTCTTATATTATTACTGCCCGCCTTCCTTCCTTTACAGAAAAGAAAAAATCTTTGTGACCCATCCCGTGGGTGCAAAATGAAAAGAGTAGTCCTCCCATAAAAGGCAACAAAATGGTGGAATGTATTTTAATATGTGTGACATGGATTCAGCTTTTTGCTCAGCTATCATGGTGTGAGCGATTGACCCAAAGTTAACGAAATATCAGGAAATGGCTGTTTGAATTACACTGATTTGAAACTGTCACTTAACAATGGTAAAATTACCCTGCAGTTTTACACCAGTGTCATGCTATCACTGTTTGAATGCACACCACAGTGTTAGTAATTGGACACATTGTGATGAATAATGATAGATTTCTGGCACTATAGTATTTCTGGCCATCCTTTGTTGTTGTTTTTTTTTGTTTGTTTTGTTTTTTTGTTGCCTCCCTAATCTTTAGCGGCGTATAAAATCGCCAAAACATCATGATATTACAGCTACATCTGGTGCCAAAAATTGTGTTTCTCCATGTAAGGAGAAAGCACATAGCCTTTCATCCCATTTCCACATGCACTTATGTAACTCACGGCTGCACCTGTCAGTGCACAGCATGTCCAGCGTAGGGAAGAAGAAAGGGTGACTGTGATTCTGAAAGCATTGTTGAAGAAAAGCACACCAAGGTCTGTTTCCAGACAGTAGGCAAAAGCTTTAATATGTGCACAGAGAAAGAAGCATTAGAGCAGAGGATGCAAGCTTTCTAAAGGGGCGAGGCCACAACTCAGCTCTTACAAAGGAGAGAAAGGAGGGTGGAAGACGGAGGAGGATAAAAAGAAATGAAAACTCTGATAAAGCTGTTGTGATAGTTTTGTTCTCGCTAAAGGTCGCTTTGCTCACAAAACAGGACAATGTGGTGCCAGTGGTTTGCTAAGGTTACATGTTGGCTGGACACGGTAAGCTTTTGTTAAACTTTAAACAGTCTGACATGTTGTGAAATGACATTTCTTCCACAGCCATAAAATAGTTAACTGCCAGACTAGCTGTAGCAGCAAACAGGCTGTCATTCACAGATGTCTTACCCGCGGCAAAGTTACGCAGAGTAAGATTTACTAGCATGACATTAGCTCTCCGGCTTGACATTAGTTTTATGGCTAATAACTGTTTGGGACTTTAAAGCAGTTTCCAGTCGGCAGCGAGGTCTTTTTCTTTGCGTTTGTTTCTCCTTCTGTGTGTGTTGTTGGTAACACCTTTCCTGATTAACAGTTCTGTTTGCACCAAGAGGTGTGTTTCTGTGCCAGATTCAGGTCAGTCAGCCCGGGTTGCCTTGCTCCTTTATGCAAACTAATTAGTGTTCTTTACTGAGCAGTGTCACATCAGTTAATTACATGAATTACATTTAAAAGCAGTTGAGGAAAAAAGAAACGTTTTGTCATGAAACTTGGACCCTTTGTTGGTGACCTTGTCAGTATTAGTGCACCCTGTATATCTGTATGCACAGCAACTCCCACACAAATAGGGTTCAGTGTCATTTTAACAGAGAACCAGGACCTTTAATGCCTGTGAAACAGAACACTGGTGTCATAATAAAAGGGTAAAATAACAGATATGTATCATGTTTAAACACAGTGCATCCCCCCTGTCAAAGCTGGCACTGACCACTAAAAAAAGAAAAAAAACCATGATGGACAATAGTTCAGGCCATGTCAAGTTTATTTGTAAAGCCATTAATCACCGTTCCAGTGTCAGCGGGTTTCACAGAGCCCAGATTGTGAAACTATAAATGAAAACAACACCTCCCTACCTTTGACCTGTAATTAGTTCAAGGTCAAACCCACAAAAATGTGAAAAGAATCCAAACACCTCACAAATAGGCCTCCTCCTACGAGGACAGTCAGATGTGTAATTGCTGCGGAGAGCGGGTAAACAAAGATGAAATATTGATCAGCGAAGGCAACACAACAAAATGTGCCACATGGATGCGGTAAAGGCTGCTTGGGTGAAGCGTCCAAATGCGTTAGGGGGCATCAGCGCCTACTCAGCCGTAGTCACTCTCGTCAGCAAGGTCATCATAGGAACAGCACCCGAGTGCAGGGGCGTCAGTGACGCCTCGGTCATCACGGATGACAACTACCACCAGAGGCGAGAGGGAGGAAGAGTGGAGAGGATGCACTCAGCAGATGAATTTGTTCACTTTGTATCACTCAAATGAAGGCTCATCAACAAAGTACATTTACAGCAGCCTTTTGTCTAACTAGTGAGACTCCTAGTCAGACTCCTGATTAGAATGGGTGACTCTTAGACACTGTGCAAGGCTAAAGCGAAACAAAAGAAGATAAATGCACCAGGAAATGAGATTTCTGTATTTCTTTAATATAGCAGACTGACTTTGTAATTTGTATACTCTTATATAAAAGTGAATAACCAGAATAATTTAATATTTGCTTTAATTTTTAGTATGTCCTGTTTTTCAGCTTTAAGTTTTTACATGCGTTTTTGACTGATTATTTTGCATCAGGGACTTTGCACATGAAAGTTCTTGTGCTCTTATTTACGTGCTTGTCTAAAGAGAACCAAAAGCTATTTCACAATCTCTTCATGGGTCAGTGCAGAAAGAAATGATCACATAACCAGTACTTGGTCATTTTATTTATCATATTTAATTACCTTTGTTGTCTTGATGATACTGGTAGGTAGGTAACACACTGTCCACAAAAGTCCTTCTCGGAGTGTGTCTATTGGACACGTCTTAGTAAACACTGTTTAGCTTCCTGTCTCTGGGAGACTTGTTTGAATAAAAATGATCCTTTAACGGCAGCTGGAGTTAAGGATTTTTAAAACTGGACAGCAACAGGTCAATGTCTCGGGGGTGTGCAGCCTTGGTTTTGATCAAGCACATCTCCACTGACCTATATTTCACACTCAACCTCCTCTACATCACTGATGCAAAGACAGATGACAGATTGATGCAGAATCAAAGTAAAAGCCTCACTTTGCCACCACTGACTGTCACCATGACATGGATCAAAGCCTAAATCACTGTAAAATGTATTTAAATTTATTACTAAATATATATAGAATGGATATAGCTAAAAAAGGCTTTTATTATTATAAATTATTAAGATTTGTATTTGTTAAATGTTAATACATATCTTATCCTGACAGAGGAGGCATGATGGCAGATGTGTTGTTTCGTCTATACGGGTTTGCTGTTATTCATGCCCATTTCAGTAAAGCATATCCCACGAGCACCTAAGAATTGTTTATGGACATTTGCTTTTATCATGAAAAGGAAGTAAGTGTTTTATTTTATACAGCTAATAAACCACAACCATGAATTTTCTCTCCAAAACTGTTGTGTAAACAAAAGAAAAAGAGCTCTTGTCCAGGCTTTTCACATTAAAATGATTTTTGCCTCGGGCAATTTGTATCTTCCAGTAGTGCTGAATTCACATTAGAATTGCAGCCTCACACAGTATAATACCAAAATGAAAAATGACTAAAGGTCATCAAGCATCCTTTTAAAAATGTTTGTCTGTAGCTTTTGATTTAAGCCCACTCTTTCAAATCAATACAAAAACAATCTGTCATTTCATGTGAGGAACGTTCAAGCTTATCATTTTAAAACAGTTCTTGAATGTGACCTCTATTTACTGCTTTGTGTCTTTTTGCCAATTCCCACTTAAAACGCGCTGTCTTTCTCAGTTTACAACGACCTTTAGGAATGTCAGAGCCAAAAAACTGACATGAATCCCTAATTTCTCGGTATTGAGCCAACATAAAATACTTATAGCACATTTTTTTTTTGAGTATGAGGGACTGGAAGATGAGCAAATAAAAAAAAAAAAGTGAAAATGTTCCTTTGAGTGCTGGTGTCCTTAAAATAGGAGGATTATGGAAGAAAATAAAAACCACCCAAGTGAAGCTGGTTTGGAGGGAGACGGATGCTCAGCACGGTGTAAAGCCGTGGGCATCTCCTGCTGCCCTCTGGGTTGTCTCATGGTGCTGCATGGGCGCTCTCAGCGTATAGCGATGTTTGTGTGCACTCATGGCTTCAGCGCATATCACCAGGTAGTAGCTGTGGAGAAGGTGGGCGTAGGAGGAGCGGTTTTGATCTCTTTCTGTCTGTGTGTGTTAGTGTGTGAAAGACAGAGAGAGAGAGAGAGAGAGAGAGAGAGAGAGAGAGGGAACAAGAGATAGCGAAGGGTTTATGTGAAGCGTTGATGCCAGGGGAAATGTTTTGTACTGTGGGAGTTTTCCTCAGGATGTCAAGCACCTGTGTTGGAGCGGTAGGGTGATGTGTGAAGTGCACTCCACCAGGTCGACAGCTGGGAAGGTGTGATTTTGGACCCCTATGTGGGATTTGTATGGCGATGTGGGTGGATATTGGGTGGTTCTGCTATTTTCGGGATCACTGTTCAAATGGCTGACAGCTATCAACGCTGAGCTTCTGCATGCTTGAATAATCCACAGTAAGTTGTATTAACACAGCACACACTGCATATATTAAAAGCCATGGCACTGTGTCTGTGTAGCCCATAATATGAAACCACTTCTGTTCAAATACTGCAGCACTTTCCTTCCAGAAACGTCTCCCTCACTCTCTCTGTCTATAAAGTGCCTCAACTCCGCTGCAAAATTTAATGGCCGATATCAAATTTTGATGCCGAGTGACGGGCAACAGAAATGAACAAAAAGGGGGGGAAAAAAAATAAGCCTCTCTTGAAAAGAATTAATTTTTCTGTCTTCCTTCTCCTTCTCTCTTTTCTGTCCCTCTCCCTTTCCTGTATATAACTCCCTCTACTCCACCACTTCCATCTGCCTTTCTTTTGCCTCTCCTTTGGTCATAATCCCCCTCCCACACACACACACACACACACACACACACACACACACACACACACACACACACACACACACTCCCTCCACACTCTCTATGCCTCCATCCTCATCCCTCTCTCCCTCTCTCTCTCTCTGTCCCCTCTCCTCTTCAAATCTGTCGCTGTCTCTTTCCCCTCTACAGGCACCACTAGTCGACGCTGCTCTTTGGATCACCGTGGTATGGCCTTCTGGGAGCAGCCCAGCTATGCTCGATGCATAACAAATGAATTCAGATACTTGCAGCAATCAGTAGGTGCAAAGTCAGCTCCCTCTCACAGCCTCTGTTTCCAATGCATCATAAATTACCTCCCCAGTGTCCCCCCCCCCCACGCACACACACCCACCACCACCACCACCACCACCGCCGCCACCACCACCATTCTCATCACACTGTAGCCAAAGATTAACCACTTTCAATAGAGGAGCAAATTAAAACACCGGTTTTGCCATTTTTTCTCTGTGTAATGAATGGTCATCGTCAAGTCCTGAAACTATTTGATTTGGAGTTTCTGGCTCGTCTCTGTTTGTCTTGTTGCTTCAGCTTGTTGGACTTTTGCACTTGAATAAGCACTGAAAAAAAAAAAGTGTCTTTCCTCACATGCACTTCATTATACTTCAAATAACAGCCATTATAATGCATTACAATCCACGTTTGTATTAGACCATGAAGTTAGTGACTGACAGTGAATGTTAACTATCTTCTTTTATATTACAATCACTTTTTTTTAATCAAAAGAACCCGAAACTCTCTCTTTCATCCCTTTTTAATGAGACATTTAGATCACAAAAAGATCTTTTTTTTTTTTTAATGAAAGTCTGGGTCCATTTTAGAGGGTTTTATTTAATATATTTTGCTTTAGTGTGTTTGCCCTTAGTCTGGAAACTATAGTTCTTCCACTAGACTAGGTAATTTTGGTAACCCTCCATCACTGTTAAAAATAAAATAATTCAGAAAAGCTGAGAAAGCACATACGGCGCTGCACCTGTGAACGTGTATTTATGGACATAAACCCTGTGCAATGATGTGAAATGTCATTTCGCTGTGCAATTTCTGCCTAAATGTGTGTCTTCTGCTCCAGTTAACTCTTTTATTCATATTGGCTCATTTCAAAACATCCGTGAGGCAGAATACATTTCGGCCTGGCTTAGATATAAGTGTCACATAAAGGGCCCCAGAGATTGGAGTCTTTCTTCCCGATTTTTTGCACTCCATTTACTCCAAAAAGTGTAGCTAAACGCGTATCTCGAGGACACCGATGCCCCAAGTTCTGTCTTCTCCTGTTTTTGGAGGTTCAGGGGCACCTTGCTAAGGGCCAGAGGATGCTAGCGGGAGATGGAATGTCCCAGGTCACGAAAAACCTGCTGGACCTCACCCAGAGGAGGAACTTCTACGCTGGTGACCTGCTGTCTTCTGTGGAGATCCTTCGCAATGTGACAGAGACCTTCAAGAGAGCCAGCTATGAGCCGTCTTCAGATGATGTGCAAGTAAGTGGACAATGGACATGGATCTTGAAATATATCAATCTCCTTCTGTATAGTGGCTTACAAATGTATCTAATTTGAGAAAATAATCAAGTAGATGAGGATAATGTTTGATCATTTTTACTGCCAACACTATAATATATTTAAAAAAGGCTTTCTGACATGTCTGAAATAGCACAAAGTCTGACAAACACATACCATGGCTCTATTGTATCAAGAGATCTTCTGCACGCCCTAAGCTGCTTCATCTCATCATGTTGGGGTTGACTGCAGTCTTGATCCTCTTTATGTCAATAGGATGATGGAGATTATAGCTAAAGCTCCACCTCCATCACCAATAAGATAATTTATGTCCTCAGAGCCGTGTCATTTTTCAAAGACACCCTTCTCGGGGCTCTTTGTGGTCTTTGTGCTTGTCCTGCGTGATGATTTGTGTATGTTATAGTTTGTGTGTGTTTGGCTAGAGTGCAGTGTAAACGGGTAGAAAATGTTCCTCGCTATTTGATTGTAACAGCAAAGCAAGTTTTGAATATTGTATGTGCGTTGATTAAAAAGCTAATTTTTAATTAGAGTTCTTTTGCAAGTTTCTAATCTTGCTTTGTTACTGTGTCAAGCTTGGTTTGTTGTAGTTCTCCTGCAAAGAGATGTACTTAATAGCACCGGAAAATTGGAAAAGTATTAGTCTCGCCCATCAGCCATTTTCTGTTAGTAGAAATCATTTCTGCTTTAATAATGTGAAAGTTAATTTACATAGCGCTGTTTAAAGTCAAAACACAAGTTTTGTGTACGAAATTATCACAAAATACTCATAATGTTTGGTGTTGTACTGTTTTTTAGGTTTGAAGGAAGAAAGGGAAAAAACAAAGATATCTAACATAAGTGATGTCAAGATCAGTGATACTATACTCACACTGTATTTAAGCATCTTTTGACTGTTATAGGACTGAATTAGCATGCAGCTTGTGCTTCTGGTTAGGATGTAGGTAATTAAATCACCAAAATGTTGAACTCACTTAATTATGCACTTCCAAAGCGCAGTGGTATTTGCACTATAAAATCTAAGGGATGCTCTTTTCCCTGTATTCTGCACATTTATCAACAGCTTCCACTGGATGTAAGGTGTACGGTCTGCTGCAAATATTCTAGAGAAATAAAATCCAAATGTTCTGGTCCTGGATGGCCAGCTCACGGCCCATTCAACCATTTTCCCACCATAGAAAATCTATGAAATGAGGAAAGCATTCTGTCTCTGGTTATTATGAGAGCTCTATAGTGTGTGTGTGTGTGTGTGTGTGTGTGTGTGGGCAGACAGGAGAGCAGTCAGCCAGCCCACCCCCTCCGTGTGTCTCTGCGCTAATGCAGTGTTAAAGTGGGCACATTACCACCAGAGGGAGCATAAGCATTCAAGTAGAAAACAAGATAGCCTGTGTCAAGAGAGAGAGCCACTCCCTCAGGCACATTGTAGACCAGACGAAATAACAAGGCTAAAGATCAGACAGGGGGTCCTATTACTACTGCGGGCGTACACCCTAAGCACCCCTTTCTCTCTGCAGCAGAAGAAGACAATCCACATAGCTGCTCAAACATTCTCTTTCATATTTTTTTTCTTCTTTTTTTTTCTGATTGCAGCTCGTGCTTCTCTCCCTCAGCATTAAGTGTTTGCAAGCTGCGGGGGGTTCAAGGTGTTTTTTTTTTTGTTTTTTTTTTGTCAGGGCTGGTGCACAAAGTTCATCTTTTTTCTCTGATGGTTTACCATCAAGCTTTCAGTGGCAATTTTTTCTGGTGCTACTCAGCCCTGCAGGGACTGCCATTATGCCCTTATAGAAATCCCTGTAAATGTCTGTATTATCCATTGCAGTCCTCTCTGAGTGTGCATGGTGTTTATATGTCATGATTTAAAAAAAAAAAAAAAAAAAAAAAAAAGACATCTTGCTGCAGTGCCTGTAATACTTGCGTGTGGGTGTGTTACGTATTTTCCCTTTCATCATCTCCACAGAACTTCTTTCAAATCATCAGTAACCTCTTGGAGGAGGAAAACAAGGAGAAATGGGAAGACGCGCAAAAGGTAAGCATGATTCTGTGAACTGCTATTGAAAGAATTCAGGTTGCTGCATGAGTGCTGTGCATCTCGAGGCTTGTTCTGCAGTTTGTCCATCTAAATATGTCCAGATAAAGACAAGTCTGGTTGGTATTGAGATAATATTATATTCCCACATATCACTGCAAGAGGTCATTTAGCAGGTGTGACATCTGGCCTCATTTACAGAGCCAGTTCCTCGGAGCTCCACTTGGTGGCAGCAGCACTGCCACAGAGACTGTCCAACTATTAACACTGCAGGACTCACTCCTGCTGCACACACATTGTTTCACCCTGCTGATACAGATCACGGCAACCTGTGTGATTAGACCTTAGAATTTTATATTCGAGAGTTTGGAGTTTATTTTACTTGTTCCACAGGAGCTAAGACTCCCTGTGTCGCCTTTCTCATTGACATTATAAGGCAGTACAATCATATGGAGAAGGAAGCAATATCCGGTACAAATGTAGGGGCAACAGGCTGCAACATTTGGGTACAGAACAGTACAATATCTCAACACTGTGTTTATCCATGAAGGCTGGCTTCTGGCTACATTTTCTGTCATCATCTTGACATCTCTCAGCCTGAGAGGTGGCAACTCTCGTTTTCAAAAGTGCCACGGCTGTCTGAGACAACCTGAACTCTGAAATCACGCACATCCAGACTTTGACAGAGGTACCATCTGTGATGACTGCTATTCTGCAGAGGGCATCTGCTCTGTTGTCACCTTCACTGGTAAACTGACTTAAATTAGGTATCACATGCGCTGACACACGACTAAGATGGCGTCTTAAAAATCAGTCAGATCTCTTTTTTGTCCCCGTCTCTCTATGCTTGACTTCAAGAAAGATGGTAGGGAACTCAAGCATCTCAAACTATGCCATGAGTGCCAGTCCTGAGTGTCTCTACAGGCAGTAATTAGGTGTTTACTCACTGCAGCTTCACTTTGGCAGGCCCCAAAGGTAGGATGCTGGTGAGAAGAGCTCACAAATGAGCGGTTTTGTCAGTAAGAATGCAACAGAGATGGAGACAGACAGAACAGAGGAAATATAGGAATAGGAAAAGTTATCTCTGTGATTGAACACCCAGAAGAGATATGTGTTAATTATTTCTGTAGTTATTAATGTGCCTGTCTAAGGAGTGCTGCCTCAGTTTCGGCACTCAACCAAGAGGACATTGGCTAAGCGTCGTCGTCTGAATTCAATAGACGGCGTTTGGATTTCACAGTTATCAATTTTTCTCACTTGCTGGCTTTTCCTGCATTAATGAGCTCAGTTTTTACACGGCACCCACACACTGTGTGCTGTGGACATTGAAAACACTCACATGAAACAGCTCACTATGAGGTTTTGCTGGCTGCAGAGTTGGCTCTGTGCAGAGATCACTATATATTCACCTCCTGTCACTGTTACCATGGCAAGGAAAGGAAGAGCTCTGTCTACAGAACCTCCACTGCAGCCATTTCCCTGCACTGCCTTCACATCTCGCGGTTGCCATGGAGACCAGCCGAATGAGCATGACTGCACTGTGCGTCAGACATGCCGGAAGGGGCGACGTGATGTGCTTTTCTCCCCCACTATGGCTTTCACTCTGCTGTGTCAGAGGCTCTCAACTTCAGCATCACTGATCCGCTTGCTTGGCTTAGCAGTGGCACATGTAGAGCCATGTGCAAACACACAGAACACAAGGTGTTACCGAGGAGGGGGAATACCTGCCTCAGGTGTTTGTTGAATATCAAGAGTGAGGTGTTAATTGCTTAATGCCACTCAAAAGGCTTTCTAATTGGCTGACAACATCATTTGTTAAAGTCCTGCAATGGTGTTTGTATAATTTGACACATTTCTGTAACAATTTGACATTTTGAAATGTTGCAGCGTTGTTCTGTGGCAAGCGGCAACCATGTTAGAGTCATCATGTATGGCACGGCTAAACAGTCCTACAGTCAGCATTCACTCCATCTCAGTCAAAGGACAAAACTGCTGGCCTCCAAATCAAAGCCTCTTATTAGATCTGACCCATCACCACTAGACTGGCAGCCAGGATCACAGTCCAATCTTTTGAAGGTCATTTATTGGATTAGCGTGCCTTTGATTTATCGACTCGGAGGAAAGAGCTGACCCGACCAGCAGCGTTACGGGTCGGGTCGCGGAGCTGTCCGTGGTGCTGAATTCCTGGCTCTGCATTCTCTCACTGAGTGCTGATATCCGTGAAGCATCACATGAACCCGGGCAATCACCCTTGACTTGGCAGAGCCTTTCAGAAGAGAAGCCAACCAACAACTGTGTGTGTAAACTGGTTGGTTATAGCTCCGATGCTGATGTCACATGGACGGTTCAATTAGGGCTGTCAGTATCTGCCCGATATTTTCAGGATGGATCGACTACTAAGATTAAATATAATAATTGTTAATTCTGTACAAACAAAAAAAAAAAAACAATGCTGGAACTTGTAACATGTTTTGCTCTAAAATGACTTAAATATTTAATCAGCTAAAAATAGTAAAATAGTTTCAGATTAAATAGTCAATCAATATATCAGTTTCAGGAAAAAATGAGCTTTACACTGTTGCCCATAAATTTGTAATAATTTTGTTTTTAGACACAGTCCTCTTTTTATTCCTATTTATACACATTAGTTTAATTCCCACTGTGGTATATTTGATCTGATCAACACAGTTTTGAGAAGATACATGTCATCTATCAAGAATATATCACATTGTCACAATCATTTCATGAGAAGAGGTAGAAATATTTTAATCCAACTTTATGGGCAACATGGCAATACATTTCTCCTGTTTCTTCTCTTGGATTTGTTCTTGTTTCACTGTTTAATTACCTATCACATTTTTTAATATTTGATTTTGTGGTTTTACAGCTTCCATATTAAATTGTATTTCTTATATGTATTCTTATATGATTTGTGATGAACGCCTTCATAC
This sequence comes from Protonibea diacanthus, assembly GCA_028641955.1. NCBI lineage: Eukaryota > Metazoa > Chordata > Actinopteri > Sciaenidae > Protonibea > Protonibea diacanthus. The sequence continues at coordinate 14,469,199 of CM053989.1, forward strand.
TTTTCTTTAACGCTCCACAATTTTCCACTGACACTGACCACTGCTGCATCTGTGAAATCGAAGGTGTCTTCTCATTTTTCTTATCTTGTCCAGATCTACCCTGGAGCGGTGGAGCTCATGCAGGTCATAGAGGAATTCATCCACATTGTCGGACTGGGCATGAAGGATTTCCACAATGCCTATTTGATGACTGGGAACTTGGGTAAGAATCAGCCCACTTTTTTCTCCCGGCACACAGCCACTGAGCTTGTTTCACCATTTATTTCTGCTTGACATGGACACATAATCCCTGTGCTCTGCTGACTCCTCGTGTCAATTTCCCCACCATCATTAATTTAGGATAAATGGCGCGTGGTAAGGGTGGGGGAGTAAAATTACTGCAAATCAATAATGGTAATTAAAACCAAGCTTGTGGTCTTAATGTGCTAAATTCCTATGAAAACACTTAAGACCCAATCCAATATCAAGAGCATGCAGCAGAAGAACCCCCACAGGACGAAAGTGCTTCTTTAACTGGAGCAAATGTACACACTGCACTCCTATAAAATGGGATATTTTTATACTCTGCTGATATTTTGTTTTAATTTACTAGTATGAGTAATTCATAATTGTGTGGTAGTAGATTTTACTTGTATTGTCTTCTTTGTGCCACATGATAGACATTTTCTATTGCTCCATAGCTTCAAGGGTTTGTTGCCATAGTCAAATGAAATATTTGTGGCATATCTGAGCGTGAAGTCATTCCGTTCTGCAGTCCTTTGAGGAAGACATGACTAGCAGAGCGTACCCTAAAGCATGTTGTGCAGTGGTGCAGCAGCATGAAAAAGATTGTTTGTCAGTTCCTCGTGAGATTAGCAGTTATTTAAAAAAAAAACATGTTGCGGAACTTTCCGATAAAAGGCGATAAAATAGGAAGTGAAATTACCGGTTATTCTTTTAAGCTGTAATAAGCTTGCAAGCATTTTTCTTTCTGCACCACTGATTGTGGTCCAGATTATAACTCCTCCTCTTTGGGGATATAAAAAAAAAAAAAAAAACGTCTCTGGATATGAGTCTTTGAGCAGTATTTCTCTTCCCTAATGTTCTCATGGGTTCTTTTTGCTTCTGTCGCACAGCCTCTTGGATGATCTGAGGTCTCTGTGGCATTTCATTTCTTACTCAGCCATAAATGGTGTCTTACTGGAATAGAATAATAGAACTGCAGTAGTGATTTATTCATGCAAGTGAATGTGAGCATGTGCAGCTGTGCTGGTAGGCAATTCCTCTGGAGGAGTGAGATTTCTTCCTTGTATTCTTTACAATAGCTAACATTTGACCCACTTCTAGCGAACACTCACACTCAATGGCTCTTTATGGTATATGATTTCCATAATGATGAATAGGTAGCCCCCAAGAATAGCATACCAAACATGGTACAATGAATGCACCCATCAAAATGCCATTATGAAACACATGAGAGGCAAATTAAGTAATGGACACTTGGAAATAAGGCTTGAGTGCATTCCATAATGCCAAGCATTAATGACTTCTTTCACAGATGTGAGAATATTTCCGTGCCCTTTTCCTACTTTATACTTCTTCCAATTTGGCTTAATGGTGTCCGTCCAATCTCATTGCCACAGACTCCTCTTTGTGCTCGAAAAAAGCATTAACACATGACCCCCGCTTCATACACAATATGCAATCTCTCCTGTGAAACTGACTCTAAATTGACCATTAAGTGTTTTATCCAGATAAATAGTGCATAGCTAAACCTGAATATGAAATACTTGACTCTTATTATATTAGTCATCTGTACGACCGTCTGGCTTCGGCTCAAATCTGTGGAACCAGGGATTAAAGCGTGTCCATCCGTCAGACACGATGTGACAGAAAGTCTTTCGGCAAACATGGGGTGATGACGCAACCCGGCATCGTGTTTCAGTGTTAAAGAAAACACTGACTGGCATAATCGGGGCCTATTCTTGAAGGACTTTGCTGCAAGAGTATTTTTTTTTATTTTTATATTATTTTCTGCAGATTTTTACCACACCACATTGTTTGAGCTCCATTAGTTTCTATTGCGTTCATACAATATGAAATTTGAATCACAGGAACTTGACATAAGCAGTCCATTACATTGATCATGTCATGTCTTCAGCCTCATTTCCATGAGAATTATGATATATTGTTGTGTGGTATGGCTTTTAAAGGACCATCAATTTAAAAAAATGATTTGACTAAATTGAAACCCCTTCATAGTCTAACGACTCCTACTTAAATATGATAGATAACCGGCAAGTTTTCATATGTGTACTGAAATGATGGCAAACATCAGCTACCCATAAGAGCAGAACCTCATACACAAACCTGTGATATTATGTTTGGTAATGATACAGTGAGAACCACTGGTAAGTCTAATTAGTACAAAATTTGTTTCACGCATTCTGTTCTTGTCACAAATTAGTCTAATTGCCCTAATGAGGACACTAAGCTATCATCAATAGTAACTTTTAAAACATAAGTCTAACTGTGGTGCTATTTTGGCATGACATAACCGCTGGAATACACTGAGACATGTTTAATTTTGAAGACAAATGAACGTGTTGTATGGACTAAAGTAAGCGTGATAGAACCTGATGGAGGATGACATATGTTTTTCAGACAGCATCACGACACTGAGATCACAGTAGTTTAAATAATCCCTGAGATTTAAGACTTTTCTTCTTCTCTCATGTTGCAGCGCTTAATTGAACAACACGAGGCTAAATCAAAAAGTGTTTGAGCCGCACGTCTAAAACTATGATTTGTTAATTCGTTAGTTTGATTCATTTATTTATTTTTTCCTGCCTCTCCACAGTAAATACGAATATGGCTGTCAAACGGAACGCGCGTCAAAGGCACTGAGAACTTTTTGAAAGCAAGTCGCCTCCAGTTGTTTTCTTCTTCAGGTGTGACTGAAGTCTTCCTGATTACTGCATGTGCCTTGGTAATGAGTTGCAGCTGTGTTGGCTCATCAGTTTTACTAATAAAGCAGACAGAGCTTCCTTTTTTTCCACACTAATCCAGTCGAAACGCATAAAACTGTCAAAATTCTTAGTCCCAGGAGATTATATCTTCGAAAACTTTTTTTTTTTTTATCTCCCAGCATTCGTAGGGGTACATTGCGTCTTGTACATTTTCACCCCAAATAAAAGGCTTTCTGTCACTGAAAGAAACTTGTTTACTATATCTATCTTTCTTAGACTTATAAACATAATGGCTGAACATGTATTTTCAACATACATTAATTTGAGGCCTCTGGGTTACAGTTTTAATGTTTCTGCATAAAGTAATAGGTTGAAAACATTTGTTTTGTGATGGCTCATTAAAAAAAAAAAAAAGCACACATTATTTTTCATCAAACTCTTAAAGGACATGTGCGAATTACTTAGTAAGAGTATGCAAATGTTGGAAGTACTGTATTAGTATCATTTTGGTGATGCAGGACCGAGGCAGGCAGATTCCTGAAGCAGCTTTTTGAAAAATCTCGGCACTGAGGGGCCATTTGGCTTTTGAGCAATTATCTGAAGATGTGGCAGTAATGAGGTGCCTCTGGCCAGAATCAGCTGGATCCTTACTAGCTGCTGGTGGAAAAAAAATATATAAAGGTCTTGTGCAGAGAAAGTTTTAGTGCAAGAATTAACTACATTCTTTCACCTGTTTGATGTAAATGTCAGGAAAATAAAACATTTTTGTTTAAGTTTTCGGTTTTGCCATTATTATCCAAAATGCAGACTTGTGTAAAAAAGTGCATTAATTCAGTCACTTTTTACTGTGCTTTTGGAAAACGACTCAGTATAACAAACTCCATTTTGATGATACATGACCAGGATGTAGAACACAGAGTTTTCAAGATAATTATGTTATCCCAGGACACAGCACAGGCTGTGGTAGCCAGCCGCACAGTAATTTCAGCTCACACCACAGTGCCCTGGTGGCCACGTGGCCCTTTTGATTAAAGGAATGGAAAGTTTTGTGGATCCATCGGTGGAAGCCAAGTGGAGAGCATCTGGCTGAGTAAGATATTGCGGCATCATTTCGTCACTAATTTATGGCAGCCTCTTGACACCTAGATAAATACTGGCTGTCACCAGTGCATCGTCCTCTGTCCTCCTACTTTTAGTCAAATAACCTTGATTGCAAAAGGCTCTTCAGTCCGGCAACTTATTCTCTCTCCTTACAAGCAAACACTTGGAGGACAAAGTGAAGCGCGGGACATGTTAGAAAATTAAACACCGCTTTGAAGGTGAAGTGCATCTTGTGCGTTTGACATTTTTCTTCTGGCTGTCTATCGTGAGACAGTATTTCACACTCGAGAAAATATTTTGACATTAATAGTGATTAATTGCAATTACACACACAGACTACGGCTGCAATTATTTTCCACGCAAACTGTTTGTGTTATCTGACTTCAACAGTTTACTTAATGTTGAACCTCTCGTGAATGCATTCAGGTCTAATGAGCGATGCTATAATTCCCTCTTATGAAAATGAGCCATGCAGAATGCACTGAATCGGTGTTCAGAAGCATCACAATCCTAAATTATCACTTTATTTGTGCTGTCTAGCCCCATCAGGCAAGTGTAAAGCCCCATTTACCTGCAGAATTACCCAGAACTCTCAGTCTCAGTCTTCATAGCACCCCGTTGTGTTTCACAGTGTGCCCCATGACTAAAACCACCCAACACAAACAAACACACAGACACACTTATGACTCCTGCTCCCAACATCTGGTGCTGTGAGCAGGCCTCTTTGCAAATTCAGGGTCTCGTGGCGCTTTGTGATTTTATGCCTGCTGCTGGATCATCCGAAACACACAGACACAGCTTCTGTCACAGATTTCACTCAAACATGGAGTCTTGCCAGGATTTAAATTGTATTATTGGCAGAGTACAAGGAACAATAGAGCTTTTGCATCAATGGTAGGATTAGCCTCAAATTCTCCTGGCTGAAGCACCACCTGACCACGACTGGATGTGATACCAGGTAGAGAGCAGGGCATCTTTATCCCTCCCTTGTAATGTTGAGGCCTTTTAAGTTGATCCTTGGAATTTTCCGTGTCGTTGCCATAGTGCACCGGCCTTTTATGGCACCTCATTGGGTAGGTGAGAAAGTAAAAGAGTGATTAAGAAGATTACATGTCTACCATTGTCAGGTGCCAATTGTAACTTTGAGCTTGCACTTTGTGGTAAATGTGGCAAACTGTACATGAACGCATTAAAAACCTATTTAGGAAGGTCTTTGACGTATAAATTACCTGTGGTCAGAGGTTACGTCAGACTTTTTCATTAACTGTCGACGTGACAGACATTCATGCCAGACAGTCATAATCTATTATTACCTGTCATTTTCACTTTAAAAAATACGTTTAGAAAGTGCCTCTTGGATAAAAAAAAATAGAAAATACCCTGTGTAATAACACATTAAAACAGAGTTTAATGCAATCATGAGATATATAGTTAAATATATATATATTTAATAGCATTTAATTTCCAAACAACTCAATGACAATAGCATTTAATATAGAAAATTGAGACATTGCATTTATGAGGGCACGGAGAGAACAGATGAACAGAGACACCAGCTGTGCGGTCACTTTTCATGTCAACACTACACCGAGCAGATGAATGATTTTTACCTCCTTGTTGCAACTTGCTTCCCCCATAACAGTAGCTGCCTCTGTCTGATAAATGTAATCAGTATTACTTGGTTGTCCTTCATCCTCTACTGCATTAATTCCACTTTTTTTTTTCACACTGTTTATCAACCACTTCACAATGGCTGGGCTTTCTGAAGAAACTTCAGGCTGTTGTGACATTTTACGACAGACAGGCTGTGTAGCAATGCAACCTGCCGATGCTACACAACAAGGTTGTGCATGTGAGATCAATGAAGAGACTACTGCAGGATACAATAGCTAATTAATATGCACAACCGTGACCAACCAGGCAGGGGGGTCTGTTACAGGTGGTCTACATGTGGTTATTGGCAGTGTTGCATGTAATTTGCTAAACATTACAGTAGATCGTCCTCATTGTTGATTTATAGGAATGACAGTGATCAGATTTTTCAGTCATTCTTAAGATAATTCAGTTTGTATTTCTCACTTTATCATAATTAAAGATATAACTGATATAAACGTACCCTTAATCAGCATCTGAATACATTGGCAACTAGTTGTCATTGTTGTATGGTCTTAGACAGAGTGTTTGTAGATGTACCACTCTGTATGGGAGTGATAGCAGACTCCAGTCCTGTGTTTTGTCTGTTTTTGGTTTATAATTCGATTACAAATCGTACCTTCAAACAGTAAATAAGATGTGTTGTTGCACAGCCTTTGAAGGATGAAAAACCGGCTCATGTATGTTTTCCCAATCCGAGATGTCCAAGCAGAGATTTGCCAGGTAGAAGCAAGAAATGCTCTGCCCAGAATGATGCAACATGGCACTAATACTGCAACAGCGCATAACTCAACAATCACAACCCTTGTCTTTATTTTAAGTTTAGAAGTCATATCTTGAAGTACAGTATATACAAATTGTAAAGCCTGACTAGTTGTTTCACCATGCCCTTATGCAAAGCTAAGCTAACTGGTTGCTAACATGAACTTCATATTAACATACGGACATAAGAGGGGTCTCAGTCCTCCCCTCTCACCTTTCAAATAACCAGACATAGCAGCTGGAATCAAAGTTTTTCTTCAAAAAGTCAAAATGGTGGTAAATAATTTGCATGTAAATGCATACACAAAACATTCATCTATGTTTGTGACACGTGAAGGATATCTTTTTTTTTTTTTATCATAAGCTGACTATTTGGTAAAATGAGAAAATCTGCACACTCACTCATATTGATACAGCATATTGATCATCAGTATTTCTTCATTGGTCTGTGTGTTTGAATTCTGCAGTGGCCAGCATCCAGAGACTTCCAGCAGTGTCAGTGATGACTGACATCAATTTCCCAATGAAGGGTCGTAAAGGCATGGTTGACTGGGCCAGGAACTCCGAAGATAAAGTGGTCATCCCAAAGGGCCTTTTTGTTTCCCAGTCAGCAGGTATGTGACTTAATATATTTCACAGAGCCATTCTACTACTTGTCGTCCAACAAGTCTTTCTTTAGGACACATACTCGCGTCTTCACGTGTGTGTCTGCAAAAGTTTACTTCTGTATAAAACTTGCAGTGTCATGTATAGAATCTGCAGAGGGAACTGTGGTATAAATGAAGGATTAATGCATAGTGAAGAGACAATGATGGATTCATTGGCCACTGCTGAGGAATGGTAAACAAATATCTCCACATCTCAGCAAAAGCCGAATAATTTTAGTTAAATTGCTTCCTTTGAAAATTTACAATAAGACTTTCACACAGATGCAGATCAGTCTTCTGCAGAAGGTATTTTTTCTTTATGTTTTATGCTACATCACTCCTTGTTTTGGGAAAGGGAAATAATGCTACAAGCCTTCGAACAAAGCCAGTTCGCCTACTTGTGCTTGTTCAGTCACTGAGTTTTTCACCAACTCAGCATTTTCAGCATCCTTTCAAGTGCTGCCAGTTGCCACTGTACATTGCAATCCAGAGCGAGACAATTTGGTTAATTGGTGTAATCAGTCTTATCTGGAATATATCAAAGATAACAAAACAAGGGATTGATTAGCGTCACGTGTCGAACCCCAGCCACTCTCATTTGGAGAGTGTAAGAAGCTGATTCTACTGGAGACTTTAGCACTTCTCTGACTGGAGTCCACAAAGTCTATCGGAAAAGAAAGTTGCGAAAAGTGCTCTTTGTTACAAAAAAAAATATTTTTTTCTTCAGTGTTGTTGGCAAACACTGCAGACTGGCACTGCAAACAGGCAGGTTTGCTTAAGCCAAGTGTTACTCCCAATTAAAACTTCCCTTCAAATAATGAAAATTTGCTTTATTGGAAGGCAAAACTTACAGTATTAAAATCATACATTATGGACGTTATGACTATAATATATAATTACTTTTCAGCTGAAAATCTGGCAACTAGCTCCACTTGTATATTGAGATTGGGTGATCCTGTAAAAAAAAGGAAGTCTATCAATATAAAAAACTGACTGATGGTGTTAATTAATTGTTTAATTTCCCTTCAGATATGGAAGGATCGCCGGTCTTCATTTTGGGAACAGTTCTCTACAAGACTCTTGGACTCATGCTACCTTCACCAAAGTAAGTGCAGCGTATCTCCATGTCTATATTTTCTGGTCTGCTGGCAGGAGGAAATATGAGACAGATTTAATCCTTTGGAAGCAGCAGAGGTGTCCATTTTTATTCCGCGTAGTAGATCAAGTCTTAAAAGCAGCCTGTGCCTGATGCCAGTGTCCCTGAAATGTTCCGCTTCAAAGACATGAAATTCAAAGTTTCAACAAGAGAAATCCAGGGACTTTACCTGTATTGCTTTTGTACTGTTGCAATGTGATTTAAAGTTAGAGTTGATACTTTTCATTCATAATTCTTATGTTGTCCTTGGTGATGAACAAACTTGATATTCATACGAAACTTTGAGAAATGAGTTTGTTTGTGCTGACTCGATTTAGTAAATGAAACATATGCATGGAATGTGTAGTTAATTAAGGATGACATTAGTGTCTGGAAAAGCAGCAGGGTGTCCCGAATAAACACCTGGTGTCAGACCCCAATCAACAAGTCCCTGGCACCAACGTCCCAAGGACAGAGCGGTCATTCCACCGGCCAGGCCAGCTGTCACTGGTGAAGCAGCAGCCCTCTGTGCACATGTGGAGAGGAGCTCATATTGGGACATTGAAGCTCGTCCTCTCCAGACTAACAGGATCAAGTCTTGAGGATTTTCCCTTTGCTAAATTTTAAGTTTCAAACAACTTTCGGGCACCAAGTTTCTCAGTGCACCTAGAGTGGAGAAGCAAAAAACATATCCATTTACTCCATTGATTCCCATTTTACAATAACAGACCTGTAACATTTGACAACGTCAGATAAAAATATTCTCAGCTCAAGTGGTGCTGGTAGGACAGGGGCCTGCTGTATCACCTCTATTTTCCTTCGTGAAGCTGACAGTTTTCTTCCTAGTGGAAGTGCTCATGGATTTCAGCTTCTAATAAAAAGGAGATTCTGTCAACTATACAATAGCTGGAGATGGTTTTTGAAACAGGACTATGATGCCAGATTTTGAAAGCATAGGATACAAAGAAGCATCTCGTTCAGTGCAGACGAGTCTTTGATTTGTATTTTCTGTTTCCTGGTCTGCTTGGATGTTTTGAACACCATTACTTGCAAACATCCTCTATAGCTGCTTTGACGTCTAATGGGCAGCTTTTTTCATTCCTCCTGTTATTGAGTGTTTTATAGTTGAGTTAGTGTTCAATACAAGGAGCAGCGGAGAAAAATACTTTATATTAAAATGAATTCAAAGAACTTGCACTCAAAACTTTTGATTATGAGAGCACAGAGGAGCTTTAAATTCAAAATACGTCGGCAAAATCAGAAAACTCAGAAACCCCAAATCAGGTTTTGATACCAGTGTTCTTTACAGATCCCACATAATTCTCACTGACTGCACTTAAACCTAATCCTGAAGTGTTAATGCTTCTTCACAGAGCATAAAACGGGACCTTGGGTGTTTGAAGTAAAACAAAGCTTAAGGTTTTGAACACTGGAAATGTTGTCAGATGTTCATCCTTTATACGCATAAGCTCCATGTAGGGATATACAGTAGGCTAATACAGCTAAACTTATATATTAAACACAAGCCTCTACTTTACCGCATTGTGTAAGAAAGTGAAGTCAATCGTTGCACATTTCACCCACAAATCCAAGAAATTCAATCAGTTTTCTAATTTTTGGCATTCTTTCTTCAACTCAGGAACAACACGGTCGTAAACTCCAAGGTCATTGCTGTGACTGTGAGACCTGAGCCCAGGGCAACCGAGTCCCACCTGGAGATCGAACTGGCTCACCTGACAAATGTAAGCATCGCCTATCATTTTGAATCGCACTGACCACTGAAATGACAATGTTGTTCGGACATACGCATGTTAGTTTTTGCTGTAAAAGATCAAACGATTCTTCTTTATGAGTTTTTGTCTTTCGACTGAATGCCCTGCAATGACCACAGCCCCTATCGCCACCCAGTAGTCAGCACACAATGGCGGTTAATTGGCTCGATAATTAATTTGCAAGCGTCCGGTGTCAGGAGAGCTCACCACAGTCTGATAATTACATGGACAATCCCTTTTATGAGCCAGGCTTTTTATTCACCTTGAAAATAAGGTGCGTGTAAGTCTGAATGTGTCAGCAAGTGTCTGTGCGTGTGTGTGTGTGTGTGTGTCTCTGATAGTTTACTCCACACATGAAACACATTTTCAAAAGATCTACATAGAAGGACAAATACGCAGCTGATTTTGTAATGATGATGATGATTGTAATGATGATTAATAATTATCATATAAACATTTTTGTCCTTTTTCTGCCTTCCAGGGAACAATGAACCCTTACTGTGCACTGTGGGACAGCAACATAATGTAAGTGCGCATGCGTTTTGACTCCTCTTAGTTTGTGTGGGGATTCCTGGGTTTCAGGGTAACACACTCGTTGTATTACTTTTTCTGTGACATATCTTAAATCGGGTTAGTGTGCATCATCTTCAAAAACCAGGGACACATTTCTCTTGTGCGCATCTGTGCAAAGAAGCTGGGTAACCCCAATAATTCAACAAACAAGCAAGAGGGCTGGAAAAAATAAACCTGTAAGGCAAAATTGTAGCATTAAACTCTGAGCTAAAACCTCTACAAGAGCCCAGGTTTAAATTGTAAAGCATACCTTATGATGTTTGCTGAGACTTAAATGTATTGATTTAAGCCAGTTCTCTTTGTGGAGTTATTTAGTGTCCCCAGTGTCTGAGTCAGTTGAGTCGATGTGGTTCTACGGTTTCGGTTGTTAAGCGTATGCCGTCATGATTTCGTCAAGACTCTTCATAAGAACGTAACATCGTACTATGAGTCACACATGAGTCACAAGTTCACTCGAGTAAATCGCAATTACAGAGACATTCGTACAAGTGAGTTGTGCTTCACAGAATGTTAAATTAAAAGCCAATTAGCAGCAAGTGTCAGCTTCAGCAGACATCTGAAAAATACTAATTTTGAGAGTGAGCATTGATAAGGAAACTTAACGGGCCAGATAGTGCTGGAGCATCAGCCATAAGGACTGCAGAATTACGTGACATAGCGAGGGGAAAACTCTCAAGAATCATGAGGACGTAATGCAAAACACAGCTGTATTCTTAAAAAGCCGCAACAGCAACAGCAGCACAAGCTAAAGCCTTAAGAATTAAGCAAAGATTTGACACAATCACAGCGAAATTGTAAGATGCGCAAAGAAAGTCAAGGTATCGGGCTGCATGATTATATTGTAATGTTGTCATCATTCTGTCAACACCTTGTACATTTACACTCCTAATTAATGCTGTTCTGAAATGTCTGTTGACTGCTCTACATGCCCTTTAAAGTTGCTTGAGTTTGGTGTTGTGATGGTGTTAAAGGGGACTTGATGTCACCTTGTTCGCAGCGGAATGCTTTTCGTACCTGCACAGTTAACGGTTGACAGCAGTGTTCCTGTCACAGTGTCACTTGATAAAAACCAAAGTTGCTGGAGCATTTCCACTTGGAGAAAGTCAACTTTTCTTGCTACTTTTCACTGAAGCCTGTACTAGTATTGTTGTTATTTATTAGTCACGCTGAAAAAGTAAGGTGATAGCTAGTGTATTATTTACACTCTAGAGCAGGGGTGTCCAAACATCTTATATTGACGTTTTCATTGTCACAATTATTATTATTATTTTTTAAATGACAGTGTAACCAAATCTAAGCCAATCAGGTGTGAACAAATCTAAAAAACAGTTCTTCCTTTCTTTGACATCTTCTTTGACATCATCTATCTGAAGTCAGATAACAAAGAACAAATTGGATGGAATGCGTTAAACTTGCATGAAATTGACACAAATCTGAACCCTGTGATCATTTCAAACATGAGTTATTATGAGTAATGCACAGTCTGTTAAGTTTAAATTGTATCACTCTTGCTCTTGTCTTTAAAAAAATCATTCAGAAAGTAATATTTTGTGTCACATCTACAGATATCTAGCAGTCAGCAGTTATGTCCTTAGAGGTTCAAATGCTTCGTTATGTCAACCAAAAAAAGCCAAAATCTTCCAGCCATACAGTATCTGACAATCCTAGCAAGCCATAAATAATATATTATAAAAATGAAGCTTTGGGCTGCATGAAATCTGACCGCAGGCCATGATTGGCCGCCGGGCCGGCCTTTGGACATGCCTGCTCTAGAGCCTTTAAGTTTTCATCACAGCAGCCCTCATATTAACACCATTTACGGTCACTATTTATGTGTTTGCATGCTACAATTGTTTCTCTATATATTGTAATAGTATATATAGTATATCCTGCGTGGGATTCACATTGTACACATGCACAAGGGATTCACAGGAAACAATGCATGCACACACTGACGCAGCAGACAAGTATTGCTGAATGTGGGGCGTCCTCTCAGCCCATTGTTTGTTTGGGTGCGCTGTAAACAGACACACTAGCAGGCTCTCCTTCTGTTGCATTTCTGACAAAGTACAGTAGCTGCTCCAGACACATTTACCTCCCCCAACACTCGATGCATGTCTCTTTCAAAAGCAACTCAGGGACCAGCGTTATTACTCTAAACGGTGCTTACTGTTAACACCAGTAGCCACAGACGTCACCAGATCAGCCAGGACTGAGTCCAGTCTTTGATATTTAGATATGTTGCACATCACTGTAGGACATGTTATAACACAGCCCTACAGTATATAGATACTAATTTGTGAAGTTTTAATGAGCAGTAACTGGAAATATTTTGCACCTCAGATTTGTTATATTAATTGAAAACTGCAGCTGTAGGTGAACCAGCTTAGGCAACAGCTTATATGAGGTTGTTATTTTTACTTAGAAATAGCATGTGAATTGTGCATGGTCTGTCCTCTGTCATAGTATTTGAGGGCAACTGGTCTATTTTTGAACAGCAAAGATACAACTGGGACAACTCTGCTCCATTCTCTTTCACTGACTTTCACAAACCAAGTGTTTCATATTAGTATTTTTATTTTTTTATGATCCACACCAAGTCATTTTAATCAGAGCACCGCCGAATGACTCCATGGTCTGATTATCATGTTCATTTCAAACAGTTGGCTCTTCCTATTACACAATAGCAGCCACTCTCAGGACTCATCGAGGGGGTAATACACCATCTGCCAGCCATGTTGGTTCAAACCGAATGAGAGTGCTCACTGTAACAATTAGCAAAATGACAATGTTGTTCACAAGTGGAGGACTGTGTCCTCTGTGCTGCCCGTCGCACCAACTTGTTGTGGGCCGGATACAGAACATGTGAACACTGAGCTGAACACTGGAGGCAGCTACAGTAAGAGCTGCGGGGCTGATACAGCTGCCACACCTGAGTCTCTGCTCTCTGCTGCTTTACTTCCACCACAGGGCTGGAAACCAGAGGCGTAAATATTCCTGTGTGACAGCACAAGGAAAAAAACTGTTGTGATTTCTCTTTTTATGTAAGCTACTGGGAGAACCCAACATGCTGTTCATTGCTGCAAAGCTGTAGTTGGATATTGTGATAGAATCCATACTTTCTTCAATTACCTGTGCTTTGTTTTGCCCATATCTTTCCACACAGAGGGTACATTTTAAATAAAAATCTATTGTTCTGTTCTAGCGAAAGGGAGACTAAGAGTAAAAAAAGAGACAGCAAGAGATGCTAATGTTTTTATTTCTGAATGAAAGCACTGCTTTAATGAGAATAATTTGATATTTTACAATCCATTAACTTAATTTTACAATCCAGGCATGCAACTGGACAATTCTTTCTCACCAGTACTGAGTAGTTCTCATGATTTCATAAATCTTAGTCACAATACATAATTTTATACAGCATCATTGACAACTTGCAGAAGTGGAAAGTGGCTAAATACATATAATCAAGTATTGTTATGAGGTAATTCCCTTTTATTTTATGATAGTACATTTCAGAGGGAAATATTGTAGTGTTTACTCCACTATATAGTTATCAGAGAGCTATAATTACACACAGGCTTCTTCACAGATCATAGATTCACATTTTACATTCCAAACATAAGATCAGCTTAAAATATATAAAATGAACTGTTATTGATTATACTAAAAACAGCGTACTGTATAAATCAATGAAATTAGTTTCAAATGGAATATAAAAATGCTACTTATGTTATATGTAACGTATGCATCAGTGATAATAATCCAATAATATATTTGAATGCTTTGACTTTATGAGTCGAGGATTAGAGTAAAGTAAGAAGATAATTATTGAATAGAAACAATACAGCAGATCTTTCTCTGCATCATTTCAACAACTGTTCACTACGTCTGAACAGGGTTATTAGATTTTAAGCACTCTTCATTTAATCCTTTGCGAGTAAAATAAGTAAAATTACTGAACTGTCTGGAGTACTGGTCACGGCTCACATGCGGCTGAACCATATTTAATCATGTGTGCTTCCTGTGATTGTCATGTTTTGACCAGTTTTTTTATAAGCTGTAGAATATTCTGCTGCACCTGGCTGTCACTGTGATTACCTTAAAGTCACGAGGGGAGAAAAAAAAAATGCAGCAGAGAATCAAACAAAGATGTAAATGCTCGCGCTAGTATGCACTAGCACTCCATGTGCTGTGAAACCTAAAACATTAGAGCATCGAGAGAGCCAATATCTTTTTTCTCATTTACTCGCATGTCTGCAGCTCCACAGCACCGAGCGTAAACATGTCAGATGCATACCCTTTTATTACTTTTTTCAAATGTCAATATTTTCAGTGATCAAACAAGCCGAAAATTACCAATATCGCACCACTGTGCCGAGGGAAAAATATAAAAATGTAACCTAGTAAGTCAGATCAGTTAACGTCCCTGTAGTGTTCAAGGAACACACAAATGTTTTGTGTGGGAATAATCTACCAATTAAATCAAGACATATTACACTAGCTTGGAAGGTTAGTGTCATTGCATCTTGAGTTTAAATCAGATTAGTTTTCAGCTCCATCTTTCTTTAAATGGTTTAGAAAGATTAATTAATCTCATTTGGAGTATTGTAATCACTTAAATTCTAGCTCTTTAGTCGATCCAGACAGTGGCAGAACATGCAGGAAAAGAGAAGAATATAAGGATACAATCTGTAAGGATACAGAATATCCTTACAAGCAGGTTCTCGCCTTTTGGCGTTCCCCTGCAATTACATGCTTTTAAAACCCTCTGAATCCTCGTAAGGCAGCACATGGGGAGCCATATGAGTGTCTTATTGACTTGTTAATCGCAGATGTTTTAGCATCCCCTCTCAGATTATCCAGCTGTGTTTTATAGGGGCCAAACCTTAAACTGAAGAGGACCCCACTTGTCATTAAAGATTTGTAGATCCTGAAACAACTTGCCACATCAGGATTAACAGCATCTTGACCCCTCTTTAAAACAACTATCTACAACCAACAGCCTTTTTTTTTTACTGACTGCCGTATTTATTACACCCGTTTCTTACTTTTTTTAAAGAATGATTTCCCTTTGCTCTTCTGCTTCTTATCTAAAGCGCTCTAAAAGTAATAAATTATATGACGCTACTGGTATTGGTAACCATGAAATGTAGTTCATCTCATGGTGCAGTATAACCACGCAGATTGTAATCTTTATGACCAAACATGTACGACACATGCATTGCCATGCTTTCACCGCTCTAGCTCAGCAGGATTGGGTATTTCCTTTCTTTGACAGTTTCTACTAGAGTCAATTGAGATGATTTACTCTACAGAACGTACAAGGCCATGTCAAATAATAACCTGAATAAGTTCATCTTAAAATAGAAGAATTAGAAGAATGATGGTAGAAAACCTGCTGATCCCCAAAAAAAAAAAAAAAAAAAAAACACTTTCAAACCAGTGACAACAAAAATGTAGTTTCCTGAACTGATGAGTAATAAAATGTTGTAATTATGTTTTTTTGTTATTATGTTTGTTGTAAAATTACTGGTTGCTGTACAGTTTGCACCATGAATGTTATTGGGAACACTGTACTTCCTGTGGAATCAAGGCATATGAATCATTTACAAGGTGGGGAAAAGCAGCTGTTGCTGTTGCAGCTTCAGGTTCTAAAAACATCTGGAGATGCTGGATTTTAGCCAACCAGGCCACACCAAACAATCTTAAAGAACCAAGATAAAACCTTTACTGCACATGCAGTTCAGCATACAGTGCAGAAATATTTACAGTAGAAACATATATTTACCCATGCAGTTAACGGTATGAACAATTAGCACTTAATTATATGAACTGTTAAAACTGTTTTCTGTTTTGTTGTCATATGTAGGTTACCACGGTGTCAACAGTACAATGAAATGTGTTGGATGAGAAAAACAGGTCAGCTCAGCATCTAGTTACAATAACAATGGTGAGCACAGAAGACTGAACGTGTGATAGCACAGTATGAACAAAAAGAATAATTACAGGTAAATGCTCAAAGTCCACTTAGTTGACATGGAGCGGTGCCAATCTTACATTGTTAATTAACTCCTACTGTAGTAACATCCTGGATGTGTGTGTGAAGCTTGATTCTTTCCGTAATTAATAGTACATATATCTACACATTTTAATATACTTAAGTTTAGGGCTACTTGGAAGTTCAACAAGTTGATGCATCAGGTGACAGAGCTCAACATTCACTTCCCCATCTTTCAATTTTAGATGTATTTGATTTTAGGTTCCATCTCTTTATTAAAATTCTGTTCAAAGTGCTCTCTAATGGTTTCCCTCTTTGATGTCAAGCTTCTTTGACATTTTCATAACTGAGATCAGCGCTTGTCAAACCTTTTCAAGTCATAGACCGTCAAACAGAACACATTTGCTCCACAGATTGGCGATTTTGATCGGATTTGGTCCCAGTGATTTTTCTTTTTGTTTTGGTTTTGAATTGAAAGTGTCAACGCCGCAGATTAGGAGACCATAATGGATGAGAGTGCTGCTTTCTTCAATTCTCCTGGATTCATTTATGAGGAAATTCAACCACTTCAGGTTTAACTCGGGACCACTCCTTGTCCACTTTGCAATAATCTCGCTGCGCGCTCTAAAAAGGACGTTGGCAGGCAAAAGAAGTAACGACGTGGGCGATGTTTGCAGTAATTGTAAGCTTCGCTCCAGTAAGGACTCGTGATTGACTGATGAGGACACTAACCATGCATTAGTTGACAGCAGGAGGTATCGCTGTGTTTGTGTGTGTGTGACAACACAGGATGTAAGCTGGGATAGATCACACGTGCACCCTGAGGGAGAACATGAAGTAAAAAAATTACTAGTGCTACGTGCAAGGAACAGTTGCAGAGAATGGGATTATGAAACAATAATAATACTGTATGCCATTCATGTGGATTTCAAAATTTTAAACTGATCTGGATACACACGGCTACAGGTGTGCTGAAGGTCACCCACCTGCAGTGATAATAGGCATAATGGACCTATTAGCAGGTGCACAACACCTTCACTTTGTATGCACGTGTGGAGCCATTCATGTCCTCACAGACCCAAGCTATGGGATCTCTTGCTTGTCTACTTCCTTTTTTTTACCTCCCACTCAGGATTCTTTTTTTTTTTTTTTCTTGCTAGATAAAAAAAAACTCATTTTTCTCTCATCCTCACTCAGTTAACACGTGCAGCGTGGCCCACAGGCTGATATAAATTGGCCGTCATCAGGAGATCCAAGATGGATGGAATAATCCCCCCCCATACACACAACCATAATTGGAGTTTTGAGCAACTGTCGATCTCTCGGTTTTCCAGCAAGACGCAAGGTTTTAAATACTGAATGTGTGTAAAACTTTCTTGACTTTCTATGTCACTCTGCTGTCACTTATCTCCCATCTTGACAACTAAATATGTTGAAATTGGGGGCATGATCAAAATTTGTCACATATATTTTAATCCTGGAGGTTTTAGTACAAAGTTGTCAATACATCACTGCATGGATAGAAAGTGGTCAGCACAAGGTAGGTGATGGATGTCATGTCATCAGTCTCACTGTGGTTAACATCAACGGTGACACCTTCTCTCTGGGACATTTTATATTCTAAGGCCACCGGGCCCAGATAAGGTCAGACAACACATCAGACGTGGCATACATAAATTCCCAGTCAGGGATGTTCTCCTGTCAGCTTCTCTCACTGGCACAAAAGTGAAACGAACATCTAGTAAGTCAAAAGTTAGCAACAGATCATGTCGAGGATTGAGTCCTCACCGGGGAGAGCGGTGGATTCATCGCAAAGTTTTCAAGAAGTAGAGGAGCCACGCATGCTATCAATCTCATCCCAAGGAAAGTGTGCTTTGGAGAGTGGTTTCGCCTCTGAATCTGACAGTTGTGTTTCCAAATCCAACAGCACCATGGCCTGTTACTCCACTGCTATTAAAGGATGTGTTCAAATGTTGTTTTCCTTCATGTATGACTGTGCACAGAACCTTCTCGATAGTAGTGATAGTTTTGAAGAACTTGCCACCCTACAACTTCTCACTGGGCTCATACATAATCCAAAGTTATTGTTTAGACTGGCAGAAACCAACGGTAATCTTATTTTTTTTAAGCTGCAAGCTCACATATAGTCAGACACGTCCACTGATGACAAGCTACAACAAACACTACCATCAGTGAGGCTTCATTTTGCACAATTTCACACACAGACCTTAAAGAGTTTTGGGCTACCACCAGGAACATGGTTTTTGTCAAGGGTTCAAGATGATACACTGATGTAAAGCTGTAAATGTTTACTGGCTCCAATGGTGCTTTTAAACTGGGGTCTTTATTGCACCCACAGGTGCCTGTCTATACATCATGCACTCGTTTGGCATTTCTAATATCCAAGTCACGAAATAGAGGATTTGTTCCAGAGCTTCACAGCAGACTTTACTTTTGCTTATTTAATGAAGTGTCAGTGTTTGAACCATCCTTTTTTTTATGCATCCACTGTGGACCTTTAAGACGTGACTGTGTGTGGCTTAAGATACATCCTCCACAGCCTGCAGAGAATATGGACTTTCACCTTTATGACAAGGCAATTCTGTGTTTGTTTCACATTTGTAACTTCTTATTGTGATACCTTTTTAAGCATTCATTTATTTATTTATTTTGCACAAAATAGTCAGAACCCAGCTAAGAGTAAATCGCTTTTTATTGTTGCATTGCTGTGTACACAGAGTACTGGTCGACCCTGGTTGGAAATTTGCAATTGGCTCCACAGTCCCTTCCAGGAATAATAAATATTGCTGCCATATTGATCAAATGACAAAGCAGGATTGCTTCACACAGCAGAGGCCACTTGGCACACAAATCAACAGCCACAGTAGCATGCTCCATAGTGTTCTTAATCAGGTACGAGTCTTTTTCTACCTTTTTTTTTTTGTTGTTGTTGTCATGAGTGGGATGCTGTAGTGAGTGAAAAGACGAGCAAGGTGTCGTGCAGGACAACAGGTGTTTTTTGCTTGAGCGTTTTGTGACACGAATCTTAATATGAGGTGCTGCGACAAAGACCTGATCTGAACACAGCCACGTCGCATGTTTTGTGCCAATAAAGTTTGAGGGTTTTAATGAACGAAGGGTTTTTTTTTTTCCTTCCTTCTTCTTCTCCTTCTTCTCGGATAATGAGAGGGGGCGAATGACAAATGGAAGAGAAGCGCTCCTTTCATTTCACCTGCTAGTGGTGTGAAGTGGAGACTGGCTGCAACCATTTGCGCTTCTTCCGCGGGGTGGTATTAACTCTGCAGTGTTTTTTCTTTTTTTTTTTCTCTCTCTCTTTCTCTTTTTTTTTCTTTGCACGTCGCTTCGCGCCGGCGAGCGACAACTTTCGTGTGAAAAAAAAAAAAAATGATTTTCAGGAATGATCCAAAAATATCATTTATTATCGTCATATCGTTAGACTTACAGCCGAATAAACAGATCCTGCGACAGCGTGCGTTTCTTCTTCCACTGTATCAACCTCCCCCTCTCACGCTAGCAGAGAGGAACAGAGTATCAATCTGATGCTGTCCACCGTTTCCAGGGTGAAAATCCCCCTAAGGAAGCATTCAAAAAGCCGCTAATTAAAACAGTTGAAGGGGGGAGAGGAGGAAAAAAAAAATCAACCGAAAAGGAAAAAAAAAAAGACGGGATAACAGGGGGGCATTGAGAGGGGGGGGGGGGAAGGAATACAGTCGTTTGGAAAACACAGAGGGATAGAAAATCACGCACAAAGACATGCAGGTAAATATAAACGCTTTTATCTCTCAACATTACAAGGGACTAAGAGTGTTTTTTTGCTGTCAGTTGTTTGGTATTTATCTGCGTATAGCGAATCAATCAGCACCGGTCTGCTTGGACAGCTCCGTGCGTCCTCCCCCTCCTCCGTGTCTCTGCCTCTCTATCTGCTTCCAGCTGAAATGCTGCTTGTAGCCACACAAGAGCCGTGTCGATGTGTCTGTTCGCTTTTCTTTTTTTTCTTTTTTTTTCTTTTTCTTTCTTTCTATCTAACAGTCTCTATCGCTCTCTCGGTGCAAATAAATAATTAATAAAAAAGAGAAAGAGAGAGAGAGGGAGAGAGAGAGCCTATCGATAAGTCCTGTGAAGTCGTGCCACCGCTGGAATTAAAACCTTCTGCTTTCTTCTTTGCAGGAACGATTCTTGGGGAGCCTGGTCCACAAAAGGATGTAAAACGGTGCTTACAGATGCATCCCATACAAAATGCTTATGTGATCGTGTATCTACCTTCGCCATTTTGGCTCAGCAACCAAGAGAAATAGTAAGTGGGCTATTGATTTGTTATTCAGTGTGGGTTTTATAGGCCAATGTAAAGGAGAGACGCTGCGTGCGTGTGTGTGTGTATACGTGTATGTGTGTGTGCTGTGCTGTGCTGTGCCCGCGCGTGTGTGTGTGCGTGCGAATGGAAATTGAATCTTTGCTGTGCTAATCCCGTTTAATAGTAATTCGGCTGTAAAGGGAGATTGTGGGGGATATTTCTAGTTTGCACATAGATTTGGATAACTCTGAGTGTGTGAGTGTGTGTGTGTGTGTGTGTGTGTGTGTGTGAGAGAGAGAGAGAGAGAGAGAGAGAGTGTTTGCGTGCGTGCATGCGTGCGCGTGCACGCGGGAGGGTGTGTGCATGCTGATGGTTGTGTGTCTCCTCTTGTCATCAGTCTCATCTGACAACAAAATGGTCAGATTTAACATGTTTATGTTTATGTGTGTGTGTGACTGACATCAGAGTGATAGAGATTCTTTAGGGGAGATTTAGAAACCATGTTATGGGCTCATTATTTGCTGAAAGCAGACTACTGTAAAGGAACCAGAAGCCTGTAATTTCATGAGAAGATAAAGTGATTAACATTGAGAACACAGAGTGCCTACATGGTGGTCTCTGTGTTGGTACACAGCAGGGACTGAGATAGCACAAAGAAATCTATTACCTTCAGCCATATCAGGCCTGAAGCATTCAGCAGCAGAGTGACACATTCATTTAGCCCTAAAAGTGCACTTGGTTGGTGATGATTCACTCATGACTAGTGTATGTAATGTGCCACACCAATGGACAGCATGCTCCATATTGTCGGCCTATGACTGGCCGTATCGCATGATTTAAAATGACAGAATCAAACAAGAACAATGTGTTGATGTATCTGATAGATTTCACTGTCCTTCACTATTCTCTACTATCAGTTCCAGCACAGATACGTGGAAAGTTTTAGCCAATGTATCTTAACAACTTTCAAAGCCCACGCATGCACTTCACACCTCACAGTGCATTAAGGAACCCACTCTGGACTATTCAGATTGGTGGTTGTTGTTTTGATTGGTTCCATCTCTGGGCAATAATAAAGGTTTTACTGTCCTTCATTGAACCGCATCCAAACCTCCCACTGACTGCTTCGTCTTGCTCTGTCTCCTCCACAGACCATGGAGTACTCAGGGGTCCCATCTGTGACATTGATAGTTGGCTGTGGTCTGTCTTGCCTCGCCTTGATCACGTTGGCAGTGATCTACGCCGTGCTCTGGAGGTAATTGCAAACACTTTTGAGAGCTTAAGCCGCGACCACGTGACAGCGAATGATGTGATCCAAGCACACGCTGAAAAAAAGCGCGTTGATCTCGTTGCTTTTGTCATTCTGTTTTTATTCAGGTATATCCGCTCGGAGAGATCCATCATCCTCCTCAACTTCTGCTTATCTATAATCTGCTCGAACATATTGATTCTCGTCGGACAGACGCAGACCCACAATGTGGTAAGTTCCATTTACAGATTTAGTCCACACAGTTTAAAGAATTTGGAGGTCCAGATATATATTAAAGGATTTAACTCTAAGGCTAATGGCAAAGTAAAAAGATCCAAGCAGCACTCCAACATGGCCTTGTCTGGGTTGAATAGAGCTTAGCACTCTTTATTTTTGTATTGTCCACTGTGAGTGTTTTATTTGTGTGTGTGTGTTTTGACATTGTTTTCTTTTATTTCATTTTTCTGTTGGTTTTGCAGCGTTAAAATTGTGTGTTTGACAGTGTTTTTATGCACCTTCCTCTTCATTATTTTAAAAAAGATAAACAGCACCACAGTCACCTGTACTCAATCAATTGCAGACATTTTCCTACACACTCTACTGTTAGTTTGAAATGGCTGAGATTTGATATGGTTCATTCTTCATTTGCCAGAAGTCTTTTCCACAAAATAGTGCCTTTTGTATACCAGATGTCGGCTTTGTCATTGAGAGTACAAAAAAAACAAGAATATAGCAGCTAGGTTACAGCCTCTTTGAAGCAAAGTACTCATTTTCTCTCGGGTGTTACGCAGAAAAGCTTTTCATATTTCATCCAAATGGAAAATTAAGTGTTTCTAATGTCTCTATAAGATGTAGATCTCCTTTGTGTTGGCTTGGGACCATTGGTCTTTACTCAGGTGTTACATTGTCCTCTGGTAAACTTGAGACAACCTCAATTTGTTGGCACTCAGACAGTTATGATCTTTAATTGCAATTAAAAGTGCGAGGCCCTAAAGAGAACTAAAAGAAAATGAACAAAAAGAGGACAGTCAGTTCACTTTGAGATGAAATACGGATACCACTTTTATTGCTATGATTCAGCCGCGAAGCACTGCCATTATTAACAAGTCAGAATAGTTTGGCAGTTGAGGATATTCAACAATGTAGGAGAAGAAAGGCAGACGTGATGCACACCAGGAGACACGGTGCACCGGTCATGCAAAGACTAATGAAATTATTGTGATGCCGCCACTGAGAGGATCCTGTAATGGTGACAATAAAGCGAATGGAGGATAAAAAGCAGCCCTCATACTTAGACTCTCTGCGTAATGTGCGTTACTGAAATGACACAGAGCTCATCACAAACACATGTATGTATGGAAGTGATTTCGTTCAGATGTCAGTAAGTGCTGAAAGTTCAGATCAAGTCAGTGGGATTCAAAATGACAACTGTTATAGTTAAAGAAGGACGGCGTCCAAATATGTATCACTTCCTCTCTTCAGCTCATAACGATAACTGGCCAGTAAACAAGTGGCTAATGTAAAAGATTGTTTGGCAAACAGTAGTTGGGATTTACAAGCTGCCCACACAGATGCCCTTCTCAGTCAATTGGCAGCACTACAGAATGACACATTGTCCATTTTATTGTGTAACCATACTCTCTGTATACCTTTACAAGATTCTCTACCCTTATCTCATTATTTTCTCCTCATTAATTAATTCTCCTTTAGTTTTTAGGCTCACTAACAATCCACTGTTTGAATATTTGAACGTTGAGCGTACATCAGCAGCAGTTGTAGATTTTAGTAGAGTTCAACATTACATGTAAAACAGAGCCAGAATATATTTTTTAAAAAGCTTGCATAAATCCATGTCTGTGGGGGTATTTCATCATTAGAAATGCATTGCACTGATACTGTGCAGCATGGCTACTTACACTGTGCTTACATGTATGAGCAGATGGGCCTACCAGCAGTCGGGGGCTCATATTGGACCAGACCCTGCTCATAAATCAAACCGCTTCCTCCCATTAATTTTCCCATGTTCAAGGAAAAATGAATCATGAATAATGAATGAATGAACGAAAAGAAAAATAGACTGAAGTGTGTTTTGTAAACCCACAAAGTCTGGTTCCAGATGACACTGTAGATTAAATATGGACAAAATGTACCAACTGTAACCATTAGCCAGACACTGAATTGGGATCTCATAGAATAACAAAAAAAAACAGCATCCACACGTGACAACTTCATCTGTTTCTTTACTGGGCCTTACATCTAGCCCACAGTACTAGCCAAGACTATGAATGTACAAAGCTTTAGGGCATTTTTAAAGCTGAGCTGATTTGAAGCCTTGTCAGATTTAATCAGAGCTCCAGTCATTTCCTGTCTTGATTATGAGGACCACCACTTAACATGGAATACTCACTTGGCATGCTCCTAATAAGATATCGGTCTCTGAAATCTGCAGAGAGATTAGGTGGTTTTCAGAAAATCCACTGACATACTGAAGATGTCATTTCAGCGTCTCACAGAGTGATTCAACAAACCGACTTGACTGACTCACGAGGGGGGGGGGGCAAATTGAAGCGACACTGACTCATTCATTTGCAGTTGGCCAGTGTTGTCATTTCTACTGAACATTAAAGCTGCACCAATCAATATTTTTAAATTAACAATGGATCAGATGCCTATATTTAATGTAAAAAGGGGTCACTTGTAGTGATGAGTTATCACCCGACTCAACAGTTCCCCTCTGCTCTGTTGAGTATTTTAGCTCCTTCCAGCTTATTGTTTTGGTTTCATGGCCCACGACTTTACTCTCATCAACCCCCCTTCCACGTTAATATGTAAGCATTTCCTTCAGAGCTTTTTGCTCTGCTCACTATTGGACACAATGAATGAATGCGTGTTCAATGATTCAACTTTGCGGCTCTAAATACTTAAGACACAAAGGTACATAACATATACATGGAAATTAAAAAACATAAATTCATTTAGATTGCATAGTAAGGTTTTCAAATAGGTAAGCCACAATTATTCGTTTCTCACAGCCTCAAGGACCCAATTTAGAAGCTTTAATTGGACACTGAATCCAAACCAGCTCCTCTGAGGCCCATCATCAACAACAGTGAAATGCATTGCTGTTGTTTCAGTCGAGTTGGAAGCCTACAATCGCCTTGTCAGTCGTCTTGTCTCCAGGATGCTGTGGATAAAACTTTCAGTGCATTTTATTACTGTTGGCCCTTTGTTCTGTCTTAACTGTGTCTCTCCTGTTGTAATAATATTTGAGAAATATTTCATCTGTTTGATCAGACATACGGTAGAACCCAGTGTTTGAGTGGTAGGCTAGCAAGAGGAGAAAACATAGCCCCTGTGTGGGTTTAATTGCCATGCTGCCTGACACTGCCTCACTTGTTTTTCTTCCATCTCTTGTAAGAAGTGCATATAATTGGCTCCACTGTTTGTGGATTCAGACTTACTCATGGTCTAATAGAAATCATCTCTTTGGTGTGGAGGTGTCCTCTGGGAGCAGGAAGTCAGTGAGTCACCTTTGCCTGCCTGTGCTTTTCCTTTGTCCTCTGTCGTTGTTCATCTTGGTTTATGGAAAGAAGACAAAGAGAAGCAGACACTGCTGCTTTTCGCCAGAAAGGATGGAATTAGAGAGGCCTGAAGTTAGTGAGGATGTTCCTGTATATAGTTCATCTTATAATGAGTGAAAATGTTTTATACATTAAGTGGGTGGAGGTCAAGGTCTAGTGTGTTTGAACCTGTCCATTCACTATTAAGAGAAGCAACAGCAGAGAATGGTTAGCTTTTATAAAATGATAGCAAACAAGAAAAAACATGTCATAAAGTCAAATCTGGTCAGTAGCGCTGTGAGCTGACACAGATCTTCATCTTTGCACAACGTATCTGCTTTTGATTTCTCTGCATCTAACCCTCCTGATGTGTCAGGACATTAACAATTATCACCTTTTGTATAAACGCTGTATGTCATGCATCGGCGCAGATGGCTTATCAAAGCTGGTATCTTGTCAAAAAATAATATTGTATAATTATGAGGCACTTCCTTTTGAATTAAATATACAATAAAATTCCCATGACATTAGCAAATTCAGCCCCTCCATATGTTCACAGCGTTATTTGGTGATAGTAGCAGAAACAGCAAACCAGTCTGAAAATCTAGTATTGACCATTTTAATGAGTTTTAAGAAAATTTCACTTAGTGCTCAAAGGTTTAAAGAAAAAAAAAATCAATTTCCATGTGTCCATACAAGACATCACATATAAAACAGGCCTGCTGAAGGTCGTGTATGTACTGTACATTATACGTGCAGTAACTGCAGTATGCACGTCGGAGCAATAGTGTATTTTTAGTACACTGAGTTTGACCTCCCTTATAGTGAGGTGTAGATAAAGAGTGATTTCATTTATCTCTGCCTACCAGTTGAAGGTTAAACATTGTAACTAAATAATTAGTTAACAGAAACAAGCAAAGTCAACCTACAGCTCACCGGTAGCAGCTTAATAAGAGCAGGAATCCTCTGCTGAGGTTCAGCAGGATAATTGTGCGCATTGTTCAGTGCCTTAAGAGTGTTTCCATACTGAAATAAAGTGGGCAGAAGTTGAAGTGTTAGAAGTATGAATTCGTTTCAGGTTGTTGTCAGGTACATGCATAGAACAGGAAGCAGCCATTTTCTGACTCTAAGTGGCAACGTCGATGCATGTAGTTCAGCGTTTCTGTGTGGTTCAACAACACTTTGCCACCACTACCACCACCACCACTTTGTTGTTTGGAGTTTTTAATGTCCTCCACCCAAGCACCTACTGCGTAAAGCACTGGTGCACTTGTTGCTTGATTCAAACAGAGTGTGCTTCAGTCAAAATAACAACCAGTCTCTTCCTCCCACACTGATTCACAATGGTTGAGAAGATAAAAGTAATGTTATACAGTCTGGTTTGGATTCTTCTACAGCATTTTAAATAAGGTTGTAGGTCTTCACAGAACGACACTGTAGATACAGAGCAATTAATGTGCTTCTCCCCCAGCAAGCTAGTTCGTCGATCTCTTTAAGTGCTCATTGCAGTAATAGTAAAAATTAAAAGTTACACTATGAACTGGTCTGAAAGTTTATTTTGAATAATGAATGAATGCTGATTGGCAAATAAAAATGTAAAATAATTGAATCACCATGTCAACATTAGTTTAATCCAATTACGAAGAGGTTGTTCTCAGCCTCAGTTATAAGCAAGACTGAAATCCTTTTTTTTTTTCTGTTTCACTTCAACACTGCTGCTGCCTTTTTCTATTTCAGTCATTGCATGATGGAGTAAAGTGTGCAACAGTTCACGGCAACTAAGCTTTCAGTTTTTAACATTTGAGAGGGCATCGAGGCTCAGCCCAGACCTTTCAGTCAGAGTTTGGTCAGGCAACTGTAAGAAATTCTTCAAATTTCTTGTCCTGACCTTATAGTGTCATTATTGAACTGTCTCGAAGTATTTCCCATTAGCCCCTGCTCTTACCTTTATGTCTATCAGCTCTGCAATGTTTTAATGTGGTCTGTTCCTCAGTTCCTCTGTTTCCATGGATACTGACACAGTGCACTCAACATCTCCCGGCGTTTGCCTTTCTAAAGGGCAGCGTAAACTCTGGGTTCCGACCTTGTTTTTGTATGACTGTCCATGTCCAACCTGTCCTATTGTAATGTTCTCATATTGTACCTTTCTCTGCTTTCAAATGCATGCTTACTTTATTTTCTGAGAATCTGGATGGTATAGGCACTCAAGTGAACCGTGAAACATAACGGTTGCATGTGACCTGTTTCCAGGAGACAAGGCAGGCTCTATTTTCAGCACCTTGGACAGCACATGAGCTACAGCAACACTAGAATTAGCTTCAGATGTAACTACAGGCGGTATAGCTACTGTAATACTGATTTTCCCTTCCCCTATTGTCTTCTTCTCCTCAGAATTGACTTTCACATCAGATTTTCCTCCTTTATTCGTCGTGAATATCAAATAATAAACACATATAGCATAGTGGCATGCCAACATACAGGTCACTGGATTTATAAATCCATATATGAAGGCAGAAATGTGCCTGAAGTAGCTACAATATAGCACATTAAACACAATTTCTTACCCAAAACAGACTCTCACATCACACCATAAAGAGCTTGGCAGATACAGGTACATCTTAAGAGGCTGGGATTTTTAGCAGGAAATGTGTTACTGATCTCGTTAATCAGGGGATGGGATATTGCCAAAATTGGCTCCGACTTGCTAACGTAACTCTCACCATTTACGTCGCCACAATAACGTTAAGTATTTTCCCAGAGGATTTTGTCTGCAGCTGGGTTTGGCCAGTGCATGGTGAGCTGACTCATGTGTTACAGACCACTTTACAGCAGACAGTTCTAGCATATATTTTATATGTATCCTGCCAATGTAAGCAGGTTGATTCTGATTCATAGGCTATTCATTTTGCACCAGAGTTGGCTATTAAAAACCACAAACGTGCCAAGTACATCTCAGTCCCAAACTTAGATATTAGAAATATGTCTTTATTACATAAAAGACCGCACTCCGTAATGCATTCCATCTAAAGCTACAATTACGTCATCCCTCGTGGGCTTAAGTAAACAGTAATTCCCACTTCGCACATGAGGTAACGCAGGATTATTGTCTCTTACGAACCCCATGAACACCACAGGCGATGGCTGGATTTAGTGTGGTTTCTCAGTGGGGATGTGTATGAAGTGTATGGGAGATCTCACAGTATGGTGTGGACACCCTGGGACGAGATGATACACTTCAAATCTTCCCCTCTTTTGTGCGTCATCGCTCAGATTACCACAGCTTCGCACTGCAAACAATCCGAACTGAGAAAAAGCTTAATCTCGTCTCACAAATGTTGGTGTGCAATGACAAGATTCCTAAGGATACTTCTTTATTTCTAATCCTCCTCTAAACAGCCCCATTTGGAGATGCCTCTCTCCGCGCAACAAAGATGGACGCGCTAATGAAGCCGAAAAGTGCTGCTACATTGTCAAGCCTGAATGCAGTCTGCCGCCTGCGACGCGCGCATTCTGTATCGTTTAAGCTGTGTTGTGGTTTGTTCACCTCCTGTCTGTGTAAAACAGTTGACCTTGGCTCACATGCCTCCGCAGCATACTAATGAGGGTTAGTGCAGAAGAATGCTACGCCATGGCTTTCTGTGTCACCTAGCCTGGCTCTGATCTTTACTACAACTGCCACCTCTGTTGCTGCAGTTTAAACCGATGCTTTGTTTCATTCACTGCGCATGATAGTACCTCAGTGGATGGTCTAGACAGGCAAATGATGTCTGTGCTTCGAGTATAGTTCAAGGAAATAAAGAAATATCAATATAATCGATGTGTATCCACGGGGAGCCTTTTGCTTTACAGGAGTCTGTACATGTACTTGTGGAATCTGATGGGATGAGTCTGCATTTGATTTTGGATTGCAGTGCCTGCTAAAGCTAATAGTAAGATGCATTTCTGTAAACGTTTCGGTCAGTGAGTGGATCTCTTTCTGAACCCTTTTGTTCTTGCATCAACAGGGTGTCTGCGTCATGACGACAGCCTTTCTGCACTTCTTCTTCCTGGCATCGTTCTGCTGGGTCCTCACAGAGGCCTGGCAGTCCTACATGGCAGTGACGGGAAAGGTTCGGACTAGGCTCATCCGCAAGCGCTTTCTGTGCCTGGGCTGGGGTAAGTAAGCAGCATGTTTCCCCGAACCTCTTTATTATCTCCCATCATACGTCGCCGCTGCCATTTTCTCTCAAGGTCTCCGGCCAAGGTGTCTTTCCAAGTAACTGTACGTCTTTTTTTTTTTTTCTTTTTTCTGCTCGCTGTTCTCATCCTCTCTGTGGGGCAGCCAGATCTTCATTCTATGAGGCTCTTTGTTGTGATGCTTTTGTGTTCTAGTCAAACTCTCTGAGGGCTCAGTAAATGGACCTGGCCTTGAGCAGTGTGGGGAGACAGACTGGTGCGGCTCTCCCATAGCAGGCTGCAATGACCTTATGTCTGATAAAGAGGGCGTGAGCCAAGCATTTACGCTGCAGCAGAGTACGTTTTATCTAAGACCCTCAGAAATAGAGTTCAGGAGATGGAAATATTTGCAAAGGTAGAATGTATACACTAAAGCTGGTTTCGGTATGAGCTGTATGAATATACATATTATGAAATCTAATGTTCAAGCCTTTGTAACACTGGCACGTAGCACAAATGAAATACAGGTAGCAACGTGCAACTAATTATTAAGTATTTATTATCCATACTGCACCAGATTTTAATCAGACTGGATCTTAGATAATCAAGGTTCTTCTGCCACCCACACTTGGTTCCCTGCACTTGAATGTCACATGCACATACAGTACATGTGTGTCAATAAACACAAAGTATCTCAATCATAATTTGAAAAAAAAAAAAATGTAGATTTTTACTTAATTTGATAAATGTCAGTCTGAATCCTCATCCAAAGGGGATCTTTCTTACAGACTACGAGCAATCTCGGCTTTAAAAAAAAAAAAAAAAAAAAAAAAAATCAATTTGATTATGAAAGAGCCCACACTCATTCTTCTTGTTACCTAGCAACAAACAAGGCTCTCTTAGTCATTGCAGTGCCACAGCTTGCTGCAAAAAAAAAAAAAAGAAAAAAAAATGGACAAAGGCTGTTCTACAATCACATAGATTTCTAAAAGAAACAAACAAACATAAAAATATGGTATAGCAGTCAGTTTGATGATCTAT
Organism: Protonibea diacanthus; assembly: GCA_028641955.1. Taxonomy (NCBI): domain Eukaryota; kingdom Metazoa; phylum Chordata; class Actinopteri; family Sciaenidae; genus Protonibea; species Protonibea diacanthus. The sequence continues at coordinate 14,500,108 of CM053989.1, forward strand.
ATCGTGTCGTGTTGTCTGACAATAAAAATGGATCACTTTACCGCATGCTATTTTTCACACGTGATGGCTTGAAGATAAAAAAGACTCCTCCACAGATTACCACCCGTGTTTAAACAGAACATGTTCAAAAATGGACTGGAGGCAATGTGCAAGTGCACAGAACCTGTTGTATGTTAATTCAGCCCGCTTGAAGTGCAGCGTCTCCACCAGGCTGTTGCCCGCGCGGTGATTCATGACATGCTTGTGTACACTCGGCACTCTTTACCTCTTCAGCACTGCAGAGAGGCACTGGATGGCCACAGGGTCTTCGCCTCGTGCCTCCAGGAAACTGATTACATCAATAGCACCTGCCTGTGCTGCTCCAAGAGGGGAAAAAAAAGCGTTAATATTCTGAGCACACAGTACTAAGGACCGAATCCATTACACCAATCCATAATGAGGAGCCATACAGCAAAAAAAAAAAAAAAAAAAAAAATCTCTTCATATAAAAGGTGTGGAGGGCGGGGTGGGTGGGGGGATTTCTTACAGTACGATGATGAAATTTCACTACATGCTTTTCTGGGCTCGATACAACGCTGCCATTTTGTCAAAGCACAGTACAGTCTGTTCTCCCGTGCCACTTAATGGAATACTGCACAGTGAGCTGAAATATTGAAATGCATACAGTTGATCATACGCTCTCAGATGATTGTATAGTCTCCTGCTGTAGCTTCTAATGGAGTGAATCTACAGTAGCAGCACTTTGTTTAATGACTGACTGACTTTTTCTGCACTGAAGTGGGCTTATGCTCTCAGTTCTGACAAGAACCGCTCAAATAACTATTGATTGTTTGCTCTTTTTAAAGGATTACCAGCTTTAGTGGTCGCTGTTTCCATGGGATTCACCAAAACAAAGGGCTACGGGACACCCCTATAGTAAGTTTTTCTTTTTCTTTTTTTTTTTTCATCTGTGGTCATTACTCAGCACACACACAGTGGGTTCATGGAAACACTTAAGAGTAATGATTAAGTGCACCCGCAGCGGCTTACTTATCCTAAATAGTGCCATAAACAAAGTCCCTTGAACCCAATCAAATTTCAAAATAGCGCAGCAAGACCCCAATTTTGCGTGAGTTGTATCCCAGCTGGATACCACACACATAAACACTGCTTAAAATCTCTTTAGCATTTTATTGTCCTGTGAAACTTTGGAAATAGAGTTACAGCATATGGCACTTATCCCCTGACAATTGAGGGGAATACAATTGTATGCTGGTGTGCACCATTAACTTGGATGTTAATGTCTTGGTGGGAGTTAACTGTTTTTTTTTTTGTTTTTTTTCCCTGCTTCTCCCTGCAGCTGTTGGCTGTCTTTGGAGGGAGGGCTCCTGTATGCCTTTGTTGGACCAGCAGCTGCTGTTGTTTTGGTATGTTTCAGACATTAGACGTCTGGTTCTATATGCTGAAAATAGAAGGGAAATGTAGAATTATTACAAAGTGGGAACAACATTTAAAAAAAAAAAACTAAAAATATATTTGGTTTTTATTTTGTAGGTGCCGATCTCTCTGTATAGTATGTAATATACAATTATCCTGGATTATTCCAATCAGAAATATCAGAAGGATTCCAACTTAATACTCAAAACATTGCATAGCTTCTAAATAATAATAATAATAGAGTTGATGTTTTTTGCTTTTCTCAAGACAACAAGGTGCACACAGACCATAATGTCGTTTTAGTGATGATACAGTATCAATGTAGTGCAATTGCACCGCGCTGAAGCTCGACAAAATGTTGCCAAGAAAATGCCTAACAGGAGGAACATACTCCAGTTTCAAAGTCAAAGTAATGAGCGTCCCATCAGGCAATGCGCTCAAGTAATTCCCTTTCATTTACCATAATGGTGTGCCATGTAGCTTTGAGGTTATAAAGTATTTATGCATTAGATTTGTTCAAAATGTAATATACTGGGGATATTTTAATCATCTCATATTTACACTGCTGTACAGAGAAAATTACACAAAGAAAGTGATTATGCAAATCACACAGGCTGTGTCAAAGGGACAGAGGACAGCAAATACTGAGTCATATTCTTTATTGTCAACAGCGCTGTACCATACTGGGATTTCAGATATTCTTGAAAATGGCTCGATGTCTTGAAGCCTCGCTGTGCGGTGTGCTTCTCACTTGTGATGAACCTCAGAGGAACACAACCTAATCTCTGCAAAAAATGGCAGGAGCAAGCCTCTCTGCAGCGAGAGTGAACCATGCTGGTGTTATCACCGCATTGATACTGTAACATCATAATAAAACGTCTCGCAGTAACAAAGCTTGTTGAATAAAAACCTCCCCAAATGTATTTGTATAAAAACTTAATGAGCTCTTTATCTCAGCTAGAGGGATTTGAAATAGATTGTAGCCAAATGTTTTAAAAGACTTGTCTACCCAGCTTCTATAAGTCTCCCTCTGTTATCTTATTAGTGTAAGCGCTGCTAATAATAGGAGAAGGTGCCTTTGAGAAGACAAGTGTTTCTTGTCAAGCAGATCTTTTCTTACGCCTGTTGTCTTGAGCCGTGTATCCAGGGCATGCCTCACCCATTGGCTGAAATGTCACAGAGACGAGCAAACAATAGAAGCTAGAGGTCAAAGCTCAGCGCAGGCGGAATATGGAAGAAGAAAAAAACGACTGCAGGATAATGATATTAAATCATACCTACCTATATAGTGCAGAATGTCAAACTGGGAAATTAAAGATGTATTAAGCATGGGTTTTGAAATAATTGTATTCAAGCTGATTCATTGAAAAGCTAACATCCCTGTGTCCGTCCTATTAACAGGTCAACATGGTGATTGGCATCTTGGTGTTTAATAAACTAGTGTCCAGAGATGGCATACTGGACAAGAAGCTGAAGCATCGAGCAGGGTATGACAGCACATCCTTGTTAGTACCTCCATTTTTCTTCTAAACATTTTTATTCTCAACTTCATGCAAACGCATAAATGTGCTTTGATTTTTCTTATACGTATGGAGATTCAGACCTCCTTTTTTTTTCTTGCCGTTGAAAAGGAAATTAGAGGCATAAACATAAAGAGGTCAGATCTCTCTCGGGAACGACGTGGCTTCGTATTTCTCTGGCAGAATCAGTCCAAGATGGAAATCATTTAAAAACGCCCACGCACTGGCTGCTTCTGCTATTGCTAATATGACAGGGGAGAATTTAAAGTCGGGGTAGCGACTGTTAGCGTTGTTTGTCATGCTGTTGTCTCTGTGTCCCGCAGACAGATGAGTGAGCCGCATACAGGATTAACTCTCAAGTGTGCCAAATGTGGTGTTGTATCAACAACTGCTTTATCAGCAACTACAGCTAGCAATGCAATGTAAGTGCCTGTCAGTGTCTCTGAATCAATAAGACGATGCTACAGGGAGTCTCTGCATGTACACCATGTCCACCTCTATAATATAGACCATATTGCAGTCCACTGCAGCGTAAACTGATGTTCCATTTACACCCTCAGTACAGGAATCCTTTATTGTAAACATGGGGCATTACAGGCTTATTCTATATTACTACCTACATGCACATTAAAGCCCTTCTGTTGCTATGGGGTAAAAAAAAAAAAAAAAGGCGGGGGGCCTGTTGGAGACCTTTCACTCCAGACCTTATCGTGTCATCTACATCAGTTTGTTTGCTTTTATTTCCTCTACACGCTCCTTCCTTCCTTCCTCCTCTCAGGGCGTCCCTGTGGAGTTCCTGTGTCGTCCTACCTCTGCTGGCTTTGACCTGGATGTCTGCAGTGCTCGCCATGACAGACAAGCGCTCCATCCTCTTTCAGATCCTCTTTGCGGTCTTTGACTCACTGCAGGGTTTTGTCATTGTGATGGTGCACTGTATCCTACGGAGAGAGGTAGCTGATGAGTTGAAGCCATCTTTCCTTCACACATGATCTTTGTTTATTTGGACGCGCAGGCTGTTTGTCTGTTTTGCTCCATCACTGATTAAATTGGAGATGATTTACTTTCGCAAGCAAAACACTGTCTTTAAGACTTGACAGAAGAAAACATCTAATAACAAAACAAAGAACTTTCAAGCTGACTTTTTTTTTAGAGCAATAAGCAGTATTGTCATAATGAAGCCCTAACCCCCTGTCTTTAGGTCCAAGACGCTTTCAGATGTCGGCTCAGAAATTGCCAAGACCCAATCAGCGGTGATGCAACAGGAACCTTCCCTAATGGGCATGCTCAGATAATGGTAGGCGCCGTTACCCCCTGTTATCTGTAACCATTATATCCTCTATAATTTAAGCAGTCCAAATGTTCCCTGGTTATTTATAATACACATACAAACCCCCTTGTTCTCCATTGACCTTAATTTAACTTGTGCTCTTTGTGCTGTTTCCTTTTCCTATTTTTTTTTTTTTTTTTATGATTCGGTTTAATATGGCCTCTAAAACATGAGGCATTGTTTCCCACAAGTTTATCATTTTCCACACTGCACTTTTTTTTTTGCAGAGCTGCAATTACATGCCGGGTGGACACTTGGCCTTCTGATAAATGGCGTTAGTTCCCTTTGGTTTTCTTAGGCCCTAAGCGCAATCCTTTATTTCTGTTTGATTGAACTAACTGTGCATGTTTGCCATGCATCCCTCTCATTTCCTCTCACGGGGTAATAGACGACTGTTCCCCTGCCTGACCTTTCCAATAGGACACCAGTCTCTTCATCTAGCTCGACCCTGCCACTGGCACATCATAGCGATGATCTGCCATTAGTATTCTAATACCCCTCAGAGTGAAATAGTTTTCACGATAGCAGAATGGTGTCAGGGCCCCCCTGGTTCAATACAGTCATTAGCAGCGAACAAAAAAACACTTCCCAGCTGCTGCAGTTGCATTTTTTTCCCCCATAGTTGTTTTATTGATGTATTGTTAGGAAGAAGCAGAGGAAAAAATGACTGCTTTGCATTTTTATTAAGCGTTAGGAAATAATAAAAAGAGATACTGTTGATCTGAATCCCGCAGCTGGCTTTTACAGATGAGCATACCTCTGGTTTTGTGTATGCGCAGTATACAGTATGAAAGGTTCATTTTTTTTTTTAGCAATACTGACTCTTTGACTGTCCTCTACCTACAGACGGACTTTGAGAAAGACGTGGACATCGCCTGCCGCTCAGGTAAAGAACAGATCGTCTCTTGTTGACTAGATTCTCCTCACCTGGCATGTTAAAAAAAAAAAAAAAAGAAAGAAAAAGAAAAAAAGAAAACCCAAAAGAGGTTGGACAGTAAAAAATAGCTGACGTTACATAACAACCAACAATCCCTCAGGAGTTTTTTCACAGTTACCAAAACACCGACTTTAATCTGAGAACAAAACAGTACAAAGAGAACTGTTGGATATTCACTTTATTTTTTTCGGATTTACAGCATTAAATGCGAATAACAGCAGTTATTCTCATCTTCTGCCAGTCGCCTTTCGTAATTATGTTTTTCATTAACATGTCGACGCTGTCATAGAACAGGAGCGTAGGTGCTTTGTGTCTCATTTTGGGAGGATTTTCTAGCTCAGCTCATACTAGTGGGAAAGGTAATATGCCTTCCTGATTCCTGCCTCGACTTTTGAGCCACAGTAATTGTTGCTAGACAAGTGCATGATTTAATAAAACAATAGTGAATAAATGCTCCTGAGAGATCGCGCAATTTATCCTGCATGTGACTAGAGGTGGCAACAAGCACGAGCCAGGAGCTCTCCACAGTTCTTTCCAAACCAATGAAGAACATGTCCTAAATGGATCGGGGTGGAACCAAGCTGACCATTATTCAGAACGCAGCTTGTTAAGACGCTTTCTGGCTCTTCTGACCGACGTTACTTCACGCTGCGTGGTCTCGTAAAGCTAAAGTGGACATACCGGCTACAAAAAACAGAGCAGCAAGCGTGTCATTCATAAATTATGACCAGATTCAGACAGAAGCAGTGGAGTAGTCGCAGAGAAACGCACTCTCTGGTCTCGCCGAGTTGAAGTTGTTTGTTTACAAACAGGGATTATTGTCAGCTGCTGAAATAATATTCAGCAGTGTCGCCCAACATGAGTAAACTTTGAGCGGAGGTATTCTTCAGTATGAACACCAGACTCAGACGTCCTTCCCCCATGTCTACAGTGAGCATTAAATTAGACTCAAACAAGTATTAGATCTTATTTGTTGTCCTTCTGATCTCCTTGCAGGCCTTTTGTAAACATAATGCATAATGCGAAGATTAAAATGCTCATTGGGGATGACAGGGAGTTCTTATAAGCAGAAGGTATTCCTGAATAGACAGCTGATGTTTCTTGGATGGATATTTTGTGCATTATAAGGTCAGCACTAATCACTAAATTAGGTTAGGATGCTGCTGTATCCCTGCTGAGCATTTCAGGGACATAATTCTCTTCTTCTTTTGGTCATGTGCTCGATGTTCTCAAACACAAACTGTGACACTATCGCTTCTGAAAAATTTCAACTAATCCTTGTATGTGTCACTCTGCCCTGCAGCACTCCACAAAGACATGGGCTCTTGTCGTGCCGCCACCATAACAGGCACCCTCTCCCGCATTTCCCTCAATGATGAGGAGGATGAGAAAGCCCCCGAGGGCCTCAACTACTCCACGTTGCCTGGCAACATCATTTCCAAAGTGATTATCCAGCAGCCTTCAGCTCTGCACATGCCGATGGGAGTGGGTGACCTAAAGGAGCAGTGCATGGCCGACAGCAACGCTGACATGCGCCGCACTGTTTACCTGTGCACCGACGACGCCATGCGCCAGAGCGACCATGACATGGTTGGCCATGACATGGAGGGCCACTCGGCACAGGGCCAGATGTTGGAGACAGACTACATAGTCATGCCTCGTGCCTCCGCAGCAGTGTCAGGGTCATGTAACACATCCACCCTCCTGAAAGAGGACACCAAGATGAACATCACTATGGATACGCTGCCACACGAGAGGCTGATGCATTACAAGATGAGTCCTGACTTCAATATCAGCCCATCAGGCATGGACCACATGAATGTGAACCTTGAGCAGCAGTATCCTAGCGCTCCAGAGCAGATGCAAAACCTGCCCTTTGAACCTCGCACGGCTGTTAAGAACTTCCTTGCTGAGATGGAGGAAACTGCGGGGCTTTCTAGGAGTGAGACAGGGTCTACAATATCTATGAGCTCCTTAGAGGTACATATGCTCATGTGGATAAAGAGATGAGGACACAGAGCTGCAATAAAGACACACCTTAAAATATACCATGCATGTTTATTAATGTACGTATCTTCTTGAACTAATGACGTGATTTCTTAACAGATTTATGTTTTATTTCCACAGAGACGAAAGTCAAGATATTCTGATCTGGACTTTGAGGTACGTAAAAAAAATGTCTCCTCCCATAGTACATGCATCTAGCTTTTTTTTATGCAGAGAAAAGCCATTTTTTTGCACTTGTGTTTGTCATTTGATTTACTAGTACTTGTTGTGCCTCTTAAGCTTATTGGAGTTACACAGTCTTGGCTCAATGAGATTTATGGACATGCTGTGTAGTTAAGGTAAAAGCAAGGCTGTCAACTGACAAACAGGGCAACAGTCCTCATCTACATTTTGTCCTCCTCCATCTCCTACATCCATTAGCTATACGTTGATTTTCAAAATGTATGCTTTTAAAGTCATTTGCACATTTCACGTCTGATTTTACCACTGGTTTCAACAATGATTATATTGGCTTGCAAACACATATTCAAACTCCCTTTGGCAGGTGTTAGCATTTCCTTTGCATTGTTAAATAAATCAGGCTTTACTGCATATATATCGTACACACTTTCAAACTAAAGGAAACACGAGGCTTCTGGCAGCTATTTTGGTGCGGGGTGCATTTTGTTTTAGCTTAGATGCACACCAACCCTTAAAAAGGAACATTTGTGCCAAGGTTTGATTATAAGGATTTCCCTTACGCCAACAAAACTCTAAATGAGGCAATTTGTCACGGAAGAATTATAATCCAGATACTCCAACCATTGCAAATTGAAATAGTTCAGGATTTCAGTGTTGCATCATCCTATCTTTAATTATCTTGGTGTTTCCTTTATTTTGGGAGCCACTTGTATATATGCAGAGACAAGTAGATTTGTTTCAAACCTGGCCTATATAAGTAAACTACCATGACACTAACAAATTGATCAGAGTTGGAGGGGGTGGAGAAGAAGATGCATTTCCATTATTGGCTGTCAATACCAAAGAAAAAACCCTTGCCATTGCAGAAAGTCATGCACACCAGGAAAAGACACATGGAGCTGTTCCAGGAACTGAATCAGAAATTTCAAACCCTGGACCGATTTCGAGACATACCAAATATGGGCAGCATGGTGAGTAACAGGAAACCAGGGGGGTGGCGGTCAGCCAATTAAAGAGAGCAACATCCAAATACCCTATTCAGATATCCGGTGCAGGACACATAATGTGTGATTGTGCAAATGAGCGGTTATGTAGCCATGAAGTATTCATGTGGAAGTGAACCTTCCTATACATAGTGGGCCTGCCAGCAGCTGGCGGTGGGGGGGGGGCGAGTGAGGGAGCTGCCCCTTAAAAGCAAGGAAGCATTTTCTCCACAAGGCCAGTCTCAGGGAAGAAAGACCTTTGGTAATCTTGTTGCAATAGAGTGCATCCATTCCAATGCAAGGCCATGAATGCACTTTTATTTACATGCACATTTATCTACTTAGCAACCCCATCATTTTTCCATTAATGCATGGCAGATTATTTAATCTATCAACATCTATACAAATATTCCCTTAAGTTCGCTGTTCTCTGTGTGGGGTGGGAGGGCGGGGACTTCTCCTTCTCCTTCTTCTTCTTCTTCTTCTTCTTCTTTGTCACACTGGATCTAGAAGTCAGGCGATGTCATGAGAATTCTTCCCGACCTTGCCGCAAATCAAAAGTCCCACCATCTGTCTCCACACCTGGCTGGAGCTATAGACAGTGGGGGTGTCAAGCTTTATCCATCCCTCTCCAGACGAGCAGGAATGTTTTATGTATTCAATGCAACCAAATAGAAATTGGGCTGGTGACCAAACACAGTCAGACTATTAGACAATGTCAGCCACGCAGCAGGCTTTTGGCCGCATGTAATCCTTTTTTCACTCACATTTCAATCACCCCTACAGCACAATGTAATTTAAGGCCCGTTGCTTAGTTACCAGTGCAAGTTCTTTTGTATAGAAAATGATAACCACAGTGCCCCCCCCCCCCCCCCCTTCTTTCTTCTTCTTTTTTTTCCAAATGAATCTACTGCAGAGCTGGCTGCAGATATTAGTATCCATTTTATATTCCCTGACTGGGAGCAGCTTCTCTCCCTTATTTGCAATAGTGTCTCTGGGACTGTCAATGAGAGCATATTCAGATGAATAGCTCACACATGAGGCCTATATAGTGCACCAGTTTCTGAGCTTGGGGAAAACACAGTTCTGCTACGACTCCATGATAATAGTGTAAGCATGGTCACATCTAATACACTGCCATTATCTTTTGTTATTTGATGCTTTCCACAGCATTAATCCATTATTCTCAGTTAGATATGGGTAGGAATTCATAGAATGCCCTTTGAATTAACTGACTGCATAGGAAAAGTCTTTCCTTTTTTTTTCTCTGTAAAAAAATAAATAAATAAAAAAAAAAAACAGTTTAGCTGCAGAGGATGTCATGCCACTAATATCACACCCCACTGGCCATGTTCACAGGACAAGGCAATGCCAAACAAGAACCCATGGGAGAGCTACAATCCAGCCTGTGAGTACCAGAATTACGCCACTATGAATGTACTAGAATCTGACACCAAGGACTCACTGGAGATGACGCCTGCAGAGTGGGAAAAGTGTGTCAACTTACCCTTAGACGTCCAGGAGGGAGACTTCCAAACAGAGGTCTAGAGGGTGAAGAAGGAGAAAATGCAAACTAGGAAAGGAGGAGAAGAGGATGTATTTTGCACTGAATAAAGCAACAGACTTTTCTAACAGCCTTGGCATACATATCTGGATAATACGAGTGTGGCAGGGACATTATGTGCCAATACAATATAAGGACTAAGGAGAGAGGAAAAAAAGAAAAAAAAGGGAAAAAAACATCAGTGTTACTTTTTGTATTCTCACTAGTGTACTTAGTGTGGGGCAGCCTGGTGTACAATATTTACCATCACGTGTTTCAAATTATCTGTTGAGGAATTGGCTAAAAAAGGTAATCTCTCTAGATGAAACCTCACAAAGCAAATGACATGCCATGTCGTCCCAGCTTCATTGGGTCTAGTTTTGATTTCATAAAACTGGACCCGGGAGCACAATGTATATATTTATGCAGGTTTTTAAAAAGTTTATAACAGTCTGTTTGGCCATTACTACACTTTTTACTTTATAATATAAAACATGGGAGGCAAAGAGGATTTTTTCTGTCATATTAAAATGAATGTTTGTCAAGCTACATTCTTCATTGCTTTAAATGCAATAAAGATAATACTCACTTTTATATAAATAATATATTTCACAACTTTAATACTGCAGAATCTGCTTGAAGGATCCCAGCAAGCTCTCTCATCTGCAGCTCTGTATAAAATATTTAAAAACAAAATGTTGTATGGTGTAAATAAACTTTTGTCTACATATGTTTTACTTGTGCCAATTTATTTTAATGAGAACAAATGCCAACCTGATCAAAAGTTATAGCGAAAAATGTTAACATTTGAAAAGGAATGTAAATAAAAGAGGAAATATGTTCGTACTGCTTCAGAGGTTGTGTCAAGTTTATGTGGTTTGTTGGTTGTGGATGTCATTTACTGGCTGTTGCTTTATGATGAGAATATTTGAATGTGTGAAACTGAATGATGGTACATGATGAATTATGAAAATACAGCTATCCCGGCATGAGGATTAATGGTGAAATTTAGGAAAATCGCTTGGCCTTTTGCTAAACATCCAATGGTGTCTCCAGTTTAGTTTAGCACAGACTGGATTTTCCACTTCTCTCCGGTACCTCACATACTGTCTGTCCCCTCTGACGATTCTTAGCTCTCCTTTATGATTTAAACCTTCAATTTAACTGCAGTTGAAGGTTAGCACTGTAAAGTTTTCCAGCCGTCCTCATAAATCCACCTCCTGTATCTGATTTCTGAATTTGGATAGGAAACATTGAAACTCCTAACAGGTTTCTGTGCCTCCAGAAGGTTCACCTGATAAGATCAGCTCAGATTTTTCTGTGCAGACAGAGCCAGACGGAGCACGAATGAGAGGAGGCTGCGAAGGCTTAGGGAAAATCTTGTTTGTCCTGTCTGGTGGCCTGTGGTATGGCTGGACACTTGGGCAAGGAGAGCATCAGTATGAGTGCACCCCACCCCTGGGGAGCGGTGGTCCACCCAACAAGGAGAAGAGGACGAGACAGAGGAGGAGCGGGAGGAGGAGGAGGAGGAGGAGGAGGAGGAGGTGGAATTGTGACTTGGATCTGCACCATCAGTGAAGAATGATGACAAGAGGGAAAAGGGGGAAAGCAGACAATAAACACAGACTTACATTAATGGGGACTCTCAGTTGTGCTCTGATGTCCTTGCAACATAAATTAAGTTGATTACACGTAGAGCTCAGTCTAGACATTAATGTGAATTTACAGTGCATTTCAATTTAGACTACCATGCATAATTAGGTTAATTATATACAGTACTGCTGCCTGTTAGAGGCTCTGAGGGAGTTTTTTTTTTTTTTTTTCATTAATGTGCCTACATCCAGTACAGTGAAACGGCTTCGCAGTCAAACCAATAGCTTTCACTTTCAGTCACAGAATGTCGCTTTTTCTTCACACAAAAACTGACACCATGCAAACGATAAAAAAAAGGAAATAATCTATAAAAGATACATTTTCAGGAAGTGACATTAAACCTGTATTTTAAGGCATGAGAGGTTGTGAGATGGCTATACATAGAATTGAATTAAAGGGACCATAACGGCACCATTTAGCAACAAAGGACTAGAAATTGGTACCATATTTATCAAAGTTCAGAAACTACAGGTATTCTAAGAATAAATAGGCATGCACCCCTCCAATGAATTTTATGCTAATCTTTGTGTTTGTGACATTGTACTGTTGGAGTACAGGCTGTATTGTACATGATGCTTGAAATAACCAAGGTCATGTTACGACACCGTGGAGTGCATCTTTTTCATTTAGCAGTCACACCGCTGTTGAAACTTGTTTTCTCTTTGATACAGAAAGCATTTGCTCCATAAATGATCATCTACAGACAAACAAAAAGTTTCACTGCCTCCGGAGATCATTTATATGCTTTTACAACTTAATGATATTCAGCCATGGAGCTCTAAATGCGGATGGGATCAAAGGTCTTCATCAACTCCACTGGGTGAATGTTGTCAGTGGCAGACGCCACAGTGGCTCACCAGCAACTGAGCGTGACAAACTTTCCGAATGCAAATAAAACCGTCTGAAAAGGCTGATTTAATCTTTGTCTAAAATGCTGTTGGTGACAGTTCTATCATTTTTCTTTCCATTTGTGTCAAAAGATCCACCAAAAAAAAAAAAAAAAAAAGGCTTGAAAAATATTTGTGATCTAAATTCTACAGACGTCATGCAGCTCAGTTCACTTCCAGTTTTATTTTGACAGCCTGCAAATAAATCTCCAGACAAAATTAGTTCTATAATATTCTGTCTGTGCCAACACGCTGCAAATCTTTTAATAGCCAAGTTAAAATGCAAGACTCAAAACACGCTCGAGCGTCATTCAGTGTGTAAATACTTAAACACTTGAATTAGTTCTTGCAGGGAATAGACTTGACCTTTAATAGTAATAGCTAATTCAATATTTCAAACTTGGCTGTGGTGTAATGAAAATTCTGAGGAATTTTTTATATGCATAAATACAGATCATACAGACAATGTGTCTGCCCAAAAGTTTGACAAAAAGTCTAGTGTGTCTGAAAGTGGTAGAGCTGTGTTATTTAGTCGTCTGTAAATGGAGTTGGGACATGTTGACAAGCCTGCTGGACAAGTCTTCATTTGGGAGTGACTGGCAAGTCCCACAGGCCCATGAGAGCAGAGAGGTTAACCTGCTTAGGGGCTGCAAACTCTGAATCAACATAATCACATTGATCCTGCGTCACTTTCCTCCCTGGAGGTATGACTGAAGGGTAAGGCGAACTGTTCGTCTAGGGCCTGTCACGAGAGTTAAAGCCCAGGGGGAAGACTCGGGGCTACCCAAAAACTACAAAAAACAATCCCTGCCAATGTGATGGAGGATGGAATAAAAGAGGAAAGGTTTGGCAGAACAGTAAAAGTTACAAGTTCACTATGTCTAGAAAAATGTCATTGCTTTGATGACGAAAAGTAATGACATTCCCATCTAGGAAATGTCAGCATGCTAACACGCTAGAGACTGGAAACATGTTCATCATCAAATTCACAAAACATGAGCATGTTAGCATAACATATATGTTTTTAGTCTTGATAGCAAATATCTATAGCTGCAATAAATAATTGCTGGAAACATGTAAAAAGACTTTATTAGTCTTATTAGACTTTATTAGACTAGATATATTACTGAAATGTGGAGTTAGAGGTTTTTCACCAGTTTCAGTCCAGGATTTTTTGGGCGGAACATAAAGTGTGGCTCGATGACACACTGAGGCCACCCTGAGCATACCCCTGCACCCCTAACAGAGAGAAAGAGTTTAATTCATCTTGCTGTGTTTCAAAGCTAGTCTTGTTATTTTCTGAACTCATCTTTTCGTTTCAGTCGCTTCAAAATGGCTGCTGGACTGCTCCCACGAGTGGGCGTGGCTACATTGCATTTAGCGGCCACACCCCCACAGTCCTGGAGCTGAGAATACTGCTCATTATTACCCGATACCTAATTTCGTAAACTTGTAAATATTTCTAATCATTCAAATTTGGCTGGGTGATTAATAACACTTTCTTCCTTGATCTGACAAACTCATATTTATTACTCACTTACTTTACATGGACTTTAAGTAACTAAAAATGATTTATTAAATACAAGCCTCCTGGATTATGTCAGCATTCAGTAGTGAGTGTGGATGCTATGAAACTGTGTGCTATGTGTAAGATAAAATAAGGCTGACATCAATCAATCAATGAGGTGGAAAGTGCCAAACCACCAGGAAGACCTGAAAGAAACGTGTTAGCTGCACAACACAGCCTTAAATATTTAAATAAAAGTTATAATGTGATACTGACTCATTTTTTCTTTTTCTGGTGTGGCAGCAATTCAAATTTAAACTCTGATGGCTGTTCCTTATAAAAGCTACACAACATTATAATGTAATCTAAATGTTTTGATAGGCTAGCATAAATAACTGCTTGAAGTTAGTTAACTATACTGTATGTGTCAAAAAAGTAACGCTATAATTAACTGTAAAACTATGCCTGTACTTCCCAGGATAGTTGCACCTAGAAATAAAGAAAAAGAAAAAGTTCTGAAATGCTCGACAAAACAAAAAAACAAAACAACAAAACTTTGGAAGACTCCACACAGCAGGTACTTACCATGCACTGTATAATGCATTATGGGCTTTCATCCTGTGGAGAAGTAAGATAGATGATGGGTACAGAGGCCCCTGACAATGCCTGTACTGTTCTGTAATTTCTCTTGGTATCTACAGTACTCTGCACAATCATCTCTGCCTCAGAGAAAAAAAAAAAAACAGTACTTTCATCGAACTGTGAGACAACCAAACAGCAAAAATATTTAGCAAGTTTTGTTTTTGTAGTTTTCTCAGAGTTGTGCTATTAGATAATCGCATAAACTAATGGGGAGTGAATAATTTTCAGGTGCTTAAGTGAAAATTAGGAGATCAGTCAAGCATGAATACAAATTGCGGTCTCAAATCGATCGGAGTCCATGAAACCATGCTGCTTTTCTGGTGACTTAGAGGTTTAGCGACGTCTTTTTCTTCAGCTTTAATGTGACTATTTGGAGATCTGAAAGCTGGAGTCCCCAAAAATCTCCCCTGCTTTCATCACAGGGTGACCCTGCAAATTTCCTACAAGCTGGCAAGAAAATCAAATAAATATTAAATCAAAACGAATGTGTCATAAAAACGTCATAATGTTGGATCAAAGTCGATCATGTTCCATCAATGCAAATTGGTAACGCAAAATCAAACGCATCTGTTATGCATGGCCCTCAGGCAGATCCTACTAATACTGTATCTCCGTGTCTTTGTATTCTCCTGAACTAATCCATTCATTTATTCATTAAATGTGCTCATTGTTCCTAAACAAACCTGCAAGAGATGAACTAAAAAGCGACGCAGGAAGGAAAGAGAAAAAAAAATGAGACGAGACTGGCTTTTGAATAAGGAGGTATGACATGACAAAGATGTGCTCCGAACAGCAGAAATTCTCTCATATTGATCACACAATCCTCTCTGCTAGAGTTTTAGGGCTCTGTGTTTTTGGTTTATTAGTGCATGTGGGGGCGGCACATCACATAATAGCTTAACTCAAAGCAGGTTTGCACAACAGTTATGACAAGGTGTGCACAGCACAAACTCTAATTGGGCACTCAAAATTTCATGCAAATCCATCGAAAGCGCTGAGTCGTATGCTAATCCAAGAACGGATGTGTTTAACTGTCAGTTTCATTTGATGCATGTCCTTATTACTCTAAAATTTGTTTAAGTGTCAAACTGGAGCTATGAGCAGCAGAATACACTTTCCCACTCGCAGAATAGCTGATTGTGGTTATGTACTTTGCATCCCCTTAATAGATTTTGTCAGATCTGACCACAGCGTGGTCATTATTTTGTCACCGCACTCGAGTCATATAGTCAGCGGTTAATGGAGATTAATACAGTAACACAGAAATGTAGAAATTTCCTAAGAAATACCGCCTTGCAGTATTGTAAGCCTCCACCAGCCAAGTCAAGTTGTAGTTTGCATTCATGTCCAGACTCATGTAGTGAAGACAGTAGTGAAAGAACATAATAAACTATTCTTTACAGA
Organism: Protonibea diacanthus; assembly: GCA_028641955.1. Taxonomy (NCBI): domain Eukaryota; kingdom Metazoa; phylum Chordata; class Actinopteri; family Sciaenidae; genus Protonibea; species Protonibea diacanthus. The sequence continues at coordinate 14,516,114 of CM053989.1, forward strand.
GGACAGAGCTTCATTGCATGGTGCAAAGACAATCACCTAAAGCTCAATGTCAGGAAAACCAATGAGGCAAATGCTAAGGTTCATTATTCTTTTTCTGCTGTATGCCTGTTGTGTGTGAATACATTGACAAAAAGAAAAACATTACGTCTTTGTACACGTCCACAAAGACGTAGCCATGACAGCAGACGATGCTTCAAATATGAACGTTCCTGCAAAGAAGCTACAAATCCTAAAACGTAGGTGTTTGACGCGCGTCTTCAACCAGTCAGCGCAGAAGATCTTTGCAGTCACCACAGTTTCAATGTTTCAATGCGTGTGCCAGCGATTAGTGTCACCGACTCAGTATCCGTATCACAAGGGTGGTTAAATCATGTCCGTGTCAGCGTGCATGCAGAACATTTGAAATGTTTTCGTCTTATGAACCCTTGAGTTATGGCCAAAAACATGTTGAAAGTTGACCAGCAAAAACAGTTCAACCTTGTGGACAGATGTCTGAAAAAAATATTACATAGAGTATGTCTAGACCTGCTCTATAATTCTAGGGAAAATGTAATGAGGTATCTTATGTTATTATTTGGTCCTATATGACTAAAACTGGATTGAACTGAAATGTTTAAAAAAATGTATTAAATTGGATGTTTGTACCAACCTTGAAGAAATACCCCCAGGCGTTGCTGAGATTGCGTTCATGAGAATAGGATGGACGGACAAAACATAATGCCGCAGGCCACGGCTGTCACCAGCAGAGAGGCATAAAAACTCAATAGAAACCACATAGCCAATATGTTTTATAGACAGCAATTTGAGAAATCATCAGATGTTAGGGGAGTATTTGATAGCGGGGACAGACTGGTCATGAAAAATGGCTGACAGCTTTAAGTCAAACTGGCCCAGAAAACTGAAAAGAGGCTCCCTATAGTGTGTGCTAAGCCATTTTATTGGTCTGACTCAAAACACGAGGCGCTATAAAGTATGAAGTGAGATCTGAAAATGCAAAATCCGCACTGAACGCTGAGTATTAGATAAAAGGCGATCAATAGCTGACAGTAGTGAAAAATGTAATTTTCTGGAGCAACGTAGAGTGTGTTTGAAGTTGTTTTATTTCTTTAAATACAGGTATCATTAAATATGAACACAATTTCCATTTCCGACTGCATTCTTTTCAACCAGTCACAGGTGAAAACTACATGTGATGCAGCGTCTGTCAGAATTATCTGACCACGTTACCAGAAGTTGGCCCCACCGATTGTCAATGAGGCTAATTCAGGGGAGCATCTACAGTATGTGTGCCCATCATTGTATTATACATTCATGAGGCACAAACATTTGGTTTTCTAAATTTAAAAAAAAAAAACAAAAAACACAATAAATGTCATTTGTATTTTTTGTCAGTTAATTAAATCAACAGTTTTTTTTTTTTGAAAGAAAGAAAGAAAATCAAAGAAATCAAACACGGGGAAAAAAAGCCATTAATAGTTCTCTGTAACAAGCCTGCTGTTGAACTCTAGAGCGCTGACAAAACATACAGTACTCCTTAATTAAAAGAAAATTACACCCATATCTTTGATTCATTCTTTTTTTTTTTTCATGCTCTCCCAGCACAGAGAGAAAACAAACCTGTTGAAGCCGTTTGATTAAAAACTGAGAATAACAGAAACTTTAAAAAACACATCAACCATAATTGGTCCTTTACATCTGCACACTCAGTGCAGGTGTGCCAGTATAGTAACGGTTGCTTAAATAATGGTCTGAAATTGCAAATATCTAAATGTAAGGAAAACAGCAAGTCCTCTAGCGCTATATTTGACCTTAGACAAAAAAAAAAACAAGCTTAATAAACTTTGAAAATGTTACTGCTGTCGACATTTATGGATCATTTTTTTTTTTTTTTATACCAATTAACTTTTCAGAAAACAAGCAAGCAGAGCAGTTTGTGTAGGCTCCATCGTTTTCATATGTCATCTCAAAAGGTATGTTACAGCCTGCTATTGATAATGTCACAAACAACCGTTTAAAGGGTCTAGAAAGTGCGTATAGGATTTAAAAAGTTTACGTCCAAGTTCTCTTCTGCAAATAGAGCTTAGGCATAAAGTTCTGGGGCAGCATATGATTCTGTCTCTGCTGCTGGAATAAGTGTGTCTCCTCTAGTAGAAAAATGACCAATTTGTCAGTTTCAAACTGTTGATAAGTGAATTCTCAAGGTAGGATTGAGTTGGAGGACGCTCCCTGAATCCCAAAGTCATCAATAATATTGACTGAGAAAAGACACAACAATCAGTCTGAGGGGTCTCATTAAGGGGAGGGACGTGTCAACTCAGAACAAGGCTGGAATCCACATGACGCCACTGCAATAACTCCTTAAAAGAAATAAATTAAACTATGACAAATCACTGACATCCGTTTATTTGTTCATGAAATTGTACTTTCTAGTCCCTTTAAGTTGGAATATCTACCAATCCGCCTCCGTAAATACTGACTTCTCAGTGCACGTATTCGTCATCACTTAAGTCTGAGTCATCGGCCTCCACCTCTCCTTCAATCACAGACTTCTTCCCTCTGCAGCAGGACACCACCAGCCCAATGAGGAAAGCCTGAAAATAATAAGCAAAGCACACATTAGGAAATGTTTCATAAGGACCATTTGATCGATACAATGCATCAACAGCACCGGGAAAGAGGCTATTAAATATTTTGCTGCGGAGATTAGCTGTGTGCAGTCTTGGAAAATCATTTTCCAGTAACCTTTTTTTTCTGAGCAGAAATTAAATTATGTACTTCTGTTCCTTCACTCGTCCCCGAAGAGAACACTCTTGAACTAAATTAAATGTTTCATAGATGTTGTTTCTGTGAATGTTTCATTGTTCTAAAAATAATTATTAGATTCGCATCTTGAACTTACCCCAATAAAGGCCCAGTTACCGAAGTAGTAGATAGTGCTGAAGAACCAGAACTTGTGGAGGAAAAGATAGGATCTGGTCACAGTGCACTGGTCTGGAGGGGACAGAGGAAACACAAGGACATCTTTGTTATTAAGAATATACAAGTTAACAAAAAATACATGTACAGTATTTCATACAGAGTATGAAAAAGTAAAGAATTCAATAACAGCGTATTTTTTTTAATTATTCAACATTTTTGATGGTTTCTTGTCCGACAGCTAATTATTTTGTGACACCTGTTGTATTTTCGAATAGAGAAAATATTTCACTAATCGGCAAACAGGTGGAATTTCAATTTGTTTGTGTTGTTTGCAGGGTTGGCAAGGTTCATTTAATAGTTTTAAAAAAGTGAGGACATTAAAGTTTGGAAAAATGAGTTATTACCGAACAAAAAGAAAACAAAAAAAACAAAACAAAGTGTACTTAAAAACCAATAAGAGAGTGCAGTGGATTACCTTTACAGAGAAGAGGGACATGCATGCACGTTTGTTCAGCATCGCCTATTCTCAGTTTCTTGACCTTTTAAGGCCAGTGGCAACACTGCCAAGTCGGCCCATATGAGAAGTGGTGCTGAAAGAAATCAGTTCTTTCTAAAGAGCTAATTTTAAAAGAATTGTTGCAAAGGTTCATTCCTGACCTTTGGAACAGATATCCGGTCAAAACCTTCAGCTTAGTAAGAGAACATAATTTGCATTCTTATAAATCTGATCAAAAATGTAAATATGTTTGATTAAAAAGTTTGCCGAATCACACCTCCACTGCACTGTTTGATCTTCTTTGTTTTTGATTAATTGATACAGAAACCCTTCAAGGGAGGAAGGAAAGAAGGAATCGTTATAGTAAGTAAGAAAAAAATACGTTTCTCCCCCAAAGTGACTGATGAGGTGGAAAGTTAAAAGAATATTTCGAGGCCAGCTAAAGGTTGAGTGAAGAAAAGAAAAAAAGACAGATATGTAGCCTGAGGAGACAGGAGTTCTGTCGTAGAGAAATAGGAGAAGTTACTTCTCTGTGGTGTGTACTATCATCCAGAATGACTTTTCTGGTGTTGGTGTGTCGTATCATTCAGGGAAAAAAAAAAAAAACGTGTCACATCTTTTGCTACATGATGCTGATAATTGCACAAGAGTAGCGCTTGTTATACATCTGTGTTATAAAGGGGTGTGTGTTCACTTAAGAGTCAGCTATTATTACATGGAGTAGTGCCTCGGGCATTTTTGTCACTTTAACTAAAAAAGACAACCAGTCTTCTGAAAAGAGGAAAACCATGTCACTGTCAATGTGAATATGGCTTAACCAAAAGATAAAACTGGAATGATGCAACATTTAATGGATCCTTGCATCAAATATATCCAGGATTACACACTGAAAAGGTAAAAACAGACAAGACGCTAACGGATTGTGAAGACGGTGAACCATAGGTTATGGTTTATGCATGTAACTCCAATTCTATGATGACGTAAAAAGGGGATGCAACTACGTTTGAGACCCTCTCAAGCTCTCCAGATTATGAGGAGGGCAAATTTCAAATGTACTCATATGGCATATGGTGTATGGCATACATATACTGTACCCACATGCACCAAATGATCATCAAATTATTATACTGTCGTATGTGTGAGGCTCAATTACGTGAGCACCTGTTGTGCCAATAAAGACGGATAAGCACAGCTTCTTGTGTCGTATTGCAATTATGCAACAGCTACCAACAAAATAATAACTGGAAAACAATTATCAAGTCATGTCAGTCACTTGCATGTAATGGAACTTACGTTTACTACACCCACAAGGAGGCTGACCCTTAGTAATGATCTACAGAAATGATGTGATGAGTCTCTGTTAAGTCAGCCTGCTAACTTGAGCAAACATTAATGCTTTCAGAGATTGTGGAACTTCTCAAACGGAATAAATAACATACAGTACAGTCCTGTTGTGACTAAGATATCTGCTTACAACATAAAGTTCCACGGACAGATTTAACTATTAATTTGCACATATGCTACTTTACCCGCAAACTTCACATGTATTTGTAAGGTTCTAGCATTGTGTCACCGACTCAGCAGCACATTTTCAATAACTTTCAAATAGAGCGTTGCTAAACGTCCAAAAAGAAAAAAAAAAAAGTCTGAATATATTGAGAAAAAAAAGAGAGACAAAATTCATGTTTTTATCTAACGAAATATTCTGCTTTACTCAATATTAGTTGCCCTTAGGCTTTTCAAAAACAACATTTTCTCTGCGGTCATGCTCTCTCCGATTTGCTGCACACCAGGGAGGCACACACCTACATTAACGAGGCACACATAAATTATATTCATTAAAGAAACTTGATTCTATAAATGTTACTTTAACAGCTGCAAGAGCCTGACAGGAGATCATAGACTAAATAGCCCCGCTGCCATTGCCATTTTCATGAATAAAAATATCCCCCTGATTTTGTTTCATACATTCACATGTTTCATACTGCTCTGGTTTGTATTATGTTGCTCTGTTTCAGATTTCTTAGTTATTGTTACCGATTGAATTTAGCTCCAGCATTTATGATATTGACATGCAAATGCTGAAGTAATATTTTAGCAATGAACTGAAATCTGGTCAGATTTCAAAACAGTTTGCATGTGCCTATAGTCCATCATTAATAAACCAGTCAAGAGAACATTTATGCTACCTGCCAGCTGACAATATTTACAAAATCGCTTACTTAATAGTTTTCTTAATTTCTGTTCACCCCTTTATTTTTGTGGACATTAATGAAAGCCTTAAATGTTACAGTAATCCAAACCTATTTCAACCTGGCACTGACTTCTGATGTAGCCATTTTCTGGGAGCACCTTTCAAACTAGAGATCTACTCTGTAGAGATAAATGATATTTTGCGGCTATGGCCAGGGACAGCTCGATCAGTATTGACTAAGCACCGTGATTGTGAATATAAACACATCAAAACCAAAAAGCTGAAGAAAGAAACTCAATTACTGCTCATAAAATCCAATCGCTTTCTTTATCAGCGCGGCAGCTCTGCGCTTTATCCCGGTGACATCACCTTTGAGTCTGAGCTCTCCGATTCTTGACAGAACTGATACTGTTATTGATCTGACTGGCATAGACGGCTGGAATAATATAAGAAATCTTAAGCTGAGCCATTCCCCTTTATGTGCATGAATGGGTATTGGCAGGCATGGTAAATGCTTTATGACGTCACATGTAGAAAGTGCCAATGATATGCGTGCAGTGTCTGGGTCTTTGTGTGAAAACACGGGAAGAAAGGTGAAAAAATAAATATTTCTTTTCAGATCACACAAATTAATTATCTTAATCGCACTCAATGAAGCAATAAAAAGAAAAAAAAAATAGTCCAATACACCCCTAATCAGACTTGCATAATTTCAACAGAACAAGGCAAGAGAGAAAGTCCACGAAAAGCTGAAGTGAAGATGAAATGCACTGTCTGGCTATGTTAGAGAGCCATCTGGAGCATTAACGCTAACCCTGCTGAGCTGCTCCTATCACACTGTTTCTTACACAGCTCTTCACACTGATTTGAACCCCACAAGCAGTGCAATCAGACTTATACCAAGCTATGTGACATCAAGGTCCACAGCAATAACTCAGTGTGGTTTAGAATTTATTTATTAAAGCCATTTTTTTTTTAAAGCTTTCTCCTCTTGAGTGTTAAATGAACAAGAAAAAAAAAAAAAAAAAAAAAAAGGAAAATCCAGGTCTGTGCTGATTAGACAGAACGGGCTCATGGGAGTTCCCGGAGATATACGAAGAATCGGTTTGTACTTCACCAAGATCAACAGATAATAGAAGAAGCAAGTCTATCTTCATCCCCATGACCCCGCTCTTTTCCTCCAGCACCTCAGCCATCTGTAGCTCTCCAGCTGCTCACCTGAATTGCAGGGCTCCGAGTGGGACCTACAGATGGTTCACAACAGTGGTCTGCCTAAATATATTATCATGTACACCACTGACCCACTTCACCTTGAAATCATTACCGAGCTCCGATAAGAGCATGGGGCACTGTGCGAGTGCAGGTAATTTCACCTTGACTCATGATACCCAAGTGAGTGCTGCCCCGTGTAGCATAATGCATTATGTATAAACTTTCATCTCTGCATTCAAACACCAACACATGCATAAAACTCTAAACACGCAGACGCAGCCACACAGACACTGTTTTTTAGTGAAAGCTTCTCTATCAGAGAGCACTCATGTTCCTGCACTGTATGCTTTTACTTTCTCTCTATCTAAAAAGCAACGGAGCACTTTCATTTCAATGTCCTTTGAGGATGCTGATGTTCCTTCAACAGAACTATTTTCAAATATCTTGCTTCTTCTACTATTGTTGTCTATGAATGTTCAGCCAAAGTGTCTTTTCACTCTGCAAAATATTCTTTTTCTTTTTTTTCTTTTCAACTTGCAGAGAAAATCCATGTGAGTACCTCCAGATGCAAACACATAAGACAACATGTGTAAAAGTAACCACACGTTAGTCGACCTAAACCTCTCATCACGCCAACATGAAGCTGAGAAAACAAATTCTCACTCACTTTCTACTGCTGTTAGTTTGATTAAGTGACTTTAGTCACCATGCTCATGCTGAGATCTGGGGATGCAGATGCATCTCCAAAGTGATTAGAGGGAGTATCACAAAACAACAGTTTACATCCATCTATTTTCCATAACTGCTTATCCTATCACCGGGGGTGGGACCCAATCCCAGTTGACATTGGGCAAGAGGTGGGGTACACCGTGGACAGGTCGCCAATTCATCACAGGGCTGACACATAGAGAAAAACAACCATTCACGCTCACATTCACACCTATGGGCAATTCAGAGTTAAGCTTAAATCCTATAAAACTATAAACCTGCGTGTCATTGGCTGGGGGTTTCAAACCTTGCTGTGAGGCGACAGTGCTAGCTTGTCGCCAACTAGTTAACAACCCTCCATTGTTTGGAGTTTGCTTTCAGGCGACATGATGGACGTACATCCAATATTTGCTCTCATTTTAGCTTTAGTTTTTTTTGGTCTCAATCAACTCCTGAAGGGAAATAGCTGACTCATTAGGTCCTATTGCTGAAGAAAAATTGAAAAAAAAAAAAAAAAAAAAAACTGCCTGCAGTGGCAAGATACAAAGGTGAAAAATATTGATTAGAGCAGCTTCAGGCAAAAAGTATTATTTTAGACTTCTTAAGAGCATAATCTTTAGATCAGAAAATTATTTTAATTCTATTAATGAAGTCTTCTGGCACAATACCAAACAAAAAGATGTTCCTTGAATCTGCATTTTCATTTTAAGAGGTAAGGGGTGTCTGTGGATTACAAGATGGGCGTTTTTCTTTCAGGAGAATAACTTTTGATTGACACATTCCATTGTAACACAAATTGATGATGATCCCCTTGATGCAAAGAAAATTACTAGTAATTTGTGTTGGGGTTGAGGGAGTCGCCTGTTGAAAATTGCTTGGGCACCTGACATCTCTGAGGCAACACATAAAATTATGACCATCTTCTCCCAGAAGCTCTTTAAAACAATGCTGTGGAAACTGGAAAGTTGCTAGGAAACAGACAGGAGTCCATAGTGTGAAAACACTCCTCTGTATTTAGTTTCATCACTGGAATTCAAACTAGAAATAATGTGATATGTCTTATGAGGTTAAAAAAAAATAACTTGTGGTTAAAATTCAGCTCATACTGCCAGCAAGGAATTAATACAGAATGAAACAGGCTTCAGGGGTCTTATACCATAATGCCCTGACTGTGTTGCCCTTTACAGTAAAGAAAACAATAAAATAAAATATAAATCATGAGCAGGAAAACTGGAGATATGCCCAAGAGGACCTCTATTGATAACTTGAGCTACTGTGTCAAAAACAAAACCTGGGGTTGAATATATTGTTTTCAACATGAAATAAACTTTCTGAAAAATATAGCTCCATATAAGCTGCCTTTCAATAAGAAATGATGTTATTGTTGACATCAGGTCAGGTTTTCTAAAATGCCTTTACTGTACGCACAGTGCAAAGGGTTTATTAGCGAGTCTGACATAAATGTTTTAGCTCAAGAATATCTTGGTTTTGGGAAGAAATTGAATGCTGTGGACAGAGTGTCATTAAAATCATCAGTTAGACTGTCAGGAGAACTAACCAATAATGGGTGTTGCAGATGTGATGATGGAGGCGTTAACATGACAGCAATAAACAACAGAGAAGACAGAGAGTTTGTTTCTTGGCTGAGGGAGTGATCATTAGAAATGGACGTGAATATAGCTAAATGTATGATGGAGGGCGTCATAATAAAATCAAATCAAATGCATCAATGAGTGAGGTGAAGGTCTATTTAAATGGTGTTGGATTATTAACATTTGACATACTTGAGAATTGGACAACTGTCAGTCAGACAAAGAAAAGAAAATCATAAAATATGAACCATCATATTGTCTGAGAGGAGTTCTTACTTAAAGGGCAGATGGCAGATGTAGACGAACTTAGATGGAAGTCAGAGTTTATGATCAAAGCAAGACGCCCACCATAAGTAGCAGCATGCAGCATTGTGGTGGTAAGAATAATTTGAAAGAGCAGCCTCATCTTATGCAGAGCTTTCCTCAGGTCTCAGCTAAGCTCCATGAAGCTATAAAATTAATAATTAAGTAATAAAATGATTTATGAAAAAATGCTAAAATAAAGTGAGTTTATATACAAAACGAAACTCAAAGTGATAGGTGCTGTGAGGGTCCAAATTTATGTCAATGACTTGACAGAGAAGGACTATGGACATCATCTTAAAAGGACAAAGATCAAACCTAATTGCTGCTAAAATAAGGATGAAAGCAGCATCACTACTGTGCAGAGGTCCACAGAGGAGAAGTCCCAGTATTACACAAACAGAACAGATTTTTCTTTCCCTTAAAATACCTTCATACGTCATGTTAAATCACATACTGACGAAGTCAGGGTTCAAGGTGTCTGGGGGCCATGGCAACTAATTCTTGAAGATTAATTTCCATTATGCTGCGTAAATGAGTAATGGTGTGATAATGACCTTAGAGTAGATAATGGAGAGCTTGACACTGAGTACCTGCTCACCAAGATGTTAGTGTCATTATACCACTGTGACCAACTGGCCAATCAGTCACCAGCTTGACTTCTTCCCCTTTTTGCCTTCGTCTTTTGATCTACTGTCACACCAAGGCTTATTACAAAACAACGCTTACAGACAGTATAATTTTTTTTTTTTTTTTTTAACTTTCTACCACAAGGACTGTAAGGAACAGTAAGGACCATGAAATTTAAAGAATGTGCAACATGTCAATTAATTTCCGTATTTGTTAATCTTTTGCTACAGCAATGTCATAAAGAATACTATCTTATTATTTCTATATTTATAATATATCTTAATGCTATGGCTCTGGATTTGATAAAAAAAAAGTGAAAGAGCTTACTAGAATCCAAGAAGTATTATTTATCAAAATATAAAGACCTAGCCAACATTATATAACAGATGTTTACAAAATAAAGGTTAAGGTCAGGGTTAGATAATGTGAATACAGGCATAGTAAAGTACAGTACATCATGTGTGTTACACATTCTCCTTTGTACTGTTGTACTGTATTTTATTTATATATAATAAAATGCACCAAAAACACTGGACAATGTAAATGCCATAAGAACTATTTCCTGTTTACTAACAGTAGATCATTTTTTGTTCTCAATATTGTGTGATATTAATATGGTCTGTCTCATGATCCAGGCTTTTCAGATTAAAGCTCTTCACAGTGACACTAACAGACAACAGAATTAGCAGCACAAACAGCACATATTAGAGAAGTACATTTAGATGAGCTGGTTGGTTGACTGAATGGCACATAGCCATTTATTCCTCCCTCTCCCTCTCTCCTCTACCTTTTCACTGCTACATTGTGAAGAGCACACACCTCTTATGAACAGTTAATGAGGTACTTTCTCCTCCAGGAAAAAAAGCTGCTTCATTCAGATTAGAAAAGAAAGAGTTGCACTCTTTAACCACACAAATGAAATCTTTCACCTGTTAACGTTCTACAGAAGATCAGCCGATAAGCTTTTGATTGTATTCCCTCTCAGTCACATGTGCTCTCTCTGCTTGACACTTCCTCCTCCTCACAGTAGGTGGTACAACGGCTGTTATGAAAGCAGCAGCCATTTCCAAGATGGCCAAAATAGGAGCAGATTCCCTAAGCTGGTCAAAAGAGAGAGAAGAAATACTGCTGGCCATTGTCCTAGTGACTCCATGACTCCTTTAATATAACAGTACTGAAGAGCGCCAAAATGTCTGTGTAAATTAACAAATTCCACAATCCTCTGACACGTGCCCTCAGTAATTAACATTACTTGGCCAAAAACTGATTTCTGATTTCCAACTGAGGATCCTGTGGTGCCAGGAACACATTTTCACTTTATTTCACTCACTTAATCCAGCTCAACTTCAACAGCTATCTATAATTTCTCTATTGGTCAGATACAAAACAGCTTCCAGGCTGCAATAAAGCAACGTGACAGAATGTTGCAGCATCATGGCCGAATCTGTTTGCGTTAATTGTGACATTTGTGGGACAGGAAACAAATTATTTGTTTGAGAAAAACAAACAACCAAACAAAGAAAAGCCAATTAATTTCCACAATTCTGTCTCAACAGTCATGTAAACAGGAGTATTAGGGGGATTGTCAGTTTATGTAATTACTGTATGTTCACAGTGCTGGCATTATAGTCACGTGTAAACAGGATGATTATTTATGTTTCTTGACTTTTGCAAGACTTTTTTTTATTATTTTTTCTTCTCTAACTATGTTTATTGTTAGGTACCAATACATGAATTGGCAATAAAGATGACTGAATGCAACCTCATTAATTAAGGATAATGCCATAGGATAGGATAGCAATAGTAATATTTTACAAATAAAAACTTAACATCACATATTTTATCATCACCTTACTTTTTAAACATGCTTCAACTTAGCTAACCATTAGCTCTAACCATGGAAATAGCAACCACTGTCTGCCTTTTGTGCAAGGTGCCACTGATTCATGTCCAAAGAGGTACATTTCTTTTAAATGTCAAAGACATTACTCCATTATCACCTCCATGTTGTTTAACCCTGAGGTAGCCACAACTATGAACTAAACCCACTGCTGAAAGCCTATCCAGATATGTTCATCACTTCTGGCTTCTCTCTTGATTCAGTTTACAATTCAGCTAATCATTCTCAAGCTATTCCTATTCAAACGAGCAAGTTGTTCAGTGACTTTTTTGTAAAGGCCTACCGAATGGAATAGTAATATTTTACAAATAAAAACTTAACACCACATATTTTATCATCACCTTGTGGCCCATAATAAGTAGCTTTGAAAATTCACTGAGGCATACACTAGTCTCAATCTATTTAATGTGGCAATTTCTCAAACTTCAAGAAAATGCATGTACACAGCAGCTACCAACAGCATCCCAACTCTTCCTACACTACGACTGCAATATAACTAACATAACAAAGGAGCATTGATTCAACATCAGCGTTAAAAAGTTATTCAAGACAACTATCAGATAATTAATTTGAGCAAAAAGAATCTAGCCAACCCGCAGGTAGGGGAAAACCTAAATGTATGCGTTTACACATCAGATTATTGCAAACAAATGATTTGATCTCTGCAGTTACTCTCCTGGCTCTGCTTTATCTATCTATTTTCCGCCTGTCTTCCCCTGTCTTGATGCATTTTCACTACTGTTGGATAAAGAGAAAATTATTCATGAAAACAGAGTCAATAATGGCAATCTCTTAACATCTTTGTTGTATTCATACACCACATCATCACTCCAAACTTTGTTGCAACAACAGGTCCAGGCTCACATGGATGTCTTAATGGCAATAACAGGCATCATCTTCATGCGGACTAACTGTATGGGACTCGGATAATGTGTGGAACCCAAAAATACGATAATAATAATAATATCACAGACATACTGTAAATTAAACTCCTCCTCAACTAATGTATCTTACAAGGCTAAGTAAGGATGACAACCAACAACAGTCCTGAGAAGGAAATTTTTTTTTTTTCAAATTACCCTAATATACTTGCACCCTAGGGTTGTGAACAATAAACCGATGTGACCAGATATTTGGTTTAACAAGTGAGAGATACGGTTGCGTTGGTAGCAGCCTCCTCAATTGATACAAATTAGCCATGAATTCCTAGATGAATCGGTTGTAGAGTCATGGATCGGGTATCGCGAGACTTGGAATTGGTTGGCGGCTTCACACACTTTTGGGAAAATCCACGCAGCATGTTGCGTGAGTGTGGCATATTTGGTCCGTCCTGTACACAACTTCAAACCCCACAGGGAGCATTTCTGAAGCAAGCGTTTAGCCCGCCAGACTTTGTTTACTTGCTCAGATTTGGCCATTTCCCGGTGTATGTTCTTCCAAACATGCTTCTACTGTACGTGTGTAAATATCCTACATAGTTAATTAGTTTCGCTTTTGTCTGTTTTTACGACCAGCCATTTGCACACGGTATTTTATTTTGAAAATCCACCGGATTCTCTCCAACAAATGATGTTGATTCAGCCACACTTTTTTTGGTCCATGTCTAAAAATAAATACAAATCATCAAATCAATATCGTTCTTACACTGTATCGATTTATATCAAATTGGTCTGCAATAAAAGTATTGGAGAACGGTAAGTGAAAATGTTAACGTTTATAAAATATCAAATATGCTTAATATTTGATTAACTATAATGATTTACAACCATTATCACATGGACTTTACTCTTTTTCTTATTACATACTTGACAGTGAAACCCATCAACACTCTATTAGCTACTCTAATTGCGATGCAATTCTCCGTCTTCTGGGAGAGCATGTACGATCCAAGACCTTGATTTATTTGAATAATATATATATATATATATATATATATATATATATATATATACACACACACACACAGACTAATACACCTCTGCTACCACAAACAAGCAAGAGCCCACACATTCCAACAGGTTAAAGTTAGACTTTGCAGATCAATCTACTAAAGTCAGTCAGTTGAGTGTTTGAGTGAAAAACAAGGGCAGGAATCTGATGTGACAGATCTGCCTAAAAATAAAGTATGTTTATGATCTTGTTTGTTTCCTTTAAGGCTTTGTTGGAATGATAGATATGATAATTGCATCATATCTGCTCTACCACCAACATTCACACATTTGTGTTTTCATGGCTGATTTATTGTAATAAGCGTTGGCATGGAGACAGCAAGAGGCCATGTACTGCAATACTAAATGTTTGTCCTTGGTATTATTCCCTCTAATGAATAATGAATGGTGATAAAGATTACTGAACACTGAACAGTGTTCTACACAAAACACCTGGTTGTACACTGTCCTTCCTTTCTTCTAGTATAGACTTGTGAGGAATAAATCTTTGATGATGTTTTCTTCCAGTTCTTCCAACATCTCACTACTGGACCAGTGTTACCTTACTGTGCTAGCAGAGATGACAGACTTACCCTCAGGCGCGTCAGCATCACAGATCCTCGTGGTGCCAGAAGTAGCATTTCCAGATGTGAGACCTGCTGTGGGCATCTGACTCTGATCAAAAAACATAAAAGACATGTATATATTTTTAGCAAAGACACACCAGAAACTATCACATGTGGTACAAACAAATTGTGGCTTGTGGAGAACCAGAAAACCATAACCCTGAAATCTATAATAGTAGAATAATACCTAATAGCAACTGGCTTTTACTCATAAATTATAGAATGACCTTCATTTTTCAAATATTTGGTTCTAGATGTGTTTTGCCATGGATAAATTCAATAAATAGGCATAATTCAGATAGCAAACTTATTTTAAGGATTAGTTTCACTTAGAAGAACTTAAAATAATATTATATGAACTAAAAAGGTATAAATTTAAGGAATTTACTGCACACAGTTTTTATAGTCACTACATACTGACTACTGTAGATGCTAGACTGGTATAAATTGCACAGACAGACAATGTATTCAGATGCTGTAGGTGAAAGCAGAGAGGAATAAGCCATGTTTACCCTGTGAGTCATATGTGAAACATTCTCCTTTCATTTAAAAGGAGAATGTTTCAGCAAAAACAAGACCATGGTTCATTTTAATTATGTTGTTTGGGAGATTTTTGGAGATGAAGCATAGACACGGAGGGTGCATCTAAACTACATGCGCACACCCACACAGAGAGCCCAAGAGAGGGAGAGGGGAGCAGAGCTACATCAGATCACACAGAGGGTAGACTGTCAAACAACAGATCCACACAGTAATAACCGCACAGTCTAATACAGATAGACAGAATCCCAAAAGAACAAGAGTCTAAAAGCCCTGCTGCCAGCCTGCAGAGACAAGGCTACTGCCTACACCCAGCTGGACCGAAATGGTTTGAATGTACTGATTGACCGACAACCAATCTCAGAGCTAGCTCTCACCAGCAAGACTAAAAACCTAGGGATGCACAGAAATGTATGCACATTTTTCCTCACCTGTACAAGATACTTCTGGCTGCCATACATGACATATTGCGGGGCTAGGCTGTAGATCATGTAGCTGGTGTGAAGGACAATCAAGAGTAGAATCATACAGAGGAAGAGAAGAGCCTGGGGGCGAGTTCTCTTAGGTCTTATTTTGTACAGCTGAAAAAAAAAAAAGAAAATGGTAATTACTGGCTCAATTAATAGTTTATTTGCAAAATTTGTTTTTTTAAGGTAGCATAAGAAGTGGGACCTTTACTTACCCTTATCCAGAAGAACCAGATGCCCATGTTGCGAATGCCAGCCATGGATGTGACTACAAAGTACATGGTGATGACCGTGATCAGGATATAATCCAATGGAAAAACCTGTGATATAACAATGACAGAAGTCAACCACATCCCTCATATTTAACAGTCATATATTAGATCATTATTGCTTTCAGAGTGAAATATTTTGCCTCTCAACGATTCTTGGAGGTGTTAATGAGCAACTATTATCACTCCTACTTGTTCTAGTCCAAATAATCAAAAGCACATCGGAGTTGGTCACTGTGCAATTCATTCAGACATTGTCAAGACTGTTGAAGACCAAATACTGTACCCCTAATCTCTTCTTGTTAATCAGTATATCGAATATTTACTGATATAGTCATAGACAAAAAGATATTAAACATAAAAGCACGTGATGTGTAACATAAATATATATTTATATCAATTGTGTTCTGTAACCTAAAAATGTTAAGATTTAACCTCAAACCTGATCCCTGTATAGTACTGTATCCCATTCTTTGTATGGTGCACTTAATTCCCTAAATACCAAGGTCATACTTTTGAACACTGGACTTAGACATTTAATCAATGCTAGTATCTATGAAGCAATTATTTAATGGTCTGAGCTGCCAGTCATTTTTTCTCTGAATTCTGCTGCAGAATACTAAGTTTAACAGAGGATGTTATGTTCAGTGTCCAGACCTGCAGCGATCACTTGGAGGAAAGAAGCAATAGTAGAGATTTAATAATATGTCAATCTCAATAGTTCATGTTTTAAAAATGTAAAAATAAGACTTTGGTCATTTAACCACATTGCTAATACTTCTTTTTAGAATACGCCAGTTTATTGATGCAATTCACAAGTTTCACCAAGGTTTTCTTGGGATTAGTTTTTGGATAGTAAAATAAATTGCTGTTCTATGTAGCAACACATTAACTAAGTCATTTGATTACATGTTACCATTGATTTATCACTTGTAATATTCCATTATCTGATTTGTTTGTGCATGATGTAGATACACAATAGTTATGGGTAATGAACAGATTGATGCTTTTACTCCTTTTATTGTCTCTATTTCCAAATGTGGTTCACAGAGAAATGTATACAATGAAAACTTGATTGAATGCATCATGTAAATGCCCCCTGAGGAGCGTATAGTGGATTTAGGTTAGTTAAAAAAAAAAAAAAAAGTTTAAACTGCATTGCACTGCAGAGGTTACCAAGTTTTGTTTTACTGAATAAAAACTTTGGATCATTGTACATGGTGTTGTTAATAAGTGGTTTCAGAGTTGAACAAACGTCTACATAAAACCATTTGTGCCAACTATACAATGCATATTTTTGCTAAACTTTCACAAAGGCATTTCATTTTGTAATTTTCTGTAGACTGTATCAATTATGCTTGGCAGTTAATATCTAATGTACTCCCACATATAGCTGTGTTAACTGTGCTTGTCATGTTGCAATTTCTCCCCACCCTGCTACCTTAGAACATTAAGTTACTGCAGAATGCAAAGTGCACTTATGAGAATGATTTCTGTGGGTATAATTTCCTGTTTTCTAATTTTGTTATCTTTTGGTCTTTGGTAAAATTTAAGTTGTGCCTATCAGACCGTATTTAAAAGTAACAAACTTTTAATTGACATTTAAAGCAATATGACTCATTAAGTGTATGTAGTTGCTTTAGGAGTTTAGACTTTGTTCACTTGTACTATATTAAAGTATATGCATAAGTTTTAAACAGTATTACAAGTGCATTTAAGGATAGCCAAGAATATAGCTTTTAAAATATGCTTCATTTAGGTTAATGATGATGGAGACAAGAAAATATGGCTTTAAGCACATCTTAATTGAGGATAATCATTTTTTCACCATGAGAGAGGAGAGGATACTCACAGGTTGTAAGGCTAATAGAAGTTCATTCAGAGGATTGGTTAGGTTGGTGCCAAAGATTATGAACCCAGAGCTGATGCCAGCAGAGTGGAGAGCTTTATCCAAACTGAAACATGCAGAGAAAAAAAACTTAAATATAAGTAGTATATATCTCCAGTAGTACACATTATTAAACAAAGTCAAAGCAAATGATTACACTGTGCATTTTTTGTCACACTGCCTTGCTTACATAACACAAATTTGTAAGCTGTATTGTGTTAAGAATTATGGTGTTACGGGACATATCAGGACTTACTTTGAAATGAACAGGGCAACAGTGAACAGCAGTGCAACCAGGATAAAGAAAATGCCCAGCAATATCTGAAAAAAAAAAAAAACAAAACAACAATAACATAACACATTACATTACAACACCAGTGACCCACAACTAAGGGAGGGATCTGTACCCCTCATGTCTGAACCCCCAAAAAGGAAAATGTATGTTTTCAAAGGCTTCTATTGGGTCAGCAAATATAACCTTTCCACCACGTCGTTTGTCAAGGAGAGGGGCCATATGGCTTGGCCAGCCACAGTTTGGCACCTTTGCTTAAGGTGACAGGGGGAAGCAATGGCACAGCCCAGACAGAGCAGGGAGGTTGCAACCAGGGAGGCAAAAGGTGGGCAGCAGCCAAAAAGGAAATAAACCCTATCAACTGCTCACCTTGAAGGAGGCCTTCGCTAAAAATCACAGCCACAGTGAAGAAAAAAAAAATATAACAGATAATAAAATATAATATATGATGTCCCAGTGAAGTATAACAGAAAAATATATGGCGATATTTGGCCCTTCATGACCAGTTATAATGCTAATCACATGTGTCAGGATACAAGAGTGCTCAGGTGAAAAAAAAATGTTATATTAACACAATAACACATCATATTCATAATAACACATTAATTCAAGCAAATTATCTTTGACAAAACATCCCTTGATGTAATGTAACTGTAACTGTAGCAAAGCATCAATTACAATCAAGAAACTGATAATCAACACACTTTTCGTATGAATGACAACTTTAAAAAGTTAGGTTGCTCGTTGGAGGAAAATTACAATCATTCAAATGTTTTGGTTGAACTGCCCTTATCTCCTAATCCAACCCAACAAAAAGACAAAAGAAGAGATTGCCTAACGATGCAAACAACATTATTGTATATTAAAAAGTAAAATACAATCCTAAGGACTAATACAAAAAACTGTTTTTAAAAATGACATTGCTTTATACATTACTTTGCTGCTTGAAAAAAACACTTTTTTTAACCTTTGTTTAATGATCCCATCAAACTGCAGTAATCGTTTTGTGAGGTCCAAGCTCTTTTTAACTGTAGATGTTGCACATATTCAATAACTCGTTTTTGCTTACCACCGGGGTTGAAATAAAAACAAGACAGCATGTGTTTGAGGAAACAGTGGCACAACTGCTCTGGAGAAATCACAATCATTTGGCTTATCACTCTACGCCAGGGCCTGAGTATACAGTAAATAAATCTCCTAACTCATTACTGTTTAAATTTGAGTCTGGGGACCGTCATTAGCAGCAACCCCCTTGGTTAAAGAAAACTGTTACAGGCACTGGTTTAAAATGTTTGTGCATGCCTGCAGTGCAGTAAAGTACTGGAAAATGAATAGCAGTCGGAAAGTAAAATGTGAACTAGGAGAATGATGGTGGAAATCGTCCTGTCCTGAAAATGTCCAGAAAATGTGATGTAAAAACAGTGGGACCTATTTTGACTGTGCATCACCTACTATGTCATGTATGAATATACAATAAGGGCAAGAATGAATGCTAATATGTGCACTGTGCACTTAGATGTGCATGAGGGTTGGGTAAAGTGAAATGTGAATGGGAAGATGCGGAGATTATTGAAGTCAATCCTTACAGTCTGTAAGAGGTAATATACAAATATATGTATGCATTTTTACATCTGTCTGGTAAACCCGTTAGGTAACCAATATGTAGAATAACAAATAAAATCCTTTTTGATTGTTTTTGGTTTAGAAAAATAACCTCTTTCCTGACCTATCACCATCACATTTAACAAGATTAATTACAGCCACGATTCTGTTATTTTAAGCCATATTAGTCATGGCAGCCTCTGGGCTTCTTCAATTTGTAATTAAGTATTTTTTGGTAATTAAAAATGCAATGCTGTTTATGCCAAACAGATTACAAAGATGCTAATGATCACAGCTGCTGCTCCATGGTAACCGAGTGGTTTGGTTTGATAAGGATACAGTACGTAACGTTGGTGACAACCTTGAGGGATCTTGGTTCTGATGATTATTTCTTTTTAATGGAACTGTGTGAACTGGTTGTGTAAACTGCAGTAATGTCAGTTCATAACTGATCAGTTGATCAGTTCTATCAGAATTTAATTTGATATGGTTATTTTGCGTTAGTGCTGATTGTGTATGACTTAGTCAAAGTACTGACGTAGGGGTCATGGGTGCAGAACTGCATTGCACTATAAAAGTCTCTCCAAAACGCTTATCAGTGCATCACTTCGAGATGTTTGCCTGGACTTAGCCAGTGGAAGTGTAATGATTTTCAAACCCTTAAACAATCACCCTCCCTTCCCCAACCCCCTTGGGTAAATTTGAATATGGGAACAACAAAATTAAAGTTGCATAGATACGGTCCAGGTATTGGTTGCCCAACCCAAAAAAGTAAAAATCAAAGAGAAGTTTGTGGTTGCTTTGGTTTATCCCTGGGGAACCATGAGATCCTGCCTGAGAAATGTGAGACTCCCTGAGAGACTTCAGAGTAAATTAGGTGAAGAGACTACCCGTGGGAATCGTGTAAATATGCAGTTGTGTAAAGTAGAACTAAAAGTAAATCTAGAGCAGTCCAGATTAGAACTTGAGCACAACGAAACAGTTAGGGAGGAACACATTGAAGCTGGAGAAAATGAACAAAGGCTGGGTGCTTGGCCAACAAGAATTTTGAAATAACACTACTATTAAATGAAAAAAAACAGCTGCGGTATGTTGCTTAGCCCAAACCTACCTCTGCTGAGAAACCAAATGAAACAAGGCCCCAACACATAAAGCTAAAGAATGACGTTTGTTAGATGACATCCACTATTTAGACATTTTTATACAAGGATTTACCTTTGTTTACAAAACAGTCTTTATCTGACATTACTTCTGTGAATGGGAGCCATAATAAAGACTCACTTTGACAGGCCTGAGAGCACTTCCCACTTTAGTGCAACAGTTCCTCTCTGCGATTTCCAGGTGTCTCCCCCTGCGCCGGAGGACCTGCAGTTTGCCCTCCAGCTCCTGCAGGTTGTGTCTATCCCTTGATGAAAGGGGACGTCCATCGGTGCACTGCAGAGAAGACCAACGAGAAAACAAATAAATCAATAAAAACTCATGTGCATGTACTTTTAGTTCAGACCTGAGATGGCATAGTTGGAAGCTTTATCAGATTATTTTAAGTAAACTGCAAGAATAATGGAAAAATGAAGGTAATGGGCGTACCCAGTGATTCCCAAAAATACCCATTAAGAAAAAAAACCTTCAAAACAAATCCAAAAACATATTAAGCATTCTCTTTAGATATAATTATTATGTCAGTTGGTGGATATATGAAGGATTAAAACAATGCAGTCTAAAGATTCAGGTATAAAAGCTATAATTAGTAATATTACAAATTATGTAATAGAAATGGGAATTTCTCTAACTTCTAAAGTAGACTATTGCTATCCATCTGTTCTGTGTTGCACTTTAGTTTCCTAATCTTTAATACTTGTTTTGCAGTAAATATATCTGTGCAGGGGACAGAGGAGGAATGATGAACATACTGGTCTTAAGCGTTCAACTTCAAGTTGTCACTGGCAACTAACAGCAACCAATAGACATTCAGTTTCCCTGCTGCCTACAGTCGAGAGCTTGGCTGAAAAGGAGAATGCTAACCATCCATAATTGCATGCTAAGACAGAGGAACACAACACAAAAGATAAGGAGGAGGGACTCATCAGCTAGCAGCTATGAATGTGTACCTTTTAATGAATGCATGATTATAGACTAGATTATATTAGATATTATGTGTAAAAAAGAAATACATTTCAAAGATTATTATTGGTATAACTGTGGTATAACAATGTAATGGTCTATGTCTTTTCACCTCGAGATTTACTGTCCATGACTTTATTTGATGACTCACAGGTAAAATGTACTATGTCACATATTGTGCCAGTGCTTAGTCATTTGTTGAGACCAACCTTGGATTTCAGCTTCTCTATCTGATGTTCAACATCATCAATGTCCTCTGTGTTCTCCAGGCGTTCATACGCCACACTCCGGGTGCCTTTTATCAGATTCAAAGGCAGGACAGACATACCGTATGCCTGAAAGACAAACCAAACCAACCATTATAATCACGCATTATTGTCATTGTGGGATGGCACGTGCATCCGCCCACACATACCCATGCCTGTCTGATGACAAACCCCCTCACAATGTGGAAGATAACATCAGTCAAATGAGGGTAAGTAAACCCACACGTACACGCACATGTACACAAAGCAAATCATACAGTTCCTGGCTTCCCGGGCTATGTCATATTTGGTAGAGGAAAAAGGATTAAAATGGTGGAATCTATAATTGTGCTGAGGTTTACTGGTGAACTTGCTGCAACCATTTTGTGTGGATATCACTGCCTCATATCACTCTGATGCAATTCACAGCTTAACAGTGCCCCCATGTGACAGCACTATCCTCTATCCAGGATTTGATGAAATTTTTTCAAGCAGAATTTTAGAAAGAAAAAAAATCTGGGTTAGAGGAGGGGGGAATCAAGGTGGCATCAATGTTGAATGACATGAATTTAAATGAATACACGTCAACATTTCTTTTTCTTTCAGAGGTACATGTAATGTAATAAATAATAAACAATGACAGCCAAACATACAGAGGGACATACACAAACAGATGCAGATGCAGTGACAGCAAAGAGAGACACATAGAGGATAAAATTCCAGAGACGTTATCAGCTATCAGTCAGCTATCAGTCAATCTCCTGAAGGGATGCCTGAACATTATTTAAAAACGACGGACGTCTCTAACACCAGAAAACAGACTAATCAATACAAATGAAAACAACACAAACAGGCCATTGCTTTCTTGCTTTCCCCATGCCATCTTGCTCTAACCAACTTGGAAGAGTGCCGTTTTATGGTTCATAATAAAACAAAGGGGCTTTCTGTGCAAGGATACTTTCAGTCCTGTCAAAAGATGCTGCCCTCTTTTTTTCCATTTTTCAAGTGGGGAAACGTCAGTGCCTATATTTTTCTAAAACAACTTTTACTAGTTTCTGAGTGTTAGGTAGCGTTAAGAGAGTCGCATGGGATACTAAGTCAGGCTAGACTATTATTAGTCTCTGCTGTGGATCTCTGCTACGGGCGAATGTCGCCTCCTGCAATGAATCATGGAGCTCTTAAGGCCGGAGCATGTCCCGAATATCAAACACACTCATAAAAGGAAAACCTGTCCCAGATCCCAAGAGA
Organism: Protonibea diacanthus; assembly: GCA_028641955.1. Lineage (NCBI taxonomy): Eukaryota > Metazoa > Chordata > Actinopteri > Sciaenidae > Protonibea > Protonibea diacanthus. Next base: position 14,539,294 of record CM053989.1, read on the forward strand.
AACATTTCCCTTCCCCTCAAATGTGCAACTACATGGGAGAAATATAAAAGTTCAAAAAAAAAATTAGAAAAAAAAAAAAAAAAACTCTGCTGGAGTGTACATTTATAGTTCACACATAATCATGCATGCTCATTAAAGTTATTTTAAAACCCAGTGTGGTCAATAATAACCAGAAATAGCTTGGAGCAGGCTGGATGGGAGTGTATGCGTCTGTGTGTATGTGTGTGTGTGTGTGTAAAAGACTCTGTGTGTTGGTTGAGGGGGTGTTACTGGCTGAAATCATTCAGAGAGAGTCATGTGACTGCTGAGTGGGAAGAGGGAGCACTAGGTGGACATGAGTCTCCTACACAAGCCTCTTCTTTGTTGCTTTTTCTACTTGTGATGGTGGAGCCAAAACGGAGGAAGGGAGGGGAGGTCCCTCTATATTCTCAATACCTTTTGATAAAGGGGTCAATCGAGTATAACCTAGCTAATTAGAACTACTCGGTGTACAACATGGTTTTAAGATAATTCCACTAATGTGAAATGACCGAGCTCATGCATTCAGAGATAAAAAACTTAACACATACCCTTCCCCATAAATCCTGAAAGTTTGTCAGTACTGCCACTACTATGCCGGTTTCCCTAATTCCATTTGATTAATAGGACAATTTGGCTGGTTGGAGCATTAAGCAAGACAAGCTCCACAAACCTGATGCAGAGCAGCCTTGTTAATGTGTATATGTGTCTGTACTAGAAATGAGAGGGTGATTAGAAGTTGTAAGGGTCATGCAATCAGACTTTCTCCACTAGAGATTTTGTATAAACCTATCTCAAAAGTCTCAAATTGCTAAGAGAGGTGATTTGCTGCCCTTGCCAGTTTTAAGGCCTTTTCTGTGATAGAAAATAGCCTGAGCTCTGTCCCCTCCAGCACATTTCCTGTATGTTGGTCCCTCTATACATTTGAAGGAAGGTTCTCCAAACACCAGATACCCGCACTCAGCTCTGCCTCATCACTTGGTTAAGTCACATTTTTGGATGTACACGACCATCGAGGCTGAAAAAAATTGATGAATGAGACTTTCATGAGATTAATCCATTCTTCTTATTGAATTAGTGGTGACATGTGCACTCTACAGTTCAACCCAGCGGTGTCAAACATGTGGCCTGCAGGTCAGGACCCATTGGATGACTTTGTGTGAAAATTGCTTAGTCATTCCAATTTTTCAAACAGTACTGTTGAGAGTGCACTTATTTTTCTTACGACATAGCAGGATATTCATCAACTGTTTGATGTTCATCAACTGATGGTTCATTTATATATTTATAGATTATTTATTATACAATGGTTTTATTGGTCTAACCCACATGGATTCAAACTGGGATATATGTAGCCCACAAACTTAAATGACTTTAAGCCTAAGCCATCTCAAATTATAGTGAAAACCATCCCTCTCCTTCATGGTCAAGCTCACTAAATCTTTTGGAAATGAGGCGCACAGTTCCATGAGTGCTTTACAGTCTATAATGGATCATATGGTTCTTGCTTCACAGAGATTGGAACTTCACTCCAAGACAAGGAGCAGATGCCAAAATTGGAGAGTGTTTGGGATTACTAAGAATGTTGAGGGTCTAAGTGTAAGATTGCTTGCTTGTTAAAAAAAAAATCCTGTTGACAGACCTAGTACACTGTTCTCTTGGTCCAAAGCTGAATCAACTCCTCCACAGCAGTCAGCCATGATTGTCAAACTTTCACTTTCCATCATCGACAGAGAAGGATGCTCAATTGATTTAAGAGTTACAACCTGATGTTAAGTCCTCTTTGATCTGTCCTCAGACATCAGCTGTTTTTTTTTTAACGGTGAGTCAGGTTTGTAGCTCATTTTTTTATTTTGCTTATGTTTCTTTGTGGCTTTTTAGTTTCATGTTTTGTTGAGTATTACTATGACATTTCATTATAGATTTTTGGTCATTCTACCACTGCATGACTATGGTCAATCCTTTAATTTTGTGTGACTATGTAATGAGGATCATCTGAAATTAAAATTTGACTGGATTAGGTCAGGTATTTCATCTTTCTTTACATCCAGGGGCAGAGGGGACACTTCCTTGATTATGGAAGTTCAGGAGGTCAGGACTGGTATCAAGAAACCACACTATAAGGACACAGTTGTACTTAAATATATTTAAAAATTTAGTTTGGGCAAATCACAAGTTGTGCAGGCACAGTGTAGGGCCTATGGCTGAGTTACACTGTCTACCTGAGCAGCTTGTGTGCATCACAGAACTTCTTGCTTTTCTTTCAGTGCCTATCTTAACAGGTTAGAGCAGTGTCACTGCAGCAACGTTTCATCTAGACAGTGTTTCTCCTATTTCTTCGGGGTGACTTGCACTGTTCTTAGCAAAAATAGACAACAAAAATGATCTGTTCATAGTGTCGACATTATACCATTATTGTACCTTTCACTAGAGTTTAAATGCCAATATCTGTAGTATATTTTCACATCCAATGGTGCCCTACATAAATTGCTCTGTTGATCCATTGTTAACAGCCTGACTGTTTACCAATAGTTCAGGTCAAGTGCCCACAGTGGCGGTTTTAAAATCTTCTTCAGAATCACCAGACTACATTCATTTAAAAAAAAACAAAAACAAATGTATCACTTAAAGTGACACAACAGATGTTTCCCTTAGTTTGCATTAAAACACTCCTAAGACTATAATCCATCACATCACAATGAAATGTACTCAAAATTTTAAGAAAAACACCAAAACCTTGAACAAAAAGAAATAAGCTACAGAGTTTGCTGTCAGCGATTAAGTTGGATACCATCTTTCCATGTCAAAGACTAAGAAATGTCTATCAAACATCAGATCTATCAATCTATAAGCCAGGCAAATATTTGTATAGGGAAAAGCCTGTTCCAATCATTAGAATTGAATTGGGTATTATAGTAAGGACATTAACAGATGATTTAAAGTTTTTTATTAATCTTCATACAAATCCGAGTATGAAGTATGATTCTTTAATACAAAGATTCACATCAGTTGTGAGTCTTCCTGAATCATTCCAGAAATAGAAAGAAAAACATAACAAAACTACTATGCAAAAACACACTGCAGTACAGTCAATGATGATAAAATATAAAGGCACTGGCAGCCTGACTTTTATAAATCTTTTCAGAGCTTTCTAACCGACCCATTATTTTCAAACCCCGTCTGTCTCTTTTGAATTAGGCTTTCTTCCCCATAGTATGGTTACTAACATGTCTGCCATAATAACACAGGCCAGCACAGCAGATGTTTTCTTGATGTACAACTGCAAATGGAGAATAAGGCTTTTGGTTAAAGGGTTAGAACACATTCTTCTGGATTATAAATTTGATAGCCCCATTCCATTAAGTGTCCCAGTAAGCCATGTTTGTCATTGAGCATGTACAATACCAGATACCAGGAACTCACTCACCTAAATGAAATGCAGTAGTCGTTAATGTTAATGGTTTAGCTTCTCCTCACTGACAGGTAAATAAACTAGAAATAAACTAAGCCTGTGGTCAAGACTGTGAGGAGAAGAACCATGGAGGCAGACTTGGAATTAAAAGCCTGTTTAAACGGCAACGATTATGTGTTTTTGAGGGTGTAGCTACAGACCCGGATGAACTCACTAACAATATGACATATTATATCAAAAGGACATGTGTGTGCTGAATAAAAACCTTCTGCACATAATACGACAACACACCTTGGTTGCAGCTAAACTCATTAGACCAAGGAGGAGGCCAGAACAAAGACAGAATCATGTACAAGCAGGCCAGAAACACGCTGACAAAGAGATCAAAGGCCCTCTTTACACCTGGCGTTACCACGCGTCTTGAGTGATGCGATTACAAGTGGACAGCTCTTAAGTACAGGTGTGAATACATCCAAGACTCACTGAGGACATATTGAGATATGATCGCTGCATATACCCACATTGTTTTAGCAGTGTGTACGCAAAAAAAAAAAAAAACTCAACTTGCGTGCAAAGTGCAAATCCACCAGAAGAAGCTGAAACAGCAGGTTAAATGAATTATCATGGCTGGAATACACACTAAACACACTGCCTGATTTCCATTTGGGGCAAAAAGTCAGTACAATGGAAACTGCAAGATTCATATTTGCATATTGAGCGAGGAAGTGAGATCCGATCTTAAGATCACAAGTGGTCACTCGAGATGCATTTTAATCCCAGGTGTAAACAGGACAGAGTAGGAATGAGACGCTACTGTGACGAGCTGAAAAACAGGTTTTTAGCCAACAAGACTCAGTGTCCGTGTGGAGAGGCCCACAGGCCATAACAGAAAACCTGCGGAGAACCATCAAATGCCAATGACTTGAATGTGTTTTACTGTAGATTTTCTAAACTGGTTTTCACACCCACTCTGACTCAGACATCATGTAACCAAGTGCACCCCTGCATCCTATGAAGCATCTCTGAAAAGGATATGTGTCGACTCTTTCAGAGACAGGAGATCAGGAAGGCACCAGGCCCAGATGGCGTGTCACCCCCCTGTCTAAAAGTCTGTACTGACCAGCTGGTCTCCATCTTCACACAAGTCTTCAACAGATCACTGGAGCTGTGTGAAGTCCCCTCCTGCTTTAAACGCTCAAAAGTCATCCCCATTCGTAAAAAAAAAAAAAAAAAACCTCTAAAGACTCAATGACCACAGGCCTGTTGCACATCTCATGGTCATGGTTCGTCAAGAGTCTGGTACTGGCCCACCTGGAGAACAGATTAAGGATTAGATTTTGTATAGGCATGGAGGGTAACTACGTTTATCCTAAAGTTTGTTATAGATCACAATGAGTGACGAGTCTGCATACAGACGGTAGATTGACAGCTGGCCCTCTGGTGCGGTCATAAAACATGGAACACGCTCATAACTGTGCAGATAACAGGAGACTTCAAGAGAAGCCCTCCAATGTTGCGCCCCCCATCACCGTACTCATGAACAGCACTATAGCTACTGCTATCTTTCAGGTTTCTAGAATCTACAATCTCCCAGTGGGTGTCAAACATCAACACAACCATCAAAAAGGCCCAACAGAGAATTTAATTTCTGGTGCCAACTGAGTAAGTTCAACCTGCTTCAGGAGCTGTTCATCCAGTTCAACACTGCCATCATCCAGTCTGCTCTCTGTACATCCATCACTGTCTGGTTTGGATTGGCCACCAAACAGGAACAGACTACAACAGACAGTCAGGACTGCAGAAATGAATCAATGGTGCCAGCCTGGCCTGGCTCAGGACTTATTCCAACTTCTCTCCTCTGGTAGGCACTACATGGCACGGTAGGCGAAAGCAACGCGATACAGGAATATTTTCTTTCCACATGCCATGAATGCATGCAACTTTTTCTGTTAGATGATGGTAGCCACTAAAGAGAACAGCACACACTTGCACACATGCTCAAATATATTTTCCCCTTCACACACTAGAGTGTTTATCATAATCTGGGTTTTTAGTTTGCTGAATAGGTATGTATCCAAAAACAACCTGTCCTGATAATGTTCATTTTATGTCATTCTTCCCTTTTAGTTAGTTTAGATAGTATTCTGATTTTATTTTAGTTATAAAAACTACAGACTAAGCAGTTACACTGCAATGAATCTTACCATGCCATGCATTATTCTTCAAAAAATATAAAAGGTGGGTCTAAATATAAATTACATGCATACATACACAATGTCTGGAGAATTCTCCAGACATATTAGTTACACCCCTCTGATTCACTCAGCGAGCGTATCTTCCTAGGTCAATCTCTGGGCCTGTGATTAGATCAACAGACATTAATCTTCCCAACTTAAGTTCAGCATCAGCATCTTATGGCTGGCAATTTAAGAGGAAGAGAAAGGTAGGTCCACAGGAGACAGAGCCATGAGAGTCATAAGTCAACATGCTAGCCAAGCTTTTAAATGAAGCCAAAGAACCTTATATGATGCTTGAGCTTTGAGATCGGCCGGATCACTCTCATGTCATCACTGCTGGCTGCCATCAAACAGAGTGGAAGACAATATAGAGGGAATTTGCATGTTCAAACATGCCTGGTAATGTGGAAGAAATCGACCATAATTATAGATTTGCATTACTGAATTAAATCCTCACCATTAAAAAGTAACTGCTTTAGAGAGTGACTAAAACCATCTCAAAATCCAATGCAAAACTAGTTATCTACTTGAAATTAACTAGCTGAATTATAGATATAGATATAGATATAGATATAGTACATATACACACAAAATATATTTCTTAGGTACTTTAATCCACTTTTGTCCTCTATTTACTTAATTAACTAATAGCTGACATAAATACATTAATACATTACTAGCATGACCTCCAGTATGTTAGTAACAGTAGTAGAAATATATATATATATATACACATATATATACACACACACACACACAGGCCAAAACCTAGTGAAACCAGAAGACACTATTTCTTTATAGAGCATGCCTCACTTGAATATAAATTTCAGTGCACCAGAGACCGTGCCAAAAAAAAGACCCCAAAAGCAGTAAAAGCAATAACTTTCTTCACTTTGTATTAATTTTAAGTGCACTAGGCTGCAGTGTTATACATTGTTTACATCACAGAGTTGTTTGCATTAAGAGTAGATGGCGAGTTCTCCACAAAGAGTAGTGATAAATTAACACAGAGTCATGGACATCATTTCCGCTGCTTATGGAACCTGTCACTTAGATTCCATTAAGTTAATCAGGCCTAATAGTAACATACACATAGTAAAGAATGATAAATCACGCAGCTCTTTGCAAATATGGGTATGTTGCCACCAAGAAAAGTTTGCCGCTTGTAGACAGAAGAGACAAGAGAAAGCAAATAAAGTAGATGAAAGGATAAAAAGTGAAATAGCTTCTGAATTTATATATCAGAGAGTAAAACAGGGAGGGGCAGCTGTTGTTGTCACCCAGAGGCCTGATTTCTTTGACTGACTTCAACAGGGAACATCAAACACAAAGACACACTGGGAGTTTTTCTTTCCACAGGGCACTGAATAGCAACATGGGGTCAGTGCAAATCTGAGCGCACTTCATCCTCAAAATGTACAAGGTAATTATCCACTCTTTGGAGAACTGTGAGAAGCAAAGTGAGAGAACAGTGGATAAAATTCCAGCTGAGACAGATTACATGTCCTTAAGGGAGATTGGTTCTACAATTTACTTGACTAGGTTGTGTATTATTCATTACGAGCTCCACATTCAATTGTTGTGTAATTTGTCAAATAGGTCTCTTTGAGCTCAACAGAAACTGGATAGATTGGGGTTGGCTGTCACTTTTCCTCTTACTCCCTGGGTTGATACCCAGGCATTTTTTTTTTCTTTTTTGCATTTTCCCCCAGTAGGCACTATTCTGTGATACTCCCACCCTGACACCAGCGCCACTACCTCCAGGGAATATTCACAGTCTAGTTTCCAAGATAACGGTTTTGAAAAATGGACAGCATTAACGAGTGTTACAGCACAGTCAATTTTTCTGATCCAGGAAAAAATGAAAAACTGCAGAATGCTGAGGGAATCAAAATACAGGCATATATTAATGGACATTGAGGTAGATCTATATATATAAATAGGCAGCAGATAAGTGGTTGATAAGCCAAGTGAAGGGTGCACATGCATCATGCAAAAGTCTTGGGTGAAAGACAGCAGCCTGAGCAATTTGAGCAATTGAATGCCAGAGCTCTAAAATCACAAGGCATTACTAATACTGAAAGGCCACTCCATCACGAGGTACATCTCAACCAAAAACTTTAGGAAACTGCATTGCAGCTCAAATATTATTTTACAAAAATGTGCATCAAGCCCAACATATCCAGCGAAAAATCTTGTTGGGTAAATCTGACAAAAGGGAGCCGATTCTATTTAGTCTTCAACACATTTCCATCATGTGTCAATCAGCTTAATCTGAGCTCTATTTGGAAATCACCCCATTGGGTGATGTGCCTTAATTATTGGTCAGATATAGCGTCACTGAACACATGAAACATTAACCACTTGTCTCAAGTCTCAACTCACCGTGTAAGTAATCACTGCCAACATGCCAATCAAGGTCAAGGAGCTGATGGAGAAAGACAGAGCAGGTAGACCATCTGTAGGTGAAAAAAAGAGGAAAGCTGTAAGAGATTGGCCTTGGCAGAAATATCAATGGACTCTTTGTCACATGTGCATGCATGCTCATTGTCGCTTTGATGGTATTTCAGTTGGGTCTTTATTTTTCATATTGACAGCTGAGATGTTTCCACATTCAAAAATCATATTGCAGCAACTGTATAAAGTGAGGAACACTGCGTATGTATTTCTTTGAATTTTCTAAAAAAAGCTTTTAAAATAAATGTCATTCAGATTCCTGCAGAGAATCCAATGGAAAAATCTCATAAACACTGTTTGACGTAGTGTGGTTTGCTCTAAATCACCCCACTTTCAGCGCATATAATTCAAAGGAACAAGAATGTTGTGTTTCTAGGTGAGACACAAATTGTTTTAATGCACAGTGCCAAGGCTGCTGTTACCAAACCGAAAACAGAAACTGGATGAAAAAAAATATATATGCAAGAAAATGTCAGCTATTATTACTCAGTGTGCTAACATTCCAAATGAGAAAACAATCATGGATGTGATCAATGGAGTTTGATGTGCAACTTTTTTAGTGGCAATTCTAAGGAAGGTGGATACTGGAAACAGTGAAAGTGTTCAACATTATATTATAAACAAGTGAAAAAAGAATGTCTAGAGAAGTCTAGAAATTATCCTAAGAAACTGGGTCAGTTTACTCTTTGTGGAGTACTAAACCCGTGAAAACAGTTGTATAATGTCTTCTGTGACTCTAAACAAGCTTTGTTAAGTCTAAGGAAAATAACCTTAAGGAGGTCATAGATATTATTAGGGCTATCGCAGCTTGGCTTTGGAGACTACACATTGTTAATTTAAAGTAGATAATAGATTTAGCAGAGATGCCTTTTGTGCGTTAGGGAAAAAGTAGGACCCAGCTTTTTTTGGAACTTCAACCATATTAGGGATTCTTGGCACTGCTTAAATTTTGGTTATAAATTCTGTCTTTTCTGATTCACCCAACATTCAATGCTATTTTGGCCTCTACATATATCTTAGAACCTCTGCAAAGACTGTAATGATACCACATAGTTAGATACCTCTAGTTATGTGGGTGTACTGAACCCTTCAGTGTCATTAGGAGGCCAGTTTTTCTTCAATTGTTGAGAGAAAATGCTTCACCTCAAGCAGAGCAAGTCTAATTGAAATACATTTTAAAATAAAAGCTAATTTTGACCGCACACCTGACAAACACACATTTGAACTACACAGATGCATCTCTGTACTAATGTTCTTAAAATGAAAATTCAAGGAATTCGTTTTGTTGAAGGCACTTGGGAAGAATGTTCACAAGGACACTGCATCGCACTGGTAAGCTAATATCTGTCTTTAATCAATGCACTGAAGCGTAATCTTCCTCTGAGATGACACACCTGGTCATCATTGTAAATTCATACTTTGATCATGAACAGTTCTTTTTTTTTTTAAAACAGCTGGATTTCTCAACGTATGTAGGTTGAGTTGATGTGTGTCACCTTTGATTGAGGCAGAAAGGGGACCACCTATCAGGCAAGGGCAACAGTAGGTGTCACACCAGCTGTCAGAGCTGAGACTTTGAAGACAGGGATTGATGGAGAGACTGATTGCCTCTCTCCCCTGTCAAGATCCAACCTGTTATAGGGTTCCATGTAAAAAGCTACATAGTTTTCCCTTTATAGATATCCCACATCCTCTCAGCAGCAACTTCATGGTACCCAGCCCACCTGTCAGCTCGGGCTTAGGTGGCTCTCTGTTTGCCTTTCTCCTTGACAGTGGCATTTGATTGGGAATATTAAGTCAGTATTCAGGGCATGTATAATTTGTCCTGTTTATAACATTTATCACTTTCTTTTAGAGCAATTTCACAAGCAGCAGGACAAAGGGGTGGAAAATGGAGATAAATTATATGCCTGCTCCCTATTGTATTGTATGCAAAAAGAAAACTTTGAAGTCTGACAGCTGGGCTAAACATTAACATTTGAATACATGTTTCCTATTCCCGAGTGTTTCATTGCGATTTCGCTGCCTTTGTTTAGTGTTGAGCTTGGAAAAATAGACAATAGCCCCATGTTCTGCATGGAGAACATTCTGTTCATGAACTCTACACAAAGCATAGGATAGATGTTTGCTGCCACTCTTCTTGGTTTCTTGAGCAGATTTTCTGGGGATTAAGCAGAGGTAATATTGTCTGTTATCTGTGGTGCTTCCACATCTGTACAGCTTCGATTCCAACGGCAATGGAATGAGGTAGTTCTTATCTCAGCCTGTATGTAGTCCTTCAAGCTTGTGTGCATGCATGAGACTTGTACAGAGGCGGTCACTTAGCCCCAGCATCCTACTTCTGTGGAATGACAGAATCATCAAAAGCAAGTAGGAAGCATCTGTATGCTCAAGGGATGGGATATAGTATACTGTCGGCAACAATAACCATAGTGTCACAAAACGGCATGTGGAGGCTTATAGCAAAGTTATCAGACACCATCATAGTTATTTTGTCTCTTTGTGTGGCTAAAGCTAAAAATGTGATATGATCTGGGAACTGGGATTAGATTGTTGCTTGTGTTTAAGAAGATATTTTGAAGGGGCACCATGCTAATACTGATAAAATCACAAACTTTGTAATGAATTTGTCAGATGAAGCCTCAAATGCATAAAAAAACAAAAAACATAATAGCCTCTATTTTTGCCAATTTAGTTAATCAAACACACATCTGACAATGTACTCTACATGCACAGAAGGCATTACGAAAACAAACATTATGGTTTTATTAAATTAAAAAGAACTTTGAATGTAAAAATGATTGAATATGATGATTGTTCTTCTTTTTCCAAAAACAAAAGTTTTAAAAGCATTCCAGAGTAAAAAAAAAAAAAAAAAAAAAAAAAGGACACACAGTCCTGAGACACACAGAAACTTGACAAATGCATAGTTCTGCATATACTGTAAGCGGTGTCTCACAGTTACAGTTCTTTACAATAAAATCTTTCAACCACAGTACTCCCAGCATGGATAACTGACAAGTCTAAAAGCACAAAAATCTGATTTTGCACAAAATGCTGTCTGTCTGTTATGTACTGTTATGTAATTATGTATATCCTTATTACCATTCTATCAAGTCCCACTGCCAATACACAAAAAGGTAAGAAAGAGAGAGAGACACACAAAATGAAAATTAATCTAGAAAGAAATGACAAAATTCAGTATCCCACAACAGATCTATGGAATCCTTAGGTGGTGCCCTTTCCAGGAGCCCACCCAGAGACTCAGAGAAAGCTGGGTACTCCAAACTGCAGCACAGGAACAACAGGCCCAGTCCAGTGAACATCTCTTATATTTTTTTGGATTCTCAAAATTGAATTATTGTGGAATGAAAATGTGCTGTGCTCAGAAGCACACACTGATTTGCACTACACTTCTTTTATCCATAATGATGTAATTATATCCTACGGACGGTACGATAGTGAGTCTTATCGAGTTGATTGCCAAATTACAGTGAAATGAATGGCTGCTCTGGAGATACGCAAAAAAAAAAAAATTAAACACATGGTATTCTCGCTGGTCAGCAGTAAGCTCAATTACACTAAGCTATAAGGAGTGAAGAGAGTAAAATACAATGGTAATAAAAGTGCTATGGTTTAGATAGCTCATACTGTACACGTAGCAAATACACATGTATTTGTTCTTTTCTCACTGATAATTGGGAAAGACATAAAAGTGCTAAAAATCTTGCTCAAGTACTCTTTAAAGTTGGACTCCTACCAACCAATCATCCTTGTACTGAATGGTCTTGAATACCAACATTAATAGCTACTGATCTAAAGTACTGTACATTTCAGCATCGTTGAAATATTGGAACATATGTAATGCTGGAGCCATTAAAGATGCAGTGGCCTTAATGACTGGCTGCTGCAAAGCAGTCAGCAGGGTTAGGTGGCAAAAGTGCCTTTTCTTTACACAATTAACCTCCCATCTGGAGAGAGAAGAGACTGGGAATTAGAAAAGGGATGATCCTCACATCTCCTCCTCAGCAGCCGAGCAATTCCCCCCTGTGCCAAGGAAGGAAGGTTATGGAGAGCATGTAGGGGTCCACTATTGTGAATAGAGGCAGATGGTTCAACTTCCTCCTTGATCCCCAGATGGCAAAAGGCCAGAGAATTGCTAGGAGTCCACATTTGGCAACGTTCCTGCATTACCATAAGCATAAGCACTAGTAATGCTCTGTTCAACAAGTGAGGATGCCCAGGTCTTCACAGTGTTGACATCAACAATCATTCCAGATTATTTTGAAACTTATTTTGGTATTTGGTATTTCTTATTTCACGCTGATATTTAGGTTATAATGTGGCTGTTCATGAAACACTGGTGAATTCAGTTCCTAAATTTGCGTCAGTGAATCATATATTGAGAACTTGCTGGAAAAGTGAATTAAAGTAGTGATTGCACAGTAAGTGTATCTGGGCAAATCAAGTTAACAAGACAAGAAATGGCGTTAATCATGTTAGCGCCATTTCTTGTCTCAGCGTGTATGAGTGGTCACCAGATTGCCTGTCCAACTAAATCAGGAAGGATGCCTGCTGAAATACATATGAATGAACATGATTAAAATATGTATTCATCAATTTAAAATCACAACCCATAATCACAATCAAAATCCCTCACAACTGATTCTAAGAAGCTTGGCATTCATTTTAAACATGCTAATCTCCCTAACATGGTCTCCCATGAGCAATAAAAGGGAAGAAAATTTCCAAAAACTTAAATACATTCTTTAAGTACGGTCATAAGGTTTTGGAATGAATGCAATTCTGTCTAAACAGACCTTAAGATGCAACACTGATCAATGAGGCCAGGTAACAGAAAGCAGGAAAGTGGAATGGATGTAGCCATTTGCTCAAGAGGAGTTAGGAATATGACTAATGAAAGGATACTGACTTAAAAAGTAAGACAAACAAAAATGAGAAAAATAAGACCCAAGTTGAAAATAAGTATTTAGTATTTAAAGTGGATATACTTACGACTACTCCCAAGCTCCTCAAAGAGGTATTGTACTTTCTCCCATTGGGTGGAATTCTGACCAGGTGGGGCCTCTAGTGGAACAAAAGCTCTGAAAACAACAACAAAATAAGTTACGTAAGTAAGGGAAAATGTTGCAAATGGTGCATGAGGTTACTTCTAGGCTTTCACTGTCCCCAGTGCACAATTGCTTAAGTTTAGTTTAGTTAAGTTTAGTCTTTGTACTGGAATTGATGGTTTCAGCAACTGCTGTACTTTTTATATGAGCTGCATATATAAGGAAAATAAAGAAAACTGTCAATGTTTTTTTTAAAATTATTCCACCACAGTTGAATATGTAAAGCTACCACTGTCACTGCTGTTGCTGAAATATGGTGAGAGAGCCAGAGAAATGGAGACAAAAAGATGGACTGCTGACAGTTCTGTTGGAAAACAGTGGCAATGCGGCTTATTTAAAAAACAAAAAAACTATTTTAACAAAGGTGGTTGTTAAAAAGCTTCTAGGCAGCACATAAAAATTTATTTCATGTCTAACATCTATAACCCATGGCACAGACTTTTTATGTTGTATATAGCTTAATGCTCAGACAGAAATGGGAAAAGAAGCTTTTATCTTCTCCACTCTGGCAAAGATGTCTAAACTCCATGACTTCTTACTTACCTGCATTTCTGTAAAACTGGCCCTCTACATCTCTAAACTGTATGTTTTTTTGTTATATATTTTTGAATTTTCTTGCCTCCCCGTTATAGATATAAAAGGGTCTTCAAACCCATTTTATTGACCCTTTGCTTATCCATCTCAGACAACCCTGCACCCTTGAAAATGGGATTAATTGCTATTCTCAACACAATGGACAGTGCTCTAAACTCGGCATCCCTTCCTGTTCTTTTCAGTTTGTTTTCTGAAGGATCAAGCAAGCAAACAAAAAAAGCTGAATAAGAAATCACTTCTACCTTCCATACCAATAATGCTGTAAAGACCTGCTGAGAGACTTCAGCAGTACTTTGCACAAAGTTTTGACATCTATGCCCTATAAGGTATAAGATCTTCCAATCAGCCAAATGTTTTAACCTTTAAACCGGTTTCCTTAAAGAGATAGATGTTTATTGTATTTAGCTCTCTCATATCTTGGTAGCTCTACATTTAGGCATTTGACCCCCACATAGACAGACCTATAGCATTTTCATGGTTTTCTTTTAGAAGTACATCTAGATATCTACATTGTATCAAAATTGCTATGAATGAAAAACATATTTTGTCAAATGAAACAGCACTTCTTAGCCTACCAGCATATTTTTATACAAGCTAAAGTGGGGAAAAGGTCAGCAGCACTGATGCTCAATATCAGCACAGAATTTGACTCCATTCATCGTTAATCACGGTTGACAGTAAACAGAAAAACAAGCCAGAATCCTACTTAGTATTTAGCGTCAACAAAATCTAATGAAATATGGTGCTCTGTAAATCTACAGGGATACTTTGCGGGAGTAAAAAAAAAAAAAAACTGGTAATCAAAAAAAAAAAAGTTCAAAAAACCTTCACCAGGGGAGGTGGAAGACATTACATCAGCATCTCAGAGACTTCCCTTTGCATCATATGCAAAAAACAGGATTTCAAGTCTCAATAGACCTCATCTGCCCCACTATCATGTGGATCCCCAAGGGTCCACACTTGCACTTAATCTTTTTTTTCCCTGTGCTTCCATTTGGTCATGTTATGTGTCATTTTTCATTTTAGGAAAAAAAGACTGCATCAATGTGACCTTCACCCTTGTCCAACTCTTCACAGCTGTGTCTTGAATAGTGTTCATGCCTTGCTTTCCTGTTTTAGTCTATCTTTAATGGGCTGGCTCCCTTTGGTGCGACACTCGTGCTGGGCTCCACACACATCTCCACAATAATAAACGCAATGTAAACACCACAACATAGTGTTTTTAAATACCACGGGTAGCCATATTGTGTCTTGCCTTAGGTCTCAAATAAAAATGACAGTAAAAGTGATTTGGCAATTATCTTTGAGGTTCTGAGACTAAACTTCCATCCACACTTTTTAAAAACATGAATCAATATTCTTTAGATTAACACTAAACGTTTTAAAGGCCGAATATAAGTAAATCACTTGTTAGGATGAGTTAGTTCGCAGTGGCAAAAGAATTGTAGCCGTAAAAGATCAGAGGTCATTTAAGGAGTTTAACACCTTGCTAGCTTTGAAACACTAAACAAAAGCTGTAGAAAGAAGAACCACTGAGTGAACAGTCACAAGCGAATAAAGCCATTAGGTCTCCCGGCATCAGAAAAGCAGTGCAGGATAAAAGCTATCATGTTGTTGGAAATCAAAGGACCAGAGCAACAATTGCCAGAACAAAGCAGCAATAGTTCCACCTCATGAGCTAAAATAGGGTCTAAATTGCTTCTGTCCGTAAAACTTTCAAAGTTTAAGCTGTTAGAAACTATTGTCATGTGTCCTTTATTTTCCCAAACCAGGTAAGCTTTCCACCAATGCACCATTTAATGGATGAAAGAGCACATAAAATTGTATAGGTTGAACTCCAGGCATGTTGCTGTCACTGCTGCAAAGGAAATCTATTATGTAGTGCAAGAGCTACTGAACACAACCAGTATAAAACTGGTGGATAAATGGGACACGGCTGAGAATGTGCATCACTATAGATTTGTAGATAGAATGTCTTGAAAGAGACTCAATGTTCCCTTCACGTTTGCTTTGTACATCCAGAAAATGCAAAGAATCTAGGTTAGGATCATACAAGAATAAAACCTATATTTAGACAGACACATATAATTTTTTGTCTTGAATGGCTTATCATGGGCAGACAAATGGTATAGTAGCCGTTTGAAGCGGCCGTCCTCTCATTAACTGAACACAATGACATATCCACACACCCATCCACCTATCGTATACGGAGCAGAAGAAGTCATCCATGTCTCCAACTTACCCAATTAAAAGGAGCACCACACAGACAATGGCAAATCCAATTGTATACTTCAGAGCGTTTTTCACTTGCTGTAATAAAAGAAAAAAAAATTAAACTGGTCAATCATGGCCATGAAGAGAAATATTATTATTCATTGTTAGTGAGGGAAGGGGGTCATAGTCCATTTAGCTAAGGACTATAGTGAGTGAGAGCTATATAGAGTGAGTGGAGATCCAGTTTGACCTGGGAGAGATAACATGTCACTCCCAGTGCCATTCAAGGTGCTTTCAAAGTAACAATACAAAAGGCCACCCTGTCTGTGAGAGAAAGTGCCTCTGTCAGCTCAAAACACACAAAGAAGGGAGAAAAGACACTATGCGATAGCCGGTCTTTGGTACATCACTCACTCAAAAGACTTCTGAAGATAGGGATTTAAATTTGTGTCAAATTTCAGGTGACAATGCAGCCTATAATTTATAGTATGGAAGCAAAGGTTTGACAATGTGACAAAGTGACTATTTTTACTGCCACAAATTATTGAATTGATCATTCATATATATATATATATATATATATATATATATATATATATGTGTGTGTGTGTGTGTGTGTGTGTGTGTGTTTTTAAAGCTTTGAATATACATAGTCTGTATCTTGACAGCTTAAAACATGGTGACTGATTCTCCTACCTCATAAAATAGCAACAAAGCTGTTTTTAATGTTTTGGAACCGACATTTTTTACAGCAATGTCAGGACATTGTCTCTGCTAACTGTCGATACGACCTCTGCAGTCAGCAGAAATGTATATCATGTCACCTCTGTGCTCATCGTGTGCATGCATGACCTTTTTGGCACATGTGTGCCCCGTGAGCACATGATAACAAACAAGAATACAAAAAGTGTCTTCGCAGCACCATGAGTGGTAAAAAGATCAGTATGCCATCTCCGCTACATATTTTCCAAGTGTACTGTATACTTGAAAATGTATAATTGAAAAAAAAAAAAAGTAAGCCAAGTCAATAACATGACTTGGCAGATTAGGCAAAAACACAATATATGTTTATTTCCTATCTAAATGGACCGTAAGACAAATGGCATGATACCATAGAAGATTATAGGAGAAATATTACTGTATTTAATATAGTTATACAAAGTGAATATTGATTAACTAGTTACAGGTTTCAAGTAAATGTTTGTTATTTAATCAAAAAAAAATACAGGTGAAATTAAATGTTTCTTAAGTACAAGCGCACAAGAAAGAGAGAAGAAAGAAGAAAGGTGTGTTCTTACCGAGCATTTGTTCATGTTGTCGTCATCCCTTTCTTCATAGTAGAAATAAACAAAGGGGATCCATAGGAAGACGCAGAATAGTATGATGGAGTAAAGCGCTATATGGATACAAAAGAAGAATAGAAAGTTAGTCAGGAATATCTTTTTGTCAGGCGGTATTTAGCTCAGTTGGTTAAGCAGCCGCCCCACGTACAAGGGCTCAGTTCTTGCTGCGGAAGCCCAGGGTTCGAATCCGACCTGTGGCTCTTTCCCGCATGTCATTCCCCATCTCTCTCTCCCCACATTTCCTGTCACTCTTCAGCTGTCTCTGTCAAATAAAGCTTGAAAAGGCCAAAAACATAATCTTAAAAAAAAGAAATATCTTTTTGTGCCAGATACTGCCAAAACTGAACTACTGCATGGTAAAGCTCTACAATGACATTAAGTTCTTGAAAGACTGCAGTGCAGTACATACGAAAGTTTTTTCATTCTGATTTGCAATTCAAGTTAAGTTCTGTGGGCCTGAATCACAAGTCAGTACACATTATTCCTCTCATGCATGTTTGATATTACTGTAGGATGTCTGAAATGATGTTGAATTTCCTCTGACAGGCTAACGGCAATATAAAGTAAACATCAAAACTGGCTTCTGCGAAGGATATGTTTTAATTTCCCTAGACAGGTTGTACCATCGTCATGGACTAATATCATTTTCTCTTTTAGTCACACCATGCATTTCTGAATGATAATAGCAGTTGTGAAATATGATATGTCAGTGAGTTGTTACAAACAGGTTTTACATAGCCTTCATTACCTTTTACTGACAACAACATGACCCCATTCCTTAAAAAATTCCAGACAAATCTAGGGCAGGGATCACTTATTAATTTATCAAGAAATACTGATACTGCAGAAAAACATGAAATAACTTGCATTCAGCTACCCAAAATAAATGTTTGTAATGATGCACCTCATATTGAAGTTCTTCTACAAACCCAAAAGTGGGCATTTTCCCTCTTTAAAAACTACAATTTATTACTATTACTTATTTGTTTCTTGACAACATGCTGCATAGCATCTATTGTTTTCAGTTTTAGATGACAATGTGGGTCTGGTTATGCCAACTAAAACTTAAACTTATTAAAGTATTATCTCCGTTTATACAAAAAAGCACCTCTAGGTAGGCATATTCTGTTACTCAGAATATGGTAAGGAACATTGGTAGGGCTTATGTTGCATTAAAGTGCAACTGAAAAACTGGCTTTTGTTGCAGTTCGCATTAGCTGAAAATAAATAGCGTTAAAATAAAAAAGATATGAACAAAAAATAGCAATCTGATGTTTAAAAATAGTACATTTAAAAGGCAGAATTTCAGCTGTTCAGTCAAGTCATGTTGGAAAGTGCTTTGCTTTCATTCTTGCACTCATTGTTTTTAATTGCTTTCAGTTCTGTGCTCACTTTTCTGCTCGAATTCCTCTCATGCAATCGGAGTGTGGCTGTCCAGATAACTCACCCTTTATGACAGTGACATATCTTGCCACAGGGTCACGAATTCGAAGAGCAATGTTCCTAATCATTTTAAACCAATAATTCCAGTTAAGAGTAGGTGTGTGGCTTTGTGAAATGTGGCAATCTGATTAAGTGCTTAAAAAAAATCATATACCCACGAAAGCTTGGGGGAAACTTCTGTCAGAGGTTTTTTTTTTTTTTTTTTTTTACAATAAAGGAAATGTACAGTAGACACTTGGGCCCAGAAGGTAGTTAGAAATGACATGTTTTGAAAAATGACGTTAGTTAATTCTCAAAAGGTCCATTAAGCAATCAAAGACCACTTTGCAGAGAATTCTGACTTTTAAAGTTACTGAATTGCTTTGTTAAGCAAAGTATCCTTTTATGAAAAGCTCTTATTTAATTGCGGAGGTAATACTCAAAGAAAAAAAAGAAAAATACACAATCACTTATAGTACATGGAAATCTTAGTCATTACAGCCATTCGATGCATTTAAGTTTCTATATAGTATTGTCTACTAGCGGTGGACAAACCGTCATTCACACACTTGATTCAAACACAAGCATGTGAGTGCTTCAGCACAGACACAAAAGAGACTTTTATTTCATTCACAGGTTGAATCATTCAGTTAACGTTGAAGATTTAAATTACACATAATACACATAATACACATAAAAATTACACATAATATACAGGTAATAAGTGGACCAAAACCATATTATAAGATGATGTTCGCAATTAGAAGCCACATCATTAATAGCAGTCTTTATACAGGTGCTGTCCTCATTATCAATGTGGTAATAATACAACTAGGTGTTCTGTAAACTAAGAATGGTGCAATCTGTATGCTGATTGTGATCCAGAGCACGGAGCAAAGGGGGGCGTTTGTATTTAAACACGTTATCAATCTGTCATGGGTGTATTTAACACTGCTTTGGGCAAAACTTACAAAGTAGGTAATCATCTGTCTCATTTTAATGTTGACCAGTGCAATAAGAAAAAAAAAACAATCTGCACTAGAAATGATTTAATCCTCCAAAGCCCATGACCTTCTCTATGAAGTGCATGAAACACACCTGTCCTTGATTAAAGAACTCGCTATTCTCTGATCCAGGCCTCTTTTTTGGGGGCTGTTTAGTTCTCCACGTGCAAGCAGCTTTTTTTAGAAAAAAGACCAACACTCACATTAGGAATTCATAGAGTGGAGGTGAGGCAAAAACACTTAAATATAGAGATGCTATTTCAAGCTGGGGGCTTTTCTTCCAGCAGGAAATGGATGTTGGTGAAGACAGCCCAGACGGCCCCAGAATAACTGAAAGAAAAGCATGTCATAAGGATGAGCTGGGCAACATGGTTAGCATAGCTCCGTCTCTCCTTGAGGTGATAATGTGAATCGTTAGCAAAAGCCACATTGGGATGCTGACTAATAAAAATGTGTTTTTATTTATGAGTAAAAGCCTCAATATAACATCGGGTTAAATCAAAACATGGAGTTTAAACCATTAATGGATAATAGATTTAAGCCTACACATAAAACAACATCTAAAAAATGTGCCTTAAGCAATGCCATGATGGCGCGATAAAGTATACATCAAATTTAATGGAAAACATGCTTATGATAACGATTTAATCCATAACATCAGTACCTCACTTTGACTTCAATGTACAATGTGGAAACGACTGTTCTGTATCAGTCAAGACTGCATGGCCTCAAGCAAGTACAAACATGTACCCTGTGAAAAGGACTATATTTCAGAAAAAAATGCTCTCTCTGCTGCAGACAAATGAATGTCACTGTTATAGTGGCTAGCTTTTTTTTTTGCCAGCTGTGATTGTGACAGGGCATTACTTTCAATAAACACATGCTCATTGCTCCACTAAGGTATCCATTTACACTCATTTACAGCCAGACAAACTGAGTTTAGGATGATGCCAGGAGCCAATAAATGCAAGCCATGCACAGTATGCAGCCACTGGCATATGCTTGTGGGTTAAGGCAATGAGTAAAATTAATCATAACACCATGAATATTAACATACTGAGAGAATAGGTCATACTGCATTACCATGTATCATCCATTACCCTCTAAGCAGATCTTCTACTGGGAAGAACGCCTGACCAGGGATAAAAGTTTAGCACATTTATCCCGCTGACAGAGAATAGAGGACTAAATAATTAAATGTCCTTCCTTAACCCTTTATAGTTTTTTTGTGTTCACATATAGTATATCCTCCAATTTACTCATAGTGCAAGGAAAGAAAATTAAAATAAAAGAACACATTTTTTTTTTATTACTGGGAGAAGAGGCTATAAAAGCCTACAGTCCAATCAACCAATTAAGTGTCAGCTGGGAAAATGATGTGAGGACAATAGTTTTATGTTTTATATCTGTATATGTTTCAATAATTATTCGTGGCAATTTACAAGTCTGACTATTATTATTAACTATCAATCAGAGCAGTGCCAGAAGTTTCACTCCGAGCACCATGTCGCGCTTAATGAGAAACATTAGACCCTTGTCCTCACCTTACGTTGGCCCTCCACAGGGGTATTAGCACCTGGACTCTTGTCCCTCGCAGACCGGTAAAATGTATTACATTTCATGTGAAAATTAAATGCCAGGGGAGATTTCTCACAGAAACACTGTGTCTGACAAAGGACTCCAGAGACTGATGAAAATATCTGTCTGTGCAGACACTTGCTGAAAGGTATGATAGTACGAGCTTGCACTCTCATTTCCTGTAAACATCAGGGGAGGCACCATTTTTGGGGGGCCAAACCCGTGATAAAACACTAGTGTATATTAGATTTAAATTTGACAGGAAGCATTAAGGACATACTGCCCGTGTTGCTCTGTTTCTGCTAGATGTGTGAATAAACAGATATTTACTAACACGCAAGACAGACGAACTTGATAAACTGATATAGTATACAAGCACACTGTTGTTTGTATGGGAGTCATTCTTCATGCCACTTGATGTAGCTTTATAGGTGAAAGATTGAGTATGATAGGGTGGAAAAAATAAATGTATTCACAATTAAATTGACTCCAGAATGTTTTAGTCTGTAGATTATTACTGGCATGAAATTGTGAGTAGTAACTATGAGTACAAGGTGAAAGCGAGGGACAGGAACAACACGTTTACTCCTCTTGTTTCCCATGCCTATGTATGAGTATGCTCACTTACATGATTCATATACATATACATATACATATTATTATAGTATGTTTTGCCTTTATTTTGCCTGCCTTTAAGCAGGGGGCGAGAGGCGTAACAACAGGTTGCTGCAGCAAGTACTCAGCCTTTCGTCCATGGGGCGCACACTTTACCAGTTGAGCCACTAGGGCGACCCAAATAGCATTTGTATTATACTTCTGAAGACACACAGTATGTCTTATTAAACTATACCTATATACCACAGATACCAATATCACAGTATAAACACTTCCTCTTAATATCTAAATAAACACTGCTAGAATTAATAGCTGGCAGTCTGCACTGACTCCCATGTCTTATATTAGCAGCATGTTTGCATTGACTGACATGTTTCCAAGTGCTATCACACTCAGCTGTTTTGACAACTACTTGCTTGCCCACCTCTCCGTAACATACATTCCACACTGTCACCCAAATTCAGATTGACTGACAAGATGGCAGTGAGCAGTAAACCCGACTGTCTGGAATAAAGGTTATGTTGCAGATGCTAATTCTGCATGTAGAATCTCTAACATCTAGCTACGTATTTTATTTATTTATTTATTTATTTTTGCCATCTCCTTGACAATAGACAAAGTGAACCAGTCTGTTGTCATACTTTACCCGTCTGTTTCACTTCAGAGTTCTATGCTAAGGCTTTTTGGCTGAAAAGAAGCCACAAATGGACTCCACAGGGCTCCTGGTCCATTGTTGTAGGAAGTAGGGGACATCAATTTCAAAGAGCAGCCTTGAAGGATATCAATTGTGAACTGGTCTGGAAAACCTTTTTCACAGGGACGCCATCTTTATGCACCACATTATCAAACGGTTCATGAGCTAGAAATACACTGGGTTTCTAATTTTTATGGCTCCACTGACTACAACCAATTATATATAGAAGAAAAATTAACTGAACATGTTGCACCATGATTGTAGATACATTGCAAAATAAAAATAATAAAAAAAAACATTAATAACAGCCTAATAGCCTGAAACTAAAAGAAATATTTGGAAACTTTACACATAAGACATAATCTGCATAGAAATTGTCCGTCACCGTCAATGCTCCTGTTTTTTTGTTTTTTTTTTAAGATCATCAGGGTTGTCAGGTGAGAGGAGACTTAATCCTGCCTTTAAAACATATTATGTCAACACGAAACAAGTTTTAATGACATTTTCAAGCGTGTCTGGTCGTTTAACTGTAATGTGAGTTTTTTAGGTAAAGTTATTTCTGTTATTGAATAGTTTGGATGCATACTGTATAAGAAAAGAAAACTGGCCGCATTCAGAGTAAGTTTTCCTGAACCTTGTCTTCTTATTGGATCCATGTGCAGTAATGGGGACGTTTATCACGACGTGATGACATTTATGCATTATTTGTCAACGAGAGCATTGTAAAAGCTGGACACAGAAAAATTATTTTTAGCCTTCTGGCAGGCTGTGAAACATCCATCAACATTTATTTATTTACTGTAACGGTGGAAAAGATGTTTCAGAACATATTATTACTGACTTTCAGTACAGCTTGAATACCAATAACAAATGTCATTACAAAACTTCAGTGACAGCTTTGTAATAGGCCAGATTAGAAGAGGAGGAGTATTAAAGGAAAGAGCATTATTTAAGGATACCACCACAGTTTTAACGTAATTATTTATTATCATTATTTATTCAAGCTTACTTAACAGAATCTGATAGACAAGTTACTTAGTTACTCTGTGTACTTAATAAGGTACACAGAGGTAGTACACAACAATAATAAAGATTTATGTTTATATGGATTATCACTAGGTATTAAGCTGAATTCAGCAGATAAGATAAAAGCACTTCTAGAACTGATGGCAAAGCAACAATGACACAATGGACAGAAAAACTGTTATACTAACGTTAGAGCCTGACCAGTACATCAGAATGGTCAACATTATCAGCCCAAGCTTATTACAGATATATTGGTATCAGCATATTTACCAACAGTATCAGCTCTACTGTATATTGTCATAGCAGAGGCTTTTATCATTGAGAAGCAACTGCAAGCTAAAAATGTGTAAAATGATCTAAATGTCAATTAGACTAAAGGTGGACGTGAAGAGATATGGGTTGTAGTTTTTGCCACAGTGGCAAGAAAAGTGCCTTTTGTTTCTTATGCACACTGGACAATGTTCTGCTCGGTGAAGGCCCCTCTGAATCATACAAGCTGCCCTCCAAAATAAAACTGCAATTTGTCATTGTTCTCAGAATGCTCTTAAAGGGAGCACTAGGCTACCACTTCCCAATAAAATTCAGTCAGCATATGTAGGTGGACAAGAATCACAGCAGTGTATTTAGAGAAGGGTTGCATCCTGTCTTCCTTCTTTTCTACAAATGGCATTTACAAAAGCACATAGAAAGCCGATGATTTATTTAAAGGGCCCAAGGGTATTTGCCCTGTTGCTTAAGGGTCTTATGCACCACTGCTTTGAAGTACTGAGCAGTTCAAGGGAATGTATAAATGGACAGAGGCTGGAGATTGAAAGGCGAGGCTTTCAAACTTGGGGTTCATCGAAAGTCACAAAAAGCTATTTGGGCTCTAAAAGGAAGCGAGTGTTTAAGTTACTGAAAGGTTCATTCTCTACAGACAATAAGTAACATTTCACATTAACAGGATATTTTCATTTTTCTATTTTTGCCAGTGGAGCTATTATCTCTTCATCACTCGTGTTGAGGTTTTCACCCAACCTTAAATTGTATCCTATCGCAAATAGCATGTACTATACAGTACCTGTGCTCTCATAAATGCATGTTTTCATCTGTTCAAAACGTGTGCATTTACCTGACCTACTTATGGTTTTACTGTTACTGTAGCCATCCTAAGAAAAAGAAGTCTGAGCAATAGTGAAATTACACACCACTGACAGTGCTTCAATTTAAACAGCCACAAAACCATTAAAATTGTGCTACATCATGATTACCATACTATAATACTCCACTGTGACAACACAGCCAAAAAGTGTATTCAAAACACCTGCAGAAATGTTGACACTGTTAACTATAGGTTTGATCTGACTCGTGACCGGACAACTGAAAGGAATTCACCAAATGACAGCTATGTGAGGCCATCAAGTGCCTGAAATGATCAAGAAAATAATGTTGTTAATCACTGGACATACACGTGCTTATTAACTGTGATCGCCACTGAATACACATCAATCTACTTTGGAGAAATACATGCTCCAGTGGAGAAATAAGAAATCTCTATATCAACCCTGTAATTATTCCATTTATGGAGAGAAAAATGGACAGCACTGTCAAATATGGCCTTAAAGAGAATTCAACTTTAAAGGTTAGATTTGTAAGGAAGCTATGCATACAACACACATGGAGCTTGGTCTCCACCTACTGGCAAATAAAAAAGTAAGGCCCCTCAACAAAGAGAGAAAACAGTCTGTGGGTCTGCATGAACATCAACAACAGGACAGTGAAATAGACTGTGCAGCCAAAAACCAGACTGATCACATTTTCATATTTAGCCTGTTACTGTAGCCTTCAACAATGTATGACTTTGCTCAGACTCAGCACACAGTCCTCCCATCCTGTCATCTTCACAAACATCTCTTCACTGCAGAGACAGAGTTACAAATACACATCATGAATCCCATTTGACTTTCAAAAATAATCAATAATAATACACGGGCTGACACATATTTAACCCTAAATATGCTAGGCAACTGATCAGAAACAGACAATCTCACAATATAATACTATATATACACAATGCTCAACACCTATTGTTGTGACTACATCTGGCATAAGAGAAAACAACTTCAAATCGTATCAGTGTAATGACCTGAGGAACATGTCACGTATTAAATGCTAGCACCTCGAAGTGGAGTACATTTGCAATTTAAATTTGCTTCATTTCAAAAGATATGCTCTCAGGAACTGAGTGCAATATCAATCAAAACTGGAAGGCTCTGATTTTTGTATTTTAGTTGGTTTTACAAGCCCTCAACCTCCCTTATCATCAGCTAAAGGTTACAACACTGCAACACATTTGCAAGCAGCAGATCATCCTGCAGCACACAGCCCCAGAGCTATGATCACATGTATACATGCCTGAGGCAAGCAGCAAAATCTTTCAAACTTCTCTCTTATCCCTTTCCTAGCTCCTGGAATACATATTCTTGGTATGTCTAATATTTTTCAGTTCGATAGGAGCATTTTTATAAAGGGAAACTCTTCTGTAAAAACAGTGCATAATCAACACATTTATGTGGATTTAAGTCTATAAAAGGGCAGAGCATGAATGCCACAATATGAGGTGCTTCTTGACACGAGGCAATTTTAGCAGCCACTCAAAACAATTATAAACTTTTAGAGTGTGACTTTCACTTCCTAATCAGACAGAGGAATACTTAGTAAACTAACTTCCAACTATATGAGGTTTTCCTTTGATGTGTGACAAATTGAGTGTAACTGCTTCACCGTGACCACGGTTTCCAGGCAGTTTGGACATTAAATGAATTAAATTACTGACGGGACACAGCCTTGCATTCAAGCCTACAGAATTACTCATTTCTCAAATCTCCAAACAGCAAAGTTTCCATTTAAGGAGATGTCTAATCCAAACTACACATAGCAACATAGGAAATCAATCTTGTGTATGAAATCGTATTTGCGTGTCCAGAGGACAATATACTTGAATGCTGGATTCACGTTCAGTGCTCATGGTCTGTGAAAGCCAATTTTCTGATGTCACCATACCAGTGGAAGCTGTTTCTTTGATTAGGCTGTCTGGGCAAGGAGACAGCTTGTCTTCCTTGCATTTGGCATTTCTGAACAGACGGTACATAACAGTGTTGCTGACAGGCACTTTAAGCCAGCATCTGTTAGAAAACGTGTGATCTAGTGTCTTTGGCATGACTGAATTTCATATTGTCAAAGACAAAAAAAACTCATGTTATCCCTTAAGATGGCAATCATGAAGAACATTTCAGTGGCACTAATAGCTTTGAGTTAGGCATTTATCAGCCAAATAACCTGGATTGAGTCCCCATGAACCGAAACCACAGACAAATACTAGAATTATGGAGGAATCCATGGGGACTGGACCTGCCTTCTCACAGCAAGACAATCAGGCAGTATCAGTCCAAACCCACTAATGACACAACACAGTACGCCACAAGCCAAAAACAAATTGTCAGCACCAGTGAAATGTTATAATTTTGCTGAATGCAAGCTAAATGTCACAAATATGACAAGTGAAATAAGTGACGACGAGCTCGGTAGCGCATGGTTGTCTTGGAAAGTAACACTGTGCATAGTGTTTTTGTTGTTGTTGTTATTTTATTTTGTTTGCCAAGTAGAATAGGGCAAGACCTGAGATGACTGCAAATGCTGTAAACAAATCCTCAGTTTTTCCATATGGCACTCATTAGGAAGAGAAAATGATGACAAGAGAGTAATCAACTCATAAAATCCTGCCACAAGCTGGATTGTACGTACATCCCATTTTTATTTATATATCCCTTACCATGTGACAAAATACCTGTTCAATAAAAAAAATGTATTGTTCAGTACCTACAAGTGTCATAACTGCAGCAGTTATTTACCTGACTTCAACAATTTCGCACCTCAACAGCTCTTGCTGCTATTAAAACACCTTTTTCGTGGCACATTTTTTGAGTTGTCATAGCAGGAAAAGGACAGGTGAAACAAATTTTGTAAAAGCAACATTGTGGAACCTCTCTACAGTAAAATAAAAGATTTTCAATAATTTTGTTGCTACACTGTAATCAAGAGAATGGTGTCTCCGTCATTCCCACGCTGCGCCCCGTACACCTGTTTCTGCACTACGTAACTTTATGCTACAGGTACGATTTCCCATGAGAAGTATGTAAACTGGCTCAATTTTATGGAGAAATAGTTTTCCCTCAGATGTCCTCTGCTCAGTGGATGTTGCTCAGCTCTCTGTGATTTACAGTTTCCTTATGAACATTAAACTAATGTAAACTATAGCTGCCGTTAGCTAATCTTAGCTTAGTTAGTTAGCCGAGCTGTCTGGACCGTGAGCTGAGCGGACCGGGGGAGCGTTAGTGTTTGTACCACTGGCACAAGAAGAGGTTTTCAGGGCCGGGGCGCGGTGCAATCTGACAGGGAGCAGAGTTGTTGTTGTGCCAGAACCAGAGCTAGGCAAGTGGGCAATGTAAATGAACTCAACAGCCTCTTGTTAACATAATGGCAGAGAGAAGAGACTGAAGGACGCTGACAGGGGAAACTAAGAAGAGAAAAGGAGCAAGTGACTTAGCAAGAGGCCATCAGACAAGAGTAAATCTTGTCCGTATTTATGACAGTGGTTTCTACACAGTGTTGTTTTAACGATACCTCAAGTCCATCAAGTGTTCCAGTAAGCCATGACAGCGAGGCAGCTCGCACAATACCAGAAACCTAGAAGTAGCTCACCTGAATGGAATGTAGTCGTTTTCATTGTTAGCAATTACATCTGTGCTTTTCCTGCTATGACAACTCAAAATGCCTGCTGTGAAAAGGATTTATTTTCTATCATATTTTAGTTTGGCATGTGTAAAACTGTTCTGACAATGACATTCTTGCGGAGCTCCTTTTTGTGGAGATCTCATAGCCTGCATGCATTTAACATGCCTCAAAGTCCTTGAACAGTCACACGAGTTTTGATTTTTCAGGCTAATTCTTCTGCACAGGTTGAAGTTGAGGCTGAGCTATACTGTAATCACTGTACATGAAGCCAATGAATTATATGCCCCAATAAAAATGATGAAAACCTAATAGCAGTCTGACAAATATCAATCAAGCTCAGTCTGAACATTCATGCACAGTTCTCAGATGACGTCTACTGCAGCAAAATAAGCAAAAACACTTGTGTGGGTGAGCCACTGGTGTGAAGGGAGCTATATGTTTCGGTGAGAAAAATATACTGTACATATTTGCTAAAGCTGTGAAGTTACCATTACTTTGAACACACTCTACTTGGCTTACCACAGGCTGTAGTACCATAACAAGAAGGCAAACTTACAGAGTAAATCAACCCACTGCTGTTGTCAATCAGACTGAAACAATCTGCTGTTTTCAGCTGTTTTCACAGCCACTATGTTAAACCTGACTAACCAGCCTTATGAACAAAGTCATCAACTTGCTTCATAAGCACATGATTTCCTCTTCTTATCCTGATGTCGTCACATGAAGGAGGAAGAGTCTGTACCAAATCACGTGCAACAGATCAATATATGCAAAGCAGCATACTTGATGCTTGATGAAACTACTGGTCTCCATGAGGCAATAAAGCTATTTCTGCAACACAGCAGGGTCCAGCAAAGAAAATATATTATGAATACAGAGGAAAATTTGATATTATACAAATATAGAAATGTAGAAAATGATAAAGTCTATGAATGCAAGTGCAAATATTGTATAGAAGTAAATATATTCATCACTGCCCATCATTGCGACACAGTGGGTATTATATCAATGAGCCTCATAGTGTCCCAGGTGGAAGAAAAGGAAAAGGCAAAGGCTTTCTTTAGGATGATTGTTAAAAAAAAAAAAAACAGGCTTGGGTTGCAATATTTTTCAGCAAGGCTAGATATGTCATCTTAACACCTGCTTGGAAGTAAATCAGAATATCTTATATACCTGTACACCTGTTAACCCTGATTACTAGGGCTGGGAGGATATGTTGCTTGCCCAATTCAGTGTCATCATGATACTCGGGGTGCAAATTCGATGTTTATTGCAGCTTGTATTGTACAAGTATTGCTATTCATTCTGTATAACATGAGTCATATTTCCAAATTTCAGCAGCATCATTGCTATTCTGCACATAAAAGTGGAAATAAAACACTTTTAGTGACATAATCACAAAACAACTAAACTCAATTCAAAGAAATGGCTATCTAAAAATACATTCCTTAAGTTCTGCATTAATCCTTCCTAGTTAAGATTTTTGTACAAAACATTCTCTATTTCTTATGTGCATTAGCATAGACAGGTATTAAGAGAATGCACTTACTGTAATATCCATATAGCACAGTGTCTTCAATTTGGCCCCTTGTCTCATTGTTTGCTGCCCAATCCTGGATGTTACCCAAAGAAAAGTCCATGGTGAAAATTAGAATGAAGTTCAACAGTAAAAGGAATAACACAAGTAAACCAATCAATGAAAACAGGCATCAATTTGATTATTTAAAAAAAACAATGAGTATAGAAAGTAGTGTGGTAATTAACAACACAAAAGGGGAAATATGCTACATTTTGGATTCTGTATGAAGTTATATGCATGAAACAAAAACTGCAATACACAAATTCAAGAATGAATCCAAGATTCCTGGAATGGATTAAATCATGCCAAACTAGCAAGCATGTGATTTATATGAGAGCTCTGGCAGCTTTGTTTGTCTAACTGAATTCACACATACAGAGAATGACGCAAGACTGACAGGCACGAGGGGAATAACTCAAAACTGTCAGACTTTTGTCTAAATCTATTTTTATTTATGCATGGCACAGAAGTGAAGTGTCCAACATACACATACATTTCCAGCATTTTATTTTAGGAATAAATTCTCCAATTGGAAAAAAAAAATGGAAATCTGCAAAAAGGTTCAAAACAAGATATTGTATTTGAAGAACAAAAGCCTGAAAGAAAGTACTTGTGCTTTTTCTGTCAGTTTCTGCAGTGTCATGATTCTTACTGCTCTGAGTCATGCAAAAATGATCTTTTCCCATCAGACTCTAGTATTCTTCCGTTTTTCTGTTTACAGTTGTTTCATTTCAACAGAAAAGCCACCACTTGCTTTCATGGCTCTCTGTTTCTTTCTTCTCTTTTTTTTATATTATTATTACAAAGTGTAAACAACAAGCGCTCACAAAAAAATCATGTTTGATCAAGTAAGTGAGGGATTATGTTCCTGATGAGATAACAGCCTATGTTAGGTAGTATAAACAGAAACAACCAATACCCTTAAGCAATCAAAGCAGCTCACAGCCCACACATAGCAACAAGTTACCTGCTATTCAAATGGAGCTATCATTACGCACTTTGCTAAAGCGTCAAATAGATGGAGAAATTAAATGTCTTGGTAAAAACGAACAAACAAATTTATGAGCCAAGAAACGCATTCAACTTTTAGATTGGACAAAAACAATGTCCACTTTGTCTTTCGAAAATTACAAAGCAAAGTTAAAAGCTCAGCCTCAGGATAAGTCATTAACAGATTGATTTTACTGGCACTGTTAGAAGAACAGATACTAACCTTATAGGTACCATTGGGGTACTTCATGAATGAAACAAGGAATATATCCACTGGTAGAAGTGCAGACGTTATCAAAGCAATGGCCAGTGCACATATTGCTGTGATAGTTGAAACAACTTCACTCTCCTGACGGCTCTGAAATTTCCGAATGTAGACCCAACAGAAAGCCAAGATCACCTAAAGGAAGGGGGGGAAATTTAAGAGTGAAAATGAGGAACATGATTAGCAAAAAAAGTATTTGGTCTCAAATTTACAGGCAAAAAAATATTACTATTAAATCAGTACAAGAGATTGAAATTTCATTTTTGATATTGCATTTGCATGTGATCTCAGTAAGACTGGTTTAATAAAATTCAAAAGACATAATAATGAAAGAAATAAAACACGAGTTGAATGAAAATATAATATCAAATATGAATCTGATTAAAGACCCTATGACAAAGCCTACCACTGTGTAG
This sequence comes from Protonibea diacanthus, assembly GCA_028641955.1. NCBI lineage: Eukaryota > Metazoa > Chordata > Actinopteri > Sciaenidae > Protonibea > Protonibea diacanthus. The sequence continues at coordinate 14,571,063 of CM053989.1, forward strand.
GTTACACTGAACAGTGTTGCACTGATTTACTTGTTGAACATCATCATACCAAGTTAACAATATTGTGTCCTCCACTATGCCTATTTAATAAGGATGCAGCAATTAAACAATGTTGCTGACTAACTGCTATTTATAACGCCACCATTTTATAATGGTGAGTGTTTCTGCCACATCAATGAAGCAGCGCTGAGTTAAGAATTGGGATTTTAAAACAACATAAACCAACAGCAATAACAAAGCAGCAAGAGGAGCAAAAACAGCATGAAAATCTACTATAGGGCAAAACACCTGTATAAGATATGTTCTTAATTTCCTTGTTTTATTCTTACTAAAACTGCAAAAACAAACAAAAAAAGCTCATGTGATTTCATACAAAAAAATAAATGAATGCATTATAATCGTGAAACCTGGATTCATCTATAAACACTGCATCCCTACTTGGTCAACACGGTTTAGAAACTTTAGCAACAATGTGTGTGTGAGTGCCAAAAAGGACCAAACCAAAGTGTTTACCCAACACGTAGGGAATTATATACTGAAAATAACCTGACTGCAGGTGCTTTGGTGCAGATGATCTGATTATATCATACTTCCCTCCTGTTATCCTCTTTCAGCATAGCAGTGACTCACCAACATTGTTAAGGGCTGACAAGAAAGAACGCAAAGTTGCCTTCTTATAACAAGCGGAATTAATGGACAATTATGTACAACCGTTTTAATCCTTTGAACTAGTTCATGAATGTGCTAATTTATTCTGTCACTTGCTCTGCTTAACATGAAAAAGACTAAAAAACAGAGGAACAGGGATTGTCATTGTAACCGGCAGGAAACTCATTAGACAAGAGGAACAAAATCGGGGCTTCAAAATGACAAGGTCATATTCTAGGCACACAAGCTGTAAGAAGTGAGGACACTGCTAAAACTAGTCCCTTTAGATCAAGGGCTGCCATTCACAGACGGGATCAATTAAAGGCCCACAAGCCTTAAGCCTCTGGCTGCTTGTTTTGCCAGGTAATGACGCGGGCTTTGCATCCCAATAGGATCCACTGAAAGGTTTGTTCATATCAAAGGGCTGCTGGAGGTGGGTAGGGAAGCGTAGCAGTTTATTGGCATCCAGGCATTCTTCTGGACGGCTACTGATTTAGCCATGTGACTCTGAATGACAGCTGTGATAATGAGAGCTAAACTGGGCAGCAGATTACCTCGCTGAGCAACTTTAAGGCATTCGTGTAAGTCCTACTAAAGCCATATCCTGTAAATGAGTAAATAAAAAATATGACTGACAGGAAAGGCTACATATGACCTGTATCTGTGATGAAAAGCAGTCTTTGCTTTTTATTCCCAACAGTTAAGTTATTCAATTTCAGTATTCATTCAAGTACCTTTTAAAACCTTGTGATGAAAGCTAACTTGTCGAACAGCACAATTGGCTGCTGTTTAAAAGAAACATCTAACCGGAGAGGTTAATTTTCTTTATAATAAGGCAGGATTATCCGCCATTGTTCTTAGTAGCATGAATTTAAAGGTACACTAAACACCAGACTGAGCGCCTCTTACAAAACAACTGCTTGTTAAGTGTGTCATGGCTAATGGTATCGTTAGCTTAAACCAATATTGACGTTAGCCACATCGCTCCGTTTTAACACGTTAACCAAGCGACCAGTTCACCTGCTAGAAAGCCTAAAATCAACTACATTTCGCCCTGACGCTTGGCGAAGCGATGAAACGACTTCATACGTGCTTACCAAAAGTATAAAGGTGAAAATAGACCACCCGAGCAGAGACTCGGAGAGCAACGACTGAGCCGCCATCTTCACTTCCTGCAATAACAAACCCACGTGCTCCCGCTGACGTCACGTGTGCGAGCGGCAGCCGTGACGTCTCTGCACAAAGTCCATCTGTCTGCTGAAATGTCCATATGTGTGTCTTGATAAGTCCATATGTGTGTCTTGATATGTCCATATGTGTGTCTTGATGATTACAGGAGTTTTTGGTGAACTGTGGAATTAAACAGCTTCACTGGTGATGGGACAGCACGACAGAGAGGCCACATTAACACTGTTACACAGAGCAGATAAACAGATATCAACAATATTAAAAGGTGCCAAAAGAACTAAATATTCAGGGCCTGTTATTCTCGAAGTTGTTGTTTTAAAGATAACCATCAGGGATGGCACTGTGTTAAAACACTAAATGACATGTAAATGTCCTGCATTCAAGATCCAAGTTAAAAGTACAGAAGTATTATCAGCAAAATGTTCTGTTATTATATATTATTATTATTGGATTGGTATTCCTAAAGCATTAAAGGTCCAGTGTGTAAGATACAGGGATAATATACATTACTATGTTTATGTGTATGCCTGAAAATAAGTGCTATTGTAACCTTAGAATCAGCTTTTTATATCTACAGATACCGCATGTCCTCTTCATGGATGCATTACAGAACTGGATACTGGAGCCAAAAATGGCATCTTTTCAATCCAATGAAAATGCTCAGCAGGCACAGGCACCAAAAAAAAAAAGTTTTCTAGCTTCTGACTTTATAATGGTGGTCTATGGGGAAAATGCTTTTCTGGCTTAAAAGGGAATTTTTTCCCACTAAAGTAAAGGTGAGCAGCAATGCTGTATCCAAGTTCTATGGTATCTTCCATGGATTACACGTGTTGCAACACTATGTTTCTACAGTAGCCCAGAACACTGGCTCTAGATCTAAGTTGTTTCAGTACAGTACTTGTCTCATTAGTGGAAAGTGACTTCATGTCTTTAGTTACTGTCTACCACTTCACACAACAACATTAGACTGACACTTATCTTTTATCTCCAATTTTCTATAAAACCACATGGCATCAACAGACTATAGAGGGCAGATGAAACACCTCTATGTCTCATTTGGGATCAAAGGTCATTCTTGCCCTAGGGCCACATCAAGGTGTGCTAAGCAGTGGGGTATGGTAGCCCTACTAAAGGTGTACCTGGGTCAAATACACAGGAACAGGAGACATTTGGACTACCATTTAAACACATTATGTCACACACAGTCTAATCTACAAATCACAGAAGCATACACAATTGTATTGTTAGAAAGTTGGCAATTTTTCAAACTCTTACAGTATATAAGCCATATTCACATTCAGCATTCTTTCAGTATATCCAAAAAACTAACCTGGTTCATTATTAAGCTTTACATTTGCTGGAAAAGTAGAAGTAGGTCACTGGAAATTAGGGTGCAATGCACCTGTAGCTGTATTCCCATGTGTGGAGCAGATCATTGGGGTAATACTTGCTATCAATTATCCACCGCAGTGGCCCACACCAGAAAACAGCCACTATCTTTGGTGCTGAAGGAAGTCCCCCAGCTGATATGATAGTGTATTTCTGGTAAAATTCATATTGTTAATGAGGCAAATGCAAAATTCCATCTTTCTCCAGTTGTCTACTGACTAGCAGCTCACTGGAGGAGTATCTGTTGTGAGGAGCACAGAGCTACTTTTTATGCATAACAAACATTTTTATTCAGTTTTCTTTTGTGGCCTCGGTCTCTTAAATATATACATTTCTTTTGTAGTTTATATTCTCTTTTCTTTCTGCCTTCTTTGGTTAGCAAACAAAGATGTGTGAATTTGATTGCAGAGACGGGAGAGTGGAGGTTAGCTCTGACACTGTAGGCAATAATCAGTATGCCTTCTATCTTGTGATTTACATTTGTAATTTCTTCTAGGACCTCAGGAATATGTAAACTCAATATTTATTTAGTCCCTACACACATGTGTCACATAATTGCCTATGTTGAGTCATTTTCATATGGGTTTCAAAATATAACAAAAAACAGTACTGTCAGATATCTCTGCTGCAACTTGAGAAACTTGTTAAGGTGTTTCTTCTTTTATATTCTTCAGCTGAATGACTGGGGGGGGGCATGAATCCCTAAAAGCAACTGTATGTATTTATTTCAAGAATAAAAATGCATCTATAGCAATACCACTGAAATTTTCAAGAAAGTTGACTCTTAAGAGATATGACTTTTCTGTTTCATTCAGCAGGGGATCCAAACTTATGCAGCAATGGGATTATATAAACTTTTCCAGACTCTATGTGAAATGTAACAATCAGCGTGGGGTTTTTTGTGCATGGAGAGGTTTCACCCATACGCCAGGCACACTCAGCATTTCTTTCAGTTCTTATCCAATTTATCTTTCATGCAGACCCCATGGTATCTCAATATAAAGAATTTGCTGCCTTTTCATTCCACCAGCCTTTTCACAGTTTTGAGCACATAATGTCAGGAGAAGTCTACTTCATTTATGGAGTATATTGTCCCTTAAATTACAACAGTGTAAGAGGGTGCAGTCATGCTTCACCATGTCTGGAATTATTGAGACGAAATTAAATTATTACTTGAGTAATTACTTTTGCAAGGGGCAGACTATAACAGCCGACGGTGACATTGAGGCTCTAAAGTTTCTGAAAGTGAAAATAATACATCTCTATATTGTATTGGGGGAATTAGTCTGTTGCTAATTGGGATGAAGAACATTCTTACCAGTTAATTAGCTGGTCACTACTGGTTTGGACACTTTCAAATTCAACTCACTAAAATCAATAGCCATATATCTAAACTTCATTTATGCCCCTGACTTTAAAAATTTTAATTAAACTAATGTAGTTCATTCACAACCCATTATTCACTTTCACAGGGGAGGTAGGTCTGCTTAATTCATGCAACCTTTCAAAACCGCAAATGCCTTCATCACGCAGCTTGGCAATGTGCCCTAATGGAAACCATGTACCTAGTCTATTAAAAGGGGCTTGCTGAGAAAAAGGTAGGAAATTGTCACAGTTTTTGTCAATCAAGGAAGGATTTTTTTTTATCCTTCTTTTCATTTCATAATTATACTAGTCAGCTGCAAGGATTCATGCAGTGTGCAGATTGCAAAGCCAATGCAATAAATTCAGTGTTTTCTCTACAGCATGATGTTTCTGTCGCAGCAAAATTATAAGTAATTATATTATCACATTCATCTCTCATCCACTCCTCTGTTGTTTTTTGACGAGCTGAAGCTTTGCTGCAGAAATACTTCCAAATATGTTCAATAGCTGTGGCCCTTAAGCACTTACACCCCAATCAAATTTGTCCTTTAATTCTGAAAATCAAAATGCACTCTCACCATTTAAAGTGACCTCTTCTGATTGGGTGAGAAAATAAATGGAGCACACGTGACTAAAGCAGACAGTGATAGAGCACAGGGATTTGGTTGGATGTGGACTGGGTGTATGTCGTTGTCATTTTGATGTGTGATGTGGGCTCTGTCTCTAAGCATATACTGTATATGTACATGTGTAATTTCTAATTTAGCATGACTAAAGCTGCACTGTTACCAGCTAAATTATCTTAGTAATGTTGAGTGACCTCACCTTACTCTAACCTTGATTATCACGCAAACTTAGGGCGTGTATCACCCCTGTATTTGCAGGTAAATCCATCATAGGCAAATTTATGCAAAGCATCATGTGATCGTTACACGAGAACAGGATGCCGAAGAACACCAGCAATGCAATGTAGTGTAAAGCGTGCAGTGTGTTGTACTGACTGCAGATTAACATGCACACATTCAATGCTGCAATGTTGGTCAGACTAAACAAGACATTTGCTGACAGTGCTTTAAATTGTGATGGACATTTCTCTAAACTAATGAAATGTTGAAACTAATCAACAGATAATGACTAAAATAAGCAGCCCTAAAGCAATTGCTGCAATAAACATATCAAGTAAAAAACTGTATACTCTATAGGCTATATATATATGACCTCTAAAGTAAATTCCATTTTAAGTTTGTGTTACCTTAGACTGGCTTTGGTGAGTGTGATTTAACGCAGTAATGAGAATAATCATGTCTACCATACCGCCTGCACTTGTGCCTCATGTTCCTAACTTGTTCCAAACCACTGAGTGTTTGAGTTGATATCAAAGAGAACCTGTTTCACACAGCTACTCCAATGCGGTTGCCAAGAAATGATTTTCTTTCATTAACTTTCAATAGATTAGTCAATTATACGATCATATTTCCCATAGAACTAGCTTCGGGACAAACCGACATGTTATTGTATCTTTTTTAATTCTTTTTTTTCTTTTTTTCTTTCTTCTTGTCTACATACTGGATGCTTTCATGCCCAGGTGAGCTCTCAGAAATGATGAATGACACTACTTAATGGCTTTTGTGATTTTTTTTTTTTTTTTTATGAGAACATGAAAGGTAGACATCAATGGTTATGTCTGCATACAGATTAGTGACACACAGTGTGCTGCGTTTGTCTTGTGCTTTGCCATATGTCAGTTTAGTAAGTGATCCTCTGAAATGGACAGGTGTTTTGCTTCCAAACCCCTTCAACAATAGCGACTTAACTGACCTAATGAACAATCAGAAAGCAGTCATTAGCTCGCCTGTATTCAAGGCAAATGTCTGTTTGCCAAAAACAATAGTGTTTGCTGAGGTTATACGCACATATCTAGTATAAATATGACAATACACACATGCATACACACACACACACACACACACACACAAAGAGGAGAGTGCTCTGTTTATTATACGTGTTCATTATTCAGTGCACCTATGCCGCATTAAAGGAAGCAAAACAAAGTTATTCAACAGAAGATTGTTGTTCTGTGTTGTTAAAGAACACATTTTCTCATTAAATGTTCACCTTGAAAGAAGATTCAGATCCTTGAATCATTCAGTCAAAAGAGATACTTCATCAAAGATGACATAGTGTAGGCTGCAGCATGGGATGTTGGCCACTGCACACTGAAAGCTTGTGGTTTGTATGCAGCTTATGCTCAACGTGTTATCTTAACAATAACAAGTGCTGTGACATGGTGAACTGGTCACATTATTTTCATTTTGAGAAAACATTGTGAAAACGGTAAATAATAAACAGATTATACAGTGACACACTGAAACTCTGGAAGCTGAAAGTGTGCTTTATCCTGCAGCTACTGCATCAACAAGAAGTCATTTTGTTTGAACGCCATGCCCAGACCATGAATACTATCACTGAGAGCAGTTCCAGTCAGATCAATATACCGTAAATGTGTCCCATATATCAAACCACCACCTTCACATTATCTGAAAAGCAACTCAGAATAACATCAAAATATTCTCTTAAAAAAAAAAAAAAGTTTATGGGTTACATGTTATATATGGGCTACTGTATAAATAAATGTGTGTGTATAGACATAAATCATGGGAAATGGTCATTGGAAATACAGTGAGAGGATACAGTTAAGGCAAGGCAGATGGGCAGATGTTAATGACCACCACAGACCACACAGTGTGTAATGGATGATCTCACCAAAATAGAGCGTGCTATATATATTATCCACGGGGGAATCTGACAAAATATCTACCGCATTGACTTTATTGAAAGAAATTCTAAGAACACCAAGCCATAGAGACACCCAAAACAGAATATTATGCAGAAAGGAGCCCATACCGATCCGGGTTTAGCGCATATTATATATTTATATGCCATACTAACAGCCACTGCAGGGCAGACAAGGTAAGAATTAAGTGACTTTGTGAATCAGTTGCAATCAAGTGCTTCCCATCAAAAAATATTTTTACTATCAGTTTTAGTTTAGTGAGAGTTAACAGTTAGCTTGCGTTAGCTTAGTCATAACTTCTTGCTAACTTAGCTGGCTAGCTACCCGTGAAGACTATAGGTCACACGTAATATACGTGTTTAGACATTGATGGGGGGGGAAGACTATCCGAGTTGTTGTTTTTAGACGGGGGGGGGGGGGGGGGGGGATACAAAGAGTTTTCTGTCTTGACATGATAGGAACAAGCAATAAGTAATAAGAAAGCAAACACATTTAAATCTTTTAATGGTTCTCAAGTTGTCAATTAGCCAAATGACTTCCTTTCTCATCTTGTTTTATCGAAAAACTGTTAAGTGTTATAGACCTTTTTTTCACAGCAGCCACTTACGGCTGACACAGGTGTTTCCAATGACACTGATGAAGGTGCAGTTCCATTTAATGTAGCGGAGCCTTTACAGTGAGCTAACACGCACCACAGCAGCACTCTGACTGACCTGAATGGAACAAACCTTAATTAGTATCATTAGTAACACCTGTGTTTACTATTTCGTGGCTGTGAAGGTCTACTATCAGGTAAATGTATCTATGTATTTGGGGGTTATTTTCATGTTTTGACTATTTTTTATTTATAAGTGATATTTTTAGCTGACACTATGAGCCAGCTATCACTTCCAGGTGCTATTCTCACTTAATTAACAGTATGACTTAACGTTAGCATTCCTTTTTTTTCATTCCAGCTGGATAGAAGTTGGGGGGACCTCAAATATCTTCAAAACACTGGTAAGTGCTGCCAAAGGTTAAGCGAGGTATTCTGCTTTTTATTTTTGAGGAAAGTAATAGCTAACCCAAAATGTATGTTATACGTGTGCCGTGTGTAATGAATACACAGGTGACATGTTCCCATATTTGCCTGACTTACTTCTTAATATCCCACAAACGAGCCACCTTAAAGTCAAACAAATCCATGTGAAAAAACTCTCAAATGCAAAGCGATTTTTGAAGGCATGAACCAACAGCTAAAGATAGAAAAGCACTTTGTTGATCTGAATGAAACATGATTTTTAATCAACTTGTAACAAATCTTTAAAAGAGCAATTTCTGACATTAAGTCTTGGAATATTTAAGTCGTGTTGGCAGGTGCCAGACATGTAAATGTAATGTCTTGAAGTCAGAATCAGCATGACCATCTGTTGCTTGCCACATCCCCTTGTCTCCCTTGTTAACTGACTTTTCACCATGAGTGAACTGTCTATAAATGCCACAAAAATAGTATTTCAAAGGGCATTTTCCCAGAGATGCTAGAAGGAATATATATAGAATATATATATATATATATATACATGTATGTATGTATGTGTGTGTGTGAGTGTGTGGTGTAGTAGCATACATCTTTCCTGAGAGAAAATCTATTCGTAAAATAAATTTCTGATATCTGGTTTAGTTCATATTACTGTGTTCCAAGCAATAATATGAACTGCAGCATCCAAGAAACAAGTCAAGCATATCACATCCTTACATATAAAAGTTGGATATGATTATATTTTTTTACATTTTTTATTAGAAATATAATTACTTAAAGATTGATTGAAATTGAAAATATGTCAATGAAACAGAGGTCAGAGAGACAGCCTACACTTGCTCAGCTACTGCAACAACACTTAAAACCCTAAAGTATTACATTTTTAATGATATGAAATTGGGAAGCTGCTGAGAGTTTTGTCTCCGACTCGATACAGTCAAGGTCAGCTGAATAGACTTTAATTTTAGCTGTTCACACCATTAAAAAAATCAACAGCGAAGTGCCTTTTCGAAACAATGTCCTGGTTACTGTCCTGGATAATACACAGACCTCACTGAACAGCTTTTATTGGAACTGCCAAAGAAATAACCAGAAAACTTTTGACAGCATATGATTAAGTGGGGATTTTAATGTTAGCACAAGCAGAGCACCAACACTAGATTCAAGCTAACAAATGATAGAATTTCATACAGGTTTGGCACACAACACCCACACGCTCTGTCTTTGCCCAGAGAGCAGCGACCAAGCAACAGCATACCTTTTCACAACACTGTGAGTTTGTTCCAAACAAATATAATGAAGCAGGATATGTTGGACTTTTATCAAAAATGATTGCTCTTGTACTCAGAAATGAAAGTGCGTAGGATTAATGACATCTAGCTGTGAGGTTGCAGATTGCAGCCAACTGAATACCCCTCCCCTCACCTCCGGTGGCTGCCACTTCAAAAACATGCAAAAATGTGAAGGCCTTCACTAGATCCAGTGTTTAACGTGTGACCCTTTAAGGTTAGGGCAAGATTTAATAAGTGTTTAATTCTGCTACTGCAGAAACATTTCGGTGCAACATGTCGGGCTCTGTGGAATAGAACCTGCTTGCTCTGTAAATATGTTGGGCTCACTCTAAGGTAACAAAAGCGCAATTCTCATTTTCAGGTGGTTATGTAATGAAAACATTGTTATGAATATTCCATTTCTGCCAATAGATCCCCTTAGTCCTACACACTGGCCCTTTAACGGATCCTAATGTGTGGTTAGGCTAATAATTACCTCAGTGAGATAAAATTAAGACTTATTTATAAATATTTACATTCCATCAACAATTTTATTTTCCTATTTCTCCCCCTATTTTCCCCCTATTCTCAGTCATGTTCATTCTTGTGTAAATACTTTCACAGAGCATTTCTCAAACTACAATCATCTCCAGGGTATTTTAGAGCCTCCTGTCAGCTCTGGGGACCTTGGAGTTTATAAAATGTCACTCCAGTTTGGTGTGCTTGGAACACTTACCTTGATGCAGCAATTGGTGGGTTGCATTTGTCGCCTGTTTTGCACTGACAGACACTCTATCAATTTAGTGACAGCAAAGGCACACACGTTCAGGTGATTTAGGTGTTTAGAGGACTAACTGTGATGTCAAGCTGTAGATGATGCAGTATCCGGAGACTCTGCTATATATGTTTTCTCTGGCAGTAGATTAAATTACTGTATTAATCCACTAATTAAAAATTGCACCATTTGATCAAAAATGATCTGTTTTGTTTCTTATAGTTCTGTGTCAATCTTGACTGATGTGTAGGTCACATCATGACAGATGAATTTTAGGGTACAGTCTGTAGGATCTGCACATACTGAATATGAGAAGGCAGGAATTTATCTTATGGTTAAAACATTAAAAACACATTTCATACTAATGTACCTCCTTTAAGGACATACAGTACTGTATGTGAAGGGGCTGTTAAATGGTAACCTACATGATGTAGCCTGCGGGTCCATCAAGGTGCCATACCTTTTTCATTATTTCACCATGGCCCCAATCTTGCCCTAACCTTAAAGGGTCAATTCACCCATATGAAAAATATATATATATATATATTTTCCTAGTGGTGCTGAGCCATTCAGATACGTTTGGAGGCACACAGCTGAGACTTCTGTTGCCACCCCAATACAACAGAGGTGAAGAAAAATGGGGACAATGTTTCATTTCAGAATTATCCATCCACACACCCCACAATGCACTTTTTTTATTTCACTTATTTTGTATAGAAGAAATCAATGGCATCTTGAAAGGAAGCTGGAGTTCCCTCCCTACATGTCAGGTTAACTAAATACTTTGTTCAATGTAAAATAATCTGCAGATGGAGATCATCCTTTTTCTGTTGAATGGAGAAACTGTGTGCCTCTGAATGCCTTGTTATCAACCCATTGTTGATTCAAAAAAAGACATTCTTGCTGAACTACTGGTAAAATGAGAGTGAGGGCATGAATCTATCAGGCTCAGTTGATGGAGAACTGGAGCTGATACAGATACTAAGTAAAAATAAACACATCAGCATGGCAGCTGAAAAGAGAGTCGGTTTGCTGAAAATGGATGTTTGGGATGGATGGATAGATAATAGTTTGAATAAAACTCTCCCACAACATTAACATCACTTTCATGCGAACTTGAAATTTCCAGTGACAGAAAAATAAAGATAGCCTGTTCTGTGTGTTAACTGTTCAGCTGCTAACGATTCAAATAATTCAAACAAAGAATCAGAGAGAGCAAAAAATAATGCAACCACTCAAAAGTAAAAACGGTCATGTTTGCATAATTTCCAATAAAGAAATGTAGCCATCTGCTTAATTTGTTGTCTTCAGTTGTTCTTGAAAAACATTCACTCTTTGTTTCTTTCATCACTCTGCTGAAAAGCTTGTCTGTCTTTGTGTGTGTGTGTGTGTCCCTGTGGTGAAGGGGAGGGTGCACTGAAATCATCTGTCTAAACAGTTATGTGTGTGGAGCCTGAACACCTGTTTCTGTGGGGTGTCTTGAACTGCTGGTGTCTGTGTGTGTGTCATTTCAACAAAAACTTCAGGGGGACAAAGTACCTGGGCTTAAACTTTAATTTAATTTTCACCAACAGCTTCAGTTATTCAAACAAGGTGGTGTGGACAAACTCTGTCCAGACACATTTTCAACACGGGCAGACAGCTCAGTGGGGTTTTGAATAATGGGGGAATTAACAGTCTATTGATACATTAAGACCATTAAACCTACATTTCAAACTTACTACAAAGATTCTGGTGGATGATCAGTACAGTATTATAACACAGTGTGCTGTAGCACTAGGCCTGCCTTTACAGATGAGAGCTGTCACTTCATTATGTGTGATCATTTAGAGCCTGTACCGCTCATTATGCACGCCTAATGCGTGTAATGAATACACAGGTGAGATTGTCTTTTCTTCTGCCTCCTGTGAATGAATGATGCGTTAAGACTTTTTGCATTGTTCCCATATTTACTTATATTTAATTCTTAATAAGGAGCCACCTTAAAGGCAAACAAATCCATATGAATGAAGGCCTGCATTCAGAACACTTTGATAAGATGAAAATACATCAAACGGTGTTTAATTCCCGCACCTGGCTCAAGTTAAAGAAGACAGTTTGTTTGAAACCCCCCCCCTCCCACGCCCCACCGTTGGACATTTATTTCCCCCTCAATGTGAAAGCTTTCGGTGTGTGTTCCTGTTGTTTGCTCAGGTCTCTGTCAGTGCATTTCAGTGATAATGACAGAGTGGGAGGGCCACTCGGAGCAACTAATAAGGACCGCGATCTAGCAGGCGATCCCACTGTGACTTTTATTTCCAAGTCCTGGAATCCGGAATCAAGACTGATCGCAATCACACATGGATTATGCTTTTTACGCTGTTTTTAATTTCTTTTTGCCCTAAAGGAAACTTTCTCAGCGACTGTAAGTACTTATACAGCACATTCATTTCACTGTAAATTAAAATTTAAAAAAATCGGCATGGGATAAATAAGAGCGTGTTAATGTTTTGAATCTCCTCTGTAGCGGACACCTTTGCATCCTTTGTCGCTCGGTGTTTAAGTGTTTTATTTTGTAGGCACGGTTTGATCTTTCTAAGTTGCCCGTTAAGCGGGACGCATGCCTTATGAACAGGTTATTTGTGATTTATGAACGCCCTGCAGCAGTAAACATGTTAGCCCACCGTATTGCATCACTTGTTAAGAGCAAAGTGCGAAATGTGCCGGACACTGAGAAGAAAATCAACCCACTTCATCCCGTAATTACTACAAAATAAAACCACCCAGCCAATCAGCGGACGCGCAGAGAAACACGCTTCTTTAAAAATTTGCAAAGTGTTACAGTGAAGTTATTGCCAGTGAATGAATGATGCGGAGACAAGGCAGACTAACTTCACTATACAGGGTTTAGCCATTCATCCTCAAACTGTAAGATGTGTGTGTGCGTGTGAGTGAGTGTGTGTGTGTGTGTGTGTGTGTGTGTGTGTGTGTGTGTGTGTGTGTGTGTGTGTGTGTGTGTGTGTGTGTGTGTGGTAACAAGCTACAAACAAAAACAAATTAGGATTTAATACATGCAGGTTTACAGGAGACGGTGCAGCAGCGTTTCTGTGCACCAAACTCCATGAGGTAAAACTACGCGTGGTTTTAAAGTACCTATTTAACTCCAACTCAATCCTCATTAATCAGAACCAGTCATGTAAAGATGTAGAGCAACTGTGACTGCAATGTTCGGCTTTAGAGCTGCGTGTGTTGCGTGCATTTTGCAGAAATGACGGGAATAACATTACGCCTTCACACAGACTAGGAATGTGATACCTCTGTAGTGCGACTTGTCTACGGCCCATGCATGGTTGTAGTTGTAAGTGGCACGGTCACTTCATCTCCACGCGCCATGATACCGTGGGCCTGCATGCAAAAACTTTATGATCCAGTGGGAGAAGACACAAGTGCTCGTAGCATGCATGTGGATTAATCACTAGAGGGAAAATTAATTTGGATAAGACTGCTGCAGTTAAAGAAGGAGAGTATCATGAAAAATACTATTGGTCACACTTTGTGAGTGTGTGCATATAAATTAACTTAATGTGTTGTGGGTGTACTATGGTTTGTGGAGGTCAAGTTCATTACTCAGCTCTGGCTTCAGTCCTTTCTTCCCCAGTGGAAATAGATAAATGTGCACCAGGAAGGAAGGATTATACTCTTTTTAACGGGATTACTGCTGTGCTGTTATAAAACTACATCACAGATACTGAAAAGAGCATGTGAGTTATGATTTGCCACTTCATTATGACCTGTGCTGTTGTTTTAAGAGAATAATCACAAAACCTGTGTGAACCCATTTGGCTAATTCTGAGTGTCTTCCTTGTTTTTGAAGTCCTTGAAAGTCCTTGATGGAAAAAAACCCACTTGAACTGCATCTTTCTTTTTGTATTCAGTCATCATCACTATTCTAATACGTAATTCAGAAGGTACTGAACATGTTTTGTTTGAGTTGGAGGAGTTTGCTAAAATACTTTACTAACTTTACTTTGGAACCGACTCTTACCATCCACGATGACTCTGTCCAAAAAAAATTCTTGCCGTCTTTGCAATGGCATGAGAGCAATGTAGAAGATTTGGTTTGGCACCATAGTCAAATGGCTTAAGAGACGTGCTTGTAACTGGAGGTTTCCAGGTTTGATCCTTGTGTCAGACGTCCTTGACCAAGACACTGCTGACAGCTTGCAGATCAAAACATTTTAATAGAGTACTACTGAAACGAAGATCAAAGCTATGGTATTACAACTAAAGCCAGACCAACAGGAGCCAGCAACATTGTATTGTAGATGTATTGAACCTCTCATACAATTACTCTGACACATAGTGTGAGGTTAATTTGAAATAATCTCATTTTGGAAAGAGAGTACAGTACAACTCAACACCCAGTGAAGGGATGATCATTGCAGGGAAAGTAGAATATGATGAAACATCCTAATGTGTATCTTTTCTATCATGCAACATACTGCATGTAGATTAACATCAGACAGTAATATCTCTCCATTGTCTTGTCTTTATCTTGTTGTTGATTGTGTTCTAAACAGATTAAGTGCACTGGCAAAGCTCCTGCTGCTAATTTGTGGCGATGACAAACAAACTGCCCATGGAGAACAAGAGGCAGCTTTGCGCGCTAGTTAACCGAAACCTTAACATAAATGTAGCTTAGGGTATAATGATTTAGCTGCTGTATAGATCTCCATTCGTCACTGTATGGCAGGTGTTCATGAAAACTAATGAATGAAGGACTTAGAAGTGCATTCCCCTGGTTGAAGGACTTTGCATAAATACACAAAGAGGCTTTGGGGACATGTGAGTGGGCACGAAAGCGGGGATGTTAATCAGGAGAATCAAGATATGATTTACAGTTAAAATTGAATTTTACAACATTGCAATATGTGCATAATCTAATTCAGTGGATGTTTTTAAAAATTAGATGTTTTGAAGGCGATTGATAGAAAACTGTGAAATCTGACTGCAGCCTTGTAACTTTTATCCATCTTAGTTTGCTTAGTGATCATGCCAGTTGATTTTAAGGTTAGCGTAGGGCTTGTGTGTTATTCATTATTTCAATTTTACCAAATGTTACGATTGAACTGAACTGTAAAACTCTTTTGCTTGCATCCAGGTTTTCACGTGGACTGCTTTCTAGTGTCAGCGCCATGATTTGCTTGTTAAGATGGGCTGCTTTCCTTTGGACTGTAAATTCCATTCCTTGCACTTTTGGAATGGCAGTGAATGAACGAACAGGTATGTGAGTTTGTTGTCTATAAAATGAATTATCTCTCATTATGTTGAGATAAAGAACAGATTGACAGACGTGCAGGTAAGCATATGGCAGACAGATAGACAGATGTTCAATCTTTTATGTTTAAACGGCTTTCGATAATCATGTATTAAAACTTTGAATTACACCCCAAATCCACGTTTAGAAGATAACATTTCCATATTCTTGTTAAGCTAAGAATAACTTTTTATGATTCACAAAGCATATTTCTAATGTTTACAAACCATTTATCCTCCACAATGTATTTACAATGGTAAACCATCCTTTGGGAATCCACTTTATATGTTTGAAAAAGACTGCGTGTGTGACAGCTTTGAACCAAAACTATAGACTTGTAAAAATATTATGGGACTATGAGTCAAAAATCTTTTTTTTTTAATCATTTTATTTTCGGTAAAGCAGATCCAGGCTTGCCTCTAAATTACATCTTAAAGTCTCGTCTCTGAGTGCTACTTTCTAAAGTTTAAACATTTTAGTGTTTGATGAAAAAAATGAATTGATTTTCTCTTCTGATGTGGAAGAGGTTTGATTTTAAAATTAAAGGAAATGCACTGTGGAAATGATTCAATTTATCACTTGCTTTCCTACGATACTAATCAACACGGGTTAAAAATATAAATGAACATCTTTACCCAGCACAACCAACCTCTTTGTGGCTTTTCTCTAGATGGCCCATGTCCTTCTCTGAGTGTAGAGGATCACAGGTTTTCTGATACTTTAGATCGTCCCCTGGACATCACAGGTACGTTCTGAATGGACACAATTGCTTTGAAAATTACATTGGCCCGTTTGAATGCAGTAACCCCTTTATTATCCTGTTCACAGGATTCGATCTCACAGAAAAGTTTCTTCTCCGAAAGGGAACGATTTCAGAAGACCTGCCGTCATTTCGTTTAGGAAGCAGTCCTCTCATTAAGTCAACAAAGTGAGTAGCATCCTCATGTGTGTTTATTTTCTGCATCATTTGGGTTCAGATGTTGCACCCTGGTTCCTTATGACATTTGAGGATAACTCAGACAGACAGCCTCCATCTCAGCTGCGACCCGGTAAATCATCTCCCTATAAGCTGTTTCATTTCTACCACTCTCTTGCTCTTGCTATGGAACTGTAGCACAATGCAAGCATTGCTAGGCACAATCACTCATGTGTAGCCGAGGCTATCAACAGTATTAAACTACAGTTTTCATTTGGATTAACACCTAGGCTATTACTGCTTTACTCCCTCATGTACAGGTTCTGCATCTTGAGTTATTTCTTGCAACTCAAATATTGCAAGACCACATGAAACTGTAAAAAAAAAAAAAAGGAAAATATAACTGCTATTTTACATCGCTATTGTACAGACCGTGATGAGGATTTAAGCTTGCTTTCTTTCAGATCCAGTGATATTCTAAGTAAAAAGAAATGTAGCCATAACTGGATTTCATGAAAGGGTTGACTTGAGGCAACCCAGATATACCCTGCTCAGAGCAATAGTTCCATTTGCCTTGGCTAATAAGGGCATGCTGTGAGGTGAGCTGTTAGACAGGGAATAATTTGAACAGAATTAATATATATTGCGTTTATTCTAGAAATCTCCTAAGGGCAAAAAGTGGGACATAAAGGAGTGGGAAAAAAAGTCTGAGCACGTATAATAAGACAGGAATATTAAAATAACTACATAAATGACACACTGAGGTGCCATTTACTGACGACCTTTATCCCCCTGGTCAACTGGTGGGACCGCTCTGCGACTTCACCTTGATGCTGATATGATGATGTAGTGGGGATTTGAATTTGATATAATATTTATTAAGGCCTGTTGCACTTTAACATTCATTACCATCAGCCCTATCAAGCAAGACTAGTGGCACATATGAACATGTAATGGTTGCCAAACTTAGCTTTACATGTTACATGTGATGTTTTGAATTTTTAAAAATGTATTTTGAGACCTTCAACGCTTTGTGTCCTTTGGTTGTAACAGTGAAAGAGAACACTTTGTCATTCTTTCGGGAGGGGTGGGGGATATTTTTAGCATTTTTACATGACATGGAACTGTAAACATTTACTGCCACTCTCTCCCTGGCTAGGTGAAAGAATCTTTGAGCCAGGTGATTTGTGATCTCCTTCGCTGTTCAGTCAGCCAGCTGAAAATACATTTACTTCAGTCGTTCCCTCGGTCCGGGCCCATAGTGCAAGAAGATGCTGGCTCTCAATGACACTGCTGACAGTGTCATTGGTTATAGTGGCGAGACCGCGATCCCTCTCATATCCAATTATCTAAGTACTTTGACAGGTGATACCGCATGTCAGCTGAGGAGGGAAAGCTAGGGCAATTGCACGGAGCAGGAGGCCCCTCTGCCCCTGACACAGCCACTAAAACATTGCTCACTTTACTCGCAGGATATGCAGCAATAGATGCTCGCCTCTTAAGATCTGCCTAATATTCTGCCAGCTCCTCGACACAATACACATTATGGTGCACAAATCGGAGCTGACACACTCAAGGAACATTTGTGTGAAGTGACAAATTGCCCTACAAAATGCAACATGTATTCATAACATGCTTCCATGCAGTATTAAAGCACAGTTTTGCAGTCGCTGTCCATCTTTAGAGGCATATCAGTGTTTGGCCTTTATGTCTTATATGAGCTTCTGTCTCATATTTAAATCTGATATATTTACATGCACTAAATTTACATTTGGGATTCTTTGTGTTTTAACTAAACATGCTACACATTTTCTTTCTTTAGCAAAATAAGATCAATGAGTGGTTTCCTCTTCTTTACTTGCCTTTTGCAGTGAAGGTAGCCGGCAGCCTCTTTGAACTAGTTTTTTGAATGATATTACAATCTTTGTTTTGCAAAACAAAACAAATATAAAGGTGGGAAGCACTTCAAACCTTCATACATATTTAGACATATTCATATTTCTTGTTAGCGGAGCTGCCTTGAGGAAATTCTCATTCGTTGTTCTTCATTTCTGGTCTTAAAGATTAAGACAAATCAAATCCTTTTTTTTGTTTTTTTTTGCATGTTTTTCTGAAATGGGAATGCAACATTTCCTTTGAATGTGACTGTAATGTCTCATCCTGTGGTTTTTGTGATTGGAATCTCAACTATCATCAAAGCAACTAGTAACAAGTAAATTGTAATTGGGATAAAGTTATTTTCTTATTATGTGTTGACAATGAAGATTTGAAATACAAAGGAGCCAGTGAGACATAGTGAGATATGGCGTATCAAATCACCAGGGTTTGGATTTGTTTATCAATCTGCGGCTTCAGTGGTTTGTGACTGTTGTGTCAGTTAATTAATCATTTGGGCTTACTGCAATCAATACTGTAGCATCATAAGCATCTAAACTATTTCTGGGAAATACAGTTAAGTGTGTGCCTGGATTTTTTAAATTTTCTGTTTGGAAAGATATTTTGTAACCATATGTAGACGTCAGTGGTCTTTTAGCCCACAGCTGCACACATGCTACCACTGTGAAGGGCTTTAACTGAAGTATACATACTGTCAAATCCACGTTGATTGAAACTCATGATGTGTGATAAGGGAGTAAAGAAAAGGGCCCAAATGTACACATCCAGGCAGACAGGAACAGTTCAGTGATTTTAAGAGTAAAATGATGATACAAAAGGCTTACAGGCAAAGTCTAATCCAAACAGGAACAGGGCAGGTGAAAGGTACAGGGAGACGGAGTTACAGGAACTGGAACTGGCACAGGTTGAAGTGGCCAGAGAAGCAAAGGGACAAAGCAACACTGACGATTTGCATAGACCTGGGGGAAGTGAGAAGTGGCTGGAGACAGGCGCAAAGAGGCAGACTGAGCAAACTAAACACAATGGAGGCAGCCGTCGTGACAAGTTGTTTAATAGTCATACTCTAGAAGCACTTTTGTTATGACAGTGAGTTTTATACCAATGAACAATTTCACATTTTGCGAAAACAAATCCATGTTGATTGGCAGTAACAATTGACTCTAAATTAATTTCACGGCATGTAGTTGTGGTGGCAGATCACACATTTTTGAAACTCTAGTGTTATCTTTTCATTAAGTGTGGGCGCGGAGGCATACATATTTACACTGGAATGATGATAACATAGCAGTTGTACACATCTACAGACATGCACATTCACTTGTGTAAAATCTTTCTTCCACATCACAGGCGTGCATTAGACCCGGCTTGATCAGTGTCAGTCTTCTATCACGCTGGCGAGCACAGCACTTCCACATTTAAACAGGAAAGGGAACGCATGCTGAGAGGAAGTCATAGTCCACACTAGCATGAATGATGCATTTAGCATATAAACCGACATGGTTGAGTCCACTTTGATCTGTTTGAGGGCTGAGTGTCAGCGACAGGGGTGTGAGCCAACTAGGCTAACATTTGAGGTTTGATTGTTTCAGCTACAGCAATCTGATTCCTCTGACTCATTTAAAAGAATCCTCCTGGATAGGATTTCCTACAAGACAGGACACTAAATCCGCTTCCTGGAGATTCTCTACCAGGCCGGTAGTGTTGCTGTGACATTCTGTCAAACCATTGTCCCTGATTATACAAGGGGTAGTGACAGCCAAGCAATATGCATGGTCAAAGACATTTTCCAACAGTGGTGATAGTTTCCAGAAAGCACACGGTCGTTCCTTGTAAAAATGGAATTAGTTGTGATTATAACTCTGGTGGTAGCCAGTGTGGTGACCGTCTGTTCTTCTCATGATTATGGATGTGCACTATTTTTTTAATATACAGCAGGGTGCAAAATTCACACCACAAAGAAGCAAGCTAAATACTGGTAAAATGTGCCAAACAGTAATGGTAATCTATTGAGTGGCTCAAGATTCACCAGCCATTTAATGGGCGCACAAAAAAGAAAAAGTACCCTGAATGTATGCTGATATAGAGTACCCAGGCACAAAGAACTCTCCTCTAAAAGCAATGTTATGCAAGACGATGTGTTTTTTTTCTTACTGTTGTATCTATTTCAGTACTTTGGCTTGGGACCAGACCACGCTCCTTCACTCTGTAGTAAATGAACGTCACATGACTGTAATAAACTATTGTCACTGAATATAATCCAGAAGGCAGTTACGTTTCTTCCAAAACATTTTTTCCAATGCAAAGTCATTAAATATAAATGGAACAGGCACAGCGTTACAGCAGTCACTTACAGTATATTGTAAAAGTTGTTTTGGTATTGTAGCATGGGAGCAAGAAAAACAAACGCAGATCATTTTCATTCACTCATTATCACTTACTTTAAACATGCTGAGCAGCGTTTTTCCAAAGAACGAGAAAAACAAAGTTCAAACCAACCTTCACTGAGCCAGGTTTAGCCATTTAGCCACAGATGGCAGTCAACACGAGGTCAAGAACTTTAACCCTCTGGGTCCACAGAGATCAAGTGTGCCGCACTGTAGACAGACCGTGTTTTGAAATAAGAGCAGACTTAGTTGGAGACTTTGCAAAGAAGGGTGTGAACTCTAACAGAAAGCAGCCCGGCAGTGTATTCTGAGTATTTTAGTTATATTAAACCTGCTTAAATGTATTATGTTCCCTAAGTTGCAGTGTAGTGCATCTGCTCTTGGAGTTCTCTCTACATTTTTCTATTATGCCTTTCCCTGCCTCTTATAATAATGTGTAATACATTTAGTACAAGCAGTTACTGTATGCGCAGCATGGAAATATCCTGTGTTGAATTTATTTCATAAATCCTCATTTTTATAAATTGCCCTGCCACTTTTCCTATTGATTTGCAGCTGAAATAGTCCTTTAGCCCTTGGGCAACAAATAACCTTCCCAGTCCTTGGCCTCTCAAAGAAGCATTTGAGCATTTTTTCGAGAGCTTTAACTTGGTGTATTTATCATTTTAGTCATGTACCGTTTACACCGAAATCTCAAAGAATTCAAGGGACACAATAGAAGAGGGTATGAAGCACTGAGAGAATAGGAGATGATATATTGGAGTGAAAACTAATTTCCAACCTGTCTAAAAAAACTCTCTCTCTCTCGCTCCCTCCTCCAGGCTGTGCTCTGCCTTCTCAATGACCTTATCATTGCATTATTATTATTTTTTGCTGATCTTGATTTATTATGTTTATGCTCTTCCACTTTTGACTGTTAATCTGAGTCTGGAGTTAGAGCATTTTGAAGGGTACAATGTTTTTCTCTTGTTTTTTTTTTTACGCAATGTATAAAATTAGGAAAGGAGTGGGGGTTGTGGGCTGAGAGATGAGTTACTGAATAAGCTGTAATTCATATAAGTGTGGGTGTGATTTGAAATACGATATTGTTTTTTTTTTTTTCCATACACCCTTATTTTCTCTTCATATTTTCCGCTGGAACACATTTTCAGCTGTGAACTCAGAATTGTTATTTGACTTTACAGAGCCGCTGAGGTCACACATAAGCCTATAGCTTCATTGCACCAGGCATCTACAGTATAACCCTCCAACTGGAGCACATGGTATCCCAGTGAGCTAAAAGATTGGCTTCTGTGACATTGGATCAATGTCTATATGTTTTCATTATATGAATGACAGTGAAGCCAGTATAAAATTCATCAGGCTAAATGGAATCAAGTTTGTCAGGTTTATATATGTGATTGAGTCTGCAGTAAGACGATACTGAAATGTTTTATTGATCATCGAAGTTGATTGACTGGTTCATTGTCCAGCCACTGAAAGCTTTCATTCAATATTGAGAAATGACACTGGACAATGTTATGTTTCATTTTTAAGATGTTTTCCATAGGTTTGCTATTCATCCTGTGATAATCTGACTGTGTTATTTGATGTTTTTTTTAGACTAATATTTCCAAATGGGCTTTCAAGTGAATACTCCCTTGTCACCATCTTCCGAGTGAGGAGAACTACAAAAAAAGATCGATGGTATCTTTGGCAGATATTTGAACAGTCAGGAGACAGTCAGGTGGGCCCCACTGTATGTTTTAATCTCATATATCAGCTACAGTATCTACCAATATGCTCGAGAGATGGACAAGAACCCTGTTTTTAAACTCTGCTTTGCTCCTCAGGTATCCGTTGTGGTTGATGGTGGCAAGAAGGCGGTGGAGTTTTCAGCCCGGGGCCTGTTAAAGAACCCTCTCCGCTACACGTTTAAAAGCCGTGACCTACATGCCCTCTATGATCGCCAGTGGCACAAGCTGAGCATTTCTGTACAGAGCAACATAGTCTCCATTTACATGGACTGCAAGCTAATAGAAAGAAGACTGACTGATGAGAAGGACAGCATTGACCCCAGTGGGCGCACTCTCATTACTACACGAATGGAAGATGGACGGCCTGTAGATGTATGTCCCGTCCAAACTTTCAGAACATTTCGTTTCGTTACACAGCTCAGGGTTTGATCAGTAGCATACTCCACATCTCCACACAAATCTCCACACAGAGGGATTTGAAATGCTTCAGGGGCATATTTTCCTAATCTGTGTAAATCCTCTATTGTGTCATATGTGTTACATCCATTCTCAGAGATTCCCCAAAGAGCTAGAAAAACATTAGGTCAGCTGTGCCATTTGGTCACAAAATGCCTCTGAGTAGAACTTAAGTAGCATTAACAGCTGACTTCAGTCCATGTAATTTGTAAAGGTGTAAGTCAGTAAGTGCTAGGGTTCAAATTCTGCTCTGAAGCAGCTGCAGCTCATACAGAATTTGAATCCTTTTTTCAATTTTTCAATTTCAATTATATTTTAGGTCTCTATGTTTTTTTGAGCTGTTTTCTAGCAATATAAATTGTCAAACTGTCTGTAAAAAGAAGAGCATGATGTGACAGTGAAACTGTTGTACGATATTGGTCACTTAATGAAAACTCTCTCCCACAGATTGAAATGAAACAAATGCTGATCTACTGTGACCCTTATATGGCTGAAATGGAAACTTGCTGCGAGCTACTGGAGCCAAAGGTAAAGTCCTATGATGTTTCACTATAGTAATTATACCCAGTGTTTATTGTAAATCAAGTGTAATGAGCAGGAAAAAATGATGACAGCATTTCTGTCTGTTATCATATATAATATATTTCACAACTAACTAAATAAATAAGAAGATACAATACTACATTCACCAAATGCCTTTGTGTTTTGCAGGAATAGATTGTATTGGCTTATTTTAACCTATGCAGTGATCAGACAGCGACAGTGTAACAAGGTTTATGTGTCATCCATGAGGTTATGTGTCTCCAGATAGAAACTTAATAACAAAGATCTTCCATCAACATAAAATCAATGAGAGCTAATGTTACAGTGATTCCAAATGGAGAGATGACCTTTGACTCCTTACCATTACATGTCTCCATAAGCATGCTGTCATGTCAGTGTAAAGTTACTCCTAGGGAATTGTCACAACCTTGAGAAGGACTTATCGCTGACTGTCTGCTTAGTACTTTCTAAGTTTCACTGCACAGTATGCGTTTTAACACTTGTTATTTGCGGCATGACGTAAATCTGTGCCACCTAAAACCCATGTTACCTCGGGTTAAGTGTGCTGCACTACACTGGACCTGTTTTTTTCCCATTTACTGTGGCAAACATGACAAAGGAAGGTGTCTAAGTGGTGAAATTTCTGTATTGATCCAGTGTGAAGCCAAGAAGACATTTAATGGGACTTCCCCTCCCCTGGTTTCAACCCAACTCCCCCAGATGCTGTCTCAGCCGGCCCCACAGTCAATTGACAGATGTCACTGTCCAGCTCAAAAGGTACAATCAATTCTATCCAACAGGAGTCTCTAATTGAGTAAGTGTAATGGCCATTGTAACTGAACCACTGCTGATTTACACTGCATGCAGTCAATCCTTTATAGGCTCTACACAGTCAGTTAAGGACATTTATACCAAAAAGTATTTTCTCTGGATGTCTACCAAAGGCAGTATAGCCATAATATATTAGTAAATGGGTATAATTCTTCCAAAATATTTAAGCATGGTAAATCTGCACCCTGCTATAAATTTGAGGAAATGCAAAATGATTCTTTCAACTGCAAATATTAATTTTAGATTGAAATGCAAATTGAGACCTGAAAGCTTCAAGCCCTTATTTGAAAGGAGCAGATGGTACAGCTCCAAGGTGACGTCCAATTCTACAGCCAGCCTTTTTTGATTTTTACATTTTGTCTGTAAGCTACAAACAGAATGAACTTTTTCATAGACTAACAATCAAATCAATATTTCTTAGATTAGAACAGAGTGTTGCTACTATACATTTCAGAAATAGATTTTAGATAATAAAATAGGCTTAAATAATAACTATACATGTTTCAGAAAGGTGCATTACTTTATTGATGATAATTCTTTTCACGTTATTATATCTGACTTCTCAGGTCAAGTACAGTTTTTTATTCAAAAATCACAAGAGTTATTTTTTTGTGTGTGTGTGAATTTGTTTATAGTCTTCTGTCGCTGTCACTAACATTAATATTTTAATGTTAGACTATAGTAATGTGGCTTTATTTAACACAGCCTTTAGTACATTACTGTATATGCAATGTCCATAGAGTAACAGTTTATAATACATAACAATGTGCTCTCTCTAAAAGTTCAAAGTATACAGAATCATATGCTCATACACAATGTAGCACTATGCATTGCCATATATCACCGTGGCAACAGTAAGCTCTAAAATAGATGATGAGCCTAGACGTTTTTTCAGGTCTTTTGCCTTTATCAAAATTCTTATCCACTTATCCACTTAACACTCTTGCAATGCAAGAGGATAAGTGTTTTCTTGAACCTAAGAGTTACACTATTGAACAAAAATTATCATTTCCTTCTCATTAGTTACTGGTAAAACAGTTTTGTTTACTAACTTTAATAATACTTGAATCAAGAGTCTAGAAAAAAATGTAAACAGTCTCCCTTACAGTGATTTGTTCTCTCCGTTGGCAATAAGGAGGCACAGTCTTAAAGCACTGAGAGTGGCTCACACGTGTCTGCTACAGTGTGGAGAATGAGATGTCAAAATCATAGTCAAATATAATGTCATTAATGTCCAGGGTTTAAGTTGATGGCATAGATGTGTGAGATAAAGAGAGATCTAATAATTGATTACAATAAATTGTATGTATGTAATGTAATTCTATGAATGTATACTATGTGCACAGGGGGATGCTGGTCTTCCAGGTGTGGTTGGACTGCCAGGACAGAAGGGGGATAAAGGAGAAAGGGTATGAACATTTTTTATTATGCTGATATGTGTACTTATTTACTCTCACTTACTCTTACTTGATGTATATTTTAAAGGAAGCAGGGTTAAGTGGATGTTAGTGATGCAATATTTTCACTGTAGATTTAAGTGTGTGGGCAGCATCACATTCAACATCCACAATTCACTGTAAGCCATACATAATGCAGAAACATTGATTTAATCATAGAGAGTGTTGTTGCCAGGCCACCTTGTTTTGTGGTTTATTATAAATAACTAAATTTTTGTTCTGAAATGATTCCTCTGTCGGCAGTACACTGCTTTTCTAGGACAGGTACAAGGTCTAAATGTCAAGACTGGGCAATGCCATGTAGGACAAATATATACTTTGTCATAAAGTCATTGTCAAAAGAAGGCTGATGCATTTGTCTCTCAGCAAGCAAATGTCGGCTGTCATGTCATGTTCAGTTTCATGTTCAGCAGTCAAGGTCCTTTTAGATACGCCACCATACAATTACCTTCACAAGGTGAGTTTTTTCCCCAAATCTCCTAAGGTGTGTGAATTGGGAAATCATACATTTGTCCAATCGCTAGAAAAAATAGGTTGTTCAAAAAGACAACTCTTTCTCCATGACAGCTCAATAGACAGGTGCAAGTGGTAAATGCCCAGTCACTGAAAATTGAGGGTACATAAACGAACCACCAAATACCCAGACAAAAAAAGTGTTCCCTAGACAAATCACAGTATGAAATCCCCCTTTAGCTGTCTGTACACGGTTAAAAAAAGAACCAAGTGGGAATGCATGGAGCTATGAATGGAATTCATAGGGATGAACAGGTGGTGGTACTGTATGCCTGATAAGACCAGATGGCTTTTGGGGTCAGTGTCCTAATTACCATGATGTGTCTGTGGGATTAAGATATGCTGGATGACTGTTAGACTTTTGTTTCTGGAAACCACTCGTTTCTGGAAGGCACTAAAGCAACATGTGTGTAAAATCATTATACCTGTCGAGCCCAGCACTGGAATTTGAAATTGGGGTCTTTTTTTTCGGCTGCCTACATTGTGAATTGTTCTCACCGTTGTGACATATAGTTTAAGGCTGTTTATCCTGTAAACAGCACCAACCAGACACTGCTGGTCTGGATACTTAAGATTGATATATTACACTGTTTTGTCCTGAATAGTGTAACATAAATCATAAGTGACAAAGATTTCTATTTTTTTATTAAGAAAGAAATTCAGTTTTTGCATTTTTTTAAAACAATCATAGAACCCATTTTCTTTTATTTTTTAAATCAGGAATAAAGAATATTATATTCAACAAACTCTATGTGTTTACAGAAAGAGATTTTACTAATTAGATGTGTGTATGTGTTATAATTGGCCTGTAATGACACCTAAATGACCAAGCAGGGATCAGCTCTCAAGCTGTAATGTGCGCTTTGAGTGTGTTGGTGGTGCTGGCGATTAATTACTCGCTGCTAATTGATATGACTATATTCAGTGGGTAAGGATGCATCAGGTAATTTTAAATTTCACAAAAGGCAGCATGTGTGGTATAGTAGGCACCGTGCCATGTTCTTTAGTTATATTACCCAAGTTCCTTTTTAACCAAAGCACATCCAGAGATACCCATTATACACATCTGTTATCTGCAAAGATTGCCTGTGTACAAAAAAAAATCATGTCCAGAGTGTATTTAGTAGTAGATCACTGAGCTGTTATGTTACAATATTCAACAGTTATTTAAACACGAGGCGGAGCACAGGCCATTCCATTTTTTTCTATTAATTCTGCAGGCCATGTTCTACTATGCTATGAGTCAGTGGCTCATACTGTTAACATCTGAAATCTAATTTCAGGTCTTCAACAAATCAATACTTGGCACCATTTGTTTACTTACTGAACAACAAAATTCATAACAAATCCTCTTATAGGCTCGAAGACTAAATCAATGAAGTTAAAACTTGATCAGGAATTACAGAATCATGACTAAGGCCTCTAGCTTGGTGGTGGTAAACTGGCACACTGAGCTGATTAAATTAATTCTGCACAGTCTTCTTTTGATTTATGATGATATTAGACTCATTGTTCCACTTTGTATTAATAGTATGTTCAGGTAAATGTAATGAGAATAAACTGGTGAACTGAAACTGAACTAAAGTATATTGCTTTATTTAATTCTGATAGCAAAACAGGTCACCCACATAGGACTTTATTTTTTTTTTCATGTTCAACAATTTTACTGAGGCCACTGATTTAAAGCTGTGTTTATTTTAGCAAAAATCATTAGTAATTATTTCATATCTAATTTAAAACATTTCTGTAGTTACTGCCAAATTATCTTTCCCATATCTCAAACCCCTGTCACATTGCATCAAAGTTCATCAAATAATAATTTAATTTAACCTCAATTCGAGGTTTTCTTGCTTTGTCTACAGAATTCTTTACTTAAAGGACAAAATATTCAAGTAACCAATTGTATATTCTATTCTTGACATGTATGTTGTTGTAGAGACAAAGTCATTATGTTAATAATCAGAATAAAATTGACTGACCTACATCCCTCCCATGTGCTCCACCCACTGTGGGTCTTGAGAGGGTCGTCATCATCTGCATTTCAGCCTCCTTTTCCTCCTAATCTCCTTCATCTCCTTCATCTCCTTCATCTCCTCATGCATGCATAGTGTAATGAATTGTGGTTACAACATGCGAGGTGAAGACGTTCTTAGTGTGAAGAAAATACCATCTTTGGTTAAATCTTGGCCTGATAAATCTCCGGCAGGGAGACGTGTATAAATGATGAGTGAAATCAATACTTTTACTACAAGCACAGCAGCTCCAGTGCCACTCCAGCAATTAGCACACTGACAGTGGTGCTTTGAGATAATTTACTTTACACAGAAACTACAGTCGCTGTGTTTGATAGACTGGGGTTCAATAGGTTGTGGTGACACATTTATTTTAACAATAAATAACTAGATACATATGATATGATACACATATGATATGATATGTCAGAGCAGTAGATGTGGGGTATACCATTCACTGACTTTAGCTGAAATTTTGGTGAAGAAAGCAGCTGGAACAGAATCATCATTCTGAGTGAGAGCAGCAGATACTTGAAGTCAACAAAATGTCACTGATCATCAAGTGAAAAAGTTTTGATGGATTTACAAATGTACATGTCAGCACCAGTGAGAGAAAAACAATAGAAATGCAGTTTATTTTAAGCTCTCTGTACAGTATATCAGACATGTCATGCTTTGACACTATCATGTGTAGTAATTGCTTTTTTTTTTAATCACTCTGACCTTGTTCCACATTAATCTGTCTGGGAAATTATGGTAGCAGTGCACTTCTGTGATGGCATGTTTAATTCATATTGATAGGGACTTCCTGTGAATATTAAATGGTGCTGCACTCTTTTAAATTTAAATCATAATATATTAAAAGGAGATAACAAAGTCGTAGCAAATACTGTTAATAAGGTAAGCTCTTGAGACATTCAATTACCAATATGAGAATCCTAAACTCTGTAGGATTAAAATGTGGTCAGGGTATACTTATTAGCAATTTAGCCTGACTTTGTAGAGATTAATCAAAGACATCTGGGCAGTTTAGAGCATTTAAAACACCCATAATGAGAACTACAGGCCAATCATTGTGACCTACACAGAGGGTTTCTTAGAAAAGTATGTGTGGATTACTTTGGATGTGTTACTCCAACAGAAAGTAGAAAGTATCCCGCATTACAGTCAGAGTTTGATGCAGGATTCTAATGCACTGCAAAGGGATTAAACTGCTATGATTAATCCAGAATCCCTCAGGAAATTAAACAGATAAGGATTGGGTTATAAAAATGCAGCTTACTTGAAAGGAAATCCATTTTCTATGGCCTTGCACATAAACCCTGGTATTACTAGATTTACAGTGCCTGCATGTACATGCAAAATAAAGAAAAAAAAAGAAACACTGGCATAATGACGAAATTAAAACTTCTTCCCCTTTTACAAAACCCTTAATTTGTTTTGCACCATTTACAACACTCCTGCCCTTATGGCTTGTGTTTTCAATTAGTACCCTCCAATTCAGTTTACACCCATTGTACCTCCAAAGTGAATAATTCCAGGAGGTATATTAATTTATTATTGCTCTGACACTGAATTTTGATTAGCTGTCAAGACTAAGCTGTCAAACCTTCATTGTTCCTATTATATTTGTCAATGTTACAATATTATTAGCTTTTCTAAAAAGGGTTTTGTGTGGTGGTTGAATAGGAATGAATGTAGACTAAATTGAAAGCACTGTGAAATACTTGCATTGCCATATGAATTGTATAGGAGGGTTCTCTGTTCTTAAGTAATGATATCACCACCTGTGACTTTCTATAGTTTCATACAAAGTGAATAATCATTTAAATGCAGAATCAATGAAAAGTATTACACTTTGACATATGATTATTACTTCATTAAACATCTGTATTTTTACAGATGAAATGCTATATTTATAAAAAAAAAAAAAAAGTAAACTTGTTATGTTGTCCAGAATAATGGGTGGAATAATGGGTTCATAACCCATGGAATAGAGATGGCATCTCAGTTATTAGGTTTTCTTGTTCTTCCTATACAAGTGTATTGAGTTCTAACAAACAGGCCTTGAAATGAAGATGTGACCATGAATGGGCATCGTGTTTAATTAGATTCTTAGCTTGCAGCAAGTTTTTAATTTGCTGAATAACTATCTACCTCCATCTTCTCTCTCTTAACAATATTGTGGACAATTTGTTCCCCTACCTTTCATTTTCTTTCTCTTTCTATCTTGTCCTGTGTTGCCCTGTAGAGTTATATCCCTGAGACGAACACACTTTTCTTTCTCCTTTCGTCCTCCTTAAATAATGCAATTCTTAAAATAATACAATGAACCTTAACAAGGTTCAGATTTGTGCTTTCCAGTTGTCAGGAAATAGTATGCCAGTCTGCAGCTGCTGAGCCACTGTGTCAGCACGAACTTGTGGAACAGCTGTAGGAGCCAGATCGCCGACCAAATGACAAGCCTGCATAAAGCTATTCACTAATGTGTGAACGAGAGACCTTTCACTAACTGTTGTGTGTGTTGTTGTTCCGTCACAGGGGGATGCAGGGGAGACGGGGGCTCAAGGAAACCCAGGACATAAGGTAGGCCATGCACTGATGAAACCACTTAAAAAGTCTAAAAGCTCCTTATGTTGCTTTGCCCTGAAAGCTGTGATTGAATCTGTGATTGACACAAACACAGTTGAAAACTTCAGTTTTTATGTTTTTTAATAAATTTTGTTATAGCTTCAAATTGGTTTTTGTTTTTACCGCACGCTGTTCAGATCCAGTGAATAGCAGGTGGCACTTTTGTTTAGTGATTTATGGAATCTGTCACTGCCCCTCTCTGAGATGATTTTCTAACATCATTGGATTGAATCACTGCCTGGCTTTGTGCTGACCCCGTCACAGCAACACAGAAAACAAAGCAATCTCAAAATCAAATTAAAACAGCGAGTGGTGGGGCTGGTTGGCACAGGGTGAGTGGTTCTGCTGCAGAGACATAAGTTCAGTCCCAAGCAGGGGCACTGCTAGTTTGGCCAGACGCACCATTGGACAGTTTGCAGTATTCATGGTTGGGAAGCCAGTAAGGGATCATGTCCTTGTCACTGCACTCGCAACTTTTACTATATGGTGGGGCTGTCTGGTCAGAGGGGGCTGAATTTCAGAGTGTGCGCCTCAGTGTCTCAGATATGTCTTCTCTGTAAAGCTCTTACTGAGCTGAACAAATGGCTCGCAAAAATTGATGCAGATTTGAGGCAATATGTGACGGCCCTCCCACAATCTCTGATAGCTGGGGTCAAGATTGACAGTCATTGCTGTGCAGGAAGACATTTAAATTGGGAGACAAATGCATATTCTTTTACTGGAAGCTTTAAGACTGGCTAAGTGCTTGTTTTGTTAGTCACTGTTGCTCTTTCAGTCCCAAAGAGCTGAGAAAATTGCCAGGTTTTTCATGCTCTCAGTAAAATTAAATTTGACTAGGATCCCTATTTTGTTGCTTTCTTACTGTGTTGTATGATATTGTCATCACTATGGATACCATCAAATATAGTATTTAGGGTTCCTTTGTTGAACTCTTTCAGTCGAGGAGGGCGTATCCAGACACCAGGAACCGCCACTTACTATGATTCCAGTACGTAGGTGTTGTTTCCATGTCTTGAAAAGTGCATGACCTGTAGTATTTTCATGCACTGGAAAGAGGATGTGTGGGATTGTGATTCTATCCTAAAAATGAGCACAATGCATAGCAAGAAAAATTCATATCCATATATTGCATTCAAGTGGTCAATATTGTACTGTAGATTGTCATGGGAGCAGTTTATGCATCAGCTGTAAACAGGATTATTCCTGGATGTGGAAGATGGTTTAATCCTGGACCTGTATATCCACTGAAGATGTTAAGCTCACTGCGGGGTGACACTTTTGCCAATGAACCTTGATACATGGAATATGGAATAACACTTAATGGCACAGCTTTCTCCACTTGTGCTTTCTTGGATGAAATTCAAGGGCCAGCTAAAGCTGTTTGGTTACACAACAGTGCACAAGAAAAGAGCAGTAGTATTGATAATGATGCTGATGCACAGTACCATGTTCTGTAGTGTTTTATAGCTAAGCTCAATTCCTTGTCAATAAAGTGTTTTCTGTTCCAGATTTATGAAACCAGTTTACTGTGCAAATCACAACATTTGGTTATATTATGAATGTGTGAGCATGTGTTTGTGTTGTGCTTTTTTTTTTTTTTTTTATACATCTATAGATGTACATCTCACATGGAGATATGTTACGTGTACACTTACTTGTTACATGTACTGCTGGCACAAGGGTCAAGGGTCTTCTGTGTCCCAGACAAAACCCAGGACACACATTTTCAGGCTCTTTTGATAGCCATATTGTGAGAACAACAATTTCATGCAGCTGTTGATATCATCAATAATATGGTTGCCCTTGGACACTATAATACAGCAGTTTGCCTGAGTTTTATGGGCCAGCTGAGGTCATGAAACTGTATAGGTTACACTCTAATAAGAGAGCCAACAAGTTCCAAGACATCTCACATATTTCTGGCAGAGTGTGTGGAAAGTAGGGGCTGGGTAGCTTGAAAAGAGTCTGTGATCAGTAAGATATTAGTGGAAATAAGTATCGAACTGCTTTTTCCCTGACAACATATAATCTTATGTATGCAATAGACTTAGCTGAAGCTTAAATGACGCAGTGAGCTCACTAAACAAACAATATTGCTCGTATCTGGTTCCCAAGTGTGTTTTTGTACCAATGTCACTATGGTGCAAATGTGTGGTTCCTTGTTGAGCTCAGTTTGGAGTAGCTGTGAGTGAGTTTTAGAGTTTGGGATTTAATTTGATTGCACCAATGAGCACAGTACTAAAAAGTTCTAGATGGCATAGTTTTATAAACACAGAGATCATTGCATTTAGACAGGATTTTTTCCACAATAGCGCACGAGGGACACAATTTCACCCTGGTAGCATCTGTGTATTTGTCTGAGTGTAGACACATTCTTCCACAATAACTCAAGTACATGACAGAGCATAATGATTGTAAAAATATCAAATCAGCACCACACAGTCCATCTGTACAGTGGAGGGATTAGATAGTGGGGTCCTGTGTTGCTCAAATTTGCATGTTGATGAGGATAAAACGGTTTTCTTGAAATTACTATAACTCCTTAATGCTTTAAATAAATCTATAATTCCAGGACAACACCTGGATGTGAATGCTGTCATTTTATTTCTACACACATGACTATAGCACATCTCTCTGTCCTAAAAGAGGGATCCCTCCTTTGTTGCGCTTCTTGAGGTTTTTTACATTTTTTCCCCCTTTTTTATTTGAATTGTATTGAGGCAAACTTGTGGTGTTGGGCTAAAGAAATAAAATTGACCTGATTTGACTTAAGTGAATTCACATAAAGAGGAATGTGAACATTCAGAATAAGTATTTGTGGATGAATGTATTCTTAAACTTATGTAATTAATATCTGACCATCTACAAAACACTGAAAAGAAGGTTTTCGGATTGAACATGTTCCTCTGCAATCTTGCGAGCGTCTTGATGATTCCAATAATGCAGGAACGTGGCATTAAAGAAGTGTGCTAAATTGTTTAGGCCTACTGTGTGTAAAAGTGAAAAAAAAGATTAAAGTGTGAACTTTTCAAGGGTCTTTTCTTTGCCTTTTAACTTTCAATCTTGTGATTGCAGGGGGAACTTGGATCAGAAGGGCAAAAGGGAATCGATGGGGAGAAGGTAAGTACTACTATCTCCAGCAGACATATATTCCATACATAGCACATCAGCCAGATCTAGTTTCGTCAGGGAATCAATTCTTATAGGCTTTTCATTTTCTGTGTGATGCCCTGGGGCTAGGAGCGAAGCACAGTTTTCTGTGTGGCTGATTTCAGGTGCCTGTCATATCTGAAGTAGATCTAAGTGTGTTCTCGCCCTCAACGTCCTTCTGCAGTGAATTAATTGATATGTATGCTACCATAGGCTTGGCATACTAATGGACTAAACTAATTTTTCATATTACTGTGAGCCCTTTCTATGTCATTTCAGGTTAAACGTTGCTTTAACATGCTTTTAAATCTGGCTGCAGTGACTGCAGTGACTAATGTATGTAATGTACACCACAACAAAAAGTGAAAGTAAATGATTCTTTTTTCTGCAAGTGCCTTAATCAAAGGGCATTTTATGTTGTACAGCATTTGTGTGCTCACAGTGGCACGATTCCAGTAGGTGGTAGCTGTGCAGATAGTCAGTTTAAAGTGGTTTAATAAAGAGACTTCTTTTCATCACCATCACCCCCTTGAGTAGACAAACAGCTGCCACAGAAATCAGCGCCTCTGCTAGACCTTCACTCTGCCCTAACGGTAACTCTGAGAGAAATCAGAAAAAAAGAGCCAGGAATAAAGTACCTGGAGCTGAAAGAGTATAATAAAACAGTGTAATAAAAGTAGCTGGTATTCAAAAACTATTTAGCCAGAGTAGGAAGGTAGCTTGTTACAAGAGATTTATTGAAGGATTGATCAGAATAGAGAAAAATAAATGTTCTTTGTTGAGTATTGTCCTATAGACAAGGAGAAGTAAAGAATGCATAATTAAAGCTTGAATAATTCAAAATGGAGTTGTCTGCAAAGGTCAAATAATTTTTTTGATGCTTTCAAACAACGTTGATTATCTTTCTGCCTTTTGCATCAATGTAGACAGATGTCATTCTTTTGTTTATGAAACACACACTGAATTTAATAATAGGTAAAACACAATAAAATAATTTAAAGTAGTGGGTCTTTGTAATATGCAACAAAAACAGTCCTTATGTTGTGTTTATGGTGCCTTTGCAGGTTATTAGAAGAGAAAGATGGCTCACTGTTACTGTACTCTCCATTAAAGGGAATAAGAAAGTATCAGTTCAGTACAGGATAGATTGTGACATCCTATTTACTTGCCCTCTATAACCACACCCAATTACCATACCCAAGTATTTCCCTGAGTTATCCTAAGAAGGTTATTGTGGGTAAGTGGAATTGGCTGTAATCCAACCATAAAAAAAAATTGGGCTGAAGGAAAAAGCAATAAAAAATAGAGAATTGGCAGATTATAAACTCAAGTATTAGTCGGTCTTCCCATAACAAGCAGGGCTTCCTTTTTTCTGAAGTAAGCAACTACTGGCAGCTTGAAAAGCCAGTTGACGTCACGTGTATATTTGCATCTGAATCATACACCAAGTTTATTTACACAGACATTTTCAGGAGAGCGAGACCACCTAACTGGGAATTTACTCCATTCACATCAAAGACTGACTGATTTGTAGTCATAATATCACACAAACTTTAATGAAAGCAGGTGAGTGTTGTTGTACATGATTCCAATGATTAGACTTTTTTTGTCATTGGTTGCTACTGGTGCTATAGCAATCAGGAGGAAAGAGTGAGAGAGTTTGTGAGCAGCCCTTCTTTTTCAAGCGCTCACTGATTCACCCCGGGCTCCAGTTGACTGGACATCAGTGGTACATAGACTGGAAACAGGTGGAAGCTTGTTCACTATGGAGAGACTGAGACTGTGATGACAACCCTTTTCCAAGAAAAGCAGCTGCTCAAAACTTTTTCACCAGTTGATGTCATTTGCATATCACTGCATTGAGTCCAGGCCTGGACTCAATGTACTGGTATGGATCTAGCATGTATATGACAGTGTTTATCTGTACTGCTGTACAAATCAAAATTCGACATGCATTTGTCTGCACAGCATCTTGTCCATGGTCGTGAGTACTTTCTAGATTTGTTGCTGATTTGAAAAGTGTAGTGAGCTGCTAAGTTGGCAGCAGTGGACCAAGACCTTTGATCAAGAGGGCGACCTGCTCTCCTTTACTCTCCGTATGCGTGTGTGGGAGGCATGGAATCATCATTAGCAGTGCTTAATCTGAAACATCTGAAACCAGATATGAGATTCACATTCTTACGTCAGTATACAGCCTGTGATTTGAAATAGGGAACCCAACAACATTTTGAGAGTCTTGCCATCAAGCTTGTCAGATGACAAGATCGATATCAATCTCACCTCTGTGTGTCCAGTACAAGGATGAGTCTGAGACACAATTCTGTTTTCTTAGAAGTGTAGCAGGAGAGCTGACTTGTTTTTGATCTTTGTGCATCCCATATGGGCAGTTGAGCTTTCTTTGGTCACGCTCACATGGCTCACCAGGCATACCCTCCAGGGATTTATTATTCTGTGCCCCACTTCCTTTAGTGATTTGAAACAAAGAAAAGTTGAGAAATGGGGACTATATTTGTGAACCACTGCTTCTAGGAGGCTTGTTTGTCCAGCATTGCACACACACATTGTAGATAATAATGTATGGCTCTGGGATGTGTTTAGCCTATCTTAGCACAAAAACAGATGGTCTAACTAAATCACAAGTGAAAAATATGTGCTTCAAAACATATCTCGTTAGCTAGCAAACCAGTCGCCAATGCATCCAAGAGTCACCTGGGCTTTGTCTTTGAGCAAAGGAAGGTTAAACATTCCCTGGAACTGCCTTTGTACTGAAAGCAGAGAATATGACATTGACACCTCTTGGCTAAATGAGCTTATAGAAAACCTGCACTGCAGTGGATGCAGTTTTAAATATAGCAAAGTACAGTACTGAAGTAAAAATTTCATTGTGATTAAAAAACTTGTATTTCCATGAACTTTTCCATGATTTTTTTGGCCACTTGGCGGCAGTAGAAACAAGTGGTAAACACATCACTTAACATATTGTATTGTCACCTTTTAAGCTGATATAACCAAATGTATTAGTAAACAGTTTCCTACTTATATTTTGAGTAGTTGCCTTTTTTAAAGAAAGTAATCCCAACACAAGTCCCAGCCATTTATCACGAATAATACAGTACATTACATTATGTATGCACCCGTCTGGAAATTTTGTGGAAATCAAGAAAATATAAGATATAACACAGTCTCCCTACCCATAAAAATACAGCATAAATCAACCTGTGATAGGATGTTCATTATTAGTCTTTTCCATAGTAGTGCTGTTTTCTGTGACTTATTTGATTTTTTGACCTAACCCTTGTATTTGATTTAGATTAATATGATGGCAGGACACTGAAATAAAAGATATGAGGTCACCTATCCCCATGTCTCATCAGTGAACATCGAGCTGTACACGATTAATGGATTAAAACCAGTATCCCCAGTGCCTCCGTAGCAGAGTAGATCAGGTTGAGTCTCATTAAATAAAGAAGCTGCCTGCTCTTAACTAGTTAATCACCCACGGTGATCAGTTCAGCCAAGACATTACTTGCAGGACTTGTAATGTAGATATTGCACAGACCTTTTGGCTATTGCATGGTTCCTTTAGGTCTGAAAAACTGTGGGTTCATTATAAATAATATCCATGGTGGCTAAAATGAACAGCAGAAAGGGTGTACGTTACTATTTTTAATTGTATATAAATTAAAAAAAAAACATTTGTGCTGCCAAATAAACTTACTAAATAATTCCAGTTAACCTACTGTGACTACCAGACTCTATTACCCGATCCTTTACTGCAATTAGCTCATATTCCTTTTTTAAAGCTAGTATGTTATTTAAGGCTTGAGTAGACACCTGAGAAGCCAGAATTCTATGTATGAGCATGTGATCTAGTATCGTTTTGCAGATACACGTCCTATGGGACAGGAGTGCACAACGTGTTACCTTCTGGGTAATCCAAGTTACATTTGTGGATACATGGTGTTCAGTTGAAGAGTGAAGTGTTATAGAAAAAGGAGTCAAGCGACACTGATAGAACATGATATCCTCTGCACTAGAGGATCCCTGACAGAGTACTGTACTCTGATATCCTCACACAGTGCCCTTTGTTTCGGTTACCTTGGTACACTATGCTTAATCATGGAGTGCATTAGACATGCTAATAAGTTATCCTTTTTAGAAATCAATGTCAGTGTGCTTAGTCTTATACCGCACTGTATGTGGCGGTGTATCGCTGAGCAAATGGAAAGTCACAAAAGGCATTTCCTGCTGTAACCTCCCTGGCATTTGTAGGCCGGCACTCAAGATATCTATGTTACTTGGAGATCCTGTTCCACAGAGCTTTAAAGGACTGTCATTCACTATTACAACATACCGCCCCCCCCCAGAATGTTCTGAATACTTAATACATCTACAATTTTAATTTAGCTTACCCCCAATAGGCCAAACCCAGTTTGTGATGATTAAATTATGCACAATAACTAAAAATCACAATTATTCTACCTCTTGTCAGACAAGGGCACTGACCTGCAGCTGCTGTGGATGGTAAAAGTTATAAGTAAACGTAATTAGACTGCATTTGTACATCCCCATGCTTCCCTGGCTCTGTTTATTTGCTTGCTTTAGTTGTCTTGTGCTGGGGAGTTGCCAGATTGTCTTGTGGCCCCACCGCTACAGGAGTGACGAGACACAGTGGTGTGTGTAATTAGCAGGCAAGTGTACACAGCTCCCCACAGTGTTCTGACCTCGTGCTGCAGGAACGACAGTCACACAGCCAGCACCAGCCTATTCCCAGCCCCTGCTTCCTCCTTCATCCTTCCCTGTAAATGCAACAAAGCCCACGGCTTGCAACAAAAGCTAACAATATATCCAGCCCCTCCAGCCCTTAGCTCCCTCCATGTCACTGTGTGCCTGAATTGGGCCTATGGGCTCACGGCTGAGTCCATTAGACAGAAGGGCAGCATCTTAACTAGGCTATGGTGTGGAAGGTAGGATGATAAAAAAAAAGGGGGGGTGTGGGGGGTGGGAGGGTCCCTTAAGGGGTCATTAGGTGTTTCCTACTTCAGAGATGGGACCTTCTTGACAATCATCAACATATATCATAATTGAATAATTTAGTTGGTCAGTTGAGACCATTTAAAACAGCATAATTTAGAACAATATTTATATAATATGTTTTCCTAACAAAGACATTTAAACATTTAGATGAAGGATTTTTTTTTATTTTTGACTTTTAGATCATCTTATCTCTTGGTACATAACTAATACTGTCTAGCTTTTTAAAATCAAATGAACATTTTGCATGTGTGGATCCATGGATGGTCTTAAAACACTATAGTGTCTCTTAGGTCAGTAGTATGTCATTGTTTTCAGTGGCATAGTTCAAAACATGGTATGTCTTTTGTCCTTCTACTCATATTTTCTACTCCAACCGATGTAGATGCTGATGTAGTTTTACTATTACTTAACTGAGAACATATTATTTCTAAGGCTTAATTTCACATGAACAAGCACATTTAAATGAATTGGAAAGTCCCCGCAGGTGGAGAAACGTGATGAGGGAGTGTTCTGTCACAACTTTACACAGTGACAAGTGTATGAAATTGGCAGGTAACACTTGACTGCACAGTGACAACCAGTAGGTTGTAGCAAAAGAATAGTTCATTTTAGCTCGGGGCTTTGGGACAAACCTTGTCATGTATCAGTTTTAATAAACACACTTTTGTATATTGTCTTGCTACTTTCCTGAAGGGGAAAGTTGATTAAATTGAAACTTCTTTCTGTGTTGCAAAGAATAAAAATGATTTCAAGCTGCTTTTAACGCAGTATATTATTAACACACAACATGTCATTTCTCTTCCTTTCTTTGTCAAACTTGATTTCATAAAAGCTTTTTGACAAAATAAATCTATGATCTATGGTATTTATTTTGACAAGCGCTAATATTAAACACCAAAAGATATTGTGAACCACCTCCAAATTAATTCAGAAAAGCACGGTACAAGAGGAAAAAACGAAGATTAGACAATTAGACTGGATTTAATGCAAAATTTGCAAGAATGCCAAAAACATCTGCCAAAATAATGTGAGGATTTACTTTTAATTGCACTTGTTGCCATTATGTACTTTTCACCAGACAAGTCCAGCTGCTTTTTTATGAAAAAGTCTCTTTAGTACTTTATACTATATTAAATTAACGATCATAAGCACACATGGGAAAGAGAGCATCTCTCAGCGTGAGTTGAAAGTGAGAATGCATTTGGCAAACTTGATAAATTCTGAATATTTTATATAAAACTCCTTTGTTTACTGTTGTAAATAAAATATTTACCAGCCGAAAGCATTTTGGTGACTCACAGATTCGCTGCAGCAAAGCTTGCTGTTAAACACAGTGTGCAATTCAATAGATGGCGAGAGAGTGAGTTTTTGATTGACTGAGCATCTGACTGACCTGAATTTGGTTTCTGATAAGGACATGTGCCATGGGAAAAATAACTCACATTCTTGTACAATCCCAGTTGCATTATTCAGTTTGAGTTATGGCAGTTTCCTGTCAACTATTTTGTAAACATACTGTCTTGTGTCTGCAACGGTGATGTACAACGTTACCTTAAACATTCATAATATTCATAGTAATAGTATTATTTAGTCATTCTAACTAACAGCAAACAGTCCTCAGCAAAACATGTTTTTTTAGGATGTACAAACTCTATGTATGCAGGGCTTTATTTTATGAATGTAATATAGAATCTACTAATTTAAGCTTAGATGTCTTCAAGTACCTGTTTTCCAGGTGAGTTGTAAGCATATAGACTATGATAGATAGTCCACAGAGACTATGTCATAACATATAGATACTGGGTTGTCATATACTCCTGTGGCTTTTTGCTCAAGGTCTACATGGGATCAGAAACTCCAGTGGAGTGGCCAAATGTGGGATTGACAAAACAATCCTTCTCACTCCTCAACTTAAGGCCACTGATACAATTATTGATCTGTACCTCCAGTCACTTGTACTTGTGGCTGTAGGTTTGATCATATCGAAGACTCTTTTGACTATTTTTGAAATGTACCTTTACGGAGCCAGGCCATCCACAGCTCTTAAATCTCACAGCAATTGTGTATCAAATACTGTATACATTTTTTAATACTCCAAGAATAATGCAGATTTTATGCTGAGTATACAGTACCACTTCTAATTATCTTAGTTCCATTTGAAACAGTAAAAATAATGCATAGAAATTTGCAAATCTGTAATAAAATTCAGATTTAAACTATTTTTTTGCCAAGTTGACAGATTTTCTGTCTGATAAATATGTTGGTATATCAGTTGTTGTTAATGTATGTCAGTCTACATGGCAGTATGTAATAGTTTTTTTCAGTAACAGTTTCTATGACCATACTAACCATTATGTTGGCATTCATAGTGAATTATGATGCATTAATAATGCTTTATGACTACACTGATAAACACACATAATGTTTTCTGATTCACTATATCAACTGTCATACAGTATTATAACATTATTTGACCATGAGGTATAATGCTTATATGATGTATTCAAAGTAAGAAAAATAAAAAATGCACCTCGTCGAGCTTTATTTTCACTGTGGAATGAAAGCAATGCGTTGTGGTGGTTGAATAAACCATCAACAACTGTATGCAGCCACTGTTACACCCATTACCTATCTGTTATCTGTTTTGATTAGCCTGTAGCTGAACCAGTAGTTTTATTTGTAAGAGTTCAAACTTTAAAAAAAATAGCAATAGTTTTGTCACTTTACTCACATAACACATACAAGGATGACTTATGACTTCATTATAAGCCACAGCTATAATATTTTATGACTGTTGATATGGTGCATCAGAAAGCATTATGTGTGTTCATGAGTGAACTCATAAAGCATGATGAATGCATTATAATTCACTATGAATGCACTGTAAATGTGGTCTTCATAGCAAATGTTACCGATTAGTCAAATACTGTTCCACAATTGACATTACCTTGTTTACATCCTTGTTATCAGATGAGCCATATACTCTGATGCTCCTTTGTTTCTGCAGTGGCTTTGGTAATAACTGCTTCTGGTTCCCCTTGTGTCAGATCGTTCCAGTAAAGTGGTTAGGATGTCGATTTAAATAAAGAATTGGCCTCCCATGTACAGCTATGAGACAGCTGCTTGATTACTGACAGTGTGTGTGGGCTTAGGGCCCACATAAAGTGAAACAATCTGATAAAATCACGTCGCAGTCATGTCACTAAGTGCAACTTATAGGCAAGCTGTATTAGCCAACACTACCATAGGGGCAATTATTTAACGCCAGTGCTACTGTGGTTTCTGTTTTCTGAATGGTAGTGTTTAATGCTAGGCTTGCAGGGAATAGGCAATGAATTAGTCACGTCTCTGGTGGAGCCAGACTTAATGTGATAAAGGTAATCATCTTCTGCAGATATATAATTCACTATTAATAGCCTTTCTAACTCTAAATTTAACCGTGACAAATTATTGTATTTCTGAGTCATTTTACAGACCGCTCACATTCCCCATCTTTCCTGTTCCCCCTCTAACCTATTTCAAAGAGTTGCTGCTACTGGCCCAAATGTGTCACACCTAACAAGGCTTGCTGCAAATTTAGTCTGTCAATATGTGTCAAGCCTCATTCATCAGCTATCACTCTTTATCTCAGCTGTCCTTTTTCTTTCACATTTCACCGCCGTGAGGCTTGACTTTGCCCCAAGCTTGCGTAGTTCAATTCCACCCCCAGGTCCTCTGCTTCAATGTGCAAAAGCAATGACAATCACAGTCCTTGCTAAAACTAAGTGCAGCGAGGGAAAACAGAGAAGGAGTTGGGGGTAGACACATGTGTAACCAGCTGATTGTAAATCTCTCAGCAGTTTGGTGCATGCAGTGTCTTAATGATTGACATTATCTACGCTTTCCTCATTGATTTTTTTGTGACAGGCATGAGAATCTCACATCTGCATGAGATACTTGTTACTACTGAGTGTCAACATCAACTGACATACAGTAACAAGTTGTGTTCATTTTAATCCGCCATTCACACTGAAAAGAAAAAAAAAATTCTTCAATGTTTTGTATATTTTTGTTCCCAGGGTCTGAAAGGTGACCCAGGGCCAGTTGGTCCAGTTGGTCCAGTTGGTCCCAAAGGAAACAAAGTGAGTGAGTTTGCCATACATACTGGCCTGGATAAAATTACATCATAATTGTTTTCA
The DNA here is from genome assembly GCA_028641955.1 of Protonibea diacanthus. Lineage (NCBI taxonomy): Eukaryota > Metazoa > Chordata > Actinopteri > Sciaenidae > Protonibea > Protonibea diacanthus. The sequence goes on from CM053989.1 coordinate 14,614,547, forward strand.
TTTTTCTTTTTTTTAATGAAAATAGATACTTCAGGGAATCTGTTTGACTTTCATGAGCTGTAATTCCAGTCTCAATAACAGGTTTGCCCATCTGTTTGAAGTGTCGCTATGATTGCTACTCCAAACATGGCCAGCTAAAGAATACTGTTATTGCTATCATAACGTAGCAAGACCTTACTGATGGTCATATAGAGTAGTTTATATCCCGGCTTAGAGAAAATGTTCCACTCACTATATTTGCAGAGTATTTGTATATTCATATGGATAGCTGTTTGTAATGGACATACCCAACAAAATCCCTTTATCTTGCCTTCTCTAAACAGTTTTTATGGGTCTAAAGCCTACAGCAAAATTGTGTTTCTTGCATACTATTGCCTTCTTGTTTGGGGACTCTTCGCAGACTCTTAATTCAGAATATATTTGACATTTGGTCTCAAATATAAGAAATCCAGCAGTTATGTACAGTAGGCTACGGCTGGTATCACAAGCCTAGGATTTAAGACAAGACAAGTGCTGCAGAGGAGTTTGATGCAAAATCTTGTTCTTATCTGCAGAGCCTTTATAGTCGATTCACTGAGATCACTGACATGAATTAGATTAAGTCTTGTTGCAATACAGAAAATATTGGTCTTTTTTAAAATTCTTTTCTTTTCATCCCACAGTAGGATTATTTTCCATGTTTGAGATGAAATGTTTTTTCCTGTAATTAGTTGCCATATCTCTCTCTCTCTTTTATTTTTCCTCTCATACTCTCGTATTGGGGCTTGTTTTTTTTTTTTTTTATTGTTGTTGTTGTCTTTTGGAAGAACTCACCACATAATTGTAGGTGCAACGCTCTGTCTGCCAGCCTTGAAGTTATAATGAGGTCTGTGTGTTTCTGTGAAGACAACAGAGAATCACAGGGTATTTTATCCTATTTTCCGGATGGGAGGGTGGGAGTGCGGGTGGAGAGAACATTTGTTTGTATTGAAACTGACAGAGGGAGGCAGATTTGGAAGCATAAAGTAATGAGTCCCCTGAATATCCCATAGCAGGCATATTTTAGCTGTGACATTCATTTATACAACAAAATGGATATGAACTACAAGCCTGTTTTTTCTTTCATCCTTGTCTGATAAAACTGTATTGCCAGTTGTAAAGTCCACCAATTTTCAGCTCTGTGTTTTATGAAGTACTGTTGGGTTTGTGTTGAAAAAGGGGAGAGAACCGCAAAAATATTGGACAGCGATACATGAGTTTTATCTGAAAAGACAAAAAATAAGAGAGGTAAAAAGCATGTGAGATCATTGCTTACATTGGGTCACGCTGGTGTCAAAAGAGATCGACTCCTTTCCTTATATGACTTTTTGTGACTGCTTGTATGTCACAGTCACCAAACAATGTTATCATACTTGTCCATTGTTAATACTGCAAAGCTTTTACATGATATAGTACGGCTGTGTTTATTTTAAGGCCTGTCACATTTAATAGCACCAGCCCACCTGCCAGTTGTCTGACGGTGTGAAAGTCATCAGACAGGCTTCATTTCAAGACATACTGTAAATACCAGTTAATGGCCTTCTATAGCACATAGTGCAAATGTTGAAATATTGGTGCTATGCACAATAAATCTTATTTTGACCTTACCTTCGTTTTTGCTTCACAAACATGATGGCTGGCCTTTAGGACTAGATGTTTAAACATCTAAAATATATTGTATTGATTTAGCCTTAGCCAAAATATTATTGACTGAAGTTTTTTAGTAATTATTATCTGCTTTCACAGGGGGATGTGGGTCTGCCTGGAGCTCCAGGGCTGCCTGTAAGTTCACACTGTTTCATTTCCATCTCATTATGATACCTGTCTATGTAAGGACATTCAAAAGAGCTAGAAATGTTGAAGCTTGAAATGTACTCATGCGGGCGTGACCTGAAACGGCTGGACTGAGCTTTGTAAATATCACAGCCTTTTGGCTCACCATGTGCTTTGCACACACGGTGTTAAAACATCTGGCCCACAGAGATGGAAAGTGAGGCACTCAGGTGAGCAGTCTCTGTGTCACATTACCATCGCAAGGGAATGGGTCAAACAAGAAAGCAGATAGACAGGGCTCAGTGGGCATCCTCCATCCTTGGGCCAAAAAGGATAGGGATGAGCAGCCAGGCAGAGAAGAATGGGCCTCCAAGCCTCAGGGTGGGGGTGAAGGTTGACAGGTAGTCGCTGGATGTATCCTACATGGGTGAGACATGCACTTATTGGGTTGGTGGCTGTCCCTGCAGACTTCTCGCATTTACAGACACCCGGGGAAAAACTACATCTCGCTTTATGTATTTCGATCTTATAATTGGACTGGCTGTACTAGTCTTGTTTCTGTGGTCCTGCAAAATTCAGAGGACAGAGAGCATAACCCACAAATCTACTCATTCCAGTGCACACACAAATTGAAGGTACATGCGGTACAGTATGTCAACAGACAGCAGATACATGCGCTTGCATATGCTTGCATAGTCACCTATCAACACATAGTGACTGTGTGGGCACAGATGCAAACACACATGCTCTCAGTACATTGTAGCCAGGGAGTTGACGGCTTCTGGAGATTAAAGGTATACTGCGGGTGGTTAGCTAATTATGTACACATCATGAGGGGATCAGCCTGCCAGTTTTAATCAACACTGAAGTGATACAAAAACTGTGTCCCACTGCTTCTGGCTTGCCCCTTTTATGTCACTAAAGTGCCAGTGATATCCACAGAACACTGCTGCCATGCATTAGCTATTCCGTAATGCTATTTTTACATTTATAAGGACAAGCAAAATAATGATCATTACTTGACTAGTGAACATGGTTTTAGGAAACTTTCTCACATTGTGTCAGTAAATTGGTTGGTGAGTGTAAGCAGGAAATGGGAGGAAGCTATTAAAGTAGTGCAGACTTGCTGCTAGTGGATTTGCATTGTATTGCTTGTTACCCAAGGTCAAAACTTTGTGCTCACAAGCCAACAAAAGATGTATCGTGAAGAATTGATTTATTAGCAAAAGCACTGCAGGGAGAGTGAGGCATGTTTTATTTAGGGTGTCATAGGTCAGAGCGGTCACTATTTTATAGATACAGCTGCAAATATCCTAGAGTTGTCAGTCTCCTTGTTAAATTGTTTTTTTTTTCTTTCTTTTGGTGTTTGTTCTTTGTGTGAGGCCCTTGGTTGACGTGGAAGACATGTGTTCTGAATGTCCATTTCTGCAGCTGTTTCCAAGAAAAGTCAACAGTGTTTGACTTCAGGATGCCAATTGAAAGCAGACACCAATTATTCGACTTGTATTTGAAAGCTGAGATGTTTTATGTGGCCCTGTGTCCGATCTTTGGCCTGGTGAATAGACGACTCTGTTTGCCCTTTCCGACAGTGGCCAGCAGGGTGTCTGGGGAGTTGTAATAGTCCTGCCCTTACTTCTCTGCAGGTCATGGCAGCCAAGGATAATTACTTCATGACCAATTGTGTCGCTTGCCTATAACTGGCAAACGTGTTGTTATACTGTATGTGACTCATGTTTTCATGCTGGCTGACGTGTTTGTTTTTCTGATTGATTCCTAGGTTGACAAAGAATGTCTCAAAGGAGATCAGGTACTTTAATTACAATGATTGTTTTCAGTGAAAAAATCTGAACAGTCTATATTCTTTAGAGCGTGCTTATACTTTCTTGTAAACAGAAATGTTTTATTTGTCATACAGGGCCCTCGAGGTGACAAAGGAGAGAAGGTAACATATTAGTCACCACGTCTAAGAATAGTGTTTCATTTTCATCTGTTTTTCTTGTCCACATAACATGTTCTCAAGCAGTCAGTCACAACTATTAGGTTCAACAAGTAATTAATGAAGCATCATAAGATTTATCCCTGAACAAGAGCTTCAAAACAAAATCAGGACTCAGCACATACCTTGATTAACTTAAGATACTGCGTAGAATAATGGAATGAAGCTCTGATCAACCGAGGCTGCAAATTGCCTATTAAGAGGATCGTGTGGAAGTCACCTAGAAACTATTCACGGGTAAGAATGGAAGCTGCACATTATCCCTTCTAACTATTCATGCAATTTTAACTAAGCTAATTCTGTGTTTCCTATCACTGCAAATAAGCCCACTAGTTATCCACTGGTCTGCTGAGAACATGTGGCACAAACTGTCTGCATTAGTTTTCACAAGAAGCAAGCCGTAACATGGCATGCACATGAATGTAGCACCCATTTCACTATGATCCATGTCCTTTCCACAGGGATTGCCAGGTCAGCCAGGGGAACCAGGCAAAGAGGGCAAAAGGGTGAGTAAACAGAAACAGTCCACCAGTTGTGTGGCCTGACTAGGGGTTGTAATGACTTCAAACAGCAGCTGAGTGGCTGTTGTTGTTTTGGGGGAGGCAAAGATGATCTGTGGGGCTGCAAATAGGGAAGGGCAGTTGTATGCTTGTTGTATGACAATTAATGAATGGGCCTCATGGTCAAGGGGTCACACACACTCATAGTATGACTGGCAGCACACATGGTCAAGTCCCACTGGGTGACTTGGGTGGACAGTATTCAGTTTCTTATGAGGCCAGTTTGATTTGGGACAGAGACAATGTCCATGACTGAACCAACTAAAATATTGCCTCTATCACCTCTGACTTAACTGTGGTGAGGAAAATATGTCAGGATTTGAAATGTCTAAATCAAAAACATCTTTTTCATTTCAGAGCTTTGTAAGCAGCAAGAATTGTTATTATTCCTTGACATCACAGCTGAAAGGCAGTGTTCAAGGACAGGTGGAGAGAGTGTCCTTTTGTGTACCACTTAATTGACTCGGTGTGAATAACTTCACCTGTGACACCGTGATCAAAAATAGGCTCTTCAGATGACCGAGTATTTCTGTTTGTCTTACAGAGAATGGTCATAAAACAGCAAGCAGGCATTTGGCTCCGCTGCAGCAAAAATATAAAATATATAGCAGGTTGTGCAGTACAGCACCCATAAGTAGGTCAGGCAAATGTTCTTTTCAGATCAAGCACGATCTGAGATGATGCACAATACTCGAGACATCTGGACACAAGTATCTCAAGAATTCCACCCTTCTGTGTGTGAATACATTCAAACTCAAAACTTGTTCCAATAACATTCACAATTTATGACCTATCATCACTTGTTTTTCTCAATGGATCATTTCCCACAATGCATGAAGTAACAGAACCTATTTTCAGGGAAAGTATTTGCGGTCAACAAGAGCTCAGATGCTGGTGCGGGGTTTTATGCTGTTGTTTCTACCTCATTAGTTACGTGTTACATTATACCTAACCTGACATAAGTAGGAATGGAGCGTCAAAGGGACTGAGTGTCAGAGGTATCAATTATGGTGTCTGCTTTTCTTCTGGAATACAGTTTTATGATGAATCTTTCAATCATAATTGGTTTTGAGGAAATATGAAGTCTGTGTTTGATGTTGTGGTTTCTTGGTTTCCTGTAGACCCATAATATTTCTTGCACTAGTTATTTCTTTGAAGATTTTTCAAGGTAGAACAGCCTTAGGGCTTTAAAATGGTCATTTCAGACTTTCTGCTGTTGTTGTTGCTGAAGACAGTTCTGATCTATTAATACTCTGTCTTTGATGACTGGCTGACTTGATGGTGACTGTTAATGTGCTAAGGTTTCTGCTTATTCTTAGCTCTAGGAGTCACATGTGGCCTCGAAGTTGTTGACCAACCTGTGTTTCTGCAGTTTGACGGCCTATTTTGGGAAGGTGGACATGTATCATTATCAGGGGCTAGCTAGTGGCCAGCTGATACAGCAAGAGACTCTCACCCAATTAGCAACTCTTGTCCATGCTTGCAACTTATTGGTTTCACTAAAAGCCATGGCTGCTGTGCAAATGATGCAGAATATCCTGACGTAGACTGACCACTCCACAACCTTCATATAATAGCCGGGAGTAGAAAGCTTTCACAAGGCCTTAGATTCAAGCCAGACCATCTTTCACACTGTCTGCTTCAATTTATTGTTGAGGAAAATACAACCACTCTAAGCTATTTAGATTTACTTCAAGGACATGTGGAGGACATTGTAGTGGGGAGAAGAGGAATGATACTATTTGCACTGATCCTTCTCTGAAGCTTAAAGCAACATATGCAAGAGAGGATATCAAGGGCAGTCACCCAACCCCCTTCTGTGACCCCATGTCTAACATTCACAGAATCTTGATTTTATCTTATTACCTTGATGGATGACTAGTTCAGTTTGTCAGGCTGGAGGTAAGGGCCAGTCCAACCATGTCTAGGAATTTATGGGAACGTATTGCTCCCACATTACACATTGCCATTAATAGTAATGTGAATGGCTTGGTTTTATCTATTATGGATGGCATTGACACAGAGTGGCAGGCCAAGAGTAGGACTTTGGGATTCAGTTGCACATTACAGCAGATCAAAAAAGAAGATGGGGAGCACCAGTAAAAAGGATATGTCCCCCTTGTTAACTGCGGTGTGCTAAAATTTTCATCAGGTGCCGTAATGATGTGCTAAGCTCTGTGTTGTCATTGCAGAATGGCCCTGTCCTACACAGGTCGAGAAGGCGAAAGACATGCATGCTGAAGAGAGCAACCATCGAATTTTAGAGATTTCAAGCGTAGTCAGTTGTACGCCAAGTATTAGGTACACTCATACAGCATGCAGTACAGAGAAGTGTCTTCCTGACCCCTACCCACAAATATGATGGACAGAAGTGATGTGAAGTCAAGAGAAGAGTGGCACAAAGTATTGCAAAGGTAATTTCACATGGACAAAATAGAGCTAAAAATCTATGCTTGGTCCATGTGCCTGCTTCCCTGAAGCCAAAATATACACTAAGGCCATGGAAAGCTTGGTTTATTCATGTTTTGCCAAGTCTCCCCAGCATACTCTGCTTCGGTAGTTGGCAGGGTTCTGTGCAGACATGGGTTCATCCTTTCTATAGTAGTAGGTTCCTGTGGATTAAAAAGTAATCACCTTAAGAAATCCCCCACTACAAGGTGGGTCGTGGAGTTTTAATCCAGCACATTAAGCCTTATTAGCTGTGTAAATGTACCTGTATAGAAAAATAAGTCCTCACTAAATATAAGTCACTGACAAATACCACGGTGATTCCCTGGTTTTCTATGGAAGCTGTGTGATAGTGCCATACATATTACACATTAACAGGATTTTTTTTCCAATTAAATGTTGTGACCTATTACCCATAGATTTTTCTCAATTAATAAACGACAATTATTTTCTTTAATGCATTTTGCAGAATGCAAAGCACTTGAAATCCCATTCAATCAGCTGAGAGTCTCTAATAAGTCAAGGATTCCTTGTGTCCCCCTTTGGAAAATGCACGTCTGACAGATGTGCTGCACAGTGTTTGTTCTTCTTAGACATAGTTGTGCTAGCGCAGAGATGATGAAACTCCAGCAAGCCCTAGAGGAAGCAGAACGATGCAACTGCTCTGTCTACGGATGTGTTCTCTTCAAATGAATTATGCAGTGTGAATCCTCTTTCTGATTTATTCATTTATTTATTTAAATCTAGTTAGTTGGTTATTTATTTAGTTATTTTGCTTAGAGTGCAAAGTAGTTGCTGTTAATGATATGGATGATAGCTGGTGAGTTGCAGCTCAGTAGAAAGCATTCAGGTGTCTTTTAATGTGTGTGAGGTGAGGAGATTTCCATAATCTTTAATGCTACAAAGAATTTACCATCAGGTAAAAGGTGACATTCTCAATTGACTGCCTTCACATTGTCTCTAGTATCTCTCTCCCGTTAAATGACTTCTGCTGAAATATTCGTCTGCATACCATAGCTGGGGATGTGGGTGGATGACATTGTGCCACATGAGATGTGTGCCTCACATGTCAAAGAGATAAGAGAGGACTAAAGTCACAATAGAGGTGAAAAGGCCTGGAGCCCGTTGGTAGCCAGGCCACACAAGATGACCTCGTGAAGCGAAAAGTGATGAAGAGAGAGATTTTTAATCTTGGAGAGATCCTTTTCTGACATTTTTCTAACTAAATATTATGACGCGCCACATCAGTGCTACACTATTAACTATTTATAACGAGTGAAACATCACAGAGTGGAGCTCAAATATTTGGCAGAGCTTTGATTTTACTAATACTTTAATTCCTCCTGTGCTGAATCGGCTCAGCCTGCAGTAGACCCACCATGGTCATGTCCAACAAATCATTAATTATTTATCTCCAAGTCATTAAGTTCTTACATCTATTGTTCACTTTTAAACTATACTCCTCAGACTGTAAAACTATTCTTTATGTTAATGATTTTCACAGAGGTATGTTGATAGGTACACATGTGCAGTATAAGGTTCCTCTAAAAGTGTCTTTAATGCATTTGTAGCCTGTGACGGTAGACATTCAGTAAAGTCATATCAGTACAGTCATGAGACTGCTTAGACATGAGATCCTTCTGCCGGAAGTCGAATGAAACAAGAGAACAACTTTGGTGTAAACATGACGTTGACTTGTTGGTTGTTGGGTAGGAAGACAGTTTCTCAGTAAATAGACTCTGCTCCAGTTATACAAGAGAGATTGCTATTTGTAAAATAATATGAGTCTGTATCTCGAAACTTCAACCGCTGTCACGTCACATTCGTCATCTGTCATCACTTCAGATCATGTGATAGCTCAGTCTCAGACCATTGCATGTCAGTAATTGTAGTGCAGACAAACTTTCAGTTCTCCACTTGTGTCAAAAAAAATCTGAGACAATGTAACTTAACGTCTACAACAGCTGCCCGGGCCCTTTAAAGTGGCATGGATATAATCTGTCAAAACACTCAAAAAGATCATCTGTCTTGTTTTTGCTTGGGAACTGGCCTGCTCCACAATTCCAAAGAAGAGGGAGGTAATTGCTGTCTTTTTGGAAGTAATAGTGGTGTTTACATTTTCCATTCATGCCCCGTGCTGAATGACCGAGACAGCTGCCTATAAGTCCTGGCCAACAGCACGGCCATTTTCCTCCATGTTTTCCTCCCTCACTTGTGCTAACACACAACTCAAAGATTGTCTGCTAAACTAGTGGTTAAATGCTTTCTCTCACACAAGGGAACAACTATGTAATCTAGCACATTCATTCATTCAGTCATTTTTTTCCAACCAAATTGTTGGTCATTTTCTCTCAGCACAAGATGTGTGTGTGCGTTTGACTTGACCATGTTTAAATTCACATGTGAAGACAATATGGAGTGAGGAACCATTTTAACATTGTGCTAATATCCTACTGCTACTACAGTAGATGGCATAATGCAGGTGCAATGAGGTCAAAACATTACTGTCAGATTAGATACAATGGCATTCATCTACTTTAAAACTAAAATGTATCCTCATTGCACAGTTAATAGCTTTTGTCATTTAATCTAATTTGGTCTGAAAAAGTATGCCGTCCTCTGAAAGCCTCTGTAACTGGAATTTAGATGCCTCTCTTCTACAGGACCGAGCAAATGTTGTTTTGAGGTAATTGAGCCACCACAGTATATATAATATTCATATTCTATCTGATGGACTTGGCCCAGGCTCATCTGGATCAGTCTGTGTGTCTGCAGAGACCATAGCAGGCAGTGACAGTGATAGGGAAAGGAGTTATGGTTTGGTTTGTGGGGACTGGAACACTTGGCAGCGGTTTCCTGCTCCATAGGTGGAGGCAGACATGAACAGCGATGCAAGTGTAACAGACTGTTGACCTCTACCAGAGCACCTGCAGGGCGAGATTATTAAGTAACGAGTCCCTAGTGAGAATACCAGCCTTCCTGCCAGAAGTTCTCCATGGGAGGCTGCTGCTGATTTGGGTGATACAGTAAATGCATAAAATTACAGCAGCTATTTGATTGGAGCTTTTTGTTGTCCAGCTCAGCACAAAGCTGCAATAATATGATAAAATATTTTCTCAGCCAAGATTTTACATCTTTGTTATTGATTTTAATCTGACATGCTACTGATCTGTTCAATATAATTGTAGCACATTTTAGAAAGCGATTTAAGAAAAATAACTGGAGTGAGTCCTATCCTATATGTACAGATTCACATTTACATCTGTTAAATGAACAACATTTAACATATACTACCATACATGCACACCTATATTTAACCATTGAGTCACAGTTGTTGATCATATTGATGGTCCGTGTCTATAAAGCAGTGTTTAAATACAGTAGCGTGATGTAGATATGTGGTTACAGTTTTGGCCCGACCCGTCGAAGCTCAATGGCAGAGTAACACATAGAGAGAATTTACAGGTCAGCAGGGCTCACAGCTGAGATTTTATGGCCAGATTTACACCCTGTGTGATTTTACAAGCAGGGAGAGGATTCGTTAACCCTTTGTTGAAGAGAAAAGAAGAGGTTATTCTTCTCTTTCTCTCCCTCTCTGCCCAAATTCATATTGAGGAAATCCAGAGAGCCACGCTTTTGACACCTGTATTACACCAGGAGGTAACACGTTTGCCCAGTGCACAAGGCAATTAATCTTGTCAATGTCAAGTGCATTGGGAGGGAGGATGAAACAAAGATTTGACCTGATTGGCTATGAAAAGGTCTCACATTTGGGCCCAGTTGGGAAAGAGGAGGGTTACAGGGGGAAGCGTTTGGCACATGCAAGGACAGATGCACAGAGCTTTGATTTATCTGTCTGACTCTCGTCTTTCCCAGAGAGCCCCCAGTATGGCTACATCCATGGGTGTCCAGAATAAACACACATTAATTGGCCAATTAATTACAGGGACGAATACAGGGGGCAAGACTTTGAGAGAGCCACTTTGATTGCACATTGTTCACTGGCTTTTATGGTCACTGTGTGTGTGTGTGTGTGTGTGTGTGTGTGTGTGTGTGTGTGTGTGTGTGTGTGTGTGGATATGTGTAAAAAGCTGATGTTCAACAAGGGGTAATGTAGGTCAACACATCCTCTGAGCATTAGATAGGCTTGATATAGTTGGCCGGAGCATGGCCCTCATTCATACATCTACAACCTTACGACTTTCTCAGGAGACAGAGTTGTACTGTGCAGCAGGGACACTGCAAGCATTATACGTGTCCGTGCCGCTCCAGTGTCAGAATTCATCAGGACCTGGCATCCCCTTGGCCTGTGTCTAATACCTCTCCAACATTTTCAAACGTTGTTTCAATGTCTGCCAGGTCAAAGCAACACTAATGGAGTGTCACGTGTCAGATAGGGTCAGCTGAACTGAATTCACTCGACTCGTTGAGTTATGTCACTGGACAGGAGGTGACTGGCCCACTGGCTGTTCTAGGTATCATGGTCCACACCATTGGCTCCAGTCATCCAAACAATGGGATTTTCTCTGGCTCCAAATAGTCTCGTAATATACAAAGACACTCTGCTGGGCATTTTAGGTTAGTTTAGAGAGGAGGCAGCATTTGAGAAATGCTGAGAATGTAAATACCTTCAAAAGGGCATTTTCGATCCAAGATGCTTGGATTGAAGCACACTCCCCACCCGAGTAAGCTGTATCTATGTCTGCCGTTTCCTTGGCCAAGGAGAGGGGGAAGGACAGAGAGAGCTCAGAGTGCAGGGGGAAGGAGGCTGGATGGGCAGGCGATGTAGCCATGAACACTGCAGAACACAGAGGCGCGGTAGTAGAAGGCTACATCACTTACAGCACGCTGTTACAGCTTGGCATCCATATTCTAATTCTTCACACTCTCATCCTGTCCGCGACCAATTTAGATACATTCATCTGTGTCTGCTTTAATGGCATGCCAGGGAGCTGTGCATTTACAGTGGCCTGATATTATACAGATGGTAGTGTGTGGGACCTTAGTGTAATCTGTTATGCGTGATGAGTGATACGAAGCTTAAGACTCACTGAGGGCTACAGTACCCGAAGTGAGCGCCCTTTGGATCTTTGCACAGTGTATTCTCTCTGACCTCAAATATTTGGTTTGTAAAATGAACCAGGGTTTATTGTAAGTAGATTTTCAGCCTCTCCTATTCACTTGTTGGATAATGCATTAATGAAACACTCTTTATCTGTAAACATAGGGCGGCAGCAATCTGCTCCGGATGGATAATACGGCCAAAAGTCCAGATGAGACTGTGAAATTTCAAAGAGCCAAGACTAATAACAGCATCCATTAGGAGATGAGAACATTCAAGAGGCAATGCCGGCCTAGCAAGGAGCCAGTGCAATAGGCGCCCAACTTGCATCGAAACCCTGCACAGACATTCAGCTGATAGGTGGGAATTGAGCTCATGGTTTAATATAGATTTATCATCTTCACCACATAAAAATGCAAATTTCGATAATATCATCAGCCCTCTTTCCTCTCCTTAGGAGTTGTTAAAGTCAATGAGCTCTTAAAACTCATCGCTGAAGACGTGGTAGAGACGTGGCGATTGTAAAGAGCTGTTCTGAGGCTCCCTTGAGACTGCCTTGGCTTAGTTTCCATAGACATCTACTGTCTGCATTTCTCATGTTTGCCTTCGGCTCTAGTGTTTGCATTCTGTGGAGAAGTGAGATTCTGATGTTTGGTGAAATAGCTCTGTAATGGTTATTTTACCCAATGATATGCTGCATTCTATGACTGGGTATCCTTGTAATGCCACCTGTGTCCCTTTTTGTATTGTGTGGCAGCTGAAAAGAGGCATAATGCGGTATGAAAATTATTGTCACTCTCTCTCGCTCTCATATGGCGTCTTGCTTTCGACTACTTCCTTCTTCTCCCATCGTTGTAAGCCCTCTACAGAAAAACTCCTTTACGGTATTCAGTGCCTAATTGCCAGACTGCCTAATTAGGGATGTTACCCAACACACATCATACATTCATGCATTGAGGACATCTATCCACTCTCATAGAGAGCTTACAGTCGCCTCATTGGCTCTGTCCCCTGCCATGAGCAAAATTTCTGATGAAGCTAGTTTGCCATCTAGTGGCACATGTACAAATCACCGTTTAGTCACATGGGATCTATGATTGAGTCTCTGTGAGGAAAGCCTTCATGGAAAGCTTTAGCCAAGAGACTATAGGTGCAATCTTGGCCAGCTGAGCTGTGTCTTAAGTCGGCTGCAGTGTCAGCCATCTCTTTATACGTCCCTGAATATTTAGATGGCTCGGAGTTAAAGAGAGCATTGTGTGCCAGTCAGAATGGTGAAAAATGCTAAGCTGCATTTGAGCCCCTGCCAGGCAGCTGTCGGCTTTGCCGTTCTCTTCCTGCCCCGGCCGCTCCTCTTAACCCTCAGTAAACAACTGGAACAAATCCTATTTTATTGAGGCTTTTACCAAGTGCAAGGGATCGCTGTGAGCTCCAGTGCCCAGGCATTTTCTGAGCTTGTGCAGTGTCCTAAGATGGCATCCAGCGGGGGCAGTCAGAAGTGTGGAATTTACACTGTCTGTCTCTAATTGGATCCTTAATCAGAAGCAGGTGAGGCTGCGGTCTCTGCAGTGTGCTGTGTGACATTTTAAGCGAGCAGTATAATCGATAATTTACCTCAGACATATTTATAGCTGAATTGACACAGTGAAAACGGGTTTGGTCAGAACTCTGTCAGCTGCAGTACATCAAGCTGCATAGTGAGTGAATTCACTGGATATTTGTTCCCTTCTCCAGCTGATACTCAGCTGATATTTTGAAGCTAACGCCCAGAAGCAGCTGGGGTGATGTAATGTGTGAAAATATTATTAATGTAGGTGAAGCTAAAAAGGTGCCTGTAGGAATATTTTCTTATAAATTTACAATGAATAACTATATAATAGATTTCTCAACATTTTCTGCTTTTTATTTGAAAAAAAACTTTTAAGAAACTGTGACACTGAAGTTTGATACTACTAGAAGAGGTTGCTGCAAAAATCTTTATTTTACGTGGTATGTTGTGCATGCTTAAATGAGAAACAAGAAAAAATGTTTGCAAGGGGAAAGTGTGACATTTCAGAATTAATTACGGAATGAATTAGCTTCTGGTGGCAGTGTGAATAATTGCCTGTATCTCGTCTGAATCTGGATACCATAAATGTTCCTCAGGGACTCTAGGTGTGACCGAAGGACTGAGGGGATCAAATGCAGCTGGTTATAATGTCATTTTTTCCATCTTTCACAGGCCAGGAGCAGACAACATTTTCAGTTGGGAATAAATATTGTGACAAGCTGTGTTGTGGCAAACTTGCTTCTGTGTGTGTGTGCATGCAGCATGTGCACATTTAACCATCTGTGTTTGTATTTTTTTGTGTTCATACTTCTCGATGTCCATGTGTATTTCTGGACAGTCTGCATCCATCCTTTAATTTGTGGTGTGGAAGGATGATTTCTTTTGTCTCTGGCCCCTCACTGTACTGCTAAAGTACACTTTGCACACGGGCAACAATAACAGTAAACGTCCACCTAGTCTTTGCTCTGCGAATTGTTAAATCACGTGACGATATTGTGATGGTGCATCATCTTCACTGTTTTGTACACATTTGTTTACCAAGCAAATACAGCTGCTGCTCATAAGCCACGTAGTCAGTTCCAGTTAAACGCAGTACAGCAGATAGACAAAAGGCTCAGGTGGCCTGATGTCCCCAGAGGGAGACAGGACTCAGCTCAGGCAGAAAGAGTGGGAGTGGCATGTGAATTTTTCAGTCAAGAAAAGGTCATCTCTCCCATGAGCTACATAACATTGTCGCAGACCAAGTTGGCTTGGTAATGTCAGATAGTTTCTCCTTCAGGATATTAAACTTCAGAACGGCAGAAGGAGAAATAACAGTACACCAAATATTTCTGGTGATAAAGCTTCGCTATATGGGGTGTAACCAGGCTACATTTGGTTTGGTATGTGAGTAGTTAGTTAGCACTATGTGTAAAAAGCTGGCTTCTCTAGATTTCAAGGCCAAATCCACACTAACGTGGTCATATTGTGGCTGTCATGAATAAATAGTTTAAATTTTGATCAAATAAATAACAGAATGGTTTTATGAATTAGTAGAGAATGCAAGCCCAAACTGATTGACCTACTAGTATCTACCCCTACATACAAAAGGAAAAAAAAAAATCATCCACCATGTTGTCTGTCTATGCTGTGTCAGGTTTGAGTTGGTTCTGTGGTGTTCATTTCAGAAGGCTCCTGTAGCTTATCTGCTGACCCTTCTTGGCTGGGGCATTTGTCGGGTGGATTATGTGGCTTTTTGATGGTATATCTGCTTCATTGCAAAAAATAAAGTGTCACGTTTTAGCCTCTCCATTTTATACCACTGTGTTATCCTGGTATGGGGAGTCGTACATGGAACGTCTCAGGGAACATGTTGACATTTGGGATAAGGATTATGGAGTCATCATAAACGAGTGCCTCTGCTGTGTGTCGCTGTCACTGTTGACTTTGCTCTCAGATTGGGGGCTTGTGTTGCAGGACTGAGCTGGGCCCCATGTCTGTGCTTTACTTTTACACTTTACAACTCGTAGTGGAGTCAAGCCCGGGGATCCATGTGGATTAAGTCAGAAGTTCAAAATACACTGTCAGTCTACCAAGGCCTTCTCCTTACCCCAGCTCCAATGTGCCCTCACTTTAGCTTTGATAGTAACATTATTGAATTAGTAGTTAACGTGGAGAGCTTTTAACACTTTGTTGTTATATGATTTGCAGGTTTTTAGAGTTGAATAGATAAATAGCACTAGTGAATATGTGTTTGTGTTTGGTCATACCACCCCATCTTTCAATTACCTAAGCTAGTTCATCTTTTACTCTATGTGTCTCCCCATTCCTCTTCTTCACTATCTCTTCTTCTCTATCGTTCTCCTTCCCTCCCTCCCTCCCTTCCCTCATTTCCTTACGTGCCTTCGTCTATACCCCCCACCTCTAATCTACTGCAATGACCTGAAGGAGGGCTTCACACTGCAGCGCTCAAATAATAATCAAGCACTAGGATGTTGTCAAATTTATAGGACACTGAGTGTTGCATAGCAACAGAGATTGCCGGGGTGATACAACAGGAGCTGGAAGTTGGGTAAGGGAGAAACGGGGCGAGTGACAGGAGACAGGAGAAGGAAGGAGAGATGACAAGAAAAACAGGATACAGCAGAGAGGGATGAGATGAGAGCAGGAGTATGATATTATACACAAAGGGAGAGATAAATGAGAGCTGGAGGAACAGAAAAGGAAATGAGAAAGTTAAGGTTGGCTTAGCTGAAAGAAAAGATTTATTGACACTGCTGACTGGCCTTGATGACTTGCCATTCAAATTATCATGTTGACATATTTTACTATGGCATCCTGGCATACACAGGAGGCGTTAAATTTAAAAGTGACTGGAATTTATCAGAACAGAAATATCCATTTACTTAGGGTGGTCCAAGTCCAACTGCAGGCTTCTCTTTTAGTCCCAATGTACAATCCTTCATCGTGGTAAACAGTTTTTATGCCTCCACAGCGGTGACAGCTGAGGCCAGAGACATTATGTTTTTGGTTGGTCCTGTGAATGTGATCTTTCAGGAATGCCTTGAGGGATTTCAAATGTGGCACACATGTCCATTTGGACTTAGAATCTGGTGTTGAAACATCAAGGTCGAGGTCACTGAGACCTTGCAAAGTATATTTTTGGCCATGACACTAACTATGAGAAATTTCACACAAATATCTAACAGGATGTCTAATGGATGAAGTAATGGCATTTTATATCCAAACAATCAAAGGTCAACTTTACTGTGACCTCACTGTCACCGTGAGCACAATTTTGCAAAAACACCATAACTTTAGCAACAGAAAGGGAAAGTGTGACTAGAGCTGCAATGATTAGTAAATGAATTGATTAGTTATCAACTATTATATGAAACAGTGACTATTTTGATAATTGAACTGAAATTTTCTGTCGTCAGCGTCATGAATCAGCCTCACATTTTCTGGTTTCTTTAGTCCTCTTTGACAGCAAGCTGAATATCCTTGAGTTGTATACAACTATTGTAGCTACTTGTAGCTACATCCATATTTGAAGTATAGTCTGCTGTCATGGATGCAACATTATGTCCTCAGAATCAACTTTATTGGCCAAGCCTGTGAACACATAAAGAATTTGACTTGACTTGTGACTGCACTAACAGACATACAACAGAATAAGAACAACATAGCTTAACAAAGTCCAGCCAAATTCATTTCTATCCTGAGTCTCCTTAGGAAGAACAGTCTGTTCTGTCCCATCCTGAAGTGCCCTTCAGTGTTGTGAGTCCAGTCCAGTTTTGTATTGATTCGGACCTCAGGGTACCAACCAATTCACCTCCTCTCCCTGAATGGTAACCTATATGGGGGTCTGCTGTTCCTCTAGTACTCCACCACAAGCTCATTGGTTTTCCTGACATTGAAATTAAGGTGCATAATGTGTTAAAGGTCTCAATCTGTCCTCTCTAAAAAAAAGTCTCTAAGTATGTGCAGCATGTGTCTCATTAGAAATTATTCACTGTCATCATAAATAACAATACAGTGATAATTTCAAATATTATTATTATTGTTGTTGTTCTTGTTATTATTATTATCTAAAAATACCCTTTATTAAATTCCTTCAAAGTCTTCACTATATCCAAGTCCAAAAATGGATGTAAACGGCAACCTGACACATGTCTTACATTTCCTTCCTTCTTTCTTTTTTCTTTGATGTTGAAGTCCTCAGTTTCAGTGTCCTGTTCATCCTTGTTGCCTAGAGACTGCTTTAGACTGCATGTCACCTCTGACATTTATCTTTCTTCTGGTATTGTGTCTATTTTCTTCACCAGAAAAAATAGTAAAAGCAACCCCAAAAAAGAACAATAAAACAAAACTACAATAAAACTTTGTATAAAATCCAGAAAATCCTGGAATTTGTTTGAAATCTGGAAAACTAGCAGTTTTTTTTTTTTTTTTTTTTGATAATCATGTTCTGAAAGCAAAAAACAGTCATCATCATCATCATCATCATCATCATCATCATCATCATCATCATTATTATTTTAGCATCAAATTGCATCCTTCCTGCTCTGTGTAGAATCTTTCTAGGTAAGTTTCAAAGTAACTAAAGAAAAAATCTCTAACATGGCTCAACATGATTATAACATTACCTCAATTCAAAATGTCAGTGTAACCCTGTAGTTACACTTTTACAAGTCCAGAAGGTCAAAACATGACATTTAGAACAGAATAAATAATTGGAATTGCATTAACAACACCGAATTTAACTTAAAACCCTGAGATAATGCTCTGAAACACTTCAGACACTTCTCAAACTGTTGCTGTAATTTTGGGGTGTTCATGGGCACTGTGGTGGTCGAAGGCATCTTGATTATCTCAATATTCCAGAGCCAGTATGTCCCTTCAGAGGCAGTTATCTCGCTGTGTCACTTGCAGGTGTTTCAGTTTAGAGTCAACTGAGTGCAAACGGTGATGACAGCTGTGCTCCGGACTAATTATTTCTTGTCACTGTGCACAGATTTGTTTGGGATGGTGTGCTAAGTGTCAGTTTAACCCCAAGGTCACCTGGTGTAGTCTTTTTTTAATGGATTGGACTGCCTGAGCTGTTGGTGTTTATAAATATTTAATGGATATATTTTTAAAGAAGAAATACTCACCAAGTTTATCTACACTGAGCTACATACTGTACAGCGGTTTGTCCAACCTGTTTACGTATGTCAATGAGTGAGACTAAGTAATGAAAAAAAAAACACCTCTTAGTATAATGCAATACAATTAAGCAACACAAATCCTTCAAAAGACCATTAAGCTGATTTAACAACTTTCTACATCAGTTTCAATAAAAATTGTACATTATTATCATCAGAGGTAGGATTTATAGCATGGCCGTTGTATTACAATACATTTGGTTTAGATAGGTGTATTTAATAAACTGACAAGTAAGTATAAATCCAGTGAAAGTCAGTAATCCAAGCTGAAAAGATATTTGTAGTATTTCTTTTCTGTGAGCAGAATGTATGACAGAAAAGCAGGAAAGCATTATCAAACAATATTTTTATAACTTGCAGGTATGCTCCAGGTCCATGTTTAATAATAATATGAAGTTAACCCCAGATCACCACCTGACTTCATTTGTTGAAAGTTAAGATCTAGATTACTGCACTTTATTTTGATAATATGCAAATGCATGGACATACAATTCACATGCACTGTGGTGTTAAAATAGATTTAAGGGCAAACATGGAGAAATAATTTTGAAAACTGCATAATTCATGACCTGCTTGGAATAATAGCATATGAAATATTCAATAACTAAATTACTTATCTATGTAATCGGCTTTTGTTGTGGAGTTCAGGGGAGAAAGGGCAGCAGCAGGGGCTTAGGCTATGACAAATAGTCTTTTTGCAACTGTAGCAATCAGTGTCAGCCTATTCATCACCTGTGAAAGAGGAAAAATAACAACATCCACCTTCACCAAAAACTCTGTCTTTGTTTGAGAGAAATAAACCATTTATTTTACACAAAAGTGATGCGTTTTGAATCTGCACATAGCAACCATTGAATACAGAGTTACTCAGCGAACACTTTGGCTGCCACTTTGACTGCTCTTTTTGCACAACAAACCTAACCAACCTCAATTACATTTCAAAGAGGCTATTCCCACATGCAATATACAGTAATGTCAGTCATTTGAAGGAAAGGATTTCAAGGTTTGAAGCAGATGTACCTGCACATCAATGCATTTTGACATCTTCCAGCTCTTGTCGACATAGCGCTCATTCATGCTCTCATTAAAGCTCATGTATCCTACTAGCTATGTTAACACAGATCATGAAAAGAGACTGGCCAGGGCTGTGTTGGTACATCAAACAGCAGCATACCATTCCCATGAGCAGGCACACACTGATTTCACTGTGTCATTATTAAGGGTACTATTTACTCTACTATACCTTTTCATAATCCCGTAAAGTGTGGACTCCAAACAGAGAAACACACGTAGCATATAAGCAAGGGTGCACATGAAAGCAGATGATTAAAAGCAACATCTCTCAGTGAAGTTCCTCCCTTTGTCTTTGTTGCAGGCAAACGCACATGTCAAATTCGACCCAGTTAATCAAAGTCTGCATACATGGAGTGTCAGAGGGAAGAATCGGGGGCGTTGCTTTGTGATTCTCTACTTTCCTTTCAGCAGCCACTGATCCTTTCCTCTCCACAGACATCTACTCCGCCACTAATTCGATGGAGGGAAGAAGTGTTTTTATGTGTCACCCGTACTGACACATACAGTAGGAGAGAAATACAATCTTTCAATATAGCAATTGTGTCAGATGATGAAACTCCTATTAGAAAGAGGTAATCATATTTAGCGGTAATAGAGAAATCTGCATTGTCTCATGCTTCTGCTGTTGATTATGTTGCTGTACAGTGAATTGATATTGGCCAGAGTATTAACATCTTCTAATTGAGTTGATTTTAGGCCCATCTTGCCAGCTAATTCCAGGCACTCCGTATAACACACAGCTAGTGATGCTCTGCCAGTTTATAGGATAGCTGTAAGGAGATCCACAGAGCTTTATCCTCTTTTCTCACGAGGACATAAACCCTCTTGATGTAAATTATACCAACTTTGGTTTGGTTCAGATAGCATTACATCTCATTAAGATGTCAGCTTTTCAAGACTCGCGGATTTTCAAGCACCGTTTCAAGCAAGGCCGTTTGCAATTCATAAAATGTCACAAAAAAAAAAAAAAGACATTTCAAAATACTTGCGTCTGACCTTGTTTTGCAATGGTGGACAGCACTGGCTGGCTTGGCCTGTTTGCTGCCGTATCTGCTCCTTGGGTTGATTAATGCACTGAGGGACTCACACAGCTGGAAAGGAGGCAGTAAACCAGAGGAGGGAACAAAGACTAGTGGGCCACACGGGGTGCAGCAATTAAGCTGTTTTCTTGTTGTTAATTAAAAGCAAATTAGAGACTGCGACAGGAGTTGCTGTCTAGCCTTAATTGCTGGCAGCATGTATACCGTGCTACACCTGTTGTTGCATCTTCACTCACTGGTCTTTTCTTTTTTTGTGCCTTCCTTAGGGACGAAGAGGAAAGACTGGGGAGCCTGGACCCAGAGGCCTGCCTGTAAGTTATACAGTAACACAGACATCACACACACATTTGTACTAACATTGTACCTATTGAATTAAGGTAAAGAGATGAACTCCATCAGCATCTGCAGTGCTGCTGTTGTATATAAAAACAGTTTAGAGTATCATGCATCCATCTCACCATAATGAATAATGACTCGATATTCATCTGCAGTGATTGCAATTGAAACCGAATAACAAACACTGACAGCTTAGCTCAAGCAATACAAAACAGCAGCACCTCATTTTCTAGATTTTCTACCATTCAAAATCAATTTCAGTTCAACTTTATTTCACCCAAAATTTACAAGAGATTACAAGCGTCTTTTCCCTTCAAGACCCGTCTAAAAAATGGAAAAAAGTTATTGTAATTATAAAAGTATATTAAAGCAAACACTCACAGCAGACATGCAATACAGCTTAAAAAGAGCAATCACACAAGCTCTATTGATCTCTTTAAAATCTTCACCCATTCCCCTATATTGCTGCAAGCATGCTACATTATTAGCACAAAACCACAAGGGCTATATTAAGGTAGCACTTTAGAATAGTCGTATTGATGAGTAGGACAAGTCTGCCTATAAGGCCCGTTGACTCCTTGAATTATGGTCTTTTCCTCGGGGCATCCAAACCAATCCCAGACATTGTTTGTGTGTTTGTGTAGTGACCCACACACTAAAGGGCACAAACACTGCGATGTGTTAAAGGAGACAGCTTGTCAGACTGTTAACTGCTCTGATGTCAGGACAAATAGGACTGTTTAGGATCATGTAGCTCTGTTGCTTTGGGTGTCCAATTATTTTCATGCCCTATTGCCCTGATTACATTCTTGATCAGTACATAGGGTTTGTCTTCTTTGATTTTGCCCAGATATCCAGATCAAGTTTCTGTTCTGCTTCTGTCACTGTTCTGCTCAATAGGTTCAATTATCTTTAATATAATCGAGGCACTCACTGTTAAACCACTGCTGCATGACTGCAAAGAATCCCCTGCCTCCTTAATAACTCATAAAGTTGTAGAACACAAAGTCATAGGACAAAAGAAAGACAGGCTGGAGAAGGTGTGACATTTCTAAATGGCAGTGTCCTGATGATACCCTTAGCATGTGCCAGCGTGCCTCTATCCCCTGGTATTGGCATTTATGAGTCACCTGTTTTGCTGAGGTAGATCTCAGGGGCAAAATCATCTATTCAAAACACACACCAGGGCATCACTCTCTCTTGTCCATTGGCAGCAGGACAGTGCAGTGCAGTTGTGGGGGCAGCAGATATTTTTTAAAGTCAAATTAGCATTGCACGACAACAGGAGAGTCAGTGAAAGGCACACAACAAAGACACACTCAAAGATAATCTATAGACTGCTGGGGGCCAGCCATGTTTTTTTATGAGAGCTAACATTAGTGCAAAGGTTAGAAAATATAATACAACAGGCCTTTGTTGTAATATTATATTATAAAGGAATGTGTTTCAATTTAACTCACTGCTTTAAATGGAGGTTAGGAAAAGCTTAGTATGGTTAGAATGTGATGATGAAAAATAACATACGTATTAGTCAACAGTGTTCATATTATTGTGTTTTTATGACACAAAATCTTTCATCCTTTGTCTGTATGAAAAGTCTATTTCATTGCTTGTAATTGCAGGGTCCCACGGGAACCTCTGCAGGAGCAAGTGTCAAGGTATCACTCAAAACATTATTCATCACAAAACAAAGTACAGGCATTTGGCATTTAAAGTAGATTTGAGCTGTCTCCATGTTTGATAAACTGGCCCTTACCTGCTCTTCCAGCAAGGATGAATTGTCAAGATGACTGAGCAGTGTTCACTGTTGCAGTCCTCCAGATGGACGAGGAGTTTAATCATCTCCACTGTTTTGTCTGTATAAAGATGTAGTGTGTGTAGCTGTCCCAAAGAAGTCAGTCAGACACATGCGTGACAAGACCTCCTGTCCTTGAGTGACCTTTTTGTGTTTGCAGTCACGGACTGATCTCTCACATCAGAAATGGCACCTTTCAGTCAATTGTAGCATATCTGCTATGCAAGTTAAATAGTCGTTTCCACCGAACACCTCCCGCAGCGCAGCACAGTGTGACTCAAATGCTCACACTCCAAACAGACAGATGGCCATTATATACATTGCTTTTGCAGAAAGGTTCTGCAATCATTTTCATGAAGCCCAGGGGTGCTGTAGCTCACCAGAGGCACATGCGTTATGCAGTGTAAAGACATGGACCTCTAGCAGGCCTCCCGCTGTCTCTGTTGTTACCTGCTTCCTTTACAACCACACCCCCACCCCCTCAGCACACACCCACCACCTACCAAGGCTCCAGTGGCCCACTTGTGATCACGTTGAGAGTGAAAGCTATTGTGTAGTGGACAACCTCTTGACCGCAGCTGTTCATTTGATGTATAGGTGCGTCGTTTGCTGGGGTGTCAGCTCAGGCCGCAGAATTCCTCCTGCTCCCTCTGCCCAGAGGAAGGAGAAGTGTCAGCTGGCCAACCTTGAAAAAGAAAGTTGTCTGTATGAGGACACACTTATTATACTTCAAAACAAATGGGATTGCAGGAGGTATACCATAGGCGGAGGCACAATGGATAGTGGTTTTTGTTGGGATGAAAAATGACACAGTATTACCAAACAGAGGTTACCTTGATGAAGTTTTCATGCATTTTCTGTAATTGGCTGCTCAGTTGCAGCTTTATTATCTCACTTGAATTAGTCTCATATCATAAAATGAAGCCGTAAAACTCAAACTTTCACTTGGCAGAAAGGAACCAGCTCCGAGGTTGTTGGTCCAGCATCATTTTTGCAATTGCTACTTCACTTTGAAATAAATGACTGTGCAGTTTGTGAAAACTGTAAAAAAAATAGCTGCTATAAAGGTGCTGCTAATGTAAAATTAACAGTATAATTATTGTACAGTGTAAACAGTGTGTGTTAAAACTATCCCTTTGGGACTAGATTAAAGGTTTCATTATGATTATAGCATATGAGTAAAGCATTCATAAAACACAACAGGTGGTATAGTGTTGCTCGCACCGATCCACTTTATTTCCCATTTACGTATTCGATGTCCCGGGAACTACAAAAACAAATCAATTCAGTTCAGTCCAATTTAATTCAGTTTATTATTTGTCACATATAATCATAAAAGACCAGTCATAGTGAAATGTATTTCCCTGAGCTCCAATATAATAATGATACAACAACTACTACTACAACTACTCCTTCTCCTACTACTACTATTACTACTAATGCTAATAATAATAATAATAATAATAATAATAACAATAATAATAATGATCAAGATGGCCAATTCTGTTTCTTTCGTTGTTGTTCCAAGAAACGAGGACCCCTGTTAGGTCCAGAACCCCAGTTTGAAAATGCTCTAACACACTGGTTTCCCTCCAATGGTACATGAAATATTTGTTAAATTAAATAGGATCAGTCTTCAAATCTGTGGGCAAAAAGGTTACTAGACAAAAAATGAATTTTTCAAAAACACTTTCTCCAAATGGGAAATATTAGAAATTGTTGTTATTATTATTATTAGAAATAGATGTATCAATCAAGAGTACCTCTTTTTCCACCAAATTAGCTCTGATTCTTGAAGTGGTTTCATTCAGGATTCAACAACACTCAACAATAAATTATCTTATTATCTTACTGGAAACCTGCTTCATGTGTAAACTGTGTGTAGCGGTACAGGGAAAGACTAATGTTTTCTGAGGTTGTTTGAGTGAAAAAGTTTGAGAAACAGTGTTCTAACACTTAAATTAAATGTGCATATCAATCTTGCCCATGCGATGAATCAGTCATGCCCTTACATTACGGATACATCTTTGCTTTGTCATTATAAATTCACGCCTGCTGTGGATGACAAGGGAACCCGCTTGTCGCAAAGAATGGCTTCACATTTGAATCTACTGAAGTGAAACAAGAAAAGCCAAGAATTTGGAAGAATTTATACAATCCAACATGATAAGTGAGAGCAGCTAAACCGTCACATCTTAGATGTGAGGAATGCAAGCAGTTTCCACAAGCAGTAATAATTGAGCAGCATCAGGGATTCTCTATACTTCTCAGTGGCCGTCCTTGTGCATTTTTTAGCTTGGACAAAACAGATGTGAGTTAGACTAAACTGCAGCTTGTGTAACATCTGTGTGAGCTGAGCCCCCTCTCGCTCACTCAGCAGAGTGTGAATGTTTTAAAATGAAAAAAAGGAGGTCTGTGCGGTGAATTATGTGCTGGGAAGGCGGTGTTCTCATGAATCACGTCTCCATAACTGTATCTCCCACTGACAGTCTCAAACGGGTTCTGACAGAACACTGCAGATATTGATGGAGAGACGGAGAGGGATGCAGACAGGCTTAATTGCAGTTTGATGACTCGAGGTGCCTCAAAGTCAACATCACCCACAGACTTCCGCTGGTGGACTGGTTCCCTGTCCTATACACGCTGGGCTTTCTCATTGTGTAAATACAGTGCTAATCTGGATAAATACTGACCGTGCTGCAGTTAATCTCATTTGAAAGGTTTATTAACTTACATACCCCTCTGCCAAATAAATTGACTTTGAATGATCTTCCATGGAGATCGAACAATGATAACGTCTATTCCAGAATACAATTTACACTGAATGTCAGTCATAACTCAGCAAACTGCCTTAACAATGGGAAACCAGCTTAGTATGTGGTTTACAGTTACTGTAAGACTTTACAAATGCAGTACTGTAAGCAGCTTTTGTTAGGAAAAAGGCCTCTAACTGATAGCATGACAACAGTGATATAATTGGCAAGATTATGGTGGTAAAGTCATGAAATCCCATGTGGTTGATAAATCTGCACAGAACACAATTAGTACTCAAAGTCAATTTTGTCACTTGTCTGTCCTCCCCGCCTAAAAATATTAATAGGACAATCCATCTGTTCATACATGGCAGTAGTCTGCTGACTTAATATCAGCTCATAATTTGGATGGGAAAACAGTGTCTATATCTTATTAGATGAATGGTATAACAGCAGCAGTCGTTAGCAAGTTGAAGGTATGGGGGAGGGGCTGGAACTGAATGGAAATTATTGTGTGCTAGAGTCCAGGTGCCACTAAAGAGTGAGCAAATACGCTGCAACCTTTCTCAGATGTCTCTCTGTCTTCTCAGATTGCTAAACAGATGCTCCATAATGTCTCAGCACAGAGTATCTGAAGCGTTCCCTGCAAATCTTCACACATGTCACGCGAAACAACAATAATCTCTGATGAACAGCCATATTATTATTATTTTTTTTGTTGTTGTTGTTCTCTGTTATACGTGTTACTATTTGGAGAAGAAAAACATATCACACTGAGCTTTATTAAGAGTGTCAGGAGATGTGAGATGTGGATTTCTGCTATTACAGATGCATTTAGTTAATGATTAGCCACACTGCTGCTATGTAGCTAAAATAAACACTTGTAGTAAGACGTCAGGGAACGCACAATATATAGTGTAATACATAGTGTCCTGCGTATATATCTTTATAAAAATCTTAAGATCTCTGTCACAAATCTTTCTAATTATCCATTCACTATATGAATGTGTAATTGACAAGGTGCATGTATGTATGTTTTACAATTTTGTTTATTTTGTATTCTCCACATAACAGACAGGAAGAAATCATATTAAAAAAAAATACTCCAAGGACAGCTCACAAGCAGTCATAAAGTGCCATCTATTGGCAGACAGGGGAATGATTTTAACATGGAAATATGGAAAAGTGCTGCAATGCAACAGGGGCTTCAGTTTTTCAATATCTTGCTCGACTTACAACCCCATAGCCTTTTTTTTTTTTTTTTTTTTTAGTGTAGACTGTCTTTTCCTATAGTAATTAGTTTCATTCTCTGAGCTTTCTGTCTTTTCTGTCAGTCACTGTCAGTGATCTGCTCTCTTCACATACAGGGTGAGTCTGGAGTCCCAGTGGAAAAAGGGGAGAAAGGAGAGAGAGGAGACCCTGTACGTATTTTCCTGCAGTGACATTTACAATGCTGTCGTGTTACAGAGTCATTAACAAAGGCCTCCTCCCACAGGGTCAGCCAGGTGCTGAGGGGACCAGCGGGATGAAAGGACAAAAAGTAAGTCACATCAATGTCAAACATCATACATGACGATTTCCTCTGTTTATGGTCGCTGAGACTCAGCCTGTGTGTGTGTGTAGAGGGGATGTGGGGGCAGAGCTGAGGAAAGCAGAGAAAGAGGTGGTGGAGGTAAGGTAGTTCAAGCGATATAATTGGTATGATACACCAGAATTCAGAGGCTAAACCTTCTGAGTTAGTTATCCTCCTGTTTCCTCTGAAACTCCCTGCAGGAGGCACAGAGCCAAGGCTAGGGTTTTCAGTTATGCCCTTATGTCTTTTATTTAATTACCTCTGTTTGTTTATCTGACACTTAGCAGTATACAGAATACTAATCTAAAAAAATACGTATCCAGCAAAATTTTTCAGGAACAATCATGTGTTAGGTTAAGAAATAATATTTTATTGTTTATGTAGACACTTCCACTTTGTGATCATTTCTAAAGCACTTTACATGTTTTTCTAGTCAAACTCATTATCCTCATTTATTTAATCCAATCCAAGGTGCACATATCAACTCTGGGCAGTCTGGTTAAAATTTGTTTTCATGGAAAAGCCACGAATTCTCATAATTCTGTTATTTTCACAATTCATCCACAGCAAAAGACTGTAAAAAACACACAAACGAGAGAAAATCTGGGTTTCCTTTTAAGCCTAAAAGGGAAGTACAGCTCTGTGAGGCTGTACTTTAAGCACGCTAACATGCTAATGATGACAATGCTCCAATGCTCCAATGCTAAGCAGGTACAATGATATTAAAAAGGATGATGACTCTAGATAAAAAGTCACTGCGTCACCAAAGTGTTTACAATCAATCCTACATTGTTGTTCTAATTGTGGCACTACAGGAAAGGTTAGAGGATCACCATAGCCGTTAGAATAAATCATTCTCCATCACACCATGACTGTGTGCGTATGTGTGTGCTGATCCATCTAGTAGATCTTGAGATATTTCACAGGTTAAGTGACCTTCTAGATGAAAAGTCAGGGGATCACCAAAATTAGTAGGATCCATCCTCTGGGAACCACGATTGTCTGTATAAAATGTCATGGCAATTCATCAAACAACGATACATCCACGTGGACTAAAGTGATGGACTGGCTGTCACTGCCATCCCCAGAGAAATGCTGCTAACAAGGTTAAAAACCTTAACCTGACGATGGTATGGTAGCCAAAACTGTTCCCATAAATAACACAAGAATAAAGCATGGTATATTGGAGTTGAGCAGTGTGACTAATTAACCCCATAAGCCCTTATGTTCTCAGGATGTAGGTATTCAACATGGTTGTCTATGATCATGTGTGTTTTGATTCAGATCCAGATGGGGATTAAAAACTTCTAAATCTTTTTTTGTTTTTAAAATTAAAAATGTAGAGGATTGTCTAAGTTTGGTAAGGTACAGCATGCATTGTCACAGTGCTTTTATAGTAGTAGCAGATGTGCTGTGTGTTCTTGTTTTATTAAAAGCAAGAAAGTTATAGCTTGTAAATTATAAATGGGAGAATAGAGGCTCCCGAATGCAATGCATCACAATTAAGAACCTTGTATGGTTCCCTGGAGTACCCAGTATGCCCATTACAAAGGGTTACACAGTAATGTATATACTGTATATACACAGGAGATAAGTACAGCAGCACTCTGCACGATGCACATGAAGTGCACACCAAGAATTCTTTAATGTTTTCTTTCCTCTCATTTCATGGCTCTTCTCACATCACTTGCATTAGACAGTGTTTTCTCTGAAGTCTCGACATCTTATTGCTTCCTTTATTGTTGTTTCAAAACCTATTGATATAGGTGATCTAGGTCACCTGTGGCAACTTGCTTTTAGAAGCATTTTTATGCTATGTATTTCTTTTCTTTTCTTTCCTTTCCCTCTGTCAATCTGCGGTGATTGATATTATGTTTCTGTTGTATTTTCAGGGTGACGTTGGCCCCCCTGGTCCTCCTGGTCCTGTAAGTACAATATAGCAGTGAAAGCCCACAAAATACCATCCGTGACCAATAAGTATTAGATTTTGTTGATTTTGTTTTCACAAGGGACACCATGTTGGATGAGTAACAACATAAGAAATTATTAAAGCATCAATGCTCTGTTCTCTGGGACCGACTTGTAAGGGAAAATGTCAAACTTTTGTGCATCAATAAGATTTTCACATTCTAATATGAAGAAGAAGGCCCAGGAAAAGGCAACAGCAGTGCAGTGTTTACCTCACACCTCCAACATGCTGGCATGCCATCTTATAACCAATTTCCAGTCAATTTCTGTATATACAGTGAATCAGGGTTGATAAAGGGCACGAAACATGTAAAGCCTTTTCAAAGATGTTTGTAATAATCACGTTGGATTTCTTAGAAAAATTGCTTCCTTGTTTTTCAGGTGAAGTCACTTTACCATTATCCACAGCAGAGAAATATGCAGAAAATATCTTAAAAGCTGTGATTTCCCATGTATCCACTATAAAATTGCACTGGCTATCATGCACATTATCATGATGCCATAATTGCAAATAATAATTGGTTCTACCTACAAAAAGAATCTTTATAGTGTGAATTAATAGGGGCCATGCAGCAGATGACCGACTCATAATGTTCATAATTGTAAATTATAGAAACATTCTGCTGGAAGACACTAGTGCTACTTTTAGTTGAGAAGCAGATAAAATAGAGAAACTCTGATATCATCGTGGTTTACTGATGTGCGCTGAAGGTGACACAGAGTGGGTGTTGCCGGGATGATAGAACTCATTACAGTGACATTTTAATATCAAAAATGGACTCTAACAGATCAGTGATAGATCTGTAGGGAGGCAGTACATCCTCCAAAGATATGCTGCAGCTAAGAGAACCTTTTTTTTTTTTTTTTTGAACAAAAAAATAGAAATTAAAGTATAAAACGTGTCAATGAAAACATGGTGTTGGAGCACATGTGTCACAAAGAGAGGGTCTGACATTTAGATGACTCTGTCTTAATGGGTTTTGTTCTAAATATCTGCAGTCTATTGAGTCTTTGTCAAACCAAAAAAAAATCAACTCTCTTAATACGAATAGATAGCAATGTAGTTGGTTTTAATTGTTGTTCGAAACATTGAGGTCTTGCTTTGCAATTATTTCTGAATAGTTGTCTGTTTTCCCTAAACTTCATTTCAACTAGGAGAGGTAGATAAAGAAATGTTCTATCAAAACTGAAATACTGAGTCGTGTTCATTGTTGTGTAGTGAGGAATGAGCCACACAGGATATAAGAGATGTATGCTATAGCACACAGCAGAGGGGAAAACATTAGTCATTTGATAAATGAGGCTGTTTGAATATTTAGTACCAGTCTCTGTCTGTGCTCTCTTCTTTCCCGTGGCAGATAATTTTGGCAGTTAAGCATTGATTTCCCTTACACAGCAGAAGCAAGGGTTCAGATCATTACCCTCCCTTCATAAACCTTCTTGTGCCTCTATTTATTAGTGACTGGGAGGAGCAATGCGCTTACAGGCATGCATGGCCATCACTTCCCCCACCACCTTTAACGTGGCACAACAGTCTTTTCAGCTCTGAGACCGTCCTGCTTTTATTGCTGCCAGTATTGCTTTACAATAGAGTTTTATAACCTATTAAACTGAATCTGTTATTCCAAGTTATGTTGAGTAAAATCTGCAGCATTTCACTGCTTTTGTGAAATATTCTGATGTGGTCGCTAACTGATGGAACTGAGACATTGTTCAGCATGAGGCAAGAAAATTGACAGCAGCTGCTACAGTGAGTGACTGCAGGTTGAAGGGTGACTGATTATGCAGACAGTCCACAGGGACAGTAGGGGATTCAATACCTTACTGAAGGTTACTTTGACCATGTTGCTAAAGGAGGCTCTTCATGTCAGGTTTATTTGTACTGTATAGCCCTTAATCACAGTAACACTCTCAAAGGGCTCACAGGCACATAGTCAGGAAACAAGGGCAAAAAAAATCAAGGGAGTAAACCAATGGCAAAGTGCCATGGGGGCACCCAAAGTCTCCCCACCTGGATATGACTTTCAATTCCAAGATTGCTTCAATTGTCTCTTGCTTCTTTTTTGATTATGCTAAAACCACCCTAGACTGAACTGGTTATAACTGCATACAAGGATGAAACATGTGGTTAACATAACACAAAAAGGCTTGAGGACATTAAGATTTAATGAGAATCTGACGATATTGCTTTAATTGTTTTTTTTTTATTCACAGGGACTTAGACACTGGCCTTGCTTTAAAACCTTTTCTGCAGTTTACAGTACACCAACATTTCTACTGTGCATTTCATATCTAGATGGTAGACGTGCCTCTGCTATTAATGTACAGCATGTCTTCAGCAGTGAAATGTTATCATGTTATCAGCAGTCCGAGTGTTCCAATGTCTTGTATCTTGTAACTGTAACTGTAACTTGTAACTGCAGCATTTCACCTTTATCTGGCATGTGAGTGTTTTGAATTAGCATTTTTAGGGACAGTTTCTTTATTTTTATTTCAGTTTATACATTTTTGGTTTTAAAATGTGATTTCGATTGTCCTCAATGTGACCACTTGCGTCAGTAGTTTGGCCAGTGAATAACAATCAGTGTGTCGTGTATTTTTATTTTTTTGATCTGATGTAAAATTAGCGCAAATAAGGGTATGAAGATCAAGTCACTCTGTAGAAACACGCCTAATAATTGCTGATTTAAATTGGGATTTAATCTGGACCTTTCTCCACCTATATTGGTTCGAGGACTTATCTTGTTCCTTTCCTTTCCCCTTTCATTTTATTTTATTTTGTTGTAGAAGACTCTCCACAGTGACCCTGTCACCCCATTTCTTAACTTGAAGACATAAAAGAAATAGAAAACACTCTATCTAAGTAGTGTTTTATTCTTTTCTAATCTAACGTAGGTCCAGATTGGTACAGGAGCAGGAGACTTAGGTTGGACACATACTCTTTGTTTGTGAATAAAGACGTGTTATGGTGCTGTTATTTCTGTATAAAAACAATCAACATTCCATCAGAGTTTTCATCTGATTTTCATTTACTCTAATTGTGAGATCAGTGGAGACTCTTCAGAGAACACTGTGTCTTTTTTATTGCTTCTAGGTGATGACAGCTCACGGATTAAGACAGCTCTCTGGAACTGTAAGCAGCTGTTGTATCACAGAACATGAAATGTTTATGTATGATATTTTCTGTTGGTGCCCTTCAACTTGTACAGAAGGTACACTCCAGTCCGATTTTGAAGTGCTCTGTTTTCTCTTGTGTTTGAGGATGAAATGAAGGAGAAGACCCAAAAGGGAGAAAAGGGAGATCAGGTAACTATGTCCTTCATCATTATTTCTCAGTAAAGATAATTTAACCAAAAGAAACTTGTATTCACATCCAACAACTGACACCACAACATGAAAATTTATTCCATTGCTTATATAACATCAACAAAAGCTGCGCTGACATTTGATTTCGGTGAGAACAATTGAACATCACCTGCTGTTCAGAGTACGACATCTTCTTTGTGCTCTGCAGAGGTGGATCACAGAATACACTGGTGTACAATTATTGTTTGGACCTCAAAACAACAGATGTGTGAGGCAAGCAGATTACAAAGGCCACTGAAGCAGCTATTGACCAAACGTCAAATAAATGTCAGCTAAATGAAAAAGAAATTACACATACGCAGAGACTTACTGAATAATGGCAGGCATCAAAAACAAACATTCAGTATATGGCCACGATAGGTTTAAGTGAAATGGAGGCAAAAAATGTTACGTATGGTATCTCTGAGGTAAAATGTTTTGGAAAAGTTTCTGCTTTGATTATATTCACATTCTGAGAACAAAGAAGAAAACTTGGCAAAGGAAAAATTCTATGTTCTTAACCTTCCCACAAAACGAAAGCTAACTTCATGAAGGTCCTTGAGGAAGTTTTTTAAACCTTACACCACTCAGCAAGAAGAATTGCTTACCTGACTGTTTTCTTTCTGGACGTCTTGAGAAATGATGGTTGTCTATCTTCTTTACTTTTTACAGGGGGAGAGAGGAGCTCAAGGACCGCAAGGCTTCAAGGTAGCTTGTAACTTAAGACTTAGCACTTGCACAAAAACTTGAGCATCGATATCCACTGCCAACAAAACAGGTTCATTGTCCATTGAGTACCACCTGGTGTAACCCTGCACAGTATCTGTGCAACAGCCATTTTTATTACCATTTTTTATTTTTGAAAATAAAACAAAACATTTCTTTGACATACAATAAGTCCTGAGCCGGACAACAGACCTGCAACTTGCCAGAGATTATTGTAGATATCCATGTTGGTGTTTTTGTGCTGTTGTAAGAGGGCCTAAAATTTCAAGCAATACACTGGAGTACTTCCTTTTCAGAAAGGACTGAAGTGGCCCTTCACTCCTTTTTGTTGTCAGAAGGTAGAGCAGGTCGTCCACTAATCAGATCATCTGCGCTTCGATCCCCGGCTCCTCCAGTCTGCATGTCAAAGTGTCCTTGAGCAAGTTATTGAACCCCAAACTGTGCCATTGGTGTGTGAATGCATATAAATGGTTAGCTCCTAAAACCGATGAGCAGTTGGCATCTTCCATGGCATCAGTGTATGAATGTGTGTGCATGGGAGAATGAAATATATGTAGTCTACAGCCCATTTAACTTTTATACTGTACCTCACCTACAAACCTTTGGTGTGCAACACTGTATCTTGAACTGAAAAAGAAATCAAATATATACTATATATGCAGGATTTCTCTCAGTATTCTATATTCTAGATTTATTTTGACAAAAAAATCTAATTAAAACTATGTTCTTTTTTATTTTTTTTCTTCCTCTCCCCTACCTCTTACTCATCCCTTTTGTGGCTGTTAACAGGGAAACATAGGGCCACCAGGACTAAAGGGAGATCAAGGACCAGAGGTGAGTCTTGTATCGTGTCTGCAGTACCTTTTGTAGTGTTTTAAACCTGCTGAGTACTGATAAAAGTTCTGTTGATTGACCCAGATTATACTTCTGTCAATGAGACAAAGGCTACTACTACTACTACTTTATGTTATTTTTCATTAATAGAATCTCATTAACAATATTTTAGATCATATGGTGTTGTTACTTGTAGAACTTCAGCTGGTTCAGACCAACACTGAAAGACTTGTTTCCATGGCAATTCTAATATTATCAGAACAACAGGATATTTGTTAGTGGGATATGGAGATGAATGCAAATGAACAATTGCAAATTACACTTGAAGCTAATTCTTAGCTTGCATAGAAGATGCATTCACTGTAAACACACTCAATGAAATAACTTCTGAAAACTACGAAGTATTCTTTTGACAGTACTTTTGACTTTTGGCAGTACATAAACAGCCAGATACTGCTGCTTGTGTACTCCTTTTCTCAGCTGTTATCATTTAACATGAGTGCAGTTTCCGTGGTATGTGGATTGTTAAATTCAGCCTTGCATGCGAAGATAATAATGAGTCAAAAGAGGGAATGTATATGAACAGCTGACCTAGAATAAGCATATAATGATTGTATAGCAGTACCAATTGTCATGAAATTAACTATGGTTTATTAAAAAGACAGCAGGAGCAGCTCTTAAACAACACTGTTATCTAAAATACTCTGGGCTATAACATTTGAAAGTCCAGACAATTCTGTCACAAAGCAAAGGGAGAAAATAGCCTAAAGTATTGGATTTTCTTTGTGTTTTGCCAGGGGAAGCAAGGCCTGCCTGGACTCCCAGGACTCCCAGGCGAGCCAGTAAGTATATTGGCACTAGACATTAGGCACTTCATGTCAAGCCTTTCTTTTCTCATTGCTTTTTTTTCTATCACCTTGCCATATCCTCTTCTATCTAATTCATTCTGCCAAAATGAAAGAGAGATATAAACAGAAAGACGTCAACAGGCAGAGACAGAGAGGAAGTAGGAAGAAAAGTCCAGAATTTTTACACAGACGATCAGTAATCAAATTTAAGAATTAATTAGTGGAAAGAGGCAAATCTAAGCGCTTTATGCCAGGAATGGAGGCATAGGCCCAATCTGTTCTCCACACCTGCTTCGGTAATGAGCATCTGTCTTTACTCAAAAGCAGGGAGGGAAAAGAGGCATTTCATAAATCCTGGCTAAGGGAAATTATGTTGGAACACGGCAGCCCGCTGAAGCAGTGAGGAGGAGGAGATAAATGTGCGTGAGGAGATGAAGGCCCAGTGATAGATGTGTCTCTTTTCACCACTATTTACAGGGTTCGCCAGGGGAGGGAGGGGTTCCAGGGAGAGATGGCCTGAAAGGAGAAAAGGTAGGTAAACTTCAAATCAAGTTCTCACCTCAAAGAAAAAAATAAAGCTATGATGTTTTATCACAGGTTGAACATGCTAGACAACTTGTTAAGACACCTTTCAGATTAGTCGCCCTGCATGCCATCTTCAATCATGTTGTAACTTTGTGTTCGTTCCTTTGATGCCTGTGACTACTCTGTTATTTGTACATGTTTTTTTTTTTCTTGCAGTAGGACCAGCAAATACTGTGGTGAAAGTTAAAGAAAAGTGCACAGTTGACATGCATATATGATAGGGTTTGTCACTCGTCAAAATAAATGGAGCTGTGCTCAAGATTCCCCACCCACTGGAGTCACACTGTTACACTCCAGGGCAGAAAAATGCTTAAGCCTCCTACATCCATTCCCATTTTTAAATCTCCTTTGTCATCTCTGTTATACTGATGCAAGAGGCAGTCCTGGTTGTACATTTATGTGGCAGTGTATGAATAAATACATATGAAAAAAAAAAGCAACGTCTGCATGCTTAATGCTTAAGCTGGAATCAGGAGACAGTTAGCTCAGTTTAGAGACGCCGAGTCCAGACTAGCTCTGTCGATATATAAAATACATCTGCCTAACAGCACCTCTAAAGCTGAATAACTAATTCATTCAGTTTTGCTTGTTTGATTTCTAAAGACACTGAGATGTTAAAAAAAAAAATAAGTTGCCATTTTATGGTGGTTTTATATGCCAGATTGCTAATGCTAAGGTCAGCAAGCTAACATACTCAGAGTGACAATGCTAATATGCTGATTTTATTAGATAATATTTAATACCATGTCTACCATAGTTAGTTTAGTGTGTCAAGGACAAAGTAGGTGAGGCTGATTGGAGCTTTGCGTGTGTTTAGTCATTAACTAAAGTAGTGGGCAAATTTAAATTTGGTGCTTCTAGAGTACAAATCATTCTCAGAGGACAATAATTGTGTGTACATGAATGTGGCATGTCATACAATTAGCATAGTGCTACATTTGTTTTTACACATTTGCTGGGGGGGTGAATCGAAATGAAGCAAATTTTGCTCTTTTGCTAGAACTCGGAAGACATTTCAATGATACTTTATCCCTGACAAGAGTTACCAAATATATCTGAGGCAAGAAACCAAAAGCAGAGACTCCTCTCTCTGTTTCTGCCTTGTGTACAGCACTTCACCTTCAACAAAAAATAATAATGTTTATACATATTGATGTGCAAAATGGTCTTGGTAAATGGTGTCTGCCCAGACTCTTCCTTGTTCACCTCCCTGAGTATAATAGAGCAGATCCTTTCCATTGTTGAAATGACAAAGCCTGTCTGACAGTTTGCATTTTTCATTCAGTATCTGAATAGTGTCTGTCTTTGTGTCTGTAGGGCGACTCTGGTGGAGTGATGGGCTTACCAGGACCTCCAGGTCCTAAGGGTGAACCTGGAGAGCCTGGAGGTGGATATATGGTGCGTATCATATTGAGTTTATACAGGTACCTTCATCTGACTTTCTTCGCTTCAGGACACAGAAGCTGAAACTCTTAGTGTAGAACAGGAAAAAAAGCAGAGGGAAATTCAAGTTCATAAAACAGATCATCTGCAAACAGCTGTAACAGCAGCAGATATGTTAAAGGAAACTAGCTCCCCCAGCTGTGTAGCTGCCATGACATTATGGAGATGCAATGCCAATAAGTAATCCACCATTGGATAACCCCAGCACTGTGTAATCACCTATCCTCCCATTTTGAAGCTTATAGCTGTTGAAGCACTCTCTTTTATGGACATGGCTTTGCATATAGAAATCTTCATTACAGCCTCACCAAAAAGGCGGTGCATGTGCAGTCAAGGCCTCAGTCTTGGTTGAGGACACTTGCATTCCTCAATCACTGGCAAGTGCTCTACGGCTTTAAACAATCATGTTTGTTTGTGTGCGGGAAAGCTGAACTGAACATTAAGTCCGACAGCAGGCCTACTCATCAGGCAAGTGGTACTATGTTCAGTTGAGCAGAGTAATAAGGGAAAGATTGCGTTCAGGCAGAAGTATTTAAACCTCTTTAATGTACTCCAGCACTGTGAAAATTGGAACGTGATTGAAAAGAGGGCTGTGTGTGTGTGTGTGTGTGTGTGTGTGTGTGTGTGTGTGAATGATAGATGTTTACAACAGGCCAATGACAAGTTGTTACATAGCTGAAAAGCTAAACAAAGAGAGATGTCTATTGTAGAAGACGTTTTTTTCGCATAGATCCTGATGGTCTTTTATGAACGTCATTTCTGTCTGGAGGCATTGGAGGAAAATGGAATCTAAACATTTTATGGTCTTTGTTATGTAAGACAAAGAAAAGAAAGGAAGAAAAGCAATAAACAGAACTCAGCGCCGGTCTGAGCAACTTTAATGAGTCAGCCCGCTCAAGTAGTTAATGTCACTTTATTGATTTTGCCTTTAAATGAATAATGAGCAATTTACTCTCCGTTTCTTTTGACTTTTATTATTTGCATAGATTAGCAATCTCCCTCTACTCTAAATCACTGATTTAAAGGTTTTGTTTCAGTAGCGTGCTGATGCATAATCCCTAATGTAACTTTTTTGTTTTTCAGAAAGAAAACACAGGCATAGGATCATAAAGTTCAGTTCTTCCCAAACTTTTCTCTGTTTTATGCTTGATTGAATTGGTACATTTCACCCTGAAACTGTAGAATTGCTGTGTTAGTTTAAATACAACTTCTGCCCAGCTAATTTACATTGTGCAATGTAGGACTTGTAACACTAATACATGCTGACCACAGAAATCAATGTCTCATCTGAACTGTACAGTAAATAATGCTTACAGTAGCCTCTATTCCAATCAAGGTTTTTCTCTGTTGTATGGCATTATCAGTCCGTCTCTGCCTGTACATAGAAACTATTAAAAATGTTGTAAACAGTATTGAACATGAGCCCATAATGCAATGCTGTGTTCAGACTGTTTGCACTGTTGAGTATAGCTCGTATAGATATTCCTGTTAAAGTCCCAGCACTACGTGCTAGTGCTTGAGCTGCACCTCTGGTTTCAAAGTGAATTGCTGATAAATGCACAGTGAATCCCGATCCTGATGTCCTCCTGCTGTTGTTTTCCAGGGCGATGGGTTGTCTCTATCCAGAGGGTCTCGAGGGCCCAAGGTAGGAAGCACTGTGGAGGTGGAGCATCACCAACACAACCATCTATGTTAACCTGCAAATAGATTTTTATTATGATATTTATGGCAACTATGTATGTTTAACCTCAAAGACCCAGTGTGTAGGATTTAGTGACATCTACAGCATAACAACCAACTTATACTGCTCGCCTTCCAAGTGTGTAGGAGAATGTACATTGGGTGTGAAACTCTACTTGATGCCCTATCGAGAGCCAGCATTTGGTTTGTCCATTGTGGGCTACTGTGGAAATTATTGATGTACATTTAAGATGACTAAAAGACATTTTTAAATTCTTATTTTTTAGGTCATCACATAAGAATGGTTAAAAACCCCACAGGCCAGTGTTGCCAAGTTACTTGCTAGATTTAGTGATTTTGTTCCACCATCTTAGCGACTATATTTATATAAAGCGACTAAAGTTAGATTTAGCAACTCAGGAAAAAGGTGAGAAATATTCAAATATTATATTGTAATTTATTCCCATGCTTGCTGCACAACTCTTCTGCAAACAGCATCCAGTCCGTCCCTCTCCTTTTGCGCCATGCTCACAGGCAGCGGTAGATGTGGAGTATGGGACAGCAGGTTTGAGCAGAGACACTTCTCTCTCACTCTTTCCCTTCTGATTATGTGGATTAGGGTATTCCAATAGCTCGTAAATATGCGAATGGTTCGTTTGATGTTGCAAATATTTAAATAACTTGTTTGATCTTCTTCCTTCCTTTGTAGATTTAAAAAAAAAATGTTTTTATTCAAATATGTTCCCGTATTGAATTTGTGATTATTCGTCTCAAGATTTCTCTATCTACCTTTTTATATGACTTAAAGTGATCCCCTCCCTCAGTGCAAGTGACACAACTACAAAGCTTTATGCAAATGAATGCATTATGGCCTCATCAATATGGAAATCGCCATATGATGTAATCTGGTGACTTTTAGTGACTTTTGTTGCTAGCTGCTTTAATTGGAAAACAGTAGGCAACGCATTCACACCCCTGTCAGATGAACTCAAGCACTCCATGAACACCACCCACAATGTGTTCATGTAAACTGATTTTTAATTGGATGTCATTTACTACTAATATATATAATATATATAAGATATAAGCTATATATAAGAGTGGATATTGTTAACCTACAATAATAATTTAATACAATTGGATTGAAGTTTGCATTTGCACTACCATAAATAGTTGTTAGAATTAAGTATTTCAACCATTTATCTATTACTTCTAGATATATATATTTCAACCATATATCCATTACGTACACCTGGCTGGGAATCATAGAAGACTAGAACATGAAAACTAGAATAAGCTCACATATGTATGCTGCTTAATTTTAAACAATGATTTCTGATGATATCGTGCCGAGTTTGGGAGCAGGTTTGTAAAATAATGTACTAAAGATGCCTCAGTTCAAAGGTGTTGTCATCGAAAGAAATAATGGCACATTGAATACACATGCATGAGTTCAAATGAGAGAGATAATGAACATGTGCATGCCACTAGCCTTGAACATAGTTGTGTTTCCTACCCTTGAAGCTACTAAAGGCGGAACATAAAGGGAAAACGAGTTCAGGCAGAGTCTGAATAATGATCATGCAGCTCTCTATGGCTTCTGGATTCTCAAACACTGAAGCCCCACTGACTGTTTCCTTGTCTTTTTGTCAGGGAGAGAGAGGTGTCCCAGGATTGCCTGGAGACCATGGTGAAAAAGGTGAACCTGGAGAGACTATCATGGGCCCGCCTGTGAGTATGATGTTGTATTGATTGGTCTATATCTCCCACATTCATTATTTAGTTCAAACCGTGATACCTTCAGATTCTTGTCTTTAGGTATTGAAAGAAATAGATCCTCTTTGAATATGAAGATCAGTGTTCATTAAGTACACTCTCAGATGAAAACCCTGGTCATTACTGTGAGACTCTGGCGTATTGCACTCTGCCTTCATCATATATGCTCTGAACTGATAGTTTGAACCTCACAGATTTGATTGCGAGTGAGCCTGCTTTCATTTTTGAAATACAAGATTGTTGGAGACAGAGAATCAATAGAGCAAAAGGTGTCTAACACAATTCCTTTATTGGATCCTGGGTGCTAGAGGGCAGATGGTGTTAACAAGATGTGTGATGTGTTCTTAGGGCCCCATGGGACCTGCAGGAAAGCCAGGAATTGAGGTTTGTGGAAAATTCTCTGAGTCCACAACACACAAACAGCATGTTGAAGTTTATTTTTCACTGATTTTTAGCTTACGGATGCTGTGGCCAGCAGTATTGGAAATATTTTACAATAACAGGCTCTTTGTTTGTCAGATGTTAACTGGTTGTATAAGACATGATTGTCCAAATTATCAAGTGTGTCTGTGTGTTTTTCAGGGCCCTCGCGGACCCCCAGGTCCTCCTGGAGCTCAGGGAAGAGAGGTGAGTTTGAGATCAGTCTGTTTCTGCAGATAAAAGATGACTGGAAGCATGAAATAATGTCAGCTACCTACTGTGGATGAACAAGTACAATGTATCACAGCTCCTGGACA
This sequence comes from Protonibea diacanthus, assembly GCA_028641955.1. NCBI lineage: Eukaryota > Metazoa > Chordata > Actinopteri > Sciaenidae > Protonibea > Protonibea diacanthus. The sequence continues at coordinate 14,655,649 of CM053989.1, forward strand.
CAAATGCCCACCAACAGAGATGGGTGTGAAAGTGGAAGGAGTTACATCCTTGCGTGTCTGCTTGCTGTCATAGCCAGGAGGATTTTTAACTATTTTCTTTGTCTCAATTAAAGGGCTCCCCTGGTAGACCAGGCCTCCCAGGTCCTGCTGGACCCCCAGGTGAACCTGTAAGTAAGAAGCAATGAAAACTACTGAGTGCATCTCAATTTCAAAGTCACTTTTCAGTGTAGCTCCAGTTTTTGGATAATTAGCAGTTAGTCCTGCTGTTCACTAACCAACATCACTTTCAAGAAAATGTTGTCGTTTACGACAAATTGGCAGCACCCTGTTGTCAGAACATGTTTTCATGTCTTTCTTGTCTTTTCATGTGTTTCAAGTAACCAACGTCTACAGTGGTTCTGATAGCTGTAGGGTAGCGCGAATGCTGCTGCTGCATCAAAGTAAAAGATTTTAGCATTTAAAGTTAGATATATATTCCTGTGTTGTAAAGACGGAGGAAACACATCTATTGTCCACTTTATGTTAAATACATGGGCTGCAATTCAAAATGTTTTCTCCAAACTCCAGAGAACGACAATATTTTGAAGATGCGAGCATTCTGTCTTCGAGCTACAAAGTTATTAAACCGTTTCTTCAAGCGTTGCAGATAAAAACTGAAAATGAAACACTAAATTGAAATTTGTTAAAAAATGTTTGGGGTGAAACCACACTCCTTAGAGGCATATAAGATGGTCTTCTAAATTAATGTTTTGAGCAATTTACAAGATGCAGTTGCAGCAAACAAACAATGGCAGAACGTTTCCACAACATGAAAGATTTGTTAGACTGTGACAGTGTTTCATGGATTTTCTTTCTTCTGTTTTTTGACAGACCGCCCTGCCAATCGTTGGAGACATGGGTGCTTTACTTAAGGTATTATACCTTCAAAGTTACTGTTTATTGTAGTTTTTTTTCACAAACAATAGCATGCAAAGGGCTGTCTAGGTTATGTTTTAAAATGATCACAATCTGTTCCTTCAAAAGGGTACTATAGTATCAATATATGGAAGCTATCAGTTTAGAGAGATAGTAAAAGCCCTTGAGTGCCTCCATCAGGATGACTGGAAGAAGTATCTGTTGAAAAGACATTTAAATAGTCTCATGAGAAACACAGGCTTACTCATTCACCACAGGTGTACAGTTAAGCTGCACTGTATGACGACATGTTTAACAAAGCCTTTAGGGGAAGATAATGAAACATAGAAATATCACATCAGTGCTATTCAGTGCGACACTTAAATAGAGAGATTACAGCATCAGAAACTAATCATTAAACTCTTTGAATAATATCATATTAGTTTATTTCACAGCAGTCATGAGGCACGCGTGAAATAGCTTTCAGGTTTTGGTAATTGTAAATTGTCGTAAATAACATTTTGTTCCTCTTTGCTGATGCACACAAACATACATTGTTTAGGGGATGACTTTCCTAATTTATACATAATACTGCACAAATCTGTGATAATGCAGCAGCAAAATGTAAAAATGCTAAATAATCTGTGTTCTGTTATAAAACTGACCATAACACCATAACTGCCTCCATCTGTCTGTCCAAACCTGGAAAAAACCTAAATAAGAAAAGCCTTTGAGAATAGCTCTCACTTGTTTTAGCTCTAAAATGGTTTAATTTAATCTCCTCTGGTAGATTTCCCTTGTCACAGAAAGCTTCATCCCCTTCATTATCAAACGTTAAAGCATTTGGTAGGAATGCTAAAACACTCTTACCAAAGATTTCACAAGGCTCATCCCAAAACACGAAACGTGTGTTTCATAAACTGGGTTCCACCATGTTCATCTTAAAGGTTTTTGCTCCTAATTTTTCCGTCAGCAATTAAGATCGATCTCTGATGTGAAACACTTCAGCTTTCACCTTTTATTACCTGAGATTACAGGGTAAATAGGGAGGTTAAGCACTTCTTTTGTGACCTTGTTACCTTTCAAAATTGGCATTTTCTATCAAAGCCTATGCAAATTACTGATTTGTTCTTTTTTGTCTTTTGATTGAAGCAGATTAGTCACCTTTCTTAATGATAATACCTGCAGGACAGCACTTTGTCAAATAAAGCATTTTTTTTATACTTAATGCATGTCAACTCTGACATAAATATAATGCCTCCACATGACAAATCACCCCTTTCTTTCATGTCAGCTTACTTTATCCATTAAGTGCTCTATTAGATTCATCTACTGTTTACAGCCTTCATCAGAGTTGCTTAGTGGCACCTAATTAGTACCTATTAGTATCAACATCTTAATGGCACAGGTCCATAACAGAACATTTTCATCAGTTTTTTGTTGTTTCCATTCATAAATTCACTAACAATTACACGTCCTTCTTAGTGTATTTTATCAATAGCATTTCCTTGGACTCTTGAAAGATAATTAGATAACAATGATCCACTTTTTGTATTTTAGATTCAAATTTATTGCTGCACTTGCAGCATATGCCTGTTTCTACTGCATCCCTCCAACTTGCAGCTCCTACTTATTTCCTGGAAGGTGCAGTGCCGATATCTAGACCGGATGAGGGACAATGATATTTAAGATTCACACCTAAATGTCACAGTCAATGAGTTTGACAAAGTTCACCACTCACCTAGATGAGAGACAGTCTTGGAGACAGTCTTGGTGGGTTCACATTATTTCTGGACTGTAGACATTTAGAGAACACTTTGTGTCAGTTGGGGGTCTTGTCCTCCACCCAGGGGATGTGACATAATAAAGGGCGAAAATCTAGTGCTTCGGCTCAGCTTGATGAAATCTTATCTGTGCCACCACTTTTGCTTCCTGACTTGTCTTTGCTGGCAGAATGCCTGCAGTGTTTGCCAGACGAGAGTCCCTGGGCTTCCTGGGCAGAAGGGAGAGAAGGGGTTCCCCGGAGTGCAAGGAGTAGAAGGCTTGGTGGGAGAAAAGGTAAAAGTAGCTTAGACACCGTAAATGTGTTTTTCTGACCATGATACTTTGCATTACATGGCACTTGTCAGGTTTGTTTATTAAATATGTTGAGTGAATGTGTACTTACACCCATATTCATTGTGTACCTCTATCCTAAACAGGGAGATCCAGGTGTAAGAGGTCCTACGGGTAATCCTGGGAAAGAAGGCCCAAAGGTAAGCAAGAAAATATCAGACATAAATATGTTCTATAAATAATAATGTAATTGTTTCTAATTGTTTCTATTGTTATCTAAATTAATCATTCAGCTCCTCAGCATGACAAAAGAATCTGTAAAACTAATAGCCTCTTCCTATGATAGTGTTTATTGAAATCTGTGTTTAATCTAGTACACAGAGATTTACATTGACAAACGCTTTTCATAAATTGCCTTTTGGATTATCTCTGGAAGCCTAACCAGCTGTTACACAACCAATATTATTCTGTACTCTCTCACTGTATGTGCTCACTGCGGATGTTGTTGCTATGGATACAGTGTTGTACCACAGTGAAACGGGCTAGGCGATTTCAAGTCGTGTGCTGTAAGAGGGGAAGAGGCATTTTGAAGTTTACATCAGCCTTTAGTTCCAGGCCTTTTCATGTTCAGTGAAAAACATTCACTTTTCTCTCCGTCATTGGTTCTGCCTTCCTGCAGGGAGTGAAAGGAGAGAGAGGGTTCCCAGGCCCCTCAGGAGATAAAGGTGATGAGGTGAGTGAAACAAGTTTAATATAAACAAATGAATCCAGTAGTCTAACCATCTGGAAGTCACTGTGACATTGAGAGGGAGGCTTTTCAAAAGAATGTAAATATATTGTAATGTCTGCCTCATCTTACACTCTACTCTGTTTTCAAAAGAAGCTATCAAAAGCTATCCACAGCGCTGCATGTGCCCTATGCCCTATCTTTGAGCCACTGTATAAATAAGGTAGCTAGCCTGCATGTTTGTGTGCTAATTAAAAACAAGGCAGGAGCTGAGAAGCATTTCATAGGGCAACTTTTAGCATTGAACTGCAGTGGAAGAAGAGTTTTGCTAACAGGCACACTTGTTTTTAGGTTTTATAGGCTCAATAAAAGGATGTTTTATAGCCCTGTTGAAGTTTTTTTTTTTTTTTTTTTCATTTTAGTGATAAAAGAAATAATTGAGAGAATCACATGCCATCACATCAATGGTACATATATACCTTACCTAAACAAGTTAATATAGGTGCATGTAGAAATGTTCCACAGCTTCTACATATTCAAAGGTGGTATGAAGAAAAAAAAAATATATAATCCCACTAGTCATTGCATCAATAAAAAGGTTTCTACAATATAGTTACAAACTCTATATGTTGTATTAGTTCATGTGTGATTGTTGTTACTAATGAATTCCTGGAAAGCCAATAAGGAAACCAGTTTGAAAACATTTGGATCAATACATTTTAGTTATGATTACCTTGACCACATCACCTATTTATGTCATTGCCATAGATTAAAGTATTAGAAACGGACTGACTGTAATTAATGGTTTTAAATTAATTTAAAATATGATGATCCACTTTGTCTCCTCCAGGGAGCTGCAGGAGCACCAGGACTTCCCGGTGTCACCGGTCGCACAGGGGCCACGGTAAGAGGCCCGCAGCCAGACACATAAAACTGTGTAACTGAAAACTCTAAAGCTGTGCATACATGGTTCTGTGTTATAAATCTCACTAATTGTGGAAACAGGAACATGTGCACAAGCTTCATTTTCTTTCCATGAATGGATGTAGAAACGCCCTTAATCGAAATCGAAACTGAGCCACTCATTAGACCTGTCATTTAGAAGAACGGCAAAGAAGAGAAAGTGCAGTTTAACCAATTACGTTTCATCAGCAAGTTTCTTTAACTGCATTAGTCATTACATGCAGCCATTACGCTTGTTGCGGCTATTTATAGCACCCGTAGCACTAATTCATCACTTGTGCCTTTAAACCATCATCACAGTGATATCTCCATCGTCATTATTAAAGGTCAGAGAGATGATCAATGATTAATTTATAGAGCTCAGCTCATATTGATTCAATTCAATTAAATTCAGTTGTATTTATATAGTGCCAAATCATAACAAAAGTTATCTCATGACATATTGAAACAGACAAAGCGCTTTGCAATTCTGGATCAAATAGAAAAATCATTAACAGGGAATCTATGGTTCCAGAGGAAATAAAAATAATGATTAAAACGTGCCTCTGAGTGACATTTTACAGAACTGTATGGTCCCCCATGGTCAAAAACAATGAAATTGGCAAACAACTTAAACAAACAATGGATTACATCTTTCACCTATTTCACATCATTTCGCCTGCAGCTATCTCTTGAAAACCGTGTGAAAAGGCATACACATGGGTTTTGTCCGTACACATAATTTATACATCTGGCCCCCGGTCTGATACTTTACAGAATTTCTTTCATTATTTCATAATACAAAGTACCTTTTTATGGTTAGAGGTCAGTTTTATTGCAACTTGTGCAAGGCTTTTTTTTCTGAGGTTAATGCTCAAAGCAGATTTCATTTCAAGGATGCTGCTCTGTTTGCAGGGGCCCATGGGTAGACCTGGGCCAATGGGCCAGCCAGGAGCAAAAGGAGAAAAAGTAAGGTGTTTTTACCTCTTTTCAGTTTTCTACATAATGTAGGTGGTGTGCATGCCTTCCTGGGTTTTATATACAGTATACAGTAGATAAATGTACACACTATATGACTCAAAACTCTTTGTTTGCTAATTTAGATATATATATGTATATGCTGCAGAGTCAGATATGTTGAACACCATAGCTCAAAGTCTGTAATAAATAAATGGGTTTAACTGGCAGTATCATTATCTTTTACACTTTTTTCCCAAATAAATATAGTTTTATCATACGTTGAAGATAAATGGGTAAAATAAAAAATAAACAAAATGACTCAAGTTCCTACAATATAAATGCTAAAAATAAACTGCATCAAACTGTAGGAAACCAGATTTCTAAAGGAAGTTTTGATTTTTTTTTTCTAAGTTTTGGAAATTAAGTTCCATATCATTGGACTGCATTAGCATTGGACTGTACTGTGCTGGTAAACAGTTACATTTTTACGGACATTTTTAAGAATTCCTCTGGTTTGTGTTTGGCAGGGAAATGAAGGACCACAGGGCATACAAGGGCTTCCAGGACCTCCGGTAAGTTTCTCCTGCCCACAACAAGAGCTAGATGGTGATAACAAGCAGCAGAACCTCCATTAGGGTGACATGTATGCTTAAATATGTTTGCAGTGACTCGCACTGCACACACTTCTTTATTCTGTTAGAAATAAATCACAAGGTTACCAATCCCACCATCTATTCAAGCACAGTGAAAACATTAAACCATGACTTTTTCTTGCTTTTATCAGCACTATCCATGACGAAGTAAAGGTTAGATGGAAAACCTTGCCTCTGCAGCTCTTCCTACACAAATGACCATCAGTGCACTTACATTTTGCTCAGTCTAACAGTATTTAGCGTAACGAGAAAAACATAACTGACAAACAAGTACAAATATGATAAAATTGTGGCGACCTGCTCACTGGCATTGAATCATGTTCCCTCCTTTTAAAAGGCCAGTGAGTAAGCACTTCCAAAGGCAAATCTATAATTCATCAGCCATCCCCTTGAACCTGCCGTGCCCCCCCCCCCTTCACACCCTGGTCTCATAAACTGCAGTCTAGGAGGACAGGGGATGGCTCAGTGGCCTGAAAAGGGCACAAGTGTCCGCTTGCTTCTAAATGAGAACCTTGACTCCTTCTACATTTACAATAGTTGCCCTCTACCATCTATCATGAGAAAAACATTCTTTTATGTTCTAATACTACCCAAGAAGTCTAGATTACCTAGTTCTCATACCCTCAATCTCTTTTAATCAGTGTGTTCTTTTGTATTTCTGAGATACTCTTGTTTTTTTGAATTACTGCTGGCTAAAGGATTATTAAGTCTACTGTTCGCTGTTTTTCCTGTTCTTTTCACTTCTCATTCTATCACACTCTCTTCCTCTCTCTTTGTGTAATCACCAAATGAGCTATTGATCTATCTTATGTAGCTTTTAAGGGCTTAACAGTGTATAACTGCTCCAGACCTACTGTAAAGATTCTTGGTGCCTAAAACTCACGGAACAGTGATTTACTGCTGATTGTATTTTAGGGTGTACCCTATGTGGAGGGCAACGGGATGAGCAGTCTATACAAGCTGCAGGTAAAGACTTTTTAAATGACTTTAACTCAGCGATAATGTCATTGTCATCCATTGAATGTACCATACAGTGCCTTCAATCATATTGGCTGCAAAGAATCTATGCTTGTGGTTGGAATGTGTTTGATCCATAATGTCATAACATTACAAAAAAAATCTTTTCAGAGTGGTGGAGCTCTCTTAGGCCCCCCTGGAGCTCCTGGTGCACCGGTAAGAATATTCATTGTTATGTCTGATGTAAATCCTTTACACTGTACTGTGGAGAAACACTAGCACACGGGCATGCTGAGACTGTATGAGCCTCAGAACCTGTGAGACAAATAGCAAATAACCTGAACAGCCCTCCAGTGTTATCACGGCTTCTGAGGCCCCATCACGGTCAGTCAAGTTCATTCAGAGCTGGTGGGTGGTGAAGGCCAAGAGGCTTCCTGACTCTGAAACAGGTGTCTCTGACCTGCCTCAGAACGCACAGCATCATTGATATGCAAAATAAACTTAGAGGTCCTACTTGCTCTGCACAGTGCCAAGCAGAAATGACCTGATTTGCTTATCAGCTGCCCCTGCTCCACCTTATCAGACAGTCTGTAATCTTTTCCAGTCCTGGGAGACATTCACTCACAGACCTCTCAGGGATCCATCCACCACAACAAACACTAAAGGTGGTGTCATAAAATAGACACTCCAATATCCCCAGTGCACAACGCACATGAACCACAGTTAAATCTTGAGGATGCCCCTCCCTGTACTGCATCTATCAGAGCCTAACAGCTCCTCTGGAGCAATCAATGAGAGAGCATCTTCATCACTGCTAAGAGGAACGAGGAGCCTAATTTATCAATTATTCCCTGCTTTAGTGTGGGAAAATGCTGAAATAGTTTACTGAAAATTTAAACATGCCTGGTCAGTGTTTGTAAGAGCACATGTGGTAGCCAGACAGGATTATGTGATAATTTTTAATCTTGTTTGAAAGACTACAGTTAGATTTAACACAATGTGAGCATGATTTGCAGACAGAAATTGCCAGAAAAGAGCAGCAATAATGAATGCTATTTATTTTAACAACAATAACACGCAGTAGCCACATGTCATTTTAGACTATATTTATGATTTGTATGGTAGCGGCTGTCACTTTCACGTGAGTGATCTGTCCTTTTTTCTCTCTTTTAAGGGTCCCAAAGGAGATGAAGGGTCCTCAGTGAGTTGAAGCTTTTTATTCTGGAACATATTTTATTCAAATATTTGTGTATTTTCCATGCTGCCCAAGAAATAGAGTCAGACTTGCTAGTTGCTTTCCATCATTGTCTCTGTGGTTCTCCACAACATAAGTCAATACACCCTCAAGCCTGGGCACTTAACCACTCTTGGTAGAACTCCAACACACAGCAAAAAAAAAATGATCATGTCTCCTGCAAATATGAAACCGTCGTACCATATTGTCTTGCCAGTGGGAACCTATGATCTTTTTCTGCCAACCCCCACCTATGGACTGACGCGCTTGAAAACAATCCACACAGACGTGGAAACAATTCCACACTTCTGCCATCAACGTGAATTCTTTATTCTCACGGGGCCAATTGCATTTTTTATTGTTTTGTTGCACAGTGATTTTTCACCAGGATGTTAATTTGACATTTTAATAAATTGTGTGAGCAGCTCTAGTGCTGTGGTGGAATTGCCCCAATCCGTCTCACAGCTGATCCTCTGGCTGGCCCACTCTCCCCTTAGCCGCACTCGCTTATTCATGACAATCTACATGTGTGACAATTACCTGCACAATCCGTCTATGTCAGCACTGGTTGCCCCTCTGTTCTATGTAATGGCATTTCTCCATGGCAGCTTGAGCAAGATGAGGTAGATAGAGGCCATCACTTGCTCCAACACTGGGAATGGATGTCTATTTTTAGGGCAGAAAGCAAGTCTGATTGTGATTGTCAAATGGGCCTCTTTTTCTATCCCATCTAAAGCCTACAAGGTGTGACAGCATGTGCCATAGATCATATAATATTATAGGCTCAGGTTGATGTATTGTCCTCTTAGGATTATCTTCATATTGACACATGAAGGCTTATACTAATATTTGACTGAGAATATCAAAAGGAGAGCTGGGAATGTGTGAAATCCTGGCTCCTGCAGAATTTAATTTACTTGCCATCATGTAGCTTTGATCTATATTTGCTTATTTATGTGTAATGTTTACTGACAGTCTTATAATGACACCGTATACCTTCTGGTAGCTCATTATAAAACTCACCCTCCTATTGAGGACTGTGAGACAAGAATAGCACAATTTTTTGCTGCAAAAAAAGGTGAACTAACAACCTGCAGTCTACATCAGGAGAGACTTTTTTGTCTTGACACAGCAGGTGTTTTTCTCTCACAGGGGGAACCAGGGGCCATGGGATTACCCGGGCTTGAAGGGCTACCTGGTGCCAAGGTAAGCAACAGTATCAGCGCAGAGAAGCATTTCATCTGCCATGACCTAACCTGATTACAAAGTGAGGGAAAGTGCTTTATCTGTACTTCGATTTCTTTACAGAACATTTAAAGAGTTCATTCCTGAAATGAGATATCTAGCTCATAACCCAAAAAATAAGGCTTGCCAATGTGAAAGTGAAACACATTATTTGTTCCTGTTCAAGTTATGAGTCAACTTAAGGAAAACTAATTATGTTCAGGAGAATTCAATCACTTGAAATATTCTAGGAATTTCAGGTTGAAATCTCTGTACTGGATACGCAGTAACACCACAGCAATTATTTTAGATCCAACCATCTTCAACCATCTGCACAATTAGCAGCTTCTATTGGACACGTTTTACTTAATGAAACAAAATAAATAGCTTTTTATAACTTTCTACATCTAAATCTGTATGAAAAGGTTACCACTGATTGGCTGTGTGCGTGTGTGTGTGTGTGTTGAGGGGTGGGACATTTCAGTTTCTGTGACATCCAGAGTAATTTATCCTTTAGGGGAATACTGTCAAAGGTGTGACATATGCAGAGTGTTGGCTGTTGAAATATGAAGACTTAAGTTCACAAGAAGGTTGTTTATCATTTGTGATTTTTCTGAGTGTTTTTAAGTGTTTTTTAGCATTTCATTTGTTCAGACTGTGAGGATCCCAGGGGCGTTCATTATAGCCAAATTTAGGCAGATTCTGATATTAGTATAGCCTAGTGTGTCTGCTTGACATGACAGTGATGTATGTGTAATCTTTATGTAAAGTGTATGTCATCTATCTGACATGTATGAAATGTTTCCTTCAGGGTGATATTGGTTTGACTGGTCCTCAGGGGATACAAGGTCCTCCGGTAAGTGAGATTATTTTTTTATTATTTTATTTTCTGGATTAATTTACTCAGACTCATACTCCTCCTTAATCAATCATCTGTGTTGTTTTAGTCTGCTGCTGGCAACAAGTCGATGATGTTTCATAAAGTACACAGAATAGCAGCTACCATAACAGAGTCCCATAACACAATGCTGCTTTGTTTAAGAGCTGGAATATAAACCTTTTGTCTGTTCTGTGGATTTTCTGTGCAGCTATAGGCTGATTGGTATATTATAAATAGGAGGCTGGAGAGGTGCTGTAGATACGACACCATTGAGGGCCTGTCAAACACAAACTCTTCTCTTCCTATGTTTTTGATTGACAGGGGAAGCCCGGCCCTCGTGGAGAGCCAGGGATCCCAGGAGAGCCGGTGAGCTGCAGCCTCTAACTCTCTTTGAGCTGTCAATCCACGTGTCATTCCTTTGTCACTGCCGACTGACACATCAGCTGTCTCTGTTTTCTGACAGGGTGAGAGGGGGCCGATCGGAGAGACAGGATTCCCAGGGCCCGAGGGACCCCAAGGTGTTGCTGTAAGGATGCTACACGAATTCTGTTGCTCTTCCATAATAATAATCACTGCAAGATGTTGCCAAAGCAACTTACAGTAACGTAAGGCTGGAATCAGGGATTTGAATAAGACCCTGCTCCACTGCATTAGAACGTTTATCCATGGTTGTTTTTCTATAAGCCTATATGAGAAAAATAACATGATTCAAGGACAATATGGACAAAATATGTATGTTAGCGATCACTTGTGCTGTAGATGATTACATTCCACTATGTAATTACCATCAGAGATGGTTTCTGTAATTTTCGCTGTAAGCGCACAATGGAACAGTGTTCGCGCAGCAATCAGGATCATTATCCCTTGGTTGAGATATCTCATTAACTGTGGAGATTACTAAGAGTGCAACAGTGCTGATCCAATCGAAGGTGGGAGCTGATAGAAAATGTCTTTGTTTGTGTTGCACTCCTTGAGCAGGGGAGACCTGGAAAAGATGGAACTCCTGGATACAAGGTGAGTTGTGCGAACATGTTGCAAATCCCCTTATAGAAAAGTGCTTTACATCCAAGCCAAGCTACAGAAAGATGGCACAGCAGATTTTTATCCCCCCCCCCCTCAAGCTACAGCATCCTGAGTGCATTAAAGCCATTTGCATATTTGAGATTTTAACGATAAAAACTAAATGAAATCCTGCAGATTCAAGGCTTTGTTGACTTTTTGTCTTTTTACCCAAATTATACAGTTAATGGTTTCAGGCAGTGATAAAATGTTTGTAATAGAGGGCAGTAGACGCTCAGATTAAATATTCATTTCCCTGCCTGATGAACCTGGCTGAAATTGAAACAAATACTGCAGCAAACTCAAATATAGTATACACTATTTACTACATAATCACACAAAATGGGTTAACAGCATGCAGAACAGATCTGCTACGAATACTCATGCTTAACAAACTATATGGTCTAATACCAAACTGGCTTGACTATGAATAATACTGTTTTGCTCTCCGATTTACACGATTCTTATCAGCTTATACCTTAATGACAGCCCCAGCAGTTTATTGTTTTCATAATATTATTAGTTAATATGCTTCCACCAAAATCTCAGCATTGCATGCAGCCCTTTCACAGTTTTATCCTCATGTCTTTTTGACATAGTGCCTGTATTTTTGGTGGGGCAACAGTGCCATCTAGCAGGTAGCTTTGCTCCTCTAGCCAGGTTCCTTGCACGCTGCTTTGAGGTTTAATGTAATGCTCAGGGAAGCACATTTCAGTGGGCAAGATGATAGATTTAAGCCTCCCATCAGGCATTGGGGAATACAGAGTACCACAGATTAAAGTAGGCAGAGGAGAACAGCATCACAAAGAGATGCCCATTTTAAAACCACATCATGCCAGATTGTCTTTTGCATGGCTCCTGTAATCCACCAGGAAATTGATACAAAAGATGTTCCCAGAGGTATTGCTGTGAGCACAGTAAAGGGAAGCAATGAGGAGTGACAGGGAGGCATTGGAAGACACAAGACGTTGTGACATGAAGTCAGAGACAGGTATTTTCGTTCCCAGCGCCTCCATACAGTAGAGACAGCTAGTGGGAAAGCATCTCAAATGAAAACATGAGTGACGCAGAGAAGCCGTGACATTGTAGAAGGTGAAACACTATACGGGGAGATATTATACAAGCAATACACCTGAGCTGAGTAAGAAGCAATCAATGCACAGTCATCTGAAAAGTGTACATTTCTCAAAGTCAAGTTATTAAGGAACAGCTCACGTTTTTGTTTTTTTTCCCTTCAGGCAACAGCACAGAGACTTTGGCAAATATCAGAGTAAATATGAGCAATATGTCAATATGGTGGGCTTAAATAATAGAAATCTCTGCTTCACATGTATAGATTAGAATAATGGAGTATTGTGCATGCCCCTGCATGCTACAAAACATCAATATTTTGTGTGTAATGGGTGAAAAGCTTTTAAGGTCAGCATGATTTCTTTTTGCAATTATCCATGTGTTTCTATGACAGCAAAGCCTTGAAATATATGTTATGCTTTTTGTTTTAAGGGAACTACAGGTAGACCAGGGGACAGAGGATCCAAAGGAGAACGTGTAAGTAGCATCAGTCCTGTTTCTTTAAAAAGAAGCTGTTTTTTATGACTCAGACTATAATGCACATAAAAAACGGTTTTGATGAATAGTAATGAAAGTCTTCACTTCAGCACAAATAGGACTAATCCCCACAAGCACATAAGCACTAGATAAAGGCATTTAACGCTCAGTGCAGTTTCCTATTGTATTTGCAAGGCAAAATTAAAGAGCTCTGTCACACTTCCGCTGTAATCTATTGCAAATAGAGGATGCAAAATGAGGCTTTTAGCTTTATAGTTGGCAGCAGAACCTCAGGACAGGTGAATGACCGGACATATTAGGAGAAAAAGGCCAGCGCACAGCATGATAAGTAATACATCTGGGTACGAGTTACTGAAAATATGCACTTGTGCCAGCCAGGAAATGTCAGTCAGCTACACCTGAGATGCCTGGGCTTCTTTATTGCAGGGTGATCCAGGGATTCCTGGAGCAAGAGGTGTTCAAGGCGAGAGGGGTCGCATTGGAGATCCTGGCCCAATTGGACCGATCGGACCAGTTGGACAAAAAGGCGACCCTGGCCCTCCAGGACAGTTGGAGAGTGCAAGTGTCTTGGTAAGATGCAAATTCCAAACAAACAGACTATCCTCCGAGATGATTAAAACCTGATTCTTCATATTTCCTTCCTGAGCTTGTGTAACTCGTTCCCCGTATGGAAAATGGTGCAGCTACAGATTTCTGCATGAGACATCAAATGATGCTGTGCAAGGGAGGTTTGCTGTTCTCTTTCTGCTCAACGCTTCCCACTCCTCATCTAGGCACCACAGAAGGTCAGAACGGGAGAGAGATGGAGACAGAGAGAAAGACAGAGATATGTGGGCGTGCCGAGAGCTCTGCAGAGCAGTGAAAACACCTCCGTGTGTCACAGACATTTTACACATACTGTACGCAGTCACAACAGTTATATAACACTCGCCTCAAAGATGAAAAACTGTTTTGAATGCAATGATTCAAGGTTCTCTCGTTTGCCATTGTTACTGGTGCAGCCCTGAAAAGCTCTAACAGTGTTTGTGAGAAAGGTTGACATGAGTGACATAAAGTGTACTGTCTTCTTTTGACCGTGTTATTTTGGGTTTCTGAATCTGTTATGGAGCAGAGCATATCTTGTTATATTTGCCTTCATAATGCATACATTTAGAGGCATATAGAGACTTTACCTTTTAAGCATAGAGTACATTACTGCATAATTGGACATAAAGTAACAAGCCTTTAGGTATAGAGTCACAATATGAAAATTAATATTTCCTCACTGAATCCATTTAATTTCCAGCTGGATGCTGAGTGCAGATGTTCTTTTAGAAAGAGATTTTTCTGTATAGTTCTTGTTTTCAGCGTAGATGGCTTCAACAAACTGTACATGTTAGGCATGTCGTTTATATGCCTAATAACTGCTGTGTTACTATGAATGAAAGAGGACTTACTGTTTTGATTCAAAATGTCTCAGTGAACTTTCTATTCTTCTCTACCACACACACAGGGTGATGCCGGCTTCCTGAATGAACTCCAAACATTTATCAGAAAAGAAGTTTTGAAGGTCTTTGAAGGTACAAATCATTCCAAATTAATTTTACATATTTCCTCCCCATATTTACTCGATGTTTTTCTGCATTCTGATTTCTTTTTCTTACCCTGTAGAGAGGCTATCGAGCTCTGCCATGCTGCAAAAGACACCTGCAGGCCTCTTAGCTTCACAATTCCAAGGGCCTCCAGGACCTCCTGGCAAGGACGGATTACCAGGCCCGCCAGGAGAGCCCGGGCCTCCTGGTCCTCAAGGTAAGCACTCTGGCTGCCAGACTGAACTGGACATTAACGCCACCTCAGGAAAATAACCACCTCTGCTGAAATCTAAATTTTAAATAACACTCTTCACCTTTGGTTGCTCAAAACTGTTGGTGAAACTTAATGAACCCCTTGTTGCCCGATGTAATTGCAATCTCTGTATGTAGCCATGCCATTAGTTCCTAAATATATCAATTAGTCCAACTACCATATGCTGTACCATGCATGTATATTTAGGAAGCAGCAGAGTGAAGTGCAACAACCTTCAGTTAAAGACTGTTTTCTCAATGCAACGAGTTGGGATGAAACAAATTGAAATTGGCTAGACTGAGGTGGGGGCACCAATGTAGGTTTTATTTTGTAGGGATTCATGGGTATTTTTCTCTTGCTTACACCCATATATCAATGCAGACTGAGGGGCGGGAAGCAGAGGAAAGGCCAGGAGTGTGGTGCACAGCGGCTCTCTGGGAAATATGAAGACAAACGGAAGAATTGGCTGTGAATAAGAGAAAGTATTATCAATGTGGACAGGAAAGAGCCCCAGTATTGATACCTCACTCCAGGAAAGAAAGCCTCTAAAGTACAAAAGGAGCATAGTCAGGGAAGAGGGTGGACGTTCTTTATCAAACTGAATCAACTTCCTGACTGCTCATACTACACTAATGGTTTGCTGGTCAGGCTTTATTCCTCAGACTTGCTTAGATTTGTATTGTGTCTGCAGCAGAACTATGGTATCTCAACTTTTCGAGAGGAGGAGTGTGTTACGTGTTGGTGCAGATCAAAGCACCACTGCATTGGCCTTTCTCTTTGAGCTTTGTATCTACCTCACATTATTCAAGACCATTTACACTTTAACCCACTGCTATAATATAAAATGCTGCTTTCATTCATAATTAATGTAGTTAAAGTAGGCAACTACTCGCCTATAAATATTTGTGCTGTGTTAATGCCACTCGCATTACACATGTCTTGGACTTTGTGTAGCCTGTTTAATTTTTTTATGCTAAAAGAGTGTTTTATAGGTGATTCTTAATGCAGTTTGCAATAAATATTTATTGAAAATAAAGAGGAAAGTTATTTCCCTTGACAAATCAAAAATTCAACAACTTCTTAATTTTTTTCTTTGTTGACTTGTGCTTCCACTCAGCTGGGGAGAGAGTTTGGGGTAATATTTCCTCATTATTTCTCGTCATCCTCCGCTGGAGACTGTGCTCCTCTGGAATATCCAATTTGACTTCTTCTCCAATATGCCAAAATGAATTGTTTATGGAGAAAAATAACCCCTCTGTTGAATTCGCAGTCTTTTTTTCCTCATGGTTTGATTTCACATGGGTGAAAGTCTCAGGCTGTTAGAGAAGACCCGTAAGGACGCATGCTGAAGAGCATCATTTCTTCTTTCTTTCTTTCTTTTGTTTTTTCCCCCTTCTTTGTTGTAATTGAGTGCTCATTTATCATTCTATTCATACTTTACTTTTGAGATCGAAATGAAAATACTCACTGATGTAAGTCATGATGTTTAAGTGCATATTTCATAAATTCTACATTTTGTTGTTTCGACGTTCATTTATAATTTTGTATTTGAGTGCATTCTGTGTATGTATTAATACTGACTGAACAAGTGTCTTTTATTATCTCAGCTTGTAAACTCTTTGTTTCAAAGCTGCTCTGCTTTGTGCTGTACAATATGAAAATATCAGTAAATATCTCACAATAGTTGGTCTTTGTTGGCGCACCTGCTCAAAGAAGGTGTTTTTCTTTTATAGGGCATAGCATGAATGAATAGATGTTAATACTGTGTACAACCATGTACAACAGGTGCAGGGCTGCAATCCTATCAATCCAGCATGAAATCCACTCTGTGGCAATGTTATTTTTTTTTTTTCATCTTCAACATATTTTGTCCATTAGTGCCCCTAGAAACAATTTACACAGACTCACTATGGCATTTTCGATTTATCAGAGTACACCAATCCAGCATGCCACCCAAGCTTATTGCCCTGTGTGCTATTCAGTATTTTTTTGCTTAAGGTACAGTGCTCTTTTCTCCATGGAACGTCTCCTCCCTGAATGAATGCCCCAGGCTCTGTGAGTGTTGAAAGAAGTCTCATTATTGCAGAAATGTGTGGATAGCCCCTCTCTCTCTCTGAGACTCAGTTTTAGAGCATTCTTAAGCCTTTTTTTTCTGAGATTTTCTCTGACATGTAAGCGTTGAAGCGTTTCCCCTTTGGGCCAGGCGGTGCAATGCTTGATACTCCTGTCAATGTTTCTGATGCACTCCATGCAACCGTTGGTCCTGAGACTCCATTACTTTAAGTGCCTCATGGGGAAATATTTTTGCAGCGCCTTCTTACTTGGTATGCTGCTGTTTTAAACTGTAAAGACTTACCAGCTCTGCATGGAGTGAGGAAATCTTTGGTGTGCATGTTCTTCTAAGCAACACACTCGCTTGTTTTTTTTGTTGTTTTGTTTTTTTTTTTTACAGATTAAGCATGCCCTTGTGTCGTCATTGCTTGTTTTTTTCTTTTCATCTTAGAGGTAGTCACCATCATAGAAAACACTGGACATAATCCAGTGCACAATGATCCAGTTTTCTTTCTGTGGACAAAACAGAAAAAAGCTGTGTTTTTATGGACTAGCTTTTGTTTCATGTTATGATGTTTATATTATCTGTCATGAGTAGGCATGATTGTTTTCTGCGTACGTTGCATTTGTTTGTTTCCTCCTGAATGAGTCCACCTTTGATTAGGTCTATCTTTTTCATTCTATGTGTTTAGCGACCCACATGTATGACCTCCAATTGAAAAAAAAAAAAAAGCCTCTTTGTTCTGTTTTGAGATCTTCAAAGATGTGCTTGTGGCCCTGCTGCTGTCGACAGAAAGCTGTACAAGCCCACAATGCCTCCTTCTTCGAACACTAACACACAGATGGCTTGTTTGATGATTTCTATTTTGACAGGATGTCAGTACATACTTTTATTATTAAAGGGTTTGGGGTTGAATCTGAGAATCCAGAGAAGCTTGTCTCTAGATTGACTATCAAAGCTGCTTTTATCAAAATTAGTGCAGACCTGATGCCTGACATTGCGGTCGTATTGATGATGTTTATCATCAAGAAGCTAATCTGTATGGGCACCTGGACAGATGAAGGTTGCAGAGGTGCATCCTCATGTTATGGCATTTGTACTAATCTTACTAATACTCCACTCTTCGTGAACACGGCACCACATAGTATTTCATCTTGGCAGTATATGCACTCAGCCAGTGTTGTGTCTGTCTTCAGGATACAGGGGTCAGAAAGGAGAACGAGGGCAGCTTGGTCTGGGGTTACCAGGAGATCCAGGACACATGGGGCCACCAGGTAAGACCAGCACATTGCATGATGTTCATAAAACAATAAAACTATCAATATTTGTGACATAATAATGAATCGAATGGGTGTGTGCAAAGAGAAAAGCATCATCCATAAAGATGGTCCCGCAGAGACTTATCATCAACTCTGCAGTTCCCTTCAGCTCTATGGAGCGTTTTACCATCTTAAAGCTTATTGTTTTGGTTTCACTCTCACCACTTCTATCCACGTCATTTCAAGCCAATCATTTTAGCATAAAGGTTCTGATAAACCCATTATACGCTACCTACCCAGCATCAAGCAGCAAACAGAGTCAGTGAACATAGTGAAGCATTATGCCACTAAAGAGACAGATATTTCCCTCCAGGTGGAAAGCAGAACAGAGCTAAAATAAGGTGGAAACACAGTTTGAAAAGAATGCCACAGACCAGTAAGAAAAGTGTTTGTCCCTATGTATAAGGGTACCTCAGGCATTTGAGCCACTCATGCTTCAATTATACCACATTTTTCACATAATGACCAGGCTGTGCTCTGCCTCCTCCACATATACAACTGCTTATCAGGTTTTCTTAACACTGAAAGGAGGGAAGTGTCGCGTATCTTACTATGATATCAGATACGTGGGATTCTCAAACCTTAAAGTCTATTTCAGCCCTCATTTGGTGTCCCAACATGTACGAGATAACACAGCTCCCAGATGGCATTATGTTTGCTAAAACCCAGCCGACTGCTGTGACACAAATGGGACCCCAACAGAGGACAAAATGTTGCAGTGACGGAGCAATGACGTCTGTTCTGCTAAGTAAAAAAAACCCAGCTTGGTGTTGTCCTGAACAAAAGTTCCACAATGCACAATACAAGATGTCAGCTTGTCCCTTGCTCCTGTGAACTAAAAAATAACTCCCCATGCCCTGATGGAGTGATGAGAAGTGGGATTACCTCACTGACTTCCAGACTGTGACAGTAGGAGTTTATCACTGAACCTGAAGTCACTCATCTTATCTATGTGCATAATGCATGTGTCGGGCAAAGGAAACGTGGCTTCTTTGGAGAGAACAAATCACGGCTGTTGAAAGACATCATTTCTATGGGCGCACACTAGGCACAACTGCTAGAGTTAGACTTCAGCTGTTTTCACATCTTGGAAAGAGTTATGAATGTTCTGGGCCACTGAATTGGTTTTCCCTGTGTGATTATTGTAGATTTACAAGTCCCTGTACAACGAAAGATTATTTCTACCAACCAAAATCCCTGTCACCTGGCAATCATTATGAGGGACAGCTCGTACCACTTGAATTACACATTGGGCAGGTTCCCTCTGGACCACCTACAGGTTCATAAAGAGGAGGGGATATGAGTCATATACAGAAGATTATCACAACTGAAACTTATCAGTTTTACTATTAGGCAGGCCACAACTTCTGTGTTCTTGGTTTGGATTACAATGCCACTCTAAAAACTCTATGAATCATCTCAGTGAATGAAAACTACTGCTATCAAGTTGGTAATATCAAGTAATCTATCTGAGAGTGACAACAATGTCCATTTGCAATCTCTGCCCTCGCAGTTTTGCACCCTCATGGACCTTGATGGCAATTATGCCTAATGATGCTGCTTTTAAGTCATGCCCACCTGTAGAGCATTAGCGCTGTAGCTAATTAGCAAGGTTACACTACAGGTTGTCAGTAGCCACCTATACTTGACCCTGAAAACACAGATTGTAAAAATTCAGGGGGGAAAAAACAATATTTTGATAATGATTGCTACTTTGTGCACCTTTGCTCTGGTACTGACAGTACAAAGCACCGCAGTACTGTGAAAGGTGTGTGTGTGAGCAGTTAAGCAGGAGATGGATGTGGCAGTGATGAAAAGGGCAAGTAGTGTTTTCAGAGGGAGGAAAAGGACAAGGCAGTACCTGTGATTCCTTTTGTATGAACTGTAGAGGAGGCAGGGCTCCCTTGAGCTGTGACTGGCCTGACTGATGTTATGAACTCCTGTTGTTGGACTGCAGTGTTCTTTCTAGGCTTATAGAGATGCTTTGGAAAGAAAACGTTGTCAGTGGCTGTTGTCTGTGTGTTATCTAGACTGTATGAGAGAGACAAGGAGGCAATGTGGATTGCTTTGCCACTTCAGCAAGCTGTGTCGAAGTAATGGGAGATACTAATGCTTCATCTGCCACGATGACCTCATATATAATAATATATAGTTATGAAAGCTGAAGACCAACAGTCTAGTATTATTTTCTTAATATAAATAACATAAACAAGCAATGTTGATAAAGATCCCTCAAATTAAATCCCTTAAATTTATTATGAAAACAGAAATTGACATAGAAGACATACATACGCACAATAGCATAAAGAAAAATAATGAGGCATGTAGTAATATGATAATAGTCTGGGAGTAGAGATCAGATTAAGATTAAGTAGTGTGGGTAATCCATGTGTTGTTTTGAGGTTTGCATGAGCGGCAGTGGTGTGTATCTGTGCTTAGTGATCCTGGGTTGGTGCGTGGAGTAAAGAAGCATGTGTGGCTGACACTTGTGTTAATAATGAATGTATATAATGAATATATATGATGCAAGCAATAGCATTATAATGATACTATAATTATATAATGATGATATAATGACCAAGACACTGAACAGTACATTTTTACAGTGTAAGAGTCGCTGTTGACATTATTTTTTAAATGACCTTTAACACTTCAGTGCTACAGTTTCTTGTTACTTACTGGCCAACATGTGCACAAAATGAGTTCATTTCTGCCAATATGTGAACTTGATTTATTTGTCTAACTCTAGTAGAAATATCTGTGGTGGATATAAAGTATACTGTAGCCTCCCTTTATGCTTCTATAGCTTCCATAACAGCTGTTCATAACTTCCATGTCTAACTCTCAATAGCAAACCAGCATAGACGATGATGATGATAAATAACAGGCTGGCATAGGAATTAATAATGTCTCTTTCTCTGTCAAGGCCCTCCTGGGATCACTTCTCGGGGCCCTCCTGGCTCTCCAGGGCCCCGCGGACCTCCTGGGACATGTGACCCCAGTGACTGTCTTCTTCCAACCCTATAAACTCAGCACAGCGGTTTAGGCCGACTCAAGGACAGACATCCAGCTCTGACTTCAGAGCAGGAGAAGGGACATCCTCGCTGTATCTGACAGCTTCCTCAGTTCTGGTTTATTGGACAGACTCACAACAGACCTCTTTTGTTCACTTTACAATAGCATTTGGATGCAGTCAGGATTTTATGTTTTTTGTTGATGTTGTCAATTTTGTTTTTGAATTCAATTCAAAGCCTTTTTTTTTTTTTCTCGCAATGATACTTTTAAGTTATTTCTTGTTTTACACCCCCTACTGTGATGTAATGCATTCCTTGTCAACTTTCATTATGTCTTTCAAGACCGTGAAATGACTTTGTTTCATCACGTTTAGTCCTGTCTGATAACATAATCTTAATTATTTGTTTGCCTTCTTAATGGGCATGCCTATTCACTCTTCTGTTCTTATTCAGATAAGCCAATGTGCTGGCAGAAGGTACATCTCATATGTGTGTGTGCGTGCGTATGTGTGCGAGTGCGAGAAAGAGATTAGTTGAATGAATTTATGTGTAGGTGTGAAAAAATAATAATTTTTGAAACTCCTTATGCAACCAAAGTGCAGATATGGAAATTATTTATTTTTAAGCGTGCTCTTCAAGAATGTATTTTAAAGATGGTACTAATAATTGTAGTAAATGTAGCATGGATATTCAGTAATATTATTACTAGAAGTTGGATGAATCCATTTCTGGATTACTGAGAGTTTTGTTTTACGAAATCAGCACTCATGACACATTTTTATTGTGCATGATCTTTTTTTTTTTTAAAGAATCTGCAGTATAATCATTGATAAAGATGTCTTCCCATCTTCTGTAGGTTATCAGTCCTTAGCGCTCATCAGTGAGATTCGCCATATATTTTGTAATACAAAAACCTACAGCTCATTCTGTTTGTCTAAGACACACACATCAAGAGCAGATTTTTTTTTTTTTTTCCACATGAAAAGAATGTACTTTTAATGTTGTTTATGTTCATCGAGTGTGATGCGACCTCACATTCACCTTTACTGTTGGTTTAATCTGTAAATAGGTTGAACGAGTGATGTGTGTGTGTGTGTTTGTGTGTGTGTTTTCTTCTTTCCTGTCTAATGGGGCTTGTGATGGGACCTGACAATATAATTACATAAGCAACTTGTCATCGTAATGACGCATTAAGGTTCTCACTTTTGTTATCAATCATACATCGCTGCAAATGTTGAAGATTTGTGTTTGTGACTGCCTGAGATGATAATCATTGGCATTTCTTGTTTACATAGTGTTGTGTATGATGATTCCTCTGGTTTTATTTGTATATCTTTGATTTTCATCCACACAAAGGAAATCGGACTACTACACTACAACTTCAGACTTTTTATTTTGTACTCATACTCATGAATGTACTTGAACTTTCTTGTTGTGTGTTTTAACAGCATCATGGTCTACATCCTGGTTTTTCACTCACTGACCAGCACTGTGTCTGTGTCACTATGTGTTGTCTGGTTTTGGGCTGTCTTAAGACTGGAGTTTTGATTTATTTATTTGCTATAACAGGTTTCAGACTCGTTTTAATGTTCTCAACTAATTTCAGAAGGTTTTGAGTCAACTTTGCCTAAACAGGCCTGTGATATATCTTATACAGAAACTCACATTTGGAAGGATGAGTACAATTACTCTTTTTAAGGAAATGCACTATTCATTCATCTAAAAAGTAACCTAAACATTATCATCACCTTATAAGTGAAGATTTGTATCAGAAAAAACATAATTGGGCTGTTATATTATATTATTTATGCTGTATATTATTTTCCTCAAGCTTTCATTTGGAGCGCTGTTTAATGAGAGTTCGACTCAAAGGCTTTAATTCTACTTTTAAGTGTCCTGCTGTGATTAATGTTTGAAAAGTTCTGTGGGTGTATATGAAATTTCGTGACATTAAGGACTCTGCCCTATCTGCATTTTCGTCTTCTAAGATCTGTTTGACACTTTCCCTTTTACTTCATGTCTCACATCGCCATGCTTCTTTTACACATGTGAATTATAACTCACATCTGACTTTGAAGATGCACAGCAATTTTTTTTTTTTTTTTTAAATATTTCTCTCAGCTCGCAGGCTTGGTTTTATCTCTGCTAAATTTTATCAGTGTGAGTGGGTCTAATTTTAGATGGGTATTACATCAAATGTGTGCAGCTGACTTCATTTGTGAGTTGAAAGAGCCCCCTGCTGGTCATGTATTTATTTTCTCATGGCTTGTAATGTGAATGGAAAACAATCTTTCTTTGGGTTATAGGCTACATAAAATCCCCTCCCTCTGTTGGCTTCTGTCCTTTCATCACACTAATTTTCATATTCAGTTTAATGGGTTCCCCTCAGAGACAATAACACCGACCTTGACCAAAATTCAAATGAGACGGCATCGGCAAACTAATGTGATCTGAACTTTTTGTTGTAGTGATGAGAGCAATATCGGCGTATATTGAATTTAGCTTGAATTGATATTAATGCGCACTCGTTTGTGACTTCAATTTCGCTAAACAGTATGATAACTAGGAAGGACACAAAATGGCTGCTGATATCACAGCCCACTTCACGAGCAATTAGCTGCAAGCCATTTTACATCGCTCCAAGTTAAAATCCATTTATTCTGAGTGAAAAATGTTAGATGAAAGCAAACTCAAAGAACGGAAGTGTTGTAGGTTGAAGCATCCTTGAAATTAACTGTCGTTAAAGACGGCCAAAATTCACTTAAATTAAGTTTTATGCATCTACATTTATTTAATTTTTTTTGCAGTAATGTAAGTTGATCCTGTTGCCACATATAATCTAATCTTGTAAATAAGCTTGTAATGAGGGGGAATATGGATCAGCCTCTCAGCATGGTCCCTCGGATTAAAAATGTCTGCCTGCTGCTCTCACTGTAACTCCTCTGTGCTCCTTCCTCAAGTCGTGCTGAGTGACTTTAATGTGTGTTTTTGAAAGTCTTTGTTTCGTTGAATATCTACCTCAATCTTGGTTTACCACGTCTACATGATTAGCTATTTTGCAAAAAAAAGAAAATCCTAACACTGACTGTTGCCTTTCACTGAAAAAAAGCAATTGAAACCTCTACGTGTATGTTAAAACAGATATATTGCAGTCGCAGATGTTGACATCAGTGTCACCTTTTAGAAAGAATTGGAGCCTGTTGTGGAGGACGATCCAGTGTGTATGTGGTTACCAGGTATCAGAGGTTATATTTTACACTTTTCTTTGCAGCATCTTTTACTTACACTGATTAATGGCACCTGCCTTACACGTGTGCAATAAATGTTATTCAGTGCTTTATTTCCTGTGTACTCGTGTTGTATTTTTGAGCGCCAACACAGCCTGAGTCTTTATTTTATGATAGGTTACTGTGAGGTCAATGGCAGTTATAATAACTCCTTTAAGAAGTTATACTACATGTTGTGAAAAACTCACCTCAAACTCAACTCAAATCAAGGTTTCTTCGTCTAACTAGTGGAACAAAGTTAATTCATAAAAATGCAAAGATATGTAGAAAGTAAATCAAATTTGTATGTAATGCAGCACCTTTCACAGAGCGAGGTCACAAAGTGCTTCGCAGAAGAAAAATAGTTCAAATAACACCATAAAAACAAAACAATAAAACATAACCAACAACAAAATAAAAAAAAAACAGTTTTGAATGAAACACATTAAACAGCTGTGATATTTTTGAGTTTAACAACCTTGGAACAGCTTCGGACAATAACAGCCTCACCACGAGGTCCATTTAGCAGCTGTTAGGGGCTTTCGATCACACCACATGATCTTCATCAGCAGATGGAGTTTGCTCAGTTGTCATGGAAATGTGGATGGAAAAATGTAGATGAGAAAATCCTTGAATTGCTCAGAAAAGATGGAAATGTGAGAATCTACATTTACGTGACAGCTGAGCAAACTCCAGCTGCTGTTAAAGTTTTGTGCGGTATGATCGTAAGGTGCGGAGCGGCTACCGAATGGACTTTGAGGTGCGATTGTTTTTGTCAACTGTGTTTTTATTTGAGGTGAACAGTTTGTCGATGAAGCAGTTGGTTGATTTTGTCCTCATTTGTCACAAAATATTAGATCATCTGAGAATGATGCCAGCATACAGAATAAATTAAACACGGAATGTATTGTTTTCTTTATTTGTAACATTAATGAGGGTCTCCCTCATCCCTAAAATATATTTCCATAAATGCACGACTGCACTCTGTTGTCATTCTGTACAATGAGACAAAATCTCACATCAGATTGTTTTGTAGGAAATATAATTAACCACAATTCAAACATTTTTTTTTTTTTTTTTACAGATTTACAACATAAACTGAAGTCAGTGTGACTTGATGACATGTTCATCCTCTCTCCTTTTTATTTTGAACAGATGATCAGACATGTAGAAATGTATGTTGAAAAAGGGATTTCAGCGGGTTTATCTTTGGTACATTAGCACATACAGATGAAAATAATTAAAAAACACATTTGAACCAAAAGAATTCCTGATTTGCTTCGGGTGATCATTTGAAATGTACTATGAGAGAGTGGAGAAGCTTTTATTTCAGAAAAAAACTGTGTAAATGGAGAAAATGAGGAGGAAAATACAGGCAGAGAGGTACAAGGAGAGTGGGATAAACAAACATTTCTGGTCATTTCATATCGTCTCAGAAATGCGAGCACAGCTTTATGAAAATCAAAACATCTCTCAGGTAGAAAAACACACCAGAACAAGCTAGATTTTTTTTGTGGCACATAAAAAAAATGTTTTGTGTTTCTTTACGACTTGAAGAGGCTGGCTCCTTCTGATGGAGATGTGGCTGGCACAAAAACATGCTCACGAGACTAGAGGTTAATGGATGGAAAGCACCGCACCAACCGCAGCCCCTTGGAAGACAGTGTGAAAAATGTTGTGTGCTCAGGGGAACAGTCTTTCTGTCTCTGCCAGAATTGCTCTTAGTTCCCTGCTGGTCCCTTCACATCCAGAGACTGGTGGGCGGCCCCTGCCTGGAGGTTGCAGGCTGATGGGTCGCAGTAACCATTAGGACCAGCTGAACCGGGAGGCCCAGGTACACCGGGCTGTCCGGGAACGCCGGGAGGTCCCCTCTGCCCGTCCCGGCCATCCTGACCGTAGCCAGGTTTGCCTGGCTCACCTGTGATCACAAAGGACAGGTTCACATTGTTTCAAGTCTACAATAGTCACTTCCACTTATACACATGAAAAGATATTTTGCTTATTGCAGTCATTCCTCCTGTCCACACTGGTCTTCAAAAGAGGCAACACTTTATGTGCTTACTGCAGATTTGAAAGGCAAAATTGACTCACCAGGAAGTCCAGGAGGTCCTGGCTGACCTTTAGGTCCTCGCACAGTGGGCCCTCTAGCACCTCTGTCTCCTATTTCACCTGTAACACATAATATGTAATGAACATATCTGTGTACGACGAACAAAGACAAACACGACCGTTTTACCTGATGCATAATTTTCTCACATCAGCCTTAACATCGACACGTGCCGGCACATTCATTTACCTTTGGGTCCTTTCTTTCCAATAATTCCTGGTGGCCCTTTGAGTCCTGGAAGGCCCCTTGATCCAGGCTGCCCAGGAAAGCCATTGTCTCCCGGATTCCCAGGAGGCCCTGGAGGTCCAGGTTTACCAGGTAAACCAACTGCGCCAGACTCTGGCCTCCTTAAACTAGCAGCTAACTGGGCCAGCTGTTCTGTTGGAGCACAACAGAAAGACAATGATGAACCTGATGAACCGTTGCAAAACTGGCACCAAGATGCTGAATTTTCCCAAGCAGTTGTAATTGACAGTTATCGGGGGAACTTTTTAAGACATAACGCTTTGCAATAAATCATGCCGTAGCTTGAGTAGGCTCATTTTGGAAAGCCCAAAGCAACTGTCATTGTGGAGACGGTCCAACAGCTCTTGTATTTAAGTTCAGCAGAGCGAGGTGAATCTGTGGTCACCATATCCCTTAAGCTTCTCCTGTTTTTCAACATTCTTCCGTAGAGCCACAATAAATTGAGCAGATAGGAGACAATACTCTTCATTTCAAGCAATCAGGGACAGAAAATGTATGTTCATGGTGCAAAGGATCTCATATTAATCTCGTGTGGTTTCCTTGCTGCATGGTATTTTGCACTTAAGATTCCAGTCTTCTGGCTCCTGATGAAAATTCATGCAGCTGCTGCTTGACTGCTCTTTTTTTTTTTTTTTTTTTTAAAGATTTCCTTCCCAGGCAGACTCTTTGCTTGGAGCAAGGGAGTGCAGGTCTGCTGGAGGTGAAATTAATTTTTCAGCACATCGCATATAAAAAAATCATGAGTGTAGGAGATGAGTTGTGAAGACGTAAGAGCAACAGAATGAAGAGAACAGAGGTTGTGACTTCAGTGAGACATTTCTAAAGCTCGGAGAAAGAACCTTTCATCCATCAAATAAACAAAGACTGAAGCTCATTTCATGTTTGGGCTATGAGGCCTTTCCCTTTTTTAAACTTCAGAGTATTCAGCAACCGCCCAGATCAATGAGACAACGGAGGGGTGGCTCTGTATGTGGGTGTGTAATGAGGCATTCTGGGAAAAGATTAAAGTCATGAAATGAGGCACACGGAAGTGATAAATGGGGTCAAAGGCGTATCAGTTCTTACCTTGCATGACTCGCATGCAAACTTGTTTGATGTGCTGATCACTTGGCTCTTTACCCTGGACGGAGAAAAAAAAGACGAGTTAATAGACGACATGACAGTCTTGAAAACATTCGTGTCAAGGCTAATATTTTACTGACTTGCTTTCAAAATAGTTGAAATTTTACTTTGCTCTCTTGAGGTGGAGAGAAGTCGACTATTCCTGGACTCATAAAACTTGTTTAATAAATTCAGGGTGCATTGTGGTGAAGCTAAAAATGGAGGCTTCCTTTCTCTCCCCCTGAAAGGTTGACTTTGGAGGTACAAGGGTCTTCCCTTACATCAACACAGGTATTGAATTTGAGCTGGGATTTTACCAATCTAAATGAGGAAGCGCTCTTTTTCGCTTGCCTCCTCCACAGGGATGTCAGAGTGCAGGCGAGCTTTTGGTGGCTGCAAACATTATTAAATTCCCAGCAAAACAATATTTTCACAGCATCTTGCTCTTGTAGTTTGATGTATTCCCTGCTGCTGCACAATATTTGGGTTTAGTGTTTTTAGAGTTTATTTGCACCAGATGAATTTATAAGGATATCAGCATAACAAAGATAAAAGTGTGCAGGGAGAACTATTCAGCCCAAAGAGACTTATTAATGGCCTCTACCTAAGTATTTTTTTTTAAATATGTTCTGTAGACTTTAAGGAAGAAACACTTTATAATTAGTACGCTTATATCATCTTAAGAGTTGACCCAAACCAGTCAGAGATTTTGTAAAATGAAGTATATCATGACAGTGTGGTTGATTTGGAGCGGAGCTGTGAATTAGTTAAAGTAAAACATGAAGTGATGTTTCTGTACATGATGCAGAGAGGTAGAAGTGAGATATCGGCAAAGAAGGTTCAAAACTCTGAGTATACGCAGGTATACCAACTTATTCTCCAGTAGGTATTAAGAATATTGGGCAGATTCCCAGTTTTCATGAGTGGATGAAGTAAAGAATAAAGAATGCTTCACTTAAAATGCAGATTTATGTCGTCGTCTCACCCATGTGTGGGCCAGTATTAATTACAAAATCTGGACCTCTTCTGTGGCTTATGTTAATTTCACAATAATCCTTGCTCCCTGAACTCGAGTCGCAGATGCTAAGCGACAATGTGCAAATATCACTGGCCCATTTTTGGGTGAGCTAAATATGCAAGAGTAGTTTTACATGTTCCTTTTTGTAACACAGGATGTTGATCCTTTGCTCGAGGGGCTGCTTTAAAATAAAATTTGGGGCATGAATTAAGAGTATACCAAACACTACACCACCGCTAATAGCATGGAATTGAAAGCATTAAACGTGAGGATTTTGATGTCAAGATACAATAAAATTTAAGTTGTGCAAAATGCTGGATTTGTTGGTAAGTTGTCTACTATGCATCAGGACATTTTGCTGACAAAGGCAAATAGTAGTTTTGCATTTGTGACTTTAAGTATAAATAAATATTATATTGCTGCAACAAGACTGTCTGGTACCTACTGCACCAAGGGTGGAGGAAATATATCTGAACGTAGTATGTAGACAGAGTTGATCACAAGTGAAAAATGTGATTTTTTTTTTCCTACATCCAACAGTGCTAAATCAAAACTTTCAGGCCTAAATGTTTTCCCTTGGACCTACCGCAGGACCCTGAGAGCCTCTGACTCCAGGTGCACCTCTGTTCCCCTGCATGCCTCTTGGTCCAGGTGACCCAGGCGGGCCCTCAATGCCAGGCTGGCCACGACTTCCCTCAGGACCTCTGTTGCCAGGCTCACCAGGGTTACCGACCTTAACAAAAAAAAAATTAAGTTTCAGACCGGAGAAATGTTACAGCACTGCAGTACTTTTAATACTGTGGGAAGAAACCAAACTACGAAATCAGTTTGAACTCACCTCTCCTTTAGCTCCAGGTTCTCCAGGCACACCCTATGACACCATTTAAAAAAAAAAACAAGCATAATTGTACTCCGGTGAAATTGTGAGTGGAGATGTTTAATAGTGTAAATTAATAATGTTAGTGTTGGTGTCATAACTTACAACATCCCCTTTGTCTCCAGGGTTTCCCTCATCACCTTGTTCTCCCTATGAAAACGCAATCAATGTAAATGATTTATGCAAAGCATTTGTCACAGAGAATGAATATTTAGCATCAGGATTTCATACCTGCTCTCCTTTGGGTCCTCCTTCTCCACGTTCTCCCTGTAATAAACAAAACTAATGTGTTAGCTGACTAAACAATCATTGCAAAGCGCTGGATCTTGCACAGCTCAGAATGTTCCATTTGTTCACACTAGAGGGAGCTGATCAGCTGCTTGCAGTTGCGCATTAAGACTGTTTAAGACAATAGTCCTGAATCTGTAAAGGTCTCTGAATGGGACTGCAGTGTTTTCTTACCCTCTCTCCTTTCACCCCGGGCAGGCCAGGAGGACCAGGGAGACCAGGAAGGCCGGGGTCACCTTTGGGTCCCTATAACAAACAAACATGCACATCTGTTGATTAGAAGTATGGTGACACCTACAGCAGCCTTATGCACTTCACTCTATATTTTAAAGCTATGTGAACACCTATGTTTTGTGTGTACGGCACACATTGTGCTCACAATGGTCTCTTAACACAGCCCAGCATTGCCTCTTGTTCTTCCAGGCATGTTTGTGTGTGCCATTCCCCCCTTTGATCGCTGACCGACTGTCTGAGGAATGCCAGGAGAACAGAGGGCTCATTCAGCCTGCTGCTTACAGGTCTCCCCTTACTGTGAAAATAGACCTCATGTGAGATCCAGCCTGGGTCTATTCTCTGAGACATTCCAGTGAGACAACAGCCAGGACTATACACTATACAAACACTCTCTTTTTTCAGCTTCTCTCATTCAAAGTATCAAAAATGGAAGAGGTTCTGTATTGTTTCTGTGCTGTTTCTCCTTGTATATGCATTCTCTTGTTTGTTTGTTTTTATGATCAATATTAATTGTTGGATGTGCACTGTCTGTAAGGCTCTTATTTTCAAAATAAAGGCATGCATACACTAAATCTATTACTTTAATTAAAACCAGCCAGTGAAAATCTCAATTTATTTTAATTGTACTCTACAACTTGTGTCTAAATCTTACCCTGGCACCTGGCTTGCCAGCTGGACCCGCAGGGCCTTGCAGTCCAATATCTCCCTGTAGGGAAGAAGAAAACAGCGTGATAAGAATGTTAAAAAAAGGCTGGAACATTAACATATGAACAGACAATAGAAATTCAAGCGAGCAAAACACTCACAGGTTCACCAATAGGTCCGACAGGTCCCAACTCCCCCTGCTCTCCACGCTCACCCTATGGTGTGACAATAAAATGACACGGTGAGATGTCAGAGGTGGCAAAAATCATGACAGCATTTCAAAACATGCTGCTCATTCTTACTGTTTTCCCAGCAGGTCCCATTGTTCCAGGAAGGCCTGATTCACCAGAATCTCCCTGCGCAGAATCAATCAACAATCAAATTTGCTTTCAGGTTTTAGAAATAAACGCAAGAAACAACCGATAATATTTAATAAATGATAAATAATTGAAGAATAATTGAAGAAAACAACCTTAGTGCCACTCAAGCCTTTCGGTCCGGGTGAACCAGGCAAACCCTAAAAAACAGAGAACAACAACAACAACAATAACAGCGTCAAAATAAAACTCGCTGTAAGAAACACTGGAACATAAAGACAGAAAGCTTAGAGGGGAAAATAGATTTGTTTGAGCTTTTGACCCAAATAAGCTTGAGGTGATGAAAGTGCTCTGGATATTTAAATCAGGTAGGAACTTTTACACATACAAAATCTTTCTTAGTGCTGCCACAGGCAGGCTGATCGTGTTTGCCAACTGATTCTCATTAGTGCCTTTATTAGACTAATCACAAATTAGACAGCTGGAAAAAATGTGCTCTCAATTCACAATTCGCTGGGGAGAACAGTGTTTACTGTGTCACAGAGGGATGTTCTATAGCATTTGCTTTAAAATAGGTCAGCTTTGTTATATATTATAAAGCACAAAACAATACAATAACATACTTCTGACTTCTGTTGGTAACTCCAGTACAGATGTGGAGATATTGTGCTGCAGTGTGTATAGTGCTTTAACCTGCTCCTATTAGGTTTGCACAAGTGCGTCCAATCAGAGTCAGTCTTGACAGTTTGGGTTAAAGGTCATACTCACAGGAAGCCCCTGAAGTCCGACCTCTCCTGGAACGCCTGCTTTCCCTGTGGCTCCCTGCAGGGAAACAGACAGTGAAAAATATGAAGCTAATACTGCTCCTAACAGCAAAAAAAAAAAAAAGCCAATACATTTTAATATAACAAACTGCAACATTAAAATACACATGTTTTATGAATAAAGTAGTAGAAGTGAAGCTCTTACCTTTGCTCCTGGCATCCCAGGAATACCCTCGCGGCCATCCACACCTGGTAAGCCCTGGTGATAAAAAACTAAAATGAGCTTTTTGCAGACATTACATCTAAATATTTAAGGTTTATTTATCATTGATCAGACACTCACAGCCCCTCCCTTTGGACCTGGAAGACCTGTGATTCCTCTTTGTCCTTGCACACCCTGAACATCAAAGCAACATTATATTTAGTCCATTTGTTAAAACTGTACAGAAACAGTGAATACTATTATATTCAAATGTCTGTGTTGTTCAAGTGTCTACTAACCGTTCCACCTTTAGGCCCAGGCTCACCCATCACGCCTCTCTGCCCTTGATCCCCCTGAAATAATTTATCAAATCATATGTTAGTCAAACATAGCAAATTTGCTACAAAAATAAAATATTTGGTACCGTGGCGCAAACTCACAGCTGCCCCCGCAACACCCTGGGGACCTGGATCTCCGTCAAGACCTCGAATTCCCTGCCAGAAAATAATATTAGTGTTGGTGTTATAATCTGTTTAATGAATAAACATTTCACCCTGAAATCCCAAGTAATTCAGGAATTATCTGACGTACATGAAAGTTATCATGGGCTTAAAAATCACTTACCATCTCTCCCTTGGGGCCCATCATTCCCGTGGCTCCGCGAATTCCCTGAGGACCCTGAAATGGGAAAAACATACCCAACAGGTGAGCAGAAAAATGAGAACCTGACACAAAAAAAAACAACAAACTGTAACTTGAAAGACTCTAATCATCTGTAGTATCTTACCGTTGGTCCTTGGGATCCGACCTCCCCTGGGCTTCCCTGGTCTCCCTCCTCACCCTGAGTGAATGAAAGAGAAGTAGCATGCAGTCAATCAGATGAAACATTGAACAGCAAATTTAACTGCATTATAAAGGGACAAACAGAGGCTGCTCCTATCAACTGTGTGTTAATTTGAAAATGAGGCAGCCACGCTGAAATGTGGTTAATACTCACTTCTTAATGGATTGCAAAGAGGGCAAACGCAGATGATTTAACTCCAAATTACCATTCTCCTGCTTTGCAAATTACAAATAATTTATATGCTGACCTGAGGAGACATATGCATTATGATAGATAGTGTTTTGGGTCCGAGGCTGCCCATATTTTCTGTTGTAAAAAGCCAATTTCTTCTTTTAATTTCCTGTATTAGATTTGGCTATTAAGACATGTAAACAATGCATTGCTGACAATGAAATATTACACAACACACAGAAATGAACACAATAAAATGGGTCAGCATTTATTTTCACTGCAGAGAGAAATGAGAACATATTTTTAAATTCAGCTTGATTGTCTGACACTAAAAAATTCATGTTTTTGTTCTCCAAAAAGAGGAAGATGAGTCAACCAGATTGTTAAATCATTGAAGGAAATGTCTTCAGTTTCTGGAAGTTTGATTTAAAAGAGTCTTCCCGTCTTTGTTTGTTGTCAGACTTACGATATTATGCGATATGTAATCACTGGAACATATTGCCTTTGTTCATTTCACATAAAAAGCTTGGCATATTTTTGTATAAAACTGGTTCAGACGGTTTTATTTTTTATTTTACAACCACGTGCCAGGGTGCCATCCTTCAAATACAGACTTATTTTATTTTCATTATTTCAAAATTCTTCAATATCGTGAAATCATGCACCCTCGCCACGAACAAAAATCTGTTTATTCTATCGGAACTTTAGTTCAAATTTATTTTATTTATGAATTTGTGAGTGGAAAAACGGGCAAAAAGGCCCCTCAAACGAAACTTCCAGCGAAGGAGAAAATCATTCTCAGGGACGGAGCGCAGACTGACAGTAAATCATATCCTGGCATGGGGTGATAAAGGGAGATAGGCCCAGACTCATTTCCATTTATATAGTGCATAGACACATTACAGGGAGAGGGTAGTTGTGCTTGAACATCATTTCAAATAAATCATCCTCCGTGCATTACAAGGAGTCAGAGACATTACACGCAGACTTGTATCACATCCTCTTGAAATAGAGAAGCACAAATAATACTTGTCTCAAAAGCACTGGAATTTCATTTTTCGTGTTTTGGTTATGCATAATTGTTTTCTGATGTGGAACATTGTGCCATGTGGAGAAAAAAAATATGTTTTTAAGTGCAATTCATGCTATTTTATGTGAGTAAAACATTTCACACAGCTAGAAATACTTGGCTTTGGGTTTACAGACGAGGATGTTTCCCCAAATTGAACATATTTTACCTTGTGCCCTTGTTTTCCAGGTTCTCCAGCTTCACCTTTGACACCTTTGTGGCCCTGTAAACATGCAGAGAATAATCCATTAAACACATTATATCTTGGGACACTAACTAATGACTTTAGTGCCACGCAAAACACCTCAACTCTGCTACTCACTTTCATACCAGGAAGGCCAGGATGTCCAGGAGTCCCAGGTGGACATGAGTTTGGACACTAAAGAACAAAATAAAAGTCAGAAAATATTTCTCACCTTTTATGCAAAATAAATAAAAGTCATTCATAATCTCAAGAAAACAAAGTTTTACCAGGTCGGCACTGCCTAGCATTCCAGCTGCCCCCTGAAATTGAGAGAAAATACATGTTAACACTTTAACAGTGTTAATTTATCAACATCATAATGGATCTAAGGAGCTTATAAATCACTAGAAGGAGGATAGCGGTGGTGCAGTGGTGGCGTCGCTAACAAGGTCAAATTAATTTAATGGCTGCATCATGCTCCTTCCCTTGTGAAACACCAACTCAAACCTCAAAATCCAAATGTGAGGTGCCAAATGAAACTGTGTCACTCACTCTGGGCCCTGTTGGTCCACGAGGTCCCTGTGGCCCTCTCACACCCATAGCCCCCTGTGGAAAGACAAATACAGATGAAGTGTGTCAAAAACAACACAAAGGGAATAAATGCTCTGGGCTCTACATTACTGCTGAGTACTAAAGATTTCTATCAGCAAGAAAGATTAGGGTAGGCGTCCTGGTATTGAAGAATAGGTATAGAAAACACAACACCTTTCTTTTTTTTTTTTTAATCAGCTTTGACATTTCATTAGTAATTGGTGTTTCCCAAAATAAAACACTGTTTTGGATCAGTGGTGAAACACTTTCATTATTAAGAAACATCCATAAACAGGCATCAGATTCCTTTTGGATGGCTTTTTCCTAAACAAAATTATTTTAGGCTGCTAAGTTTTAAGTTACTATGTTAACCTTAAACACCCCCAAGTAAGAGGTGATGCCACTTTAAATGTACTCGGACACATTGAGAGCTAAACCCAGATATCCAAGATCACCGCTTTGAAATTCAGTGTAAGATGATGTTGACAACTATAGCCAAAGGGTAAAATTCAAGTTGAAATAAATCAAAAAATAAGTCTTACCTTTAAAGTAAAGATCAAATCTAAGTTTTTAAGTACCAATAAAAAAATACCCATAGGCAATTTAGTCAGATGAAGGCCTACATATTTGATATTTCTGGCCATAAATCCACTTCTATATCTTGCTAACTCCATCTATCTTCAACTTTCATTTGAGGAAATGTTTAAACATCAGGTTGGTTAAATACAGTACATTTGATTGATCAACCAGTGTGGTGCATTGAGTATGTATGTGTGTGCAAATATGTTCTTATGTGTGTGTGTTAACAGCAGCAACTCTCAGTTTAAATCCTGTCGAAAGGTTTCTGTGATGCCGATGATGTATCCGGTGGAAGTGGCTTCGCCTACATACAGTATGTTTCACTGAGCTTGGGTTTATCACGTCTGTTCTGTCATTGGCCAATGACAGCATACCACCACCTCATTCCTCATATTCATAGTATTTAAAGCTTTAGTGTATTTTCTAACCTGTAATTGTAATTTAACAGAACAACAGTCCATTGCTTTGTTTCTACTTACAGGCGGTCCAACTTTTCCCACTTCACCCGGAAGTCCTCCAGGCCCGGGTGGTCCCTGTTCAAAGTCACATTTAAGGTATTCAGTATCAGCACAGTTTGATGAAGAGTAACAAAATCTGATATAAACATATAAACACATATAAGCATAAAGAAATTACTTACGGGGGGTCCATCTGGCCCAACACCCTAAAGAGACAAATATATAGTATGACTCAGTGTGCTATATAGAATTTGATGAACACAGGACAAGGAAGACACATTTGGGCAAGCAGTGTGAGCTTTTTAAAGCTGTCATGGACTGACAGGTTTGGAGAGGAAATGATACTCACAGTTGCTCCACGAGGTCCAGATTTTCCAGGTTCGCCCTAAAGGATGAAGATAAATACATTAGATACATAGATCAGCTTTGAAACAAATAATGAAACACTGCCTTCAGGTAAAATTGAGCTGCGTGAGCCTGCAGACGGTCCGAGTTAACATTCCTCCGGCTCATCACATGACTGCGCTGGGCACACTTGACCCAGCAATGTTTAGCCTAATGAGGGCCGATGTTAGGCCTTCATTCCCCACGGAGATTACACTGAAGACTTGTAGGATTAAGTCTCATTTGTCATGAGGAATTGGTTTATGCACTACGGCTTTCGCTGGCGAGCCAAAAGACTGGACAGCCGCTTGGCACCATTTCACTGACAGTCTGAAGCAGAAAAACCAAAGGCTCATTAGTCACTCACTTTCTGTCCGAGGGGACCGTCGGGCCCAGGATCTCCAATAGGGCCGGTCAAACCCTGCAGAGAAAAGACATCATTCTTAACTAACACATCATAACAAACCTTGGAACACTTCAATGTCAATATATTTCCACCTCAAATTAGTAGTTAAATGTACCTGCTACTTTAGCAAGCAATTCTTCTTTTCCACTGTGTGAATATTTCTAAATTCAGCCTCAGATCTCCATAGTAACATCATCATAACACAATCATACTCCAGTGGGAGGAGCCCTGGCATTAGCTCTACTATAACCCCCCACCTCTAAAGTGTTTCGATATAATCTGCACTAAAGCTCTGTTTCTGGACACATCATGACGTCTATGAGAGCGTGTTCGACTTAACAGACACACAGAAAAAGTCAGCGCCAGGGCAGAGGGCAAAAGTGTCAGACTGCAAACCAAGCAGTGAGCAACATTCCTCTGGCTCATTTCAAACAAGCGCACTGAAAGAAATCATTCCACACTGTTTTGAGGATTCTCAACAGGAGACACCAACAGAGGCCAGCCAACAAAGCTGCCATTGTTTTCAGAAACCTGGTGGATGTATCGAGGTATAACACAGGCTCATAATGACTTATAATGCATCGAATTTTATACTCGTTTATAATAACCCATTGTGAATGTTGAAATAAGGTGAGCTAAATCCACCACAGCCTCTCTTTGTCAGTCCGTCATCAGCAGAAGTATTAAGTTTGGATGTTTTCCTAACCCTTATTTCAACTCTGTGGGCAGCAAAGTTAATTACACTCTGCTCCCGGTTTACCCTGTTACAAAGGAAATTTGGATTTGTTCATCCTGTTTAATGAATTCCTCACATTTTTGGCCCCAATTCCCCAAGATCCCCTGCTAAATCTGAAACTTCACTGGTCACTCCACAAGACTGATAAATGTGGACATAACCAATATGGTGGGAGGATCACACTTTGTAGTTCCACCCCCTTGCAGGCTTGCGTGTTGACTTCATGTGGCAAACACCACATATATAAAATATTAAAGAGAGTACTCACATCATTTCCAGGAATTCCAGGTAATCCTGAAGAGCCAGGTTTACCTGCATCTCCATCAGGACCCTATTGACAAAGATTCCACATACACCCACACTTCAGTGAAAAGTCCTACAATGAAAAACAATGTAACAAATTATGAGATTTTTTTTTTTTATCAAATGTTATAGTTACAGGTCGACCATCCTCGCCATCTTCCCCTCTTTCCCCCTGAAACAAGAGATTCAGTGCTTTTAGGTGAGCAAATAGTGAACAGGTTTTCGGAATGTTATGTGAACAATGTTAGAGAACTGAGAACACTTACAGCAACACCATCAATTCCTGGGACACCTGCAGGTCCAGGAGGGCCAGCAGGAGCATCACTCCTCTGAGTCAAATAATAATATGATCAGGAAATATCAGCTTAAATTTCAGAAAGTGGCCTTACCAGTGTTAGATTACATTAGGATAATGCTACTCAGACAATAGGGAAAAAAATGAGAACAGGTGCACTGACTTATTGTATCTTGCTAGAATACATTAATATATACAATGAAACAGCTTACAGAATAAAGAGCTGATTTCTAATACCATATTTCATCAACATTAGACAAGACAATGCAAAATGAAAAAAGTTTAAAAGGAAGACTTCAGACAAAAGAAGTCCAATAAATTTACTCTAAGATACAATCTCAGCATCTTGGCACAAAAATTCTAAAATGGATTTTGTTGTTCACCAAAAGTACCAGAAGAACACTCACCTGCACCTCTGTCACATCAGGCTATAGAAACAAACAGAAAGAGCAGAAGGAGAGATACATAATTAGTCTTACCTGAGCGGAGCAGATAAGGACAAGCTGCAGAAGCAGAACCAGAAATGGCCCTCTAACGCTGGGGGCCCGAGCCATGATCACCCCGTAAGCAGGAAAGGTAAAAGTTGTAAGTCCTTTCTCTGGGATTTGTTGGGTTGAGGGATCCCCCCGACAAAACAACCCAACTGAATCCGTTTCGGCTATCTAGACTGTCCGAGGTCCCATAGACATCAGGGGCTCATGTATATTCATACAATGTTTGGTTACAGGAAGGGATTGGAGGGTTTCCTTTGGAGGGGCAACTCGGGGAGGGGCCACGGCGCAGACACCACCAATAGGCAGGGTTAGCGGGTTATTTAACCTCTGCTATGGCAACGACATCATTTAATTCAAACTTTATTTCAGGTTGTTCTGGTCAACAAACTGTGCTTTTACGCGCACTTTAACTTCAATACTGATGGTGTAACACTTCGAACTACACACTACTGTTCGTGATGTTACTTTCATTTTTCTTACCGATGTCCTGGCCGGGAGGTCATAACAAGTCTCTGCCCGGGCTCGCGTCACGTCGCAGTGAATCAGCATTGACTGGAGTTCAAACTTGATTTTTTTTTAAAAAAGAGAAAGAAATAATAAATGAGATTAACAGAGTATCACCACAACAAAGGTACAGTGTCGCGCCCCAATCCTGGAACAAATTTAATGTTAAAGGTCCACAGTTATGTTCCAATCAATTAACAATTAAGCCCCAGGTGTGTGTTTTCTACACCATACAACAAAAAAGCAAAGAGCTTATATAGGATTAGTCAAAGCTGGTAAATATGAATCCATATCAGTGCGTGCTTTCGTGCGTAAAAGACATTTT
The DNA here is from genome assembly GCA_028641955.1 of Protonibea diacanthus. NCBI lineage: Eukaryota > Metazoa > Chordata > Actinopteri > Sciaenidae > Protonibea > Protonibea diacanthus. Next base: position 14,695,421 of record CM053989.1, read on the forward strand.
ACGCAGAACGGAACCTTAATTAGTATCATTGGTAACACCTGTGTCTACTCTACTATTTCATGTCAAAATGGCTGCTGTGAAAAAAAAAAAAGTCTACTGTGCACAACAAATGCGCCTGAATCTTTGGAAGCCAGCCACCGCCTGGGCTACGTGGTGTGTGGTACAACAGGATGGTTTAAGCCTGAGTGTGCACAGCTCGTGTTCTTCACCAGAACCTGCAACAAATTCCGCATATTTGTCAGTAAAGTCTAAATGAAGAGAGAGCAGACTTAGAGTAGCGAGCATTGTCACAGACAAACCAAACAGGAGGGTGAGAAAACACAAGGATTCCCAAACGTTTGCATGTCGAGTAATCTCCCGAAGGAAACAGAAACCGCTCTGCTTACAGGACATGCACATTCAAGCGAAAATCTCCAATTATACGAGATAGTACGAGATTTCACAGTTGATAATATTTTCTTCCACGGTTTGGGTTACTCCCTTATTTGTTCAGAACACTCTGCACTACTTATGTACTTTGTTTTGCTTGTGTTCCTTCAGATGAGCAATTGATAATTGGCTGTTTATTCACACTGGATATGTCATTCAATCTGTTTCTACTCTTTTTTAAAAATTTTGTATTAAAGATTGTTGACTGAACTGGATTGCTGCAGTTTTTCTGACAGAAGACTTGTATATGCCAGCATATATGAATATATATTTCAGAGTCAACACTGATGCTACAACCTGTAAGCACTTCAATTCTGAAACGTCAACACCGGAGGTATCATATGTGTACATTTGCTTAACTATTGAATTCTACTATATTAGCGTGATTAAAGAATATTCAATTCCCTTATTATTATGTAAAAATATCTAAAATAAAGCTTTTTTTTTTTGTAGATTACCTTTTTTTCTCAGGTTTAATGAAAATTTTGTAACTGGAGAGTAACCAGCTTTAAAATAATAACAAACAAAAATAAATAATAATAATAATTGTGTAATACCGTGAAAGGTTATCATACCATGATAATCTGATATACTTTAATTTGAAAGGACAGACATGTATCAAAATGTATGTGGATGATCAATAATGATAAATAATGACTTATTACATGTCTAAGAAAAGCACTAATATTATACTTACTTGGATGTTTACGGACCATCTGTGTGTTGTGTGTGTGAAAGTGGCTGAACTTTGTTTGCTTTGGTTGTAAACTTTATACTCTACATTAAACGTACCGGAATTGCCATCACTGGGTTGCCTTTGAGTTTTCCTATCAATGTGAAGCCATCCAAACTGACTTTTTGTCGGGGTGGTATGGTCTGAGAACCGACCATGATACAGTCCACGATCAGGGTAACGGAGTGCCTGCTAACATCAAGCAGGACTTTGTGCCACTGTTCATTGAATAGAAAATCCAGGGGGCTGAAGACTACAGTCTGACTCCCAGCGTCCAGCGCAGTGAAGGTAAACTCCAGAGACTTAGACTCCCCGTTGAGTCTTACAGCCAGCTGCTCATTGCCATTCACATCCTGCATCTGCCAGATATTCCAGTTTTTATTGACGGTGCTGCCACTCATGCGTAGAATAGCCAAAAATGCGAACTCCTCCGGCAGTCCCAGGGGATAAGCTGACCTGTAACATATAGGATGGACAAATATTAAAGCAACTGATTGTATCATCCTATGTTCTATATGACGGTCAAATCATATATGTCATCATATAAAATGTCAAATGACAAATGTTTGTGTGGTAAAGTTGTGTTATGATGCAGATAAGGCCAGGTTTTGATATTCAGGACCATGGACAGGGTAAATGGTGTTATACCAGCTCAACCACTAGGTGTCATTGTTCACTCATATAACTCCATTTGAATGCCCTGCAGCTTACCTCGTGTTGATTCTGAAGTTAAAGGCTGGACCTATTTGATAAGCGACATGCTGAGGAGATGATCCAGTAACTGTTTTAACAGTGCCCCTTCTTGCCAGTTCAGCAATGTGGAACTGGGACATAATATAAAAGCCTAAGGGCACAGGGACAAAAGAGTGGTTAAATGCAAAAACATCTTAGGTGTGTAAGAGGTTACCCAGCACCACGGTCAAGAATTTATAAGAGTTGCTATGATGACTGTTTGGAGACAAGTTGTCAAATGATAGATTATATCATTTTCTGCTTTTTCCCACTATGCTGTTATGAGATGATCTTTTATAATTTCACAAACACACAGCACCTGCATGGTACTAATATTAAATATGACTAAAATGATGTAGTTATTTTCTCATATTGGGCAGGGTAAATTTCAAGCAAATAAAAGTGCTTGGATTTGTGAATCAACCTGGGAAGTAATCCTCTCCAACGTTGATCTGAGGGCACATGGATTGCTGCTCCATATGAATACCAACTTGAGATGAAAATCTCACAGCTGCAAGATGGAAACAGAGAGCAGCCCGTTAGTAGTCGAAGGGTGTGTGTGTGTGTGTTTGTGTGCGTGTGTGTGTGTGTGTGTGTGTTGTGGAGAGGGAATAAAAGCTCAGTGTTTGGAAAGCTGCACCACTGCCTTGAATAAATATTAGGCTATCTCTTACTGTTTGTGGTTTCCTCTTTAACACTTAAGCTCTAGATTTTCCTGTTTTTACACATCTGGGCAAGAAGTTAAAGGTCTTTATCAAGTTTGAATAAATGGTTCATACGCAACAGACCCTTCCTTTCTCCATTTCCTTTCTCCATCTATTGTGTTAAACATGCAGTATCTACCCATCGTCATACACTTGAACAGTGTTGTTGTTCAAGTGTATGACAATGGGTAGATACTGCAACATTATATTTTGATGCTTTGTCACTATTGTATTTAGTGCAGTGCATTTTATTTAATGTACAATTGAATCCATCTACAGGCACAGAGCTGGACTCCCTAAGCCAGCAATGAGTGCTGCTGCACCGACCCACACAGGATGCATGTCATAAAATATAGATAAGAGCAGCAGAGTGTTCGGAGGGAAGGCGAAATAATGCAAACGCCTTTTGGAAAAGAAACAGTGTCAAAGTGATAAAATAAGTGCCTTCTATTATGAATAAAAGAAATCTGCAATAAAAAATTGCATAAAGAAATTATTCAATATGCCACATATGGCACAACACAGGCCAAGCATGGAGGAACTTCTTTAACAAAGACAAACAGCAGTACAAACTAACCAAACGGTAACTGGCATGCAAGTGGACATGACTGCATTTTGGAGAAATGCACTGCACTGTTTTGTTTTGTTTTTTACTTAAATGTTTTTTGTGTTTTTGTGTTAATGTTTTTTTTTTCCTATTAAATATTCACACCAAGTGCACCTTGCAGTGCAGAAGAATACTTACTCTGAGAATGAAGTCCTGTGCAAAGATACTGTGGGACCACATAGCAGCAGCACAATGAGTACAGAAGAATATTTCTAAAATGCAATCAGGAAAAAAAACCCTTAATTTCATTATGTCTGTCATATGACTTGCAAGGTCAGTATTAAGTAAATGATTTACCTCTTGACTCCACCCATTTCAAAGCACCTGCTGCTGGATGTTTCTATAGATGGGCTTCCCAGAAAGAACAAGACCCTGGATAGTTGCTTCCTCAGCAGGAGTGAGAAGCTCCAGGTCACAGTGAGGGGTCTCTTATAGGCTTGGCTGTTGTCATTTATTTGGGGGAGTGAGTCAACAGTCTCCACAGTGTCAACTTTGCATTCCATTGGAGTTCTCCTGCACCCACCTTAGGTTTAATGTTCATGTTTTTTCAAGCACACAATCACAGTACTGCATCCCCTATGTAGTTTAATTTTTTTTTTCCATGATTGTGTCCCATAAATAATACCAAGCAAATTAGCCTTGATGTCATCCTGCACTGGCCTTATTTACCCAGCACTCTTGGCTTCCACATTCTCTGTGCGCTCTATGGTTGCACGGTATTCAGACAGCATTGTTTCCAGTGCAGGCCAAACTGAATCCAGAGACGCTGACTAAGAAGCAATTCAAGCTGCGTTTGCACTGGTAGACCGAGAGACAGCAAAAAATATCTTTAGCTTTTTTGAGGAGGCAGTTTGTGAGATAAGGTCTCACAAAACGTACATTTATCTTTGTAGTGACAAACATACAGACTGAATGTGAATGCATTGTGTTCATTACCCGGCTTTCATAATGTATTACAGGGAATTTGATTTAAGAATCTGTAAATGTCATTGCAGAGAAAAAAAGAAATGGAACTGCTGATTGTACATCTAATGTCCCTCCCACATTTTGTTACCATTTCCTGTCTATTTTTCAACTTGATTGCAGTTAAATTGGACTGATCACAACCAGAACTCACTGCACATACTGTAGAGAAGAGCACAGAAGGCCTCTTTTGTTGGCAGGTTGCCTTAAGCCAAGTCTGCAAACACAAAACACAGAAAAGCATGTTAAATACATCCACCTACACAGCTTCACTCCATCCTACTCAACTCAAACCTTAGAGTAGTAGTCATTCTTAAGCACTTTTCTAACCTACTCATAATAAATGTGTCACACATTATTATTATTATTATTATCATTATTGGAATTATTATTGTCAGAATTAATATTACTATTATTCGAATTGTTTTATTGCACGTTGTATTCAAATCTTCAATGTTACATTTACATGTAGCAAATTTGCATGTAGCGTCAACTGCGCCTCTGGTATGTGCAGTAACGCGCAGTTAAGTGTTCGTAAGCGTGCAGCTGGAGAACAGCTATTCAGATTGAGCCACAGTTAGCTCGAAGGCTAGCAACCAGGAGTGTTAAGAGAGATACATGGCCAGTCTCGGTCCGTGAATCATTGTGAGGGCGTTTCTCCGGCAACGTTAAACAGACTAGGAAGTGAAACAGTCAGCACAGTAGTGTTTTCTGTCAGAGGCTCACAGTGAAAGGACGGCGGGCGGACTGAAATCGGAGCTAACGTTGGTTAGCTGGCTAATGTTAGCTTGCCAACGCAATGGTGAGTAGCGTCTGTTCGGCTAATGTTAGACCCGGTGACAACTGCTCGGTGGGTGGCTAACGTTACGCTAACTGTTAACCATTCAGCTAAACGGCTATGAAGTGAGACTTTTTGTCGTCGCTGTTCTGTTCAGGTATTTTCTCTTATATCTTTGTCGAGTCGTTCCCGATCTTTTGTGGGGCCCTTGACGAAATGTTGTGTTTGTAGCTTCCCACCTGTAACCCTTCAGGATACAATCGCCGAGATTCTGCCCACCAGCTGGGACCTTTACCACCTCACTCACTCTGGTAATCGCGTCAAAACCGTGTAGCTGCGTTATAACTTCAACAGCTGTTTTCTAAAGTAGCTTGTATCTGTTTTTTGTTTTTTTTGGATTTTAGCGGTAGACGTGAAGGTTCCCTTTTTTTAAAAAAAAAAGAAGAAACCACCAGCCGATGTCTGTTAAGGCCTTTGCATATTTGATTTGTTTTAACACGGCTGTTGTTTTAGTTTACTTTCTCCGAGGTGACTCGTTGTCAAAAGTGTCTTAATTTCCTTATCAGCAGCTGCCGGATGTAGGTTTTATGTAAAATTCTTATTAGTATTACAATGATGTGCATGTAAGGTTGTCATTAGACGTTTGAAACGCACCCAGGTCGTGCGAAGGGTTAGTTTGTTTATTGACCGCAACATTTAGACATTCAAATCAGTCATCGCCTGACTTCACCTTTAGTATTTTCTGCGTTATTTACTGTCATGTGTGCCATCTTTAGACAATGCTCTTGCGACTAAAACCTGATAAACCACCGCTCGGATGACTCTTAACTCGGCATCAAACCTTCGCAGGAGCACAAATCTGTAAATGTAAATGTACTCTTTTTGGATTACTTCATAGCAGAGTTGTTTCACATCTCTGCGTTAGCAACTGTCTGTCTGTTGCACAGGTCATACTTTCACAATGACTCTAGTGTGATGAATTAACACCTTAGTTAAAACATACATGCGTTAGGGGACAGCCAGTTATTTAATTCAGACAGATAGATAGATACTTTATTGATCCCGAGGGAAATTCAAGAAAAATGTAGCCACTGGTGTCCTTGTATGTCCTCTTTGTCTGCCCAGTGTAATTTGTTTTTAACTTAAAGCTTTCAGTGATCACCTCTTCCAGGAAGGAAGACACATTTGGATATTAACCTGGCTCTATTTGCTCTGCATCAGGCATCCGTGTCAGCCAGGTCAAATTCATGGTGGCCGTTCGTGTCTCATATTGGTTTTCACTGGCATGAACACAATGACGTGTTGTCTCCCGGTGGATGATTTATTAATTTCATACATGACTAATTTAGAGAGCGTCTGTATGATTGGTTTTGCCAGTTTTATTTCCCCCCACACCATCCAGAAATAACAATAATAGCCTTTTTCTTTAAATAGAGAGCTAAATAAATACCAGGCTAAAAATGTTTGCATTAAATGTCTGTGTTTATTTCTACCACTACCAATTGGTGACATTATATTTCAGTCGCACTGTTATTCATAGTATTTTCCCTTATCCTGTCATACTACTGCTATAATTGTATGTGCCAGTTTTGCTCAGAGGACAGGATGCCTCTTATGCCAAATGTAGACCTCAAGCCCTTCTAATAATTCCCCTAAAAAGTTGGCCATCACTAAGTCATATGTATTCTTAAACCTGCTCTTTTGACTGTGTGAGTATTGCTGATGTTCGATTTTAATTATCAGCCTCTGATTTTTGCAGATGATACAGATCGGTGTCACCTTCATGTGACTTGGGGGATCATTTTAGCGTATATTTCAGTCTGGTACTAGTAGGTTATGTCTCTAGTGGAAATACTGTATTTAACAAGTGGAAAGAAAATTGAACCTGTTTGCTTCTGTCTTTTTTTTAGAAATAGTTCTGTAGCTGAAATGACCAATTTGACTACTTTTGCTTGTAGGCCAACAGGTGTATCCCAGATGATGTAAGGCACCTCTGCCTGTAGAGACCAAGATGACTGAAGTCCAGGCCACAGTGGAGTTCTCTGTGGAGCTCCACAAGTTCTACAATGTGGACCTGTTCCAACGAGGGTAAGTATTGTCTCTATATACCGAATATTGTGTGCTTTTTTTTTTTTGATGATAAATAACGTCTGGGTTAACACTCAGGTGGGATAATGTGGCTTAATCAGAACTATTGTTTTGAACTGTACAACAAAGGTTTGGTATGAAAAGCTGAAACTTGAGTGAATAAACACATGTTGTTGAGTGAATACCCTACACTAAAACTACGAAGGAAAAATTACTCTCACTGTTGAAGCTGCACAGCTCTGTCACTTGTTGGTCTTTAACATCTAGAATTTTTTTTTTTTTTTTTTTACAACAGCAGTGTAATGATACTTCAGTTTGCTGAGATAAAACTCCTGCTCTATAATCCTGCCTCATCAGTGCTTTAACAGCTCAGGTTTACCACATGAGTGACTGCAAAAGAAAGTGCTCATTATTCATTTATGCAAGGTGTAGTGTCATTTTACAAGTAGAGCCACTTGTAGCTAACCTGTGTGGTTTGTTCCTTTTTCACAAAGCCTCTCAATGACGCTCCCGGCCAAGCTAATAGTGCCAATTGTTTATGTCAGCGTTCACTTGGAAAAAAACATGTCATGCATTTTCAGCTTCTATCAGATTCGTGCCACTCTGAAGGTGCCACCACGGGTCCCGCACAAAGTTGAGACCAGTCTTCTTCAACTGGGAGGTAAATACATTTTTGAAGATCTATCTACACACACAACACACACAACATTACATTTTTCTGTAGTTTGGAAGGATTCAGGTACCCTCTCTGGTTTCATTTGATCATCCCCAAGCCCTGCCCATTAATTGGAGACATCTTTTGGTAACCTGCAGTACGTATAAAGCAACACACTATTGCTTTTCTTAGCAGGGGTCTAGTTATTTCCCTGTAAACACACAGGACAGTAATTCAAAACTAGTCAAACTAATGCTTCAGGTAGATTTGTTGACTTTAATTCATTTCAGCTCTCAGGTATTACAGCTGTTTCAGGGAAAATACTTGTTGTTATTGCAGATTTGGTTCACTTGTTATTGTGTTGGCAGGCAACTCACATGCCACTCCTTGTTTTCAGTATTTCTCAGCATTTCTCAGGCTTTGTGCCCCCGCCCCCTGCTTAGACACCCGCAGTGCCCCATTCACACAAAGCACTCAGTTCTTAGTTTCACAAAAACGGGATCATCAAGAGCGTGTAATCCCAGTGCTTACATGTTTTATTTTCCAGTTTTCTGACTTTATGAACCTCGCTCAATAAAGATTAAATTGTGAAACAGCTACACCTTCATCTTCAATACAGACCTAGTAAGACTGTGTCACAGGTTATAAGAATATCATCACCTGCGGGTTGGTTCATTTCTAATCTTATTTATATTTGGATCTGAAAATGTCTTTGAACTGTCAGCCATGTGTAACAACACCTGCCACATCCAGTGCCGGATCATAGCACCATATCATGTGTTTCTAAAGCTTATACGGGAACATTGTACTGCAGACAGGTTGCCTTTAATCACTTAATTGTTATTTTTCATAAACGCACTGTTAATCATAGCGTTATTTTTGTCTAGGCTCTGATCTGGCCTTTCCTGCTTCAGTCCAAGATGATGTCATCTGCAGCAAGACTTTCCAGATCCTGTACAAGAATGAAGAGGTTGTTGTCAATGATGTCCTCCTCTTCAAAGTGATGATGCTGCTGGATGAGAAGAAGGTAAGCTTATGGAAGAGAAGTGGTGCTTTTACTAGAGATTTATTTTTCCCCCCTGCCTTCAATCTAAAATATGTATTATAGTATATTTGCTTTGAATAAAATCAATAGAAAGAGAAGTTGGAGTGGAAACTTTTGTGACAGGAACATCTGGACAATTTTTCTTGCAGCCATGTGAAAACAATTTGGAAGTTCAAAAGCTTCCTTCAACCGAGCCTATTAGAATCAGAATGCACCTGCAAAATGTAACTGAACTGAACAGAGTGTTTTTTTTTTTTCATTATATGAACTCAAAGCAACCCAGCTGTCATGATGAATATCCTCATGGAAATTGCTTCTACTCGCCGCTCTGTAGTTAACTCGCTTGTGAAGCGAATGAGTGTGGAGGTTCATCTGTTCTAACAGGGCGAATTGAAGTGACAGATTGTGCGTCCTCAGGGCGAACAGATTATAACAATCAAAGATTCCCAAATGTATCAGGCTTATTAGAACTGATACCATCAAATAAAAAAGGACATCTTGATTGGCGTAATACATATCTTGCTTATGGACCTGGCACATCACTTTTACAAACAGGCTCCAAATTTGACGGTGTCTGTTTTTCAACATCATCAGGTTGAAGAGTCGCTGAATGATATGGATTTCCAGCTCTTCTTGGATTTATATTTCACAGATGGTGATTACACGTAGGTGTTGCAACATTTTTTAGTGCATGTTGTGTTTTTGGATTTTATTTACTTGCAACTGTTAGTGCGAACAAGGCAATGATCTCGTTTCTTCCTCGTTTCATGTCCACAGGCCAGATGACCCAAGCTCTCTACAGAATATCAGTGGCCGCACACTCCGTTTGCACTTTAGCCTTCAGCGAGGCATCCATCAACATGTCAATGTCATGTTTGACTACTTCCACCTGTCTGTCATTTCCGTAGCCATCCATGCCTCCCTAGTGGCGCTACATCAGCCCCTCATCAGGTCAGACTGCTACCTAACCCAACTTGATATTTATCTACCACAGTGAATGAGAAGTAGAGGGAACCTGATTAGAATTAGATTCTTTTGGTGATTAGAGTTTGATTTCACTCCGTGTGTTTACCTAGTTTGCCTCGGCCAGTGAAAACCACATGGCTTAACCGCAATGCTCCAGCACAGAGCAAAGACTCGGTCATCCCCCCCCTGGAGAGTGTGGTATTCGGCAGCAGTTACGTCAAGCAAGTATCACCAGATGTAAGTGGACCCTCTTTATAGCAAGAGTAATGTCTTTTGGAAAGCTCATTTTCCTCTGATTTGTAGTTGCTACTAAACCCTTTGAGCTGTTAAAAGTCTGAAAAATTCCTCCATCATATCATTTTGCAGGTTTTGCTGTACTACAATAGGCTAAGCACTTGATAAAAAGTAAATGACTGTCATAAACCTAATAAAAAACTCAATATATGCTGTGGAACTCAACTTTTATGAGGAGGAAATAAAGCTGAAAGGATAGAAAGAGCTTGGTATGTATTGTTTCAGGAAGGCTGCCTGCCAGTAACACAGGCTTTGATTGTTACACGGACATGGCTGTGGACTGTGGATTTGACAGTTCCATACCTCGGGATAGAATGGTGTGTTACAGTCATTGCATTTGAAACATGGGGAGATGCATCAGGCAGTTGGCAGGTAGGGCAGAAGAAGAGGAAACTATCAGACCACTGTCACATTTGGCCAGGAGTAATTGGCCTCTCCTGGCAGAGAAAGGTGGCTGGCTAAAGCTGTCAGTGTACCACAGTCATCCAGGCAGAGCAGAGGCAATGCCTCTCATCACTCCTCGGGTGCATCACTAATGGGCAGTTTGGGAATAACAACCCATCGACCACTGTTGAGTTCACTACAGAAATCTGTGCAGAAGCTTCTATGAAGCATGGCCGTGTACACACTGCATGCAAAATAAATGGAGCTGTAGTAGTCGCTTTAATACTGAGTAATGAGACACGGTGTGCAGTGGCATGCATTTTTGTTTTAACATTTTTCTTCTTTTTATGCACCTAAGGTCATGCACTAGAAAAATAGTTTTCCACCTGAACTTAAATTGGCAAAACATTACAGATTGTGCTGCTGTATTTCCCATGGCAGTGGCTGTGAACCGAGTGTTTACAACTGGTTAGAAAGTTTAGAACAGCAGAAATACTGTTTACTGAATTGAATCATCTAATGCCTCTTCTCTGTGTCTCTCGTGATCCTCAGGGCAGGACATTCCTGGTGTCTGACCACTGTCTGCAGCATGCTTTCAGTCTACACCATAGCCTTTGCTCTAATCTCCTCCTAGCCTACCAGGGCCTGTTTGGCTACTTCACCTCTATTACTAAGGACCTGCCCTCCTCCCATCGTATGGAACTAGGTATACTCCACTGTGTCTTCAATTCATGAGTGTGGGTTAATATGAAGTATAAGTTCAAAATACTTTGTGATTTATTTTTTGCTTTGGATGGATTTTCATTGTTTTGTCTTTTCAGCATTGGTGTTTTGTTGCATTTTGCAAGTTTGTTGTGTTCTCATTTCATTTCACCTGATCCCTAAGACTACTACTACTACTACTACTACTACTACAGACAACTACAGACTACATAACCAGCAACCCATTAGATTAATTTAGGGATCTAACTGTAGTTAACTTATTACTGTTCTTACAAAATCATACTTGCAGTAGATACATCTGTTAACCAGTAAACTAAAGCAAATTGCAACAGCTCCTAAACACAACTCATCGTTGTAACTATGGCTCACCAAACCAAATCCACACAAGTGGACAGATATTAACCCATCCCAGAGGATCAAATAATAAAAAGGTTAAATATGCCTATCAATCTTACTAGCCAAGCCCAGCATGCAAGTCCTATATGAGAGAGTACTCAGAAGACCCTATCCCCGAAGTCAAAGGCACGTCTACATAGGTATGTCACGACCCTTCCAGCACCTCAAATCAGCCTGCCTTCTCTCCCTTTTTCTCTTCACTTCAGTTTCTTTCTCACAGAAGATATCATGTCCTCTGTGTCCCACTTTCCAGTGACAATGTACCTGCTGCTGTCATGATATCTTTTCACTACTGTATACTCCCTCTTTCTTTCTATCTTAATAACTCAGCCTTGGTCAAGGACTCTTGTAACATGATGGTTCTGTAGTATTTGTAGGCTGTTTCTGCCTGGTCATGTCATATACAAAGTACTTTCTCACACCACTTTCTGATTCAGCCTGTATTGCGGGTTCTTCTAAAAACATTCTGTAAAATGAAAAAGATCAATTATAAAAGTGTGTCTTAGTAATACTGTTCCTCTGCCTCCTCAGAGCAACTCGACTTAGAGGCCCGTCTTGCTGAATTATGTGAACAAGTCAAGGTAAGTTGAGTGCCATTTTCTGTCATTTTCTTTCAGTAGGCAATCATTTATAGGAAGAAGGAACCAACATGGCACATCATCAAGTTGGTGCTTAGTTTATGGGGCAGGAGGAGTTAAGTGAAAAGATGGCAGAGTGCCACATAGAAGTTGTTGAAAAAGTGAAAAAAAAAAAAATGTTATTGGATGAATGTGTCTCTACAACTGGCGGGCATGGGTGTGAAGTCCTGATTTACTGGAAGTATGCAATCATGTTGTCAAGAAGAAGTGTGATTAGCTAGGATGTGTGTGGGCATATCAATTATTTTTTATGCTATTTGTTCAATTTTGGACAGTTTGCTTTTGTAAGCAATACTGAACTTCGGGTGGAAGCAAATGATACCATACATCCGAACAGGGTTTTTTTCTGCATATAAGAGGAGAGAAAACATTATCAGGCTGTTGTTGTTTGTATTGAATCAAGGGATGTAGTACTGGTAGAAGCTGAAGTATGATGATTACCAACTGATACTGAATTGCACAGAAAGCTTAACAGTGCCAGCAGTGAGAATCCTTTATTTTTGTCAGGGGACTCGAGGTGTGTCAGCAGATTATGGTGAAGACATGCCATTGAATTTGTGACCAGACTGGCAAGATATTGCTTCACAGTGTTTAAAACCAGTCTCTGAAAACATTTCATAATAGCGTAGGTGAGATAACCAGTGTTTAGTGGTTGGGTCCTCAAGTCCTGATTGGTTGGCCGTCTATAGAGAATGTTTAGCCGAGCTGTGGAATGATAGGAATTTATGCAGGTGATAGTGGCACGTTATGTAGGTCAAGTGCCTCTTGTTTGTATCAGGGTATCATTGCGCCCTGTTTCCAAATATAGTATTTCATATTATATATCCAATGGCACTAGGTTAGACAGATACAGTGATAGAAACAGATTAACTTTGTTTTGGAGACTTTGTGGAATTCAAGATGCTTTATATGATCATAACAAACAGGTTTTAATGTTTGACAATATTCTAAAATCTTGTGGAAATAAGTGATAAATTTACCTTTGTACCTTTGGAGCTTATGACTCAAGTAACAATTCCAGGTGGATAATAATAAATGCCAAAATTGCCCAAATAATCTGTGCCAAATGAATCAGTCGACAATCTGTTATTATTAGAACCTTTTTATGGTATTTTAATTACTACAAAGCAAAATCTTCTCATACAGAACTGCGTGTCGTTGCTCTTTATGCTAATGTTGGAGAAATATGTTTGCTTGGGCCATCTGGTGGGTGACTTGTGTCTTTTATGCTTTTAGCATAAAGCAGAGTCTCCTGACGAGTTGGCAGAACTGGTAAATATGAACCTGGCCCAGCTCTGCTCTCTGCTCATGGCACTCTGGGGGCAATTCCTAGAGGTAGTGTCCCTGCAGGAGCATGTCGCTGCCCTACTAGCTATGGAGCACCATACACTAAGAGTGAGTCCCAACTTCTTAAATCATCTACAAATTAAAATATCTGACTTGTTATTTTTGACCATAATCCTTTCTTGTTCTGGTAACTGATCTAAAGCTATAGCTAAACCTCTGAATCTTGACAGTATACTCTGTAATGTGGTATTTAAGGTACGGCGGTTTGCTGAGGCTTTCTATTGTCTTGAACATCCAAGACAATCTGCGCTGGCCTATCAGGAACTACAGTGAGTTGCAGTGACATGTTTGTTTTGGTAGTGAAATACACTGTTGCTCTTTGCAAGCCTGTACGCACTTGTCTGAAATTCGATAGCCCAAGTATAGAAAACTCTGACTTTTTTCTTCTTCTTCTGTCTTATCAGTGCTCACAGTCATCAGCAGATGACGAATGCTATTAAAAGCTCCAGCTACTTCCTGTCTTTGCCACCACTTCCAGTGGAATGTGCAGACCTGGATGGTGACGTTAGCTCCCTGCCGATCATCTTTGAGGATAGATACCTGGATTCCATCACTGAAGGTCAGTAACACAATATCACAGCTCAACTGGATATATACATTCAACTGACCGACTTGTTTTTAAACTAAATATGTCTTTGTTTGTTCTCCCTGGTTTAATTCTGAAGATCGTGATGGACCCTGGCTGGGCATGCACAACACAAGGACTGGCTCAGTGTCCAATAAAACGGACAAGCCCAACTCCAAGGACTGCAGTGCAGCAGCAAGCCCCTTGCCTGAGTCTCGATGTGCCCCTATGGATAACACATGGTCAGACAGCTATGATCCACCTCCTAAGTCCAAAGGCAAGTCAGTCAAACTGAAGAAAAATTCAAAGACTGAGAACTCCAAGAAGCTGATTAGACAGGGCTCCAAGGACTCTGTAGTTTTGGTGGGTTATAAGAACCTCAAAGCTCCTTATGGTGACACCAGCACAAAGTACAAGGAAGGGGAAGGTCGCCTAAACCAAGAAGAGGAACCAGACACCTTGCAGGGGGGCTCATGTAGTTATTTAAGGACTAATGCCAATTCTGTTTTTGACTGTGGTGCCACATCAGCACATTCTGGAAACAGTGCTGGCGATTCTGTTGCAGATGACAATATAAATACTGCTGCTTGTCAAAAAGGTTTTTTCAAAACTCCTACAAACTTGGACTCATCGAATAATCCTCAGGCAGGTACTGGGGATATTGCTACATGCAACCAACCACTTCACCAAGATAAACAAGTTGACCATAGCAGTCAAAAGCTGCCACAGTGGTCTGCTGGGCTGATGCAAATTGAGGTGAAACCAAGTAACAAGGACCCATACCAAGGGGACAAAGTAACAGTTCTTCTACCATGTCGGACTGATGGACCTCTAAGCAGCAATATTCCCGAGATCACCCAGACAGATCTCTGTGACTCAAAACAGCCAGTGGTGGACTCTGTGTTTGAAAGGCCAAGTAAAGAGGCAGCGCAGCGTAGCCAGTCATGTCTGGTCTCGGTACAGTTAAAGGGTGATTGTATCAGGCTCCCAGATGGAGGAGCCCCCAGTGCCTCGTCTCGCCTCTCAGACTCGGGCATCGAGAGTGAGCCCAGCTCCTTTGCCACTCAGCTTGTTCCAGGACTGCAGACCTTTGCAGGACTTGGCGCCCCTGAATCAGGAGTTGCTGCACCACAGCCTGAGAGGCCTCTCCTGAGTCCTGCTCTACGGCCTGTTCAGCAAAGCTCAGTGCAAAAGCCCAGTGGGCCAGCAGAGATTCTTTACCCCGAAAATACCAGTGTTGTCAGTGGAGTTCAATCCTCTCTCACTTCTATCAACTCCTTGCCTTCAGATGAAGAAGGCGAAGGTTCCAGTGGAGTCGAAGTCCACGGGAGGAAGTCCAGTATCTTGGTGCAGGAGCAGAGTGTAGTCTTCTCTGGCGATATCACCACCAGACCTGATGCTGCTGCGGGTGATTCCCAACTCATAAAATTTGACTTGGAAGCAGACCCCAAAGTAATAGGTTTATCCGAACTTGGACAAGAGGGAGCAAGTGGTTCTGGGACAATTAAAGAATCCCGTAGTGAACCCCATACTGCCTGCCCCTCCAGTAACTCTGCCACCAGTAGCACTGACCTGGTAAAACGCGGGATGGTAGAGAACTATTTTGGTTCATGCTCTAGCACAGATGCGTCCGAGATCAGCCCTGTGGAAACATCTGCTATCACACTGGGAATTCAGACGGGACCACAGGTTGAGGAGGATGAGGACGAGACGGAGCATGAGATGATCGAGAACGGTTACTACGAGGAAGGTGACGGCTATGCTTTTGTGAATGGCGTTGCTGATGAGGAGCAAAGTGGGGCTGGGGACGCGGCAGCTCAAGAGACAAGTCTTCTGTTTGAACAACTTAGCATCGGCTACCTCCATGAAACAAAGGACTTATCAAAAGCTCCCATCTGCTCTAGCCTAGTCTCCAGCAGTGTCGGGCATAGCTTTGGAAGACCTCCCTGTCCTTCCGCCTCCCTTTCCTCTAGCCTGCAGTGGTATGAATGTGCACCCACACCACAGATGAAAGCGTGAGTCATCTTGCACAATTTGTCTCACTCTTAATGTTATACTTTATGCAGATATTTGTCTTGTCTTGCACATTATAAATTAATATTCATCGACTATTTACTTATAATTATGCAGGTTCATTAAGGCCAAGGAAGAAATGAAACAACTAAGGCTGCCTGGCTTCTTGTACAGTGAGGTACCCGAGCTGGCATCAACTGTGCCCTACTTCAGCTTGGAGGAAGATGAAAGCTGTGAAGAAGGCATTCATCTCATAGTCTGTGTCCACGGCCTAGATGGTAGGAAACCTTATCTTCCAGAGTAAATTAGCTCCTTTTTTGAAGCTTTTTTTTTGTATTCATAAACACAATGATGTCTTTTATGTTCCCTTTATTACTCCAGGTAACAGTGCAGACCTGAGACTGGTGAAGACTTACCTGGAGCTTGGACTGCCTGGTGCTCGTATAGACTTCCTGATGTCTGAGAGGAACCAGGTGAGTGCATAAGTACACGGACACTACTGTCATGTCACCTGTTAAATGAATTACTTAATCTAAAGAAAAAATATGAATATTTTCTGGTTTCTTTAATCCTTAAGTAACGGCTTAATCAATAATGAACCGAGATAATTGAATATATCACTAAACATCCTATCTCTTCATTTCATCCACAGAATGACACTTTTGCTGACTTTGAGTCAATGACAGACCGGTTGCTGGATGAAATAGTCCAGTACATCCAGATATACAACCTCACAGTGTCAAAGATAAGGTAAAATGTTCTCTTCTACCAAGTAATATCACAATATTAAAAGAAAATGCGATTCACCAAGTTGCTACATGGTGCAGTAGCAGTCAGATCTTCACTGCAGTATAATGTGTTCTCAAAGGTATAGTAGATAAATATGTAAAAAGGCTTTAAAAAAACAAACAAAAAAACGTGTTACCATAGCAACGACTTCTATTTTACCATGTTTTAAATCCTACTTCATCCATTACTCAGATGATAAAGGCAAAACATCCTTCCATCCATCCTAAACATGTTTATTTAAATGTTATTTTGCACAATACATATTTGTATAATACAAAAATCTGATGTCTTTATGGTCTGCATGTATTTTGATTTGCAGCTTTGTAGGGCATTCCTTGGGGAACCTCATAGTTCGCTCAGTGCTAACTAGGCCTAGATTTAAATGTTACCTGAGCAGGCTGCACACCTTCCTTTCTCTCTCTGGACCTCACCTGGGCACATTGTACAACAGCTCCGCTCTGGTCAACACAGGTAAGTTTCAAAACATTTAACTGATGGTAGAAAACGGCACATTTTATTACGCTATCTTCAGTGAGCAGATATCTAGTTGGTTGTATTTTCTCTCTGTCTACTGTCATTGCGCCGTTCAGTAACTGTTATGTGTTTGTTAATAGGCCTTTGGTTCATGCAGAAGTGGAAAAAGTCAGGGTCACTCCTGCAGCTGACGTGCCGTGATCACTCTGATCCTCGGCAAACTTTCCTCTACAAGCTCAGCAAGAAATCTGGTTAGTGTTGCTGTTTTTCTTTTTTCACTGAAGAGATTTTAGGCTATCTACGTGGAATATGAGATTGTGGAGATAACTTTTATATTGATTTGCTTTCGAAGGTCTGCAATATTTCAAGAATGTGGTGCTGGTTGGGTCACTGCAAGATCGCTACGTCCCCTATCACTCTGCTCGAATAGAAATGTGCAAAACTGCATTAAAGGACAAACAAACAGGTGAGCTGGAGCAAGAATGGCATGCTTAAACAACCTGCCAGGACAAGACGTTTGAAACTTTGCCTTATTGAGCCTGTTTCACTTTTGTCTATACCAGGTCCAGTGTATGCTGAAATGATTGAGAACCTGCTGCTGCCAGTACTTCAGAACAAAGACTGTAATCTAGTGCGATATGATGTCATTCATGCCCTGCCCAACACAGCCAACTCCCTTATCGGCCGGGCTGCCCACATTGCCGTCCTTGATTCTGAGATCTTCCTGGAGAAGTTCTTCCTTGTTGCAGGCCTCAAGTTCTTTCAATAGAGCTGTGGCAGAATCAAGAACATGGCTGGACAAGAGGAATGTGGAGCTAATACCTCACTGCATCTAAATCTTATTATGGTATCTGGATTATCTCTTGGTTTTTAAATCCCTACATGTATACTAATTTTTCAAAGACATACGAGCAAATTCAACATTTTTTTTCATTATATGTTCCTGTTGGAATCACGGTGGATATGGAGTTCACCATTTTTATTTTTCTACTGCCATTTTTAAAGCATTATTTTGTTGGGGTTTTTTGTGTTTGGGGAATTGTTCCCCCATCATATGCTATATTTTCAGTGTTATTTATGTCTTATGAGTTTATTTTTTAATCATTTTTCAAGTTAGTCATTAATTCATTTTAGATGCTGAACTGGAAATGTAGCTGCTACAAAAATAAAATGGCTGTTTTGGTGAGCTGGCCCAAGTCAAGTCTGCACATACTGTCCTCACCATTGCTAATGTTTTTCCACCAATTTTAAGAGACACTGCATTGATTTGCACCACAACTACATTTTACAAGCTTTTGTACTGAAAACTGTCATTTGTACAAGTTACTTTTTTATCAACAATTTTCCATCATTTTTAAAGGCAAAGAATGCATTTGAAATAGGATTGTTGCTCAGACTTTGCAGCCTTGGCTTTGGTCTTAATACTTTACGCTGTTCCTTGCCATTGGAGCATTCTGCACAACATTAACCCGACCTGGTGTTGGGAGAATAAAGCTTTGCCTACAACATAACATTTTATTACAGGGGATTTAAGCAATGATCATGATTCAGTAAAAGCACATGTTGGTAATATGAACTTGTTTTATTGAAAGTATTTGGTTGGCATCATTTGGTGATTATTTATGTGTTTAAACTGGAAAGTATTGGTCGGAATCAAAAAAATGTTTCTTGGAAAACTGTTTATATATCATCATACTCTACCATTAAATATGCATATTATGAAGTTTATTATGGCTGTTCTTTTTTTCTTGAGTTCATTCAGGATCCCGAGTGTTGTCAGTCTTGATCTCAGACTTGCAGTACAACAGTAAAGTGATGTCTTAGTTGACAAATAGTTTGTTAAAGTTCAGCCTGCAGTATCATTTTAATTAGCTAAATAATTTTAGGTACTATTTGAAGATTTTATTAAGTCTACTTTTGTTCTACATTGATGTAAAGCTCTTCACTTGTTTGGTTGTTGGATTGGGCTCACTGTGTTTGAACATGGCATGTTAGTCAATACAATCCAAGTATCCAAGTTTCTTCAGTACTTGTTTTCAAAGTTTGTATTGTGAGTGTGGTGCCACTTTCAATGATTACTCTGGTATTTTATGCATTGCATCAGATAGCCCAGCAGATGGCAGTATACTCACAGTGAGAAGAGTTTGTTTTTTGAAGGCCTAGAGTAAATGTGGGAATTTGTATGCAGTGTTTGTTTAGAAGCTGGTAAAGTTAGATATGATAGTGTTTCAGTTTGAAGCACCATAATTATAAATGATGCGTAAAATACTGAAAGTGCTAGAATCATTTAGTATTTTCATACATCATTGCTGTAAGGTAGTCACAACTGGCCATTGCACACTAGTTAATAGCTCTGCAGTGCACATGCATAGGCGCACCATTAGGCGTATATATATATTTGACCAACTGGAACACAGACTTGACATTAGACAGCTGCATATGTGTATATGACAAAAATAATAAACAAAATAAGAAATTAATGAATTGAGCAGTTTTTTATAGTTATGTAGAATAAACGTACACCATAGTAGAGATGGCTTTGCTTTTTCCAGAGCATATATATAGCCCCATGTTTTGACAGGCTATTTCTAAGGTGACAGTCACTTGCAAGGGCCCATTTTCCGCCTCGCACCTACATACCGAAGGCCTGTGCATGATATCAAAATGTTTAATGCAAGTTTAACTTGTCATTCCCATTAAGATATTGTAGATTTTATCACTCTTGCTTAAAGGGAGTTTGAAATCTTTTACCTCATCATAGTGTTTTGGGAGTGTGTTTCATTTTGGAAAGGGGAATCAATTCACTGATAGATGAAGAGAGATGGAGGCTAGAAGGTAATAATGGCAAAGACAATTAGGTAGTAAATGGGGACACATGATTTCCACATGATAATGGAAGGTGAACCACTTTAACCAATTGGCAACAAACAAACGTAATTTGTTATTCAAATTATTAAGCCCACTGAGCTTAGTCATAGTCCAGGAGAGAGGAAGTCTTTTTAGTCTTATATTAGTGTGGTCACTATACAAGACACACTAATTAAACACTAACTAATTAAAGGGAAGTTCTGGTGGTATTCAATGATAACAGCAAGGGTCCCAAACGGTCCACACACTTTGTGTTTGGACCTCTAATTAGTACGAGATCGCTACACCAACACAAAACACAGGGGGAGAGGGTGTCTGTTTTGAACTGTTTTGAAATGTAATTATGTTTATATTCCTATATGTGTAAAGAAATAAGTTGATTCAACTGCATTGAAACTCAAATACATCTTGAATAGAATGTGAAAATAGGTGGAAAATATACAACAGGAAATAAATCACAACAGAGCACCCCCACGTGTGTTTAAGATGGTATGGTCTCAATCGTTTGGGCTTCACTGTGGTTGAAGAAGTTTCAACACGCAATGGAGAGAGAGACAAACGGGTGTCCACTTTGCTTCTGCCATGATTTTTATTTGGATATAAAGAAGACTGTGTGTCTGAACAGGCTTTGAAAAAAAAACTGTGACTGAAATTTGAACTCCTTCGCCTCGTGCAATGTAATGGTAAGTACCTACTATATAGCTAAATGAGTAGCAGTAGAGAGTCGGTGATGCACTTGTTGCGTGAGGTCGTAATGTTAACCATCCCATCCGACCTAACACACTTTTCCTGTAGGGAATTACTACAGTTGGGAGTAAAACAAGCTCTGTTAACGTTGAAATACCTATTTCATTGTTATAGTAACTCTTGCTTTGTTTCTTATTTGAGCTCTGTCACTCATAAATATGCGTTAATTATCCACGCTAAACTGAAACTCTGACAGAAGTAGCAGCTCCTAGTTTAACGCTGATTGTTGGCTTAAATCGATAATGTATCAGACGAATGAACAGTAAGACAACAGTTAAATTACCTCTCACAGCCTGTAGGTTTTATATACGTCATTACCGACGTTTTATTCTTAAAATGAGTCACTGAGCCCTGATAGACATGCGCCTGTCAGGTCTTTGAGTCACACCTAATAAATGCACTGCTGCTCCCCCCCCCCCAAAAAACCTGAAGAGCTGGCTCACCCTATTGTTTCCAAGTGGGACAAGAGTTAATTGTTTGCCCCTGTTCATTCAGAAACCCCCTCTTATCTTACTCCTTGATGGGTTTTAGCGGGCAGTGAGGATCCCTGACGTTTCAGAGGACTTGCCCAGTGCAGAGGAGATGTTTTCCCAGCAGCCAGCAGTGTGCTCAGAAGCAGGGATTATGACAATCTTGGAGGGGAATTAAGACATACAGATGGCTGCTCTCATGTGATGCACGGTTTCATCCTGGTCAGCAACAAGGGGGATGTTTGAATACGCCAGCCAGCACAGTTTGGCCTGATGGTAAACTTGTTTTGGAGGTGGGATGCAGTGAAGACCGGTGTAACTTACACACTGTTTGTACTGTGGATTTGTGGCTGAGTAAAACTATTAGTTACTCAGTACTTCATCATCTATTTGTCTTTGAAGTAACAGGACTACTACTACTGCTTATTCAAGTGAATGTGTGTTTGGTCTGTGTAATTGATAGCAGTTACTGTTGGCAATGGTATGTTATTTTCCACCTGCGCTGTTACATGAAAACAGCAGACAATACAAAAGGGGAATAAAGATTAGTCAAGCATTGCAAGTGTAATTTCAGGGCGTCAGGGTAGATGCAAAAACACCCACAAGACCATCCAGATTCCTCTACAAAGCATTTTTTTCTCCTTAGAAATGTGTCTCTATTTTTCAGTTTCATTGCTTCACACATGAACTTCTTATAAATTGCTAACATGTGCCTGCAACCTCTCTCAAAAATCCAGTATAGTGTGCTATCACACATTACCTCAGTGTGTGGTTTTGTTTTTTACTACTGAATAAGAAATACATCTGTCATTGAAGGGTCTGTCCTTATTATCGTTATCAGGTATTTTATTATTTTAAGCAGTATGGCTCACATTACAGTATATTGACCAACCAGAGTATAGACTAGAGCTACTAACACTCTCATAAATTATATTTAAGAAGAATTTAAAGAAACAAACATGTATTTTAATTAAAAAATGATTTATTTATTGTCAGTGTAAGAATATACTTCTGTCTGTTGAGTTTTTGTAGCATGCAGCTACAGTGTCAGGCTAAATGTACAGTATAATTTGACTCTGTCATAAACAAGTCAGATGATCAAGCTACAGGAATTTCAGGTTTTTTTGCACTGACTGTTTGCACTGACACACAGATGTGAGTGAGGCTCTGTTTGAACATGTCCATAAATCATATTTGGTAAGACAAATGTTTTTCCCTGTGAGCCAAGTACATTCACTTTTATCGTTCCCACAAGTTTGTGTTCTTGCAACACCTTTGTAGTGTTTTCTTTTCTCATGATTTATCTCAACAGAGAGGCCTGTTGCATTTGGTGCTTTTTGTAAATGTCCGTTTGCCCAATGTGTATGTGAAATTCCTGAAGAATTAAGTGTAAAAACCAGCAGTTTATTTGCCCAAGGATCACTTACCATGCTGGTGTGTTTTCTCAGTCAAAACCAAATTATATCCTCTACATTTTTGGCATTAAACCAAGCTGCTTCAGTAAGGGATCAAATGTTTTTTTGTTGTTTGTTTTTTTTGTCCCTGGTATTTTTTTCTTTCCTTTTTCTTTTTTTTTTCTACTGGTTGTTTTGTAGAGCAGGATTTAAGGGGATCAGAGTCGGCGCGCGGCAGTAATTAACCTGATTAATTGATTCTGAGACGTTAATCAGATGAGCCTCGTACCAGTTGGGGCTCGGGGTCAGCATGGTGGGGCAAGCTTCAGGTGATCCTAGCTGGCAAATAAACTGCCCCTGTCCACCTTTTTTTTTGGTATGGAAGAATTTTTAATAATACAATTCCTAACGTCATAATAATAATAACTTTATTTATATAGCACCTTTTAAAAACAGAGTTTACAAAGTGCTTCGACAGACAGGCACAAACAGGATACTCAGGCAAAATATCAGCAGAAGAACCAACAAAGCAGAATAAATAAGATTTAGGAACATGGTAATGATAAAATAAATAAGGCAACAATAAAATATAGAATGATAAAAATAAGTAGAAAACAAACGCTGCATATGAACCATACACATTCACACACCACATTTTAATAGAAATAATAAAGAGAGCTAAGAAAAACACATTTAAAAGTTAAAAAGGACGACATCACATAACAGCAAGTCTATAATAATGTGTTTTAAGAAGTGATTTAAAAGAATCCACTGACTCTGCAAGCCTTACGTCCTCAGGCAGTGCGTTCCAAAGTCGAGGGGCCCTGATAGCAAACACCCAGTCACCTTTAGTTTTGAGCCTCGACTTTGGAACAGCCAGAAGGGACCCACCTGAGGACCTAAGGCTGTGGGCTGGCTATGGTGTCAACATATCTGCTATGTAACATGGAGCTAGACCCAGGTGTGCTTTAAAGGTGATATGTAAAATCTTAAAATCAATTTTAAGTCTGATTTTTACTGAGGTCATGTTGCTGTTATGGCTGTAATAGAAAAGGTCTGCACAGGGATTATATGATTGTTGGTTAATGACTATTAATAGGAACAGTGTGATAAGCTCATTGAATTCGCCCAATGATTTTCCCTTTTAAATTACACACTATTGTAGTGTTTGCTGACTGTTCAAGTTAAGATGACCATTTATTTCAGTCAGGTCAGTCATTTCTTAAGATGGTGATGGTAAAACATGTGGCTTCTCACCTCACCGTTCAGTTAATCTTGGTCGCAGGATAATGGTGACATCCATGTACTTATGTCTGAGGATGGGATTGTTTTTGCTTTGACTGATTAGCGGTGTGCTAATATCGACAGCAGAACTTAGGACGCTTAGTTGGTCTTACTTGATGAATTTCTTGCAGTTCGGTATCTGACCTTACACATGAGCTGATAACCTGTTTTAAATTCCATTCTGCTGTCTTCATCATTCACACTGAACTGTTGTTGGACGATGTTTTTGTAATTTCTTTGCTTATCTCACTCTGAGGTCATCTGTCATTTTAGATGCAATATGGACGGACTTCCATGGAACAGATAAAAAGTGAATGATAGAGGAAGCAAGAGAAGACTGAAGCAGTTTAACAAAGCACTTATCACAGGCATACACAAGACACATCATGTCCTCCTTGATAAAGCAGGAGAGAACTATTTGTGTTCTCCTCCCCAACAAAGACCAGCTGGACATCACTGTCGGGGTGCGTGTTGATTGCCTCTAGCTGTCCTCTTGACTAACACAATAAATCTTTAGAGATGGTCAAAGTTCTGTCTATCACTACATTATGAATTGAACACAGTCTTCTTTGTCTTCTCACCTGCTCCAGCCAAAGTCCACAGGGCAGGATGTTTTTAATCGTGTAGCAGAGCTGCTTGGCATCAAAGAGCTACACTTCTTTGGCCTCACAGTGGTGAAGGGTAAGTTCACTCCTTATTAACCCCCAACCTCTCAACCTGAAGGGACTAGAGTACACAACAGTATTGTCAGAAGACTGAAAAATATGATCAGGATGTTTTGTTGATTAGTTAATGCACATGTAGTACCTGTAACCAATTTCAGTTGTCAACCAGTTAGTTTGTAAATGAAAGCATCATGTTTGGATGATTTTGGTGGCACTTTTTATGTGGAAAATGTTGCCAATAAAATGTTGGCAATAAAATCACATGAAGTCATTCTGCGTAACTGAATGCTGCAGTCCATTTTAACCACTGAGCAAAGTCCTTAACCTTTCCCTTGAGTTCCTATTCTCTTTAGTACAAATACATTGAAATGCCTCCGTAATCTTGTGTGGCTCACCACTTAAACAAGCAGCCTTTTGTTTTTGCGGTGTTGGTTCAGCGATCACTTAGGCCTGGATTCCTGCAATATTAACTTCATTAAGCCTGGAATGCACCCTTGCATTCCACCTCTTCACCAAGGGGAGGGATGGATTGATGATGGGAAGAAGAGAGTGGGTGGGAGTGGAAGGAAAAAGAGGTAGGGGGAGCTGCCGTGATGACATGGACCGCCTTGCTCAACTCTTACTAAATGAAGGATGAGAGGTGAAGGAGTCGGAATGAGTCAGAATGGGAATGAGACAGGCTGAAAGGAAGGAGATGCATCGTTAAAGGAGCGAGTTGTGAAACAGCCCAGCACGCATGATGCGGCCACACAAAGTTGAACAAAAGAGAAAGTGGTTCAGATAGAAAATGCCCATGACTCATAGAACCAGCCTGGGAGTGAGACAACGTCGTCATTCTCAGCATTGGTTAAAAACCGTTCTGTAGCCGTTCTACTGAAAAAGACTTTGATGAAATAACATCTACCCATCTCTTTACGTTTACAGAATGTTTGTTCAGTGCTGCCGTGCTACCACTGGAATTATAAAATGGATACGTGAACATTAGCATTGTTTTCATTACCTTAGCCTGTAGCCTCATTCACAAACGGAAGAACAGAAGAACAAGGGACTTTTTCTTTAACCCTAATGAATTCCATTGTTGGGCAAATTTTACGCTTGGTCGCATTATTGTTTTGTTTGCTTGCTAACTGTCTGCTTGTTTCCTGATTGTCTTTCTCCACCCCAGACAATGAGCACACATTTTTAGACATGGAGGAGAAACTCATTAAGTACTTTCCTAAGGAATGGAAACAGGATTCAGGGAAGGTAAGGTAGCCTGTTGCTTAGGGGAGCAAATTTTTGATGAAATGCATCAGAGCATTTTGCTGTGACCCAATCCAGATTACAGCAGTGTATGTACCGGTTAATTGGGAGGCACAGTTTAGTGGCCTACATGTCACAACTTTTCATTTAGCATGACAAAAAGATGCTGACACACAGGCCTCTAACACGTCTCTGTCTTCATACAGGGATTACAGAAGAGACCATTGCCTCTAGTGCTCTTCCTCAGAGTGCAGTACTACATAGAAAATGGTAGACTCATTTGGTATGTCCTTCCATATGACTTTTCTTCACTACTGGACAAGATTACACCTGTCTTTATCCTCCTTTCTGACATGTTTTTGTGTCCCTCCCTGTGGTACCAGCGAACGGAAGGCACGGCATCTCTACTATTCGGATTTGCGTGAGCGGGTGCTTCGCTCTGAATGTCGTCAGCAGGAGGAGGTGTACTTCCAGCTGGCAGGTTACGCCTTGCAGGCTGACCTCGGTGACCACATGTTGCCCAGGGAGGGTATGGAGACCACTCCTTACTTTGAACCCAAGCAATACTTTCCTCCCTGGGTAGGTGTAACTGTCTGGCAGCAGCAGTTTAATGCATTTGATTTTAATGTTTTCATTTTTCCAATTATGTTGTGCTCTAATATACATTTGTCCCATCTTTCTGTAGATTTTAGCTAAGCGTGGAGTAAATTATCTCCTCTGCCATGGGCCCAAGGTGCATCAGGAGCTGTGGGGCTTGTCTACACGTGATGCCATACTGCTCTTCATCAGGGAGTCATGTCGATTGGAGGATGTACCCGTCACATTTTACAGGCTACAAAAGGTTATAAGAATTCAGTATTTTAGTGTCGTACAAAAGGATGTGTTTATTTTCATGGCTGATTTATATTAAAATAAGATATGATGATTATTTAGGCTGTTAGGTAATAGAATTCAGCTCATTTTTAATCTGCCTGATATGCCGTCTTTCCCAGCACAAATGTGGTTCACTTGGCCTTTTGAGCTTGGCTGGACAAATGACTATGGGGCAATTATGTAACTCATTCATCATTTCCAGTTTATTGTCCTCCCCATTTCAAAATCACTCATCTACTGAGTGATATTTTCAAAGCTGGCCCAGCCATTGCATAATATGCCCTCACGTTTAATTTGTTTTTAGTAGCACAGCCTAGTGTTTCCTAGTGAACTAAGAGAGGGGCTCCACTGCAGAATAGCTTCGCTTATCTGAACCGCTCAGATGCCTCTCTGACAACTCATCATTCATGTGTCCAGGACAAAAAGGCAGAGAGCGGAACGGCAATGCTCGGTCTGACCCTGCGAGGAATGCAAGTTTATCAGGTGCGTGCATGTGTGAGTCTGTTACTAATACAAGATATACATACGTCAGCACATACGTACGTAAGAGTAAATCTGCGTTTGCTCAAAGATTCAGTCTTTGTATCTGCAGCCCTATAAAACCTCTGACTATACGTGTGAGGAATGTGTGGGATTGACACCAACAGCAGTGCACCAGGAGATAGGAGCTGTCTGCCATGCCTGTCAGTTCTTTGATCTGTCTGTCAGGGGCCATCTGGGGGGGATTAGGGCTGCAGGCCTGGCTGATTAAAGAGCCAACAGACCGTGAGATACCTCAAGAAAGCCCGTGGCCAGATGGCTCCTTCCAACAGAAAAAAAACAATTGATTATTGATCACTAATTTAAATATGTCTAAGTAGATTACATCTTAAAACACAAAAGCTCACACACATTTGAGCTATTTCTTTTAGTTATGTGTGTGTGCTTTGTATTCATAGGAGGTGAGCAACGTGCGACAGCTGCTGTATGACTTCCCCTGGTCAAATGTGGGACGTCTCACCTTCCTGGTATGCACACTGCTCATTTCCATTCTCATGTTAAGATTAGGTGGAATCATTGTAATTATTTATTGGGCATTCGCTGCGTTCACTACATATAATATGTTGTCCCATTCAGGGTAAGAAATTTGAGATCCAGCCAGATGGCCTGCCATCAGCCAGGAAGCTGGTTTACTACACTGGGTCGTCGTTCCGCTCACGCCACCTCCTCCTGCACCTGAGCAGCAGCCACCGCGTGTACCGCAGCCTCCAGCCTGCCCTCAAACACCTACGCCAGCTGGAAGAGAGCGAAGGTAGGGGAGGGAGAAGTGAATACAAGGACAAGATTAGTATCAGTGATAATCACAGTTTGGCTGTGGGCCACTTGTACTCAGCAGAACACTTCAGTAGAAGAGAAAGTTAAATGCATAACCGAGGGAAGATTTCTGCTCCTGCTCAATGATCTGTAGCACAGTTGCTATTTAAATATGGAAAAAGTGTGAACTATGGGAGACAATTAATGAAATGAAATGCTTGTTTCTTTATTTCAGAGAAAAAGCGTTACAGAGAGTCATACATCAGTGATGACCTGGACTTGGACCCTCAAGGCAGCGAGAGCAGCCCCGGTCTGTCCCGACACTCCACCAGCAGCTCCGGAATCGAAGCAGACGCACGCCAACACAGTATCTCCACCGAGATGGCCTCCATGGAGGAGGAAGGTCAACGGCGAGCAGAGAAGTGTTTCAGCTCAGGAGCCAGCCATGGCAGCTCCTGTACCTCCGGGTTTGATGCAGGCAGTAAAGCTCGGATAGAAGACGAGGGATGGCAAGAGGAAGGTGAGCAGACTTTTATACTGAAACATTTTTTTATCCACCCCTCTGCATATTTTGTTTGGATTCATCTGTTGTAACCTGGTCTGGTGTATAAAACTTTTTTTTATTTTCAGAGATCAAGACCAAGGTTGGGAGTCCAGAGGAGGTTCTTGTGGATGACTCTGATGAGATGTTCCAGCTTGCTGATCTTCTTGAAGGAGTGTCAGTGGATTGTTCAGAACTCTCCACGGAGACTCACTCGCCAGGTATGAATGATTTGATTATTATGTAAACAATATTTTAATTTATTCTCATCCCACCAGAAAACAAAGTTGTTTGTTTTTTGGGCTCTACAGAAAACACAGTGTGCCTCCCAGATACCCATGAAAATCTAGGGAAATTGCGTAACAAGGATATGTTAGAACAGGTTAGTCATCTATTTTCTTTTCCTCCTTTGGGTAGCCCTGTTTCATTTTCTTACCTTTTATTGTTACCTCCTGTCTTTATTCTAGATTCTGAAATCTAGGGCACAAGTTTGTGTAGACCGTCACAGCCACAGTCTAGATGACGTGCGTCTGTTCCCACCTCCAGCACCCCTAGGGACAACACTGCCACCTGATTCTTCCCACAGCTACACCTATGGGCTTCCAGATGTATCAACAAACACAAAGACCCCTGTTGATGACAGTCATTACCCCCTTTTGCACTGCCAAGCTAAACCTTCCTTCTATGGCCGCAGGTCTACCAACTGCCTCTCCCTGGATATGTTAAGTGATGAACAGTTTTTGGAGTTCATACTTTGAGCATGTCACACTGATGTCCACAACAACGCCGGTTCTCTTCCTTCATTTACAGCGCAACTTTAAATTGCAGAGACATTATTGAAAATGATGGGACCCCTAATTCCTCTTGGAAATGCTGTGGATTAGATAACAGATCTAATTCTGCAACATCTCAATTGGTAAACAGAGCATATTTATTAATGTTGTATATTGTGTACATGCTACTTGCACTATTTTATTACATTTTATTACAACTTCTTTGATCAAAAACATTTCTAATCATTTTTATGATTAGAAATGTTAGATTAGATTAGAAAAGATCAAATTTTCTGAAATGTCAATATGTTTTTGATAACATTTCAAAGTAATGGATATTTTGAAATTTTAAGGCTATGCGTCATGTGCGTTGGACATTCATTCAATTCAAGAGGGGACTTGCTTTCCTTTCCATTAGTCTATTTGCTAATGTAAACGCTTACATTTCCTTTTTTTATTCAGGAGAATCTCCAGAAGCCATGGTACTTATGTTTGTTCTCCTGTATTCCTTTGTCTTTTTTTTTTTTTTTTTAAATCATATTTTATTAGGTACTCTATTTTTGTATAGTGTGCTCTGTCATGCCTTTCCTATTAGTCCGCCACAGCAATGTGGCTGCCGAAGTGGAAAATTTAACCTCTTTACAGATGGTAATGCATTCATCCAAAGCTTCCCCATTCTATACTCTTCAGGCTGTCGTAATTGCAACAGAAAAGTATTATTTGTAAAGCACTATTTCTGTAACCAGTGTATAATGAATCTGCAGTATTTTTGTATTATGTAACCCCCAAACAAAGAGCCCTTCTGTTGGGTTTTCTCAGACGTTATTTTCACTGTTTTGTAAATGATGATTGGTGTGCATAACAACTGATGTCTTTAGCCAATATGAACTCACTTGGAGCCATTAAACAACTTTTACACAATGAAAATAATGTATGGACAACCCTCGGTGTTCTGAACAATTCTTTTTTTTTTTTATCTAAAGCAATGTTTTTTTTTTTTTATCATAGTGAAAATAAATTCTTAATGCAACTAACTGAAACCAAGTGTTCTTACTTTTTTTGTACTGTTGTCCAATTCTTATCCCTTCATCACTCCGTTTGTTTAATTCAAAAGACCTTATGGTATTCAAATGTTAAATATTGCCAAATTTAGTGGTTAATGATTGTAATTAAGTTAAATTACTACAAATGTGATAAATGTATTTGTGCAGTCAGAAATCCAAAGTGTTTCATGGTTATAATCGGAGGTTGCATCTACAAGTTCCCGATATGGCAATTTTTCTGAAATGAATGAAGTGCAAATTTATTAAATGGCCTATTTCCCCAAAGATCAAAGAAACTCATTTTAAATTAATACATGAGGTTTACCACGTTGCAGAACTTCTAAAAAAGTGGACTATTGTACCTTTTTAGAATAAATCTTGCCCAGTGTCCAAAAGATTTTGGCTGAATTTAAAAAAATGGATGTCACTTGAGGTAAATGACATTCTGACTTTTTACACTTTTTTCTATATGGATATATATCTATAATTTAAATTAATCTAAAAAAAATGTGCTGGACCATGTGCTAGTTTCTTGTTCATTCCGCTCATTTTTAGTCCTTGCTCTTTCTTTTATGTTTATTATATATGCGTAGTAACTAATAATTTGCTGATTATTTTTATATTTCTACATATATTTATATATGTGTGTGTCTATTAGAAAATTTTATATCCCCTTAGTAGGTTTATTTTTCTGAGTTCTACTCTTATTTTTTGAAGTAGTTCTCATTGATAGTACAAAGAACTATTAGGTACGACTCCATTACTCTACTGTGCTTACACATCCAACTCTCGCGAGATTTTGTGATGACGTTTGAGGAAGTTTACATTCCGTTTAGAAAAACGTGTTGTTCATGGCAGCCGTGAGTAACACCGGCTGCGGGTTATCTTTAGCTTGTTTATTCCCGTAACTGTAGCAATTCTCTAAAATGAATTCCGTTTTAATTAACGCGGTTTTGTCCAGCTCTCCTGACTACGGCCTTTTGTTTGAGTCTCTGTCATGGCCGAGTGACTCTCGCCCGGGGACGGAGCGAGTGGAAGCGCTGACAGCTTTCATTGAAGGACTCGGTCCACTCATGACCGACTCGGACACGACTCCGTTGACAGCTGCGAATAAAATAGCTATTAAAGATAAAATCGAGTCGGTGATTTGGACCCAGTGTCTACCTCTTCTCTCCTCAATATCAGCAGAAGCCGGTGAAGGCATGCGGAGCAGGGAGAGTACCGCTGCTGCCTGCCGACTTGTGAGTGCCTGTGTCCCGCTGTGTGACGAGGCTGTACCGGGGCGGGTAGCTCTGTCTGTCCTGCCGTCGCTCCAGCTGTCGGAGGAGGAGGTTCCCGGTGCGGGACGACTCAATGTGGAGGTTGCTAGTGAAGTCATGGCTGCTCTCATACCTTCTCTGTCAGCGGATGATCAGCTCACACTCACCATCCTGACATCCGCCTTGTCCTGCATCAAAACACTCCCTGATGCACTGGTGTCCAAAATCACAGTCCGGCTTCTCTTAACCCTCCTGAACTGCTGCAGCGGTGTGAGGTTAGAAAGCAGCCTCAGGTTGATCCTGGATGATCTGTGCAGTTGGCACTCCACTGACCGCACACCTGTGGTGACAGAGCGGGCGCTGCTGTGTTTGACCGCCCTGTCAGACCACCTACTGAAACCTCACAGTGTTCCCTCTTCATCCTCCTGTGAGCCTCGTCTGTCCCACCAGTTCTGGACGATGGTTCAGGATGGACTCACGCACAGAGACAGCGTGTCACGTAAGAGGGCGTTGTACCTGCTGAAAAGGTGCGTGGCCTTGTCAGGGGAGGAGGGGGTGGACTGTCCTCTCTCTCCACCAGGGGAAGGTAAAAAAAAAAAAAAAATACTCACCTTTTCTGACTCTGTTCACTGGTGTTGCATGCTCTCTTTTCTTACTGTTCATGACATTGTTGCAGGTGAGGTCTTGTTCAGATGGGCCGCTAACAGGAGCAAGTTGCTTAGAGAGTTCTGGGAGGATTACGCGCTGGTGATGGAGACCCTGGAGGAAAACCAGGTAGAAAATCCCACATTACTGTTGGGTCAGAAGTGGGCATCATTATTTACAGATTTGTAATGTTGCTTGTCTCTTTGTCCTCTGCAGGTTCATGTAGTCCGGCCAGTTTTAAACAGAATAGACACGCTGATCCAAACCACAGTGAATGATAGTCAAGGTAAGACTACAATTTGGCAAAATAAGGAGTTATTTGTGTGTTTTTCAGATGTGTCTGGCTTTGTTTTGGTGTAGCTTGGATGTAGTGATGCTGCTGTTTAAACTTTCGGACAGTTAGATGAAGTCCACCTCGTTAGTTTTCTATGAATGAAAAGGGCTGTCCTCATCATATTGTCACACATTCGTTGGACTTATTGTAACCGCTTTTAAGAAGTTTTCAGTTAATTGAAGTCACCTAAACAGCTTTAAACTGCAATCTTTTTCCACCTGAAAATGTGATGCATATGCAAAAGTAACTTGGCATAAAATATGCTATATGAAGTGTCATTCTGGAAGTTTGTGCGTGTTCTCTTTGTCAGTTCTCTGTCTGTGCTGCAGCTTCAGGTCAAAGCCTCTTCCACCCCTCGTGGCTGCTGTGTGTGTACCAGCGGATGTTCCACAGTGAAAACAAATCCTTAATGAGAGAGGGAGTGTGTCATTTGCTCGAGCTGCAGGTCCTGCAGCAGCCAGACTTTGCTGTGGCCTTTTCTCAGGTACAGGCTCAGACACTGGCAGACACATCTTGGAAACAATGCTGCAGAAGTGCCCTTTTGGATGCCCCTATAGTAGATAAAACATGATAAAGTGCCCTCTTGAGGGCCTTTCCAGTTAAATAGTTAATATTTCCCTGTGTGTTTTATATGAGATGCAGTAGTTATACTCATAATAAAACAAATAACTTAATTAACTATAAATGCATCATAACTTTCTTTGCGCTGGTGCCCCATTACAACGATGGGGCCCTTTTTATTTTTTTCACCCCTGTCCCTCAAACAAGCTGGTCCACCACTGGGCTCAGATGCCTGTTTTCTGTGTATTCAATGTGATTTTGCCATATTATTACATAATTTATGCATGAAACTTCTCTCTCCTGTTGTTTTGCTCCTCAGTTCATCGTTGGCCCTTTCATGGATGTTCTGTCTGAAACTTCGCTCTTCCAAAGGTGGGGCTTTAAAATCAACATACCAAGCAAATAAATAAAATACATCAGGTATTACTGAGTTATTAAATGTTAATGGTCCTTATTAACCAACCTTCTGTCCACATGTAGGTCAGTTGGACAGAGTGTAGGAGACTGTCCTGAGCTTGGTGTTAAACTCCAAGTCTTCATGGCCACCTTCTTCAGCAGCCTGCCATCAGAGCATAGAGGTACAGAAGCCACAGAACATCCATGTTAAATAACAGTCTGGTGGACTTCTCATGGCTACAGTCCCTGTCTTTCTTTGACTAACGTGTTCGCTCTGTAGGCCATATGTTGCTGCAGATGATTCAGCAGCTGTGCTCCAAGCACTGGTGTGCGGTACCCCTCCTGTTCCTCTCCCAAGCTCTATCCAAACTCCCATCGAGTCCACTGCTGGGGATCGACGGGCTCACTGCTCTCAGGTACCTCGTCATGTCTGCAGTTTACAGTCATGTTTTCAGACTGTGTCACAGCTCGTTATGCTTGATAAGGAAGCTCATTTTAATTTGTTATGTTTCCCAGGGAGGTGCTGCGCTGCACCATGATCACTCATCAAGTCCTGCTGAGAGGTGCCGCTCAGTGCTTCCTGCTGAATAGCGCCCTCTGTCTCACGGATGTGGTAAGACACAAATAGTGTACATACAGTAACACCTTACAATATAATATGACAGGAACTTTAATAAGTATCAGTGGTAACACTGCGTTTACCCTTCTATTTCATGTCAAATTGGCTGCTGTGAAAAAGGTCTATTAGTGTCTTACCTACAGTATACAGCGATTAGTGTGCTACCAGTTTGGAGAAACAGACAGTTCTGGTATGGGAGTAGAGCAAAGCACTGCTGTGGACAGGGACAGCAGCACTTTTACACTATAGGGAACATTCTCACTGCTTTATGTTGCTGTCAGACAGCCCCACATGTTTGGTTAGGCTCTATGTTTCAGAGCAAACTTTTGCAGTAGCACAACAATGGCTATGCAAGTCAAGACAATGTCTCTAGCTGATAAAGAACATTCCCAAAGAAGGGCCAGACATGTGTTGTTTATCACACAGGTATGCTGCAGAATGGGAAGAAGTTTGACTTTGCATTGTCAGGCGTTTCTGTTTGCATTGTCAGGTGTTTGTTATTTTATTGTCCAACCCCTGTGCTTTCATGCAGAGCTTTAAGGTTAGCAAACTGTGTAATTGAAATATCTCATTTCAGAGCGCAGTGACCCTAGACGAGGTTTTTAGTTTCCTGATGGATTTTCGAGCAGACGAGTCGCTGTGTAGAGGCACACAGATCTGGAAGCAGGTACGTCGTATTAAAGACATAACACAATGTTTAAATGGCACATTAGGGAAGATGTATGACCCTACGTATTTGTGACATTGCTGCAGTTGTGTGCCTGGCTATTGGACAATGAAGGCAGATTCAAGCCCAGGATTCTGGATGGAGATTGTACTGGTGCTGCCACAAAGAAAGAAACTATGAGAGGTTATGGTGAAAACGAGATATACACGTATCTCCGAGTCCCAGCCAGCACAGGTAGGTCTATAACAAGACCAGTCATATAAATCTCTAGACACGTGTTGGAGCTGGTTTAAGTTATTCTCCCTGCTCCTCAGGTCACACTGAGAGGTTACCTGACCCTAAAGATGCTGATAAGTTGGCCCGGGCTATTCTGTTGTGCGTGGACATGGAGAGAGATCAACTCGGGGCAGAGAAGAGTAACACTCTGGAGTCATTACTCTCTCCGCTGCTGGACACTCTAAGCAGAGTCAGCACCAATATCTACCTGCCTCTGCGTAAGAGTGACAAGAGCCTTCAGCTCGTCCTCCGACTGTTCCAGCTTGGAGGAATACCAAGCTGTCAGCACACTGCAGGGGAGCAAGGTTTGTAAGGATAACGGTGATTTATTGTTAGAGCTGTCAGGTCCACACTCATGCATTTGCAGTAAGCACAGTAGGTGGACAGATTTAGTAACTCATGTGGTCTCAGGAGTGTGTGACATTCAACTCTTTTCACTCTGCTTTCCACAGTGGATAATGTGACGGTGACCATGGAGAGGCTCATTTTTAAACTTGTCGATCCAATCCAGGAGTTTATCCTGAGGCGACTGTTTGGGGAGCTGCAGGAGGTAAACAGCAAGTCAAGCAAGCCGCAATCACTGCAATTAGCATCGATTCCCCTAGTGGCTAGCTCTGACGTGTGCATGTTGTGTTGTTTTTTTTTTTTTTTCTTTTTTTTTTTTTTGAACAGCTGTTTGATGTGGAGCGGGCAGAGCTGTATCTGTGTGTCCTGCGGCAGCTGGTGGTCATGTACAGTTCTGCACCACAGCACCGCAATAAAATTCAGCAAACCTATTTCCCTAAACTCATCAAGCACAGCCTCAACGTCCTGCAAGAACCAAGTCAGCAGGTGCAAAGTGAAATATTTAAGGCCCAGACATCAGACAGGAATTTCATGAATCAGTTTAGTTGTTTGATTATTGAACACTGATTGTTTTCTCCTTTGCCAGATCCACTCTGTGGCAAACCAGGTGGCAAGAGCCGTTGCTATGGCTTCCCTGGCTACAGTATGTAGTCTTGTGGAGCAGGGTGTGATTGACATGCAATCAGAGACCATTTCTGTCCTGAAATCACTGAATGACTACTTCTACAGTCCAGTGCCGTCTGCCTCCCAAAGTCCGTCCTCTGTGGGAAACTTCAATAAACGCCTGCAAAGACCACAGACAGGAGACAGTTTAAGGTCAGTGTCTATAATCTATTTAGAGTAAGTCTTTAACTAACTTGATTTTTATATTTTATTAATGGATAAAGCCTTTCAGAATAAAATCCTAGCCTGACACGCTACAATATATATTTTTTTCCATAGTGATGTAGGAGTGCAGGGTCGTCTGCTGAAGGACTGGGGACGCATTGCTGCCAATTTTATGCGGGACCAGTGGATTTGTCTGAGCTTCCTGATTAAGTCCCTTGGTGTTCCCGAGTCTGTACAGATTTCCAGAGTGTCCGAGACTCTCAAGGCTGCTCTGAGCTGCAGTGTGGAGGCCCTGTCTCTGCTGCCCAGTGACCTGGTGCTGCCTGTGCTCACCTTTATGGAGACGGTGTTGCCAGAAGTGAGTCTCCATCAATTTAGGTCAAATCAGGTGTTTCAGTATAACAAGTTATTCTCAGTTTTAAAGAATTTCTTACAAACCTGAATATAGTATCTGGAAAAGCGTGTTTCTGATCAAGTTTGGTGATGTTTTGGTCTCAGTTACTACTTTCTGAGGAGGTCCTCTGTGTGGAGGCTGTGACTCTGAGCTGGGAGCTGGTGCAGGGGCTGACCACTAATGCACATGACTTCTGGCTGGCCCTGAAAGGCTTTGTCTCCATGGCCTTCCACCATAAACTGCTCGAGCTGACAGATTCTCAGGCTCCGACACTTGTCGCCACCCTGAAGCAGGTGATACAAATTGGGCTATCTAACTAAATTTACACGACAATTAGTGTGGTGATTTACCTTCTATAGCGTATGTATTCATATATGTGGTGGTGTTTTGTGTCTGTTTTTAGATTGCCACTGAGCTGATGGAGCTGTCACAGTCAAAGAGTGGCGTATTCGGTGTGCTGCTTCAACACTGCTGTGAGATGTGGCTGCCTACAGACAGAGGCGGCAGCGACAGGGCAGACACCATGTTTTCTAGTGTTTTCAACCACATCAGCATACTCACTGAGGCTTGTGTCTATGGACCAGTGTTCAGGAGAGATCAACGGTAACTCTCAACAGAATTTCACAGACTTATTTAAGATTTTTTCTGGGCTATTGTAACGGTTTTATCTTGTCCTTTCAAAGGCTCATTCAGGATGTCCAAACATATGTGGAGCAACTCGGCGAAGAGTGTGCCGCCAACGTTGCAGTTACAAGGTGAGCTGCTGTTCTCCTACTTGCTAACTCTCTCCTTCATAGCTGTGATTTAAAATGATGCCACTAGATGTCTGTCTTGCTGTGGCGATGCTTTCACAGTCCAACTACTGCTTTATTTTCCAGTGATAACAAGGATGATCAGTTGCCTCGCACATGTGTGCTGGCTTTCCTCAGCCGCCTGGATTCCTCTAATCTGCAGCACCAAAGACTGATAGAGGAACTGGTTATGGCTTTGTTGAAAAAGGTAGGCTGTAGATTAGTTTGGGAGAGAAAGTTTAGATTCATCAATACTTTTCAATAGCGTATACCAATACGTATTTAAACAATATTATCATTTGAGAGTATTGAAAATACTAAAATATATAAATATAAATGAAAATGAAATATAGAATAATGTGGTAAATTCAGAATCATATGTATATATGTCATTCATTTCCAACTCTTCAAACAGAACAAAAAAAAATCTTAAATGTTGTTCTTTAAATTTTGTTCACTTTGCTTGAAATCATTCATTTGAACATTAATATGGTCAAATTATTATGATACGATTTGACTGAAAGTCAGTAAACAAGAAAACTTGCCAAAACCAAAGAAGAATTTTAAAGATTTTTGTCTCATGTATCTTAATGTATGCTATATGCTATTAATATGCTGATTGTGACATTTCATAGTGCAACTTAACTTAACTCCTGTCTTCTAATGTTCTGATTCCTGGCTTAAAATAGAGGTGACAGTGAGTTGGGCTGTGATATGTAATTTGTTTATACTTTGTTTATGTGTGGCAACAAATACTTGTTTTCCTTTATGACATTTTGAATTGATCTTACCATATGTGGCATTTTTTCATAAAGACAATAAGTTGAGCATCAGTTACAGTTAAATTAACACTTAACACCATTTTCCATCATCTCCTTCCACCACCCTCATCCCATCTTGCCAGGATACTGACATATCAAAGTCAAAAGTGCGTTACTATAGCAACTCCCTGCAACATCGCATCAAAAACAGAGTATGGCAGACGCTGCTACTGTTGCTGCCCAGACTCAGAGAGGTAAGACAATTACACTTACGTCTACAATCACACAGGAAATAACCACTCAGACAGTGACAGTGTGTGTGTGTGCGATTATGCAGGAGTTTGTCTCCACTTTGGTGAAACGTGTGTTTGAGGCCGGATTCTGCAGTAACCAGGCCTCAGTCAAGTACCTGATCGAGTGGATGATGATTCTGATCCTTGTCCAGTATCCGCAACACATGGACAGCTTTTGGACCTGCTTCAGCATGGTGAACTCCCATTCTGGACACATATACATTAGAAAATACTTGAAGTAATAGTTGGATTGTTGGCTAATGTCTTTGTTTTCTGTACAGGACCATGAGAAGACCAAGACAAGCAGCTGCACCTTCCTGTCAGTCCTGGTACATTTCAATGTCATCATTCCTAATCTTAAGGATGAGGTAAAACCTTTTTTTCCTCCACTAAAACACCACCCTTCTTGCGTCACATCTCGGTATCTACAAGATCTCTTTCTCCCTGTGTGTTTTTAAGGCAGTGCAGTTGAGAACGGCGCTGGATATCATCCTGCAGTGGTGCTTCAACCATAACTTCAGCGTGCGCCTGTATGCCTTACTGGCCCTGAAGAGGGTGTGGAGCTTGGCTGAAGTCCGTGCAGGGGAAGGCGGCGATGGTTTTGGAGGACTGTCCACTGTGATCAAGGCCTGTCTGAACCAGGCTGAGGCCATGCAGAGCACTGGGTGAGAGCAGAACAGCTACAACATTTGCAAAAAGTTTGTTGGAGTATGTGAAATGTATTCATTTGAGTTTATATTTGCTGTCTCACTATTTAGAAATGCCAACAAGAACTGGATAAGGATTCAGGAGCACTTCTTCTTTGGTGCCTTTCATCCTATCCGGGATTACAGCGTTGAGGTGAGCTAGTATGTTTCTGCTGAACATTTGAAGCCAGCTAAAATATAGCAACACTAGATAATAACACATGATTATTTTCTTTCCTAGACCATATTCTATACTTTCCCCAGTCTGTCAGAGGTGGCTGATGATGAGTGGATTCCACCCTGGAAGTTTGAGAAACTGTCATGCTTCTCTGAGAGTCCATCTTTCCCTTTGAGAAATCCTTCTCTCGACCTGAGCCAGCTCCAGCCTGGAGACTGGATCCAGCAAGACAAAGGTACATTAGCACCTCTCACAAGAACTGGTACCACTAGATACAACACACAATATTCTTACCTCATCTCTGACTAATTGCACATGGTGTCATATCTCCCAGGTGAGCAGAGTAAGGAGGACCGTTGGACTGAGGTGCAGAAGAAGATCACTCCCTGGAGGCTTGGGATCAACGAACAGGAGCCCGAACTTCAGCTGGTTCCACAACAGAGGGCCGCTCGACTGGGCAAACTGCATGGCGCCCTGCTGGTGGTAGCCTCACTTATCGACAAGCCCACCAATTTAGGAGGTTGGGAACCGCACGTCACATTACATTACTTCACATTTTTATGGCACTTTGTAGTTAGCAGATGTGAAATGTCAGTGAGTTTCTCCTCGATTTATGTAACTAACATTACAAGCTTCTGTTTGGTTTCATAATGATGATCTGGGCAAAGAGGTCAAATACAGCTGCCGCTGAAACCATTCGCTTGAACACTCTTATCAGAATTTAGACAGGGAATGTTCAGCTTTCACCATAGACACTTCTATGTTATGTTCTGCGCAAGTGTACTCCAGTGCTTTTGTCTCAGGTGATAAGAGGCTGAATCAATCAGAATTTGTTTATAGAGGAAAAGACCCATTTTCAAAACCAATATTGATACTGGATGATGTAACAAGAACATTAGCTGTTCTGTAAATGTTTTACTTGAAATCACCCTCTCAATTGCCAATACAGATGTAGCTCTAAATCTGTCTGGTCTCCTCGGACTGGTAGCCATTTTATGCTGTGTCATGACAGCCATGTATTATCTAAAAACAAATTTAAAAAAGGTGTCATTTAGGTGTCATGGAGCATTTTTTAACAAGATGATGTCATGGCAATTCAAAATCATATCTAGATAGATGTCAAGTTTAAGGTTTCATCAATGTTTGTTTCTTTGTTGTTGTTCCAGGTCTGTGCAGGACCTGTGAAATCTTTGGGGCCAGCGCTCTGGTTCTGGACAGCCTTCGCCATGTCGGCGATAAAAGTTTTCAGTCCCTGAGCGTCTCATCTGAGCTGTGGCTTCCTCTATTAGAGGTAAAAAATGACTCCGTCTTATAGAATGTGTTTCCCAGTGGGCTAGTAACCTGAGAACTGAAGAGCCATGACGATTAGATGCCAAAGCAAATACAGCAGTAAGCTGTAGTCCTGGCTGTAGTTAATGGCTTTTTGTTCTCCTGTGACAAAGAGAACTGTCAACATAAGTCCATTCGTTTGTTGTGAAGTGTGCCTTGGTGGTGATTTAGAACATTTCTAGTTCATTATATTAAAAAAACACTTATTGGACACATTTAAGGGAGCAGTCTCCCCTGTCCTTGAACCTGTTGATACCCCAGTGTCACTCCAAGTCTGGAGTGTCTTTTCATCCACCACGTGGAGCAGAGACGTGACCACAGCCTGTGCCAGATGTCCGCATAGACATATTCATGTGTGTGAAAATGTATTTGCTGTCCACCTTTTTAAAATACATATTGACTGGGTCTCACATTGATTGTTTGAAATTAAATGTTCATTTACATCATGTC
Source organism: Protonibea diacanthus (assembly GCA_028641955.1). Taxonomy (NCBI): domain Eukaryota; kingdom Metazoa; phylum Chordata; class Actinopteri; family Sciaenidae; genus Protonibea; species Protonibea diacanthus. Next base: position 14,736,749 of record CM053989.1, read on the forward strand.
TGAGATTATAAACTGTCCCTCAGGTGAAGCCAATGGAGCTCACCGACTTCCTGCAGGTAAAGAAGAGTGAGGGGTACTGCATCGTTGGAGTGGAGCAGACAGCCAACAGTCAGAGCCTCCAGGACTACAAGTTCCCCGAGAAGACCCTGCTCCTTCTGGGGTATGACAGCATTAAAAAACTTAGAGTCATGTTCAAGTCAAAGCACAAAAATGCTTTTATTTTCATCAATGCATTAACCTACACGCAACCAGTTTGCATAAATGCAAGCTTCTGTCTTCCCATGTGACTCTCACATAGATAAAGGCGTGAGCTGACAAGGCTATTCAATGTTATCTCACCGGTTTAGTGGCTTACCCCGCGGGGCCTGCACCTCTCCTCTCCATGGTGTACCTGTCGGGGCTTGCTGGCCTATAATTGGCTCTCCCTGAGGAGGAGCGCACAGGAAATAAATCACTCAAACCAATTCGTAGTATGTTGACAGCAGCAGAAAAAAACATAACCTTTGTCTAGTGGAGTTTGAGACATGATGCTGCCCTGTAGCTTCTATCAGTTGGATCAACGGGGGCACAAAGAAATCATGTTATTAAACAATTTGTAGCTACTCACCTACTTACTCTGTAATTATAAGCATATGCAGTGTGAGACAGTACTCGTATGAGTCACCTTCCTCATCAAACTCCAGTTGTGCAGCCGGCTTGGCAGAGAGGAGGGAGATTAGCATTTACCATGTCCATGTAGGTGTCCTGTCCTTTTGTTTTACCCTGCTCAGTCGCAGAGGTGTGAGCAGCGCTGTTAACTTAAGTCCCCGGCGTGTGAGCTGATTCTCGAGTGCTTTCACAGCTGCAGCCTCCCCAAGCACAGCACGGCACGGCTCTAATCTCTCATCAGGTCGCTATTATCTCACCCAGTTGCACTCACGATAAGTGTAACTCATCAAATCACGCTTTCTCACTGTGTGGCACCCTCTGTAGACTCATTGAATGCCAAACTCATTACCTCTTTATGTTTGCTTTGCATGGCCCGTGTTGCTGGATCTCAGGATATACTCAGTTGATTACATATTGAATTGCTCTTGGACTTGATCTCATGAGTCATCTGTGCGAAAACGCCCATTCCTCATAATTGTAAGGACTTGAGAAAATTAAGATTAACTTTGCAGCTCATCGTAAGGGTTCTTAAATAAAATCATCTGGATCGCATCATTAAGCCGGATGAAAGCTGAAATTATGAACATGATATGATGACATGATATAATGTTGATTGTGGTATATATGATACATATCTTTGAAAAAAACAGTCAGTGTTGCATGTTTTAATGTAAATCAATGGAATTAAGTTGTTTTTTTATTGAAAAGACAGGGTCAGTCTGTTGAAGTCTGTTTTTTTGTCCCTGTGGATTCTTCTTTACTCAAGTCTGATGAACACTGAATTTTTTCAAAGTAGACATTAAAACGGTCATATTAACGGTCCTAAAAATGTAGCTTCTTCCTTCCTTTCCTTGCTTATAGCAGTCGGTTATTTTATTTTAGCACAGATGATGATAATATGGGAAACAGCTATTGTAGCTCAGTCCCAATCTTGGAACTCACCAGCTATCATCTGATGACAGTTCTGTTTGTAGATTAGCTCTGTCCAAAGTACGCCTACCAGCACATGTAAAGCTCTAAAATTAACCACATATCTTGTTTATTTAATCCGTACAAACAGCAAAGTGTAAAAACAAGGGTTTTATTGCAAAGCGAAGCCAAGTTAACCAGCTGCTGGCTCTAGCTGTTGATTATCAGCCCCAAATAACTCTTACATGATAAACCTTTATAACTGTATACCTGACGTGATTTGTCCTACTGTACAGTTTATTCTTTTTTTTTTTTCTTGTTTCCTTTTTATAGCAATGAACGAGAAGGTATCCCCGCCAATTTGCTCCAAATGTTTGATGTATGTGTGGAAATCCCCCAACAGGGGGTCATCCGCTCACTCAACGTTCACGTGAGCGCTGCCCTCCTGATTTGGGAATATACACGGCAACACCTCACCTCTGGCTCGTCTGAGGTCGACTCAAAATGCAGCTGAAGAAGAAGAAACCAGCTGAGCAGCAAAGTGGACATCACATGTCTGTTTATCCGATGAGTTTTTGATGTGGCCATCGGTCATCAGCACTGTTCGTACGCCTTAATGAGGACATGCTGTTATGTTAATGGGGACAATCTGTGTTGGCAGAGCAGAAGCATACATGGAAATCTTCCCTTTTTGAGGAGGAAGTGTCTGGACGGGACTAAACTATAATATCCATATGCTACTATGTATTAAAATGCTGCTTTTTTTGCTTTTCTGCTTTGTTTTTATTGCTTATTTTAAATTGTAAACGTTTTTTTATATATATGGTTGAAAGAATAAATAAAATTTTGACATTCTTATCTATTTTATGTCCATGCTGTTTAAAAAAAAAAAAAGTTTATTGATTGCATCAACACAGGGAGCTGAAGGGGTTAAATAAGGTACAGTAGCATCCTCCTCCCTCCCCTTTTCTGGAATAAAGGAATTGGTTCACCTGGAGACCGTCCGAGCAGAGGGGGAGCAGATGGAGTACGTTTGAGCACACTCATTTCTTTTTCCATCAAGTCACCCTTGGACGTGTCTCATCATGTGAGGACAGCGGTTGTTTGTGCGGGACATGGATGACCTGGGTGGCTCCTGGGTGTTGTCTCTGCAGGCGGCAGCAGCGGTCAGCGCGAACAGGACGGAGGGCGGAGGGCCCGCTGTGTCCGGGCGGGCCCAGCTGCTCCTGGAGATACTCATGGTGCTGATGTGTTTGGGCGCTGTGACAGGTACAAAGTGACCGCTTTGATTCATTTTTAACGCATCCACAAAACTTTTAACTCGTTCTCAATTCTAGTTACTCTTCACTGATAGATGAAATGTTAAATATTTTCTAAACTTCTGATCAAAAGCACATCAACTCTGGATTATATTTCCTTGTTCCAGCACCTCAGTGGCATGACACGATTAGTGACGTCCATTTTTATGGTTACTAAATCATTAACTAATATCGTGTACATCAGTCACAATCTTGTTGAGATTTAATAAGAGCAATCGTTGGGTTGTCATGTCGCGTGTTTATCCTCCTCCCATTTGCCACTTGCAGTGTCTGCTGTAGATTCTGACTCCAGCAAAAAGACAATTTGACCGCTGGCCTCCTTCTTATGAACAACCTGTTAATAAATATGTTACTGCAAACTTGATGAAATGTTCTAAAAAAAAATTCTTTTCTTTTTTTCTTTTTTCTTTTTGTTTTGTTTTGTAATACTTTATTTTACAGTTTTATCATTTGTAAGAACAATACAACATGTATAATGATATATAATGATGAGTAAATATTACAATTGTATTGTAATACTTACTTTATTATAATATTGTATATAATAAATGATAAAGTAAGTATTGTAATATTTACTTTATTATTTATTTATCTTTTTTTAATTACATTTAACAGGTAACAGAGTAGGAGGAGGTGAATATTATGAAGATATTATCAATAGTTCTAATGTTAAATAACAATAATGATAGAAAACAAAACATTTCTTATATAATGACATAATCCCCTGAGACACCTCAGCCATTGTACCTGGACTGGGGCTGTTTATGAAAAGACAGCTGCTGGATTTGAATTTTTCAATCCTTTGAACACCACCAACAAAATTCTATTCACATCTTTGTAGGCTAATCTGGTGGTGGCAAGAATATTATTTCAGTCCCTGAACAAATGACTCCAAAGTAATCTGCATTGTATTTGCATCTAGTTTTATTTAACATGGTTTGGTAATGCATTATAATAACCTTTAGTGAGGGCTTGTAAGATGTTTGTTAACACAGTTTAGACTGTGAGACTACACCAGTGTTAATAATTGTATCATAAACACATTTATTAAAACATTTATAGGCGAAACTATTTAAGAATGTTAATAAAAACCTTTTCTATAGTTTTTTTTTTAATATCATTACAAATACAGTAATTGAGTTAATAAATGTACCTATGGTGCTATTGTTAAACCTTTACTATGTTTTTGTTGTTGCTTTATTAATGTTTCTACACACTTTAGTATACATTTGCAACAGTTACCTTTGCTATATGGGGTTACCGGAACAATGCTTACTAAGGTTAAGCTGTCTTTGCACTGTTAAGTTGTTTCAAGTTAACAAGTGCTTCTAAATGTTTTATACTCTCACAATGAATGTGTTTATGGTGCTATGATTAACACTTATACATTCATCATCTATTAATGTTATTAAGCACTTTAAAAGGCCCTTATTACCTCTTAACTAATGCTTGTTGCAAGCACCTTAATATAAAATGTTCTTACATGACTGTATAGTACAATGTCATAATCTCAAATCAGACTGTTTTCTTTCTCTACAGAACTATTTACATCCAAATCAGGCTTTTCACATTTTTCTGAATTTAGTTTTCAAATCACACGTTTACTGCTGTGTGGATTTTTGTCTCTATTGCTGGATTACAGATTTGGTTTGTTGTGCGGTCTAAAGTCCAGCCGGTCTGACCTCTGTGTCATTGTGTGTATTTCTGTGTAGGTAATATTCTTGTCATTGTTATTGTGGCTGCCAACAAGACTTTCCACTCCGTGACGTCAGTGCTGATCATGAACCTGGCCATCAGTGACCTCCTGGTTGGCGTTGGAGTGATGCCTTTTGTTGCTTTGTCAATCCTGAACCGTGGATGGGTGGATTGTACAGTACGTCACCTTTGTCCAGTCCTACAAAATGCTACATGTCATGTAACATCATCTTAAGTCATCTTAAGTGTGTTTACATGTGATGATGTCTCCCTCCTTTCTGACAGGACCTCTGTTCATACGTGGGTTACACCTCCTCTGTGTACTGTACAGCTTCTGTGTTGACATTAGCTGCTATCGCCCTCGACCGCTACCACTCCATCATGGACTGCCTGCGCTACAGCTCCCGCTGCACCCTGTGGAGGACCTGTACTGTGGTCCTGTGGATCTGGCTGCAGGCTTTGGTGACCAGTTGCCCTCCCCTGCTAGGCTGGGGCAATGTCAACTATGTGGTTCCCATGTACAGCTGTGCAGTCAACTGGGCCAGCAGTCCCAGCTACACAGCTTTCATGGCTGCCCTCTCCTACCTCATACCAGCAGTGGTGATCCTCTTCTGCTACGTGAACATCGTCAAGGTAGCCCGAAGCCACGCCAGGAGGATCCATACATTGGAAGACTCTGTGCAACGCAGCAGGAATCCAAACTCTCAAGCCTTTTCTCCTGGTGATTCACCTCACCAGCACTGTGGGAGTCTCCACGGCCCCTCAAGACTGATCTATCATGTAAGTGGACAGTTTGTGTCTGAGGGGAGTTATATCGGCCCTGCTCTCCCTGATTCTACTACAGAGCAGAATAACCCTACATCCAGACGTTTGTTCTCCTTCCTGGCTCAGAGTGCGTCCCAGCCACAGCTGCAAAACACTCAACAGCACCATAACCACCATGGAGTGGTGCGTCTCTTCTTGGTCATCTCGGCCTTCTTCCTCTGCTGGACACCTTACATAGGTGTGGCCCTAGTTCAGGCCACAGAAACTGCAATCTTAGGCCAGTCGAGCCTCGTCCCACCCTCTGCTGTTACCTTTTCATACTGGCTGGTGTTGCTGAACTCTGACATCAACCCGCTACTGTACGCTCTGCTTAGCAAGCGTTTCCAGGGTGCTCTTCAGGGACTGAGACAAAAAATGAGAGCACGCCTGGGGAGTGTGGTGGGCAGGGGAGAGGAGGTCAGAACAGAGGGAGAGGACGGCAGGAGCAGCGACCCCTGCACTCTGACCACGACCCACCCTGGCCCGCCTTCCATCTCTGAGACTACAACCTGTGATGACGCCGTGTATTCCTCCTCCATTTTCACTGTTAGCACTGACTTCAAACATAATTCAGAGGAGCATCTATGCAAAGTGTGTCACCGTGACAATACCTCCCCGTCCTCCTCTGTGTGGCAAGAAACGGCTGGTGCGGAGAGGAGGGTGGACTGCCTGCGTGTCCCCTCTCGACCACAAGAGGGCAGCAGGCTACCTTCTTCTGCTCTCACCAAGGAGCGTCAGGCCACTTTCTTCTATGGCCAGATAACAGTGACAGTAGAGCATGATGTTTGTTAGTCTGATTTCTGCACATGCTGTGACAAAGTCCATCACAATTTCCCAAAGCTCAAGATGGCATATTCATTGTGTTTGTTTTATCCAACCAACAGTCCAAAAACGCAGATATATTTGCTTCAGTATCACTGTGAGCAGCGAATATTCACATTTCAGAAGCTGGAATCAGTGAATTTTTGCATATGTATTTTTTGGTGCATACATTTTTATTAATAAAAATGACTTCAATGATTAACCAGTTATGAAAACAGTTGCTGATTAATGTCCAATGTCAACTGATCAACTCATGGATAAATCAATTATTGCAGCTGCAAAAATAACATGGCATATTCAAATGTCATGTGTTGTCCCAACCAGCAATCCCAGCCAAATATTCTATTCACTATCATGTCAGCCAAAGAAAAGCTGGAAATCATCGTGAGAAATGAGCATTTTGCAGACAACAAATTAAAACATGAATGTGAAAGCTGAAATGTTTGCATTTTTCCTAAATTCTGACTGAAGTGCTTTAAAGATGATCAGAGCAGCAGCAGTTTAATTTCATAATGATTGATTAATCAGCTCTAACTGGGAGCATTACTTTGTTGTTGTTGTTTTTTTTAACTTGTCATGTTGTCTGTGTCTGTTTCCAGTTCTAAGTAATGATGAAGCACACCACTACAACACTGAGAGAAAAAAACAAACCCGGACAAAGGAATGGATTGAAAAGAAATCTTTTATATAGTACATGTGATTACACTTGAAGACACCCAACTGTAGATTTAATAAACCCATCATTTATTTACGCTCTCAATATTTCTTTCTTTCAAATGTGATAATCATATGTTGCATCTCAGTGTAAAAATCATCATTCCTTACAAAGGTTTACATTTATGTCTAGCAATAATTCCAGAGGAATACAATATTATTATTTATTGTCATAGAGAATGACAATGGGAAACAGTGCTATTGTACTCTATTGCAAAACAAAGAAAAGGCAGTGGACTTGTCAGCTGTATCTGCTCATACAGCATGTGCATGCTCGTCCTGCAAAAGTCACCCACTGTCCCTTCTAGGTTAGTAAGCAACAAAATGCAAAAATATTAAAAAAGTGTATGATGTGTCAAGAGTTTGTTCCAAAAAAATGCAACTTGAGTCAGATGAGTACAAGAAGGAGAGTATTAAAGAGTTTCTCTGCAGCAGTCTGTGGTGGCACTGTAAAAAAAAAAACAGATAGCGAACCGCGAGCATGTGTGGTTGAGCGATGTTCATACATTCACAACAAGGCAGAGTTTCCACCAGTCGCTTTACAAGGCGTGCGCCTCATCTGCTCTCCGGTTTGTCTCGGTTGTTAACTTGCCTCAGAAATGTGATTCGTGATAACAGATGCAGATTTTGTTTTGTTTTTCTTTTTTTTCTTTTTTCTTTTTTTTTTGACAAAGAGTAGAGGTGGTGGATGAATGTGAGCCATTCTCATGTGTCAACGCACCTCTCCCCTCAAGCCACAGTGAGACAGTTTTCATTTACTGTCTGTTATTTTCTCCGGGAGATACAAACAATTTAACTTACTGATAATCGCTGCAGAACAGTTTTTGTGTGCATGAGTCTAGAAAGTTAAATGTGATGGGAGTTCAAAGGGAGGCTCAGTGATAGCTATGGTTGATGTTCAGAGTTATTAAAGGGGTAGTTCCAAGTTTTCATTAAGCCATTAAGTCTTCTTATAAACTGTCAGTGCTTTTAGCCCATCCAAAGATTGGGGTACCTGAAGCATTGATTGTGAAAGTGGGAAAAAAAATCTATCATCTAATATTATTTAAATAACAATGCATGTAAATACATGTATTACCTGTATTGCTTGGTTAATAAAATGTTACTATGCTTGCCGCCATAATCTTGGCAACACAAAATGTGAGGCAAGTGCTTTATGGATGGACTGAAAGCACTCACACTTTGTGACAAACAAATCTCAACCATCTCATGCAACGGAGATAGTGGTTTTAGATTTCTCGTGATTAAACAGCGGGCCTGAGCAATGGGTTTCAGCATCAACCCCCCAGGAAAGCACAAAACCACAGGGGGCCAATCAGTGTGGTCGAAAAGGACCTGACCTCTTTTCTCAAGATGAACAGAGTGACTTCTTCAGCTCAGCTTGATCCTCAGATGTCCAGACAGGTCCCGTCACACCAGATGAGCCCATTGGATCCACAGCTCCAGGACATCCGAGGTGTGAAAACACAGCTATGTACAGTGCATGAAAGGCAGGTACTTGTTTACACCTGAGGGACACCACTGTGGGCCTCCCTTTTGTTTTCAGGCATTCAGCATTTTAGGCATTCTTCTTTGGATCTTAAAGGTGTGTAAATGTGTACATGTTAAATACAGAAAGTCCCGAAGGTGTTTGGCCTGCCTCCAATAATTGTCTGTCTCGTTTATCAGAGCTGAAATATATGAGGCAAGTTGGCAAGTCTTCCCAGGTGTAAGGATGTCGTGAATGGAATGATTTAGAGGTACAGCAAAGAGTAATACATGACTCAATCAGTTAGACCTGATCATTTTTTGGGGGTAAGAAGGATTACAACCGACACAAGTCCATGCACCAACTCGGATAACATCTGAGTGGAATGGACGTCAAATGGATGATACACAGTCTGTGCCTCCTGAATCTCCCCTCTTGGATGAAATGTTACTGGTCAGAGAGCAGTCTGAAATCCTTTTTTTCACTCAGGGAGCTGCGTGAAAGAGAGGGCAGGTCACCAGGCGGATCACCTGTCCTAAAATCGTCACTAAGATGCGTCTCCCTCCCTCCTGTCTGTGTGTGATGTGTTTGCATGGTATCATGGTGTTTCACGGAGTCAATGTGCAAATGTTGACATGGAGGTCCTGGTTCTCCCTCTCCAGTTGAGCCCTGTGGCAGCACCGGCCTCTGCGCTGCTCTCCGCTGGCTCGTCACGTTTGCGCAGCTTTGTGCTGAGCTGGATGATGCACTGGTCCCAGTCCTCGGGTAACAGCAGCATGAGGAAACCCAGGCAGATGATGAAAACAGCGATGAGGCGCACTGTGTTGAAATTAATTTCACATGTGTAGAGGTCCACCACTGTGAAAAAATGTGACAGTGTAAGTACAGTGAATCACCATGAATAATACATTGATGTTTGTCACATAAAATAACAAGTTATACAATGAGAAGAGAACCAATTTCATTTCTATTCTCATCAAATATAGAAGATAACTTTTGGAGCAATTTCACTGCCATCAAATATTAAATAGTGACCAGATCTAAAAAGTTATGTCTGGGAGGAGAGCCAAGAAACTTACTGGCATTTACAGGAACACTTAGGACGATGCCAAGGGAGATTAATGTTGGGTATGTTATCGCAATGCCAAAGTTCACCAGGATATTGAAAGCTGTGGGAAGGCACAAAATTAGAGCAGCAGGAGCAGACTACACAATGAGGGTGTCGAAGCACAAAAACCTTCAAAATTATTCACGCAGTTATTGTCTCATACGTCATCTTTCCATACCAAAAAGCAGGCCTGCCACCCCACAGAGGTAGGCCCAGGGGATGTCTGCAGGTGAGCCAATGTACTCCACATGTGTAAAATACAGGATGACCGGCACGAAGCTAATGAAAACAAAGTTGGCGCTTCCAACGATGCTCAGAAACAGTGCAGCCTCTCCAAATTTGGCACTTCCCAGGACCATCTTGAAGAGCACCTGAGGAGAAGGAGAGGAGCGGGGTCGTGAATGCACAGAATCTGCCTCCTTAAGGAGAAGAGGGATATTGCAGAGGGCCCACCTGCCAAGCACCTGTCATGTGTTTGGCACAAGGCCGCTGCTGTGTGTTTATCACATTAAGCAGCACAGACAGCAGTGCAGTGGAGACCAGAGCCCTGTCAAAATATGGCTATCTGTCCTGTAAACTCCTTGATCGGAACATCACAGTCCAGGGCCAGCAAATAAATGCTCACATATCACTCGCCTCTGTCGGCTGAGTTTCATATTTCATAATCTCCTCCTGTCTTCTGCTACCTGGTTACATAATTAGAAGGGAGCCAGTCCAGGATTTCTTATATAAGACAAGACTATGTCATGTTTTGCTATTTTTAAATGTCTTGGTCTGCTGCAAATGCAAGTGTCACCACAGGGGAGGTTTATTGAGGTAATAATGCACCATTGATCAAATGCAAATAAAATACCTTGTAGAGCGCTGACATCGAGGCAGAGGCAACCACAAAAGTAATGCCGATGACTGAGTGGCTGTGGAATCCATCAGCGTAGGTCATCATTACAATGCCTGCTATGGCCAAGATTGCAGCCACTATCTGTAGAGAGATACAAGGAGGAACATCGGTGAGTGACGGATGGACGACATGCCGCTCGCAGCGTGGTGACAAAAGCCGCCGGAGCCGTGACTGCTGTGCAGGGACACAGCAGGCACACATGGCCTCTACTTGGTTATTCACTGCAGAGATGACAAGCCTCACAGGACAAGGCTTGTACTGGTATAATTAATATGTTGGTTTGTTTATTATCAGCAGACTGTTCATTTGGTATCTGCGTATCCTCACATGCACGCTCACAAATCTGTTCTCAGATTTACAGTGTAAGTGCTTCCAGCACAGGACAGGCAGCTTCTTCGGTGTTGGCTTGATTGTCTGACATTGATTTTCGTTACACTGCCTTCATGTTTACAAACCAAACACCCCACCCCGCCCCCTCGATCCGCTACCCCTCGACCTCTCCCACCCACCCACCCACTCCCACTCCCAATGCCTCTGCGATTATCACAGCTTCAAAGACAGGCACCGAGCCATCTGCTTCACCCCGCTCGCAAAGCCCTCAAAAATCAGAACCCAACGCTGTCACCTGTGCTTTGTTACATTTACATGACTCGTCTTTGCTATACGTGAGAGCATGTGGTCATAACTGTACGTGCGAGTGCTTTGGGCTGAAGAGTAGCAATAGGGACAGGGTGCAGTCCAGCTGAGTGCATAAGCTCTGCATTAAGGAGGTGTCAGGAAGATAAATGAGCCGTGTGTTTTTGCTTGGCCATAGCCCTTGGGCACCTTTTGCAAAATGGCTCTTTCTGCACTGCAGGCTGCCTGTCAGTCACAGATACACCTTTCATTTCTTGTGACAGACTGTTCGCTTACAAGGTCAGCGACCCTGCATGTGTTGGTGTTTTAGTTTCTTGAGATGTTTCAGCATAATTTGAGGGTCAGAGCAGGGAAAGGATCACGACACCTACGCGTGGAGTAGCTTATGTGATTACAGTGTTATCGCCGCAGTACGTGGATGTGGATTAAGCCGCATCTAACTCCCCTGACAACTAATAAATCCAAGCACACATCAACCCAAAGGCTCTTTAAATTCAGTGTATAAGATTCGAACCCTGTGTGGCCCATTGTGCCCAAACTGTGCCAATAAAGCAGAGCCAGCTTTTTATGTGCATAATATCACATAAACAACCCACGTTTAACAAGGATGATTTACCATCCTCCCTCTCTCTCTCTCTCTCTCTCTCTCTCTCTCTCTCTCTCTCTCTCTTTCTCTCTCTCCCTTCTTTCACTTTCATGACAAACTCGTCTGAGATCCCCTGCATTGCTGCAGACATCCAAACACTGCAATCCCCACCACCAAGCAAGAGAGAGAGAGAGAGAAAGAGAGAGAGGTGGGGGGGGGGGGGGAGACAGGCAGGATTATTACAGTATTTGTCTCTTCCCAAGGCCTTTCATCACAGATAATGGGGGTGGGGAGCAGGGGCATGCACAAGGGAAAGACAGGCTGGTTGTGAATGTGTGTAAAGGAAAAGAAAAAAAAGGGGGGAAATCCATTCTGCAGAGCCCGGGACGGCTGCAGATATGAAAACATCTGAGGAGGTGCAGTGGGAGGAGAGCAAGGAGATACCTCAATCCACAAAGCTAAACCCCTTACTCCTCTGTTTGTCTCTCCTCGTCCGGACCAGATCATGCAAGCACACATGCAGACACACAACGGGAGCCACATTAAAATGACACGGTGCACGCTGGTGGGAAATCATGCTGTCACGCAGGTTAACATGCTCGCTATTCAACCGCGCTACGTGTGTAGGTCACACGTTCAACTGTAAATTCAGTCACAGCAACCCCACACATACTATTTGCAGACCTTGGGGAGCATATACGCTGACTTTTGTCATCATGCGTGAACTCCTGCACGATGGAGGTGATAGATACACACACACACAGTCCAAATCACTTAGAGAAAAGAGCGGACTTCTTTCTTTCAAAGCAAAGAGAGACACAATGAAAAGCCTAAGGGTGTATGAAGGTCATATCTCCCTGTTAGCAAGCCTTTGCAGCAGCACCATGTTTTATGTATAGAATGACAAATTGGTGAGTCAATATTATTAGATGATATTGATTTATCACAGATTTAATACAAATAGAAATAGGAGGACACACAGAAGACAGACAACAGAGACAAACATAGTCAGCATATCAATACAGCATAATAATAATACAACTTTTTCTTTGTTTGTATTTGTTTGTTTGTTTGTATTAATGGCCAACTCATGGGGCCACAAGATAAACCTGCGTTGTCATGATAGGATTTGCAGAAAAAAACACAGACAAAGTTTTTTTCTAATATTGACTTGGTTCCTGTGAAAAACAGGATGCTTTCACCTTTTTAGGACTCTGAAAATGGTCGAACTGAATCAGTGTGAGAAGGAAAAATCGCTCTTTGGTGGAAGTACTGATGAGTCAGATAAATCAAAATGTGACAAGAATTTTCTCGTTGAACTGGCCTCAAAAGTCGAGTACTGGTCGAGCCCCAGTCTTAACTCAATGTAGATCATCTGAGACTGTACTGTTCAAGATAAAGGAAGTAATCAAATATTCAATTAAAAGATAAAATCACCTCATAGTGTCGTTTCCCAAAACCAAAAGCTCCACTGATAATATTTAATACAAGCAGATGTAATAGCATGCATGTGTATCATTTGTTACCTTAAACCTCTACCCCACTACATCCCGCAGTAAAATGTCAGGGAGCTGGGAGCTGTAAAATTGACTCCACTACATTTATCTGACAGTTTTAGTTACTAGTTAGGTTTCAGATGAAGATTTTACATTAAGTATGACTTCAATTAAATATAATTGGGGCCCCTTGTCATGTTTCTTTTACATTGGAGTGGTCTGACTAACTAATTGTATATAAAGTAGGTAAATTTACGTCTACCTCGACCAGCTTCAACAGTAAAATGGTGTTTAGACACTGATACATTAGAATAAACAATCTAATAATGTCAGATAAAATCAGTCAGCTTTTTACTGGAGTACATTCAGCCTACAGCATTTAAATGTTATAATCAGTATTAATATTGTCATTACAATACATACAGGATTTTTGAGGAAGATACTTATACTGCTATGGGCAACCATTTTTACTTGTACTTTTGATAGTTTTAGGTTTTTCTTTTTATGAAGAGTATGAAGAGTTATGAAGGAGTTTAGATATTTTATTGCATTATGCAAACTGACGTTCTTTTACAGCTGCTTGTTTTGTTTGTTATTGTTCATTGTGTAGCCCACATAGTAAATCATTATTTTATTATCTACAATGTTTTTTGTGGTCTGTTCACTTATCTAAAGATGCAGCAGCAACATTTTCTCTGTCTAAACTGTAGGACAAGTGAACTCAAACAGACACATGCACTCACACACAGAGGCAGATGGACTCACCCTGACTCCCATGAAGCGGTCTCTGAGTACAATCCAAGACAGCAGGAAGACGAAGGCCTTGTTACAACAGAAGAGTGCTGACACGTCTGTTGTGTTGATCTTCCTGAGGGCCTGCAGGTACAGGTAGTTGGTGAGGATCCACAGCAGGCCAAAGGGAGCTACCTTGGTGAAAAACACCTTGGTTGTCAGCCCGTCGTCCCCGAAAAACCTACAGCACTCCCTGTGCAGAGACACGATGCAGAGAACAGTGATAGCATACTGAAAAATGTGGTATTACTAATTTAAGAGTTGATAAATATTATGTCTGCAAGTTGAATATAAACAGCTTTTAACAAATACAACCAGGGAGACCAGACACAGCAGTGTGTTTCAAGTAATTCCCATATTAACTGTTAACATCTGAATAAACATTGTATCACAGGGCATGTGGGACCAACTGTACTCTAATGGATAACTAAGTATTCACAAATACAATTAGATCCATCGAAAGGCATTAAATATTTCTGAGCTTAAGTTAAACTGTCTCCATTAAAGAAAATCAACTATATATCTACCTTTATTTGTTCCTCAAACTTTCTACACTGCATTATGCACATGCATCTATTATGCCACTATTATGACCGTTATGTACTATTAAGCTACAGACAGAGGCAGGTTTAATTCCAATAAAAAGGTTATTTATTGTTGATTGTTGTTGGCGTACTGCTTCATAACATTTCCTGTTTGGAGCCACAACTGCTACCTCAACGTCACATTTTTGCACGTAACTAATGATGGATGTATGCGTGCACTACGTGTATGAATGTTTCTACACAGCAGATGGTACACCAACCATAGTTTGCAAACCTGTGCTCTGAAAATAAAACACTTCAAGTATTATTTATTGTAACAAGGGGCATAAGTTTAAATTGACTGAAAATACCTACCTTCTCAATGGTACTTGATGAAACTCTCAGTCTCCAACATGTCAAATAACTGATTCTGGTAATTGTGCATCGGTTGAATCTCACTGCCAAGGTTGTGATGACTCAGTATAAAAGGAATTATGGCAGCTCAGTCTTACTGGGGAAACTTTGGAGACATTTTGTTAAGTGATTCAACTCCAGGGGCTGTATTTCTGGCCGAGTTTGAAGCTTTGTCATATATTATGGATGTTATTCACCTTCACTAAATTCAAGCTTAAGCCTGGTCTTGATCCCTGTCTAGAAGAATTTTTTACTGCACACAAGAAGCAGCAGTAGGTTTTCCAATATTTGAAGTGGATGAAAATGCCCTTAAACAAAAGCAGACAATCTAAAGCTACTGGCCTGACAGTCATTGTGTGACAGTCTATGAAATGTGAGAGAGAAACCAAACCGTGACATTGTGTATCAGTAACAAAATATTTGATTGTGATCCTGTCCACACCGCTGAAATGTTCTCCTCAATAAGACGTGATGCACAACTCTGCTGTGCCAAGAAAAATATGTATTCTACCCCCAGCTACATGACTCCCCCCTTTTGACTGCTACTGTTTACATTGTTCTTAAATTACAGAGTTTATCCCAAAAGTATCTGGACTGTGAAAGCGATGAAGCAGCAGTAAATGAGGAGTGACAGGTAGCACATTTGTCCTGCCGGATAGTGAAGAGCAGCATTGTTCTGAATCAGCTCCAAAGAGCTGAGTGTGCACTAAAAACATGCACTGCTCACACCCCCTTTCTTCACACAAAACCAATTCACTGACAATCACATTAAAGTCTATCATCATTTTCATTACAGACCCTGGATCACCTTCAAATCCAACTCAATAACAGTTTGTGATTCGTTTCTGCTTTGCTGTTGCACCTGTGAGATCTGTAAACTGCACTGCAGTTTTAGAAAGACTTCCAGCTCTGCAGTTTTTAAAGCATCTCGCAGCTCATCAGTTCAACACTTTGAAGGGACTGCATTTCAATTCAAATGATTTCAGATTAGCCAGAATAGGATTTTGATTTGATTTAATTGGTATAATAATCAAATCAGAAGATTTTTATTTACATAGAAGATTAAAACTGTAAAAAAAAGCTGTGTCTTGATAACCGTTTTGTGATGTACCGTATCCTATATGTTAATCTATAACAATCATTAAGGTTTGACTGAAGAATCATCTGCTTCAGCTTCTGACCACATCTGGTGGTTTTTCTCTGTGGTTTTGCTCAGTTAAGCAAATCAAATGAAAAATTTCCAAGGCTGCAAGATAAAAAAAAATAACTGCTGAGTTAATGTTTCTTATGATAAACAAATATTTTCAAGGCCAAGAATCAAATTAAATACTAAAAGGAAAAAACATATTTGTTTTTACCCTGGTGACTGTGACAAAATAACAGTCAAACCTTCTGAAACTACAGCAATGAGAAGTGTTTTGACTTCTATTGAAGTGAACGGGTATCGACTTAATCTCAGTACAGCAGGAAACATACAGTGTAATGAAGAGCCTCTGCCTTTTAGAGTGGAAAATCATCTTCACTCATATCTACAAGAAGAGACACCAGCTATTACAAATGTCAGATCCTTTACCTCTCCTTTGCCCAACGCTTTATATAAAGAGACAGGACGGGGATTACAAATATCAACTCTTGGTCTCCATTTCTCTGCATTGTCTGAGATTCACCAGCAGGTGCAATTTGAATAAACACAAAGGAAACAGGGTGCTTGATATTCGGAGCACATCAGCTGCGGGCCGAGGAGTGGGAGCCCCAGATACGTGTGTAAGTCCTTAAAAAGGAAGAATTACATCACAAAGGTGCAGCAGAAATACAGAGTCAATCTCCCCCTTCAGCTAACCCATCTACCCCACCGTCCACCCCACCACCCTCTTTGTCTCTGTGTACTGAGGTAGCACAGCAGGTAACAGAGATAAGACTTGTATAAAGACCATGATTTATGCACTGTTTCAACTGTGAAAGCTCTTCTAAGACTTTCTGTTTGCTGCAGCCATATAATTAAATATGGGAACCTATTATTCCAAATTAAGCAAGTGGGCTATCTTGGAAATCAAATCTAAGAGTGTGCATAACTCAGCAGCAAACCTAGAGGGTACAAACAGTAACCCCTTCAGTGAGATTATCAACAGGCCTAAATTAGTGCTGCTATTCTAATTGTAAGTGTCAACAAATGAAACATGAGGTGTGTATTTCCATGTGTGGTTCAATGGTAAACTGGTAAACTTCTAAGTATTATACATCTTTGATGTTTAACATTGATCCAAGCTCATTTGGTTACAGTGTTTGTGACCACTTCAATCAAACAGTGAATTCATTTATCTTATTTCTGGAGGTCTGAAGAGGTAAAGATTATCCAATAAGTGACTTTTTTCTCCTCAGGATTGTCTTGTGATCCTTTTTAGGGGTTAACCCCTGAGAGGTTGGGAACCACTATATTCATATATTTCCCACAAGCCTTTTCAATAATCTTCACAGAATGAGAGTATTTCTGCTGTAGGTTATATCTGTGTAAAGAAGAAAAGTGAGACTATTTCTTATTTGTTGAGAAAACAGCTCAAATCACAAAATGATTTCTAATGACTGCGGTGCATTCGGGTCTTCTGAGGCTGCTGCTGCTGACGGGAAAATTGCTTCTTTTTTTTTTCACTGATGTGAAATTGTACGATTGTTTATGTCAGTGCATCATCTGTGAGTTCAGGAAAAAAAAACCCTCTGACTGTAGTCGACTTGACATTTACTGTTGATATTTTTCTCTTCTGTCATTTCTGTTGGAGCTGCAGAAGAAATATTTTGAGTTCACATCACAGTGTGTGTATTTGGCTTGTTAAACGACGTCACTGATAAGACTCTTTTCAATAGTGTTTAGATGTTTTAGGATGGACAGAGTGCACTGGTCAATTCTATACACTGAAATTCATGTTACTCTCATTATGCCAGTTTTAGCTTCTCTTCGCCGGCCCCCTGCGAGTTAGAGGACTGATTTTGAAACTTTTGTAATACAGGGGATAACATGGACCGGCACCTTTGTATTTAAAGGAATTGTTGTACCATCTAAGCACTGGCGGGATCCTTTGCTGATGATTTTCAAAGCAGAGACTGCTGGCTGTTCCAAGGTCATTTCTTTGTAGATTATACACTTTTATAGAGTAGTGTGTTCTCTGTTTATTCTCCCTCTTCCCTTTTCTTCTACTTGTCTCACTTTCCAACTTCTCTTTTAAGAAGTGCTATGTAAGTATAGTTTACTTGCTTGACTTGCATTAACTGTGTACACAGTGACAGCCTTCTCACCTGAATCTCTGTCTGGGCGTCTGCCTCTCTGGACTCTTGCACAGGTGGCCGATGTAATAGAGGGGGAAGAAGAGGCAGTTCCAGGTGGTGGCAAACCAGGTGAGGGTGAAGGGGGCGTCAAACTGCTTAAAGGTTAGTTTGGCCAGCTGGGTGGACCCTGCCCAGGACGAGCACACGCACATAACCATGGCGACTCCCCACAGGGCCTTGCGCACCTGTACGGTTGTTACTCTGATGCAGCAGTGAAGTCTCCGTCTGTTGGAGCCGGACTCTGTTCCTGTCGTAGCACCAGCCGACTGTGTGTCTGTGGTGCCCACCACATTCTCCCTGGTGCGGTCCTCTCCTGTAGATGAACACACTCACATTAGACTGACAGCTAAACACACACTCTTTTTTTAAAATATTAAATATTAAAAACAAAAATCTATAATTTATCTATGTGCTTATTGTATTTCTACAAGTACTGCAGCTGTTTGGAAAATATAGTTTAACATCTTACCTGTACACATAGTACATAAATGATTTGATCTGACCTGAGCACGTATAGAGGGAACTCTTTTATCTGTGCGAGTGACTTCAGGTCAGCCACATCTTGACATCCTTTTCCGGATAAAAATAGCTGCTTTCACAGTTTAATTGAACTTGAAGGTAATCAATCAGACATCTGAGTTAAAAATGTGGTGATCAAGTGTGACAGGCTGCAGCCTAACAGAGGACAAAAGAGGGCAGATCTGATATCCAATCCAAGACGACCTCTCCTCGCAAGTTACAATGACACGTGTGTGTGTGTGTGTCTGTGTCCATTTGCCTGAACACACAAAGGCACACACAGCAACACTTAACTTTCTATTGCTCCTGTCAAAACCTGATAGCCACCATACTTCTTCAATAATGTGTGAATTGAAACAAAGTGTTGACGTGCTGCTTTCTGCCCCACTCTACGCCCACTGTGCACTTCGAAACTGATTCACTTACCAAGGTTATTTTGTTCCCTTGAGTCATTAAACTTACTTATGGCTGCAGTCTATTGTCTACTTGAAACAAGTCAGTTATAGCTGAATAATCGCGTGTGACAATATAAAAGTTAATAGGCTTAAAAGCAACATTCAAAAGATTCTTCCAATTGTTCAGGTCCTCTACATGGACAGTTATTCTGCAGATAACAATAGATACATTATTCATTAAACCCTGCCTCCCTTTATCTCGCAGTGACATTGTGTATTGACGATACATTTACATGAACACTATCGTCGGTAAAACCCTAACAAATCAGACCGTCTTTGAGCCAAACAGCGCCTGTAGCTACCCTTTCACCTCGGAGAACAAAAACCCAACTCTGTTGTGTAATGGTTGTGTAATATGCAACATGCATCTTCTGTATCTTTCTGCCTTCCAACAAGTTAAAAATGAGGGATCACCCTAATGGTGTCTCCAGAGGTAATGATGTGCCACAGGGAGCCTTCTGCCGATTCATCCGCACTGTACACTGCTGGCTGGAATACAGAAAACACTTCAAAAAGGCCTCAGTGAAACAAGACAAAATCTTAAATTACTAGTGGAAACGATCATTATACACCATCAACAAGACACTGAACTCATTAGGGTATATTATTTTAGTTGTTCTGTGACTGTTTATTGCCATATACCTGACACTGATGACACCATCTGTCTTCATGGTAATGTGGTCTATGTTAAGAAAGGATCACCTATCGCCTAACGGAAGCAGCTTGCCACGTATTTTACAAAAGAGCGGTGTAAAAGGGCATCCATCATGTCCGATGAGGCGACTCATTCTTCCAGGGAGAGCTGCACCTGACCTTGCCAGGTGGTCTCATCATATCACAGATTAACTTCCCTGATGACTATCGCCTCCCATGCTAATGCACCCGGCTTCCCTGGGCTCTCCTGTGAATGCACAAGAGATTCTTATTTCTGTTTATCTACTGAATGCGTGATGCAATTAGGATGAAATTATGCAGCATCATTTGGACATCCTGAACAATGCACAGGCACTCAACAGCCCCAGGCGCCCAGAGGCAAGTATGGCAGCGATGAAAGATGATTCAAGATCATTGTCTGTTATCGCAATGAAATGATGAATCAGCTGACCAGAAAAAGAGACAAGTCGGTGTCTGTCAGAGTCTTGTGCACAAGGGTGAGAATTAAGTTTCTCTATTCTGAGCACCAAGCCTGTTTGCTTTGTTCTGAAGGTCATCTCTTGTTTACGCTGCTCAGTTTTTTTTTTTTTTTTGTCCTTCCTCTGCCACCGTCCCGCATCCCGTGGCCCTGGCCACTGCTCCATACTGCAGCACAGTTTAATCTTCCAAATGCAGTGATGGGCCAAGCCAATCAACCCCCAGAGAGGCACTGGGACCCAGCTAAGCATTTCCAGCGCTGGCACATGTGAGCACACTTAGTGAAGTGTCATGACAACATTAAGCAAAGTGATATTCCTGCCAGACAGCCCGCACTGTCGATTACTAGACACAGGATACAATATATTATATCTGTTATTCAACATATTTGTATAAATTATTAATTAATGCTTCTATCATTAAATGCTGAGACATTAACGTGTCCTCACCCAGTGAAGCACCTCATTGATAAAGTAACACACTTTTTTTTATTATTCAGCCTGCCGGTGAGTAATGATACTGTATCAACCTTGACTGCCGGCCGGTGATGAACAATATGGAGCACCACTGAATTCATCAGTGTGAGAGAGCTGGGTTAGTTGAGTGGCTGAGTGGAGTAGACAGGCTCCTCTGCTTTCGGCATTTGAAGCCATTGTAATCATGACTCAAACACCAAAGAAAGAGTCTACTTCTGTCGCTGCGAAATGATTAACTGGAAGCTCTTAACCTTATCAGTTCATAATCAAATGTCAGCTGTCAAGGTCAGTCCTTGACCCTGCCAAGATGACTGCAATAAAAATCCAATGCAATTCTTGGTTTGATTTAGTGCATTTTTGTAATATTCATCATCAATCTCTACAAAACAGGTGTAGCTGCAGATTGTAATTTTAACCCTGCATGAAAACATCCCCCACTCGTCCAACACATTTTATGTCTAAATGTATTTTTTATGAACCAAACAGGCATCTGTGAAATCACTGGCAACAGGAAGAAAATGTTTGGCATCCTTGTTGAACGAGCTTTGGATCAACAGATGACAGCCGTATATGACTTCAAATGTATTCATCCCAACCTCTAAGCTGATTTAAAGCCCACTAACACTATGGAGTTCAATGTGTACAGGTAAAGGTCTCAAGAGTAGAGAAAAAAAGTGTTAAAGATGATTTTTCTATAATGCTTAAAGCATTTATCGACTGAAAGGACTATTTTAGCTCTACTGAGTCTTTATCGCAGTGAATCATTGAATGCTTTCCTCATTTAGGACGAAAATCCACTTGTTTTGGGCAGCACCTCTCCTCCTGTGTGAGAATCTATAAATGAATCAATCTTTTTACCACTAAAGGCACAGCAAATCAATCATTACCTTATATGCTCATTTGTCTGCCTCTAGTGTTTCAGTGCACCTTATAGGCTCGACATTGAATACACATCCTACTCCCAGTAGGGTCGAAACACCACGATTGGCGTTGAGATTTATCTGGCCATTACCAAGCCAGTTTTCCAGCTTTTTCTCCTTCTCGGGCCATGCTTCCCTGCTTTCCAACCAGCCTCATTCCCACTCCCACTCTCCTCCCTCCCCCTGCAGACTCTGCAGTGCAGATCTCTCCTGCTGATAGCTGCAAATCCCAAACATGCCAGCAGAGCCCTGCCTGACTGCCTGCTCTCACAATCACAAAACCTGGCCATGGCAGGCCGAGAAACCCGTGCTATGTCCCTCTGTAGTTCCCAGAACAGCCCACGCAGTCCTCGGATCTCTGTGCCACCCTGCCTCTTCCCAGAACAAGAACAAAGACAGTAGCAGGCAGCGATGTTAAAATCAGTCTAGGCTTGGTTTCCCATTCTGGCCATACAACTGTCGGGAGTGCTTCACTGGGACCTTGACTCAGTCTGAGACACTGAGGTAAGAGTGGTTTGGCTGTTTAGCGACACCTTTGTGGGGGTGAGAGTGTACTGCAGCGCTCTGCCTCAGTGACTCAAGAGGGTAAACAGATCAATCACCGATATACACTTGAGAGGAACTCTTCTTCTTGTCATACTGTCTGCTGGGTTTCTACTTGCCGATGAATATGAATTCACTGATGCAACTTACTCATTCAGTCAAGCTCATAATCAAACATTATTAACAAGTGTCAAAGTCCTTGTTTGACTAGAAGGTGCCAAACCAAACAGCTTCTTCGCACAAATGAAGGTAAAACACTTGTTCGTCTTTAAAATCTTTGGCTGTCACACAACATCAATCATTGCATCAGTCCTCTTTATAAAAAAAGATCCTTCAGTCCCATGTTGACTTATGCGATTTGTCATTTCTGACATGTAAGTCTGAGTCTTACAGTCTGCACTGGTTTTAAAAGAAAGAGACTTTAGAGGAATGCTGTGAAGTGTTTTGTTTTTTCTATTGCTGTGAACTACAAACTACAAATGTCACATTATGGAGGTATAGTAGTTTTATCCTTGCAGACAGATGGTCAGTCAGACAGACAAGCAGCACACAGACAGGAAGCAGTCACTGTCTTTGTAATCTCTTCCTTTGACAGACAGTAGGAGACTGTGATACTTGGCTGTGACAGCATGGTAAGGCCAAGCTGTCAGTCAGAAGCCTTTCAACACACCAGAGCCGGCTCATCTGACGAGCCTGTCTTGCTCAATAACACAACAGGGAGACAGGCGGAAAACACACCCTGCTGCGTCAACCAGCTGATAGGTGTGACCGCATGGGGTGAGGGACAAAGGCCCAGGAGGGCAGACAAGGGCAGGGCGACTGTTACTGATCCCGCTCTCCTTATTTCCCGACCAGTTTCTCCTTCAGCCTAAAAGGACAACGGAGCGTCTTCCTCGACGAGTAGCAAACTTGTTGTTTATCACAACCCTGACCTGCCCAGCTGGTTCAGCAGATGCTCACGACACAGGTCAAAGCTGCGGCCCTCTGATACCTCGTTGGTAAGTGACACAACAAAACACTGGTGCAAACCAGCCACAGTGTATTTGTGTGTGTCCGTGTACTGTCTGTTACAGTAGAGCAATAGCAATTACTCACATTTGACACTGGGCACACTGCCCGATAGTATATCCCCCCACTCTTGATGCACCATCCCTCTCTCTTGCAGCCACTCACAAGAGTGAATGTAGCGTCATGGACTTGGAGTTTAACAGACTGGCAACATTCCCAGCACTTTCCGCGACAAATCAATATTTAAAAGCTTGGCCACAGTGTCCCTGTTGAAGTAATAGATAGGCAACCACCGCAGGTGTACACTCTTAGTGTCCGCCCAAACAGCGGTTTAACTCCCTCAGGCCACTGATAATGCAGAGACTCTATCAGGCTTACATAATCCTAAATTATAACTTCACTATTTTTCACAAACATCTTAACCTTTCTGTTACGTCAGAAAGAGAAAGGAAGTTCAAGCGAGGTTTAGATGGAGCGAACTGCCAACTAAGTAATTTTCACACATGAAATGCAACGAAGCAAACAGCATGGATTTTTGCTGACAATACTCCCAGGCTGGTCACAGCTACAGCACTACAACGGCTGTAGGAATGCTGGAAATATTTTGTCATTTCAGCTTTGTAATAATTATCCTTCTAGGCACATCACAACTGTACATCTGTTCTACTGGCTGCTTTAGACATTTGGAGAGAATAGGCAGCCTTCCTGCACCCTGAAGGAAGCTTTTGGATCAACCGCACTCAATTTGGGATTAGAGCCTAAAGCCTTCTTTTTACAAGTTTTTTTGCAGGATTTTGCTCAAAGATGAAACATTACTATACTGTTACAGAAGGCGTGTTCTTATATGAAATACAAGTGAGATATGCAGTGAGGAAGTCATGGCAGCAAACTTCTAATGAATGAATCAAATTAGTGCGTAACATCCGCCTATTAAAATCTCATTTATTATAATGAAACTGATACAGCCTCTTACTGAAATAAAGTCCTGTCATTGTGCATTCATTGCGCACATCAAGTGAGAAAGTACTGTTTCACTTGCTTATAAATCGAATTTAGACCGAAGGAGGAGTCTCGCTTTGCCTTCAAAGCCAATAACAGTCAAAGGATGAAAGCAAGACGTAACATTTTAAAGGGAGCTTGTAAATGTCACAGTCTGTTTCTCAGTCCCTCCTCCTTAGCCACTTTTCCATTCCCCCTGGGGCCTTTTGATTGCCATTTTCCATCTGTCCACCAGATGCCCTCAAACTTTCCCTCTTTTAGACGTCACCTGACTGCTCCGCCCATTTAACACACCTGTACACTCGCCTTATCTACTCTGCAGTTGCCTGGCCATCCGCACACCACCTCCTTACCTGCATCTAGTGTCCTCATCACCCTGGAACATACATACAAGTAAGACACATGCAAATGTGATGTTAGACTCTACTTATGTGATTTCCTACTGCTCTTTGTCATGTTGTTTTGTGTTTAACATTGATGACAATTCAGATTGTTGTGTCATTCATCTTGAATTGACAGATTATTAAAGTAGTAAGTAATAAGTAGTAGTAGTAGTAAGTTATTATCTCATTACTATGGCATCCTTACTCAGTGGTAAATGCCTATTTATAATGATGACAACACAAAGAGTGGGGCAAACCAAATCAACCATCTTTTTCTTTTTAAAGATTTTTTTTGGCCTTTTTCGAGCTTTATTTTGATAGAGACAGCTGAAGAGTGACAGGAAATGTTGGGAGAGAGAGAGACGCTGAATGACACGCGGGAAAGAGCCACAGGTTGGACTCAAAGCCTGTGCTTCTGCAGCAAGGACTGAGCCTTCACACATGGGGCGGCAGCTCTACCAACTGAGCTAAACACCGTCCCCAAATCAACCATCTTTCATCATTTCGTCACATCAAACATTATCCGCACAAAAGTCTAATACTTGCCTTTGCTGCAGTTTTAAACAAATCTCTGAAATCGAGTGAAAGCTGTCCACAATAAAATGATGAATCTTTCTGATTATCCACCCCCAATGAGAAACACTTTCACTCAAGATCAATACTATGTTTAGTCATCTGTACATCTTGACCTACACCTCAAATTCTGTGTGTGAACTGTTACAATTTGCCATTATTGGATTGATATGCAGTTATCTGTGGTCAAAGTGCATGGAGCCCAGGGGAAAGGTTCAGTGTGCTCATAATAGCAGCTGGTGAAGTATGACCGGCTTCCTGCGGGACATATGTGCACTGAATCATTTTTTTTTAAAAGATGCCTGTTCTGTTTCAAAGTATGGAATGAAATTACAGAGATTAAAGGGACTTTCATGAAGTTTTTCAACCCCTGACAACACAGACGTTCCCCAAAGACATCATCACCAGAAAGACATTTGAAGAGAAATCAATAATTATCATCCATGGGCCGCTGGTTGGGTGAATTTGTCAAAAGAACAAATAAATGCTTGGGATGAAGACAGTGAATCAAACGTGTGGCTGTAGGCAGTAAATACCCAGAAATTGTCTTTTGTTACAAAACTAAATCAAGCAACATTGAAGGAACATAGGATGATTCTGGGATGTGCTGCCTGATGACAGATTGTTGTGTCACTAGCCTCAAGGTGTTGCTTGAATAGCTAAGTCTGGTGTCAGAATTGATTGGTGGCAGTTTTACCTCAAAGCACAACAAAGTCTGCATCTGATTTGATAGTTCCTAAAGAAATATTGGAGATTTAGTGACAGTACCAACCTGGGAAAACTACAATTTTACATTCAAGTCTGAAAACGGCACTGTAAATTAGACTTCTGGACACACAAGACAAAGAAAAAACACCAGTGAAGATCCAAACTGAAAAAAGAAAAGATGTCTTTGACAGTCGTGCACAGGTTGTTAGTGAGGAGAACAGAGGTTTTAGAGCTGGTGTTACATAAGCAACAGAGTCTCTGAAAAGCTGCGTGTTGATCTGCTGTGGACCCCTGTGATTCCCTCCTCCTTCAAAGCAGCTGCTGAAATGGGGAGCTGAACATCATAAACTCTACAGCTGTGACACCCTTCAGCACAATACTGGATCGCACCCAAACATACCACACGCACATACAATCCTTCCTCTGCTGAGGGCGTCCTGTCACAGCGTAGCTTTTGTTAATTCTGCATATAGAAGCTTGTCAAATAACAGCCCACCATCTCAGTTATTCTGAAAATAAAATATTTTTAGCTGACATTCACAATAATGAGCTTACAATCTTTGGTAATTCAGGACGTCTCATGGTGTCTAAATATATGCAGCACAGTTTAAATGGCTTAATTTAATCATTTTCTGCAGTGTCCATGTAAAACTGCATGAAATTCCCTCATTCATATTCAAGCAGCTGGTCTAGTCATTAATTATGAATAATGAAGTATTTTCATATATTTTCAGATTATTACCCCAGGCTGTTGTGATCTGCTTTACAACAGCAACATAGACAGAGTTAAGCTTCACTGACAAGTCTTCGTCAGCAAACTCTGCAGCTCAAGTTTTGACTCCCAAAACTACTGTACTGTGAGAATGAGAAGTAAACAGTTTCACAAGTATTCGCATTATTGTTTTTGTAATTAACTTTTATATTAAACATATCGCCAGCTCCACTGACATTTTTGCAAATTAGCTCACAGGTTTAACGTCGCCCTCAGTGTTCATTTAAGCTACTTTACCGCACTGCACAAAGCACAGCCACCAGCAGCCTTCAGACGTAAGCTGATCGAACAGTAATTTTACCTGTGAGTCATTATAACTTCTTTGGACTATTTTTATTACTACTATTTCTTCTTTAGGTTGGCTAAAAGATGCAACTGTGAGAGGGATTACTTCAGATGCAAGATAAAATCAGCAGCCAATTCGGTGTTTACTCTACTCTCATCCCAAACACTGAGACATTCAGCAGTCTCTGCACTGAAGGGTGGATTAAAAAATGCATAACATCGGCTCCTTTCCACAAGCACAAGGATGAGGAGAACATCGGAGGGAGGTGAACTGTACAGTCAGGAGGAGAGCTATTGTACTATTGACTGTACTTGGTCAGGACTTCAGGGCAGATGTGTTGAGTTTGATGCGACACGCACACACTCGCACACTCACAAGGAGTCAGGGAGGACTTGTCAGAAATGTCAGTTTCTTAATTGTGTTCCTGCAGATCAGACCAAGCAAGGGGATCCAACACAAGGACTGATCCGTCATGAAGCCACTAGTCTGACAGAGCATTTACAGGGACCACTAACATGTTTAGTACTGCCGAGGTTCAAGTCCCAGCTGTCCTGACGTGATGTGATGCTCTGCTATTTTAGCTGTGACTCTTGCAGTCAGTGATGGGTAGGGGGTGGAGAGTGAGAGGGGAATCCCTGCTGCAATAACAACTTAGGATCCTCCCTATGGACCAGTAAATTTTGCATGGTGTTCATTGGACCAGCATGAGTCACACTTACTCCAAAAGAAATAAAAGAGATAGAGAAATGAAAGCAGTCAGTATCATATCAATTTGGATAATACAGGTCTATCCCAGGCTTCATTTTATTTCACGATGAAACAAAATATAGATAATGCGATTAAATTACGAGTGCACTTGGAGGCACTAAGATGCAGAAAATTGATCAGGATGCGCGCTTGGCTGATCCCTGTGTTGTTTTATCTTGCTCACAGGGTAAGATTTTTTTTTTTTTTTTTTTTAAAGTTGATCCACGTCTTGAATGAGATACATGAGTATCCTCTAGAGAAACACCATTTCAGATCAATAGAGGAATGCCTCTAAATTTAGGAGCATCCTGTGTAAAATAAGATTCAGCCTCAGTTCACGGAGCTGCAGGCGGACTAAATGGATATGAAGTCCCCCTACCTTCCACTTTGGTGAGGGTGAGTACCGGACTGTTGCAGGCGGACAGCGGGGCAACCCTTGCGGAGTGTTTCTTCATGATGATGAGCTCGGATGGGCTGAGCTCTAAACCGCTTCGACTACATCCCTGAAGCTGATTTGGTGCAGACACCAGACCTCTTGATGGGACCCTTGATATTTCTAGAGCCGCTCTGCTGCTCTCTGTCCCCACGCATCCATCCAACTCCCTGTTGATGCCTCCCTTTTCTACCTCTAGTCTGTCGTATCCCCCCACCCTCCTCCTCCACTTGCCTTGCCTCCTCAAATCTGCTGTATTATCCAGTGCGCCCTGGCTGGGTCTTTCTTCACGTACAGTTTGGAAATTGCTGCAATTCGCCAACGTCACACGTCCATCAGTTTACCCCCCCACACTCCCCTACCCCCTACCACAGCATCACAGCCACCTCCCACCACCCACTGTCCCTAAGCAGGCGTGTCCGGCTGTCTCCCCCGAAACCCCGTGGCCGTGGTTCCTCCGGGGCAAAGGACGCTCTGCGTGGAACTGACTGGACGGATGCACTGACCTGTCAGCATGCAGGCAAACTCTGCGCTATACCTGCACAGATACGATGGGACCAGCGCAGTGTGTGTGTGTGTGTGTACGCGCGCGCGTGCGTAATCACTTGAAGCAATCTAATTAGAGTTGTTTCTAGTGAGTGCAATTAATAATAATAATATAATGAAACGAATTAATCTTTATTTTATTTTTTCTGGAGACCCCATTTTGTTATTCAGCCAACTGACTGGATTTTAAAGCATTTCTTTCTGTTCATGGCATCAACGAATATTTAATCTATTTCATCTGAAATAAGCACAGAAATTGTGAAAAGTTATCAAAATGTTGGTTATGAAATTGAAGACCAAGATTCAAGATCAACATGTTAAAGACTAATTTCTTCTGCGACATACTTTCTCTGTGTGTTTAGTCCAAGGGTTTGAAATTTAGTGCACACTGTGCTGAACTGACACAGAAAGATTAAGGATGCACACACCCAGCTTTTTCTCTCTGGATACCCATTACACTACCTTGACTCAGGGTGCTGATCCACTACCAAATTTTAAAATCAGCACTGTGTGGGACTCATTAGAAACATATCTGTGTCTGTATCTAATGTGGATTGGTTATGTCATGGCTGATCGCTGATCTGTTTAATAAGGTTCATTTCAGCAGTGATGATGATCTGGCAGACAGTCTTATGATGTCTGCGAATCTATCTTCAACTATTGTTGATTGTTGTTTTCACTCACTGACTTTGCCAAAGTCATCTCAGTTCAGATTGCATTGGTAGAAGCACTCAAGTGGGTAACATTCTCAGACTTATCCACCAGGTGAGAAAGAGGTGCTGAAAACATTGCAGAGTGTTTGGTGACTCCTGTCTATTAGGTCTTTCTACCAACAGCAGAAATTGGTTTTGAGACCTGAAGTGACAACTGTTAGCTTCATATAGCACTTCAGAGTGATTAAACTCACTCTGCGGTAGCAGCTGGTCAGATGAAATTGTGCCCGACACATATGTGTTTCCTGAGAGGCAATTATACATAAAGAGATAATACATCAGGGGGAAGCAGACTGCCGCTCAGTATTGATCTGAGAATGCCTCTACTGTCCCAGTGACCCTGCCTTAATGTCTTTACAGATATACATATATGTGTGTGTAAGAAATGGCTCTCCATATGTGTGTGTGTGTGCGTGTAAAAGCCACTGACTGTGAGCATGCCTAAAGGAAGTCGCACTGAATAATTCACTGCTTATACTCCACCTCACACTCAACTAAGAATCCCCTGCCCTGCCTAACTAGGACAGAGCTCTTAAAACACTCTGCCCAGACCCATTCTGTCGTCCCACCGCAACCAAATTCACTGGATCTTTGAGTATTTTCCATTGCTTCCCACTCCTGTGTTTGGGTTTTGAGAATGGGAAATGTCAGCAACAGTGGATGAGCGCTAATGGATGAAGTGCAAGAGCTCACGGTGAACAAGCTAAAAGAGCAGCACAGGATGTCTGATGGATAAACATTAGAAACGTGTCAGCTATGAATTATATTGTTGTGTGTGACAGTGAAAGATTCCACATCACTCCTCTTTGAGTCCCATTTGGGCTTTGCAGCTGCCAGCTGTCTTTGGGAACTAATGTTGTCAGTAGCTGGTAAGAGCTTGAAGATTCATAGCAGCACATGCTATTATTGATAAAAATCAAAAAAAAAAGAAAAAAAAAAAGGCAGGAAGGAGGAATAGGTGGTGCGGGTGAGATCATTAAAGAATCCCAGTCAGTGACTCACTCACTTTAATCTGCGAACACGGAGGAGGATCAAACCAGTCCATGCTCTGAGACACCGCATGACAACTCTGTCTCTCTCTCTATCTAGCACACATTCACAGACTGAATATGAATAGGAATAAGTGTGTATGAGCAACAAAATAGTGTAAAAGGGTTTCCACATCTGCACAGCCATTTTGAATCCCCATTACTACCAGAGACTGAAAAAAGCAGATCCGGGACGAGAGGCGATTATTCTTCCATGTACAGTGCACTCCAAAGAGATGCTTGTACTTTTCTTAAATGTTTATCCATCCTGAATAATGAGGGAAGCTGCAGTAGCCATTTTCCAGGCCATCTTTAACTGTACCGACCAGTGCTGCTATAATCTTCCTACTGATGGTCAAATCAACCAAACATGGAAATGCTTCCTATAAAGTTTTCTGGAACAAAATAAATGCAACTATTAAATACATTATCCCCTATAAGTTGGCTGTACAAGACAGACACAGTTACCTGACTAAAGGTTTCCCTGTTGCCAGCAAAAAAGATAGAAAAGGAAATTACTGTGAAGCTGATCCTCCAGGGAAAGAGTAATGGCTAGATATTGCTCAGGAAATGTATTTAATGGAAAAGCTGACCTTTCTTTAGGGAGTTTTAGGAAATATTTTTGATAGAAATTTGGAAACTGGATCATTTAGCAAAATGAATGTATGAGTATTAAATCAAATATTGAATAATAGTAAATGAGAATTGTTACATTTAGTCACACTTTATCCAATAGTTCATGAGATATTTCAAAACCACAAGTCTCAATCCAATGGTGGAAATGTCAGAGGATCACCAAAGTCATTTTGATTCTTCTTTTGGGGACCATGAAGGTCTGTACACCAATTTCATGGCAATCCATCAAATATTGATTTACCAACTGACAGACTGACAGAAAAGCAACACAACAACAACAACACAACAACGTAAGTTGGTGAACAGAAAACATCTGACAGTGGCTAACCACAAACTAAACATGTTTTCAGATCATTATGTTGGGCAATGTTCAATGGCTAACCATATTTTAAAAAATACAGACCAAGACCAAGACCATCAAAAGAAGTTAATTAGATATAACACAGGCTGTATTTATTTTTCACAATTACAAATCAGCTGTTTATTGTAATCGTATGCTGCAGGATGGGAAGGAGAAAAACGATGTGGTCTGAAATCTATTTTATTGATTTTGCATAAAAGTGCTTCAGCTGCAAATCAGACAGCACAGAGCGCTTGATAGTGGAAGATGACTGAGTTGGAGTGCTGAAAGGTGTGTGTAAGACTAAATGATTTCTTGCTGTCCTACCAATTGTGCAAATGTGTGTAAATGTGCCCATCTTAATTTGTGTACAGAAGCAGTTTGGTACAGACTGTCTGAGCTGTTGTAGTTGCTTCTTTGCCAAACATTAACAGACTCGTTATTGGCATTTCTTATCCAGTTACACAGCTGATCCTGATTTAAGATTAAATCAATTCCTCGTCTAACAGCAATAACAACTGCTTAATGGGAGCCAGCTGAAAATAGGAAAGCATCAGGACACTCCTGGACACAGCGTTATGAGAGCAGAGTAGGTTTGTGTTGAAAATCAGTAGAAACAAGATTTATCTCAAAAGTGCAGGTTAACATCAGAACATTACTCTTTGGATGATCCAACCACAAAGGAAACAAATGTGAGATTAATGAAAATTAGTTGAATTATAAATATAATACACCATAATACAGTTTTTTAGCAGTTACATATGTCAGAAAATGCTGCCATGCTAGCTGTGTGTCTCCAAAGATGGTTGTTTTCAGTTTTTAATGTCATTTCTTTATAACTATTGGACAGGATGCCATGAAATTTGGTCCAGATATACTTAGGTATCTCCAGAGGATGATACCTTTGGAGATCTTCTGACTTTTCCTTTTAGTGCCATCAGCTGGATCAAAAATGTTGTTTATCTGGTGAAATATCTCAACATCTATCCATAAATTGGCACAAATTTTTGCAACCAACATTTGTGGTTTCCAGATGATGTAATGTAGTAGTAGTAGTAGTAGTAGTAGTAGTAGTAGTAGTAGTAGTTAGCACACTAAAGTTAGCATTCAGCTCAAAGCACATCTCACAGAGCTGCTAGAATCAGACTCTGGACTCTATCTTGTTGTACAACTGCACTTTCAATAATGAACTACTTTGATTTTCTAGATTACTTTTTGCAGCCTTCCCAGCTCTAAAATAATCAGACAAGTTTTGCAGAATGGGCATGATTATGTACACAAAAATAAAACAGGTCAATTCATTTTAATTTTGCTATGAATATTAATGGTGCAGTGATTAATATTAATATCAAATACTGGTGCATGTGTTTTCTTTTAAGTAAAGACAGAAAGGATTTCAATGTTTTGCCCTCTGTGGAAGAATTGAATGAACTTTTTATCTTCTTTGAACCATCTCCTCACTGTCCTCACTATTCCAGTCGAGGTCACTTCTGGCTTCTGCTTAGCATGGAAAACAGGTAGCTGATCTGTAAACATGAGAGCTGAGGGTTCATTACAAGACTGAAGAGGGGTCTGTCTCACTGCCCTCGCACTTAATAACAACTCCCAGGGCGTGAGAAAAGAAGGGGCTTTTGGCATAGTGTCCTAAATAACAGCTTGTTTTTAGTACCAGAAAGGTCAAGTCAAATTAACTTTCCCTCTTCTTGGGTACAATACATCTTCAGAGCAGACACAGTTCATCTGTGGAGGCAAACGGCTGTCAAGGTACTGCAACCAGCAGCAGTTTATTAGATTAATAGTCTCAGCGGGTTCCCCTGGGGTGTAGGACGGAGTAAACAGTTGCCAAAACACTTTCCCCATTTTAGTTACAGTACAGAGCTGCATGGTGGCCAACAAATGCATTGACCTTTTGTACTATATAGCCTATATATAGACTACGTTCATCATTTAAAAATGCTGTGATGTTTCTGTAAGAGAAACTCCACATAAAATACACCTCACGTTGTCTAGGGGTAAATTAATAACTTGGTGCATTATTGTAATTGTATTGGCCGTATATAGTCAGCCATCCAAAATCCAGAGTGACATCGACATTAAAGAAACAGTGACTTTAAATGTTTTTCACACAATTTGTCTGCAGTCTGAAGATAAAAACAAGATTAGCCTCCAACAGCTGCAGCCCTAAATTGTTAGCTCTTCAGATGAATACGTGGTGTAACTAGAGTACAGGTACAATGTATCCTTTTATATCCTATTGAATGTTCTGTGAAATATTGTTGATGAATTGATTAATTGTTTTGAGCCAGATTACATATATACCTTTCCACATATAGAGGCAAAAACAAACACAAATAAACAGTCTGTCATGAAACGTACTTGAGAGAAGAGTACATGGGTCAGAGAGCTTATAACCTCCCACTCAAAACACAGAGCTGTCTAGGAGAAAACAAAAAGAGGCTGCTACTTAAAATTAAGTGGGACTTCCTCTTAATTAAAATCACAGCTAATAAAGTCCAGCAGTATCTATTAAATGCCATCAAGTTGTAATACCTAGCGATAGCCCTTATAATCACACTCTACCCCGGTGGCCCACACTTAATCAGGAAGAGTGAGTCTCCATTAAATTTACATCCCACTAGAGGAATCAGCTCCAGACAGTCATTTCTCCTTTCCAATTAAGGTTATTTCAGAGCCACAGCATGTGATGTGTGCAGGCAGGTCCAGAGGCTGTGGGCCAGTATAGGGTTCCTTACACTGGACAACATGTGGGCAGAGACGTTTCGACTGATGATTCTAACCAGTACCTGATGCAATGATGCCAAACAAGAGGGCTGTAAAATTGGACTTGACATCTAGGGAGGCAAATTGGGGGCAGCTGGTGAGCCTTATCTGTAGGAAATGTCCTCCTTAAAAGCAAACAGATCACCTCCTATTTACACATAGATCGCAGTGAATGTAATAGACAATAATACAGCCAAAGTGAACATGTACCCCTTTAGTATTTATGTTACTTTCTCAGTGAAACTCTTTTCCTTCTATGGCAGCTACGCCACGCAGATTTTGTCTGAGCTGAGATCAAGGAAAAGTTGGAGAACAAACACATGCCAACTGCTGTTGCCCCAGGTGCAGTCATCTCATCATAGTGACGCACATCCACTGTGATTACTTATTCTTCATCTTTAGATACAAGTATATCTATATATTTTAGATTTTATTTGTTCATGGAAACTTTTATAGGAGTTTATAGGCTCTGAAGTGGTGGTTCCGTCTTTATTATTACTGTACTAATCGTTCAGGAGGCTACTTAAATCCTACTCACAAAGAAAACTGGAGACATTTTCTCTCAAATAAATGGTGCTGGCTCCCTCTGTTGTCAAGCTACAGTATGACTAGTCTGTCTTTTTTTGCTGGGCAGTCAATATATATACAGTAAGTAACGTACTGCCTGATAAATTTTTCATTTTGCACCTGTCCAGTGTTTAATTTAACATTTAATGCATTTTAAATGAAACAGGAAAAAAAAAAACAAAACCCTCCCAACTTTAAATTGCATTTATCTTGCTGT
Source organism: Protonibea diacanthus (assembly GCA_028641955.1). Lineage (NCBI taxonomy): Eukaryota > Metazoa > Chordata > Actinopteri > Sciaenidae > Protonibea > Protonibea diacanthus. The sequence continues at coordinate 14,771,681 of CM053989.1, forward strand.
GTTTAACATTATTCAAATTGTTCTCAATTGCTGTAATTATAGGGCACCATTTTCAAAAGCTTCTCTCTTCCATTTGCATTTATATCAGACGATTACCTGAGCCTGAGAAGGGTTGGCGTGAAGTTCGAACAAATTATCATTTCACATCATTTTTTCCAGTCTGCTATACACATGTTGTTTCAGTTATGACAAGCACTCATGTCAGAACAGAAGTAATTTATACATGCAGCCCCAAAACACACAACAAATATAACTTATATATTGTGTTTCTGTGTTTTGACAGTAGTGTATGATCCAAATGCAAACTGAAATGTGAGGGAGTCATACATGTCATGCATGTCATACAACCTGTCATGACTTGACACCAATTACTGAAACACCTGTAGTGACAATATCCTGACACTGCAGAGCCTACATTGTGCCTGTAGGGGGCACTGTGACCACGTGTATCCATGATAAATAAATAAATAAAAATCACATAAAGACACTGGCTCAGCGTTTGGATGAAAAATGACCAAGAAATCAAACTGCAGCTCAGCAGTGAAACAAAAAGTGGAACAGCAGTAATGATGGGTGTTGATGTGACCCACATACACACCTGCACAAAATGCAGGCCAAGACATTTAGAAGCACACAACCATAGTGAGAGATTTTAGATGAACACAGCACTACAGTACACACATACACACCTAGACTAGAGGTAACGCACAGCACAGTGTGATCACTTCTCGCTTTCCACTCGCTTTCCTGTCCTTAAGGACATTGTTAGAGCTCTGTCACACAGCGAGGCCCTCAGTCCCATTTTTGATTTGATTTCTTTCTCTCTCTCTTTTTTTTAAGGGACATCCTAGTGAGATGAAAAAAGATGACAGCGGGTTCAAAGTGACCTGAAAAACCACTGACAACTCTACCAGCAGCCATGTATATTTGGTTCCCCAAACTGGATTCATGGAAAATAAGTTCAATTAAAGCAACACTCCGACAAAGGTGGGTCAATTAGTAGGCGATTCCAGCATAAGCACTGTTACACACAGATTTTAAAAGCAATATCTGACAGTAGTCATTAGTAGGTTTTTCTTATTGTCAGAAAATCCCATGAAAAAGGCTAAAACCAACAATGTGTTAGTCTGAAAGGCAAAAAAACAAACAAAAAAAAAAAAAAAAAACAGCCAAGCTCTGTAGTTTTTATCAAATGTTACACAAACATGAATAAATAGTGCATTTGTTCAGGACTATTTCAGTCACGGTTTAATGCACATTACTCTGGTGAGTATTTACAGCAGCAGAGCAGCGAAGCTGGATTTTCCTGAAAATAACTAAAATGCCCATGTTGATCATCACGAACACGTCTTTTTGGACAGCAGTGGAGGTCCATATCAGTCTTTGGCTACACAGACATTATTTCTTAAAATGGAGTTCATTGTTGGTTTGGGTCTTTTTATGGAGTAACTTTGTAAGTGGGAATAATCTCAAAAATGATAATGTTAAATCCAAAGCTTATCTGAACTATTCACCCTCTTTGTGTCATATACAGAGGGATGATGCAGCTGCAGCATGTTTTGGTGCATTGCATGTTATTTATTTTACATCCAGACAATTAGAGAAGGCTAATTAACACTAATAACAATCTGCAACACGTATTCTAACAAGGCGCCAGAAATTCTTCATCCGCAAATGTTTTAGATAGTTGACGACTTGACCCTAAAACACTGAAACGCTAAGTTATTTATGCTGCTGAAGGATGCTTCAGCACATACAGTGACACAGGGGATCAAACCTCTAACACCCAGTTTGGAGACATCCTAGCTCTGCACTAAATCATCTAAACAACAAATGAAAAAAAAAAAAAAAACATTATCTGAGCCTGAGCCCAGTATCCTGCTGTAAATGTTGGAAATGGAGGACCTGTTGCCACCATTCATTGTTCCCCCTCCTGCAGAAACAGCCTAACTCTCTCCCTGCCAGTGACATGGGACCTTAAATGAGGGATTGAGCTAATCTCCATCTTTGTTACAGGTGGTGCCATGGAGACTGCTGACAGAACTGTGAACATCCTGTGCACAAAGGAGAAAATATTACACATGAGATGTTTCAACTCAATTATACAGAGATTTGATGATGTGAATCAGTTTGCTTGAATATAATTGAGACTGGCAGACTGACAGAAATTGGGCACCGGATTCCGCCTTTTGTGGTGAATAATTCAAAGCTAGGGAATAAGTTCAAACACCAGGAAAGAAAGAAATGCGGCTGGCAGTTCGAGCACTAATAATTCAAATATATTTCTCACAAGGGAGGGGTGGTATGTATTGATTGCCTATTGGAAAGAAGAGGTTAATTCTGCCTGTATAATCACATTATCTTCAAGCTTCAGATCTGTTGGTTTTGTCTTTGAAGTACTGCGATTGGACGCTGAGTCCAGCCAGGTTGCTTTCAACACTGATCAAACTGGTTTCAGATCACTTGTGAACCTTCCCATCCACAACAGCAGCAGCAGGTGTTTGGAGGCCCTTCAAAAGGCCAGGAGCAGGTGTGTGCGTGTACTGTCAGTAGTGTAAAATTCACACTCTTAGTCTCCTGCATCTCCACTTCTCCGTCCAACCTCAGTGAGAGCACAAAGGCAGATAGTGAGCAGTCAGTGCTGGACAGAAATAGAACTTGATGCCCTTGCGTTCCCAAAGCTGTAAAATGCGCAGCTTTGTGTGCTTGTTATCCGATTTATGGAAGAGCCGTTTTCTTTATCAGCTAGTGATGGAATAACCAAAAATGAGGCAATTCATCATTCCAGTAAGACTGGTTCTCATTAGATAGAGGACGTCTCCTCATTATGTGGGGGGTAAGCAACATAGGAGACAAATGTCACCTGAAATCATGCTCCATTCTCCACACAGTAATTACCCTGAATTTACACTGAGGAAAAGGAGAGCGGTGCTCTACATCTGAAGGTTGTATTGTCTGTGCTTCAGACCATTTGTGCTTTATATAAAATAAGCCCTTTAAAGCTGTGAAGAAACAGTATAATCAACTGAATGGCCTGTTATAAACGCAGCACTCTTCTTTAATTAATTATACCAATATTTAATGTAATATTGTAGGTGTTATTGGGAAGGGGGGACTGGTCTTCAAGAGGGGCAGGGACCGAGAACTGGTGAGAGTTTAGATTTATTCTCAGTCTGAATAAAGTACAAGCACTTTTAAAACTGCAAATTTTTGGCATCCACAAGGGAGATAAAACAGTAAAAAGGTTTCAAAACCTTAAACAGTCATAAACAGTCAGAGTACTGTCCTTAAAGCGTGGAGTGATTGTGCATAGTAAGTACTTGAGCAAATAGAGGCCCGTGCATTGGCTCAATTTGAATAAGCATTGTGATTAAGTGGTTGCTCTGTACATGTCGTGGGCTGAGGGATGTGGACCAGTCAGCTCCCTGAGGGGTAGAGGAGGTTCAAGCCTTCCTGCCTCCTTCTGCACTCCCCCATTGGCTGTCTGCTCTCATCCATGTCCACAGCTCCCTTAATTGCCTGATTTCCTGACCCCACGTTGGATTCTTTGTACGCTGGGGGCTGGGGGGTTATAATAATGACTTATAGTGACATGCATGCGGAGTCGTTCCCTTGGCTATCACTGCAGTCACCGACTGACTGTAGCCCCATCACAGACCTCCTGATTTAATACCGATTAAGAGCGTTTTTCTCAAAGAAATTATGACACCCAAACTTTCAGATGAGACCGATGCAAAATGAAGAGGGGCCTTGCCTAAAAATAACCCTATCAGACATGTTGCACAGGAACAGAGAGATATGGATAAAACCATTACCCATGATTACTATGATTTATAGCTTAAGTGCTGAAATAATAGTCTATTTAGTCTCTTAGACCATTTTTTAATTAAGTAATTTAGAGCCAAATTCAATTAAACAACTAGCAGCATTCTAGGGGTGGTAATTTAAGTCATTTGGACAGTCCTGCACTTTGGTAGAGACTGAAACATTGACAATCAATAGATGGATGGCTTTGAAATTTTGTACACACATCAGTGGTCTCCAGATGATGAATTCTAATGACTTTGGTGACCACTGACTGAGTTGAGTTTTTAGTTCTTTTTTTAAATATCTCGACCATTCTCACCAACAGTTTTCTGTGAAAATGTGATGCACACACTCATCGTCCACAGTGGGTGAATTGGAAAAACATTGATCTCCTGACTTTTCAGGTATTTTGTTCAAAACTTTGGTAATGATAAAGACTTTTAGTCTAGTTTTTTGTTATTGTTGTTGTTGTATGTTGTTTCACTCTCTACACAGGCTACAGAATTTATCAGATAATAAAGAAAACAATGCTGGTTTTAGCTTCTCAAATGTGATGTGATCTTATCTTAATTGTGATGGAGTTTTAGACTGATCGGACTAGATTGGACTTTTAGTCGGAGTAATTCGCGGATGTCACCTTGGTCCATTTTTTCTGTATATCAGTGGCTTATTACCAATTTTGAAAACCGAAATGTAATATCATTCGACTGTGATTTAATACTGGTTTATACCGTGAGATTATAAAACTCTTCTCAGCTCTTCTTCAAAGTAGAATCTATAAAATGTTGGGACCTTGAATGCACTTTTACTTTTGTGTTCAGGTTCCTAAAGGCAAAGTGAGGGACATCTTGCTCAAAAATTCATTCCTGACAGTTGTAGAGCTTTGAAAGAATACATGAAAGGGGGGAACATGAAATGTCTTTTAAGTTATGTCCTGCTCATCATGTTGAATAGTTTGTAATATACTGCATTAAGACTTTAAAGCACTTTATATCCATCACAGTCAGGACACATGAAGACTTGTTATCTGGGGAGTCCTCCGTGATGTGCTGTTGTTCACTGTTTATGAAATCTCCATGCAGTGAGGGACTAGAGAGATGGCCGGATGCGTTTGCTCATGGCTTTTGCATTTCAAAGGAAATCGACTGCTTACACTCACACAGTCATTACTGGTACTCCTACATGCACACCAATAATCTATGAGATGGAATGAGACATTGAGAAACTATTACGATTTGTATTAGTAAGTAGACACTTATTCAGTGGTGGAGTGTGACTAAGTCCTCCATCTTTCGGATGAGACATTAAACCAAGGTCCACTCACTGTGGTCATTAAAGATCCCATTTATCACAAAGAGTTGGGGGTTCCCCAGTGTCCTGGCAAAATTCTCAACCGGGCTCTCTCCATCTGGTCACCTAATCATCCCCCAGTAATTGGCTCTATGTTTTCCTCCCTCTTCAACTCAAGCTGATGTGGTGAAACTGGCTGCAATGCATCTTTCAGGTGGGTGCTACACATTCGTAGTGGTGAGATGAGCTCCCCCCTTTCACTGTCAACGGTTTGAGAATGAAAAATAAAGTGTTGTTATGTTATGAAATGTAATCCATTTGAGGCACTTTACTTGACTATTTCCATTTTATGCAATTATGAATGCAATTATGATACATGGTTTGGGTCCCCAGGTCGACAGCACTACAAACATATGCTGATTTTACAGAATATGATGCATTGCTGTAGATTAAACAACCGTAACAGTATATTAAGTAGCTAAAATTAGCTCAACCATAAACATCTACAGCAGTAAACATACACATTAATGAGCAGTATTAGTAGAATAGGTAGTTTTACTTTTGATACTTGTACATGAAAGTACATTGCACATACTTTGGTTAAGTAAGGTTTTGATTGCAAGGTTTTTTCAGTGTGGTATTGCTAATTTTACTTAAGGATCTAATTATTTCAACCAACTATTAGAAACAAAAGATAACTCACCCCTCCCGTGCCCCTGTGTTTGAAAAAAATGCAGTAACTGTGCCCTAATAGTTACCCCAGGGAGGGATAAAACACGATAATGTCCTCTCATTCATCATTTGTCACAGCACATCATGACTTTCTGCATGCTGGTGCACCACCGCCTACAGCGGTCTTCAATGAAGATTATTACCCTTTGAATAATTTCAGATAAAAGGGATCAGCTGTTAAACATTCAATGATGATCATTTTTTCTAATGCAGAGACACCAAGTAGCTGGCTTATCAAGGCCTATACACACTACAGAGGCAGTATGGGGTCTCTATCGTCTATAAATAGATTCATAGTGGATCTCCATCTCTAAACCACGATAAGAAAGCGTGACTGCTTCTTTATAATTGCCAGGACCGTCTAAGAGTGACAAAATGTTTCTCCCAAGCACTATATAAAACAATGGGCTGAAAATAAGCTACCTTTCAAATTTACATAATTAATTATTGATACTGACAAACACTGGACCAAATTAGTCTATGTCAAACTATTCTTCACACTGCATTCATGGCTGAGCCTGCTGTTTCTCACTTGCATTAGACAACAGAAACCCTCTCTGAATTAATCTTGAGCATCACATGCTGAGCTCACTTGATATTTGCTGCAGTAGTTGCAGAAATGGCCACAACTTATCTCACTCCTGTGTGTCCTTACCTGCTTTTACCTTGAAAAGAAAAGAGACTAAGACCCAAGAGACAAGACCCAGACACACACCTGAAAAGTCCACAAGTCAGCAAGAGTGGTGAAGTCCCGACATTTAGATTCAGCCAAAGTGAGATAAGTAAGGGTAAACAAGGACAAAGGAGATGAGGTTGAAGAATTAGGGGACTGTGAAGGTTCAGGAGCAGATGGGTCCATCGATTGGGATTGCAGCTCTCATTCTGTTGCAAACATTCAGTCACACAAACACTATATAAGAAGTGGCAGAATGACAGACAAATAAGGTAGCATGAGCAGATGTTGCTTCTCACTGTGCAGAAAAGAAGATAATAACATCAGCATCATCAAAAGAGATCTGAGATTTTTCATTTTTCATTTTCTATATATATATTTTTTTACATGACGGATCTGTGTAAAATCATGCACACGGGACACCTGAAAAAAGTCAACAGTTGTAGATGAAGGAGAGCTGCTGAAGGGTATAATATGTGTGACTGTGGCTTTGTGCATCTTTGCTCCCAGCAAAGTCTTGCATCTGGACCGTATGTAATCCTGGCATGTACTGTATGTAACGCCCTCTGGTACAGTAAAGTGATGCTATGTGTGCAATGTCAGTGGGTCAATAGTTCGATTTTGTGTTATTTTGAAGCACTATTTAAAACAGCTACAGTATAAAAATCACATCTACTGCATGTTTGATGGACAAATAAAGAAATAACTGCAAATAAGGCCATTAAATATCTCTGAACCATCACATGTAAGAAACCAGTATTGAGGGAAACCAATAAGAAGAAGAGAGTTGCTTGGGCCAAGAAACACGAGGAATAGATATTAGACCAGTGGAAATCTTTACTTTGGTCTGATGAGTCCAGATTTGAGATTTTTGGTTCTGCCTGTCATGTCTTTGTGGGTTGTAGAGAAGTTGAACAGATGGTATCTGCATGTGTTGTTCCCAATGTGAAGCATGGAAGAGGAGGTATGATGGTGTGTGGGTGCTTTGCTGGTGACACTGTTGGCAATTTATTCAAAATTTAAGGCACACTTAAGCAGTATGACTACCATAGTATTCTGCAGTGACCATGCCATCCCATCTGGTTTTCACTACAACAATGACTTAAAATACCCCTCCAGATTATGTAAGGGCCAAGCAAGGGCCAAGTGTATCCACATATATGGGACCTTCTTTTACCATTCTAGTTTACTACCTCATGACACTGACTGAGAGAATCATAAGAGTGTGCAAACCTGTCTTCAAAGCAAACGGTGGCTACTTTGAAGAATCTAAAATATAAAGCATATTTTGGTTTTACGTTTTTGCTTACCACATAATTCCATATGTGTTATTTGATAGTTTTGATGTATTCAGTGTTAATCTACTACTGAATGAGAAGGAGTGTAAAAAAAAACAAAACAAATTGAACATACTTTGTTTCTCAGCATAAATGATTCAGGACAAAGTATCGGGTTTCAAACAAACATCATTTAACACTTGAAGGATTAGTCACCATCTCTTCACTGTTAACCTCTGGACAGCATGAGTCACTACTGCTGATGAGACGTGAGTGACTCTGGAGAAGTGAACAACACAGTTTACAATATGATGATTTGTTGGTGGAAATCTGATTCATTTTAGTTATTAGTAACTAATATTTTTCCTTTTTGCTAGTGTCTGTGTGAATACTACTGTAAAATGAATTGGTTGCAGTCTGTCCATTAATTCCTGATGAAGGACACCTACTAAGTAGTTCAAGTTCACTAAACAATTCGCTACTGCTACTATGGCTGCTGACAGCAGTGAGTCACACGCTGTAATTTGTTTGTGGAAATCTTAATATTGATAGCTGTTAAACATTGTTGTTAAACATACTGTCAGATCAGTCTATTTACTGTTTGTCAACTGTATACAATATTATCGACTTTCAATCTTGCTAGTATAATGTTAACTTTCTGTCTCATCTCATCATCTAGTTGAGCCAAAGGATCCTCTGAGCTGAATGAACTAGAAGTACCTCCTGTTAAAATCTCCTGTTGTATCTAGGGGTTGTCTTAGTGAACGTTTCTATTGCAAAAGAACCAATAATAGAGTTATGGCTTGTGAAAAACTTTGGATTTTTATTTCAAAATGCATGAAAATATATATTAATGGTCCTATTTGTTTATTTTTATTTTATTGATTGACAAGTGATCATGGTGTAAGCAGGATAGCGCCTTTGAGGTGTACATTATTAGGAATTAATGGCTGCCAGAGAAGCCAGAATCAAATCATAAAACTGAAAGAAGCCAAAACGCTCTGCAGAGCTGAGGGTGACATTTGTCAGTGGATATAAATCAGTTACAACCGTAGTCTGACTCCAAATTATGCATTTGAAACAACACTGACATATGTGTGTCTTTCCACAGTCCAGTGTTTTTTTTTTTTTTTTTTTTTTTTTTTTTTGCTACACTTCCCTAATTAGAACAACTCTTAATCAGCTGACGAGGAAGCAGTGTGACTAACAGCTGTGAGTTAGTGTTAGAAATCTCAGACCTTGTTTAGCTCAGTTGGTAGAGCAGCCGCCCCATGTGTGAAGACATCAGTCTCTCTCCCCTCTCTCCCCTGTCACTCTTCAGCTGTCTCTATCCAAAATAAAGCTTGAAAGGGCCTTGGTACACTGAGAAGGTCAGCTGTGTGCTCAGCACCAGGGCTGCGTATTACTCTGTGATATGAAAGGCAAAGTCAATACAGGAGCTTAATGTGGTGTTGAAGGGATATGCAAAAGATGGGGAAAGAAAGAAAGGTTAGATTTAATATGATTGAAAAATTTAAATGGAGAGGGCTAAGATTTGCTCTGATAAATTAGGCAAAGAGACAAAGGGATATGACGGCATTTCCCAACTTTTTATAGCTGGGTGAGCTGATACAACATTTTTTTCCAAGCCAATGCTAAACCTACAGAACTGAGATATAGATAGGGATGAGTTTTGTTTCTTTTTTTACTCTTCCACACTTTTACTCTTGACACTTGGCACAGATGCAAGTGTCAAGAATGCAGCATTATCTCTTTTTGGAACATTTTCCTCTGTTATATTAATGATATCTGCACTCGCTGTTCTAACTGCCACAAGATGAATAAGTGGACTCAAAATTATGTTCAGAGCCTCACACTTAAAAAGATTTAAACTTGAACGCTTGTGTTTGTGCACATCAGTGCTACAACCTGCCATAAATACTCATCCTCTCCTATCAAGATGCCCATATAAGACTCCTAATTAACGCACCCCATTTACACTTTGCTCTCTGTGTTTCTGAGCACTGCTCCTTTGTGACCATCAAAGACAATGATGTGCTGTGTATGGCCACAGCAGACCCTGGATTAATTACGCAGAGGTAGGAGTCATCGCTTCACAACTTCTAATTAACTGCAGATACAAGGAGCATAAAGGGACGAAAGCAGGACAAGATTTGGCTTTAAACTGGCAGGATTTCCATTACAAGGAAGAGTGAGCACTGGGAACGACACACTACAGCTCTAATCCAGTTAACACCATTGTCTTCAGGATTAATTCTGAGAAACACAAGCACTAACAATACCGACCTAAGCCAACCAGTGTTGCATAAAATCGACAGAAGTTCATGCATGCAAAACATTTATGCTTCCATCAAGCAAAGTGTCCTTGTGCAAGAAATACCAAAGCGATCTTTTAAGAAATATCCAGCTCTGAACTAAGACTGAATCTTTTCCACAATACTCTTTCAAGCCCGCTGAATTGGTGGTCTCATTTGGTCCTGTGCATCTGCCCTTCTCTCTATGGTAATCTCCACCACTTTGGATGACACTGAGAGCAAAGATGAGCAGCTGACAGAGACAAGACGGGAGGTTTTCTTCTTCAAAGTGTTACAGCCGATTCGCTGCTCCTCCAGTCCACTGGGCACAAGAGAGACTTCAAGAGCAGGTGTGTGATGATCTATGCATCCTTCTCAATTATAAATGTGATGTTACGCAACAGAAGCTGCATCTACTGTGCTGGAGATGATAGGGGGAAAAAAAGACTAAAATAAACTTGTTCAGAGAAGCCTTGCTTGCATAACTTGACAAAACATGAAACTTGAATTGTTCAGCTCTTTTTTGAACACAGAAGGGAACTTATTTAAGGACTTGTTAAAGCGAGAATGTCCAGTGGTTTGGGTGGCAAAAGATACATCATTTTATAATATTTATAACAGAGCATTTCTGACAGAGCAACACTTACAGCTTATGCAGCTTTAACATCGCTCTGCAAAATATAAACGATTCTATTTCATCTTACTGAAGCAAAATCAATATTTTCCTGTTGAATTCCTACTGGGCCAACATGTTTGGTATATCACTTGACCTTTATTTACTTTATTAGACCCAAAAGATACCATTATAAATGTCTCTTGCACTGAATTGTGTGCTTCTTTCTTATATCGCTGATTTCCCACTCCCTTTGGTGGACAGAGACTGAGAGCTGAAGCAGGATAATTTGCTGTTCAGTAGACGATACCTCAGTTCCTCTGGTGATGGGAAAGACTCCACAGTCACTGATACATAAATACCCACAAGGGGAAAAAGACTGTATGTATGAATAGTCCCCTTCAGACAACGTGGAGCACCATATGGATTTCGTATATACCGAAAAACACATAAATATGTCTCCTGCTGTCTTATAACCCATTTACATAAAATATTAAATAGATCATGATGATCAGGTCCGCTGGGTATATGATTTTTTTTTTTAGTATGTTGAATGTTGTGCATATCACTAAAACATGTGGCAATGTTTTAAAAATGTATGCATAACGAAAGAGGAACATCAAGACGAAACTCAGGGGTACTGAATTGTTTACCTAAAGGCTGTTGTCATCATTTCTTTCATCTCTATTTGCCCACCTCTTTGCGGATGATTGTTTGCGTGAGCACGTGCAAATTTGAGTACAACGGTGACTGTTTACATCAGCCAGCTTGTGCTCGGTCTGTGCGTGCAGTCGCAGGGCTTGAATAAGGACTACAGACTTGGAGGAAGTGGATCAATGTTGGAGAGATTTTTATTTCCAGTCTAATACACACAATTGTACCACATGACGCAGACAATAAAAGGATAGAACAAAATTTTTGCTACCCACTGAATAAATTAATTATTAGTTCACCCACTGACGCTGTTATAGATCATCAGTCTGGGAATTGTTTTGAGGACACTCACTTGCCTCAATTTCCCTGATCTACTTCTATCTGAGCTTGTGATTGACTACATTTCCCAGGATGCCTTTGCCAACACTCTGATAATATGCCCATGCTTGTCACACTCAGATGTGGATTATACTTAAAATGTGAGAAGAAGTGTGAGCCCTTTCAACATTTTTTCATTGATCTCCTGGAGGTTCAAGGAAAACACTCTTCTTTGACTTTAAGGAGTTTGTAGTCTGTGTGCAGGCTAGAATAATCTATATCAAGACCAGAGCAGACAAGAGTGTATATCTACATAACTATTTCTGTCTTTCTCCTCAGCTCCAGCTGAGTTGAAAGTAGTCATTCTTGTCAGTCACAGTCGCCCTATACCTTGCCCGCAACTTCCAGCTGTCCTGTCACCGCCAGGAGTGAATGTCTATATAGGCTCTTTACAGCCCACTCCACTGTTACATATCACCATATCCAAACTCTGGGCTCAAAATAGAATCCAACCTCATTTCATGCCTTGTGAAGCTCTAAATTTGCACTAGAGGGGATAGTACATTTGTGATAGATAGCGAGAGTAAATTAGGAAAAGAACAGAGTCTGTTTGTATGACAAATGTTAAACTTCTCAGTGGAACCTAAAGGGACAATTTCACAGGCAAAGGACAGGCCTAAGAGTGCCACTTCTCACTAGGAGGTAAAGCAAACTTTTCAGCCTGCAGCTCCCCTTTTAGTGTTACGTTATCTTCAAAAGGACCTGCTATTATCTTCATATAAAAAGAACACACATTACAACAACACAAACATTAACCAGTAAGGTAACTGAGGGAAAATAAACTAAAATGACAAGATCAAGTAAATGCCCCAAAACATTACATTTAAGAAGATTTTAAGTGGTAGCATTTTAGCTAAAAGGGTTTTTATGTCCTGTGTCCTGAGGACTCCTCGGGCAGAGAAGGAAGTGATGACATTTAATTTAAAAAAGTGGTTTTTACTTTCCATTTTTCCTGCAAGTGAAAATAGTTCCCTTGTACCATTAAGGCTTAACCTGCAGCAGTGATATCAAATTGGGGCAAATTTCTAATAGGTCTGTGAAAAAGACATCTATTCACGTTCACTCGTGGCTCTGCTGCGTTATGTCAAAGCTGATCACCAACTAGCTGAGGGTCTTTGGTCTAACTTGCCAATCAACTTTATCTTTGATTGAATATAGAAAGTACCATGCATCCATGCAGAAAGAAGAGAAATAGCAGAATGCTAAATCTTAAAGAAAAGATGAGCGAAAAGTGTTTTTTAAATTATATACAGTGCTTTTTAAATGATATACAGATAGCTCAATATACTCTCTCCAGTAAACCTTTCTCCAGTAGCCAGTGACCTTTTCTTTGATACAGACATCAATCTCTTCATCTACAGCCATTTTCAAAGTGGAGTAAGAGTGTTCTTTTTTTCTTTGACATTTTGGCTGTATTTTTTTGTGTGTATCAATCTATTGCAGCAGATAAAGAGAGAGGAGAGCGATGCCACACAAGAGAAGAATCAAACAGTAGACATTGCAGGTACATCAGGTATAGCTGAGCACATATTGTACATAGCTGGGTCCAAACTATATACTAAATACCATATTAAACTAAACACAGGCTGACTGCAGAGCTGTGGCATCCTGGGATGCAGTGTACTCTTCTATCTGCTACATCAAAAGCAAAACTTGCTTTCTCTGCTTTGAGATTGCATTTGCACCACTCAGGTTTTCTCACAGACTTTATATTGTGTCTGGCTCTGTTACACATGCAGACAGCTATGCTCTGGGGGATATTACAGCATCCTGCATGTTTGTGATGTCTGCAGTCTCATATTCAGGATATTTTGATGACCAGAGAAAAAGCTGAGTCACACAGCCACCTTTCATCCTCAGCCTGAGTCATGGCTTACTATCTACTCCGGCTCTACTCGCCCTCTCACTCTGCTTACTCCTCCAGTTTGTTCCAGTTTGGAAAGGTTGTTGGTAAATTAAACAAACAGGCATCTCTTTGCACTCTACTGAGAAGTACCCAACCTCCCACCTCTCCTGAAAATTGGCTGCCTTCAGCATCAGCCCTCCACTCTCCAGCCATTAGCCATTGGTTTCTAGTTGCCAATAGGTCCTGAGCAGTCGGGTCGTGAGTGCTGGGGGAAGCTGTGGGCTGATTCTGCTCAACACATGGCATGCAATTGTGTGCAATGTGTGACAAGAACGACCTCTGTCCCCATGAAGCACAGCTGCATCTAATGTAGGTGGTCCAGAAGGAAGTGAGAGCCTTGTGGAACACGGCATATTTTAATTATACCATAGGTTTGGTTTGTTACTGTACAAACAGAGGTGAGCAAAACACCATTTACTGAAAGGCAAACTGCAATATCAATTAATTTAAGTGACATTTCCCGTAATGCACACAGAAGAATGACTGATGCAACATTGCGAGTCATCATGAAATGTTTTATTTGCAACATGACTGCGGTCCACATAGCCCTATTTTAGGAGACAGACTACGATATATATATGACTCAACTGGTGTTTTTTTGTTTATTTTCTCAACATGGACATTGTGTTTTAGAAATAAACTCACCATTTATGTCATTCAACGTGAAATATTCATGGGCTTTTGGGAAAATTGACAACTGTGTCATAACTCCCAATCAGTTCAATGAAAAACACAACCACTCTAATTAAAAAGCACTTCCATAACAGCTATTATAATTAGGCACTTACATGGAATATGAACTGTTATAGATAATGAGTTGCTTGAATCAGTTTGACGTGCAGTTCTTAAATGAAGTGCATAATTTACCTGCACATAATAAGATAAATTCAGACTGGGGGTGTAAGCAAGTTAAACACACTAACTCCATTTATGCATTTATACATCTATAAATATTAGCAATATTTGTTGTTCCATTTAGTATTTTTGCAACAATTATGACCAACAACTAACCATATGCCCTTTGTAGATGTTCAGCGTATAAAAAGATGAACTATAACAGTGTAAATATACATAACTATGGTAGCTTCTACAGTCAGAAGGCCCCCACAGATAACAACATAAAGTACTGTGTATTTTTCAGCAGCTCTCTTCTTGTGACAAAAATATCTATACTATATTTCAGTCAGGCATCGTGGTCAACCCTGTATTCAAATAGTTTTAATAGAATATTCCCCCTTACTTCAGCATCCCTTCTCTTGTCACAGCACCAGTAGTAACACGAAAAGAAGCAAAGACAAATTCAGTTCTGAGCAGTGGCTGTCTTGTGAAGTCTGCAGTAGTCTCATGTTACGTATAGGCCTATGAATTTTGAAGTAGCCTTGCAGCTGTTTAATATTGCAGTCTCATATGAAATTTACAAAAGTTTCCCACCAGCTGCCAGCTAAAGGCCATCAGCCAGCATATTCCTACTGAATGTATCCGCACCAGAGCAGCTATAAACAAACAAGGGAACAAAAGACTGACAGTTATTAAGACTGGTTTGTCATGACACCAACACAGCAAGAGAGACCTCATAGGCAAAACAACAACACTGCAATCCATCATCCAGCCAGGATCAACGGCAGTTACAACTCGGGCTTTTAAAACTGTGCAAATGTAGTGAAGTTATAGAGAGAAAGAAAATGAAAGCGGGAAATAAAAGCTGCGCTGACAACTCTTTTTCTTCAAAGAATCAACTGCTCCGAGCACTGTCTGACTCAAGGCTCAACAAGCTCCAGTGAAGCAAACATTGGCTCCACTGCCTGCTGCAACCAACAGCAACACTGATGCTTCAACTACTAATTCTCAGTGTGATGGTGAATGCAAATTTAGATTGAGTGAAAATAACGATGAAGATGAGTGACTAACACCATTAGACATGCTCTCTTCATGTTTGGGGAATCACCAACCCTTGCACTTTAGCTTTAAGCCCCATGCATCTGCATAATTTTATTTTTTTTAAGTATATTTTGATGCTGATACTTTTATACTTTTACTTAACAGTTTTTAATGCAGGACTAACTTTACTTGTAGGAGTTTTTCTTCTTCCACCACTGCCCACAGACTTAAGATTAATACACACTATACATGCAGTTATTTAACTTTCCTGTCCTCCAGCTCCAACTCCATCCACCCACATAAAGCATCTAACTATGTCCATCAAGCTGCGGCTCCAACTCACTATTATAGCTTGCACTCCAGGGCTGATATCCATAGTAGCCGGTGATTCTCAGTATTCGCTCCTCTATGGATGCGCTGTTGATGTCCTCAACTGAGCGGGAGGACTTGAGGTCCTCTTTGATGGCCTCGTCCACCACCAGGTACTTGAGCTGTCTGAGCTGAGGGCTGATGTCCGAAAGCCTTCTGGGGCTCACGTCGGGCGACTTGCGCATCCCGCTGGGAAGAAAGAACAAGGGTTGGCGGTGTTAGAAGACAAAGTGAGGCCGCTTTGCAAAGAATAAGGGGGAGCTTGTAAACCGTATAGGAGTCGATAAGACAAGAGTCCTTTTTATGGTAAAGCAGGAAAGTCCGGGCTCTATATTCCACAGAGACCGGCGTTCAGGGCCCCTGCAGCGCCTCTCTTGTACAGTACATAAATCATCATCCTTCACTGGCCCTACATCCGCGCAACAACAGTGTAAAAGACACTAAACGAAAGTGACTGGTCCTGCAAATGTTGTATACTATGCACTGTGCAACTTCTATTATAGGCTTATAGGAATTGGAAACTAATGAATCGATCATGTGTGATTTGTGGAGACGGAGGAGGAACACTTGTGACAGCTTCATGTACAGGCAGTGGAGCACAAAACTGCGCACAGCTTACCACAGAGTAGCCTATCAAATATGATTTTATCATGCAGAGGAGACAAATACTTTCCCAGCAGGTGAGATACGATGAAAAATATACAATTTAATACTGCAGCAATAAAACTCTGTCGTATATTGTACCTGACAAAGCTGTTATGAAACCATCAACATGTGAAAATAAATTCTGATTTACTGACCTACTCGGTGCGTAAAATCTCTCCAGGCGCTGCCATCCTAATCATAGCCCGTATGATGTCTGTGGAATTGCAATCTGACTCACAACTATTATTATCAGCCAATAACCCCCAGTTCAATTAAAACAGAGCGAATAACGCTTGGACTCCACAACTTTAGAGAATATTCTGCTCAATAAAGTCAATTTACTTTATCAAAGCACCTGTTAAATCAAGTGCGCAACAGGTGTGGCCTGACTTCTGCAGTTCGATTTGCCGGTAGATTTGTAAAAGTTTAAATGTCTTACATCGGCATCAAAGTAGTTGGAGGTCCAAGGTAGCACATACAGTCCCGGTGGGGCCGTCCGACCCGGTCCCACACGGTGCCCTCTCCATCACCGTACATCCTCAAGGCCACTGAGCAGGGCAGCTACTGCAAATCTAAATCCTCATCAAGGCTGACGGGAAGATAAGTGCCATCGTCCTGCTCCTTCTCACACCCACAAACATATGCTACTCCAGCGCACACTGTTTCAACGTTGAAAGGGTGCGCTCTGCTCTGGATGTTGCTGGGTCCTGGAGGCACTGCAACAGCGCCACCTACCGGATCCCACTGGAATTATCATGATTTGTAAATCTGAAATACAGAGGACGAATTATACCAGCTGCTCTCCTTAACCTGGGGTGCTTGAACCCACGAGAACAGTCATGTATCCAAGGGCTCCAGCAATATGCTGGTTAAGGTCGTATAAAAATAAGCACTTTGCAATAGTTATTCTCTCTTCTTTGGTAAAATACAGGATAGAACTGGATTTGTTGCCCTCCTAGGGGTCCAGAAGGGTTTGTGGTCCCTGAATCTCAAACTGCACACACTGACTTAGTTCTCTTCCTTAAGCTGTAGCTGAACTGGTGTAAAAGTCAAAAAAGTAACCTGTAAAGCACATACTACTCAGTATAAATCAGCAGTCATACCTTACAAATGTGCATTTTCTAATCCCTTTCTCACAACCTGTCACATTCAGACAGGAGCAGAAAGTTTCCCTGGCTCAAGTCAAAAACAAAACAACAACAACAAAAAAAACATAACTGTAATCTGAAGTGTGATTTAAGTGTTTTTTATTTTATTTCTGGCCCAGAACAGTATCGAGTGTTCTGGCTGGTATTAAAAAAAATCAAGCAAAAACACAGGATGAGAATGTGAAGCCGATTGTCTTGATAAAACTGTTTATGCATCCATCGTAATACCCAATACTAAGACTGAAAAGTTGTCTTCTTGGTAATTCCATTGTTGTTGTAACTTTTTGCTTATGGTATTTGTGCTGTGTGGGTGTGAAATAATTTATTTCCCTCCTGTATCATGCATCTCACTGCATAACTCCAGGCTGTTGTAGATGTTTTTCAGCATAGGTTTGAGAAATAAAGATAACCTTTGCAGCAGCTATCACTATAGATTTTTTTCAACAACTCGCAGGCCACTGGGGTTCATTATTCACAGTGTGCGCATTACAAGATGATGGAAGGGCCTGTATTGCAAATGTCTGGCTGAACAGAGGTAGAAATAAAACAGTAGAAATTGTTGTTTCTATTCAACACCACAGACTCAAAGACAATTACAGGGATTGATTAGATCCAATCACAGCTCCGCTTCCAGTAATGGAGTAATTATGTTCACTGGCAGTGATTATATCTACATGGAAATTAAAATCAAGTAACTATCATTGTCTCTTGTGTTCTGATGTGTGAAACGTGCAGCTATAACAGTACGAGTAGAAGGTTTAACATGCTCCCTCGTATTTTAAAACAAAGTGTATCCTGACTTTTAACAAAGTATTCAAATGACTGTGAAGTTAGAGGTAACTTACGTTTCATGCTGACTTTGTATACATTTTGGCAAAGTTTACATAAAATGTTGTCTTCTGCCCCTGTAAATAAACTTAAGCAGTACATGCAGTACCAACAGCGAGGATGAGTGGAGTTCTACCTTGTATGAATGGGGTCGTGTTGCCCATAGGTCCCAGGTCTGTGGTCCACCCGCTGCATTGCGTCGGCATTCTCTGAGCTCCTGCAGAGAGCAGCACAAGTACACCTCCTGTTTTTTGAAGTCAGGTTTTGCATCGATCAATGACCAGCCACGGCTCACACAGTGGGTGGGGTGGGGTGGGGTGGGGGGTGGTGGTGGGGGGGGACCTGTGCTTACTCGAGCAAAAAAGTGGAGTCTAGTCATCGATAAGAGGGTCAACACCCCCCATCGACAGTCGTAGGGAGGAGAGGATCAGGTTCATCTTGCAGAATGCACCTCTCAACTTCACAGCTCAGCCAAAGACAAATCAATTTGCACTGTTCGACCTTCTGCTTTGCCAAAACTAACATAATGTGAACACCTTTCCTGTGAGACACAGCCAGCCCATAAATATCAAAACAGATTAAAGGTGCACTGATATATTCATTCACTGCCATCCAGTATACCATCTTCCACTTCAGCAGTCCTCTAGTAGCGAATTAATTGGTGCCCCAATCTACAGGGCGCTGCACTCCTTTCTAAATATGGATCAGAGATGGGGAGATGTGAGCCAAAGCCCAAGGCCAAGAAACATAAAATGAACACAGTGGTAGAGATCCAAATTTTGCTTCACACACCGCACACAAGAAACTAATGAAGATAATAACTCATTGGCAAGTTATTAAAGTAACTGAATTTCCATGAACTTCCAGGTTTGATGGAGCCTTTTACAGAACAGGCATTTTGACTTGAAGTAACATGAAAAGCGCAGGTGTAACTAATGTAGTTAACAATGACTCAGCCTCACTGAATGTCTTAGTCATTCCAATTAGCCAGCATGCACCGCACAGTACACGGGTCCTGGAACTGACTCGCCCAAATAGAATAAAATCATTATTAACATAATTAGTTACACCTGTGCTTTTATTAAAACTATTTTTTAATAATGTGTTGACCTCACTGGCATAGGTAACACCCAAATAGTGTACTGTAGAACCTTTGTTAATGTTACACCTGTGCTAGTCAAAATGTCTCCTAATATTACTTATATATTACTATCACTGTACTAACTCTACAGTTTAGTTAATAGAAATGTGCTAATCTTCTGTATATCAGTTTTACAAGATGTTCACTATATATGTATGTTTGGATATTAATTGTGATCTTTTTTATTCTTATAAGTTAAAATAAAATATATTTTTTGTTTTATTATATGGAGGAACTGCATTATTTTCTTTCTTTCATTCTCTTTGAGAGGAATTAACATATGTAGATGCTAAAGGGCATGGAAATGCTCTTTGAAACTGCACAGCTGTTACTGGATTTAATAGGCCTTTTTCACAGAAGACATTTTCACTTGTCATAGTAGGAAAAGTCTTACGAATTAACGAAGGTCCTGTCCTAATCAGGTGTCCCAATAAGCCTTGACTGTGTGACAGTTAGCCAGCATAAACCACCTACTAGCACCCTGAAACCAGCCATTGTTTGTTTTAAAATGTATACCTGTGCGTTGAAATGCCTTTTGTTAAAAAGCTTGTTACACATCTCTCAAGGGAGCATTATTTGCAAAATTTCTGCAGTTTTCTCCTGAGTATATAAGATGGCCAGTATACCTCTACAAACAGAGGGGATTTAAAGTGAGAGGGCGGCAGGTTACTTGTGGTCAAAGTGACACTGTGTGTAGTCAAAGAGAAGAGAGAAGAGATTTCACTATCCTTCATTATAACCTGCCCTCTAGCTCTTCTCTGTAGCCTAAAAGCTTGTACACTTCAGTGCTTAGTCAGAAACAAACACCAGCATGTTATAACCCATGATCTAATTTCTCAGTCATTTCCATTCCATCCTCCAGTTTCATGCAATTTAAAAAAGCATGATGTAAATCCTCTCGCTTCTCACCATCAATATTTAATGCACCGCTCAGCCTGGAAACAGTGTGACAGACCACTGCTGATTGGCCAATGCAGAAAGACAAGTGAAACTCTGAGCCAGTAAAAAAGGTCATGTTCATTACTGTGTATTTAAGTACTTAGTGGGTTTTGTAAACATTTAATTTCTCATTACCCAGCGTTTAATTACGGTATTTTGCATATGCCAACATGAAAACCAATTTATTGTTATAATCCAGAAAGACACAGAACTATTCCTCTGCTGATGAACAAGACATTATCTGTTTAAACGTTATTTCAGCCAGGAGGAAACATAACCTTTATGGAATCGGCACCCTGTAGTCCCAAAGGCCTCTGTGATTTCTTTAGGGTATATTTGTTATTCTGCTGCCATTATTGGTAAGGTTGACACGCAGCTGGAGAGTGGCCAGAATCTCTGTGGATGAGAGGGCCTGCTGATGCTATTATGTGTCAACATCGTGAACCAGTTAGCTGCAAAGGCGGGCAGCTCCAGTGGAGAGAAAAGATTGGCATCTTCTGTTTTTCTTCTCTGGCCTGCCCTCATTTCCATTCTTAGATGATCCGCTTTTAGTGTTGCTGACAAATGAAAACCAGACGTAAAATATATGATTAAAGTACTGGAAGTGTCCATGCATAGCTCCTTCTCTGTTGTGCTGCCATTAATAAGAAAAGACGCCTCTGATATACCAGCAAAGTGGCACTTCAGAGGTGCTTTTAAGCTGAAGTCTTCAGGTCTCTTTGGTTCTGTAAAATGTTTTCCCACAAGCACATAGATAAGAAATTCTGCTCTGCTCACAGCCACCAAAAACTGTTATCAGTCCCTCCCACCACATTTGACCATTAGGCACCCATAGTCATATTGTTATTTGAAATACAGCATGTTTTTATCCATTATTGTCCAGCTCTTTACTTCTTCCCCACATACATATTTACATGCCATATTAAAGCATTATTCCTTTATTAGACTGAAAACGCACTCTTATTCTTTACATGTAAACCCTCCTGGTTTTTCTGCCCTAGACAATGTTCACCTCCATTGCCAGAAATGCCTGTTTTGCATTTTAGTTGCCCATTTTGCCAAAAGGGATTTGGATTAGTCACCCTATGCTGGCAAGGGAAAAGTGTCCGAGTCCTGGAGGTTGTCTGACATTTCACTTGAGCCAGGTAATTGCTTCTTTTTAATATTTATAACCAATTATTTTTGTTTTGTTGCCGGTGTGAGGACAAGATCTTGAAAATCACAATTGTTTCTGTGTCAGCCATTTGTTATTATAGAGACAATGATAGAATTAGATAACTGACATTAAAAATTAAACCTGCAGTATTGTTATTTCATGTGCTTCTGATTTGATACAAACTGTGGGTCAAAGGCACATCTGCATGCCATTTGTCAATAAATCAGTGGCAGTTTTCCCACTGTCTTTACATGCTTGCTCTCCTGGTTGTCTCACTGCAGTTTTCATAGTGAATAAATGCGCATGTGCCTTTCTGTGTGAAACATGTGAAATGTGTGTCTTGACGTTCTCATAACATTACACACACTGCAGAGACGGAGGTTTTACTGCAGAACAGTTGCGAGTGAGAGAATGCCCATGGCTGCAACATCCATCCTCCCCTCCTTCTTTTCTCTCCTCCCTTCTTCTGGTCCTGTCAGTTTGTCTCACCTCTTATACATACAAGACAGGGGTAACTAGGGCAGTGTGTATGTCCTGCTAAGTGCTTACTATCTGCATGTCCGTACATACAGTATATACAGTGTATGTGTTTTATTTAAGGCAAGAACATAAGACCGCTTTGCACAACCAAAACCTTAAATGCACACTTCACTGTCTTCACGAAAAGAAAGCATTGTGTTTGCAGTAGCAAATGAGCACTGTTAGAGAGTTAGCAGTGGGGAATGTTTGTGCTTGAGGCCTCCTGCATTCCCATAGTCCCAGTGTGTGTGTTGGGCTATAAATAGAGCTGCTACACCACCAGAAAGCGGTGCTATAGGGTAGATGCTAGTTG
Source organism: Protonibea diacanthus (assembly GCA_028641955.1). Classification (NCBI taxonomy): domain Eukaryota; kingdom Metazoa; phylum Chordata; class Actinopteri; family Sciaenidae; genus Protonibea; species Protonibea diacanthus. Next base: position 14,794,241 of record CM053989.1, read on the forward strand.
TCGTCTCAGTACAGCCCAACCCACCCCCTGTCCTGGATGACCCCTGAGTCCCCGAGACCACTGGTGGATGAGAAGCCAAAGTTCCAACAATTGACTTGTTATAAAATCTGACTGATGAAATGTCAAGCATTGCACAAATTCTCGATTCTGCAGTGTGTGTTACTCTTGGGATTTGCTGGAATGAGTGTCTTGCATTATTTGTACGCTAATGCCGCATCCAGACTCCTTAAAGAAAATCTCTAGATTCGGTATAATCACGCATTTGTCACTTGCAGCACTGTTGCAGGATTAAAAATAAGGCTGTTTTTTTTTTTTTTTTATCTTCACAGCTCTGGCTCAGGTAGTCTCGTGTGTGCATATGCATGAAGCAAAAAGATCAAATAGCAATATTAATGACGGGAAGCAGTGAGTACATTTCAGTCCAGTGTGTAAAAATGGGCCTTCAGGGTATAGTCCTGTTCTGCCCTGATACACTGCTGACTGACAGCCTGGCTGTATCTACTGACAATTGTACTGCATGTCCATGTATGTGTGTGGGTAGAAATTAAAATTAAATAAAGCAGAGAAATTATGGGACATTGCAAGGTGTCCCAAAGAGTAGGTGTGCTTTAGCTGACCACGTACCAAGTCTCAGGAGTCAGCAAATACGATTCAATTCAGCTGTAAGCGCACAACTTGCTTGTGCATGCAGAACATTTCATTTCTGACAAAAGGATGCTCTCTCTTATTTTTATCTGTACATGTGAACAGGCATTTAACGCTCTCACAAATCCACAAAACTCACCAACTCATTAATTCACACTTAGCAGGCTGCAGATTTGCCACAAGGGAGCACTTTCAGACTCTGGTTCTACACATGGCAACCTGTGAAGCGGCAGCAGATTACCCATGCAAATGTACAAATGTCAAAGCGACCTCCTACAGGGAAATAAAGTGATTACTGTTATAATTTTACGCTGCCACCTGCAGGCAATGGATGGTATAGCAGCATATTTTTAGAGCTACTTCTGCACAATGTGATTTTTAAAATAAATGTTACAACTTGCACAGAGGCTGGGAATCACTGCTATGAATAAATCATAAGACTGTGAACGGCTGATAAATGTGTAAGTGTGCTGACTACCCTCTTCAGTGCAGGTAAACTTTATTTGACTCTTTTTACTGTTGATAACCATGATTTTGTTATTTTTCTCATTAGTTCTTGGTTCTTTCCAAACAACAATTTGTCATGCTATATGTTATGCATTGACTGTAAATATGATTGTGATTGTCTAATGGCTGTCAAAGGCTAATGATGAACTTTGCTTCGTTTTGTACAGAAGCCAGGCTGTGATAAGTGATTTATTTATTTATTTGTGCAAATAAGTAGTTTTATGGTGACCACTGACTACTGTAGCACGTCAGTGTTTCTAATGTTATTGCTTAAATATACTTTAAGCAGGGCTCAACTGATTTAAAGGGTTTGTTTATAGAAGTCAAATGAGGCCAGGGAGTAAATTGCATGTGGCTCTCAATTGTTGTGTTGTTGTGTGCTCTGAGTCTGCTCTGTAATCTTTTTTTTTTTTTTAAAGTGTAACTTCCATAAATGTACAGCATCTAACATAAATTCAGTAGATTACATATTTTAAAGCAGAAATTCTGATCTGATTACAGTGATTTGTCATTATGTAAATGAACAGACACAATTGCTATTCAGTGCCCATTGTGAATATGGAGGATTTGTACTGTATGAAACTTGCTGACACCCTCAGCAGTTATTTTCAATTACTGTGCGCCCACAGGTAATTGTGTTCACACAATGTGCATCCAATAAATATGTTGCCAGGAGCTGCCTTCCCCTCATCTTTATTCAGGCAATTAAACTTGATAACATGGATGTCGGCTCAGAGGCTCTGTAGTGAGAGGTGACTGCATGTCAGAGGTAATTACACTTCTGTTCAATAAGAAATACAGCTGTTGAATAAAACAAAAGTGATGCGTTTCTTTCAGCAAGCTAAACGAATAACGAATTAAATCCACTCTCTACAGAGAGACACATGCAGCACGTAGCCATAAAATGCAACATATTCTAATCTGTAGCACTGGAATGAATTCTGAGGTTGAAAGGAAACACATTTTATAGAGATTTTATGCAGATTTATTTGTGCTGTATATTGTAGTAAAACCAAAGACAGTAATATGTACTGCACATTTTAGTTCTTTGACGGTCTATGCAGGTCCTCATCATGAATCAGTGTCTTTCAAGAGCCAACAATGTCCTCTCTTTTATGAAGTACCACATATAATGAGTCTGATGTGCAAATCATTGCTTCTTATGCTCAAATAAGAAAGCATTTCCTGTTAATCACTGGCTGAGATATCGGCGGCACTCTTGTTGACCTCCAACTTCAATTACTGCTCTTCTGTGATGGAGACAAAGATGTGCTGAACGCAGTCCACATCACCCATTTCATATTCAAAGATGAAACCAATGACTAAAATAGTGTATTCAAGTACCAACAATTTGAGTCTTTCTTTAAAAATGCTACCCGAGACCCGGCAGATAATCACATTCATTTCCATTTGTTCTTTTCTCCAATTGCTCAAGTGGTTTCGTGTGTTCAGAAGCCTGGCAATTGTCCAAAACTCTCAGCCTCTTTTGAAGTACACTTTTATGGTAAATACATGTTATATAACACATGTACTGCTGCAGGGAGAAAGCTGAAACTGCTGTGAGAACACAATACCCACAACCTACTACTGGATCAGCTAGTTACAATACTCTCTGATAAAATGAACAAAAGAGTCAGATTAAGTAATAATAAACCAACACTTTATTTAAGACACACTGATATTTTTACAGTTCATGGGTTAACTTTTGATGCTGAAATGACTTTTACATAAAACCTTGGTGCTCCATGGCGATCTTGTGTTACAATATCAATATCGTAAGACTAAAATACTCCACAGTGTATATGAATCTACAGCATGTACCACGACAACTGAGTTGATATGTACAGAAACCAATGATTTCAAATATTCCAGACATGTTCAGCATAAATAAATATTGTCAGTGTGCTTCAGTTCGTAATCCTTGACACAATGTTTACTCCCTGAACAGAACTAGAACTACTTCACTCGACAGCTCACATCTTCAAGACAAACTGTATGTGCATGACGAACACTGCCGAAGACAGTAACGCTGAAGGGTCGGAGCCATGACATCCATCTATTTACTGTATTTATGAAACAGTGAAACAGCTTACAGTAAAAGAGAAATCCCTTTTTCTCAGCAGACAATATGAACAGCATCAATGCTTCACAGTTACATACATGAAGGCCTAGACTGGTGAACAAAAACATGAAATACAATCCCGCTGATCTATTAAAATACAATATTAAAGATCAGCGGGTAAACTCAAATGATGACACTGTCAAAGCTAATGTTACAAGCAGTCATGACACTTTGCCACAGCTCACCTGTACACACTTTTTTTTTTTTCAAACAGACTTGTCACTCCTAAACTAACAGAGCCTGCAGAGCAGCAAGGAGTAATGCTGCACTCTGGTCAGGCCTTGAATCTCCCTGTAGCAAACGGCATAAAAAAAACTTTACATTCAAGACTTCATAAAAGGCTGCAACTGTGTCTTGATGTGGCGATGTGACAGAGAAAGATGAGGTCAGAACTTCGGCGCAATACACAGACTGAGACGCTGTTAGAATTCAAAACAAATGGACGCCTTCCTATTAAATGTGCTAAAAAGTTTATAGGACTTACAATCTGCATTAAAGCAGTATGATTTTGTGCCAAACATAATATTAAAAGGACAGATAATGGCATGGAATTAATAAATCTGCCACAACATTTTCCGCCAAATACAATTACTTTTAAAAATATGCAGAGGAGTGCTACGTCATACAAACTTGCAAGCGTATGTGCACTGGTTTAAATTCCAAATATGGAAAGTTATCCTTAGTTGATGAACAGATTAAAAATTGATGATAATCAGAACTGGGATGTTTTAATTGCACTCCTGCTGCTTTTAAAGTTTTCCTTATTATACCGTTTCAAGTACAGAATTAATTTAAATAATTACTCAAAAAATTGTGTAAACCTTCCTCATCTCATATTCAAAAATATACATTTCGAAATTCAATTATGTAAATACAGTAAAGTAGTTACTCCTCAACTCCTCAAGTTCCAAGCCTTTGCAGATCATCCACAATAAAAGCAAAGTATTATTTTTCCATTAAAAATATCTCCCATTTTTACGGAGGAAATCTTTGGAACCGTGACCCTTATCTTTCTGTACTGCTGCCTGGCTCCAGGACATGTGCAAACTTATTTGACAGTAAAATGCTACGGGCCGGCTGTGGTTCCCTTTTTAAGCTAGACTAACCGCGCTTCCCTTTTTACTCAGTCCAGCACACAATAATCCATTCAGATAAATCAATAGGTTATAGTGCATATCATTACACACGGACAACTTTGAAATACCACTGCAACAGGTTGAGAAAAAATACACACATCTGCAGACAAACATTTTCCCTCACAATGAAATGTGACGATGTGGAGTGCAACCACAGTTAACACCTTTATAAAGATGAGCCAAAAATGCTACAAAACATAAAATGTAATTATGTTTTTTTACACGCAGGTTCTTTTGGAAACCTTCATAGTGAAACATGTCGCACTTTCAGGTTATCTTCCTCTGAGGTCAGCCTACTCATTGTTCATGAGATGTCTATTCTTTCACATGCTTTGTTCAGGATCGACTGAAACCTGCCTTTCAGTCAACCATGTGACCATGTGACCATGGGACGTTATGCAATGGAAAAACAGGCCCCCCTGAAACTTTCAGTACCTTTTCAAAAAACATCAATAGCAGCCAGTCCAATTGTAAAGAATCCAATAAAGCATTTCAGATCTTACCAAGCAACAAACCTTGATCAGTTTGCAACAAGGAAAGCCAGAAAACATGTCATGGAACATTTCTTCTTGGTTGCCTATTACTTAGTTGTTGTTTTTTTTGTGTTTTTGCTACACTTTGGCTCATCTTTAATACATGTGTTAATTCTAGATGGCATTATACTGTACATCTTAAAACATTTACCTGATTATGTACATTCCACGTACCTGTCAAGCAACTCTATTTATAAGTTACATAAATATTAATGTACTACTTTGTGACAGACTACAGAGAATTGTCTTACATTTCTGCTAGATTTAAGAGGCCAATTACTTTCTAAAATGTTCCTAAGTATGCAATAAATAATCCAGCTCATAAAGGAGCTTAGCGCTTGTGAGTCATAAATACAGCAGAAGGCTTTTGTTTTACCACTGAGTTTGTCTTCAGGATCGCTGTTAAAATATTAATGTTCTCCCTAATTAATGCGCATAAATTTAATCTCTGCTGCATAGCACTATTTCATCAGTATTGTGGTTTTGTAACGGAGATTGATCTGAATAGTCTCAACTAGTTTTACTAATAATTTTGAAGGGCTGAGTTTTGCGAATGGCCTATAGCCGAGATGTATGATGTACTCATTCTATCTACTTATTGTCTTGCCTGCATTATCCCCCTACTTTCACATTTTCATCCTTTAGTAGATGTTTGGTTTTACTGGATCATGGGATCGTCGTTGGGAGAGACCAGAGTTGAGACACTAACAAACGGATGGGTTTTGTCCTCGGTGTGGGCCGTGGCTCTTTTGGACATAGTAGTGAAGGACAGGTGGTCGTGCTCCAAAATGGCGAGGCGGTCCTGCGGCTTCTCCTTCTTCAGGTAGAACATCTTTCTCAGCTGCTTCAGTTGCTGCAGCTCGCAGAAGGTCTCCAGCACCACCAGCATGACTATCAGACCCAGGATCAGGTAGACTGGTGACACAAACACAACAGGCAGGATGAGTGATTAGGTGCAGTAAGTAGTATTGTTAAATGTCACCACATCACTAACAAAGATTGATTATGCTTCTTTAATCTGGAAGAAATCACTGTGACATTCATCTAGATTCAAGTCTGTTTTTAGAACAGTGAGTATTTTTAGAAGGATTTAATACAGTCTATACTATTTCATCTTTTATTGAATTACTGTAGAATTTTACATTACGATTTTTCACTATGGCAGCTGCTGATGAAATTTGGCTTTTATATTTACACAGTAAGACTAAAAAAATAACAAGCAACTTTTTTCTTCACTATTGTCCCGCCACTTGTTGTTTACATGAACTGACACAAGAGGGCAGTGGAGTACATGCTTTGTCAAACAGTGAACTAGGAAGAAAACCAAGGAAACAATTTCAGCTAATGATGGAAACCCCCTCCATAAACATTCAACGATCAGTGCCAGCAGTAAAAACGTTCACGACTGGCTTTCCCTTTCACTTTTTTTCTCCATCTTTGGCTACATCCAACATAAAAAAAACCCGTAAAAACCCCTAGAAGCCAACGGTGCATCTAGACAGGTGTTTGGACTATATAAACCACAAACCAATGACTGGATTTGTACTTTAACTATATATACTCAAAACAGTAGGGGTATTACAGCACTACTGAATTAGGAAAATATATTTGAAATCCCCTTTTCCAAGAAAAAATATTAAAGTATTGTCTAGCATTTCCAGGAAGTGACATGTTTTCCTGTACATTTGTATTTAAGCATTCTTATTATTAACCATTCTTTTTGATGCACTCAGTTGAGAAAGCAGAACATGCACAGATACTATACAGTGTGATACTCTAAATGCAATGACAAAAGCAATGATTACTTATTTGTAGTGAACTCTGGTTTACTGCTCCAAATGTTACATATATAGTACTGACGTCACTTCTGATACATAAGTGTAATTTTTCAGAGGAAAGCTGTACAAATGTGTCTGTTATTCATGCAAACAAACACTCTGTCACAGCTCTGCTTCCTCCTACAGACTGACGTCTCTTTAGCTGGTGTACCACACACCCACGCCCACACGCAGGTGACAGCTCAGTGGAGTAACGTTTGGTATTCATGCAGGCCCAGAGCTTGAATGTGACTTCTTTTTAACAATTCTAGTCGATATTAGCCCGGGCAATGCTGCTGACAGCAAGCTGCACAATCATCTAGAAAGTGCTTCGCTGCTCTCCATTTGGCTGGGGGTCATTTTTTAAATCTTGCACCACACTGTTGTCTTAGATTAATAGGACTTCAAAACATTTAGGGAAAAAGCACAAAGGATGTCAAAAAAATGTGGCTTTGTCAGCAGCTTAAAAATAGCCAGTGTGTAAAAGCTACTCCAAATAGCTATTGCAACTGCTTCCTTTTTAATGTTTACAGGTTTGCAGTGAAAAGGTTTCTGTCAGAATGTTCTTAATAATATCATTGATCATTTTTTGGTGTAACTCTTGTAATAGTGGCCTTTTTAAAAAATCAGTAGCGTTGATTTCAACTGTGTCTGCCAGGGCAATACAACTTCAAATCACTTCTCCTTTGGCCTTTGTGTGTTTCCCAAATTAAAGTGCAATAACTGATTTGTGATTTTAATGCGAGTCCAGCTGAAACAAAAACACTACTGTTGTATATACTACATGCTAGATTTACAGGTCTGCACCTATACACCTGTAAATCTTAAGTTAAGTTGAGTCTTATCCATCAATCTATGACAATATAACATTGTATATCCGAATCCTACATGCATACTTGGAGCTTTGAATAATGTACACAAGTTTACACAAGTTTTTACGTGACCGGTCAGAAAATAGAAACAGCTTATTGCGCCACACCTCATAAGGTCAAAGTTCTCCGTCACAAAAGCTGCTATATGTGACATTCCCACGCCAATAAATCATTAATTCTGAGACACAGGGACTATTAAACAAAGTGTTTGTTTAACCACACTATATGTTATATTGTATGGTGCAGTGTAATATAGAAGATAAGATATATTATAGAAGATTTTTTTTTTTTTATAGTTTTACTACTTCATAGTTCAAATAATAAAGAGGGTAGTGTCCTTCCAGTAAAAACAAAGAAAACAGTCATATCCTCTTTGTAACAGGAAGATGGAATTGTATCGTTAGAGTTTATGAGAAATGTGGTCCTGATTTAGAGAGAGGCACTCTGTGCCTTTAGCATGTGCTAAAGCTGCACTGCAATTGATCAACTAGCTATCGACTATTACATTGATCAACAACTATTTTGAGAATCGATTAATCGTTTTGAGCCTTTTAAAAAAAAAAAAAAAAAATGAAAAAACGTTTTTGTTTTTTTTTAAATTTTATCTTCTAAAATGAGGATGCATTCTGCTTTCTGTGAACCTCTATGACAGTATGGTTAATATGTTTGGGTTGAGGATGTCGTCTTGGGCTTTTTTTCTGATAATTTATGGACCAAATAACTAATCAATCATCAAGAAACTGATCAAAATATAAACAAAGAGTGAAAATAATAATTAGTTATGATATATGCTTGTTACAGTGCTTCACATTGTACCATAACAAACAATAAGGATCAAAAAGGACCGCCAAATTAATATGAGACCTTACAGCTACCACCACCTTGCCAAGGAAATAGCTTTAAGCACGAAGAATAATAAGCACTCACCAGTGATGCCCACTTTGTAGAGCTCCCTGAACTTCTGATTCACGGCCTCTCCAGGTACGTAATCTCCCAAGCCGATGGTGCTGAGGGAAATGAAGCAGAAGTAGAAGGACTCCAGGAAGTTCCAGTTCTCCTCCAGTGCTGAGAAGATGGCAGCAGGGATGAGGAAGAAGCAAGAGACGGCCAACAAGGCGAGCAGAGTTGCATGAACGATGGCCACCAGTGGCTTGGACAGGCCCCAGTGTGTGTGGATGTACATGATTGGCCTCCGTGTGCTGAACACCATGATCCTTTGCACCACAGCCGTGAGGAAGAGGAGAGTGAAGGGGATGCCAATCACAGAGTAGATGATGCAAAAGGCCTTACCACCATCAGAGAGCGGTGCTGTGTGACCATATCCTGCAGGACAAACAGGACAGGACATGTTTCAGTTACAGTTCAGAAAGGTGTTTCAACCAACTCACACGGCAGATTATATAAACCTACAAACATACCCAATGACACAGCAATAACGAAACAAATGGAAACAAAAGTACTTTGTAAGGAGAAGAGAATATTTTTCTAGCAATATTAAATTGTGACTTATTAGTTCTGCACCTATTACTGATGATATAGCAAAAAATAAATCAATGCATTCGATTTTCAAGATTGGAAACCTTCCTCAGTGTGGTACACTGTATATCAAACACTATGAGGTGTTAAAGTGGAACTTGGTCAGCGGTTAAAGTGTCCTCCACATCTCCTTCCTACTTCTCAAAATGTGCCTCAAAACGGTTTCGTACAATCTTAAATTCAAAGATTTAGGGGTTTTACGCTGTTGGAGATATCTATAATACTGTTATTGCAGCTCTTTTGGGACACATTTATGGCTTATTTAAACTTCTACAGAGAGGGGTTGGCTAAGTATATATGCTCTGTTAAAACAAAACTCATGAACTTTCACTGAGAAGTAAAACAACAGGGACAGACAGAACCATTAATTAAATATGACACTCATTAAACAGACGAACAGACGATAAATAAAAGGCCCCCGCTCAGTTAAAGCAGACGCAGGTGAAGCAGGTTGAGGATGATTGCTGCGAAAAATCTTCAAGTTCTGTCGATGTGAAGGAGGTACTGCTGTTAAACCTAGCACGTTCTTGTCAAGTGGACCTAACAAGAGTGCTAAAAATACCATGACTTGCAAACATGAGTGTGCAAATGAGGACATAAGAGTCAACAAACCAACTATTACTGTTAGGAATAAGATCAATGTATGGCTCAATGTAAGTTTCAGATGTAAAAAGTGTCAGCTCTCTATCTGATCTAGATGTCTGTCATTTCTTTGTTTAGCCAGCAACAGAATTTTGTTGAGACTCAAACATGAATAGTTTTTCGCAGACAGGTGGCCACTGACGTTAGACGGTATCTGCACAATCGCATACGCATGTTGAAACCTCACAGATAACTTGTGCCATGTGGCAGGACTAAAGTTCTTCATGTATCTTCACTGACAAGCATCTGCAAGATATGCTATTTGTGCAATGCCAGATAACAGAAACTATGCAGAGTCGCAATGCATGAAAAGAACTATTTATTTAAGTGCTCTGCCTCATTTAAAAGAGGATCATGATGTTGACAAAGACTGACGTTTGTGTACTTCTTTTCCTGAATCACCAGCTTTTGTCTGGAAAGCAAAAATATACTGTAAACTTTGCCACAGGGCAGGGAGTGTTCACTGTGTCAACATGAATACATGAGAGAATAACAATAAAAATGACAATAATAGCTTCGTAATCTAAATAACCAGATATAAAGTTACGGGTAAATGCATCTAAATTGACATTTTTAGAGCTACAAACGGTTTCATTGAAATACTGAAATAGCCTAATGGGCGTAATATGTCAAGCCATGAAGGAAGGCACCCCACATTTTTAGTTTCCACCACCGGCCTAGTTACACTCAGTAGGCCATAGGTTGGTGTAACCTAGTAAGTGGCTCGGGCATCCTAGAAGTCAAACAAAATAATGTTTTTGTTTTTCATTAAAAAAGGCCCAAACAGGCCCACTTAAGGCTAATGCTGGTTGAAAAAAAAAAAAAAAAGCTATATATATTCTATATTTAGCTGCGCACCTGGTGGCTGCAGCATCCCCTTCACTGCCCGGTCAGCCTGACCAACACTTACCTGTGGTGGACAGCACGGTGCTGGCAAAAAACAGCGCGGATGTGAAGTCCCAGTTCCAGTTAGCCGAGGCGTTATTGAGGATGGAAACCCCATAATTACTGGCTTCCAGGGCTTTCTTTAGAAACAGCTCTAGACGCTCCTCGGACAGACATTCATTTTCCTGGAGGAACTGTTTCTTGATGGTCCTCAGCTCCTGACGCAGGAGGTCTTCATAAGGCAGCTCGACCGACGAAAACACAACAGCGCCGAATATAAGATAAAGGATGTACCCCAACACCAGAGATGCAAAATACCACGTCGATTTGTGACTCTGTATCAACCGCACACACGAATTACTGGCTAGAGACTGGAGCATTTTCAAGAGGGTATCACCTCGGTGTCACGTTACGGGTTTAAATAAATAAAATGACAAACGGACGCTATTAAATTTAGCCGCCTCACGTGTTGTATTGTCGAGATATATGCTATAGAAAAGGATGTTAAAGACAAGGCTCGTGTGAAAACTCTCCTTCCCCCTTCGCGAAACCTGCGGTGGCTGTTGAGGCTTTCAGGTGCAGTCGGAAATGTTAATGTTGCACGATGAGAAGGACAATAGAGAAGTTGAAACTGTCTGTGATAGGCTGTCTGCGAGGTTGTGGTAAAATAAATAAATAAATAAATAAAATTTAAAAAAAACAAGTTAAATAGGTCAGACAAGACGACTGAAAAAAATACCTTAAAAAAACACGCGTGAACGCGTGATGCTATTATATGCTCTTTTATATTTTTCACTCATCGATGCTACAAAAAGCTCACCATAGCCTGGTTTCTAAAAATAATACAATTACTCAGCTTCTTATATTCTGCCTTCTTCTTTTTTGATATTATTGCAAGAAAAAAACACCAAGTTATATCTTCCTGAATGTATAGTTTTCATATTTCCGAGCTTCAAGTAATACTTGAAGGCAGCAGGTGATGTGGCGCCGACAAAGGCCGTGTGACGTAAGAATGTCTCTCCTCCCAGGTAGTCTTTCAGTTTCAGTTCAGGGCTATCGAAAACATCGGACAGATTATCGTCACTGTCTGTGTCATTGGTATTTAAGACAGAGGGACGATGAAACGCCCTGATACGGAGTGTCTGAAGCATGTTGGGTTCAGAGAAATTTGGGGCGTGGAAGGACAGGTGGCCTCATGAGGAACCGGCCTATCAGACTACAAATGAAAGAGGCCTTATTATAAACGTTTAAAACAATTAGCCTAATGAAACAGGCCTACTCCCTCGGGGATTGTTAGTGTGTTATGCAGGATCAAATCTGTAGCATCTGGCTGCAGCTTTGGAGAATTTTTTTTATATCACTGTTCCCTCTTGGCAAAGCTGCTTGAAAAAGAATATGTGTGTTGATATAATTGTTGTCTTTAAAAGATGTGTGCAATTATAACTTAAGGTGATGAACTCCAGCACTCTCTACAACAGGGATTCATTGTGCTGTTTCTTATTTTTCTCTCACAAGCATATACAGTTTTATCAGACGAGTGTCTGATGATATTCATAACATCACTGCATCTTGTATCTCTCATAATCACAAGTTGGCTTACTGTATTGGTGTCTTCGTATCATCCATGCATTGCATTTTGTTATTTTTGGTGCTGCGTCTAAAATTGAATCAGGTCAATGGCCTCAAAGGTCATTGTTCTGCTCTCACTGTACTTCATGAGCTCAAAGAGAGGACACAGTTCTCTGCTACAATTCATCTACAATCTACAATTAATGCTAACAGCTTGACCTATGGAATTTTCGAGCTGTTTTCGTGTGACATTACCTGAATCTGTCATGGTACTATACACAGTGAAGACTAGAGCAAACCAAACAAGGCCCACTACACACATTGTCAGCATAACATCAGCTCCCATTACTCCAGGATGTATGTGATAATTAATCTGTTACTGCTAGACATATTTTTTGTGTGGGAAAACGCCTGATGTGTATATTGTCTAGACCTGGATCCATTTGATTCAAACCATCGATTCTAATGGCCACAGATTGTGGGTGATGCAATGCAACATAAATGCATCATAAATCAATCGTTGAGGTGGGTTAATTCTGGGGCAGGTGCACTCGGTTGTGGATCTAAAACAAAGTCCAGTTGCCCCCATCTCAAAGTAAGATGGCCTGGATGGCTGACAGCATTCACAGACACCATAAATCAAGCTCATACTCAAGTTATGAGTAAGTCGTTTATTTTTGTGAGATCGTATGCACTTTAATGTGCATTATTCCAGTGTCACTACATAAAATTTGTCTCTGGAAATGTAAAAGCTGGACAACTGTCCCAAGACCTAAGACCACCAGGGGCCCCCAGTGCCCCACAGTATGAACTGACCTCTCAAGGCCCCTTCTGGAACAGTTGCCCTGTGTCAAACACAGTTTAAAGAGCATTTCAGCTCACACTATGCACAGACTGTGTACATTCCTAAATTAATTTGATTAGCGTATTGCAAACCTGCACTCACAATGTCACAGCATTAGGGATACTGCAGAGAAGATTAGAAACTTAGGTTAGCAGTCAGAATCAGGTTTATTGCAAAGTAGGTTTTCACATGCAAGGAGTTTGTCTTGTCTTGTATTTGGTGCAGAACAAACATGAAGTTCAATACCAATATCCTGACTTTTATCTTCTTAATTACTAAAAGATATCTTTTAGTGGTTGATCTTTTATCTTCCTTGTACATGTGTTTGTACAAAGTGCTGTACTGATTGTGCAGGAGTGTGCAAAATATTCACCCGGTATGTGTGCAAAAGTGCAAAAGAATATTTTAAATGTGCAAAATATTTATGAAAACATAGTAGTCCAAAAGATGTTATTAAAAAGTTTGTGTAAAAGAGTCAGCAGATCCTACAGCAGCTCATTTTTTTAGCCCCAGGCCACCCCTATCAGGTTCATCTGGTAGCAGCATACTGGTTGCATTCACCCTTAAAAAAAAATCATTCATCATACAATAGACAAGGCGTTGCAGGGCCCCTGACATCATGTCACATTGGGCCCCCAGTACTGTAGAGCTGTTTGCACTTAGTACTCTCTGATGGTGAAGGGCCATCTGAAATTAGTCCCTCTATTCTCCAACTGACAACCAGGTTGTCAATAAATAATTAACTGAAATGATCCCACGCAGTCATTTGGAGCAGATAAAAATTTCCACTGCACTTTTAAGTATGACAATTCGTCATGTCAGTCAAGATGCGACCATATGATAACTGATTCACCGTGACTGTACTGTGAGGTTAAAAACAAGGACTTGGGAGTCATGCATAGTTAGAGACACAGTTATGACCACACATGACCCATCCGGGTTGCCGTAGTAATGCAAGAGTGTGGCACTCCTCCTCAATGAACGTTGGAAAGATGGCGACGGCATACGCACCAGCGAGAGTCAACTGTGCCGGCGGATAGAAAGTGCTCTAAAGAGACACAAATCCGTCTCTCTTGCAGATATTTACCGGTGCAAAGTCTGTCTGATATCGCTTAGTCATGGTTTAGTCCATGCACGGCTAGGATCAAGAAGCCACTGCTTTGCTATGGAGCCACCGGATCGTAACAAGCCCAGCAGGTATGCGAATTTGTTGAACAGACACTACACCATCAGGACCTCGCACTTGCCAAATAGGGAGCTGAACGTGACACTGCAGTCGGTTGTACGGGAGCGCTTGCGCATCCCTTAGAAATCGACTTCCTGTCAAATAGTGGTACGCGTGCAGTTACTGCATTTGCAACACCGGAGTTGCAAACTTTTTGGAGCAACATTTTCGGGCGCACCTCGCTGCAGATATTAGCTTCTCGTGTGATTCTCGGCTGCTAGAGAGGGAGAGCGGAAAAAATGCTCGCCAAATGATAAGGTAACATTTACGCTAACACTTCTCCACCGCTGTGAACAGTGCAACATGTCAGGGAACAAGCTAGCTAACATCTACTGTTAGCTGTCGCTTGTCACTTTTATTGTTCACCCGCAAGTCCACCGGCAGAAACTACCCGAGCTGAAGCTAGATTAAGTTTTGCAATGTGGTCTCCTGATGTGGTCTTGAAAGCGTTGTTGTTTGTTATTTGATATCGCCGGACCACCATGCATTTCAGCACAACACCGAAGCACAAACTTCGCTGGCTTCAGCTAGCATGTTGCTTCCACTGTTATTGTTAATCCTCCACCTAGACTTGGCGCTCGTGTTGTTGTCTCGCTCTCCACTGCTGAATCATGATACGGGCTCGTTGATTGTGAGTGTTTTGCACTTAATGCATTTATTCCCCCCCCCCCCCTCTCCCTGGATCATTATTTCACCTCGCTCAACTTTAATTGACAATCTGTTGCAAACGTGTGTGCAGCAAGCAATGTTTCATCATCCTGCGTGAGATCGCAGTGCACAGATGGCAAGGTTACTAAACGATATATTTCTGCAATCTCGCTGGCGGAGGGGGGGGATGCATGTTTTTGTCATACGTGCGCATCTCCTAATCGAAATTCCGCAGTGTTTGCCCCTGACCGCCGGCAGACAGCCCCTCAGGAATCTGCTGTTGTGTCTTCCCCTCTCCTCCCTTCTCCTCCTCGCATGCAGCTGTGTCTGCAGAGCATTTATCACGTTTGGATCAGCTCTGCCATCTGCAATAATCCTGCTTTATAGCAAGTGGCTTGTTTTTTTCTTTTGTTAGTAATGACTGAGTACCATCCAGTTGTTATTCTCTTGTGGCCACTTAGTCCGGAGTGGACACAAAAACAGCTCGCATGATTGTGCAATACTGACTGTCCCTCTTACTGTAATTGCTGTCAGGCATTGTTGCACAAATAAAAAAAAAAAAGGGAGCCATTAACAGTGCTATTTCTGGAAGTATGTCAGTGTCACACAAGTTGACTTGATGACAAGAGAGTCTTTTTTTTCCAGTTTTCTATCTGTGTTTAATGTGCATGGAAAGTTTGGTCTGAAATGTAAACATGATCTAGAGTGCCTTCCTAAGTCTAAATTCGGCTCTGCTGGAGAATTTCTACTATAATAAGTACTGAAATTACAACATACAAAACCTGTAAACAATGAAGGTCAGTGGCAAAAGCTG
Organism: Protonibea diacanthus; assembly: GCA_028641955.1. Lineage (NCBI taxonomy): Eukaryota > Metazoa > Chordata > Actinopteri > Sciaenidae > Protonibea > Protonibea diacanthus. The sequence continues at coordinate 14,810,036 of CM053989.1, forward strand.
CATAGTTTTCAGTACACCCTTTGTTCTGTGATTTAATCCAAACAATCCTTGACTGAAACAGGCCTCATAACATGCAAAAACAGGAGCTGTCTTTGTTGCAGACGGAGCCTTCTGTCCACCTCGATGAGTGAATATACTTCAACACCAAATGTGAGGTTAGATCATGCTGCCGACTATTCTGAGAAAGACGAGTTATGTGCTTGATTGGTAATCAAGGGCCCTCGCTATCATTGCAAGTACAGAGGTCCTTTTGTCGATAATGTCTCGTTCTCAAAGTCAGCGAGAAGACATTGTGGCTCACAAGCATTCCAGAGATTTCAGGATGTGGTGTACTGTGCGCAGTGGATGGCTGCCTGGAGCCCCGGAGACGCGATGGGCAGAACTCATTAATGCCTGCATTTGCCAGGAGCACAGGCTGTAGACTACAGATGGACCGTCCTGTAACATTTCCTGTCCGCATCCTGTCTCTGCCCACACCTGCTTCAGAGAGATTGGTTCTGCCGTCACATTCTGTCACTCTCATCTGTCACTTCCTTTTAAACAATAGGATCTTTGTAAACTACTAAAACCATTGAGGACACTGGCGCTGGTGCAAGAATAAGATCGTGTAAGGTGATACGGAACAGAGACAGGAAAAGAAAGATAGTTAAGCTCTGTGGAATAATGCGCTCATCTGTGTGATGTGACACGTAAGATGTGCACAAACTGCATGAAATTGAAATGCAAGTTGAAACTGACAGAGGTGTCGCTTATAACTCTGTACAGTTTCAGATACAATATCCGAGGTGGAGCAGACTGCTGCGTGCACTGCATTTATGATGCAAGTGGCATAAGGTGAAAACATGTCATTACACAATTTACCTCATGCTGCAGCCCACAGTCTGAAGTCAGTGTCTACATTCAGATACATTTAGATCACATGACTCGTTGTGATTGATTGCATGAGCTTCCACTGCTACAGTACGGTCTGTGTCTTTTCTTAGACTGAGGATGTTTCTTGGTGAGGCCAGATAATAAGCAGCAGCAGCAGCAGCAGCGTTTCAGAGATACACTCTTGTCCTTATGAATTCAAGTGGTTGTTTGCATATAGTGTCACGTCTTGCAAGAACAAACTCCTCTGCTGTGCATGTGTATTAATGCTTTGCACACAGTTAGGAGAGGCTGGGAGGTCCAATCTTGGCAATGTCACATTGTCACTGTTCCAGAGACGGGTGGGGTCAAGTACGTCGTGTACATTGTGATTTCTGTTAAGGCTACAGCACAAATTCTGATCGCTGCATCAGCTCTGCCTGTTTATCAGGGATTGCCAGCAGGCCAGAAGATGTATACTGTCGTATACATGAGCTACACGTCTGTGGGGAATTGGGCACATGCACAAATAGGTTTTCAATTCTTATCACCTCAACAATTAACCCAGGGCTGAAATTAGTAGCCAGCAGAGACATCCTTTTTTACAGTGGGGGGGGGGGTAATCAAAATCTGGATTTAGCCTACCGGGCATCAGTTATGCCAGCAGGACCTAATTGGCGGAGAGTGTGCTCTTACAAAAACCCGGACCACCTTCTCCTTTTCCTCTTGATTTAAAAAAAAAACTCTCTTTAGTTTGGGCATTGTGAGCAAGTGTGCTCACTAACCAGCTGTGTGCTATTCAGCTGTGGGCCTCACGGGCCACGTGTCACAACCATACAATAGAGTGCCCCTTCCTGGTACAATAGTGTGGATGGTTGGTGTCAAAGGTCAGGCCCCCCTGACTCTGGCAGCCCTTGGTATCGCTGCTTCAGTCGCTCTACAGAAAAGGCTCTCGGTTTTGTGCTGTTTATTATGCACTCAGTGTTTCTGCCTAGGGGCTCTAGCATTCCACTGGCCTTTATTGGAGCCCCAATGAGCCATCAGATGAGCCATTGAGACCAGCCAGACACCATCTGCAGTGATAATTCACTCTTTGCAGTCAGGCAGGGACAGCTTGAAGACCATAGTGTGGTCCATGGTTAACTGCAGGGCATGCAGGCCAGAAACTTTGTCTGAGTGCCCCGCGCGTAGGTTTAGGAAAGAAGCAAAGAATTCATTTGAGGAATTTGCGCAGTCTTTACTGCAGAAGCACAATCTGTGCTTGAAGTGTCTCATGGCAACCAAACAAATACCCGGCAGTGATGGCGTCATTGGTTCCGCTGTCATTCCTGAGTGATTCAGTCATGCTGTTCTGCGTAGACGAGTGTCTTTTTTAAACTTTGTCTCGTTCCCTCTTACATGCATGTACTATTTCTGTCCTCAGACACCGCACGCCCCGTGCACGCTTTGGAATGTTTACAAATGTATACACAATCTGATCTTCCTTGTGATTGACGCAGTAGGAGCATTTACTGGATGTCTATCTGCGTTCTTTATGCAGTTTCCGGATACTTCTTTTTTTTTTCTTTTCTTTTTTTTGCATCGCAAGAACATAGCGCGCTAAATGCGTTATTGTGCCTTCTTGTGCCTGCATACTGAAAAGATCACTGTTGTGTCCTGCTCCTGCAGAACAAGCCCCTTCACAATTTCCCCTACGACACGCTCATAAAGGCTGCAGTGTTCTTTCATGCAAGAGTTATTCTGTCATTTCGAGACTGTAGTGGTTAAGATGGTTTTGCTGCTGACGCTATTCTTGCAGTATGTTTCATTCATGAAGTCCTGATGCATCTGTGATCTTATAAAGCTGCAGGATTTGCAGCAGGTGTCTGTCTGCCCTGCGCATACTTGCACAGCTGCTCCCAGGGGGACTCTGTTTGTGCGAGCATAGAGACAGATTCTGCAGTGGGGCAGATGGGCAGTGTGTCTCTCTCTGTGTGGCTCCTTTTTAAAACCTTAAGCGAGTTATTTCCCTGATTACTCCCCTTAACACACACACGCATGCACACACACCTCCCCCCCACTGCAGTGAGTGTGTGCCCCTTTCAACTCCATCTGCACGGACCCTGACAGGCACGTGTTGGGGAATGCCTTTCAGTCAGATGATCGATGGAGGGACACATGGTGACGAGCATATAGAACGCCCGTTTCGTGCCCCTCCTCTTCTTTCTCTTTTTGTTTTTGTTGGCGGGGTCAGACCTTCCAACCTTTCACTCTAATCCTATTAAAAAACCCTCAGGAAGGCATTAGGGAATAAAGCTCTGACATTGTAATCTGGAAAGGCGTGCGTCTGCACTCTCTGTTTTCTTTCTTTTTTTTTTTTCCTGGAGGGAAGTGTTTCAAGTGATTATAGTGTTTCCTTTCTTCAGAACTGGATGCAACATACCGTCCCATTGACGCCCATTACAGGAAACTTGCAGTCAGAATTTAACTGTGATGTTCCCTCATTTATTGTTGCTCAATAGTTACCACAATCACATGAATGTGATATTCTGTTTTGCATTAGCAGTGTGCTCGGATATGGTCTAATAACTTCTAAACACTCTGAGTGAGTAAGCCTCTGTGTTCCATGAAATCTCAACTTGTGCAGTATGGTTGATGACTTAGCAGAGAGATTTAATGAGGGTTACTATTTCTCCCTCTCTGGTTGAGCCATTATGTTTACCTAGACCAAGAGAGGGTGCCAGTAGAGAACCCACAGCTTATTATCGTGCGTCTGGAGGGCTGTGGTCATGCACAGAGCATTGCTGCTGCACATTTGGGAGGCGGCCAGCTAGGCTCCAAAGGACAGACAACTCGTCAGTCTGCTGTAGGTAGTAGCAGACATTCAGTCTAGTTGCAGTTTAGCAACCTGTTTGCCATGGCATTAGGGGAGATTTGCTGCACACCCTGTTGTGGGTACAAACAACCCTGCACTATTTGACCTTACACACGCATTTCTCTGGCGTGCTTCTGATATGACTGAAATTAGTTTCAGAATACCAAAGCATTGGCTTGCTGTCAGTGTTAACATCACTTCCCGGTAACTGTGCTTGTTGTTTAGTTTATAATAATTTATCTTGTCTGTTCTTGCCACTATGTCATTAACTGTCCACAGGCAGGCCAAGCCAGTGGAAGATGCATCCCAACAGAACTCTGCGCTGGGTGAATCCTGGGACTCTCCCAGTGAGGAAGAGGAAGCTCTGTATGGCACTTCACCTCCTTATAACCCCCGTCAGATGAAACGCATGTCTGGCAAACATCAAAGGAGCCAGGCCAGGAGTGCTGGTCGGTCTCCTAACAAGGGTAAGTTAATAAATCAACTTGAAGGAAAAATTGAAATATATATATATTTTTAAAAGTTTTACATACATTGTGTATTTTTCTGTGTTTATTTTAGCAGACCTTAGCCCATCTTGCCTGAGAGAAAGTCCCAGGCCAGCAGAGACCCCTGAGGAGCACAGCTACAAGCAGGGCAAGAAGCAGAGGGCCGCACTGCGCTCCACGGAGAGAGACAACAAGAAGACCCTTGAAGGCGCCTTCATGCTGGACCCACTCTCAAAGTCGAGTCATTTCGGTTCCCTCAATATGGATCCCAGGAAGCATTACTTGAGCTTGGGTTGCAGCAGTTGCAAACTTCCTGTGTCTATGCCCCATATTGCCCGGACCCACCGCCAGACCTCCAGGACAGACTGTCCTGCTGACCGCCTCAAGTTCTTTGAAACTCTGCGGCTGCTCCTCAAGCTCACGTCTATGTCCTCCAAGAGGAAGGAGAAGGAGCAGAGAGGCCTGGAGAACATGGCCTTCATGGGTCACAACAACGAGGTCATTTGGTTGGAGCTGCAGGCTTGGCATGCACGACGCTCCACCGGTGACCAAGACCTTTTTCTTTTCACTGCCCGTCAAGCCATCCCTGAGATCATCAATGAGGTGCTGCACTTTAAGGTCAACTATGCCACCCTGAGAGGGGCCCAGTGTTCAGTCGAGGGGGAATATCAGAGTGTCCCAGATCTAGTCTGTGGAGAGGAGAGAGAGCCTGCTGTAGCAGAGACCAACCACTGTGGAGTAGATCCCTGGGGCTTTAGTGCCTTCCCCACATCAGCAATGAATGCAGCAGAGCCTCTGGGCTCTGGCGCTGATTGCAGGGAGCATCTTCAGCGCCAGCGGCTGGCATTTGAGCAGGTCAAACATGTTATAGAGTTGCTGGAGTCAGTGGAGGCTTTGTACCCGTCTTTGCACGCCCTGCAGAAGGACTATGAAAAGTATGCAGCACGAGATTTCCAGGGCAGGGTGCAGGCGCTCTGTCTGTGGCTCAATATCACCCAGGACCTCAACCAGAAGCTGCGTGTTATGGCAACTGTGCTGGGCCTCCATGATCTATCTCGTATCGGGTGGCCTGTCTTTGAAATCCCCTCACCTCGCTGTTCCCGTGGCAATGAAGAAGAGGACAATGAGGAAGACGAGGAGAATGACTCAACAGCCACTTTTACAGCCGAAAGCGATGGAGAGGACAGGGATGCTGAGGAGGAGGAGGAGGAGGAGGAGGAGGTAGTATTGGGACACATAGCAGAGGGAGAGTTGTCTCCCTCCCTGACTCCTAAATTTGCCCGATTGTTGTCAGAGGACAAGTTTCTCCCAACTGCTAATGCAGTAAGTGCAGAAGTGATTGCGGGAGGGGGAGTATTCTGCCCCACAGCCATCTACAGACCGTTTGTGGACAAAGCTCTGAAGCAGATGGGGCTGCGTAAACTGATCCTCAGACTGCACAAACTGATGGACCGCTCTCTCCAGAGGTCCAGAGCGGCACTGCTCCGTCACACTCCTGCACTGGAGGTAAGACTGTTATTTCTTTAGCTGCGCGCATAATGATCTCCACATAATTTATCTGAAGTAATCTCAAACTTCAGGTTTGACCCCTCTAAATTGTGCCACTATTTCTGTGTTACATGAGCTCACTTACAAACAAGTAACTGACAGTAACAGTAATATAAAACAGCAATGAACATATATTTGCAAATGAAATTAATATGAATATATAACAAAAATACACAATCTGTTAAACTACTAAGAAATCATCACAAATCATCATCAACATACAGAAATAAACTTATCAACCTTAGACAGAAAAAAAATTAATCAATTGAAATTTTGATCTTGGACTAATGATGCAAGTCTATACACAGGATCTGTGTGACTTGAGAATAGCAATTTTCATGTTTTATGACTAAACATTGAAAAACAAATTCAACAGATCAACCAAAAATTTGCTGGTTAAAGCCATGCTTACAGCTTTGTCTCACATTTTTTTGCATACGATGAGAGATGTATGCATGTTTTTAATAGAGGTTAATTCGTCGGTATGGCCGATTAGTTGGTTAATTGGAGGAAATTGTCTCTGATTATGGCTGAGCAGCCTGCACCACTCACGTATAGACATACTGTAGTGACTGGTGCCTATAAGCACACACACACACACACTTGCGTTTACTGAGGGAATATCTGTGTGCTGCACATCTACTCAGCAGAAGAGGCCAAATTCATCCAGTGAGTGATGGTCCTTAGCTTGTCAGACCCTTAAAACAAGCTTTAAAAAAAGTCTGTAATTCATAGGTCGCCCATTTTACAGAATTATTCTCCATCTCCATCCTCTAACTTAAATACTCCTCTATGGCCACTATGAAACTGCCTGGCTCCCAGGCCGGCCATTCCCTGGAGCCGACATCACCACACGGGTAGGTAACTCGAGTTGTTGGAAAATCACTAAGCTTGACTATTAGACTGAAGAGAAGTCACTTTGATTTACCGTTAATCGGCTTTTTCCCGCGTCAAACTGTCGTTTGAAAATCCACTATTGATCGTCATGTACTGTTTATATTGTAGGTGACTACAAGCGGTTTTGTACAAAATAACTGTTGGATCATTTAGGTTGATGATAATAAGGCTTACTCAAAGATGTCAAAGGCAAAATTGTACGTCAGGTAATATTCATCTTGTAAATAGTAAAAAGTCAAATATGAATTTAAGGATGACATGCAGTAGTAGTATGTGTAGTGAAACACAATGTCATGCTCCCGTCTTTGCGGTTAATCATGTAAAAACATAACAATCGTATTTCAGTTTCATTGGTACTATGGCGCACTGTTTCAAAGCAATTATGTCAGCTGTCTGAAAGTGCTGTAAAAAGGAGAGCAAAAGCAGTCAAACAGCTAATTGTCATGTTCACAGTGCAAATGGCAGTAATTTAATTAAGGAAGCAGCATTTGGAACTTACAAGCAGTCTGAACACTACAAACAAGAGAACGTGTTGACACGTTGAGAAAGCGAGCAAAAGGAGTAAAGAAGAGAAGGTTGTTACTGAGTCTGTTGCAATGGGTAATCAGCACTCAAGCATTCAGCTTTTTAGGGAGGTTTCGTGTTGACCCTGTTATTAATTACAGCATATTAGAGCACTGGTAAGCCATGGTGCTTCTTGAATTAACTTCACTGGACCTATCTTTCACCTGCAGTTTGCAGACTTCCCTGACCCCATGCTGTACAGTGATTACCTGCCAGAGCTATCGCGCCATGAGTCCTGCAGTGGTCCAGCACATCCGGAGCTTGGGGCAGACCAGGTTTCCTGGGAGGATTTGCTGGACATGGACCTCCCGTCCTTTCGGCCAGCGTTCCTCGTGCTGTGCAGAGTCCTTCTAAACGTCATTCACGAATGCCTTAAACTGCGACTTGAACAGAGGCCCGCGGGGGAGCCTTCGCTGCTCAGCATCAAACAGGCAAGTAGCACATGAAACACTCACTTTAGCATCAGAATTGAACGAGTACTCTCTACATGCTGCACCCCCTCACACTGAGTGATTGACTGCTTTTCACACCTAGCCAGTATAACTTCCCTAATCGTTTCTCTGTTCTCTTGTAGTTCATGGTTATTTTTTCGGGCAAACGAGATAAGAGAGTTCAGTGTGGAAAGTGAAACTTCAGTTAGAATTGTAAAAGTATTTTCACATTGTTATGAAACTGTGGAGGAACAGATTAGACTATGCTGGGAAATAATTGAAAATACTACCAACACATGTTCTCTCTATTTAGATACACATTGGCTGTTTAGTTGCCACTTGCCCAGGTCTTGTATAAAGCTGTGTAATTCATATACTGGCCAGCACTATTCCTAACTGTTTTTCGCATATTGTTTTGCTCTGCAGTTGGTGCGTGAGTGTAAGGAGGTTCTTAAAGGTGGTCTTCTGATGAAGCAGTATTATCAGTTCATGCTGCGAGGCGTGGTGACTGATGCTCAGGGCTTGCAGACAAATGCCAATATTGATGAGTTTGAAGAGGATCTTCACAAGATGCTGGTGGTAAGACTCCCGGCCTTTCTCCTTCCTCTGCTTTAAGTCACAGAGTTTAAATTAGATTTATTTTGGATGTATATTTATTGCAAAGAAAGGCTTGTAAATTTTTGAAGTCATGCATCAAAGATCCTGTGGTTATCTTAATATCTATCACTCTTTTTGTAGGTCTACTTTGATTACATGCACAGTTGGATCCAGATGCTGCAGCAGCTGCCTCAGGCTTCTCACAGCTTAAAGAACCTGTTAGAGGAGGAGTGGAACTTCACCAAGGTCATCACTCCTTACATTCGAGGAGGGGAGGCCCAGTCCGGGAAGCTTTTTTGGTCAGTCACTTACTTGCAAAGCATAAGTCTTCATAAGCAAAGTCATGTTGTGTTTGTGAGTGTGGATTTTGTCCCCTATCATCTACATAGAGATTGATTTGGGAACAGATCTCTTAAAGGTCTGTGTGAGCATGAGGAATTATTACAGCAAGCAGAACAATCAACTCTTCCAAAAATTGAACCTATTCTTTAAGAGTGTTTCTGACCATGTGCATGAAACTGTGGATTATTCTGCTCTCTGCAGTGACATCGCTGGGATGCTGCTTAAATCCACTGGAGAGTTCCTTGATGCCGGCCTGCAGAAGAGCGGTAATGAATTCTGGGAAACTGCAGATGACAGCACCGCCTCAGATGAGATCAGGTAAGGGGATAATATGAATATTAGATTTCTGTTTCAGTCAGTCATATTGTTTTTGTCCCAGCGGAGGTGCTTTAAACTTTGATTATTTTTGATTCCTGAAGGCGGTCAGTTATCGAGACTAGTCGTTCGCTCAAAGAGCTGTTCCACGAGGCCAGGGAACGAGCGTCCAAGGCTCTCGGCTTTGCCAAGATGCTTCGCAAGGTGAGAGACGACAGTGAAGAACTGCCACTACCTTGAAACAGAAAGCCATAACAGTACTGACTTTGCAGTTTATCTGTGACCCTGTTTTCTCTGCACACCCAAGAACTGGGACTGTGTGTCCTGACACACAATTTGTTTGCTTCCTTCTCTGCAGGACTTGGAAGTTGCTGCAGATTTCAGCATCACTAATGGGGTGACTTGTCTCCTGGAGGCACTGAAGAAGAGAAACTATGTCAAGGTGTGTTTGCTTTTCTGTTCATTTTGCACGTTTCTGATATTTCTTTTTTGTCCTTAACACATTTATGTATCCCTTTTTTTTTTAAATATATCCAGGTTCAGATTCCAGGCTTGGAGGAGCTGCAGGTTTTTGTCCCTTGTGGCTTGATGGCTCAGCGGCCTCTCATCCTGCAGCTTCTCAATGCTGCTGCTGGCAAAGACTGCTCCAAGGAGCCTGATGAAATTGCAGAGGACGAGGCCTACCTGCTTATGAGTAAACACGGAGCTGGGGATTCCGCTACTGACTCTGACTGGGCTCAGTGGGAAGGTGACCTGCTCAAACTGGTTCCCCAGATGGAAACTGTTGACACTTTAAGGGCCATGAAGGTATGTGACTTTTTTTTTTTTTTTTTACTTCAGTCTGTCTGTGTGTAGTCAGTGTTTTCAAGTCTCTCACTGGTCCAATGTGCTTTCAGGTAGAGAATGTGCTCTTGATCGTGATGCAGTCTGCTCACCTGGTGGCGCAGCGAAAGGCCTTTCACCAGTCCATGGAGGATGTGCTCACTCTTAGCCGGGAGCAAACCTCTAGCCAGCCACTCATTGCGAGTGCGCTGGAGGAGCTCAAGGTACTTGCATAATCACACGCTGATGGTTTGTAGCTTGTGGAAAAATATGTGTCTATTTGTGTGGTTGAAGAGACAGGTGCGTGATGGCGTCCTACTTTCATATCTGTTTTTCACCACAACTGCTATCAGTTACCCTGAATTTCTGCTCTATTAACGTCGCCTAAAAAAAAAAAAGAGCTACTGTCATGCCAGATGTAAGTTCTTCTTAAAAGGGAAATCACTTAACTTTCATATCTGTTACTTTCAGAGCCACAATAGCACATGGTAATTTCACACATGGATGCTATCAGTTTTCCAGTTTCACCGATCACTCTGAATCTGAGGTTTTCTGAGGAACCATATTATTACATTCTTAATAATAATAAAACAAACACCTCTTCCTCTTACGTCTTCCCATCCTTCTTTCTCCCACCACAGGATGAGGCGCTACAGCTATGCATTAAGATCAGCACTGCCATTGACCGAGTGGAGTTCATGTTCACCACAGAGTTTGAGGCAGAGGTGGAGGAGTCTGAGTCAGCCACTCTGCATCAGTACTACAGGGAGGCAATGATACAGGGCTACAATTTTGCCTTCGAGGTAACTGTAACCCAGTCTATTTTCTTAAAGACACATCTGATATAATCCTCTGTCTACTCAGATTTTTGTCGGTCAGAGCTTGTGACATAACAGTTACATAATCGCTTCTCTACCTCTAATGCGTGTGTAGTTATGGGTTGTGTTTTTCAAAGGGATAATAAAGGTACACGAGGGATGAATTAATTGTCATCAGTCATCAGATGAGGGGGAAGTTTAATCCTAGATATCCTTTTTTGTTATTTTGTTGTCATTCACAGTACCACAAGGAGGTGGTGCGGCTAATGTCAGGGGAGTTCAGGCAAAGGATCGGGGAGCGCTACATTGCTTTTGCCCGCAAATGGATGACCTATGTCCTGACCAAATGTGAGAGTGGCAGGGGCACCAAGCCCAGGTAAGCCTAAAACTTACCCTTGCAGTTTAGCACTCGTATAGGCTGACTAGCTGACTGGTGTGGCATTAAATTAATTTATTAATCTCAGATAAATAAATTGACAGTGTTGCACATCAACATAAACAAACTGCAGATTTGTACCAAAAAAGTTGTTATTGGTCCAATTCATAGTAGTTCACTGGATTTTGTTTGTATGATGAATTGCTCATTTGCCCGTCTCTTAGTTATTTTTAGAAGTATTATTAACTGTAGGACCAGATATATTTCTCTTCTGGGTATTTCAGAGCTTTGAAATACATTTCTATTAGCCCCCTTTGTCAAGAGCTTCCATTTTGAGCCATAAAAAGCTACCATGGCAACATTGTAGTCTGATAATAGAGTGAAGCCTTTAGGTAATTTCATGGAATGCAGCTGCAAAAGCAGCATGACATTTTCAAGACGTAACAGAAGCCGTTTTTGGAAATATTCAAATGAAACGATATGCAAACGAAAACGGGCACACTTAACAGTGAAGAGTAGTCAGTTATCCCATTTGTATTTGTGTAACTGTGCTCTTCCTACAGAGTACAACTAAAATCTACTCCATAATTAATAGCAAGTATTAAATGTGTGCTCAGTATAATGCAATTAAGTGATATGCTTCTCAGAAAAACATAAATGAATTGCAAAATCAAGAGATATATTCATAGACCTACCTAGTACAAAGAGTTGCTCCTAGCAACGGGAATCTTGATTAGGACATTTTTATGAGCATTTCCCCAGTAAGGGGAAAGATTAGATCTTTGTGAGGGATAATAGTTATTCACAAAGCATCTTAGTCGCCAAGAGGGCATGTAAGGTGAAAAACTGTTAGGAGTAAGGAGAAGGACTTTTAAGACTTTTCTAAGCTGAGGAGAAAGGCACCAACTCTCCAGATTAGATTGTGTGGAGATCATGTTTGTGGTTGATCTCATTAGAGATACAATCACATTTCCCACCTAATGCTATAACGGCAGAAATAAAAGTGATTACAACGCTCGGATATTTGGCAAGTCGAAAATGCAACAGTGATATAGGCTGTTTTCAATGGCTTACAATTTCCTCAGCAGAGACGTTGATTTCATAAAGTAGTTTTTAGAATTACACCGTGTTTTAATAGAGACAATTCTGTGATTAGGCATCTCCATGTTATCACATCTTTTGAAAACAATGCATCGTACAGAGCTACAGGGTCAAGTATACCTCTTCACTCAAGTAAACATTTTAGCGTCTTCCTTGCTCAGAGATGCTCTGAGAATTTTCCTAAATCCACCCTAAGCTTAGGACTACGCTGAAAGCTTTCTGGAAGTCATTTTCTTAAATAAACCCGCACATTTCATTCTGTTAAAACACACATCGGAGGGAATGAAGTGAGCAGTAGCAGAAAGTTTTGGAACACACTCATCGACTGCCATGTTTCACCTACAGGTGGGCGACTCAGGGGTTTGACTTTCTTCAGGCTATCGAACCTGGTTTTATATCAGCATTGCCAGAGGATGACTTCTTGGTAAAGTTTCCTGTTTTCTTCTCCTCTTTGTCCTCGTCTACAAATTGCACAAGTATGCTTGGAATATGAAGTATGTATAATCATTTGACGTGTCTTTCTCCAGAATTTGCAAGCTTTGATGAATGAATGTATTGGACATGTGATTGGAAAACCTCATAGCCCAGTCACCGGCCTGTACATAGGTAAGATGCTCCTATGAACTCTCGGTGACTTCCACATCTGGAGTTCAGGATTTAATTCGGTGTTTACACTCTGCGGCAAGTTTATAAGCCGTGTGTCATGCAGACACGAAGCAGGCACATTGGCAGCGAAATCAGTTTTCTGTAGAATAGCAGAGAGGATGTAGATGACCCGACGTTTGTTAGTTTGTGTAACCCCGCCTGGTTACTCAGCCTCTTGTGAGCAACTCCATGCTGCTGCTCAGCGGTCAATAACAGAAAGCTGTGCTTGCCCCGGGCAAGTATGAAAGTGTGCTACTGTGACAGTGAAGCAGGGTGTTGCTGAAAAAGAGCATATTTGCTCTGCAAACGTTTCCTGATTAAATGAAGACAGAAAACAAAAACAAAAGAAAAAAACGGGCCGGCTGTCGAATGTTACAGCCTCGTTTCTGCCTTTTTAAAGTAGCACAAAGGAGTTTACTTATATATATCCAAATAATCTGTATTGGACTTGTATGGATTAAAGTAACACAATACAGTGTTTTTCATGTGGTCATATAATAACCATTGGGTGTATTTGTTTGAGCACTTTGCCCCCCCCTGGAGGAGCAGAATTGATGTCACTTCTGTGATGTTACTTCATAGATTTCTTTCATAACCTCGAAAAAAGGTGTTTGTAGGTGGCTCGACTAAATCAAGCTTTTTTTCTTTTCAGCTCCCAGAAACAGTCCTCGACCTGTAAAGGTGCCTCGCTGCCATAGTGACCCACCAAACCCCAACCTGTTCATCCCTAATGCTGAAGGTTTCAGGTAGGTGATCACCGATCAAGTTTTGTCAATAATCTGTGTGCCTAATGCCTAATTTTGATGTTAATACTCTGTCCTGCATGGCTCATTCTTATTATTTTTTGCCTTGTGATGTCTTTGCTCTGCAGTTGTTCAGCTTCTGTGTGTGCGCGTGTGTGCTGCGAGTATGAGTGGTTATTTTATCATTTGTCGAGTGTCTGTTGAGTGAGAGTGTCAGAGTAAGCGTGTGTGCGTCCGTCCCTCAACCAGCCACCCAATCACACCCCTGAACATCTATTCACATCCCATGCAAGCCACCTTACCTCCCAAGGCGGAGCTCCTCAGATTGTTTTTTCACCACACAGCTCTCGAAGTCTCCCCTGCGACCTCCGGAACCAGCTGTTCCCCAACGGCCCTCGCCCCGTCCCTCAGGGCCCGGGGGAACAAAGCAACAGCAAAGCACCCAGCAGCAGCCCCAATGACGTCAGGTAGCCATGCCCCAAGTCACCCGATTGCTGTCAAAAGTCAGCCTCAGATGCAAAAACAAAAGCCGTCACCGTATGATAGCACTCTTATAGAGGGATATAATTTATATTAGACTTGTTTTTGTAGCTTTGGTTCATGTTTTAGTAGATCACAGCATCAAGTTGAATCTAGCCCTCTGTTTGCATCTAAACAACACAATGAATTTGGACAGATGTTAGATTGACTGCCATTCTTTGTAAACTGAGCATTTCCAGGCTCTACTTCACAGATTCAAACGAAGCATAAACCTTTTGCATTTTTAGCATGTGTTCGTACATTTAGTATAAATCTTTGGACAACAGGAACCCTTTTATTAATTAATGCATTGTTGCTGTGTTTACCACGTGGTTGTTCGGATTTGATAATTTGCAATAATACTGACTTGCTGCAGCTTCAATGAAGTTCTAGTGGATGCAGCAAAAAAATATGCATGGCATTGATTGATTTCTAATCTCCTATCTCAGGGTGTTAGTCTGATCAGCCTTAAAAGAGCCTGCAAAAATTTTATTTTCAAATTTTCAAATAACATTTCCGAATAAGAATCAATGGTCTCACACGAGTCTGGTCAAGGGAAGAGACTGTGATTGTTGTGCATGGTGTGAAAGTGCAAAATAACACACTCTACCTCATTGACAGAGTGGGCTATGATATGCCGCTTTAGTGCTATTAACATCGGTTCTGCTTTGACGCCGGTGATTCACCGCCTTTTTAGATTTTTGCCTTATTTGTGTGTGCCTTTGAAGTCGGAACATGTCCTCAGGAGATGTAACCTTCAAGTGTGTTTGAGCTGAATAATGACTGATGCATGCTGAACTGATAATGGGTCTCAGAAACCATATTGAGAATGTTTGTCTCTCTTGAAAGGTCAGGTGTTGTTATATTATCTCCCAGCACATAATTATGTATATTTTATCAGTTGGATTATTTATATACTTTGCAGTATTTATTTTACTTTAAGCACAAGAACATTTTTGCCCAATAGCATCTGAAGTTGAAGATGATATCTGTCCTTTTGTGAGTCAGTGGCTCTTACATGATTAAGATGCTTCTATGAAAGAGCGTCCTGTACTGTTCCGTCTTTTTGTGCGTATAATTTTATGGGGAGCATACAAATCCTGGCAGAAAGGATTTGTCCATTAACAGATTGAAACACGCTGTCTGAAATCAGTCGTTTTTGATTGAACCACGGTGTTGCATGTCCTTGCAGGGGATCCAGTTTCCATGAGAATGACCGCCTGTCGTCGGTCGCAGCAGAGTTGCATTTTAAATCTCTGAGCCGCCACTCCAGCCCCACAGAGGACAGAGAAGGTGGGTGCAAGGACTGATCTGCATACTTTGATCCACATTGTGCATATAAATTGTCCTGATTGGCTGAATTTTCTTTTGTCCTTTCTTTCTCCAGAACCCTCCTATCCTAAGGGGGATCCTAACAGCACTGCACGCCGAAGCTGGGAGCTTCGCAACTTTATCAGCCAGTCCAAGGGTGAGATTGTCAAGTTATGACGCATGTTGAATTGAATCAAACATACTATCAGGACTGTTTTTTAAGTTTCCTGTCTCTTATCTTAGACACAGCAGCAAGGCAAAGCCCCATGGAGGCTGTCCGTCGCTCCATTCGCAAGTTCGAGGACAAACGCTATGCTGTGATGAAGCAGCGCAACATCATCGGCCAAGTGTGTCATACACCCAAATCCTATGACAATGTCATGCATGTCGGGCTCAGGAAGGTGACCTTTAAGTGGCAGAGAGGCAACAAGATAGGTACGACTAGCTACTGACTCCTTTTCTTATGATGTGGCCTGTTAACTCACACACAGGCAGTGACTTTTTATTTTATTTTTTATTTTTTGTATGATCACAGGTGAGGGCCAGTATGGGAAAGTGTACACCTGCATCAATGTTGACACTGGAGAACTAATGGCCATGAAGGAGGTATGTACCCCAGCAAGATCAGTTCAGTAGTTTTCAAAATAATCACAAGACCAGCAAGTAATGATAACACGCTTTTTTTTTTTTCTACGTGTTTTTCATCCAGATCCGATTCCAGCCGAATGATCACAAAACAATCAAGGAGACTGCAGATGAGCTGAAAATATTTGAAGGCATTAAACACCCAAACCTGGTGCGATACTTTGGAGTGGAGCTCCATCGGGTAAGAGACATACAGTTTATGTCAGTTCAGGCATCACGTTTTGCGTAGTGGAGCAGTCTGGTATAAACTTCCATGTGCTCCCCTGCAGGAGGAGATGTACATCTTCATGGAGTACTGTGACGAGGGCACCCTGGAGGAGGTGTCCAGACTGGGGCTGCAGGAGCATGTCATCAGGCTCTACAGTAAACAGATCACTACAGCCATCAATGTCCTCCATGAGCATGGCATTGTCCACCGCGATATCAAGGGTCAGTGTCACACGGCTCTCTCACTCTTATATTACATATTTTGTTGTTATCAGATATGCAGAAAGCTCGAAATGAACGCAGCATCCATTTAACCTTTTCAGGAGCCAACATCTTTTTGACATCGTCTGGCCTGATCAAGCTGGGTGACTTTGGCTGTTCAGTGAAATTGAGGAACAACACACACACCATGCCAGGGGAAGTGAACAGCACGCTGGGAACAGCAGGTAAGAATTAATATCTGGTGTCTGGGTTGCATGCCACCACCAGAGGTCACTGTGGTTTGATATTTTTGATGCTTTGAATCTTTGGAAATGTGTGTTCTTGTGTCGTCATGGTGATGAATATGAGATGCAGATGTTAGATACTTAATGTACGTGGTTATTCTGAATCTGTGTCTCTGTAACTGCTGTACGGATACAACAATCTTCATTTTCATATCAAACATCATCACAGGGATTACGCTGCATAGTGTAAAATTATTATTGTATTACTGCTTAATAAATTCTATTGCTGTAACTATTTTCTGTCTTCATCAGCATACATGGCACCTGAAGTCATCACCAGAGCAAAAGGAGAAGGTCACGGACGAGCAGCGGACATCTGGAGTTTGGGCTGTGTTCTCATTGAG
Organism: Protonibea diacanthus; assembly: GCA_028641955.1. Lineage (NCBI taxonomy): Eukaryota > Metazoa > Chordata > Actinopteri > Sciaenidae > Protonibea > Protonibea diacanthus. Next base: position 14,826,958 of record CM053989.1, read on the forward strand.
ATGGTGACTGGAAAGGTAAAGAGGGATGCAAAAGATGTTTTGTCACGCTCAGCGCTTTTTAAAAGTGCGACAAAGGCTCACATCTTATTCAATAATTTTTCTATGCTGTATTCTGTTGGTTTCTAGTTACAGAGGCGACAGGTTGAAATACCTGCTCCGTTATAATTATTAGTTTTGCAAACTAGAGAGCTGTTGTAGATCACCTGTCGTATCCAGATACAAATATTTTAAATGTTTTAATTTTTTTTTTTTTTTTTTTAAGGTTCCTTCAGTTAAAACAAGCAGGTTTAAATTATAAAAGTCTGGCTGAAACATTGTTTGTTTATTATTAATAAATAAATTACATGTATTTACCTGATAGCTCTTTAGCAAAACTTCTGCTTCTCCAGTTGTGAAATGTTAATGGGTATTTCAGTTATTTAAAAATGCTACATCACAGTTACAAAGCCTACCGATGCTTAAACTTTTTTTCACACATCCTTGTGGTTGGTATTTTATTTCCCCCTTTCTTACCACTTCAAAAAAGACACTACACCAAAAACAGAAGTAAAAACCACATGGAAATGATGTTGTGTTCTTACTTTTTTCTCAACTGCAGAGGCCCTGGCATGAGTATGAGCACAACTTCCAGATCATGTACAAAGTGGGAATGGGCCATAAACCCCCCATCCCAGAGAAGCTGAGCACAGAGGGGAAGGACTTCCTCGGTCATTGTCTGGAGAGTGAACCCAAACGCCGCTGGACAGCTAGCATGCTGCTAGACCACCCGTTTGTCAAGGTGAGAAACTGCCTTGGCTAACCCCACTGGAATCACACGGACGCTTTTTTTTTTTTTCTAACAGACGGTTAAATTGGTCATCCGACATGCTTCCCATTACAGCTGCTGTCTCTTGTCTGTTTCAGGTTTGTACGGATGAAGAGTGAATGGAACCTCCTCTGCGGCTTTTAAGTTTACAAATTAAAGCACTACTGTACATGCTGACGGCAAAAAGAAAAAAGAACTGTGGACGCTGAGAAGAAAAGGAGAAGTTACGGCTGAAGGCACATGGAGTTAAACTGAGGAACTAATATAAAATCATTTTGGAGGACAACTGGACCTATTGAGTATGAGGTTGTTGTGTCTTTATGTACCCATGGACTGGGCCGGGGTGGGACTGTACATACTGTAAGAATAGGATTGGCTTTAATTCTTGTATAAACAATATTGTAAAGTTAAATAACTATTGCCACATGTGTTCTCACTGGTGAAAAGACCTCTGAAAAGGCATTGAGGAATACTTTTTTTTTTTTTTAAACAAATGGGAGGGGTTGGGTGGGGGACAAAATCTATGGCACTTTTAAACTGTTAACCCAAGGGGCAGTTGAGTAGAGGGATGAATCTTATTTCAGTCGTCCTGAAAGGCTGAGGCTAAAAAAAGGGTGTGGTAAGCCTCGCAGAATGAACAGAGACGCTGGTTTACCTTTATGAAATGAACACCATCCAAATATTCAAATAATTTATCACTTGTCATTTGGCAAGCGTGAGCACTAGGAAGGATTCTTTTTTTTTTTTAATGTATTTTTTTCTCTGCCTTTGCTGAGGAGTAAATGTCAAGTTGGAGCAATGTTCAAGTCTACTGGTCGCCGTTGAAGAGCTGTTCATGTGACTGGAGCGTAGCCAACCGAGAGGAGAAACGGGGCCTGCTCTCCCTCCCTGCTGCTGATCACAAAAAGAAAAAAAAAACATCCACACAACCAAACACAGACACTGACACACACCACATCTTCTGGTCCTCTGCTGCTCTTACAGTGTTTGCTATGTACAAACAATATTAATAAACCAATCGTTTTTTTAATTAAATGTGTATTTTCTTCCACGTTTCTTGACACCTTGAGCTCCTGAAGCGTGCCGGTAAGGCACAAAATGTAGGCGTTGAGAATTGTTCCATCATCAGGTGCCATTTCTGAGGCGCGTTGGGAGACGATGTGAGAAAAGGTAGTTTGACTGCCTTTGTGAAGCGCTTGTCTGCTTTTGAGTCCATCAGCAAAACATCACGGCCCTAAAGTATCATCTGTGTGACAGAGTAAGAACAGTACACTACAGCTACTGACGTAACAGCCTCATCTAATGCTGACCCAGCTTTTTACCAGCTCTGCCCAGCCACAGAGGTGGCACAAGTACAGAGCTGCAGATGATCGGGTGACACAAGAACTGTGATTTCAGCAGCTGCAGAGGCCCACTGTCCAAGTTGCACAATTTAAAGCATTAAAACACAGTCACCTAGTCATGCCACACACCTTGCGCACAAGATACTATATCACTCAGCTCTGTCAAACAGAAATATCAGCTCGAGTGCAGTGTTGTCTAAGGGTGTGACCTTGCAGCCTGCTCTTACATAAAGATTAACTTTGAAAACTGCAACAACACTATAGTATGAATGAGAACTCCGTTTTTATAGCACATTAAGTGCAACTTTTCGGGTGTTTTATGATTACCCTGATTGAGGCCATAAACCACAACACATTAATCTGACATTTGCATTGTTCCTCATAGAGTTGCATGTGAGTTTTGACTGGATTTTCTCATTTTATTTCCTCAATGGGGCCTTTAAGTTTGAGTGTAAATAAACCAACATGACCTTTCAAGGATCAGGAAGTTGGCCCCTGCATCACCAACTATTCATAGCCTAACCCATAACTATGCTGTGATTTTGGGAGAGCACTCCCCTCTAAGTTGAGGCAACTCAACTCAAAGTTTACATGCATGTGTTAAAGCATGAAAATGGAAAACCACAATACCTTATTTATATTTAAAAAAAAAAGGAAACTAGAATATTCTGCTATTTAGTGTGCTTCTGTTTTTCTGCTGGTGATTCAAACTGTGATTAGATTTTTGGTGCATTTGCGTGTGCTTTTAAAATTAGTACATGCACTCTCGGGCAGTAACCCTCAAATGTGTTTGAACTGTAAAATGATCCTGAATCATGCTGAACTGTTAATGGGTTTCACTGGGCACACTGAAAATGAAGCTAAATCTTTTGTGCTTTGAAATATCAGATGGTTTATTCATTTTCTAAATACTATGATCACCTCTTTTCTGCATTGAAATATGTGATATTGGATTATTAACAGTTAACTTAAAGGGTCTGGATCCATTCATTCCAAAATAAGGTTCACATACAGTATGTACATTTGAATGAATGGTCACTATAATTGTTCCTGTCAGTGTCACAATGTTCCTTATAACTGTGATTAACTCCTTTCAACCATAATTCTGATATAATTCAGTTTTTAGGAAGTTTTGTTGTTGTAGCAACAACATTCACATATCACCACTAGGGGTCACTGTGGCCTTTTCCTATGTTTAAAATGTATGTAGTATGTGAAAGTTTTATTTTACTATTTACTGTTTTCAGCTGTTACTACATAATGAATCCTACTAGCGGGATTTTGGGGAGTGTTGGATATCTTGTCTTTCACAGTGTTCAATAGATAATTGGCATGTGTTGGTCATATATTAACAGAATAAGGATTTTTATCTTTTTTGAAGCTGAAAGCATGATTTGAGTCTCCAACCGATGACCGAGGGAGGAGACTGACTAAGAAATACTTGCTTACTGTCCAAGTCATTGTTTTGTCTTGTGTCATGAACAGATGCATTGTCGATCAGCTGTTCATGAGAAATGCCGCTTGCTCTCCCTCCCCTGCTGCTGAACACAAAACATCCACACAACCAGACACTGACACACACAAACTACAACTTCCAGTCCTCTGCTGCTCTTACAGTGTTTGCTACGTATAAATAACACAAATACACCAATCTGTTTTTTCAAAAAAGTGGAATCTTTATTTTCTTTAAAGAGGTAGTCCATTTTTCACTTAGTTGAATTTGAGTTAGCCGGTGAAAATGTTGTCTCCACTCTATTCAAATATTTACATTACAAAGTACTAAAGCCATATTTAATCTTGCCTCCAGTCCTTATCGTAAGGTTACCAAAGGAAGCTGCTGACCATAGTCCAGTTTCGTGATCTTAAGCATCCTGCAGCGTACCGCTAAGCCAACGCTGCACTGCCAGAATAAATCTTTAAGGCAGGTTTGCGCTTGTTTTGTGGATCCTGTGGATCCTGTCAGACTGGTGTCTATACTTTCTGCAACTGGCAATCTTGCAAATAATTAGCTGTGCAAGCAGCTTTTATTAGGTGAGAGGTTGTTAGTTGTTGTTTAAAGGAGCCTCCTTATTTCCGTAGCTTGAGCCTCTGTCAATCTCAGTCTGGCCAATCATCCAGCGAACTCCCAGTGAAGCTGTGAAGGAAACATTCAAAAAGGGTTATGTTTAGTATATTATTTGAGCAAGTCACATAAAAAGGGGTGCCAAAAGTGGTGAGATCCTGTACAAGATAGGGTTATTTCCACATTAAATTTTCTTTTTAATTTCCCCACAAAGCAGTGACGTGGTTCAATTTGTCACTTTGAAATTGAAAGCTAAAAAGTTATGTCTGTCACCAACCAGTGTTTGAAGAAAATCCAAATATTTAGTTCACATTTAACTGACACTTTTTAATAAATGCTTAACACTGAGCTGGTCTCCTTCAACAGAACAGAATTTGTCTTTAGCCTCAACCACAAACATGGGCACTTGTTTATTGTGGAAACTATGACATGCTGTTAGAGAAATCATTTCTCCATTTAAAATCTCAGTAAAACCATTCAAATGGGTAAGCACATGCCTGAATGCTGTTAGGGACATGCTCCCGAGACCGATGAATCATATTTTCCAAAAAAGCGGGACTTACATTTGAGTTGTCAAATCTGCTGCTTAACGGAACGTTTAGACAAAAACAATGGTTAAACTGAAGGAAGGGCTGTTACGCCCAGTACAGGGTGACTTCGCCTTAGGTGTGAATGCATGAAACCAACCTGCAGTGCAGAGAGCCACGGAAGCTAAAATGGTCAGTATTGACCCAGAGCTGATCAACTGAGCAAAAAGCAGGCCTAGTGGGTAGAGGAGCAGGCAGGCCCAGAACAACCAGTTGATCAAGGCCCAGGGACGGCGTGGAGGACTCACTATTGGGCCAGGGAAACGCCCTGTCTGTGCGTAGTGCTCCTGAAAGCTGTCCTGTTGACACATTAAACACAACTCAGTATCAAAATCCCTAATGGAAAACAATATCTACATTTATTCTCAGACAGGCTGCTGGTGGGAGGAACAGGCCATGAAGTGTGAACAGTCCCAGATTTGAGCCAAATCCACCAAAAAGACCTTACAATCCAGGGTCTCCTGCAGTGTTTTATAGTGGAAAGCTTGAAAGAAACCTCACCTCGCTAAAATCCTACCAACTTTTATGAAACAAATCATGAATCTTGAGGGGAAAATAGCTGAAGCACACATTAAAAGCTACATATTTAGTAGCTAGAGTATGGCTACTGTTTAAGCAATCAGTATCTGGGGAGGTATCTGTCCCCTGTGTCCGCTGTATACAACAGAAACCTTCAACACACTCTAACCTTTTCCTGGTAGAGTTTGTGGAGCCAGGCAGCACACTCTGCTTCATCTTCTGGGATCAAATCTAGAGGGATTCTCCTGCAAACAAGAGGGGAAGTCAGATCTCTCAGATAAACAGAAGTTACACCAGTAAACGGGAAATGAACTGTAGCAATCCCCCCTGCAAAACATTTCTTTGTACCTCACATACAAGTCGGCGTGATATTTCTTCCCATTAAGAATTCCAAGCAGGGTTGGCGTCTCATTGTTTCTGAAGTTCAGTGTGGAATCGTAAACAGCCGCAGCTGCAGAAGACAAAGCGCACAGCAGCAGTTAATTGTTAACTGTATACCACATTTGATTTGCAAATGTCTCTAGCCTGTCCCTCGGACAGACATCCAGCTTACAGTATCTGACATCTACTGGGGGCTATATATAAACATTTCATCATTGATGTACACTCACCGTTTCCTCTGAGGTTTTGAACAGTTACCCAGAATCCTTTGGTCCTGGGAAGAAGATGATACTTCAGTTTGGGTAAACCTTTGCTCTCAGCCACCTGCATGCTGATCTGGTGCTTCTTTGGTGTCAAACGTGTACCTTCGCAGTAAAGCAAGAACTAGGCCAAGGAAAAGCACATTATTTGTTGAAAGGGTTATTCAAAATTCAAATCCTTTCAGTCATATTTGATGACTAATGAGCTGAAACATACCCAAAAGTTTTCTGGGTAATCCTGCAGGTTCTGAAGACTCTGAGCCACCGTCCTACGGTCCTCCTCCCACTTCCTCTTGCAGAAAACTATCTCCAGGAAGTACCACATCCAGCCAATAACAGGTACATAACTTAACTCTTTTTTGGCCAATACTTTTGAGCTCTGGAAAAAAAAAGATTCAAATTGAAAGTATGTCAGTCAGATGAGTGGGAGCACCGTAAGGTCAGAAAAGGGTAAAATTCTGGGGTACTTTTTCTTACCCCAAGAACTCCAAATCTTTCACAGAAGGTCCAACCACACAGGAAGTCTATCTCAAAACTGTGGTTGAGAACCACAATGGCATTCTCATTTCCATACAGTGGATAACTCTTTGGGTCTGTGTAGAGCGTGCATTCTGTCCCAGACCACCACTCCAAGGCAGCTACCATCTCTGAGGATCATACGGACACAATCATGTCGAAAAGTTTACAAGAAAGTCGACAGATTTCTTCGTTCCAGCAACAACACAATACTAACAGATTTCAGTGTTACCAAGAGAATAAGAACAGTACTTACGGCTGCTAATGCAGTATCCCAGTCGGATGTTGATCCTGCGGGCCAGCTGCTTACTGACAAGCCACAGAGGTAATGTACAGACCTGCAACAGGTTGATGATGAGGCCACTGACCAGGAACACATAGCAGATGATCAGGTGGCACAGAAACTGGGACTTCAGGAGCTGCAGGAGGCCCATTGTTCTGTAAAAGTTGCACAACTTTGAGCATTAAATAACAACTATTTCCCTTTTCTAACACTCACACCCAACTTGAGCCAACATATTTCATAATTCAGCTATGTCAAACAGAGATATCAGATAGTATGGCTCTGGGTTGTAATAGCAAATGTTAACTGTTACTCAACACACTGGGACATAAAGGTTTTCTTTGACTAGACTCATCTCATCTGCTGAATGGAGCCTTTGAGCTGAAATGTGCACTACCAGCCAATCAAGTTTTCTCCTGACAGTACACATGACTTTGTCAGGGATAAGGAACTGTAAACATCCACTATTCATATCCCAATTTATATGCATGATCTGTGCTATTTTATCAATGTGTTCTGAAAGGTCGGGGCAATCATACTGTAGTTAAGCAGTTATGAAAGGGTTACATTCCCCATTTCCAACTCTTTCCTTATTATTTACTATCAGTTTTTTGATGGTAAAACACAGATCTGCAAGTTTGCAACAAGCAAACATCTAATAACATTCCATGTCCCAGAGCAGTCTTTACGTGTAGGTGATTAAATGAAATGTAACTAAAGCTGAGCAAATAATCAAAATGTGACACAGGCAAAGGTCGAGTTATCACTCACCTTTACATGCCTTAAAACTCAGATACACACCTTAGATTAATCTGAAACACGTGACATTTACCTTGATCCGAGAGTGCTGTCCTGTCCCAGACAACCTTAAAAAAAAATCAAAAGATGGCAAATAATAAAAAAAAAAAAAAAACAGTCTCCGCTATATGTCCATGCCACTTGGTGTTATAGTTGTCCTTTTTTTAGATTTCAGCCGTGATTCATACAACATGATGCACGGCATGCAGTCGACTCGCTGTAGAGAGCAAACTTCCCCCCGTGGTAAGGACCCACACCCATCTGAAAGCCACGCCTGGACCCGCTGATGGAGACGTGCGTGCGTCCTGCTTCCTTCTAGAAGCTCTGGAGCGAGCGACACAGCCGGCAAAGATCGTATATTTAAGAAAAATCAACATATTTAGCGGGGGCCCTGCACAAAATATATATTCTACACAACCGCCAACAACGGCTCTTGTTACCATGGTGATCGATATGCTATATAATAAGTCGTATATTTCAACGATATAGCCACAAAAAAGTTTTTTTAAGTTAATTTCATTAATGTGTAGTCTGTATGTGATTTGGAGCGAACAACTTTCCAAAACGTAAACTATATTTGAAGTTTAACATTTCCTGATGCTGCTGTAAACAGCAGTGCAAACTGCGGCTGAGTGAGACCTCTCTCCGTACTTCCTACTCTCTGCGTTGCCTTTATTAGGTAACAGGAAAGGCACGAGGATGCCAAACTGGGAGTGGGACACATGCGCAGTGGTCTTTTCTACCGAAATGTGACCAATTACCCGCGAGGAAGCCGATAAAGGTGACAGCATTTTTATATGAGTTTCGCAACAGTCTCTTCCGTGTTTTATTTTGGCTGCGTAGTTGCCACGGTTACAGAGCAGCTTCCGCAGTCAACACGTTGGTTACTATGCAGCCTTTAAGTCAGGGGCTTTACAGGAAACTGGTAAACGGCGCTGCTTCTTTAGTGGACAGCACCCCCTTCTGGTAATGCGTCATATGTGCACGATTTTAGGGGAGACACTACAGGTGAAAAGTGTGGAAAATGTAAGAGATACCACCACGAAACGTTTCTGAAATTTTAAGTTCAAATACGCAAAGGAGGTATTTTCTCCTTAGACTGCTACATCTCCAGAATCTGGACATTTGAAGCTAGTTTCAAAGGTTTTTTTTTTACAGGGAATATAATGTTGTATAAATCAGGCTATTACAGGCTCAGACATGAACAAACTCTTTAAAGATCTAGAAAGGATATAATAATATTGCTTATAAGGATATAAGCAGTATGAGAGAAAAAATACATTTTGCAAAACACTACAGGTGAGTGATGAAAACAAAATCAACTAATATATATCACTTCCCACATGGGTTACTTACATTAAGACATTTAGTTTTTGCACTTCAGCTTTTCTGAAGTATTATGTTTCAATATGCAAATGAGGTATTATTTGATGCTAGCTTTTGGGTAAATATACAGAATGTGTATTTGGGGAGTTTTCTTACCACTAGTCTGAAATAAGACATGTTTTGGAAGCAAAATAACCCAAAATATTCAAATTGATCATGCAGTACATGACAAACAAATAAACAAACGATGTATTTAGTGTGTCGCCTTAAAGGAGCAGTTAATGAATAAAGCAAAACATCTCCACAACAGTCACGTCACTACTAGTCTCAATAATATGCTAATTGTTCCTTTAAATGTCCCCTCACAATCCTATTTACTTACTCATATTTTCTTCAAAATGCCATGTTTTTAATCACTGCATCAAATGAAAATATTTCGGATGTCTTCTGCATTATTTGTTGCACATTTCCCTCGACTTTAGGCTGTCAGTGACTCGTAAAAAAACTTTTGAATTAGCTCAGAAAGTTTTCCCTCTTGTTAAATTATGATATAAAACTCATTTTCCAGATATAAAACTCCCTTGCCGGATACAGAGTCAAGTTTGACAAAAACAGGATCAATCAAATGACACTGCAACATAAACAACTTTAACAGGCTATGTAATCCACTTCCCAAAATGAAAGGCTCCCCCAAGAGGCATAACAAAAGTCACATTTAAGTGAGTCAAGCACTCGGGCATCGATCAGGTTTTTCACAGTTCATAATTACATCTCTGTGAGTTGGCTCATGGAAACACTGAGTTAGATAGACTTTCTCCATTCCTCAGCTGAGGCTGAGAGTGAGATAGAGCTGAAGTGGAAACAGCTACACTCATTACTTTTCTGACTGATGTTAAACTCAAGACATTCATTTTTAACACTCACTGCAATCTGACCAAAAAGATTATCTCAGACAGTTTCCTCTTGCCAACCCCAGAGGGAAGTAGAGGTGCACTGAACACAGCTCGGTTAGATGAGAAAAAAAAAAAACCTCAACAGAATGCTGTTACACTGCACATACCATAGATAACAAAAAATCTCTTTACTTTTCATTATGTGCATATATATTTTCTGTTTTGTGGGGCAAAAAGCTATGCTATGTTATCTTTCTGGAAGCTCCATGCCAAGTCAAACAGTATTCTTTTTTTGAGACCTCCAAAAGGAGGTTAACTGCAAGAGTGTGCAGCAAAGCTAAAACATTGTCTTTTTTTTTTGGTGTGGAAGTTGACAACTGTAATGTTTTGTTTTAGCCGTGTGCCGGTACTAAAAACCTTCAGATGGTTCTGAATACTGCAGCTAGATTTTAAACAAAGCAGGCTCCTTATTTTCATTGAAGCTTGCTACTAATGCCTTACAAATTGTCCCCTAATAAAAGGTAAAGGACTTAAGTGCCACCTGCTGGTCATTAAACAAACCTCAATCAAACACCATAATTATGCTCTGCATCAAGTGGATTAAATGCCTATAGACCAGTGGTGGAAAAAGTATTCAATCTTTTTCTCAAGAAGTACTTAAAAGTAGCAACACCAAACTGAAGTAAAAGTAGATAAGTATTATCAAAAGAAATGTACCTATCAAAGTATCAAAAGTACTCATTCTGCAGAGGAATGATCCATAGTTAGTGTTTTACAATAATATTTTATGTTTATGGATTAATATTAGTTGGTAACATTAGTTATATTTTACAGAGGTTTAGAAATTTAAAGCTGTGCTTGAGCTAATTTTAACTACTGTAACATTGTTGGGTAGTATAGTATCAACATCAATACATTATATAATATAAGATCATCATGTGTTTTAAGAACTTTTCATGAGCTCTGAAAAACAGCCCTGTTTTCATCTTTGTGATGTTGCCTCCAGCTAATCCTCGAGGCTTTTCTATCGTTTATTTAGCCTAAGAAGAAGGAGAATGTTCTCAACCCATAAGGAACCACTTAATCATTCACGGCCAAAATCACCAGCTCTAGTAACCAAAGCTGTCAAAAGTAGTGGAGTAAAATACCCCAGACATGTACTACAAAAGGCTACAGTACTTGAGTACATTCCACCACCACTATGCACACATTACTGACTAGCACTAAAGAGTAAACATCATTATCTATAATAAGAAATAATGGGAAAAAAACATATAAACACACAAAATTCTAACTTTAAATAGGTTTAATAATACATCAGTATCATAATATTAATGCAATACTTCATAAGAATAAGAAAGTCTCATTTGCCCTGAACACTCTCAGTATGTAGGCCTATTACTGTGTTCAACAAGATTCTGTTCAGCATCAGATATATCTCAATATCACACTGAAATTGAATTCTCAGGATAATGCAAGGCGCACTAAAGGTCTCATAACTTCGTATTCGTTAAATAGTGTAGATCTGAAGTCTAAACATGAGTATTTGCTACAGTGAAAGTGGTGCTTTCAGGGTCAGGAGTCCTGTGGAGCAGCCTGCTTTGCCCGGTTGGCAGTTCAGCCTTGAAAGTTCCCATTAAAGCATTTCAACTATAAAAGTGACGGCAGTTTACTGACCTAAGAAACCACTTATCAGACACGGATTTATAGTTTTTGTATAAACTCAAATTGCCTGACGTCTAGAAACATCCATTACTTAATTTGAAGTTAATGTTTTGGACTGTTCCACCTTGGGGGTTGCCGAGAAGTGTTCCCAAGCTCAATTTTTTACAGGTCCCATAATGCTTCAGCCCTCCTGTCCTTTACAAACGAATAACCTTGAAGAGAGGGCATGCCTGTCTGAAGAGGACCAAACATACAATAAAGTAGCTCAGGAAGTCCTTTATGTTCAAATACCAAAGACAGTGAGCAGGGGCTCAAGGGAATAATTTTCAGTAAGTATGTGTAAGTCACTTTGTAGTCACAGGAATGATGAAGCGCAGCAGGTTTCACACTGTCAGCTGAAGTGAGGAAGAATCGTTCAGAGTTGAAATACATGTGTTAGTTATTTTAAATCCCATAGCACCTTTACAAAGAAGCCAAAGACAGCATTTATATACACAGAACTCACTTTCAGGCAACCATTTGCAGACTGATTTATATGAATCAACAGCAATCATTTTATTCAGTCAGGCTCAATGCTAATAGCACATTTACAGGGTTGTTTGATAGCTGATTTCATGGAACATAGTGGCAGTTTAAAGAAGTAACACAATAAGATTAGGCACAATGCAGTCTACTGTGAGAGATATGTTGTGACATAAAGGAAATCGGTTACATTTGTTTATTTAAGCAGGTTACATTCTTTAATTCATCTTAATGTTGCAGACTCCTTTTAAAAGGAGAATGCCATCAGTACTCAAGTAGGATGACAGAAAGTGCATAGATGGTGAATGCATGCATTTAAGAGTAACTGTAAAACTTTATTGTTTGTTATGTGGAGTAAAGCTCTCCCTGTCCTTAGAGATAGAAGATAATTTTAAGTAGCTCACGTGCTAATTTCATTCCTATGAAATGAAAGTAAGGTACTTAAGATTCCCTCGAGACATGTCTGAAGAAAACTACTTACTTTAAAGTACAGCTAAATGATTGAAATCACCTAGTCCTCTTTCCTAATTTAAAAACCCAAATCTATTAATATACAAATAAACATGCTTTCAAAATGTAACTAAAAGATGCAAATGTTTCTTTCTTCATTAAACAGTTCAACATTGGGCTGGAGGTTTAAAGTTCCCACATCACATTTGTGTAAGTTGTAATACTGATCATGACTGATTTCCAAACAGTTCGTGATGTTGCACAGCCCTGTCCATGTGAACACATGTTGAAGTCAGATTTAAGGTGCGTAAAGAGAAACTTTCCTCCTTCAACAGAAGGATGTGAAAACAGCCTTCCAGTGTGAAACTCTACACATAAATCATTCTGCACAGCGGAGGTCAAACGCCCCGAGTGATGTAAAAAAATAAGCGAAACACGTGTGAAGGGGACTTTAAAACCTTTGTTTTTAAGGGGACGTGTTATTGCGCAATCATAAAGAAACTGTCTTATAGATGTGCTCAAACAACTGTTCAAGCTGCAGTGATACACAAAGCCAACGCCTGACTATGCAAGAGGCAAGTACATGAGAACTGAGACTGCTGAATGGAAAACGTAAATCACAGTGAAAACATACGTCTTGAAATTGGTTGTTAAACTGAAAAGACTAACCATCAGGGTGCCTCCTACTCAAAGTGGGTAGCCAGGAGGGAGAGTGTCTCATTCACATTTCACTGATTGTTTAGTGGAAAAGTGCAGTTGATATGAGGTTCCTGGATTTAAGATGTGCTGGGAGGGCGGGGGGCACCTCACCACAAGAAATGACCCTGTTCCAAGAAATGTCAGCTTTCATTAAATGAGTTATGTGTTACTGTTTAAGTTGCCCTTCTAGGGCCCTCCTTTGGTACTGCAGGCCATTGGATACCATTTAAGTGTAATGTTGTGAGTCTGAGTGCAGCTCTTGACATTTTTTGCACGACATCCCCCGACTCTTATTTATTGTACCCTGTTAAATCAAGCAGAGAGGCTATAAAAATAATTTAAAAAAGCTTCCTTGCTAGATCAAACTAAAGACCAGATGTAATGAAGCTGGATGACATGCTTCTTTGACATGTGGGGAAAGCTGGCCAACTCAGCACCAAAACATCCGCTTTAATCTTGAAAATCTCTCTGTTGTCACCCTATTAGGAGTGCAGAATGACTTTTTAATAGCTGATGCTTGTTCTTTTATATATTTATTTAGAGCAATTAATTAGTTACCCTTATAAAAATCAGTGGCTGCAGCTGACATTTTTCAGTCAAGACTAAATCAGGTTGAAGCAGCAGGCCAAAGCCAACAGCTTTCAGCCAGGAAGAACTATACTTTTGGCTCAGCAACACAGGGGTGATTTGGATGAGCATGGTGTATAAAGAATGCACCGAGGATTAAGTGAAATCACTGCATAAGTGTGATTTATGAGCCATTCTGTATCAATAGACTGTGACCCGCTTTGAGTCCTATTACCCGAAACAAATTAACACTCCTTCAACCCCTCTGCATAACTCTTTGAGGTAATAGGTCGGTGGACGTTCACTTAGAGGTTTTGGGTCTCGCTGTGCAAAAGCTCACATGGATATTCTTCATAAGTCAGTGGATTTATTTATTATAGTACAATGTGTGGCCCAGTAACAGATATGCAGGTCATAGTACAAACTGCTCTGAAAGTGTGAGGAAAAGAGACTAGCCATGAAGCTGTGCAACAAGTCTGATGCAAATGATTTGACCAGACAGCACTGTCAGCTACATTAGCTGGTATTCTGACTGGAAAACTGTGACTGACTACATTTGTGCAAGTGGTCTGAATAAATCAGGAGGAACTCTGACCTGGAAAAAGCTGCATTCATTTAGGTTTTGTGCAGGCTCTAGTAAACAAGGCGCTAAATCTGATTAAGTTATTTCGGATGACTGCGTGTTGGAATCTCATGAAAGGAGATAATGTGCTCAGATTTTCTGAATGCATGCATTAGGCTCTTGGGCATACAGGAAAAAAAGTACAAATCAGAAAAAGTGACAACATAGCCTGCGGCCTAAACTTTATATGGCAGTGTATATATGCAGTAAGCCAGTAATGAGATCCTGATGTATACGGTGTCTGTTTCTCCCGGGATTCGGCTTTGCAGCCTCGTCCATCAGACGAAGTAACTGTGGGCCCCAACGACACATCCGACTGTCACTGAAACACTGGGAGGTTTGCTGGAGACACCTGCTCTGCTGCTCTCCGGGGCCCACACATGAGACCTGACTAAAGTGCCAAAAAGTACTGGCCTGAGTGAAGTTATTTGATGTAATGCCATCACCAAGGTGAAGAAGATTAAAATACTGCATGGTTATGCAATTACATGTCCTCTTTTTCAACTTTCACTCCTGCCTCCTCTGACAGATTTCAGAATTGGGATTTGAGCGCTCAGGAATGAGAAAGTGATTCAACATGAGGTCACATCTGCAGAACTCTGGATGCTGGTCACAGCACATGTGTGAGAGCAACAGTTTGCGCTGTGAGTTTAATGTATTCAAATGGGAATAGCATGATATATCTAATGTTTCACTGACATTGTTTCTGTGCAGAATTTGATAGCTGCAGCAGTTCAGGCATTAAAGAAGCAGGAGAGTTTTGGCGTGTTGATGTGATGACTGTAATATTTTACAAAGAGACAACACCGTATAGAAAACAAGCCAAGCAGAGACTATTGTGCTGATAATAACTGAAGATATGTGATTGTTGAATGATTTATGGGATGTTTCTGTATTTTCCAGTCTGGAAATTCACATTGCTTTAAAATGGTTTGCTCCAGTTATTCTCATCTTACTTTTTACACATTAATGCATCAGAATTATAATTATCTATTTTCATTTTTACATTTGATACTTCAAGTTTTTAGCAAATTTCCCCAAGACAGAATCATTATCATCCACCACCACATTTTAGCATCTTCCAGCTCATCGTTGAGGTTTTACAGCCCACAGCTTTACTCTGTTTGTTCAGTTTAAGTATCAACAGCATGGTTGTCTGCAAAAAAAAAAAAGCTCTGATAAGCTTGCTGTACAATATGTTAGAAATATAATATTTCCCTTAAAGGTCCAGTGTATAAGATCCAGGGGGCTCTATTTCCAGAGTATGGCAGCAATGGAATATAATTTGCATATCTATGTTTTTTTTTTATCATTGTATAATGACATGAAAATAAGTTTATTACCATAGAATGAGCCCACAGAGTCCATCATGTTGAAACACCATGTTTCTGCAGTAGCCCAGAACAGACAAACTAAACTCTTGACAACTCACGACTCACCGAGAGAGTGAGGGGTTGCAATCACCAACTACACTGCTATATACCACTAAATCCTACACACTGGTCCTTTAATAGACCAAAACAGAGTTCAAAAGGTAGTGAATAACCAGCTTAGATTTAAAGTTGCCGTTTATATTACAAAATAACATAAAACATAAGAGATAAAAGCCAAACCTATATTAAAACCACCAACCAAAAAAAAAATACATTTAAAATATTTTATTGTGCTAGTTTATGGTTTATGGTCAAAGGTTTATATAAAAATAAAATTCAGTAACTACCTCCTTGCAAGCAATATCCACCAGATACAGTGAGTTAACCGCTGTAGGTCTGTGTCAGCATTTTGACAAATGACTCTGAAGTTATCAGAGCTGTTTTTCCTGCTCCAACACAAGTCAAAAAAAAAAAAAAAAAAAAAAAAAAAGCCATCAAGTTATGAACACTTCTCCAACTGTTTGGTAGAGTTTTTTTGATGTTGCTTTGTTTTAGACAATGCCAACAATTGTGCTTCTGAACATGTGTGTGCAGCCAACAACTTGCTCACAGAAGTCAGAAGAACTGCTAACATAAAAAAAAACATGACTTGACTTTACAACCAGCCAGACCATATATATATATATATATATATATATATATATATATATAGCTATATCATTAGTTGTGGAGACGGTGCACTGCTGGCACACCAACAACTGCAGTCAAAGACTTCACCACATATTCTTTGAGGTTAATTATTTATGTTGAAAGCAGCTACAATTTCTCATTTTCTCACGTTTGAGATAAGCCAACTTCAAACAATCAACACACATGGACCGAAGTCTTGGCACTGAGGAGAACAGTCTATTTAGGACACATGGAAAATGTTAACGTCAGTTTAAGTGCTGTCTAGGTTCTTATCACTTAAAGGGGAAACTGATGAAATTTACAGAGGTTTTTGTGCATTTCCTTTGGAGTTATAGGATTAATGTCACTAACAACAAAATCCGAATTTGCAGGAGCAACATTTCTGTCCTCCAACACATAAGTATTAGAGCAATGTTGCCTAATTTCCTCAGAAATATAACTGAAACTCATAAATAAAAAAACTTTCTTTTTCCTTTTCCTTCTTTGTCTATTGTACAGTCAAATTAATTGTAAGTTTAAAAAAAATATGGAATGTGTAAGAATATTAAAAGAAACTTTGGCGTGAAGAGTGGAAAACTCTAACAGATTTTCCAGCAGTGTTGTAATGGGAAAATGACAAAAAAAAAAAAAAGGAAAGAGAGGGGTGAATGGCTGATATCTTCAAACAGCTTGCCATGTGTATTTTCATGAGTGGATGTTCCATTACAGCAGAGCGCAACATGGCTGAAAAACCCATCAGAGATGTAAGAGGATATGGTGTGATCACTTGTTTCCACTGGTGAAAAAGGGAGGGGAGCTTGTAGCATTGTAGTCCCGCACATAAAGAGCAGACACGGGACTGCCTTCGTCTCCTGTCGATCCGTCAGGCCTGTAAATGCCTCTGCTGTTATTCATGTTATTCATGTATTTATTTATTTTGCAATGTATGACAGCCTATTCAACCACATAACAAGATTTTTTTTTAAATATTAATGCACAGTTGAGGATTGGAGGAGTCATTCAGATTAAACTCACTTGATAAAGTATAGTGCTATTTGGTCGGCCTGTTTAGCATCTGTATCCTGAAGACTGAGACATCATATATCACATTGTTTGATGTAAATATCTGTGCATGTTTGTATTTGTTATGTATATTTTCTGACCCCTTGGTATAATGTTTTAGTTTTTGAAATATTTGATTTTTGTATGTATAGAAAAAGCAATGAAGTACAATTATATGAAGCATCTGTATGTGGTATAAATAAATATTAACAACTGACAATAAAACACAGAACATGAATATCGAATATGAAGTATTATAATACAGTATTATGTAAAAATGCTATCTGCTGATGCAGCTGAAAGGTCTGGAAGAAATCTAGTAAGTTGACCTTAAGTTCTTTTCCTGGCATCTTGTGATTGCTGATTGCAGCCACCTCACCTCACCCTCTCTGTCTTAGCGTGAAGGAGAAACTACGGTGACCATGAAACGCTCTGTCTAAAACCAATGTTGCTTTGTCCATTCTGGACTACAGTAGAAACATGGAGGTTCAACATGGCCGAAGAGGATCAACAGTGTCTGTAGACATAAATGGTTAACTCAAGATAACAAAAACATTTTTTTTTTACTTTTATTTTCAGATTCTACACTAATGAAAACATATTTATGCATATTTTACTTCTTATTATATTTATATCTTATCTTACTAATTCTGTACAGACTGGACCATAAACACACTTATAAATGATTTGTGCATATTAATGAATACTTTATAACATAACATGCTTAATATAGGTCATTAGAATTGTTGACAAATACCTTAAAAAAACACTTGAACAACTGCATTATTACATTTATTATGAACTGTTTATTAGGTGTTTATACAAATGGTAAATGGTAAATGGACTGTACTTATATAGCGCCTTTCTAGTCTTCCGACCACTCAAAGCGCTTTTACAGGACATATCTCATTCACCCATTCACACACACATTCATACACTGATGGCATTGGCTGCCATGCAAGGTGCCAAGTGCTCATCAGTTTGAGGAGCTAACCATTCATACACATTCACACACCGATGGCGCAGCCTCGGGAGCAATTTGGGGTTCAGTATCTTGCCCAAGGACACTTCGACATGCAGACTGGAGGGGATCGAACCGGGGATCGAACCACCGATCTTCTGATTAGTGGACGACCCGCTCTACCTCCAAGCCACAGCCGCGCCTGCATTATACACTAATTAGAAATAGTGCACCAGTTAATTCACTGATTCACTGATTGATTTTTTGTTGGCATGCAGCTTCAGGCGCGGCCTTGTGACAACTCAGCAACATGCAGATTTGGCTTCCCTGTTATTTCAGGTGCAGGTGGAGTGTAACGTGATGTCTGGACTGTGTAAAAGTGTTTATGTGAGCCAAAAGCTTTGACAGTCCTCCACATGCCTCCTGTGGACAGCACACTCTGCAGCACCCATCACTGAGCGTGGCAGAGTACATGTCTGGTTTCCAGCTGGAACTTATGAGCCTGTCACAACCTCTCGCATTTCAACTCTCATTCCGACGTAATGTTTAGCTGTACATTCAGCAAACTGAATGATCTCTGGATTTGCAGCATGCTGGTGATGGCTCATTTGGGAATGGTTCATTTTCATTTTGACCCTTGTGTGACTTGCACAGTTGACCACTTCAGTAGAGTGGGGCTGTGTCTTGCTCAACAGCACCGCTACAGACTGACTCACTGTTTTGAGGTTTTTGAGCGACTCTGTGATTATTTTAAGACGTTAAAAGCTTCTATGGTGACACACAACCTGTTTATTGGCTCCAGTGCCACAATGCACACCCAATACAGCTTTCCAAACATTAAACAATTTCATGGATGTTTGCATTCTTGCATAAAAGATCTTGCAGAAAAAAAAACAAGGGGAAGTCAGGGATATCTTGATGGTCTCTGCTTTTTAAAAGATATGAAGCCTGCATTTGATCTGGGTTTATTTTTATAAGTTAGATAAATCAGACTTTTGAGGGCCTGCAGCTATCTGCACTGTCTGGCTTTGTTTTGTGCAAGGTTACTGCCAGGCCAAGACTTCACAACCTGATTTAATGAGACCCAATGCAGCTGTTCCCAGTTTTACACCGGTGCCATCAAGATCTAAGTGGAAACAAGCCTTGCCCTGACACCCTGGACGTCTTTTGAGGATCATGCTTGCATACTATCTGTGCAAAATGCAGTCAAATTTAGTTTTTTTTCTTGAATATACATCCCTAAAGATGAGTGCCTTTTTCAGCCTGGATTTGAGCTAACATCCAAACATATAATTACTGCTGCATGGGAAAACTTTCTTTTTTCCTTCTTTTCCACTTGGAAATTCCCTCTACAAGTTCTTGCTACCACTCTCTGATGTCAGTCATTTAAAGCATCTGAAGTGAAGCATCTCAAACCAATAAGTAATATCAAAGAGCTGGGTTCATGCAGACAGCTTGGAGCCCTTCTGCTGCAGGACTTCAGCTTGCAGCCCAACACTTTTCTGGGAGCAATGAGTGTGCGCCCCCAAGGTTGGCAGAGAGAAGGACCATGGATATTTTCCCAATGACTAGAGTAGCTTGTGCCCTGAAATAAATGACTTACTTTATTTCAAATGACAGACTCACTTCTTTCCTAGCACACTTGCCCTTGGCAGCCCCTGAGTCACTTTGTTCAGCAACAACATAGGTTCACTCATTAAAGGAGCCGGAGGGAACGCTAAATGTTGATTTCACTTGGGTTCCAGGAAGCAGAAAGAAATGCATGCTTCCCAAGAGTCAAAGCTACTATTGCTGTTTGATCAAATTCATGTTTCCACTGATGCACCGGACTGGGTGGCTGGGGCTGAGCAGGTTAGGTTTTGTTACTTTTAGACACAGTCAGGCTAGCTGTTTCCAGTCTTAGTGCTAAGCTAAGCTACCAGGCTACTGGCTGTAGCTTAAGTGTCTCAACTAATATATGTATTTCCCAGAATGTAGAATTTGTAGAAAATAACAAAAGATTAAAAAAAAATAAAAAGATGTGGGTTTCCACTGGAAACTGGTGAAAGTAGCTCTCAGCTACTGGCTGTCTTCCTCATGTTCTTAGAAAAATAAGACTTCTGGACCAGATGAATTGCACTTTTAGATGGATCTTTGGCTATCTATCAGCAGTGAATTTTATAGATGAGCCCTCATATTTTCTAATAGACCATAAATTGATTCAGACATGTTTGTGTGCGGATTTCTTAAAATATAATTTTATCTTTCACCCCTTTTTCCAGGATAATTTGTGTCTGTCAGCCTCCCTAGAATATTCCATTCTCGCTCAGTCACATTACCAGATGATATGAAAAATGGGCAGACAGGAAAGAATGAGGAGGAAGTTAGTCTAGAGTGCAGAAAGTCAGCAAGAAGAATATTGTCTGTAGTGGTCCAAAATTGGACAAGCTGGTATTTCGCACCACTGTGACTGAGTGGGAACATCGGTCAGAGAGCACTTCTCCTTTTAAACTTGTATTTGAATAAGAGGCTTCACAATCCGCCCTCAGCTTCCTGTGTGTCTCTCTGTGCTGTTAAAACTGACAATCTGGTGCCGAGCTCCACATCTGCACCTCCAAGATAAATACATATCAACACCAAACTATCTGAGTTTCGACTTGTTCAACAATGATGCTCTAATCCTTAGAGCCAATCCAAACAGCTCACCTTGTGACTCTTTCTTAAAACCCACTGTGAAAGTGAACATTTCTTGATGTTCTTTCAATTAACTGCGCCCAGTGTGCTTGAAGTTATTCATTCTTTTAAATGCTTGCTGGTTGCTAAATACTCACCTCAGCAGAAAATGCTGATTTACTGTGTCACACACTGACATCCTCTGGCAAAGCTGTATGAACCACCCTGGAACGTGCTCTGGGCTCGAAACCAGCTATCAGTGCCAGACCCATATAGCCAGTCTTTGGTGTGTGCCACGTGGACTATTCCAAGAGCCTCAACCGAAATATCTCTGCCACAGAGCTACGAGAGCAAGGTTTTGACTTCTCCATTTTCCCTAATAGCGCATTTTTTTCCTGGCTTCACTGTGATTTACTTAACCCTTTCAGTCCCTGGTTTCTGCACTGTGAGACAGATGGTCTGATGCAAGACAAAACCTTTTCATGTCTCCATAGCATCAAGCAAGATTCTGCCAACTCATTTGTAGATTAACACAAATACCTCTGCTGAGGTAATGCAGATTTTCTAATTTTATTTTACTACAAAGGACATTTTAGGAATTGGACCCATAGCTGTGGGAGGCTGACTTCATTTTAAGCTGGAAAAAAGGGGAGGTTTTTAGAAGGAAATGGACTGTTCATATTATGTAATCTATTGTTGCATGCTCAAGTTCTACATCGAGTCCATCCCAGACATGGATCAACCTTTCAAAAAGTTGTGGACTTTTAATAAAATATAAATGACTTACATAGTTAAATACATAGTATGTTTGAGCTCAACCTGTCTTTAAATTTAAGTTACATTTCAAGCATTGCTTTACTGTGATAAAATAGAATAAATTATGTAATGAAGAAGCATTTTTATTGCACGTGCATGTTTGCCAACTATGCAGCTATCAGCAGATCACCAAGAGATTATGTTAGATGTTCTCACAAATATTTTACACTAAGTGAATTTTAATTCAAGTGTCTCTATAATAGTCATGTCAACAAAATTAGATTTAGATTAAGATTTTGCAAAAGTTTTTTCTATATATTATATATATATATATTTTTTCTTCAACAATGAATTGATATTGCTAACTGATATAGATTATTTCAGTGTGCAACAGAGCTCTATTGTTATTTAGAAATTACTAAACACAAATCAATCAGCCACACTGTTGCTGTGGTTAAAATTATTCTTACTTACTATGAACGTAGGCACTGAAGTTTATTTTGACAAACACTGTCCTGCCACTGTAAATCACTAGCGCACCAAATGTGTATTAGTCTGCCACAAAAAAATAGTCCCCAATGGTTGTATAATTTGCTTCTGTTTTAGTAACATTTGATAAAAAGTACAGTGGCCTGCAGCGGTTTACAGAAATTATTACTTTTTTTTTGTTGTTGTTTTTTAAATTAAACTACATTTTTGAGGCAGGTATTTAAAGACTTACATCTTCAGTTAGAAGGAATATAGACTGTAAGGAGAATCTTAGATTTGGTCTTTTCATGGGATTTGTAGTCAGACAGCAAAAATATAAATGAGCACTAGCCTTATCCTATAAAATGCATTTTTGCTAGTATTTCATGGCGCATGAGTATTCTTGGTTAACAGCATTATTTTAATAGAATGACAGTAATTATAATGGGATGCCTGTCAATCCTCATGTATATAATCAACAAAATGGTGTACAAGTGATTTATTTATGAAACAGAACAATCTTACACTAATGTTTGTAGAAAATGTAAATCTAACAACACAAGTATACAAAAAATTTACATTTTGTGCATTGCAAACTCAACAAAATGAACAAGATGGAAACCAAACATGGATGAACACGATTGCTATACAGACTAACGACAACAAGGTTGTACACTAACACGCCCTTGATCCACACCATACAGTCACACAGTCACACTTTGTTTTTAAAGACCTTCATCTGGATTCCCTTTCAACCAACACTGTAAAGTTTCACAACATCCATAGGTGATGCTCATGACTAACATATGAATGAAAAAAAATAATTTGTATAAAATGTTTTCACTGTATTTTAGTTGTTGATCCTCAGACTCTCAGCTGCTGATGTGATATGTCACTTGGTGGTCAACTTTAGATTCAGTGGGAATCTAGCAGTTACCGTTTATTTTTTGACCTTTTAAACTAATATTTTTACACTGATCTTATTTATTTCTTTTGTGTTACAGCTATTCTTTCAATACATGTAATAAAACGGTGCTTGCTGCAGTGCCAGTACCCCAATTTGCAGCCAGTTTTAGTGATGGACCATTTATAAGCTCCTTTAGACGAAGAGTATAAGCACTGAAAAATGTTCCACATGTACCAAAGTGATATATCACTTTGAGGACAATGAGGCGCTGTCTGGACAGCTAAGAAAATAAACACAGTGGCTTTTTTTTTAACTTACACATACTACCAGAATTAACTTTCTTTGGCAGCCACGGTCACATACATAAACACATGCTGTGTTTATGCGTGCGATTACTTGAAGCAGTTGATGTTTATCCTCTCCAAAGCTTTATGTTACAGTTTATCTGGAAGATTTGAAAAACTAACAAGTAAAGGAAGTGCATGACAACACTAAAAATCTTGCCATAGTATAATGTGTTATCTTGACGTCTGTGATATTTAATTATGCGTCTTGTCAGTGTAAACAAATAAATAATTATTTACAAACTCTAGCAAAAAAAAAAAAAAAAAAAATGCAAACAAACAAAACAAGCAGAGCATAAATAATTTACAAAAGGAATTATAATACAGACTTAGTATAAACATCTTTGGCACTTACTACAATGGCTTATTTAAATCATTCACTCAAGTTCTCCGTGAAAAAGACAAAAACACATTCAGGATGAAAAGAATGAGGAGAAATAGTAATGGACTTGAGACAGCTAAATGATTATGCTTTGGTTACAGTTTATGTTTGTCAGACACTTTATGATCAGTTGTTCGGTAAAAACAGAAGCCATGAATGAGCCTAAAGATAGAGAACAACCCAGTCACTTACAAGTTGTAGAAAGTAAGAAACTGTAGGAAAGCACATACAGCATGTAAGTGGTTGTACAATGAATCCTTTAAAATGTAGACATAGGTACACTAGTTATAATTCGATAATCTGCTGAGGCTTTTTTAAAAACACATCCACTCTCGTCAGTTTGTCTTTCCCAGCTTAGGAAATGTATCAACAGGAAAACTGAAATCAGCCATGGTTTCCTCGCCAGTGGATGGATCAAGGCAAAACATGGAAAAGTATGGAAAGTCTCATTTACGTTGAAATGCATTTAGGCATGACGTGGTGTTTACTTTGAGAGATTCTTGTCTTTTGCCTTCTGATGTTTTTTCTATCAGGCTTGATTCAGTTATCTGTGGAAAGATTGAGAAAATAGCTTCCATTACCGCCACATTTATAATCAAAACTAGGACACTCAGTGAGATTCACACAGTCAAAGTGCCAGAGTGCAGCAACAACATGTGCACGGTGTGCGTCAAAAAGCGTGTGTTCAGTTAACGTGGCTGTGATTGTGAAAAGGCTGCAGGCTCATTTTCCACTCTTTAGCACTCAACAAAATATCTGAAGTCCTTGAACCAACGCACAAGGGCTGTCACAATGCATCTTGGGCATTGTACACGGGCAAGCTGACAGGCAACAACATAGCGTGACTTTTTCTTGCTTTAGCCGACAAACACAAACACATAACCCCTCTCATTGTTACCTTGTGAACACTGTTGGCAACTCCGGCTTATCTGAGGTTTGAAAAACAACGGTGAAGGTTTAAAGATTTAACCCATGTTATTCAAACAAGGAGAAGGTTTTCTCCATGGTCTGATCTTAGTACTGTATACATATTGACATGTGTGGACCATATATGTGTCTGCATTACGTACACATTTACTTTACATGCACATACGTACAGTATACACACACACCAACATGCTTACTGCAGGGGCCTTGGACCAAAACCTTAAATACCCATCAGTCAATCCCAAGACTAAGCACTCAACATCTGTACAGTTGCTTACATATAAAGGTTGCATTCATGTATTGTAAATTAAGGCTGCATCATGTGTACACCTTAATGTTTTTATTTCATTCAAGCACTTGATACATTAGACATTATTTCTGTTTAAGAATTACTCAATTCAAAATGTCTGTATGTATGTCTATGGTTGTTAGAAAAGTAGCCATCCTGCCTAGATGGTTGAAGGTTTTCATCTAGCTTCCCAACCCCATAAGATTATTTATTGTGTCTTTATTTATAATTTAACCAAAGATTCTAAGAAGTAGTTAAGCCATAAATAGCTCCCCCAATGCTATTAACTGCAAATCATTTTGAGTATCTGACAGCTGACAGAAAAAAAATTATGGTTAGAAATTTAAAATAATGAAAGCATTTCTACTAACCTCTGCACTCATACTTGAGGTCGGAGAAGAACACCAGCTCTTGCGAAAAGACAAACAAGCCTAACCTTCCTCCGGCAAACGTCTTGTCATAAATTGGACCTGAGTCAGCCATGATCTGTTTACCTTCATAGACCACAACCCTGCAAAACACAAGGCAAACATGAACTTCTTAATGTGATGATATTATTAGGTTGACTAATGTATGGTAAACTCCTGTAGAGAAGCTCTCAAGAGTCCTTCAATCAAGGTTCATCACTGAGACTGTTCTTATCTTTATTTCCTACCTTATGAAACCAGTCTTTGGTCTGTGGATGAGATGCCACCTGTAAGCTGTGTAATCCTTCCAACCAATGTTTTTGGGGTCATGCCACAGAGTACGCACCTATGGAAAAGAGTTAACAATACTTAATACTACTACAGCCCTTAAAACAGACCAAATAGCACTGAGACTGCTGCCCACCTGTCCAGGAGTGTTGCCTGTGTGCCACAAAGCATTCCTGAGGTTTTCTCCAGTGCCAGTGGTCGAATTGACAACTTTGAGCGAAACGCCAGAAATGCCAAAGGCCTTGGAGGGCTTGTCCTCCCAGTAAGTCTGTGTGATCTGCTTCCACATCACTACATAAAAGCGCCCACTTGACTGGTAGCCAAACACAAAGCCTGCATAGTCATCATCTCTGTCTGTGTTCACGTACATCGTTCCACTAAAGTCCACAGCATTGAACTCATCAAAACCTGTGGGTGTGAAAGAAAAGTGATGTTAAATCTCAAGGCTCAGTTCAACCAAATTGAGCCTCAAATGCTTTAAGAGAAGTAAATTAGCATCAAATGGTTGTTAAGAAGAAACATGTGCTGCTCACCTACTGCAATGCCTGGGTCAGAATTGGCAGTCTGAACCAACTCTTTGCCCTGATGTCTGACCACCCAGTTGGGATCAATTTGAGTAGTTCCCTTGGGATCCAAGTGGACCATCTGGAATTTCCTGAAGTCTGTGGCACTGATGGCGTTGTTCTCCGGGCAAACATCAAGAATATCTGGGATACTGTCGTTGTCAAAGTCGTCTTTGCAGGCATCCCCTCTTCCATCGCCTGTTAAAATAAGATATCAAATGAATAGGTTTGACCCAATTTGTTTTCGATAGACTCTAAATTTTTTCCTATTTTTCCATATGTTGGAAAAATCACTATGGCGGCTAATGCGAGTGTCATAATACTCGCACTGCAGTGAGCTGCTCCAAGCTAATATGAAAAATGAATGGGGAAAATAGCAATTCCTCCCAGGAAACTGGCTTTAATACCTTTGCCAAGTCTACTAAGGAAAATCAGTCATCTTTTCATGCTGTGACAACTTCCACTGATACTTGTAACTATCTGAAGCCTGAAGTCTATTAGAGCCAGACTACAGGCCAGGAGCTCACAGTGGAAAGGACGCCAGTGGCTAATGAAGGCCACTGTGTAGAATTAGCTAGCTGCTTTCTGTCATCATCTTTGTTATTTCACAAGGGGCTAAAACGGTTCTATCACATAAACACTATCTGACGAGCTGTGAAGAAAGTGAACACGTCAGTGTCCACTGCCTTCCTCCTTCGCGGTCTGTTTTCAGTTACAGACAGCTGTAAAAACTCCAGGTAACCCTGCTTAAATTGGGCACTGTGGATTAATCACGAGCGAAGCCTAAAGGAAATAAAAACTTCACAGCCTGGCGTGTGCCCACCTGGACGGCTTGCTGAAGTTATACAGAATGACATCACCTATGCCAACCCAGTCGTCGACTCTTTCCATAGCCACCATATTTCACACCTGCTGCATGAAGCTAATTGCTAACTGCGAAAACATCTGGGAGAAGGCACACTAAAGCAAAATGTGAACATTATAGAGTAATGAGTGCAAAGTCTGAGTGCATGGAATCCATGGGAGAGAGAGCGTATGCAAGCAAACAGATGGACAAATACTGGCCCATTATACAAGCTATAAATCTAGCTATAATAATCAGTTCCCAGACTGACAAGTACAGCTACAGTCTCAATCAGTCTCTTGCATCAAGTCAAATTACATTTAACTTAATGTGCGTTGGCAAGTGTCATAAACTGGTCATGTGAGATTAATAGTTGTAATTAAATAATGGCATTAAATGGCAATTAACTCATTCATGGTGAGTTTTTTTGTCAACTGCTGTTCCCAAGCTCCTTTCAGTGCTCATAAATACTCAGTTCCATGACAAATGGGCAACTCCTTCTGGTGATGAAGCTCATGATACGACTGAAAGCACCAACAGCTGCTGAATGGACCTTTTGTTGAGATTATTTTGTTCATGTGCAACTCCTGTTATCTCAACACTGTCATACTGTCATATTGTATGAACCCAAGAAATAATGTCTACTCATTATTTTCTAGTTATGTTTACTAACTGTTTAGATTTTAACTGATACCCTCACTCCATATTACACTTACAACTTACAAAGTACAAAATTATTTGGTTTTCCATAAACACTAACTGCTCAATAAAAATTACAGCTGCATCAAACCTTTTAAAGCCTGCAGCACTGAGTATTATGATTCCACCATAATGACAACAAACTGTATTGGATATGATCCCTAATCTTTTATTCAACCCTAAGGCTAAAAGTGCACCATCTAGATTCATTGGTTTGTTTTTTTTTGTTTTCTTGTTGCTAACTAGTTTGCTAATCTCGTGATATCATGCATTAAAATGATACTACCCCAATTTAAAGCCTAAAATTTCAGGACCCTTTGTACTGCCACTGGGCAAATATGCAAAACAACAGCTGAATATCACGGGTGATTCAAAAGCACATGGCACACAGACCACAGTGCAACCTGTAAAGTATTTAAATGTTACATTCTCACCATCAGAGTCCAGCTGGTCTGCATTGGGTGTCAGTCTGCAGTTGTCCTTGTCATCAGGTATACCATCATCGTCATCGTCGTAGTCACATGCGTCTCCTTTGCCATCCTTGTCATGGTCAGCCTGGTTGGCATTGGCCACGTAGGGACAGTTGTCCAGGTTGTTCTGATGACCATCTTCATCAATGTCTTGGTTATTATCACAATGATCTCCAACCAGGTCATTGTCTACATCAATCTGTTGGATAAGTAGAGATGTTAACAGTATTAACACTTCCCGCCCCTACTGTTGTACAAGAACATGTTATTATATGCAGTGTAGTTCAATACCTGGTCAGGGTTGTGTAGCAAAGGACAGTTGTCACACTGGTCGCCAACTCCATCCATGTCAGTGTCCTTCTGGTCAGTGTTGTACACATAGGGGCAGTTGTCGTTCTCATTCAGGATTTCTTAGGAAAAAAAGGGCAGTTGATAACATATTCTTGAGAATTTAAGGTATAAACTCAATAATTAGCAGTCCTAGAGGGACTGATTATGGTATTTTATCTGTACAGGCTTGGCTATTTTACCATCTCCATCAATGTCCACTGCAC
The DNA here is from genome assembly GCA_028641955.1 of Protonibea diacanthus. NCBI lineage: Eukaryota > Metazoa > Chordata > Actinopteri > Sciaenidae > Protonibea > Protonibea diacanthus. The sequence goes on from CM053989.1 coordinate 14,855,871, forward strand.
AGGCGTCCCCTTCTCCATTGTGGTCGGTGTCTATTTGAGCAGGGTTGTGCTCATAGGGACAGTTGTCGCAGCGATCACCAACTTCATCCTTGTCAAAGTCAAACTGGCGAGGATTGTAAAGGAGGGGACAGTTGTCCTGTGGAATAAAGTATATGATTGTTAGGGAATTTTTCAATTATCACGAATATGATCAAAGTATAAAATGTGTCCATATGTTAAAATCTCTTGTACCCTCTCATCTAGAATTCCATCATTGTCGTCATCCTTGTCACAAGCATCTCCTTGTCCATCTCTGTCAAAGTCTTCTTGTCCAGAGTTGGGAAGGCTAGGGCAGTTATCCTGAAAAAGGAGTGGAAAGTTCAGAAGTTTTACAGATACAATCGTTTAAAATCACTACAGGATAGGCTACATCAAATAAGATGATGGAGTTCAATGAAATACCTTCTTGCAGTGATAAGTGGCATTGGCACCACACACGAGGTTCTGATTGGGCCAACCATCCAAGTCTGAGTCTTCTCCACAAATGAAACCATCTCCTGCATAACCCGTCCTACACTCACACTTGTACATAGGGTCACTGAAGTGGCTGATGTAGATGCATTCGGCATATTTGTGACAGTTGTGGGTCTTGTCCTTGCATGGGTTCTCTGGCTCGCACACCTAAAGAAAAAACAGAGAGATTATAAGATTTGCCACCACATTCAACATGACTGATGACATGTCCAAGTCAAGCGCACATATTTTACTACTCCTTGCAGCTTTTTTTTTTTTTTTTTTGGAAGGCCACTCAAAATTTAGGCCTACTACAAACTGAAGTGAAAGGTTATGGGACAGATTTTGGACCAAGCAGTGTGGGGCACTTTTGGGCACAGTTGATTTTATGAAATCCCACTTAATGCATCATACATCCCCCTACGACCCACTGTTTCCCCCTTTAATGCAGCACAAGGTATCCACAGCTGCCACTCATTACTAGAGGATGAACATAACTCCAATTTGGATGCCACTCCATGAGCTCATAGAGCAGAAAGTGACAGCAAGGAGAAGCCTTTGATCAAAATGGTGAAATGGAGCCCCTTAATGCCAACAATGACACAATTCCCTTTTCCCAAATCAATTAGTAAAATTGGAGCATCATATCAAAGACAAGCAGCTGCAGAGGCTACAGAGTGACAAAATGGTCCACTAGGGATGTTGTGCAAGTGCCAATCAGAGTGGCATGGCAAGTTTACCAGCTCTCTAGGTCTCTGTGAATTTAGTGCAGAAGTGTGTTCCAATCAAGTAAGTAATATGACATATATAGAAATTACCTGTAGCTGCTATGGCAGGAGCTGAAAGTGGAAATACTGAGCTGTTTTCAAGATCTAGTGGGCAGAGCCAAAGTAAGAGCTCCACATCATAAAAGCATTGATCCATTCAACATCTACAGTAAAAATATACAGTATAAAGAACTGTTTCAATCTGCCTGATCTCTACAATGAAACTACCAGAGATGTTTAACACATGTTTGTTGTTAAGAGTTACCCAACTCTTCTCCCTCTCCTTCTGCTTGCTGATACTGGGTCAAGGTGAGTGAAATTCATATATGGTGGCCCAGGGGCTCCCCTCCAACACTGTATAAACACTCTCACTGCAAGAATGAGGCTTATAAATCACCTAAGCTGCTGCTCCCATCATTCATAAATCTGGATCTGACATACAAAAATCCACACAACTGCTTTTGAAAAATCTGCCCGGAGCTAAAGGCCCAGATTGTATCCTTTCCTTTACCAACCTTTGAACAGCATCCAATCAGTAGTATGTTATTGCCATTCAATGAGAGTAACTTCAACTCACCTGTTTGTTCTTTTTGGCAGCCTCCACACCCATACCAAAAGGCTGGGTGCCTTTGTAGCGCTTTGGACAGGGCAGACAGTGGAAACCTGGATCTGTGTTGATGCAGCGCTGAGTTCCACTCACTTTGTAGCAAACATCAGACACCATGTCGCACTGGACGTGGGAAAGAAAAGCATCGGTAAAATGCAAATAATTACATGAATGAAGTCTTAAATACACATCTGGTTTATGCACATAAGAAAAACAGGAACCTTTACCTCATTAATGTCTTCACAGTGGGTACCATTTCCACGGAAACCAGCAGGGCACGGACCACACTCCCAGGATCCATCTGGAGAGCTGTTGCAATCCACTCCCCCAAAGCATGGATTAGACAGACAGCCATCTGCAAAGGATTTAGATGTCAAGAATGGATATAAACAAGGGATACTGATTTAAATATCACTGGACATATCTGTATAGTGTGTCTCCAGATGACTTAACTTTTAATTTGTGTTTTTTATCTCAAGATAAAGCCCACAGGGACACACTCTTCACCCAAATGATAAAAAGAAGGTCCTTTCTCTAGATATGCAGTCATGCAGAATGTTTTGGTTTCATTTGGGATTTTTACCACCTCCCAGATACAATAGTGACAAATGGAATATGATGTTGGTTTCAGTGTGTGGTACTCATAGTATAAAGCATAGCTTTTAAGCCTGCGTTCACTCAAAAATATATAATATTCATAAAGTTCAAAACTTAAAAAAAACAAGGCTAAGAGTCTATAGCCATGCTAGCTATGATACTTAGCCACATCATGCTACCATGCTAATGAGAATGTCATTGGTTTTACCAATATTTGATAGGTGATTTTAAGAACAAACTAAACATGACAAACTCAGGGTGACACCAGAGGAAAATTCATCACCAAAGTCAGATTCACCCTCTGAGGAGCATGAATGTCTGTACAAAGTTCATTGCAATCCTTCAAGTAGTTCATGAGATATTTCAGGCTGTACCAAAGAGGTGCACCAACTGACTGACTGACTGACTGACCACCCCCAGAGTCCGTCACTTACAAGGCTAAAAACATCTTGTAACGTCACTGGTGCTCACCAATAGGACAGTCTTCTTTGTTACAGCTGTCACTGTCGTTGGCTTCCCCGATACACTTCTTGCCACCATGCTGAGGATGAGGACTATTGCACTCACGCATCCGACTTTTGACACCCCCTCCACATGTTGCTGAACAGGTTGCCCATGGGGACCAAGGACCCCAACCACCATCAACTAAAAAGATACAGAGATAGATGTTCAGTAGTTATTATTGGGAAAACAAATATATACATTCTTTGTTTCTAAATAAAAATATGTCAAAGTTTAAAATCTGATGTAAAAAAAAAACAAAAAAACAAGAGAGTCAGTAGCCTGGAACTTAATAGTACAAGAGAAAACATATTGAGCTGATTTGAGTCAACATTTCCTGAAAGACAGACAGAAGGCCTTGTCCAAAACACATGGGGAATTTTGCCTCAGGAGAGACATGAGGGAGTCTGGTTGTTCCGCACAGACGCTGCTGAAATGAAGATGCTGCTTTTGAGTGTTCCCCTCACGGGCTGAAATACTCACTGGGACAAGGCTGGGCAGTGCAACGCTGAGTCTCTCTCCCACTTCCCTCACAGTCTTTGCCCCCTAGTTGTGGCACTGGAGCATTACAGTGTCGTATTCTGGTGATCTGTCCTTCTCCACAGGTCACTGAGCAGGAAGACCATGGTGACCACAAACTCCACCCTCCATCCTGGCGAACTGGGTATCAAACACCAAACATATCAGGCAGAGATCACCCAAACACACATCCTTTCCACTCAGTCAAATGGAAAATGGCCACCACATTTTCAACAAGTAAACATCTTGTGATTCTGGTGACAATGGCTCTCTTTTAAAGATGTTCTAAGATGCTTGCGCCAGTACTTATGTCATTGTGAATAAACTATCCTCCAGTGGTTAGAATGATTTAGTCACTTCCACAGATGCAGTGTAATGTTAGCTGCAACCAATAACCTGCAATTTATCAAACACCCAATTCATCAGTTTCAAATCAAGTGAAATCTCTTGACACTCCACCTCATATATAGCACATCTAATGATCAAATTCATTAATAGTTTATATATTTGCATGGTAGGAGGCGGTGAGTCATTGCCCTGTGGAACACCCTCCCAATGATTTATTTGGAATTAAGTTGACTGGGCACACCCTGCAACTCATGCAACCATGCGATCCAGCTCTTCACTGGGATTCAGCAGCACTTAAATGGATCCATTTTCAAGAGATTTATGGAGGCGTGAACTTGGTCTTTTTTCACTTTGGAGGATCTCATCTCATATTTAACTCAGTGCTGAGTTTTTCCACAGTTCCATCACGCGCCTCCCTCTCATATGTCATGCTGTTGTTTGTTTTAGATTATTGTGTAGTTGAGGCAATTGCAGAAGGATACTTTAGATCAAAAAGATGACGCTAACTACTGGATGCCATATATTTAAATGAAAAATGAGGAGTGGGAAACTATTTCAAAAATTTCTCACCACGGCTATCACATTTGCCCAGACTGCACTTCCGTGTCTGGATAGAAGGTCCTGTGCACGGGTTACTGGTTGCATCACATGACCGACCCCTTTGTTGAGTTCCTGTCCCGCAGGTGACTGTACACTCTGTCCACTCTGACCATGGGGACCAGCCATCTTCACGGTCTTTAGCTGGGAGAAGTAAAAGAAGACATTTTGAGAAACGCTCTCATATCACCTCAGTGTTAAAGCAGAACAATAAAAGTACTAGCACAAGCTCACAGCTACACTGTTTTTATTCTTCATGTCAGCCTGTTTGTCACATGACCTCATCTGAAAAACCCACAGTAGCCATTCTGAGCGTCTTATATTTTGACCAATAAATATGTGGTTCACTCACAAAGACAAACAGTCTGCAACAGTCCTGTGGTATTAAAATTTAATATGTGTGGAATATTGTTTTTATGGCATATGAGCCATTAGTTTAAAATAGCATGCATGCATAAAACTGTGTGTGTTTATAATTGTGTTTATATGCTGGAAGCAGCGTCTATTAAGAATTTCCGACTACTTACATAAACACACGGGGCAGCACTCGCCGTCGAAAAATGAGGGGCTGGCACAGGCCACTGGGGGGCATGTAATTTGGTGACACACAATCTTGGACTCCTGTCATCAGGTAATATGACATCTATTAGGGTCACTGACATCCACAGTAAATCTGTTCATATTTTCACATGATTTGGCACTACCTGGCAGGTACATTTGGTGCAGCTGTCCACAACCCAGTCTTCCTTATCGTCAAACAGGCGGCCATCCTGCCAGCACATGTTTTTCTCTTTAGAGTTCTTCATCCTCCCAAGGGCCTCCTTCATGACTGTGTTCTCCTCTGTCTGAACATACAATAACAGACAGATTTGCAGTCAGAAAGGAGATCAGTCAGAAATGATTAGGACGCACTCATGAGAGAGGTAGACTGCATTCCATTAAGCATATGAAGGTATACACCTGCTGACAAGCCGACTGATTCTTTTAAGAGAGCACATGTGAGGTTACTTTTCACCAGGTGGAAAGAGGAACCAGCAGGAGAACTCACTTAAATGTTATTCACACTAAAGTAACTTTACGTGTTGAAAACCAGTAAAGTCAAGGAACATGACCGTCTAACACAGCGACCACTGTACAAATCATAATAATTAAGCGCTAACTGTAGCATCATGTCACCCTTTCAATGAACCTATCCTACCAACATATATTCCTTTCCACCTTAATGATGCATCATATGATTTTGAGTCATCTTTCTTTCACATGAGAGAAAAGAAGCTCAGAGAAAACTTTAATGGACCAGAAAGAAGAATGACTCATTTTAAATGAAGTCAAAAAAAGTACACCTACACAAAAAAGCTACTCCACTGCATTAACAAAAATATTTTTTCTTAAATGTGCTTCTCATTAGTGTAAATTGCAAACAGTAAATGTCTTTATCATTAATGCTTCTAGGAAAACAGCCCATTGAAAAGTGCTGCTTAGTTATGCACTTTGTAACCTCCAACCCAATTGGAGATCACAGGATCTCTGGCTGGACTCCTGAACACTTGGGAACTGTCAGTCGATAAACTACTGCCAAAGGTTTGTGTGTATGTATGTGTGTGCCTTTGTGCGCTTGTGTATATGTGTGTGTGTGTGTGTGTGTGTGTGCATCCTCCCATTTGGAAAAGGGAGGCAACGGTTTGCAGCACTAAAATCTAAGACACCACTTGGTCTGGAAGAGCCTCAGGGACCCTTCTCATCCCAGCCGTTTTTTTTTCTCCCAAGGTTCATGCCCAGACTCACTTATTGCTGGGAGGCTCCCAGAGGAAACACATGGGCTGTTTAAACACAGCCAGACATTAGACTGGACCCCATCGCTGCCAGGGGAACACTTCCTATATCCACATGTAACATGTCATAAAATCTGTCTGACTCACGCTGCCACAGATAGCAGGAGTCAAACGGGTTCAGCCATCACAGTCCTGACTCTATAAACAGTCCTGCGGCTACTTACTGTTTGCTTTCAAACCAATGTAGGTTACCTAGTAACCTAATTCAAACCTATTACCTACTGGCTGCCACGCTAAGAATGGTATAATTTATTTTCCTCAAATGTCAATTTTCTCTAAAATGTTGATTTTGTTCCCTTCCACAAAGACAGATTTTAGTGCTTTGACATTCATCACTGAAATTGGTCTATAAAGCATGGCGAAACAGGCAGTAGCTTGTCTAAAACAAACACGAGTCGAGATTATGTTGATTTACACTATGTCACTTCTACTACTTACCACTTTTTGCAAGCCATCAATAAGGTTACTGACGACAACACGAAGGCCGTTGAGCTCCTGGAACATGGTGCTGAGCTCCTCGCAGGAGCGTTCGCACATATCTGCGCCCGCCTCGTCCGTCTTCTGACCTATAATGTTTGTAGTGATGGAGGGACTCACATCCACGATTTCTGTGCTCTCGCTCACGATATTAGCGTCATCTGTAGGGAGCAAAAAAAAAAAAAAAAAAAAAAAGAGAGACATTGTGGTGAACACGCAAGTAACACAGACTTGTGATGAAAAACATACTTTAGAGATATGATGATTGAAACACAAGAAGTCTGATTTCCTGTTATTCTGTCGGTGGCCAAAAGATCACAACAATGCAGTGATTAGGATGTTTACTGTGTTCCCCAAAACAGATGTTCATTCAGCGGTGCTTGATTTGAAAAATGTATCTGTTTGAAATGGTGACGGTAAATTTTTCCACCGGAGATGACAGCAGGGTTGGCTATGGGAGGAGATGGCATTGTGGAGTTCAAAAAAGCAGAAATCTGGGTGTTCCTCATGTGAAAACAACACAGTTGTCATAAATCTCCATGACCTTTTAGATAAGTGGACACTAGTATGAACTTAACAGACCGGAGTGACCACACAGATGGATTTACAAGGTGCCTGTGAGGCTCATGGTCTTGTCTTTACAGCTGATCAGTAGCACAGACACTAGAGATATCCTTGTCAACACAGCAGAATCCACAGAGTGTGAAAACCCCTCGGGTTGCAGCATTTATCATTCATTACTATCACATAGGGTTTTACACAAGGAACCCCTCCAGCGCATGATGTGAAAAGGAATGCAATCCTAAACCACATGGTTGTTTGAATGGCATAATGAGGCTAAACGTTGAGTCTTTTCACAATCTGCAAATCTGGAACAGGAAGTCCAGCCCACAGTAAAGCGTCTGCCAGCTGTGATCTTTGTACAACACAGACAGGATCAAATACAACGTAGTGAGCAGGAGAGGGCATCTTTTGCGGTGTCGAGTTTGCATTGAACCATATGAAATTCTGAGACTCTATCCTTTACGTCCCCCAATTTATTCCCTTAATCTGTTATCTCAAAACACTGAACTTCAGTCATACCCGGGTGAACTTTTATGAATGTGCGATACACAAAAACAAACACACAAGACACATATCAAATCTCCATGCAACGCCTGTCATTCAGCCAGAGCACAGCACATATCTGCAACTGGTTTGGATCTTGCTATGTAAATTGGTGAAGATTAATCGCAGGCTGGGGACTCTAAATCAAGAAGTCGTCCAAATTGCCCAATGATGTCCCACTGAAGCCAGTGCTATGTTTTCTTTCCTTTTCAGTCTGCTGGATTCATTCAAATCTCAGGAGGGCTTCACACTGTGCGTGCGTGTGAACGCGTGCTAGCTTGTCTGTGAAAGCATTTACACATTCTTCTCCCCCCTGATAGACAGTCTCTTTTTTCCTCTCAAAGCAGATAGAGGAATTTTTTTTTAAAAGAGCAAAAAGCTTGGGTACTTTTAATACTGCTCATTAATGTCCAACATGACAGTTTTTATGAGCGTGGGTTGTGTGGGTTTATGAGTGACTTTTGGCATTAAGACTGCTGCCAATGCAGAACCTTGACTAGTACCAGCCAGTGTGCAGAAAACTTCCAGACCTTAGTGACATTTGTTAAACAAATAAACTCATTCAGCTGGAATTCAACACTGCTTGTGGCAAAAGAAATGCACCAACCTCTCTGACACGCACAAGTACACGCACGGCATATGGATTTGCTTTGTCACAGTGAACCAAAGACTATCTTTCTAGATCTGGTGACCCTTTAGTTTTTGTGGTAACGGATGTTCATCGACATATTCTCTCAGATATCTGTATCTTTTTAGTTGCAGCCGCTCTTTGTGTGAGCCCCGCTGAGGATCACGAGGTACTGTTCCTCATGTGAGTCAAAGCCTCAGCTGAGAAAAGCAACCCAATCAGCCAATTCATGACTTCACTGTGTGTGTGTGTCGGTGTGTGTTTGTGTGTGCAGCTGGAAGTGGAAGCTCCCCACTCTGCAGTATAGCGTTCACATTCTATTTTCTATTTTCTTTCCCAGGGCATTATCCCGAGTCCACTGCCAATGGAAATAAATGTAAGCATCTGTATCTCCTTTTGTTCACCACGCACGCTCTCGACCTCAAGCCACTGCGTCGACACTGCTGTTTCCGTAAACATGAAGTAATGGTGGGAGATCTTGCCACATCTCAAATCTGCACGCTTTCTGACTGACTTCAGCAAAAGAGTTAAATTCATACAGAGGGAGTTAACTGAGAATGCTAAACCGTTTGCCTGGAAAGTTACTGTGGTTGATACTTAACAAAACACAGATACCATGCATGGGAGGATCGCATGTGAAACCGTTTCCCAATCACATCTGCAAGGTATCGGTCTTGCAAATATAATTGTTTTGACTCATCATTTGGTCGATGAAAATCACACAAATAGAAATGGTTCCCGCTGATCGTAGGACCTTTACAGTGACTGCTGGTTTAAACTCCTTTAAACACACAAAAGAAATTCACTCTTACCTTGTTTAGTTACCTCACAGTCTCTGCTCAGCAGGATGTCTTCCACTGTAGTGTCAAAGATGAAACGCACATTCTGCAGGAGGCCCTGTTTGGTAAGAAAAGATTTCCCTTGATTACTGTGGTTACACGTTTTGGCTACTTCAGAAGTGACATAGCGTGACATTTACAGCTTTTCAAGAATACATTGTCTTACAGACAAACACATTTACTTTCGAGCCTTGACGTCCACTCTTGACACTGTCACACACATCCACACACATTTCTACACACAAGGGGCAATTTAGAGACTAAATATAGAGTCCTTTCCACACAGAGAGAGCAGGGTAACACTGAGTGTCTCTGCCACACTTTGAAGAGGGAGTATGTTAGTCTCTACTCCTGGAAACTCAGTTAAGACCACAATTTTGTTTCTTGTTTCTTATAAGGGGTGACAAAACATTGGAGGACAGCTGGAAAAGTCTCAAAGAGACTGAAGTAGAAAATCAACTTAAGCTCCTAAATCTTGGGAAATCCTAGTCTATCTACCAAAGAGACATAGTCTTTGTCTTACCCTGAAGTGGTTCTCCCTGATGGATCCCTTTGCAACATACATGCGGCTTCCCTCAGCCTGCAGGTGCTCATAGAAAGGCTCATCCAGGATGAAGCTGTCTATCAGGCTGCAGCCCACAAACAGGTTTGCATTTTCCCCATGAACATGAAGTGTGATATTCTTCCATTGTGAGTCAGACAGGTCCACATCCTCGAATGAAACCACGTTCTGTGAGCCGTCCACCCAGTATGTCAGGTCCAGAGAGTTGGCCCGTCCGTTGGACACAATCTCAAATTGGCGCCGGCCATCAGGACCCTCCAAACCAATCAGGGTGCCCCGTGAGGCGCGGTCCTGGCGTATGCTGGCCACAAACACAAAGCCCTCATTGTTTTGGATCTGACGCAATATTTGTTTTAGTATGGGGGGGCTCACTGGGGGCAGGTGGTCGAAGCGGATGAAGCGGTAAGCAGGGGCATCTGAGTTTTGGCCCCGGAACTGTTTGGCCCCCAGAGTCTTGCGTGTGATGTGGCTGATTTCAAACAAGTCAAATGACGTCTCATCCTCCTGCTCACCTTCTACAAATCAGAGAAGAAGAAATGGAAAAGGACGGTTAGCTACTTTTAATACAATAAAAGGAGGACATATGGCAAAATGTTTAGAGGTTTAGAGATTTCACCTTTTCGCTTTCAAAATAACTTCACTGGAGTAAATGATTGCACTTCAAGTAGCGCTTGGCTTCAATATTAATAACTATAATTATTAACATTCAGCATTAAAGTCATTTTAAAGTTTTCCACTTACCTTCAGTTATTGCATGGAGGAAGTGAAATGATAAAAGCAGCAAGAAGAGACTTCTGAGTATCATATCTCCTTCAAAACAACAGAAATGCTTTTTATTAGTTTTTATGTCACTGTTTTTCTTTGGGTCCATCTAACTGCATTTGAGCCTCTCAGTGAATAATTCGAAAAAAGTGGAATAGGCTATAGAAAAAAAAAACTGGGATAATAATGCTACAATAGAAGATTAAACAATTTCGACTAAACAGCTATAATAAACACATAAAATCATCAAATTAACCAATTTTCTAGTTTATCTTTCAGTCGACAGGTCATTACTTTGTCTAGTGCTTTACTCTCCTTATCTCTCTACACACAGAAGTTCAATGACAAACAAGCCGCTCTGCCGCTTACCTGATGAATGCAGGTCTTATCTTTCAAATTCAGTCAGATGTCCGATAATAAGAACATAAAAAAAATGAAATCTGGGGGGGAAAAAAGACCTAATGTGATGATTTTTGCCGATGATTATATGAATGAGACGTGGTATCTCCTGTAAACCTCGTGCGTAAAAACCGTAAAGTCCACTTTGATTCACTACATCCACAGCCCGGAGGACTTGAGGCGCAACTGTGACTGAGGCATCCACCTCCCTCCTCCTTATATAGAGGTTCGCAGATAGCCTGTCAATCAAAAATCTTTTGGGTATGAACAGTTTGAGGTCGGTTGTTAAGAGACAGAGTTACATAATTATCTTCCGATGGCGTAATCTTTCTTATCCGTGCTCACACACAGAGGCTGGTATGTGGGATTGGTGACCCCTCCTCTCCCCCCTCTCTCTCTCTCGCTCCGTCTCTCTCTCTCTCCCTCTCACCGTGATGCCCACCATCCCCTCCCTATCAAACCCACCTTCCAACTGTGTCTGGAGCAAATTCACTTTCACTCGGGGGTGGAGAGGATGGAGGCTATTTTACTCTGGAGGGACAACGTTATGGTGATAAAGACACAAAACCATGTTCAGAAATGAATGTGTTCTAATGAATTCAAAGCTTTGACACCCACTTTCCCGAATAGCATATGTGACTCTTAAGCATAAAACAAATATTTTAAATATGTGGCTAACTGTATTTTGACTAAAACAATGTCATAATTCAAAAGTAAAAAAAAAAAAAAAATCAATAACTCAAAGTGAGAATCCCAGCTATGTCTGCAATGTGAGACAGAAAAAAAAAACACATGAAAATGACCTCTAATACAATAGATACTTTGGATGCTTCCACTTTGCTGGCAGGCAGTGTCTTGCGTCTGGAGAGCGTCAGGTTTATGCCAAGTCTTTCCTCTGCGGTGTCAGGGAAAGAAAAGCTGATACAACGTCTCATTCTTGGAGCCCTGTAGATGGATCGTAGGGCTGGATGTGGGTAGGCTTTTGTGTACCAATAGGATACGTCTCAGGGATGGTTTGCGTCAATTGGAAATGTGCATTCCATTTAGAGGAAAAAAAAAGAAGAGGGGGTTGAGGAACAGACAGTTTCTTACCAAATGGGGTGATTGCTTTTCAACAACATGGATTCACTAACCTGACAGAAATTAGAAACAGTAGTGAACAGTTAGTCAGACACACAAGAATATGACGATGCTCTCTGATGATAAAAGCATTCTGCAGTGTAAAGAGAACATCAGATTAAAACTGTCAGGGGTGGAAAAAGTTGAAATGCGCTACAGACCTGCACTCATTAAATGTGGTAGTGCAACTGTCACTTGTAGTTTCTCAACATGAGTTTTAATCCGTTTGAATAATGTTCCTTTTATATCATTAATCATTAAAGTTGTAATGTCAGTTATGGAAGAAAAAAATCTTTAATAGCTGGTTCATTATAAAGCTGGATGTGACTGCAGCCTCAAAATATAAATTAGACCAGACGATTTAATAGTAGGCTTTTTTATACAACAACCATTATTCTAAGAATGTAATTACTGTCACCAAGGTGCCTCCACTAATACCTTTCATTTCTAAAATATGCATTTACCCATTTCTGCCTGTATGACAAAGAGCAGTGCAGAGTAATGAGGATCTACCAGAGAAGTGGAAAACAGTTCAGATAGAAAAGAAACTTTGGCATCCTCTACGTCACTTTTAAAGAGCGCAGAGCTACTGCAGTGCAAATGTAGGCAGTGGAAGTGAAACAGTAATGAGGTTTGATCCGTGCAGAGTCATGTAATAGTTAGAAATGAGAGGAGAAGAATAAAAGGTAGCCACCAATCCATGTTAGACTTCACTGTGCCATTAAGACTGTTTAAGGCTTTTTAGTTTCTATTACTTGCAAGATATTTGTGAAAACTTTCTGTGTCATTTGGATCATACCACGATCCAAATCCAAAGGAAAGCTTACCTAGTACGCAACACAAATCCACATCTAAGCGTGGACTCCAATAATGCTACAAACACCAGAGATCTGGAGGAGCCACAAAATAAAGGTGATGGATGTCAGTTAGGTTGATAAACAACTATAGTTTCCAGTTCTCTTCTCCAAGCTGTGACTTCACCGTGAAGGTTTATGTGTTTTTAACAAAAAAAAAAAAAAAAAAGGTTCAGTGTGACTCAGAAGCACAATCCAAAAAGGAAATCTGGCACCTGAAATGTTTAAAGTACTGAGAACTGGAGAGAGTGACACATGTAACATGTAAATCTCACATCATCTGTAAAATACAATAGTTTTGGGAATGATGAAAATAAAGAGGTCAGGTAGAAATAGTCTTTTTAGTTAAGATTCACATCAAATAGCCCCTTTGAGTTGATCATGCCAACAGTTGAGTAATACCAATGAAACAAATCTGGCCAGAATGGCTGGCATTGTAAAATATCCTTGCATAATCTCCCCCATGGAATTACGACTCTGATTGCATGACAGTTGCACTATAATGTACAGTAAGTATTTAAATATCTGGAAAGAAGCACCATTTTCTTGGGATGTTACTGTCCTCACTACTTATTTACAGTGCCATTTGCTTAAAACAATAGATACTGGTGTTAGTGTGTTTGTGGTTATGGCATCTCCGCCCCATTTAACTATTGTCTGGACTTCAGCAATGTGATTAGTAGCTTTCAGTTCGTTATTGTTTCTTTCAAAATGTTACAGGCAGTCTTGTCAAAACAAATCAAACTTTACTGATAATGAATTTGAGTGACATTTTATGTTTATGTGCGTTTATTAAGGGGATTAGTTCTCCCAGCCAACTCAGATTCTTTGAGAGATCCGTCAAACAGTACAGTCTTTTCCTCCAAATATATAATCATTTTTTATAAATGTTCTGAAATCTCTCAAGTTCAAATAATAATTCACCACATTTGCTATACACAGTGGTAGTGCTAGCCATGCCAGCCATGCTAGCTGTGTGGCTTGGAACAAAACTAACTTCTGAAGGCTTGTGTTGGTTGGTTGGTCCATGAAATTTGGTTCATGCATTCATTTTCCACTCAGAGTGAAGAATAGTGACAGTTTTAGTGTCAGGTCAAAATTTGGTGTGTCCAATATAATCAAATACCTCTAAAAACTAAGTGTACTTTGAGTTTAGTGCTAATTAGCGAACGCTAGTATGCTAACATGGTAAACTGAGATGGTGAACATTGGCAATGTGGACTTCATAGTATGTTGACATTAGCATTTAGCTAAAAGCACCACAGTGCTAAGTACAACCATGCAGAGCTGCAGACAATAGTTCAGTGATGCTACCTAAAAGAAAAAGAAGATTCGAGTTTCAGACGTTTTCCTCTCACAATACTAATTTGCACTGTCAAAATATTATAGCGCTTCCCTCGCCAAACACAGGCCATATAACTTTCACCGTCACTGACATCATTTGTTTTTGTCTCTTCCCTCACTTTAAACACGTGTGCTCTGGCTTATTTTCTTTTAGCAAACTTTAGACAAAACGGAGCTTCCTACCATACATGTTCATTTGACCTGATGACACAGTTTGCTATTTATAGCTGATGTATGGAGCCACATCAGAGCAACCACCAATTAGCCTCTGGGCTCCAGAAAGCTATAGAAAACTGACGTTGTTCTGAAATAGACCTTCACTAGCAAAATGATACCAGCATATTTGTGAATGCAAAAGCACTAAAAGTGTGCAAAAGCACTAAAGTGTGCATATACTGGCTCATGCAATATAATTTCTAAACCCTTCCCTCTCTGATGTTCTTGATTTATTGATGAAATGGCACCATGATCTCTCAGTCCCTCAGAAGTATCACCAGAAGGGCCTGCCTAAAATCCTGTCAAAAAGTCCTATTTTTTTGTCTGACACGGGACATACAAAACATTTCCTCTCATACTGAGATGGATTATTACTGGTAGTCATTTACAACAAAATTGGAGTCACTGGATGGGACTCTTTTAACAGAACAGAACTCGATGAATTGTTCTCATAGGTTTTGCAAGGCAGTTGAGAAGTCAACAGGGAGCAAGAAAACTGTGGAAAACATTCAAGCTGATCTGTACCCACTATTAATCATTAAATTGCAACACTGCAAGACTTCTAGTTGACTTCCTGGCTTCGAAGGGACTTCTAACTGTGTACTGACACACTAATGCTGTCCACAAGTCATTGCACACTTTCAGCATGACGAAAGGGTAACTTTTGCTGTCATCAATGAATTTTACAGTGATTTGGAGCATCGACATAAAGAAACTGGGTACCTATGTCATTTGACCAGACATAACACATATATCTAGAATTGAGCACGTAACAAACAAAAAAAAAGAACTTGCAAAACTTTTCCAGGACGCCACATGTTTGCTTTCAGAGCATCTAATTCCAGTTTTCATATAAAAATGGCTCACATACTTTGGCTTGGACCAGGCATTACATCAAAGTGAGATAACCAATGTTTGACTTGTACTCCTCTCAAAGGTTTATATGTGACCTATGTGGGTGGAATTTGTTGATACATGATTTGTAAATTCAACACAACTGAATATTTCCTGGGTGATATTATCCCTGGGATCATAACAGCATCATGGGAACACCTCGATGTTATTGTCACAAAATCAGATGCTGCTGCTCAAAATGTAGACATGCCAAACCTTTGTTTGTGTTCTTAGCCAATATCCTAAGCGGAAGGATGAACAGAGAGAAAACTTGTTTACTTCCTTTATTGCCTGCAGGATTGTCGGAGGATGGCAGGCTTTGAGAAGCCCATTAATTGCCTGCTGGTTGCTCATGTTTAGCGAGAGTCAAACATTGCAAGCTTTATGCAACTTTGCTTGTTGCTGTGATGTAATCAGGCCTCAGTCAATCCAGTGGGCTAAAACTTATTCCCAGATGTCTACTTGAACTGTTGGACTTTAACACAAGCAAAATGCCCCAAAATTGCAGGTCTGAAATACAAGCTGAGTCCCGAATGTAAAAATGAATGAAAGAAAGTACCATTAATATTAAGTGTTTCCCTAAATTTACTCTGACTCATACTTACCTACATTTAGGTTAATGGGTGGGGAATTGCATGAAAACAATCACCATTTAGCTTTCACTCTCTTTCCTCACAATTGCATTTTCATTTCTGAGCTGCAATCATTTGGTAATAACTTCCAGATTCCCATTTTCCTCCTTGTGCTGATGGGATGTGTAGAGTTATGGCAGAGCAGTAAGATATACTAAGCTAATTTATTTGAGCTTAAGAACCAGGAGAACTCTGGGCTTATTTCACAGTAAACGTGTTCTAAGAAACCTACAGGAAACAACAACGGGGCTGAGAAAAAGATTGATGTGTATGGACAGTGAAAGCAAGCACCGTGAACAGTGTTGTGTGTGAGAGAGAACAAAGTGAGACTGAGATCTCTTCAGTGTAGCGGAGAGGAGGAGGAGGAGCTCTGGCCTTGGGTCCCTGGGCACAGAAGGTGCTGCAGCATAGCTGAAGCTCTGCTGCTTATACGAGCTCATCCTGCATTGTTGTTGCTCTTGGAGGTGAACTAAACACGTTTATGCCCAAGTTAATAATTATATAAAAAGTACCACTTCTTTTTGACACCAAAGCTCCCTACACTAGCCACTTTATACTTGCACTTTCCTACATCTCAGAGGTAAATATTCTACATTTCATTCCACTATATTTATTTGACAGTTACAGTTTCAGACTAGTACCAGAGAAAACTGACCCTGATCTGAAATAGAATATTATTAGCAAAATGATACCAGTGTACCAGCATGTGGCTTTCAATAACTAGCTATTAAAATAATCTTCAACCAGTGACACTTAAATCCTGCTTACACATTACACAGTAAATAATCATATGGTATAAGAAAAGATATAATAATATAACACCAAAGGGTCATTCTGTCAGTACTTATTTTGATACACAATGCATTCTGTTACTAAATGTACAGTACTTTCATTTAAACTGGTAATTAATGTGTGTTTTTTTTTTAAATTAAATTAAATTAAACAATGGATCAAACCACTGTGTAATGTAAAAGAGGTAATAATCATTCTATTTTGGAGGTCCTATTAGTGTTGCAGAGAATTTTAGCATCTTTCAGCTCATTGTTTCAGTTTTTATGACTCTCTTAGTTCTTATAAACACACTGTACCAGTTTTAGCTGGTCAGCACTAAAAGGCAAAGACAAAGTTAATGCCTTACTGGTGAACATATCAACTAAAGAACCAGATAGTGTGATTTGGACTGACTTTCCTCATGGAAGAATAAAAGTCTGAATAAAAATCAGCTCAGCTTTCAATGAACACTTTTCTGCAGCTGGCCATTTATTCGGCACTACAGGGACCCCGTCTCCACATAGCAACCATACACACATAGTCACGTCCAGTTCTTCTTCTTCAGACTATCAGTGCGCATGCTGCTCATAAGGCCTTACAGAAACAAGGTCTTAGGAAGTCATGGATGAGGACAACTTGGGTCCTTTCTCTATTTAACTGTCTACACTTGTCATTGGATATGCTTAACCTCAGTCCCCATCATCTGGACATTGTGATCCCCCAGCATAAAGAGATAAATAACTATAACTATCGTCCAAATTTCAGATGCCCGGCCAATAAAAAATCCTCAAAGCTCCAGTTTCATATCTCTTCTGTTCAACATCTACATGTGATGTAGATGACAGATATATCACCATCACCAGGTGACTATGGTCACAAAAAATCAATCAGTCAGACTTTATTTGTATAGCACTTTTCATACGAATAGAACGTAACATAAAAGCTGAGTAGGTAGAAAGAAATCAATGATTTGATGTATTAAAACTTTTTCTGTTAAACAAAGACAGAAACTAACACTGAAGAAACTAAGCCAGAAATCTTAGTGTAGTCCTGGACTCAGACCTACAGTACATTTTAATAGCCACATGAAAACAATCATAGATTCAGCCTACTATCACCTTAAGAATATGAGTTAGAGGACTTGTATCTCAGCAGACTCGACTCATGTAATTCTGTCTTTCTAAAAAGTTGATCAGACAGCTGACAGATCAGGAGATGCTGCTCCATTATGAACAATCCACATATCTCAGATCGTCTGACACCGGTCTGCTTACTGTCCACAGAGTTAAAATTAACACAGAAAAGCAGTTTTTTCCACCACATAGTGCATGTGGAACAAACTTGAGATTTGCTCTGTCACTTCTTTCAAATCAAGGCCTGAGACTTTTCTGTGTGCCACTATCTCACCATATTTTTATATTGCTTTTATAATGCCCTTTATCTCTTATGTAAAGCAGTGATTTGCCTCACTGTCGTAAGGTGCGATACAAATAACTTTCTTTAAAGTTTGACTGTGTTGCTGATTCTGTCCAACTCTCCTTTGATGTACTGCAGGATGCCCTTATAAGTCTTAAATTAGTTTTCTCTTCATGCTGGTTCCAGATCCAGATATAAGAATCCATAATAATTTTATATCTTCATTCTGACTAATTCTTGTTTTCAACAAGAAAAATCACAGAATATGAATATTTTGGCATCTGGCTCAAAAGGAATGTTGGATATCACATCGAAATATTTGTTTAAGCTTGGCTTTTTGTACAGAAACAAATGCAGTTATTCGATTTGTAGAAGATGATTGTTGAAGCAGCTCTCCTTTCAGTTCTGGATCGATCCTACCATGCATGGTTTGTATTTACCATTCTGCCCTCACATTCATTACTGAACATAAATTACAACACTCACTGCATTCTATATGATAAAGTCGGTTGGACATAATAGCTGCTTACTTATTTATCTACAAAGCCCTCATTGGAAAATTGCCACCCTATATCTCATCTTTGTTGCTCTAGCACGACAGTCCATACATAACACGCTCTAGTGATTGGTCTCTAGGAACTCAGTGCCAGCACCGATTTAGGAAAAACTTTGCTCTCATTGCAGCAGTCTCATGAAATAGTCTGCAGTGTCAACTAAAAATCAGACCATTTGTATCTCTGTATAACATCAAGAACATTCTCATTAACAGTTCTCTGCTTGGCTTTCACTGAGCCTGCACGTTGTATTTTGTTTGGTTTTAAACATGTGGCTGTTAATATTTAATACTTTGTTTATGTATTTCATTTAACTGTTAACAAGGCACACACGCTCTACCAACCTACTCCAACACAACCACAGTGCCCTTGTTCATCATGACGGAACATGTCAACCAACGCAATGGCTTGACTGATTGATATGTTTTTTAATGGAGGTCTACGGCACAGAGAAAGAAGAAACAGTATACCATGCTCTGGCTACACAGACAATACTTGTTAGTAGGATCAATTCATTGCTGACTTTGTCTTTTCATGGGATTTGTTGACAATAAGAGTACCTAATGATCCTTAAGAACAATGGCGTATTTATATAGTTTTAATGACAAAATGCGATAATACTTTGTCGCTGACAGGGCTATTAAACGAAGCACCTGAGTTTTGTCAAGTTAAGAAGAGAATGTACGGCATTTTGATACAAGAGCACACTCAATGAAAACACACAGAGGATAGGTGCAGTTAGCAGGAATGATGTGTTGAGGAATACCAAATGTTCCAGGGGAGAATTTCCTGCTCATTATTGACTCCAGGTTTCGTAGCTGGCATCCTGCTTCTGTCGGTACACCAAAAGTTTTAGCATTCAGGGTAAATGAGTGTGATGCAGCCATGGTGAAGGAACAACATATGTCTACTTCCCTGTAACAGTGCCGGAGCAAACTTGATTTTGAGTCATTTTCCTTGCTGTTGAAATGTAGTTCATTTGAGGGTATGAAAACTTGGCACGCTATGAAATAGAGTAATGCCACAACCTGAAGTTATTCCTTAAATTTAAGTTAGACAGGCAGGTGATAACCATGGTTGGTTGGCAACCACACAACCTGAAAACTGAGTTCAAGTAGAGAATGACAGATGGATATATTTGGACTCTTATAATGCTCACTTTGATGCGTTTTCAAACGCTGTCGGCACACTGAAATCTGAGCACTAACTCTGATCACATCATTCTCTTTGGAGCTTTTTTTTTTGTTTGCTCATTTCATGGCAAAAGTCAAATATTAAGAACCAAGGCTTAGTTTTATGTAACAACAGTAATATCACAAATTGCTAGCAGAAAAATTAACAAGCTATACAGGCTGACATGCGTACCAATAACATCCATACACTGAAGTGGAGCTCAACACATGTGCTGTTAATTTTGCAGCATAGTTAAACACGATTAGAGAGGAAAACATAAAATTGCCTCTTTGAGGAAATAAATTCAGCCATAAAAACAAAGGAATTTGCTAATGGTAGAGGTTGATGTTGAAATGCTAACTTTGTGTCAGCGAAAGGTTGGAGTTTAGGTTGATGGGGCGAGTTAATGAACCTGAGATATGTGGAGAGACTTGATGGTTTATACTCGGGTGCCAAACTATCATCTCATCTCACTCTTGCACCTTGGCTTAATGGAGATGACGAAGTATTTCACCTTCATGGAGAACCTTGAGAAAAGACTGGTTCTTTGACTCTGACGATAGCCTTTCCTGCAGCAATAATCTCATTACAAAGAGGCTTTGTTTGGACTCGAATATGGCTTTGATGGGTATTTGCCAAAGTGGACTAAAAGTGAGTCAGGAATTAATGGAACCAAATGATAACTTTATTTTATTTTTCAGTTTTTACAGATCAAGAAAAAGTGTCTATTTGAAAGAATTTCAAAAGCTGAACAGGGTTCCCAAGTATCCCCAGTCCCATTCAGTGATCTGGCACTTTGTGTTACGTGCTCCTGTTTTCCCCATTTTTCCCACTCCAACTCCATGAGGGTCTTGTGTTGATTTATCTGAGTGTTAAGCACCCGAATGTTTATGCCTTGTACCCTGGATGACACCATCTGCTACTAATCGGTATTTCCGTCGTTGTCTGCACAGAACAGCCTGGAACATCTCGGGATAGAGTCAATCAAGTACAAAGACACTGATTTCCCTGTCTGGATCTTCCCATGTGGCTCCATCTGGATATTTCACCGGTATTTGCTAGTCACTCTACAGTTTACCATTCATGTTCATGCTTTACAGTTATCTGTATACGGTAGTCAGAAAGATTGCTGTAAGAGTTACTGAACACTGGGGCATGTGCTGCATCATTCAAGCCAAAAATATGACTCTGTAATTTGTAGACCACATAAGGAGAAACACAGACTGGATAACACTTTAAAGAAAAAACATGAAATGCATGTGAATAGAAACATGAACATGTATGGAAAATGTTGCAGATGCAGACAGTGAGTGTTCTTATTGTATTCAGTGTTTCAGTTTATCTCCCTGTTACCATTGCAAGCTGTTGTACAATCATAAGACTAAGACATTAGTTGCTGTGCTGGTTTTTGCAAAGCTCTTTTCAAATATTTATTTTGGGTGCTACAGTGTCAGGACACAACAGCATTTTCTTTTGAGTTTCTGTTGATGCAGTTTGACATTCTGCAGATTGAATCGTTTTCTTTGTTTAGCTTTAGTGACTATTGCTGGATAACTACCACAACTACCAAACTACTGGATACCAGGCAAACTACTGCTGCTGTTGGAGCTGTACAATCAGTGTACATAAGTAAAAGTACTCTTTATGCTCACAGACAATCGTTCTGTCTAATTAATCCTTGTATCTGACAACAGCTTGTCACCTTTCACGACTCCTGTGACATAGGTGATCAGAGAGGAGGTGCCATGCATCAGCTTTACTGTTCCACCTGACAGCGCTAACGACATTATCCCTCTTTTGCTTCACCTTGTTTACAGTTATGGGTGCATTAGTGCTCTTTGCTCCTGTGGATCAACCTCACGCCATATATCTAAGCTGTCAAACTTGGAGAGAGAAGGCAAAAAACAGTCCCATGCAAGTCTTTGGGACTGTTAGAAAGTGTCCCAGGGCAAAACAGTCAGTGGTTGCAACCATTGCTCAATTTTGTTTTTTTTGCTCCTCGACTTTCTTGCCAGGACACCGGGCTGTTATCAAGCAGTCTGATCCCAGCATTAGTTTACACCAAGTGTAACAGCTTTTGAGAGCTCTCATCAAGGAGGTCATCTATAAGCTGAATCACTGTTATGTTCTAACAGTCGGCAATAAAAACAACGCGTGACTCATCTTGTCAAAGATATTCATCACCCTGGCCACTTCTCTTAATTGATTCATAGAGCATTGTATAATATTCGGAAAAAAAAAAAAAGTTTGCGTAGGACTTGCATGAGTCACAGCTATATGACAGCAGTTTCTGACATGTGCACAAATATTCCCCTCCCTTGACTTTGGGTTTCACTGAGTTCATGAAAACAAAAGAGCAGAGATCCTCAGAAGTCTATAGGGGTTCATTAAACTGCACGTGCCTGATGATGTATATCTTGGTTTTCTTTATATAAAGTAGTCCCTCATGAGGGAAGACCTGTATTCAGAGTTCAGGCCACAGAACAGGGAAGGACCAAAGCACTTTACAGGCAGTGTCGTAGGCATGCACAGACTATATTTGACGCTGCGATGGAAAATGAACATCTTGATGTAGCGAGTTCTGCACTGTCTCTTTCTCAAGTGTGTAACTGTTCTGTTCAGTGCTGTCACACAACTCTGCAGAGCTGGAAGCAGACCGAGTTCTTCTCTCTGTCAAAATGAATGACAAAGGATTGTGAGAGATCAAACTTTGGATCAGACTGCATTATGATGTGCGGGTGTGGCCATCCTTGAAATCCTTTTATTTGCAAGTAAAAACACGTCATTCTTTAGTGGTTAGATCAATGCAGGGAGTGCACCCAAAACGACCTCACACAGACAAGGAATGCGTGTGTGCACCAATATATCACTTTGTTTTGTGAACGTGTGCATGTGTGCAGGTTAATTCATTCAAGAGGAGATACTAAGCCCTAAACACACACAAGCACAGACACAGACACAGACGCACACACACACACATTCCAGCACATTAAAATGGAGAAAGAACATGGCTTCATAAATTTACTCCATAGACAATTTATTATGTTTTGTTCCAGTAGAAAGTCTCTGGTGTTTGAAGGAACACTAAAGCTCACCGTGACAGGGCAGACTCATCCTTGCCAGTACATACCTATCTTTGTGGCATAAAAAACACGCACACACACACACACACACACACACACACACACATACATAATGTGGTGTAAAGAATAGGTACCACCCCATAAATCCTATGCAGCCTCAGCTCTGCTTTCTTTAATGTATAACATCAGTTTTTGTGATAGGAAACCTGGCAGCTGATATTGGGGAACTTCAAAGCTATATTTCATCTAAACTAGCTGAGGCTGGTGGTGCGCACAGAACAATCTTCACAGGCAGTCTGCCTCGGTATCAATTAGAGCGCACAGTCCAAAAAGACAAAGTAAATCAAATGCAGAATATTGGACACGGGACAAGGCAGAGATGAGCAGTCTTCTGAAAATTCACCTACGTCTGAGGGAGTTAAGACAAGACAGCCTATCAGTGGATTTCTCATTCTATCATCAGCGTCAGATAATACGTCAAATACAATATCTTTTCCTAACGGACGTGGGGTGAGTGACGCTTGAAATTTTCATTCCATAGCAGATAGGTAGAGTTTTCCTCCTTCAGCCTCTCTTAAGACAGCTGTGGGTTAGAACATGTCGCCAGTGATAATGGCAGCATAGTAGGAAATTAATAGTAGGAAGAGTTTTTCTGGGCAAGAAAAAGTGAAAATTGTGGTTTAAACGTCAAAGAAAATAAAGTGGTTGCCAGTGAAATATCCTTGGGATATTTTAATTAGTTATTAACTGTGGGATTAAGTTTATGAAATGAATCTGAAACCTAAACACAGAGATGATGTATTCTCCAGTAGTTACTTTGGTATGGCATATAAACATTTGGATGCTGATGTGATCCCAAACAAAACAACAAGCAAGAGTCAATTTATTAGTACAAAGGCATTCTTTAAAATAATAATAA
The DNA here is from genome assembly GCA_028641955.1 of Protonibea diacanthus. Taxonomy (NCBI): domain Eukaryota; kingdom Metazoa; phylum Chordata; class Actinopteri; family Sciaenidae; genus Protonibea; species Protonibea diacanthus. The sequence continues at coordinate 14,879,880 of CM053989.1, forward strand.
TAACAAATGAATTAAGAAAATATGTAGAGGTAAATTATTCTGATTGCTGATTCTTGATGGTTGATATATGGATAGTTAAAATTAACACATGTGAAAAAAAAAGTTGCTACCAATGATATTATTGCCTTGTACAAGACCGATCCATTGGAACACTGTAAATAAAGAGTTCATCCTTCTAAAATAAAATCCATTATAGACAACATGAAGAGGAGGAAGATTGGCTTTAAAAGAACTTTGTTCAACAGTGCCATTGCAGTCCAAAATCAGTTGTAAAGTTGTCAAACAAGTCTCTCTCTGACATTAAATTCAAAACAATTTCTGGAACAATACTGCACCAATTAACGATTGTTGTAATACAGTCAGTGTGTGGTTAAAGGTCCAGAGTCAATCCATAAACCCAGTTATTTAATTTCATCAAATTTCTGGAGAGTACCGCCATTACAAACTAAAACCAGAAAGTTGGATTTGTAGTTAGGCCTCTGCCTCACAACAGAGACCATTGTGTAAGACTTTGTTTTATTGAGTTTGTTAGCTGACAGCTAACTTTGTAGAATGTTAGAGTTAGAATGAACAATTTCTTTATATTATGTGATAAATAAACTTCTAATACATATATATCTGATGTACAGTATATAGTACGGGATATCCAGGACCCTATTACTGCATTTGTCATGTTTAGCTCAAAAAGTGAACTGAAATGCAGAAGGTAGAGTGAACAAAAGAAGCCTTAATAACTTAGAGGCAAGTAAACACAAAATGACAAAAAGGTGGCTGAGAAGTCCAAGCAGAAACAAACTAAACCCATAAATCCAAGAAAAGTCCAATGAACAGATGTCCAAAGAAACAAAAATCCAGAACTTAGAAAAACTAGGAGCAGGAACACGGGGAGAAGCACCAAGATGGAACAAAGGACTGAAGAAGGGACACAGGATGTAAGAAAAGATACAGGTGACCTGACGCTGACACGAGGGAACACAGGGACTAAACACACAAGTGAAGACGGGACAATAAAACAAAAGAAGAAGAAGAGGTCCTAAAGTAGAACCTTGAGGTACACCTCACATACTTCTAATACAGACAAACATGTAGTAACACAGCTGCACACATACCATGTAGAAAACAGACAAATACTTTGGAAATACTTACAGCTGAGTGTAGCTGACATTTCGTTGTGACCGAAAAGTAAATGTACAGCTAAAACAATGAGAACGGGTGTGTCAGTGTGAACAGTAGTAGCATCTGTGTGTTTGGCAGCCAAAGAGGTTGCACCCAGTTGATGTCATAGTATACTGATCTGTTAAGTAGTGGTCCCAGTCAGTGATATAGAAGCACATCTGTTCCACATACTGAACAAACAAAATCTAAGACTTGACCATCCAGAATGTTAATGAAAGGATGGGAATAACTGTCAATAAAATTGTTTTTGGCAAGTTTAGCTGTAATTATCTGTAACTGAATAAATATTGCAACACAATAATGTGGTTAAATGAAAACATATTCAATCAAACCTCTGCTATCTAATGATGTACATACTGGAAGTTGAACAAAGATGAGTGAGTTGAAATGGGTGGCTCCTTTTGGCAATTTCAAAAGAACTGAAAAAGCACATACAACCAGAAAAACAAAAACTCTTTAAGCGTGTATCTATTTTTGATCTTTATTTAACCACCAACTAAAAACAAAACCCTTACGTTCTTCTTCCCCAGTAAAATCCTTGCCAGGGGGTTGGAACTGCTTTAATGAAACCTGCATGGTCTTTGCAGCAGCCTGCTGCAATTACGCAGTCATGTTGGGGACGCTATGCACAGCAGCACTGGTTTCATGAGACAGACGGGCCCCACTGCTGGAATGAAACAGTCTCAGCTTCCCATCCAGGGTCCCACTCAGCAGCTAGGAGAGAGAGAAAAAAAGATGACATCACGTTCAGCTTGCAGATGATATTTCCCAGGATCTGTGTCACACATCACTCTCCCTTTTACGACTCTCTATTTAGAGGACCAAGTTGCATAACAGAACACCTGCTATCTTAAAGAAGACTAGCATTACCAAGGTCAAGATCCATACTGTTCCTTATAGAAATCCTTGATTTTCCATACCTGCTATTTACAGATGTAGCAACTCAAAAGTTCTCGTGTTTCCGTGACGGGTCCGCGGCTGGTCCGTGACTTGGTGTATCACAAAAAAAAAAAAAACATGAAGCCACCTGACCTGAACTTTGTTATATAACTTTGTTTAATCAGAATTGGGGCTTGAGGTTCCTGCCAGCACTAGTAATGGTGAGTCAACTGTTTACAGATTAATAGAGCGGCCACACATCAAAAAGCTAACATCAACCCACAAGCTGCACACCCGTTCAAATATCCACGTGTGCAGTCCCACACTCTAATCAACGTGTGGATGTGGCGCACAGACAAGCACATGTACACAATCACTTTTTCACTATATTTCTTAAGAAGGGAGGATTATCTCATTTGTTTATCAGCCAGTAGACCAGATGAGGATGAGGGAACATTACCTCAACACTCTGACAGTCAATCAGAAGCAATAGCAATAGAAAACAAACAGAATGAGGTTCATGATACATTTCTGTGCAGCTGCTTAAGGTATAAAGAGTATTTGATATGACGGAACAGTCGTAATTCAAGACAGGTGTTCACAAACGACTCATTTTATTTTCATATTTTCATACGTGATATGTAAGACCGGAGTGAGTAACAAACCGTTTTAAATCCATGTCATACTATTTCCAGCCATGGTCGTTTGTACTATCCTTAATCCCACTTAAGGTTATAAAGACTTCCCAAATCCTACAATGATGAAAAATAAGTGAAAACAACCCAACAAACTGCAAACTAAACGTGAATGCTTGGGTGAACGTCCAGATTTGCTGTGGAGCATCAGTGTCATTTATGGTGATTTTTAGGTGGCTGTAAAGACAGAGTATCTTTTCAAAGTATACTAACACTGGTAATCTTGGAAAACAAAGATCTGCCAAGCGGTGATAAAAACCACATTTGGTACAACAATAGTCCAACATTTTTTCCCATGTACTAAAGTTGTTTTATGCAGGAGAAATCATCTTTTACCAGCAAGCAGATGCCTGTGCTGGGAAAGGGAGTCACAATAGCTGAGGTCTGACGATGACTCAAACACGCAAAGGCTAGACTGGGGCGAATTTAATGTTTGTTTAATGGGTGATCGTCACAGTCTTTCTCATATAGACACAGGAGGAATTCCAGGTGTGTGTGGACCCCAAAGACAAGAGGATTTCTCCAAAGACTCATCCAAGTAAGAGCACAAACACATTACACCTACATATGCAAGTTTTACTGGTCTTTTTCAGTGCATCACAATGTTTGAGACTCTGCCAAGAAACAAACAGTTTGACAGCTCATTTCACTGGCTCTTCTATTTTCAAGGAGTGTTCTTTCACCATGACCTCCTGCTCAATGACCTTCATCAACAATAGCCAAGCTGTCTGGGTCCTGCCCCTGAACGGCTAAAAAAGCTACTTAAAACTTAAGAGGGTCAGAGAGCAGCTCCATTAGTAATCACAGCTCTGTTCATCAACTCCCATCCAAAATCATTAGACTGTGTAATCGCCTAGGCATGACACCCCTCCCTGCAAACACACAGTGTAGAGTTAAAACAAACAATCATTTGCCAAAAATGTAATAACGACATTAACTGAATTACTACATTATATGCTTGTGGGAAATGTCTATAATCCATTACATTCCATCTGTGCAACCTTCAACCTCTGTTCACTAAGGCTAAAGCAAGCTAAAACCGGTGAGGACTGAAGGCTTTGGGCGACCTTCGGGGTCAGAAGTCTGAACTTGTTTTGAGCTGATTCACTGTAGACACAGCATGGGGTCACGCTGGGCCATCACAAGTGAGGTATTTGGCTTTCTTCAACATCCCATTTCTTAGAAACACAGTTTCGTAGATTTAAAGATTTATTTGCAATGTCAACTGTCCTAATACAACCCTGTCACCACTGATATAAGTTTTCCAGTCATCTATGAGCATATGTTTGTCAAAAAAAAAAAAACAAACAAAAAAACATTTGACCTCTAATAAGCTCAATAAAAACATGGGTCATGCGTGAGACGCAATGTTAAAAATTTGGGCTGCATCTTCTTTTATGACCTGTTTTATTATTTGTTTTGTTTATTGAAGTCTCATTCAAAACTTTTGAGGAATCATAAATCAGATAAAGAATCTGCATCCATCTGGTGTGTCACGTGTGTTACATAATCTAAGTTATAGTCAGACGCACTGGCTCAATACCATGGAAAAAAGACCACAAATCAAGAGTTCAAAGCAAGAATAAAAACGATGATTAAGAATGCAATGTGGGTTCGATTTTTTGGGGCTTTCTGGACAACAGAAAGTGTCCATCTGCACAAGCTGGTATGGACCAAAACTGAGGCTTTGAAGATATGAGGAGTGATGTGTTTTCCCTCCCAAAGGATACCATTTGTCAGCACAGACTTGACAAATGCCAACATACCATGATGTTCTGTACTGTACATGCTGGGAGGGAAAGGAAGAAAGGAAGATCTACATGAGAGATGGAAGCAAGAGCAGACAGTCACAAGGGTCACCCATTTTACAAGCTTACAAGTACATGAACAGTCTGAAGCCAGTGGTGATAGTATTTGTAGAAATGTATGTATATGATCCCACGGAGATCTCTTTAAGCTCTGTATTCATAATATTAATATACAAAGTTCTATGTAACTTCCTTGAGTTTTATTTCTGTTCAATTAACAATTAGGAAACTGGTAGTGATGTAGGCAAAATTAGTAACTTATAAAGGCAGTGACTGGTGCTCATTGTCAGAAACTATCCACTTATCATATTATCATATCATATCTTCACATATTTTTGGTATTATATATATATAATATCTAATGTCAGCGCTTATCAGATTTATTATTAGTAATGGCAATTGAAACAGTCCAAATAAGTAAAAGTAACAGTAAATTTAGACTCCTGCTGTTCATCTATCTGCCATCTTAACCATCTAAAAAGAATGGTTAATGTTTATTAAGTCTGACACAATCACAGAACACATTATTATTTCAACGTGACAGTGTTGGAGCACTAACCCTGTCAGTATCTCAGCCATTTTATGTAATGCCATCACCAAAAGAGCTGAATAATGAATGGGGAAATCTGCATGAAAAAAAAAAAAAAAACACATTTTAGGAAATGCTTTCTTGCCAAGTTACACGAAGAGGTCGATACCACCCTCTACCACTCTATAGGATAAGTATGTAGCTGGCCAGGAGGATTATCTTAGCTTAGCATAAAGACTAAAAACTGGGAAACAGCTAGTGATGAGAGGGTATCAACATGCATTCAAAATGCAAAATATGGATTTGTGAGATACTTTAATGCATTAAAGCTGCACAGACTAGAGAAGACACTGTATGTCATTCCAATTTACTCTACAGTGCCCTTTATATTTTGAGTATACAGGCAAAGAGACTGCAGCAAAGAGAAAGGACAACACTATTAACGAACACCAAGGCCAACTAGGAAAATACTGTCTGCTACATGTGAAAGGTCTTGATACTTAAAAATGTCTCTTGTGACTTTGCAACTGGACCGAAACTCTTTATTTTCTTGCTTCCTGCTCATTGCCGTTTCCAGCTGTGCTGAACACAGGCCAGTTGATTCCAGGGAAGCTGTCTCAGCTCAGTCTGTGTCTCACTCTAATGTGACATTCTGGACCAGACAGCAGAGTCCAGCTCTGTATTTGCTGTCTGGCCACTACAGAGCGTTTTGCTCTCTGGGGTTGGGCAAAGAGGAAACGAAGAGATAAAATTTTAAAAAAGGACGGAGGAGTGCAAATAGTTTTTCAAATGCCAAATGGCCACAAATGAAAAGATACAGTAAAAAGGTCTGGTGGGACACCAGCTGCATTTTTTTGCCTGCCTGCAAAGAGCAAAGATGATACATGCTGACATATGGAGACAAGAGTGCACCGAGCTTGAAAGCCAATGAGATGATTCACTCATTGTTCATCTTCCTAGTTGGGACGATGGAGCATGTTAACTTTTCAAGACAGCTGCCTGTGTCATTAAGCGGTCACAGTCCTGCACTAACTCCAAGGCATGAAGTGCAAATGAGGTCTAAAGTACTTGAGAGAAAGAGTTCTGAAACTTCTCACTTAATCAAAAGACTGAAACAGAAAAAAACGCATTTCATTCTGATTCTATCGTTGAATTCAAAAGAGTATTTCTTTTCCTCTTCCCGCACACATGCACACATTTAAAAGCCAAACAGATATGTCAGAGTAAAGCGGCGTCTCTGGAAAGGGGGTATAGCGGTTTAGTGTTTTGCTCAAGGATGCTTTCACTGAAACAAACACACTTGTTAAACAACAGGAGACCTTCCTCACTATGATTTAAGTTTCCATCCTTTCAAACAAAACTTTTTCATTGGACACTTTTTCAGGTTACAAAATGTTCTTTTGTTTGATAGTTTTGTAAGTTTTTTTTTTTGTCTTTTCTCTTGCTCTTTTAAAATCTTCATCAAGAAGATAATAATCAATAATGAAATTATTTCCTTTTAAACCTAAAACAAAGAAATGAAAAGAGCCCTCTTTGCATTTTAATTTGATCTTTTTCAATAAAGATGATGATATCTTGACCTTTAACTGATTTAGTTAACACTGAAACTGTTGAAACTGTGTAAGAATGTTTAAAACTCAGCCCCAAAAAAGAACACCTGGTTTAAGATTATCCAGAGCAAAACCCCCATTTTTATTTACTCTGGCTTGTAAATGTGACCTACAGCATCATCCTGTGAAAATTACAACTTTTCACAAATTTTCCAATTCCTATAGAATGAGTCATGTCAAAACAAAATGTACAGAGACTTTAGCACCAATGTAAAGATTTTGTCTTTTCTTGAACCACTTTGCATTACAAAATCTTTGATTTCATTCTTCATTGATATTCATTTGTTTTATCGTTCAAATTGCAGAGATTCCTTGTGGTCTCCTGCTTTTTATTTACTGTACCATTTGCTTAACCAGAAAACGGTCATTACCCAACCAAAGTAGTAGAAACTCAAGTGTCAGCTGCTGTAAAAAATAAAGGGGAAAGAGAGGGCACTCAACTGTCTAATATTTGGCAAATACCACAAAGGCGTTTCCACTTCTGATGTGGAACAATGTAATTGGAGCTATCGACAGCTTGGGGTGAATCAGTACAGAAATCTGAGTAACCCAAATACAGCACAGCCCCATGAAGTATATTTCTCTAGTCTGACCTAGTAACCTGTTTCTCTGAAGTCACTGTTGATTTGACTCTGGCCAGAGAATTTCTTATTCCCTTTACTTATGATCCTAAAGCTTGGAAATCCCCAAAATCATTGGACAAAGTCACCTCAGCACTACAGTATCACCACTGCCTTGTTTTCAGGCATTAATCAAATTGGACAGAGCTTAGTTTGCCTCACACAATTTGTGTTGAGCCAGAAGAGACAAAATCCCTTTTTACAAGTGTGAAAATAATACTTTAAGTCAACTTTTACGGTAGCACATTTATGTGATCCCACAAGATTTTACAAGACAACAAAGTGAAGTGACAGTAAAAGTTGGGATCTCTCATTACAGACTAAAGTACAGGAATAAACCAGAAGGAAGGAACCCCGCAGGTAGATCTGCCTGCTTGATGGTCTTGTCAGTATTAGGGTGGAAAACATGACTGGAAAATGAGTGGAAAAAATCCTTTGTATTATCTGTTCTCAGAGCAGTAAATATGGTGAACATCTGGCCCTCAAATGTGGCTAAAAAAGCGAGGTGAGCACAGGTTGGGGACACTTTTTGAAGGCATAGGCTATATACAGCAGGATATACAGCAACGTTATCATCATATCACATAGACTGTGAGTTGGATCAGCCATTTCCCAGTGCTTCATGAACCTCTAATCATTTTTCATTTAGACATCTCTGTTCTGGCCACAAACAAAAGTAAAATAAAGACAGACATGTAGGCATCCATTCCACTGAGACATAAGAACAACTGGATCCACGTTACTTAGAAGGCGCCTCCAAAAGCACAGCGAGACCCTCAGTCTATCAATAGATCAACTGTCTGAGGAGTAGGAAAGACACACCTCAGTAACTCTCTGTGTATATATCTATCAGCAATTTTACACTCAGTAATATTAGGAGCTAAGTAAGTGCTCATAAAAATATTGAGGACATCAATGAGATTCTGGACTGTAGAGTTCAACTTTTCAGCATCTTGAAATACTTAGATACTGTACAAAGGTTTTCTGTGACACAAACTGAACTATTGTTTCCCACAACCAAAACCACGTCATGAGGTTGAAATGTTGAGTTAAAATATTTCAAGCCATCAGTGAGCTTCATGTGAGAGCTGTATAACAAGACCCAACCATGTTTAGCAGCAGCATAAATCTACAGCAATGTGGGATGCATCAGCAACATTTCACTAATTCTCTACAAGTGTATTATTCCCATCGTTGAAATGTGGAGTTGTAAGACCACAGCATATGCTTCCATTTTCCATCAGTTCATTTCAGGTGAGCTCAGGCCCAGGAGTCATGTCATGTCATGTCATGTCATGTCATGTCTGGATGTTATTGATATAGTCTTATTGATATCAGTCTTTCTACGTTTTATTCTAAATTGTAATGCAGTGCCATCTGAGGGATCAAAGGTCACGGACATTCAGTTGTTGGAGTCTCTTTTAATTAAAATAATCTTTTCATTATATTACAGATTGTAGATGATGAACCTCGCCCCAGCTATGTAAATGCAATGTGACTATGATTATTATTCAGAATGAATCCAAATGTCAATGATATGTGTTTAGATTTCAGTATAGATATGATGGGTGAGGTCCATCTGCATGAACAGCTAGTGCTAAAAATCTGGAAAGTGTTCGTAATCCCGACTTGACCTCACCGTCTCCAAGATCAAGAATGAGCTGAACGTCTGTTTTAAACTTTAAGCGAACAGACAAAAAAAATCAGAAATCAGAACATTTAGTGAGCTCACATATCAACAGATCCATCTCCATGACAACTGAGTAAACTCCCTTCACTAATGAAGACTGTGTGATACGGTTGAAAGCTTGTAAGTAGACCTCAGGTTGGGATTGTTTAGTTAAACCACAATTAAATTCATTTTGGCAAACTTGTGTCCAAAAATAAAATTTCAGAGGATGTGAATGCCATACAGTTTTATCTCAATTCCTTAAGAATTCAAGAGGTCGTCCTTGCTCTAAGAGGTCCTGAGAAAGATTAAATAGGCCACAGTAAATGTTTGATTTACTGATTGAGAACAGCTCTGTCCCTTTGGGGCTTGTAGGCAGGCAAAAGGTAGCTGTGCAGTGGTGAATGGACAAGACTCCAGCTGTCTGTTAATTGTATTCAGACAACTGCTTGACAATAACTAGAGCAGACAGTTTGCAGAATACAATATACAATAGGTCTATACAGAATGGTATGTGTAATAAGAAGCTGTAATTTTGATAAACAACAGTATTACTGGTTTATTACTGGTTGGTATGATTTCATGAGAAAATATTTTATACATACTTTTTCAGTATGTGTCAGTGTAACATAAATCATAAATCAGGATGTGTTCATGTTGAAATCCTGATTTTTAGGGTGGGAAGATTTGTCAAGGCTCTTTATTTAGCTGCAGACCCTCTGGAGCCCTCCACATTTTTCATACGTTTGCAAGTTTTACGACTTCAATCTGGTCAAGTCTTAGCAGGTTCTTGTAGTATGAGATGGTCAGTGACACAAATCTGAGAATAGAAACAAGTAATGTCCAATAAAAGATGAAAAAAACGGTGAAATTACACTGAAGAGAAAATAGTTTTGATTATTTGCACAAATTTGAACATTTTAAAGAAATATGGCCAGATTTCCATGTGGAAATAATTTGTCAGTTATTTATATTTGCACCGTAACTTATCAAAGAAATTTTCAGTTTAATAAAGATTGAAGCAATATTCTGCATGTCCTATCAAACAAAACAAAATGTGCAGAAGTAGAAATGGGGAGTGAGCATGCTCTGACTGATGAAGTGTGTCTTCAAACTCTGCAGATTACTGTAATTCAGCCAGTAAATGGCCATGGATCAAACTTTCCACTTTCAAACTTGGAAATCTGAATGTATCATTGTGCAAAGTTTAAATGAATGGAGTTACAGAGATGGACATGCAGATTTAAAACATGTGCCTCAAGTCCAAAAGGCAGTCAACAAGAAGTCTCATGAGACGTCCAGCAGAGGATGTGATATTATATTTTAAAAGCTTTCTTTTTAAATTCGACTTACTTTGAGCAGTTCCAAAGAAAAATCATTAACTGGACAATAAAACATTTTCAAAAGGAATTGTTTCTCTGTAAGAAATGCTCTGGAGATTTTGTTGGAGACATTTCGAGGATACTGGTATGAAGTGATGTAAACTTTGATTTCTTATTTTCCTGTAATGGCAATTCAAGATAGATAAAGGTCTCTGTCCTGTCTCAAGCTTCCGTTTATGTTTTTCTTTTCCAAGACTCCCTAAAGCCCTATACATTTCTATCATAAATCTTCTTCATAAATCTACCAGTTTAGATTTATAGCAGGCCATGCAAAGAACAGATTGAAATTCATTATGGGGACAACCTGAAACACAGAAATCACACATACAACACTCTCATTCCATCAATGCTGAATTTAGTCTCTGTTGCATCCCTTTAGACAGAGTGCAACAAAGTGGCATAACATTAAACAAGAGGGGCGCCAGTAAAAAATGCTACACAATCAACAGGAAAGTTGGAAAACAGTTCCTGGACCGAACAAGCACAACCTTGTATACATCTTTTGTCGACTGTGGTACTATGCAGCCAATCACAGGCTGGAACAACCCTGCAGGCAGCCAGTCATAAAAGTGGATGAGCATAGTGCACAAAGTGAGTCAATAGATCCCACAGGGTTATGGAACGGAAGAGCAGTAGTCATTATCTGATTGGACTACAAACTGGCCACCACTAGTTAAACCCACAGAGTGTTTTTGGGGGGATATTCATTTTTAATGAAAATGGTATTGGTCCAGGAGAACACTAAAAAAGATTTGTTGTCTTAGTAATGTTTGGAGACGGTAGCGACCTTTTTGTTTGGGTTTAATTCTAGAGCAAGAGGAATTTATTTTCTTACTATACTTTCAATATACTGTGCAGTGTGTACAGACGAAGACACATACACATACAAGCACAAACTTCCATATATATATATATATATATATATATATATATATATATATATATATATATATATATATATGTGTGTGTATATATATATATATATGAAATGCTACAAAGAGTTGAGCTTATTGTTTTTAGCTCAATAGTTATATTAAATTCTTTCACTTTCCAAAAAAGTCCACCTATCCTGAACTCCAGGATAGCTCTCAAAAAGCCCTGCTATGTGACCTCAGTCTGAGGATATCAATCCGTCTTTGAAGTCCAGGCCAAGAAGAGATGATGCATACCTGTGCGACCAACTGACTATGAAATATTTGTAAAAAAAAGAAATGTAATAAAATTGACCATGCAATTTGATTTTTTTTTTTTTTATGTGTCACGCCAAGATAAGACAAAAACAATAAACCAGTATTTCTGTTTGCAATCACAAAGTGCACTACATTTGGAAATTTGTATTTTACAGCATTTCCAAAGTGAAATTCTTTGTTAAAAATCCACAAATAACACAAAGATACAAAGAGGTAAATCCATTTTTTGGATTGAAGATGATGTCCTCTGACTGACAATACTTTTTGCAATAACTTGTTGCTTCAAAGCATGCTTCTTTCATACCTTTGAGAGATACAGAAAGATTCTTACCTCTGGTGTGGCAGGGTTGAAAGTCACACTGAGCACCGTATCCGAGTGTTTATTAAGTTTGTGGAGGTAGCTGCTGCTTCGGATATCATACACATAGGCCTGGAATTAATGAGATGGACTACATGAAAAGCAGGAATGAACTGTAACCATGCAGTGATGTAGGACACCTATATAAAAGAAGTGAACAAGCAGCACATAAATGCAGTACACTTTTATACAAAGTCAATGGAAAGATACAAGCTGATTTGCTTTAGAGGCTGTTTCAACTTTGAGGGAAAACTTCATTTTTATTTTATTATCACACTGGTTAAAATTTTCTTAATGATCAAAAGGCTTTTGCGATTTCAGATGTTCAGATATTGGCTAGACAACGAGACTTGGCTCTTGATGTTATCAGTAATCAGTCACATAATATGATGCAATACTGTGGCAGAATCAGTTAACCTAATTGCCGGACTAAATCCAAATGACTCTGGAGATTTCAACCGTGTACTGTATTAAGAAAATGTCTGGGCCGGATATCAACCTTAATTACGTTTTGAGTCATAAACAAAACATGTATCGGAAACTGTTTAGTATCAAACGTTGTCATCAAATACTTGCCAGGATAATTTATTTTTTCGTTGCAGACAGAAAACTGTCTAAAATTAGCAAAGTTTCTTGTACAAGTTGCTTGTACAACTAAAGGTCCATTGTGTAAGATCTGGTGGACTCCAATTACAGAATACAGTAAAAATGGAATATAATATGCATAACTATGATTTCAAATAAGTATTATTATGGTTTTGTTACCTTGGAATGAGCCTTCTAATCTCCAGTTTGCACTATGTTTGCACAATAGTGCAGAACAGAACAAATTAAACACTACCTCTAGATAAAGTTTTTGGCCGCTGTATTTCACTGGACCTTTAAGGCCACATTACACACTGATGCACGAAACAGTTTCAGTAAATTGATTCCAGACTTCACTCTCTGGTTTTGAAATGAGTTGTATCCAGCACCCAGCATCATTGATAGGTGTGGTCAGAAGTTTGCTCTGTTAAAACTGTAACCACACCCGAAAGTGATGCCATAATGTAATACTGACGGTCGCTGGCTTTTTTTTTTTTTTTGGCAAAATAAAAACTCTAGGCTATTAAAGCTTGCCACACACTCATAGCACTCAAACACTGAGCACTTCAAAATTAAGACCAATTAACAATCCTGAAGAACCCTTGTGGATATACAGAATTATTGCTTTTTTATTGTATTATTTTCTGCTTTGATACAGTGAAAGTTGTGCTAGTCATCCCTTTATTTGTGGGTGTAAACTAAGTGTGGATTTTATACTGTTTTGTGTGTATACGGTATGTGTTTGCATACTGCTTGTGTAGACGTTGTAGAATGGTGATAGATGTGAAATGCGTTAACAGCTTGTTAGCACAGTTTCTAAATACAATCAGTGTATTTTAAAATGGTTTGCTTCAGTGCCATGAGCACAGATAAAAACAGATGTGGGGATGTTTGTTACCAGACGACGACTCATCAGATTCCTGCAGCTGTTTTGTATTATGTTTCCCTGCAAAATGCTTCAAGTGAGCTCTGTCAAACGGTCCGTGGGTAGAGTGTCTCCTGTCTAAGACACATGACGTGTGTGGTGCCTAACAGGGCATTAGATACTTTGAAGAAAAATGTTTTTTTCAGGAATAAAATATCACATGGATCCCCAGATATATCAACTCATATCAGTAACAGCAGTAACTGAAGCAGAGAGCACGGGTGATAGTCTGGAGTCTTGATATGTCTTGATTAAAAATCTAAAAAAGAAAACTGTTATCTATAAGATCAATTTCATATCAGCTGATAAGAAGAATAGTCTGGTGAAAATAATATATATTTCAAATTAATATACAATTAATATCAACTATTCTGAAATCTTACTCCTCTTAGATGGGTTTTGGCTTTATATTCTTTGGAAAATGTGTAATATGATCTAGGGAGTCTTTATTCAGGAGTATTCAGGTTCTATTTTTCCATGATTGCTTTTTGATATATTAGGACAAGTACAAATGTGTCTGGCTTATGGAGGTCTCAGGGCAGCTACAAATAAATACGCTGTAGCTCACTACCATACACTCTCCCGATTTCCCCGAAACGTTGGAATTGTCCGATCTCAACAGAGATGCTCTCAAATGTCTGCGCTGAGCTGAGTCCCCGTAATTAATAATAACCAGCAGCATGCATATATTACTTCACTGCTTTCCACAAGCACATACACCAGAAGAAAAGAGAGATGGATAAGGAAAAGGGAGGCAGTCTTCTGAAAACGTCCTGAAAGCAAGTAAAAGGCACAGTCTGGAAAAGCAATTAAACAGTTCTGCTTCAACATGAATGTTGAATTTGACTTCTATGGAAAAAGGCTCGAGTCCAAATAAAAATCTCTGACTCAAGCACAAACAGTCCTCACCTTAAATGGAGGTGAAACTGATAAAGATATGCTGCTGTTTTCTTGTTGTGATTCCCTTTTAGAACGTCAAGTAAGATCCAAATAATATAAATTATATATAAAGTAATTTGCTGTAGTAGGCGAGAATACTTTATTCTGAGTTCATTCAGTCAAACACTGTTGATAAGTGGCTTTAATGGACTTAATTGCTTTGTCAACCCCCCAAAATATTATGTCAAATTACACTTATAGACAACGTGACTGTCTAGGATAATGCATAACTAGAGACGAGTATACAGCACAAGAGTTTTACAACTTACACAGTTATCTTCAGAGCCTGAGGCAATGAACCGGCCACATGGTGAGATGGCTGATGAGCATGGATGGCAGCGATTTAGATGGTTCTCATAACGACGTACGCACCTGAGGAAGAGATGCACGTAGTGGTGAGATATCAATGAGATTTATATTTGACCCTGAACTCTATATGAAGTTGAACTCTACAACATAATCTAATGAACATTGCTTGAGGAGTGAGGCATCTTTTACACGAGTGCAGCCATTGTTTTGTTGAGGTCATCTGTCATCCGGTGAAAATTCAAAGTCTATTAGTGTACAAAAGTCACGTTTTATAAATCTGAATCAGCTAAGGACGTTGAGTTGAGCATGACTCAAGCAAAACACAGGAAATAGAAGCTAGTAGATGACGAATGGCCCCCTCATGCAACTTCTGCGCTGTTTGTTTTGGTTTGCAAAAGCATGTAATGTCTTTACAATGCCACTCACAGCTAGTTGGATTTGGGGCTCTATATGCACTGGCATGTTGGCAGGAAAGGGCCTGCGGACAGGATCTGGTGAGAGCATGTCTTTGACATTCACATGCTAATGTCATTATGCTGGACTAAAAGTAGGTCATAGTCACTGGTGACCATAAAGAAATTTGATACACCCAGTACCAGTGAGCAAGTTAATACAACCGCTAAGCAATAAATACAAACTTTATGGACCTTATGATGTTGAATTGATGTTAAGACTGTGTCAGAGAGATTTGCAATGTTGCATTCACTGGCATTGCTGTATTTTGTAAGGCATTCCAGTTGACGAGGCTATCTGACCGTACAGCCTTTAACAGAGTAAGCCTCACTGGCTGCACTGGATGTAACTGAACACCTCATTAGACCAAGCTGGTTCAGCCAAAAACCTAGAGTGCCTTGACAATGCTGCAAGAAATGGCCACCTGACTGAAAAAAAAGGGTTTGGACGGGAGAGAAGGCAGCTACAGTCAGATTAAATCGTTCAGCCACACATGCTGGCAAGAGTTTGTGCACATATATTTTTTAAGAGAGAAAACTGGGTCTGACGCATAAAAATCGGGCATGACTGACAGCTAGTGCAGCCAATCACATGGGAAAAAAGAGAGGGGGGGCTCAGCCTTGACAGTCGAGATTGTGGATTTTTTTTTGGTTTTGTTTATTGTTTGAAAGAATCAATTTTTTCTTCTAAATGTGTTCATGTTAGGCTTGAATTTACACCTTAATTTCTGTGTAAAAACTACTCATGACCTCTTCGATGCTCAGCAAGATGGATGAAAAGTATCTGTTTCTAAATCCCTACTAGCACATTTGCACATGCAGCGGAGCTGACACAACCTGTCACTATCACACGGATAAGAAGTAGTTTAACAAGTTAGAGTAAACACTCATCTGGTTTTCTAGGTCAGAATGTGGATCTAATGTTTTGACGGAGAGGAGAGGAGATGCTGGGTTCAATCCCCCATACACACACATATTCTCCGTGTTGTGTGAGTGATGACTATCCAGCATTTGCCTGATGACTAACACAGACTGCACCGGAGGGTCTGATCCTCTTGAGTGGGAGCCTATGCGGTTACTGAATCCACCTGGGTATTCAGTGTCACTCGTCAAGCTAATCAGCAGGCTAATCATAGCTCATTATTTGCAGCCAACATATTTCGCTTCATTTAACCGTGTCAGTGCAAATCAGGTGAAAGTTTGCTTTTTCTTGCACAACTCAATATTATTTAATATAAATACATGAAGTATATAATGTATTAGTCTGCATTCTTGTATAAGATGAAGGAAATTCCTCCGGATTTAAGGGGAATACATCACAAAACTAAAGAGAAACAGACCACCATCTGCTCTCTCTATCTTTAGAATCAGTATCTGAGTGGGTCTGATTTATGCTAAATGCTGGAGTGTGGACTTCTAAACTGGAACGTTGTACACTTAAACACATGATTTGGAAATACAATGGTGAGTGAAGGAAGGAAGATTCAAAAATAAATTGTAAAAGAGCCAGTGGTTTACATTGCGAGTGTGGCAAACATTCAAAAAAACATTACTTACTGTTTGAGTAAGGAAAAGGGCAAGAGGTGCTGGGGTTTCTCAGGTAACACAGCAAAATAAAATTAAGATTGAGTTTCAGAAGTTTCCACTGAGTGAAATGTACCATTGTACCATTTCCCATTGTGGTTTTTCTGGAACTTCTCTAGTTTGATCAAAGACAGAATAGAGGATTAACCCAACTTGCTCCCAACTTAGAGCTTCTGTCCATGCAGTTCTGTGTCTAATAAGAACAATTTTCTATTAACTATTCTGTATAACGGCCATGGGAAAAACATTAACATAAGTGTTTATGGACAGGCACAATAAAGTCATAAAATAAGTTAATGGCTACAACTGCAAAACACTACATTTATTACAATTTTCTTAATAAAATGGCAATGACCTGACTAAATTGCCAAAAAATAAATAAATAAATAAATAAAAATGACTGACTTAATCAGTTAGGTTTGTGGAGAGTGTCTGGTCTCGTTGGTGTCTTGAGTGAGTTAATGTTACTGTCTGCCTGCCAGCCAGTGTTATTTGTTCCTGGTTGGATTAACATAATCACAATAGTTAAGGTTAGTATCTCAATATATTTTCTGGAAGTTCGTGTGACAGCTTAAAAGGTCAATTTAGTACAATCAGAAAAACAAATTTCTCTCTTGCGCCTGAGTACATCGAGCTCTTCAAATAGTTTTGGTTTTATGTGCTGAATTTTTTCTTGAGATGGAATTTTCTTTGCAACGCTCATCATCCAAAAAATATATTTAAAAAAAAAACTTCTGCTAAGAATTTGCTGTTAACAGATTTCATTGAAATGATCAAAAGTTCTGATACATTTTCCTTTATTAATTTCTTCTTTGAATCTGTATCATGCCGCTAAGATTTGTTTTTTACAACTGCTAAAAGTTTCCTCATGCTCCTGTTGTCTCTCAAAGTCAGAAAAAGTTACACTGAATCAAATAATCTGATTATCGTGACGAGCAGTCACATGACCGTCTTATGTAAGCTTTACTCATGCCACACATTATCCAAGAATTTTTATATAGCTGTATTATATAATGAGGAAATTCTGATGAACATAAAACCTAGCACTGACTTAACTACTCCCATTTACTGAAAGCCTCACATAAAAAGAAATACATGGAAACGTTAATTTAGGGGAGCTCTAACTCTTTTTGTGGTTAGTACTGGCTGCAGAAACAGACACAAAGGGTTTATCAAAGAGGGAAATAAAATTAACAAGGCAGAAAAAATGAAAAAAGTCATTCTACATATTGTTTTCAGACCTCCATATGTTTCACCTCAGAGGAACGGCATCTGCTGAGGGATGCTTGATGACAGCTTTCATAACCAGAAGTTGACCTGGAAACCAGGCACAAATATTTATCAGATAGCAATAAGGTTTTGATAGAGTCTGGGATGAGGAGTTAAAACATGGGAGCAGTCTCAGACATGAAAGAATGAGATACTCAATAATGCCTTCTAGCAGGCCAAAAAGAACATTTTGAACTCCAAGAGAGCCTACTTGAATGATCCGCCTTATATGGATATCTGCTACCAAGGGCCAATGAAAAATATTCTACGCTACGTACTTTGGAAACTGAACGATTGCCGATCAACTGAGGAATGTTTGTATAAGAAAAAATGTTGATGTAATTTGAATATAAGGTAATTTTCACTTCCAGGAATAGCAGAGGACTAAAAAACAATAATGTCTTTTTTTCCTTAATGTACTTAAACATTTATTGCTCTTAAGTAATTTCGACTGATTTGAGTATAGGGATTAAGACAGTAAAACAAGCACATAACTAATGGGGTACAAATTACAAACAGTTTCATTAAAGGAACTTATCACAGCAAATGTAAAAGGTTTGTTTGAAAAATAGATAATACAAAATTAAAAATTACATAAATACCATGTCATACTAACCTGTTATTGAGGTTAAATTCAGGTGTTACAAATGCCTGAAAAATCAGAATTCTCTATTATATACTGTATCTGTATTATTTCATAAGGAAGGAAGTTATTTCAGTGTGGTATTGTTCAGAATAGCACTATAAGCATCCAAAATGCCATGAAAAAAGTAAATGTATAACGTATTAGTCTCTTTTGTTTTGCTTAAGTTGCCATACAGTATTGTACTGCCATCAATGTTGTGCTCAGGGATTCTGAACATGTTTCCTTCTGAAAAGCATTTTTAGTAAATGTGCAGATATATATATATCTTTAAATCACATTTTTCTGGACTGATTTTCACATTAAAAGCTGCACTGATTACAAATCCAACAACAGACCATAATTATAGTACCTAAGTGTGCGGAGGTCCCAAATCTTCACACCATCTGTGACTGCACTGGTAAGGAAGAGGTTGTATGAATCCGGTGCTTGTGTGCTGAACATAGAGCCCTGTGAAATATGCACAAAAAAATAAAAGTGACTAGTCAGCACATGCTTGACTGAAATAGATTGTAAATCAGCATCTCTTATTGTCCAGTACTGGAACATTTTGTTGCTGTATATCCTGTTTTGGCAAATGTTATCATTATTATTATTATTCCAGGTAGCAGTAAAAGCAGGAGGTGATATTAAAGACAATCTAAGACCAGTGGGACTGGAAAGAAAACTAGAAGTAAAATTGTTGTTAATTTGTCTTTGTGTGTCATTTTCCATATTTTATGTACCACACTGAGATAGGTTTCAGCTAGTTTCCACTGCACATCTATGCATAAATTCCATACATGACTTTCACACCAAGCGAGAGAGAGAGAGAGAGAGAGAGAGAGACAGAGAGAGAGAGAGAGAGAAAGAGAGAGGGAGAGAGAGAGAGAGTGCAGCGGTGGGGGTGTTTTTTGTTTAGATTTCCATTAAGAGTGTGAGAACGGGAGTCTGAGAGGGCATTTCCAGTTCCATTTTCCGAGAAGTCCTCTGCTCTGATGAGTTCCAGGTGAATTTTGCAGAGGAGGCGATGGAAATTTGAAGTAGGAAAAGCTGCTTCACATGCTGCAGTTCCTGCTGTTTGGTCCGCATCGGGACGAGAAGGCAAGGCGGGAGGGAAGACTGATGTTATGTGTGCAGTCTCCAGGCAGGGGCAATCCCTCTGATCCACAGGTATTAACCCTACGGGCATCCAAAGGCTTTTGGGTAGCCAAGCAGAGGACCCCACATTGACGCAATACTCAAGCTGAAACAACACACTGCAGGCTTTCCACAATGTATGCCACACAATAGCTGGCGTGACAAAGAACAGGCACCTACGTGTTGAAGGAGTCAGCTGTGTGTAAGCACGCATCGCAGTTGAGTGGGTTAATGCCTTTAATCCATGCCACTAGCTGCAGTGTGTCCAGCTAATCCAGGCTCGCCTGAGTGTCAAGCATGCACAGGTCAACATGCAGGAGTCAAACAGGGTCACTGTGTTGAAGCCTCTCTCTTGCACAAATATGCACTTTTTTGTACTCCAATAAGTTATGTAAGTGTCTGTTAGATAGTTCAACATTTCCATAATTGTTATGATTAAAATGAATGCCTTTGTTGCTCTTACAAATCTGGAGGACATACATGGAGCGAAACCAGGCCCTTCACTTCTGTATAAAAGTAACAGATAGCTTATACCGAAATGTAAAGAATAAGCAGAAAGCCCAGACGTGAACACATTAATTCATCACTGATATTTATAGTTTCATTTTAAGTGAGGCAGTATTACATTCTTCATAGCACTATAATGGATGTGGATACAGGCCTAAGCTGTCTACTTGTTAGACACCAGCAAATTGGGCCCACATTGGTCCAAGACAGTGATGTGGGAGTAAGGCCACATAAACCCAAACTGCATCATGGAACACCATTACTCCAAGGCCATCATCCAGCATGGAATCTCCTCCTGCCATCTCCTATGGCAGTCTTAATCCTGATGCACCAGGGATTTACATTCAAACACTCAGCAAGATGAATGATACTGATGATTGCATGTCCTGTCTGTCTGTCATGGAAACTTTTGGGTAACCATGACATTTTTTTTTTTTTTACCACGACCTTCTTCATTCACACCACAAACTAACACTTTTATTCCCTCTTATGTAACACCATAACATCTGCCAAATAATAGTAGAGCCTTCAAAAGCAAAGTGGAAGATGGGGCTCACACTAGAAATTGATGCCAAGTCAAGCAAATTCTTTGCTGTGTGGGTGAGGTCTAAACGTCACTCAGCCTGTCTGTGAAGTGACGAGATGTCTTTGCCTCTGTCCGAAAGTTTTAGTAAGTTAGTCAAACTACAAATGTAGAAAAAGCCTGTGAGGCAGATTTGACAAAAAGTCAGAAGCATAAGGAACTTACGTGTAACATTTTGAAAACAATGAATGTTTGCCTTTGAAAGAAAACTGCTGTTTCTAGGATACCATTATGCAGACTTTAAGCCAAACTTTCTAAGATTAGAAAAAGGAAACAATGGAAGAAATGTTGTAATCCAATAAGTATGAAATAATTGTGCATTTTAAGAATTGCTCTCACTGAAACTTCTGTCTTAATAATGTAAGAAGATAGAGTTGAAGCTGCAGACTGCAAGATAAAAACAATGTTGATATTTTGATTATAATTTTCACAATAGAGGGAAAGCCAGCTTAATGATTTCCAAATTTCCTAAAAAAATGCTTGATCTGGTTACTTAGCCATAGGAGCCATCTACAGCTATTTCTCAAAATCCACTATTTTTAAAGGCTTGAGATAAGAAATAATTAGAAATATCAAAGTCTGCTTCATGCACTATTTTTCATCTCTGAAGAATCCAAGCATAGAGGCTACTTATTGAACACATTTCTTGTACTTTATGTTACATATGCCGTAATTATTGACTTTACAGCTTATTATGTGAACAAGAAAGATCATTTTTACATATAATACATGGAACTTTTAAATTCCAGTTTACACAGTCTGTTTTTTTTCACAGGAACATTTGAATGGCCTCACCTTGTTCTGTGTAACACAGTGGATGGCTCTGCTGTGGGCATCAGGCAGCTCTGCAGCAACTGTACCCTTGTTCATGTCAAATACTTGAATGGAGCGATCTGAGCCACACACCAGAACAATGTCTGAGGCACGTTTAAGGAAAAGTTCTAATACTTATTTTTTTCTAAAAACTGTAGGCCTTATGTAAAGAACATTAACTTTCCCTCATTCTTCATGGCCAGCGGTAACTTTGAGTGCTGAGTTCAGCAAATAGCTGAGGACATCAGTTTGTTTTCTTGAAGACAGCTTCTATCACTCCATGCTGTGATGCAAAAGTATAAAGCTTTTAGATGTCAGCAGCTGTCTGCAAGTTTGCAGTTTACTGCTGTATTTTGCATTTCAAATAGTCCTGTGTTCATGACACAATGTGTGCTTCTATTTTATTTATTTAGTTTTAAGGTTTTAGAAATGTCTTTTGTATTTACTGAGTTTAAACAAATGTGGATTTTAGCATATTTATGCAAGTGAGAGAGATGTTCTTTTTGCATGCAAAGTAAGTCCTGACAGGATCTCACTCATCCCAACGCAGCTCGGTTCAGTGGATTTAATGAAAAGTAAATGCTCTGTAAACCCTAACAAGGGGTTGGAATGCAAACATTCCTGAAAAATTAAAGACACCTAAATGATTTACAGGTAAAATCAGCAGTGAAAGCCCCAAGGCAACATATGAAGACTTCATGAAGCACAGGCTGATTGCTGTGGTTGACATGGAAGTGGTCCAACGAGATGCTCCAAAGAAAACTACCTAAGTGATGGGTTCACTTTTTTCTCAAAGTGGCATTGGTGCAGTTTAAACTATAACACTTCTGCTGCTCATGAGCAATAATAGTAAGAAAAAGGATACAAGAGAAGAAGTCACTGATTGCAGACATGGCAGTGATGTCTGTTTCTGATGTTGTTGTAAAGGATCTCGCCAGTTTGACGACACTCCGTTGCTCATATCTAAGAAGAAAAAGAAGAAGCTACATCATTCTCTGCACACCTATCATTCTTATTTCTGTCTGAGCTGTAGGAGAGAATTTATTAAGAGGCACTACCCTTAAAAACTGATTTATGATTTGGTTTCTACTGACGCAAATATCTACCTAAAGAGGAAAAAAGGATGCACTGCTGAAATAGGAGGCCTTTTATTGTAATTTCCCTGGACTCCAGAATAAGCCCTGACAGCTTACAGCACACAAGCAGTTTGGGTGGTAATGAGTGTGGTGGCAGTTAAATAAAGCCAGGCCCACAGTCAAATTAGTAACAAAGCTTGTTTCCTTCACAAGACTTCAAAAAGATTCCTCCTTTTTTTTTTTACCTGCAATGCAAAGTTGTTGCAATAGATGTGCATTTGCATTGACAAAAAGGGCCTTTCTATCCTGCAAGTATTGTTAATGTTCTCTTGAGCAAAGCATGCAACCTCTGATGTGTTAGAGTCACTGTACAGAGAGGCCAGCAAGCCTGTGGTCCTACTGTGCAGTTTTGAGGTTTGAATGTATGCCTTTGTGATTGTGTAACACAATTTTTTATGTTCTGATGCTTTGGTCTAAATAGAGAAAGTGTAGTTGTCTGGACACAAACACAGTCTGTGAGTACAGCACCATGACCTATCTTTCTTTCAGCTGTATTCTACCAATGACTTTCAGGGAAGACAAGTTAACAAATATTAGAATACCAGGAGCATAAACAATGCAGTATATTCAAACAGAGATAGAATAATGTGAATTGTATCTCTTATTTCTTGTGCACAAAGTTTGTACAAACCAAGAGTTCATGCAGAGATCATACAGAACAATGAAACAACTAAGATGTTAACACTGTTGGTTGACTTGTTTCGTCAGCAAAGGTTATAGGTAAAAACTGACTCAGCTTGGCACCAAAAGAGACGAATAATTTCTTGCACTTTAGAATCACTTATAATTACCTTTTGATGTCATCACGTGTAGTGTCCACATTATACAGGTACAAGTACAGAGACGGTCCAGATGCCAGAAGCAGAAATTTATCAAGGTAGTAAAACTGAGCACTTCTGATGGGTTTGGAGAAAATGCTGTTGCCCTAAAGGGAGAGAGAAGACTAAAGTCAAGATTATCTCTTGAAATTATGGAGACGATAAAATAAAAACATAATTTATTGGCAACATTAACCAATAAGAATACATTTTTATCAATGTTACTTGTTTAATGTTGTCTTCTTTTAGTTATTGGGAACTTCATTGATTATTACAAAGAAAAACTCCTAAATGTCTAGCTCTGTACTCCATATCGCCTGAAGGTGATGCAAAGTACAGTTGTAGCTCAGTCAGAAAGCAATAAAAAACTGTAATAGTAGGTACTGTTTACCTCTATAGCTTTTTAATTGCATAAAATTATACATGCAACACCCTCAAGTGTGAAGTGATAAACTGCACATACTGCAGTGTCTGTTTTCCCACTAAACTGATTAATACTGGCATTAATGGAAGAACATCTAAATCTTGAATGTTTGCTCTAACAACAAACGTCTCCTTATTTTTGTCTCAGTCGCAGCTCATAGAGACGTTTGTCTTACCATGTGGAAAAAGAGAACTTTGTTACACAAAAGGAAGGAGTGAACTTAAGAATAAACACTCTTATCAGAAATGTTCTGGATCAGCCATTAACAGCATCCTCCTTAACCCCCAAACTGCATAGTTCGAGTCAATCAGGGTAAAAGAAGTCAGTCCTACAGATCTAGTATCTGACATCTAAACACTTCCAACGACAAAAATATTGTAAGAATACGACAATTACACAATGGTCATTTGAGGTTACTTCTTTATAGAGTTTTCAAGTATAACTGTGCAAAACTATGTGTAATTCTGGCTCACCCCGACAGAGCTCCTGTCACTGAAAAGACTTGCATTTGTTGCCAAGTTGTTTCACAAGAACACCAAGCAGTCAAAGGCTGCAGACCCGGCCAAGCTCAAAACAATCTCACAGAGTGGAGCAAAGCAGGGATGGTTAGCATCAACTGCGGGGAGACCCCAGAGTTTTCACTTGGCATGGGGAAGCAGACGCACTTCTGACTGTCCCATTAAATGTGATACCCAATGAAGTAAGTAGGCTCTGC
This sequence comes from Protonibea diacanthus, assembly GCA_028641955.1. Lineage (NCBI taxonomy): Eukaryota > Metazoa > Chordata > Actinopteri > Sciaenidae > Protonibea > Protonibea diacanthus. Next base: position 14,904,617 of record CM053989.1, read on the forward strand.
AAATGATCAGAGTTTTGGATGTCCAGCAGATGCTTTGAATGTCAAAGTCAGTATCTAAGAGCCAAGAAACACTATTTCATCATCCCAATTAATTTGGCTTTCTCTGTTTTAATTCCATTAGGCTATTCTCATTAGAGTTTTACATCAATATGTCAAAGACACAGAAATACACAGAAAGTTCCTCGCAGAAGGTGTGCCGTGACTCAGAGTTACAGACAAAACACATTAGATCATTTTCATCACAGAATCTCTAATTAAGCTACTTTATTTAATAATATGGTGCACCCTTTCCTTCACCGCAATACACTACACACATCTCTCCGTATAGTACCCAAAACCTGAGACATTACACTTTGAAAGCATGTTCTTGAGAACAAATGAAAGCATGAGGCAAAACATTGTGGATACAGTAGCAACCACTGTTTCACTGTCATTCGAGTGTGGCAACACTGCCTCATTTACAACACTGCAATTAGGGACAAAATCCTTCCAGCCATCACAGTCGTCCTGGTAGACAGGAGTGAGAGTGAAAAATGTGCATGGCATGTGTCTGTAGTTATTTGGTTTTATTTCTGAACCAATTTGAGTTTTCAGATCTTCAGAGTGAGGACATTTTTGCAATATGAGGTCACTCTGACTGGTCCTCATTTCTCTGTTTTTTATGGTTAGGACTTGGATTAATGAGTGAGTGAAGGTTTGATTAAGGTCTAAGGCATGTAGAAATGTTGTGGTGATGGTTAAGATTACGATGACAGGGACTGGATGAAATCCACAAAAGAAAATCAGAAAATATATAAGTATGAATGGGGCATTTACCATGATAATGGCAGGCTCTGGGCTGCCCTGGGTCCAGATTCGGAGTGACTGGTCTTCTGACGCACTCAGCCACCACTGTCTATTGAGGCTCCAGCTCACACTGCTCACTGGCTTGTCATGCCCTGCATATAAAGAGAGGTTTGAAACCAATCTGGAAATACAGTGTGTGGCTGCAACATTTACTTTTATGGTGCTGTTCAGAGAGTCAGGCAGAGGGAAGAGACGAGGCTCTCGGTGACCCGCTGGTCACCTCAACTTCTAGCTTCTTATCTTTGCTGCCCCCTTGTGGAGACAGTGTTCTCCCTGCACACCGGCCATTGAGTGCAAAACACAGGCTTGACATGCAGGGGTGTCCTTTCTTTGCCTGTGACTGCTTACTTTACTTTACTCAGATAACTCTCAGTAATACTTTAATCTTCAATAATGTGCAGAAGAATGAGAAATTATATTCGCTCAAACCTATTTTGACTCAAAAGACAATGTGCCATTTTCATATTCCTTTCTTTGCCATCACCTTGGTTTTACTGTCTGATGAAAATAAAGACAGCATGTACTGAAGTCTTCCTTTGGAATATCACCAAACCCTGATTTTCTGGTAAAACTCTTCGGTTTTGACAGTGATAGGTGAGTAAGTGAATATCTGGATTTTCCTAGGGTCTTTCATCTTAAGCCATGGATCTATTTCCAAGTATGTTAATCGGAATAGCCCATATAAATCAGACCTAAATCCAAGCTGAGGATAAAGTTCTTAGTATTAATGTCCTCCTTATCTATTGAAAACATTTCGAGAAAGATCTTAACCTTGAATTACTCTGTAATGCAAGCATAATTTTTGAGGAGGCAATTAATAAAGCCTGGCTATAAAAAACATATCAGGTTTATAAAACATAATGAATAATTGTTTCGGTGAAATAAGCACCAGCATTCAACTGCACTGCTGACAAAAGGCCCACTGACTGAGGGAAATAGTGTATAACCCGGAGGTTTTTAAGGTATGGATACTCATGTCTTCTTTATGCACCTGTGTAGACAGTTGGATTGCCAGTAAGGGAGGACCTGTACAACAATACTGAGCTGTCGCCAAGACCACACAGGATTTGTTTTCCGTCACCTGGGAGAGACAAGCAGACACAGAATCCTTTTATTAGGATTTGTCAGTCAACAGCTGATTTATTACTGACAAAAAATATGAAAGGGGTTTTTAAACAGTGGGGAGGTGAAATGTTTTATCTGCAACATTAATACTACAATGTACTATAACAACAACAATGAACTGCTCTTAATATATTACCAGTCATAATTTAGGAATTACTGTTTTATGTTAATTTATCCTTCCAGCGGAGGATGAACAAAGCTGAATGTGGTGTATAACTCTTTTTCTTTATTTACTAAGCAATACATCAACCTGTTACTGCTGATAAAGTATTAAGAATTCAAGCTCTGCAATTCAAATGGAAAATACCTATGACATCATGGAGGACTATCCCATGCTCCTGTTGAGCAGTTCAGGTTTTCATAGACAGAATCAGAATCTACTGTTTTAGGACAAGATCTATTGCTAGTACCTGAATAATGCAGCTGCAATGTCACTGAATCCAGCCAAAGTGTTCATCAGGACATCTCTATTACTGAATGTATGTATGGCTGCCATTTCTCGCTGTAAAACCTCTGATCCTCACACTTTTTTCCATGTCTGCTCACTCTTCTTTTAACTCCTTCACTCCTTTGCTTGGGAGTTATCCCAAGGCATTATAATTTTTGAATTTCCATAACGTCACTGACTGACCTCTCATTTAAATATATGATTATATTATGTTTTACATATTACAGTCAGTGTTGCAACATCAAAACTGTCTCACCTGAATACTGAAGGCAGTAGACTGGTTTGTTGCCAGTGCTCAGTTGACTGTGTGGAGTAGTAGGTGGTGCACCGTCTGCTGGATAATCCCTGAGGAGTAAGCCTCTAAATGAAGAAATTTAGTATTCATATCAACGTTAACATTTTAAAACTTTCTCAGCATTGTATTTTAAAGAATGAGACTGCTTACGTATTTTTGGTAGCCTTTTTAGACAAAGGATTCTTCTGAATATTTGTTTTAGGTGAAAACATAATTCTTCTGAAAAGCAAAAACAAAACAAAAAAAATGAACAAGATGTTTCATGTGTGTGTGATTTCATATTGTACTTTTTGGATTGTGGCATTAAGAAACAAGAGACAAGCCTGGAGGTTTTGTTAGGAATGCCTAGTGGAGAACTCTGACAGCAACCAGTGTAACCACCATTTCCAAGTGGCTCCTGGCGGAGGTTAAAAACTCTGTTCAAAAACTCTGTCATTGAAATAGCTGCAATGCACTGTTGGCTGAAAGTAGTTCATGTTCAACATGTTAAAAACTTTAGACCCTGTGCTGAAAACTGGCAATGAAATAGTTGAATGTGTGGCAACCATTAAATCCCAGAGTCCCATTACTGCTAGTTCACACTGAGGGGGTTATCCAGGCACCTGGTTGCCTTCCTAAAGTTACATTAAGGATGCTCAACTGGGATCCTGAGAGGATCCTGGGGTACACCAGGAACAAGTTGCAGGAAGTACATCTACTGGATAAGTTTTGTATTATCTGAAAATCCCCAGAAGTGTTACTATAAGTGCTCTAAGTTAAGTGTAATGACTTGTATAGAGCAGAGAATACTGTGGATATGTTTAATCTAGTGTTTTATAGTAATATGTGTGATACATTGTAATATGGGAAGTCCTGGGGGACAATGAAACATCACATCAGTGCAATGCTGAACCTAGTGAAGAATGAAAATAAAGAAATCCAAGAAAAAGAAAAAATAAAGTCCCATTCCTCACCTCACTTGAATTCACTTTACAAAAGGTGCTCTTTAGCCTTATTCCTTTTTTCGGCAGAAAACTGTGATTTTCTTTTTTTTTTTTTGCATTAGACCAATAGTTTCTCTGTGAACTTACCTTGGGGCACTGGTATATCCAGATGACTTCACTTTTGAGTGGAAAACCAGGGGCTGCTCTTTTATTCCTCCTTTGTAAAATAGATTAGAGGACACAGATGGACAAACACAATTAATCACAAACTTAATGGTCGACAGTATGTATGCACAAAGCATAGACAGAAGATAGAGTACCATTCACAGATGAGTAGATGTTCAAAGGTCCAGGAAAAAATCTGCCCATTACTTTCCATAGTTAGGATAGAACTATTTGTTATACTGTGTAGTGTTTTTAAGGATTACATTAGGAAAGGAGGACACAATATTATTGGATGACCACTTTGTGCTGTGAGCATTAAGTGCATCAGCCACAAACTGTGGGATGGTTCATTCTGCTCCCTGTTTGCTGTCAGTGCCTTTACTATATTACAATGAGCTCACTTTTTCCACAACCATTAAAATGTGTGAGGCTCTCCAAAAACTGTTCTCCTGTCAAATACAGGCAAAGTAAGAAGAAGTCACATAATCTCTGAGCAGCAACTTAGGACTTAAGTTGCATCAGAATAGAAAATATACGGATTTGGTTTACAGCCTTGACTCCAATTCAACCTAAGCCTAATAGATTAAACTGTAAAAATGTAATTTCCCAGGACTTATCCAACATTAATTCATCAATGAATTTAGTTGACTAACAATGCTACAAACTACAAGCAAGTGTGGCCAAGTCAACTGTGTGTCTGAGTTTCTTTCCGTGCAATCATATATTTTACACAGCTATGTTTTTTTCCAGTGACAGTAATTCATTTTGTAAAGCACTGCAGTTTAGTGGCAGCTTGTTATTGAACACGATTCTGAAAAACACAGATTGAATGGTGCTGTGGTCCGACCCAGTCACACTTTACAGCGGCAGCTTATTTTCTATATGTCACAATGACAGATGGCATTTGAGCTATTCTTTGAAGCTTTTTGAAAAAGAAAGCAGACCTATGGTTAATAACTTTATATGAAGAAAAAACAGGTGTTATAAAGTTAGCTGTAGGAATGCCACATGCCAGAAGTTTCAATTTAATAAGATATCATTAAACTTACAAAACCTCAACAGCTAACTAGCATCACCTGACTGTGATGTACCTCGTGTCTGAGTGCCAGATACCATCAGTTTTTCTGCTTAGGCTCTCATACAACTCAATGCAGGCACGGCCCCAACACAATAAATTTAATCCAAGTGAAACCAACCAGTTAAAATAAAAAAAAGAAGCACATCTGGATCTTTTTTTCCAATCTTTCTTATCTGGGAGTGCTTTTCATCTTTGATCATCGGTGCCAGTGTTTGCTCCAGTTTTGACTTGAAGGGTACTTTCCTGTAAAGTACACTTGACAACCTAACAATTACTCTGTTCCCTTTTCCTTGGATTTTAAATTGAAGTTTAAGTTTTTTTTTCAATGTACAAGTTGTTTCTTTCTTTGTTCAGCCACAAAGTACCTTACTGCTGATCCTATTCATCCAATCTTACTTCTGTAAAAGCACAAGTCTTATTTCTATCCTTGCTTCAACTTTGTGACAGCTTTCGTTAACCTGATGTTTAGTCAGTCAGTAAAGACTTAAATAACAACATTTTGTTTAGTTTGAGAACAAAAGATCTTGTAACACTGCTTGCTCACATGTAGCACCTTCATGCATTCTTCCACTGTATTGTGTGTGAGGTGATGTACTGGAAGTAGCTTTTGATCCATAACAGATTATATACAGGAAACTAAGCATTTTAGGCCAGAAATCTAATTATCTGGCAACACAATCACTTGGTAATGCTCAGCAACCCTATTGACCCCCTGCTGATATATAATGGTCATTTAGTTTTATGAGGCAGTAAAAATCTCATAATTTACGCTGACTTGAGACTAGACGCTATGTGAAGCAAAGTGAGAGTTTCAGACAAATTTCCAAGTCGAGTCACATCTGCGTAAAATCACAGCAGTGTGTCTTTTACAGCTCTCATCTCATTATATCAGATTTAGCCTAAGCTGTCTTAACCATCGCAGTAAAAAGGTTTCATAATATTGAAATTCTTCAATGTAGCTCAAAACATTAGGATGTTTAGCTTCTGATGCAACAACTAAAAGAGCAAAGAAAGTGATGATTATGATTCTGGTTCTGTCTGCAGTCACACAGTTCAACTATCTGCTGTGTTTAGATCTGCACCTGCAGACTAAGCAACTATAAGTGGTTGTTAGGACGGGATGTTAGGATTAACAACATTCAAAATGTTCATCGCTTTTTAAGTTTCTGCGCTTTTAAGAAGTGACAAGGCTCAGGCGAGCCCCAGAGTTTATTCTAAAATAAACCACTAACCCTTGTTCTCAGTCAGAGAGATGGCAAAACTCAGACCTCCCTCTGAGCTAGTTGTTGAATGTGGCCCAAGAAAAAGACTAAATAATTCAAACTTCTAAAAACGTATAAACCATAGCAGGTACATATGTCTCTAAAATATTGTTTTGACTGTAACCAGACTCTCTGGTATGAGTTATTGCCTTACTGACCTGTGAAAAGTGGGGCACACACAGTAGGAGGAAGGAGCGAAAGTAGGACTAAAATCAGAAGCACAGTAACCGAAGACTGGCAGGAATTGCAAATATGGAGCCAAACTAAGGGTCTGACAGCCATAGAAATCATGTTGCACCTGAAGAATGTTTGGAACATATGTATGTAGCATACTGGGCGGAAATGTACAAAGAGGGCAAAGAATGTACGACTGCATGTAGCTATATGAATCAATCACTTACTACAAAATCTTGAATAGACTACAAAAACTTTAATAGAGTTAATTGTGAATAAGATTCACTAAACAATTAAGTACTCAGTACTGTATGGAACAATAGTTAGGAGAATGAGACACTGGATTAGTGAAGTCCACACAGTTAAGACTGACACTGATGTTTAAACCTGTGTTATGTAATAGCCGATGTCGATGTCTTGTAGTAGTCATTCAGATAATACTGTAGATGAGCACCTGGTATTTTTACATAAATCTGAACCTGTTCGTACTTCTTTTAAAATCATATAACTTTTTTTAGACATCTGTGGCAGTTAGGGACAAATGAAGACCGTTTTTCAATAAACCTACGCAGTATTGACAAAGAAAAACATTCATTTGTTGATGCATCATTGTCATCTGCATTTTTATGTTTACTGTTATTACTGATTTGATCACTTTCTATATAAAACGATTCAAAGTGAGTTCTGAACATGCAATCAAGGCTATTCAACTGCTGCTTTAGTATTCCCTTGATATCAAAACTATAAAACAACTTCCAGGCAACCGCTCTTCAGAATAAATAAATAAATAAACCAGTGACATCATGTAAAAAGTAATGGCAGATAATTATCTTCATCTCAAAAAGCCAACAGTCCTGGTTTACTTCATGATTAGGTTACATGGCAGTTTGACGTGACAACAGCTATATCTAATCTGCACTCACAGTTCTTTTTTAAAAAAAAAAAAAGCTTGTCGGACTTGTGCCAGACTTAAATTTTCCTTTCCAGGAGTCTCAAAGGTTTATGGTGTATTTTGTATACAATTCTGCAGATATCGTTAAGAATACAGAGATGCATGTGGAGCAGCATGGTGAGTTTCACTGGTCCGTAAATGTCTGTGGTTTTTGGTCTGACATTGCAGTCACGCAGCACCTCTAAACTCCCCTGAAGATCTCCTACATAGTTTGGCATTGGCAGCTCCCTTCACTGCAGCTGTGGGGAGTCTGCCTAATACTGGCTTTCAGAGCGCTAACTCTCTGTAAGAGCAACATGTAAACCACAGTATACTGTACTGTAGGTCTCCAGCAGAATATTTTGAAGCTGCCAGATCCTAATGATACGCCAAAGACCCACAAATCAGCTCACTTTACCTCCATCCACTACTGCAAGAAGCAACCAGGCTAATAAGTGAGAATTCATCAATCTAACAGGGTTGTACGCTTACTGCTACATAACTTGAAGTACCTGCCTATGTGGCAAATGAAAAGTGAAGGGAATTTTTATTATGAACGCCACATCAACACCCCCCACAATGCAAAGGATGGAATCTTTTCCATGCTCTATATTTACAGATAATGAGGAGGTTCTCAGTAACTCTTGTAATAGCCAAACAGACTTCTATAAACCTACAATAACTACAATTTAAGAGAATCATCTGTGTCCAAGCCAAACAGACAACGAGCCAGACGTGGAGTGAACTATAAAATGGGTCATACTTTTAAAACCCAGAGTCATCAAACAGCAGTAGCTCCCTTTATTATTTTATGTGCATGAACGTAAGTGAGAGGTGAGTGAGTGTTCAGACGTCGACAGGGATGCTGACCTTTCTTTTTAGGATGGTTGGGTTCCTTCTTCTTGAATTCAGCATTCAGAGGAGAGTCAGGCAGTGGAGGAGAACTTAAAACAAGGGAGGGGTGAAATGGGGGGAAAAGAGTTACTGGAAATGAAGGAGCACAGCATTTTCCACCGTTGTGGATTATTAGTCTTCTAATTCTCAGTACCATGATATTGTTGACTCATGAAAAACCAGATGGCAAGAGTGGTTATAATAGTTCGAGTTAATATGGAAATGTCAGAGTCAGAAGGAGTAACAGGCAGGAGGCCAACTGAAAAACAGGCCTGATGTCCTACTGCTGGTGAGGTCAGGTGACCGATGTCTCAGAGAAAGCAACACGTCTACAGCTGCAGTATTTTTGCACATTTTAACAAGCTGACATGATTATACTTTGGCTCATAAACTACAAATTTGTTAAAACAGAAAAACACAAAACATTTATTATTATTTAAATTATCACTCTTTATTGGTGCTGCTGGATTCTTCTAAATAATCATTTATGGAGGTACAGGTAATACCTCAATGGATTTCATTCCTTCCCCAGAGGACGATTCTAAATTTCTGGCCTTTCTAAAGCGGTTCTCTTGTGTGAGTAATAAACATTATTTTCTGGATTAAGGAGTACATCCAGTACGGAGAGCTTTATTAAAACTTGTGTAGATTTAAAAGCTCAGACATAAAATTTCAGTTCAGTTCACTGGGCAGAGAAAATTCAGGCTGGGATCAAATGATTACGTGAGCGTTTCATAACACAAAATGCACTATTGCTATTAACTAACAAATAACAGAATAACATATTATTTATAATACAAGCAGCCGAGATATATACTACAGTGTTTAGCAGGTAGTCCATAACAAACAAAAATTCCAGCCCTCATTTAAGGAAAAAGGACCATTTGTCCTCCGGGGGGTCAACATGCTGCACCGTCACCATGTATTGGCCTTTAACTCCAGGTTTACCTTGGGAACACTGAAAAGCCTTCACCACAAGCTGAGATCCTTTCTAGGTCACACAGATGTAACTCCAACAGGGCCACACATGGAGTAAACAAAGAGCTGACTAAAAACACCATCTGTGTGACAATGGATCCAAGAACAAAAACAACTGGATTAAAATTACTGAAAGGCATATTTTTCAATTCTCTATTAAAAAGAATTGCCTTTATGAATAATGTTCAGGAAAATAGACAACAGAATGCTGTTTTTTTTTTTTTTTTTTTTTTGCTGCGCTATAACACATAATTTCTTCTGTTTCCCAAGTGATGCTGTAGAAAACCACAATCAGATCTTGTAAATAATAATTTTGTATGGTTATAAAAATAATATAGGAGCACCTTAACTCATAAAAACCTGCAAAGATCTAGTAACTTCACAGGGATTGATTTCAGTGTTTCATATCAGGGGAAAGGAATTTTTTTTAAATAAATTCAGCTGTTAAACTTTTATTGTTATAAACTAGTCACTGACTGAAGAGATGAAGCAAAAGCTTCAGCAAGGTCTGAATCAAAGGATCACTTGAAACACAAGAAAAATCTGACAAGGGACTGATTATGATTGATTATGATTCGTAGCCCATACTATATTATTGGCCAACTAAATGATAGAGATCCAATTGAAAGGACAATTCACCGCTATGTCTCACGCTGGTCTGTCAAGTTATTATTGGAATTACTCACAGAGTTATCCCACCCTGGAGAGATTGACCATGACCCAGCCATTGTGATGCTCAGGTTGGGGTAATCTAGAAGAATGAAAATCAGTCATGGGTTTCAATGCACTCAATTCCCTTCTCATATGTATCATTACATTACACAAAGAAATTTAAAATGTAAAATAATTTGGAAAATCAATGTAAGTAAACAAATCCTATCATTATCATTAGAGGATATAAATATATAAACGTCCTATCTTAGCTATCCTAGCTACTTAGAGAACTAGGGCTACATAAGTGACCCGTGACTGAGCTGCCTTTTGCAGAAGGTCATGTCATCCAAAAACTGTGTCAATGCTAAAAGCATATGGAGAAAAAGTAGTACATTTCCTTTAAAATAAATAACAGTGCTTCCTAAAAAGAAATCTAATCTTATGATAACATGTTAAATATTCAAACGTCAGAGTCACTCCACTAGTAACTTACCTCTGAAATACAGTACTGTTAGAAGTTCAGAGGTAGCCAGATCCACCACATACAGGCCATCAGAGCTTCCAATACATAACCAGCTGTTGTCCCTGCAGGGGCCCACACAGAAATGTATGGAAAAAGTGTTACAGGATTTCCCTTAAAAGCATTTTTTCAAATCATTTGGGGAAAGGCGGTCTAACCACATACTAAAGAAAAACATACTGATGTGATGGAGTGGCAAGACATGCAACACCATAGGACTATAGGTTTTTATTCAGGTTTCCTTTGACTTCATGTAGTCTAAACTATGCACACCCAGTGAGATGGAAACTACTGCCACACGGAGTAGAAATAAGTAGTTGAGTCTGATCGTTCCTTTTTATCCACTTCCAGCACTGAACTACATGCTGGGAGTATGTTATTGTTAGACACATTTGATATTTTAGTGCATCATTATTTTCATGCTGGGCATGTGCATTTGTGCAGGATGGTGACAATTAAAGGTATTATGTGGGGAATTTTTATGTGACTATGGCATCATTCCAATTGTTCTGAAAGTGAAAGTTTATGTTTGTGTGTGTAATGTTTGCAGAAAAATGAGCAGTGTTCATTATTGCATACCGCAGTGTCTTTTTTATTTTACCACTGGGGGCGCAAATGTCTACATTTTAAATTGTACACATGGTGGCTATGACGAACGGACAGACAGACAGAGAGATATTGAAAAAGCCATAATATTTTCGTTCAACAACGAAGTTTTAAAAAAGTTTTGAAGAAGTTTTTTAGTCCTGCTGATCATCTTCTCCATTAATCTATATTGTTGTCTCATCTTGGAATCAATCACATTTTTACTCTGTCTTGTCTGTCTTGGGATTTTATTTCAAGACCAAAACTAAAATCACTAAACCGCCTGTGCATTGTCTGATTTATTTGTTCACATCATTACTGTGATTGGATGTGAAACTTGCTTCAAACGCAACAAATAACTTGACTCATTTGAATTTTTTGCTACTAATAACATCTGCACGCCTTCACATGCACTCCAAGAATGAACTGCGATGAACTAGATTTTACTCCAAAGCGTCTGTTTGGGTCAAGAGTTAAAATGATGTAGCTCTGAGATCATGTGCTTTGTCAGAGCAATGAGGAATCAACGTCCATTTCATTCTACTGGTCTACAAAATACACATAGAATTATGTCTGTGCTTTTTTAAGTGCCTGCTTCCTGTCATAACATCAAATGTTTTAACAGCCTGAAACAGTTTATGCTACGAGCCTGCAAAGTTTCCTGTGATGTGTGAAGTTTCCTGTGACTGCGTGGACACGTGCAGCAATTAGCCCATAAAGATGTGGCGTTTTTTCCAGGCTTTTGTGACAGTATGACATCTATATAGTGTTAATGGCAGAAATGTGCAGCTATTTGTTGATTTTTTTCATGATAACTGCATTTGAATTGCTTGTGTAAGATTTTCCTGGACCATGTACAATTTTTACCTTGTGGAAAGAAGAACTGGAGAAATGGAGCCCTTGAGAATAGCCACAGTGTTGACAGTATCATGTCCTGTTTCAACATTAAGATTCCTTGTGACAAATGAAGTAAAACACTTCTTCCTCACGGTGAAGTCACATGATAACTCCATTAATCCATTTTGAGCACTTGAAAGTGAGACTGTTTTCTATGCTGACATTGTGAAGTCAGCCTTGGCTCTTGTAATTTCCTGTGACGGATGAATGAAGTTCATTAAACATAATAAGATCCACCCCTGTATATATCCATCCATTCATCTTGAAACTTCTCCAGGTCTGCCAATTCAAAGTAAATTCTCCTGGGAGTCACACAGCATTAAAACGATGTGGCCTTCAGCATCAGGTTATCACTAACCCCAGCTAAACAGGGCCTATTTGGTGTGCCATTAGCTCAGCGCTGAGTTCTTGTGTGGACAAAATGGTGCAACACATCCTGTACCTACTATTAGCTATTTCACATTGTTTATAATTGCTATGGAGATTATTCACTTACTTCTTATGCTCATTACTGGTGTCAGTGAATGAGCTACATACAGCCATTCTGAGGACAGGTTTTGAAGTCTCCACTTTATCTGCAGCTGATAGTTCTGGGAGCCCTGGAAGAAAATATCAAAAGAGGAGTGCAAAAGTAATAAATTCTAATCAGTTCTCTCTTTTAGTCATGCAGCTTAAAGGAAGTATAGGATATTTAGGAAAAGGTACAAAATCATTACTAAACCTATGCTAGATATTAGATATACGTCACAGATTACTATCATCACCTGCTTGATGACTCACAGTGCCCTGGTGCATCTGATGCCTTTTTTCCATCTTCTGAAGGTCCATTTTGGTCACTAGGTGACATCTATGGTCGTCAGCGAGAGAAAAGCACCACACCTAAACCAAGCAGACAGAAGAAGCTTGTTGAATTTCAGTCTCTGATAGTGATTATGACCTTATAAGGGCCGTGTGCCTCATTCACTAACCTGTCCATCAGTCGAGCCTGTGATAAGGTGCCTGTTCTCCTCCAGGAAGAACGCACTAAGAAGTGGAGAGGCTAAAGAAGTGAAGAATTGGATTTCAGTAAGCTGGCAGAGAGTATGATATTTTAAACTTTTTTTTAAATTTTGCACACCTCCTCTACCGCAGCCACTATACAAAACATGACGTCTTACTCACCAGTGCTTAAAGATAAGCCTTGACACCTACTATATATTTGAATACAACTAATTTACAGTATATATACTAACACATTCTGATTTCAAATCAGATCACAATAATATTTGTGTTTTTACTATCTCTGCTGCACAAATCTAATGGCCTTTACATGCCATGCTAAAATGAATGACTGTTAAAAGAGTGATACCATACCTGAAAGCACAAAAGACTGGTAGCAAATAGCTTCAGTTTTTAAATCCCACACCTTAAAAGAGACAAGACTTACAGTTATTACAGTGTGTGTAATATCTGGCATTTCATCATTATCCCTAAATTAAAAATGTGATCATTTTGTTATCTTAAGGCAGGACCTTAAAAGTGCGGTCTTCTGATGCGGTGACAATAATGTCTCTATTCCAGGGACAGAACTCTGCTGATGTTAAAGGACCGCGATGGCTGGTCAGGGTAGAGATCACTTCGTGTCTCTGATATGGAAAAAAGTAGTGACATTTGGATAAGATTGATAACCTTTGAGAGATACCACGATACTAAACCATCACAAAGAAACAATATTACACATCTTCCGATAAAGTACAGTATTTGTGAACCATATGAGCAATAGAAAGCAACATATTGACCCAAATCACAAGCCTAAATATTCAGCAAGTATGCAACAACATTGTACCTTTGAGCTAAGAACATATAAAGTTGCTCCTGAGCATGCAGCCACTCGTTCATCAGAGAAACAGAATGATAGGTGGACGATTTCACCAAGCAAAGTTCCGATAACTGTTCCAGCTGCGACTTTACCTGCAAACAAATCAATGAGTCTGTTTATATTCAGAGCAAGGGTGAGTTCATGAGCAAGGCAGACATGAGTGACTGATCTGGTAATATTTCACTAGGTGGCAGGCTGGTAAAGAAAATGATCATACCCAGAATGCAACATGTGGCATGTGTGCAATGGTGTCCTCTGCCGTTCAATTTGAGTAATAGGGGAGCAACTTTTTACGGCAGTGCATTGCATGCAGAACTATTTTCTTACCCTCCTGTGTTTTCCTCTGGCACAGCTCAAGATCCCAGACAATGATATAATCAGCAGAGGCGGAGCAGAGGAGAACAGGTCTACTTCCTTTCCCAAAAGTCATGGCACTGATCTCACCATGGTGGCCAGTTAGCTGCAGGGGCTGTGGACACACATTTAAACATGCAAGACATTATAGTAAAGGCATTGTGTGGTATGCATTATAATTGTTTTCTTTCCCCACCTTAAAATTTACATTAAGAACACATTTTGTCTTACCAGATTGTGGATCATATTATGACATATACAGAATAATGAGCCAATATAAATCAAACAGGTTATAGCTAATGTTAAGTCACAAAGAACTCTTATTATCCGAAAGCCTTCATTATTGTTTCACAGACACAGTTTGAGGAGATTCTTCATAAATTAATATTTGGGAGGTGTCCTCTGCATACTGCAAACAAGACTTTGTTAACAAACCTTCAGCTCGGTGTCCACGTTACTGTAAATCAGTATGTCCTTGCCATGCAATGGCAGGCCACAATAGGAGTGACAGCATGCGAGCTGCCGGTGTGACTGGAGTCTATCACACGTCAAACTGAGCTTCTCAATCATCTTTGCTCAGGCCAAGATATAACGCTAATCAATAATTCCAATGTAATTAATTCCAGCTAAACATGGCTGGCTGTACTTTTTTGTTTCAACAACAGTTAAAAGTTACAATTGGGGTGGGCTCGGCTAATGTTAAGAGGAGAGAGGGAGCTCCTTCGACGAAGAAGTTTCAGGTGAGCTATCGCTGCGGGTTGCTAGGACACCGACACACCACAACATCAATTTCCGTCTGAACAGATAGTTTCTGATAAAGCGACGCTTCACACACATAAGTTAAAAACGTGGTCGGTAAATATGTGCTGCCTCTCAAATAGGTAAAAAAAAAAAACTAGGCGTCAGTAATGTCTACATTCTGTGAGATACCTCTGAACAACACACGTTTCTGAAAGTAGTCGGTACATTTATCATTGTCTGTTTTTTGTAGGCTATTTAACCACGTGGTACTCGGAAATACGGTCAGAGTGGGACATCTGTCTCTGGGTTCTTGCTTCTTGTACCTCTGCGTTTAACCGCAAGATGGCGCTCACTATTTACCTATGTTCTACACAGCATGGTCATGATGAAACTTTACATGTCTACGATACAAGACTAGTCTAATAGCCTAATTATTAATTGTTTATTAATAATTGATTAATAAAACAGTGAAATCTGTATAACACATCTTATTTGATGATGCTATGATGGAATGAAAACTATTATTTTATAATTAAGTTATGATAAATACCTTTTTTTATAATGATGTACGTTATTATTTATAATAATTATTAATTATTATTATTTACTGGCCCTTTTTAGTGACTAAGTGTGTCACGAATAATCAATCTACTAGACCATGCATGGTAAAATATTTTTTCCAAAATAATAAACAATTGTTGAGTAATTATTTTTCCCTCAACTAACAGCAGTAGAAAAGACACCCGAGGACACGAGCTCTTAAGTGGATTTAAAGTCATCCTGTTGGAGTGGCTGAAGGATAAGCGTTTATAAAAAGCATGAATGGAGAGCGGGATTCTGGGAAGTAGAGTTCTCTTAGCAACGAGCGGATATGACGGCCGTGTTGAGTAGGTTGTAGCTGGGTGTCGTCTGCCGTCTGCTGCGCCGTAGTTGGATGAATCAGTCGACGTTGACAGTCCTTGGGACATGACTGTGCTTTTGTAGTAGAGAGAGAGCTAACTGTAGCTAGACCGTTAGCTGGTTGTCAGGTTTTTGGGGACAACATTAGCCGAAGGAGCGGTGTCCGAGTGCCAACGCGTTGTCTGGACAAACTCGTGTTTTTTCGTTAGCCTTAATATTTTTATACAATGGCGTTGATGTTGTTTTCTGGGAAAATAATTTCACTTAACTTTAGCTAGATGGCTAGCTAGCTTGTCATCAACTTGTGAATCTCATAACTTGGTCACCGTGTGGGCCATAACAACCGTACAGTTTATCAGCTAGCTGGGGGAATCGCTGCTAGCCGTCATATTGTAGCCTGGTAGCATAACAACGTGCACCGGGAGACCGATCGGTACAGCCAGCAGTAAAGAAAAAATTGCTAGCATATTGAAGCTAGCCAGTTAGAAATTGTAATATGAAAAAAGCTCAGTCTGACACATTGGGTTTTGTTCCTCAGAAAGACATCGTATACAACAAACTTCTGCCGTACGCGGACAGGTTAGATGATGAATCAAATGATCTTTTGAGTAAAATCAAAGGGAACTTGTGCCGAGCTGTTCAGCTCAGAGAAATATGGCCCGGTGTTTTGTTTTGGACGAGGAAACTTTCCACGTAAGTAACACTAATCTTTTGGTATCCCGACGTAACATTAACAGGTGTTGCTCACCTCGAGTCTCTTGAAGTCGGTAAACTTTTGAATATTATTATAAAGCAATGTACAGCATTTCTCTGTGTGTGTTATGTGTTTGACTGGAAGGCAACATTGAATAGAGTTTCTGTTTGCTAAGCTAACAGTTTGCTCCTGTTACATATGTACATACACCGGCCAATGGCTGCCTCAGAAACTCTCCAGCTTATCTTTAGGTTGCTGTATTGCTTAACAGCCTGAGGTTTTTATGGGTTGTTATATGTTAGCTAACCTTAATGGCTCTGCCTGGAAACTACAAGTTGCCGAGTATATCTGATATTAGGACTGTGTTGGTTTCATAATCGGCGCAATAGTGACCATACTGTGCAGCACAACATGTCATTGACATTACGGTTTGCTTGAGTTCCGGTTTTAGATATTTGTCAGGTGATAAGTCATCAGATAAGTCCAATAGAAAAGAGCAGTTTTATGGACTTGCGAGTTTCCTGTGTCGTTGCTTCAAGGGAATCTTATTTGCATGTAGATAAAATAATATTTCCTGTGCTTCACTTGGTTAGGTGAGGTACCTGTTGAAGGTCAAGTCATACTACCACTTCACTGAAGCTTCACCAAAGCCAATAAATTGCAGCATCCCCTTTATATTTATCTGCCATGAATCACACCGTGCCAGCTAAAATATTGTCAATATGAGCATGGATTATTTAGAGTGTTGTTTCATTTTGTTGTACTTGGTTGCTGGGCTGTCTTTAATCCGTTTCAGTCCCCAACGCTGGCGCATTGCTCAGTCCAACAGTGAGTCACTGCCGGCTCAGAGAGATGGAAAGTTTACTGTGTGGATGACCCAGATTCTGTTCACTGGTATTTTTGGCATTTTAACAATGATACAGACGCTTTGTAGTTGTCAGTTTCAGAGGTCTCAACACGGATTGTTGTTTGTTATATTATTTTTAAAAAACAGTTTGCTTTTAAATTCTTTCTTACATGAGTGGACCTGAGTGTATGTTTGTGTTGTTCATGCTGCTCACAGGGCCACTGACAGCTCACGGATGTTGAAACTGAAGCATTAACCCCTAAATCTGTACTTTTTATTTAGGTACATGAGACTGTATGGGCGGAAGTTCAGCAAAGAAGACCATGTGCTGTTCATCAAACTGCTCTACGAGCTAGTGACGATCCCCAGACTGGAGATCAGCATGATGCAGGGCCTCGCTCGGCTCCTTATCAATCTCCTCAAGTAAGAATCGGCCCCAGCTGTTTGGCTAAACAACTTGTTAAGCCGTTGTTTACGTGACATTACATGTTCAGTACACTTACGCTTTACACTTTCAGTTTCACAGAAAAATATTATTTTGAGTGTTTTATCCAGGGCTGTTTAGATATTAAATATGCTGCAAACTCATACATTGTGTGATCTTAAAGATTTTTTCCATAGTGTAAGGCTTTATGATGAGCTAGGATGTCTGTGTTTATTCTCATCTATCTGTCTGTGGGACTCATTCGACAGGAAAAGGGAACTACTGTCAAGGGAGGACCTTGAGCTGAACTGGAGACCACTGTACGAGCTGCATGACAGGATTCTTTTCTCCAAGACTGAGCATCTGGGTCTCAACTGGTTTCCCAAGTATGCCTCTGTTCTTCGCTGTTGCTGTTACTGGTTGTGTGGTGCATCAGATAATGTTTAGCAGACATACACGGAAATGAAAGTGCAATTTTTATTTACTTCAACTAAACCCTCAGTAGATCTTCAGCAGAACTCATGGAGTATGTTCACACCAAATATTCTTTTTTCTGTCTCTGATTTTGAGAATGTTAAAAGTAAGTACTGAGGAAAAATACTGTAGAAAGTGCAACAGGCATTTTGTCTGTAATTTCCTACAGAGAAAACAGATTTCCTGTTACTGGAAAAACAAATGCCCTAATGAGTAAGACTGAAACTGAAATGTGTGAAATGTATTTAACCTTCGACCTGAACATACCCAGGGATTTCTGTCTTGTTGGTATAGACTGTTTTTCCTCACTGTCAGGATGGCTTTTTTTATGCACGGCACACAAAGGCCCATCTCTTTTAATGTGAATTAGCCGCCTTAGTAGCTAAGTAATCTTCCACTGATGACTTCAAAACATTTAACTGAATAGTTACTGTAATAATTTTCAAGACTAAACATCGTTAAAAGGCGAGGCTGTATATTGTTCGCTTAGTTCATTTTGTGCTTTCACAGCTTTAATGAATAGATGGATAGATGTACAGTAGGTAATGGGTTTTTATTAGTTTGAATATGATCTAATTGTGCTTGTGTAATTGGACCATATGTTGGAAAACAAGAGGAACATTTGTGTACGCCACATACCTGTCATAACTACTTTTCACAAGGAAAAATGTCCACTATGACCTTTACAAGTAGCACAGTTTTGGGGAGAAGTTTAAGTGTCTTTATACAGTACCTTGTGGAACACCCTTAGAAAATTCCCTATGAAGTTCTTAGCAAGCAGTGCGAGGTGCTCTTTTATGGTGCTATGGGAACATTGTACTGTATGCTGCACATCACTTCATGTTAACAGCTGATGGAAGCAAGCTGCTTTGGCTGATTGCCAGCTCACCTCTTTCAAAACTATACTAATACACACCAAATATGGTACTCTGATTACATGATAAGCTGTATAAGTTGATGCATAGTGTTGTTCATATTTTTCAGTGATTGGCACTCTGTCGTGTGCTGAATGTGTTCTTTATGCCTTTGTCTCCTTTCACATTCAGTTCTCCACGGCCTCGTTCATCCTTTAAACTCATAATGCTAAAATTGGTTCAGAGGTGGTAAGGACAATACTTCTCTTTGTGTTTTACTTTGAATTCATTTTTTGAGGCACTTACTTGTTTTTTTTATTTATTTCTTTTTTTTTATATACATTGCATGTGAGAACAAAAACTGGACACCCCCATACAGTATGCAGCTTGTGACAGAAGACTTAATCAATGTTAACATTTCACTCATATTGGAGACTGTCGCACTGCAGCTAATAGGCTTATTTTATTTTTTTTTTTACCCTTCTCCTACCTCCCATATCAGCTATAAGAGAGTGATTATAGGCTTTTTCTGGGATTTCTGTCAGGTTGTGTTTGACAGTATTTCACAAAAGGATGCCCACCATATTGGGAAGTAATAATTTATTTAAATTAATGACGTCCCAACAATTATCTATACTGTGGCCCATGTTCAGAGGAGTTTTTGCTGTTGCATTTCCCTCCTCTCAGCTAAAGTTAGCCATACAGGACTTGCACTACCACTCAGCACTTTTAGGTGTTACAGAGGAGTGCAAGCTCTTGTCACGTTTCCTGCCCTCCTCGAATGTGTTGGGGTAAACGTGAGGGTTCATTTCAACACACATAAAAAGGTCATGTAGTCTAGTCTGGGTTCCCCTTTCTTGTTGGATTTGCAGTGCATGAGTTTTCCCCTGGTCTGTGGCCTGTGTTTTGTGGGCTTACAGCGCTGAACATCAGGTCTCAAGAACTTGCATTTAGATAGCTGCAGTTTGGCTTGCAGAGTGTTTGCCTATAATTCAGCTGTTGTTAGACAATTAAATGTGGTGTATGTCAGCTACAAAAAGACTTAAATGATGTGGAGATAAATAACCAGTTGCTGAGTGGGATTGGCAGGGCTTTTCCAACAAGGCATGGCTTGAGCTTGCATGCGAGCAGATCGGTGGGATTGGGTGGGGAGCTCAAAAGCTGTGGTTATATCGGTCACGAGCTTTCAACACTGTTATGTGATCACAGCCCTGCGTTTGCAGCCTATATGTGAAGATAATCATGTCAGGAGTTTGTGATGTGTAAGATGTCTGATTAGTTTTAAATCCCAAACCACCTCTAACAAACTGTTATGTTATGAATGGACAGTTAGTGGAACTATCAAGCTAGATATTATACCGGCGTGCAGCCTGTCAGGAAAGTCAACCACCAATGGTAGCAATTACTATGTTTATTTATTTTTTTTTCAGTGAAGCAGTCACTGTCTATTAATGATGCATTATTACAACTTTCTCACTACACACTAGCCCTTTGGGTTTTCTCGCTCACTGTACACCAGTCAGGTTTGTAAAGAAGTTTCTGTGTGCATGCAATCAATGTCAAGTTGCATTGACGTGAAGATTGTTTAACTCTAACATCAGTGTTTCAGCGGTTGTTTTGACATTCCCTGACATTCCTCTGTTATTTTGTTTGTTGCAGCTCTGTGGAAGGTGTACTGAAAACACTCGTGAAAAGCTGCAGACCGTAAGTACATGTCAATTGCTTCTTTTGAAATGTAAGCCACTGGAGGGTTTTAATAAGTCCCTAGATATTGTTTTCTGACATTGCATCGATAATGATTTTAGTAACTTGACAGATTTAATAAGAGGGTGAAAGAGGTATATCGGAAAGTACAATTTTGTAAAGATGTGCTGATAGGAGAGAAACCCCTTGAATGTTGGCTGTACTCTGGATGCCGTGGTGGGTGACAAATCCAAACGTTGCTTATTAAAGCTTCACTAAATTACTTCATCATTCCACTTTGCTGTCACCAGCAGCTCCCTGATTGTGTTCTCCCTAGTTGCACTTGTGCAGATATCTTAGGCACCGTGACTCGTCCCTCGCTTTGCACTTAGGCAGATAATCCTATTATCTCATCTAATTCTGTCTTGTGTGAGTTTCCTGTTTCTGCGAGAAGGGAGAGTGATTTGTGGTCAGCTGTTGAGACACCTCGGATCAGCTGTGAGGCAGAGGGAAGTAGCCTTCGGTTGGAAGTAACATTTTTTTCAAGGTCTCCAGTGGATTTGGAATCTCTGAGGAGGTTAAGTGACCTGAAATAACCTGCAGGGGTTTACACAAGCACATAATAAACCATGAAAATCCCCCTGTGGGACTATGAGCCTAGTGGGACTACAGGATTTACCCTAACAGCGAAAATGTGCCAGGTGTGTGCCTTGTAATCTCTGTTTGTGGAACATGGCACTCCAACATTGAAATTTCAGTAGCTGCTGGTTCATGTGTGTTACAGCCTCCTGTCTGTAATGTGAACATGACACAAACATACTTGATATCACTTCAAGACTCATCGACATTACTGTCTTCTACTCCGGTCTTCTCAAAAAAAAAAACACTAGCCGCTTACAACTGGTACAGAACTCTGCAGAGGGCACATATAACCCCCATTTAAAATCTGTGCACTGGTTGCCCATTAGTGAATTGATTTAAGATTCTCTTACTGTTTTTTAAATCACTAAATAGCCTGGCCCCGACCTATCTTTTAGACATGCTACAGAGATATGTACCACGCAGGTCCCTCAGATCCTCAGCAGCTGGACCTCCACAAAAAAATTCAGGGATTCCGCCTGTAGCTACTGCGGCCTCCATTTACGGAACAGTCTGCCTCCAGATCTGAGGGACTGCACCTCTGTAGACATTTAAGATTCAACTTAAGATTTATAGTTGTGGCCAAAATGATTAGAACACCTGGCATACTTGAGAGGTTTCAGTTGGTTTTGTTGAATTGGTCATTAAAATACCCATAAAACGAATGAAATATCTACAATGTCATCATTGTGCTCTTTAAACCATAAAATAGAGCCATCATAAGGAGATTTAGGTCATTTTCCTTAAAAGCTAGGCCTGTGTCTTGAGATGCAGTCCAAGCACTGTAAAGTACACCTTAGACCACCATGATGCCACCAATTCACACCAGAACCAAAAAGGCAGAGGTAGAAAAAAGAAACATTCAGACAGACAAGTGAAGCATCTTAAAATTCTCAGTCTTAAGGACTGACCTTATGAAGACTGTGTGAAGAGATCAACGGCGCAATGACTAATGGTGCAACAGTGTCTTCAAGAACTGTGCATTGGAAACTGGGTGAAGAAGGACTTGTTGGCAGAGTAGCAGCAAAGAAAGCATTACTGAAAGAGAAACAGAGTGAAACACCTGAAATTTGCAAAAGAACACGAAGAAACAAGAAATGGACAAAGGGAGATTGGTATAAAGTGTTGTTTGAAGTTTGAACAGTTTGGCAACAAGTGAAGAGTGTATGTTGGACGAAGAGCGAGGAGACATATAAAAATGAGTGTCTCTTGCCAACAGTTAAACACAGAGTTGGTTGTATTATGGTGTGAGCCATTTCAGCCTCAGGAACAGGTGACTTAGTGAAAGTTGATGGCATCATGGGTAAGAAAGTATACCACAATAATCTGACGAGACACAGAATAGCATCTGGGAGTTATCTCATTGGGCCTGGATTTATTTTCCAAGAGGACAGTAACAATAAAGATTCTTTTAAATATTGCCGGAACTACCGGTGACAGAAAGAATCTGCTGAAACATCGAAAATGATGGACTGGCTCCTTCAAAGTCCAGACCTCAACCCCATAGAACAAATTTGGGGTGAGGTGGAAAATAAACTGGACAGATCTGTTGTACATTCAAATGAAAACCCTTGGCTTGAGTTGCTGAAGGCATGGCATAACATTAGTGTTGAAGTTGCCAGAGAGAGTTGCTTACATTTATATGAATCTAGACAAGATTCAAAGTACTCAGTTGTGTAATGATGTGATTTGTAAAGAATTTAAGAGGCTTGTCCATCTTTGCAGCACCTTCTAAGCTGTTAAGCTGGTCGGGGTGCTTCAAGTGTTCATATACCTATTCATAAGCTCAACAGCAACACCTGTCATCGACTTAAGACCACAAGACATATAATTATTATTGTCTGTTCAGATACTTTTCAGAGTCTGCTACTCAGGAGATGCTGGATGAGTGGAGACCCCTCCTCTGTCCCTTTGATGTCACCATGCAAAGAGCAATCAGCTACTTTGAGCTCTTTCTACCCACGACTCTGCCTCCAGAGCTGCACCACAAGGGGTTCAAGTAAGAAACTTCTCATCTTCTCCTATGTATGGTTAAGATCCAAGATATCGCCACGATCTGAGGGCAGTTTCGCGAGTCAGCCTTGAGATCCGCTAAAGAATCGCTTGGCTTCTGAAGCGAGAAGAGATGAATGAATGATGTGCGACGCAGACGGCTGCCAGCCACTCTGTGCTACATAATGAAATAAGTGCCTCTGTGAATATGTGAGGGGGTGTATTCCATAAAGACGCATTGAAACGAGCGCTATTAAAAAAAGGAGCCAAGACTCATTTCTAGTTTTCCGAACCAATAACATTAAAAATCACACATTGATTCCTGTCACTAATTCCTAGTTCTACCACTTGTTAAAGATTGATAGAGCACATTTTTGTATTAATTATCATATTGGCTGACTTTCCATTCCTCCCACGTCATTACACCATGGTGTAGAGATGTGGTGAGTGATTTCTGAGGCCTCTTAATGCTGTTGGAACATCCCTTAAATGTCACCGCCTACCTAATGCCTTAACAATGTTGCAGAGTGCTGACCAGATGCATCCCCTCATGGCCACAGTCTCTCTAAAACATTCACTTCCATAAGGGGAATAAAGCAAGTGATCACTGAGTTTTTTTAGGATCATGACAGTGTACAATTCAAATCCAGAAGAAATCACTTTGGATGAGCAGCAGCCCTAAGAAATATGGGTAGCATCTTGCATGCCTTGTAAAAAAAAAAAAAAAAAAAAAGGGCCTACTAATTGGGTAATTCTTTATTTTAAGGGATCATTATTTCTTAAATATTTCCTGTAAATTATTTATTGTAAAAGAGCTATGTGATTTGGCACTAATTATCGTGGAAATTTAGACATTTTAACTTACCTCTCACCTTTTGATTCTCCTTCTAGAACATTCACCATCATCTCATGTATCCCTAATACTGTCATTATGCAGGGGTGCTGGTAGAAAGCATCATGATGTTATACATGAAACAGTGCATACAAAAATGCTGTGCACTGACTAAAAAAAACTCAATTAATTGTAATTAATTCATTGTAAGTCATAATTAACAAGCTTAGAAATCATTTGCAAATTATTCAGAATTATGGACCCATAAAATAAAGTGCTACTCAATCTTGTTTTATACAGGTATGCTATTGAAGTAGCCACTGAGGAGTGTAAATGAATCCTCATTGTTAAGAACTCATGAAAGAAATGACATTAATTTATTATAAAGCACATAATCTTCCTAGTCCCAGTCTTCAGGGGACCACTCCTTGCCCTACTTTGACTTTTACCCTTGACATGACATGTTACATGTTGTCTCCTGCTTTTGTAAACATTTGTTGTCGTTGACAGGTTGTGGTTCGACGAGTTAATCAGCTTATGGGTTTCTGTGCAAAATCTTCCGAGCTGGGAAGTGGTGAGAAGCTTTATTTGTTTTAAAATGCCTCAATGTGCAGCAGTCAGCATCTCTTCTCTCTAGTATGTCTTCCCAGTGTAACACGTTGTCTACATCTTTGCAGCATCTGGTCAATCTCTTTGCCCGCTTGGCCAACGACAACATCGGCTACATTGATTGGGACCCTTACATCCCTAAGGTTTGTTGTCTTCATTTCTTTCCACCAACCCATTACACAATTTAGTACTCCTTTTAAATTTTGTGGCACAGGCTATCATGTGCAGCGTGACCTTTGCAATTTTGGCTCATGGTGTGTGTTTCATGGCCATGGCTGCTCATCAGAGAAACAAACTATCAAGTGTCCTTGTTTACCTTCCTTCTGTTTGTGACTGACGAGAAGTGACCTGCATCACGGTTGCACTTCAGCTGAGTAACTGTTTTGATCAGTGCCTTTTGACAACACCAGCATGTGTTACTGATAAACACAAACATGAACTCCTGACCCAATTAAATCAGTCATGAGCTTTGATCATGTTTAGTCCATGTATAAAGAGTCAGACATGGAGATCACAGAGATCATGATTGTTTTTTTGTTTCTCACGTTTCAGATTTTCACAAGAATCTTGAGGAGTTTGAATCTCCCTGTGGGAACCAGTCAGATGATTGTACCTCGATATGTCACCAATGCCTACGACATCAGCCATGTGGTGCTTTGGGTCTCATCCCTCCTGGTTAGTTAATTCTCATAAATGATACATTATGTATTATATAAAGAGTTATACTTAAACATACTGTTATACTCTCATTGTGTCGATTTCAGGGAGGACCCAGCAAACAAGCACAAGCACAGCTCAGTGGCCTTTTCAACAGTATTGCATCCTTCTTCCATCCATCAAACCATGGCCGCTGGTTGGTGAGTCACCTCTTATTTCTTTTGGATGATTATGGAATAGAAGAAAGAATGTGGACTATATGTGCGACACTCAAAGTTTTAGTTTAGTTTTAGAGTTTAAAGGTGCAGTGTGAAGGATTAAAGCGTATCCAGCAGTGTGATTGGAATTTTCGACTAGCTGAATAACCCTTCCCTCACCCTCAAAAACATGAAAGGGCCTTATCTAGCGCCAGTGTTTAGTTCTGTCTGTTCTGGGCTGCTGTGGAAACATGACAATGCATCGCGTTGGACTCTCTGGAAGAGGAACTGCTCTCTATAGATATGAAGGGCTTATTCAAAGATAACAGACGTACAATGACTTGCATTTTCAGTGGCGTACACAGTGTCAAAACTTTTTCTGCCGTGTTCTGTAAGTAGAGGCTCCTAAATCTGACACGCTGGAGCTTTAACACTACGTAACGCAAGCAAACAGTCCCGTATCTGTAGTCACATTTTGATTCAAATATATCTCAACTCTGATTGTTGCATGGAAATACATGACATCATCATGTTTTCCAACTGAGGCCCACCCATCTCCAACTAATAAGTAGAACACAGGTGAAACAAACATACAGAAATCTCTCAAGTGAAATGATCAAAAGTGTCAGAACACCTTATGGCATGTTTGAGCCAATCGCTGATAGTCGACATGAGAATATGTTTAACCATTTGCGATTTACATTTAACATTATTCTAAGCGTATGCCTGACTGAGCTGTGAGTAGCAGGAGGATTTCTAAATAACTAAACTCATTAAGGGTATGCATACTACCAGTGAGTTTAGATGCATCACTCATCAAGCTTGTTTCAACTGTAATTCCAGCACAGTGTTAACACAGCATACCGTGGCACACGGAAGCAGCGTTTACAGTAACAGAGGGGGTAGCCGCTTTTCATCGTTTTTTTTTTCTAGGAACTTTCCTGAATCTCGTCGGCTGTCAGAGTTTACGTCAGAATCAATTTCAGAAAAGATGAGGGCACATGTGACTGAGACGGTTGCAATGCTATTAAAGGTCACGGGTGCCAGGCCGCATGCCTTTCTGTTTTGAGGACCCCCCCCCCCTCCGCTAGATTTGAAACACCGCAGGCAGCAACGTGTCCTCATACACAAACCTTTATTTTTGGCACGGGGGGAATGAGTTTGTGTGTATTCTAGGCTGTTGCTTGGATACACGTGAGATGTTCATCGACTCGGCTGTAGTTGTATTGCATGTAAACTCTGTGTTGCAATCAGCTAAGAGTAAGAAGTACGACTAAAGTGACCTATCATGTGATGTATCATAGCTAACCAAGAACACTCGTGTCTCTTCAGAGCCTCAGCGGAGGAAATGTGGAAACTCTTAATCGTGTGTAACAAAAGTTCTTTGACTCATGAAATCGTGTGTGTGTGTTGTGTTTGCATGTCCGTTATGTCAATTTGTCTAGACTACATGGATGCAAACTGTCCCACACAGGTGTGTCCACACAGGTTGGTCGCACGTGTGTGTCATGTATCTGTCCTTACTGTCCCTCTGTCCTCGTGTCCAGATGAAGCTCATGAAGCTGCTCCAGCGTCTCCCGGCCAGCGTGGTACGCCGGCTCCACCGAGAGCGCTACAGAAAGCCCACGTGGCTAACGCCAATACCAGACAGTCACAAGCTCACAGAGGAGGATATAACAGACTTCGTGGAGAGCATGATCCAGCCGGTCCTGCTGGCCATGTTCAGCAAGACGGGCAGTCTTGATGCGGCACAGGCCCTGCAAAATCTCGCTCTAATGAGGCCTGAGTTGGTCATTCCCCCCGTGCTGGAGAAGTAAGTTTGAGAATTTCACAAGGATGAATCTTTCACCCAAGTTCTGCTTCTTCACAATCTGCAGCACTGTTGCCGGTTTTCTGCTCCAGATAAGAGTCAAGGCCACATTTTTGTAATGAACACAAAGAGATGATTGTTTTCTGTCTTGACCATAGAACATACCCCGCTCTGGAGACTCTAACAGAGCCCCACCAGCTGACAGCCACCCTGAGCTGCATGATTGGTGTGGCCCGGAGCCTAGTGTCAGGTGGGCACCGCTTTCCCGAGGGACCCACTCACATGCTGCCCCTGCTCATGAGGGCTCTGCCAGGCGTCGACCCCAATGACTTCAGCAAGTGCATGGTGAGCTCCAGCATTACTCACGTCTGTCTTCTTCCTGTATCTTTGGTGTTTTTGTTTGTTGTTAAATTCTTAAATCTGACATAAGCGTCATTCCTGTCCCAACAGATCACATTCCAATTCATTGCTACATTTGTGACTCTTGTGCCTTTGGTGGACTGCTCGTCTGCCCTACATGAAAGAACGGACTTGACAGAGGTGAATGTCTTTTTTTCTATTTTTCCTCTTTTTGCCATGATTAAATGCAAGGTGTTAAATCCTTGAATGTAGCCATTTATGCCTTTTTATATGACTTTCAGGTAGAAAGAGAGATGTGCTCGGCCTCAGCTGAGTTTGAAGACTTTGTGCTTCAGTTCATGGACAGGTACGTGCAGTTTTTTCACCACCAAAAGCAACGCAGCTATGACAGCAGTGACATTGCTGCATTTTATGTATTTATATGTAACGTGAATGTCTTTAGTCATAGGTTTATGTTCACATCCTGTAGTTTTCAGTTCATTTCATTTATGGCTGACATCAATTGAGTAAACATAGCTGGAAAGTGTTGTGCTCTTGTGTTGAACAGGTTCATGCAGCAAAAGTTTATTTGAGCACAGTTGAATATGCATGTATGAAACCAAACACTTGATGACCACAGCAGCAAATCAGACTGGAGGTTTTCAAGATATATTTTCAAATTAGTTATTGCCGTGTTCCAGTGCACGATTGTAGGATTGATGAATGTAAACAAATGTTGCAATGTTTTACGTATTGAATTCATACCGTTTCATAGCATGCTTGGATCAAGACTCATAACCAACAGTATTTAATCTGCTCAGTATTAAAGTGAAACGATAAACATTTTAACTAAATGTTTTTTTTGTTTGTTTTTTCCTGCACAGATGCTTTGCCCTGATCGACAGCAGCACTCTGGAACAAACACGAGAGGAAACAGAAACAGAGAAAATGACTCATCTGGAGAGTCTGGTAGAGCTGGGCCTGTCTTCCACCTTCAGCACCATCCTCACACAGTGCTCCTTGGACATCTTCAAGGTTCACACACACACTTTTCATTTTCTCCTTTGTGTGCATTTATATATATATATATATATATATATATATATATATACATATATGTACGTATGTATCCGTATAAACTCATTTGTCATGTTGTTTTAACAGGTGGCACTGGAAAAGGTGTTCAACTTTGCAACCACAAACATCTTTGAGACGCGAGTGTCTGGGAGAATGGTGGCTGACATGTGCAGAGCTGCTTCCAAGGTGAGTCGTGGCAGCTCAGACTCTTGCTGTGAGATCAAAGCATCAATCTCTTTCACCGTATTAGTTTACTATCTTCACCCTCGCTCTGTTTTCAGTGTAACCCCGCAGAGTCACTCAAGAAGTTTGTGCCGCACTGCTGTAATGCCATAAACCAAATCGCTGTCAGTAAGTGCTCATCACACACAAATCAGTGTTTCTTTGAGTAGTTTCTTGAAAGCGTGAGTCATGTTTTCCTCCATGTGTCTTTGACATTTGCCTGACACGCCGTCTTGTTTTAAATAGATGAGGAAGTGTCGAATGAGGAGGAGCTTGACAAGGAGTTGTTGTGGAATCTCCAGCTACTGTCCGAGGTGATTAACACGGCTCGTTGCTTACTAATTTAATCCCTATGTTCCGGTATTTGCAAACACCTATCTATAATTCTGTTCCCCACTATATTTTTTATTTCAGGTGACTCGGGTGGATGGTGACAAGGTCCTGCCCTATCGATCAGAGCTGGTCCAGATTTTGCAGCTGACGCTTCACCTCAAGTGTAAGCAGGGCTACACTCTAGCTTGCAACCTGCTGCACCACATCCTTCGCTCCTCAGCCCTCATCTACCCCACAGAGTACTGCAGTGTGCCAGGAGGCTTCCATCAACCAATCAGTGACTACCTACCCATCAAGGTACTAATTGATTGGTTGTACATCTAAGGAGCTTAATCAGTCTTAAACTTTCTTTATTTTTTGCTTTGCTTTATTTATTGTAGTTGTCCCACATATGTATCAGGGAAAAACTCTCACCTCCCCCCCAACACAGGCAAACACTTGCTATTACTGACATTTGTCCTTAAACCAGGTAAACCAAACAACTCTCTGTGGTGCGTCAGTGTGACCTAATTTGATAAATTGTCTGCTTCTCTCTTTAGACTGTTGGTAAATGAAGATCGCCAGTACTTTGATCCCATTAAGTCTCTTCCTTGGTAGAGACATGGATAGTAGATCACTTGGCTGGATTACTGTCTCCTGTACCACTGGAGAGATGAGACGTCTCACTTAAGGTTGCCAAAGTTGTGGCAGTAGTGCAGGCATCAGACTTTAACTGGTCTTAATTTCTTTTCAATACAGTGACATACCTCATACCTTTTTACTTAATCAACATTCAAACAGCGACATCAGTCAGGATCCTGTTTTTCAAATCATGGTTTTATTCAGTAACCATTAGTTTTTGTTTGCAGAGAGAGACATGGCTGTATTTTTTGTGCTGGGAATGTCTCTATATATGTCTGAATGATGAGCTTTGCTCCTTGTGTTCATTCCACGTAGGACTGGGGTCGGCCTGGGGACCTGTGGAATTTGGATATCCGGTGGCATGTGCCCAGTGTTGAGGAGACCTCCTTTGTTTTTTATCTACTGGACTTGATCCTCCAGCCTGAACTTCAGCGCCTTCAGAGGTTTGCACAGGGAGAACAGGACATGAGCAGGTGAGGAGGAACAAGTCGAAGTGTTTACCTGGACTCCCAACAGAAATTATGTTGTGATTTCTGCTAAAGTCACTATCTGGATTCAGTCATTTTTTGTTTGTTTTGTGTGGTTCAGTAATGTGTATGTATATACTGTGTATAAGGGTTAATTTTGTGTTTTTCAGAGACGATGTCCTACAGAGCCTGACCATTGTTCAGCACTGCCTCCTAGGAGCTGGGGGTCTGATGCCTCCGCTAAAAGGAGAGCCCATCCCTGAGCTGTAAGCAGTTGCACTCACACACTGTATGTCCAGACTAAGAAAACCAGATAAAGACACAACAAAACAAATGTTAGGTAAAGTCTATGTTAGGTACTACCCTGCAGGAATCAAAGGCTCTCTGGATTGGCACATTAAATGATTGTCTTATTTCTGAGGACAGTATGATGGACTTAATATGAAACATATGATGTTTTTAGACCAATTTTCAATTCTGCAAAATGTATTTCAAATTGAATTAGTTAATTTGACTTTGAACCTGCTTTCCTCCCCCCCAGGGTCCACAGCATGGTGAATCTAGATGAGACCACCCTCTACACGGGAATGGAGTATGGTGCGTAAATCGCTTTTTAAGACCTGCTGGATAATAAATATTTTACTCATAATAGATAAATGATAGGGTTTGTTAGAGTATCATCTGACACTGTGATAGTATCTCTTCCTGCAGACAAATCAAGAGAAAACTACAGAGATGCTGTCTGTGGTGTGATGAGACAGCTGCTACGTAAGTTTGATCTCTCTTTGTTCTACAGGAACGTGCCTAACCAAATTGTTGTCACATTGAGGTTAGCAGGCACGCTCACAATATACTGAGTTCCTTTACGTCATCTTGCAGATTACATCCTGGAGCACTCTGAAGACGACACCAAGTCTCTTTTCTCCATCATCAAGGTGGGCAGGCACTAACATAATATCTTGTACATTTAAGTCTTGACAATATTTGTTTGTGTCGAATAATATGCTAATTACGGGGTTCAGTCTATAGAGTGAAACTGCTTTGTTCCCACCTCTTTAACCAGCATTGGTTGATATATTTGGCTTATGTCTACACACATGATATTTTTTGGAAAGCTACAGTGGAGCAGTGTGTATAAGTTGTCATACAGTGAGTGGGACATAGTGTAGATATAGCCGGGCTTGAACTACATTTGTCATACTCTACACCCGTGTATTCCCTGTATCCCCTTGTCCCATACTAATCAATATATGTGCCTGTGATACCTTTCAGATCATCAGCGACCTGTTGCATTTCAAAGGTTCTCACAAGCATGAGTTTGACTCCCGCTGGAAGAGCTTCAACCTTGTGAAGAAATCAATGGAAAACAGGGTGAGAAATCTGACATTTTACCTCGCTTACTTCTCGTTATCCTGGGAAGGCATTAAAACCCCATGCACTCTCCCCCCTCAAAGTTTACCTCAAAGTTTAGCTTTAAAACTGACATTTTAAAATGTATATATTTTTTGCTGTTGTATTTGCAGCTTCATGGCAGAAAGCAGCACATCAGAGCTCTGCTAATAGACAGAGTCATGCTCCAGCACGAGGTAAGTCCTTCACAGAGAAATGACTTTTTCTCGTTTGATTGTGTTTTACCCTTCATAACTTCTTTGTGTTTTATCAGCTGCGAAAGCTGACAGTGGAGGGATGTCAGTACAGGAGCATTCACCAGGAGCTGATGAGGGATCTGTTGAGGCTTTCCACAAGCCCCTACAGTCAAGTGAGTTCCACACGACAGGCTTCAACAATTAGACACCCAGGCATTTATTAGCTTTACCACGTAATCACAGAAAAGCTCCTATCAAAAAGTAAAATAATACAATAACTGAGACTTTTTATTACCTTCCAGGTTCGCAGCAGAGCTCAAAATGTGTTGTTCACTGCACTGGGAACCTACAATTTCTGCTGCAGAGATCTCATCCCCCATGTCCTGGAGTTTCTCAACCCGGACAACGGCAGCGTCACTCAGCAGCAGTTCAAAGTATGTCAGTCCTCTCTGGCACATCTGTACAACACAGAAGCTCACAGAAATGATGCAATGATGCATTTTTTTTTTTTTTTTTTTTACAATTCAACAATTCAATTTTCCCATTTATATTCTTTGTATGTCTCCAGGGTGCCTTGTACTGTCTTCTGGGGAATCACAGTGGAGTGTGCCTGGCCAATTTGCACGACTGGGAATGCATTGCTCTGACATGGCCCGCCATTGTCCGCTCTGGCCTCAGCTCCGCCATGTCTCTGGAGAAGCCCTCAGTTGTGCGGCTCTTCGATGACCTCGCAGACAAAATCCATCGGCAGTATGAGACCATTGGCATCGACTTCTCTGTAAGAAAAACACCAAGAACACAAATGGAAGAAGATAGCTGTGCGAGGAAAAGCCAACATTTCAGTAGTCTCCCCCTTGTGTCTGCTCTCCGTCTCTCAGAATTTAACAAACCACTCTCCCCTAGTGGGGCTTGTTTTAAATTTCATTCCTTGCCACATATTTTGACAAATTAATTTCTTACACTATATATATATTTTTTTTTTTATCTTTTTAATCCCTCTAGATCCCTGCTGAGTGCTGTGCTGTGGCCAAACAACTTATGATTACGGGAAATCCTTTTCCCGAGGATCCTGTTCCTTCTGAAGAAGAAGCAGCAGAGGGTCTAAAGAGGCAGGGGATCAAGAACTCTGAGTCTGTTGAGTAAGTTCACATCAGCAACAAGATACAAGAAAACCTCACCACACCAAAGACCTCCTCTTTGAGCAATTATTTTGATCTAAAATAGCTCGACATTTAGTGTCCAGTTTACATCAGGGTCTTTCAAAGAATGAAACGTTTGACAATACTGACACACAGTCTGTTAAGATGATGTCCATACTCCGCATACAACCTTACTGTGAGCCAGATGGTTACATCAACTGATGCAAATACTAACACTGTTCTATTTCTTTGTAGGAAATACAAACAGCTCATTGGTGATCTGCTGGGGTGCATCAACAACAGAAACATGTAGGTTAACTTAATATTTTATAATAACATTTAATATGTTTTATTTTTTAAATGTATTTATTTCTGTGTGTAACCCCTGCTTTGTTTTTATCCTTCCAGGCCTTGGAAGTTCGAACACATTGCAATCGGCTTCTTGTCATTGCTGCTGAGAGACGACCACCAACTCCCACCGCCGGCCATCACGTTCTTTGTCAAAAGCCTCAACCACGACTCCCTCTATGTCCGCAAGGTATGTCACGCGTACATTATGAGGCATGCCGTAGGGTTGTGATTCTCAAACAGCACACAGATGCTTTCCTGTGGATATTTAGTTTGAAATGTCTTATTTTCTCCATTAGGTGGCGATATCCGCCGTGGCAGGGATAATGAAACAAATAAAGAGATCACATAAGAAAGTCCCTGTCAGCCCCTCTGAACTTTGTAAGCATTGTTTTTGTGTGTGTGTGTGTGTGTGTGTGTGTGTGTGTGTGTGTGTGTGTGTGTGTGTTTGTGTGTGTATGAACATTACAGTTTTTGTATCTCATTTTCATTCTCATGATAATTTCTAAAGCTCATCTTCAAAAATCTTGACTTATCTTTGGTAGGTGGAGTGAAGGAGCTAAGTGATATGGTAGCAGGGGACCGTCAAGACAACCAGTGGCTCCAGTACAACAGCAGCAACCTTCCACGCACACAGCAGGACTGGGATGGCTGCGTGTTTGTGGAGAAGACTCACTGGGGATACTATTGCTGGCCGAGGTTCTCATTTTCTAATACTTGTTCTTTTATTTTGTTTACTTGGCTGTCTTTTGCTGTCTTGGTATATTTATTTGTTTCTCTCTATCTGTACAACATCTTTCACCTTTTTTTTTTATTTACCCATGTCTTCTTATTGTTCTCTAGAAAACTGTTGATGTATGCACCCCAGGAGGAGCAACCCAAACAGAACCTGACCAGAGAGGAAATGACAGAGGTTTGTACACAGCCACACACACACACAATAATGTAAAGTAATCGACTGCGTCCGGGAAAATTAATTTTCATGCCCTTCCTAACAGCGGGAGCAGATCATCTTTGACCATTTCTCGGACCCAGTATTCATCAACCAGTTCATTGAGTTTCTCTCTCTTGAGGACCGTAAAGGCAAGGACAAGTTCAGCCCTCGCAGGTTCTGTTTGTTCAAGGTGAGACTCCATGAGAGTAGTGTTTGATGGCAGGAACTGACAAATCAATAAAGACATTAATCTGCTCACTTTGTCTGCTTTTCCAGGGATTGTTCCGCAACTTCAGCGACGCTTTTCTACCTCTGCTCCAGCCACACATGGAGCGCCTGGTGGCCGACTCCCACGAGAGCAAACAGCGTTGTGTCGCAGAGATCATCTCTGGACTGATCAGAGGCTGCAAGCACTGGAGCTACTCAAAGGTACATAGTATTCTAACATAGTAATGTGGTTTGATGTTCCACGTTATTTAGGTCACTGGGCAATACCTTACACACACTTGTGTTCTTTTACAGGTTGAGAGCCTTTGGGAGCTGTTGTGTCCGCTGCTCCGTACTGCCCTGTCCAACATCACAATTGAAACATACGCAGACTGGGGCACCTGCATTGCCACAGCCTGTGTAAGATCTTCTCGTTTGTTTCCATCATGTCTTTATCCTTCCAGATTTTAAACTCGTGTCACTCGTCCTTCCTTCCATATGACTCGGTTTCTGTTTCGTACAGGAGAGCAGAGACCCTCGTAAGCTGCACTGGCTGTTTGAGATGCTAATGGAGTCTCCAGTCAATGGAGAGGGGGGCTCCTTTGTCGACGCCTGGTGAGTTGAAAGGTTCCTGCCTCAAGCAGATGTTGCTGTGACTGACAAACTGTGATGATTGTGCTTCTTTTCCCTTTGCAGTCGTCTCTATGTGCTGCAGGGAGGCCTAGCTCAGCAGGAGTGGCGTGTTCCAGAGCTCCTCCACAGGTTGCTACAATACCTGGAGCCCAAACTCACACAGGTCTACAAGAATGTGAGGGAACGAATTGGGAGGTGAGGTCCTTTTTTTTTTTTTTTTTTTTTTTAATTTTTTCACCCATGGTGAACATGAATGTACTATTTAGCATTATAAACGGTTTGTGTATTTTTTGTGTCTCACGCTCTGATTTGCTGTCCTTCCAGCGTGCTCACATACATCTTCATGATCGATGTCAACCTGCCATACACTCAGCCGACAACCTCCCCGCGCATCTCTGACTTCACAGACCGAATACTGTTGCAGCTGAAGCCTCTAACCGAGGGTGATGAGGAGATCCAGAATCATGTGATCGAGGAGAACGAGGTGGGAGTGCAGGACGAGAGGACGCGAGCCATCAAGCTGCTCAAAACAGGTGGGTCAAGGGTCTGTCGTCTAAACACAAGCGGCACAATGACTGTTTTTTGTAGGGATGGTTTAGGAATTTGAAATGTTATTCTTTTTTTTCCTGTCTTCATATATTTCCAGTGCTGAAATGGCTCATTGCAAGTGCTGGTCGCTCCTTCTCCACTGCTGTGCCAGAACAACTACAGTTGCTTCCCTTGCTCTTTAAGGTGAAACACTCACTCACTCATTCATAGCCTTGATCCACTAGCTTTGTCACTTCCGACTTTCCCTGGATACACACATCATAAAAAATGACGTCTGCCTTCCCGTTAATCTATCTTGGCGCTCCGTTCCAGATCGCTCCGGTTGAGAATGACGACAGTTACGATGAACTGAAGAGAGATGCGAAGACCTGCCTTTCTCTGATGTCTCAGGGACTCCTCTACCCGGAACAGATCCCCATGGTCCTCAGTGCCCTACAAGAGGCAAGTTATCTGGCAGCTGTGGCTTACTCCACTTTTCACCTGCATCACACATGGCGGAGTTTCTTACAGGCGCTCCTGTTTTATAACCAATAAGAAGCAGAAAGTTGAAAAGTCAAAAGGGAATGACAACTGAATGAGACTTTTCAAGTCTGCTCTGCTCAAAATTCAGTTTTAAATGAATCTGTGACATAATATATTGTGTCAGTACAGTAGTGTGCAGCTCCCTGAAGAATAAGTGATACATTTAATAAATTTAATCTCACTTAAAAATAAAGATGACCAATATATTATACAAATTTGATTATCCAATGATTTAAAAACTGAAGCTATGGATTGGTATGACACATGCAGAGATCACTTCGATCACTTGTTGTTTTTTTCTGATTTAATTGTTGTGTAACCCATTTGATATTGTATAAATTTGTATGAATCCAAAACAGGAGCTCCGTTGCAAAAAAAACACCTAAATGTTGTATTCATCCAGGGCATGATCTGTTCTTCTCGTGGAACAAATGCTCAGAGCATATTATTGATGTAGGGTGGGTTTGTTGTTGTGTGTGTGTGTGTGTGTGTGTGTGTGTGTGTGTTGCAGATTGCTGGCAGCAGCTCCTGGCATGCTCGCTACACGGTGCTCACATACCTCCAGATTATGGTTTTTTACAACCTGTTCACCTTCATGAGTGACCAGAAAGCGGTGAATAATGTCCGGGCACTGGTGATAAGACTGCTGGAAGATGAGCAGCTGGAGGTAATGAAAGGAGGGTGGAGGGGCGGGGGAACAACAACCTTTCACTCACGCACGGTTTAACATGAAAATCGTTCACACTTGAAAGCTGAAACATGTAGTCAGTGTGGAAAAACAGTCACTAGAAGATTGTTGAAAGATGGAACAAACATATGGCAGCCTGATTATATAATATTCACCAAGCTATTGGACAATACGTGCTGGTTTATGCTCGCAGGCACTCGCACTGTCTTTCAGTTCCACTGTAGTGATTCAGCACTCTCCTCCTGGCTCTCCACTCCCCCCCTCCGGTCCTCTAGCTGTTGCTATGGAAACCACAGGCTGCAGTAATCTGTTGCTATGGAGATAACGTCCAGATTGAAGAAGGATGAGAGGGAGAGGGATGGAGTAGAGACAAACGAGAAGTGGGGGATGGATGAAAGTAGCCATTTTTATTTGGCCTCTTAAACTTACCTACGCCTGATTTATAGGCCTGAGCGGACTTACACTTTGATTGCGCTCATTTCTTCAGAATCAGCTTTATTAGTCAAATAGATGTTCACAGAATCTGACTGGTGCAAAGATACATTTTATGCACACAATAACTCCCTTTTTTAAGATATATATATATATATTACCAAATAACCTGTCACCTTCCCTTTTAAGAGAGATTATACAAAACTGAAAATGTGTAGAGGCGGGCTGTCTGCTCTAGTGATCCTACTCAATATAAGAAGCCTATCCTCACTGCTCAAAGATTTGCCTAATACCCATTTAAGAGTTCCCCTTGCTTGCTGAGATTTTCTCTGAGAATGGAGACATAAAATGGGTAACAGACCATTTTAACACACATTGTAGAGAAGCATCCCAACACACACATCCACCCCCAGTCCCCAGCTGGCTGCTATTTCCATTCAGCTGGACACGAGTGGAACACCCTGCCTAATGACATTGTTGCTGTGGTGTGGGTTATACAGTGCAGCACGAGGCTGTCAGGAAGGTTCTTGGGTTTGTGTGCTAGTTTGGGGAAGTAAAAACGACAAACAGAGCTGCTACGCAAGGGAAATTATGCCATGATGGCCAAATATGATGAACTTTTAGAACATCTGTGTTTGGAAAAGACATTTTGAGGATAAGACCTACTATGAACAGTGTAGACAGTTAACTGTATTTTAAATGTATTGTCACAATGAAATACTATAATAAATCAACCAAAATAAACTGTATTTAAATAGAATATGTGAGCTTCATGTTTGCAGAGCACCACATAGCCAAGAAGAACATCTTAATAGTGTAATAGGACTTGATTCCTGATTGAGGATGCATGAAGTTTGTGTCCTCGTAGTCCAGATATTTATTATTAGGGGAGTAATTATATGTGTACAGGGAAAAGGGTAATTATTAAAATAATTATAAAAGAAATTGTGGAACTGTGGAGCAATGATTCACTCATAGGGAGGGT
Organism: Protonibea diacanthus; assembly: GCA_028641955.1. Taxonomy (NCBI): domain Eukaryota; kingdom Metazoa; phylum Chordata; class Actinopteri; family Sciaenidae; genus Protonibea; species Protonibea diacanthus. Next base: position 14,943,039 of record CM053989.1, read on the forward strand.
GCAGGCCTTACCCACTTTTGCCTTAATACTAATTTGTAATATGTCAGTAAGTGTAATATGCCAACAATTGATTGCTATGTAGTATAAAATTCAAGTATCCAGTTAACAAAAAAGCCGGGACTCAGTTGGACCATTATAATGTGTGTTGTAATTAATACTTTGTTGTAGTGCATAATACACTTTTGCACATAGCCTTCCATCTCTTCTTTCTGCCTGTCTTTTCTAGGTAAGAGAAATGGCTGCCACCACGCTCAGTGGCTTTCTTCAGTGCAATTTCCTGTCCATGGACGCCCCCATGCAGGCACATTTTGAGGCTCTCTGTAAGACTTGCTTGCCCAAGAAGAGGAAAAGGGACCTCGGCTCTATAGTGGACACTATACCCTCTGCTGGTGAGGAACTTATCTAGAGTTAACTACTCAAGAAGATGTGATGACACACTTGGTATGCTGTTTTTTGACTTTTTTTTTTAATCCCTCCTGTTGTGTTTATGTAGACTTAGTGCGGCGCCATGCTGGTGTTCTTGGATTGAGTGCTTGTATTCTGTCAAGCCCATATGATGTGCCCACCTGGATGCCCCAGCTGTTAATGGACCTGAGTGCTCACCTAAATGACACACAACCCATTGAAGTATGTGTAATCGCCTACTAATCACCTTATACTGTCGCAGTGGGATTATCTTTCAACCTTCAACAAAACCTGTGCGATTTAGCCTTATTTTTTTATTTTTTATTTTTTTGTTACCTTTCAGATGACTGTGAAGAAAACCCTGTCAAATTTCCGACGGACTCACCATGACAACTGGCAGCAACATAAGCAGCAGTTCACAGATGACCAGCTGCTGGTCCTGACTGACTTACTGGTCTCCCCCTGTTACTATGCCTAAAACCTGGTAAAGTATTCTAACTACACTGTTCTTGAAACATAAATATCACTTGCGTTCACGAGCACACCCAAAAGACATTCAGCTTGATAAAGATTCGTTGCTGAATGTCATCTTTCTAAGTTATGTTTGTTTGTGTTTCATTTGTATCAGTCTGGGACAACCCCAGATTTCCAAATACCAGCCTGCATGAAGGAGGAGGCCCCATTTCTTGACTGACAAAAGATCCAGCGTCACCCTGGAAGAAGAGAGCCACACAAAGCAACTGAGTTGTGGATCACATAAGGATCGAAAAGTTGTGTATTTATGTATTTAGCTCATTTACATTTCTACTATACTTAATATTTAAGGATCAGTCATAGCAGGGAGGAATGACCTGCAGTTTGTAACATTACTGTACAGTTTTTTTTCCCCTTTTTTTTTTTTCTTGTTTTTGGTTTGTGTGCACGGATGTATGTGTGCGCGCGTGTTTACGGGATGCTTGAAGACATCTGCCAGTGTCCCACACATTTCTCAGGATTCAATCCCAAGTATCAACTCTGAGCCAACACATTGTCCGGTGTAGGACACACTCTTTACTATCATGCAATAGTGAAGCGTTTGTTACAAGCCACAGAGAATTGAACAACGGTCTCTTTAGATTAGACTGACACCTGCAGCACAATGTTTGTGTGGCTGTTTGCTCTATACATGGTCGTATGCATCATGTGCGTTCATGTCATGGTATAGCAAATATGCACAAACATATTTATTTATTTATTTTACTTTTTTTGAAGTGCTAAGTTTTAATTTTTTTTTTTTTTTTCATAGAAAGTATTTCTGAGTAGCTGAGCTTTTTTAGCAGTGGAGCCTATTCTCATCACCTTGCAGAGAAAGGGAGAGGGCAAGCTCCCCCCGCTGCTGTGCTGTGTGACGCGTTTGCTGTGAGGACCTGAGCACAGTTTTTCATGCGATTCGGTGCAAGAAAATAACCAAACCGCCTGTCCATAATTGTGACCTCTTCCCTTTTATTCTCTGACATTTACTTTTTTTTTTCTAAGCCTCACTTCGGTTTGTGTATGTTTCCCCCTGATGACTTGAAATCAGTCCAAGCATTGAAGCATTTAGTACCTCACTTATGTATAGTGTAGTGCCAAAACTGCAGTGAATATTATATAATTCTTTTTTTTTTTTTTTTTTAGATGTACTGTTTTGCTTATTGACTGAGATGAAAATAAATTGTTTGTAACAAAACCTGCATTTAATGTCGCATTTTTTTGTTCAAAAATATTGTTGACTGCATTACAAATCATTTATTTCAGTTAATCTGACCACGTGAATATAAACCTGCTGAGAGTGTGGCACATGACACTGTCCCTGCTTTAAATATGCACAGAGAATCGTCACCACGTGTCGCTTAGCAACCACGTTGTTTAGCTGCTGTTCCCAAGGACAGCAGTGAAAAGCGGGAAAAAATAAATAAATTAAAAATCTATGAGCATTAAATTTATTGTAGCTCATCATGCCGAACAGCACCCGTTATAAAAAATCATTTTAAACCCTTGTATGTTACCAAACGTAGCTAAAATAGAGCCAACGGGGGCAACCGTTTGTCGTTACAAACGTTACAGTATGTTGCCATGGTGAGGAGAAAAAAAGAAAAAAAAAAAAAAACGTTTGCCGCGGTAATATATCTGATGTCACAAAATGTTGTGTAACCACCCCCTTCAGATACTGCAACACTGTATTAAAATCGTGTAAAAACAGCCATTCTTACTCTATTGAATGAATATAAGTATTGAAGTGAGCTGAGTTACAGATAGACTACTTGAATGCAGTGGTTGTGCTCATGCCCAGATACGTAGGCAGTGACTTCATACTCATTTTTCAGTGCACGTCTAGCGGCCGTCGCTCCTGTATAAGAATGGATATATCGCCAAGAAAACCAGTATGCTATCACCTATTTGCTGCAGACGCCTAAAAAACGAATAGAGACGTGTGAGGAAACGTGTTTTATGTCAGTATTTGTCAGTAGACTGCTGTGATTTGGCTCTTAAAACACGTTTTTTTTTCTCTCATCCTAAAGCTGCGGTGCGTTCACTTACTATCATATTGCTTTAAAATGAAGACGGGCTGTATGAAATGATGAAGATGATGGACGCACGATCGATTGCAGATGGTAGGTTATATTTTCTTATCGTTTGTATTAATTATCCGAGCTTGACATCTATATACATTAAGACAACAGTCATGTACATATTTCCTCTGGATTTCAGCAGACGCTGTGTGTGTGTGTGTGTGTGTGTGTGTGTGTGTGTGTGTGTGTGTGTGTGTGTGTGTGTGTGTGTGTGTTTGAGGGGGAGAGGGGGGAGTAAGGCATAATTGGCCAAATGCAGTGGTGCATAGCTATAGCCTACTGTAGGTTGTGTCTAACATGTAGTACATCAGAGCTTCTTATTAAATATGTACCTATTTACACAGGCTGATAGTCAACCTTTATTCAACTGTGAATGCATTCATTGTGATCGGTATAATAGCTAATATATGACTGTATCCTTTGTAGCACTCTACCAAGGTGGCAGCAATGGCGGAGGCAGCAGATACTGTGATCATCATGTACTCCTTCTCAATAGAGGAATGAAGTTGAAATCCATGGCTTTGGGATCCTTATAAATTGTTAATAATACAATGAACACCACTGTTACACCATCAGACCTGGTGGATGTGCCAAAACAGCAGAACTTCAATGGCACCCTGGGCACACAGACCCCATCAGGTTGGGCCGTGATCCACACGGCTACCTTGACCTTTTGCTCACTCCTCCTCATCTTCATCTTCTGCCTGGGCTCTTATGGCAACCTTGTGGTGTTCCTGTCCTTTTTTGACCCGGTGTTTCGCAAGTTCCGCACCAACTTTGACTTCATGATCCTCAACTTGTCCTTCTGTGACTTGTTCATATGCTGCGTGACCGCCCCCATGTTTGCGCTGGTGCTCTTCCTGGATGCAGGTGGAGGGGATGGTGTGTCAAAGAGTTTCTGCTTTGCCTTCCACTTGACCAGCTCGGGCTTCATCATCATGTCCCTGGAGACGGTAGCTGTCATTGCTTTGCACAGACTGCGCATGGTTTTGGGGCAGCAGCCCAACCGCACTGCCTCCTTCCCCTGCACGCTGGCCCTCACTGCCCTGCTGTGGACCTCCAGTTTCACCATGGCCGCCCTCCTCACCATGCGGGCATACCCACGTAGAGATGGACCCTGCTTGCCCCACTTTGGTCTTGGAGGTGGACAGGCCAGGGTTGTGTTGTATGTCTACCTGGCAGACTTTGCCTTTTGTGTTGCTGTGGTGGCTGTGTCCTATCTGATGATTGCTCAGACACTGAGAAAGAATGCACAAGTGAGGAAATGTCCCGTCATCACTGTAGATGCCACGTGCCCTCCACCCCCACCACCTCTCATTGCAGCAGGCTTTGAGAGCATGCAGTGTGCTGTTCAAGGCCCCTCTCTGTACCGTAACCAGACTTATAACAAACTGCAGAACGTTCAGACACACTCTTATGCGAACATGACCAACCAGCCTCTGGTTCCAGGGGCTGCCCAAGGAGCCACCTGCTGTCAGCTGGTGTCTACAGTCAACCTGGCCACAGCCAAAGACTCGAAGGCAGTTGTTACCTGTGTAGTCATAGTGTTCTCTGTGCTTCTGTGCTGTTTGCCGATGGGAGTTTCACTGGCACAGGATGTTTTGTCGCCAGAAAGTAGCTTTGCACATTACCAGTTTGAACTGTGTGGCTTTGTGCTCATTTTTCTCAAGTCTGGCATCAATCCCTTTGTGTACTCGCGCAACAGCGCAGGCCTCCGCCGCCGTGTGTTGTGCTGTATTCAGTGGGCAGCACTGGGCTTTCTCTGTTGCAAGCAAAAGACTCGCCTACATGCGATGGGGAAGGGCAGCTTGGAAGTCAATCGCAATAAATCCTCCCATCATGAGACCAACTCTGCTTATGTACTGTCACCCAAGCCACAGAGGAGGCTGGTTGACCAGGCTTGCGGTCCCAGTCACTCCAGGGATTGTGCAGGTAGTCCAAAGGCCACAGGTGTGCGCAAGCCTCGCCCCCCAAGTACTTCTACACCTATCAACACCCGCATTGAGCCCTACTACAGTATATACAACAGCAGTCCTTCTGCAGGGCCCAGCTCCCCCACCAGCCTGCAGCCTGTCAGCTCTCAGACATTTGCCTTTGCCAAGTCTTATGTAGCCATGCACTACCACACTCACCAAGACGCACTACAAGACTTTGAAAGCACCTCAGTGCACCAGATTCCCATTCCCTCAGTCTAATCAAAGAGCTGCTAAACAGAGGTTTGGACAGTTTCACCATGGCTTTAGATTGAAATGTGAATCAAAAGAGGATTATGAAATCAGCCCATTTTATGTATTTGGAATCTGTATTAACCTTTTGTTCTCTTCTACGGTGAAAATACATGTTAAGTTTTATTGAGTGGATCCAGAATTATACGCCTTGCCATGGAAACTAAAACCAAGCAATAGATTTGTAATGAAAGTGTCTGTTCCAAAAAGTTATTTACAGTACTGCTATTGAATTGACTTTTTCTTTCACAGGTATTGCATTTTCACATAAATCTGCCCCAGTGTTGCGCACGCATGTGCCATTATAACCCAAGACTGTGTAGGCTTTCATTGCAGCCAAAGACTGCAGTCGCTGGTTTCACCGCTGCCTTCTCTCTGGTTGAAGTTGCTGAGAAGTGATATCAGCTGCTGTAGCATCGGCCTGTTACGAAACCCTGCACGGGCCCACACGTGGCTGTCGATGGCATGTGGTAGCACTTTGATGGACTTTTGCTTCTTCAGAAAAAATATATTTGTGAACCTCATACACTTTTCAACACAATAAATGTTTGGCAAGTGCAGTGGATGTGTGCTTTGACTTTTTTTTTTAACTGGAGCTAAAGTGATTAATCTTTAGAGCTTTAGAGAAAATCAATGGGCAGCTATTTTGATAAGTGACTAATCGTTTCTCTCAAAAATGTCGGGCTTTCGCCGGTTTCAGCTTTTCAAATGTGAGTATTTCATGGTCCTATCATGCTATGCATGATAGTGAAAAATATTTGGGGTTTACTATTGGTCAGACATAATGAGACATTTGAAGATGTCCACACACGCGACATCTTTTACACAAAACAATTAAAGTCAGTAGTTTTTGTTTTTCAGAACTCATATCTGAAACTGACTCATGTTAACGTAGCCCTATAAAGAGATGATACCTCAGAGTAACAAAACAGTTTCACCTGGCATTCCATGTCTTATCACTAACACCACATTATTTTCTCTTAACATGTACAAGTGAAAGCATCTGAACTACAAATTTTACTTTAAAAACATTTCACCATATATCCACATACTTAGATTTTAAGCATGACCTTGCATTCTTTACATTATACATTTAAGTTACAGATGAAGCTTCGCAGACCTTCAGAGTCAGCCTGCTACTTTTTTTCCAACTAAAACTGACTTACTTTGGGTATAAAATGATCTGCAGTAGCTTCTATTTATTATCTTTTTACAGGTGTAGTTTTTCCCTTTAGGATAAATGAGGAAAAAGTGGAAAAGATTTTACAATATGTGCAGCATCAGCACCCTCTGGTGGTCTGAAATCTAGCATGATGACAGACATGACTACAGTAGATGTCTTCCATTGGAGGATTAATATACTTCATGTTCTTTACAGGAGGAAAATAACAATGTTCTTAATTATAACCAATAAAAATACAAAATTTAAACTCAAATTATTATATGTTTTTAGCTGTGATAATGCAACACTATAAATGAGGTGTGTTCATGTTTTAGTTTTATTCTTTGCTGCAAATGCATTTTTTTTTTTTTTATCCCTGTGATACAGCAGTGATCAGGATCCCAGTGTGCATCGTCATAAAACCACAGAGTACCGCTCATAGGAACCCACGGACATTCTGCATATCCTACAAACTCATATGAAATTTTTTAATCAACCGCTCACTTTTTGTTTCTAGTCCACAGCACCCTCCAATGCATAAGTTACACTCACTCATCCTGTAAATTAACACGGAACACATTCTCACTGCTGCTAGACATTTTCAGACTTGCCACCCCCCACCACTATCTGCAAGTGCCACAGTCAAGCAGGTAATCTTTTCATATCGCACACACACACGCACACACACATATACAGACCTTAAAGACAATAAAACCCCTGATTCCCCTGATAATTACGATTCCCCTGATTCATTACTCCTTTGCTTGCAATTTATCAACACAAAGTGAAGCATAGATATGACGTACAAGCAATAAATCCACTGCCTTGTGGAGTGAGGCATCTGGCCCTATTTCACTGTGTTTTCACAAAGTCTGGCTTGCTGGATTAAGCTATGATGTCGCATTGCCCGTAGCACAGATCAGGGCATGGGCCATGCTTCCTAGGCCAAATGAAGTCCAGCCTCAGGATCAAGTTTAACCTCGATTTTGGATTTTAGCGCAGTGTCACGGGCGTTTCTCTTCCTCCACCACACATCTTCTGTTTTATGATAAGTGTCCTCCTTCTCTTTAAGTGCAGCCTCTCTCCATCTCTTCTCTCTTTGTCCTTCATGCACTATTGCTGTCATATGATCTTTGTCAGTTTAGTTGGAGATTGACAGAAGTCCATGTTCGTCAGCGGTGTCGAGAATCCTGCATATAACCGGAGATTCAACCTAGGAGAGAGAAATAAAAAACAACAACAGACGTCACCTTGGATGTGGAGCTGGGTTGACCTCCTGGCTGTGTGCAGACTGAGAGTTTGATATTACAAGGCTTTTAAATATCTAAATGTTCTAACAGTAACAACACTATTAAAACAAATAAATACTGTACAGAAATAAGTTTAGATTACATTAAAAACAATCAAGAAAACAAACTATTCACAAATATTTGTATTTTCTTAGTTGTCTGTGAACAAATTAAAGACATGCAGGAAAAACACAGGTGGAACCACTCAACACTAACGGTGCCTCAGTTACAGCAATTATATCAATGTAGCAATTAACGTTGCTATTAGTTACACCTGTGTTTGACAACTTAAGACGTTGGATAAGAAAAAGGTTGATCAAGTGTCAGCGACTAAAATTAAACTAGTCATAAACTGGTTACAGTTGGAATGGCATTTTCCTTCAAGCTATGTAAAAGCAGATTGATAAGTACTCTAACTGAGGTCCAACATTAACCTGATACGCTGCTACTAAGCATGTGTTTTTATTTCAGTGACTGTGACTCATTGGTTACTAGTCAACTTACCCCAAGGATGTACTGACAAGTCTGAGGCTCCAGCATGTAGACAGTGACAGCATGGGGAGACTCGGACTCCTTACATCTGACAGAGAGATGAGAAATGAGATGAGTGAATCAGCTAGGAAACATCGGGGTATAGTCTTACTCATGTTCTGACCTGGGGCAGTGACCCTCCACCCCCACGACTGTTCACTCACTTGAGCTTAACAATGACCTGCCTAGGATTCCCTGTCAGATCACACACATCCCCGTGGCCGTAAAAGTGGGAAACCAACCTATTGTGGAGAAAATGAACAGAGAGAAAAATCCACTGTAGTAGTTTAATTTACATCCAGGCTGAGGTTCAAAAATATGAATGACCTACTTGACTTTCTGCACTCCATCATCTTTGAGCTGGTAGGACCGGGCGACATTCTTCTTGGCCCACTCGATGTGCTCCTTAGCGTTCCAGCTCCCGACCACCACGATGTTCTTTCCTTGCTCTTTTTCCTGGAGCGGTGAGGAACATTTTGATTACTTACTGCAAATGTTAATGCTAACCTAATATTCTAATCATGCAAATATAAATGTTCTGTCCACAAACACTTCCAAATTTGAGAGCCAAGTAGAGCTGAAACAAATAATTCATGAATCAATTAAAATGGCTAACTATTTGGCGAATTGTTGATATGATTCGCTGTTCAAGAAAAAAATTGAGTAGCAAGTCCTCGCGAAAACTTTTTCACTTTTATTTTTCTACTTTTGTCTTAGGTAATAATAAACTGTCTTTGGGTTTTGGACTGTCAGACAGAACAAGCAAACTTGCAATATTGGAAATTGGCAGAAAATAACTAGTTGCAGTTCAGTCAAATTTAACAGATTAAACTGATACTAGAGTTAGTAGATACTGGAGAACAAGGGGGGACTTACCTCATGGTACTGATGGACATGCTTTCCGTAACAGAATTCATATTTCCACCACCCTACTCCCTGAAAAACACACATTAAGATAATTACATGTCACTGAATAGTTTAGTTTAATAGTTTAAACACTGCTCGGGTGCTATAGGTGAACACGCCTCACCCCATGCAGACAGTACGAGCCACTGAGGAACTCCTTGATTAGCTGGTCATCGGTCAGACGAGAGATGTGTGTGGTGCCGACAGTGACCTGTGTCTGACCTCCGACAGTCATGGGTTTGTGAGTGGAGGTGAAGGCCTCCTCTCTCACTGGTGTTGTCTCCTCCTGTAACAAGACGCAAAAATATAATAAAGCCGGGTGTTGTCGGGAAAAAGCCCTCTGTCATCTTTCTGTGCGTGTCTCACCTCTCTGATCTCTGTGGTGGCACCGAAAGGCGGTTTAAGCTGCTCCTCTTGCTCTTTATCCAACTGGGCGAGCCGCTGAGGCCGCAGAGGGGAGCCTGCCAGAGCCTGGCAGAAGATGGCATTCACCGGGGAGGACTTGAACCTTCAACGGATATATGTCAAGTTTGGAAACAATAAGATGCAAGCAGGAATCTTATCTGCTGGAACAGAATTCCCAGGCATATTCCTGTGAGCACAACATTTAAATGCAGCCATTCTGATCTACCTGTATTTTGGGTGTGAACAAAGCAGCGGTGTCAACACCACCACCTCATATTCACAGGTAGTGACCTCAGCGACAGACAGGATCTCATGCTTGGCCTCGGGGTGACAGATGTACAGCACAGCCGTGGAGCGGGCTTGGTTCTGTTTCAGCACACAAGGAGTCCCATTTCCCATCTCCAACGAGAAGTAGGGAGTTAGCTGACCTTCTATATTCTTAGTGGGCACCTGGACACCAGCGGGTGGAGTGACGGAAACAGAAAAGAGAAGACAAATGTGAGCTTGGCAAACGTGGTTTCTTATTGACGTTGTGTTGTTATACTTACTTCTGTTTCAGCTGACGATTTGACATTTTCTGCCTCTTCAACTTTATCTGAAAAAAAAAAAAAAATCCTAACTTTAGCACAACAAGGAAAAGACCAAGTAACATATAAATCACATAACAACACACACAATGACTTTTGCAGGGACACTCACCTGTCTCTGTCGACTGGCTCTTCTGTGCCATATTACCCAGGAAGTACTCCTGAACGCTAATCTTCTATGGAAAAAACACATGATTACTGCCTTATCATTCATGTCAGCTGAGCATTATTTTACCCACTCAAACACTGACCTGCCCAGTCTCCTTCTCTTCATGATACTGTCTTATATGCTTTCCATGGCATACTTCATATGTCCAGTATGACTCAATCTGTAACGTTGGCAAACCAAGGTAAAGTTAAGGGTTAGCAATTTAGCAAACATGGGGTCAGGACCACAGAGAAAACAACTGTTAAGTTTTAAGTCATGCACCGCTAATGTAGCGTGAACACAGTTTCAGTCTCTGCACTTAGAGAGGGAGGGAAATGAGATGAGAATGAAACCTGAAAGTCTCACCCTGTATGAACAGCTGCTTCGTTTGAAAAGTGGGTCCAGCAGTTCAGCCGGGCTTGGTCCGCTGTACTCCTTACTATCATCCTGAAACAATAAAAGACACCAAACAAAGAGTGAGAGAGATAAGGCAGCGTAGGGGAACTGTGTCAGTGAGCACAGGAGCAATAAAAAAAAAGCAACAAAATAACACTTGGCTGGACTGAACAGACGGTGCCACCCACAGCAACGCTCTTCTCAACAATGTGGAATATGCGTGCACATCATACATGACAGGTCGTGTCTTTTTTTAACTTGACAAATTAGTATTTAAATCTCGCCTGCTTGTTCCCGCTCTCAAACGAACGTCTCGCGTGATATAGTCAAACAGATCGCTACAGTCGCCTCAGTGTTTTCTTTTTTTCATCCTCTTAGCATCAGCACATAAATTGTTGAGTGCAACTTTACTGTAAGAAACGTGGGTGACAGCCAAAACAAACAAAATATGACAGATCGAAAGCTAGATCATTGGAAGATTGACTGAATGTGCACAGGCTGGAGCACATTTGTGTCACGTCATCTTTTGCAACATGACATCCGTTTTACCTGAAGAGTAAACCAGTGGCACAGCACCTTGCATTAGCCTAGAGGGCCAAAGTTGAGCTGATTTGCCTAATATAAATAACTTAACATCATATCTGTGATGTGTTTGTTTTCAGCAGACTGTTCAGTATTCCTTCTATTATAGGAGAAACTCCTCATTCAGTCACAGTCCTTCATGAAACAAAGATATTACAGCTCTGCACCTGTGAACTGAAATGGTTAATCCTGCTTACCTCGTCTCCAGCTGTCAGGGAAGGCAGCAGACATTTATACTTCTCCTTCTCTGCTGTTGTCATAATGACAAAGTCATCTTCCTTGTAAAGTGCGCCTGAAGCTGGCTGAAACACACAGACAAACGTTTTTTACTTCAACTGTACCGTCGGCTATGGAGGGAAGAGGAAGCGAGCTCACTTCACAGCTACATCTCTCTGTCCACTTACAGTATTTGTTCCTCAAAAAAACACACTGTTGCTAAAGGAGGAAGCTTACCAGCGTGAATTCAGGCCCCGGCCAGGTGATTTTAAAAGGTATTTCGTCTGTAAAGGAGGGATACCCCCCTCTGTTTGCCGAGACGCCGCTACACACCTCCAGCAGCCCCCCGAGAACCACCATCAGCAGCCCGGCCACCATCTCTCCTATCCGGCTGCTGAGCTCCTAAATCCTGCTCGTCATGTAAGATAATAGTCTGTTCACCTCACACTAACAGCGGCCTGAGCGATAAACGAGAAGCTATGCAAAGTCCGAGGAAGTCTGTTTTGACAGACGTCGGATATGACTGTTAGAGACGGTTGTCAATACAGCACAAAATACAGGAAGTGAAATGTTTACTTGCCACGTCGTGTTCCGGCTGTGCGCTGGGCTGAGATAACAGCAGCACCCTCCAGTGGCGACATGAGGTATTGACACAGAGACAGACCAGAAAAACAAACTAAACTCACCATGCTTTGAACTTTGGGAGCTATGGCAGCAGATCTAAGACCAACTTTTAATTAAACAACAGAGGTAATATAATATTATATTATACACTGCTGAATCACTTGAGTGTGGCAACACAACAGCAAACACCGCTGCGCAAGTTTCTCCAAGGAGTCAACAACTACTTGAACTGCAATGAAAGTTTATTTAAATTTTATTTTTTACTGTGCAGGCTATGTTACTCGCAATTTCTAATATATTAACAAATTTAAATCTACAAAGTAATTATGCAACATAAGGTCATGCTACATAGCCAAATTCTAAAGTTAGTTAAAAATTTGACTTTTAAATTTGCCTAAAATACCAAATATGTCAAGTTAGATGTTGGGGAAACATGTATACAATTTGTGGAATCAGATGATTTTTCTATCCATGAAGCTAAAACAGGTAAACTAGACAGATGTTAAGGTGTTAATGAATGCTGAAATACTATAGAAATAACTATAGAAATAAGTGTGAAATTTGTGTGGCAGGTTATTCAATATTTTATGAGCCATGAAGATAAAAGAGATAAATCTCAATCATTTATTGTTTTGGCAAAAGGCAAGTGACAACATGACATGATAACAATGGATATCATGTCCTTCTCTAACTGATCAAAAAGAAAGGCAGGTGAGCCTCATCTCTGCCTCCCAGTGGATGGATTCAGAAGTTTAATTGTGTCAGTGTGCATCCTGACTACACTGAGTTGATGTTTCAGGTTGTCACACAATTAAGGAGTCCATACAGAACTGATGAAAGACAGTATGAAGAGACAAAGTCACACAATTCTTTTAAGAAGCTGATTTACAGAGCATTTCCTGGATGTTACATTGGTTGACTTATACGCAAGGCAATGACAAGAGCAGCTCTGTGCCAACGTGCAGTGTCCTTACTCTTTTATCCCAAGACTCTGTTGATTCAGCACTGCTGTGTGCTGAATGACAATAAATACTCCTCCCCCAACTTGAACAGCTCTCATGGAAACAGCTCTCAGTTAACAGATAATTTAACACACAGACCTTGAAAATATGTGGTGTTGCATTTCACTGTCAGGGGGAAATGTAGAGAGCGCCTTGGACTGATGGAAACCTGAGGTGGGCATTTTTTCCACCTGTTGGTGGAGCTGTTGATATGAGAATGTGCAGCACAGGAGCACGGAGAAAGGAGAGATACTATAACAGGTTTTTAAAAACAAAGAGTGAGAGGATGGTAGGAGGAAGAGATATGGAGGAACAGGGATGGATACAAGCAAGAGAACGTTCTACAAGACCATCCACCCTTTACAACCACTCCCCTCTACATACATATATATATACATACATACAGCTTGTACTTACAGCTGTCTCCCACATATAGATGCAATATTTATGTGCACTAGTATGTGTGCGTATAGTATGTACTGCATGTGAAATATACTAGATAAAATAGATTAGATAATAGGTAAGTAGACAGACAGACAGAATATACTTTGTTTCCATGGTAACTCATATTTCTGCCACTGAATTTTGATATGATCTAACAGGGTTAGGTTTTTTTTTTTCTTGTCAGATAAACAACATTGGTGGAAATGATCATGTTTTTATAAAAATAATGTTAAAAACTATATACATATTTTTTTACACTAGTGTGAAAATTCTTGACCTTGGAAAGTAGAAATAAAAGTTCTTAACTCAAGGTCCCATTGCAAGTATATGGAGCTTTCAAAAGTATCTCCCAGTCTTCAAGTTTTTCTCAGCTGTCATGGAGTTAACTCAGTCGTCAGCTGCCATAATAACTGAGCAAATTCAATCTGTTGAGGAAGACCATAACATGCTGTAGAAAGCTCTAGAAAAGGATAGCCAATGGACCATTAGTCTAGATTACAAGATTTTGTTGTTAAGCAATACCCAGCAGTATTTTGGAAAACACATGTAATAAGATAGATAAGAAATCGAACACTGTTGTGCCTGTATGATAAATCTATTGCTTGCAGCTGTTAGCTTAGCAAAAAAAACTGGAAGCAGGGGGAAACAGCTAGCCTAGCATTGCTAAACAGCAACACTTTGGTTGTTGTAATGATGACAAATGAGATATAACATGTTAATTAGGGGTATATTTTGCTGCCACAGTGTACAGACATGAAAGTGTTAAGCCATTTTTTAAAAACAGAATTTATAAGTTTGTATAGTAACGCCTAATATATAAAAAGAATAATAGAAAAATCATTCATGCAGAGCACAGTTATACCTTTTTTTTCGTTTTTAATTGTCCTTCAAATGGAGATAATGAGTGTCCTGAGACATAAAAATAATTAGTATTGGTGATACAAGCAGGCAAAGTGAGTCAAATCTTTAGTGTCTCTTCTTCTGTGGTTGTTCACAGACTTTTTTTGATGCCTGACTGGCAGGAACTTACATGAACTCAGCACTTTGAAATGAGCATTTTCATTTATTTTACTGCCATCCATGAGGTGAACTTGATTTGCATAGATGCCTTCCACATACTCTCACCTTATGCATAATTGATTCAACTGTCATCTCCCCAACCATAATAACATCATTCCAAAGGGAGCAGAGAGAAATGAATCTTGACATTTGAAGGTCTCGAGCGAGATTAAGATATCTCCTGAGCTGTCACCCAAAAATACACATAGAATATGTCAGGCGACAGATCAATATTGTCACTTTTGTTAGATTTTTCTTAATGATATTCAACATTGATTTCAGTTAAGTATTTCTGTGTGTTGTATTTCTTTTGTATTTATATAGGTTGCTAAAACTTTTTTCTTCCTAACAACACGTAAAATGAATCAATTATAGTCCATTGTAGTCTTCACATTAACGCTGCACACTTGACAAGCGCATTTACATCATGCCTTTTCTCTGCTGCATAAATCACACAGACTCAATTTGTGTACTGATTTTGTTGGAGTGATGAAAAAAAGACTCACACTGTCAAACCGTTTTGAATAATCTTCCACAAACTGGGAGGTGTGTTTACCAGCTTAACGACCTAAGTGTCAGAACATGTGGTACGCTTCCTGATATCCATTTTAAAGCATGCTTGAGCAAACTCTCCTAGTTCTGTCTGCCGTGCATGTACACAGCTGTCACTCATGCACCTGTTGTGTTCGAGGCAAACTAAAACACTGTGTTACAGGCTAAATGAATCTTGTAAGGGAGCTACTACTTGAATAAGTGATGCAAAGAAGCAAAACAAAGTCAACAAAGTCAGTGGAACATGAAAGAAAATGGATTTAACCATGCCAGTGGATCAGAGCGCTGCTCTCCACATCCCTGCAGAGAAAGTAATGAGAGAGTATTTTTGTTTGGATTGATCTGGATGGGTGCCAGACATTCACAGAGCTGGTTGACGCTATTTGGCTGTGATTTAGACTCAGGTTTTGTATGATAATATAAGACAGGGGTCAGTGGAGACAAACCATCTTTGCAACACTGAATACATTCTATGGCAGAGGGCCCATGATTCAATTTATATAGTACAGAACCTCAAGTTTTACATCAATTAAATGTTGAGGTTACAGTGCTTAGTTTCTTTTTATTTGGATGTGATATTTTGTATTTACAGTCAGCCTTTTTCTTTATTCCAGAAAGCTTCCAGCTTGGGGAAACCTCCAATTACAGCTTTCTTCTCGAACTGAAGCAGCCCATCCGACCATGACCATTCTCAAAGCTGACCATGGATGTTTATGTAAATACTGTTTGCATTGTCTGAGCTTTAAGCTGTTTCATAGAGTCTTCGGAGATGCTCTGCCTGAATACAAAAGGCAGCGAAACCCCTGAAGTACATTTTGTCTATAAGCAAGAACAGAAAGTGGGTTAACTACTTGAAAATGCACCCTAAGCAGTGAGCATAAGCTAGAAGAGCTTAGGGAAGCGAGGGAGACTGAGACTGAAAGTCATTTAGTGTTTCTTCACAGTTTGAGAGTGATTGGCAAAAATTCTGCAAGGTAAGGAACAGAGCTCTTGTTAGACTGGATGGGGAACGGATCAATATTAGCACTTGAGTAGCTAGAAATGCTGGAAAATCCGAGCAGGATTAGAAAGTAAGCCAGAAAAAGATTATGTTACATCTGGAATCTTAAAAACAAAATATGAATATTCACTTCAGCGACTACTGAAGAATGCACGTTGGTATTTGCTGAAAAATAAATTCCTAATCTATATCTAACATGCTAATCAAGCTTTGTCGGCTCCAAACAACATCTGTGCAATGTTAGACACAAGATACTGTATCTTTTACTTTTTCTTCTGAATTTAAATCATGTCTGAAAAAAAAAATCCCTCTGCACCCACATAAACTATTGACAGAGCAAATAAATACATCCCTGTCTCAACACATCTTGCCAATGAGTAGTACAGTATGTACTGCATTTACTGAGTCATTTATATTCGATTGGCTGCTTTGGCATTATTGATGCAAAGAAACCCTACACAATCCATCATCATTTGAATGCAGTCACAAGATCACTTTGGCACCAATTTGGACCGCAGATGGGTTTAATTGGCTGAGATATGTGAGAGATGATGGCTTCTTCCATTTTATGTATGAGCGTAGTGTTGGCTGATGTGTAAAGCATTTGGATGACAACTTATAAAAATGAGAAGATAAACATAAAATGATAACTGAGCAATGATTTTTCAGGCTAAAGTTGAATGATTTTAACCTTCAGTATGTGTGTTTCATACATATTTAAAGATCGTGAAAAATAAGCTACAAGAAAATCCACACTAAATATACAAAGCAACTATTACAAATGATTGACCTAACATAGCATGGCGTAACGTAACGTAACGTAACGTAACGTAATATAGCATAGCATCAAAACAAAATAACATGACACAACAACACAGCGAAACATCACATAACTGTGGCATGAGTGAAACATCAGACTCATACTGAGAAGTTTTGGGCTAAAATGTTTATGATGTACAGCTGACACCCAGACAGCTGATGCATGAGTCACTGGTTGTGAAGCAAGAATGAAATAGGTGATGAGAACCGACTAATGGAGCACAACTCAATTGTCTGAACTAACTGTATGCTTCATATAATGTAACATAACACGCAAAATATATAAACTGCTCATCTGATACTGACTACATGAGTCTACTGCAGGCATGACACTGATGCTGAAGTTAAAGTTAAATCCAGATGAAGTCTAGTCAAGTTCTATGAGCATGTGGTCTAACCATGAGCAGTGGTGTATTATTTAATCTTTTGGATGGTTTCACATTCATACTGTAGTGAACCATATGTATTAGTATGCATGTCACAAAATATTGTAGGCAATAAGTGATCATTGTACTTAGTATGCAGAGCATTCCCCTCTATTACACTTTGTTCTAATGCTCTTTATATCTACTGAGAGTGACTCTAATTGATTAAAAATTGAGGTTCATGTCCTGACGAAAAAATAAGTAGGTAGTCGACTAAACACATTTCCATAATGCACATCATTCTGTCTGTTATCTGATTCATCCAGCTGTATTTGGCTTTGTAAAAATAGAAATACTAGTATTATACAGCCTTGCACTGTTCCTGTTATCCCATGGGACCCAGCACCCTTCGATGAATCTTCTTTCACTTCCACCATATGCAATACTTACTTTCTAACTCACTTATTTATTCGTTCTACACCAGAACATAAAATACAGAAACAGTACTGTGCACAACTGTTGGAGCTCCAATGTTGTTTTCAATTATCTTTTAACGCTACACGCTTTCTTTTCAGCCTCCACGGTTTTCCCAAGTTCATCCCCAACATCAGTTTGCCAGCAGTCATACAGCACACCAGCAGTCATACAGCACACAGTCAACTATTTAGTAAACAATGTGCGGTGTTAACACTCACAGATGAAAAAGACATGCTGAAATTATATTGGCAGGCTGGTATCACACTGCCTCTTTTCCAAATGGCACAAGAAATCTGACCTTTTCATGATCTCAGCACTGTCAGAAGATGACCTTTGTGCACAGCATCACATAGTCAATGTGTATGAGCTGGAGACTTTCGACAAGGCACAAACCTTGCTTTTTCAGAATTGCTTGTCAGTAGTAACACTGTGAACAAAATAATAAAAAAATAATAAAAAACAGCTATTTTGATGTTATGACTTGACCATATTGCCGACCACCACTGTTATTCAAATCCCAAAGTCCAGTTTGTCTGACAATAATTTGGTGTCTTTAGCAGGTTTTGGTTAGAATCACAGGGAAATACATAAGTCATTTGGCATTGATAGAGGCAGCAACTGAGTCTCGAGTGAATAAAAGAAAATTCAATTCAACACCCACATAAAATCTGTTAATGTTTTTTTTTTTCCAGGACATTCTCACACCTCTTTTTCAGGGAGTTGAGAAACTTAGTGAATCAATAAACTTCTGTTATACTTCTTGGTTTGTGGGTGTAACCTGAGGGAATTGCAGGAGAAGGAGGAAGAGGTTGAGAATGGGCAGCTTGGCTTCCCCGGTGGGTCAAGGTGAGTCTGTTAGCCTGATGGCTTGTTCACTCTGCAGATGTCACCTGGTCATTATCCTGAGGCAGCCATCTGCCAGTTGGTCCTACAGGGCCTGGCCACTCAGTCTTCTGGGCCCTGTGTGACTGGCAGGATCCATGCTGCTTTCTTTTCTATCCTGACCTGCTACTCACCTGCCTCCAGTGTCCAAAAGGCCAGGCTGGTCAGGCCTAGAGAGAAGACAGAGGACACACACAGAGAAACAAAAAAGCAAGCTTTGAAGTCTCTGCCACAATGTAAACTGGGATAAATTAATGATGCATCCACAGTTTTTACCTGGGCTCCCCTCACAGCTGACTGCTTGGCTTCTCACCCTCAGTGCTGCTGGGATGCAGAGGTATGCTGCCAAAATAAACTCCAGCTTCCCTGCTCACCAATTTTACTTGCTGGTGGTTTTACCTAGAAGGAGCTTGACATGATTATTCTGTCTCTAAAAATCATCTATTGAGAGAATCCTGAGACACTTAAGCTAACGAAGGGAGTCATTACATCACAAAGTTAATTGTCAGGCCTTAAATCTTGCAGAAAGTGTCTTGCAGTGGGTAATTATGTTTGAAAATTAGAGCCTTACTTTTGGACACACTTAATCATGCCCCCCTTAAAGATGTTGGATTTGACTGTGACTTCTGCTTTTAAGGTGCAATTTTGACTTGATAGGGTTTCAAGTTAACCTTCTCACCATGGCTCATAACAATTAGATTTAATTCCTGAAGTGCGGAAAGCAATCTTTTTGGATGTCACCTGGAAATGAATTGGATTCTTCAACATGTTCATTTGTTGCCCATAGGCCAGGTCACACAGATCAATGTGTTATTACAAACATGCACATTTGTATGAAATTAGACTTCATATAGTTGTTTAATGGTATTTCTTTTCTTTTTTTCTCTTTTTTTGGCCTTTTGGAGCTTTATTTGATAGAGACAGCTGAAGAGTGACAGGAATGTGGGGAGAGAGAGATGGGGAGTGACATGCAGGAAAGAGCCACAGGTTGGATTTGAACTCTGGGCCGCCACAGCAAGGACTGAGCCTTTGTACGTGGGGCGGTTGCTCTATCAACTGAGCTAAACGACACCCTGTTTAATGGTATTTCTAAGAGTGAGGTAAGAGCATCAAAGCTAGAACTTAGCTTAGCATTAAGCCTAGAACCAGTGTGACAAGACAATCTGCATAGAGCCAGAAATGTACTAAAGACAATTTGTAATTCTAGGGGGAGTTACAGCCTTCAACTTAAGGGTTTTACCATCACAGTTGCCCCGCAAACAGTGTTAAACTTTTTGACCTGTTTGAAGCAGCACCTCCAACATGGCGGCGGCCGGCGCTACATATTTCCGCTCCACAGCAGCACTTTGGAAACCTATTGCTGAGACTCTGTCCATTCTTTATACTGCCATTGGTTAAACTAAACTTAGCTAAGCTATGCTAGTGGCCTCATGGCTCTGAAATAAATGCATGCATTACGGTATCAATCTTCTCATCTCGCTCTCGGAAGGAAAGTGAAAAGAAAAGTTCCCAGTTAAATATTTCTTTTATCTATCTTAAGCCCATAGTAAAAAATATATATTTAGCCATATTTAACTTTTAAATTCAGTTCAGATGAATGTTTTACTTGTTCTTGGCTAAACTAAAATAGTACATTAGTTGCTTAGCTGTATATTAAATGAGATGCAAATGCTCTCACAAGCAGCTTGTATGTGATTAACTATATTTTATGTTTTAATTCATCACTGTCAACAAGAGAAAAAGTGTTCCTGAAATGAGAACTGACAGAGGGGCGGATGTTTGCTGAGAGTGGATTTTAGCTCGTTCAGACCACAGAGGAGAAATGCTTCGTCTACTTTTAAAGCTGAAATTATTATTTTTTTAAAACTACTTTTCATTGTCAAGTGGGTGCACAAGTGAAGTACTTTCATCTTGAAAAAGTTCTTTTCCTCTTTGACCTGTTCCTCTCTTCAACAGTGTTTAGGTCAAGCACTTTTTTCTCAAACCCGCTGTGTCACACATGCTGATATCAGGGACTGTTTGAGGACATATTCACAGGTAACCTATCAGATAACACCCATAAACACACTCATCTTCTGCCTGCCAGTAATGTCCAGGAGGCTTTCAATTTTTTATCATCTCCACACTTTCATCATTTTGCCACAAAATACCTTTACGGTATAACACACACACACACACACACACATACACACACTTGCACACCTTTGATCTTGTAGCCTCTGTGATTCTTCTATTTCATCCTCGACCCAGTTTGAACTCGGGACCTGCAGTAATGTGCTGGACATGAATGGCTGCGTGGGCAATCTGCTCCTCCTTTCCTTCTGTTGTTTTTTTTTTTCTTTTTTTTTTTTTTTGGATCAATTATGCTGTTGTTCTGGAGGACGGCACACCACAACTTGAGGCTTGGCTGCATTTCCAGACCCTTATATAGAAAGGAGAGCCATGATTGTGGGAGGCCCACCCTCTAACCTGCCTGTACCTCTGGCAGCAAGAACGGGCCAGCTGGTACTGTCAGCAACCCTGACAGATGACCTGCTGAGCAGATACTTTTAGCTCATGATTCACCCATCATTATACAAATATACAGTATAATGTACAACGTACTGAAACAAAGGCCTCTCTTGTTATAGTAGCATCCGCAAAGTGCCTTTCTTGCAATTTTTTCCTGAGGACCTAAAAGATTTACTTAAAAGCTCATCTGTAAAGCATCGTGGGCCATTTTGGGCTTGTTTTGTTGTTGAGTTGTATTTTATTCAACACTGTTCATGTACACTGGAGTTGAATATGAAGAAATGTTTTCAATTATAAATGATAAGTACCATGCTTGAAAAGCTGAATAAAAGGGAAGAATTCATGCCCATTTTCAACACAATTTGCAGCAATTCTTTCAGCAGGAATCTATCGCTGAAGAGGAAGAAACACTAAATGTCGCCACAAACAATAAACCGTAATATAATGTAGCCACAAGTCATGTTGTGTTTTATTTCAGAACACTTCCTTCAGTGGAAACATTCTTGTTCTCTTGCTCTCTTACAGTATGTCTTTGCTATCACTGTTACAATCGCCACCCACGCAGATAACCTATGGCTGGATGCCATATAGTTTGTGCCCATCCTGGAGGCTGTTAAATGGCATCGTGAGAAAAGAATGAAGCATAATGCAGGCTGGGGGCGTTAAGGTGCCAAAAAATGTAAATGAAATCATGCCATGCAGAGTACAGATCACAGATACAGTAGCAGTGTATATTTATGCATTGAAATGTTTCTTTCCCGCTGTACTTGAAGCCCTTCAAGTCTCAAAGGAGACAAATAAAAGAACACAATATTTTTCATTTGCGTTGTAATGTCTTTTGCCATGACCCATACATGTTCTAGACAGACTGTAACATTTTTTTATCCCACGAATGACTTGTGTTGTTCACACAAATGTATTAAGGTTGAACTGATTTATTAAGCATTCAACACATCCAAGGTGAAAATGTATGCAAGAGGATGGAATAATTTACTGCAATTGAACTTTATTTGATTTTTACAAGACTAAAGCCAATTAGGACATTTTCAACATCAACATTTCAACATTTTCAAGTGTATTGCGCTGCATGTATACTGTATGTATCCTGGCTGCTGATGTGTATGAACATGTGGATGAATCTCGGCTCTGCACAGCAGCCATAAAATCCCCTCCTGTATTAAAATGCTGTCTGTTTAAATAATACGCTGTCTGTTTATGTGACGTGATGTGATCTGACATTTTATTCAATATGAACAGAGATTACTGTGAGCAAAGATTGAATTTGAACTGCATAAATATGAATATATCGAGCTTACACTCAGCGGCAGAGTTTAAATTTCTTGAAAGCAGCCATTTGAAATTGAAAGCAAATACTTGAAATTGAATGCGACAATTATTGAAATTAACCAACTTTACCAACAATTACAGTCCAATTCATATTCAAATTCCTTTTTATTCAGGCTGAGCTCCGAGTGCCTGAACATCTGGAAGGAACTTTTGTTCACTGAGTGACTGGAAGACAGCTGCATCCTCGAAGGCTGCCGACAGTGGTCTGACACTCCTCACTCAGCCAACTGCAAGCCATGCGGCAGTGTGCCTTTCTCATCTCCTCAGCCAATGCACAAGTCTTCTTTTCAGTCGGTGAAAGGGATGCAAATTGCATCTTATAGCTACTAATACTGTGAACGGAACTCTTGTGGGTTTATTACCTTGCATATAAAACTGTCCTGCCTCCTTGCAGGTGCACAGTTTTTTTTTTCTTTTGGTATGTTTGGACAGTAAGCAAAATGGATTGAGTGCACACATGGACACCGTTAAAGTATAATATAAAAATGGAAACAAAACAGGTTGACTTCTAAAATACAACAAAGAGACACTAGTGGTAACTAAGTGTAGCGAGGAGGACAATCGTTGGCTGAGGAGATGAGTAAGGCACAATGCCATGTGGCTTGAGGTTTTGCAAAGCACTGTTAACTCACAGTTGGCAGCTTTGGAGGGAGAAGGTGGCTTTAAGCTGACTTTAATATCTGCCAAAGTAAAGTCTCAGTTCAAGCTGCTCTCTCGCGTACTCTGCTCGTACTAGGTGCAGATGCAAAGTAAATTGAAGCCATTAGACTAAATGGGGCATAATAGAAGACAAAGAAAACATCCACTCTAGGTTTTGTTCTTGTTCGGACTTTTTACCTTAACCTTTAACTTTATTTAACTAAGACATTAACACGGAGAGAAAATACAACCTAAATGTAACCACAACAGACAGTTGAGGACAAGGAAATTTATTAGAGGCTAACAGAGGTGACCTTGGGATGAATACGGGTTGTCAGAGATAAATCACTGCATACTGAACAATACAGAGGTTCTTCAAAGTACTGATAAAGTTGAGAATATATATATATTTTTACAGTATTAAGCAGGATAGCTTTATGTCACATTAGTGTCAAAGAAGAAAGACTAATTTCCTTTGCCTGCAGGGTTTGTCAAATGAGGACATAAATATTCTCCCAATGTTACAAGTATAACCAGTACTGTACTATCATCTTTCTTTGTGTAGGTGTTCTGGTGACAGTAAATGTGAGATTAACTTAGCGAACCTATCGTGTTTGTTTACACTTAATTTCACAGTAATGCACACCAACAGTTTTAAACGAGGACCCAGTGCAATCTGCTTAGAATTTAAAGATAAGACCCGCTGAGACTGATTTGACACAGTATCTAAAAAGCTTGCTTTGTACCCGATGCAGACCCATCGGAGCTGATTTACAGGCAGAGATTACAGTACAAAAAGAATTTACTCAGACTAAAAACCTTGAATGATTTTATTCAGGTGTGCAGACAGCATTCACACAGATATGGGATACAGTGAATAATACATGAGGGCTGCACCGTAGTTAAACCACGTGTGTTTATTTAGCTCTGTTTACATGTTTTTTTGATATTGGCATTGATTCAGTAGTTATCTCTTTAGAGGCATCTGCATGTGAAATTAGTTCTCTTGGCTCGCTAAAGCAGAGGATCAATAAGAGAATTGTTAAATACACTCAGGAATGGTTTATTGAGCTTCCCAAGATCCTAAGGAAAGTCTCTGATGTGCTCATTTGATCACAGATGTACAGAGCCTAGGCAAATGTCGGAAAGATAAAAGCAACTGTTGGGAAAATCCTACACATGGAAGCTGTGGCTCTCCTCTCAACTCACTGGCAACGCGCTCATTTGTTTGTCAGCATGTACAGTATGTGAAGATATCCACAACACCTGTAAAAACACAAAATGTCAGATGTAGCACAGATGCTCATGGTATCGGAGCTGCACGTTGCAGTACTCTACAAAGAAATGTGAAAACGATAGCCCAAGCGCAATATGGGCACTTGGAAATGTTATACATTTGATCGCAAATGAGTATATTGTATAACAACTGTATGTTGATTTTTTACTGTTTTACTGTAGCAAAAAAAAAAAAAAAACATTTATCCATTGTTGTATACAACCAAGGAGCCATTTCTTGTAATGTTCTGCCTGCTGTATGAAACACACTTGTGCAGGGCTCTTAGAGCTGTGCATGGTATAAAGAGCGCACACTGTAATTCCCTTAAGCACCGTGCATTACAAAAGGCTTTATAAGTAAAAACCCCAAGCGATCCACTGGGAAAAACAAAGCTCATTTCTTGTTGAAGAGCTGTGACCACCTAAAAACAAATAAAAACAAGAGGATCGTTAATGAATAAGATATTCCAGTACAGTCACACCGGTCAGCATTCTGTCTTAATATTAATTTAGGCTCTGACATTAAAGGTAAGGCAGGTTTATTTGCATTACATCTTTAAATAACAAGGTAATTCAAAGTGCTTTACATAAAATATAAAAGAATTAAGAGAAGAAACACATGGTAATACAGAAAGACACAATGAAATATGATTTAAAGGGACGACGTATACGATTTAGTGGCATCTAGCAATGTTGTTGCTGATTGCAAGACCATCTGTCCATTCAGGGAGACTGCAGCAACATTTCAGTAGCTCAGTCCATAGAGACTTGGCTTGGGAACCAGAGGACGGCCTATTCAAGTCTAGCTTGGACCACAGTATGGACTGGTAGCTGGAGAGGTACCAGTTCAAACCCTGGGCACTGCAGATGTGACCTTGAGCAAGGTAGCAAACCTTTAACAGCTCCCAGGCAGCCATGATGTGATGCATGTCCCTTTGTATGTGTATAGTTGTATTTTGGGGCCCATATTTGTAAAACATGAGAATAAAATGCAGTGGAAAAAAATGAATGAGTAGCCCCATTTAATTTAATTAAAGCTAGTGGCAAAAAGAAAAGTCTTGATTTAACAGTTAGAGCAGAGCTCAAGTTTTCCGGGAGTTTGTTCCACATATGTGGTGCATTAAAACTGAAAGCTGCTTTGACTGTGTTAATTTAGTCTCTGTGGACAGTAAGTACACCTGTCGCAGACAAACTAATAAGTCTGCATGGTTCATAACGGAGCAGCAGGTCAGAAATGTAATTTGGTCCTAAACCATTCAGTACTTTATAAAGCAGCCGCAGTATTTAAAATCAATTCTCTGACACATTTATCCACTGGAGTGGTGTGTGATCCACTCTCCAGGTTTGAGTGAGGAATCCGCTGCAGCTCGCTGATCGACTTTTAAAGACGCCTGCAATTCTTAATATTCTCTTAAAGTCGGTGTAAAGGCAATTCTGAGAATTCTTTGAAAATATGTTAAATATGTTGGAAAATAGTTGCTGAAAACATGTGAAAAGACTTCCTTCACCAATTTTCAATCCAGGATTTTTTGTTTCAAAGTTAGTCCTGTCAGTTTCTGAACTCAAATGACACTTTTCAGTCGCTTCAAAATTGCTGCTTGACTGCTTCCACGAGTGAAACTTTACATGGACTTTAAGCTAATTAATAGTAGGTCTTAATGTGTCTATAGGTCTGACTTTATGACTACACTAAGATTTTGGGCTTGATTTATGGTACACCGTCGCCTCCAAATGTAAGTATTTCCATTTTTAACTTTGTTTAACTGAAGAAAGTTTTGGCATCTCCACTCACTGGTTTGTTCAATGCACCTACTTACTGCTTATGGGATCATATCTACCTGGTGATATCATTCTATAAATCCCTGTGTTTAAAGGAGGAATAAATATTAAATCTTATTTGAACAGTAGTGTAAATTCTACCAGCACAGCGCTGTTTGCTCCCAACGCTCCTTCCGTTTCTGTTTGTCTGCACTCTGATGAATTTCCTTTCCCTTATTTTTTACCTTTACCTTGTCAACATTACCATCGGAGACATGAATGCAATACCATAAATATACAATCCTATCACAAGAACATGATAATATTTTATAATGTAACGTAAACAATAAAATATTTGCCAATGTTTTCTGATCTGCCACCATTATCACATGTTGTGTACCCTCTCTAAGAGGTTTCATGGCAGTATAACAAATGTCCCATATTCCTTTGCTATCCAAACTGAATTTATACTCTATACAAATGGATAACGGCAGCAGCCAATAACTTTATTTTATGACAAAGAGTGCAAAGAGCAATTGAACATATTTATAGAACTGGACTTATATAACCCTTATATCACTTTGGCTCATTACTGAATCCGAGATTACTTCCATGCAGTCACTGTGTTTAGTGAACAGTTTGGGGTAGAGATGGCTTTGCTAGATGTGTGTTACTGAAAGGAGAAGACATATAATAAATATTGAGTGTATTGTGATTAACATCTTTTAATATAGGTGTGAAAATTCATGCTCGATTTCAAAACTTTTAGTCAGTCAAAATAACTAAGTAACATAAGGTTTTCCCTTGTCTTCATTAGTGGGTCTTCTATGTTTGCCTTCCTCAGGGTTAAAGACTTTATATATGCACTGTCGCATCTCTGTGTTCTTAAATGTAGCTTTGTTACATTTTAACTATGTAACATAAAGGCTTGTCTCGCCCTCCTGCTTCATCAGACTTAACACCATGGAGAGAGTCAACACTGGCATTATCAAGCACGGAGCGGAATGATTATTGTGACAAACATCTCCATTAGCATGTAGAATTAAATACCGTGGAAAATTCAAGATGTGTCTCAATTAAAATATGTTCCTAAGGGGTATTTGTATGTATTTGTATTAAATGAGGCAGTCAGTTAATTTAAAGTTAAGTGTTCTTTCTTCCTCCCTGATTCAGGAGTGATTCAGCATCTGATTCACACTACAAAAAAATAAATAAAAATAAATAAATGTCTTATGAATAGCAGTAGGGTGCCAAATCCAAAGCTAAATATACCGTATATATGTACTTGACATTTCAATTACAGAATACAGAATCTATTTGAGCACCCAAGTTTTAGCATGACATAGTTCCAAATTGACAAAATATAAAATATGTGTAATAACATGAAAGTGTCTAGATCTCTGAGTTACTGTGCTTCTCACACATTTTTGTCATGTTGACGTGAGCCCTAAACTAAAAGAGCTAACATCTTGTGAATTAATTCACATTAAATAAACATGTAACCCGAAGCTGCCTGGTGTCTTTGGCCCCAATGAACAAACATTATTTTTCTGACATGTATACAACTGAAGATTTATAAATAATTCATAATATTTCCTCCTCTCAATTTCGAAGACACTTATGTTTTACGTTAACATATACAGCGAATCTGTCTGTAATGATTTTATATAAGCTTAAGCTCTTTTAGTTCCCAATACATTGAGTGTAAATTGTTCATTTAAACTTAGTGCTTCTGTCTTTGATAACATATCTATCCATTTGATGTGTAGTGAACTACACAGGATGTGAGACTGCCTTTTGCTGTCACGCTGCATCAGGTCTCCATTTAATCTCCATCAAGGAATGCAAAAAATAGATCACTGACCAAAATCAGGGGGGGACCATCATAAAGTGATGTACAGTACAAAACAGTCTTATCACTAGATACAGGATATGACTGTCCATGCTGTTATGTCATTTTGAATGAGGAAGATATAATTCAGGTTGCAGGATTAACATGACCGAATGGTTGACCGAATGCAGGAAAAAATCAGTACAAAAGGCCAGTTTGGCATTATTTATCTTTTCTAATGGCTTGATTCACTGGTTGAGAGGAGCCTTGAGGTCATTTCTTTGAAAACTTTCCAACTCAGAACAAAGTTCTGTGATGTAAGTATTTCATCTATTTGGGGATACAAGTAAAATGATGGATGTTGAATCTATCAAAACACTGTGACCAGAAAGTTAGATTCTTAACAGAACAACAGAAAATAACATTATTTTTATTAAAAATGTTTTAAATGAATAATCTTGAAGCCCCCCCCAAGCCGTTGGCATTAGTTTCATTTTTACTGCACAGACAACTCTCAAGTGAATAAGCCTACTTCCCAGAAGGTTGAACTGTATTTGATCCCTTTAAAATTTTTACTGTACTTATTATTTAAATGTTTTTGTTACATTATATGACAAATGAGTGGTTCCCAGCCTGAGGGTCCCAACACCCACTTGGGGTCGCCAAGAGTTTACAGGGGCTTCTTGATTTTAATAGGTAATAGGTAAGTGAACTTAAAAAGAAAATAAAAAAAAGAAAAAAAAAAAGAAATACAGTTGGCCTGTCTCTCTGTATTTAATTCATTTCTGTGAAGAAACCTAAAAGAAATTGTTTAGTTTAGATTATTATTTAATATGTAAAATAAAATAAAATTTCAAAGAATCAGGGCACAGTGAACTGAACACTAGCTATAGTCACAGACCCTTCACTTTCTGATAAACAGCTCATAAGGTACGCAGTTAAAAGAACCAAAGAGCTAATAGAACAATGACAAAGTGTCAAGGAGAATATAAAACAGTTAATTGGTCAAAAGCAAAGTATATACACTAACCCTAAGGAAAGATAATTTATTATTAACATAACAGAGTCATGATTAGATCTTCTATGCCAATGACTCTAATTAAGATCTTAAAAATCAATTGAGTGGTAAATAATTTCATTACAGGTTAAGATCTGGGATAAAACATGTAAGTATGTAACTATGTATATGTAAGAATGTAACAGACAGCAAGGATGAGTTGAATCTGAAATAAATGCTGCCGCAGGGCTGCCGATGTGCAAAAGATACAGAACGACAATTTAAATCTCCCAAGACAGGCTTCATCAATCAATCTGCTTGGGCAGGTTGAAGGATGATATTGGAGAAGTGTTACAATTTTCTTACTTAACAGCATTAGTGGCAGCAAAAGCTGTCCGCTGAACCAAAAATGTGAAGTTGACGACTCAGATGCAGCTACTTGGAATAACACTCTGCTGTTGTGCTGAAAACCTGCCAGGATCAAATACCCAAACACTCACAGCCATCATCACTCTCTGGCACTCTCTGACGCTGAGCTAGAAAAGTAGCATCCTTTCATTAAATGTTCACGAAACTTCTACTCCAACATCTGTTGCCACTCTGACCTACACATAGTGTTAAAACTGAATCATCAGGCTTAGTAATGACGCACTGACAGAGACAGCTCAAAAACTTATAAATTAAACATCCACAAAGAGGAATCACCAGCAGGGAGCCAAATGTGCGAAAAAAAAACAAAAAAAAAACACGTTGGATATTAACTAGGGCTGTTACCTTTAAATTTTAATGTGGGAAAAAACTTTGGTATTTGATCTGTAATGATGTATGAATTCAAAATTCACAGTAAGCACAACACACACATACTCCAGCAGGACCTGTTCCTAAAAAAGTCCATCTGATCCATGTGGCTTTTTAGGAAATTAGGCTGTTGTTCTCTTTACAAATACAAAATAGAGAAAACTAGCTCACCACGCAAGGAAGAGTAATTTGTGATAGCACATATTCATGTCTAGAAAAACTGTAGTTAAAGGTAACTCTGCTTACTCACTGTCTTACAATAACATTAGCTTTTCACACAGCATTAATTTTTTGTTTTTTTAACACAGTGACCATCCTAACACCATGTCCGCACAGTAGGTGTAACCTCAACAGCACGTTAGCTTCAGTCCTCCATCTGTGTCTACATATAGTAGGATGCATTCATGCACAGCATTGAATTGTAGGTGGCCTGTGTTGTGGCAAAGCACAGAGCCTAACACACAATACTACACACTGTAGTCATGTGTGTAAAACAGAAGAAAATGGACTTCACTCTGGGTCACATTTATCTATGTATAGTGCGGGTAAAAAGTGTGACATTGCGTAGGCTGTGTAGACAGATGGGTTGATGAAATGAAAGCTATTAGATTTAGCTAAAAGCTATCTATTTCCCCAGACGTGTGTGTGACGGAGCGCTGGAAAACATGGGAACACTGTCATTCTAACAGGATGGAAGACATGCAATTACAAACATAAATGGAGAACACCAGTTTCAGGTTTGAAAACATTATGAATAGTAAGAAACGCATGTCCAATGTTATATTAGTGTTGTGTTTCCAGGGCTGTAAGCACCACTGCCTAGCATTGTTTCGAATTTTTCCAGCTTTGTGTAGCTTCTCCAAGCAACTCATTGCATTGTGGGACAGTAAATTCCACACTCAAAAATGTCATGTTTCAGCATGCATGTGTTTATTCCTGGTGGTAAATAGGT
This sequence comes from Protonibea diacanthus, assembly GCA_028641955.1. NCBI lineage: Eukaryota > Metazoa > Chordata > Actinopteri > Sciaenidae > Protonibea > Protonibea diacanthus. Next base: position 14,973,813 of record CM053989.1, read on the forward strand.
ACATCAGTCATTTTTGGCCACTGCTGGACAAATAAGACTTTGACCAATGATACATTTAAGAGGGTTTATGAATCCATATGTGAAACTTTGAACACTGCGGTTCTTTTGTTCTCAGGAGAGCTGAGGCCAGTGTTGGAGAATGGTTGGAGAAGAAGGCTCTGTTCCACTGTGCTCTGAGAGCAGCAGACCCAATCGATGCCTCTTTGATCGCCTGCACTAGCTCTCTTTTCTCCTGCCTCAGCTCACCAGGGGGGGGACAGGCTTATTCATCTGAATTGTAACCGTCAGAAATGGCTTTGGTGAGATGCTGGTAAGCTGCTGGTTTAGCCTCCTGCCTTACTCATTTTGGGCACATAACCACTCCTATATGAAGCTCAGAACGACAGATATCCCTCTAAAAATGTGTGCACCAAAATATAGTTATGGTCTGCCGTTGCCTGGGGAATGCATGTGTCATCTAGTCACTGCAATTCAAAATGACATTTCTTCCAAAAGATTGCCCCGAAGCACACATGCCATGTTTGGTTACACATGAATAACCCATCACTCTTCTTGTTTGTTCACTACGTCAGTGACGACAGCCCCAGCTACTGAACCACATACAGGTGTATAGAGAAGAGGAAAGATTGTTTATTTAAACAATGTTATTATCTAAAGAAGCAGAAATAAGCTGAGGGCGTTGATGCTGCCTGAACGACATGATCCATTCGTTCATTCAAGCCGTGCATTGGCTAACAGGTATTTAGTACAACTTTTAAAGGTCAATAATACATAAATAAAGTGATCTTATATAAATGATCACATGGCATTTTAGCTACAACAAATGTAGTTAATTAATGATTTATACATATTTGACAAAATAGGTGTCAAAGTTCCCATGGGTCTGACAACAGAAAATGTTAATTTCACAAAGGTCTGTTGCACTATGATATACGTGTTGTTGATATATGTGTTGTTGTCATTAAGTGTTTTTGAATGAACTTTTAAGATATGAATAATCCATTGACTTTTTCTTTCACTATTACTTGCAAACTGTTTTCCTCATCTGATAAGTGCAGTGTTGTTTATTCTGCGAATAAATAAATACCACTGATATGATTTCGCCCACCATTCAGGTCAACCACGATCTCATTTGTTTACCACTAATTAAAATGTACTTACCTACTATACCTAACCAAGGCTTCTCATGTATAATTGTTTGCTTTTTAAAATACAATTTGTTGCTTCTCTCATTTACAGCAAGCGTCAACCTCTGTGGCTATGAAGTGAAGCCAATGTGAAAGTGCAAAGTGCAGTTCCTCAAACAACCACTTGAGGCTGACTACAAGTTAGTCTCCATAAGCCCCCATATTAAAATGCCAAACTTCACAGCAGAAATAAAAATGTTTACAGCCTGGTACAAAAAAAAAAAAAAAAAGTTTTGGTCTCTATAGCTAATTTTCATGACAACTGTGCGGAGGCTATTATTTGAATTATATGTTTGAAGTTATACATAATTGACAGCATGCACACTTGGACTAACTGACAGGCAGGTGCTGTTACAGATGGCTTGTTTGAGCACCCAGGCATCATTCAGCCCACCTCAGGTCCACCGTTTATCCATGTCTTTGTTGATTTTTATATCAGCCAGAAGGTGGAATAGGCAGGACTGTCAGCATGGCAGCAACCAGAAGCACTACGTTCTGAACTTCAAAACGGCTCTTCAGAAACCTGTGGGTGATGTCATGGATACAAGGTCCATATTTATACTGTCTATCTATAGCAGTACATTGCCAGGACTTTGCTTCTCCAAATTGCGTGCATGCTGACTGCCATCTACTGTGGGTAACACACTGACTAATACAACTCCACTTCAAATAGCCTAAACTATCCCTTTAAATAGCAGTAAATAAATAGGACATTTGTTGGGGACTATTTTCAGCTGAGCACATCTGGTGTATCAGGTTTTATAAACAGGCATACATTTTATAAACAGGCATGTCCAAAGTGGTCAAATTCTGAAGCTTCGTTTTTATATAACATATAAACATATTATTTATGGATTGATTGGCTTAGATTCAGTTACATTGTCATTGTCATTGTCATTGTCATTGTCATTTATTCTTAATTTTTCCATTTTTAAAATGTTCGTATCTTCACATTGTCAAATCCGGCCCTCTTTATTGGAAGTATGGACACCCCTGTATTAGGAGGATCAATTTATTGTTGATCTAATTGGGGTATGCATTGATTGCTAGAGGAAAAAATGATTAATTGTACAAAGGTGCTGACAACATCAAAATACTATGATGAATTATTAACATCATAAATGAGTAATGAAATGTCCACATTGCATCATTTGTCACATGGAAAACAATGTGATAAGCCAATTCTCAGCCTGTTAAGAATCCAGTGTTAAAAAAAAGGTTAAGGAAATAACAACCTAATAATCACTCTTTATTAGCGCTCTTACTACAACGTACTACTTTGCATTACTTTATCTTACGTGTCAGCGGTGTTAATTGATAATGAACTTATTACTGTACATGAATTCTGCATGTAAATTAGCAATAATTAGGCTATGTGTATAGAGTAAAACTGCAGTTCTCAAATCAGTTAATGCACACCATGCCGGTTTTATTTGGCTGACAGTTTGAGTAAACACAAACGTGCTGAGAAACACAACACAGCAGTAAGCAGGTATTAAAAAGGAGCAAACGTGATCTGTACATTGCCTTTGATCTCAAACGATGTAGAGTCTGTGAGCTGAATACTGGCTTCCAGGCAGCACGGTTCATCTGGCAAAAAATAGCTGTCAGACATTTAAATAACAATTCATATTGTTTGCAATTATGGAAATAGCTCCTTTGTATTTGCAGGTTGAGATTTATATGAGATTAAATGTAGGTCCTGCTCCTGCCCGTGGTTAGTATGTGCCATAACCAACGACGTATCCCTCCACATTCATGTGAAAGAGCCTGTGGTGAGTTAGTTTCTTAGGTTGGGGTGACTTTTCTGCTTTCCTGAATAATTGCTGTGCTGGGTTCAGTGGAGTCGAAAGTCTATCAGATTTAATTGATGGAGACCCTCCAGAATCAATGAGGCTAGGAAAGCAGGGCAGCCCCTCTCTTTGGCAAGCCAGGAGGAGGCCATTGGTGGAGGCAGGATGAGGGCTGTGTGTGATGTTCATGCGTAAACCTGGGGCTTCAGAGTAATGGTGTGTGTCTACCCCGGTGCCACGCCACATAAACTTAGGACCTCCCTGTCAGATCCAGACACAGGGCCTATGGCAATGCACAGGAGGAGTCTGTAAAGAATAGACTCAGCAGCCAAAATGGTTCTTTGTTATCACGTGGTTGTCACAATTAGGACATGTTATGTCACACGCTCCGTGATTTAAATGCTACGTGTGTTTGCTTTGTCTTAATTTTATCAGGATATTAAATTACTTTTAAACTAACTTTGTGGAAATGTGGTTTTATACACCATATTCATACTTTTATAATAGTACAGACAATATATTGTAAGACGAGTGTGCTTTAAACTTTAACGAGCCATACAGTAGTGTGGCCATACCATACTGTAGTTGGCTGTTTGTAGTCACACTTATCTTGTAGCAGTAGCTCTCTTAGTAGAGCAAATGGCAAGTGGAGGAACCCCTGACAGTCGCTAAATTGAGCAAATTACAGAGCGAGCACAATCATCTGCTATGGTTAGAGGGCCAGTGAGCAGCACTGGCACTATCCTCAGAGCTCCTCGCTGCAGAATCAGCAGTGTCAATGGACTGTGCCCAGTCCCAACGACGGAGCATCTGGGTAGCTCAGAATGCTCACTGAGCGACAAACCAGAATCCTGACCTGTTTCACAGGGTGATCAGTCATGAACTGGAATCAAAAATATATCAGTCTGTCTGACAAAGTTGGACAAATTTGCTCCTTTGCTGTTCCAGTAGAGTTATTTTAACTGTGCTGTTGAATTGATTGCCCATGTAAAGGAAGTAAAAGCAGGATCTACTGCTATACTGCTACTGCTGTATGTACTGATTTCTCTTGTGTAGGTGCATTTCAGAGCAAGGTGACAGGGCTGTTGTGAGATTCACATGTATACAGGGTAAAAAGGGCAAAGAGTGCCCTTCTAGTGTTATTTGGTGAAGTCAACAATCCAAGAAATGATCTCAGACAGCAATCAGGAGTAAATCAACCTTATTTTTTTCCCCCTCTCCATGAAGCCTGCCAACCTCCACCTCACCTGATCAGCACCAATCACAAACAGCATCCAGTGGCATGGCAATCAGCAACAGAACCAACCCAGCTGTTTGGGTGCATATCTTACAAGGAAACTAAAGCTGTTGAATGTTCTTGTTTTCATTTGTTCACGTCTACAAAAGCACATTTTACGTGTTGTTCAAATAGCATCAGCTGTTATTTTTAGACAACTTCAAATGAATGTTTCTGCATGTCATGAATTACATTTACATAAAACTGAAATGTCTGAAAACCTTCCCCGACCTCACCGTCGCCTCTCTGAGTGGGTAGACAAATATACCCAACCTCTGCATTGCCAGAGGTGCTCCTGAGGTTGAGCTTAATGTATAAAGATGGGGAATGTGGAGAGCATGTAGGATGAGACGTTCCTGAGTTGCACTGGGCACATAAATAAGGGAGCAGCACAAAGCTATCCCCCAGGACTGCTGTCAGTTGGCATCTTAACACGCTGGATACTAATGAGAAACAATGCCACATCACGCACCTTATGCAACATGCAACACCCAGATGGATTGAGTCTTTTTTACAAGCTTACAGTAAGATGCAGGTCTGCAGCATAATGTTTGTAGACATCCAGCATATAGCCAACATACAATCTATTACCAATACAATTTTACTCCAGTTCTTAGAGCAAGTATGCAAGATTACAGGCAGCGTTTTATATTATCTATAGAGAATGGATACACAAATATACTGGACCTTTCGTCAAAAGACACTTTTTAGCACTCAGGTTTCCAATTTAGTTGTCAACAGTCCAAAAGGGTAAATGTAAATATAGAAGAAAACACTGGACTGAAAGTCCAATTACTGCTAGTGCGGTGTGTTTTAGTTTTTTTTTCCTCATTTCAAGTTGTCACAAATCATTATGCTCCGGGGCAGTCAAGTCCTCTTTGACAGATCATTTGACTTTTGAAGACACTTTACATCCAATTAAATCCACAATTTACAGACACCATGCGTTGCAATTATGAAGTGTTAAAGGGGTATTAAATATAGATATCCAATCAAAAGACTTCATTCCTGATTCAGAAACTAAGTTGAACCAAGCTGTTCTAAATATGAAGAAATTGCTTGCCACATAATGAAACTAAATCCTTGTGAGACATTTAGAGATAGTAGATGACATTATCCAAACTGAGCACTTATATTGTGCAATGGTTCTAGATCTGTTTGAACAAAAAATGTCCCAAAATTCTTTATTTTGGTCAGAAAACAATACTTTGATATTTTGGGTAATATACTTATTTGGTTTATTGCCATGAATAAGATGAGTAAATTGATACCACTCATCTCTGAATAGTAAATATGAAGCTATTTGCAGCCGGTTAGCTTACTGGAAACGGGTGGGAAACAGACTAGTTGTTTCCAGACTTTGTGTTTGCCAGCTGCTGCGAGGGGGTTCATCTTAACTGACATGACAGTGATATCAGTCTTCCCGTCTTAACAACTCTTTGCAGGAAAGCGTAAGCGCATTTCTGAAATTGACGACCAATTCTTCTTCTTCATTTTTCACTGCTGAATAGTACTCTGTTTTGTTTTTTGTTTTTTTTGGAACATTTAACATTGAGTTTTAGCAGCATTTTTCAACATGAAATGAAATGAAACTGAATCTGCAGCTACAGTTAGAACTGTACTGTGTAATTTCTACCATGGCTGGCAGCTGTTTTCAGCAAAAAACACCCACTGTATGTCATCTTGTTAGCACCAAACATCAAACAAACACAATTAATGAATAGCTGGTCAAGATCTGCTGAAGATCCAAATATTTTCCTCTGGAGTTTCCTCTGGTAGAGATCCCAGTAGAGACTTAAAAACAGAGATAAAAGAATAAAATAGAATATTTGACTCTTGTTTGCAGGCGACCAGAAACACAAATAAAAGCTAATGTTGCTCCCTAACTGCTGGATGTGTAAATAAGCAACCGTTGAGCTGCTAAAGATGGGGTGGACAATGAGTTATTGCATTTGCAATGGATAAGCATTTTAGTCAAAACCCTATGTTTCATCAAATCTAGATCTGAGCTTTTGCACATTGCTCAGGTTTAGAAAATGGGCTCGAACAGGAATAAGAGAATCACTGTCCGCAGGCTCTGGCTGGATGTCTAAACCAAACCCTTTTGGCATGGCACAGCTGGTTGGATCAAGGTTTCAGGAGTGAAGGAGAAGGATAGGGGTGGAAGTGGATTCCCAGTTACATGACTGCACAGGACCAGGTTGCCAGTCTCTTGCAGCTGGCCACACACAAGTGACACAGGTAATAGCAGGGTATGAGCAGATGTTGAAACAGCGGCAGGCTTAAAGTAATAATCTTGAAGTCACTATCTAATGCCAAATAAGGTAATGCAATGGTGATTGATGGCTTACGGTCATAGATGCTGCCAAAAACATCCTCGAGTCCACAGAGAAGAACATATTCAACCAAACCATTAATTTGACATGACATGGAAATCTATACAGAGACATATATTAGCATTCATTGTTATTCCCTCTATGTGCAAATTAATCTGATCAAACTGTAATAATGTAACGGCGCAGAATGCAAAAAGCAATTGTAAACAACAGAGAGACAACAACAACAGATCAAGATTAATTCAATTTGAATGGAAGGCTTGGCTTAATGCAATTAGCATAACCTTAATGCTCACTGTTTGATTGGCTCTCAGAGGGCCTGGATCTGCTCTGCTTGTATTTTCTTATTTGAGACTTGGAAATTCCCCAGTGATGCACAGGTAATGGAACAGCAATAACTGCTTTTCACAGCTTCAGATCAGTGACTGTAACATGCAAGATGACTGTGGCAGAAAGGGCTCCATGATGAGAGGGGGGTGAAAGGTGCTTAAAGGTCCATCCAATAAAGTTTTGCTGAACGCCGTGTTTACTTTGACTTCATAAAGACCTCCAATAAGTCAAAACAGAAAAGAGGTAAGGGTTGAATCAGGTGAATGTGTTTTTCTACGTGTCATGTTGAGTATTACCTGTAGATGATGAAACATCATAACTGTACTCAGTAAATCTTTTGTTTTTGGAGCATCTGGGAGCATGTACACCCACAAGAACAAGATATTAATTCATCACCCTGTCTGTATCAGTCTGTCTCAGTTTCATATTGCCGTTGTTGAGTAAAAATACTGCTGACTTAATATAACATGATTTCTGTGTGTGACAAACACCCATATCTAAGTGCTGCTGTATCAGTCCACTGACTTCTGTAGGAAAACGAGTAAGTGGAAGTACAAACCTACAGACAGGAAGAGCAGCTGCAGATCTCCGGATTTGTCTTTTTGGATGAAAACCTGCACACTGCTAACCTTTATGTCTTAAAAGTGTAGTGACACAGAGAGATGGAGCCACTGGCAAACACCAGCTTTTGCAAGCAGAGAGTTGCTGGAGTGTGGGCTGCAGAGAGCAAATACAAACGCTACATGTGCAGTGACGTGTAATAAAGACATGTCAGAAAAAATAAACGTTACATTTGATCACCAGATTCTGACACTGATGCTCAGTTACTAATTAAATATAAAAGGATTTCATTTTCTGCATTACAGGGATTACAGGGTACACTAGGCAGGCACTCTAATGACAAATCTAGCAGTCGTATCAAGATAATCCATAATCATCTGAACTGTGTCAATGATCCGTTGCAAAACATTTTAAAGACATCATGAACATTTTTTGGTTTCACTTGAAATTTTCTTCTTTTACCCTTGCACAACAGATTGACATGTGACCTTTAACTGTCAATAATTAGAGCGTCAAGTTTAAAAAAGAAAAAGCACATCACTCCATAGAACCTACGGAGTACTTTAAGATATGCTATTTAAATGTACAGTGTTAGCAGTTTCACATAATGAGGAGTCAATTGTGTGACCAACACATGATTTATTTTGCTCTGAAATATTTATTTATTTATTTGGCCTTTTCAACCTTTATTTTGATAGAGACAGCTGAAGAGTGACAGGAAATGCGGGGAGAGAGAGACGGCGAATGAAATGCAGGAAAGAGCCACAGGTCGGATTCGAACCCTGCCTTTGCACATGGGGCGGCTGCTCTACCAACTGAGCTAAACACCGCCCCTAAAATATTTAAACAATATTCAATGTGTCATTTAATAAATTAGCAGGAGACATGTGCATCGACACTGATTAGTAGTACATAAGTAAATTAATACTAAATGAAAGTTAATTTAAGAAAGACCCTCATATCTGAAACAAGCATTCACGCATCCTATATTCCTTGATGTACAACCAGGAGCAAGAAAGCTGTTTCACTTATGTGCAGCTGGGTTAAGAGTAAGACTCAAAGCTGAAAAAAAAAGGGTTGAGGTTGTGGTTTATTGTCAGTAGAAAGGCTTAAAGTAAAGCCAAGTAAGTTTTCACATGGTACAAAGAATTTGTCTTTTGGTGCATGAAGAATGTGTGATTAGACACGTACAAGACCTTCAGCTAAAACCTACAAAGTACAGTACCTTTTTAGTGCTGCACGCTGCTGCTTGTCTGTCTCTCTGCTGTCTGTGTGCTGTGCTGCAACGTTATCAGCTATCGATTAGATTTTGCCTGTGTGACAGAGCTGTATTGTGATTTTGAGAGTCGGTTGGTAAAGAGTCGCTTTTGTGCGAGAACACATCTGACAAGCTTCATTCTGTGGCTCTTCTTTTTGGAGCCACAAACAAAATCTTGCTTACAGCCACTAAATACCTAGGGCTGGTCCTGTGCCCCCTCACTGCAATATCCCACCTTGACTTTAGTCAACATTTTCATCTTTCAGCTTCCAGTAAATGGATGTCGCTCTAATTATAGCACAGCAGAACGTCTTTAAAGAGTGTTTTAAACCACAGTGGTGTGAATAATTTTAATTACTCAGTTTCAGTTCATTACTCATTCATTTATTCATGTATTCACTGTCTTTACCTGATAATTACTTTACTTGTTATTAATGGTCGTGTAAGAATTGAGTCAAAGTCAGTATGCACTGAAGGAAAGAAAGGAAAGACCCAGTTGACAGGTCGCTTGTCCATTTCAGCAAATCACTGTTGCTGGTGTGAACGCTCTGTGGTGTGTTTGACCAGGTACAATGAATCTTCCTATGGCGAGAAACACTTAAGGATCATAAAACATATGAAAATGAAATAAATGCATTATTCACAGCCTTGAACTCTTGCCATGGTTTGAAGCCATGTTTAGATTTTAGAAAAAAATTGTTCATACCTACCATCTCAGAACTTCGACACTTTCATCTGACACCAAGGGCATTTTAGATCAAATAACAATGGCTCTCCCTGATCAGTAGGCTGAATGCACCACCCAGGAAGCTAAGATGTGACACCTGTCAATGGCAATGCACAAGAGTCAGTAGCTGACTGGTTATAAGCTGTGGACTGTGAGAGCAGGGGCTGCTGAGCCACCATGTTATGGAGGTCTTTGATCAGTTTGCATCCCTGGCCAGTGAGATGAACAGGCACCGAGGCAGAACAGGCCCTTTGAAGATCTCAATCATCTGTTACTGATAAGGCTATTATGTTGTTGCTCTTTGCCTTCAAGGCTGTAATCAAATGTGACAGAGACTGCCCTGCTGCTGCTCCCACAGGGAGGCAATGAGGTGTATACCAGCAGGACTTTGACAGGGAAAGCTGAGGGTGGGGGACATCCAAAGAATTATTAGATGTTTTCATTTTGGTTGCACAAATCTGGCGACCGGCTGCAGTGCTAGCAACCAAATTATGCTAGTGTCTGCAGGCAAAATCTAGCAAGGTGTCAGCTGGATACAGTAGAGTTTCAGTGATACATGATGATGACATGTGGCAACAGAATGTCTCCGATCCCAGGGGTTGCAAGCGCAATTTAACATTTTTCTATGTTTAACAGGTGCAATGTTTTGTATTTGAGCTGATACACACGTCATTACGCTCATCAATGCCTATAAGCTGTTTCTTTAGCTTCACCTGTGGCTTTCCCCTTCAAGCTGTCAAACCCAAGACCTGTGACCCCAAAAGAATATTTTTCCTTCAGGAGAGGGAAGGCTTTTATTTTGAAATGGCAGCCTGAATAAATCATGAACCCCTCTTAATGAATATGCCATGTGTGTGTCGAGAAACTTGTGCTCAGCTGCCTTTAATGTGTGATTAGTTGTCTCTCAGATGAAGTCTTATGCATAATTCTCTCAGCTATATACCGCCGCCTCTGTGTGTAAACATGAATCAGAGTCAAATAAGATCACTCAGATTATGACTAATTACTGTCTGAATCATCCCGACTGTGCAGTGCTGCGTGTTATATGTTCATTAATTATGTTAAAAAACAGGGTATATCCTCTAGCTGGTGTCCTGAAGATGTATTTTTGCTGCAGGATGTTTTTTGTTTACATCGTCCATATAGTCTCCATGATGCTATGCAAAAGCTCATTTCTCCTCCATCTTTTTTATATTAAAACAAATCAATCTTTCTGACATCACAATAGGCTTGCAGTAAACAAGAGAGGAATAACAAGCATGTGGAAGACTTGAGAAAAAAAAAGAAAAAAAAAAAAAAGAAACCAGTTTTCACTCTAATCTTCTCCATCACACTCCTAAAATCCAATGGATTACGCCCTGCACCCCTGAGCTCACTATCATAGTGGAGACTGTTGGTGCATGAAACATCTCTTATCACCTTCATTTCATTTCAGCTATTCAAGCCAAGCTTTCTCACCCAGGCTTTTTAAAGGGGATGCTGCACAACTCACAATGTTTCATTAGGGCACATGCAGGAGTTTTATGGGGAAAGTAGTAATATTTACTTTTGAAATTAGCGCTGTAAAGACAGAGAGAAAAACAGAGGAGGTAAGATTCCTGCTGAGAAGAAAACGAGGAAGGTAGTCGGTAAACAATACGATAGTTCAGGAAAATGGGAGAGAAGCCAGACAGGGCAGAGCTGAAGGTCACTGATCCATCATCTGCTTGTTAAATAACTAAAATGGAAATCAAAGAACAATAAAACAGGGAATCAATAGCGGCTGAAGCTCAGGGATCAGACCCACTCCTTTGACAGGGATTATCAGCCAAGCTCACTGGCTTTTAAATGGCAAGCAAGGCAGAGAGCTCTGCCAGCAACACGACTAGCCACAGCTATTTCACGCACATTTCTCTCCCCTCTGTCTCGCTGTTCCTTCAGGCAATGACCTTTGCAGTAATATTTCCATAGACATGCTGTTAATGGACAGGACTGACATAAGCATGCCTTGACATCAAGGATTATATAACCACCACAGTCATTGACAGTGTGTTCAGGAGGAAAAGTGCCTCAGTCTATTACAGATTTTGGTCTCAGGGCAGTTGTTTGCTCACTTGATTAAACGATTAGCAGTAATTAGATAATGACATTGTAAGTATGTCATTGCAGTGTAAATACAGAGTTGAAACACAACAAAATGATGATGGTGTTGATAGTGATTAGTGATTGTTCTCTTGTTCCTGACTGCTGTATTTATTAATTTATTTTTCTGCACAGGTAAACATTTCTGAGATTTAATTGAATTTTATTTATATAGTGTCAGATCATAACAGAAGAGACTCAACAATTCTCCCCATGAGCAAGTACTTGGCGACGGTGGCATGGATAGACAGAAACTTTGTGCAGAACCCAGCAAGTAATGATAATAATATTATCAATATTACTACTATTAATCATGTGTTTGTAGTAGTAGTGCTACTACTCCTACTACTAATAATGATAATAAAGCCCAGGGAAATACAGGGAAACTTCAATAATCTGGGCATGATTAGAGGAAAGCATGGATGAATGTACAAGGTATTCATGAAATTTCCCTGCATTTTTAACTTTTGTGATGTTATTACCTTGGATATAACACAACATGATTTTTAATTGAAGCTAATTCTCAGGATTAAATCAAAAAAGCGATGTTTGTCACACCGTATGGGGGCTTCATCATGTTTGTCCTGATATGTTTACTGTTCTTTTGTTCATAGTTTGTAACACACATATTGCAAGATATTCCCATGGTAAAATGTGATGGAAACTGCTACAATATCATACAGGCATTTAAAAATCAAGTCATATCAAACAACCTTGTCTAATCATTCATGATGACGTATGATAATGAGTAATGCATTTTACTGAAGTGTAGAATTTTAGCATTTTATTTTCATCTCAGACTAAACGCAGCTAATTCAAGTGATTTTTCATTTTTATTTCTCATGGCAAAAGTTTACCCTTCATGGCCATTACATAATTCATCCAATTTATCAAGACCTGTGCTCTACCTCTGTGAGTAATGGCTAATCAATAGGAGTAATGATCATTAATAGTTCGCATTAGCTATAATCTCATATTGGTTTGGTTGAATGAGCAGCCTAAATAGGCATTTGAAAGTTGTTGAAAGTTCAAACATTTGCAGATATGGCCTCCCTCTCAAAATGCACAGGCTGTTCTTCTATTATTGACCATGTTTATGATGCCATCCATAGGAAATACAGTGAAAAACAAACTAATGTAGCATATAAACAGCATTTAGATTAACATAAACTCATATTTATCAGTTTGATTCTGATTTAATCCTGTTTGCTTAAAATAAGATCATTTACCTTAGTGTACCTTACCTTACTTAATGCTGACGCTCCATTCAAAGTGTTTGGTCAACAGGTTCTCAACATTCAAGTGAGAATGCAACGCGTTCAGTATGCATTCAGTTTGATTACTGAAAACATGGAAACTTAATTGCACTCATTGTTATGCGTTGTCACTTCACTGGTCAACATGCTGCTGAATTTCAATAAGCTCCTGATAAATCATGTCTGTGCTAAACACTCTGAGGGAGAGACAGGCAATTGCCCAATGTTGCTCCAAGGACACAAATATCTAAATTACATTCTAACATGTGCTAAATGGGAACAACACTGAGGATAGTTGTAAAATTGGGGTTGCAAATTGTTTTGTAACAATTCATTCTTGACAAATTAAGTTAAATTTGGCCTGTGTTAATCAGTTTAATGTGTCCTTTCTTCTGAAGTGCGTGGTCTTTTCCACTTTTGCATTTTCTTTTACCAAGGCTAATATCTGTACTATTTTCCATGATGAAGAGTTTGGAAGGATTCCACTGTTATTATGTCACCGCAGTTGCAACAAACAAAATTTGTCGTCTGTACTGTTGCTAACAGTATATACAAATATAACTTTGATTTCCGACATTGCATACAATAAAGCAGATTGAAGCAGTATGGCTCATTAATAATTCATTTGTATGTTTCATCTGTATGGCTGCAAAAATAAAGCTTTCAACTTGAAACAAAGCATGTTTAGATGAATGGAGAGAGAGAAATGTATTATCTCCAGGGTGATGATGGAAATTAGTGGACAACACTTTCCGCCAGTAGATAGCTGGATGAACAATGTGGTAAGACAACATAACAAATGCTAAGAACAACAATGTGAGTTACATATCTCATCATTAAGTGATTATGTGTATTATTACCACACTAAACAACCTTCCTTTAATGTCACCAATTTACATAAGAGGAATTAAAAAAAAAAATTGAATCAAATAATTAACATTATTATCAGCTTGGAGTCCCTCCCATTAGATTTTAGTGGGTAAATGAAACTGTGAATGAAAAAGAGTAAAAGTAGTTTCTATCAAATGCAAAGTTCCTCTCCCAGCCCAACATAACTAAACTGGCTAGCTGCAGCTCTTTACATATGGATCGCTGTGCAGCTGAGTTCACAGATTTACTTTAGCTGCAAACACACAAGAAAAACAAAATATTGTCAGCCATTTCCTTAAAATGGGGCGTCAGTGTAGCAGCCACTTTGTAGGAATATATCAGGGATAATGCAGGCCATCAGAGAAGCAGTCAGGTCTTCGGGCCAATGGTCCACGAGCTGTTTAATGAGGACTCTGGGATTCTCCCTCCACAGCTCACAGGGCCATATGGCTTACAGCAGCTGCTCGCTATGACTGCTGATCGCATGTGGCGCTCACAGCTCAGGGCAATCGTAACTATAGCACCATTTTATGGTAGCTATACAATTAAGTGTTCAGAAAATATGCAAAACACTCACATTCAAAAGTCTCGGCATCATCAAACTTTACTCTTCAACTTCTTTTCTTCTCTTTGTTGCAGCATACTTTAATGTTTAATTGTTTTTTTCTGCTTCCTGTCACGGGCACTTCAAGCAGTGGCATGCTTCAGCATCGGTAAAGATTACCATGAGGAAAAAAACCTTACAATTACAATAATTTACAGCTTAATCTGCCACAAGAATCACAGTGACAACACACAGACTGCATGCAGGTTTAATTTCCTCATTACTGTATGTCCTTGTGAGATGGCTATTATTGACATGAAATACTAACGGTAACATGACAATAGCAATTACCATGTCATCATGTTTTATTAGAAGCAGCATCCGTTAACACAGCAGGAGAGCTCCTTAACAAACTGCATGAATTACAGCAGAGGCATTATCCAAAAGGTGTGGAAAAAAGTGAGAGGTTTCAAGCTTTTCCCAAAAAAGATTTCCTAAAAACTCACACCACAGGCTTTTAAATAATGTGCTGTACAATTAGACACTCCAAATTTACAACTTCTGCTTTAAACAGGTGTAAATAATTGATGAAACATGTTCTATCATGCAGTTGTGGGGTCTCCGCGGTGTCTTTTCCCCACTTGTTTTGTGCGGCACAGTTTTGAGCTCCCCAAAATTTCATCTGATCTTTCAACTTGTAACAGGAAAGCAGTTGTTAGCAGTTGTTACTGTACTTTAGTGCTCTGACGATTGATGTATTCCTGTATTTTTTTTTATCTGAATACGGTTTTCTAGGACGAACAGCAAGCGCTGTTTCCATCAGTGCTGGAAATAAAAAGGCACACGCAGTACCTAATCAAGAATGCTACCATGCATCTTCTCTACACAATACACTTTGCCACACATACACAAAGCAGGGCAGGCTGTTCTACAGAATGAGAATGTCACGGCTCACAAAGAGCAGAGTGCCCCATTTTCGTCACCCAACTGTGGAATTGTAAGATATGAAATGAAAACCCCCCTCTCTTGCATCAATATAGTGCAATTATGGGCTTTAGAGAAATCATGCTGGTTGCTCATGCAACCAGACAATCCATACTTCTGTCACTTGCCACATCTCAAATGCAATCAGAGACACAAGAGTGAAAGCTATACTGGCTAACACATTGTGTCTGTGCTGAAACAGAAGCATTTGCACACTCTCTATACACCATGAAGGACCCACTGTCCTTTACTGTATATGACTAGCCAGAAAAGCTGCAATAACCATAGCTAAAAGCATTAATTCAGCGAAAAATATTTAGTTTTTGAGGTAAGAAAATCATAAAGGCTAAAAAGGAAAATTGATATAGTCCATGAATACAGTGCTGGGAGCTTCAATTTTCATGGTTCCTCAGAAATCATACACCAGAGTGTGATGAAGTCAAGGCTTGATCAAAAACTTGGAGAGAGGTGAAATGGAGCAGAACTAAGCATCTGGAAACAGCAAAGAATAGTTCCCCCAAGGTGCTCTGCAGAACCACTGGAGAGCGGGGCCAGTTTACTTGGTCTCTCACTGGGAACGTAACTGTGATTAATGACTGCTATTTAAATAACTGTTTGTTTTGCCACAAGAGGACATCAATGTAACTGTGCAAGACATTTAACAGAAGTGGTATTTTTATCTGTGTATTTTTTTTCTGGTTTTGGTGACTTCATATATCCTGTAATAGTTTTAACGACTATGCAGTTGAACAGTTTCACACTCTGTGGACGTTTTTTTAAAACCTCCAGTTATTCCACTCCACATCGCTGATGGATAATTCATCAATGCTAATTTGCTGGGTTAATTCATTCAAAGGGTTCATTAAGAAATTTAACTGAGCAAATTAGCATTGACGTGCGACCCGTTGTCATCAGCATCAATCATGGTGGAAGCAGGTTGAAAGTTATGGGCAGCTTTGATTTCTCATGACCTGGACATGAGGTCAATCATTAAGCCAATCTTCCATCCTGCACTCAAATCCACTTTATTCACAGGGTGAGGGCATGACATGTTTTATGTTAAAAAGGTGTGTGGAGGCATCAGCAGTGGCTTGTCTGTAATAAATATGCAATATCAGAACAAAACCAAAGATGACATTTACAGAAATCAGACTGTAAGTGTCATTTTTTACAGTACTGTATGCTGTGCCAGCCTCATGGTCAAAAGAGACTTCTGCATCTTCAATGCTATAATGCCCTAGTCATAAGGTATTTGAAATATTGTAGCAAATATACATAAACTAAATTAAAATAAAAGCAAAAATAAGGGTAGACATTAATCTTTTCATGAACCAGGCAGCGAGTTCCAGAAGAAGGGAGGAAGCTAACTGTAAACGCAGAGTTACATTCAGTTTCGTAAACAATCAGAAAGCCCCTGACTTAAGATCTGAAGCTCTCAGGGATCATCATATCTACAATCCAGATCAGAGTCAGGTCATTAAGTGCTTTAGATGTAATCAGTAAAATCTTTAAATCAGCTTTTGTGCTGACTAGTAACCAGTGAAGAGGGGCAAGAATAGGGATGATATGATCTCATCTCCTTAAATTTTATCAAAACGTATCAAAAACTCCATTAATGAATTTTGTAATTCCCCTAAAATCTGTTTATCATCCTGGATAATACTATTTTTATTTTTTCTTTGAATATCTTTAGAGAGGTTGGCTAGGTCGCTGAAGCCAAACAAAGTGACAAGAAGGTTAGTAATAGTTTTAGAACATCCACACATTTGCACGGCTGCCTGGTTCTGTGGATATAAGGCAATGAATCTCTCTTGGAAAGTCTTTAATATTTACAAAGCCCTGGTTCTTTTGGGGAAAAAGATAATGGAGTGAGGTGCAAGAGAGAAAAAAAGATAACTGTAAGAGGTATAAGAAATGTCATTTCCTATCAGGCAGTAATCTTTCTCTATAGATTTATGAGAAAGTAGTTTGGCTGCACTGACGGCCCAGGGCAGTATGCCTGACCTGCAGTACAAACTCTTTAGAGAAATCCAACCAAGTCAGGACTAAATGCAATCATTTTCATAAGAGAGCACACTGGAAAACTGCATGAAAGCATATTCTAAATAAAGAAACTAAATTGTAACTTAATTTAGACATTTTCAAGTCATGTCACACCTTTAACCAGTGCAACTGAAATGCCTGGTGAGCTTATTTCCCAAATGGATACTGATAACCAGATTTCTTCTCACACTTTCTTTTCATTTATCATCTTAAAATCACACAATCAGTTAGTAGTGTATAAGTTAACAAAATGAGGTTAAACTAAGGCATAACAGAAGATGTTTGTTGGTTTAACTGCCTGAAAAATCTATTTAAATCTATCTGTTTAGCAGATTACAAAGTACAAAAGAAGAAGTAATGCAACACCCACTTGGCTGACCCTTAAATTGGGTTGTAATGATAGGCTACACAGAATTCTCATGAGTCATGGAACAAGTATGTTTCTTTTTATCAGGTGTAACTGACTCAAATGCCAATGGCTGCGAGCCCTAGACTGTGCAATTGTAACAACTGTATTCCCAAAACTGTTTGAGCAATCATAGTCCACAGACTTTAAATTAACTAAGAATGATATTTGACGTCCACCAAGGCTCCATTCTGGGACCTGTGCTTTTTGGCTTTCATGTGCTGGTTTTGGCAAATATTGGTAACATGGGTTTAACTGTCATGGGTTTAATTGTCTTAATTATGCCTGACACCTAATTGTATATTTCTGTGTCAGTTGATGCAGGCTGAAATTATTGGAGCACAGAGATAATATGAGGAAGTGCAACCATTTTGAAAGTCAAAACCATGCAGACAGGGAAAAAAAACCTGGTCTGCACTGATTTGAAGTGGTTTCCACTTCAGATCAGTGTCTCCACTCTTCCAGAGCTAGTTCCAAGGAGAGCCGGTTGTTGTGGGTGCATGTTGCTGGATCTGGAGGATGGGGTGGTAAAGCTCTGTGCAGGGACTCAGAGAATAGGCATGGTGAGTCGAGGGCTGGGGGCTAGGACTCACTGTCAGAGATGACTGTCAAAGTGTATTGTGAGGGTGATGAGAACATCCAGGTCTGGGGAAGCTCCCAGGCGGCGAGCTCATCTTTAATGAGATCAGACAGACCATTATAATATGCATTGTGCTTACTTTCTGCTGCGATATTTCTGCACTTGACGGAGTAGTTGGCCACAAACCTACCTCCTTTACTTAGATTTAATAGACCTTAGACTGCCTCTCTCCCTGTTGAAAGGGGAAACCCTTCTTGAGCTTGGTGGTGAACATCTTCATAGATCAACTGTCTCTCCTACTCTGCTATAGGTTCTGCTTGTGAACTGGGAAATTATGTAAGCTACAGTATACAGGATCACTCGGAGGGCTAGGAGGAGGACTGGAGCTATAAGATTAGTGGTTCCCAAGGTGGAGTTGCTGGATCTGCTCATGGATGGATTCCAGGATACACTTATGGTGGGCTGGAGATAGCCTGGAGACACACTAGGTAAGCTCCCGCTCAAGGCAGTGGATCCTGCTGTGCTGCCAGTTGTTTAGGCACAGAATTGGCTGTTGATTGAGTCCATACTGGCTAGATCATACCATAAAGGTTAATTAAAAACAGGTTTGAAGCCACTGACAGTATAGGGAATGAATGTTGTACCCATGATGTCACCCACAAGTTCCTGAAGAGCCTCAAGTGGCCATTTGAGTAACTGCAGTTTTTGGCACTTCCGTATAGGCGTCGCTTCACAGCCACAGAGGTTATTGCTTGGTTTGAAACCAAAAGCATAACTCTGAAAAGTTAAAAGTTTAAGTTTATTTTAGGTCGACGGGCAAAAGTCAAACCAGGCAGGCAAGGCGGGGAAGAACAAGATAGAGAGCAGGAGTCCAAAAAGCAGGCAGGGGGTCATAACAGGGAAAACTCAAGCTGGCAAAGAAAATGGCTGGAACACAAAGGCAAAAGCACAATGGATGATCTGGTGGGGAACGAATGGGAGCAGGCCGATATGTTACTGGGCTGATGGGGAAGTGGCAACGGGTGTTCAGGAGGGTGGGGGAAGACAGGGGTTGCTGCAGGGCAGGTGGGGCAAGCAGGATCTGAAATACCAGGGGAGTTAGTACATGACGGGGAAAAAAGCAAATAAGGAAAGCGAGACTGAGGAACTGGCTGACACTGTGACAATTGGTGTCTGGTTCTGATCCACTGACACCATGAGGTGCTAGAGTCGATAGAGGACTTGAGACCGTTTTTCAGCATCTTTACAAAAAACTGTTGGATGCACCTCCATGGCTTAACTTTCATGCGGGTTTTCATTCCAGCATTCAAGGTTAGCGATTGTTTGGACTGAACAGTTTTTTTTGTTGCTTTAGATGAAATTGCCACCTTTATTACAGCGCTCAGTCTTGTTTTGAATTAACATACAAGGTCACTAAAATACAAAATATGCAGGGGAATCTGTCCCTTTTCTTTGCTTTGACCACTGCACATTTAGTCCGTCAAACCAACAGAGAGACTTGTGGAGGGAAAGTGAAGGTGATGGATGTTACTTTCAAAAGTATTATCTTGCAAAGTTTTAGGCTACTGCTGCATTTTTCACGTGGCAATTTTCCTCTCTGATGACTATGGGTGCAGAGGTAGGAAAGTGACTTTCCCCACTCAGTCCTGATTTCTTTGTAGGAGCCAGATTCTGCTCTTAAGCAACTAAAAGCATAAAACGTTGACAGAATCTTGATGTAATGAAAATTCTGTCGATACAGGAGAAAGTAAACTAGATTGCGTTGACAAGTCAACTGTGACCAATTCAAAACTTCCACTCTATTTGCCATGACGCATGGAGATGGCAACAGTGAATGTATAAAAGAAAAGCTGCTGTTCTTTTCATTGGAGATACTAGAGTGGATTGTACAACATGTTACTTGGAACAAAACAGAAAAAAAACAAGGATAAAAATAAGTTGTTGGACGCAATGCAGTTTTATTTTATGGTTTTAGGTTTTTACAGTGCTACCTTTATTACTGTATCAATTGAAACTGATGCACCCAATGTTCTACTGTTCTGCACTATTAACATCCATTTCACAACCCAGTATATACTGTGACTATTTGTTTAAGATTTTCAACCTTTGCAGTACAATTAAAATATGCAAATAAAGCTGATTTAAAAAAAAACAAACCTTTTGGGTGTTCACATCTTTGCTCATCTCTCCCCAATACTCTCTCTCCCTTCTTGCTGTCATCGGTGGGTCTTCTGTGTAGCGTTCCCCTGCAGACAGCCGGTGTCAGGTCTGATTGTCAGTTTAACAGGAAGATCTTACTCTGCAGCTGAGGCGCTCACTCAGTGGCTGGTCCCTCCAAGCCACCTAATGTTCCTATACTGTACAGTACTGCATACTGCCTGCCTCTGGGGGAAGTGCTAATTTTTGTCACATCAGATGTGACTTTTGGTCTTTTATAGATAATATTAGTTACACTTACACAATTACAGTGTAATTATGTAGTATCTGTAGTGTATGAATAAAAGACCCACTGAGTAGCTATATGTGAGTACCAGGCAAAAGGCAAAAAGGTTAGGATGCTTTGATTTGTTTCAAACTTTTTCTAAAAAGCATAACTCAGGAATTATACGTGATGGCTTTTGGGCGACAGCACTCTATGACAAAGACTTCCCTCTTGACTTGCCCTCTTATTACCATAACTCCATGGTATGTAGGTTTAAAATAAAGTGGTCTTTTTTTTTTTTTTAAACTATGTTTAATGTAATTACACTTTAGTTACATTAAAAATCATTTTTTAAAATTCTTTACATAATTGAAATGACATATAGGCTAAGCCTGGTGGTACCCTGTTTGCACTCTGTAATTATACTAGGTAATTTAAACAAAATATTTACTGTAATTTGTGACTGTAGAAGAATGGAATATAAACTGCTTTACCATTTTAAAATTAGCTATTATTGCACATAATGTAATATGTTAAATGCAACTCGTTCAAATTATGAGGCTATGTTATTTAGGTCTATATTGACCTATGACATACAAATGGAAGCCAGCGCTCTTCCTCTGGTTACTCTGTGAACCTTTTAATGTTGTAAGTCCATCCAACCTTGTGCTGTCCCTGGATCCGTGCCTGGAGGGGAGGGGAACGTGTCATCTCTTCACTGACAGAAAGAGAGGTGAGAATACCATCACTTTAATTGTCTCCATTTTCCCTTTGTTATATTCCAGGATATTAATTAGAAAGTCTGGCCTAATTTGTAGAAAGGTTAGCAATGGAGCAACGGCTTCATTAGTACGGAAAACCGAGTACATAACCAGACCCCCCCCACACACCTTTTTTTTCTCCACTTCTGTCTGTTGTCTAAGTCTTAATTACAAACATGATGGACATGAGGGAATATCAGGCGTGGTTCCCCTGACGCACACTGTTTTTCTGAGGCAACCCGTGTTTTGACTCGTTTTGAACTGCTGATTTGAAGATAGCTGAAGTGTCACATCAACAGCATTCAACAGAACACTGATCTCATCTTTGATCTTTAATCATCACTGAAAGAAGTTGATTCTGTCCCTACTGGCAAACGTATTATTTAATGGATGTAACACAGCTACACAACTACAAGCACAAAATGTGATTGGCAAGCTCAACAAGCTTAGCACAACTCCTGTGGTTCTGATTTGCTCACATGTCCACATACGTTAAATATGGAGGCAGTATGAGGTGCTTCTGCTGTCTGTTACATTGGAGGAGGTTATAACAGAAAGGACCTGGCAGGTTATCAGTGTGTAAGAGCTTTGTATGCTGGCTGTCTACACTGGTATTTCAGTTCTCAAGTCTTTTATATTATTTCAGAGGTAAAAACTGTGTGCTTTAGTGGCTGGGAAGAAAGCCAAGAGGCAATTAGCTTATCAAACTGCATATAACGTGTTAATTACTGAACTTTAAAGGGAGTGGTATCAATATCCACCATGTTGTTACTTTCAGATGGAGCCAGGCTAGCTGTTTCCCCCTGTTTTATGCTAAGCTATGCTAATCATGCTGGGTGTAGCTTCAGATCAGGTGATATTGATCCTCTCATCTACTGTATCTCTTGGCTAGAAAGCCAATAAACATATTTCAAAAAAAAAAAAGTGGAACTGTTCCTTTAAATTGAGTGCCAAAACTGTAGGTCTTCCATTCATCGCTGTCTGAATAAAAGCAGGCAGAGCAGAGAGGATGAACTATGAGAACAGTACGACTATGTGAAGTTGGTCTGGTGTGACATCACTGTCTGGCAGCGGCAAAGAACAGAAATGTCTCCATAAATCTGGGGAAATGCCAGGAGAAGAGCAGATTATGAGGCCATAACACAAGCCCGTCAGTGCATTTAAGTGTTAATTATTCATTTTCTCTTCCCTCATAAATTTTAACTGCAAGCTTTTGTGATTAAAACAAAATATCTCCACGAGAATATCCTTCGGGAACTGGCATCCTGAAAGCCCTTTAAAGAATAGTGAATAATGATGGTGCTCTCATAAAAACGATCCCTGGAGGATCCCATCTATTTTTCACTGTTCACACCGCAGATGAGCTGTTGTGTTTAAGTCCATCTGGGCCCAGAAAGAGAGTGAACAAACAATCACTGGGCGCATAAAATATACAGCAAGTGAACTGTATGTGGTCATAAAACATGCTCTAGCCTCTGGGAGCTCTAATTGCCTAATGATCAAGTTAGTGTACATTATATGGTCTCTATCAGGTGGAGGTGTATAGACAGCAATTTCCTCTTAATTCGTTTAGAGGATGGTTAATTTGATGGCTATTCAAAGACAGTAATAATCTACTTATCCCTCATACAACTAATCTCCAACAAATAACCCCCTCCTCTGTATTTCCAGCACACACACACACACACACTTACCCACACACACACTGCTTAATCAGGAACAAAACATAGCCATTTTTTTACCACTTCATTAGCAGATCAGACATGCGTATCTTTACATAATTTTTAGATTGCATTTGTATTCACTGCCAGACATCCACTGGTGAATCAGAAATCACCAAAGTTTGTGTCTATGTCCATCAGTAGCTGCCACTAGATGTCACAATATCAACACCAGGCAATACTACCTCACCAGGCACCAGATATCCAGCCCTGAATCATCAGTATTGTTACGTAAATGCTGCTAAAGGTAAAACACTGTAGATCTTGCTCTCTTCCCCGAAGGCATACCTCCTACCACTTTTTCCCCTCGTCTCTCCATTCCTCTTGAGCCAGCAAGATTCTCCTTCAAAGGCTAGACACAAGCAGTGCAGATCAGCCTTAACAAAAAATAATATATGACGGCAAAAAATTTCCTCAAGATACTGTTAAAACATAATTAAGCGATAACATTGGCACAGGAATACTGTGATGACCTTAGAGTGAACAATGTGGGTTATTTTACACTTGAGACAGGGAACATATATTGAATCATGTCCCTACCTTATCTGCAGCCTAAAGATTTCATGTCAGTCACCTGAATGTGGCTTTGATGAGTGACCCCGGGGAATTAAAACATCCTCATGCTGTTCGGACATGAATAGAAAGATGCTGATTATCTACTGAAGCAGGCTGCTGATAATTAAAATTGTGGCGTGGAAGGAATGTTTGTGGAATAAGCTTGCATGTGATAAGAGATATTCCTTTTGAACATATGGATAAAGGAGAGACAGAGGTTCATTTTTGTCCATATGGAGTTGTGTTGAGGCTACCCTGCACTGAATTCCATGTGGACATCTTGGCTGTTCCTCAGAACTTGGGTCCATTTCCATAACTTTTATTTTCCACGCCTATGCCTGGGTTTGTACTGACCCCACATGTCCTTTGGGATCTTTGATTATTCGTACACTGAGACCTGAATGCAAAACCAGTGCCTTTTGATTGAGAGGCTGCACAGAACTATATAGAAGGCAACATGGGCAGTTTCAAGGTCTTCTTTCCCAGGAAGATGTTGATGTAACCCCCTTTGCCTGTTCGGGAGATTAAAACCAGAGGTGACAGCTTTGAAAAAAGGATCACCACATGATAGAAATCTCCACCATTTCAGTCATGACATGCATATTGGACTGTGATGTATGGATGTTTGAGTGTCTTATGGTAAAAATACAGAGGAATGGGATGTATGTTCTGTATACCTCCTACTTTGAAGTTATGGCACAATGTGCCATGATTTGATTGATCTGACTTGATTCTGTGGAAGAAGTATTCAGGTCCTTGGCTTAAAGGTCCATTGTGTGAGATTTAGCTTTTGTTTTGTCTTCTTCTATAAAGTCCACTATGTTGCACTACAATTTGTCTACAGCAGCCTAGAAGGGACAGACTAAACACTAGCTCTAGATTTTACATTGTGTGCAAGTGTCTTGCAACCACTGTTGTTCCCCCTTCACGCTAGGAAGGAGAGGGCAAGGTGTGGGGATTGCAATCAGCAATTGATTAGTCCTAGTTCTTTACATAAAAGTACTGTACTGTAAGTAAAAAATATGCCAATACAAATGTAATGCATTTAAACTCCTACCTAAGTAATAAAAAAGTATTACCAGCAAAATGTACTTAGAGTAAATGAATTAATGTACTCTTTCTGCACAAAAATGGCCCCTGTGACTGATAATGCATCCATCCATTTTCTGTTACTGCTTATCTTAATCAGGGTCATGATTTTGGTAGGCTGGTCCAGTTGTTTCCAACCTGTCGGTCTGGCTCCCTCCAAAGAGTCACAAGAATAATCTGAGGGGATGTGAAATGATTAATGGGGCAGGAAAGTTGACCTGTTTAAGAGGGGTCACAGGCCAAAAAATTTGGGAACTACTGGTATAATCTTTAAATGAATTTATATTGTAAAATATTAATTTTACTAGTTACTAGTAATGAATTATTTCGTAATTATAGATTATTATAGATAATTAGCTATTTTGAACTGCCACGTTTTTACAGTAGCTCATAAAAGACAAACTGATCACTAGGAGAGAGGGTCTATTGAAGGTTACCATTTCTTACAATAGTTACTTTCCACCACTGGCTCAGCAATTACAGGCATATGCTTTTGTTCTAGTGATGTTCTACATCTGTATTAACTCTTAATCTTAATTTAATCGTAACTTAAAGAATACTAAGGTCAACAGAAGAGTGCAAATTCTAGTGCTATTCAACAACCAAAGCCAGAATATATGCAAATTGTTCTTATGAAAGAAAATATCTGCACAACAAACTACATTTGTTGTTTTTTGTTGAGCACCGCTTGCATTCGTACAAACCGTTTGCATTTTAAATTTGTATCAATACAATCCAAAGCCCTCACAGAGAGCTTCATTAACGTTGCATAATTCGTCAACATTAAAGCAGTTGTCATGTTCAGTTTCTGTGATCGACTGCTTATCATCTGTCACAGATGTTCCGAAAGTGTTACATAAATGATGCTATGATGCTATGTTTAGAAATGCTTGGGTAATTAATTTTATATCACACATAATGGATTATTACTTTAACATATTCCACAGTTCACTAAGCAGTTCAGGTCACCTGAACTCGCTCTAATTTTAATGTCTGTATTACTAATGGAAAGGTATTCTCCATGATATAGCATTTTAAATGGACCTGACCGAATAGTAAATGAACCACATCCATCTTTGTGACACTGCATTGCAGGGTACTTTCCTCCAGAATCATCTCTAGATGACCTTGCTATTTAAAGTTTCTTGTTGATGCACTGTCTTACACCTGGAGGTGGGTTCATTTAATCACCAATGATTTTGAAAGAGAGATAAAAACAGCTTGTGCTGTTAGTGCGTCTGTGCGATGCAGATAGAACAACAAAGTGACTGAAAGCAGTTTATCTAAACAAATTCTCAGACTCATCTACAGACGATATAATTTGAGTTTTCGGTGCAATCTCGTCACCTTTATCGTCATCATAAATCTGACAGTGAGCCTGATGCACAAAATCTGACTAGTTTAAGGTAACTAAGGTAACTATCACTATGTTGGCTTTACCTCGACAGTACTGTCAGTGGATTTTGCCACTGACTACAAATTTTCCTTCTTCCCCTTGCTCCTTAAATGCAACTTTAACACTACCCTTCTCCCTGAGACTGTGCAGCTCACATTATTTTTGGCATCTTTGTGACGATACCTCAGGTGCAAGGAACACATCTCAGCACGTTCATTAAATCAGATTTTGAAGGCTGCGGTCATTAATACAAGGTTACACCAAGGTTTTTCTTTTTGTGTTACTGAACGTGTCAGCAAGGTAACAGGACACATTTCTAAAGGTCTGGTCATATATATATATATATTTTTCTTATTGTCAACAAATCCCATGAAAAAAGACCAAAAACTATGATTCTACTAACAAGTATTTTCTATGTAGCCAAACCTGACATATCTTATTCCTCTGTTTCACAGAGCTCCATTGTCTTCCCAAAACTATTAAAAACGCATCAGTGAGCCACACTGTAGCACTGGGTGACATGTTTTTTCATTATGATGAACGTAGGCTCAGTAGCTTATTTTCAGTCAGTTCTATAAACACTATCCTGTTACCATAAATTCTCAATAATGCGCTTACATATGTATTATTCCATAGTTGCAAATAGTCCTGGGCAAATTCACTATTTACAACAGTTTGTTTTCCTAGAACAGCTGTGGACTGCAGTCTGGACAAAACTTTCAACAATTAGGCTTTTTTTTTCTTGTGTGTGACCTGTTTTTAAAGATGTTCAGGGGGTATAAATGCACACTCTTTGACTAATAAACACAAAGCTGTACGAACAGTTTGTAGTGTTCTCTTTCTTTCGCTCCCTTCCGCCCGCTCGATAATGTTGAGGCAATCTATCAGTTTGGCGCTGCTATCTTTAAAGGACACATACTGAAGTGTATGTCAAAATCAGAGGGAGTTGCTGAGGTTCATTACTGAATCCAATTATTTTCCAGAAGCCCAAAACAACCTGAATGTTGTTGATAGATACATGTATATACCAACATAAATATTCATGCCTTTAATAAGCAATATTTCCCTTAAGCAACTAACAAATTATGAGATATCCACTCAAATTCTAAAAAGGCCTCAAAATGTTTTTCTATCACTTACCCAGAACATAACAGTTTTCCACAAGAGACACTTGTCCTGAAGGGAAAAAAAAAAAATGCTATATTTTTCCCAGCCACTATACTTTAAAAGACCTTGTTTTAGTTAGTTTGGGATCAAATGCAAAGAAGCCTCAAAGACACAGCTGTAAATAGTTGACACTAAATTTAATACAAATAGAGTTTGGTTCACATTGACTTTGTACCTAAGTAGAGCGAATATAATATTATGCTAATTTAAAGCAACACAGTGTTTCTACATAAAATGACTGATTTTAAATTATGTCAAAGCTACGCTGACTTATAATCAGGTGAAAGGTGCCTCTGTCATTCCCACTGTAAGACCTGTACGCCTGTTTCTGCACCATGAGCTCTGAGTGCAATCATCCGAGTGATGTAACGCTTTACGGCACAAAGTCATTATTTTAGCAAAAGATGTATAATCATATTTTATATTGAAAATGTTTTCTGGTTGTCCTCGTGTTGCTCTACATCAGTTCTCAGTGAGTTACAGTTTCCTGATGGGCAGTAATATAAAAATTGCTGCAAAGTTGTGGCTGCTGTTAGCTAATGTTAGTTCAGTTTGTTAGCCAGGCTGCCAGGAGGTTGACAGTGGAAACTAAGAAGAGAAAGACTGAGTGAGCAAGAAGTTGCTGGACAAGACTAAATCTAGGTATAATTCCCTCGGAGCCCAGGCAGACACAAGAGGCTTTCTTGTTACTGTTTTTTTTTTTTTTTTTTGAAGGCACTGTGAAAACTAAACAGCGTTGACAAAAATATAAACTAAGTGAGCTTAACATAAACAATACCATGCATAACATGTGGAATTTATGAAATAGTTACACAACAGTTATACAAAGCAAAATACCGGCAAACAAAACAAAATACCTTATTGGCTGCATGCTACGAACAGGAATAGTCTTTGAGTCTTCAGAGATTCCCTCATAACTGCTAACATAAAAATAAATCCTGTTGTGACAAGCATTAAACTTTCACCACAGCGCAAATGTGCATGATTATGTCTTGGTTGCTGCCATGAGTCAAACCCACGCGAGAGCAGCCCAACAAGACCTGCCAAATCAATTCTAATTTTGACATTGGTAAAAAGTTAACAAATTATGCAGTTATGTAAATAATATAAACAAAACAATTATACGAGAGATGACTGTGAAATATCAGGCTAAAAGACAGACGCAGTCAGGCTTCTTGGTGTTGGAGTAGTAAGTGATATTAGCTGACTGCTGAGTCTTGTATTGTTGCATTTGCTTGATCTTTGGCAAATTGCACACATACAGCTATCCATATATACAACAGTGGTTTTGCACTGGGGCTGCTAAATCACAAAAACACTAATTTCTACACAATGTTGCTTTAAATATCAAAGATGCGCGGTATCAAGCAGCAATACTGTGCAACAACAAACACAGACATTATGATTTTCAGCACAGAGTACTTATTGCATAATGCATGCGTGCTAAAAGTTCCTATAGTTTAAATAAATGTTGGATTCTGATGAATGGATTTGCATATAAATTCATGCCCTGTGATTTCGTTCACTTCACGACAACCATCACAGTATAACACTTTCCCTCTTTTTTCTGCCTCCCTGTTCGTTTCTTGGCATTGCACAGGCTGTGACTGAACTCCTTCCACTCTTCACAGAGTACTGATCTACGCCAGTCTGACAATGTTACAATGTGTTCTGCCTCACAGGTTATGTGAACAAAATCTTGAATTGCCAGTTAATGGAATGATCAGACGATAATATATGTGCTATATAAGTAGAAGGACTACAACTCAATTTTCACATTTTCTTGTGATGAAATGCATGATGTAGTAATGATGTACTTTATATATCTTATAAAATGTGCAGGTCAGAACGTTGGGTCTGATACATTTCATGTAGCAAACCTGGGCTTGAACTTGTGCTGTAAATGTTTCCACATAATTAACTTTCAAACACGGATGTTAATGAACAAGTGAAGAATAAAGAATAAGAGATGGTGTTTCCCATTTACTGATCACTGAATGTTAAGGTCATTGCAGAGGATTTGATGATTATACCCACACTAAATTATATGCGTATATTAGTCACAAGTTGTAATAAAACTTGTAAAAGACCAAGCCTGTTGAGGTATGCTTAAAAGATCAAATCCTCTCATTCTGTCACTATGCATTATGATTTTGTCCTTCTCCTACAGTGATGAAATACAGGGGGCAAACAAAATATCATCGCCGAAAGGGTTTTGAAGTAATTTAATCACACTTACAGGGACTGCTACAAAAAGGTGGATAATTTCAGGTTCATTACTGATTAGTAATTTGTCTGCTTTGAAAGACAACCACTGTTTTGATATATTATTTGTGTGGAAATTGCAGGTGTGTGAAATGATTTAGTGTGTAATGAGAAGCAGTGAGTTTTCTCTGATGCAAACACAGACAGGTTTCATGAACAAATGGTTATTACATTACATACGGCATACTCTTGTTTATTCTGTTTAATGCTCTCCAACACCCAACATGATCAAGATCAGTTCATAGTTCACACAGACACTGCAGACTGACCCTGTCTTGAACTCAGGCTGAAACATATGGTTCAACCCTCAATTATGCATGACTAAATCTCCCCTCTTTTTGAGGAAATGAGCACAGAGTGTTATTTTGGTATAAGGTGACCTCTTTAGCAGTGATAACATTTGATGAGCATCAGGATAACTTCAGCCTGTAAACATGGGAGCTGCTAATTCTATTTCCCTTTCATTGATGTTTTGGTTTTGACAAAGGTCACATAGATTCAACTTTCTAGTAGATGATTTTTTTAAAAAATTTTTTTTTTTTGTTAAAGCAAAGTGTCATCGCTATTTTGAAATACCTACTGTGACAGACTGATTTAAATATCTCCTTTTCAGATTTGCAGATGAAGAGTGGGCTGGTGTCCTTTGAAATTCTGCAGTAATGTCAAGGGAATTTGTACCAGACTCATCCAATTCAAGATTTGAATAGAATGCATTGAATAGCTTCAGCAATCCACTGAGCAAACGCTTAAAGACACTCCAGAGTGCTGGAGGATGGTGCGGCAAAAGCTCTATAATTAGTGTGCTACATCGAGCTATGCAGAGTAATGAATTGCTGGATGTAGGGGCAATATACCATAATACAATCAAGTGGTTGAAGTGAAGATTCAAGTCAACAATATTTGTGGAGGCTAATATCACATGCCGTACAATATCTCAAAGGGCCTTTGGGGCCAGGAATGGAAAAAAAAAAAAAAAAAGCACAATAATTACACAAAGAAAAGTGAGTAATTTTAAAGAGGCATCCCTTTGATAGACAGAAAATCTACTAGAATTTAAAATAAAGTTATGTAGCTTTGTTTTTTGGCTTCTACAACTAATGTGGAATACTATAATTGGACTGAGGTCTATTTCACAAAAATGCAACAATCTTCACTTGAAGCTATTGACTATGTTGTATTTGAATCAAAAATATATAGAATTAAATAAATTCCAGCTCCACAATTAATTCATTTTAAAGTCCAGAGGGTTCTTCTATTTAATTCCCAGCAGATCAAAAGACGTCTGGTTGCCAGCTGTTTACATATTCAACAATGCACAATAATTTAAACTCAGCCAGTCTGTGCAGAACATCAGCCAGCCATGAATTAATTAAGGCTTTCTGCTCTGATAAGTACCAGCCAAGAAGAGAGGGTGCTGTGTTGAGTCTTTCAAGAGTGTATAATCGTTAACTTTGTGCTGAAGGGAATTTCACTCATTGAGTTGGTCCTCTCAAGAACGCTTGAACTACTTGCAAAATAATGCATGTTTGTCATGTTTGATCAGAAAGCACATAATTGGGAATTTCAGCTCATCTGGGTTGTAGTGTGATCGCAAATAAAAAAAGGTAAAAAAGTTTGAGTTACTTAGATTTACTAATTTCTAGGAATCCATTTTCATAGCCGATAAAAGGCCGCTCTCTGGAGGAGAGCATCAGTGTCAGGATTCCCTGGTTTACACAGTAATGAGATTGATAACTTCCTGATAAAACTGTACTGCTATATTAACTGAATGAATATGTGCTCTAACCCTCTACTGAAAACAAAACAAAACAACTGAAAAAACTGTATACATAATAGCACTATTAAAGCGAAAGGCAATCTCAATGGTCTCCCCTTCACTGCATGGAGGAATGGTCATTGTAGGACAGCTTAATGTCCACATCCAAAGTGCTCCCGCTTATTGCACAGCCATGAGCTAATGGTAGCTAGGAGGGAGTATAGTCCCATATCATTATTTGCAGACAACTCAATGGTTTTGGTAGAGAAAAAGAAATACCAACATAAGGTCTTTAGAATGCATCATATGATCAACAGCCTCTATGGACATAATGGCAGAGGCAAAGAGGACATTGACAGTGAAAGCTAAGAAGAGAAAAGGAGAAGGTTACAGAGCAAGTCGCTGGAGAGAGCTTTGTGAAAAACAAAGCTGAAAAGCTGATGCCAAGCTGGGCTTCTTGCTGTCGGACCAGCGAGTAATATTAGCTGGCTGCTTGTGTTGTTGCACTGGCTTGATGTTTGGCTGTTAGTAAAATTATCGACTCACTAGTTTTTGATCATACGTAATATAATCGTAGCAACTGCATATGCACAGGTGTCCATATTTACCACAGAGGTAATGCAGTCTGAAAGTGGGGGCGCCAAATCATAAAAATACCAATTTCAATGTCGTTTGAAACAGTAAATGTTATCATCTAAAGTTCTGCGAAGACAGACACATCATAAGATCATAACCACCATACTCAGTGCACTCACTTAAGGTTGTACCTGCAAAGTGGTCTGGATAATCTGGCTAAACTGTGTGCTTGTTTGTCACTCCTCATAGTTTTTGCCACGGCACTTATGCTGTAACATTGCCATACCGTCATTTGCCTTGATGAGTACAATGACATCGAAACTGACAGATGCGTCCAATATATGAAAGGCATAAAATGCAGCAATAAAGGTAAATTATCCCTTCGGTAACCACATTAACTGTTGCCACAGGTGGTGTTGAATTCCTTTGAACCAAGGATTTTCTCTGCATAAATTAGATGTTTGTTTTTTTTTTTTAAGCAAATTATTTCCTTTTAATGACTTGTTTGCCCCATCAGCATGTCAACTGTTACTGGAGCTTTATGTTCTTAAGCTGTGATGCTGTGATCACTGTGCAGACAATGAATTCAAAAGGGTATCAGTATCGCGCGTGTGCTTTTCTTACTCTGTGTATGTGTGTGTGTGTGTGTTGAGGGGGGTTGCAACTCAAACAGAAGCCACTTTAATCTCTGTCCTTGAGAGTAATCTTGCCTGTGTGCAAAATGGTTCACTTTATCAACTTGGTGGCAGCCTGCCCTGCCTGGAGTCTGGAGGCAGCAGAAGCAGCAGCAGCAGCAGCAGCAGCAGCGATGCTTTCCCCGTGACAGCTCAGAGAGAGCAACCAGACGATCGCCTTCTCCAGAGGCCCACTGAGTGCTGAGGAAGGACAAGGAAGAGACTATTTATGTTTTACTACTGCTGATCTAACACTGATCCATCATATGAATGACTGTTATCATTAGAAATCATTTTAAAGGCAGTCAAGGTTGTTATGTTCTGATGATTGATGGGTTTTTGAAGGAAGTTAGAATCAGATTCTTAAAGGTTTTGTATTGATTTTTGTATTACCTTTCTCTATCTGCATTACAGGAACAACGCCAAAGTAGGGGATGGGGTGGCAAACGTTTGAAGGCTAACTGGCAGAGTGTTAAAGTGTCTGCATGAAATGTGAGTGCGGTGCGTTAACGGAATAGGTTTGAGAAGTGCGTGGTGCCATTTTGAGAAATATGAAAGTTATATTAAGGATTGATACCCCTCCTGTGTCTGTCTGATTGATATGAAGCTAAAACAAAGGAATGGCTAGCTTAACTTTGCAGAAAGACTGGAAGCTTGGGGCAATAATTGGTGCTGCCAGCACCTCTAAAGCTCATCAATTATCACGTTCTATCTTAGCGTGATAACATATCGTTTTATCCGTATAAAAATAAGTTATAAACAAACAAAGTTGCAATCTTTCTAATAATAATCTGAGATAGCCTCTGGCTGTAGATATGACATACGGTATATTGTGTAGTATTGATCTTCTCATCTAATGCTCGAAAAGAATGTAAATATATTTTTAGCTGGACTTTACTGATTTTGGAACTGACAGCAGGTTCAGTCCTAACAATGTGATCATATGAGCGTTATCTGTCTCATCACTCAATTAATACAGTACTATAAGAACTTACTCACCTTTTCCTGGCATGCCGACTTGGCTCCTTGTAAACACAGCACAGTAATTTTCTTTGCCTTCACCCGACTATAAAAAATACTGTGCTTTCTGCAGATCCAGGGAACCTGCCTGAGGGCAAAAACAGCTGTTTTCTACGTTGCTCCTGACCAGCCGGCCCTCTCTGCCCTCAGCACCTACCTACAGCACTATGACTATAACCTGACAGCTTCTGTGTACTCACACTATCTCACAATTATCTTCATCCCTCAAGAATCTCAGTGTAAATCTAATTTCCATTTTTACTGGTAGGTAGTTTTAATATTTTAATTTAGACAAATTCTTATGGTTTTGTTTTTCTATGCAGCCTGCCTTTATGAAACAGTCATTTGAAATCCAAATAACGGTGCGTTTGTGCCTTTAAGAGTAAAGGCTGCATTAATATGGTCCATTTTGCCTGCAGCTTAAGCTAGTCATTAGCCTCTCTGTGTCTTACACTGTGAGGCTAAATTGGGTTAAGGAAAACACGCACACAACCAGGTTGAAAAACAGTGGAGGGCAGCCTTTAAATCAGGTCATCACCAAGGCAGAGTGTGTGTAAGATGTGCCTTTGGAGCAGATTGCACTCTGCTGGCCTGTATCCCATAACAACCACCCTCCAAAGGCAGCGGTCAAGAGCGCAACATGGACACCCCTGTGGTCACTCTTCATAACCCCTTTTTGAGGTTAAAAGAGGGTTTGATCAAGGGATCTGCCACCCCACCAACCCCCGGTCAAATGCAGACCGTGTGCTTCTTCATGTCTGGAGCTCCCAACGGATCCTTTTTGAAGACTGATCCCAATTACACAGCATTGAAGCTGCAACGATGGAACGTGGCTCCATATAGGATCTAAGGTCTTTTTGTATGTTCTGAACCCTGCTGTGATTGCATCAGTATTTGAATGAAAGATGGTATTTAAATGTGAGGCAACATTACACCAACCCTGTCACTTATCTATGAAGAAATCTGAAGGTTCCTGAGCAGAGTGCGAGGGTGAATCATTCACAGTTGTAATCTTTTGCAAGACATAATCTTTCTTTATTATTTGCTGTTGAGTGCCATCCCAGAAGTATTCATGGAATATTAAGATAATGCTAATAAAATGCTACAAATCAGTAAATGTCACGCTGAATCCTAAATTCTATTTAGAGAGCAAACAGGTTTCAGAGACAATCAGGCTGACATTCATCTGGTGTTTATTTAGTTGAAGCTATTTGTGGGTTTCATGGCTGTGTATTGTAGCCTCTGGTGAGTGGAAGTGTGTGTGTTGGAGGAACAATCAAGGGACTGTTCGAGGCTTGAACATCTGTTGTGAACAAATCAAAGTCACCATTACTGCTGTACACCATTTACGATAGCTTTTCTCCTTCCACAGTGTAGAACGTGTTTTAACACTAAAACTGCATCACACTTATGTGACACATTAAGGGTAATGACAAGAAACTCAAAGAAGAAACTTAAAGCTTGAGCATAATACCACTATTATGATTTTCATTTTTGATTATATTGTTTGGTTCCTTTTATATATTCATATTTGTTACTAACCTGATGAATTGCCCCTTACATTGTGCTTACAGTGCATGTCATTTTTATTTCTTTGTCTCTCACGATTCAAGCAGGGAAACAGGGAACACGAGGAGGAGGACCCCAATGCAGACTCAGACTTTAATGCAGAGGTTGAGCTGGATGCAGTTCTGCTTTATTACAAAACTCAAATGACTCATAGGATGGTGAGGCATGCGGAGGTCAAAAACAGAAGGTAGTCCAAAAAACCCGAACAGGATCAGGCATACAATCCAAAGACCAAAAGTCAGACAAGGTCCAGAAACACAGAAGGAGAACAAAACACTAGGAACAGATGAAACACTCGAACATGGTGCAAAGATGAACTGACCCTGAGATAAGGGAACACAAGGGCTCCGGTTGAAGAGTCTTTTTTGCTTAGTAAGGTTCCTAACTGAGGGAAATGACCCAGAAGTATGTACGTGGCAGCCATGATAAGAGCTGTTGGAATTCTTCAAATGTTAAGGAAAGGTGGTTCAGTGCTTCCTTTCTTATCTCCTTTAGCATAGGATACACCAGAGCATCCTTTACGAAAGGAAAGATGATAACGTCCTTTTACAATTCCTTCCTTCCAAAAAAAAAAAAAAAGCAAGACAACAACAAAAGAGACGTTTGCACCATTTGGCCATTCACAACCACACCTTTGTAAAAACCTTTGATTGATAAAAAAAAAAAGAGTGTAATGCAGACTTGTAGCAGGGAAAAAGGGAGAGAGCGTGTTGACGTAATAAAAACTTTCTTTGATCATAAAGCCTGATGTTGCTCTACAATTCTGTGGTTTATCAGTGCAGACTGGAGTCTGTGTTATATACGCTTGTCTCGTCTATGAAACCTGGCCTGCACTGCATTCTTATAAACTCTAATGAACTGTTCGTGGGCCATCTAGATGCTGTCACTCCCTCCACATCTCTAGCCATCCAGCAGTTCTCATGCATTAGTTCTGTGTTGTTGACTGCTTTGCCAGACAGAGGTGTTCAAGTTTGCTAAGTTAAACTTAACAGCTGTTAATGAGTAGCTACAAACTATTGTGGTCATTCAAATTAATATATAAAACATAAATATTGGACAACATTTAGAGTGCTGGTCAGTACCTTCTCCTTTTTCCAGTGTTCCTGCACAACATCATGTACTTTACTGTTGGTTACTAAGCATATCTTTCGCCATAACTTGCTAATATGCTCATATATTTTCGGCCAATATACTTTGTTATATATTATTTCAATTTTTTATTTCAGTTTTGAAGTCTTTTTTTTTTTTTTTTAACTGGGTTGTCCCAGTTTATATAACTGACATGAAACAACATGATCAAAATGCACAGGGAGAAGTACCTAAGATACACTTTTTGTAGTCCATGCTCTGAGAATTGTAGCTTCACCACAGATCCATGTCAATAACATCCACCATCCATCAAATCTGGCCCTGTGTAAATGCACTTCTGTGGATTGTCAATGCCGTGTGGTTGTCTTTTCCTAAGTTCTAATTAGTTTTTGTCATAAATCATGACATTTTCCATCAAAGTCAAGGAAAATTGTTTAGGAAAACAACATAAGACAAGACAATTTTGACTATTCAACAGTCAAAGACTACATACACTAGTGAGCACAGGATAATGAGATACAGGTGAAACTAATCATGGCTTAGCGGACAGTCCACAGCGGTAGGAAAGGAGAGGGGGTATTACAGAAGAAAACACTAAACATGAATCCCAAAACCATGACATTATCACTCAAAAAAGGACTGACTGCTATGACAAAACAGCCAGTCAGAGAGAACATATGTCTTTCTGGGCATATTGAGCTTAAGCACAAAATATGAAGAAACATTACTCTCTTAACAACTAACTCATATCCAACTTCTCAGCAAGTCAAGCAGTAAAACGCTGCCACAATCTTCCCACTCTGCTTCATGTTGCACAAAAGCCCTGCCTTATTGGTGTTTCTCTACATTGATTTTCCTATTCCACCGCAAAAAATCAAATCAAATTGCAGGAAATTATCAGTGATGCATTTCTCATTTCCAGCATGGTGACTGTGGTATGATAATAGCAGGCTTCTTGCTTTCTTACCCTCTTCACACTGAGAAAATCACTGAACCAAAACTTTAAGGTATGCTGCACCTGAACAATGGCAGAGAAAAAAAACACCATGAACTTTGATGTGAACTGTACCCAAGTGTACCTTGGACAAATGTGATTAAAGCTCACTATACTTGCATTAAAACAACCAGCATGGCAATAAGAGTGTTGTATCATCTAATGGGTCATTTAGATTAAGATATACTTTTTATTCTCTGTAATTCAGAGTGTAATGTTCATTAAATTGATTTGAGTGCACATCTACTGTTTATTTTTCCGCTGGCACTCTGAGTTTACAGCTACAACCACTCTCCCTAATGCAGATAAAGCTTTAAAGCTAAACCAACTTAGACAACCAGTGCTGCTGCCAGCTCTGGGCTTTGCCTCTCACCTCAACAGACAGGACATCACGTAGGAACCACGCATGTCACATTGACTTACCGCCAAGAAAGACAAAACCCACAAAAGAAGAAATTCAGTGCACATGAATGAGAGACACACAAATCAATTGGATGACAAACAAAAGGGTTTCACCGCCGTTGTGCAACGAAGCGTGGAAAAAGTCTAGGTAGGCAACAAAGAGGACCTGCAACTACCAACGCTTGTTTAAGGAGCACTTTGTATATCACCTCTTTTAAAGTCTTTTGAATCTGTGTCACCAGTTTTGATTGGTCCACTTTAGGTGAGAAACTTGATGCCTGTTCACACATCATTATTGTGAAAATCCCCAACATATATCGTTTGAATCTCTTGTGTAGTTTTGCACATTGTATAAATATAGGCATGTATAGAACAGGTGAAAATTGCAAGCCAAGCCAGTGAAAAAAAAAAAAAAAACTGAAACGAGAAAGGCAGATCATATGTCCACCTCCTTCCGTGGTGAGTTAGTGCTTCAGGGGAGGTGATCATTAGGAAAATAGGAGAGTGGGTGCAGGATGCTGGCTGAGAGATGGATAACTCTGTTAGGCATGGTAGACAGAGTTGCAGTGAAGGCAAGTAAACAGGTCAGACCTGTGGCACCCTTATGGGCATCTCAAACAGAGAGAGCTGCAGTTATTGGTTCCTCCACCGACTAATAATGATTAATGGAAACTTTGAGAGGAAAAAACAACAACAACAACAACAACAACAACAAAGCTGTCTGGGTTTGTATCAAGATTTGATATCACATCATCCTATTTTTCTTAGTTTTTTTTGTTGTTGTTTTTTTTTTTTTTTGCAGTGGGATAGAATAAATCTTTGTATCCTGTATACAGCAGCATGCATCCAAATACTGTACAAATCTTTATTGAGAGGGCTTTTGAAATAAATGTCAATAGCTGACCCATGTATCAATAAAACCTGCAAACAACCAGGGTTATTATTATTATTATTATTATTATTATTATTATTATTATTATTATTTTGCATATGGTCACATTGGTGCCAGGGGCAGAATCTAGGGACTGGTGACTCGAACCAGTTGAATAGCAAGGTTTTCTCTGCAAAAACGTTGACAAAAAAGTATCCTTGGTACCCTATCAAGAGGTTATGTAGTTATCCATGCATATAAATTGATTGCAATGTATTGTATTTTTTTGTATAATGGAAATAAACATTCTTACATGTGTTCAGTCTGTAAAACTTAATTATTCAGTGATGCCTGCTGTCTGAGCACAGTATCTAAAGCGACATAAGAGATTACTGAGAGACATTTGAATGTTCATATGTACTTGACTCACAGGAGGTCTGTCAGATTGTCCTAGATTTGGGAGATTACTGCTGCATAAAAAAAGCTGATGGAGTTTAAAGGCAACTGTATACTACAATCAAAATGAAAAGGCGTTCTTGTAGACAATGTGGTGGATCATTGATGAAGAACGCACCACGATGCACATGCCAGCCACACAGTAACTTCATTGGTTTTCAGATGTGATGCATGCTTCTAGTTTACATGGTTTTAAAGTATGTCCACTTTAGGCAGATGGACACCAGAGTGTGACAGCAGAATGAATCACTTCCTTGGAAAGAAGTCAAACCACTGAGTCAGCTACTGAATGCACAAGATCCACTAAAAAGTTTTCTTTTTTTCCAAATTGTAGATTTTCACTTCCATTCATAATGTTCCAAATGGAATACATATGGCAACTGCAATAATTTATTGCTGATTATCTTCCACATGAGCACTGTACTTTTGAAAATGACAATCATCATGATTATATATTATATATATCTGATGTACGGCATTGACACAGTGACACATTCAAACTCAGTACATCTGCTGATGTGTTGGTTATTTGATTGGGGCAATATCTGTGTGTGCAGGGACATAGAAACATTCATAAAATCTTCAATTCAAATGGCCACACCAGCTGGGGACGTGACGTTAGTTGTCGCTTGTACCATCTGTGACTTGAGCTGTTCCTTTGTTAACCCCCACGTTACTTACGTGTTATGATTCTTGTAATCGTGGGATAGAGAGTGATGAGATTACAGGATTACTTGCTGTGAGTTTTGACAGTCATTCATTGTTTTCACATGTAGACTCATGAAACACAGAGTACTAACATTGACTAGATCCTCGTTTTTATAATACAGGAAGAAGAATACAGGAAGAATGCATCAGTATGGGTGAGATGCTGACAGTGATCACTGTTTCAGTGATTTAGCAAGCTAGGCTAGTTAGCTTCCATTTTCCCAGTGGGAAACAAATACCACACAGTGTTAAATGCTTTAAGATTTAATGAGATAAAAATGAAGTACACTTGAAAAGGTAGGGAAAGAAATACTGTATGAGTATCAGCATTCATGCAATATGTCTAAA
The DNA here is from genome assembly GCA_028641955.1 of Protonibea diacanthus. Taxonomy (NCBI): domain Eukaryota; kingdom Metazoa; phylum Chordata; class Actinopteri; family Sciaenidae; genus Protonibea; species Protonibea diacanthus. The sequence goes on from CM053989.1 coordinate 15,013,924, forward strand.
AACTGTTAAACATCTCGGAATACACAGAATTTATATATATATATATACAGAATTTATTTATACAGAATTTTTATATATATTGTATATATATTTTTATATTATATATATATATATATATATAATGCTGAGAAGTGAGAAAACACAACCAAATACAGAAATACTTTTATTCTCTTTTGAAAAATTCAAAAAAACAAAAACATAGCTGTACTATCATTATGTTTTACTTTATATTTCTTCACAATAAAAGTGAGAATTCAAATTTCTGTTCAACTTCATCTTTACAGAAACTTTTATTTATCATACAGCCAACTTGAATCATTGAGAAAAATAGACAAAAATGCATTCATGTAATTATATAAATGACAAAAGGTTTTGGGATGTGACAGATTGATGGCAGAAGATGTTTGTTTCACTGCTTTTGGAAGATCATCAAACCAGCTGGCACACAATCCCCTCCTCATCTGCTGCAAAAAAAATCCTCACCACTGTGTTTTTTTTTGTCTTTGGATGTGTTGCCAGTTATTATTGTATCTTTATTGCACACAGCCAGAGCGCATGTTGTGTAACTTTTTTTTTTTTTTTTTACCACTGGAGTTTGCACACAGCCTAGTCATATGAGTATTCCATTTGCGGATTCCACCCAAACCTCTACTTGACAGCCTTTGAGTAAATGCCAAATTTGATTTTTTAATTTAGTGTACAGAGTCTAAAGGACCTTTGGGAAACAGTGCCTCTCACTCCGTAAGGAAAGTGAGAAAGATTAGAGGTAATCAGCTCCTCCCACTGCATTCAATCTCCACTCCTTGCTCCTTGATACACTTTGTTGTTTACCATGAGAAATAACTTTAAAGCCATGAGAGGCATCGTGGAGAGAGCAATGCCAATACACTAAGTCACTGGGAAAGACTCCAGCCTACTGTCATGCAATATAATGAAAATGCTTGTGTTTGATGTTTGATAGGGTACAAAAGAAAACTAAAACAATGATGAAATTGGACTATGGTGTCAAACTTATGAGTATATGCTAATCTAACTTCATTTAATTAACACACTCACACACATATTTACCCAAGAGTTTTGCATATTAAAACAGCTTTACAGTTCATTCTAGAGAATCCTGTGTGAATCCCGTGTGAAAAGTTGGCGTTTGCATCACAAATAGTTCTACACATATCTGCTGTGTATTGATTTAGGCAAATAAAACAGATATCTGAGTTCAATTATACAATCAATTCCTTGTGCCTCTTGATGTTCTTTAATCACACCTTCCAACACTGCAGTCTCTCAGCAGAGAAGGAAACTGAAGCTCATTAGCACAGATGATCTGTAATTGATGCCTGAAACGTATACCAAAACATTAGTTAATATTCCAAATCCAGCACTTGCAGCAGAACTAACAGACGCAAGAGCACAAACAAATATGTCTCCTCTGATGTTCTGAGGTGTGGGGAGTGGTATGGTTCAGCAACAAGCGCGATGAGATTGACAGAAGTCTAAGGAAGGTGTTGTTTACAAACACAGTGAACTTCTAACTTGAAGTTACTTATCATGAGGGAATAAATCATGCCCTGATGGTGCAATTTTAGGAAGACAGGTCATCCCCAATAATTTCATATTAATGATCTGTCGAGCTTTTAATTAAATATCAAGCACCTGTCACAGTCTCATCCTTCAGCAACACTGATGCACTGCAGCCCGTCTACTACCTGAAATCTACATTACATTGATTCACACTTTTGTTGACTTGCTAGTCACATTTAAGAAGTTAATGCTGTCCAAACATATTTACTTACAGCTGAGGTCGGCCATTACAGATGCAGTAAATTGGAAGATGCCAAAATTAGGCCGAAACTAATCTGTCAGCTGCATCAGTTCAGGAATGTGTGTGTATGTGTGTGTGTGTAACACAGGTTCACTGAGAGGTTAGCAATACAAGCAGCCTATCGATAACTGTGTTTTTATACTGACACAAAGAAAAGAAATGCAATGTCAAACAACAAGACTTTTATGGAAATCAAAGCTGTTTTGTTGAAAACATGTACTTCATCTCACCATTGATTAACTGTTACATATATCAGGGTAGATATATATATATATATATAGATAGATAGATAGATAGATAGATAGATAGATAGATAGATAGATAGATAGATAGATAGATAGATAGATAGATAGATAGATAGATAGATAGATAGATAGATAAAATATAAATAAATGAAATGTAGTTGACCTCAAATAGAAACAGAAGCTAATCATTCCTGGAGCTGAACTGAGCAAAGACTTAACAGAGACAAGACTGAATTGATGAAGGTTAATTACAATTACACACTTGTGAATCACTGTAATATTGTCAGGAAGACTGCACCTACCTAACTATTACTAGGCATGAAATAGTTTTCAGTTTGAAACCACGATATCTGAAATTAAACATAAGAATTCAGTTGATTAGATTTTTTGTAAAGGGAGGGGAGGGACTCTGCTGACTTCATATTAATAATGTTTTGTTTTTCTGAGGTTGGAAGTCACTGTTGCTATTATGATCACGGATCACAGCACATTCACACACAGCATACCCCTTTCTCAGAACACTACTCAGGTCAAGATGTCATATTAAAGAATAAATATGTTTTTGACAAGTTTTATTTTTGTAGTTTGGGTCATAAAAAAAGGTCATAGAGATTTTAAAACCGCAACATTTCCCAACAACAACAAAAAAGTCTGAAAAGAAGAAACAGTGAGATAATCATCCAAACTGTCTGTTGTAAACATCTATCACAGTTTCTATTGCAGCTGACTTGCACAATGTTTGCAGACATTTTAGGCGCAGTCACTTTCAGTTTCACCACCAATTAACTGTTTCAGATAGCATGACAAAACCGGTGGCTTGTTTATATCCTGTATAATGGCCTGCAATACCTGCTTCTGTTCTGACCTCACTGTAGCAATTTTGCTGAGTTACCTGATATCAGCAATTATTTTGGCGAGTACAAAATGTGAAAATAAGACAAGCAGGACAAGACAAGTTATAATAAAGCAGAATTATTCATCAGAAGAGCCAAAAAGGTTTCTTAAGTTACAGGATACTGCACACTGTAGCAGCACTCAGATGTGTACTGAAAATTCCGCATGGTTTGAGTCAAATCAAAATTTGATGAGCTTGCTTGATGAGTATTGTTATTAAGGGAGTCAGTAGAAATGAAAGGTGTTTGATAGTTGCAGGAGTCTGACAGTGTGGGGGGTCATCATAACAGAGCTGAGGGCATGGCCTGAGGCACACTGGAGGTATCTCTGACCAACTCCTCTCTCCTCTTTCATGTCCTTTCCTCTTCGCCATGGCCCAGGCCACAGACACAGACGTCTCTGTCCTCCCTTTGCCAGCTGGGTGAGACTCTGATAACAGCATTTCTCCACACTAAGGTGCTGATGGAAATTCATGTAATAGCTTCATTAATGGCCTGAACCCAACTCTGTAATGAAGTAATTTGATTTTTCTAATGTTTTATATTATAGGTTTGTGCGCAAATGCAGACTCATTAGTGTAATTAATGTTTTAATGAACACACGGCGCAGAGAGATAATTTTCTTTTATAATTATAAATGTCCAATCACCATTTCTATTGATCATAGCAAAGCAACATTTTGCCGTGAGTTCATGCAGATGCAATTCTGTAAACTTCAACAAGCATCACCTTACTTCTGCATAAAGTTATGTCCTACTTATACTTTAATGACCAATATATCTTCATATACTGCTCATATCAAGCCACTGTAATTAAAAGCAAAGGGTTGTCCCTAGGGGCTCGGGCTGAGTGGATTTGCTGCCAGTAAAGAGTTCTGTTTGTGTGTGCAGAAAAACAAAACAACAAAGAAAAAAAAAAAAAAAAAACAGGAAGCTCCTTAACTAAGTAACAGGAGCACTCAGTCTGAGACCATTCAGCTGGCAATTCTCTTCTGTCAGGGAGAATCAGCCAATCTTGAACTGTAAATGGTTTACTCTGTTGCCACTGAATCGACATCGCCTCTCTCTTGAGTTCTTGGAATTAGTCGAGCAAATGGAAATGCAGTGGGAATTTATTCTCAGGGTTGTAGTGCTTCATTTTTTCTCCCTTAGTTCCTTTTTTGTGGGACACTGGGTAAGTACAAACATCATTATCCCTGGTTTCATATGCTTTTTAATATTCATTATACAAGAAATATATTGTCAAAACATCTTTGAACTCCTTGTGGATATGAAGCTTAATGTAATTTTTGATGTAAACAGATTTCAGCGCCAACGGCCCCATAATATTCAAGTGCAGTACTCTAGATCTTGGCATTTTTAGAATAGACATGTTGGAATTGGCAAATAAACAAAACTCTTGATTATACAATACAGATAATATATAAGATGTTTTTGTTTTTTTATTTTATACATATAAATTCACTGTTTACAGCCACTCTGTGCACCATCTGGAACCATTTAGCACACTCTAATACTGTAGTTAAACAAGAGTTATAGGGTCCTTTCGCACAAATCACAAACAGCTGAACTTCGCACCTTAAACCACAAACAGCCGAACCTCTGTGAAAGGAGCTCTCAGTCATGATCAACCTGAGCACGGTTTGATTTGTTTCTAGTATCACAACGTATTTTTGGATGGTTTGGTTCGGACCAATCACAGGAAAAAGGAAAACCAGCAAAACAAAATGAGTTGAGAGAAAGAGATAGAAGAACTGAGTTGACTTTACAGCATGTCACTGACGCACGTCTCACCTGTCTACAGAATAATCAGTTGCAAGGATAGGGAGACGCAGCTCACGCAGGTGACGATGACAGTCCTGCAGTGTGCTCGCACAATTGAAATGTGATAACAAAGCAAACCTTATGTAACAAAAACACAAACCTTGATCCAGACTTTCATATGTGAAAAGGCTTTTAGTCTGTAGTATCATGAAATACTCTTTTTACCTGAATTACCTGACTTTCAACAGACACAGTTAGACATGAATCTAATGAATGCTCACATGTAGCTTGTTCTATATCATCATTGCCCGATTTTAAACAACAACAAACATACAGACAAGGTGTCCAAGGAGTTGTCTAAGGTCAAAAACAGAGCGTGCTCTTGATTGAAGATTAGACTGAGGGCAAAAGTCCCATAAAACAAACAAAAAGTGTGTGAAGGACAGGACTAGGAGAGCATCACAAGGGAAGGTATCTACTAAGTATCTACTAATCTTGGTGGGCGACAGACCAGCCATGCATGCAATCAAATATCAAATATCTTGAATATGTTCTTTCTGTTCTTTTAAAGTGGGGGGTATATATTTAAGGAAAATGCCTTACTGTCCTAATACCCTCTGACTTCACTGCAAATTGATCTACAACGTGATAATTGAACTTTAATTGTCTTTGCAACAATGTGTGCCAGAACAGACAATGTGTAAATAAGTATATTTAAGACCTTTATCCCACGCACAGCAGCAAACAGGGGATCCTCCAGTGAGCAAAGGATTCTTCGTCTGTGGCACAAAAATGACAGATGTATCTGGTTTTGTTTGTATGAAAGGTTACACGCTGACAGCTTGACAGAAATGCACGCATGAACCAAGCAACAGTGCATTTTTTTTTATTACCATACCACTTTTAGCTGTCAAAGAGAATAAAGATATCACACACTGCTTATCAAATAAAAAAAAAGTGCATGTCACAGCAACAGGAGGAATATTCTCTGATTTTATCCTTCTCCTCGTATGTGGCGATACACTAGTTTGGCTGTTTAGATATACTATCATTTAGGACAGCCATTCACTGACTAATGATAAGCCCTTACATATTCTATTGTGTGTGTCAGTGTGTAATGCGTGAAGCACAGCTTGTTCACGTGATATTACTCTGCTGCTGCGCTTTCATACCGTGAGATGAACAGACAGGCTGACCTTTCAGTCACTCTGCTGTTGGGAGCCAACAGAGCACTGCCAGGGTGCATGGCAAGCCTTTTGTGTCGACAAGACAGCTGAATAACAATGCAATAGCAACGTTCTGCTCTGATCCAATCGCAATCACAAAGTCTTGTTTTGTACCAACGTTTTGTAAAATCAAATCCAAGTCATATAAAGATAACGCACTTTTCCTGCCATTTTCATTAGTAATATAGGAACACATAAAAAGAATCACAGCCGCCTGGGTAAAACGGGGCATGTTCTACTTAAGCCCGTTAAATAGAAAATTTGTTTATTTGAATTTTTCAAAGTACTTTGATAAGGCGGTGAAACAGTCTTGGCCCTCCTGCTGAGGTGCCTCCTAACAATTACATTAAAAACACATAATGCAAATTATTAGTGTTAAAATATCTGTAAAAAAAAAACAAACAAAAACAACAACAACAAAAAACACGTTTGGATGAACTGCTGTAGAGAGCCTGTAGAGAGTCTATAAACTTCACATACAACTGCAACAACTTACATTTGTAGTATAAAGGGAGGATTCAACTAAAATATCAAATCTAATCTTTTCTGTTTTCGTCTTTCTGCTTTATACAAACAAGAAATACTCTTACTTGCTTTCTGGTTGAGAGTTAGATGAGAAGATGGACACCACTCTCATATACAGTATGATGTTTACTGTACATATACAGCCAACCACTTGTTAGCTTAGCTTAGCACAAAGACTGAAAACAGGAGGAAACTGCAAGCGTGGTTGTATCCAAAAGCAAACAAACAAATTTTAAATTCTCCCTGAAACAAACAAAAAAATGTAAATAGCAATTACCCCCAGTTTTACTGCAGGTTATGTGCTGGACTATTTCTTGGCTGCTAGCATACTAGTTGCCTGGCAACAGAGAAAATGGCAAGAAAAGAAAATTTGAAGTCTTTCTCTTTTGTGTTGTGTGAACGGACCCTTTAAAAATCATCTGCTCATATATTTATGAGTGAGATGGATTTTCAAGTGTCATCCCTGTACTGTTGACTCTCGAGGCTGTGGACGTGAATCTAAGCAGACAGTAGTTTTGACAGTGAAGCTGGGCCAAATGAGAGAGGGCTGAGCTAATAGCAGCCTTAGGTGTACTTCCATGGACAGTGCTCTCTCTCAAGGTCATGGCGAACGCTTTCGAGCAGCGATAGGCTGCTTATCTCCTCCTCGGGCAAGACTAGGTACCTCCATTAATCAACCAGTGTTAGTTACAGAGGTAAAGCTCCAAGTGAATGGCCAAGTCAAGGTTTGTGTTTGCATATAAACATATGCACATACATTTGAGCTTTCCTATGATTTCAAGGTCTGAATGTGGTGTCTATCTTGGCATGGAGATACATTACAACCAACGGGGACCTGTCCTTACAGTATAGCAATCCTCCATGATGCTTGATGACATGACCTTTGGGTAAAGGATCACCAGTATCCAGCTACTGTAAAAATGTGTAAATGTAGTATAGAATGAGATAAGTAAGCCAAAAATATTATGTCTGCTAAGGTTGATATTAAAAATGTAGACATTATTGTAGACTACTTTATTTTCCACCAGTGAGGTATAGTGTGCACTGCATGCGGTGCATCATCAGCTGCCGTTGCAGGCTGCAGGAGTAAAGTCTGTGCACTCCGCTTCAAGATAAAGGATCAAGATAAATGATGAAGTAAGGAAGTTGGGTACATTCATCGACAACACAATTGCCTAACTCTACCCTATCTCTCGAGCTCTCTCTGTCACTGTCTCAAGGTGTAGTGTACTGGAAAATGGAGCTTGCTTGACTAAGCCCCCTTTATTAGTTTTTCTTTTTTATAGGGTGTGATTTGCACAAATAATTTCCTGGTCTCCATATGTTCGATATGGGCCAGCGCTCAGGTTTTCCCGCTCAAATTAGCACTCGTGCTGCAAGGCAGAGCTGTGTTCTTGTGTGTCCGCTGTGCACATTACACCTGCACGTAAACAGTTCTTCAGGGCACTACATAATGCAGGTTTAAATACACTAATTGATATTAGAGGTTTAATGGTAAAGTCATGGTTCAGTTCATAGCTCAGAGTCATCCCCGCAATTCTTACCATTGCTTGACTGGCTTGTTGTGTTAACCTCAGCACATGTTGCATACATCAATCCTACTTTCTAACGTACTGTTCTTCCAATTTTCCCAGGAGACTCATGTTTAACCCTTTCCCAGTTTCTTCCTGAGGTCACAATTTTTCACATTTTTCCAAATGTTCACACCTTGTTTTTCCTTTTCTTATCACAATCTCTACAGTTTGAATAAGAGAAATAAATACTCAGTGAATGAAAACTGATAAATTAGCATTAGGTTGTGCCAGATATTCATAAAGTTCATGCTAGAGGGACAAATTATTCTTTATCCTTTCCTGATTTATTCAACATAAAAATGTTGTTGCAGTGTACTTATTATTAAGTTATTTCCATTCCTTAAAAGTCACTAGAATGCAGCAAACAAAAGCTCTGAAACACCCCGATCACTTGTTTTGCTTTCGAACTGCACCTCATTTCTAAGGTCTCAAGGTTGGCAAATACAACCTTGATTCTGAAAAAGTTGGGCAATAAAACAAATTTATCCTGGAGGACATGACGACCATGATTTCTAGCAACAATCTGAAATGTGGACTTGTCAGTCCACAGCATATTTTTCCACTTTCTGTCAGTCCATATCAGACGAATCTGTGTACAGAGAAGTTGGTATGTTGCTGATATATGGCTTTCACTTTGTATGGTAGAGTCTTAACTTACATTTGTAGATGCAGCAGCTAACTGTGTTTACTGACAACAGTTTTCCGAAATGTTCCCGAGTCCAGGTAGTAATATCCTATGCCATTTTTTAACGCAGTGGTGCCCAAGGGATCAAAAGTCACAGGTATTCATTGTTGTGTTTTGTTTTTGCCCCTTATGTACAGAGATTTCCATGAATCGTTTCCTGATGTTATGGATTACAGATGGTGAATCCCTAAAACACTTGCAGTTGTGCATTAAAAAATGTTCTTAAACTTTTGAGTTTTGCCCTATCCTTGCTTAGCAACGGATAGGACAAGGACACGCCTTTTCATACTCAGTCATGATATGACCACCTGTTACCAATTATCCCGTTTACCTGGGGAATGGAAACAGGTATTTTCTGTGCATTACACAACTTTCGAAGTCTTTTGTTGATCCCGTCCTAAATCTTTTAAAACCCGTTGTAACCATCAAATTCAGAATGTGCACTTAGAGTGAATATTTACAAAAAAACAAAACAAAACAAAGTTTATTATTAAAATCCTTGCCCTTATGTTCTGTATTTTTCATCTCTGTGGGATAAGAAATTGTTAAAAAAAAAAACAATAAAACATATTTACCCCCCCCAAAAAAAAAAATCCTTGTACCGAATCAATTGAATATCGTTTGTTTTTATTCACATTTTACACAATATCACAATTATTTTGGAACTGAGGTTGTACAATCTGCATACATGATCCTCTGGTTGATGGTTTGGCAGGAACTCACAGACCCTCACAAAATAAATATCCAAAACATACCCTTCAGTTTTTTAGTAGGACAATGCTAATTGTAAAAGTGTAAGCATCATGCATTGTTTCTGCAGGAAGGACTTAACGTACAGGGTAAGCATTTTGTTAATATTGCCTTGGACTGCATTATTTATGTTTCTCAATCTAACCTCAGTGCTCCTGTTCTGCCTGTCCTAGAAGTTCAGCAGCCTGCTGATAACTGTTAAGAGGCCATCTACTGTATTATGAATGAGTAAGATTTGGCATTCCCCTGCTGTTCTGAGGTCTTTCACTGTAAAGTCACACTGAAGGTATGCTATTGGCATGGTGCATCTGGGCCTAGTGCAGGCTGCTTTGATCACATCTTCATGATGACAGCCTTGTGTGATCTCCTTTAAGCAGACAGTGAAAAGCTTAGGCTTGTGTGTGGCTACAGGGAAAAGGCCATGAGAGAGGATGAGGTTTGAATGAGGGCGGATTAGTGCAATGGATAGTACAACTGAGGGACATTCAGATGGATAGTGGATGTGATCTTCAATTATGCATGTAAGATGGTTGGATGCAGCTCCCCTGCACTGATACTGATGAGATGCAGAGTGACATCAACACGGCGTGCATACATGTTTTTTAATTGTTCAGCTTCATAAAAGCTAAACAACCGAGTTGTTTGCTTTTCAGCATTCAGAACGCAAACAGACGTGTCCTTTGGTGCAATTGACAATGCAGATTTATACAGAAAACAAACAAAAGTGTGTGGTTGCACGTCGGGAGTTACAGGCAGGAAAGAGGCTAAAGGAGTGAAAGCAACTTAACTGTCCTTGGACGTCCTTCAGGGATGTCATGGTCATGCCTTAATGGAGTGGATATGTCCCTGTAAAAGCTTTCACTCCACAGAGGCAGAGTGAGCTCCATAAACAGCTCATGCAGAACTGTCAGTATTCTGTCAGTGGTGCTGAAGAAAAAGCTCACTTTCTCTTCAGAGGAAAACTTTTTATAGGAATCCCCACAATTCTAAAGATTTATTAGCTAACTGCCAGTCCTATCAGATATGTGTCAAAGCAGCACTGAGGGATGGCTCCTCATCTCTTGCTGAAATATCAATTAACTTTGTAGAGAACCTCATCTGAAAGGTCCGCCTGGGTAGTTTCCACTTTGCATGTTTCTACTTTAGCAGCGCGTTTCACTTTCACTTGTGGAAATGACCTTGTTCTCTTTAAGGCTTTTTGTCCTTGTCAAATGACGTGTTGCCTCTTAGCTCACTCTGAGAGAACAAGAAGCCAGGCATCTGGGCCCATCTTCTGCTGAGAGGCAGGGACAGACTAATCTGGTCCAGCAGACGCATGGAGCGCACAAGATGGGCTTAATGTCCTTTTGTTTACTAAGCTCATCTACCATCCGGAGGAAAGGAAGTATATAAAGTAGGTTTAAACCCCTTCATCTTGAATGAGACACTTCAGCAGTTAGGAATACTTGGTATGGTATCGGGGATAACCCCAGTCATCTGTGATTAATTCTCATAGATGGGAGGCTTCACCCGGGCTTTTGTTTGTTTTAACTAAATCAAGATTCACGTCCACACGCTCCAAGTATCCATCATAATGAAGTGCTAACCACAGAAAAAGCATAACTCTGAACTGTTTTGATCTCTTGCCTGCAATTGTGAGGCACTGAGGGAACTGTTAAAGCCTGGAATGCACCGCACCTAACGGCAACAAAGCAGTTTGGCAGTATTGGATGGGGAGCCTGTTGTCATGAGAACATAGGGGAGGGAGTAGTGGGGCGTGGGGGGTCTGCCTTCCTTCATTAGATGAAATAGCGGGAGGACTTTATGTGGATATAACCAAGATTAATTGGATTCTACTGATCTGCTCAAAATGTGACACTGTCATATGGAGTTATGAGCTTGGCTCAGCTGCCTTGACTCTATTTTAAAGCAAACATGCTACTTACTTGACAATCTTACGCAACTAATAGGTACATGCTGAAATAACACCCCAACTCAAGCACTGTCAGCTTCTTCATCTTCCTTTTTTTTTCTAGATGTAAGCATTTTGTCCAAATTACACCTTTTTTACATATTTATTTACATATTTCATATAGACTTATTTACATTAATATAGTATCATCGCACCACTGGAAAAAAAAAAATGTTTTAAGAAACAAAAATTACGAAATGATTTAATTAAAGTCTGTTATTGTCAGTTTGAACTAACAGGAAAACTGAATTTGCTGTCACAGCTAACAAGCACCTTGCTTATTATGAAGGACTTCTGAATGTCTGAAAGCTTTTCCATCAGGTTGTTCCATCATCTTTCCCAATCTATACTACTAAAAAACTTTTCTGGACACTTTGTAAAGGCAAGCAAAAAACCCACATGCCCAACAAACTGTCAACCGTCAGTCTCATCACATCATCGTTGCGAGCCTGTGGGTCTCCACACCAAGTCGAACTTTCTTTGCCAAAAACTGAAAGCGTCACACTCTTTCCATGTGACACTTGCCAATGCCTCTAGTGTCTCAAAGTATCACACAGCGCCTCTAATAGCATACCATCCTTTTATATTTGAAGATAGTGCAATATGTTCAGCCTGCAGATAGCGGGGCTCCTTAAAGGCCTTGGCCGTCAAATTTTCAGTGCCTCACTGATAACAATAATCTAAACAGACTATGGCCACTGGAGCAAATAAACAATTAACCTCCACAGTCAACCATGAGCCCGTGCACTCCCATCTGTTCTCAGACTGTTATCATACAATCATAATCATCTCTCACCTCTAGACCTACAGCATGTCTTTTTTTTTTTTTTTTTTTTGTAAAGTTAAACATTCATGCAGAGGTTCAGCTTCTGAGAATTTTTTGAATGACTGGATTGTTTATACACCATAAATAGAATATCTCCACACAGACTTTGACATCAGTACCGTGCCCCAGTGACACAGGAGCTTTTCTCTATGTCTTTCTTGCACTTTATTAAAACTGATAAATTATAACATATTTCTCAATGACTTCTGCCACCAAGGACCTCGCGGTCTACATACTGTAATGTATAGTGCTTAGTAGCATGCATGTGTATGTGCATGTGTATGTACCGGTTAATCTAAGTATCCTCATTAGCTTTGCAAGCAGCAGGGCTCTATGGATGGAAATATTAATCTGTTGGTCGGTTCACCACTGTGGTCCAGACTGAAATATCTTGACAACTATAGGATGGATTGCTCTGAAATTCTGTACAGACATTCATGATCCTTTGACTTTGATTTAGTGCTATCAGCAGGTCAAGGTTTTCTTATCCTGTGAAATATTTCAACATCTACAAGATGGATCAGCACTTTGTACGGTCTTCAGCTGTTTTTTTCTGAACCTTGATTTTTTTCTGGAGCGCAACCATTAGGTTGATATTTATGTTTTATATTGAATATTCATCCAACATTAGATTGGTATAGACATCAACAGTGCCCAGAGTATAAATCCTACTGACCTGATTGATTTGTACTTTCTTTTGTACTGGCCTTTGTATCAATCTCAGCTGTACTTTGTGTTTAGGATTATAACTAGCAAATGGTAGCATGCTAACATGTTAAACTAATATGATAAATATGATAAACATTAAATCTGCTAAACAGCATGATAGCATTGCCATTCTGTGCATGTTAGTATGCTGGCATTCAGCTTAAAGCAACACTGAGCCTTAGTATCAGTACTTAGTATGGACTACGTGGAACAGGATCTGAAATGTCTGTAGATATAAAACACTGATTCTAAGGTAACAGTTCTTATTTTCAAGTGATTATACATTTGTTAAAAAAAAAAAAAGTTCTGCAAGTTATGCATGCAGTTATGCATATTAAATTTTTGGTGTATTCAACACCCCCCTAAATCTTACACACTGGACCTTTAAATTGGATAACTTAATAAGTTGCATTCAACTTCAATCCAAATATCTGTATATGGTGATCATATCATTATAGAATCACTTCTGAGAAAAGTATAGTCAATTTTGGTCACATAATAAGAAATAGAAATAGGTAAAGAAAATGCAGACAAACCCAGTCTGGAGAGTCAGTTCTCACCAATTTCACTTTCACATTCTAAATTACACAATGTCTAGATAGGAAGAAAAAAAAAACTTCTATGACTTCTAATGACTTATATGTTCTCCATTTGATTTTGGCTTACCAAGTGACAGCATTATTAATGTTGAAATTCACAGAGGGCAGTGCTGCTGCACAATCTCTTTAGGGAGGCTGATGAAAAATCTTGAGGCAATATTGTTTTGAAATATATGAACTCTAATTATATCAGCATTTGAATAAGTTATCTATCAAGCTCAAATCAGTGCAATGCACTCACCCCCACAGCGTAGCTATCCTGAAAACTATTTACCACATTATGCATTAACTTAATGGTACATTAAGAATAAATATGTATCACATTTTCTCTTCAGAGACACATGGGTAATCCATATATACAGTAGATATATACAATTTGTTTACTAATTATTTAAAGTGGGATGGTCTGGTTTCATTTCAAACAAGTAATTATAAAAAAAATAATATTGCAATTATGTGATAAAAATACAATTTATATTACTGTCTGGCAAAAAGAAGAGTGATCTTTTTGAAATCGTAAGCTTTGTCTGTATTTTACTACCTAATTTGAATGATGCAAAATGATGAATTTTCACTGAGGAAGAGAAGTGTTTCTAAACAGTCGCCTGGAGCATGACTGATGCATATCCGAATGAGCTGCCTGATTATAAAGACCGTGAATCTTATTGCTGCTGTGGCATTAGCTCCGGGGGTCTCCTGGCTCGAGGCTGTTAGAAAAAAAACTACACAAACTTTAAAATCCACGGCCCACATTCTCCCCTTTTAAGACAGCTAAGAATGGTATTAATATAAACTGAGAACAATTTTGATAACTAGTGCTTTGTGAAAGAAAAGACCAGCTGCAGGAACCCCTTCTGCTTGTTTGAACAATTTCAGTACAGTCATTCAAGGGAGAAGAAAAGGTGTAATCACCATTAATATATTGTTACTGAGTATCATGGTGAATTTCCTCAGTATGTTCTTCAAGTGGCACCACAGCTGTTTGATCTACATGACACAAAAAATTGCAATTAAGCTTTTATGGAAATTCTGAAGGGGCACTCAAAAAAACATGTTAATCTTCAATCTTCAACAAGTCAATCTCTCAGTTTGCTGTGATTTGCATTCAAATAATCTTCTATAAGAAAGGTAAAATCAAGCAAAGACATCATTTAGTTTTATCACACTTTGTAGGTGGAGACAGCTATGAATATTTTATTCATCTATGTCTCACATGTAGATTTCTTCTCTGCTTGTCACATGCACATCCAAATATTCCTGAAATCAACTTAATTTTGATCTCATAAAAAAAGATTGGATAGCTAAGAGAGATGTAGTTTACTTTGCAGTGTGGGGTACTGTGCCCGGCAGCAGGAAATTCTCTGTTGACAAAGTATGAGGAGCTGCTGCAACAGTAGGGCATGGAGGAAATTTCTTTGTACCAGCTGCCAGGGTAATTAGTTCCTCACTGAATTATGCATTAGCAGAAGTGTCAAGCAGTGTTAGAATCAGGCAGGTACACAGAGAGAGAGAGAGAGGATAGAGGAGAGCTGTCACACAAAGCTCATAAAACCTTGCAATACCAACAGCCAATCCTGCCATATTGGACGGCCTAGAATAGGACCATCAGTAGAGCAGCAGAGCAGTAAAGAGATACAACCCAGAGGAAAGACAAAAACATGCTGCAATTTACACTTAGTATAACCACATCTGAAGAAGATTCAGTGAAATATACTTTATGCCACACTGAGTGTCTGGTGAAAATGATAGCACTCCTTACATCGGCGTTCTCTAATGAACTGTGACTCCAAGAGTTAATCTGTGTGATAATTAAATTCACACAACGATTGCGTGCTGGGGTTGTAGGACTAACAGCTAGCCTACCTGTTGCTTTTGACAGTTTAGACACTAACATGACACATGTCAGGTGGCATAATAGCAGGGGGTGGGGGGGTTCTTTTTTGTTATTATAAAAAAAGAAAGCAAAGATGATTATAAAATATATATAATATAAAACCCTAACAGAGATTTGAGGTTGTAGCCAACTGAATACCCCCTCTTTCTCCCCTAATCTCCCCTTTCAAAGGAAGAAGAAACTACTGCAAAAAATAAATACATAAAATAAAAATGCAAAAAGCCATATTTAGAGCCTGTTTTATCCGGGTTAGTGTGGAACCACAGTGTCGCAACGTGTATATATAAAAGGCTCATTCCAAGGTAGCAACACAACTATTCTTTTTCAGGTGATTAAACACTAATGCAAACATACTTATGAACATTATAATCCATTTTAGCCAATAGATCCTCCTCATACACATACACACTGGTCCTTTAACACAACAAGCAAGTAGAATTAAAACTTCAATTCAACTTTAAAAACAGTGTGACATTGCCTAAGGTAGATATTTTGCTTGATTAATTTGGTTTCTTTGAAAGCTCAAAAATTACGTTCTCTGTAAAAAATAAATAAATAAATAAATAAAACTTGCAAATTCCTAAGTGTGAGCCTGGCTTTATATTCTCACTGGGGTCATGTCCTGTCAAAACCTTTGTGCCTACTGTCAGAAACTAAGCTATGGCTCTCTGAACATGCAGCACTGCCACTGTGTAAGTGTCAGTCACCTTGGGCTGGAATGCAGAGGAAATCACAGCAGTGTGAATAGGAGGAGTCTTCCTCTGGCACAGAGCACAGATGGCACAGCATTGTAGCCTGCTCATTCCGCTTTTTTTAGAATGACTGATGTGAATGTTTGAAACCTTAAAACACACATCATCTCTTCAATTAATAATGTTATTAAACAGGATTGTTTTTCGTATGGTTTTAAGTTTACACAAACCCGAGGACAAAATTCTTTATTGCAAGATCCACTCAGCAGCATGATATCCTATTGCTTGCCATACTACAGTGCCAGGGTCTCTTTGCAGCCCAGTAATGTGTCTGCTGAAGTGGAAACAAGTGATTGAATGGGATAACCTCAGAACTCAAGGACTGGTATTGCTATTAGCTGCTATATTCTCAGAGGAGAGGCGTTTCAGTCACTGTCTGCTGAGTCTTTTCCTCAGAGCCAATACACAGACACTGACATGCACATAGAAATATGTGAACCCATTCTGGAAGCAAAGCACATACTCAGAGACTCACACAGCAGAACTGCCACAACCAGCATCACAAGTAATAGACAACAGGTACTGAACCGTGTGTTCTGCACAAAAAGAAGCCAATACGTCTTACACAAACTGAAGAAGTGTGAGCCAATCCGCCCCCACCACCCTTCCTTGTTCAGTCCCAGCGGGTCATGCTTGTTGATCTAAGGCTAACTAGATTTGAGTTTAAGATAAGTGTATTCATGATTTCATTTCCATGCATGCCTCCAATTCAAACACATTAAATATTTAAAGTATCCATCTGGTATCTGGAAATGTCATGTGTCAGTAGTATTGAACATCTGAACTCTGGCCTGGGCCTGCTCAATACGCTGCTGAAACACTTCCTTACTGTCATACAGCAATGAAGGATGTAGTATAAAACACAGAAATACTGTATATTCGTTCAGATATTAGCTTGTAAATGTCTCTTGAATTTAGGTTTTCGAAATGTTTAATCTAGTAAAAACCTATCCTTTATGTTTTAAATGTTAAAAGTGCCCCATACTATGGCATGGCATTGTTGCAGTAATTATAATTCTGCCCCTACAAATGAAGTTCATATAGAAATAGTTCATCAGTATAGTATAGTAATGAAATGTAATGGTGCGCTGGCTGTTATATATCAATATAACAAGAAAACTTTTATATGTATGCAAATAGAATACCGCCAACACCAACAAATGTCCATGATGACAGCATGTGGAAAACACTGTCAGTGTATTTCATTATTTTTCTCTACAACTACATTCAACTAAAGAATGATTAAGATTTTATGAAGCTCCAGTCTCTGGTGTCAAAGTCTTTTTTTTTTATATATATGCCTCATCGTCCGCTCCACATCAACAATATTCTTCTATTGTTGGCAGCGAGTGTGATCCAGACAGTAATTGCATTTCCTCCAAAACATATTTGGCAAACTGAATTAGCAGTATACAGCTTTATTTTGCAGGAGACAGGGTTGGTTATTGTAAGTTGATGATGGCAATGTTTGTTTGAGATTAACAATCCTGTCACCAGGATCTGTTTGAGTATGGGAATGCTGGCGTGAATGTATTGTGTGTGTAACATAGATACTATAGCATAATGTGATCAATCCCGCTGCTAGGAACGCACACTTAAACTTAAATGCTATCTCTCGGCCACTTGAATTGGTTCTTACTCGAGTCGTGAACCATGTGAGACAGTACATATTTAACTTTAATGGTCGTGGGGGTCCTGGTGAGTGCAGAGTTTGCAGAATGTGGAGTGCCTGCCAACAACCACTGCCATCAGTTACGGCTGCACCATTACTTAGGTAATGTGTTTCAGGTCAGCTCCTCAGCTGGGGTTGCTGTGCTGTGTGGAGTGAGTTCAGAGAGGTGAGTGTAATGTAGTTGATATCGCCACAGCTCTGCAGTGTTAACTTACCCCGAGGTTGAAATATTGCCTGACATTTGAAATGGATAATTTTCATGAGACAGATCCAACACATACAACACAATGTAGTCTGATCTAAGTTGGAAAAGGTACCTTCAACATAATATAATGTAGGTGAGATAATCTGTCTCTTCTGTTTCATCTTCTCCTTGTTACACTTCAGTGAGTTCTTTGCCTGTCGGTGTTGATAAAGCTCCATTTTTATATTTTAATAAATGTCTCTCGTCTGTGGCATTCTTCTTTACAGTAGCTTCTGAAGTAGATATATACAGTATATTAGAAAGCTTATTTCCATTCATAGGTTAGGCAGGATTTAAAGCAATATTCCATTGAGTATTGTGTGTGTTTTTGGGAGCGCATTAACATAAGCCTCAACTTTTGACTTTCATTTTGGCAGTACTAGACTCTAGTAGTTTCTTCAATTTTTATTCTAAATACACATCAGGTCAGAGTAGTAGAAAGCATTTTTACTGGGAAAGTGTTGCTATAGTGTCTATTTGTTTATGTTTGGATGTAAATTACTTAGTCAAATGGCATAAGCTACTATGTGATTTAACTAAAGAAACATGGAAAAAAAAGTCAACATAAGTAATAATCTCATCCCCCGATTTATACTGGTGTCCTGCCTTGTGCATTTGAGCTTAACTGACTAATTTTATCTCCACAGTTCCATATTATAACAGGGTGCAGCAGGGCTTACCTTTGGCAGCTATCAACCACGATGGAGCTCTTTGCCATTTAGCTGCCGTGTAAACCAGATAACCTGATCATTTAGTCTTCATTGGACAGCCGGTCTGGCTTCTACTGTGTACTCCTGTAGAGATCTCATTCTGTAAGTGTTAGCGTTGGGACGAGGTCCCAGAAAGACCTGAGCGCCAGTGTTAATCTCTGCCTGGGCCTACAGCCCATCACTAGGGCCTGTAATCTAGCTGGGGTGATATTGTTATCTTTAGTGGAGAGTACTCAGCCGTGGCTCTTGGCTCTAGCCGGCCGAGCCACTGTAGGCCTTCTTTGTCCATGCAGCTTTCTCCTTTGTTTCTATTTTCTAGTCCCCTCTAGTCTATTTTCCCTGTGCTTCTCTTTTACTTTTGTTCTATAATTTACATCTTTACTTCCCTGTCCTCATTCATGGTCTTTACTCAAGGTTTTTCATTGTGTCATCCTTTCTCCTTTTTCATCTTTTCATTAAATCTTGATAAATATCTTCCAGTCAACCAATCAAGCTCGCTGTGAGGGTCACAGGAGGATAAAGGGACTTGGAATTGTAATTTTCTCATATAAAACTGTTCAGTTTTGCTCTCTAATGTTTCATAAAACATTAACACAACTATTTAAAAGCAAATAAGAACCACCTCTTATAATTTTAGATTTCTGTCTGACAATCTCTGACAGTTCAGGGATTTGGGAGAGTGATGATGCCAATCCACCTCACCCACAAATCTCTGTGACTGAATATAGAACCAAAGGTCAAAGTGATGTTACACTTTTAGTCTTTTTCACCTTTCTCATCAGACAATGGATTCTCCATCATCAGCAGAGAGCCATTAAGGTGTCTCTTGCTTAATGGACTTGTCGGGAATCCATAGACAGACTGATGATAAATGGTAAATACTAAAAATGAAGATTGTTAGGTGTGGGAAGATGGTGCAAGTGGGTAGGGGGTTGTCCTGAGTCCTCACTGATTCGCCTGTCAAATATTGGAGTCTAATCTCCTCTCCAACAACAAATTACTTCCACCTCATCACCTCAATCAAAACATTATTTAGAGCATATGAACGTGGCATATGCTGCAGACGTGTTACAAAGTATTTTAAGATATTGGTAATATAATGTAGAATGCCTGGATGCAGGCCATTAAATTGATGCTTCGACAGGTTTATGAATGAATGGAAAAGCAGGATAATAGCAGTGATGCTAGTTGCTCAACATGGGCTGTTACTCTTCACATTGGAACAGATAAACCACCTCTCTGCAAATATGTTTTTGCTCCCTATAACTTAATGATTTATTTGCAGTCAACCCAGCAGTGCCGTGAAAAATCTTTAATGCACTCTTATTCTATATTTATAGGACTACTGAAAAACAACAAGTATGTGTGTCTGTTGCCTTTTAAAACACCAGTGCTCATCCATGTTGTCAATTCAAGCACAGAAATCAATACAGCGTGCGGAAACAATATTGTTTTTGCAGGAAGAATTTTGAATTTGCCCAGTGTTTCTTCCACTGCACTTATTTGGGAACTCAGTGGCATTAGTATACATAGCTGCACAACTCGAGTCTGCTCCGTGTGCACACAGCATACTACTGTGCATTTCAACAGGACGCTCAACCTCATCTCTACTGAGACGTGGCCGCTCTGTATTCGTATTTGATCATCTAAGAATTCATTACGATCTTATGCAATAGATCAAATATATTAGATATAAGAGTACAAGATACAAGCACATACGGTCAGACAACTAACTACTGTCCAATAGCAAGACATCAAAGCAGCTTTTCTGCCACCCTGCAAAAAAAAAAAAAAACATCAAACATTTTTTTAATTAAAAATATTGGACACTGCAAAAAAGAACACCATGTTGCCTCACTTGCCAAAGGTAGAAAACATTTACTGTCTTTACTTATGTGGTTTGACACATTTCCCCAAAGGTTATGTAATCGCTGAATTATTTTTTGCACCTAGTACATTGTCATGTTGTATTTTCCATTGCAGTCTGCTGAGTCTTGGGACCTGCTAGACAACACGTTTATAGTGTCACCTGAATTTAACCTGTCTTGTCCCGTTTGTTTTGTTGTCTGTTTGTATAAAAGAGTCTGAGAGTAATTAGAATTTTCAATTTTCTTTGCAACACAAGTTGGGTGTTTGCCAGTTTCAACCTGGTTTGTTATTTTCTTCTATTTCTGTCTTCTTATTTTCTTGAAAAGTTGTTAGTTAACCCTTTTTGAAAAATTGCCAACTGCCTGTCTTCTCTCTGTACTCGAGCCTGTGTCACAAGCTTACAGCAACAATCGGGTAAAAATGGACCCAGGAGAGACGGCTGAGTAACACTGTTCAGGTGAAAGACAGATTTAAGCTCATGGAGGAGAGAATGGCTGAGCTTACCACCACGGTTCAGCAGCTTCTTGCCACCAATCAGATACATAGAAGAAAATTGTTATTGCTCTTTCTACCTTTGTCCAGTAGCTTAACGCCACGGGTCCAAGTCCAGCCACCACATCTCCATCTCCTACGACTGCTAGTCCAGCTACTCCGGCCCCACTTTCAAGGCTTGAGGTATCATGACATTCTTGTCAGTCCCCCTATTGTTACATAAAGTCCTGCTTTGTCTGGAATTCCAATTGGATTTTGGCCATTTATTGACAATGTGGGAAGCCGCCGGATGACTTAATGCTCTATGACAGCAAGAGGAACTACACAATTGAATTCTCTACACTACGAGCAGAGGGCAATTGGAATTTAAAGACATTACTGGGTGTGTGTTACCAGGGTTTGAGTGAGGACTGCGAGGGCTCATTCAACTCACCAGGACTCAGAGAAGCTGTACTAGCACAGTCTTCTCCACATATGGGCATCATTTAATTTCTTTCTTCCGCATGTATGCCTCTTTGGCCAAAATCTCTACCTCAGACAGTGAGAAAATGCAAATTGGGGTTATGCATCTCAGCAGACAAGAGCACTTGAGAGAAATATAAGACGGTTGCTGTTACTACATTTTTAGCTGACTGGACCAAATGGCTGAAAGCCAAGAACAATCAATAAGTTCTTTTTCAGACAGGCTACTGTATGCTTTGTGATCAAGTCCATTACCCAGACTCCTTCGCAGAGTATCTTACTGAAATTTACATACAGTATATACAGTACTTGCCAGAATAATTTACCATGGATTTGATCTCCCGTGTCACAGATTGCCAGGAACGTTGCACTTCCAGGAACAAGAGTTAAATCCACTGACTTGTTTGCTCGGGTCATTGCTCTATTGTCTTTCTGGAGGCTGCCATATTCTACACTAAAGTAAATGTAATTGGGCTTTTGTTACAGAATCTTGCTCAGCCACTCAGGTGATATGGTTCCTCCAAGATATGAAGAGGTTGGTGACCAACAGTGAATCCCTTAACACACCAAGGAAGCTCTTCACCAAAGTAAACGATGGGGTTTAGCAGTGACAATGACCATAATAGTTATTCCTGACTGGGGGAAATATGGGGAATAATCCACACAAGCACAAAATAAAAACAGATACAAAAACAATGTTACTTTATATTTTTAGTAAGAGGCAAGGTAACAGACAGCAAACCTGGTCCCAAGTGGGCCCATTGCCAGTCCAAGTCTCCCTGTAGACCTGGGTCTGATTGTGACAAATGAAACTAGAGGATTTTCATGCAAATAGCACAGACAGATGCAGCATGAAATGCACAGCTTGTGAAATGGAATATCTTTGTAATTGAAAACATAAGTTACAGCCTCTCCTGCCCCCTCTAGATCTCAAGAAGCTGTTTCATCAAAGGAATCACACTGCGGGAGAAGGCGACATGGCTTTCGAATGTTCTGACTGTTCCAATCTAACAGATTAATGAGTCACACAGGCCTATGCCAACTCTGCCCCAAGGAAAGGAGGACACACGATGCTCCATATCAACAAAAAAAAGACCTTTCTCCATCATCAGATTCCACAGATTCAGTGAAATGGCCTGTGAATGGCTTTCTGGAAAAGGACACATTTATATTAGTCCATAACCAAGAATTTTGATGCATAACTTGAAATACTGTTCCATGAATCAACAATTGAATCACTGCCTGCATTTAAGCACCTGATTTTCAAAATAATGTTGACAAAAGCTCCTTTAGAAAACATGGAAACAGTAAAATAGCATCAGACTAAACAAACCTCTTCTAGTTATATTGCTAATGTCAAAGTGAATGATTAAACTGCAAATGTTATTCTTAAATACATTTTTACCATTGAGGCATAGAAAAGATGAAGAAACTCAGCTGCCAGAGGTAGGAGAATAAATATGTTTATATATAGTATATATAATAAGTTTCCAAAAGCAGGTATAAATTTATAGCCCAGTGTTATTAATGTTATTAATATTCGCATCAGGTCAGGTTGGAAATTTGATACTTATGAAGGGAGGTGATCATAAAGCCAGAACGTGTGAGCACAATCATTATTAGTGTACCCAGATTTAATACATCTCTTGTGAATATATCTGGAAATTTGAGAGTCAAATTCAAATATAAAAAAAATAAATAAATAAAATATTTTGGCACCCGAATCATCTTTCCAAAATAATTCAGTATTTTCTGCCTCCAAGCTTAGAGCAAGGCAACACTTTTTAATGACCTTAGTTTCAGCTGGGGAGTTTTAGAACTTCTTTTTAACTGTCACAGACAGACCCGTAGGGACACAGAAAACCATTTCTCAACAAAACTTCGGGTTACTATTTCCTTTTTGTTCTATATGTCACCATGCAATGTATAAAAACAGAGCACTGACAGCAACATTTTAATCTTCTGCTGCCGTCAAAACTCATATACCATATACTCCCAAGTGACATGAATAGATTTTTGTATAAATTAAATACACTACATATCAAGGTTAACACTGACCATCATGATCAAAAAATATATCTCTTGCAAACTTATGTCTCACTAGTGGTGTAATAGATTAAAAAAATATCTCTCAGTTTAATAAATATTCTAAGAGAAAAAAAAAAAAGTTAATAAAAGTAAATATTAAATAAATAAATCAAGCTTTTTCAAGGCCACCATAGTTTCTCCTTCACACTTGAAATAGGAGGGCGAGTGGAGTTAACTGCATTCTGTAACTACACTGCTAGATGCCACTAATAGAAAAGTTGGAAACAGCTAGCCTGTATCTGTCCAAAGGTAACAAGATCCAGCAACTCTAAGCAACTTATTTGTTTAATCCACAGAAGAACCAAAGTGCACAAGTACAAGATGCATTTGTACAGAGTGTAATGTGCTGCGCTATATCATGGCTGGAGGTGGTAACTTCCTGAGTTGCACTTGCACTTATATCAGTACATTTTCAGACTGTACTTCTTTTTTGAGGTGTAATTTATTATGCAATGGTTTTACTGGTCAGGCTCACTTGAGAATTACACCTCTGTTCTTACAAGCTGTTGTTGAGCTGATTTTGCAAGTTGAAAAATCTCACTTTGAGCCAGATGAAAAAAGCTTGTATCGCAATCCATGTGCAATAGGAGCTCTCATCTGGTAATAAGAGTTGGACCGTTTTGTACCTCTTCTAGAAGTCTTCATCAGTGGAAGCATCCTGTTTGCACTGTTCACCATGCTGCTGCTGGCACTCTTATCTCCTACTGTGAAGAGAGAGTTCAGACTGTGGTAACTCCAATCCGACGGCCTTTTATATCAAGAAGCTTCAAAGACTGGAAGCCTTGCACCATGTGCTCTATCTGAGGTGATGGAAATGTTGGGTCTCCAGCTGTTTTACTGACAGTTTAAGGATACATATTGATATTGAAGAAAAACTGAGACCTTATAACGGATCAGCGATGTAGTTTTCTGATTACTGTGTCTCTTTGATTTGTAATCTAACCTGAACTGGCCGTAAGGAGGTCATGGTTTAAACATTTGACAGTTTTTTGTATTATCAAGATATAATTCATCTCTATGTCTTCTCCATTCTGGAATAAATGGACTATGAAGCTTAATCAGTTGGTCTAACTTCATTGTAGGTATACCATAATGAACACTGAGCTAGACAATGCAGAATATTTGTTAGCATGTTTATGACAAGAGAAATGGAATCCCATGGATGCCACAATATTTAATATTATTTTGTTGTTTATTTTTGAGTTGCAAGCAATAAACAGGCTCTAGAGTGTATTTAATAGAAATTCTGAAACAAGTGCCAGTGTCAGCTTTTATCAACATGAACTGACTCATTTTACCAGGCAGGGAGAAAAGTAATTATGACTCTTAATTGAAACTGGCAGTGAATTAGAGTAAAGGGAGGGGGACAAAATGGTCTCCTCAGCATGATGAGGAGAAAATAACTGATTGTGTTATCGAACTTAAATCAGAGCTCCAATAAACCTATACAGAAGTCACAGTGTGAATGCAAGTGTTGCCTTTGGAACGAATTACACTGAGGGGACTTTTTGGTGGGCTGAACTTCACGTTCACTCTCTTTCACACACACACAACATCACATATTTTAATTCAACTCCATCTTACAATAAGGAATCTTACATGGAGATAATGTTTTGTGGAAGAGGATACCGTTGGGTATTTCACACTGAGTAACCATCACAGAGCTCGTCTTCACCTTGAAAATTGTTTGCCGTTCCAGCAGGAATACTTAAATACAACAGCCGGTGAATGTAACTGGAACTATTTGTTGCAGTAATAGGGTTCGGGTGTGGTTTAGACAGAAGCCCTGTAAATGATAGCAGAGTGGAACAGCATCAATAATGGACAGGAGATTGAGAAGGTGTATGCACCGGGTGATGGCAGAGAGGAAAGACATTAATATCAGATCAAGAAAGAGGCAGTGGAAGGCACACTGAGAAAAGACATGTGACTGTAAGAATAGCCCTACGTATAGGACATAACATATGAACATAAATAAATGGTTTATTATTTATGGAGTCTAAGAGTACTTTTTGGATAAAGCTTCCTCTATCGGTTGTCAGTGAGGGAACAGTGACATCGCCGATGTCTTACCAGTTCATGCTCTGGTGCGCCTTGTGAGTGACAGCTCTGATGTGCCCACTGACAGACAACACAGCTCAGGGGTATGAAAAGCAGGGACTCCCCTTTCCTTAAATCGCAGAAAATGTCCAAGCTGCAATGGGAACTGATCAGACTGTAAAGTCAACTGGCGAGGAGAGAAATGTCAAAAGGCATAAAATAAATGCACAAACATAAAGTCTTCATAAATGTCAAGAAAGACAAAACAGAGAGAACATTTAAGTTCAGGGACATTGTTTTACACCCACTTATTTGGAGCAATATGAAAATTGGCAACAATAGTACTATCCAACATATAAAACAATAATGCCTTTTTTTTTTTTTTTTTTGCTAAAGTTGCTGCGACTGGTAGAATATGTCAGTGGTACAGTTTCAATCATTTGTGGTATTCTTGTTTTTTCTTGATTTCTGGTGACATCTTTGGTTGTAAGGGATCACTGCTGTGGTGTTTTGCGCAGCATTTTGCACCGATCGCCTTACATCAGTGTTGTCACTATTTCTTGTCATTGGACTGACAGCAGCTTGCGCATGCCAAAACAAATAAGCATGCACTGCCATGTAAAAGCAGCTAAAGGAACTTTAGACAGCCTTACATGTGACCTTTAGACAGCCTTACATGTGACCTAAAGAATGACCCTGTCTGTTGAGTTTAAAATATTTATGTATACGTATATATGAATATATTATATTTTTCATTGTGTAGCTATAGAAATGTTTACTTACGACCATTTACAGGAAACTACTACTCGACTGCATTTAACCTGCTAATGGAGCTATCCCAGAAGATAGAAAAGAGTTATTACCCCTGTACAGGTGTGTATAGGATATCGTAATGTATGACAATAATGTATTATAACGTGGATTATATTATGGATTGTAAACATACAATTCAAATGATAATGCAAAATATTTTCTTTTTATCTTGAAGTGTAATATTACAGTCATTTGTCTAAATAAGAAGCTCAACTGCAGACTTCACCAAGGACCTGTTCCCATGTTCCTGACAACCATAACTAAGCCCTGCTAGTTGGAGCATTCGTTTGTTTTTAAACAACACAGAACAGTTGAAATGTGTGCTGTTTGACAGGCTTGTATGACAGGATTAACTTCAAATGCACCTGATTAATGTGAGCTACAACTTTGGCGAATTTGTTATTTCTATTGCCCCTAACACACAGCTAACGACCTAACAATAGTTAGGTTTTGTGAATGGTACTTGGTTGTTAAAAAAACAGTCCTTGTGATAAACATCTGTGTAGAAGCATTTAAATGATTAAAATATACTGCTTAATGCAGGAGTTGGACCTGGATTTTGACCCTGCCTCTATTATAACTTTCTGTATTCTGGATAGTTGATTCATTGACAACAGGCATGACATGAAGTGAATTTAGCAGCATAGAAATGAGATGAAAAAGTAGTTTCTTTACTCATATTCTGACTGACTTTGAAATACTGATGCTAATTTCTTTCTGAAGGTCATTCCACAGCTGCATTTCATATCATTATCATGGCCAGGTCAACAATTTTATTAACCCTTCACATTCAAAGTGTGGTGGTGGATCTTTTAAAAAAAAAGGCACATGTAAAGTGTAAAGTTCATTTCAGAACCTTTTATCTTCCAGATAAGAAAGGTTATAGCTACATTCTGGATCATATTACTTTGTAAAACCTGCAGTGTTGAATCAGAGGCTTGGATCTGTTTGCATGGCTGCATGAAGCTTTTGCGGAAAGGTCTGACCTATAATCTGTACAGGAGAAGAATTCTGAGTAGAGCTGCTCGGCAAAGCTTATAAATACTTAGCTCATATCATTGTCTTCCCTTTCAACTCACTGATTTTCCATAGTGGATTTTCAGTGGGTGATGTCTGTTGTCTATATTCCCTGAAAGAATTACATTTACTATGGAGTATGACATCATTTATAAATTTAGTTTGATAGTAAATCATCAGTTAAGGGGTTATGGTCCATAATGGTGGAATAATTTGATTTGAACTTAAAAACAAAACATCTTTTGTTCCGATCTTTTGTTCTGTTCTTGGATGTCCGTTTGCTTCACTATCTGTAAGTGGATAAAGTCCAGATCCAAAGTGTTTTCGAGGTCTAAGTGGGGTGCAACAGGCTTTTTACGGAGGCAGGACACAACCAGCAGAGCACTATCAAAGAAGAACCAGGAATCGTACACTTGTTGTCTCTGAAGCAACTGTGGCTCGAAAGGTATAGCGGCTCGTCCATTAACGGTTCATTCCCTGACTCCTCCTGTTCACATGTCAAAGTATCCTTGAACAAGACACCTCACCCCAGCTTGCTTTCAATGGTCGCATCAATATCTTGCATGTGTATAAAGTGCGCCAGCTTAATGGTGTCATATATTATATGTAGTAGGTTATTTAATTTGACATTTACAACAGCACTGAAGACAAAATATGGTATTGCAGGATGAGCATAATCAATTCTCATTTAGTGTTTGATACATTAAAAAATACATGATTAAAAGGTTTTATTTTTAATGTATTGTCAAGTTTGCAGACAAAACAAAGGCTGCCATTTCTCCACTTGGAAACATGTAACATAACATTCATGTATACTATTAAAACATTTCTGATGACAAGAGACTTCCTTCATCACTATGAAGTTTGCTGTCAAAAATATTATCAATCTTGAATTGTTTTGTAATAAATGTTGTTTTTTGTATTTACTGCATGTGCAGAATATTAATAAATATTTGCATGTAACAAATACATCTTATATAAATCCTTATATTTGTATCTTCCTTTTATTTACTTAGATTTGTTATGGTGCTGGTGGGTGGCTTTCTTGTGCCATGTGAGTTCTGTTTAGTACATGTAGACTAAACAAACAACAATACATTTTAAACCAGTTACTGGTATAATATTGAATTTTTAATGTAAACATTGAATTCTTACCATAAAAGATTAAACGAGTGACTTTTTCAGCTTTATATTGATGGCAGGAAGGAAAACAATTGGAGTGACTTACTGGATACATTTCTTTAATGCCTCAACTTAAATGGCCTTTTCAAGTTAGCTTGAGTTTATTTTTAGAGTACTTTTAACAGACAGGAGTGACACAGAGTGCCTTGCACAAAGCATTGGCCACAAAGAACAGATGAAAAAACAAGGCACTTTAAAAACATGAGATGAGAGCCAGAGCCTGTTTGTGCCTGTGTGCACATATATTCATGTGTGCAGGTGATAACAAGTACAAGTACTATCAGGGGACTCGGCAGAAACTGAATGACGACAGGAAAGTATAGTATAGTAAGTATCAAAAAAAGAAAGAAAGGCTGGGGAGAAGGGAGTTAAAGTCGTGCTAGATGAATTGCTCTGATTTTAGAAGGCTGTCTGATTCCCTGAAAGTGGCAAGAAGCTTACTTCACTTAGAGGGTTGTTGAAGGGAAAGCCTGTATCCAGCTGTTTTCTTTTCAGCGTGTGGACTGAGGGGAGACTTTATGTTAGCCACAGAGAAGTCAGGCTCAATGCCATCTTATGCATCGGAAGCCACACATTGGACTTGTCATCAATTATGTGCACATAAGGGAGCCACTGAAGAGAGACTGAGACCAGGGTAATGTATTGGTGTTTGCATGAAAGCAGCTGCATAGTGACGCATTGTTTGTTGATTCTGCAGGAACGGAAAGTATGGATTCATTTCTCTGGGCTATTAAAAGAAAAATACCTTATGCTTGAGATATATTTGGTGGTGAAAACACACAGAGTCTGACAAAACAGAGAGACTAGAATAAAGGAAACAGCAGGTTTGGGCAAAAAAGGTGAAAATAAGCTGACATAGAGAAAAGTTAGAAATTCCTTAGGTTCATGTTAACATGAAATTATTATAAATTCAGTTTGTGTTTGTTGTTATTCAGTGAAAAGCCAGGAGATTTGTCACACAATATATTAAATTGTTTTTATCCTTTTATAGTCCAGCATTCGGTGTCACAATACCTCATTTTGTTAATACTATTTACAGACAACTATGACCTTAAAAATATTGGATAAACTGTTTCCTTTGACAGCTGAAAATGGCCAAGACTGTCCTTTCTCTGCTATCGTTTTGATCATTGTACATACTCACATCAGTATCTGATGGACCGTAATGATGAAGCTGCCACAAAAACAACAAAGACTTTGACTCATCTAGATGAGGTAACTCACTCATAATAATCGTTATGTTGTGCACAGCAGTTGAGGAATGAGACGTCTAAACAAACACTGCATGTAGGGGGGGGGGCATCGACACGAGGGGGCATCAACTCGATTAAATGAGATATAATTTCAAACAAAGGAAGCTTATGTGATGATTAGAGCCTAAAGGGCAAAACACCAAACATATAATCAAGCAAACATATTTTTTCTAGTACAAGTTCAAGTTAAATTGTCACATACAGTCATAATCATAGTGAAAAAATCTGTAAGTAGTGTGAAATTACAATAGAATAAAGAAACATATTAACATTATTCTGTATGTAAATAAGGAATAATAATTATAATTATGAGAATGATAATAGTACTCAATAGTACTTAAGGTGCGGTCCTAGGCAGTGTCCTTATTTACTGTAGGATCCTAGTGAGATTAGGGTAGGAGCTCTTCCTGAGTGCTCGGTGCTGGTCTGATGTATCTGTAACTTTCTTCCTGACTGCAACAGGAAAAAAAAAGGCCATTATCCAGTTGGTTGAGATCCTTAAAGATTCTCTTAGTCTTATTTTTGCAGTGTCTGGTATAAATATCTCTTGGCCAGAGCACCACCTATTGTATGTTTAGCCAAACAAACCACTCTTTCTAAGGCTTTGTGTTCTTGTTCTGTGTTTCTGTACCAGGCAGTGATGTTCCCTGCCAGGATGCTTTCGTAGAAATTGAATCTGATGAAGAAAAATCCCCTCAAATACTGAGGAATTCCTTGCCTTATCACCACAGAGCCAGTATGCAGCCCTCTGTGATGTGGAAGTACTTGCACTTGAAGCTGACCACTCTCTCCACCAATGACCTGTTGATAATACGGGGAGCATAGCTGCTTCCCTGTCTCCTTCCAAACTCCACTATCATCTCATTAGTCTTGCTGATTGTTCACAGGGAGGATACTGTCTTGTGCCAGGTCCTACATCCTTCAGAAAAGCTTTTTTATTGTTTTCCGTGATCAAGCCCACTGCATCTTGTGTTGCCAGTAAACTTGTTGATGGTGTTGGAGTCAAAAGTGGCTCCACAGTTGTGTGTGCACAAGTACAGCAAGAGACCCAAAAAAACACAGCTCTGTGGTGCTCAGATGTTAAGGATGAGGTTGGATGTGGTGTATCTGCACACGCTCACCCCATTCCCATTAGAAAGTCAAGGATCCACATACACAGTAATGCCCCTGAGCTTTGTGGAAAGCCTGGAAGGGGTTACATGCTAAATAGAAATCTCAGCTTCCCAGACTATTTTACATTATAAATAGGTAACTGGCAGTATGTACACTTTTGGAGCAGCATTTCTTTTTCTAAAGCATCATCATTATGAATTAATATTTTCTTTGAATAAATACTTGGAATAAAGGGTTAATCATAAAGTTTGTCAATGATCACAAATTCAGAATCCCTGATACGTATTCAAAAGAGGCATCAACATATTCTGCCCGGTCATCCAGATTCTCATTCCAGACTGCTTTTGGTGAACTCTTCAAAGACTTAATGTGGAAATCAACAGTTTTTCATCTAAAAGAATTTTTAATATTATGAAACTACAAGAACAAAACAAATAATGAAGAAGACAGCAACTCCCAAGGGTGTACTTGTCTGATGTTCACTTCATTCTTCAAACCTGATGTGTTTCAGCGAAGTATATCCATTTTGAATTTGCACCTTCTAGTCTATAAACAATCAGAGCCAAGTCTGCTGCTTGTCACTGCATATCGATAATACAAAATGCTTCTCCACCATTGATCATCTATATGCAATCACCATTCCATGTATTGAAAATACAATGAAAAAATCTTTATGTTTAACCAACTGTGTTCCCTCTAATGGCATTACCATTGAAGAATCTTCCCCAAGAAATATGCAACTCAAGGACAGTTTTCTGCAGTGAATAATTCTGAATAATAAAACACTAAATACACTCACACTGGGTAAGACATGATGTAATAACAACT
Source organism: Protonibea diacanthus (assembly GCA_028641955.1). Taxonomy (NCBI): domain Eukaryota; kingdom Metazoa; phylum Chordata; class Actinopteri; family Sciaenidae; genus Protonibea; species Protonibea diacanthus. The sequence continues at coordinate 15,045,920 of CM053989.1, forward strand.
TGAACTTGAATAAGAACATAAACAGAACTAGGAAATCATATATTGCCAACAGCTCTATGCTCACGCATTAAAAAGTGTCATGCTTTGTACAGCATCACAGCAAAGATCCAGAGTCCTTTTTATCTCATTTGTTTAACACTAATTTGTGATGAAAAACTGACGTCTGACATACATTTAATACATTTAACGCCACATAATTCAGTAAATGTATGCGAAGACATCCATTTCTTTCATGAGGGCTTGAATGGTGCAAGAGCTGAGTTCTGTCCCATTTTACATCATGGATGGTATTAAAGAGCATGCATATTTTTCTCAGCAGAATGTAGTTGACTCATGTAATACACAAAGATGCCATCAAAGCCTGTTTGGTTGGGATTCAAAGGGGAAGACAGACCCCCCTGGGAAGCCAAGTCATATGGGAGAAAAGGCAGTGTCTTTGAAGCCTGAGTAAATTAGGAGCTTTTGCTCATCTGGGGAGTGGAGGAGAGAATGAGTGAGAGGATGCCTGTGATGCAGACAGGCATACCTGCAGATGGATCATTTCACAGCAAGGACAAGTGCTATATCACTGCAGCAGCTTCTACATCCAACAACTCCAGGAGACTCTGATGCAGGGAGGTATGAAATGAATTGTGTAACGGTGCTGGTTTGAGTGAACGGTGACGGTCTTATTTTCATGTTCTTCAGGCAACGTTGAGTCAAGAACAACTGAAAGAAAAAATAAAAGAGAAGGATGATATTCTATTAAAAAAAAAAAAGCAAAAGAATGAAACACAAACTTACAAAGCAAGTGAAGTAAAACTTAACTTCAGAGCGAAATCAGAAAATCAAAGATGGCATTAACATTAACATTTTTGAGTCACTTTGAAGTATAACTGCAAGCAGAACTCTGTGATTGTAATAAAGTGCCATGGTACTCCAGACACAATATTTGTCTCTGGGACTGTCTAGGACTGTGCGTAAATTGGCACTTTGAACACAAGGTACCATGGCAAACTCCAATTCCAACCAGGCAGGATGCATCTCTACAACAATAAAAATTTGTTGTTTGTCAGGCTGCAAGTGGCTTCATTGGTTATATAGTGTGTTCCTGTGAGAGGGTTTATCGTCCTAATTAACTGACATTTAGATTGTCTCTCTGTTCAATTAAACCAACTTTGTCATCAGATTACATGCTCACACAAACAGTGTTTACATTATAAGCAGCCAGATGTTCTGTAATATCAGTATCACTATCCGTTCGTATGAACAAACCAAATTAATCAGCTTTGACATAAAAGTTGATTTTGAGATGAAAATTAAAAACTTGATCACCCAGGACTGGGATATTTATGCAACATGTGAATATGTGATCCATGTGATATGATACAGGCCTCTCTTGGCAGAAAAAGGTCATTTCTAAAGCTCCTAAAAACAACCTGTGTATCCAAGTAGGGTTTCCTCACTCCAGACAACTAGCAACAGAAACGTTGTAACTACTATTGATTTACACAATTCTTTTGAATGCCCATAACCATGCAGTCATACGTATAGTTTAATCTACAGCACAAAAGCACTGTATGTTCCCCACCCTCTTATTTTGATGGATCATTTCCTGTGGGACTAATTATTAAGATCTTCTCGTTATACTGCAGGATGAGTTGTCTTCTTCCTAATCTTCAGCCATGTGACATTTGGAGTAATTAATTCCAGTTGAGCCTTCTATTTCTGGCTGCGCTGTCTCTAATGAAAGCAGGATGGTGCAGTTTTATCACCTCTAGCTAACACCTCCTGTTTCCCAAGGCAGAGCAGTACATTGGAAGAGAACACCAAATTTTGACAAGGTGATTCCTATAGAATCAACAAGTCTAACAAGCCCATGTTCAAACCAGTAGAGTTTGGAATTGGCTTTAACTTTATGTATAAGCTATTGATATCTATATTTCAGATTTGCTTTATTTATCAAGCTTTATGGCTTATCTCATCTTTAATGTGAGCCTAAAAGATGACCTGTGTTTTTCATTATGGCAACCTGCTTCATCTCGGGAGCTTTGGCCTTTTGTTTATATGCAGAATTATCCCAGGGTTCCATTGTATAGGTTACAGCTAATCCTACAAACTTTATATAACAAATACTGCTTCAGCATTGATTTGTTTAATAATGTGAGACAAGAGAGGAAAGAAAAATTGGAGGAGGGAGAGTCATCATACTGTAGGCTAATAATGTAGGTATTTATATGCTCAGCTGTTCCCAGCTGTGTGAAAAATACATTGAAGAAACTGTCACATAGGTTGTTCCTCCCTGGAGGAAAAATATGCAAACAGTATTTTAAAAGAATAGTTCAACATTTTGTAAAATACCACTTACTCATTTTCTTGTTCAGGACTCAGATGAGACAACAGATACTATTTTTAAGTCTGTGCTGTTCATATGACGTTTCAGCCAGCAGCTGATAAGCTTAGCTTAGCAAAAAGACTGGAAACATAAAGGGCATTTGTGATGTCTCCCTCTGTTTCCAGTTTTTCTTCTTTGGCTAAGCTAACTGGCTGCCAGCTGTAGCTTCATGAGAGTAGTATCAGTTTTCTCAAGCTCATTTTCCAAAATGTTCACCTGGTACAAGCTATATACAGGACCTCTACAAATAGAATCTACAAATGAAAAATGACTAGGAAAAAAGGCAAAATGCCTAAAACACCTTTTATTTTGAATGATAACATCCACTCTTGTGATGCACACCTATGGCTTACATTTCTGGCGAGTTAGCGTCCTAATTGTGATCACCATCTGCAGATTAAATAGAATAATAAAGAAAAGAGAGAAATGAAGGGCAAAGGAGAAAGAGAGCTAGAGGGCAGAGGAAGAACATCAAGCTATCTGGAACTGCTGAGCTGTAATTTACTTGAGAGACGACAGGAAAGATACAAGCAGAAGTCCCAGACTGATAGCTTCTGGTTATGAAGGGAGTGGAACATCAGTTATCTGGTGGCTAAGTGACAGAGCGTGTTGATTGTACACAACACAGCCACAACTCTTCGAAGAGGAACGCCGGGTCTTAAATCAAAGAAAATTCCTGTCGTTTTTCTCTTGCCCTCCTCTGCAATCTATTTCTCCTTAATATTTCTTCACAGGCACACACCCCTGCACCGTATGTTGCCTTGTTTCACGCTTTACAAATGACCAAAGAAAAACTTTGGCCAGCTTCACTCTGCTATACATTTTTAAACTCAACAGAAAATATATATGACTACACTGCTCATGTCAGTGTCAAACTGCTCAAGCTGTTGAATAGCAGTGTCAGCCACAAGAGCAAATAGACATTGTGCTCCCAAATGCATTTAGTATGCTCCTATATATATATACAGTAGGTTGTATGTACACACCTTCAGTTCTTTGAATAAGGGAAACTTAACAAGACTATTTCAAGTAAGCACTTGACACAAGCAACTGTGCTATGATATCGAATAAAAGCCAGTGTTATACCAGCAGCTACATAGCAGCAGGCAGCAGCTCCCATGGCTGAAGGCTAGAATTGGGCTGTCAGTGCAGACTTGAAGAAGTAGCGCTGGGCCTCAAGCAGCAATTATCAGACTGGCAGCTGCTGATAACTGCCACCAGACAAAACAGGACCGTGAAATATTACCCCTCTCTGTTCAACTTTTTTCTTTTCCATTTTCACATCCTCCACTCTTAACACCTTGTCTACTGCTCCTGCAGTGGAGCGACTCCATGCGCTCAGCCAAACTTCACTTTGAAATTATAGCTTTGGTTTATATCACTTCTTTTGATGATAAGGTTTTGGGATTTAAAAAAAAAAAATGGTAAGCTATGACCTCAGATTGTTTCAAAAAAAGTCAATGACTTACAGATTTTCACCCATGTAACCACTCAGAGGTTGTTATATCTGATAAGTATATTGAAAAACCTGAGCCAAGAACTGAAATATTTTGACAACTGAGAGCATATAGTTTTGCATTTACAGTACTCTGGAAATTGGTCAGTTTGGCTTCGATAAAACAGATGATATTGTCTAGTAGATACACACATGAAGGACATTTAATAATCATAAGATGCTTTTACTGTAAAGCCACTAGGCTGATGAATGAAACAGTGTAAAACTCAAAATAGGTAGAATATTGTTGTTAAATTTGTAAAAATTGTTGAAGCTGTAGCCATAGCACACCTATTTGTATCTCATCACCGCTCAAGGTAGCTACAGGGAAACAATCTCAAACCTACAATGATGCTCTGACTTCATCATCATTATCCATGGATTTGAAGTTACTTGAGTGACACTTTAAAGTGAATTAAATTTGGGATAGAAGAAAGGTTTAGGCAAGCTCTGAAGGTGACCCTCTTCTCATTACATTGCTAAACTATCCTTTCTTTCTGCACGCTATGTGGTGTTTTAACAATAAAGAAGAAAAATATTCTTGTGAGAATTCGGAGAATCTAAAATTTAATATTGTTTGGACTGAGCAGCATTCGGCCAGCATATGAGAGGCAATATTATGAGGCGGGTGATAAAACTAAGTATGTTTTATAAAAGAAAGATATGAATGAAATGATTGATATGATGATGATTTATAAGCCATATTATTATCTTATTGAGTGTGGTATTCTTTAATCTGAATTTCTGGCTCTCTTAACGTGCCTTTTTGTTGTGTTTGTGATCTGCACAAAAATATTCTCTAAATAAATAAATAAATAAATAAAACAGACTAAAGGCTCAGGGTTACAGAAATTTCATGAAACTTTTTAACAAGTGATCTTTTTGGGTAAAGTCACTCACAGAGTTGACTTCTCTCCTTTTTTTAGCGTCTTCTCTGTTATCTTTTTTAGGGCATTTCCTGATGTGCCTGCAGGTTTGCAGCTGTGTGACTAAGGATCGGGGTTTTTTTTTCACACCTTTTGTGTCACTACCTTTGAGAAGTGTCTCTGTTTTTTTGTGGAGCTGAGGAAATAATTTGACATCCAGCTGCAGACCACACCCGACACAGTGCCCTCTCTACAGGAGCAGTCCATGTCCACCTTTCTTGGCGTAGCCAAAACCAGTTGAACAGTGTTGCAGTATGTTGTTTGTGTTGTTCTTCACTGCCTTTTATTTTTCCAATTTCTCTGTTGTAGTCGTGGTCCAGCATGATAGGTGAGCCTCAAAGCGCTCCTTTAGGAACTTTTTTCTTTTCGTGGTACTATCGTGTACCGAGAATGAAAGCTCAGGTTGCTTTTTATGGATGTTTTTGTTGTTGTTTTTTATACTTTGTAGGGATGTTTTTCATCCTTTAAAGGTTCTCGAAGGCAACAGAGTTCGGCAGACTAAGGTAAGAATGCTCTCATCTTTGGGTGTATATCACCCTGCTCTTGTCTTGTCAGATATCTCATGTGCATGTGGTCTCATACATGTCATTTTGCCTGGTATCATCACTTTACTGCCAGAGGTTTATTATGATCCTGATACATTTCTATTACTCCTCTTTTGCAGTTCTTGATAGAACTGACTATGTGACCCAAATTCATTTTTTCATAGGCGTACCACTATAGGTGGTATACAATAACAACTCAAAGCTCTGATCTTCATCCATTGTATCACTGACACACCCATCTTCATCACTGACACATTCAAAGGCAAGTTATATGTCCATCTCATACTTGCATGACAATGAAACTGCATTTGTATTCACAGGAAGAGTCTTTAAGAATTCTTCTTTTTTTTTTTTCTCCAGCTGCTTCAACAAATGACAAGATTGCAATGCACCATGGGAGGAACAGCGCACAAGCAGAGAGGGGAAAACAAAAAAAAAAACAATTAGCTGAATCTAATACAATAATTACACAAAGTGACCGACAAAATGGGAAAACTGTATCATAATTTTTGAGGTTGCAGTGAGATGCCATTATGATATCAAACGATTTCTAATGTTTTGTTCCCCCATGTGTAAAAAGGGTAGTGGAAAAAACATTAGACACAAATTACCAGTGACAATCATATTTTCATAATTGTATCCCAAAGACAATAAATGTTTTTAATAGAATTTTGAAAGACACTCTCAATTGTTGTTGTTTAATCATTGTTTTCATTTCACTTACATTTCACTTACTTGTTGGGCATAATGATGAGCCTGTTGATGAGTCTTCAACAACTTCCAAGCATATTCATCATCTTGGATCTCCTGTATTAACACCCCCCAACACATACACACACACACACCTTTATGAAGAGACGTATCACACAATGAGATGTCTCACTTGTCCTCCTTAGAGAACCAGGGTAACTTTCCACTTCTAGCAACAGCGAAGCAAATTAAAATCTCATTGTCCACAAACAGTGACAAGCCTCTTGTAGTCAAATCATTTTGACTATTATATGGTCACAAAGCAGCGTGATTATTTTGAAAAATAATCTAAACTCGAATTATTGAACGACTATCTAGGGAAAACCATCAGTTGATCAGATTTGATGGGCATAGGGTATATAAAAGCACTCAAGTAGTAATTACTATCACCAGTACTCCTCTGGTGACGCTGTCGAGGATTTGTAACTCCTTTTCTGATGAGGTCAGGTCCTCATTATAATTACTTGCTTCACTTAAGTATACACAGCTGCAAATTGGCGCGCAATAACAGGAATAGTAATTAGTGTATTATAAATTATTAGCGATGAACTTCAAGATCAGCAGGGAGGGAATCACTCTTTCATTAAATCTATGAGCAAGTTAAACAATTTAATAGAAATACAAATTATCATATGATGTAAATTTTGTGAAACTAGGTTAAATATGAATAAAATACAGATCAGAATTTAAGTATGTACTTTTTTTTGTATAGCATTTCGAACTAACATCTGGTCTATAATGTAATCACCATGGTTGCTGAACAGAAATTTTGAATATTTCTACAACAACCTACAACTAATTCATGAACAACTTTGAAGCAAATCATCTCTAAACCACATTTGTCAGTCCTTGCTTCAAATGGTCCCTAGATGGCTCAATAGTGTTTGTCCTTTTGGCAATGTGCTTCGTCATAAAAAATGCAGTGCAAGTGCAAATTATACTGTACTAGACACTCTGTTTTCATTGTGTGATCACATACACACTTCTCCATTAATGCCACAGTCCTTAGGTTACACACAATCATATCTTTGGGCTGCCCAGTGCAGCTACAGTCTTTATTATAGGTCACTTAATTAAAAGGCTAAAAGGCAACCTGACAGTTACCGCGGAGAGAAGAAAGAGCTTTTATTATTCACATTCCCTGCTTAAATTTTCCTAGCCAGAAGCTGAATCTGCAACCATCGGCCAACATGTAATGTGTTGTGTATCAGTACGATCTTAAGTCTTGTCTGAAGTAGATGCATGTTGATTAGCATACTAGTGTATTTAGCGTTGGGAGAAACATAATTACTCTTTGTTATGTATGGTCAACAACTTAGAGAATTACATTGCTGACTAAAAATCAATACTGACTGTCAGATGAAAAAATAATACATCGGCTGTGATCGTCAAAGGCAAGCAATTGTACACAGATCGATCCTGACATCACATCCATTCCACTCTGCTGTAAAGTGCTAATGCAGATAGTTTCATATGAACATAATTAATAGGAGACAGGAGAGTTGTTTTTTTAGATACAGTTGTCAGCCGGGTTGCATAACAAAGATTAGTCACTATATAACAAACAACAAACAAAAGTAGTAATTAATATAGCAGATAAATAGGATTTTTCTGTACTCTCTAGGGTCCTGTTGAGTCCTGAGTTGAAGTGAGCCGTGACACAGTGCTGCCGCTAGATCTGCTTTCATTTAGGCAACCTTGATTCACCTTTCTTTACAAAGCCAAGCTCCGGTGAAGTCAAACAAAGGAACAAACAAACAAACAAACATAGTTAATTGGCTGAATGAATGTTGTTGTGGAGCATTCTAGTTATTAATGGTCAGTTCAGTTAGTGGAAAGAAAGTGCACACGAGTCCAAGATGTCTTATGCTGAAAGGTCTATTGAAGCTTGGCCAAGGAGAATGGAGAATTTATCAATATGCATGTCATGACATGTTCACATCAATTACAAAGATACTGTCCTCTCTGGCTTGTCTACATGCCCTCAGAATAGTGCCACAATTACTCTACTCTAACTGATCATTAGTCTACAAACAAAGGATTATTATTACCCATAGACTCTGCAGAGGCTTCTATGTTATTTACCTATCTGTTGTGTTGAGACAGTCCTCTGAACTCTGTTACCATAGTAATGATCAGAATGGTGCCTGCGGCTGCTCTGTATGTCAAGGAGAAGAAGCCAGTGTCCCCATAACAATCTAAGATGTAACACTATATCCTGAGATGACCTCAGTGCTTGACCCTGTGTAACCCCCATGGACAGCTACAGTAGAGTAACCCTCCCACTGACTTGACTGTTTGTGTTTTTAACATTGGTATTTGAGGAAAAGAACATTTGGAAATGATACACACATTCTTGCATGGAGTTTTATGACAATAAACCTTTATATAAACTAAATCAACCCGTTTTCTAGTTGTCTTTTTTTTCCATACTATTCATCATTCACCTCTATAGATTATTATAGCAGTTTTTATAAGAGCTCACTCAGATCTTCACTTCTGAAATCTGAGATATGAGCGTCACAACCTTGCACCAAGCGCAGTCCATAATTTGATCCCTCGTGGCAACAATGTAAGATTGAGTGTAAGTATGCACTTTTGAAAGGAAAACCACTTTGAATGGTACATTGGAGAGCTGCATTATGTTCAAAGACCTCTTGTGAGGATAAGCATTCAAAAGTTTCAAACATATTACTATTTTACTTAACCATACAGCTTTTGTACATTTTGTAATAACATTGCTGGCAATACAATCTAGTTGTATGATGATGTATGATGATATGTCATATATATATATATATATATATTGGTGACTGTACTTATATAGCGCCTCTGTAGTCTTCTGTCCATTCAAGGCGCTTTTACACTACAAATCATGTTCACCCTGATGGCGTTAGTTGCATTGCGAGGTCCGAACTGCTCATCAGAAAGGAGCAAATTCGCTCACACAACGATGGTACAGTCATCGGGAACAATTTGGGGTTCGGTATCTTACCCAAGGACACTTCGACATGCAGACTGGAGGAGTTGGGGATCAAAATCAATCTATCTGATTAGTGGATGACCTGCTATACTTCCTGAGCCGACCAAGAGCGAAGTCATTAAAGATGGCTACATCTACGAGGAGAAAAAAAAAACAAAATAGAATCTGGAAACATAAAGTCTGAGCTAACAATCAGCTGTGAATTCACAGGCCCATGGTGTTGGGAACATGTAGATATGTCATTTTCATGCGCGACTTCACGCCCTTTAGGCTATGATTGTGGTTGCTAATAGATTCTCCAAAGAATTCTTGTAAACATCAAATAAAGTTTGTTGTGACTGTGAGACAATGCTGTCTTACTGTCGTGTTGCAAACAGCTACACATTTTAATAAATCATCAAACCTGAGCAATGTAAGTACCTGCTTTCTAATGTTTTCAAAAATGTCTGCATATTTCCAATGCATTAACTTATTGTAGAAATCTAGTCAGCATGAAAGCCTTGTGATTGTTTAAAAAGGAAGGTTGGAAATCAAGTCTGATAAAATAACATGACAGAAAAAACTCAGAGTGGATGTGTGTACTCAGGGACTTCCAGGAATTTGGTTTCTGTTTTTACCAGCCAGATTGGACAAGTAAACAGCAGAGGACTGTTTGCAATGGTGAAGCAAAATGTTATTTTCTCACTGTTACAAATGCTCAATATTTGTTAATAAAAGCTAAACAATAAAAATGAAAGAATAAAAGAATACTTTTTCTGACCAGGATTCAAACATAAAACATTTGGTAATAATTTTTTCAAGTAGAAGCATAAAGACTAAGACTGCACTGACCACAGCTCCTCTTTAACCAATGATCTTTAACCTTTACATCAAGGATGCTGTAAGTTTATTGCATGTCACATGGTGCAAGATGGGTCTAATTCAATCTTGGTCACGATCACTGTGTGGTGAATCATAGAGGTATGCATATATATATATAACTTTTAAATACTGGAACTGAACTTTTGCTAGTGCATTATGTGTCATTTCCTGTCTTATTCTGATTGGTTAGTTTGAAGATGTGGGTGGTAACACTGAGTCATAATTTCACTGCAGGATGTCTTTGGATGCTGAAGGTCCAAATGAAAATTGAAAAAAAAGCACCCACATACAGTACTGTTCTGCATGGACTTGACACGGTTTCGACCACTACCAGGGTGGTCTTTCTAGCAGGTTACCCAGCACTGACAAACATTTATAGATGCCAAATAAGCCACGGTATGATCTTTTTGTTTTTTGACTGCGTTCGTGATGCACAACTGTTGTCTCAGACGGCCTGAAATCACTTTGTGTCAAAGTGGAGTCAGAAATAAAGTCTGACGAATGGTCAGATGTGACAGGAAGATGTAAGTTGCTCAAGCATACACCCTATCAAAATAGCAAGAAGGACCATTTTAGGAACCAGGAAGTGAAGGGTTGATGGTGTACCTTATACCTCATAAAGGCTTGAGGGTTGACTTTCACGTTGATGCTGACAACTACTTAATTTTCAATATACACTACATTCAATCTCTCTAAACTAGAAGTAGGTATAGTTTATAGACTAAATAACAGACAATTCCCTTATACATATTAGCGTCTGCATACTAGTACAGCCTTATGCAGTTTTATAGAAAATAACACAGCATTGCAAACTCCAGAAAGTTTCCCTGCACATATGGTAATAAAAATGTAATTTCATAAATTGACCAGGAAACAAACATCATTCAAAATCGGGGGAATTAATCAATGGCTTGATTTTAATTGCAGTATTTATCAATCGTTGATTTATGTTCAAACAAGCATCGAGCCAGGTAAAATCAATTTAAGAATGGCATAATGATTGGTAACACCACTGAGGCATGATGACTCATGAGTGAAAAGCAGCTAATCCTCATTTTCCTTTGCTAGAAGCCGAATGGAGCACTACTCTAATTCTATTTTCTCGATGACTGACTCATTTCTGCATGTGTCTCGCACTCTGCTTTTATCTGGTTTTCTTGCACATTATGCAGAGGATTACTTTTTGTCTTCATTACCTGATTCCAGCATTAGAGGCCAGTCCATTGCATTTTCATTATTTTCTCATTTGTTGACATCCTATGGGCAGCGGCTTTAGAAGTTGATTGTTTGCATAGTGAACATATCACTGTTCGCACATGGTATGGTTTCAAAATATATAAATGATATGTGTAATAGCGTTTCTTGATGCCACATTTTAAAATATGATTATGCTGCCAAAAATGGACAGTGAGCACACTGTGGGCTTCCTGAAGCATTTAATAATGCATCCATCCATTCATTTTCTGTCACCACATATCCTTATCAAGGTCACCGGGAGCCTATCCCAGCTGGCATTGAGCAAGAGGCAAGGCACACCCTGGACAAGTTGCCAGTTCATCACAGGGCTGAATATTAACCTGCATGTCTTTGGACAAGGCGGAGTACTTGGAGAGCACGGGGGCTCAAACCAGGAACCCTGTACCTGACAGTCCTAACCACTCCACCACTGTACCATGTAATAATACAATTACGTGAAACTGGGAGCTAAAAATCTCATTGTGTGGTCATTTTTGGGATTATTTGGATTTTACTAGTCACACTTCACTCCAAAATTGTGCACTAAAATTGGCAATTGTGGGTTTATTTCAGGTCAACAGGAAATTAATTTCTTCCCTCTAATCCACTATTTTTGTTGTTGCTACTACCTCCTACCCAGAATCCTTTTTTCTGTCCTTTTACCTCTTATGCTGAATAATTGTTGGCTAAAAGCTACTGATCATGCTCCGATTTGCAAATCAGATCTTCTAAATCTTTCTACACTGAGTAAAAAGTGTGTAGGACTCCTGATCAGTACCATATCTGTCACAAGCCATAGCTATATATGGAGCAGCTGATACCTGTAAGGCTGGCATAAATAATAAGCTATAACTTAAAATGTAATTTATCTACAAAGGACAAAGTTCTGTTCACTTGTGCCTTTCACAGGTAGGTCAGAGAAGTGGATTAGGTACAGAACACCTCTCAAGCTCGCAGGCAGTCAGTGCTTTGCGTAAGGGTACACAGGGCAGATTTTTCTGTCCTCTGCTTCAGGTGCAGTGTCACAAAACACAAGGCCATCCAGTTGCTCTTAAAATAGAAATTGGAGAGCAAACTGATGGCAAAAAGTGGTCTTTGAAATTGATACGTCCTGCAGCACTATAGTGGTAACTTAACATTATTTCTCTCTTAAATCAGACATATGAATTTAACAATATTCCACAGTGCCCTTAATTGTCTTTATGTTACATTAGACAGACTGGCAATCACTGTTACCAAACCATTCAACAGATCAAGAAAAAATACATCCAGAAATAACTCTGTTTCCAAGTTAGTCTGGAGTGCTGCCTCTGATATTGTTTTAGTGTAGTTATCCTCCTGTTTGTGGGAAAGTGTGCCTTCTCTTCAGGCGCATTCCTTTCATCCTCATGTGGCATCATTAGCTCGACAGATGTCCCTTGTGTAATGCAGAGAGAGGATGGCTGAGTTCAAGTAGGAAAGAGAAAGACCTTGTTGTCACTGTCCCATAGCAGAAAACGGTAGAAAGTCTTGTGGACTTCACTGTACATTTATTGAAGTGGTTGTTTATTGCAGTGTTGACACCATGACTCTTCTGTTTTGTCCTTATACACAGTTTGCAATCACAGGCGATGGGTTTTCTTGCAAGACATTTTTTTAGGTAATTGAGACCTTTGTAAATAAATAAAGATGACCATACCTGTTGATTACACCGTTGCACACCTTGGAAGTAAAAAACTAAAATCACAGGCAATAGTTGCTTTTTTACCACCAATTTCAAAGATCTGTCTTTTAAACTGTTGTCTATTGATTACATTTTATTTTCATTTTGAACCTAATGAAGTCTTTCATAATGAATGAATGAATGAATGAATGAATGAATGAATGAATATCAAAGTCCAGCCTTCAAGTTGGCTCCAGATCAACAGTGTAGGCATCCAGGAATTCTTCACTCTGCAGCACTCTCTCTTCTATTCCAGCATTTGATATCTCCTCAAAGCCTCAAGAGCCGTTGTACATCCTCAGTGTTTTGATTTTCTGTTAATTAGCCCTGATCAATTCCTCCTCTGATGCTCTTCCTATACATTAGTCCATGCAAGCTTCTGTTATCTTATTTTCACATCGTTTTTTCTATACATACTCTAGTACATGGCAGCCAAGATTTTCTCTCTAATGTGGTCTCTTTGGATCCCTGGGCTTTATTTGCTTTCTTTTTGCTCATCAAACACATTATTGACACTGAAGACCTTTCCTTTTCTTTGTAAATGCTGAATCCACATTCTTATTTTTTATTATTAAAATAAAAATAAGTTATGATAAAGTATGAGAGATGTAAAAATAAAAAAGGCAAACTCTATCCTCCTCGATGGATGGTATTATAAATTACATTGTAATAGGTTTCTTGAAAAATTCTAGTCCAACCAATTTTCTACATTATTGTTCTTGATGAAAATCCTATCTAAACATTTTCTTCTTTAGTTTGGTTTTATGGAGGATCTGTAGCTTGAACCTTATTATCAAATGAAACTCTTTATTTTGTTTCTATAAAAACCTGTTTTTTTGGACTGGAGGGATAATGTGGTACACATAAGAGAGTAGGCGATTAAGGCAGCAGGTGGTGAGTGAAATTATGTTTTTCATATAGCCTCACTAATGTATAATAACTTACTTCTTGGGTTGCCTTTACACTATTACTGTTTATACCAGACCATTACCAATTTCATACAATTATCATTTCTTATCCACAAGGATATTGAATTTATTACATAGACAGCTTTGGAAACTGTACAGTAAATGAGCCAAGGTGTAGACATTTATATATTTCTATTCTCATAAATCGTGTGTGTGTGTGTGTGTGTGTGTGTGTGTGTGTGTAATAATTCCAGGTAAGTGCAGAAGCACAAAACAAAGGTGCTTTAAACAGCAAACCAAAGAGAGTCAGATAATTAACTCAGGATCTGGAAGACACAGAAACTAATGATAAATAACCAAGAACTTGATTCCTGCTTATAACAACAACAACATGAAAGTGTACCTTTAGCAAAGGTGCCAGAACGCTGAATTTAACAGCTTGTTAGCAGCCAGCTAATATGACTTACTACACCAACAGCAAGAAGCCCTGCTCAGTGTGTGTCTTGCAGCCTTTCATTTCTTTGAAGCAAGTCCCACATTTATGTTTAGAGAATGGAACAGAGTGACAGATCAAGAGCCTACACACCTCCATTATCTTTGCCTTTGCCACGATGTCTGAAAAAGCTCTGAGCCAGGTCCATTTGCTAGTTTGCCCAGCTCCAGTTCTTCCTCACCAGCATTCCCCTCTCCTGGCCTGTAAAACCTCCTCCTCCTGTATAAACCAATGACAGTATAAAGAATGGACCTGTGTGACATCGCCCGTAGGTTTCCGAAGCCGAAAATATGTGCTGCTGGCCGCCGCCATGTTGGATGTACTACTCCTTCACCCACCAATCTAATCTAAATATCAGCAAAGACATGCATCATCGGTAGACCTGAGGCGGGCTGAATGACACCTGGGTGCTCTAATAAGCCATCTGTAACGACGCCTACCTATCAATCAAGCGGTCACACTGATAATTATGCATATCTTTGAGCTTTAATATTATCTGAACAGGTGAGTTAATAAGAAATTCATCCCCCTCACAGTTGTCATGAACAGGGAAATTAGCTATTGAGTCCAAAACCATTGCCTGAACCAGGCTGACATGTTTATTTCTGCTCTGAAATTGGGCATTTTAATGCAGCCGCTTATGGAGATTGACTCACTTCTGCAGCCTGTCTCAAGCGGCCGCTGGAGGAATCAGTTTTTAGCACTTCCGCAGTGGCTTCATTTCCCAGCACCACTTGGTATAAACACACTGAGCTAACTAGATAATCTTAGTAGCAGTTTTGTTGTTAGTTTAGCAACAAAGCTATCTGTCCATAAGAAAACTCAAGGACATCAGACATCTCCATAAAATATGATCCAGTTTCTCTATGAACAGTGACATTGTTGGTGTGACTTTGTACCCTGCAAATTGCATAAGGTTGCTTTAAAGCCAGAGTATAAACATATACAGTAGCAGCCTATAAAATGATGAGAGTTAATCAGAGTTAAGATGATAACCATTTGACCACATTGCTCAGAGTTTGAGATCATTAGATGCCTTTGTACATACCTAGCATTGCTTAATTACAACATTTGTGATGCACTCACCATCACTCATATGAAAGCAATCACTGTTTTATGTTGATTATCCAAACATGACGCTTCTGTGTCTGAAAGTTTTGCCTGCAGGGCTTTTCTTTACACATTTCATGCTTGACATGCCAGCGATAATTGCTGTAACCAAATTGGCATTACTGAATGTTAATCAGAATTACAGTGAATGAATAAAGAAGCTGTTTGATTTAAGGGGCGTTTAATTTTCAGTGTTGAATCCACAGCCACCACAAGCATTGGACCACACCTCAGTGTTTTTTATGCAAATGGATCACTTTTATTTTAGACAATTTGGTAATAATTACCTGCCACTGTAGTCTAATTGTGTTTTGATAAGCACATTCACAGCAGTGTGATATCACTGGATGTGTTCTGTTTGTCTTGTTTGTCAGCTGCTCTGAGCTCTGCCAGCTTTGTGGCCTTTACGTCGACCAAAATAAATGCCAGGCTAAAATAATACAAAACAGTTGGTGGGTGTGTCCTCTCAGGTTTCTTGCTAGGCAACAGTGGGGAAAGATGCTCTAGTACTGAAACACTTAACTTAAAACTATGAAACAGAGCAGAAAATATCACTGTTAATAATGTGTAATTTTCCTATACGGGTATAAATGTTTCTATACACAAATGCTTATGTATACTTATGAAATAGGAAGTAGCAAGTAGTATGATGCTTACAGCAGGTAATATGCATGTGTTCAGTTACTACAATATGAACAAAAATGATATAGTTTGACTCAGCAACTTTCAAAGAGATCATGCTTACATTTTTTGGAATTGGCACAAAAATAAGCAGGGTAGAAGCAGAGGAAGTACAAGAAGTTTTCTAAAATTAAAACAAATACATAAATAATAAGAAGTACACAGAGATAGCAGATAACAGATGATTACTACAGAAATGGCTGTCCTAGAAAGTTAACCACATTTTATGTCACTGTTATTTCTCCAACTAACAATAGTAACAACTCTTTGTAATGACTCTGCCCCATCTTTAAACAGTGTCATCTTTTACCATCCCCCAAAACTATTCCAGCTGTGTAAGAAAACATGTCTGCTAACCTCGAGGAGTTCACTAAGTGGAATTTGCACTGCGGGATGTGTTCCCAGCAATTTCATGTTGTGGACTGTGTCAAGGGAACCTGCAAAGCTTTTTACACACAAAATGTCCTGCTCCAAAGGGAGTGGAAAAAAAGTGAGAAACAAGCAGCCAAGAGCAGGCTGAACTCTTCTCATTCACAAGGAAGGGAACGATAGGAAGGTCATACAATACAAAAGCACCACAGACTCCAGATTAAAAAGTAACCAAATATTTATGTAAATGTATTGAGAACGTGCTAAGTACTGCTTTAGGCTGCTTGCCATTATAGATGTTGTTGTGAACTTCGAACCTTTACAGCAACACTGGAGACAAAAGTTATATTTTTATAATTTAGCAACACATGAACCAGGTGATTAATGTAAATGCAAACAGTGACTATGAAATTATGCAAATAAGAGGCTAGAGGGAATCAATAAGGCCAATTAAACTGTTACAGTGCAGACACTCTATCTGTTAAAAATATATCACTGGACTATTTTTTTTGTTTTCAACTTGCATGTCTGTGTGTGTGTCATCATGGCAAAACGTGCTCCTGGAGGCACCTAATGTAGCGCGAACTACCACTGAGGCATTTTTCAATGCTTTGGCAATTCCATGCCTCCACGTCCATCTGTTTATCTCCGTGTTTATCCTGCGGAAGTACAGACAGATATAGATACATGGAAATGTATTGATAGTTCCCACCTTCACCCCAGACATTGTCTACACTGTACCAGAGTTGACTAATTAGACCAGTCAATCAATGGCACAAAGTGACATTTTGTCTTTCTGTTCCCTCACTCCGATTCACCCATTTCACCTGCTTGCTCTTCAATCATTTTCACCCCACATGACTATAGATGGCCAAGGAGCCAAAGCATATGAAGGTTTTGTCAAAGATCCACTAGTATCTCATCTATCCTCGTTTTCCTTTCTTACCCTATTGACACAACATACAAAAATGGCCCTTCTCTGCCAGAGCTCCAGACTTCCCCTCCTCTTTTCTATTTTTCTCCCACTTGCTTTCGCTGAGGCCTAATTACATGGTGGACAGAGTAATCGATACAGGAGAGAGTGAAAGTTCCCAACAGGCAACTTGAGGCCCCTCTTAACTCTCTTCAGTCGACCCTTCTCATACTTACACGTTCACAGTAGTGAGTCATCTTGACTTTTTGCAGACATTAGACGCAGGCTTGCCTATTCCCGTGGCGCAAACAGAGGAAGTGCATTACACTTTACCCCAGGGCACAGTGAGTATACATCTCTTAGAAGAAAAAAAAAGCCGGAAAAAGGCAGTTTTTTATGCAAACGGATGAATACAAAAAATATGATGGCACACTTGTATTTTTGATCTGATGTGCATTGATACACTCTATTGTTTTGTTGGCCATGTTGTGTTGAGATAATGTATCACATGTCATGACATGCTGCAATATGCTGTGGTGTGTAAATTATGTATTACAAAACAATCACAGGCAATGATGCTGTGGGTGGTAAGAGAAGCTGCAGTCACAAATGGTTGGATGGTTGGAAAGATGTAGAAAAGACGAATCATGACAAACAAGAGCAGACTGCTGGCAAATCAGATTTGTTTTTCAAATGAGATCTTTAAGACCTTTATTTGCAAGTGATCGGATTGGATTTGTGTGTCCAGACATCACCAGCTGCATCATGACGTAGATGCCAGTAACTACATACGCTGATGACGTGGCTTTCTAATGCAGTTTTTTTTCTGTACAGAACCCTCATCGCAAAGTGCCAGCAGACATTTTATGTCAGCGTCTGTCCATGGACTGTTCTCTTTCCTGTCCTCCATATCACTCTGCTCATAGTAGCATCATTCTGCTCAACCTCTCTGATCCACTTCCATCACTCTGGATTGGTCGTTGGATTTGTGTGTCGCCTTAGTGATACAAAAGACACTTGGGATTCTAATTTGAGCGGCAAGATCATCTAGACTGAGACACAGCTGTGGAAATCTGTAATCGCATTTTAAACCACGTCCAAATGTGGCTCAGATCCAATTTGCAAAAAAAAATCGCATTTCATGACCAGGTTCTAAAGTCAGTCTGGATACAATATAGACATGAAAAAAAATGGATTTAGGCACATCAACACCTGGGAGCTATCAGAAACAGTTAAACCTTTAAACTGGTGGGCAGATTTATCTTGGAAAATTACAAACAAATTGGTTTGACATGTCCATTTGTTTTGGTCTGAGATGGGGCACTTGTGCTACATTATAAAATATACTCTGGCCAGCAGACTCCATTAGATCATTACTATAGGCTGCCAGTAGTTAGTTGCGATTGTTAATTAAACAATTATGAACAATGGAAGAATTATATGTAGAGGAGAGTATCTATGGTCTGAAAAATAAGAACGTTTTCTTTATAAAATACTTTTTGCTTCCATCTGCAGGTTGGGACCTCTTTTTACAGGTCCACAGGTGAACCATCATTAGAAACACGCACCTTTACAAACTGAATCCCTGTTAGCCAAATTCAGTAATTACTTATTATTAAATAATTAATATTATTCAGTCAATTGAAAATCACCACAAAAAAATAACTTCATTTTACTATAGCAGAAAGACCTGGTAGCCTTGAGTAATCACATGAGCTCAAAGTTTCAAGTGTGTCTATTTTAATTGTGTGTTGATAATGAGCACAAGTTCATGATTTTTGTGGAGCTTAGAGACAGACTAGTTTTTCCATACTGCAATGGTTTTTCTACAGTACTTTGTAACATTACATGTATTACTGGCATCACTAAAATAACACTCAGACACAGACATATGTAGACATGTTGTCTTGAGATTCATTTAGGTTTTTGTGTTGAATTATTTAGCGTAAGTTATATAAGAGAGACTGAATGGCCTCTATCCACTTGGATGCATCTATTCATTTGATTATTGTTAGCCTTCCTTCATGTGTTGCCATAGGAACTTCAACAGTACAAGGAACAAAACTGTCTATAGCAATGTTTACGCCTCTGTGAGTGTTAAATGCTAACATCAGTATGCTACAATGACAACTCCAACATGCTGATGATTAGTGGATAGTATTAGCTGTGGTTGCCATCTTAGTTAGCATGTTGGCATGCTATATGCACACATACACCAAGACCAAGGCATTACCATCCCTTGAGCCGCACCGCTAGCATGGCTAAAATCTGTCATCATGTGTCTTTAAAGCCGGAGCAATAGTGTTTTTGTACATTACTGTATACTTGTATATACAAGGCAAAATCAAGATCTGTGGATCTAAAGCTGTTGAAACTCATATGCAGATGAAGTGGGTCAGCTTTGCTATGTATCCTACGTATCCAACAGTAACACTATAAAACCAACTCCCATTAAAAGACTGGGACAAATGTCTGACCTTTTCTCAGTGTTTCCTGCTCTTGTTACTGGCAGCCTTAGGTGAGAATGAGTGGCCAATGAAACTTTCTCAATGGGGTATCTGATGATCCAGAGGATTTGGATGTGTCTTGATTAAAATCTTTGCAACTGCACAAACCTGCAACTCATAAAACACACAATAGGCATTTCCCCCCCCCCCCACACACACACACATACGGGCACACTTTCAACACATCTTTGAATTGTAATTCCATATGAAAAATGCAATTGTTTCAGTGAGTGATCCAGCTCCTGTGGGTACCGTTGTCAAACATCAAGTACGAGAATGAATATAAATAATCCAGTTTTAACAAGTTGCCTCCCCAATCATATTATTCCGTATTCATCAACGTCATTTTCTCTATTTTTAGCCAGAGTGATTCAAGTGCCTCATCTGAGTGAATCATTGCTGGTAGTAAACCTCTCCCCTCTCATTTGGCTCCTTCTCAGTCCCATCTTTGTTCTGGCCGCGTCTTGAAGGCTGAACATGGGTGTACTGACACTACAGGATGAGAAGAGAGCACAAAGCCAGAGCTAATTAAAGTAGGCAAACTTCACGGCCCTGTCTCACTCTCATTGACCTTTATCAAAACACTGGCATTCATGTCGTGCAAATGCTGGCACACTCCACTGAAAGCAGTGTAGGGGAAGAGGTAAACAAACACAGCCTCATTAGACTGCACCAGCAACCATCCTATCACCTCGGTAATCTTGTGATGCTTCACAATTCCACAGTACCCCTCATTGGGGATTTTGAGCTGTGGGTGGGTTAATGGAAGCATCACTGACACTAATAAATTACAAGTCACACTTCATATCATTAAATACAATAATCATAATCATATGACCTTCATGGCTGACCTGCTTTGTGCTTGCTTTACCTTTATACTCTATGTTTCTGCTCTGCATCTCGTCACTGTCAGCGTACTGACAATGTGTACTGTAGGACCAACATATGGGGTGTTATTATGCTATTTCGACTTGCTAAACTGTTGACAGAAAGCTGATAGGAAAGGTTCATATGGCAGTTGTTGCAGTGTTAGCCTGTGACAAGTGTTAACGTGACTCAGAATCAGGACACAGAGTCATCGAGACGGCATGCAAGGCTAAAAAGAAGTCTACTTTGGCTAGCTTAATAGGCAATTTGACAAATGATTATGGCTAGGGCAGATATGTATAATGAGCGGCTAATTAGGGTAATGAGGGCAGGTGGACAGGCAGGTGACTGAAGGATTGTTGAAAGATCAACTGCTGGGTAGGAAGGGAACTGCAGGCTTTAGAGTGACAGCAAATGCAGCATGTTGACATTTTTTTCATTTCATGAATTTTTCATGTCACAGCTGGAAAAGCACTGGTCTTAATAATAATATGAATGGTGGCTGAATTCCATTTAACTCATTATTTATTATTATTAGTAACACCTGTGCCTTTTTCTATATCAGTATTGATAATATTTGGTAAGTTTCCATCATATCGCTGATAAATTTTGATGTGGCATGTGGATGAACAAATGGATCACAGGGCTTATCGGTGTACTGTAACGGACTGATGATGTGCTGAAGTGATGCAACATGTCAACAAAAGCCTCCATCTGCTATTGAAAAATGTAGTTTGAAAAGTTGTATGAATCAAACACAGCTGCAGACCAAGTAAATGACTTTGGCAATGTCATGATCATGTAACTGAAAAAGGGAAAGCCCCGTCATCTCTCAGTACTCCCAGCACAAATCATATTAAACATTTCTCCATTACTGTTATATATGTGTTTAAAACCATTCCTACCTAACGTATAACTAACAAATAACAAACACCCTGAACCAACCATAAAAAAATGAATAAAAATAAATGCAAACCAACCTCCAAACTCTTCTTTTACTCAGCTAGATGTAAACATATTTATACTCATCAGCAGTGAGTATCATTTATTCTTCTGAGCCAGACCTTTAAATCTGCTAAATGAACTGACAAAAATCATAGTGACAAAATAACCAGTGATGCCCAACTGTGGATTGGATTAGATGACAACACAAGTAGAATTTTCAGCCAAGGTGTGTAGTATCAGTTTGATAAATAGAGACAAAAATGAACAAATCAGTGTTTGGTAGTAATGACCAATGGGAAATCCACGCTGATAGCGTTTTTGAAGTGCTTTTGAAATGTTTGAGACACTTGTTTGTCATTTACGTCAGACATACTTAACTAACAGCAACCATAATGTATGCAAGTGAGAATACTGTTGTGTGTTTCTGTTTAAAAATGAAACCAAGAGGAACAAAATGTTGAATATTGCATGACTACGTTGTAGTAATGTAATTATCCATTCATTTTCTATACCCTCAATCCTTTGCATGATCGTGGGGGGGCTGGAGCATCCTGCAGAGCCAAACATAAATAAACATAATCCTATGGGCAATTTAGAGTATCCAGTTCACCTAGCCTGCATGACTGAACTGCAGATGCTCGCGGGACCACTCTGAGGAGATGCTTGTGAACGTGGGGAACATGCAAATTCTACGTGGAAAAATCCCAGTCGGTCCTCGTTTTGTTCAAACCCAAAGCACTCTTGCTGTGAGGCTAACCATTCAGGAAACATGCCTGATGTAATTAATAATGTAGAAATATAAATTATGCTGGATTTGCCCACCCTGAAAATTAACATAATAAAGAAAGTGCAAATACTATAGAGTACAGATTTTTTTTCATGTTAATGAATGAAAAATATCTTTCAACCTATGTCTACTGAGTGGTTCATAAATAAGCAGTTGCAAGAATGTAGAGGTTTCACTATAGCTTAATTAGTTTGAGACGGATGAATGATTATCTTAGCCAATATCTAATGTTACCATTGTCCAAGACCAAGATATAAGGTGTTAAGAAATCATTTTGAAAGAATAGAAGAATGCTAGCAGACAAAAAAAAAACTGACTTTCATAGACAAACTCTGCAAGAGGAGTAGGTTCAGGGTTATTTTTTTATTTGGTAAGAATAAACAAAACACATCAATATAATGACTCACTTGTGGTTTGATTATTCAGTTAAACTACTTGGGGAAAAGGTCCCAGGGGTGCACAGTCTGACAGGAGGAAACAGTTGTGTGTTTTTTTTTTCCCACTCATGGAGTCCTGGCAGCTGAGGGAATGAATTACAGCATGGCCTTTCACCTGGACTGTTCCCTGAGCACCTTGGCCTAGACATCCCTCTGACCTCAGCCAGCCACCAGTGAAGATTAGCCATGGGGAAGAGATAACTCACACTAGCAAAACTCTCTGTGTCACAGAGTTTGAGTCATTCTCTTCAAGCCCAGAAAGTGATCCTTCCAACAAGAGCATATCAAGAGTTTTTCTCCCTCTTCATTGCTGCTGTATCTTTTCTCTGTGTCTCTGTCAACAGTGTTCGTGTATGTTAATTATTTAGCTTTCACATGTTCCATGTCATTGGGTTTTGCAGTTTTTGACAACCAGTGAGTGTAAGAAAAAACAGTGGCAGAAATTTCTGCATCTTCTCACATGCTAATTCAACTCATGATGGCATTTTTGCTCATGGCGACATATTTCCAGGACTGTTCATATTTAGTACTATATGATATTTACCTCTTGGAAATCTGCCTCTCTTGGACAAGAAATGTTTTCGTAGGACAGGCAGCCTCTTGCTGTTTTGTAATTACTGTACAGGTTTCAATCTTAGTAAGGATACAATACACATTCAAATCACACACATCTCTCTGATGTGAAACCCATAGTTTTACAATGCACTTTTATTCAATATTAAAGCAAACTAGCCGTAACCTTGTCAGCATCAAACAGACATTCAAAAATATAAAGAAAAGAATAATGCAAACCCCCCCTTTTTTCCATTTCATGCTGTAGTACACACACAAAGGCACTGACCTACAGGAGGGTTATTCTTTTTTGAAAATGTTAAATATACAGAGTGGCCTCAGAACAGAAATCAACCATCAAAAACAGGTAAAGATTTGAAGTTGAAGGTGCTGAACATCAACCACATGTTTCTGGTTTGGGGTCTGCCAGGAATCCTCGATACATGTCATTCCTCATCTCTCTCTCTCTCTCTCTCTCTCTCTCTCTCTCTTCGCTCGTCTCCTTTCATCTCCCTGTCAAGTCTCTAATTAAGGCATAATGCCAGAAAAGTGAAATGTCAGAGCTGTGTTGTGCTAAATATTTTAATTTTGCCACCTTTTCTACTATTTATGTATGTGATGAATTGCTACCTTGGAGGATGTTGCTATCCACAGGATCTAAAGCCTAAGCTAATGTCAAAAAATGTCCTCACATCAATTCATTCATCATTCCCTCAGATTCTTACTTAAAAAAATATTAAAATGTAGTCTCTTCTAAAATGTTGGTTTTGATTGATCCGATTGGCCATGTCATCACTTACATACTGTATAAATGCAGCCTGCTCAAGGTGAAACCTTTTGTAGCATTAAATTGTAGCAGGCCGACCATTGATATGTTCATCTTGGGAGCCGATGCTACCCGGTCACATCACAGTCATACTGTAATGACGGGAATTGAGGAAGCTTTTAAGTGAGCTTTTAGACAGAGCCAGCATGTCTCTTTGTGTCTCTCGCATCAAGTCGACAGGAATTCAATAATTCCGGGGTCTCATTAAGTGTTGGCAATTTACCTGCTGTAACGTGTCAGGAGCGCATCTGCAGTGAGAGCCCCTTAGCACACCAAGTCTAGAGTGCAGCACAATCTGCAGCAGCACCAGCGGTTATTGTTCATGCAGCACCTCACCCTGGTGCCCAGTGCTTCACAATTCTTATTCAGAGAGAGACCTTCTCACAGCTACTGCGCCTCGTATCCCTTTGCTTTGCCACTGACAAAAAAAAAGAGAGGAAATCAATGAAACCAAGGATCAATAGGACTCCTCCATTGCCAAGCCCATCTGCTGCGTTTTTAAAAGATGATGTAAAGTTCAACAGAGAAAATAGCAACAGTCTGACATTAATCCTTCCCACCAATTGGTGTAATTTATTACGAGCAATCCTAAAAGATGACAAAGCGAAGCTTATACTAAATACCTGGTGTTGTTATGAGGTGTACACTCGCCTCAAAACCATACCACGACTTATTCAAGAATAATAGATTTGTGCTCTTTTTTGAATAAAATTTGCATTTAAAGTCTTCCACCCCAGCCCTCTTTGATAAAAGAACCAAATACACTCCCAAGTTCCCAAGTGGATCACGCAGTTTCTTTGCTTAAAGCTTGTCAAGTACCCTTTGTTTTCTCTTTTTTGGTAAGCCAATATATCACAGCACGGTATCTTAAAAATACACATTATCTGCCTGTTGTGATTCAACCTTCACACGTCAAAATTCATACCTTTTCTCTAATATTATCTCTCACTCTCTTTTATCTTCATTGTAAGCAGGTATAGCATTTGTAACTGTTATCTCTGTTATGCAATGAAAGATGGTGTTGTGTCAGAGCTGACTTTATTTAGAATGAAAGGGAAGAAAAGAGAGAGATCGTACAGATACTGTCAAAGAATAATTTATATCACTGAGACTATAAACCACAAACAACACACAAGTGGTAGAATCCTATAATCCACAGATTGGTGATGTAAATGAAGAAAAAAAACAAAATATCTTCATTATATCCATTCATCCATCACTAAATACTCTACTGGCAGCACTGCTGTGATCCCTTTAATGTATTCAAGTGTTCCAGCCAGAAATAACTTTTTTTAATGTTACCACAGCAGACCATTTTTATTCACTTTGTTGCCTCCCCTGATACACTTAATTAAAGACCCAATCTGTCACTTCTAGACAGGTATATTCATGTAAGTAACTGAAGAGTTTGAAATATAAATGAAATATATATGAGCATATGTTTACATAAACATTACAGATGTAACAAAGCCTATCCACAGCATCTCAAAACATTAATGAAGCCGGTAGCCTGAGTTATGTTCAGAAGTAACAAAATCCGCCGACCAGTGTGGGTAGGTGAAGTGTAAAAATGACACTGTTTCACTGTTGTACGCGGGGGTTAGGTGCTGGACTGCTTTTTGGCCATGGACCTATTAATTAGTGAGCTTTAAAGTTGCTGGTAGGCGGATTTTGTTATCATTGAACAGAGCCAAGCTAGCTTTTCCCCACTGTTTGCAGTCTGTTTGTGCTAAACTAAGCTAAGCTCAGCAGCTGCTGTAGCTTGACATGTACCATGCAGATGTGACTGATCTCGATCATCATCAAACTCTCTGCAAGAAAGAAAATTTCTCACAAAATGTCTTCGATGTGTGCTCAATGTTTGTCCATCAATTCATTTGCAAGTGATAGCTGTTCCCATTATTTGATTTAGCATGGGAGCAACCTTTGTGTTTACATCCATGGCATGTATGCAGGGTTTATGCTGCGCTATGTATGCTATGCTACCAAGCACAGGGCTTGATATCTGTTTTTCCCAGATGTACTCTCAGCATGCTTTCAGTGGTTATCAATCATGTATGACATATTAGGTTGCCTCGTTTCTTTCTCCGTCCTGAATGCAGTCGATCTAATGGGGTTTATTAAAATTTAATTAAAACACAAATGATGCTTTAATACTTATAAATTTGGAATAATGTTATCTAAGTTGCAAAAGTGTAACAGTTATTTAAACTGTCCCTGTCCTGAATCAGGAAATTGGTTTGCACACACAGTCACAGCCTTCCATAATTACATTCTCCTACACAATGCTTGCAGGGCAGCATTTGTGAACTGGAGTGACCCAGTCTCATTTTTTTCCCCCTGCTTTTATCCCTTGAGGCACTGACTACTTCCTGTGTCTCCCCAGACAAGCTGTGTAAAGATATGGCTACAGGTGATTGATTGAATAATCCTCTGCATCCCTTATCTCAGCTTACTTCATCACTCCATCCAACCACCAGAGCATATCTCCACATCTCCTCATACAAAAAAAAAATGGACTACAGGTGAAAACAGTGCTTCCATGTTTATCTCTAAACCTCTCTCTCACTCCTTTTATTTGACTTGTCACTTTGTTTTTTTTTTTTTTGTTTGTTTTTTTTTTGCTTGTTCTCACACATGGTTCAGTGAATTCACGCACACTGCACGTCATTGCTGAGGGCACGCACATTAATTACTAGCACAAAATTGATTATCATCATCTTTGAAATGTCATTTGCACCTCAAACATGCCATTAACACTACAAGCTAAATGTTATAGTGTAGAACTGAACAGATTTCTATTTTAGAATTCAGGGGCAAATTATAGGATTTAATCTTTTTTCCAGCTGTTGTCATTTTTGTCTCCATCATGTGGCCTTGTCCACCGGCCTGTTTTTTTTTTTTTTTTTCCATCCTCATTACTGACGCTGAAGACAGACTGTACAAATCAATGACTCCTCACTTTAACCTTGGAATGTCATTAGTGTCTGCACATTAAAGCCAAGCTTGACTTGAGCTAATTTAGCTAAATGAGGATAACTCCCAGCTGAGATGGAAAGATGAAGGGGAACCTTGACAGCGTGACATTTCTACCTACAGGAATGACTATGGATTCATGGTAAAACACTTCAGGCTACAGTATGAGACACACATGATATGCGTGCTTTGTATGCAATTATTTTTTGCTGCTGTGATCAAACACTATGAAAAGACCCTGCTGTGTCTGTGTCATTCAACCTCAAGTTTACTGAAAACATAGATCAGCAATATGATATTATTTAATCATTTCCTTTAAATGCTTCTGATAAAACAATTTCAACACTACTTTTTTTTTTATATATCTTTGCATCAAGGTTTGGAGCTGGAACCAGGAGGTGATTTGCTTAGCTTAGCATGGGGTTGGAGCAGAGAGAAACAGCTCGCGTGGCTCTCTACAAAAGATAAAAAAAAAAGATATTTTTGAAAACGCATCTAAAGAATGTCGGCATGTATCTCCTTTATTTAATCTCTACACAAACAGAAATGTAAAATGCTTGAGGTCTTAGAGAGAGTTATACATCCATTCATTAGGAAACAACAGCCAGAAGCAAAGGCTTAATTCTTATTGTCACCGTGAGGTTGCCAAGTAACCAGCAGAAACTATTGCAACTCAAAAAGTAGTTACACTCCAGAACTCACTCTAACACAATGTCTATAGAGGCTGCAGCATGTTAGCAGAGCAGCAGAACCTTCAGTCAGTGTCCATGCAGGATGTGTTCAGGCACAGTATTGAGTGTAGGTCAGAGCCCAACAGACAGTAACTTTAGTTATGCGCATAAAATGAAAGAAAATAGACTTGTAAGTGTAAAAATCAGGCCATGGTTACATGTGTATAATAAACCTTGAGCCATAATGGAGCTGTGTAGACAGTTGCATTACAGCAGCATGTCTGTATTTTGCTTCAGGAACGTGCTCTTTTCCGACTTTGTGCTTCAATATGTTGTTGCAGAATGAACCTGTATCACAAGGGGAAATTCACACCCCCACTATTGGACTCATACTCACTCAAGCATCTTATCACACCACATAATGAGATGCCTTACCTCATTTATATGGGTTGTATGTTTACTCGTAGAGGGTTTCTTTGTCACCCATATCCATCACTAGTCAGTCTCCGTTTGATACATGCATCGGCGTAATCTTAAATTCGGCTGCGGTACCAATGGTTCTTGTTGTCATTCTGTGTGGAGATATTCTATATGCCACTACCAGATCTGTTCATCAAATGGGTGAGCTCCTCCAGCCTGCCGCTTGGCAGACATTCATTACTGCCAGAGTAAGTCTTGATTAGAATAATGGGAAATTAAATATTTTAACAGGGAAGGATACCTGCTCTTTAAAGTCTTAATCAATTTCAGAGATATTGTCAGAGAATTAAATGAGAAAGATAAAATTAGCGTTTTCTAACTTTATCACTAAAAGCCTCTGTTTCCTATGGCTACATTCTAAATACAGAAACACAAATAGAGGAGACGTAATGAGTATTTCCATGGTAAATGTCTTCACTCATACATTTAACTCTGAAGCAGGATGTTCAAGTGCATGCACCCAGCATATAGAGAATAAAAGAGCAGAGGAAATATGTAAAAAAAAAAAAAAAAAAAAACATGTTGGTGGTGTCAGAAAGCATAGATCCACTACCTAGAAATAATTTGTCATGTACTCAATGTGACCTACTACGCAGCTCTTATTTTGACAATATTTTCCTCTGTTTAATGCAGTTCGTGCCTTATTAAATTGGCTCATCACTCGGTATGCTGTCTGCTTTCAGGCATTGTACCTGTAGCAGCTTCTGAAACAAACAATTTGATGCTTAAGGATTCATTTTCAGCAATAGTATCAAGAGTGCCCGTGTTCTCATATACTTGAGAATGACCTGTCAGAGAGTGATGGATTGTATATAACCCCAGTTTTGTGTATAACCCCAGAAAAATGAATAATGAATAAAGAAACAAACACTAGGCTCTGAGACACTGAAAGGATTTGGTGAAGTGCAGGGCTGAGACCAAAGAGAATAAATCTGTGTACTTGGCATGAATAAAGAGGAGCTATGCTACATGCACCCTGATTGACTTGAATTCTTACTTGTGCTGTGCGTGTGTAACTTGTGGCTTTGCTTTTATTGCACTCAATCCCCTCTTTGGGTAAGAGCAAGATTACCTGCCATTACGTGCAATGCAAAGACGTTTGTGCCATTTAGTCCACACTAGGAGAAGAATTACCGGCCATTGTAGCAAATGTTGACATCAAACATTAATGCTGTAAGAGGGGACATACAGAGCAATCATGCTGAGGTTGCACGTCCATTTATAGTCAGATATGTGTTTTCAAAGTAAGTCTCTTAAGAAATCATTAAGATCCCACCAGGCTTCCACTCACCTCCCTAAGAAATGCCAGATTGGGTGGCAATAACTGGCAGCAAAAAGAAGAGTGCTGGTGAATAACTGAAAAAAAATGAATGAATAATCATTTAATTGAGGATGCTGTGGAGGATCATTGAAATTACTGTGGATAATGACCATACAAATTAGTTGGTGTACATGATAGCGTTATTATTCAAGTACTCAGCTCCATGTTTGCACTTACAATAGGGAAAGAGGGAATATTGGACTGGTACGCACATGGGGGCATGCACATTGTCTTTCTTTCTTATTTAACTTAAACCTGTCCCAATTTTATGTGGGACAAAAACATTGTAACCTTACTCTGCTTTTGCCACATCACAGTGTGACATCAACCTGCAAGGTGCTGTGGTGGCAAATCAAATGCATGCAAGCATTTCTGCTAGATTGCTTTGAAACATTGCTGTCATACTTTCTGCTGTTTGTCCTTCAAACATTGTAAGAAAAGATTATGATTACACCATGGTAACTTTCCAGAGACATCTTCAAATTCACAGATCTGTCAGTGGACTGAATTTCATGTTACCTAAGAAGAGAGGAGAACTTACCGTGGAGCTTCAAGTCCTACTGTCTGGAAATTAGCAGATGGCAACATAAATTCAGAAATATAATTTTATTTCCTTACATTACGATTTTGGTAACATAGTTGATCTCCAAATCAAGGAATTATAATTCTGCAGTTAAAGTGTATTCCCTGTGTGGAAAAAGTGAGAGAGTATCTGTATAGTGTAAGAAAAAGCTCTTATACATTATATTATATTCATACTTTACAACTGACAAATTCTTCTGTTCGTATCTGTGGTTCTTGCATGGCATATGAAACATACCCTCAACTGCTAGCCGTATGCCTGTTTAATATGTGTGAGTGTGATTCCCAGGCTAAATATATTTCCTCACTCATCTACCTTTCCTATAGTGTGTGACATGTGAACGGTGGTGATGAAACAACCTCACCGGATAAACTGATAAATAATAGCCAGCATTTCTCAGCTCGTTTACTTTGATTGACTCAAGCTCACACTTAAAAGGAAATGAACCTGGGCAGGAGTGACAAGCCTATTCAGCGTAATGCATTGTGGTCTTCCTAAGACTTCAGATTTGTGCTTGCTGTCTGGAAAAGCCACCATCCTCTGCCATAGGAGTGGTTAATGAAGTGTGTTCCCGGGCCCTGGTTGGCAGTTTGACGAAACCGCAGAATGGGGCGATCCTCTTCCCTTCCCCGAAGAAAGGACAGGGGACCAAGATGGCTGTGAATGGGCTGATTTTTCTTCCTGTCAGGAACAGACATGTGGAAGCAACCAGCCTTTACCTTGCAGCTGTTTAACACTTTTAATTGTAGCTCCTTCCTGTGCTTGGAGTACCAGTGAGCTCTAAATTATGAAATTACTTCTCACTTTAATCTTTGAAGCAAATTATTATGCTATTTCAATTTCAAGACCATATTTTCTGCATTTTTAGCTACATGACTTGTTCCTTAAATATGTTTCTGAAACAAGTTAAAAGAGGATTCAGTGTTAGAATGTATTAACAGGCTTTAGTTGAGCCTTCTCTTTGGATTGGCAAAAATAATTTCCATGATGTTGTTTAGACTATTTCCAAATGACTGCCCTTTGAATATGCTCCTTGCTGAGGTATACTTGCGGAGGTATAAATAGTTGGAGGAGCACCGTGGTTTCTACATACTTCATCATTAGTTGGTGTTTTACTTCAACAGACAAAAAACGTTAAGTCTTTCTGTTAATGCAGTGGGTTACTGAGGCATGTAAAAGTAATTTCCACATTAATCCAAGAGAGAAAAGAATTTAGGCTGATAAGAAGCAATCCTATTGGCCCGCGGGTCTGTTTGCCTCACAACAGCAGCAACAAGACAGCTGACCTCATGAACAGTATTGAAATGTTTATCTGTATCCTTTCTTATAATGGTAATGTATCAGGCTTTTTAGGATGTTACTTGCTGTTAAAATGATGCATATATGCGCACACCATCATACTATCAAGACTTGTTATTAGTGGAATATGGTCATGTTGGGCATAGCCACAAAGCATATAAAAGGCCTCCTGCAGAAAGGGAATAGAGGTGTTTAACAGTTTTTTTTTATTATTATTTATTTAGTTTAGTTACTAAAACAAATAGATGGCTAAACACCAGAGACAGATCATTTTCAGATCAGTTCAGATCATTTTGGAACCCACTCTTGAAGATACCCAAGTTGTCACTACTGTATAATATTAACATACTGACACTGCAATCTTGCCAAATAAGTTTGTTTTGCAATCACTTACCACGAGACTGTTGTAGATCTACCAATTTCAAGGGCACCAGAACCATGCACTTTGCAGAGTCATCAAGTGTACCCAAGGTCTAACTTTTGCTCTCAGGTGACCATCTGGCAAATTTACTCTGCATCCCTGGTCCCGTGGTGATGTTTGTATGTAATGAATTATACTGAGGTCAGAGATTAAGCTCTCAGCAGTAACAACAGTAACAGAAAGAAACAAACATACTGTACAACAAATGTTCCAGCATGCAACAATGTTGATGTAAGCAGCGTTGGCAGTATATGTAGAGACCTATATATAAAAAAAAAAATCTCCTTCTCCTCATCCCGGCGGGGGTATATATATATATATACACACAAACACACACACACACACGCATATATATATATATATATATATATATATATATATATATAGAGAGAGAGAGAGAGAGAGAGAGAGAGAGAGAGAGAGAGAGAGAGAGAGAGAAGGAGAGAGAGAACAACTGTTGCAACAAAACCTGTCTATGTTTCTGAAAGGCGTCCAGTGGACAGTGAAAATCACACATAGATGTTATGTACTTGTATAAGCACTTTTAGAGCCCACTCTTTTCCAGTGCCGCCAGGTACCCATTGACCTGCTTCCTGTCTCTGTCTGTGGCAGTATCCTGAGCTGAGACAAACACTCTGCTGCCCTGTAGTGTCTACCCTTATCATATACACCCATAGTGTGTTGAGTGATTACCGCTGGAAACATTACTGCTGTAACCTCTTAATGCTGAGAGGACAGTGAATTGCTCTTATGGTGCAGACCATGCTGTGTCAACCCTGGAATAAATGTGACATATTCTTCTCATGAGTCAGTTTCATAGTCTTAGTTATGGTCATGGTCCCCTGAGAAGATCCAAGGTCAATTTATGGATCACTTTAGTGAATGATTCACTGATACTTACATGAAAAACTTGGAGAGTCCTTTTTTCCTTCCTTATATGATTAAAACCAGAAAACAAAGTTTACATGACACAGGAATCTGTTTCCTGATTATCAGCATGTTGTGATGGTTGAATTTAGCTACCAATGATCTTAAGAAAACACTGGCACATCTGCGTCCTTCATGGTGGAAATTACCTCTTACCTTTTCAGAACATAACAAATCAGTCGTTAATGCACTGAGGAAATAAAGCACTTTAGAATTCATTCAATTTATTCCCAGATGTATCTCTTGTCCTCAACCACAGTGTCATATACACCAAGACAGTGGGCATCGCTCCAGTGCTATGCATTTCAACAGCTTTCTGTTACAAAAAAAAAGAAAAACTAACTGTTTAATGAAGTAAAAGACAAGAAATCTTTCGGCACACGAACAATAGAGCTCCGTGGCCATTAATCACCTATTCAGAGTGTGTCTGCCTGATCGTCCCTTTATCACTGCACTCCAGTCACACTACTACCACTAAGCCTTTTGTGACAACAGGCTGCTTTTAAAACATTGTTTTGAAAATCTTTAGAATGTGATCTGGGTCTTGTTATTTTCACGTTTCAATCAATAATGTATTAAAAACCTCTCAATTCTAAGGTTTGAAAAAACAGTAGAGCAAGGGAGGTGAAGAGTGTGACTAAAATATATTCATAGAAAAAGGAAGTACTGGTAACCTGCATTAAAAATATAACAAGTCACGTCGTTTTATGGTTATGCAGTGATGTGATCTGAATAGTTCTGTTGAATGTTTGTCCAGCTTTAAGGTTATTATATTGCCAGTTCATAAGCTGAGAAAAGATCTGTCATCGTCAAGTTCAGTCATGTGAACATTTGCAACTCAGCACACCAGCAAGAATCGCCAAAGTTATTGTGAAGATGTAAATTCCCCTCGATATATATAACAGTCCAGAAGTACAGTATATGTATCTATGTTTGTTTGTTGTTCATTAAAAAAAGACCATGTTAGTCACCGCATTTAGTAGCAGTAGTTTTTCAGTACATTCACATTTGGAATCTTATTTTCTATTGTTTGTGTCATGGATACAATTACCACACAAAATTTAAATACACTGACGCATGCAGTGGCAAATGCACACATCCCACTGTGCATGCTGAATGCAAAACAGAAATGCTGGCGACGTGACCACTGACAGCTATAGTGGCTCATAGACACTCTGTTATTGTCATAAATGAGATACAGTACACACCTAGCTGGTGACAATTTTGCATCTAGGTATTTACTCTTGGGTTTATTGAATGAAGCATCTTTCACCTTCATGGAGTCTTTTCCTTCAGTGGCAACCAGGATATAGAAAAACGACTGGAATTAAATTGCAATGAAATGTGTAATCTTTTGTAATTAAGCTGGCTAGTGTGGCTAAGTACACGTTATGAAAAGAAATCCATGCAGATGCATTTTCACAGAAATCTGCTCTGTAAATATCTGACAAGTTAAACTCCAGGGAACTAATCCCAAAAATTGAACTTGGGATTTTATTTTTCAAATGATTTTTTTAGTGTACTCTGAAATATATTTAATATACCGTCTCATTCTGTGTGTATGTGTGTGTGTGTGTGTGTGTGTCTGTGTGTCTGTGTGTGTCTGTCTTCTTCCCTTGGCGCTTTTCTATTTTGGGGGTGTTGAGCCTGTATTCAGTAAAAAGCCTTTTCTATGGCAATAGCACTGACAATCCCAAACGATAAGGCAAAGAGGCAAAGAAGCTGCCATAAAATGCTGGGATTACTATTTGTGATCAGCAGGTGTGTCAACATTCTCATTTTATCAGGCCATTTCACACCAGCTTGCACTCCAATGAATATTATTCCATATTATCATATGCTTTACAGATACTGGCCAGTGATATGACGGCTCCTTTGTAACTCCCTTTCCAGCACACAGTGATCGCATGAACTTTGCCAAGTTTAGTTGTTATATTGACTCACAGTTCAGTAAAGTCTGAAATAAATTGAATCATGTCCAAAGAGATGCTAATCTGCTTGGAGGAATGATAAGACTTTGTAAAGGTCATGGAAACATGAAATGGCACCTGGCAACCAAAAAGCAGCAATGATGCATTTTGCACAAAAGCAATCAAGTCCACTTTTAGACCGAATAAAGTATTGGTTGTGTGATTTCTATAGTATAAATTCCACCTAGACTTATGCAATTAATCCAGTAATGGCTGTACCTGATGGAGCAAGATGTGAAAAATAAGAAATGATGCTGCATACTTCAGGGAGGATTAATGCCCATTTCTTGACATGACCAAGGTCAAGGTTTGCCTTAATACCTCTGAGGGCTGTTGTTTGAATCCATTATTCATCAGAAAGGGTGCATGAATTACACGCACACTCATACACACAAACAGACAGTTGCTTGCATGTTTATTTACACTTAGTTATGAGAGTCTCCAAGGTAACACAGACAGAATATCTCATGAATAGTGGAGATAAGAGTGGATGAAGACCTGAGACAGGAAAATAAATTTTTCGTCTTTCATGAATGCAGGAGCATTGGGCTGCCTGAAATGATCTTATGTGATCTACTGACCCAATCTTTCAGGGAGAATTTCTCAGATTGTGGAGACCTGCTGGACCTAGTGGCCTGGAATGAAGATTAAAAAACAGGGATACAAGAATAATGCTGTGTACTCGACACACTATGGGTAGAAAGCAGGGTCAAGAGGATTGATGCCCCCCAGACAAACCCCTGGATGGAACAAGAATGGTCGAGTCATACTCTACAATGCACATATTCATACCAGAGTCGAGGAAGACATACTTAGCACCTTGACACCAGTACCCATAAAAAGCTTTAATTTCAGTTCTGTGACCTGAGTGTCCTTCAGTATTGTATGACTTGTATTCATAGAGAATAACATGGCTAATGAGACAAAATGTTCTAGCCATAAATGATGGTTAGCTAAGATGTCTGAGCGGATTTGAACCCTGGGTCACTACAGCAAGAACTGAGTCTCTGTACATGGGATACACACTCTGCCTATGTAGCTAGCTGGTGCTTTTCAAGCTTTATATTCTCGAATAACTTTTTATTGAAGAAAATGGCGTGCACTGGTGAACAAAATGTCAGGGAGAATCAAAAAAAAGCTAGGACAATGCACACAAAACAGTTAGTAGTTAGCTCACCAACTGCAGCAAGTCACCAATTAGCCAGTATAGTAAGTATGTTGCCAATTTTCTACAACCAAACCACAGACTTGCAGACTCATTATACTTTGACACTTTCTGCAGTGATGAAGGCTGAAGGATGGGGTGATTCAGTTAGCAGTATGTGCTGCCATCAACCATATTGTCTTTTCTGTTACTACCACTAGTTGTTGCCAAAGACAGAAATTTTAAAATCCCAAAGGGGGGTCAAATATCATAACCCTCACTAAATACTTTAATAGGAACTTTCATAGAAACTCTGACCCTCCAACGGATTGATTTGATTATTATTATAATCTTTAGAAATAAAATATATGCAATATACAATATATAGCAAAATAACCCAAACTGCCAGTGTCTTTTTCTGTTACCAATTACAAACTACTATCATAACTGGTGTAAGGCTTGAAATGACCTCATATTGTAAGCTGACTCTAAGACAAAAACAAGTTTATGCTAGCCTGGAGCTTGCAGGTTGTGTGTATGTGGAATAGCAACTGCTATTCAATTTTATTTATTACAAAACACACAAAAAATCCATTCAGCTCTTCAATTTTAAATATTATCCAGCCCCAAAATAGGCAAGGCTGAAAGATTGTGGGCCCCATGCTTGTAAAAAGTAAAGGTTTTACAAAGGCAAAGCCATCATATATGTTTTATTGAGGAACATTAAATGGTTCATTGTTGTAACAGCTGTTTAAATGAAGGCATTCCACCTAGAATTGACAAACCCTAGGGTCATTCAGTTTCTTCCTCGTGCTGCTACACTGCAGTCAAACAACCTGCAAACAGAATCAAAATGTTGGATTGATAAAACAATCCAACATTTTGTTTATTCACCAGTTCTGTCTTTAGGGAACTTAAGACAAATGATAATGAAAGTGTACAATGAAAAAGTATTGTACAAAACGAACAAATGCAAATACTGTGAAAAACATAGTAAGGGTCAAAAATCAATTGATTCAATAATCCCTGGATCTTATGTCAATATGGAGTGAGGTAATTTGTTCCAGGCTGTTTGGCGAGGCTTTGAAATCTTGGTTTTAATCAGATTTTTGGCATGTTAATGCTTTTCTCATGCATCTTCAGTAGGGTCATTATGTAAGAGTCAATACAATCACTGAGCTCATTCAAGCTGGACATGTGACCAGCTCTTTGTGGTCCACACTCCTACGTTTCATTAATTCCCCTGAAATGAAATTCAGAGTTGCAATGTCCTTTTCTCTCTCTCCTAATCTAATAACTGTAATGATACAGATTTATAAATTCAATCAGCTCTAATCTAGAGGATACAGATAGAGAGAGAGAAATGGTCCCAGCTGGTGAGTGGTGAAACTCTTATGAAAAGAAATTTAGTTGCTTTAGAGGGATGAGGAGGCATCTTTTTTAGCAAATGTGCCCCTGCCCAGTGGAATGAGACTGCTTCATGTATTTCCTTTAAATTTAAGGTTAAAACTCCAGGGAAGCAAAACCTAAAGTAAAAGCATACTTGTTCCCTTACTGCATGAAAGTATTTCTCTTCTCTGCATTTATCATAATGGCATATTAAAATGAAAAATAAAGTTATATTATTTGGTCCCGTGATAAAGTACTTTTATATATAAACTGATAATTTTGTAATTTCAGTCCTGATTGGACTTTTTGTCAGGACTAAAATCTTGATTGCATCTCTGTCTCTCTCCTGGTAGTTGTGTTAGATCTATTAGGATACACCTGTTATGGATAAACATTTTATTTATTTATTTATTTTTAGAATATGCATTCTAACTTATCATACAGGTAGAAGGAAAAGCTCCTATTTACAGAGGATCTCATCTCATCACTAGGTGTCCTCCATGAATGGCCCTCAAAGTTCCTGACTGAGTTTCCTCAAGAGATGTTGACAAAGCTGTTAAGAGAAATCTTAAGGTCTTTAGGAAGTTTCGTTTTTGTCACAGTAGTGCAGACCTGTGCAAACTATCATTTTTGGTGTTATTGCAGTGTTTAAATTTAGATGAGGCCTGTCGCTGCTGACCGTTTGTGAGGTCATATTGATGTAGGAGTCCTCTAGACTGCCTCTTACTTCTCTTAGACCTAGAGTTACTTTTAGAGCTTTGTGAAATACTCAGAAACTTATGACTTATGACACATGCCTTATTTTTAGGAGCATCAGTTTGGAGCTACTTTTAGTTTTAGGATGTTTTGTGAATATGCCCCCCCTTGGTGTTAAGAATAACATTAATGGCTCTGTCCTATAAGCGTCCCCTTAAGTCATGACAGTGTAACAGTAAGCCAGCATGCACAATATGAGGTCACTGAAAATGAAGGAGCTAAATAGATTTCAGCCATCATTCATTTTATTACATCATAGCTCCACCCAACTGCCGCCTACAGACTAGAGGCCTAATCAGCCAGGGTAATTGAAATCACCTGTGTGGGTGTACAAGGTCTATAAGCCAATTTACCTCATTGTATGGCATGGCCAATGTAAAGGTGATACAATTACAGTTTTCTATCACTAAAGAGGATTAAGGTTTAAGCAGAAGGTCTGTTCCTTTGAGAGAGAGCAGATTATGGCCTCCTTAATAGCAATTATTTATTTGCTTCATTTCCTCTTCTTTGTTTTACTCTGGGGAGTAGGTATCGACAAAAGCCTCAACAAAAACTGAACAGCATCATTTTAAATTCTTTGCAGGGATAATGTTTTTGATCACACCACATTGTACAAGTGCACCTAATGAAGTCCATCTTATAATCTTGTTGCACCAGGCATTACAAACACCACTGGTACAGATACTTGAATTCTTGGCTCAAGAAAGACAAATAATACTATTTAAATACTAAAATGTTTTGACACAGACCAGTAGAGTATGATCTTGTCCTTGTCAGTTTATATAGTCTATATTCCTATCCTCACTGTAAAACCAAAAGCGCATGGTTTCTAGCCTGATATCAGCCTGGCTGAGCCACTATGGCTCTCCACCTACAGCCAATTCTGAAAACACACCTCTAACCTTATTTCAGCCAGAGAAAGACAGAATAAAATCAATGAATTTCTTCTTTAACCAAAAAAATAAGAAAAATAATTTTATTGCAAGTCAGATTAACACCTTAGAAAGCGCTCCAACCCAAAAATAAGTATCCGTGAAGTAATTATATTAGTAAACATATTACTATTACTTATCAAGGGTTTGTTTATAATAGTGCACAACAGTGATGTCTGAGAATTTCATGAAGGA
Organism: Protonibea diacanthus; assembly: GCA_028641955.1. NCBI lineage: Eukaryota > Metazoa > Chordata > Actinopteri > Sciaenidae > Protonibea > Protonibea diacanthus. Next base: position 15,085,251 of record CM053989.1, read on the forward strand.
GAGGAAGTCATCTGCCAGAAAATCTTTACCCAAGAGGAAAGTAATATGTCCTTGTACAGCAGGTTCAGAATTGCCATGAGTAAACACACAGATTCTCAAATTAGTCTGGGAGAAGATAAATCAGTTTGGGAGAATATTGCTTACCATGTTCCTCTGGTCCTGCAGGAGACCCACTGCCCCATTCTAACAAAACAGTTCAATAACACCAAGGTCCATTTATATCTGTTTTTTATTCCCAACCCACCATGTATTTATGATAAATGTGTTTATTTTGACAAGCAAATAAACACCTTTCACTCTGAATTATGTGCTTGTCATCACGTACATAACTGTTAATTGTTGAGACTATTATTAACACAAAACTGACAATTGACAGGGTACTGTAGGATAATATTAGCACCCCCGTCCTGCCTTTTTATTGGATTTGGGGAGGGTTACACTCCCCAGACAAAGTTGTTATCTGAGATAGTGTTACATTTGCCAAACACATTAGTCCTCATCCTAAAGCCCATTCTCTCGTACAGCAAGAATTGAAACATAGTGTTTCAAACAATGCATCATAAATCTGACCACCGTCTTACTTGTACAAGTATGTAAGCTAAGCAGCCACACAGGGTTATGAAACAAGACGTAACATCAGACTCGTATCATACTTAAAATACTCGAAACAACAGCTGTACATACAAGAATAATGGTCTTTATTCTCTGTCTTCTCCATGGATCATCAACTCGTGAGCATGCTGAATTTTTGTAAATTCACTAACTTAGCTGGAAAGCTAACACACTGTATCAGAGAACTAAGACCTAATACAGTGTCAACGTTTGTAAAAGTGGAATAACACACCTACACTGCATGTGCAGAAATCCTACTGTATGTAAATATACTGGTATAAATCTGAATGCAACATACGGTGATGTGATTTGGTTCCCTTCTTCCAAACCAAAGGGGGAAAACAAATCATTATGTCTCTTTATTGTAGTACATGTAGTGTTAACCCCAACTTATTACTTAGTTATAGTTGTGAACACAAAGTCCCATGGATCAGCCGGTAGTACATTCATTGGATAGTAACCAAGGTGAAGTAATACTGGTCTTGGACTTCAATTGGACTGCATCTGTCAGAAATAATGATAGATGGCTGACACGGTGGACAGGAAAAAGGTATGTGTACTGTAGTTTTAATGAGAAGCTGACAAAATACTCACACACAAATACAATACACCCTTGTTTTGTCTGCACTTTGATTTCCAGAGTGAAGCTACTGTACAAGGCTTGCGTGTTACCACGGTTACCAAATGCAGCTCTTAGATATTCAGATATGAGATCCTTTCTCACATTTTTTTTTTTTTTTTTCAGTTCTTTAAATCATGCAAATGCCACTTTGCATTACCACACATTCCTGTGGATGGTCCATGATACATTCTCACGAGAAAGAAACTGCAGCAGAGTTGGAAAGCATGCAGTTGTTTGGTCCGCATCGATATCTTATCGGTCTTAAGAAATCGCTAAAGAAATGGGCGACTGCACCAGAGTTTATTTGAACCTCACAAAAAAGGTCAACTGGATAAGACCTGAAACTACTTTACACATTTATGGTGGTCAAAGATATGCTGTTCTTGCAGGAGCCCATAATGTGTCTGTTATGGTGCACCTGTGAAAAATATTTGTTTCACTACAAAATGTAGCCTTCCTTTACCTCTCTTATTTTTGAGTAGTAAATAATAGTCTACATTAGGTGAAATATATTTGATTTCTCACCTGGAGGAGAAGATCAATATCAATTTCACCACTGTACATTCAGCAGAGAGACTGGACCAGGATGTGTTTAGTCTGCACAGCAAAGAGACTGCAAGAGGAGCCTAATGTTTTGTTTTGCAAACCACAAAAGGTTAAAGAAGTCATAGTGCATTTAGTGCAGCATCCTAAAACTGTTTGTCCTATGGTGACTTAAAGTACTGACTTAAAATAATGAGCTTATTTTATGAATAAGCTCATCAATTGTATCTGTGGTTCTGAAGTGGAAAAATTGTTACAAAAAAAATGTGTTTTTAGAAACGGATTCATCTTATACTAAACAATTTAGGAAAAATGAACAGGTGGATCAGAGCATTGCGTCCAAAACTTGAAAAGGTCTAGTTACATTAAAGAAGAGAAGCAGAAGATGAAGAGAAAAAAAAGGATTATGTAACTATTTTGCCTACCTAGACTTGTTAATGAATAACTCAAGATGGATGAATTGATTTTAATGTTGATGGTTGTAATGTAATGTAGATGGTTTTTAAACTTCTGAATTGGATTACTTCGAAAAGTGACAGATTACTAATGTATGAACAAAAAGCTGCCTTATCTTATCCCGGTATGAACCTAAAAAGCTTAGACCTCTATTAATCTTGAATGCACTATCTCTCTGTTCTCCTCAATCTGTCATAGTAGTGACACAAGCAACACTGTAACCTCAAAAGTTAAAGTATACATATATTTTTTAAAACCCTGCAGTATGTAACTCTTCCAAAAGACAAAGCCGTGTTTGTTTGCAGTTATACTTTCTAGGCTTTTTCTTCAAGTTAATGAGACACTGAATGTTTACTCTGTGGATCATCCAGTTCCTTTGTACAATGAGAAATACATGATAAACACAGTTGCAGAGGTCTTAAAACTGTCTGGTCAATCAGCCTCTATACTGTATTTCCAGATTTTTTTCTCATTTATTAAGAGTGTCTTTAATATAAATACTATGAGACTGCAGACTCACAAATTTAGTTTTGACCAGGCTACCAAAACTAAGCCAAGTGACATTGAACAATTTTGTAATATAAACCCGCTTTACTAAGGCTAGTTAAATATTAAATGGTCTTAATATCTTTTAAAAATCTTTTAAAACCTGACACATCAAACGATAGCCATAAGATTAATTTCATGCAAACTGTGAACCTGTCATGCATACTTACATATGATATAGTTTTCTTAAAGCATGTATGGTAATGTATTGATCACAACAGTTTATTTTAGCAACAAAGTAAATATTTCAACTGGTCAGTATAACATAACACCAAGAATATGATAACCAATGAAATGTTTTAGTGAATAATCACAAGACAACATGCCAGCACAACAACAACAACAAGTAATTAATCATGAGAACAGGTTACCTAAAAACACACATTTCTCAGTTTATCTAAATATATCTTCAACTGTCATTTCAATCTTTAATGAGCTTAATAAACAACACAAGCAGTGTAACAGTGCAAGTAGCATTGTGATAGACATGATATGGTATATTGCTTCATAAAATGTTATACAATGATGATTGTATAGATTTAGAAGTAAATAATATTATATGCCTACAGTATGATATTTGATATAAACGTTTTCAACATGATGTCAACACAACAGCCTGCAGTTTATGATTTTAGCTCAGTTTTTAAGATATGTTTTTGTCAAGTTGTCAACATCTGCCTTTAAATTGATTTTGTGAAATGGGAGAACATGCAATTCTTCACTTCTTCCCCTGTGTGGATTCTCAGATCACAACCGAACCCTAACCTTATCCTAACCTCACCCCCAACCAAAAGGTATCCGAGAAAATGGTCTGAGGAGGCCAGTGAATGCTCTGCAGATGACACAGGGAGAACATTAAAACTATGACCAGCTGTATCACAGATTAGAGCAACTTCTATACTGAGAACACTGGGCCTACCAGGAAGGTACAGGGTTTCTCCAACAACAAACCCTGGGTGACCACTGAGTTAAAGCAATGACAATATAAAGAATGGACAGAGTATCGTCTGCCGGGGAGGGGAAAGCATAGAGACATAGGAAGAGACTCAAGGCTCAACAAGCTGGTCAAGAAGGCCAGCTAGTCCTGTACTAGCCCATAGACTCCATAGAAGAAGTGGGGAATATTATTGGCACATACATGCCATTGTATTTTGTAAAGCGTTTAAAGTTTTGGAAGGTGTGCCATAGAGAATGCTGTTGCAGTAGTCGATTCTGAAGGAGATGAAGCCGTGAATAAGGGTTTCAGCACCAGAGAAGGAGAGGGATCGGTGGAGTCTGGCTATGTTCTTGAGGTGAACAAAGACAGTTCTGGTTATTTGGTTTATGTGATTTTCAAAGGAGTCAAAGATGCCACTTTGAGGACTGTTGAGGGGATGGAGACAGGGGTAGAGTTGTCGATGGTGAGGCAGAAACTGTGAACAGTTTTAGTGAGGGATTTGGGGCCGATGATAATCATGTCTGATTTGTCACAGTTGAGTTTGAGGAAGTTAGTGTGCATCCAGGATTTGATGTCGGTGAGGCAGTTGGAGAGAGCGGAGTGAGTGGCAGGGGTGATGGATTTGGTGGGGATTTAGAGCTGGACATTGTCGACATAACAGTGGAAGTGGAGACCATGGTGGGGAATGATGTTGCCAAGGGGGAGCGTGTAGTGTATTAAGAGGAGAGGATATTTTCTTTTCCTAAAATGTCACTGTGTTGTCATTTTCTTTTCTGAAATGTCAAGATTTTGACTTTGTTTCTGATAATGTCATTGCATTATGTGAAGAGCTAGGTATTTTGAAATTTTGCTATAGGAGTCTTACAACTACATTTTTTAACTGTTTCCAACACCACCAAGCCCCACATATTCACATAATACTGTATGTGTTTCAAATTGTCACACTTGTGTGTTATCTTAACTTAACTAGCATACAGACAGACAGTGCCAAAGAGGGAAAAGAAAGTATTCTTAAGTGGATTGTTTTATATTTTTAGATGTACCTGACAACAATGCAGTCTTTTCACTGTGCTTGCTTTTCAGAAATGTGTGAGGTTACTAGTCACATGGTACACACAAGGCAGCTTTTCACTGAATCGAAAGACTGATTGCACCGCAATTGCACCAGACATCAGTCCACAAATTCTCGCTCAGGGCTTGCCTTGTGTGGAAATTAAACATGCATCAGGAGGCCTTAGATATATATGGATAAAAGGTAGATACACTGTATTTATAAAATGCACATGAAATTAATATCAAGTGGCTTAATATACTCTGTGAACAGATAGGTGTGCAAATAATATAGTCAATTCCATCTTACCTAATTTCGTACCCTATTGCTCATGGTGTACCATAATTTATCTTGCATGTAAAATTGGGTCTATGAGATAAGACATTAGCACATGTTAAGGCCACAAGAACAAAAAGCATAAAACATTCATCAAGTAATTTGCTTATCACATTCACAAAACATAATTTGAAAATATATGACAACATGCAAAGTAAGTAAACCTTTCATTTACCGTCCAAATAGAGTTAATGACAGCCTGATTCTATGAGGACCTGTTCTTTTGCCTTGGTGTTTCCTGCCACTGATCAGCTTTCTTCAGACTTTAAGCGCCTTCTTCAAGGACATCTTGTTGATGTAGTACCGAAATAGTTCTCACTTTACTCATTCACATGCAGCCAGGCTTTTAGATGCTGGCCTGAGGATGGCCATTGAAATAGTCATCAGCCCACATCCTGAATGTTTATTCTTAATCATCCCATCTTTAAAGTAGTAACCAGAAGGAATCGCATCATTCATGTACATAACAAGCACTCTAGTGTTTTAATGATACTGGATTAATACAGCAGTTTTCACTGTGATAACGAATATGTATTGATAGATTTTTAGGGATAAAAACTAGAAAAAAACTTAAGAAATGAATGCTTAGTTAAAGCAGGTCGTCTGACCAGCTATGCAGTATCTATCAAGGTTTTTGTATAGTTTACTAAAACTAAGCTAAAACCTAAAACTAGGTGTGAAAAAAAAATGAAAATACAATATAATAAAAATATGCAGGAAATGTATGCCATTTTATACTGTTAGTTTGGTCAGATTTGTCAACACGGCAAGCATGAGGAGGCACTGGCGCATATGTTTATTAAGACTAAAATGTCTACATGAGTGTGAATCAGTTCAAAAAGTGTTGTGTTTGTATTGCGATACTAATACAACACTAATACTGATACTAATACAAACTAAATTAAACTATTAGAACGTAAATGAAACTCACTATGGAAACTAACTGAAACTAAACTAAAATATGAACAAATAAAAATAAAAGCTAATCAAAAATACATACACAGTATGAAATAGTCACTCACTCACTTTACTTCAATGACACACCATAAACATGCTATAAAAAAGTATTTATTCATCTCATAATAACCCCTGAACTGAGAACTCTTGCTTGGCTGATTTGATTTTCTTTCTTCTTTTCTGTATGTGGGTATAATCGGTTGCAATAATTCAACAGAAACGATTTGTAAGATAATAAACACACATTGGACTAGAAGCTGTTACAGTTTGCTGGAAAGACGCAACCCCAGAGCTCCAACTGTACCTAAACCATCTCTGACTGCCTCCCTGCGTTTAGAGTCTTTAGTGCAATCAATTAATCAATCACAGCAGTTTTACAAGCCTTATCTCTAAAGTTGCCTATGCCATAAATGTCCGTGGATGGATGCTTATGGAGGCAGAGGCGCTGTCCAAGGTACTGCATTCAGCCCCTCCCCGGTAGACATCACTGGGAGACACGTGATACGCTCTGTCTGTGGCTCCTGACAGTCGCTGGATAAGCTCAACAGGGAAACCAGATTGCACCTTCTCTTCCACAAAGATAACTGGATTTTGGCCCCGCGCTGCCGACCTACCTACTCCATCCGGCGGTTTAATTTTTATTTAGTTTTTTTTGTTGTTGTTTTTAATCGGGGAAGCAAACTTGGAGGACGTTGTGTTTAAGGTAATGCATGTTCTCTTTTTAACATTAAGCCTGTGAGATTTTTTTCAGTGTAGTTAAAGTGAAAGTGGACCCGTCTATCCCGCTTTCTCTCTCTCTCTCTCTCTCTCTGATGCTGTGATTCACTTGAAAGCGGATCTTGATGCGAGGGTTTCGCCAGAGTGGATTTCAGATACAGGCTCTCAAACAGACCGAAAATATGGACTGTCGTGCCTTACAGGAGCTCAGCCCGCGGTGCTTTGCATGAAATCGCATTTTTCTCTCGTGCCAACTATTTAGGGTCCCGTAGAAGTAAAGGTGCACGCGCAAAGGTAATAATAATATTTTTTTTAAAAGCCGCTGCATCTTGTTTTAGCAAGACATATTATAGTTGTAAGCGACTGCAAAAATGCCGCAGATAAGGGCATAAAATAACACTCTAATTATAGTGCGCCCTTTACAGCTGTCATCCAGGGTAAGATGTTAAGGTATGGGGCATATTATTGATGAGATGATGTCCCAGTTTGGTAAAATACTAAATTCCGGTGAGGATCTATCCCACATCTTAGTGAAAACATGATGATCATTTGAATGTCTTACTCGCATGTATCACATTTGGTGTTCATGGAGATGTTTAAAGTGCGGTGCATAAGTAAAGCCGATGTACAGCCCGTACAGCGGTTACATTCTGTCTCATTTGAAATGCAAACTAATTGCTAAATTTTAAACCAGGTTACTGTCATCTTTTTTTTTTTAATTGCAATAATTAACGCGTTTAGGGTTTTGAAGGAAAAGTGAGTGAAAAAAAAAAAAAAGAAAAGAAAAATAGTGACGAGGCAAATATTATGAAGAGCACATTTGGGGGTCTGAGAGACCCATTGGCAGCCTGACTGTTTCGTCTTACACAAACCGACCATTGTGAATCAAATGACGCACTTTTTCTCATGTTAGGTCTTCAAGAGAGGGCAGGCCAATGAAAAACCTTATGTATGTCGGAATGCTGTTGATAATGGCTAATTCACGGTTGCAGAAGTTGTAACGAGTGAAAGCAAAAGTAAAATTTATCTTTCAAAAAAAAAAAAAAAAAAAAAGACAGCTGTAAATTAGCCATTCCCTTTTTTGGAATTTGGTGTGACTGAGATTTTAGACGTGCGAACATCTGGGTGCGATTTATGATGCAGACCCGCGCAGCATTTTACTGATGTTTTTCTTTTCTTTTCTTTTCTTTTCTTTTCTTTTCTTTTCTTTTCGTGCATGAACATGTGCACATTGTTTTTTGAATCTTCGTAAGTCTGCATGTTTTCGACTCAATATTTATCCACAGCGATTAAGTAATGCGTGGTTCAGTGATACTGTCCTGCTGCTGTGTGCTTCCTGGAAAGCCCTGCTGATATTAATCTAATGATACACTTGTGTTTGTTGTAATAAAGGCCTCTCTGGACATACGTGTTTGATTGGCTTAATCACAATATTAACTCTGACTTTTGATTAAGGTTTTGGCTGAAGTGGATTTGGAGATGGAGATGCTGAAAACGCTGATTCTGTATCAAATTTGCTTTTTCTTTTTGCAGAATGCTTTGGGACTGAGGACTGCCTTGACAGACAGACTGCTTCTTTTGCTGAGCTTATCAGCCATCGTGGCTCCATATGGCATTTTTTCTCATTGCTACAGAGGATGCAGGGTAAAAAGCCCCGAGCAAAGGCTTCCAGTTACCCGCCAAAGAACGCTGGCATGAACATGAAGATTAAAGCTGCCATTTCAACTCAAGTGAAACTGCGCACACTCTAACTGGCACCAGAAGGGACTTTCCCATAATTACATAAATTAGACCGAGTGTGCCCAATGGATATTTGAATCCCTGTCACTTTGCTCTAAATAGTCATGGCAGAGAGGACCTTTAAACAGTTCAAACGATTTTGGCGCGAACAGTGAGAGGTTTGGCCAGTGGCCTGGACAGTTTGAGGTAATGGTATTTGCTCTAGGAAACAAGTGTTGGCCAAACCTATTGCTATGCGAATATATTATAACATTTAATCTAATGACTTACAATGCATCAGTTCACTCTCGTACATCCATATAGACAGTCAGTTATATGCCAGTCCACTCTCTCACAGTCAACCCAACATATTTCTTGTTTAAGCAAAGGTTCTTACAAATAAATTCAGCTCCAGTACCTATCCACCCACACAGAATTTGTGATCACACAATGGTTTTACTAAAGCCACATGGTGCCCATATCATATGGGTTGGGCTGCTCATTTGTTGCTTTGTAGAAATAGGCACTTGTATGGAATTTACAGGTGCTGAGGGACAGTGGGCTAGATTTCCAGTGTGGAACGCATGTTGCGAAAGCGAAATGAGCTTCAATATGAAAACAAAGAGTTCCCATGGGCTCCTAGTTTACTTCGACGATGAGGGATTCTGTGACTTTTTAGAACTTCTCATACTGAATGGTAAACTCAGCCTTCGTTTCTCAATTTTCTGTGCCGACCCTGCAACCGTCGTGTCTGACACCACGGTCAATGACAGCCAGTGGCACACAGTCACGATAAGGAGAAACTTTAAGAACACAACCCTAATGGTGGACAGTGAGACAAAATGGGTGGAGGTGAAGTCAAAAAGACGGGATATGACTGTTTTCAGCCATTTGTTTGTTGGTGGAATACCACCGGAATTACGATCTGTGGCATTACGATTGACATCATCTGCAGTCAAGGATCAGCTGCCTTTCACTGGATGGATAACAGACATAAAGGTCAACAACACGGAGTCTGAAATGGTCAACAGTGAAGGGGTCTTAAAGGACGTCTGTGGTACAGCCAACATGTGCTTAAATGGAGGAGTCTGCAGTTTAATTAATGATGAACCAACATGTGACTGTTCTCAGACGGGGTTCCAAGGAAAGGACTGCAGTGAAGGTAAGACAGCTCAGTTTAGACCATACAGTTGGTACAACATGTCCTCTCTAGCCTTTCCAGACAGCCACGATATGGATTGAATGAAATAAATTCACATCCCTTATTGTAATTACCATGAATGTAAGTGTGTAATGTAATGTGTAAGTAACACATTCCCTTCCTCTATTTGGCTAAAGCCATATGTTTGTCTTAGTCTTCTGATGTGTGCCATTGATCAGCGACATAGTTGTTTTTAATAAACAAATCTCCTGCAAGGCCTCATTAGCAAAACATGCAGGTGTTCTCCATCCCCAAAGGTGTCTTCCATTCTTATCAAAAAGGTCCATGGGGATGGGTTGACCTTTGAAACATCATCTCCAATGGCTTACCTCAAATGCAAGAGCAGGAGTAAACATCTACAAGAGAAACGGAGTAAACATGAATGATATCATTGACTTTGCATGGTATAAAAAGCTCCCAATAGATTCGGAAAGTTGGTTACGTTGCTACTTATAGCTTGCCATTAAGCACACAGATTAATGATCATCATCATATCATTTTCTAGAAACAAACAAAACAACTGTAGCCTAACTGAGCCACTACTTGCCGCATATCTGTGCTGCTGTTCTCTTAATAATTGTAACACAGAAAATCAGCTGTGTAATGCAGGAGAATAAAAGAGCTACAGACACAGGTAATCAATACACGAAGAGAACATGGGGTTCTTGAAAATGCAGCAGGAGGAAGCGTAGGGTCTTTTACCAACCTCATGCACTGACAGAATGAATGATTGTTGCCGTAGTTCACTAACAGGCTTTCAGTGTTAGGCAGCATTTTGTATTTGTTTATTTAAACCACTGCACATCAGTGAGAAATGGGGGGCTGCATCAAAACAACTTGAAATAATTTTGATTAAAAAAAATAATAATAATAATAATAATAACTGTGGCAGTACATGCCACCCAGGTGGTATTGTTCTCTTTTATGCCATTTTAAAGTACCAGGACTTTCTTCAATTCTATACTATACTAGAAGTCTTTTGCTGTACTGGCAATATTTATTGCACTAACTTACTATATAAATTACATTTCAGCACATAGAAAAGTTTTTTGTGTTAAAAGTTAATTACACTGGGCAGTTCTTGTTAAAAGAAAATTGCCAAGCTGTGGGTTCAGCATAAGAGATCAGATTGCATTTGCCACTGGTATTTCATGAAGAGAAGAACAATTCATTTGCTGATTACACTTTGACTGTTATTTGTCTAGTTTATAATGACGTACAAGTGCCTAATTGACGTGTTCTTTGCTCTATAGAAAAGGTAGTGTTTATTCCAGTATAGTGGAGTGGAAATCCAAACAGGAGAACTGTTTCAGCCTCTTTATAAGATTACTGTATTTTAAATTAAAATGCATTCTCACTAATTTGATAGCAGCCATCTTTTTTTTTTTTTTAGCATGCAAAATGCAGTCTGATAACAGTGCCATCCCACGAGAGCTGTGACACTCTTGTTAGGAAACTAATGCACTGAATTGCTCATTCTGTAATTCTTAATATGAAAAGCATGAGCAAAAATATGTTGTTGATGTTAATATCTTAACAACAGGTTATATTTTTTAAGGATATTATTGTTTACATGTAAAGATTTAATTATAATGCATGACTCTTACTTACTTTCAAGGGTCAACTTAATATTATTTTTTGAGTTGGGTGATATATCCCTGAAGATATAAGTTAACCACATTTTTATAGTAAAAACAAAAATAGTTTTATAAATTGACTATTCATTATGAAGAGGGTTAAAGTGTTAAAGTTAAATATTTCAGTGTTCAAGGGTACGTTTATGGGCGACTCTTTTATAAATATAGATATTTTAAAGACTAGGATGTGCTTTCATACGTCTGCTTCTTGTGTGTGTATGTGTGTGAGAGAGCAAGAGAGAGCAAGAGAGAGAGAGAGTATGTCATTATTTAAGAAATCGCAGGAAAAGATCATAATTTTCACACCAGGGTGGCTGCTGATGTTAATAGTTTTATGGCCATGAAAAAACTAATTGCTTATGTTATTGCAGTGTTAAGATGAATGATGTAAAAGATATTATCCTTGTGCTGGATGAAGGATGAGCATTTATTGTTTAAAGAGGTCCATGTAATGAATATACCGTGGCAATGGTGACAAGATTCATTATAGTCATGCGGATGAAAGCCACTTTCATAGCAAAATGTCGTTAGAAATATGGTCTATTCACTCTCCATGTCATTCATGGACTAGCTTACTGGCTTGAAGTTTGATTGGATGGACTCACTGTGATGTCCTAAGCCTAAAATAAATATAATGATGATTAAAGGAAGAATGCATTTTTAAAAAACAACAACAAAGGACTATAATTTGAAACCCTGGATATTGCAGTGTTCATCCTAATTTTGCAGTGACGATGACAAAGGAGTCACTTTTTCCAGATTCAGGATTTGCCCTAAATGGAGTACTTATTCTCAAGATGGTGGGTGACAAAACACTCAGAAAGAGAGTCAGGATCTAAAAATTCATCCTGAAGGTGCACATACTGATAGTTGTTCGTCTACTCACTTATCATTTATCTTGCCTGAATTACCATGTCAAACCATAACAGATAAACTACCAGTTACTAAACTGAAGTCATTAGATCCACAAGATTACACAACAAAAGCCTCAAAGACAAACGGGCGATATGTCATTAGAGATGTCTGCTGCCATCACCCCAGACATCCACAAAGCATAGTCAGGATTGAAACCCCTCAATCAGTTATGATCCTGCTCTGCCTGATGGAATTACACAAAACATACAAGCAGGCACTCGGTTAGAGTTACATTGTGCTCTCTCACATATAGATATTCAGTATAACAACATGTGTAAGAGGTTTTTATTTATACAACTTAACATTCAGTGGTTACAGAAGAATGTATTAGTTTCCTAATTACACATCTAGCAAACCAAAAATAATATAAGCATTCATTGGAATTGTGTTTATGGCCGCTCAAAGAATTTACGTACAATAGTCTGTCTTCTTGCAGCTCTGGTTTGGTCTTCACCAACTACACAGTGGAAATCTGTTTAGCTGCTGAATGCTTTACTCTAGTTACTAATGTTGTCAGCTGAAGGTACCATACAATGCAAAACTATCCAAGGCTTTTTTTTCTTTTACTCTTTTTTTGAGTTAGTAAAAGTGGAAAGACTGAACTAAAACATTAAAGCTGTGGGTCATAGAAACCAAAACAATAGGCTGAAAGCAGCTATAAAGCCCCCTAGAGCTGAGGGGAATACTGCTGGGTGATAATTTACACTAGACCCATTGTCAATATAAAAATATGTACTAATGCAACTTCAAACCTAGCCAGAGCTGGAAATGCACAAAAGCTGCTCCTGAAATTGCCAAAATGTGCTTTGATAAATAAAGAATGGAGAGAGACCAGTTCAAATGCAAAAATGGAAATGTTTGGCCTTGGTCTATCACATCCTTCTGTGTGTGTGCCTGCAAAGAAAATAAATAAATAACAAACCTGTTTTCCTTGCATTCAAAGTCTAAGTAAGAAAAAAGAGTGAGCTTTAGGTTATCAGTGATATTTCCTGGCATTTTTCATTTGTTTGAACTAAACCACTATTAGGACTGTGAGCTAATTTTGAATTTTATGTTTCTGTCAGACATGTTTTTAGTGTCTCTATATTTGACACCAAACCATATAAAACTTGATATTACCGCCTGCAATGAAGAAAGGCTAGTTGCTCTTTATAGCTCATTTCAGCATGGCACTAACATTGCAAGACATAGAGATTCAATTCTCAGTGAAACCATCCATGCTGAAATTGTATGAACTCACAGTACCTTATGTCACTTTGGATGAAAGCATCATCTAAATTGAACCATTGCCAACTAATTCATTATTCTAGCAAGTACAAAGATTTTTCCCTTCCAAGGCAATGTGGTATTACTTATTGCGTTTTCACCATTCTGAGCAGAGACGAGCAACAACAACGACTACAAATGTGTCCTTGCTCAAATAAATGTCCCAGTCAGAACCAGAACCAGGATCCATATTCAGCAGTTGAAATTCTAATCTCATTAAAACTATAAAGAAATCAATACAGATCTCATAAGTTTACCTAATGCCCATACATTGATTTAACTCCAAAGTACATTGAAGTTTAAAATTTACCTTTCCACTAAATCATTTAAAAGCTGTTGCATTACTTTGATCGGATGAAAGGATTACAGGATTTGCCACCAGACCTGTCAACTCTCCCCAGTCCAACCACAAGCTTGCACACTGAATGACCTCACACACATGCACGCGCACACACGCACACACACACGCACACACACACACACACACATAAATCCCTTTGATCGGTTAAAACAATTATTTAAATGCACTTTTCTATGGCCAGTAAGTTCCCAGAATCTGTCCCCTTGTTTCTCATTAGAGAAATAACATAGATGCATTGCATAGCTCCATATTTTATCCTGATAAAATGGAATGATGTTGTTTATTTCATTGCACATTAGCTAAACATAAATCAGTCCTGGTAAAATAAATAAATAAATAAATAAAGTAGGGCAGACCTTGACTAAGACTGTACAGCATTTTATTTTTCATTTTGTGAATTATGTAATTCAAGCGATAACTCACATTGACAGTAAATAACTGTGATTGCCTTGCACTTTAATGTTATGATTTTAGCTGAGAGCATAGCTTCTAGGTCCCTGTAAATATATATTTAGAAATCTGTGAACCCAACATCACTCTGAAGGACAGACAGTCAACTTAAGCCAGTTGATTAAGCCGCTAATGAAAGATGACATGGTACTAAGAATGACTGTAGCCTACAGTAAGTGAAATTATGTCACACCTATTTTCACATTTGAGTCATGATCGTCAGCTCACTTGGTTATGTGAATTAAGTGTTCACATTGTGCCCGTGCTTAGTGTTTAAATGTGTCTTTGTGGATGTTTTTCCACAGCAAATTTGATTCTTAATTACTAAAGTTTTAGGTTTCAGATGTCAGGTTAATACTTTTTCTGAATCTCTCCCCACAGCAATTAGTTTGATCTCACAGTGTCAAAAGGTTGTGTACAGCTACTGAAATTATCTCAAGGTTACTAATGTTTATTCCAGTAACTCAGCTATATGCCGATCCAGAAAGTTTAATATTGCAACAGGGTGTCTGATTAGAACCAGTGCCATCAGTGCTTTTTAGTCAGGGGTTGAATCACAGGCTGCTGCTTGATCATCGTGACTTTAACATGTAAAAACATGTATTTTTCTGATCGTTGTTGTATGCCATTGGCCCATATTCTGGTTTTTCATGACACTGGCTCCTTGACTGGATTACACAAATTTAATTAGTGGCAATGGCATTGCCTAGCAAAATATCCTGCAAGCGGAATTTGAAATGTGATGTATTTGGCAACCTTTTGATTATATTAGAGGTGATGTTTTACATTAACACTAATACTAACTAACTAACATTAACAGTACTTGGTTTAGCAAGGAGAAGAAAACAAGTTCTGAAGTTCTGAATCTAGCAAGTTTAGTTCCAACAAGATATTTTTCCCAAGGGCACATTACTACAGTCCTTATGTAAATGTTGTAAATGTATGCCTGCCCTTTTAGCTCTGTTTTAGTCTCCACCATCTCCCTTTAGCAGCCTCTGTCTCTAGCAGCTAAATCAACTATGCCAACTTTGTCTCCCTGAGACTTGATGATGAGCACATAGCATACAGCAGGTTTATCAGAATTGTTTAGATGAAAATAGCTGACTGCAGTGTGTAAATGAGGTTGATGAGATTAGGCCCAAAAATAGTTCATTTCTGGGCCATAAAACCAAACAATGAGCTGAAAGAAAAGCTGTAACAGTGGAAACTGCAGAGTTATTATTTTGTTGTTGTGATAATTATCTGGTACTATGAGCGACTTCTTTGGCATCATACATTGCGTTACTTAAATATTGATTAGTGCAGCTTCAATGTAACATTTTAGCTACAGTGATACCCGGGACAGATTCTTTCTTATGTCAGTTAAGTAGAGAGAGGAGCACTTTTTCAATACACCAAATAAATACTTTGGGAATCCTAACTATTGCTGGACTCTTGTAAGTACTGCAGCAGCTGTGCAAAACAGAACTTGTTGCGCTGCAACTGAACACTATGTGTTTCTGTTTGAAGAGGGAAATCAATTCAAAGTGAAATTTCTGTTTGGTTTACGTTGGCTGGCTTTATGCCTCAAGCTGGTACTGCACATTTTGTGCCAAGTTGTATCCCCAAGGACAATTCAACTTAACACTCTGAAAGCAACAACAGAGTGGAGGAGTGGGCAGGGTTATGCTGGGTGCCTGAACAACCAAAGTGAAGGAAATCTGCCTGAAAATTAGTTAATGGTGCAAGACTGTGAATTTAACAACTTAAATAGATAAATCAATGCAATTACAGTAGTAGGACTTATCCTGTGGCTAATCTTAATATTATGTTAATGGTGCGCTAATACTGGCACTGGTAAAATTAAGTATTTATAGAGAATAAACCATCAGGCATGGTATCATAACAATATAAACACATGCTTAGTAAATTGAGCTCACATTTAGAATACGTTGCATGTGTTTGGGGATGCAAAAGCAACATGTTGATGGTTTTTATGGATGGATCCATCTAAATGACACATCATTTCTGATGACCTGGTTTTAAGTGGCTCAGTAGATTTCTAATGTTCACACATGTTTTTTTTGTTTTTTTTGTTTTTTTTTACAGGAAGGTGAACTAGATTTGAATGAGCGCTCCCAGTCAGGCACGTCCGTCATTGTATAAACAGAAACCATGTGACCTCACCGTATCTCTGAAAGTGTCATTCTGTCTAGAAGCCTCCTGCAGCTTCACTCAGACAAAAGCAGATTAATAGTATACTGCTGTCTCTGAATCCAAAGACAGATATTGGGATCAAAAGATTAGAGGGATTTTCCCGGAGGATTTCTGCCTTGTTTAAATACAACTGCTCCTGACTGTCAAAGGGTGTTTGTGAAATTCTTTGACACCAAACTCTTCCTTTAACGGGATTCGTCCCACAGCACAGATAAACACTCCCAGATATCCACGCCACATTCACACACATGTTCATATTAAACTGGGCTGAACGTTTTGTTATTGAAGCATGCTAAGCTGGCATATGGTGTTCAGAGTATTATGAGATGCATAATTCACTGATTGAATGCTGTTATCTCTTATCCACTGACACAAAGTCATGTCTTCACCTGGTAAAACTTTGGCTTTGAACAAATCTTACTTCTTTGAGATGACATCTGTATTTATTCCTATATTTTGTGTGGAAGAACAACTCACTCACTCACTTGCTGCATGTTTCCTGTGCAATCTGAATGGTTTGATTCCCCTACAAAGGTAAAGAATAAACCTGTTTCGAGGTTACAATTTGCCTCTTTAAATTCCAGGCTGTGGATGATGTTTTCACTTTGAACATAAGTTGCCTTTGATGCTTCTGGTTGGGTGTCATCCTTCATGAGAGTCGTCTGAAATACTAAAAAACAAGTCGAAAGTGCACTGCCATAATTCGAAAGCTACCATGCTAATGATAGAGCGAAGACAAATCACTTTTCAGGGACATTTTTTTGTGACTTTGAAACCCTTTGTGACTGCAATAGAACAAATAAATGTGACATGACTATAATGTAGTGTAGGTTATGTGTCACATTTTGAGGGTTTTTCTGCCTACAAATAAACAAGTGTAACCTCTTGAAATATCATTATCTTTACCCTTAATTTGACAGTGAATTGAATAATAAGATGATTCTACAGCACTATGATCAATGCAGATTTTGGTGGCAAAAGATGTAGCTAATGTTAACAGCACTTAGGGCTTTAGCTGCATTTAATGCTCACTGTGCTTTACTGGTTCTTTTCTTTAACTTTAGCTGAAGAGACACTCTTCAGATTGGGATTTGTCATTCATCAACAGTGGGAGTCATGAGCTGAAACTGCTTAAGCAATTGCTGAGCATATCTAGCCAGAAAAGATGCTTGGTGAACATTGGTGCACATTGCTTCAACATGAATCTGTGATTTCTTTTACAATAGGTCACAAATAAGCTGAGCCTGTACTTACAAATTGCAGTCTACATTGATTTTTTAGTTCCCCTGCCAAGACTAGTACTCAAGTTTAACAGCTACTGCATTGCAAAAAAGATTTACTGCACATCTGTAATACTATCCTAGATATTTCCAATCCTGGGATTAAGGTTATTAGAACTACTGTATAAGCTGCTCTGATTATCCTGTTGGATAAATCCAACCCACAAGATGTATAAGAATGGTAAGGTCGGCAGCACATCTGCTCCCACAATCCTCTATGTTTGGGCTGTCTCTTTGGAAATAACTGGATTGGACTGTATCGTCCACACACCATCTGTCCTGAATCACTAACACTCTTTAAGTATATTTAATTGCTAAAATTAGATAACGTGCTTTGGCTATATGCGACCATTGTTCCAAGAAAGAAAACATGAGCAGTTCCATTGATTATTTTGGCAGTAGTTTGACATTTTGGGAAATACTGTTCCATTTCTGGCAGAGAATGAGAGAAGGGAATGAGAAGATTGTTACCACTTTCATATTTGTGTGTTAAATATAAGACTACACAGCCAGCAGCCGGGTAGCTTAGCTCAGCATAAATATTGGAAACGGGGAGAAACTAAGGTCACAAAATCTGCCTACTAGTGTATCTAAAGCGCACTAATTACAACATCATACTTTTTTGTTTAATCCGTACAAAAATGTGTAAAACCATGCTGGTCAATATTAGCATTTAGACAGAGTCAGATCAAACGTTTCCAAAAGGTTTCCAAAACCAAGCTAACTATCCATTGGCTTTAGCATATATTAACTGGACACACACAAGAGTGATGCAATCTCTTCATCTAACCAACATGTCAAACTTTAAAGTCTTTGATTGGTATCTGCAAGTAGCTGTCAAGAAGTAGAAAACACTAACTAACTGAGGGCTACAGTATGGTGATGTTCAACGTCTTTGTGCACCAATTGTCATTCTGCAAGAATTGAACACTGCCCCGTTTCGATGACTCCAGTGTCAGCGGGGTGATCTTATAAAGAGGTGATATGAAGGGTGCATTGTTCTGAAAGCGTACTTGTGGCACCGATGACCGACTCAGATTGTGAGAGTAGAAATTGTGCAGTACAGCCACAGCTGTGGGAGCTATCAATTTCCATCGGAGTGGCGGTCACTCAGCCCAATTCCTCTCCCTCCACTCTTTCTGTTGCTTGAGGAGGATAATGAGGGAGATGGTGAGCTGTGTAATGCCACTAACACTCCTCTGGTAGATAGATGCATTAGGTTTAGGCCGTGGTACTAAGAGATGAGACCTCACTTATACTCATTACTCTTGATTTGCTCCAAATTGTAATTTAACAACAAATCGATCCTCTGGTAGCTCTGACCTTTGTTGCAAGGCTTTTACATTTTCCCTTAAAGTGCCTTTGCAACAAGGCATGTTAGAGCAGCTTTCCTGCTACTATTTTTTAAATCTACAACTGGCGATGGGTTCAGTGCTTTCTGTTCTTCTTTGTTATTGCATGTAATAATGTCCTCTATGGTTCTGTGACACTTTTCTTTTTAATATATTATTTTAAAGAGGCTCTCCACCACTGTTATGAATTTACTTGTCAAAAGGAGTACTACTCAGTCTGAGAACACAATTGTATAATGTCTACCGGGGCTCTGGTGGACATTTCCAAAGACATTATTAAGTTGCATTATGGGAATCGTAGGATCTCAAGGCTTAGTTATAGGCCTATGCAGGATCTTAGGATGTCCTAAAGATACAGAAGAAGACTCCAGTTGAAATGGCCTGTCAGTAATATAGTAGATATTGTGCAGGAGTCTGTCTCTATCAGAACTTACAAATTAAAGATTCAGAACAGCAGTGAATGATGTGCTGCAACCTGGAAGCTTTCTATGTTACCCTCTTTTGTTAGGTTGCAGGCCAAGGTGTGCAGTCTACCGACGCCACATTTTATGGTATCACTTAAACATATTGCCGTGTGCAGCTGTCAACCTGCAACATTCTCTGCAGCACCTTTTAAATGAATGTCCAAATATTCAGTGTAATGCAATGGGAGTTTCTGCTTTTCCACAATGAAACATAGTGGTAGCTGACCTAGTTTTTCAAAGCAATGCTGGCATGATAAACTACTTCAGTTTGGGGCTATTTAAGATGGATTTGAACTGCTTTCATTAGGAAGTGTCAGTTACTTAATAATTCATAACATTGAACATTATTTAACATTTTGCTTCTTTTCATTTAATTACATTGATTATGCATTTAACATATTACACATATTATTCAAGTGACTGCCTCACCTCCTAACTGACCAGTGTACTAAATAAGTCAGCTATGGTCCCTGAATAATGACTGTGTAGTATCTATTGTGGATGCAGAACATGAACACACAAACCATTTTTGCTGTCAGACGTATTATTAAAAGTTTAAGGTAAAATGACTTTCACGTCTTTGTCTTTTAAATACACAACTTTTTAGGAGAGATTGGGCCATTTGCTTAAGAGCTGCTACATTACACACACAATTAGACTCTCTTAGAACAGGCGGCAGAAATAATTTTTCAACTGAAAGCAATTATTGAAAGGCAGCTATGATTGCACATAGTCTTTGAGTAAAGAATGAAGGGAAAAATGAGTATAGATATCTTCCTGATGTTAACAAGCAGCAGCCTCAATACGCGTCTTGTGGGTTTTGTTGCCTGCATTGTGATGGGATACACACGAATCTTCACTCAACCTTGACAAAATATACATTGTTTGAAAACACAAAGCTTCATGATTCTATCTGTAGAAACCATATAACGATTCAAATATCACTATGACAAAAGGAGAGCTTAGAAACAGGAAGAACAAATAGGCAGGAACCAACACACATTTTTACAGTTGTGCGTCTTTAAATAATTTGGTTCAATATGATTTATATTCATTCAGATTTTTTGATAGAAGAGTTTTATTTCAATAGAGACCAGAATTGTGGCTGTAATCAAAAGGGTTCACGGGCGGCAATCATTTAATTTTAATTGTGTTACTTTTAGGCTTGTTCACAAAAGGATAACATTTGTTAGATGTTAAAATAAATACCTCTTAAATTATAAATTGAATACTGTGAATCCAGCTGAAACAAGGGAATAATAGGCAGAGAGAATTCCAATAAATCTAAAGCACTGTGATCGGGCAAAAGGTTTTTTTCAGACAGAAAGGATGTTCCAAAATTGTCAAATGAGAGGGAAAAATGAATTACATCTATTGCAGGACATTGTGTCTAGTGAATGTGACACATGTCCCTTCATATGAAATGTAGTGTCACCCTGAGCCCGCCCTGCTCTTACCATGACTCTTCATTCAACTGCATTCAGACATACCACAGAGCAGACATAGATGTCCTGATGACATTTTGTCAAGCTGGCTGATGGCAGCCAGTGCGGCGCATAGTAGTGCACTGAGCGTCTCAAGTTTGGCTTTGTACCGACTGTCACTTTGGCGTCACAGTTTTGAGCTCACAGTAGAATCACGTCTGCAGGAAATAAAACAGAAAAGAAAAAAAAAAAAGATTTGTAGATTTATTTACCATCTATGATTTGTCTCTGCAGTCACACACCAGATGTTTAATTTAGCGAGGCATCAGTTTGAATAGTAATGTAATTATTTTCCATGAGCCCTACACCATGTGCATGATCAACAACACAAGACCCATCAGAGATGCAGATCGTCTGATAGACAGTTGAGTGCATTTTGGTGTAGTGTTACCAGCACAATAGCAGTGGGATCACTTTGTCAGGGGGATTAAATGGATTTACGTCTCTGGATTAGGACGTAACCAGCTGGGTACATTTGTGAGAGAAAGTGTGTGTGTGTGTGTGATACGGGGGTTGTTTTAATGCTTCCAGTCAGGTGACACTGCTGTTAGAGGAAAGCTTCTTTTCTTCAGAACACTACCAATTGAAACCTCATGTAGTGTGGCCGCTGAAGATTGCAAAAGAATTACTTATACGACCGTTGTACTGAACACAATTTGCATAAATGGTTGTTTTATAATCCTTCATCAAAATCAAATTCTCTGAGCACTTATTTCCTGTTTTCTCATGCATCATAATTAGAAACTTTCCATTCGTATTTATGTCTGTTTGTCCCTTGTTGGGATTTAAATCGTGTGTACATCTCTCTTAGTGTGAAGAAAATGTGATAAGGATACTATATACTGCATGCTTCTCAAACTGCAATGCAATAAAACTATAAATGGATCATTGTTCATCTAAATCTGGTCTAAATTTGCCTCTGGTCATCAGTAATTAGAGGAAGGGAATCTCTATAACACAGTATTAATAACCTCATACTCAGTCCAAAGCAAACTGTCATAATAGTGTTCTTAAATAGGCCACTCACTGAAGTGAAATGCAGTGGGATGGATTATTAGTGAAAAAAGCCAGTTTCAGTCATGGGGGGTGTGGACATCAGCAAATGGTCTTGATTCTTTTGCTTTTCTCTTCTCATGTGGTCACTTTGCAACTGTCAGCCTCATGCTTGCCTTGTCAGAATGCCAGCAGTGTTTTCATCATCAAGCAAACTTTTTGTGAACAAAGTGCACTTTTTAGTTTCTCTCAAACTTGAATCTGATTTTTCTACTCTAAATGTTCTTAATGTCGGAAAGAAATATGTGAAAATCAATATATATTTTACTTCAAAAATGATACCCCAAATATTCCCCATTCCTCAAGGGCTTGGATAAATGAGGAACTACTTTAACTGATAATAGTATTTCACATTATGTAGCAGCTACTACGAATTATATGCAAAGCAAATTTTACACAAACCTACGAAATTGGTCCTAAAGGAGTGCACTGTTTTATTGCCTTGTAATTTGTTCACAAAATGATGATTTGGATTGATTTTTGTGCATGGTGTCTGAATTGGGATTGGAACCAGTGGTGATGGTAAGTTCTGGGTCAAACAATCGCTTGAATCTGGGCAAGAAACCATTTTAAAGAGGTAGGAGTTCATTTTGTAGTGGATATTGGGCTCTTGTGCCCAACTGGCTGCATGGTTGAAGTAACTTGATTGATTACAGGACCATTTTTTGTTGTCCAAATATTGATTAGACATTGCATGCTATTGTCAGTGATGTCAGTTCATGATTGTTTTATTAAGTCAAAATAATGTAATACCATCTTTCTTTTTTAATTTCATGCCATTTTGTGTATTTCTGCTATTATGATCAGTCTCCAGGTAAATCAATGATGAATAGAACTGCTGACTGACGATTTTGTTCTTTTTATATGCAGTGGGGCCCTAACACACTCATTTCATTGGTATTTGCATGTTTCCAGTCACCACATTTTATCAGAGCAATTTATTTTTTCCTCTGTTAGCATGACATATACCTCACCTGTTGGCTATTCGTCTACCAACATGTAATTCTTCTCTCTGCCTCCTGTATTAGAGTGACAGATTTTACATGACAGCTTTCTCACCTCCACAAACCTCCCTTGGATTGCCAGACTTATTGTTAGGACAACTTTATTTGGGAGGCAATCTCCTTTTGCATTGCCAATATGTTCTCACTGGTCATTTCTTTCAGTGCTGTGACCAAATCACCTGTATGGAGATGCAGTCACAAGACCCCACAGCCCGCTCTGAAGCCTTAGAGGCATTGCCATACCACAGCAAACTCTATGTATTTAGATCTTCTTCTCTTGCAGTGCATTACATCACATGTACTATACAGCAGATTTATGAAACACTGCACACAGATTCCACTGAGTCTGTTGAATTTTAAAACGACTTTACTGAGACTAATGCATCAGGATGAACTGGCCTCAAACCTCAAGATATGTCCCATACCCTCCTTTACCTCATAATCAATACTGGTTCTTCCATTTTTTAGCCGTGATGCTACCAACAGAGTCTTGCTTGAAAGACTTTAATTCTGCAAAGTTATATGTAGTATTCAGAAGAGCTCATTCAGTTACAAATCTGTCCTGTATTCCAGGTCAGTGTACAAGCAAAAAAAGGTGGAAAACAAAATGAAGGCCTATACATAAATCAGCATTTCTCCTGCTGGAGTTACAATAGGTCACTTGCATGTGATGTTTAATGCCTTGCATGGTTACGACATGCAATGGCCAGTACTAGTCTGCATGCTGCTTAATGAATGTCTTCCTCTCTTTCTCTTTGCCTGTCCGTGCTTCCAGAAGACAACTATACTGAAGGTGGGTGTTGTAATCGCTGTTTTCCATTCTTGCTAAATTTTTCATGACTACACATTGACATGTCTAAGGTTCTCCAAGTAAATGTAAACAAATGTTTTATACTGGTATTGGTATTGATGTTATTGGAGTGGTAAGTCTGATTAATCAGGTTTTCATTGTTCTTTTTTTTTGTTTGTTTTGTTTCATTTGGGTATTTAGTTTATTTAACAAAAAATGCTGTGACAGCCAAATAAATAAATAAGCGTGAAAATCTACCTGCACCTGTAAAAAAAACAAAAAACAAAAAGATTTCTTCACCTCACTGTGCTAATGCTTTGTCCCTATGATTCTATGATTTCTACATTGTGTTTTTCATGTAGTTTTGAAGAATAAGATTGTTTAACTGTATAATGCACAGCAGTACTTTGAGTAGCCTTGGAGTATTGCTGGTTTTCCCAGACACATAAATGAAAATACATTCATTCAACTTTTTATCTTAGGTGTGATTCAGTGGGAAGTTTGATCATGAGCTGATGAACTTTTTTTTTTATTTGGTTGAATATGAAAAACGTCTTGATGGTAGGTGCATTGTCAAAAATGAGACTTTAACCACTTCTACACAGGTATTTTACATTTCCCGTGTTCTTTATCAGCAAGATCCTGTGTTAGGATTTCATAAGGAGGGAGATTATTGTTATCTTGTGATTTAAACAGCAGGCTAATGTTAATGCACACTGTGCTGTACAGCAGAAAGAAAAGCTAGCTAATGGAAAGCAGTGGAATTTATGAACTGGTAGCCAAAGTAAGGCCCCTTCTTATACCAGCTTCTTGCATTTGCTTGACAACTAGCTAGCAGGCAACTTAATAATAGCAGTTCAAGCAATTCGTACATATTGCTCAAAATGGCACGGTGACGGTGATCCTCCTGTATGACACAAGTATGACTCAAACAACACTTGACAATTGTTGAAGGCCAAAGTTAAACTGTCCTTGGCTATATTTGTGTATAGAGATTGCTCTTTCATTGGTAAGTGGGATGGTCTTGTGTACTTCTCATCTAAGGAAGAGAAAATAAAAAAGTCAACCTGAATTTAGATTTCTGAATGATGACTAGTAAGTGGCCGATGATGCATTGCAACCTGCTTTGGTTGACTAAATGCTCATCATGCTAACCCTGTCTGTGCACCCTCCTTTTTCTCTCCGCCCCACTGTTCCCTACCCCAACCCTCCTCAAGTAACACAGACATCTGCTCTGTCAGAGATGCCTGCATGTCAGTGTCACACAGCTTCCCATGATCCCTTGTTCTCTGCTGACTGTGCTCTTGTTTTCCTTTAAGGTCTGGCACACCTGATGATGGGCGACCAAGGTATGAGCTCTGTTCCTTCTTCCTGCCATTCCTCCATTGTCCCTCCTGCTCCCATTGTGCTAACTCTTGCGCGATGCTCAGGCTTGAAGCTGCTCAGATATGAGCTGTCATTTCACTTATTTTGAATGACCTACTTGATTTTCATTCTCCCAGTGACTCCATTTTTCTTTTCTTTTTTTTCCATATGACCTCTTTTTCAAGCTCATTTAGCTTTCTACTCCTCACTCTGCTGGGTGCCATTTCTCTCCATCTTTTTCTTTCTCTTTAATTATTCACATCTACTGTACTTTCTGATGTTTTATGAAGATGCAGTTCAAACAAGGGGATGTTTGCATTAACATTATTAGGATGTAATGCATTAGTGGTGGAAAATAGCTCACTGAATTTTTAAGCCAATCCTTATCTGCCCTTGCTTCTGCAATGCATGTTGAGAAAAGACAGCCTGTCCTTTCAATCTTCATCCTTCCATTTGTGGCTACCGCATATCGTTACCATTCAGCAGAGCAGGGATGTGAACTATTGTTCTTCTCTTTCCACTCTCCTTTGTTAGTCCCACATTTCCTCTCTTATATTTGTAGCCATCAAGCCTCTTTCTCCTGTCGTCTGTCCTTTTTCCAACTTGACCATGACACTTATTGGTGTCTCCTCTCCTTTTGTTCTCCCTTTTTGTCTGGAATCTGCTTTCTTCATGGAACATTTCATCAAAATCTCATAGGTAAAAGTAAAGGTACTACCCTTTTAATTATCTGAATTAATCAAACTATGACAGCAGCGTTTTCTGGCATTATATACTCATGCTAAAAGTATACAAAGTCAGTGGAATTTAAAAAAAAAAAAAAAATAGCTTTCTCAACTATTAATGAAAGCTTTTCAAGGTAGGTGCCGCTCTCGCTTTGCATTCATACACGTTTAAGCCGTGTCACCTTTTCCTTTTCTGCTTGATGCATGGGAATCATAAATGAGACTCATGGGCACATGCACACAATAGTTGCTGTCCTAGTTCCAGTACACCACCACCCAGGGGTAACTACATTCTTTTTGCTCAAATAGTGGGTTTTGGGGTTGCGGGTGAGGCTTGATCATAGTGTTGTGGGCCTCCCATCCTGGTTGTGATCCTCACCTCTTCTCCCTGTGGGGTAAGTGGACTTCTGATCTTTGCCATTTGACTCTCCTCCTCAGGGCAGAGAGGGGAAACTTGGCTTGTAAGGTCCCTGCTGAACATTCAAGGTAAAACTTTGATTCTTTTAAGTTGGTTACTGAATTTAAGCCAAATTAAGCAAATCATCATTAGCTTATTGTAGTGTGGGAAACTTGAATGCCAATGTGCACTCTTTGCTAATTGGAGAATGTTATGCAATAATACTGCATAACTTTAAATTTGAAGAGGTGCAATTAACGCCATAACATTCAAGTATTCTGCTTCCATTCTGAAAAACTTCTTCCTTGGTTTTGCTTGTTAGTGTTGTTGCTTTGACATTTACTATGTTATTAGTTCTAGCTTTACAAATTATTCAAAGTAGCTTACATTTATATTTCTTTACACCAAATATTGTTTATGTTAAATGCTATCTCTTATCATATACTTGTGAAGCATCATCTGAACAGGTAAGTCTTCAAACATGGATGTACTGCACAGTGTGAAGCTTTATGTTATACTGTGTGAACCGGAATCACAGCTATAGTAATGTCAGATATGCTGTTTCTAGGAGCTGCACTGATATACATGAGCCACACACACACACACACACACACACACACACACACCACACACACACACACACACACACACACAAATTAAACCATTCCCTATTATGAAATGTAGAGATTGATTTTTCCATCTTCTAAGGTAAGTGTCATTTCCATAGTCCTACTGGTTGCCTTTGATTCTGCAAATGGATACAGCACACAGGCTGGCTTTTCATTACACACATACATAACATGCAGATAATAGAGTTCCCACTGATCTAATTATGTAAGAATTATAATGGAATTTAATATTCTCTAAACACAAATGCCAGCATTTTGCTGTCATGAGCAAAACTACTAAAATCTGTTGATTCAGACTAATTTATTCACTTGATTACTGCCCTTAGTGTTGACTAATAGTTTTACACTAGTCAATTACTGGGCTATGACTCCCCTTTTTAGACTCCTAATACACACTTGATGTGTGTTTAATGTACACTATATGGCTGAAACTCACAGGTTTTTACTACATTATGCCAAGCACCTATAGGTTATATGTGGCAGAAGGAAAACCACAGGGAGCGATTGAGAGAACGCTGATGAAGCACAAATCTAAACACACTGCTTCTAATTTGGGCCATTGTTAGTTGTCCCGTGTTACAGTGCGAATCCTCGTCAGTACAGTTATGTGCAGTGTGGTCATAAACAAATAGCCCCACTTGAGTCTTTAATCTAGGAGCGAGGACAGTTGCCAGTATTCATTCAGTATATGTTTGCTTTCAACTTGTAAGAATATGGTGTGTTGTGC
Organism: Protonibea diacanthus; assembly: GCA_028641955.1. NCBI lineage: Eukaryota > Metazoa > Chordata > Actinopteri > Sciaenidae > Protonibea > Protonibea diacanthus. The sequence goes on from CM053989.1 coordinate 15,113,043, forward strand.
TGGCCCCCCCTGAGGTCCTCCCGTGTCACGTTAACCACTTGTATGGTTTATCCTTCATGCTGGTCCCTTGAGGATGGGATAGATTCTCTTTGCCGCTTTCAGCTGCTGTACTGACACTGGACTGCATCCAGCTCTAGAGAGCAGGGCATACAGTAGGATAAGTCATAATACCACTGGCACACAAATCACAGGGTATTTAATTGCTGTCATCACAATACACTGCCATGTGCAGCTTAAGAAGAACTGCATGCTGTGCAGACAGGCTTACAGGTACAACTGGGCTATTTCTAAATTAGTGTACTTTCTAATGTAATTGCTTTCACTTTCTAAAGCTGGAAAATGTCCCTTTTCATTATACTGTGCACATTCCCGGGGATTTCTGTGAGGTGGGCAAGCGGATCCGTTCGATAGTTTGTTTGCACATGATGTCCTACATTTTACATGTCAAATTAAATGGATGTCTACAATGCTTTTTTTTTTATTATTATTCTAGAGAATGCTGATACACCAGGTTCTTTTGAGAGGGTGTCACACACTCTTAAGGCTGTTGCATGCGTTCAAATAGTAACTTAAGTACCATTTGCAGCAATCAGCTTCACACTGTTTGTTAGTATGCTTATGCAGTTTTCTGCAAGATTTGCATGAGCTCACATCGAAAATAATTATCAGACTATTTTATTTATATATTTCGGCCATTGTAGGAGTTAAGGGTGTGAATATTAGTCATGTTTTCCCACATACATATCCACTGTGGTTTGTGGGTTTTAACAGTGAATATTCATACAACAGATGCGTGTGTGTGTTGTGTGTATGTGTGTGTGTATGTGTTTGTTATAAATCTATGTGGATCATGCTTGGGACAAAGCCACATGGAACAAAAATAATGTCATCATCACTGTTTGCACTACACAAAATGGTATTTTGGAATTAGTGTAGAGCATACAGTATGAATAATTAAATCGTGTGCTTAAATCCATGCAGATGAATGACGATTTAGATACAATTTCATATATAATATTTATATTTCAAAACCAAGGTCATAAAAACCCAAATGACCTAAGTTCTAATGCTAGAGACTCATCCAACCCAGGACATGTTGAATTAACACTGAAGGCAAAGCGTCTTGTGAGAGGATGTGCATTGTTTGCATTCCTAATGGCATGGTTTAGTGCTTTAAGTTGGGATTCAGCACAGCTCAGTGAGTAGGAGTGAGTCTGTCTCAGTGGAAGATATTAAAAAGCCTCACTCATAGAGTATGTGGGATTTTTGAAGTACCACCCATTTACTTACATCAGTAGTGAGGTGCGTCCAATATTATGCAAAGTTTGACCATCTGCATAACTGCAAAGGTCATAACGAACGAGCGTTTCAAGGGCTCCATCACTAGATGCTATAACACACACACGTTAAAAAAAAATAGCAGCGCTGACAGGCTGATGCTTATGTATTTAGAATATTTTGAGTTGTATAAAAAAATCATTTGTAACCTTTTATTCAGCTGTTCAGCTTCTTTGGTGTGTTTCCAAACTGCACCATGAAGTGCTTCCCTGGTTTCATTTTCTTCTGACAGCATTGCCACCAGCAGTTGAAGTCATTTTCATCTTCTGGCATATTTTGGCTTTCATATAAGTGACCTCGCAAGGGTTATGGACCAGAGCAACGAGCATCAGAGGAGAGTGTCAAAGCGGCAGGTGAAGAAAATGCAGCAGAGCAGCACACGTCGGTCCCATGTGGGCTTGGGGTTGGGGTTGGGGTGGGTTGCCCACGGGCTCTACATTTTCCTCTTTGCTTTACAGTTAGTTTGATGGGTTTGTGAGATGACAGCTAAAAATGTGCTGGTTGTCAACGTACAGCAACATTTTTTTTTTTTTTCCACGTGTGCACAGGTGCATGTCAGTTAGAAATAACTATTATGACAAGTAATGGGACGATTTGTCACAGTTATCTCATAACAGATATTCATATTGTCATTTTTAGCTTAAAGGTGTGTGTGTGTCTGATAGCTAAACATTTGAATCACGTTCTTTCTTTCTTTCTTTCTTTCTTTCTTTCTTTCTTTCTTACTTTCTTTCTTGATGCTCTTTTTGCATTGAAATCTTACATGTATTTGTCACCAATTTTAGCTTACTTAGAGGTACCTTATATTTTCAGATGACAGCTATAACTAAAGAGTAGCCTATCTGGAGCACTTGGCACCTTTGCGATGAAAAATGCAACACGTTATTTTAGATAATGTGGAATGGCATGTCAGAGTGCAGCTTGTCAACAATTGTCTGCCTTTTTTATCTGACAGGTAACACGATACCGTGTGGTGCGCGTTGAATCAACAACAGATGTTGCCTTTGTAGCGTCACATGAAACTTGGAAAACTGTCAGTGAAATCCTTTCAGCTCCATTGACTCCCCCAGGATTACAGTTTCTCAGCTTTAACCCAAGATATTAGGCATGTCTGTAGTTATACTCATTTCTTTTTAACTGATTGCTAACCCGTGAGGTAGATGTACTGAATGTACTGTATGGTCACTATTTAAGTCGTCCTTTAGCGAGGGTGGCACTGAGTGCTCATCTCTGACGGTCTTGATTCATACTTCTTCTTGAGGGCATGCTCAGAGATAATAATACCTTACAGTGAGTGGTCATCTGGACTGCCATTATGTAAAATGTCAGGGGAAGTGCTGTTTGAGAAGCTGACTCAGAATTTTCAGCAAATACTCGGTTGGGTTTATAGGTCTTGCCATATGGGTAACATCATCACCATCTGGTCTCAAAACCACAAATTTTAGAGCTTGACTGAATCTAATAATGCATACAAATTCAGCCGTGCTTTGTTTTCCCCAATCACAAAATGATGAAAATACATGAAAAAAAAATAGTTCAAGGTTAGTTTAGTGTCACATCTCATGTCCTAAGAGACTTAGATTTAGATTTACTGTTTTAGATTTACTGTTTTATAAAGATTAGCTGCTATGATCTTACAAAGACATCCTTTGCACAGCCTGTCTCCTCCCAGCTTACAGAAAGACGTGGCTCTGCCTTTATAATTATGCATTTACCTTGTAATTTCTGTCATTTTAAAGCCGCTCTTCAGGAGAAATTCACCAAGACATTATAAATATGAAGGTGAGGGAAAATGTTTAGCATGGCATTATCTTGCGAGTGTCACAGCTTTGCTCAGTCCCAGGTTTTAAGTCTCAGCAACTATTTTTTTTTCTTCACGTCTTTGCTTAAGATTTTCGCTGAGAAGTCCTCAAGAAGTGTTTTAGCTCACCTTTATTTTTTGCGAGCTTAAGCAAATATTCCTGTTGACTGACTCTAAATTTCAAAGCTCATCCTTTACCACACCAGTCATTGTAAAAGGAATCAGGATCGTCCCTGAGATCTATATAAAAAATAAACATATTTAACAAATACTGATGTACAGTTTTATCTGCACTAACACCCTTATTGCTGCATTGTTGTCTCTATCTGCAAAAAACAATAAAGCGGCTGCGTGTGCGTGATTTCAGTCAAGAGAATGCCACTGTTGTGTCAGAACTCATTTTACACATGTAATTAATCATGTTGTCAAATAACTGTAGTGCAAAAAAGATGATTAATGCCGGTGTGAGGGGGGAATTGTGATTAATAACTGTTGTCATAATTATTTTAGCGAGATATGACAGGATATGATCATTTAGTCAGAAAGTCAGGTGATGGTCAAATAGTAGTCTTTGATTAGGGATGCGCAGATCAATTGCATTTTTATTTTCTGTACTAATTGGATCAGTCAGTTTTAGGAACCTTATGTAACAGTATATCAACAGCCGTCTTTAAACTCAAGCAGAAGCATTTAATTGTGCTATGTTGTAAAAACACATCAGCATTTCAACAGCAGCATTCAAGAGAAATTTATATATTGTTGTCATATTGTTTTTGGCTGAAACAAAGCACCGTCAAAGTAATTTTTTTTTTCCTACTCTGATTCCTTTTTTTTTTTTTTAAATAATCTTTGGAGGCCTGAATGGATTAAAACTACTCAGTATTAGACTGCTGATAATAGTAATATTAGAAAGGTCAGAAGAGGAGTAAAATGTGTTGAAATAATACGTGTCAGTTTCAGTACTGTACTTTCTTGTTAGTCATTTTGTGACCCCTTTAGATAGAGGGTCTTGATGGCCAGGTTGGGAATCGACCAACTCCGACTGCTATGCTTATCTAATCAGTACCATGTCTGTCACTGACGAACCCTATGACTGAATGTCCATACAATCATAGGTTTTGATGTGGAGATCTGAAATGGAAAGTGAAAACTGGTCAGGTCTCAGCTCACCATTCTCTGTAAGGCTGACTCACATAACAGCTCAAAAAAAACATCTCTGGAGGTTAAACTAGTGGAAGCACCACATTATCAAACCAAACCAAAGCCACTTGACCTCCCTAGAAAGAGTGAAGCCAATAGCTGTCGAAACATGACTTTTATGTCATCAAACTTCCTGTTATGACTGAATATGACTATAACTGATGATGAAAAGATTACAGTAAAGTTTAAAATAGTACTTTGGTGAGAGTTTGAGATATGTACTTTGGAAATCATTCCACTACTGCTACTGTAATTTCTTAAAACTGTTCTCATTGACTTTGCTTCTTCTGCTTGGTGTATCCAACAACACAAGTTGCTAAACAAACATTATTACATTACATTATTACTTGTATACTAATTTACCTCTTCCATGCCTGCACAGAGAGCTTACCTGTTCCTTATACCACCCCAGGGCCATTGGTGTTTGTTACAAAAAAAAAAGGTAATTGTACTTGATGGGTCACAGAGGCAGTTTTCACTGCAGCAGAGATGGGAAAACAGACTCCTTTGCAGTGCAGAGAAAAAAGGCCTGTAATTGCCTGGAGTGAGATTTGTGTATCTTGACATGGCAGATTGGCAAGACTGCACTAAAGCTCCACAGATTAGTACATTACCACAGATTCTGCTCCTGAGGGGGAGGCAGGAAGACACACAGAGAGAGTGAAGGGCTTAAAGCAGACAGAGAGAGGCATTTAAAGAATGAGCACAAGGAAATGGGCAGAGAATGGGAGAGAGGTACTACGTGGAAAGAAGAAGTGTGATAAAGTGGGATTATAAAACAGAGGCATGTGATTACAATAGACTATAAACACACAGTGATGAAGGAAAAAAAGAAAGGCTCGCAGACCGTTGCCTGAAGTTAAACAAGAGTGTTTTCTTTTTGAAGAAAATTAGGTTTATTTGTTTTGAGCAAACATTTATTTTCATGTATCAGGCCTGCCTGTCTGACTGGCTTTCTGATAGACATATTTTTCCTCTTTGTGCCAGTCTCAGCTTCATCAGCAGCATCCTCAATCAGATATGAAGTAGCATGCCTTCACATCTCTGAACTGTCATAACAGACAGTTTTTCTCAGGTTTGAGGCAGATTTCAACGGCGTTCCTGTCTTCCCGTGTAGATCACCACTGATAACAAAATCCAACAGCAGACTTTGGATTAATAGTTATCAATGCCTTTCCCAAAGAATATTTATTATAAAAGATGACAAGCATATATATTTTTTTCCCAACCAAAAGAAAGGGCGAAGGAGAATGTAGAATAAAAAGGTTGGATCAATATGAACAAGGCTCATCTGGCTCCCCAGGTAGAGTGGAAAGGGATCTGCTCCAGATCAATATTACTGGTCGATGCCAGTGAGAGACTGCAGTGATGAAAAACTCTATTTCTTGGCCCGCAGAAGGGAATCTTAGCAGAAAATAGATAAAAGGGAGATACCTATACTTCAGCTGTAGCCTGTGAAATGCAGCCTTTGCATGTCGGTTTGTTTAGTTATAGTTCAGCTTTTAGATCATGGATTATGGCCATATTACTGGCCTGTGCTGATAGAACGCTGCCAGGTCTCGCTATGATGTACTGTATGGGGCATAAAATCAAATTTTCCTTTCATAAATAAAAACGTACACAATGCATGTTTATAGCGTGACGTATGGCACTGTAGTGCTGCTTTGTGTGGGTGATTTACGAGAGCAAGCCGGTGGCTTACCTAGCTTCAAAAGAGATTGTTATTTCTCCCATCTTTAATGGTTCATTCATCTTCTCCCATTATACTGTAAGTCTGCAGTGTGTTACTTTCCAGACATATTAAAGAAACGTGACTAATTCATATGGAATCCCTCACACTCCCAATACATATTCATGTGTCCTTCACATCACTGTTTTCCAGTCTCTTTATTGTGGCATTATAGTATATGCTGCTGAATATGAAGAGAAAAGAGTGCCAATACAGCAGTAACAAATGTGTCTGTATGATGTTATTTTTTATTTATTTATTTTTTTTGTGAAACCCAAATTAGAGCAAATTACAGATGAATAGCTCATTTGCGATTTCCAAGTCGGAAAAGAGCACCAACATATACAACATATATTTGAGATTTCTGGATGCATTGTAACCAAGTCCAATCTTGTCAGGTAATTCATGTATATGAATAAAAAATAGAACCTTTAGTCATTAATATGCACGGGAATTGTTTTAAAATACAAATGCTATGTGTTATGAACACCAAAATACCTGATATTTGTTCTGGTTGGATTGTGTTGGTTGGATCTCCATATGAAAAAATCTTTTGTTATTAATTTTAGTGGTTCACTGCACAAAAAAAAAAAAAAAAAAAAAAAAATCTAATGAATTAAACTACAATTAGGGCTTAAGAGTTCTGGCACTATCAATACAACATTCTCTGAATATTTTTATCTGAACCACCAAACCCAAAAGTGGATGCTTTTTTAATGATGCATAGCAAGGAAATGGCAAGGCTCCCTGTGGGAAATTGAATAGTCCATTTCCAATCGAGTGTGCCCTGGAAAATCCATGGGGGTCAGTGGCAATTTGTCTCAGGAGGTCTGCACTGAGAGTCATTACGCTCAAGACCAACATGTCCCCAGGGACAGAGCCATTCTTTACTCCCTTTTGATATATATAAAATATTCCCCTTCTCTCCTTGTGCTTCCTCTTATAAATAGGTATGTACGATTTTTTTTCCCCACCGTTCAGAAGAGTTACAGACAAATTTCAAGTTGTACAACAGCATAATAACCGGCACTATACAACACTTTACTCTATCATAGTGAAGCAGCATCTCATTAACCTCTATTTTTGAGTAGCTGATGTTTGTTTAACAAATTACTCATGTCCCTTGTTTAATTATAAGCAAAGTGCTATATCTACTCCACTTGGGAGACAAATTTTGTTGTTGCTCCAGTTAAAGATTTCATGAATTTTAATGGACAAATTGTGCTGCTATCAGTCTTTACAGTTTACACGTGTTGTAGCAGGATGAATGTGACTTTTGAGCATAGATATACAAACTTTAGATCGTTTTCTGAGTTGCTGCCAGATGACTTCATATGGCTCATTTTCATTTTCATCATTTCATCATACTTGCTTGTTAACCACGTGTTGTTTTCTTGACAGTGGTTCGCTCTGACAAGGCAAGTATTTGCTAAGGTTGGTCAGGGACAGTCTTGGCCGAAGATTTTGTTGATGAATGATGCTCATTCAAAAAATGTAAACAGTCATGACTGAGAATGAAAATGAGCTGGATGAGGTTAGACAAGACTTGCCATGATGTCAGCTTTGTTTAATAGATTGTAAGACAATATTTGAAATTCTATTAAGAAATTTGTTGCTGTGTTTTAAACTGAAAATACTGGTGAGATGTTCTCTTGGATATGTACAGTAAATATTATTTAACCCTCTTATTATGTCAGTGCATTCTCTACAAATACTTCTAAGGTACTGTAAAATGTAATTATTAATAGGACCAGTACATAGGATTTAGACGCATCTAACAGTGTAGCTGCTGACTGCATTCCGCTTTACTTACCCTCTCCTTTTTGGTGTGAAGGAGAAACTAAGGTCCATTAGAGCCAGTTCAACATGGCAGACTCTATGAAAGAGGAGCTGTGGTGTCTATAAATATGGAGGATTCTTTCTAGGGTAACAAAAACATAACGATTCTTATTTTCAAGCGATTATACACTAATAAAACCCTAAATCTTAAATATGAAAGTAATTTAATTAGTGATATATGTGTCAGGACAGTTTTTAGTTGGTCATTTATCTCATCAAACCAAAGGAAAAAAGACCCAGACCACATAATGCTGCCATGGTTTGCCTGGTTTACAATTAGTGATCTCATTTCTATCTCCATTCAAGCTCTGTGTCATGCGGCACTTACTGAAATGGCAGCAATGGAGCTTAGAATGAGACATGTGGTTTACATTTAAAACCACCCTGCTTTATTAGTGTGCCTATTTCTGCTGCTCATCTCGAGAAGTGTTTTTCACTCTCAATGCAGCAAATTCATCCTCCTCTGTGTTATTCATTTGCACTCCCCTCTCATTTCCTGCCTTGGCTTTTTCTCTCTGCTCCTCAGATTCAAATCACCTGTACGTTGCCCACACATCCTTAGAAAGTGAAAACGAGCCGATGAAAGACAGTGGGAGATTACATGACCCCATTTGATCCATAGCTGCTGTATCAATGAGTTTCTAGTTATCAGTGCAGTCTTGTTGTGGCTTGTGGATGAGAACTACCGCAGAGAAACATCAAAAAGACAGCACTATTCCTGTTTTTCATTTCGTTGTTGTTAGAGGAAGTTCAGAAGAGCATCGTGCAAATTCAGTCTGCAGCGCCGTATCTACCTTAGCCTCAAAATACCAAAGAAGGCATGTTTTCAGGAGTATATTTTTAATAGTTGACATGTCCAGACTACTTGTTATGGTGAATAACACAGAGCACATAAACATTGTCCTATGGGGACATCTGTGAAATTCAGGACATTGACAAGTTTTTAATTGGAAGCCTTTTTAAAGGTCTTTTAGAGGTCTCCGTATTGCTGCCAAAGAAAGTAAAACATCCTTAAAGTCTTAACCCTACTACTGTATGTTAATGTCACAACACTGATTTCTTTCTCCGGCTTATTTATTAAAATAATGTTTTAATTAAAAGCCATTGGAGTAAATATCTTCATATGCTTTGTCTCACTGTTCACACATCGACATATACAGTCACAATTGAGAATTCCAGTGGAGCATAGTCAATGTGTTTACATGAGGAACCAAAGCTAGAGCCAGGCTGTTGATTTTTCAGGATGATCGGGTTTGTATAAATAGATTTGTTGTTGATTTTCTGACATCTATTTGTGAATGATGCATTTGCTCCGAGCTGTGATGTGATAAAAATGATTATATCCATGAAACCAGGGAATCAGACGAATCTACAACCTCATGTTTCATTTGCTCTGGCAAATACATCTAGCCATCCCTCCATAAAAAACAGCATTTCACCAGTCATGCCAATCACAGCCGTTTATTAAAGGTAGGGCAGGTTTACACATTGACAGAGGAAGATCGCGGATCCATTTTTTTTTTGCTTCTCTGATCGGTTGTTTCATCATCTAAAGGACAGCATTTTGGTCTGCCCCTTTTGTTACAATCTCCTGGAAATCTAAACTGAGAAGTTCCAGACTAGTTAAGTGTATTACAGTATCAATATCTTCATGTGATAAAACGGGAATATCATCCACATCTCCTCCCTCAAGTAGCATTAACACCTCTCATGAATTATAGATGAAACTAATTGTTTCATTTGTGGTTATTCCCCATGGTGTTACTCTTTTAGTAGTCATTTATCTTCTTGATCTCCATCACTGTAATAAGTATGTTCTGCACAAGCCTCAATAAAATCTCACCACTACAATGGTGCCGCTTGAGGGATGATAATTTTACAAGGGGAGTGACTATTGTATGTCATGCAGCAATTCCTGTTGTCTCTGTACATTGCAACAAAAGGCAATATAACATCAAGCATGTGAGAGATGGAAATGAATTATTCAGACTTCATTCAGATGCTGGATCAGTCACTGTCAGTATGAACAAAAAAAGGTGCAGTCTGATGTCAATACTTTGATGTAAAAGTCTACTGTATATCACTGATAGCACAAGTTATTTCACACCTAAAGCCAATGCTCCTGGATCTGTCTTAGAATCATACAGAATCTGCTTTTGACCAGGATTATATCTGTATTTACAAACATTTTATCCATTATAATCTTAAAACAATTATAATAATTTTGAAGAAAAAAAAAAATATATATATATATATATATATGTGTGTGTGTGTGTGTGTGTGTGTGTGTGTGTGTATATTGGGAATTTTGTGGTAAAGTGCATTTCTCTTTTTAAAAACCCAAAGCTACCTTTACAAAAATCTGAAGATTTCATACTTATTAGTACCTGATAAACCAGTGGTGCCTGTGGGGAATGACATAATGAACTGTAAATATATTGCTTTCAGATGGCCCTGCTGAGGCTGTAATTCACTGTCCCTGAGCTCAGGTGAAGGTCACCTGGGAGCTGTCAAAATGTCCATGTTCCCATGAATGTGCTACCACAGCAAGGCTCCCAAGAATTCAAGTCGCTGTGTGACTCAAGCCAACCTGGATCATTAATTTTCATTTCTGTTCACAGTCAGCCGTTATTTATCCTTGGGCTTTATAATTTGGAGCTTGTGGGACTGGGCCAGATTTCCATACGTGGCAGTGGGTACATAATTTGACAAAATACCTACACACTTATCCTTTAGATGTACTCTGACAAGTAAAAGAGCATTTGTGGATTTCATCAACCTCTACTGAGATTAGTCAGAAACAAGCAAGGCTAATGTCATTTTTCCAGGTAACAGTTGAATCTCAGCTGGACTGATGGTGTGTGACATAGACCTAATTTGATTGTATGCTCTGATGCAACAAATAATTAAAGGGTATTGGAGAAAAAAAACATGTTTTATTATGGGAGAAATCATTATCCCAGAGGCTGCTAATGGAAAAGGCTTTTTGGCATTGTTAGGAAATATATAGTGCTTGGCAAAAGCTGCAGCTAGTGTATACTGGTTTCACTGAAGAATTACAACAATGCTAGCAGGCATTCTTTTGATTAAAGCTACAGTTTATATAAATAATAAATCTTACCAGGGAGCATCACAAAGTGGGGATATGTCAGAAAAGCATCATATTCACCGTAATTGAGATCATCCGTAATTTTCCTACTTGCTAAAATTAAATTCTGGCATTGAGAATGGTCGGTTCACCCCACAGGAAATTAAAAATCAAAGCTTACTATAAAGTTATCTCTTAAACAACAGAGAGGGAGTGCTCTGTTCAGAGAATCTCTTTCTTTCATATCCTGGCTCTGCTGCTCTGTTATCTGAAAGTTATACTTTAAAATTTGTACCTAAGCAGTAAGATTAAAGTTGGGGTCTTAATATTAAGAGTATAGTACACACACATTAAGACCTAAATAATGTAATCTTAAGGAAAGATACACAAAGAAACACAGCATAATATAGCTAGTAGTACACCGGCACTGGATATGGACATACTGTTGATATACTATAGTGTTTCAAACATTTGATCAATAAATTATTAAAGGTAAAGTCAGAATCAAGCACAGAGGGAGATACTGTTCTTTTAGTTATGAATACTGTATGCTGCTCTAGTTTTCCGCTGCTGCAGAATCATGACATTAAACAATTCAAGGGCAATACTACTACCAACGCATTGCACAGCAGTTAGAGATTAACACTGCTCTGCTTTTTTTTTTTTTTTCTGATTCATTAAATGAAAATGCCTCTTTGAAAAGGCTTTAGAATGATATAATCATCATCGGCCATGCAGCCCTGTGCAACTATTTTTAATCCTACATGTTTAATCAAGTTAAATTAATATTTAGTTTGCATGTGACTGGCTCATTACGTGGCCATGTACCCCATGTGATATGATGATTGTTTTTACTCTTAATAATGTGATGAATTATGATCAATTGCCTACAACACTGATGCTGAAGTGCATATCATCTCAGCTCAATTTCAGTAACTTAAAAAACTGTCTTTTAACACTGAATCAGGTCAAGACAAGTATGAAAATGTTTTCACCTAAATGCACAATATGCACACAGAGAGAGGATTTAGCAATATTGGCTCAGCAGTAATTGTGTGTTTAGCTAGAGGTTTTATAAAGAGCCTGACATGCTGAGCATGTAATCTGCATATCTCTGCGGTTTACATCATATGCAAATATATTGGAAAATTTCAATTCTATGGTTGATTAGATAGTTCAGAAACTGGTGTTTATTGTTCATCCCATTGTGATACTGGTTATTCATGAATGCATCGTTATTATTGTTACATAATATTTAAAGGTTTAAAATCTTGATTGGATGGCAAACTTCATTAGATTTTCAAATATATATATAAATATATGTATAAGTATATATATATATTTGTACGAGCCTGTCAGTGTAGTTCCAAGGAAACATTATATAAACCATTTAACAGTGTTGGAGCTGCATTTGCTTTGTAATTTAGAGGCTGTGTCAGTGACTAAAATAGGGCTGCAGATAAGAGCTGAGGATGCCTTGCACATCATTAAGTGTGAAATATAACAACACGCCCCTGAGCTGCCTACTGTTCCCCTGGAGAGACGACAGCTAGATAGGGCTCTGCACAATTATGGCTCGGAGAGCCACAGACCTACCTTCCTCACATTGCTTCATTTTAAAGCTGTTCTGATGGAGAGTATTGCAGTACAACACTACATGAAGTACCTGATAACAACAGTACAAGATCCTTTGAATTCTGTTTGTTCTCTGGTCCAGTAAAGCTGTGATAAAACTGATCCAGTTCTGATTGGATTTTTTCATCCTTTTTAAGGTTTTTCTTGTACATGTATACCGATGCATATGCCTAGAGTGTACCTAGAGGCAGATTATCAGTGAAATGATTTCACACCAGTCCAGGCACTCCCTGGAAAGCGTGAAAGAAAACATTACATTATCCATTAAGATACTGCTCTGGAAAAATGAAAATTGTAGTATACTGTCTCTAAAAGGTGGGATGTTGTGTTCCTCTCCCTCATCTTCAGTTTTTATATGAAAAGCCCTAACTACTTTGTTCTGTACAACTGGCTGCATGCTTATTTTAGTGGTACAGTTCAGTTTGGCTGGAAATGTTGGCAAGGCAGCGTCATTGTCATTCCGTCAGCTTTTAAATATAATCAAATACCACTTCAGTGAGTCATTTCATTACACGTTTGGAACAGCAGAGTAATTAGCACCAATATAACACACCAGCAACTGCAACAGATCCAATCAAACTCTAACTTTAATGTATTATACATTAGGGGCAGCTCCATCGCTTTCTTTCTCTCATGATACATGTAACCCATCTACACATGCGATTTTGCCCACAGAATCACTGCTACTGTATGCAGCTTCACAGGGAATAGGCAATGAATCATATACATTACAGGGGGAAAAAAAATTGAATACTTTGTTGACATTGGTATTTTCCAATCTTCCCAATATCCCTCCCACTGCAATACCCCAGGGATCCAGAGATGAGTAAAAGAAAAAAGAAAAAAAAACTCTTAACATTGTGTTTTTTTAGACTGCTGACAAGCTGTTCTCTGGCTATTAAATCCATTTCTCACTGTCAGTGGAGCTGGAACAGCTTAGATTTGAATGAGGAGATGCTGGTGCTCCTTCTGCTCTGGGACCTATATATACACTGAGGGCGATGGAGTCCACACTGTGCATTGTGTCACAACTAATCCAGTAGGATTGTTGAGGAACTAAGGCTTTTTAGAACTGTAATAAGAGTTGTATTGACACTGAGTATTATTAACATTATACTGTAGGTTTAGGCTCGAGTTTGAATGTAAATAGTTGACATATGACAGAAAAGACATTCAGGCACACCCAGCTACATTCTTCTGACAGGGTATTAAATTATCCAACAAGTCCTTTTGAAGGCCAGTAGGCCTTGTCAATCCAACTCCAAGGAGTGTTTTCTGATCTGCCACCCAAACAGTTAAGATTTGCTTAAGTTTATCGTCCTGAGGTACACAAAAGGGTTTTCCTCAGGTCCTGAGGAAGACTGTTTACCTTTCTGAGGACTAAAAGTTATATATATTAGTTAAGGGAAGGGGAATACAAACCTTTCCTTCACTTTTAAAGCTTTTTTTCATAAACAGTCCAAGCCACAGCAGAGTTAAGAATAAGTCCCACAATTCTCAGTTCCATTTCCACCTTCTGCAAAAGTGCCATACGATTGCAGGCACATTAAGTAACATACAAATGCATAAAAAAATGCCTTTACTTTCATAGCGAGAGAGAGAGAGAGAGAGAGAGAGAGAGAGAGAGAGAGAGAGAGAGATGAAAAAACACATTAGTTTGATAGGCACTCATTTTTCAAGTGATTTTTGCTGCCACTTTTTGGACCATTTGCAGAAGTTACAGTATACCGTGCACAGGGGTGTTGACAGATGCTTAAGATAACAATTACTATGTAATCTTTGTGGTTACAGAAAACCATAGTTGATTGTTGGTAGGGGGCAGGATACAAACTGTCTGAGAAATCACCTTAAACAAATCCCGATCTCAAATCACTTTCAGAAACTTTATTCTTAAACTCACAGTGAAGAGTAATTCGACAAAACCAAGGTCTACTTGGTTGACTCAGTGTTCACTTATTTGATTTTTACAGAGTTTTTACAGACAATTATATGCCTTATCTGTCTAAACTTTATTCATATAAACTTATTGTAATACTATTATTATTTGCACAATCACAAAAGGTTATTCGGAAAATGCAAACATCATCAAACTCTTTGAACAAGTGAACAATGCTGTCATTTTCCTATTAAGGACAGTCTAGACTAGTTGTGTAATGCTACATATGATGTAGCATCCTTTCAACTTGCATGGTAAGGCACACAAGCATAGAAGAAACAAATAGTCTACATCCATACACGTCTAGCATGCAAACGTAATTATATTAAAACATAAACCCCACACGAATCCCTCAGCTGGCGATTGAGGAGAGGAAGGAAAATGGAAAATGGAGCTGACAAAGGATTTCTGGTATCGGAATGATTGTTATGAACTTTATGTTGAGTCTTATTTGAGAAACAAATGGCCCTGTCATCAAGAACACACCATCTATAATTCTTTGTCCGTTTTTTCCATAAACAGTTATTCCGCCTATGCCGGCCTTGGTGCCAGAAGATAAATAAGGGGAATTAATTTGTGTCAGGATGACAGGAAAGCATTGCTCTGTTTGGCAGGAAAAACAGAGCAGAGAGTGTTATTAATGACTAGACGTGTGGACTGCAAGGACCACAGTCGCTCAGAAGGAGGTCAGCAGAGAGGGAGGCGAGCCAGGGGGACAGGGAGGACGGGAAGAGGGTGCTATTGCAAGAATAAAGGGAATATTGAGTAAAGTGGCAGATCAACGGAGGAAACTAGTCTTTAGGATGCTAGAACACCCACCACCAGCACTCCTTGCTTGCCCTAGTTTTTAGCGTCACCAACCAGGCTCCAAAGTGTGTTGGTGTAATATAAATAATGGTCACCTCACTGCAGAGAGCTGCAGAGAGCTATGTGTTTTGTGGCGGCTGCACTGAGGTCTGTGAAGTTTTGACCCGACCACCTAAAGAGACAACACATCTGCTTTCACTTCCTACTCCTGTCGCCTCAGACTGACCATGATTTTAGACCAGGTGTCTACACCACAGACTTGGCATATGTGTGTGTGTGTGAGTGTCTATGAAATGTATTTTTCTATGTTCAGTATCAGTATCATTAATATCAATTGTCATGTGGTTTGAAACACTAATTGGCAATTAGATTTCATCACTGATCAGTTCAATTCATCATTCATCATCTGAATGAATGAACAATACAGGACATTGATTTTTTTTTTTTTCGAAGAGGCCTTAGAAAACATATTTTCTCAATCAATTTATTATTACTATGAATGATGGAACAGTATTTTTTGGCAAAAATAATACATTTGACTAAAATAATTAATTCGTTTTGACATGTTTTATGATGTTTTGTCTAATAATATCTGTATATGTTTCATCTGTTTTGAAGAGGGTTTCATCAAAATGGTTATCGTCGGTTATTGCTGTTGTCACACAGTTGTCATATATTTAATAATATGGTGTGTTTTTAGAGATTTTTTTAGGGCATTAGTAAGAAGGAAATACGTTTTTATTCTGTATCAGTTCAGTAAAGTCATGTCACATTATCAGAGTCATAGAGGTGGAATCAGTGCTGGTGGTGTGGTCTTACTTTAAGTACCCTGTGGTCTATTTACTATTTCAGAATTTACGTGTACCGTACAAGACGCAGAAACAGCATATAACTCATAGAACACAATGGTGGTACTTGCTGTGTAACTCACATTTTATTTCTGACAAATACCTTTCTGCATATTTAAAAATAAAGTCCATGGCATGGCCCACTTTAACTGCATGAACCCGTGCTCTGCTTTTCATTGTTAATTCTCAACAATGGTGAACCTTTGCATTAAGCAGTTTTCTGGTTACCTTGCTGCCTCAGCTTTTTGAATGGCTGAACAGCAGATATGAGTTATGAAATATGAGCCAAAATACTTAGTTGCCCTTCCAAAAGTCAAGCAATACTCCTCTAAACATTAAATAAAAAAAAAAAAAACTGACCTGCTTGCTGCACCTTGCGCTAACCAACACAACCCACACAGAGAAATATATCATGCAGAGAAAAGAAAAAAAAAAAACATGCATTCGTTTATTAGCTAGTCGCTGGGTTGGCTGATGTAAGCAAACGTGAGTCACTATGACTCTAAGAGAAATAGGTCGGCATGGTTAAACTGCGACATCAATGATGCAGAATTAAAAAAAAAAAACAACTGTAAAATTGGTTTTATTTCAGAAAGATCTTAAGCATGTGAGGCAATAAAGCCTGTTTTCACAGAAACAATGGACACCCTCTAGCCACCAGGACGTCAGCACTGACTCAGGACATGGGGTGAATATTAGTGTGAGTCTGCAACATCTGTAAGGAAAAGGATGATGCAACTGTATATATTTCCCCCACGATTCTTTTGCAAAGAGGTAAACACTCGGTGTGAAGTTCCCAGTTCAGAAGTTCAGGATTCAACACACAATCACTTGAACAAACTGCATTGTAAATACAGCTTACATACAGCTAGGGTCAAGGAAAAGAGGAGCAACCACAGATGCCGTTGCTGTATTGTTGGAAGGTTACAGGCTGAAATCGGCTCCTGTTAGTAGCTCTTGGTGTACTCGCATATAGACAAAGAATAAGCAGCTGGATAAACAAACATAAAGGTGTATGTCGGGTTGTTGGTTGTTGTTTTGTATGTAATAAAGTTATACCAGCATGCCAGACAAATCAGTCTGTTTTTTTCCCCGTTTGCTTAAAGTGGGTGTATTTAACAATTATAGATAAACACAAGCTTTTAGAGTCTGTCATTGAAATTAATTCTGCCACACTCACATTAAGTACTATAAGTCAAGGAAAACCACTTTGCTAATCAGGCTTGGCAGTGTGTGATGTGCTTTTTTTTACGATATAAAGGTCAAGCATGTGCTTCGCATGTGTGTGTGTGTGGGAGGATGGCTGTTGGAAGATAGCATCTCAAGAGCATCTTCAACCATTACACCCACATAGAGAACACAAAGTGGCCCACAAAAGCTGGGCTGACCTCTAATGGATCTGAAACATACACATGTAATAGAGGCTTATTGTGCTTTTCTTCAGCCTTTTCTAAGTCTGCAAGAATGTCTGGCAACATAACAAGTGCACTGAATTCCACCAACATAGACTAGATTGGTCATCATTAAACACCTTTAATAATTATTTGTCCAGATGACCACATTTGTGCCTGAACAGAAGAATCTTTAGATTAGTTTTTTCCACTGGAGACAGGCTGTGTGTGTTTGTGTGTGTGTGCGCGCGAGACAATCTGACAAGAGACACACAGTTTACATACCCGAGATTGCAGGGGTCTTGACAAACATGTGATTATTCCTCAGTAATTAGCTTGTTGGCTTCCCTGTGGTAAAAACAAGGGTGGTAATTATGAGGAGGAGGTCTTGGGACTGTTGTCTGCCTCTCTTCGAGAGACATAACTCACCGGGGGATAAGACAATGAGACAGGAACATGAGGGCACGGGGGAAGGAGGGGTGGCATGTGTTGAATGTGTCCATGCTGTCATAGAAGACAAAACAGCCCCGTAATTGCCATGCAAGGAGGCTAAACACGGGATACAGATGCAATGATGTGGAATTAAGTAAATAATAGAGTGAATGACAGAAACTGGCTTTTAGAAGTCATTAGAAAAAAAAAAAAACATATCTGCTTTATGATGGTGCAGATGGGCGCACAATAAATAAGTTAAACTAAAAGCAACAAACAAACCAAATCCCATCTAAATGTGTTAAATTTTAACAGAACTGGAGCGCTTGTACTGCAAAATCAGCCTGTAAATTCACTTTTTTTTTTTTTTTATTGTGCATGAAAGTGCCAAGTTCATGGCTCACATTGTCCGGCAGGCTGTGTTGAGCATGGACTCTCTGTTTAAGTCTGAGGGTCACTGGGGGCAGATGAAGATCCATCACAGGCTTGACTAGAGCTGGTTGGACCACTAGGCCACCCCTGGACCCGCAAGGCCCCAATTGCTGCAGTTGCTTGGCAACCCTTGCTGTAATTAGTCCAGAGATGTAGCGCCTCAAGTCAGATGCCCAGTCTTCACTGCTGGGTCAGACCACTGTAGGAACAGAGCCACACCTACACAGACTGTGGTTACTCAAGTGAATTCATATTAGAACACTAAGCACATCGTCAGCATATAAGCACAGGAAACAACTTCCCATATCGGCTGTAAAACTCATTTCCTTCCTTCCACTAACTGAGAAAAATTCAGCGAATAGGATTTTATTTTCATAATTGCTTTTAGATTAAACAACAACAAAAAAGAGTCTAAAAATGCAGTCCTATAGTTCAATATCCTTGAGTATATTATATCAAAAACCTGAAGGCAAAGCACAATATACTTTTATTCTATGATATTATATTGATATTGGTTATATTTGAGTATTTTGTTTTTAGCTCTCTTAATACTACACAAAAAGCCAGACACTAGTCAGAGACTATTTGCAAGCCACAGTGTGAATAATGTGATTTACCTGCTTTTAATATGAAAATGTTGTTCAAATAATCATAAATAAGTGAGGGTAAACAATGGAAAAACAATCATATTTTGAATATTTTTCGCCGTCTGGTGTCTGCTGATATCAGAGAGTATCAGTTCTCATAAAGTGAGGCATGAGTGTCGCAATATACATATTTTACCAAACTGAAACATTGCTTTAAGCATGAAACGTGACAAATGAGGCACTGAGGAAGTTAAAGGCCACTCTTGGCAGACTAGAAGAGAATGACCCGCGCAGCAGTGGCTGAGAAGGCAAATGGGGACTTAAATAAAGACAAATTGCCACGGCCATATTGTGGTGAGATTGCATTTACCGATGGAGGAAAAGAGTAACAGCTCATTCTCCAGAGAGACACTTGTGTAAATAAATCACTCTACTTGCACATGAGAATGACAGAACTACTATGTGCAGTATGTGGGGCACTATAGAGAGGAATGAAGGGACAAGAGAATGATAATAGAGATTGGATTTGTGAAATACAAACATGTCACTCTGAGTGCCATGTAGAAGAGGGCTGATAATGCCTGCTAGACTTTAAGCAACACACTGACAATCTTGCCGCTGTTGAAGATCAAATCGCTTCGTACTGTAGATTACAATAAATGAAAAAGAAACAGTATGACAACATGACATATTGCTTGGACCCATGAGGCTGAATTTCCTACAGACATCTTCAGTAAAAAAAAAAAAAAAAAAAAAAAAAAAAAAATACAGTTTTAAGTTCAGTTACATTTATATGCAAATATATTCATAGAGCAGTATTCCTGTTGAATGTCACTATCATATTTACAGCAGTTAATACATAACATGTTCATGTTTTTTTTAGTTGTTTGTCTTTTGTCACAGTGAATAGCACTCATCTTGATCTTGATATCCCCTATAGAAAGCAATACTCAAGGATTGCCAGTGAGAGAATTACTAGTGTAGGAAATAATGTACAAGAATGTTTGTTGAAAAATAAAATCTAAGTTCAGGGACCACTATTATTGCTTAAGAAAGCAGAGTTTTAGTGGATACAATCAATGAGCCATGAATGGTGATTACACCACAGAAATATATTTTGACTGGTGGAAACAGAGCAGAGTGTGAGAGGGATTTTTATTTTTTATTTATTTTTTATGTATGGGGTGAGGAATCGATTCGGACCTTTTATTTATCTTTTATTTATCTCTCCCTTTACTTTATAGAACACTAAATCAGTCAACTTTATCAGGGTGGCTTATGTTCCACTGGTCATATTTCCTTATTGGGGGCCATTTTCATTACACTTTCTGAAAGGATCAACACAATACAGTGTTTCTCTTCCAAGTTCAATCTCAGTGGGGATCTAGTGGTCATTAATATTATAATTTTAAAGGCGTTAACCGCTACACCACAGATAAGGTTTTCATTGTTTGTATACTGTTGGGATCAATCTGCATGTTAAAGCTTTGAAAGAGAAATTAATGAAGAATGAAAACAAAAAAAAAACTGAAGACAGAAGTGAAACAGAAGCTAATCTGGAAGTGGGGCAGAAGTGAGGCCCAATTTCCCAAGCTTAAACATGCATTGATTTTTTTTTTTTTCTTGACCACTTGAGGGGTAGCACAACAAGTTACAAGTAACCCTAACATTAGCATTTATTTGGAGTTGTGTTTCTGGGAAAGCGTTTCGCTCTGTTTCTCTCTGATTTCGGTCTCCAACCACCAACTCCTGAGGGAAATATCTGGCTCTTTAGCTGCTAAATGCTTCGCTCTGTTCATCAGCTAGTCGCTAACTTTGCCAGTCAGCTGTTTGATGCAGGGCAGGTGGAGTACTGTGAATTTATCTATAGGTTTTTCTTTTCAAAAACAGCTGCCTGCTGTTGCTGGAAAATGGCTTGATGACAGTAATGAAATGAGCCAAACAATAAAGTAGTGGGACATTAAACCAAAAAAAGTGACTTGAAAGATGCTAAAATATTAGCACGGGATAATTCTCGTTTCACACACACATTATACATGCACACATGATTTGATCTGATGTTAATAGAAAAATATTGATTAGAGCAGCTTATGTATGGGCATATTTTTAAAAAGCTGTTAAACAGGCCTTCTCTGAAAACAGGCTTTAAGTCACACAGACATCAAAGACATTGAGGTGTCTTATAATTTTTCCCTCTGTGTCCCTAGATGAATAACAAGTCATTGATGTGGGCTTGTTTGGTAGTAATTCATGACCTGCGACCCTCATTGGTGACCCATAAAAACTCTGCAAAGTATCAGGAGGTCAATCCTGACTCAATAAATTCCAAGACCAACCATCAGCATCCTCACATAGAGCCGCAATAAAACAGACACAGCTCATAAACTGGGCCCTGTGGACCGAAAAATATTCTTCCACCACCGGTGTTTAAACTGTCATTTTAAGATCTGACTCTTGTTTTCTTATGCCATTAAAATATTCAGTGAGAGTCTACTCCCTTTTTTTTTTTTTTTTTTTTAACCATACCCAGAGCTGAATTCAGTTTGCAATAATTTGAATTTCTTGTCTGTGCTCCACCAGATTTAGTCAGTTATTGTCAATATATTTGCATACAGTGTCTCTTATTGGTGTTCATAATAAGGCTCTTATGTTCTAAACAAGAGTGAAATGAACCAGCAATTGCATTGGCTATATAATAGTCTAATTTTTTCCTCGGTTTTGATTTGGAGTGTTGTCGTTTTTCCAGTACATTAAGCCGTCTCGTGGCCTTTTGCAGTGCAGGATTGATATCAATAGATGCGCTCTATTTTTATCTGTTTAAGGAGACATTAAACAGATTTCCCACAATGTCCGTGAGTGTAGTGTTCTGTGTGACACGAACACTGTGACCCACATCTCTTTGGAAGTGTTTCTGGATCCCACTGGGGAGTTTTGACATTTCACGATGTGTTCCTTTTACTTCATTTTTTTCTTTAAGCCATGCTCCTGACAGTTCTGTCTCCTCGTTAATTTAGAGCTTTGCGGGACTCTGCATGCAACCTTTTTTTTTTTTTTTTCACCCCCCTTTTTCAAAGGCCTTGTGAATTGCTAGTCCACTAGCAAGCAGTGACAATGAGCACTCCATATAGAATAGATTTATGAGGGCCAAACCTTAATAAAGGGTGACCCTGGGAGGCACAACTGCCATTAAGCTCCATGTCTCCATAATTTACAGCTGAGACTATCTGGGCATGCTCTCAATACTGTCTAATTCAGTGCTTTACATTTTCATTTATATACACTGTCTGTTCGGTTTGATCGATTGCCCATTAAAAATGTAAGGGTCAGAAATGGCTTTAATTCATTATTGTGACAAAGGTTATGATTTACAGCCTGGACTATTGATTGATTTGGAAGTTAAATCAATATGCTAATATCAAAGTGCTGACATTAACGAATATGAACAACAACAAAAAAGCATTCTTTAAATTTGCATAATTTTTCATTGCTTCCTTGTGTCCAATACCAGACTTGATTGTATTATTGTAATATCAAACACTGCAGCCCATATAATTTACGCTGTTTTATATTAGTGAGCAGTCTGTGGTGTGTTTTAGTAGCATCCTGTTGTTTTTACGTTGTTTCCATTGAGCCCTCTCCTATCTCCCTTTGATTTCTCCACTAATGACATACATTAGGAGAGAGGGGAAAAACAACGTTTTAGTCATGTAAGTTGAAAGGGGGACTATGTACTGTAATTGAGAGAGTGTCCTGATTGGCTGAACTGTTTGTTTCCTGTGATCCCTGTTGTCTCCCCGTCCCTGGTGGTTTGCCTGCAGTAACAAAGGCACCAGTGTGGATCCCAAGTTGGTCCCCTGAGGAGCTTCATCTAATGAGCTACATACAGTATCCATTGTGAAGTTAGTGTTTTTACCTTGAGATGGGGTTTCTGCTCTCTATCATGGGCCTGAGGGCTACACTGAATATAAAAATCACTGTTACTGCTACATAATGGCATAATTATGACTTTGGTTTAACATCGTCAAGCATTCTCCTGGAGGTACGCATATGGTGCAACAACTGATATTAATTATGTGTCTGCTTGATTTAAGCAGTTTCTCATTACACAGTTGTGAGGAGGTGTTTTGGTGATGAGCATCAGTTAAAGTGGGAAGGATGTGGGTGGAGTAAAACAAAACACATTATTACAGTGCACCAATGCTGATAGTGGACAATTATGAAAAAGCCTTGACATGTTCATAGATTTGAATTGTCCTACAATTTCTTCATATGGCAGTTACATCCTGGTTAAACCTGCAACAATTGTTTTTTTTGGTTTTTTTTAATGATTTTATTACTCCTTGGGGGCAGCAAAAACGAATCACAAATCACTGATATATCAGGATATTTTAAGTTGCAATGGCAAATAGTTGCTTATTTGCACATTAAAGCAAAGCAACGCTATTATTCATTTGGAGTGTTTTTTGTGTCCACTTAATGAATGGCAATGTTCACTCTCTTTTAGTTCTGTTTTTTTCTGTTGTCTACCAACTCATGAGAGAAATAGCCTTGTTTTTTTATCTGCTAAATGCTGTGTCTGTCTGTTGTTTTTTGCGGGAAAGGTTGTGTAGAATTAGATTTTAGTATTTTTTCTCTAAAAAATGCAAAACCGAGACACTAAAAGCTCGGTAAAGCAGTGATGACAATTCTCTGTAAGTTTATCACAACTGACCCCTTTCACATACTCAAATACAGCTTCTCTTCAGACATCAGCCCAGTAAATGTCTTTGCAAGATGTCTGATAGAGCCTGATGTTTCTTTGGCATTAAAGGAAATGTTGACCCTTTGGTGTGGATAGCTAAAACTTTATGGTGTCATCAAAATCTTAAAAAAAAAACTCATCTTCTCGTGTCATGAAACTTTGAGGGAAATCCTGTTAATCATGTTTAACATGCTTAACAAAATTTGGCCTATATGGTGTAGAAGAAAGGTCACCAGGAGGAACACTAGAATCATTAGGGACTATCCTCTATGAACCATCATGACATTCTTGGGGGTTGTTTTTTTGAAAAAAATAAGAAACTAAAAAATAATATTTGAGATCATTGATGTTGTCATGACATCTCTGAGTGCTGTTTTTATTCTATCGTCTTCTGTGCTGCGCTGAGAAGCTCTTATCTACGCTGCACCCTGACCTTCCCCAGGGTGGTCGCCAACTAATATCCTTGCCTGGGTTTAGTCCACGATAAAGACCTCTGCTCTCAGACTCTCTTGGTGACCACAGGTACACAAAAACAGAGCACTATCTCTCTGCCAGCTCAACCAGTAAATGGGGAAGACCATTGTAGTGAAGCTTTTAGCCGGCATCCTGGGGAGTCCCGTAGCCGATGACATTTCTAAATGGACAAACAGAGCAGTCAGGGAGACGGAGGCACTTTCTCCACAGAGACACTTCAATTCCCTTTTGTTACCTTTGATTTTGTTTGCTAAATGCTTCTTCGTACACAAAACATATTTGTTGTGTTTATGTATTCTTGCACATATGTTACATTTTATTTAACTCTCTTTGCATTTAACTCTAGTTTAATTTTAAATGTTTTAAAATACTGATTAAAATATGAGTTTACCTTTATTTTTGATATGATCACAAAAAAAACATAGGATCTTGCAAGCAGATTATTGTTATCTGAATATCTTCTAGACTTCTATCCATTATCAGTGAAATAAAGGGAGTACATCTCACATCTGCTTTGTTTTACACTTACCTTTATAAAGCTAGAATAACTTTGGCACATGCATAAATGTGATGACATATAATTGGTGAAAGCCAGCCTAAATCTGAATGCTTAGCACTTTAGCATTTTACACAAATTAATTTGTGAAAACAAACATGCTAATAAAGCTGCAGACAAATGATTAATTTACCGTACAATACAATGGAGGTGTACCACTGTAAGGCTGCAAGACTGATGCTGTAGCATGCACAACAATTTCACATATATTATATTATTATATTTGTACATATTACTGATTAGTTGACAGATTATGATGTTGATGGACCAAGATTGATGATCATGTTTTTGTTCCACACATTTTCTTCTTCATTGTCAAAACATACATTACCCACAATGTAACTCAACCACTGACAGTTTGGTTGGATGTTTGGGTCTGTTGGGTCTATGATAGTTGATGATAATGTAATGTAACTGTGCTGTTAGCCTTAAGCAGGTAGGAAGAAAAGGCTGCAGAGATTTGGTAAGCTCACGTCCTTCTAGCTCCACCCCAAAGATCTTTTTTTTCCCCAATTTTAAACTCTAGTCTTCAACCCCAGCCGATGCTGACTTAAGTGACATCACTTGAGTCGAATGATCAGATTTCACATGGCTCCCTCTGTTCCCTCTGTAGACAACTTGTTTCACATATGCAGTAGTACTCTCAAAAACCTTTGAACAGATGTATAAAATCCGACTTCCCCTGCTGAACTGAGGATTTAAACAGCAGCACGATGCAACAGCTGCACAACAACTGCCTTATTAACTGATTATAGTGTATGGCTTATGAGAAATGTTTTCGTAACAGTCCGTATGTTTTTCCAGACTGAAAATCTGAAATAAAGACAGCTCAGTAAGTGGTGTGTTTTTTTCCGATCTGGTGTGGAAAAAGGTTATGGCGATGACTCAGAGGAGGAAAGAACTGTCAGTCACCTATTTTGCACTCATCTTGAGAACTTTTGTCTCAAACGAATTCATGCATGGTGTTGCCAGACCAAAATGAATGGAGCGTAAATTGCTGGGTCACTTTGCCTGACTACTGTAAAATTGAATACATGCTTTTGTAGCAATGATGTCTTTCTTTCAAACGTAGGTGTATTTTACACACAGACAAGAAAGAGTATTGTAGTATTGTATGAATTATCACTGATCAGCCTTGGAAATAGTTGTGGTTGTGGTATTTTCCTTCATGCAGAAAGGATGAGTAGTTGGTGTGTGTGTGTGTGTGTGTGTGTGTGTGTTTGTGTGATTATTGCATACATTATTTATCTTATTTTTTTCTGTGTGGCCGGTGTCTTTTGTCTGCTTTGGGACATCTTTGTATTCTGAGCCATGTCTGTGTTGATGACATCCTTTTGATTATTTATGATGTTTATCCTCCCTTTCGTGAACTTCCTGTACCCATGGATCTCAGGGAAAAATATCAGGACAATTATGGGAAGTGAACCAGCAAAGTAATAATCTCCTTATGAATAATGAATCTACTTAATGGTCTGAAGTATCGTTTTATGTATACGGGATGACTGGAAATGTAAAGTGATGGAAAAAGACAAGATAGAATTTACCTGAAACCTTTGCATACAGTGTAAGTAGACAGGAAGTTCTTATATGGCCTGTATGCATTTCATCTGTTTCTTTTACAGTATTCATTTCACATGTGCTTGGGGAGTTGCTCTACATACTGCAGTGATGCCTCAGATGCTTTTATGGCTTAAAAAAAAATCCTACATACAACTTCTAGGTCCTTTAGTGCTGATTGAGATCGTTGAAAATGAAGTAATCATTACTTACTAATAGCTGGAGTTCGTGCTGTTTAATTAGGACTGAACTGGAATGGAATTTATTTATTAAAGAGGGTGGAATGATGGTGGAAAAGGTGAACCTGACATGTCTGACTCTCTGCCACGCGGAGTGCTAAATAATGCACAGACAAACCCTCAAAATAAACCCTCCTCAGCTCTGCTGCCCGCCTCTTCTCTCACCACTGTCTGGAGCTTCACTAACACCACTCTGAATAAAATATACTAGCTCCCTTCTGTGCTGAGAGTGACTGGATGTGCAAAAAGAAGGACATTAATTGAAATCACTTTTGGGACATCGCTTGTGTTTGTGACCAGCAGGAGACAGCTCGGCGTGACTGAACTGGCTCGTCCTGGAAAACCGGAGTCTGATTCTTCATCTTGGATTTCTGTTGATTGGCCTGAGTAGTCTAGCATGCATGGCTGCCCCACAGACTTTTAGCTCCTGATTGATCTGAGATGTTGACAGACAGCGGCGTTTGATTCTGCTCCTGTTATCTGTAATGTAGCTGAAGCTCTCAATGGGCTGACAAGATTAGAATGCATTACTGTCAGAAAGCAGGGTGCCCTGGGGCTGCACCGTGCTTGTTGAGTGTTAATGACTCAGACTCAGCTTCACAAGTGTGGGGCATGTGCTGACAATCCACATAGTCAATTGAATCCCAATCAGACCGGCCTGTTGCCAGAAACGCACAGAATGACAGCTGATTTAACTTGATTGATAGCTGCACGGTACTTAAAATATTGCTCACATTAGCTATATGAGATTAAGTCAGTTATGAGTTGTTGATTTGAGAACCAAATTAGAGCTCATAAGGCAAGTTGAGAACTGTGTGTTTAAGAGCAGCCAATGAATCACTGTAATCCTTTTGAATAGAGCTAAGAGGTTATTTAAGTTTTTGTCTAATTACTTTAATGTTGGATACTCTGGTAAGCTGATTTTCAGTTTTCCATGTCCAAATTTAGTGGTAAGTGCTTTCTTTTTTTTTTTTTTTTTCAAATCTCCTTCGTTTCACAGACAAAAGAGCTGAAGGGAATGTTTTAAAGGATTGTTTTTAAAGGATAAAGACCTGAACTACAGTATTTTACTCAGCAAGTGTTTTTTGTGTGTGTGTGTGTGGTGTCTTGTTGGGTGTTCCAAATCCAAGCTGTGTAATTGCTTCAAATTTCAGATAACAATAGATTGTAATATTGCATGGCAAGATGTCACTTCCTCGAATCACCAGGCAGGTTTTCCTTTTAATGCACATGAGTTTTTATTATTATGAAAAATCAATCCTGTATTGACTTTTTTTATTGAGTACAGAGTCTACCTGTATTCATTTACTGTATTTGTGCGTTTGTTTTACCTCTGCATGTATCAGAAGCAGGTAAATGTCCTTGCACTTTCATTGTATCGAGTTGAGAATCCTGTCAGAAGGCGGCTGAGAGGTCCTTGAGGATCATCCGATGGGGAATTGGATCATTAATGCTCAGGTCTTTAATAAGTGCCCTGGGGAAAATTAATATCCACTTAATACTCTGTGCCAGGGATTGCTCTTCTAATAGGGTAAGCAGTGAATCTTCTTGCTCATATGCAGCCAGGAAAGGACCTCCACAAACCCACATAATGTATATCTTCTCAAATGTCACCCCTTTGACTCCATTGATTGACAGTTTGTTCCTCACTTTTCTTTACTTTTCAACTGCGCCTTATAGACATTCTGCATTGTGTTTTAAACCACCCTCCTGTGTATGAGTAATCCAATACAATGGACTTTGCTTAGTGCTTTTTATTGACCCTCACTTTACACATAAAGCTTTTTTTTTTTGCTGGCTTTGCTACAGCTTCAATAAGGAGTCATCTGCATGGCTCTAGTAGCCCACATTTACTTGACATGCTTTCAGTGCTGAGAAATTCCTGTATTGAGTGTCTTAAGCGGTTGTAGATGTTGCTCAAATGACTTGAGACTTTTTTTTTTTTTTTGCTTTTAACTTTAAACATAACAGATGTGTCTCCTGTTGCCATAGAGACAAGGTTTTCTCTGTGGGTGACCCAAATTAATTTGCCAATTACAGTGTGTGGAACACACCAACACCACATCACATAACTAGAAACAGCAGGAACAGAGAAGAGAAGTATGTTGAGACTGTGAAACTATGGGGTATTTGTCAAAAGATAACAGAAGGGAATTAGTCTTATTAAATGTAAATCAAAACCTTTTAAACATTGGACTGTTCACTGTACATGTTGCTCTTACTTGAAGCACATTGCAATCTTTATGTTAATTAAATGCAATATAAAACTAAGACAGCTGAATTCCAACCTTGATCCAAGTTATTGAAAAGTATGCAAATTAAACCCTGACATAAATCTAGCACACTCACCAGCTGTGTGAGGAAAACCTTTTTTAATATTCCGCGGGATAAACAGATCACTGAATTTACAATACTAATCCAACACGAAAATATTTCAGCTGACATTAGACCCGATATTGGCTTATGATTTACCAGGAGAAAGAGAACTAATTGGATGAGGGGAAAAGTGCACAACAGCTTTTTTAGGATTTCCATTCCCATGCACATCAAATGTTATATCCTTGTGCAAACCGTGCTGTAAAAATTAATTACCAGAAATATAGGCCTATAACGCTTTTCAGTCTGTTGCATGCAGACAGCATCTCTAATTCATCCGTCTTGGTGGATGATTGTGCAACCTGATATCTTGATATGATTATGGCAAATTCTATGAATAGATAATTTAGGACTCTGAGGCATGTCAATGTCATTGATAGGTTATTTGATACTGTAAAATGACAGTAAAAAAGTTTTCTCCACTTTGTTGCAGAGGGCTGCCTTTGTTTCATCATGAAACTGTACTGGAATTAAGAGGAAAGACATGACTTACTCTGTTTAGCACTGACGGTCAGTTGATAAAGTGTTAAACGTCGTTGTTTTTACGTGTGTATTTATATTATACATTTATTTAAATTAGCATTACATAGAAATTGGTATTTTTGCAATTTAGCACCACCAGTTTCACCGTGCACTATCACTGTGGTAAATAGACAGTTGTACACATGTTTTTCTTGTTTACTTTTGAACTAGCAAGTCAGCAACTTTGCTTACAGCCAAACATCAAACAAGTGCAACAACACAAGACATAGCAGCCAGCTAATATCACTTACTAGTCCAACAGGAAGATGCCTTTCAGCCTTTTGTTTTTCACAAAGCTCTCACAGCAACTAAAAGTCAGTCTGACATTTATTCTTGTCTCTCCTTTTCTTAGCCTCCTCTGTCAATGTCCTCTTTCGTCTCTTCGCCTGTAGAGGCTCAGCAGCCTCTGTGGACATAATCCACAGAGGCTGCTGAGCTTGGTTACATTATCGGCCTAGCTCCGGTTCTGGCACAACACCAGCTTTGCTCCCTGTCAGCATTCCCCCATGCCCTTGGTGAAAACCTCCTCTCCCCGGTGGTCCAAAAAGCCCATGGTACAGACACTAACATTCCCTTGGTGCTGTGAACTCACAGCCCGGGCAACCCAGCTAACAAACTGAGCTGACAGCAGCAAATAGCAGCTGTAGTTTACTGTCCATCAGAAAACTCTCGCAGCAAGTTGAGGCAGAGCAGCCAAAGGACAAACCAGGAACATTTTTTTTTCCATAAAATAGGAAGTTTGACCTAAATAAGTGAAATAGTTGGTGGTGTGTGATTTAGTGCCATAAACTGTTACATACTTCTTGCGGGTGATCAAAGTTACATGGTGCAAGAACAGACATATGGGGTGCAGGGTGGGAGTGACAGATGCATAATTCACCGGATTACAAGTCAGCTTCTTATTCTAACTATGTTGTTCATTTATTTAATGAAGCAGAACTTCTTGTGTTGTCAGGTGTTCTTTTCTCTTTTTCTTGCTGTCAGTACTTTGAATTACCTCCTCTTCAGTGCAACCTTGTCAGACTTTGTGTAGGTCTATTACTGTTGTTATTCAAAATCTTTAAAACACAAAGGAAATTTTAAATGAAGCTCTACCTGTCTGTAACCATAAACCTATACAGTTTTGCAGTACAAAAGTCTTGCCACACACTGAGTAACGCTCAACATTAAATTGGAATAGCCTCAGTGTGCAGTATTTCACGGCCTTCCACTGTGTATGCTCCCACAGTCAGAATCATCCCATAAGAGCAGTCGGGCTGAGGTAGGAGTAGATAATAGTAAATAGTATGGAGCCAGGAAAACCCCTGTTGCTTTTTAGGGTCTACAAACTCACCTTGAAGCTGGAGGAAATGTACTCATCACTGAAGTCTGGAAGAGAGCACAGCAATGGGCTGCAGATGATACGGGCCGAGAGGGAGAAATAGAAAGATGGTCGTGGAGTGGCAGAAAGTACTCAACATGAAAACAACCTGCTATCTGATACATCGGGAGATGTGGAGGGCTACAAAGCATAGATGTAAAGACTTCAAAACAGCAAATATAGAATATATACCAGTGCAGTGTACGGTATTAGCTTTCATGATTACAGACAGATGCATCGTGCAAAGGTTGTAGAAAAACAAGATCACTGAGGTGAAGTTGTTTACCGCCAATGATGTAACCCTGGCAGTGTTTACCCCCAGGCCCCTGTTTATGTGCATGAGGAGTAGATGTGCTGTACACAATCTCTCAACATGTAAATCGATTTTCCCAATAGGCAGGGGAAATTTGCAGCATGTGATGCCATGGTTAGCTGTTTTATTTATCTGGTGGGACTGCAACAGAATAAATGCTGCATTTCAATACGTTTGAAATTATTTTGGGTTAATTGATTGCTTGAATTTATTTGATGAAAAAGAACAGATATTATTATCAATGCTCTGGATTTATTCTTGATTCTGATGACCAGACATCATTTTATTCAAAGAAAAGCTTAATTAACTTGCTATCATCTAATCAGCTACGCTGCAAACCAGCCCCCCACCCTAATCTAAGGATGATCCTCCATTTCAGTGAGGAGATCCAGATCTGCATCTCAGATTTGCTAATGCATTTGTTTTACATTACATTTACTCCTGACCGGGAGGATTTTAATTGCTGCCCAGTTGTAGGAAATTAGTTTTGGGTATGTCAAGACCAATGTACAGAACTACTCCTCAACTCTGCTCAGTTTCCAGAGACAGCCCTACAGATATGAAGGTTAGCCGATATGTTGGTCTAGCTCAAGCTAATTAAAATAACATATCTAATACCACAATACAGACCGCCATCAATTAAATGTTAACTAGAAAATAGGATGTGGGCAGGTCCAATTGTGATATACAGTATATTGAGTACTGCTGAAGAGATATGCTTTCAGCTTTCACCTTGCTTTGGCCTTGAGTGTTTTATTGCAGGGCAGCTGTACCTTCAGATTAAAAGCATGTTAAACTTGAAATGGTAAAAACAAGAAGAGAAGACCCATGTGACCGTTTTCTTCTTTTTGTTAGAATAACCATGATAGACTGGAATTCACCAGAAAACACTGATTGGATAAACACATTTAAATAGAATGGAAAATGGAAAACAACCCTTTGGCATTACATGATGAGTGTATCCTCTACAGTGCTCTTATGAGCCCCTCAGTGTTAAATATGCCAACTTGAAGACAAAATATCCTTTATTTATTCAATTACTCTTTGGAGGCAGTCATTGCCGAGAGGCATGATTATTAATAGAAAAGAGCTGCAAGCAGGCTGAATTACGCACCACGTTACAACAGCGGTGTGATATAAAGCACAGGATGAAGTATTGTAAAATGAATGAAGCCCCTCACTCCCACTCCTTCAAATTTTGATGATTTTGCTATTGGTCTAATGTCATGCTGCAGGTACAGTCCACTGATGAGACCAGGATAGGACAGAGCCTGAGGGGTAGTAAGAACAGAAAGAGCAAAGAAAGAGGTACATGCATGTGTGTGTCACAAGATGCTTGTCAGTGTGACAAGACAGCTGCTGAAACACACACAATTATGTACCAGATGAAGGTGACATTAGCCCTGCAGGGCAGCAGCAGGTGTCCATGGAAAGGATATGAGACAATTTCTTAATCCTCTGGAGACCGATGTGAGGTAGACTACAAGTGCTTCATCTTATTTTTTTTTTTTTTTTTTTTTTTTTAATATTAATTAATTCATACTTTAATTTAGTGTCATTACGTGAATGTTAACATGAAATTCAAGCCATTCAATAGAAAACTGGTATTTCTTATTGCAGAATATGTAGCAGTAAAATATGCAGAATATAAATACGTGACCACTTTGCCCTTTTGTCCAGGTGCCACTCTCTGATCTTGATAGGAAGCAGACAGCAGCAGCAAGTGATGTGATTATGAACTGTTCACTCCGGAGTCTGTTTGCTCCTCTCCGGAAACAGAGTAGAGTATCACACTGAGCAAACAAGACAGCAGTTTCTTTAGTATCTGCAGTCTGCAGGTGAGACAGCAGAGGCCCAAATGGTTTGATGAAGCAGTTTGACAGCAGGCAAAGTCACGCTTCATCAAATGATTTTAACATAAAACAAATGTGCAGTCCAAGAAGATGTCAGTCGGTGACTTTCACTCAGCCTTAAGATAGCTTTGACTTTATGTGTGGGAATTTATGTGGGTTTTCTTGTGCACTAGTATAAAATTAACTCCAGCGTAATAAAAAGTAGCCTTGATTAATAAAACAATCGAGAAATTTAAGTGAATGTTTGGAAGTGAAATTTATGTACATTTCTGGGTCTATTCTCAGATTCTAATAACTAAATGCTAAACTAAATAACTAAATCAATGCCCCAGGATTAATGTCTAAGATTAATGTCAGTGTTGAGGGAGTCAAAGCCAATCACAGGCTTCTCTCCCACAGGATACTCATATGACACACATACAGCAGTGCTTCTGCATTCTGTAGGAGTTTTAGATTGATTTATGCCGAAAGATCCTTCAAATAGTGACAAAACCATATTTGAAGTAAACTGAAATAAATTGCATTGCATTATATTGTTGTGTATTGCACAGACAGAGCTGAATTGAATCATATCAAACTGACTGCCTCAAATATATTAGAGGTGCTCTGAATTATTGAGTCTATATTGAGGTGCATATTGAATCTGTCATAGAAAGAGAGATACACAGCCTTAGGAGTGGTCCAGAATCTCACCCCAGCTTCTAGAAGAAGATGGAAATGTTTCCAGAAGCACATTTACTATAGAACTTATAGCTACTATACTATACTATAGCTTTAAGAGAAAGAGCTTGCACACGAATCAGCATCCTTAGTGCACAAAAAGTGAAACTGTAAAACGATGCATTCATGTGGTCCTTCAGTTCCCATGAAAATTCTTCGAAAAATCATAATTAATAAAGTTACACTGTGAGTCGTCGATAAACAGATGTGGCAACAACGTGAGGTAAGCGACCGCCCTTGATGTCTCGCTCAGGCAAAGCCTCGGCAGGCAAATGAATAGCATGTGTTTTCAGGTGCATTCGTTAGATGTATAAACGTTCAAATGCATATAAATGTGTGCAAACTAAATAAAATCCAAGTAATACTAATTAGCATTGAGAAAAGTGACTGACATATGCAAGTGCTTGCTTCCTGCTGGTTTTACTCTTTAAACTTTAATTTAAGGAATCATAATAAAATTAGTTTGTTGATTAAGGTATGGCCATTTACTGTACGTATAAAACAATGTTACATAACATAATCTTACAAAAGATGCTCTAGAGGTGTACTAAACCAATCACGCTGTGTGAGGGCGACTGAGCTAAACAGACTTACAGTACTGTAGTCTCTAAGAGCACAATTACTCATACATATGTGATTTAAATTTTGCATAGGTTCCATTTACTGAACTAATCTGCAGGCTGTGTGACAGACAGCTGCAGTCTTGTTCACCACGGCAATATACATTTGAGGGCAGAGCTGCACGCAGTGAGGAGCAATCACAGCACTCATCTTTTAGTTACACGGGCCACCACAGAGAAATAACCGCAGGATTCTGCTAATTTCTGGTACTTGTCTTTACATTTTATATTTTTACACCCTCCATGTCTTCATCCTCTTTTAACCTCCTCTTCAGGTGTCAGTTTTACCATGCAGCGAAGTTCTTTCTTTTACCCGCTGGCATAATGAATCACATGGTGTGGCACTAGTTGTCGGGGCCTTGTCTCCTCTCAGCTACCTGAGGAGCCATGTCAGATTGATGTACCAGTCACCTAGAGACTCCTTCGCATTGTGATTAGAGCAGCCAACCATCCAACCCAGCTATGGAGGGCTTCACCACAGGACGGATACACACTCTTTCTCTTTCGCTCTTGCACATGCACACACGCGCGGTCACAGACTTGAATAGCAAAGGTGATGCAGCAGTCACACCAGCTTTGTCACAGGGTTTCAGTGTGTTTGTGCCCCCAGCTATGTTTCCTGATGTGAAGCCACTCATTAAGCTCAAACCCATTCCCCTTGAACACAGCACGCTTCCAGCCATATTTTTTAATTAGTTTATTTAGCCTTCCTTGTGACTCAAGGATGAAACTGCCCTCCTCTAGCACTCGGCTATTCGTTAGTGCTTTACTTAACTCTGCAGGGGCTATAACTCTGGCAGGATTTCAAATGACAAGTGTACTTACAAAGGTGACTCAGAGATTCAGACTTACAGGATTCGAGACATGATAGTGAAGTTGTACTGATATTGTTGCCGTGTAGCTGGACAGAGATCAAAATGGATTCCAGAACAAGTGAACAAAGATAACTTGTAGTAACGAGCGGCAAAAATAATTAAACATTTAGTCATTGAATCATTTTAGGAACGGACAAATGAGTCTTGAGATCTTGAGATCTTTGCCAACCCATTAGCTTAGCCATGGTAGGCGCAGTATTTCTTCTCTTTGATTGTGTCTGCCTCCTCAAGGCATTTCTCTGTTTTTTGGGGTTTTTTTTTTAATGGCACACTCATTTATATGTTTTTCCTGTTCCCTGAATAACTTTCCTTGAAAGCGCTGTCTCCTAAAAATGCTTTTACTGTTGGAAATTAGTACTACATATATAATCTGGGACTTCAAACATTAAATATCACCATACAGTCTTGTGATGGGGTAAAAATGTTCAAATTGCATTATCATGTTGTTATTTGGAGATTATTTGGTCAGAATGCATAACAATTAAGAGTTACGGCATATAATGAGAGTGAAAAAAAGAGTTCCCACCTGCTGCCACTTGCAAAATAGCAATAAGATGTGTTTGTTTATAAAACTGCGGCAATCATAATTACCATTATCAAAAATAATTAGAAATATATATATTTTTTTTCCAGTATGTTGCAACAATACAACATATGCAATTAAAAATTAATTATCTGAGGACAGGTGTAAGAGGTTACATCAGGCAACTCTCACAAACTGTTGGCGATAACTGTGCTGGACTAAATTTAAATCACACTGATGTGAATTAAAAATATGACAGTAAGATTTTAAATGCAATACATTAGATATGCAGGATATTTAGCAGAGCGGAGACAGTAAGGGACAGGCCAGCCAGGAGAGTGCTATGGGTGAGTAGGCGTGTACACTCCCCCTCCTGCCTCTGCCTGCCAGTAACACGCTGAGACGGCACTTTCCCCCCACAGACAGAAGGATTGAAGGGATACAAAGTGCAAATCAGCTCCCTATCTCAGCTGGCAAAGGTTCATCTATCTGTCCATCATTCTAGTCTACAAGCGATCTGCCTCTATTTATTCATAAATCCCACTCACTCTTTATTCATTGCAGTCATTTTGTTTCACAAGGTCTTTGCTGAGGCTCAGACATGCTGACACACACACACACTAACACAGAGACACGCACGCTTACACACAAACACGCACCTTTTAAGCACCAGTATAAGATTGCATCTCGGCTGTGGCATTTTCTGAAATTATTGAACGTGCTAAGGAAGTGATGCGATGCATCTGATGATATGAGAGGAACTTGGGAAATAAATACAAAAAAGGAATCTCCCAGAGTCTTACCAGTGTTAAAGTGCTCCCTATCATTATTCAGCAGAGAGGAAAAACAGCATGCCAATTTAAAAGCCCTGTTTATGGACTTCCATCAAATTTATGGCTTCATTTACTATCTGCAATTGAGGTCTGTGACAAACTATGAGGGAGCATGACCAGACGCAGGGCTGCAGGGAAGCTGTTCTCTTCCTGCATCTGAAAAGGGGCTGTAAAAATGAACAGAGTGTACATTATCATACAAGGAATTATGTATGTTGCAAATATATGTTCTTTTTTTTTTTTAATGTTTTTTAATAGACTCACCCCAATAAATTATGAGGATTTTACAGTTTCCAGGTGCATTTAATGTATAAACATGGTGGCTGTATTTCACTCTGATGGGGTGTCATGATGTGTGATGTACTGGTATTAGATCGCCACTGGTCGCAAGGCGTGGCACATTGTTTTACAGTTCAATTTCACTCCGTCAGCACCCCTTTGATATCACAGCTGTTTGTTTTAGCCACAAGAAAGATCATCGGCCTTGTATGACACAAGGGCATATTTTCTCTCAGTCTAGAAATCTCTGGCCCTGCCTGATGATGTCAGTACGCAGTTTGGTATGGGATACACTCTGAACTATGATACTCCCCCAGTTGGGTGTCTACTTTTCCTTCCTTTTGCGGTCCGCCATTTGCTTGTGCCCCTTCACCGCCTCTCTGTCTGCCTTCATCTATCCTGTTTTTATGGCTGCTGGCCTGCCCTCCTCTCTATCTGAACTGCTAGCTGTCCTGACAGCGAGCTGTGGTCTGCTGGGCCGCTGGGATGGTCTGCATGCTAAGCTGGGAGGGGATGGAGGGAGCTGAGGCCAAGGCTAACACAGGTGACCTTGGAGTTGGAGGCACTGACAGCATTCACATGAATGGAAGGAGACAGAAGGATAGAGAGATCCATCACATTTTTATTAGCCCCTCAGAGTATTACTCATTTACAATACACTGACCGATAAGCACCAACTATTAAGCGGTTTTGTCACAAGACAGAGCTAGGCCTCAATTTCAGTATTTTGCATATTTTTTCTTTCTCTTCTTCTTCTTTTTTTTTTTTGCTTTCACACTCATGGCCGAGCCTCTCCTGTGATTAATGAAGTTCCTCCCCCTGGCACAACATCATAGAGTGCATCTCTTTTTCCCAGGGCCTGGGGGAAAGCTTGGGCACCCACTACCTTGTATGAATAAATTCTCTGTCAACAACATTAATCTGCACTGTAATTGGCCACCACAGCCATAGCAGTCCGTGTTTTATGAGTAGACGCACAATGGAGAGATTGACTCGCTAAAGCTGCACATTCACTGGTGTAATCTAATGACATGGCTGTGTAAATAAGCAGTGGGGGAGACTCGGAGATAACTACACACGGCAAAGACTACATGACACTCAGCAGAGCAAAAATGACATTATCCTATTGAAATTAATATTCTTATGTAATGATCTGTAGTTACTGTTATTAGTTATACATAAGTACATATATTGAAGCAGCCTAGTCTCCCTGGAAATTATGTACATTTTGAATCATACTGCTGCACATTATTTATGTATAATGCCTATGTTTAGCACCAAAGGAAGTAGTACTGTATGTTGTTTATGTAGTACAGTGAAACGTAAGGGGTGGTAGATAAGCGTCATACCAGCTATTGTTGGTACTGGGGACAGGCGATCCCCTGACTTTTCCTCTGCAGCCTTGTGGTTGACATTTTTGGTTTTGAGTAAAATGTCAGCACAACTATTGAATGGATTGTCATTAACTTTGATACACATATTTATGTTCCCACACAATCCATTGAAATAAAGATGTTTATCCTCTCTTTTTCATGTAGCGTCATCATCATCATCAGTGCCATAATCGTTCTACACCTGCAAAATACCTGCAATTTAGTTTAACAAACATGTTTTTATTTGAATGGAGAATCATCACAAAAATAGTACAGTGACAGGAATTGTTGGTGACCATACCTTAAGTAGCTGCAATGCAAAGCTATTGTAGAAATACGGTAATACTTTGGCCTTAAATTGGTCTTTAAATAGAAGCTACATTGATTTTCTTTGTTGAAATGTTCCATGTTTAGTTCAGTGGTTCACAGTTAAAATAACATACAAATACAATACAAATAGAAATAAGAATACATTTTACAGTTTGGCAAATTAGTTATTCATAAACTATGAAAACATTAGAGAAACAAAATTATTATGTTTTTCAATTATTTATTTGGAGAATCTGTCAGTTTGTACAACAGGATTAAATGTTACATTCTCAGTTGAAATGTTTGGGGAAAAAAATGTTGGGAAATTGTCACGATCTTTACAGCTGTAGGCACAAACAGATGCACTGTAAGGGAGTTGTAATGGCAAAAATGTGTTGGATAAGCATCCGGAGGAGAAACAGTGAAATATTTATCAACCTAGTCTCTCATTTTGCATGTTTGATGTTGCTCCAGGGCATTAGCATCCTTCCAGTTGACCAGTAGCTGTACTAAAGGACTCTTGCCCATATTTCAATTAAGGTCCTCCAGAAATATGTGTCCACAAGACCAGCTTAAAGAAAGCAGAAACATTACATTTACAGTAAAGGATGAACTATGAATCTTTCATAAGTGCTGAAATGCACTTTAAATGATCTGCATCTCTTATAAAAGCCTCTTTTTTTTTTTTTTTACTTCAGCATCCATCAGAGTCTCTCCTGGTGGTCTGTCATAACAGATTGTTCGAGCAATCCTGTAAATGTTAATTAGAGAAGAATAGGCTTCACTCAGTTTGTAATTCACTGGGGCATGTCTGTGGATCCTTCAGAAACCTCCTCTTAAGTTGTCCACAATATGTTGCAGAGTCACTCCTTTTGTGATGGAATGAATCAAGATAATGGGGAACCGTAGATCCGGGCTGTCAACTCTGGGGCCATATTTATGGCTTAAGACCCATTAGACATTGGTTTGGTGTCAGTCCTGCCTGACAGACTGCCACCCTGGGGTCACAGGAGAAGGACAGTCCTAGCTTCCAAAAAAAGGATCCAGGAAAGAGACAACATCGAGAGAGTTTCCACAAATTACTTATCGCCTCTAGCTTTGTATCCCTCAGCTCTCTAAATTTGTTGAAGCTGCTTGGCTATTTTAATCTTTTCTAAGCATTGTAGTAAATGAGGGCAGACGTCAGTGTGGATGGCCTCTCTAACAGTGCAGAGCTGATAGCTGCTGGTATGGGTCGTTTGGATGTGAAGTCACGCCCTTCATCATGCCTGAGTGCCAACCCATCATGCCCCCCTGTGATTACTGCTACTGCTGTTTGCCTGAGGATCCTGGAGAGAGATAGTTGTCAACGCTTTTGCTGTTTGTCATTGTCTGTAAAACGCAGTACCTCAGTTTTGATTGTGCACTCATTCACATTGTTGGATTGGCTTAGGTTTCATTCCGCAGCAAAAGTTCCATCTTGCTGTTGAACGGGTTCGGGTGTTTGCTAAATTCTGACAGTTTTCTGGAGTTTAAACTTTTGTAGTGTTAATCATTATTTTGGGGACATTTTTTTTTTTGCCTTTATTGGACAGTTTGACAGCTAAGAGGAAACATGGGGAAATTGAGCTCTAGCAGCTTTAACAGTCCTAATGACTATTTTTCTAATAACACTGGATCAAATTGTTAATGTGAAAAGGTTTGCTCGAAGTGAATTATCACAATTAACACGATTCCCCTCAGCTCTTTGGAGCTTCATAGCTTCTTTCAGCTCTGTGTTTTGGTTATTTGGCCTGCAGCTTTACTGTTGTTTACTCTTGTTTCAGTGGGCTGCTGTTTTCAGCGGAAGAAGCTGTAAAAACTCACAAACCACTACCTGTCAAACAGCAACGTGCAGGCAGACATAGTTTGTTACTAGCTGGTGAAAACAGTCAAGCGTTTCACGGCTAAATATTAATTCATATAAGAGCTGGATATTTCTTTGGTCAGTTGGTGAAGACTAAAAAATTCCACTTATGAACATCAGGTGGACACGTCTAATATTCTAATATAGCGTCATATCTGTGTGATTAGGCAATTAGGCAGCAAGTTTGCCATATCAACCTAAAAGGTAATTTTTGTGTTCAGAGTCGCTGAAACAATTATTCCATGTTCACAAAAGGAAATATGTGATTTTCCTCTGGCTGGGTTATCAATTTTAGCCACCCTAC
Source organism: Protonibea diacanthus (assembly GCA_028641955.1). Taxonomy (NCBI): domain Eukaryota; kingdom Metazoa; phylum Chordata; class Actinopteri; family Sciaenidae; genus Protonibea; species Protonibea diacanthus. Next base: position 15,153,818 of record CM053989.1, read on the forward strand.
AGCAAATGTAATTATTTCTGTATTTACATTCACATGCATGTTTACTTTTACTGTTTCCTTATTCATGAGCACTACCAGTATGTATATTACTAACATATACCTCCGGTGGATTCCTGCTAATGATAAGAGGCCATGCCACATCCAAGCAACTTCTAATCCATCAGTAGTCATGGTCCAGCACAGTGACTGCCAAACTCTCCTCAGATGTTAAATGCAAAATATTGCACACAAATCAAATGTGAGGTTTGTGCTTTGTCTCTAAAATCTACTGTATTGTGTATTCACATCACAGTAAGAATGCACCGCAGCCAGTGCGCCTTAGATGCACCGTCTTATTGACAGCTACAGCCTGTAAATAACTAGTTGCATTGATTGATTACCATCGTATGTCATCCATCTCTGACAACGGTCTATGGAGAAGAGATCGATCCACTTTTCAACGTGCATCACTCACATACTATAACTCTTAAACCATTCAAACAAAAGGGCAAAACAACAGATCTATCTCCATGGCAAGTAACACTCCTCATTTCATTTTGCACCACTACATGCCTGGGTTTTTTTTTAAATTCTCTCAGCAGTATTTGACCACAGATTCCCTTCCCTTGGCCAGCTTGAAGTCCTCAGGAACAGAAGCAGTCTGGAATTTCAGTCTAGTGAGACAGTGCCAGGCAGCATCCAGGGGTTAATGCACTGTGATGGCTCTGGGTGCATGGCACCGGTATGGCTGAGTGAACACCCCGTTCAAGCACAGTGAGGCTAAACTCTGCCTCTCCAATTCACAGGCCACAGATTGGCCTTCTCGCATGAGGACACAAAAGAGGATACAATTGTGAGTAAACAATGCAAAAGACAGGCGAGGAGATAAGCTATTATTGTTTTGGTGTTCAGAATCACCTCGGTGCCCTGAGACTGTAATACCTGAACAAAGTGAACTCATTTCTTCTTCAGGGGTTGTAAAGAGATAGAGAGCGGTGTGACAGTGAAATGTCAGTGGGTGGTGGGTGTTAGCTGGCAGGAATCCTCCAGCAGCAGAACTCTCCGTTTGATCCCTGTGGCTCCGCTCCATCTGGCTATATGCTGACCATGTTAGTGGACAACTGCCACAGCCTCATGGCCCCACGATATCGGCTCATGTATGATAGTGGAGGACGTCATATCTTTTAGTGAATCAGCTCTGCTTTATTCAACGTACCGTGTGCCAGATAAGCAGAATAGTCTGCCAGGAGTGTACAGTATAAGCTGTTTAGTTCCATATACAGCACAGCAGATTAGGAAAAGCTAAAACAGCATGTGTAGTTGATTCACTGTGTTATACCCATATAATTAATTTCAGTTTCACTGAGAGTTGCTAGATATGTTATAACTCTCTCTCTTACATAGTGTCAAACAGTGTTGTTTTCACAGTTGCCTGCGTTTATGTAAATTTGGTAACATAGCATAAGAGTAGCATGACTAGAGACATCAAGTCTTAAGGTCACCAAATAAACTCAGTAAAGTCAGTTACACAGCAGTATGTGCTGAGCTAATCTTAGCCCCTATACGCTAGGCTGAGGGGCTAGGCAAATTGAGCAATTGTGCTTTTTATTGCTTATGAATTTATTCTTTGATTTGTAAGAGGAAGCATGTGTTACATCTTCTTTTAAAAGTCACTGTGACTCAATATTTGAGAAGATTTGAGGACTATTTTTAAACTCGTGAACTCTTGAGGTGTCCTGTGATATCATTTTCACCGACACCTGCCAGACGTTTCAGACTTTCTGCCAGTGGCATGAGCTTAGTTATATCCCAATCTGTAATCAGTTTTTTTTATTTTTTTATTTCAAAATTCAATTATTCTCAGAATGACCACTGCGCGTTACCATATTGTAATTCCTGAACAAAAGTTCGACAGTTGCTAAAGTTGTTAAGCGATCTCCTATGCTGGGGGTATTAAACCTCCCGCATCCCTCGTGTTACAAACGGTGACGTGCCACGCTGATAGCCTTAATGAGCAGCACTGAGCGCTCCAAGCCATCCCATAATGAAATTTGCTCAAGGCGGAACAGACCGGAGAGGCCTGGCAGAACATTGAGGCATATGGCGGAAACAGCCGTGATTTCCATGGCAGGTGGCTGGATGCTGCAAAAAGGTAAAAGGCTCAGTCACCCAGGGCTATGGCCCTGATGGAGAGCACTAGAGAAGGACTCTCTGGAAAGTAGCACACAAAACATGATCCTTTCATTTCACTGCTGTTTCTGCCAGAGAGCTGTACATTTCTGATCGTCAGTAAGTGTTCGTGTGACATTATGATACAGCAGAGCAGCTAATTTTCTATTTCACTTATATTCTATATTCTCTCTATTTCTATTCTATTAGAAAAGCTGAATAAATAGCTATACCAAGCTATATGTGGACTATGTTGACTGTTTAATGTAGAGGATGGGAGTAGGGGAGGGGAGTAACACAGTTTAAAAAAGACTAAAGACTAAAATATACCCCCCAACACTCCACATTGTCCCCTGTCCCTTTTTGTCTCATATATATTTCTTATGGAAGCAAAAAGAAGCACGTGCTGGGACCCTTGTTAGGGCTGTTTCACCGGTCTCTGGAGCTCACTTCAGAGGAACGGAAAAAGCAGCCCCGTTCTTTTAATTAATTCGGAAATTTCCAGGCTTTTATTGTGCCATGCCGAAGAAATTGAGTTCTTCCCTCGTGAGACGTATCAGGAATGGGATCACACACACAAATGCGCTCTTTTTTTATGTACATACTGTAAGATGTGTATTTTGCATACAGTATGCATGTCAGCTTTTGTGTATTTATTTGTTACAGCAAAAGGACTAAAATGGAATCAGGCTATGTATGTACTGAATCATTCCTTTGTCTTTAAACTGCTGAAACAAGGAAATCCCATTAAGTCCAGAGTCTCTTCCAGGATAAGACCCAAGCAGAAAAGTAAACTGAAAATACACAGGCACAGACTGGAAACAGAATATTTCTGTGTCTTAGAGCAAATAACACTTTTCTGGCTTGTTTCCTATTGTTTGTTACGGTTAAATGTTTAACATGAATCACAAAACTAATAATATAAATTATGGAAATGATATGCCCTGATTTTAGATCACACAGATAATCTGAGTTATGTAAACCATTCTTTGTGGACTCAAATAGCTAAACTGCAGTTTTTCATGACTGGATTTAAAATGATCATTTTTATTACATAAGAAAGAAAGTTTTTCACCCTAATTATATTCACTATACCCCTCATTGTACGATAATACAGTTTTGTGCAACTGGGGGATTCCACAATTTGCTTCCATTCAGATTTAATCCATTTAATTGATTAATTTTGCAAATTCTTTGATACCTCCTCTTCCTTCCTCTCGTGCTACCTTCCAAATGGCCACTTGGCTCTTTGGGTTGCTGAAACCTTGTGAAATGCCTGCTGCTGTGTACTCTATAATAACTTTTAAAATAAAATGTCAGTTATTCTTATTTTTATCTCCTTGCCACTACTATTACCATTAAATAACAGTACTACTATTACTATTACAGCTAATAAAACACAGACCTTACACCAAAAGTGCAGTCACCTCTGGTCATATAAAAGGTTCTAGAAACAAAAATTGATCACCTTGATTTTATTTGGATTTTTAAAGTTTAGAGGGCAGAAATGCAGTTCAAAGCCAGTAGAGATACAAGAAAGACACGAAATAAACACAGATTTAACTACAAACTTTCATCTACTTCAGCTCAGGGAATGGAAGAAATTGTACTCAAAAACATCATATCAGTGTTGGATGAGTCACTCTGATGGATGTGAACCCCCACTGATCAGTTCACAGAACTGACAGGATTGACAGCGACCTGAGAAAAGAGTTGTAACGCAGTCAATACTTCTCCGGGTATTGCTGCACTGTGATGACTGCTCTCGCCGATCACATGCATTTATTCCCGTGGCATGACTGTTGCACCTCCCAGCAGAATGCAAAACAGAACAGCTCGCAGACGCAAGCTACAAAGCAGATCTATTTGTCACCACTTTGAAGGCTTATGGGGGCAAAATGCAGGATCATCTTTTTTCTATCCTTCTTTCTTTGCTGTTTTCACTCCTGATAGATGCTGATCTTTATCAAGCTCCCGTAGCCTTGACTCCTGTCACCATAACTGGCTGCACTCTCCTTCATCACTCAGGCCCGTTGACAGCAGAGTGGCAGCTGGACAACCCATTATGAAATGACCTTGGTCTAGTGTCAGCAGGGCCATAGTGCTACTGAAACACTAACACCCCATAGTGAGTAATTTTCCCTCCATAGGTCAGCATCTTTGCCTGTGGACAATCTCCCCCTGTAGATAAAGGTGGAGAGGGGGTCCTGCCACTATCAATCGCTAAGGTGATGGAAGTGGAAGGAGGGGTGGCCGTATAAGACAACCCTCTGTGAACAAACCTTAGTGAAAACAGCAGCATCAATGTAATTAGAGTGATGGACTGACCTGATTAAGCACTGCAAAAGTGAGAAATAGATTAACAATAGCACAATTGTGTCTTGCTTTGCATTCCCTTGCAGCACCATTTAATTAGTCTATATATTTATTTATCCTCTTACCAGTCTGGATTTCATTAAAGCCTCAAGAGTGCTATTTGTTTTGAAGCTGAGCCGTGAAGCAGGACGATGGTTCCCTTTCACCTGTTAAATGAAAACACAGTGGTGTAGTCTTTATTTTTAGCACAACTTTAGCGAGGTGTTTTAGCCTTAGAAGTGGTGCGGTGGCACTGTACTCTATAAATGCTCTTTCTGGTATCAGGCTTCCTGCTTTCACATGGATTTCATCTCCATTGCCATGAAGTGTTTGGCACAATACAAACACTTGCACCTCTAGTTCTCCACTGCTAAGGATACCTTGGTGTGATCTTACTCATAGCTGGAAGGCTTTCTGTGAGACACAAAGAAGAATGTATTGTGTTTCCTTGCTCAAATACCCCTTAGTGCAGTGCTTACGCTGCAACAGGCGACTCGGGAGAGAAACGGCACTGGTTTATTGATGTTAAATGCACACAGTAGGTCCTGGGGAAATTCCTCTGTGTATGTATTAGTGTAACAACACATAGCCCAGCGAACCTCATGACGTATCTGCAGGATATGTTTGGGACAGTTGTTACCCAGCCCGACATGAAAGAAAATAATTGGACAGCTGCTGTTTTTTTATCAGCTTGTTTGTGTGAATGCATTAAATATCAAAAGAACAAAGCAAACTGAAGATGTTATAACAATGGGGGTTGAAAACTGCCATCCTTTAGCCAACGAGAACAAAAACCCAGTCTGGTGTTTGTGACCTTGCCCAGCAGCTCAGTGAGGTGATGCTGGGATTCTGTCAAGCTTCACTGTCCTGCAGTGATTTGTTCATTGGAGCACATTTTTAAACATGCAATGATTCTGCTCAGCGTGCTGTGGCGTGTTCTTTCACCGCAGGGGAGTTAACACGAAGCTATTGGCAAACCACTGTTGAGTGACAGGTAAAAATCTGACAACAAAATGAATTTTGAAAAACAACAAGAAAGAAGATGAAACTTCGCACAACGCCAGACTGCAGACTCTTTGTTCCCTTTTCTCGTCGGAGTGAGAAAGCGGAGGTGATGCGCCGGGCCGATTTGGTTTAGATTCAGGATACATTTATCTCAAGACCAACTCGCTGCACCTGAAAGAACTGGTCCTGACAGACAGGCCACTTCACCAGCGTCAGAGTAGTAAAGGCATGAATGAGCAATCTGATCTCATTGTGTTGACTTTGGAACTGAAAGAACAAAAGTATGTATATGCAGTGGGAGACACGATGCTGGGAAGTCGCTACCACAGAGACATCAGAGGGAAATGCTGTTTCCACTGGGTCCTACTTTTGTAGTTTTATTTAAGCTACATGATACAAACGGTCAATTGGAAATGAATTGAAATGAGCAGTTAAAAAACTTGTTACCTTGGTTGATACCTTTGTTATTACAAGGTCTGGTTCCTCCTGAAAAGCGAATCTGAGTTAGTCTAGTCTTTTTCTGAATATTGAGCATTACTGCTTTTACTGTATTTGGATGTCTCTAGTCATGCCATCATCCTGTGAGAAATTAAGGTTATGGCAGTGACCCAGATGATGATGACTTTCCAAATTATATGGTTTAATTAGTTTTGGCAGCTCGTAAAATACACCAGTAAGTGTTTCTGCCACAGCTGATTAAATAGTTTTACTTTTATTGATGTCTAAATGTTACCGACATAAGATGCAGCAGTAAATCCTGGGTAGAAAACTTCACTTACTTTTGCATTTCCAGCAGAGAAAACGCATTGGAGCATTTTTCACTTGATAGTGGTAAACATTTGGCAACAAAATCTAGATGAATCACTCTGTCTGGTTCTCTCCCTTCCATTCTCTTTTTCTTCCCCTCGGTTTCTCAGAATGAATCGACTTACTCTTTAAAGGCAGACCATGCCTTTGTTATTACTATGTTTAAACTTAATTATGGTCTTAATTATCCCATGACATGAATGTACATACACACTGTTCATTTTGTATTTATGTTTGTGTTAGCCTTGATGAGCTTTTCAAAGTGTTAAAATAAAAGATGAATCAAACTGAGCAAAAGCAATTAGTCAAAGTATTCAAATGTCAGATAACAGCAGTGTAATTCCTTGCTTGTGTGATAAACAACCCAACCAAGGACATACTGAAGCTTTGTAGCTCCAATACTGAAGTTGATGTATGCAATGTTTGAGGAATGAGGGATGAGCACTGTGGATAAGGATAAGAAAGCGTCTTTGCTGATGTGTCTGGGTGTCTGCTCAATATCAAGGATTCATGCTGTGTCAGACAGAGAGTGGATCTCAGAGCTGAGAGCTTGGAAGACAAGAGCAGCTCTGCGCAGACATCATCCTGAGACACACTGGCAATGTAATTAGCACATGAATTATTTCTGTGCAATGACATGCCTCAGCGCCTCTTGACTTTGCTCTTGTCTGTGGAATGTCTCCATGTATATGGCCCAAATTAGACATCTGCCAAATGCCAATCCTTTATGTTCAGACACTGCTCCCCCCTGCTCCAGTAATCAAAAGTGGACAGTAACCTGTGCTGTGCTCTCGCTCCGTGCTCTTTAGGTCTGTGCTGGCAACCTTGACAAGGGTACATTCAAAATTGAGCAGGTTGTTAAGATGCTTATGGCAAAGATTTATTGGCACATTTCAAATAGGGCTCATTCTGACAGAGAGCTGCTATCAAATGTTACTACACACCTGTTCGTGCAGTTCATTGGTTTTGATAGTAAATAATCACTCATATATTATCAGCAGTTAAGATGACTTGGTGCTGATGGGTTCATTACATTTATTATAGGAGGAAAATATATTTTTACAGTCTCTTGCTTTTTAAATATATGTATAGTTAAATGAAATGGTGACTATACATTAATATCAAAATGCTTCTCTTTTGATGACGATATTGATCCCCCCCATCTCCCCAAGGCTTACATTATTATCCCTTGGATTTACTCTCTAGAAATGGATTGGGCTTTGTAGATTAGTATTCAGCACATTACACTCCCTCTTCACTGTAATGCTGTTGTGATTCTGTAATGGGCTGAGAGCAAATGAGAGCCCTGCAGCTGGAAGTGTGCTGTTTAGTATGTGTATTCATACAGTGTTTGCACATCATGCGTATCCACATGCATATTTGCCTGTCTGTGAGTGTTTGTGCTTGCTGATGTCCTGTTAGATTTACTTGCCTCTTGTTGGGTCTTGTTATTTCTATGCTAGAAGAACCGGAGAGCTTTGCTACTTTTAGCCTTTCCCCACTCTGTGCGTCGGAATAAAAAGAGATTCCTGTATATCGTCAAGAGATTGACTACCGTGTCTCTTGCCAGGGCCATTAAGTCCTCAAGATGCTGCTTTTGGGGGAGTTATTTGTTAAATCCACTCCACAGCAATGTTCTTTTTGGTGGGGTAGTGCACCAAAAGATCCAGTTTAATGGCGCAGCTGCCGTCTATAAATGTCTGCCTGTTTTTATCTCAGACATATATTTGATCTCAAGATTCTTCTGTAGTTTTAAACAAGGAGCCTTCCCCACTTTTCTTATAATCCCTCTGGTTATGCTCATAGAACTATTTCAACACATACACACATGCACATTACTATTTATCCTATTGTGTTCTGTGATTGTGATTCATGTGGAAGCAGCTTGTTCTGCGTAATTGTGTTTTCAACGCTATCAAATATCTTAAAAGTAAAATTAGATGTTATTGCAGTGCAGCCAGTTTGAATAAAATCTGCTGTTAATACCTTGTTTTGTGAGCTGTCTGAAACACTTTTTTCTGCTAAGGGGAAATTGCAGTTTGTGATGTAGACATTGCAGGAGTCAGTATAGTTTTTAAATTTCATTCAGTTTATGTGTCAAGGGCATTCAGGAGAAGACACTAGTGTGTGTGTGTGTGTGTGTGTGTGTGTGTGTGTGTGTGTGTACTTGTGTCCACATCAGCTCTATTGTCGGTTATATGTTTGTTTTCATGCATGAATGTGTGCACAGGTGCACATGGATGAGGTGGTTCCGTTGCCCTGTGGGAGCTGCTCTCAGAGGAGGGTTGCCTACGCACCTGATTGAGACACTGCCAGCTAGAGTGAGCAGACATGGACTGTGTGATCTGGCTGACACGCACTAAAATGGCAGGTTTTGTTAGAGCATTTTTTTTTTTTCAGATTTTATTGGCTGGTTTCCACTACTCTCAAAAACCAGAGACCCCCAAACAGTATAATATTTACAAGTAAAATAAGTACAAACTAGTATTAATATTTTAAAGGCTTATAGTATGCGTCTGAATGATGCCTCATGACCTTTGAAGTGCTATATGCGTCGCATTATCATTTTTTATTAGAGAGAGATGTTGACACAGATAGTGTCTAATAATAACAGAATGTAGCTATGACCTTCATTCTAGCTTTGTGCCAGCAGTTGCTGTAAACATGGCTCTTTTTCTGTAATGAACGGTTCAGCAAGATAATATTTAGTTTTGACATTGTTGATCTCCACTCTGTGGTAAAATTACTGCAGCAATTTATTAATCTTTGTAAATACAAGTTCAGGAGGAATGAAAAATTACTCCAATTTTCTATTATAATATTATACCCTGGTGACTTAAGAGGGTCAATCTTCCTTTTAGGTTATATCCTTCTGTGTATTGTTGTAATATACAGTATGCATATCATACAATATGCATGTCACAATCATAACAATAGCACTATCATTATCTAAAAATTATTATAGTTAGAATACAGTATATTTTCATATTGCCCTACTCTAATACCCAACATATTGATAGCGTGCACAAAACATGGAACACTGAGCAACGCGAAAACAGTCTAATGAGGCATCTTTCACTCCTGTTAGTGCATCTGGATGGGTTTCTGAAGACAGTTAGTTAGGATGCTTTCTACCTGTAATCCTTAACGCCAGCTGTTAAACATGGTGCTATCTGTGAAGCTGTTGGCAGCAACTGTGTGGGAATCATTTGGTGTGGTGATTGCTCTGCGGGGCTGTGTAAAAAAAACAAAAAAAAAGCATGGATTATAAAGGTAGTTTGTAGGACCAAATTCACCCTATGGTGCAAACAGTTTTCTCCAACATGACAGTGTCACAATACACTCATACACACAAATTCAGTTCAACTTTAAATTATAATATATATATATATATATATATAAATGTACAAATTTAGACAATTGAAAAACTATATATATTTTTAAAATCGAAAGTAAAAACAAAATGGAACAAAAATAAAACTTAAGGAATACAATATTACTTTGAAGTAGAGCCAATCAAATTTTTACCTGCTTTCAAAATAGAATAAACTTAATTGTCGCTTTCATATTAAGAAGCTACGGGTTTAACTCCTAGACACCAGGGGGAGTCATCTCTCAAGTGTTTTTTTTCTGTACTCATAGAGGATCATTTTTTGCTGTAAGGAAAGCAAATGTTTGGAGTACTCATCAGTCCTGCCTGTGATTTTGCTCATTTAGGAGTTTAATTAACTAAAAGCTAGCAAGGCAGTGTGTTGGCTTTTATTGCTTAATTGTTACCCACCTCACATTTGTTTATTATAGTGGGAGGTATTCCTTGTGTTATAGTCACGTTGTTGCATTGCTATTTAATGTTCAAATAGAGAGGGTAATGACCAGACTCTTAAAGCATGGGCAAGGCTAGCCCCTTTTTAGGGGTTCTTCACAGGGGCGATTCTAGGCTCAGAGCTGAGCACCCAATGAACCCCACTGCCACCACCAACACTTTTTTCACACAAATACAAAAAATATGTCTATTGAAAAATAATTATGGATAATCATTCTGACATTTGTGAGAGAAGAGCATCATATTTTAGAAATGAAGAGACAGAGGGAGTGCAACATACAGACCACCAAGCCAAAGCAGCAGGAACAGAAGAGATCTGTTCAGACTTAGGGGATAAGGACACTGGTCCTAAACAGTTAAAGCTATTCCAATAGCCTCATAATCAATTTGGCACACAAAAAAAGAGCCTTTCAAGAACAGTGGTTCAAAAGTTTTAGGTGGATGGAATACTCAGCTAGACAAAATGCTTTATTGTGTGAACTGTCACAATAAACAAATGTCTCTCAAATGTCAGAATGATTATCCAAAATTATTTTTCCGGTAGACAAATTTCTTTGTTTTTGTGTGAAAAAAGGGTGGGTGGTGGCGGTGGGGCTCATTGGGTGCTCAGCACCCCTAAAGCTCTGACCCTAGAATCACGACTGTCTTAAAGCCTCTGGAAATATGGCTTGAAATAGTAAAAGTGTATTTATGATTTCCAAGTTCATTACGCAAACACAAAATCCTGCTGAAAATGAATGTTTAGAATTGTAAAACATCTCATTTTGCAGTTTTCAAGACTGTGTAGGCATGGCAGATCCACTGACAGCTTTGATCAAGTTTTGATTGACGTTGTCATTACCTGATCGGTACTGTGCATGTGCATTTTCGCTTCATCCGTTCGCTCCATAAAATAATGTTTTAAAAACCAATGACAGTACGGTTTTAACAGATTCTGGATGCAGTCTGATACGATGTATTTATCACATCAACTGTACAAGCATAAATGTGTGAGGCATACATACGTCTCAGTTTTCAGATGATGTTAGATAAGTTATTAATGCTACCTCAACTAATACTACGTGTAAGTAGTGAGAAAAAAAATATAAGTAAAAATAAAAATAAATCAATCGAACAAAAAACATTTTTTTACGGAGCTGGTAATTGAAATAACTAATGAGTGAGCCATCTCCCTTTATTTACATCTTTGATTAGGGTTGCACATGCGCAGTATCGATCGGTCGAGGATCAGACGCAGTTTATCGCCTTACTTTGTCGTCAAACAGCTCGACTCCTTTGACAATAACAGTAGTTTACCGTCATACTTTCACGTCTCACTCGATGAAATATGGATTTATATCGACCAAACCAGTGTTGGTGATTGTTGGAACAGCTGAAAGAGTAACCAAGACGGTTTTGGTGAGTTTTATTTTGTTTTCCTTTTGTACATGAGTTAGCATGGCAATTAAGCTAAACTTAATTGAAGATATGTTTTAATATAAGGTTAATAAGGTGAAATAAAAGTGGAATAAAGTAAATACGAAAGTTATTATAGGACAGGCTTAAAATGCGAAACATTAAAAAATAATAATTACATGTGGGGGTCTCTGTTCTGTTTGTCTCTTGTCCAAGGGGTCCCTGGCCTGACCCTAGATGCTTATAAGACCCTAAATTACATAGTTAGAAGGCTGTAAGTCAGGCAAAATAAACAGCAAATCCATGACATTGGATAATTTGATTAGCGTTTATCAATTAATTAATTGATGACTTTATATAGAGTAGTAGTGGTCAAAAGACCAGCAGCCATTTTGACATGAAACAGTAGGTAAACACAGGTGTTACCAATGATGCTAATTAAGGTTCAGTACCACTCAGGTGAAGCAGAGTCAGGGTGCTGTTGTGGTGTTGGCTCACTGGAAAGTCTCTGCTGCACTAAATGGAACTGAGCCTTAATTAGCATCATTGGAAACACCTGTGTTGGCCCTACTATTTTATGTCAAAATGGCTGCTGTGAAAAAAGGTCTGTTAATCTAAATCACACTAATTAAGAAATGGATGAATCAACAGTTAACACAATTAACGTAATCATTAGTTTCAGTCCTGGACGTAATAGATATTTAACTATCAGCTGTCTTTCAAGTGACACCTTATGAAACAGACAAAACAAAACTGATACCCAGGCTAATCATAACGATAACACACTTAATTATGATTAAATGAAATAATAGATAATAAAACTCTCCTGTGGTTTAAAGTATAAAAGCAAGAACAACTGAAACTAAATAACCACACACATTTGCACACAAATAGGCACACCTTGAATGACTGAAGATAAGCCCCGTGTTTTAATGAGTGCCTAATAACAATCCAGAAGCTGAATGGTGAAGCCAATTACGAGTAAATTTACTATGGTGGAAGTGTTTCTGCAGGCTGACACCAGGTGAGAGGACTCTCTGAGCGCAGCGAGACATCCTTCATACGGTAAATCTAAATGACACTGCGTTAAGCTAGCACAGTATGGTGTCTGACAGAACTTAGTATGTGTAAGCTCACACATCCACACATGCTGACTCCTTCAGTTAAGTGCCTGTAGTAAGCTAACCGAAGCTTTCTTACCCGTTCCTGCTCCTCCGTCAACACTGTCAGCTACCAAAGCAAGCTTTTTATTGCAGACGTTAAAGAAAAACAGAAAGAGTAACATGAAATCCAACAATCAATGAATTGAGAGTGATTTCCTAGCAAGGATAGAGTAGTTTGAGACATTTTATTGAGTCTTTTGAATGGTGTGATAATTACGTAATAAAATATGTTCTCCAAGAATGCAGCACTTCAGAAACTCTTCTCTCTGTCATAGTGTAAGAGGCTTAGGCCAGCTTCATGACTCTAACTTCCTATCATTTTAATAGGCTGCCAGACACTAACTTATGTATCATTTTAATAGGCTGCCAGTCAAACAAGGAAAAATAGAGTAAATGGGTACAGAGTGAAATCCAGTGTCAGTCCGAGAGCCCTGCCAGAGACGATTAAACAACTTTGGTTCACCACATTGCATGGCTTTGGCGTCCAATTTGATTTACAGCACACTTAGTCCTCAAAAATCCACAGGTGCCACTTTGGAAGTGTGTCTTACTTTTTCTCCAGAACTGTGAACTCCTTCTGAACCTGAAAACTGAGCGTGGCACAACAAGCTCTTTACTTTTTACTTCAGCTTGTTACTGAGAGCTGGTGAAGGGTATTTCTAGTGGTGCAAGGAGGGTGGGTGTTAGATGGGATCTCTGACAGGCAAACAGTGATGTAGAGTTAGTCACAGTTAATGCTGGGGACTGTCATGAACAAGACGACACCGTCGGAGATGGGCAACATAATTACTCTGTCTGTTTTAGCAATGCCTAACCCGCCCCCTCCTCCCCTACATCTACTCCAGCCCCTTAAAATATCTCTCTTGGTCATTGGAGGACAATCATATTTTCATATTTTTGTCATGTCTTACACAGTTTGACTAAAACAGTGTCGACAACTTTAAATTGAGATGATGAATTATTTTTCATTTAAGCAATTCTCTGTCACTTCCCCTTTAGTTTGTCGTGCCGTCTTTGACAAATTTATTACTTTTATCATCCGGTCAAAAGTGTCACAGATTGAAAGAACGGCAATTAAAGCCAAAGCTTCCCCTCACGTTCATCTCACAGGTAATTTTTCTCATATCCTGCTGGGTCTGTTTCAAACAGTTGTGTCACGATTTGATGTTGACAGGCAGTGTGCTCCCCTGGGTGCATGCTAATTTAAAAAGCAGCCATAGAGTAGCAGATGCCAGATTAGTGTCAGAGCAAAGTGACTGATAAGGGGCCTCCTGGTCGCTCAGTCACATGCTGGCACAGTTGTACATATGCTCGTGCTTTTGGCCCCTCGGTGCTTCACAATAAACGAGTGATTCAGTTCAACATAGTCAGCAGACATTTATGCTGCCTCTTCTGTTTTTGCAGTGACGTGTACCTAGCTGTTTGTAGCACCGTACCTCTTTGACTCTTTGTGACACTAATTTAATTTGAGTGGCGAATAATTGTATTACTTCCATAAATATGGGTAGTTAGTTCTGCACCACAACCACAAATTTAATGTGACCATAGAGAATGAGTTTTCCTGAACGGCACTTACAATTACATGCTATTGATTAATAATATTTATATGATAGAGGACAAACTTAAATTCAGGAGATTATGGGAAAATGTCAATGATTTTCATCTCTCATGAATCTGCGAAAAGAAAAGGCATGTACTATTTTTATCTAAATTTTACTGCTTATTAACATCTGAGTGTAAACTGGCTGTTGGAAAACACAGGTATTTATTTTTTTTGTTCAAAAAAGGGGGACTGAATGACTCAGAAAACTGACTGTGACAAGTTTTTACTTATCTATTTATGGCCTTTCCCAAGGAGCTACACTTTCGCTGTGTTGGTGTCTTTTTCTGTCCTCTGTTCTCTGAAAACAGACTAAAGGAGCTGGCTCTTATCCATGTTCCCATTCAGTGTCATGACTCAAGGGCATTAAGGTGCCGGCAGTTTGCTGTAGTTTGATTGACTGTAGACCACAGGACAGCTCAGAGAGGCAAGTGGGACACACCCAAATACCCGGGAGAAAGCAGTGCCAAAACAGAAGGCTTCGTCGAGATCAAGTTGCTTTTTTTGTCTGCGGCAAAATGACACATCTGAGTGACACATCTGCTGCTAGATATTAACACTGCAGGTTGCTATGTCTGCTGTGATCCTGTTTCTGGAAAAGATGCACACGCAGGTGCACATACTGTTCACCAGTTGTGTTGCTAACACCTTTCTTTCAAGGCTCAGGAAGTGAACCCACTACAAAGCTAGCTACTCCCCTTCATCCTGCCATCTGCGTTTGTTATGCCTTTGTTTTTTGGGGTAGGGTTGCTGCCACTTATCATCGTACATTTGAATAGAGCAAATCAAGTATTTTACAATACATGTGACATTAGAGTTCACTTGCAAAAGCTGATGAACATTCTCGATTGATGCAGTTGGATTGATATTGACTGCTCAGTAATGAATACCCCCCTCCCACAAAAAGATGATTTAGGAAAATAAATAAAAACAAAGATATCTGTTTTGCCACTGACTGAAGCTTTTCATACCTGGCTAGCACCAACCACTAGACTGTACATTCCTGTCCGTGTTACTGAACAGTGGTCAGTCAGTCTCCCTTGTGTCCCCCTGACCCTCTGTGCCACACGTTATGTAGCCACGCAGTTGCTGCTCCACCATTCCTCCGTTGTGAATTTTATTATGTTGGAAGAGAGGGGTCTAGCTGAATTTGGACTACTTTAGTCTGTTACTGAAGCTCAGTCAAACAGCAGCATTTGAAGTTACAGCAACCAAAAACAATTTCAAACAGAGGTCAAGCAGGGTTCTGCTTCAAGTGCAGTGTGTCTGCCAAAGCCCACATCTAAAAATTGTAATCTTCAGATCTACACAAATCTCAAGGGTGCTATATTTTTCATTCAAGAACTGCAGAATTTGTAAGAACTGCAGAATAGCAGGTCCATAGTGTCAAGGCTCCTAAATTTTTAAAGTCTGTTTCCCCTAGTGGTCAAACACATTTTCTGTATTTGGATCAAGGCTTAAAAAAACAAACAAAAAGATATTACTATATCAGCCAAAGACATATACAGAGTACATGCCTCTCTGGCACTTATGAGGAATATAGTTTGCATAGATTAATGGCTGATTATCCAAATATGGAAAGGCAGCTAAAAGGAGACAGCTGTGTGCTTGAGAGATAACTAGCCTTAGTGGCCAGATGGATGTATGGGTGTTAGCTTGGCCTGACACTTGACTTGGCTGAGAGCTTGATAGCGAAGTGCCTCCAAATGATAAAAGACTGACAAATCATACTCTGCCAGCATCAATATCATGGGAAAAAAAAAGTGCCTATCATATGCTAGTTAGATGTTGAGTTATTAACAACTCTGCACTGTTCACCCTGTTCAGTTCTACTAGGTGGTCAATATGATGAGGCCAAACATTAAATGAACTCATTTTTTTTTTAATTTAACACATTTTATTTAAAAACAAAATATGTCAGACTGACTCAAATTGTTCTGCTTCATTTAGTCATACATATTTACAATAGAGTGAACTAGACTGCTGTTATTTGAATAGAAATGTGATCCTCTAAGAAGATATATGCCCCACGTTTCCATGCAAAGTTACGATGGGGAATTATGGAAATTTCTGGGAATGAACTGGAAATTGGGGGTAATTTAAATAAACATAATATAAACATTTTGTTTTGTCATAAATAGACATCCATGTAAAATAATACAAAAAACAAACAAACAAAAAAACATAACATTTCAACAGATTTAAGTGGAACTCTGTCAAGTTTTAATTATTTTATTGAACAATATTACAGTATGTAGTCCACAAGCTCAAATGTGTGGCTTCAATAGTCTTGTGCTCTTGGCTCCAAAGTGTGGTCTGCAGTTCTAGAACTCATCTGTGCATGTACGGGGCGTGGCCTCAATAGCTCTGCAGTAAGCAGTGTGCCATGTGCATGTGATTGAGGAATAGCACAGATACACTCATATAAGTGTACTTGCATAAAATCCAGTACTCCCTACTCTGGGCTGAGCCCCATGTCTTGTACATTTGTAACAGCGGCCCTGCTGTACACACACAATTCATTCTCCATTGTTTGGGGGAATTAACTGCAAAGTGCAGGCATGGGGATGTGTGGAGAGAGAGATGAGAATGACCCCAAACTATTGGCTCTATTTGTTATGTGGTCACTGAGCTTGTGGAGCGCGGATGGGTGGATTTAGTGAAGAGGGTAGAGGTCTCTCATTTTCAGTGATAGGGGGCTCAGACATTGAGGGAATGACCAAAGAGTCGTGAGATCTAGTCAACTTCAATTACGGCCCCTTGCAGTTTTCCCAGAGGTGCACTATAGTGCCTTTAAGGGGGAATCAATGAGGTGACAAATTGATGTGGACAGCAGCCCCTTTTATTTGTTGTGCTGTCGTATGCATGCCTGGATGCTACTCAAAGTATGTGTGAGTGTTTGAATGTGTGTCCATGTTTCTCTGGCAAGTATATACAAATGCGCAGCACTCTCCATTTATGATAATTGAATGCTTTGGTCCATTTGTGTTTTGGTGGTTTATTTTCTACTAGTGGCTTTAATGGCTTGTTATCAGTCTAAACCTGTTTTTAAACGCTTTCTAATGGGTGTTCACATGCATCATCCCTCTGATGCTCAGTGCCGCTTTGTTTCTATCTCACACTAACAGCGTTTAGGTTTTTTTTAGGTTTTTATGTTATTTTTTGCTTTGTCAAGCCCCTGTCAAATCTGAGGATGTCTTATGGCTGATGAGTGCAGAGTGTATTGAGAGACATATGTAGCTGAACTAACTGAGTGTTTTTAATGGTGGGAGAAGACCATATAAAGCTGTCACAGGAATGCTTTTTGCTTGAACAGTTGTGTTCAGGGAGGTTGTTGGTCAAGACATATTGGTGTAGCTGAGTAATACAACTCTAGGTTTAAAGGTCCAGTGTGTAACATTTTAGGGGCTCTGCTTACAGAATATGGCCATAATGGAATACAATATGCATAACTATGTTTTCGAAAGTGCGTAAACTACTATTAGAATGAAGATTTTATTTCTACATATGCTGCATGCCCTCTTCTGTAAGTTTCTACAGTAGCCCAGAACAAACAAACAGAACACTGGCTCTAGACAGGGTGTTTCATGTTTTTTTTGTACGTCCCATGGCCACTGTGGCTTCTCCTTGATGCTAGAGAGGGTGAGGTGAGAGGATTGCAGTCAGTAGCTAGATGGCGAGGAAAAAGTGAGAATTCAATAATAAACCTTTATACCGCAGATATTGATTTGATTTGTAGAAGTAGGAGTCACTGTTTAGATTAGGTTGCACTTGCAGATCTAACATAAATGTGCATATTATTTACATTTTTCCTCCAAGCTTATTTATTTCTCACTGATATTGTAGATTTTTTTTCGCAGCAGATTTCATGACATATTGTGAACACAGAGGCAACACTAACCCAAGTGAATCCCCTCATTGTATTTTTCCAAAGAAGACCAAAGCTAGTAGAGATATCAATCCAGCAGGTAATGAACCTAACAGACAGCTGACTACTGTGGTCCATTTTATGTGTAAAGGTGAAAAGAAATCTCAGTCAGTGTTTGTTTAGCCTGTGGTCTGTGTTAGAGGTGAGGCAAAACTGTGTTTTTCTGTTGTTAAGGGACTGTTAAGCTTTAATTGTTTGAATTTTAGTTGTCAGGTTTTAGGGTTTCAGGTTCGTGTGCTTGTCTTTGTACTGGCTACTGGATTGTGTGTAGACTTGCGTATCACATAATTGATTCAACATGCAGCAGAATATAATTTTATGTGATGTGGTCACAGGGTGCTTTCACATCATATTATTTTACGCATACGTGCCTAATTATTGTGTGTGAACGTGGTGTTGGATCAGGCAGGCTGACGTGATGTTTGCTGTTCTCAGATCTTCTCATGAGCCTAGAATAAATTAGCCACAAGAAGTTCTGCTTGGCACATGAGTGGGCATTTGGTTTGTCAATACTGAACGTGCTTGTTCATAACTGCCATGTAGCGCTGCTGTAGTCTGCAAATACATATTGATGTAACACTGAGTACTTGTCATTCCCCAAGCTTGATCATTGCACAATAACACAAGAAAAAAGAAATACTACACAGAAATCTGTGTATTTGAGTTCATAATCAGGTAGTGTTGTGTACCAGGTAGACCTCTTCTTAGTGAAGTGTAGTATTGTACATGTAATTGAGAGAGTATATTCTAGCTAAGGTAGGTACTAGGTGGTCATTGAAAGCTCGTAAGCGCATCTTTAAATGTTCCTTCCATCACTTTTCAGTTTGCCACCTCTCTCCAATTTCAGTGTGTTTATTATTAATCCAACATTTTTAAGACTTTCTTTGTCACTTTTTCTGACAGCTTCCCAACGGGCACCCAAGAGGCCGTGATATTAATGCAACACATTTCTCTGTCTTTGTCTCCGCAGGAAAAGAAGAGTATGTCGCAACCTTCAAAGGATCTGAGTTCTTCTGCTACGACTTGTCCTTGAACCCGATTCAAAGCAGCAGTGATGAAATCACATTATCATTCAAAACCCTACAGAGGAATGGACTGATGCTGCACACGGGCAAATCAGCTGATTACGTCAACTTGGCACTGAAAAATGGGGCTGTCTCACTCGTCATTAATTTGGGGTCTGGAGCCTTTGAAGCTCTTGTGGAGCCAGTCAATGGGAAATTTAATGACAATGATTGGCATGATGTCAAAGTAACAAGGAATCTACGTCAGGTAACAGTACAGAGGGTGATGCAGAGACTCAGTAAATGAATCAAAAGAAATGCACTTAAATCATTACCATCATACAATATATTATTTTTTTCCAGACATTGTAATTGGATTGCTAAATTGAATCATGGTGGTTTATGGTGGAGATAAAACAGAACCACAAATGAACAGGGACATCTAGATGTGAATCAAGACCTTTATTAAGTTACAGTTTGAGGGAGAAAGAAAGACCTTCAGAGCATTCATGCTGATTCAGATGTTTGACCACAAAAGAGGAGGATTTATTTGGGTTTAGTGTAGTGTACAAGCATTGTATTAAATAGATTTAAGTACCCTTAAAAGAGTTTCACTGTTTTCAGTATTTAATTGAAGTATGACTAAACTCAAATGCTGTAGCTGTATCAACAAAATATTTAAGTAACATGGTGTAGGTTTAGTTTGGATGTTAGTACAGTTATTGAGCACTAATTTCTATTAAGGATAACGCCATCATTTAGTCAATAAAAACATTTGAACACAAGTATAAACATATGTATAAAGCATAACTAAATCTGCAATTAAGCTTTAAAATCAGTTTTATGAGCACAGACAAAACCCTCTAACTTGATCTATAGGCTTCAATGAGCTTTCCTACATGGCCTTGAAGACTAACCTCTGCATTAATAAGAGCCTATGGAGTAACAGAGTGACCTGGTTAGACAGCACAGGATCTCTTACAAATTAGACCTCTACAGAAGTCTCATTCAGCAGCTTGTGACAGTTACATTTGTACACGTTAGAGGACATCAGATAGTGCCAGTTTCTTCTTGCAGTGCCGCTCGTAAACGGGGCACTGGCCAAAGTATCAAAAGAATTGGTTCTTGTCTGATTCTCGCCAAGAGTAGAGGAATCAGATGGGATGAAGGAAATGTGTAAAGAGAGCCTTTGGTTGTAGTATGTGCAAATGTTTCCACCTGCAGGAACAGATTGTCCTGGCAAGAGAGAAGCTACAGCGGTCAGTGAGTGTTTGTTGCTTTGTAAACAGATTAACTACTACTGATTTGTACCAGGCCAACATATACCAAATGGTGTCAAAATGCAGCTGCCACTATGCTAGTGGCAGACTACCCGTGGACATGACAACAGTGCCAATCTGTTGGACTCATGACCAATCTGAAGAGACAAAAAGCTTGCTGAGGCACACATTAACAGTTTCTCAGTGACTTTCCATCATAACAACCGGCTCTCCCATGTCAACTGATGTGTGCCACCAATGACTCAGTTGTTGGTTGGAATTCCATATCCCTGCTGGCTAAAGATGCCACATTTTCAGTAGACTACTAGGTTAATGTGTTGTCCATTATGACAGGACATGGGGTTTCCTCCAGTACTCCAGGGCCTGATTGGCCACAGGTGGAAGTCTGAGTTGGTGACATGGCATTTGGGATTCAACCCAAGATACGAGACACCTACTGCTGCAGGTGTCTTGTATCTTTGAGCCCAGTAGGTGCATAGCAGTTAGGCTTGTCATGTGGAGGGCTTTCGATTCTACTGTATCATTACCAAAGTCACTGTTTGTTTGGCTTCAGAAACTCTGGACCCAGCTCCACAGTATGGATACAGGACCTGCTCACTTGTGCAGTAGAATCTCCTCTTCCAGTTGTCTGAAGATTGTAATCTAATTAGGTGTAAATCCAAGAGAGGTCTCATATTTCAGGTATTGTTAAGGACCTGGAAATAGACAAAATAAGATTGCTTTGCTTGTCTTCTACTGCGTATCAGCTCTGAGTCAGTCAATCTAGTATAGACAATAGACTTTCTGGCTGGTGTTGGTCCAGAGTAACCAATGTGCCTTCTAGATGGTTAAGGCACAGAGACAGTCTTGCACTACCTGCACAGCCATCCAGAGCTGGGGTTCGTCATTGGGAGCAACACTAACAGAACAAGGCAGTCTGCCCTGATGCCCTTATTTCCATAATTGGGCCCAACATATTGGTGCTTCTCATCATTCTGAGAGAAACCCACCGCTGCTGCAACAAGTCAATCTAGGCAATTAAGGTGCTCCTGGACATTCTTGAAGACATGTTAAGATCTCACATGGTTGGTGCAGATCACTTGGCAAAGGCAGCAGGAGCATTTTCTCGTGAATCTAAAGAATCCAGGTGAAAACGTCTAGGCACAGACTAGTCAAGATTAAAGTCGAGTCGGGGTAAGTTCAGCATCTTTAGGTGATAAGTGGATTATTTTAATGGTCCTATGTAGATTGTGGCTTTAAAAACCTTTGCTTTTCAATTTTGCCTAGCAAGTATGTAGAAAATGTTAGACTGTTTGTCTGTCTGTCTTTAGCCTGTGTTAAATAGGACGGCACACATTTCTTTCCATGTACCCTACAGTAAGAAACAGACCTATATAAAATACCTTCTAAGGAAAATAACTTAAAGCATTACAAACATATTATCAAGACAACATCTCTAGATTTGTTCCTGCTCATTTGGTGGGAAATCTTTGTCTTCACCTCAGTACCAAAGCTGCTTCGTTTGCATAATCAGCAAATTGATTATTGGCAAACCTAAGGATTTGGCCAGCTTGAACATTCACTGCATTCAAATTGTGAAAGAAATCCAAGCATATTGAGTGCATGCTCTGTGGGGGAATCAAAATTGCCATCCTCCTCATTCTGTGTCAGGGTCTTCTTTGCTTTGTCTCATTGCAGTAAAGTGATCCTAAAGTTCATCAATAAGACCAAACGGAGGTACAGTATTGTATGAGCGCCGGAAAGTGTGACACACTGGATTGGTCTCAAGCCTAAAACCAAGTACAAAAGAAGGCAAATACTGGTACCAATAAAAGAAACAAAGCTTTAAAATGGTCTTGAACTTAGGATTTTGTTAAAGAGGGTCAACTGATGTGCTTTAGGCATTCTTTCTTATGAACCATTTGATGTCTGTCAGTCATAACCTTTTGTCAGGGCTTCGGTAAGGGAGATTTTTCTGCTACTAAAGGGTATGGTCACATCCAGAAAACATGGTGCAAAAACACCATGAGGAGTTTAGGGAGTCACCGGTTGAGCTCTGGCACCTCCTGTGGAGCATTCTTGTTATTTCCTTGGTCTGCTTTTTTCTTGTTAAACTTATTTTGCCCTTTTTCCTCTATGTTACTAACATGCTTTGGAAACTAACATCATTCATGGAATGTGTCATTCTACTAACCAGTATGGTTTTTGCCGTTTAACAATGTACTAACAGTATTGACCATCATATATTATTTGAGTAACAATCGTTATTCTGTTCACAGTTTTTAATTTCCTTTCTCCCCCCTTTTCCACAAAGCACTCAGGCATTGGACACGCTATGGTAAACAAACTACATTGTTCGGTAGATATCATTCTAATTGTTTCTTAGTTTGGGTTTGCCGTGTGTTTCTTTTCTTTCTTTTTTTACTGTAGACGTCATTTACAAAAAAAGGGAAATTGCGGTTGGTACTCTTCTGCTTACTTTTTGAATCCTTTTTAATTTCTTGGATCATTCATTGGTTTCACCCTCTTTATTTCACTTGTTTCCTGTCCAATTCTGTTTGATCCACCTTTTTAGGAGCATCATTTCGAGCCTTTTGCATCAGGCTGTGGTTAATAATGAGGACCCTCTCCTGTCTGGCTGGCCTGATGCTCTTTGGCTCAGCCAGTTGTATCCCCATTCACTTTGCATGGCATGCACTTTGACTATGTGTTGCAAATGTCACCCTGCCCATTTGTCAACATGAATGTGACAGTTGAGCTGTGTTTGTCATTGGTGCTTCTCTGGTGCTTTCTAATTTCTTTTAGTGGTTTTTGTAGTGCTCATTAGCTTTCGCATGTGTCTGGCACTGTGGCACGAGTCCAAATACTCATTATGTGTCCCAATCAGAATTGGGAAAAACTTTCTTTTTGTATGCAATTTTGTTATCAAAAAGAAAAGACAAATGCATGCATGCTATTTTTTTTGTCTAATACCCCTCAGTCATTGTCCTATAGCAAAAAGTGATTGTGCTTTTCAGAGCATGTGCTCCTAATCTAACCTAGTAGCACGTTTTGATTTCTTTTGTAAAACTGCTGGACGTACTAATATGGAATTAATAGTTAAACTAACCTAGTTAACATTCTACTAACACCATTTTTGTGTCTGCTAAAGTACTTTTAAGTTGCAGTAGGGACAATACTAACACTGTAGTATGGGCAGTTTACTAACTTTCACTAACTAAACTAGCATTCCTTTGAAGGCTTGCAGTCTTCCAACTAATCAAACTGGACAAAATAATAATAAAAAAAAAACAAGAAAAAAGACAATGAAAACAGACATGAAAATGGGTTTCAGAAAAAGAAAAAAAAATCTAAGGAAGTCTGTCATAGACAACAAGAAGGAAAGGCAATAACATTGCAGTAAATAGGCAGTCTGAGTATAGTGTGTCCTTTCCCTGTGCTTTGTTGTCTAGGTAACAATATCCGTGGATGGGATTCTGACCACCACAGGATATACACAAGAAGACTACACCATGCTAGGCTCTGATGACTTTTTCTATGTTGGAGGAAGTCCTAGCACAGCTGACCTGCCCGGATCTCCGGTTAGCAACAACTTCATGGGCTGCCTCAAGGAGGTAAACACCACTTTTGCGTGCAGTCTGATGCTGGTGGGTGTACATGATATGACTGGCTTCACCTTAGGACACCAAAACAGGCCCACACACTGACCTTGTCTTATCAGTTACACTTTGCTTTAGTTTGTTTCTCCTCCTTTCCTCACATTCTCTCACACAAACTTTATTTTTCCTCTGCCGCCTCCTCAGTGGACTCCTAATGTTATGCACACATGCACGGACAACAAAGAGGAACAGTGATCCTGAGATCAAGCAGTTTTTACAAGCAGTCACCCACCTGTCCCTGTCACACTTCAACACTTTAGTATTCTTCCATATTATTTTAAACCACTTACCTGATAAACTAATTTTATTTACCTTCAAAGAGCTATAAATGCACAACTGGGTTATAACCTATACTGTGAGAAAAAAACAAACAAAAAAACAGCACACAACAAGGCGCAGCACATCACTGTTAGACATATACACTGCCAGGTGATGTATTGCATTTAGCACGTATTGTATCTTGGATGCTCCATGGTTTAATAGGCCCTTTGAATCTGGCTCATGATTTACACTATGTCATTTGTCACTCCCCATTTAACTTATGCGTTCTAGTATTCTAGGAGTATGTATACAGTCTTTATCCCTAGAGATGAAGCAAGAGAGGGAGAAGAAGAAGTAATTTCTCCAACAGCAGGTTCATATGTTATACCTTTCACTTTACGCTGTATGGTAGTATTTTTTATTTTTGCTGGTTAATAGGGATTCTGACCTGAAGCATTTACTTCAGGAGACACCAGGGATATACAAAGATATCTACCAGGCAAATCTCCAAAGCACTGCAAAATGATCCATTCATTTATCTTTTAATTTCAAAAGCTGTTTCCCCTTTTGCTCGTCTCTCTTCTTTTTCATTTTTGTACCTTCTCTTGCTCCTTTGGTGTCCTACATTTTGTCTCTCACCTCAAGCGCAGGCTGTCGGCCTCACTGAACCTCACGGATTGGTGTGAGGCAGCTCTGTTTTAATGAGCAGGCCGGGTGCAGGCTACATGTCCACACACCATGTACAGCTCATTACAGGTCTGGTTGTTAAGGGGGGTGTCTTATTTAACTATATGTCTCTGAGGTGCTCTAGCTGTGGTGACAAAGAGAATGGGATCGGTGCACCATAAGCATTGACATCCGCCCCAGTGAGCTGTCCTCAGTGCACCTAACCACAGCGGCTGCTCTCACTGAGATCAGTGTACATAGCTGTGATTGTTCCAAGGAGATGTGAGACACGCAATTTCCCCTCTTTAATTTTCTCCTAGGGTCATTTATTATACTAAACCCTTTACGAGACAATGCAGGTGTCAATACCAAAAAAAAAAGAGTCTAAGCTCATAGACTGTAAAATCAATAGTTAGTTTAATTTACTCGGCTTTTAATTTGTCAATGGCATATTTAGTACATTGACGAAGCTCTCTGCATCATCTAATCCAGCCTGTTGAATTACACAGTAGCTCAGTCTCAGGTCATTTTCTGTGTCTATGTTGTGAAAACATATGAGCGACGGTTTAACAGCATGTGCTGTGGGCCCAGATTGATGGCATGTTCCAAAGTGGCTTGTTGCAGCATTCGCACAGATTCCAGTCTGAGTTGCCACGCCTGCCTGTTGGTTCTGATGGCAAAACAAACGGTGGTGCAGTAATAGCTCAGTTGTCACAGCCCGAGCTTGATGACAAATTAGTGCAGCACTACTAGTGCAGCACCAGTTGTAGCTCAGACCAAAGCTTCTTTGACTCTGAAAGGTGCCCTTTGTCTTGACTATAAAGAATTGATTTGAGTTTATTGGCTGTATCTGTTGCACCTTAAGTCTACATGACTAATGTTCAGCAGACAGAGCACAATTTCTTACTCTTTTTTTTTTTCTTTTTACATTATTTTTTGTGTCAGGAGATTTTTGTCAAATAACCTTTTTATTCCAATTCTGTTTCCAAAAAATCTTATAATAAGAAAATCCCTTTGGCTCTCAGTCACACAATACAATTTTTTTAAAATGAAGAATATAAAGATGTTGGGATGAAAGCCTGCTATTATGTTTCCTTTCTTTCCTTGCAATTAAATGCAGTCTGATACAGTCAGTCACAAAGCATCTACAAGAAAGTAAGTCTGAGCTTACCTAATTCTGATGCACCACTACGAGCTCTATCTACCTGAACAGTTAGACACAGTAGATCTGGCTCAGTGATAAACATAATGCTCCATGCAAATTCAATCCCATCGGAGGTGTCCCTGTTTTCAGGTGAATGCTTAGCATGGCAACAAATAAAGAACACGGGCAGTGTTTCCACAGCTGTAACTCATTTGATTTGTCCAGTTGAAAGCAATATAGATTTACTGTTAGAACTCCTTTGTTATGTAAATACATATCCACAGTCACCATAATGGAGCTATCTGTCAGCTGATGACCTTATCTACCAATTAGTATTGCTAGAGTGATGTGGAAGACATCACTGACTTGGCTTATGCCTGGGGGAGAAGTTCTTAAATATTAGTTGGGCCTCTGCTCCCTCGGCTCGGCAATATTGACAGCTTACTTGTCTTCATATTTGCTTTGCAGACTGCTAGACACTTTATGTTAAAACATTTCAAATTTGTGCGCGTGTGTATCTTTGTCTATGTTTGTGGTGAAGTAATTTTGCAACATCATGACCACACTGATGTTTTAATGAAAAAGTTTTGACATTCCCAAAAATGTTAATTAACTTCTCATATGGAAATTGGATGTTACTCGGCAGAGGGACTCTTGCTATTACAGCTGCACTTATACCAGATCCCCATTCATTATGGGGATTGGATAATGATGAGGTTATGGCTGTCTCTAATTTTTTGCAAGACTGTTGCCAATTACACAATACGGTAGCTACTTCTTAGTCTTTCGAGATATGTTTTGATCAATATTTTGAAGATTTACTTCACGAGCAGAATTTACTATGCCTCTTATGCTGCTTTTTATGCATGAAACAGGAGATTAAAGATGAGTTTCATACACAACAGTAAATAAAAAATGATCAGTCCAGACAAATTGGTCAGTTGATGTTTGCGCTATGTGATCACGATTCTCATCTGTGGTTAATTGGTATTTTAATGACATTATAGTTCATTCTTTGTAATGGGTTGCTACTGTCTGTCACTTCTGCGCCTCAGCTCTACAGCACTTGGCATCTCAAAGGTCACTGCACCAATGCATTTCATTTACTAAAGCAGTCTGATGCCAAACCCTGTCTGGTTTACATAGTCTGTGAATATAAACTGGTATTGATATGGAGGTTTTCTGCATAAAAAAAACATGTACAATTTTCTAAATTGTACAGTAAACTAAATGTTGTAATGTGCATGTGTATGCTCATTGCACTCATTTGCTTCAGAGAGGCATATCTATCATCTGCCCACTTTTATTCTAATCACGGGCTGCAACAGGGGCCTTAATCAGCATTTTAGTCCACACCTGCAATCAAGGCAGCAGATTTATCACTCTCAATCTCACTCTTCACACACAATCCCAGGAGATCCTACCTGATAGAATCATTTTCTCCATCCATTATCACTATTGTCTCTTAAATTGAGGCTGTCTGTTCTTTCGGTTGATGCTGATGTAAAAAGTCAAAATGGATGCCTCAACTATTCCCAGCCTGAGCACACTGTGCTTGTGTTGTGAAGGCTTCTAATTTAGAGCAAAGAAGGCAGGGTGATGCGAGTGACATTTGGTGTCATGTAAACCAAGATGACCTGCTTATGACACACTGTCCTGAGGATGTGAAAAGTCAGGACAACTGCTGTTCGACATATCCAGCTCATTAGCTATTGAAAGTAATTATACCTAGGAATTATTAGATTGTCTTCCTGATTGTTTGCAAATGACAAGTCTATCTTTAACTTCATATGTATGATATTTTACTGTATGTATGACTGTAGAATTTATTTTCTTTCTCTACTCTCCCTCAATCCAGGTTGTGTACAAAAACAATGATGTGAGACTTGAGCTGTCAAGGCTAGCCAAACTGGGTGATCCAAAGATGAAGATCCATGGTACTGTGGCCTTCAAGTGCGAGAATGTAGCCACTTTGGATCCCATCACATTTGAGACGCCAGAATCTTTTATCATCCTCAACAAGTGGAACGCTAAGAAGACAGGCTCCATCTCATTTGACTTCCGCACCACAGAGCCAAACGGCCTTCTCCTCTTCAGCCATGGCAAGCCGAAGCAACAGCCAAAGGATTCCAAGAGTCCTCAGACTTTCAAGGTAGACTTCTTTGCCATTGAGATGCTGGATGGCCATCTGTACCTACTGCTCGACATGGGCTCAGGAACCACCAAGACCAAGGCAGTCAATAAGAAAGTCAACGATGGCGAATGGTACCATGTGGACTTCCAGCGAGATGGCAGATCAGGTAGGTTTTAATACTATTAATGTGTACAATCTTGATGAAGGACATGTAACAGGAAGTTGAGGGCTATGGTGAGCTCAAAACAGCTTTAAATACAAACAATGCAGCTAAATTCAAAAAGTTGCTACCCATCAATGGTGTTGGAAAATTATCCAATGATTTAAGTTAATTATCATTAAAATTCAAACAATATGATTACACAAGTCTGGCATTTTTTGTGCGAGCTCTGCACTGTTGAGATAAATTATTTAACTGCAACAAAAATACTACTACTCATATACTACTAAGCTCATAGTTTACTTTTCTGTGCAAGAAAATATCCATTACCACACCAAGGCTGCTGCAAGGATAGTACATCAACACTGAAAATTAAATATTAGTCTCCACTAGATGCATGTTGTAAACAGTTCCAGCCATTTAATAAAAAACGGTTTCAATAGCAGTAACCTAACTTCACATGGTGGTACCTATGTGTCATATGTCGTGATTCCAGAGACACATATTCGCCACAAAATAACTTTCATGCCCCCTCTCCCGTTGTGTCCTCTAAGCCTCGGGTTGCTCTGCTCTGGTCCCTGTTGATTTGCTTATCTAAGCAGCAATTTGTTAGCGTGTGCTTAGAGCCAAGGCCTCGCAATGTCATGCTGCAAATTAGATATACCCCTTGACCATGTTTTCCACTCCATCTCAAGAGGTGGAAATTCGATTAACTGTTTCATTACCCCTCAAACCAGTATTGGGTTGTGGTCCAAATTGAGCTATTGTTAAAATAGCTTTAGAGTGCATTCATGTGGCTTTTTTAGAAAAATCCACTTTCAGCAGCATTAATCATTGAAAAATGTAAAATTAAATTAATTCAACCAATATTCTTCTTGAGGGAGCTGAATACAGTCATATACAGTAATACACAGTGCTGAGTGGCTTGGATTCAAATTAACATAACTGTGGAAAAAAATGTGGGTGAATTCTTAAATAACATAAATCTACAGCATTTAGTTATGGTAGACCAAACTATAAGAAACATTGTCTTGCTAAATTAGATTGTGTTCATTATCTGTCTAGTAACCTCCAATCATCCACCCCCACATACTTACACACAGTGCGTACACAAAAGCTATCGAACATCTTATTCTGTTAGCTCGCTGACTCTCTCTGTCTACCCTGCCTAAGTTTCCATGGAAACAGGAGGTGGTCTCTCCCAGGACTGAGACAGTGACTGCACAGTGCTGTGCTGAGCTGTGCACTAATGACATTTCAGAATAACTTTTCTTCCTTTCCTCAAGTCTAAGGCATCAACACTTACAAGGGGACATAAAAGGTCTCTGCGTTATGATAACTTCCCATGTGAGAAGAGTCACAAAATGGCCAGAATGAAGAGACACAGTGTTTAAATTCACAAAGCTATTTTCAAATTAACCAGCGTTGTTTTAGCTCTGCTCAGCCTATAATTTTAACATTTTAAGTTCTGCAAGTATGCAGTCCTCCTAAATCTAAAATCTTGTATCTCAGCATTTGCATGAGCTGCACAAGGCACTATTGTTTGCAGTGTGTAATGATGTGTGCATGGCACCTCAAATGAAAGCATTATAATTTATGCACTTCTTTCTGTACGGAAAAGGCCTCACGCGATTTCCATTCCCACAGGATACATGTAATTTTAATGGTGCATTAAATAGCAGATTTGTGCAAATTGAGCAAGACAAAAAACTTCATTGGCTTTTCTAAGAATATATTTTTATGTCTTTTCCCATAAATTATCACAACATATTGATATATAGTTGATGTTGAGCTTTGTAAAACAGTTTATATAGTTTATATTATATCTCATATTATTTAGTCAAACAAATAGTTAATTTGTGGACAGAGACATCTTCTGATAGAAAGGTACTGCATGCTTTCACAATGTAACCAATTTGTTACCTTTATGAGAGCCTGAATGAACATAATCACTCCCTGCCTATTCAGTTTTAATAGTCCACATGTGAAGCCCAATAAAACAACACAGTCCCTCCTACGACATAATGCTAGCTTGGCTCTTGTAGGCTATTATACACCCCAGCACCCTTTTGTTATATGTTTTAATATTTGATTGAATTAAGGTAATTTTAAAACATAAGCAAACTAATCCCCGGAAAGCATATGGTGCACTTGGCTTTTCGTCTGTGTGTCAGATTTTTCATTAATACACACCACCAAGCACATCACTCAAAACAGAAGTGTAATACAACAGCCAGACGTAATTATCTGCAGCCGGGTCCTCCATGTGCAACACTTCCTGCAGCCGTGACAATGGCGGATAATGATCCCTGCCCTATTTAGTTCAGCTGGCTCTTCCTGCAGGAAGCAACCCTGTAAATGGACTCTCGCTCTCAGACAGCATCTTCTAACCTCAATGCATTAGAGACGCTAAGAGACACTCTGCTTTTAAGTGAGGGCCTCTAGACTGGGAGTGCCGTAGGTCACTCATCAGAGACATTACACGGACATTGCTCCGTTGTAGCTCCCACTTCCTGCCAGAGCATGCACACCACTACTCCACAAACAAACGTGCACATGTGTACAGTACACAAACAGACTTTTGCACACACGCACACAGTCATATAGGCAACACATCAGCCCCCATCCTCACAACCTACTCACAAGCTTCTCTCTCTACAGAGAATCCAATCACATAGAGAGATTTGGCCGTATCGCCCTAACTGGATTGTAGTAATCCCCTGTCTAACATGTTTTGGGGATGTGTGAGTGGGGTTATGGGACATCATGCCAAGTTGAGCCTGGCTGCTGATGCAGAAAGTGTGAGAGAGATTTAAGCTGTCATTTGGACCCCTGCCTTCAGGTTTGATGATGGAGTACCACTTACGGGTCAAGCCGTAGAGAAAGAGAGGGAGAGATAGGAGTGTGGTCGAAGTGTTTTAAAGTTGGCTAGAATGCTGATCTTTGTCATCATTACTCATCCTCATTTATTGCCTGCATCATCATTTTGATCAACCCTCTTAAACTGTACACCCTGTACTTGCTTCTTAAGGTATTATTTGCTGCTGTGCTCTCTCGTCTGCTTTCTTATCTGTCATCATATACCCCTCCCTCATCTTCTTTCCAGACATCTTTATCTCCATGTTCCCATCTTGTTCAGTATCCGTCTCCTCCTCTTTTATGCGTGCTAGCTTTTGCAGAGACACGTCCCCTTCCCCTTTCGGCTATGAATACTGTTCCAAACATAGGCGGTCCTGCAATGTGTGTTATGTTTCTCATGCTGCTAGCCTGGTGATGGCACATGTCCCCATGGGATTGTATAGTGCCTTCTGACTTAACATAGCTTGACTGTGTTTACACACTTCCTTACAGGACTGTGACAAGTCAGCGGAGCACTCTGAGCAGACGCCTGAAAGATGCTGACATGCCTCTCTTGTCTGCCGCTTACATCAATTTAGACAGACACGGTTTCCGTTGACTTACAGCATCCTCGTTTGCTGTTCACAACTGTAATAATACTTAAGTATGGATACCACAGGATTTAAATGAGCCATTAGATGATGACTCCTGAAGTATACACTTTGTGAATGGATCATTTAAAAAGCAATGCCACAAACCAAATGTATTTCATACTACAGCTACTATATGGTGACAAGATCTGACATAAGTGGAGTGTAGATACTTCCATCACAATTCACGCTGGCCACACTGATGCTCGTTCTTCAGCCGGGCACCTGCTCTACTCCGAGAAAAGTTTCCTTGCTAATGAGTTTGATGTAGTGAGCTCGTTAGCTATAACCTGAAGGGAGCTGTTCTGGCTGCGTGACGGGTGGCCTTTGCCAAGTGTGCAAAGCTTGGAAGTCACAACAGCTGTGGCTGGAGAGAGCAGGGGCAGTGGGTGGCGGCAAGAAAGTGCCAGAACAGATGCCTGGGGCCAAGACCCCGAGAAAAGAGCTGGAACGTGTTAGTGGGACCAGGTTAATCATTGTGCACTAGGTCCTTAGCTGTCTCTCTTGAGCACGTTTTGCAAGAAAGCTGGCTCACCTTCGCTACAAAGAACATACATAACCAAGATTGTTATTCGGTTTTAGAGTGTTTTCTTCTGTTGCAGCCTTTCTTCAGATTTGACATGTCAAAAAGCGAAGCAAATAATGAATTTTGTGCTTTCAATGAGAAAAGACATACAGATATTTATCACACGTATAATTAATTGTAATATGTATATTGATGCATGCTAATGGTAGCTGTAATGAAATGTGAAAGGCCCCATTTAATGTCTAATGTGTCTCTAAAATGTGCCAAGGTGCCCTGCTGAAAATTCATGTGTGGCTTAGGGCTTGTTTCCCCAACATAAACACTTTGACTGGAAAAGTAACGTAAAAGCAGCACTCTTCTACATACAAACAGTTAGGACTGTGCCATGTTGCCCAAGGCAATCAGCTAATAGCTCCTTCATATCTGCCATGGCATGCATCTGCCACTCAAAATGCAAATTATGACTATATGGCAATTTTATTTTTGAGCATCCTTATGCTACTATTCATCTGCCATTCTCCCCAGGCAGTGGCCTGTGCGGATCCTCAGCAGCACGCTATATAGATTACTGGACGAGGATGCGGGCTGTGGAGGCAGCCACCATTAATTAAAGATCCACAATGGCTCCTGCACTGAGAGTAACAGATCCATATACAAATTAATCACCCCGGCCTGAGTCCCACAGTAAGGCCTTCCTCTCCACAGTTTTACAGTCCAGTCATGTCCGCTGTTGTTTACCGTGCTCCAGATCGAGAATTAAACCTGAATGAGAGCGATAAATCATGGTGGGGAAACACACAAACTCCCATTGCAGGTTTATGTGTTGGAGAGGCAAACAGAAGGAGAGACAGGGTGAAAAAAAACACCCTGCAGTCCGTTAATCAAGTTCTAAAAGATGGCTATGATGTTTTTTTGTTTTGTTTGGTTGGTTGGCTGAAATGATAGAGGGGGCAACGATTTTTCTTTTCCTCTCCTTTCTTTTTTATGACCACTGCTTTATAGATATAGGAGATTTATTATGGGAAATCCACTGAAAATGAAGAGGATACTCTTAGGGATCCCAGATTAGGCTACTAATAGACTAGCTGTCTTGTGATTAATGTGTCTTATCAACACTCATCAGTCATTCTAAATGAAGAAAATCCTGACCCTGTCCAGATGGATAACACTAATTAAGCTAATTTCTTCATCAAACCATCTTTAAATGGGTCGTACTACATGTTTATGTTTCTCCAGGGTAGGTAGTGTCTTTTTGGCATCTTCAGTCAGCAATAGGTGTTATAATCTGTCCATCTGGTGAATAGCCTCGTAGTTGTTGAAAAAAAAAAAAAAAAAACTTATCACACTGTATCTTCTATTTTTTAGGTACCATCTCTATCAACACCCTCCGTACTGCCTACACAGCCCCTGGAGAAAGTGAGATCCTAGACTTGGATGACAATCTGTACCTTGGGGGTCTACCAGAGAACAAGATGGGGCTGGTGTTCCCCACTGAGGTGTGGACAGCACTACTCAACTATGGCTACGTGGGCTGCATCCGGGATCTATTCATTGATGGACAGAGCAAGGATGTCCGGCGCCTGGCAGAGGCCCAGAAGGCTGCCGGGGTCAAGCCCTCCTGCTCTAAGGAACCTCCCAAACAGTGTTTGAGCAACCCCTGCCAAAACAACGGGGTCTGTAGAGAAGGCTGGAACCGCTACGTCTGTGACTGCTCCGGAACTGGATACCTGGGACGCTCCTGTGAAAGAGGTAGGTTCTTTGTCTCATTCTGTCTACCCGGATGTTTCAAAGCATATAATTTCTGTCCGATGTGCATAATCTGGATTTGTCAGTGAGAAATGCTGATGATGCTACACAGCGACACACTCACTATGTGTCTTGATGCATGTTTTTTTTTTTCTTTTTATCTAAGCTGATGGTTGAACATCAGCAGCTCTCAAACAGCAAACCTGAAAGCAATATACAACAAGAAAGAAGGTGTGCATGCGGAGATAGACAGAGAGGCAAGCAGAATAAGTCAGGGAGTGTTGACTGGCTGATGTTAGACTATGTTGAGTGGCAGGTGACTGATGCACCACTGAGACGCTGCTGGTCACGTCCACCATGCACACTAGCCTGTAAATTGGCTGTCTTCTGCTAACCATTTGGCTCATCAAACCACTCGCTCATGACCAGACCTGGTGCAGAATACTTATCCCATTCTCCTCCAGAGAAGAGAAATAGGAGACGTGAATGTCACACAGTGAACTCTTTTGGCTCCATGAGCTTCCATCAGCTGGAACACACGTACACCTGACTCTCGAGGAGTGTATCACATGGAAAGTATGGGTGTTCGTATTAAAAAAAAAGAACTGTTAGTAGAGTTATGACATTATAAACATATATTTACGTCTTTGTCTATAATGTAGTCTATTTGCTTGAAGTTATCCCTGTGACCGTCTTACTAAACTGGCCTTCATGCTCCACTGCAGCTCCTTTTTACTGCATTTATATTTTGTTGTTAGCGTCTGTAATGTAGCAGAAAATAAGAACGAGTTATAAAGAAATTTCTGCTCACTAATGCGAAGCTCAGCATGGCCCTGTTTTTCTGGCTGTTCAATATTAACTTGTTGGCCTTTTTGACCTGATGATTGCCCTTTGACCTGGTTGATTGAAATCTAGCTGGATTAAAAAAAAAAAAAACCAGCTGTGTGAGGAAATCAATTCTTTCACTTATGGTTTGCTCTGAGGCAATTATTATGTGGCTAAAATGGGAATTTCAGGCTTATTTATATAATCAGACAGAGTGAGTGAGATGTGTGGATGTACAGTTCATTCACCAAAGAGAGATTAGCAATATTAACTCATATTAATATCCCAGGATTTGGGCGTAATGAAAATGAGTTTAGAGTCTGATTATTCATTCTTCAGCCATTGATGAGTGGCTTAATGACATGTTTATTTTGTATTCATGAATCAATAAGAACCAAGTACATCAGCTGAAGTGGATATTAACTGCATGTAAAGCTACTGTATACAGCCGGCTATTAATATCAACACAAATATTACCCTCGACCGTGTTTACAATAAATCCTTATAAATCCAGAATGTCAGGATTGCTCTCAAGTGGTAAAGTTATTATGCTGCAGCAGCATGCACGTATAGAATCTTCATCATGAAATCTCACCGGAGCGTTAGCAGCAAATGAGCAAAAACAGTTAACATATGCATAATCAAGGCAAATGTCAAAAAGAGCCCAAGCATGTGACACCGTTATCACAGCGTGATGCATCTGCACAGGAACGACAGCAGGGACAGGTTTTCTCATCGAGAGAAAAAATTAACTCCAGTTGGAATGTAACACGTCCCACACACTCGCATGTGTCATCTCTACATGTGCTTGGCTTCTCTCTGTGCTCAAGTCATTCGCCTTGAAAAACGGTGTTGCTAAATATCCTGTAATTGGGATGTAGAATATGTCTGAGATGCTAATGATACGGCCGGATGCTGATGGAAATCTGCTGAGTCAAATGGAAGCAAAATAATACAAAAGCACACGATACCAGAGAGATGTTGTATTTTCGGCCGTGCTGTTATGAATGCAGTTTATTCAGTCATGAATGTCTCATGATGTGTGACAATTGTTGTGATTGCAGTGATGTAGGAATATTTCGACAAGAAAATATGAAAGAGAGAAACTGAATCTGCTCCATCTCTAATAAATGTGTCAGTTAGGCTTGGCTGTGCACATGTGCACTTCCATTCCAGCTAATGAGTTGACAGGAATTAGGGCATAGTATATGAGGGAGGTGGAATAGGCATGGGATACAGATCGTTTCACTTCAGTAAGATAATTACTTATACGGATTCAAAAAGATGTAATCTACTCTGACCTCGGCTGAAAACAGAAGCAGAAAACTGCAGCTCTGCGTTTGAAACCACTTCACATCAAAGTTCTGCATGTTACACAGGCCTCTGCCACTCTGACCCCATCTCCCAACACTCAAGCTTCTCGCGGCATCTCTGCTCCTCTGTCCAACTCCCTTGTTTTGTTGCTGTCTCGTCTCTGTGTATGAGACTGGCATCAACGGGAGTGTGTGTGTGGGAGCAGTGGTACGGAGGACGGGCCCTGGCATGCTGCCAGCTGTTTTGATGGCTCCAGATTGCCTCTGCGCTGGTAGGATGGAGCGGGCACCGGCAGGCCGAGGAGCTGTCAAAAGAATTACCCCAGCCCTCACTTATCCATGCATGGTGTACCACCCGGTGGCAAAATACAGCTACTGCATATGGCGGAAGAGGAGGACGACGACAACGAGTGGAAGGAACAGGAGGTGGAGCTTCGGAAGAAACCACGGAGCTATTCGCCCTATTTTGAGAGATTTTAATTAAGCAGACAAAGCAATTTTCCCCGTTGCATCCCAAATGTCTTCCCCTTCATTGTTCCTCCAGTTGCTAATTAGCCCAAATATTAGTCTTCCAGTGTGAGGCTAAGGCAGCCTCCCAGATGGTGTAGTAGGTGCGTTGCAGCACATGCAAGTATTCCCTAATGAGGTATGACATGCTTGATACCAACACTGACAGCACCTGCATTATTTCACACGGACAGCTGCTGCAGATTGATGTTTACTTATACACCTGCGATGAATAAAGATAGATGCTGTATCAATATCCAGATCAATAGTATGCTCACCGGACACCGCATGTGCCAGACATACATAAAGATACATACTTGCTAAGGGTGGCAGACACTTTGCACAGTGCCTTTTCCTGCTTTTACATGCCCCTGAGTGTTTTATGAGCTCAGCATCTTATTTATTTTGTTGTTAAATACAGTGATTCTACACATTCCTTTGGAAAGCCTCATTAACTGGAATCAATAATGCTGGATCGAATTATTTTCAGTATCTTCAATAGGTGTCACGTCATTTCAATAGAATACAGGATAGAATTTTTTTAGTGTGTGAATTAGCATAACAATAGAAAAACTTGTTCTTTTAGCACATTCATTGCTTTTCAGAGCATAATGCCATTTGCCACTGGCCCGAAGCTAAAGCCAAGAGGTGCAGAATGTTATTGCGTAATTGTGAAATGCCCTCTAGTTTTAGCATTAACGTGCATTTTAGCCATGCCCTTTGACAGCACACTACGTGTTAGTCACCATTCACCACACAATATAGTCACAGATTAGAGAAAACTGGTCGTCTCACAGCCTTAAGCGATGTACACAGATGTGCAGAACATTTGTTAAAAAAACATGTAAAATGCAACTGTAAGACTGCTCAGGGTTGATTTTTCTGGAGATATAAGCATGTATTGTGGAATGAAGGTTTGATGAGGAGTCAAATGTGTTTAAATTCACAAACCTGAGGAAAGGAATTCAATGAGTCTCGTGGTTTTTGTCAAAAGACTACGTTTAGGCTGTACATTACAGCTTTTGATGTCTGGTTTCTCCAGCTTCCTATAATAGGTCTTGTAGGAGAGACCTTGATAGCACAGCAAAGAACAAAGACTGAAGATTAACTTGTAAATCATTAAACTAAGTGGTAATTCTCCTTTAATAGTCTCAATGGGCTGAAAAACCTAATTCGCACATACTGAATCTTTACCATCTTGGCTGTGGCGTGTATTCCTGACAGCACTTGCTGAAGTTGCAGATTTCAACACTCCGAACGGACACAGTGATCCATTTTCTATCTTTGCTCTCATTTCATAGCCCTGATGAAGTTGTTGTATAGACACAGAGCAGCAGGAGTGAAGCTGGCACACGATGATGCTGTTTCTTTCTGTATAGACACAGAGTAGTTTCCATGTCTCTGGAAATCTACTTAGCTGGCAGGTTGTTTTCACACATTTAATAGTCAGTGAATCTATTTCTTGGATTTGTATACTAAGATACTCAAAGAGGGCTGCGGTGAAGAAGACATGAGCAGCTTTGAATTATTTATGATATCTCTGAGCCATGAAAACATTTTCCAAAAGCCTTTGGCAGGTGTTTTCCAGCAAATTTTGAATTGGATTGGGCCTGGCGCCCTGATACTCTGGGACATCACAATCCTGTGACATGCTGACAGCTCTCCCTTCCTACAGAGCCTGTTCTCCTTGGGGGAGAATGGAAGAAGAACTGTGTGCTTGTCTACTCTCCCTTGTTAGTAGCATAGCCTTATTTGTTACTTCTGTAAGTGCCCCCCCATCCCGACCCCCTTACACCACAATCACTGCATGTTTTTGTAAAAAAAATCAGAAAACAATGTTGCATTGTGCTTTACAAGACGAAAAATGAATGCTTGGTTTAGTTTGGTATGCTCCATCTCCCCTCTGACAGCCTCCTGTTGGGTTGGCACAGACAGAAGCTCTAGCTTCAGTCCTCTCAATTTATTTTGATATTAAACACAGGAGTGCCGTTAAAAATGAGTTGGCATCCAGGATTGGATTTTTGACAGGTGCTCACTTTGCATTAAGTAATGATTCGCTCATATGCCATTCTCCATATTTTCATATCTATCTGGACTTTGCTTATTTATGGCATTTCAGACAACCTCTTATATGAATCTCAGTAGGGGCGACATCTTGGACGAAATGCAGTATTTACTCCAGTTGTGATTAATGTGATCCATCTATCTAAAAACTAGATAGACTAAAAAAAATTATGTGAATAAAATGTTATTTATTTATGTGAGCCTGCAGAGGGTACATCACATCATTACTTTTCTTCTAACCCTGATTTTTGGTAGGCGTCTGTTTTTACAATAACGGCAGTCAATCGATGCTCTGTGCTGTTCACCATAGTTGATAAATAACATATCATTGTTGACAGAATGCTACATCCTTGAAGAGAGAAACACATTTTCATCACGATTAGTGCGTGTGTTCGTTTGTTGTCTTGTGTTTTGTCTCCGTTTTACCTTGAGCATATGTTCTCAAGTATAATGGATCCCATTTCAGACTCAGGCATTTTATAAGGGGTTGGGTTCATGCTGTGGCAGGAATTCTATACAGTGCAGCACTCAGAACTGTCACTCATTGTTTGGCAGTAACGATTTCCGCATCCCATCCTCCCAGCGTAAACATTCACCTGGACAACAGACACTTACAGTTTATTTGTGTACAGTATTAAGCATATAGTTACAGGCATGGAGAAAACATCAAATACTGCTACTAAGAAGTGCTCTCTAAGTGCCAGCTAATATTACAGTGACAAACATTTTCAAGTATCAGGAGAGCTTGAACAGTAGCTCCATTTTTCCTGGCATCTGCTAACAGTTTCTAAATGCAGCTCTTTGCTTTAGCTGCCTGGCAGGAAGCAGACAGTTTAGCAGTGAGAACTCGTTTGTCACACGCCCCTGTCATCTGCAGCATACCCCGGGAGGGCGTGGAGAAATTGGATTTGGGTGAGGAATGTGACGGAGTCATCCCAGGGGATGGATGTGACATTGGCTCTGTGTGACGAGGAAGTGGTGATGAGGTGGTGTGTGTACATTGGTACCCTATTGGCCCCGCCACTCTCCATCTCCCGTCCCTCCAACTGGGCTTCTATCTGTCTCAGTGCTGCAGCTGCAGTAATGGCTTTGTTATTGGGTTATGGTTTAGTTACACTACCGGAAATGCTGTTACAACCTCCTGCCAGCGTTAAACAATCTCCCCAGCATTTCTCCAGGCAGCTGCCTAATGCTTTGAGTAAATGCAGTCACCCTGAGCAGAAGCTCGATATTCAAGGTCCACAGACTATTACGATTCTGTCGCCGTTTGTGTTTTTGCCTCAGTCAATATCAATTTGTCCTTTTGTAGTTTGTCACTGTTATATTGCAGATACAGAAATTGTGGATGCAAGGCTGCCACTTGTTCTCTAGTAAAACCAATACAAATTGTGTGTATTGATGGAGTTTGTATCTGTTTGTCATGATGTGTTTGTGTTTTGTCTTGGCTTCATACATTGTGTTTTCACTGATGGAGGCCACCACATAAATTGGCACAGAGTAAGAGAGGGCTCAGACTTTTCAGGGAGTCGGGGTAGCTGTCAGCTGTAGTACACAGTGTAACGTGATGCTAGACTTGTGACACGTCTTCACATACTGCTCCTGGAAGGAATATTTGTGTCCATGCCATTTAGGAGTCACTTACTCTGTGAGTTTTGAATCGACCCATAGATTTTGTACTGCTTTTGTAATTCTAGTGGCCCTAATTGTTGGATTCATCTGCATTCAGAATGCCCAGAGGTGTCTGCTGTCAGAGGCACAGTTGTCTTCCCTAACAAACCTGCAGAGCACATGTCTGAGACACTCTTGCATAACTGTAGCGTCTCCGTGTTTGGCAACTCCATGGTTTAATCATTCCTCTATGAATGGACTGCATACTGGATGACAAGTCAGCGCAGGCTGCTAGGCTTGCAGTAACAGCATTTGAGTGCATTTGTCTAACAGACACGTAAGAGCCTTTCTCATTGCCTGTCTGGCGACCTCCAAATACATATTTACTCTTTAATATCTCCTTCGTAATGTATTTCTTTCAAGTCAAAACACTTAAATGTATCCATAGGACATCATTTAAAGCTGAGCTGACAGCTCTGGTCACTGGTTTCACCGTGAAGCTGCTGCACTCCATTTTACCGATCACTCATCCTTTTTTTTTTTCCTGCTTATTCTCCTCGCAGAGGCAACCATCCTCAGCTACGACGGCAGTAAGTTTATGAAGGTCCAGCTGCCAGTGGTGATGCACACAGAAGCCGAGGATGTGTCTCTGCGCTTCCGCTCCCAGCGAGCCTATGGCATCCTAATAGCCACCACGTCTCGGGACTCTGGTGACACCCTGCGTCTAGAGCTGGAGAGTGGCCGCGTCCGCCTGACTGTCAATTTAGGTAACGCCTTGGACGTACACGGACTGCAACGGCAGTCAGTCACGTGTCTCGCTCACACACAGTCTCTCACACACTCGCATATACATATTTTGAATAGAAGGAGAAGGTGTAAAAGACTTTCAATGGCAAGAGTCTGCGGCTCTCCGCTCACTGCCAGTTGAGCGCACAGCTGCCGGAGCCCAGCAGGGAATGCTCGCTTCCCACTCCATCAACTAGCCTCAAATCAACATCCATACATGTTTATTACTCAGTGCAATCTGTCCTAGTGTTGTTAAATTTAACATATATTAATTTATCATTCATATGAGGAAGATGAGTTTATTTATAAAAAAAAAAACACAACTCTTCTCAGCTTGTAGTTACGTAATATGATGCAGCTTTTAATTGAGTTCAGGCCAATCAGCACTCTGCACACATGTTTTTTAATCAACTGTTCATATATGGAGGAATGCATGACTCCAGCTGTGTCTTAAATGAGCAGAGGAAAAGACATGTCCCCCCCCGCCCCCCCTGTGCCTAAAGCGAAAAGAAAATTGAGGACAAAATGGAAGAGTCTGTGAGTTTGTGTATGTGTGCTTATTTGCTCTGGAAAGAATCCAATGATGCCTGTGAAAAGTTTGATATCTCCCAAACAGAGCCATGCCGCACAAATGATAGCCATCTATTTCTCCTTTCCACTGGCTAAACAGAAATGGGCTCCCTAAGCGAAGCCATTTAGCGGCGCATACAAAGTAGGCGGTCTTTGTCTGCTATGAACTACAAGGAAGCTCATGTCCCATCACAGAAGACACAACAGCGCCTCACACCGACAGGGCTGACAAGTCAGATCATTGATAGATGTCCTCTAAAGAAAACAACAGGTCACCATGTTTTGTTTTCTTTTGAATTATCTTTGACACATTTTAGTGTTTTTGAGTTTGTCCCCAGGCATCAGCCCTTGAAGGCTGTCTTCCCTCCGCCCCTCCTTCAAAAAGCAGAGCATTTCCTGTAAGGGCAGGCTAGTGTTGGTCTCTGGCTGTTTGCGACCACTTTTCTGCTGTGGTTGACAACACACGACAGGCAGGGCCAAATGGGAAGGAGGGGGAGGGGAGTTCGATCTGGGTCACCTTTCTCAGAGCGTGGCATTAGCCGAGCCTTAGGAAACACAGAAGTAAAAAAAATATACATTTATATAAAGATGCAGAAATAGTGGCAGTCTATATTGCTTATCTGTGTGCTAGAAGATTAGTTTATGTGTTATTGCATTGGTGGTAATGAACAGCTGTTGTAGCAGGATCAGGATAATCATTAGTTGTTACCAGAAGAAAAACAAATGCATAAATAATGGTACGATATTTAAACTCCTTCATTTAACCTATCACTTAGAATTACATTAAATAGTATCAGCAAAAAATCTACTTTGTATGCTGTTTGGCAGTGGTCATCACTCACAAGTAGATATAGATAGTTAGACAGAGAAGCCGAGATGGAGAAATTCAGAATACCTTCCAGCTGGCCCTGTCTGACCCTGACCGGAATCTGATGCTCTCATACTGTAGATCATATCCTAAAAATGAACAGACAAAAAAAAGACCATGAAAAAAAAAAAAAAACATATAACTAAACCTCATCTCAGATTTCATGTTCGGTTGGAACATTTCTTTAAACCATGCTGTGCTCCTTTGGCACAGCTACACTGCAGTGCTTTTTACCAGCTTGCTGCAGCTCCGGGGCCATGGGTGAGAGCATCAGAGGACGGGCAGTGTCTGTGTGTTTGTCCCCAGAGGGGTGGACTGTATGCTTTAATGATGTCTGCAGCTGTAACGTTGAAAGATGAATTTATCTCTCATCTATTCTTCCCCATCTAGATTGTATCAGGATTAACTGTACTACCAGTAAGTTACTGTTCACCTTTCTTCTTCTTCTTCTTCTTCTTCTTCTTCTTCTTGTTCTTCTTCTCTAACTCTTGCTGTTTCTAGACATTCATGTTTTAGTCTCAAAAAGTGTTGTATGTTTACAATTTCTTCTCTGCAGCCACTAAGTGATCCTGACATTAAAATCCCCCAGAGCTGTGGCAATTCAATCAGTGCACTATAGAATACATCTGACTTGCACCTTGCATTTGACATAGACATTACATTTTATCAGAGCCCAAGAGCTACGGCTACATGGTAACTGCTCGTTGGTGCTGTGCGCATCGGCTGTCCAGGTGAATAATGAGCACCGCGGAGGACATGGAGGGAGGCTTAAACTAATGACGAACACAAATATGGCAGTCAGCTGTGATTCCACACATTGAGTTGCTTCTAATTAACAAACCTCTTCACTCATGAATTCAGGCTAAAATCATGCTTTAGAAGTGCAGGTATTTTAGACATTCATGGTTCCCCTGTCTCCCCCCTCCTCACTTTTCTTCTTTTTTTTTTTGTTTCCTTTCTACTTTACTATT
Organism: Protonibea diacanthus; assembly: GCA_028641955.1. Classification (NCBI taxonomy): domain Eukaryota; kingdom Metazoa; phylum Chordata; class Actinopteri; family Sciaenidae; genus Protonibea; species Protonibea diacanthus. The sequence goes on from CM053989.1 coordinate 15,197,601, forward strand.
TCACGCCAGTTGTAAATTGATGAGGCCATTCAAGGCACAGAGGAAATACAGAGTGTGATTTTATTATTCTCATTAACCTGCCTCACAGAGCAGAAAGAAAGGGATAAAGAGAGAGGGAGAGAGAGAATAGATCTTGTTGTGGGATTCGCGGTGGATGTATGTGTGTGTGTTTGTGTATGTGTGTGTTTCAACACAGAGGTTACATTGCAATATTTTGGGAGGTAAATATCCCTGACATTTATTATTCAGGAACAGTGATGAATTAATAATTACCTTGCTGGAGTCATAATACGTGAGCCTTCTTCCTGTTTAATGATTCTGAAGTGGCAGGCAGCCTCTCCATATCAGTAAAAACCAACAGAAATTAGACAGTTTAAGCTCTATAATAAAGTGTCACATACTGTATATAGGGACACGTTGTTCTCTCTAAAAACACAAGTGTTGAATCTCTTTGTGTGTGAAGTGCGTTACAGTATTCGAAGGTCATTGCCTGATGAGAAGCGGAGATTTACACAATAAACGCCTCCGCACAGAATCACATGATGTGACCTCTAGACATGCCTCTGTGAGCCAGCCCTTCTTAACACCTTTCTAAATGCTAAATAGCATTGTTCATGCATCTTGGATTGCATCCCTTGTTTGTGTATGCAAATAAACAGCTCTAAGCTCTAATTCCCCCTTCCAATACTTTAAAAGGTCATTCTTGGTTTTGAGTAGTGTGGAGGCATAATGTGTGCATACATGGACACCAATGGATGTTATACTAATATCTGCTATGCGTTTGACTGATTACTTTAGTTATTCAGTTTTTCTTTTCTGGTATTTTACAATTACATTTAGTCGCATGCATTTGTCTGCTAAAAATAGATGGGGGCAGGATGAGTGTAGAACTGGTGGATTTTTTTTTATAAAACACACGGTCTTTAAGATGTGGAGTGCAATAGTTGCTTTTGTCACTAGCATCAAACAGTGTAGTGTACAGCAGTGTGTCCTAATAGGCCGGCTTATTTTACATAGGCTGTGGGAAGAGTGCAAAATGAAAAATTAACAAAAAGCAGTTGTCTGTTTTGAAGTCATTTTTAGCTGATATGTTATATTGGTCTGAATTCTGTTTGTGTACATTTTACCTCCATCAAAATAATAGTTTTAAGTTACACTGTGCTTAATTGTCATATTTGCAGAATTAATTGATTTAATTGATTATTATTATTATTATTATTAATTAATTGATTGGTTTTGTAGAAATATACTGCAGATTTCTTCCATAACTAATCTACAAGTCTACCAGTCATGCCAAAGGTAAAGCTAATGTTTAAGTAAAATTGAAAAAAAAAAAAAAAAAAAAAAAGCCGGAAACGGCAGGTTTTCTGTAATACTGCAGATCCAGACCTAATTGTGTCATAAGAAAATGTTTAACCAGAGTTCTTGGAAGGAACTGTGTTAAGCCAGTGCATTTCCACTTATGAAGAGTTAGCGTTTAATTCATTTTTTTTCTAGGTTGTTATTTTTCTCTGTGTTATTTTTGTCCTCTTTTTTTTCTGTGTTAATTAATGTGTCTTGTCAGGCGCTGCAGCTCCGGTCAGCTTGGTGGATGAAGAATTTCAGCACCGACTCAAAGAACACATCACTGTCAATTAGGGACCTAGGCTCCCTGGGGCTGCCCAGAGCTGTCTGAAGAAAACACTGCCACTTCGACTTAAACACTGTTAACAGGCAGTGACTGACAACAAACTAAAAATATGAACTAAAAATATCTTGTGACAGATTGGCTTTTTTTTTGTCTGCCATTCCAGTCTTCTATTATTCATTAACTCGAACTGCAGGATAATCACAATTTACAGTGTAGCCAGGATGTGGTGATGAGGGGAACTTTATGTGATTATTCTCTCCATGACCTTCTTGAGCGACATCCCAAGGCTCCTTACCTCTCATAATTGATCTTTTCCACGCATCAATCATTCATTTTTGACTTGTTTACTGTGAAAGAGCTGCAGGAGATTCTTTTACATGGATATTACACCTGTGTGCATGTTGATGATGGATGAGCAGGTGATTTAAGGGGAGGATGCATAGAGGGTGAAATATGTGCATACTTATGAGTTGAAGATTTATATTTTATTGCCATTATTACTGAACCCTTGTAATGTATATATTTCAAAAGGTTTAATACAAATTCAAATTCCAACATATTTCGTTACACACTTCACTGGTTTTGTGGTTAGATTTAAACATGTCATCTAGATATAGAATTACCACTAACGTTTTATTGGCCATTCATTTTACTGTATAGCTAAAATCTTGCATGCTGTTTGTGTTCAGACCAGTAATCAAACTCTCTGGCTTTAGAGTAAATTAGAGTAGAGATTTCTTGGAGAAACCTCTCCAGCTTCTTACAACAACCAAGTATTTACCCAACATTTAGTGAAATCCATTTTAATAGTGCTTAACTTAATGTTGGGAAAGGTTAAAGAGGCTTGTTTCCTAATCTTTGGTAACAAAAGACGGCATGAATCTCTGTGTCTGAAAAATTGTAGTGTAGAGGAGCAAGTGTGAAGATATTAAAATATCCCTCATCATGACAGCATAAAGCTTGATCTATGAGGTTTTTGTCAGGAAATTATTGGTTTGTGGACCTTGCAACAACCTTCTCCCTAGAAAATAAAAATAATAGTCATCTTTTTTATGACACTTTTTTATCTAACAAATTTGACTCTGGGAAATAAAATATAGATTTTAAACATAAAATACCTTTGCCTCCTCTACCAAAAGAATTAGGACTCTCCTCCCTTCAGCCAAAATAAAATTACAATAGCTAAATTATATTAAAATTAAAACCTTATTATGTTTCTAGTATCCAGTGAAGGGAAAGAACAGTGAGGTGCTTGGAATTAAAGAGCAATTATGAGGAGGTTCTTTATGGTTGCACTGAATTAGTTTCATAAAGAGCCTAACACATTGGCTCACTGGTCCTTGTAACAAACTACTTAAATTAAAAACTGGGAATAAACATTGACATCCCCCAAAGTTTCAGTATGCCGAGGGGCTTTCCTGTCAAGCCAGCAGGTAATTACCAAGACATTGTTGTGAAAGTTATTGCTAAAAATACTCAGAGTCAAAAACATGCTCAGTGTCGTGCAGTCTCAGTTGATAGAACAAATAAACGCGAATGCAAATAGCTGCCGCAGATTAGCACTGATTGTCATCACTTATTGTTTTACCACGATTTAACCTCTGCTTGCTCAAATATTTTCACAAAGGCTTTTCTGTTGGCACAGCATCGATTGAACAAGTAGCTCACCTAGCATGGTAGCCTGCAAAGCTTTCCTTGCCGCGTGTGCTTGTTTTTGATGTCTGTGTTGACGGTGATCCAGCAGTAGTGGCCTGCTGCTTGGTCAGCGAGTCGCTCTTCCCTCCACCTGGGTGAGTCACAGTGTCGGAGCAGACGACACCAGTATCTGGCTTGTCATCCAGCCAGCCAGAGCTGATTGACTGGATAATCACATCTTCTCATGCTGCCTTGTGCCACACTTCTCCACTGTTCCCTTGGGCTTGAAGTCAATGAGGCAGCGAGAGATCACTGTAGATCCATCACTGCAGATAGATCACCATCAGTGAGGGCAGTAGAGAGGACTGGACAGGGCAGACAGTAGGACTAAAGGCCCTTAATGCCTGTCCAGCAGCTGGATGTTCTGACCACAGATTGCACTACAGGCATGAACCCAGGCCCAACAGTAGTGAATATCGTGCAGGAATGTACTTCTTAATACAAATGACCCCTTTTCCTCTTCCCTTTCTTTCCTCCTTGGAGAGCAACAAGGACAGGATGATGGAAAGCAAAGATCAAGCATGCTTTCAAGTCCAACTCCATCCCATTATTTCATATCTCTCCTCCTTAATCCCTCGTCAGTCGTCTGGTTTCAGTCCTGCCCCGGTGTTTAGTGCTTACAAAGCAGAACTGTGCCGCTGAGATTGAGTGTGTCCCAGTACTTTGGCACCCTCAGATTTGCATACACATTGCATCGGTGCTTTGAAGATTGCAGAAAAGGACAAAATAAATAGCCATAAATGGGTGCAGGGGAATGAACCTGGCACCCATTTGAAATGTTTCCCATAGTGGGCAAGGTATCCAGGGCCTGGGGATTTTAATACTGTCACAGTGGCACGTCCTCATTGGCCTGTTTGGTTATGTGTGCCCAGCAGGGGAACGTCAGCGCTATGTAGCAATTCAAAGATGCTCTAAGACGAAGGCCGCATGAAAAAATTATGCGTTGCCCCAATTGGACCCATGTTGGAATTTCTAAATGCAGAAGTGCATCTTAGAGGGATTTTTTTCTCCTCTCTGCTCACAGAGATTTACTCTGTTTTATCTGCGATTCTAAATTCGTTTATCTGTCTTTGAGGTTTTTTGGCACCGTGATTGTGTGTGACACCTCCATTACTGCCTGCTAGCAGTGACACACTTTATGTAATATTAAAATGGAACGATTCAGGGAAGTATTACAAGTTAGATTTTATTCTGTCGAATGATCATCTTGTATTAGTTGCACTTTCTATTGTGTTGCAGACAATATAAGCTACTTTGCTGCGTGTTCACCCATCAAACACCCATTTGTTTTCAAGGGTGCTCATAAAAGAAAATTACATTCTGTATTTCCTGCATTTCCGGGGACAATGGCCTGTCTGTTTAGCTTTCAAAGGGTTCTTTTCCCCATGAAGCACACATGCTCCCATTATGAGCGTATTTATTTCATACTCATATATTAATTTCATGTGGTGGACATGAGAGAAATCAAATACTGGGTTGCGCTGTCGTAGGTAAACAAGATGGAGAGTGATGCTCGGTTTTTAATGCCTCGCTCCTTTGTAGTCCTTTGGTAGTTGTTTGCTGCCACCAAGTGGTGTGATAGGAATGAAAAAAAAAAAAACAACCTCAATGAGAAATTAAAACATCTAATTATTCCATGTTTATTTAGAGACTATACATTTACAGTAAAATAGCTAGTGTAAATATTGTTGGTAATAATAATGTGACACCCTGATTGCTGCCTCCCTCCTCTTGGTTTAAGGAAAATGGTGTTCAATAAGAATTCAGATATTTGGTGCCTTAGCTAATGGTGCGATCAGTACAGCAAATGCAAGTCAGAATGATGTGTTTTTTATGGACCATTAACTATGTTTACCTTAATGTTTTCTGCCTCTGTCAAACTACTTCACTCATCCACTCTGTCCCCTTTGTATCTCTCAGTCTGTGATGTATTTGTTGTGTATGCATGCATGCGTGTTAACCGTTGTTTGGACTGTCCTGCAGGGAAAGGTCCAGAGACTATTTTTGCGGGTCAGAATCTGAACGATAATGAGTGGCACACAGTACGTGTGTTCAGGAGGGGCAAGAGTTTGAAACTGACCGTAGATGATCTGCCACCCGTGGAAGGTACTTCTCATCCTCTGCTCCTGACAGAATCTTATTTTTCTCCTATAAACTTTAATTATTCATAACATTTTCTAGGCTCTCAGGTTCTAGGTAAGACACAAGCTCTATTGCAGAATGATACTACCGTAGCGATGTTTTGCTGGAGAGAGCTTTCATTAATTTGTTTTTCTGAAAGAGTGTATTAATAAATTTCAGAAGATGACTACAGTAGGCAGTAACAAGGCAAAACATGCTGAATTTTGTCATTATGGGACAAAAGTATGCTTTTAAGTTAATGGTACTGTTCATTTTACAGCAACACTATTCAAATGGACTGTCTGTAAAGCCCTAGGCAGCAGGAAATTTGAAATTAATTTGGGTTATTTTAAGACATTCAGTGTGTACTGTACTTTGTGCTTTGCAACACTGTATTGCCTAATGTACAACCTCAAGTTCTCATGACTAATTTAGAGTTTACACTGAAAACCAAAAAAACAGTTTGAAATACATTTGTTCCTAGTTTGTTATATTAACATATTTCTGTTTTCATCGTGTAGAAGATCTGTTGTTGTCGGTTGCCCCTTTTAAATGTTATACCCACAATAACATCCTCTCTCTCCCTCCCCCCTCTCTCTGCGGATCCAAGGTCAAATGGCAGGTGACCACACCCAGCTGGAGTTCCATAACATTGAGACGGGCATTGTGACAGAAAAGCGCTACATGTCCATTGTGCCGTCCAACTTCATCGGGCACCTCCAGAGCCTCGCCTTCAATGGCATGGCCTACATAGACCTCTGTAAAAATGGTGACATTGATTACTGCGAGCTCAATGCCATGATTGGCTTCAAGAACATTATTGCTGACCCGGTCACCTTCAAGTCACGCTCCAGCTATGTGACCCTCACCACTCTGCAGGCCTACTACTCCATGCACCTTTTCTTTCAGTTCAAGACCACCTCGTCCGATGGCCTCATCCTGTATAACAGCGGGGATGGAAATGACTTCATTGTGGTCGAGTTGGTCAAAGGGTGAGTAGATACTAAAGTTGTGCTTTCATTTTACACCTCAGAGTAGCAAACCAGATATATTTTGTTACCTTTTTACTCGTTTGCTTCATTTTTTGGTGTGGGAGTCATCGCAGGGAAGCTAGCTTGTCAAACAAAAACGTTGCCAGAACTCTGATATGCTTTTTGAGGAATTATAAATGAAGTTTGATTTGGTGTGGGTGTTTGTCTTGTTCTTGTTCAGATGAGGTAGCTCTTACTACACTACTACTACACAGCTTTTCTGTTTACACACATTTGTAGGGCGGACCCCCTGCCACCAGGTGTAAAGACCGGGAAACAGGAAAAGTGAAAAGCTTTAAACTGTGCTGAATTAGTTTTATATCAGTGTAGCAGGATGTTTATTTATGTAAGAAACTCTGCATAAATGGATTATGTTTTTTAATAATTCAGCTCTTCGTCATATATGACAGTTTCCAAACAGAATATAATTCTTGACAGTGTTTTATGCCATTACTATGGGAATTTAAATTCTTTTCTTATCACCTCTGTGCCAGAATATTTACTGAAAGGGCTGTCGGCTATTACTGTTCTTTTTAATCTTCATGAAAGCACAACAAACACCCAACATAAAAGGGAATTGACTACATAAGTGTGTGTTTCTTCTTGCTGAATTGCAGCTATAGAATGACCTTCTTTTAAGTAATGCCTGAAGTTAAGGTGTTACTCAATGCGCCGAACATTAAAGTCATACATTTTAATTAAAATGAGCATGCAAATCATAAATTGCCTGTAAACCAAAGAATTCGGTTCAGCACAGCCTAGAACCTTTTGTTAGCTCCATTTATTTAGCTCCTTTTCAGGCAGCTGCACTTCCTGATACTCTCATATCTACACATTTGAACTCAGAAGCACACAGCAACAAATTCTTGCTCCAGTTTTCAGGGGGTTTATTGCACTTTTCCTACTTCCTGGTTTTATTATTCTGGAAAGACCTACAATTTAAGTATCTTCCATAATACCATGCTTTCACGCCCTTCCATTATTGTCCTTGGTTTTATCCACTAAATGTTAAATGTCTGGTTACAGTTACCTGCACTATGTGTCCGACCTGGGAAATGGAGCCCACTTGATCAAAGGCAACTCAAACAAGCCCCTGAACGACAACCACTGGCACAATGTCATAATCTCCAGGGACACCAACAACCTCCACACTGTCAAAATTGATACCAAGGTCACCACACAGACGACCTCAGGAGCCAAAAACCTGGACCTGAAGGGTGCGTAGGCATAGTGAAGTTCTTTGTTTTTTTGAAATTTCATTAAATTGGGGCAGCAGTGGCCTAGAGGTGAGAGAAGTGCCTGAAAGGTTGGACCAGCAGGATAAACCCTGCAGGGATGGAGGGAAAAAGCAATGCTTGGCCCTCACTCATTACCACCTCCATGGTACCCTTGAGCAAGGAACTCAGCCCCATCTGTTCAGTAGCCAACACTAAGTCTGTGCATGTGGAGCAGGGAGTTTATTGAAAAGATTGTTTGTGTTTAGCAAACCAACCTTAGCTAGAATGTATCTGAAATAATTATCAGTTTAGAAGATAGAAACTTGGAAGGATATTGGTATAATTAGTGTTCTACTTAGAATTAGAAGAAGGATTAGAGGATCAGAAGAATTATTGTGAATAAAAGTTGTAAATGAAAGAGTGCAAAGATGAATGACACGTTTCTGGCTTGGACATAAAAGAAGCACAGCACTGATATTGTGTCATAGTACAGTAATATATAATGACACAATTAGAAAATGTTTTTAAGCAAGACTGAAAATAATTAACCTTCTGCACTCCTTCATTTAATTAAATACTTTATCAAACAACTCTTATCATTATAGAGGAATAATACTTTGGTCTTTAGTCAGAAAAATTGAATCCAAGACCAATTATAATACTGTGCTTTTAAGTGTACTTTACATATCCTTGTTCCTTTACTGTAACAAGCATATGGTAAGCTTGATGCCACATTATATTTCCACTAGGGGTCAGTATTGTCATATTTGTAATTTCTGCACAGGAAACCTATACATCGGTGGGGTGACTAAGGAGATGTACAAGGAGTTGCCCAAACTGGTGCATGCCAAGGAGGGTTTTCAAGGTTGTCTGGCATCAGTGGATCTGAACGGGCGGCTCCCAGACTTGATGTCAGACGCTCTGGACTGTGTGGGACAGATAGAGAGGGGATGTGAAGGTGAGTAGTCTTTCAGCCCACAAAGACAGCTCAAACTCTGTAGATTGCTTTTTTTATAGTTCCCTACATGTTCTATCTAAAGCTCAGGTTGAAATTAATTGCTTCATTATTGATAGATGTTACATTTAAATCTGATTAAAACACATTACTTTTAATTCTCTTATTTACTCAGATTTTCCCTCAGTTTTACACAACTGTTCTATGGGGTCATTGTGACCGCATGCAGCACCATATTGCTGTTCAGTATTCCCGTTCTCACACTTGCCAGACAAGGACACACGTACAATGTGATGCACACCCACCGAGGCACCCCCGTTGCCAACCTGTGGCACATAATTTAACATCCATAAAGTTTGTTAGTATTCTGTTAGAATGCATCAAGCTCTGACACTCCTCCACAGGCAATCATTTCTGTTTCACTTAGCCATAATCTGATTATTCTCTTTGCCATATTTGTCCTGCCAGTGTTATTTCCCATTTTATCCCCATTCTGTTTTGCTCTGTGCATGCTTGCTGGATCTGAGAGTTTGCCAGAAGCAATCCTTTTGAATTATGTATGAAGCCTTTGTTGCATGCATGAATATCATTTGCCCAGTCTAATGTGTGCACCACATCCAGAGACAATATTTGATTTATTTTTCAACTTCACTCACTTAGTTTAATTTCACAATTCATCCACTCTTTTTCTATTGAGTACGCAACTTCTGCTCTTTTCATGTTCCAACATTACAAATGTAATCAAATTCAGCACCCTGTGCGGGTCTGTCAGACTTGCTGTTCTGTGCCATGCAGTATCAATGGTTTCTCAGTGGAAAATGGCTTCTATGATGTCATATTTATTGAATCGTGCAAAAGGAGTCAGAAGGTAGCCTACTGTACAGTTAGGACTGATTTTGACAACAGCACAGACATTTTCAGAATATGAGTAGTTTTCTATTATTGTAAATTTGACTGAACATAACGGGCAAAGCATATCCCCTTCCCATAATAATGACTTAACAATTGCATGCTTTTACTTCAATATTGCTGATGCCACTTTGAGAGTACTTGCTGTTACAGTTCAGCTTAACCAGCTTCCATTATACAACACAGTCCCCTCTGGCTCTTACGGAGGACAGACAGCATCCTCAATACCCCTTCAACACTGTTTCTGTTATTCCGTCTCTGACGTCTTGGAGCTTTACTAACAGCTGGTATACTTTGCCTTTTCCTTTTCTATTATTTTGCTGACAAAAGTTGCATTGATGAAAGCTGACTTGCAAGGTAGATAGCTTTGTCTGTTTGATACACAGTCTGATTTCCCTCCCCTCTTTGCATTTGCAATGCCTCTGCCCTCCCACCTCCCCACAGTCTCTACCTCCACACTTTCCACATCTCCCTGAGCAACATGACTGCCTAGTTTGAATTCACCCACCTACCATATGAAATGGACTTTCGTCCCATAGGAATACAAGTATCATTACCATCTTGTATCAAAGTCTATGGGGCTCACATTTTGATTTGCACTCACGGTGTACTGTATGTTGTTTTTGCTGGACATAACTTTGGTTTTTGCTGTGGTTATGTTTTGTGTCCACATACTGTACACGTAAGGCATACATGTGCATGACTTATTATAGTCTCAACAACACTGTTGCATGACTTTCCTATTAAATATTTTAACTCAAAGTTCAGCCATTTTAATGTTTTACAGGAAATTAATCGTTGTTATAAATCTCATATTTATAAATGTCATAATCCTGCTTTAGTTTATGGCAGTCTATTATTACCACTTTGCATTTTGAAATTTAACATAACTATGGTTACTGAATTTGTAATTAACATACATTTGCCTATAAATTAGCATTAACATTTTAGAAATGGGACCTTAAAATGTAACTGTGTTTTAATCATTTGAAGTGATGATGTCTCATATTAACTAGGCTTATAATTATATTACCATTGCACATCTGTTGTATCATTGATTACTCGACTCCTAAGTTAAATAAGAACCCATAACATTTGTGACATATTGGCACATTATAATATGAAAGACTTCACAGGCAGTGGAATCATTAGTATATGATGTAGTTAGATGTAATTTAAATGGACTTTTATTCAAATGTATTTCAGAAACAAGTTTTTTATTTTTTTTTCTTGTGGCAAAATGTACACTATGTACAGCATTTTAGTTAGTTTAGCATTTTTCAGCCTTGAGTGGGCTACAGCAAAAGCTTTAACTATTTAACAGTTACCATAGCTACTATGAGGCTGAGCAGCAACACTGTGTCTACACATTATTCAGAAAAACATTAGAATATGTAAGAGTGAGACTGTAGTGTATGTGTGTTCAATAGCAGAGCAACTCTGCAAAAATCTTCTCTGTAAATGGAAGTGTAACATGCATGTATGTACTCTTGTGTTTGTCATTATTCAGATTATGTCATATCCATGTGTCATTTATGTAGCTGGAATATCCAGGTGTTGATAATAATCAATAATTGATAAATAAAACTATAGCAAGTAAATCCAAAACAATCATAAGTCTGTAATTAAAATCAGCCCCAGTATAATAATAATAACAGTGTAATAAACAGTATAATAATAACAGCATTCATCCATACTAACCTTTGACATTCCACTAACATTTCTCCATTTACTGGACTAATTCACCATCACTGTCACACAAACAGACAGACAGGCAATACAGCTGAATACAGTACTTACTGCATATTGGCTCAGACTGACATGATTGACCGACTGACTGACTGATGGAAATGATAGATGCACAAGCATGAGGATTAACACACCTAGAAGCAGTATTACATGGCTATTTACATCCCCATGGATTGCTCAGGCCCCTTCTTCTTACTTCTGTGTATTGTTGCCTTGTGCCTCTATCCACAGCTGGTGATAACATGTGTTTTGGATGATGAGATTGCAATCAGACAGTGTCTAACACAGGTGTGCAAGATGCACTGAAGATGGATAGTAATCTGATCTCACAAAACATCTTCACAGGCGGTCAGGGACGCGTGACAGAGAGCTGGATTACAGTGTGTACTGATCAGATATAAACATAGTTTGAATGCATGCTCCTGTGCTGTACAAAACACAGATAAAAATGAATTTCAAATATAACATGTAAAATAAAATGTGGAAATGTAACAATGACATCATTGATTCCAAGAGTTGAAATTTCAACTCTTTTAAACATCCCAAAAACATTTTAATGCTGTTTTTGTACGTGTGTGAGGTCTTTGTTGTGTCTGTTTACAGATTACATTTAAATTCATTGAGGGCTCAGGCAGGCTTTTGGCTACAATTGGAAATTTGTTGCAGTATTTGTAGAAACAATACAAAATATGACTAAATACACAGTTCCTGGAGTGTTTGCATAGCATTATGTATGTTTGTTCTGTGTGTGCTTCTGTTAGCAGAAGCCTATTGTTTATATGTTGTGCGTGACATTTAATTTCACTGCAGACTCAATTTGCAGACTCTGCTGCTTGTTATTGTAAAAGTCGGCTCACCAAGTTGCTATTTATCTCCATATTCAGGTCCCAGCACCACATGCCAAGAGGACTCATGTGCCAACCAAGGCGTGTGTCTTCAGCAGTGGGAGGGCTTCAGCTGTGACTGCAGCATGACGACATTTGGAGGGCCGCTGTGTAATGACGGTAGGATTCAACTTCCTGGTTGTATTCTTCATATAGTTTTTGTTTATTTCATTTGGGCCTAACGAGTATGTATTACAATCTAATTTTTGGTAAACTTTATGTGAATATCAGATGGTGACACACAATTAAATAATGACATGTCTCGTATGCATCTCATAGCATTAGATGCATAATTCACTCCATCTGTTAAGATAATTAAAATGCGTCCAGGAAAATCTTGGCATCAGACGTTTAAAGGTGGGTGTTAGCATCAACAGCAGGGCCATTTTTGTCCTGTGCTTTCAGCTCATTATTGTTTCCTGTCTGCATGCATTTGCAGAATTTGCTTTGTAAATTCTCCAATCAAACTAAGTAAAGGCCCCAAACTGTGCTGCATACTGTAACTGGCGACTGATATGTTATGACTTGGTCAATTAGAAGGAATCTTGACAGAGCTTTTTTTTTTTATTTCAGTAGTTCTCCTTTGAATATATATTGTCTTCGCAGAGGGAGTTGAGAGCTGTTGTGCCTCTGTAGGGCAGAAAAGTCTGACAGTTCAGTCAAAGCTCATTAAAGTTTGAGAGATGTACCACTAGAGGGAGCAACAAACATTGTGTTCTGCTAAATAAAACATCATCAAGTGAATTGAGCAAAAAAAAATGACGTAACCAGAAACACACTTATTATCTTAAAATTTCACCAGAATGCATGCTGTTGAGTATTGCATTGACCAGTAATAGCAATAGCAATTACAGCTTATACACACCATACAAAGTCCAAACTTACTTTTTGAGCCACATGATGCAATTTAAAAGTTATGTGATATTAATCTCTCTTAAAGACAGTGAAATTGGCATTTAGTTTAAGAGACTGCGGGCTCATTAATGTTTAGCTTTTGAGGGAACTAGGGTAATGTCTGCCCCACCTTTAGAAAATGGGCTACTTTCTTATGCAAAACATGCACAAGGGATCTTGTTTGGTCATTATTTTCTTCTGCAGCGGTTCACACAGTAAGGGGTGAATAGGCAAAGTGCTGAACTGCATTAAGGAGAAAAGAACAGAGTGGGCACTCTGGAGATGACACAAAAGCAGAGGAGAGAGCACCATAAATGTTAATGCATTCTGTGTCACTTCTACCAGCTTGATAAGACCCCATCTTTTGTTATCAACAGAAGGTGTTAATAGATTCCCGTGCAGCCTCATACCCTGAACATATCTGCTGCCTATGATAACGCTGAAAGTACTGTTCTGTCCACGAGATGTGAGCTTGAGTGTAGCTCATCCTCTTCCAAGCCCTCCTCTGCTCGTTTTACTCTCCCTTTCATTCCTCAGACCTTGTTTGGATCAGCAGAGCAGTGGGGTTGAGCAAGAGGTGTTGAGGGATATTTTTGATGCCAAACTTCTCGTGAACCTTCCTTGTGCGTTAAAGGGAAAAGAAATACAGTTGGGAACTTTTTTTTTCTTTCCTTCTGTCATACATATTCATCCTGAGCAGGCCCATAGAGCTCATTTACAGCTGCGGGAGCAAAGCAGCTCACAGGACATGTATGCATATATTATATCTGAGCAAAAGTGCTGTACCTGCTGAGTGTAGTTACCGTAGCTTGTCTCATTATTCCTGCTGACCTGACAAAACAATCGGACGGATCAATGTGCAGGCCCAAGGGATGCAATATGTAACCACAAAAACATGGTTTCCAAGAAATCTCTTTCACTATGGGTGAACTGAACTAGTCCTCAGAATAGTGATGCAAGGCATCCTCACTCTGACAAGGAAAATCTATGAATAGGAAGAATGAGCTAGAGAGGGTTGGCTTTTATCTGTGCTGATGGATTGTCATGGGGGGGGGGGGGGGGTGAACAAGAAGAAGGATCTCTGAGGAAAAAAACACTTTTTATCGGATATATTTGCATAAGCTGAAATGCAGGCAATTCACAACAGAGCAGTGGGTCTCCAAAAAAGCAACTTGCATGGGGCGCTCACCGCATTTCTATGTATTTCTCTAGCGGGTAGTCTTGGCACCATGCCTTCTCACAAGGAGAAAAACTCCATTTCACAGCCCCTGGCCCCATAACATTTACAGACAGGATACATTGTACAGCTGTCAGTCACAAATCACAAGGGAATTAAAATCATGTCTGGTTGCACAATACTATCTTATTGTTGAGCTCATGTAAATTCCAAATGTACGTGTACAGTTGGACATTTGTAAACTCACTGTTAAGCTTCACTTTTTTCCTAATGTTTATCACACTTTTTTTTTTTTTAATCTCAGCAGTAATTTCATTAATTTGTTATGAGGAAACACTTCACAGCAGCAAACCAAGACAGATAGCAGCTCTTAGGCCTTTCTTTTGAAAATACAGTATGATTATAAGCTGATATAAGTTTAAACCACAGATATTTGCACATATATTTTAACAGTTTTAACAATATTTTAACAGTCTTTAGAGATCGATTCACAATGATTTGAAACAGATAGCTGCAATCAGCAGCTGATCAATCATCAGTTAATTGTGGAGTCTCACTCTGGGAATGATCTAAGTAGTTGTGTTTGGATCCTTGCAAATGTCATTAGGAGCACAAGGAGGAGCCAGGAGAACCTGACTTTTTTTCACAGATTGTCTGTCTCTGGTAATACTTTTGGGATATCGTGGAAGTTTCAGCAAATATGACAGAAAGTTATTTTCAAAAATTAGCTACTACAGCTTTAAACCACTGCATTGCAAGTTGTGACCAAACATGCATATGCTTTCTGACTTGTAGCATACGAGAGAAAAGAAGACATCTGGGAGATGTGACAGGACTTCACTTATTTCCACATATCAGAAATATCAGATGACACTATGTACGTAGTTACCCATTAGTAATGTGGCTTGCTCTTTGTAAGAGCATCTCCATGTTTTGCAGTTTCTTTTGCTTTTTTAAGCACTACAATGTGTAGCATTTATCCACATGGACACTCTGCACTTGGTTTCAGTTTTCCGTGCAGTCCACCGTTTCTTGGCTGTGCCCTGAGTGTGTTATGACAAAAGTATTTCAACTTTCACTTCAGAACCTCTCACTTCAGAATGATTGGCAAGATGATGACATAGATATAAAAACAATCTTCAGATCTCTTCATCATCTCCCGAACACTTCACTTCACTGATGTGCCAGTACTGTTTCTTTCAATGAACTGGGGACACGACGTCTTTGAGTTGTATTTATAGAAACAATTATCCCCACTGGATACCTACAGTCAGTGAAACTAGGGGAAAAATACAAGCCATACTGGCCAAGATGAAACAAATTTCTCTCAGATCATTGTGCATGTGAAATGAATTATGATGGTTGTGAATGGTGTTAAACATGCGTTTGGTCTAGTCACCGCAAGCTGTTTTTGATGCCAGTAGGAATAAAATGGCATGTGGAACACATTTTAGTCAGTGACTCAGACAACAGACACAGCCTGCGTGGATCTGTAGGTGATGAAATCATCAGTGCTGTTCTGCATGCACAAAGCGATGCTGGGAATCAGCCAAAAGCAGAACATTACTAGTGTGTTCTTCTAAGCGTAGAGTGTGAGTTAATATAGCCATGTTGCATTTTGTTTTTTCTGTTATGTCCACTGGGGTTTGTGAAGTGTTCTAGTTTCCATTCAGAAGCTAGCTCGGTTTTAGTGTGTTTGTGGGACTTAAAAACTCCAGTCTAGACCTCCTCAGGGAGTTTGCCTGCAGTGGTCAAGCATGTGAGGGTAATGTACAGAGACAAACAGAATGGTGTTTGCTGTTGAGCTAAAGTGGGTCGTGGAGAGGCTACATCGAGGGCTATGCCTGGCGTTCACGCAATTTTTGTCTCGCCTGGTTGCTCCTGCGCCCAGTCTTATAGCCAGAGCTATTAGCGCCATGTCAATATTGTATCAACAATGGAGGCTGTCTGTGGGTCTAGTCTCTATTGTCTCTGCCCAGAGGGCAAAGACCTGCCCCTCTCACTTGATATCTAATGGGTCTAACTCAATGCTCGTTCTTGTGTCTTTGTACCTTGCAAATAGTCCGTCTGGGTCGCCGACTCACTATCTACTGTGTAGATGTGTGCAATAGATGTGGGTCTGATATATTTTAAGGCATGTACAGAATAAAGTAAAATAATACTATTTCTGTTGTGCAGCTCCTCTCTGTGTATTCTAAAGACAGCTACTATATAACCCACACACTGACATTGTTGCATCACTCCACAAAAGCAAGTCTGACTCTTGAACTAAATATTTAAAAAAAAAAGACTAGAAGCTCAGAATATATGAAATCTAAGAAAGTTGAAAACATTTCTCAGTATAGTGGACTTCACCAACAGTTATGTATTGTAAAAAAAAAAAGAAAAAAGATTGTGTCAGGTCCAGTTCTCCATTGTCTACATTTTTGTAGTCAAATTAGTCAAAAATAGCATACAGAATTTCCAATTGTTTGCCCCAGTTTACCTTACTATAAATCTCCAGGCATTTTCCTAGAATGTTCTTTACAAAAAAGGTCACTTGTTGTGACTATCGTCCAGATTTTACATGCATATAAACACACACACATACACACCTACACAGACACGCACACACACAGATGCAGACACACACTTGTGCAGGAAGTACAGCAGACAGTTTTGTCCTACTCCTCTGTGGTGGCACGCAAGGATTAGACCACTTAGTTTGGTTTCGATCGAAAGGGACACGCAGTCCAGTTGTGAGGCCAAGGGGATATGAGGCACTGGAGTAAACAGCCTGCTGTCACATGGAAGTAATGTCCTCTTCGCCCTGGATGTGGCCCTCTTTTAATGCAGCTCAGCGAAACTAATCTATGGGCCTGAAAATATTTGGGTTTTTCAGCGTGTATTGAAAGCTTGGCCTAGCTTTGAACAGCTATTGTGCCCCAAGATATGAGAGGAGCAGTCTTAAGTGCTTCTGTGCATTCACTTCAGTAGCCATTCCTTTAAATGTGCACACACGCTTACAAGAATTGTGGCACGTCTAGTGTAATTTTTAACAGATCTGTGTAAGGCAGCTGAAGGCTTTACAAATGTACAATCCAATGACCATACCATGACCATACCATGTTATCAATGGAGAATGTTTTTGTCTGCTTCATCACCCTCTAAATAATACATGCATTTTCTAGTAATTGGTAATTAACATTTACTTTCTTTGTATACATCACAACTGTGTTATATAAGAATAATTGCAGATATGGTGTGCCCATATTAATGCTTTTAAAGGATAAGTTTAATATTAGTATAATATAATAATAAGTATAATATTTTTCTTATTGTCAACAAATCCTAAGAAAAGACCAAAACCAACAATGAACTGATCCCACATCCCAAGTACTGCTTGTGTAACCAAAGCCTGATATTGCCCATTGCTCTGTGTCATAGAGTTCCAAATGTTGTCCCAAAGCTAATAAAAAAGACACCAGTAAACCATCTAGTGGCACTGGGTGACATGTTCCTTCATTACAATGAGCATAGTAACAGCAGTTTAATTTGATTGCATTTCATATACACTACACGATACTCACTACAGCATCAAATGTGTATTAATTTATCTCTGAACAATCCCTGGCACAGATTTGTAGGTATTTTAAAGAAAGGCATAGTAATTGTCTTTTTTTAAAAAACAAAACAAAACATGTAACTATGTATTTGTGAGGCATTTTTAAAGATTCACATCTGCAGAGGGAAGAGCTTGGGGCCACAGAAAGGTAGGAATGTCAGAAGGTATATCGAGGCATGGATGAACACCTTGACAGTTTTGCTGTTTTTTTTCTGGGATTTGTTGACACTGAAAAAATATATAGAATATTTCCTTCCTCCTTGCCTTATATTTGAACATATAATCATATTTTAATAGGTTTTATTACAAGCTCCTCTGCTACAGAAGACAGGAAATTGTTTGGAATCTGTCATTTATTTGAAGTTTTATGCTATGTCTAGATCCATTTTCACACTTACACAGTGTGTGCCAGTGCCTGAAGCTGTATACTAGGATGCATTATTATTTTCACACATATTTCTTAGCTGCTGTTTGCTGTTCCAGATGGATGACTTGCACTGTTCCTCAAGATTTTTATCATTCCCAAGCTATTGAAGGATGCTTAATTGTTTCGTCTTCTTCCTCTTCCTCCACATCCAATACCAGTGGTCACTGTCTGGCTTTATTATCGTCAATAATGTTCTTCATGCTGATTGAGTATCTGAATTTAAGGGTGTATCTGTGACAGAAGGCAGTGGCCATATTTGGGTAAAGGCTGTTGGCATGGAAACCAGGTCTCCTTTCCTCCCACCGTGGATGCTGTAACATGTCTGTAACCTTGCCCAAGCTGTGAGATCTCTGCAGGAAGGGGTGTAGAATCACTAACATCTTTTAGTTGGCTTCGTAGAATACTGAATTCTCATGAATTTGACTTACACACACCAACAGATGACTTAATAGTTCACTTCATTGATGGTAAAACAGAATACAGCTGTGAGGATGCATGACACTTGCTTATTATGTGATGTAGCTACATGCTGGCACAGTGACATTAGTATGGAAGAGCAGCAGAGTCTGACGTACGCCGGATTGCTTCATAAGACCATGCTGCTGTTCATATGGTGTGACAGAGCTCTGGTGTGTCCTCAACAATACCGACTCAGTTGGGGAGAGCACATCTCGTGTTTTTGCCTATTACAAGAGTTTCCAAACATTACTTTTGTGTCAATGAACAGTATGTGGTCAGATCAGAGTTGCGCATAATCATTACACACATTTAGCTGTCTTCATTGCAATCCCTGCTGTAATCAGAATCTCATCTGGAACTCATTGCAGTGCAGTGGTGAGAACCTAATCTTTGAGGTGGTTTTTATTAATTGGTAGCCCAGAGGGGCATGTTGACAGGAAATAAGAAGCTGTTGTTTCTCCACAACACAATACTAATTAAAGTGTTGACTAGATGACAGAGTATCTGCTAAACTACCCTGCTGGGTGATGCGCTGACACTGTGAATATTCCCTACTCTCTCGTAAATTCACACTATTGAACATGACACCGGAGGAGAACTGTGGCAAGAATCCAAAACATCCCTAAAGAAACACAATTGCTTGCTTCTACATAACTATTTAAAAACTTTGGATTGCTTCTGTTGATGTCCTATGAACAGTTTCACAGTCAGAAGTCATTTAACTGAAGAAGAAAATTTGACTTTCAGTTCAGTGAATTGCAAATTGAGATACTGATGGACATTGTAATAAAAACTTGCAGTCAGAAAAAAAATGACAGGAACACAAGAATCAGTGATCTATAGCTGGAAGCACCTTATGGATTTATATTTAAATACAGAGCTATGGATGTATGTATTTATGATTGTAGGTCAAAGTTAATATAGCAGTAACAGCATGTGTAGAGACAAACGGAGAACAAAATGATGCAGTATATCTCAGGAATTAAGCAGAACTTCTAACAAATGTAAGTGCTAACTGAAAGAGTCTTAAAATGAACATATATTTTCAGGTGACCAAGCTTTCCTTTTTGAAATTATACCACTTAACTGCTGAGCATATGAATTTTAAGCAGAAGATACATGTCCATGATGGGTGAAGGCTGCAATTTTGCTCCAAGTGTGGCTCCAACTGCGACCACAGACCTAGGGAATTTAAATTTCTGCCGCATCAACTCTTGATGTGACATAGCCAACGTACCACATGATAAGTCTGACTGAACTGTGAATTGTGCGGTTGAAATTTGCTAAACCTGCTTAACAGAGGAGATGTGAGGCGGGGGGTGGGGAACGTACAGTAAGATGTGACCCTCCTCATGTCAGGAGTGGACATGCTGCAATGCTGCTTTTGATGTTGACACTACCAACAATAGCACCACAGCAAGCTTCTTTTCTGTTCCAATGAGTCCACCCCAGTGTTGACTCCACAGGGGTTCCTGTTGCAAACAGATCATTTTTTGCCTCACAATAATGAGCCACAAAAGATATGGCTCTCCATTTTGAGCAGTGCAGTGTAACATCATCCAGCAACACAGAGTTTGATAGATAGACCAATAACTGATGGTCTGATGGCAGGACAACATCATTTGTGTGTGCCCAGAGCTATAATTAATCTATTTAGGTTTAGACACAAAACAACTTTCTTAGGTTTAGGGAAATATCATGGTTTGGGTTAAAATTAAGGTCAGTTTTACTATTGTGCCAGTTTGCTATGTACCTTGTCAGCCTTGATATAAAGGTGCAAGTCAGTTGTACAATTTGGCTCAGAAGTTTAAGGACATACATGATAGAATGGTGTCTTGGCTTTTGATAAACCTTTGAGGTGGGCTTGCCTTGTATTTCATTTCCATAACTTCCATAACACATCCTATTTGTTTTCCAGTAGTGTTACCGTTGGTGTGAAGGCCCCCAGGTCGGTACTTAAGTTCTTAATTAAGGACCGACCTGGAGAAGGACAACAACGTGCTAAAAAACTAAACATCTACTCCTAAACACTCTGAAATATGATTAACTTCATACCTGCAGTACAACCACAGAAAATGAAAGAGCCTCTGTTTCCAGAGCAGCTTGCCAGCTAGTCTCCATTGCAAACAAACAACTATTTAGTATGACTGAGCATAGCCGTGTGCTCCAAGAAATACTAACAATATGCACAAAGGACTTAGACAATGCAATCTCTCCTCCCTTCCTCCATCATGCAGAGATCAATAGAACTTACCCATCTGAATTACCCTTGAACATAACTAATTTCTAAAGTTTTTTTTTTTTTTTATGTATGAAGGGCAGATTCCATGGGTGGCACTACTGAAATCCCCTCTTATCTGTGGCCAGTAAGGGTGGTGAACACACATAGATCACTCACTGTCCTTGCCAAAGTCAGTCTCAGCAACATAGCTGTTCTGACTGAGTGATTGAGAGGAAACCTGTTGGACAGGCTTGAAAGGACACCATCTTTGGTGCTAGGGGGTCCACCACCTAACCTAAACATACCCACACTTTGCAACACGCAACAACACAAATCACATAGCCTGCTACATCTATCTGGCAGCTACGTATGTCAACACTGGTGTTGAAGCTCCTGCTAGTTGTTGGGACAGCTGGTTGTTGTCGGTGGTTGGTGGTTCCCCCTAAAATGGATGGCCACACTGTCTCAATGTTGTTGATGCTTGGAGGACTGATCACTAGAGGATGGTGGCACATTAGGCAGGTTTTGCACGTGACGCCTCTTTTTGAACCATGGTCAAAAGGCACTCCAAAGATGACTCAACTTTTGCAATACAGAAGGTGTTTCATCCTGCCCTTGTTCGGTATGACCAGCCAACTAAGAAGCAAACCTGGCTGGAAATGGGAGCAACTCACTCAGAATGTGTTCCTCTTCCCAGCTTTGTAGCAGGTTCTGCCCTACTGTCAGCTGTTCAAACATACAGTTCAAAACAGTGTTTGGACTTAATAATAATGTTTCTTCCTATATTGTTCTCTATAGCCCATCCAAAGTACACCCTCTGTGCTTCCCTGCCATGCAACAGTCATTGTTCAGATGGTCCTCTTTACCTAGCTCCACTCTCTCATGTCAGAATGTGGTCAGAAGTGTCAGTAACAGTATGCCCAGCACAGCTTTACCTTCTGTTTTAACACAGCAGTACTGCGCAATACTTCTTCTCAATCTTCAGCGGTGTGCATTTCTAACAGAACACCTTGTGTGAAGCACTCCTGCGTTGTGTGCCATAAAGGTGGGCGCTATGAGAGACAATCCAACCCCCTTATTCTGTGTGAAAATGTATCTCATTCACCTGATTCCTATTTCCTGAACAATTTCATGTTGCTTGAAAGATAGGGAAGAATAGGGTTGAAAAACACACAGCAAAAGACACTTGAAATGTATATCAGATGTAATGCAGTTGAGGTTCAGTATGGCTTAAAGTGCACTTTGAAGAATAGCAGGATTAGTAGAGCTCATTGATTAAACTTTGTGTTGGAAGGAGATCTTTCATTGTATGCATATATTCATGACTACATTGTAGACTCTTCACCTGACCACTGGTCACATTAAGAATGCCTTTTTAGTCTAAGAGTGATATTTTTGATGATGTTTTCAAAACCAGAACAAAACCAAGTGTTCTGTAGTATGACCCTCCAAAGAAAGACACTTTTTATTATTATTATTATTTTGGAGTTTTAATTCAAAAAGGGATGAACTTCAGTCAAAAGAAGGAAACAGTCATTTGAAAGGAGAGGATTATTTATAAATACCTATTCAGAAAAATACTTTATTTATTTATTTATTTTTTTATTAAACCTCTTTGTTGTCCCAGTTTGCTGTAGCGTGGCAGAGCGGTTCGTTAGCAAAGAATCTGTGGGCTCCTGAAGGGAGACACAGTCCGTCCTTGACCTGTTCAGGATGAAGCGCTCTGAGAAGGGAACTGATCTACTTTGGACGGATTTCAGGAAAGACAGACAGACAGAGACAGACACAGTACCCCGGTGGCCCACTACATCTTGGGAACTGTCAGAGGAGATAGAGAGAAAGCCTCCGGAAAGCTGCCGACCTGTGACCCCTATCTCTCTTACTGACAGTTAGGATTTGGTTTATGCATTTGCAGACACATCATCGTCACTCATAGACATAGGCACTCACTGACACATGCGTATGTACTTGTACACTTCTACGCGCACAGATAAACAACCTTTATTTGCACTTAGGTCCAAGGATTTCTGAATGTTATCTTCTCTGTGCTTCATATAAATGTGTATTTGAATGGATTTATGAATTCTTTTGTGGCATTGTTTATGCCACAAACATGTTCCTAACATCAGGCAGATTCAAAAGCATCCCTCAGCAGCAGAATCCAGTGAGTAAAAGGAGCCTATTGACTATACAAACAGCTCAGTATGCAATCGAAACAAAAAAAATCCATCTGTTTATCTTTCATATATGTAGTTTGGGCCTGCTCCAGCCGTGGTAATGGAAAGGATGCTATGTGCAGTGTGTCATGTGTGCATGTTGGAGTCTTTGTACATGCCTATGTGCATTTATGCTAAACAAGAGAAGAGAAAACAGTATATCATTTGTATAACCATATAAATGTGCTTTTATGATAATAAATTGTTATGCAGAGAAGATCTTCATTATATTCAGTAGTTTCCGTGAGAGTCTACATCTGTACAGCACAAGATAGAGTCAAGTACAAAAATCAAACCAGATAACTTTCAATATTAACGGTATCAAACGAGAATATTTTAAATGAGATTTTTTTTTTTTTTTTAATAACTTCATTTAGTAGCTCCATTGAATTAATTATGTCTCAGTCATTTGAGGCAAAATTATAGTAAGGATGAATGAGAATTGATGTTGTTCCTTTGTTTTGCCCTAAGTGAAAATGAAGTCATTCCATTACACCACCGTGCAATGCCATTTGCTGATTTGATTTTACAACACTAACTGTGCATTATTTCCTATTAGTGGGCTGTTTTATCAGCTTGAGTGGTGTTATTTATGTAGTCTTCACAGCTTGCATAATGAACAGTGTGTGCAACACAAATCTCTATGCGAGACACGAGGGTTGCTGCATTTTACATAAACCACGATATATGATATTTAAAGTACATGCATGTATGCATCTGTTTCTTTAATACAATATTCAACGACTGTGTGAAAGGAGCACATGCATGAGAGATAGATATCCATCGAGGGAGCTAATCATTTAATGATGAGGGTAGTCATACTGTGGTGATAATTTCAACTTTAAATGGCCTTTGTGTAAGATTTAGCGGGATCTATTGGCAGACAACAGAACAGTAGCTTATAAATAGGTCCTTTTGCGAGTTTCACTTCCACCATAGGTTTCCTACATGCTTGGAAGTGGATGGTGAGGTGATGGGGTATTTAGTTGGCTTCAGTCTGTAATGTCACTGCTAGTTGAATCCTACACATTGGACCTTTAAGCCTCAGGGCTCTGCAGCATGAGAGCCAGCCAAAGATGCTGAGGTGCAGCATGAATTGGAAACCAGCAAGTCGATGCCTTTTTGACCCGTGGAGGTCAGAGTTTACTTAACTCGCTTAAAGTGATACAGTAGAGCGATCTGACAGACAGGTACCCTGATGAAACTTCCCCTCTGCTAATGCAAACAGTATTGACACTCTGCCCTGCCTCTGTGTTGAAGTACTGTACAGCATTTGTGTTTGTGTTGAGTTTTGACTCTGTGTATCTGTCTGTTCTTATCATGTCACATCTCTGAATGACTAAGACGGCACTCTGTTTCTATTCCTGTACACTTGGACACATTAGCATCAGTGCACTGTGTGCTCCTCTGTCTCTCTCTGTAGCATTTGTGAATCATGTTTGGATGAGTAAGGACATGTTTGATATTCACACAATACTCCCAGCTGTGTAAAGAGCTCAGGTTTAGTATTTTATGTCAATGTATGACAGACACTATTAGTGCTGAATACCTACACGTCTTTCGTCTTTGTGACGAAAGGATGACACTGTATATGATGTAGCTGTAACGGCTGGCTGTCATTGAATCACAGTTGGTTGCTTTTTTGGTCGCTCACTGCTGCTTTATATCACCAAACCTGACAGCATTTACATTTCTCAGTCGATCAGATAAACATGTCATGAAGATCAGGTGAATCTTTTCCAGCCTGGACTCGGCTCCCTGCAGTGTTCTTACCAATGTATGGCATAACCCCGAGATAAAGGCTGTCGTTGGTAGGGGACACACATGTTGCAGTGCCTGACACAGATGTGTCCCTCCAACACACAACAGGTATACCGGCTTCATGCATGGCTTGGTCTGCCTGCTTGATGTGCTCTGAGCTAGCAATTACATTTAATACAACAGACTGCACCTGATTATAAAACACTGTGTAAACTGCTATAAATCTTAGTATTCCGCTGATCATGTAAATTAACATGTCATTAGATATGTTTTCTTGTAATGGCTACAGTAAACATCATAGTGGCTCTCAAGGAGGAAAACCATTGGAAAAGTGCTTCTAAGTGCCCATCCCTCTCTAAGGGTCTCTCCATGGGTGATTAAGTGTCGCCTGATGGCCCTTTAACTGATTTAAAGGCCTTGCTGCAGTTAGGTCAGGTGCTCTTAAGACCACCTATCTCCTGCTCTCCTGCCACTATTTTTCCAGTCCTTCAAAACATCATCTCATCAGCTCACGGCACTGTGGTTGTGAGTGAGTAGCAGAGACTACTCTTGTCCTTTCATACGCCTTTGCTCTCCAAGGGACTACTACACCCTCCTCTCACTGATCACTTAGCTTCAGAGGAAGTCAGTGACACTTTCCAACAGATTTCTCCTTTTTTCCCCTCCCATAACTTTCCTTTATATTATTATTATTATTATTATTTTGTACCTTAAAGAGGAAAAAACTGAGAACAACCGAGAAATGTGGAATGTAGATCCAAAGGGCGAAATGTGCTCAAAGCATCAAACGCATCAGAGAATTGCACAATCCTTTGGGTCTTAAGTGGAAACAAAGAAGAGCTGTTTTTGGCTCTCTGTCAAGAAGACATCTAACTAATGGAGCAAAAAAAAAAACAAAAAAAAAAAACGCTTTAATGATGAAAGTTTAGTTGTGGAAGGAGTTGTGGATTTTCTCATTTTGTGGCCAACGTGCTATCATCTGGTTAAAGCCGATGCTGATCTGTAGCTGCGCCGAAATTAGTTTAGGTCGTGGTCCCAGGTGTTTGCTTTTGTGCAGGCAGAGGGAATTTAGTGGCAAATATTTTCCCTGAAGCTGTATGCACGGCTTCTGTTTTTCTTGCTTATCATACTTCAGTTAGCCAATTTGTCATGGAAAACAACTGGAGCAAAGGGCAATCTGCTGAAGGCTTATTGGTATTCTAGTACAGGAGCTTTTATAGGAATTGATTAGAACAATACACGATAACGTTGAAGCTTTAATCAGTCGTTCTATCATTTATTTTCTGTTGAATGCTAATGATCTTCTGTTGACATACTTTATTTAATCAGAAAGTAATATTAAGATCAAACTCTTCTTTATAAATGGCACCCTAGTTGTGCTGGATGTGTCAAACATACAGTAAGCTGCTGGCTTTGTGATAAGACCTTCTGTGCACTTTACAGTTTCACCACTTGGGGGCACAAATGAACAAGTAACTAATGATAAACCTGATAAAGGTATCAGCTCACTGTTCATGTCATTAACTTCAGGTGCTGCATACTAACATTATTTCCACTAAAAACCCAGTGCAAACTTTTTTCTTTTTTTTTTAAAGCACTGCAGTGTGCACACATCACACTTTTATTCGCATTAATAAAATATAACTTTGCATAATAAGATCTCGTTTTGTTTCTCTGTAAAAGTTTGCTCTTGAGGACACAGGAAGTCAGGTTGTTGTCCTTGGCAAGCAGCCCTGATAGATTGCCTTATTAGGTGTAATTATGCAGATTGCACTGCTGATAATTATAAAAGTGTAAACACATTCAGCAAGAACATTCCTTTTCACCATTGCAAATGAGAACCGAGCAGTGGTTCCATGCTGCTGACTTTTTAGCACCAGGTGGCTGCACCAAGTTATTGAGATTCTACAAGGTGAGAACAACACAGTTGCCTAATGTGTGCAGCATCTGCTTTGTACTTCAATCGCTTTTTGCTACTATATAGGAATACATTACCAGATACAGCAGAGAAATAAGAGTTATCCTCATCCGTCCTCATGCCAGATGGTAGATTATATTTATCTCACCGGTTATGCTCATTTTATAACAATAAAGTGTCTGTTCTGTACAAAATAGTGCCCTCAGTTATAATGTATTTGTACTCAGTAAATGGATCAAGCGAAATGTTCATCATAAGTGTTACACTTAATTGATTCCTCCTTTCCTCAAGGCTTCTTTCATTGTCTGTGTGTGAACAGTGACGTGAAGAAGTAAATAGAGAAGGACACATTATCCTCTGTGTCACGCTGACTAAGTTGGCTTTCTTTGGACATGAAATGCCTGTCTATTCCCTGTAAACCGTAAAGATCAGCTCAGCAGTGCTTACAGCCTTTTTTTTTTCCTGCAGCTTAGAACACTGCAGTTCGAAGGGGAGGATGTTGAATGGCCAGTGTGCAAACAGAAGCAGGCACACTGCAGCTGAGCCCTGTGCTCCCCAGTCCTGAACTCTGAACACTGAGCACACTTCCCAGCTGAACCGGATTGTGTTTATCAGCAGGGCTTTTATGTCCACATGTTCTCTACATTCCCGTAACCCGCGCTGCACACTGAGTCTGCGATCATCATTCCCTCTCTTGTGAGGAATGGTCTTTTATTAGCAGGCGAGGCAGACTTGCCCAGATTCAGCACCCCCTCTGTGGACAGTGCTCAACTGCCAGCTCTAGCACTGTGCGTGCTTTGTTTACATATGTGTGCGAGCGCGCGCGCATTCGTATGTTGTTGTGTGCGCGAGAGAAAGGGAGAGAGGGAGCGTTGCCTATGTGAGCTGCAGCATCATCACTCTTCTAAAGTCTTGTTAACAAAAAGACTGCAGAGTCCAGCGAAGAACCTATAGAAAACACTTTTTTTCTTGGCGACAGAGAGGTAAGGATTGGGTTAGTCTGCTTGGCTTCTTTTTATATTAACAGGACTTTTATCATACAACCACCTAAAATTCACTTGACTTCACAAAAAGGTGAAAGAGGAAAAGAGAGACGGAATGGAAGAACAGGAGGAATCTGAAGGAATGACATGATAAAAGTAGAAACAGAAATAAATCCAGCCAGTCCTGCATTCTTTCTTCCTTTTACTGCTCATGAATGTCCACACAGGAGAGTGGATAGAAAAAGACTGAAGAGGGAAAGTGGGGAGAGGTTGTGAAAGGAATCAGGGCTGGGGGACATAGCTTCAATTCCTACTATTCTGCCTAAATAGGCTCTTCCTCTGTAATGCACTCGGGCTCCAGTGATTCGCTATGTGAATGCTGCCCATTTGCATAGCCACTCTCCCTCCTGCTTCCTGGCTGGCTGTCGAGGCTCCCCCTCCCTCTGTCCTCCTCCTCCTTCTCCTCCTCCTCTCTCCCCTCTTCCTCTTGCGCACATCTTCTGGAACGGCGCTGCCGATGCTGCCTGTGTGTGAGTGTGTGTGTTCCTGCCCAGGGCTGCTCTCTCAGGTACTGTCGTTGCTATTGCTTGGTCTCATTGAGAGCAGAGATCTCTAGATGGGGAACGGGTGCGCTACTTGGCACAACTTACAGGTGCAATCACGCTGTCTCCCGCGCGCTGCTGCAGCTGTCCGACACATGCAAATGAGACTCGGATTTAACTATGGTCCCATTCCTCTGGACATCCTTTGAGACCACTGGAGGAGGAAAGGGAGGGAAACTCAGAATGTCTGTCTTGATTTTCTGAAGAGATTCACTTTGCACAGGTGCTCTTCTGAAGTTGGCTTTTTTTTCCCTGCTTTTTTTTTTTTTTGGAATATTAACAATTTTTGGTGGGGAAGACGTTTCGAATTTTGTGAAGGTTTGACAGAAGGAGAAAGAGAGAAACAGAGAGAATAAGGGAACTAAGGGAATTGGAGCAAGCTGGGATTTCTCCTTTGCTGTTTGAGGTTGCCCTAATTTCTTGAGTGAATGTTTTTGATTGTTTTTGTATGATGATTTATGAGACTTTTTTACCTCCCTGGGTGCTGCTACGGATTTCCTAACTCAGTGGAGAACAGCAAGAGGCTTTTTTCCCCCCACAACCGACATTTTGTGTATTGTCCCTTTTGCTTTTTTTTTTTTTTTTTTCCTCTTTCTCTGCGGATCTGTGCGAGCGTCTCTGGGCTAAGTGAGATTAAGGAAGGTGGGGAGTATGGGGCTGTGAGGCTCACTGAAGTTCCATCTTGATCTGAAGCCTCATCTGGCCACTCAGGGAAGATGTTCGGAGGCTGGAGGACACAGTTTGCTCCCCTGAGGCCCGTAACAGAGCCCCTAAATCGGAATTCAGCTTCACTCACCCACCTGGCCTTGTGGATCACTGCCCTGGCTCTGGGCTTTGTGGCAGGGTCAGAACCCGGCACTGTGGAGAATCTCCACCACATTCATCTCTCCCATGGAAACAAGCGTCACCATATTGTGCCTATTGCTATCCACAGATCACCTGCATCCCTAAGAGCAGGGCACAGTAAGTACTTCCTTGTCTCACCATCAATATATTCCCTGCATACCGTAACTTTTTGAAGCGTTTTTGTGAGGTTCCAATATTCCTGTTAACACTAAGCATCGGCTTCATTAACTCTTCAGCGTACGCTACTGCAGATTCAGTCCGAAAATATTCCTCAATATTGTGCGTTTTTTTTGGGTTTTTTCAAGATTCCCCTTCCCAGGGCACATAGAGCTCTGCAAGATGCAGTGGGTCTAGCTTAGATCCATCCCCCTTTTCTCCGTCTCAGCAAAGTGCCCTTAGTCTCTATGTCTGAGATTAACCATATCCCTATCTCCAGATGCTCCACTGTGTCCAGATTAGACAGGATTAGAACGCTGTGGCGCTCCATGTTGCCCCTGGGTGTTTGGAAGAGAGAAGATGTGTTGCCTCCAGCTCTGCAGGGCGTAGAACCGCTTCTGGCCCCTACCCAGTTTGGAGTAGAGACGAGGCCTCTGTGTGGCGAGAAGGTTCATGACACAGGCATTAAAGAGTGAGGAAGGACAAGAAAAAAATGAATAATTTCAGCTATAAGGATTTATATAACCTCACCCCAAGTATTCACGGTAGACTGCAGTATGCTTGCCTCAACACAGTATGTGTGTGAATGATTTTAGAAATACTGCAGCT
The DNA here is from genome assembly GCA_028641955.1 of Protonibea diacanthus. Lineage (NCBI taxonomy): Eukaryota > Metazoa > Chordata > Actinopteri > Sciaenidae > Protonibea > Protonibea diacanthus. Next base: position 15,227,665 of record CM053989.1, read on the forward strand.
TGGGTTTTTTTCCCCACTTTTTTTTTTTTTTTTTTTTTTTGCAGCCTCTGCTCAAATTTTACTTGAAGTTCTGAGTGACGCTGATGTTTAGGATTGAGGCAGTGTGATACTTACAAGACCAAAATTCTCATTTCTTCTGTCATCATACTGCCCAAGCATTTTTGGTGACGTAATCACTACTGGTGTAACACTGACGTAATGCTGAGGTACCCTGGATTCCATTGAGTAGACACTGCTTAATAATGTGCAACAAACCTCTAGTGTTCTCTAATATTAAAGTTTATCAGTACAAGCCATTAAGTTGTGAGTGATATCGTCATTACAGAGCAGCACTGACAATTTGAGGTTTTTATTGGACACAGGAGTGGTTCAGAAACAGGACTGGAGTCAGGATCACTGGACAGAGTTAGACCTATACGAACAAGGGAGTCAGTGCTCCTCAGTGATGATGAGGGAGACGGGAGGTTTGCTGGCCTACTGAGACAACAAGAGAGGCAATTAGGCCACTCTGCCGTGACCTGTCTGGAGTGGACAACACTCATCTCGCTCCCCGCTCTCCCTAAGGACCCCTGAGGGCATGTTGTGTTTTCAGATTCCACGAGTTAATATCATAGTTATCGTTGCCTCTTCTCTGTGCCATTATTGTGTGAAAGAGAGAGCTCACGGGGGGGCAAAGAAAAGCTTTTGCAGTAACACGATTACAGTTTTGGTTGATCAGCGCACGGAGGGTGCGTGAATGCAAAATGGGAGACATGCTGTTAAACATGGTACCTGGCTCCAGGACAAAGCCTGCTGTTGTGAAGCACCAGTGCTGTTGTCTTAACTGTGCTGCAATTGGTTTAATTTTCATAGGGCTTGTTACATGGGGTGTCCCTTCACTGCAGCAATTAAACATGTAGCTGCTTCTTTTTTTTTTAACAAGCCATAGCCCCTCAGGTTTGATTCTATGTTTTTTAACAGTTTCTTTTTGCTACATATTTTAATTTTTTCATGTATTAAACAACAAACACTAGCTGTCTCTCTGCCCCGACCCGGCTGTTCCTCCCTCTCATAGCTTTTGGTGTCACCGTCAATGTTAAAATCTAATCCTATTTGCGATACTTATGTAACTGTACCTGCCTTTACCGTTGTTGTCACAGTGCATTTAACATTGTCTCAAGTGATTAGACCAAACAAAGCCAATAGAGTGCTGACAGTTCTATATGCAACTTGCCTACATCTCCATTTCATGAAAATGCATATTTTCACTTAGTATATAGCTAAATTTAGCACCTCTGTCGCCCTAATGGAAGGCCATCCATCCATTTGTCTAGATACTCTCCACAATGTGAGCACAAAATTCCTGAGTGATTTCATAAAAAAAAAAAAAAAAACACTTTACTCTGTGTATATCAGCATATTGTAAGAGAAAACATCCTTTTCTCCCTGTGTTCTGAACTCTGTCACTGATTTATGTGGAAAGAAGAAGAAAATTACCATGGTCAGGATGTATGAAATTGAGTTGGAGTGTGATGCATTGTTTGTTTAGGGCTAGCAGTAATGAGGTTCAGACAGTATCAACTCTGAGTAGCAGACATACCATTCATCATGGACAGACTCCCAGAGGTGATAGTCTTCTTTTCCAACGATGGATACGACACTCGATACGCAGGATAACTAGGTTATCATATTTTCTTCTGTACCTGCTCTTCTTCATTCATTGAGGCTGGATAGATGAGACGGTCTAATCAATGGGAAAAGTGTTTCAAGCATTGTATCTTTTCAGTGGTAAAATGGACTTTACGTGGATTTCTGTAGCTTGTCTGCTTCTATTAGCTAATGCAGAAGATGCTGATTTGGCAATTACTGTCTGTGCTATGTATACATGTGCATACCATCGTCTCATATTCATACGCCATATGTTAAGTGTGTGTGTGTGTGTGGGGGGGTCAACCTACAGATCCATGATGATTATGTGATATGCTTAACATGTCTGAGGGAAACCCCCGCCTGACACATACTCCATCAGCTACTGTGCAAATGGTTTTTGTCTCTCAAAACTCCGTGGTTTGATCAAAGTCTGCGAAGCAATTTAAGTGATTCTAATCAATTGTAAAGCTCTCCACCTTCAGAGCTAATGGTTGAATGGATTAGAGACAGCGCTCGTCTGCGCTGGCACTGCTGCAGAGAACGGATGAGTGGTGGTAGCGTGGGGGGAGTGGTGGAGAAAGACTGAGGGATGATATAAAAGAAGGTAGAGAATGAAGAAGAATGGAGGAAGTGAAGAAAGAAAGGAGAGAGAGAGAGAGGCGAGGGAGAGAGTGGATGGTCTCTGATGTTGCCTTGCTGCCGGTGTGTTGTGGGCTTGTATAATATAATTACTCCCATGTCTCTGAGCTGATGTCATTCTGCGATAGTGTGAGGATGACAGTATCTCTGCTTCTGTGAGGCAGTGGAGATGATAGCTGCCCTGATAAGGATCTGAGTACATGTTCCTCTGCTCTAGAGGGAGCACAGGCAGTTATTGACCCACGAACGGGAGTTCATTCTCCTCCTCCTCTGATGTGTGAGAACACAAACACGTTCTTTTTATTTGTTTGTGCTTTAGGTCTTTAACCCACTTGCGTCTTTCGATACACGCTTGCGCGTTCCTGTCTCCTTCTCTTCCGTCCTCCTCACTTCATCTTCTTTCCGACAACTCTGCCTAATCCACCCCCAGTTTTGTCGTTGGTCCGCAGAACCCATCCAAGCAGACAGAGTGGGCAGCCTCTTGCGCCTGCAGTGGTCTGTGTGGTTTCGGTGGTGACCGGGCTATGGTTGGCATGAAGGGAAATGAGACCTGACTGTGCGTGCGGTGGGCAGCAAGGGGTCAGCTGAGTAATGTGTCTGGTTTCGGATTAGAGACTGGGAAGATGGAGCGGGAGAGAGGGAAAAAAAAGAATCCACTGCTTTGACTCAAGGGGATTTCTGCATCCATCACATGCATAGGTCCTGGATGAGTTTGAGTCAAGGACCTCTTTACCCATAAGGCAATCAGTGAATCATCATCAACAGCAGCGTCTTTGCTGCCATTTCCCTCTTTCTTGTTCATCGTGTCTGTCTGTCTGTTTACACCTCTGGCTTTCCTGTTGAAAGTTTGTTTGTTTTCTTTCTTTTTCTTTTAAAAATTACTTGAAATGATAAGTTGTCTGGTCAATCTTTGCTGTTCGTGTTACATCTATGTGACATCTCACAAGTGATTTTGCACAGAAATGGAAGAAAGCTATTCTAACTAAACTGCAGAATTTTCCAGTGTGTAATGACAATTTCACACATACACAGCTGTTAACCTTGCAGAATACAGTGGGATATTGTAATAGGATAATGTCACTGTGACACTGACAGACTATGCCAGATGCCTAAAAAAACAGAATATCATTAGGTTGTATGAAACATTAATGATTCTCACGGAGAGAATTTGATTTAACAGCGCAATACATCCAAATACGAGTATGACAGACAATGTACTGTGTAGAGAAATGACATAATCATATTCAAAATGACAGGGCATGACAGAAAATATGCATTTGTGAAAAGGTTAACAAAATATAGAAATGATAAATGTGTGCAAAGTAATGTGGCAATGAGATGAACAAGGAAAGATCTCATGTGAAAGAGTGCATTATAGAATATGTAAAATAGGATTGTTTCCACATTAACTGCATGTTTTCTTGCCGATGTGTATGGCAGACATGAAGCGTGATGCAGCTGGTGTGCAGGTCAAGGTGTTAGGGATGCTAATGAAAGAGCTTAAAGATTTCTCCACAGTCCAGTCTGATTGACTCTATAAACGCCTCATAATTTCCCAGGTGAACGACCTGAAAAATAGAAAAAAATAAGTAGAAATCAATTGAAATAAATAAAGGGGAGATCAAAAATAAAAATGCCCAATTATTTATTTAAAAAAAAATCTAATCAGAATTGAGTTCAGTCACCCTGGAGAAGCCTCATTCTTTGTCATCATAATGAAGCAGCAGCTATCTCTGTGCCAGTCAGGCTTATATATGCACACACTCATGCACATTCACTTGCAATGCACACTAGTTCACTGCACACAAAGAGCAGCACTCTCCCAAATCATCTTTCATCTCTTTGATCACATCGAATCATTGTCACAACCAAAGAGTGTGAACGTGGTTAGTTGAAGCAATATGCAAATTTGTGCTCATTTATATAGTGTAACATATCATTGGTTAGAGTTTGAAATGGGTCATAAAGGAAAATATGCACTGGGAAGGTATAAAAAATATAATTGTCCAGACTTGGTTCCAACAGTGCAGTGATAACTTGGACTAATTGGGTCTGTGAAAGGTCAAAGGAGAAAAAAAAAACAGAAGATGGGGGGTGAAATCTTTCAGCCTTTATTTCCTGATGACCTCAACCACAGGGGAAGCCAAAGAGGATGGGTTTCTGTGGCAGCCAGCTTGCAGAGGACGAAAATGCATGATTGTCATTGATCATCCGATCGATAATAAGCCTCTACTTCAATTTCACACGAATTCACGACTGAACTCACGCTTTTCTACGTGGGTGGTTTGACTGACAGTGTTATAATTATTCTCAGCTTGCAAATCGTTACCTAGCAATTTTATATATGTTCATGCATGCTGGCTTAATGATGGCCTCAAATAAAAAATAATAATAATAATAAAAATTAAAGGTTTTAAGAAGTGAATGGCTGCCCTGTTCTACAATAGAAGGCCTCAGTATGAACCAACCATGTCATAACTATTCTTTTTTTTGTAATTTACAATTGCTCACCTGCAGCAGAGTGGCAACAGAAAGAAAGCTGCCCCCTAATCCACTCTAATAGGATTGTGTGGGATTTCACCATCCTCATTGCTTCTTCCATCTCTTAGTGCCTCAGGCCTGCTGGCAAGGGCTGATAAAAACACGCTTGCCTAACACCTAAGTGCAAGCTAATATTAGCATGTATTTTGAAACATAGTGTAGAAATACAATGCATACCCACGCACATTTCTTTTTTTCCTCTGTTATTTATTTATTTATCGGTAGATACGTGGCATCAGTGTGAGATAGAGGACAGCACAGTTTTTTTTTTTTATGCTGTTCCTACATTGCTTGTTGATAAGGGGGAGGCAGAGCTGTGTATGAATCGCAAAGGCAGTCATTGTGCTGCACGACAAAACTCTCACACACCCTCGGCACATCAGCTCATACGCATGCGCTGTAGATTTCTATCTTCTCTTCTTGATCATCTCCAGATGCATTATTATTTTTTATAAGCAATGCAGCTAATTAAATAATATCTCACCACTTAGTAGAGGCTTACTTACAAAGTGAGGCTACTCAGAAATAGGCAAGGCGGATGTTTAATCCCGCAATTAAGGCCAAGGCGCGCTTGTTGTCTCCTGGGTACGGCTCACAAAAAGGAGTAAACAGTAAAAATGAGGCAGTGTCAAGCAGGGACAACATGAAAATGAGACACATTAGCATGAGGAATAGGCTCGTTTCAGGTTATAACAGAATATATGGAACGCATTTTTAACCACATACTGTTATGTTTTCTAATAGATGTGATCATTTATAACACATTACTTGTCCATTTGCAGATTTATGTAAAATGAAAACCATATATGTTGTATCGTATGTGCCAAACTGAGTGTATCAAACAATGTCTGATTTTTGTTTTTGAAGTGTTGTTTGCTCCACTACCTACTGCACATGTACATGGTTTGGGGCTAAACAATGATTTTTTAAAGAACTGAGCCTTTTTTTCTGATATTTTTCCCTTAAGTGTATAGGTGAAGCTGTAGATGTAGTAAATCATTTCAAAGAAAGCCCTACAGTGGCAGTAGCAATTTGTAATTGTGCAGGTCTAGTATGGATTGCTCTATCATTTTATGAATAGTGCTAACGTTGAGTACACTCAGTAAAGCACAGTAGCTCTGCCTTGATCTTATAGCAGCTTCTTTGTAAGAGCAGTATTTGTGCTGATGCAGGTTGGGCTGCATATGGTGATGGGCAGCCAGAGTTGTTTCTAGTCTCAGATCAGAGCTTTGGCCCTGGACTTGGTTTTCTGCCTCACTTCCACTGTGTAATTATCCCCCACACTTGTCTTTTTCAGTAATTAGAACTGCAGTCATACTCCACATCTGTTGGCTCCCTAATAGAGAAGACAACAGCTTCTAGAGACCATTTGGAGGCTGTGATGTTTGGTACATGCTAGCTGCACATACACACTGAAACTAAGTAATGTGATGATGCCTGATGGCATGTAATCAGTCAAAGAGGCTTTTAACTGGGAATGAAAAAGCTGAGAATCGACTGATGCCTGATTTTATTTAAGTCTAACTTTGATATGTGTGTTGGCTGGCACACAAATTAAACACTGGATGTAGAAAAAATCTAATCAACAAATTGCTGGCAAACAAAATGGCTGACCTGAACTGAGAGAAAGGGAGCATTGTGTCCGAAGAGCAAATGAGGCAAGTGATGATGAGAGAGTAAATTAGAAGCTGTCGATACTGTGAGACACCTCTATCAGAGCCAAGGCTGTTGGCTGGGGAGGCAGATATGCAGCTGGTCGGGGTAACAAAGGGCCCGTTTGGTGTATTGCTCCATTAAGACACTGGGTCTTGTCAGCTCTGCCTGGATGGGCTATTTTGCTCCACAAGGCAGGGGCTCATGTATCACTTAGGGCTTAGGGGAAGTGAGCATGGCGGAGGAGGGGGCAGAAGGGTGTGAGTGACACTGGTCGACTGAGCATTCATGGCGTAATGTTATCAGCCCATGGGGCAGAACTTTACCTCAACCATGAATTGATGGTCCCCTGCCATGAAGAGGGAGGGTGGTTGGTATGGCTACCCCAGGGCCCCGTCATGATGAGGTGAAGCCTTATCTCTTCAGAGCAGTGTGAGGATAAAATATGGTGAAGTACTGCAACAGTATGATGCAGGGGCAGATTTCTAGAGAATTTCTGTCGAATTGCAGATTGTATCAGTGTAGGCCCTAAACTGATACAATCTGCAGCTCGACAGAGTTTAGAGTTTAGCCCTAAAGTTTAGATAAAACTTTAGGTATGGAGTTCTTGATAAAAATCTGACATGCTATATGTACTGTATGTCAAAAGAGTTACTTTTGCTGTAAATATGTTTTGTTTTGTACAAAATTTTGTACAAAAATTCTTAAGTTCAGCTGAATCTAATAGATTGATTAGGCAGATCAATTAGGTATCTTCCAAAATTAGTCTTTTTTTTTTTTTTTTAATGGTAAATTAACACTAGGCTGAATTGCAATGTTTTGCCCCCCCCGCTCTGGTTAAAATTTAATCCACAGTCAGCACACTGCTGTCAAAATATTGCAGCTGTAACCACACCCAGCAGTGATGTCACAGGGTCCTGGACTACACTACTGCGCATCACTGCAACGAGGTGAAACCACTGGAGGTCCACAAAGACAAGATTTCAGGTGACAGACTTGAAAAAAAAAATCAGAGCTCATCCTTTAGATATGCAGTGAGGTTTGCTAAAGTATAAACTGTGTTTCTGCTATTGCTCCTTGCAGTAAAACATGAAACTACTTTGTAATCAACTCTTTTTCTAGCACAAATCTTTATCTCTCTCCGTTCCTCCCCCTCCTCCCTCTTTGATGTGGTCATTTTGTACTGTACTCGCCTTGAGGTCTGACTTAAGTGCCCCTATGTTTTCTCTCCCTCTCTCTCTCTCTCTCTCTCTCTCTCTCTCTCTTTCTCCCACCGTGTTTATTAGGTTTTGCTGCTCCTATGATTTTGGAGCCAGCATCTTATACCCTCTAATAAGGATGACCAATCATGGGGGCAAGCAGCAATGCCCCACTTTTAGTCTCCACTTAATTTAATTATGTCAAATTAGCAAAGCAGGGAGAGGGTGGGATGGGGGGTTAATCCTTTGCAGCTTATGACGGCAGGTTGGACACTGTCAGCTGTCCTACGCAGAAATGCTGCTTTGGGATTGTGTTCATTAGAGGGAGCTTAAGGCTCATAGGTCACTGGATATTGTTAAAACAATAGCGTGTAAATGAGCTAATTATAATATTTGCCTAGTCTAGCCTAAAGACTGAGGTTGACTCAGAAGGACTTTTTTTTTTGTTCCTTTTTTGTTTGTAGCTTTGTTTTTCATTCATGTTTGCTTTGGTCCTGCTTATTTTCTATTGAAACAGTTCTAAGCGTGAAAATTATATTAATTCACAATGAACCATATCATTATCAATAACTTGTTACATTCGCTATCAGTGACATAAATTAAAGTACATGTGCACTATCAGCAAAGGTGAACATAATATCTAATTCCCAAACAGCAGATATAATAGTGGTGAAGATTAAGTCTCTGGGCAATGAACTGTAAAAGTTTATATCGACTGTGCTGTATATATGCCAATATGGCCAGACTTATTAAGCCAACACAAAGTAAGCAGGCAGTTTGGGCTCTGGGTTGATTTAGCACCTCTGTCCACTCTGCTTTCTGCTGACTGCAAAGAGAATAGCTCAGCTCCAGCGCTCTTATAAAGACTGAAGGGAGGATTTATCACTTAAAAAAGCAAAAAAAAAGAAAAAAGAAAACGTGTATGGAAGCTAAGCAGAACATCTCAGCATGTGCAGTGTACAGTCTTATGTGACGGTTTAGTTTCATGACAGAACTTCAGCAGGTATAGACAATCTTGCAGAATTGCTCGGTTTCAACTCTATGTTCGCACAATCCTTGTTTACGTTCTGCACAATAGCAAGATTGCACTGATGTATAAAATGGACGAGATGCTCGCACAATACAGCAGTCAGGTGTTTTTATCTTATTGAGGGAATAATTCAGATGGCAACTTTTGCTGTCATTTCAGTAGTATGTTGTACAGGATTGCCTGCTGGTTCTGTTCTAACTGCCTATCCCATTATAAGGGAGGCAGTGTTGTGCTGAGAGAGGATTAAGACAAGTCAACAATCCATAGCCCCTTTTAGTCTCCCAAAGGGTTGCTCACACACCACTGAAGATAGAGAATAGCATTTTCCAGGAGCAAAGCTTGAAAGCAAGCTTTAAATTGTTGAAAGAACCTTGCTGTGCTGCGATGGAACAATGAACATATATAGAAATAGAGATTGGGTTGAGGTGGGGTTTGGGCGGTAGTAGCAGTAGCAGTATCCACTATATCTCACTATCACTATTACTGCCCAGCTACATTTTCCTCATTTGTATCTATGCGATGGGCTGCCGGAGGTTGTGATTTAACTATTGACTCCAAACAAACAGAAGAACAAATTGTGCACAATTCATATTTTTAGAGCTGCTGTTTACTACACTTAATGATTCCAGCATACAGACCCTGCCAGTCAAAGTTGACAGGCAATTAATTACCTCAAAGCATTTAATTGTCAGCTCCAAAAGTGACACAGAGACAGGGAGATCTCTTATTCCTGTAGGCATCTTTTTTTTTAATGAAACATTGGTATTGCTTTAATCATGAACATTGTAAAAAATATATATATTTAAAATAATTATCATGACTAATTTTTAATTACTTAGTCAACACAAAAGCCATACCCTCAAATCCAAACATTAGCAATTAAAAAAGTCAATTGAGTTTTTTTGGAGAAGTACTGTAACCACCCTCTCTATTTACAATGCCTCCTTATCTGCACAGCAGTCACCTTCACACTGTGAAGCCCTTGTTTTAAGAACACTACAAACTCACCATGAAAATACTAACTGCAGAACTGACTGCAGAAGTCAACTCGGGACAAAATCTGGGCTAAAAATGGTATTTCAGTATTGCGGACAAAGGTTAAACAAAAGGTATAACATGTCTCCATCTCTATAATATGAAGAAGATTAGTGCAAGGTTTACGGTTTACATCTACCATTGCTGCTTTTCAGCAAAAATGTGACTAATTCACTTAAAAATGATCATTTGTGCCATTTTCATTTAAACAATTCCTGTCTTGAGTTGACCTCTTTAACCCAGAAATCTTCATGTAAATGTTTTGTTCTAAATACTCAGGGCTCTATATTTGTCTGTCTGTGGCTCAGGGTGTTATGATCAGAAGTTCACAGAGAATTTGTGGCACCAGTGGCAACAGTACATTACTGATAGATGTGGTTTTCATCACCAGTCAAAGCAGAGAGCCCTGACAGCTCTGATGTACAGTAGAGAGCAGCACGGAAGGGATCTGCCATAAAAACACTCTCCAGAGATGACTTGTGTCCTTGTGCAAAAGGTGCAGAATTGCCTTGAGCGAATATCTAGCACCTCAGATTTAATTAACTTGGGAGGAAGTAACGTATTAGGCTACTGTGCAGCTTTGGTGCTAAGAGCTTCATTGCCAAATGAAAGAAATGGTTCAGTGACACTAGGTGAAGAGCCAAATGCAACCGGCAGCCAACTACCGAGGCAGTCTGGGTTTGGGAAAGGTGTACCAGCCTGTTACTCATTCTTTGTACAGCCACATGTGGATATACTTGGAATGGGAAAAAATTAAGCTATTTTTTCCTGCTTGAGGGAATTACATCAAAGTCAAATTGGCCTACATATCCACAAAAAAGACTGTACGCTTATGGGTGGGATCCATCCATGCACACATGAGTTGGTAAAGACATAAAAGTAGCACAGAACACAACTGCAGTGCAGCGCACACCTTTGACGTGGACTCGGAAAGGTGAACGGGACAAGCAAGCAAACTCCCAGGTGATCCTTAATACCACAACTCCTCTTTCTCCACAGCTCCTATTTGGAGCAGTGAAGTTCACAGCATGTCGCCAGAACACCAAGCAGGCACAGAGAAGAACTCTGACAAAAATGTCACCTTGCCACCACAAAGCCCCACCATGCACCAGGAACAGGAAAGTGCAGTCGTCCTCGCTGTTTTTTTCTAGGAAACATTCTCTGGTGTACCTACAGAAGAGATGTTATATATTTAGAGCAGCAGCAACGGTGAACAAATCAGGAATAAATTTGTATGAAGGAAATAGTTCCAGTACAGTAGTGAGAACAGGTCACGAATGGCTGAACAGGCAACGTTCATACAAAACTCTTATACATCAAATTGATGTAAGATGATTGTTTTCCTCTGTCCAAAAGATTTTGAAAGGTATGAAAAATGTTCATATTCATCTTTAAAAAAAAAAATATTATCATTATCTACAATAAATAACCGAAAGTAGTTGTATGTTTGAAAACAGATTGAATTCCCCAACATGTTTTTTGGACAACTTTCCCAAATGAATGCAAAGTACTCTTTGCCCTTGGTTACAACACACACAGCCATCTGAATTGTGTTTCATTGATCCACATGCATTAAAATAGCTGGAAATGACAAAGAAAGCTATAGATCCTCTGTTATAACCTCCATAATCAGTCACTATGCACAGATCGGTAAAACATGAACGTGAAAGGTCCTTGACATCAAAGCTGAAAGCTGAGATTTCTCTGTCCTGCCATTTTTTTTTTTTTTTTTGCCTGCTGAAATGACTACAAGGCTGTCTTACGGGAAAAATAATATCATTGTAGTTCAGACACATAATCCATTGACATTTAAATAATCAAATCATGTTTTTCTCCTTCTTCCATTATTGCTGGTTCATGTCACAAGAAGTTTGAATAATATTTATTAAGTTTTGTCTGGTAAGAAGCCTGCAAAGGAATAATACTGTGGATCAAACAAGAATCTCTAGATTAGATGCATACATGTCATTGTATTGGCGTCATTATCTTGTATTAAGGGTCGTGATGTACACTTTATTTATGTACTGAGGCTGTGTAAACGTTGCCCATATTAGACTGTCTCTATAATTCACAGCTTTGTAATCGCTGCCAAGTTAGAACAAGCTGAAAAAACTCAATTTAGCTCATAACACGTTTTATTTACCCTCACATCTCCTAAACTATTAGACCATTTAATTGTCCCAAAAGGTAAAATATAGTGAGAAAGGTAGATCAGGAGGAACGAAAAAATTGATCATGTTGACTCACAATTTTCCCCCATGGCACTAAATCTTCCTGAGCATTGATCGGCGATAGCTCCTTTAACAGATACCGATAGTGTTTGATTGGATAATCGTGTCCTCATAAATCGTGGTAATGATTTCTCTAGAAACTGAAATTGTAATCCAATAGACATCATTAAACTTTGTTTAATTGTGCTCCTCCCAAGGGGGGAGCACAGACGAAAGATAAACCCAAATGAAGTTATCCTTAATATAGTTTTGTCCGTTTAAATGGTTTGGGAACGAACAACATACAGCGATTTGTCTTAATGTTCACCTACTTATGTTCTGTCACAGTCACAAACAAGTGAAGGTGCTGCACGGATCTTATAGATCTTTAAACTCATTTCCATTCTAAAGATATTCAGCATATGTAAGTGGGAACCTGGATAACTGTATGTTAATGTCTAAATGTGAGAAATAAAGAAATAAACATGAGACGATTGGGGGAAAAAAAATAGGTTCTTACTTTGAAGTTCCATTCAAGAGATTCACAGGGATCAAAAACATATATAACTCGACTATATGGCACATCTCGGGGTAATCTATTTTTGCACAGCAGTCATTACGGGAATCCTTGGCAGCAAATAGAAAGAAACACAAGTGCTAGGTGCTGACAGAAAGGGGATCCATAATGTCATCTCTCCTTTTCATATTTCCATCACAACTATGTAATTATGATTGGATTCCTCCGCAGTTTCTCGGCAGAGGTGGTAATATGAAGCTCGTTATGATGGCCGTGTTGGAGGTCAGAGGAAAGACAGTCTGCAGGTCTGACCTTAGCTGAGCAGTATAGTCAAACACGTTTGTGTACCACCCCCACAACTGCTACAATAAGGCACAGAGCCAGTACACGTTGCTTTACTCATACCTACCCGCCTCTTTATATGACACTGCACGGTTTATTTAACATACACTGCTTAAAGGCCAGTTTGCTATATGCTGCCACTTCATTCCAGGAAAAAAAAATAGATTGAGACATTGAGCAAGTCAGTGCCAAGAGGAACACACTGGCTACGTTTGCTATCCTACGGTCTATTATCCCACACACACCTCTTTGGCCAAATGCAGGAGAACTCCTCCTGGGATGGTTGCTACATTTTTAATGAAAGAACAGTGTTTGATCTGCCAATGTTTATCTTCTTTGATGTTAAGTGACACAACTGAGAGCAGCCAGCTCTCAGTGTAGTCCAACATGAGGACAGATTAATTCATTATCCTTTAACAGGGGAAGGCTTGTGGTTGAGGAGTTCATCCTGGAGGTGTGATCATCTGTAATAGCCTAGAGCACCAATACCCACTCAGAGCACAGTGCACTATGACCTCTTTGGGGAAATGCATGTGAGTGTAGGAGATATAAATGCATGTGGGGATGTGAAGAAAAAGAAAAAAAAAACTTAATTGCATTCTGCTTTGAGAATCCCATACTGTGTGGTGCTACACCTCTAAGCGCTTTGTATCTCAAACTATCCTCATTACCTACCTAGATCTTGTCCTTTCATTTGTTTCTTTATTAGACGCTGGGCGAATAGGGAATAAACTGAAACTCTTGTCAAACTAAAGAGACAACAAACAGGAAAGTATTTCCAGGACACTACTGTATCTAATGACTACAACAGATCCATATCAGGCCCAGTGTCCCAGGGGAGCACGCAAATAACAAATATGGAGCCAGTGCATAATTACTCCCACCACTGGAGTTATGCAGGCACGTGTCTGCTGATTTCATGCCACCGCATCGCTGTGTAGGTGTGCATTAGCCATGTTTCTCCATGTATCTTAATCCTCAACAGTCCCTCAAGGAGTTTATCGCCAGTCTTACATATGCGCATGGATTTTAGACTGATCTACCACATATCTAGAACCTTATTAACTGCACCCTCTGAATCCATTTATATAATCTGTACGTCACAGAGGAGATAGTTTTGTTGACCTTTGGTGCTGTGTATCCATTTAGCTCAAGAGTGTCAGTAGCAAGATCTGCACACCAGTCCTCTGAAATGAGCAATCTTTAAATTATAGTGTTTTTTTTGCTGGGGTCACCAACAGTAAATAAGCTGTCACTGGGATAAAGTGGGTGTCAAATCGTATGAATAGACAGAGGGGGAAATGTACGCTTAAGGGCCCAGTGAGTTCCAACAGTGACATGGTTTAAAAGAGCTTAATTATAATAAGCTCGAGCATGGAGCAAGTGTTTGGTGGCTTGGGGGGAAACTCAGAGACAGTGACAACCGTCCAGCGTGAGCTACATGAATTGAAGATCGCTCTGTGAAGGGGCCAACATCAGATATGCATTAGTGGTACAAGAAAGGTTTTTCAGCGGTAGCCGGCAGACTTCATGAAAAAGAAATGATGCCTGCCTCGCAAATATATTACGCATAATGTCTTTTCCTTTGTAGAAGTCATCAAGCTTCATAACGCTTTATCCATTAGGAGAACAAGAATGCTTACAGTGTTATTTCATTACGTTTTACAAATGCGAGTTATGCTTTATGAAAACGATAAATCCCACCATAGATCTGTATGTCCCGACACCATTTGTTAATCACATTATTGTTAATTAATGATGCAATTCTTTTTAGCTAATGGTTGACAGTGTGTATTGACTCAAATGAGGGAACAAAATTGGAAAAGGAACTTGAGAGTAGAGTGACGCACTTTAATCACTGCACTGTGGAGAAACGCCATGGGGAGGAAAACAACAGAAATATATAAATTAATGCAAAATATATCGATAGTTTTATATCCTTGTGAACTGGTTTACAAGAAAATATTGGAATTACAGTCAGAATGATTTATAATCTATTGTTCAGGCAAGGGCTGTTTAACTCCTTGCCCCTATGAATATTAACACACTGTCTCTCTCTCGCTCTCTTGCACTCTCTCGCTGTTTCTCCTTCTCACTCTCAACACACACACACGCACACACACACACACATGTAAATGCATAACACACTAGCAGAGCTCCCTGTCTAATTTTTCATGAAGATAGCTGTTTCTATGCTAATCTGACAGCTGCATTCATTTTCAGGCTTTCTCACAGGCATTTATTTCCCAATCACATACTCATTCGCTCACAATCACACGCACATATCCACAGTTTCTCTTTTCTGTGTCATGGCAAGAATGAATTGAAACACTATCCTAATGAAGGTTTCTAATTGGGGGAAAAATAGGCACTTATTTGATTGAGACAAGTCTGACAAGCTCTTAAATGGTGAAATGCTGCATCGCCAGCAAAGCATCAGAACCCAAGACTGTGACATACCACTTTTAATAGACCCCTCCTTTATTAGCCGAGCAAGGCTTTTTTTTTTTCAAGCGTCATTTTCACTAGGTCACTGGCATAATGCCGCGAGGCTCTTCCTCACTGAATGGCTAGGTAATTAGAATCACTCTTCCATCTACCAGGTCGTGTTCAAACCTTTCATACGACTGCTAAAGACAACGAGATAATGCAGCGAGACAAGAAATAGTTGGTTTGGAGGTCGTTAGAAGGGCATAATTGGACCAGTCAGTCAATAATGCTGCCGGCTGCGTCTGCCTTTGAGGCTGCTAATGAAGCGGGAGAGGTGGGGAGGTGCCCGTTTGGCATGCTGGGTTACCTGGGCACCGGGGACACAACTGCAGATTTGCTAGCGTTCACTTGTATCTCTTTTTTTCTAGAGGTGAAACACGCAGTGGCAGTAAAACTGAGTTATTGTGCAGCATTACGAGGAAAGCGGCACCAGTACCTGCCTCCCTAATTTCCGCTGAATTTCCCCGTACTCACGAATTGACACGAGTGTGCTTAAGCCCTCAGATGGGGCTGAGAGCTGCTCAAGAGTGATGTGTTGCTCAGTGCATCACAAAGTCATTACTCAGCACAATAAAACACTCCAGACTGACGGTGCTCTGTACACACGGCATGGATGCCAGCTTTGCTGTGTTAATAATGTTTTTGTGTTGACAGCCAGTAGTTCACGCCTGGCACATGGTTGTAAGGGGGAACACACTATTAACTTTTTATCTTTTATTTGTTCTCTCTCTGTTTTTTTTATTCTCTCTAGCGGGAACAACTTACATATTTGGGCGAGATGGTGGACTGATCACATACACGTGGCCGCCAAATGACCGTCCCAGCACGAGGGCAGACCGGCTCGCCATTGGCTTCAGCACACACCTGAAGGATGCTGTCCTGGTGAGGGTGGATAGCTCCTCTGGTCTTGGCGACTTCTTGAAGCTCCACATTGTAAGTCAAGAACCTATTTGTAAACTTTTATACTTTTTATACTCAAGTGGAGTAGACTGAAATATATGCAGTATATTATAGCTTACTTTACATGCATTACATTTGGATGAAGCCCTGAAAACATATTGAAGTGGGCGGGGTTCAGTTGGAAAAAAAGGGGCTGTCACCATTTGGTGGGTTGTTTGTTACTGTCAATTAAAATCCATATCAAGCAGATTAACTAGTATTATTCATGAGTTTTAATGGATAATACTTGTTTTTGAGACTTTGTTTCTTATTTAGTCAAGTATTTTCATATTTTCCAGAAATACTCGAGGTTAAAAGCCACGTTTTCAGACTCTTTCATGGTGATTGTAACTGGATTGAGTTCTATAACCACAAAAGAAAGAGAGTATGAATGGAAAGTACAACATATAGTTTAATGTGTGTTTAGGAGACCATGCTTGCTCACCTCTCTTCTCTGTGTAATTGCTGCTGCTGTGTGTGCAGCAGGAGCTGAGGGAAATGGTGCCGTAATAAGTGCTAGTTCCATACAGTGCATCTCTGACCTGGACAGAGTTCTGCTGGCTACCATATGACCTTCCTCTCGGTAGCAACCAATTACTGACAGTAACATTCATTGGTGAGGGGATGGGGTGCCGTTGGGGCTGAGAGAGAGAGTGAACACAGCTGAAATATAGTTTTACCTTTTTGAATAATTGCTGATACAAGTTTCCTTTTTAAGGATGCTTTTTATTCTGTTGTATTTAATCTATAAAAAATATGGTACATTTGAATTATAGCCATAAATCAGGATGTAGAAAACCATGAATATGTTTGTGTGTTCTCACCAAAGCTAAATGTTTGTAGGAGAGGCTGAACATAACAAATTAATGGCACAGAAAATAATGTCATATTTCTTTAATTTAAATAGACCAGAGCCATCTAAAAGTGAGGCTGCATGTCTACATGTACATCCACAGATGCATTTATTCAGAAATGACACCGGTTTCTGCACCGCCTGGAGGCTTTTTGCCTGTAAATCCAATATGATCTTATTTTGTCAAAACGAATCTCCGTGTTCTCGTGTGCGCACAGAGCAACTAACCCTCTATCGACTTGTGGAGGTAAGAGGATAAAAACACTTGTGCAGAGAACGTACTGAAAGGTCCTCAGTTTGAAGACAAACAGGATGGGTGTCCATCTGAACCATGACAAATCATTTTTAAAAAATAGTAAACTCAGCAGTTATCAGCATATTTAATTTTTTTTTTTCTTTTTCTATTTTTTCTTTTCAGTATTTCAGCGGCTAAGCTTGTTGCAGGTTTAATGTCCTTGATGATTTGGATGATATTGTTAATCCTGCTGTAATATTATTTCCATGCAGGTTTCGGTTTTAACTACTGGAAATGTACTCCATCTGTCAATTGTTCATTCTAAACATGAATACACGTGTGCATGTAAGCGGCCGTGGGAGTGCACGCATCTGAGGTAGCTGAAAATACATTCCCACGCGCATGACAACACTGATGCTGTGTGCACACCATACACACACACACACAAACAGTAAAGCTACTGTACAGACTACCACACATGCACCAACATGGAATTGGACTTGAAGTTTGCCTCAACCCAAGCTGCCCACACACACAGTAAGCACGCCATGACATAAGCAGACCTATCCTGAGGACACTTAGCAGCCATGATGTTGTTTTCATGAGACACTTCTGTACTAGCTCTGCATGGAATTGCTTTTTTGTCACATTTTTTTCTCCCCAAGCCTCTTGGCCAAGTGATTCTTTTGCCCTTATTTTAATCGAGGAGTATCCAGGTAATTTAAAAGGATGCAACCTTTTTCATGCACACCATTCATTATCTAATGCTGTGCAGGGACACATACAAGATGTTCAAAAGAACATAAATTGGAATGTAGGTGTAAAAGGACAGATATGCTCAGTCAGATGTGCAACTGCTCCACGACGACCCTCTGCAGCTCTCTGGGCTCCTGTCCACCTGCTCAGAAACACCTGAACAGGGATAAAACATCGTTTTCATGTGAGTGATGAAAAATGTCTTCTCTAACGATTTGCATAAACTGGGCTCCTTTTTAACTTAAATGCACAACAGGGCTTTGCTCGGTAGCTCATTCCAGTTCAGTACTGAATTAATATACATACAAATTTGCTCACTTGCTTGTACATCATGCACACTTGCTAACTTATTTCTGAGCTTTTCACACGCTTTTAGCAAATTCATTCAAATATGATGTTGTTAATTCCCATCCAGTCCTTGACCAGAAGGTGGATTCCTAGAAATACTGTTCAGCCTGTGCAATGCACACTTAATAGGTAGCTGCAGCATGCTAGCGCCTTGAAAAGCTGTGTGTGCCCCACATTATAACATTTATGTGTCCACTCTCAAGCTAACGAGAGAAGACAGGGGTCATATCTTAGTGTTTCAGGTTCACCTTGAACTGGAGGTTTAAGACCCGAGCTTCACAGACATGGTCTAACAAGGCGAGAGTTCATGCAGCTTACTGCAGACACGTGTTGCTTTGTTGATGATATGTGAAGCATTCCATTGACATTTTACACAGAGAAAATGTTGATAAGGCATGTTCTTACCGCAGGGGCAGTGGGTTGTGAGAATCCCCTCTCCTCTCGCATCAGCAGTCACTCTGAATGCTTCGTCTTATTTATTTATGTCTGCACATTAATCTGGGGGCTTTGTGAAATGTTGCATTTCATTAGAAAATGAGAGAAAAGAAAGGAGTGTTTTAAAGAGACAGAGAAGAGGCATGAACTGGGGCGCGGAGGTCATGCTCTTGATTTTTGTTCATCTAGTTATTTAACAGAACAAAAACTGGAACTGCATTATTTCTAAGATTTCTGTTCTGTGTGCAGTGTTTTGCCAACTATTAGTTATAAATGAAGTATCACATTAAAAGTATCAAATAATGTTCACTGACAATTCTTATGTATATTGAAGTGTGTCTTAAAAGATTTGTATTGTTGACTGTAATGTTAAATTGTGATAAGGGATATTTTAAGTTTTGTGCTACAGCCAAATGAAAGAACAGCAGAAAATTAAATCAAAATATATTATGAAATTGGAATACTTATGATAGAAACCCTCTAGATATGTGTTTCACGCCTCTGTCTTCTCCTCATTAATTACAGTGGAAAGGACGTGTTTTACAGCACTCCATTAAACACAATGAGCTATGCAAAATTGCCACTTTGATGCATTTCTTTTGCAAGAAGACCCAGTGAGAGCCAGTCACCTGCCTTACCTGGTTGAACCGTACCCTTAGTGGCTCACACTGTGAAATGAAATAACATTATAATAAAATAACTTTAAATCTATTATGACATTTAATCAGGAGTAGGTTTTAGCTCACATTGGCCAAATTGTTTCATTGTCTATAGTAAAATGAGCCTAACCTTTCAGTAAGTATAACAAACTACTGATAACCATTATTGAATATGAACAGTATTAACCAAATTTGGAGTTGCTGATGCATTCTTTCCAAACAGTGTATTATAAGGCTGATTCCCAATGGTATTCCCCTTATTCCGTTCTGTTACCTCAGCTCTGAGCAGAAATGTCTTAGGAGTGTATCTTCAGCTGTATGAGATGGGATTATACCAGATTTCAGTATTTACCCCCCTCCTTCTCCATCCTCTACATCCCTCACCCCCCCCTAATCTCCTGCTCCCATTTCATGATGACAGGAAACCCAGCGGGGCTTGAAGGACGCCATCTCAGCTCACACTCTCAAGAGGGAATTTTTCTGAGTAATATGTGGAGACTATGATTTAAATTCACCTCAAAGGAATTGTGATCCTTCCTCCGCCTCCCCTTTCTATCGCAGATAAAGACAATGACTGTGAAGTCAGTGAACCATCAAATGTACGACAATCACTTTCCTCAGGCTCATTACTGTAGCACACATGGAAAGAGGACTAGATTCATAATAATGCCTCTGCTGCTTCTCCAATTATGATGATTCTTCACAATCCCTTTCACTTTTTCAAAGGTGAAGCATATTCATGAGGCTACTTGGACAAGTATCCCGTGTGGATTTAAGACTGTACATGATAGTGTGCCCTGGCAACGTATCCAAGTAATAAATATATATAATTAATTTCACTGTAGCTGATAGTCAAATCCAGGGAAATATTCACAATGGCATTATGCAAAACATAGAATGAAGGATGTAATGATCCATGTAGCACAGTAATCCATATAGAAGAGGAATTGTAACAAAATTCATAAGACGTGGGTGTGCGGAACATTCTCTGTTAAACATGCTATTACATTTCGCTGCGCAATGTCTATATGATTTCACCTCAGATATTAAAGTAGAGGTAGATTTTTACTTTGATGCTGTTAAGGTATTTTATCCCCCACAAAGGAAGTATCATTTATTTTTCCCTGCACAAACAAGGGTGGTTTTGCTGTTATTGGAAATCCATCTGTACATTTTTAGGAAGCCATTTACTCAGTGAAATGGAGGCTTTGCAGTTGTTTTCATCCTTTTTTGTTGTCAATGAGCAGTGGTGACAGTGACTATCAGAGGCTCTCCTCCGTCTCAGGCATGGCCCCGAGGGGCCCACTGAGCTTGTTTTGTGCTGGTACTCAATCTCTGTGTGGGGGTTGGGGATTATTCCAAGCACTTTCTTCTTTCTCCCTTCTTCTAATTGCATGCATCCCTTTAAAAAAAAACAAGCAATGAAGGCACTCTGGCTAAGACAGCGACGCTGTGAAGTTAATGTATTCCATAGAGCAGAGGGGATGGTGGAGAAATAATGACTTCTCTGGTGGAGCATCGCTCCCCTCGGTCCTCCTTTAGCTGACTACCAGAAAGGAGGTTCTTCCTCTGGTGGAAGACACCTTTAATTGTAGTTTCAACTCCTGCCCTCTCTCCTATTAATCATGTAAAATGGTTTAAGAAGTGAGACTTTCAAGCCCACTGTCTGGGCATCTCCATTTTCAAGTCAGTCTTTTATGTGTTTTTGCAGATCACCCTACTGTCAGACTTGAGATTATGCAGAATTGCGTGCTTCATTAAGTGAATACTCTACAGCGTGATTTGATGCTACAGGTGAGATTGTTACCTGGGAGAGGTGCTTCAGGTCTCAGGAGAGAACCAATGTCACGCTATCCCCCATACTCCTATTAAAACACCTGCCCTGGGAAGGGATCTTATTCTCATCCACTACTCCTGTTAAGGTCTCAGCCCCAGTAATTACCTCTCATGCTCACTCTGCACACACACATAGAACAGACCTGCTTGCAATACCCTCAGGATTCAGTGGTATACAGCTTTCCTGTGCTACTTGTTCGGTCAAGGCACATCAGTCAGTTGTTAGCAGGCCTTTGGAGCAACAGACAGATGTCAAATGCAGTATGTTCATATCTTCTATAGATGGAAAAGAAATGCAGCTAAAACTGTACTGGTGTTAACCTATGTGGGCGCAAGTATTTGATGACATCTTCAGCGAGACATTTTTGAATATTTTTCTTGGATGTTATTGTCGTGTTTGAACAGTTGTCACCTCCCAGTTTGGAAACCAACTTTTTTCTCCACATTACTTTATCAGCTGTTGCTATGGTAACAGTCCCAGTATAGGACTGGGATGGCGGTTTGTAGTGTCATGGTGATGATGCATTGTAAGCGGATTGAAAAATAAAAGGGAGCATGTCATTTCCCATTCTAAATTGCAATAGCACATTTGTATTGAATTTGAGTCGAAACTCAGTCCTGCGTGTGAAACTGATTGTCGGGTGAAAATAAAAACAGAGATCCTGTTTTCCGCTTCTATGCCACAATGGCAAAATGATCAAAACGGAAGAATTCAAGATAATAAAACATACGCACTGCTCCTCTGCAACATGAAATGTGACAGGCCTAAAGAAAAAAAAAAGCTAAGCTGAAGTATTTTGATATTAAAGACACAGTGTCCAAACACAGATTTGTTCCCCATGACATTATTCATCATTGAACTGTCACGCTCTAATGAGCAGAGGGTAGGAGTAAACACATCCATCTCACAAAGTGATTTGACTTTCCATGGTTTGTGCTGACACAAGTCACTCTTACTTCTGGAGTTTCTCCAGGCTCACAGGGACGATAGCTTAAGACAGCCTGAGCAGCCAACCTTCTCCACTTTCATCAAAAGGTCTAAAAGCAATAGAGCGTGTAATTTGTGGATCATCAGTAGGAAGCCATAGATGGGAAGGAGTCTAACTGTAGTTTTTATTTTTCCTCTGTTTGAACATTTTGTTTTTTCTCATTTTATTCTTTAATTTATGAAGAACTGTAATGTCATTTCCCCCGTTTGTCCCCGCTGGAACTACCAAGGGGGTCATTTTTACCCCCTGTAAAAACATCATAAGTTGTTAAATTTGATTCTATTATTAAAATAATAAGCCATATTTGACAAAATAACTATTTACAATTCATTTTCTGGGGTTATTCATTTTACAGTTGCTTTATTCCATTACAGATGGACACAAAGATACAAACAGGTGAAATGCATTTTAAAACTCATCATTATAAACTGCACAACAAACAGTGAATTGATTAACACATTTAAATAATAGGGTTATTGTAGAATTAGATCATTAATAAAGGTTAAATGTGACACAATGTGTTGTTACGGTTCTGAAAATAAAGAAACAGTGTGCTCACTCTCTCGCTATCGCACAAGCACATCTTACACGCACACACACACACACACACACACACACACACACACACACACACACATTCATATTATCTCTCTATCTGATTCTCCCTCATTCATGTCCACCATTATCGCTTCTTATCTGATCATCACTCACTCCTGTTATCAGAATTACTTGGGCTTTCATTCTCCTGCTGTTCTGGTTCGTGTTTCCAAATCCATCCATCCAGCCTAGTATCTATCAAATATAGCTAGCTAGTTCTTTTGTGGTATAGTAGAAACTGTTGAGCAACTGTACATTATACAGTGGTTTCTTTGAGCCGTAATGTGAACCCTCTGTGATTCTAGGTATAAATGATCATACAGGTATATATATATATATATACACTAGAACACTATATATATATATATATATATAGTGTTCTAGTGTCATTTTGTTGTATCAATAATCGGAGAAGGAATACTAGTAACTGTAGCCACATTTGTGTCAACAATGCATATTAACAAACCTCCCGGCTCTAGCCAGCTCTGTCACATTTAAAGTCATGACCAGATGCCATTTCTCTCTTTCCCTGCTTTCTCCTCATTTGAGTGTCAGTGAAACTGCCATTTGCTTGTCAGTATGTTTGGCAGTTTTCCGTGCAGGGAGGACGTCATTGACCTCATTTAGTCCGTCTGTGTTGATTCACTAACGCGTAGATGAATGGGGAGGAGGCAGCGACGTGATGGTACACAACTTCTCAACTCTTTTAACATATGTTTCTCATACAGTTAACATACAGAACTCGAGCTTGTTTAAGTGGCGATAAATAGTAGTAATGGTATCGTAATGACACTGGTAAATATAGCATTGATTTTGCGTCAGCCATGACTGATTGTGGCAAAAAGCCCGCATGTGAGACTGAATGGCCTCCTATCTCTTTTAGTCATAGACGGGGCAGGCACTCAGCTCGGATGATGTACCTGACCTCAAAGAATCAAATCTCATCATCTCCATATTGAGAAAGGACAGCGCTAGAATCACCATTACTCATCTTTCAATTCCAATCATTTCTCAATTTGTTCAAGCTCTTTGCCACTACAAAGCCAAGTGGTCCATGAAGAGGAATGAGTGTGTATGTGTGTGTGTGTGTGTGAAAGAGAGAGTGAGGGAGAGGAAGATGTGTGTGTATGTGTATTTGAGAGGGCAGGACAATAATGTGTCTTCACTTTTATTAGTGTAACAAATCACAGTGAGTACAGCTTGTCATTCTCAAAGCTGTACATCAATACATTATGGGCTTCCCTCATACAGAGCAATATTGCCATGGCTAACATGGAGTAAATTTGATTTCATCGTCAATGTTACACTGTCATCCATGTTTGCTTTTTTTTCCCCTGGGTCATAAGGTTAAGAGTATTGACATTCTGTTTGTTATCACAGTTTTAAGGATGAATTAGCTCAGGCAAAGATTCTAGTTGCATATGTTCCTATAAATAAGACAACCTATTTTGACTTATTAGGTGTTCTTTATCCTTAATATAAAATATTAAAAGTCAAATC
The DNA here is from genome assembly GCA_028641955.1 of Protonibea diacanthus. Taxonomy (NCBI): domain Eukaryota; kingdom Metazoa; phylum Chordata; class Actinopteri; family Sciaenidae; genus Protonibea; species Protonibea diacanthus. Next base: position 15,252,097 of record CM053989.1, read on the forward strand.
TCAGTATGTCTGTGTGTGAAAGAGAGTGGTTTCATGTACGTTTGGGACTGGAACGGTGCAGCACGGAGTCACCATAGTTGTTGACTTTTGACACAGCTGCCCCAGCCTTCAGGGTGGGATAAAAATAGTCTCACTCTTTCCCGCTCCATTGCAGTGAGATGAAGTACAGCACCCCCCCGACTAACACACATGAAGCACATTTTCTCTAGAATCGCCCTGTACAATATTATCATATGTCAGTTGTAATTTATTTTTCTTTTCATGTTTCAGTTTCAGGTTTCAACACATATATGCACTATTTAGGAATAAACGTGATTGAGAAGAAGAAGTACAAATACTTTATTTACTTTATACTATAAATATTTAATACTTAAACGTAATACTTTATTTATTTTATTATTCCACAAGGGGAAAATTAAATGTTTTTCACTCCATTACAGTTTCTCACACACAGGCCTGAAATAGAGACATGCACATGCAAGACATGCAATTTAGGGGGACATGTTAGAGTGATGGGGCTGCCACATTGCGGTGACCCCCGAGCAGTTACAGGTTGAGCGCCAAGGGCACCTTAGCAGTACCCAGAAGGTGAACTGGAACCTCTCCAACTACCAGTCCACACTCTGCACCTCCAATTATAAAGCCACTGTGAGCAACTGTCACCCAGAAGTTGATCTAAATCTAAAGATGTGGTCAGTCAGAAATAATCTCATTTCCAGTTATGGGTTAAGGTATATGGGAAATAAACAAAGTGGCTCAGAGATGCTTGTAATTTAATTCGTTCAATATCTTAGTCTACAATATCACTTTAATTCCAATGACAATGCAGAACATCAACCAGCTTGGGGGCTGACATTGTTGGCATTAGCCCTGTCTGTAATTTAAATTAAGTTTAACTCCCAGTTTTATTCTATTAGTCTGCTTGGACTCTGCACAAGTCCTGTGATGCTAACAGCGTAGCCATTTTCTATCATCAAATCTGGACCAATGAAGGAAAGACATTACACTCCTTCTTTTTATAATTTTGACTGATATTAATATTAACAGCTGCCACAAGAAACATGCAAACAGAGACCAGACCAAAGACCACCCCATGTGCAAAAATGGTTTCACACTCTTTTATCATAGCTGTATTATTACACATGCACTCATGTCAAGTCCATCTGCTGGTGCATACCAGAGTCGAGTAAAGAGCAAAGTCTGTTTGGAACAGACAAAGTCTGAAATTACTTATACAATTACTTACACATATCTCTGGCAAAGAAAAATCATCCAGGGTGCTTCTCAGCTAATTATTTCATAATTGTTGTTGGTGCCCTGTTGTTGATGGCTTCCACAGTGCTTTGTGTGGGGCTGCATGAAATATTAAACAGACGGCTCGCCTTGTTCTGGTCAACTTAATTACCTTTTCCACTGCTGCACTGTTCTCATCTTCAGCCCCTTGTGCTTTCCATCGAAGCCTGTTTAAAATATAATACGCATACAAGCATGCTGTTTTTAATTATGTGCTGCTGTGGAAACATTTCGTTGCATGCGACAGTGGGTGAATTGGTGTACACTGTTGGTGGTCTAGCTCAGTTAACTTGATTAATACATTACCTTATTCTCTTTATTTCACTTTTGTTTTGTTTTATTGGAGAGGGTCTCTTGCTCTATGTATCTGCCAGGAACAAGGAAATGGCGTTATATTGTTACAGTCTACTTTCACCAAAAAACCACACAGACTCATAAAACATTAAGAGTGAATGAGCAGCAGGAAGCTACAGATTGAGAGGCAAGACATATCGTATGGACATATGGAAATCAACACAACTGAAACCAATCTTGACTGGGGTTGGCGAGGTGGGGAACTGTATCCGCTTTTAAAATGTCTCTTGGCTTCTGGGAGTGTAACCACATTGTCAGCAGAAACACTCACCCTCCTCTTGTCCCCTGTTTATGAATAATGGATTTAGTGACCCTCCCTATATTCTCCATAGCTTCCAGTCAATATTACTCAAATCCAACTGAGAAACACAGAGTTTTTAACTCCAATTATACACCGAGCAGCACTTGACTTCGAAGTTAAACATTGCAAGACTGCTGTGTATTTCTTTCATCGTTATTGCTCTTAAGGCAGACTGTCTGGCTAGTCTCTTGTCTCTTAGCTATAAAAGAGTTCCATTGCAGCCAAGCAGTCTTAACAGAGCCTCTAGCCATAGATAGCTTATTCCACAGACTCATCAAAGGAAAACGTTGCGTGTGTGTATGTGTGTGCACATGTGCATGAAGATATTTCTCTGCTATAATAAGAGCTGTGCAGTGAAGGCCAACAGTGCTGCCTGTGCAAGAGTAAACAGTCCATGACGTGTCAGCAGCCTACATGTGCAGCGTACTTCATACAGGGAGATCAAACGGACAGGCACATGTTGTTCCATTGTCCTCTTCTATCCCTCAGGTGGGCACATGAGGTGAGAAGAGCACCCCTGGATCTGTGGCCTCATTCTGCTCAGTTTATCAACCATGCAGTGCACTTTATCTCAGCGGAGAAGAGAGATGTTGCAGGGAGAAGGTTGAGTTTTGTTTATGTTGCTGTAAATGTTGCAGTATAGATGGGGTGTTAAACTTTATGGCTCATTCTTTGGGTCTTCTAAGTAGTTGGTATGAGTGATGGTTTGGTTTGCTTTTCCCAGAAGGGCGAAGCAAACACCTTGACAACAGTAATTAAAAGTGCATGTGAGGCCTAATTCATTTTCTTCTCTTCGTCTCCTCCCTTCACTTGGCCTAATAAATCAGTTATGCTTGAAGTATCTGCTTCTCCTTAACTCTTTAATTCACCAGTGCATTTTGAGAAATAGCCTTGAGTCTGACAAGGAGCTGCTATAAAAGACATAGAAAATTGTTGTGGGAATTCTCTGTCTCTGCTGGATCCAGACTGAGCTTAACACTCGGAAGTCAAAGTTTTAATCAGCCTCCATAACTGAAGCATTATAATGCCTGATCAAGTGTAAAGTCAAAACATCTACGGAGTAAACTGCATAGCTGAGGGTTGCTGTAGGTTATGCAGGTGTTGTTGAGACATGGAAGAAATGAAAGGCAGTCAGATTTATAATAATGTAAAAGATGATTAGAATTCAGTGAGATACAATCCAGTGATCATATGGGATGAACATGTCATCCAGGTGCTGTGTCATTTTTAAAAGCCTCAAAAAAGGATCCATGGTAATCAATACCATGGCCCTCTATGCCCAATTTTTCACCCATGCAGTCATTTTTGAGACAATTACAGGCCAGAAAGCCACTGTTATTTATATGAAAATGTAACTGCTATTGAGTGGCAGCGTCGCCCACCAACCTCCTTTAGTCAATAGTAACACAAATCGATGGTCAGCCAGTCAGTGAGTCTGTGTGTGTGTTTTTTAATCCATAAACATCCACTCCATAAACTCGCAAACCGTTGTCATCGTGGCCATTATTATGGTATTTCCAAGCTGGAAGTAATTGTATAATCATTACCACTTCATGAAATCTTAATAGATGCTGTAGATTACAGACAAAGTAATGGCTTGAGCCAGGAACCTGTGACTCCATCAGTAGTAAAACAGATGGTAGAGAAAAGTTTTTGTCACCCAGATCTTTTATTTATTGTTTGCAGTCCTCCATTATGTCTATAGATGTTTGTTTAGTTTTATAATTTTGACATCAGCCTGTTTTCAAAACTTCAAAACCGTTTTACATGTCACTAATGACCACAGCTGTCAGTTCATTTGATTTAAAAAAAAAAAAAAAAGAAATAATCTACAGTAGAAATGGGTTGATGTGAATGTAAATGGCATCAGGAGTTAACAGTAGGCAGCACAGTTACAGACCTGGCAGTGGGTAAACACTTATTTCATCTTGTAAGACAAGCAAGCATCAAATTATTATCAACAATTTAAGCAGCGCAACTGTGGAAGTGAGCATTAACATGTAATTGAATGTGTCAATGTAGGAGGGCTGACATTTTGTCAAAGGTGGAACCTGACAGAAAGGTTTGATAACTCTCAGCCACACAGGGGACTTCCTAGCACACCCTGGGAAGAGGAAAGTGGGGGGAGGAGAGAATGAGCAGTGAACTACTCACCCACCAGGCTTTATCAGCCTGTCGTATTATTTCACCACAAAGCACCACACAGGGGCTTATCGCACGCCCATCTCCTTGATAAGGTCTGCCGCCACAAACAAAAATAAAAGACAAAAAGAAGGGTGCAGGAGAACAAAGTGACAAAGCAGAGCAAGGCTCCCTCAATATGTCGGACCTTTTATTACCTTTCCAAGCAAGATGACTGATAAAAACCCAAAGACAATGAAGGGGAGAAAGACAGACGATAAGTTGTAGGAAAGAGAAAGGATAAAAGTAAAAAGATAAAGAGCAAGGACTGTGTAAGGACCCAAACATTTCATTAAAGGAAAAGCCTGGTGTTGGCACAGTGGGATGAAGAGGATAAGATGAAATGAGGGAGGTGTTAGGATTAAGTCTAGAAAGGACACAAGCTGACATGGACACGCACATGAGCTCCCATCTCCCCTACTTGTATACGCTGTGTCTGTGTATTGGGAAAACTACCGACAGGTTGTCAGATACAACCTGGTCTTCAGAACCTCTGTGACCATTTGTTATGTCACAGATCTGCACCAGTATTTATGCATAAGTGTGTGTGCTCTCCTCACTATTGGAAGTTATTCAGTAACAGCCAAGCATGTAAGATCTCAACCCGGCATGGGGAGATAAGGCATGTTCCTCGTCTGATAACATGACCATTTTCTTTATTAAAATGGCCTGTGTTACAGTCAGTGGCAAGAGTGACAAGAAGATCAAAAAAAAAAAAAAAAAGATATGTTCAGGAACGGCATGTTATACCTGCTTCGTATTGCTTCCCTCAGCTCTATGCTCCACTAGGCAGAGTTGCAGGCCAGCATGGGCACAGAGGTCCAGACAGTTCTAATGCACAACATTTATCATTGTGGCAGTACTGCTTGCCACCCTGGCCCGATCACTCCCCCTGTTATAAACCACAACTCTGTAAGAACGCTGAGTCAGGAACAGCCCGAGATCAGATTGGGACTGTAGCATATGCCGAGAGTTGAGTTGGCCCAATTTTTATGACACATTGTTGGCGCATTTTGATTCACACTATAGTATAGTAGACACAAAAATATGGAAGGGCTTTACTACACTTTACTGCCTAGTGTTGTTTATTATACCATGTTTTCCATTCCAATAATGGGTACTTTAGTTTTAAGTTTAAGAGATAGACTGTGCCTACAATTACAGGACAGACCTTCATTGAAGTCTGGAAGGTCTATCAGGTCTTTTGTAGGAAGCCATTTCAGTCCCCATGAAATCTTGATTTATTTGTGGTGGTTCTGTTGAGGATGGCGGTCAGCCACTCTTATGCCGCCTGCCAGCACTGAGCACCATGAATTTTCAGCAGACACCTAGAAATCAGAGTTATAGTTGGCTGTGAAGGACAGATCCCATGGCAGGGTGTGCGCATGCATGTGTGGACCATGCGTGTGTGTGTGTGTGTGTCCTTGTGTGTTAGTGAGTGTGAATTGTTCAATAAACTCATCACAGGCCTCATAAAGAAAGCTGACATTTACAGCAAAGCGCAAAGGTCAAGGAGTTGGGCTTGATGTGATCATGATGGAGGAAAGGCTGTTTTACCCCAGCCACCCCAAGAAATTAATATAAGAGTCAGAGAAAGAAAAAGAAATGGAAAGGAAAGGAGAAAAAAAGAAAACAACAGAAAATAAGACAGAGACAGAAATGACATTTCAGTTTTACTAATGGGAGGGGATGAATTGCTTCACATAGAGTACAGCTAGAATACAGATCTTTAGTGGTCACTTACACTGATGATTTATGATGCATCCAAACAGTAGCTGATAGGGCCAATGTGGACAGACAGTCTGATAATGTAGATCTAATTAAAACTCCCAGAGTGGGACCAGAGCGTATGTCTCTGCCGACCCACACACACCGGGCACAGCCGTGTCCTCATTAGCACCAACAATGTCACCGGGGCTGGCTAACATGCAGGCCTTAAAATGTAGTAGAGAGCAAAAAGTGCCCTGTGTGTATCCTGCTGCTTTGAAACTATCCTGATTTTTAAAACCAAGGCCTGTCTGCTAATGTGAGCTGTGTCTAGAGACAAAGTTAATGAAGACAGTAACATAGAGGGGAGGGAGCCATCAGGCTTCAGTCTTTGAAAGAGCCCTAGTTTTGTGTTTGGGGACTGAATGTGTTGCCAGACTGGCAGCTGAACCTTATGGGCTCCTCATACCTTTGATGAAACACAAACTGGTGAGGAAGAGCTGACAGGCACGCTCCCTTTGGCCAAATTCTGTCTTTTTTTCCTGTGTCTCTGTTGTCTGACTTTGTCAGATCTGTGAATTTTTTTGTGTTGTGTAGTGTGTTTAAGAACGGCAGGGAAAAAGAGTAAAAGAGAGCGAGAGAACTGTGTGTGTGTGTGTGTGTGTGTGTCTATGTGCCTGCTCCTGTGTGTGTTCTGGATGAGCAGTCATCTGATGAACTGCCTTGCCACGGCCGAGGGTTGTGCATGCCCCAGCCAGCGAGATCCTGTTGATGTTGTGTTGGTTAACAATGCTCTCCCCCAACACCACAACTCACAGAGCAGCAGTAAGAGGTTGGCAGACCCTAATGGAAACGTCATCTTCCAGATAAAAGATGGCCCGGCTTTGATGAGAGGGGGAGTTATGGGAGGTGTATAATAAAAGAACCATTTCCAATCGGTTCCGAAGCCAATTTAAGAGAGCTGAATGAAGACAGACGCTGTCATAGACAAACTGAAACGCAGTCACTCATCGCAGCTCTCCTGTTTGTCAGGTAGGGACCTTTCAATACAGTGCTCCATACTCCTGCCTTGAATAGGACAGGCCATAACTCAAACCCAAAGTTTGATGTGGGAATCAAAAGCCTTCATTTTCATTATTGTTCCTTTCAGACAAACTCAGCTGTGATGCGGCACTCGTGCTGTAAGTGCTTTCCGACTGATGCTGTGCTCATAGAAAGTTATGTTTATGTTTTTCTAACCCAGATGTAGTGAAAATAGTGACATTTGGTTGAAAAGTGAGGATTGCTCAAAATAAAAATAAAAAGAGAGTTGTAAATGCAGAAATGATTGTGTGGTCACTAATGAGCAATCCTTGACTGGGTGCTAACTCTGGTTCCTGCACCAAATATCTCCCAACATTGGCAAAAAAAAGACCAAAGAATGAGTGAGAAAAGAGAACAAGGAAAGCAAAGAAAAGATGAAGTGGTGCTTTACTTGTGACTGCAGGAAACGAATGAAGTGCATTTTGACTGCTAAAATCAGAACCAGGAAAGGTCACACTGAAGACATCATGCGAGACACTTGCAACCAATACGGACTTTCAAGCAAAACATGTAGCCGGAATTGGGTGTTGTTATGTTGTGTGTTTATTCCTCAGGAACTCCCACATCTTGTTATGTAACTACCCAGCTCTCAAACTTGGGCTTTAAAAAACGTGGATAGTTTTTATTAAAAAAAAAAAGAGTCAGATATCAGGCCCGTACCACCTGATAGCTGCTCTCATCTTTTAATCTCAACCTATCCCATTCCTCCCTTTGTCACTATCTCAGACCACAGGGAGCCAGAGGAGGCACCGTGATATCAAGTCAAAGTATTCTCTGTTACATCTCCCCATAATAATAATGGGCGACATTCAACACAAGCTAGTGAAATGATTATGGTGGTGCAAGCTGTATAAACAAAAATAATTCCTATTTTCCATGTGCGCAATATAATCATGTTTATTAATATAAGCTCTGCCAAACAGGGGATGATCTTTATAATATGCAAGCATGTTTACGAAGCGGTTATTCATTCATAATCTGGTGTTCATATGTCTCTTGTCTTTGCCCATATTCTATGATGTTGTGAATGTGCATATGCGCTATACATATTTATTGCCTATAGTCTCTGCATAAATTCCTTCAAATGTGCAAGATGGATAGGAAGCACTTGCAAACATGCCTTCCTTGATGGTTGTGAATTGAGTTTGAAAGTTTTCTGCTAAAATAGATTCATTGTGCTGTCAAATCATACTTTTTTTCTTTCTTTCTTTCTTTCTTTTTCTTTTTTTTCTGTAAAAGGATTAAAAGGTGTCCAGTAAGTGGCTTGATTGTAGCTGTCTTTTTGTGGAAAAGTAAAAAAAAAAAAAATGCACGTCATGTTTTGCTTCACTCAAGGCAAAGGATTTAACAGGATTGTGTCAGAACAAACTGCACTCAGGTGGTGGTTCAATCTTCCAGTGAATTATAAAATTCTAAAAAAAAAAAAGTTTTTTCTCCATCACAGATGTGTCCCTTTTCCAAGAAAGAATTGGAAGTAACTTCTCTTTTATCTTGTATTCTGATCTTTATTTCACATATTTATGAAATCCGTTTGATAGTTATTATCATCCTGTCAAGCAGACTGAGGACTTTGTCAAAGAGAGACGAGCAAGGCAGGAGGGCAGGCGTTGGTGCTGCAGTGAGGCAGCCATCTTACAGAGTAGCTTTATCATTTCAAAGGCTAAAATGTGTAAGAGTCACAACAAAGACAGAGCGTAGTCATTTTCATCATCCTTTCCCCGTTTGCGTGTCTTCTTTTCGCTCTCTCCACTGGAACATAACAGTATAATACACTAACCGAGTTGCAACTTTCTCCGTCTCGCTCCTACTCTGTCTACAGTATCTGTCTTTATCTCTCTCTGGAACTATTAGAAGATTAATCAGGCTGTCTTGGCTCTTCTCAGACGCACTGCTGATGGTGCTCTTCCACAGGGGAGGCTGGTGGGTGGGTGGCAGCCATTAGAACATGGTAGCACTTTGATCTGCTGGGCGGATTTACAAAATTGCACTTCTAGCTCCTTGTCGTAGGGTGAAAGAGTAGATATGTGTGAGAGAGAGTTGTTAGGTGATGTTTTTCACAGCCAGTTTCAATGTAAAACGTGGCAGCAGAACTTCTTGTGTTCGGGGATTTTTGTTGAAGAAATATTTTTGGGGAACCAAATAATTGTGGGGCTGGTGGAAGTCAGTCAGTTCAGAGTTAGTTTTCCTATACTTTTCAGCATTTGATAAGGTCTGTCCCTCATCTTTTCATGAATCTTTAAGCAGCTTCCCGTGTGAGGCACAAATATGATAACTGACTCCTACATGCCCTCCACATTGTCAGAGTAATGACTACAAAGCAATATATCTGCTGTAACTGCCACCCCAACCACACACACCTTGCTCTGTCAACTCAGCTTAATTAGCAGCACATAACAACCTGTAGTGAATTATTGTTTTTAATTACACAATTTTACCGCCTCTACAAATAAGATCTCTGTTTATGGACTGGATGAGGGGCAGGCGGCAAGGAATCAGTTACCGTCAATTTTCCCCTTCAAGCTGAAGTGGGGATGAATCAAAGTGCAGCCGCTGAAAAGAGAAAATTAAATCCAATTTCCATTACCGTGATAAAGTGATTACATCACATCAGAGGATGCCCCATAGCTAAGTATGGAAATCTGAGCACATGCATGTGGAGACCTGCCTTCAGCACCAACTGACAGCGTCACATTTCTCTGTGCAAATCGAGCGCGCCACACACATACTTACCTCTTTCGACCCTTTCGCATGTGCACACTCACAAATACATGCCCAGATACACAGAGACATAAAGAGTCTATTGAGCCATCACATGGATTAATGCTTGGTAGAGTGGGCTTGGATTTGCTCTCGCCATAACGAGGCTGCGGCGCTTCCTCTCCACTTGGATATCCAGCCTTCATGGCTACGTTACACCTGGATGGTTCTGCTAATGGAAGCATTTCATTAGACTTGCATGCAGGAGGCCTGGCACGACCATCCCATTTTATTATTCATATAGCCCTGTTTCCAGATTCCCTGCTCATTTTAGCCCTGTGACCCCTCAATCAGAGCGGTGCACCGACTCCCCTGTGCACATACCGATACAAACTCTTCTGCATGCTTGAGTATGTGCTCGGTAGGATATTTATGTGTGCACAAACTGGCATTGGGGATGCAGATGCATTCAGTTTTGTTCCTTGCTACCCATGCACAAAAAACAACATAACCCTATTGATATTCATAGGTTTAAATGTCAAATCAATGTAATAACCATGAGGAAATGTAAGTTATGATAGGAAGCCGACTGGTATTATATTTGTATCAATTGCTCAGAGGAAAAGGAAAAACCGTACATGTGCAGGCGAGGTATGCTCTGTTCTGAACACTGAAAGCACCACCACTGAAATACTTACTAATTTGCTCAACAATTTCCAGTGCACCAAATGAATGAAATGTAATCGTGTCTCATCCTCACTGAATAGAGGAGCCCTTTTGTCAGTACAATGCAGTGAATTGGAAAACTCTCATGTGTACTTTGTGATTCGAATCGGCATCCTTGAAGCCCATGCTTTCACGGTGAAAACAGATCATTCACTAATAGCTTCTGGCAAAACAGGCCATTGCTTTGACTAGCGTTGAGAAACAATTCCTGGCTGTACGGTAAATATTGTGGGGGCCATTCAACCAAAATACAATATCACAGAGGAGAGCAACAATGGAAGTATTTATTTGAAGAACTGATGCAGTTGGAAAGTGGAGCACAACCACTTTGGCTGTGTGTCTTTTCATGTATGCATGTGCACTGGCAACAGAACATAGGTGGGTGGGAGTGGTTATATCAGGACTACCACAGATCATTACACATTAACATGTAGCAGTTGTAAGTCAGCCTACTTAGCGTATCAAAGCCACTGTGGTGACTATACGCCAACCCCCTACCCCCTCCTCCATGTGTTTGTGTGTGTGAGTCTGTGTCTGGAACAGCTGGATGAAACGTCTGATGCTCCATTGCCAAATGTCACAAGTAGTCCATCCTTCTGGGGAAATAAATTGGCTCTCTCTTAAGCAGCAAGTGTGCCGACAGGAGCTGCAGCATATGGTGAGAATCGGACAACTGAAGACGACAGTTTCTTCTCTGTTTTGGCTTTTCTCATTATGATCTGGACAGCACGTTGACGATGAATGTGTCTTTGTGTAGAATTCTTTTTAAGGAAAAGATAGCTGTTGGCAACTCATGAATCTTTAATGAGAAGCAGAGCATAATCCTTGGCATGTTTTGTTTCTCTTCATGCTGCTTAATGCCATTTACCTGAGACCTGATAACTGGGATATTTCATTGGGGGCAAAAAACTTAAAGGTTGTTGTGGTGACTCAGTAGGTCAGAATAGCTGTGCCTTTTACCTAACTTCGCTATTGCATGCTCTCAATACTAGAGCTTAGCACAAAGTATGCAAAGAACAGTTGAAGCTAATGGGAATGTTATTTGTTTTTTTTGTTTTTTGTTTTTTAAGAATGTAGTCAGTAAAATTTTGTGATGATGGCACTAGATAAAAAGTTGAGAGATTACAATTCATCCTAAACGAAAGTCAGAGGATTAAAAACAGGCTGTGCTGTGAAACATTTACTGTTTCATACCAATTTGCTTGAAAACATTTGACAATGCATAACACACCATGCTCTTTCTTTCACTCAGTGAGTTGACCTGTTTCCATGGAATGCAAAACATTTCCAAGTGCAATTTAAAATGTGACATTTAAGATCAGGGAACAACTGAATAACAAAAATCAGAGCTGCTATCCCATTTCAGGGTACCGCATGTGATGCTCAGTGTTCATAAATCCAGTTCTCCAAATGAGTACTATTTTATTATTGCTGTTAATGATCTTATTTGTTATGGTTGTTTTTTATTTCATTCAGACTGTCACTTCATGACTAAATGACTTTAGGCGCCTTTATACGTACACACATCTTTTCCACCAAACACACATGAATAATCAATTGGCAACATTTTGAGTGTTCACAATCACATGGAGGTCAGTGCAAGTTTGTATGCATTGGCTCTTAGCCAAGCAAACTAGGCATAGCTTAAAGCACCACTGTGCTGACTGACAATAAATATTCTCTCACCCTGCCTGTCTTTAAATGAAGACTTCCACCTATGACGCCAGATTATTGTACAGTACATCAACAGTAGCACTGACCATGAAACACTGGCTCAGACCATAAAGTACTTATTCTACTTCAAAATCAGTAGTGCCGAAAGTATACTAGTATAAACAGTAGATGTTTTAATATTTTGTTCATTTTTTTTCTTTCTTCATTTTCTTGTCACTGTGTGAGAGTTTATAGACCTTATTTGCCACTGACATCTATACTGTACCATCCATAGTACTACACAAGTGCCAAGTCTGAAACATGCTCAAATGCACACACATCGTTCCTCCCTTTTCCTCCGTATCACATTTTGTATCACATACAGCGGGTTTCCAGTTGTCCTGCTATAGGGTTGCAATACTGAATAATTCATCATCATGGCTAAAAACAGTAAAGTACAAACATAGCAAGCAGACTTGCCTTTGCAGCTTGCTTTGCAGCTCTTCATCTCATACAGTGCACAGTAAACATTATATTTTAGACATGAACACTGTTTTTTTTTTCACTCTAAATTCTTCAGAGGACCACTTTTTTTTTTCCTCCATTTGTGTCCTTGATGTACTGTGTTTTCATGATAGAATATAGGTGAAGTTCCTCAATCAAAGCCTTTTACACCAAGATGGCCCGTGTGCCATCACCTTCCTCATGAGACTGTGGTTGGATCCATCACATCCACTTTTCCACTTTTGCTTTTTCTTAGCTCAGGGTGCAGCCACGGTTAGTAAGCTCCACTGGAGTCCTCACAGCAGTTTTAGTGGTCTTGCCATGCTACCTCCCTGTTGGGTTCAAAGGTATATGCCTGTTTCTTATAGCAGAGAAGACTGTGACCAGTGAAAATCAACATTTCTTTCAGTGTTGCACTTATACTGCCTAGGGAAAGGGCAAAAACTCCAGCACCAAAAAGAGACTGGACTTTAAACCTTGCAACTGTGAAGTCGGCTGCCTTATGCTATGTGATGCTTTGAAATAGCACATTAGCACTCTAGTGTATGCCTAAGATTGGAAACTTCACATCCGCAATGAAGATTTGGCTGCCTTTCATAACACTGCATGCGATTTAATGGATGCCTTTGTGCGCCATGAGTTTATGCATTTTTCTTAACATGCATGGTTTGTAACCTGCCTCCGATGATACAGCATACTGTATAAATGGTACAAAACATTCCCTGCATTCACTGCATGCATGGAGTGATGCCTGTGAGCTTCAGGCAGATTCCATAATTATGTACATAATCATCTACAAAACACACCCTCCCAATTTGGCAGTCTATTTCATGCTGTAAATCCCCCCCTCTGCTCTGCTGCCCTGCATTAGTATTGATACCTACAGCCCCAAGACCACCGCAGTGTCCACCTGCAGGCTCAAGGGGGGTTTAAGGTATTTGCTCATCACTCCCGAGTATCTCTAAGTAAACATATCTGAAGGGAGTGTTGAGGATGCCAGGCTGTAATTCGACAGCTGTAATAAACATTTCAAACGTGAGTTGTCTGACTGAGATATAATTATAGAATTCAGTAATTTATAGTTGTTCTCAAAATCTGCAGTATTCTTCAGTTCTTTTTCCAGTTTGCAAAACATAAAGTTTAGAAGTGCCCCTCTTTCTGTTTTCAATATTCAGCATATTTAATGCAGGAGGCCAGCTGGGCCTGAGACACTATCAAGGCAAGCCACAGCTGGGGAACACGTACCCAACAGAAGATAAAGACCTGCCTGCACTGAAAGAAATGTGTCCATTTGTTTTGCATCCCCAGTGTCAAATCTGTATACTGTACATGTGAGCAAATAACACTGTGTGCTTGTGTACGTGTGCTTATGAGCATCATGAGGTACTGGGTGGAGAGGGGTGCTGTGCGGATAGAAATAGAGAGAAGAAGACTGATGGCACAGGCAAAGATGTATGCTTGGCTGGAGAAGTTAATAAAATTGAAGCTGTGTTATGATGAATAAGGAAACGGCCATAAAAGAGAATGTATGTAGTGAATCTCCCTGGCGAGCAGTGCTGAACAGCCTGGTGAGCACACCCAGGGGAAGGCTTTTTAATCTGCAGCCCTCCCCAACACTTTGCACTGCACAGGGAAATGGTCCCACATTCTGTTTGAGCTTCAATAAGACGGAGATATGGAAGCCATGAGCTGGACATAGACAGAGAGAAAAGTTAAAGCCGCGGCAAAATAGCAGAGAATTAGAAAGGTGAAATTAATGTGGTTTTGCCAAGGAAGGGCAGCAGAGTCTGCTGCCATGTAAAATAAACATTTTTCATTGAAGGTGTTAAATGACCATATGGGAATGCTAATTACTGTCTTACAAGGGAGGTCATTGGATGCAGTAGACACACACATGCACACCCTGCTCTCCTGTGGTAATAGAATAGGTTTCTTGTTACCAACACCTGATTGATTAGAAGGACACACACATCGCTAATGCCTTTGTACTAAAGAACTGAGAGCAATCTTGTGCAGGAAGCTCAGTTTGTAATGTACAGAACTGTACCAGCAGCTCTTGTTATAATGAAAAACCCATCTACACATGTAGAAGAGGGCACTGAAGCGCAGACACAACATGAGGAAAGAAAAAAAAAAGAAAAAAGTCCTACACCCTCAAGTACAAGCACAAATGCATAATAAAACTAGAATGTGTGACACAACATATGAACAGTTTTTCAAGTCTTTTACCACTGATAAGTTTAACCACCTCCAAAGTTTAATACACATCTTTTAATCCAGATACAATTTTTGTAAATGAGATTTTCTGGTGGACTGTAAGTATACATTCAAAATCTGGAGTGAAAGGAGACTGCAGTCTGTTTCCAGCAAGCCAATTCCACCAGCCACCTAATTGATTGACGTGGTGTAAATTGAATAGGTGTGAAAAACAGTCTTCCAATCTATGGTTTAGGTGTTGAAATGTGCTGTTATCCTTGTTGGTGTCATTATCATGATAGTGTGCATATCTGGGTGAGTTAACCTGTTGGCATAGGCAGCAGAGATGAGGTTACTCAGCTTGTTTGGCAGCTTTTTTCAGTTTATTTATCCTCAAAATATTTCCTGTCAGTAACATGCTGTCAGAAAGACAGATTGTTGAAGAAAGTTGGAGATTGTGAAAGGTCCAAACACAGAAAACATGCATGCCAGATTCCTGCACTTCTATTTGATTTTTTTTGGTTTTTGTTTCCTTCCTGCATACAGTATGCAGTTTAGAAGCCCTCCATTTCAATATGTCATTTCCAGCAAGACAAATATGGCTCTCTATGAGTAGTTATGTATTTGAATGACAATATGTCTGACTTGTTTCCTGTTGCTGGAAACTGAGGACGGTGAAAGGCAGAAAGAATGGTAGGGTCTTTGTGAGCGCAGCCATGGCAGCTGTTCATTTTTCGCCTGAGTTGCTCTCAGAGAAGCCAGTTACCTTGCTGATGATAAATGCCTCTGTACGCTGAGCTGTCTCAGAACTCCAGCAGCCTTTAAACCCTGACAGCCGGCACAGCCTCAGCCCCACCACCTCAGGTCTCCAACCTCAGCCTGTCCTTCAGCGCAACAAATCAATGGCAGCCTTTCTTCGCACAGGCCACTGGTGCTTCAGCCACAGCTGTCTACGCAAAAAACCTACTTAGCAATAGGAGGTAATGCTCATGTGCAGTGACAGGTGAGACCTCCATGACAGCATGATGGTCCAGGGATCATCACCAAGGCAACATGTGTAGCTGGTAAGCAGGCATCTGTGGTTGAGAGATAGAGTAATGGGTTGAGATGGAGGAGGTATTGGGATGACTGTGATTGCTATCTGCGTGTGGACAAACCAGACATCTGGACACGATGTAATCTCTGATGGAGTGATGAGGCTGACCTTTCCTTCAGTCCAGACGGTTTCCTGTAGACCTGCTCCTGCTCTTTGCCTTAATACCTTGAATTCCTTTTCTCTTTAGCTCCCATCTAAGTCCAGTTACTCTATATTTTTCTACCTTCTCTTTTCTCAGTAATCAAGTTTTTCATCTTTCTAGTCTCGCTTTGAACGGCCTTCCTCTTTTTTTCTCTCTAATTCACTTCTCTCATTCACTCTCAGTCTCTTCTTTCTGCTCTATCTTCTACTTCTCCTCCTCTCCATCACCAGTCACTCCCTGTGAGTCAGGCACTAGAGCAGGAGATTAATGATGGTCGAGAAGCTTTGGCAGTGTCTGATTTTCTATTATCAAAACTGAACTGCCTCAGTCGAGCTGTATTTTCTGGTCGGCTGTGGTAGCGTTGGCAGCTGGGATTGCTCTGTTATCATTGAATCGAATGTGTATATCATACAAATACAAAAACACACTCACATTCAGCACCCAAAATCAGTTTAAGACTACAAAAACACAAGCTGCAGGCTCCATCTTTTGGAACTGCATTGCAGAAATGCTGCTGGATGTAAAAGCACCAGAATCAGCTCACACAACTAATACACATTTAGTTAGTTGGCTTTTCATTTGTATTTATTCCTGTCAGCTAAGCACAGTGCTAAGCCTTTCTCAGCACTAATAATTGCAAATGTCATCATAATGTTCTTTTTTTGTTGTTCTTGTTGATCTACAGAGGACAGACAATCAGTGAATGTATTGTCTCTCTTGACTTTTTGACTTAAAGGGGCAGTAGTAGTGGTAACAGTTGTGGCCCCAGTGGAAACTTTCAGACATTTTAAAAAATAATCCTAATGGTGTCATTATATCTTGATTTTTTTTTTCTTGACTTTGACTATTTTTAACAGAAAGCCTATACTAAAAATTTTGAAGTTTTGAAAGAAGTGGGCTTTTACCAGGAAGAAAGGAAGTAAGGTCTAATGAAATGTGCCAATTAGTGATATTATGGGAAATGTAGGAATCATTGGTTTTGGATCTCATGGTTTATCTACGTCTGCCCCTAAGTAATATTTCATTGCTAGAATCGGGTTCTCTCATACCCTTTCTATACTCCTATACCCCTTCAAAGATGCACTGTGTTCTGACGTTGTTATTGGTAGACTAGATAAGATGCAAGGAAGTTTAGAAATTGTGGGCTGACCCAAATAGTTAGTATAAACAGTGTTTTTTTTTCTCTCTCTTCTTTTTTACCTCTGCATGAACAAAAAACTACTTCAGCTGTCACAGTAATGCGTCACACAGTGTTTGAAAAAGAAAAGTGTCCATGAAAGGAGAAAAGGGAAATTGGACAAAAAATGCTGGACCCAGCTTATTTATGACCTTGTTTGTTTGCAGTTTTACACAACCTTTCCCACACTCTTGTTCCAGAGTTGCACAGGTCATCTATTTGAGCGGATGAATTATGGAAGAGGATGCTAAACAGGTGATATCAAGACAATGCCATGAAAACCATTTGTTATATACTTGAAGCTCTCTCACTGTGTGTGTGTGTGTGTGTGTGGTGTGTGTGTGTGTGTGTGTGTGTGTGTGTGTATACATGCATGTGAGCATGGTAGTCCTGTTAACGTTGCAACTCTGGCATCATTACAGAGACTTTACTCTGCCCCGTAAGAGACAACCAAGGCTTGCAAAGTTTGTGTAGGTGGCTGCTTCAACATGAGAAGGGTGCGTCACATGTCTTTCCCTCTCTGTTTTTGAAGTCCCAGATACCTTCAAGGTAAAGGAGACTGACAAGGAAAGGATAAGAAACATGGAAAATGAGATTGAAAAAGGGAGAGGGGAATTGAGTAGGAGGCAAAATCAGGAAAAAGCAAAGCGAGGAGTGGAAGAAATAGGACACAGTGAAAATCGAAGCAAAGTGAGGAAGCAGGGGGAAAAGAGTAAGAGCCTCAGGCTGAGAGGCACCAGCCCAAGTATCATAGTCAATTAACATCCCAGCCCAGCACTAATTCTCAGTCTATTTCAGACCATTAATTATGTGCACCATCAGTTCCAGCTCACTTGGCCTGACACAAGTCTTCATCACATTGCCTTGGCCCCTACGGATCATGTTTTACCAGAGAAATAGCTGCAGTTTACATACTCATGATGAAATGGAGATGGAAATTGTATGGATCAAGGCCCCTTGTAGGACTCGACTCAAAATGAAACCACTATATTTTAGAAGATGTTTATACTTAGGATGCTACTACAGCTCTATCTCAGTTAGCTCCAGGTGTGTTTTTTTCTAAAGGTGACTGGGGTTTGAATAGTTTGCTTACATCAATAAGTCTAGTAGTTATTACCTACATGTCTGCGTGGTGCTTTGAAGTTAAAGGTGTCAGCAGGCCCAGAGGGAAGTCAAACCAAGCCTGCTCTTTCAGCAGGGTGAACTATGTTCCCTATCTCTGGACAGGTAGGAGAAATTGCCCTACATGCAGAAATTAGGTTAACTGTGGGAGAAAAAAAACAGAATATCAGCAAATTGCCTTTCTTCCACTTCCTGGCCCCAACTTCTAGAGAGGCCAAATCAAAAGTGCTGGGCTTTCTGTCTGACAGGTTTTAAGGCATACTGTAGTAACACCTGACTACCCTGCTCTAATTTCACCACCAACAGGAGCAGCTCCTTTATGTGCCATAACCAGCTGCCCAGAAAACAGTCTACCACAGCCCTGAAACAGGCCAGCAATTGCAGTAAGACTTGAGGGTATGTAGAGTTGTAAATGGAAAAAGTACAGGAGTCTGCAAAATGGCTCTGGCTAGTGTTATACTGTTTCATTATACCTTCTCACTGAAGCTAGACAGTCTAGTTTGGAGTAGTAAATAGGGGTCAAAATCCAAGAAAATCAATTAGGATGATTTAAAAAAAAAAGAAGCATTGTGGAAACAAAGCCACTGGCGAGGTGACATTGTCTCATTAGAGGGTACGAAATAATCTGAAAAATAAACGACCGAACCCAAAGGATCACACAATTTTCTTCCATCAATTTCTTGTTGAAGCAACCCAAGAGCATGCCTTAATCAATTTCCTCTCATTAGAGCAAATGTAATTGGCTTCCTCATAGTACAACAATTAAAATGTGTCAATACCTCGGCTAGTTAACCATTCAATCGCTACACAGTACAGAGTTACAAAGTTCAGTCCTTCTAATGATAATCAATTGATGAATATCAAATGGACCAACCAGGCTCTGTGAAGATGAATGAGACAGTGCCACGAACAGCTACATCTCAGGGGAGCGAGTTAGCCATTCAGCACCATTGTGTTGCCACTAGTAGCTACCATTGTATACAGCATCAATCGATCATAAATACAGATAATTTAAGAGAGCAACAAACACACGGAAAGTAGTAAAAAAAAAAAAAAAAAAGGTGTAAACCATTTTGCTGCACTGTTCAGTTTTTCCCAGCTAAACCGTTATGTACGACATGCTGTGTATCTGAATACAGGGAGAGGAGGGAAACAATGACAAGGCTGCATCAAAACAAAATGAAGTAAGATGAAAGTGCCTGCTCAGCTCCACGGAGATGACAAACATCCAAATATCTGTCACTTGGTGTCTACTTGTCATCACCTTCAAGAGGGGCTGTCAGCACGACTGTCAGTGTGTCCATCGGTAGATTTTCGCACCTACACCATTTATCCCTGAGCAGGTGTTCCTAACTGCGCTCACAATAAATGACAAGTGAGAGTAATTGGACAAAATCCTGAAATTGAGTGGGCTGGATGACGCATTTTTTGCCTCCTCGAATTGAGAAAAAAATATACAGTCTCATGGTTGATTTAGATGATTGAGATCAATTTAAATCAGCACTGATGATTGCGATGGGAGTGTGTTAATATGAAGAACGGAAAGAAAAGCACTGCTGCCATTTTATGAAAATGTATTTGGGTTAAGACTGACTCAGTTGGCTTATAATGACGGCTTCTGGCTAGACTTGTCACCTTGCTCCATGGCCCTAACAGGCATTTTCTTCGACACCATAATGTCAGCCTGCCATAGGACAGAGCAGAGAGAAGAATTTTAAATCATTGCTGTGTGTGCAGAGGCAGCTGGCAGGTGTCGATGGCAGTTCACACCAACAAAAAGTATTTCAGATTAAACTTATTTTGGGTTAAATAATTTAATATTAAAAAAAATACTAACTAGATTTATCTGATTTTCATCTTGCATTGCCCCGGCAAGCATATAAATCACCAACAATAACAGCTTGTTAAAACGTATTAAAGTGACGTCCAGTGGCAGCCTGTGATTGGCCATCTGCAGCAGGTCATTAATTTATGGTAGAGCAGCTTTTGTGTGCTCTTACTGTGAAACCATCTTTAGTGATCACTCAGCTGTATACTCAGCAGCCTCAACAGAAATGAGATGTCAGTGCAGAAAGACAGCAGAAAAGCACATCAAAACAGACTCAGACCCAATATATTTTCTAATGCTCCTCTTTCTGCTAAGGTTATTGTTACCTAACCATCTTCTGCAGTATATCGAAGCAGTCATCAGCACCCACATGCTGGGTCAGTTTCGCTTATAAATAGCTGCTGGACCCAGGGATAAAGACAATGATCCCATATCTCTTTAGGGTGCTCTGTGTAAGTATCAGGCTCTCTTGTGTTTTGAAAAGATATGGCTAGTAGCAGACAGGCATTTGCAGACAGTCTGAGAAAAAAAAGACAAAAAAAAAAAAAAAACGATTCAGTAAATGTCCCATTTGCCACACAAATCATCCTTTTCACAGTTACCCCTTGTGATAATTTGAATGTGTTATGTTTTTTGTTTTATAGTAAATCCCAGTATTTTGTGTGAAGTGAGACAGCACTGTCCTGTGTGTCTGAGTACTGCTGTTAAATGATTTTTATTATGGCCAAATAGCATACATCAGAGACAGTTGTAGTCAAAAATATGGATTGGTTTGTTTTTTGTTCTGTAACTTGGAATCAATATTAAGGTACTTTTCAATTTAAACACTGTCCTCCTTCACTTTTCCCTTTTTTTTGCTATGATTTTTCTGTCAAAGATCCACTCCCAGCGCTCTAACAATTCATAGCACATCCATTCATGTGCTGAGCTTTGATTGATTGGGGTAAAATGATTAGATCTCACCTCGCCCGTTTGCTGTAAGGGATACGCAGCTTGCAGGCACACAGAGAGGCTCGATTCTGTATCACAAATACAGCAATTGTATCTTCTCCCTTTTTTTCTTTTATCTTTGCTGCCTCAAACCCACTAAACCCCTCCATCTGCCGGACATTGTTCAAAATGAAAATGGGGCCCGAGAGCCGCTACAACAGAGTGTGGAATTACATTTTTTAAAAATACGGTGAAAGCAACCATAGTCCTCCATTATCTGAAAAATCTAGGACGAGGTTCGTTCCTCTGAGGTTTAAGTAAAGCGTAGTCCTTGTCATAACTTAACACCTCTTGTTCCAGATCTTTTAATGTATTCCTCTTCAGTGTGGAGATTGGAAAATCATTGTGAGCTATGTTAACATTAAAATCCAGAGAAGTTAGTGGACATGAATAAGTGAGATAGCACTGAGAGACTGTCTGTGGCGTTGGAATCAAAGAGAAACAGGGGTGGGTAGAGAGAAAAAAAAATGTCACAGTAATACATTGGACTGATGGGGAATAATGTTGGAGAAGTTGAAAAAAGTCATCCATGAAATTGCTTGTTGCATCCTTTAAAACCTCTTGATTGATGGTGGCAATTTTAAAGCTTGGCAGTTTCCCAGTTCTGTGGAAGTATTAGAAACAAGTACTTCGGGGGTTCTCTTAAAGGAAAAATGCACCCTAAAACACTTTAACCCAGTTAAATAACAGCTAGTGGCACTATACAGTAGTTTGATAGTGAATTTCAACCTAGACATTACATTTGGCCTCCACAGCTGTGAGCAACTAGGACAATATTAGTTTTGCAAGCTGTGATTCGTGGCCTATTTAAGAATTGTTTTGTTTGACAACATATACCGTTGCTCTCAATTTAAAGCCTGAATTAAGTTTGATATTGGAAATGTACATATTAGAAAATCAGTAGATATTCATTCTCCATCAACGACAGACTTAAGTAGGAAAAATAATATTATTAATATTATTGTACCCATGGTTCTCTTGTTATTGACTGCCATGCTTATTACAGTTACTAATCCCCTAATCACTATGGCAACAAGCTTAATAACCTCTATCCTATAGCCTGTTCTATCTGTTTATTCTAACTTTAGATTATGATTAACAGTTTCCTTAATGAATAGCAAGAAATGTATGAATATTTTTACAGCACAAAGAATTCTTGTTGGAAAAATTAAGCTTACAAACGGCATCTCATTAATGTCTCTACAATATAAACTTATGGGGCTCAAAACTGAGCTATGCTAACATTTATGTTAACATTTATGATGTGTGTATGTATAAGCTTCAGTGTAAAAGTTAATAATAATAATAATTATGAATATTATTAATTATTATTATTAATAATAATTCCCCATTCACGTGTCATAGTCACAACATTCATCTAATTAAATACAAATACTGATATATACATTATGTTCCTAATCAAAGTTTCTATTTTTATTCATAATTAAGCTGTCATATCTTCAAGCTTCAGTATAAGCTTTTATCAGTTTTGCAGGCTATTTCTGATGTACTTAACTAAAACAGGAGTCTCTAAGATTAAACTGTACAGTTTCTAGCATTCAGTGCCAAATGTAATAGTGTTTTTATGTACTAGTTAATGATGGTGTCGAAGACTGTTGGAGGACATCCACTGCTCGAAATCTATAGTGGAACATAGATCTACATTATGTGGTGTTGTTTCACAGGTCACAGTCTTTTCAGCACTTCAAGTTATTTTTGTATTACAGACACTTGATTAAAAAAAAAAAAAAAAACTTGTTCCTCTAAAAAAAGAGAAACGGATATATTAGTTGTAGAGCTTCTTTAACTGACATCACTGCTGATTGCTCCTTCTTCACTAGACAACACTGGAGACATAGAGACCAGATTTAAACAAACTGAATGACAAATATTTGAATGATAAAATACAGCATATATGAGATATGACCAAAAGTATACCTACAGTAGGTAGGACTAAGGTTGCAGTTTATCAGAAACTTTCAGAATTTATACGTTATGGTTTGAGGACATTTTAATCATAGACTAACATCACAGTAAAAATATTTTCCATATTCAAAGGAGATATGATGCCGACCTAAAATGTATTTATTTTTATCTGGTTCATAGTGAATTGTTATCACGTAATAAGCTCAATTCAAGATTCTTACACAGGGCATAATCTCAAACCAATAAGCTTTTGATAACTGTGTTTTTCAATTAGCATATGAAAGACAGAGTGTGAGAATAAATAATTGGACATTTTTACATTTAGATTTGCTGTAATAAATGACCAAATATTATGGCAAGCTTTCATTTATACTTGCGAGAAATGTTTTGAGCATCTACAATTAAATGCAGAGGAGGCGATAGAAGAAGCAAAGATATTATTACCGTTCAGGTTTAATAGCACTGTCTGCATGGTATGTGTGCTGGGTGGCCATGTAATGTATCTGTGATCTACAGTGCTTAATTGTATCCATTTATCTCTTTCACTTCCTTGACTGTGGTAAACCACTAGGGCTGCAAAATATAGCATATTTTTTATTGTTTTATGTCTTTATGAAGATCCACTGTAAACACATTGCAAACATCTGCAATATCCAGACAAATTTCATACAGCTGGTAGCTCCTTCTCAATATTTGCCAAGCATTGTTGAAGCTTAAATTAAGTCTATTTTTCTCATGGATCCACCAAGAAAAACCATGAACAAATATAGATCAGCTTATATTGAGCAATATGGTTCCATGTTACCAGAAATACTTCTTCATGTGCAATGGGCCTGAAATGTCTTAATAGTAAAAGCCCTGCAGCTGCCACATGTTTGATGAAAGCAAGGTGTAAAGAAAGATGGCTTTTTCTGTAAAGCATCTGCAAGAGGGTACACTGAGGTTTTTGAGTCAAGCCTGAGTGCTAACATGTTGATCCATAAAAACCCATATTTGTACATGTCCCTGCATTTGATGTGCAGTTCTACAGTGAATTACTTTATATAAATTGCTCTAAATTATCCACACATGCAAGAGGGAAAAGCTGTAAACTTTATCCACAATCTCCTCAAAATGTTGTCAGCTCTAACCACTAACAGCATAACTATGAGCAGAAAAGCAGTTCGCAAATAATTCCACCTCTCTACATCAGCTCGAGTGTTTTCTGTGAGCTACAGTACAGAAACAAAGCAGTGTTTTCCAATAACAGCCCCCACTTTAATTTTCAAAGAAACTTTTTTTAATGTATGAAATCACTTCGCAGTATGAGTTCACACAGGTGAAAATGATTTCAGATTTACAGGTTCTTATTTGCAGGTAAAAAGAAAAATGTCGAGAGGCTATCTCATAAACATAGTTCTCTCTCTGAAGCTTTATTTTTTACTGTGTGGATTGACATGTTTTGCATTGTTCAGTTAAATTAGTTGTCATTGCCTACAACATAAGCAATGACCACAGACTGTGTGAGTTTTTTGTTTTTTTTTACTTATTTTACTTCACTTCATCCTGACAGTCCAGTTATTTTAGTCCACCAGTATGACTGATGCATTTTAAGGAAAGACTCAAACTCTGAAACCGAGACAAAAGTGGAGCTATGAGAAAACTGAGAACCATTTTGAGAGTTTAAGATTTTTATGGTGCTTTATAGTCAGAATGAATACCATTGGCTGTACCCTGTTACACTGTTATTATGCCCCTTTATAGCCTCAAATATGGGGATCTATATTTATTTATTAATTTATTTATTGCCAGTCCTAATGACACATATTCAGTTCATTGTTATGTCAGTCAAATAATTACACAATCATGAACTGAATACACAATGCTGCAATTATGGAAATGTGACATCATTTAGCTGAACTGTGTTGAGATTACGATTCTGCGTTACTGAGGTAAAATGTGTGTGACACCTTTTGACGGGCAAACCTGTCAAACAATTACAAGACGAGCTCATACAGTGAGAAAAACAGATCTCACTAGAACAAGAGGGAATTGCAATTTAATGAGGAATCATATAATTATGACAAGAAACCTTATTTAGTGAAACCTTCAATGCTTTGTCATCGTTGCTAAGTCTAAGATGCAGAACATACGCATGACACTGCCCACAACATTATGCTTAAATAAAATAAAACATAAGTTCAGTTTAATTTTGACATGCAGATTTTACTCATCTGTTTTTGTTCTCTTGAACTTGAGTAAACACAACAAAAGGTTTGTCATGATGTGTATTCTTGTCTGGAAGTCTCGTTCTGAAAATTAAGGGTCAGTCATAGCATATGTTCCCTGCCTTCAGGCATATGTCCCCAGCTCTAAGCTTACTATATTTTTTTTTCCTTCCCCCTTCTAAGGTGATTGTATCGCCAACCCCCCCAAACACACACTCGATTATATTTGATCTTATTTAGCCAGAGAGCCAGGCGGCATGAATCGCACAGATGAAGTGAGCTGGACTCTGAGTATGCTCATGGGGATGCAGGAAGTCCTTACAGAGAGAGGACAGGGATGAAGGTCACCTCACCCCTGACTGCGCGCCAGCTGTCACAAGTGGACAGACAGGAGAATCACCTGAAACCTGAATTGATTTCTTTGAGCGAGAGAGAACGAAATTTCAGATATCTGTTGACCTCCCTTGATGGAATGTGTCACAGGCGGGCCAAAGATGGTGCAAGAGAAAGAGTATAGACAGACAGCAAATGTCATTTCAGGAAAAGACATGCAGTGCCTTTTGAAAAGCGCTACCGGCCAGCTCCCATTACGGACACTCCCATTCCTTCCAGCTTACAATCAGATTGTAAACTTCTGAACTCCAGTGTTCTTGTTCCCCCTTGTGTAAAAAGCCCTAAGTGGATATGTATGTTTTCTTACTGTATGTCACAAAGAAAGTGCTGCTGCATTATATATAAGCATAAATGAATGTTTTCACATTCTTTGTACTGGCACAATAGCCGCGTGTCTGCTGTTATTTTCTTTGCATCCTCCTTCAAACAGCTGCTGTGGCTGACTTGATGATTTATTAACTCGAGGTATTTGATGAAGCTCTCCTACAGAAAGCCACTTGATAGTCTCCTAGCAATGGAAACAATTTCAAACCAACTTCACAGATAATTAGGCACTTTAGCCGGCGGACTTGATTTTGAAATAAGCCGAGCTCCCAGCAAACACACTTATACCTCATCACACTGGAAGTGCTCCAAGGCGATGGTGAAATGAAGGAGGAGAGGAGGGGGGACCTTGTCAAGCAACTTTGTTTCATGTTTTAGAACACATTTTGAAAGCTGCCTAACATGTCACTGAGATTCTGTGAACATGTGTTTGTTGTCTGAGTTGTCTCAAAGCTTTTAAGCAATTGTTCTCACAGCGAATAAAGACAGGAAGTTAGAAGTAAGGTATTTATAATGGACGCTAAAGATATGTAATGAAAATGTTTAAAAGTAAATGGGTGGCTGGCAAATAAATGTCAAAATCTGTTTAAGGGTTCTTTGCTCACCTGTGTGTACAAGTCAAGCCATATGGGGGTGTTAATGTGTATGCCAAGACATTTGACAGCAGTAATCAACATAATACCACCTACATCTCACACAGTAATAAGGAATCTGTGCTATGGTCATTGTATGTGCTGACTGAAATGTATACAAAATAATACATTTATGCATTTAAAACTGCACACTTTGGAATCACTTTGTGAGACAGCATGCCTAAGTACTCTAAGGTATATATGTATTTAATGATAGGTGAAGTTTGAGCTTTTATCTTTCACTCCTATTTTACTATAGAGTGTGAAATAAAATTGAATACACAGGCCCCAGTGGTTTCAAACCTGTAGAGACAATATACTGTAGGTTTGTCACAGTCCATAACATCATTAGATTGTTGGGATATTAGAGAGTTAATGTATCATATGGCACTTCAATGAGGCTGAAATTTCATTTTCTGCAACACCATAGTAGTGATTTTCTTCTGCCTCCAGGTTTGTTATGAATTTACTGCACTGTAAAAAAAAATAAAATAAAATTACGTCTGCGTGATCGCGTATCTCTTTGCGTGCCCATAATTGCAGGTGTGTAGAAGAATCATGGCATAATGTACAACATGTGGACCACATGTTGTAAAGGGATTTTTTTGCTTCCTCCCAAGTATTCCATTATGTGTATAATTTTATTAACTAAGCTTTGCTAAGAAAAAAAGGAAGGGGGGACAGCAGACTGTCAGAGGTAATTAAAAGATTAGGTGAACAGTACACACTGCTTGCCCTAGCTACATTAAGTCATTTAGGTTCTACAATGAGAGCGTAATATTCCCTCAACATGCGCGCACACACACACACACACACACACACACACACACACACACACACAACACACACTGACGGGATGACAGAGGTGTTCTCCCACCTGCCAACAGACCCCCTAACAGACATGTGCACTGGAGGGAGATGTGTTGCAGTCCCGTGGCGTTGGACTGGTGAGATATGAAATGTGACGTGTGCACAATGGTTGTCAACATGAATGACTCATAAACAAGCAAAAGATTACGACAGCCTACACCGTGGTGTTCATTTTTTTTATTTATTTATTTATTTTTGCAAAGATTGTTGAGGAGGCACAACACCACTTCTCACTTCCTTTCTTCTTGTACGTTGTCTTTGCGTGGGCTAGGAGAAATAAACTTGCTGCAGTAAACCGTAACAAGCATACGGCTCATAGCAACTTGGTGTTCTCATGTTTTGCACTTGGTTTGTTTGACCCTCAAGCAAATCATGAACAACATACCATATCATCGTAATAAAAAACATAAGACAAAAATATGACTTATTTATTAATTGATTTATTATTCATGAGGACACTGTTACCAAGAGTTTTAACTAAGATGTATCTAAATGTTCTGTCATTAAGGGAATTCTCTTGAGTGACATTTAACACATATTTGTTCAGACGTGGTTTTGTTAACATGATTGGATGAAAATGAAATGATGCTACTCATTGCTACTAATATTCAGAAAAAAAACGCTCAGTCTACAGAGGCTATTTTGCAGCTTTATAGCAAGTAAAACAAGTATCTCTATGGTTGCATAATGAGTGCAGATGGAGAGTTTTAACGAGAAACCAACACCCTGAGTATTGCTGCAGCTACTCCACCCTCCAGCTGCAAGGATGAGAAGCATAAAAAAAAAAGAGCAGATTAGAGGAGAATGGTGGATCAACTTCATCAGTTAATTAAACTCTATTGCAGCTTGATGAGCAATTAATCAAGGCGGCGTGCAGAGTGTCAGGCAGGGCTGAGTTCTTCGGGTGCGGTATATGTGCACCGTACAGTATGTTCCCAGGAGGGCAGCCCTGTGGGGAGCAGCACTTACCAAGTGAGCAGCCCTAAAATTGTACAGGGTGTAATGGGCTTGGTTTATGTAAGCAGCTATCAATCACTCTCTGACATAAGCCTGCACCCTATTAGAGCTCTAGGATTAGGCTCGTGTCAGTGCTGGACTAACTGAGAAACTGTTTGTCTAAGTAGATCGAATTTCAGGAAGTGCTGCAAGTGTATTGGATTATTATTCAGAAAAAAAAATATTGGTGTTTAAAGCCAGTGCTAGCTCTATCTCAGAAGGCAGAAGCAATGACAGTCAAAGTTAATCACATTAATACGGGAGAGACATAGACACAGAAATGTAACTTAGTGTTTTCAGCATGCAGATTTAGCTCTTATCTTTGATCTGATATCTGACTCCCTAAATCTGATGGTTTGGCTTTTGTCCTTTGTCTGTTTACCCCTTTCATCTACCTCCTCATCTCCTCCAAGGCTGTGAAGGGGGCTTTATTTTTTTATGCTATGGAAATGTGAGTTGGCAGTTTGTGACTAAATGCAGTAAATTTATTAACGAGACCATGGGGAACATTAAAAGTCAATTGAAGGAGGCTATTAAAAGGAGGATTTTAATTGGGTTGGTCCCTCCACTAACCGTTTTTTTTTCTTTTTTTTTTCTTTTTTTCCTGTCGCTTTTTTCCAAGAGCATCGGTACTAAAAAAGTTCTGAATTAATGTGTTCAGCATGTGTTAGTCCTTGAAAGATAGAAAGTCCCCTTTCAGAATCACAGATGCTGTATTCAAATACTTCAAATATAGAAAGTTGTGTGAAAACCCGCCTTGGTGTGAAGGCTGATGACTGCAGATGTTTGTGGTATCTGCCATGTCTTGCTGCATTTAGTCCTGCTGGGCAGCTGCTGTCTCTGTGGTTCTTGCTGATGGCTTTCAGGAGGGGCAAATCTCTAAAAATGACAGATTACAACCAACACAACGTTTTTCTACGCCCGTTCAGTTCGGAAAACGTGACGCGAGCTGCAGTCACTGCGCTGTAGCCATCTGCTTTTCAGTTTTTGTTGGTGACTGGTGATTGGTGTTTATGCCTGCAAGGAGTCACTAAATTGTGTTAACACCGTAGCTCTAATGCATCAGATTATATAATTTGTTGGAAAGCATACAATTGTCTTAGTTTTGGTAACCTGGTGTGACACATTACAAATGGTTTTAATTGAACTTTGGCTTCTGGCTGAGGCATCCTCTACTCATTCTGCACTATAAGAGCTCTGTGTGTGTGTCCATGTGTGTGTGTGGTGGGGGCTTAAAAAGGGTTTGTTTGTGCATATGGTAGAGTTAGAGAGAGACAGAGAGAGAGCGAAAGAGAGAGATGTAGTGTAGTATTGGCTGTGCTGACTGGATAATGACATGCAGAGTGCTGCGCTGCTACAGTATGTTGAGCCTCCATCCAAATGCTCCTTTCACTGCAGCTCATAAGAAGAGAGAGAGAGGCTGCACCAACATACACATTCATTTTAGCTGGATTAAGCGGTAAGATTCAGCGACTTCGATAATGCACTCCAAAAAGAGCTTATTAAGATACCCATCACGTGTAGATCAGATGAGATGCAGGCTAAGCTGGGGTCAAACTTCCTTTGAGACGTTCCCTTTATGTTTCCGTGCTTGTCTTTATGCTCTCTGGGTGACGACGACGGGTTTTCACCTGCAATTTAATGACTCAGTCTCACACAGACTGCTCCGATTTGATGACATCCACTCAGCAAGCTTTGAACCAATTTCTTGTAGTGATGACAAGGGCGTGTCTAGTGTACATTAAATGGGAGGTATCGCGTATACATGTGTTTGTGTGGTGGTATGAATGGCTAAAGCAAATAAACATGTTTATTGCACTGTAAAGAACCAGATGGCGGCATCATAGAGAAGGCCAGCACAGGAACATAGAGCACTGGAGCTCAAGGAGATGCGCTTAACTGTTAACTACATAGTTTATTTAACTGATGTCACATAAACAATAAAGGATAAAATTCACAGTGTGCCCATTTGTGCTCTTAAAGTGTTCACGAAGATTTTAGGAAGAGCACAGAACTTCCTTTAGAACACCTTGTTCTCAGGAACAAATAGAAATAAAAGATCAATAAAAAGCAATGATTTTTTCACATTAAACTTGTTTTGTTATAGAATAATATCAAAAAAATTACCTCTTACAGTATATTATGTTGAAATTATGATGGATGCCTTTGTCCTCCTCTGGACCATCCACTTTTGATGGGCAGGATTATATATTTGAAATAGGTTCCATGCCACAAAGCAATGCAAATAATGAGTCCTTTCATTAAGGTTGTGGTCCAGGTAATATAGAATAAATACTGTATGCAAACTGAGCTTCTAAAGAAAGTTTGTCTATTTAATTATTTGTTATTCTGTTAAGTCAGCGATGCATGAAGATAAAATGCCCTCTCCACAATATCTGAAGGTAATATAACACTATCTGTAAAATTGATATTGTGGTTAACAGCCAAAATGTCCAAAAGACTAAGAGTTAAAGATTTTATTTTTAATAATGAATGAATAAATCTAAAACTTCCTAAACAGAAATGTATTTTGTCACTAAAATGGTTCTTTTCTGTGTCCTTCTCTTTTCAGGAAAAAGGAAACATTGCTGTTGTATTTAATGTCGGAACAGATGACATTAATATTGAGGAGACGTCAAAGTTTGTAAATGACGGAAAGTACCATATAGTGAAGTTTACGAGGAGTGGGGGTAATGCCACTCTGCAGGTGGATGACCTGCCAGTCATTGAGCGCTACCCCACAGGTGAGTGACCCGCTCTGCCTTTAATCACATCTGCTGCCGCTTCAAGGCAATAAAATGACCAAGAGATTGTCAAGCCAACTATTAAGCCTGTTATCTGTTAGGACGTATTTATGTTGACTTGGCATGTGCTTTGATTGCTTTTTTTATGTTTCTGTTTCCAGCAGCTGTTAAGAAAAATACCAGTGCTGCAGAGTGTTTTTTTTTGTCTCTTATCGCTTCACATTAATCAGTGCTGTTAAACATCCTAGGTCTATGGAAGTAGCTTACACTTTAGCGCTTCTATAGTCTAAAACTGTACAAAATGGCAACCCGCTCACCCTGTCTACATGTCTGCATTACATTCCCTGTATACATAAATAGTCCACCTACAGTGTTCCCAGTAAGTCAAATCAATAGACTATTTACAAACAAATTACCACTTTTATTGTGGCAAGTAATTGTGTGCCAGTTCAATATTTGTGTCTCTGCCAATACAACGGGGTGATTGATTTAACGTGGCAGGGTGGACGAACCTGCAACAACGCAGTCAAACTGAAATGAATACCTCAATTAATCTGCTGCTAATTCAGGATTAAATACCAGATGATCCGCTGCATTCCAGTATCTGGTTTAACCATGACACTGCATTTTTATATTAATCAACATGCAGCATACACCACAATTACTCATGTGAAAAATTATGCTGTATTCATGTTCTTAGTCATTAGTGTTACCTCTAATAATAATCATAGTTGTTTGTAGCGCTTTTCATAAAGACAGTTTACAAGACAGTGGAAGATAAATTCACTAATTACTGCCCCGTGTAATGCATTTAGTGATTTAAAAATTATATAAGTTCCACTTTATATGACTGGAACACTTGCACTGGACTTTTAACTGCTTACTCCTATAGATGGAAATTTGTCTGTGGAAACAGCTCAGCAACACTGGTATGTTTCAGTAGAATGTCAAGATGTTGGTAGTTTGATTGCTCTCAAAAAGAATTTAAATGTCACTGCTTGTGTTGTTGAAACTGTTAACTTCTTAACTGCTTAAAGGCTTTGACAAAAGCTATAGAGGATTAAAGGAGTGTGACTATTATTTGGCTATTCTGCAATATTCCTGTATGTTATCAAAACACCAAAATCACTGGAGGAACAAGTGTAACATTTACTCCTGACATATGAAAACTGCAGCATCACTTCAAAAACATATTTAATTGTGAGCATGACTAAAGCGACTGGGCAACAGACAGACAGACGGAAGACAAATTCAACCTGTCTCTCCCCTTTTGCATAATGTTTGGTGACCTTTTTTAGCTATGACCAGTGCATTCATCCAAATGAAAGAGGGTTTTATGACTGGGACTCAATCCTCACATCTTGCCTCAGGTGAAAAGGGAAAGCTAATGGGTTTTGACATGTTGTGGACATGGCAGAATGCACAGCAGGGTTAAATGCCTGGATGCTACTATCTCAATCTTCAAGTACCCAAGGTGGCTATGGTCCTGGGGATGTAGGACTAAGGTTTTTGTTTTGTTTGTTGTTGTTTTTTTTGTTTTTTTTAATACACAGAGGCGCAACACGAGTGTCACTTATTTCAAGTTGTAACTCTGCTGGTGTTAGCTTCAGCTTGATAGGAAATGAACCACCTGGTAAAACACTATCGCTCAAGATCCCTGACATACAGTAGCTTTTTAAAGTTAATAATTTATTGGACTATTTAATGCCCAGCAATGGAAAACAAACCCCAGAGGATTTAACACTGGTTATTAACACCATGTAAGGGAACAAAATCTCTCCATAAATTGAATTCTTGGTCAATGTACTGTAAAATCTAGAAAAGCTGCATGATGATATTCCTCCTCTTATGATAAGTGCTGAGTTATAAATACTGCAGGGAAAAGTGAATCTCATCCCCACCAATCATTCGTCAGTGACAATGCAATGCAAGTCCAGCTACCTTATTAGTCTTATTGCTGACTAATTACATCCAATCACAATTACTGCATAGTTCCTCCCCTTACCCCCAGCACACAAAGCCATTATTCTCTCAGCTCGCTTGTAGTTTGATTAGTAGTCATGTATGCCTCTAACACACTCATAATAGCAGCCCTCAGCCACTCTTAGGCCACTCACAGATCAACAGTGATTATAATAAGAGTAGACAGCAAAGATAAAAATGATGGCGGGAGAGTGAGAAGGACAGAGAGGAGGAGATTATATGGGAGGGAGCGATCATTCTCAAAGCAAGGAAATAATTGCTTCACCAGGGCCTATATTGCTGCCCTCGTAATCTCATTAAAAAGTCTCGTACTGCATACTTATAGGCCATTAAAAGTCTTTAGCACAATTATTAGAATCTAAAATGCAAAATGCACACACAGACACATAACTAGCCGTCCATTTGTTGTAGCTTCTTCTTTATGCTCGCCCCTCTTTCATTCTGCGCCACACACAAAAGGCTGGGCAGCAACAAAAAAATCATCCCCTTCTCCTGAGTCTTGGCCGTGGAAGTAATACCATCACAATGGTGCTGCCAGGCCCGCAGGGTACAGTGCAGTATCCTATCAGAGCACCCAATGAACACTCAGTGCACACAAAGATAATGGAGAAGTCCCTGGCCTTATTTTTTTTACTGTTATCAGAGCGTGGTGCACTTACAGAGCTCTCTGTCTCTCACTCCACTCCCCTCGACTCTGAGTTCCCTCTTTTTCTGTCCTTTTTACCCTCTATCTGTCCACCCCTGCCCCCTCTGTCGATCTCACCCTCTGTCCTGTTTTCCCACCTTGCAGTGTGGAGTCTGATATGTGGGTTACAAGGGGAGGAGGGTTTTGGCTTTATCCATCAAAGCTTCATCCTATCTGCTCCGGTTTCTCCTCTTGTTTTAGCCATGAGCCTATTCAGCCTATTGTGCAAGCAGTCATCACTGAGCATGCTTAAAAATGGTGCAATGGCCACCACAGCCAGAGCAAGGCTGGAAGCAGAATAATGAAAATAATAGTGCGATTTGTGTAGGTTCCTCCTTTTTTTTCTTTTATTCTCCCAGCTCCATGAAAACAAGAAGCATTTGCATATTTGTTCATTTAATGTGGCAAGTGTCCTAGGGCTTGTAATGAGATAAAGCTTCCACCTTATCTGACCACTTTATTAACAAAAAAGAAAACAAGTGAGTGAGGGCAAAGCGGGTCAGTTGGGACGGCTCAGCTGAATCGCTGCTGTCTGGCGAAAGAGATAAGCCGGGCTGTCCCATACCAAACCAAATCACCACTCAGCAGCAGGCGCAGACTCTGCTCGCAGGCAGGATGAATGGGCTCTACTGCTGCATCGAAGCCCAGGGGATAGCATTGTTTAACACTCCGGTGTCCCACAGTGGGGATCAATACACGATCAGACCTTGATTATATCCACACTTAATTAACCTCTGTATAAGGATAGACTGAGCGTGCCATTGGGGTGGAAAGCCAAACAGATAAAGCGCTACTGTCTTTGAAAATGGAGTATGTTTTTGGACAAAAGTAGAGGATTTTGGCACAGTGGAACATTGTGTGTGTCTGTGTTTACTGTATGCGTGTGCACCCACCCGCCTGACACTCTTCTCTGTCTTTCTTTGAGTTTCCTTGCCCTCCTCCTCAACAAATTGTCATTTTTGTTACAAAATCTTGATAGCAGCATGTGGAGAAATGCAAAAGCTGTCATTTTAAATGAAGACTACAAGACGTTCAAAAGATGTTTAGACATTTTGCCTGTCAAGAAACTAAGCAAGCATGTATATAATGAAATTTCTATTAATTAATAATGAATTAATCAGCGAAAATGCCATTGTAGTGGGTGTAGCTCTTTTTTTCAGTCTAAACTCATGTGTCCTCACCGTCCTCCCAACAGCTGTAGGCTAATTGTTCTCCAGAGCCCAGTTTGATGCTGACCTCGCTTCAGATAAGGTGTCACAGTAGCAGGAAACAGAGGTGACATAACTAACACCCCATGACTGACAAACGGAGGTGACAGGAATTAACAAAGCCTGTGATGAGCAATAATGGATTATTCATTAATTTAATACAAAAATATAAGGATCTGTTGTGTGCTGTGTGTGTGTGTTTGCTCATTTGTTTGCGTCTATTACTTTCATCATTTTAGTTCTTAGAAGATTTAGGCGGTACGGAGCTCCAGAAGCCTTGAATGAGGGCAATGCATTGTGCGTTCAACACCAGGCAATGTGGTAGACGTTGCATAAGCCGAAAACAAACTGGAGGCTGGTGTGCTCTGCATCCACCTACCTGGGAGAAGCTTAGTGATTTTCTGGTTGCAGCATAAATTATTGTTTAGTAAATCTTACTTAGGGCATAACACAACACTGCACAAAGAATAAGTCAGGTGATGTGTTACGTATATTTTTCTAACAAATACCATGAAATGACCAAAAACAACAAAGTACTGTTTGTGTATCTACAGCCTTTTATAACTTGACACCTCTGTGCCACAGGGCTCCATTATTGTGTAAAAACTATTAAAAACACATCAGCGAGCCACACCATTGCACTGGGTGACATTTCTCTCCATTAACATGAAGGTGGGCATTATAGTTTATTTAATTTTTTTTGTCAATCCCCCATTTTGCTGCCTAAATCACCTCACATGTATTAATCCACAGCTGAAAATAGCCCTCAATAAAAGCACTATTTCTTAATTCTTGAGTCACATTTGCTAAAAAGTACAGTGCCCACCATCTTAAGACATTCATTAGCCTTTTTTAAAATTAAATACCATTAGGCCATTTAAAAAAATATATCCAGATACTTCGCAGACTCAGTGCCTAATATTTTATAACTAATATTTTTAGTAGTATATTTGAGTAGTCTAGGAGCTGACTAATACTGTATATTGTTGTTTCTGTCTTTTCATGAGATTTGCTGAGAATTTCAAAAATAAAGACCGTCGCCAGCCTTGTCCTTCATCGGTCTTCATTTCAGTAAAGTACACTTGATTGTATACGTAAGTTGTAGAGGTAATTTGAAAACTTTTATATTGAAGATGAAGTCTGAGGCTGAGTTTAGGTCGCACTCTGTTTAGCATGAAGGTGCTCCATTTAAAGTGACCTGATTAATTGTTGGAATGGTGACTGGCTATTGTTTCAGAAAGACATGAGCATATTCTGAATATTTGTAGATACATATCAAATAATATATGCAGTGTCCCTTTGTGTCTTTGTGATATTGTTCTGCGTCGATGTTGAGGGAGAAGTGTTCCACTAAATCTCCTTCACAAGCCTTTGTGCTCCAGCCTGGTACAATCGACTGCAGCCAAATTCCATGAGTTGTATAGACAAGCGTTAAACCCTTTTCTGTGTAGCTGATCCCGACAGTAATTCAAGCTGATGCGATTAAAAAATGTCTTTTTATGCGTCTTCTTACCTCTAAGACCTTTCATCAGACCAACTGTGCATCTGTTACAAGGTTACCTCCTTTTCTTCATGTCTCATGCGATCCTTTACCCTCCGAAGCTATTCTCCACCGAATCATTCTTAGCTACCGGATCTTTTATCTGCCAGAACTGAATTAATATAGTTGATGGGACAAACATTGTCAATCTGTCGGAAGAATGGAGCTGACTGAATTCAATCTCTGCAGACAATACCGGGGGGAAAGCACTCAGAGACAGTGCCACTTTGCTGAAAGTCTTCTGTTCTGGAGAGGTTATTGGCCTTGACAAAA
Organism: Protonibea diacanthus; assembly: GCA_028641955.1. NCBI lineage: Eukaryota > Metazoa > Chordata > Actinopteri > Sciaenidae > Protonibea > Protonibea diacanthus. The sequence goes on from CM053989.1 coordinate 15,288,928, forward strand.
GGGTGATGCAGAGTTTGCCCTCATTAATGCCAAAGTGCCCCTCCAATACAGGAGTAGAGTTTTTCTGTAGCTACTCTTTCTCCATCCTGACACTTATTTGGCTTATTCCCTAAATACAGTTGGAAAACTACTTTTCCATTGACTCCGGTGTCATCAACGTGCAATATGAGGCTAACTCATGACTTTTTTCTTCTTTATGACTTGTAGCTTTTGTCAAAGCCGTCTTATTCAAGTTTTCACAGTCTATGTTTGACTTTGACATTGTGTTCTGACTTTTCTCTGACTAGATGCTCTGAATGTATACTGTGTTAATTGTTGTATTGCAATTAGCCTATTATTTCTTGTCAATTAGGCTGTTTATAAACGGGGTGGGCATTTGTAATATGTTAAAGTTAAATTTAAACCATAAAAGGTTGATTCAACAATAAATTTAAATGGTGTTCTTTTTGAAAATGGATATAACTAGTTTAAAAGCCAGTTAAAAAGATATAGAGGGCAGAGACAAATGGGATGGAAATATTTGGGTAACGATTTTGTAATGGAAATGTATAAATTTGTGATTTGGGTTGATTTATAACGTAGCTCTATTAACCTAGACGAAACAGGTTAACAGTTCACTTATTTTCAATTAATATAGGCCTAATTTGTTGGCTAAAATAAAATAAAATGAGTGAAGTTTGTTCAAATAATGTTTCAGTAAATATTGTTTTTTTTAAATATACAAAACGTTTTAAATATAAAAACCTTGTGCAGTTGTATAGCTCCAGCATTAAGTATGAACATTTAACCTTTGACCTTACAGATTGTAACCAATGAAATGTCTCTTTAAACTTTAAAGGCAACAATGATAACGAACGCCTGGCGATTGCTAGACAGCGAATCCCATACCGTCTTGGTCGAGTAGTTGACGAATGGCTACTCGACAAAGGTAAAATCACTGATTAAAACTTCAAATAAAATAATTTGATCATAACCAAGTTGTAGAAACATTTTGTAAATAATAAACTTAAAAAATAAATGTTCAGTAAAACTTTAAAAACTAAATGATTTGAACAGTTAAATTTAGTTTGTAGTGTTTCATACTTTTCATAATAATGTATTTATTTTATAGATGTCAGCTGTTTTAATACGTGTTTATTGTCAACTTAAGGTTAAAGGGACTGTAAATATGAATTTAAATCCACTTACTGAAGTAATATCAGCATTGTTAAAATGTCTATAAATTACTGAAGCATTTTGCTGTAAACATCTAAATGATAAATTTAAAAGTTATAGTTTAGTCATACATTAGTTGCTAAGTGGTATTTGAGACACTTTACAGTACATATACAGTACTTAGTGTCATTTGATCTATTCTGATTAAACTGCTAGCAATGATAAATAGAGTGCAATATGAATTGGCATCAGAATTTTGAGTCCCTTTAACAGACATTGTAAATATGTATAGGGCATTAGATCAAGGAACTGTAATATAAAACAAACTGAGTGCATGCTTTGTTTTTTATAGTTCAATAACTAATTCATATTTTTCACTTAAAATGTGAAATGAGCCCTATCATCTATGTGTTACTTACTTTGTTTTGGTTTTGTTTGTTTTCTGTTCTGCATTATGACAGTTCTGTCATAAAATGCTTTTCTGTTTTTCCATGTGCCCAACCATACCCCCTCTAAGTTTGATTTTCATTGGTTGCTTTTGCTAAAAGGATGAATAGTTTCAGATTTTCTGAAGTGTGACCTTCTTCTTGGGAGATTGTACACAAGAAAAGTCCAATTCTCACTGCTTGTAGCCATTTCATTTTTCCCCCCATGCCTGCTGTATTCCAAGTTTGTAAATCTTAAAGTTTGAAGGGAAAATATAAGATAACATAAGCAAAGCATAATGTGATATATGCTTTTAGCACATTTTATACTTTTATTTTATTTTCCAGGCAATTTCCTGCAAACAAAGTGTCCATTTACTTTACAGTTTCTTTAGATCATGTTATCTTCTTTAATTAGTTGAATCTATTGCATGCCCGTAGCATTACTGCTTTGGATAAATCTTCTTTCTTATTATTTTAGATAACTACCCTTTTAGCAAAGCTGCATTGATTTTCTAAATCCTATGTTTTTATGTTGTTGTTTTCTTTTTGTTTTGTTTTGTTTTTTTTCCATTCATAGGCATCTCATCATTATGACTGCAATAAATTACCAGGGTTTGCCTCTACAACCTGTAATTTATTGGTCTCATTAGCCACTGGGCAAATAATCTGTCTTTCTGTCTTTTTTTTTTTTCCTGTTCAGTAAAAGTGGCTGAGTCCACAGTTCAACATTCCTGTATATATGTAACATTGTTTTCCCACAGGGCGGCAGCTTACAATCTTCAACAGCCAAACCACTATACAGATTGGGGGCTGGGAGCGAGACCGGAGTCGATCCTTTCAGGGCCAGCTTTCGGGCCTCTACTATAATGGCTTGAAGGTGTTCAACATGGCTGCAGAGGGGGATCCCAACATTAAGATCCAGGGCAGCGTGCGGCTTGTGGGGGATTCACCATCCTCTATCACACCGCAGTCGAGTACCACAGCCAACCGCTCCGAGACATCCACATCCATCATGGAGATCACCACGACCACGGCGTCCAGCAGGCGAGTCAAGCAGACTACACCACGAGAGCCTCAGCAGGTAAGATCATCTTTAAATGATTGCGCTGTAAGTGACTTCCGCTCATTTCATTATACTTGATGCATGTTAAAATACTCACAATGCACAGCATGACGTTAAGCACATCTTGGATTAATATAATACATTACATCATTGTTCTCTAGCATAGTGGAATGAACGCCTTACTTTATTGTGTCATGTCTTTCGTCTCCTTGAGTCCTCTGACCTAAAAACTGAAAGAAAATAAGTGCATTGTTCCACCATTGGGAGCAGCACCACAGACGCACTGTCGAGCGCTTCTCCCCGCACAATCAGATGTGGCACAGTGTGGTGTGTACGTGCGCGCGTGTGTGTGTGTGTGTGTGTGTGTGTGTGTGTATTAGAGTGATAACCATCCTAGAGGTCCTCCATCATCTTTATCAGTTCTGCATGGGCTTTGCAGCATCTGCAGGAGCACATTACTTCTCAAATGTCACAATGTGTGACTAAACAATGCAACACAAATCCTATCAAATGAAAAGGCGATCAGACCATCCGTGCACAGTCCTTGCCAAGAACAGAAGACATTTCCTCTTAAATGTGGTACAAAACAACAGCAGCAGCAGCCATGAAATTTTAGAAATAGTCAAAAAAAAAAAAAAAGTATCATGCCATTTTGAAATGTCTTTGTGTTGAATAGTTGAATAGTTTGAATCACACACAGGCCATATAATAATAATAATTCCTAATCATAGTATAACTGCTGAATCCTAAAGCTTTTCAAAATGTAAATGCAAAAATAAGTTTTTACATTTTACATTGTTTGAATGTGAAAACCACTATTTACTGGCAGTGTTACGTTGGGAATTTGCTCGCAACAAACATGCTGACAGAACTTCATTATGATCTAGGAATACCTGCGCTCTGAACAGAAGATTGTATTGACTCATTTAGGTCACTAAGAAAAAGTTTCGGTGGATTTTTTTTTTATCACAACAAAGAGAATAGTCAGAATGTGGGGAATGTCTTCATGTCTTGTTGGTGCAAAAACAAAAATAGGAGCTTTACGGCCCTCAGGATATTTGCAGCGTGAACAAACAATCAAAGAGCGACCTCATTGATAACTAACAAATGTGCCTTAATTGTTATGGAGCCAAAGCTACTCTGTGTTAGCCATGAAAGCAGATTAACAGTTTTGTTGTTGTGTTTTTGTTTGTTTAATAATGGGCATTTCACATTATATGAAACTCTAAGCCATGGTAGGAAGCAATTAAGTTATTAATGTGGTGTGAGGACACAGAAACCATGAAGATGCTTAGAGTTATGCATGCATGGAGAAGAGAGAGTGAAAATATAAATCAGAATTTCAAACATTCAGTTGCAGGGAAAGCATACATAGTAGCTTAAATAAAGCATAGTCAGGGACTGAAACGACCCTTTAATCAGAGTTTAATCAGCTTTTACAAATATAGTTTAAAATCATTTTGGATTTAACTCATTTTGGATTAATCGGATTGGGTAAAGGAAGATTATAACATCTCCAGGAGGGGGTGGGTTTAACATCATATTGAAAAATATACACACAATCAAGTTTATTTGATTTTAATTCTTTTTTGACAGACAAATTTTGCCTTGCCTGTGTAGTGTGTACAATTTCAGTGAGACAACAATCAGACACATCTCTTAGTCAATTTCAGGTATGTTAGAATAAATCCCTCCAGTGCAATGTAATGTTGTCTAGAGGTAACTCATATGATCTTCTTGAAACCCATTTGAATATTTATTTTTATATGAATATCAACATCGCCTTCATATTGAAGCAAGGCATAAAAAACCTTGAACTTTCACTGTCAGTTTATCTACAATATAAACACAGACCTGGTGCTTTTTTAAGAAAAAAGAAACCGCTATATTCAAAGCAAAACTAAATGTCAAGTTTTTCTTTCAGGTTTGCAGACTGCTTAAGCTCCAGCTCATATTGTAAAATGACTTAGATAATTCACACCGTCTCAACTTAGCAGCAGTAAAGACCCCACATTACTAGCCGTCCCCCAACTTGGTCCTTCTCTTTCTATCTGACCTTAGAGCATCGTAACAGTTTGTGTAAGGGTCTGCAGATGCTGACAAATAATTCAATCATAAATATTGATCCACGGGAATGGTTTTCTCTCAGACTCAGCACGGTTTCTGAACCGTTGCGGTAGCATGTAATGCAGGAGAAATATCAGACAATAGACTATAATTATATCCCGGCTCCATGCAGTGTTATAAATTGCCACCAAGGAACCAAGAGATTGGCAGAAAGGAATAGGCTTGATCTGATGGATGCCCGTCTTTTTCAGGCCTTTTCATCTGGAGAGAAATAAAGTGATATAAATGACCATAACAATTTTATAATGCAGTGTATCACACAGATATTTATTCATTTACATAATTCTTTAGCTTTAGATGTGCTCTGATGTTTGGATATTATTGACATTATAACATTATGCTAACCAGATTCTGCTTGAATACTTTAATCAATAACCATTTACCTTGTAGCAGTCATGCGTACAGCTATTGGGTTTGATGTAATGTACAGTTAAATCCTGAAGGTTTTGGGGGAATTTACTATTAACTTATTGCTGTGAAAGTATATGACTTATCAGTTAGGTTTCAATCAGGTTGGTGGTGATGCAGTGATGTTTTTTGCTGAAATAAATTAATAGACAGGTTGTGCGGTCATGTAATGTTACAAATCGTAACATAAGTTTAATAAAGTCACATATAAAGGCTTGGAAAAGGGAGAATAGCCAAGGCTAACTGTGATGGTTTAGGTGTTATCTAATGCATTCATACAGAAAAAAGGTCAGTGGATTAAAGAGTTGTTCTGTGATGTAGGTGGAGAAATGAATGAGGCATGCAGAACGTGTGCATTGGGAGATGTCAGTGTGTTCAGTTAGATTCAACGTGACGACCTTCCCATGGAGAGTTCCTGCGGTAGGACATTATTGTCTCAGGACACTACACTTAGAAAGACATCATGTCTGGCCTCTGTAAAAAGAGATGGTGCATTCACTGTCCTTTCCCCTGAACAGTCAGCATTTTAATGATTGTCCAGCTGTTCCATTTCCCTTCTGATGGCAAACGCAATTCAGTGAATGCTTTTATATCCTGAAAGCCTTACATTACAGGAACACATAGATTTTTAGTATGACTTGCCCCATTTGAAATGGAATTGCTAACGCTGGCGGCTGCAGTATCAGGGTCTAACCATTGAAGCTTGGTGAAAATAGTTCTCCAGAAAAAGTAGATCAGTCTGTCAAACGGTGCAATTGGAGAGCTTTTATAGGCCTGTCTCAACAATGAGAGGTAAAGGTCAAGACTCTCTGGTGTTAACTCAATACATAAATCTTTAAGTCACTTGTTGTAAATGCATATTGCCTTCAATATCAGTATGTAAAATGCCTATAATCACTTTTTTTCACGCATAGTGATAAACCCACAAATAATTATCCAAACTCTGCATTTTCAGATCTGCAGCACTTTAGCATCATTTGGCTCATTTTCTTTTTTATTTATGGTCTACAGCTTTGTTTCACTCTCACTGTTCTTATAGTGCAAATAACAGTTGAACTTGCTGGTTAACCAGAAACATAATATGTGGAGCACAGTTACAAGAAGAATTTGATCAAATCCTTCAGATATGATTGGATCACTCTATGCACAAGATAATGAAAAGTGCAGTCTTATACAAGGGGTGGGCTTAGCTAATTGTCCAATAATTTGATTGGATAAATGTACTTAAACACTTGGATAGACTTTGGAGAGGGATTCTGATAAAAAAAAAGACATAGATTTAAATCGAGAAACTGATCAATGGAAACAAACTTGGAAAAGGTATTGTGTCCTTCACTTTGTCTTTAGCAGCTTGTTGGTACGCTGATGCAACAGTAATAGAATACTAAATGAAACAGAGCTTGATACAACAACCTAATCAGATTGTTTATGAGTACACATGACTCTGCAGACTCTGATAGCTGATTACGCTTAATTCATGCCTTCAAATAAAATAAGTATGCAACCAACACTGCTGTCTTGCTGTGCACAAAAAAACAGTCAAAATGCCAGCACATTAAATCTTTAAGAAACACTGGGTATGTAGATTTACCAAATGTCTTCTTGCACTGGCCCACTTGTCACCTAGAGGGTAAACCCTGTGTTAATCATCATTAGTATAATGATTTTGAAGTGTCTGGGGGGACTCTGCCTTCTCAGGTGCCCTATAAAAAAGTTCTCTAAATGCTCAACTGGGGTTATATTGTTATTGAATACTGTGGGCCTTGGCTTATGGGTAACATTACATTAATGTCATTCTCCTCAAACCACTGGGTGTCCACTCATGCTTTATTAACAGGGATATTATCATCTTAGAGCACAATGACCTAATCAAGAAAGAAATGCACCATGGGAAAAAAAAACTGATGAGTCAGAATGATTATTTTAATAGCGATTAGAATTTTCCTTTTGCTTCAGGGATGATTGGATTGATTCAATTCCGGGACCTATAACCCACTCAAATAGTGAGGGAGTAAATAATAGTGAGACTCAGCCTTGTTGTTACCTCTATTTTGGTCATGTCTCTAGATTTCCTGATCAAGAGATTACTTGGCTCTTACGTGTCAAATATTATCTAGCTGTTTCTGCTGTGTGCTTTTTATGTGTGTGGTAGCTTACTGTAGGCCCTGACTGTCATGCCTTAATGAAGTGTCTGCTCTCTGTAGCGGCACCTGGTCACATCCAATTAAACCATAATGCATGTGCATAAGTATTCACAAACAATGGACCAGCTATTGTACACATCTCTTCTTTATATTGATATTATTTGGACTATTCCTACCTCAGCCGTATTTATTTATGGTTAGAGAAAAGAGTTCCAAAACATAAAAGAGTAAACTTTCTTTGTGCTAACTGGAGACACATTCTTTATATTTTAGGTAAAGGCTGACAACAACTACTGCAAATATATCACTGTAATTAACAATTTGGCATATTAGCACTGGATACTGAATACCTTGACAAAGCAAAAACACGTTGTGTAACGTAGCTTTTTGAAGAGCTGGTGGACAAAATGACAGAAATTTCAGAAAGCTGCAAAAGGGTAGCCTTTAATACCAGATGATGCTTAATCAAGGCCACTCAAGGATAAGAGATAGCACCCTATGTAGCTGTTACCCTCCCAGCAAAAAAAAAAAAAAAAAAGACTAAAGCCTGCTATCTAGAAGCACCATTGAGAGCTCCTGACAGTGATGGATACTCACCTGCGTTGCTCAGTATTATCAACCCTGACCAGCACACATAAAGTATATAAATCTCAGGAGCGGTCATAGTGTGAGGCTGCCATCCACCACCAGTTCTGTCTGCAGGAACATCCTCTGAAGTTAGTATTGGCTACAGCATAAATGGAGAGACACAAGGACAGAATACTCCAGCAGAAAAATGTATGATATGGTCTTATGTAGTATATTCAGTCATTTTCCAGAACTGTTATTGTTTGTGGGGTTTATTAGTATGTACAGCACACAATACGGTGTGTGTCTAATTTAGCATCAAGCTGTTAAGAATTAAGTTCTGCAGTCAGTGTTAATAACTGTGGTCTACCTTTTTGGTATTAACTCTCAATGTTAGCTGCTAGCTCTGATTCATGATATATACTGTAATTAGTAACTACTCACTGACTTGACACTTGACTAAATGTAGCAGACACACTAGAACAGTGAGTTTACAGTCACTTTTATAAGCAACAGTATTAATTATTATGATTTTTAGCATTGTTTTTAATATATGTTGCAGTTTATTGCTTATTTCCTACGCCCTTTATATGTTTGTAAATGGAATATAAAAATGTAGTTTATGTTTATGTATATACAGTCACTATACAAGTATAACTCTTAACTCATGGGAATGGCATTAGTAGGAAACAGTCAATCCAATAGTTGTTAAGACTGAATTTCACTTAAAACAAGACCTCCTCATGGTGGCACTGGAGGAAAAGCCACAGGATAAGGGTCATTCATTAACATACATTGTCTGGCAACAAAGAATGTCGGTGCAAACCTTTGTGCCAGTCCACACAAGAGATGTTGAGCTATTTTACTGTGGAAACTTTAACCTGGTACAGTAAAGTCAGAGGATCACTCCAGTCTTGCTCTAGGGGCCTCGAATATCGAAGATAAGACAGCCCTCACTTTTCCAAATGTGTTAGAGCCATTGTCTTATATTCAGGCCAAAAGGGTATTTCTTAAACACAACAGGAATACTTGACCTCATATGGCGTTTCATGCTAGCCATGTTTTTCTCATAACCTTTTTGTGGAGTACAATTTCTGTTTTATAGCTTGTTGCTGGTGGAAATTCAAGAAATGCAGATTATGGCCTGTTCCTAGGGAGAATGAATGATCACAATGTCACATCATTGCCACCAAATAGCCAATTGGCCCCACTATTTCTGAATTAACCCTAGGTGAGGTGGGTGTAATGGCCATTCAGGAGAAGTGAGGAACATTCAAAACACATTGTGTGGGCCATTTCATTTGCACTGACAGCACATGGTTCAGTTCCAGCTGAACTGGTTTGTAGTGGCTCCGTTTTCCTTGGTCTTTGAGACGAGGGGCAGAAATCTGGCCTTTCTATAATTCACTGGGATAATCGAAGATTTGACATGCTGCACTGCTACACCTTCAGTGCAGCGTTTGGGTACCTACCTCCCTCGCTGGCTCTTACAAACACACTATAATAAACTTAGTGTCACAGTAATCTTGTGGTGAAAAAGTTTCTGCAACTTAGCACCCAATAACTGTGCAGTCTGCAGTGTCTCTCCCTTTATAATCATCCATGCACTATGTCTCTTTATTGTATCTGGTACTACCTTTAGGCATTGTTGTGATTGTCTTGATACTGGTAGGGATTATTGTTTTACAAGCTAAGGCTGCAATAAGTCTGCACAGCCTAGATTTAATACTAATCCTGTATGCATCAATATTCAGACCTGAGACTTATCTTGGGTATTAAGCTCTCCTTAGGCAACTGCACACATGCAGTGCAGGTTCTTGTAATACATGATACAATACTCTAATTTGAGTTTCAGGATGATTCAGCCTTGATTTAGTTTGGGATGCATGATATCTACTTTGACATTTTGACATTGCCCCTCTGATCTAGGATATATTTTAATGTGAGTCTTCATCAAAACCAAATTTCTAGAACCATCATCAAAAGATCAATCCTGCAGCTTCGTATTATAGTTTGACTTGTTGCTAGTGAATTTAAACTCAATTTTTCTCTCTGATGTAGTCAGTGTGAAGTCAGTAATGATCAGGCTGATTGGCACCAATCACTGAAATAATTTTTTTTCTGTTTAAGTCACTTTTCACTTCATTAGCTTTTTCCATTTTTCACAAACCATCAGGTTTCTAATATACATCATCAGGCAACACCGTACGTTTTTAGAGCTGGTTGGTTTGAAGTCCAGTTATGGGACAGGCAGCAACAGAAAAAGTGGCACTAAGAGATGTTTTCTTTTCTCTTTCTACATTTACATGTGATGACTTTTAAATGTCACTATCGTTAAGTTAATTGAAGCGCCGCACCTGCAGTAGGAGGTTGAAAGATTAGAGCCAAAAGACAGAGAGACCAGCAACAGAGCAGCTCTCACCCCGCCGACTGGCTTTCAAGAGTCAGTCAGGTCAAGATGCCCCGGCAGCTGCCAATGCCGGTCTTTAGTGATTCCATGTCATTGAACCAGGCAGCTGCCCCATTCTCTCCTGAACCAGAAGACAAAGTGGTGGTTCAATCATTAGATTATCGTCTGTATATTGAACCAAATTTACTGCAGAATCAGAAAAAGGTTTATTGCCAGGTATGTTTCTACATACAAGGAATTTGTTTTGGTGAAATTGGTGCATAGCAAACATTCTCTAAAAATATAAGGAAGATAACATACTGCGTTATTAATAGTGGTGTCTGCTGCCTTGAAAACCAGCTGTTCTCAACGTCTTCCACCAACTTCTTTCCCTCGAGAGTACCTGTAACATTTACAAATTTAGTTTCACCCCCTGAGCAGTGCCTACATTTAGGTTCAAGAACTCGCCCCTGAAGCGAACAAGGTACAGGGGAAAGAAAAGATCAGCCATTTTGTGTTTACTTTGTCTCTTTTCTGTAATAGAAAGGTTGTCTTCAGTTTTTGTGTATTGCAATTTTAATTTTACAGAGTTTTGAAGCAACATACTGCTTACAAGGTTTTGACTGACAAGGTATGCACTTAATTATTCAGAAGACACTTTTCTTGTCAACTAATGAAAAAAACTGAAGCATCAAACAAAAAAGCAAAACAAAAACTGTAGTCTGAGTAGCTGGCAGTTAAAATTAATGTCCCTGCTCATTTTATTGCAGAATAAAAAGCATAGGTTGACTTTGTTTGTTCATCTCATGAGATTAGGAGTTGTACCCATCTGTGTTTGTGCTGGTGTCAGCCATGTGACCCGCAACTCATATAAACACCACCCTCACTGCTGCACACACCATTCTCCATCTTTTTTTTAAGGTGGCTTTTATTGCTTTTGGTTTGTACTGGAAAGTCATAGATGTACCGAAAAGATATCAGGTTGTTGCAGGTAAATTGTATGCAATTAGGCCACCAGCAAACTCACATGACAGTAAAATGAAATGCTCCTAGCCCATCTCCAACAGATACCAAAGTGGACCCACACCCTGTTAGAATTAAACTGTCATGAACAAAGTGAAATAGTGGTTTTGAAAATATTAGAAACTTCTGGATATAAAACTTTTCCCCCATGAATCTTTCTTTTTTGCTTACATATCCTCCTTCTGTGATTGGTAGTCATGAAAGTTGAAGCATGTGTCACAATTAAATAAAAACTCATCCGACTCTACTGACAGACATGTTTCATCAAAAATCCCTCTAAAGGTCATCTGAAAGATCCTTCTTAAAAAAGAAACTAATACAAACTGACAACACGAGCTGAAATTCAGGCGTCTTTCTGTACAGTTGGAAGTTTGTTTTGTTCTGTGTCTAAGTTGAATATATCAGAGCCAGTTTTGTAACATTCACATTCCTGCACTGAATAGAGCTCATTGGGAAATTACTGATTTGCAGAGATGATTAGACGTGTTTTTTTTTTGTTTTTTGTTTTTTTTTGTCTCTGGTTTCCTTTCCATATTTGTATTAATGGGAATTGCTCGTCACATCGCTAACCAAGTGGAACTGTTTTCCTCAATTCATCTAGAGGCATGTCTCATTCAAAGATGAAAACCAGACATCCTTTTTTTTCCCTCATTTCTACCTCTGTGAGCTTACCAATTAAAAAACAGTGACATGCACAGCAAACTGTGAGGTTGCTAGGGAAACACATGTTCTACATTAACAGAGAGAAGGATTAATCTGCAAGGGTCTGGTCACATCAAAGGATTTTCGACCTAACTGCCTCGTGAACTTGGAGACATACTGCAGTGTTTAGACTGAGTGTCATTGCCCTGTGAGGTTGTAGTGCCTTCAATTATTCACAGAAAGAAAACATCCTCAGGATAAAATTTCCTCTGCAATGCAGATGTATGGGATTGACCATCATGCTACTGGGATACTGTAAGCTTGAGAGGGGAAAAAAAAGAGCGATAGCTATCAAATGGCTCTCTTCACTGACAGGTGGGCTATTGATTTTTCTGGTTTTATTATATTTATTGTCCCTTATGAAAACGCCTGGTGTCACCAGCTATTCAAGCCAAAGAAACAGAAAAACCTTAGCGGGTAATCCAGTGGCTGCATGTGTAACAATAGCAATCATTTGATGAGAGCAGGAACAGGCTTAATTGCAGGATATCTAGATGAACAGCTCTCCTGTGCAGCATATTGTGTGCCTGCTGACCTCCCCCACCTTGCCCCTAAAGTGAGGTGTGTGTTGTTGTAGGTGGTCCTGGAGTGTGTTGCCCCAGGCCTGGTCATGGGTTTGTGCCCACCCAGTGCTGACAGATGGCAAAGGAGGTAACGCTGTAGACCTGCGGTGGCCCCAGGCCCACGGCGTTCACTCTCAGCGACAGACCATATCCATCATCTCAGCCTCACCAGGGGCCATTATGGAAGCTGCCCTTCAACATTGTGTTGTACACATAGAGTCCATGTGACTTGCTGGTCCACTCCACCTTGGCAAGGGTGAACACGTACATGCCAGTGTGTGTTGATGTGTGTTCACATGGTTTGATGAATGTCTGGATTTTTTGATCATTGACTTGTCTGCGGCTGGAACGTGATCTGCACATTGACTGAGGCACCAGTCTTCCTTTGGCATTTGCTTATTTTAAAAAAAAATTCCTACAGTTGTCTCAGCCAAATTTATTATACTTACTGCCATTATTAAAATAGTCAACAAAACAGCATCTTTGTTTTTTGCAGGTTTAACCCTCCTGGCAGCCTTACAGACAACTACAGATTGTCCCACTGTCTGTTTGGATGACAAGAATGAAACCTACGCAATGTGAATGTTGTCTCTGTTTTGTGAAGTGTTGGATTGTGCATGGAGGAGATACTGACATCGCCAGCTTTACAGCATGTTTTATAAACCATATTGTTGTCTCTCAGGACATTTGCTGTTATGATTTGTAGAAATAGAAAATAGTCTTGGACAACTGTTGAACATAAGATACAATTTGTCCTCCACTACGCTGTCTTCACCTGCAAGATTCTGCGATCAGTTTTATATATACATGACATTCATGAACACGAGCTCTGAAGACTGCTCACAGAGCTGTGCTGAGCACGCTCCGTTTTTTAAAATGATTTCCTCAAAAGTAGGTGAGAAGGCTCAGGAACAAACTGGCTTATGCATCTAAGAGCTTCTTTATTTATGATACAAATACCGCCAGTCAAATCTAGCATTAATCCTCACCAAAACAGAATAAGCAAAAACTTGTTTTAGATAAAACATAATTAATCCTGCAAAAGAAACATTAGTAAACAATTATACTACAAGACCCTGACTTGAGGATATCATACTCTACACATCAAGATGGTTGATTCTTCAGGGAGCACGCATCTTAATAAGATGTTGAACAACAAATCAAATATTATAAAGGCAACTATAAGGAAGAAAGAAAGCATGATATAAATAAACATCATCAAACTTTGTTATAAAGGTCATTACAGATTAATAAGGTTAAACAAATTACAGGATGTACAGAAATTAAATAAAGGCCTCCGTACGCTGAAGCTTGTTTAAGACAAATGGATAAGAGGATGGAGAAAATGGCCTTGAGAAAGGAGTGTAACTCAGGTAAGCCAAATGTTTCTAATATGATTGTAAATTTTATTTTAATGAATAACATCATTTTTGGAAAAATTCGCTGTCATTGTCTGTTGATGATGATTTTATAGCAAGCAGCCAGTTAGCTTAGCTTAGCATAAAGACTGGCAACAAGGGGAAAACAGCTTAGCTTGGCTTTCAAACAAAATGTGGCTTTACACATTTATTTAAGTAATGCAAAAAAAATGTAAAATTTGTTTGTTAAATTAAACAAACAAACAAAAAATAGTGTCAAAGGACATATTGTGGCTTTATGGTGGAAGGTTGCCAGGCAACCAGCGTAGACAAAATGCTTTTGCACTTTGGCTTTTACATGAATTAAACAAATAAGATATAACGTGAGCTTTAGAAGTGCTTTAGGCAGATTCTGTTGTCTTTAGACAGAGCCAGGCAAGTTGTCCCCCCTGATTTCTGCTCTTTGTGCTAAATTATGCTTACGTAGCTTCATATCAAGTGTATACATATGAAAGTGATGTTCTCCTCTAACTCTAGGCAGGAAAGTGTGTTATCCCAAAATGGTGATTTACTCATTCAAAGCTAAATGAAACAAAATAAAAGCATCTTTTCGAATGACACATCACAAGACAAAGTAGGAATAAAAACAGAATGTATAAATAATTAAAAGCAGGTACACGGTTTAGCCTTACAATACTGCCACAGGGATGGATGAGTGATGAAAAATCGATTTTTACTTGCGAGACTCCATAAACGGTGCACAATTTAGGCATTATTATTTTCACCCTCAATTTTATTACATTGTCTTTTGTTTCCTCTCTACTGACCGAGTGTATTGCTCATTAGTTTAAGACGGCCGCACTTGGCCCTTTGTGAATGACACATCTAGACCTGGAGGACAGGAATCTGATTAGGATGACAATCTGTGGGAGCTACAGGCGACCTGGTCTGCTGTTGTAGGGCAAAGCTGCTCTTCCTCTCTCCTCTTGTCGTGTTTTTGCAAACGTTACACATGGGAATTAGGCCCGAGTACATTCATCTCAGCAGTGATGGCATCTATATTAGGATGACAAATTTGTTCCTGTCACCTGATGAGGGACTGGGACTGCATGTCAAGACGCAGGTAAAGTCAGGAAGACAGCGATTTGTGGCCGGGCTGCATATCTCTTCCTCTCCCGCTCTCTCTTTCTCAATACACACACAGCCTCGTGCTTAGATTTGTCATCTATTTTTAGATTTTGAGGGAAGGGAACATGAAAATGAAGAATTACATAGTCACTTTGGATTGAGCAGAACTATTTCCACAAAATGACAAGTGTTTGTATGTTAGCATTTAGATAGAAAGCGCCATGATTACAAGCCATTCTCTGGTAATTGTCATTCCTCTCTCACTCTACAGCTTATCCTTAGTGTATGATATTCCTCCTGGGCAGTTCCCTGCTCTCAGGCCAGATTACTACCGAGGCAAGCTGCAGACGCGCACAGAGCTCCAGATTCGATTTCAGATAACGAAAATATCAGGGCATCCAGAGGGGAAAATGCCTCAATGCCAACAGATTTCATTTATCTGAGACGTGTGAAAGCAAGGCTAAGGGGGAGGGACAAAGTCGACCATGTAATATACTTCAATAGAGCTGTGTTTATGCATAGGCTAGAGAGAGAAGAAACCAGAGAACAAGAGGGGGGAGCGTAGGAGGTAGATGGAAGCAGATAGTGTTATGAATTTCATATTAAGATTTTATCATTTAGAGCATGTAACTAACAGAAGGCATCCAGCTCTCTCCGGTGTAATCTGCTAGAAGCTGTATACTACATGGCAGCCGCTCAATGTGCACTCTTTGTGCACTGTGAGGTGACTGCAGGCACTCGTCCATATTGTGTGCACGTTATTTATATGTCCCTGGCTTGATTAGAAATCAAAATATCAACTGTTTATCATTTGCAGGGCAGATTGTCTGGAGTCTTGAGTTGTATGAGAGGGTGAAGCAGTCACACATGGTTCTCTCTGAGTCAGTGATTGACATGGTGATGCTGTAACACAGGCGCTGACTGGGAAATGGACTTTGTGTCGCCTCCCACGCAGCCAGACAGGCATCTTTTCCAGTTACCTTTGTGCCTGAGCCATATCATACGCCGTGCTAAGTGTCAAATCTGCATTAAGGCCATGCAGATTACTGCTCCTGGAAAATAAGTTGAATCGAGGTCCTGAGAGGGACTTCAGGAACATCTACAAAGCAACACAGCAGTGCCTTGAAGCAGTCACATTAAAAGGAGTCCTCACACAGCAGTGTCCTCAGGTCCCCGAGAGGGAGCGTGTTTAACGAGGGCATAGTCATGTGTACATTTCGAAGCAGCTCTGTATTTACCTAATATACACATCTTCTTGTACAGTACACCTTGACACTCCCACAGTACATTAGCCCCTGATTATTCCTTTGTCTGTCTCTCAGAAGTGGCCTTTCATTTCACCAAGCTAACAGTTTACCTGAGTTTTAAGTCTTATTGTTTTTTTGTTTTTTTCTCAGACTATATCTACTGTTTTTACTGAGTTCATTCTCTTGTACAATGAAAAATTCATCAGCACACTGTTACATTCCCAACCTTTACACACCTCAGTAATAATGAAATCCAGTGCTCTTTTGCAGACATATTGTACACACAAACAGCTGGACAGACTGAATCCAGCAGACTGTTGATGTGTAACAGAAATAATCAAAGACAAAGTGTTTTTTTTTTCTGTAATCCTTTCAAAGTATATTTTATTTCTAATTTTGAATTAAATTTATGGTTCAGGGTCTAAAGAAAATGTCACTACCAGACGGCTTGGGAATGTGTGTGTTCCTTTGTGACACCATGCTTGTAGGTTGTATGGTACACCCACTGTGCGCTGTGGTGAAGGTGTGTGAAGCTGCCTCCCAGCACCTTGTTAGACTGTCTGGGGTGCAGTGACTTAAGCCTCGAGGAAGATGTATGGCAAGACAGGAACATGTGGGTACCAGGGGAGGAGATGGAGAGCCTCCGACCATTCTTTTTTTAATGACACTCTGATACTCTGCCTGAGGTCCAGTTGCAGCAACAGCTGCTTCGTTTTAAATAAAGCAGAGCCTTTCTCCCAAAAGGGACGGTGTCTCATAACTTAGCAAGTGAAAACAGCTGTCTACCACGGCCAGTTTTACATTATGGTAAACACAAGCAGTCAAAATAAAAAGAGCACCAATTATTTAGTGTTAATTGCCTTTAAGAATTGCCAGCTTCTTTTTTTTTTTGCATGACTTCTCTGGCGCTTACTTATGTTCAAAATAATATAAGGTGTTGTATTACTAATTTCTGACAGCTTAATTTAAATCAATTTTGAAGTCACAAAAGTCAGGACTGTTGCTGAGAGAACGATTGTGTTTTTCATGAAATGGTGAGGATGCAGTACAGGTTCAGTGATCACTAATTAATATTTAATAAACAACAAGCAATTTGGAAATAGTTTTTTAATAGCTGCTCATCTGTGTCTATAATTATATATTTCAAGCAGGTCAAACTGTATGATGTCCAGATGTCTTGTGAGCTTTTATTTACAGTTACAAGATGCATGCCTTTTCTATTATGACAGATGTATATTTCGTATGGTATATATGTGCATATAAACATATATTTTTCCGGAAAAAATAACAAATAACGCTCTTGTTTATTGCTCGTTTGCATATATTTTTGGTTGTTGTAGAGATCTGGCCTTTTTCGAACCTTTGTTGAGAATTGCAGAATCTGATGTAAATTCTCTTCAGTGATGATACAGTAGAGAACATTTTACTCTGCCTGTTATTCCCTATTGTGTATCACTCTACTCTCAGACAGATACGACTGTGTCGCAGTGGCGACATCTGCCGTGTTACCATGAAGCCTCTCTGGAGATTTTAATTGTTAAAAAAGCCCAGCAAATCAAGATGTTTTGAACATGATAGGTTTTGAACATGATAGGCATGTTATATATTTTATAAACCCACCAGTGTTTGTTGCACAGCTGCGCTGTGATAGTGTCATTCCATTGTCTTCCAGCCTTGCTGAAGTCTGTATGTGTGTAAGTCCGCGATGTTGACAGCTTGGCAGACCAGCAGTAGAAAGAGTGTGGGCGATGGCCAGGCAATACACCGAGCTGAACTCACAGTCTTAGAGGCCCACACGCCTTCATTATTCAGTTGGAATCTATTGAGCATCTGGGACTAAATTATTCATCAACATCGACCTAGTTCCAGGGTGCTAAGTTAGATGCTTGGATGTCATCAGGCGTTCTGATAAGAGCTGCTGCTGCAGCGTGATAGCTGCCATGGGTAAATTCATGCCGTGTCCAACCATGAGCTGCTTCTATCCGCTGACCTACTGCCTGCCTCTCTGCCTCTATTTCTCACAGGCACATTAATGATGTGTTGCTGCAAGAGTGAAGCTTAGGACAACAAACTCCTCCCAATTAGTCGGTGCAGACTACAACCCTGGTCAGATCTGGACACTCACAGGCCGCCATCAGTGTAAATCAGTGCCAGCATGAGAAATAATGGCACGTAGACTGAGCATGAACACATACAGAATACTGAGTCCTCTACTTTCAGGAGTATTTGGAGCTTTGACTTAAATTCTATGGCAATTATAGACAAGATGTAGAGTTTTTATCTTACATATTGACATGAAAATGGAGACTTGAGTGTACCTTTGATATGATTTATCCAGGACTATCATGAGATAATGGAAATGAAAGAAACATGAGGACAATACCAAATAGAGTTGGAACAAACTTCAAAGTCAGTAATTCTTCTGACCTTCGCTCATATTATTCCTCATATATTTGTTTTGACTTTGTCTAAATTAAAAAGACTAATTATACTTGTAAAAGTATATCCTCTGTCAACCAGCTGGACCAAAAAAGTAGAAAGGATGCAATTTCTTTTATTTTTTATCTCAAAAAATGTTCAAGCTATCTAATACCTATTAGCATTATAATTAGTGGAGCAATACCCTTGGTACTATCAAATATAATACTTAGGGACTAATCCTTTTCTTTTAATTAAGATGCTCAAACCTGCTATGTTGGAATAAAAAGCAGGATTAGAATAAAATATCATCACTAAAGACAGTATGAACATTTCCATGTAAAAACTGAAAGAAGTCGTGCAGTTTTCCAGTTGCAGTGCTTTGGTACTTTGAATTTTATAACATGCACCACATATGGAGCGACTTCCACGCAGTCCCCCTCTGGTATCAGTGATTTCTTCCTTCTATGGTCTTGTCTGAAAATAGTGACAGCCTGTGGGGAACAGTTATTCAGTAGGATGCTTACGTCTAATGGATCGTGTGCAGTATTCGTATATGGGTCGCGGACGTGAAGGATCAGATGTAGTCAGACAAAGATCTGGATCTTTTATGTGTGATAATAACATGTGGCTAAGCCATTTTCTTTTTCATTTTTCAGTCAACCCAGAATTAACTGGCTGATACAGGCTTTTTTTTTTTTTTTTTTTTTTTTTTGGCATTCTGAAAAAGTATTGGGATTCACACCAGATCCTAATAAGCAACAGATTATGGACACTGAGTAAAACAATATTAATTTACTATTGTCACCAATCAGCAAAAACAACAAGAGAAACACATTTACAAAACAAGAGCTTATACTGGATACAAAAACAGGGCTTACTCTGGAAACAGAACAGCAAAAGAAAACAGCAAGCATCCTCAGTGGAATACATTACCAGGACAGCAGAGGCCTGCTTCGGATAAACCCTTCAGATGCCTTCAGTGTCCTCCTGACTTTCAGCTCGTCTCCAAAGAGACATGTTGTGTGCCAGAGAGCATTCATCAAATTAGACCAGAGAGAAAACAATGTGAAAACCCCTGGCTCTCCATAGAGACATGCCGACAGGTTATCACAGAGAAGGTGTCTCTTGCTCTTGAGCACCGGGGCAGCAGCACACAGCATGCTCTCTGAAGAGCAGCCCTCCCTTTCCTACCCCTCCCTCAGCCCAGGATTAAGAGGGGAAAACATCCATTCAGGTTAGAAATGTACAGACCTAGTGCATTATAGAAAAGCCATCTACTCCATACAGCAGTTATTAGAGAACGGCATTATAAACTGTGTAGGTGAGCATTAGCGGGGTTGAACAAATCTGTGTTTTTAGAGTTGTAGATAACCTGGTGTCCAGCAGAATGAGAATGCTGACTAAGCTTTAGCAAGCACATGCAAACCACGACTTGGCATGGACATCTCATTAAGGAGCACCATTATCAATCCTCAGAGATCGAAAACCAGCATGACAGTGCTAAAGAAAGCACCAGGGTGCCTTTGGCTGAGTCAGGTTGGAATTTCCTGGTCCACATCCTTTTGATGGTTCAATCAGTGCACGAGCCCAGGTCAGTCGATAGCTTTACTTCACTATGAGGTCTGCTGAGATTTGTTTGTCTTTGTTTCTTTGTACTGCGTTTAAAACTACCCAGACACTGAAAGTGTTTGAAATGACACTGTGCTCAGAAACTATGATCATTTTCATAGATTTTATATGAACACTAAAAGCAGGTTTTCTCTCTACAGTGTCGCTTTTTTCTTTTTGTGTGCTTCATAGTCCTGTCTGTCTCTCCAGGTTTTCTTAGTGCATCTCATAGGAGTGTGCTCTCTGCTGCTCTGAGCAGAGGCAGATAAATGAGCTGTGCTGTAGGTTCACCATGGCTTCAGCACTTTACCACTAGATTAATGATGCTTTGCAAGCCCCGAGCTTTTGCTTTTAGCATTTTAGAAGTACCTTCATAAAATGAACTACAGGTACATCTTGTTTATACGCTTATCTATTGCAGCATCTTTCCTGTGGGCATGATGCTCTCTGCATCAGTAAACTTGACTCTGCAGAGCTAACGAACCTGCCCAGAAACATACAGCATATCTGGAAAACTTTAGAAAAAGGTGCCATTTCAATCAGGAAACCTAATTTTTTTCATTTTTAAATGAAAATCATCACATGAATATCCTGTGTTATTTAGGACAGCTTCTTTTGAAAAAGATCTCCTAAGATTTCAGTGTCCTTTTCAGACATCCCGGCCAAGCTACCTGTCAGTTTTCATCACAGTGCCTAAATTGCATGGTAAGCCTCTCACATAGCCCACATTGAATTGTCACGGGTGAAAAAGAAGCCAAGCGTTGGAGGGGGACACCATGAATTGGTAATGTTATTGGATTTCAACCAGGTCATGACCACATCAAAATGTTGACCTACACACTAATCCTGGCTGGCAGACTGAAGCTCGGTAACATGTGAATCCATTTTAGTGTTGTGATTCAGAGGCTTACATCCACTTCACACACAATATTCATTTTAAAAGTATAGCATAAGTTGATATTTTGATAAGATCAAAGAAGGTTTGGATGTACAGGTGGCTTACAGGCACCACTGAGCCATAGTTCCGCACAAATGCACACAGCCTTTGTCCTTGAAGGGTGAAATATGTCATTTTACCATGTCATTATGAAAGTATATATCATGGTTCCCTGCCACTTGTTTGAAAGTCGCAATCAAGTTGTAATGATAGATTTAGTCAGTTGCTTACAGTTATTAAACTGAACATTAATCTCATAAATAACTACATGAGATGACCTTTAATCATAACATCAAAGATTCTCTCTTTTGGTCAGAGCCAGGCTGTTTCCCCTTTCCCGAGTTTCTTTAATTTGATAAATTGTGTGTGGTTGGTTAGTTAGTTTTAGGTTTACATTTATTACATTTATTCCGTTCCTTGCAGTTATTGCAGTCTGGTCCAGATAATGCAGATCTTTAAAGGTATAAATCTTTAAAGGCATAATGATATAATTTCATAAAGTCAAACGACATATTAATATTTTCTCCTGTCTTTACAAGCAAAGCAAAAATAGAAAAATCATAGCTTGAAATTGTACGTTTGTCTCGTAAACATCCAGATGATGTCTGAACTTTTAATTATAAAATCAAAGGTTCTCTTGTAAAGAGATAAACAAATATCCATATTCATTATCGGATTTCACTGTGGTGATGGAGTGTGAGGCCTCAGGCTGTAACCTTCTGACTGGAATGTGGAGACAGAAGCGTATAAATATGAACGGGCATACACCTCCACTCAGGTTAGTCTGTTGGGAGTTAACCTACATCTAGTACACCCACATCACATTGCTTCCTCTTCTCTGCTTGCAAATAAATCTGAAGGACAGAGTTGAAAGGGAAGGGAGAGGAGAAGAGGGACGTGAGAGGTAGAGAGAGAGAAAGAGAGTGGTAAGGTGGGAAGAAGAGAGAGAGGGAGTATTGATTCCTTGATTCCCGCACCTCTGCCAGTGAGTGCAGAGTGTCAAGATCTCCCGCCAGGAAAAACAAATCACAAGGCTGAAGTGATGGATGTGGCACTCCAGGATCCGGCGGTTTTGCCATCTGGATGGCCGACACTGTATATCAGCCTCATGCACAGCAAATTAAATTTACATTTGGATGGCTTCCCCGGGCCTCACCCAGCACAGATGCACCAAAAACAGCCCTCCACCACAACTCCCTTAATGGGTTTGATCTATCATTTCCAGGTCTATTATGTAAAGATGATGTTGGTCCGTGTTCAGAATGTCAAAATGATGTTACAGTCACAATAAAATCACATTATATGCAGCCAGATGGATGTTAAGCAAAATGACATCACCTTTAATTTCCTTAAGATGAGTCAATACTAATCCAACTTACAGATACATTTTGATGTGCAGTCAAACATCAGAGAAATAATAGCGCAAATTGAATAAAATCCCATGTCCATCTTCATTTTTAAGACCTAATGCATGTCTTACCCCTTTTTTCTTGTTTTCATCTTGTGGCATTCACACACATAAATATCCCAAGTTGAAAAAAAATCTGTATAATAAATATTGTCAAGCATGCATTTGAGGATTTAAAAATATTAGTTGAAAAAGGATAAGTAGAGGTGCAAGGCTAAATATACAGCAGCAGGTTATTCTGCTTAGCAGCGCTCCGTAACCGAAAATCTAACCCGGCCCTGAAGAGGCTGCCATGCTTAAATGAAATGACCTTTAACGCGGAGCTGATCAAATGGCCTGAAGCAAGACTATAAAAGAACATTGCAGTATAATGTTTTACAGTGTACTTTTTCTGGTCTTTTGTTTGCCCTTTCCGATTTTCCAAGAGGGTAAAATGTATCGTGTTTGGCAGGTGAGGAAGAAAACAGTCTAAAATGGATTTGGTATTAGAATAGATGTGGCAGCAGAATAATGAAGCGCCTCTATATATTTTGGTTTATTTTTTTATGCTTACTTTGTAAAAAGAGATGCTGAATCACATTAATAAAATATAAATACAAAATATTGATTTAAACCTCTGCTGCTCTGCCCTTCTTTTCCAATCTCTTTTTTTAAGCTTTCATGGCTGGTTGTCCTCTAAATGTCAGAGGTGTTTTGTGATGGCTCTTAACAATCCCTTAAAGGGCTATGCAAAGCAACACACTACAGCACAAATTGAGCATGCAAGTTGACAATTGTGCTATGAACTTTAGCCTCCACTGTTCCTCAATAATCAGATCTTATTTCGGTGAGGATAGTGTTGCCTGGAAAGCGGTGTAGCAGCTGCTCCTGCGCCATGCAGCGTGTGACCGTGTTGACAGATAAATCCAGCAGCCAAACTGTGTAGCTGTCTAGATTCACATCTCATCCGTCCTGCTCTCCTTAACCTAACCTCTGGAAACACCACTGTTGGTAGTTCTGAGTGGGAGCATCTTACCTCACTGATGCACCTAAGTATTTTATGCCCTCACCACTCCACTGTGTGCCTCTCTCTTTGCAGACAACAGACGACCTGCTGGTGGCATCTGCTGAGTGTCCGAGCGACGATGAGGACATTGATCCCTGTGAGCCGAGCTCAGGTGGGTTAGGTTAGTCATCTTTTTTTATTCTACTTCTCTCTGGGTGTGTCAGTGTGTCTCTGTGTGTCATAGCCCACCTCCATCAAGACACTCTAGGCTAACGCACAGTGTTTAAATGAACAGATTGGAGTTTTAGTTAGAGCTTGAACACTTCCCCGAGGGAGAGTTACTCTTCTTGTGGCTACCATCGACTGCATGATACAGCAAGCTGGAGGCTATCCATTAGATCTGTCTGGGAAGCTTCCATTCTGCCACAGAGAGTGGTTTTACTGGTTCTTCCATTTCACTATACAGGGACATAAAATACAAATGCAGTTAAACATATAAAAGGCTTTAACGTTTTATTTACATTCATTTATGATCATGGTATTCATGGTCTTTTCATGTAAGCAACTTACTGATCACTGGATAGCCTCAGGCTACAATGCACAGTCTGATCTTAGGTCAGCTTGGCTAACCTTTTAGCTACAATAGCTTAAGCTACATTTTGGTAATATGTTTATGCGCGTTCTTGCTGACAGTTACACAATTTTTATGTCTGTCTTCTTTGAAGCTACAGCCAGCAGAAGTAAGTGGACTTTGGTACCATGAGTCAGTTTCCCCGGTTCCACTATTTATGTGAAGCTCAGCTAACTGGCTGCCTGTTCTGTTCTTTTTCTGCCCAGACCTGAATTTGATTTGTGTAACTCTGCAACACTGCTAAACTATTTCCTTGATATTCTTTGTTTCATTTAGTCGAAAGTTAGTGTGGGATTTCAGGCTGTTATCTTCCTCTTCTGGTTTTTAATGGATAACAAGCTTAAGAATTGTTTGGCCTTCACCGATCAAGACTTAACCCAACACCCAGTAATTTTTTTCATAACAAAACTATCTCTGGGAGTTGCAATCATAACATATCATATCATTGCAAACTCCACTGCTTAAGGTCTTTAGTATTTGTCAAAGCAGCGGTTATTACGGTCCTAATTGTGCACCTATTTTGTCTTCATCAGTTCATGCCACTTATTAATGCACAAACCGGGTTTTCAGAAAGACAAAACAGCACACAGTTGTAATTATCAGACCCACATGACTTCAACACAATGTCAAGTAGGGAAAATCCAGGGAGGAGTGTGCGTAGAAGGTCCCCACTGTTGTTAATTAAATTATACAGTGAGCAGTGGGAGTTCATCCTGTTGTTTCTCATGTACTATTGCTCATGATAGCTGCAAATATCAGGTGTGTCTCATAATAAAACAAGCAAACATGTTGATCTCTATGGTTGTAAGGGCGTGTTCAAGAGCCCTGATAAATTTAAAACAAGAGGCAGTTCTTTTTTCCCCAAAGTGTTTGAAAATACCTTTTTTTATCAGCAGCACTTTGACAAATTGGGATTGTAAATCTGTTTGTTCCCTGCAATGCCACCAAACTTTTAATCTCTTGCCTTGCCACACACGGAAGGCAATTAAGTCTAACCCTTCGCTCCCGACTATGAATAGAATGGTTTTCAAATGCAGTCTGAAGTGATGGGAAACACAGAGAACAATTAAGTCCAGACCCAAGGCCCCCCACTCCATCTAGATGTGCTATCGATCAGTATGTAGTCATAAAACCTCCACTAAATTAATGTCTGCCCCACAGCAAAGACTATCAACTTTCTAGTCTGTCTCTCTTCCTGTTTCTCTGGCCTTCCACTGGCGAGATTAGCTTTTGCCACAGTCGCTTTCATCTTATAACTCTCATACTACACATTAAAGTGATATTCCCATTGGGCAGCATCACAATAGGTACTTCTAATGTACATCTGCTACCTCTGTCAAATGCCATACACAGGAGATTGGCCTGCGAACTGATTCACACTAGCAGCTTGCATTATGATATTTTTTGACAAGGGCATCTGCCAAAACATCAGTTGCAAACTGTGTGATGCTCTGGGATGCACGCTCCCAGAGCAGAGTATCCCTCTCCTTCTGTGATCACTGAAGGGGATTTGACACCAGAGCTGCGGGCTCCCAGGGTGGCAGCTGTCTAACACCGTATCCTGATTAATATCTACATTCAGAACGATTCACACGCTCTGCCAAGCACTCACCACATCTCAGACGGCGTTGCTGTGGATAAAGAACTAGATCCACTGTTGCTGATAAAGGACTACTTTCTCATATTACTGTTCAGCCATCTCCTTTTAATGACACCAATAATATATCATTTTTCAAGCAACACCTTGACTGTCTGTTCTGTCTGGCAACTCAAAAGCAGAGGGCAGACGAATGTTTTTTTTTTTTTCTATCTCCCTGTCTTTCAACCTGGTCCTCAGGCTTCACAGCATATGTATACAGTAAGATAATGTTGGTAATGTTGGTGCATAAGTGATCCCAAGGGGCGAGCTTTGAAACAGACTATTATGTGAGCTATCTATGGCCCAAGGTCAGCTCCAGATCACCCTGTATATCACCGGAGTCTCGTCCCACAGCAGTCCCTATCAGCCGTTGAGTGACATCAATCGGGTAAACTTACTTATTGCCATGCTTTATTTCTCTTACCCCCGGAAACATGGAAAGCCAGCGGTACCAGCAAAGCTTATCACCCGGCAGGACTCAGATTAGATCATACTGCAGCAAATTGAATCCCCCCTCCCCCCCAGCTCAGGAACAACCACTGAGGAATACACAGACCCATGATGCTGCAACACATCTGATCTGTAATAGGAGGCTAGTTCGGGCAGTGTGCATATACTCAGCAGTAGAGCTCTGACAGCTGAATATCACTGTTACTACGATTACAGGCCCACATTAATGCATCTATCTTTGTGATGCTGTTTGGAAAATTGCTAAGCGAAATATAATGTGCTTTTGCTTCCATGTGAGCTCAGCTCACAGAATTGTTGTAGAAATCCTGACATTTTGCTTAGCAGACTCACAGACTCGCTGCATTTTCTGGGGGGGGGGGGGGGGAATAATGTTCACTTAAAGGCCAGGATGAAGTGTTGGCCAATCATGATCAAAATATAGATGTGGGCTCTGGTTATGTGAAAATAGCCTGATGAACAGTCTGTCGAGATGGCGGCTGGTGCTGATTTTCAAGTACCAACCAGTTTTTATGGTGGAAGTTAATGGAACAGGTTGTTGCTGAGCCGCATGGGGTCAGATGGAACGGATGTCTCTTACCTACCTGCTTCATTTCATTGGCGTCATGCAGGCCATTGATGGAGGGCAGCTGCTGCACGATGACCCATATCCAAGGTTACATCCTGCAACTGCCTTTGTTCATCATCATTTGGTTTTTCCTCCCCTGAGCGGACATGCTATAGCTGCTAGTCCTCCATATTTGTTCAAATTAGCCCAGTCAGATTCTAGTCACCAGATCTGAAATTATACAGTTGGTTGGGATAAAAAAGAAAAGTAAAAAAAATAAAAATCATGTAATGTCAATTTAAATTTTAATTAAATTACTTCCTGGCATAGCATTAAATGACTGATTCTGTTCTTATGTCTGTACAGTAAATATGAAGCTATCACAAACAATAGCGTAAAGACTGGAAACAGGGAAACAGATAGCCTAGCTCTGTCCAGCACTTCTAAAGCTCATTAATTAACATGCTATATCTCGTTTGTTTAATCAGCACAAAAGAAGAAGTAGTGTGAAAACAACAATGCTCTGTTTTAGCTTTCTAGCTAGCTGTTTCCCCCTGTGTCCTGTCTTTGTGCTTATCTGGGCTAACAGGCTGACAGTTGTAGCGTTATGTGTACCATACAAATATAAGAGTAGGATCTTTTGTATCTGACTCTCTTCCAGAAAGTAAGCATATTTCCCAAAATACCTGAAGGGTATTTATGGTTAAGCATGTTGAGTAAAAGCTAAAAATATAAAATGAGGTAATGTTTTATTTCTGTGTTGATATATTGTTGGAATTAGGAGGAGTGGAAATAGGTGTTGATTCATTTTTCTGCCTTTAAAGGGAATAGTCAGTGTATCATGTTAAAATTATACCCCCTTAATTTTTACTGGAGAACAAATCCACTATACATCATGCTGAAAAAATATTGAAGGAAAGCATAAATAAGTTTTTTGCTCTTGTTTTCAGAATACACAATGTCTCTCCTCTGAACTCAGAGTTCTCTGATCCCAGCCTCTCATGTTTTTTTTTCTTAGTGCATTGAAGTAGAGTGACATATCCTAACACCGGCTGCATCAGTCGGATGTTATTTAGATATGTTTACACGTTTACATCCACCATAATTAATATAACGTGTAGTCATGTAAAACATATTTGATATGAAAGAAATGGGTTCCTTGTCATATGCAAGTACACACCAGCAGCCTCAGTGAGTTCTGGTGTATGCACCTTTCTACATTTCCCAAATAATCTCAGAGTGTTTTTATTCTCAGCTCCAGCAGCCCTTCACTGTGGATTGCCCATAGGCAGGTTAAGGTTAATCATATCTAGTTTCCTCTTCTCTCTGTGCTCTCTCATCTTTTTCTATCCTCGAGCATTCTGCAGTGACATTAGCAGCTACTAATGTGTTTGACATTTGCTTTAATAGATTTAATTTATGGGTGGGGAAACAATACACAGAGTAAACCAATAAATCAAACGGCAAATGAATACTCTCTTTAACCCAATGGCAATGACTAGAATGTACCCAGCCAGGGGGGAAAAAAATTAGAGTAAATTATTGTTTTAAAAGTAGCTGTGAGATTAATGAAACATTAAGAGCACTGTGCTGGCTTAAGAGGTCACTGCCCACATTTAATAGGTTATTCAATCATACCCAGCTGGAGCTCCGTGTGTGTTCATTCCATCCTTTGCTGAACACAGTGGCATGCATCGTGCATGCCAACAGACAGAGATGGTTTAACAAATGAAAAGCCTTCTGAAGACAGGAGGCCCAATAAATGTGATCAGAGCTCATGCCTATCAAACAACACTGATGACCTTCGAGCATGCTCCTTTGCAAAGCATATTGCTGTTGTTACTGCCTACGTGGCCAGTTTATGCAGACAATCTTAGAAAAATTTTGCCATTTTTTGTTTTTCTGCACTCTTTCAGTGAGGATTATGCCACCACAAGTCTTCTTTCTACAGTCTATTTTAAATGAAGTGTGTTCTGAGAGAAAACAGGATTTCACACTCACTGTCAGTCTTTCTCTTTACTGATCCCGCCATATTTATATTTTTCAATTATTTTTATTTTTCTTCCACACATCTTTTGGGTGTGCTGACATTGATGCTAACACAATGTGTCTGTTTATAAGCCTAAGTAGGGCATGAAAGACTTTGCTTTCCCAAGAAAAGAGAAGAATCTGAGCCAAAGGTCAGTTATAGTAATGGTATAAGTCAATCGGGGGCTGGAAATATTATGCAATAATTCATAATTGACCAATCTGTAAAATGATTTCTAAAGACACACTAAGATGCATTTTTATTCATTGACTTTTCCCTCTAACAACCATATAAAAAACCCTTTGTGCACTTAATGTCTTTCTCTCAGCCAGAAAAACAGAATATTTATCATATAATGTTGGTTATTATGTTGTTTTGAGGATATGAATATGTCTCCACTTCTGTGTGATGCTAAACCTCTCAACTATCCCCTCTCAAGAGAAATGGGCATAAAACTATTTGTGATCACTGGTTCTTTGAGCTGTTAGTTTGATTTAAAAAAAAAAAATCTTTCATATAAAGAGATATTGAAGAATAAGTCAGCCTTCACATTTCATAGACACAGCTCACAGGACAGTTTGTGTCCAAATGTTTCAGTAACACAGTGTCTGTCTAAAGTTTAGATGTGATTCTTGCAGCAGAAGACTATTTTTGTGCAATCTTGTCAACACAAGCTGCTGTGTAGTTACAGGCCAACCTTATGTATCACAACTATAGAACCTAAGAACATGTAACCTGGGAGTTTAATCAAGAGATGAACTCCAGGCTCGTCCCTTTCAAGCTGAATAAGCATGACATTCTTCTTTCATCTCACCTCTTTTAGTGACCCCCCCAAGGGCAGAGGCTTAAACTGTCCCATACCTTTTACTGTACTAATTCAAACACCTTTTAATAATTCTCACTTGGACCTCATTTCATGCTCACTCAGCTCTCTGTTCATCATCCACCATCAGCATGAGAAGAGCCACTTCAGACTCATGCATGCATGCTGTCATCAGGCATACTGCCAGCATGTCACAAGTACAGGATGGCTTGCATCATTTCTCGAGGACATACAGATAATTAAAGAGGGAAGAGGGATTTAATAAGTGTTTTGGCTCTGCTGCAGTTGATACAGTGACCTGTCTGCAGACTGATCCCCAACTATATGACGGCTTTGACAGCTTGTGATTATGGCTGGATATGTGAAGTAAGAAGATGGTATAACACTAATCTGACTGAATAACAGCAATGTGTCACTGAGCATGCCGGCAAAGCCTGGGTCGCTCTGAAGGCACCCCACAGCCACACCTCCTCAAGCTCTCAATGATGCACGATGCACCGCTCATGTTTATCAACTGTTGCAGGTTGCAGAGAGCTTCACATAAAATCCTTTCATTACCTTCCAACTAAAAATAACTCAAAAGTCTTTGGATTATTTTGATACATACATGAACTCAGCCTTGCTATTGTGCATCTTTTTATGATAGAGCATTGCACTTTCCCAGACCATTATATTAATGAGAGGTCAAGCCCAGTCTGTCCATTCAATATATCCTAAGTAGTCCTGGTTGCTCCATTACCTCTCAACAAGCCTCACACGCACCTGAAGTAACCCCTCGTCTCCACTCTTCGTATTTTCCTTCATCCGTGGCCCCCGTCAACCTGCTCACCCTGTTACAAATTACAAAACAAATGAACCCTCTCGCTGGAGACAAATGAGGAAAAATAGTCTTTGAAGAGGACCATTTATTCAAATCCTGCCTGACAGTGTGGAATCTCTGATCCCATTCCTCTCCTTGAGAGCACGTGGCAAAAAGAAGTCAGGCAGAAAGAAGGGAAATCACATCAGGCTTTTCACAGGCTTTTAAATGACAAGTTCCATTGCACCAACGCTAATATCTCAGAGAGGCAAGCTCATGTATCCATACTGAAGAATCCAGGTTGAATTAAGAGAAAAGAGGCTGTCAAATAAAACCTGCAATAACCAGAACATTGAAGCCAAACCAATCTCTGTGCTCATGTCATTGCACTCTTCAGTGCCTCTCTGTATGGCAAATGCAATTCCTGGCCAAGCTGTTTCATTTTCTTCACTAACATTTATGGATCAGGGTCATATATAAACTCATCTCTGTTCCTCTGTTTACTGTTTTCTTTGTGCATGTCTTTCAGAGGATTTTCAGAAAAGGCTTGGTGAAAGCAAATGATTTGTGACTAAATGACTGAAACATTAACTGTTGTCCTTGTGAATAAAGCAGCAAGGACTTTAGGATGGTCTGGATGCGATACTGTAATTTAAGTCTCGCTATGGGATGAGACGGAGAGGAGAAAGTTATTCTGGCAGCTTTTACACAACTGCAATCCTTCAAAAGTTAACCCCCCTGAGTTTAGCTCTATCACTTCACAAGTGCACCCCCGCCATGCCGCCATGAAGCCAGGCGCCATTTTAAGGTCATTTCCCCCATGTCTAATTTTACCCTTGGGTACGCTCGAGTAGAGCGTATAAGAGCAGCCATCATTTTAAACACTTGTTTCAGGCGCTATTTCTTTCACAGTTTATGTGCCTTCATTCTGAGGTGATGGAGTGCTAATGAACAGACAGGCAGATGCATTTTGACTGAGATCTTATGAGGCTCTCGCGAAGGCCTCATGTCTGTCACATTACTTTGCCCAAACCCAACTTGAGGGAAAGGAGGGCACAGCCAGACTCACGGGGAACAAATGAGCCACATCATCAGGTGTGTCTGTTAATCTTAGAGACTAGGAAAGATCCCCGCGTGCCATCAGGTGGCCATTTGATAGACACTGCTGAGACTAAATGCAAGCTAATGAGCTGTAATGAATGCAAATCTTTTTGGACAAAACATGGCTGTGTCAGCACTGTGCTGAATGCAGTGTTAATCCTTTAAGTAGTGGTCAGTCCTCAGCTTTCCTTGTTAAGATATTAAATTGGATTTTGCAGGAAAAGATTAGAGTTTCAGCCAAAAATCGTTCTGTGTATATGTAAAATTGAATTCCTGGATCACACAGCTACCAACTATTTTTATTTTTCAGTAATGAAAGGGAAGTTGTGGTCAGATGATTGAAGGTTTCTCAATGACAAAGTCCGCCTGTGGGGAGCCAATCAACAGATTCAGGCACGAGGAAATAGCAAAGCCCAAAACTGGAGGTGTTAGATCACACAAGGAAGAACAACACATCATGGTTCTGTTACCACATGACTCACTACTGATATAGCAGACTAAGGCCACCCACCTCCTGAACTCTTCTAACTCACCTTGCTGTAGGAACCAGCTGAAGTCCCATATACAACCCTCAAGTGTCACATCGAGAGCTCTCTCTTCCATCAACTCGCTATGTTATCTACACTTTCAACTTTTTGACCCTGAACAAAGGATAGATAGCAAATATGAAAGTAACTCACCGTTAATGCCCGCACAATGGCTTTCTGGGGAAGAGCCGTGTCAACCAGTGGCTTTTGCCCACAAGGCGAGAGCATTCTTCACACCTGTCTGCAAGGATAAGTGAGCTTGTCACAAGCAGAGCTAATCTGTTGCAACGCTCAGTCACACTCAATCCCCCAGTGGTACTCTCTGCTTGTCCTTGAATGTCTGCTGGCATTGGAAGCATACTTGGACCGCTGATCAGTCTAACCATGGTAGAAAACATGTCAATGAACTGTAGCAGCATCTCCTCTTCTGGCAGACAGCCTAGAGGACTTTTGCCCTTTACAGTTTACACTTTTTCATGCCCTTTAGCCTGAGATGAAAAAGATCTACCTAAAATAGACACACGTGCAAATCTGTGTGGGTCACTGGCTAATATTACACCATTCAAAGCAATGTTTGTCTGAACATTAGGCTGTCACTCAAGAAGAGAAATTAACGCAATAATCCTTTATCTCTACAGCCATCAACACTGAGTGAGGCACCAGAGAGAAACAGTGAAGAGGGCTATGAGAGACATAAGGAGCACTGTATTGTAACTTGGACAGCATCCTGATATGAAGTGGCCACGATGATGTGCATTCACTTGGGAATGATCCCGTAAAGTGTAGCAGTATCTCTCAGTATTTCAAACATTATTGTACAAACACTGGGTGATAACAATAATTATTGTGAAATAGATGTGTAGATTAGTCCAAAGAGGGATGATGTGTAATGTTTGCCAATTCTAATTGGAAATGCCTACTGCACAGTTTTAGATTTTCAGATCTATTTTTGGTATTCTACAGCCATCCTGCAATTCCAGACAGGTATTGGTTTCCTTTCATTTCCGTGTAATGAAAATCAAATGGCAGACTCTTGAAACTGGAGTTATCCTATCCGTCACAGTGAACATCAAGTCTTCATTAATCTTTGTTAAAGATGCTCTTTTTCCAGAGCATAAAGCATTGCAGACATACCATACTGCATTTCCAAGCAGTGATATGTTCTGTTCACTGTGATAGATTCACTCAGTTTAAGAGAGTTTCAAATGTCAGCTAATATTATCGCATTGCAAAGAAATCAATGGAAGTCAATGGATGCCTGGCAAAATTCATCTTAAAATCTAAAACAAATGAGCCTGGTTTGCAGCATGGTTACCTTTGATTTAAAGTATACATCATTTATAGAAAATAAAATAAAACATTGCCACAGTCCTTTCAATTGATATTGCAATAGTTGGATACGTTTACTGAAATCTGAAGGACACCTTGACCAAAAAATCCCAAAGAACTATATTTTCATTTATTTTGTGCGTGTTTGACATTGAGGAATTGCCACAAAAGTAGTATGTAGGATGGGATGTGCTGTATCATCGTATTAATTCTGCCTGTCCTTCACGGATCAGGGAGAAACAACCTTTCTATACAACAAGAACAAGAACTGCCCTCTTTGTTCTTGCTCGTGGAAGTTAGTCTGACAAAATAAGAATTTGATAAGATGAGACAAGGTCATGATGAAGAACGTCAATACGACCAAAAATTTGTTTTCCATGTCTTTTTCTTTTCATGAGAGTTGTACTCTACTATACTTAGTTCTAGCTTAGGAAGAGAGTTAGTTGTGTGGAAATGTTACTCTGAATGGCCCGGATCAAAGGTTTGAAATAATGAGGGACAATCTCATCGTTTGTGTTTTTTTGAGCGAAATTCCTTTTTTAAAGCTTGATCGAAATCAAAGCTGAAATGTTCCCAAAAGAAAAGAGTACTGAGAAAAGTGGGACAGGCAAAATGAAACATGAATAATGGCACGTTAAATGGCCAATAGGGTCTGTTGGTGAGCCTATACCCATCTCTTAGCCCTAAGTTTCAATACATAATGAGTGTTCATTAAATTGGTACGCTTTATGCTCGAGTATAGCATCCCCAGCTGAATGATGGAAGTTTTCACAAAAGCTTACATGTTATAGAAAATGCGTGGTACCAGAACTCCTACACTGTGATTTGTTCTTAGTCCTGACAAATTATAAGCACTGTAGCCTTGTACTCTTCCAGTAATAACTGACTGCACATAATAGGCTCTTATATATCTCAAGCTAAAAATGAATCCCTGATAAAATGCAACAGGTAGATGTACTTAACTTTCAGCTACAAACAACATTAAGCTTATCCAAAGTAGTTAAAGCACACGCTAAAGACAGCTTTAACGCACTGAATAACGCACTAAAATACACACTTTAATAGCACAGGAGATACTAGCAGAGCAGACTGCTTATTAAGAATTACGGAATGGTGTGCTTGAGCAAATATAGTAGTCTTGCTAGCTTATGCATACCTACTTAGTAAAACTATGAAAATACATTGTTAAACACATTTGTAATTAAAATGCTAACAAGCCCTATGCCCTCATCATCAACATGCTAAACAAAGTTTTCCTTGATTTTGAAAGACACTTTTATCACATGCATCTATACCTTGCACCAGATGATAAGATTCTCTTGATAATAAAGAAAACAACAGGAAAAAGAAATTCTCAAAGTATAAAAGACCATAAATATAAAGACTATACAAGGTCGTTTACAGTAAGTAGGAAAGTGGTCCATATACTGCCTCAGAGTACCAGTTTCCCATTGTTAAAGTATATTCAGAGCATTACTTTGTAAGAGTGTTTCAGCAGTCTGTGGCCAAGGACAAGGAGCAGCAGCAAAGTGGAATAATGCAACGCTTGCTAGATACAGTTAACATTAACTGTCCAGTCAACGCAAAGGAAATGAGTCAGACCTACACGTCAACGAAGCTATTTATGTTGCTGTTGTCATTGTTCCTTTGCTCAGTGTAAATGCAAATCGAAGTGCGACATCTTCCCGTCAACGCAACTGTGATCTGAACCTAGCTGTAAATCCCTCAAATATATATATTTTCCTCCCCAATCCAGTGGAACCAGAGTGCTTTCATTTCCAAATGTTAGTGTTGAGTGTTTGGATTTCACAAATGCAACAAAGAGGGCTTAAGCAGAAATGATGACTGCTACAAAAACACACACACACAGAGATGTGCCAGGAGGACTGAATAATATCAGGGGGCTGACGTGTTTTCAGAATATGCTCCGTTGAATGGCACCATCTCAGAACAGAAGTAGGGACAGCCTTTGGCAAAATCTGCTGAGTCAATTGAAGAATTGTTTCTCTGTGAAAGATTTATTTTCACAGACTGTGTTGTGTTCCAGTCATGCTGCTTGAATATATAGTAAATGTTGGAGATGGTGGTCTGTTCATTCATGACTGTGCTGTAAAACATGTTAAGAGCTATGAGCTTTTTAACTTTGCTTTTTAATGAAACATACATTAGTCTTCTTGTCAGCTTTGCTTCTTATTGAGAAAGTCTCTTTACCCTAAAGTGTCTTACCTAATCCACTCTCCCATATTACAGTTCAGTGAATGTCATCAGAATAATATTCTGCAGAAATTCAAATACTGATAGGCAGTAGATTAGACAGGTAAAATGGCATGTACTTAAGGCAAAGTCTACTATAATGTCCTGCTCCTACATTTATTGAAAGCTCTAATAGATACTTTAATATCTTGAGGGTGCTGCGGAAAAGACTGTGTGGCATTTCAAGATAATTTCTTGAGTATTTTTTGGATTCTGTGGCTGCCAAAGTATGTAAAATATAGTCTTTAAGAGTTTTATAAGAAAATCCACAGAGGTATTTGTGTCTCATTTAACTCGGGGGGTATTTTTTGACAGTTTCAGCTGCATACCAATAGGATTGTTAAAGGACTTAAGAATCCGATTCTACATTTGTATAAACCTATTTAAGTAAGGTAGAACAAATATGTCTGGGCCCAATTCATCCTCACCTTGTCATGTTATTTAACATCATTAATGATGTGACATTGTTGTCTCTACACAGCAGTGTAACTGCTTGCTCTTCTGTTAGGGCAGGAAAGCCAATCCTATCAGCCAACATCTACTTTAAGTTTCAGCAACCTTGAGGCACGATGTCTGTACTATCATTCAACATTAAGCTGTATTATTGATCCACACATGCAGAGAAGAAATGCATTCATTCACTACCATAAATAAAGTTATAGTAATAATGATGAAATGGAAAAGATGGGGAACTTAGTCGATTTGTGGTAATCATATCTCTATCTCCCTTGCAGCCAATCCCACTGGCGCTGGACCAAAGGGTTACCCAGGCACGACGGATGTCTTCCGGGAGTCCAGCAGCACGACGGGGATGGTGGTTGGCATTGTTGCAGCAGCGGCGCTGTGTATTCTCATCCTGCTCTACGCTATGTACAAATACCGGAACAGAGATGAAGGTTCATACCACGTGGACGAGAGTCGCAACTACATCAGCAACTCAGCGCAGTCCAACGGCACCGTTGTCAAGGAGAAACCAGTGAACACCGCAAAAACCTCAAGCAAGAACAAGAAGAACAAGGACAAGGAGTACTATGTGTGATTGTCAAAGCTTTGGTCTTTGCCAGACCAACTTAAACATTTATTGAAAAGACAAATCAGGACATCAACTTGTGTACAGTATAATAACAAAGATGAACATTATTTAGTCATTTTTTCCTATAAGACAATGCTCTGAAAAGTAAGTATGAAAAATGAAAAAAATAACTTTCTTTAGACTCAAGCACTCAAGACAGTGGACAGGATTTACTGTCCACAAAGAGACTGATGGAAAAATGGCTCTGGCAACCATATGAAAATTAACTGAATACATATCTAACATGTCAACCAAACAAAATTAACCCATCTGTGACTTGTTTCCTTGGCCAGGATAATGTGATCTAACTCCCTTGTTTCTGGTAAACAGAGGAGCGCAGATGCACTTTGCAAAGGGAGATTCAGCATTACAAAACTTAATGGTTTCATTTACATTGCCTGTGTTTGTGTTGTTGAGACTTTTTCTACAGAAAATGACACAATGCATAAATAAATACATACATAAATACGCCAAACATTTACTGCGGATGAAGAGGGAAAAAAAATATCAGGTGATGGTGAATTCATAGACAAAAAAAATATCCCTGATGGATGTCCGAGGAATCAGCCAAAGTACACACTGAAGAGGCAGTGATGGCCGGCAAAGACTAATACCTGGCTGACTGAGCTGCCACAGTGCAAAGATGAAAACGGATGGCAGTTTCTCATGAAAGACTATCTTTTAAAAGAAGAATATGTCCATTGTGCCAGTAAGAAATCTGGAGGCCTTCGTTTTCACATCGTGTGAACTCAAAGGAGAGGGTTTCCTCAGAATCATGGGGATGCCTCAAGAGGCGATCAATCGGGAGCCATGCACGCAAAATTATCTTATTACAGTACATATGTTTATATACAGTACAACCACATCTATATGTGCTTTCTGGACTGTGACAAAGTGGTGTTTTATAGCCTGTTGTATAGATGATGCAAACTATAACTGCTCCTCAACCATTTTTGAATAAAATTTAAAAAAGGACAAAAAGAAGACATAAGTGTTATTAAGTGTTGCTAGACATAGAAGACTTTATGAAAACATCTGCATTATTTTCAGTTGGATAATGAGTTGATTCCCCCCTGTTTTTACATGTGTTCCTATATAGTTTTTTATACAAATGCCAACCTGAGATAGATGATCCCGGACCAGTAGTAGCCTAACCGTACCCAAAAAACTGCACAAGGCGTTGATTGCGTGGCATGACAACTTGTGTGGCTCTCTTTTAAGGATACTGGTAGAAACACTGCCTTCCACCTCAATCCTGACTTACATGAGTGAGAATGAAGACCAAGTATATGATTGATGGTGATGATGATGATGATGATGATGATGATGATGATGATGGATGACAATGATGATTAAGATAAATTAACTTGCTGTGTGTGTTTCCAAGTGGTATTAAAAGATTGTCCAATGTGTGCTTGGGCTGATGCAAAACCAGAGGAGAATAGCTCAAATAAGTCTCCGTTTCAACTGTTCTGTGTTTGTTCTGTCATTCTGTCAGTCAATTCTGCTTTCCAGAGACCTGTACTTGGAATGAGTATGAGGAAAATGACCATGAACTATACAGTAAATGATGATTATAAATTCTCTTTGTTCGCTTCTCTTTTATTTCTTCTTGGGTGTTTTAAGTTCAATTGTAACTCTTCTTGTACTAAAAAAAATAATAATTATAAAAATAAAAACTAGTTTTGAAAAATCAAACGAATAATATATTATCTAAGTGAGCTTAAGCCAGTTTATTGAGAAAATGTATCAGAGACACATGCTGTTATTTTCTTTTTGTCATCAAGCAAACACCCTTTACATCCTTTAAAGCACAGCATGTGCTGAAACACTAACACAATGCCTGTAGCTAGCTAAAAATATTACATTTAACATGGCAAAGGATAACTTTAGCACACAATGTCTACCAGAGAGGAAGGGCATATTGATAAAAGGTTTGATTTAAAATGAAAGGGCCATTGAATGTTTTTTTTTTTATATTTACAACTCACAACAATCAAGCCAGGCTTTGCATACCTTAGTTAGCTTCAGCTAATTCTTCCTGTTCATGCTGAGTCATCTCGTATTGCCTGTATCCACTTTTGTCGTCTCTGTTTTTCAATTCTGCAACTTATGAACTCAAAAACTTGAAAGCTTTTTGGGTTCTTTACCCTGTCGGTAGTGCATCCCACACAGCAGCTTTTAGCTGTTGTTTACCAGCAGACGGAAGTGATAAGGAGGCACCTTCATGCAATACAAAGTCAATGGTGTGATGGATTGTTTTCCCCTCCAGTGTAGGTGGTACTTAATTGCACTCTGTCTCTATTGTACTCCAGTAACATTGTCTGACACAGTCTGACACAGACTCAGTCTGACAGCTTAAAAAAAAAAAAAAAAGATATTTTTCATTCCACATATTCTTTCTTGTCAAATACCTGGGGCCTACATTACCCACAATGCAATCCAACTGGCAGCAGTTTGGTTCAGGTGTGACATGCTTGTAGCCTGAAGCAGGTAGCCTCAAGCATGAGGAGTGAGCTACAGAGTTCTGGGAAGCTCTCCTCTTTCTTTCATTTCAGCTTCTAGTCTAATCCACCATGACGTCACCCGCTGGTTTGTGGACAACCCATTCTGAAACCTCGAGTTTGGCATTATGGATGTTTCCATCTTGGTCAGAAATGAACATATTTGGAAAGTGTGCAGCTGATGGCTGACAGACTGTGAGTTGTGCTGTGCTTTGACTCCATTTTGCCTAGTTATAAACACTCGTATTACAGCTACAATAGTTCACTAAGATATGTCTCTGAAAACTTTAATATTTGATCAGCACTGCCTAGTTTTACAATTTGACCTGAGTTTTGTGAGCCTGCTGGACGAACCTCTCAGAATGACCTTATCATCTATTTTACTCAAAATGGGACCATAATTTACAAAAATATCAATGTTGTATGTAAGATGATTTGAAACCGGTTTACTGAGGTCATAAATCAAGTGAGATACTGTATACAGTAGGGCGATTTTAACATAAACGTTGGGTTCACTTCCCAAACCCAGATGTTCTGTCTACTAATTAGTAGTGAAAATGCTTCAACTGGCCCTAACTCAAGTGACATGACTTCATTATTAGATTTTGGGCAGCTTCCTCTGGAGACACAGGTTTATACAACTTTTGTTTTTACATAAGCAGTACTACTCCAGTTCCACTTCAGGCATTAATATGGACTTAGCTGGTTCATCACTGTTTTGTATAATTTTGGCTCATGGTGTTACATTGAACCATGACAACTATTCATGCATTATATTATATACAGTATAATCAACCTAGATGTGTCACATTCATACTAAAACATTTAGACTGGATTGTACATGTCAAGATCTAACAGAACAGGATATTGATGGGTTTTCTAGTTTATAGCTATCCAAAAGCTTTACATATTGCATTTATGGAACCCTGACTTTGGTCAAATGAAATAACAACCACCACGTTCGTATTTATCTCAGTGCACCTCATCAGATAAGTCATCGCCACGCTTGTCTTGTAAAATGAACTTTTAACACTGAGCTATTGACTTTAAATTGAAGTTGCAAACTATCAACCTCATAGTAGGAAGTCCTAAAAGTATGGTTATAGCCAACGGAGGATCAGATCAACAGTACTTGACACTGAAGCATCACTCGACATATACAGTAAATCTCTATGAGAGTGCAATAGATAAAAAGGTAGTGCAGTGGTACTTGTTCAACTGAAGCATTACTTCTGACTTTACTTTTTTTTGGTCTGTATGGCATAGACGAACATGAACAAACACCAAAGGTGTGATCGCTGAATTTGAACACTTCTAGTGAACAGATGGTTCCTTGATTGTCTCAGCTCTTCATCGGCTTTCAAATGTGATAATGTGTGATATGTTACTGATCTCCATATAGAAATGGCTAATTTCACCAGAATATCACATCCTGCTGAAGGAAAAAGGAAGATTCACTGTTGTGCTTAACAGAGCGGATTATACTGACTCCTGAATGAGTGATGATACACGAGACAGCAAAGAAAACCCACCAACAGTAGCATCTATTGGGCTGCAGTTTTAGAGACAGATACCACTGACTGCAAGACCCAGGGTATTTCTCTGGCAGAGACAGAATATTTAGTTATAGTTCAGTCCACAAATTCCATATAGTGAGATGACAAAAAATCTATTAAAACAATAACACGATTGTCTTGCAGCTTTTCCTCCCGTAGGCTACTGTATGTGAGAATGTTATGAGACCATATACAATACTTGATTTTTTTTTTTTTAATTTAGGGTGGTATTATTTTAAAATGAGTATCTTTACACAAATGTTCTTTGTAGGCTATATTTATTCAGTACATGTGACCTCCAAGGACTAAAATCTGCCCAGTGTTTGGGATTCTCTCTTCAGTTATAACAGTTATAAAGCTAGTGAAAGACAATGTGGTCTACACGAGCTGCAAAGTTGTCCTAATGATTGGTTTAACATGATGTAATTCTGGGACTTCTTGTATATTCTTTGAAGGCTGCTGGAAACCATCTGACTTGACTGCAGTTTTTTTCAGTCACCCCCCTCTTTCTGCTGCCGCCTGATCTCGTCCACTTTCTGGGCGATGCACATTTCACATATTATAAAAATAGCACTGTTGAAAAAAAAAAATGCAAGGATGTACATCGGTGTGACAAAGTTCTGGGACAATGAAATACAATGCAAGACTGAAAACATGGTTTCAAACCTATATGAAATGATTGTCAACATTAGATATTCAACACCCTTAGATATTATTTATTTAAGGTTTAAAGTCATAAAATCTTTATTATTTAATAATTATCTGCTTCATAAGAACTGGATGTGGTTTGGTCAGATTTGACGTTACCAATGTTTTGCTGTAAAATAACTTTAAATAACTTAAACTTTGACGCTTCTACAAGGTGATATGTTTATCAGAAATGACAAAGTAAACATGACTGGGAATATGGAATAAAGCACTCAAGAATGAAGGACAAAGGAAACCTCCTCAGTCAAAGTGCACACAGTAAGTGAACTCAGGACACTCAGTGCATCTGTGTCAGCTACCCAATTAGCACACATGTGCCTGCTGCAGACGGCCCGCTCCTGTGCTCCCCGATCCAGCGGTCATATGACCTCCACTTTCAACACATGCCAAAACATTGCACCACACTTTACGAGACAGGATTTTGCCACTTTGTATAGTTATCATGACGACAGCCTTTTCCCCCTCCGTGTTGATGACTGCAGGGTAAATAGCACAATTATAAAAATATCTACCAGAAATGTGTGCTTTTACAAAAATAATTGCCCAGTGCAGTGTGATGCCAGATGCCTTTGCATTGCATTGCATTGCAGCAAAAGTGGAGCCAGGTTAAACTCGTTTGTGTCATTTTTAGGGTCCTTGCTGTGCAA
Organism: Protonibea diacanthus; assembly: GCA_028641955.1. Lineage (NCBI taxonomy): Eukaryota > Metazoa > Chordata > Actinopteri > Sciaenidae > Protonibea > Protonibea diacanthus. The sequence continues at coordinate 15,331,222 of CM053989.1, forward strand.
TGATCTCATTAACATTAATAAGGAATAGTATTACCAGCCTAAACATAGCCTTACACGTTACAGCGACCCATTAAATGTATAGAAACAATAGCACAACGTTGCCCCGCTTACAGGCTAGCATGAATTTCTGATAGTTCTTGCGTGTTTTGCAACTCACTCAAACTGATTACGTATACGTTTAACCTCTTTTTTTTCCCGATGTCCTCATGGGAAATTTTATCTCAATGATCACAGTCAGTGTTGTATAAACACTGAGGATTGGATAGGATTAAACATGAAACCATTAAAATAAGAAAAATCTAAATACCAGTATTTTGGAGCTAATATATCAACCCCAATGAGATGTCATCCTTAGGGGGTTGCTTGAAAATGAAGATTGAGCATTGCAAAAGCAATATTGAGATTAAAATTCATACATTAAATAATAATAATAATAATGAAGTATGGCGGTCAAAGCTTTATGATTCAGTTACTACATAATTGGAGTGCTTGTTAGGCACAATGAGGACAAGAGGGAGAACCCTTTGAAGTATCTATCCACATGAATGAGTGTTTTCATGGGCATAAATAGACAAAATAAGACATCAAAATATTTCAGACTAATAATCCTCAAACATCATTATAAATCCAATTAGATATTCCCTCAAACACAGTGAAGTGGTGAGGAAAATATACCTAAAACATATCTGAAGATAGATCGCATTTAAATGATACATGGCCATAAGAACCATATATATATATATATATATATATATATAACATAACATATATATATATATACTGTAGCCAAAATTACAGAAATGCAATAAATACACATTTCATCAAGAGGCTTCATCACCTCTACTGAGATCACAGGAGTCCACTTAACCTCATTCACACCTTGTTGTCATCACAGTTGTAAAGGTCTTGGGACATGTCATGACAGAGTTATCAGATATCAAAGGGTTTACAGCATGAGATGTTGTGATACCACTTGGGAAATGTGTCAGGATGCAGCAGTTTTCTTCTGCTGCTGCACGTGATGTGTCCATATTATTGTGTATTCTGTTATTATTATTATTATTATTATTATTATTAGTTTGAGGACACTATGTGCTTATTCATGTCGCAGTCCACAGAGTTCATCTTTTCCATTAAGATTTGTACTTCATGGATTTCTATCTTGACCTCCACATACAGTATCTTAACCAGAGGCTGCTCTTCCCTTGAGGTGGTTCAAAGCTTGCAAAGCTTTCTCCTTCCTGGAGTGTACGCTCGGAAACTACAGAAAATCTGCAGTGAAGCTGTGTTCTCGTCTACTAAAAACCAACTGTGTACTGTAAGTAGGTGGCAATGAGGCATGGTCGAGTAGGGCAAATAAAAGGGCTGATACTTGGTGTGTTGTGTTACGTTACGTTACGTTACATTACGTTACGTTACGTTACATTACGCTATGTTGTAGCATTTTATTTCATGGTCTACTTCTTCAGCAGTTTACATGTGATGCATTATGTGTCATCATACCCAGTATGTGTTATATAACAAGATATGACACCATATTTTCATCTCCAGTCCAGTCTTAACTTGCAAACCGTGGTGACGAGATGTAGGGTCCTATAAATATCCTGCTCCAGTTGTTGATCTTTCCAATAGATGCTACTGTTGGTGGATTTTCTTTGCTGTTTCATGTGTATCGTTCAGGAGTCAGTCAGTATAATCTGCTCTGTTAAGCACAACAGTGAATCTTCCTCTTTCCTTCAGCGGGATGTGATATTCTGGTCATTGCTAATCGATGTCAGAGCCTTCTCTGTTGAATGGTTTTGCACCGGAAAAAACTCCAGAGACCTGAGTTGTTCCTCCACCTGTCTCTGCTGTGTTGTTGTCACAGAGAGCTGATTCTGTAGCTGCGTTAATATTTACTTCTTGGCTACCAATTCTCTCTCTGTCTGGGTATTAGTGATGTGTCGACCATGAACGAGCCGGTTCAAAGAGCTGGCTCTTTTAGGTGAACGATGGGAGCCGGCTCCAGTACATGAGCCGCTTATTTTTATTTTTTAATTTGTTTTTTGTTTTTGTTTTGTAAATTAATACAGTGCGCTACTGGTCCTCCATGCATGCAGTGACTGATTGTTGTGCGTGCTGTGCATCCAACAGTCAATAGCTGTCCTTTTTTTTATTTTTTTATTTCTATGCTTATGTATTTATAGGTGTTTTTTTTTTTTTTTTACAGATTTTTTTTTGGCCTTTTCCAAGCTTTTTATTGACAGAGAGACAGCTGGGAGAAACAGGAAACGTGGGGAAAGAGATGGGAATGACACGTGGGAAGGGGCCGCACAGGTCGGGATTCGAACCTGCGCCCCCGCAGTGAAGCTTCGCATATGGGGCAGCTGCTTTACCGACTGAGCCAAACACCGCCCCTTATAGGTGTTTCTAACTGCTTTGTGTAGCAGAGCGGTTCTACAATTAAGTATGTATGTAATGATGTATTGAATAATTTAAATGATATATGCGTACATATACAAATCATAATTATGAAAGGTATGTGGTGAGCCGTTTGGGAGCCGAAAGAGCCGACTCTTCTTTGTGAGCTGAGTCAAATGATCTGACTCCCTAAAAAGAACCAAACTTCCCATCACTACTGGGTATTTTTCAGGGTCTTTATGCATTTCTGCACAATTCTCACTGAGTGCAGCAATGAGCAGCCTCAGTCATTATGAAGAATTCAGAGATAAATCAGTATATTTTTTAAGCCTTGTGTAACACAACTAAAATGCTGCAGTAACTCTCCTGAAGGGAATACAATATCTGACAGCAGGAAAGAAATAATATTATGTGCTCCCTGTGTGCCACACTGTGTTTTAACCACTTGTAAATGCTGTCAGCAGATTCAATTTATTCACTTGTTTCGCAACAAACAAATCTATCCACAGATAAATACTGTCATGTCCTGTATAACTTACAGTATATCCTCCAGACAACACAGCTAGTACCTGTAAGTCAGTGTGTTTCAAGGCTGAGCAGATCATGCTTAATGTACAGTATGTTCTACTTCTGGGATGTTGGGAGGGAACGTCTCATGCTGTCAGCAAGGAGAAAAAAACACTTTGAGACTGGAGGAATTCCCCGTGTGTGAAGGAAAAGTTGAATATTAAACGTACCCTGTGTTCCTATTGTTTTGTTTACATTCAGCATTACATCCTGAAGGCTTAACAAACAGGTTGCACGAATTTCTTAACATACACAAAGCTATTTTTTTTTAATGTTTTGTAACATGTATTGACTAAAGATATTCCTCTTTTCTCATTACTGCTGCAGACTGTTGATACGATGCCCCCAGGGCACAGGGCTATGAAACCACTTTGACACAATGGCCGAACTGTGTATTGACAGCAATCGTCATGTGACGCACATGGACCCCAAAATACGTCTTCCCCATAAGCTTACATTGTGAAAGAAGCGGCTGTAATCCGATGGTACATTTTTTGAGTGTCACAAGCCCCACGAAATGACTCAGTGAAAAGCTGCATGACTCAATCATTTTTTTTCCCATTCAGGAGAGAGTAAAACCATAAGTTCATGACTCGGTCGGCAGAAGTCCTTCTTTTAAAGACCTCACGGTGAAGAGCCAGGTAATTATTTGGCTTTATGCATCTCTGAGCAGCTTTCATAGGAATGAACAGAGCGGTGCCTCCAACATTGTATCCAGTTCTCTTTATGAGACTAGTTAAAAATGTAAAACATGCATAGTTTGTTACAGGTTTAACCAAAAAAAAAAAAAAGTATATTAAATTAATGGTCAGCAATGATGTTTAAAAATATTGTACACACAAATAACATTCACCAGACCGAACAAAACAGTTAAAATCCATCAGGTTTGAAAGGATAGTTAAAATGAGTGTTTGTTTTACATGGTTATTGTTAAATTCATGCAGGAAAAGTATTAACCTGTGATCTACAGAATGGTCTTAATCCTATACTCTGAGATCCATTGCTTTTGTCTCTGTCCACATACCTGGGGAGATCAAGGTGTTTTCCTCATTCGAGTTAAGTTCTCACACAGGAAAGTGCAAAGCGTGTGATTATTTCTCCTATATTCAGGTAAGAGTTGGTATATCTGTAGTAACTTGCTGGAATATCGAGATTACTTAGATAATGTTCATGTGACATTTGGAGTAAGACAAGTTGAGTTTTGTGAGTGTGTGTTTGTGTGTGTAGACACGTGGGTCCACACTTTGTAGTAGGACAAGTATGGTCGGCATTTTGTGTTCACATACATAGGTTACATGTGCACATGAAGCAATGTATTTTGTACTGTTGTTTGTATGATGCGATTCATGCATTTTGAGTTTTACTGTGCTATAGTTTTTCCCGAAAGGTGTAAAATGTATTTTTGTTACATTTCATTCGAAGAAAGTTGACGTACAGCAAAGTACACAGTGTCACTGTCAATTATTATTATTTTTCCCGTATTCAGAGGGACAATATGCCTCCATGGTAAATATGTAGGAGCACTCTCTGCATTCAAAAATGCATAAATGCTTGTCCATACGAGCAACACAAGGACCTGCTTATTGCAGCATTGCTCGACTGTACAGCACTGCTAGTGGTCAAATATGCATCAAGTTTAAAATTTCAGATAATGGACTCAGACAGTTTGGACATTTTGATTGCATTAGAGAATCTTAATGATATAATTTTAATGTTGTTTTCTTTAATTGGCTCTCAGTGGGTCGATTGTGCACTTTTGTTATTTTCCAGTAGCCAGCAACTCACTCAAGCTTTTTCCCCCTCCTGGGGTAAACTGTATTTGCTGTACACAAAGCACAGGGAATAATGAAATAACAATAACAAGCTCACAGCTTTATTTCAGCGCACATCATCTATGCCAATAGACGAAAAACTCATAGGGTGGCGAGGTATTTTTAGCATCATGTTTATCCTTTTCTCTCATCCTTCCTCCCCTGCATCTCTCACTCTCACACACAATGTCTTTGTCCCCATCTTTTGCATTCATCTTCTACCATTTCCCCTCTCTAACTCAGGCTCTTTGCTTCTATCTCAGCTGGATATAGCAGACGTCTCTTTAATTCGACACACTAATGTAATTCGCCTTCTCTATAATCATCCATTTTCCTGTTTTCATGCCCTCTCCCCGAACTTGAGACACGTCTTGTGGATTCTATTTCACAGCAGTACACCAGACTACATCAGTTTCCATTTCATTTATTCAGTATTTGTTTAGAAGCCCCATGCTGGTCTGCTATGAATCAACATTGCTTAATAGAAGCTACTCTCGCTGACCAGGTTAAAGTAGATATAATTACGCATGGCTCTGATAGTACAATTTAATATTAATGTTCTGAATCAAATGAAAATGAATCAGAGTTCATGCAGCAAAAGTGTTTAGTCTTACAAGATTACCAAGGAGCATTCATCTTACAGGCACACAATCTAAAAACAGTGCACTCACCCAGAACGCTCAGTGCATCTGTAAGCACCCATTTAGTGAGGCTGCGTTACCACAAAACAACTCCTTGCTGTCTCTAATGCTTGGTTTTAAACTTTTCTTTTTATTACAATGCAAAACGGCTATAGTGCTGGGACACATTTTGTTTATAAATGATGAAATTTCAGCTGTTCTTAATTACTAAATAATCACAGTGATTGGGGTTTGTTGTTCATTCCCTGCATTGCCTAATTACTGTCCAGTTTTGTTTACTCTAAGCAATATCTCATATTGTTGTTTTTTTCCCCACAGAAATCTTCTTCTTTAAATAATAAGCTTGAACATTTTAGCCTATGGAAGCAATTTGAGGTTGTGATAAAAGTCATGTCCCAAAGTGACCTCTGAGACATATAGCAGATATTTCTGGAGAGGAAAGAGTAGAGACCAGAGAAGCAAAGCATTGCTATAAGACAAAACATTTGCTTCCAAGGGACAGGGATATAAAACTGAACACAATTTCTTTAAAGGTATAAAAAGTTTACAGCCAGATATTTCTGCTCTGATGCAGTTTTGCTAAATGAATGAGACCGAGTGATGTCTCCTCCAAACTTCTCCCAAAATAACTTGAATTATGACGCATGGATGCTTGTAGGCTCTAAGCCCTTTTAACAACACGGCGCAAATTTTTTTTTTTTTTTTTTTTTTTCAGTCTGTTTTATACCAATTTGTCATTGCAGTGGTGCGGATAAAACACTTTTTTATTGGTCCATCATGTTGCATTATTTTATGAGATGTCTGTTATAATTGGATATTACACATCAGATCATTCATTAGACAGGATCTGTACTTTCATTTAAAACTAATATAAGGAAATATGTGAAAATTAACCTCGCAACGGCTGTGATAATTGCATTATATTATCCATTATGAGTAAGTACAAAATTACATCCATGTTCTGTATGTAGGCCTGTACTTTAAAATTCATTTAAGATGAAAATGAAAGACACTTAACAAGCACTGGTAAAAATACATCACATAAAACAGTATTAATTACAAATCAAGCCTTTCCATTTTTCAAATGGAAAACATGGTTATGCTACATGACTCCTCTGAGAAAAGATTATTTTCCTTGAGCGTGACACTTTTAACACGTTTTAACCGCAGTGCCAAAGAGAATAAGTGAAGCATTGAGTCAGAATTCCTGGCAATCTCGGCGCCGCCTCCGTCCTGTCAGCGTTGAGCCCCGAGTGGAGGGGTTAAGGTTGCAGCTCCAGGCCAAACCCAGCAGTCGAGAGCCCGCCCTCTGGAGAGGGAGTCAACATGGCAAGGGCACCAAACACATTCAGGATGCATAGGTGCCATTTATCATGGTTGACAACTGCACCTCTCAGTGCCATTTGGGTTTATTACCGGTACATTTCTCCCCACATAATGATGTTTTCCTTAGCACTTGTCCTCTGAGACCAGCTTCAATGAAAAACTGCAGTAGAAACATCAAGGTGACAGATTTTTTCCCCTCTCTTTTTCTCTTTTATATGAAGTTTGCTTCATATGACTTCTAAGGACATGGAAATAAAACAAAGAGGAGGTGGAGTTTCTTAGTTTGGCGACAAGACACGCACAACCTGAGGATTTAGGTTGCATGTCAGCATCTATGCAGCAGGGACTTAATACCTGCACACACTGGCATTCGCTCACTTGTATTTGGTGAGTCAAATCCTTTCAGGTAGCGACACAACAAGGTTCGGGTTTCCCCAAATAGACATGTTCTTAGAGATGCTCAGGAATTTGCTCAGGAAAAAAAAACCCCCATAAAACTCTTAAATTCCAATACACATATCAACAAACATCATCCAGCAACAGAGTGCTGTAAATTGACCCTAGAGCTATAGCCACATTACCTGTATCTGCTACCTGTACTTCGACCTCATGTAGTTCTGCCCTTACCAGAAATCCCTTTTTCCATTTCACTGCTGCCTGTATGTGACCAGAGTATAGTTATGTTAATATTTGCTCTTGAATGCTGGGTATTCTGCTTGATAGAATATACTGAAAAATGTGTAAGTGGGTCTGGTTCTAATAATATTCACCTGAGTTCTGTACTTGCTATATGAGTTTTTAAAATGGAAAAAAAAAAATCACCAACCACACATCTAATATCCTATATGAAGTAAACTTTATGGGAGTTTGTGCAGGTAGGTGGAGGAAGCAGCAGTGGTTGAAAACTGTGAGAGCCACGGCAATAAGCCTGGATGTCTTGTCACTACATTGCCTACAAAGGACTGAGGTTACTGTCAGTGGAAAACAGGTCATGTCTGCTTGCCTATAATAGGATCAGTGTCAACTTCTGAATATTTGTGCACAAAACTGAGTCTATCTAAGAAGTCCTTGCAATTTTATTATGGGCAATTGATACTTTCCATGTTGAAAGATGTCTTTTTTTATGCACTGGAAATATCTGAATATGATGTCATTTATGTTCTCCAACAGAAATAAAATACATGAATATTTGTTTTTAAAACAGTGTTAAGGAATGCTGTGTTCAAGAGACAACACAAGTATTATGGTGCCACTAGACTAAAAGTACTACAGGCTTTCAGGTAGAAACTGTAATCTGAACATTGATTGATACACGATAGACTGACTGCAGATTCTTGCCAATATTTGATATATTATTTTGCTTTATCATTTTATTATTTGTTTTGAAATTTGTGCACGGGGCTCCCTGGAACACAGAACTGATACTGAATGGATTATTGTGGTGAATTAGAGTAAATCAAATTGAACTTTTTTTTATTCTATTTTAGGTCTAGTGAAACTTGCACCAAAGGATTTAGTAACAAAAAGATTTTTGTTCAGTAAAAGGCTTTTAATAAGTCAGCAAGTGACGCATTCATTCTACCTTGAGATTTCCTATAAACCCCCCCCACAAATTATTGATTATACACCACAACCTATCAATGACACAAAACATTTACACTATCCACATTTTAAAGTAAGCATAAAAAAGCTTCACCATTAATCATTAATAACAGCCTCAAGCTATTCTAACAGTTGGCTGCCAAAAAGCTGAGCAAAGCTGATGTTGAGGAAATGTGTAGTACAGACACTGTAGAGCCAGACTGAATTTCTATCAGTGAGAATGTTGTCAGGCTGCATTTATTAACTTGCAAAGTGATTGTGGTATAATAATTATTTCCAAAACACTAAAATGCCCACATTAATTTAATATTATCATGCTGGAATAACAGTTTTTGTATAGGGGGATGCTTTATTTAAATCAGCTCTATTTTTCCAGCTTTCCATGTGTCAGAATAAAATACTCTGAGCATCCGTAGGCTGCACTTGTCCAAGTTAAACAGGAGTTTTCTTGAAGGGGTTATGCGATGCACAAAGCTCCTTTCCCAAAAAAGTTTCTAGAGACACCAGTGAAGTCTTCCTTCACTTGGAACTGACGGGAGACTTTTAAAATATTTCTGATGTTCCATGAAAATTTAGAGCTGCAGCAGAAAGAAAAGCAGCACAGGTCTTAATGCAAAGAGACCCATCCTGCATATCTATTGTCTTATCTAAAGTGCACATGCATTTTATCTTTGTCAGCCAACCCTCCTAATCATAGCCTTAGAGGAAGGATCTCATTAGCACAAGTCAGATTCTCTTTGCCTGTGAGATGGAGCTGATCATTATCTTTGTTGTGGTGGTGTTGATGATGATGAAGATGATGAACAACTGATTGATTTGTGCCAGCGGGTACGATCTTCGTTCACAGAATTAAATATGCTCTTTCAAATGAAATTTATTTTCTGCTTCTGGGATCCATCATAATGCTGGAATCAATATTTAATATCCTTGAATCAATTTTACGTGAGGTTTTTATTTTGCATTGGTTCTGTCAGTATTCCAGAGTAATAATGTGAAAGAGTGTAAGATTAAGAAAAAGGCCAATATTGGGTCTGAATTGCATCTGTGCCAAATAGAGAGTATTTTTACTCTTTAATTTTCTCAGAATCACGTGATATTTTTTCTTATCCAGGAATCCCTTTGAAAATGTATGTACAAGTGTGATTATTTTATTATTGCTTCAATCGGCCACTCACTAAAAGACATAGCTTAGCAACTGTAACTAAGCACAGCAGGCCCAGAACAACACTTTAAAAAGTGCAGCAAGTAATCACAATTTACCTTTTGTCAAATTCAGTCAGTTCAATCATAAATCTTTTTATATATTTCTGCGAGGGGCAGCATGGTGGTGCAGTGCAGATCTAAATTTGAACTGTTTATCTCTCTTGCATAAACACTGGTACTTTTTATTTTCAGTTATACAAAACTGTAAGATAATAGATAATAAGATAAATTATTATAGAACAATTACTGGTTCTATCTACATAAGATTACTTTGCTATGAAAATCTGCATTTTTAATTTAACCAGATATTCTGTATCATAAATACGTCTCATTTATATATAAAAAAAAAAAAAAAATCAAAGGGCTTAAACATTAAAAGGACCAGTGTGTAGAATTCAGTGTGCTGATTGCAACCCTCTTGCTTCACCCTCTCTTTCCAAATGTGAAGGAGAATACAGTGGCTGTGCAAAATTCAACGGCCTGGAGAAAACATGGAGGCCTCCATGGAAAAGGACCTGCAGCATGCGTAGAAATAAAAGGCTCATTCAAAGATGACAAAACGATTCTCATTTTCAGGTTATACACTAATGAAAACATAGTTATGCATATGATATTCCATTCATACTGTATTCTGATTAAATCTTACACACTGGACCTTCACTTGTGGATAGACCTCCTGCTTTGACGCACTTACATACATTTGGAGGGTGGACTGGTAGTTGGAGCAGTGCCAGTTCACCTCCTGGCCACTGCCGAGGTGCCCTTGAGCAAGGTACCGAACCCCTAACTGCTCCCAAGGTGGTGCTCTGTGTGGCTGCCCATCACTCCACCATCTCTTCACATTTGCATGTCTATGGGCCCTTTGTTGGGTAAAATGCATGTAAAAACTTGCGTGAAAAAAGAATTTCCCCTCGAGGGATTAATAAAGTATCTACTCTGTTCTATTCTTTACGCAGTTTCCACCGACCAATATTGCAGCGGCATTGCTGTATTGCTCCAATTAATATCAGAATTCCCGGCCTCTGTCACATCTTTTAAGCTTGTATTTTCTTCCTGATTCTGTTTTTTTTATTTATTTATTTATTTTTTTGACTAAGCCTGTTTCTGCCTCAACCTAGCCCATTTTGGACCTTGTTAGCCTGCCTGGATTTTTTGTATCCTTGCACATTCATAAGTCAAAAACTTTTTACATTTAACACTGAGTTGTGCATTTGCATCTACTGTGACACACGTATCTAGTTATCATGTACATACTTAAGTCCTTAAGGTTCTACAAACATTTCCATTCAACTTAGCATTAGCATCACAAAATCATGAAACATGTTATCCTACGATCATCATTTCAGCTGACAAAATCTACAGTCGGTAGCCACATATGAATTCATATGAGACATATTGTGAAATCAATATTTAAATTTATATTGCTTACGTGTTCAGATAGCTCAGTTTAATAGCCTACAGGGCTGCAATTCTCTCCTTTGTGCATTAAAGTTACTCTATTAGACGTTGATTAGCATGGGAGTTGGTGATGAAAGGTTTCAGGCTTGGCGGATGATCAGTAATGTGCCCACAAGTTCAAATGAAATATAAGCCCTTGCATCCTGTGGTTTTTATTGTCCAGGACAAGGTCAGAATTTATTATTTATCTTGGGGAGGAAGTGCCTTCTTGCGGTTGTTGCCGTTATAATTGAGTCATCACTGCCTGAAAGCATAAAGGCAAGGCCATTTTCTCTCCATAGTTTAATAGGATGCTCAGCTATACTGTCTTGTCTTTAAAATAAGCAGCGCAGAGCACAGACATCCTGTCAACATTGCACTGAATCACCATAATTAAAGCAAAGTTTCCCCTGTTCACAAGTGCATCCTCATGTGACTGCAGTCATCTTTGCCTCCGTCAGCTGTGCAAAACTGTACGTACAGAAGCACAGCATGGCATACAGATCAGTTAATGGCACACTGACTATTTCACTTATGTGATATGCAGTAAGGGTGTTTTATGAAAACAAAGTTCCCATGTTATTGATTTTCAGCCCACATACAGGATCTGTATTTTCCACAGTTTACTTTGAACAGTGGAGAAATAGAGTTCCAGACAAACTGATGATAATATGAACCAAAACATTTCAGATTGGGAGGATAATTATTTTCATTAAAACAACAGCAAATCAAACCTATTTGCCACACACAGGAACAACCCTTGCAATCAAGTTATTTTTAAAGTGAGTGCAAATTAGCTGACAAGTGTGAACAGTTTGTTGACAGTTTGTTTCATTTGAATTACTTGATTGCCAGACAGCGTAAACTCTCTACCAAAGAAAGCAGCTCTGTGATTTTCTCCCAGTTATGTGGTTAAATCTCTAATTCACTCTTTGTTGTCCTGGATGTATAGGGACACAGGAGCCTGTGGGCGGATCAAGCCTCCCATGAAACTGTAAGAGGTATCTTTTACAGGTATTCTTGGCCCTTGGGACTATAGTGGCCAAATGCTCCATATGGCACTGCATAATTAAATGTGCTGACTCAGGCATGTGCACATCTGCAAGAACAAGAAGACAGCCTGATCTTAGGAGCTTCATCAATTCCTGGAACAGATCTCTGTACATCCCCACTACAGACAAGCTGTGTCACTCCAGAGTGCTCTGCTTATTTTAAATTATCATATAGAAAACGTATCATTTAAACATAAAATAATGGCATTATAAGACTAAAACCACCCACAGCTTCTTTCTGTGTTGTTACTCTACTACTGCCATGGATAAAATCTGATATTAAATGTGCAGGGCTCACTTCAGGAGGAGCCTCAACAGGAAAGAGACTCTGCTGACTCTTTTTGTGGTATTACATTAACAAATATAGAGACATCTCAGATGGTGTGCAACAAGATACTGCTGATGAACTTAATACAGTCCAGGAATAATTATACTCCAGTCCTGGAATAATTAAGATGAAACTAACATTCACCCAATATGTTCCCGAAAGGGAGTGATCTGCTGTATGCTCATTGGTCCTCCTATTATTTCTGGTTTTTTTTTGTTTTTTTTATTGTAAATTATCCAAACATGCATGACTATTTGTCCATGTCTATCTATCTGTGGTGTTCTTGTATTCTATTCATGAGTTTTTTGAAGTCTAGAGACATTCAAGCACAAATTGGTAAGAAAAGGACAGAGGCACAATTCAAAACATAATGTCACCAGGGCTGTCTCTGCTCTGACCACAGGAGCTTTACTCAAGCACCATGTTACAGTCTGTTGACTGTCTAGGTCCATGGCACAACATTACCCCACTAAGCCTGGTATTTTTAGCTTTTGGCCCTCTCACTATATCCAAACAGATCTCTATATAGAAGTATGCTATAAACTTGAGATCTCAATTCATTCCAATTAAGCTTGTTTATTACTTTCTAGTAAGTTTAGTAAGTTTCTTGTCTTTATTTGACAGAATCCCTAATGCAGTCACTAATTTAGCTGTTGAGCCCATGATCCCTAATGTGGCTTTGAATAAATATTAGCTTCAGTTAATTGTTGCATATGCCAGAGAATGGAGGTACACACATATTTAATTATGTTTAATAGTTAATGTCTATGGTTTTGGGCACTGGCATGAATTATGAGGCCCAGAAGTATAAACAACTTTTCACCAGTCGTCACTGAGGTCATTGAGATGGAGGTCTGGCTACGTGAACAGAAGTTTAGCAGTTGAGGGGTAACTAAAATATTCAGTAAAAAAAAAAGTTTTTCAGACAGAATGGTTGATGCAGTTGTGAAGCGGTATTACTCAAGAGACTTCAATGTTTCAATAGAGTGAGTGACATACCTGATCAAATTTGTATGCAGTTCCTTAATATGCAACAAGAAAAGTTTCTAAGAGTGGGATCTGGGTAGTAAAATGATGAATATTTATATTATTCTTTAATTTATTTCATTTAGTATTGACAAAATGAGAATGACTCATAATAATGACGCTGCATCCGCTTAAGTATGTGCACACATACAAGGAATTTGACTTTGGTTTTAAGTTGCTCTCCATGTACTTATGCACTCCAGAATCAATTTACAGGAAAGGTAAAAATAGAAATACAGCTAAAGACAAACAAGGCAAACAATAAAGCCGAGCAAAGACAGGTCAACATAAGCACGGAACTGTTACGTACCTGCAAGTAGGTGAAAAATAGGTGAATAAAAAAAAACTATGACCAACAACATACAATGTACATAACATATGAAAATGCTTTTGGTCAATGAATAAACTACAACATATAAAATCTGCTCAAGTTCATGGTTCATGTTTCCCAAAATTATTTTTTTGTGTACACCTCAGCAGGGAGTTGAACTGTAATATCACATGCAGAAAAAGTCCTAGCAACAACACCAGCACAAAGTAAAGAAAAAGCAGGAAAGCTGAACATATGGCAGACAGACAGTTCAAAAAAAAAAAAAAAGTGTGGAACCAGAAATGCTGTATTTTTTGTTGTAGGTATTCTGCACCCAATGTCTGCTTCTTCTACACCTGCGATGGCTTTATGGATGCCAGTTACATTAGCCTCAGGCTAGAGGCTGTTTCATTGTAGACAGCTCATCAAGATGAGTGACAAGAGTGGGGGCGGGAACTTGACCAGCTGAGGAGGAGGAGGGCAGGGCTAACAATACACTTTCTACCTCAAAGTGAAAACTTGCATATTGTAGCTATAACTTGGAAACAACTGACACAGAAAAAAAAAATATATCTTCCTGCCTGGTGGAGCTCTGAAATAGGAGACAGACCACAGCCAGCAGTTGTACTTCCAATTTTCCAGCTATCTCTATGCCTGCTTCTCTTCATTCTTTAATTTAAAATTTGTTTTGTAAATGCATTGCTGGCACTTCCTCTACAGATCTCATTTGAATCAGTCAATAACTTTCATGAATGGCTGAGGTTAATGTACCATCTCAGCCCCAATCTGTGTAGAGAATTCTTGAATTGGCTGACGGTCTGAACAGATGGAACAGAAAGCTACAAATCAGAGGGAATCTGTGTCCGACTCTATAGTCAGTGATTTCACCTACACGTTAGGTCGTGTCACAAGAGACAAGTTATTTGAAGAAAACGGCACTTGGTTTTTTTCTATCATTTATTTTTTTCTGAGATCAATATCTTTGCACCAAATTCTGTTGGACCGGCCATTGATCCATTACCGCCTCCTCCTCTCGTACTCCTGAGCTGGATGCTCTTGCTGAAAGTCGGGAAGGCACGCCCTACCTTTGTTTTCAGCTCAAGGACACGTTCTGCAATTCCCTGTTCTGTTCTGCTGCATGAAAGTCACATCTAGTACAAAGACATCATTTCACATGCAGCGAGGATTCGTTCCTATGATATGTGCGTGTAGTTTTCAGTTGTCAGGATTATTTGTGTTAGTACAGTACAGCTGGGCTGCGCATATCATCTGTTCTGAATGGCTGCCAGGGAGTCAGATGAGAGTTGTTTTCAACGTGTTCTTCAGTAAAACATTTGTGTTCACATGGTGCCACGGTGAAGAGAAACCTCGACTCATCCTCTCACTTTCCCTTTTTGTAACATCACTTGATCTGAATGAAACCTCATCGGCCTCGCAGCCTCACCTTTACACTCGCTCAGATCAACGGGGTCCCTCTGATCTTGACCTGTAGAGGTAGAAAACTGCAGAAGAGCAACGATAAATTGCCTCCCGTGTGTAGCACAAACTTGTTTATATCTGTTGGGCCTTCAGTGCTGTTCGGGGACAAGACGGCAATATATGTGTGCATTTGTTTGTGTGTGTGTCTGCAGGGGTGGGGTATTGGGGTCACTGTGCAATTTAGCAAGACGCCAACTGCAGCTAGCAAAAAAAAAGAAGAGAGGAAACAAAATGAAGGCGGCAAGTGCCGCTTCAGCATTTTCACATTGCTATGTTTTACATTTTTGCCAAAACAGGAGAGCAGAGGATGTCAACAACGCTGACAACTGTTTGGTTGACACATTCACTAGAGAAAACTGTAAAAGAAGGGGAGGTAGCTCTACATCTTATCATGCAGCATAACAGCCCTGTCACATTTACAATATAGTGGAGTCCAGAATGTAAAGGAGTGCTGTGTTTGCAAAGAGGACACAGTGGCACTTGCTTATTGCTTCCCATATAGTGGTGCATTGCTGAGCAATTAAAAAGCCATCAACTGACTCCCAAATGATTACCTACAGTGTCATCTAACCTTGTTGTTGATATTAAATAAACTACTTGTCTGTAAAATGAGGTGAACAGAGCAAAAGCGTATTCTCAATATGCTGTATGCCTGAGAACGGGCCAGAACCATATGCTGCGCTTTATTACGACACGGCCATCACCGTGATACAAATTAAAGTTCCAACAAAGGGAGAGGAAAAGGAGCATGTTTACCGTACCGTACATATTAAAGTGAATTTTTCAGCGTGCATCACACGGCAGTAATGGAGGGTAATGTTGGAAGGAAATGCAGTGGGTCAATGATGCATAACGGAGGTCAGACTGTGCATGAATGAGATGTGATGGAACCAGACTTATGCAGTTCATACATATTATACATGGAGCAGTGCTATTTCTCCATCATGCAAGCCTTAATGTGGCCAATTATTATTTCATCAGAAGCAATAAAATCACACTGCTAGATAAGTAAGTTGTTTTTGTAATCACCCATTGTAATTTGATATTGAAGTTATTACCCCAACCTATATAACACCCTCCTCCCCAGAGCTACTGTAGTTATAATTAGTACTTTTGTCTGAGTGGACTGAAATAGCTTAAATGAGAAAGTCAGAGAAAATATGTCAGGGTAGAAATGTTTTTAATAATTGGATTTGATCGAGGATGACATAAACAAACTAGACTAAAGCTATATGTGATCATTCACACATGAGGGAGTTATTGTGAGTTTTGGTTCAGATGAAACAGAAAGGTTACATCAGGAACTTTGAAGAACTAAACAGATTATAATTTCAAAAGGAGGAACAACGGGTGAGTAATACATTTATTCTCATGAGCAATCCATTTTGTATTCATGTGAGGTTCATATAATAGATTGTGCTCTGGATTTCCAGCAAATGTCAGACCTGGTTTGACTATTTTCAGAGAGGGATAGAGCTACTGGCTGCTTACAACACTCTCAAAATTAATTTACTATGAGTTCGACTTCAAAGATCACTGGCTGCACACTTTACTGCTGCTATACATGGCACCAAATTACAGATTTCTCTGTCGTTGGTAAACCCAATTTCTGCGTAAAATTACACCCCCGTTACCAGCTGTGAGACAACTTTTTGCTTTTTTGGCTAGTTGTGTTTAGTCTCTGCATACAGGAGGTGATTAATCAATGCTTATCTGAAAAACATATTTTAAGCAGAAGCACAATAACTCTCTGTCCAAAAAGAGTTTTCCTGGAGCAGCCACTGACTCAAGGTTATGTTCAAAGGATGTGCATTGCATTACATTTCACAACAGATTATATTGGTTTTGAAGTTCTCAAAGTTCGTTATCATTTGGGACAATGAGAGGAAAGACTGCAGACATGCATAGATTTACAGAAACTGCAGTATTGTGGTTCTATACAGGATTCTTTCCTCTCTCTGATGGGGCCGTATTATTCCTCTTTATGTCACCACCTTTCGAAGCCCCAGTGCTCTTATCAGAGGCAGAGTGCTGATGGAGCAGCCGGGCTCCTCGCTGCTGTTGGGCAGCAGAATTAGTTTGGTTCCACTGAATAATGAAGTAGAATGTGTACCCGGTGTTCTAATTAAAACCCATGGTCATTCATCTATCTAATTGATACAATGCCTTGCAGTATAATTTTGTCCCAAATGTACTCTTCCAGTCTGTGTTCCCTGCTCTACGAGCCTCTACTGAGCAAAACGGCTCCATGCCATCAACATACATGGGATGAGACAACAGCAGCTTCTCGTCACACTCACCACCAACATTATTATTAAACACATCAAGATGTAAAATTGTCTATTCACAATAGTGATTGTCCAATAGGCACAGCAGGCTGTCTGGCTTTGGGTTATAGGACATGCTGAAGCAGTATGCACACGAAACAGCAATATTTAATATTTTAAAAGTTTGTAGGGCAGAATCTTGTTTTAGCAATCTCAAAACAAAAAATGTGTGTTTGTCTGCTATAAGTTAGTATGCTTGCATGGCTAACTACAGCATACTATCCAAAGCCAAAGATAGCCAAAGTTAGCTAGCATACATTATTTTATAGGATGACAGGTTGGCATAGGAAAAAATGCCTTTATAGGACTGTAACATCAATGCAGATTTAAGATACTACTGTAATAGATTTTTATTAATGTTAGCAGCTCTGTCTGGCTCCATATTTGGTTTGGAGCCAAAGTCATTAACTGAGATAGATAAAAGTTTTCCAAACTCAAAGGTTAGTCCTCATCCTTAAAACATTGTCAGACTGAAACTAGCCAGAAATCCATCCATCCATTTTCTGTAACCTCCTTATCAGGAACATGGGGGGCCAGGGGCCAATCCCAACTGGCATTTGGGTGAGAGGCAGGATACACCCTGGACAAGTTGCCAGTTTATCACAGGGTTGTAGCTGAAAATACAAGAATAAAACATAAATGTATACTGTGTTGCATGTCTAACTATATTTCCCTATAGTAAGTATCCAAACAATTAAATTTTATAACACTGCAATACTATATAATTATTTGCCTTTCTTTCTACTATTTTCTTGCCTGAGACATCAGCAAGTTTCTTTTAGCGTTCTCATTTTGAAACGAGTCAGCCAGAGAAAGAAGTGGGTCGGTTTCAACCAATTTACAGAGCTAGTTTTCTGATAAAAACTTCCAGCTAGCTCAGGTCAGTGGTCTTTGACTAGAGACAGGAAACTTGCTCTTGTTTACCTGTGTGTGAATTTGAAGCCCTGTTGTTTCAATAATGATTACAAATTTGGTGTGGTAAGTCTGCTGCTGTTTTTATAGTGAACACAATATGAGTCCTGCTGTAATGGATGCATAGCAACAGTAACCAGGAAAGAGGAGGAGGCAGGCATCAATTATACTGAATAATTTTTGTTTTGATAATATCAAATGTGCTTCACACACAGTACTGTGCACAGTCGTTATCAAGTTATCTATCATCTAACATACGATCATCATCTTCAAAAAACAAAGAAAGAAATTGTCTTTGGTGCACGAGAAGTTTGGGTTATGGTTTGTTATATTAATTAATGGATGTTTTATTATTATTATTTTTCATGTACAACAAATAAGCCTTTTGTATACAAATGTTACATATGACAAAATACAGAAACTAACATCACCTTGTGCTGTTCAGTCCTGCTCCCACAGCCCCAGAAAAATGAGAATAGTGACACATTTTCAGCACCGTGGTGACAAGCCTGATGCTTCCCTGGAGGAAGCAAGTCTAAAAATATCAAAAAAATATATAAAAATCAGGGAGATATTATGTAGAAATATCCTGTGAATACAAACATGTACATTGTACAGTATACAGCAACACGCCCATGCTGCACATCTTGTGGATAACTCCCCAACTTACTCTGATTTAATAAAACTCTTTGGAGTCAGGCAGAGTCTATTATTATGAATTATATATATTACATGTCAATGATGTATTTTTTATAACATATAATTTAGAGATAAGGAGACGGTGGAGTGTGTAGAAGGCACTAAAGTGGAGCTGAAGGAGCTGACACCTTAAGTGACATTTTGTGTCTATGCTGTAATCAAATATTCAGGATTATCTCGGCACCTTTAAAATTATGTTTTGCCCATTTTTGTTCTTTTTTTATTCATGGCCGCATTTCTGTCCATACAGTAAATGGGGAGGAAATGTACCAGCTACATATCAATAAATATCTCCTCTCTTGCACCAGTAAGCACAGCAACAGAGAGTGTTCAAATATTAAACCTCATGCAGTACGTATCTTGCATCTAATAAGAGTGCACATTGAAGCTGAGCATGTTGCTTAATGTGTTTTTCTTGGGAAATTGTGAGACGTGATAGTATGGTAAGGATTGACAATCATGTCACAGTAAGCTGTATTTTCTTAAATACTAGCGTAGTGAGAAAATGACAGTGTCATACCTCTTAGAATGCTCTGCTATAGGTTGAGGCAACTGAACAAGTGGAGCCAGAAATGAGAGAAAGACTTCAAGCATCACTGACACTGACTGTCAATGTGAGGCCAACATTGTGGATAATTGGGCTTATTTACACTACATAAAACCCTGGTTTTGTGCTCTTTCTACTACACTGAAATAAAGGCCCCTTCTTGTTCACTTGAGGCAACAATAATTAATGAATGTTATGTATGCCTTTATGCAAAATAATAAAGCAAAACAGAAGTACATGTGGTGGCAGCTGTTAGCCATTAAGTAACTATTTATGGCAAACCTTAGAGCTCCAGAAGGACTTACTTGCATCTATTTTTTTCACCACACTGGAATCTGTCTTACAGTTATAATGAAGGGTCCGCTGTATATGAGCTCTAACAGATAAATTAGCACACAACTTGCTTAACCCGGTTGCATTATGTCTCTGTACACAGCATCTACACTACTCGTTCCACATTTCAAATTGTATAATGAGATGCAAGAAGTGTAATAATGCCATTACCTGTCTGAGACAGTACTGCTTTTTATGGCTTGAAAATTGCACAGGAAACCATTGCAGCAGGCTGAAATGCCATAACAGGGATTTAACTATTGTCCCCGAGGAGCTCAATATGCCTGGTTCCTAAGCAATGGAGCAATAAGAGCTGCAGCTCCTTGACTATTCCATTAGCAGATGTGAAAACTTTTAAAATCCTCACTTTAGCTACTGTAACTACTGTACCTGCATAGGTAAGAAGGCACTAAAGCTTGAGGTTGTGATTTCAAATATCCCAGCATTCTAATTATCTGGGTAAAAACTACAAATATGAGTTTTATGATGGCACCACTAATATGTGGCGTAATTCAAAATTTAACCAGTGAAATCATATACTCACTCACACACTAACCATGGCAGTATCCTTCTAAACGATTTCTAGCAATCGTTCACAACCTATATAAGCATGTAATAATCACATTTAAATGCAAGATGCACCATGTTGTAAATCACACACACAGTCACATACACAATGGTGCTGAGTGACTGTGTAATATGAAATTTACCTCATATTTATGAACAAAGACGAGGATCCCCTGCGTTGATCAGTTCACCCTGGAGGCCTTTTTAGTCAGTAAATTGGTTCAGTGGGAAAAGTGTTAATATGGTAATGATAATAATAAGCATAATGACTACTACTAGTAATAATTAAGATGAAAGCAGTGCACGAAGGTTTGATGCATTTGCTGTGTGCTTACAGTTATAAAGAGCTTGTGCGACTGCTCTTACTTGTTTGATTCAGCAGCCTGGCTTTTGGGCCAGACCAATTTATTTCTGATTATTTGCTCAGCAATGCTGGTATCAAATGGTGCAGCTGTCACTTGGATAGATTTAAAACATCAGCTGAAAATTCAAAGATCATCTTGCAAATATTGACATGCAGGCAGAAGTGAATAAGAATATTCAGCATATTGAAAGTAACATCTGTCAGTCATTTACGGCTTTCAGGCACTGCCGGCGTGTCGCCTACAGATATCTCCTGGTAAGCAGTCTATGTTTAATTTCACTGTACAAATACTCAAATGTGTTCAATTACCCATGATGCACATCTCATCTCTTTCATCTTTTAAATGTCACTGTATTATAAGCAATGCTCATGTTGATGTGTACTCATAAATCACTTGTAGCCAGAGGTGGCCTAAAAGCTAACATGCTGCTTTGGGGTTAGGTAGAAACTCATCCATAATTTCCCAGGATGCAGGGTGAGGGGTGTGGGCAAGGGAGGTTGCTCCTGCTAAAATGCCCCACGCTACAGGGTGCACATGTTTACTGACAGCCCCACAGAGGCTGCGAACAATCACCTGCTACCACACGTTCCTTTAGGGGCCGTGCTGTTACATTAATGCATGGGGCTTCATCTCATTATTCATAGCTGCTTGACTCCAGGGGAAAACTGTTGGGATGGAGCCACGACAGTAGCAAATGGATACTGGGTCATCTTTAGCTTTCCACGTGCTATCAAGCCAAAGGGAACATGGCCCACAGAGAGAACGCTGTAGCTTTGTGTCATGCAAAATGGAAAGCATGTTTAAATTTAGCCTAAAATGTACTGATTACAATATAATGAATATGCTCAGGTGTAATGTGCTTACCTAGTCGTCTCTCCTTTGACTGAGAGAAGCTGGATAGAAGCGAAAATAGTTGTTTATGACAAAAATGAAAAAGCAAAAATGTATAATGAATCATAATAAATCATAAATCAATAGGAATAAATGCAATTCAGGATGTTAGAGATGTTCAAGGACATTCAGTTGAAAAGCATAGCGGGTCAATAATTAGGCTTGAAATGCAAATAAAAATATTGATATATCACATGAGCATGTCAACACATACTAATAAAGTAGTAAATAAATATTATTATGTTGTACCATCAGGTTTTCTGTTTGGCTAATAGGTGGCTAATAGACAGTGTTGGGCCATAACACATTACTAAGTAACATGTTACAGAAATATGATTTTTCAGCGCGGAAATCCAGCAGGTACTTTGCAGTTATGTTGCAGTCATCTTGGAAGCAGGGGTTATATAAAGTTCAAGTGTTTGTGTAGACAGACTGGTCAAGTTAGCTTAGCACAAAGGTTGGAGCTGTGCCAAGGCTTCACCAAAAGAGAATAACTGCCACTGCCAGTAACTCCTAGTTTATAAAGTTTGTTCAATCAGGAGTCAAAGTTGGATGGTTTATGAACTCCTCGCCGCAGCTGGAATCATGGGACCACTGTAGTGCTTTTGGTGCTCAGTAAATACCACCAGAAAACCTGGAAGACCAAAAATGACCTAGTGCATGACTATAACGGATGAGCTTAGCGAATGTGAACTGGACCAAGGCTCAACATGCATGGGGCAATGGAGGGAGCTGCTCATGTCCCACAGGAGACAATGAGGATTCGGAAAATACCTCCAACACATATGCTGGCTGCTTGTTAAACCAGGATGTGTCGTTTTCTATTTCCTCAAGTGTGATGTGTGGGTGTGGAGACGTAAAGGCACTTTTGACTGAGGTGCTGAGTAACAACAGAAACAAGTATGGAACTAATTATTTTGCTGTTAAGCACAGTATTTACTGTTCAATGAGTAATATGTACTAAGTAATAGATTACATTTCCCAACAGTGCTAATAATGCCAGACCTCCTCTTGAACACACACGTTTACGCTGTACTCTGGTGGAGTGATTGAGTGCCGCAGCCCCTCGCGTCTTGCAATAGTTCTTTCTTTGCAACATCAAAGTAGAAACTATGCAAAATAAGCTTACAGAATAAAAGAAGAAACAGAGGCAGAGAGAATCGGGTTGAATATATCGTCCATACCCTCTAACTTCAGCTTCATTGATATTATATGAGTGGAGTGAGGACTTCAAAGGGAGAATGGGTCCGATCGATGGTGCAGATTCGAGGGTATTATGTTGACTCTTGCAGCTTGCATCAACAACTTAGAGGAAGAAAGGAATGATCTTTCCTTCCCTGCCCCTCTTGCCTCCAGAATATTGGACTTTTTACTCACTACTTGCTTTAAACTCCCTTGTCGTTCCAAAATTCCTTTATTTTTTCATCCGAGGCAGTCACAGGACGTCAGCGGAGACTAATGAATCACTGGCTGCACACAGAAAGTTATGCGGTGTAGCCATTATTGTTTTGTTTGTTGTTTTTTTTTTTCAACTCAGTTGAATATTAGCCTTAAGTACTATGTGCAAACACAGACACACTTTGGTGGTGCAATTAAAAATATTCATATTTTTGTCCTTTTGTTTTTGTTGTTATATTATTTGTTTCTGTTTTTGGGGTATTTGTGTGTAGATGCTGTGATTTATTTAAATGTTTTAATGTGGAGGAGGAGGTATGACCTCCGGACAATACAACAAAAAAGTTATTGTATATGAAAATACAGCATTTTAACATTTTAAGTTAGTTTTTGTTTTTCCTTATGGAACACACTTTGAGTCTGTTATCTCTGGTTATGTATTATGTCTTATGTAATGTTTTATTTCTCCTTCTTATGGTAAGTAACACAGCTTTCTCAGTGCTTCCTTCACCTTATACATCGGTGCAATTTCAACGTTTTCCACGTACCAAAGTGTGCTGCGGCCTTGTCAAACTTGCTTCATAGCTGATTGTTTTGTTTTGCTTGATTGTGTAAAAATATATCTTTGAAAAAATTTGAACATGAAAGCTACCAAAGGGAGATGCTGTAAATTGGTTAAATTCATAACTTATAACACAGTGCTTCTGGCTCTGCAGGAGTAAAGCATGGACACTGTATAACAGTCTCTAGCTTCCTGAAAAGACTGTGAAATAGAAAAGTGACTCCACATCCTGAAATGATATTTATAAATCACAGGAGCATGTTGGCAGAAAATTCCAACAATGGATTGAATCAATCCACCAGCTCTGCAAGCCAAACACCATATGTACACAGTACACGGGTTATGTTTGAGGCAGTCATCAGCAGACAATGTGGTAAAATCTGATGTTCTTCAGTCTTATATTTATATTTGTTTTAGTTTATCTCCTTGCAATTCCATCTTACGTGATTTGTTTTTCTTTTTTGAGCACAACATTAGTACGAGTAATTCCCTTGTTTTTTATTGACAAAACCTCTTTTATGTCTTTGTTTTTTTTATCAGGTACTTCCTTACAAATTTCACTCTTGTTAAGTGTTACTGGAAGTGTCTGCCTGCTCTTACATGATGTTACAAACATTGTGTTTTTCCTTCACAAAGAAACACTCAAGGACGCAGAGCACTTACAAGCCAGTGAGGAAATCCCAGTGCAGCTTCAAGTGAAAAGTTTCTGACAGGTTTATTGGGGCACCTGGATGTGGGCCCAAGGGTTCCTATAAGAACTGCTTAATACAAGATTGTTAGAGAATGCAGAAGAACTCTTTGACGTCAAGTCCAGAGCCAAGAAAAGCCAGGATAAAACAGGAGCTGTGTTAACAGTGGTGAATATTTCAGCACATCATATCAAGATAATTCTTTTTATCTGTCTCACTGTTTTACCTGTGGACAGAATCCATTTAGGAGGTGTACCCCCATCATTGTTTTCTTGATAGCATCAAAGTCAAAGTCTGGTAATGGTTGAGCTTGGCACAAAGTGCATCTCCCTGCTGGGGTATCCTGCACTTTTATCTGTCTTTTGTATGGTTGTTCTGTCTTTAATGGTGTGAGTACTCTGCCTTTAGTCCTCTGGATTTATGAGTGCCTTTAAGGGCCCTTTTAGTCCCAGTATGAATATTGTAGACCAGGTGTGCTGGTTAATGCACTTAAGCAATTAAAGGCATGAGAGCAGAGCACATATTTACCTTAAAAATAGAATGTGTTTAGCATGTATAAATGGCCCCGTGCATGGATGGCTGTTTAAATATGCAATGGTTATACTAATGAGTGTCACCACTAGAGAGTCACAGTGCGAGGTGTAACAAAAGGCCTCCAGCAGTCTGTTCACCTACTTATTAATATCTGTGATCATGGTATTGGACTAAATATGCTCCTACATTGTTCTCTGGAAAAAAAGGACCCCTAAAAATGATGATGAAACATGTCTCTTGGCTCATGGGAATTGTGGGTAGTTTTTAAACCTGTTTACCCTCAAGTTGTTGATGCTGTCGCTTAAATGAGCTTTAAAATGATTTATTTATTTATGACCTCATCTGCATTAAAACAGGTGTATAATAGAGAATTTAAAAGCGTCAATGAACAGTGACAAAGATTGGACGAGTAATCCAGATTTAGCTATTTTTGTAATAAGAAATATGGAATTATTTGTTGTTGAACTGATCCTCTCTTTTCATTCATCCACTTCTGCTGTTCTCCTTAAGCACCAGTGTACCTTTATATAATAAACAACAGATAATGTACAAGTGCTGACAGGTAATCATGGATAAGAAGGAGAGTTTCAGATAGAAGCAAACAGTTTCCTCAGTATTTCTATTTTATGTTACTTTCTACCCCATTACATTTCAGAGGATAATTTGTATTCTCAGATTCTCTAACAGATAGTTTTTACATTAAAAAACAAACAAACAAAAAAACAGGATAACTTTATGAAATATGATGCAATCTTACATACAGTATTAACATAATAATTTAACATTTAGCATTTGTAGTTGGAGCCAGAAGATTTGTATTCGACTTGTTTTAAATCCAAAATGTTAAAATGTTCCAATATTTCACAAAAAAGCAAAGATTATTTAAAACGAATAAATGAATAAAAATAAATTAGTCCAGCAAAACTTTTCTCTTCTTTTCTTCTCATTAGTTGACCCCTCAGATGAGTCTCTGAGGGCGTCTTCTCCCGAGGTTGGGAAACACCTATCTATAAAGAAAATAGCTAAATTTAGTATAGAACAGTAAAATGCTGCTTACACATTGATGCATTGATACCAAAGATAATATTATATTAGGAAATACTGTGCTTTCACTTTTGGGTACCTTTTTTAGTGATCATGTTATTTCACTTCAGGATCAGTATCTTAGATTTAGTGACATCTAGCATGTAGGAGAAACTCGCAAAAAAGACTTATGAAAGATCTATATAATATTACAGTGTAGTATTAGATATTACTAACACTATTACAAATGATAGGCCTTCTGTGGGCTCTCAGCTAAATTTACTGCACCCCTACTGACAAAAAATGTTGCACTGAAATGTGTAAATGTAGAAAACGACAAACAGCAACTAATAAAATCCCTGAAAGAACGAGATTAATCAAATGTGCACGGTTCACTATCATTTTTATTAAATAACTCAAACTGTGACAAAATTAACAAAGACTCTAAATGTGTATTTGGTTGCTCTAGGGTCACTTGATAGCTGCGGGGTGTTGGGGAGCTGTTTAATATTGTTTATGCCTTCAGGCAGTCCTAGTACCAAAATGAGTCAGGGCTGTACCTTAATTTGATTAAAAAAAAAAATATGAAAGGACGACATACTCGGGAGAGGTCGTGTGGAAGCCTACCGTTCATTGAAATCAGTTTGTTTTACAATACTCACCACACAGCGGTATATATATGAAGGATTTAAGGTGCCGCAAGGCCATCAGTCAGTAAGCCATCATTTCAGTCTAAGCTGTAGAAAGTGAGACAGCTTGGCAGATCGATATTACATTCCCTCTGTGCAGTGAATCAACAAATATACCCAACGGATCACAGAGGGCCAATTGTGCATGTGCTTGATACAGTGCAGATGCTGTGTCTGTCAGTGAAGATGGACCACAGTTCAGACATATACTAATGTCTGATGCCACGTCTGAAAACATCAGTTTGTTCACAATGAAATGGAGTGGAGTCATGAATGTTAATGGAGGAATGCTTCGGTGCTTTTCAAACATGCTGTACAGCCACTGCATGAGCAGGTAGTTTGTTGTGCTTTAATCCACTTCCACAGAGTGGTGTTGAAAGACTCATGAACATGCAGGTAACAGCTTTGGATTGCTGAGCGAAACTAAATAAACTATCCTTTTTAAAGAGGAAACCACACATCAGCATGAGCCAATGAGCTGACACCGAGTCTATTTTTATAATATTATCATAAAAGTAGGAGGGCGAAGATTAATGTCTGTTCATGGTGGAAGAAACATGTTCTTTAAAATGGATATATATCGGATACAAAGAAGAGAGGCTTTTAAATATTCAGGTGTGATAATCTTCCAGGAAGCTGTTGAAATTACATCTTCCAATTTATCTATCTCTTTCTTCACGTTTTGTGAGTTATAAGCATCACGCTTGTTAATCAGGTCACGTTTTTTCCCTCTCCCTGCTCAGCCACTTACAAAAGAAATGTGATCCAATATCTGAAAATGCGATTTAATGAACCTTTTCTGTGCCCAGTCCAGAAGACTGGATTGTAGATTACTGTAATGAATACGAGACTAGAGCTTGCTTGAAAAAGAACGTCACCAAAATGCAGATGATGGCCTGAAAGTTGTTAAAGTGAGTTTAATTTATCACGGTCTATTACAGCATGTACAAGCTTTCATGATCAAGGCAATGACCCGTTTCTCCAAACAACTACACAGCATGTGGTTTGAACACACTGTGGGAGTGAAAATATGTTAGGCTTGATTTATCAACGAGTGTAGAGATTCCTACAATGTGAACTCCAGGAACAACATGTGATCTACAACCTAGTTAGTCTCTGCATTATTTGAGTTTTCACTCAGTTTTTGGATACAGTACATCTGCATTCAGATATACACAGTATACACTGATCAGCCATAGTATTACGACTGCTGACAGGTCAAGTAAATAACACTGATTGTCTTGTTATCATGGCACTGGTAAACATGGACAAGTGTAAAGGTTTGAGTGACTTTAACAAGGGCCAAATTGTGATGTCTAGACGGCTGGATCAGAGCATCTCCAAAGCTGTCAGAACACACAGTGCATCATAGTTTGTTGTGCATAGGGTTCCCATGCTGACCACTGTCCACTGCCGAAGAGAGCAAGCAATGGTAAGCATCAGAACTGAACCATGGATCAATGGAAGAAGATTCACATTTTGATTTACATCACGTAGATGGCTAAGTGCTTGTGCGCTTGCACTATGGAAAGAATGCGAGCCGGCGGCAGCAGTGTGATGCTTTGGGCAATGTTCTGCTGGGTCCTGCCATTCATGAGGATGTCACTGTGACGGGAGCCACCTACCTAAGCATTGTTGCAGACTGTATCCACCCTTTCAGCTGGATAATGCACCCTGCCAAAAAAAGCAAAAGTGGTTTGGGAACAGTTTAAAAGACAAAACAACGAGTTCAAGGTATTGAATTGGTATCCAAATCCCCCAGGTCTCAATTCAATTGAGCCTTTGTGGGATGTGTTGGACAAACAAGGCTACTTACAAGACTTCAAGGATCCACTGCTAACGTCTTTGTGTACAACAGTACACCTTCAGAGGTCAAATGAAGTGCATGCCTCGACGGCTCATGGCTGTTTTGTTGCCAAAAAGGGACCTAAAGAACGAGCAGGTGGTCATAATTAGTGTTTAACTAAGATTATATTCATAATGGTTTTTACTGGAGTTGTGGCCTGATTGTTCTCAAATCCCTCATCCTCACACCTTGAGTCTCCCTTCTTTAGTTTTTAATAGGGGTTGTTACAGGTGGAGGTTTATTTCTGCAAGAATCACTGTTATTTGGAGTTTTTGTTTCTGTAGAAACTCTGTGGCTTTAGTTAAGCTTAGAATTTGCTTTAAACAGTGCCAATTTAGTAGTCTTTAGTATCAAATTTCTTCAGCTTTTATGCCTTCAAGTCTATTGAGTTCCTCAATAGTTTGAGTTGTTTCATGTAAAATAGCAGTCATTGCCTCTCTTCATTTTTTCCCCCATTTTCTTCTCTACTGTATTTCTTGAAAATTTCTCTCTTCTCTCATGGTCAGAAGCTCTAACAAACAATAAATTCTCTCTATGAATGTTACTGGTGTAATGATTTTACCTAAATTATGACCCTTTAACAGGTCACATCAAGAAAAGAGCACAAAACTCAACACAAGTAACAAACAATAAATAGAGACTCCTGTGGAAATGTATGAATAAACAGACCAACATTATGCAAATGGGTTCAACAGACTTACACAATAAACAGCAGATAAGAGCATGCCAGACAATATATCGACTACGCAATGTAAACAGCAGAGGTCAAACACATACATTAGAGCCTGTTCATTTTTCTGCACATTTCAAGGCATACGTTCAATGCAAGGTTGCTAAGCAACACAGTGATTGTTGATGGTCTCGTCTGGAGAGTTGGTTGCAACCATCAGTGACTAATGGCTGTAGAACAAGTGCATTTTTGTAGTCACCTATTTGAACCTCATGCTGTCAGTTTTTGTGCTCTGCAAAGATTTCTTGCCCTTTCTCGCCTTGTGACATATGTTCGACTCTGCCTCTCTTCAACAGCATTGCTCAAAAAGTTAAATATTTTGGAGCTTTTTCCAGAATCAGTGCTCAATCTTCACAAATACACAGTGCACTCCTCCTCATCACCACGAGGTGAGAGCTTTTACAGAATGAATGCACCTGCTTGTTGTGCATTGAGTGCGCGTGTGTTGATTGATTATAGTGTAAATTATAACACATAATGTAGTCGTCATTCCAAATTTAATCTCATTGTTATAAAGAAAATGTCTACTGTTCACAAACTGCAAACTGCTTTTTGCAGTTTTTATCTTCAACTATGTTGAACTTTCTGAGAAAATTACACAAGAATTTTTATATTGGCCTTTCTTTATGTAACACTAATATTTGATTGAAAGTTATTTATGAAATATAATCCAGCTTTGAAGAAACTTATAGAAATTCTGCTTTGCATACCCATCATTCTGCATGGATATCTTTCCTGACTCTTCATTGCTCGGTTTTGAGTATGTACGGGTGTTGAATCTGGTTGCTGCCCTGGACATTTCCTGACATTTGCACCAGCAGACGGGAATCCCAGTGGCGTGTATTAATGACCAAAAGTTTATTTTGACTAATCAGCTTAATAATTTGGCTCCTCTGCCAGGCTCACTGTATACACTTGGCTGAAAATCACCAACCAAATGCCAAGTTCCCTCTACACCAGTGCATTCTACCTCATTAAGAGAGTTATTTAGTTACGTAGTCAGATCAGTGCAGGTCTGTGGTGATGTTCTTGTCTTGTATTGACCTGTTTTTGAAGTCAAAAATTTTGACTTCAAAGTTTTTGAAGTCAAAAATTGAACATGTAGTGTGATGATCTCCACACTTTGGTCCAGTTAAGCAACAGTTTTCCCCTTCTGGGTTCATTGATTCTCATTTAAATTCACACAGCAGAAGAAGAGACTTCATATAAAGGTTTTGTTGAAAATAGCAAGCTTGGAATGCTGTTTTGCGCTGTTGCCTGATGGTGTAATCTTCGGCTATTCATTTTTTAAAGCTTTTTTTTTCTTTTTTTGCCTTTTCAAGCTTTATTTGATAGAGTCAGCTGAAGAGTGACAGCAATGTGAGGAGAGAGAGAGAGAGATGGGGAATGACATGCAGAAAAGGGCTGCAGGTGGCACCTAAATTTAATATAAAGCCAGTGCTGCTAACATTTCCTGTGAACAATAGATTGATTGCAGGTTTTGTGTACTGAAAAATAGAAACTCTAATCACACTTTAAAATAATTCACTGAAGTCTACATGTGATGCAGTGTGTGACATGTGGTTTATATAATTTGTCTTTCATGTCAGAGCCTTGATGGGTTTGATACTGACGGTGTGATGCTAAATAATTTGAGCTGGTGTCAGAGATCTTTCCCTACCATGAAGGCTACCATGTGTGAGGCTGCTCTTCTGTGCTGTAATACAGTGTGAAAGGCAGAATTTCCTCTTCAGATGCAGTTTTAAAGCCCCTATGGAGCAGTATTTTTATGAGACGCGTATAGCACCTGAGAGAGTTTATCAAGGAATTTTACTCAAAACTTCTTACTTGTGAGGTGCTTAAGATTTTTTATATCTCTATACTGGAGGCCTATGGCAGAGATGAGTCATCATAAAATGTTTGCCAAAAATTTCTGAGCCTGGCCTTGCTTGCCTGACAAAAAATGTTGTATGTTTATAGCACAGTGCACATCCAGGCACCTGTCCAGGTCTGGAATAAGGTTGATCCAAAGGAGACTTTGTGTGTCCCATCAGCTTCAGAGCTGTTTCTGATGGCTCTGCAAAAAGGTTATTTCCACTCATGCAGATATAGCACAATATATTTGCCTTTTTCACCTGAAGTCTCCTTAGAATCCCTGGCATAATAGCAAAATGCCTACACTAGCTTCAAGCAAAGGACAGGCTATTATAGCTGACGATAGCCTAGTAACCTGTTTGACTAAACAAAGTCAAAACCCTCATGGTGTAAGGGTGCAAGTCATTTCCATGAGACAAGCCTGCACCATGCATGCATGTTTATGTCATATGACTCATTATGATTGGTTTAAGTTCATTTGCATAATGCAAGGCAGCAAAGCCTGTAGGGTTTTTTTGTGTGTGGGGAAGACATAAACCACTTGAAGGTGATATGAGAGGAATAAGGCTCACAAGAGTTTATATGTCACAACACCAAAACGAATGAAATATTACCTATTAAACAAATCCCATTATCGCCATTTGCATGTGTAGTGAAAATGCTTTATTGGGTTCATGTCTGCTTCACAAGGTGTTGCATTATTTTTAGACTCACTAGCACCAGTCCTCTAGGGATGCTGATGTTGTTTGGTCAATCTATTAGATTGTCGGAGGACAAATGCAACAGAAAGTCTATTGGAAGGATTTTTATGAAATTTGGTACAGACATTTGTCCTGATGACTTTGATGACCTCTGGACCTCCAAAATGTTTTGAGCTTGAATTAGTAAAACAAACATGCTAAATGTTACACCCTGAAAGCTAGCATACTGACACCTAGCATCCCCATACCTCATGGAAAGTGCAACCTTTACTGTGGCCTAAATACTAATATAACAATATGCATTGTCTCATTTACCTCAAGTCACCCACGCCCTTAAAATCTCCTCCGTTGATGGTCAGAGTTAGGGCTCATTCAAATTTGTACACTCCTACTAATTGCTGGGTATCTGCCTCGATAGGTCACTACACTTTCAAACACACATCAACTAGACAATTGGTTTCCTGTAACACAATAAAGCTTTCTTCACCCATACTACAAAGCACTTCTTGGTTACAGTAACAATTCTCCTGACCTTGGATTATGGCAACTTAATCCTCCGTAAACCTTCTCAAACTGGATATCATCTGCCATGCTGCCTTTCACTTTGTCACTGGTGCTCCTTCCAACACTCATTACACCAATGTGTACTGACATGTACTGGTCATCACTCCATACCAGGGGAGTTAATTTACAACATTATCATTGGCAAAACCACACCATATCTGCGCTACTCAGTTTTGCCAACAGTACAATTTTCATTCTAGCAAATTCATTAAAATTGTTCATCCTAGAGTCTGTTCTCCCTTGGGTTGTTTGCTAGTGACTGGAACGAGTTGCAAACGACAGCCTCATAGCACTTACCCACCTTTAAGAAATCATTACAAGTGATTTTGACTCTGAGCACCGCGCCTGCTTTTGAATCTGCTTCACAAAAATTCTGTATATATTTGTATCTACTGTATATCTATGTTTCAATGTCTTTTACTGACTTGCCTCCTGTTGCTGCCACTTGGCCATGCCATCACTGTCAATAAGAACTGTTCCTCAACTGACTTATTTGGTTAAATAAAGGTAAAATAAATTTAAAACACACACACACACACATTTAATGCCACCCTCAGTGAAAACTTTACAGTCTTTGTAGTAGTGGTGAAGAAAGTTATCCATCAACTGTCCATCCAAACACGTTGTTGTCTGGTGGGAATTAGCTTCATGGGGCTGATAGCTAAGCTATTAACTTTAACTCTTAATTAGAAATGATTTATTTTTCACATCGTATTCACTTATTTATTTAACTGTTTTGTAAATTATTTATGAATGGCAAATGGCTGTACTTAGCCACACTCATGCATAATCAATGATCTGTGCTAACAGATTTATTTCATATCAGATAAACAGTTGTATAGTTATTTAGCTTTAGCTGCTCATCATGCGCAAAAGATGAATACAACCCGGAAGTCAAGTTTTGCTCAAACTAAAGTCTTAATATTACAATCCAAAGGACTGCTTTTCACTTCCACAGCATCCATTCATACTGTCTCACTCTTTTGTTTTCATTTTATTTACACAAACACACATATTTCCTCTAAATAATAACCAACCATGTTCCCTCTGTAATGAAAATGATTTTTTTTACTGCAGGAGACAGATGGTTTCAAATGACTGCCTCACTTGAATGGCCTTGTGAGATCACAATTAAACTTTCACTGCACATAAAGAAACCCTCATATGCCTCCAATAGTAATGGATTTGTAAAAAATCCTTGAATCATAGTTATATGAGTTTATTTTAGAAATGATTTTGTTCCTCTGCAGCATGGTTTGAAGCATGGCGCATGGTTTGCGTAAAATGATAATAACATGATACAAGATTTGTCTTCCTGCGGCTCACTGCTTGACTGCCTGTTTATTCATGCATTAAACCAACCATTTCCTATGAATTTGCCGTTGGTTTTATGGTCTCTCATTAACCGTTGACCTGGGAAGCGACACATCACACGTTCCATACTCATGTGATCCCAAGGTGGACGATTTCAGCAAGGTCAGTCTTTTCTAGCTATTGATCACTCTGTAGATCAGTGCCAGCGACCAATAAAATGGAGAGTCAAGGACTGCTAAATCCAATCACTGGAAGCCAAAGGGACTATATCATTCCCTGCATCGAAGGACTTTATGATTTGGAACCAATTGACTTGGTTGTGATGCTGTAAAACAAAGTAGATTGTTCAGATAAATTCAACATCAGACCTTGATGATTAAGATGTGAGACTCAGCAACACAGCAGCACTAGTTTATGATTACTGGATTAGGAACAGAATCCATATTTCATAAAGGAGAGTGTTGGTGCCCGAGTAGAATTTCATATGAAGTGTTGATTATTTCCTCCTGAATGACTAAGAGAAACAATTGTAGGCCAGGCTTGAGATGTAAAACAAGAAAATGAAATTGTACCTTTTAAAATGGAATTTATTCCATCTGGATAATAGAAAAATGTTGAAGCTAAGGTTAGGCAGTTTGTGAAATACCCTTTTTATTTTTAATATGTGTATTGGGAGTGTATCTTCATATATGTTCAGCTAGACCTGGATGATTTCCTGGAAGGTATAACGGCAGAGATAAGGACAGAGAAGAGAGACAACAAAGTTAAGAAATAAAAATCGTTGAGTTCAGGAACTCGTTCCCCAGACAACGGGGAGTTTGAGTTGCCTGGCTACTAGTTGCAGTGTGGAAAGTTGGAAAGAGAGCAACAGTCTTTGTAAATTGCTTCAGTCTTTGGTGACTTGACAGCTGATCTCTTCTGGTTTGACAGCCTCCCCATAGTGCTGGACATCACTTGATTTTTCACTTTTGGTCTGACATAGTTTTGACTGCGTGTTTATACCTATGCTATCATAGAGGGAATATTTTGTTACTTCATGTTTTGGTTAGTTGATTTTTTATTTTCTGGATATCATTTCAATTTTATCTCAAATGCAGATTGTAATCAGCAGTTGTGCATTTTTAGTCACACTTAGAACTGAGGTGTCTCAGTTAATAGATGTTTTAGATTAGCAACTTTATTGTCATTGCACAGAGTGCATGTACTGAGACAATGAAATGCACCTTAGCATATAACCGGAAGGGCAAAAAGCAGTGAATTACAGAGTAATGTGCATGGAATAAACAATGAGTGGTACATATGAATATGCTAAGATACTTTATATCCAGTGTGTACAAAAATATAGTAATTGTTGTAATAGTAACAATATTAGACACTACACCGGATACAGAATAAACAGCATTAGATCACAGTCATGCAGTATCGATGGTGGTATAAATATGTATGAAACCATAGTACAGGTAAGTGTTTCTACAGTACTGTAGCAGTAAGTAGCCAGCAGGCAGTGAGGCAGAAACAGTCCTAGTGCAACGGTGGAGGAAGGTGTGTGGGGGTAGGAGGGGTATCCAGGGTTGTATGTGTGTGGGGGGTGGGGGGGCGGTTGGCTATCACAGACGTGCAGAGTTCAGCAAGGTGACAGCTGAGGGGGAAAAGCTGCTGAGTAGGTTTTGAGTACGTAGTGAGTAGTTGTAGCGTGTTCACACTAGAAAAGCGACAACATGAAAAATACCATACAGTGCTGCTAATGAATGCCAAGGAAATGCAGGAGCTGCCCACAGCTTTAAAAAGTGTAATACAAGTTTAAATGTCTGATGCTTGGATGGAGAAAAATGTGCATATATACACTATCTATTGAAATTCGGGAAAAATATTGTGATGTCTGTTTGTGATGTTTAATTGGCTCCAAAGTTGGAGTTTGATTGATGTTCAACATATTGTATCATTTCCTTTTAAAGATGACGATGTTGATTTTCTCGCGTACTAATTGCTAAAACAGTATGTATGTTCTATTGTATTTAAATTGTATCCAGTATAGATTTGACACAAACTGCAAGTCTTGTTTATTCCACTCAGCTTATGAGACATAGATGCATCAGTCTGTTGGCATCTTAATTATTATTAAGAATAACATGGAGATCACATGAACATATTCTTGCTTATTAATGCTTATATCTCCTTTTGGTGACATGTTCCTGGAGAAGAAGTCGTTGTTGTGTTTTTGCACGGCACCTGTCAAAGATCACTTGTCAGTCAGACAGTGTGGGTGCACACTATGCTATATACATAGTTTCTTTTTTTTTTATATACGAGTTTCTGTTGATGGCGGTTGCTGTAGGTGTTACTCCTCTCGTCTGTTCAGCCATATTGGTTATCTGGTTATATCTGTGGTGATTTATCAGTAGTGACAAACCAGATATTTATTTATGAACATGTAGTGAATTGTAATTGATAATACTTACATTGTTTTACTGATTGCAGGTAAAATATTATAAATATATAGTCACTACACACATAAATTGTTTGTGATTGCTTTAATAGGTTGTTAAACTCATTAATTATGATTCTTTCAAATTATGCGTAACATAAATAAGAATCATACTGGGCTTATATAATACATGACGGTGCTTGATGTATTGTAAATAGCTTGTAATAGCTGATAAAAAAGGAAAAGAATATTCCCATTTGTATCAAAACTGTCTTTTCATCTTTCTTTCATTATAATTCCTCACACATTTTTTAGAGTAATCATATATGAGCCATGGGATAGGTTTTACCTTGTATACTTGTAATACTGATCCTGATATTTCGTGGTAGATGCTTCACTAGATTCTGTCTTTCAGTACAGAAAGAGACTCCAGCAGCATTCATCTTAAGATGCATGTAGTTTCATCATTTCACAAGGGTACAGAGATGAATCCTTTTTTTTTTTTTTTCATCAAGACTGTTGCTGGCTAAATATGGAAAATGAAAATGTTCTGTTGATGGTGATTTTGAAGAGAAAGTGCGTGTTTGAAAGGCTTTTGTGATTCAACCCTCAAATTCAAAGTCATTCATTTATCTTCAGTTAAGGGAATCCCAGACTTAGATATAAACAAGATCACTTCATTTTATATTTGCATATGACCCATTTTACTACAGCGCTCGGTTTGTCTGCACATATAAAAGTCTGACAAGGCTTTGAATAATACCTTTGAGTGTTGTTTTTTACAATGAACAGTCCATGAGTGTCATTGTTGGTAAAATATCTAAGGTATAATATCCCTGCAGAGACCTGATATCTGCCTATATGCACAAAGATGTGTTTAGTCTCATAATAGTAGGTAATATGAGATATGATTATACATAAATATGTCCTCCTATCATTTGGCCATTTGCTCATTTGTCCATGTAATGATTATGTTAGTGAGACTTAAAGTCATCCTGTAGAGTCTTCTTGTAAACAGACTAAATGTTAAATGCATTTACTTCCTCATGAAATGTTTTTTTTAAAAGATTGTGTACTGCACAAGTCTCCTTTGCTGGCATATTATACCATCAGCTGCAGTGATGTGTGCATGCATCTTTGTTCACAAGAGCAAAGACAGCAGATATACTGACCCCACCTAAATGCTTTTTTAACTCATGAAAAAAAAAAGATTTTTATCAAAATCCCATCGTGTGACTCCACTGTAGGGTTCAATATGAATTCCAGTCAATCAAACCATCACTACATCAAACTGCCTGTCTCTTCCTAGCTGACCCCACTGATTCTTACACTGTATTATATCTTGCAGCAACATCCTGTCTCAAAAGAACACATGAACACACATTGAATTAGGACAGAAAATATACTTTCAAATGTAATTACCAGAAATAGTCTTTTAAACTCTAACTTTCTGGAACTGGATGAATAAAGAATCTATTTTTACTCATCTCTATACGTTTTTCAATCTAGTTTTATTTTGTTTGTTTACACTATCTTTGGTGTGAGTGATACACAGCCTCTGAGGTGAGGATGTACCGCTGTAATTTAGCTTCTTCTCACACAGGCATTGTTTGCATGGACAAGACCAATTGCAAACTACTTTACCCTTTGCCTACTTGCTCCACTTTGACATTGTCTGAGTTCTTAAGGGAAGACAGCTGGCAGAGTGTATAGGCCTCTTAGTACTGCAGATGAAGTGCTGCCTTAGAGTGTGAGGAAGCAGAAACCGAGCAGGCAATAAGGAGGTGATGTAGAGGTACAGGAAATACAGCTGTCTCTCTCAGATAAGGACATGATAGGGGATGTTTCTTTTGAAAATTAGAAGTGCTGAAAATGATGGCACCCAGGAAACAGAGCGCACACAAACAGCGGCGTATACAAACCTCAGTACTCAGTGTCACTTTCTAGCACAAAGGAATAAAGGAATAAAACTGACACATTACCCTCATTTCTTACTGTGAAAATGTAGGACACTGGTCATGTTCTGCAACCAACCAAGTAATTTCCACATTTATCATTTGTCTTTGTTTAATTTTTGCTACCACCACGTTCGTGATCAAGATGTTCAGGATTAAAAAGGAAAAGAAACTAGGGGAGTTATAGATCGGTATTTAGGACACTGAAACATTGTCCTTGACATATATCTCAGAAGGAATTTGCTAATTTGATGTGCAACTAAAACCTCGGAAGATGGTTTTACACTGTTAATGGAGCCAATTACTTTTGTTGTTGTATAAAGATTTTATTACGGGTCACAAATACGGGTCTATTTTTGATGAGCTACAATTCTGTGTACATTACTGTAATCACGAAAACACCTGCAAACGTCTCTACATTTTTTCAGTCATCTGTTTGCAACAATAATTCACAAAGAAATTCTTGAAAGGCGTAGGGTACAGTCACATGAACACCTGTATAATATGATATGATTCACTACAATAGGCCTGCATTAAATACAGCTTCCATGAAGCTTATAATGTTCAGTTTGTGTTGGGAATGTCAGTGATGAGCTGAAAAATTAAGCCTTAGGCTTCAGCAAGCTGGTAATTATTGGGTTATTACAGGGTTGTTGTCTCGGGCTGCAATATGTTATACAGGTGCTCGTGTCATGTCCACCACCTGCGTCAGGCCCAGTGCCAGGATGAAATGACTGTGGGGGCTGTTAAAAACTGTGAGACGTTTTTTTTTTTTTTTTCATAAAACAAAATGTATTAATGTAATAGCCTCAAACAGACCAGGTAGCACTAGCTCAAAGGTACTGTGTCAAAATCAAAGAATATATTTATTAATCAGTGCAGCTCACACTCTCTCATCTCTTCACTTATCTGTTGCCCACACACAACAAACAGTGCTGTCCATTGCTCTGAAACAACAGTTTAGGAAGAGTCACGTCTATCTCAGCTAATAATTGTTTCTGCAGTTTTTCTATATATGTATACAGCTTGAACAGAGTGTCCAATATATATATATATATATATATATATATATATATATATATATATATATATATAAAAATCTCCTTCTCACCCCGGCAGGGGGGTGGTATCTGTGTCATCCTCAAGCTCGGGTCCTCTACCAGAGGCCTGGGAGTCTGAGGGTTCTGCACAGTATCTTCGATGTTCCTAGAACTGCACTCTTCTGGACTGAGGCTTCAGTTGTTGTTCCTAGGATTTGTTGGAGCCACTCTCCCAGTTTGGGGGTCACTGCCCCAAGTGCCCCCACTACCACGGGGACCACGCTACCCTTGACCTATATATATATATATATATATATATATATATATATATATATATATATATTATATAACACAAAACCATAGTTATCTCATGACACTTTCCATATAGAGCAGGTCTAGACTGTAATCCTATTTACAGAGGCCTAACAATTCCCACCATGAGCAAGCACTCTGCAACAGTGACAAGGAGAAACTTTTAACTTTTATCAGGCAGAAAAGCTCAAGCTCATTGGTGGATGGCCAACTGCCACAACTGGTTGAGTTAATGAGAGCAAGAAAGGGAGAGAGAGCAATTATGTTAACTGCAACTATAAACTTTAATGGAGCTATGACTAATAGTAGTAATAATGATAATAATAAAAACAGCATTTATAGTGGACGTCATCAGGAGAACAGGCTCAACCAATTGCAGATCCACAGTGGTATCCACAATCCATGAGAAACTGCGAGGTGAGAAAGCAGAGAAACTCCAGGGAAGAAGCTAAGTTAATAACATGTAGCGAATACCATCACTACAGGCAGGAAATGGATTCTATATCAAAGTAAACTTTTACAGGACATCGGTTTTGATATTATTAGTGTCAAACAGAACAGCTCAGGATGATTTTCATTGACAGTGATAACACCGTTTTGTTCCCCGTCGTTGAAACACTGACTGCTCCAGAGATGTGGCTGCCTCATTGTCACTTGGTGTTGTTTATACTGAGGTGGCTTTCATGAGTCAAATTAATATTGCCACTTAGTGCTCATCACTTATAATGAGCAATATAATCAACCAATTACACTCATAATAGTCTGTGCTGATTTCCAATTTACCCAGATGTAAATCCTTCTCCTGGTTTTATAACTTTGGAGTGGGAAGCTATTAGTTGATCAGATAACATGAAAATTAACCCTCAGAATTGAATTCAGTTTTGAAAATAGTGCAATCTGTTAATCTGAACTAAAAGGGGAAAAAATGCCCCCACACCAAAAACTGTAGACCCCACTGAGTACTTCTCCTCTTTTCCTCTGATTTCAGTGGAATATGTATAACCAAAGAATTTATTTTGTAAACATGCTGCTTTCTCTTCCCATCTTTACATTAGGAGTGTCTCTACAGTGTCTTATATAAGAAAAGATTCAAGCATCCATCCTGCTCCAATGAAAAAATCAGGAGTGCAACTGATGCTTATCACCACAAGAAAATGCAGTGTTTTTGCCATAGGCAACACTCCCCAGATAACATGATTACTTTCCACATTGTTTTTTTTTGTTTACATTATACCCATGTATGGAAAAACTGCCTAAAAAAGTACAACTGTACAAAAATGTAAATCTCGCTTTAAAAGCGTTGATGATGTTTCTTTGACAATAACTGTTTAATAAAGAAGTTAATGCATTTTAACCTATTTCTATGCTAACTTTCAAAACATCTCTGGTAAGTCATTCAGCACAACAGCACCTTGGTTTTTTCCCCAATTCAAGAAGTGTGATATTATTTTACTCACAGGTCACAGGGAAGAGATCACTGAGGACTGCTGGATATAGAAAACGCATGCAGAAAACAGGGTTTAACTCTAGCTATGCAAATGTTGTTTCCTGCATGAAAGTCAGATATGCTACATGACTCCTTGATCCATCCCCCTACTTTCCACCTTAATACAGGACTCACTACTTCATGCACTGAATGTTGGTATTGTTCTGCTCATGCTTTACATTGCAGACAGATAAGCTTTCCATTTATATTATTTCAGTTTGAAGAGGCAGATTTTCATTTGACATGAAGCTGAAGCTGTTCCTAACAGGACCATTTTGTAGCAGAGTTAATACAACATCAACATGATTGACTGCTAACGTGTTCATTCACAGGTGCATGGGAGTAGGGACTGAATCTGATATAAATCTTTATCATGGTTTGCATTATTTTTCAGTATTCTGAAAATAAACACCCGTGATGAATCTTAACATGTATGAAAGACAAACAGCAAGTTTCTATCATGTTGGTTTTCTTCAAACTACAAAAAAAGAGGATATCTGCAGGGGTCTCTGCTCTGAGTTTTAACTCTGAAACAATGCATGCTGGGATGTCTGCCAGTATGCTGATCATGTTTCTTTGGAGATACGATTTAATGAGTTGAATGAACTCTTAACATATTCAACTTTAAACTTTATGTAAAGTCAAAAGACTAAAACAATGCCAAAAGAAGTTGTGTTTATACAATTTCTAAAATGGTCTGAAATTAAAATCTAGAGCTTTTCAGTTGAATCCACTTAAATAAAAAAACATATACTGTACTTACTTTAAGTTAATGAGAAAATATGAGTTGATTCCACTAAAATCCTAATGTTTTACAGTACATACAAGTGTAAGTCACGCCTAAGTTCTGTGGAGCAAATATTTTAGGAATTAACACAACAATGACATATGCTCTAAATTCTCACCTGTGTTCACTAACTCACTGCTTTGTGTATAAGACTGAATCAAAACAATACAGTGGGGGATCAGAATACCACATTAAAGAGCTGAAAAATGCTAAAAGGATTCGTAGAGCTGAGCATAACTATACATTCAGGTCATGATTCGCATTTTGTTGCCACAAGCAGCACCTTTCACATTACATATAGTCACTTGATCCATTGTTCATGAGAAAGCATTGGCTAGTTTATACATATAGATTTATAGATTATAGAGGTAACTGATTCACAACCTTAATGTTATTTCAAATTCGTCCCTTCTTTTGAGCAGTCACAATGTTACACAATGTAACAATGACTCATCCCTGCACTCCCATTATTTCCAATGGATTGCACCATGCCATAGTGTTTTTTCAGCCAGATGAGAAAAATGCAGAACACAGCATGCTTAATTTTAGTTTGAAAAAAGTTCAGCCTGGTTGGTGAGTGCAGCACCAATGGCATTGTGTCTGAAAGGACCATTATGTGGGTCATGATGGAAGTCACTGACAAACCACAGATTTAGTTGTTTAGGTATGACAACAGTTCAGCTCCACACTGGATCAGAATACAATTAGAGAGGCACATCGGGCTACAATGCCTCTTTTCAGTAACATTCTTGGAGTCTAATACTTCAGTCATTCTTGCATGAATACACCACTGAGGAGATTATTCAAAAGAGTCAAGAGGCTTCTGTTGCGAGTCAAGCAGTCTCTCTGGGAGAGGAGGCGCAGAGATGGATGGAACTGTGAGAGGTGGTGTCAAACCCACAGAGAGTTTAAAAAAACTATGCTGCAACAGTCATGACTCTTGAATTCCTGGATGAACATGCATCGCAGAGTGTGTTTGTGTGAGTATGATGGTGCTATTTGATTCCCCTCACAGACCTCTCTGTGTGGCAGGACTCTTTGTTGGACAGTTTCATGATTCAGAGAGGTCTAAGAGGAGAATCAAGAAGCAGAAATATTCTGAACACACTGTTCTGTTGTAGATGCTGAAAACTTTGCTGGCCCTATTTGCATTTCATTTCCGTCTGACAAGCTGCCAACCCACTGATGCATCTTGACCATGGAATCAGTAGCTTGAGCTAATATACATAGATCAATATCACTACAAGTGATATAACCTCAGGTCAAAGAACTAAACTATCCCTTTAAGTGGTAAAAATATTCTGCTAGACAGACACAAGGGTAAAATATCAATATTTCATGAAATGTGCCGTGGTAGTTTAAAAATATCTGGTATGTGCTTGTGAGGGAGTTTATACAATATGCTTGACCCTTTTCAGAAAAAAAGACACACAATGGAAAAAAATCGAATTAAAGGGACCCCTTTAGCGTTTTAGCCTCAAGAACCCAATTTAAGTTGTGCTGTGGAAAAAGAAGCATTTACAAAACACATCTAAGCATACCCACAACCCATGATTATCCTTTGAAAGAATCGTTTTACTGTATTGGTCCATTTGTAGAGAAACAGTGTTATGACCAGCAGAAAATGAATAGACTCAATAGATACACTCAAATTCCCCTTTAGTTGACAGAGACAATGTATTTGTTGGCTGTAAATGGTTCTGTGGACCATTAAGAGAGAGTTTCATTTATACTGCCTGGGGGTTTGCACAAGACCCAGATACGCTTAATGATATGCCCACACTGCACTCATGCTGTGAGTTTTAAAGCCCTCTCCAACAAGGAAATTGGGGTTTTAGTTATTACTCATGTCCTCCTTCACTCACATCTTCCTGGCCAGAGTAGCAGACAGAGAACACCACAGCTGTGAAATGGAGCACGACTTTTGACAGGGCAAGAGGGGATGAGAGGAGACCTCAAGGTGGTGGGGCGTGGGTGGATGTGAGGCAGGATTTAATCCACCGAAATTAGGTTAATGTACTATGACATCTCAGTGCGCAACTGATGTGCACTGAGATGCCACATTTGCAAAGGATCTATTTAGAAATGTTGTTTGGGATGTGAGCAGTGGCAAAGAATTTAGATGGAATGGAGAAAAGGAAGAAGGAACCCCCCTCTGTGAACCATGTGCTTACTCGGTTGCTGTGTCACGTATAGACACTGTCACTGCTGTGAGTCTGATTTTGGTTTATGAAAAAAAAAAAATGGCAGCAGTATATGACTCTGACCTGAATGTAAATGTGTTTTCTAAGGGACCTCTGCTGAAAATGTTTTTCTCCCAGCTGCATGTTTACATTCAATCTGTACTTTATGTTCTGCTCTCACAGTGGAAGTGAGAGAAAAGGTGTGCTTGAATAGCGAGATTGATGCCTTGAACACACTCCTACATACTGACCTGAATTTTTTTTTTTTTTAACCTGTCACTTAGATGCAGATGAAATTGATCATGCACGCACATGTTTGTTGGACTTATACATAGCTCTATATTTGGTACATAATGAGATGAAGTCTTGAATGTCCATGAATTGACCAGTCGCTAAGCTTCATCCCCCATAGTTACTGTTGCTAAGCCTGTCAAGCTTTCCATTCTCACGTGGCACATGCAGTTTACAGTCAAAACTGTGGCAGGTTATATTTTGAAACACTGTGTCCTTAATTTCAAATACATTTTAAACTCCTTACTAATACTGCATCTTTCAACCTTTTTCAGCCAATGTAAGCTCAGTTTGATAGTGTAATTCATTTTTAATTCAGAATATGGTAGAAGAGTTCTTAAATATGTGCTTGATAGCTAACGATACATAAGATAGGAGTCAGCATCCTCACTTATTGATGTGGATGATTTGTAAATTAAGAAAAACACATTGGATTGCAACATATAGCTCATACTTATAGCTCAGCCTAATATAGTCTTAGTATAAGGAGAGTGTGTGAGATGTTATTTAATTCTAACAGAATTGTTCGACTGCCAAGCATAAATACTTGCAGT
Source organism: Protonibea diacanthus (assembly GCA_028641955.1). Taxonomy (NCBI): domain Eukaryota; kingdom Metazoa; phylum Chordata; class Actinopteri; family Sciaenidae; genus Protonibea; species Protonibea diacanthus. The sequence continues at coordinate 15,375,979 of CM053989.1, forward strand.
GTAAACTTCTCCAAACCCAATAAAGAGCCAGACAAAGCCAAAACTCTGACAGCATCCAGGACTGGAAATATCACATTGTGCTAAATGCTAATAAACAAACTATGTAGTTAGTTAATGAGATGCTGCTATTGGCTTGGAAGTATAACAGTTGCTTACTACTATAAATTAAGCTATACTTAGCTGGACATGCTATGGTTGTAACCTCTGTTAGAGCAAATAAACACCCTGTAAATATATTTCTGACACCTTTGCTTTTGTGTTCTTGGAAAGTCTAGAGGCTAAAGCTGCATGTGGAGATTCAAGAAATCCAATACCGATTATGAATATTATATAACCAAAATATGTATCAGGGTTTGAACATAATGTCTCATGATGTTGTCACATTATTTGTATATACTTTTCTGTATTTTTTATGCTGTTATGTTAACAAAAGGTCAGCTGTGAAACACTGAATTACCCTTGAAATCCAGTCAACACTTCTCATTACTGAATTTTTATCCTTACGTTTTTCAACAAGCAATTCCATGTTTTTCAGTTTAATTTTAAAAGTGATGGTAATCTTTAGGGGGCTCTTTTGTTTTGTTTTTGTTACCTTAGAATGACCCTGGTCCTCAGAGTGTGGCATGTTGAACCATGTGTCTAACTGGCTCTAGATAAGGCCTCTCTCATTCAGCAATGACTATAGGTTTTTTTGGTTTGTTTTGCATCTTAATATTGATAACAGAGATATGGGATATGAGTCAATTTTACCAGCTAATAAAATTGTACTTTGACTTTCTGTTTGTTTTCTTAGATTACAAAAGTTTTGGTCTTGGTTTTGGTATTGAGCAGCAAAAAAAATCAAACTTTTAAAACATTTATTCAGTCTATGTTTCTGTTATTACTATGTAATTTTCCCTGATTGATAGCTTCGAGATGTATCATTGACTGGTGATTGGAGGGTTGGCAATTGCAGGCTGAGCTGACCATAGCAGGTCAGACTGCTGAGGGAAACAAAATCAAATGTTCCCAGAAAACCAAGTGGAAGTCTGATTAAAGACGACAGACAGGCAGACAGATTTAGAATATATTAGAATGTAGAATGGATGTTGTCTGTTTACATGTGTGTGTATACATGCACTGTGTATTTTAGGATTAAAATACAGTGCTGATAAGAGTTAAATGCTGCTTCTGCATACTAACTTTGCCGTAATCTCAGCCACGTGAGTATGTGAGTGTTTGATTGTTGACAAAGGACACAAAGAAAATGACTTATCTTTAAGTATAACCAACTTTTCCCCAGAAACGAAAGTGTCTTTGCTGTGAATTTCATTCATTGGGGAAATATCTCAATGTGAATCACTGTAGATAATGCTAATTGTAAATACAATTAATATAATTCAGTGTATATTTAGGACATAAAAGTGTACAATGCTGTGTACCTGAAGAAGAAACAAAACAAGAAACCAACCAAAATGTTGTAAATAGATTTTGAGTAAGGATAATATGGAAGGATCTGGGTGCAGTCTGGATGTCCAGGTATTCCTTTCTTCCTAATGATGATAGCCATATTTTCATTTCATGTGGCTCTGAAAATCAAAACAAGTCTCTATGAAATGCTAAATATCTGAGCGTGTTTTTAGTTTGATCACATAAATCTGAGAGATGTACACCTACACAGTGTTGCATGTTGCCAATATACAGTAAAGGCAGCTTCACACAAATACTTACTTATAGTATAGCAGGGATATTAATACTGTCAAGTTGATAATACACTATAATGCAATGTTGATTTTGAGTGACCATTTGCAACTAATGAGGTTTTATTTTAAGTAACTTTGGAGTTATTATAGAGTGTTCAAATCTTGTGCATGTCATGAGATGATTAAATGAAACGTTTTTGTTACTCCTGCTGTTAATTGTCGAAATGTGACAGACAATTTCTTTACAGCTGTATCTGCCTAACTCATGCACACACTTGGTCAATCCAAAGAATAAAAAAATAACCACCGATGGGTACAGTAATTGCATGACACAGCTGAGTGGGAAAAACTCTATGAACCTGGCAGCCAAAGCACTCCCAGTTCAGCTTGGGTTGCACACCAGAGATCGCAGTCCTAATCCTGAGTTGGTTTAGAGCTGAGGTGCTCACAGTGCATCACATATAATTTCTTTGTTTTTACTTTGAACGAATGGGCACAGAACACCAAAGCATTGATCCTTCCTTGTATTACCTATTTTTCTCAACTGGAAAAACCAATTGCCTTTGTGATTACTCCCTAAACCTGTACTGTGCAGAGAAGCCCCTTCTCTGAGTCCATTGAAAGTCACTGTGGGAAACGTAGGAAATCACTGAGTGAAGCAAAAGCAGACCAAACGGTTTGAGGGGAAAATAGGTTTTCAAAAGAAAGTACAGCACTTGTCATAATAGCTCCCAGGAACACAGAGTGGACACCACCAATTGATGAACTGAACCGTGTTAAGATATAAGGGTGGTTGTTTCTTGCAATTAAGTCGTTGACCTTGATGGAAAATAATTCATAATAACTGCCGTTGTTATGAACTGGAACACAAGGCAGCAGTAGGAGGCTGGAAATCAGCAGGTGTATCTGGCTTAAAGCAGTGTACTTTAATAATTCTGATTTAACATGTGATGGGGAAAATACATAATTAAAGACATGGTAGTACTTTTAACCTTGAAGTCATGACCAAAGTATGAAAAAAAGGTCAGGTCACTTCCCTCTAACAAGCACACGTGAACAGTATCTTGATTTTGTTTGTTTGACATCCTTTTATGTGTGTGTGTTGGACATGAATAATGTTAAATTAGGTGTAAGAAACACATAGACTACACTTAATTTTTCCAGGATTGTCTCATTTCAAAACGTGGCTGTTGAGTCCTGTTAAAGTGAACCAAATAGAAAACTTGTAGGCAAGAAAAACCAAAACAATGAGCGGAAAAACACTAAAATGCTGAGGGGAACTGTTGAGTTGGGTAATAATTCTCTGTGTGTTTGTCAATGTGACCAACACCGTATTATACATATAATACATAGTTTACATAGATTCATTGTTGCCATAAAAATATTGATGAAAACTACTTTTAAGTGTCTGCACATAAAGGCTTTGACACACCAGTGTTTAGTGGCATATTGCAGAGTAGTTCCGATCGTCTATCCATCTCCCTCCTGGCATTGAGGAGGAACTACTTAAAATGTAGAAGGCCATATCTAGAGCCAGTATTTAGTTTGTTGATTTTGGGATCCTGTAGAAACTTAGCAGTTCAGTATGGTGGACTCCATGGAAGCGGACCCGCAGCTTCTGTAGATATAAAAAGCTCATTCTAAGGTGACATATTCTGTGTAAGGAGCATCTTAAACACAGGACCTTTAAAGGAACCAGTATTATTAAGTTAAAATCACTCCCCGATTTTATAATTAAGAGTCCTGTGTTTTGCATGTAACAAAATGGTGTGACACAATGTCTTGAGGTGTAATGAAAATGACAAGAACTTTCCACACATTCTCAGCATTTACCTCTCTCTCTCTCTCTCTCTCTCTCTCTCTCTCTCTGTCTCTGTCTCTCTCGCTCTCTGTCCGGCTTTGTCTGTCTGGCTCCCTCTCATTGTGCTCCCACAACAGCTTCCCCCCGCTGTGTTGATAACAACCTCCACAAAATACCCTGTAGAAAACACATCGTCCTTGGACCGAGATTGCAGCATCCTTTCTGTTCAAAGGCATTACTTCCTTTCTAGGAGACTTGGTTGCTAAACAAGAGAGAGATTACAGGGTGCTTTATTGATTCATTGACATAGCTTAGTCAGTCCAACCTTGGATTTGTCTGAACTTAAAGGTGGAGCCTCACACTCAATGACGATACTCTGTGGGAAGATTGCGCCAGTTGCTAAAATGCCCACATGTCTGTTTTGAGGAAAAAAATACAATCATACAAGATTTTGAAATGTGGCTGCTGGAGTGGAGGTGCCACAGCAATATTCAGGGCTATTAGAGGAAGAAGATGAAGTCTGTGGCAGTTCATCATTTTGTGCAAACTGACATTTCTTTGCAAACTAAGTCAAAATTGATGTTTATTAGTTTACTTTACCAAGAAATTATTGCATGTGGGCTGAGATTTTATTCTCACATTTAGGAATTGTCATGAAGGGAAACTGTACAAAGATTGTCGGTGTGAATGTTATAAATAAGCTGACAATAACATACATGATACGCTTTACATGATCTTTGTTTTAACTTGGCAGCATTGCTCAGTTTAATCTCTTTCACAGTGTTCCCATTCACTCCATTTTCTCTGCATACTGTGTTTTCCCTTATTTGATATGATTTTGGTTTGTTTTCATAAGCTTTGTTGGTACAAAGCAACAGCGCAATGTGCCTAACCTGCAGGCTGAACTTCTGAGTCAGGCCTGAGAGGCAGACGCTCCCCACCACATTCTTCACTCTATCAACAATGCAGTTGGTCTCTGAACTACGGCATCTCTTTTTCCTCAACTGCCTTCCCCCTTGTGTTCCTTTTAAGTATGCAGCACCACACCTTTTGTGCCTATATGTATAAAAGTAAAGTTGACTGAGCATGTATTCTCTTTGAGCACCACCTGCACTCATATTCACTCGGTTAAACCCCTGAGAGTTGCCCCGTAAAATCACTTTTAAACTGTTGCAGTAGATCTGCAAGAAAAATTGGGGATTATACATTTCTCAAGGGCATTCCAGGAGTCAGTGTACTCACCAGTCTTTAGGTTTGGGGACACTGTCTATACTCTGCTGTTGATAAATGTGTGTTGATAAAGTTTATCATTTCAGCAAATATTTGTGTTCATGAGTTTATTTGTAAATATTCCTTATATATTTGACTGTTTTTATAAAAAACTAAATGTATTAATTAAAAAGTTTATTCTTGACCTTGCTTCAGAAGAATCTATTAAGTGGACCTTCACAAAATTTGTTTATTTTAGAATACTAAGAAGATTTTGCCAACTTTGTTTTGTGGGTGGTCAGAAGTGTAGGTGTGTGGTGTCCTGCCAGGGACCTTACAACCTCTGTATTTCTAAAATCCTGGCTAAGGTTAAAAAACCTATTAAGGTGGAAAATCAGCTTCAATTGCAGATTATAAACTATAAAAACCACAAAGAGCCAGAGCCATGCAATTAATTCACAAGAGCAGAACCTATTTGAATGCCTGACTAATAAATACCAAATTATTGTCTTATTAATTATTATTTTAAGAGTGTATTTATTCCAATAAAAGATTTCACAGCTGTAATATTCTTTAAACTAACAAAGGAAAATAACTAACCTATTAACAAACAAAATATATCAAATCCCTGCTCCGAGGGGAGGCAAAAAGAAAAGGAATTAATATTTTTTATCACTGCAAGCAGTAACAGTTAAGTTGGCTCATCGAACACCATTTTTTTATAAGAGTACAGCTTAATCACAGTAAAAAAACACATAAAATCTCAACTTTAAGAAACACAGAGGACATCAAACATAACTCCTCCTATAGCTCAGGCTATATTTGGGCCCCGAATGTGATCCAGAGTAGCTGGCCTCCTATTGTGACACAGCCTTTGAAACTCAGCCACGAGACAAAAGTGGAGACAATAGATTTTAATGTCTACCTCATGGCCTCATGATTAGGACGAAACTGATCTAGATACAGCACTTACAATCTAAATGAACAAACCTTAATCATATTGTACTCCGTCTCAAGTAGCCTACTGATAGGCGGTACCATCCATGTAAGACTTACATTGCACTTAAAGATACAGTAAAGATGAAAATACGTAGAGAAATGCATAATTCCGCTCAGTCAGACCAAAAATGAGCAGGCTAAGCAACTAATCCTTCTTTGTGACTGCGTTCTCACCCCTGAAATATTCTGCTGACGCTTTCTCAAAGATCTTGGTCAAATTTAAAGTATCTCACAGAGGTGAGGGACACTAAGAGGTTTTATACCAACGTGACAAGTGTTAAAGCCTCAGCACACAGGAGAGGCAGGCAAGTGTTCTCATCCCTGACAGGTACAGAAATGTGTTGATTTGTTTTTCTCCTTGAAAAGCTCTATGATGAGAGCTACAAGGGGTCTCCGAGGTTGTTTAAATGAATAAAAAATGGGATGGGAGAACTGTGATGTGGCCCCTCCAGCTCATTAGGACTTTTAGCCCACAGCCCTCAGTCAAATAAATATAAAACACTATAACAGCTTCTTTATTAATACTTATATAAAATAGTAGGTGTTTTACTGGTAGTGTCTGGCATCTCTCCAAAGCCACCAGGAGTTATTATATGTAATGAACAGGTGGCATATGAGTCCAAGCTGCCCTCTCTCCCATTCCTCCCTCCTGTTTGTGATGGTGTCTTATAGCTCTCTGGGGCAGGATGCATAAAACTTCACTGCAGAGCAAAGATTTAAATTTTGAGGAGACTTAAAAGTGATGATGCATAAACTGCTCATGTTCATAAAATGTTACATGCGCTTTGGTATTCATTCACAATCACAGTGACACTCTCGGCAACGAGACGATGATACAGCGGTAGCACTGCAGTTTCAATATGTCACTTCTGTTTGGAAGTGAATAGAACAGTAAATAAATTAATTACTATTTTCTCTTTTTTTATGCAGGCATCAGATATCACTTAATAAACGATACACATTTTTAATGTATTTCATTCAAATAGAGTGGATATTACTCTGCACAAAAAATATTTAAATTAAATATTTGTATAATTTGTATTATTCGTCAAGCTTTAAAATCATAAGACTACGCTGATGTGACTGTCAGGCACTGTCAAGCAGGAAATATCCTGAACACATCCCCCAGTAGGCCAGTAAGCTTCATTGAAACTTATCCTCGCTTGATATAAAATAATGTCTGGCAAATTAACACAAGTCTCAAGCTGAAACCTGATTAAGAGGCATTTCCCAGTTATGAAAGATTAAATGACTGGAATCATGTGAATATATCAACAGATCAAAGGAAGAGCTTTAGTTTGATGAAAGCTAAAACTGTCAGTTGTGGATGAGCCAATGGAGAAGGAAGAAAGTGAAACTCTTGCCAAAACTCAGGCGCAATGATATTTCTCAGAGGGTAACATATTTTTAGAATAGAAAAAAAAAATGTATGCATGAAAAAAGTGATAATAAATTGAATGGATTTGAGCCTCATCAACAACCAAACTTTTATGACAATAAATCATGTAATGAACTGCAGGTTTATTCTTAAGAAATGCGAGTAATTCCACTTGATGTATTGTGTTGACAAGGAAACAAATTTGTTTATGTGCACCTTGGCCTGACAGTTATCTCCTGGGTCTAATTCCAAAGAACTTTGTTTATTTCTTCTGATGAACCTAAAATGATGGTTTCTTTCATCTTGTGTCAAGTGCTTGTTGTGGTTCACATGATGCCAGCTTGGTTTGTATTGTTGCATTGTTATAATATATCTCCACCCCTGCCAGAACAACAGAATTCTGCTGCTGCTGGTGTGTTTATTGAGAGCGATGCAGTAGTATAGTTGCTAAGCTGTGACTGGAAACTATGGAAAGTGAATTACAGCTTTTCTATTCAATATTTAGTCAAGAAATACTTGAAAAGATAAATCCTAAATCATTGACCATGACCCTATGACCTAAAAATAAGGTAGTATCTACTTGTGATGGTGATCATTACTGATCTAAATGTATTTATAAGTCATGAGCTGTTCATCCAAAAGGTCAGATAGTTTAATTTTAAGGATTTTTAGGGGCACAGAAGAGGTGAAAGTATTCTTTAAGAAACAAGACAATGGCCACGTTAGTTGGCAGCTCTGTGAGCTAATTGCTGATGATGTTAAGCAGGCAATGTTTACCATGTTTATTAGGCCACAGTATTTTACTGTGCTAGCACGTTAAGATCTGCTAATCAGCAGTAACATAAAGTACAGTTGGGGGTGATGTCATTGCCATTAGGTTTGGAGGTGTTTGTTCATAAATCAGTATTGGCCTGAGAAGAGCAGTGAGGGGACGACAGAAGTGCTATACAATTACCCTCAAGGGAACATGGCTGCATGGCTACATGGCTAATTTCATGATAATCCATCTAATAAATCAAAACCAAAATGTCAAACACCAGAGTAGTAGACTCTTAGTTTTATCTTCTGGGGACAATGAAGATCTGGACAAAGTTCTGTGGTAATGAATTCGGCAGTTGTTGAGACATTTTAATTTGGACCAAAGTGATGGACTGACTAACTACCTGACTGAGACGACCATAAAGTCAGTGGTAAAGTGAGATTAATAATTTTGATCCGGTACATTTTGATCCGCTCAAACGTATCTTAACCCACAAGTTTTGTCAACTAGACACAATCTCACAGTTTAACATGTATACTAAACATTAGGTTTTTACTCAGAAAGAAACCAAGCAGGTGAGTAATGCAGATTTAAAATGTATGTGTCTATGTGGCACCTCTTCTAGCCAGCAACTACTGTATCAGTTTTAAGAAAGTGTTGAGCCTAAGTAATGAATTCCTATCCCATAGACAGCTAAATCTATCCATCACAGAAACAAAGTTGTTGCAGAGGCCCAGAGGAGATATTAGCCAGTGAAAGCAGGAACATCTGCATCTCCTCTGTACATCTTATGTGCTGATGCAAACATTTTGCTAATCTGCTTACATTGTGGAAAAACAACTCTGATTGTGGAGACTCACTAGATATTTACAAGAGAGCGTCTCTTTGTAGCTTGTAAGTTGACACATTATTAGACAGTTAAGTCTGCAGTCTCTCTTCAGAGGACCGCATTCATTTAACATCAATCCTCATGAGTTACTAGTCATGAAAAAGTTCACTTATCACAAACTTTTGGCCTTGGTGGCACCATGAATCCATTCACCACATACTGAACGAGTAGAGGAATAAGAAAGGCGAGCAGAATAGCTGGATGTCGTTTTGCTCTGGATGGACAGTGGGGTTTAATCTGAAAGGACTTCAGCAGCTTCTCAATCTTTTCAGGCAAACTGAAATCCTGTACCACATGCACATATGTGATGAGTCAGCTGCTGTCTGTCTGAAACCTCAGCTTGTGTCTGCAACTACATTTAGGATCTCATGAGAAGTCCTTTGGGTGCCTCACTCAGTACACTGTGAATTTTGTGTCTTGGTCCAGCATGACATCTCCTCCTTTTTTTTCTGTAAAATGGCTTCAGCCCTCCATTGTCCTGTCGACTGTGTTTTGCTGTCTATCTGTCAAGGAGACAACTTCCTCCCTGAGACTCTGTCATTGGTAATTATGGCCTGAGATAAACTCTGCTGGAACAGCTGGAGCCAGCCTCCAACATACAGCACCAAGGTCAACCTCTGAAGGACGTGCAGCAGAAATGGGCCACTTGAGGAAAACAGCCATAACAATAAAGTTGAGTGTTCATGTGCCAGATTTTTCTCTTTTTTTTTTTTTTGCCCGCCAAATTAGGCTTTTAATTTCACTTCTTTAAAATACATCTTTGTCTTTATAAGGTAACCTTTGACAAACATTACTTTTTATTGTCAAATTTCCTGCTCAGTTGTCCCTCAACATCTCTGTTAGCTGCGTTGTAACAGTTTTATGAAGCTTCAGGTGAAAAACTGTAATCAGTTTTATGCCGGCGTCTGTGATGGAAGATATTTGGCTGAGAACTGAATCAAAGACTGTGCTTCACACTGCTGGGCTGGGTGGCACTTAGAGTTGGGAGCTGTAACTCTGCCTCCGGTTGACAGATAAAGTGGGCAGGTAGTAAATAATAAGAAGCAGTAGAAGACCTTGGAGGTGGCCCCTGAACTAATTTAATGTCCCTTCTTCTGAATTTAAATTAAACTGTAATCCACAGCTGCTTTTTCAAATCACAATCACAAAAATATGTTCTCAGTGCAGCTCTACTCCAGGGATGAAACACAATGTGTAGGCCGGTGGTCACCGCTGTGCTGCCCACTTTGCACAATAGGAAACAAAGCGAGAAATAAGATACTCCATCACAGATTTTGATTCATCGGAAGGACTCTCGGTAGTATTAAATATTTATGGGATGAGGCTTTCTTTCAATAACTACAAAAACGACTCTGTCATCAATCTTTGTCATTTATCAGACGAGTGCTCACTTTCACTTTGGAGAAATGAGGAACTTGGGCATATAGATTTCTATCTGAAATCAGTAGGAGAGAAGTAGAAATCAATAACAGGGTTTGTTTCCGGCAACATTTAGAATAAAGAGTGAGTGGCACCAGCCAGACGTTCAGCTGGAAGAGAGACAGAGATAAAGCACGGAAATAATCTGTCGCCTTCCATTTATGTGCTTCTGTCCCTTTCACTTCAACATGCTTACCAAACAAAACATTTTATTCTGTTTCTCCTGGAAAAGGAAAGAGCAGTAGCTATTCATTTCATTTTCTGGACATATGATACAACCTGCACACCAGCAGAAACTGTGTCCTCTTTTACACGCAGGTGTGTTTCTTACAAACTATTAATCAAATCCACATGCAATATTTAACGTATTTTTATGAGCATGCATTAATCTTTTCTTAATCAGATAATTATTAGAATGCCCTAAAGTTAATTGTTACATTTGTGATAACAAACAAAAATGGAAAACACAATTGAGCGTACTCCATCCACTGAGAAACACCATGCACTGCAGTCGAAAGCAACTAAAAAATTAAGTGAGTGGCCCTTTAGTTGGGAATATTATTCAAAACTTCTGTTTCCATGGGCATGAATAACTTTCATGATTAACTTTTCATGCCAAGTCCTAAAACTGCTCATAATCCGCTGAAAAAGAGCCTGAGATGTGGTTGAATGTTCCAATACAAAGCCAGCAAATGGATCTTGAGTTAAAGGGGTACTATGAGGGCTCGTAGAGTAAAAAAATAATACTGATAATGTCATACCATTGTGATGTGATCAGGAGAAGACAAATTTTAAAATGAAAGCCTGCGTTAGAAACTGTAAGTTTGGGGTATGAAAGATTTGAGTATTTGCCAGATAGTGCAGGTCAAGCAAAAGTTGCTATTCAGTTGCATTGTGGGAAATGTACGACCCAGTGTTTTTTTTTTTTTATCTTAATCTAAAGTGAGGTCAAAGGTTCATGATATTTTCACCTCCGTTGCTTCAATGTTGACCATTGTTTCTTTAATCTGTCTCTTGTGTGTCCCTTGATATTAAATTGTTGTAGTTGTTATATGATTGGAAACATCTTCTTTCATGCTGCACACCATTTTGCCCACTGACAGTGTCTGTAATATGTACATCCCCTGCTTTGTACCTAATTCATATTTAATAATGAAAATATGTAAGCTTTAATGGCTTTAACTGGATTCATCTTGTAGCTGTACAGCATGAACAGATTATGTATTCAGTTTAGGTCTGAATTCACAAATATTATAAACTTAAATGTAGAAATATAAAGGAACTGAGGCAATGTATTGTCACTGTAACATGTACCCTAAACAAAATAACTAGTAGACACCAAATATTTGCAGCTTTTGTACTAAATTCACTTCTTTTTTTAAAGACTGTGATCATAGAAAAACTGGAATAAAGGCTGATGTTTTTTTTTTCTTTAGCCTTGAGATGTATGAGTTGGAAACGCGGGCTGCTGTCATGAGAAGCACTGGCCTTTGATGCCTGATGATACAAAAGACGTTGGCTTGTAATGGGGTTGCAGCAGTGCTATTATGCAAAACAGGTAGGTCAAAGTAGGGTGAGAGTAGCAGAGAAAGCGTTTTTGAGCGTTCAGATGGCCCATGGGGGGACAGCGAAAGGACAGTTGATGTTAGTATCCCAAGCCACCTGCTGCCTGCTGTGCAGCGAGGAGTCCAGCGAATCCCTCCGCTAATGAAATCTGACATAGTGGAGATGACAGGTGCCATGACAGCACTCTGCCAGGATACAGTGGAACGAGGGGGGGGGGGGGAGCGTGAATTCTTATAAGTTACCACACCTGTGCACCCCTGCTCCGCTGTTCCAAGGTGAGTGTGTGATGGAAGTGCTGGTGATTTCTAAGTCGACAGGTGATACATCATTCAGCAGCAGGCCCGCAGAGGTATACTCTCAGCAGAATAATGACAGGTGTGATGACAGTCGCACATCTGAATAATTGTGTGGCATTAATGTATGAACGTTGAATGGACCTTGACCTGATGTAGTTTATACCTTGTAGATTGAAGTTAAAATTGTCCTCCATACACAGTGGGAGTGGATCGAGTAGCTGAGCTTGTGCACCGGTGTGTGTGCTCACAGTGAAGTGAAGTGTATGAAGTGTGTGTCTAATTTGAATGATGTTTCTGTTTTTACATGTTTTCAGTTGTGTTGTCAAGTCTCCCCTAATTAATTCGCAGTTGGAGTCTGTCTCAGTGAATCATTTATCGCTGTTCTCATTTCACTCCCAGATGCGTACCTCAGTCGCTGTTTTGGAATTGTCACTGTGTGCAACTCGTGGGCATGACAGGTTTGACATTTCATTTGATTTTGTTGTCTGTCTTTCTAATATTCCTGCAGTCGGCCTGTTAATTATTATCAGCTCTGTATAAATAATTTCCAAAGAAAAAGTTATTTTAGCAACTGATTCAGGCTTCGCTCTTTAAAATGTCTATAATGTATATAAGCTTAAATGTGCACGTTGCTTCCTGTGTATGCCTCAAAAATGTAGTGATCAGTTGCCGGACTCCATGGATTAGTGTAACTAGTTTATTTATTCAATTAGGGTGTTTGTGGTCAGGGCTTGTAACTGGTGTGAAAGATGGCTGTTTAGCCACCTAAACAGGCCACCAGCTGTTGAAGAAACATATTGCGACCGCACTTGTGTGTTGTTGGACACAGCTAGGGCTGCAGATCACGTGACAACCTCTGAAAAATGTTTTCATACTACTAACAAAAAGAATCACATTGAAAAAGTGAATTATCATAATTAAAGCCATGGGGTTTAAAGTCTACAATCATAATGCCCTGATATTATTATGTATTATACCAGATATACCCAGTAAAGCCAGAGACCAGAGACTCTGGTGTGCATGTCCTGTGGGCCAACAAAACAGAGGCAGGAAAAACTTTTTCATCATTTGCAATGAATGAGCAACCTTAATTGTAATGAATGGGAAAGTGTCTCAGTATACTGTATCCGGTTCTCATATTATATCCATGAGCCGCTCAGTATTCACTGTAGCAGCAGCATATGAGCTCTGGGATCTCAACAATGGAAATTACAGTTTCCACATGCCTTTATTAAAACTGTACTCATGCTATAATTCATGCATTCACAGTATAGGCCGAGTAGAAGTGACAGCACTAAATGACATGCAGACAACTGAGAAGTGAGACCATGAATCTGGGTCAACACTGCCATATAATCTAGCTGTAATATGTCAGATCACATAACAGCCGGTTACCAGTTTCCACTCGCTTTAAAGACTTATGGGGGATAGTATCTGAAGCCGGAAATACAAAAGACAAGCTTTTCTTTTTTCATTCAAAAAGGAACATGTTGAATGATTCAAATGAATGTTTCAAAACAACATTGCTAGTGAAAAGCCCATTTTGTTAGCTTTTGTAAGCAAAACTACATAAATTCAAGGAAACTCAATAGTTTGTTTGGAAGAAGTCTTTTTTCATTTCATTTTCTTTTTCTTCACCCTTGCAAGCTCAAGGATCATACTATTGTATTTTTGTATCATGCTTATTTGATTCTATTTGAAAGACCTGCTGCAGGCTGCTGTGTGCTTGTAGGGCGGACAACTGCTGTACTGTGGTGTGTTCATGTGCCAGGATAATGCCTTGAGAGTCACATGATGGAAATCAGCCATTACTGGAAGAAGAACATTCACACCATGTCTCTGTTTGAAAGATGTTCAGCAGCCGACGCTCAACTTTCCTGCTGTAGGAGCACTGTAAGAGCACAAAACGTACAACAACACACAGACACAAGGCAGTTCAAGCTACTTTTGTGATTTATCAAAAGTGTGGAGGGGGTGACTTTGTGCACAGAAACATTTTTCACATGTCTTACTCTCAATTGGTGGAAAGCAACACTCGCTGTACTACATACCAGCCTTTTTTATTGATGCCAGCCTGTATAGCTGGTTTGTCTCTATAGGTAATATGAATTATTATCACATTAAATAATCCCATAGAGAGCCGAACCATCACTGAATGATGCTGGTTATGACCCACAGCTTGTTAAGTAAGAGATCTTTGCAGAAATGATACACTAATGATTGGATGTTAATACACACAGACAGACAGACACACAGACACACACACATAGTGTGTGTGTGTGTGTGTGTGTGTGTGTGTGTGTGTGTGTGTGTATGATGTGGAGAAGAGAAAACAATAGTTCACATTCAGTGTCCTTGAAGCATCTTTTCTTCCTTCAGGACAAGGTGTTGATGACTAGCACAGTGCATTTAATGCATTTGATGTGCATGCAATTAGAATATAGACATCATGTACAGTATTTCTATGCGAAGTCTGCGATGAACATAATAAAGTACAGGGAAATACAGTTCCCTCTGTGCAGAGTATTACATTAATTATGTTTAATAATACATAACATAGCTCAATAATCATCAATTTAAACTAACATTCTAATGAATTTATCACAATTAACAACAAGCTCATAGCAAATGCCCAAGTTATTCTTCCATGATGTGATTAGTGACATACAATATTGGGAAGTTCATTTGTGAATCTGGCAGCCGCAGAAGATCAATTGCACCTATCTCAATGTCTGTCCCTTGTTTCGTATTCCACCGCAGAGACGTTGAAAAGTAAAACCATTCTTCCCCATTTTAAAACTGTTTTCACTCCAGCTACAGAAATTGCTTCATACATAATACATCAACTTTTAGTTATTTATTCATTACAACTGTTAGCATCGTTACAGATACACACTTTTTATGCAGTCTTCAGTCCCTGCTTCCTTTTTCTGTGCCATTGCTCTATGTCACCGGCTCACTTGAACTTTCCTTTTTAGATGTTGATCTATTTCAATTTAGACATCAAGCTTTCCTTCTGATGAATGATGCATAGCGCTTTTTTCCTCACTGTGTTAAGAACATCTGAAATATGGGGACCAAATGAGGAAACAATAGCAGGCATTCAGTCCAACAGTGCATACAAAAATAATAGATTTTAGATCCAGCCGATTACTAAAGGGTTAGTGATGTCAATCTGTCAGATGGTCATTCCACCAGTTTGAGATATCTCTACAACTACTGAATGGACGTTAGTGACATTAAATTTGGTACAAACCCAGGATGAATTGTAATCACTTTGATGATAGCTTCAGTTTTATTCATCAGCTCAGAAGTAGCTACTCTGGTGTATGTCCAAATAACAGCAACTAATGACACTCCCATCAGCCTCAGCTGTACTTAGCAAATGTTAGTATGCTAACACGGTAAACAAAGACGGTGAACTTGCCAAACATTTTACTTGCCAAACATTACAATTATTAGCATGTTAGCATGCCGATGTAAGCGTTTAGCTTAAGTGCAGCCTCACAGAGCCATAAGCATGGCTGCACACTAGTTGTTTTTTTAGGGGGCACCAAGAGTAGGCACCAATTTTAGAAGTCTCATTTGTTCAAATATTATAATCACAAAGGGCAGAAACTCATATTGGGCCCTTGGATGTATTTGTATTTGCTTTGTGCTTGCATTTCAACTCCAAGTTTAATGTTAACTGACAGATCGACTGACAGAAACCTAAAAACTGATCAATATCATACATTTTGATGTGGCATATTTCCATTGCAGTTGATGTAACTGATAAGAGGCACCACTAATTGTAGATATTAAATTGGAAATATATATATATATATATATATATATATATATACAAAAAATATCCAAATGTGTTTGCTTGATGTTAGTGCCAAAGATAGATTTGATACTAACACTGAATAATCCTTTCTCTATGCGCTCCTCACTTAGACATATTTCACCTCATTTCTGGCATGGAACTTGTCGAGAGCACCAATGCGTCACTTTTTCACACACTTTCTAAAAATTTTACAAATGTGACCTCTCAAGGAGCTGCCCACAAAGTCACACTTTTAATGAGTAAACAAATTACAGTGATGAAACCAAAATAACCCCCAAAATCCTTAAGTTTTGCACCTTATAAAATGTGTCGGATCACGCTGTTCTTCTGCGATGACTCTGCCCTCCTCCTTGTGCTTTAATCATCTCCTACCTGGATATATTCTACTGGCTCCTAACCAGCCTCCTCCTGCAGCCCTTATGTCTTCAACCTTTCCATATTGTTAATCTCAACCCACCTGCACTTCCTCCACAAATTCAAAACAATGGTGTCACACAAATCTGCTAATGGTCTCCTTTGCAGGTATGGTCAGGTATCTGTTTTCTTTCCACCATCATGACTATTTCCTCTGTGCAGACTGATCTTCTCTCCCTGCTGGCTCCTCCAGCAGAGGAGGGGACGGTCTGACTCTGCCTTGTGCTGCAGAGTCACTCCACATCATCAGTCACAGTCTGCACTAAATCATATCCCCCCCTCACAAATCTCCTTTACTGCTCTAATATGCATCTATCAAAACAACAACAAAAGATATATACACCCTCCTTTTGACTGTTTTTCTTTTTCAAGACCTTTCCTCACCGGGATATTGTCAGGGCACAAGGCATGCGTGTAATGTTGTTTATCAAATTGAGGCTGATTCAAAAAAGGTGATAATGTGAATGTCATGCACACATTTCAAGCATTATTTTGCAGTTTTCTAGCAAGTCAGAAATAAAAATCCCTGACGTTATTGATCATTATTGGTGCAGCTCACATTTGAAGGTGACTCCTCATGGAGCTCAGACTCGGGTATGCCTCTTTCAAGACTGTCAGCTCTCTTCCAAAGAGGAAACACTGCTCCAAGTGCAAAGCTATGTGTTCGTATTTACCCCTTTAACTGCCAGGCAGAGTAGATATTTTATTTTGACAATTTTCTAATTCTCTTCTCCACAATAGCAAGCTGTTATTGCAGCAAAATTTTGCTGCTACAAGCAATTATGGCTAAAGGGTTCCACAAGCTGGGCTTAGTGAACTATTGTTAGCATCAATTCCTTCAAGAATATGAGATTTAATGCATGAGAGGTGAGACTTTTCATTCCACTCTACAGCAATGAAGCTTTGTCCAGTGTATTTGTTTGGGGCTAAGGTATTGTGTTTGCTGCCATGACAATTTATTCATGGCCAACCTAATTTAAATTGTCCCGAAGATAACATGCTTAACCACACAATGTCGTATTGCATTTTGCCATACATTTGCAGCGATATTTTTTCAGAAATATGTGCACTTCGCAGAAACAATGGCTGAATCGCAGCTTCTATTTATTTTATATTTAGATATTGTTATGTTGGCAAAAGTTCTGAATTTCTGGAAACAAGGAAAATGCCAAAAAAAAAAAAAAGACCCAAAAAACATCCATAAAGGCCTGGAAGGTGTATCCTCTGCAGGATAAAAACTGCTATGTGTACTGCAAATCTGACTTTGCTCATGTCATTACTTTGACCATTTAATATATTTCAGCATATATATAATATCATATTTGAAATGATAGTGTTATAGGCAGAGGAAATTCCTAATATCTCCTGGGAACCCACTGAAACACATCAGTGCTGGGTCTTGGTAGGACAGCCCCTGCCCTTTTAGTTTTAGCTGAAAGATGCCCTCTTCAAATGGCAATTTAACACTTCTTTCACATGTTGCCTGTATCTATCATCTGACCAAGGTGGCCATGAATGATAGTAATTTACCCCAAAAGAGCACACAGAAGACACTCGTGACTAATATGCTGTTTGTGACCCTCGGGCCTTGTACTGGCCATAAGTATACAGAATATCTATGGCTATGGCCCTTGCTGTCTGGCACTGTATGCCCAAGGTGTGTTTGGGTTAAGTGTGCATTTTCTGTTTTCAACCCTGCTGCTGAGAAACTGCCTACAGCCACAGTATGAAGGCAACTGCTTCCTTTAGTTGAGGTTCTTACAGTAGGGGCATGTCAAATATTCTGGCGTTATTAAACGTTGGTTTTCAAGTATAACTTATTTTGAGTTGACAAGTGTTGATTGGAAGCATGGTGGTACATTCACAGAGCTGATGATGGGGCGACTGTACATAATTAGAGTGTTACATTAATTGTGTATAAACACCAGGATAGTGTTGATCTTAACACTCAGAATTAATTAATACTGATGTTGTGTAGAAGGCCTAAAAGGCAAGGTATAGTTGTTCTTTTTTTATTGCTTTTACTGTGAAGTTTACCTTGACAGTAAAAGCAATACTTTCACATCACATAAGTTTAATGTAATGATAGCACCAGTGCATGGTGGATACTGTATACTTATATATATTGAATGGTATTCCATTAATTTATTTATACATTCACATATTATTTTAGTTATTTCTTTTCACACTCACAGAGTTTGGAAGTGTATATCCCAGCATGCTCTGAGAGACCACAAAGCACCCTGAAGCTGTTCCTTGTCCAGCTTTTTTATTTTATTATAATACATGTATGCACTGGGACTTGTAGTATGTAAGTAAAACTAGCTAGAGTGACATTAAGCCGATAAAAGGTTTGTTAAAATGTATGATATCAGTACGAAAAGAAAAAATAAGTACGTGGATCAAATGTTTTTGGTCTCAGTAACATATATGCAAATATATTCCATGTAGCCGATGCAATGCTTTCTGCACGAACAAGGTAACTACAGCGGCCTGTTATCTTTTTCTGCTGCAAGAGGTGTCACAACTTTTCATAACATCTTCCTTGATGTGACAGTTGATGAGTTTTTCTATTTATAGATTTTTACTTTTGCGTATTTCTCACTGGGAATAGCTACGTGTCCTCACAAGATCCAGAGGTACAATCTTTCAAGGACAGTGACATTTCAATACAAACAACAGTCGCTTAATGATTTGTGTTTTGCAGATTATTTGTATTCATGTGACTCTGTTTGTTCCAGTGTGAATAGATAAATTAGTTTCTGTCTCTTTATATGTACATTATAAATGTGGGGATGTGTATGTGCATGCATATTTCAATGGCACTTGATGGCAGCATTATAAAAACATATAAACTCTACACTGTAATGATTCTGTTTGTTTTTTGTTTGTTTTTTACTGTTTTGACACATAGTAATAAAGTCCCAAGTTCATCAATGAGTCCTTTGTAGTAAGCTGTTCATTGAGGAGCTTCTTGCATGTAAACAAATCTCTTATACCGATATAAGAAAGTATAATATTTCCTCACAACATTCTCATATATATTCCAATCAGAGCTCTGGGTTACAAATAGATGCAACTTTCATAGAGTCAAATTAAACCCAACAAAGCTACAGAGAGCATGAAAGGATGATTTCCATTCCTTAATCTGCAGTGTTTGCGACAATTTAAGGTCATGCATATTTATAAAAATGAAAGCCCCCAAAGTAATGAGAATGCCTTACATTTATCTTGTTACTGTCATTTTACAATGAATGCCAATCTGCTCATAAAGAAGCAATTGCACAACCTTCCATGTTCAATTTACTTACTTGCATTTCAATTGAATTGCTACAATAATGGAGAATAGATATACAAGGAAATTCTGATACAATAAACAAGATTTTAGGCAGAGTCAGAAATGTAATTTAATGCTACAGTATGCATAATTTCAATAGATTAGACTGATAAAAAATCTAGATTTTTAATAGGAAAATATGGAAGATGTGAGCAACCAAATTTTCATTCAAATAACAGAAATTTAAAGCATATTAAACAATAGAGCAAAGGAGGTGCTGTTCTCATATCATTGTTTACCTTCTAGATTGTCAAGGGGCCAGTTTTCTCCTCCTCTTCAAGTGATTGATCAAGAATCGTCTTTGACAGTTTGATGGGTGCTTGAGTGATGGGCATCCCTGACTGTATCCCACCTGTCAGATTGGAATGAATTGTCCATCCCATCAAAGATCACCTTTGATCTTGCCAGTGGAGATAGTGGAAAGGCACAAGGCAGAGGACGCAGGTGAAAAAGCATCAAGCAAGACTGTGACTCTTACACCTTGTTTCCAGTCAATCTCATTCTGTAGAATTGCCCACTCTTCCGAGTCATTTCACATGTGGAGTTTATGTGATACGGTTTAAAGGTCTTTCATGAGAACCTCACATGATATGTTGAACACCTTGACGAGGTGCCCACGTGACTGCCTCAGGCTATAATCAAACCACTTTGCTACCACAAGTAAACAAGGTTTCATGCAGACATGTCAAATTTGAAATCAAACAAGAGCGAGCGTGACCTCTTTAACCTTCAAGTGCCTGTGCATAAATATGGAAGCAAACAGATTTAGTGTAATTTGTCATGGGGTTTTGTAGTGTTTAAGTTGCAAGGCAGACTTAAACATGATTATCCCAAAAACAAATGTTTCTTCTCATTGCAGAGCCCCTTTAACCCTCACTGCTTGCCAACAACAAACATAGGGATGCGTGCCTGCATTACCACGTACACAGACTGGTGTTTGGAAGGCTTGATAGATAAGAGATTCATGGCGCTGCTTGAAAGAGCAACAGTGAAACATCTAGGTGGTACAGAGGTACACTCAACACTCACCACCTCTGCAGGGACCTGGGTTCAATTCCTGGCAGCTGTGACCTCACTCTAAAACAATAGGCATAGTGAGAGGCCAGCTAGGGATCAGATCCTGGTTGCTGCTAGCATCTTAAACTGGCTGGACTCTCTCATTCCCACTGGGTGGTTACACTCTCCCATTGAGAGTTTCTGTCATGGCAGTGCAGGCCAGTGATCATCGTGAATGCATTGAGAAAATACTGAGCCAAAGTGGTGTCTTGGAGGAAAAGGAGAGCACTATTACAACCTCATAGCTGACTGCTGACTCCTTGTTGTCAATGCTGCAATAATCTGAGTAAAACCACGCTGCAAGAATCAGTGAATCAGTGAAGCTTTGAATGTCATCAACTTTGTTGTTGGCCTGAGACAGCCTATATTGATAATGTCCACTGATAAACAGCTGGTCTTTCTCGTACACTGAAGAAGCCACAGACCCGGTGAAAAGGTTCAGTTGTTTTTGGTGTTGTTTTAGTAGTTTTTCCTTGTCTTCACAGAGAGCTTGGGCAGGCTGACTGTAAAGCATTTTGAGACTGAATATGATTCATGGCCAATACAAATAAACTTGACTTACTTTGCTATTATCAGGGAAATAAAGGTGTGCATCCCTCTGCTCCCTGGCTTGCTCTCAGCCTCCACAGCCATCTTAATATCATATGAGAACACATTTATGCATGTTACACAGTTATGCAGAGACCAAATGTGACATTTGCCTTGAAAACCATTTGTCACTGTCATTACGTATCACAATCAAAATATGACCTACCAAGACCGTTTTGTGCCAAATTCAAGTAATGTGATCATTTCTGACTGTTTTTTCATTATAGGTAATCTATAGTCATTATGGTTAACCACAGCTATCATTTGTCATAATCTTCTCATCGCCATTCCTGGATCCATTTCATGGTTAGAGATCAGGCAGTAACAGGCGTATATATAACATTAGATGCGACTTGATCTTACACGGTGTCTCCCTAGCTTATATTTGATCTATTTGGCGGTTAAAATGCTCATAACTGGTGTAACAAATAACCCTGATATCCTGCAGACATGATATTACAGTAAAATGCTTTGATGCAATTAAAATCTAATATTAATATCACTTTTGCATTCAGACTGCAGCGTTCAGCAAATTTACCTTTGCTTTGTACATTAGTGAGTTTTATGTGTTTCCCAGAATACCTTTCAGACTTAACAGTACACTCAATTCACCTGGACCCGCTGCATCCAGCTGAGTTTTATACGTACGTAGGAGGAAAGAGCAATATTCATGATTGATGACTTCAGGCAAGAAAAAAGCTAAAGCTGAAAAACCATACATGTCTTGTGGGTACACTGTATTATAGACTGCTGCTGATGAAAAACACCAGAACAGTATCTCGTTTTCCTCTTCAATGGATTATTTTATACACGACTGCAGGATTGCCGAGCATCAGTGAGAAATGGTGATTGTAAATATAAGCTTTTGCTCTTTGATTGTTACAGGACTGACACCAAACCTGATTGAGATTTGAGCTCATTTTTTTCTTCTTTTTTCTTCAATATTAAACATGTAGTTTCCGTTTTCATATTTCCATGCGATTAAATACCATCTAATGTTGGAAACCTCTAAGAGAAACATTATGACACATTGAACTTAGACTCAGAGATGCGCGGATAATTAGAAAAAGTTGCACTTTAGAATAATTTACCTTTTTTCGTACGGCCTTTTATTTGTGCCACCATCTAGAGCTACATATTGCAATTATCCATGCAACTGCTGGCTGCTCATAGACCTATGTCTGGAACATCTGTCACAGTCAGCCAATGTGTTTACCAAGCACACAGCTCTGTCTCTACCAACTCCCCAGTGCAATGAGGCCACAGAGAGGGCTCGACCTCCATCATCCCTTCTCAGCTTCCACCCTGTCCTTTCTTTAGTCTGCTGGTTCTGACCAGCAAGAAGGTGACTTGTGCTAATGAATTAACTGTCCAATTATAGATACAGCAGTTGCACAGACATCCCCTTTCACTTTCGTTTACGCTCACTGCACTACCTGGATTCCTCTGGTTACCTCATTCAGTGTCTACAGATAACATAAGAGCACATTGCAGCAATCTGGCTGATACTCTAAGATACTCTCATGTAAATGACTGATTTTCTCATGGGGAACACAATGTGAATAGATACTGTCCCACGTATAGTCAAATTCTTTATTGCAAGACATTAAAATGTTGATGCCTTTTTATTTTTACCTACAGCTGTTGTGTCTGTATCTATGGAGACATGGAGAGAAAATTTTATTTTTTTTATTCTCTGCTCTGACAGTCAAGAAGGCGTCTTGGTTTTATTTCATACCATAGCAGTGCGTGCCTCATATTTGTCTCAATAACTCCTTTTAAGTACCTGCTGCTACTGTATGTGTTGTTTTCCCCTCATTATAGGAAAATTACTGTTCTCTCTTTGTTTAGGAAGATATAGTGAACCTAATGTAGAGTAAAGAGTAAAGAGTCCCTTCCCTCCTGAGCCCTGTCTTTCTGTCAATCACATATAATTGGATCAACAACAGAAAGACATGGACAATTTATGAATCATTTCAGGGGAAAATGCTAAATAAAATGGACACGGACGCACGCACGCAGAGAGAATTGCAGGCATACACACACACAAATAACCATGTGCACAACAAAAGATGAGGAATGTGTACTGCTTTTTGAATATACCGTGGTATACAAACACTGAATATACAGTATGTGAGGAGGGAAATACGTAACTGTACTTCAAACTTGTAAAGAAATGACATCCTTATTCGGGATACACAAAGCATAATAAAAGTTAAAATGTAGAACCGTCCACTCCGAGAGCACATAAACTTCTCAAGCAGCTCGTCAAACCCGGGCCAAATATATTTAATAACCGCACAGGTATTTTATGCACCAACACTTTTAGTGACTTTAAATTGGGTCCACTTGTAATGCTTCTTTATTAAAGGCTGCATTATTTTTGCCAAACATATGGAGTAAATGCTGAGTAGAGACTTGTGCATAATCTTGATGTGTAAACACAACCAGGGCAGCTTTTGTGCGGCTGGTGGTGAATCAGCACGCTGAAACAAATGCAAAGCTATGAAGTGAAAACGACTCTGGCAATTTCAAAACACATTACAGGGCCCCTTAGAAGATATGTATATATTTACTGCAAGATACACTGACAGGGGAAAGTGACAAGTGTAAAGGGATATGTCATGTGAAACACTTTTTTTTAAATTTCATTTTTCTAGTAAATTAAAGGTGGGAAGTTATGTGACTGCACAACACAAACCAGATTTAAAGTCACTCCAGTAGTGGCACCTAAACAAAGGAGAATTACACCCTGCTGGTACCTCGTCAGGCATCTTCACAGTATGTAAAAGCTGGAAATGAAGCAGTGTCTGTCACAGGTGTCAAAATGCTATTCTGTAGAGACTTCATTCAGCGCAGAATATGATAAACACACCTTGTTCTGGCACTTTGTTACTGTCATCTACTGTAAAAACACTGAAATGTGTCAAATGGAATATGCACTTATTCATCATGCAGCTGTAACGAGTCCATCAGCTGTATCCTACAAAATGAATTCAGTTTTATAACAGAATGTTGCATCAGCAAATACAGGCTGTATTGCTTTTCTAGCTTTCAAAACACAATTGTGGCATTGCAAGACATTATAATGCTTTAAGGATGCTGTAAAACAGAGCCAGATGCTAACCTGTTTTTAGGCAGACCCGGAACCATATATCTTTCTGAACCACATCAAGGAGGCATATTCTACCCGTAGCTTTCATTCCTCTAGGTCTATTTTTAAGTGAAGAGTTTCCATGGTAACCCGAGGTGCAGGTATTGCTTGTTGAAAGTGGTTTTTGAGGTCTAGCCACAGAGTTGGAATTGAATAAAGTCAGAAAGAACCAGAAACAACAACCTTACCTTCAATTTTTCTTTCTAGCTGCATAGGCGATGAGGACATGAAAGAGAAATGTTTGAACTAGTGATCTGTAGGAGACAGGTGGTAAGGGGGGGGGGATACCAAACTGTTGCTGGATAGATGCAAGCTAAGATCTGGCAGCCTTTGTGAGTTGGAAAGTTAGTCTCTGTTCCACTGTTTACCTTCAGGGCATTTTTTCAGAGCTGGTCCAAATGTTCATTATGGTGTACACAGACAAAATCCACAATCTTAATTTGAAGTGCATCACAAATTGCCCCAGACATGTGGAAAAAAAAAAAATCACCTTCATGTTTTGTTTAAGGCAAAAGCAGAAAAAAAAATAAATGACTGGTATTCAACCATTGAAGTGCAGGAGTGCAGTGCAATGTCGTTCTCTTCCAAAGCCTCCATTTTAAAAAATGATGATTTTGCTGTCAGACAGCATTTCCTTACTGCTGTGATTGTGCTAAAAACTGGTCAAGGGAGAAGGCTGCATTGATTATATTGA
Organism: Protonibea diacanthus; assembly: GCA_028641955.1. NCBI lineage: Eukaryota > Metazoa > Chordata > Actinopteri > Sciaenidae > Protonibea > Protonibea diacanthus. Next base: position 15,401,050 of record CM053989.1, read on the forward strand.
CTGCCAGCAGCAACAATAGCAGAACCAAATTAATAGTTTTGGGAGTTATTCAATAATCAAAAGAAAAGCCACTTCATCTCAACTCTATCACATAGATAGACTGCAAGTATCCCTCACAAATAATGTGCATAATACACCTTCACACCACAGACAGAAACATCTTTTGTTCATGCTCTGGCCACTTAGATTTTGCTTCATAACATGTATTCATTGACTACTGAAAAGAAAATGCCCAAAATACTCATTTAGGTGTTTAATTTACTGGCACGTTTGACATCTGTAGAATTCTCCTAAACTCATCAAAAGTAGGTGTTAGTAGATAATACCTCAATTGCATATTTAAACATTGCAGAAAACTCTATGGGCAAAAAATAATGTCTTAATGTAAGTTATCATCTGGGGAAGGTTCAAGGTGATTACAATTTTTACCCCACTCAGTGAAAGGATGTTTTCTCAAAATGAGTTTTTTGTCCTGCTCAAGAACTTCCACATTTCTGTTTACACACAGCAAACATTCCAGGCTTATTGTGTTTTGAAGGTTTTTTTTATAGCTGGGTTTCTTCATATATCACTCATAACCTATTCATAGAACATTTTATCCATAAAAACATGTATGATATTTTTTTATGGCTGTTGACAGTATTCTTTTTTTACCGATAAAAGGAGATATCTATGGCGTTATATTTGTGTCAAAAGTCGAAATTATTTTGTATCACGCGCAAATTTCAAATTTCACACGCGCACTTGTTTGATCTTTGCGCACATATTCAGCAACCGAGTGAAGCCAGAGGCATTTGAGAGCTAGTAGAAGACAACTGCGCAACTCATGAAACTGATTATACATTTACATTACATTACATTAGAGAGAAATTTCTCTGCACGCGTACAGATGTGTTAGCGCTTACGCGACTTATGACACAAATATAACACCATAGATATCCTGAATTAAAAATTCCCTCTTTAAAAACATCCGATTACCATATGTCAACAAAATGTGAACTCCAGATTTCTTTGTGGAAATGTATGCAAATGAGTGCATATTAAATTGGACAGCAAATACTTAGTGTATTTAAACAAAAATGTTTTACCCTATTCACCTGTATTGTTGAATGGAAATAGTCCACCTACATACAGTATGTTCACACCATTTTACATCAAACGTATCTAAATTTTACAGTATGCAGGTTACATTGTAAAACAACACAAATGGTGTAACCCTAATACATAGACATTGTCCCTTTTTTTTAATGGCACTTGCTGTTAACCTCAAGTGTGAATAACTGTAAGGGTCTGCAGGTATCCTTAAGTGTTTCTTAAGGCTTCTACTTAAATCTGAAATGTCAGACTTCTTCAATCAAAGGTCAGATAAAATGATGTTGAAACTCTTTTGAAATCTCTTGAAATACTCAGTGTGCCATATTATTTATTTTGTATACTATTATTATATAGGTATCTATGGGAAAAGGAAAATCAGACCAAACACCAGTATGAACAGCAGAGTTGTTTTAGGGCGTCAGACTCAAACACTGAAATGGCTTTTACTCAAACACTGTATCGATGTGATATATAGTTCTGGGATTGGAAGTGACCTGTTAACATTGTTTGTAGAGCATCAACACAACCGGGAAGAAAAAGCTTCGCTCAGCTAAACAACAAGGAGAAGAAAGGCTGGATGTGACACCGACACTGGCATTTACAAATCATGAATACCTTTTTATAACCTGGAGTCAGACTGTCAAGGAAAAGCAGTTACTTTTTGTAGTGCAAAGCTTGTCTGGCTTCAATACACCTGATTACTCAAAGAAAATGTATCTCTGCTTGTCTGCCTTATTATTACTAATATTATTTGTAATTCCACAAACATCAGGGATTTATATAAAATGGTACATGACATCATAAATGATTAATTGTGGAAATTAAAAATGGCAGCTCAAAACAGCAGCACAAAACAATTAAACCTGTTACATAATCACTGGAAAAAATCATAACTGTACTGAGAATATGCTCTTACTTATAAAAATAAAAATAAAAATAGTTACACACTGACCTTAATGTAACATTTCTACCATAAAGTAACAATGTACACCAGTTAAGTTAGCTGCTGCGAAATACAGCAGCTGTTAGCTCCTGCTAGCTAATTTTAGCTCAGTTCGTTAGCCGGGCTGTTAATGTTTATACCGCCTGCATTTTAGAAGAGGACGTTTTCAGGCACAGGGCACAGGTGAATGCTGACAGGCAAGCGGGCAACGTAACCAGGATCAGCAGCCTTTATAGACATAGGCGATGAGACAGATGTTGACGGAGGAAGTTAATAAGAGGAAAGGAGAGAGTGACCGAGCAAGAGGCTGCCAGACAAGAATAAATCTGGAGAGAACTTATTGAAATAAAAGGCTGGAAGACAGCTGCCGAGCTGGGCTTCTTGCTGTTGGATTAGTAAGTAATATTAGCTGGCTGCTATGTCTTATGTTATTGCACTTGATTGATGTTTGGCTGTTAGCAAAGTTGTCGACTCACTAGCTTTTTATCATAAATAATAAAATCATAACAAATACACATACACACAACTGTCTATATTTACAACAGTGGTGTTGCACTCTCAAACTGGGGACATTAAATCATAAAAACTTCTACGCAGGGTTCCTTTATCAATACGGTCAATAATGAGGACTGATTCAAGACAGATCATGTATATTTTTATTTCATATGATCAACTCAGCTTTAGGTGTAGACACTAATATGAGGAAATACAGAGAAAAATTCAGCAGGGTATGTTAAAAAAGCTCCAGTGTTCTGTGTAGTCACTTGACAGTAATAAAAGCAGACACAGAGGAGACATAAGCAGTTCATCTCTTCAACAGCGCATTCATGTTGGAGGCTGTAACGGTCCAGAAATAGAAAAAAAAATCAGTGTAGTTGTAGCTTTTACACATATAAAAGCCTGTCAGCATCTGGTCAGGATAATGCGTACAGTAAGTTACCTTACATGGCTGTCGCACAGAGGTTTAGGTTGGTTTCTTTACATACTTGCATTATTCAACATGAGAAATATTCATTTCATGTCTGCTGCACACATTGCAGCTTTAAAATGCTGGTTTTCTATGTGGAGCATTGTGAAAGGATACTGTATATACTGTAGATCAGTTTCTCCAGAAATCTAGTGTACCTTGGCTTTTCCCTATGTTATATTTAGTCAAAGAGTATTATGAGTCATGCCCATTGTTTCGCTTTGCTGTACCTCTTGTGTTGCTAATCTGGCCAGTTGCTAAATCTCCGTTATTGTCCTGCTGCAGTGAGTCAATCAGTTTCCAGGTATAGATTCATAATGTTTTGTTCGCCTCATGGTAATCTTATCTGTTCTTCTTTTCTTTTTCTCTTTTTGCCTTCCCCGCTTGTCTCCTCCACTCCCCACCAACCCCACATAGGAAGGGAGTATTAATCAAAAGAACTGTGTCTCCCCATTCCCTCCTAATAAGTAGAGAGTGAATGCATGGCTGCCTCCATCACAAATAGCAATGAGACCTTAGACTCCATTACCACGGGTTTGTTAATTCATGAAGTGGGTTTCTTCATGCCCCCTCCTCTCAGAGGTCTCTGCTTTCACAAGCCCTCTTTTCTTACTCTGCTTGATTCCTGATATATTTCGTGCCCTCACACTTTCACTCCTCCAGTCTCATTGTCATATTTAAGGCAGAAGAACATTGTTTCATTTGGGAGTGCACCCAGTCCAAACCATGCCACACTTCATAATTCAGCAGTGTACAAGGTACAAGTTATTTCTGGAAAGGCAGGAATAACAGAGAAGCAATTATGACACTTTGAGAGCCTTCTACCTGTTAATGGACTTAAATGGCAGAAGGAGCAAGACATTCAACAACATTTAGTCTTAAAAACATATTTTCCATACACTTTTATCTGAAGTGGCTTTGGCTTGCCTAAAAGGTTAGGCTTGAGTTCCTGTTCTGTAGTTGGCACACTGTTCCTGAACTCTATCTTAGTTAATCTGTTTCCAATATTTCGTGGTATTGAACTTCTGTTTGTAACTATGCAGGTTTTGTTTTACAAAACTGATCTCTGAAAGGTGTATACTGATAAGTTAAGTTAAATGTTCTGGTTCTGTTGATGATTTATGCACGATATCATTTGTAGTAGCATTTTGTGAACTCCCTTTTGTAATTGTAAACAGTTAAAAGAGTAGTTTGACTTTCTGGGAAATATGCTTATTTAGTTTCTTGGCAAGAGTTAGATGAAAAAATGATACCATTCTCCTGTCTGGGTGTTAATCCAGTTAGCTTAGTACAAAGGCTGGAAACACGAAAATTACTAGTCTGGTTGGGTCCAAATGTGACAGAATCCGTTTACCAGCACATTAATTAACACAGTCTAACTATTTTGTTTAATTTGTACAGGGACATTATGTAGGTGCAATGACATCCTAGACTTTGTTTTAGATGTACTAGTCCTACTAGATTTTGTTACTAGGGTCACTGCTATCAGTTGTTCAGGATTAAAACATCAGACCATGGACATGTTTGTTCTGTCAAAATATCTCCACTCTGCGTCCTCTGTCCTTGTGCTGCTCGGACATGGTAGTCCCCTCTTCACTGTTGCTTCAGGTCGAACAGTCCACCATAGGTGTCAGAAAATATTCTGTTAATACTCATTCCCACAGACTGGACTGATCCACCAGTGGTCCGGCTGCCATTCAGATCTGTATTTTGGCAGCCTCTTCCTTTTTACAGTTGGCCTTGAGCTGGAGGCTATTGGCCGACATTTTAATCCATAACCAGGGCAACAATGACGTTGAGTGACAGACAACTTGCCTGTCATTCTAGGTCATTCTGATTTACTTCTCCGCTATGATTCATGAAACTCTTTTGGCTCTATTATTTCTCCTGTCAAGCACAAAAAAACGTAGTGTATGTAATGTGTACGTGAAAATACAGGACAAATCATGTCCCATATTGATCCAGTAAGGGACAGTATATTTTGTTGTCCAATTCAGGACGATGCAGACAGGTTAGCTATTTCCCCCCTGTTTCCATTCTTTGTGCTAAGCTATGCCCACTGGCTGTTGGCTGGAGCACTCTTGAGTAATTTAATTGCCAAAATGTCACACTCTACCATTAAACGACAGAATCAAAAGTTTTGACCCATCCTGGACCCTGAAGTACTTTTGTAGGCTATACTGAAGGGCTTTATTTAAACACTAAGAGTATTTGTTTCATAATAGTCGTAAACTAAATAATATTAATTTAGCTATGTCAGTGATCCAGCAGTAGAGAGTGCAGGTAAAGGCTGTTAATTTTTTTTTTCTTGGATTGTTCAACTGGCTCCTCTTAACACAATAATATCTGCTACCTGCATGGCCTGTGGCCATTGCGCCTCAGCCTTCCTGCTGTCACTGACACAGATTGAGGGCCCCAGTAATATTTGCAGAGCTCATTTGCACTCTGTGTGGCACATGAAATTGCCATTGACTGCAATCTTGCAAGCTCTCAATGGCCTCACATCGACAGTGCTTGTTAAAACCACACCATGAATAAGTCCTAGGATAGGGACACATGCCTCAGGGGAGTCGGAGATGGCTAACAAGCACATTAGGTATGGCAACTATGTTGTGCACATTGTTTACACCCACACTCAAGGCACACATGCACATGGACACACACGTACACGCAGGCACACTGGCTTTAAACCGAAATGTTGAAGGGAAGCAGAGAGAGGGAGCATGCACCCAAGTGAGTAAAATTAGCTTATTAAATGAAACACTTAACACGAGCTGCAAGGATCACACACAGGACAAGTGCCAACAAAAGATCAGGTAGTCAGGATAATGACTGTAAAGTAGTTTTTTGAGGTAGCAATTAGCTGTCATCCATCAGTATAAGAGCTGTTTGTCTTGTCGGATAGTCTGTAACAAAGGAAACTCTTGTTCATCCTCTCTCCACCTCTATTCCTCTGCGCTCCTCCTCTGCACTCTGGTGCATTGCCAGAAAATCAGATTTCTCACATGGGCAACTTTTCTCCTACTGAGAGATTATTTCAATAAGAAATAAACAGTCTTCCCCCGCAAGGCATGATCCACTCAGAGAACGTGGCTTTAAGAATGAATAATGCATATGTTCACTGTTAAATTGTATCTAGCTTACAAGAAAAGGAAAAGAATATCTGTCTTGGTGCCAATCTGAAATGTGTTAAACCATCAAGAAATTTAATAATGCATGTTGTATCTACTGCGCTGGAGAAAAAAAGAAGAAGAAGAAAAAAATAAATGATACAGCACAGAACATAAAAGCAACATGACACAATATTTTTTAAAAACGTGTTTTCTAAACTAAGACCTGCTGGTTTTGTGTTTCAGGCCCACTGTGCTTGCCCTCTGTGTAGGCTCTTTAGTTTAAAAAATAAATAAATAAAAATCATTAAATACAGTGAATGTTTAACTACAGTGAAAGTGAGCATATGCTTTCATAATTTTGTTTTTCTATGCAGCATCACCAACACCAACCTTCTGCCAATAAAGGATAATAGATGTATTAAATATGAAACATAATCCAAAACATATCTCAAAGCGTGCCCTCTAAGAAGCTTTTAATGGACACACATGAACTACAAAGCAGCTAGAAATACATGAGAAGATCATTCTTTATCCCTGATGTTTTTAATTGGTGTGCATGTGCTCTAAGATATTGTACTTGGAACAGGAGTCCTCCCTGTAGGAATTTTATTCATCAACATCTGCCCTGACTCTGGCATTAATTAAACAAACTCTTAAATTATCAACAAGCCAATTATAGTATCTTAAAATCAAACCCCAGGTGATGGTTTAGTTTTGTACTCAAATTCCTTGAAGAGTTAAAGGATTCTTTTAAACATGAAGCTTTTTCTCATAAGCCCAGAGACTGAATGTAGGTTAAACTATATTAACTGTTAACAATATTTTTTATTAACCACGTTCTTGTGCTCTTGTAACATTTGCAGGCTGCTTTTAAAAATATTGCCTTGGGTAATGAAACTCAAACCATTTTTGGGTACCAGCCCAGTGAGTCTATTTGGCTGGCACCCCGCACTATTTCCATTAATCCCGATTGAAATTTTGGCAGGTGAGGATAATTTGGCACAGTCACAGTCTGAATGGTAACAAGAAGGAGAAAGCATGAGAGGAAATTATTGTCACAAGCCATCACGAGGACTCGAGACTGGCATCACAACACTTGAGTGACGTGTGATAAGTCAAATATTTTGCTGTGTATTGAGTCTAGTTATTATTCTTATCATCTAATCTGGTTCAGCTTCATCTCTTCAGAAATGTTTCACCCATGGACTCCAAGTATAAATAGACTAAGACGGCAGTAACAAATGAAAGCAACGTGACTACTCTTGTTTAGTGAAAATATGGTAATATTCTACAGTTTAGAGATCTTTTTTTTTTTTTCCTATTTTTGGATATAAATAAACCACATGATTAAATTATCAATCAAGAAAATAAGCAGCTGTTACTAAACCCTTATTAAATATTTTAAGGGTTGTTGTGTCTTACCAGGAGTTTGGTGAAAAAGTTGATATTATGTTTCAACTGTAACTTCATTAGTATTAGTAGTATTAGTATTAGTATTAGTATTAGTATTAGTATTAGTATTAGTATTAGTATTAGTATTAGTATTAGTATTAGTATTACCATCATCCTGTTGGAAACTGGTTTTCATGGACACATTAACACACAGATCATGCATACACTGATGATACTGAACAGCAACAATCAATAGTCAAGGGCGACTGGTAAAGTTATTAAAAATAGACAGATAACATATAGATACGAAAGCATCTGCTGCTGGGTCACCATAAGAGCAGCACCCTTACCAAAGAGCCTGTGCTTTTAGTGGAGAGACTGGTCTGGGCCATGTTGACAAAGGGACACACAAACTTATCCAACATTAACTATTATACTTTTTCGCAATTGGCGTCATTTGCAAAAAATATGCGCTTATATAAAAATGTAGCTGTTTCCTTTTTTCTATTTCCTTTTAGTACAATAATAGACAGTACAATATTTTTTTCTAGAGTTGTATTTCAGAGTCAAACTATTTCTGCCACCGTTGGAAGACAGCAGTGTGGACTGCCTGCCAAAACATACCATTAGCAACTCATCCACTGATCAAACCCAAGTCCCCATTATCTCAACCACTCTTCACTCCTCATGCAGAGCCATGTGAATTGTCCCTCATATCTCACATCTTTAAACCACTCATCTTTATTCAGCTGATCTGATTACAGTGTGCATTTTCAATTAATGCCACAACCCAGAGAGAGAGGGGGGGGTGAGATGAAATGGATGAGAAGCTGATTTTCAGATTGAGTTTGAAATGTGGACTGATTGTAAATGAAGTGAAAAAAAGTCGGACGCATGGAAAAATCACCAGAGATGCTGCGGTCCACGGCTCTGAAGGAACACATCTGCAGCTCCTCCAAGTGCCCTGGGGCGTCACTATGAGGAGGAGGCTCCACTCCCCAGCCCTGTTAGAAGCAGGGAGGGAAGAGAGAGCATTTAAGAAAACAAGAAGAGAAGAAAGAGAGAGAGAGAGAGTTGGCTGGCAGAGACTGATTTGTAGTGTTGAGCAGCTGTTCCTTGCAGAGCTTCCTGTTTTATCAGCCCTCAAAGACATACTTTGTCATACATCCACAGTTGCTCACAGAGATTCTCAAAAGTACACTTCATACGGACTGTCACTTTCCTTCAAAAATACAAAATAATGATGGAAAAATGATAATTCTGCTACAACATAAGGAGGCAGAAATAGGCTAAATTAACAAGAGGTCAAATTTGTTGTTTGGACCTCTTTGAAAAATGTTCAAAGGGAGGGATTTGAGCACCTTGTGAGGACGGTGAGCGTGAGGTTAGAAGCAGGGTGCAGGCAGAAATAGCACCGAGTTCAGGGCACGCAGAACATCCTGTGTGTGCAAGAGGTGATGTGGAAAAGGGGTCTTTTTGCAGGCACAGAAGACGATGCCGTATTTGGATGCAGTTAATTAGAAAGGTTGATTGATTTGATGGCACTAGCGGGGCGGGACAGCAGAGTGCAGTGGTCTGTGAAGGAGTCCACACTCAGGTCGATAGTTATGCCTTCCAGGGAAGCTTTAATAACAACATTAAAGGCTCTATGAAGAAGCCCTGTTTTTTTTTTTTTTCGTGTGTGTGTTTGTCTTCCAGGACACAGTCTACACAATAATTACACAAAATCCTTTAAAAAAAAAAAATCTGTTTGCTTTCAGCATGACTCTAGACACTAAATATGTGGCAAAACGCGGCAGTCACTTTAGTTAACAGTATCCACTCATATCAAACAGTGTGTGATTTTTTTATTCGAGAGACGGAAATAAGCCATTTTAATGAAATGCTGTTTATGATGCCCAGTTGGCTCAAGAGAGTATGAAGCTCTTCTGATGACGATACACACATCTATTTATCACTCTGGGACTAGCTTGTGTATTAAAGCCAGGCACCTGCTGAGCTGTTCTGCTCTGAGTCTATACATTATTTTCTTTACTCTTCCTTAGTTTAACTCCTCTTGTCTTTTACATATTCAGCCTACAGCCATCTGTGAATCTAATATTTTCTAATCAGGAATCTTTTTTCTTATCTGTGATGTGCTGACCACTGATAAGCAAAGAAATACAGTAAATATTCTCCACATCAGGGCTGCTGAGTGAAAAACTTTTTAGATTTGTTTATTTTTTGGAGTTCAGCTGAAGTGGAAGATTTGATTTTTGCTTCCAGACTAGTTGAGAAAAACCTGCAGCCCTTGGGCTTATCAACTTTTCTATACCAAACATTGCTGCAAGCAACAATATAAGAGTTGTAAAACTCAATGTGGACTTTAGAAGGACATGGATAAAATAATGGACACAAATAATAGGCCTCAGGAATACACAGCTACTGGATCAACTTGCTGCATGGTATTTGCTGTTAAAAGGAAAAGTCAGGTCTGTTTTAGACAGAGAGACATGTATTTTTGTCACTGCATTTCCTTTTTTTACACAACAATTTTAATACTAAATACAATGAACACGTAAATGAGAGAGGCACAAACTTAAGGTTACTTTAATGTTCTGTTTGGGCTCTTTATCATCTCAGAAAACATACTTTACTTGAGAATTGACATGAGCCATGAGACTTGCTATAAACACAACAAATAAATTACGCTACAGAAAATAACTATCTCTGTTTGAAACCACAAAACCACACAAGTAAAACTCGACTGCGGTCTGTGAGTTTCTTTTTGGCACAAAAAAAAAAAAAAAACACACATGAAATATTTCCTTGTTTTGGTGTGATAACAATACTTCATCTTCAACAAATAACATACCCAGTACTTAATACTTTTAATGCTTAAAATAATTTTCTACATATTAGGCTTTAATAAGGTCAGAGAAAAAATGTGTAAATTTTGCAACTGTGGTTGTTATTGAAAAACGAGAAAGTAAAACCAGTCTCATTTAAACATAAGGGTTAATGGTGGTGTTCTAAGTGTTTCGTGTCCTTTCACTGCCTTTTAAGAAAAAAAAAAACAGAGGAAAAAAAAAGAAACTGAGGAAGAAGAAACTCAGGTGTTTGAATTCAAATGTGATTAATTAAAAAAAGCAAGACTGTTTTTCGTTTTTTTTATTTAAAGTGTTTTGGACTGTTTTCACACAAGCAGAATAAATATTCATGTGCACCTGACTATATAGACAGATAGACAGAGACTGGTAGAAATGTATGCAAGCTCTCGCTCTCTCTCACACACACACACAGACACACGCATACACACACTCAAACAAACAATAAAAGTCAATCATTTTCTTCTGACATCCAAATTAAAACTAAACGTCCTCCAGAGGATTGTATTACCGGAGTGGTGTGTGCTCATGACAGCTTCATCACAGTAGTATGAAATGCAGACCAGGCCAGAGGGACACTATTGTTTACCCCCAAACCATTACCAACTATTCTCTCTTATAAATCATTCTTTGCATTCTCTCACTCTTTGTTTTTTCAGTCTGTTTCTGGTGGTTTATTATTACTTGCACCCTTCATGCTCGGCTGAACAAGATGAGCCCCAGACTTCTGGCATCATCCATGCACCTTGTCATGCGGAATTGATCTTGCTTTGTTGCTTTTGGGCATCTACTGTCTGACAATGTCCAGAGATATAATTGGCAGACGTATGTATGTACAGTATAGTTTGTTAAGTAACAGTGTTGTTACAGCTAAGTAACAGAGCCAAAAGTCTGGATGATAATGCTATTCATGTTTTTATATTTATAAAGAAGGGTTTATGTTGTATCTCTATCCATTCTTAAGGAAAAACTATGAAACAGCCCCCAAATAGAGCCAGCGTTTAGTTTGTCTGTTCTGGGCTTCTGTAGAAACATGGTGGTTGAACATGGTGGACTCTGTGGAAGAAGACCTGTCTGTCTGTTTTAAGGTAAAAAAAAAAACATGGCAATTTATATTTTCAGGTAGTTATTTACCAATGAAAACATATATATATATATATTATTTATGTGAATTTTTATTTGAATAAAACCCTGAATAAAGATTTTCGAAGACACATTTAAGTTTGCAATAATGTGATGTTTTAAGCTGACCATAACAAATTAAACATAATCTACTTACTTGAATTTTGAATGCAGCATGCAATTTTTGTTGACTCTTTGTTTTTTTATTACTTCCCAATGATATGCCACTCTTTGATGAAGACATGCAACTAGCACACAAATCTCTAAACCACTGTTTACATTGAAATAATCAAAACATCAATATCAGCAATCAATACTGACCCCTGGGTCCAAGTTCCAGTTCAAGGGTTCTGAACTGAACCTGAGCAAAAACAAACTCACTTAAACAGAGTTCACATTTTATTTCTATGATTGAAGATTATTCATTGAGCTCAGGTCTCCAGCAGATACTGCTGCTGCTGCTGCTCCTGAAAGCACACACCTCATACCTCTCATAATTTATTCATTCATAATGCATCAGAGAACGCATTCTCAAACTCAATGTTTTGACGACTTCACTATACTGCACTGTACATGTCCGCTGAGACAAAAATAGTGGGTTGGCACGGTGCTCGCTTTTCAACCTATAGTTTATTTATAGAGAGTTGTATTATATTCTATATAATACAACATATACATAGCTCTAAAATCTTTTAGGTGATTAGATAGATTAGTTTTATTTGTAAAGAAGCTTTATTTTGGTTATTCAAGCAGGCTAATGTCAGCATGATGACCATTTAAAGGAGCTGATGAGATATTGGCATTTTGTAAAGGCATGCATGTTGATTGGCTGCTTATTCTAAATGCTGCTTGTGACCTTTCCAGTCAATCATAGAAGAATATAGGGAGGCCCTACATGATGCTTTGGGATGTATTGACTGGTTTCAGCAGATGGTAAGAGCCATTTCAAATCCCGGTGGAGGCTGAGAGGGCCTAAACCACCCTTTGTTCCCCCACACACTCACACAAACACACTTCAGGGCTGACGCGATAAAATCAATCTTGCAGTGACAGTGCTTCCCCCAGCAGCCAGGGGCCTAAATTTATTGGTCTAAATTAGGATCTGACCCAACACCTTTCTCTCAGAGGAGGCAGGAAGTAGTACAATTTGGAAAAGCAAACATCGGACACTAATGTCAGCAAAATGAAAGTTTCCCAGCGGAGCCCCACAATATATTGTGGACTGATGTGGGGAAGTAGCCTCTTTAATCCTCAGATACTACATTAGCTTTTTGCCCTATGAACTACTTATCGGAAGGAACTGGAAGAGCTAACTGGTAACTGGCAAGATACCAGTCTGTAAATCAGTCAGTAATCAGTAACAATTAACAGCTACTCCCACAGGGGGGTGTAAAACCTACATGGTGAAGCTTACTGATCTAAAATAAAATAGAAATTATGCCTATCCTTTTTAGTATGCAGTAAGCCGTCTGTCAGTCATCAGACTTCTCAGTCTAACAGGACTGCAGTCTGCAAAATATACACTTCCAACCATGACTGCTGCCACTGTACCAGGGCTGATATTTTGTGCAATACTCCTGTACACACCTGTCACTTTACTCTCACTCTCAATCCTCAATTGTCATATCTTTTAAATAATGTAATACATCCTGTTGATATAGTATTCAGATCTATTCACACAGTGATGCCTCTCTTGACACAACCTTTTCACATTCATAAAGTGCAGAGTACACTTATAAATACTTTAGACAGTACACTAATACATATTTTCTTTTATTCTATTTTGTTATTTTATGTATATCACTCCAGGTTTTTACTTAAATTTTTATTTTATTGTATTTTATTTCTTTAGCTTATTTTTATTTATTAGCACTGTTACCACAACTAGTGCTCTACAGGCTGAGCTGACCTGTTTCTCTCATCCAACACATTGCGTTGTGCTGTTGACCTTGTGCAAAAATAATGAATAAATAACTATAGTTAACTCTGGCTAAGTCTCGGATAGTTAGAAGCTGCAGTTCTAAAAAATTAAACTAGCTGCTATAAACAGTTGAACTAGTTATCTTACAGTATCCTAACCAAGAAAGTGTTAAAATATACTAAGTAATGAATAATGGTTAAAGTTGAAACACTTAGTTAGGTAGTTAACATAAAAAGTAATGGACAAACAGTTCAAATCGTAAAACATTTCAAATATTAGATAAGGTTAAAATTGATGATGATTCAGCTATGATGAGGTAATGATACTTGATCTTCAGCTCATCTGATAAGGCAATGTAAGTCAGACAAAAAAGGAACAGTCATAATGTGTCTGATATTAATATGATACCTAACTATGGATCAAGGATTGGTGTAATTTATCTCTCTTTATTTTGCCCATAATTATACAGTGTCAGTTTTCTTGATGCACACAAGCCGTACTAGAAAACTGAACTGAAAGTGCGTATAGAGGTGTGATTCTGTGCCTCTTTAAATTCTACCATTTGTTTACTGTTATCAATATGCTTAATGAGCTGGAAAATAACCTGCATTCAAATTGCAGCAGTTGGTGTCCAGTTAATCCATTGCGGTGGTGAAAAGTGATTCATGATTGCTCAGTTCAAAAGGAGTGCTATGAAAGAAAAACTAACCTCCTTATTAAGAACTCCAAGCTATCATCCCCAAAGAACCTTCAGAAACTATTTGCCGTCTCTCAGAAAGCGTCTGGTTCGTTCTGGATCGAACATTTATGGGGGTCAGAATAAAACATTTAGTTCTTTCACAAGAGCAAGATAAGGTCAATAATTCTATCTATGCATTATCCACACTATTATGGATCATTCTGCTGCTCATGTAGCAGGAAATAACAATGGAAAAATGCATGGTCTTACCTTACTATTATGTCAAATGAAAACAGAAATCTGTTGGCCTGTACTTAAGAATTATAAGAAATTACTTATCTCTGGAGCACTGGCCTCTTCTGCTGAATGTTCAGCTGTTTTAGCTCTTTAGATTTTTCTTGAGTTTGTTTTCATACACTGTATGTATTGCAAAATGGTTTTATTATTATAATTTTATTTCAAGTATCACATACATTTAAAATGAAGTTACAGGCATGGTAAGTAAGGGATAATGTATAGCGAGCCAGGTCATTGGGTTGTTGTGATATAAACCCTGACAGAGTGGCGTGCTTATTGCATAACTATTTACAAGAGAAAAGAGAATATTTAGTGTCAAATTATTTATTTAAAAATCATTTTACTGAAAATTTAAAATAATTGTGGTTCCTCAGAGTTTTTGATCAGAACTGTGTCCATTTCAGTGGTCTGTTATACAGAAATAACAGAATGTAGAATAATCAACCAATCAGAATCGAGTATTACGTAATAAGCAGTGGTAATGAATGCCCATTAGACTGCTGACATTTTAACTAAAATGAAATAAGGAAAGCAAAGTAACGGCAAATATAATAGACAAATAAAATGTTCAAATCAGCTACATAAAACATTTCTATATGCAATTATTATAATAAGACACTGACTATGTGCTCTTATACAGACTTACCACGATTTAATCTCACGTTGAAGCTGCACTTAGTCTCACATCATTCGTTTGATTGTTGTTGCTGCTACATCCATTTAATTTCGTCTTTCACCATGCTGACTTCTTTTACACAAGAGTTTATTTGTCCACTACAGGTTGATATACCTGCAGTGAAAACTGGCAACATTTCATTTCATTAATAATGTGATACTTAATTGATGTCTGTGGGGAACTATGTCTACTTGCTTTCCTCCTCAACATGGGGTCAGATTTAAGCTTTGAACAGCAGCCCTGAAGCCGCAAAACTTTAATGCCTTGTTCAAAGAAGCAGAGGCACAACAAAGACATCTTAAATCTGTATTTTTGGAGAAAAGGTCCTCTGTAAATTTACCTTGTCACCGGAGGTGTCGTTATCTGTAGCACCTCGCCTTTTATCTGATCTGAACAGGATCCAGAGTTTTTTTTTACTTATATCAAATTACACAGTATTAGTTTAGGCAGGGTTGGTGGTGCAGCTGTTTTGGCTTTCAGCAACACTCGCATACATGTATTAATACCTATTGTACCTTGTACTAACTGTACTGTTATAATTACAAATCTGCAATCACAAAAAGCATTTTGTAGTTTACATTAAACAATTGCGTACTTTATTTTTATATATTCTGAAATGTTCCACATTATCTTTATTGAAAATTGTCCCAAAAATCTCCCAAGCACCCTCCCTACACAAAAAATAAAAAGAAAATTTAAAAAATGATAATGAAGATGATCATCAGATGATAATAGATAGATACATTGAATAAAAGATCGATTTTTTATGAAATGCATGCAGTCAAGATACCACCAAAGATACATTTAAATTTCCCATTTATCATCTGACATTTTATACGCATTACTTTCATGACAAAAGAAAAGAAAAGAAAAGAAAAGAAAAGAAAAGAAAAGAAAAGAAAAGAAAAGAAAAGAAAAGAAAAGACTCCTATACTTTTCAGTAGGTTGCTTATTCATAATGCTGTTAACTTCAGTCCAACATGGGTCAGCATTCAAATGCTCCATTTACTTTCCCATTGAGAAACCGATGCCCCATTAACTCTACAAAAAGAATAACAATATTCTCTTGTGCCCTCCTTACAAGGAAGGCAGGAGCTCTGTGAACCTAAGCAGCACACGTCCATATAAAACAGTGGTTTTCAGGTGTATATATGCTTCACTGGCTTCCTCACACCTGTGCTTTAGTACCATTACTCTGGCAAATCATTCAATCTGAACTCCCTGTGGGTCTAATTAAGCCAATAATTCAAGCCCTTTCTGTCTGGCTATGCAGTTCCAGCTTGTAGAAAGGGTAAAAATGCATTAGAGAGATGACAAACCAAGGTAAACCCCGAGAGCCAGGTAATAGACAGCCTTAGACACTTGTTATGATACATGTCAGTGATACCAGACACCTGGCTCCACCCCTGCAGCGGTGTTTCCACAGCGGCAGCTTGGCAGGGTGCTGGAGGAGGTGAACCCTGCCTGTCTGCTGGATACTCCTCCTCTGCTCCACAGATGACCAGCGCAGCGTAAGGAAAAGCCCAAAAGGAGCTCCGATGGTATGAGTAGCATTAGATGCTCCCCTCCACTTTATAGCATGACTGCTGCTGCCCTTGACGTCTGAAACATGTACTGGATTAAAATATGTATCAGCACTTATTGGTAAGACAATAACTCTGCCTCTCCCTGTTTCGATTTCTTAGTTTTCCTTTTCAGGAAACATTGACGAAATCTCAGATCACTTCGCATTGACATTTCAAGGGGAGGAGACGTATCAAGGCATTGGTATGAGCATGATAGTATGAATGGTATCCACTGCCAACAGCATCTCAAGCACGATCCCAGTCCATCAGGCCATGAAATATTCATCCATAATTCCAAAATGTCTGTCATGAATACTGTACAGCCCTTTCCCCTCCTGAATCCTGGAACACACTAACAGCAGTATGGAGCCACATCGTTGTAGGATATATAATGTTTTCTTGCTCAAACTGGATTTTTTTTTTTAGATGTGTTTAGGATGCAGTGTAGTAATACCACAGCAGTGTGTAAGAATAGAGCCTGCAGAAAGTCTCATTGCCTCAGTATCGTGTTTCCTGATAAGGCAGAGCTGTCACAGTCACATACTGTGTGCAGCAACATGTTTCTGTTGCACACAGCTCTGAATTCAAGCCAAATCCCTCAACTACCTGCCATCGGACATGGTACAGTTACCACAGGCCGTAGATATCCGCTTCCTTAGCACCCATTAGCAAGCAGCCAAGGATTTATCACTAATGTCAGGGAGGCATTAGCAGACCTAATGAAATTTCACGTTGTTCTTCAAGCAATATTATCCCTGTGACCCTACTCTTTTCACTACAGCAAGGTTTAACTGCTGAATGTCAAACAACTGGCTAAGCCTGTGGCATCAAGCTTAGTTACATTTTTTTTTTTATCTGTGCTCATTTGGATTTGTGTTCCTCTCAGAATAATAGAAAATAATGACAACCCCCCAGCCCCTTTCAGTCTGAGGTGGGCTGCAAGTTAATGACATCGGGCCATGTTGCGCTTGGCTGCGTCCCCACACATAATTACGGTCTGATTGTCACAAAAATCGCCTGCACTTGCCACTATAGCTGCTGTAAATCCCCCGGCCCCCCTCCCCTCAAGATTAACGAAAAGGCAAATTATCTTTAGTGCACTGGGGCTCCAACCATAACTGCCCTAAAATGAGTAATTAAAATTTAGCTTCATAACGATAGGTGCAGTCTGGAAATTAATTGCCATGCCTAAAATACAAATTCGCATTTTGCATTAGATCCTCTGCCAGAGAGAAGATGTACAGTAGTAACATGTAGTGATAGTGCACTCACTGTATATATTTGTGTAATATTAGTGTTTTTTTTAAATGTGTGGCTGTATGAACATGTCGCTATTAATTTTATAAGCTATAAACTTAATAGCATATGAAAGGTATAAATCTAAAAGCCTGTAATGTCCCCTTTGTTTCTTGTACAGACTGTATAATTTGTTAGATCTTCCAATAAAACACAATAATTTGTTTGATAATCTTCAATGAAGAATGTTTAAAAGACACATTGTCCATGACTGTGTTGGCTATGCACACAGTTTTTGCTTTGTCTGAGAATAGACTTCCTCTGTGGTCATCAACACATAGTCCTTTCTGGCTGTGTTTTCTCTCCTATAGAGGCTGTTCTTCTGGTGCAACACTGAGCGTGTGAGCTTTCCATTTTTAAAAAATCAGTCGTTGTAAACCACTTTTCTGGAAGTGAGAAAATTCGGCTGGATTTGCCGCCACCCACGACATTAGGCAGCCTTCAAATTCAGGCTGTGAGATGTGGGTGAGTGGATCCTTGACCACATTCTGGGTTGGGGCAACTGGAGTTCATATCAAAGAGAATCCTCTACATGTGCGGCACATGGAGAGGTGGGGCAGCTCATTGACGGGGGCTTGAGAGGCTTTTAAGATTTTTTTTTTTTTTTTTTTTTTGCAGCGGGGGGGAGACAAGCAATTAAAACTCTGAGCAGGTTTGACATTGAATTTTTTCTGTTAGTGGTTTCCTTCATCTCAGCTGTCTCTTAAATCGAGCGTCGAAATGGAGCCACTGTTACACAACACTGGGACAACTTGTCTGTGGTGAGGAGATACATGGAGGGCTTGGCAAACTGTAAAACCAGGACACACACACATACACACCTCCCTTGTCCCACCTTTCCCTCCTGCAGACCTCTCCTGGGACTTACCTCCAAGTTCAGGTGGTTGGTCGTCATGGTAACTGCAGAGAGTGAGGGCTATTTGCATTGTTTCTGCTTTCATCTCTAAAACCATGTCATTATCCATACAGTACAGGTACTTGTGTTTATTTGTATGCTCAAGCCTGCCTGATTGTCAGTCTATTTGTCTGTCCGCCTGCTTGCCTGCCTCTGTCAGAGTCCGCCTTCCTCCTCAACTGCTCTCTTCTTTTTTCGAAGTCGATCTGTGCATCACCCATTCATTTACAACATCTGCCTCTTTATCCCATGCACAGATGGAATACAACATGTATCTGCACCCACTTTGTTCTGCAGCCATTCTCCATTAACTACTAAATTACCACAACACACACACGCACGCGCACACAGAGGCGCATGATGAGGGATTCATTTAAATTAGTTACTTACACACCTGACAGCCCCCCCCCCCCCCCCCCAAAAAATGCAGTTTCTTGTGTTGTGCCTTTGTCACGTGACTGAACATTAATATTATATGTAAAATGTGCCGGGAAACAAGCTTGATGACAATAACGTGATCTCGGTGCTTAGAGGAACACACAGGTTTTGAGGAACACTTCTGACATCTGCTGGTCATGATGTGAACACCACTTCAATTAAAACTTCAAACCACACATACGTAAATGGCTTGACGGTGGCAGGTGGAAGCGGATACAGTAAATGTGGTAGGCTAACTCACTAATTAATGCATTGTAGGAGAGACGTGCAATTCATCATCATAAAACTTGCAAATATTGAAATAAAGCTTACATTTGCGCATATTCTGTTATTTACAATAGCCATTTCAAAACCAACGGTGCATTATGCATTAAGTCAGCTTACATCTGCGTCAAATTGTACAGCACATTGTAGCACTACACATGCGAAATACATGAATAATAATCCAAACTATGTATGCACAATCTGCCACCCATTGACCATTTCTGTTCAAGCAAAGCACATGGTGATTATGCTCTAAATCTCAGTGCTAAGACTGCTGCCTGTGAGAGATTGCAGCTAAAAATTAAAATAATAAAATCAGGCTTGCTGCTGCACCAATTGGGGGAATTCATAAGCAATTAAAATTGTTTTTTTTTTTGTTTGTTTAACATGTCTCTCATGTCTCCTGTACTGTAAATGTAAAGATGTTCAGTATTAAAGTGCCGTTATTGGATGTGCAATCATCTGTCAGGAAAAACTCTACCTGGAGAGCAAATATCTCTCTCTAGACTTTATGTGTTATCATATAAAAAAGGACATATTAAGGCTTAAGAGACTTGTGTTTTAATCTATCCATATACTCTATATGTTTGAGCAAGATGAAAGAATACACAGAGGACTGTGAAAAGGCCCTGGAGCCTACAGTGTTTTATTATGAGCCTGGATATATGCCAGTATTTCATGAGAGAGAGAGAGCAGCTGTTTGCTGAATTCACATATCCATATCCAACCACTCTGTGTTTTGTCTATACCGATTCCCACCTTTCCACAGCATGGTTCATTTTAGAATAGCGGTGCTCTATAAAGTCATCGCTGGTGGAAAAGCCAATTTAACCTGCAAATGTTTTGTTTCTCTCAAAACATCGGCCCAAAACAACAGTCAGCAAGACAGACTTTAAAATAGAAATAATAAGGCATTCAGTTTAAGTAGAATGTGGTGGCAGTTCAGGATGGAGGAGTGAATTTTGAAAAGTTATAGCGGTCGGCTATTTGGCAGCGCCATGCTTTTTTTTTTTTAGTTCCTGACTCAGTACATTTCCACAATCTAGCATGACTTCACTGAGTATATAAACTCTCAGATATATTACATTCATTCCCATACAAATTCATTTCTTCGGGCATTCACCCATTTGAGGATAGCAGAACAATACTGACCTCACCAACGTGTTTAGCAAACAGTTTGCATATCCAGCAGACATGGAGCAACATTAACATTCATTTAAAGTTGTGTTTCTGTCCACCGGGGAAAGTCCAGTATTCATTTTATTTATTTATTTATTTTTTTTAGTTTGAGGGAAATATCAAACTATTTAGCTGCTAAATGCTCTAGGAAGTTAGCTCGCTAACTATTTCCATCTGCTGTTTGGCACTGAAAGCTTTTGTACCTGCAAAAACAAGACTCTTGAGAGCATCGAAATAGTAGTTAGTTGTAGGCTGTAAAACCAAAACAGTAGGCTAAAAAAAGCTACAACGCACTGTAGCACTGAGGAAACTTATCTGTGGATTTATCACTACAAACATCCCCTATCACATCTATAAACAACTAATTTTAACCATGTATTTGACATAGCGTTTACCGGGGGGTGAATGTGGCCGGGTCTCTTAAACATCCACTATTGTTATTGTAGCCATTCTTGGAGAAAAGTAAGTGAGGTAGTTGGACTGCCTGGTAAGTGCTGAAAATGTGTGTCTGTTACTGAATTTTAGTAGTATAGCAGTGCTTCTCTCTCTAGTCCCTGTCTTGCATACATTAGCCGGGCAGTGCATCTCTTGGTCTGTCTGTGTGGGCTGTGTTCTGTAACTTTGTGCGTGACAAAAGTGAAATAAAGTAAAATACAACACTTTGTTATGTTTGATAAATGGCAACAGGCAACAGAAAGGCGTGTGGTCATGTGTTCATATGCTGCTGCTAGAAAGAACAGCGTGGACTATATATGGGCTCCTCATAGGCGCACATTATTTTAAAACAAGGAAATTATTCTCAGTCAAGATTTTGTTACAAGTCTGGACAAATACAAGATGGAAAGCAGTGGATTAACACTGACTGGTGATCAAATATTGAATTTAATATGTTGAAAATGTATCCTATTGCAAGACCTGGACTAATTACCCCGAAGCAGGGAGCCAAAACTTCACAGAAACGTGCACTCACACAAAGCTTTGATTGTCATCAGCTGCAGTTTTGCACACTGCCATCAGTATCTAGAATGTCTTTGATGAGGTTTCTTGTGTTCAGAACAGAGAGTTGTCCCACTTTGTTACTTTTTTTAAATTATAGAAATCAGGTTTTATAGTCTATGTGTACACTTACATGCACTTAACCCTCCACCACCCCACCCCCAACCCAAAGTAGCAAGTCCCAATTTAGCATTTATGAAGAATCCTTTAAGAGTTTTGATATAAGAGGAGACATTTCTCAAGTATGAATGACTATTTTGGGAAGAAAATCTATATTTAAGGACAATGGAGTTTATAGGCTAAAGGAACAAGCAACAACTAACTTATTTTCTATATATACACACGTGTAAATACATTCTACCCTCCCACTGATACATATGCATATGCTTCATTGAGCAGATCATGCCACAGGACCAGTGGACCCACAAAGAAAGAAAACTCATGGGACAGTGAGTCATAGAGTGGACGCTTCAGACAAGATGTGAGGATATGATGGGCGGTGGAGAAACATGTGCTGGCACTGGGAGCTTAATCCGTCTTATCGATGACAGGTCAGTGTCTCTGTGGAAGCCTACGATCGATGGCACTTGACCCCCTTAAATAGCAGAAGTGCCGACATCCCTCTCGTCTCCACGTCTAGCCCAATCAGGATTGATTGCAGCAGCACTGCACTCCTCCATGGACAAGTGACTGCCGTTAGTTCCTCATCTTTAATAATGATGATGCTGCACATTGATCCCATAACAGCTGCCTGTTGTGCTGAGGAGTGGCTGGAAAATCACTGTTTGCCATTGTACCTGATTGTACAGTAATCTCTCATTGAATCAACACACCAAGTCTCACACTATGCGGATGCAATGACAGATAACTGTAACTGTTCTGTTCTGTCATTCGTACCATTCATGCTTTTTAAAACTTTTATGGCACAACCTTCAAATCTTTCTACAAACCTTCAACACTTTCAGCTTTCGCTACTTCTACATACCTTCAGCTACAAACTTCATTCAAAGTTTAAACTTTATTACAATGTTCTACTCTTTTCAGCATGTCAGACTTTATTACACTATTCTACTGTTTTTCAGCTCATTTCACATTTTGCATCAGGCATTTCAGCAGCAACGCATTTTCCGTGGGAAATGCAGTTTTCTAGTTATACATGTTCTTTGTCATTTTCTCACGGTTAGCCAGTGGACACTGGCAAACTCATCTCTTTATCATCCTTTGAGTTAATTTGTTTAGTACTCAAGAACATCTAATATATGCACTACATAAACAACCAGGATCCTCAACAACCTGGACCACACTGAATATGGGAACAGTTGGTACACATGATAATAATAATTACAATAATGGAGGGATGGATGGATGTATGGATGGATGGATGGATGGATGGATGGATGGATGGATGGATCAACTTCACTCAAATAGTTAGTTTCTTGATTAATGTAATATTGCCTTAAGGACAGTTGCCTTAAATGGAAAAGTCATAATCTCCAAGTCAAAAGTCAACTTGACCAGGATAATCGCAGGAATGATGACCAAAAAAAGTATCAAAAACTAATTTAATCTCCTAAAAAAACTTAAGCATTGTAAATAAACAAATCAATCGATTATACAATAATACTTTTCTACAACTTACAGAAAATTTCATAGTTTGTGACCTGGTTTGTGTGAATGTTCTGACCTAAAGGACTTGCTGATCGTTTTCCAAATAGAGTGTAGAGGAGGATGGTGTCTTATAGTTTATATTTGTCAAATAAAGAGCACCTGTTCAGTGTCCTCACAGGGCCTCCTAACAATGCCATTGACCTTTTCTCTGACACCGACTGTATTTCAGGTCGCACAAAGCTCAAACAGCCAAAGCTGGAGCCCTGGAGATGCGGAGTGTGTGCCATGATTAACGCTCCTCTCTCCCAATCTCTGACAAGCACAAGGGCCACTCTACCCGTGTGATACACTTCTTCCCAAATTGAATCCTCTCGTCTTTTTTCTTGTGATGCAATCGCGCTTGCTAGCCCTCCTCACACACCTATGCTCTTTTCATTTCCAGCAATAAAGTATTATGTGTGAGCTGACTTCAGCAGCAGCTCCCAAAATGCATTTGCCAGTTTTGAGGTCAACACGGGTATTCATCAGCGCTGTTCCCCCCGCTGAGAATGTAATGATCAAAGTTTGTGTGCCACAGGCATAGCACAATTTACAGCACCCCAAGTGCCCTTGCCCATCACTCTATGTGATGCTAAGCTTATCATTGTTCAGACCAATTATATGACCCGGTGAGAAGAATACGATTGCCGTTCTGTACCAGTGGTTTGCCAAATAAATAAGTGCTTAATGACCCACTCACTCCCCCTTTTCAACTTAATTAGGAGGGGAACAGATTCCCTGGATGGATGACTCTAAGTGACTGTGAATCTGAAGCAGGGGACTCAGTCCTTCATTCATTGTGTGTATTGGTTTGTTCTGCAGCTGCTTGATTGCTGCCGAAGCTACTTAACTATAACTGACCACCAGCAGACCCAGCTGTGTGTCTGCAGCCGTTTGAGCATCCTGCTGCAGCGTGTCCAAGAGAAACAGACGACACGATCATGTCACCACTTCTGCGAGTCGCTCAACTGCGTCTAGTAAATGATACTTAGATCTTTGTGTGAGTGTTTTATCAATGGATTGAAATCAGATATATTGGACGATATTTTTTCAGAATCATAATCAGAATCAGAAATACTTCCTATACTTCCCATAATCCCAGGGGGGAATTATTTTTGTTAGAATACTCCAGGTGTATAAACACCATATGTTAATTATGTTTTAGAGTGACTGTCAGCGACAGAAAATGAAGAGTTGCAGTAGGCCAAAAAATTCTGCATCTTGCAAAAAACACTCGTAATTTGTCATGTTTGTTGCCAAATATGACTATGACTATAACATGTATCATCGGTGTTAGACAAGACAAAAATAAATAAAGACAACAAGACACGAATGACAACAAGTGAATAAATTGTCAACAAAAGTGTCTGATGCAAGACAGACAGTAAATTGCTGGCATTTATTGTTGACTTAATTGGTTCTGTTTTTAAAAAACCCTCCCAGAAAACGGTGCGCACAATAAACATCACAGCCGTTCACTTTCATTACTTGAAATCCTTGAAAAACATCAGCCTCTGTTCCTCATTTATCTGCACAACCCACGAGGATTTCATGTTCAACACAGCAGAGGACAAAATTTAACAGCATCTGAGAATAAATAGAACAAGATTAGGGTGCTTAACGTAAAAGGTGGTTTTCTTTTGTCCTTTGTGCCAGGCAATTACATGTTTGTTCAGTGACAGCTGGCTGGATGGACTTCTTCGTGTTAAAGGCTTCTGTATGACTCAGAGCGTTGTGTGGCTCCCATTGAAGCGCATGCTGTTTATGTCTTGACATCATTACCTTTCTTCATCACTGTGTTTTCATGCAAAGTCAGGCTTTGCAGTGGTTGCATTCGTAAGTATTTTAGCCTCATCGTCTTTTCTGTTGCTTTACAATAAGCTCCTAAGTAGAAACCAAGGAAGATATAATGATCAATGAATGATGAAAGGGTGTTAGCATTTTAAAGTATCGAGAGCATATAGGCCTTTGTCATGGCAGACATTTTGACTTGCCATAGAAAGTAAAACACAGGTGTTTCTCATAAAGCGGTGTCTTCGTTATCTTCAAGTGCTCCAGTGAGCTGCCCGTGAAACTGAAGCAGCTATATGGAATTCAGCCGACCTGTGCTTTTCCTGCTGTGACATGTCAAAATGTCTTGAGTGAAAAAGGCCTATTAGATAAATGTCGAAGTTCAAACTCTCAAACAGTTAGGCGTGTGATATCGTTAGCATAATCGATGCATCTGCGCAATCAGCTGGCACACCTGGTTCTAATGGCTAAAAAACTGTGACCGATTTGCATCTTTCTCACTCCTCTAGTAGTTTGGTTGCACCTCTTAGAGATCTTACTTTTTATTTCCATGTTTCTTTTGATGTATTTTTGGGTCATTTTGACTTTATTTCAAGTTCACAGCAGACATATGCCAGCAAATGTGGGGAGAGAGAGAGATGTTGAGAGACAAAGGCAAACTGGGAACATTGTGGTTCAGGGTCAAGGCCTCAATGAAATCTTTTTAAAAGACCTTTTGCACAGCTGCAATATTGACGTGAAATAGTACGTTTACCTTACTGTTTCAAGTCAAAACGGCTGCCATTACATGAAGTCTGGTAACATAGAGTTTGATGTAACCTGCAGGTCTAATCAGCCACATTCATTGGAAATGCCCGTGCAGGTCTGCAAGCCTTAATGCTATTGATCAAAGTTCATCTATTCAACCTCTGTCTTCTGAAACATCGTGCAATGTTTAAAATACATGAAATATACATTTTCACAGAAACAGAATCAAATGTCTTTCTTAAATTCCCTAGAACAATACAAAATCTACTTTATAACAATGAATACACAAGCGAAAATTGGAGATTGAAGATTGGTCAGTTTACAGAATGGAGGTCATGGCCTCTTTAGCAAACGCTTCAATCATATCACCACAGTGTGGCTGATTAGGGTCATAAATCTTGAATAATGAGGCTACTAATGTCTTATTATTGTAACAAATATCAGGTCTCTATCATGGACCATCTCACATGAATGTTGAAGAGGAATAATCGTCCCTAATGAATAATCAAGTAATTAAAAATTTAGTAGTTTAACTAGATTACAGTCCTATGAAGATGAGATTCATTTATCATTCAAATATGACTGAGTGTGAAAAAAACAAATGAAGGAAACAGCATAGAGTTGTGAGGTATTGATAAAACATATATATTTCCCTTAAACCAGAGATACTTTCTATATTATTATATAATACATACATGTAACTAATTTTATAGTTAACATGGATAACGCATGACAAGTACACAATACTATAAATAATCGGTGTTTTCATGCAGCAGCACAAATAAATCATCTGAATACAACAACGGTTCTTGAGCTGAACAAACAGTAATTAACCTTTAGTCCAAACCAACTGGAAGCAGATCACTATACTGCTTTATCCAAATTGTGAATTGGTGGCTTAATGTTTTCCTGGGGATTATTAAATGTTGCATTATGATTCACATCTCATTAAAATTGTAGCCTTTCAAATTCTCAATTTTTAATTAGCATATTTGGTTGCCACCAGGAGTCCCAGCTGCTTCTTTGTCTTTATGGGTGACAGCAGCTGTCCTCTGAAAGCTGCACATGATGTGGTCTTATGTGCAGAAGAGACAGAAGATGCTGTAGATTCCTGCTTTATGGGCTCTTCAGGTTTCAATATCACCTAAATTATTTACATGACGGACAAAGATAGCACTGTATCTAACAGTATCTGAGAGCTGATGAATGGAGCAGATCTATCCACGCTGAACCGCAAGTCTCTCTCATCATCTTTTGGCTGATATAAAGTCAGAAATCCTTGCTTGTTTGACAAATAAAAATACACAGCAGACGGCAATGTAATGTATTGCTTTTCATCTAACAAATCCAAGCTGCTAAGCATCCAGGGCCAGACTAGCCCAACAGAGCTCAGATCCTCTCCAGATATGCTGTAGAAAATGAGTATTCAGGAGCGTTTTAGAGATTCAAGTGGATTGGCCTGTAGAGCCGCCCAGCAGCAGACATATCTCTTCTCAGTGGACTACAACACCATCTTCTTCTTCTTCTTCTGGATAAATGTCACAGCATCCAGAGGAAAAGGTGTGTGAAGATTAAGTTTATGAACACAAATATGCCAAGGGCTGGGCCTTAGTCCAAGTCTCCCACTCTCGCACACACACACATACACACATATACACACACACACTCTCAGCCAACACCACTACTGCTGTTGCAGTCCAGCTGGCGCTGAAAGGGCCGCTTTGAAGTTGGTAGAGGCTAAAAAATCTGCTGGAATTGCATGAAAGGTGGACGTTGTGAGCAATTCTCCCTGTTGTGAACATATTTTAGCAACTGAGCTGGAGATAATGTTGAGACATTTAGAACAAAAACATTTAAATGGTCGCAAAGTCTCTTAAGATCTTTTTATTATTATTATTTGTAGCAGGACCACCACTCAGGACAGAGCAGCCTGGACACTTGTATGACAGCTGACAGTATGACAGATAGCAATGAAATATTGAGAACATTTGTATTCAAGTCTTTGCGTATTTAGACATTTAGTAACATTTAGACAAACAAAACATCTCCACATTCATACTTTACATTTTTAAATGAGTATTAAGGCATCTTGCATGCACTCAACAATGTTAAACAAGCACTGTAATGATCGCAGACTGCTAGTTGGTGGTAATTATCTCATTAAAAAGACTTTAAAAAAACATGAAATGGTGTCTGCTTTCATTCTGGAAATGCGTGTTCATCAAGTGGGCAAGTGATTAACTTTATTTTTTCTTCCATTTGTACAAAAAGATGTTTAATAAAATGTTCGTGGGAACCACATGAACCAAATCATTACCACTAAAATGTGTTTGTTTCAAAAAAATTCTTCTTTATTCTCAAATTCTGGGCTCACATGCCTCCACAGGGTCTGTAACCAGGCCTGACTCCCATTTTCACAGTGCAGGTTATTCTTTAAGTCTGGATCTGAATGAATCGCTGATCAAAGACCATCTGACTTTACACAGTTGGAGACCCGAGCTCCATCCCTGATATGAAAGAGGAGTGATCTCTGACACCTGTTGATCGAACTGAAGAACTACAGCCACTTCTAAAACGAGCTATTGATACTGCAACTCCATCCAACACAGCAGAAAAGATGGTAGCACATGAGGATGAGAGCGTTCTAGGAAGCCTCTCTTTGCGGAGGGTCATGCAGTGATGAAGAATCACGTTGTTCCTTAAATACTCCTAAAAATTCCTGAAATAGACAAGATTCACGTTCTGTCCAGTTGATAAACGGTTAACTCTCTTAATGTGACAACTCTGTGGTGCATTTCAGATATCCAAGGACCAGTGAATTCCTGCCCTGATAAGCTGTCAGGGGTCCTTCTCTGTCTACAAATCGTGTGCATGTATATGTATATCTGTGTGTAACTGGGGATTGAGAGAGAGAGAGAGAGAGAGCAGACAGCCTCAAGGTTATATGCCATTAAAAACAAGACTGCATAAATTCAGCCTAATAATTCATAATAATGACTCCCCTGTTTGTTGGTTGCTTGTTTATCCCACATTCATTAACATGCCATCCTCACGGTGCTCATTTTACAAAATGTCTTATGAGTGGGAGTGAGGGAGAATGATGATTAGAGGGCATATGGAAATGATTATAACCTGCTAAAGTGAAAGTATCCAAGATCCACAGCACTCACATTAAAACCCCTCATGAACAGTGTGGATTAAGTAAGTGAATTAGTAAGTATAAGTGTAGAGCGTGTGTGTGTGTGTGTGTGTGTGTGTGTTCACTATCTGTGCTTCGTCATGTGGAGCTCTCTTGGCTCTCTTTCAGTCTCCTTGGCCGTCACTTCCTTCATTCGTGATATGAGACTCCTGTGGTGCCCTTGAAAGTAGAGCCTTGATTTTTTTTTTTTTTTTTTCAGTTTTTAAGGCACCCTGCCCTTCCTCAACATCGTTTTGTTCTTATATGTGATTAAAAATGGATTAAGTTATGAATCAAAGCACTAATACATTTTGAATTTTGAATGCCCACTGTGAAGTTACAAACTACAGGAGGAGATAATGAGAAATGACAGCATTATCAGGAAGCAATGTTCTCAAAGTAGAAGGGCACAATACCAACTGAAGAGGTCCAGCAAGTCCAAAAATAATTTGTCGACTTCAATCTATCATAATGCTCTTTTAACCAAACTTTTCAGTCCGGCTTGACACAGGGGATTAAACAGACATTTCATCTATTTCCTTTCAGTGTGCAATAGTCAGCGTGGTATTGTTGGACATTTTTGACTTACTTTTTTAAAAAGTGTGAAGGTGACAGGAAATGTGGGGAAAGAAAAGAGCATGTTTGATCTGAGGACTGCCTCAATCAAACACACACAGTCAGAAACGTATATATATATTATATAACCTTGTGTCTCTATCAAATGTTGACTCAGTCCTGAAGTGAAATGACCAACAGAAAATAAGCAGCCTTGTGGTTTCAACCAGACATCAACACGTTATTTTTTCTGATTGCAAAACCTTCAGGAGTGTAGAGATGTCAGCATAGCGCGTATAGCAGTATATAATCCAAGTTAGATATTCATTCATTTGACTTTGGAGTGCTTTCTCAAAACTCAATCAATGTCTCTTGACTAAATTTGACAAAATAATCAGTCAGAAATATCAGGGAATTGACCGTAAATAGCAAAATGTTAGAATCTGAGAAACATAAAGGATTATTCTGAGTAAACTAATCCTTCACTAATTAACACACATGATCATAAATCTTATTAAAATTGACAACTGAATCAGCACATGAGAAGGAGGTCGGGAGGGTGGAGTGTTGGTATGAGCAACAGTGACGTAATGATTGGATGTTAGGAGCCACACAGCTGCAAATTAGCCAGCGTGGCTTCAGAGGCCTGTCTGAGCTAATGATGTGCTTGATTTTGTTTAATTAGAATTGGCAGTATTTACATGAATAATTAAAAGACTTTACATGAGTAGCTGAAATGCGATGCTATGTAACAATGGTGTAATTTGACCAGTGAGTGGACTGAAGGTTGATTGGAAAACCCCTATTTAGTTTTAAAGAGGTAACCGTTCATGTCAGACAGTGATGGAAAGAAGTCGTTCTATGCTGCTGAGCTGCGGCTACGGTGAATAATAAAACAAAGAGACTCTCAGAACACACTCAGTGCCCCTGTTTCCAATTACCTCAAATGCCACACTGGTGTGTTCGTTCTTGAACTCACTCCCTGAAAATGTTACTTTATGTGAAAATGGCAAGTAAACAACATTTGACTCCAATCGCTGCTTCCACCACTTTCAGTAATGACTGCAGGCTTAGTCTGACTCAGCCCTGATGTGTTTTACTGATGTTTGTGTGCTTCCATGTTGCGATTTGTTGTTTCATGTTGGTTGTTTTTCTTGGTTTGGGTTGTTGTGTATTGTTTTCTATTGTTTCATGTTAGATTGTGCTATTCCGTGTTAAACTGCGTGGTGTCACACTGTGTCATGTCATTCTGTGTTGTGTTGTGTTGTGTTCATCGCACTTTCCTTGTGTGCTCTGATAACCAGCAGGATGCTGACAGGTCAACAGCCTCCCACCCAGATTTAAGAAGCACCTTGTGCCTAAAAAAGGAGCCTCTAACAACATACAGTGACAAAGTAGGTGAAGGTGACAGCGTGGGGTGCGATCACACCTACAGTCCTACAGTCTGTTATGCCACGTCCGTAGGTCTGAGTGACACTGTGGTACTCTAAAAAAAGAAGAACCAGCCCATCTCCTATAATAACTGTTTGCATGTCAAAAGGCATCCTCTCCAGTATTTTCATGTGTTGTCTCTGTATGCTGTCCATAAATGCACAAGCATAATAGCGAGGATAAAAAGTGTTTTAAAGTTTATCTCAGAAGTGTGGAAATGACCTTAGAGTAAAACTCTCTGATCCTGCTCAGTGTTAACATGACCTCAGTCGTCTTCAGGTGTACTGTTATATAGTTTGTTATGACTGAATATGTAATCTGAGCCAACTAAAGGGAACTGCTTCAAAATGAACAGCAGCTCTCAAAGACAATCTTGTACTTTGTACTCATATCTGAGTTACATAACAGGGACGGGGGGTCAGGAAACAGTCATGAAGAGAGACAAAATGACCACCAAGAGATGTGAAACAACCACAAAGAGACACAAAACGACCACCAAGAGAAGGAAAACAACTACAAAGAGACACAAAATGAACACAGAGACACAAAACAACCATCACGAGATGTAAAACAACCACAAAGAGACATTCAGCAACCACATAGACACAAAATGACCACCAAGAGATATAAAACAACTAAAAGGAGACACAAAACAATCAGGAGGAGACCATTAAAGGCAGCAAAACAACTACAAAAAGACACAAAATGACCACCAAGAGACTTTTGCAATCTCTTTTCTACATTGCAGTGTAACACTGAAGACATCAAAAATATGAAATAACACACAGAATTATGTGCCAAACAAAAAAAGTGTAAACAAAGCAAAATATGTTATGCACCTAGAGGTGTGTTTTGGGTCATTGTCCTGTTGAAAAACAAATAAACCAGATGGGATGGCATGTCGCTGCTGAATGTTATTATAACCGTGTTGCCAACCGTGGGAACCACACATGCAGATACTATCAGTTCTCTTTCCCTACTTCTCACAAAGACATGAGGGTTTGAACCAAAAACCTCTAATTTGGATTTATCAGACCAAATTTCCACTGGTCTTTTTCTTGTGTCTTCTTGTTGTTCTACCTCAGTATTGTTTAACAGTTTGACCATGAAGGACTGAATCACACAGTATTGAATGCTGTGAAGCTTTTATGTGGGCTCTAATCTGAGGTGCCGTTAATTAGCTATTTCTGAGGCTTGTAATTATAACGAACGTATCCTTTGCAACAAAGATAACTCGCCATCTTTCTTTCCTGGGGCAGTCCTCATTAGAGTTGGTTTTGTCATAGTGTTTGATGGTTTTTCCAACTGCCCCTAAAGACAGATTCAAAGTTTTTGACATTTTCTGGATTGACTGACCTTCACGTCTTAAAGCAACGATGAACTGTCTTTCCTCTTTATTTGTTTGAGAGTTTTTGTCTTACTACAGTAGCTGAGCTATTTACTGTATTCCAGCATTACCAACCACTTAATTTTTATGCTTTCATTGTTAAACTACAATTTAGAAAGTTAAAAAAAATAAAATAAAATAAAGGAAAAACAGTAAACAGTTGTTAAATTGACACTTGTGACACAATGTAACCATTAATACTGTACTTATTATTGTGGAGAACCAGGCTTTAAATGTGTTTTAACATATTGACCCCTTTCTTTAAACAGAATAAAATGCTATTCAACAGAGTATTATATAAAGAGTAATTTCAGCACTGGCTGTTCCAGCCATGCTAACAATTTCGATAAAGCAGGCTGACTGGAAAATTCACAGCTAATGCTTGAAAAACAGCATTAATCTAACAATCAACTCAGCACAGGTATTAGAATATGTGTACCCACTTATTTTTCACATTCTGTCAAGCAATTATGAAATTTTTATATGATGTCACTCTCTGTATGCTTTTTCTTGGGAAACGTCTCCCTGCTGTGCCTGACCTTCTAGGTGTGATTTGATGCACAGCGTGGTGGTTCGCATGAAGACGTGTGCTTATTCACAGAGGTCCGCTTGCATGAATTAGCTCCTGTCAGTGTTTTTTTTTTTTTTTTTTTTACAGGGTTAAACATAGTAGAACTTGACACTGTGGTTGGGTGAGAGGCTGGCAGAGACTTGGTAAACAGTTCTGGACAGTAACATCTCCAGGGAGCTGAGCGTGTGTGTGTGTGTGTGGGGGGGGGGGGGGGGGGTTGTTACAAAGCAGCAGCAGTGAGAAGGAGGTGCTGCTGCTGGGTTGACATGGGTCACAGTGGCAGGGTGGAGGAGTGGGATGAGAAAGTAGTAAATGGGGTCAGGGTCACTGACAGCAGAGGAGATTCAGCTAAGGATGGTGGTGACACAAGGCTTTTCATTTGACACATTGGTGTAAATGGGACCTTGGCTTGTTGTTGTGTTGTCTCTTGTGATGGGTTTGTAAAAGCAAATGTGGTTTTACAACAAAGAGCCTCTGTTGAATTTGTATTAAATCGTTTTTCCTCCACTCTGACATGCCACCCAATGAAAAGAGCTTTCCAGTGAAACAACAAACACAAGCATCCAGCCTGAGCTTCATCTTCTTCCGTGGATACAGGCTGTGATGCTTGTTACTCACTGCAGAAAGACTTAGTTGTACCATTATTTGATACAGATTCACTGCTGCTCTCATGAAGCAACCTCACAGTTAGCCTATAGAAATGAAACTAACTGGACTCATGTTCAACATGTGCCATAAAGCTTTTAAGTCTTTATGTCACATCTGGCTGTTACAGACATGAGCTATACCGAACAGCTTTTGCACTTCTGCCTACTTTTGCAGGTTGGGTTGCAATTTACAACATTAACAAACTGCACTGTACCAATGAAAAGCCACATTTTTAAATTGTTTTTTTTTTTTGTACTGGAAAAGCCAATTATGTCCTTTAAGGGCTATTTGCACATCAGATGCACATGTTCATATCTGATCCTATCCTGTTTGTTTTCTAATTGTAATCGTTGGTGCATTTGACTGATTTTGGTTGGATTGATTAACATGAATAATGTTCAGTAGCACAGTTGCTATGAACAGGGAAATTAGCAATAGAGACCAAAACTAACCATTTTTTGTGCGCTGTACATGTTTATTTCTGCTGTGAAGTTGGACAGTTTAATATGGCTAATATGGCTTATGGGGATTGTCTCCCTTTAGAGCCAACCTCAAGTGGCCGTTTGAGAAACTGCATTTTTTGGGGGGGTCTTCTGCACTGGCTTCCCTCCCTTGATAAGAACACATCCTTAAATTTAAAGATCTATAGTCTACATGATAGAGCAAATGCTTGCAAACCCACTGTTGCGGTTCTTTAACTTAATTTAAAATTATTAAATGCAAGCTTATGTTGGCAAAAAAAAAACTTTAATTTGCAAAGTAAGAGTGAAAAGTTACTCTTCACCTTTCGAAATTGATTTCTTATGAACACAAATATGAGTGACAGCATGGCTTCACCACATCACCAGCATTTGACAGAGGATTTATGGTCTCCACCCACCAAACGTCACATCTTTGCAGCACAGCTGTCAAAGAAAATTCCGCTTGTGCTTCACTTTGTTGGATCTCTCGGGCGGGAAGCATACTCGCAATTACGACAGCACGTGAAGGCAGCAGTGGATCCTGAAACTCACTGAAAGCGCAGGTGGGCGAAAGATCGCAACATTATACAGCTCTGGCCCGGTATGTCAGATTTTCAGAGAAGTTTTATATCTTAAACTTTGAGGAGATGCAGCTGAGTTTCAGAGTTTCTTTTTTTTTTTTTTTTAACCCCGTAGTGAGTGGCCCGGTGTCACACATGGCTCTCCGGGCGGTCTGGCTCCTGGTCTTTCTCTCCGCTGTCCTGGATGTGCGCTCCTGCTGGGCTTTTACCTGTCCGACCATCTGCCGCTGCAGCGCCGACACTTTTCAATGCAGCAGAGACACTCAGCTGGCCTCCCGGGCAGGAGCGACATCCGTGCCTCGACTGTAAGTGACCCAACTTTGTGGCTTCATTGTGATTTGTAGTCCAATAAAAAGATTTTGTATTTACACTGATCAGTGCCCTTGTGGTACTTTATGGACTTCTCTCTAACTTACTTTTAGTCACTAACATTCCTATAAGGAGTTTTGAGCTGTTAAACTTATATGACTTACCATAATTGTAATTCTGAAGGACAACCAGAAGAAACATTTCTGCGTTTCTTTTAACAATAGCCTTACTTATGAATCTTACAGAAGGCTCACTCATCTGCCCTTGAAAGAAGTTCCCACTCATGCCTTCAAGGAGCTCATCAACATTACAATAATGTAAGTCATGATATGTTTTTGTTGGCTGAGGAAATGAATTAATGTCGCATTAAAGCTGTTCAGCTGATAGACGCATAAGCCCTGAATGCTGACTATTTAGACTTGTGCAAAAAGTTTTAAAATGAGTCAGATAAATTATGCATTTTATCTAACTGATGCAGCTAAACGTATGTTGTTTGTTGCCAGTCTTAAACTTTGCCAGAATTTTGACATAAAACTTCACCTAAATTGACATTTACAGTCATGTTATCGATAATGTGTCATGTGTTCAGGCGCTGCAAACAAATTCACTGTAAGGAAGTGTAATGTATGGGACAGAATTTTTAAAAAATTGGGAATTTAACTGCCAAATAGTTAAAATATGGTTTCCCTGTAGTGCCGCCTATTGGTCTGTGTGTGCAGAGCATTCACAGCACTTTGGATTAGTAAACAGCATATAAAGTAAGTAAACTTTATTAGTAAATGACAGCATATAAAGTTGAGTTGGACATGTCATAGAAAAATCTATTGCATTACCAAAGACCACAGAGACATACTGAAATAAACAGTTGACATGAGATTTATTTCTGCACAGAGGAGCAGTTAGGAACAGTCTGTCAGTGAGGCTCTGCAAACAAAGTGTGTGTAGGTGATAATTCTAATAAAATACAAGCTGGCTATGAAAGAGGAAGTCTCTGTGCTTAGAGCACCAGTTAGGGCAGGTGTGCCGCCCTCGCTTGAGGTGCAGAAGTTCTTGAACGGAAAGTTATTTCTCTGTTTTGATATACTTTGTACGTTCCTTGCTGCTGTCTAGATGGCCAAGAGGTCAAAGCACCAAAAAGTCATACATTGGAAAAATCCATCACAGACAGTTTATTTAAACATGTGGGAGCATGTTGTAGCACCAGTAAGAAATATAGAAAGTTAAAGTTTTAAATTGTTTACAGCTCTTGGAGTGTCTATTACATCAGGTTGACCAGATGCCTTTATCTTGACCAGGCTAAGTAATAGCATCAGCGAAAGATGACTCATTGCTTCTTAGCATGACTTCACTTTGATATCTTTAGAATTTCTCACCCACATGCATAAATCATCATGGTTGAAACAGGTATTACAGAATTACACATGAATGACTTTTTCTACTTTTAGCAGTACCTTTCAGTAGATGTGATTGGTTTGTTATTCCATGAATCAGGAGGAAGTTATGAACATTCTTCATTAGACCTGATCTAATTAAGAGAAGACAGCTGTAAAAATGTAGATCAAATGGCCATCTGGATAAAAAAAATCCAATTGGAGTGATATATCTCACTCAAAAACAAATGTTTTCATCTCAATTGCTGATTAATTATGTCTCATCTTTATCGTTTGTTCAGCCATTAAATCCTCCTGAAGTCCTAAAGCTATAACATTACCCTAAATTGTTTCACTGAATGGGTTTCACCATTTAATTAATATTTCACGAACAGTTTGATGAGCAGATAACATTTGTTAGCCTGTCGTGAACTCAATCTCAATTTTGTGTTTTGTGCGTTTGACTTTGCTCTCTGCGCTCCTCAGGGACAAGTCTTATCAGACTCAGATACAGTACTTACATGTGATAGGTTCATTATGTTTCAATTTTCTCTCTATCGCAAAACAGTACCAAGTGATAAAATACATTCAAGTTTAAATGAGGTTAGAGCCCCGAAGCTGCCATCCTTCGTCTTTTCATCTCGTAGCAAGTTAGCCAATAAAACCTGTGTCAAGGTAGAATGACATGAGGAGCTCTGTGTGTCACTGATGACGCAGACTGGAAATGACAGCACAGCCTCATTATAGGCGATCATGTGAAAACGCTTTTTATGAGCTGTGAGTGCTAATTAAGACACTATATAATGCAATTAAAAAAAAAAAAGTTAGCTGTACAGATAGGGGATTTAATTGTTCCCTTGTTTGAAATGGAAGCGGAGTGGTGTTATCTTCAGGGAAGTGTCGACTGATTACAGCGGAGTGGGAGTCTTTCAAACCATGATTGCAAAACAGAGGATGGAGAGCCGCTCAGAAAAGGAAGTCAGCTCGGCCTCCATCAGAAAACAAAAGCGTTCAAGGACAAATCAAAAAGTCTTTTTGACTTTGTTTGTCTATGAAGGTCTTTGTTTAGTCCTCCTTTTTAAACATCTTCACTTTGTCTTCTTGGCCCAGATGCATCAGTGATGTATGTTTGGAGATTTTCCAAACATGAGGTGAAGCATGTGTGTGTAGTGCCCTAGAAGTATGAATTGTCGGTGGTGGTATTTTAATATTTCCCTGATGGATTGTATCCCAATATCAATCAACTATGTCCTATTTCTAAGTAAAGTGCATTGAAATGTAAGGAAGGAAATTCATTGTTTTACTAAAATTCTATAGTCACTACTACCTTGATGTGACATTTTTTTTTTGTTAATCTTTGTGCCACAGTGAGATTTCCCAGAGTGACTGCATCACACAGATACAGAGACATGCCTTCCTTTCCCTCCTCAGCCTGACTCAAATGTAAGTGACACTTCACCTTCCACCACACGTCAACTTCACGCTGCATGATGAAAGCAATTATTCATTTGAACAGCTGGCGTGCGGTTCGTTTTTTTTTTTTTTTTCATTTAAGTTTCACGGGATTAGCCTCTCAGTTACAAAGCAGCGTGTTTAATCCTTGACTTTCAGAACAGCTGATGTGTGAACGGGATTTGCTGTGATTGTTTGTCGACAACAGCCGATAGCAATTATTGATACTTTTTCCTATTACGTTGTTATCCCTGCAGTTCGGTGCAGAATATCAACAGTCTGAGGGTTATTGGAAAAGGAGCTTTCACTGACCTGCCTAAACTGGAATATTTGTAAGTCGTCCTGTTTTACTTTATTATTATTCACCTACTTAAACTGCAGCCAAGCAATGGTCACATGACTTCATAAACATAAAGCTTTCAATTACGGCAAATACTCATCCATTCATGTTCACAAGGGGTGATGACATTTGTGATCCACTGACTTTTATTTCAGGATTAAGTAGACAAGGACTGACAAGGAGTGAAATGTTATTATATTTATATATATTTTATTATTATTATTGAGTAGATTGCCATTAAATGTAGTGCATGGGCTCATGTTCCCCTTAAGATCAATTGTAATGACTTTAGTAATCCTTTAGCTTTTCAGTTATCATCATAGTTAAAATAAATGCTTAATACTTTATGACGAATTACCTAATAAGGACAATAAGGATGTGTTTGGTGCTGACTGGCAAATGCCAGAATGCAGACATGCTAAAGTAAGATGGTGAATATCATGCCTGTTAAACATCAGCATTAGCTCAGAGCACTACTAGCCTCACAGCAGTATAAAGCACCATGTTTGAAGACTCTGTCTTGTTTGTGTTTGTATCAGTCTCTGTCTGTTTTCTTGTTGAGTTGTGTGTATTTGTATAAAGGTTCATCTAGTGCACACACTAGCTTGGTGTGGTATGCAGCTCTGGCCCATGCTATGTATTTGTTACTATGAAGACAAACATCAAATAAATAGAAATTGAGAGTTGAGAGAAAAATGCACTGTTGAATAGGATGCTATATGAACAGTGAAATGGAAGAGGGGAACTTGTTGCTCAAGGGCCAAAGGGGCACTCCAGCCAATGATGTCATCACAGTTATTTTGAGTTAGGTTTGGCAAAAAAAAAAAAAAAAAAAAAAAAAATGGGTATAAACCTGGAGCATGAATTTTACAAGATGGAAATTTTAAATAGGCATGGAGGGTCTGTCTGGACTAGTTTGCAGTCATTTTATTGTAGCAACCACCTGCAGTCACCTACAAACCACTGTCAGCCCTGTCAACCAGAATCTGAGCTGCAGATCTAATCTTATGACCTCTCAGTTGACATAATATTTTGACTTATTTTGCATTCGTCGCTTCGAGTTAAATGTGAAGAAACGTGTGTGAAGTCATGATATGGTAGGCCACATTTAACCTGGAAAGTTTTCCCAAAAATAGTTCCTGAAATTTCTCCGAGACAATCTGCAACTCTGTGACATTTAGTGCACGCTTTGAAGATTTGTTCTTATCTCCTTATTATGATCTGTCTTTGATGCTCGTCTTCACAGGAGCATCTCTAACACGGGACTGATACACTTCCCAGACTTCACAACTATCTCTTCCTTGGTGCCAATTATTATCCTGTAAGTAACCACTTTTAAAAATAGTGCGCATTTTGAAACTGGATTAGTGTCTTTCGGCACGTTGCTGCATGTTCGTCACGGTCTAACTCTAAGTGGAGCCCAAGTTGTTTATTCTGAGCCCAGTTCTACTTTTATCTATCAATGTCATGATGCCACCGACCCTGCAGCAAATCCTCTGACTGGGTCACAGTTCATAAAAACTGCTGTCTTTTTTTTTTTGTATGAATATACATCATTTTGTCTAAGTGATAATTTAGCCAAACAGCCTGAGTGAATGTTATCTCCTCTGTGTACAGAGAAATGGCAGATAACATGAGGATCGACATCATTCCTGCCAATTCTTTTCAGGGTATTGCAAAGGAGTATGTTGACATGTGAGTGCAGGAGCCTTTTTTTTTTTTTTTTTGTTACCACATTATCGAAGCTAGGAGAAACAATTTGTCACCGTTTGTTAAGAATGTGTTTTGATGTTTCTCAATATGCTTATGTAATTGGATGTTCAGTTCTTTGACCTTGGTGATAAGTGCTTTTGACAGCAAACCAAAATTTATAACATTTTGTCCTTGGCAGGAACCTGGTTAGGAACGGCTTCAAAAGTATCAAATCTCATGCATTCAACGGGACCACGCTCAACACACTGTAAGCATTTTGATAATCAAGATTTCCCCCCCATGCTAAGCTAAAAAAAACAACAACACAACAGGCCCGTACAGCATATGGTTCAGGTTTAATGCTTTTGTTTTTCTAATCATAAGAACTGAATGTACCAGTAAACAAACGTTATGTAAGACTAAACAAAGATTGAATGCCCCGTTGTTTTCTTGCTCTGCCCCATACTGCTGAATGTTGATGGGGACGAGATATCCGCAGACACCCTGCAGTCTAAAAATAATGCTCATCTCCCTCAGTGTCAAGTCGGGAAAACAAAAAGTTGATGAAACATGGTTTGGGGCATTGTTGGCCATTTGCGTGTCATCTTAAATATTCTTTCACGTCGCATGCAAAACTACAGTTTGAACTGGAGGTCACTTGTGTTTTGAGTTGTTTCTTTGTCTTTTGCAGAATTCTGAGAGATAACAGGTATCTCAGTGACATCCAAGAAGATGCTTTTGAAGGAGCCACAGGTCCGAGTTTTCTGTAAGTGGCAGTTTAACAACAAATGAATGACCCTTTTCACCAAGTCAGCTTAAAGGTCAGCGATCAAGTATTCAACAACCACAGCAGTTTTTCATGCAGCACTATTTTAAAATACTTTGTATACTGTTGGGTAGTTAATCGTAAAAATACAATACAATTGTAAAAATACAGTACATGTATATTTTATAATACATGGTTGAATGTATGATTTAATTTAGTCTATAATGATATATAATTAGTGTAGTCCACAGTAGCTTTGTAAAGGTGATGGAAGCAGGTGACAGAACGTTGGTTGGGCCAGTTAATGAAAAAAAACTACTAAATTTGATAGGAGCACTGCTCTGTGAAGTCAGGAATTTTTGTTCTAGATGACGTGTCAGGCTTCTGAAGGACAAAGATTCCTGCAGAGACTGCAGAGATTGCACAGAGCGGTGCTCGTACCAACATGTAATCTGAAGCAAAGCACTTAGCAGCAAGCTCAGATATATCAGATATCAAGTCAGATATGTACAATTCATTTACATCAATTACATTACATTTTGGATTGCTAGGCAGCCTCTATATATAATATGCATGATAAACATTCATCTGCAAACTATCTGTTTGAAAAAATGAAATGTAAATGTAAAATATAAATGAATGTAGAGCAAAATGTTTAATTTCCCACCTGGTGAAAGTCGTTAGTAATACTCTTGTACCTGAACACTGCCGTCCAAAAGAAGCAAATGTATGATTATGGCTAAATAAACCATGAGGGAGGAAAATCATACATTCTCTATCTTTTGTTTCAATCAGCATTAGGCGGCCATATTTGAAATGGGTCAGCGAAGCAAGATTAATATTCATAACAATGTTTATCATTTTATTGTATAAACATTAGGGCGGTGACAGCCTGTCTATGTAAACAACCAACAAGGCAGGCAGGACTGCAGAATGCTGATTAGTGAGCAAACAGCCTGGTCTGCGAGCATGCAGCACACAAGGTCTCTGATTGCAAGCAACCCTGTATCGTAGATATGAAATTTCCTCTTATTTTGGTTATGAATTAGTCTCAGTGGTATTCACTGACAGATAGGAAATGCCAAAGGGCTTCCTTTTGCTTGTGTGGGGTCCAGTGAGGTACTTCTGGGTATTTTTAGATTTGATGAATGTCAGGTTCCGTGTAATCCAATCAAATGAGGGAGCAAAGTAGATGCAGAATGTTATTTTGCTTTGTATGAAATGTATTCGGCCTTTGGTAAATGTCAGTAATTACAACCTGAATTCGGCGATGAAGCATTTTTGTTGTGAATGAGCATCTCTTTAGAAAAAAAAAAAAACAGCGTGATTTACTCATTGGCTTGATGAATATGAAAACACTGTAAATTAGGGCTTGGCTGCCGCAGTCGCTAGCACTGAATGCACACCCGTGGGAGATTGAGCAGTTTAGCCTGAAACAGCATTTCCTGCCACCATCAACAAAACCAAATGATGGCTTCTTGTGGGAAATACTTTGTAACCATCCAACTAAACTTAAATTACATCAAATCCCAGACAGGATATATCAAAGCTGTTCTAGAGGCAATGCTTTACGAAAACACTATTTTATTTATTGGTCTTTATTCCACTAATCTTGACTAAAATACATCTGTATTCTCTGCATGTGTGATTCAGGGATGTTTCCTCGACACTCCTGAGTTCTCTCCCGCCTAAAGGCTTGAGGCTGGTGAGGTCTCTGAAAGCCAGCTCTGCATTTGCTCTGAAGACCCTCCCTCCACTGGAGAGCCTGGCTGAGCTGCTTGAGGCTGAGCTCACGTACCCGAGCCACTGCTGCGCCTTCCACACATGGCGACGCAAACAAAGGTAACCGGCAACCGCTGCCAGCGATTTAACAAATCCATTTACATCTGCATAACAAAAAAGCGCTGTCCATTGAATACAGATCACCAGTAGTTTGGTAATTAGCTGCTGAGTTTATTGACTTTCTGTGTTGTGGTCTAACCTTTTCCACTTTTTTTTTTTTTTTTTTTTTTAAAAAAGGGAAAGTGCCTTAAAGAACTTCACAAAGTTGTGTGATCTCAGCGAAACTGAAATGTAAGTTACTTCACTGCTCATTTAGGTACTGTACTAAAATTATTCAGGAGGGTAGGATGGAAAAAATGCAACAGTATCTCAAGATTATGACACTATGTGAATTTATGCAACTCATCTAGCCATTAATAACTAAACTCTAGTTTGCTCTAACAGCTAAATTACACCGGGCACAGATGCAACGCGTTCCAGGTACGCCGCGGCTGCCAGAGCTGATTGTGGCTGTTATAGTCAATGTTTGAAACTCCACCAGAAGCTGGCTGGAAGTCAGACACACAAACGGCATAGAGAACCTGGTCGATTTTCAAAATAAAACATCCTGTGCAAACCAACCATAAAACAGCCAAAAGAGAAACATTTTAACTACACTGCCTATTTACTCATGGTAGAAGCGCATAAACAAAGAAAAATTGAGAGTCAAAGTCTGGCTACACTTCTGAACTGCTCCTGCTGGGGTATGAAGCCGCATGGAGAACGGACAAAACAGAGTTGCAGTGTTGCATGTGTCTGGTATGATAAATATCCCAGCCGTTCTTTATTCTTGAACCAATTGTTGTCACTGTCA
This sequence comes from Protonibea diacanthus, assembly GCA_028641955.1. Lineage (NCBI taxonomy): Eukaryota > Metazoa > Chordata > Actinopteri > Sciaenidae > Protonibea > Protonibea diacanthus. The sequence goes on from CM053989.1 coordinate 15,444,316, forward strand.
ATTTAGACTACTCACAAAAAGTTAGGGATATCCGGCTTTCGGTGGTATACCCACTGCTTTTGTTTCTATAAATTGTTTGAGATGACGAAATTACCATTACATGCTTCTAGTTAAATGCCCTACTTTCATGATATAATGTCACTGTAGCATGAACTTTTTCCATGTTCCATAAATTTTACCCAAAAGTTGAACATCCCTAACAGTGTATACACCACATTTAATCATTTGTGACACATTTACCTTTACTCATGCAAATATTTTGATCTTTTTAAACATAATTAAACAACGCACAAACTTTGGGATGAGAAAATTCAGCAAGAAGGCTTCCCTCCTCCCTATAATTTGCATACTGTCCCTTACACAGATAGTCTTCCTTGATCATTGCTCTGGGATTTGGATTTTAATTTTATCATCTGTGTTTTCTGCAGAGAGCCCACTCCAGACGGCGTGAATATTATTGATGATATCAGCTTTCAATATCCAGACCTGGTATTTGACTGCCTCAACAGTCCATTTGTCAAGTGCACGCCAAAGCCAGATGCTTTTAACCCTTGTGAGGACCTGCTGGGCTTTTCCTTCCTGCGCTGTCTCACCTGGATCATCACGGTTTTCGCTGTGACTGGGAACCTGGCTGTTCTGGTTATCCTGCTGATTAGCAAACACAAGCTAACCATCTCCAGATTTCTCATGTGTAACTTGGCTGTCGCTGACCTCTGCATGGGGCTCTACCTGATGCTCATTGCCTTCATGGACTACCACTCCCGTCACAAGTACTACAACCACGCCACGGACTGGCAGACAGGGCCTGGATGTGGCATCGCAGGGTTTCTGACTGTGTTTTCCAGTGAGTTGTCAGTATATACACTGACCGTGATTAGCCTTGAACGCTGGCACACCATCACCAATGCCATGCATGTCAACAAGAGGCTGCGGATGCATCATGTGGTGGCCATCATGGGGGCAGGCTGGGGCTTCTCTCTGTTGGTTGCCCTACTCCCTCTTGTGGGGGTCAGCAGTTACAGCAAAGTGAGCATCTGTCTGCCCATGGACATCGACACACTGGGCTCTCAGGTTTATGTCGTGGCTGTGCTCATACTCAACGTTGTGGCTTTCGTGGTCGTCTGTTACTGTTACGTATGCATATACCTGAGTGTTCACAACCCAGAGCACTCCACTCGTCATGGAGACACCAAGATCGCCAAGCGCATGGCTGTGCTCATTTTCACCGACTTTGTGTGCATGGCACCGATCTCCTTCTTTGCCATCTCGGCAGCCCTGTGTATGCCCCTCATAACGGTGTCTCACTCAAAGATCCTGCTCATCCTCTTTTATCCACTCAACTCCCTCTGCAACCCTTTCTTGTACACACTATTCACACGGGCCTTCAGGAGGGACGTGTGTCTGCTGCTGAGTCGCTGCGGCTGCTGCATCGCCAACACGGACTTCTACAGGTCACAGACACTGGCGTCCCACCTCAACTCTACCCAAAAAATGTCCACCAGAAAACCTCACTCACTCAGCTTCTATGCCTATCACATTAAGATGAGGGGTTGCTTTCTAAACAAGGGAACCACATGACCATTAGCATAGAGAATTTTAGGATGAACTTAAACGCTGCTGTCTTGCTAAAAATGTAGCATTTCTTCAAACTTTAGGTCAGGGTGAAGAGATTGTCATTCTTTTACATGACAGATATGTACATAATGAGAACAGACCTCAAACTGAAGACTGCAAAGTGCTGCAGCCTCTTTTTCTGCACCGGTGAACGTGGCAACGTAGCAGCAGATGGATGGAGCAGGAATGAAGAACAAAGAACAGTTTGTCTGCGGAGCTATCTTAAACATGTACGTCATTTATGTTATTAAGATCAAGATGTGACAAGAGATGTTTAGTTCTACTACAGATCAATAGTACAAGTATTGATTATTTTTCTGTCTTTCTAAAGGTCGAGATTAAGTTTGAATACAAAAGTAAATGTGATCTTTGCTTTAGTTCAGAAACAGATGTCAGTGCAGTCTACTGGGTTGTTGTACACAGGAGACTTTAAGACTGCAGACATGCCAGAGCAGCGTCAGAGACTTAAAGCTGATGCCTGTTCTACAAAAACTATTACTGCTGTTCAAAATGGCCTTGATTTTCACAATAAGACATTTTAATAAAAGAAAAATTGTGTGATTATTTATGGTAGCCATCTTTTTTTTCCCCAATTTGCTTCCACATTTAGCAACAGCTGCCGATTTCCATGCCAGACCTCCATTTCTATACTTACTTTTAGAGAACACACTGCGTCTTTCTTTGGTGAAACCTCTCCCGAAGCACTGCTCTGCACAATCTTCATTTTTGTTACACTGCTGACTTGTCCTGTATAAACACATTTTTCATCTACTCTGTTTGACTTTATTAATCAAATCCACTTTGGAAACTGTAAATATGACAAATATGTTGGATTTGGATCATTTCAATGTACGCTTTGCACAAATCTGAAAATTGGCAGGGCTATCACTGAAGCAGGAAGTATTATTTTTTTTTTATATTGATACCATAAAGCAGTGGCTGTTGCAAAGCCAATCAGTACCTGCTTATGGGTTGCAAATTTCTACCAGCTTTCGTGATTGAATAATTTTCACAAATATCCAGCAATTTGCAAGAAAACAAACATTTGTGTAGTAGAAATGTTTTTTGAGATCTCATATCCTGTATCAGCTGTCTGTCCAAATCACAGTCTAAAATGAGTTGACGATATATAGATTAAATCACTGGAACGTGGTTTCAAGGGTGAAAAGGAAAAAAAACCCTCTTAGTCTTGGTTCATTATAAAAATAACATGACAACGAGCTTTGAGGGTTGTGCGGGAATAAAAGGGTTCACAGAATGCAGCACACAGCATAGTTCAGTGTATTTGAAGCATGATTAAAGGCAAGGCATTACAATGTTTGAAAATCAAACAGCACATTAGGTACCTTCAAAGATCGGAAAGGAAGAAAACACATTCCAGGTCAAAAAATGTTTTGATCCTCTAATAAATTAAACTATTTTCAGCTAAATATTATACAACATAAATTCATGCTGTTTGTCGCAGTAGATTGGATTTAGAAGCAGCGCTGTAAGTAATTGGCTGTAACATTGTAAATGACTTGCAGTATTGCTCTGATAATTACATACTGAAAAAAAAAAAAAAAAGTATCAGTGATTTTGCACAGTGGTGTTTTAACTGCCTGCTCCGTGAGCCAAATTACACCACCAAGAGGTCTGAATTCACTGATTGTTTTTCCCTTTTAAATAAGTTTACCCTCTTTCAACGTGATTATCTGATGTTTGCAGCACAACTGAAGCTCATTACCACTCAGCTTCTCCAACAGCTTTCGAGAACACGTAGTCCCTGCCTCCGTAACACATCACTCCATCTTTCAAATGAAACTTCCAGCGGTTCTTACTGCGGTGAATCTGCAGTAGAAAGAAAATGTTGCATTATTAAGAGTCGGTCTTCAGCACTGGGCTTTGTTTGAGTGGCAAACAATGGCCAAAATGTTCTTACTTTGTCATACTGGCAAACAATTACATTGTCAGTGTCAAAGAGATCCGGGATGTCCTGCTCAATCACATCGTCACCTGAGTTCAGGGGATCCTAATTGACGGAAAGTACATAGTGGGAAAACAAACAGTGCAATCAAAGAAATAGAGCAAGCAAACAGCAAAGCATGACTGATAAAAAGTGACAAATTAAATTAGCTGGAGTTTTCCTCGTAGAGATGTTTTAGTGGCAAATAATAAACGGTGACAAAATCCATATCAAACACACTCCCTCTCACCTCTTCCTCTACATTAGCGAGTTCATCCACTCCCTCGCTGTCACTGCTGGAGGAGATGCTGTTGCCATCGCTGCTCTCATCTCCTTCCTGCAGGGCCTTTATGGCCTCTGCGTTGATTATACCCAGAAAGTCATTCTCTTCCAGGGGTGCTCCCTGTTCCTCTTCGATGTCAGAGTTGTCTGCAGGACCGTCCAGCTGAACGATGTCTGACAGTTCACTGTAGTTGTAGTCCAGGTCCAGCTTGGCGGGGATTGAAAGAAGAAACATAACTGAATTGGCATCAGCATGAATTGCGTTTACACAATTGAGACAGTTTGATAACTGAATGGTTAGTTTGTCATAAGTAGAAACATTTATTTCAGATTAATCCAGTTTAGGACTGAACTTCTATAAAGTTAACAACAGCAGGCTGAGATATCTTGACTTTTAGCCCCTCACATGAGTCAAGCTCCAAAAATGCTGGATCCCACACTTCCCACAGTGCAACGCAGCAAAATTATAATTAACCAGAAATATCTTTTAAAGCAATAGCTTGACATTTTGGACTTGCTTTCTTGCAGAGAGTTAGATGAGAAGATCAATGCTACTTTGTGACAATCTAGAAAATATGACGCTACAGCCAGCAGCTGCTTAGCTGTCTTCCCTGTTTGTGTTCTTTATGCTAAGCTAAGATGGCTCCAACTACAAATTAAGTGTACAGATACAGGAGCTGTATAGGTTTTGTTGCCAACTCTCAAGACTCAACTCATTCAAGATAAACAGCTGCACCTCAGCAACTGGCCTTTTCTTATTTCAGTTCGTGGTATTTGCTTAAAAGGGGAATATTCTTTTCTAATTACCCCGAGAACTCCCTCAGACTGGTTGTCAGTCTTTGCAGGCGCTAGACTCCTCGCCCTTTCGGCTTTTACTCTCTCCTCCTCAATCACTTCTTTCAGGATGTCGTCGATGTCTCTGCTCTTTAATTGTGCCGCCTGTGTAAAAGTCTCCTCAGTGCCGATTTGGAAGTCTAATAACTGGCTACTGGATGAGGCAGTCATACTGAGGTTCACAGGTTCAGGATGTGGACTCGGCTCATTTTCTTCCAGTGCAACCTCTGTCTCTGGAGAGTGGGCCCCCTGGAGCTGCGAGGTCTCAACAGCAGGAACATGTGGCTTCTGGGGGAGGCTGTTCTCCTGACCAGGGGGTAAGTTGGCCTTTGGATGTGCTGGCTGTGTGACAGAAGCAGATGAAACAGGAGATGGCTCCACCTCCTGTTGATGAGTGGTATTTTGCAGGACTGCAACTGACTGAGGGGCCGGAGTCTCTCTCCACTCAGGGACTTTCTGTGTGGGTTGGGACACAGGTTGCTGACCTGCAGCGGCCTGTGTAACCACAACAGGAACATTAACCTTGTAAAGTTGACCTCAGGGAGACAAAAGGGAAGAGAGAATGTTATTTCAGCCCATTAGCACATGCTAAAACCCACAACAGATTTAGATAAAGGATATTTCTGGTTTACTACAACAGGTAAAGTCATTGTGTACCAGAAGCTGTTTGTAGAGTGACTCCAGCTGGTATCTGCACAGGGTAAGCTAACCCAGCAGGGAGAGAAAAAGTAGCAAGTGTCTCTGAGTTGTTCTGCAATGAAACAGGGAAGTCAGCATATCAAAACGGCAACGATTCACAGTAATCTCCTGCAAAACTCCGGGCTCATCAGTCAAACTGTGCAGATTCAGATAATATTTGACTGCATGGCCTCTATAATAAACTCATAATCCTGAGCTCAACATGTCAGACAGATCAGATGCATGTTGCATAACATGGGAAATAACAGCCATAATAACTTGAATCTTATAAGAAAAAACACACTCCTGACATTTAAGCACTGGTGAATACTTATTAATGAAGTTTAAATGCTACTTTATATAAAGCAATTAAATATATATTAATACTATGACAATCATCTAACTAGTTTTATGTGATCTATTTTTTTCCATTGTTAAATTATCATCCAAATAGATCAAATACTGATCTTAAAAACAAAATAAATGTAATCCATCAGACAGGTCTGGAATATGATCCAAGTGATCAAATAGGAGGAGGAACAAGTGTCCTTGATGGCTCTGATGTTCATATTTGAATTCTTTTGCCTGAATTTTGGTGTCTGAAATTTACAAATCCAGTTTTGTTGACTTGATTGTATTTTTAAAATCTGAATTTAACTAAATTAGAATCCCTAAAAATAAATTACATTTTTGATACATTTAAGAAGAATTTCAATTGCTTGTAAAATGGTCATCTGATGTAAAGAGGTCAGAGAGGTGATGCACAGTATATCTTGATAACACTTACCTTGAGTCTTTGAAAACTGTGGATATTCTGACCTGCAGGGATCACAACTGAAGCTGAGAGCAAAAATCAGAGCAGAGCAGGTGATACAAAAAACAAACCAATGAGCTGTCTTCCCTCTGAATCACTTCAGTTACATCAGTTTGTTCGCTGTATGTACACTCATGCCAAACATATGTGGTTACTGAGATCGTCTGCTGTTAACCTTACACATACTGGGTTACCTGTGACCTCTTGATCAGTCTGGCTGTAATTGGCGGGGAGCTGCAGCACAAAGTTGGATGAGTTGATGTTGTTTTTCCTGAAGTCTTCCATTGCTTTTGACTGCATCATCTTGGACTCCCAAAGCTGCACAACGGAAGACACAGTAGGACTGTCTCGCTTGGTATGGTGTATGCTTCCCCACTAGATGATCTAACTTTTTGTAACTGACAACTTGAGTCAAGGTGTGCATTATATATATCTTTTAAAAAATGAAGCAGTGTTTTGTAGAATATAACTCACATGTCTTAAATCGTCCAGGACCCGGTCTTCAAGCCCTTCATCCAAGAAAAGCTCCCTCATACTATCAATCACATCATCGATTATGGACAGGTAGAGTTTGGCCTGCAGTTGTGTACAAAAACTTTTAGTTGCCGTTCGTGTTCATGTGTTTGTGATTCACCCCAGCCAGTTAGCAGCCCATATGTTTGATTTTATGTTTTAAGTCCATTCTGCCCTTCGTATGTTGCTGACTGATGCACAGTGTAGACTCATGCACTTACATGTAAGTCATTAACATCTCACCCTTAACAAGCCACTCTTCATTTTGGGTTACATAAAATATACAAAGAGCCTCTGTTCTTCTAGCTAAAATTCACAAAACTCTTCACTGCGCATTTAAGTCAATTCAAAACAAAAAGTTAAAATGTGAGTTATGTGTGGATAAAATAATTGAGGACAGGCCACAGAGAGATCCATGTGTGACCTAACTGATTTTAGACACCATGCTGTATTAAACTGCAGTGAGCTATTACAAAGAAATAGCCTCAGGCTCAGAATAAATAAGCCATATTTGAATAGAAATGGTGCTTTCAGGACCGCGTTTATTTGGCTACTTCCTCTATATATATATACAGAATATCACACCACGGTTTTGCTATTATTAGCCTTTAGCAAAACTAGATTAAAAAAATATATATAGCTTTGCTTACCACTGGGCCTGTGTTGCTCAGCATGATTTAAGGCCAAATAAATAAATAAATAGCTGTAGTCCGTGCATTTCAATCACAATACATGGAGTTAACAGGGATAAAGTCAGATAGTTTTGACCAGACCAACTTGATGAAAAGTGCACACACACCCCCCCACACACACACAGGTGAAAGTGATCAAGCTGCACAGAGAGAGGTGATTAGAGCTGAGAGCTTCATGTTGGCTTGGTTGTCTTATATTGGATCAGGAGAGGGCATTGAAATATTTCCAGACCTTTTTCTTTATAACATAACCTTAAAATGTGTTTAAAATATATGCACACGCCTACAATTTCAAATATAATTTGATTTCATATAATCTAAGTTTGTGCTTCTCATTCATTCTCCATCCACCCGCTAAGCAAACATCTGAAGCTCATCTGGTCACATTTGAATAAAGTTACAGTGCTGCTTGAAAGCTTGAAAGGCGTCACGTCCCTACAGGCCAACCTATATCCACCCACCCCAAAGTTCAGTTCCTTTATTACAGCGATAGTAAAACCTACACGAAAACATCCTTCCATGTAGTTTTAGAGACCGTGGTTCATTTTCTCAAACATTTATGTCCAACACAACCTTTCCAGCTCTTGTTTTTTGGTTACTTTCAATAGAAAGGTTACTCACTTGCACTTTTTCCACATAGTGCTGGGAGCTTAGTACAGCCTCTGATCCCATGAGTGCACAATGTCAGGAGTTAAAAATATTTCAACCTTTACAAAATTCTTCATTCTGAACGTGGTGTTCAATGGATTTGTAGCGGCAGCAGCAGCAGGGGGCCATGACCTCTCGCTTCCCCCCCAAGCATCTGTTTGGCAATCCTGGCCCTCCTTCAACACTGTGGGTTGACTCCACTGATGGAGGATGAGAGGGCTGCCAGTGAAAAGCAGAGACATGAGACACCCTTGTGGATACCGCAGTCGCGGAGACTGACAGGCACTTAGCTGTCACTTCATGGCAGAGCTAGTCTGGACTCAGAAACTCTGTCTGAATTATAAAATGATGTTCTCTTTATTCCCATATAAGATCAATTTTACATTATGGGCTGTACATCTATTTTAGGAGCCCATATTTACTATAGGAATATTTCACTCATATAAAACCCTGAAACCTATTCTAATTACAATACAGAGTTTAGAAACACAAACTTTAAAGAAACATATATATCATATCATATAACATATAATCTTGTGTTTGTTTAAAGGAAGCCGAAAGGACTTTCAGATCATACAACATAAGTTAAAAATCTTGAAATATAAATACAAAGGCCCTAAAGATACAAAATATACATAAAATTAATAAGAAGAAACAAGCTAGCAAAGAGTCCAAAGTTCTTTAATTATGGACCTCAGAGGTCCCGGGATGAGGCTCTGCCAAGCGGTGACTCATCAACGCAGGGGATTGTTTGAAACTATGATTGTCAGCAGTGAGCTCCCAAAGAAGCAAATTTAATTCAGGCTGAGAGACTTCACTCCTCTGAACCTGTGCACTATCACAGCTAATCAAATAAAACTCTCACGCAGCATGCAGCAGCACTTTAAAAAGATCATTTCCTACAAATCATGTCATTTATTGAGCAGCAGCCTATCATTACTCGCTGCTGGATGTCTCAGTCTGTGCTGATGATGATGCAGAAAACTGAGTTTAAGCTGTGTGGTCATGACACCCAGTGAGGTTGTTTGTTCCAAACTTTTGTTTTACTGTGGGGAATCTCTGAACACAAGCGTTGCATCGTGTTCACGGGCAGGCTAGACTTTAACAGAACTTAATTTAACAAGGTCTAAACTCACATTTAGTTTCTATTCTACCTGGAGAGTGTAGTAGAGACAAAGACGCCATGAGTCATTCGGGTTTAATTCAATTTTTACTCTTGATGTACATAATATCCAGCTTAAGCCAGGTACCTCATACATAAAAGTCATCATTGAAAGCCTTGTTGGTCACTATGAAGCTTCACCATTCTTTATATTTTTTATCCAACCTATTCACAACCCAGAGGCAGAAAGATCATATAATAAAAGATTTGATTTGTTTAAATAAAATAACAGTCCTCCAGAATCCACCTTGGTATAAAATCAAAAATTCAGCTTGAGGTAAGCAACAAAAGTAATGAGTTGAAAATGAATGAATGAAATAAAGGAAAATTAATATTATTAATGTTATCACCCTATGTTGCATGGTAAATTTAAGACCTGTATTTGGCAAAAGCATGACAGTTAGATAAATATGTAATTATTCTGTAGATATTTGGGCCGATGTACTTGTAATGTGAGTTAAAATCATTTCATCTTTTTGTCTGATGTTGCTGTGAACATTTGAGAGTTTCATTGGCTTGTAAATTGCCATGACCTGAGTCAGTTCAAGCAAATTGTCCTAAATAATTGTCACTTCAGACTAATTGCTGCTCTGTGGGACTCAACACGATGTGACCCACATTTAAATCACTGTTCTTGTGCAACTGTAACTATTACTATAGTCCTTTTCCACCAGTTTTTTTTACGTTTTTTCTGCCGCTGCCACTTCACAGCTAAGGGTTCATAGCTAAATGAATCAGTTCAGATGCATGTGAACTTTAAAAAAAACTTGCTGGGCAACAAATAGGCCTGACCTTAAACATCTGCTGATAATTAGCTTTCCTCAAACACAGCAAATATTGCTCATTACTTAAGCTGTTTATCTCATACAGCCTGTTTGGTGTACATTTATTAAGGCATTTATTAAGGGTGCCAATCATTCTGGAGAGCAGTGCAGATGATGCAAATGCAAGCTTATATACAGTACTCATATAAACTGTAATCTTACAGTTAATAAATCTATTAAATGTAAAGTGCTAGGCAAAAGGACCATGTTAAATTGTTTATTAGGTCTAGACTAATTCAGTCATAGTTAAAGGATCAGTTAATCTCCATGAGAAATACTACCATGCTATGTGTAATTAGATGAATTTGACACCGGATATAAGCAGAAAGTCCCTCATCGCCCTCATTTTTGTTCATTTTTTTTGTCATCCCTTTTCGCCATTAGGTAGCTTTTGGCAAATATCTTTAACCAAAGGAATAACTTCCTCTTCAGAGCTTCTTTAATTATCACTGTGTCATACAGCCAGATTGCCTCTGTGACTCTGTTTCAATCCATTTCTTCTCCACCTCCACCTAAAAAAAAAGAAAAAACAGGTTAGTTGCAATAATAAAAAAAAAGTCTTAATTATGTAATGAGCAATATCTTATCCTAATGATGAAACAACTGACCTGACAATGATAGCGTGTCCAACTGGTCACATGTTTCTGTGGCTGAATGTCATTCGTAGTGCCCAGTGACTTCACCTTGGTCTGCGATACAACAGCGCCCATAATTTCACATTCCATCGTGACAAAGGGGTACCAGTCACTTGGGATCTCCTGATCAGATCCCAGCTCTAGCTTGCAGGAAAATGAATGGGGATGATCCACTGCTGCAAAGGAGAAAACAAAAGGTCGCTTGTAGTTAGAGCGTCACGCCACGGAGTGGCAAACATTCTGTACACATGCACAAGAGGCCAAGGAGCTAATGAGAAAAGTGCATGTTGGGGTTAAACTGTAACATCTCAGAAATGTGTTACCTGTGTTCTTTGCTGGCAATCTGTCGATCCTCCACACGATCGCTGAATATACATTCTCATACTTGACAGTGCCAACTGTCACCTGCATGACAGGCTGCGAGTCTGCTGCGCTGACATAACCCAAACAGGCATTCCTGTTCATACGAGCCTTCAGTGACCTCTGTCGCAGTAAGGCCACCGTCTGTGTCACTTTGACCCAGTCACCCGGCACCGGCACACGGATCACTACGTTCTCACACAGCGGGTACGCGTCTGACACCCTCGTGGAAGAGAGGAAGGTGGCTGACATGTTAAGGAAGGCCTGGAGCTCCACATAGGCACCCTGAACTGTGACCACAGCTTTGATTGAGAAGGGAATTTCTGTGCAACCTAAATTCATCGTCTTGTACCGCATCAGTTCCACCCTGCAGGCTTCAGGAGGTGAGAATTTAATCAGCCGGGACCTCTGAAACTCCGTCTCATTCACACATTTGTGAAAATGGCAGTCGGTGATCTCCATCCAGAGTTCAGTGCCCTCCTCAGACCCGTAGCTGGAATCAAAACGCAGCAGCCCGAGATCATTAAGGGCGAGAAAACAATCGCCTAGTCCGTTGAGAAAAGACAGACAGTGAATCTGGGTGAAAGCTGTCCGCTCTATGACTTTTCCACACTTATCCAGTTGTACCCAGATGTGATCAGTGATCTGCAACGACAGCTCCTGCTCCTCGTAGTGCTTCCTCTGCTGGTGCGGCATACTCAGTTTGAAGATTTCCTCTTCCATGGAGACTACCAGGTCCTCCATGTCGTCATGCACTGTGGAGCCGAACTTGAGCAGCTGCTCTACCTCCGGCTCATGACTAACCTCCAATTTCGGGTGGAAGCGTTTCTTTTCTGTGTATGAGAAATGTTCTATCTTGAGTGTGAGGACTTTGCGGTGCTCCCCGTAGCTTTCCAGTTTAAGATCTGAGATCCTACACTGAGGGAGAAGCTGGAACTCTTTGTATGGCTTCTCTAGACCTTTCTCATAATACATCTGCAGCACACCTCCCGGCAACAGGCGGAGATAAATTGGCCCCCACTGTCGAGAGGACATGCGGTTCTTTTTTTCGGGAATCCTGATCATGACAGACCAGCCGTCCCTCTTCTGGCTACGAAACAGACCCCGAGGAACAAACTGAGATGAACCCTCGTTTAACACCTCATTATTGCAACTTAGCTGCCTCTCCATATCTTTTTCTGTCTTTGTTTCCTGGTCCGTCACTGCTCGTAGGCCTTCCAGTTTGTGGCAAACGTAGGAGAAGGAGTTCTGGAGTTGGTCGCGGGGAGGCTCATTGCCATCTTTGGTCCGAATAAAGAAACGTGGTAGGCTGTTTCTGTCAGTTTCTGAGTCTGAGGAGGAGCTGTCCACATCTGCGCTGTGTGTAGATCCATCCCAGAAGGGGTTATAGTGTCCTGAGTTCCCCTGGAAAGAGGGGAAAGGGCTTGGTCCATCTGAGGTTTGATTCAGTGCCTCTGGTGCAGGAGAAGGAACAGAGGTGGATGTGCTGGAGTAACTCCTGAAGAAGTTGTTCTTTTCCCACGTGTTGGTGTGAAATGGGGACGCATTGCTAGGAACCCCACTCACAGGAGTGCAAAAGGGCGTGTTACATGGTACACAGGAACTTCCACTAAGACTAGAGTGGCTTTGAGGGGACTCCAGGGAACTATTGAAACTCCAGGAAGTATCTCTGATAGGAGGAAGCACTAATTTCAGACCATTGGGACGCGGTACTGATGCTTTGATATGCCCAGATGACTGTAGGGGCTTCTGAGGTGATGAGAGTGGTGCGTTGTCATCTTCAAATGTCACCCAGTTTGAGTGATTTGTGGAACACATGGCTGAAGCGGACTGATGACCGGTTCAAGGCAAGAACTCCCCTTTTGTTGGGTTAACTGTTCCCCACTTCAGAGGCCTTCTCCTCTGCAAGAAAACAGACAAGAAGATGTGTGTATACATCAGTCAAGGTAAAAGGAAACAGCTACTGCCGCTAAAAATCTGTGTCATTACTATTAATTATGACAAATTGGAAAGGACTGTCGTATATTGCGATATTGAGTTCATTTTGGAAGACAATGTCTGCCGGTCGTCTGAAATATCAACTATTGGATGGATTGTCATGATGTTTTATATTCATGGCCTCCCAGATAAGTACACTATTAATCCCGCACGGGGGGGAATTCACAGTACACAAGGTGGATAAGAAAATACTCTTAAATAAGAAATACAATAGGAAATCTAAGCTATACTTGAAATAAAGAGAAATTAAAAAGTTATATACACCTTTCAAATAAACATATATGCATGATGGATCATTTCACAGAGATAACTGCACTGTACACACATCAAGTGTAGCACTGTAAAGCACTGAAGTCCAGTACTTCAGTTCATAATCAAACAAAACTAATGACATCCCCAACAGCATCAGCTGAACTTTGGGTTGAGTTTTAATTACCAAATATCACTATGCTAAGATGCTGCAGTAAAATATTAAGCATGGTAAACATGCCTGCTAAATATCAGCATGTTAGCATTATCACCAAACATATTAGCATGCTGGTGTTAGCATTTAGCTCAGAGTTGCACTGTGCAGCACAGACTCAGAGGTATTAGCATGGCTGTGGACTCCCAGTTTTCCTTTTCTTGATTCAGTTCATTCAATAAAAAGCGCAGAATAGGACATAGTACTGTGACCTTCATCCTAAACTGTGTTTGTAATGTAGACTTGAAGCTCTTTGTATCATCATACATGGGCGAGGACAATATTACAGTGCAATTCTTATTGTAATTCAATATGCTCCGATATACAGTACAAACATCATTTAGACTTTGAAAAACAAAGATTAGACTTAAGGACACTCCGGATCCCTGTAAGCCAAACCAAATCTACACAGGAGGTGAAAAGTCCTTTGTATCAAATTCTTACACACTTGACCTGAGATTTGTAAAGATGATGAGTTTTTAGAAGCTCCTACTGCAAACGGAGGATAAAGAAAAGGGTTCAGAGAAAAACAAACATTTTTTGTCTGTTTTCAAAAGCTGTGTCATCGGTGTAAAAGTCTGGAGGTTCAAAGGTTTTATGATGCAAACTGATGAGGTAAAGCTCTGTACTTTAGACACACTGTGTCTTTGATATGAGTTTAGTCTAAATATTTAATAGCAAACCTGCTCTAAAATGTGTGTGAGAAAAGTTAACCACGGCAGCAAAGATCCTTCCTCGTTAACCAGCATGAAGTCAACTGTGAGAACCAGGTAATAATGTGGCACAGCAGCTCATAAGAGAAACCAACTCTGGTCCTTCTGTAAGATGAGTTTCATTCTCTGATATTAGATCTGCAGAACATACTGTATGTCAGTATAGATATTAAATGTTGAAACTGCATGGGAATATTGCTAAACAATAATGATCTTCAGCCTAATTGGATGGGCTTTGAGAAAGCATGTTGTAATCTTCATACAATCATGCATGGCCTGCTAGTCAATCAATCTGTCTTTTGATGTGCTGGCAGCTCTGCTCTGAGGAACATCCAGCTCAGAGGCCACAGAGAAGCCGCTTTCAAAATGTTGTAGCCTCATCTGCCCATAAAATCTTGAAAACAATAATTGAAAGCAGAAAGCCTTAATTACAGCCTTCCTCCTCCCTTCAAGATCACAGCCATGAGTTGCATGAAGGAGACATCCAGTGGCAGTTCCTCTCGCTATAAATAAACAGGGAAGTGGGGGCTCTGATTCAGGGTAGAGGATTGACACGTCTTCAGTCAAACGCTGTGAACATCTTTCTAATGGGAGGATGTTTGCAACGGCATGCGGCCCTTTCTGAGACTTCATCCCTCCTCTCAGACTTACACAATCCCCCAGCTTTTGTTCAGAGAGACATGGAGCACGGACAAGGATGAGCTCTCCACAGGGTTTACTGAGTTTTTCAGACTCATTTCCAGTCTGCTGTCTCTTCCTGGGCTATCTAGCAGGCAGTACAGAAACGAGACTGCTAAATCTACAGAGGACAAAAGAATACATTCCACACATTCCTCTGGGACAAGCAGCTTTGCACGCAGGAAATACCAGCCTACTCTATTCGTGTGAACCGACAACAAATATTATCTTAATGTCAATTTATAAAATATTTAAAATACGCTAGATTTACAGGTCATAAACTCCAGTCTGTCTGTTTTTTTAATCAGTGACAAACTTGACAAAACAATGACAAAGAAGGAACCTGGAGGACTAAGATAGGCTTATTACAGTAATTATAAACTTTGGAAACATATAAAAAACGTCTGAGGGATTACTTGTACAGGCTTATTTTTCATTGTTATTATCGTCCCGAGACAAGGTCACACACCTATAAAAGAACTGCACAGTGTTCAAGTCTCTCTTGCAAGTACTGTAAAAGTTTGATCCCAGTTAAATGACAGCACTGCAGTCAAGACAAAGAGCAGACTAATCCCAGCAGCATCTCAGTAATTGCTTATTATTACTATACTTACATAAATTACCAGTCTTGCAAAAACCTGGAGTAGGCAAAAATAACGTACACACCTTGTGGACATTAACTTCTGAAGTCACTGAGTCATGATATGTTGCTGAATAGATGCTTTAAAAAGGGGCAAGTCAGCTCTCCAAACAGATCCAATTACAGATGCAAAAACTTCAAAATTAATTACCGCGTGAATGTCATGCGTCCAGAATATCGTGACAGCTTATTACAAGCACGGAGAAATTCAGATCCATAAAGAGGAACAGCAATCAGAAGATGATACCAGCCAGAAGGGATATGAGAGAACCACTTCTTGACATTCGACCTCATATGACCTGTGTTTGTTGCAGTGATCGTAATGATCCTTTACCTCAACATTAGTCCAATTTCGTGGGAAATTCTTGTTATTTGGCTACTACTACTGGTTATCTACTGTAATTACTGTATATGTATGACAGAAAGGACAAATCCCTTGACGACCGGACGTCCTTTTCAACTATCTCCTGACACACAATAACCGAGAGAAAAAAAAACGATGTGGTCGCAGAATAGAACTGCTGAAAACACTTTTGAACTCTAACTTAGCAAACAGATGCTTCCTGATTAAACGAGCCGTGTTCCTGTCGGATTCTCCAGATATTTCCTGTATACTCGCACTACAGAGCGGATCCTCAGAGGAGTGCATAAACAAACTTGGCTGCTGCCCCATTTCATCTGACATGAGAGTACTACTGTTGTGACCACAGTGACTGTGTAATCTAGTGCAGGGCTGAAAATGTGATGACCCATTTCCAGTGTCAGCGCTGTCTGCAAAGTGAGCTCCTCACACCTTAAACACATTGAATACATCAGTGTTGTGTTAGTTGTATTAACCCCAGAGTCCATTGTTCCTGTTTAGAAAAGCATGACTGGAAAAGAAAAAAAAAAGAAACACCAGCAGAAATGAATGGGACACATCAGTTTCCACTACTGCTTTGCATGTAGTTTACTTAAATAGCTGTGATTCATTTAGATCTCAGACATCAGGGGATCAGCTAAAAATAAAAAGTCATGGAAAATACACACATCATCATCATATATGTTTTAGTGCACCCTTTATAGATGTGACTCTTAAAATTAGGAACACACTTCTTCATTTTACAAAGAAAAAGTTGAACTCATAAGCAATAAAACTGCACAATTTAGGAGTTTTACTGCTTCAGCCTCACTTTGTCTGGTAGCTTTTGCTTGTTAAATGTTAGCTTCGATAACAGGCATTACTGGGCTAGTTTGCTAACTTTATGACTGTTGCTATTGTTACACTGTGTTAGTGTTAGCATTTGCCATTATCCTGCAATTGTAACTTGTTACAAGTTAAATGTATTTTTTAAAATGACCGCTATATATTTCCAATAAATATAAATTAAATATATCTTCATATGTTGTTAACACAGGTTGTTAAATGCCGGAGAAACACACGAGTTACCGGTAAACAACTTCTTTTTTTTCGCTCATAGCAACTCAGACTGGAGAAAGAAAACAGTACCAGCATGGTGTCACCCACAACAGAGCCAGGCCCATGTCCCGGACCCGGAGGCCCGCTTCTGGGTCTGGTTCTGACGCCTTTGTTTTGATGCGAAGTCCTGAGTTAAGTTGTCACTACTTTTGTCGTACTTTGCACACGTTTCACTGGAGCACCAGCGCTTTACTCACAACAACAACAACAACAGTAGCAGCAGACCGAGCCAACACGTTAAATAAAGAAGTTTTTAAAGTCGTTTGACGACGCAGCTCTCTCGAAAACGACAAAAAAGAGGGAGAGAGAGATACTCACAAATCCACAGAGGTAGTTCACCAATTTTGAGTCATGACTTGTGTTTAATGGACGCGTCTGAACGCTGATGTCGGCCGGTTTTGCTCAAAATGGCAGAGTATAAATCCTGGGAGTTTTAACAGCGCGGCGCTTCCCCTCCCGAGTCCAGACCGCAGACTGTCCTACAGCGGGACACTGCAGGAATGAGCCTCGCGCTGCGTTCACGGCTGTAGGACATGGCGCTATCAGGAGAGGGGCGCGCAACGTCACAACCACACACACCTTCAGGGGAAGACAATTAAGCTCACAAACCACACACACACACACCAATGGTTTTTATGCCCGTGCAAATAAAGGGTGTGCGTATGCTTACATTTTAATAGGCTTTTAACACATGAATCACTTTCAGAGTTGAGGTTTTGTATCAAAAACAGGGCGATTAAAACTATAAACATGATCTGAAACTCACCGAGGCCCATATGTACACTGGTGCCTATTAAGTTGGAATAAAATATTTTTACCTCTTGCGACATTGTGATTTATTCTTGATAGATAAAGTGTATCTTCTAAAAACTTCACTGATCAATCTCTTCCAAACATTTCACAGGAAACCACAATTAACCCGATGCAAAGGTGTGTTATCTAATTTAGCACTTTGGCCTAACAGACTTATCAAAGGATTGACTCTATATATACTTTTTATCTGTACATATTTTTACCTGTCAAGCTCCTTGTTTTTAGCTGCGTTTATGTTTATATCTGCACATTGAGAGCAATGTGAAACCAAAGTAAAATTCCTTGTGTGTGTACTCCTACCTGGTCAATAAAAGTGATTCTGATTCTAAATAAAAGGGTAAAGAATAGTATATAGTATAGAGGGGAGAATAAAACATTGGGGAGGCCATATACTCCTGAAGTTTTTGCACAGGAACCTCCAGTTTGTCCCCTCATTATGATGACTGAAATAATTTGTTAGAAACCACTTCAAATTTTGTCCTATCATTGCACCAGACGTAAGAGTACAAAACAATACACCATTCACATCTCTCATGTTATATATGATTATAATATGTTAATTCTGCAGACATTTTTTTCCGTGCATACTGAATTAAAAAAAAAGGATAATCACCAAAAACTTGTTTTGAAACATGGTATATATTTTCTTTTAGAATTTCTAGTCAACAGCTCTCGAATGCACAAACAAGTAGTGGTTATTGAGTAGTGTACCAAGAGCACATGAAAGCATCATGAATTCAACTAAAATGACAGAACATTTTTTCCTTCCAAAACAAAGTGACGGCATCAAACAGCAATCTTTCATTTCTCATATGTCCAGTAAATGGTGCTGCCTCATTTCCCAGTGGTTAGGGTGTGTGACAGTTGCTTTTGCTTTTTTTCAAATCATAGGCAATTTAAAACCCCAGTCTCCTCCAACTCCCAGAACAATAAGACCAGACCAAGCATCATTAATAACCAGGTCTGAAAAACATGAAGTAAATGTTGAACAAGCTTTTTATTTGTGTTTCACATATCTATATGTGCTTTTTTAACAGGTTACATTGTGAGAATACAAGTATTATTTTTTTTTATTAGTCTAGGGGGCGTTGGCAAATCTTTGCGGTCAAAGGTTTGCTGGCAGGTGTAGACTGGCAAACAGGAGATTCGAATGAACTGCTCGTAACCACTGCTGGCCTTTCATTTACCTCATGTCACTACAAGCCAAAGAGTTTCTATTTAACTGTAAACTTTAATTGCTCTCTGCCATGACTCATGAATCAGGTTGTCTTACGTACCAGTTACAGTATGAGCCAGCCCCTCGGTGACTTTTCTTAGTGATCTAACATTATCAGAGACACACAAAAAACTAGCTGCAGATTCAGTGTTCCAGATTTTGTGGAAAATAAAGATTTGTAACCTCTGAATAAATGCATTTTGGGTGTATAGATATATATATATATATATTTTAGAAATTATATGGTACAATTATATCATGATTTCAAATGAGTGTATATTCACATTAACCCTTTTTGTCCATACATATTACAACATGAATTAAGAGGCCATTGTGCCACATCAGGCTTCTGAGTGCACATCCACACTTACTTTGGTGATAAAAACAACTATTGTTACAGAGTAACTTCACAGACAGACTGACACCATTTTACGAGCTTGGACTTGTCCATCCTACCCTTTTCGTCTAGGTAAACACAGTTAATCAGTGCTTCAAGGCAGACATTTTCTTTTCTTTTCTCCACTCCAAGAGGACTGAAAATTTTCCAAATTGAGGAATGAATTCAAGTGTGTTGTTCATTCAGGTTTTTAAAAGCCCTTCTTTACAGAAGCTTGTGATATATGTTACGTTGCAGGCCCTTGGAACCACTGGCACAAAAAATCTCAAACTTGATCTAAAAAAAGTGTAAAACAATGTTCACGTGTCGTAAAGCCTGATGCCACAGTCACACAATGAGACAACACATACAGCCGTACACCAACATTTTCTCTGTTGGCCTGCTCCCACAGATAAGCAGCGAGAATGCACAGTTTCATTTACTTCCAGACGTATGTTAAGCATGAGAAACACGCACACTGATCAACAGGGTTTGGTCTTCAAGTCTTGACTTCAGTGAGCATTACTGACTGTTTATCTTCCTCTGTTCCTTTTGGGGAATAACAGTTTCTTTCCCACCCTGCTTTGGCCAAAAGGTCAAGCAGCAGCTTCCGGTGCTGTTTCAGAAAGCATTTTTAGCGAATCATGTTATGTTATAACTGGTGCTGTGACAAGGAAAAAGGAAAAAGCTTCTTCAGTAAACATGTCCAAGCCTCAGTTCAGTTCATCTGTATTTCCACTGCCTGGCAGTCAAAGAATCAGAGGCTCGTGTAGCCAGCCCCATGGTTTGGTGACAGTGGTGATGTTGCTCCACAGACCAGATCTTCTCTCAAGGTGTCCTTTGTGATGCCAAATGGAGCCAGAGTTTGGAGGGCAGCTCTAGCGTCCTTTGTTCTTTTTGGCATTTCCCTACAGGAAACAGAAAAACGTACAAGTTCAATTCTGCAAAGAAGTCATGTCCAGGTTTGGTAGAAAAAACAAAAGCGCTGTGTTGAGTTCAACTGCAGTAAGTTGAGATAGCTCAGATTTGTTTTGCATTCTGTTTTAAAATCTAAAAACATGCTCAGGCTGGTCTCTGGCCTTTCAGAGAAAATCACCACCTCTGGCTCTCAAACGTGTTTCGTCCTGCAACTTCCCAACATGCAGTCAGCTGTGTGCATACACGCAGGAACATGCACTCGAAACAGGCCTCTCCTATTCTACGGCTTTAACCTAACGACTTTGTCAGATGGTTCCAGCAGGTGCTTTTCCCATCAGGCCTGGGCCTGAGCAACCACAACACCAACGACCTCCTAGTTCACCTCATAACTGACAGAAACTTTACAATCTCCCATTTTAACCGCCAAACCTGAAATGATCCTTCACACTGCCTGAAGCCACCGGATTTCTTACCACTCCTCTGTAGTGATGGATATTTTAGATTTATTTCTACGACTGACAGGATGTGACAGCTGAACAGGGAAGCAGGAATATCAAAAGACTAAATTTCTGACAAGCTTGGATAAAAAAGGATAAGCAGAAACAGTTTTGTACCTTGCTGCCCAGTTTGAGCGTGTCAATCTCCTCTTTCTGCTTGCTCAAAGTCTCGTTCATACTGCACAGATGGTCGCTCATCATGCTGAGCTGGTCTTCGTAGCTCCTCTTAGTCGTAGTCAGCTCATCCTGTGTTTTAAAAAAAAAAAAAAAAAAAAAAAAAAATCAACACAGTTACAATGGAAAAGTCTTCCGATTTGAGAAGGAGCCTAACATCTATACTTATCTATACTTAGACAGGAAGCTCTTTGGCATTTTACCTGCAAGCGCGTGATGTTCTGATTAGCCACTTTGACCTCCTCACTCAGAGCCTCCCGTGATTTTTCTGCAATGGCTAATCTCTTGGCCAAAGCTCGACACTAGAAAGGGGAAAAGGAAAGTGAACAACTGCCATCCTGGTGGGTTCAATTCACGTCTAGCACACTTTATACACCTTTTTTCAAAACATGCAATAAAGCAAGATATTTCTGATGGCTAATGGGTATATTTGAGGACGGCCCCAAAGGTAAATGCACAGTTTAAAAAAGTGACAGTTTAATATCTGAGACACTGACTCGAGATCAGGTGCATCCCTGTTGCTATGATACCAAATGAGGATGACTGACACACCAGTTAGTCACAATGTGACAGGATGTCACTTGGCAAAATATCTCCATTCACATCAAGCCTCACCGTATTGCTAAAAATATAAGGTGTCACTTTGTCAGGAAAAGAAAAAAGGCAACGCTTGGAAATAATGCGACTCAAGAACCATTTCCAAGTACGAAGAGGAAGAGAAACAAGGTTAACTTCTGGCTCAAGTTTCTAGTCTCTTTTCAAACAAATTAAAGAAACATACAAAAATAGATGTGGAATGAATATAGGAAGGAACAGGACAAGTGACTGATCTGGAAGATCAAGAGTTTCCATATCTCAACCTGAATGACATGCAATGTTAGAAAAGCTGCGTGCTTTGAAAAGATTAGTACTTTACCATAAGACAGGCAGTGATATAAACATTTCAGTGAGGGCTTCACCTCAGAGTGAAAGTGCACGGCTTTGCTGTCTGAAATCTGGAGCTGGGTGGTGAGCTCTCCTACTCTGGCCATGTAGTGAGTCTTTATCAGCTGCTCCCTAGACTCCTCGTCTCCCACCTGCAAACACAGACACAACATCGAGCGAGATAAGATTTTATTTTTTCTTCTGGGATATTTTGTTTTTTTCATTTAAATATGGTAGTTAGTTAAGTGTATGACAACTTACGTGCTCAACTGTAGGGGTTGTGCACAACATGCCAACCTGAAGAGAGAAACATGTTAGGAAGCTTCCATTATACATCAGACATTACAAAATCCACTTCAAGCACAGACAAGCCTCTGACACAGTCGGACAAACTAGTCATGCAAAAGATAAAAGCTAATACACAAATAGTACGGAGACAAACTGCTCTGGATTGTGGCTGCACTGTGAACTCTGCACCGACTTGCATAAACAACAGTATTCTTCTTTTCTGCCGCATCAGCACATTGGAAGTCTGAGTTTTATTAAGCAAAAACTTGCTTAGCGGGGGAGCTACAAGAAAAGAATGATAATACTCCCTTTGTTGAAGCAAATCAGACACCAGTGCCATGGGCAGAAAATTTCCTCTGCAAGCGAAAACCAACAAGCAGGGACTGTACCAGGCTGGTGCACAGCGTTGTCTCTTTCCCTGCAGCTTTCTGCTCTTTCTCTGCCTCCTCATGGCTCTGTGCAAGTGTGCTGGCTGCAGATGCTTGCAAGTTTGGACTTCCCCCTAGAGCTGCCGCGAGCTGCGCTTCCAG
This sequence comes from Protonibea diacanthus, assembly GCA_028641955.1. Lineage (NCBI taxonomy): Eukaryota > Metazoa > Chordata > Actinopteri > Sciaenidae > Protonibea > Protonibea diacanthus. Next base: position 15,467,004 of record CM053989.1, read on the forward strand.
GTCCGCAATGCGCTGGTTCTCCTTTTCCAACCGCACCTTCCCCAGCTGGGCCTCCAGCAGCCAGTGCTCTTTCTCCTGCTCCAGCCGAGCGATTTTCTCCTGGCTCTGCTGCACCTGCAGGAGGCCAACGGGGAGAGGAGAGGATCGGACAGTGAGCTTGTGGGAGGAGGGCTGAGCAAAGGTTGGGGGAAGTGAAAGAAGGGGCAGCAGTATTTAGGAAGAAATGGGGAAACTACATAACAAGGGAGTTTATAATAATACAATCTCTGGGTAGAGCATGTAAGAAAGAAATAAAAATAGAAAAAAAAATCTAAAGAAAAAATATTGAATTTAATAAATAATTTATTGGCCAATTTAAAAGATGAAACTGATTTTGTTATCCTGAAGTCTTCAAACTCTTCCCTCCAAAACCTGAAGGCACAAATGGCAAAAATCCAATGAGCTTTATGTTTATATGAATTTTTATGACTTTGTACCTGTAGTACCTTGGTGCTGAAGTGAATATAAGCAGACTTATATGGACCAAAGAACATTTACAAAAGAAAAATAGAAGCAGCACTTTAAACTTTCTCAGAACACAGAATATGCATCAACTCACTCGGGCCAAGCTTCTCAATTCTTCACACCCTGTCCCTAAAGAGCAACTGTCGTAACTCCACTAATAATAATATCATGACTGTGCTGTGAGATTTCTGCACTTCTCGCATATTTCTTCTACTTTTATGACCAACGTTCCCACATCCTTCTATTAACGCTGTTGTTCTGCTTTTTCCAGTTTGACTAAATGTTCAGTGTGTTTTTTTAATCTTCACGTGACCCAACAGAATAGAAAACCACAATAAACATGTGGAACCATTTTTACTTTATCTCTGTTATTATACAAACCTGACTGACACACTGACTCATACGTGGTTATACTGTCCAGAGTGCCTGGTTGTAGCTCTTGGCCAGATGTGAGCTCTTTAAAAAAGGATTAGTAATCATGAAAAAAAGGTAATCAAGTCTAGAAACAGAAATAGTTTATGGGGCAAGTTGTTTTTGTTGAGTGTCGTACCTGCTGAGTGAGACCTTCTCTGCTCTCAGTGGAGCTGTTGAGTATACGACGGTTGGACAGGGCTTCTCTGTAAGGAACAGACTGCGGCCTCGGCTGAACGAAGAAACGAAACAAGAAGTTTAGTGGGACAAGTCATTTATCCATTATAAAAAAACAAGCAAGCATATAATATTTATAATGAATATAATCTTTGTAGCACTATTCTTGATGAAGTGCTTTCTATGGAAAAAAAAACAAAGAACAAAAGTAAAATAAAAAAAAGAAAGGAGAAAGAGGGAAACAAGATTACGATAAAAACAAAATAAATGAGATAAAACTAGATAAGACATATTAAATATACACAACAAAATAATGTTTTAAGTGATAAAAGTCCGGGTCACAGATGTAGTCTTTGTCATCTTGATGTGAAGACTGTTCTGGGGCCTTTAACTGCATTGGCTCTGTCACAATTTGAGTGATTTGAGTCCTGGAAACAAACAGCAGATTTAAGCATATACCAACCTTTTTGATAGCATGGATATAGGCAGCAGCTTTCTTTTTGTTGGCCAGCATACTCTCTGCTTGTAAGGGGTTGAGAGCTACTGTGCTGCCTCTTGGACTGTAGCCTGACGATGTGAAGAAGTCCAAGTTGTTGCTGAAGAAAGTGGCAATCTGCAACAAAATATGTGACGTGTCTCATCTCATTCACACAAAGCAGATGTTTGCAGCCTCCTTAGCTAAAGAAACGCTAGTTAACACCTACGTCTCTGAATGGAGATACTCAGTGTTCTGTTCAGCCTTCAAACGAAGCTGTGTATTTACAGCAGAGAGATGATTACACCACCAAGCATCCAGGGTGATAAATGCCTGAGCCACTGAGCTTCTCCGTGTGTTATTCAACACTGCAACCCAGTGGACTGTGCCTCCCATCAGTACACACATCTCAGCCAACGCTTCGCTTGATTCACAAAGAGAAATCATTTATCCCTCCGCGCTGACTGGGGAGCAGCTGTACAAACTGTGATTTGGACAGTATCTTTGAACATTTAACCGCAGCCCACCTGAGTCCTGCCGTTCTGTGTCATCACATTAGTGGCAAATTACCAACGTGATCCAGTTGCAGTTGAAAACTACTCACAATGAAGCTTTTACGCATTACAGATAACAAATAACACATGCGATATAAGAGATAGAAACCTGGCTGCTGCCTGCCCCCTGTTGTCCGTACCTTGCCAGTGCTGCTGGTCAAAGAGCCCAAAGATCCCAGCAGGCATTCAGACGTGGTAGAGAGCTTCTGGGTGACAGTCGGGAGCTCCTGCTCTAAACCGGCCTTCTGGTTGTAGTGCTTTGACATCTCTGGACACATAGACATGGTCGACACAGCATATATCACTGACTGGCTTTGAATTATCCGCTTCACCTTTTATGACCTTCTAAGGCCCAAACACAGCAGTTTGGTGAGATTTCCATAGTGATTGGAGTGTAAATAATGTGCAACAGAATTTCACAATATTTTCAGATTGTGAAACTGCAATTCCTTCAGTGCTTATCTGATCCCAGCCGCTGCCTTCACAAGAACCAAAACAAACAAAGGAAGGTGCTCATTACTTAAACACATTATCACTCACAGTGAGACAGCACTAAGTTACATTTCCATTTGACACCGCAGTGTGACAGGCGCTACACTGCCGCCTCTGGATATTTATGTTTCAAAAGCTGAGCTGGTGGGTATTGTTGTGAGAACAGTCAGAGTCTGACTTTTATGAATGGCAAAAGCAGCTGGGCGGTCACATGAGGGAATCGTCATGCTGTGTCACGCTGTGGTTGTGAATGGCTCCAGGTAGAAAAATGGCTCATGGTGGTGCTCACCTTTAATGGCATCATTAAGACTGTGTAGGCAGGCAGCCAGCTGGGTGAAGACAGCCGATGTGCTGCTCTGTGGCACGGCATCCTGACGAACACCTGAGATACATTTATAAAACCAAGTATATCGCGTCACTTCACAGTACCTTATCGTTCTAGAAAACTATAAAATATTGAAGTGCTTCTTTAATCAGACATTTTGGGCCTGTCTCTGAAACAATTCAACTGTGTGAACTAATCTGTGACATATTTTAAGTGTTTCTGCCTGTTAACTTACTCGGTAAGGCCAAAATGTTAATGTAGTTCTGCAGCTTCTCAAACACAGAAGTTACTCTCTTCATGTCGCTCTGCAACTCCTGGTTTTTCGCAGTAAGGGCAGCAGTGCACAGAGGTGCCTCGCACTCTTCTTCCAAGCTGAAAGGAGAAGAGAAGATTGCCATCAATACAGCCTCCACCACTTCATCTCTTTATCTGTCTCTCTCAGACACACACAGCGCTGACCTTTTCAGCTGGTAGGGAAGAATCTTTTGCAGGAAGTGGGTGTATGAAGAGAAATTATCAGCAAAAGTCTTCAGCTTCACCACAGTCTCCTTCAATTCGAGAGAAAAAAAAACAACAAAAAACACAATATTAGACGGCATCATGAACACGCCCACACAATGACCCTGTCCAATAGGAAAAAACACTCACCAGTACTGTGACGGTGTCCTCTGTGATGCTTTGGTGTAACTGCAGAAAGCTGTCCTCCAGAGGGCGCACATAGGCAGCGTTTTCATGTAGATACTGAGAAAACTAGGTAGAGAGACGAATTATACTTTAAACACACTGATCAGCACACATTTTATATGTAAAGCCACTGCTAGTATCTAACAGTCAGTCTGTGTTTCTTGTGTATGGCTGCCTGACCTTCTGGTTCAGAGGGGAGATGGTCTCGATGGAGGAGTCCAGGGGATAGATATGCACTCTCTGTTCTGTGTAGGAGTGGAAGTTCAACAGAGCAGCCACAAGGTCCTGGATGAAGCCCAGGGCCTGACCTGCTACATCCCGGGCTTTAAGCTACAACCACAGAAAGAACACACAAGCCACACACTCCATGTTTTAGTCCTGTTTCCAAAAAAAATACAAAACTGTATGAACTAATCTGTGACATATGGTTATACATTTCTGCCAAAAGATTCATTAGTCAGTCAAAAGAGCACAAATCAACAACAACTGACTGATTTTTGAATAAATGATTTAGCCTTAATGAATTAACCTTCTAAACTGAGCAAATTCATTTTTCATTCAAATAAAAGTCATTTGAATGTTTCTGGATTTTGGACTGTAGGTCTGGAAATACAAGGCATTTATTTGAAGATGTCACTTAATTAGAATGTACAAGGTTAAACTACAGGTTAATCAATAATGATAATAATCTGTAGTTACAGCCCTGTCTTCCATTAGTACTGACTTGTTTTCTTAGAGAATAGTTGCGTGATATTATCCAGAGTTACTAGTTAATAAACAAAAAGTGTTAATGCTTTGCAAAATGTTAAAAACTATACAATTTTTAATTCTTCTTTGAAATTCTTTGAATTTGGGATTCTTTGAAAACAAAGAACGGATATATTTGGAATTTTAAACACAAGTAAATAATTATAAATGATCTAAATTAAAAATGTTTTTTTCCCCTTCACTCACCTGGTGCCTTCGATTGTGTGGCGGCACGTTTAGACTGTTGTAGTCGCTGAATTCTGCAGGGCAGGAGAGAAGAGCAGTTAAAACTCAGTCCCTGCACTGAACTGTATTGACCTGACAAACACAGCTTAAATGCTTCAGCCTCCCGTCTCCTTCTGTGCAATATTACAGTTTGGTGTAGCATTACACTATTTACTCCTGGGCAGAAGGTTGTTATGTTATCTGTGACAAAGACATAAATGTTCTCAAAATAGATGTCTGCCCTGTAGCAGATCGTCTTTGTCCCTGTGGCTCAGCGCCAGATACTCACTGGTGTCATTGAAGGGCACTTTCTCCTGGATAACACTGCTGCTCTGTTTCACCTGTCTGTTCAGCTCTGACTGGCACCGCCTCAACTGCTGTTGACTGCAGAGAGAGCAAAACAGAGCTTAATAGGTTCAATCATGCATTTTACTTGGTCAATTAATTTTAATACAGCTTGAGAATCATAAATAGAGTAGGCAAAAAGCTGTATGTCCAGTATTTCACATACATAATTGTGATGAAAATAAATGAAAATCCAGAACATAATCCTGAACTCTGCTCTAACTGTGTACATTATGTATATGTACTACCTACTAAAGCAGTCAGCTGTATATACAAATCAGCCCTTTGGTTTTCTGACACCACATTAGTGTATTCTCAAACTGTGAGTATAAAGGAAGATGTACCACTCTTCCGTTCGCATTCTGCACTCTTTTGCTTCCCTCTCCAGAGTCTGTGCTTTAACCTATCAAAAAAAAACAAGAAACATTTTAATAAACTTGACTGACAATTACAACATGTAAGTCACCGCACGCCTCCTGTTGCTGCTTATACTCACCTCTAAACGTGCTTTGTCGCTCTGCAGCCGCTCGATTGATTCCATGTACTTAGTGGTGAGTCCGTTGACGACAGCCTGGTGCTGCTCTGAGTCTTTCTCCAGCTCCTGCAGTCGTGTCTTCAGCTCGGCCTCTTGCCTCCTGTGCTTCTCATCAGCTTCGTAGAACTAATGAAGCATTCAGCAGAAAACGGAGCCATCACGTGATTATCTGTATATACAGAAAAATGACAGATAGAAACACGACACGGCTTCTTACCTGGATATGAAGTCGCTCGTTTTCTTCAATCTTTTTCTGCAGGTCCTCGTCAAAGACACTCTGGGTCTCCAGGCCATGCTGTGGGGGGGAGTCTCCTTTAATCTGCAGGAGGTCGAGATAAAATACGGGGTGTTAATCATGACCTTTTAACTCTACGAACATAAGTGTTCATTAATCATGAATTAGTCAGAATCACTATCGAATTACAAATTTTACAAACTCTTTATGACCATTACAAAAAAATACACTATGCATCCTGTTCCCAGTATTTAACTGTGTAGCCACTCCCTTGATCAGCCCTCATGATCACCTTCCCCTTTTTGCCCTTGGCTTCACTAACAGCTAGCTCCTCTTGCAACAGCTCCACTCTCTTGGCCAACTGCTGGTTCCTGAAGCTGAGACTGTCCATCTCCTGCTCCTGCTTCCTCAGACTCTGGTCCCTCTGCTTCAGCTGCTCCTGATGAAGAGAATGACAGACGTGTGTTAGACATAACACTGCTGCACATGTCTTGTTACAGACCAAGGCATTATTCAAATTGCTACCTCTAAATCATGATGATGCCACTCTATGCACTAGTGCAGATTTCGGAGGTTGTCAATCCAGGTTTAAAGCAACAAGTGCCAGTAAGACTGGGAGACCATCTAGATTTGACTGGCAAATACGAAAACCCTTCTCCATTGGCCTTTAAGATTAGTGATGATGGGGGTGTCGTTTAGCTCAGTTGGTAGAGCAGCCGCCCCATGTACAAAGGCTCAGTCCTTGCTGCGGCAGCCCAGGGTTTGAATCTGACCTGTGGCTCTTTCCTGCATGTCATTCCCTGTCTCTCTCTCCCCACATTCCTGTCACTCTTCAGCTGTCTCTATCAAATAAAGCTCAAAAAGGCCAAAAAAAAAAAAATCAGTGATGATGTACATTCACAGACTGTTTATGATACAATCTGGAGTCCCCATAATATTATTGTTCTGGCTTCATTGTGTAGCCTGTAACAGGTGTGAAACTGTGTATTAACGTTGTGTCTCTGTGTTATTTTAACAGTTTTATCTGTCACTTTACCTTTAGGGAGAGAGAATTGGCCTGTTCATCCACTACTGCCTTCTTCAGCACTTGGTTCTGAGCACGGAGCTGTGAAAACATACAGAGCAAACCAAAAATACATACAAGATAAAACATTAGTTATCAGGAGGCAGTTTACGGTCAAAAAACAAAGCAACACATATTCAGCATCTTATAGTGACTTCACATCTGCCTTCATACAGAAAACATCAATGTTTGAACAACATGAAGAGTCACCAAAATATGTAAACTCTGTGCTTTTTACTGTATGACTCGTGGCCTTTAGACACATAGATAATTAAGCACAACAGCAGCATGGCTGTCAGTTACATAGTCAGCACTTCCTCAGCAGGATATGGCGCTTGGCTAACAGGGATATCAGAGTTGAACAGGAAACAGCACACGCTCCCCGTGCTGTCAGCTGACAGAGAAACAAAGGGCACATACAGCTCACAAGAGAAAACACTGACGCTCTGCTGTCACTTGTTGACTAATTAACCTTTAAAAATGCTGAGAGCGCTTGAAAACTGTGTAAATGTTTGACAATGAAATGTTCAGCAAATGCTCATTATTCTCTGCTACGACAGTCCCGTTATTATACAGACCATACATGATGCAGTGAACTGGCAGCTTTCAAACTAAAACATGCTAATAACCACAATCATACCAATATCTGGTCTTGTGCAGTATTATAATGTCAATATCATGGCTTAATGTATGATCTGCATTAAATTAAACCCCATCTTCATTACGGTTATAATGTAAACTTGCAGGTGTTGCTAATAAATCACTATTTTAATATTATCTACCTTCGATTAGGGCCAAAACACATGCCACATGAAATATAAATCAACTGCACCACATCTTCCAAAATGACCATAAAGTCCGTGAAGTTGAATCTTTCTTGACTTTATGGTTTAATGCAGGACTAGAGCAACAGTTTCAGGCACTGACAAGAGATCTACATGATCAGCCTCGACTATGGACTCCACTCCAGCAAATTTCACTATCATACATGTGTAAATATGTATCAGTTATCATTGATTACAGCTACATATTGATAAGGGATTAGATAGTAGCTACCGTTAATAACACGAGGTGTTTCCGTGTTGCAGCCTGGTCAATGACCGTACTGACAATGACAACTAACTTTATCGACATGAAATAAGCGAACATATGTGGTGTTTTACCTTGGAGTACTCCTGTGCCAGCTTGCTGTATTTTGTTTGCAGGTCTGTAACGTTAGCCATCGTCGCTGGAAACGTTATCCGGTCGCTAATAGTTGATGCTAAAAAAAACGGTATCCTAGCTGGATCCCGGCTAACTGTTGGTTGTCCTGTTAGCTTGGCTGAGAGCGTCGTTCACACTGCAGACTGGCTGAAATGTTGACGCCAGACACGGTGAGCTGTAACCTGGCTAACTCAGGTTAGCTGCTTCACTGTTATTACTAACTACTCCGAGGCGGTTTGTTCCGTTACTTGCTAAAACTGACCTGGGATACATTGTGACAGAGCCCCGGAGGAAAAAAAAACTGGGTGCTGCTCATCGGATTTACGCTAATTTCCAAAGCCGGATGTTATTCAGACTTGACAGCAGCGCTTTTTTTTAAGTTAGCACTATTAGCGGTGAGAGCTAGCTGGCTAGTCAACTAGCTATGTAGCATAACAAATCCAGACACCGACTAACACATGTAGGTCATGTTACGTGACAGCAGCCGTGTAACCCGCGCTGTCCGCAGATCGTATTAAAGGGTGTGCGTAGCTTATGCTAAGCTACTCAAAGAGACTTGACAACCCATTCATCTGAAAGAATACTTTCGTTTTCTAAACCCGCAAAATCCTCCTCGAATGAGAGCCGAGCAGAGACACAAGCACCGAGGTCAAAGTTCAGACAACAGAAAAGTGGTGAGCCGGTGTACACATGGCGCCGCCTAGTGCCCGTCTGTGTCGACAAACACATAGATAGATAGATAGATAGATAGATAGATAGATAGATAGATAGATAGATAGATAGATAGATAGATAGACAGTAGAGTAAACACAGGTGTAAGCAATGATACTAATTAAGGTTCAGTACCATTCAGGCCAAACAGAGTCAGGGTGCTGTTGTGGTGCATGCTGGCTCACTGGAAAGTCCCTGCTGCAATAAATGGAAACCTTAATTAGCGTCATTGGAAACACCTGTGCTGACCCTACTAGTTCATGTCAAAATGGCTGCTGTGAAAAAGGTCTGTTACACAGTCAACAAATAAAATATGACCAGTTTGTATAGATTAAACTACACAGTAGTAATAGATTAAAGTTAACGAATCAGTAATAACATCCCAAAAGCATAATATAAAATACTATGACACAGTGAAAGACACAACTAACAATATTTTGCTGATAACTGATAATTTGATAGATATAGATATTTCTATTTAATGCTATTTATCTAACAGTATTAGTTGCAAATAGACCTTTACCATAAATATATAGATTAAACTCTACAGTAGTAATTAATTAAAGCCAATGAACCAGCAATAACATTCAAATAACATAATATAAAATAATATGACACTGGTGATATACTGTACTATATATTATACTATTATTTTGTAGCTATTTGTACATTTGTTTGTCCATTTGTACCTATGATATTACAGAAAAGGGAAATACTAGCATCAGATGCTTTCCTCTCCATTCAGCTAGACCTAATGCCATCTACAATTAAGTGCTGTGATGTCACTGATAAATAATTTACTGCTGAGTTTGAGTGTGGTATGGGTTGCATTAACAAAAACAAGGTCAGAAAGCACACGCAGGATGTAGCAGTGTTAAGGACAGCCTCTGTGATTTCCCTTTAAAACGCACATGACCTCGTTTAGACTAGAAGGGAAATGACATGTTGCTAATGCAGCCATCACTGCTCAAATCCTACACGATTAGTTTCACCTAATCCATAATAATCTCTTCATATTTTCACCACATTGTACTAGTAGTTCTTTAAAGAAACTGTGGAGTTCTTGTTCTATCGGCTGCTACATTTGTGACTTGCAAAAATAATCGCAAAAAAAAGAGGTTTGTCCGAATGTTTTGCACCAGAGAAAGGCATTTCCTCTGCTGCTGTTTCACTACTCCTGATCTTAAATGCATACAGGCAAAACACAAACTCGCTAACACGCACACCACAGCCAGTGGCTCCAGCATTGTCTGGTTGCCTGGCAACTGTCGGCGTGGCGTGGTTGCTAGGGCCGTGTGGGAGGGGGGGAGGTGATGCTGCTCTGATTTCCAGCTGAATTGAGGCAGTCAGTAGGGAGAAGCCCCCCTTTTCCAGTCGACACACAGGACTCTATTGAACAATAGAGCTGTGCCAATGGGCCTGAGGCTAGTCAGACAAGCCCTTGTTCAGGGTCACACTGTGTTCATCCCACAGTCCTCCATGACTAATTAACTTACAGCGAAGAGTGTCGTTAGGACATCTGATGATGCATCCATCACTGGCACAGCCCTGGAATTTACATTAATGTGAGGTGCATTTTTGGCAGCCTGCCATGTTGGTGCATTCAAAAAAAAAAAAAAGACACAGAAGAGAAAGGGAAAGCGTGTTGGAGCCGCCACACGTAGTGCTGAGCACAGCTTGTGCAGTCAAAACAGCCCTGAACTGCTGGACTTGGTGGGAAATATTTGCCAGCTGTAACATGGTTATGTGAAAACTGAGAAAGCAGCCACATGGAGAGGTAGCCATTCCAAAGAATGGATTATTATTAGCTGTTGTTTTGATCATGTGGCCGTCACAGCAGGTGGCAATGTTGATCAAAAATTTAGCTAGCGTAGGCTACTAATGCAAAGTGATGGCATTCTTGTGCTGTGGAGGAGAGTTTGGAGGGCAAGAAATGTGTCAAGTCTTATTTGCGGCGATAAAAAGTTGAAGCAGAGCGGCAGCTCAGACGAGAATAAAAACATTTTCACAGGCGTAACAAGAACAGGTTTTTATTAATATTTTTGTAATACCATATATAATGCAATTGCATATCTTTGGCGAAAATAAATCTTATAAACATTTTATCAACAGAGGTTAGCATACAAAAACCAAAAGGTGTGTCAGTCCAATAGACATGGCAGACAACTGACACAAACTGATACTGGGTTGGCAGCTTTGTCAAATGCAACAAAATGTTCATCATACCCATAGAAACTGCAACAGAATTTTTGAGAATCACATAATATTTATTAACAGCTGTTGAGCAATGGAGCAACTGATTTTGGAGTTTGGTAAAGCCGGACCCCAAAACATTTAGGTAGCTCATCCGCAGATCAACTCACTGACTCAGTGTCACTTTGAGACCAATGTAACATTTTGTTTTGCAAGTGCTACAGGAAGTATGAGCGAGTATCTCTAGAATTTTTTCTGCATTTATCTGTAAATATACACAGCAGCAGCCTGGAGGGGACTTAGTTAGTCTGATCTGATTTTCCAGAAATATTCAAAACATTTCAATATCAATAACAATACCTGGAAGCATGAGTTATGAGTGGCAGTAATTGTGTTGTTGTTTTTTTTTTTTGTTTTTTTTTAAGTTTCTAATCTGTGATGAGACCAAGAGCTAATCTTCAATTTGTGACTACTTAGTCATAATATCTAAACATAAACATGAGACGAATGTAAAAATGATTCGATCATCTTCGAAGAACTCCTACAGTACATGGGAAATGTGTCCATCTTTACATTTTACACCCCAGCTGTACATCAATTTTGGCAACAAAAAGGTTTCAGGATCAATGTTAATTAACTGTCTTCTATCCAGTCTAATACAAAGCAAAACAAAACATCAAGAAAACCTGGCAGTCATGATTAAATTAAAAAAAAAAAAAAATGAACAAAAAAAAAAAAAGAACACCCGCTCTAAAGACAATAGACATTGGCAAAATACTTAATCACTATAACATAGTGAAAGAAAAAAAGTTGTATTGCTGTAAAACAAAACGAGGAGACAAACAAAATACTTATTAAGAGGAGTTCACAGAGGGAGAAAATAAATGTGCCTAGTCATTCGTATCAAACGACCAGTGTCTGATAGCATTCAATAATTCTCTAATAATCCCATAAATTAATGTCATAAATAAGGTGATGATTAATGAACAATTATTTGTTCTTTTTTTCACAGCTAAACAAGACCAGTGTATGCAATTATTACTTCTGAGAACCGCAGCTTACTCTGCTGAAAACAGTTCCCATTCTAAAGCGACAAAAATAAACCAAAAGATTGGTTAAGTCACTGCACCAACTAGAGTCCTCTCCCATTTCCTGTTCAGATGATTCAGAAAAGTAGGGCATTGTTGCTCTAAATCACAACTACGCTGTGGCAGTGGGGGGGGGGGGATATAGTGACCATGGCCCTTTGCAGTTTTACATCAGTGGCACAAGAAAAACGTTTGGCACTGACCATGCATGTTATACTAACAGTCACTGTGACACGATGTGATCCAGTACTGTGGGTATAATTTTCAGTTTGTTAGCCTTGTGCGCTTCCATGCTACTTTGTATTGTACATTGCGAGCGTAGAGCCTTTTTAAAAGCTCAAGTGAGAACTGTGGCCTTTTACACAAGTGGCTCGCAACTTCCCCTCAGTGAACTGCATGCAATCAACTGACAATAAACACTCCATTTCACAGCGCGAGAAGAGAGCGTGCACTTCCTTATTTTGTTCTAGGAGGAAGAGCAAGGACACAACGTAAGTGGCCAACCAGAACTGTGGGCACAATAGGAGAGCAGCACAGGTCTTCAGTATGTCGCCTGTGAGCTGCAAGTCCAGTTCTCTTTGGCCAAGAGTGGTTTACACACTTGAATACGCTGCGCACCTTTCTAGATTTGAACCAAAACAGACAAGCTTTCCCTCAAGTTGTGAATTAACTTGGCCACAGGATCAGCCGACAGAGAATTAGCCGTGTAATTTTTGTAATTTTCTAAAGTACAAGGTTCAAAACACAAGGAGAACACCTCGAGGTATAATCAAACTGCAAACTCAAACAATGGAGCAAGAAGCTGTTGTAATTTACTGCCCACTCCTGTTTCTGACTATAAACCAGCTCTGCATTCAAAAAAAAAGGGACCAGAAGAAAGCAGAGTACCAAGCAGCCCTACGATACAATTGTAGCAAGGAGATCTGTCATTACACCAGTCACATTCATTTGGAGCAGTATGACTACTTTGTCAGTAGAAGAAAAGTGTTTGATCATTTCAAACTCTTTCCCGTCATGACTGTCATCTCAGGTTCAGGCTGAAGTTAACATGCACTATGATACACACACACACACACACAAATAAAAAATAAAAATCTATGGAGGTTAACCTATGAACACACAGTGAACATCTGGCAGTGCGTGACAGATGTTCACTTTGCATAGGCTGTCACCAAAACATGTGGATATATATGTTCTGTGTCTGCACAGTAAATGTCAAAAACACACTGATGAATGAAAGGGGTTGACAGGATGGGCAGTGGATTTGCAGGGGAAAAAAAATGAATAAAAAAAATAATTAAAAAATTTGCACAGCACGTTAACGGCCGCACAAAACTGAGCGAAGTAGTATAGCTAACTTTGCAACTAAATTTGGCAGTGGCAGAGTAATACTATTTCCGCGTCTTGCTAATCCTGAAATAGAGAGCCAGTGCTCGTGTGTAATAAAGTTTATCGTGTAACAAGATCATAGTACTACTCCATTCATTCTCTTAATTGTAAAGTTTAACTAGCGTACTCGACTCTGAAAAACGCCACCTCGAAATAATGTCAAAAAGTTAAGGTTGTGGATTAATTATTGCATCTCTCTTACAAGAGGATTCGTAGAGCAAGAATTCCTTTCAAAACAGTGGCTTCTTTTTTTTCTTTAGCACAAAAAGGAGAAACTGATAACACCAGGAGGTTAGATTTTGTCTGTTACAAACATGCACTCATTCGCTTCATAAATAGATTCACTTGGAAGAGGATACAGGTTTGAGGAGGAAGCATGCAACGCTTTGAGTTATAAAACCTTCAGCTTTTTTCCCCATTTTGTCTTTCAGAGGAAACTTCTTGAATCACAATCTTCTAATCCAACAGAAGCAGGCAGGTCATTTTGGATAGGTTTCTTGATGGTTCTCCATAAGCCCAAACACCCATCCCCAGCAGTCACCCCCGAAGTTACAAAAGTCTCTATATGGCTTTGTTCTCCTGTGTGAACGATACTATTGCCATTTGTTTTGTTGGACAGGGATATTCCCAAACAAAAAAAAAGGCTCGAAATGGCCAATGAACGATCAGATAAGGAGAAGGAGGCACACTGGGACAACACGATCAGGGGTCAGAGGTTAGGGTTCACAGGGTCCGGAGTCTGATGGGGTCAAAAAAAAAAAGAAATCTTTATTTCCTGTTAAGTTTTGTGCTCTTGACAGTGCGTTTGGAGCCCTCCATGCAGCTGCGTATACCAGCGAGGTGCAACAAGGAGCCGGCAGCTTCCTTCAATTCATCATCCAGCTCGGGCTTGACCTCGCGTCTTGGCCTCTTACCGACGGGCCACTTGATGGCGGGCGGACGTCGTGAAGTCTGGTGGACGCCTCTCTCGTCCCAGAGGTCGGAGTCCTCGTCGCTGTGGAAGCCCTCGCTGCCAGCGCGGCAGGACTGCCTGCCTTCACAGCCTCCTTCATCCAGGGAGGAGAGAGACGAGGAGGAGGAACGGGAGGAGCAGCGCTGCAGGGCTACGCTGCTGTAGTTGTGGTCCTGCTTTGGATCGCTGCTCACCAGGACAGAGTCGGGTCGGGAGAGGTCTAGTGGGCTGTCAGAATTGCCTGAGGAGAGCAGATGTTGGAAAAAGTGAATATAATCAAATGCAAAAGGAGATTTTACTGACTTGTTACAGCATGACAAACGCCCAACAGAGCTTTACAGTAAATAAGCTAACTGGAACCAACTTACTGAAGACTGTTTTGTGAAAAAGAAAAAGCAGAAATCAGACACAGAAAACCACACGCTGTAACTTTAACTTGCTTTGTTTACAAGTATAAAGCAGAACTAAGAGTTGTCTCAGCCCAAGAGGGAAAACCAGATTTAAATATATCTTGTTACATGCATGTTAAACTGAACACCATTGATGAGGAGAGTACAGCAAACGGCAAAACCCAGTCACACTAAAATGATCCTCAGAGGGCTGTTGCAGGCACTGAATCAAATTAAGTACACACTAAGTAAATAAAAGCAATTAGAAGCAGTAACAGCTAGTAAGTTTAACATATTTAGAAACACGTGAACTGAAGTAGGAAGGCGCTGCACTAATAAGACTGACTTTAGCTGGTAAAATCCTCAACTCAGTTGAAATTCTTCAAATCAGTCGGACACTCACTGGCCGCTTCATTCGGAACACCTGTACAATGTGATCCAATACAACAGCTCTGCCCTAAACTCTACTTTTAAGGTGCTTATAAAGTTCACTGTCACTGTCAGAAAGACATATATGTTGATTTTTATGTTGATTTTGAGGTCATAGTGGGTGGCATTTCTCTGACATTGGCAGTCAAAACTGAACGTCATCTTTGTAAAGGCAGAATGTATGGCAGAGCTGTTGCATTGCAATACATTAGAGTGTACAACTGGCCAGTGAATGTGTGTTAAAGGTATAGTGCAACATTTTGGGAAATACATTTACTCACTTTCTGGTAGAGAGTAACTTTGTGGAGTCTTCAATGGTTTCCTGGGAACTTATCCCAGATTTTTAAAAAAATGTCTCTGTTCATGGCTCAAGTATTTCCCAAATGTTGAACTATTCCTTTAACGTGTCTTTAAAATAAAGTCCACAGGAATTAATTGTACCCAATGAGGTAATGATCTTGAAGCCTTTCTTGGGCAAGAACCAACATTTTGCTCACAGCTACACAGGTAACACACACACATATCACATTTGAAGCACATCAAAATAAAAGCAATGACATGGTGGTATGTCGGGGATAGGAGACAAAGAGTTGGAAGAGTAGGTGAAAGTATGGCTGCTTGTGGATTCTCTTACATGGGTCAACGTGGTGCCCGGGGGCAGAGTTTAAGAGCATCATGGCAGTGGCAGCATCAATGTCAGACTCTGGAAGAGGAGAGAACATGCATGATGGTCAGTCCTAAGGTGTGAAAGCATGGTAGCATGGTATCTCTACTAGGACCGGGAGGACTGGGTTCTTCCAGTAATTTTAAAACTAGAGACACAGTGACCCAATGAATTCTTAGTGAATGGACTGGATATGCAGAAGGTTCGGCGAAACAAACCGGAGGATAAATTCCAGCCACTGATACTGAGAGTGCATCTGATCTTTTCAGACCTGACAAAGTGTCTAAAAGCCTCATAGCTCACTTCTGGGGCTCTAAATTATTAATGATTACAGTGAGACTGAGTGCTCGACACTCTGCACCAGCAGAACTGCTGCCTGTCGTCAAGGTTACAAATCCAAGAGGCAGAGGGGGGAAAAGAGGAGGCTGAAACATCGACTGGGAACTCTCCACATTAAGGTCTACATGAGGCATCAATGACTTGAAAGCAACAAATTAAAACCAAGAGTTGAGGATAAAAGCACAGTGATGCTGAATGTTCTGGGACTGAAATGTGCAAAGACAACATAATCAAAATACTGCACGAACACAAACTAAAAAAAAACTGCACAGACTGGAATTATACACATCTGCAGATTCTCGCTGGGCAGGCAGCTTTTATTGTACATATACAAACTTAAGCAGTGAGGTAAGTTTGCTTCAGTCTCACCTTTAAATGAGCAGCCTTGTAGAAAGAGATGGCGGGGAGGTGAGGAGGCACTGCAGAAGGTAACAAAAGACATGACGGGTCAGGATTTGCTTTTGAGTTTGCAACACAGACGTAAAGAAAAGTCAAATGTGAGCCTTCAAAGCTTTCAGCTGTTTATAAAAAGGTGGTTGTTAGCACAGATTTGACAGACAGAGCGGATCTGCCAATTCTGGTTTGTAGAGCGATTTCCTGCAACATCAAAACCGACACAACCTCATGATTCACGACATCCAGAGAGCAGCTGATGAAAGGTTACCTGGGTGGGGAGGCGGGTGGTGTGTAGAAGGCATGTGCGGCAGGGAAGTGCTGCTTCTTAAGGGCTTGGATCAGGTTGGGGCGGTACTCTGGGTCAACACACCAGAGAGAACCTTTTCCGTTGGCCTGTAGGAGAGAACGGGGACAGTCAAACTTCTACACCAAGATTACAAAGTCAGAAACTTGCCTTGAACTTATGGCAACAAACAGAGTTTTGAGAAGTACTTATATTGAGAAAAGTCCTGAAACCATTGAGTTTTAAATTATGCTGGTAAACAAACAAAATTGACATTTAAATTCAGTGTTTCTCACCAGAACTTCTTGTGTGTAGCCTAACAAATGTGTTGAAAGCATTTCCTTCATTCCAACATTGGCAAAGAAAGCACTGACTTCATGAGTGCATTGAGCGCCTCTTTGCACATCCAATGTTGATTGGATGATTGTTATTTATCAGAAAAAAGGTAAAATGGAACCTTTAAGAAATGAGTCACTGTGGCAAAGCAATGACGTTTTCAACTAAAAGTATCATAATACTTTATATAAGCTGTGTTCATACTGCTTCAAAATATACTTAAAAAATGGACAAATCCAAACTACTTAAGGCAAAATCTTCTTAATCTATCAAAGTGATGTGCATAGTTATTTGTCAAAAGTCTTAGCAGACAAAATTTGAGCACTACAAACTGTAGACTGCACTAACAGCGGGATGGTGACGTGTCAGATGTCACTACAGCAAGTCTTATTCTGCACAAATGGCACAAAGTTTAAAGCGATATTTCTTCAAGAAGCACTCATCGTGAATGAAACAGCAAACGCGTAACTAAGAATTCCTTAACAGCCTGAACAAAAGGAGGAAATAACTGCTCCACAGTGCTGTGTGAGGAGTGAATTTGTCTGTTGGTGATGTGTGCGGGAGTGTGTTAACTGTCACTTTATCTGATGGCGGCCTATTGCCCAGTCTGGGAGGAGAATAGACTGAGGGAGGGAGCGAGGGAGGGAGGGAGTGAGTGAGGGAGGAGAATAACCTTGACTCAGATTACCAACTAGCCCTGATGCAGGAAGAAGGAAATGTCTCCATGGCAACGGAAACCACCAGCCAGTGTCATGTGAAACTGGTGCTGGTCTCTCAGCAGACGAAGGGCTCACGCTGTGCACCTGCATGCTGAGCGGCCTGCGCCTCACCATGTTGCTACTCACTGAGTGCTAACCGCCATCCCCTCCCCGTGGTGGGAAAATACGAGGTCTTAGCCAGGCACAGCCTTGGCACCACGGGCTCTACCGGTCACAAGTCTGAACTCATACTGCAGCTCAATATGGCTACCATGGTGTCACTCCCTGGATCAGTATAATACGTCTGACACAGGCTTGACTGTACTCTGAGGACGCCTCCCCGCCTTTCTCTACAACTTGAGCAACAAATGTAAAATGTACTGAAGGTAAATGTATTACAATTAACACGTTCAGCCCTTCAACTGTATTCATTTCTTAATTAGCCACTTGCCTGGTTTGCTTAAATGTTACCAAACCACTGTCAAACACGTCTGATGAACACAGCCTTAATGAAGCAGATAACTGAATACGTATCCTAATTAACAAAAAAACATGCAACATGTTATGAGCTTTAGCTTTGAGTGCTCATTTAGTCATCAATATTTAATTATTAGTTATTAAACACAGGGTTTGGAACCATATTCTTGGGGGGCTTTAAAGTCCCCCAGAATATGGCTTTTAAAGTGTAATGATTTGAAACAAGCCCTCAGCACCCTCTCGAGTTCAGTACACATTTCTCAACACAAAGGACGATAAGCTAAATGGTCATCCCGACCTTTAGGAAGTAAACTCACAGTTTCACAGCAAACATCTTACTCATTTCCTACTCTGTTCACAAGAATGATTGTTCAAGATATGCAGGGGTGTGCTTATCCTTTTGTCACAAGCATATACTGTGTATGACAAGTCAACTTCTCATTCGACCACAAACGCAAATGAGCACGAGTGACTGGTGAAGATTCTTCCGACAAACTTATCTCTGACCTCTACTTGAGGTCATATTTGCCTCATTCTCCCAGTGCGGTGTTGAGATTTCTAGCAGTAATGTGCCTCTCTCTCTCTGCCTCCCTGGTTAAACAGTTGCACTACCTTGCCGTGCTCTGGGAGATGAAGTCCTATCTTAGTGTGCTGTGTTTGCATTTGCTCTGAAGGAGTCTCTGTGACCTTGACTGGATTCCACCCTTATCGCAGCAGAGTCAGAGGTCCCTGCAGCTTTGTTACAGCATTGGACACTGTCACATGAGCCAAACTGCAGCTTCGCGCTGCACCACGCTGTTTACCAACTGTGTTTTGCTAAATAAAGCAGACACATTTTGGCCCGTGGATTTTCTACTGTCACATCATCGAACAATGATGCGACGACAACCGTTTGGGGAAGCACAATTTCAAATGCAGCATTTTCCAACTTTAAATCTGTACGTGTGAGTGTGTGAAAGTTAGGAGACAGTTTGCCAGCCTACCTTTCCCAAACTTCTTTCGACCTTGCGGAAGCATTTGTTCAGGGACAAGTTGTGACGAACTGAGTTCTTCCAGCCAGTGGGAGCATTGGAGAAATAAGGAAAGTGCTCAAGAATCCAGCCATAGATTTCTTTAACGGGCAAAGATTTGCTGGGAGACTGCTCGATGGCCATGTAGATGAGGAGAGAAAACGAGAAAGGGGGCTTCGACTTCAACGAGTCCCGCTCCCTGCCTCTGCTGTGTGACGAAGATGAGGAGGAGGACGATGGGCCCTGATTGGACCCGTAGTCTCCCTCTATGTCAAAGAGGGGACTGCCGCTGGGTTGAGCTTCCGGACCTCCCAGAGTGAATTTCTGCAACAGGTTCTCGTGCAGCCAGTTGAGGTTGGTGAGCTCCTCATCCTCTGTGCCTCCAGTACGATCCACGCTGGTCGCCAGCGGACTGGACGCACACTCCGCCTCGGGCAGTGTTCCCACGCCACAGACACCTCTGAGCCCCGTCCGCTCCTCTTGCATACCCGGAATTTCCGTTTTCTTATCTGGTGACATCCCAATGATTGGACCCATTAAATCAAAGAGGTCTGAGGAGAGAGGAGAGGAGAGGGTGTTAATGTTCGCACATGTAGACAAACATCACAGTTTTTGATGGTGAGCAGTATGAAATGACCGGATGCGACATAATGGAATGATGTGCTCTTCCAAGCGTTGACCTTGTTTTCTTAAGTTTCCCTGGGGGCACACCCCCTGGAGCTCTCCCTGTCTGTCTCTATCGCACTCCCTGGCCCTCTCACTGCCCCTCTCCGCCACGCCTGGCAAGGACAGAGAGCCTCTCAGCAACCCCACCCCCTCTTGACTCCAGCCAAGGACCATCGAGGAGGTCCTCTCAAGAAACTGAACCGACTTAAGGCTCCACTCCTCGACGCCCACCTTGTTTCAGACAAGAACCAGCTGCTCATTTTGTGTAAATGAGCATGAGACCATCCAACGAGTGGTAAGATGGAGGCCTTCCACTTATTCCTGCAGAGTGGATAGCTCTTACAGACTGATCTGCATTCAGCCAGGATCAAGTCTCAATTTTTCACATGCCAGATTAAGTAGTGTAAAGAGGCTACAGCCCCTGGAGTTGTCAGGCATTTAACAGCACTAGGAAATTCAATATTGCCAGCAGCCCTGTATCATTAGCCAATTCCACCCAAGTACCCTTAATTAATAAGACAATGATACTTTATTTTACATGGGCTCAGAGGAAGAATTGTTGGCATGCAACAGCAATGATCCTGTCAAAGTTTATAGTTCAACCTAATGATTAATTAAATAATAATAATAAATAAATAATTAATCAAAGCAACAGAAGACATATCAAAGTCTCAGCACATTAAATTAAGTAAATAAGTGTTGATATGTTTTGTCTAATAACTCAATCGCTCTGTTAAACCATGGTAAGACCAAGAGCACAAAGAGATCACTCTTTGGCTCAGCTCACAACAAGCTTTATGTCCTGGCTGTCACCATGACAACCCTGCCATCCTTTCAATTAGGAGCAGAAATCCCACAAACAAGATATATAGATACAATAAGAAAATAAGTAATCCGTGCTGGTTGGCTCTGCCACAGATGACTACCAAAAATCTTCCCGCTGCACTTGTGGGTGGACGCCAGATACCCCTGTCCGGGGTGGTCTGGGATGTTCTGGAGTCGGACTGAGACGGCAGTGGTGTTGGGAGGTTGGAGAGGTAAAGGAGCACAGAGTGGCAGACAGGGATATTGTTTCATTTCTGTGATAAGATAAGAATTGGGTCAGACTCGAGTGTGTTTGCACAGTGGGTGAGACAGGAGAGGGAGTGTACACACACACAAATTGGTTGTCAAAGCTAGTCAGCGGGGACAGGAAGGGGAAGGAGGCATTAGTGCATTTACAAAATGACCACTCATCTCTGAATGAAGGGATAAACATATAGCAGACAGATCCTATTTTGGTTTAGAGTGACGTCTGTATCTATTTTTTCAGCCTTCAGTGGACAGAGTATGTGTCAAAGTTTCTGCCATAACAGTATATCCTGTCACGATGATGATGCCACGTTAGCTACATTTTATCCCGTCAATCCTCCATTGCCTGCGTTTTCATGTCTCCGCACCATTGTCATTTATTTGTGTGCCACGTATACTTCTGTGATTTTTATCACCAAAAAAAAAAAAAAAAAGGAAGTAAGTAAAACAACTTTCCAGGCCAAAGGCAAAGGGATGGGCAGAGCGAACATAGGAAGAGACATAACAATAGGACAGTCATTTTAAGGAAGGACACAGCAAGAGAGAAGGAGCAAAAGAGAGGAATACAGAGAGAGAAAGAGCCAGCTGAGACTCAGCGGTAGTGGGGTAGACTATTTAAGTTATCCTCAGTCTAGGATGAATCACAGCTCTCAGCAAAGTAGAGCAATCAGATATGTCAGGCAGCGAGAGAACTGCCCATTTGTGTTCAAAGAAAATCTCTGCACGGGAGACCAAAACAAAAAAAGACATCCCTTGACATGACAGATTCCTGCTATGAATGAATTTACAAATAGATCCAGGACTGTGCAGACAGACGAGCCTGCAGTTTTGGAAGACAATATTATCCTTCCAAAAATCACTTCAAAATCAAGCTAGCTGTGGGCACAAGCTTAATATCAAATGCTTTTAAAATGGAATATTTCAGCAATTAGTGGAAGATTTTTGCAGATCATCTACATACAGTACAAGCGTACTTGTGTTCATGACAGAGAGAAAGAAAAGATGAGCGAGGATGCCATGTGACAAGACCCCCAGGCTACTACTAGCCCTTCTCTAGGCTGGTCTTTGTGAGTTTAAGTCAGGTCTAGTTCCATGACTGTCCCACCCAATACATGCGGATCAGATCACAGTAAATGCCAACACAGGTGTGGCAAAAAAAGGCCTTAACTGCATCTTGCAGGTCTTTGTTTGACTGAATGGCATGGTTTCGGGAGGTCGGGTCAACAGTAAACACTCCACATGATTGTCCTTCCTTCTTCAACAGGCCATGGATGCCTGTAAACTTGATTCAGTATTGTGGCAGGGAGATGAGAAGAAGTCACAGCCCAGGTAAAGTGTCAGACCACTCATTAACCTAAAGTACAAGAGAGCTTCGTCTCATCTTCACAGCCCTGACCTCTCAGCTGGGCCCTTGGGTGCCAGGGAGTGCTTATTCCCTTTTGAGTAGCTCCTCCAGAAGACCGTCATTTGAATATCAACAGAGGCAGGGTGGACGACGGAGAGAGAGCTGCCTCGCATCCAGCCAAACACAGGAAGTGTTTTACCATGACTGCAGCTGGTCAATTGCCACTGCTGCTGCAATGATCGCAGTTATCATTGCTCTTATGAAAAGGCATCAAAGAGAGGCGGCTGGGAATGCGATGAATAATGGGACACTAGTGTGTAAAGAGTGGAGAGGGGAGAGGGAGCTAATAAGCCGCACTGGCCTGTTGACTGCAGCTCATCCTTGAAAATACACCAAAGCTGCAATGGTGCTGACCTGATGGCTCATCTGCAAGTTAAAGTAGCCCCGCGCACCGCCAGCCTCATCATATTCATGTGCAAACAGGCAGGCACTAACAGCAGGTGCCAAGGCACATTTTTCCCCCCTTTCAAACTGCTCTTTTATCCTGTTAAGCACTTAGCCTATTCAAAAATACACAAAGACATATGGAGATAGCTTTAAGTGGCAAATCAAGCCGTTGACGTGTCAAATATGTACAGGGGAATGTAAAGGAGATGATGGCGGCATCAAAATGAAGAGGCACCACTTTGAGATGTTTTCTGGGAGCGAATCTCACGATCAGGACTCAGTTGCCACGGCAGCCAATGTTGTAAGGGAAGCAATTGTGCTCATTTCTGTGCATGAAGAGAGAGCTAATGTGGGGAGATCAATACAGGCGGAAAATGCTGAGGCCAGCAGTCTGCTGCTGTTCTCCACAAACCTGTCTGACAAAGAGCAGTGGGAAAGGCCACACCAACCTGGACGTCATGCCACTACTGACTAAGTGCCATTAAGGGATACTTCATAATACCCTATTTTGTTCAGGAAAAACAAATGACCTAAAACAGATATTTTTTTTTGTAAAAAAACAGAACAAAAACTCTCAAGATTATGTACGTAACCGCCTTCGGTTCACACGTACTCATGCCACACCCTCTTCACATGGAATAAACCAGTTGACACAAACCAGTTACACCTCTGTAATAGACACACAAAGGTGTGTCACAAAGCCCCATGGCAAGGGCTGTTATTTGAAACCCTAACTGATATTTAGGTGACTACCCAGTCTGGCTGGAGCTCTAAAAATGTGAATGAGACAAAGGGAGGGCTGAGTTAGAGTGGGAAAGACTAGGAGAGAGAGAGAGAGGCTGTTCCAGAGCGAGGTAGCCAAGTGGCAGTCTTTTATTTTATGGGAGGGTCAAATTATGTCATAACAAATAAAGCATCCATTAATGTGAAGGCTAATCAGGCTTCTATTAAAGCACATCTAAATGATACATTTTCAAAGCAAACTGCTCAATGGATTAAAATGATCTGCTCAGTGCCCGAGGTGAAAGCAAATGAAAAAGCTTGCACAAAGCATTACTACTGGCCCCACACTCAGCTCATACAAAGGAGCAGTTGTTTTTGCTCTAGTCATGTTTCAGAAGTGTTCAGTATTCACCTCACAGTTTCAAACACAGGACCGGGAGGGAAGGAAACACCTCCTGCCTGTTGAGGAAGTTCATTTTCAGAAAACAAATGCAGACTTCACACAGAGTCAGCTAGGCCCGCTCTACACCAAAACAGTGGACTCGAGCAGCGAGAGGCCGAGAGGTAGCGTTTATTGAAGCAGCGGTATTTACTTTGGCAATCTATGAATTCCACCAGCGTGGAGTGTATAGACTGCTGACAAATACCCGAGCTGAACCTAATGAATTGACTGATGCAATCACTTAGCAGTCGGGGGAGAAAAAAAAAACAAGCAAACAAAACAATGGATAATGATTGTGATGTTCATCAGAGACACTAACCTAACACAGTGATTTCAAACTCAAACACACAGGACTGCACTTCGACTGTCACCAGACGGGAGGCCTGTAAAAGTACATACCAGCACCCAGCCAACACTGAAACCTTATCTCTTGGGTCATGTGGCTCTTAGTTCAGTGTACACAAACTTAGTGCCAACAACCTATGCAACACACTCATATAACATTAAATACAAAAAGACAGCTCTGCGCCCATACGCTATAGTCCAATCCTTAATAAAAATATAATAAGGAAGTGTTTCTATATATTTGGAGGAACAATGAATGTTCCGTTGACTGTTTCAACATAAGCCTTTCCAGGAATGTGCTCTGTATGTCCATGAAAAATTACGCAAGTGTTTGCAAATGAAAATTTCAGGTGCAACAAAAAACAGATAAACCACGGTACAGTAAGGCCCTTCAATCCAGAACTGTAGAAAACTCTAATAGAATCCTTCTTTAGGTGTCCATGTCAAACACAGTGGGAACACACAGGGGAACAGCCCAAAGAAAACAGCACAAAGACAGCTGGAAGTACCTTGAAAATATTTACTGAAGCTTCTGAAGAGAGCAAATCAACAGAAGTGCATACACAGCAAAAGCATGTAATAAGTAGAAGTAGTAATATAGTAATATAACACAAAGATGAGCAACTGAAGGGTTGGCTATCTGCGTGTCACATTACAGCCTCACATATTTGTTTTCCATTAACTTCTGTTGATTTCCTACCAACTCTCAGTGTGAGAAAAGTTTTAGAGAGCCTACAGAATTTGACAGATTTGACCTTAACTTTCACCGTACAACATTTCACAGAGGCTAGAGCAAATGAGTTGTAATATTTGTTTTACTTATCATAAAAAAAATACTTCCACTTATTCTTTGGTGCCACACAAGTGTGTTGCCTCTCTGTTACAGCTTGTCATATGAAGTTTACTTTAGTTTCAACAAACTTCTTTTTTTTGCAATAAATCACCATGGTGATCTGATGACAATGCCAGACTTTTAAAAATAGCAAAGCTCCAGACATGCTCTAGTAAACTGAGCTTCGTTCATATTCATGGATTCAGCTGTTTCAAGTACAGAGCCCAGCATAAAACTCTCATTCAAATAACTGTACGATGCATCAGTTCTATGAATTTGACTTTCCCAACCAGTCCTTTATGAGTGCTGTTCTAATGGCGACATTGTTTTACATCTGTATGCTAAATTGTTTAAGTTTTGTGCTACCTCGGGTTGGTTCCGAACTTTTGGTGAATGACATACAATCTCCATTTGTCCCACACATCTTAGAAAATCCCGATCATCCGCAGACGAGCTGGTCGGCCTGTGTCCATGTTGTCATACTGCCATCAATTAAATAAATCCTGTTAATTCAGCCAGGGGTGACGAGACAAAGACCCATTGTGACACAGGACACAGCCGTGCTTCCCTCTTCCTTTCTCTCAAATCAAGGAAACGGTCACATCAGTGTTGCTTTCAAGGAGGCGGGCCCTAAAGGCCTGCGTCTTGAGTCCACCCCATCAGGAATGAGACAGACACAGAGACAGTTAAAGGGTTAGAGGGGGCAGGGAAGAAAAAGGAGGGGGGGTCAGCTCAATATAGAGTTAGTGCATAAGCACTTTGACCAATCAAGTGAGGTAAAACAATAACTGGAGTAGACGGAGGGGCGCCACACCAGGAATATACACATAACATATGAAATGTTGGTAAATAAAAGCATGCGGAGGCAGGCGTAAGGAGGAGAAACTCAAAACATCACATTCAAACTGTGTATTTTTAGATTTGCAGAACCGAATCTCAATTTCCTCTCTTTTTTGTTGATATCATGACATTAACAGTTTAACCCAGTTTGTAAAATAGTGACAGCTGTAAGGCAGAAACCTTAGAGAATGAAAATAGCTGCCGTTTAGCTGTACTCTGATCTCTCAGGAGATGCTAAATGAAATGAATGAACACAAACGGATAACTTGATCATCTGAACGGGACAAGAAAACAAAATCATGACCGGAGGAAACAAAGAATGGGTGTCAGCATGCCTCTGCAGGCGTTTACATTTGCATCTCAAATTCAGAGCTACCTCCTATGTTTGACTAGCAGAATGTCACAGGCTCAAGACGGAGATCCCTCCTACAAAAAAAAAAAAAACATACACACAGGAGCTGTGAGCAGGTGATAAAACAACTTCAATCTTTCAAGCCAAACCACCACAAAACTGCACAAAGCAGTCAACTCCACAAGCCAGCAGTTAGAGCTGGAGCTCACTGATTAGTGACTGATCTCAACCGGATATATGACTTCAATTTAACCACCAGTGTCCTTATAATAACTTAAAAACTATGACTAACTTATTTGGTTAGTAACAAAAGAAAAACACAATACTTAGACTGCCCCCATTTTCCACTATGGACGTGTTAAAACACTGCAATATGTGCACAACAACATAATTACGGGAGTACAGTCACTCCAAGTGAACAGAGGCCATCAACTTCCTTATTTTGCCAATCATCGAATTATTCAACCGCTTCCATTACAACGATAATGACTACCTCAATACTGCTATTTAAAACAGTCAGTAAAATCAAAGTCTCAAAGGACTTGGTAATTAGGGTTTTCAGAGAACAGTAAGTTATAAAGCTTGGAGCTTTTCTGTTCAGCCAATCTATAACAAACCAGGTTCAGACTGTGTTAGGCAATCCCAAAAGTTTCTGCCACATGGGTCAGCTTTCAAAATGAACTTAAAACCACAGCGACTTGTATACCTACAAAGAACATGGTGTATTTCAGAGGGCGCAAGCTTT
Source organism: Protonibea diacanthus (assembly GCA_028641955.1). Classification (NCBI taxonomy): domain Eukaryota; kingdom Metazoa; phylum Chordata; class Actinopteri; family Sciaenidae; genus Protonibea; species Protonibea diacanthus. The sequence continues at coordinate 15,494,141 of CM053989.1, forward strand.
CATTTACTCTGGGTCAGAGTACACAATTCTGTGATAAGGCTGATTACATGGCAATACCACCATTTTGAAGTGCAGTTTCTGTGTCACTCCGGCTTAGATAGGGGGTAACAGCTACAAGCTACAATCCAGTGCTGTGCCATTTCCTTATTAAGATGTATTATACATTATATTCAGTATGCTTCGATGACTGAACAAGTCAAGAGGGCACTGTTCACGAGGCACTTGATTAAAATGTTCAGTACAGTACAATTGAGAAACAGCTTAGTAAAATGACACCAATGTGTTCACCAAGTAGTAAAAATGAAGTGTGGCATTCTTGAGAGTTCAGGAGGAGCTTGAGATTTGATACCACTGTGTCTATTACCGTATTGGTACAGTCAAAACATAGACATGGGGCTTCACATTTAAGTATGTGAGTATCAGGGCATATTACTCTTACATAAAACAAACAGTCTAGACTTGTTCTAGATCTTATATAAATAAAATGAAACTAATAGGAAGGCCAACACACCAGGTTTACCGTCAGGATTATATGACAAAAATATCAAGTAATTATATGACTCATGTCACCAATTGTTACATCAACTACTTTTAGATTTCAGTTTCAGGTTGAAATATATGACTCAGGTCTGCCGGATTATTCACAAAGACTGGACAGTCTCCCGTTTCACCTGTATTTCACCTCCTTTCTGAGGAAGAAAAGACCCTCAAACCACTGAGTAATGCTACTGATGGGAACTGCAATGTCTTGGAGGCATATTCCAGCAATTCAAATAACCTTACGGTGGTCCACAACTTAAGATAATGCAACTCCACTGGCAATATTTTAGATCCTTGAAGTTATTAAAGCAATTTCGCAGCAGCAATAACTGCATCACCGGGTTACGACAAGTCTTATTTATAGTAATGAATGTCAGTGAAGTTAGCAGACCCTCATCTATTCTGGGAGTACTTACCCTTCAGAGGTAAGGGAGTACATACAGACATGTACAGGAGTGGATATATGGCAGAACCACAAACAACAGCAAAGACAACAGATGGTTTGACCTACAACATGTCCATGGCGATTCTGGCAAAATAATAATGGCAGTTGGCGACTGACAACATCTGCTCTTTTTTTTTTTTTTCCTCTTTTCTCTTTTTCTGTCCCTTAAGCTCCTCTTGCCTTTGTCTTCTGTTTATCACCGGGGCTTTAACAACTGTCAAACGAGGAAGAAAGGAACGTCAGTCTACACTCATGTCATAATGCCTCACAAAGAAAAAGAAATTTTCCCTATCACCTTTTTTTCCCCCCTCTAAACATACACATAAACCTCAGAGAACACAATGAATTTTACATGAGGTCTGTCCAGTAAATACACCACTGTCAGGTAGCAGGTAGAGCGACAACAAGGGCAGACACGTGGAATAACAAAAAACTATATTAATACCTAGAAAATAACAACGCAAGTATACCCAGCTGCATTAAACAAAGCTATTCTTCCTACTACTTTCCTCTTGACATTGTTTGTAGAGCACTCTATATCTGGGACAATCTTGTGATAATCCATTACATCATGTGCTTAGCTAGCCAGTGTAGCCTCCCAACCTCTGGTTCCGTCGATATTTACCATTAAACATTCAACTATATAGATATAGATATAAATATGAGTGGAAGATATGAGTCTTAAATTAACACGGACAAAAAAAGCCCGCTTTATAATAACATAACACGAGAAATTACGCCATAAACAAAGACATTTAATGAAACACAGAGTCTACGCCGAGTACGCGAAAAGTGGTTAAACTAATATGCTTTTGTAGCTCATGCTAAACACAACGAGGCATTTAATCACCGCGGACTCAAAGACTACACAAGCAACGACAACCAGCAACATAATGAGCAAAGTTACACGGAATGACGCGGACCATTGCACAACACTTCCCCACACGCTGGACTCGTTACAAAGTAACTTATCACCGGTTAGTTCATTACATTTTGTTTAGCTTTATCCGTACGAAGTTTACCAGCTCTAACAGCGTTAGCTCGCCCAGCACAACCGACGGGCAAAGTAGCGTTAGCAGTCACGGTGGGTCAGTGAAGGTATATCTACTGCTAGCGTTAGCATAACATTTTAACTATGTAGATTATTAGTAGTTATAGTTTCATGTATCAAACGATAGCTATTCGTTGGTGCTATAAACACAGCTCTTTATTCGTCAAGTTAAGAGCCCGCAGAGCTGGTATAAATGTATAACATGAACATTAGCTAGCTGGCCACATGCTGTCGCTTGATCTGCCATGCTGGCTGCTCTAAGCAAAGTCACTTGACCACATTTACTTTTAGCTTGTTCGAAACACAAACCGTATCCTGCCGAACACGATTTAAACACGGCGAAATTGCGGAGAAACCGACTGAAATACTTACAATCATGCACGGCGTGCCTCGGCGCGTTATGTTTAAAGACACGTCTGTGCGCAGTTTATTCAGATGTCTTGTCTCACACAATGTCAGAGATCAGATCAGCAGCTGCTTCCTCCATACACGCAGCGCGCAGATCACACAGCGCACGGCAACGCTACCAAACCCCTTGCCGTCGTCATGGCAACAGGCCCACTTCAGCCAATCAAAACCCCTCCCCTCCTATCTCCCCTGGCAACTGCCGCAGCGCAGGAGCGACCGCGAGCGCGCACGCCATCCTATTTTGCATCGTGCAATGTGCTTTCACTTTTATCGCCAGCTGCTCGCAACGTAACACACAGAGAGGGGGGAAACGGCGTTTTAAACATATTTATTGACTGCTGAATAAATATTAAAGGTGGTGAAGTAGCAACGGGATGAATTATAAATGAATAAAGTGTTTGAGGGACCAAGCCGGACGGGTCCCACACAAAACACTCCCGCGTCATTTAGGCTACACAAACACCTCGGGGCGGAGAGAGGATGTGTCACCACACCCAGCCTCGTGACGGTGGTGGACCCTCAACAGGGCCCCTCCTAGAGTAAACGATCATACAAGGAGCTAACATGACCTGCATACACACAACAGACACATGCTGGGTGATGCTTGAGCACTTAGACAAAGAAATGAAAAAAAAAAAGCACAATCATGCACTTTTTTTTGTTGTTGCTCCAGTTGCATTTCTCTGAGCATGTGTGAAAAGTCATAATTGCACACGCTGGTTATTTATCTGACTCTGCTTATGTGCCTTTATAGCCAAAAGTGCTACAGGAAAAACAAGTCTGTTTTGTGTCCTTTCCCGGCTAACCGATGAGCTTTACTGGCCAACTGACTTCACACCAAACTGTAACTTTCACATAATGGTGATACCTTACTCATCTCAGGCACTCCATTTCATAAGCGTACACGAGTAGCTCTCTGTGGACTGATCTAATAGCCTCTCTATTTGCTTTTACTGTGTATAAGCCCAAATACCTGCCATGTAGAAGTGCTCTAAGTACTCCTGTGCCGGTGCTGTTGATGCACACCCTTGTTTTTCTCATTCTTTCAACTGGACAAACAGGCTTTGCACCAGCGTGATGGCTGTTGTCTGTCAGCGCAGGGTGAATGATACACTGGAATGCATTTTAGTTGATCTGTGACGTGGAACTTGCCATTCACATTAGGCTGTTTTTAGTGAGTTCCTTGTTTATCTTGTGTGCATTTGGTTAGTTGTAATTTTAGCCTACACACTAGGAGAAAAATAGCATATAAAAAGCAATAGTTATATTCATTTGACCAATGAACAAGCATGTGAAGTGATGAATCAGTGATGGCAGAGCACTCCAGAGACCATAATATTCATTGATTAATTTGTTCATTCATGTTTTTCAGGCTTTGCTCGGGTTGCTGGTGCATGATTTTCTTCCACACTGAGCTATTCTTAGCTAGCCAGCAAGCAACATAGACTCTGCCCCATTTCTCCTTCCACTATCACTCATAGGGATGATATAGTTGCAACGCTAGCAAATGAGATAGAGAGAGAACAAGATGCATTAATCACAGGCAAACAGTTGATTGAGGATGCCTTGAAAAGACAGACCCATTAGTCCGTGTGCCTGCAATGGCGCTAATCTGATTGTAAAACTGTTAGGCTAAAACAACATGCCCCACTGACCACCATCAGAGATGTTCATAACAGTATTGGAGCATTTCCTGGACCAGGCTGTTGATGGGAGGGACTTTAGGAATGATCCTTTTTGTATGACATGAAAGAATGATGAAAGTCTTTGTGACTGCTGTGTTAACTTAACAATGTGTGACTATAATTACAGTAAACAGCTCACTTTGTATCAAAGGCAGCGTGCTGAAGAATAGTCGACTACAGACTATGAGAGGAGTTCATGTTAGGCAGTAAAAGTGGTACTGATGAAGGGATGGACAATGAGGAAGCTAGGCTGTGATGGAGAGTAGTGACCGTGCATGAATGAGGGGTGCAGTGTGTCTCAGCAGCCAGCCTATGGTGGCATAGCGGTCAGGAGGCCTGCTGCTTTAATGGTCCATAAATCTGTGTGGACTGGCTGGTCTGATGCCGCCCCAGTGAGACCCTCTCATGCGGAAAATGAATCAGACCATTTTTACGGAGAGCAAGTGTGGAAGCTCTCACCCTCCCCTGCTGCCAGAGAGCCGATAAGAGCTGCTACACGCGCACGGCACTCCATTTCAGCAGGTCTGGAGCTCATAAAACTCTCTATTAGTGACAACCCTTGTTTGTATGCTGCTCTTCATTCAATCTGTCCTCTTGCCTTTGTTGTTCTCTCTCTCTCTCTCTCTCTCTCTCTCTCTCTCTCTCTCCCCGTTCTTCTCATTACACCTAGCTTTGGTTTCTAGAGAGGGACCACAGATGCTGACACTTTGGTAGACAAAACTGTAAAAGATAAATCACATTCCAGAAGAAACTCTTTGTTAAAGGTGTACTCTAGATTCAAAATAATCTTTCTCTTTCTGCCACACACACACATACACTGAATAGATAAAATTTGCATACTTAGAAACGTGCCAGGTACTGTATCTCTACCTCTTTCTTTCTCCTGCTTGCCCTCACACACACATTCAGAACAATAGATGCTGTTTTGTGAATGCAAGAAAAATGCATTACCCGATGTTCACCAGGAAGCACAATTTGGCAGATTATTATTCTCTCTGGTTGCTTTATGTACCTTGGACAGGTGAGGGCATTATAGAGTGTGGTATATAAAGTCACTGTCCTCCTTTCAGAGGATTTAAATGCTGGAACAATCACCTGCAGTTGTTAGGGGAGTGAGACCAGACAACCGGCACCCTGAGCTAATTAGTTTGAACCTCCTTTGAAATGCGAAGTGGAGGAGTCATCGAGAGAATTGTGACGTAGATTAAAGAGTGCTAATGCACGTACACGCATGCACAGATATGCATGTGGAGACGGGCACAGACGCATGTGCACACGTGCATTGAGGTTCTAGGGCATTTCATTTTCCTAGATAAGTACTGTCAGATCAGTTACTGGTTAAACAGGTAGTATTTGCATTCTCCCCAGGATGAGAAGCCAATCTCGACTGTCTATGAAGCTGCCAGAGGCCACCTGCTGTGTACAGACATGCACTAGAAGTCCAGACTTAATTGCTCTAGAAGGAGCAAGCCACCATTGTTTAAAGGAGAGTACAAAACAAGCGTGGCAGACAGCTTGTTTTTTTTATCCCTCAATAAATACTCAAAGGATAAATTTATGCCTTTGCAGTTAAAATAGTGTAAATGTTTCCTATACTCGCCCTCTAACTGTCAGCAGAGCAACCAGGCGTGGTCAACTTGTTTCAAATGCAACACTTTCTTTGTTCTCCAGGTTTTGTTTTCCCTGGAGGTTCTCCCAGCTTTTGCCTGCAGTCGTCCTCAACTGAAGAGTGTGTTTGCCTACAGAAGCCTTTGTTTGACAATCCTTTCTGTTAACCGGGTCTTATGAATTGTGTCAGCAGTGTGCTGATTGTCTGTTATCTGTCAGCTGATAAGTGCCTCCTTTAATGCGCAGGCAATAAAATTCACCATGTAGGGCAGAGGAATGATCTTTTCAACAGTCAAACAAATATCCTGTAATTCTGTATTGATTCAGTCTATTTATCCAGGTTAGGCTGGACAAACACTTGTATAAACAGGCCCTGAGTGTCCGTTTGTTCCAGCGGAGGATTAAGCATGCTATCATGAACTAAAGACAGTAAGGTAAATTTTAACAGGGCTTAATTAAAAAGAACTACTTAATAAGACATCACCGTGTAACTAGCTGCTTAGTCAAATTATTTTTACCCGTGTTTCCCTGTCAATTTTAGTAATCACTGCTCAGTAAACAAAGGGGTAATCAAGTATGTACTGAAGACAAGGCTCTTATTGACTGCTTTTAATCATTTCAAAGGGCTAAAAAAGGGGTGTAGCTACAAATGACTGCCCCCCTGCCCCCCTCCCGTAGCAAGATGTGACACCGTGCCCTCCCAATTTATGTGCATAATTAGTACAAAACCCACACTACTTGTCTGAGTGGGACACTCTTGCTTAAAGTCTCTACCACACCCACAAAACTTGATAAACGTACATTATAAATGGGCAGGGGAGTGATTGATTACTTACAATGGAGCTGCAGTAATCTGGTTACAGTCTCTATGAAGGCCCCACAGCAGTCAGATGAAGCCCAAAACACCTTGCAGTATATAAAGAAGTGATTATGACCTCGACTTGGCTAAGACAACTGTATTGTCAAAGATTCTGGAGAGTTGGTTGTGAAAAAATAGGACAGATCACAAAAGAGAGGCAGCACACATTACCTTGTAGTAGGCTGGAGGATTCAGATCTGTGGAGCTGTCACGATTATATTGAGTGTCATCCTAATTTGCTGCTTCTTGTCACAGTTGGTTTAGTGTGTGCCCACTCCATATGCGATGAGAAATAAGCATTTTTGTATAATTTTGAACTGGAGTCAGTGTCTGAATAATGCACATTAAATCACGTAGTCAGTTTCAAGTCTCTAGTTTAGATAATTCAGTCTAAATAAACAAACTACATTCTTCTTATCCATCATGTTGTTTTACTAATTATAATTTTAAGCAGACATCCAGACAATTTGTGTGTCATTGCACAGTATTCAGTGACAGAACTTTCCCAAACTTGACTGTAGCAAGTGAAAGAAAGATATCTGTATTTACCTGACTGTTGAGTTGTCACCAAACACACAGCACTGAACTTTGGACTCTATTTCATTGCCTTCAGTGCTGTTCTCTCTTTATTGACCAACATCCAAGCTATCTCTTTGCACTTTTAAGTACTCTAAAACTGCATGACTCCCATATAAAGGCCCTCAAATGGCCCCTGCTATACAATACACCACATGCAGAGGCAATTGAATTAACCCATTGATCCCTGGCTGTTCCATTGCCAAGCTAAATTTTGTTATTCAACCTTAATGACTGCTCTTTGCAGGCAAATGAACACTTGTAGTCAATTAACTGTGAGGCAGGAGGAGGGTGAAGGAAAGACAACCCACTCTGACATGTACCTAGAGTTTAAAATGCTTCATCAGTGACATGAAGTCGTGACGACTTGGAGAAACACTGGACTGATGACTTCACTGTAAACAACAACGCAACACCAAAAGCTTTGTTCTTTGACACTCCCTTATCTTTTCACAGCATCTGGTCCTCCCCGCTTTGCCTTGGTCACAAGCGCACTTTATCTTGTGGCACAATAGTGGTCTTGTGCCCAGCAGTGTTGTCTGGCACCACCAGCTCCGTAGTGGGCTATGACACATATGAGGGATTGCTAATGTTCTTCCAACAGTGTGAATAAGTGTGTGTTGTGTTTTTCCATGTATACACTGCAATAATTTGGTAATATGAATTGTACGCATATAAACAAATATGTTCAGTTTAGAATGATCATATGCAGGACAAATGTGTTCATTTAAATTCACAATTCATAATGTGGCAGGTACAGCTGTATCACTGATTCATACATGTACCCATGGGGGTATCGCCGCATTTGCCAGAGGGTGTCATAGAAAGATTGTGTAGTAGCAGAATTGATTTGATCAAATAGAATTTATAATTTGATTAAAAAAAAAAGAAAAAAAGAAAAAACGTATCCACTTTTTGAGTCAGTTGTAATAACTGAATAAGGTTGCAATTAAGGGGTCTGAAAAGCATGTAGTGAAAATAGTTAGCAAGTGAGCAGTTGCCTAAAATTTAACAGCAACCAGCAATTAATTTAATTGTCTGAAATAACAAGATAAAATGAATGGTTAAATAATAAAAGCAGTCAGCTGAAAGCAATTGATCATTGTTTGATAGATACAATATTTAACATTATATAGCTATGAGTAGCCTTACGGATAGCTAAAAGTAATAGATAAAACACTGAAAATGCTAAGAAGTAATGGACAAACTATAAATAGCCTACTGTTAGCTGTTTGAAATGACTAACCCATGAAGTAGGTCTATCTAAACTACTGGATAAATAGTTGGTACAAATGCAAACATACGAACTGACCTAATCAGTTCAATAAACAGTTAATGTATGAAAGCAATATTGCAACATCAACGATTATATCCACTTTTATGTCATAGTAGCTATACGGTATAATATCCAGTTTAAAGTCAGTTCAAATGAACACGTGGACAGGTGGTGTCAGTGTAGGGTTAGGGCTAGGCCTATTTGAGTTCATCTAACAGGAACCTGGGTCATACAAAAATGGGCAAAAAAACAAAACAAAACAACAACATTGGGAGCCACTGCTTAATATGATAAAAGAACAGACCTCCCAGTGTTGTCTTTGGACTATGCATATAAAGAGAGTGTGACCTGATGCCTGAGGGGCAGCATATACCCTGGCTGGGTCTAAGGGGAGCCTGGCTGTGTGGCTGTGAGCGGGCGCACGGCTGTAGTGTGGAGAAAGTGGTGCAGTGCTTCTCTGTGCCTGGCTGAGCACTGGGTAATGAACCGTGGCAGAGGAGAGAGAAAAGGAGTGTGTCTGCAGGGTAGGCATGGCCCTCGTGTTCCTATGCAACCAGGGCGGATGGCTAGGTGATGCAGGACCGCCTCTATTCTGCTTACTTGTCATGCTGCTGCCACGCTTTCTTTCCCTCACTCTGGTTAGTTGTCTTCTTCGCCCTCCTTTCTCATCCTTCTTTCCTCCCAGCATATACATACACGTGATGCTTTCAAACATCCTCCTACACCAAATCCCAGAGGACAATATGCAAAATGTCCCAAACAATCAACCAACATAAATTAATGCAGAAAATGGCAAGAAATGAAACAAATGTTGGTGTGTGCTCTCAAGTCAAACTATGAAACTACTACTATAACAAAGCAGCCATTCAGTGACATTCTTATTTGTTTAAATTACACTCCGTCATTTTCTCAATTGATTTCTACTCCTTCCTCTCCATGAGACAGTTGGCTGCTCCTGCCCTTTCAACCAGAGAGCAGCTGTGCTATTGTTTCAGAGGTGGTGTCTTGACTGATGTACTTTCCAAGTGTCTCACCTCACCCCACACACCCCTATTTTGGTGCAGTTTTTATTAGTTATTTGCATATGGACAGATAATTTAACCACCACGTTATTAAAAGCAAGGGCAATGACTCAAATGCATTATGCTCACTAAAAATAAAGAGATGTGTGACTAACAAAAACAAACACTTGATATACATCAGAGTCATGTAGGTATTGTGTGCATGCATGTGTGTGTTCATCTGGGTAGGTGTTTCATTGTAAGGATTTACTAAACCATTTTGTTTAGAAACTTAAGAGCAGCAACAGAGAAGCAAGAAACAGCCTGTGATTATCCTCAGCGAACGATTTTCAGCCTAGAGAGAACATTACACTACTACAAAGACTAACTCTTAACATATTATCATCTTTTGTGCAGTCACACATTTCCTGTGGGCAACAAGTGTGGATCTATTCTTAGCCGATGGCCTGGGCTTCAGCACTTTCTGCTCCTGCTCCTCATAGGTTGGACAGGATAAGGTGTGATTCAGTCCTGCCAGGTCTGACTGTGTCAGTGTAGCCTATGTCCAGCTGTAGAGACGGTGGGGCCCATCGACCATCTGTCCCCGACCAGCAGATTCAAGGCTCGGTCCCCAGAGCAGGGAAGGAAGGGGCGGGAGCGAGATGAGGTCGGATTGGGGAGTCAGCTTTGTGTTGCCATAAAGCTGTCTTTCCTCTCTCCTAGCAACGGCCTCCCATTTCCTTGGTTTTGGGCGGCATGGTCCTGTTGGTCGGTGTGCACGGCCCCCTCACTCACTCTCTCTCTCTGTCCTATTTATGGTAATGAGCCATCTGCCCTCTCTGTAACAGCCGCCCAAATAGAGGAGAGGCTGGGCGGGTGGGGGGGGGTGTCTCTGACAGACAGGAGTCTGAGACAAAGACGCTTATCCTGTTGTGTCTGCCTCTGCCCCAGTGGATGCCTTCAGATGTGGATAGAACTCAGGGATGGCTAACAACGGAAATATGTTCAGTGTTTTCATGAGAGAATATAATGTGTGTGTGTGTGTGTGTGTGTGTGTGTGTGTGTGCGCGTGCGTGGGGGTATTTAAAGTAAGTACTTACTTCAAATACCCCTCTATATGTAGACCGTGTGTGTTTGCATCTGGTAGAGAGGCAGAGAAAGTGACACAGACAGAATGCTACCACCTGCAGGTCAGTACATTAAGTTGTTCAACACAAAGAGCATTTGTAATATCAGTGCAAGGGTGACCCCCTCCCCAATAACACACACGCATAATTTTGACTCCTGAGCTGAATATTACACAACCCTACCATTATTCAGAGCTGCTATATGGATCTGCCTCTGTGACTTGGTGACACAGAAGAGTGGTGGGCACACCAGCCAATACAGAGCCACCCAGCATTCAATAGACCTCTGTTGCCACTGGATACTAGATTGGTTACCAAGCCAACACATGTGCCTCACTGTCATATCTCCAACAGATTAGTATCGAAAACAACAGATATCTTGAGAGTTAAGCTCTCCGTGTTCAAAGCTTATATGTTTCAGTATATTTTTCGAAGAGGAGTGGTGATTCAGCATGAAAAATGGAAGTAAAAAGACGTACCTGAATGGAGATTACGTAAGAAAAATGTTCCTTCTGGCCATGGCAGTACTGAGTCCAACCATTTTATCATCAGAGAACAGCAGATAGTGCATCATGAGCACAAAGGCAATTTACAACCTGCTGACAAAACGAGTCCATTCAGAAAAAGTGATCAGCTTGATTAAATCACTGATAACTAGCCATATAACTGCAGATCTAACAATATGAGACACCAGACAAAAACCGCAACGAGAACTCTTTCAGTCACTCATGTTGGCAAACTGTTTTGTACAATACAATGTACGACACAAGACTCACAGTTGACTCCTTGCACGAGGTCAATCACGATTAACCCCATCAGACAGACATCTCGCAGATGGGTCAATGACCACAGAGCAACAAATCACAGATGGTCCTGCTGATAGGCATGGGGTTGATTGCAGGCATAGAACAAAACACTATGAAACCAAACGGATGCATAAAAAGACAATATAAATACTACAAATGTGTATGAGAAGTCAGGATTTTGCATCAGTTGTTAGGACGCTGCCATCTAAAGGCAGTTGTGGGGTAGTTTTGCAGCTCAGTGTGACTCATTTGCTGTAGGTAGTCAATTTGTCAGTGGAACAGTGTTCATTTAGGCCAGCCAAAAAATATGCTAATTAATTACCATGTTGTCACCACAAGTATATATTGATATCCCACAAGCAAATAGTTCCCTGATCACGATGTGAGTGGTGTAAAAAGACGGAGGTTTCAGTCTATAAAGGAGGAAATCATTCTAAAATGCATTTGGCAATTTGACACTATTAGTATGACAAACAATGTCGTTGTCATGGCAGCATCCTGGGGCAAGAGGTCTGGAGAGAAATGATAGTTTGCAGTGACGGCTAAGGATGTACTGAATGTGAAAAAAAGAGGATATCATAGCATCAGTGAGACAAAAAGCTCAACAAGGTGAAGCATCATTTAGACAATAGAGACAAAAAAGACAGACCACAGAGGTAAAGTATCCTGTGATGCTCATCTTACACACAGCGTGAAGCTCCTTTGTACTCAGAGGTAGAGACGAGGAGACATCTAGTGGACAACCAGGCTACTGTGCAAGATCAGGTGTCTATTTATTTAGTGAACTGAGAAGGACAATAAACTGAAATTTATGAACAAATATAAAAAAGATTAAAAATAAATTCCACATCACATTGTGGTATATTTCTCTTTCTTCCCTGTAAATAAAACCTTTATTGCAGATAAGAAGTCAAAGTTGGAAAAGCACAGGTGTAAATAATAGAAAAATAATGACCAAATTGATCATGTGTGACCTATATGGGGTGTTAGGGCTGGACTCAGCTATACGCTACACTCTAAGAAAAAATGTTTTTTGCGCTGAAGCACTTTGAGTTCTCTGGAGAACCTTTTTATCCCTAAAAACCATCTTTTGCTGTTTACGGTTCTTTGGGGAACATTTAAGTCAGAATTGCAGCACTTTTGGTGCTTTGAAGAACCTTTTTATGTAAAATAATAAGGTTATTGGTAATACGGATTACTGGTTGTTTTAAGTCGACTCTTTGCTGCATCTGGTTCTTTGAAGAACCAATAGGTAAAACGTTCCTTGCAGAACTTAAAAATTTTATGGCTTTGCCATAAAGAACTTGAGGTTCTGACTTGAACCTTTATTTTATGTGAGACTTTATTCAGTGTTCTCTTTGATTGTACTGAACAGCACCACCATCAGACAAACTACCTATCTTTGAGCTGTACAACTTTTTTTTTTAAGTTTTGAAATAATTTGCTGCATAGTTTTTATAATTGTGGCTAGATTACTATAATCCTTATTTACCCTCTTTTACTTGAGCATTTGTTCACTCAGCTCAACCTCTTACCTAAGAATGCATTCATGTTATGATGCGTAAGCACCAAATCACAAAAGTTGTCAGTAACACTGAGAGAAAAACATGCTTCTTGGATTTGACATGTGGCTTGCTGAGTTGTGAGACTAGTGAGGATTATTCCTCCTGTCAAACTGAACAAGACTCTGTAAAGATATTTTGTGATACTGTTAGAAAAACTAAGAGTATCACAAGCCAGGTCAGATTTAGATTTGTAAAAGGGCAAGCAGGCTGGTCCTTCTCTGAGTCAATACAGCATTTGAGATGTGAGTGGTGTGGTTTCCTGTGAAGGACAACTTTCTTATCAATCTACTGATGATCTAACCTGTCCTCACAGATCAGCCCTTAATCACAATTTATTGTAGCAGATTATGCAAATTATAAATCAAACTTTATTTGGGTCCCTGACTAAACTGCACATGCATTGTTTAGTAAGATTAACACGTGGTTAGATACACAATCTGTTTAAAACCATCAATGCATTTTAGTGTCACAGACAATAATAATTTGATAGCAGTCTGAGGGAGCAAAGAGAAACTAGTAGAATTAGGTTCTTCTTCACACTATCTCCACCAGTAAATCCTCAAAATGTAAATGTGAAGGTGGGCTGCAGCTGAGTTAAACAGTAGCTGATCTCATGATGGACGCTTGAATGGCTGAGCTGAAAAAGAGAGAAGCGATCACCGTTGAGTAGACCGCCGTGAAAGGGGGAAAGTGACGTGACGGCGAGAGGTCCTCCCATGTGATGTGACTGGGGCCTGACGGACTGTGCCCGTCTGTTATGGCTCCTCCTGCTTCATCAGAACGGGGCAAGACGTAACACCAGTGCAGGGGAACGGGAATAACACACAGCGAGACGTTTCTCAGGAGCCACGGCTAAAGATGGCAGATCGTGCAATGCTGAAGAAAAAGACATAGATGATGTACTTCGAGTCGCCTCTTCTGCTGTGAAGGCTTCGACATTTCTTCAAGATTAACAACACCCCAAATGAACTCCGTCAGAGCAAGTAACGTTAGCAGAAGACCTAGGCGAGTCTCGAGGCCGCGCCCGGTGCAGCCGGAGAGGAACCACCAGGAAAGAGGTAATGTTAGCTAAGCTAACGTTAGCATTACTGAACGGCTTGTCAAACAACTAGCTGTAGGTTGAATTGTGTTAACTATAGGATTAGGCAGACTTCTGTTTACCTTGTGTTCATGTGTGGTGTGCGTATTAGTGCAGCGTTGTTTGTTGTGTTAAAACGGTTGGGAACCAACAGCAGTCTCAAAGCGTCGCCGTGCAGTCAGGAAACACCGAGGCTTTTGTGTTTGTAACTAGCATTCAGGCCGCGCTTTGTTTTGCTTGATTTTTGCCCCGAGTCGGCCCGTCTTTTGCTTGCCTGACCTCATATCGCTGCCGAATTTAGTTTTTTTGTCAGCTAACATTACATTAGTGGTGAAAACGACAAGTTATGGCCAATTGTTTGCTTTATTCAGGAGTGACAAACGCAGGCAAGGGTATACAAAGTGGTTTTGCCAGTTGTTGCCAGAACCTAGCTTGTACTAGCTGTTATTATTAGCATGTTTGGCTATCTGCGTCTTGGCGTTTTTTAAAAAAAGCCCCAACATTTATATCTATACAGTGTTAAAACGTGAACGCGTTGGTAAAATGCTCGTAATTCATGTATAAACGACAGTCAGTCACAATATGTTTGGGTTTTTCTGCAGTAGCTGTGTGTGACAACAGACGGTGTAATGTAAGCGAATACTGGCTGCAATTTTTCAAAGTAAACATTAGCTTGCGATGCTCTTCAATCATAGTTGCTATAGTTAAAAGCCAGTGCTAGAGACACAGTCAATCTTGGAGGACACTGATCAACAACAGTTATAGTTGGTTGTTGAATCCAATGCAACGTTGTTATGTGGATTAGTTACATGTTGGGATGTTAGTATCAATTGAATGGCAATCCGCAGCAGAGGGTTAACTTTATCTTTACTTTTACTTTTGTTTCTCACAACAGTGATTGTAAACAAGAAGTAACAACTTGATTATATTAACAAAACAATATAATGCGGAATGACCTGTCATATGAATTATCAGTTTTCTTGAATGCTTCTCCCAGTCTGTCATGATCTGCCGTAGGACCTATTTCCCTCTGTCCATGTGTTCACAGTGCAGCTCTGTTGTCATTTTAAGGTGACTTTAAATGAATAAATGTGGGTCGTAACAGGTCAACAGCAGTATCTTTGCCCATTTCATGTCATGGTGTGTATATTTACAGCTGAACTGATCTTTTAATCAAACAAAGTTTGGTGATCCAGCATTTTTTCTGTTTACAATTACAAGTTGCTTTAACTGGCCCAGTTTGTTACACAGACAGTGTTTGTAGTGGTTACTGGCCTAGTAGCCGAGGAGAGTTATCCTTGCTACCAGAGCAACAAGCAGGGAGTTTACATCTCCCATCTGGGGTAGCTATCAACTCATCATGCCATGGTGAATAGCCTTATATGGTTCAGCTCAGCGTTGATGCTATGGTTCTTTTGTTTTTCTCTTGATTGAATCCCCTTTTGATAGGATCTGTAATCAATATGTAGCATACAGAGCAGGAATTAAACAAACCTGTTTTTTTTTTTTATTATTGGTGTGTGTGTGACCTTTGTGTTCAATACTCTTAAGGTAATTTGTCGTTACAATATGTTGAAAAAAAATATGTATGGCAAGCAGATTGAAGGTGTAAACTTGAATCTGTTCTTCAGTCAAATGTCTGAAACATACACACAAGTTAACATCCATTATTGCAGAATAAGTTACTCATGCTTCATGGCTGTGAGAAGATAATAGGGGAAAACACTGTATTATGAAGTCACAGTTCCTACTATTGAGTGATAACTCAAGAATATTCAGTGGCTGACTCACTTTCTTGATAAGTGTATTTGAAATTCTACGTCATGAATTATCTTCATCATCATGAATATGTATCGACGGTACATCAAATACTTGTGTCCCTTGTCTTTCTGTCTGTTGCATATTTCAGTATTTTTGATGCATTTCAAGTAATCATTGTTTGTGCTGCACCATTTGCAGATGAGGACGTTCCTGCAGATATGGTTGCAGAAGAATCCGGTCCAGGAGCTCAGAATAGTCCGTACCAACTTAGAAGAAAGTCTCTACCCAAGAGAACAGTCTGTCCGACAAAGACAAACATGGAGGTGTGTTCGCCTGGAATCCTTCAAAGATCTCCTTTTAATGAAACACAATAATTAGTGTTTAAACATGTCTTGTAATCTTTATTCTTTCTGACAGGGTGCTTCCACTTCGACTACAGAAAACTTTGGACACCGACCTAAGCGTCCAAGAGTGTCAGGAAAATGTCAAGACTTACCAGGTAATTATGAACATATACATTACTGTACAGTACAACGAGAGCAGTGTTATTCATCAGAAGGTTAATCGGGACAAAATGCAGTTAGTCACTCATGTTGGCTAGTAGTTGGTAGTTGTGCAACATGTCAGGTGTTAAGTTGTTGTTTACATTGTCTGTCATGAATACATGCATACATGCAAATTGTAAAAATTCAAGTTTCAGTTTCACACCGAGGGGTCTTTTTCACTCAGGCAGCCGTAAAACAAGTTTTAGACAAACAAGTAGACGTGTAATGGTATCAAGCTCTCATCAAGAGTTCACATGATCTCTTTAGAAACATCCTTGGTAAAGACATGAAGTAGTACCAAGAGTTTCACAAAGTGGAAATTATACAGTCTGTTATTTGTGGCACTTGGCATCATTTTCATACAGTTCAGTTTTAGCCAAAGCATCTGAAATAGATGTTTGCCCTGTTAGATGGCATATGATTCTGGCCTTGTGGTGTTGAAGTACACTGTCACATTGCCCTGCGTTGTGCTTATAGTAGCTACACGGGATCTGCTTTAAAATAAAAATCCCATCTAAATAGCAAATATTCCAGAAATAACAATAGATATATATTTATATATGTTCAGCTAATAACCTAATTAATCACCATGGAATACAGTATTCAGTTCTAAATAACACACCCCAAACGTAACTGCAGTGCAAGAATTAAACATTTCTAATTGACTGGCTTTTAGGTAGCCAGGCTGTTAAATCAATACGCACTGAGGTTGGAGTAAATGTAACAAGTTTGTAATTAGACTTTGACTGAGAGTGTTGACTTTAAGCTTAAGAGGGTGTTCACATCAATGTTGGAATTTAAACAGTGCGGGACAGTGATGCGGCAATTCAGAATGTTAAGTGTTTTTAATATTTCTAAAGAGCCTTTGTGATTTCAGCAGAATTTTGAATTTATCATTACTCAAGGGATCTTGCTATAAATATGCTCATATGACTGCTGTTGTCCAACCCCACCCGAAGCCCTGTCTTTCTTTTATTCTAACTCCATGGTCTTCCTCCTACCAGCAGCTCCAGCAGAGCAGTATTTGCAGGAGAAGCTTCCAGACGAGGTGGTGCTAAAGATCTTCTCCTACCTGTTGGAGCAGGACCTGTGCCGTGCAGCGTGTGTGTGCAAGCGCTTTAGTGAGCTGGCCAATGACCCCATCCTCTGGTGAGACTTGATAGTGTTGGGGACATTTACTCATGACCAGCACACTGTGTTATTTGTTACACATGCTCTTTCTGTGTGTTTAATAACCAGTTTAACAGCCGCTTAGATGTTTGTATTTGATAAATATTTAATCAATACATAGTTTAAATGTTCTGAGGGAGGTGACCACAACAGTCTTGTAGCTACTTGTTCAAGTTCTTCTTATTTCATATTGCCTTTTTATAAAGCAGTTTGAAGTGTGAAGAAACAGGAGGGAAGTATGCTTTTCTTCTGCTGTGATCACAAACAATATAGTCCTGGAATTTGACGGCACATCAGATCAAAAAGCATTTTCCATTTGTCTGTAGGGCACTTGTCATATATTGCTTTGTAGTCCTCTCTTCCAATGGATGCTAGTGTGTGTAATGACCAGGATACAAACTTTATGTTTTGAAATTTCAAATATCGATATAGAAGAGCAAATGAGTTTTACAACTGTAAAGAGAACAACATCTTGATGACTGTAAGAAGCAGAGTTTCAAAGAAAATAACCAGTCAGTAATGTGTTCACTGTGTGGACAGACAATCAAAAGAAAGTAGCCAACCATGGTCATATCACTATGAATATGTTTAAACTGAAAACTGTCTCAGCTGTGGTGCAAAATTGTTTTGTTTGTGACCTGCACATCACAAACAATGACATTTTACTGAAGTCTGGTGTACCAGAGCTCCTGTACTGTAGACAATGACTATGACACAAACAAAATATGGTGGGTATTAATCGCTGTTGTGCTTTCCTATTTTAGGAAGAGGCTGTACATGGAAGTTTTTGAATACACGCGGCCCATGATGCACCCCGAGACAGGAAAGTTCTATCAGATAAACCCAGAAGAGTATGAGCAGCCTAACCCGTGGAAGGAAAGTTTTCAGCAGCTGGTATGGAACCTCCTGTGGACTTACTGATTATTCATTTGAGTTTATATTTTATTATGAAGCAAATGAGACACAGGCATGGACATTGCACTTCTCTTATCATGGCTTTTATGTTTATGTGTCTTAGCTTTGACTTTATACAGGAAGAGGCAAATACTGTTTCCAAAAAATACATAAAACTAGAAAGTAATTTTTACTAAAACCTCCATAAAAGTGCTTTGAAACATGCTTAGTTTCATGTATACTTTTAAACGTAGTTTTAAGACCCTCTGACCTCTTTTAATCCTTACTTGAATATTTTTGCTGCCAAAAGTTGGTTCTCTGCGACATTAAATCCTCCTGTGTATAGGCAGCTAATGTCATGTGAAAGGGCAACACCACAGGCCGTAATGATGACATTCAGTATTCAGGAGAGCTATGTGTTTAAATGATATTCCTTTGCGGTATATTGACCTTTAGGATTGTTTTCCCACCATCCTGTTCAAAATGCAATGTCTTTGTTGTCTCAGAATTTTCAGCATGAATTATTCTGTTCTCATGTGTGTGAATAATTAATTCTTTTACAGTATAAAGGAGCACATGTGAAGCCAGGCTTTGCAGAACACTTCTACAGTAATCCTGCCAGATACAAAGGGAGAGACAACATGTTTGTAAGTGATCCAACATTTTGTAGTTTTTTTTCCCCACCACTTTAATACCCATTACGTCTCATATGTCATTCACTTGACTTGTGATGTTTCCTCTAGTACTATGACACCATTGAGGATGCTCTCGGAGGGGGTCAGGAGCCTCACTTTGACGGCCTGATATTCGTCCACTCTGGTATTTACACAGATGAATGGATCTACATCGAGTCGCCTATCACAATGATTGGAGCTGGTATGTATGTCTGAAGTCAAACTGGTTACAGTTTGATTGTGTGATTCAGTTTAGCCTCGACTCTTATTAATTAAACCTTTGTGATTATTTTGTAGCTCCTGGTAAAGTAGCAGAAAAAGTCATCATTGAGAATACCAGAGACTCTACATTTGTATTCATGGAAGGCTCCGAAGACGCTTATGTTGGATACATGACCATTAGGGTGAGAGGACATTTTCTCTTTTTTTTGTGTGTCTATATAGGCCACATGTACAGTGCATCCATCTTTTTTTTAATGACCTAAATGGTTCATATGCACTCAGTGTGGGTAAAAGCAATTGTTGTTTAAATCAATTGTTTTGCTCTCTGCTGCAGTTCAATCCTGATGATAAATCCGCCCAGCACCACAATGCACACCACTGCTTGGAGATTACAGTCAACTGCAGCCCCATTATCGACCACTGCATCATACGCAGCACATGCACAGGTAATACTGCTGCACCTTTGTTCTACTTCAGTGGTTCCCAACCTTCAAAAAGGGCCACAAGATAAATCAGAGGGGTTGCAAGATGATTAATGGGATAGGAAAGAAGAAAAACAAAGTTATGCTAAAAAAATGTTGGGAATCACTGCTCTACTTTATGTTTACTTAGAATCCATACACCTTCCACCACAGAGCATACATATTTTGTTGTATATTTGACATATTTTGACATATATTAATGTACTAAGAAATCTCTGTCCTGTTTGTTTCAGTGGGGTCGGCTGTCTGTGTCAGCGGCCAGGGTGCTTGTCCCACAATCAAGCACTGCAACATTAGTGACTGTGAAAATGTTGGTCTTTACATCACTGACCATGCACAGGTAACGCACACCTTTTGCTCATGTTGTTTCAGTGTTAAGGATACTGCACTGTAGCTAATTGGAGAACAGCAGCAGAGTTCATTTTCCTCAGTTCTCACACACTCTTGGCTTTTCTTATAAACAGTGTCTAGAAAACCAGCCTTTTTACATGTAACATTAATAATATGATAAAACAAAACAAATGCTTAAAAACAGATGTGAAAATGTCGAAAGCCATATACCTTAACACTTGTTTATGGTTCAGGGAATATACGAAGACAACGAGATCTCAAACAACGCTCTAGCTGGGATCTGGGTGAAAAACCATGGCAACCCAATCATCAGACGTAATCACATCCACCATGGCAGAGATGTGGGCGTTTTTACGTTTGACCATGGCATGGTAAGCTGCAACTTTCTGGCGTTTGTTTTGGGGTTCAAAACACTGTTCATTGACCGCTGCAGTCATCTTTCTTGAATATTATTACAAGAAGTGATTGTGCCTCATTGTAATTAAGAGTGCTGCAGTGCCACTGAAATGCCACAGTTGTATGATGCTTTTCTGTATATGTGAATGTAATGTTTAAGGTCCCTGATTTTAGTATGATTACACAGCATAATGTATTTAAATAGCAAAATCATTATGGTAGTATAAAGTGCTGGTTACACAGTTCTTAATTTAAGTAATTTTGAATTCCTCTGTCCATTCCCAGGGTTACTTTGAGAGCTGTAACATCCATAGGAACCGTATAGCCGGCTTTGAGGTGAAAGCGTACGCCAATCCAACAGTGGTTCGTTGTGAGATCCATCACGGTCAGACGGGGGGGATCTACGTGCACGAAAAGGGCCGCGGCCAGTTCATTGAAAACAAGATCTATGCAAATAATTTTGCTGGGGTGTGGATCACCTCTAACAGTGACCCCACAATAAGGTCAGTGTTGCAAGTATTGAAAGTATCATGGAAACTGTACAGTTGTATCATGTCCTAAAAATCGCTGTTTTGTCATAATACAGGGGCAACGCCATTTTTAATGGCAACCAAGGTGGCGTGTATATTTTTGGTGATGGCCGAGGTCTCATCGAAGGAAACGACATCTATGGTAACGCCCTGGCAGGAATCCAGATCAGGACAAACAGCTGCCCTATTGTCAGACACAACAAGATCCATGACGGCCAGCACGGCGGCATCTATGTGGTAAATATCATACGCAGCTATTACACCCATTAGGTTACACCGGCAGCGTTTTTACATCGCTGTTTTCACCTCCTCAACTTTCTCGTGCTGCAAATCCCAAACACAGCAGTGATGTATGGTGGTTTTGTATCACGCAGCACGAAAAAGGACAAGGCGTCATAGAGGAGAACGAGGTGTACAGCAACACGCTGGCAGGAGTGTGGGTGACAACGGGCAGTACGCCAGTACTGAGGAGGAACAGGATACACAGCGGGAAGCAGGTAAGATTAGAGGCTGGTTACAAGTTTAATGATGGTAAATAAATGTAAAGTGACAAACCAGAAGCAAAAATTATACTTTTATCTGAGGTGATGTAGTTAGGCTGGCATATGTGATCACAGATTGCAAACCGTCTTAGTAGTCTCGGTTTTAAAAAACATCTGTTGTGTAGCTCCATCACATAGAAACTAATTCATAAAAGGCATGTTAATACCAGGAATAAATGTGAAATTTCGTTGTCATTTAAACAGGTTGGGGTCTACTTCTATGACAATGGTCATGGCGTGCTGGAAGACAATGATATCTACAATCACATGTACTCTGGAGTTCAAATTAGGTTTGTGGAAAATGAAAATAATATAGAAATATTCACCCAAACACCTTAATGACAGTAATGCAAAATTTGCCTTATTGTGCACCAGCATTTATCACGAGTGAAGCCGTGGATAAACTGTCTCTTGTGTGTCCTTTTTTTGACAGGACTGGCAGCAATCCCAAGATTAGGCGAAACAAGATCTGGGGAGGCCAGAATGGAGGCATTTTGGTTTACAACTCAGGTAAGAAGCAGAGCAGTCTTGTTTTATTTGACCTTTTTTAGAGTGCCTTTTCCCCCCCAAGAGGGAAATCAATCTACTTGACACCTGACAGGGAGTCAGTGGCCTCCTTGGACATTGCTAATCTGGTGATATGGTGACAGTTGTGACAGTTCTCCCTTGCTGTCCCGATAATGAAACATGTATTCGTGTTTTTCAGGCTTAGGCTTCATCGAGGACAATGAGATCTTTGACAATGCTATGGCAGGAGTGTGGATCAAGACGGACAGCAACCCCACCTTACGGAGGAATAAGATCCATGATGGGAGAGACGGCGGCATCTGTATATTCAACGGAGGAAGAGGTAACCAAAATGGGGGGATGCTTATCGAAGATGTTAAAGAAGCAAACATTACGGTTACATTCAGTGTCACTCACCAGAATGCATCAACTATGTTTTGCATGGCATTTAAAGGTATTTTAAATCTTGCATCGTTCACATTCATGTTTACTAGCTTGCAGTCGTCTTCCCTTTAGTTTGTGTTGGCGCATTGCAGTATATCTTAGTGTGTCACTGCCGCCGTAGAGCAGTGGAATTGTGGGATTGAAAGTCTGCTTTCTGTCTTCAGGTTTGTTAGAAGAAAATGACATCTTCAGAAATGCCCAAGCAGGAGTCCTCATTAGCACCAACAGTCACCCTGTACTGCGGAAAAACAGGATATTTGACGGCTTTGCTGCAGGTGGGTCACGCCTGCACATAGACTGTAGTCAGGTTTAAATATCCTTACACATATGTCTGTGTGAAGTTATCATGAGGGACAGTATGCGTTGCTAAAGGGAACTGGGAGCTGTGTAATTTGAACTATGTTTTATTTTTTTATAACTAGGTATTGAGATCACCAATCATGCCACAGCAACCCTGGAGGGTAATCAGATCTTCAACAATCGCTTTGGGGGTTTGTTTCTTGCATCTGGTGTCAATGTTACAATGAAAGGTACTCCCAAAGAATTTCATATATTTCTTGAAAAACCCTCAATTTCCTGCCAACACATGAAAATGTAAGTGACTTGTAGTTAACCAGTTTCTGTTCTCTTTCCTCTAGATAATAAAATCATGAACAATCAAGATGCCATTGAAAAGGCTGTGAGCAGAGGTCAGTGCCTGTACAAGATTTCAAGTTACACCAGCTACCCAATGCACGATTTTTACAGGTAATTTATGTTTATACTTGCAGCGAAGGTGATTAGAATATCCTCAACTGTTCGCCAG
The DNA here is from genome assembly GCA_028641955.1 of Protonibea diacanthus. Lineage (NCBI taxonomy): Eukaryota > Metazoa > Chordata > Actinopteri > Sciaenidae > Protonibea > Protonibea diacanthus. Next base: position 15,517,489 of record CM053989.1, read on the forward strand.
TTTCATGACAAACACAATTTGCGTTCCAACAGGTGTCACACCTGTAACACAACAGACCGCAACGCCATCTGTGTGAACTGCATCAAGAAGTGTCACCAAGGACACGACGTGGAGTTCATCAGACACGATAGGTCAGTCTTATTGAACACTACAGACTATTTAATCAGGCTCAGCCAGGGTACCCAACACAGGGTTGTTTTAGCTGGAGTGTAAGGTATATAAAATGTTTTCATCTTTGCACCTTAATGGACTTTTCATCTTTTTTTTTGTCTTCTCTCTTGCAGATTCTTCTGTGACTGTGGTGCAGGGACGCTGTCAAATCCTTGCACATTAGCCGGAGAGCCGACTCACGACACAGACACACTGTATGACTCGGCTCCTCCTATAGAGTCCAATACACTGCAGCACAACTGAGCTCGAGACGACACGAGGTCCTTTTGCGCTCCAGCAGTTAACGGGCATAAGACACTTTAAGTTGTGCAGTGGAGGAGGAGGTCCAAACTAAAATACAGATTCACTTTGACAGAGCATATACAGAGACTTAAAAGAAGAAAAAAAAAAAAGACTTGGACATGAATATGCTAAAAGGAGAATTTAAAGAAAAAAGTCTGATAATGGATGCCTCGCCTTTTCCTTTTTCTTCAATTATTTGACAACAAAGAAAATCAGTGTGGGACAGAGCGGAAGAGCAGCTGACTCAGGGTTTGTGAGTGTGTTGGCTTGGTCAAGTAAGTGAAACCGGTGAGATGGACAAAAATCCTCCGAGGTCCTTTTAAGAAGAACAACATACCGCAGTCATGTACAGACCCATCGCGGACAGACGCTCAGTCAGAAGAGGCACAACTTTTCTCATGAGGAGGCAAACGCCCCTAATTCAAATGCTTCCATCACTGGGCAACCGACGTGCTCGTATGATATGTACGGGAAAAATGACCTAGCACTTCAGCTTTTTTTTTTTTTTTTTCCTCTTCCTCAAGACAACTGTTGAGATTTTGATTTTAATGCTTTTTGTGTAGTTTTGTATTTTCATGCAAAAATCTTACTGTACTTGAATGTCTTTATTTTATTAAATGTGTTCAAATTTTTTGGTTATTATACCCTAGAATTGCTGTAATTATACATGTCGCAGTATCTAACTTCTTTCTGTGAAAGAGATCAGAGAAAAGAGAGGAAAAAAAAAACACTAAAACATTTTCTCCAGCAACGTTGACTCCTTTCCATTTGCAATACAGAAAAATAGATGCTGAAATGTGCTTTCACAAGACCTGCGTAGATGTTTGGGGTCTTTGTAAAAAAAAGTTTTAATTTTGTATAGGAGCTGAACAATTGATATATTTATGTTTTACATAATCTATGCATATTTTTTGTTTTTATTGGCCTGTCATGCATGTCAGTTTACAGGAAGGACTAAGAAAGATAAAGGGCAAAAACAAGACATTTTTTTATTTGAGGCTGTGGTTGTGTAACAATTCAGAGGTGGTGTTTGTTTAGCCTGATGAACCTGTGATATTCCAATGACAGTCTCTTCTTTACCAATTAAACACTTTGCTGGTATTTTAATGTATCAGTTAGGAAGTTATCCAAGGACATTGGATGGTTATACCGTCTGTTGTACACTCACAACCTGTCATTGATTTATCAGTTATGTAGATTATATAACCTACACACACCTCGCCCTGTGTTAGAATCAACATGCTCGCCTTCTCTTCAATAATGGGCACAGATGCGGGGCAGAGGGTGTCATTTGACTTTTATTAGGTCCAAGAAAAACAAATGAAACAGGCAAGTCTTGTGAAAGCACAGCAAATTCTGATGTTTATTTCCTTGTTTGACAATGTTGCTGGAGAATTTAACGGCTTTTACTCTACTGAAGCTGAGACAAGTATCTATATACAGCGCTATATGGTTTCATTGCCCTTTCCCCCCCTTCCTCCCCATTCATGTGTACTGGTGATTGTGGGTTCTCATACAGACTGAAATGTATGCATGTATCATAACATCTAGACTTAATATATTGTGAAGTATTCAATAACCGTTATGTAGGCGCTAGCGTGAATTAAAAGGGTTTAATTTCCTAGATGAAACATTGTCATTTTTTAAAAATAAACTTTATTAGATCATTACAGTAGTGTTTTTTCCCAAGAGCTCAGAACAAAAACATCAGCGAAAACAAAACATGTCTACCAACTACAGGTTGTTGAGCATCTGAACGAGTGAAGCGAAGTGTGTGTTTCCCAGTGTAGCATCTTCAGCAAACTGGCAGAGCTTCCTGCAAAAGGAGAGAAGAGAAGGAAAATATCAGAACAAAGCTTTGGCATCTTTTCTTTGGATGCAGTGACATGAGGTAGAGTAGCTACCCCAAAACTAATACATACTTGAAGAGTCTGAGGCTGATGGTGCTCTTCTCAAACTCTCTGGCCTTCCTGTGACCTGACTGGATGACCTCTTCTGGCAGGCTGGCGAGTCGAGCGGCATTGAAGCCATAACTCTTCGGACAAGCACCGGTAATGAACTTGTAGAGGAATGTGATGGTCTCCTGACTTGGGTCCTCGCATTCATTCTCCACCATGCATGCCTGAGAGAGAGAAAACCATATTAACATGATATTAACATGATTCAGAATACACAAAAACAAAAACACACTCAAATGGTACATGTGCAACAGGGTGCAACTACACAACATGTCAAGCACGAGCTTAAAATTATGCATTTGTGCATAGAATAAATAAATCCACTTGCAATTAGCAAGCTGTTGTGTGAAAAAAAAAAGTGTGCACAAAATGAATTCCCTCAAATAATTTGCATCACATCACACATGTAATAGAAACTTCAGTTGCAGGTTGTGGTTAGGGGGGCACCCACTGATACAAACAGGGAAGCAGCTGTGCCCACAAACAACTGAATTCACTCTCAAGCTAAAATCTAAAGTTATTGCTCTCGTCCATGTCCTCTCTAGATGCTTTCATTCAGTTTTAAGACAATGATCTCTCAATTTGTATATTAATTAGTATTCAGAAGGAACAAATAACTCATTTGTGTGGGGAAAGAAAATTCATAAAAAACCTCCAAGGGCTCTGCATGAAACCAAGAGACATGACATCAAAAGTTCATTTCCTGCACCAAAAGAGCAATGAGGGGTGTAACGGATAAGAAACCAAGTAAAACAGACTGCAGCAATAAACAAACAGAATTCAGAAGACATTTCCCAAGCTCATAATTTCAGCCGCAGCTTTTTACATCTTCCCCCTCTCAAACTGTCTGCTACTGCAGTATTTAGCGTGTTTGCTGTTGCTGTACTCACCATGTGGCCCAGCCTCACAGCATGGTTGTTGGCATAGTCCTCCACCAGGGAGTGGTAATGCGTAGAGAAGAGCGTGCGACAGCAGATCTTCTCAGCAAGCTCCTTCACAACAGCGCTGGCAATCGCTGTGCCATCATATGTGGCTGTGCCCCTTCCTGGAAACAGTTCACAGCAGAATGGTTACATCCCCAAAACACTTGCTGAGGCGACTGCCAGTGATGTTCAGTTACTATAAAGAAGTCTTTAAAAGCAACAAAGACTTACCTAATTCATCCAGGAGCACAAGGGAATGTTTAGTAGCATGGTGCAGGATGCTGGCAGTCTCACTCAGCTCCACAAAGAAGGTACTCTCTCCTAGTTAGGACGCAGAGGATAATACAAGATCAGCACATGAAGCAGAAACTTAAAGACATTGCTGTATATGTTACACTGATGGAGCTTGTTATTTTACCAGCCATGATGCGATCTGAGGCACCCAACCGGGTGAAGACCCTGTCAACTGGTGTGAAGCGCAAGCTCTCGGCAGGAACGTAGCAGCCCAGCTGAGCTAGGATGATCACAAGTCCACACTGTACAAAAAGAACAGCACAGCATGTTCAACATGACTTCAAACAGACCCGTGTCTATGCAGATTTGAAATTCTATTTCCAGTTTATCATGATTCCTGTTAAGGTTTTGTAGTTTTATACACACAGAGAAAATAATAAAATATTTGCTAGATCAATAAATATCTCTAAGTGACCCACCTGTCTCATCAAAGTAGACTTTCCACCCATGTTTGGCCCTGTGACGAGGACACAAGAGGCATCACTTTTTTCCTCGTTGTCTTCACTGCTACCAGGGCAGCCGATGTGTATGTCATTAGGGATGAAGTCGTCGCCGAAAAATGTCTTGGTGACGCAAGGGTGACGGGATCCAGTGAGGTCAAGGAATGGCGCCACCCGGTCATCACCCTCAGGGAGCACCACCTCTGGCCTGGTCATCGGTCCGTCTCCACCCTGACTGTAGCGCGACAAGGCCAGTAGCACATCTGAAAACCATCGACACGTCATTAGTAACAAAGTAAAGAGGCATCCAACGGCTTTCTCAGTATTTTAATGGGTGACTTTGCAGCTCAGCTCTGTGAAAACTAAATAAATAAACCCATGGTTGATGGATGGCCTAGTGGTAGAGAAACACATTATAAGCACATTACGTTACTGAACCAGAGATCAGTAAAAAATTATGCAATTCTCTCTCCTGCTGTCAGGAACAGACACCAGTGCACACTTTGCATAAGAGTCAAAAGCAAACTAATTACCGTCAACTTAGCTAAGTCTTGAATAGAAATAGTTCCTCAGATTTATAACAAGCAACTGTAACTGGTGCTACATCATCATCTAACACACATTATGGAGGCATATCAGTAACATCAGCAGGAAATGTGTTCAGAGCAGACACCTGCATTGTCAAGGATCAAGAACAACAAAAGGGATGTAATTACCCAGCACCGCCATGCACTCCACGCCTGTCTTCCAGTCTTTGTAGTTCTTGTCAAAGTTGTAGAAGAGCCTCCTCATGCAGTCTTTCACGGCTGCGTCTCTCTTCTCCTCGAAGCCTTGCAGCTCTGAGAAAAGTCGCTCGGACTCTTTTGTCACGTAACGCTTCCAGCCTTTCTTTGTGGACTTCACCTCGTACTCCTCAGGAATGTTCCTCTCTGAGACGCTGTCAGGCACCTCCATCTGGTAGCGGTTTCGCCCAGTTCCCCAGTAGGACATGTTTTTACAGCCAAGTCTCTTCTTCTGTCTGTCCAGGTACTCCTGCAGCTCGCGTTCGCAGTTCTTGACTCCAGTCAGGGCCTGGTCGTACTCTGGGTCGAAGCCTGCTTTAGGGGATATCACACCAGTAGTGCGGGCTTTCTGGTGGTCAAAGGCCGTCTCCCAGCGCTTGAGTTCAGCAGAGAGATCGGGAAAGAGCCCGTCCTTTTCGCTTTTCAGGGTGACAATTTGATGGAGCAACGTGGAACGAGATTCGTCTGACACTGGAGCGAGGATGGAAATGATCTCCTGCATGGTTTTGAAACCTTCCAGTGCTGAGAGGAAGTCTGCGATCTTGCGCTTGCTGTAGGTGACCTCCTCATAGAGAACTGCTCTGCTGTCAGGGTGATCCTGGCCCTTTAGAGGAGTGCCAATGCTGTGGATTTTACTCAGAAGGCGTTCCAAATCTGGAAGCTTCTTCAGCAGGTCTGAAACCTCAGTAGCCTGGGCCTGGGCTCCCATCAGGTCTTCCACTGCATTGAGTCGGTCGTTGATGGATGTGGGGTTGCACAGAGGGGCACAGAGCCACTGCTTCAGCAGCCTCTTGCCAAATGGGGTTGAGCAGGTATCCAAACGCTCCAGCAGCGTCCCTTCTGTTCCTCCTGACCCACTCTGAAAGATTTCCAAGTTTGCCAGAGTCACTCCATCAAGGACCATCCGCTGACGAGTCTGGGCAAAGAAACTGGCAGGTCCGGCAGCTTTTTCCATCTCAACATCAACAGGAATATATTCTTCAAAGTTGGCCATGGAGAGCAGCTCTTGGTCTACCAGACATTTCTTCAGGTAGAAAATGCATCCACCCAGTGCCGACAGTGCCAGCTCATAGCCCTCTTTAGGAGTCAGGCACAGTGAATCACTCTCAGAGGTCATCTTCTTGAGAAGAGAGGGAAGAAAACTGTTTCCTGCCCCCTGATCCTTGCCAGCAGTCTCACTAAAGTAATCTTCTTCCGAAAGGGTTTTAAGAGTCTTCTGAGCATCCCAGAACTGGGTGCCTGCATTAAGTCCTTCCTGCAGGGCAGAGGACAGAGAGGCCTTGAGGATTTTGCGTGTTTCAACAGATGGGTTCCCCTTTTCAAAGAGCACCTCAGCGGGAGCAAAGTGTGCTATCAGAGTGCGCAGACGTGAGCAGTGACGGTCGTCTGGGAATTGGCCTACATGGAAATAACCCACAGAGGTATCAACGAAGGAGACTCCATATGTGCGGCAACGACCAGAGCTTTCCTCCTCAGCTTTTTCCTTTATACTCAGTAGGAACTTGCTCTGACTCTCAGAGGGAGCACCGTCCAACACGCTGTAGGTCTGGGTACCACGTGTGATAATCCGGCACACCTCTCTTTTCACCACGCGGTCAAACTTGGTGGGCTTAGCCATGGCCTTGCACCGAGTTTCCATCATCTCTGGGGTCTCCGTCTGCTCCACACGACCCACCTTGTAGCCTTTCTGGACGAGTACATCTGAGAAACGCCCAAAGCCGATCTCTGGAAAGCCTGAGTGCGCCCAGGTCCCCTTCATGAAAGTTAGTCCCAGCTCATTGACTCCGATCACAGCATCCATGTGGTAGAGCTCATAAAACTTCCCCACCTTGTAGAAAATGACTGTATCAAACATCTTCGACTTTAGCTGCCACCAACGGCGCATGCCAGGAGTGTTTCTGTTTAGAAAGTCTTCTGGCACATACAGGGTGGTCGGATCATAGTCATCCTCTGTCTGTCGCCGCCTTCCAGCATCTTTCCTCCTACCATCTTGCAACCACTCCAACTTCTCGTGGTCCCAAATTGTGGCACCTCCACCGATGCCTGATCCGTTTGCCTGGCTCTCAAAGTTGTCAGGGGCAGAGAAAGCTGACAAACGAGACTTTGTGTCAGCTGCAACAGCTGCTGGAGCTCGTTTTGGTGCAGTGGACGGGGTAAGAGGTATCTTAGCTTTTGCAGCAGCAGGCTTTTCTGCAGGACGTTTGCGCTTCACAGGCTTGACGGGGCTGTCTGCTTCGGACTCATGAGTGCTCTCCTCTTCGTCCTCTTCACTGCTCACTGTCCCTTCTTCTTCCTCCTCATCCTCGCTGCTGGAAGCAGCCTGTTCTGGTTTGAATTCCTCATCCGATCCATCACTGTCTGAGGCTACAATTATGCGACGGCGCTTGGCCTTGTTTCCTTTTTCTGTTGAAGCACGTGATGAACGTCGACCGACCTTGGGTGACTTTGCTTTCTCATTTTTCGTTTCATCTTCATCACTGACCTCTTCATCACTCATTGTTGACTTGTCAAGCTAAAAAAAAACAAAGAGGACAGGTAAAAATAAAAAGTTTAAATCCTGCATTACTGACCTGATTTGATATAACAAACAAACATTATTATTAATTATTGTAAAATGTAGACATTTTTTGTGCATATTTCTTGAAATAGCAATTAAATATAATGACTATGTCACCTCCATTTCCTCATCCTCATCATCCTCTTCCTCATCAGATGGATCCGTACAAAGAGGCATCTTTAATCTTTTTTCAGGGCTGTCAAACATCACTTCATCAGCGAGCTCCATTGCGCGACGGATTACAGGTTTGCCACTGAAGAAAACACCTCCCGATTTAGCATCACTGCTGTCAGAGCCTGCAAAACAACAGCAAAAACAGTCATGTAGAGGATAAAGCACTGGGAGGATAAAGCACATTATAGTCACAGCTTTAAGATGATTAATATCATTAATTATGGGACTAATTGTAGCCAACCTTGGTACTCTCTGATATGTTTGGTGCTGACCCATCCTCTAGTAGGGGGTTCATCAAAGAAATGGACGTGTATGCGTTGGTCCCGACCGCGGCCCCTCATCTGCTGTCCACTCAGAGGTTGGGGTACCACCATGCATGGCCACCAGGGGTGTCCCTCCAGTTTTGCCCAGACGAGGGCGCCGGCACTTAGCGTGCATGTGGGGTTGCTGAAGGAAGGGGAAATAACAAAACATATTCACGTCACACAGAGTGTAATGTAAAGACAAGATTTTAATGAACCCACAGTGAGGAAATTAACTTGTCACGGCAGGTGGATAAGAAATTATTCATAAATGAAAAGTCATGCTGGTGTTAAAGAGTCTGGCAGCTGTTGGAATGAAGGACTTGTGGTAGCGCTCCTTCTTACATGGTGGGAGTAGCAGTGTGATGTTGAAGGAGCTGTTTAAGGCCTCTACAGTCTCCTGCCGGAGGCGAGGAGTTTTTCATGATGGATGCCAGCTCTGCTAACATCCTCCTCTCCCCCACTTCCTCTACGCAGTCTAGGGGGAAGTCCAGGACAGAGCTGGCCCTCTTAAACCAGTTTGTTGAGTCTCTCTCCATGCTTCTCCCTCCCCGGCAGACAACTACATAGAAGAATGCAGATGCTGCCAGAGTGTCATAAAGTTCCTTTTAACAGTCCTGCATCTTTCCTATGTTGACATCAGGAACCACAATGAAAGCTTGTCCTGGACTTTATTCTGTCATTCTTGACATTACATGAAAAAGGACACACGTGTTATTGTGAGCAGAACTGACATGTTATGACGATTTCACAAAGCCAAAACAACAACCAGCATCTCACCAGCTCATGTGGCTTTAACTTCAGACAGCCCGCCTTGTCTTGACTATACCAAATGACAGTCATTGACTGGATTTCACGTTTAATGTCCGTGCTCCACATTTTTAAGCACGGACTGCATGCTCTGCACGAATTCAAGCATTATTGAAAACATGGCCGACTTCAGCTATTAAATGAAAACTAGAGGAGCTGCAGCAGTAAACTGCGTTATGTTCTCATGTTTCACCCGAGAGGAAAAAAACCGCACAACGTGTCTTCAGCACTTAGAGCGCCCTCAGCAATATAGCCGCTAACTCACCTCTGTTTGGGTGTTGGGGCCTTGTCGCCAAATAGTTTGTTGAATCCTCCCTTCGCAGGCTTGGAGTTACTTTTAGGTTTAACTTTGTTGCTCTTAGCTGGTTGTTGTTGCGGTGTCTGTTTAGCTTGCTCTTTCGGAGAGGAGTTGGACTTCTCTACGGAGGAAGGCAGGTCTGCCTCGGCCGGAGAGGGACTCGGCTTCGACTTCGGCTTGGAGACCGGCGGCGGAGACTTGGTGAAAAAATTGAAAAGAGAGCTTTGCTTCGCCATGTGAGCGAGTTTCACGTTTTTTAATAACCGTACTTTTTAAATAAACTTAACGGCAGCGTCCCGGGCCTTCTGACATCACCTAGCACCCAGCTACACAGCGTCACGGCGCGAGCGCAGCCAGTTCGCGGGAAACACAAGCACGGGGTGTTGTGGGCGTGCACACGAGCCTCCGCCAATGACAAGCGAGTATACTGTACCACGGAAGTGACGTATGTCAACATGCTTCCCCTTGGCGCTCAGTGGAAGCGGAACTATTTATTTATTTATTTATTTATTTGTTTATTTATTTAACTCAATTAATTTTATTATTTAAATGAACAACTTGTGTCTTCCAAGAGGTTCCAGTTTCAAACCAAGATCAACATGGAAATTAACAATTACAAAAAAACATAGGAAAAAGAACCACAAAAGAAGAAAAAGTAAACTTTGTAGTAACTTGTGTGTGGATAGGAGCTTGAAAGGGTTTCTTTATATAATAATAGGGGCAAACTGATGATGTGTCTTCTATGTGTGTACAGATTAATTTGTTTGAGTATGTGTATCACACATTTATATATCAAACGTTGACTCTATTATCTGTACTAGTCATATACCACCAGCAGAGTGCAGTAGAATACTGGAAGCTTCATGAACAATTGCCTCTATCTGAATATATAATTCATTCAGTTCAAATCTGGGATAGCAGTAGAAATACTCCAGTACCTTTCCAACATTGCTCAGTTTAGTATTTGACACAAAACTGAGCCACATACTTTCTTCAGTGTTAATGATTTGTAGTCAGCATAGCACATAAATCTTGATTGTTGTGGCCATTTTCCCACTGTTACACAATTTGATCAGTGGGGACAAATGGAGCTGTATGCAAACATTAAGGCATGAGTAAGCATCGCACACAGTGGCCTCGCATCAGCAGAAATCTTCAGATGAAATATTACAGTGGTAATGTTCTTCCCAGTGTGATGTACAAAAACAAGAAAATGCCTAACTGCATATATTTATGACACTGTTACAGTATAGAGTAAATAAATGGCCTTACACATTCAAAACAACCAAACATCCACCCACTTCTGACTTTTTGGCATATGGTGTGTGGGTGATAGAAAGCATCTCATTAAGATAGCATTATGAAACCTTACACAGCAGTTGTTATAGGGAGCTATTTTTATTCAGCGAGACTACATTTGCCATTACTAACCACTGTGTAAACATGAACTTTATCGTCCCATCATTAAGATCTAAAGAGATATATCTGAGATAAACAAATATGGATAGTGCCAAGTTACTGTGTATCACATATAGCCTACATATTTTATAATTAAAAAACACACACATCATTAACGTATTACATTTTTTAGCAGAATGAATGCTTAATGATGTTTGAAGCACACAGCCGATTAAATATTTCTTACACTGGGAAACTTCACAGTCTCTTTCTTGAGTAACTTTCATCTACTTTCAATAAAGCAGCAGCCTTCTGAGGGGCAGTTCACCACTCTGAACACCATAGCAACAACCTAGCAACACATCCTGTAAAAACTACCTAGCAAACCACTAAAAACACCTTAGCAACTAATTCACAACAACGTAACAGCTACCCTGCAACAACTTAGCAACTACCTAGCAACGCCTTAATAATCACATAGCAACATAAAGCCATGGCACCGTAACAGTGAGCAAATCTAGTATACCAGAAAACTAAAACAGCTAAACAGAATTTAGTACTGTGTTGCTACGTAATTGCATTTCTAGGTGCTCCATGTGCAATTCATTACTATGGTGTTTGTGGTGATTTCTAGGGTTTTGCTAGTTGGTATTAGATATGTTTTTGCTCTGTGTGATTGAACATCTTAAGGTCAGTGTTGTAACAGTTAAAGAACAGTTACTCACTTACTCACTGAAGTGTAAAAAAAACATATGCTTGACTTATGTAAATGAGTACCTATCCTGTGAGAATAAATTCATTTTGTTCTGCTGAGAAAAGACAGAAGGCAGATATTTTTATTTCAACCTTGAACCAGTCAGAGCTAAGCATGAGGAAGGAGACTTTGCTATGACAGAATTTGAGCCGACGCACAAAGTTTGGGAGTGTTTTTGTTATTTAGTGTAATGAGTGGAAATTGTCTCAAAAACTGACATTTTACTGTTAAGACCCTCTTGTGTATGCAAAAAAAAAAAACATGTATTCAGAGAGGCATTGATTTTGACTTTTATCAAAGAACTTAAAATTATACAGAATTCCGCCACAACAAGTGGGTGCTTGCAGAGGTAGCATAAGCCTAATAATTGGCAGCAGAAGTAGAAGTACCAGTACTCTCAAAGCGAGTCTGTGTTTGTGGGAAAGCAGCAAATCCTCAAAGCACTTAATCATTCTTATATCCAACAAATAGGAGCACAAATAAGAAAGTATGTATAATATTAATAATAATATGGACTGTGGTATTCATTTTTAATGGAAAACATGTCTTAGTTCAACAGTAAGTTAATGGTGGAAATAATCTCAGCAAACAAAAACAAAAACATTCTCATGACATTGAAGACAAACAGCAATAAAACCTCTTTTATATTATCACTGGCAACCCCCCAGAAAGAAAAAAAAAACAAAACAGAAATACACTGACACACGCCACACATCATTTTTTTGACAAATTAAATTCTTTCTTCAGTCATCTTCATCCTTGCCTCCGTGTCTTTGCATACTGCATTTTCCTTTTCTTGCTTGCCTATGTTGATCCTCCCTCCTGTAGTATGTGCATTGTGGTGGTTTGCCCTGCAGGCACTCTAATAAGTGTTCCCTCACCTCTTACCCTTTCCAGTACACTACCTTGAGAGCTCTATGGCTTCAAGCCAAGAGAGCGTATACACCAGACTGTGTAAGACTCATGAAGAATTTATATTCCAAGCGCAGAAAATCCGCTTAAAGTAAGTGAATGACATTTTTTCACAAGCATTTCTTTGTTTGAGATCTGTCAGGTACTTACAGAATAAGGCGGGCAGGAAATCCAAGGTGCAGCCTTTGATAACATTATTAAATGTGACATGTTGCTCTGCCCCTGATGTGATGTGGCCATCACCCAGTCTTAAAGCTGCTCCAGGGAAAATTTATGTATGTATAAATACACCCACCTCATCTGCCTAAATCATGAACTGGGGCTGCAAAAGGGAAGCTCCTTCCATCCCACCTCAATGAGAAGCTTCATAAAGTCATGTGGGTTATTTTTGTACACAGAAAGTGACAAATTGAACAGAAAACATTTTTTGTCAAACAGTGTTTGAAAAAGCTGAACTGTAATCAGTTGTTTTGTATTGTCCTTCAAAACTATTTTCTGCTGTCTATTGGGGCCAATAAATTGCAAAAGTTGTATTGTGCTTTGAAGGGTGAACATGTTTTTTACTGCAGACTTTTTTCATCCTTATTTCTGTATTTTAAAAGTCCGACAAATAAGCTAATTAGCTTTCTTGCTGAGCTTTAGATAAGGACCAATTCTATGTCTGTACAGTAAATATGAAACTACAGCCAGCAACCAGTTAGCTTAGCATAAAACTTAAAGATGGGAAACAGGGGAAAATAGCTAGTCTGGCTCAAAGGCTGTCTAATTAACAAACTGTATCTTGTTTGTTTGTGTAAACAGTATAAAAGTCTAACAATGATTTGGGTTATGTGCCAGACTAGTTTCAGGCCAATAAACAGCCACTTGTAAAGCTATGTGCCATTTTTACACTAGTTTTTGTATGGACTAATAAACAAGATATAACTTGTTAATTAGCTTTGAGAGTGTTTTCACCAAAATGTTGGACTATTCCTTCAACATTGTGTTAAATATTATGATCATCTCCTACCACTGGGAAGGTGAAATTCCCATATATTCCTCTTATATATTCTTATTAAAAAATACTGCCAGCATGTGAGTGGCAGAGCTCAGCAGACACGGTCTAATATGGCTTCGGTGTGTTATGGATCTGTCAAAATGATACAGTAACTGACAGAGTGGGATCTTGTGAGCCATTGAATTATATTGCACCTTTACCACCAGTGCAGAAAAGCTTTGGAAGAATATATCAGAAACAAGCAAATGTCTTAAAACATATTTTTAATAATATGCTTACATTTTTTACAATCATCTCTATGGACACATCAAAGCAAAAACAATACAGCCGATAAGAGAACAAAGACTATCTTTGCATCCCTCTGGCTCTGCACCACTATCACTATACCTGTCTTTCCTCCTTGGTGGCTTTTTTCCTCTCCAACCATTCCTGAAGCAGTGCTATTCGAAAGCAGGCTCTGCGGGACTCCTCTTAGTATAATGAGGAGTGCACATCGAGCTCATGTAGAGAGTGATTCCCTAAGCACTGCTGGGACTGTATAGACAGAGGCAACATAAAATAACAACTGAGCCTTCCTCTCTTCCTTTCTTCCTTCCTCCCATCTTTTCTTCCTCCACTCTGCTGTTTTAAAAAATTGATCATTTCTCTCTTTGTTGTTTCTCTTACTTTACACCAACATAAGACAGATTTTATGATCACAGGGATGTATCTTTACTTTTATTTCACAGAGACCAATTTAAAGGTCCTAATTAAATCCTGCTATTTTGCTGCCTGGCAGGTATTTGTTCAGTGATTTTGCTGTCACTCCACAGCTCTGTACTTCCACTGAAACACCATAAATGTGCAGGGTTCAGTCATATTAATTCAGCTGGGGTAGCTGAAGTGGGGACAGCCGCTGATAGTGGAGCGATAGTGCAGTCAGCAGATTGAACTGCAGAACTGCAGTATCTGTTTCTCTAGACGAAGGCAACAAGAGGAGATTAGCCTAGATGAGAATGGGAAAGCAAGAAAGAAGGGAGATTGAGAAAGATATTGGAATGTACAGTGTATTGTCCTCCGCCGTGGTGTAGTATGAACAATTTTGTCTATATTTAGATGTGTTTAGTCGCTGAGGGTTTGCAAACAAGATTATTTGGAGCACCCACACAGATAAAAAAAAGTCAAAATTTGACTGTAAAAGATTCCTGGTGTTTGAGTTTTCCATCACAGAGATCACTGAGATGCGTGAAGTTGTGCAAACTGCACACTGATTTGCAATTCAAAAGCAGTTTAACCACCCCTATTTTCACAATCCAAAATGGTTCTTTAGAAATACTTCACTGTCCATCTCAAAGTGATTCTTTTGTTTTCTCTCAAATAATTAAAGCCCCGACAGTACATAAAGACAAAATTCTTTAATCTTGTTCCACTATGTTCCACTAATATATGATATGATTGTTGCAATTTTCACTTTCATATTAGACAAAAACTCCATCATTTCGTCAGCTTTATTTTATGTGATGACATTAGAGTGAAAGCTGCTTAGAAAAGATGCAACATACCTTGATGTGCTTGACCGTTTCTCATCTCCTGTAGCCAAACATCACATTATGTTTTACATTATGTCAAATGGCACAGTTTAAGTACAACATTAAACATTTTCCAGATATCTGCTGGCTACACCGGAAGCCTCAAACTTTGGCATATGCCCCTAGAGGTAAAACTGTCCTTTTGAGTTTGGCTAGTCACTAATTCAGTCTGTCTACCATTTGGTTTGGCACAACCAAACAGGAGTTTGAACAGTGCTGTGAGAAAGAACCAAACATAAAAGTTGCTGGAAAACCAATCACTGAGCTGAAAGAAGCTAAAATGAAACTCTGTGGAGCTGATGGGACCTGTGCATAATTAATTTTTTAAATTTTAAACAACTTTGACCTATTGTCAATAACAAAATATTGATTATAGCTGCTGTAAAGTCTCTAAATGCCTTCAGTTGGGTCTCTGATAACCACCTGCCACCAACAAAGTTGAAACCAAAGTAAACTGAAGTTTATTTTTGCTTTGCATTTTCTAATCATTTTAACCTGCTGTGCAGTGCGTTGACATATCGAAGGCAGTCTGTGCCAAAACTGTGAGATGAAACAAAAGCAAAATGGAATGATGGATGACTGTGGGGATTTGCATAAATGTATTATTACGCAGTCAGGACTTTTGGATGCACTCCGAGATGAGATGTCGGTTTTACTGGCAGATCAACAGTTAGCTCTGTCTTACCTGTGAAGAAAGCTAAATGTTTAATTTAAGAATTCAAGCTTTTAATGTTTTGTCATTTTATGTATATATTACACTAGTGAACCTGGATGAGTCTTGCGTAGACAGCAGCACTAAAATCACACTGGTGCACAGAAAGAGGGTGTTTTTCTGCTGTATTTAGGTGTACTTTTTCCACTGAAGATAGTGAAAAACCATTTGAAATTTGCTTAGTATCTTCACTCTATCTGAGTCGCTGAGGTGTTTATAGCTGAAAGGTTTTCCTCTTACCTCTTCTCAGCGCTTGATTAGTATTCGTCTAACTTGATCTGCTGTGAACTGTGTGGTTTATTCCATTTAAGAAAGCTGACACTGAAGAATTTCTGCAATAGCGTAAACACGGCTGTATTCTAATCTGAGGAAGAGATCATATTAAACTTCATTAGCTGAATTGGTGAGTTTCCCCTATCTATTAACCCCTCTCTCCCTCTTTCTCTCCTCCCATGGTAATTGAAAGAGCAGATGTTATAAGGTAATTGCCTCATCGCTCAGGCTGCTCAGCCCCTCTACATGTAAATGCTGCCTTTTCACAATGACTTCTGATTTTCACACTCTACCTTTAATCCAGATACACTTGTGGTCTCTTCAGATACTATTAGAGCGCTGCCATCTTTTTCAACAGACTTCCCCATGTGCATTCTGAGTAGACTGATGAAACTCTTGACATGAAAGGTATGAAGCTAAGAGGAGGTTGCTGGGTTTAAAGTGATCCTTAATGTGCCTAAACATATTATTGCTTCAGGTTAAGGCATTAATATAAAGATTAAGGAGCCTGAAGATATTGAAGGCATCAAAAGCAATTAACAGTGTTATTATAGTGGTTATTTAAACGTATATACATTTTTGCAGATGACAGTTTTATACTTCAGAGTCATAGGTCAGTACTCTGATCATATAAATGTTTCAAGAGTCCTTCATTTATCCTTCATTTATTTCAAGGAGTAAATTTAGACAACATTATATATATATTTTTGGACGTCAGCTCAACATAGGGAGAGTAAATAAATTCACATCTCGTCTAATGCAGCCACAGCATGAAATGTGTTTTAATCTCTGAGATCTGAATCTATCTGTAAAGTCTGAGAAAACATTTTAATGAATTTAGCCGGGCACCAACTGAAATGAAAAACCTTATTTTGCTGCTTTATTTCTGATCTGAAGGATGAGGCTGGTGTTGAAATGTTGTTATTGTGAACAAATCAGGACCAAAACCAATTATCACCAATCTTCTAACGTCTCTACACTGTCTGTAGCTGCCAGCACCAAGCCCGTTTGTTGCTACTGATGGCATAAATATTTTTTTTAGAATAGTTGTCTTATATAGATTTATGCTTAACTGTAGACACTGGAGGGTTTAGCAAAGTTTACTTTGAAGGAGTAAATGGTGTTTTTGTTGAGGCTGATGATGTGGTGTGTAAAGAAAGGATCACATCAGCCAGTCCAACAGTGTGCTCATTGATTTATTTTTAATATTCAGCAGCGGAGCTCAACTACATGGCACAGAGGATACGCCATATCAAGCTACACAGGCAATACTTGATAGTAAGATCTGTGAATTGCTTGGTTTAGTGCTCTCCAGGGATTTAATGACAATAAGAAAAATGTATCAATATCACCAGATTTATTCCTCAAGGTTAAATGTGGATATTACGATATGCAACACGCTAAATGACCACGTTTATGGCATTAACCAATCAAATCTTTCTGTTCGACTGAAAGTCAATAAATGTTCACAGGTCATTTCTTCTTGATGATGTATATATATAAAAAAATCAAAGTGGCTCCAGGCGTCATCATTTAATGTTCTAGATTATGATCTTAAATGGAGCTTTTCCACAGACCTTTGACTGTGACTGCTACTTTGACTGTTGATGCGTGTCACTGTGCTCTGCTCTCAAGACAAATCGTATAATGTATTCAATTTGACAGTTTTAAGAAGAGTTGATGCTCAGCAGCTTGCCGACCAAATCACTTGTGACAATCTTAAAATGAAGACAAATGACATTTTACCAGTGTGTGCGTATGTGTGTGGGGAACTTGTGGAGTTTAATTTCTCTCCTCCCATGTAGGTATATCTATCTATCGACCCTCAGTTTCCTGAAATAACTTTATCTGATTGCAGTTGTAATGGGAGGGGCGGTTTCATATTTTGTTAATTGAAAACTAACTGAAAAAAGAGCGTGAGGAAACAGTGTGGGGACGCAGAGAGACAGCGGGAACGGTCCTTGATAGATGGCAGGGAATCAGAGGTCTTTGCTGCAGTGAAGGAATTGAGGCACATGTCTCTGACACCAGCTGCGTCCCAGAGGAAACACTTCAGCCTACTGCTCAAGGTTTAACTGCAGTCCTGTCTCCCATGTGGGAGATTCACACTGTACCAATGTGACGGAAAGGTTTGTTTGTTTGCCTAGCAAGGGAAAACAAAGAAAAGATATGATGAGATTTGTTTCTACCCATAACTGTCTAAATCAGGGAACTCCTTTGGGTATCAAAGCTGAACTGGATGCATTGCCACAAATATGGACTTAGTTTATTTAATTTTTTTTTTTGAGGGAAACAGAGACAGTTATTTTAAGTTTGGTAACATGCAGATATACCAGCAAAGACAAAAGCTCTGGTGATCAAACGTGGTCCAGCATGAGCAGAGGAAAAACTGCAGTCATTCTAGGTGGGTGTTAATTCCTCGAACAACAATATTGGACTGTTTAATGCCCCTACTAATAGTAGAAATCTGGCTTCTTGGTAAACATAAAATTACTGATGAGTACAGACTTTGTGGCACATTTCCTCTACACAGACTCCTCTTAACCTCTGTTCAGTGAGATAATGTATGTTGTTTTTCAGCATAATTTGCTGGGATCAGGCTCATTTCAATAATGAATGCAATTACAGGTCCCCCATTTATGACTAACATCCTGATCGACCCATTATTGGAGAGCCACGCTGTTTCAACGTCCTTCCAGCAAGCTGCATGTGTTCTGGTGGAATAATATCTGAAAGAAATACATGGGTTGGTGAAAGTAATTGATCAGAGTACAGAGAACCACTGTAACCAACAGTTGACTGTGGACACAATGAAAATATAGTTTTTAAGGAAAGGCAATCTATCTTTGCTCAGAAATATGATGCCATACAACAGGTCTATAAAAAGTCTGAGATGACATTTGTTGCAAAATAAATAAGTTTTAAGACCGGTGTGGTAATAAACCTTTCTGTTAGTCTGACAGTTTTATGACTCCAGAGCCTTTTTGCAGTTTTGGATAAAGGCATTGCTAAGATATAAGAATTTTAAAATAGTCTGATTGTAAATATTCATTATATATGTTTGTATGTTACTAATTTTGGTACCCCTTTCTAATAAGACACAGTTCATAAATTTGTGACTTCTGGATATTAATCTGAAAAAAAAATATTTGGGTTGTGAAAAAAATCTGACTGAGTCATTAAATCTGTGTCATTAACATTTGGTGCTGAGGGTGCTTACTCATTTTTTTGCCAAGAGGTAGATGTGAAGATTTTTACCACTCTTCCAACATATAAAACTACAGCCAGCAGCCAATTAGCTTAGCTTAGCATAAAGACTGGAAATAAGAAGCAAAAGTTAGCCTAGCTCTGTCCTAAGGTGACAGAATCCACCATTCAGCATCTCTAAAGCTCCCAAACGAACACATCACATCATCCTTGTTTAATCTGCACAAAAGGTGAAGTGTAAAAATGACACCTTGTGTTTTTACAGAGGTTCTTCCTTAGCCACAGGTGAGAGGGAAGCATAGCATGCCACACATGGGGATTACACAGAGGTCACTGTAGGGACAGTGTTAAATCTAAGATTGTTATGGGGACACTGACGTCTCCCCTTGAGATACAGAGCAGCTGTATGCTTGTGTTTAGGAAAGCAGATCATTACTATGATAGGGCTGTCTCACTCCCTAGACACAACAGATAGGTAATGTGGAGAGTCAGATAACAATGTCAGACCGCTAAAACATATTTCCATGTTTGTAGACTAATGACTATGGACATGGAGTAATTGTGGCACTATTCTATGGGCGTACAAACGAGCCACAGAGGACAGCTTCTTCAGAACTTCATGTCATGACAAGTGTAATCATAAATCCTCCACATCTTGGACTTCTGTGCAAGTTCTCTCTGCTGACTGAACTGACCATTTATGAATAAAAATCTCCACAACAACATGGAGTAAAATCCTGGAGTGTCCGCTGGTTGTCTGGAAGCCACACTAAGTTGCCAGACAACCAGCATCACTTCACCCTCCCAGTCATAATCATTTTAATGATGCATTTCCGAAAGCTCCCATCTGACTTGGTGCTTAAGCAGATAGGGATTCCTCACTTCAGCAGTTCACTGTAATTAACCGCAAATGTACGTGTGTGCATTATATTTTCCATAACCATTTAAATTATCCATAAACAATAAAACGGTGAATCATTATGTGAGAATAACAATTAAGAATATCAAAGGAACATCAGTAAATATCAGTGTTTAATGGAACCCCTTCTTGTTTCGTATAGGTTTAATTACATAAATATAAAAGTACAATCATTGGTATAAATGTGCAACTTGCAAACAGAATGAATTTGCATACATTAACCGGATGTTACACCACGATGCAAGCAACATGAGACACAAACCAAGGTGCAGAATTATGCTAATGTCGATAGAGGCCAAAGGTCAACATAACTGTGGATCACAGACAGCTCACGTAACTCTGAATTGAGATCCGAATGCGGTTTGTGGCTCTACATTACCCAACCTTATACACAAAAAAAAACAACAGGCACACATGCTGGGTGGATTTAGAAATCAGGCTGGAGATCAAAGCCAACAATGTGACTCTTGTTAAAGATCAGAAGCAGCCAAGCAGAGTAGTGATCCATCATTATCATTTTGTTACTGAGCCACTCGGCTGTTTGGATTGCCCGCTGGTATCAGCCTTTTCCAGTGCGCTCCAGCCAAATAAATGGTCATACATTTTGTTCCCGAAACAAGCGGCTTTGACAGTCACAAAATTCAAAAGAGTTCACACCCTCTTCCTCAGAGGAAACGGAGGCGAGTAGTGTTATGCATCATACTGTGATCACAATGAAATAGCTTTTCTGAATGAATAATAATGCCATCAGCACCATTAACAGCCTCCCAGATTAGCATTAACAACATCTCCAGTCTCTGCTTATTTCAAACAAGTTGTTTTATTATGGGCTTGGTAATAGCTATGGAGCATAACATTTTAATGGCTCTAATTTACAGTCAAAGTATTGTTGACTACATAGCAGATTTTCCAGTGTGAATACAGTATGTGTTGACTTGAATAAACACTGCCAGTGTTTAACAATTTAAGTTTAAATTAACAACTTTACTGCAGATCATGCAGCGCCCGTGATCCAAGCCTGCTATGTTCACCCATGCTCTGTGCTAAAAGTGTGGGCTTGAACATTTTGCATCATTTCCATCTAGTTCCATGTTTGATGAGGACATGAGGAGAATAAATTGCACTAAAAAAGAAAAGTCGGCGATATCACATTTAAGAGTCACTTCTGCTGATAACAATTACAAACATACAGTAAATCCTAAGACCACCTGTCTCCTCTTACAGAAGAGAGTGGGGGAGTAAAACCATTGCAATCAATGGAGATCAATTTTGCAAAATGCAAAAGGATTGTATAGTACAACACAAGAGTTCTACACACTATAATCTTTTCAATAAGGAACCTTTTTGTAATATGCAAGGACTAAAGTAAGGCAATTGATTTCAAGCCACGCATGCATTTTAGGTGAGCAAACATTACTCTAAATACTATAATCAGTATCTTAAAAGCTCGATGTGTTTCAGGCTTAAGGAAAAATACATTTTAATGGATATTATATTAAGTCAAATACCTTCGGGGGGGACTTATGTTTAGGTAAGCGTTTAAGATAATATATCACAGTCCTTTAATTCTCGTTTTCAGTCCTTTACACACTGGTTTTGACACACAAATGCATACATACACACATGCTCCGTGTCAAAGGTAAGGATACAATGCAGCTAGTTAGACCGCTAAAGGGGCTTTTTAAAAATCAGTAAGCAATCCTGAAACCTCTGCCATTGTAACCTTAAGCCTCGGAGGGAACATGAAGCTTCACATATGACATTATTCAGGAATCATTTATTATTCAGGACATTCAGGAATCATTATTCTAGAGAAGTGCCAGCAAAATTCCCCCAACCCGGACATATTACAGTAAGGAAACAGCACTCAAACTACAATATGTCATTTGCTACAGCATGCCCATATTCCCACTCAAATGTCCCATGGTCTGACACCCTTCTATGTTTGCAGTGTCACTGATAAAAGTGTGGCAACACATAAACTCCCCTGACACTGCAGGCTTCGTATCACATCACCAACATACAGTAAGCTCATGACCCACTCTACTGGGAGATGTCAAAGGAATATATATGTATAGATTATTTTGTATTTTGGAAATACATGTATTGGCTTGTATTTGGCTGGTATTTGCAGAGAGTTTAATGAGAAGAGTCATACCAGTTTTTATGGTAAACATTGTTAGTTTTGGAATAAGACTGGACACTGGGGGGAGTACAGGTAGGTGGTTTCATTTTGGGTTATGTGCTATTTTTTGGCCGACACTGAGCTATGGCTGTGGCAGGGTGAGATGTTACCTATACTAATTAGTATGTAAAATATTGTAATGTGATTCTCTGCACATGGTAGATTTATATTTCTTTTTCTTTTTTCTTATTAAATGACAGAAATGAAAAATCATATGTTAAAATAACTACTTCCTTACTATTGATTTCACACAGGAAACAAGCCCTAATATCCTCCATACTCATAATTTATTGCTTGCTTCAGGAACTACACTTGTCCTTTGTTCTCATCATTATCTTCCCCTTACTGGCGCTTACTTTAACTCAAACCATGATCTTTTTCTAATCTAACCAAGCAGCGTCAGCACCTAAATCTAACCAGACTGTGACTATTTCATTATGTATGTAACGTAAATTATATGTACAGTATATGTCATTGAACAAGCTCCATTCTTACCATGTTCTCAGCACCAGCTGCAAGTTAATCGACGGAGACTCCAGGAAGTTGCTGGTCCTGGCTAAAGAAAGCTTAGCAAGGCTAATTATTCCCAGCATTGAGACTGGAAACTAAGGAAAACTGCTTGGCTCTGTCCAAATATAACAAAATCCACGTATCAGCACTCACTAAGTAACACATTGTATCTCATTTGTTAAATCCGTACAAACCAACCAAACAGTAAAAATGATTGCTTGTGGCTTGACGACTGGCGAGCTCCAGTCTTTAAAGCTAAACTGACCAGTTTCAGCTACCTTACAGCTGTGAGAGTGGTATCATCTTCTCATCTAACTCTCCGCAATGCAATGCACATTTCCCAAAATGTCAAACTACTCTTTCACATCCGGAAAACATATTCACTTTGTAAGCCTAATATCCGTGTATGTTTTCAGAGTGTGGTTAAGTTCTGAATGCTGCATCTCGTCAATCTGCGGACTGACTGTGTGAGAGACGGGTGACAGTGAGTCTTCTTCAATCATTCACATGTAGATAGGCCTATTTGAAAGCTATATGTAGAAAAATAGACTTGAAAGAGTCCTCTGTTTTATATACAGCTATCTTTTATGGCTTTACCATAATGGCATGCAGGAAAAACTAAGACAAGCCTGAAGATTTAACTACCTGAGTCATTTTCTCTATTTCTCTTGGTGAGACTGGGGAATAAAAGGAAATATTCAGATCTATGCACAGACAGGATGAAAATCAACTAAGGACAGATCCAGATCCAATTTACGCCTTATTTTAAAAGCGCTTTTTAAGACATTCCATTCAGTGCTATATGTATAGCATTGAATGTATATCGCCATATATATTTATATATATATATGTATATGTATATATACACACACACACATATATATATACACACATTTATGGCATGTCTCAAGATATTCACAGTGTAAGGGTGATGAGCATGAGAAGAGAGCTGAGATCTGCAAGAAAAACAAAGCTGGAGGATTTTGGTGCAGTGTGTGTGAAGTGAATGCAGCGATGACAGCAAGGAAACGAGGCAAACAACCTGGGAGGATATTAGATGTTTAAGATGTATGCCAGGAAAAGTTGAGCCCTTGGCTATAAGAGAGGCCATCGATTTAGATTGGGCATGATTTGGATATGAAGGGAGTCGATTAAAACCACCTCCTCTATCTCTACGGTTGTCACCAGCTCCTCTTTCTAGTACTCTTTCCTCATCAACATCTCCTGGACAGTTTATAACATCTTCTCCTCTGTCTTGCTGTTTGCGAAAACATTAAAATCACGTTGAGGCATCAAGATGCCTCAGAGGAGATAGTTTCCGGCATTATGAGCATTGATCGTGCAGCCTAACAGGGTTGGACCGTATCCTCTGAAAACACCCTCCATCCATTAAACCTTGGCTATACATTTACACTGATATCAAGAGGAAAATCAACCTCTGCAGGCTTCTGAATCATGCTTTGTTTTTTTGCAGACAGAGCCATGATTCCCCACAAAAGATAAATCAATGCAAGTGAGAGATTCCTTTAGGGCTTTGTTTTCCACTCCAGCATCTGAGATTGACCCAACTACTTTCAATCTGCATCATTTAACATAATGTGCCTCTGGGATAAAATCATCCATATTTTGCTTTTTTCTCTACCTCCTTCCTTTCCGTTATATTTCACTTCAAACAAACATAAATTTACTTCTCATTTGTTCTGTTCTACCAATACACAAGTCTACATTATGAATTAAAAGACTAATTAATGCAATGCAATCCTTTATCATTTGTTTTCTTTGCAGACAGCTGTAAGCTCGAGAGAGAAGAGAGTTGGAAGGTGCCTTCTTTTACCCTTCAAGTCAAAGTCTTTGGCCACTGAAGCATTTTCTGAGCTGATAAGAAGGCCAGTTCCTCTCTCACGAGAAATGGATTTTCATTCTTCAACGCTGCTCTTTACTACATCTTGAGCTATGAGAAATTACTCTTTGTAGCTGGTTAGTATGGCAGACTGTAAAAACGCCCTTCACTGCAGCCCTGTCAAAATCAGCTACATCACAGCCATGCGTAGCTAAACTCTACTTCCTACACTTGCCCCCTGGAAATGAAATCAGTCACCTGAGGGTAAAACTTGACCCATGCCAATAAAAAAAAAATGGGGTTTGCACAATCAATGGAAGGCCTAGAAATGGTGCAAAAATGCATGAGAAGTATAATGCATAGATCAGTATGTGCTATATCATTCAGTGATTACATTTCAGCATTCAATATGTACACTCAAATAAACTGGCGAAGCCCCAAAACAATGCATTGTATGCTTCCCTCGGCTCTTTTAAGCACAACATCAGTCGTATAAGTCTGATATATTGAGCGTGAATAACAGAATAATTCCTCTGCAGACTAACACTGATATTTAAGAGACTTTCAGTGATTTGTTCTGGGTTGGG
The DNA here is from genome assembly GCA_028641955.1 of Protonibea diacanthus. NCBI lineage: Eukaryota > Metazoa > Chordata > Actinopteri > Sciaenidae > Protonibea > Protonibea diacanthus. The sequence continues at coordinate 15,542,342 of CM053989.1, forward strand.
TTTGAGGTTAATGAAATTGGTGATTGGTGGTCCCCACGCTTCCAGACCAACTTGCGCTTTTTTGTTCTCTCTTCATGCCATCGTCATCAAACCATCACTAAAAACATCACCGTCGTTACCTGTATTATCACCACAGGCTTGTAATTCCAACCAAAAGTATCCAAAAAAATCATATGTATCATGCATAAGAAGTTACATTGGCAATCCAAAAGTTGTGTATTTTTTTGTATGGCATCCAACCTCAGAGTTTTCTCTACACAGTATGCGGATAAAGAACTCCCATACTTTGTTTCCCGTCTCACTGTGTCTATCTGGAGTTACTCGTCTCTGCCAGCCTGTTGTTCATGATACCAAGGGCGCCAACCCCCCCAGAGAATCCATTATGGCGTGAGCTTCCACAGACTGTCCTGGGATATCCATTGGCTGACTCAGACAGCTGCTTCTGCATGATGGCCAGTGACACCTTGTTAGAGGCTGCCAAGTCTTTCATAGAGATCATCTCCCCTGATAGTCTGCGTCCCTCAGTGTCACTATCACAAGGTCCATCTGAGTCGGGCTGCTGGACAAAACGACCCTGGCGACCCTTAGAGCCTGGGCGGATGGCATTGCGCCTGCCCAAGAGGGCGCTGGCTTTATTGCAGCGCTGGCAAAACAAGCAGCTCATTTTCTCCAGCATCCAGTTTAGCACCTGCTTGATGACAATAGAGATGACATTAAAGAGGGAGTAGATGCAGCACACACCCATTAACATGAAGAGGAAGTTGGCCACCCTGTAGAGGCTTTGGTATTCGTAAGCCGCGCTTTGGCTGCTGACAAAGTCCCCAAAGCCGATGGTGCTGAAGGTGACAAAGCAGAAGTAGAGTGAGTCTAAGTAAGCCCAACCCTCCACTGGGGTGTACATGGCTGATGCGCAACAGGAGATAGTGATGGCGGACAAGCCAAGGATCAGCATCACATGGTACACAGAGGGCTTCCAGCCTGGGAGGGAGTAGGCTGAGAAGTCATGGCGGATGCCTGGCGGGAGTATACCGCTGTTCCTAATTCGCCGCTCTCTCACAGCCTTCATAACCACGGCCAGCAGTGTGATGATGCGCTCCAGGAAGAGGTTAAAGAACAGGATGGTGGCAGCACATCCCAGAAGCCCATAAAATATCAGGAACACTTTCCCTGCAACTGTCACAGGTGTCGTCATCCCAAAACCTGCAGACACAGAAGAGAGATCTCAGACAGTTAGTCCCCTTAACTGAGGCCAAAAACAGATTTATTCATCCACAAGCTGTCTTAAGTTTCAACAGAAGAAGTTATATCTAAAGACAATGGAAGCAATGCGTGAATGCAGACTCAAACCTAAATGAGGTTTTTAAATGAGGTTTAAATTATATTTCTAAAGACTTGTGCCATTAATAAAAAAATGCAGTAAAAGAGGGGATAGAGTAGTGTACACACAAGAAAAAGAAAAAACTGGATAATAATTTGTGTTGATGCTGATAGGAGACTGTAAGCTTTCCCTGCAGGATGAGTGTACAAAAAAATCATAGTAATTGACAGAAAAGATGACAAAAAAAAGTGCCTCTGGGATAATTAAAAAACAATGTTTTGACTTGCAAATGAAGTTTAGTGTTAAGACAGAATGAGGAAAAATAACGAAATGGGCACTAATGTAAAACCAGCATTAGATATATTAGCTTTAAACCAAAATAAATAGAAGTTTGCCATTTTTATGTGAATGTCCAAACATATCGTCTGTATATATTTATATTGTATCTGTATATTTGTACATTTTGCACCTCATACTGTTTCAACAGGGTGATTTTACATGAAGTACAGTATTTACTATGCTGGTTGTTGTTTGTGTGACTACAAGGACATAGGTGTTGTATTGAGGAGAGAGGGGTGCCAGGAATAAGCTTAGGCAAGCCTTCTGAATATTTTTCTATCTTGGCTGTGCGGTTTGGCTTCCTGCTATCTTCTGATTTCTTAGTCAATTAGACTGAGTGTTCAAGCTGAGGAAGAGGTTATGAGGGGAGAGGTTTGCAGAGGAGAGGATGTTTATGGATTCTGCCACATGTTGAAGGAGCACTTCTCAATCTCGAGGAGTGTCACAGGTGCAGCTCTGGCTTTGCAGCTTCAGTGTTAACATTAGCTGATGAGTGTCTTGGTATTTGAGCTCTAGTATTGTTTCCTCTATGAGATTAAAACCATTTTATAAATGCTGCCGGCAGCATAACTGCAAGAAGGCTGACACTTCCATTCAAGAGGAGGTGGAATAATTAGGAAAAGATCTTTTAGCGCAATATTTGAGGGAAAGAAAATGAATATGTGTATTTTATGGTGGTGGAAGAAATGTCCATTTTGAACCCCTCATTATTGGTTATGGTCATAGTGTGGACATTTGCTGTGGGTCCATCTTTTCAACCAAAGATGGACTTTTCTAATTTAAAATCTTTTCCAAATAAATTTTAAATTATTTATATTATATTCTTAAATATTCATCAGTAAGTGAAATTATCCAGTATTTCAAAAGAATCGAGAATAAAGAGATTTCAGCTACACTATGAGGCTGTACTGAGGCTATTCTTGATGCATTCACAATGACACGGTGATGGTGTCATGTTTGCCATATTCACCACGTTAGTTTATTGTGTTTGATATCTAACTCTAAACACAGAACACCGCTGAGGATGATTGGCCATAAACCAAAGTACTGGACAAACTGAAACTTGATGATGCCCTAGATGTAAAGGCAGAGGATCCACAAACTTTGTTTTATTCATCCTGAGTGGGACATGAATGTCATGACAGTCCATCCAATATAAACCTCATAGTGGCGCTACAGGAAGCGTCAGCAGGATTCTTCTCCTGGGGATTCATTAATGTCTGTATATAAAAAAAGTCACAGTAATCTAACCCAACAATCCAAAATTGCCATCACTACAGCCACACTAGCACAGGGCAAAGCATAAAGTCATAAGTCATAAAAAATAAACATCATTTTGTGTAGCAGAAATATTGTTGTTATCCTGTACATGATGTTGTAACCACATTATGCAGCAGCTCAGTCTGTAGGGATTTGGCTTGGTCCAGCATGACCCAAATTATGGAAGGTGGACTGGTAGCTGGAGAGGTGCCAGTTCACCTCCTGGGCACTGCCGAGGCACCCTTGAGCCAGGTACCGAACCCGTAACTGCTCCCAGGGCGCTGCTATGTGTGGCTGCCCATCATCCACCATGGAGTGATGGGCAGCTATAGGCCCTTTGTGTGTGTGTTTATGTTTATGCATGTAAACACTTGAACAAAGAATAACCAATTAATAAATGGATCAATAAAGTATCTATTCTGTTTAATCATTCATATTGTAAACCATCAAGCATGTGTAGAAAACACTGTTTTATATATACATATACATATATGTATATATACATGCATATGTGACACATACATCTGCAGGAGACCTTCTACACATGTACTTCGCTTGTAAATAGTGATGTTTGACTTGTCGTGCACATTTTCTGCTCTTATATGAATAGCCTGCGTTTTATGGTTATTTGTATGCAAACATACAAGCACTTGTAGGGCCAATGCGAGCACACTCATGCAAACACTCTTCAGCGCACACAGACACACACACACACACACAATGTCATGCCCCTTATCCACAGAGCAGCAGATGGTATATTTGTCAACAAATAAAATTGTGCTGAAAGATCAACCAGTTCACTTTCAGGCCAAGGTTAATTGATTTTTCCATCATGGCCATCCTCCATTTCAGTCTTCTCAGAGCATTAGGGCAGCGTTTTCCACCCCTTTTTCACCAACCTGTCTATAACCATCCTTGTCAGGTAATAAATGACATCAATATCTAGACAATACTTCCTTTATGATATCCAAAATGGCTTTTTTGACCTTATCTCTGGCACTGAAAACCACTCTCCTGTGTGTTTGCTGTTGACATGTCGGGTCATTTAGATCAACACTGATTGATACAGATTGTTTTATAGAGACAAGAGAGAATATAACCCCCAGATGTACACACATCTTACAACCTTGAACATGCAGAGATAGACTTGTGCAGGTGTTATACGTTAAATTAGACATTGAGTTATCTGCTTTTGTCAGAGATAGTGACAAAGTTCAGTGACAGACGATGAAGCACACTTAGGTGAGAGAAAGGTGGAGGACAGTGATTGCCCAAATTAAGCCCTTCAGTGAAATCCTGTGTTAATTAATTAACAGCCCAGTTCTTTTTAAATAGACTGTATAAGAGGGAAAGAAGATTACATCTTCTCAGCGTGTGCAGAGACCGTCTTCCGCACTGTCTCTCATTACCAAGTAAATTACCTAAGAGAGGAAAAGGCACCAGACATCGATTCAGTGTAGCATTTCAGAGCCATTACTCCAGACTACTGTGTCACGATGCATTAGGGAAAACAGAACAATAATAGAAGGCAAAGGACAGGCAAGCTGAAACCCAAGCTGCAAACACTGTGTGACTTTACTCACAAAGACCTTGTCATTCAGACTTTAAAACTCTTCATTGTTATAGACTGACATCACCAGTCCAGGACAAAGATGCTGCAGCTGACCCCGGTGAACATTCTCTAGTCTTTCCACTCAGTCCGAGCCCAGATGAGCCATTTAAATCAGCAGAACTTGATAAGGCAGGAAATCATATGTGTGCTAATCCACTTAAATCTGAGCCCTGGGAGAATATTTATTCATTAACATTAAATAAAGTATGCTCAAACCAACATAGAAAATGATGTTACGCTCTAATGGCTAATGGCGCTTGCACACATAATTACACACTTGAGATTCAACCAGAAGGAACATGATGGAAATGGTGCCATTAGTATCCATTAATTACAAATTGACAGTTTTAAGAAACTAGATGGTTATCAGACTGCAGGGAAATGAAATGGGAGTAAAGAAGAAAAGGTCGTTATTGGACCGTAGTGATTTCAGTGTTCAGTGGTCAGGTCTGAATCGGATGTGCTCAGTAGCAATTGGTGAATTGACACACTTCAGGCCGAGTGGCTTTCATTAAATTCCGATGGCACATTACAATGGCTCATTAAATTGTGTAATAAAGTCAGCATCTAAACAAATAGTCCAGATTACTGAGAGTGTTGCTAATAGAGGTATTGATGGATTTCATGAGTGCTCTGCATTTAATTTGGTACATTTAGAGAGACCGCTCACCTCTAAACAGTAATCAATCCTCAAATTGCACACCAAACAGCCACTCTTAGTGAAAGAGAACTGTACAACATCTACCACCTTCAACAGGTATTTCATTATCTGAACACTCTGAGTGTGTGAAATCCAAATCTATAAAGTGCTCCCTCCTTAGCTGGAGTGAAATGTCTTCTGCTAAGATATGCTGAATTGTGCTATTCTACTACAGCGTTACTGTATGAGTAACAATGAAGCGGTACAATTGATTTCCCAATGAGCGTATAAACATGTGATCATCACAGTTAAAGTGACAGATTCAGAAGCCATTTGGAAGAAGAAAGAGAAGTGGAAATGCTCTGTAAGCCTGGTGATATTATACGTTTTTGTTTTTGTCATCATATCCCATAAAAAGAACAAAACCAACGATGTGTTGGCACTCACTTACTGAAGACTTCAAATCTTTAAAGCTCATATAATCAAAATTATGACACTAACAATTAATGATATAACTATGTGTAATAGAAAAGGAGTTGCTTGATGAACCCACAGAGAATTATCGCTCAATAAAACACCCTTCATTCATCAGAAGCTAAGGAAATGTTTTCTTAGGACCAAAAACAGAGCTGAAAAGGAGTGACTTGACTCGACATATGACCTTACAAATTGAGAATATGTCTTTATTGTGTTCATAATTCTTGTAGGTTCCTAAACAATGTGACACTGTAGTTTTTTTTATTATTATTTAAAGAGGAGTTAAAAAGATTTGTTTGGGATCTTCAGCCTCAGATGTGGTGCTCTTGTGAGTATTTAGGGCAGCAGGACAGTGTATATGGGATTGACTGAAAATAAACTCATGCTCATACCCATATTCATCTTAATGATGGAATATGTCACCCAGGTCAACAGTGTGGCTGACTGATGTGTTTTTAATAGTTTTTGTACAACAAGTGAGCTTTATAGCACAGAGGAATAAGGAGGTTTAATCTGTTTTTGTCTTTTTCATCTTTAACCTGGGATTTAACCTGGGAAGAGAACATCACCTGACTTATTCCGTAATGTAATAGCAAACTGAAATAGTGTTTTTAATACTTGATGCAGAGTGCTGTATTTTCTGCAGTCTTCAAGACGCTCACCTTAAAGATGGTGGCATATTTCTGACAGTCTCCTGAAAAAGATGTACTGATTCTTTTTGCCGAAAAATATCATCACAAGGCCAACAATCACAAAGCCAAGCAGGACTTATAGTTGAAGGGATAAAAGGCCAGACAGAATTAATGAACAACTGCTAAAGAGGTAAAACATACAGTAGAGGCCAAAGCTCTTAATGGATACCCACGTGAGAATGAAGACTAACTAGAGGCACTCACAGTGTGTCTATGTTTGAATGAAGGACATGTGCTGTACATTCGTTGTCTCTCTATCTGAACCTGAAGGTCACTGGGTGTCATCAAGGACAACATCCCCCAACACGGTTCCCAGAAGGCCTGAAAAGGGATTGAAAGAATCATTATGTGACTGCTTTGCAAACCAAAAATCAAATCTCTCCCTCCCATTGCCTCCCAATGTCCCCAATTAAAGAGCTTTAAAAGCAAGCCCCCAGTCAAACTGTGTCCCACTAGTGGGAATAGTATTAAATTGGCCTGATAGGAGCGGCAGCAGAAAACGCCACGTCCCTCTGATGACTGTGTTTCTATGACGAACAGGAAATAATTAGTCATGGGGTGGCGTGGCAGGGGTCTGCAGAGAGGACAGAGGGCTGAGGAAGCAGCAACATGGCCAGACCTGAGACATCATCACCACACCATCTGCTGAGGAGCTGCCAGGATTACTGGCAGACTAGATAATAATAGGAACATTCACACTTTGCTGCCAGTTTTACAAAAAAACAGATGATGGAACGGGTCACATACATGACAAATTTAATTTGAGATGCAGCTATATAGCTGTATGTGTGTGCTGCATGCACAAGTGAAATGGAAGCCATTAATAAATCACCCAAAGCACTACATTCAACAATATTTCTATTGGGCCCTGAAGCAAAACAATGTGACTTTGAATTACACACCCAGCTCACCCACACACACTATAGGTGATACATTAATAGTATCTGTTCTGCATGTCAAAAACATTGAGTAAGAGTGTTTTGTGCAACCCATGGCTGTGCAGTAATTAGAAATAATGGATTGAGCTGATCATAATTAACGCTTGTTTATACAGATATAAATTACAAGAGTAACAGCTCAGACATGTAGACACTGTTAGAAGTAACAAGGTGACATCTACAGAGCAACACAAAGCTGCTCAATGAAACGCAAGCTGGAATACCTTATTTTTCTTATTTTGTGATTCACTCGGCTCTTCCATAACTGAATCGAATCTGGTGTTTTAAATTGTATCTCAGGACATAATTCACTGGCAAAGAGAGCCAGGAGGAGTGATGACTCCACCGCTGTCTGTATTGATTTATTGTAAAAAAAAAAAAAAAAAAAAAAAAAATGCTGCATTGTCTTTGGGTCTGCGCCAACATTTATTGTTTTTTTTTCTCTCCGTTGTTCTGTTTTTCATCGTTGCCAAATATTAAAAAACCTGAAATGACGGCAGTATGCATGGAGTCAGGGCTTAAAAAAAAACAAAATCAAAATTAAGATTCATGTAGCCTCATCTGCAAATGGTAACACAGATTTGGTCCTTTCATGAGGCTGAGGAGTCATTCTGTCATCAGATTAATAGCTTCTCCCTGAATGATCTAAAGGCTACATCCTTGTGTTTCCTATCATGGAAATGACTGTATGCACAGTCAGTGTGTTTGAATAAAAGCTCAGCTACATAAAGCCCTCTTGTATTATTACCTAAAGTAAACACACCTGTCCAGGTGGAGCTTATGAAACACTATCACCCGCAGATCAATGCGATAAGCCTCCATATTCACCATTATAGACAAATGCAGACTTGGTGCTCATATGAGGTTACATTAAATGGACTGTGCTTCACATTTCCAGCCCTTGAAAACAGTCAAATCACAAGTCAGCGGGACCTAAATACCTACTACAGGTTGAGCAGGCATTCACTTTAATGGATTTTCATTACTGCTAATGTGAAAGCACAAGTCCCTGAAATTTAAGGCAGGGCAAAAACCCAATTCCAGTCCCTGACAATTCCACTGTCAGGGACTGCTAAGTCACTGACAGCTTCAAAAATGATCTTGTATCATACATGCAGCATACCGCCTCAGAGAAATGACGAGCCGATGCTCTGTTGCTCACAATTAAATGATGCTTTACTTTCTATTAACTGAATGTGCCCACTATGAGTCTGAGACTGTGTGACACTGCCAGAGGCTGCCTGCCTGGAGGTAGCTGAGTAATTTGTGAATGTTGGCAAAATGCATTTCAGCACATTCAGCTAGGTGTGATCCCGGTGTTTTCCAGAGATAATCATTCTTTCAGTATGAAAATCCAAATGTATGCCAAACAAATTAGGTTTGTCATTTGAATGATTTAAAGTCTTGCTGGTAAAAGAAAAATGCAGACTAACTAACTTTTTGGGCAAAAGCTTCAGTCAGACCAGAGCGGATTCACTCAGAAGCTGTCATGTAGTGCATGTAAGCGCATTATTCTGTAGATAGAACAAGGATCATGTCTGCTGCTTTCTGTAATCCTGACAGATAGTTATGTTGAAACTTCAGCATGAGAAGCCAAGTACTGCATCTCCTTTCCAATTTTCAACAAGCGCTTCTTTTTAGTTATTTGCCTTTAAAGCAGATGTGTAATATGTAGTGGGCATGATTCATACTAGTATGCAACACACGATCCCAAGCACTAGGGATGACATAGTGCGCTGTCAGTTCTTTCGGCCTGTAATCTAATCATGATGATCAACCATCTTACCGATTCATGGTCATGCTCAAAAGTCATGTGAGGCTGCTCCGTGCAAAGTCTCCATTTAAAAAGTTTTGACTGAGGCTCAAAGGAACGTGACTTTATCAACTTTATCAGGAGGTGTGCGAGGATGGCGATTTATCTCACATCTTATATATCGTATCTTATATATCTTATATATATATTTATATAATACTATTTCAGTTAGCGTACACACACACACACACACAATAATACAGTCACACACACACACATATATATATATATAATCATTTCAGAACAGCCGAACATGACAATATGGGATAGATAACAGTGCTAATAAGCCACAGCAATTTTGCGAATATATATATATATATATATATATATATATATATATATATATATGCGGCAACAGCTATTCGCCAAATTGCTATTAGCTTATTAACACTGTTATCTATACATGACCCGGAGGTACAGATAAATGTTCAGCTGGTGCAGGAGTGGAATTGTTATGCAGGGGACACGTTGCCTCTGCAGGCGGATGATTCAACAACCTCAAAGGTTGCCAACAATCCAAAAGTTCCAGGAGGGGGACTTTTCTGCTTATGGAGAAAGTTTAAACTCTTGTAGTTGCAAGTCAGCATTGACATCAGCACCGGTGCAAATAAGGTTGTCAGGGAAAGTGATGATGATCAAAATATTAATCCCAGAATAAAATCTAAAATGGCTGTCTAAATTTACCCTGTAAGGAAAACCAGTCAGAGGACCTCAGAGTGCAAAGAGCAAACAGAGTTTATCTTCTCTTCACCTTAACAGTTCAAAGAGCAGAATCAGTGAAATGCTAATCAGTTTGAGGAGGAGGAAGCCCAGCAAATCTGCTGTGTCCTCTAAAATGATCTTGGTATCACTGGGCCGTGATGATTTGAGCCTGTGAGTTACTGTACGTAGGCGAGTACACGACTTAGGAAGTCAGGATGGATTTATGACCTGCTGTGACAGAGTGCAGAGGTGTGTACAGCTATCCTGTACAGCAGCAGTTAACTAAGATGGGGATTTATTGAAGCCTGTGCTTCTCAGCAGGTCTGCCCTACACACACACACACACACACACATTTCCACTACACACTTGGAAGCACCCAGCAAGGAGAGGACCTGGGAGCAAACGCTGAGTTGAATGATTTCCAATCTAACAGCTATTATTCGATTTTTTGTATTTATTAATCTCTGAATTAATCAATTATTGGCTCATATCTCAACAACTATTGGATGCATTGCCATGAAATTTTGTACAGACATTCATGGTTCCAAGATGATGTCTCCTGTTGAATTTGGTGGGAATGGTCTCCTGTCGCAGCTAGAAGCAGGGTTAGTGTGAGCGGTGAGAGCGAAGCAAAATAGTTAAGTAGTGGATCATAAACCTAAAGCACAAACACACAGTCCAATTTTTCCTGTGTTGATATATATATATATATATACCTATACATAATATATATGTGAGTGCAGCTTTAAGGCATACTTGAGATATATTACACAGCAGCTGAATTAATACAGGGACAGTCTTATGGACCTAATATGCAGCATTGGTCCAATTTGGCTCCACTTTCCACTCCACTCATTGGGGACTCAGTTTTTGTGCTGAGCGTCTGGACTGCGCACAATCTAAAGAGACCCCCAGCGCCTTTCATGTGACTGAGGTCTGACTCTGTTTTCCATTTCTAACAGTGACATTTCCTCTGAGTCTGTGATTTCACAGGGCTTCCCAGGAGATCTGAAGAGAAGAGAGGGAAAAAGACGGCAGCAGAGGCAAAGTAAAGAATACAGAGCTATACTGACCGGCTTCAAATAGTTCTGTAAAGTTATCTACATCTCCTTATGTAATGTGCTGCTTCTGCAATGTGACCAGACACATTTTCTAACACAACTGGCCCAGAGAAACACAATAAACAAAGGAGCAAAGTACATAAATTTGAGATAGATGTTAGACAGCAGTTAGCACTGTCTGGGTGAGTCTCACAACAGTGCTGAAGTGAGAGACAGAAGGCAAGAACTAGTCTGAAACATTGCCGTGCACTGCTGAATCTGCTTTCACAGATTGCAAACCTTTCCCGCCCACCTCCTGAAAGCAAATTTATAACATACACCAACAGCAACAACAACACAGATGGTTTTGTCCCAGCGAGGCATCACCGAACGGTTAATCTAAATAAGAACACAACATCAAAGCGAAAACACAGCCTGGTTTCTGGGATCCACGCTATCATGTGACATTTCAAACTGTTTAAATGCCAAACGCACGGTCTGCCAGTCTGAGGTGACGTTGTCTTGTAACCTCACAGACACACGAATTACAAGGCGCAATACAGAACAGAGAACAAATTTGGTTTGCTTCGTCATCTCAGATATACGGGCTCTGGTCAGACAGGCGTGTAATAGTCGCAAAGACCTTACAAGTGTGCTTCTCTGATTGAGAGTGCTGCACAGTCAGCACTTTTTAAATGGGCTCAAGAAGACGACGGAGATAACACCCACTGAACCATTGGCATTGATTGTTTAGCTACACATTCCACAGTAAGGGGGAACACATGGGTATTTCTAAATTTTGCCTCATGATCATGACATAACAATAATGTAGTTAACAGAATTATAATTTCTTTACCACAACATTCCTGTTGGGAGCTGAATATAATGTCATTCTGGTCTAGAATAATTACTGTTCAGTCTCAGAAAATCAATTTGTCTTGTGTTGAGATAATTAGTTTGTAATAACGAGAATACCTGACAAACAATTACGAGCATTTCCTCTCTGGCTTTCTGTATTGGACTGGGTCAGATTTATTGCTCATTATGGACTCTGTAGTCTCTCTGGGGAACGTGTAACATCTAGTGATTTCTCAGACACTACACGGTGTCAACTTTCACTAAATTTGGCAGGAAGCTCCATCCTCACTTACAGTGGGGTAACTCTCATGTGAGGGTTATAAAATTGAATCAAATTTTGAACATAAGTTTGATATCGCAAAGACAGCTGGAGAAATTCTGCAAAGTTGAAGCAATTATGCATGTTGGCACCACGTCTTGGCTTTTACAGTAAAATGTGAACTGACTGTCCTGACAGAAGCGCTATAGTGTTATGACAGACCATATTTTAAACTCAGAAGTGCAATTTCAGGCACTGCTTGCCCGGTTTTGGCAAAACTTAAAGGGAAGTTTAATTTTCAGACTGTGTTCTGAGGTCAGAGAAAGTTTATATATTAACTTGATGTGGTTGCTAAGATCAAATGTAAAACTACACTTTGACACCTCACTCCTACTAGCTGAGTCTATTTGATACAGAACAGACTGGACATCCATCTAATCCAGCTACAGGACAGAGTATAGGACAACCCTTGTACACAGAGTCCACTTTTGGACAGCAGAAAAAGGTGTAAACACAGCTTTTTACATTATATCAGCTGAATTGGCTAACATGTTAGCCAACAGATGCTGATTTAGAATTCCAGCACAGAGTAACTTTTATTCATAATTATGTTTTTGGCTGACCTGACAAATTTAAGTTCAATATTCCCTCAATATTTTAGCTATATTTTGGTCTCCACCCACTCCTTCAGCTGTTAAAGGCTCTGCTGCATTCACAAACTAGTTTCTTTGTGTGTCTGCTGTTTGGTGGTGGGCACGTAGTGTACAGAGTCTTTTAAAGTATTTTTACTGAAAATAGCTGCTTGTCATGTAAGGAAAAAACACATATATGTGAGTGGTGATGTTGTGGGCTTTAAGACCAAAACAATGAGCTGAAAGAGGCCACAGCGGTCTGTAGAATTAGGGCATAATCACATTACACATCGTTTGATCCATTGTTAATATAAAAATATTGATTATTTAATCAATACAGCATGAAACTGAATTTTGAGGTGTGTTTCCAATGTATTCAAGTATGAACCGAGAGCGAGAAAATAAAGAGTGAGGCATCTTTGATTAAAATATCACGTCAACCTGGAACATGGCTTGTGAGGAAATAGCGACAATATTTGTTCCAGTATATCCTGAGGGAAAAGCATCCTGTCATCTTGTTGCAGCACAGCTCTGTACAGCCAGGGTTTAAGCAGGATTTCATCTTCTCTTAACTGTGCCTACCGCTGACATTTCTCCTCATTTTACAACTTGTGGGCTGCATGGAGTTTAAATCAGGTCTCATTTAAAGGACAAGCTGCATGAAGGTTTGTTTTGTACTGTTTGTTAAGCTACCTATTTGCTTTGTCTGCCTTTGTGACTTCTCTGAGTGGGTGTGATGAAGCAAGAATCTGCAATTGCTGCCAGGGGCAAGAAGAGGCAGGACACAGAGTCTGTCCCTAGAGAGAAAAAGCCCAGAATACAATTCAAACCTGCATCTGAAAATTACGTGGAAATCCGCAGAACAACTAACTGCCCTAACTGGCTTATCCCACCCACTCAATCTCCACAAGTTAAAAGTCTCAGATCAGACAGCCATCACATACAATTGATTCTCAAACAAGTATTCCCTCTTGCAGCACTTCAAAACTGACAAAGTATTTCTCCAAAATGTCAGTATAACTTACACTGAGACCTCTAGGCCCACAGCAGCTACATAGAGCTGTCCTAAATGGAAATTGTCAGCTATCAATCAGCTTTGATGGTTATAAATAGCTTTGGTATTTATAGAAATTCTGTTTACCGAGCAGACTCTTGTGCCCTCTTTAATGAGCATTCAAACGCTAAAACCGTGTCTGAAAATGTAGGGCAGGACAACACAACCAAGGGTTGGATGCTGACAAAAACAAACTCTTCAAACAGGAATATTCTGATTATCATATTACCGATGCTGTTAGACTCATAGATGGGGCCCACTCCATGCAGTATGAATATTTGTCGCCAAGCACAAAAGCCCAAAAAGTTTGATAGTATCTGTGTTTGATTGCTGCAGATGACTGTATGTGAGTCACGTCCACACACACATCTTTCTCAGCATTTAATATACAAAGAGCATTAATTGACCTTGTTTTCAGTTTGAGGCGTCACCAGTTTTACAGACGTCTTTTAGCTTATAATGGCTACTGCAATGTTTTTCTGTTGCAGTACCAAGAGTGGCCACTGTGACAAATTGGCAGCAGAGCAGAGTGGTGGCATCATTTCAGCTCTGCTCATCCGTCCATATGTTTAACAGAAAATGTTTACCTTGATCCCTATCTTAATTAGCATGTAAGCACGTGAAGAGAGATGGGAATGTCATTAGTTCTACAGGTATTTGGTCATGTATTGCACATTCAATACAACACATCCGATTGCTGTTGAGATATTTCAGTCTGGACTAAACTGATCAACCAACCTACAGACTGACACTCCCAAGAGCCGCAGCACTGCTAAAAAGTATGATTGAAAGCTAACTTTTGACCTTGGAAAAAATGTGTTTTGTTGCAGCTGAGAAATTTCCATGACAACTGAGCAACTGCATAGGAAGATTGTGAGTTATGATTGAAAAGTCCAGAAGAGAGTGGTAAGTGTGTTTTTGTCCAGTTGTGTTACAAAGGCCAGAAGGAACTTTCTGTGTTCAGCTAACAATGACAAGAAGTCCTTGACTAAAAGCTTCAGAGCAGCCACTGTGCTGACCACTGTGATGAGATTATTAATATATTAAGGTGTAAAGATTTTAAGAAAAACATCAAACAAAATTGGTTTTGTTGGCTCATGCTTTAGGTATTATTTGTATCCTGCAGTATTTCCTGAAATTGGGAAACAACACACTGGGTGCAGTACAAATGCCCAGTGAATCTCCCCAATCCCCTGGGTAAAGAGAGGGCACAGCTTCACTTTCATTCTTCAAAGTGATATTGTGGAGGCACATCAAGGGGAGCAAAGTGCCACTGCCGATTTGAAGCCCCATGCCACAGCGGAGTCAGAAGCGGAAAGTGTTCTGGAGGAGTGTCTAGAGAGCACAGAGGGATGCCAGTCTGATAAAGAGTTGTGTGGGGAGCCCCCCAAATCCCTTTTATATCGCTGGCTCACCGGCATACAGAAAAAGTAGCACACAAGCCAGAGGGTTGGGGTGGTTGGAGGCGAGATCAAAGCGAGATGGAGATCAAAACAGAAATCCATGCAAGCGTAAGAAAAAGACAAATACTGTAGACAGGCATCACCCTTTTTTCTATTTCTCTAGCCTGAATGGCTGAGTCAGTTTATATGATCTGCTTTTCGGGGTAAGACTGCACTGCTGCATGACAACTGGAGCACAAAAGAGCTCAACCTGCCACAGCAGTGCACAAACACAGCTGCTGTGGTTCCCCCTCCTGCGACTGGGCGAGCTGAGTGCATGCGGCTCCCTGAGAGCATTCTGCATTTGTTGATCTGAGAGCAGGAGGTGGAAGAGCCAGTAAAGCTCTCATGACAGGTGTACAGTAAATAAAGTTTTGACAGGTTTTGCTTCTCGTATGGATCCAATTCCCCCTGTGCACCCATATCCAGCCATCAGTTTTCCTTATCACTCCCCTTGCCACCATTTTCAATTAATAGGAGTTGCCAGGGGTATTACACTGTATATATGTTTGTGTCTTGAGGGCAAGGTCAGAGATAGACAGCTGCTGTCAGCTCAAATGATTACCCAGAGTTCATCTGCACGTTCACCCATTCACACTCACTCACTCACTATGTGCTGTGGTTCCTCTAAAGCTGTCAGCGAGGGAGGGACACACAGGGCTTAGTGGGTATTGGAACCATCAGGCATGCAGTTCACCACGCTGTTGGCCCTCGGGGTGCCCTGTGAGGGACACTTGCTCTTTTCTGACCTATCGCACAAGTAAATGTTAAATGAGGGGGAGCAGACGGGGCTTCTCATTGACATTCCTATTAGTTTGAATGGAAATGTGGCCAAAAAAAAAAGGGACTGCACCCATGGGTGCTGTCCTATAGCTAGTGATGAGTTTGCCGCTCCTGGCAGGCGAGTCAGATGTCGCCCCCATTTGCCAAAGTCCCTCACAGCCAAAATGTAACACATGACTGGAAAAAAAAAAACAAAAATGTTAATCTGTTATTCTGTATGTAAGCCAGTGGAAAGAAAGCAGCCAGGGACGGCAGCTCCAGTCCTTTTGACACCCAGACTGTCAGGAATGATATGATTATTTAATAAATAGAAGCCGCATTAATATTAACCACTCTCCAACTTATTAGTCTTGATTGTGGCTTTACCAGTGCATAAGCTCCCACCAAAAAGATCCAATTACTGTCTTAAAGGTGTGAGCTGATTAATATGCATTCTTGGGGGTTATTTTCTATTTATAAGGCTTTATATAAAGGCTTGGCTACTTTTGGTTTTCATGGACTAATTACATGTTTTTCCACAAATTTAGAGGACACCGTGTCTGCAACCAAATGGACGCAAAGGTCAAGGGAATGAGTGAATGCTGCATAGATCACCTACCTATAGTCGACACCACAGTTCCAACAAAATAAAAAGCCCCTGTAAAATCCCATCGTGGCCTCAGAGCGTCAGCCCGGATCCCGGCGGCGATGGCAGCTTCATACTCCCGCAGGAAGGAGTTGAGGTCCTGCAGGCTGATGTTGAAGGTCTCACTGAAGTTCAGGAGCGTCCCGTTCCAGCGGCCGTGAGCCCGCAGCTCAGAGGGCCTCTCTATCGCCGAGAAGACCGCAGCGCCGCACAGCAGGTACAGTATGATGAGGACGGCGAGCAGCGCGAAGCGGCCGTTGTCCTCGTTGAGGTGCAGGGAGCGGCAGCCTTGCAGTCGCTGGCCAGGCATCATCCAAATTTCAGCACCACTCGCGCGTCGGACAGCGACAAGCTCCACATCGGAGACGGCATTCACTCGTCTGCTGGTGCCCTCTGGAAGTCACTGTGCTGCTCTCTCACTGCACTTCTACGGGCAACATCTCCTCTAGTAAGCTCTCCACGTTGTCCCATGGTAGTTGTGAAGTGATATAATCTGTACCCGAGTGGTAGGAAAAACGCTCCACATGTGGATGCAAGTGTGTAGATCCACGGAAGAGTTCACAAGAAAAGCTGCCGGCGCACAGTTTCATCATAGATACATTTTCTTTCACAGCTGTGTGGCAATGCAGTTGGCGTGAAGTGGACTGCAGCTCAAATCCAAGCGGACGCGCTTCTTTGTGCGAATGCAAGCAGTGGTAGTAGTATCCTCTGGGTCCCCTGCACCAAAATGTTTCCACGATGACGCTCGAAATTCTGCAAAGTACAGATTTATGTGTCGCAGGGAAACCCTCCCGTTCCCAAATAAAGTCCTCTATCCTGCAGGATTGCTTGGTCTGTAGAAGTGTAGATCTGCAGCTCTCATGTGGACGTTATAGTGGCACAGTATGTCTTATCAGTGCATACGGCGTGATCACTGCTCGCTATAAACCGGAGACTACAGTATAACATCACTATAGGATAAGCAAAAGACTGAATAAGATGAAGATTGTGCAGCAGGCTGAGGAAAAGCAGTATGCGTCGTGCGTCCTGAGTTGAGATAGTCCTCAGACAACAGAGGGTTCACATTTTCACTTGACTGCAGCCGTGTTGTGCCATGCGCACCGAGAATGCTCTACTCACTAGAAACTGGACTCCATGCAGAAACAAAGGTACCCTCCTGAACTGAGGTACTTCAAAAGTTTCTACACCGATCCAATAAAAAAACATTTAGTATTGAGATCATATACTTAAGTAAAGGTAATCATACAACAGAGTAAAAATACAGTACAATGAAAAACCCTGCATGAATCAAGTACAAAAGTATTATGAGAAAATTATTTATTTTAATTATTATTAAGGTATTAAAGGTAAAAGTACTCATTATGCGGCCAGATGGATCCCATTGAAATTATTATGAATTAATGGTGTATTGGATTATTACAGATTCATAAAGGTGTAAGAAGTAATGTTGCATGTTGTAGTTTATTTATATACAGTGCTAATCAATTTGTACTGGTATTTAGGGCTGTAATTATTTTAATTTCTAAATCTTTTTTATCTTAATCTCAATCAATAAGTTTGATCCATTAAATGGTTAATTAAATAATTAATTAAAAATGCAAAATATATTCAGTTATCAGTGATAAAATAAAGGAAACTAAAAAAAATGTTAAAAATGTTATCTGTGAAATGTCTCAAACAATTTGTTAATTATCAAAATGATTATTTTTCATTCAACCATCTTGTCTGTGATTCAGCTAATCTAATGAGATTTCATACAGTGATGTAGGAGTACAACAAAACTACATGTCTCTCTGTAATGTACTGAAGAAGAAGTAGAAGGTAGGAAATGGAAAGTAAAGAACCTCAAATGTCCATCGACTAAAGGTACATGGTTCTTTTCTAACAGTAGAAATAATCACAATATACCAGAAGATAACATAATTATCAGTCGTAAGCATTTACGTGTGTGACAAGCGACATTAAAAAATGGTTGAAGACAGACATGATCTCACCCCACTGTCATTGTTTCTCTTGGTTTAAATGAATAAAGACCCACTCTGCATGCTTTTAAGACCCAACAGAAGACTTATTAGTCACATGGGGAGTTTCGCAATGCACTGATATTTTTGTGGAAATCAGTTAGGTTGCGTGCCTGTACCAAAATTTACATAAAAACAGAACAAGAGGCTGGTCACATTTACAGCAGGTGTATTCCTATTGACAATTTTCCGTACAAAGGACACGGCTGAGTGAATTCTTATAAGGCACACTAAGGCTCAAATTACCGTTCAGAAAAAAAAGGAGCAATATCCTTTTTGGTTGATGAACACACAGTGGAGATTCTAACAAAATCAATGATGACCTGGAGCTGCTGATCCATGAAAATACCAGAGAAAACATCAACTGATGATTTAAAAGGAGTTATTCAGCTGAAGTGGAAGCAGTGATTCTCTGCCACACATAAACTGTTGCTGTAAAGGTCTGAAGTGATGTTTAGTTGATGAAAATAACTTAACACTACTCCGCAAATACATAAACAATGATGGGTCTGTAGAAGAGAAGATATTCTATGAGCCAATAGTGATGTTTAAATCGACATTTTTGTGACAGGCAGTGTTTTTTTCTGATGGGAAGACAGTACTGAGGTTGCATAAGGCGCCTGTATTGATTGTACTTTCTCATCTAGCTAATTGGCTTCCAAATTTCAAGGCAAAATGCAGAACAAGGGGTGGCTCAGCACTGCACTCAGCTGCACACTGTCTGTCCTTGTCAATTCTAATCATTACTACAAAATGTACCAAAGCAGGGGACGGAGATGTAATAGAAGACGACGTCAATGGAAAGTTGCGTCTGTGGCACTGACGGGAGGCCGATCCATTTACTTAACTATAGCTTGCGGAAGAAAATGTGCTTGTACACTGTGCCTGAATACTCACGGCTTACAGAAAAACATGAAACACATGCAGAATACCAAAGAAGAAGCATCGCTGATGTGGCATCAGATGGTGATGGTGAGCAACACGGCAAAAATACTGATCAGTGGAAATTAAATGAAATACAGTTTGTTCCCTTTTCTCTCGTTTATATTCTCCACCTACCAGTTTCTTCTCAGGGTCAAGGGGACCTGCAGACTATCCCAGCATGCACCTGGTGCAAGGCAAGGAAGTCATTACAGGCTTTCAGACATACTGTACAGTGCAGACACTCATTCATACCTCCAGGCAATTTAGAGTCTCCAGTCCACCTGACTGTGGGAGGAAACCAACACAGCTGAAGCAGAAACAGATCCACTTGTTTTCAGGCAACAACATTAACCACTGAGACGCCGTGTCCTGCATCAACATATCATAATCAGAGGTTTTTGATAACACATTTTAAAAGCAGTAAATAGGCTTTCTATACCTTATAATAAAATTTTGGTATTATTACTTACTTATCCACATGTATTAATCATTCATAGTGGTTTAAAACTTCATTCATTATATATGTTTATCTATTACATTACAGCTCTTTATATATATTTATGTTGGAGGAATAATATTTTACTGAGAAATCCATTGATATGTGTTCTTCAGTATGCTCACAGCTACAGTATAGTGACCATAGACATGGACCACAATGAAGTTTCAGCCATTGTGAAGCTCAGAGTGTGATGGTGCCATTTTGACAGTCCTGCCTCTGTCGCCTTTCAGGTGATTTAAACAGAAAATAGCAATTCACCGTCAGTTAATTAGCTATAGAGACCAAAACCGTGTTTTGTACCAGGATGTAAACATGTTTATTTCTACTGTGAAGTTGGGTATTTTAATATGGGGGCTTATGAAGACTAGTTCTGCAGCCAGCCTTAAGTTGCCGTTTTTGGCACTTTTGCGCTGGCTTCACTTTACAGCGAAGAGCAAAGAGGCATAATGCTTATAAATGCTGTGTCACCACAGACAAATAATCAGTCCACAATTAGGCAACTGTCAAAAATATTTTAGTTTTATAATTGATGATTGTGAAAATAAAAATAAATAAAACACTAATGAAATTTCTGCACGCATCACCTTTAGTCCAAATTAGATAAGATTCACATCAGCCAAAAACTGCAGAGAAATGTCATGCTCTGCAATGTGATGCTTTTAGGACTAGAGTTTTAATGTTGATTAAAGTAAGCTGTACAACAATAGTGACAATTACATGATAATGGTTAATTCAAAAGCATATTGTAACAGTGGCATGAATAGAGAAGAATCATAAACTCAGTAATATCCCAGACCAAGTGAGGCTTTAGGAGAAAAACAATCTATGGTGTGTTTTCTTGCTCATTCTTTCAAAGATTTATGGTTTATCTGTAAAGTTGTACTTACAATACTTTAGAAAAAAAAACAAACTTGCATGCCATTTTGCCATTCAAGATCCAATGCAGGAGCCATAATGCAGCGGTAGTGCAGGCTAAGTGTTAAACCATAAATGCACCTCAGGCGTAGCTCGGCACACCTTAACTGGCCCATTATGGGAGATACAGAGGGCATGTGGGAAAGACATAGGAGAGACAATCTTTCAGAGTGCAGCAACAAGGGCTCCTGTGGTGAATAAAGATGAGGTGGCAAGGGAGGACACACACACTTACAGTGAGAAATGAAACAGGGAGAGAAGGGGATGAGGGATTTCCTCTCACCCTGCTGAGCAAGAGCCGCTTCCCAATGATTGAGAGCATATGGTGAAATCAATCATTTTGTCATTTTCAAAAACACGCGGGGACCTTGAATGGATAAATGTGATCTGATCCATTCCACACGTATTCTAGCATGTAAGGTTGATGTGATAGTGGAAATAAAAAAGCATGCACGGCAGCGTGTAAAGAAGCATATTGATTTAGATCTGGCTTGACAAGGCCAATTTGCCCAACATAGTCCTCTGAGATTTGAGAGGAACCTAATTTGTCATGTGAGCTTCAGAGCGATTGACGTAACATAACAACACCTGCAGTGTCAAAGGTCAGCACAGTTCAATTCGAGTCCATAATCCTTTTGTTTCATAGGAATAGTTAAAATCAGGAAGAGAGCTACAACAGACAAAGCAAGGGAAACAGGCCAAGGAGGAAGAAAAGCCATCTTCACCGACTAGTTCTTTCTACACTGCTGATCTCACTGTACATGCAGTGGTTCTTTTGTAATCTGTGCAGCTTTGAAAGTGTCTGTTAATGAGGAGTTTACCATCATTTTTAAATAACAGATGTGCATAAGGTGTAAGCTTTTCTCCCATTACAAATAAGAGATTTTCTTAAAATAAGGAACAAATTTAAATAAATGCCTGCCGTAATCTCTGACTCAAGACAATTAGTGCGCCTGTCCCACAACTTTAATCCACTTCTTTTGCACTTGTGTGATTTTGTGTGTGTCTGTCTTTGCCCTAAATGAAAACCATTTCCTCCCTCTTCCCACTGGGAAGGATTTGCCATCAAGAATCCAATTAGATTTACAGTCCAACAACAATAGTTCTCCTCGAAAATCCTGGAAGGTGAATTATTTGAGGGAAGGTAGGTTTACGGTGGGTCTATTCAGTTGCGGAACCTGCATTTCATTTTGCTGAAGAAATATATTGGCTACTCAGCTGTTCAACAGTAGATTGAGGTGAAGCCTGTCCAACAATATATGATTTTCCACTCCATGGGGCTCCTGCTGCCCGCGTGTCTTTTTGAAAGTGTAAAGCTGTTTGGTTGGAAGCTTTATCAACTTAAGAGGAATTACAGATTAAAAATGCTACAAAAACATAACGTTTTACTTGTATTCTGTTTATACTGTCTTACCATTTCCTACCTTATGTCCACATCCATCACTGGGCTCTTTTAATTGATATCCGTGTTGCATGCAGCACATTTATTTTAGTCATTCTGCAGAGTGAGACAATCTTTTTGCTATGTTTTCTGAATCGTTTTAAGAGGATCCTCTTTGTGTAGAGCACATTCCTCCTGGTGAGACACTTCATGACAACTATCCTGTCAAAAACTGTGTGGAGGTTGGTCCACACTGAGAGCTCTCCGTGATTCTAGTCTGCTGCATTTTTCCTGCGTTTTGCCTTTCAAATCCACTCACCTTTTCAACAGCTTGTAGCTCTCAAGGGCAGCCAGGGGAGTACATATCATAACTTTCCAACAAGCTAAATGGCACAATGAGGAGAGATGTGTCCCAGGGGTATTTCAGCCAACATATTGGCAGCTCTTTAACTGTCAGCTTTATTTATCAAACACCACTTCAGAATGGAAAGCTAATATACGAGAGGAGTGCCTGATAGTGGGTAAGGCTGCTTCGGATGCTTATCTCCCTAAAACATGCTCATGTTAGCAGCCAGCTGCAGTCTAATGCTTCTATAATGTTGACTTTTTTTATATTCAACTCATGTATCATTATGATTAACTTGCCATATGCGCTTATAAATGAATTAAAGCTCATTGAATCCCTGACAGAGCACCATGAGACGTTGCAGTGTTTTTCTTTCCTTTATTCCTTAAACACCAGAAACCACATAGAATCCCAGAGTAGACTGAGAAAGTGTTAATTACTGGGGAAAGGCTGATTGGACAGCTTTATATCCCACGGGCTGCATCCATCGTCGCTGGAAATCCCTTGAAGCAGCAAATGTCACGGTCTAGTAGTTTTGCTGTAAACCTAGAGCTCTGGGATAGATCTACTGTCTCAGAAAAGTCACACACCACATCTTCACTGTGTGTTGATTGACCCACAAATTCCACCTCTCAACCCCCTCACAGAAATAACTAATGGATACAGCAATAGCACCCTAATAGACTGCTCCTATTTTTAACAAGATGATGACTCATAACCATAACTTTAAATCTTTTTTGGCCCACTGAGACTTCTTTCTGATTCATTTATCACGATGACAGTCGCCTATAGGTTTTCCATTTCTCTCCATAGGCTCTATCTTTCTGTTGGAGCACTTTCCACTTTCCACTTTTTTTTTTTTAATCTAGATGTGCATAGATGATAGCAAAATACACACACTGTGTGACATGCCTGCACATGATAACGCAAACACACTCACGCAAACCATACTGCCATACTGCCAGTTTGCTTGCTGGTATTGTAGATAAGGCCATCTGTGGATATCTACAGTCAGATGGGTTATGAAATACCAAAGATGTAATTTGTCACTGGGGATGGAGGGACACGTCCCCATCACTTTGTAAAATCCTATTAATGTAAGTGAATTTTCTCACCAAAGTTGATTTAAACTGTCCTTCTATTTACCCATCATCGTACTCCAGATGAGAGAATATCTACATTGATAAAAGACGCTTTAATCGAGCATCAGTCAAAGACAGTAAACCTAAGAGCTCTTTGTAGTTATAACATTATCTATTGAAAAGTACCAGGTGTCTTTATGGGAAGCTAAAAATTATGGGGAGTAAGTAGGGAAAGTGCATAAACAAAATAGAGGTTAGCTTATATAGAGGTATATTTTCATTTAATAGACAACAGTGATGTTTCTGTGTGTCCCCCATCTCTAAAACCACCCTTGTGGTTGATAAAGACTTTCTTTGTGTTGGTCTCTACAATGTTTTGAGTCACGATGTTGTCTTCGATCATTGGGTTTCTTTATATTTTTAATTGGATTTTACTCCTTCAGCTGTTTCTTAAGCATAAAGGGATAGGAGGTAAAGGAGGACAATGTTAACGTCTTAGTTGCAGTCACTGCTCTGACAACCCAACAGAGACAATAGAGACACTAAAAAGTGCCTTAATCCCTAAAGAAAAATGTAATAATGCCTAAGCGCTGCTTGTGGTTCCAAAACAAAAGAAAGTAAACCTCCTGTCTCGATTCAGCGTCATAACTCCCTTTATTCTTAATCTGTTGGTGTTTTTAATAATTTTTTGGCATTTAACAAAATAGACGGCAACCACACCAGCTCAGATATGCTCTAATCACAAACTGGATGTTCAGCAAGTGTTTTACAGCACTGAGGGAATTATAACGCATGTTATGTTGTTGTGTAACAGAGACTAAAAGGAGGAACAGTACTGTCACAGTACATTAAAGGTGATTTGATAAAGTATGCTGCGTTCTTAGCAAGGTTCTTAGACAGCAGATAGTGGTGCGGCTCCACATTAATGAAAAATGGTTTTGAAATATCTCTTTCAAAAAGTGGGATGATTTTATTACACTGTGTGTTGATGATATAGATCCAGCCACCTATAGAGTATAGGTTCCAATGTGGCCTGTGATATGTGAATATCTCACTTGCACACAAAATAAATGTTTCCCCCACAGTTCTACCAGTGAGACAGGAAATAACCCTGGATTATGTGCTATAATATAATGTAACGACATGAACCAAGTCCCTGAACATACAGAAAATGCTGATCCCGTTCTAACGCTGCACAAAAGAAAAGGAAAACTCCTGGTCATACAATTATACTGGTTTTACACCCTCTTCCTTCTCTGTGTAATGTGACCTTTAGTAATGTAATAATAGAGTTCCAGACTGAGAGAGAGAGAGAGAGAGAGAAGAGGCTCCAAAGATGCAAAAAGAGTCAATGTGCAAGACGTGACAAAGTGAAATGTTTTGGTTATGGACAAGATAAGCAGTCCCATACAATAACACGTGCATCATTTCTGATGATATGGGACTGTTTATCTTGCCTACATGCCCCTGACACTACTTTCTGAAAAGGCTGGATTTTAAAGTGCAAACACTCACATTTGTTTTGACCCTTATTTATAAAGCAGGAAATCGCTTTAACAAAGCCATCATCCATGCCCTTGGGTGGAGGAGAAATGATGTTCTGTAATAGTCACCCCACTGTTCATTTAATTGAAAACAAGTTACTCTACATCAAATAGACTTTGTGCATTTCAATTATACTTGGGCAATTGATTTGAAAGAGGTGAGGAGTTGCAGATATTATTCTCCACCATTACTCCAAGTCTGTACAATCTACACCTATAAATGATATTGTCAAACATGAGGGACTGGGGCAGCATTGACATTCATTTAGATAACCTAAACATAAATGGACTACAGCCTACTTTTTTTAGGCACTCATCCAGCCAGCAATTCACTTTATGCGACTACTCATGGAGCCAAAACATACGTTTTTTTTCTGCAGTCAGGTGAGTGAAGAGGTTATCATGATGATACAGACACCAGAATATGACTCAAATAGCACAGATGTCATCTGGTGTAAACACAGAACAAATGGGAAATTTATGTTTGCTCCGGGGCAGACTGTTGAGATTATGGCAGAGTTGACTGATGCTGCATTTGTTACTATAGGACATGATCAGATTACTGCTTCTTTCTTCTCTAATGGCTTCTCCGTCTCAGCCCCACCCCCAGGAGCATGGAGGGGGTGGAATCGCTGTTATCAGCAGGGTTGCTTTTATCCTCTGTCACAAAGCAACATTTTATTACCACTGGCATGGTGATGAGGGGACAGATAGATAGCCTCTCTGTCCATTTCCAAAAAGAAACTTCCCCTGCCTGTGCATTGTGAACACTACACTTGCAGCTGTTCACTCAAACCCCATTCAAGGTTGCACCGTGACAATGGTGGCCACAGTAAGGACACACTGGAGACGTTTTAATGGGCCAGAGTGATGCTTGTCTGATCATTGTCAGCAACAGATGAGCATATATCTGTGGAGCCAGATGCCTTGTATTCTAAAAAGATAAAGGTGTATCTAATTAGACACATTTGTATCAGCGCAGAGGCTAATTGGAACTCACTTGATGAGATTCATGGAGATAAATGACGAGTTTCATCTCACCGGTTCTTATGCAACACTGCTTCCTGCTGTTTGATATCCATACAGAGATGCATTTTACTGTTTTTTTTCTGCATAATAAAGTTGTAAAACAATCTGGGCTGTAGCCAGGATTTTATAAATGCTTAGATCATGGGTGCATGTCACCACAGAGCTCTGTAATTTGTATTTACATTAAGCTTCAGTGGTTACAGGTGTACAGTTTAATAGGCAGACAATCTCATGTTGTTTAAACAAAGAAGTTAGTCAAAAATAATTGCATAATCGCAACTGACATCTGATGCAATGCTGTGCATGGTGCAAGTAGTTTTCCACACAACAGCAGGGCTTGGAGTTGCATGTCACCTGCAGCTTTTCATCTAACAGCTCATTATTTCTTCTCATTGCACACTTTGCAAAATCAGTTGCAATCAGTAACTGTAGTGACAAATACATGTTTTTTTTCTCAAGCTCACCTTCACAATAAAAGCTACTCTGAGCTCTGCCAGCTCAATATACCTTTAGCAGGAAATGTTGAGGCTGATACCAGTGAGATGAAATTAAAGCAGTAACGCTGGATTAAATGCATGCATCATTTCCTGTGAGCCCCTCAAGCTAAATTAGAGAATGGCGGACTCCGCCACCGCCTATTAAGCATAATATATAAAGGAGCAATTACAGAACGTAACTATGTTGAATTGGTATAGTTAAAAAAAATGGTGATGGTGTCATTCCATTAAAATCTTTTTCGTTTCCACACCTTCTCTAGGACTAGATATCTGGTAGGAAAATACATAACCGTGACCTAAAAGCAGTCAAATTAATCTTTTACAGGAGATACTAAAATCTGCCTCTAAAATGATGCCATAAACCTCTCTAGGTTTCTAAAACCTCCATATTACTACAAGAAATACTGAGGGTTTCATCAGTGGTTCCTACAGCCCTGAAAGCAATATATAAATACAAATATGTCCTGTACAAAATGACACAAAGTACTTTAAGCACTAATGAGCTTTGGATATGAGATGAGACTGAAATGAATATGCTGTTTATAAGCCATCTGGAAATTCCAATGACTCTGACCACGAAGAAGTATGAAAATCCAATTGCTTGAGAGATTATATTATTGGGACGAGTGCAGCCTTCTGGTAAGAGAATCCCTTGTTACATAAAACATGTACAGGTGTACCCTCCTCCCCTCAGGATGCTGAGTCTTTTAACAGTGACAGTCTTTAATGAACACCATCATTTTCATTAGATAAACACAACCAATCCCCAGATGAAGTCACATAGAAAGCTAAACAATTATAGACATAGATCACCATCCAATGTTCAATTTAGCTTTTTATTATTTCGAACGGTGTCATAGTATGGGAGCAAAACAATTTGCAGCAGTGAAGTCAATACCTCCATAGAGCAGGATTCATCTTTTCCTTCTTCCCACAGCAATTATAAAGAAAGTTATGATACTGATGGATGAAAGAAAAAGGAAGAAACTGAAAAAAGCAATTATGTCCTCGGGGGGGAATGTGTTGTTCTGTGTGAATCACCTACTGTGGGAAATGCCTTGTAATGGCTCCTATTTCTGAGGGAGACGGCAATTTAAACGCTTAACATTCAGTGTTTGGAACTGTAGTATTCATGGCCGCGAGAGATGCTGGCTAGTTATATAAATGCCTGTTCTCTATGCCGAATGACATCTTTGACATTACTTACAAGATGAAAAAATGCGTGGAAAGTTATGTGGTGCAAAACCCCCCATAACTTATCCGCAGAGACACTCAGAGGTCTTTGGACAGCATGTTTATTGCATAATTCAAAGAGCGTACATATCGTTTTTTTTCATGATGTATTAGTAATGCATGCTGGCAGAAAATTAGATTCTGATTTATGTTGGTGTAGTCACTTCTCATGTTGAAAGAAATCGACCTGTGTAGCTCTGAAGTTTGATTAATTCAGTGGCCCTGAAGAGTTGGTAAAAAGCCAGTAACCATCACACTAAAAGCATGCATTTATTTGACTTAATTTAATTTGTTTACACAGAAGTCATTAAATCGGTATTTGAAGACCATTCATAGATGCTCATACTTGAACAGCACAATCATAATCAATATATTAATACATTATCTATTTGTCTGTAAATTCATATGGTCATATCTGGATTTGCTGCCTCGACGGTTTGGTTTGGCTCTGATGAAACCCAATAAAACTTCTCTACATCTTTTGTTCTGTCATTAAAGAGAGACTTTCAACATTTGTTGAACAGTGAACTTGGTTTGTAATATACACATATGCAATGATCATATGAGCAGCTTGTGAGAGACAGTAGAGAGGGAGGGTCGGGGGGTTAAAGAAAGAGAGGGGATGACATGCAACAAAGGGCCGCAGATTTAATTTGGACCCAGGCTGCTGCAGTAAGGACTCAGTCTTAATACATATGGCGCATGCTCTACAAAGTGAGCTACCAGTGCCTAGACACAATACAATATCCAGTAGCTAGGGCCCATCATAGTAGCTTACACTGGTATTTCACTATGTCTGTACCTGTATGATCAGAAGTGAAAAACTTGATTTTATTTCTTAAGAATTTAACTTTACCTGTGTCAAATGAAGACTGTGTTATTTCTTCTTTTAAAAATGACTTTTTCTTGCTTTAACATCTCGAGCCATTCCCTCCTTTTCTAGCCCGCAGTGTGTTCCCGCTTTCTTCTTCATCTACCCACGCATACAGCACAGCATGTACCTGCCCAGTAGCCATAACCTCCTGACTTCCTGCTCATTCTGACTTACTGCCTTGTCCGTGCCTCATTTTACTGAGCCACTACACAAGCCACTACTTCCAGTTTACTACAAACTGGTTCTTATTTTTGTGGCTTTGGCCAACATTTCCCCTTGTCATGATATTGCATTCACCATTGTGATTTCTGAGATGTGGGAATACATTGACATCTACAGAAGTCCAATGGGGGCAAGATACAAGCTGTCAGACGATTAGTCAGGCTGTGAACAAGCCAACAGTTGTTCTCAGTCCACCATGATCTGCAAAAATTACACAGAATTAGTGTGTTCATACAGTATCATGACTTACAGAGACACTAGAATGGATACCCGTTGTTAATGTCAATAGTAACACCAGTGCTTTTCCTACTATGACAAGTCAAAAAGTCTGCTGTATAAACAGTGCAGTCTGCCTCACTGTCACGACTTATTGGCTCACCTAAATGGAACGGAGCCAATGTTAATGTAAGTAGTTGCACCTGGACTTTCTTGGTATGACAAGTCAAAATATCTGCTGAGTCAAAGTTTTCAAATAAAAGTTGAAAGGTGACGGTAACATGTGAACAATGACAAACTGTTGTCATTGTTGTCAGATGATGAAAATACAAAAATACAACATGGCAAATATTAAATGCCAGATTAACCTAAATACAAAAAATGTGTAGACAAATGTAATATAAGAATAGAACCAAGAAATGTATGTATACAAGATATGTAAAAAACAACGTGTGGTTTACTCACATCTGAAATATATTTGTTTCTGTGTAGCTACACACAGAACAACAAACGTTCATGTTGTCTCTATTGGCTAGAGTGATAAAGCCAGTCCAATGAGACAGGCAGAGCTGCATTGTCTCTTACTCTGTTTATTCCCCTCACAACAATAATACAATATGGTGGGTGTGTTGCAATGCAGGGGTAGCTCCATCTAGTGGATCCACCCTACTTTGAACGACAGCAGCAACATGCAGAAACAATGAAAAAATACCATAGAGATCACTGTTTCACAGAATTACCTGTCACACATTCACCAGAGCAAATGATACCTTCTTGAGCCACTCTCTGCAGGACTGTTTGGACCAATTTTGTCCCATATTCCAAAAATAAATTCCATGTGCACGTACCTGTGCGTGTGTATGCAAGTATATTCGGGAATAAATGTTCCACGAGTGCATAGTGTGTATATTTCATGTATATATATATTTATTTGGTGAGACACACACAGGTGAAGGCCTTGAATATAGACTATTTAAATGCAAAAGGGATATATAAAAAAGGATTTGCAGATCACCATGCACCACTCTACTGGACAGAGTATGATGCTGTGCTCTTAACTGTGCAATGCTTATCCTCATGCCAGTGACAAAGACATGCCCAGGATCTGCTTTTGAGACAGGCTCTTCAAGCTGGCACAGCCTCACTGTGACAGGAGGCATGGACACAAAACAACCAGATGATGACTCCATGGGAGATGGGAAAGGGGCAAGAGTTGGTCAGTGTACCAGCCCTTAATCATCAATCAGTGTCCAGAACAGTTGTTACAATCTGAGCACCAGAATGACACATTTCTATCCACAGAGGAGGGGATATAGAGTAATACTTAACCAACTTTAAATTAGTATTAAAAATAGGTCTTTAGCATTTTGGACGTAAAGATGCTATATTTACTTGTTGCTATTTTAAGCCCTTCGCCCACACACATGTGCACACAGCATGCAAAATCAAGCCAGCTTGTTTTCTGCGGTAGAATCTGCATCAATAAACCACAGGGACATCATCTAACATCTGGACACTGGCACAAGTTGAGGGTACCAACATTGAAATTATGTCAGACACCCTATGAAACTGTTTTAGGGCACACTTTAAACAAGTCAATTGGTCTTTGGCAGTCGAGACAATCATTCAGATTGTAGTAGGGTTTTTACCTCTAAGTGTTTCTGCTTGGTCCCTCAGCGGAAGGCAGTGGTTTACTATAATTTGCAAACAGCTTTAGGGAGGGAGAAATAATGAGGGGACATTAAACTTGACAGAGAATGCGAAGCTACCACAGATGACCATCCTTTGGGCAGGAAAAGGAGGTGTAGGCAGCATCCGGTTCGGTTTCTGGAAAGGAAAGAGGTGAGAGAGAGCAATGACAAGCAACATAAAGTTAAGGATGAAGTGTATGAATATTTAATAAGTTTGGCCCTTTCTCACAGGAGGCACCCTCCAGGGACACAATTAGACCTAAAGCTGTTTTTTTTTTTTTTTTTTTGACACTGCATGAGGCAGAGTTTGGCCCTATATTCAGTCTGTCTACTTCACAGCCACTCTGCACTGTGAGAAACTGCAGGGTGCAAAGTGGTAAAATATTTGTTTAACTTCTCAAAGACCAAGCTGTGCATCATTTGTTTGGTCTTCAGGTCCTCCTGCTCTTAATTAGGCATCAATTACTGTAACTCCAGGGATTTACTTTCCTCCTCTGCTGTGTTGCCAGCAGTGACTCAGAGGTGCACATAACTCTCCTGGTGTTCACAGGTATTGCACATCAGCTGTACTCCCAAGAGGATGTGCTTGGTGGCACCCCTTAAACTTGCTGTCCAACAAGGTGTCTATAACCTTGCAGAGAGGCCCAGAGTGAAAACAGAAATGCAGATTTTAGTTTAGAATAAGCAGATTTATTAGCACAGTAGTATAAAATATTACTTTCATGACATTAACTACAATAATCAATATAATCAATCTACAAATGAATCCTCAAATTAGAACTAGAATTAGTACTACTTGAATATTCCCATTTTAAGCTGTTTTATATTCAACCTATATGCTACATTTCCAAGTGAAATATTGTACTTTTTACATCTTTGGTTAGTAGTTATTGTTCAGATTAAGACATTCACACACAAAAGCAGTGTCTCTTATGTGCCTCTTGTTACATTTCAGATATCGTGCAGCTCTTAGCAGCTCCACCAAAGAGACATTTCCCCTCTAAACTTTTCACATACATGGTTCCATTTAAATAAATGATCAGGATTCAAGAAAGACATGATAGACCATAGCTGATGGGCTCTGAGACTGACAATGCGTTCTGCCTCTTTTGCTTTCCGCATGGACTGTTGCAAGCAAAGCCTGCTTTTGATACTTGATGTACATTTCTATGATAATACATTTGTACTTTAGCTTAAGTAGGCTTGTAAATGCAATACTTTTCTTGTGTTGCAGTATTTTGAAACTCTGATTTTGGTACTGAAGTGAAGGATTACTTTGACTACTAAAAATCATAATTAAACAAGCATAGCAATATTACTGTTTTTGTTTGATAATTGATAGCAAATTCATAAATACACACAACAGTATAAAAGCTGGAGAAGATTATATCTGAACACCAGAACAGTTACTAAATGGACCTTGTGGCGAGATTGTATTCTCAGCTGCTGTCCCCGAGGTCAAGAATGAACATTCAGCCTCAAAATATCAGCAAAGATTACTTTATTTTTCACTCAATAGTCAGAATATTACATAAATGCCATTTCACTAGTGTGATAGTTGGATTTTCTGTCCCAGCTTCATAGGACTATTTGAAGTTCTTGCTCTAAACTACTTTAAGTTGCAACAACAGCAGTCGATTCCCCTGTTTTCACTACAAATCCTTTTGCTGTAGGCCTCGGGGCATAGTATAAGGAAACTCTATCACTCGTTAACCACCCGTCGTTCATACTCACAGTCCCAGACACCCATCATAGATCAAAAGCCCTGCTGAGTCGTAACATTAGAGCGAGAATGGTGAAAACATGCAAATCGCATCTTCTTTCTACTCTTGATTTTAATGGATTTGGGCCTCAGAATGGCATGTTTTGTATTCTTTCTCCACCAGACAACAAAAAGAAAATACCACGCATTTAAACCATGGCTGTGATCTTTTCTATCAACTTCTGTATCTGTTACAGACACACTATGACTCACATAAAGAGCAAACATACAGACTTTCTATCTTTAGATATACATATGCACCAATACAAGATTAATATAAAGCAACACTTCGATCTGCTTTTGTATGGGTTGTGTTAGGAGAGGACAAGGTCATGTCTATACGGTTATTCTAGATTTGCAAACTCATTGCAATGAGCTGCTTCTAAATATTCTTGCCTTGGCAAGTTTGAAGCATAACTACAATTATGCAAGGAGACCAAATTTTTTATTTTTTTTACAGGGCAATAAATGTTTTGGAAAAAGGAAAAGTTTGACAAAGCCTTTAGGAAGTCAGGTTGTGTAGTGTGCAACAATGTGACAAGGTACAAGTGCTGGGTGAATGGCTCACACATGGGACTTTTGCCAAGGACACTTGAGTTTGAGTCAGAGCCAAGTCGCACCATCTGCACCTCTTCTCAATAATCAGGATGTTTATAAGTACTTAGCCTTGTCACTGCCACTCAGTCTACATGTCAAGCCATTTTTCATGCATTTTCAGATTTCTGCCTTCTCTTTGCCGATCCAGTTTCCCTCGCAGTCAGCTGTCCTGGCCAACGTCCTGTTTGTTCATGTGTCGGCAATCCCAGCCGACAACTTGTCTCAGCTGTTACTGGTTTTCTATTGACTGCTCAGTCGACACCTATTCCTGATACCCAGTCGGCAGCCTGGCTGTAGCAGTGTTCAACATCTGTGTTTAAAAAAATCAGCTCCAGGACCTCCCCATCCTCCACCATAATAAATTATGAGAGATGGCCACTAGACAAAAAAAAAAAAAAAAAAACACCAGTAGAGCCAATTCCACCTACATGAGTATCTTCACCAAAAATACAGATATCTTGATACGTCAGTAGAAAACTCTCTCCAGCCACCCTGAGCTCACATGGACACGTTTAACCTGAGATGGACCTTATACAACCATGTTCCACCACCTGCCTAGAACCATTAATTGCAATCAAGAACAAAAGCATTATTTGCTCTGACATCAGACATGTTAAATTCAGCCTTGCTCCTCTGTTGCATGTCTCTCTCCTCTGACTTTCTGTCCATCTCTGCAGCTGTCATTGTCTAGTAAAGCATAACAATGTCCAAATAAGTGGACCACAGGTGGACATAACTGTAACAATGGCTCGGTTCCATTAAGTGTAACAGTGACAACAGACAAGCATGAACAGTGCAAGTGCAAATGCAGATATCATTAATGCACCTGGAAGTTTCCTGCTATAATATGTTAAAATGTCTGCCGTGCAAAATAGATAGACATTTTATTTCATCCAGTAGCAGCAAACATGCATGGAACATACATTAGAATTAATCTATAACACAGTATCCATACCTGAACCTGAGATAGATCTATATTTAAATATGTACAGAGAAATTAAACATATGTAGCAGAATTAAACATTTGCATAGGATTTAAATATGTACAGAGGAATTAAAAATGTGCAGTTAAACTCCAATGTCCAGGGGACATTACTACTTGAATAAAGTAACCAGCCCAATGTAACTTCTGTTGAGTAGAAATAGTTTCCATGCCAGCCTATGTCAACTCCAAACTACCATAGAGCGACACTTAATACCAGCAGGATCTGTCCAGAGCTAGAAATCACAGCAGTGCTCCTCTTCCTCCAGTGGGGGCGCTGTAGGTAAATCAGCCCAGGCTGGCCCTTTAACTCTGACGTTTCATTTTATCCTCCACGTTGGCCGCACATGCGCAGAGAGCTCGGTCACCTGCTGGAAATCAAAAGCGAACAAGGAAGTCTCGCCCTGGAGGACTGGATGTCAGGCTGGTAAAAACTAAATACATCTCCCCGCGGATTGTAGTCATCTGCTCGTCAGCTGTTTGCTACGTCGGCGTGACAAGATGTTTAAGAAGCTGAAGCAGAGGATAAACGAGGAGCAGTCGCCGCAGAGGAATGCGCAGTCACCACAACAGGCCCAGGTTGGTTGTTGTGTTGCTAGAGGCTAACTAGCTAAGCTAAGCTAGACCTCTGTTTACACTGCTGAGTTGCTAGCCAAGGACGATAGCTGTGAAGTTTTGGTCCGTGTTGAGTAATATATCGACACTAAACTGTCAACTTTTGTTGAACTTGTTTTGGTCCTTTTGCTTTCTTCCAAACGGTTTACACCGTGCTAGGTCATGTAGCTACCTAACTTAGCTGTCATCAGCTGCTGAGATGCGTTCAGGTAAACTTGTAACTGGTAAATCTCGTTGTCCCAGGTTAAAACAAACAACAGGCAACAAAGTGTGAACTTCGCTGTAGTCAAAGCGCTGCTGAGAAATCTTACAACATGTACACGGGCGTGTCATTTTTATGGTGCTTGCATTGGCTGTAAGTGTGTGTCAGCTGGCAGCTGTATTTGACAGATACAAATCGTGACTGCCACAGGCCTGCCATCATAGTACAATGATACCAAAAGGTCAGAGATGTGTCAAAGTCAACAATCATTGGAAATGCTGCTTCAGAGCTGCTTCACCTCGGGCTCAGCGTTGTTTGCAATGTACTAAATAACCCTGCTGTTCAGGTTCAGCCTGTTTTTGTTTGACAATATTCTGCATTTGTTGTCTTAATTTACATTTATGTTGTCATAAATGATTTGTGGTTTGTTTGTGCCCTAAGATCCAACCCCCACATACCGTGGCATTTACATTTATTGGCATTTACTTTTGGAGTGCTTCAGGTGTAAAAAGCCCTTTTCCATAGTGCATACCATTTATTTGTTTGCTTTTTATTGATGGTTTGAGTTCCTCTGAATGTGACTTTTCACTTGTCTGGAGCAAACTTCAGCTTGTTTGTGTTTGCAGTTCATGACACTCATTGTCTTGCTTCAAAACCAGCATGTAAAGCTGATTGGATTTTAAGGTGATAACAGTGGCACAATGACAAGAAAAGTTAGATTAGGCAAATAGCAGTATCAAAGCGGTCCATGTGGGAAGCAAAAGACTTTCCTTAAATATATTTTCCTTAAAGAAGAGCATAATTATGATAGTCTGTTCTGTGTTTTTGATACAAATGTTGTTTTATTTTAACAGTTGGGCAGTGGAGACCGGCGCAGCAGCCAAACCCCTCCGTTTCACCACGATGGTTCGCCCACTCCCAGTGACAGAGAGGTGAGCATGGTGTCAGCCTGTGTTAGATGTATGTTTAATTTGTTTGAGCTCAAACTGCAGAGTTGTCCTGTTCTCTCCCCAGCTTTTCCTCTAATTTCCAATGCAGAGCAATGTTCCTGTCACGTGTTTTGTTACGCCTACAGTTGCCTCAATAACAAATCAGTGCCTTTATTATTGCTGTGCCAAGTGAAAATAAATCAAGTAGTTTCAGTTTTTTGAAGATGGTAGGATATTACTGTTCACGAATCATTACTACTGTCAAATTAAGCTGAAATAACTGCAAATCTCCATCACAGACTGATCATGATTTGTTAATATAATAAAAGACTCTAAGTGTATTTCCTGAATCGTAGCGATTCCATTACTTCGGGCAGCAGATGACAATTTATTACCATTACCAAGGGTTCCTTTTATAAATTCATGAGAACACATGAGCTGGAATAGCATTGTGATAACTGTGATAAATGTTCAGCAGTCAGCACTGTGAGCGACCTGGGCAGTTGGCCAGTAATTATAGATTGTTTTTTTTTTTTTTTTAGTTCTTCAAAAGCTTTGTAACATAAATATAATATCATACAATAGCTATTTATTTACACAACACAGGTTATTCTTCTCTATTATACTGAAACTGCTTACCCAAAAGAGACATCAGGAAGGGCATTTTAACCGTGTAGAGCAGACCATATTTCAGCCAGTGTATGAATAATTGATATATCCTCCTCTCAATGTTTTTCTTTCTCTGGTGATTTGTTGCAATGTTTTTCCCCAGTGGATATGGGCATATTTATGCAAGACTTCTTTGATTCATTAGACGGACGTAGACCAGCAATGAGGTACTGACCGTGACCGTAAGATTGATGATACAACATATTGTTAATGATCTGTTTCAGAGCTTAGACATGGATGTTTACAGTCTTTACTGTTTGATCTTCAAATAAAAAAAAAAATAAAAAATCGGACCATGAATTACTCGTTCATGACAGGATTTCTACATTTATACACTGTGCACCTCGAACTGGAAGAGTGGCAGAGCCCCTTTTTGGTCAGGTGTCTATAATCCACTTTCTCCCTTATACTTCGGAGGCCCGGGTGTGTTGTTGTAACTCAGGCTCACGTGCCCTCAACTTAGAAGCTTCTTATCATCGCAGCATCTTTTTTCACCTCACGAATCTTTAACACTTTGACATCTCTGAGAGTTTTTTATTTGATTATTGGAGGTAGATTAAATTTAAGAATACACACAGAGATGTCAAACTGTTACCCATGACATTAATGTTGATTAATTCAGTGTGTTTCACTTTCCCGTTTTTTCTTATTTTTCTTCCTATCCCATGTAGTCTGTCTCTCTCTCTCTCTCTCTTTCTCTCTATCTCTTTCTCTCCATTCATCTCAGTCTCTCTCGGCCAGCCTTTTCTGGACAGTCTGGCCAGACACTCCCTCCAACGCTATTTCACACTCATGGTGTT
Source organism: Protonibea diacanthus (assembly GCA_028641955.1). Taxonomy (NCBI): domain Eukaryota; kingdom Metazoa; phylum Chordata; class Actinopteri; family Sciaenidae; genus Protonibea; species Protonibea diacanthus. The sequence continues at coordinate 15,579,857 of CM053989.1, forward strand.
GTTTTTCTCATTGCTCTCTGTGTTCCTCTCCTTTCCCCACCTTTCGTCCCATTACTGCACTGACGGGGTCAGATGCTGGCCGGGATGATAGCAGAGCCCGCTTTTCTCTCTGAGTATACTATCTTTGCTCTGGACCATTCAAAACGACCCAAAACGGCCCAGGTAGCCAGTGTGGTGAGTTTGTCCTCACTTCCTGTCTCTTCCTCCTCCTCCCCATCTTTCTCCTACTCCTCCTCTTGCCCTGTTCCTTCCTCCCGTCTCCGTGCCTTTGGGGAATCGGTAGAAGACTGTGGCCCGAGTAGGGACAGCTTGTTCCCTACTCTCTGTCTCCTGTTTCCTTTGGATTTAGCATCAAGAAGGCATCTCATATCTAGGCTAACCCTGCATCTAATGGGAGTTATGGTTTTCATTGTGGGATAGAAGCTTGTGTGCTTTTGCCGTATGTTGGTTTATTGCCCTACCTTTCAGTTCTTATTATCTGTCACAGGATTGAATATTGCCCCCTTGTCTTTAGGTATCCTTAGTTGCTTGCTTTATAGACCCTCAACATCCTGTTATGTTGCCTGGTGGCCTTTGTCCCTTCTCCCCACAAGTCTGTTTATTTGGAGAGTTGAGTGTTCATTTCACAAGCAGTGGGCAGGCTTTCTCTGCTGTGTATGTGTTACAGTGCTTGTAACTCTTCCAAGTAAACAAACAGACCAGAGCACCTTTATAGATGCCTCAAAAGACGAGATGATGTGTGTTCATATGTGGAGGCAGTAAGAGAACTAGAGGAAAACAACATTTTAAATAACTGAGTATTCATCATTTGTAACACAGATAAAACACATACATCACATTCATTCTGTGTGTCTGTTCAAATGATATATTTGATGTAACATAAGGTAAAATGTTCGTTTGATGTAAATAGATGCTTGTGTTTTGACCAGAAACTAACAACTTATTGTTAAGTGGATTTGGCTAGCTATCTGCAGTTCCTGTAATGTACGTCTTATTTTAAAACTAACTACTGCATGACAGTCTGGAGAACTGAACGTGTTGCAGCTACCGATACGACTGGTGTCATCATCTCCCGCGATGAACCACAGCTATCTTAAATCCCTCACAGTGTCTTTGTCATGTTCCATCTACATCTTATTAAAATATCACTTCATAAAATGTTAATGCTCAATCCAACGGCAGCAGTCGCATCAAAATGATCTCATTCATTTTGATTTTTACATTTTTACAGCCAGCTATGTTTGTCTTTTTACCAGAGATATATTTAAGGAATCCTTCTGTCTCTTGGAACTATGTTTGTGTTGGTGTTTGATCAAGATAGTCGTAATTACTGTTGTGAGTCACAGTATTTGTAGCAGCGAAGGCACTTTGAATTGAATTGAATCATTTGTTGTCTGTGAGGTAAGTGGAGTGTTCAAAGATCAAGTACTGAAACACAGTAGAGGTGTTTAAGTCTTGGTTTACTGTAGGGCAAGGTGACAAACATCTACACGGGAGGACACATGGTGAAGTAGTGAAGGACATCAGTAAGTATTCTGTGTTTTTGGTCCTTTATTCATTTAAACCCATGAGGTTGAAGTTAATTAAGTATCAGTTATTCAATCATTATTACAAACTCTTAAGCATCTATTGTAGATCGTATCACTAACTTCTTTTATATTCATTTAGCCCTGTTAACCCCAGCAATAAAATCAATCAATAAATAAATCAATCAAACAGCAGTCCTGATATGCAGTAGAAAAATGCATTTAATATATTGTTCTTGAGCCTCACTATCTCACTTTACCCAAAGAAACAGACAAAAATAGTAATGAAATATTTAGGTGTGTAGAAAAGACCTTTTCCTAACCTGCAAACCGACTGAAACAGACCCTGGGAGTGACCACCGTGAGAACATTTCCACAAGAAACAGAACAGAAATGTTGAAAGTTTTGCACAGTAATCCAGAGGAAGGAGTAGTTTGGAGCCGGACAAGGGAGGAGAAAATTTGCTTACTCTGTTCCTGCTTCTAACAAGTCAACTAAACCAACTAAGCTGCTCACCGTTCTCTTAATAATTAATAATTATGACTCTCTTGTGCTCTTGTAAAACAGCTGCACATGGCACTACCAAGCATCTTTAATTCAAATGCCAGCTCTCCTACTTGACTTTAACTGTCTGTTTGACCTCATGGCTGTTCTGTAAACTCTAGTTTTAACCCTTTTTGTTTAATGTACTGTAGAGATGCCTTCCTTTATGTATTTAACCCCTCTGTTTTTTCCAAGTTGCATGAGGGTACCCATTGCCCCTGCATTGCTCCCAGCAATACTAATATTGCTCCCTCCAGAGTAATCAGGGAGAGCCACGCTGGGTATGGATGACTAACTGGCCCAGGACAAGTTCGCAGGCACAGTTTTCCTCCCTCTCATAATGTCTTTTTAATCCGCAGGGTGCCCCTAAAGGACCAGCGAGATCTCCCAGAGGTAGCATCAATGGGGATGGAAGTGCTTCTCCTCACGTACGTTTATAACCCAGTCTTCTGCCGTTTCTTTCTTTAATTGGTTTAAAATGAGCTTTCTATGCAATTTCTTGATCCTCCCAACAGAGAGAGGAGACGCAGTCATTTGCCCAGAAGCTGCAGTTAAAGGTTCCCTCAATGGAGTCGTTGATTCGTGGCGGCGCCAGTCGGGCAGAAAACCTGTTCCGCTCCCCCTCTAAAGAAAACCTGGTCCGAAGCTCATCACGGGACTCCCTGACACCTTTGGGAGAAAACGAGTCCCTGGGCACCCCCACATATGACCCCCCCTCTGATATCGAGAGCGAGGCCGAGGAGCCACCAGGTAGTGCAGAGTCTCTTTCCAAAGAGCAGCTGTTGCATCGGATGCTTAGAGTGGAGAGGAGCCTGGGGAAATACAGAGGGAAGTACTCAGAGGTGAGAGCCACAAAGAAAGTGTTTAGTTATGGTTACAGAAATACGGTGATTTACAGTGATAACCTGCATTACAGTGAAGTGCTGCACCCGATGAAAGCATGGACTCACCCAGAAAACATGCTGCTGATGATTATCTTAAAGTGTGGCAATATTTTGGACAGAAACACAGTGTGGTGCTAGTTAAACTCTGCAAGACTTATCACAGCAGTAAGACGTGTGATAAGCCAGTCTTATCTGTGTGTGTGTGGCTGGCTGTGGTAGTTTCGATAGAGTTTCTACACTACTGCTGTTATCGTATTTATGCTGTTATTCGTTATTTATGATATATAGTGATTAGATGAATCTATCTAACAAATGGGGTCTATATTTTGACATTGATGTATCGTCATTCACGTTTTTTTTTTTTCCTCTATGTCTCACCTCCACTTGTGAACCTTGCAGCTGGTTACTGCGTACCGAACAGTACAACGAGATAAAGAAAAAACGCAGGTAATTTCTTCTAACTGTCACATTGGCTAATATTTTATTTTTGATATGTCTTTCTCTAGGGGGACATTTTTTTTGAAAAACTGCAGCATCCTGACCTAATCAGATGTTGTGTTCTCTGTCCCCTCAGGTTATCCTCAGTCAGAGTCAAGATAAAGCTCTTCGCAGGATAGGGGAGCTGCGGGAGGTATGGCTATATGTTATGAATGTTGATGCCTCTCTCAGTCGATATCTGTCCTGTCCTGTTTGATTAAAGCTCTACATATGAGTGAGCATATCGAATGATCTCTAGGAGCTTCAGATGGACCAGCAGGCCAAGAAACATCTACAGGAAGAGTTTGATGCCGCACTGGAGGAGAAGGACCAGATGATCACTGTACTCCAAACACAGGTGAGTGTTGGTACATGGAGATGTTTTCTTATGTGCGACAAAGGTTGCAGCCGTAGCTTTCAAATTTGAAAAAGCCAACACAGCGTGACTTATTGTTGGGCAAAAATACCTGGTGTCCAAATTTGACTTTGCAATTGCAGCAAAAGCTGCAATAACCATAATGACAAACTATTTTATGCATGAAACCAACACAGTGACACAGTGTTTGGTTGCCACTGGTACATACACATGAACATATAGTCATGTGCTCTTCGTATTCTGAAGTACTTGAATAAACATGGCTGATGAAGAAAGAAATAGAAAATAAAAAACTAAAGTTAATTACTCTAAAGGCATTCTATAAGCTTATTTTACTGCAGGAATCGACCAGTCAGAGATCGGATTTATCTTTTCATTATTAACATAACACTTTGTTGTGTTATAATTAAGCCAGTGTCTTTCTTGCACTTGCAATACAGTAAGCATGCTGAGAATAATGTAAAATTTGGGTTTCATTTTAGTGATTTTTGCTCTTTCCAACAGGTTGCTCTCTTGAAGAAACGTGTCAAGGGGGTCTCTGATGGTGCTGTGCCACCTGAGGCTGACATTTCTCAATCCGAAGACGCTCCAGACTCTTCACCACAAAGTCCTTCACAGCAAGGAGTAGAGTCTGAAGTCACTGAGGGTAAGAAAGCGTTTTGCATTTTGCTCGGGAGCAACACAAAAACATGAAGTAATGGCTGTGAAACTTAAACAAGAATCATTTCTATTTGAGTGTAAGGTTACTCTTTTATTAACCAGTGCATTTCATTGTCTTGGCAGGAGAGGGCAGCAGTGATCCAACCAAACTCATGGAGGCTCTGCAGAAGAGAGTGAAGAGGCAGGAAAACCTCCTGCAGAAGTGCAAAGAAGTGATGCGTACACACAAGGAGCGGAGCGCCCAGCTGGGCACCGAGAATGAAACTCTGCAGGAGCAGCTTCAGGAGAGACTGCAAGAGCTGGAGAAGATTAAGGTGGCCAACCTGTGTTTAACAGCAATGTTACTTGAGTGTCGACCACGGTCATACTGTAATATTAGGACATATTTCATAAATTTTAGATAATATCTGCTTCTACACAGTATCACTTTGTCAGTAAACTATGTTCAAAAGAACAAAGTAACCATATTTCAGAGTGAGTTCCCACTCGCTAGAAATTGATGTGGCGGTAAACTGTAATTTTGAGGTTTGATTAAAATGGGGCTGGATGAGATGCAGCACATGACTGTACAGTTTGTTTAGGGTCATTAATTTTGTGCTGCAAAATGTCTGCCAGAGGCTTTATGGTCCACTGATAATGTGACTTCATTATCTGAGTGACACAGTGGTTTACTCCGGTTCTCAGAGTCCGACCATCCAAATTCCCTGGCCGGGCTCCAGAACGAGGGTTCATGTCAACGTGACATGACTGAACCATTGTTTTCAATGATTTCAAAACATTTAGATTCAGTGGCACAGCTGGCTTGTTTAGCTTGTCCGTAGCGGCTGTGATGTTTTGCAGAGTCTGATAACAGATGCTTGTTGTTACAGAGACACTGTCATAATAGACAGCTTGTCTGTGACTGTATGTTGATTGACTCATGTTAATTATCATTATTTTTTTGGCCATCATTTTTGTGTTGGATCTGTACTCTGTTTGGGAATAAGGCCTTTCCTGTCTCAGGAAAAACAGAGGTTAAAAGGCATTTAACCCTTTATAAGCAGCATGAAGACATCCTGGAACTGCTGGGCATGCTGTGCTCATCCCTGCCTTCGAAAAATAACCCATAAAACAGACCATCTGTCTACTATTCCAGACCTTTTTTTTTGTATATTTGCAGTAAAATTATAGATCTTCTTCACTGTTTTCTAGATAATATGAATCCAAAGAATGCATAGACATCTATGCCTTGTTGCACACACAGATCAAACAACTAAGAAATACAGTCAGCCCAGCATTTCCTAGCATTTACTAACCACTAGTTACACAGCACTGGCACTGAGACATGGCTGCTACATGCCACGGATGCTAAACTGGGCTGTAATTTGGGTCAACTTGTTGGTTTAGCTGGGCTTGTGTACACTGTCTGGTCATTGGGTTTGTGGGTGAGGCATCCTGGGTGGTGCAGCAAACATCTCATTTTGAAGTTATCTGACCAAAGCATATCCAGGATATGATTATCATCAGGAAATGCCCTGTGAAAAGTTGGAATAATGTGACATTCTCATTTGTAATTCTGTCAAATGTTTTTTTATGTTTATAGGAGCTGCACACAACAGAAAAGACTAAGCTGATCACTCAGCTGCGTGATGCAAAGAACCTCATTGAACAGCTGGAGCAGGACAAGGTGGGAATTTTTTTTTTTTTCAGGTGTTAGTCACATCTTGATTGAGGGTCTTGCAGATTTAGTTGTATGAGAAAGCTGGGCATGTTTTTTTTACTCTACTCTGAGCAAAGAAGTCAGACAGCTTGAAGTCCCATATTGTTCCTCTTAAACTTTGACCCCAGCTCTGCAGGATGGACAGCAACTCATTCGCCTTGCGTGAGGAATGCTGGAAGCACTTAACGTCAAAAACAATTACAAACGCAGAGCTTGAGTCAGGGTGAAAAAGACAGAGATAGTATTTATCAGATCAGCATCAATTTTAGTGTCAATCTATCTCCTCAAACCATGCAGTTATTAAAAGGTTATGGCTTCTGGTCTTTCAGGGAATGGTCATTGCTGAGACAAAGCGGCAGATGCATGAGACATTAGAAATGAAAGAAGATGAGGTTGCACAGCTACGCTCCAGGCTCCAGCAGGTTACTGCCCAGAAAGAAGAATTGCAGGAACAGAAAGAAAAGGCTGAGAAATCAGGTGAGTGGAATCCATTTCTGATTGTGTACAGGAAAAGTGTCCTTTCTGGATGTGTTAACCGTGGTCGTTTATTTATTTCTTTTCCGTTTTTCATTTTTTATAGCATTTGAAGAACTTGAACGAGCACTGGGTGTAGCTCAGAGGGCCGAGGAGGCCCGAAAACAGCTGCAGGTTCAGCTGGAGGCGCAAGTCAAAGAAGTTGAACGGGCCAGTGAGGAGGAGAGGAAGAGTCTGCAGCAGGAGCTCACACGAGTCAAACAGGAGGTTGTCACCATCATGAAGGTCAGGAAGTTACGTCTTCTGAATAAGTGTCATTTAAACTATTCTACTACTTAAAGTGAATGCACTTCACTTTTGATGCATTTTGTTGACACTGTATGTCATCTTGTAAAGTGCCCTTGAGTGTTCTTATCATTATTGTTATTATTAATATTAATAGAAATCATCAGAGGAAACTGTGGCCAATCTGGAAAAACTCCACAGTGAAGCTTTGGCTGCTAAAGAAGAAGAGACAAGTGCCAGAATCCAAAAAGCTGTGGTATGTGCCAAAGGTCTTCATTCATTTAATTCCACAACATAATCAAGAATGGAGATGAAAATCAAACATATTTCTAATTTATTTGTAATATAATTGTTTACATTGCTTGTGCTTCGTTTGTATTTAGGAGCAATGCAAAGAAGATTTTGCCCAGTTAGGTAAGGAGCGGGAACAGCAGGCTTCTCTGGCTCTGGAGGATCTGGAGTTACAGAAGACGGCTATCAGGACAGAAGCTGAAAACAAGGTTAAAGAGATCCAGTTGGAGCTGGAGGCTGCGAGAACTGTGAGTTTCTTTTTACAACTGCTTTTTAAAAAATAAATTAATTTAGATAATATTGGACTTTAATTACAGCTGACTGAATGCTTTTTTTTCAACATTAGATCATACATAGAAACACATAAACGAGCCCCATTGTAAATAAAGATGAATGTTACCACTCATCATTTTGAACTCCTGTACATAATTTATGAAATTTTTCTGCAAAGCATAACACTTGTTTGAATTGCACAATGTCTTGCACAGGAAAAAATGTAAAATTAAGTTAATTTCTTTTGTTGTGTGAGACACTATATATAAAGTGCTTTACAAATAAACCATGATTTAGTACAGGTTGTTCCCCACCCAATCACCACTCCTTCCTATCCTTACCCGGCTGTGAATAGGTGGTGATAACTGTACTGATGTAGTTTGTTCTGTGAAATGGCTGTAGTCACAAAATAATCTAACAACCTACATGTGTATGTGTGCAGAGAATACTGGAACTGCAGAGCTCTCTGGAGAAAATCTCACAAGATGGATCAAGTCTGTCCCACGAACTTTCCAGTCAGCTGGACGAGCTGAAGGATAAACACAAAGAGCAAATCTCCGCATTAGAGGAGAAGCACCAGGAGCAGCTGGAAAAGCACAAGGGCACCCTAACCCAGCAGCATAATGCTGCCCTTGAAGAGCTCAAGGAAAAACACAGACTTGAAGTAGAGACCCTCCTGCAAGATAAAGAACTGCAGTTCCAAGCACACGTTGAAGACATGAACCAGAAAACTTTGGAGAAACTGGATTCAAAGCAGGCAGAGCTAGAGGCAGTTTCCACTGAGCTTTCCGAGGCTTTGAAGAGTAAGCAGCTTCTGGAGGAGAAGCTGGTGGTAGCTGAAGATGCTCATAGGCTAGCTGAACAGGAGCATGAGAAGAAGTTCCAAGATTGGGAGGCAAAGCACAATGTAGAGCTTGCAAATATCAAACAGGAGCACGAGCAGTCTCTTGGAGGAATAGAGAAAACTCTGAAGGAGGAACTTAACGCGTTGAAAATTGCTCTGAGGGAAAAGGAAAAGGAAATTGAAGGACACATGCTTAGAGAAAAAACATTACAAGAGGGATCACAAGAGTTAAATGCCAAGGTTAAGGAATTGGAGGAACTGCAGCAGTGTTTATCACAGTACCAGATGGAAAATGGGAGCCTAAAAGAATCTAACGCACAGTTAAGTAAAGTCTCAGAGGATCTTGTTCAGTGTAAGAAGGATTTGACAGATTTGGAGCATCAGTTGGAAGAAGCAAAGAATGACTGTCAACAAAAAGAGAAATCACTTCAAGATCTAGAGCAGCAATTACAGCAGAGCAGAAAGGAGCTGTCAGAGCAGGAGAAGTCATTCACTGAAGAACTGAACACTAAGAAGGAGGAACAAACACGCCTCAAGAAACAGCTGGATGACGAAAAAGCTGCTCACGAGAAGAAGATGAAAAACATATCTGAGATGGAAGCTAAGCTGAAAACACAGGAAACAAAAATGGAAAAGTTTAAACAGAAAGCCAAAGACATGCACGAGAGCTTTAAGAAAAAGCTCCAGCAGAATGAAGAAACCATGAAGAAGGAACTTGCTAAAAAGGAGAAAGAGCTTCAGCAGAAAGAGCAACAAGTTCAAGAGAAAATTTTAGAGATGGCCCAAAAAAGTTCCCAAGGCCTCAGCAGTGCAATGTCGGAACTGCAGGCTAATCATAAGGAAGAACTTGAGAAGCTACATGACACCCACAAGCATGAGATTGAGGAGCTAGAGCATCGTTGGCAGGAGAAGATGGGACAGCAGGAGGAAGAATTAACAGAGAAACACTCGCACATACTACAGGAGAAGGCTCAGGAACTGGAGGACATTTCTCAGCAACTTAGCAAAAGCAAAGAGGAGAACGAGCAAGTTTTGTGTGAAATAAAGGATTTGAAGGAGGACCTGGCGATTCGAGAGACCACTGTGCAGAAGCTGCAAGAAGAGCTTAACGAAGCAGCAGTTAAGCTTGAAAGTTTGTCCCAGGCCGAGGCGTTGCTCAAAGAGCAAATGGAGTCAGTGGAGAGGAACCTCAACCAGGCGCTGAATGAGAGAAACTCGCTCCAAGACCAGCTTAACATAACAAAAGAGGAGAACAGAGAGCAGTTAAAGACCTTGTCAGAGAAGTTAGAGGACACAGAGATGCAGCGTAAAGCACTGGAAGGCTCCAGATGTAAGGAAAGTGAGGACTTGCAGAATAAATTTGAGGAAAACGTCATTCAGCTTCAAGCCGCTATCCAGAGTAAAGAAGAACATATTTGCACTTTAGAGGAGAATCTCCGACAGCAGACGGAGGAGAATAAGAATCTATGCATTTCATTAGACCAGATGACCGCTCAGGTAAATGCTCATACTGAGCATGTCAAAGCCTTAACACATGAGAAGGAGAACCATTCTCAATCTATCAGTGAGAAAGTTCAGAAAATTGAGGAGCTGAGTGCAGAAAACAGAACCATATCAGAAAGTCTGAAAACAAACGAGTCGCTTGTCGGTGACTTGGAAAGCATCATCAGTGACTTGAAAAATCAGCTTGCAAGTAGCATAAAAGAGAAGGAGGAAGCCATAAATCAGCTGAACCAGCAGTATAAAGAGGAGACCCAACGTGCTGCTGAGACCATAGAGAGATTAGAGCAGGAGAGAAGGTCTGCTTTAGAGCAGGCGGATGCACTCAGGAACAGTTTGACTGAGTATGAGAACAAAGCAGAGACCAAGTTCACCCAAAACGACAACACTATCACATCTCTACAGACCAGGCTTGAGGAGCTGGAGCGAGACATCTCTGAGAAGAACGAAGCTCTGCAACGGCTGACAGCAAGTATTGACAATCAGTCCGTCAGCAAGTCCGAGATGGACCAGGTTCTGAGTGAGAAAGAGCAGACGGTCAGCGGACTTACCTCGGAGCTCGAGAGTTGCATCAGTCGACTCGGCGAGCTTCAGGAGCAGTTAGCCTTAAAGACACAAGAGTGTGAGCAACTCACAGCTGACCTCAAACAGCAACACAGCATCAGGGAGAATGAAAAGAAAGAGTTGGTAGAGCAGCTGCAGCAGACCCAGATGCAGTGCGCTCAGAGCGGGAATTTGGAGCAGGAGTTGGTAGAAAAACTACGCTCCCTTGAGGAAGACAACCAAAAGTGTAAAACCAACTTTGAAAGTCAAAAAGAGGAATTTGAAAAGATGAAAGAGGAGATTATCAAGAGCAAAGAGGAGAGTCTGAAGGCAGCTGAAGAGAGGTTATCAGCAGAGAGTGCCCGGAAAGTGTCAGAGCTGAAGAAGAAAGCTGAGCAGAAAATTGGTCAGATCAAGAAACAGCTAACCTCTCAACTTGAGGAGAAAGAGCAGACAATCAAGGCTCTTCAGACCAACCTGGAGGAGATCAAGAGCAACGAAACGTCCAGCAAACAACACACAGAGACACTAGAAGAGAAAACAAAAACACTCGAGGAAGCTCTTGTCAAACTTAAGGAAGAGCAGGAGAAACAACTTGAAGAGATTCTGAGTAATGAGAGGCTTGAGAAAGAAAAGTCGCTAGAGGAACTGAAAAACACGTACGAAGAGAAGCTGTCCTCGCTTCAGAGAGATGTAGCGCAACAAGAGGAGTTCCAAGAAACTGAATCAAAGCTACATGAAATCGAAGCAAAGCTAAAAGGAGCAGAAGAGCAGAACGAAAACCTTCTTGCAGAAATTAATCGGCTGAAAGAAGAAGTAAGCGAGAAGGATGCTCAGCTCGATCAACACCACGCAGCTATTAAGCAGGTCCAAAATCTATCACAGCCTGAGGGCGAGATGATGGTGGAATGTAGCAGCGTACAGCAAACCAAGAGCACGATGGAAAACCACTCTCAGATGGAAGAACTGGACGGCGATTCTCTCGAGTCTCTGAAGAATAATCTGAGTCAGGTGAAGAACGAGAAAGAAAAACTCCAAAAGGACTTCACCAGGCTGCAGAAAGACATCCGATTACTGAGGAAGGAACATGAACAGGACCTAGAATACATAAAGAAAGAGTTGTTAGAGGAGAATGAGAAAAAGCTGAAGTAAGTTGATGATAGTCAAGTTGATAATAATGAGAGGTTGCAATGAATATCTTCCATACTAATTTAATCAATTTTTTTACTATTTGTTCTAATAGATTGGAGTTGGAAGATGCCGAAATGAAGCACAATTCTGCCATCAAGCAGTTAATGAGGGAGTTCAACACACAACTGGCTTTGAAAGAGACAGAGCTTGATGCATCAGTGAAGGAAACCATTGGTGAGGCAGAAGAAATTAATTTATCACCATTCATCAAGTTAAGCTGACAAGATTTACAGCCATGTTGCAATGCACGGGAAATGAGGGATTGAAATTACTTTTTTTTTTGTGGGGAACTCGCAGCAGCCTACTTAAGTTTTAGGCATCCAAACAATCGTCTTAAAATGGAAAATCAAAGTAAATACGCTCTGACTGTCATGTACAACAGCGGGGTGGAGTAACTACATGGAAATGTTATGTATTTTTTTTTAATCTCTCACTGGGTGGAACAAAATTAAGGGATCATTGCGTTTGGAAACAGTGTGTCTGAATTGCCATGTTTCCTCATTTCCTCTATGGTTAAATCGTGTTACATTCCAGATGGGATGTGACTGAGCGGTTTGGAATATGAATTTAGATTTTTTTTTTTTTTTTTTTTTTTTTTTTTAAATGTGCTAACTCTGGCGTCTTTCCCTTTCATCGACACAGCCAAGGCCCAGAGTGTAGAAGAAGAACTCATCAATAGCCATCGGGAAGAAGCCAGTCAGCTGAGGAAGCTGATTGCTCAGAAGGAGGATGATTTGCACAGAACGGTTCAGAAGTATGAACAGGTTATACAGGTACTGTAAAAACAGGGAGCTTAAGAATATTTTCCCTAAAGTTAGACCTCATTTTACATTTTTACATGTTTACCATGGAAAGTATATTAACCCCATCCACCATTTGTAGACGATCACTGAAATCTTCCCTTAGTCTGAAGCACCCAGCCCCGTCAGATGAACTCAAGCAACCCTTTATTGATACCAACCATCATCTTATAAATGTGTTCACTAAAATTCAGTATATTATATGCATAATAAACTATTAATGATATAAAAGTGGTTATAATAGTGGATGTTACAATAGATATTTTCATACTGAACTGTTCTTTGTATTATCCCACTTGAGACATGAGAAGGTGGATGTTTTAACCATTTATCATACAACCTTTAGCTAACTATTTGAATAATGTATCCATCTTTAACTGTTTTATCCATTAGCATAGAGTGATAGATAAGCTAACTGTATCAGCTGTTTTCCAGTACTTTTACCCATTTTGGCAATTCTTTACATTACTTTAAGATAAGATAAATCCTTATTGATCTCCAGCTGGGAAGTGGAAATTTGGTGTAGGTTAGAGGCAGTATACATGCTGAAGGTGTGAGCCAACTATTTTAGCCGTTTGTTCACTTTGTCTGGCCGCTTCAGTCAAAATCACTTTCTGCTATTTCAACTCTTATCTGGTACTTTTAGCTACAGAGCTACACTATAAGCTAGCTATTTTAACTGGTTATCCTTCTCAGCTACGGATTTTTTTTTTCTTTTTTTAGCCATTTTAATCTGCTCAATTTACCTATCATCCATTATTTTTCCAACCATTTCTGCTTCTCTGTCCACTACTTTTTACACACTCAACATTGTATGGGTGGATATGTTTTTCTTAATCCAATCATTAATTCTTTTACTCCCCAATGTTTCCACATACCCTCTGGCAACCAATCTGGAATCACTAAAAACCTTGACCTAATCATCGATGAACTCCTACTGATGGATGATTTTGGATCTCAGTCAGATGACTCTTTCAGAGTCATCGGCTGGTACAGGATTGTCTCCTTTCCTGTCTCCAGTTATAATTAAAGGCAGGAGGTCTGAAATGAGACAGGGCCTTCACCCTGATTTGACCAACATACTTGAGTCATGATGCTGAGATGAAACATAATGATGACTCAGCTGTTGTGTTTTTTGTTTCGTTTTGTCAGAGTCGGGAGGAGGAGATGGGAGGCAGAGTGTGGCAGGTCCAGAAAGAATTGGAGGAGTTGAAAGGAAGGAGCCAAGGCACTTCTGAGGTACAAACATCTCTGACCCATATTCAACAGGTCATCAAACATCTGCGAGCGGTGTCACAACTATTTGATGTATTAGGGACATTTTTCCGCTAACACAGATGTAGAAATTCATACTTGCAGCTATTAAAAGTCCAGTGTATACCAGACTGGAGGTTTAGAAATCATAAGTCACTTCATGATGGCTGCATGAAATCAGCTCTTTTCAGCTCCCTCTCCTGCTGCTCTGGGAAAAGTCTGCAGTCTGATGGAAGCATTACTAGTTTTGAATGACATCCTAATCCAGATGCATTTCTGAGTCCCTGAATACTTTATATTCAGAAAGTTCACACCGAGGTTAACAGACTTCGCAGTCATCGGTTATCTTTTCCTTTGTCTTTCTGCGTAATTGAAGGATTCCGTCTAAACGCTCAGGGACAATTTGCTTACACACTTTGCTCTGATCAGTCTCTTGCTCCAGTCGTGTGGCTACTCTCCAAAGCGAGCCGGATCCTGTGAAGCTCGTTTGAATCACTCAGGAATGTTCTCCTCGGGAAACAGAGATTGTGAGGCAGCAGCCAGCCTCAATCCCTGTTCTCAATTATTATCATATGAGGTGATTCGAGGCCTTAGATTTATGCTAGAGCGATACTTGCATGCAATACGTGAATGCTGGAAAGGGGCCAGATAGGACAAAAGTACTCCAGGGAGGCGTTTGACCCAGGTGTTGAGGTGCCATGAGACCCCTGCGCTGATTCTTCTACTTTTACACAGTGTCCAGATGCACACAAACACAAAGAATTACACTGCTCTCTCTGCTGCATTTTTCCCTGGTGAGGTAATAATTTTATGGGTGGATTGTATGGGTTTATGCTCAGGGAGGCCTTTCCTTACTACGGGCCTCACAAACCATTCTTCATTTCGACAGTGGGTCAGTGTGTCTCTCCACAGAGACACGAGACCAACACTCTAAACCAATCTGGTCCAGTCTGTGTGTGCAGGCAAAATAAAAAAAAAAAACAGCGTGTTAGTTCACCTCTCTTCTTCTTCCACCTCGATGTTTACAGTTTACAACAATAGTTTAGTTTAAAAAATAATAATTTTCCAAAACATCTGGGCACTTTTGGAAAATATTACTCAAACTATTTTCAGCAGTGGATTAATACACATCTGGTGCTTCCGTGTTGCATATGTGGGACATGGGAGGGCTCATGTTCTCCATGGTGAAGGAACATGTCACCAAGTGCAATAATATGGCTCACTGATTATTATACAATTAGTAAATACTTATAATAGTTAATATTTTTTTCCCCCGTCTTCTGTTGTTTGTTGACAATAAGAAAATATCAGGGTATTCTTTGAAGCTTAAACTGACTTAATTTAAAGGTCCAGTGTGTAGGATTTAGGTGGCCACCTAGCAGCGAAGTTGCAGACGGCAACCAACTGAGTACTCTCCCATGCCTCACCCTCTCCTTCTAAGCATGTAGGAAAAACTCTGGCTGGAAAATTCCCATAAAAGGCAAACAGTCATATCTAGATTGTAAAGAAAAAAAAAATTGCAGTTCAACATGGCGGACTCCATGGAAGAAGACCCACTCTCACTCAACTTATTTTCATGTGTTTGTAAATTCATGAATTATGTTATACTTATATTATATTCCATACCTGCCAATAGATACACATAAATCTTACACACTTGGCCTTTAATTATTATGCTATTACTCATGAAATGTGTATTTTGAATTCTACTCTAACATGCAGTATCTTCCCTGTTTTCTCATTTATTTGGGCACAGATGAGCACAGAAGAACTACAGGTATGTTCCAGTCTCACTGGTTTCGCTGTTTCTAGGATCCATATCATTAAAACCCATCACTGCTGTATTATGACTGTTTGATCAAGAAAACAAGCATCGTGCATGGATCGACGCACACTGTTCTGTTCATAACGTTCTGTCTTTCTCTGCTACAGGCTCAGCTAGCGGAGAAGACGACTCTGCTGAGCGAGGCTCGGCTGAAGGAGCAGGGCTTTGTTGAGAGAGTGAGTGTCAGGGCTGTGTGTGTGTGTGTGTGTGTGTGTGTGTGTGTGTGTGTGTGTGTGTGTGTGTGTGTGTGTAAATCCCATGCAGTGTGTTCCCAGGATTCTGTGGCCTCCAGCGAGAGGAGCTACTGCTCTTGCTGCATCAACTTAATTACACAGCACATCTGTTTACATTTGGTTTAACCCCATAAACAATCAGAGCAACGCCTCCCACAGTTTTTCTCACACACATCGTCATCCTCACAAACATCCCCCAACGATGATCAACAAAATGCTGCACATGTGTCCCATGCAACAATTAGGCTAATGCATAGAATTAACCCATTGGGGTTAAATAGCCTCTCCTATAAAAATTAATCTGTGCATGCTTGTGTGTTTCTCCACGGTAGATTCACTCGCTTGAGGACAAGATTAAATGTTTCCACCGAACCGCTGTCGTAACTCATCTCGGGAGCACATTCAAAGGTAACGTTAACACCATGAATCACTTAGTTCTGCTCCTTGAGCCAATTTCCTTGTAGATCAGCTCAAAACCAAGATACCATGTAAAATGCTTGAACACGTGCAATCTCATGGGAAACTTCAGCTTAAACTACATACACCTATAAGACAGGCTTACAGCTAACCTGTACATTGTAAAAGAGATTTTTAACGTGTAACATATTGTGTTAAACTGAATTTTATAGTTAACTATACAAGGAGCCGAGCTGCTATGTAGGATCTCTGAGTTTCGACACGCGACTCGTAATCTGCCAGCCTCCACATGTCTTCCTGGATTAGACGGGACAAGAGATGCAGATCCTGGATAGTGTGTGGTCCGTTTTAACTATGTTTTTGAAGACATTTTGGCCTACTAAACGTGATTTTAGGCTCAATAAGATCATGGCTGCAGTTACAGTAAGGGTTTGGTTGAGGTTGAGGTTAGGGTAAGGGTTAAGGTTAGATATATAACCGTCGTGGTTAAGGTTAGGGTAAGCCTCTAGGTACTCACTGTAAGTCAGCGCGGTATCCTCAAGTATATCGTAAACTAAACATGATGTGTGTGTGTGTGTGAGAGAGAGTCTTTAGAGCAATGGGGGAGATTGAGTGAATTTTACCCTCCTCTCAGACCTTCCCTGCTGGTGTAATAAAGAGAATCTGCTGTCAGAAGGGGGGCGGTGAAGAAGCCATCCTCGGATTTAATGGGTTTTGCAGATTGTGGACCCTGCAGCACACAGATTTCTCAAATCCTCTACTTTCAATACGCATACTATATCCAACCAAATACCTACTTTGTCCTGTGTGTATCGCTGTCCTGTACAGTACTTATTAAAGTGAATGCCTCTTCCGCTCATTATGAATCTGTTGAATCCTACTTAAATCATTTACATCTGTGGATTCAGGTAGAAGAGCTGTTGATATCTGGTTTCATGTCTGTTGCTCGCTGACTGGTGGGGTGGTGGGCTCAGCTGGGGCAAGCTGGGGTCAGCAGGACAAAGGCTGTGGGATTTATTGGTGAACCAGTACTTCACGCAAGAGATCAAAGAGATGTTTGCACGTCTCTGTCACCTTTTCCGGTCCTCTAATCACATGGTCTCTCGTGGCACATGCATTTGGACATTTAGCGTCCGCCTGAATGATTATTCCAGATAAGCAGAGCGCGAGTGGGTGTCGTTCCGTACTAAAGACCTGACAGGGATATTTCAGCAGTAGAAGCAATAGTGTAAGTGTTACCAGCCCTATTCATGCTGCAGCACAGTTTCCCATTCATAGTTTGTAGAAGGGATAATGGTGTTATAGCTTTGGGCGGGGAATTAAAACATTCATTCATTGACTCATTCTTTATATTTACGTGCTCATGCTGAGCCTCACCGTTCTTTCCTGTACTTAAAGTTGACGCTTAATTTAAACCCATACCTGTGTAGAAAGTGGCTCTGTATATGGTTGCTAACACAAACACGAAGCTGACAACAAGATACGAGAAATAAACAAACCAAATTTGTGGTAACGCCTCTGAAGATGTGGCCAAAATGGCAGCATAGAGTAGTCACCACATAGTCCCACATAGTTAAAAAACATACAAGTCATTTACAGCTTTCACATATAGCACAGTACACACTGAAATGTTGTTTGCATTTGACTGACCAGATCTCGGTTCATTAAATGTTTCTATTTGATTTCACAGATCCT
This sequence comes from Protonibea diacanthus, assembly GCA_028641955.1. Classification (NCBI taxonomy): domain Eukaryota; kingdom Metazoa; phylum Chordata; class Actinopteri; family Sciaenidae; genus Protonibea; species Protonibea diacanthus. Next base: position 15,597,647 of record CM053989.1, read on the forward strand.
GGATTCAACAGCACTGGCGCACTCTCAGAAGCCACTGAGATGGAGTACCTGAGGAAGGTGCTGTTTGAATACATGATGGGACGAGAAACAAAAGTATGCTTTTATTTTTCTTTTCTTGTATTATTATACACAGAAACATTGCATTTTTATATGATTTGCATTTTCTAGTTTTTTACTTCCAATTTTCTGTCTGTTGACTGTGAAAACATCAGGAACAACAGTGGAAGTAATGGGCTCTATTTTAATCTCACAAACACACTGCAGTGGGAGAAGCACCAAAATGGTACATGGTGCTGCTCTGCTTCATGTATGCGCAGCAAAATGCAAAATGTCTGGGTGAAGGTGAATATAGATCAGAGAGCATGGTAAGAAATAAATGTTGAGCTGAATCATGACGGTGACAGCTCCACAAATGAAGACACACTCCTTCGGGAAAACCTATCGAGCTGCATGATGTGCTGTAGAACACACAGCAGCACATATTCTGCAGCAGATTAACAACAGATACTGTAAGAATAATTTATGTTAATTAAGAGATAAATACAGGCGGTTTTACTGACATTTTATGTTTTATTCTGTTAATTTTGCACGTTTGCTGAATATACAGTATTTAGTGATGTTAGACCAGAACCAGACATGGTTCAGAAATGTCTATTCATCCTGTAACTAAAACAACAGAAGTAACAAGCTGACTTTGTGCTGCCTCGTTTGAATAAACCTCATTTGTTAGTACCTTTCCTCCCACCTGTGGAATATACCAAGATACCAAACGGTCAGAGTGCTGCCTGTACTGGTTGTTCTACTATTAAAATAGACTGACACGTTGAGTATATGTGACAATTTGTTTTGCGCTTAAGCCAAACCTTAACCACAGTGGTGAATATCGCAAAATGGTTTTACTTCTGGAAAGCCCCACTATCGAAATAAATCCTAATTTCTAAAAATGTCACCCCGTTTTTTTGTGGCATACCCTCTGACCTCCATCTGCCACACAAAACATGAGAGCATTTAGGCCATATAAAAGTCATGTTGTGTCCAGTGTTCTTGGGTGAAATTAAGAGTGATCTCCCTAATTAACAGTGCTGTTGACAAGGTCCTTAAGTCAGCGGGATTTTCCCAGTTGCTCAGCAAACAGTCTTTATGGCATCATGGCAGACCTCCCGTGTGTGGAGGATGTCCTCCAGGCTGCCTGCTAGAACATACATCTTGCATGACGTAGATTTGCCACTTAAAGACATGATGGCCTTGTTTAGTGTTAGTTGAGCGGTTAGGTTTCCTACACAGCAGCCCTGTTTCTGATTATCGCGTGTGTTTATGGGGAAATGCATGCACCCTGGCAGATAGGTCTGGAGTAGATTTTTTTTTTTTTTTGTGGAGGAGGTTCTTGTTGGGCTTTGAATTTCTCAGATTATGGTGTCAACAGTAGGGGGTTAGTGTATCTGGAGTTTGTGGAGGGGATATTGAAAAATGTCTTAGCCACAACAATGAAACATTTATTAAAAATAAATGAATGTATGTTGAAGATTTAATTGAGGGTTTCCTTTTTTAAATACTGGTTGTCAAGATTCTTCTTAAATGAATTGTTTGCTCCTCATCCACAGACAATGGCCAAAGTGATTACCTCCATGCTCAAGTTTCCTCCAGACCAAGCTCAAAAGGTTTTGGACAAAGAAGACTCTAAAACGACTGTAAGCATCCGTTTAACCCGCTACTGTCAGCTCAGTGGAAAACATACGACTGCACTTATTCATTGATAATTTCATGATTAATTTGATTAATTTCATGTGTGTGTGTGTTTTTTTTTTGTTTGTTTGTTTGTTTTCTTCCCCACAGCCTTGGTTACGATGAGTGTCGAAATGATTTGTGAACTTCTGAATGAAAATCTGCTGCTACTGCTGCTGAAGGGGAAGACTGCCATGGATTTGATCAAGCCCTTCTCTCTGCATTTCTTGTCATTTTAATGTGTGTGTGTGTGTGGTTGGGTGTTTGGATGTGTGTTTGTTCGAGCACCCACTGGGACATAAGTGTGTGTGTGTGTGTGTGTGTGTGTGTGTGTATGGTGCAGTATGTGTGAATATATCTAAAGGTATGAGGGAATTAGAGAACATGCCAGAAACACAAATCTTCCATGAATCCAGTTTTACTCTGAAATTAAGTTTGTTAATTTATGTGTTTTAGATTAAGTTAAATTGTTTCCTTTTTATTTTAGACTGTGTTTATACAGATTGGCTTGTGCAATAAATTAAGTCATTATCACATATTGATGCTGACAGGTCAGTTGATTTATAGGTTTCTGTGTCGTGTTGTTGTCTGAATCACTTCCTCTGTAAAACTGTAAACGACCCTTTAACTGTGCACTCGCACCACATTAAGATATACTGGCCTCTGGACATTGTTTAACACAGCTTTTCTATGCTTTATATTTTGACACTGACAGAAACACAAAAACACAAACTGTAAATTGTACTATGATAATTAAAACTGTACTATAGAGGGCACTATATGACTTGCTATACATTTTCAGACTAACAGATTAAATCTTATTTACAGAACACCCTTTGTCACTCCTTTTATCCTTTTATCATACAGTACCTCACGCGTTAAGTCCAATAGCTTATCTCAGTAACTGGTGTTACATTGTTTAGACTGTCTAACTGAGGATATGTATGACAACATCCTGTGGAAAGAGACACAACTGGAATGCAGACATCACAACAAATCTGGATCTGAAGATCCTGTTGGCCATGGGTCACATACTTCAGCAAGGTTAACCCTTCTTTGACCTTTATTTATTTCCTCCACAGAGAGAGAAATGCAGTTTTATGTTGATGAGACGAGAGTCAGAAAAACAGAATCTGACTCTGGTTCTCTTGTCACTGTCGATGTAGGAGGATAGAAATGCAGACATAGCGCAGTAAGCACAATTTTAACACTAAAACTCTCCATCAGAAATATTTGAAGTCATGAAAATACTCTGTGAATACGTGAATATGCAAATATAAGTAGTGTTGGGCCAATGATTGGCTGCCCAACTGCTTGCAAAATCACAAAATTAAACACACAGCAGAGAAAACATTTACAGGAAGATACAAATACAGCCATGCAGCTAAAGAAAGTTAAATGCAAGCAAACCTAAACATTTAACTAGCCTGTTGTATACAGACAAGAGCTTGACAACAAACATCCATACATACAGGTCAGATTGTTAGTATGTACTTGCATTGTTCAAAGAACACTGAATTATTGTATGGATTATATGCACATAAACCATCTCTGTATACATTTGTTCAGTATATATGACAATGAAGGGATATTATGGACATGTTATACCGTGATATAGTGTTTTCAAATCAAGATGTCACAGGATAAAAGTGAGGCATGATTAAGAAAAGAGTCAAGCAGAAAAAACAGATTTCTGCTGCACAATATTCTTCTGGTTCAGTCTCCTTTAATCTTTGCCTTTTTAGATTAAACAAGGACATTTCAATCAGTTCTTGCTTGACTGGTCACAACTGGCATTTCTTTGTTTTTAGGGGACAGAGAAAGAAACCACATCAGTGGAGTGTCTAGAGTTGGTTTTCATTTTGAAAAATGTAGCAATACAAGCTCTGAAATCTTTAGAATAGTTTATTGTCTAACTGTGTTGGAAAATCCCTGATTTAAACTCAGATCTGAATGAGGATAAATCTATAAAGTGCTAATTAAAACTCAAGCGTTTTGATAAAAAAAAAATAAAAATAAAAAAATGATGTTACTGAGTTCATTGTGAATGGAAAACGTTAGATGGCAGCAGTGCGCCCACATCTCTCAGTTTAGGTGATAGAGCCCCTGAAGCCCACGGGTGAAATGTGATGCTTCTGCGCCTCAAAACCATTCACGTCTCTCCATGACTGCGTTCCCCGCGTCAAGACACCCAGAATGAAAAGCACACACTCCCCCGGGTTTCACCTTTCACATTAAAAACCTCCCAGGCTTGTAACAGCAGCTCAACCGACAGCGATGCTTTTATTTTGTGTGAAACAACCTCTCATTTCCGCTCTTATCCCTGCTACCTCTTTGTTAACTCGACACAGCTGACCGCATTTATCACTCCACGACAGGGAGCCTGCGAGCAACTTTCTCAGATTGACACAGAATGGAGAGAAGCTGACGCACCGTTATTTACCGGACCGTTAACTTTCCTCCCCGAGCCTTTCCTCATGCCATCGCAACCTACATGCTGCGAGAGAGCAGGAAGAAATAAGTGAAAGATAGTTTTTCATCTAACACTTTGGCCACTGAAGACAGTTTTCTTCCTCTTCTTCTTTTTTTGGACACTTTAACTGCGTTTTTACGCATGATGCGCAAAGGGATGGCTCCTCTTCCGAGACAAAAAACCGGATTACAAAATGTTTTTTATGTCTATCTCTCTATTTCAGTGGCTTATTCTTACAATATAGACTTAGAACATCCTATAGTGTTCCGCGGACCAAATTCTAGTTTTTTTGGCTATTCTGTGCTGGAGCATTATCATGACAACACACGCTGGTGAGTCCAAGTTTTTGGAAACGCTGTCAATGATGCAATGAATTTTTTACTTTTGAAGTAAATCCTCTAGAGTTCAGGCTGCACCCACACCCAATAAATGCAAAACAATAATGGATTACCCATTCTTGTTTATTTATTATTGCTCATGCAGAACCGTTTCTGATCGTGCTGTAACTTTTTTTCTGCTGGCAGTTTGATTTAATTTAAAGATTTCAGTGACGCAAATTAGTGCAAGAGAGTGTTTGGCGGGTGAGACTGTCACTGAACACACGTCCTCTCACCTCTCCACATGTCTGCAGGGTAATAGTTGGGGCTCCGAGGGCAAACTCTACCTACAGTAGCTCTGTACACTCTCCCGGAGCTGTATATAAGTGTCGAGTTCACAGCAACCCAGGGCGCCGCTGCACAGAGATGGATCTGGGAAGAGGTCAGTCACCACAGCCTGCACAGCACATAATGACATAAACACTGCAACCCCAGGGCAAAACATTCACCCACACATGCACAACCTGAACAGTGCAGAAAAGTTCCCCTATCTGATGCTACAGTCCACACACACACACACACACACACACACACACACAGTGGGCTTTCTTGCAGCTTTTTCTTGTCCACTCTTTGCATAAACTCCCCCAAGCATCTGTTTTGTTTTATCAGAATAATGCAGCCTTATACTTCTCTTAACAGTGCTACAGTTGTTCTTTTAGCTCTGAACCTGCTGTAAGGAGACATGCAAAAGAAAAAAGGGGGTTCTGTGTGCAGAGGTCCATAAATATTTTGATAAATATGATTTATGCTCCTGCTAATATTTTCCAAGCACGTGAGCCAAAAAGTTGAGCTTCACCCCCCCCCCCCCTCGACCAAACCCCAACCCCCAACTCTGTTCTTGTGGTCAAGAAAGCCGGGGTTCAGGCATGGCTTTAATATTAAACCCCGTGCTCAGTCAATGTGTCACCCCAAAGAAAACACACACCATGACAGTGAGTCCTGCTCGGTGCTCAGAACCAGACGAGCTGGACTCTGACGGACCTCCGGGAGTCTACAACACACTGACACAGAGAAACACTCACGGCTACATGCCATTGTGCTGAATCAATTGTCTTCAGGGAGAAAGAGAATAAAACTCAGGGATGGGGGGGGGACTGAGGGAAATTTGGACTCTTGAAAACAGAAATGTCCAAGTGCTACATAGATCTTTTTATTGGCTTTCCTCTCGTAATTATGCAGCATAATGTTCATTTTACTTTTAGTGGATATATGTTCTTAATCATTTTGATTTATGATCTGACACTGATCCGGGGTTCACAGTCAGTGATGTTAATAGCATTACAAAGCAGTGTATGATACATTTTTATATTCAAATGTGGACTTTTGCCATTTGATGACAGTTCCTTGGGCTCTGGGAAATTGTGCTGGATATTTTTTTATTGTTTTATGTTGCTTTATTGACCAAACAAAGAATCAGTTAATTTAGGAATTAATTATAAACAAATGATAATTAATATATCCTATTATATATCCCTAAAGGGAGTGTAAAAAAGCAAATATACTGTTATTAGATTTGTTTAACACTCAAATATCAATATTGATCAATCTCAAAAATCCAGTGTTTTTGTTATACTACTGGAAATATCACAATAGATGTGACTTTAACAGCTGCACAGTATCAGAAGGGATGTTATGAAATACTTCAGATGATGATTGTTTTGATCAACAGAATTTCAAACTGTCAACTGTGTAAAAACCACTTGCACATTCAGCAGAAATATAGAATAAAACCCAGGACTGAAAGAGCTGACAGCGGCTGACAAGTAACGAGTTACTTGCTCCAAGACATCCTGCATCCTGATGACTCAACATCTACAAACTGCTCTCATTGTCTTTCAGGAAACAAGCCGAGAGAGTCGTGTGGGAAGACTTGCCAGGGAGACAGGGATGATGAGTGGATGGGGGTCAGCCTGGCCCGCCAGGACAGAGCCAATGGCCAAATATTGGTGAGTTCAGGGACAAAACGCCGCAGTCGCTTCACTAAATTGTTTAATGTAAACCATGTACACTCGTAAAAACAGACCTGACTGTACCGACATCATTGTTACAAACGTCTTACCATGAACCACACTGTTAAACCACAGCTGGTCTCAACATTACAAGCCTCCTTTAGCAACAAGGCTTTTTCTTCCATTCTGTGTTACATGCGTACAAAACTGAACTTAAATGACGGCTTTTTTTTTTTTTTTTTTTTTTGCATATGCAAAGCTGGAGTAACAACTAATGTTAGACAGACTTGGAAACTGCTGTGCGGTTACATAACACTGTGAAACATTTACCTCGTGTTTGGAGCTGGACGCGTCAGTGGAACAGGGTTTGTCAAGAGTAGATTGTTGTTTATAAAAATTGAGAGAGGGATTTAGAGAAATAGACTATCTAATGGTGTTAATCCCAGAGGTGTTTGGCTGACTATTTGCACAGAGATCATAGGGCAGCTGGCAAAGTTTGTTTAGGCTTCAACCCCTCTGCGGTGGTCCCGTCCAAGGGCAGCCTTTCATTAAACGTTAACCCCTGTGTCTCCTGTGCAGTGGGTAGCGAGGGAACTAGTGGCCTTCCAGGACAGTCTGCAGACCACTGGTGGACTGGACAACTCTTGAAACACTCATGACAGGTGTTAATGTGCCTGGATACCTGTTGCTTATTGACCTGCACAAGAATTCCTCCCTCTCCAGGAGTCCAGATAACTGCTTGGCCTGTTACCCCTCTATTCCCCTTTAATATGTTTGTCTTTGGTGCACTTTTCAATACTTCAGTGGAATGCATTGGCATGATTTTCAAGCCATTACTCTTGGCTTTACTCGTCAGTCAGTCAGCGGTCAAAATTTGAGGACTTCTTGGAGTTGTCAGCCTTGGGAATTTGATCGTAGAGTTGTAGAACAACAAGCTTTTAGCTGCAAAATCTTTGGCTGTTCCGAGAGAGTTATGATAAAAGAAAGGTGGTGACTTTCCAGAGCCACGTGTTGCTTGCCTCTCCAAAGCGTTGATGTTTTTTATCTCATCTGAAAGGACTCACATTTCCGTGCAACAGGAGGAAAACGGCTGCTTCGCAGATGTGTGTTGTGGTGATTTCATCTGTGCTTTCACTGAAGGCCTTTTTTGTGACCAGTGGGCCCATTAACCGAACAGAAACAGGACAACAGCACAGTCTCCATACTTGTAACCATAAAAGCCTTAAAAGCCCTAAAAAAAAAAAAAAAAAAAACCTCTTTTGCTGCTTCAACAGAACTTGTCAGCTGCTGAAAGAGCTCGTTCTGCTGTGTTTATGTCAGCTGATTGATGTTTTTTTTTTTTTTTTTTTTTTTAAAAAAAGTCTGCCTCCACTCAAGAGAGAAAGAGTTTATGCTGGTATTACTACTTGTGTTGGCCAAGCTGTCCTTTGAAACACAAGTGTTTCCCAACATAGGATCTTGCTTCCAGACAGTCATCTGATGCTCTGTGTGTGCGCCCACAATCTGCCCGGGCTCTTATATTCATTTGGATTGGCTCTGTGTGTGTGCGTGTGTGTGGGAGGGGGACTAGAGGAGTTAAACAGTGCAGGGGGAAATGAAATGAACTTTGTCCTCGCAGAGGCGTCCAGATCTGTCCCCAGAGCTACAGGAGCTCCACCACCACCCCCCCAAGGGTACTAAATTATTACCATACTTACACATTGATTTGTGCAAAGTCTGAAATCAAGTCTATATTATCCTGTTTGCTTACCGATCCGTGGAATGTTTTATTTTGTAAAACACAGCAGCAAAATATTATTTTGAGAATTACTCACTGTCAGTTTTAGAAATGTACCCCCTGTTTCAGCAGCATAATAAAGTAGGAGTTTGTTCTTTGTCTTTTGATCCACTTTTTTTTTTTCCTGTCTGAACTTTTGACTTCTCCAGCTGCCTGTAAAGCCTGGAGGAGCTGTATTGAAATTAAAACTTTTAAAACACATAATACACTGTGCAGATTTTCTTGCTGCACATTAACTGCTGCTTAGAAAACACAGTTCTCAAGCTGTGACTGAGATATTCACACCACAGACCATGGCTGTTATGGTCAGGGTTATGGATGGGCTTTAATTCCCCCTTCTCATCGACGATCATTTGACAGCCACAGAGACGCACTGACTCCAGTCCAGCCAGGAAGGGTATAAGTTATCAGCGTAGTCGTGGAACGCCTGCCTGCAGCCTGAAGTGTTTGTGTTTACAGGAGGATGAACATGTGCCCCCTTCTGTTGCAGGCTTGTGCCCACCGCTGGAAAAATGTCTACTACGACGCAGAGCACATCCTTCCACATGGATACTGCTCCATCATTCCTCCCACCCTTCAGGGCAGGACGAAACCGCTCATCCCTTGTTATGAAGGTACAGTAGAGGCCCCATGGTGGGCACGCACAGCACAAATTAGGATTTTCCTTCACTTCAACCCAGATCTTTCGCGTGGTAACACCTTAAAATCAAGCAAAGGCGCAGATTATGGCCTTAGTGTGGATGTTTTCTTTCCAAGCTGTTTTCATTTTCATTTTTTTTTAAGGATCTGAAGATTTATTTCATGAGAATAAGAAGAATTTCGAGAAAAGTCAAGAAAACAATATGATCATTGGGTGTAAGGAATCTATTTTCTGCAGTGCTAGTGGTCTGCCCACCACTTTAGTCCAGACTGAAATATCTAATAACAACCACTGGATGGATTCAATTAATTATATTTGGTACAGATATTCATGGTCACCAAAAGAAGAAACCTAATGACTTCGGTGACTTTTCCTCTAGCGAGCAGTTCACATTTGTGGTTTAGAGTGAAATATAATAACAATATGAAATAATATCATATATATAAAATAATTGGTTCGTACAACTCGTTATCCGACCACATCAAAAGTGTTTACAGTTATCTCAAATTCTAACACTGAAGAGTGAAGTGAATAGAGAGAGGGGAAGACAAAATATCATTTACATATAATATGTGGATAATATATTTCGGTCTCTTCTGGAGGGCATGCAGAGTGCTGTACAGCCACAGGGCTGCTAGCATGGCTGCAGACTATTCTTGAGTTTGTTTCTTATTCCTTTAATCATCTTGTGACCCCTCAGATTTATCATGGGACCCCCTCTAGGAGTCCAGACCACCAGGTTGGGAACGACTGGCCTGGTCTGTTTCTCTTCTTCTGTGGTTACCTTTTATCATGGCACGTGATCTCCATAGCCAAGCACCATCAGCGCAAAGCTCTACATCTGCTTCTGGCCTTTGATTGGCGTTTTGGCACTGAAGATTAGTAGCAGGAGAGCCTTGAAGTGTGATATCTCTCCCTCCGTCCAACATGAGTACTTTGGCAAGAGCCAGCTCTCTTACCACTGAAGGACACACAGTTTGTTATACCGAATATATGAGCATTTATCCAATTGAGGTGGAGAGTTTGTATTTCCTATGCACCTTTTACCAAAAGAAAAACAGTTTCACAAAGGTATAATTATGGCAGCTTTGTTGAAACGAAAGAATTTGCCTTGATTTTCCAAAAAATCAGGTGCTTTTAAGGACAGATTTGCCTTGAAAGGCCGAGAAATCAGATTTTGTTATGATTGTAGTAAATCAAATCCATTTGAGCTGCAGGTTGTTTTCCTTCGCGCCCCCGCGACAACACTAAAAATCAAGATCCATTTGAAGAATAATGTACTTTGTAACATTTTAAGCTGACTCGTTCAGATGTGTTCTTCATATGTTTTGATGTGTGACTCAGAGCTATTCATCAAAGGCTGTTTTACACCTTAATGGTGCTCTCAGGTCAGGATTTCACTTCCTTCCGTAACTCTGGTTGCCAACAGTTTTGGAGAAGCCAGACAGACTTTGCATGGGACCATATTTACAGTGCATTTCGCGCCGATCCAAGCTCAATATTTTTGTAACCTGAGAGCACCGTGTATCCCCCCCACCCCCCCACCGCCCCCTCTCCTCTAAGTTAGCAGTCCTCTTGTTGAATTTGGTATTGCACCCCTTCTTTCAGTCTGCTTTCTCCCCCCAGATTCCTCCGGGATGGGACTGGGAGTTTGACTAGCTCCATATGGAATGCAGGAAAAACTCCAGCAAATGCTGGCTCAAGCACACAGTGAAATAATTTGTGGTTTGTTTTTTCTTACAGACTATAAGCAGAAGTATGGGGAAGAGCACGGCTCATGCCAAGCTGGGATAGCGGGAGTTTTCACGGAGGTCAGTAACAGTGCTTGTAATACACTCCAATATTTCTGTAAGTCTAACACAGAGATAGCGAGATAGCTGTTTTTTGTCATCCAAACTCTGTTTGTCTGGAGCTCCATCAGTCAGCTCAATCATCAATTGTCTTTTTTTTTTTTTTTTTTCATCCAGGGACTAATTTTCTCACTTGAGTATGATTACCGTTAACATTACCACATGACTAATGTTTCAAAGAACTTTTTTTTTTTTACTCTTTGTTGACTTTGACTCTCTGGTATTATGGGGATAGTTAGCAGAGATGTTATATATGCGGCTAAGGGGGATTTTTTTCCCTCCAAGTTGTTTAAGATGTCAAATGATGTGGAAAATCTGAATTCTACAGTCAGATATACACGAGTATTTGTATCAAAGCAGCCAGCGCTCTGCTGACTAACTGCTGATAGCTGTTAGCTTATGTTTCCATAGGCAGATCCTTTAGGAAAGGCTGCGGCGGCCTTGCATGACCTGGTGTGCTTCCACGAGATAAAGCGTTTAAGAAAATACAAGTTTCCTTTTCTGTATAGTATAGATGCACTACTGTTTTTGTATTCATGTATGACATCATCCTCGGTTGCACAATACCTTTTTTTGTCTCCTCCACGTTCGTCTGGAGAAAGATGAAGCCAGTGCAGTGAGCTGAAGTGGTGAGAGGAAGGTCAAATACATTTAAAGTTTAAATGCATTTGAGGAAAAAATGCAGTTTGACAAGAAAAAATATGCATGAGAAATATATTTAATTTTGAAAATGTAAATTTGACCAGTTTAGACATTTTGTTTTCTATACATTAGCAATTTAATTCTTTCCTGATGTTCCCTGTGAGCGGCATGTTCTGGCCAAAGGTCCTTTTCAAGTCTCACATTACAGTTATGCTCAATTTGGGACATACAGTAAAGTACAGTGGACTGTAAGTGACTTAAAATGTACCCTCGGAGAACAGCTGTGCCCATACAGTGGAACCATTCTCATTATTAAGAAATTTCATGTAAGCTACGGAGTCTCTCTTTACTTATGTTAAATAACATTATTTTAGCTTTCGAGTCGCCTGGTGCTCCCAAGAAAACCATAGTACAGCGGCAAACATCTGATCGACAGCTGTTTTATACATCGATTAAGTCATATTTAAAGCATAAAATCATTCTCTGGTTGTTAAATTTGAGGATTTGCTGCTTTTCTCTGTTTTATATCATTGTAAACTGAACGTATTCGTGTTTTGGAAGGGCGAAGCAAGACATTTGAAGACTGCCCACTGGGCTGTGGGGAACAGCAATGGAACCAAATAATTAATGGGGGAAAATAAACAGCAGATTAAGCGATAATGAATGCTTTGCTTTTAAAAATTCACAGATACTAAAATGAGGTCATAATATATGATTTGATTATTTCACCACAAATTCCTTGATGTGTGTGTTTCAACACAGTGTCAAAAATCTTTAGGGCCGCAGTGTATGATGTGCTATTTAGTCGGCTTTACTTTCATCGCTTTATTACGTAAACCCCAGTGAAAAAATGCACTGCGTAGGCTGGAAAGAACTGTACAGATGTCAGACGTGTAAGTGGAAGTTTTACTGTGGCACAGGATGGTTCAGTCGACATCATGTGAAAGCTGTAAATAAAACTCGAGAAGAATTTTGGCTTGAGGATAGAGAGGATTTTGATAACGCTGGATTCCACAACAAAAACCAAAGACCATCAAGCCCACTTTCTCAGAGTGACAGACATCAGAGTTGATCTGTTAAAACATTCAATCCCCCCTACCCCCTTGGAAGAATGTGAGGAATTTAAAGAAAAGATGTCCAACTGTTAAACCTTATCCCTGTCTGAACCATGGTCCATATGCCTGGTGGTGCCCAGATGTTTGACACAACAGCGCAGGGGATGTATACTGCTGAGTGAAGTCCTCAGTGTGTTGTTCAGTTTGTTTGAGTTCTCAGTGGTTATAACACATCCACCGACAAAGATAACATCAGTGGTAAAAAAAAAAAACACCAGGAAGTGGTGAGCAATGGTGCGCAGAAACAGAGAGTCTTAATTGTCATAATCTGGTGCCTTTAGCTGTGGAAACATCACACCAATAAGATGCGAACAACACATTTTACAGCTGTCAATATTGCCCAGGCTCTGAATTCCTCATCACATCAAAGGAGGCAGCGTCTGCTGGCATGTCATCTGGCTGTGTGGTAAACAGCAGATAGCACAAACCAGTCTGCGGGAGTTGGTTAACCAAACGTTCACCCAGAAGCGCTTTCCTTTCTTCCCTGTTTTTTTAAATTCATTCCTTGAGCAGGATATTACGCACACAGTTGTCTGAATGAATGTTTGGGGGGGGGGGTTCATTTTCAGGAGCTGGTAGTGATGGGGGCACCGGGATCATACTACTGGACCGGGACGATCAAAGTGTACAACCTGACTTCTGACTCCTTCTACAGCCCAAACAAAGAAAACATTGACTCCCACAGATACAGCTACCTTGGTGAGAGCCTGTTCATAAGGACAGTTGTGTTGAATGTATCAGTGCAAAGAACATGTGTCTGATTATCACCTGTGTTCCCAGGTTATGCTGTGACTGCTGGACACTTCTCCTCTCCTAATGTAATAGACATAGCTGCAGGGGCGCCTCAGCACAGCGGCAGTGGAAAAGTAGGCACTTTATCTTTTGTCTCGTTTCCAGCTGCTGGATCCTCTCGTGTCGCTTGCTACAGTGATTTGTGTTTCTCCCGCACAGGTTTACATTTTCAAAATCGATGGTGCGTCTTTGGTGAAGAGTTTTCACGCCTCAGGGAAAATGGTATGAGCTTGGATGAGGTCTTATATTCCTGTTTTTAATCATTGTAAAGTAAAGCACATATTTTGCATCCAGCCTGTTTGTTAGACTTTTTCATCAGGAACAGCACAACAAACATTGTTTTACCTAACCTTCCTCAGGCATGATGTGGTTAAGTCTCGCAATGCATCGCAGACACGCTACTCTAATTGCTTTGTTGTCAGAACTGCACTGTTTATGTCTGTGTTAAGTGTTTAGACAGCGATTTAAAGAAGGAAAACACTTGCCAGAAACTAAAGCCAGGGAGGTAGCTAATGCTTTCCATTCAGAATAAAGAAAAGAAAGTCAGGGTAGCGTGTGTGAATATTCCTGTAATGTTGGTGCAGATAAGTGCTGGTGGTGCAGAAAAGGGAAATGAATCCAGTTAGAGCGTGAATCATATGTCAATCATGTGAAGTGTCTGTGATCTGACCCATTGCTCTGTGGCTCGGCTTGGTTCCAGATGGGCTCTTACTTTGGCTCCTCATTGTGTGCAGTTGATCTGAACCAGGATGGCCTGTCGGACCTGCTGGTGGGGGCACCCATGCACAGCCAGCTCCGGGACGAGGGCCAGGTGTCTGTGTACCTCAGCAAGGGAAATGTGAGTGGGATGTGTGGGTCAGTGGGAACACGATGCCATGACTTAAAGATTTATTTTACTACAGTATGTCCAGTCCCTCTCTTTAAACTGCACACGTATACATTTCTGTACTGTTATCATTGTCTGCAGTGTGGATTTATAGCTCAGCTCATGTTTGATTTCTTTCTGCTCGTGTTTGTTATCGTGATATCAGAATAAAACAGTGGAGCGTTGTGTGATTTAGCAGTGAGATTATGTCACCAACCAAGACTAAAGCTTCTGTTTGTACATTTTATATTTATGAGTTATTTTGCGATGACTGTCTATTTGGTTGTTAAATTGTTTGGCTAAAAGCCAAGTAACTGCAGTCAAGGCCAAAGAATTTTATCCGAGAAAGCTGCAATAATTTCACTCACTGTTGGACATTTCTGTTTTCTTTTGCCAAGCTCAGTATATAAACTTTTATCTTTCCTGCTGTTATTTTCAGGGGGTGATGGAGGAGGATGGTGTTTTGAGTGGCGACAATGCTTTCAATGCACACTTTGGAGAATGCATCACTGCAATCGGAGACATAGATGATGACGGATATCCAGGTCAGTTTCATTTAAGTGTTCGCTTCGGAGCTTTTGTTGCATTATTCTTCTACTCCACATTTAGGACATCTTGTCCATTTTCACTTTAAAGTTAAATTGTGATGGTTGTTTTTTTTATATATATATATATATAAATTATAAATTGTTATATATTATTGTATTTCTTATGTTTTTATGTCTTAAAGAGACAGTAAACTCCTGCCTGGTGCAACAATGGGATGACATAAATAGAAATACTTAAAATAGTGCCTCAAAACCTGTGGGTATGGACTCCTTTCGGGAGTCACAACATAAATCTGTGGGGCTGTGAGATGATTCATAGGAACATAAATAAGAAAAGGCCATCTTCTGCTACAATTTTTTTGTTTGTTTTACTTTTCTTCTTCTTAGTCTTTGGCAGATTTTACCACTTTATGCCAGAAACAATAACTCAAAAGGAGAAAATCACTCTTTAAATGACCTGCGCTCACAACTGATAGACACCTGAAACCCGTGTCAGCGGGTCACAAGCAGACACTGATTTACTCTAAGTGGTCAAAAGCCAAAATGGGTGGGAACGACTGATTTAAAGGACCACACTAGGGGTTTAAAATGTTCGAGTCCATTAAACACAAATCACTTGTGTTTTACAGTAGTGCTGACCAATTTTACAACCAGGCTGCAGGTTTTAAGCTTCACTTCCTACCTTGCAGTCAGCCACTGTTTTTAATTTATTTCCCTATGGTAGCCATCGCACTGACCATATGTGAATTGTACTTTTTTTGCTCTGTTGTTGCTGAAGTTTGATTATTGAGTTGTGGTGCGTTAGGAGTCTTTTAAAATTGTCTTGATGAACCAGCTTCCACAACACCAACCAAAAACAAATCTTATACATTTTAGTCACAAGTCTCAGAGGTCCTTGAATGCACCATGAAAATAACTACTGGTACTGTTCTTTAACCACTAAACTTTCTCTGGGCATGTCAACCGTTTGTAGCACTGGAGCCACTGGTGAGAGGTCAGAACTCAGATGAGGGTTGTTTTTCATATATATAAGTCTTGCAATGGCCCTCCAGTGGTCTATGAACCTTTAATCCAGGCAACGGCAACCACTTGACAATAATATTTAGTGCTATTAGTATGTCATTGTCATAGTCAGAAAGCTATTTCCGCTGTCATCTGGCAAGTAATAAAGTCACACAGTTTATATTCCTCGCATGAGCCCACAAGCAAATGTTGGCCGGGTTGCGACGCTCAGTAGGTACAACAAAACCCCTCATTTTCACAGACATTTTGTTTCGATTATCCTGCGGTGAGGAGGATCTTTAGAAAATATTGCCCTCTCTCACCCTTTTGTGCACATCCAGACACAGACCAAATTATCCACACGCAGAGACGTACATTTACACTGTCTGTTTTCCTGGCACTCGCACGGCTTGGCTCAGAGGGCGCGACTTGGCGTCCGTCTCACACTCAAGGCTGGAAGTTGCTGCCCGGTTTCATCTCCGTGTGAAATACGCCTCAAGGCTTGCAGCCTGGCACATTGTGTGTGTGTATGTGTGTGTGTGTGTGGAGAAAGATGCCAGCTGGGAAGTATAACTCATCTTGTAACTAGTCACTTTTAGAGTGTCGAAAGAGCCGAATTTGCTTGCCGACTGACAATTTGTTATTTACAACTATACTGCTACCATTTAATTTGAAATATATGCTGTAGAAATCACAATACCCATTTGGTTTCACTAACAAATTACTTGTTTTATTCTACCTCAAGATAATGAGTTAATTATTGTGTGGTATTTGCTAAAAAACGTCCATTCTTTTACCATTTCTGCTGTGGTATGCTGCCCTTCATAGCATGGAAGTGTTTTGGTTTATAAAAAGAAAGTTTATATATGGACTTGCTATGGAAATAGGATAAGGAGACGTTGTTTCAGTGCTCTCGCCAGCACTTTATAGTCTTGTTTCCACTCTCTCAGAGGTCGCACAAGTTTTTTACGGCCACTAACAACACTTAATTGTCTATTAAGAGTCTTACTGTAACAGCTTGTTTCCCAGGCACTGGCCAGCTGAAAGTAAACAGGTCAATGAAAGCTTTGGTACACTTTCACAAACACACACAGTCATTGATGAAAAATTGAACATTGTCCTCCATTTGTCTGTTCAGATGTAGCCATAGGAGCACCTAAAGAGGATGACTACGGAGGAGCTGTTTATATCTACCATGGTGATGCCACAGGGATCATCAGCAAATACTCCATGGTAAGAATTTATCCTCAGACAACAAACCATGCAAAGGAATATCACAATGTGATTCTCTTTTGCCGCGTTTCTCGGTGTAGTCTCCACAGCTTCACCAACGCATGCACAATTTTTATGAAAACCATGTGTTCACCTTGTGTATTGACACAGTAGCTGTTGAAGTAGCTGAGTAATGTGTGGTAAAGTCGCAGGTGGTGATACACAGAAAGACCACCGCAGCTCTGAATGAAGCACAAGCAGCTCTTCATGGGTTTCTTCTTACTTTACGAGTGTCTACAAAGTATTTTAATGTTTAAAATCACCCTTTTAACCACCGCATGCAGGAGTACATCATCACTACTAGGATCTTTTGCATTCAGCCAATTTTAATTCACTTTCTCAGTGGATAAATCACTACTTCCTCTGCTCTCAATCTACTTCAGAGTATTATAAAGGAATTGTTTAAAGTTGCCCTCAGAGTACAAAGCTAGAAGGAGGCAACTAACTAACTTAGCATAAAGACTGAGAGAAACACCTAGCCTTTGTTCAAAGGTGAAAAAGTCCACCTACTAGCATGTCCGTGTTTGTTTTATCCAGACAAAAACGTAAATGTAAAAACGATAAGTTGTAGTTTTACAGGGAGTTTCATTTTGTAAGTATTTCAGCAGCCTGATGCAGTGACTTTAACTTGTACACTTGTTTGTGTACAAATTAACCAAACATGATGTAATACATACTGTAGGTGTGTCTTTGAATTCTGGAGAGGCCCAGGCTAGCTCTTTACAGTCTTAATTCTAAGCTATCAAACATGTCATTTAATGTGAATCTGTAAAAGCAAGGCCTACTATTCCATGAAAAACAAAAACAAATCACACCTTGTGCTCGTTTTTTCCATGTTTGCTCACATGTGTTATTTAAAGGCTTGTATCGTCTGTTACAGAAACTGTCTGGGCGCAGTGTTAATCCTGGTCTGCAGATGTTTGGCCAGTCAATCTCTGGCAATGTGGACATGGACGGCAATGGATACGCAGGTACGGTCATACCAGATTAGATGAAGACTTGAAAGGTTTTCCTCACTAAGATGAAAACATCCCATAGGAAAGGATGAGATTATTAAATATTTGTTTTTATTTTTTACCTCCATGGTTTTTTATTTCTCATTCTGATGCAACAGCAGCGCAAAGACGCGTGATAGAGGCATCTTGTTTACTGCATTCCATTCAGACTTAGGCAGCATGACAGCTAAAGACCTCTGTGCATTGTTCTGGATTTGCAGGTATAAAGAGCGCTGTCAGCAGATGTTGCAGTAATATCATAACCTCTGTATTTCCACATTTGCAGATGTCACTATTGGTGCTTTCATGGCAGACAGTGTGGTGCTGCTGAGGTGAGTGACTGACTCATTCTCTGTGACACTTGCAGTATGTTTTTCTACCTCCGAGCCGTTTTAATGGCCACTTTCTCTCCCACACTGTGTTCCTGTGCCGGTTTATGTGGTTGTAGGACCCGGCCTGTCATTACGGTGGATGTCTCCATCTTCCTGCCCATGTCCATCAACATCTCTGTACCGCAGTGCCACGAAGGCCCCCAGAACCTAAACTGCTTCAACGTCACCATCTGCATGCGTTTCCGCGGAAGACAGCTGCCCGGGCAGATAGGTGAGGATAAATGCTGACAAAATAGTCCACACTAAACTACCTGAGAGTAATGTTACTTGCACAGTCCTCCTGCTCTCACCCCGTGAAACCAAAACATATTTCCACAGTACCAAGGAGTAGGTTAGCTAAGCAAAGAATAGATTGTATATATGGAAAAGCTGAATCATGTTTTAGTGTTTGTGGTTTAAGGGAATAGTTTGATATATTGGGAAACATGTTTAGAGAGTTACAAGTCTAACACCACATGTCTGTGTGCAATTAGTATGGAGCTAGACCTAGGTGGGGATTAGTTTAGCTTAGCATAAAGACTTGAAGCAAATGGGAAGCTAGCCTGGCTCTCTCTAAAGTAAAAAAAAAAAAAATCTCATTTGTTTTAATCCGTACAACCAGAAATGTGAAAAGGACAAGTTGTGGTTTGACAGTTGTGTTTCTTGGCTACCAACGTCCAGACACAGTGACTTTCTTAAAAGTGAATCTCAGCCATAAGTCTTGGTAGGTATGTGTCTCCAGTGTTAAACAACAATAAACCCCTGCAGATGCAATATATTATGGTCATTTTGTGTTTTGGGGAAGTGAAATTCATATGCCTTTTAACTTTTATTCACTTAAATGTGGAAAATGTGTAAACATGATCACTCGGAGCAATTCTCCTTCTTCATGCTTGGAGACGGTCAGTGTGGTTAGCCTTTGGCTGGTGGCTGTGAGTGTGTTTGGCCGATGGTTTACCCTCCAGCCTTTGCTAACAGGCTCGTGGGTGCGGTGCCTGTCGAATGTTGAGGTGCAGTCTTGTTCCAGTGTTTGGGTGTGGTCATTCACAGCCCCCCAGGGGAGCAGGAGCCCTGTCGTTACGTAATGACTATGTCCTGGCTCGCAGGAATAAAGCCTCTCTGTTTAGATGTCTGGCGAACACCATGGAAACTGCAGCACCATGTGTTTGGTGACTCCCATAATGAAACCTTCCTTTGCCTCCTCTGGAGTGAGCTCATGGCGTTCCCTCTGTTAGACAGAGGAAACAGTTAAGCTTTGGTCCAACCCGGGTGTGTTTGCCACCCTTCCCACTGTTTTTACCGGCATGACACCCTCTTGAAGCAATTACTACAGACTGAGGCTGATTCATTCAGAGGAATGGATTTTAAATGGCCAGAGGCACATATATGGTTTTCTCGGAAATGTTGGTAATGTTTGACTTCACGCTTATTTCTCAATGCAAAATACATTTGAAGTTGCTCTGTGTCCCAGTGTCACTAAAGCCAGGGGTGGAACCAACAGGAATGTTGTAACTGAAATGTTTTCTTTCACAGTAATACTAGTCCTAGCTGGAAAATTCATTTCCCTTTTTGTCCATTCTTGTCTGCTCACCTTTAAGCTCTGGAAAAGGCTATTTTTAGTTCATAATGTAAAGATCTTCTTTACGATTTTGCCAACTTGTGACGGGAAGGTTGTGCCAAAGCCAGTGCTAAGTCAGTGTTTATCATAGTGACAAACCTATGAGCACATTATATTAAATCTACTTAAATTAGCGCTGTTTTCATTACACAGCACCAGACAAAGAGCTCTTGTTTAGTTAAAGTAATATCAGATGATTTGACCAAGAAATGCCAAACATGTTCCCATCTTCCCTCTGACTTGAATTCATTTTACTGCGACAAGCGATAATTTATTTTTTTTCCCATGTTTTGATGGCAGTTAGAAAACCAAACCCTGCATACTTTAAGTGTTTCTCAAGATTATCTTTACTCAAAGAACCATCGCTGTCACTTGATGTCATGTGTGACAGTATTTCTGTTTCTTCTTGTCAGAGTTGCTGTATAACTTGACAGCTGATGCGGATAAGCGACAGAAGAGCCAGCCTTCGCGGGTGTACTTCACTCAGAGCGGATCTCAGATCAGCCAAATCAGCCAGCAGATCAGCCTGGACATCAACCGGGAGGAGTGCCAGCGCTACACTGCCTACGTGAAGGTAAAGTTGGATTTTCTGGAACTAAAGCCGGCTGTGTTTGTGTTGGGTTGTTGTCCATGTGCTGCTCATGTCCTCAGCTGATCTTTCCCATGGCCTTGTGGACCCATGCAATGTTGATGTATGATATGAGCTAAAGTACTCTGTTTTCCTTTCTCATCTATTTGTAATTTTTGGTTGGAGTATGAAAGTCCAAAGTTGGAACATCGATATTAAAATGTCAGAATAAAGTAAGGGCCATCGCGTATCTCATTGTGGTGTAAGAGCAGTGGTTGCTGTAGCTGAAGGCTACGGATCAACAGGCATCTGCTGGGAAGCTCTTTGTGTCACCCTGCTGTGTTAGGTTAAAGGTAACAGTCAGGCACTTGATGGTTCGTGAAACCATGCTGCCCAAATGTGCGTCTGCTGAAACTGACAGAAACAGGAAACAGAGTCTCCTTTGTCATTGCATAGTCCCTCTATTGTGTTCCTCTGTGATTTAGCCGCATAGCCTCAGCGAGGGTCCTCATCCTGAGGGCACCATCCATGTTTCACCTCCGCTAATACGGAGGCCCAGTGCAGGCCTGTAAATTTCACTGGCATTCTTAACTGTGCTCTCCAGGCGTTTTCACTGTGGGAGGCTGAGCTGCCGACTGAGGGGGGCTGTCATTACCGCGCCTGCCTCTCTTCCTTCGGCCGTTCAGACTATAATGAGTGTATATCACATAGGGCAGTTGTAGCAATAAGCTCCATTATTCATCACAGGATACACATCACAGTTATCAGTGAGGTCTGGCATGTGTTTTTCCAGGCTCTTCAAGTCATCCTGGATTGAAGAATCTAACATTTCAAATTTAATTTTCACTTCTCTCTGTCTGAGTTTCAACACACAGAACTTTAACAGAAGGGTAAGACATGTAAAATAGTGTTTCTGCCCAAAGTAAATCTGACATTTCAACACTTGAACCAAACATCTTTAGGTTTGTGGGTGGGCAAGTGAATTATCACTCAGTGGTAGCTCATAGCTGCCACATATCTGTGGCATCTCTCTAGCTGTGAGATAAACACACTTATACTTTAAGTGCCATCCATCACGCCAGATCTTGCTTCAGAGAGAAGACATATTTTGCAGCTTTCTTGGTTAGTTCAGGCACTAATGTACTAATAAAATGACATTGTTAAGGGAATAGGTCTTTTATGGGAAATCTGGGAAAATTTTAGAAAATAAACGTATTTGCTTTAATGCCATGAGTGAGATGAGAAGTTTGATACCACACTCCATAGTATGTCTGTTTATATATGTAAGCTGGAGCCAGGAGGCAGGTAGTTTAGCTTAGCATAAAGACTGGATAGATAATTCTGTTTACAGATGACGAGTGTCTTTAGGGTGACTTTATTTAGATCACAATTCATCTTTCATCTGTAGACGTATTTGAATTGGCTTGACTGAGGTGTAAAGTGCAGCATGGTTGATACTCCAGCTGTGTGGATTATTATTTCTTCTATATGAATTCCACTTGCTCAGCGGCTAAAACCTGAGGTGAGATTCCCAGAGTTACCAAGAGCTGAAGAGCCACACAGGACGGCAAAGGTGTGGTGCCCAAATTACAACCTTACCATACTGTTTACAGACTGGATAACCTTAGATATGTATGAAAAGTAAAGAGGATACAGATTATGACCTAGCATGATAACTGTCTGCCATGATTCATCATACACCATGTGTTTGTCCTAAACTTGAGAGAAGAGCTAAAGAATCACCATAATCAGAGGTGATCTGGCTCTAGTCTGCTTGACCAATCGCATCATTTATCTTCCTCATGTGTCTGCCCACATGCGCCAGTCCTCCCATTCCCCAGAAGAGGTATGCTAATGGAAACCAGCTGGTTGCCAGACTGCATCCTCAAGGGATTGTGCACCCCCGCTCCACACTTCTCTCTGCTAAAACATACAGTGAAAACACAAGACCGAGGCTAGCATCACAGCAGGACGCTGAGCTGCTGTTGTGTCAACTGGAGCTGCATGTTGGCGCTGCTGATGGAAAACCCTCACGTCAGGGTTGATTGCTCAAACCCCTGATGCATGAGGACGAGTGGAAGGCCACGAGCTATTCTGAGCCGCTCTCACGTTTGTAACTCTGCTGACCATCTGTCGACCCCATTTGTTGACTTTATAAATTGTATAAACACTTTTAAAGGACCTCAGTTAAGAGCTAAACTTAATAAGGTGCTGTTAAAGTTGCATTTGCTCTACATAGTGTACATGCAGCAACAGGGCTGGAAGAGACACGCTCGATTTTCACCATCTGAAATCAAGTAAAAATCTGGAGCAGCCACTCAGTAAATCATGTAGTGTTGAGAACACAAGGGCATAACAAGAGTTATTCAGAGAGCACGGAGTACAGAAGCTAATAGTTCAATCTCTAACTTTTTTCAAGAGTAATTCCTCCCAAAATTATGCAAGTCTTTCATGTTGATCATTTTAAACATGTTTTCATTGGCATCGGCCTACAGCATACCAGCCCTCCAGATGTTCTTTGTTTGGTTATTTTTAGCTAAATAAACTTCATGCAGGCTTTTACTTCAGTTGTACCTCACATGTAAGAAAGAGAAAACAGTTCCTAGCACTGACGACTGATGAATTATTGTGGTTGTTTAGAGGTGCTGTGCGTGAGCCCGCAATGAGTCATTTAACGGGAATCACCAATTTCAAGCAGAAATTCTTCAGTTTGATGTGTTGTATTAAGTAATTTTGTACATGCTGGTATGTTATCCCTCCGTGGTATGGTAGTGCCTCAACTTATTGTGCCACCCACAGCACTTGTAGTGAAATAGCTTGAAGGTTTTGAATATTATTCATGTTCAACTGGACGCCACAGCAATTAAACTTAATCACTGTGGCGTCAATGACAGGAACTGACTTGTTACATGAGGACATACTTATAATTACTGCATACTAAGCCTACTTATCTTATATAGGAGGAATGGCAAGTTGATGAGTGACCAGGGCAGCTATACTAGCGGCCTTGTACTGGCTGTACAGCAATGCTTTGAGCAAAATGCTAACGGTTAGTATGTTAACATGCTTGTAGTGACAATGTTGACATGCAGACGTTTAGCAGGTTTAACGTTTACAATGTTAACCATCTTACTTTAGCATGTTAGCATGCTAAGATTTGCTCACTAGCACTTCATCAGAAAGTCTAGCTGAGGCTGAGTGTGTTTGGTTTTGCAGGTATTTAGTCATGAATCGAAGTACTTTTTGACAATTTTTACATGATCCACATGATCCATCCAAAAATGTCAACCTCATGGTGGCGCTAGAGGAAAAATCACAGGAGGTATTATGGATACACCATGTGGGAGGCATAAATTTTTGTACAAAAGTATAAAATCTGTCTAATTTTGTTGATATATTTGACTCTGTGCTCTGTTTATCTATATATCTTTGCTATATGTTGAGTGGAGGAGTGCAACAGGTGTAATGTCAACATTACTTGCGACATATGTCTTATTATAAACTGTAAAGCATTCGTTATTGATTGTGTCAAGCACTATTTGGTTCCAGACTTGCTTTTACTGCTCACTTGGCTTTGATTTATCGCTTGTCTTCATAAACAGGTTTTAAGTATTCCTTTGATCAATGTTCTGCACTTCTTTTGTGATCACATCTCACATGGCATGGCATGTTTACATCTTTGGCAATTTATCTATCGTCATATATGCATTTTTACTCCAGCAGTCCCATCCCTGTGCACTACACGTGAGCCTTGAAAACATGCCAAGAGCCAATTCCATTTCTGGTCATGAGTGGTATTGTGTATCTCCGTAGATACATTGCAGTCTCCAAGGAGGAGCTAAAATAGGCAGTTAAAGCTGTGCCTGTAACAGTTGTCTGTTTAATTTAGCTTGTAAAGTATCCTGCTCACTTTCCCCCTCTCTTTCCTCTGGCCTATATTTTACTATGTGCCCTATATCTCATGTCCCCCTAACATTTGCTTGGCACCACTGGGGTATTTTAAGGTCCATCAAACTTTATTCTGATGACTGCTTCTGTTCTGTTCTGAACAGCTATCTGCCAAAGTTAAATGCACCGTGGCCATCACCATTCTCATATATCAACGAATGGAAAAAAACAAAGCCATGTTGGATTTGAGTAATACAATGCATGAGATTTGCCTGGGATGATGATGATAGTGTAGGAAGTTACAGAAGGAAGCAGGTTCTCTGTAGTGTTACCTCTGCAAATTCAATTGAAAGGAGGTAATGCTTTAACCTACATGTGAGTCTGCTTGTTAGCATCACACTGTACCTCATTCATATCTCATTTGGCTATATTTAGTGGACAGATCCATCTTTGACGTGCTATATTTTGCCTGGAAGGCAACGACAAAGATTTACAAGTCAGAGAATAAATACATGCTATTAAAGGTTTGTGTTCTGGTGTGTCATCTCAGGTTCATTGATAAAGTGCAAGGTCTACTAATACAACTGCTATTTTTGTATGTAGTTATACCATTACATGCTTCCTGTATCCACAACCCATTCTTCAAAATAGTCCATAGTAGAGCTGAAATGATTAGTTTTGATCATCGCGTAATCATTGAAGTTTGTCTGCGCAATGGTGAGATGGGCTTCCCATTAAAGACAGCAGAAATGCTTTTATTCTGTTATAATTGTAGCACTTGGAGCAAATCAGATGAAGTTTCATGTACCTGCATAATTATTGCAATTGTTGGGTTGTATCCACATGGTTGAATACACTGATTGTAATTTGCATCAGCTAAATTAATGTAATGAGATATGTTACCAGTTATTTTATTGAGGTAAAAATGCCCGTAATGTGCCACTTGCAGCTTCTCATGTGAATATTTGCATGGTTTCTTCTTCTTCTACAGTAGTAACACGATATCTTTGTTTCGGACAAAAGAAGCAACATGAATACCAATTTGGGCTCTGAGAACACCTTTGTAACATTTCATAGACATAGCTGTAATCATGAAATGATTGGCTGTATAATAGATGAAAATGACATTGTTTCTAATTGACACTGACCACTAAATTCCCATCCTACAAGGCTAAAACAAAGTTTAATCTTAATAATCTTAAATAGTTGCTTTGCCTTAATGGATATAGTGCCAGATAAGAAGTTTGGTGCTCAGGACATGATTGTCATTCCCACAAAACTGAGTGTCCTATGCTTTCCCATGATTGACAACTTTGCGATGTAAAGCATTTGAACTGCACTGTGCAGTGAAACCCACTAAAGAAGTCAAAACAAATATTAAAAATCATCGACACAAACTGTTTGACCTTAGTGTGCTCTCCACAGACAAACAGGAAACCCTGGAGAGTATGGCGGGGCAAGAGTTCCTGTTACAGCATCCCCAAGAATCTCCTATAAGACCCAGAGCCTCAACTCTGTCTGGCACGTGGAAATCCAGAGCCGGGCCGCTGCCACACTGCCTGCTTTGTTTGCCTCTTTACAGTTCAACAGAAATGTGCCATTCCCTTGATGCCGTTCTCCCGGTTTCATTTACCTCAGGCCAAGAGAGCTGATACAATGAAAGTATATAGCAGGAAGTTAATCAAATCCAGCTGGATTCTGTTACACATGGCAGCCAGTCAAGCAGCTTTTTATAAAGAATATAATGAAAAAAAAAAAACTTGAGCAGTGCACTGCAATGATAAATCGAATGGAAAATGTCATAGGAACGGTCGTATAAATAATTTCAGCTGAGTGCTTTGTCTGCAAGTATTAATGTTAATAACATTTACTGGGTACTAAAGAAGAGCTATTCAGGTTAATTTTAGCTCAGGGTAATATTTTGGTCAGGATTTCCCTACATGGTTGTGCCAGAGTGAACGTTAGACAGTTCATCTCCAGGCTTGTTTTGGGAGTGAACAGCCAGCAGACTTTTGTTTTAGTAAAACTAGTCACATTTTTTCTCATGAAGTTCATGTAAGTGACCTGCTCTGTGTTGTTTCCATAGTAAATCCATCGTTGTTACTCATATCAAGACCGACCGAAGGTCGGGCAAATTTGATGATTTGTTGATTTTGGCAGCTATGCATGCCGGGCAAAATGTTTCCGCAGTCTTTTGGCCGCTTTACTGCCACACGATGCCACCGCAAGGCAACATAATGGGTGGCCAAGTCTGACCACAATGAAAGAGTTTCTCTTGCCATGTTTCCCACATCCACTGCAGGGGAAATATGTATGTGTGTACGGGTGTTCAGTGTATGCGTGTTGCATGTCAGAAGTGCTGCCTGTGATGGGGCCTTTGCTTCACCGCACAGGATAAGACAGCATGGCTGTGATTACTTCATCACTTGGCATTTCCATGGCGCTTCCTTAACGACCTGGCAGTGACCCCGTTATCATTTCCCACTACTTGACCCATTTGTTAATATTAGTGCATATTCCTAATGTAGTAGCGTCAACATCAAACTCTGCTTCCTGTATAAACAGGAAAGATCTGCCTCAAAGGAAGTGGTATATACACAAGATAGTTGTTTATATCCAGAGGAGACTTTAACCTGCCCTCATCAGGTGGATATGACAAACTTGTGTTTGCATGCTGTAGTTTTATCGGGAGTTTGTCTTAAAACAATGGCTCCAACAATAGCAGTGAAGTAAAAGTGCCCCAGATTTTGTGCACAGTGACGAAATCAGCTGCAGGAAGCATCTGGAGACCTCCTCTATCGCCAGGATGGAACAGACTTAAACACATGCAAACAGAAACACAATGAACTCCATGTTGAATCTGCACATTTTGAGCTATCTCATCTAGCAGCGTTTTTTTTTTTTTTTTTTTTTTAAATAGATTGAAATAGCAATTTTCAGTAATTGTATGTGTATTACAGTTTAGTGTTGCTGAAAGTGTCACAGCAGGATGCACAAATCAACAACTGTGAACTGTGAATCTTTATTTATTTTATTTTGGCAAATGTACTTGCAATTAATTCTGTAAGAGTGCAGATAACAAGCTTCCTGTTTATGTACTGAGACGGTTTATCAGGATGTTGAAGTTACTCAGTGACAGGAAGTCTTGTTTCTTTCAAAGCAGCAACAAAATATAACTCAGTAGAAATACAGGAGAATGAGTTTATGACAGTTTGGTGCACAAAATTTATCCTCCACCACTTTGGTTGAGAGTCACCAATCTGAAATCATTGTGAAAAGTATTGCCTGTTATGGAATTTTCTATCCTTAGTTTACACGAGGTCACGTGTGGGCCTTGATGTCCTCTGCGGTAATAATTGTTTGCTTTGATTGGGAATAGTAGGTGCCAGTCTATCTCAACACTGTGGTGGCCAGGGTCGAAGAAATCTGGTGCTGCCCGCTCAGATATAATAGTAGCTTGCCATTAACATTGCGTAAACAGACGTCTGTGTCTCCAGACTAGAATATGACACAATGACACCGTCCTTGGTAAAAACATTCTCTTTAACTAATTCTGGGTGTATAGTATTTGTGGTGTTATCTTGGGGTTTAAAGTCTATCTACCAGCACGAGTTTGGCAGAACGTGAGACCGACTCAGGCACTTCTGATGCATTATGAGAGTGTCTCTAATTCTCCTTGATCAAGCGTCAATAAATAATTCAGCATAAGACATCAGAGGCTCCTGAACACTTTCTGAACTCCTGACTTCACCATTGACCCTTGACTTCAGCAATTTCGCCACAACAGTGCCCTTTTAAGTCACATAATGCATCGTGTTGTTTGAATGTGTGAAACAGTTATGACACTGCATATATTCAGTGATGCCACTTTTTTTTTTCCTGGGTAGTAGTATTAGTGTTCAATCATTGCTGATATATACAGACATTACGACTAAAGCCACCTATTTGATTCCCAGTTCTCAAGACGCCAAACTGCTTTCTTAAAAGGACCTCATCTGGATTCTTCCTTTTTTTTCCAGCTCTAGGTTTGTTTTGCTTCTTAGGCGAGCCATGAATGTGTCCTTGTGGTGACTCTATACTCGCCAGTCAGGTTACAATAGAGATAAACAAAGGGTTAAAGGTCGATAGACATCATGTTGACAGGGGAGCCCTGGGTTGAGAATTTGGAGAATGAAGAGGCAATAACATTTTAGACTAATTTCCTTTCAGTTTGCTCCTGTTGCAGCTGAATTTCCAGAGCTCAACTTTACGGCTTTGGGGTCATTTCAAGAGTGTAAAGCCTTGTACTCTCACACGTGATGTAGTAATGATACTGGAAATAGCACAGAAGCAAACAATGTGTGAAAAATATCACAATGTAGGAGATGAATGAGGAGGAACTGAGCTATGCGGGAACACATCTGCGTATTTATAGGTGGCTGGCTGGATTTCAGATCCAGATATTACACTAATACAGCTATAGTTAGCATTGGCGTTAAATCAAGTTGTTGCTGATAGAAGGTGGTAAAAATAACACGCTGATGAATTTGGTATGTTTGAGCAGCAAACCTCTTCCATCTGCTAACTTCCACCAGGGAAGTGAGGCACCTTTCTCTCCTCCTTTATAAATCCCAGCTGTGGTTTTAACTGTCCAAGGGTCAGATGTTGAATGCCTTCTTCATGATGCATTCGAGACCATAAAGGTTTCCTGTAATTTGTGTTTACGTGAACGTTGTTTTAAAAAGCAATAAATTCAATACACTCAGATTCTCCAAGGCGTAAGAGATGTATATCTCCTTATCTGCACCCTCGGGATCTTTACTGAGGAGAGACATTTTACTGAAAGTCTGAAGCAAACAGGTGTGTGTTTCTGTTTGTGTGTTTCAGAGGAAAGTTGGTGTGTGAGGTGAGATTTTGAATATTATGTGTGCACTTCCCACGTCCATGCTGTGTTAAGGGCAACATGGTATTTAATGGTGTTTATCTGTGATGTGGCTTCATGCATGACAGTACAGATGGTACACGTTTCCTGTCAGTTAGGTGATGGTCCTTCTCTGTTTTAGCTGGGAGGAAATATGTTTTTTCTCATGGGAGACATTAGAACACACCGCCATACCTAACAGCACTCTGTCTTGCTAAAAGTTAAAAATTTAGTTGATTTATAGTTTCCCGGAAACGGTCCAAAATTATATTCAGGATTCAGTGTTCTGCCTTTGAACATGTTGTTTCATTATTCTCTCATGTTCTTTGTATTTGTTTGGATGTCGAGGCTATAGGAGATTTTGAAATTAAAAGGAATTCTTAATTAAATTTCTGATCAGGCAATAGCAATGATGGATGATCCTCGCAAATGCATCATCAAACTGGACATAAATCATGAACGAAGTGGAAACATGAGACACTAATGATTTAAAATGGGGGGAGGGTACGGAGGGAGAATGGAGGGAATAAGTTCAGAGTTAGAAATGAAGGAGAAAACACTGCAGATCCAAACTGCATGACTTCATGATCATGTGACAGATTTTAATTATTCCCAAAATGCCACAGTGACCAGAGAAACATTCACAAATGTGAGTCAATTTCTTTGTGCGAAAAGTTGATTGTAGCCAAGGACACTCCACTGTTTACTGAAAACACCATTCACAACCCTGTAAACGGACTAATTTGTGTTCATTTCTAACTAAATTAGCTTAATAAGCAGAACTATCCCCGGAGTAGCTCTCAGTAATAATAACATATTTGCTTTCTGGACAAGACACAGTGTACGATAAGCTCTTAAACCCTGCTGTTCCCTCTTTTGAAATGCTTTGTCAGTTTGATCTCTTTCTGGACACAGTGTGTTTTGATGCACAACAGGTTTGTGGAGCGGCACCGTGTGATTCATCAGGTTGCTGACTTATGCTGGATGGACATCTGAGAATCATTGCCGCTACTACTAACATCAGACAGGCTGAAATATTTTCCAGTGGTTGGAGTAAACATGGCTCATGTTGAATGAGAACAGTTTTCAAAAGCATACTGCATATATTTTGTATGACTGCTAGTCTGACATTTTCAGATTACTCAGAATGATTTGGTTTTGGACAGGCTGAAGGTATTAAAACCCAAATGGATTTTTTTGTTGACTTGTAACTTTCTTTAACCAGACTGGCCATAAAGAACATCGTTACATTCACTGACTCATGTCATTGTTTCAGACATGACATCTTGTGTAAATTGGCTATTTTTTTATAATAACAATCTATCAAATGACAATGTGAAAAGTATGTGATAATGTGTAAGAGGTAGCTCATAATGAGGAGCTTCATATTGAGTTTCGGCTCATTGTTAAGCTGTCCTAACTGTTTTGGTTCACTCTCATAGCATAGACAGCAGAGCAGTTAGCGGCTAACGAGCCAGATATTTCCCTCAGGAGTTGGTAAAGACTAAAAATGTGAGTAAATATTG
Organism: Protonibea diacanthus; assembly: GCA_028641955.1. Classification (NCBI taxonomy): domain Eukaryota; kingdom Metazoa; phylum Chordata; class Actinopteri; family Sciaenidae; genus Protonibea; species Protonibea diacanthus. The sequence goes on from CM053989.1 coordinate 15,628,540, forward strand.
GACTTACATTCACCAGAAACCAGAATCCAAATCAATTCTAATGTTGCTCCCTAACTTCTGGGCTTTATATGGTGATTATATGTCAGTGTTGGGTTTACAGCTTGTTCTGCTGCCACCAAATGTCCAGAAAAGCAATTGATAGTAAAATAACACAAACACCTTATTTTAAATGATAAACCAACAAAGGCACAATGGTGGGCACAGGAACTGAGCAGTCAGGGCGTACATGGTTAAAGTACCAAAACAACAAGAGGAAAAGCACATAAAGAACATAACAGTAAAGAAGTTTAGATGCAGCTGCAATCATTCTGAGTGGTGACAATGTCCTTAAAGGAAGTTATTTGAATTTTGTTTTCTAAATATTCCCCCAACAGCAGTCTGAACTGCTGAGCTGTTCCTTGGGGGATTTTAGCAGGATGTAAAGGGCAGCTATTAGATACGAGTGAAGTTTTTAGCAGACCAATCGTGTCAGAAGAAGAATGAAAATTCTGTTAAATATGAGTATGACCCATGGGATTTGTTGTGTTTGATCTTCTCTAGTTTGAGATTGCAGTTTTGTCATTCCAGGAAGCTATTTTGAAAAAACAGGGTGCAGACGCCTGACCTTACTACCATTACGTATGACCAGAAAGCTTTAGGAGCATGAGGATCATTTTCAATTCAACAATTGGACGACACTCTTTCCTACTCCTACACAGATTATCGTTCTAGCCTTCCCAACATCTGGTAACTTATTCTGAGCTGAGCAGCTGCTATAGTTTGACCTGTAGTCAATCTGGCAGAAAGTTACACACTTAAAACTTTTGCAATTGTCTCACTTTTACGCTTTTTTCAAGGACATGTTGTAGATAAGCTGTTTAAGTGCACGTCTGCCATATGCTACAGACATTAATGTAAATAAGTTCAATTTCAAGTTGTCTCCTTGGGTCTGAGTATACACACGTTACCCCAACCTTTGACAGGCTGAATTCATTCATCACTTAACTAAAAGGCTTTTTCCACTGAATCTGAGGTTCCCTGGCGTTCAGACCTTGAATGAAATAGCCTCAACCTGCAAGTCATCCAAACGTCCATTGTCCTAAAAAGGACTGCTGTGTGTGTGTTTCCCTCACGAGTGTATAAAGACTTCCCATGGCCAGGCTTAAGCTATATGCTTTTGAGGGAATGGTTTGGCTGAGAGGGGGAACTCGTGTGCATTTCAGCCAAGCATGAGGCATTTAAACTGAGGATCAGAGCCTTTTGCAGCCTGACGTCAGCCTCCCCGCACCCACCATGGCGGAGGGACAGCTTGGTGCATTGCCATCTTGTTGATCAGATTAACATGTGGGAACCATAGCTTGAAACACAAGCTCTAATACAACTCAACTAGAGTTCGGGGTGAAATCTGTAAAATATGTTCAGCTAAGTCAGATGAATTCATACAGTAGCAGCGTTTGTGCTCCTAAAAACATGCAAGCATGAAGTATGGCTGTGCAACTGAGTCATACAGGCAGCAGTCAGGGACATGAAGGGGAAAGAATAGATGATAAGGTGGGAGTTATGATCTGCTATACCAAATAAATGGGTCCTGCGTGTGAACATAAACATTCAGATAGTATATTGGCAGAAAACTTGTTCCGCAGAGAGGGGGTGTTGTAGGTGAAGGTTTGATTCCCAGTTGTTTTCTTTCAAAACATGTAGAGTGGCAAGCTGTCCTCCATCCTGTGCACTCACTATATGTATATGCATACAGGCAGGAAGACTTTGCATCAAGTGTGTCGTAAAAGATCCTAACTGCTGTAACATGCAGATTTTTTCGACCTATTTACAGTTTCCAAAGTATAGTGGGAACTGCTGGAAAACAGCTACTTCCCGCTGAGTTTGCTGGCATCTCTACAGTATGACTGGAACCAATAATAAGTAATTTTGTCCATGGGATGATGAGAGGGTTCAGACCATTTTCAAGTGACCATGCAGGAAATGTACCTTTTTTTTATTGTAGTATTGCAGTCTTTCCCTCTCTAAGCATACTATAAATTGAATCCTTCATCTTGTTTAAAGTCACCATGTGCAGGATATGAAAATCTCAGACTTTGGCACCCCCAGTGGTAGTATCAAAACAGACAGAAATACCCTTAAAAGAATCATGTGACCTATGCTAATATGCTAATAGTAACCAGGATTTTTTTTATATTTTTCTTCAAACAAAACCTGCCTGACATTTTAGACTAAATGGGGGATCTGGCCATCTTGTTGATGTCATTCTCAGTCAGCTTGGAAGCTAGGAGTTCTCATGATTATCAAAGAAATTTGCAGATTTATTGTGTTGTTTCTTTAAGCCCCAAAGTTGCCTCTATCTCATTCGCACCAGAAAATTGACATTTTTCTGTTGTTGTTAATCCACACAGTCCGCACAGCCCTGATTTGTTGATTGTTTCTCCAGGTGGCAGAAATAGCCATCATTGGGCATGACGACAAACCTTCTGCATCTCTGAACAACCTACTGTATGTTGGTGATCACTCATCCATTCATCCATTATCTGTACCTGCTTAACATCATCAGTGTCACTGTGGGGCTGGAGCCTATCCCAGATGACTTTGGGCGGGAGGTGGGGTACAACCTGGACAACTCGCCAGCTCACCACAGGGCACATAGAGACGAATAACCATTCACACTCACATGTACATCTGCTGCCATTATAGAGTTCACAAATTCATATGCCATGAAAATCGTTTAAAAGATTGCATGGTTACGTACTGTAAACATAAAAATTCTACACAGATCAGCTATAAAGCAAGACTACAGGAAAAGGGCACATTTATTTCCATGAAATTTTCAAGATTTTCACAGGTCAGTTGTCTTAAAGACAGTAGACAAACCTGGCAAAAATAAATATAGTATTTACACCTTGTTTTTTCCTTTGTTTTGTCTCAGTAAGCATTGAAATGTTCATCTGTGACATCCTAAACAACCGTGTGGTTGAGCACAAGTAGAAAAGAGAAGTAAACTGAATTGTCTGTAATGACTGTAATGTCACTTATCTAAAGTTTGTTAACATAGGCTAACTTTAGCCAAGCTACTGGTCATACCAGACCAACTGAGGCTGCAGTAGCAAAACCCCTGCATGTATTAAAATGGGGGTTTCCTGCCTCTGAGTTCAACTTTTCATTTATAAGAGGACAAATGTTTCATTTCTTCTTTTACAAGTCATATACTATCCCTTTAAAACTGGCACAAAAAATGTTGTATGTCCACTTTCATTGTAATGGTCTTTAAATAACATAAATACCAGAATTGCTCGATCTGAACTAAGATCAGGGACCCACCCAGCGACCTCTGTGTCTGAAGGATTAACACAGTAGAAGCCTTTGAGTTGAGAATGACCTGTCACAATCTTTCTCTTGTGAACTTCGCCAGCATGTAAGGAACAGTTGTTGGGTTCCTTTCCATAAAATTATGGGTACCAGGCAATTAACACTAGCCTGTGTCCCTCTCAGCTGGAGCTCAGGAACTCCTCTGTTCCATAAATACAGGAATTAAAAGCAGGATCAGGAGGGAGTAGGTGACTGGGCCAGGGGCGTGGACTCGGGTGGGGCAATTGGCAGCATTGATCAAGGATAATAAAAGCTTAGGCCAAGTGTTACCGAACAACCTCTGGCACTTCTAACGTGAGCTTGCTGTGAGTATTGGGAGCTCTCCAGTTGGTTAGCAGTCTGTAGTCCTGTGTTTCAAGAAGAAAGTGATCCTGTATGTGCACAATAATAGATGCTCTGTTAAGAAGAAAATGTTGAAATCCCTCCACAGTACTAGTTAATAAGAAGATTATGTCTATTTACTTCTGCATAAAAGTCACTCAGCATGAGATTGTGCAAAAAGACCGCATTTCATTTGGGGTCATTATGTCTCTCTTATGTTCTCTTGTGGCTTGTGAAAATGTGAGATAAGCGATGGGAGTTTGTGGGCTGGAGACCAGCAGTTGACTCCCAGGGGGTCAGTTCACTCAGAGGCCAACGGACAGGGGCCATTTCAAGAATTCTGCTTTTATGGCCACTGAGACTGAAGACTTTGCCAGTGCCTCACATAGTATACCACCACTTGTCCAGCACTGATTATATGTCGTGTTACCACCCAGCTGAGCTGACATGCTACTAGAACAACACCGTCTCTATAAGTCTAATGAGCCATGAATTGCAGTCAAGTGATGGATGTGAGGTCAAGCCTCTGGGTTACTAAGACCTATTATTGAGTTCTGATGTGGTAATGGGCAATTAATGTTGTCAATTTCAATTAGAGCTAAAACAATTAGTTGATTCATTGATTAGTTGCTTGATAGAACTACTTTTTTGATATCGGGTTCATTGTTATTCATTCAGGGTTAGATTTTTGTTGGTCTGTCGATCCATTTGCAAATGTTAGCATGCTGAAATAGGATGGGAATCATACCTGTTTAGTATTAGCATGTTAGCATTGTCTCTGTGAACATTATATAACATTAATATAAAGTTCAAAGCATTGCTGTGTCTGACTTCAGCCTCCCAGAGTTTGTAGCATGACTGTAAAATTCACTGGTTCCACCTTTCAAATGTGAATAGGCCTACTTGCTATATATTTTCATATATACTGGATATCTTTGGGTTTTGGACTGGACAAAACTGTCATCTTGAGATGATTAATTGATTAGTCAAGAAAATAATAATGGGCATTATTATTAAAATAAATGTTATTTGCAGTCCTATTTTCAACCAAACAATGACAGAAAATTAATTAAAACTGATGTTATCACCAAGGCCGTTTCTTTATCTGTGTGCAGCACCATTTCCCAAATGAGCCACTTCTGTTTCTGTCTATTCACGTCCTGCGCTAACGTGCGCTCTTTCCTGCTATAACTCTCTCACTGTTCCTGTTGATGAGTTGGGTGGGTTCTCCACTGGTAATGTATAATGTGTTCAAAGCCCAGGCTGGCTCTGTGCCTGCCTGAGGAAAGAGGATGGGTGGGTGGACCCTGGAAAATGCTACAATAACGGGCAAAAGAGAGAAAGTGTAAAAGAATGAGTGGCCTTAGTGACCACCGGAAAACACAGGGAAGCCCTTTGTGTTTACATTATGGGCTTGGCTCTATGTTGATAGACATAAGCTGGGCAAAAGGGAAACAGGTTGCCTATGGAGCTTGTATGTTTATTGCTGTGGCTTTTAGACACTAAGGTCAGAGACGGACCCACCAAGCCGCCTTCAAAGAGCTGTGTAACTGTGACGGACAGGAGAGATGAAAAAGACACACCAGCGTCTGCTTTCTGTATCTGCTTTTCCCATGTACGTCCTTCGGTGCTGTCGTATAATGGAGACATGGGATTTGATCACATTTAGGCCTCTTTTTTTGTTCTGTCTGCATTGTTTCCAAACCTGAAGCCAAATGAAACACTTTGTTTGTGGTCTTAGATGGAGCCGCCAGAAAGATATCTCTCAGAGGCAGTGCCAGCAGGTTAAAAAAAAAAAAGATTCATGTGTTTGCTTTGCTGCTTTCGTTGAAATGGCAAAAAAGAAACAGCAATGTATGAGAGAGCTGTGTCACTCGTCCATTTAAACAACCTCAGATTGGATTGATTTTTGTGGTTCTTCAGTACACTCACATCTGCGTTCAACCATGTGGATCTTTGGCCCAGTCATTACAGTGATAATATCATATCCAGACTGTATGATCTTTCCGATAATCTGCTGTGCAATCAGTCTTTGCACCAGGCGTCAATTAAAGAAAGATGTTAAATTACCACAACCGCCAAGGCTGTTACATGACAGTCATTTCTTTGAGGTTAAAATTAGGTTCAACAGTCGTGTGTATAAGACACATTCTCTGCAACATCCTTGTTGTTTGTGCTCTCTACAGAAAGACGTGAAGGACGTGTTCACAGCCATCACGTTCGAGGTGGCCTACAGCCTGGGGAAGCATGTGCTGACTGGGCACCAGGAGAGAGACATGCCTGCGCTCACTCCAGTTCTGCGATGGAGGAAAGGAAACAAGATTGCTGTGAGGAATGAGGTAAAACACATTAAGTTGTCAAATCCAAGCTTCTTAAGGTGTTACAGGGCTTTTCAAGTAAATAACAAGAAAAGGGATTTTTATATTGCAACAAACAAGCATGTAGAGAGGGGTGAGAATTTACCCTGACCAGTCAAATTCTTCTTTATCTCCAACCCTAAGTAGACCGTTTTGAGACACATGAATACAAACATCTTGCAACCATTTCCAGTTTATATCATGAAAATCATTGGACTTTCACTGTATTTACTGTGGTTGAACCTCGATATATGACGGATGATTAAAGCTGTTATCATTTTTTTTAAACAAACAAACATCCTAGTCCTATAATTAAGCAGATAATTTATTATTCAGAGCAATAAAATGAGCACCAGAGACGATTTGTGGCGTAAGACCATGAACGTTTTCAAATTTGAGCCTGTTTTTAAATCTCATTTTTGATTTATAGTTATAAATGATTCAGATACTATACCATATCATCCTTCACTTTGATGTGGAAATGCTTCTGTTGAGGCTCTCTGCAACAGATGAGCATAAGTAATCCCTCTAACGTAACAGATATTTTCAGCTAATTCAAATTCTGATGTAGTTCATCTCCTGAATTGATTCTAATGAACAAAGTCATGCCTCGCCTTGGACCACAGGAGGAATGAAGGAAATAGCTCAAATTGAGGTTTTAATGATTTGGTGTTGGTTACCAGCTTATTATTGTCTGTGTTAGCTTTTCTTGAGTGGTGTCCAAAAAGACTGATTCATTTATTTTCTTTGCAACCACCTCTAACCTGCCCCACATGTGTTTCCCCACTGTCTGCACTTCATGAAAAATGGAGGGATTTGCCTCTTTCAGCACCTACAAACTCCATTTATCTGAAACTCATCAGTGGTACATCGAACTTCTCCGCTTGACTTAAGTTTCCTTTCATGATTTAGCCTTAAACCAAAGACGGCTGATTAAAAGAAAGATCAGACAGAGTAAAGATTTGTGCCTTACTGGATTAAAACTCTACTGGACGGCTCCAACAACAACACAATACTGCCCCCTAGTCTGAAGATGCAGACAGTGTGTTCAAGTGCATGTACGGCATGAGGTCATATGAACTGTGTACTTTACTGTTTCCTCTTCAGACTTGGTTTGAGAAGAACTGCCTGTCGGACGACTGTGCTGCAGACCTGAGGCTCCATGGGAAACTGTTGCTCTCTGGGTAAAAACATTTGACTTCACAGTTTAGATTCATTCTCTGTCTTGGCTTTTTTGTTCAGCACTGAGGAAGCAAGCTGACGTCATGGGCCATGTGGGTGTGGGTAGTGGAACCATGACGCATGCTTGGAAGATATCCATATGTTTTTCCATACTTAGGGAGTGCCCTCACTTTTTATCATGTATCTTTTGCCCTCTGTACATTTACTAAAAATACATTTGATTCATCTTTCACATATATTCTTTTTTTTTTTTTGCTCTAAAAATAAGCAAATACTCAATTTTTAAGTCCACTTCTCTTTGTTTACTTCCATTTTAAATTCAAATATTCAAAATAAAACAAACTTAGATTCTCGTTGATGCATAAATCTGCCGTCCACTCCTCCTGTGACATCCCACTGTTTATTTATCTTCTGAAATGCATCGTTTACTTCATGTTCCCATCAGGCTGCACAGCAAACCCCATTTGGCTCTCGGAGGAGTGAAGAACGTCTCGTTGAACCTGACCATCTCCAACGCTGGGGACGACGCCTATGACACCAACATCTACTTCAACTTCTCCAGAGAAGTTTCCTACATCAACTTCTGGCAGAAGGTCTGTTCCTCTTGTCACTCTTGAAGTATCTGCTGTGTGTTTACCCGAGTGTGCATGTTTATTTCTGAAATGTTTTGGGGTCTTTAGTTGAAAAGATGCAGGGAAAGCACAAGTGAATTCCTGAACTTTATACCGAGAGCCAAATTTTACACATACTCACTGGCTGGATACCATTAGCTTTTCACTGAGATGTACATTTTCTACGGGACAGTTTATTTTAAAAGACTGATTGAATGTCGGGAGCTCAGTCTAAACACTGAAGCGTACAGAAAGACAGACCTGCGAGAGGAAAGATCAGCTTAAATCTTTGCCTGAGCTAAGTAGGCAAACCTGCAGATGAAAGGGCGAAGAGCCCCAGCAGCAGCAACAGCTGTCCCATCTCAGGTCAGCTCCTCTGGCGACCTGTTACACGCTTCTCTGACTCATCCAAGACAGACACAGCATGTCAACAGCATATGAGCTATGTGCATGAGAACAAATCAGAACACACATACTTTATATTCCCACAAGCTTGACTTGACAGTATGTACCGTTCAAATCACATTATTCATGTCAAAAAGCTGTCATAGGGCCAGGTTTAATTGAGTAAATACAGGGATGTAAAATGAGGATTATGACCAACCTTCATGGAGATATCGATCAGGCCTCACACACACTCTCTGACCTCCAACAGAAAATGATTTCAGCATTCTGTCACTGTTAAAGAAATATCTACCCACTGCCATCCCACATTAAACCTGAGAGACCTGCCTCGAGACCACGCTGCATGCAGATGGATTTCACAGTGGCCACTTTTGCCTCTGCTCCCGTCTGTTCACTCACTTGTTGCAAAGAAGCCAGCAGGTCTGCTCACAGCTGAGAGAGTCGCCACGTCAGAAGGAGCGCTCTGATATGAGCTTGCCCCGTTTTAGTAGCAGCTTTTTAGACCCTAGAGGGGACAGCATCCATCATGCAGGCTTTTTTCCCCCTCATAATGGACCTCATGTTTATCCTCCAGCTGGGGTTTGCACCCCTGTGATGGATAAGGATCATCTCTGTAAAGCACACAACCTGTGACATGATTTAAAACCCTCCAACAAAGCTGAAATTGAATTTAAATAGAATACATGCTGCAGGCGTATATTAGAAAAACACTGTGTCAGTTTGAGTTTCATAGCTAATCTAATGAACTAATTAAGTATAAGGTTACCAGTTGGCGCAGAGTCTCATTTTCTTCAGGAACCTGATAAGCCAGGGTGACCTGCTGCACAAAGGGAACAGGAAGTGAAGAGTATGAAGAGATGACAAAGAGACCACCAAGCAGATTTACCGCCATATGCTCCTTGAGACATTTCTAATTACTACTGGAGAAGTCCGAGGTGATGATGTGACCCCTTTTTTGCAAAGTTAAGGTCAGCTCCCAGTCCTCCCCTGAGGCTTTTTTTTTCCAGTGAGTGAAGCATGAACTTGTACGCCTCCCACACTTAGTGTGAGTAGGGTGTGTTATCTGTCTGTTGTTCTTGCAACACAAGCTGTCAGAAAGCTGTGGAGGTGAATTGGTTTCAGGAGCACTGCCTTCACTCCTGTGGGACTTAGAGACTTCTGCACCAGCTTCTGTGTTTTCCTTTTTTTTATCTCTTTTTTTTTTCCTGAAAGCTCAGAGCCATGACAGATGTGCTATTTGTGTGCCTGTGCCTTTGTGCTATTGTATCTCTGCCACTGATTCTACCTTTACTCCACTACATTTACTTAAAGATAAATAAGATAAAGATAGTAGTTACTTTGCAGATTAAGATTTTACACACCAAACATGTCTGCCCCTAAATTAGGGGAATCCAAACAGTGAAATTTGAAGAGCTGAGTGATATTTATGCCTATGCTGAAAAAAGTATGAAAAATTACCCCTGAAATTTGTATTGATTAAATTTTGATTCATGTTCAGTATAATGCACTATTGTCACCTCAGTTATGATAATGTGTTTTCTTGCAATGTGCACTGACAGCTATGTTGACATATAAATATGTACCACTCTGAAATATTCCCCATAAAAATATTCTCCATTTCTTCTTTTATTTTTAATATATATATATTTTTTTTAATTAATATAATATTGCAGATGGTGCTTCTTTTACTTAGGTTGGATTTTGAATGGGGGACTTTTACTTACTTGATCCGAACACTTCTTCCACCACTGATTTCTGGTGTTTTAACAGTTGGCACCAAATGAATATCGCGGTAAAAATCCCAGAAGTTCAGAATGCAACTGAGAAATGTGTGAAGGTGTGAATTTCAGTGACGCTCCAAACCTTTACAAGAACATATGAATCATCGATGTTCTTGGCTGTGAAGCGGAGCTTTGCACATGCCACGAAAACCAAAGGTAGATCTTAATCTTCATACCTGTTTAGTAAGTATAAAGAAGGCGATGACACCGACTTGGAAAAGGTGGACCGAACTAAAGCCAAATGTATAAATACCAGAGTGCTTGGAGACATAAAGAGCATGCAGAATATGGGCCTCCTGTGTGTTGTCATCCACGTTGACATACTACTCCAGTAGATGCTACATCTGACACTAAAGTAGGGTAAACAATCCTGGTGATATTTAATGGGCCTGCCATTTGTGAAACTCCCCGCGTACATGTGTTCCTGACACAGAAAGACAAGAGAAAGTAAGCAAGAGAAAGAAAGTGAAGAAGTGCTGAACAAACAGGCTTTTGTCACTCTTCTCCCCATGGAGGCACAACTCGCCGCATGCTCTCTCTCAAGGGCTGCCAGGTGGATGATGGGTAAACAGGCTGACTTCCCCAATCCTGCCCAGCCCCATGGGACATGCAGTGTTTGCACAGCAGCACGAAGGAATACAGGAAATAGAGGAAATTCCATCATTGCCAGTTGTGCTGGGGACCCACAGCCCCCTCCCCTCATAGGGTCTGCTATCGTCTCCATGCAAAGGGCAACACTGCTTATTTAAGCTGACTTAATGAAGATCGAGGGCATGGGCACGCCCTGGACTTAAATCTGCTGAATCAGGGGAATGGGAATGTGGATGGATGCATACCTTTAAATATGTCAGCAGAGACCTTCACACCGCTTACTTTATCACTTTTAGAAACATTTTATAAACACAGGCCCAAACTGAAACATTTTGTATGACTTACCTTAAGCCTCCTGCTCAATGTTCCAAGAACGCTAGTCTTTTTTTTTTTTTCATTGAAGTATCTCTGCCCCCTCTTTAATGCTCCCGGCCAGCATACAAGCTCAGTCAACAGCCTCGCAGTGAACTCTCGCTAAAATAATTCTTACTCTTCGTAGGGTCAAGGCCTGAGTGTTTACACAGCGCAGCCGGTGAAGCTCTATATTGTTTAGACAAGCTTCCAAACACACAGCCTGGAGGTTGTCCAATTACCCACCCGCCAAGATGTGTGTGTGCCATCACTTCTTTGTACATTTTTCCTTTAACCTAATTTGGAATTTCAGTAATGTATGAGAACCTATTCCTCTCCACACAGAAGTTTGTTTCTGACAAAACACTTTGTTCTTACGGGTAAGGTTGGCAGGTGTGTGTGTGTGTGTGTGTTTTTAAAGCTGCAGTAGAAATTGTAATGTTGCCATTTTCCATGCACATGTAGTAGATTACATTATCTGTGATATTTACATTTTGTTTTACCGCATGAACCCGTCGCTGAAGCGCCGGTTAACTCAAAACTGATTCCCCGTCACAGTCTGCATCTTGTCTACTGCAACTTCCTCTATGTGTCTCCATGAGTGTCACCCACTGTCTCCAGTTTGTCTGTCTTCATCTCCTCCTCTTATTCTCTGTCTATCTATCTTTTTGCAGGAAGAGAAGGGTATTTCCTGTGGACTTGTTGATTTGGACTTCCTCAAATGCAGCGTGGGATTTCCTTTCATGAGAGCACAGACGAAGGTAGCTAAAGCCCAAGATAGAACTTATGTACATACCATTTTAGAGGTGTTTGAAACCGCACAATGCATTGGTGTGCAGAAGCCTCCTCCATGGAAAAAAAAACCCAAATCATGCTGTATCACATAGAAAACAGTCAATGACACATTTTTTGTTCTGTTTTTTCTCTTCAGTATCATTTTGCAGTCATTTTTGACACGACTCAGCTCTCTGGCGAAAATGACACCTTGCAGTTCTTGGTTCAAGCAAAAAGGTAAATATTAGAGTCTTGGATTTTAGTGCATACCAAACAATAGTTATGTTTTCTAATTAGGGGATTCTTATAAATAAAAATGCTGACGTATCCCCATAGATGTGCTTCCTGTAGATTAAATACATTTTTCATGCGTGTTTGTTTTAATCCTGAATTGATTTACAAAAAGAGTGAATAACTTTATTGCTCCTTTGTTGTAGCGCCAATCCTGAGCACAAACTCTCTGACAACAGTTTGGATCTGTCCATCCCTCTGGTTCATGAGACCGACACAACTATTACTGGGTAAGACAAACAGTCTTAGTTATTATTGTACAAACTTAAAGCTGTCTTGAGTTTATGTGCCTCAAAGGGAGACTTGACCTGATTGCTCATCTGTTGGCTCTTGGGAGGAGAGGGAGTACTTTTGTCAGTATGGAGCATGTCAACTTGAAAAGCCTTATCTCTGAAGGGCATTATCAGAGCTCTGCTTCACAGAGAAGGGAAAGAGATGTAAAACAGCCCAGAATCACTCTGACATCTGATAAGGCTGCTGTGTGTCTTTTATGTGAAGGGAGGCTTGAGAGCAAAGCTGGACACATCTGACTCATATCACAGCTGCTGAATAAAACTCTGCTGTCCAGCTAATACATGACTGAAACCAGAGATTTTTATGAAGTTCTATTGAAGTATCATCTTCTGTGTCTCTCCTGATCATTGCGGCTACAGTGTGGTGACACCGAGCTCCTTCGTGTACGGAAACTCCATCGACGCCTCGCGCTTTGTCCAGTTGGAAGACATGGAGTGCAACTTTCAGCCTCTAAATTTAACTTTCCAGGTACGGCCAGCACAGAGCATATAAGATATTTAATATTTTCAGATATTTTTCTATATATTCACTTCTATTTTCCTTTGTCTCCATCTTTCCCTGTCTTTGTGTGATGTGGTTCCAGGCCATAAACAAGGGGCCCAGCAGGCTGCCTGGCTCCACTGTGGACATCAGGATACCCAACAGGCTGGCTGGCAGCGGAGCTGACATGTTCCACATCATTGAAACACAGGTGGATGCCAACAGCGGTCTATCTACATTATTTATCTAGTCCAAATGATTATTTATTAGTTTATTCACCCGCAGGCAACCACATTTTTAGCTCATTTATCCAGCCTGTGCCTGTCAGCCTTGCTTCTCTTCATAGCACAGCTGCCTATATGCACACTTTTATGTACAGAAAGCTGCTAATCCGTGGGCTTTTTGTCAAGGCATGGGCAATTTACTTAGTGTGAGGCACCACTGGGCCAGTGAAAGTCTGCGCGAAAGTGTTGACGTTGCTACTGAAGCTAGCCAACCATTTTGTTTCACAACATTTTGCATTTAGATAAAGAAACACAATACCCCCAATGGATTTAAATGTTTTCTTAACCCTTGCATTGCTCCTTTCATATAGGTAGATTGGGGGGGGGGGGGCTCAAGCTGTTAATTGTATTTACTGTGAATGGGCAGAGGGGGTTGACTCCAACCCACCCTCCTTGAGCCCATCTGGAATCACTTTCAGGGGATCAGACAGCTTGCACGAAACAGGAATGGGACACCTGCAGAGCTGGCTACTGCCCCGTACCATCCCCAGCCTGGAACCACACATCATAAATGTTATTAACACTGGTCTAGCCTGTGGCAGACCGGACAGTTGCGCACTTATATTTTATAGGCAGATATCCTTACATTTTATACAGACCTATTCTTCAGACATGACATGCAAGTCCCTGACTGTTGCTCCATATGGTCTAGTTTTTCTGCATGAAATCCCTCAACCTTCATTCTTTACTGTCAAAACTCGAAGGTGTGGAGGGGATGTGGTGCATCAGCTGCAGGCTCCAACAGCTCCGTTAAATGAGCGAATCTGGGTCTGCTACGTTTCGAGTCTGCTACCCCTGATCCACTCACTCCGTGTCTCCTGAAGCAAACAATGATCTGTGGTGACACTTGCATCCATAAATTATGGCCAAGTGAGGAGGAGCAAGACTTGCATGGCAAATGTTTGTTTTCATGGTACACACAAAAAGAAACATAACTTCTGCCAACAACAACGAATCTGGGCCACCTGGGCCTGCCCCTAAGTTTCTGGCTCTGTAGGAGGAAAGTACCCCAGTCTGCGGTTTCATGCTACTGAGGAAGTACTCCTGATTTACTCATGCAGTATGGATCGTGGAATCTACAAAGCTGGATCCGGATCTGTGATACTGGTTCTGAGTCTGCAGAAAGTTACACTGATCCACTGTCAGCTCATCTGAGTCCAAAGCAATTGATAATAGTGGCAACAACTGCTTATTGTCTATGATAATAGTGTGATTTCTGGCAGCTACTTAGGCCAGGACTAGATGTAGAGGCAGACCCAGCTGCTGGAGGTGATGGTGTCCCGCGCGTCACCAGCCCCCTTGCTATCCGTGTGGCTGGCTGGTGGCAGAGTGGGCCATGCGCCTGCTTCCCGTCTATTGCCTGAAGGAGTGAAGCAGTCTGGGAATTTCCACAGTCGTCAGATATTGGCCGTGCTGAAGCAACTGATCAGCATAGATCATTTTCCTTGGATCTTGAAGACCAGTCCAGGCAGAGGAGAGAGAATGCACTAAGCTCCCAAGACACACTGCAGATCACGCAGACAGATGATCCTCTCTCTGTGTGCCTTTGTCTCTGCTCTGACTTCCCCTCCATCTCCAGCATGTGACTGTCTTAAGAAGGGAGAGTTATTAGTTAACTGGATGCAGAAGTGCTAAACACCTCACCTGGTGCTGCTCTCCTGAGCCATCCCCCACGCCTCTCCCCTGAAATGGGGAGACAGAAGTTAGCCTACGAAGCACAGCAGCAATAGCAACACAAACACAGGACATGAGAAAGCATGGCAATAAAAGCTCCAACATGCTGGGTGGCAACAGAGCAGACAATGAGGGAGGCCAGAGACTTCCACCTCCAGAGCTTCAGGAGAGGAGAGGGGAAAGGGGAAGTGTTCCCTGGGGCCTGGGCAGTAAAGTAGACACCTCTAAATCACTCCATATGGGAAATCTGTCTGGGCGGGGTACCAGCCCCTTGTTGGGAAGAACTTCCTGGAGACAACAATAGTGGGATCTGGCCAGTTTAGGTGACAAAAATGCTTGTGTTGATTTTTTTTCCTATGAAAAATGAACATGACAAAACTGCTCCAGGCAACCTATTCTATTTTATTTATTTTATTTCATTTGGTATCATTTTACCTGAAATTGTTATTCATTTTTTGGTCTTTTAGGTGGCTGATGGCAGAGGGAACTGCACTCCTCATAGGAACCCGACACCGTGCACCATTCCCCAGGAGAAAGAGAGCATCTTTCACACCATATTTGCCTTCTTCACCAAATCAGGACGCAAAGTCTTGGTAAATATACAGCCCTCAAGTTGCACTTTGACCTTTCAGGTGTCACTGACTGCCACCCCCTGTGAAGATTCTTGTTTTGTGTTTTTGATCCAGTGCAACATCTGTTTATCGCACTCTTTCTCCTTCTCTTTGTCCACTCTCCGCTTCTTCTTCTAATCCTTTTTGAAAAGGACTGTGACCGACCGGGAAGAGCGTGTATGATGGTCTCCTGCAGTCTGGGTCCACAATTAAAAGAAGAAGCTTTGAGCATAGATATAAAACTTCTACTGAACACTGAAATTCTTAAGACGGTAAGAAAGACGTCACGGGCTTGATCAGTTGCAGGTTATTGTGATTCTAATAGTAACGGTGATCTACTCTCTCTCAACCCACAGGATAGTTCCTCTGTGATCCAGTTTGTGACAAGAGGCAGCGTGCAAGTAAATGACAGGACAGTGGAGGTGCCAAACGGCCTGCCAGAGGACATTTCTGTGAGTACATCATGAACTGTTAATTTATCATCTACCTTCATTTATTGCAATACTTAAGCTACCTTTGAGAGAATGCTAAAAAGGTCAGTTTATCATCTTTCAGCTGATTGTTTTACAGCCAGCAACTTTATTTTGGTTCACTCTCACTGTTCTCATCGACCTCATCCCAAGACACAGCTGTCCGATTTATCCACACCACTGTGCATGACCAGTATCAAATGGCAGGCAGACAAAGCTAGCGACTAGCTGAGTATTTAGCCAATGAAAACACAGAAATGCAAATGATGTTTTTATATTTGGGTGAACTGATCCTTTAAACCTTGAGCCTTGAATGCAGGTTGAAGGACGGGGTAGTCAGTACATGGCTCTGATGGCAAAAATCTATCAAGAAGTATATATATTTATCTTTAGATGTACAGCCCATCATACTGTGGTTAAACAATCCTTGAGTGGCTGATGTGAGCCAAGGGAACAGCTGGGGACTGTGGGTGTACTGTATGGTGGCACTTCTGTTGGCTGCATTTCGGGGTCCTCAGCTGTGCTCAAGGACGTACCCTCCCCCCACTGTTGTTTGCTGAGTGATTGAATGGCCCCCCAGATCAAATGTGATGATTACACTGAGCACCCAGCATGCTCGCTGTGGGATCTCTCAAGTGATTAGGGTGCTGACCGGGCTGCAGCCCCACTGACCCTGAGCTTCAGACGTGCTTGGAAAATTTAGACCCGCCATGAATATGTCCATTCCGCGCCACTCTTTCAGCACTCGGTGAGCGCGCTCATTCCAGCAAATATTGCCCCCTTAGGTTTTAGTAAACACAGTTACCTTTTCCCTCAGGATTCCTCCTCGCTTGAGTACACACTGCACAGTATAATTTGTGGTCCCTGGTTGTATAGTTTACAGCAAGCCCAGCTCACTTTTTATGCCTCGTGACATGTAAACAAACTGACGTAAATCTATAGGATTCTGTTGTATGTGCGCAACTTACAAATTTAGCATCACAGAGCTGAGTTGAATGCACTTCATGTTCATCCGGACATTCCCAGAATTAACTGATTGCACAAGTTAAATTGGGAAAGTAAAAGTCAGAGAGCAACGACCAGTAGAGCTTTCATCTTTTCTGTAGACACAAGCGCCCAGGCATGCATAACAACAGTAAAATTCCTGAGCTCAGAGTATGGGGGAAGTGTTAATGTGGGAAACTATTCAACAGAGAGATTAATCCTCACTCGTCCACTTGGTTGTGTCTTGGCTCACAGTTGACGTCTCATGCCACATTTGTGTTCAGAGCCCATGCAACACTGCGCATTGACCCAGTGACATTCCACAGTCAGTGCTGAAGTTGTCCCGCCATTTTCTGCAGAAACAAATTATGCAGGATAATCTGACATTTGGGATTTACACATTTATTTATACTGTTATGTGCCTTTGTTTAAAATCACGAGTGAATAAATCCAAGTATTTCATGGTCCTAGAATGTGTTGTTTTCCATTTAAGGCCTGAATGCTGACATTAAAGTAGGCTCAGCTGTGGTGCAGAGTAATGAAATATTTCACTCAAGTCAAACCACTTTTAATTCAGTGCAAATCAGTTTAAGCAATCTAAGTAATTTTGTTGGAAATGACTCAAATAGCTTCAAAAGAACTGTTGCAAAATAGAGCGATGTGGTAATTGTTACAAAATCAAATAAAGATCAAGGCACTGGTGCCAGTAAGTGATTTAATATAATTGTGTTTACTTAATTACAATAAATACAGCATTTGTCACTGCTTCCCTCCATTATAATGAAGCACTACAGTGTGCATTGGGTTAAGCGAACTGAGTTTGCTGTCAGAGACAGATTAACTAGCAGGTCAGTGTTCACTCATGTCATGGGAAACAGCCTAAACATCTCTAATTTATTGTGAAACCAGGCTATTTTTTGGGAGTTGCCAAGCCTCCCATAACGCACAGATAACTCTCAGAGTTCACCTCATTCTGGGTTTTTAAAAAAATAAGTTTATAGTAATGAGGCTCCAAATAGAAAAAGGGAGTAAATGATATGATTTTGAATTACATTGACCTAATAAGATGAATACCGGTTGGCAACAGTGATGTTAAGCATACTGTCTAATTTTATGTCAGTCAAACCAGTGATAAAGAGTTCAACAGTTGGAGCCAAAGATGAATACACTGAGACTATACTGTAAGCCTGCAGCCATGCACACAGCGGTGCTTTCAGCTAAAGCTAACATAAGCATGCTAACATGTTAACAATGCTAGCCTGCTTATGTTAGCTGGTTATGTTATGTTATGGATCATTATGTGTCCAAATAAGCCACCTGTAACGGCTCTAATCTGTAATCAAAGAGGGCACGCTGTTACTTATGTATAACTTTAACTTATATCATTTAAACAGGGTGACTGATGTAGAAATTCGGACTACAAAGTTGTCGTGAACAGGTAGAATAGCCATAGACTTTTGTATCAGGCTGTAAACAGTTATTTCTGCTGTGAAGTTGGACATTTTAACATGGGAGCTTATGGAGATTCATATGGAGATGAACATTTGTGGAACTGCAGTTTTTGGCTCTTTTGCATTGGCTTCACTTCACAGCTGCTTGCACTGAACACAAAGTACAGCAGTTTTTATTTTTATAAACCATCACAAACTAAAGGACCGGACAAATTCAAATTTAGACGTAGATGAAAAGTCACTGCAGTCGGTAGGGTTTATCCAGTTGAGACCACAAATATTTGTACAAAATTTCATGGAAATCCATTTAATATATGTTGATATATTCAGTCTGAACTAAAGTGGTGGACCGACTGACAGAATGTGGCGAACAAAAAAACCCAAAAAAAAACACTTATTATGTGAATAAAAATGTGTTTTGCAACACAACAAGGTTACAATTTGTTGATGCTGACTGTTTGTGTGGAAAAGTTCACTGTAACCACCCTGCCCTGCTGGGTGTGCTCACAAACCAGGCTGAAGAGTTTGGATTTTCCCTGGAATTCAGTGTGAATTATGTTTCAGTAAACGTAGCTTGAAACATCATGATGTACAGAATAAACTGATGTTGACTGTTTTTGTGTTTCTCATTTGTATGATTCATCCATTACATTTCGTTTGAATCGAATCACGAGTTCTGACAACAGCTAAAGCAGACTGAAATAAGATGTGCCTTGGTTGTTATCGTTGCACTGCATTGCATCATTAGCAGCACATGACTTCATGAGTACTCATTTGTATCCCTGCCTGTCTCTGTGTGTTGTGTTTGAGAATGACTCACTGACTGACTTGAGGTTTTTATTCTGTTTCAGCTGGTGTTCGAGGCTCTCCACAGTCAGGAGCCGAGGGGTTACGTAGTTGGCTGGATCATTGCCATCAGTCTGCTGGTGGGAATCCTCATCTTTTTGCTGTTAGCTGTGCTACTTTGGAAGGTAAACACGCAAACAAAGATTGTCATTTTTTTTAGCACATATTATTAGTTACACAACCGCTTTTTCTTCCAGCAATATTTTGTTGTAGCTACAACAAACTTGTTGTCGCAAACTTGTCACTGCCCGAAGCACCATGTCTAACTCTGGTTAGACGACAGCACAGTATCCAGTTGTATAGAGACAGCTGGAGGTAGGAGAAGAGGTGGGGGAGAGAGCTTGCTTCAGGCCTTAAACTACCATGAAAAGGACAAATCACAGACTGGACAACAATTCACACCATACCATTCACATGAAAGAAGAATCTAAAGGGGAAATAGCAATTACACTGATGTCCAGAGGCCCCGTTAGCACAAAACTCCTTTTCTTTTTCACTGTTTCATTTTCCACCGGGAATACCACAACTAAACCTTGGAATGCTGGTCTTGGGATGCATCCCCCCTCTCGATCCCCAGGTCCTCAGACCTTGCCAAAATAAACCCCACTTACAAGAGCAGCACATGTCATGTATTGCTCTTTTCAGGAAATGCCTGAGGAGAGTACAGGTCTGTATCAATAAACTTTAGCAGTCAAACACAGATGAATGAATGGAGTCGCAGCAAGAGGGGCATCATGACTTTGTTGAGATACACACCAAGAATCTGCTGCTCTCTCCAGTCATTTCATATCTCCTTTATATTACACTCGGTAAATACATGTTAGAGGTCAGTTAAATGTGAATTAGAATACAGTATTAGATTCTTGAAGAAACAATACATTTCTGCAGGGGAAATGCTTGATTTGCTGGTGGTTTTGTTTTACATTACTGCCGGCCTTTTACAAAGCATACCATGCAGTTAATTTCCTATTGAAATCGGCTAGGAATCTCAAGATATTTGTGATCTGAAGATATATAATCCACCATGCTGACTTTTTGCCATTATTATTATTGTAATGATGTAGCTAAATTATCATGCAATGATAAAGAATAAAGCTGTCACAGTACAGCCCAGTGGATACAGGATTTTTAAAGTTGATTTATTTTTAAAGGTTGAAAAATGTAATGCTATCCTGCATCATAGAGCCCAACTGATACTGGATTTCTGGGGCCAGCATTAATATTTGAGAGTAAACAAGTGTAATATCAACACATTGGTTTGGTTTTGGTTTGACAACTTTATTATCCAAAATGACATCAGTGCACTCAAACAGTAAACTTAACCGTGAATGTAATTATTATCTAATGTAATAATTGTCTGTACAAATATGCATAAAAAGATAAACAGATGATGATCAATAGATTTATAATTTCTGATTTATGTTGTGTAAGACAAAAAAATAAAAATAGGATTGTGCATATTGGACAAAGTATATGCTGATAGCAATGTCTGTCATAGGCCACTTTGGACCAACTGTCGGCCAACCAGTATATTGGTCAGACTCTACAGGCTAATCTGAAAATAATTTGCATAAGGCTAGCATAAACCGGCTGCTGAACTCACATTTTTGTCCTGTTGTTTAATCTGTACAAAGACGGAAGTGTGGAAATGATTTTATGGGGAGATATGTACCGGACTATTACTGGGCCAAGAAGTTACTACGCCCAGCTGAGAAATAGTCTTCTACATAACCCCTGTAATAGCACAACATGTTGTATATTTAGCGACATGAGAGTATTATCTATCTTCTCATCATCTCTGTAAGAAAGGGAATAGGTGTTTTTGCATTTCAAATCATTCCTTTAAAGGGCGACATATTTGCCATTACTGATATGATCTGTCTGTAATAAACCAAGATGGGGTGATGACTCGAGGTCACAGCTATACATTACCTATCCCGAGTCTATTTTGAAAAGGACACCCTCAAGAGAGAAAATGTGCCCTAAAAATGCAAAGCCGCGGGGTTAGTCAGATCTGACCACAGATGCACCTTACCAAACACTCACATTTTTGTTCCTCTTTTATCTTTGACAGATGGGATTCTTCCGCCGGCGCTACAGAGAGATCATCGAGGCTGAAAAGAACAGGAAGGACAGTGATGAAAGCTGGGACTGGATGGAAAAGAACCACTGAGACTTGCAATTGGGGGGGTCCCTAAGGAGCCAATGAGATTAGGGATTGGGTCAGGAAGGATCCAATAGCACGGGGTCTTGCAGCCCAGCCGCCCCAGTGGCACCAGGCCCTTCAGTCTTCCATATGTGGAAGAGAAGAATATTCTCCATATTTTTTGGAGACTTGATATTTTTTTGTGGGTGGGGGTCCAGGAAACAGGCTTCTGAGGTGACAGTGTGGCTTGCCAGAGGACACTTGCTGTGGAATTCAGCTAATCTCAAAGGAGGTAACTCCCAGCCAGCGGAGCGGAGCTGTTGATGGAGACCCACATCCGTACAGGGATGTGGAGACGGCATGAATACTGGTGGACAACAAAACCCTCAGGGCTGTGTTACATAGCAAATTTATTTTTATACATACACTTTAAGCCATATTGTGTAAAATTGGGCTTCAAGAAGGGTTGGGGTTTTGAAGGCCATTATAAACATACTGTATCTACAGTATGTTTTTGTAAAAGCACTGATGTTTGATAAGAATGAATGCCTTGGCTCCATAGCTTTACTTTTTATGCCAAAGATATGTCCTGTATAGTATATGACGGAGTTGTTTGTATA
This sequence comes from Protonibea diacanthus, assembly GCA_028641955.1. Classification (NCBI taxonomy): domain Eukaryota; kingdom Metazoa; phylum Chordata; class Actinopteri; family Sciaenidae; genus Protonibea; species Protonibea diacanthus. The sequence goes on from CM053989.1 coordinate 15,650,418, forward strand.
TTCAGTTCTTCCTGGGAGTAAAAGATTGTATCTTTTCTTTACTATTTCTGACTTATGAATATCTGTTTTACACATATGACTGTCTCTCTCCCTCTCACAGATAATCAGAGCTAATTCCGTGTTTCAGACCCCGTCACACGGTGATCATGTCATCCACTAGCGTTGTCAGATGTGCTGGAGGCCCGGTAAAAGCGCTGTCTGAGTTCATTAAAGTTATAAAGGCCGTCATTCACATTTTAAGCTTTGTGACTTTCCATGAGCATTCCATTTGTTATGGGTTTCAACTGAGTTGCTCGTAGCACAACATAAGCTATTTCAATTTCAGCCTTTACTCCCTGCAATACTTTGAATTAACAAATGCCTTGAAAGTGCGCTGTGCAGTCGAGCAAATTATTTGAAGCTGCTTTTGCAAGGAACTGTTGCTCAGGTATGCAGCTAACTTTTCAGACGGACCCCCAAAAGCTTCCAGGTCCAAGTGAAGATATCTTTGACATCTCAAATACTGTAGGAAATGATTCACTCTGCATCATGACATTAGGCCTGATCATGATTTATTCCCTAAACCTTTCCAGGCTTCACCTAAGCAAACCATATTTAATTTTACTATTATGTTATTAGGCATTGGGTTTTAGCCTGAAATATGAGATACATTACTCTCCACGGTCAGATGAAAGTCTGTGATGGGAGTCCACCTACAGTCATTTACAGGGGCCCATGGCATGAGTAATGCCCTAAAAATAGGTGGGAATGTGCTGCACTCAATCACTACACATAAACGGGCTCTTTGGGGCTCCTGGGAAAAGCTTATTTTAAGTCAACATGGAGGAATGTCAGCGTCTTGAAAATCTGCCACTATTAAAGTTCACAGTTTCTCACTACTTCAATTTTTACCCCACATGTTTTTTTTTTAAAGCTGGGCTTGACTGAGTGAAGTCAAATTTAAATGTCGCCAAAGAAGTAAGAATGTTAACTTTTTTTTTTTTTTTTTTTTTTTATAGATTTGATAGATGAAATTATGCTCCACAAAATATGTTTTGAAGATATGGTAATTATTTGTATTAAAAGAGATATGCAGTATGTTAGGATGAAACCCTGCGCTCGCATGAATTTGAGGTTATTTTGCAGTAGACCGGAGTCAGATTTAAATGTGCAATGCCAAAGTACAAAAACTATATTTTAATATGTTTCACACTTTTCTCTGAGACTTCAGTGCAAAGACACTTTATGGCTCACTATGATTGCTTGGCTCTCTATTGTGCTGTATGAATCTTTTCTTGATCTGATACACTTTATTTTACCATTTAATTCCACTGGCATGACGGCATATACTGTACACATTCACGTCTTCACTCTGCATCTGTTACAGCGATGCTGTATCCGTATGCAGAGAAACTGACACTTGACATTGTTTTGGTAAATTTTAACTGTGATGGTTATATTGTGTTTGTATGTTTGTTGTCACCGTTAATCACAACGTTATTTTGGGGTTTTGTTCTGAGTATACTACTGTCACTGAATATCATTTCCATTATAGTGTGCTGAATGTTTGATGTTTAAAGTCATGTTCGAGCTGTATATTTATCTGTTGATAAATTGAGTGAAATTCCCTGGCTCTGTATGCTGTTTTTGTAAACATGAGTTTGGTGTGGTCATAGGTTGGTTCACTTCTTTTTTGATGGTGAGTGGTGCTCTCTGCTGGTTGCTCTGTTCAAAATATGCAGGCAAAAAAATCAAGAATCGGAAAAACACTCTATAGGACATAAAAAAAACTATATATTCAGTTTTTTGGAAAACTCTTTAGGATGTATTTGCAGTTTTATTCACATCAATTTCTTGTGCAAAAACAGCATTTTAATTATAAGGGTCTTACTTTTCATTGCTCATATACATTATATACTGTATGTCCATGATAGACCTAAAACAAAAGTCACTCAGCAGAAAATTAAGTGCCAAATTAAGTGTCAGTTTGTCCTTTATCAACAAAAATAACAAACATTCTCTAGTCCCAGCTTCTCAAATATAATTTTACCGTTATACCATTATAAAATATCAGTTGTACTATTGGTTTTCTGACCTGAAAATATTGCTCACACCATCAGCAAATGTGGGATAGTGCTCAAAATAAAATAAGATTAAAATAAAAAAAGCATAATTAAATGCATGTTTATTGTAAATGGTCAAAGTATATATATATATATATATATATATATATATATATATATATATATATATATATATATATATATATAGTATAGTTATATTTACTTTAAGCCCTTATGTTTTGTAAGATATGAGTCATTGATGTTCAGGGATGATGAAGTCAGGTTGTGGCAGGATAGATAGTTTAGTACATGTGCAGGTTTGCATAGAAACAATGAATTACTCTTTAAACCTGATAAGGTTTTGTGTCTTTGGTCAGGTAATCCCAGTTGCTATGAAACACTGAAAACAAGCACAAGCATGCATTAATTATTTATACCGACGCCAGACTGAATACAGCAGGAACACCACAACAGGGGGAACTGCTCACTTTCTTTTGACCGGAGACAATCGCTCTGCCAGCCATGTCTTCTCTATTGGATTATGGGTTGATCAGGACTGTGGCAGTGGAGCAGGTGGTTGCACCAATCGCAAGTCATTTATGTCACTTGGTGCTCATGTGTGACAATGTAGAGGAACCTGAACAGTTCAGCCAGATGGAAAAAGCAGCTCAGGCTGTGGCTAAAGCTACTGAGAACATGGCAACAGTGGCCTCCAGGTATGTACAGTACGGAGTTTGTTGAGGTTAGGAATATAATATTTAGTTTGTAAATCTTCACATCTGTAAAAGTCACATGCCAACATGTCACTTCCAGGCAAATACGTGAGACAGAAGATGAAGTTTTGTACATGGAAATGTCGTCCCTGTTGGAGTCAGTTACTGTGTCTGGACAACATGTGCTGCTGGCAGCGCAGAAACTCAACATCCAGCCCAGCTTGACTGAACACAGAGAGGAACTCATTACTGCAACACAAAACGTCTTCCTGGGAGTAGTCAAAGTAAAATAGTGTTTTTCTTCGCTTCGAGTGTTTTACTAAATAGATATATTCAATATAGAAGATATTACACATTTAAAAATGAACAGAGAGAAGAAGAAAGGCTGCAGAGAATGAGTGATTAAAGGTACTGACAGGCTCAAATAGATTCATCTTCCACTGTGACATCTGCTTTTTACTTTCCCAAAGGGTTTCCTTAAATGGGAATACTGCTTAACACAACAAGAGGCAAACTACTGCCTGCTTCAAGTTTCACTTGAAATAGCTCAGCTCTTCCAGTGTCGTCATAAATAACAGTTTAAATTATCCTTTGTTAATTTATGAGGACAAAAAACGTTCTAATGTTAACAACCGACTGGCATCTTATGTGTAATGTCATGCCAGCATACAGACAGTCTGTAGTTTACACAAGGGGAATATATCAGCTACTGATGGTAAATTGGACACATAGGTCTACTTTGTTACTGACATAACACCACATGGTGTGTGACAAACTCTTCTTTCTGGGAAATGCTCTGTAGAACTGCCAAAACTATTTAGACACACTAGAGTGTCATATTTGAATACAGCAAATTGTGCAATTTCAATTTAATTTTTCCGCAAACAATCGTTCTCATAGTCAGAACAAGCAAACACATAATCCCAAACAATGTACAAGATTCGGCAAGAGATTGCAAAATGTTCTGGAAATTCTGTCCTCACCCATAATTGGTATTGTCATAACATTATGCACTCGTACAGCAAAACAAGTCACTTCATATACAGTAATGTGTACCACAGTGTAGAACTTTTCAGTTCATCAGTATTTGATTTATGTGCATACAGACCTAGTTTTACAAACTTCCACATTACATTTACAGCAACATTATAGCATGACAAGGTAATATTTGTTATGTTTACATGGGAATACAGTTAACAACGTGCAATATAAACAAGACTAAGAGTCTACAGCCATAAGAGCAGCTCTATGTGAGGTTAGGCACAGTGGTGCTTTGAGCTAAATGCCAGCATGCTTACTGATCAGAGTTTTTACCCAATCTTGGCGCTATCATAACAAATCTAAACCAAATTTCATGATAATACATAAAGTTTTCAAGACATTTCACTGAAAAAATCTCAACTTCATGGTGGCACTCTTGGTGCCATGAATATTTGTGCTACATTTCACTTGTTGAGATACTTAAGTCAGGCCCAAAATGACACTAGCATGTCTAAAAAAGCACTATAAATTGTTCAGCATGAGTAACAAGTAAACTTATCTATCTCTCTGTTCTCAGGTACTGTTGGTGGATGATGATGCAATTGTAAGAAGGGTGATAGCTGCTGCTGATCAAGTTTTAGAGTGCCTCTCTGAGCTTGGCTCCTCCTCAGACATCAAGTCTCTGCTCAAATCTTTCCAGGTGTTTTCTCAGGCTCTGTTTCTCCTCAACAGTCTGACAGTGGAGAGAGCAAATTCCTTACAGGATCCCAGACAAACTAAACAGCTTCTCGATTCATTGGAGACCCTGAGGAGGTGCATCTCCATGCTGCACACGGCCATGTGCACAACCATCAAACACCCTACAAGCGAGCAGGCACAGGTAGCCAAGAGATACATTCTGGACAAGGTGCAGAACACAGTCAGTGACATTATGATAACCCTGAAAAGTGAATGCCACAGTGAATCACTGGGTCCTTGTGGGTATTACACAGGGAGGAGGAACAGTCTGTTGCAACTACTTACTAATCCGTCCACCTCCTCAATCCGTGGTAGTGGCTTTGATAGCTTAGTAAGAGATCTTGTGTTTCGCTGTATGGTTGTCGCAAAGTCTTCTCGTAGAGAGTTTCAGCAAAGAGTAGTGGGTCATTGTCGTCACATCCTGCAGTTCTGGTCAGACATAAAAAGGATTTTAAAGTTCTCAGAGGATCCTCATGATTCTGAGCAGAGCCTTGAGAAGACCTGCACTTTGTTGATGCAGCAAATACAAATGCTTGACGAAGCGCTGATGATTACGGTTCTTTATCAAGTTCTGGACACATTTCCTACAGCATCTTCTATAGTTGAGGAAATTTTAAGTGTGACAAGACAGATCCTCGTTGCACATTCTTCTACAGATATGGATCTGAACTTCATTCAGCCACTTGTTGAGGATTTCATATCTTCCACTGATAGAATAATCGAAGTGGCAAATTTTGTCTCTGCCGTGGCTGTTGATGCAAAGAGTTTGGAGAATGTGGAGAACTCACGAGCATGCCTTACAAGACTCAGAGCTCAAATTGCGCCTCTTTCACTGGAGCTGGCAGATAATTCAATGCAAACTGTTCAAAAGCTTCAAGAGGTGTGCCAGAAATGGGAGGAAGAGACTAGTCAGCTTCAGGATGCTCTCAGTGATGTCATGGATGTGAGGGAGTTCACCAGTGTTGCTATTAATGAGATAGTCAATGAGCGCCATGGATGTGATGCAGCGTACAGAGAACAGAGCTATAAACTCTTTGATGAACATGCAACAAATCTTATATGTCACATGAAGCTGGTGATTCAGTCAGTGAAGAGGCACTTGGACAGAAGTGATAACCCCATCTACAGGAATGGCCTCCTGGTGCTGCTGAAACAGGTTCAGTCATCTCAAACTAAAGTGGGTGAATCAGTTAAAGACATGCTCTTAGGTTCCAGTCTAAATGTGGAGGTATATAGTACTTTTTCCAATAATGTTTCCATGGCGATTCAACATTTTAAAGTGCTCAGACAGGGACTGGATGGCCAACAGCATCCACATCTTCTGAGCCCGCTGCGAGAGCGGGCACGTCAGCCTGAAGCCTCACAGTCACCAGTCAAAGACATCTGTGAACTGGACCTGGATTACATGAGAAAGGGCTCTGATTCTCCTGTTTTGGAGGTTATGGAGAGGGTTTCCCAAACCGAACATGAGGAGGACCACTTAGATGAGGAAACCATAGAAGCAGAACTGACGCATAAATATGACAGAGATGATTTAAAGATCCCAGCTGTCTCTGCTGGGCCCAGGCTGATCCACAAGCCTTTTGAATTTGACCTTTTGCCTCTCTTGTATGAAGTTGTAACTGTGACTAAAGGGAAAGATGTGACTGCCCTCAACCAGGCCTGCACTGGTGTTCTTGAGCTGTCAAACTGTTATGCTCAAGCTGCAAAGGAAGCTTTGGCCATTGTTGACGCAGTTGATCATCAGACATTAGAAAGTTTCAGAGCAGAGCTGGTGTCACTGACTCCACTGCTCGTCCAGACAGCTCAAGAGACAGCAATGAGCTCAGTGATGAGCACAGACAGCATCTACAAATACAGCACACAGTTTTCTGACCTTATTAACAACACCCGAAAAGTTTTGCTGCCGGTGGCTGGAGCCTGGTATAATGCTGTATACAATGAGCTGCAAGGAAATCTGCCAACAATCCCATCCTCTGTTACACAGCAACTACATGAAGTGATGACCTTATGCGCCGACATGGTCCAGTTCCTGACATCGTCTGATTTAACCTCACATAGTGATGGTCAAGAAACATTCAGCATGTTACACAACAAGCTGAACAAAGCCCAGAACAACACAAGATACCTGGTAGAGTTTTCTGCCTCATTGGAGGGACAGGTAGATCAATTAGAGGGACTGTGTATCCTCTGGGGCCTGTCTATTCAGACATTGCTAAATTCCCTTGATAAGATTTTGGGAACATCAACTGCAATGAACCAGTTGGCCCCCCAGAAACAACTATCAATGCTTTCTGAGAACTCACTTCGAATCCAAGAGGCAGCAAGGCTAACCAGCCTGAATTGTAAAAGCGCTTACAAATCTAAACAGTTAACAGGATACCAGGATGAACTAAAAACACTGACTGAAGCCTACCTTAAAGCTGCCGAAGAGCTTGACATAATGCCAAGTGTGATGCAACTTGCAAAGTCAGAATTCTTTCAGAGAAATCTTTTGATTAAAATTAGAGTGCTTTCTGGTCATTTAAGCAAAGCAAATCAAGATTATGACACTGCACTTCAAAATATTGTCAGCATTGCTTATTTAGCTGCTGAACACTTTAGGGAGAACAACACAGAAGATGCAGAGCAAAAATTTGAAAATGCAGAGCAAACACTTTTTGATAATGTAAAACTTGCAACCAAAAGAGTCGAGGACTCCTTAAACTACATTCGTGACCCACGTGCCCGTTCGAATCTGAGGTCTATTAATGACCACTTGTCTTTTCAAATCTCAGATATAATCAGCAGGGCAAAGCTCATGGTAGAGACTCACTACATTTGTGATACACTCAGTCTGGATGTGCAGATACAGTGCTGGTCAGCCAAAGCTCACTATGTGGTGGAAGAGATCAGGAAGCAAGATGGGATTCACCAAGAGGCTAAAGAGCAGATCAGGGCTGGTCTACAGGGCAGAACACCTGACGATGTCAGAGAAGTGGTGGCTACAATCCCACCTAGAATCAAAGAAGTAGAATTTCCCTCTGACGCAACATTGACATGCTGGCAGAGAGGCAATGCAGAAAGCATTGATGCTGCAGAACCAAATATGAACCTGGCATCTGTGTCCAAATATGGACCTGGGAATATGGAAAAAGATGTAGGTATCTCCTGATGAACAACATTTTGCATTAAATTGATTCCTAGATGTCACAATAATGTCACAATTTTCTTTATAGGGTGGTGTCGGGTCTGGTGCATACAAAGAAGCTTCCGGCCTGACCTACACCTCCCTGTTTTTAAAGCAAGAAAGTGACAGCTGGGATCCTAAAGACAACAGAATTGTCCAAGTCACCAGGAAGATGGCTGACACAATATGTTACATGACCCAATACTTGAAGAAGAAAGGCCCAATACCGGTAACAACCACCTGAGGGCACTGTACTGCCTTGATCTTGATACTTGCAGATATCTTGTTCACAGTCATTCCTCTTTTTTTTCCAGAACAAAGAGGCGTTTGTCATGGCAGCTAAAGATGTGATCTCAAACTGCCAGTCAGTAACTCAGTTTATCAGAGTTATCACCAACCACTGCCTGGATAAACAATGCACGGTTGAACTCTCCCTCATAGTTGAGCAGATTCTCACCATCACCAACCAGCTCAACATCATCTCCAGGTCAGAGGACTTAGACTGAAAATTAAACTATAAAAATAAAGACAGAAAGCTAATAAGACTGTTTTCTACTGTTATCTTTACTCAGTGTCAATGCTCTAACACCCGGTTGCAAATCATCTGATGAGATCCTGGTGAAGAACGCACAAAACCTACTCCAGACGGTCTTGCGCGGGGTCCACGCTGCAGAGACAGCCTGCATGACAGTAAATCTAACATCAAAAACTTAACAAATCTGTAATGACACGACGTCTTCTCCATGTACTATAGGTTGATGAGATAAAGCACAAACTGTTGTCACTGTCATGTTCTGTTAGAACTGTCCCCTGAGCCATTAAAACTGTACAATTACTCTTATTCCAGGGTCTGAAGCAACCAGAGCCAAACTCAGATGGTGCAGAGGCTACAGCCTTGTGTTTCCAGTGGAGGAGGAAGCTGGAGATCCATCGAGCCCAGCAGACTTTTAACCTAGAGACTGATGAACTGGGTTTGAGGAAGACCTCATCCCACCCTGTAGCACCCAGTCTTGCCCCGCCACTTAATGTGACCACCACCCCTTCAAAACACAAGTAGTATTTGTGTCTCAACGAATAAGAATCCTACCTGTGATTACATTTTTGCTTTTTATTTCATATAATAATAAAGATATGAAACCCACTTAAATTTTGAAGTGAGCTTTCACAGACGGTCATGGTCAAGGACAATTCAGCAAGATTTGATACAGTTTGTGGTTGAAGACGTTTGCAGATCAATATAACAAGTAAAAGTCCTGCATGAAAGTCTTACTTAAGTAAAAGTACAAATGTATTATTAGCAAAATGTACATAATTTATCAAAGGGTCTCAGCAACCTAGGTATGAGGCCCCTCATGAGAAGATTATCAGGGGAAGAAAGAAGAACTAATTCACTACTCTAACAACTCTTTGGACATCTGAAATGAGACAAGCCAAAAATGTTGGAAACCAGTGGTTTGATATTTATGCAATGTTTGCCTCTGACATGTAAAGTAGCAGAAATATAAAATGGAAATCTCAATATTGTCATTGCCAGTTGTCCTATATTTGAGTAAATGCACAATAAAATGAGACAATGCGACTTAATGTGTGATTCTGAAATACTGTATGTTTTATCTTTTTATTTCAGATATTTATAATAAAATCACTGAAATGTGACGGGCATATGTGTTGTTAAAATGTCATACAGTATTATTACAACCATAACCACCATACTGACAGGGAAAAAAATAATTATTCATTAAAACACTCAAAACCAGACTGTACACATGATACAAAATAGGCATTTACAATGTGACTTATGAAAACAATTTTAAAAAAGTACATAGCTTAGTTTCAGTCAAACATGAATAGCTCGCCTTAACAGACACAGAACTGTCAAAAAACACAAACTGCGTAGTGTTACGCCATCTTAAGCCTCCAACATTCTCTCTTTGTAGCACACATAACGCCATCTGAGTTCATCTGCCGTCAACTCAACAAAATTCAACATGTCATAAAGATTTGCATCATAAACTGTATATCTGCTTCTCTCTTTGTATAGTACACTTTCTTTTTTGACTTCTTATTCTGACGAAAACAAGTGAAAGACATTTTTCCTGCTATTTACAAGCTTGTCAGCGGTGAGTGTCTTGAGGAGGGACAATAACAAATCAAATTAAGTAACCAACTTCACTCACTGTCATCGATAACCGGTTAGCAAATTAGAAAAGCCTACAACAGCAACGTTAAATCCTCAAACGTTTAAACCACTTGAATGAAAAAAAAGTCCAGCAATGTACAAAACAGAAAATGAACTGTTTTCTTGTCAGCTAAGCAGGGAACTCTCTCATATTGCACAAACATTTCTGCAAACCTGTAGAGAATTGAATTTAAAAACACAAGTTGTTAAATGGAAAGAGCAATCAAACATTGCTATAAGCATTTTAGGGTAAGGAACTGAAACGTCTGTATCACACCACGAGCACATTTACCCTGTATGTGCCTTTCTGGGAAACGTGCAGTAAAAAGGGCCTGCTGGGACTGTGTTTTGATTATCTTACCATCATTGTGTCAGAGATGCATAATTTGCAAGCTATTTATATCAGGGTGTTTTTTTTTTTTTAAAGTAAATGTTCAAGAAAACATCTGTTGACTTTGTTAAAAATCCCTTCTCATAAAAGTGAGCACAAACATAAAAATCTTAATATAAAAGTGTCTTGAAATAAATAAATACAAAATTTCTCAAGGGAATTCCTCTGACTGCCGTTTGATCGATCACTTTGCATTATCTCTCTGCGTGTAGAGTGATGAATGACCTATTTTACAGAGTGTAATGCCTGGAATGAACCCAGAGTTTAGTAAACAACATAAGGGCCAGTCCTTAGTGACAGAGTATACAGTTAATGTAACTCTTTTTTTTTCTGATTGTTTAAAACGTACATGAAAATTACACAATATGATAAAAGACCTCAACTCACTTTTCAAAACACACATTTCAGCATTAATATGATTATGTTAAAAGGAGTTATACACTGTGTCTGTGCATCATCTCCATACTCACAAATGTGTGGTGCACTAAATAGGATGTGTTTCTATACAGGGTCATTTATATACAGAAATAAATAGGTTCATGTAAAGCTAAATAATGATTAATTGTGTTTACTGACAGAAAGGAGAAGCAGTCGGATCAAAAGTCTTGAACACATCTTTAAGTGTCCTGTCGTCTGCCTCCTCCTCTGGATCGTCCTGTTTTGGTTCTTCCTCCATGTCCTCCTCCTGCTCCTTCTCCTTCTTTTCCTCTGCCTCTTCTTGTGCACCCGTTGAGCCCTGTCCTCCTAGTTTGGCCTGCCTAGGGTCAGTGTATTGAGGTCGGATCAGCCCAGCCAGTGCCTGGATGGGGAGATTATGTACTGCAGGGGGTTTGACAGGTGAGGTAGGAGGCACAGTAGGAGAAACGGACGGAGGCTGATCTGAGGCAACGTCTGTGCTTTTGGGTTCTTCAAAAGAGCTACTCCGTTGACTTGGTGAGAGTGATGGTGTTGGAGGATTGTCTTTTTTATCCGGGTGTTTGAGGATTCCCGTCTTTTTAGGAGGCTCTGCTTGCTCCTTCTGAGACTGCTCAGTCTGATTACGAGGATCGTACAGACTGATGCCCCCAAGAATTGTAGTGGGACTCTCAAGCCCACCACCAGATGATGCCAGACGAGGGGCATATGGTGGCAACTTTTCAGGCTCTGGCTTAGCTCGAACAGCATGAGGTGAGGAACTAGCACTGGCCTTTTGTAGCCTGGGGTCCACAACTACTCCGCCAGAGGAGGACTCTTTCTGACCCAGCATCTTAGAGTCCAGACTACCTGTACGCTTGAGTCTGGGGTCCATAATCTTTGGCTGACGTGGATCTGCAGGTCTTTCGTTGGAGGATCGAGACTCTACAGATCCAGAGGACAATCGACTCATACGTTCCTTCAAACGTGCAGCTGCTAGTCTGGGGTCAGTTGGAGGAGGGCTGGAGATGGGGGGATGGTCAGGCAGATTTGTTCGGTTCATTTGAGCATCAGCGATTAGGGGTGGAAGGGGAAGGTTGATGGAGTGTTCCTGTTTAGGTACCAGGGAAGGAATGAGATCCTCGGGGGCCCACACCACCGTCTGAGCAAAGGCTGGCCGCTGGAGCAAAATGTCCACCCGGATGTGGCTAAACTGCTTTAACTGGCAACGAGGGTCCCGCAGCACCACACTGGGGCTGGCATCTAGAGGGATGAGAACAGCTTTGTCCCTGAGCTCCCGCTCTCCTTCATCATCCTCATCTCCCGTAGGAGGCTTCAGCGGAGCGGGGTGGCTCTGCTGGCGATAGGAACTCGGCTCCATTGGTCTCAGTTTCCTAGGGTCTCTAGAGAGCCGTGGATCTGTAGCACCATCCGACTCCTTTTTCATATCTGGGGGTCGCTGTCGAGGGTCTGTCTTCACGCGGGGATCACTGGGTGGGGCCCTCTCCTTCACAAGCCGAGGGTCACCCAGTCCTGGAGCCACAGGTGCAACTTGGGCGAGCTTGGCCTGAGACTGTTGCATCTCATTCTGCTTCTTTAGAGTTTTAAGGATGGAGGAAACACAGCTCCCATCCTCCTCATCGCTTGAGTACCAGTTTGTAGTTTCATCTGCAAAAAAGATGAGATCATATTTTAGTTTACTGAGGCAAGTTTACTGAAATATTATAATTTTCCTGAACACAGTTCTTTTTACTTGTTGCTCCCAGGACTTACCTCTGTTTGCATTATCATCCTGCCCCTCTGCTCTCTGTGGCTCATTCCCTTGTGGGTGTGACTCTTGTTGTTGTTGCTGCTGTGTCAGGTGTAAAAAGATGGCTTTCTGTACTGCTGGTGGTAAAGATTGCAACTGTGACTCTGCACCCATCTGCTGCTGGAGGTTCTGTATTAAGGCCAGACTAGGGTCTACAAAATTGAAAAGAAAACAAAAAGACACAATTTTAAACAACTGACACAATTACAGCACTAGTTAAAAGGTAATTAACTTGTTGGTTAATAATATTAATATAACACTGACCTCCTTGTTGACCCATGGCCTGATTTCGGAGGAAGCTGCTGAACAACTCTACCGGGTTCTGACCCAACGACGGAAAAGGAAAAAGACTCTGCAGCATCTGCAGATCTGGTATAGGAGGGAATGGAGGCCTTTGCATATTCATCTGGGGGTTGATATTAGGTTGGAAGGGTGGGGGTTGACCAGAGGGGATTGGTGGCTGCATTGGGAATCCGTGTGGTGGGTGCTGTCCTGGGGGGCTCTGTGGCATGGGGGGTCCAGTGGGGTGACCCATGGGACCGGGTGATCCAGGGGGAGGAATAGGAGGAGCAGAGGGGCCTGAAGGTGCCATTCCACCACTTTGTGTGTCCTCCGAGCTTCCACTAAACTGATTGGTGCCTTCACCTTGATTCTGGGAGTAGTTGGACCCACTGAAAAGCAATGTGCACAGTGTAGGGTGAACTCCAAACACTTTGAATTTGATTTCATTCAATTTTCTTAATATGATGATTACAGATTATTTGATTACCTCAGACCAATTTTTTGTGCCAAGTCTACAGTAGGTTGAACCTTGATTTCAAACAGGGAGGGGATCTTCTTCCCTGAAGCTCCATCTGTAGGACTGCTCTGACCGGGAGTGGGCAACAACCCCACCCCAGGAGGAGGCTTTGGAAGTGGGGCGATTCCCTGCTTTCTTAGATCTTCCAGCTCCAATTCGTCCTCACGTGCGTTCTCCTCTTCAGTGTTAATTATCTGAGAAATGAAAGCAGTAATTAGATCACTGTTGCCTGTCAGAGCTGAGACTCTCCTGGCATAGAGATGTTTTCTTTTTGTCTTACCTTATCAAGCAGCTCTTTGGTCACATCAGTCAAAGCCTCATGGGAGAATTTGCAGTTGTCCCCTTGATAACATTTAGCTCCAGTATGAAAGAACTTGCATGGGTATTCATGTGCAATCACAGGTTAAGGAACAGGAGTAATTAAAAGATATGACAAGATTTCAGTTAATTGTTAATTGTGCAATTATACGAATGTAATTAAAATCACTTGTAGTCATTAGTGAAGGATATTGTGCATGTAAATGCAATTATCTCCTTTGCTGCAGTATCCTTGGAGGTAAAATTTACAAAGCTCTTTTTTCTTATCTGGTACGACGAGGTCATGTTCAAATTTGCACTGTTCCCCCTACACAAAGAAAAATATAGTTTATCCTTCAGATAGAACAGTGATTATCTTTTTCAAATATTTCAGCATAAATAGGCAAAACGCTATTACCTTGATGCACCGACCCTCCAGGAAATACTTGCAGATGTATCTACCATTGTGTTCAACCGTGTGCTGATTGATGAACTCCTTGCTCATAATTGGCCGTTTCTTCTGAAAACCAGAAGAATTTTTTCCTTCCTGTGACACAAATCAAACAACAGAATGTGGTCTTAGTTTTTGTAGTTATGTAGAGTCAGGGTATTTTGTCTGTTAATGTAGGAAAGCCCTATATAAGAGCAATTTTCAGCGGCACACTTACCGGGGCCATGTCTTCCATGCCCTGGTCTCCTCCTCGACCTCGTCCACGTCCTCCCCAGGGTTTGCCCTTCAGCTTCTTGTTCTTGTTAAGCATCCCTCGCCCTCTTCCCGGTCCACTCCCTCTGCCTCTTCCCCTCTGCCCAACTTAAAATGACAATTTTGGAGAAGTGATGAGGTCATTCACAGTAAATGTGTATAAATTACTACAGTAACGATTGGACATGTTTGAATACAAAAAGCATGCATACATTGCTGTTGTTTCATCCCCCTCATGTTTCCTCTCTTCATCTGCTCTTTAGCATGGCGTCCTTTTCCCTGACTCTGGGAATCTTTCGACTGCGGATACTCGGACATGTCATCTTCATAATCCTCCTCCTCTTCGTCATAATCATATTTGTCATCACTGTAGTCACTGTATTTGTCAAAGTCGCTGCTCTTGTGCGGCGGGGACTTGCCGTGGCCTCCCTTTGAATCCCGTCCATGCTGGAAAGTCAGCAGAGAAAACTGTCACACAACAATGCTTATATGAATATTTAATGTCAGCATGTCAGCGTTGATGAACCCACCTGAGAAGACTGGCCATCAGACTCACGGTTAGATCCCTGACTCTTCCTGCTTTTGGGCCTTTCTAGACGGTCGTAGTCAGAATCATAACTGTCAGAGCTGGAGCTGCTGGAGGGGGAGTGGTGCTGAGGGGAGGTCAGAGGGAACAAAGGAAAAGCAACATTAAAGTGAAATTTTAATTCATTCACGTTCATGCTTGAACTGCAGTATTACATTATTACATTGTAAAAACAAGTATGATTGTGTCCTACTTTCTGTCTGTCACGCCTCCTCCTTTTAGACCTCCTCTTCTCTCTGTTTTTTTTATATCTTTTCCTGGAGTGCCTGTGAGTCTTTTCTTCTTTCTCTTTAGCTTTTTCTTTTTCCTTTTCCTTCTCTTTCTCTTTGTCTTCATTCAACTCTATGGCCTCTTTGTTTTCTTCTTCAATTCCAATCCCTTCATCATCTATTTCTCCATCTTCCAGTTCGCCATCCTCTCTATAATGAGGAAAAGTCAGCACAGTGAGTAAAATTGTAAGGATTTATAAACATAATTCAATGTTATTCACATCATAGCATTTTCCCTTCATTTGGACCAAAGTAGCAAATACCATGCTAGTCCTTTTGGGGTTTCAGTTTTCAACACCCTTTTAACCTGTCAATAAATCCAACTCAGGTTGAGTAAATTCTATTAAAACCTCAGCTTTCTAGAGGTAAACTTATTCAGTTACCTTTATGTAATGACATCCTGGAGTCAGAGATGAGATAAGTATGTTTTTGCACACATATGTAGCCATGTTAAAAATCTTGATGACAAAAAGAAAACTATTCTTATTTAAAGGTCTGAACAGTCTTGTAGAACCTCTTAATTAATCCTCAATTACAAGGATTGAACTACACTAGAATACAATAAAGTTACTGTTTAAAGATGTTAACATCTATTACTGTTACAAACGTGTGAAAAATTTTGGCTTTCTTTGTATTAGTTTTCTGCAGCACGGTTGTTGTGATTAAAACATGACTGAGCTGGTGACCAGGTGAGTACTTCACACGTGATACTTTTATAATGTCATGTTTCAGACAGGAATGGTAAATTTAGATCTTGTTTTAAAGCTTGGCAGTTAAAAGCAAGTATGTTCCACTTTTAAAACACTCCCAACTGGCTGTGATTCACAGATTCAAAACTAAAATAAATACATGCTGTATTATAGTAGAGTGAAACCAAGTGTGACACTGGTAAATATATCGCATTATCGGTGTTGTAATTCTTTTCATAACATGTAATGTCAGCTGCATTCAAAATATAGTGCAGGTAGGAGCATGAAACAAAGACACCATGAAATGGGAAAGAATGTCCACCCACTGTTCCAGGTCTGTTTTCACAGACAGTAGCTACCACATCCTCTGACACCAGTTCAGATCAGGCTTTAACTAGACACCCTCCACTTCCAGAGCCACCATGAAACTGTACCAAAACTTCACTTTTAGTCCAGCTACAGCGGCAGAGATCACAAGAATTAATATGAAATAAATGTAAACTGGCATAAAACTTCCCTTTAATATCACATTTGTCTGCCATTGTGTACCTAACTGAAGATTAATAACAAATGTAGGCAAATACTAGCATCAGTGTTAGGATACTTTGGTATACTGTACAAACGCGCCACCATAACTATATAGTATAGAAAAATGCATACCATAATTACAGTAATACAAGGTGAAATAAAACCATAATATCCTCTTTGACCACTCCCTGTTGGAATTTAACATGCTTTTTGTGATCAGTTTTAAAAACTTAAAGCAGTGTATCCATGTAGGAGGAACAAAAGATGTCCATAGTGAGGCATGGAAGCTGTAAAACAGGGACAGCCACGCTTTTTACACCTGTGACCACACCAGCCTTTGTTCCAACCAAACACTACACACACACACAATTGTTACTTCTTCTTCTTCTTTACTTGAATTTGTTTAGACAGTGAAATGACCTGGTGAAATCTTTGGTTTGACACCAGCAAGCTCTTGGCCCTCTTTGTTCACCTGGTCTGACAGCCCTGTCAGGACTACAGACCAATCACAAAGACACAGGCAATGGCTTAAAACCAGCAGAAGCACATAATCTCAACCCTGCGTGAACTCTGTCTCAGCAGTACTGCCAGGTGCCCGGTAGGGGGAGTACAGTATGAGGATGGGCGTGGCATTTACATCATAGTCATTTGCATAGCCTCCTGCAGATGGCAACAATGAAGCCGTGAATCCATCCCAGTACCACAACAACACAACCGATGAGGTCTGCTATCTCGCATGGAAATGATCATGGATGAGTCTTATCGACACGCTGATGGGAAATCTAGTCTATTTGGACAACGTTAATCAATTGCACCAAAGAGGCATGCAAATATTATTGAGGGGGTGTGGGAAACCGTGAACTCTGCACCCTGCAATTCATGGTTAAAATAAGGAAAACAGTAACACAAGCATGTAGACCCACAGCACTGAAACGCACAGATGAGCGTATTAAGAATTGCATAAGAATGTTACTCGACCTTTCATCCCCTGCAAGCTCAGAGTCTGTCATGTTTTTGTCAAGAACAGGGGCTGGGGGACTGGAAACAAGGCTCACAGAAGCCATTGGAAAACGGATCTGCCTCCCTTCTCTCCGGTAACGTTACAAGAGTGAGTTAACTCAAGTCACTCAAGGAGACGTTGGGTTTTGAGAGATGCTGGAAGATTTCAGACTGGAAAAAACTCACGGTGTTACATGTCTCGACAGAGACAGTAAACAGACACTCTCCTCTTTCATATCAATGACGTTTTAACTCTGTGAGCACAGCTTGATACCCCGCTTTGCTAATGTCCCGTCGGTTGACAGCTGCCATGGTGAAATAGAGGAGACGGAGGGAGAAACAGACAGAAATGTAACCATGTTCGTTGATTTCAGCATCTTCATAGGCTTTCTCAACAGGGACATCATCTCAAAATGGCTTCTGAGGTCTGCAGCACATTCCTAGATCGTGTATTCCTCCACGTATATATAGTCCCATCGGGATCTATCTAACGTGGATACAACAAATCCTCATCAACTATTGGTCAGACATCGCGCGAGCACACAGAGCCGCGCTTCTTATTGGTTCAAAGCATTGTCAGTTATTTTTAACATCTGCAACAATTAAGTGTATACGACGCTCAGTTTTGTCCTTTGTGTTTTAAGTTATGGCTGCTTGTGTTACGCAGTTTTAACGACAAGAGTTTATGGTATGTTAAAAAACAAAACAGTTGACGCTAATTGTCGTCATCGATTTATTTTTGGCAGCTACGCATTTATTTCCTTGTTTTTCTTTTTTTTTTTTTTTTACTCCCAGTCGCGCGGACACACAACAACGCGCACGGCCGCTGGATGAGCTCGATTTAGACGCGCTCGTGCAGTCTAGCCGTTGACCACCAGGTGTAGCTCCGACTCTACAAATCAAACCCCGAAAGCCTTGTCCATATTTTGCTTGTTTAACGGTAATATCAAGCCAATACACATATTTCAGATCCGGTAGTGTGTGTGTCATATGTTGGTAGTATGACTAACAAAATGCTTAAGATGACTGCTAACCTACAAAACAACGTAGTTTTAGCAGTTAGCTCAGTGGCTATGCAGATAGCACCGTGGCCACTTTAGGTGCTCTAGGCGACTCAGTGAATCAGAAATTCGTGGTGTGATGCACATCACTGCTCACTGTAATGAACATATTAGAGATAGATTCATCTGAGTTTGTAAGAGAAAAGAAACAATTACTTTTACCCTTGGTGAACGTGTTAATTAACGCGTTCTTGTTACAATATTATACTTTGCAGTAAGTCATATATAGCACTTTACATTGCACGATTTCTTTCTTGTCAGCCACAGAGAGATGTAAAGAGAAAAAAAAGTGTTAAAGTTTGGGTGTATCTTGGTGGGAGGGATTCTTGCAGAGGGAAAACTAGCTAGGTGGCGTGCGGAGCTCAGAGGCTCAACTTTCCGAGAGCGCACATAAAGAGACGGGAGCGCATCTGTGTCTCAGACACCTGATGAGCATCTTCCAAACATTTACAGCCCGGGGACGAAAACTTCACAAGAGATAACTATATTTTGGATTTTATCGTAAACAAGAAACCGTCTACATCAACGGGGGACAGTGTTACTTTATTGTTACTGTACTTTGAGACATGGCACTGTCTTTTCGACGCAGGTGTTTGCTTTTGCTGTGCTTGACAGCTATCCAGAGCGGTCATGCTGCCGTGCAGGTAAGAGCAATGTAACAATGTACTCAATAACAGTGTGCAACAATGTGAAAATCAAAAAATCTGACCAAATCGTATCTTAGAAATATTAATAATGAACCAAAAGCAATTCATTTAAATATTTGAATCCACAAAAAGTCAACTCAACAAATAATATAATTGTTTTTATTCTGTTTTACCACTTGATTTCCATCTATTAGATTGTTTCCATCTATTGTTATTGGGTCTTATAGGCATCTGTTATACTCAGTTTTACAATGTTTGTGTTCAGTTTCCACTGGAGAAATTATTTGATACTTAAAAACAACAACAAAAAGCATTCATTGTAGCATCCGGATATGAGTCCTCTCATGTCTTGTCAGCTGGTGGCATTTCCCCTTTGCCTGCAGGTAAAAAGAGCAGAGGCTTGTCTAACTACTGCACAGGTCCAAACTATGTGTGCAATGAATTTAAATGAAGCTAGTTGTTATTGTACAAAGCCCTCCAAATGCCAGTGCAGGAATTTAAGGTATGCTGCACAGAGAAACTGTTCCAATGAGCATGTGATTAATAAACCCTCCTGAAAGGATTAGAGGCACTTTTCCCTGAGGAACCATGTAATGGCTTGACAAGCTTTCTCCCTCAAGTAACTGCCAGTGGCACCTATACTATTCTGAGTCTGCCCATTCAGGATTATCCATTGAGCATGTGCCTCCCTACCAGGAACAACATTTTGGACTTAAGGTCCCCCTGACATCTGCCGGACAGCTTTTGTCCAGCTGTGTCTACCACTGGAGTTGGTGGTAGCAGGAGAAAGGAGTGAGGGAGAGATGAAGCGACATGGTAGACTTAGGATATCGTCCATGAGTGAATGCAACAATGTCTACTGGAAAAGTAGACAGCAAATATAGTTTAAAGTTAAAGAAATCGTGGTGAGTTACTGTATCATGGAAGTACAGTAAAAACATCTCACTCTTGTCAGTGTTCCATAATATATTACAATATCAATGAAAACTCTCTGTAACCATAACGACCATGTGCCCACCAATAAGATGGATTTAGTTTCAATGACATCATGCTCCACAGCTGCACATTAATGTTTATTCACTGCTCATGTTTTATATTTAATGACTGTTAAACTGAGGTAACCTTTATTCCTGGGCGGTTGGAAAGTCATTGCATTTTGAAATGTTTTGCCAAGACTCTTTTCTAACGCTGAATTCTGATCATAGTGCTCATGCTTTATTGACAGACGTGCATGGATAAGCACCAGGTGGTTGGGGTGCTTCGTCAAATGGAGAAGTTTCTGAAAGGCCAGGAGATGCGTTTTACAGAGGGCCTCAGGATCATGAAGTCGAAGCTGGCAACCCTTCAGAACTCCGTCTCCAAGTTGCCTCAAGCAGACCAGTCAGCTGGTGAGTAATAAACAGATTACAACACACACCAGCGCTCACACCACCATAGTCAATCGTCATTATTGTCATCTTTACAGGCCCTTTTCATTGCAGTCACATTAGAAAAAGCACAGAAGTTACTAATGATGGCTCTATTCTAGTCATGTGTCCTGGTAAGGAGCAAACAGTGTGACAATTATGTGTGTGGCAAGTATGAATAATCCAAGAACCTTAAAACTGAAGAAGCAATATGGAAATGAGCCATCATTCATTTTATTATTTACCTCAATGCTTTTCTTGCTGTAACAAGTCTAAATGCCTCCTGTGAAAAAGTCTTTTGTCCCAAATCATCATCTTCATCAACTTGTTCTTTTATACAGCAGCTCATATTTATTAAGAACAACTTTTTACAGCGTCAAACCAAATTAATAATTATATTTAAAAGTGAAGTAGATTAAATAATATTTATTTACAGAAATACGCAAGACTTATTTCAACTGATTATACCTCTGCACAGATGGAAGGTTAGCAGAGATATGCAGGGATGCACATAATGTCACTATAATGTTACAAACATACTGTATGCATTTTGACAGTGTCAAACTGAAATGATTACATTATGTTCGATAAATAGATGAATACATATGTGGTGTTTTTATTTCTTCACTCTTAATTTGGATCACCCCCATGCAAAATAGCATAATCGTTTTTTGCTTCAGTGACTTTATGAGAGAAAATTTGTTGTGATCTGTCTGATGATATTGGGGAGTATATTCTAGGCAGAAGCTTTATAAGGAGCAGTTCTCATCATACATAGCACTGAAGACTATGAAATAATACATATGGAATTATGTAAACAAAAAAGATGTAAATGAAGTAAAATTGGTTTTATATTTTAGATTCTCCAACATAGTCACCTTTCGTCTTGATGACAACATTGCACACTCTTGGCATACCAGTTTCCTGAGGTAGTCCCCCTGGGATACTTCAATTAACAGGTCTGCCTGATCAAAAGTTAACTTCTTGCTTTCTTAATGCCTTTGAGACCATCACTTCTTCAGAGGTAGTGTTGGCAAACAATAAATAGCCCTATTCAACTGTGCTAATCCATATTCTGGCAAGAACCACTCAACTAAGTGAAAGGAAAAGACAGTCCATCATTACTTTAAGACACGAAGGTCAGTCAGTCCGGAAAATTTCAAGAACTTTGAATGTGTCTTCAAATGCTGTGGCAAAAAACATCAAACGCTATGATGAAACCAGCTCTCATGAGGACCGCCCGGGAAAGGAAGACCAAGACTTACCTCTGCTCAAGAGGAGAAGTTCATTACAGTTAACAGGCTCAGATTAGAGACCACATAAAAGCTTTACAGAGTTCAAGTAGCAGACACATCTCACCATCAACTGTTCAGAGGAGACTGCATGAATCAAGCCTTCATGGTTGAACTGCTGCAAAGAAACCACTTCTGAGGGAGACCAACAAGAAGAAGAGAATTGCATGGCCCAAGAAACACAAGGAAAAGACATTAGACCAGTGGAAATCTGTTCTTTGGTCTAAGGGTAGGCGAACTGGCCAAAAAATAATATCATGATCTATTTAATCGCAATCACAATCCTCGAGCTAAATTGAAAACTTTTTTATCATTTTTTAAATGCCCTGAAGACTATAGTCAGACTTGAAATAGCCTATGAATTTCTCTATTTATTGATATTAAAACACAATATAATATTAACATTTTCCAAATGGTGATTAAAACCTGAGATTAATTTGACGTTGCCAAAGACAACATAATTATAAACCAACACTTTTCAAGAAATCACAATTCGATTGTATTGTTTCCAATATGTGTCCCAAAGAAGAGCCATGTGAAGTACCTCATCCTATCAGCATAACCATCTAATTAGCTACATCACTCTATTGGTTTGTTCACATGTGGATCGGTTAGCGAGTGACGTTATGTGAAGTTTGGAAGCAGATGTAAGAGGACATTAAATACCGCAATCTCTATGTTTCACCTGAAAAGTAGATTGTATCGCTGTAGATCTTGTGATCTTGATCTAAAATCAGCAGACTATCCCTACTTTGGTTTGATGAGTCCAAATTTGAGATTTTTGGTTCCAACCACCATGTCTTTGCAAGTCACAGGTGAATGGATGTAATCCACATGTGTGGTTCCCACCATGAAGCGGTGGAGGAGGTGTGATGGTTTGCACATTGTTTTCTTTTTCAATTATTTTTCAACAGAACAATGACTCCAAACACACCTCCAGACTATATAAAGGCTATTTGACCAAGAAGAGTAATGGGGTGCAGCATCAGAAGACCTGTCCTGCAGCAATTAGCACTGTCTACTCCCCCCACAGTCAAAAGACATGTAGTTAATAGGTTAATTAGTCACTCTAAATAGGCTGTAGGTGTGAATATGAGCGTGAATGGTTGTTTGTCTCTATGTGTCAGCCCTGGGATGAACTGGCAACTTGTCCATGGTGTACCCCACCTCTCGCCTAAAGTAAGCTGGGATAGGCTCCAGTCCCTCAGATGGATGGATGGATGGATGATTCCATATGTTATTTCATGTTGTCAATGTCTTTGGTGTTAATCTACAATATAGAAAGTAATAAAAAAAAATAATAATGGGAAGATGTGTCCAAACATTTGACCGGTACTGTATATTAAATTGATTTTCTAATAATAATATTTAAAGTCTTATGTGTATGATGTAAAATCAACATTCCCAATGAGAGGCTGCTAAAAATTCAGAAGAGGTGGTTGGCTGTAAAACGTATTAGTAACTTAAAAGTAATTTGCTCTCTGATGCTTTTGATCACTTGCATACAAGCATATTTCATATATTTTCCACAGAAAAAGCTTACCGAATGATTTAATTTGCAATCCGTGCTGTATAGAGTTTCACATGCATGCATGACATAACTGAGGTTTTGTTCCGTAATTCAATGAACAGTTGTTCAGTTAAAGGCAACAGAAGATTCCAAAGTATCAAATTTATAAGATTTTAGGAACATTCAAATCTTTGAAGTTGATCTTCAAAGGATTTTTTTTTTTTATCAACCAGTGACAATAAAGAGCCACATATGGCTTCTTCAATTATAGGATTATACTGTATATTCATCCAACAATGCTAGGCCATCTTAGTTACAGAGCTGGGTACTTGACAGGGGAAGTGGATTTGTGGAATTGTGTTGTTTGGCAGCACATACTGGAGCCAATTTGTTAGTGATGGACTGTTCACTCCATAACTCTGTGGAGAGTATTTGGCAAGACAGGAAGCAGCTGATATTTTACATTAAAGGCTCAAAAAATGAAAACCCTAACCCCACAAAAGGGAAATTATAGCAGCACCTGCTCAGAATGCTCAGATCAGGAATCAGAAATACATTTTTGATTTAGGTAAAGTTACAATAATTGAATTAGTAAACTAATATGCAATATATTTTGCTAATATTATTCAAATCAGTACTTTAAGTTAGCCTACTACAAAATTGGTCAGACAAAGGCACAATTTCATTATACATTTCATTAAACATTTTCTCACTTGCCTTGTAGTTCAATAAAGCATAGAATTCTTCATAAAGCTATGTAATGTAATTATATTATATACACTGTTGCCCATGGAGTTGGAATAAAATATTTTTACCTCTTCTCATGAAATGATTGCGACAATATGATTGTTTCTTAAATGTGTTAAAATGTGTTTTCTCAAAGGTTTATTGATCAATCTCTTCCAAACAAATCACTTTGAAAATTAAACCACAGTTAACCTGACAGAGATAAAGAGGAATGTGCCTAAAAACAAAATTATTCCAACTTTATGGGCAACAGTGTATTATGCAAACATTAACATTTCTAGCACATGCAATATAGCATAACATTTGGCTGCTAGTGAAATTCTAATGCATAAAACTGGCCCGTCCTCTGCTAGTTGACTGTAAATGAGGCATTTCAATCGTTCTTTCCCATGAAAGCTCTGCACTGCCCAGTGACACGTGTATATCCCCAGGCAGGGAATGCCAGAGGATGTCGGGAGGCTTACTCCACATGTGACCAGCCTTTCTCTCTGTGCTCTCTTCCTCTCTCCCATAGCTCCCACCACCTGCCCCTCTCTGGAAGCTCCCGCTCATGGAACCAAGTTTGGATCAAAGTATTTTGTTGGACATGAGGTCCATTTTACTTGTTCCCAGGGCTACCACCTTGTCGGTTCTGCCATGCGTGTCTGTCAGGATAATGGCACTTGGACTGGCATCAGTGCCATCTGTAAAGGTGAGCCTCATTGAGAGATTCATTCTGGGTCTTTGGCCATTTGATTCAGGTGAGGAATGCAGTCTCACATCCGCTATGGTATGTTTTCATCACAGGATAAGGAGCTATAACCCCCATGACTTTCTCCTCATATAAACACACATCCGCTGCCTGATATGTATGATTTAGTGGAATTTGTTAAGGCCAAGACTGCTATGTCTGCGCATTACTGACAGAAAAAATTTCTACACGCCCATTTAGGGCGACTTTGGCTCTGAACGCCAGGCTGAAACACACATCAGACCCAGAGGCCAAAATGAGCTCCTCACACATACACAGATAACAGGCAAAGAAAAGAGTCATTCTTTAGAGTGACTGGAGCTCCACAGCACACTGAATGAAGTCCTCGTTAAAATGGCATTAAATGTCTCTGAACACAGAAAAACACCTGTACTGCATTCCACTGTGGGTGCCTTACCCTCCAAGTTTCTACTACTCATGAGCAGCAGCGGTTGAGCTACTGTAAGATAACCCCCCCCTCTCTTGCTCATGTTTCCCTGCTTCTTTGACAGCAGTCCCACTGGACAGGGTTAGGTCCAGACATTATACCTACACCATGGTCTGATAGCACAGAAGTATGCTAAGCATGCTATTGATAGCCCCTTCAGCCTGTGCTGGTGGCTTTCTTCCAAAAATTCCAAGTGGCATACTCAGTTGAACATGTGCATACGTTTATTGACATTCATGGTTAAAACAACACAAGAGGGCTTGACTCTGCACAGTATTATCCCTGTTCATGTTTTTCAGCCCAGTGCAAGAGGTCTAAATTTAGTCATGCTTAAAAAGCAGTATTGACGGAGTGTGAAAACGTTAAAGTTAAGAAGAGTTTAAAAATATCTAGCAGAGTGAAGTGGGCCTTTTCATGTTATGGCCATGTGGTGGCCCTGGGGAAGCCAAATAAACATTAAAGGGATTGGTTGTCATCCAGTATATTGTGGCCTCAGCGCTAAACTCAAAGAGCAGAAGCTGCTTCATGATTTGAACATCTGTACAACTCCCAAAGCTGAATACAGAAGCTAAGATCACAAGGCACATTGTTGGATGTGGACTATTTGTCCACAACCTTCTGTTCTGATGAGTTTGTAGTACTTCTGTATCAGGTGATAGTACATTTTATACAGGTTTGTCACTTGGCCACTGTTTCATGATCTGTATGAAAATCAGGTGTGTGAATGAATGATTCTGCTCTTTTTACATACCTGTATGTATTCAGTGGTATTTTACCCAGCACACAAAGATATGAGTAAAACATAGTGTACATCCAACCAGTTAAACTTTTAACTTTGTTGCAGATGGATTTTTATTGAATTACACTTATATATAATAATCTCCATCACATTTAATCAAGATAACTACTAGTTTTCTGCAAGTGGCACAAATAAAAGGGCATCACTGACAGTTGGCACACTGTGCCCATAATGACAGTACCAGCTTCTTATTCTTAGGTATAAATTATCAAACTGGGTGGACACTCTTTGCCACTCTATGGATGGATGGTAGATGGTAAAGGCTTACACAGGCTCTTTCATTTTCTTCTGCATTTCTTTCCAAGTGAAACCTCAAGCCAATTCTGTTGTACTTCACCTTTTTTTCATACTATTTCAAACAGGACCCAGGACTCAAACAGGACTCTTACCATCACTTTGCACGCTGTTTGATAATTAGGGCTGCAGAAGATGTCAGCCAACCATAGACATTACTAAGAGTCTGTGTTCTATGTATTTTATTCTGAAACCTGCACATAGTTTTTCTTTGTCAAAGTTGACAGAGGCACAGTAAGTTGTTTTGATACATATGGATGACTAGACACTATTGCTGTGGTGACCTGTATGCGTATTGAAAAAATGGGAACATGGGATTCGGATGAAAAGTGACTGGAGACTGCAGAAGTTT
Source organism: Protonibea diacanthus (assembly GCA_028641955.1). Lineage (NCBI taxonomy): Eukaryota > Metazoa > Chordata > Actinopteri > Sciaenidae > Protonibea > Protonibea diacanthus. The sequence continues at coordinate 15,676,990 of CM053989.1, forward strand.
TTCAACAAGTTGACTACAGGGGTCATTCTCCCCTAAACCTACAGATATAAGTGAGTGTGCAAGTAATCCCTGCCAGAATGGAGGTACCTGTGTAGAAGGTGTTAACCAGTACAAATGCACCTGCCCCCAGAACTGGAGCGGATCTCACTGCCAGCACCAAACCCAGACAGGTGAGTACCACAACATGTCAGACACTCTTAGTTTTGTTTTATTTGCATGTCTGAGATCTACCACTGTACATGTTTACAATGTGACCTTTCATATTTTCCCCCTTAATGCATCAGCACCACCTGAGTGGAGTGTTATGAATGATCCAGCATTCAGCCGGAGACCTCGCTGTGCCCAAGTGAACCGAGCCCAACACTGCAGCTGCGACGCAGGCTTTCACATGAGTGGCACCTCTGACAACAGTATCTGTCAGGGTGAGCTGTAATTATGTGTTACTTAATTGATCCCTGGGGGGAAATTCTCCTTTTGCTGCTCCTGCTCACAGGGAAGCAAGGTCATCTACAGAGCAGTTCCCTCGAGTTTGTGCCCTGCTCAGCAGGCCAAATAGCAGATGTTATAGAGGCTTTAATGCTCAAAAGATCCCCAAATACCTGAATATTTTACTCCTCTAGTGATTAATATGGTTACAAATGAGAGTCATTTGTGCCAGTCTGCAACAAACAAAATAATCCTCTTGAGAGGTCACAAGCTGATTAGTATCCATTTAGGTCACAGTTCACTTGCATTTAAGATGTAATTGGTTGAGTAACAGTTTGAAATGGGAGTTTTTATGCAGTTGCTTCAAAGGTGTTAATGTCCAAGACGCTAAAAGGGGAAAACTAAGTGACCTAAACAACAATTTGAGAGAAAGAAACAACATGCCGTGGTTCCTCAGAGTATGTATGATCATTATTTCCTATATCCCAAACATCTCCTCCCTCCAGTGTCTTGGCCTGGTCATGTGATACATGTTAAAGTCAGGCATACATGCATTTTGTTCCTGTTTCTTGACAGATGTAAACGAGTGTGAAGTGTATCGGTTGGACCAAGGAGGGAAGCTGTGTGTCCATGAGTGTGTGAATGTCCCAGGCTCGTACCACTGCTCTTGCCCAAGCGGCTACAAGTTGCTCCCAGATGGGCGGAGCTGTGAGGGTGAGTGACACGAGGGAGCAGAGGACAAAGGCTCATTCACAGGGCCCTGGCTGCAGATCTGGCTGGATATGTAGTTCCAGAGAGAAATACCTGTGATTTAGAAAGACGAGGAGTCTTTAGCAGCAGAGCTTTTAGTTTCATGCAAAGGTGTCTGTCAGCCCACTTTCATTTGCACCCCTGAAGCTTCCGATGCTTGCCAGTGGAATGAATGACCTCACCCTTTCCCAGTAGAGGGGATCTTTAGGACATGAGGCGTTTGTGGGAGACTAAACTAAAAAAAACCAAATAAACAATCACAGCACAGCACCCCCTGCTCAGACTGCGGTAACCAGGAAGCAGGGAGTCAGTCTGGCAAGTCTCTCTTCCCACTTCTCATTCTTACATACCTCTGCTGTTTTGTCTTCCAGATGTGGACGAGTGTTTAAGCCAGCAGCACAACTGTAGCCGCGGGACAACTTGTATCAACACGGGGGGAGGCTTTCAGTGTGTCAGCCCAGAGTGTCCCCGTTCTCATGGCAACATCAGCTACGTCAAGACATCTCCCTTGTAAGTAGATATGGCCCAATGTGACCCATCTTTGTAATTTGCTTTGTCAGTGAAAAGCTGTAAAAAAAATAAACTAGGATCACTTCTTCCACATTTTGAAAGGAAATTGTCATCAACTTTCAAATGGCCATCTGCACACTAAATCAGACCCAACTGTGAGACACTAATGGGGTCCTGGCGAACATTTTGACTTGTAATAGAAAGAAAAGCAGAAATTAAACTGATGATTGCTGTGTTCAGGTGTGCCAGTAATCCCTGCCAGTGACTTAGAATGCACAGTAAGAGGTCAAAATACATTGATCTGCAGTGAGGAAGCTGCACTTGAAAAGTGTTACAGCCTCAAATATTCTCCAGCTAAGCCGCTTAAAGAGAAACTCAGGTTTTTAAAACTTGTTGCTTAATTTGGTAGTTTTGGCCATCATTGCTATTGGTGAAAACAATATTAAGCTCACCATAGTAACTGCTTAGATCTGGCAACCTAGCAATATCACTAATGGCCAAGTTAACCAAACTCCTCTGGAAGAGAAATCGAAGGCTGCGTATGAAACCATTAGAAAAACTGTTGAGATTGTCCATCACAGTTCAGCAACCAGACTCATGGTTCAGGTTGACCTGGTGTACTTGCTGCAGTTGTGTCCTATGAGAGTTTATTACAACTACTTTGGGTGCACTCACTTTTACTTCAGTTTTTAGAAAGTGGTTAAGGTGATAAACTGTTAAATCCTGTCCGTTCTTCTGACTGGTCAAGATTATTTTTGGACTTTGTTCTAGTGCTCGGATCTCAAATGTATCATAACCAATAGTGATGACAACAACAAAAAAAAAAGAGTTATGGTTAAAGCTGTATCAGAGTGAAGCAAATCATTCCTGACAAACAACCTGCATGCTCAGCAGAACTTCACCAGATGATGTTTGTTTTGTTTTTTTTCATATAAAACCATGTAGAACGTCTGTGCCAAATGTTTGGAAACATTACAACTTCCATCTCCCGATTTGCCAGTCATCAGCAAACTGCCTCATTTAAGAGCATGAAACAAAGCTCTGTCTGCTTCTACTGAACCATCAATGCGGTGAAATAATGCTCCACTGCCAGCAAAGGGGGATGGATAAATGTTTGGGAAAACACTTGTAACAAGGGAGAGAGCAGGGAATCGAGTAAGACGGTAGCCATGTCCCCGTTTCTTACTGCATACTAATGCTAAGCAGGTTTTGCGCATAGTTCACAGTGAAGTGAGCATACAAGTAGACGTGTGAGTACTTTATTTTTCACTTCATTTCACAATGCAGTCCTTAAAGGAAATAGCTACTCACAGCTGCAAGAAATTAAAACAAATTGCAGATGGCGAGAGAGCTTCAGAAAATAAAACAAAAATTGTATTACATCTTTGGAAAAACAGTTCTCTCTTCTGAAGTATGAATGGCATTCTACAGTCTGATTGCTGTGTGTCAGGGTACGACTTGAAAGTACGTCTTATGAGAAGGCGTAGTTGTTTAGTGTATTCTGTATTCTGTTATGTGTTTTGAAAGTGGCGTTTGGCTTGTGACGATAGATGGAAAAATGTTCACAGCTTGCTCTAATGATCCAAAACTTCAGGGCACTTGACCTCATATGTACTGTATTTAAGTGTGTCACTTCTCTTTGGTTACAAAGAAACTGTTATGACTTTCCCATGGGGATAGATTACTGATGAAATCATTTCCTCTGTGACACGTTACATGACAAAACACACATTTACCACTTTGCTCTGTAATGTCCCGTGCTTACCATTCTGCTGCATTTCTGTTCTGCAGTCAGTGCGAGAGAAACCCCTGCCCCATGGACAGCCGTTCCTGCCACCTGGCCCCGAAGACCGTGTCCTTCCACTACCTGTCTCTGCCCTCCAACCCAAAGACTCCCGCCACACTCTTCCGCATGGCGACCGCCGCCGCTCCAGGGCGCACCGGGCCAGACAGCCTGCGCTTCGGCATAGTGGGCGGAAACTCCCGAGGCATCTTTGTCATGCAGCGTTCAGACAGACAGACTGGTGAGCTGATCTTGGTTCAGTCGCTGCGCGGGCCACAGGAGATCAGCGTCGATGTGGACATGTCCGAGTACAGCGACCGCACCTTTCAGGCCAAGCACGTGGCCAGGGTCCACGTCCTGGTTTCACCATATAACTTCTGAGAAGGAGCTTGAGAGGGAGGAAGTTGAGAGATGAAGAATGAATGAAGAGGAACAAGGAAGAGTTCATTTGTCTGAGTAGCTGAGGCCAGCATTTGTTCAGTGGCCAAATTACCAAAAGAGTGAGAGAGTGACAAGCCAATATTTAACAGTTGTATTATGAATAACAATATATGGCAGAACACATCATAGATGCTTCTTTAAATAGTGTCAATATGAGCTTTGACTGACGATGTTTGACTGAGTGTGTTTGAATGCATGAAAACTAGCTCAACAAAAGCATAATGAATGGATATCTGCTTTTGTTAGTGCTGTTGCTTTGTGTTTGTATTGTTATGTCCATCAAAGATCATGTCTGTATAGCTCAGGGTCAGGCCCCGGGGCTGATGCACTGCTCTCGCTTTATTGATGATAAATCCCTATAAGACATTAGTGCTCCTGTGGCTCTAATTTATTGGAAATATTGTTGCTGGTTTACACATATGTACGCCACATGTTTATCTTCCATCATATACTGTATATTTGTTTTGTTTTGTACTAGCCTTGTTGCCTTGTTTAAGGCACCATTCATTATACTATACTAAGGGAGTTTTTTTTTTAAACAATAGATGCAGTACTGTACCTGGCATATTTCTTCTATTACTCATATTCTGCATGTTACCCAGAAATAGTCTCATTATACTCTAAATCAAAGATGATTTGGCAAGCATGCCAATGCACTACACAATTTATCTGGAATTTTAATTGTCTCTGCATAACTGAAATAAAGTCAGTCCAACATTTCAGTATTTGTTAGAACTACCTCACTTGATGCTGAGCAGCATGGTATTAAATGTCCTTATGGCGGTGCTTGTTTTCATTCTACATCCATTATGAGTGAATTTTAATGAGCGAAATTCAAACCAACGCATAGTTGATAAATGAATGCTGGATGGCTATAAAAAGTTATCTGATTGAATGGATGAAAGGTTAAAAGAAAGAATGTGTTTTATTATATAACCCCTGGGGCAGCAGTTCACAGACAATACAAGTCAAAGTAGAGTTTCCCACATGTCTCGGAAACAAAAGGAGTTTCACAGTATTTCTATTTGATTTTAATACGAGGAACAGTAGCTGTCACATTTAAAAAAAACATCTCTCAATGTGTCTATTCGTTAGAGAAAGAAGAGACTAATGTTCACCACATGTGTTCTCTTAACTTCCTTCACGTCTCCATCCAGGGGTTTACATTGCAATAAAAGGGGCCAGAAGAGCTGCATGCTTCCAGGCAGAGGAGTGGATGGTGAGAATCAAAACACATGCCCTGACTCTAAAAATGACAACGTGCCCTTTAATGGCAGGCGTAATTTCCTTCAGTAACCGTACCAGGAGCTCTCACATTGCAGCCTTTGTTTTAGGTTTGCGTTCGGGCTGTTTGATGTTCACATGTTTCATCCATTCTTAGGCGGAAGGATATCACCAGAGACAATTGGAGAGCTACATAACACAAGCCATTTGCTGGCGAGTAATGATAAAAATACACAGTAAGGGCATTGAGGCAAAGCCAGCGCACAGTGTGGTTTGCACTCGTTTAACGTCACAGTCACAGAAACACAGTGATGGTCGTGGTGACTTTGGTGCACCATCCACAGGAGGTGGACAATATAAAATAAATACCAGTTTGATGAATGTGTGTTTTTGAAACTTTAAAAGTCTTTGGAGTTGGTCAGGAAATATCTGTGACCACTGTTCCCCTTTTCCAGTGCAAGTTTCCTGTGCCTTGTTAATGCTGAACTGCTGGTTGAAATGGGAACAAGTACAGCAAAACTGTGGTAAGTGAGAAAGTCTCAGAAATCATGACATCAGACGAAACACAGGAAAAATGCAGTACCAAGAGGGACAGTAAGCACTCAGCAGCACTGACTAAAGAAGACTGTTGGGCTGTAGTTATCTGTTATGCAACTGCATGGACATAGTGTGTATTTGTTATTTTGTCCACCCCCTGTAGTTGGACTATAAAGCTCCTGGTCACATGCCACCTTTTCACTAAGAGGAAACAATGTCCACATCATAAATTCTTGAAATTCCAGTGTATAGAGTATCCTCCGAAAACACCTCTTGCCTGTACAAGCACAAAAGTCATTTTGTGGTAAAAGAGCATAAACAGTTCAAATCTATGGATCTCCATCCAAACAGACAAGAGGCACATGTGCTGCTGGTGGGTTAGTCCAGAATAAAAGGCATTGCGGAGGACTTTTGGTCTACGTACTGTATATTATCCAGGAGGAAGGGGGAGAGGTCGCCTGTGGATCATCTTTCATGTGGGATAAATGTTTGGATGAGATCCAGAAATATGTGAGAGTATAGGAAAACAGATTGAAGGTCCCCTTGCTTCAGTCTCTGGTTTAAAAGTGACCTATAATCTGCCACAATAGGCAATAATAATGTCACTTTTATGTTTGATACAAATATTAATGCTTCGATTTAGTCTTACCAGCTTAGACAGAAAATGTTTATGATGGGTCGAGAAGAAAACAGCCGGAACAAGTTGCAGTTGTGCAGACATAAAACCGATATGATGGTTTTATTGGTGAGGTATATGGGCTCTTGTTTTGACTTTTAAACCCAAATAATAGCAATAGCATATCTTTAATGGAGGGTACAACCTCTGAAACTCGTGTTTTAGAGTTCTGGTGTAAACATGTAACTCGTAGGTTTGGTTCCCGAAAGACAGCTTAAGTAGTAGTAGCAGTGATATAAACACAATATATTGGGTTGTTTGTGGATTTTATGTTGCCTCAGCCCTGTTAATCAAACCTATTAAAGCCTAATGCCTTGAGGGAAAACTCCTGGGTTTATATTTTCAGCAACTGGGCTTCATTCAGAATCTCTGCTCAGTATTTCAGCCTCTGCGTTTCATTATCATTCATCATAATTGTCCTCACAATAGCCCATTCATTCAACAGTTTCTTCTCTTTCCTCTTGAATCGGGGATTTGAAAAAAAAAAAAAAAAACGGCTTTAAAAAGAAACAGATTTTAACTGATGTAGCAAAATCACAGCCATAGTCAAGTATGTGTTTTTATTACCAAATGAATACTGAAAATCATAGATCAGGAAACAAACATTCAACTGCATTTTGATTCATTTTTAATCAGTGTGCACACTTCCTGAGAAGGAAGAGAGAATAAAACTGCTGGTATGAAAAGTTCAAGCCCAGTTTTTCATGACATCCATGAAAAGAGAAGAAGAAAAAAAAAAAAAAAAAAACGACTCATATTATCCAGACACCTCTCCACCTGTGGAATTATGAAATAACAGGAATCAGCCAAAACCCATCTGTACAAATAATTGAGGTCCACTGCAGGTGTCTGCAGTTTTATATAACAGAAGGACAGCTTGCCATAATAAGCACAATTATTCCAGGTTTCCAACCCAAAAAGAAAGGAACGGGAATATAATAAGCCAAAGTGATCAGCTTGTGCTTGTGCTAACCACATAACTTATCTAATGTGTCATAATATGCGATGGCCTAGACAGACAATATTACAAGTCCCGCTGCTACAATGACTCAAGACAACATACATGAAGAATCATCCCTACACCAAAAACTACACTGACAAAAAACAGGCCAGTCATTTTCAAAAACAATGACAAAAATAAACATATTAAGACTTCTATGGAAGAACAGAAATATTATTAAGGTGCCTGTGAATCCAACACAACGATTTTATCAGCAAAGAAGGCAAACAGTGCAAAGAAATAAGAAAGAAGCTGCTGTTTGCTGTTTGCCTAACCCATTGTGAGATTGTTCAGGGTCCGCTGCGATACAAAAATGGAAGCACACACTGTAAACACACCTAAGTAAACATGGGTGAACACACACACACACACACTTAAAAAGAAGGTATAAGTACACTTAAAACAAAAAATAAATAATGAACTCAATGTTAACATACATACATACAGTATATTGCTCTTCATTTCAGAAGACAACACACACATACAGTAGATTTAAAACGTGACTGAAAACCCCAATTCTACACTACGGAACGCAGTTACATTGAATTCAAAATGTACAAATCATTTTTGTACTTCATTTCTCTCATCTCAGGCTCATTCACGCACCAATACTGAGGATGCCGGGAAGTTTCAATCTGAGACATGAACAACACTTTTACACACAATTACCTGAACAGATTAAGCCTCGTACAAGAACTACATGTAGGCATAGCCTTTATCTTCAAAGAGCAAATGTTCAATTCATTGTGTTGGTAGATTTTCTTGTCTCAGATTAAAAAGAAAAAGTTTACTTCAGACACATGAAAAAGACATACTGTTCACTGAATTGCATATATAAATCAATAAACACACTGAAGTCATATTCTCTGTCTCTCTCTTCTGGTGGTAAAAATAACTTAGATAAATCCTCCTTGATGTTAATTGCTGAAAAAAGTCCTTGAAATGTTTCCCCATCATAAATAAGCATATTATTTTATTACAACCAGCCAATAATATCTAGATAACCTGAAAAGTCCAGTGTTTAGGATTTAGGGGAATCTATTGGCAGAACATGGCAGGAATGGATTATTCTTAAGTACAATTCAATTAGGAGTGTTTTCATTACCTTAGAATGGGCCTTTTACATCCAGGTTTCTACAATAGCCTAGAATGGACAAAGTAAACACTAGTTCTAGGTTTGAGTTTTTGCAGTCTCTCCTACAAGCTTGGGAAGATAAGGCGAGGGGTATTCATCTGGTTGCAATCTGCCATCTCAGCACTAGATGTCACTAAATCCTACACACCAGACCTTTATCGTATAATTGAGAGTATGTTCATGCATGAGGCCCACTTTTCTTAATTCTCCAATTAAATAAATTCACATGAACATAACAGAAATAAATATAGCACTTAATATAAAATGAAACATTCTCTTTGGAAAGAAAGGCTCAAAACTGATCATATCAAGGAAATAGTTTACCACTTGGTCACTGAAAAGATAGTTTTCCTCTGTTAGAGTCATTGAAAATGAGCAGAGATCCCCCTAAATTGGGGCCTGCTCCAACCTTAGTAGTAGCATCCGGAAAGGAAAATCCCCCGAAAAACGAAATGGCACTCCACCACCACCCGAGGAAATCCTGGAGAAAACCCTGCTGCAGAGTCAGGACAGCTGCTATGTCCTCCATGTCAGCGGATGAATGGAACTGTTTTGCCTCACTCCAGCTTTGACATCTCATATCTGGTCGTCATGATTTCCTGGGAAATGATATTCATAGATAAACTATTAATTTTTATCCAGAAAAACACAGTGGTGCTGGCTGTTATTATTCCGGCAATAGAGTATGCAGTGCTGCCCTTAGCTACACTTGTTAAGCTTTCTTTCTTATACAGCAGTACATAACTATGACTGCAGAAACTTTACCACTCAAAATATATATATTTTTTTCAAATAATCGGTTGTAGCAGGCTTCTCATTCTAGTCTGCAACCTTCGCTTTGCAGACAACTGTCACTGGCAGATATTATGAGCTATAGCTAACATTAGCTCCAGGAGATGACCTCTGGCTGACTGTTGCCATCTTCCATTTTAAAAAGGACAACTCGTGTTTTAAATACACTTCACATTCGCTACGTACATGCCAATGTACCGTTGGTTACTATTGCCACGCCTTGTCAAGATTAAAAAGCCGGATCCTCATTTATAGCCAGCATCCATTCATTTTGACAACTGAAATGACAACAACTGTTGGCAACTTCTAGTGAATTTCTTGTACTTATGATCACACCCAGCTGTGACATAAGAGTGCTAAAGGCTCCTTAGTACTTTAGTGTCCTGATGCAACAGTGCTGTACAAGATGTGGAAAAAGCATGCTGTTGGCATTAGTTAGCAGAGCAAGCTAAACTACTAACTGGGCACTTACTCTGGCTCAAATGCCCCAAAAACTTCACCATGGGTCCTGAAATTAATCGCCACATCAGCACAACACAGGAACTCCAAAATTAGTCACCAGCATTATCAAACAAGGCTTTCTTTCTTACTCTTTTTGGACCAAGTTAACCATCTGCACATATCTAGACTAAGTGTCTCTGGTTAAAGAGATAACATGTGTGTGAATCCCTTTTTGGATTAGAGAGTAATTTAATTCATACCTCATCTGAGTCCAGCAGGACTGGTAGAGCTCTGCAGTGACAAACAGGAGCAAAGAGAGAGACTGTTAGAATCACACATGCCTTGTATGAAAATACCTTGTGGGAGTAATAAATATAAATTTGATAGGATGCTTACACATCACTTAGAGAGCTAGGAATGTTATCCTCCACCCACTTCAAGTCGTCCTCCTGGACAAGTAGAAAAAGAGGATGAAAAAAGTAAATACTGCCACCTGCTGAAAAATGTGACTCTTGTATGGCTGCGTTTTCTTAAACTTGGACAACTGCTCTTATTATAGAGAAATTATTGTAAGTGTGCAGTTGTGTTACTGACTGGGTTTGTTTCAGCAGGCTTCACTGTGCCGTTCGTCTCATTTTTAGATGCCCTCAACTTAATGCCGTCAGCTGCAAATAAAAAACAAAGGAAAAAAAGAAAGGACAAAGATAAATTTAACAAAGTCATTCACTCTGTGTTAGTGTTCTGATTTTTAAAAAGCTTCCATAATGTAACCATACCAAGGTTTGCAGAGGCGACAAACTCCTCAATCTCCTCATCATCAGAGTCGTCAATGAGCGGTGTGAAAGCATACCTGCGGGCATTAAAATGATTAATAAATATCAGTAAGGAGAAACAAAAGTGTGAATCCAACCCTTCTAATGAACTACTTACCTTTGGTTGTTTGCAGATGGTCTCCATAAAAACATTATGACGAAGAGAATGACGGAGAACAAGAACCTCCAGAAAGCATCTTCCACCCACAGCTCGATCCAGTCCTTTTACACAAATCAGATTATCAGTAGAATGTAAACTCCTTCACATTTCTTCACTAATGCAGATAGAAATATGCCAAATCATACTCACAGACTGGCATTCTGCTAGCCTGAATTTCTTTGCTGTCCAACCCATGAAAATGATGGAGGCTGAGAGAGAACAGAGCACAGTTTGAGATACAACTCCTGTTCCTGGGGACACTCACCTGTGTGTGAACTAGGACTTCTGTTCTCACAGATTTTATGTGAATTAAGATACAAACTAACTAGACTAGATTGTGAGAGCCGGCACAGAGTGTAGTCAAGTGTAGTCATGTCACACTTACCGATGACAGCAAATATCAGTGTGTTTGTAAAGTGCCTGTAGAGAGACAACTTGACAGGGTTTCTCCTCAGCTTCAGAGTCTTGATGGTTTGTGCCAGGCTGACAAAGATGTTAGTGGCAGTCAAGGTAAACATGTGGCAAACATTTCATAGAGAAAATATTACAAATATGACAAGCCTTATAACCTCTACATGTAAATTTAATGCGGTGGTTTAGGCTGAAGACTTTAACATTGCTAATATGTTATATTTCTTAAAAGGGTGACAGCACAGGAGCTTTAGTTTAACTCAAACTTCTGTTTTTTTTGTGTTTGTTTCTTTTAGTTTTGTCACCACTGCAGACACATTAGGAACCTGATAAAGTACGCTATGATTGTCTGATGCTGACTGCTCTTAGTTATTGGTTTGATTAATGGTTTATTAACGTGTGTATTGATAGTCAATTTCCCCGGTGTTGGATCAATAACATCTATCTTTAGTCTACAGTAGCTGATCGAGCTAATTATATTCTGTTTCTTCCAGTATGCAGTAAGTGGTTGCCACTTGTGTGTGTGTGTTTTTAAACTACTTGGAATAATGTATTCATCTATGCGGTGCAAAGCTTGTTACAATCCAACATAGAAAACGCCCATAAATGTATTGGTATTGTAACGGTTATTAGAACGGCTGCAAGCAGAGTGACACATGGAGATAAAAGTCCCAGTGCTGTTATGCTCTTTATAAGCATTTGTGGAGTGTCTGCTGTCTAATCAAATTACTCGCTAACTGTAACTGTTGTATAAAACAACATATACCTTGAGAAGATATGAATTAATCAGCAGTAGAATGATTTTAACAGCTCTGAGTGTTCAAGCAGATTTTATCTATACCACCCACCTCCAATCAGAGGGTGGTGGGTAAGAGGTGTAGGTGTACATGTAAGATGTCTCGTGTTTTGTGTTAGCCTGACACCATCCTAGGATAGTATATACCATCTTATATGTCCAGCACAGCCAATTATATGTTTGTGGATGAGAGATTGTAAGCAAAACCTCATGGTGAAAAGCATGAAATGAAATAAAGATAATTATTAAAAAAAAAAAAAAAAGTGGTGATGGGAATACAAATGAATCACTTCTGCCAGTTCATGACAACATAGCGAAATGTCTTTGATTGTGCAAGAAAAGAAATGATGGAGTGGCTATGGAGGAGGTTACAGGAAGAGCAGTTAAACCATCAACCAGAATAAAATGAGCAATTACAATTCTTAGTAGAGGATGAATGATTAATGTTTCTTTTGAAATCCAGCATGAACTCATACTTTAACTGCTCTTTCGCTGCTTTCACTATATGGGGAAAGAATAAGACAGTTGCAGATAAACTTCTTCTGGTCTAATTTAAGGTCATGTGAAGAACATGAGGGGCACACAGGGAAAGGCTGTAGGTGCACAAAAGGATATCCACCAGCATAAAGAGGAGTCAAGCAGAGCCAGGGGAATGTTGGCCAGCAGGGCCAAGTCAGAGTCTTTCGCCTAGAAGGGAAGATAGAGCAGGACCACAGGACACAAGGAAGAGGAGAAAGATGTGGAAAAATCACGGTGGATAAAAAGGCAGCATAGCCAATAAAATATAGATTAATTCACCAAAGTGGAAAGAAGGAAATGCCAAATCATTCAACCCAAAAGGCAAGAATACTCAAAATCAGCTGGGCTCGGCTAATTAACAAATGTGTTTACTTTGTGGTTAGTTGTGGACAAAACATGAACTAATAACTATTGATTATTGGTGTGGATGAGGAGCACACTGGAAGGATATGAACCAGATGGCTGCAGAGTCAAACACAGCCAGAGCAATATCTGTAATGAGAACAGGGCCATTGTCTCGACCCTTGATTTTTGGCCCAACAAGAAATCAAGAAAATACACAAATTGTCAATTTTACTTCAAAACACAATCTGAAAGCAAACACAGAGCTTTTGGTTATTTTTATGTCACGTCATAAATAATCAAGCAGTGGTGAAACAAGTCCTCTCAAGTTCTCAAGATGTCATTTGCCAACTAACACAGGCTGGGTAGAACTTCTCAAATTTGAGAATACAAACACAACTCACCCCAGTAATCCTAAGGACGCCTTCAATGCTCGCAAAGGCAAAGTAGAGGATGCCAAGCCCCACAACTCTGTGCATTACTGTGCCCAGGCGAGGCCTAAAACATAAAGACATGACACAAAAAGAAAATTTAAACATTGATTGCCTGATTTTGTTTGGACAATAATTTAAGTTTTCTTCAATCAACAAGCAGCTCTGTGCACAAATATACGTTGACATACTTTACAATGCCATATCCGAGGCTGACGATGATAACGAGCAATCGAGCCAAAGTCCTCTTGAGGGCAGAGACCAGCTCGGCAAAGATTAACAGGCCTGGAGCTAAAGGTGACAGCAGCAATTACATTTTAAAACCAAACATCGTACTCTCTGGTGTGAAAAAATTTCATATTTTGTGATGATCTATAAGACACTCACAAGCAGAGCCCCCAGTGTTGGTGTTTTCATATTCAGCACAGAAGACGGCCTTCTCCACCATGCCGAGGAATATGACCCCTGCTATCCAGAACTGGATCCGTAGCAGATCCTTCCAGTAGCACGCTGCCCAGATAAACCACAGCAGGGCGTACAGGATGTACACTATGCACATCACCATGTAGAACTGCAAACAGACAGTGAGGGATTAGTCTCTAAACACATATGGGAGCAGTTGTGCTTCATTAACTAGAGACCAAATCCCATGCTAAGGTTTGGACCTGTCAGCTGAAGGTTACTTCACTATACTGAAACTCAAAGGAATTCGGTTTTCAAATGTGACCTCACAAATCACATTTCAATAAAAAGTACTTCTCCACTTCACAATGGAGTCTGTGTTCTTTTCTAAAGAAACCACATCTTTTTGTGTGTAGTCAGATGTTTCTGTTGAGTTTCTGAAATGTAATCCACTCACTTCCCTGGGTGGATTGTGCTGGGCTGTCCAGAGCTACAACTGTGAGTAAGTGAACTGAGTATTTAACTTGTTTATAACATGCACAAACCCAAAACAGAAAAATACGACACTTCTTTAATGCCAGGAAAGAGTCATGTGCACATACATTAATGTACATATCATTTCTGAATGGTAACATAAATAACAAAAACGGATTCCTAAATCATCTACTTACAATCATAAGTGGCCATTCTGTGATAGAAATGTAGCCATGGCTGCCCTTCATCACCACCTTAACTGGAAAAACAAATTCCAGACATTAGATTATATTTCCAAACACATTACAAATTTGTTTCTGGTGGTTTTGAAATGTGTGAAAACTTCAGTGTCTGTTGTAAAACAACTTCACATTTATGAGCCATCTTCTGATTGTGGAAGTCATTTCTGCACATTCATGATGACTTTTCGGCCGATTCATGCTTTCAACTGCATTTTCATGCAGAACGAAATAATGCAGGGTCATCATGTTGTTCTCCTATGCCAATCACACACTACATTAGTTATTCATAACCTGTTTAGAAAAAGCTCACCTGTTAAATTCCAGTTGGCATCCTGTTTACTGGACACAATCTTAACAACCAGCAGGTACGGTCCATCCTTCCACGTGGTGGCTATGACATCGTCATTGATATGTAAACTGCTGTTCGTGCTGCTGTTGTACTCCTCTGTAATCCATCTGGTGTCATTTTCATCCTGCGGTGTTACAGAAGTAAGTTAGCATTAACATGTTAGTATGTGGAAACACTGGCTATTAAAATGACAAAACATTTATGTTTTCTTACTGGCGCTTCACCAGGTGGACTGACAGGTCGAGGATCTGCCTTGGCTTTCTGAAAAACACAGGCAACAAGTGGATGTTGAGATACAATAAGCGTCATGATGTGTCACCATGCTGAGCAGAGTTGGGTAACAAACTTACTCTGAGCATTTTAAGGGTGCGCAGTCCATTGCTACACAGTATTGGAGCATGTTTGTGTTCGATGAACTCTCCTGGCGAGAGGGGATTTGGATCCAGGCCCTCCCCACGACTCAAAGGTGTTTTCTCATACATTTCCTACAGACAATGAGTCACAGTTCAGCATTCATAAACAATCAACTCCAGACAGCTAGGACCGATCATTTTTGTTTGCCATTACACTTATGTACTTACATCAATATTGTTGAATTCATTGTGACAGGGGTAGTATTTTAAATACCAGTGAACCGTAAAGGTGACATCCTCAGGACAGCTAAAATACAGAACTAAAAAAAGGACAGAGGTGATGATAAACACAAAGGACAAAAAGGGAAACACATTTTGTGACAGGCCATGAGCACATTTTTCACGTCTTACCTTTCAATTGAATATCGGTGTCTTTATACATGGATTTCCTTAACAACAGTGGTCTTGAGGTCTGCGGGAGAGCAAATAAAGTTTAGAAGCTTGAGTCCAATGATTATTTTTTCTTATGAATCAATATTAACTTAGTTTGGCAAACTGATTGATCGCTGAGGCGGGATGGGGGCTCAGTGGTTAGTAATGTGTTTGTGAAGAGGGAAAAAGACCTGTGGGTTAAATTAATGAGAAACTGTCATATCGTCCATAGTTGTGAATGTGTCTGTCTCTCTGTATGAGATCTGTGACAGGCTGGTGACCTCTCCAGGTTTCCTCTCAACACACCTAATACTGCAACTAGATATAGAGACAGAGACAACAACAGAGGGAATCCGAAACTTCTCAATAATTAAATTATTGATCGAGGCTTTCTAGTTCTCCTTGGGTTAAGTCTGGAAACTGCGGCTTAATACTGTCAAACAAGAAGACCGTCTCATCCCTGATAGTAAAACAACTTTCAGGGTGTGTTTTCACACATATTACAGCAATACGGAGGCTGGTGACAGAGGATACACAGTTCAAACTGGGATGTAGACTTAGAGATAAAGATAAATATTACGGTCTCTCTCGGGAACTCAGTGAATTAACAAAGAGTCTCTTGAACAGCTGTTTGAGAGCTAGTTAGCCGACGGCTAACATTGGAGTTCATAGCCCTTTAGCCTCTCTACACAAGGCGAAATGCTAATTAACTGTAAGATAACAGCACATTTGGCTTGTTCGGTAGGTGCACGGTATGCACCTATATATAGGATAACAAGACAGGAGTATTTAAGGCGACACCAATAACACAGGACATGCATAGGCTGTCACCTCACTCACAGCTGTTAGCGAGAGAACATAACAAGGCTAATGAGTTAGCTAACGTTAGCTAGCTGTAGGATATTCCCAGTATTCCCACAGCATTCCCAGTATGATACTCACATTTACAACTGTGACATTCCAAAGCCCTGTCTCCGGTGCTGCCACAACCACATTTATGGTACTAAGTGAAACAATAAAGACGAGTATCCATGGGTAGAAAACTCCTATGGTCGGACAGCTCCACGTCCTCATCCTGTCTGTAGCAGCCATGTTCGCTGTGGGCTTAAACACTCCCCGGTAGGAGGCGCCGTGAACGCAACAACTGAGAGATAGGATGTCAAGTGTGTGAAGCTGCCTGTACTATGAACACCTGGAGACCTAAGTGAACATGCCTTCTAGGTCCTCAGGTTAACTGTCACTGTTTACTGACTAAACCTTCCATTCAAGAAAATGTGGTATTTCACTGCAGGCAGACAGGAGAACCTGCTGCTCCTTTAGGGCTAAACTTCAGTCCTGCCGTGAGCTTGACCAGCACTAAAGCCCTCAAATGAAGGTTGGACATAAACACAGTTTTAAAGTACTAACTTTTAGCTCGATATTTTCTATTTTGTGATTACTACTCTGCTAGATTTCAGTGGACTTTGGTGAATACTATTCCTATAACTTACTACCTACAGTGCAAAGATAAGATAAAAGTTCATTATCCCACCAAGAACCATCATTAAATACATTCAGAGTTACAGTTTTAGTTCAGTGTTTTCAAGTATTCTGTTTATTTTCCTGAAGGTGTTTGTTTTCCCATCAGTGTGACCTAACCAGTTATGGAAAGTAACTAAGTAACATTCAAGTGCTGTTCTTATACTGTACATATATTTTTGAGGTATATGAGTATTTTCATTTTATGCTTTATACTTTCACATGAAAAACATAGATTTTTGTTTCCAACATTCTTCACCTGCCTGTGCCCTCAATCAGGTTTCAGATACCTATTCCAAAGAGATATTTCCCCTCCCCTCATATAGTTTCATTTCAGTAACTATTTTAGGCCTCAAAACGTAAAATGATTTTACTTTTCTACTCTGCACTTCTGGTTAGATGCTAAACTGCATTTTGTTGTCTAAGTACTTGTCATTTTCTGCAATGACAATAAAGTTGAATCTAACTGAATCTGTTTTCTCCTCCATTAATCATCTCATGATCACTGCACTACTAATCCACTGCACTAAACTACTTTCACTTTTCTCATAAAAGAAGTTAAATAGCTCCACCTTGACTAGCTACAACAGTAAAATGCTGTACATCATGTCAGTGTTAATGATCTAATAACATCAATCACAGGAGATATTCTCCTGCGCTGTTTTGAGTACTTTTCCACTACTAAACCCAGCTGCTTACTTTTTAGACTAAGATTATGCATCAATGCTAGATGAATTTATATTTCTAACACACTTAAATATTTTAGTGCAGTCCTTTTGATACCAAAAGTTTTCCATTGCTGTATTTCAAGTCACAAAATCAATGGCAAAATGTATCCCATTTCAATGAAGTCTCAGGAAAAAAAAAGATTATATGAATCATGTCTTTTTACTGTATATAAGATCATTTTATAAATGCCCTGTACATTTCTATTTACATTACAACAAAGAAATTCAATACAGTAAACAATTTCACAGTTCAGTGTATCGTAAGCTTATGGAACATGTGCATGAACATGTCTGATGCTGACAGACAACATTCCTAACGCTGACATGTTGGCTGGCCATGTAAAGCATTAACTGCTTGTAGAAGAATACTACAGAAATTCCACATCAGGAAATGTCAAGGTGCTTCCAGTGCAATGAGGCATTAACATTTAGTACTGTTGAACCACAGTGACAGGTTTATTACAGTTTGGATCTGCTGGGTACCGATCTTTACAGCAGGCAAGAAGTGTCACTGGAGCTGTGATCAGTAACCATGTCCCCATTTGCTTGACTTAAAGCATCGCTTGACAAAAGAGGAGTGTCCACGGCAGGAGATCTCAGGGAGAGATCAGAGGAGATCACTACCACATATCGATCATCGCCATCTTCCTCATCCTCCAGGCTCCCGTGAACGTCTGCAGTAACTACTGAATTTTCTGCCACTTGGTGGCTGCAGGAAGGTGACGAGTTGAACACAGGAAGTTCTGCAGGATGCGTTTCTCCATCAGGGTCCTCTTCGGGAAAGCTGGTGTTAATATAGATGATGTCTTCCTTGCTGAAAGACTCTGGAAGCTTTTCTGTGAGCTTTTCCAACATTTCTCGCAGTTGAAGAAAGAGGGGTCGGTCCAATGGGTCGGCCCTCCAGCAGCTGTACATGATCTCATACCTAGACATGGGTAAATAAAGAAAATGACGCTTTAAATAATGTATAGCTATTTTTGTGGACTGGACATTCATTCAAAATCTCAAACTCTCAACCTTAAAAAAAAAAAAAACATCAAAGCAAAGTTTTTTTTTTTTTTTTGGCCTTGTGTTTACTAGGCTGGATGTAAGTCAAAATAAAGAGAACTGAAAATGTACAGTACAGTACAAAGCAACTTCTAGGCACTCAAATGTGGCATGTAGTTTGTAGGAAGGTTTGCTACAACATAAAAAGAGAGAACTATATATCAGGGTGTTTACTTACAAGCGGCAGAATTTTAACCACAAAGAGGTCCAAAGTTAAGTCAAGTGTTAATATCATAACTTCCCTTATTTTATTCCTCAAAATGGGTCAAAGGTTTAGACAGACAGAGAAGAGACAACACTCACAGTTCATCCAAGCAGTCTGTCGGCTGCTTCAGTCTGTGTCCTTCAAGAAGGTAGTCATAAATTTCATGGTTCTGGATGCCGGGGTATGGTGTCATGCCTCGTGTAGCAATCTCCCACATGGTAACGCCAAATGCCCACTGCATGACATAGAATATTGACTTCAGATCATATTTCATATGAAAAACTTGCAGTGCACACACCACACGTTGTCATTTTCTCTACCCTCTTAAAATATCCTTGACTAACTCTTCCCCTTAAAATGTGCTGACTTGAAAGTGTGCTAAAGTGATTTCATTTGTATTTGTCCACACATCTGAATGTATTCAGTTTCCCTTTTCATTTCAGATTTCATTTCCAGTTTTATGTTTTTGTTTTTGGATAATCATGCACGTTATTTTACATGATGTGTTTTTATGATGATCAAAAATGACCTCACTTTTATAACTAATGCAAGGAAGCCTATAAAAATAAAACCTTTTAAAAAGGTAATTAGTGCTCTGTAAATTCAGCTGACTCAGATGAATGGTTTTGAGAGGAACAAATGATAAGTGAAAGAAATAAGTGGAAGAAACGCAGTGTACTTTTTGTCTGACACGTTCACATATTTTCGTACACTGACCTAAGAATGAGACTACAGAAGAAGACCAAGAAGACCGGAGCAGATGGAAGTACTTACCACATCACTCTTTACAGTAAAAACTCTGTCTGCCAGACTCTCTACTGCAATCCATTTTACAGGCATTTTGGCTATTCTGCCTTGCCTGTAATAGTCTCCACTGTAGATCTTCTTAGATAACCCAAAGTCGGCTACACACACCGTCATGTCATCACGCAACCTGTATAACAAAAAAGAAAAAAAAAAAAAAGAGAAAAACAAATCAGCCAAACTCCCATTAATCTAAAATTGACTCCAAAAATGTTTGTATTCACAACGTACATGCAATTTCGAGCTGCCAGGTCACGATGCAGAAAGTTACGACTGCTGAGATATTCCATCCCCAAAGCGATGTCAACCATGAATTTCAGGAGGGTCTGAGTGGGCAAGAACTGTGTAAAAAACACACACACACACACACACACACACACACAGCATGACAATTATGAGTTAATATTGTTTAGTCAATAATAATAATAATAATAATAATAATAATAATAATAATAATAATAATAATAATAATGTATTTCAGTGTCTGGCTGAAATCATACCAGTGAATTCTCTCCCAGGCGTGAGCGCAGCAGGAAGCTATGTAGATCTCCATATTTCATGAATGGCAGGATGACCATGGGCTTGGGAAAATGTCCTGAGCCTACCTCCAAGCACACACCTTAAAAAGACAAGTCAATATGCACAAATAATATGAGGATATGGACCAAGAAACAGAGAGGTGGGGTTCAACAATACTTTAAAGAGGTAATAATGCATCACTCCTACCGAGCAGTCTGATGACATTAGGATGGTTGAAATCTTTCATGCAGGCCGCCTCATTCAAGAACTCTTCAATCTCCCTTTGAGAGAAGCTATCCACTGAAGAAAGACAGGAAAGTTATCTTACTTGTTTTATAGTTTGCAGATGATCAAAGTCTTTTAATAGAAAGCTCACATTTCATTGTCTTCACTGCGACTTTTTCAGACGTTCCGTCAGGTTGTCTTAAATGTCCCTCCACCACGGAGCCAAATTCACCTGATTAAATGAAACCAAATCATTAATATTTCATACACAGCTAGATATAATCATGTGGATGTGTGTTTCCATGTATTGAACTGTTCACTGACCCTCTCCAAGAATCTTCCCTATTGAGAGCAAGTTCCTCAAGACCATCACGTCCGCAAGTTTTGCCTGGAGTTCATCACTAACACCAAGGTTCCCAACTGCAGACAGGACCCACTCAAGTTATCACATACTGCCTTTAGCAGGACAAAATAAATGTCTACAGCCTACAGTGATATAAGGACATACGTGTCATTCCTATGGCTGATCGATTGTAGGATCTCTGGGGTTTGTACTGTACAATAGGCTGCTGCTTTTCTCCACCTCCAGGCACCCACCTGCAGGGGGAGACAGGGAAAACACAAAAACAGGGAATGCTGAACAAAAGCTTTCACTAACGTCATTACAGTTTGGTTATCATACGCAAACAGACTGAAGACTGAAGTGGGAGTCACAGCGAGGAAGCCCTCTGAGCTGTCAGATACTGTTTTCCTCTCTGAGCCGGCAGCCTGTGACACATTCCTGTCAATATCCTGAGCGGCAAGACTGAGTCACAGCTTCATAATAATGACTTCCAGAGTTTTAACAGCTGGTTGTTGTCCATCTCTCCAGCTGCAGTTATTACTGGACTCAGGTGTAGACAATGGTGATTAAGAGGAAGCAAAAGCAGTTTATGAACAGCGTCCGGAAGTTTTCAGTTTTCTAAGTCTTACTACAGTGCACAACTGAAGAAGGATTACACAACACCCCCAGGCAATAAATACAAAATTAACTACAGCATCAACACCTTTTATGTTTTTAAAGCAAAGTAAAGATGAACAATGCCAACAAATTGGCTACAGTAATCGCTAGCAATTTCAAAAATAAGACAATCAGACTTTGAACAAGTTTGGTAATTAAGTAATTGGACAGAAGATAAAAGATTGTCAGCATACCCAAAGCAAGAGTCAGAGGTCCTGTTGCGTACACAGATAGCCCCAGATAGGATAAGCATCAGAAGACAGAAGCCACACACCACGCCCAGCACAACATAGAGAGAGTCTGGAACCTCGGTGTCAGGACTGGACGACGGGGACATGACTGATTCTGGGATAGGTACAAGAGATAATAAGCATGAGTTATGTTTAGAAAAACAACACTCAACACATGAGATTATAGCAACATGTGCATGGATAAGTTGTTTTGGTGTGAAGGATATGGAATTTTCTGACCAAACCGGCAGGATTTTAAATTATACCTTGAAAATCACTATTATTCAATGTGTTTAAGTTTTCCCCATTAAGAAAAGAACTTAACTAGTTTCCAAGTTGTTTTCTTTTTGATAATGTCAAAGATAATCCTGACCTATAAAGTTGTGGCCAGTTAATCTTAAATAAGACTAAAGACTAAATTTAAAGCAGCAGCTTAAAGGAAGCTCTGTTAGGCTGTTCTGAAGCACAGTGTTGCTTTAAACTAGATGATATTATCTTGTAAACATGTTATGCCACGTTAACCATCTTTGTTGAGCTAAGCATGGTTACATTTGCCAATTACCACTAAGTACAGCCGAGGCTGATAGGAATGCCATTGCTGGTATTTGGTCTGGACAAGTTGACCTGATGTCAGTAGATGAAAGGTCAGGATATCAGGGTTAATACAGTTCATTCTCCAAATGTGTGTTTTCATGGCAATCCATCCATTAGTTGGTGAGATTTGAAGGAGATTTCAATCTGGACCAAAGTAGTCAGAACTGCGCAACTAGTGTGTCTTCCGAATACCGAATAAAGCCTTGAGACGTACTGTATCTATTAATAGGGCAGTAATGTTATTCTACCATGGTACAATACATCATCTGAACTATGCTGGCTCAGATTATCAAGTTCCCAGATGATGAGATAAATCAATAGAGCAGCTTACTGTTCTCTGGCACAAACAGAAAGACTCGTGGGCTGACCATGCCGCTCCCTGCCCGTGTGCATGCAGCCACCTCCACACTGTAGGTTGAGTTGAATTCTTGCACTTCTACAAAGGCCACGGTGGTGTTTGTGTGGATCTGAAATAACACAGCAACAACAGAGATTATTTTAATGTGTCTCGTGTCATAATTATACTGCTATTGAAAACATGTTAATCATGATTTAACCTGGTAGAAGAACAGAGTTTACAGGCTAAACTTTACTGTTTCAAGCTTTTCATGATAAACATTCTGGAGGAACGGCATGTTAAGGAACATCTTGTACAGCTGTGTAACATCTCAAGTCCAGCTCAACATCCTTGCTGTACATCACGTCCTTTCCCTCACCGTGTCTTCTTCTCCTTTTTATTTAATGCACTACAGCAAACAATAAATCAATTTTAAAAGTCCCTTTAAAACTGTGTTCATGCAGTCATTTACAATATAAAACCTTTTTGGAAAATCCCAGGGAACTGTATACTGGGGGTTATCATATATAATGAAACTGTTTACAAAAAAGGGAAGGAGACTGACTTTTAAAGAGAAGCTGCAATGGGAGGGGAGGGGACATGTGACAGACATAGTCCTGCATTTCACAACACCACACTGGGGCATCTGGGGCTCCTCTGCTTTGCAAATGTGCTGACGGACTGTCGGAGTAGGAACGTTGAACCCATGATTAATGGTCTATCACGTCTGCGGCGCCAAGCACAGGGTAACATGTGGTTAAATGTTCTGACAGGAGAAAATCCTCAACAAATTTTGGAAATCAGTGTCCGATTCATCAGATTCATCATATAATGACAGCACCGCGACTTCTACCTTTATACACACACACAACTGTAGTGAGTAATGTTAACAAATGATTCCTTCATTTAGAAAAAAATAATTAGTTTATATAAGGCGGTCTGACGGGGACAGACGATTCTGTGGATTAAACATGTAGCCTTTGTGCACGTTTCCAGTCAACAGCACTATGACAAAGCCTTTGTGTGTCATAACCAACTGACTGGACGATTGAATGCGAATATTTGGACTATGGTACACATCCCGTTGTATTCATATTCCATTCACTCTGTTTAGCATGTGGCCTTGAGTCATCACAAAGAAAATGACTGAATTTCACACCATCAGCTTCCTTCAACTACAACACAGACAGGAAGGAAAGCAAAAGACTATTGTATTAGAGAGCACTTAGGCCGGAACAGCAAGCACTATGATGCATGGAGGTCATCATGGAATAATACACCAGGAATTTAATGTATACAAAAGTAATTGTTATTAAATAAACTGCTATTTCTTGGAGTGTATCTAAAAAAACTTTCATAACTTTCCCTGCCTTGTTGTTCCTGATTTTTTTTTTCCACTGATGTTTTATTTTTTTCTTTGTTTAAAGGGAAGCTGACCTCTGGCTGAGTGGGCAGGACAAAGGGAGAATCACGTATTCCCAATATGGGAGACTAATTCTTTTTGTATTTGTCACACATTAGTCATTGTTATTGAAAATCTAAAGGAAACATCAGCCTCAAGAAACCTCACATGAAACATGAATATCATAACTATTGTGTATATTACTAAATATAAAATGTACAGTTGTGAACAGGGGAGTATGCCGTGTACGTATGGAAGTGGAGGCAAACTTGAACATAAATACATACATACACACTGTTAGACAAAGTTGGGGGTGGTGGAGATTTTCTTTGCACACGAGGGATTCACAAAAGCAGCATTACTGTTTGTGATTTTATTTCAGAAATCAGTCATTTCTATAAATCTGTTTATATTTCATTTGCCCTGCTTTTATCTAATTTATATATATTTTTAAATGTAAGTTATTGCGACAGCTGTATAAAAAAAGATTAACAAAAAAGGCAAAATCTTCTATTACAATGTTGCTGATAACCTGCTCACCTTGATCACTTGTGTGCCATGTCTGACTATAACATCATAGCCCTGCAGGATGCCATTTATCTTATCGTCAGGGGGAGGTTTCCAACCGATCACCAGCCATGACTCGTTCAGTTGTACGGTGACATTTCGAGGATAAACTGATGGCACTGAGAATGTGACAAGAAATGAGAAACAGAGGAATTAAGACATCATCGAGAGTAAATCTAGAGACTTCATGTAACATGCCAACCTATAAAACAAAAATGGAAAAAACGAAAGGAAAACGGCCGTCCATTGAAATCTTTGATTACAGTTTGGTATGTGGTCATTTCCTGGCACAGTTCAATCTTACAACTTAAAATATCCCCTGTGGTGGCTTTAGGAAGGAAATTGAAAGCAGCTCCACCCAGTACGCAGTTTATGTTTTCTCAGTGAAACCACTCCTATTTCCTAAGTGACCCTTTCAAAAAAACAACACAGATTCAGTGGATACGACATCTTTGTGACAGCGAGTTAGTTGTGCAACTTCCGTAAATTCCAATTCTTATACACCGCTATTCCGAAGAGGCTTACGCTAAGCACATTTTGGATGGGAAAGTAGCAGGTTAATTACATAGAGCTGGGTTCCTGAAACCTAAACAAGAATATGCTATGATGAGGGGGAGGCAGGAGCACAACACAGAGGTTTTTCTTAGAAGCAAATACACAGTCTGGTGTTTCAGGCAAATACAGTCTCCGTTTTCTTAACTCAAACATGAGATGAATCAGAGTTTGTATTATTTTTCCTTGTATCTGTTCCAATTGTACCCCAAATCTGCTAAGGTATTGCCAGGTGCAAGCAATATTCAACCTTCAAATTGTTCCATGGTTACTTAAGTACTCACACACCTCCCTCTGTGGTGTTGCTCTGAATCCACATGGTGACAGGAGAGGCCCCCACCTCATTGCTGCAGGAAACGCTCATGTTGTACCACGTCATAGCCTGCAGTCCAGGGATTTCATAATGGAAAGGCGGCACTGTGACATTGATGAACCGGGTGTTCGTCACCTCTCCTTTTCTCCGACTCACCTCCTTAATCTAAGAGCGAACAGAGAGCATGTGAGGATCAATCTTGACATTAATCGACAGTGCCGTTTCTGCAGACGTGAGGCTTACCCTGATGTGGCATTGAGTTAGTGGGGAGAAACCATCATGTCCAGGGCTCCAGCTCAACATGAACTTATTTGACTGCCTCTCCGTCACAGTGACATTATACACAGGGCTGGGAAGCACTGCAAAAAGCCATAAAAACCCTTATTAGCTCTCTGACATGAAGGCATATGGTCAGCTTTCAGAGCATGAAAACCCCTTGAAAAGTCTAACAGCCTCCAAATAACCCAGTTTTACCTTTGATGTTGATGTTTGCTTCTCTGGACGTGGTGACACCCTTCGCATTGTAAGCTTCACAGCTGAACTGAGTGTATTTGTCCACACCTGCAATTGACACATCGGAGAGGACAATGTATCGCTTTCATTGCTGAATAAATTCAAAACAACCGATCCTCAAGGTTTAGATAGTGCTGAATATTTGGACAAATCGGGCGTTATCTTTCAATACCAGGAAAAAAAACCTAAATACATGGCAACTGGACACATTCTCATCAGGTTGTATGTTTGGACTAAATTTATCTCTGTGTCAAAGGTATTTCTGGGGAGGAAGTGCCATGTCAATCTCAAAGGAGAAGCAAGACTAAAACTGATGCCAAAGACACATTTAGGGGATGACTCACGTCTTTATTATACCTCAAAAGTTCACACAGCAGTGCCCCATGCAGTAAGCACAAATTGAGCCTCTCCATTGTGATGTACTGTGGTAACAATCCTTTTGCTGGGTCTCTTTTCCTGGAAGCACAATTCCTGTCTTTCAACAGCCACAGATCTGCGCAGTTAGAATAGGACTGGGACAGCTGCTAGATAATGTCCCTTTTGTGCTCTGTTTTCCAGTGTCTCTATCTCGGAAACCTTTCCACAAAACTAATCACAGAGGAGCCTGTAAGAGATGACTACAACCAAACTTGTTGGGATGTTTTGTTTACATTCTGCAGAATATCATGATCTCATAAGTTTGCCTTCCTCTGCCTGGGAACACCAGGGTAAAGAGTTTCACATAAAAGTTAGGACATTCCCACATTTATTACTACTTACTGTAAAATACCTAAAATTAGAATGAAGTGCACCACATCAGGTGCAAACATCATTAGAGAGGATTGTGGAGGAACCAGTCTTATTTAAACTTTAGATATTTACTCTGGTTTGCTCTTGATTGTTGAAGTGAGTGGTATCACCATGGTGAGAAACCACTGAGAGCTCACTGAGGCTGTAGATGAGTCTGTGAAGGAATATCTCCACAGAGTTACAAATCAGCCATTCCACTGTCCAGAAAATATTTTACAAAATGGAAAACATTTAAAACAACTGCCAACATGGCTGTCCTAGCAAGAGAACAGACTGAAAGAAGACACCAATAATCCTAAAATATCATCATGGAACCTACAGGTAGCTCTCTCGCCAGAGTTGATGTCAAAGTAAATATATCTAACAAGACAAGCTTGATGTTCATGAGGTGTACTGTCAAAGGCAGGTCTAAGCTTTGCAGGAGAATATCTAGACAGAAACCAGGACTTCTGGAACAATGTGCTTTGGACTGATGAATGATAAAAGTTGAATTATTTTTGGCACGGTAACAGCAGACACGGTTGGCTTAGACCAAAGACAGCATAAGCACAGGAACTTCATATTGGCTGTGATTTGGGGTTTCTTTGCTGCAGCAGGGCCTGGCCATCTCACCATCCAAGAATCCACTATGAATTCTTGATAGTATCAAAGGTACTAAGGAAAATATGAGACTGTCTGTGCAGTTGTGGACCTTGCAAAATGACCAATAACCAAAAACTATTGAGATGCTGTGGTGTGAAAAACTTTATCTCAGTCAATATCAGAGGCTAGAAGACAGTTAAAGGAAAATGTCTAACTTCAGCAAAAAGGGCAATACTAGCTTTTTGGGCATGTGGTTCAATGAAACTACCTCTATCTATAAATATTGTCAGAAAGAGGCTCAGTTATGGATTATGTCAGTATTTCTTTGAAAAAGAATGAAGAATTTCATGAGATGTTCGCTTTGCTTGAATGTTGACATTCAAGCAAAGAAAATATAACAATAACACACAATAAATGTTGGATTACATGGATTGAAACCGCACAACAAAACTAAGCTCTGAGAGAAATGTGCAAATACATCAGCACATTTCCAGCCAAGCTGTGCAAATGTAATTAGTACATGCCTCATTTCAGTCTGCATGGCAAACAGATGGCTGGGGCATAGTGGACACTGAGCACGTTTGACTGCCATCCCAAATGAAACTGGTTATTCTTATATAACTTTTACAAAGAGCTCCTGCCAGGTTGAAACAATGCTGCATATATTTGCTGTTTCTTGTGGCTACGGTCATAATAAAATGATACCAGCATTATGGATCTTAATGGTGGAAAAAGTATCAACATTTCCACACAAAAAAGTCTCTAATTAGACTTTCAGCATAACCCACATCTCTATGTATGATGAGTATGTTTCACTAAAAAGGCTTGGAAGGAGGGGCAGAGAATCATGGAAGCATGTGTTTACATGGATTAAAAATATTTTGGTAAAAAAAAAAAAAACAAAACAAAACAAAAAATAACACGAGTTTCCAAAACAGAGAAGTGGACTATGCTGCATGGGTGGTTTCATAAATCCTTCACCCCAGAATACATTACAGTATCAACTTAATTGTTGAGTGTTGTCTCAAGCTTAAACATACACATTATCTTCAATTCATATAAAAAAATAAAAAAAAAAGGAAAAAGGAAAATAATAGTTCAGTACAAGTTCAATCACTTGTACTTTTGTTTTCACTGTAAGTTGGCACGTAAATGAAAACAAAGAGTAACAATACTGTAGAAAAAAAATAGATGGGTTAGCCACTCAAATGGAAACATGTGAAATTATAGAGGGAAACATTCCAGCTTACTGAGCTGCCTCAGATTTCTATGTTATTTTTCCATTTTTATATTCTGGCAGCAAATATAGCTGAACTGCTCTGTCAGGTTACAACTAAGCCTATGACTTTTCTCTCTGTACTGTTTTGTACCACATGTGTGTATGCTAACAACTCCCCTAAAATGAAAATAAAAAGCACTCTAGTAATACACTAGTAATACGGGATCAACACTTTAGTGGAGAAAGAGGCCTTGGACTTATAGTATGCATGCAGAAGAGTGGGTTTACACTGTTTCGTTGTGCCAATATTTGGACCTGCACAGAGCTCTGGTAGGCTGCAGCCTGCCAGCCTCTGTATCCAGCCCCTCCCTGCTGGGTAGTGGGCCGTCCTGTGAATGAGGTCTTTGTCCGCGGAGCCAACCCCCGAACAGACTCCCTGTGCAGCCCCCCATCCCCTTACTGCCCAGGCCCTTGCACATGCTGCACCAAAGCACAGCTCTGAACCTTTAACCCCTCAGCTTCGGGCGGTATCACCACTCACTGGCTACAGCAAGAGTGCTTAGCCTGCAGGGTGCTCAAAATGAAGGGTTAGAGCACCCAGAGCAGAAAGGTTATGCTTTTAATAACAAATGTTTGCTTTCAAGTAGAGGGCAGCTGAGGCCATAAAGGGAGAGTCCACGTTTGAACAGCCAACAATCCTTTCAGATTTTCTAAATTTAATGCTATGTAATTTAAAGAAAGTTCTATATTCATCTTAAGAATATAACATGAAAATAAAAAACTCAAACCTCAACTGTTACAACTAGTCTTTACTTTTATATTTAGTATATCCATTTAAAATAATCAAGTTTGATGTTCTCTTTAATGTAGCACTAGTAATAGGAAGTCATTTCTGGTTTCAGCCAAATCAAATCAGATTTGATGAATGATGATAAATTAAATATATTTGGGGTTTGGACTATTGATTGGACAAAGCAAGCAATATGAATGCCAAAAGACTCCAGCTAGCAGTCCAGTTGTCTTAGCTTAGCATATAAACTGGAAACAGGGGGAAAATGGCTAACCTAGCTGTGTTCAAAGGGCAACAAAATCCATGTACCAGCATCTTTAAATCGTTAAAAGTTCAATAATTAACACATAATTTGTGTAATCACTGATTTAAGGCGTCATTCAGACCAGTAACTTCTTGACTCGGTTACCTAGTAACGACAGAGCTTAGCTGGCTGTTTTGCCAGTTCAGTCTTTATGCTAGGCTACGCTAACTAGCTTCTGGCTCCAGATACATATTCGCAGGAATTAATAAAAGAGTGTGAAACTATTGCTTTCATCAGGCTTACAATAAGTGTTTCCACTGTTTCCTGTTTGTCACATTGTCTTCAGTATACAGCTAGGAGAGCGGTGCTACAAAAAGCTCTGACCATGCGTGAATGACCGCTGTTAACCATTCAGCATTGCAACAGGAGGCCCCAGTGACACTAACCACAGTGATAAATCTCATTGCAGTAAGCAGATGCTGAGGCAGCAGAGGTGAGGCAGAAAAAAAAAAACACCAACAAAGTGATAGCTGAGCGAGACTCTGAGACCCTTTATCTTGTTTAACTATCTTGGTAAACTTCCTCCTGAAACATTCAAAACACAGGAGGAAGTTAACCAAAGTGAAACTAGCTAATTAGTTTGATAAACTGGAGCTTGTAATACTTTTACAACTTCTATACAAGCCAGAAGCTCTTCTTGTAAAATAAGCCCCATTTATTTTCCTCAATAAGAAAAAATATACCCGCAGACAGAGTTTAATCAAGAAGCACTTTAAATGATTTAACAAAAGATGAAACAAAAACAAAAAGAGTCTTTCTAGCTGATGACATTACTTTTACAGCTTCTCTAACCCATATCACACTAATAAAAGGAACAAGTGCTGTTCATGTTCATAGCACATTGTCAGCTTCTTTCTGTCTGATTTAAGGTGTCATTCAGACTTATGCTGAGTCATATTCTGATAATTCACTGGACCACTTGTAAGGAGAACTGCAAGAAATTCTCTTTAGAGGATTTCACCACCTCAAGAGGAACAGGCAACAAGAAGGAAGAAGTATCGCTTTTACAAAGCAAATCACTGTGAAACTTCTCTGTAAGTGTGACTGCGTGGTCGGTGTCTCACCTGACACAGTGTAGTTGTTAGGAGAGTTGTGAAAGTCATTATCGGGTAGTCCATCACGGAGCCAGCGGATTTGAACGGGGTCCGGAGGTCCTACTGCCTCACAGGTCAGTGTGAATGGTGTGTTTGTTGTTACGTTCCGGTCCTCTGGTTGATGGATAAATGTCGGGAGGCCTACAGACCAAACAAATGTATCACAAAATGTGGGCACCCCAACAAGCACCCAAGAATGGCATCATGCTGAAACTCACCTTCAACCTCGATGATGATTGGCTGAGACTCAACAATTTTGGTGCTGATATTCATTTTGCAGTGATACTCCCCAGCATCCAAACGCTGCACATGGTTAATGCTATAACACATCAGGACATTTGTCAGTCTCTGCAATCAGCCCGTCAAGTTATTTCCCCCCTCTGTGTGCTACATACCTGACAGTGGAGCGGAGAGTCGTGACACCATCTGTGGTGGCATGGAGTTCGTTGATCACCACTTGTGTACTTCCTGCAAAGTCCTGTCCATCCTTCACCCAGCTGATGGTGGGTTCCAGCCTGGCATCGGGGATGTCGATTGAGCAGTTGAAGTTGGCCTCATGGCCCTCTGACAGCAGGATGGTGCCTACAGTGGGCTTGAAGTGCAGCCGACTAAGCTGATCCGGGTTCAGATAAACTCTTGAAACACGGCCTGGTATCACAAATGGCCCAGAGGTCCTGGTGGGACGGTGGAACCGGTGCACAGAGTGCTGAGCTGTTTACAGAGGGAAATGTTAGATATATCCTATACTCACGTAGTCACATTGAGCTTTGAATGCTCTAGCTGGGAAATGAGGTCTGAGATGTTGAGCAAACAAAATATGGTTACATACAAGATGAAAAGCACCATAAAGTTGCATTCAAAGACGTTTAGTGTGTTAGATATTTTCATAATCAATTCAGTCTTATTTTTTCAAATAATTAATTAGAAATTAATCATGTCATTCAGGATGATATCTTCAAAATGCCTTTTTTGTTCAACCAACACCTCAAAACTCAAAAATATTCTTAAAATAATTAATTAAATAATTAAAATGATATGAAACAAAAAAAAGTTATCCTTAAACAATAAACTGACTATCAAAATAGCTGGCAATTACTTTTCTGTGATTAGCATCAGTTGATTGTTTCAGCATTTATTAGTTTTGATTGTAAAAAACAAAACAAATATATATTAACTCTATAAATCTAAATATTTCTTAAGGACATACAATAAAAACTGTTTATCCACTGGAATGTTCTCATGAACTATGTCTCTTTACCAGACGCGTATTTTGAAGTGTTTTTTACTGTCACTCTTCCAGCCCACAGCCGAGTGAGCCACATTTTATGACTGTAATTAAAAAAGAGGCGACAGTAACACACGTTTGGTGCTGTGAGAGACATCCAGGACTCTGCCTTATTTTCTTTAGACTTTCTGAAAGTCTTTACACAAATCCTTTAAGTTTCCCACATAATTAATTGAGTATTTGAATCTACAGGAGAGAGCTGCTCCCTGCTGCACATTACATCGCGTTTAAGCCTGAGAGCTCACTTTAAGCGACACCAAGTTAGTAAACCTCCAAGAAAATAAACCAACTCACCGCTGATCGGACTCCCCACAAGAATAACTATGGTCGGTGTCAAGAGAAAAACCCCAAACCAGCCCGCAGATGACTTCTGTGCCATGACAAAAGTCTGAACTCTTCACTGCTGCTGTCTGTCCCGCAACAACAGTCTGAAAAAAACTTCCACGTTTTATTTCTGAGCGGACACTTTAACTCCCGACAATAACCAACATCAACCACTAGAGTGGCTTCAGCTCAGCCTGCGTAAAGAGTTGTTGATCCGAGATCAGATTCAGCTGGAGAGAGAGAGAGAAAAAAGAAAAGTTTACTTCTCCCGACGTCACAGGAGGATCCCACGAAGGCGGGACCGAGAGAAATAACATCGAAATCTCGAAAAACAACCAAAATACAGCAGAAAAAACAACAAAGACTCAAGAAAACTAAACAAATTTTACATCAATTTATGTTTTTTTGAGTTGTAAAAGAAAGCGCCTTCACTCATTGTGTTATATGCAAGACTCAGACATTTTCAAGTTGTTATGTCACAGAAAAGTTATGTGAACAGACTACTAGAAAGATTTGAAATGGAAGACTGTAGGGCCAGAGAGACCCCATGTGAGCCAAAACTGGACTGTTCAGAAAATGCTTTAAAAAAATGACAAATTCAAGAAAGTACAGAGAAGCAGTGGGAAGTTTAATATATTTGTCCACGCGCACTAGGCCAGACATAAGTTTTGTGGTCAGTAAACTCTCACAGCATTTTGATGACTCAACTGAAGAGCACTGAGCACTGGAGCACTGTAAAACATGTGTTCAGGTACTTTAAAGGTACAGCGGAAGAAGGTTTGTGCTTCAAAAGAAATAGTTTGAAAGTGTACAGTGATGCAGACAGGGCGTCAGAGAGAGCAGACAGGCGTAGTATCTTGGGTTATTGTGTCAGCCTAAGTGAAGGAAGCTCTCTGATTTCAAGGAAGTCAAGAAAACAACCAACAGTTGCACTTTCTCCCTGCGAAGCAGAATACATTGCCTTAGCATCAGCCCTGCAGGAATGTATATATTTGAAACAACTGCCTAAAGGAATGGACAAATATCAGTATGCACAAACAAAAATGTAGGAAGATAACCAAGGCACTATTGCACTTGCCAAAAACCCTGTAAACACGCAGAGATGCAAGCACACAGACATAAAGTGTCACTTCATCAGGGTGATTGTGAGCAGCGGCAAGATACATCCCACTGAGTCCCACTGAGCAAATGCTTGCCGATGTAATGACAAAACCAGCTACTAAGCTAAAACTGATAATGTTTGCCAAAGATATGTTTGGTACATAAAAGTACATAAAAATGTTGTTGTAAAAGAAAGTGCCTTCGCTCGTTGTGTTATATACAAGACTTTTATTTTGAAGGGTGTTTGTTGTGCGCTACCGAAACATGACATGAGATTTTTGTCCCGGAAAAAATCTGTTGCTGGGAATCAATGAAGTGTGCAGTGATTTTGGTGACACTACACTGTATTCTATTGAACTTATTGATTGATGTTCAGATTAATAATCAGTCTTTATTTTCTCAAATAAGTGTTGTAGTGTAATCTGTAGGAGATCAATGAAGTGTGTAGTGATTTTGCTGACTCTACACTGTATCATATTGAAGTTATTGATTAATATTCCTAATAGAAATTCCCAGAAATTACGGTTTTCTCTCTCCTCTCTGTAGCAAAAGCTACGCTGTAATTCTACACTTAAAAAAACACACACCCAAAGAAATGTAAGGGAAGACTCGCACACCAAATCAACCGCGGTTGCTCCCCCGTTGGAATACTAAACAAAGTCCCCGCAGACACACAGTGTCAGTGTGCAGCTGTGGTGGGCGCTGGGCCCGCAGTCCTCTCCACGCGTGATGATGCTGCCTGTCGACATGTCAGAGATGTAAATGAGCTGCGTTAACACTATAGTTGCGTGCAAAAGCATAGTCATGTATAGAAATGTATTTCTATTAACAACAGCATCTGATAACAAGCCCTTTTTGTGTTAAGAGTTGTAAAAGAAAGCGCCTTCACTCGTTGTGTTATATGCAAGACTTTTATTGTGAAGGGTGTTTGTTGTGCGCTCCCGGAAATGACATGATATTTTTGTCCCGGGAAAAATCATTTTCTCGCGTTAGAGCGGACTGTATAAAAAAATAAAGAAAAGCAACCTGCAGGAAACGAACCTGCAACACCGAGTTGGCGTACAAATCCTTAACCGTGTCTTTTTTCTCTTTTTCTCTTTAAGAGAGAAAATATGCTATTACATTACAAATACTATCTTTCACATTATATTACAATAAGCAAGCATTATGCACTGTGCACAATATACAACTGTGTAGCCTGACAACACAGACTTTTATTTTTAGTAACACAATCTCTAAAAGCTTCAAAAGAAAAACAAAAACTTTGGTGGCATAGATAAGTTGTCTTTCCAACTACCCCACCATGTGGTCGCCTATGACTATGGCTATACATTTCCTTAATAAAATAGGCAAAAAAAAGTACATACATTTATAACAGGGTCAGCTTTTATTGCAACTGCTAATGAAATAACTTGGAAAGCTGGATGACGGTGATCACTCAGTCTCACCACAAGGTCTCTTTAGTGGCTGTTCTGGAGCTTTTGATGGATACAATCATCTATTTAAATGTTAAGACCGAAAGTTCATTTTTGAGAGTATCGAACAAAACAATGAGGCTCCATTGATTAACAGGACAATTCCTGTTATAATTAGTCAACACATCTCACCCTTGAAAAAATCTATTCATTGAGTTGAACTGATATCAGACTTGATAGGAAAAAGCACTCTGGGGTTTTCTACTAAATAAGTTTTTTGGGTTTTTTTTACACTTAAAGTACATCTCCAACAGTGCAAAATAAAATGTGTCATCACTGTCAATATGTCACAGCAAGTAAATCATTTTATCCAGCTCCAGCATGAAATGTTTTCCCTCAGTTTGTCTCATCCAAAGTCCAAAGTTTTGCATCTTTTGGTTTCAGGTGAGTTCCCCCTCCTCTTTCAGATGATTGCTCTGCCCTGTCATTGCCTCCAGCCTCACTCCTGTGCCTGCTCCATTATTATTGGATCCCAAGTTGCGTTTGATTGCGTTTTCGCAGCAGTAGGCCTTCATGCGATAAACACTCGCTTTGCTTTTACAGCATCCCATGGCACTCATGAGCTGATATACGTCTTTTCTGAAAGCCTTGGTGAAAATGGCATAAAGGAAAGGATTGGCACAAGAGTTGATAGGGAAGAAGAGGACCAGCAGAATCTTGGAGTTAGTAACTGTGATGAGGGGAACTTTAAATGCGGCAGAGATGGCAAAGAAGGAGATGGGAGCCATGCAGAGGAAATCTGTAAAGATGAGCACAG
The DNA here is from genome assembly GCA_028641955.1 of Protonibea diacanthus. NCBI lineage: Eukaryota > Metazoa > Chordata > Actinopteri > Sciaenidae > Protonibea > Protonibea diacanthus. The sequence continues at coordinate 15,712,702 of CM053989.1, forward strand.
CCATGCGCTTTGCAATCTTGGTGTCAGCACTTCTTCTGGGGAATTCGGGGTTCTTTACAGCCAGATAGATCAGCACATAACAAACACAGACAACAATGAAGGCCCCCACGTTGAGGAGCAGGATAATTATGATGAAGGCCTGAGCCAGTGGAGTCTCGATGTCCATGGGTAAGCACATGCTGACTTTGGCGTAACTGCTCACACCAACCAGGGGCAGCATCCCCATCCCAAGACTGATGAGCCACCCAGCAGCCATTATGCTCGCTGCCTGTGTGAGTACCAGACGGCGCTCTACCTGCAGAGCGTTGGTGATTGTGTGCCAGCGCTCCAGGGTGATGGTGGAAAGCGTGTAGACTGATAGCTCCCCACCAAACACAGACAGGAAGCCTGCAGCACTACAACCTGGCCCCGTCTGCCATTCAATAGCATGCTGACTGTAGTAACCACGTGTTCGCAGGTCTACTGTGGCAATCATCAGCAGGTAGATCCCAATGCAGAGGTCTGCAAAAGCCAGGTGGCACATGAGGAACCGAGGCACCGTCAGCTTATTGCGGCTGGTGAAGGAGACCAGGAGGACTGTTAGATTACCTGTGATGGCCAGTATGTTGATAAACCAGATGGCCACTCTGAGAAAACTGAAACCTGCAATGTCCTCACAGGGATTAAAAGCATCTGCTTCAGGTGTGCAAACCAGAGTTGGTCGGGTCTGACAAAAGGCCAGTTCTGGATAGTGGAAATTCACATCTCCAAAGGCTGCATCCTCCACAAACAGATTGCTGTCTGCAAAGTCCATGAATAGATTTGTATCTGCTGAACCTCCAATCACACGCTGAACTCTGTTTTCAGAGAAGAAGAAGAAGAGTTGGTAAGTTCATCTCAAATTGAAGAATTCAGAATAAAGAGTTGACATGACCAGTAACACAGGCCTCCGTACAGAACAAACTGTTTTTCAAGCAGGAAATATTTTTTTTAGCTTTCATTAATGACTGAGGCTGCACAGACTTTCATTTAAACAGTACAGAAGCAGGGAAACATAACAGTGTTTTACCTCGCTGATGGGTCACTGTCATCACAATATGTAGAATCATTATTCCATGCAGGATTCATGGGAAAGTCCCTGGAGTAAAAGGAAGCAAATCATGCAAATATATCATCACCATAGCTTGAGTAGGCTATTACCTTATTAGAATCAGCTGACTCATCTGTGATCTTTGAAATACTACTTATATTGTAGTCCTGTATTGTTTGTTTTATACTATAATAAGCAGGTTAGTCATTTTTCTGAATAATATTCTTGCTCTTGGTGTTTCAGTGAGTGAAAGCTGGAACACCAGTGGGGCCGAGTTTACTGTGATAATCCATGAACAAACTGAATAACTTGCAAAATGCACAGTATAAGTCACCTGTGGGTGTTCCAGCTCAGCAGTGCACAACAGTGACTGTTGTAGGTGAGATGGGCCTCTCGTAGGCTCCACAGTCCCTGCAGAGGAGGCAGACTCTTCAAGGCATATGCTGACTGGGCGAACAACACCAGAACTGACTCCAGTCCCTGCGGGGGTAACTTTGTGAGCACTGTTGCAGACACGTCCCTGTGATATAAACACAGAGAACAATATAAAAGCATGAGATTGCAAAAGCCTCTTTGTGACCATTCTGCTGGTTATACACCCACCTAGCTTTTAGTCAGTTAGCTGAGTTCAATTTCCTTGAGGGCGTCATCCCAAAGGGATCAATAAAGTGCAAGTCTAAGTCTAAGTCTCTAAGTCTGAGCTGCATACCTTTGCAAGTACATGCGCAATAAAATACAACCCACTGTTATTGTATCAGTATGTTACACAACTTAGAAGCACACAAGGAGCAATTTCTTGCAGTGATGGAAAGAAAAGCTACTTAAGGAACGATTTCCATCTCTCAAGTCTCAGAATTCAAGCAATTCATCAAGACATAAAAAGCTAGTCGGTCTGTTTGACAAACATCTTCCTTCTTCTTTCTGTCCTCAATAGATCAAAACAAATCAAGTTTAGTGACTTTCAGTAGGTTTAAAAATACAACTTACAAGACTCCAGGGCCTGTCGCTCCTTTGAAGGCATCCTTGTGGATCACTTTGAGGTTTCTGTTATTCTTTAATACCCTGAAATCATGAAATGCAGAGTAATGGGGCTAAAGCTTGATCCTGTGAGAAGAAGATACTCAATTTACGTCATTTGGTCAATAAAAGGAAACATGAGAAAATACAGCTTATCTATCTTTGTTTTGTTGAAGGCGTGGTCATGTATTTCTCTGATGCCGTTGTTGTACAGGTTCCTGCAATCAGTCACATGTTTGATATGATTAAAGGTGAGAAAATTCTATCTAGCTAATTATATTCACGTTAAATCACTTTTTTATTCACTTACATTGTAACATATTCTTTTGTCATTCCAGTGAAAGCATTTGGGGGTATTTCTAGTAGATAGAGATTGTCACAGATATCCCTGCAACAGCACAAGAGGTCATGAGTTATTATTATTTATTTTTTTAATCGTCAATTTGAATTGTTACTAAAAGTTTTGCAACAGCTGCACTTACAAGATAAACTCTGATTCAAGAGAATTGATAGATGTAATATCAGGAAAAATTGTTATCCCAGTATTTGAGATGCTCCTGTTGAAGTAAATGAAATGCGTTATTTTGTGATATGTTTGCTGCTTCTTAGCAGCATTTAATACAGTTAAAAGGTTATTACATGATATCAATATCAAGTGTTATATACTGTATATTTTCTGATGTTCGGTTATTGGGATAAAAAACAAACAAACATCCTGCATGATATGCACTTTTACATCTAAAAATTATGCATTTAAATTGTATATTTTGATGTCTCTCACAAGTAATGTAGTTTGGGAAGATTGTTAAATGTCCTTTTGCCAATGTGCATCAGACTCCTTGTGTTCTGGATTGAGCTGCAAAGAAACATAAAACATCCGCTGAAACTGTGCTGCATAACAGTAACCATTGCTTTTTATCAGTATATGTAGTCACAGAGAGGGCTTACATTTCAGAGAGGTTTGGGAGGTTATTAAATGCTAATGTCTCGATGGTTTCCAGTGTTACGCTCTGAGCAATTTCACTGAGTACAGAACAGAGACAAAGCAATTAAGTTCATCCAAAGAACATATACTTTTACTTGTAAAACTGTCTTATGTCTATACAGGGAGCATGTCCTGAAACCAACTCCATGACCAGATTTGTTGATGAGGTGTAGTCACAAAAACCATACATAGTTTAGAATAAAAACATCATATTCTGGCAAAAAACATTTGAGGTGACTAACTCTTAATGCAGCTCCATGACAAATTGTCTGATTATTTAACTCAGTGTTTTTCAGAAGAAGAAGAGGAAGTGTTACATACATCCTCTGGACTCCTTTCAAACCCTCAAATGAATGACTTGAAATAGTGCGCAAAGCCAAGTGATAGAGAAACCTGAAAAAAAAAAGTATGACAAGTCATTTTTAAAATATCTGATAATCAAAGTCATTGTCTTTGTCAGTAAATCGTACTATAATCAACGTATAAGAAACTTCAGTCACTGATATTTGTCTTCTCTTAGCATTTAAGTTGTGTTTCACATGGTCTGTGAAATATCCAGTCATTTTTTCCCCCCTGCAACCATCAAACGCTTCACTTTATCATCTCTTTACTGCAACTGCAAACGAATAAAAACACTTTATTAATTCCATCAACTGACAAAACAGAAAGTTCCCTAGAGAGTTTGTGTGTGTGTGTGTGTGTGTGTGTGTGTAGGAGTATTGGTGTCATTTGATAGATGTGTTAAGCTGCTGGCCTTCATAAACACTTATCAGGAGAGACTCAAGGTTCGGTGATTTACCAGAGGAGAGGTCAAGATTCCCCACCTTCAAGGCTTGTGACAGTCTGGTGAGCTCTAAAACTGAACTCTGATGGCCAGAAACGCGAAAGACAGAGAAGATGCACCATGTATTTGACCGTGTGAGATCAACTTGACATTTTCTTTGCAGGCAATTAAGTTGTCAACATTACAGTGTGATGATGTGCTGTACTTGTGGAAAGAGGACGCAGCAAATATAAACATTAAGCAAAATCTTGTGTCCTTCAGTCTGAAACACAGCCTGCAACAATATCCTTATTTATCATTTAATTTTATAAAAAATATTGCAATGAGGTATTCTGGTGACAAACTGAAGGAGAAATTTGTTGGAAAGCCTCCCCAGTTTGATGGATTTGTCTACATTGAGACTGCATAAATTTAAAAATTGGAAAAGAATTTCCATATTTGTTCTGCCACAAATCTCATTTGCTATGGTTTCTATTGATGTGAACCTGTAAAACCTCCAACAAAATATTCATCCCGTCATTGTAGTAATACCTGAAGGGGGATCAAAGATTTTTCTCAAAGATATTTTTCCCAATCAGACTCAAAACTGACATCAGGATTTAATTTCTGTGGCAGTAACTGCCAAAGTAGTCTAATGTGTGGCAGGCAGGGTGCTTTGAATCCCAAATAACTGCCAGAAGAAGGACAGAAGCGACGTCAAACATGAAAAGATCACAAAACTTTGTTTTCAAATATAAATGAATCAAATATAATTAGATGTGAAATGTGTAATAATCACTGCAATAGTCAGTTAGTTACTGTAAGCGCATTTGAAATTTGGAACCAAACGAGTAGGTGCTCGCTCTGTGCGTAATTACGCATGGAGTAGTCTTGGTCAGCAGTTGATTCCATAAAGAAACATATAGAGATTAATTATAATTATGGTACCAAATACATTGACAAATAGTTATCAGTCCGATCAGACCGATAAGTTATCAGGCAACAACGAGCTCTCTCAATAGATACCTCACAGAACCACCACCTCGTCTTTACCAGATTGGTAAATCCATTTTAGTAGTGTGAACTTACAGTCTTTTGTCTCTGTGGTCCATCATCAGCGCTGACCCTTGTGTCACATTGTTGCATCTAATTGTATTAGAGTAACAGCGGCAGATTCTCGGGCAGACGAAACCCGAAGCGCACTTGAATCCGTAGAAGAAAAAAAACGAGTGAAACAAGAACATCGGCAGGGAAGTCCACATTGTCGGGCTGTCTAGAAAACACACAGAAGCAGGGATGTCGGCTGAATACTGCGCACTTAGATATATGGCCCTTCCTTGAAGTCTATTTTGCTACAGCTGCAGCAGATCGTCATCCTTTACCGGCGCGAAGAGACAATCTCAGCCACCTGATGCTCAACTTCTTATCAAGTGTGTGTCGCAAAGAGAGCTTCGTGTTAGAGTGTGAAAGCAGTCAGTTACACCTGGGAGTCGTTTTGGTCATTTGGTGGTTGAATATTACTGGTTTTACTGGTTCAGTCCTATTAAATCAGCTTTAAATCAAGTCGGAAATTACATAAATGCATTTTCATGAAGCACACCTGCTTGAAAACACTTTGGGCAACTTTCCTCTTGAAATTGACATGTTGACTGTGGTTGCATAAGGTGCATAAGGGACAGTTTACTTTTACATATGAATTTGTTTTAAATTAATTTGTGATTTCCCAGTTTAGCATCATTGCGTAGCAGCCCTTTACTGAGGAGGATTGTCAGAATCAGTTGTGTTTTCACTTCCACCCTTTCCTTCTGATTATGTTTGCCAACTCTTGCGTCTGTAATTTCTGTGTATTTAAGGCTAATTAAAATTTCTGCTGGCTTACACATGAAAAGCCAAGTCAATGACTGTGTCCCTCAGGAGGACACTGTGACCCAAACGCCCCCCTTAACTGTATCTCGTTTGGCGCTAGTTATGTTCTTGATAAAGGCAAGGCAACTTTAAATAGCCTTGACACATGAAATGTTTTACACTTAAAGACTATATTCCTTTGTGAAATTGAAAACATGACACTCACAGGCCTGCAGTGTTGATGAAAACCTCAGGTAAAAGCAAAGCATTTCCAGCAGGAAACACAACACATACCAAGCATCAACGTTTAGACATAAACATTTGATACATTTAAATAAATGCATCGATTAATTTGTTGAAACATTTGTACATTTGCAGCTTAAAATTCATTTAATAATTATGTTTGACATCCAGTATCTTTTGAGTGGGTTAGCTAATTCCGATGTTATGCATGGAATTAGTCAAAACACTCCTCCACACAAGATAAACTAACTACCAAGCACGGTCAGTGCAGGAGGAGATACTGATAGTGTCAACTGTTCCCTGCATGGTCGTGATGCCTCCACTGAGCGGCGACAAAGAAACGGAAAAGCAACAACAGGGAGCGTAAATGTGTCAGCTGTCTGGTTTGTGGCGTATATTTATTTAAATAGTTAAGAGTAACGTAAATTTCTTTAGGTCTTTAAAGCAGAGTTTCAAAATATATACGCTATATATATGTTATTTTTATTTTTAAATGATGAGTGTCTACTTTGGTTTCATTAAATGTCATTTTTGATTGTTTTATTCTTATATATATATATATATATCGTAAATCTGCTACTCTTCATCATACTCAAAATCCCATAACATCGTCAATACAGTTTTGTTTTGTTTGTGCGCAATTTATTTTGTAATTTCCGACGACACTGAAAGGCAGCAACAGTTCAGAGGAAGTGGGGCTGAGTGCGGTTGCCTTCACAAGCTGACCTGCGGTCTGTTATTGAAGCACCACCCCCTGCAATGAGGCCCAGTCTTTGCTGCGAACAAACCGATTCTAGGTCAGCCCTTAACGAAAGCGTCGTTCAGGAAGCCAGGAAGTGAAACTTACAACTACAGCGATCCAAACTTGTAGACAAACAGCAGACGTACAGTTGGAAATATAGAAATTCACAATTCGCTCTTTTTTTCTATACATTTTGCCAGCAAGCCTGTCGCGATGGACAAGCTTCGTCGGGTGTTAAGCGGCCAGGAGGAAAATGAAGAGCTGGGTCTCACTACACAGGTAGCTACTGTATGATAGCTGCTAATGCTAACGCTGTCTAACGTTGAACAGAAAACACAGATAAAACTTAATAAAAATACAAAATAGCACTGTGCTAGTCTCGTTTCCTGCCAGAGGCTCAACGTTACCGTTCATACAGTCGTTATTAACATTAGTGTGGTTTTATGTCTCTCGGGTTATCAACAGTTAGCTCGTTGATAGTGAAAATGTCAGTTAACGTTAGGTAAATGTTAGCCGGTCTGTTCGCTGTCTAACTCTTTTCTGTCAACATTAAATAAACTGTTCATTTATACTTTTTACACGCCTACACGTTGAGGAGGAAATGAGGTAAGGTGATAAATTGAACCCTGTGCTTTTATATTTTATATTATATGGTACCTTTTTACTTGTTGCAAAGTTAAAGTTTCACTCTGGGACACCAAAGTCTGCCATTCTTGCAGATCTGCATTTCTTTGCAGCTTTGTTTTATTATTTCCGTGTACTGAGTAAATGTCCTGTGCCTTTAACTTTAACCGTGCTGTGTGTGTATGTGTGTTTGTGTTGTAAGATAATACTGTAGCTGGGTGTTATTCACTTGGCCCTGGCCAACATGATTAAATCATCAGGAGGAAGCCCGCCGATATTTCTGCAGGCCATTAGGTTTGTCTTGTGATATCCTCCCATTGTTTTCCACCAGGTCCTTGATGCCAGCTCTCTCAGCTACAGCACCAGGGTGAAGTGGTTTGTCATATGCTTCGCTGGAGGCATCCTGTGTTCAATACTCGTGAGTCTGTCTGCCTTTTAAGTTGAAAGACAGCTTTGATGTTATGTTTGACTTCATACTGACATTAGGAATGCACAGCGTGCATAATTGTGTTAGCCGTAGTTCAAGTTAGTTTGCTTTGTAGACCCTGTAAAACTCTTTATAGTTCCATCAAGACAAATCCATGTCCTCCTGCTCTTGCAGATTAGTGACACATACTTAATGAACACATAAATGTTACTTAATGTTAGGAAAAAGCTGAAATTTTCAGTTTGTGGTTTAAGTGACAGGAAGTCTTGTCACTGGCAGCACTTGCTGATAACACTTAGAAGCTGCTGCATAGAAATAATTCACACTGGCAAAGCCTCAACACAACCTCTAGGTGCAGGCCTGGGTGGTGAAATTCACAGAACATATCTGGACATCTGTCAGCCAACAGCATAAAGTTTCTTAATGTCAGAATGTAAATGCCCTTTACCTTGAAGCCAGCAAATAATAAATGTACTTCTTCTATGAGATGCAGTTATTGGTTACAGCTTATTAAAATGATCTTACAGATGTATGAGCAGCATGTGAGTTTCTGCAGAGCAAACTGCAGTTACTGTCAGTTTCTCTAAATGCCTCCATCCCCCTCCTACCACTGTGAAATATATACTATGTCAACACTCAGTGTGTGTTGACAGTCTTCTTCACTGAAAGTCATAGTGGATTTTTGCACCATCCAGGCAGAGATCTTTAAACAAAGTCTTATGGTATTTTGGCACTAGGGGGAGCTCATAACATGTTTCATTAACAACATTTCACAGCCCACAGAATTCCATTTATTATTTTTGTTAAGTTTGATTTCCTTTTTTCCAAGAAAAAGGTGTACGCCTTCAATTTTATTTAAGTTCATGATTCATTTAACTTATTGGCCGTTTTCTTTTGTCTTTTACCTCTTAATTAATGTGTGGTGACATTATTCTGTGGAGCTTACAGAGACTATTTTGCTGTTTCAGGGTTCAGCACTGCTATTCCTCCCAAATGGAATCAAGCTTTTCGCCGTCTTCTACACACTAGGGAATATCGCCGCTCTTGCCAGGTAAGACACTTTAGTCCAGATCAGTCTGGCAGCCTGGAGGGTTGTAATGTCTTGATATATTTTTCTCGCCAGCATGATGCGCTGCCAGGAATATGAGAAACGATGATGCACCAGTCCCCAACACGTACAAATCATTTTGCCTCAAAGACTGCCACTTTGTTACAGACATCCTTGGCAGCTCTACTTTTCTTTAAGGTTTGCTCCTCAGGCATATTGATGAAGAACAGTGGTGACTATATGTTCTGCTCCAGATTACAAAAACAAAATGATTTCCCTCACTTAATCAGATTGGCGTTAACTGCTCCGCGGTTTAATTGTATGTCACGTGAAAGTCAGAAGGAAAGGGACAATGATGAGTGAGAACACACCAGCTGATTTCTGTTTGATTTGCTGTCTGTCTCCAAGAGTAGACATTATTACCTCTAGCTGAGCACAATAAATTAAGAAGTAAGTCTGTTTCTTCTCCTTTTTGTTGCGTGACATGGATTCAGACGTATGTAGCACAAGACACTGTCATATCTTTAGTGTTTATAGTACTAAATATCTTAATGTAACAGTTAAGTAAGATTAGACCCTTCACTTCACTAGATATCAGCAGCCCACTTATTTAATCTAGATAATCCAAGGTTCTTACATAATCATGATGTCTTTGACTTCTTTGACAGACAGTGAACCATTAATGAGGGGTCTTTTTTCAGACAGGACAGTCTCTGTTTCAGGTATCATATGTCCAGAAGGTTTAGATGTGTCAAGAAACTGGGTCATCTTCTGCTTCCACAGCACAGGTTACCGATCCAAACCAAGACAGTGTCATATTCTTGGAGGATCTTAAAACAATTTTCATGTCCATGTGACTTTTACTGAGACCTTTGGTTCCTTCATTGACCCACAGTAGTGGTCATGATGGGTCACATGCAAGTTTTAAAATAATGAAACAATAAACATATCTCTAACACGTATTGTTTTTTCTTCTGTGAATATGTCCTCCACAACAAGCCATACATGTTCACGTTGAGGAATTTCTTTGGTGTTTAAAGGTGCTTTTCATGTTTTTTCACTCACTCTATACAAAACTTTAGCAGACGACCTTCACTGCTTAATCAAGTCACATTTGTGGAGATAAAGACATTAAACAACAGACCATTAGTTTTATATCAGTAATGAAATTAAAGCTACCGTCATCCATCTCCTTAATCAGCAGTAGCAGCTTTCCTGTGCAGGGACATCTGTAGTGTCTCTGTCATGTAGAACAGTTGAAAATGAGCACCCATCCCTCTCAGCAGACCCGTAGAAAAAGCCTGCGTCAACACAGACTGCTCTAGTGTCTCATCTAACAGATGTGACGCTACACAGACTCCCTCTACCCACTCAGCTCTGCCGAGCCCGGAGCTGCGTGCCTCGTCAGCGGGGAAAGCCATTGTCCTGTTACATTCACTGACGTCACACACGCATCATAGGAGTAGGAGGTTTTAAATGTGTCATCATAGTGTTTGACATGAAATATTTACCCGCTAATAATTGCAACAAGTATTGTATATACTTGTATGGGGGGCACTGACACTCAGTGAGATTTATATGTGTGTGTACAGGGACATTAAGACGAATGTGAAAACCATCTTGTCTAACTTTGTATACATTTTCTGATTTTTAAAATGATATAGACACATTTTTGACCCGAAGTATTGAATATTCATGGCTGTGTAATATAGTGCATCAAACATGCTGGACTGACAAAGAAGAGAGTGCCTTTTAAAGAAACCTAAAACACATTCTTGATCTTCCGGCTGACATTGGGCGAGAGGCGGGGTATACCCAGGACAAGATAAAACATAAAAAAACAATAATTTCTTGGATCAATATTTTGTCAATAGTCAGTGTGCTTCTTTACTGATGTTTAAAAAGTTGAACTTATCTGATTCTTTTTTGTTCTTTTAAAGCACCTGCTTCCTCATGGGACCACTAAAACAGCTGAAGCGCATGTTTGAACAAACAAGACTGATAGCCACCATTGTTATGCTGGTAAATACTGTGTGTTACTGTTATTTTTAAGTCAGGCTGGATAACTCAATGGATATGTTTTATCTTGCATGTATCTGCTTTCACCAATTCCTAAGGGAAAAGGTCCGGATAACCAGGTCAAATTAAAGATCCAGTACTTCTCTCCTTGTGATTTTAAAGGATTACGTAGATAGTAACTTATCCTGACAATACATTTATCTTGATACGTTGATGTTTTTCTGTTTGTTTAGCAGCTTTTTTGTTAGAATTTGAACATTTCTTTGAAATTTAGAAAGAATTCATGTGTCAGGGAGCAAAGATCTTTCTTCAAGCATACAAGATGATAACAATTTCCTTCTTCTTCCACCAGCTCTGTCTCGTGTTGACACTTTGTGCAGTGTTTTGGGTGAGTCGTTAATACATAGTTTTAAAATCAGTGTTAGTCTTTATTGTTTTAGTTTGCATCTATTAGAATAAATGTTTTGTGTTTTATTTTACAGTGGCATAAAAAAGGGCTGGCTATCATCTTCTGTATTCTGCAGTTCTTGGCTATGACGTGGTAAGTGTGACTGCGTCTCAGCCATCTCTCCACTGTAGTACAGTTGGCAATTAATTTACTCATCACTCGCCCACTCAATTGGAGCTGTCTGTGCATGACAGAGAACTTTGGTCCAGCTGCTTCGGCTTGCATCAGATGTCCAAGAGTCGAGTTAATCACTCTGCTGATGATGCTTTAAGCTGACTTACGACTGTTGGCACATGCCCGGCTCAATCTGTAGATGGTTAAACATTGCCGCACTGCACATTCAATGACACTATATCTGTTTTTTGTGATGGCTTCAGAACATTATATCTTTTAATGATAGTGTTTCTGTTTTGTTTTTTTTAGACTATAAAGAGTAATCGTATCATAAAAGTCATATCATAAAAGATCATCAGATCATATCATAAAAGTGTCTGATAACGCAATGAGAAAACTTTGGTTTAGATTGATTTGTCCTAGTTTCCAGTGGAATCTGCCTTAGTCGGCCATGTTGTAAGACTGGTAGGTAGGTTGCCAGACATTATACTAGGTCACTATATTTTTGGCCTGTAGAGGAAGAGGTGGCGCCATGATTGCTGAAGACCTACTTAGAGACAGTCACATACTTCAGCATGTGTTATTTATACACAAGATAAAGACCAGTTTAAGATTTTATTATAGTATTCAAAGGTTTGCGTATGCGTAACAGTATGCGTCCACTCAGAATGTCCTGTTTCTGCCTAGTTAATTGTGTTCATTAGGGCTGAACCATTTAGTTTGTTGATCAACAGAAAATGTATCGTCGCCATTATAGATATTTGTTTAGTATCATAAAGATTGAATTTGCTTAGGGAGGCCTTTTCTTATTTTTTTTCACCTGAAAATAAGAACCATGATTTTTGTTACCTTAGAAGGAGCCTTTAATATCTACAGACCCAGCAGATCCTCTTCCAGAGTCCACCATGTTGAACCTCCTTGTTTCTACATCAGCCTAGAACAGACAAACTAAATACTGGTGCTAGATGGTTCCGTGCTTTTTTTTTTTTTTTTTTTTTTGCCAAATGTTCTTAGTTTTGTGCTTCTCAACAGTGAGGATTTGCTACTTTTCTCAGTTTTATAACTTTATAAGTTGAACACTTTGTCCTGGTCTGACAAAACAAATTGGGAAATTGTGATGGGCATATTGCTATATTATGATTGTTTTTTTTTTTTTTTAGACTAAACAATAAATCAGTCAAACACATAACAGCATAAAAAGATTAGACTTAATCAACAATGTGAATAATTTTTAGTCACAGCCCTGGCTATTTTAAATTTACTGTCTTAGATGTGGCTTTCTGAATCCTGCAGATAACGCAGACTAGCTGATTAAGAAAAGAGCACATATAGTAATAAGGTCAGCAGGGTTAAGCTTCAATCCAGCAGTGAATAATGAAACCTGTGAGTGATGTGTATGCGCATGTCAGCACTTGTGTGTTCATTAATTTGAACATATTTGCGCAGCAGTAACAAAAGGGTTTCAGTGTATGCATGTGCATGGGAAACACAAACCCTCAGCAACTCAGGAGGAAGGGAATAGGCTGTCAGCTCATCACCGAGCGAGACCGTATCAGCCTCATAACTACATTTTTGCACCTACATGTAGTACATTCACTTCCGCCCTGCCTGCGTTCTCAGAGGCATCACCATGGCAACCACAAGTCACACATCTCGAGCTCATTTCTTAACAGACCGGGGGGCATAGTGCGCTCCCACGCAGGCGCTCAGACGTCTGTGTGAAGGTGGTTCTGTAGTAAGGCATTGCCACTGACCCGCACACAGAGGTGGGCAAAGTGCAGTCCTCAGGCTGAGTTCTGTGAAGTGTCCATATGACATTGAAGCACTGCACTCTGACACTTACTCAGTATAGAGCCAAACAGCACTGATAGCTTTTACTTAACTTCCTTGCTTAGATTACTTTAGTTTACTTTAGTGTTTAGTTTAGACATTCAGAGCACTGACTTGTAAAATGTGTACAGTACAAGGGTTTCCTGCTAACTGCTGGTCAAATAAAACAGTGGTCACTCTCAGTCTTGGGATATAGTTAATCATTCAACTGCTGTGCCAGATTCCTCACATATTTTAAATACGTTAGGCGTTTGATCAGCCTTTTTTTGTGTGACAAACTTGAGCTTGTACTTGTGTGTGGCTACCAGCATGCCTAGAGTCATTATTGTGAAGATTATAGTGCATCTAATTCATTCACTGACACGTTTGGTTAATCCCTTCACATTACAGTCTCTTCACTTGATGCTGCTTTTAAACATGTATTTTACATTTCGGTGTGCCATTATAAGACATTTTTATACTATTATTTAGTCCTAAATCTATTTTGGGTAATAAATAAATAATTAGATGGTAAAAACATGCTAGATGTTAATGTTGAAGTACTGAGTCATTTTATAAAATGACCAAATTTGCTTCAGATATTTCACTGACATGTAGTGATGTGATTAATTAGTGTCTTTTTCTACAATCATTAACTTGTCTTTAGTATAAACAGTTACTGTCCCCTCCTACTGATTTCTTTTTGTATTTTCTCTTTCAGGTATAGCATCTCTTACATTCCATTTGCCAGGTAAGACAACATGATTATATGATTCACTTTTTGTCTGCACTTAGAACTACTTCTGAGAAATCTGATTTTTTCAAAGGAGACCATAAATATATTTTTTTAGCTACTTTACTGTTATATCCCGATAATGTCCTGCCTCCAAATGACAAACACAACAAACTGGAGGGAGTGACCCTTCAATGAAAACATGTTTTCATTTACCTCTAAACACTGTTTGCTTCCACCATATGGCTGTAATCCCCCCCTACGACTAGTGCAGGCACTAAGGAACAAATGGCAGCTTGTTGTTTCACACTCCTCTCTGTTTTTGCTCTGTGACATGATTTGTTTCATCCGTAATATCTAAATGAAATCATTTCTTGTTGTGTAATGCTCTTTCAGACAGATTTATCACATTATTTCATAACTTGTGATGAGCTTATGTTAAGCTCTGTAAGGTTAAAGCACAATGAAAAATTTAGATTAGATCTAAACCCAAATAGGCTGTCCTGCATAAAAGAAGATAAAGATATTAGTCTTTCTTACAGGTTACTTGATTTTTCTTTATTGTAGCTAATGCACAACATAAATAAAATAAAACACTCCCCTAAACTCAGATCTTCCCACATGGTATACCACCTTGGCTTTCTCTAAGCCAAGCATGAGGTGTGATGTTGTTTTGTCATTCCAGCTGTAAGTAGGGTTATGTCTCATTTGGTGGGGTCCAGAGCCCCCATGCAGGCCCCCCCTTACTAAGTGCCTTGTGTGTTTAGGCGACCCTATAATCTGTCCTGACAGCTGAGAGACGTCCTATAACCACCCAGAGTTCCCCCTCCCCCAACACGAACGCTAACAACAATGCAAAGCTGAGACAAAGACCTTTTCCCGTGCCACCTTTGCAAAAACCAAATTCCAATGGAGAAATGCAAATTTCTCTATAGTGTTTTGGGATGACTGTTGAAATCCTGACGATCACCTATTTGCTCCTCGTTTGTTATTTCATTTTTCTGTCAACACATTATCGCCCACTTTAAGCTTCTTACTTAAATCCAGTTTTCATTTAATTTAGATTTGATCATTTAGCCCTCTATTGCCATGTTATCACGGAGCACCAGCGTGTTTTGTTTACAGACATCTATCCCTCTGAGTGACACATTAAAAAGCATTAGACTTCAGTCTCTCCCTTTTCCTTTCGGTGCTCAAACAAACTGATATCTGGCCAGCCACAACACCACATGGCCAATGGACTTGATCCTTTAATGTATTTACCTTGTTGCCTATTTACCTCCCACGCCGGCACACCAAGGTGGTAAAACCTGCTGCATGTGCACTTTCCACAGAGCTTTAGGGCTACTATGGCTCTGATATTTAATCAGAAATTCAGGACATTTGATAATTTATTCATGGGGTTTTTAGGGAAGCAAAAATAGCATCAAACCTCGAGTGAATATATATGAAAAAAAAAACCTCAGGCTATATGGGAGGAAGAATGTAAGGAGTCTGATTGTGAGCGTTTTTTTACATCAGAGGGACAAACCAGAGCATCTGAAGGAGCAAGTCTCTCATCTGTACACCCGACCTCCCCTCCTCCCTCTCAGACTGCTTATGATCCCCCCTTCTCCTTTTAACCTTGACTGGTTTCACACCTCCTCCTCTGAAATTCAGCTGTGGCTGTGGGCGAAGTCTGCATAGCAACACACCGATGGCAAGAGAAAACGGTGTGAGGGGGGAAAACGTAGCAGGCAACTACCGATCTGTGGTAACCATGGCGATCGCTCATATTGCATCATCCCTCAACACACAATACCTGGAGATAGGGAGCCCCCATCACTCTGAACATGTGGTGCTTGCCCGCCAAAACACACTCACTTATTCATGACGAGCCCCACCCAAATCACTAACAATGGACGCAAGTGCTTTTTTTGTCGCTTTTAATTTTGTACGCATGACCAAATTTTGCCTCTGCTGTATTAATTATTTTTTTTGCTTTCATTGTTTATGATGGTGGATGTCATTTACCTAGACCTCGTCTCTGTTTTGTCTCTCTGCAGGGATGCTGTGATGAAATGCTTCACAACCTGCCTGAGTTAGGACTCCTTTAGTCCACAATTACATTTGAAGACTGGTCCTAATATGCAAAATGCAAGAGGAGTGGCTGTGTAAAATATACCATCTATGTTGTTTATACACTATACTCTATCTCCAGATTTTTACTTTGGCTTTTTCATACTGTGAATTCTTGCTTTTAAAGTCTAGCTAACTGTAATCCTATCATAACACTTTGCTTTTTCTTTTGATGTGACTTAAGAGACTTGAGTGCCTTTGATGCTTAATATATTTAAAGATTTTCCTATATTTTCAGAGGATTTTATACCATTTAAGTGCAGGGAAATGATTTTGACATCGCTATACATTATGTTATTTAGAACACAAGTGCCTGAACGTTTTATATATAGAGATATATATATAGATATATATGAACAGACATATTGACATATGTTGACATATTGACCTATTTCCTTCTTAAACAGTGTGAGATTCTTCTGGATTTCTAGATTGGTCTTCTGACTTCTTCTGCACAAACATTATTAAAACACACTGTCTTCCTGTTTTCTGTCTGTATGTGAGGCACTGATGTATAAAGAGGCTTTCAGATGAGCTTCCATGTTTATTTATGATTATTTCCCCTTAGGCAATTGAGGCACTGCTTCACTGATGATGCACTGGGATATGTGATATCCAGCTCTTTTGAGGTTTTTCCAACTAAAGAGATTAAAAATCAGCTCCTGTCTAGTCTGTTAGTCGTCAATTTGTCTGCCCCCCTCTCTCTTTGCCCCCCTCCCTCTCCTCGGCTCATCCAATTACATTAAAATTGCTTTTTGTTTTTAGATTTGATTTCCTGACAGATGTAGCAATGACCCAGTTAATTATGCTTTTCTGAGCATTGTGGTTTGGGCGTGACCTAATAACCCACTACTGCTTGCACCAGGTTCTCTATATTGCTTCAGCATGAGGGCATAGCCTTTGAGGATGCGGTTGTCATGACAACCTCCAGAAGATTCATATCCCCAGCCTTCCCCCCATCTGTGGTGAGGATGTTCACATTATCCTGATGAGGTGTGTTTTGTCATTTTTTGTTATATAGATCCAGGCATGGATCTCTCATCAGATATTGTTTTAAACAGATTAATATAAACGTACCATTAATAACCACACATAGAAAGTCCCAGGGCACCATTTCCCCATGTATGTTCTGCAGGATTTGCTGAAGGTTTAACAAACATGCCTTCGGGTTTTCTTTCTGCTTGACTCTACAAAATAAGGACACTTCCTGTTCAGCCCCCACATAGTTTCATTAAGCGCTTGGATAACGTGGTGGTGGATTAACACGGACAAAATCTCCCCTCTGTACTACTTGTTCAACTAACTTGGCAGAGACCCAGTAAATCCTTGAGCAATTAATCTTCAGGATAAAATAATTCTGTCAAGTGAAGGTAGTGTGACTGTTTTTGTGATGGGTTTTCTTCGCCCACTATTTTTGGATTACAGAAGTTTGCGGATGAAAGGGGGGGGATGCACCCTGACCCCAGCAATCTGTTAGTCTCCCAACTGTTTCCTCTTCATTACATCTAATCCATTGTTATGTCAGAGAGGAGAGCGATCCCACGCCACAACAAGCACTGAAATTAAACAAGTCTGTGTGTCCTCTTCAGCTTAATGATCCAGCTCATCTTGTAAAAATGAATAAATCATGTAGCTTGTGTTGTTATGGGTAAATTACTTGCATTTTTTTTTTTTTGTATTATTCCAAGAGCAAGTCTGTAGACTGTTGGCCTAAATTGATTTTTGGTTTTGTTAAAGTCATACATTAAAACCTTAGCCTTATGTCTTTAGCCTAATGTATGCTCAATGTTATTTCCTGTTTTAAAGCAAGTCATGCTTATACTATGATGTAATAATAATAATAATAATAATAATAATCTTTCGAATGACTCGCTGGCAAAATGTTTCCTCAGGCAATATCACAATAACTAAAAACTATAGATTTGGAAGCAAGTATCGATTTCCTCTTAGACTCCACACTGAGGGAAACAAAATCACATTGGATCAATTGTGGAACTGTCTGGTTGAAAGTGCAGATAACAGCAGAAAGGAAGAGAAATCAATACTGTAGACCATTTGTATATTCCCTCAGATGTTTTCATGGGCTTACGTGGTCGAAAGAACAACAATGGACCACATCAGTTCATTGACATTCGAAACTATATTGACTGACTGAAAGGATAGAATCAAACTGCATTGTGACAGTGACATGTTTTGTTAGTTCAAGGACAGGCAGGGCTATCTTTAAGCACCAAGGACCAACATAAGAGGTTTCTTCAACATTTATACTTGTTTTAAAAGAGTGTTGTTTAATTTTATGGTACATTTTTGTTAACATCTGGACTTGAGTTTTGTTTCCTGCTTCATTTCCAATTTATTGGTCAATTTAAAGTCAGAATTTTATTCTTAAATAGGCGGGAAATTACTCGCATTTAAGAAACCTCATGAAATGTGAGGACTTGTGGGATAAAAATATGAATCACTAAACCACCTGAAGATTATTAGTATTTTTCAGGCTGATTATCTCTTAAACAACTTGACTATGTGTGTGTGTGACTTGTCTGTGTGACTGGAAAACAGCAGAGGCGCCGTGAGAAAACACTTAGGGAACATGAGGTGGATATGGCTCATCGCTTGAGGAAGTTATTGGAAATTATGACATGACATCACCACAGTTTTTTCGTGGCTTTGTTTGGTGCTTCTCCTGACCACGCCTTCCTGCCGGCTCCATCATAAAGCAGCCAGGCTGTGTATCTGTGTGCACCAGTTGAACTCCAGCTTGTGTGGACAACAGGTGCACTACAGCCTCTCTCCAACCTCGCTGTTGGATAATGCCCGCAGAGCGCCGCTCGTCGCTTTGCGCAGGGCTTCCTCATCTGCACTTTGGACATTTGCACATTTTTATATCCTGACCACTTCCAGCCACAAAAATGCCTTTTCCGCCTATCAGCCTGCAGCAGCGGATCTCCTCTCCTGGCAGGGAACTGTTCGGGAAGAAAAAAGCCAGCGGAGTGCCTCCTCAAACTGAGCTCACCAGCAAATCCGGCAGAGAGAAAGGGGGGTCCGATAAGGAGAAGCAGTCCATTTCTTGGACATCGGCGAATTTAAGGAACTTGGGGAGAAAGCCCCAGCAGGAGAAGAGCAAAAGCCCAACTCAAAAGGCGGGTGTCGGCCAGGAATCCCAGGGAAAATGCTCCTGGCTGACGGTCCCCAAACCTCAGGACTCATCCGAAGGAGTCAGGCGCTCCAGCTCCATGGACTCCGCCAGACAGCTCCATGGTAAAGAGGAAGGGAAGAAGGAGATTCAGTTTACACTCAGTCTCACACCCGAAGCCATTCTTGTCATACAAAAACGAAATCTTGAAAAGCAGATGATGGCAAAGCAACAGAAATGTTGCGCCTCGGCGGACTTTAGGCACAGGCGAGTTTTTCCATCCAAAAAGGCGCACGGTGGGTCCAAAGGCTGCGCGCCGGTCGCCAAAGCGGAAAGCACCGAGCAGGACATCACCGCAATTGTTAAAATATCTCTTTTGAATGATCAATACAAGTACGACGATGTGGAGTATGAAGAAGAGGATGGAGACGTGGATGAGACTGTTGTGAGGAAATGTAAAGAGTGGCTCAAGGGGGTGGAAAATGCCGCTGCTTTGGGAAAAGTCGACAAACTTTCTGCACTTCCGCACCTTAAAAGCTGCTGACACCTGACTTTTGATGTTTCGTTTTGCAGCAGCAGACTGAGAACAGAAATGATGGACTCATGAAAAGTGTGCACCGGTGTAGGCCTGCTGCAATGGCATCTTTAATTTGAGTGTTGTAAATTAAGCGTTTGGAAATAAGGGGAAAGAAACCGCTTTCCTCCAGAGGAATGTCGACTTGTTGAAGAATTATTTACTAAAATGTATGTCACAAAAAGACACGTATTAAAATGATGAAATAAGAGTAAATTGCATTAGAATAAGAGCAAATTTGACAACAAAAATAATACAATTTTAAAGCTTAATTGCAGCCTGTGGCCAACAGTGCTTTTTATGGTTCGCAGGGATGTTGCTTTGCCAGTTTAATGCCTAACCAATTTTTCTTTTTCTTTTTAAAACTGAATACCTTAATATTCTCGTCCTTTGCACATGGTTTTTGTTTTCAGTGAGGCGCCTGTGGATTGGCAGAGTGGTTTGCGTAAAGGGACGCGAAACCGTTCCTTTGTGTTGGAGAACAATAAGCTGTCAGCAACAGGGCTTTATATGCGCCTGCTGCTGGAAACCAAACTGGACTGTTTATGTTTCCTCTAATAAGAGGGTTATATCCTTTGTAGGGATTTATCAGTGATGTACAGTATTTAATATTTGCTAAATATTTGTACTGTCAAATTTGAAGTAAAATGTCCTTTTTTAAAAATGATGCAAGTGTCACTGACCCTTTTAAATCTTTTAAAAGCTGATTTGTGTTGTGCCTCTTACATATTTCTGTTACATCATGCTGATTTACAGTCATTCCGATTTATTTTACACTTATCCCAGATGGTATAGTAAAGCTCTTTGTTGCCACTGTAGCTACCTGGGGCCATTTGGGCATTAGTGTTCTAAGCTTCTTAGATTTCCTGTTAAGCAGGGTTGACCAGTGTACTGTAGGGGCCAGGTGCATGATCCCCTCAGGAAATTACCTCCAGTCTGCTTTACTTTTGTTCTGTCAAACAAAACAAATGTGTGTAGCTCCTAGAGATAGATAGTGTTGGTACCATAATCTGGCATATTTTCATTCTAAGTGCCATAACTATGTGATTAACAGCAATGGTATTCCCCAGTGCTTCATCTTGACATTCTCATACTCATGTGGTGTTCACTGAGCTACAAAGAGCCATGTTTTATTACATAAGTGGCAATGAATAACCGCTCAGGGTGAAAGAGCTGGACCAATGGAGGGCTTTGAAACTGTTTTCAAAAATCAAATAAACCAAACATAAGCCATGAAGACACTTTTAGCTACTGTCTTGGTTCACTTCAGCTGCAAAACATTTTTTTTTTAGTGTATTGATCATTAAACCAGTTGAGGGAAACAGCAAGCACACACAAGCCTCAGAGCATGTTAAAGTCTCGGGCAGGGTCACAAACACACATTTAAAATGTGTGTGTTTGTGTGTACAGTGTGACTTGCAGCGAGGTTTAACTCTTGGCATTGTTCTCGGTAACTTGGTAACCAGAGTTTTACACTCTTTAAAGTTGGATAGAGGAGTGTAACGATGAAGACATTACAGCGTGTTTGAAAGGCTCCCGCAAAACTTTTGGTAAGATATATCTTTTTAAAAAAGACTGAGTTCTGCGTATATCCTCAGGCAACATTTTCATTATCAAATCATTTTCAGTAGTTTGGATTCCTGCATTCTTTTTTATTTTCAGTGTTCTGGTGTCCTCAATAGTGGATTTGCCATGAAATCTGAGCGCAAAGACCTTCATCAATCCATCACTCTGCCCTCTATTTCAGATGCACCCTTCTTACCAGCTGTTGTCAGAAAGGTATTTTGAATTACATACACAGCAGCACTGAGAGTTTCATGTTTTATTCTGCTGTTATCCTGTGACATGACATTTTATCCAGGCACAGATAAACATGGAGCGATTAATCAAATGTGTCCTGGTACAAGTTTTTATTGTGCTGCGGTGCATCACATTACAGATTTCTTGTTTATGTCATGTGTGTGAACAAGCTACTAGAATAAAGCATCTTGTCCTGAATAGATGTTCCCATTCGGAGTGACAACGTGTTTTTATTGTGACATGTTACAGACTGAAATCATGGCTGAGCCAGTACAGTGTGTACCAGGACCCGTTTAGTTCTCCATGGTCCCTGTGATGATATTATCTGTTGGCTCTGTGACCGAAAGTTGTGTAATCCTCCCCTATTGTGTCATTTTCAATTGTGGCCTTGTTTATGTGCCTCTCTCTGGTATTCATTGGTGTCTGATTGAGGCCTGGTGCCCGGCTATTCATGACTGTGTCTGTCCTGGGGGTGAGAACTGCATTATTATGTCTGAAGCAGCTCAAATACTTGTATTCAATAGGAAAAGGAGAATTTAAAGAAGCTGGAGCTGGCAACAGTTGGGCCAGTCGGCTTGGTTACAAGTGGAAACACTTTCTCCAAACTGTCGTTCAAGATCTTTTTCATTCAGAGTTGGGAACTCCACCTCATGCTGTAGGTCTCTCTTTTCAGCTCTGTTTTTTTTTCACCCTCTGCCACAAACTGTGCAGCATCTAATCTCTTTATTTTTCTATTTTTGTCTGACTCTAATCAACCAGGCCCATCTGCCTTCCCTTTTTGGATCAGGAGTGAAATAAGAAATGGCTGCAGGCTTCTTGTCCACCTCACTGCAGCATCATGATCACTGTCTAGCAGAATGACGTGGTACAGCAGGACAGCTGCATTATCCTCCGCTGATTTATGGTGGCAGGGAGCGTAGATGGATGCTGTCTCTCGCCCCGTCACTGACACTTTGCACACAGCAGTGAGAGTAAAGAACTGCAGGTCCTCTGCTCTGCCGTGACACCATTGCTGTGGCAACAGAACTGATAAATCCTGCATTCTCAGCAGCTTTTGTGAGAAAAGACAAAGAAGACACTTCCTGTACAGACTCAGCCCATAAACTTTAGTAATGTGGTCATTCAGTGGCAGCTTGTTAAGAACAAGGCATTTCCCAGAGACAGGCTGACCTCAGAGAGAAGACTTAGATCAGAGAGTACAGTCCTCCCATAAAAGCTCAAGCATGTTTCAATCTTTATTTGAGGGTTATAAAAAAGGAAGCATGTAGCTCTGTGTTTTATGAGGAGTTAATCTGCTTTGGCATGCATGCTTCTACTCCCATTAGCCTTGCATTTTTTAGGTGACATGCTCCACATTTTCCTTTTCATCGTATAATTTCTCTTAACTCTTCAGGGACACTCAACATTTACCTCAAGATGTAACAGTCGAAATGTACCTGTCCTTTAAACATCCCCCTCTGACATTTGCTGGGTATCATTCTACATCTGGATCAAATTAGGTTGCCCAGTGATATGTTTAAGGAAGATCATCGTCTTACAAATTTGTTTTCTGTAGACATGCTGCTGAAGATCAGGAATTAACGGTAAGGCCTGCGTAGAAGAGGAAGTGGGCATCCTCCTCCTGTGTATCATTCTTTTTCTTTGGCTGGGCACTGCAAGAACACAATGTCAGGCTGTCGTGTGGGAGTTTGCTCTTGGCAGACGAGAGGGATTACTAAAAGTGCATTCTTTTTTTAATCTTCAGGCAAGCTGACTGATTCACTCCCACAGCATCTAAATTGGGTTTTTACTGTTGATAGGCAGGGGATGAAGCCAAAGCTGAGCCATGGAGGAGGAGGGCAATTCAAGATGACAGTCCAGACCTAGACCAAGAGGCCAGGGCCCGGCATCAGGCTCAACTGGAGCAGGTTGATAAACACTGTAGTATCAATGATATAAGTCACTTTTATTATTGTGAAGGCGCTTATTCTGATTGGTAGAAAGAAATATCCACAGATTTTTGGTCAGTAATCAATACTTTCATCACCTCTTATCTGTAGTCAGTACTGGAACTCTCTTCTCTCTGCCTCCACACTCAGGTGCTCCTTTTTTTTAGCTGGCTTCACTTCCTCGTTTTTTTTGTTTATCCTCCAGCGCCATCTAGAGGCCTACAGGAACATGCACCGTCTTCGAGATTCTCTCTATCACCGCTACGCTGCCTTGCTCAGAGACAAGGTCCACTCACAAAGATTAGAGCTACAGCAGAGATATGAGGCATCCAGAGCAAAGTCAGAGAGTCAAACTAAGCAGGTAAATCTTAACTGTGGAAAAGCGAGGGCATGTGCATGGTGTCAGAATGACTGACACATGACAATGATTGATTCAATGATTTTTAAATGAAAGATTTCTCATTGTTCAAATAGTATTTATTACAGATTAACCATAAGTAAAGGAGGGCTAACAGACTTACAGGAGATGATGTCAACATTTATGGCACATGTCAACATTCATGGCACAAAACAGCTCATATGTGAAGGTATAGAGATGTTTTATTAGTAGTTTATAGGTTAAGCACTCAGAGAAAATAGTCGTCTATTTAATTTATGGTTGAATTAAATTACTGTTGTTGTATAGTATTTCTGTTAGATGGCCTTTTGCTTGTGTTTGTCATTTCAGCACCATGCTCAAATAGCCTGGTGCAGCTGTGCTTTGCATGTCTCTGTTCATGTGGGGGCAGTATTAAATGTAACATGGTCATGTTTAGTGTGATTTACAAAAACCATGTAGTTACACGGGAAAGTTATAATATTTTTTGCAGGAGGGCCAACTTGGTTACTATTTTCACTGGTCCACTGGCTACTATTTGCCTACCGCAGCACTACGCTTTGTCTGGGTTCAAATACACAACCCTGCAAATCAAAGCCTCCCTGTTTTGACTATGACACCTTCACTTTCTCCTTTCTCCCAACGTGACATGCATATCATTAAAACATTTAACAGCCACAGTTAACAACTCAATCCTGCACAGTCAGTATGCGACTTCAGGAACAAATATTGTATGAACATCAGTCAAATGTTAACTTAATGCAGACGAAACAAATCATTTGCAAGTGATGTTTGAGTGTTTTTTGGTTCATCATATTATCCCAGATGTTCAAGGTTTTGTCATAATGAATTTCATCACATTTTATTTTAATTTCCCAACTGTTAGACTTGACTTCAATTTTTACTTTTTTTTAATTTTTACCCACAGCACTGACATGTTTCATAAGCTGATATGATGAACAGTTGCTTATTTACACACAGTGGGTTGTTAGAGCTTTTTTTTTTTCAGAAAACATCTGCCTGCTTCACTAAAAGTCGACACTATGAGAACAGTGTGGATGAACCAAGACAGCTGCAGCTAAACAATAAGCTGAAAGTTGCTATAAGCCGATAGGAGCTGCAGATTCAGGTGATAATTCTCTGTAGGTTTAGCAATATGAGCAACCCCTTTCACATAGTTTCTACTTTGCCAGTTGATACATTGTCAAAAATATTGTTTATGCCTTAAATAAAGCCTTTTGAACACTGGGCACTAATTTTCTGCTAAACTCGAATTAAACCATTAGAAAGTAATTCTCAACATAAAATATGTCAGTGCTACGACTTCAGTACTATGTATCTATCAACAGTGTTTCATAATGGTGACATCTCATAATTAGTTATTTATAAGATTCTAATTATTGTTATTACCTGTTTTTGCTTTCATATGTCCTTTGAGTGTTTTTTTCATTGGCTGCTGTGATTGACTTTGATTTTGACTGTCTTGTCTCTGTTCTGCCTGGGTGTGAAAAGAGCAATAAGCTTCAGAGAGTGTCTGCATAAAGGGGGTCTAACATGAGAGAGATCCTGTCTTATCTTCCCCTCCTGTAAAAGCTGAGCTTCTTCAGGAGGATGTAATTGTCCTCTCTAATGACTTGCACTTGGTTGAGGAGACAAAGAAAGCACAATAAAGGACTTTAGAGGCCCTCCAGTAGGAATCCTTTGCTTCAAATTGCTGAGCAAATGAAACTACCCGTTGTTTCCTCAGCTCAGATCGAGAGGCTCCGTCATAGACACAGAGGTGAGGCAGAACCAAAGCAGGCAAAGGCAAGAACACCTGCTGGGGCCTAATTGGTCCTTGCTGCAGTTAATGGCTTCCTGTGGCTGTGTGTTTACTTCTCATTTGTTCTGTGTGCTCGGTTTCCCAGCCCCTGAAACAAGGGAAGCTCACTTTAAATCTCTATTCCCACAACTCTGTCTCTGACCTTCTCTGCCTGTCTGTCTGCCTTCTTCTTTTCTCAGAAACAAAGGAAGTTGGCCATCTCCAAGCTGCAGCACAATGACTCATACCTGAGGTCCATCCCCAAAACTAGCTATTACCTGGTATGTCTTGTCCCACCACCAACACACATGAACAAAACGCCGCCGTCTAATCTATTCCGTCACTGACAGACTTAGATTTCATCCATCACTATGACAGTCATTGAAGTGTTCTGTCATTTTATCACTTTTCTGAGATATTTGACCTCCAGAAGCAGTTAGCTGAGCGCGGACATCTGAAAACCCACCACGACTTGGAGGACTTCTATAGGTGCATCAAATATAGCTGTCACCAATCACAGCTGCTTAAAAGTCTGGAGGACGTCAGGAAAAAGAGTTGAGTCACATTTTGATATATTAAAAAAAAAAAAAAAGTATTTCTAGATGTATTGTGGAAAAATGGTAAATGTAATTTTGTCTGTATGTTGATGTCAGCAGTGCTGGAAAGCAGACCTGCAGCTGATTCGATGATTAAATACAAGATGTCAGAGAAACGTCCCTCCGCTGCTGTGAATGGAGGACACAAGGACCACATCGCCCATTCCAGGTGGAGACAACTCTGAAATAAGCCTAAGTTTGTTTTAGATTTTACACTATGTTCATAGAGTCTCTCAGATGTCTGTCTTGACTTCACAACCAAGTTCAAAAGGACACCTGATTCATCTAATTCTCCCTTTTTTAATGTACCTTTTAACATCCATTATTATTATTTAATAACTGCAACATTCAGTTTTTTTTAAAGCAATAGCTCGACATTTTGGGAAGTAAGCTTATTTGTTTTGCTGAGAGTTAGATGAGAAGATTGATACCACTCTCTTGTCTGTACCTTAAATATAAGGCTGCAGCCCGAAGCTTAGCTTAGCATAGAGACTGGAAACAGCTAGTCTTTCACTTTCTGGAAAAAGGAAACAAAATCTGCACACCGGCAACATCAATCCATGAAGTGAAACAATAACTGACGGTCCAGTCCTTTTGTGTAAATGACTTTAGTTTTTTTGACAACAATATGAGGCAGGATAAAATGTTCATCTGTTTCTGTATATCTGAGGACCTATGTCTGATCAAAGACGGGTTGTGAGGCAGGAAGATGTTACTCAGCTGCAGAGTCTAAATCTGTGGGTACTCTGGATCTCTGTTTGCGCTGTCTTAAAGAACAAACACCGACTCCACTGGAGGCTTGTTTAGCATGGACCCTCCTGGAGGAGAGAGCTGATTACTCACGTAGAAGTGAGATGACCAAACACGAACTGACCCTGCTGTTGTGGAAACTCACCTCCTCGGACGGCCGCTTTGACTCTAACAAACATCATCCAGGCGGAAATGTCGTAATTATGTCCACTACAAAAGAGATATAGCAATTGGGCCAGTGGTGTCACTTCATGCCAGGACTGCCGGCAGATGTTGAACTGTTTGGAGAGTTTCTTCTCATTTAAAGCTTTATGGGCTTTCAGGCAAACAGGGCTCCATTTACCAAAAAAAGTGGCAGAGATAATCTGAGAGCCTGTTAGACTTTGAGTTGCATTGTGGTTAACTTTGTTCTAGACTTCCACTTCAACTGACTTATCCAGCTCAGTTTTTCACCTGATATCAACTTACATTTACATTTACATTTACAACAACTCTTCACTTGACACTTCCCATTCCCATTCAGCTTGTTTCACCACATCCAGTTTAAATGCTTCAACTTCTTTCAGTACTTGTATCTCAGCTGTTTCAGTATTAGAAAACATTTCCCTTGTCTCAACTTTGAAATCTTAGCAGTGATGCATATTCTTCAGCTAAATTAGCCTTTTATAGTTGAAGATCTTGTAAGTGATGAATAAAAAGTATTTCCTTGAAAAATCTTTTGCCCTATTCTGCCTCTTAACACACAACTTGCTATTAAATTTCACTAATTATACTGCTTTTGCTTTCACTCCAATAACACTTATTGTCCAAGGCATGTTGTACAGATCCACTTTAAACTGT
The DNA here is from genome assembly GCA_028641955.1 of Protonibea diacanthus. Classification (NCBI taxonomy): domain Eukaryota; kingdom Metazoa; phylum Chordata; class Actinopteri; family Sciaenidae; genus Protonibea; species Protonibea diacanthus. Next base: position 15,740,504 of record CM053989.1, read on the forward strand.
TGCACCTGCTCACATCACCCTCAGCGTCCTTTGTGTTCACATGTTGTGAATGTATAACAGACCACTGTCAGCCTTGTTGTTAATTAGGGCTGAACTCGGTTTAGAAGGAGCATGTATGATGTTAGTACGAGGCTGCCACTGTCAAACAGCACATTGGCTTGGGGACATTAGGAGCTTGGTAAGAAGGCGAGTGAAGGCTTGTGTTGACAAGTCCTCCATCAGTGTGAAATCTCACCGCTCCACAGACAAACATGGCGAGACAGCGGCCCCTCCTGCGCCTCCAACCCGGCTGTGCCATAGGCACATTCCCCACATCCATAAGAAATACCCAAAATAAAAGCAATTAAAGCTGAAGCCAAAATATGGAGCCTGCAAAGTCCTTGTTTATGTTTTTAAGTTATGAGCCAATTCATCCGATCTGTCCTCCTTTGTGGCTATTTATATGTTTATTATTAGCTGCTATGATTTATTGGACAGTTGAGGCAGTAATTTGCTATCTTTGTGGCCATCTGGTCATGGTCTCTTCAACATGTTGAATTTCACAAGTATGCATTAGAGTTCTGCAAAATTAGATTGACCAGAACATACCATGTCTATTACTATAAAATGATTTCAATGAGTGGAAAATGCACATAAGTGTGGGCTGGCCTAATGGCCTCTTATTTTGTAGGATCCTACTAGGTAACGTTTTTAACGAGTTATCAGAGTTTTTCATCGTCGAGCTTCTGCAGAGTCACCGGTCAACACGTCAGCACTAACATTGTACATATATGAGTGCACAGGTCCACATCCTCATTCCTCCACCTGCATCCTGTGCAGCCCGTGGGGTTTGTATAGATCTGTTACCTGCTGCACTGCCCTGTGAGTAAACGCTGCCTTGCTCAGGAGTCTTCCCTGGAGCCAGTTTGCACCCAGCAGACAAAGTGTGTTGTCACCCGAGTGCGCAGTGTTATTGGGTGTGAGCTGCACCACACTATGGCTGCTCTTGAGAAGTAGCACACCATTAGGAATATATTAACAACCCGACATTTTGTGTGCAGGTCACACATCACAGCTGCAAGCAAGTTGACCAGACGATAAAGATGTTTTTGATTGAAGTGTAAAGGGTCGACACCAGTTTCCTTAAATCATTATCCATGAGGTTAAATTCCGATTTCCTGTAGATGGTCTTTTGCTCTTTCAGCTGCAAAACTGACTCTTTGTGTTTGTGTGTGTAGGTTGTTAGAGCAAGGTTCTGATTCAGGGGAGAGTTCGGGGGAGCTGATCTTCAGCGGCAGCCAGGAGAAGGATGGATTTCCCAAGGTTAGTGTCGAAACCACAGGGGCTGTAGTCCCACTTAACAAGAGCAGTGAGAGGCAAACACACCTGGACCAATGACCACCCAGATGCATCCTCAAAAATATGAACGCACAGTGAGAATCCACTCAGTAGCAAGATGTATTATTGTGGACCCAAATAATAGAACTATTCTCTCTGTGTTGAGCTTAGCTTTCCTTTCAGCTCAAATTCATTCATGTCAGATTGATCTCCCAGTAAAACTGTATACACAACAAACGAAATATCAAAGGAATAGTTAGACATTTGGGGAAATATGATTATTCGTTTTCATGACTTTTAGAGGTGCTTGGCAGATTGTGTTACCTTTGGAAAGAGTAAGGCTAGGTTTTCCCCTTGTTTCCAGTCTTAATGCTGAGCTTAGCTACCTGGCTGCTGGCACTAGCTACATTAGACTAGCATCTATCTTCTCATTTGACTATAAACATCTAATTAACATAGATTTTTTTTAACATAGATCACAGTATAATTTGACTTTGTGTCAGGGAAAAGGCTCACCATGTTTATAGCTCAACAAATGCTTTAAAGACAGCAGAAAAGGAATATTTTAGAAAGATGATAAAGGAATTATATCAAATCTTCACAGTGATCTCAGAGATCAGGTGAGAAGCTGGCAAAGTGAGAACACAGCTGAGGTTATGTTCAGGTGCTGAGGTGAGCGTATACGGACAAGCACGCAGGACTCATTTTTCTCTCACCTCGGTGTCAAAATGGGCCTGAGCAAACAGAGGGTGAGCCTGGCTGGAGGGAGAGAAGGGGAAGGCAAACAGTGGTCAGACAAGGCTGGTCAAAGCCAGCAGGCATGCAGGAGCATTACTCACCGCAGCTCCGTAACGCCATCTCAGATCCTCCACTGCCGGAGAGGCCTGTCACCCCCGTTGACATCCTAGGGTTTCGATCCAGGGTTCAGACTTTGAGTGTTTGTGAGGCACCTATAGTACATACAGTATGTGAGGGAGCCTGTCAGGAGACAACCACCACAATTGTTATATCATCAGGGTGTCGATTTTCCTGAAAACTGAAAGAATAAAAGTGTTGTAAAGGTTTTGATTACGGGTACTTCTGCTCTACTTTCTTGGTTATCTCAAATACACATCCACATCCAATCACTCTATGTCTTCCTTTTGAGGTGTTAGCTCATCATTTCTAATTATTTAATCTACTATATTTGTGTAACAGGTTCAAGAGAATAAATTAAAGAAAATACCAGTGCATCAATGCTTCTTTTAGCCCCTTTACTACAAATTATGTATAGTTTATATGACTGCCAAGTGTTTTCCAAAGTGCGTTAGATATTTCAGTGTAATTTTTATTTTTATTTTTATTCTTATTCTTATTTTATTTTGTGGCCTGATTTCTGGTAAATTGGTTAGAACAAATGTGTGTTATGGTCCTTTAAGGTTCAAGTGAGTGATGAAACAAAAATGAATACAGACCTGAATGTGTTGTCTGAGGTTTACAGAGTTGCACCTGCATGAGGAGTGGGACAATCAGCTCTGGGATTACAGTATATGGCACCATATAGATCAATAACATTAATTCACAGTGCCACAGTCCCACATCAGGAAGTGGCCTAGTGTGACAGTTAGCGCTAGGTGGGGTGTTGGAAGAGGAGAGAGAGGCGCCAAATGGGACACCAGGACTGTGGGAAATGACACTGGCTATGACACCTCTGACTTTTACTCCATGGTTAACTCAGCTCGTATACAAAGGGATGTGTCTCTTTTTAAATTACAAAATGATTAATGAACAAGGAAATGATAGATGAATGTAATATGTGCCACCCACAGATGAAAGCTCGCACATTTGCAACCCTACAGCCTAACTTTATGAGGAACTTCCAGAGCAAGATGCCTGATTTGGTAGGTCAGCCATTAATGTTGCCTCTTTTAGTTGCAGTGTGTGGTAGCCAAGCAGAGATGAACACATGGAAAGGCTCATGATTTCTACTTTTTCCTCAATTCAGATTATCCCTGAGGTTCCCGAGAAGAGCAGGAAAGCCAAGATTTACATGAGACGGTTGAGAGAAATGCATGATCTTTCTTTAGCCAACATGGCTTTCTCCAAAAGGTTAGTAATTAAGCAAACAAGCAGAAACATTAAGAAAGTGATGAACTGAATGGATGATTTAACCTTTTTCTATAAGTTCAGAATTAGTTTTTGTTACCAACAAGGAGACAGGAGATCAGAAGCACATTCAAGGAGTCTTTCAACTGCTTTTTAACTTGAGTGAAGTTTGTTTTTCTCTGCTTGCTGTGAACTCTGGTCCAGACTGTTGGACAGGCAGACAGACTCACTGTGCTGGCAGGAGGAGCGAGGAGACCACGATTTGGTTAGTAACACAAACCAGCCACAACACAACACAACACCACAGAGCTCTATGGAAGCTAACACGTAGCTGTCACACACTATCTGCCTTTAACGTTTGTGTTTTTTCTTTGGAGGCCACCATGGCAACTGGTCGCACAGAATAAAATTACCAGCATACAGTAGTTATTTGTGAGCATGACACTGCTGCACGACATGTTTGGATGTAAATCACTGCATATGTTTCATGAGCTGAGTTATCAGTGAGAGATTTTTTTCCGTTCTTGTTCTTCCGTAGCTGCTTCCAGTCATCGACTCCAGACAAGAGAAAACAAGTCAAGCCAACCGGCTACCTTTCTGCTCACCAAGACAAAAAGGAAGTGTCCAGGATGACCGACCTTCATGTCCCCAACAGCTGAGCAGATTGACCTCAGCCAGGTGAATAAAAACAAACGTGCATGATGCATAACCTTAGTTTTTTAAAAATTTTTTATTCTTTACTTATTTGTTGGAGACGAAAGGCTGATTTTTGCTTGGCATTTGGCAGCCACAGATGTTTTGAGACTCTGGTTTGGGACACAGCAGTGTGCTACCGTAAAACACCTGATCCCTTATCTATTGAAGATGTGTGCCAACAAAAACACGTAGAGGTAAAATCATTTCTCAGATTTATTTAGTTTTTGTAAAGACTGTATTTTTTTTAAATGTAATTTTCTGTTCTCTATTTTAGATAATTGACCGTGGGTTTAAGCTGTGGAGAAACTATAAAGAAGACACAGATCAGTGAAGATATCACCACCGTAGCATCTTGTTATGGGCAATATGTAATTATTACATCAGTGATGTACAGTTTATGGATTCATTTTCTACATTAAAACCAACTACTATTGCATATATAGTTTTATAACAACAATACTATATTGTATTTGACCAATTATTAAATGATTTAAAACCGTCAAATGTTGATTTTAGTCATATATCACATTTCCCTATACATGTGTAGGTTTTCTAAAATAAATGTTATACTATCATCATCTATATGAAATATGATAAGAATTGATGTGTGATTATGTTTTGTTTACAGTTTGTTTATAAAGTGACTAACAAGCTGCTAAAGTTTGCAATAAAGTTATTTAGGATGTGGTTGTTGCACTTGAGTGTAAGTTTTCATCTATTTGTTATTTATGTTATTTATTAATTTAGTCATTAATGATATTAGAAGAAGTCCACACTAATATGGGACTGAAAGGTTTCCAGATTTCTGAATGAAATGAAATGCTCTAAACTCACTAAAATTAAAGTTGTTATCATAAAGATTCTCATTAAGAAAATCCTGGGGCCCCCTTAGACTAAGACCCAAGACCCCTATAAGACCAACCTTGGTCAGCCTATAGTGGTCTCGTTTCTGCAGGTGTGGCTTTGATCTAAGTGTCAATATTTACAGGTTGATGTAATAAAGTAGGTTAAACTGCTTTATTCAAAACGCTGTCATCCTGCGGACCTCGAGGATATGGCCGCTCGCAGCCAATCAGTGACAAGCCCGCAAAGATCAAAGGGGAGATGAGCCAACCATCTCTGCTCCAAACAGAAGATGGAGCTTCACTTCAGCATATATATTTGGGAGACGTTCCCGACGTCCTGAGATAGCTGCTTGACTTTGTGGAGACGCAAGAACGGAGAGGAGATCCAGGAGCAGATTGTTTTTTTCAGTAAGAGGTGTGATTACAGCTAATTCAGCCCTGGAGCTGTTGGACAGGATGGCCACAGGCGCCGGCGAGTGTCCTGGGAAGACAAGTCAGTACCGGGTGGACCACCTCCTCAGTGCGGTAGAGAGTGAGCTGCAGGCCGGCAGCGAGAAGGGCGACCCCACGGAGAAGGAACTAAAAGTGTCCTTGGATGAGAACGAGCTTTGGCAAAAATTTAAGACTCTTACAAATGAAATGATTGTTACAAAGAATGGCAGGTAAATGCACGCAAACAGTCAGACAGATCCAAATAAAATATAGCACTTCAAAATATTAATTCAAGTTTTTTTCTTTTCTATCAAGGCGCATGTTTCCGGTGCTGAAAGTGAACGTGTCTGGATTGGACCCAAACGCCATGTATTCTTTTCTGCTGGACTTCGTGTCTGCGGATAACCACAGGTGGAAATATGTGAACGGCGAGTGGGTCCCTGGTGGCAAACCTGAGCCTCAGACTCCGAGCTGTGTGTACATCCATCCGGACTCTCCAAACTTCGGTGCGCACTGGATGAAAGCTCCCGTCTCCTTCAGTAAAGTCAAACTCACCAATAAACTCAATGGAGGAGGTCAGGTAAGAAGAGGAGAGGAGAAGATAGTATTATATTTTTTTTTCAGATAAAAACAGTTCGGTCTCTTCCGAGTTATTTTTTATATTCCATGATTTTATTTCAAAATAAAAAATATATAAGAATCGTTACTAGACTATAAAAAATGACCATCCTCGTGCTGTTTTTCAGATAATGTTGAATTCTCTACACAAGTACGAGCCACGCATCCATATAGTGCGGGTTGGAGGCCCGAGGAGGATGATCACCAGTCACTCGTTCCCAGAGACACAGTTCATCGCAGTAACAGCATACCAAAACGAAGAGGTGGGCAATCAAATATTTCTAAAATGAAAATCTGATTTAAAAAAGGATTTTTAATTAAACAATTATGTAACAATAATGTTTCTGGCATGTGCGTAAAATGTATGCGTAATTTACGCACAGAATTTACGCACAGCTTTTAGTTAATCAGTTAGAATCCTAATTATGTTTATGTTTGAATTTTAGATAACTGCTCTTAAAATAAAGTACAACCCTTTTGCCAAGGCTTTCCTGGATGCAAAGGACAGGTAAGAATACACTTTGTTTTCATTAGAAGATCACATGTAAGAATTTAGGTAAAACATGTTACATGTATCATCAAACATTTAATTTTTTTTAGGAGTGATAACAAAGAAATACAAGAAGATTCCAGTGAGAACCAGCAGTCGACTTACTCACAATGTAAGTATCACATTACTTTGAAGAGTTCATAAATGTCGTTCTTAAATTTAATAAACACCAGCTTGTCTGGTGTGGGTTAATGCATGCTGATATTGAAGTCAGGAAAATGAATAAAAGATGTGATCTGTTTTTTGCAAATGAACCTTTGATTTGACTTCATCTCACACTTAGTAAGCTAAAGTGTGCTCATAAGTTTCCATCATGTCTCTTCTCATCTGTGGAGCCAGTAGGTGGTTGGTTTATTCCAAGCACGGGATCTCTCTGCCCACCTGCCAGCCCTCACAGCCAGTTTGGGAGTCCCATCTCCCTCTCGCCGTCCCACGGCTGCGAGCGCTACTCCACCCTGAGAAACCACCGCTCTGCCCCCTACACCAGTCCCTATGCCCATCGGACCAACTCGCCCAGTGAGTGTCCTCCTCCAACTTTTACCTTCATGCATCCAGGAATTACACCACTTCCTCCCTGGCTATTAACAAGAAACTCAAACAAATGTTGTTGAGCGTGGGATGTTTTGCATTCCTCTGGCTTTTGTGTGAGTGGAGCCACAGAGCTGTAAATGGTTGGGCTTCAGACGAGGAATGTATGGGGACAATATTCACACCTTTAACTGTCATGCTGATATCAGAGGCATAAGAAGTCCTGATTTACGTTGAGAAAAACAACAGATTTAGTGATAAATTATGTGATGTATGAAATCTAGCGTGTGCCCACTAAACCCCAGTGCCACTGTTTGTGTTGCAGTCAGTTACTCCGACAACTCATCGGCCTGTCTATCAATGCTCTCAAGCCACGACAACTGGTCCAGTCTACAGATGCCAACACACTCAAGCATGATGCCTGTGGCCCACAATTCTACCTCTGGTACCAACTCAAGGTTTGTGTTCTTCCTCTTTGTTTGTTTGTTTTTTTTTTTTGCATCAACTCAACACATAACAGAACAACTCACAAACACAAAGCAGATAATATAGACAGGGAAGTTTTTAAACCTAGGTGCTGGCAAATCTCATGCGAGCTTTGTACATCTTTTTTTTTTTTTATCGCAGGACAGGAACAGAATAGCTCTAAAAAGTTAGGTATCAAGGTGCTAGGAGATTCAAGTATTACTGGTGCAAGTTGGGATAAAATAATAAGTTAGACATGCAAATAATAAGATAAACATACAAACAGTAAACTCAATAACTAGGGCAAGATAAGAAGAGACTAAAAAAAAAGAAAAAAAGATCAAAAGAAAGAAAGAAAAAGAAAAAGATCAAATAAAGCTTGGTTATATGTCAGACGTTTATGGGAAAAATAACTATACAAGTCCAGTATTCTTTTACATTTCTTGTTTTTAAGCACATATTGAGAAAGACGTCTATTTTTTTTTTTTTAAGTTTCTCGGGGCGGTGTTTAGCTCAGTTGGTAGAGCAGCCTCCCCATGTGCGAAGGCTCAGTCCTTGCTGTGGAAGCCCAGGGTTCGAGTCTGACCTGTGGCTCTTTCCTGGGTGTTATTCCCCATCTCTCTCTCTCTCCTGGCATTCCTGTCACTCTTCAGCTGTCTCTATCAGAAATAATGCTTGGAAAGACCAAAAAAATAATCTTAAAAAAAAAAGAAAGAAAGTTTCTCACCATATATGAACAGAAGATTAATCTTTTTTTTTTTCTGGTGCAAGCCAAAATTCAAAAGTATTATTACAGCATAAATCAACTTATTGTCTATGCTTTTGTCTACTTTTTCTTAATTCTGCACCTGTACTTTTATCACTTAATAAATGTCCTGAGAAGAGATGTGTCAGACATTTTCTATCCATGTCTCTATACAGTCAGTACACCAGTCTGTGGTCTGTGAGTAACTCGCCACTGACGCCCGTGTCCCAGAATGGTGGGATAAACAACGGCCTGAGCTCTCAGTTCCTTCGAGGGTCCAGCAGCCACTACCCCAGCCTGTCTCACTCAGTCACAGTGCCATCCTCTGGCTCTCCCATGTACGACAACGGCACAGCTGCAGAAGTGCATGACACAACTCAGTACGACACAGGGTCACCACATGGGCGACTACCTTCGGCCTGGACTCCTGTCACTCCTCCATCTCTCTGAGGGAAGAGAGGCACCCATGATATGTTGTCTGGAGGATATTTAATCTGCTGTGACTTAAAGGAAGATTTAACCCTAAATAACATCAATATTACTAAGAACAGAGACTTTGAGTTCTGTTTTTAATAAATTACCTAGAAATTTGTTTTTTAGCTAAAAAGAGCCCAACAAAATTTAAACGTTTATGTTATATTTTTGGTTGATTTTTCCTTTAAAGTCCAGATGTTTTTATTCAGTATAGCAGGAAAAATATATATTTTAATGTTTGTGAGCCAAAATTTTAACCTGCTTATATTAAGCATAACTCCATGATATACACAGCAGTGAGCAAAACCAATATGTACAGTTAAAAATTTTAAATGATTTTAAACATTGTTTATAGTGTAAATGAGAAAATATTTGAGGTTTACCATGTAAATAGATAAATGAGGCTTTTTGTACCACAACAACATTGTCTGAGATGTTATGTTTGATGATTATTTGAAAAAATAAAATAAAAAGGGATCTCATGTCTTTACTCTGCTATGCAGATGATACACAACTTTCTGTATCATTAAACAGTGTTGATGTCTTTCAATTTGCTGTTTTTGAGGTCATTTACATGACATTAAAAACCTGAATGTGCTTTTTTCCCTGTTGCTCATTGCGCACTACACTGCTCTTTATGTTGATTACGTTGTCCAAATCCATCCACCTTGACCACGGTGGTCCTTTTTCTCTTCCACACAGAAGCAGTGCCATTGTGACTCCACAATTAGAAATTCCACAAAAGCACCACACATGATTTAATTCACTGATAAATGGGGCACAACCAGATCTCTGACCCATTTATTTCATCTTGATATACAGTATTTGGCTATGGACTATCCTCCAGTGGGCATTTTTTAAATTATTATCTACATGACTGGATCAAAAAGGTCACAATGGAAGTCCAAAACAACATGAGGGACAGTTTCAATTGAAGTTTTTTTGGTTCCTTGGGATATAAAATTGGGTCAGTGGTTTAATTGCAATCTCATTAGCTGATCTTGATAAGATTTCCATAATTTCTGCAGAAATCACTGGAGAAAGCACCTGTTTTGTTGAAGAATTAACCTTTATTAAAGATTCTCGGTTTTAAAGATTCTCTTTATTTTATGATTAAACCCACAAACTCCTGCCTTCCTATGTTTGTTGGTTGATTTTGTCTTTGAACATTCAATCAGCTGTTTATGATAAAATGACTCCAGCAGCTGCTGAGAAAAGCACAAAAAAATAAATGAAATTGATTGTCCATTCCATTTTTTTTTTCATTTTTATTTTAACATCAGTGATAATTGTTTTTGTACATAAAATGACCGTGCCTTCAAAATACATAGTGAAAGTGTCAGCTAATTCAGCTCACCCTCCTGCTCCCTTCTCGAGTGAAGAGAGAACAGGTATTTTGCACACATTGGTGAGGAAAGACATCCGTGTATATCTAAAGGGGAGAGGAGGAGGGGTTGACTGTTGGGACTGTATAGACTTCAGGGTGAGAAACCCCAGAGATCAACACTCAGCTTAAACCCTCTCACCCTGTTTCCTTTCACACCAGCATGACATGAAAGGCGTTTTCTCCTAAAGTAAATTGATAATATACTTTATGTCATACTCAGTTTAACCTGAGCTCTAAAATTAAGTTTTTAGCACTTTTGACATCTTTATATGAAATAATCTTGGTAGTTTCTTATAAAATAAATTGACTTAATGTGTTAATTTATTTCTTTAAATTAGATAACTGCACTCTGTTCCATCCCTATTTCAGTATGCACAGTGCTTTTCAGCACCATCCTGCACTGTGCAAGCCCAGACATGCATTTTTTTTAATTAGGTGAGAAAAATGTATTAAGTCTTGTTAGTACTGGCATGACATGAAAATGACTTTAGAACATACTAACTACCGTGCTTTTCATGTTTGACTTACATCATGGAACTGAAACCGTAGACGCATATTTAAAGGTTTTCTAAATAAAAACAAAGTTTGCACTGCCCTTGCAGCACATACTCTTGTGCAAAGCTAGACAGCCAGTTAACACTCAAAGTCGTTTTACTCAAGTCTTGTTTCCTCTTTTGGGTTTCGTTTTTCCCCCTTTTTTCAAACTAACACATTGCAAAAAAGTAGAGTAACATTAGCTCATACGGCTTTCTCTATTGGCCAGCCTCAGAAAGTGTCTTCAGTCTTGCTGTACAGTGCATCTTCGATGACCTCTACTGTATCATAACACACTCTCCAAGATGTTGCCAAACCATGCTGATGCCTGCTGTGGGTTTGAGGACGTGCACTGCACAAATTCTCTTTGCCTGTTTTGACGATTATGCTCCAAGCCACTTTGTCATCAGGTCCAGTTCTTTCCTGGCTGAAAGATTCGAACCCTTGGTAGCACAAAAAAGTCAGTTCTTTCCTCGTCTTTATAAGCTGACTGTGTGTTGCTTTGGATATTAGTTTGTTGTAATACTTATTTGTTTTCCCCTCTTGTGATTCCACTGATACATGTTTCAAAAGGTAGTGCCAAAAACGCTGACTCAAACTGTTGTTGGACATAGTAGTGCATTGGATTGTTCTGAAGGGCTTGTCTTGAACATAAGGTTTTTGACAGAGCTCCCCACTTTCAATGTTGAGGCTCCTTGGCATCTTTGTTGCTTGATGTACAACCTCTGCTTCTTGTTCTCTTGCTGCATAGTGATATCTTCCTTAAAATACTTTCTTCCTGTTTGATGAGTATTGTTTTCTAGTGTTTATAATAATTTGCAACCAAAACATATTCTGTCTAAACATGATGTAACCTTTTCATCATCCTGCTGAGGTATCAGTCGACATGTGGGCCACCACATCTGCAATATCAAATTAGACACTTGTATAACTTTGGTCTGAGAAGTTATACCAAGGTTAAAGTTCCTGCTTCATTCACTACAATTGACATTAAACACCACAAGTAAAACTACAAACTATATACATATGTTCATATACAGTCAGTCAAAAGTTTGGAACTTCTCATTCAATGGTTTTTCTTTAATTTTATGATATATTAACATGAAAGACATCAAAACTATGAAATAGCATGTGGGATTATGTGGCAAACTAATGTTTTGCTTTGAGTACAGCTTTGCACACTTTTTCTTAATCCACTTCATGACGCATTGTGCAGTCACCTGGAGTCTTAATAGAGTACTACTAGTACACATGAGCACTTGTTGACTGCTTTTCCTCGTTGACTGCTTATCCTCCACTCTGTGGTCCAACTCATTCCAAATCATCTCAACTGGGTTTAGATGGAGTGACTGTGGAGTGCAAAACTGATGGGATGGGGTCACGGGGGAGTGGGGAGGTTACAGAAAAGGAACCAAATGCAGGCAGGTGTGGGTAAACAAAAGCTAACTTTAATAACCAGGAAAAAAACAGAAAAGGGCAAAAGCAAAGACAGGGTCAAAAACATAAAAGATACAAATACCGGAACCATGAAATGCGAGGGACTTGGACACACTGAGAAACCAGGTAGAAAACACCCAGACACAAAAACCCCAAAACAGGCAGACAAGGAAACACAGGAACTAAAAGGACAGGACTAATGAGGGACAGGTGAAACAAATCAGGGGCAGGTGCAAAATCAAAAAAGGCGGGAAACAAGACAGGAAGTAAGACAGACAAGGTGGAACTACAAAATAAAACAGGAAACACAGAAACAAACTCAAAACTGTAGAGCTATTAATTCTTTGTATATACTACCACTGAACTACTCTTTGTTTGCCACATAATAATAATAATAATAATAATAATAATAATAATAATTCTGATATGAATAGATTACCTTTTTGGTAGACACAAGATGACATCATGCTAGCTTGAAGTCTTCCCTTCAAGCTCAGGGCAACAATCCAAGTCCTGATTGATGTCACAACTTGTCATAAAACACCAACCGTTGTTCAAATGTTGTTGTAAGATGTCATTCACTTCTGACTGTGCAACTATTATGGAATAGTTTATTGTGAAATTAGCTTCATCTTTGGTTGTATTTGGACTTAACTTAGCCTAATTTATTATACAGCAGGTGATTTTTTTTACACAATTACTTAAAGAGAAAACTAAACAGCATTAATATATGCAGAGTGTGCAACATAAGAGTATACAACATATGAATAATCAGTGACACAGAGTTGAACTGTGAAAATGTATTGACAGACATTACAGCTGCACTGAATCGAGGCCAGCCAACAGGCACAAGAGCCCATTCAGCCCTAGAAGATCAAGGTCAGTGTGGAAGGACATCATGACATCCTTCCACTTGTATAAGCAGTAACCACAGACTGACAGGAAGGAACAGACACCTAATCTGCTAAACACAACTGACTGCTTCACTGATGTCTCACTGTCAACCTTGTGAATGAGACGGTCTCTGTCTGTATGGCTGCTGCGTGTGCCCAGTGGTTGCTGCTCTGTGTAAAGATATATTTAAACCCAGTATTGATACATATCAGTGTTAAATAAATCAGCACAGACAGGTGATAACACCAAATATGGGACTACTTTTCTCTGTCTTGTGCAGATTCAGGTCTATAAGCGCATAAAAATACAGATATATAGGATCTTAATGGCCATGGCTTCTATAAAATATTATAACTATAATGGAAAAAATGAAGGGATACGCATCATCATCATATTGTGGAATGATATACAGCCATTCAGTCTTTGTGATATGCTGCAAAAGGCAACTGTTTGTCCCTTTCTTATTATACAGAATAATAAAGCAAGAAAAGATAATGGGGCATCTATCAAGAAATCTAAAAAGCCACGAAGGCAGGGTATTTCTCTAAGCCTAATAATCCCATTATGATCCCAATGAAAAAAAAAAAAAAAGCTCTCTGTCAAAGCAGGGAGCATTGACGCAAGCATGCCTTGACGTCAGTAGCTGCAGTGAATGAGGGATGGGAGGAGGGGGCAGCCGGAGAAAGGGAGCGAGAAACACACAGAGAGAAAGAAAGAGAGGGAGAGAGAGAGGGGGGGGGGGCGTGTTTGCCTTCAGAAAATACCACGAAATACCAGCGTCATTGGCACGAATGCAACTGTAGCTCTTTGCAAGAAACCCGCCGCGGATGTGCGCACAGACGCACAACTCTTTTTTTTTTTTTTTTTTTTTTTTAAATTTCAAAGCTATTTGCCCTGACATCCAAGTGACACATTTTGGAGAAACAGTATAGGTGCTGCACTGGAAATCTAAACCAGATGTAGTAAATGGAATATGATCCCCTGACCCGGGAGTGTTCATAAATAAATCAGCATATGAGAGAATGAAGAGAAGGAGGAGGAGGACTGAGGGGGGTGGGGGGGTTGCTTTTACTCAACTAGTGTCATGCATCCATCTGTGATTCTCCTGAGGGGAAAAATGAATGTCAGAAAGTAGAAGTCAGTGATAATCTGTGAATGTCTGTGCAGTTTTATCTAACTGGACATCTCTTAAAACTCGCCCCCCTCCAAACAAAAAAAAAACGCGCACACTCCTCTGTTGCTCTAGTGAAAGCGGAGCGCAGTGTCGACCGGAGAGGGAAAACTACCATCAAGCAATTTGTAAAAGCCAGACCGGTGGCGTCATTGCCTCCTCTGTAGTACGCGCAACACTGCGACTCTCCTGCTGCATTTATTCACAGCTTATTCTCAAGTTGCTCTGTGGCTCCCGCACGCTTAAGTGAAAGCAAAGCTGTTCCTCCAAGACTGGTCCTCATAACACAATGCGTGTTTGTTCGATTTGTGTTACTCTGCCACTTGGATTAGGAGGTTTTGCGCAAGAAGTGTCACAGACAAACAGATTGTTTTCTACTCGTCGTGGGACTGATGGTGGTGTAAAAAAGAAGGTATTGTACTGCGCGCTCCCCCCACACTACTTCTGTAGTACAGCGTCTCCAGTTTTACGCCGGGGAGGAATCCTCTCCTCCTTCACAGATGTTGAAGGGGAGCATTTTCTACCCGCAACTTAGTGCGCAGCTCACATGTTACCAAAGGGATACATGCTTTTAGTATAGTGTAGCGGGCAGACCACGTCCAGATAATCTCCGTTTACACTGGCCTATACTTCTCAAGATACCCAAGAGTTCCCGTTGTGTCGACTGTGCGTCATCCATGCTTGATTAGACTTGTAGTCTGACGTCGCCGGGCACCATTCAAGTAAAGCATCTCATACAACGCTGAAAATCTATGTTTTTTTTTTTAGAGAGAGAGAAAGAATAAAAACATCAGGACTGACGAAAACCACTTTTATCAATAAGACGTGGATCAACAAGTTGCCTCGAGTGCGTAATATCCAACTGAGCGGGGTTCAAGCATAATCCGCAACACACGTGATCGACAAATCACTTCAGCTGCAAATATTTCTCATTTGTCAAGAGAAATAAACCCCGGAGCGTCCGCGGAGACACATCTTGTCCGATTACGGCGTGAATCAAGAGGAGACCGGCTCCATGCCTCGCTGCGTCTCCAGATGCTCGGCTGGCCACCACATGGTAACTTTGCGCACACAGCACGCTGGGAAGAGGACCCACAGAGAAGGGATCTGAATGAATGGGACTGAGATTTATTCGCATTTCTCTTCTCGCCTCCCGCAGACTGTTGTATGTGTTATATATCCCGCTGGTTGAAGGTGTCTCAAGTTAACAGTAGATATCGATTCAGCGGTGGATAGGTCCATCACTCGATTAGGGAGAAGCAAATGTCGAAGAAACGGAAAAGTCCTGACGACCAGGACTTTGAGGATTCTCCAACTGCAGGATGCAGCGACCAAGGTAGGCAGTCTGAAAGTTGCACTGTTGCCAGAGTGCAGGTATGTCATATCTCCAGGCGCTGCTTGATGTTTCCACAGAGGATTTCAGAACAGGAACCGGTTTATTGTAAAGTCAGAGGCACCTATAGACATGGTCAAACCCTCAGCATGTACAGGCACTATAACTGCTGTATAATCTCTGTTAAGCCCTGTAGTATTAAACATGTACAGTGACAGGATCATATTGTCATGCCATCATCATCTCTCTACTAAAATTAGTATTTTTATTTCTATTGGTGTGTGGCTGTAGATTACTTTTTATAATCTCTGATCAGTTCCCAGTGGAGTGCACATTTGTTTGACTTTGGCTTTGGTTGGAGATCAGACTTTTATTTTCAGCTACGGAAGGGAGAAATTCAAACGGTGGCATCAGAGTTATGGAGGCTGCTCTTGGTTGGTAGTATGGTTGTCGTCACTCAGGCAAAGAAGGACCTGTTGATTCAGAAACTGGATTATACACAGACAAGTGTTGTGGTAGTTCGTCTAGATCAGATTTCCAGTCTAGAATGTGAGTTCAGTACAAATGTGCATTTGTAAAATGAGAAAAAAAAAAAAAAACGTGTTAAGCCTCAAATCTAAAGCCCTGGATCCTGGCAATAATAAATGGCACATTATGAATTGTTTCATTGTTTATTCAGTGTAATAAATGAATGACAAATAAGTAACTTTAAATATAATATACAAACATATATCAATGCATAAACAATATTAATAAACAGTTGCTATGTGTAACTCTAAATAGTTTACAGTCATGGACAGATTAGGAGACAATGGACACAAACATGTAAAAGGTCCTGCACTCCTCCTACGCAGGGCCAAGACACCCAAACTGAAGATATGCAAAACAGTTTTGTGTCTCTCCATAGTCATTTTGCATCTCTTTGTAGTTTTTTTCATCTCTTTGTTGTTATTTTGTATCTCTTTGTAGTCATGTTGAGTGCTTTTGTGGTCATTTGGCACCTCACAAGAAATGCTGACAATCCATTCATACAGATAAACCTGTGTGAGGTGACTTATAGCAGACGCTCTGGTCCAGGGGCACAGGGGCCTGTGTCCAGTAGGCCTGTTATCCATCATCACCCATACTAACAAGCCCTACCTACCTATCATCTTCTGACTTTGTTGGGGGGTTCATCAGAGTCGGAGTGTGTCAACCCTGTCCTCCTCTTTGGTCCCACCACTGACTGGCATTTATTTATTGATCTGGGTCCTGCACCTGGGATGTGGAAGTCTTAATCCAGTCATGGGGATGATCACATTGACTTTGTATAAAATATAAATGTGGGCAATTGTTGCATGACAAACAAAAAATCAGTCCTGTTCTTAGGAATGTTGTTTTACTTTCCTCAACGTGCCTCTGATCTGTGACCTCTGTAGTTGAAAACACTGGTTTGGTTTGAAATTCAAGTTCCTCTTTTGTTCGTCTCTCTTTTCCGCTTTTGAAATACCTTGGTTGGAAGTGTGGCTGCTATTACACTAGTGAGCACATGACAAGAGTTATAAGTTCAAGGCCAAGAACAGCATCACCTTCAAGCAGTGAGTCGTGCCTGCTTGCATGAATAGTGCTGTAGCAATCGAAACACGTGTGGTGTTTTTTTTTTTTTTTTTTTTGCATCACATTATTCAAGTTTAAAATTCATGATCATGTATGTTCATGACGCTACATTTGTCATGCTTAGATTTGAAAAAACACTGAAGCATGTATATCATTAAATCTATGTTTGACTTTTTTCTCTTGTTTTGTGTCTTATGTCGCCTTCAAAATACAACTCTTGTAAGGATCAGATGACCCAAATTACCTCTAGTACTATTAAGACAAACAGATGGTTATGCTTTTACTTGCACAGGTTTTGACATATCCATCTCTGAGATCGCTGCCTCCACCCCAATGCAACAGAGGTGAATGGAATTTTTTAGTTTGTTGTGCTCAAAGAAAAAAAATCATCTTGAAATTTTATTAGCAACATGTCTTTCCAGAAACAGTCTCCATGGTGTCTATAAAACACCAGTTTTCAGTAGTTCCAATAAAAACAGAGAGCAGTGAGGTTTGTGGATTATCTTGAGAAACACTTATTCTAAAAGAATAGTTAATTTTATTTTTTAATCCTGTGAGTACCATGAACATTTTTTTTTTATCAATTTATATCTCAAACCCTGGTCAAATAAAAGCATATTTATCTGCATGGTTAAATACCACTGTATTGGGTGAATTAATCCTTTAAGCCCTCAACGTAAACTCATAGATGCAGTGCAGGACTTGCCACAAACATTATGGCTTCCTCAGGCCTGCAGACTTGTTTGTTTGCACTGAAGATGTGACCCGTTTGCATCACAGTCTTTGGCTCTGCATGTTTTTTGGGCTCACGCCCAAATGAGAGTTTCCCTTGGCTAACATGGAAGGAGAGTCGGGCGCTTCCTTCCCCGACTGTGCCTGGCATCTGTGACTACTTAGGGGGTACACACCCACTGAACCCCTCCCACTCAAGATTTGCAGCAATACACTGTCAAAGCAAATGTAGATTTGATTTCTAAGAAGTGATTCACAAAGGAACTAGAGAATATATTATAATTTCTCTCTCTCTCTCTTTTTTGTAAAGAAATTGAGCAGTTGCGCATAATCTTTTGCTTATTTATAGAGCACCTGTTAAAGTTAAAATCACACATAAAACAAACAAATAAATCTTGAAATGCCTTTTCATTATTACTAATCAAATCATTTGAACTAAATGGCAGCAGACAAATGTGATACAGCCACGGTATATTTGTGCATCATGAACAGAATCTGAAAATTAGCTCCAGTCACTATGGTGCCGTTTCTGTCGCCGCTCCATTCACTGTCACCTCTGAGTGCATGAGCTCGTATTTTCTCATGGAGATTGTTTTTGTTCGCTCAGATATCCTTGGTGAGGCCAAGAGGGGAGGTGCAGAAACAGGGGCATTGAGATTCATATCAGGACCACAAAGCGTTTTTTGTCTTGCCTCTTGGTGTGCAGCCTGGACCTGTCGATTACAAGGCCACTCCTGGGTGCCCCCTCCAACCCCCCATCCACCATCCATGACCAGAGCTGGTCAACAGCCCTCAGCTGTGCAAATGACCAGCTCTCTTCCATTATAAGATACCAGTGCAAAGCAAGACATGCATATTGCCAATCTGAGAATTATTTTCTTTCCAGTTGTTCCTGGTGAAGTAGCAATTTGAAAAAGTCTAGCTGTACATAGTATATAGAATATGAATGTGCTGCCCTGCTTCTGTGCACAGAAATATATTGTAAATATGAATAAATGTGGAGATTTACAGTCATAGTTTCTCTAAAATCAAGTAATTCCACAAATATGAATGAAAAGATACAAGAGGTTACTTATATATTTGTTCTTAATTCAAGTTCGTAGCTAGTTTAATGCAGCATCAGTGGAATGATGGCACAACCGGCAAACACAACACTGACACATTATCACCGTCTAAAGTTTTTAACTTGTTAGCCATAGACAGTATAAAATATGGCCCACAGGTTTCTGAAGAGTTGCTGTGAAGCTCAGAGTCTGGTGACTCTGGCTGTCACTATCTTGGCAGTCCTGCATCTAATCTAATGGCTAATCAAAAAATTGGCAAAGACATGGATTATCAGTGGGTCTGAGGTGGACTGAATGAGGCCTGGGTGCTCAAACAAGCTCTCTGTAACAGCACTCAACTGTCAATCAAAGTGGCCACTCTGTTAATTATACAAAACTTTGAGCCTTAATATAATTTGAACAGGTGAATTTTATATATATATATAAAAAAAAAATCAGCCTCAGTACAGTTGTCATAAACAGGGAAATTAGCTATAGAGACCAGGCTTTAAACATGTTTATTTCTGCTGTGAAGTTGGACATTTTAATGTGGGAGATTGCCTTATTCTGTAGCCAGTCTCAAGTGGCCATTTGAGGAACTGCAGTTTTTGGTACTTCTGCACTGGCTTTATTCACAGAGGTTACTGATTGGTGTAAGAAAACAGTTTCCTATTTACACATCCAACAGATACACAGCAACGTTCAGAAGTCCAATATCCACTCTGATTTTAGCTCTGTTTTAGTCTCCACCCACTCCTAAAAAACCCCATCTGGTTCTTTAACTGCGAAACGCTCCACGTTCTTCCCCAACTAGAAGCGAACTGTGTTTTTGTCACAGCTTGTTTGTGGAAGAGCTGACTTATAGAAACATCTTTCATGAGAGCGTTGAGACTGAAACGAAACAGTTTTAGCGGGTGCTAAACTCAAAATAATCAAATCTGAAAGATGCTAAAATGCTCCTAGAGCTGCAAGGAACTATAGCGTTGGGTGATAATTCTCTGTATGAGTGGCCTTTTTCAGTTAAATAGTAATTGGATTGATTGTTGATATGATAAAATATTGTGCAACTTTACATTTTTACATCATTAGATGTGTTATAAATATGTGCATTATTGATACAATAGTGTAGTATAGTATATATAGTCCATAAATCAGCTCACATATAGCCATAAAAATGACATATTCATCAATATACATTTACACACCCACTTCATTGATACGTAAGTCAATAAAAACCAGCAGAACCTTTTCTTAAAGGGAGTTTATATGGTGGGTGGTGGGCTAACAATTTGACCATGTCATCATCTGTTTTCCTGCATCAGAGCCTTTAGAGCAAATAGTTTCCACTCCTTTCCACTGTAACAATAATGGTGCTCCCACCTCATTAACAAGACGTCAAGAAGAACATTACAAAATGGCCTCCACTCACAGGAACAAAAGGACCCTGTTCCTGTGAGACAGGAGATCAGCACAGTCAAGGCCAGTCTTTCCTCTTGAATTCAGACCGTTGAGAGAACAGTTCCAGATCTTGTGGATTGGTTTGTCCTCCTACATTAAACTGAGGAGCAGCTCAGCGTCATACACTGGCATGGCTTTCCAGCGGTGCACCATGTGTGTCTCTTTAGCTTGGCTTTGTGCCCCATGATGCTGAAAGACTGTGGAAGTGCTGCCGAGGCTCGCAGGGCTGTTTGCCACCCTCATGACGCCACAGAGCACTTAGTGTATAAACCACATGCAACCTCACACACATTCAAACACTCACATATTCTCATGAATATTCTTATCCATGTTCTTCTCTGAGGACAATGTTGCACAGCTCTTTCAGTCTATGAGGGCCTTATCTGCAGACAGTTTGGAATGAGCTCAACTTGTACAAGAATACCACTTAGTGGTCTTAAAGTGTACTGCATGTCGCAAAGATTTGCATAAGAAAAGAATAATGGAAATATTTTTTAATTTCAGGGTATTTGTTATATTTTTACATTTCTAAAAAAAATGCTGACCTTTGCACTCCCTTTAATTTGGCAAGGGATTAGTGTTGTCAACAGACAGACAGACAGACAGGCAGGCAGACAGACAGGCAGACAGACAGGCAGACAGACAGGCAGACACTAGGTGGGGCTAAAGTATAAAGATGAAATGCAGGGAGCAGGGTCACACAACCATGGAGCAGACAACCATTAACTCTGGCTTAAAATATATATTTTTTAAATAATCATTCTCATTATTTGTAGACTTGTTAATAACTGTTGAAAAGGTTGCACAAAGTATAAATGTATGATCCTCGAAAGTCAGAAGATGTAATAAAAATAAAAGTAAAAAAATAAATAAAAGTCATTTTTATTGTTGAAGTGAAACACTGAAGTTATTGACTTTCAGTTTTAGTTTGACCGCAGTGCTGAACAAGGTGGGATAGACTTTGGGATAGAACAACTGGATTATAAAATACAATAAATCAGAAGAAACAAAGTTTCAGCTCTTCAAATATTGAACACAAATACTGTGCAACAGTATCAAGTTATAGTGTGAGAAAGGCTGGTGTATGTTCATGAATGGACTGTGTCCATGTGTTATCAGTAAACAGGCAGACCTGACGTCTGGCTGCTTGGCCGTCTTGGCCTGTTCTGATGTCTGCTATGCAGAGAGATTGACAGGCCCGTACGTCAGCACCCGTATTTCACGCCTATGATTCATACTGACTTTGTTTGGCTTCTGATGAGTGCTGCAGGCCGCCACTTACTGCATGCCCCCCAACCCCCAGCCACTCCCCAAATTTTTCGAGTTTAATACGTAGCTCACTTTTTTCCTCTTTTTTTAAAGCATTTCTTTTCTCATACAAATTAATAATGCTACATTTTATTTTTTTTTCTTTATTACATATTGTTCTTACATCAATCAGTATTTTTTCCCCATTTAACTTTTGTTAATACCGAAGGGAATTGAACTAAATCAAAAGAAAAAATCCTCATATTATTTTAAGACTTTTACGAGACATGCAATGTTTGCACAGTTTGTATAACAATGCAATTAGGTTGTGCTAATTAGATAATTATTAAGAACTGAATTGTGTTTGCACCACTCACACCCAGCTTTACTCATTGTTCAAATAATGTTGAAATTACAATTAATTAGAGTAATAAATCTTCCTCTTTGTCCTCATGACATTAAAGCACATTAGTAAAGGTTTTGGTAAGATCAAATGGTATGTAAATGTGTGAACAAATATATATGTATTTGTTTTTTATTTTAAAAATGCTGTGAACTGTGCTGTTGTGTTAAAGATAATTCCCTCTTGGTGTGTCGATGTACACTGTGCACAAGGGGCAGAGTCAAACAGTCAGTCAGCAACACCTCACTGTATACACACCGTATAGCGTCACAAGAAACACACACTGACAGGCTGTGTGACATCACTCAGCTGTAAGTAATGATCTGGCTGTGTGTTTAAAAGGCCGCTGTTAGCCTGGTAGGTCAGAGATCAGTACACATGCGTTCGGCAAGCAGAGTGGTAGCATCGTATGGCGCTGAGGGAGGGTGTTTGTCTTTTTTTTAAAGCCAGCAGTAACTCAGAATTTTGTATGTGTGTGTGTGTGTGTGAGGTAGAGAGCAGAGCGAGAGATGGTTTGATGGGAAGCTGATGAGGTCATGGCTCATGTCTCCTTGCTTGCGTCATCACCTATAGGTTGGGACGCCTGCCTGCAGAGCTGCAGCTGCTGCTCTCCGTGGTGTAACAAAAGGAAAAAGTAAATCTGAGTCATTTTTTTAAGCCACATGGGAAAAAAATCTCACCAGGAGACTCGTGGTGGGAAAAAATATTGAGCCATAAGCTGAAACAACAGAATCCATATTTTTACATTTTCATTTCAGTTAGAAAATATATGCATGCGTGTGTTTTTTCCTGCTTCACACTGAAGAGACACATTTGACCTCCTATTTTGCCTGCAGTTTTACAAGATTGCACAGTGAAGCGTTTTACATGGCTCAGTGACGTCAGCAAAGCAAGTGAGCTCTGTTTGTTTTGTTTTTTCTCTTTCCCTTCCACAGACCTCTGACCACATGCTCATCATCGTAGTTATCCTCTAGAATTACAGACGTGATAATCTAGGTCAGAAGTAGTGCCAACAGAAACGCTGCCCGCTAATCTAAATAAGCAGGATTTGCATGTGTGTGTGTGTGTGTGTGTGTGTGTGTAAATCCTGGGATGTGTCTGTGTGTCAGAGAGTAAAAATATGTTTTTGTAATTTTCATTGGCATTTGTTGCTTGTTTGATCAGCGCTGCCCTTCACTTTTTTTTTTTTTAATCACCAAACACTGCAGTAAATCCACAATTGACGATTTAATAACTAAATGCACTTCAGAGCCAATCCCTAAAAATATTATTTAATGCTCTAACAATATAGCATAAATTAAGCCTATAATATAATTCTGGATCAGCTTAATCAGCAATGCATCCTTTGATACGGACACAAGAAAGCCACTTGGTTGCTCTGGAAATACTGGCATATGCACCAGCTATCAGGCTCTACACTGCATTTTCTCAAATACATAAACATTAGCTTGATGGTGAACAGCTTGATGTTATATAAGGTGCAAAGAATAGTGTAAGGAAAACTGTCAAAAATGGGACTCACTCTTAGCCCTGTATTTTGTCCGAATTAAATGAAATGATTGTGGTTTTATTTTTATCAGGGAATAAACAGCACATCCACTGGTGCTAACTTAAACGTCATTAAATAGCGGTGTATATGTGTGTAATGCACATAAATTACATTTTCTTTTGTGTGTTTGTGTGCACGTGTGTGTGTGTGACAAATGTTCAGACAGGCATAATTTCTGCCAGCTCTGTGACGTAGAGAGGACATGAGGCCCAGGCGGGTGCTGTGAGTGGCAGTAACAGCTTCCCCCTGCTCGATCCTGCCCCATCTCTGACTTCATTGGCTCCAGCTCTGACGCAGATACACCCACCAACCCCCCCTTCCTCCCACTGCACACTTCTTTCATCACGTTTTCTTTTTTCACCCATTTAAATGTTTTATTTTTTTTATTTATTTATTTATTATTTTTTTTGATTTATGTGCTTTCTGCTGCTCCCCCCACTGCAGCGCTCCACACAGCTCCACATCACATATCTGCACCACCTGTCTGTTGTGCGCTCTCCGAATATGCTTTCTCTGTTTTCTCTCATGCTTTGATAGAAACCTTTTAAGCATTTCTTTCATTTATTTCTCGCCATATTATCCACGTTAATCCTCCCGTTCTTTTGAATTGAATTGTACAGTGTGAGGTCTGATTCACAGCGAGCCACTGAGAGCATTAGAGGTGTTAGGTGGTCACATTATATTTGTCAGCATGTGGCACAGCAGAAGAAGGCTTCCACTCGACTGTTGTGTTAAAACTGTTTAAATTTACATGAAAATGTGTTCATCATGCATCACGTCATTACAGCTTCTCCATCAGATGCAGAGTGTAGTTGTGTTAAGCACAATCATGTCATGAACAAGCTTTAAATAAAATAAATACAATATTGGAGGGAGATTTACGAAAATGCAACCCTCTAGCTTACAGTTTTATGTTGACAAATTATGAACTCAAATGAGCTCAGTGGTGTATGCTGTTGTTGAAGAAGGGAAACTGAAAAACTGGTACATCACATTTTCTGTCAGTCTCTCCTTTATATGAACAAACCCAATAGCAAAAGATCAAAACGGCCAAAGAACTGTATTTTTATACTGTGCAGGCCGTTTAATATGACACCATTTGGAGTTGTAGTCAACAATGTCTGCTTACAGTGATTTTAGGCAGAGGAATTCTGGCAGCGCTCTGAATTTACAAATGCTTCATTTTGTAGTCAGAGCAAGCTCTGTTGCTCGGAGAGCTCCCTTAAAAACCTACGTCACTAATGTTTGGATGCTTTTTTTCCCCCCCTTTTTTTCTGTACAATCTACAGTGACGTTCTTCATGTTGCAGTGATGCACAAGCAAACTCACCAGCTTCCAGGGATGCTACAGTTTGTCCTGACCTCTGACCTCCATGTAGATGAACGGGAAATGAGGAGTCTTTCCCCGCAGAGATTAAACAATTAATCACTCGGAATAACTCATTTCCAATTAGACTGGCAAAAATGAAAGATTATTTTCTGTCAGAGATGTCATTACAGTATATAGTAAGTTATAGTAGGAACATATCTATAATTTCATCTGTCACTGAAATTGTGTTATTAGCTTTTTTTCCCGTTGTTTCACACTTGAGATTGCTTCTTCTAACTAGTTTGCTTTTCAAATACTTAATACTGTTTAACATCAAAAATCTGATGGCTGGATCAGAACTGTTTGTGATATATATGAACATATAACAATAAATGATGATCATTGGCGCACTACAAAAATATTATAAATATATAATATAAATAGCATAAATAGTC
The DNA here is from genome assembly GCA_028641955.1 of Protonibea diacanthus. Lineage (NCBI taxonomy): Eukaryota > Metazoa > Chordata > Actinopteri > Sciaenidae > Protonibea > Protonibea diacanthus. The sequence continues at coordinate 15,765,807 of CM053989.1, forward strand.
ATTTTCATTACTCTTTATTTTCCTCTTCTTTTTTTTTTGCCATTCCTCACGTCACTCTCTCTGTAATGGACCTTTTCTTTGCCCTGCAGTCCTTGTTACTATTAAGTCCCACTGGAGTTTTGGGACGTGTGTGCTTCCAACAGTTCACATGGGAATGACTTCTTCACCTGACCACAAGAAGCTTCACTGGCACAGCTTAAAGGAAAGCTGTTGTTTATTACAACATGTCTCTTTTTTTCCTTTTTTGTAGCTCTGGCCATCTACGCTCTTGGTTATAATAACATTGTATTTCCCATGCTAATTGCTGGGATCTGGGAAAAAGTCCCATTGAGCAACAAACATCTTCAGTCTCTTGCCCTGTCAGACTTCTCTATAGCAATGTTGCCATATTCCTTGGTTGGTAGAAAAGATAGCTAGAGCTAGTAAGAGTCACAAGAGCAGCAAAGGACAGCACACGTCAAATCATTTTAGCTATTTATCTTGTATGTAAAGTATAACAATGTATCTTAAAATCTGGCACATTCTTTGCAGTGGGGGCAATCCCATCTCCCAAACTAGCCCCACCTTCTTGTACCAGCAATACCTTCCCAGCACTGAATCCACTGTTACTGTTTTGTCTGCATGGTATAACTTGATTCACTGTTTTTTTGACATATAGTCCTTGGGAAAGGGAATGTCTACCCCTGTTTAGATTTAGATTGCAAAAAGAATACCTCAGTGTCACGTTGGAGAGTGATCCTTTCACCAAACTGTCTCTGCGAGATATTGTGGAAGGTAGACTAATAAAACAGGGTCTTGGCTGAATTAAACCTGGCATTTAATGTACAGGAACTGCACCAAATTAGGTTTGATTTCCCAGTTATCCAGTAAGTCCAATCCAGACTAATCATGCAGCTTCACCATTCCTTGTTCTTAAACTCTGTAGCACCATTGGCAGATAGAGGGTAGTAGAGATGGAGGGTATCCAGTTCTGCCAATTTGGGGACTGAACCACTCTTTATGCTCATATAGGCTATGCTGTAAGGGCAATACACGTCTTAGCAAGAGGCTTGTAAAACTGGAGATGCTGGTGTGCATAGTCTTGCTTCCTTTGCCTGCTGCAAAGGGCAGCATACTTGTTATGTTTCTAAGATATCTGCAGAGGAAGTCGAGCAGACAGCAGAATCCTATACCACATAATACCACATAATGGAAAGAAGGAAAGAACAGGGCTGTGTTACAAATGAGATAAGTCATTCAATCAGCTCCACCCCAAGTGAAAGTTAGGGCCATCAGCCTCCTCAGGTTCCTTGAACATGCTGTTATTGTCAGTGATTCCATAAAAGGCAACCTTCACCAGATCAGCCTATTTCCTGTTGACAAGCCAGTGCTGTGCCTCTTCTGGAGGGACATGCAGGCAGCTGAAGGGCCAAGTTTTATTAGGGGACACTTCTCCTTGGGGACATAGCATGTAATCCCTGCTGTGTAATCTGCACAGTGCTTCCACTGATGTGACAAAAAAATTAGCCTGTTTTTTAATGGTTCCATTGAACTGGACTCTTCCTGTCACCATGTTCACCACGTGGAAGGAAGTCCTCCAAGATATAGCCATATGAGTAAATACGTACAAGCTGTACAAGCTGCAAGTCTCAAATCCAAATGGACCCCCATCTAGAGGAGATGGAGCTTCAGTGATGTAGCTAAAACCGCCTGGTGCTGACAAGGCAGACTTTGCCCTGGTTCATCTACCACAGAATGGATTATTTTGCTCTGTTTCTCATCAGGATTGGCTGCAGCACTAAAAAGAGGTGGAGCATTACCTATAAATGCCTGAATATTATAAGTGTACATTTGGATCTCATTGAGAGCTTGGATCCAGATTCAGAGATTCAGCTTTATTGCAACAAGGAGGAAACCATCAAAGCTTCTGTTGCTCAATCCAAAGATTCCAAGACTCATCTGGTTGAATATAAAATCATTCTGGTTCAACCTGGTTCAAATTGTTCAACATTTTTCCTCTTGCACTGCAGACAAAAGCGTCACCCATCACACATGTTGTAGATGCAACAAACCCAGATCAGATCCCTTTGACACTTTTTAAAGGACTCATAAGTACTTGCCATGGACTAGACAAACCAGCACAGTGTCAGTCCATGTACCCCCAATGAATCACCTTCCACATCCCCCCTGTCTTGATTTTGATAATCCAACACCCTCTGGTTGTACTTTTTCACCAATTTCAACAGAAGCGGATGTGGAAGTGCATGGTACTGTGGTGACATTACGTCATTTCATAAGCCTACAGACAGGCTGAGTAAGGAACAATCTCAGGAGATGGGGACGCATTCCCGCCCCTGCATTCATGCTCCATTATATTCTCCCCTTTGGTTTTGGTTGCCATTTTTAGTGAGGAACAACAGCACACGAGCTAAAAGCTAATGATGAAAATACTTAAAAACATGGGCAGCACAATAGGTGAAGTGAGGGTCATGCACATCAATACAACATGTGTTATGTTTAATATTAAGACTTGCTGGTTGTTTTAAATATATTTCAATTTGTTAATTGTGGTAAACATTATTAAGCCTAAATTTGTGATCTGTTGAACTTCAAAAATCCAAATGCACAATGTGAAACATGTATAGTTTTATGAATGAAAAGCTAAGTCTATTCTGTAACATTTACTAATTTCTGTGCTTTTATTAATGATTGATGTTCAAAATATAAATGTTAATTGAATTATGTTTATCCCCTCCTAGTTCTCTTCTCTCTTCTGGCTTTTGTGATATTTAAACATATACAGACACATAAACTGATACTGTCAATGTAATGCTCATTGCAGGATCATTTTTTACGTTTTAAGTGCACATCTAAGACCACAGCAACACATACTGTATCTGGTTACAGTCACTCTGTTACATAATTTTGCCATAGACAATTTCAGAAAAGGTGAGAGGAGGTGAATGAGAGAGAACAATGGGATTAATGGCTCCAATGTCCCACTGATGTTTTAGAAGACAAAATAAAAAACAGAGAGGTTCAGAACATTGAGCGATAAACAAAGATGTCATCTTTTCTCCCCTGGGACTGTGAGGATGTCTAAGCGAGCAACAAACCTTCCTCTGGGTATGTCTAATATACTACAGTCTGACAGCAGTTATTCAAAATGGCAATTATTAAGACGGCAGAGGGCAGGTAATGATGTGCTGTGATTTGTATTTCCATTAACCTAAATTATGCACCTATCTCACATTTGTCCTAATGGATCACAGTGCAATGACGTCCATTGACGTCACGTTTCAGATGATCCGCATTGCAGTCGCATGCAAATTTGTGCATGCCAGGCTTTGTGTAAATGTGAAACCTCTTTTTTTTTTTATTATTATTATTACATTTTCAAACAAATAAGAGTAAACAGAGGCAGAAATATGCTCATTGGTTGTTGAACTAGTTGTGAGCCAAGCTGTGAAGATGTGCATAACTCCCTCAGCCCCCCAGGGACCCTGTATTTTCATGGGCCTGCCTCTGACGTCAATGCTCCGGCTGTCCTGTGGATTGTCAGAACAGACTATTCAGTTGGGGGGAGGGGACTGGAAGTCTCTGTGGTGTGTGTCTGCCGCATGTGATGTGTGCCTACGTGGATGCAAGTATGCTCCTGTGTATATATGTGTTCATGTTTGCGTGTGCTTGCATGTGATCTGTAAATGTTTCACTTACATCTGGGGCGTGTGTGTGTGTGTGTGTGTGTGTGTGTGTGTGTGTGTGTGTGTGTGCAGCGTGCAAAAAGCTTGTACAGTGCCTTGAATCAGAAATGTGCTTAAGTGGATGAGGTCTGTAATGTGGGGGTAGGGGGGTAAGGCTGTGTGTGAACAAACGCACACACGTCTGAAGATGTGAAGCTCTTATGTTGGGAGACAGAGGTCGTAGTCATCAGGAGGATGTTTGCTAAAAACAGCCGAGAGGGGAAGAACAGTTAAGCATGGCTGCCATCCACTTCACTCTTCAGTCAGCTGTTGATCCCCCAGCGGACAATACTAAAGCTGCTCTTTCACCAAAAGCCATAGGAACCTACTGCATGTGACACAAATCCCATATTAAGACAGATGAGATTTCAGCTTCTTTCATCATCACCTTTTTGATTTCCATAAATTTCTTTGTAACATGCATGCTATCCATTCACAGATGGATATGGGATTTGGTGGCAGGGTAATGTTGACAGAGAAAAGAGTGCGCACTGCCTGTCCAAATTGATACAGATCAAGCCAGAGAGAGCCCTGGCGGACATTTTGAAGTTTTCTTGGGTCTGTGGTGCTTAGTTCATCCAAATAAATGAAAAGATACTCTGATGCAGATTTAGCCACAAAACCTGTGATCTCTCCACTACCATGTATTTCTTACAATATGCTCACTGCAGCGCAATCAACCAGGACCAGTGTGGAATGAAAGTACATTTACTCAAGTACTATATATCTATATCTTGAGGAGAATGTCATCAAGTACTACATATCTATATACTTAGGTACAAATATTCTGTCCTTTATTTCCAATTCCACATTATTCTTTTACTTGACTACATTTCAGACAGAGATGTTGTACTTTTTACTCCAATCAATTTATAGCTGTACTAATTACTTACTTTACCAATTAAGGTTTTACACAGTAAACATTATGATGATCTTAAAAATATAAAAAATGGTTATATGTGAATCCATCCGAGCGTATCAATAAAATAATCAACAGATGAATTTCTATTGAGGGATAATTATTAGTTTCAGCCCTTCATATGGTAAAAAGTAGCTCACCTGCAACTGCAACAGTAAACTGCTACTGCTTCTGCTTAAATAAGGACAGCAACATACTTAGTCATAACATTAATTGAGATGATTGCTATAACTTAATATTATACTCAGATTACAATTGATTACAATTGAAGTAAAAGTAGTTGGAAAAATCTTAAACTGTCGGGGTCAAAGTAACAAGTTGAGAAACTAGTCCTTTACTTGGAGAGATGGCAGGTGGCTCCCTAGCAACAATGTGTCTGTAACAAAGTGCAGCTTGCTTTGTGAACTTAAAATAGTCCAGGAAACATCTGACAGCTCAAGATTTGCTGGGATCATTCTGATGCTTTTGTATCTTTTTCTAACATAAGAATCCGGTGTGTCTCGCACATCCAACTTTTAATTGTGCGCAAGGGCAAAACATCCATCTGTTTGTGTAGATAAAACCATTTCTTTAGTACAGTTAATGTTTCTATTTTTTCTGTCAGTGATGTACGTATATTTCTTAACAAGTGGCCTAATCTAAACACTGTTGAAATACCCACTTGATTTGACAGGTCAGACTGGTCATAACTATTAAAACATCTAAAAACAGTTGCTCTGCCGCTTCGAAGAGCCGTGGATCAAAAGAGTTCACTGGCGGGTCACAGACAGAGTTGTGGCATCCATGATGATCTACCACATTTCCCTATAAGTTCTTCATCCATAACCGTCTCACTTAAGCTCATAAATTTCCAGTCATGAACTTTGCAGGGAACGTTTCAAAGCATTTGTTTTCTATCTAAATTTCCATGCATAAGCTACTTGGAGTGCAGGGGGGATGCAAAGAGGTTAGCCCTGAAGGGGCTGACAGAGCTCCCTGAGCTTCACAAGTCAGAGCTTCTTCTTGTTTGTGTTGCACGTGAAAGCAATTTTACAACCTGTTTTATCTATCCTTATAAGTTTCATAATTCAGAATTAAATTGCACTAATGTTCATTGGGTTAAGGCCATGAAAACAGGAGTTTTATGGCAACTTTTCAGAACAAAATGGCATTGTATCTGGTATCAGAGTATCAGAAAATATGATTATATTAGCATTTCAAATAAACACATGCATGTACACATGTGAAATGAACAGAAGTGAAGATGCAAGTTGTTGCTTCACTTAAGCACTTTCTCATCTGCCTAAAATGGAAGGAAAAGCGACGGAGTGTGTCAGAGAGAATCCATTATGTTATATGTGACCTCTGAATGGACCAGCTGCTTGAGAGTGTAGGAATGCCAGTGATTGATAGCGCACATGCTGACGTAACCCGCCACAGCTTCCACACCTCTCTCTCTCTCTCTCTCTCTCTCTCTCTCTCTCTCTCTCTCTCTCTCTCTCTCGATATGATCAGTATGTAATGCTGTGGCCGTGAGGGAGCCTGGCACCCTTTATGCTGTATCATGTTGCCAAGTCAAGTGCTGTTTAGGTGCACTGTGAGCACTGATAACAAAGGCACACATCTACAAAGGTTGTAGAGATATGGAGCTCACTTCATTTGGAACTCGATGCGGGATCCTCACATGAACTAATGACACAGAAAGAACAGACTCACTATTTAAACAGGAATAATTTACACGTGTTGATACTTGTTGACATGTTGTGCATTTAATCTGAGCTAAGATCTTTATGTGTCTTTATGTGCTCTCCCTATATACACCGAGTTGCATGTGAGGATTGCTTGGCTTTACTAATCGCCTGTAAATGAATTATGGTCTCCTTTTTACATGGATATAATTAGAGGAAATATAAACATCAGTGGTGATGCATTCCTTATAGCTTTAAAGCAAAAATTTGTACAGTTACACGGAACTAAGTGTGGCCCTGAAGACACCAGAGGGCTCAAAGAGTACATACTGTACAGGAAGTCCTTTGACTAACACTTGTAATAAGAAAATAGATAAATGTATTATTATTATTATTATTATTATTATTATTGTAGGATTCTAGTGAGCATATCTAAATATTTCTTTTGCACTGCAGATGTACAGTATTGGCAGGGTTAGGCCTTAAAGGAACGGACAACGTTGATTTATTTGATGGTGCCAATTCAAGGCCATACTTAAATTATAATTTATGTAAACGTACGCCTGCTGTAATAAATCACTTGAATACATTCCTGTAGGTACAATGCATGTCTCTGCAGGTATTTGAAGTCGGGAGCTCAAATATCAACAGTGATCGAGAAAAATGCAGAAGTCTTATTTACTTTAGACAAAAAAACCTCATGTAAAATCTCCAGTTAGATAAGACACTAAGTAGACCTTGGTATTTAGACTGCCCCTGCATGCTCACACACACATTGTTTCTCCATATTCTGCACATTACATTCTCTTTTCTTTTGCTGCACCATCATGAAAGTGTGTGTTCATATGTTTGTTATTTATTTTTACTGTATGTTTGACACCATTAATAGTTGTCTTGTTGCCTGGTTTAAGGGCTAATCTTCTGAATGAAGGTACTTGTTGGACATTTGCCATTCATAAAATCTGGCCTGGTAATACCTAAACTAACCAGGTGATCTGTCCCTCTTTTAGCTATTCAGGGGGTCAGGGTCAGCTGCGGCAGTCTTAGCAGCAGAAACAAATGTCTGCTCAGTGCCTTGCTAAAGGGCACATGGGTAAGACAGCAAGATCCGGTGTGCTGCAGCTTTTCATTCATTGTATGCAACGGCTGATGCTCTATTGCTTTGCCCTGCCATGCTGTGAATTTCGGAGGCTGTCTTGCCCCTTGACCACTGAGTCAGTGGATCAGGAAACAGCAGCGTGTCTCTGGAGAGCCCTGGGCAAGAGGCTCGGCCCCTTTTACGCAGCCAAATTCAGGAACAGGAACAGCAGCGTCAAGAGTGCGCTTCCCAGACGCGTCAAGTGCGCAAAACTACTGGAAACAAGAATGAATTATCCTTCAAATTAAAATACATTTGGTTAGTTTGTTGGAGGAAAAGTACACTGGATAAATGTAATCTTTTGAAATATATAGAAGCAGCTCATTCTTTTAGAAGATACACATTTTTAAGCGCTCTATCATGGTATTTTGGTATAAAAATGTGTCTTTTTTTCCATAATCATCAGGACTGTACTGTTTAAATGCAAATTATGTGAAATATAGTTTAATAAATAAATTAATAAAATTAATAATTCTTCATAAAATAGACAATGGTGTTCATTTCATAACCCTAACCCCACACAGCGTTCAACCCTTTGGCTTTTATTTTGAAAATCAGAAAGGAAGACGTGCGTTATACTTGTGGTTGACTTGACGGTGGCGCGCGCCCCTGTCTTTCCCTCCTTAACCGTGTGTGTGTGTGTGTGTGTGTGTGTGTGCGCCTGTGTGTGTGTGCGCGCGCGCGTGTGTGTGTGCGTGTGTGTGTGTGTGTGTGTGTGTGTGTGTCTGTGTTTACTCCCCTTCTCCGTGTCTATGCGTCGTCGTCGTCTCTGCTCCCCCAGTCTGCCGCTGCACATCCACAACGGAGCCACCACGCCGAGGAGGCGGGCCGACTGTAGCTACACCTCGGCCAGCGGTGCTGGGTCATAGCGCTGGTGGAGGGCGAGGAGGGAGGGGGGTGGGCAGCACACTGCTCTTCTTGCCCTTCCTAAACCGTGCACAGCCTGAAGCATTGAGGACACCACCATCACCTCAACGCGTACTGGAATAGTTTTGGGTTTTAGCCCAGACGCACCAAGTTGCAGCTGCAGAGGCGCACTTTTCTCCGTGACTCCTCTCTCCTTTTGCGCTCACAATCCGAAATGGAAGATGGTCCGTCTTCAACAAGCTGTTTCAGAAGGTTAACGGACTGTTTCCTGGGTGCAAGTAGGTATCATTGACCAACACTCTTAAAGAAAATCATCGCTGAAATTTACGCAAAAATATAAGAAGCGTTGACTTTAAGTAACAGGGCAATAAATCGCGTAGAACATGGACATATTTTGATCCTGCAGGCGTACGTTATTTGCCCATGTGTCTACCCAACTTTATGAATGACAGATTGATAGCTGATGGGTGGGGACTTCATTGGAGGGGGACCGGGAAGGATTGCAATTTGGAAAATGTAGCGTGTGTCTCTGTGGTCGTTTTCTATTTAAAAAAAAGAGAGCCGGTTTGAGAAATCCCATCTCGGATTTGAGTCGATTCGGTCTGTCATGGAGGGGACAGTCAGCAGTGCTGCAGTGAGACATGGCATCAAAAAGCGAAGCTTGCGTGTGAGGAGAGAAAGTGTAAAATCAGTTTGAGGAACATAAACACTCCTGCAGGAGTTCAGAGTTAATATTCTTTTAGAAATTAATATTTTATTAGAATTATAATAAATACTATTATTCATATTTATTCCAATAGTCCTATAGCTACTAATATTCCTAACACAACATATTATTTTATAAAATAATATTCATAGCTTTCGTATTCCACAGCTGTGATCTAGTGAGATTTCTGCTAAAATTCATAAAATTATTTTTTCCAGCACAATATGATTGTAAATGTCAGAGACAAACATAATCCACAATTTATCTTTATTTATATTAACAAAAATAATTAAATATATATTAAGAAATTAGTGCCAGCATGAGAAAAAATATGTTTAGTGGACACATTAATAATTTTCTGTCACCGCACTAAATATCCCAGATATTCACCCATAATGAACTTGTGTTTTCTGAGCATGTCTGTGTTGCTCAGTGGTGAATTTACACTCCTTGTTGTAAATTTTGGCATTTAATCTGGTTTGTAATATCTCTGTGAGAACGTCTACCCCCCCCCCCCCCCCAAAATTATTGCAATCTTTTTGTCATTTCTGTGTGTGTGTGCGTGTGTGTGTGCCACATGAATAACTCATGTCAGTGGTTCCAGTTGTTTCAGTGGCACCTCAAGTGACCTTTAGTGGCAACCCTGTAATAACAAGTTAGCAGTTTGGGGCCTGGGATACTGAATGATGCCAAAGTACACACATAGCAGTAAACTGCAGTCATGGAATGTATTATTGAGGTACAGTATGTAGGTATCCCGCCCTCATACTGACCAAAAAAGGACAAGAATTTAAGATTTCACAAAGCTTCCACACTTTTTTTTTTTTTTTTTTTAATTCAGGAGACGACAGTTGATGTGGGTGGCTGCGGCTGTCAGTGTCGACTACCTTAAAGTATCAGCTGATGATATGGGATGAGCTGGAATATTATATACTATTTTTTTTTTTAACATGAAAACAAGTCATTCACAAATACGTTGACTGTAGCGAAAGTTCACTATCAATTTCCTCTTTGACTATAATTGTCGTTATGTGTGAATATCATATCTCACATTTATGCTGCTCACACAGCTGTCAGTTAATCTGAATGTAGGATTAACTTCACACACTATTTGCCTTCTCACTGCATGTTTCCCTGTAACTGGTGTGAGATCAGACACTAATCTGATTATACTTCAATCGTGGCTTTTTTTTTTTTTTTTTTTTGTTGACACATGAACACATATATTTCTTAACTAGAAAACACGTCAGATAATGACGCTCTGCGTGCTTCTCTAGCACTGTTTACATAGACTGCTTTCTGCAAATATTAGACATGTGATAGATGACTTTAAGTGTATCCAGCGGTGAGGAGTGAGGAGCTTCTTTTGTGGTTAAAAGTGCTGTTTTGTTTTCTAGCAACTGCTGGCGTGTTTGTCCTCTCTGAAATGGGACTGCTTGCTGGACTGTCCAGCAAATCCAGTCCTCTCTGGAGAAACAGACTCCAGTTTTGTGAAGACAACATGTTGGCTCATTCATTCCCTGGATGTTATAGCTGTTCGCAGCCCCAGGTTGTGGAGAAACCAACATGCACACGTGTGTGTTTGTGTGCATTGTTTGTGGATACTTCTGGTCAGCTTCGGAGGTCAGTCTGGGTCAGCCTAATGTGATCTCTCAGGCATTTTTAAAACCCAATTGGTTGTCGACGAATTGCTTAACTAAGTGAAGAAGGCTGCATTGTCAGGCAGGAAGTACTCATGCTGGACATTTCCTGCCCCACCGCATGCCCTCTCTCTCTCTCTCTCTCTCGATATATAAATCGTGTACCACTTGATATGATTGGAATATGAAAATTAAAGCTTGATTCAAATTTGAATGGCTAAGTAATTCCAGGCCGGCCTTAGCACATGCCAAATAAACTCTCTTTGTGATTTGTCTTCAGTGTTTATTTAAACTTTCAGGAAATTCAAGCCCAAGAAAATTAGCCTGTTACGCAGTTTGAACCCCTTTTTTGTATCAAGATCTGTGCAGGACTGGATCAGTGCCAGGGAACAGTGCACTGATCTGAGCGATGAAACAGATGACATTCTCCTCAAGGCGTCCGTTGACCCCCTTGTCAGCTTGTCGTGGGTTGTGTATCCGAGGGGATGGGAAAAAGGCCACATGCATGTAGAGTTCTTTACAACTTGTCCTCGTGTCAAGGCTCATAAAAGAACGCGGCACTGGAGAAGACGCAAGGATCTGTGGTTCTCATTACCGGGTCCCCACTGGCTCCTCTGCGGAGCGGCTGCAGAGTTCAGCATCAGTCCAGATGTGGAGCGGGGAACATGACCCCTGATCACTGATGTGGCTCTGGGGATGGAGGAGGAGGAGGAGGAGGTGGGGTTCTTTCTTGGGTAGATGCAGCACTACATCAAACCACAGGTTCGGGCGTGATGCTGACCCCAAGGCAGCAACTGCAGCTTTACTGGTAACGCTCACAATCAGCACCGTTGTAAGCCGTATGATCTACCACCTCTGGCTGCTGTTCAGTTTCTGCTCACTGAAGGAAAATGCACAAGAAAGTTTTTAGTTTGTAACTTTTGTTGAAGGTGAAGGTTGACTAGCTTTCTGTCTGTAACTACAGTTAAAATGTTGTTGCTTTCCTGTTACCACACCGTTAGGGTGTGGACCAAGGGACAGGCCTTATCTACATCTCAATTTGCCATTTATAGCCTTTACCCTTACGTCTAATGACCTGCACCATGGAAGTGGAAATAATGCAAATTACATTTCCATGGAAATCTCTCTCTCTCTCTCTCTCTCTCTCTCTCTTTTGAGTGTGAAGTGTGAGCTTGCATGTTTGTGTAGCGGTGTTTGTTTTCGCCATTTGGGGGTGTGTCTCTGGTAGTGATGGGACTGCAGTTAAAGTCTAGCGGTGAAACAGTGTTTTCTTCGTTTGACAGCTTTTCACGGACTCGTTGTATTCATTGAGCCGCACCGGTCACATCATCTTTGGCTGCTGTGGAATGTGGTAGGGGGTGTATATACATACGATATACGTCTGCGTGTGTATGTGTGTGTGTTCACCTGCACGTGGACACAGGTTCACAGCCTCATTGAATAAATGAGGTGAGCAGTGGAACAGGAGTCAAAGCGTTTTCATCCTCAGCCTTTTTTTTTTTTTTTCCACCCCCTTTTGCCGCTCACTGAATGTCAGTGTGTTGGACGCTGTGCTCCAGCCCTCCCATAGATAAGATAAGAACCACATGCTCTTCCCACCTCCTGGCAAGGGAGTCCCAGGCGGACCTGCTGACGCACGCACCCCGCAGCACCCCCTCCTCCCCTTTCCTGCCTCAGCCTCATGTCAGGAAAGTGAAAAGTAGTACCTTGGCAGCTTGCCCTTGACTCTCTGCCAGAAGGAGTGCGCTTCAAGAGAAGTGGTCTTTTCCCTTTTTCTCTCATGTGCATTTTTCATCTATGTGTTGCAGAGGAGGAACATCTTGCTCACTAAACATCGGCACTGCCGGGGTCGACCTCCGCTGTTGACATTGCCGCTCGACATCGTCTGACAGGAGCGCAGGAGACACACGTTCACTTCTGTTCAGGCGCTATCTCACACAGATAGCTTACCGCTCCATGTGGAATAGAGATGAGTGATGGAGATAGGATGGAGAGGGTTGTTGTTTTTAACAGCTCTTAAAAATCTGCTTTTATCTGCATATGTGCGTGGATTGTTTCTGTTAAAGCAGTGCTTGTAGTTTTTGTCTACTTATTCGTTCAGAAAAGAAATTCTTGCAGATTTATCAATTTTTACCCCTTTTCTGCATAAAACACCTTGTCACACAAATAACAAGCCAAGTCAAATGAGCCGCACCTCAACCTCAACTATATTAACCACCTTCCCTTCAACTGAGTCAATGCCTCATCATCAGTTTTCTCTCAGCTGAGAGGCCTTGTTAAACGGCCCTTACCCCCCATAAGGAGACTTACCTGAGTTCACCTGACAGGCTCAGTTCAGGGTAAAAAGTGGTTCAACTTTACGAGCCTGCACAAAAACTTTTGGAGATTACTTTTCTTAGATGTAATTACACGTTATGTTTATCATGAATTTCTTTTACCAGTCAATCATGTTTTCCTGCTGAAAAGTACATTTTAAACTCAAGCATAGTTCATGAAAAATTTGTACAAAAGTGTCCTGTCCTGGTGTAAACCTGTACATACATGACTGTGCCAAGGTGAAAAGTTCTGCCTCAGAACTCTTCTGGTTTTGTACGGTCACAAGATGGACAAAACAAAAAGACATTCAGCGAATCAATAAAAGACAAACATTATTTCACCTTAATTATAGTACAATTCTTATTGGACTGCCTCATCACACACACACACACACTTATATTAAGAATTTCAGATTTGAAAATAGAGCCTTCAAAATAAAAAGAAGCAAAAGAGGAAGCAGATCAGCTTGAAGATGTCCAGTGCAATCAACATCACTGTTCCTCGGCTTTCATACGAAAGCTGAAGTGATGACATAAAGTATGGTGTTGCATTAAAGCAGTGATAGAAAGAGGATGTGCAGGAATAAATCAAACCAAATGTGAATGGTAAAATAAGGACAGACAGAGAGAGAGATGAGGCCTTGCTTCACTGCTTTTCCTATTCTCTGATGGAGCTTCTTATAAAGAGATGTTATGTGGGAAATACTCTGGGGTTTTCCCTCTTGTGTGCCATACATAAATGTTGACCTGCAAAGTGTCTTATTATGATTTGTGACTCATATATGATATCTCAGCACAACTGACTCAGTGTCAGGTTTCAATACTGATGCTTGCTTCAATACTTTAAAGTTCCTAAGTCAATACAAAGCATGAACATTTTTTTATTGAAAGCACATTTTATTATACGATGAAGTGAATTACTTAGTTTGCAGCATCTCTACAAGCCATTTACTTTTCCATATAAAATCAGACCGTGCCTAATTGATTTCCTTAATAAAAATGCTCATAAACTCGAATTGTAACTCCCAAGAATTTACTATTGTGATGCTTTTTCAGGATGTTTTGATGCCTGAAATCCATATTAACTCCACAAACTGGTGCTGACATATATACATAAACGCTGTTCCCCATCAAACGGGAGCATGTTCATACTAAAAACCTGGAAGTGAGACCCAGACAGACTGCGACTGGTTTGGCCTTCCCTTCCCAGTCCCAGGGTGTGGTGTGCTTTAGTCAAGATAAGTGTTATGCAACAATACCTCACTGCATGAACTCAGGCTTCAGTTTTTACACAGGAAGCCCAAGTCTGAGTCAGGCACCAAAATCTCCGCCAACTGGGCTTCAGCCACTCGCAAACATGCTGCACAACAAACTGCTTTCCACCTATATGAATGAATGTTTGATTGAACGAGTACATCCATTCACTCTAGTTTAAACCACTTGTACTTTACATGAGGGTTTCTATTTAATTCTACCATTCTTATCCACTACATTTCAGAAGGAAATCAACATTTTCCATAGAAAATGTGATAAATAGATGTATTGCCTTGTGACCAAGAGCAGTCTAGTGGCGGGGGGGGGGGGGCCCTTTTCACAAATCCAATGTCGAGAGAGATTTTCTGTTAAAACCGCTCAGATGGTTTCATTTAAATAACAGTTTGTTTCACAAAAACAGCAAATATTAAAGAAAGTCCAAATAATGAATACATATTTGTAAAGCAGAGCATCGTTCTGTTTTTTTGTACACCACATTAATCATCTCAGATTTATTATGTGACCTTTGGAGGGGATCTGATCCCGAGGTTGGGAAACACTGGATTGAACAACAACAGGAAAATACTACTTATGCATCATTGCACCAGTATTAACAATCTAATAATCCCACACATAATAATATATCAGTCACAGGGGACATTTTTCTGCAGGCGATTACTTTTACTCTGGATACTCTGGAAATTTTGTTGATGATAAATCTGTACTTTAAAGTACTTACAGATGTACTGAGTACTAGTTCAAGGACCGGCTTAAGATTTTGAATGTTTTTAAAAAATAGACGTCGTTAGATGGTGAGGATTTGG
The DNA here is from genome assembly GCA_028641955.1 of Protonibea diacanthus. Taxonomy (NCBI): domain Eukaryota; kingdom Metazoa; phylum Chordata; class Actinopteri; family Sciaenidae; genus Protonibea; species Protonibea diacanthus. The sequence goes on from CM053989.1 coordinate 15,780,859, forward strand.
ACTTTGTTTGTTTGTACATTTTAACTTATTTATGTTCGACATGTCAGTCATTGTTTATTAGAAATAAACAAACAATTAAATCAAAAACGTAGTGCTTATCTTGATGACGCCATTGTCTCCAGCAGCGCTGGCACCAGCGGAAAGGAAAATTGTACTGAGGTTTGACAAAATAAAAGAAAAAAAAAAAAGGTCAAACCAGTGACCAAGCCATTGCTTCTACCACAGCAGTATCTCTCTCTCTCTCTCTCTCTCTCTCTCTCTCTCTCTCTCTCCTGATTGAGTGAGCACATGTGGTTCCCAGTGGGGTTAACCATTTTGGACCACAGCATGTGGGACAGATCTGGCTGCACCTTTTGATTAGCCATCGTAGTCACAAGCCCGGGACACTGACGCATATCCCGCAGTTCTGAGTGTCACTGCGGTCACATTAGGTTGAGCCGTGGCTCGAAAGATTTCAGAAGGAATCAGAGGAAAAGTCTGTAAGGTCGACCGAAAGCAGCAGGAATGTTCAGGAAAAAAGTCCCATCAATCATGCTGCAATATAGTGGCTGTTGGGTCAAACCAGTCATTCCTCTGGCATCTTTTTCCAAAGCGCTTTAATATAGATTGGCGAGATTTACATTTCTGACTTTTTCCCATTGTGATTTCTCTTTTAAACTGGTGCAAATTTATGTGTCTAGCTGCCACCAGTGAAGATTACCTGAACTAACAGTGATGCTTAGAGCAGATGCAGCTTCATTAATATCTGTTTTAAACTGCCTGCCTGCGCACACTGAAAGGGGGGGTTGAAAATATAACATTACTCTAACATTTCCAAACATCTTTGCTCTTACTTTTACTCTAGAGGAAGTGGACTCTTTCCTGTCATGTGCTCTGCCTTCCGTTAACACATCATAATGTTGTATCGCATTGTCATATGTCTTCCTGTCGATCAAGACATTGTTAGAAGATTCAGGTTGTTCAGGATAGTCTCTAGTCGTTTATTTTATCTGCGTCTGTGTAATTTTGTGCAATAGCGCAAGTGAATAAAAGCACATCAGTGCGTCACACTGATGCCCTGGGTGACATGTTCCTTCACTAGGATGAACGTAACGCTGTAGTTTAGTTTGAATCAATCCCAGAAACACCGCCCTGCTGCCTGAAATAATGATTAGAGTGCCAAAAGTGCATTAATCTGCAGCTAAAAATGGTCCCCAACAAAAGCACTGTTAACTCCTGTTTGAATATTGTTTGATAAAATCTACAGTGCCCAGCTGCTTCAGGAAATTATTTAGCCTTTTTTCTTTAAATTAAATGTGTAACCTGTTTTAGATTTATGTCTTCAGTTGAGACAGACCTACAGGTTGTTGGTTTTGACTTGTTGACAATAAAAAAAAAAATGTCCAGCCTAACCCTGTAAGCAATTAAAGGCCTGCTACTAATTAGCTCACAGATGTATTGTGCTCCCTGCTCTTGTGGTGTGAGTAAAAACATTGGTCACACTTTCATTTCACATTCTCCCTCGCCGAAGCAAAAGTTAAGGGTTGAATTAGGGGTCAGAAATAAACAACGTCTGTTCTAGACAGCCATGGTTTGCTCTTTCTTTGCCAATAAGTCTTCACAAACTCCCCTTCTTTTACTATTTTTGCTAGTGTGGGTCAGTAATTTTAAGCACACGGTTGTACCCAGGACACCATTTTTCAACCATTATATGCTCACTGCAAAATTCTAATCACTGCAGTTTGTTTTTGCCCCGTGGAAATAGGACATTTGACTATTTTTGTTCATGTGCACACATATGATAGCTAAATAATCTTCAGAGCACCGTCGACACAAAAGTTGCATTCATAAATTCACACAGCGTGCTTGTTTTTTCATTTTTTTGTAGTGTCACTAATCACAGTGCCTTCTTTGTGTTTCAAATAGGACAAAGTCATAAGGGTCTTTTGCAGCGCTCCCATTTTACTCCTCTCTGTGTGTCTTTCTGTCCCCTGCAGCTCGCTTCACCCCCCCTTAACTTTCTCTGATTTATTAAGCCGTATTCTGCCGATGTGCGTCAGAGCTGGCCAGGAGTCTCGTGAGGCGTTCCGCTCCTGAAGATCTGTGTCTCGTGTCTGGACAGCGTCAGACCGCAGCGTCCTCCACCCCCCAAACTTACCCCCACCTCTGTTTGCCTTATTTGCCTGCAACCACAAGCCTGCTCGAGCCACACGCACACACGCATTCACACACACACTCACACACACACACTGATCAGATGATCCATCGTAACTGAGGATCAAATGAGAATAGATCAAAGGTCATAGATAACTGCTCAGAGGGTTTACCAGAGTCAGGAGCGCTTTGATTCTAAAATTAAATCAAATTAAAAGTTATTCCACAAATGCAAGTTTTTAAGACTTTTCGGATATGTGAGAGATACCTGCAGCTGAAGTGGATGCTTCTAGCTCCTGCATCTGGTTTTATTTAGTCATCTGACACAACAGTGAAGTCTGAGCCACCCTCCATGTACAGTTCTGCTGTCCACGTCTGCAGCCGCTCACTACCATATCAACACCACTCCCTACCATATCATACAGGATTTCAGACAGACAGCCCACTTAGTAATATTTTCATGACGTGTGCGTGTGTTTGTGTGTCTGACGGTAGAACACATGCCTTCCAGCTGCATGTCCTCCTGTGATTCATACTTGAAGGGAGTCTACACAGATGCTGCTGATAACCAGACATTTCGTGAGAAAGGAGTATAAAAAAAATGATCAGGGCTTTTTGACTACAACGGCTCTTTCTACTATTATCTGATATTCTCTGATGCTATTATCTGAGGTAATTATTGCCTACCATACCATAAACTGTAAATCTAACACTGCCATAGGATTTGTTTTTCTTTTCTATGAAGAATTACCTTTGATTTCATTTCATGTCAGAGTTGTGTTCGAGGTCCCATGATGGGATGACGTCTCACGGCCGAATTTAGACAGCTACAAGTCTTTGTTTTAGGCACACACTCCATTTACGTGAGTGACCTAAACATGATGGTTTCCTAGTGCATCATGACGGCCTCTCAGACGCCAGCGGGTGTATTAAAAACAACTTTCCCTCAACGATGGTCTGGCAAATGGCTTTTTTCCCTGACAACAAAGACAGTAAACAGCAGCACTTAGCGAGCTCTCAAGAACCTAATTGCCTATTAAGCACAATCGAGTCCTCCTTTATCCTGCTGCCTCTGTTGGGGGCTCCTATCCCTGGAGACACAGCTTTACAGTAAACATAAGTGAGCTAGCCGGCTATCTGAGAGCTTTAGCTGCCACTCTCACCTCACAGTTAAGAGAAAGGGATGACCTTCGACTGTTTCGAGGCCTGTGCATTTGTTTGGGTGACTGTCAGGAACACTGTGCACCTTTGGCGACGTCTTACATGACGTTATTTCCACCCTCCTATATCTTGTGTTTCTCTCCTCTGTACTTTTATAATATTTGCATGATTTTTGTGCAACATCTTCTAGCCTTTTTGTTTTTTCCACTTTGCTTAGTCATGAATAAATTGTAGTGCGTGAACTAAAAGGCATTCTGTTTCTCTGCACTTTAGGCTTGACAGATGAGAAAGTGAAGGCCTACCTCTCGCTGCACCCGCAGATGCTGGACGACTTCGTGTTGGAGAGCGTGAGTGCAGAGACGTTGGACAGATGGCTGAAGAGGAAGACCAGCAGCAGGCCTGCAGGTATACCACCCCCACCCACACACACACACGCAGGGACAAACATGGAAACACACACATGCTGCAGCTCCCTGGATCACTCTGACATAATGATCGGATCAGCGGATTTTAATATATTGACACAGAGTTGTAATTTCAGTAATATTTTGCTTTGGTTAAATGTTTGTACTTTTTAGCTCACATAATCCCATATGAGTTCCTGACTAGTCAACCACAAATACAGGCTGCCCTGAATATCTGCAGCCACGTCAGTCCTCTACTTTTATTGCTCTGAAAAGCTAAAACCTTTTTCTCTTAAAGACCAAAGGATAACCAGAGCCGAGGCAGAGTGTGCCTCTGCGGGTTGTATTTATTATCCCGGCCATTTGCAGTACAAATCACTCATCCTCACATGTGTCTCCTTTAATCGTCAGTGTGGGTGATAGACAGAAGAAAGAGAGAGAGAACGGGCCTGTCGGGTGTTTACGGGTCATTAGATGTGTTTGAGCGGGCCGAGTTGAGTCTGTGCCGTGCACTCCACACACAGCGGACTGTTTCTCAGACCAACCGCATCCATCAAGGGCCCACAGGGCTGGCACTCTGCCCAGTCGAGCTGCTGACGTCAGAGGCGACCTCCAGAGACATGCAGCCGGCTGAAGGGGGCCCAGGGGAGGGGTTGGGATGGTGGTGGTGGCGGTGGTGGTGAGGGGGGGGTGTGCTGGCTCAGGGTGTGGGTGTGTTGAAGTGAAGGGGGAAACTGGCGGAGGATGGATTTGTCACATTTTGGAGCTGCTTTCTGCATGAGGTCTACAGACAGTAGTGTTCAGTGGTGCCATGCAGAGACATTGATTTCTCAAGACTGAGCCTGCATTTGAAAATGTTTCCTGTATACAGTATGTATATATATGTGTGTGTGTGTGTGTGTGTGTGTGTGTGTGTGTGTGTGTGTGTGTGTTTGTGTGTGTGTGTGTGTGTGTGTGTGTGTGTGTGTGTGTGTGTGTCTGTCTGTGTGTGTTTTGGTTGACAGGTACCAAATAGAGGCCCTCATGGTAATCATTCGTGCCGGCGCCAAGTAGGAATAACTAACTTCACTCATGCAGTTTAGGTCAGAGCTGATGAAGCCAAACGCTGATTCACAAACGTCATCGCAGAACAGAAAGGCTAAAAGAAAAACTCAGTGTTTTCAGTCATCATACAAGTCGCTCAGCCCAAAGTTTGTTTTCAAAGATAATTTAAAGGGGCCATTTTGTTTACTACACGTTACATAACATGGCTGCTGGTCATTTTCAGTGTTTAAGAGCTCCCATTTATTTCAGTATCGCCATTCAAACCTTGAAGCTTGAGTCAGGTAGCCCATCGCAGTGAACCAAGTCAGGGTTATTGTTGCGCAGAAAATCAGACTGCTGCTGATTGATCTGAAAAGTCTGCACTGCACTACCGCACAGCAATAACATACAAAAGTGAATGATGAACGTTCATTGTGATGAATTACATATTTTAAAGCAAGTTTCAAATTTCGAAGTTTGTTCTCACGTTGCTGAGTTCCTGGAAGGTAGAAAAAAAACTCTTAAGTGCTATGACATGCATTGGAAAGGGATCCACAGTAATGCAAACCATATTACCGACCCCCTGGTAAGTGTAAAGCTGATTTAAAATGGTTACTGGCATCAGTTTTGTTGGATGAGGAAACATATTGGAGGACCAGAACTGATATCAACAGTATTCTTTGTTTTATTTCTTATATGTGATGAGATCATGAGATGAGACACACACTGCAGATGCACCACTCGTTCATCTAGTTGTAAACTACCTTTGCCATATTTGTCCACCTGCATACCTCTTGTTTCTGATGAATAGAGGTCATGTATAAGTATGCTCTGCTACCAGCATCTAAACATTTGCTCTCAAAAAATCCCTGTCAGAGAAAGGTTGGTGGATTAATCCTGGTAACATGGGTGCTATACAGTAGACATTTCTTGGATTATTTAAAAACAAACGTTTCTTGTTTTAATTATATTTTCTCTTGAGATGACAGGAAATGATTCGAGGGAGAGATGGGGACCACCAGGCCGTTAGACTGCTTCAATTTCTGCGATTTTATTTGTGTTAGACTTGTTTTTTTTCTCTCTCTCTATGAAGTTGGATTTCCCCAACTTTTATATGGAAATTTATTTAACAATGCCGATTGTCGTTCTGGTGAAAAGTCTCTTTACACTCTCCTGGTTATGATGTAGCTTACACAGCCTTAGTGCCAAATTGTTTAATTTGTGGTGTTTAGGGCTCAAACTGCAACTCAACTGATTTTAAAGTCTGTTAACAGGTCTTGATGAATACTACTGTATGTGGCAGGGGGAAAAAAACTGTATAAAGCCAGATGGAGCTGTACAAAGTCTGATAAGGTGACTCGTCATTGATTGGGGCTGAAGACTATGAGTTTGAAAGTAGTGTGGAGTTAGAAAGATGTGTGCTTATCACACCTCTGTAGACCGCTCCACATCTAAAGTAGACCTTAGACGCTATTAGCATAACGCACCCGACCTTTTGCTGGTTGAGTTGGAGAAATAAGAATGTACATATTGTCCATTGTGTGTTCGACAGTGTTACAGAAGTGCAGTGCTAACTCGGTGCAGTACTCTTCTAAGGAGACCTCGTGGAGTTTTCTTCTAAGAAAACAAGAATCTATTTATATTTAGTGTTTCTCATTAAGAAGCAATATTTGTGTCCTTGAGGTCTGACCAACATGTTGAATCAATTTCCTTCCTCAGCCCTATGTTTACTCGGCGTTGAGTGTTGTGTTACATATGTACGTTGAAAATACACTATTTTGGCTTGACCACCTCAGACTCACGTCGCTCCTGCTGGGTTGGCTTTAAGGAAGTTGTTAGAATACTTAATAACGTGTAGGTATTGAGCAGGCGACTAGACCCGGGGTGAAAACATCAGTAATCAACCTGACAGCTCTCTCATTATGCCACATGTCTCTCCCCAGGGGTTGATCTTTACATCACATCAGTAATATCACCCTAAGTCCACTTCCTCTGTTAGACTACTGTGAGCAGACACTTAGGCACCATTCTGCGTCTTCCTCTCAGAGGCTGTATCCACTCAAATGACAAGCAGAGTCTAATTTCTGGTTCATCACACAGGCTGAAAAGTCACTGTTGGGATGACGGCTGCAGATTTGTTTGACACATTTCTCCACATTTGTTTGAAAGAAGCCGGGCTTTTCCTGTGTATTTTGTACTGATAAAAAAGTAGCTAACTTTATCTAAAGATTTATTTCTATGTCCATTTTTGCAGTGATACTTTTTAGACATCTTATATTCTTTATGAGTGTAGGAGAAAAAGGACCTGTCATCATGTGATCATCACTGAGATAACCGCTGCTTCCTGGAAGCAGTCCCTGCAGCCAGTCCCGTTCTCACTTATCATGTGATGGGCTACATTGGATAACATAAATCAGCTTGTCTGTACGCATACCCTGAAGTGCGTGTGAGGGTGTGTTTGTGCAAAGGTTTTGTTACAGCCTTTATTTCCAGAAAAAGCCTTCACATTTGCACACTTCTAACTGCGTTGAATCTGCTGTGTGGTAATACTACAAATGTTCCCTGTCACGATAACTGAATTATACTTTTCTTCCATTGTTCTCTTGTTTATTACTTTATTGCATCATAGTTATATTTATATATCAAGATTAGCTTTCAAGGCAGATGTTGGTGTGTCACAACCGTGGTGCAGAGCAGATCAGTCTTACAGCGGCCTCTTCCCGAACACTGCGAGCAGAACACAATTTCCCAGAATCCCCGCCGATGTCATTTGACCATCACACCTCTCTAGACTGCTGTCCCATTGGCAGTGTTTTCAGGGGATAATTAATAAATCCTTAAACCCCCTGCTGCTCCCATCCAGAGGCCCCTCGTTACTCATCAGTGCCTTGTGCAATGCACACACACACACACACACTTACTGTGTATATGTATCAACTGTGGCTGTTAGTTGCAAGGCGTAAATTATTGCTGATAGAAACAGAGTTGTGGGCAAAAGCTGGACAAAGTCAAAAGTGTGTTCAGGTTTATTATTGTTTCTATATATTTTTTTATTTTACTATAATTTTTATGCTTCCTTTGTGAATGTACAGTTTTTACACTCATATTCTCATCACAGTTCACCCTAAATTTGTGAACAAGGAAGAGTTCAGATACAATATTATCTGTCCAAAATAGATTATATCTGAACTCCTACTGGTTATTTTCAACTAGTCAATGTGAGAAAATGGTGAAAAAGATAATTTTATGAGCCCAGTTCACAGCAGTGAGACAATAATCCAAATCCTTAAGATATGCCATATTTATTTTTAATTAAATAATTAAAAAAAAAAGTCACATTCACTCACATTTGAGAGGCTGCAAACAGAAGATATTTTTAATTTTAATAATAACTAATAAGTTCCCTGACAAGTCGCACTGCCTGTCTTATTAATAATGGAGAACTTTGTCTTGTCTTTCTTGCCGGGGCTCCCAGGGGCAAGAGTTAGGCCGAGCTGTTAAGCAGCTGATACTGTTTCTCAGATGTGTTTGGACGGCAGTCGCTAACAGACAAAGATGTGCTTGTGTAGCAGAACCTCATACCTCGTCACTGTGATAAGAGCGCTGTCTCACCTGCAGGGCTTTCCATCAGGAGGAGGCCCCCTACGCAGTGCTCACTGGATGCTGTTTAAAATACACATTTTAGATTTGCTAGTATAGCCTGAAATGCAACTAAAATGATCCACTAAATGAATTGTTTTTGTTTTTAAAAACTCGCCCAAAAGTATCTTCCGAGCGCCAGAAAATATCTTCCTCAACGTTGTTGATAATTGTCCAAAATTTACTAGTTAAACCTTTTTTTTTTCTAAACAGGAAGTCTCATAGATGTCTCTATTTAAAGATACAGATAAACATAGACAGCAAAAAAGCCAAGTGGCGTGTGGAGGTAAACAGGGAGCTGCACGTCCTCCATGGAGCAGGCTGATGCAGCATTGGGTTGACACGTGTTGACTGCTGAGTCACTGCTAGCTGACCGTCCTGTGTGTATTTGTGTTTGTGTGTGTGTGTGTTTGTGTGTGTCGGTGGGTGTGTATCTGTGGCAGCAGATCAATAGAGCGCTCATCAAGTATCATGCACATTAGATCCAGCTGACTGGGGGATTTTTGTCCAGTGAAAAGCCTCAGCCCCGGGCTGCTGATATGTTCTGGGTGCTTCATTTATCACCATCGGTTCTCCAGAGAGCTTTTTGCTTTTATCTGAACTGCAGGTTTTGTGTGCTGGTGTGTATGTACTTGGATAAAAGTACAGGGTAAAGTTTATTATTATTACTATTATTAGTAGATGTAGTATTGTTCTTATTTCTTCATTTATGTATCCATATTTTGCACCAAGCTTAAAAGTTTTTTTCAAATGTCTGATTTTTTTCTGTGTGGCATTTATGTTGTATCAAATGTATCAAATTATCAAGCATTTATCAAGTAATAGGAGTAGATCTTGTTCGCTTCTTCAGTCACATCTTTCAGTACATAATGCTTCACACCTCATGAAGTAGTGTAATAAACGCTGATATCAAAGTGCTTTGCGGTGAAAACAGTATGTCAGATCCTTGATCCTTTCCTTGATAAGAGATGTCAGAGTATCAATATGTTCAAGAGATTTATTAGCAATTCTCCTCAGTCAAAAAAGTCCGTTTGAATCAGTCTTTTCTGCAGCTTATCATGGATGTATCAGATATCCACATCACTAAGGACTCAGCTGTGGGTTTTTTTTTTTTGTTTTGTTTTGTTTTTATTGTCTACTGCGTGAACACTTTCATTACACACCATGAAATCAAATAATGTGCACAGATATTCTTGTGTGGCGTGAAAAAGGCTTTTACCCTCTTATTTACCCTCTTATATATCATTGTTGTGTCGGAAGTAGAATAAAACTTTTGCATCCAGACTCAGGAGACGGTTTGTCGCGTCTGACGTCATGCTGATGGATTTATTTGAACGTTTTCTGTTGGTTCTGTTTTTCCAAAAATAGTCTGCGAGAGTGTTTTTCTCTTTTTCCAGCCATATCTGTCTGCTCCTCTGTCTCAACTGTTGCACTGGTGCAGGATGAAAACAACTAATGCACCAAAACTTTCTAGAAAAGTAAAAATATAACAAACAACTTATATATATATTTTTAAAAAAATATGTTAATGTTATGCACAAAAAGTATGATTTGTGATTCTCACTGTGATCCTCAGTCCTCTCATTCTGTTGGCATCATTTGTGAAGGATGTTCTTAAAATCTTCTGTAGTATTGCAGACATTAAAAAGAATCAGGACATGTACGCATTGACCTTATAAACAGCCTAACCCACTGGGCATTGGTTTACCAGGCAGCGTAACACATAGCAGAAAAACTGATACCTGCCATCTTAAAGCTGTACATCCCTGAGCTGCACACCTGACAAACATTTTCCCCGAGGTCATTCGGGATGTTAAGGAACAGTTGAATGGAGCAATGAAGTTACTAGAACAGCTCTGTTTAGCCTCTGCTGGTTTCAGGAGTTGCTAGACAGTTGTGTTTCGTATTTTGCTGCTTAGCAAGCTGGCAGTATATTTTCAGCCCTCTCCTCCTGTGTTTACTAAAAGCACAGCAGTGTCGCTGAAAATACGGGATGGTATTAGAACAGGCTACTGGTCTCTGTCCCTGTCCCAGTGGTTGACCACCATCACATCATATAGTGATAAAACACACACACCTGTACACATACCTTCCCTCTCTGTCCCAGAGGTAGCTGTATCCTTAGGATTAATCCCTGGACTCATACCTGATGAAACAACGATGTTATTGTTGCAAAACAATAGCGGGACACGCAAATTGTTTGCTTTATGTGTTTTTGAGACTAGTTAATGTTGTCAGCTGTGTAAAATTACACGTTCTAAAAGTATGCAATGCAGTATATTCAAGACAAGAGTTCTGGTTTCTAGGAAAAACCAGGAATATGAGAGTCACCTGCTGAACACGTGCATGGCCCTGACTGCTTACTTTAAAGAAACTACTGGAACAGGTCCAACCAGGCAGCTGGTTCAGCAAGTGGATCAGCACAACTTGCAGCACTTGCTTTTCATATCTCTGTGGTTCAAAGGCATGGGAAGGTTCTGCATTTCACCTCACACCCTGTAGACTGTTTTGGTGTGTGGACACAGCAGCTCAGTGGTTCCACTAGGACTGCTACACATGAGATGCCGGCAGAGATAATTTGCCAGACTGTAATTGGACTTGCAACAACCACAAACAGTGCCTGGTGAACATTTCCTCCAGAGGGAATACCTCTGGGAATGGGAAGGCTCTTATGCACTGTAGGCCTACGATTGTACCTGCGTGATTATATGTGACAATTAAACTTAACTTGAACTTGGCCGAGGGGTCAAACCTGTGTGCAAAGCCATGCATTACATCAGACTCTTTTTATGTAAAAACAAAAACCTAACTGAATCGGATTTAGATCAGATTTGTTGTCAAGTAGGTTTTCACACACAAGGAATTGGCGCATAACAATAATGAACACAAACCTAGTATTAGAAAAAAAAGAGTTCAGGTCGTGGAGGAGAAAAGAAAATCTTTCAATGCCTTTCAGTGTTCATAGCTTGTTTTCCAAGCACATTTTGCTATCAAACACCACAGACACTGAGGCACTGTACATAATGCATATAATAAATAATCTTGAGTGAGTAATAATCCAATTAAGGACTGAGTATTACATTTCCTGGTATCTTTAGAGTCAAATCAAGTTTATTTACACAGCCCTCCGTCTCACAGATCTCACATATCATTCAACATTATACTGTGCATAGTACACCGTGTACACATCATACGCCACATTACATCATACTGTATACATATCACGTTGATTGTATAAACAAATTGTCATACAGTTAAAGTGAATTAAATGCAGAATTAAGGGTTGTTTTCAGCTAAATGGATCTCCATGAATCAATCAATCTTGTACGTGTTTTTGTTAAAATGGGTGTTTTTTAGATGGACTCTCAGTATATATATAAAAGTATATAAAAAAGGTAGACTAGGTATCCTACTGTGTTTGTAAAAATTTGTCCTTCAAAGGGGTTTATGTCAGAATATTCTTGGCCTCAACAAGTCATTATAAAAAAAGATTCTGTGTGTATTTTTCCTTTTTTCAAAGGGGTTTGAAGTCTTTTTCAAGTGCAGCTCTCTGTCCTCTGATTGACGTCATGCCCGGCCAGGGGTTCACTCTAAAATAGCTCTCATGGCTAAGTTAGGAAACTCATAGCATACTGGGGGAATGTTTAAAACAACAAACAAAGTAGCTGGCTGTAATTTCTTTCTTCACATGTACAAAGAAGTTCGCTTCAAAAGAGGACCAGCCGGAGTCAGCACTTCAGTTGATGTTTCTAAAATCTGCCCAGCGTTCTGCGTGGTGTGATCTGATCACATGAAAAAGTTAGCAAAGAGATCTGAGCCGTTACTGTTCTCCTGCGTTTCTGACGCATGTGTAATGAAGAACTGCTTGAGCTGTGTGACTGGTTTTATTTTCATCCCAAGTAGCGCTCCCAGACCCACTCCCAGACTATAAGTCCAGAAACTGTTATGTTTGGCTGGAGCTTTCATTATTATCACATACTTCAATGTCTTCGTCCAAAGACAATAGTCATATGTCTACTGTCTCTCCAAGAGCCTGAAATCACACCAGGAATTTGCACTCGAGGCCACGAAATTTTGCACTTGTCAAGTTAAATTAATACCTCTCTTAATTCTGTTTCAAAAGGAACATAATTTAGGCAAATATGTCCCTGCATCAAAAGTAGATGATGTACTCATCTATAATTTACACATAATGTGTATTAATGCTTTCAGTTCTGCATATTTCTTTTTGCCATTTGCTCATTTATCATTCACCTGGCTACTGTTGTGAGGGCCGCATATAGTTTAGCTTACTTGCTGCTTGTGAAGTTGTGCTTTTGTAATCCACGGGTGCACAAATCCACTGCAGAATATGCACCTAACGTTCAAACAGCCAGGCCAGATTAACTTTCCCCTAGTTTTGTAAGTTTGTAGTTTTACCTTGTATTCTTTTATTTCAGTATTATTTATTCATTTTACTTTCTAAACTTACCTTTACTTATTTGTGTCATTGTGTTACTTTGTCAACCAAAGTTATTTAAATCATGATGATGTCATTGATTTTTAATGTAATAAAGTTCAGCAAATAGGATTTAGCATGGATAATCTGTGTTGAGACGGTGCAAATATTTTTAATACATGTCTAATGTTAAATAATACAGAACCAGCCAACTAACCAGCTACAATGATGTGACACGAGAGAAATGTTTGATTCTTCTTGTCTCATCAGATAATCAGATATGATCCAGATTTCAGATTGTTTTTTTTTTAACTTTGTGGGGTTTTTTTCTCTTTTCAGATGACACATCAGCTAAAGAAGTCAGCAGGGTAGGTGTTTTCTTAATGTTATGCTACATATTTATGTGACAGTGCGCATGTAGTTTCACTTTATATATGTTTCACATATTATGATCTTGTGCTATAATTCCCAAAGCTGACCTTAGTGACTAAATGAGTTCTTACTCAAGAATGGACACCACAGCTGAATGAATTCAAGGACAGCACAGAACTCAATATTGTCCTTCAGTAGCTGCAAAAATGTCCCGGTGTACTTAATTAAGATGCAGATTAACTATGTTCTTTGACAACAGTTTTGTTTGTCCTTGCACTTAAGTTTCTTTAGTACAGCGCCTTTATGACTTTGTCTCACGGACTGGAAAAATATGAATAAAAGCAAGAAATAGTTTACAAATTCCTACCTGTGCACTCATTGCACATTTTGTCCAGAAAGGACCCAGCTCTGTGCGTGTTCAGGTCAGCATCACAGAGATTATTAACAAGAATTATTAAGGATTGCCACACTTGTCACGTGTGAGACAGTTGGCAGGAAAGTTATTGGAAAGAGTTGGTACCTTGTGCTCCACATACGTTGTTCAAACCTTTGTCATCTTAACACGTTCATGCTCTTGAGAGACCAGGTGTCAGCACCCACAGCAGGGCCCCAGATCGGGGTAGAACGGACTTCACACACATGCATGCAGAAAAAAAAAACAATAAAACAGAGCTACTCAACCCCTCAGTGCGTCATCCATACGTCTGTGCAAACAGGATGTGGGAGGATAGAAGGCGTCCCGTGGGGGAGGTTTTCTAGTGCGCCACTCTCCCTGCCGTCCTGTCCTCACCCTCTCTGCAGGCGTAGAAATAGACATCTCTCTGGCCCCGTACAAGGCAGGAGGTCTGCCTCTTACATAACCACACTTCTAAGCTGAGGCTGTGCAGCAGGGCTTGCCAGGGCTCTAATCGGAGCTGTGGGGCTCCGGTGGCTTTCTCTCGGGACTGTGGGGGATCCCTGGGCTAGAATGCAGCAGTGAAGGGGGGTGTAAGGGTGGGGTGGAGGGTAATGTTGCGATGAATGGCTCTGTCTTTGTGAATGGCAGGAAGATAATCCTCTTTCATTCAAAAAAAAAAAAAAAAAAATTAAAAAATACATTTGAGTTAGTAGCTAGCTGCTACAGTAACCTTAGACCAGGTGCAGGGCAGGGTGCAGGTTGTTGTCACATTTTTTCTTTGTTGTAGCACTTGCTGAGTTCTGAAATTCAATCTCCGTGTTTATAGCAAGGCTGTGGAGTTGCAATTTATGTGTGTCTTGTGTCCAGCAGTACCAGGACACAAATATGCAGGGTGTGGTGTACGAACTCAACAGCTACATGGAGCAGCGTCTGGACACTGGAGGAGACAACAAACTCCTGCTCTATGAGTTGTGCAACATCATCAAAACAGGTAAAAGTGATCGAGTGTACAGATCCCCTCAGCTTCAGGTCACGTCACACTGGTCACACAACCCAAAAATGATACTGACAACATCCATTTTTATTTTGAGAAAAAAAGGTGATTGTGTTTGTTGCTGTGGTGAACTTCAGCCATATGCTACTTTAATAAGGGAAACATGACATGAACATCAAGAATTATTCATGAATGTCATAGTTCTTCTCACCGTCCAGGTTGGCAAACCCAAAATCAAACTAGTGACTGAAGGATCTAAAAAACAAGAAAATCGTATAATTAAACAGTCTGTATAATTTAAGAACAATCATCAAACAGGCCCAGGACTTTATCCTTCAAACCCTTACACAGTCTGACATGTTGCGTCATATTCATTTGTAATCATGTTGTCAAAGAGTCCAACCAAAGGATCATTTCACCCTAACCACACTACTCATTAACTTCTTGATCATCTGTGTATTCTCCACCAGTCTCCCTGTCATCACATTGTATGATAACATGACCCATATATTAGTGTGAAATGGGACTGGAAGGGCGGACTGGGAATGAGATGAACTGGATGGCAGTCAAAGCCCTCGGTCAGAGTGGCCTCATTGTTATGTGGGACATTGTTAATAGATTGTTATTGGATTGTAACTGGACTGTTGTCTCCTTGTCACGCTCAGGTATACCTGCGATTTATTGTTGGACAGCATGAGAGAATGTAACACAGACATACACTGACAGCTAATTGTGACCTGCATGTCTCTTGTTTCTACAGCAACAAAAGCTGATGGATTTGCACTTTACTTCTTGGGAGAATGCAACAATGTAAGTGCAGAGGACGTTTACTGAATGCAGTTTACATACGAATGCATTTGTGTGCATGTATTTGACATTTTCTTCCTTCATTTCTGTCTCCCTCTCTGTTCTCCTATGCTTTTCAATAGAGTTTATGTTTGTTCACTCCAACGGGGGCTAAGGATGGCCCTCCAAGCCTCATCCCCTCCGGCCCCATCGCATTTGGGACGACCATTGCCGCTCATGTTGCCAAGACTCGCAAAACACTGCTAGTAGAGGACATCATAGGGGTAAGGCTGTTTCCTTGCAAGCAGTGCAGATTTTCCCATCGTAGGAATCTAAGAGCTCACTGCATAGCTGTGATATTTGATTGCAGATCTCTTAAACATACATCTATTTTATATAAATCACCACCTGGTCCAATGCAGTCAGCACCGTCAAGCCAAAAAATATACTCATACCTATACAATGTGAATTTAACAAATTCAAATTACCTACATAAACTTACATCCAGTCAGAGCACAGAAATGTGTAATGTAGCAAAGTTGGTAAATCAAACTTACCAAATACTGTTTGAAATATGGCAAACTCTAAGCTCCAAGAGCTCTAAGTCCAGCTGTCTAACAATGACACAATAGTGATTTCAACAGAAACAGTTCCACATCAGTGGCAGCCATCTTGGTCGCTCATGAAAATGCCTCACTGGCCAAAAAGGCCGTGCTCTGTATCAAATCTGGCCCATATTAGATAAACGATTGTGACGGGCCCAACCGGATTCAGTTTGGATGGAAATCTGTCTGAACGCGAGGGTGACCAGGCACATCTGCCAGAGCAAATAAAACATGAGCTTGCAGACTCAGCAGGTTTCCAGGCTAGGGGGACTCCTGTTTAGTCCTGCATCTTTTACAGTGCTCTGCACTTGCGCACTGCAGCGCTTACTTAATAAATGATGGGGGACTTTTCCTACTGAAGGCCTGGTGTCCTCATTCAGACTTCAGGCTGTGAACAAGGGGAGATGTCCAAGAAAAAGCTTGCAAAAGCTCTGGAAGGTTTTACAAATTCAAGAAAATATCAGAGAAGGTGCTCTGTGGTGAGAAATATCCAAGTCTCAAAAAAGGACAAATTGAAAATAAAAGCTAAAATTCTTCACCATGTCCCGCTGAGGGGAAATGTTACAATTTGTCTTATTTGTCATCTATATATCTTAATGTACCAGCGACACTAACCTGCTCTGTTAAACCTTCATTGACCTGTGTGTTGCAGGACGAGCGCTTCCCCGACGGCACAGGGCAAGACTCAGGGATCCATGTTCACTCTGTCCTGTGCCTCCCCATCCTCACTGCCATCGGGGACCTCATTGCCATCCTGGAGCTGCACCGGCACTGGGGCAAGGAGCCGTTCAACCTCAGCCACCAGGAGGTCAGTCTGACCCAGACAAAACACACCAAGAGTGGGAAGCTGGAGCAAGGCTCACAGAACTACAGTTAGCCTGGTATTCACCTTAATCTGGATCTGTTTAAGATCTTTAAGATTTGTGGGGGTTCAGTTCATTGTGGTAAATACTAAATAATGCTGTTTGTCTCAGAGGACCTTCTTCTTGGTGCTAATGAAATACATTCTGTAAAATGGTAGTTCAGTGAGCTAGAAAATTGCTTAACAAACAGGTTGATTAAGCAAGTATAGTCACAGAGAAGTACTGAACTTAACTTGATCATTTTAGCATTTTTTTGTTAAATCTTAAGCAGAAAGTCACATTTTATTTAATTTATTTAAACACGTATCAAATGCTGTAACACACCTCTGACATATCACCAACTTTTAAGGTGATATGGCTGTTGTGTCTGCAAATAGCATTCATTTTGAGTACAATAATTGAATAGTCACTCTACTGTAGCTCTGCTTTGTTTTACAGTTATAGGTAACATCTGGCTCTTTGGAGTCTAAATGTTATAATTTGATAATTGCAAACCTTGTCTGTATTTGGTGCTGGGCAGGTAGCATACAGTGTGTTTATGAGAAAAAACATTGACACATTAACACATTTAAGTTGCTCGTCATAAAAACAAAACAATGCACTGAAAGATGCACAAATGCTTTGTAGAGCCAAGAGGGGCTGCTGAGTCATGTGATAATTGCTGAGTCATGTGATCATTGTCACTAGGAGCGCCCTCTTTCACATTACACAGCAACTCTTTTTCTTAAAAAAAAATCTATAGTGCAGCTTTAATATCGAATTGGTTCACTTTTAATCAGCAATACAAAACACAGGGATGTAGCAGTGTTACGGGTTTGTGTCTGTTTCTTCTCAGCTCTGAATCTGAAAGCTAACTGGCTTTTTTTGTGATTATGAGACTACCTGAATGAAATACAAAAAAGTGTACAAAAATGTGATAAGAACTGATCAAACTTGAAAATGTGTTATAAGTTGTGTAAATTGTGTAAAAATACAGAATTACAGATATAGAGTATAGAAAGCTTCTCTTTCTTTTTCAGGTTGCAACAGCTAATTTAGCCTGGGCATCGGTTGCCATTCATCAAGTACAGGTGAGCAAACTTCCACAGGGGACTGGTTTGATTTTAAAATTGCATCTTGTAGTTTATATACTGTACTATAACACATCACTAAAGACGTGGAACGTGGTAAAGCCTACCCGTCCCACTTATTTTGCTCTTGGGTGACTTTGTTTGTTCTGGTTCTGCACTGGTGTTTTTAATGGGGAAATCCACTGTGTACAGGAACTAGGTTGTCACTGGGCCCAGTCCAATCAACTAAGCCATAGATTCAACAAACAGCTCCCGTTAGACGTCATTACGCCCCAGTGCTGTTTTTATACGAACAGATAGAATAACACCTCAGAGAAGCAGCGTCCCACTGCAGCGCTGGCCACAGTGGACCTCTGAGCTTCAGCGAGCGGTGCTTCACTGCAGCACCACACTGCACTCCTGGGTTAGCTGCTCACTGCAAAACACTCTGTTGTTACTGAAACTCATGTCGGTGGCCAAGTGTGTAGGCAGCAAGTTGGTTTGTTTACAGTACACGCAGGATGCTGCATGTGTACTGTGAGAAACACGTGGTACGTCTTGAGCGCCAGGTCACAACCTATTTTTCTTTGTTTCTAGGTGTGCAGAGGCCTCGCCAAACAGACTGAGCTCAATGACTTCCTACTAGATGTGTCAAAGTAAGAGCTGCTGTTAGGACAGTTTATCTGACACTAAATGAGTGCTGATGAAAACATATTGAAAGTGTATTTTAACCATGCTCTTATTTTAGTGTAACAAAGTTAAGATATGGGCTCTAACGTGAGTTAGTGTCTCATTTTTTTCTCGTATAAGATCAACCGTTAAATAAAACTTTTTTTGCCCACACAATAGAAGAAATAACTGCATTTTTAGGCAACGTAGCTTTCATGTCTTGAATGTGAACGTCATCAGAGCTTTCCATTTGTCAAACATCTCAATGCGCCATTTCTTCTTTTCGCACAGAACATACTTTGATAACATTGTGGCAATAGATTCTCTACTTGAACATATTATGGTGAGTGTGATTTCTGCAAGTATGTGTTCATTCACATTGTCTTCAAGGCTACACATCCTGGGAGTGTGTGTTAGGTTATGTCAGTAATAATGCTGCTGTAATCCAGATATGCACAGGCTATCTCGATACCTGAGGCACTGCTAATGTTTCCTGACAATACATGCTTGTTGGAATTATTAATAGGTACTAATTTTAATAATAGACATACTGCTTGTCATAATTATTATTCCAATTGTTCATTATCATAATATTAGATACATAAACATTCTAAATAAGTTTAAATATATGTTTAAACTTGGCTCAACCTTAAATAGTGTTTTTTTTTCTTCAGCTTGCAATATGTGATCTAATTTGCATATCTAAAACAAATGTGATCTTGATAAGTGCAAAACAACATGGTTTTCCTGTTTCTTTCACTGAAACCCACCTCTATGTTTGTATTGTGTTTGTATTTTGTTGCCTTGTGACTGTGGTGTCAGCTCAGGTCATTCAAGTCATCTGAAATGAACTGGAATGACCTGTAGTTATACTGTGTGTGTTTATGTTACTTCTCATTTACATTTAACTGTTCCATCAAAAAAAAAAAAAACTTTTAAAACTGCAGTTATGCATCTGATTTAATAAAGTTGCAGGTGCTAGATGTATTTTTCAGTGTTTTTTTTTTTTTTCAGTTCTTTCAGACTCTCATGTTGCTAATAAAGTTCTGTCCCTGGTGTTGTTTTGCAGATATATGCAAAAAACCTGGTGAATGCTGACAGGTGCGCACTCTTCCAGGTTGATCACAACAACAAAGAACTGTACTCTGACCTTTTCGATATTGGGGAAGAGAAAGAAGGCAAACCTGTCTTTAGGAAAACCAAAGAAATTAGGTGTGTATGATTTGCCATTTTCTCTTACAGTGTGCTAAATAGCTCATTTCATTTTGACAGTGTCTGTGTTCTTCTTTAGTATTAGCCTATTTTGAAGGAGCAGAACAGTTTAAGCTACACACATCTCCACACATCCAAACGTATGGCCTGCACCTGAAAGCTTTATTCACCAGAGTGTACAGTAAACGAGTCTTCTTGTGACAAAGACAGCTATTCCAATAATAGAAAATATATAAAACAGGGGTAAAATTAATGACCTGCTGATTTTTAACTATTTTGAATATTCTTTTCTTTCATGTCTATTTGTGCAGTAAATTATACTTTTAATTTTACTTTTTTTCCTCTTGTCTCTTCCCTCCCTTTTCTAGGTTTTCTATAGACAAGGGAATAGCTGGCCAAGTGGCTCGGACAGGGGAAGTCTTAAATATCCCAGATGCCTATGCAGACCCACGGTTCAACCGGTAAAATTTCACAGACCCTGTGATAAGCCTTTTTTTACTTATCTTCTAATATCTGTGATTATTGACAGTTTAATTAACTTTGTTGAAGTTGTCTTTGCTTACTTGTCTTGTATTTGGGATAAAAGCACTAGTTACTGTATTACACCAGGAGTTTAAGACATGTTGCGCTTCTTATGTGTAATTCACGTCTTTCTCAAGCTGATGTCTCATATTTTCGTATGTCTTCCTGAACAGAGAGGTGGACCTTAAAACCGGCTACACCACGCGGAACATCCTGTGTATGCCCATCGTGAGCAGGGGGACCGTTATAGGTGTGGTGCAGATGGTGAACAAGCTAAGCGGAAGTGCCTTCACTAAAACTGATGAGAACAACTTTAAGATGTTTGCTGTCTTTTGTGCTCTGGCCTTACACTGTGCAAATGTGAGTACTCACTGATCTGAAAACATAAACCATGCTCTGTATGTCTGTCTGCGCAAGTCTGCTCTTTATCTTTTGCAGTGTAGATAGATGACGTGAACATTATATAACACCTCATGGCCATGAATACTCGATCCTGATTGGCTTATTTTCAGATAACTGCAAATGTGACGTAGGGGCTTCATCCTCGTCCTAAATTCATACTTACAGCTGGAAGGCTTGTTTCATCTGTTACTAGGCTGTGGGTTTCCCTATTTGTCAGAGTAGTCATTTCATTTTTCCTCCAAGGTTGACAAATATAGTGCCAGCTGCTTCTATTTAAAGTGTGCATTGCTCCAAAATATGGATAAAAACTTATTTCTTGGCAGTGATAATCAGCCCTTACATGGAACACACAGACGTTTCATAAATCATGCTAACTTTGGAAGCTTGCGTTGTGTGGTCCGTCTGTCAGAGCCTCTCTCTCTCTCTCTCTCTCTCTCTCTCTCTCTCTCTTTCTCTCTCTCCCTCTCTCTCTCTCTTTCTCTCTCTCTTTCTCTCTCTCTCTCTCTCTCTTTCTCTCTCTCCCTCTCTCTCTCTCTTTCTCTCTCTCCCTTCCTCTCTCTCTCTCTCTCTCTCTCTCTCTCTCTCTCTCTCTCTGCGGGGCCTGACTCACCATCATCTCGTGCGACAAACTTACGCAGGAGTAGCGTCACAAAGTTGGTTTTAAAATTGATGAGGCATGTTAATATTTTAAGACAAGCAAGTCTGCATCCGTCCACTGACAGGATTTATGTTTAGCTGTAATTTATGCCTCGCGTCTCTAGGAAACTCACTTAGGCCCAGCTCCTGATTTATGGTGATTTATGGTGGAAGGTGTGAGGCTTGGAGCATGTACCTGACTGTCTTAGTCCTGCCTGCCTGCCTGCCTGCCTGCCTGGGACAGGGACAGGGATAAGAAACAGATGTGGAGACACTTTTTGGAGACACACAGATAAAATATGATACAGGACTGTAGCGGATGGCTTAACTTTGCCTGACCCTTTTGGAAATCCCAGCAATGATACTTAAAGAATTCAACAGAAGATGATATTTATAGCACTGGAGTGTCAGCATTTTAAAGACTAATTCCTGTTCTCTGATTTTCCCATGCCTCTCTGCAGATGTACCACAGGATCCGGCACTCTGAATGCATTTACAGAGTGACGATGGAAAAACTGTCTTATCACAGCATCTGCACGTCAGAAGAATGGAAGACCCTTACCCAGCTCAACCTCCCTGCACCCATTTATAAAGAGATCGAAACGTAAGTGGTGCAGATTCAGAGCAGTGTCACGGTCACTATCTCTGCAGTGACCCTGAGTGTAGTTGGTCTACAGCCACTTGTCTGTGAAAGGGACGATGACAGAGTCCAGACCAGGGCGAGTCCCCTCATGTGTCCCTCTGTGTGCTGTACATGCTAATTTAAGACTCTCCTCCCATCTCTTTACGCCCTCCTCCTCCAGGTTCCACTTTGACATTAATCCTTTTGAGGAGATCTGGCCTGCTGTCTTTATCTACATGGTTCATAACTCCTGTGGAAAGACCAGGTGAGGTGTCACTGGGCCATAACGATTTCAGTGTCAGTTCGTCAGCAAAGATTGTGATGATTCCTTGTTAATCATCCTTTCTTTCCGTGCGTAGCTTTGAGCTGGAGAAGCTGTGTCGGTTCACCATGTCTGTACGGAAGAACTACCGGCGTGTGCCCTACCACAACTGGAAGCACGCAGTGACGGTGGCACATTGTATGTACGCCATCCTGCAGAAAGCCTCTGGGATGTTCACAGAGCTAGAGGTCTGCTCCTTATTGGGTCTGGGTTTTACTGCTCCAAGACAAAAATAAATTAAATTAAAAGTGTCTTTGGTCCTTTTCTTCATTTTTTTTCTCTGTCTTCTCATTGTGATTTACAGAAAAAGGGTCTGTTGATAGCCTGTCTGTGCCATGATCTGGACCATCGGGGGTACAGTAACACGTACCTGCAAAAGTTTGACCATCCGCTGGCAGCTCTGTACTCCACCTCCACCATGGAGCAACACCACTTCTCTCAGACAGTCTCCATCCTGCAGGTAGAGCTCCACTATGCAGACCTTTATTGACCTTCATTTAAATTATAATATTCAGTATCAAATGATGTGATCTGCATAACATGTTTTGACCTTTTTTATTATTTAAGCGCATCAGAATATCACTCGCTTACGGGCAGACGGTAGGGAAAAGAGAGGGAATACTGCACAATATCACAAAAATGGTGCCATATTTGGACAAACTTCATCAGCAAAGCAGAAAACAGGCCATGACAAGTGGCCATTTAAAAACATAGTAAAGTGATGTCCTCAATATATGCCAATGGCAGCCTCAAAAACTCATATTGACCACAGGGCTTACTTGCAGCTTCATCTGAATTGGATTAAATTTGTAGTTTTTACTTTATGTTTTATCTCTCAGTAAAAGACACCTTCTCATTTGCATGCATGCCAGTAGAAATATTAAATCAACATATAATTTCTAGAAAATTAATGCTTACACACATGCACACTGTTAATCCACTGAAAGGAACATATGATTTAGTTCTGTGTGCCCTCTTGTGTAACCTCCAGGATCTGCTGGCAGGCCTTGAACCCTGACATGATTGTGAGATTACAACCTGTTGTAGTCTAGCTGAGCTGAACGCCTCATAAGTGGAGCTTTTGCTTTTTTATTGATCTCTTTGTTTCTCATAGCTGGAAGGGCACAATATTTTCTCCAACCTGAATTCCAGCGAGTACGAGCAGGTGTTGGAGATCATCCGGAAGGCCATCATCGCCACAGACCTCGCCCTGTACTTCAACAACCACCAACAGCTGACAGAGCTTCTGACATCACACGCGCTGGACTTGAACAACCACTCACACAGGTCAGGTCACAATAACTCACACTGGTCCACAGGTCAGGTCAGGACCATATCTGGATCTCACGGCATCACAAAGAGAAACACGGACCTGGTACATTGAGCTTTTCCGCATGGCTATAACGTGGCTTTGCTCCCCTTCAGGGACCGTGTGATTGGTCTGATGATGACAGCATGTGACCTGTGTTCTGTTACCAAGAAATGGCAAATCACACGACTCACAGCCAACGACATCTATGCTGAATTCTGGGCTGAGGTACAGTGGGATAGTGCTGGAGTTGAAACAGTTTTACAGTACAACAGACAGATCTCTGTTAGTACTGCTAAAAACAAACTGTCCTACAATTTATGAGGCACAAAATGTGGTGTGGTGGCCAGAAGTTTGCCACAGTCCGCAAAAATAATTATTATTTTGTTCATCAGGGAGACGAGATGAAGAAGATTGGATTGCAGCCGATTCCTATGATGGACAGAGACAAGAAAGACGAGGTTCCTCAAGGCCAAGTAAGACCAGCACTTTTACACACTACGTACTTACTCTCGACCTCAAACACACCTCAAATGTTTGAAATTTCTCCATTCTGAGTGTGTAGAATAAATACGGAGGGTAGCTAGAGTTAAATAGATAAATAAGAGTTCAACGTTTGAACCTGTGTCCCATTTATATTTTAACAAACAAGGCCTGCCAGGAACTCTTAACAGTCAGCTACTGTAATAATTTAATTAAGGGTATTTCATAATAGTATAACAATGTAATCATTTTGTTTTTATTACACATAATGGCCATATATAACATTTTTGAAATAATAATGAAGCAAACAAAACTGAAAAGAGACTTACTTCCACCCGCACAGATGTTTTCACTTATTAGACCTCTTCTCCAGTCTATGTGGGCGTGTACAGACTGTTGACTGACAGCTCCTTCCCTCTCTTCTTGGTTCTGTAGCACCTGTTTGGGGGCGTGACAGTTTATACAATTATTTTTATTGGTACAGTTTGTTGACATCATCTAATTTCCAGCTTGGTTCCACCCACCTTCAACTGACTAAGAGCTCTAATCAGCCAAGTAATTGAAAACACCTGTGTGTGTTTGTACAGGCCATTACAGTAATTAATATACTGTATGTGAGTCACCAAATAAGCAAATCACAGGCACAAGCTCTGAGCTACTATTTTAAATACTTTTCAGAACTGTTGGAGGTTTATTAGTGTCCCACTGTATATTTTTTGAGCATGTCTGAGATTTTACACACATGTTCTTCGTGGCCTAAGGATCATCAAACAGAATAGCATCATAAAAATGTTAACACAAACTGTATATAAACCTGCTTCTTCTGCCGAATCCTTTCTGATGGTTTATTTTTTGTCTTTTCTTCAGGTGGGATTCTACAACGCTGTTGCAATTCCATGTTACACGACCCTAGCAGAGCTTTTCCCTCCATCCAGTCCTCTTCTAAAAGCCTGCAAGTGAGTATTAGTAAGCTACAGTTGTAAAGGAAGAGAGTAAAAGAGTCTCGTCCTTCACTGTGTGCGACAAAAAGCCAAGCAAGAGCCGACAGAGAACATATTCAGGGTATGTGGTGAGGAATATAAAAATGTAATAGCTGTTGGTGTTGTAATTCTACTCTTTTTGTGAAACACGTCAAAATCCTAAAACAATCAAAGAACTTCTTTGCACGGTCGTGCTGATTTCACATCTAATATGGTCAATAAATGCACTGACAACAGCCTGCGACAAGTTATGTGTGTACTGGCCTCATCTGACCAGCAGCCGTTAGCCAGACAAATAAGATTAGAGGTGATAAGTAGGGTGTGTGTGTAAATGTGTGGTGTACACATTCCAAGCGTTCCGCTATAAATACAAACAAAAGACGCACACATGCTACTGTACTGATATTAGAATAAACAAACTTGCTGGAAACATATTCAACACACTGCAGTATAGAGTACAGTGTACTAACAGGAAACAGTTGTTCTGACTAATTCAGTGCGTGTGTGTGTGTGTTTGGATTGTGTGACATGCACATGTCCCCATCCCTCCAGGGTAACCCGCTGGTTTTTAAAATGCTGTGACCTTGGGAATGCAAACAAAGTAAAGCAGTGTAATATTTAAGTCCCGGCTGTACGTCAGCACCGGGCTCTGGGTGGGCAGCAGGCCTAGACCCCGTGGAGCCCGGCTGCTTTTTGTGGGATCTGCCACAGATGTGTAAACTGCATCAGGCTGGCTAATTGAATGGAATGGCAGCAAAGGGCAGCACTTTCTGCACTCTTATGTCAGGCTTGATTATAGCGCAGAGGGGAGTGGTTACCTTCGTGACGACAAGAACTGATGGGACCGCTACTGCAGATGACTAATGAATTACACTGCTGCCTAGCTGTGGTGTTTTGATTCGGTTTGATACAGTTTTTATATTGTTTCGATTTGTTGACATTTAATATGGATCTCATCAAAACCATATGGATCGTGTTGATATTTCTGGCTTAACAGCTGCCTCTAACAATGTCCATACCAGTTTTAGCATCAGATGCACACCCTTGTGGCGGCAAAGTGTTATAATGCTGTGTGCTAACTAGCTAGCCCCATCAATAGCTACAGTGTGGTGCATTTCATTTTCATTCAACAAGAACAGCAGCGGTACCAAACCTGAGTACATATATCTGATAAGAGCTTCATCGAAAGACCATTAATGTAATTAGTATTTAAAGGAAAAATCATTCACATTGTGTTTTGTTTTAAATAAATAAAATAAATTGTCTGATTCATGCTGATATGATCTTGAAGTCTTTGCACTAAGAAATTAAATGTGTGCGTAATCCATGACATGCAGTGTCTGAATCTGATGGCGGTGTTTTGTCTCTGCAGGGACAACCTGGGCCAGTGGGAGAAGATATCGCGAGGAGAGGCAGAGGACATCGTGCCCAGCCGGCCTTGTGATTCAGGCCCAGTCAAGGTGGACAACTGACTACCAAAGGGGTTGCTGGCCCACCAAAGGAATACAACCTGAATCCTGCCATGGACCTGGTACTCTGTAGGGGGGAGAACCCACATCCTGTGTTAACAGGAGACAGATCAGCTAAAGGCGACTTGACTTTGAAAAACACACAGTTACCTCATTGGGTGACGGAGGTGTCAACACTGACGGTTTCACCGATCCCACAGACTGACAGACAGCCGATGGGGAGGGACTTCAACCCATCACCCTATATCCACTCAGCTTGGGAATTCATTTGGTAGAATGGACTTGTGCCGTTTTGGTTGTTTTATTTTAGCTATTTTATGTTATTTTATGACTTGTTTTTTATTTGAGCTGATTCTTTTATGGTCTTGTATTTGCAGAGGCCTTACTCTGAACCTTTCACAGGCTAGAATATGTGAAATCTTGTTGTCGGTTCAGGCTTTTATTTTAAAATGGTACTGTTTGCCTTCTGTGGTAGGTTTATCGTACGCGCACTACTTTAGCAAGGTATTCCCAGAGACAGAAGGAATGTGTAGAGCAGATGTATGATGTAATGCCACCTTACTGAGAAGGTGGACGTCAGAATGTTTTTTTTTTATTACTTTTTGAGCAAAAATCCTTTGCAGTACTTGAATAAAGACATACAGCCTATTCTAGGTGGAGATGGCAGAAATCCCCCGCAGCAAAATTCTACAAAACATGGACAAACTGTGACAAGAGGAGTTAAGATAATGTTGACACTTGTGAATACAGTCACAAGAGAGTCATAATGTTTCTCCCTGAAGTGGACCCCACAGCACTGCCCCTGGCCCCCATGACATTTGGGAACCTGCTGCATAGTACTTTCCTCTGATTACAGAATCAGATCCCAGACCAGCAGTTACAGTGATGTTAGTAAGATGGAAAATGAGCGTGATGTACACATAGCATCCCTTTGACATCAGTTACAGTGAGCCAAGACTGCATACAATCTAATTTCCACTCATAACAATCTTCACGCCACTATCGCATCATAAATTATTTTACACTACAGTCTGGTTCCTCTTCATTAAACAGTAATCATTTCTTCAACCATGAATAAAACACAAGTAAAATGAGGATAATGCACTAGTTGGCTAAGTGTCCTAGGTTTATTAACAAACTTTTTACATGTTACTTAATGTCCAAACAGCACCCTCATTTATGTCACATTAAGCCGTGAATTATTGAGCTTTAAATTAAATAAAGGGTGAAGGGTGGAGTAATTTGTAGCCTATACAGTCTCTCTTTGTCAAAGATAGGTGTTCTTGCAGGTTCAAATCTGTTTACGCTGAACACACATTTTGCTGTTGATGCCAGGCACAGCAGCTCAACAGACTCAAAAGCAGCCAGCTTTATATTTTCCCCGTTATGACAAACCTGTTAAGCTTAAGTGCATCACATGTCTATCTCTGGGATTGCAACTCAAAAATGTTGGTTGACTTATATCAGGTGTGTCGCAGAAGTTCCCCCTCACATCCACGACCTGTCGATGGAAAGAAATCCTCCTCCTTTTATGCTGGCTCTCCAACATCATGCAAGGGGGTACATTTAGACCCTCCCAAATGAGTTTCCGAGATCTTCCAACCAGACAAATGTTTTGTCTGAAACTGTCATTCCAGTGGACATGGTCCCTTCAAGACTGAAATTACCGCTCAGATAATTTGTTTTTACGACTGGTACTGTGGCCCCCTCCAATGGTGTGAATGTATACCTTGATGAATGTTTTGTTGATTGCAGATCCTCGGTGGTGGCAGTTTTCCATGATGTGCTCTGTCTTACTTTTCAGAATTGCTTCCAGTAAGCTTCAACCAAGAGCAACAATTAGCATGCACCTAAACTGAAGTTTATATATAATTTTGCATATACAGTAATAGGTGTATACTGTGTACAATCTAGGAATTAGTTTGTACAGACTGAGATGTATGCTCTGATGGTGCTAAACTGAATGGCAGTCATGCACTTTCCGACTGAGTGTGTACACTGTGTGTGTGTTTGTATGTGAGTATGAGTATGATGTGTGTGTGTGTTTGTATGTGAGTATGAGTATGATTTGTGTGTGTGTGTGTGTGTGTGTGTGTGTGTGTGTGTGTGTGTGTGTGTGTGTGAGTGAGTGAGTGAGTGCGAGTGAGAGAAAGCTTCTGACTGTCCCCCCCACCCCTCCAACCCCACCTGAGAACATGGTTAAGTCCATAACACTGCACTGTCCCTTCTACTTTTCAGCACCAGTTATATCCCATTGTCTGCACTATGTTTAGCTTATGATCTTTATCATTATTATTATTATTATTGATGATTATTATTATTGCTATTATTACTATTGTTATTTTCTTAATTAGAGTTAAATTTAAATTAACTTATATTTTTTATACAGAGAAAAATAATGTTGGCCTTTTTGTTTTGTACAAAGTAAACATTAAGATAAATAAACAAAACGGTCTAGACATGTTACTGTTACCCAGAATAATTGCGGAATGTCTCAACTGTAAATGTAAGAGCAGTAGCCCAAATGACTTTTATTAAATACCTGAAAAACACATCTGTGTGTTTGAATCTTATTTCGCTGTTGTGAAAATTTGTTGCTCACTGTTGTTCTGCTGCAGAGAGTGATGGTGTTACACATCTCAAATTAGAGTTTCTTGTAAATTATCTCATTTCACTGATTTACTTCTGATACATTCATTACTTCTTTTGCCCTTTGAGCTGTTGTTATCGTGTACCATCTTATGATCATCAGGAATACAGTGAAAAGATGAGAAACTTACTGCTGCACTAAGAGTTTAGATGCAGTGTATAATGGGAATCATATGGTCTTTGATTGATAAAATTTATGTTTAAACACCCATCAGGCATTTATATGATTCTTAAATCACCACGGGAACATTACGTAATCTGTGACATTTATCTATTTTGACTCAGGAGGCTCTATAATCACAATTACTGACTGTCTAAAGAGATGCTAGCTATTTTCTTATGAAATTCTGGAAATTAACTTTTTTTCATTCAGACAGCAGCAACGCATCCTCAAACTTCAGTGTGCTTCTCCACTGCATTGTTTTATTTAACATCATTACATCAAGCGTTAATGGAGCACACAAGGATTCAAATGAATGCAAACTCCACTGTATGGCCCCGCTTGTTTCAGTGAAGCATAACATGTTACACTGTTTCTTCCCTCATGCTCAGCTTTGCCATCTGGATGCTTTCCTATTCCGACCGTTCAAGCCCTGAGGCAGAGTTTCACTCTCCTTCTCCTCCTCTCTCTATCTTTTGCTCTGTAGGCTACGCTCAATGCTGTCTGTTTATTTGTACACTATAACCCAATTATTGTGAATAACCAGATTAAGATAATAGTTTGATTAAAGCATTTACATGAGCTTGGCTGTAACCAGATTTAACCAACAACCAGTTTGCATGATTTGTCTGGTAATTAAAGGATTTGTGGCAGCCCACAGGAAACATTTGAGTGTCACAAAATAAGAAAGTCTGAGGAAATAGAGGGAATTTGTCGGAGTATTTTCTTTACTGTTCTGTTGTTAGCAGTCAAACTACTTTTCATTTAGAGTCATGTAGTACTATTTCTGGCTTGTGACTCAAAACAAATCATTCATAAAGTCCAAATCTGATCAGATGAACCCAGATGCTATCTGTAACATCACCAGCAACAATGATGCATCTGCTGACTTGCAGACTGCTTCTGCAATCTTAGAGAAATAAAATAAATAAATAAATAAATAAATAGAAATGGCACTAGTATGACGCAGATGATTAACATGAAACCTGCTGCACTGGTTCAGCCTCTTAATATATTATATTAATATTTAAGAAGAGCTTTTTTAGACACCATGAGACAATTTTCCACACAATACTAGCTCATAAATGCATAATGCTCAACACAATATAATGGATAGGACAGCAACGTAGAGTAGAATTGGATCATGGAAAGGATATAGGCTTAAATGAGATGGGAAGCCCTTACTTTCCTTTGCTCATAGCTATCTTCAGTTCTTCCAATCCGCCCCTGCTTTGAAATGAATCCAACATTAATGTTCACTTTACACTTTTTATGGTCAGCTGCCTAACCCTCCATAGCTGCTATGATGATCCACACAGATATTTCTCTCCCTGACAGCTAATACAAACAAATTTCTCTTTTTGTCTGTCTTGCAAGAAAAAAAGAAACCCAGAGGAAGGAAAACATGGAAAGTTAATAAACTAAATGTATCAGTTTGTGATACTAACATACTTGAAAACTCTGAATTTCAAAATAAACTCCACCATCCCTGATTTGTAAAATCATTCCACCTGTGTAATGAATTGCAAGCAGTGATACTTTCATTTAAAATGTCTTTTCATTTTGTAAATTAACGAATAAGCCACAACTGAATAATAATAATGAATGGTCGAGTGCTGCTCTGTGCACTTAATCGTCATCCATTTGCCTCATCCTGTACAAATGAGATGTAGCGCCTCAAAACTCTTGGGTACAATTATTACCGTGACACTGAACGCAACGCAAGCATTACGCGCTTCCATCTCCTTGGCAACCGACTCAAACGCAGCCACTGCTGTGGTCGTGAAGAAAGTTTGTTTTCTGTCGTGACTCCGCACCAAAGTAGGTGAGGTTATTATTAAGGGTATATTCGTGTCTGCTTTGTCACCAAGGTTTAACTTCTTATTAACAACATATTACAATATGTAAACACAGTTTTATATGACCTTTCCTCAGTTTGTTGGCACAAATGTGTGTGTTTAGGACACAACATTGTGTAGTTCATTGTTATTTGAAGTTTAATTGTGAATTACTTTAGATATTTGGATATAAATGAATGCAGTTTACAGAAATGAAATCTAAATGTTGGTTCAATGTATTTATTAGGAACATCACAGTTGTGATGTAGGAAATGTACTGTACTTAAGGGGAGACAGTCACCTTGTGTGACAATAATATGTTTTGTGTCTTCATAGCCATGTCCAACAGCTCGAAGCCAAAGCCCACGTGCTTTGGGAGCGACATCCACAGACTGCTGCTGGCTGCTGAAGCTGGTCAGAAGGTTGATATCCTGACATACTCCTCAGGTCACCTGGGGCCACGCAGCCTGAACCAAAGTCAGCCTCAGAAGGAGAAAAATCAGCCTTTCTGGAATATGTCTCAGAGCCTTGAAGGAACCCCTAACCCTCTGACAGTCCAGCAGACACGGACAAAGACACTGACCTTTGTAAAGAAGAATGAAACCAAAGAGTCTCCCTCTGAGTTCTGCACTGGCACAGCTTTAGTAGAGTCTGGAGTCTCGAGGTCAAGACAAGGTCAGGCTACTGATCGCTCATCACAGGCAGACAGAGGAAAAAATAAAAGTCTTCCTAAGATAGTTTATTGTTCCTCAAACTCTTTGCCGGTCCAGCCGGGGGCCTTTTCCCAGAAAAAGTTTTCAGCTGATCCAGAGGGGAAACAACATTTTTGCCTGAGCCACTCTGACGAGAAAAACCAGCTAGAGACAAAGCAATGGTTTGGCAGGCAAGTCATAGGCAAGCTGGACCCCAGAGCTGGAATAAATGTTGCTGAAATGCATGAGAGGAAGCTAGAAAAGGTGAGAATGGTCACACAAACCATGTCATCACAAACAATACTTTCCAGTATTTTTCATGAGATGGCAATTCTGAAAATGCCCTGTCAACACTCTTGTAGAAGTTGCATGAATAAAGACACCCACAGACTCTCACACACACATCCTAACTTGCTAACGTATGTGTGTGTGTGTGTGTGTGTGTGTGTGTGTGTGTGTGTGTTCCTGTCATACTCAGGAGCTGAAGAAGCTGTCAGCGCAAAGCTGGCCCAGCAGAGACCGCCTTGTGGTGTTCAGTGACGTCTTTGATGATGTATGTGAAGGCTCGCCAGTATTTGGACGCATCCTGAGGGAAATTAAGGTTTTTCCATTTTCTCTGTACCCACTAGCACATTTTTAGTATGTGCCGTCAGACGTATTAGAGCCAAGAGAGAGTGAGTCCCTGGTGTAGCAAGCGGAAGTAGAGCAACCGCTGGAACCTGGTCATGATGCAGCAGGGAGCAGGTCATTAGATGGCAACGGTTAGATTAGTGCTCATTCATAAGAAGCGTCTTAAGGTTTCTTTAATGCACACAATGACTTCGCTTGCTCTGACAACTGCTTTGTATGGTATATTTTGTATTGCAGAATGCACAAGCACTAATAGAATATAAATGAAATTAAACTGATCATTGGTTGATATTTGTTGATTGAAACGATTGTAACGTGTGAGTGAACATAGCTAAATATTTTATACACATGATCTGTACCCGGCAGTCATGTTCATGATTGATGTCTACAGTTGAAGCTAGTGTTAATGAAAATAAATTGAAGTGTGTGATTTTCAGGAATATTTTGATTTGACATAATAAAAAAAATACAGTTTTCTTTTTTCTTTCAGACAGATTATGATTTGTATGTCAACCACCTGATGTCTTCCCAGTCATCACTACAAAACATGGTAAAGCACAATGATCATAATGTATTCAATATAAAGGTAAATAAGAGGAAGATCTGAAGCATGGATGTGACTTTATGGCCTTACTCATGCCGTGTAAGAATTTGTCTTGTCTTGTCTTGTCTTGTCTTGTCTATATATATATATATATATATATATATATATATATATATATAATATCTCTTTTTTGTCTTTTTATATATATATATATATATATATATATATATATATATATATAATTTTTTTTTTTTTTTTACACAGTTAAAAGGGTTAAAGGTGGCCTGTCACTTTTATGGTAGTTTTAGGCTATATTCCCATTAGGAACTGAACTCAGGACTGCTGGCAATGGAATCTTCATTCAGTGGAAATAGTACTCATGTACTCTAACATAGCAGAAAAGTTTATGGGGCTCAGAGAATTGCACATTACAGATACTTAAACTTTCCACCAAAGAAGATGGGGCCTTAGATAGTTTTGCGATAGTCACAGAATAAGAATTCCTGTGGAGCACTCCTGGCAAACAATGTAAGTCTAATTGTTTTATTTATTTATTTATTTTTGTTGTTGTTGTGTTAGTCGCCGAATACTTCACTTAAAGATCTTGGCAATGGCAAAGTAAGAGAAATGGAGTTGGAGGATGCTGAGAAAGAGGTTTCAAGGCTGGAGCAGGAGGCCAGAGAAGCTCTAGAGGAGAATAAACGGTACTGCAAGAATCTATCCAACAAAAAAAAACCCAAACATATGTTCATACTGTCCATTCTCATTAAACCATTCTGTTGTTTTCTAATCTCAGAGTCCGAAATGAATTACAGAATGTTCCAACTATCACAGGCCCAGAGGACAGTGACATGAAGAGTAAGTCTCAAGACTTCATTGGTATACTGTGTCTAATCACTGGTTTCTAATCACTGGATCATCTAAGAGTTTGGTGGATATTACCCTGCAGGGCAACAGCAAATGCTGACTTTTAAATCTCTGGTGTGGACAGACTGAACAAATAATCACTTTGTCATGACAATAAGCATAAAGACAGTTTGTAGTTTCAGCGAGTCGGCTGTGACTTTATAGTGCCTGCAGGAGTGTGTGTATGCACGAGTACAGATATATCACTCATCGCTATAGTGCATTCATGCTTGGTTCCTTTGTGTTTGGACAGATAGATCTCTGTCAGAGCTGCAGGACAGAGGGACCGCCATCGGCTGCACCGCCAGTGTCCAATCCAAGAGACTTCAGGTGGTGAACGTATGGAGGGAGATCCAACAGCTGGAGGAGGAGATTAAGGAGAAGATGGTGTCCACTGCTGCAGCCACAGCCACAGAAAGATCCATCAAAGAGCTAAAGGTGCTGCAAGATTAACTCTGCTTATTATTTTTTGCCTTTGCTCTCTCCATATGCATGGCTGCAATTTTTATTTAGCATTTTTCCCATGTGCTTTCAGACAGAGATAATGAGACTGATAGCCTCAAATGACTGCCTGAGGACCGCCAACAAGGCAAGAGAGTTTGACCTTTCCCCTACCATATCATCATTTTTATAGTATTGTATTTATAAGTATTGCAGTTTTTAATTGCATGTCCTACTGTGTGATAGTGAGTCTTTCTTTCTTTTCCACTTCAGGATCTGACAAACAACATCAACACGGTGCTGAACAGAGAGAAAGCAAGCAAGGCTATAAGACGGTACGTGTTATTTTACATTTACAGACACTTGACTAGGAGACTTGTGACACTTACTTGCTTACTTACTGCTGCTTTCCTGTGTTTTTACCACCAGGATGCTGTGGGAAGAAATAAACTGTGATCTTCAGACAGAGAGCGAATAGCTTCATCAGCAAGTAAACCAGAGGATGATCTCATGAGATGGATGTTTCAAAGTCCGACAGTGCACGCTAGAAAAAGTAAACTGTGCAATAAAATAAAGAAATAAGTATTCAATAGAGTCACATCTTTGACAACCAGGAAGCAATGAGATTACCCTGTCCTTGTCCTAGCCCTTCAGGTTAGTACATATTAAAAAAAATCTCTTTAACACAAGTAACACTGTAGATCATGGCTTAAAGGACCAGGGTGTAGGATTTAGTGGTATTTAGTGGTTTAGTTACTGACTGTATTATATCTGTCAAATTCATGTACTGGAATAAAAAGTACAATATAGCACAACACTTTGAGTAATTGTGTTTTTGTTTGTTCAGCAATCACTTGCACATGTGGTGTTACATAATAGGAGATGTCAGGTTTCACAGTCACCCTGCAGTTAAAGTACAGCTGTGAATTTAACACTTCGCAGATGTTGTTTTAGTGGCCCGGGGCAGTCCAACTGTCACTATGAACAACTTCCACCTTAAGGTGATGTATGAAACTATTCAAATGTTAATAAATTGTTTGAAGTAGAAGACATTTCCTGAATATTGTCTTATTCTGTGCGGCGCTGTGGATGATAATAATTCCACAGAAGATTAGGAGCATAACAAGTCCTCTTATTTCTGACTACAGGAGACAGTCGTAATTACTCATTTGTACAGGCTAAATTAGACATGAGAAGACCTGTGACCACATAAGATGATTCACAGCTGGTATCAGTTGTTTTACAGCGACACTAAAAGGGACACACAAAAAAAAAAATACATCCATAGCTTCAGGATCACGTTACTCCTCGAACACAAGAGGGCAGCAGAGACATGTCAAATAGAGATAATGTCCCGTTTATTTCTACTCTTCCAGTACTGAGGTGTCAGTCTGTGACCTTTATCAAACCAAAGTGAAGATCAGTACAAGTTTGTGATGTCTTGATGTCTTGTCACAGGCTTGAAATACCAGTACAAGATGTGCTGAGTGTTAAAGCGAATAAGAAAAGGATTTTTATTCTAGGCTCAAGTTCCATGTGCCTTTTGAGTCATAAAAATCCAATTGTGTTTGTGAATTAAACTGTGATGAAATTACTCATTTGATGTGCTCAAGAATCACAGAGAATGAGAAGATTAGAGGATTTATCGAAGCTCTCTTTGAATTGATATGGGGGTGACCTTTGCCCCCAACATGAGAGAGTGCTTTGCTGTCTGCTACAGCCTAATCATAGGTCAAAGTCTGCTCTGTAGCTGGCAGAGCCAGTTGCAACTGAGTGTGTTTTTGTCCCTCACTCTCTACACTCTTCTCATCCTGTTAACAACTCCTCGTCTCGTGGAGAGCTTCCTCTGCTTGGATTGTCACCAGTTCAACATCATGCTCCTTCGGACTGTGGTCCTGCTTCTCCTCTGCGTGTCCATGGGCATGTGTGCCACTTTAGCCCACTACCAGGCTAACGAGGAAGAGGCCCCTGCTGTTACAGATGGTGCTTTAGCAGCTGACTCTGTAGAGGCAGATGCTCAAGTGGGTGATTCACCTGCAGCTGAGGAATCTGCTGCTAATTCCATTTTTGGTGACAGTGTACTAAGTAAAATACTTGCCGGGGATAACCCAGCACCTCTCAAACCTGAAGACGATACCCCTGCAGCAGATAGTGAAACGACCAAAGAGCCAGAGACAGACAGTGACAGGCCTGCTGGAGACATCCCTGCTATGGAAGCTCTTAGCAGTGAAGCTGTCACCCACGAGCAACCTTCCCCTAACGAGGAGGAAAAGGAGGGGAATGACATCACACCAGTCCAGACAAACCAGAACCTGAACAGAGCCGTGGCACATGAAGATAACAGTTGGAGCCTCAACTCAATTAGAAATAGTTTCCAGAATGTGCACGGATACTTTGACTCCCTGGTAGAGCTGGTGGGGGGGCACAATGGTGTGTGTCAGTACCGTTGCAGATATGGTAAGAGCAAATCACTTTTATTAGCACACCGTGTTAAGAGTTCTTGCTGATCTGTTTTCAGAAGAGAAACATTTTTATTAGTGTATCTGGTCCACACTAGGTTTTCAAATGATGTGTAATGTAATCTAATGCCTTCTTTGTTTGCTTGGCTTGATTTGAAGTCTGAAATCAATCCCTCTGCTGTCAGTTTATTACATATTTCTACGTATTTTCTACGTATTTCTTGATCTAGGATAGTGTGTTCAGCCGTCAGGCTGCTGATAATGAAACCTGAATACATTGTGCTTATCTGGGAGGTAGACGTACCTACAGTTATGCAATCAATACAGATGTTCTCAAACAGAGGTTACATCTTATCTGTGGAACAACACATACCCAAGAACAGAGATACAGGATGGATCCTTGGTCAGGACAATGTGATAACATGAGTTTGTTGATGTGCCTTCACTTTAGTTTAAGAGTCATAGTGA
This sequence comes from Protonibea diacanthus, assembly GCA_028641955.1. Taxonomy (NCBI): domain Eukaryota; kingdom Metazoa; phylum Chordata; class Actinopteri; family Sciaenidae; genus Protonibea; species Protonibea diacanthus. Next base: position 15,818,136 of record CM053989.1, read on the forward strand.
ACTTTTCTGGGTTTTTTTTGTTTGTTTTTCAGGAGAACTTCCTCAACCTCGCCCCGGCTACCAACCCTCAGAGCCCGACGGCTGCAGCTCCTCTCTGGTTGGATTCCAGGTGAATTCTGCTGTAGGTGGCCTCATAGCACCACAGCCCAGAACTACACCAATAAGATCATATAAGGGAGCCAGAGATGGTCAGAGAGAAATATATCAAAATATAGGTTGTTACAAAATCCAAAATATCCCTCAGATAAACATGCTGAAATAAAATACAATAGAAAACTGAACAAGAACAAAAAATACTGAATATGTGAGTTAGTAGAAATTTGTCAGTCCACTTCAAAGACAAGGCAGGTGAAAACCAGCCACTTCAATTAGTAGCCTATTTAGGATTCCTGCAAAGGAAATCAGTATCTCAACTGGAGCTGAAGAGGGGAAAGTCATTTTAAATCAAGCAAATAGGAGTTTCATCAGCGGGTACACCTCCGGAGAAAGCAAATTCTCTGTCAAGTATAACAGTTCAAGTTACAGTTAATTATATATTTCAAATACAAGGGCCAGAAACACAACTGCAACGGCTGGTCCTGTATTCGTAAAGTATTCTGACACGATGCTCTTTCTTTTGACAGCTCGACCTGGGGATACCTGCTATGACAAAGTGCTGTAACCAGCTTGACATGTGCTACGACACCTGTGGGACAAACAAGTACGACTGTGACTCCAAGTTTCGCTCGTGTCTGCACGACATCTGCTCAGACCTTAACAAGAGTTTGGGCTTTGGGTCGAAGATACAAGGTGAGATATTTGCAGATATTTACCTGTGTACTATGACAACATACAGTACATGGGATGGTATGAATATAACCACCTGAAACACCTCACATACTCTGCCTCTCCTCTCTCTGTTTCTCAGCCTGTGAATCAATGGCAGACACTCTTTTTAACACAGTGTGGACTCTTGGTTGTAGACCTTACATGAACAGCCAGAGGGCAGCATGTGTCTGCGAGGGAGAGGAGAGGGACGAACTGTGACACAGAACGCTATGGACTCCTGGATGACCTCACAGACAAATAACAAAGTCATGGGTATTTCTACAGATTACACCGTATATTTATGGTCTTTTTTGTCAAAGAGGAGATACTTCACAAGAGCCGATTCAGAGCATGGGATTTAAATTACATATAAATGAGGAATGCAAATGAACAGTTTCTCAGGTTTTATTCATAGGCAGGACTAACAAATATTAGGTGTCTGAATATGACTTTCAGAATCTTAATTAATTGCTTATGCATGTTCACCAAACTCCATTTCATTTTAGGCCATTTTTAGGCCTCTATGACTCCATTAACATAAATTACTGTGATGACTCCAAGTGCCTGATGGGAAGGATACTGTAGCTGGATTAATGTCCTCTAGATAGAAGGAGACACAAGATAATTACTATGGTGCATGTGGTTTGTTGTTATTTATCAAGAGTGCTTATCTGCTTCAACCTTAAGTCGGTGTCATGTGAATGTAATGTAATTACAACTATTACGTTTATATTTGATGTAAGTTATTTGCCACTTATTTGTTCTTTTTTTTTTTTAGGAATAAATGCATGACTAATTGCAGTTTAATTGACATGATTAATGCCAGATTAATTGTCAGAGCGACGAAGCGCACGCATATTTTCTAGGCACGGCACATTGATATCTCTTTTCCATCACATTCAAATGCGTGACGCTCTCCCCAGACATCGATTACACCGTATAAATGAGTCAGAACACGTCCATGGATATTCTACATGTATTTCTCAAGTCAGTGACGGTGTGAAATATAAGCCACTTTTTTTTTAATATAAGTCCACTAAATCTTTAAGCTGTAATCAAGCCTGAGAAATGCCAGAAAGTGTGACCTAGAAAAGCATCCTTCATGCTGTAGTTGTTACAAATGAACTGTGGCCCCTCCGAATGATTTCTAATAGAAATGTCATTCACTTTAATGTCAGTAAATTGTGCTGCCAGGCAAAGTGGCACACAGACTTGGATGTATTAGCCAGATTTCAACTAGAGAACTACAGAACTACAGCACTGACACTGAACCTCACACAGTGAAAAAGAAGAATGAATATACTGTATATGCATGTATATGATGAGTACAGCACAGCCAACTGCTCTGTGTGTATCTGTTTGGTGTTTTACATGCCAAATAAACTGCAATACTCAGTTCTGGTTTAATTTAAGTGTTACTCTGCAAATGTAGTTTTTTTCTTTTTGGTGTGTTTTTGCTGTTTGTGTTTTATGTTAGTGTCATGGCTCAGGCAAAATGAAGATGGGGCCTCCGCTCAGTGTGTGCTGCTCCTGAGGTTCACCTGTCCGCACCTCTCGGCGGACACGTCCTCGACAATGCTGAGCACAGCGGGAGTCTCCTGCCCCACATACCAACACTTGGCAGTGGAGGAACACTTGCTGTGGACAGAGACAAGCTTGATTTAGGATAGAAAGAAACAGCATCACAGTGTAAGGACACTGCAAATTCTATGAATGCAGCCCTTATTGTATGGTCCTACATAGACCTAAGGCCACACACACTTGCCAGCTGGCTCCCAGCATGCCTCTTTTACTCACTCGGTTGTCCTTGCCAATGAACTTGAAGACAGGGACCTTGTAGTGCTTGGAGAGCTGGTCCTTTGAGGAATACTGTGTCACAGTTTCATCAGAGATACACCTGGAAAGGAAGCCGAAGAGGGGAGATAGAGTCACACATGTAGTTGATGATGATTTTAATACTCAGTGATCCATAAATGTAATCTATGTCTAACAAGCTACTTCATCAAGGTTAGCTGCCCCAATGCCCACAAACAGTGCTGTATGTTTAATGGGAAATCATGGAAATAGATTATAGCCCAGCTCTGTTTGTGTTCGTAGAGTAGCAAGAGAAAATCTCACTCTGGGGTTTAGAGGAGAAATGGTTGGCTAAAAGTAAGTCTTCCCCAGATAATAAGGCTGATCTGTGTTTTCCATTTTCTTGTTTTCTTTCCACATTAAACAGAGTGCCAGGCCAGTGGCATTTTTCAATTGACATTTCCTTGGAGGAGTGGAGATTTCCTGTCCTATAACTGTCAAGCAGCTGATGTCTTTGTGGAAACACAGCAGCTGGGTCGCCTCCTGTTGACATTTATTATGAGGACTATAATAAAGACAGGATTCGGTTATTTTCATTGTGTGCATGAGCAAGACACTTAGTCAGTTCAACCAAATTACAACAAAAGCCATCTCTTACTTCGAGTAGTATCTATCCGTGCATAGACAGTTCCATGCCGCTTTGGTTTTATTTGCTAGGTTATTTATGATATCTGTCACTGAGATTTCTGCCTCTATTTCAATATAATGGCAGTGGATGGAATTTTACTGCATTGAAAAACTAAATTTTCAAAAATTTATTAGTCATATATGTCTCTAGAAATTATCACAGACTGTTTGTAATCCCAAGATGTCACTGTTAACGGGTTTTATTAAAACAACTTTATATTTAAGCAATGGTACCTATAAAAACAGATGACAGTGCGTGCTATAAATAACTCAGTAACACGGACACTGATTCTGATGAAGTTGTTAGTGTTGTGAGCATCACAAATTAATGGGGTAATGGGGTGAAAACAGAAATACAGTCAGATATCTTAAATAAAACCAAATTTTGCACTAGACACAACTAGAGGCATTGTGTGAGAAAAATATTTTGCTGTAAACCTGTAAATGTAAAAGTATATCATGAACCTGGGTGAAGCTTGAGTTCTTATTGTATGATATCTGTTGGCTTTTGCCCCAAAAAGTGATATACAGTATGATATCCAGCAGTGCTATTCCTGCTATTCCTATTCAATTAGTGTCCTATCATTCAGCACAAGATGTGACATTAAAACTGACAAAACGTCCACATTATTCACCCGTCTTTGATGAGGTAATACTTGAGGGCCTGGTCAGCTTTGGGTCCTGGTGTGGCGAAGCAGCTCTCCACCTGTGCAGAGAGGCCCTCCACTCTTTCCTTTGGCTCCACTCCAAAGAACAGGGAGTCATGCAGGTGGAGCTGAGGAGGGGTGCGGTAGGGCTCTGAGAACTCTGAGTTCTTGAAGAGCTCCAGTGAGAACGGGAAGATACCCTCGCTGTGGCCTGCCAGCTCGAGGGCTGAGCTGCGCAGGCTGGCCTGGTATTCGTCTGACACCTGGTATTCCCTGGGGAACTCACAGGTGACTGGGAGCACTAACTTGCTGGTGCGCACTATCAAGTCCCTGTTGCTGAATGGGCTGTTCCTAGGAAGGCCTGTCACCAGGTTGGTGCCCACAATTTTCTCATCTGTCACCTGGGGGTCAACATTCAGGTTATGACACTTTTAAGGCACCGCTCTGATATAATGAAACATTTTTCCAAGCTCTGCCCATTGAGGCTCAACCCACCTCCACCACTGTACCGCAGGTCTTGAGGCTGAAGCTTAGGTTGATGTGTGTGCCATTGGAGACACCTCGACAAGATGAGTTGGACAGGGAGAGCTCCAATCCTCCTACAAGGTCTTTAGGAACTGACACAATAATAGAACTGGGATCACACTGGACCGGCACTGCAGGAAAGTGGGGCAAAGATATTCTTATGGTCCATGATATGATATGAATCATGAAATAGTGCACAAATACAACAACAAAGAGCAGAGTAAAGTCATCCCACAGTCATGGGATTGGATGAAAACATATTACACAATCTGTTTGTTTGTTGGCTAAAATTTGTAATGATTTAATCTATTCAGTAATTTTCAGTTAGTAAACATGCCAACATTCACCAGCTTCCTAGATGTGATGGTTAGCAATTGTTGATTATTTGAATGGAGCTGAAATCTAATTTAGTTATAAGTTGATCAAAAAGAAACTAAACTGGCAAATGTTTTGATAATAGATTCATTGTTAAAGCATATTACAACAAAAATGACAAATATTTTCTGGTTCTAGCTTCTCCAATTTGAATATTTGCTGTTTTCTGTGAGTACACAAAACATCTTTGACTTTTGTACTGTTCATCAGGCACAATAAGATATTTTCACTCTACTATGTGATTGATTGATTATTGAGAAAGTAATCACTAATAATTAATTCATAATGAAAATAATTAGTGTTTACAACATTAAATTTAGATATCCTTGGGTTTTAAACTGTTGGTTGAAAAAAAATATGTAATTTGAGGTCATCACTTTGGACTGATATGCATTTTTCACTATTTTGTGATTACATGATAAACTGTTATTATGTAATAAGAAAATTAAAATCTATACATTAAACCAAACTAAATATAATCATTAGTTGCAGTCCTGTACTTAGAGTAAATAGTCTGTATCATTTTTTAACCCCAAGTCTGTGATTAGGGATCCTCCTAAAAGAAATAATAAATAACTCCAAACTGGAATGTTAAAAATCACTTCTGACCTGCATACTGTACATGCATTTTGATCAAACCATTAAATACAATGGCACACACGCACACACACACACACACACACACACACACATATACACACACACAGTTACACACCTTGACATGTATGTTTATCCTCTCCGAGCTCCAGCCCTCGGGGACAGTTGCACTGATAGGAGTCCAGCAGCGTGGAGCATCCATGGCTGCAGCCTCCATTGTTAACATGACAGCCGGCTGTCTCTGCATGAGTCAACACAGAGAAAAAAAGAAAAAAGATGAAGACCACCATGTTTGCCGCTTTAATTATCTCTGTACGTTGACTGGCATGTGATTTAAATATCAGAACGTGGATGTACCTCTGCAGTTGTGCCCATCATCATCCAGCACACGGCCCAGCCCACACTCACAGCGCCTGGAGCCTTTGGTGTTCACACACACCTCTGCACAGCCACCGTTGCTCTTCTCACATTCATTCACATCTGAATATAGGACACACACCACACCTGGGTCAGATATTATGATCAGATGAGTCTCGTTTTAATCGACTGAGTACCAGATGGGTTGAGTTTATCATCTCAAGGCAATTCACTTAGTGTTCTGGGAAAGGAGGATGATAAATTGACTTTAAAGGACTTTAAAACCGCGTTTATAATACTGAGAGGACTGGTAAAGAAATAATAAGGGATGACATAAAAGGAGGGACAAAAGTGAGACTGCAAGAGCGTGAGAGATGATGCAAAGAAGTTTGAGACAGGGAAAGCCAGATTTGGTTGATGGGTGAATAATGAGATAACAGCAGTTCTTAGGCTGGCTAGGTTCCCACTGCATGCCTGTCACCCATCATTAGGTGTAGTGGACCACACACACACCTTCACCTTGAGTCAGCAAATACAAAAAACAATCTTTCCATCTTTCTGTCACTTGCTGCTTCCTTCATTAGGCTTTGCACTCACCCTGTGTCGTGATCTAACTTATCATTTCGTGAAACTAGTTCATCCTGTTTACAGTGATCAGGAACAGATCGTAGGAACTAGATAAAATGGCAGTTACAGGGCGGTGGTGCACTAGGGCAGTGTAAATGGTTTGAAGAGATAGCTTTTAGTTAACTAAAGGTGGCGGATGAATGGTTGGAGAAACATAAATACAAACGTTGCTCATTTAAATGTTTAGCCAATGGATGGAATGAGATGCAGCTCCAGAAAAGCTACACTAAAAGCAATATTTGTATATTTTTTATACACATACATCAAGTTTAATATAATTTAAATGGACCTTAAAGTATACCCCTCTCAACATGAATCAGCTATTTCTGAAGACAAAGAATTACTACAATACGATTTTAAATTAATTTCTCATTATTGGCTTTTGTTATCTTTGCAGGCTCTGCCCCAGATTCTGAATATCTTGTTAAGTTAAGTAAACATGGATATTTGAACAGCATTAAAACAGTTTATCCACAAATATGAATGTCAAAACCATGAATAAACATACTGCAAATCCATCCTGATTGATTGCTCTTGTCATTGTTTTTCAGGAGTCATTTCCAGCCTATCCATCTTCCATGTTCTCTGGTTAATCATTGTCTGTTGCACAACTTATCTGTCCTCTCTCTTCCTTCCGCTCTGTCTGTCTCACCCAGGCATGTTTGTCTGTCTGGTCCCAGGACAGTTCCAGGTGCACAGCGACAGTCAGACGCAGGACATCTGGGACCTGTGCAGTCCACTTCATCACAGATATCATAGAAATCTGCGCAACACACACAAGTATATTAACACAACAATAGACAAGAAATGAAAAATACTCGGTGATAGAATAAACTAATTTTACGTATGAGACATGCTCACTCACGGCCACAGTAAACATGGAAGCATACTGAGGGTCTGGGCAGGCGATAGACGAAATATCCTCCAGTACAGGCTTTCACATCTACACTGGTGTTCCAGTGGCAGCAGTTGTCATTGAAGCTGGCACAGACAGGCAGGGTAACGATGCCTTCGTGGGGCTGAGGATGGCTGCCATTGAGCCAGATGGGAGCGTGGGTGCCACAGTGATTCTCAGGGATGCAGAAGGTTGGCATGGCATCCCCCGCCATGCCAGTGAAGCGGTACCATTCTCCAGACACGTGGCTGTCACACAGAGGCACGCCAGACAACTGGTTGATTTGGTAGTCTGTGTTCCTCCAGGGTTCATTCAGGCTGATGTATGCAGAGCAGGGGTCCAGGGCTGAGACACAGAAGAAGAAGAAGATGAATAAAAACAAAACAAACAAAACATGATGTGAGTTTTAAGATGAAGCCAAGAAGAGTTTGGCCAGGACAATTCATAAAAGGACAGTGATGGAAAGTAACTATTTATCCAAGTACAGTACGTACAATTTTCAAGTAATTCAGATTTTAAAGCTAAATATTGTACTTTTTTAAACATTTTTTAAGCTACTTTAACTTTTGATATTGTAAGGATATTTTGCTTTCAGTGCAATTTATTTTCTAGAGTTTTATAACTAGGTTTGGGAACAAAAGCCGCACTTTGAACTCATCCCACTTCCACACTTCAAATCCACTGAAGCACACCTTATCTGTTCACTCCCTCTTAGACTCAGTTTTCACATCCCTCCTTTTCTCCTTTATTTCTTTCCATCTCTCTCCCTTTTTTTCTCTCTCTCTCTTTCATTCAAATACACAGTGCGACACAGAGACGGCTCCCCCACTCAGAGTGTCCACTCCCTCCTGTGCCCGGCAACGGCACCCATTTCCGAATTCCTCCATCCATCTGCGACCTTGATTTCTCCTCTCATCCCTCACCCCTCCATCCTTCATTCCTCCTACAGTGCATCATCTTGGTTCACCTTTATTCAGAATAGACAACACAGCTGTCTAAATCTAAATCCACATTGCTGTGGTCTTTTATTTTCTCACTTCTCTTGATTCAAATAAAAAACAAATATCTCAGAAACCAAACCTATCTGCATGGTGGTGAAGTGACTCTAGCATTGCTGGTAATTCAGTACAACTAGTTACTTCGGGTAAGTTCCATTTTCTGCTCAGTCCTTAGACAAGCACCATATCTTTTACTCCATCCCATGTACTGTACATCTATACTGGTCACTTGAGCAAACTTGTTACCATGATGCAAATTTTTGGACCGTTAAGATAAACTGAACACAGAGTCAATTCTAATTAGTTAAGTAAATTAAAGAAACCCTTTATTCAACGAGGTCTGTCAGTAGCAACTCTATTCACTGCGGCCAGCTTTGCAGAATCAGGAGAACGACTGAACAAGCGGAGTAAACAAAGTGCAGCAAAACAATCAATAGACCCCCTCTCGTGCCCTCTCAACGGTGTAATTAAGAGGTAGATGTTAAACGGAAAGAAAAGAAGGATACTTGAGGGTTGATCACAGTGGGCAAAATGGGCAAGAGTGAGAGCAAGTGTTAATCATCAAGAATCAGCAGGGAGGAAGAAACAGCAGGAGGCTGATCAGCTGGCAGTAAAGCATCATCAGTGACAGGCCAGAGCCAGGAAACATGACAGCTGACAACAACCACAATAACACTTTACTGCAGCAGTAACCGCCACTATAACCAGACTCTAGGCTTTCCATTTAGTTGGATTGCTTGACATAAAATATCCAGCTTTACATTTTCCCGTATCTTGAACAAAAAGCACTTTCTGCATGACAGGCAAGATTGACCAGAGGTTTACATTAATGATAACTTCCTGCCCTTATATCTGCTTTCACAAGCAAACAACTTGTGAATGAACTGACTGCACCCTAGCTGCTGGGAGACTTGACGAAATATTTGTGTGAGATGGGACTAATATCGTGAGCATAAATGATGTCACCACGCAATTAATTTTCTCCCTCCATCCACTAATGGACAGTCCATCTTGTCACTACCTACTGCTCCAATAAAAGCTGAGGGATCAATCTATGTCCCGGGCCCACTGACAGCATAAACGACCAGTTTTGGAGACCTACGACTGACCAACTGTGTTCCAGCTCGAGCGGCACAGAAGGGGCAGAGGACATAGCTGACTCATGCAGCTGTATGATAATGGGAGCGTTAAATCTTCCAGATGGGGCTTGAATATCTTAAAATGGCTATTAAGAGAATGTGGAGCCGTGCTTGACATGAGTCAGACTCCAGCCTCTCATCTGCAGATGAAGATGAAGTCCACAGTAAACAATCTCCTTATGGTCCTTCATAATAAATAGTTTCTCTAAAAGGATAAAGGTGGTGATGTTCTGTTTTCTTAATGTCTAAAAAATCTCAGAAAAACTATTAATGAGCCACACAGTTGCACTGGGTGACTCATTAAAATGAACCTGGGGCCTGCAGTTTATTCTCACATTCTCACATGACAAACTGCTGCTGTTAATACTCACCAGAGCACGAAATATGTGTAAATCCACTGCTGAAAATAGTTCCTACTACATATTATACTGCACTATTTATCCCATTTTGTGTAACATTTGCTGTAAGCTATAACTAAGCTCTTTTTTTAGATGAAAGTTTGTTTTCGACTAATTTTTTTAAATAGTCACATCTTCAGTAGAAGCAAAAAGGCTGTTGGCTTCCAGAAGTCCAGAACTACTAGAAAATGGATTAGCAGATAGTAGTAGGAAAATATAGAATAGAAAGATCCGAAAAAATTGAATTTAATGTTAATATAGGAGAAACCTTTTTGTTTTGGGTGAAAACACACTCACCTACACCTGCAACTGCAAGAACCTCCTGCAGCAGACTGGTTACCACCAAAATAAGCATGTTCTCAGTGTTGGATAAATGATAGTCCAAGCTCATAGGCAGAGTGTGAACAAATGTGTGTGTAGCTCTTCTGGTCGCCTGTCTTTAGTAGGCGCCACTTATCTGTATGTGTCATATTGTCATGTCTCTGTCTCACCTTGACCCCTTGACCTTCTGCTCCCCAAGTACAGTGACAGGACCATCCTCCCATTGTCTTCACACTCTCCTCCATCCTTTCGAACATTAGTCAAATATAGCATCACGCTGTGATACTTTTCACAGAGATACTTTTTTTTTTCTCCCGTCCTCCCTGATTTACAGGGGGCGTGAAAAAAAAACAAGCAATGATCTAATCTGTGGTAGCATTAAACCAATCTGACTAATCTGCTTAGTGTCGTGCTGAAGCAGCTCTCACTTTGAGGTTTGCAAACTCAGGATTTACCGAAGACCCTCGTCGAGGACACAGTGTGCCTGCAGAGTGAATATGTTCTTATCTAGCTCATTTCTTGACCACTAATACAGGTCAGAAAATGTCTAAAGCTCTGCCCTTTTCATTTAGAAACCGTCTGAACAAACCTGATGCTTGCAGTTTTTGTTTCTTATATGTAATTAAATCAATGGAGACATTAATCCACAAGGCTGTTAGACGAAATGAGGTGGAACATGCTATTCTTCTTTTGTGATTACTCCTGGAAATAAGACACTAGTAGCCCTCCTGGCTGCAAGTCTCTACGGCACAAGCAGATTCAATCAGCACTTTATTACACTACTGCATAACCACACTGTGCATAGGAAAGCTATACGGGAGTATAGCTTTAATGTTCCCCTTATTTCTCTTCTTTTGTTCAGATTTCCTCATCTTAATTTAGTTTTCAGAGTTTGGAGCAAACTTTCTAATTATATTTACAAAGTTGGTGTTAGGGTGATAACTGTGCTCGGTTTTATAGCAACTTCACTGCTGAGAAATGTGTTGCAGCATCAGGTTAAAAAATGCTGGTGGGGTTCTTTAGCCATATGGATGGCAATGTCAAACTGTCTTTGGTCCAGACTGAAATAGCTTAATTAGATAGTTCAAGTTTTTGAAGGGGGGCTGTATGAAGTGCTTATGTGTAGTCAGTGTGTTTCCTACAGTAGACAGCAAACAAAGGTCCCAGTACTGTAACATTACTTGATTACCGTAACTTTTCATCTAGGTCAACCCATCAGATTCAGTTGGATTCTGTGTTTAATGTTAGCAAATGATAACATGCTGAACTAAAAAGGCGAATCTGCTAAAGATTATACATGCTGTCATTGTGAGCACGTTGACATTCAGCTCAAAGCAACACTAGCATACTTGAGGGAAATCATTTCTTTTCTGCTCCAATAACCAAAACAAAATTGAAAACATAATTAATTACATTTTTATCAGTAGTATTCAAAAGAAAATATGCCTTTTATTTTTCCATTCTCTATGTATAAACTTTAAAGGATCAGTGTGTAGGATTCAGTGGCAGTCAGATGTAGCAGATTGCAACCAACTGAATAGCCCTTAATTCACCCTCCGCCCACTCCACTCACCGCCCCGTTTGAACATGAGATTGAACTATAGCGGCCATGAAGCACATGATGTGATGCACATGACATCTAGAGCCTGTGTATAGTTTATCCATCCTGGGCTACTGAAGAAACATGGAGGACTCTGTGGAAGACGACCTGCAATGTAGAAGGTAACATAAACACAAATGTTCTTTTTGGGTGATTATACACTAATGAAAACAGTCTGCCATATTCCGTTAATAGAGCCCCAGTAAATCTTACACACTGGGCATTTAACTGCAACCATGTTTCTTCATGTACCTTGTGTATAGAACAGTTTATCCACACAGGCCTATCTCTTAGGATGTCCTGTACAGGAAGAGCCGGAGGCCAAGGAGAGCTGGAGGAGGTGGTCATGACCCTGAAATGCTGCTTCTTGTAATTGTCTGTAATATCTCCATTAGTCACTTCTAGGCATAACAAAAAAAAAAAAAGAAGAATCCTCAACTGGACGACTGGCTCCAAAAACTGGATAAGGATTTTATTGATAATTGAATTACATATCTCTTTTATACATATTTCATAAATGATACAGGATTTTACATTTTCTTTTTTGCCAACATTACAGCATCATATGTCAACAGAAGAAAAAAAGACAAGAACCAAACGAAAACAAAATAAGAGGTCAGAATGGAGTACAAGATCATTTCAATCCTATATTCTGCTTCACTCTTTAGGCATTTTAAACATATCCTATTGTAAATGCAAACAAACAAAGTATTCAAAACATAACACACATTCAAAACATAGAATAATAATGTGATTTTGGAGAGATAAAAAAAAAAAAAGGCTGAAGGTGGACGAAAAAAAGAGGAGAGAGGGGTGAGAAGGGAGGTGTTCCCCGATATGCTAGCAGAGTGCGCCTTTTCCTTTGGACTCAAATCCAGGACGATAGAAAGTGAGGTCAAGAGGTCTCCTCCTTTATAGGTGCACAGAGAAATGGAGGGTGTTTTTCCATTTGTTGGGGAGTATAGATGCACGTAGGGGAGTAAACAAAGTGAAGATGTGAGTGGGGTTTTGATGGGGTCTGAGCAGTTGGTTGGCTGGGATTTAAGTCAGATTTGGCAGGGCGGGTTTAAAGATGCAGCCCTGTCCACTGCCCCTTTATAACTAGGAATCTCTACAAACAACGTTCTTAAATTATCTTTGCTTTTTTTTTTTTTTTTTGATAAATCATCTTTTTTATTTTCACATAATTTCTCATGTAAACATACATTCATGCAACACCCTCTTTATAATAAAGTTTCCCTATATTTGATATACTTTGTTTTTAAAAAATAAAACGAGAAAAAGGAACAAAAGGCAATAAACGGTGGATGGCGTGACAAAAAGGAGGAGGAGCTGATGATGGAGAGAAGTGTAGAAACAGCAGAGGGGAGGACTGGACTGCAGACAGAGGCCTCAACTCTCTCACCTCCCACATCTCCTTCATCGCCAAGGAAACACCTCCGTCGCTTTGTGTGTGTCATGGTGTGTGTAAATTGGCATTTTCAGGAAAAACGGGTTTAAAGCTAATGACTGCTATGAAGCGGGGATGTGGGCGGAATCGATTTTTTTTTTTTTTACCACTATTGACAAGGCGGTGATTAAGGGCAAAAGATTAATGAATATAGTGATCTGAACTTTGCCCCCAGCGCACTCGTACTCGTCAGCATGTGGATTCAACAAACAAGTGTTCACAGACACACAGCAAGATTGATTTCCACTTCCAAACATTCAAACTGAACTCCTCCTTTATATGACAGTGGCGTCCCACATACGGCGATCTTATCGTTGCTGTTGCTACATTGTCTATACCGTTAACATCACCAATCATCCAAAAGGCACAATTTCCCTTGGAGATAAAAACACACACACACCAACACACACAGTAACAGATTAGACCAACTCCTGCCTTGAGATCTGCATGGCTAACTTTTGATTTGACCTAGAATCATGCATTTTAATAGAAAATCTGCAGTCAAACACAAGGATCTCTTCAGTAGGATTCGGCCAACTGGGCGCACGACACACACAAGCAGGAGATGATCTTGAACTCGAGTCTATGTGCAGGGACGTTAGGTCATTGTGCTTCCCCTCTGCAGAGGTGGTGATCTACAGCAGTTCAGAGTGAAAATGACTGGCTCTGAGAGGTTTTTCTTTTTCTTTTGTTGAAGACATAAATGGGACCGGAGAGTGGGCCACCAATCCTCACCCTGAACACAAAACTAAGTGAAGCTGACAAAGATTTATTCAGTGACCATCCCAAAAAAAAAAAAAATGCACAAAATAAACATATGGCTTCTATAACCTTTGGAGGGGAAGGGGGAGACTTCAGCTAGATGTGGCAAAGAAAAGTATCCAATTAAGTACAAAATTGCAATAATGCTCCTACACATTCACAAATTTCTACTGAGGGCATACCACAGCATGCAGTCTACCCTGCCTTGCCATCGCGGGAGCAGGGGGGCATTACAGCAACAGTGGGAGGAGAAAACTCTGGTTTTATTTCAGGATGAAAAAAGCCTCTTGTGAATTGATGGAGACTTTTGTTATTTTTCTCTGAAAGCTTCATGAAGGAGAAATATAGCCAGATGTTAAAATGTACCTCACATGCTGCTAAGCTCAAGGCCAGGTCATTGAAAATCTGGAAATAGTCATTTTACACCTTACAAGAACAATACCTCTACAGAAGCCCTCAAGGGGGCAAGTGGGGGAAAAAAAACCCTTCTGGTGATCCATTTTACAGGCCTGATCGAAACTGTTTCCTCTCCTGTGTTTATGAGTTGAGTACAGGTGAAAAAAATGTGTGAAATCATGCAGTGATTTTTTTTTTCTATCTGTGAAACTGGTGGGGAGATTTCTGAGGTAAAAACCAAAATAGATTTCACACCACCACAACCCCATGTTTTAAACAGGACTAAAAGCGTTCACGTTGTCCTCTAGGTGAGTTTTAATTTCTCCATGCACTTCGGCCTCTTGTGGTTGAAATGAATATTACAACAACCACAGAAATGATCCTGAAAATTATCCTCTTTTTGCAACCAACTAAATACTTCTTGATTCACCCTCCCCTTCCAAATGTGTAGGAGAAACTGGCAGTTATGAAACTCACAAAAAAAAAAAAAGTGAAAGGCCCCATCTAGAGCCAGTGTTTGGTTTGTCCAGTCTGGGCTACTGTAGAAACACAGCGGACTCTGTGGATTTGAAGGCCTTACACTAAGGTAACAAAAACAGGAGTTATGCATGTTGTAGTCCATTTCTACCATACACAGGAGCGAAAACTATTTAAATCAGACTTTTGAAATGGATCGTAAGAATTTTTTTTTTCTCACTTCACTCTCAGGGCTTCTATAATTTTCAGATTCAACAGAAAATTGTTGCATGCCTTGTCTGAGGCAATGATCACTAAACATTTGAACCCCTTCAGTATGCTAAGCAATGCCGCAGCAATCTCTGTATTCATTGACATGATTATAGAGGTCAAACGTGGCATTAACTACATCGATATTCCGCGCTGGGCAAAAACAATCAATCCTATTCAAAGCCATTTTCACCCTGATTTCGGCTTTAACATTGTCCAGCCCACTCCCTCCCCCCCTTTGGTGGCCATGCACAGGAGCCTTACATCCAAGGTAGTAAATGCATATAATATAATGCTCTTTGTGTGTGCGCATGTGACATAGTGTGCAATGGACTGATAGCGAGGGGGGGGGGTCCGTCATTCAGGAGATCTTCAGAGGATGTAAATGAGTTTCTGGTGAAATGATGTTTGTAAGAGAGTTCCTCCCCCCACTGAAAAAAACTAGCCTCTGGTCATCTGTTTATTTGATTGTATACATATATATATTTATATTCTTTTCATAACAAATATACTATGGCTTTCAAAATAAAAAGTGCCAAAATATTTTTTTTTTGGAATAAAAGAACACACAGTGATGTTGTTGTCGGTAGTACTCTCATATTTGCGCTGACAGACCGGGCCACTACAGGACATCAACAGGAAGAGGAAATAGAGGCGTCGTCATGCCTATATCCTGTTAGTCGAGACAGGCTCCTGACAAAGGTCACACTGGGAGGGACAGCTGTCCGTCACCTGGAGAAGGCGTGGCCCAGGGAGGAGGGGGGGGGGCAGCAGAGTTCAGCCACAGGAAGACAAATGTCCCCCCTGATGGTGCGACTGCAGTCAAGACTTCCTTGTAAACTTTAACGTGTGGGATAAAGACTCTCCCTGGAGCCTGCCCCAACCAAGAGTGGGTGTGTGTGTGTTGACAGTTTGACTGCTTTAGGAAGCAGGACTATACTGCTGTGTCATACAGCACAGAGTAGCCAGGGTCAGTGTCGCAGTGCACCCTGGTAGTCCCACACACACATACACACACACACACACACACACACACACACACACACATACTGAAGAATGACAGCCCCTCTGCATGTCCTCTGTACTGGAGTGTCTAGAAGTCCCCCCCCGGAGTTCCTTGCAGGCTGTCCCTCCGGAGACATGAGGCATATCCATAGTGCCCAGTTTCATCCCATCATCATCATCATCATCTTCGTCATTGTCCTTTTTATCATCGTCACCATCCTTCGGCTGTGAGAGTTTTTCAGTTCCCGGTATTTTCACCATCCTTCTTTGTCTTTTTATTGGTTTTCACTTACAATTCCAACTGGAGTTTTCAGTCAGGAAAGTAAAAAGAAAAAGAAAAAAAAACAGAAAAGAAAAACAAAAAAAAAGAGAAAAAACTAACTCCCACAGCCAAGAAAGGGATGGGATTATTGGGTGTGGGAGGGATGGGGGAGGGAGGAGTCTGAGGAAATAGTTGGGGGTAAAAAGGGAGGGAGAAAGGTGTTGGACGGCAGGAGGGAAGAGGGGAGAGGGGTTGTAGGAGCTGAGACAGGAGGGAGTTACTCTTCCCATCAATTTTTACTGGCGGTGAGCTGCTGGACTGGGAGCTGGAGCTGGAGCGGGTCCCGAAGACGCTTCAGATCCAACTCCACCTGGAGTGGTTGGATAAGAGACAGAGAGAGGCAGAGTGGAGTGAAAAATATGAGAAGAAAGCAAGTGGGGAAATGGGATGAAAGTAGGTCTTCGAACAGCAGTTACCAAACCAAGTATTGAACTGTAAAATGTGTGAATCCCCAGTGTGTCTGCAACGCTCATTTTACATCAAAAAACATCTTCACCAAGCAACTATACCTCAGCAATATCATCCTTCAGCTTGTTGTACTTCTCAATGTCGAAGCGTGTCCTTTTCACCCCCTTGTGGAAGAACAGCAGATACTGTCTGTCTCTAGCGTCGGGGTAAACGTACTCCTGCAGTTTATAGAGAGACACAGACGGAGCACTTTGTAAGAGGAGCCAGTTGATCAGATACCCTCCATGTTCTGCATTCTAGTCCTTGGGCCAAATCACACTGGTGAGAAATACAACATCGAATGGACTCCATGTCCTTGGAGTTAAATCACCTAGTGGTGATTTATAAATACTAAATTCAATTCTGTAGGGCAGCAGTGTCACCAGATCAGCCCTTTAAACAGCTAAAAATATGCAGATAGAGGATTAACCATTAGATTTTAGACGGTAATGGTCTCTGGTTGATAAAATAGTTGCTGCATGATGTTAAACAGGACAATTTCCTGAAAAGAATCGATGGTGTGCCACAGTATTTAGCACGATCAGTGTGCTTTTAGTTTAATAATACAGTATGATTAATCGGTTGATAACTAATGATTAATCATCTATTCGTTTAGCCCTTGAGTCCAAGGTCGCATGACAGATGGCTTACCCAAAGGTTAATCAATTTACAATCACAATAATACATTTGAGAAGTTTGTGTCATTTTCCTTCAAAAATAAATGAATAAATGATGATTCTGTGTCACATGTAGTTCTATATTTGGGTCTTACCTGGCGTGTCAGCACAAAATAGGCATACATGGCCATGGCTGTGCCATAAGTGATAAAGTAGGTGACGGGCTCCATGATATCCCAGGAGTACTCCCACCAGGTGAGCCTGGCCAGGATGCCAAACTGGGTGGCCATGTACGCCATGCCGCCCCACAGCACCCAGGTGGTACGCCGCTCTGCCTTCTTACTCAACTCCTCCCTCACCTACACAGAAGTCAAGACACACAGCAGACAGTCAGCCACTTCAAATATGTGAACAGTGTGTGGAAGAAGTGAGGAAAAAGTTTATGGGAGCAACTCTACTTTTTTTTTTTAAGACCATTGTCTCCAGATAAGATGTAATTATTATAAGACTGACTGTGTGTTGTCTGATCAGTTATTGTGCTCTCATATTATCCCATTACTGAGATAACAAATTCATTGTTTTGCCAAGTTTCCAACATCTGATAGCCTCTTATGCATAACCAAATGGCACAGTGGGTCAGTCCTTCTTGAATCAGACATTTTTAATCGCTGAGTGGAAACAGGGCCTGATACTTCACACTAATTATCTGCCAAAAAAACAAAAAGAAAATTCTGAGCAACTAAAACTTCCACGGTAAAGTATGCAAAAACATGCAAATGATTTAATTGCAAGTTCGCACGTTTTACTGTTCAATTCTTGGTTGTCAGTGTGACAAACCGTGAGGTGTTTTGTTTGTCTAGCTAAGAGCAGCAATGAACTTGCACTACAGACAACAACAACAACATCAGCAACACAAAATTCAGTCAAACATGTTAAGGAAGTTAGACCTTCTCCAGGGGGCGGAGTTGAGAGTTGAGGTCCTCCAGTCGTCCAATCAGCTCGCGTTCTTTGCCTAGTTGGTGCTCCTCGATGCGCAGGGTGGTGTACAGCTGCTGCACCAGAAACTTGACATCATTCAGCCTCTCTGCCTCCTCATGTGGCAGCAGCTCTGAAGTACAAACACGCAGACGCATGCAAACAGATTTAAAAATAAATAAATAAATAAATAAATAAAAGACAGGCTTTCATACCATACCGCTTCTTAATGGTGGTGTCCTGAACTGTGTGGAAATGGCTCAGAGCAAACAGCACAGGCTCTGCCTTTTGCCTCTGCCAGCACTCACCTCTCCTTGGTGGCCGCACGAGGTGCGTGGTGTCGTTAATTACGAGCTTGAAATCATCCAGCAGCAGGATGTCTATGCCTGTGGAGGAGGCGACCCTCGCTCCATCTGGAGAGATGGGGAGACAAATGGGAGGTGGTAAAGGAGATGGAGCACTGATCGGTAGCCACTTCAAACACCATTGACCTCTCTTGATAATCAGGCTTGTTGCCGTTTGATCGTCATGAGGTAAAAGCAGATGCACTTACACATAAAGTGTTGATTTCAAGTGCCATTTGTTTGTGTAAAATGAACCCCTCTGAGCAGAGTGAGGGCTGAAAAATCATTTCATGGTGCATGCAGTGGTATTAAATTCTGATGCAACACCACAGCTATGGAAACACTTTAACAGCATCAAAATACAAAAACACTTCAGAGCATGTAAAGACCTGTATATGTAGAACCTGCTGGGGTGAATGGATTATAGCGGGAGTGTGTGAACATACCCGTGGAGTAGATGGCTACCCGGTCAATGCCTCTGTCCTCTGCCTGGAGCTGTTGCAGGAAAACTCCCACACAGTCACTGAGAGGCTTGAGGGTGAACTGACAGCGCTCTCGCCTGGATGGCAAACTGACTGAGATCACTGGCAGTCCATTCTGATACACCACCGTCACCTCTGTGAGAGGGTTGCAGGCAAGAAAATGTCAGACAATGTCACACAGAAACTATGTAACACCCTAAGGTCTTAACTGAACCGTGGTAATGAGCTTTCTTGTACTCTGCTCTCTCGGAGTAAATCTAATAAGGATGCCTAAAGATATGGCTTGTTTTGTTCAGTACTGGTTAGTCTTCTGAATTTCCAGCTTTTGAATAAATACACTGTTTAACTCAGTGTCTTCTGGATACCACAGACTAGTCCGGCATCTACGACAAAACACCAAAAAACGCTGCAGGGTTTGATATTCTGATGCAAACTTTAAGCCAACCCCCCAAAAAATGAAGCATTATTTTGATTGACCACACGGAGGGGTGTGATTTGAAACCCAGCAGGGGGCAGTGCAACAGCAGCTCCAACTGTCAGAGTAAGCTCAACAACAAACTGAGAGCAACTAAGAGCAACAGCAACCCAGGAAACAAGTCGCAACTCGCAACTAAAACCTTCGTAACATCAACAGCCTTCTTTGTTACTACACACAATGTGAACCGCTCTGAGCACGAAATGTGACACAAAGATTAATGCCTTTGACGTCAAAGTTAAGTTCGTACCCTCTTCTGTGACCGTCATTAGACACCACATACAGCCACTCTGCAAGAAGTCAGGTTAAAATATCAACTAATTTGAGAGTTATTTGTAAAACTTGCATGAACTCCGGCTGTGCACCTCTATTATTTCATCTATGATCAACGCATGACTCAGCCACGTGCAAGAAAATATTACACACTTGGAGACATGGAGACACAGAATCACACTGACTGCCCAACTTTCCACTGACAGGTCCTGAAGACATCAATACCGTAAAATATTGCTTAACCTTTTTTTCCCTCACAGAAGTGGTGTGTTGATTTGTTGATGCCAACTATTGATATTTCTTATTCCCACAGAGAGGCTAAAAGACCTCTAAACGATTCTCGTGAAAAAGACCTCAATATTCATACTACAATTTATCTGTTCTTTGAAAAGTTTTGGCTTTTCGTAGCAGCACAAAAATAAGAAAAAGTGGGATGAATCAGTGCACGTGGGACAAAGAGAATACACTCCCAACAAGTGGGACAGGAACTTATGGTGTTTAGTGTTTAGTGTGTGTTCTCATCTGTGTTATTTTGTTGTACTATCATAAGAATTGTCATGTCCCAAACAGCTGAGCCACTGTTGTGCTCAGTGCAGCTTTATTTTAATAGCATACTAACAATGGTCTGTAACACAGCTTTACTGGTCCGTAACCAAACTTCAGCAATAATGAGCGTGTACAGCTTAAACCATTATCATGCTGAGTGGCCTCTAATGACAGAGCCATGAATCAACACAGAGGGCTGTGAGCCCACAGATGCAAGAGATCCAAGCTGCCTTGTTGCTGCTGCTACTGCACCCAACAACCTCTACCTCCTGCCCAGGACCACTGCAGTGAATCAGCAGATCTCTGCTTTGGGGTTGCACCAAGAAGTGAGGGATCATCGGCTGCCGCAGGCTGCACTGACCCGGGCTCTGTTTCAAGAGTGTCTTCACTCAGTTCAAAGACATTTTATTTCACATCCACTTCTTTATTAGGTTGACAATTTGAAACCTTGCCCCGAGTGTGAGCCGTTCTCCACCTGCACCTGTTCTCTTTGTCCTCCACTATCCTGTCAGCACAGGCACATTGCTAAAAGTACAAGGATCGTGTACCTATCTCTGTTCCAGTTCTACATCTACTAAAGCCCACTTTAAAAATCAAATCAGCATGTTCTGCAATGCTGCTGCCTTCTCCTCTCAGCACCCCCCCCCCCCTCTCTCCCTCTCTCTCTCTCTCTCTCTCTCTCGCTCTCTCTCCCTCTGTTCACGCTCCCCAGCTCTCTCGCCTCTCACACAGACGAGCAGATGCTACCCCGAGACAGATTCCATATTAATGACTACTGGCTGTTAACTCCAAATGAGCCTCCGCTGTCTGATCAATGCAGAATTCATCTAGGCGCAGAACTCATTTGTCTCGGACGGGAAGCAGAGGCTGGATTTGTGGTTTTCCTTTACAAAAGGGGGGGAAACCCCTGATACAGGTCATATGTTCAGAAACAAATTGAATGAAGTGAGGACTTACCCTCTGGTGCAGCGGAGGAACACAACAGTCTCTGGCCATGCCATGAGGGGGCGCCCCTCCAAACCTGCAAACAGGAAGAGAAAGGTTGGTTATTTCACAGATAAAACACATATTTGTCTTCCGTAGTGTTTCCGTTCTTTGACGTAACCGGACATTGTGTGACACTCAGCAAAGTGACACTACCCTAGCCTATGGCATTTATATCTCTAATTGTTCATTTGCGAGCCTGACTGAGTATCATATTACAAAATGGCTTCTTCTGGTCCTCCAGTTTCTAGAAATGTTCCCATTTGCAGACTGGAGCCACACCCAAGAAGCGCAGATGAACAGATCCAACTGCAGCTTCCCAGTCATGGAAATAATGTACGATGGGAATGACGCATAAAAACACACACAGCCTCTCACATCTAAAATACACCAGTATCCAGGAACAACAACCGCCACTTAGAGGAAAACACCACAGTGGGAGACACAGAAAGAAGGCAGCCAAATGCAGCCTGATGTGGTTCAGCATGAATTCTCCACTTGTGTCACAGACTGGAGAGAGTGAGTGAGTGAGCGAAGGGAGGGAGGGAGGGAGGGAGTAGGAGAGGAGGGGAGGAAGGCGAACAGAGGAGCAGAGCTTGGGGAAACCCTCGTTTTTTCCCCCCCTCTCTGTTGCAACTGTATGTCGTTATAGCCCGGCAAAGTAGGAGTGTCCATATGCGCTGCATTTGTTTCGAATTACAGAGCTCGTCACGATTTCTGCCGAGCCGTGATCGAGCCTTTTAAGGCATGAGACGAGCTGTCAGATCTCTTCACACTTACACAAAGCAGAATGGGGGTGAGGATGAGACATTAGAAATCAAGCAAGAAAGAGTGCCAGGGGGCAAAAAACCCCCAAAAAAAACAGAGCTCTTCTGATTAAAGCTTTAGTTATGTGTACACACACACACACACACACACACACACACACACACACAGAAAATGTGCTTCTACTGCATCACAAATAACGCTCTGTTTCTCCGCTCATATTTAATAAGTGGACGCACATTTTTTTTTTTCAGAGGCTCAGAATATCTTTCACACTGTCTGCACAGAGCTCAGCATTCAGGAGGCCTCCGTCTGATGCATTTAGGTCCCAAGCACTCACAGCTTCTCCTTTATGACTTCACAGTGACAGTTATGGAGTGAAAACATATCTCAGAGGAGAGCAGGTGTATATATGCGTGCTGTGCATTTATGTGTATATGCTGTCACTGCAAACAGATGCTTGACTGCATCTGTAGCACTGAGCGAAACACGCACACTGGATACCTGTCTACCCATGCAGATATCGTTGCTAACTCCCTGATACAGGCAGCAACAGAGGGAGCTCGGATATTTTTTTTTTCCACTGTATGTCTCATGAGAGGGAACAGTGACAACAGCACAGGATGTTAGCACTATAGTGGCTCAGGTTTCATAGTTGTGGGTCGGATTTTCTCTCGTATTTTCAGAACTTGCTGTGGTTTGTTTCGTCCTACGCAGGCAGACAGTGTCGGACTGGTAACCGACAGCTGCCACAGACCACAGACTTACTCCTACCTTACTACCGGTTAAAAGAAACACTGCAGAAGGGCTGGAAATGGGACCAAATGCAAACCCAGCATCGGCCTGGCAAACACAGCAGCAACTCAAGAGTGTCCCGGCTGTCAATCTGGGGATGTAACTGCCAATCTCACCTCTACAGTCATCTAATCCAGTGAGTAGTCAGACAGTCCAAATCAAGTCAGTTGTAGAAATAATGACGATGCATACTGGATAAATGTTTAGATTAACAGAAACAATGACAGTTACACGCCGCCTGCCACCCTGAAAATTGCTGTCGATTGCCAATCGCTGAGCATGACTGACATTAATTAGCGATGAGGTGCTAATCTGTCTGCTGTCGGCTCTGGATTTCAACTGCTGCCTCTGTTTCAAAAGAGACTGTGCTCACCAGGCATGCAATGCAACACTGACTAGCCACCATTCAGAGGCTCAGCGAGAGGCCACAGATGGAGACTCTGCTGAGTGTTCACTATTCTGCTCTTCTTGCTTAAAAAAAAACCCCAGAGGAACTAACAACTTCTTGAAACTTTAACTTTGTGTATTAGTTTTCAAGATAGCAAATACAGGAAATGGTGAGGAGGAAGAAGTCTGGGAGCATTAATGAAAAGTAATTGCTCCCATTGCAGCAGTGATGCAGGACTTTGCAGCGACTTGAAACTAAGCAGCACCACAGGAATCAGAGGGGTGCATGCATGTGTGCAGTTACCTATCAGGACTGTAAAACTCTTTGTTTTTGACAGCACCAGGCCAAAGATGACTGAATGTTGCGGCAGCTCCTTGCTGAAGTGTGTGTGTGTGTGTGTGTGTGTGTGTGTGTGTGTGTGTGTGTGTGTGTGTGTGTGTGTGTGTGTGTGTGCTTGTCCTAAAATGAGAATACTGATTGCTGTCCCATGACACCAAGTAGAGCCCAAACAGTGATTAGGCTCGTCTACTGATCAGATGACATGCTGAGAAAGCCATTCTGGCTGGTCTGGAATAACTGCACAGTCTGCAGAGAGAGCGGTCCAGCTACTGCTTGGCTCATTCATTAACTTCAGCTGCTTGAGGCCAGGAGGAAAGATTTTCACAGCAATACCCACAACATCACCAGCACCGACCCACGCACCCCGACACAGGGCGGCATCACAGACATATGCAAATATGGCTCCAGCGTGTGTGAGTGTGTAGATCCATCTGTGAAGTGAAATGTACGTGTGAGTGTACCTCTGTGGCTTTGCAGGTGGCATGTGTGTATATGTGTGTGTGTGTGTGTGTGTGTGTGTGTGTCCACCCTTCTGTTCACCAGCCTGTTTGTCAGCGGTAGTTGCAGAGCGACTGAGCGAAGCCCCCCGCATCCCCTCCTCTCCCTCGGCACACGGCCACTGAAACGCTGCCTGAAATATTTA
Source organism: Protonibea diacanthus (assembly GCA_028641955.1). Classification (NCBI taxonomy): domain Eukaryota; kingdom Metazoa; phylum Chordata; class Actinopteri; family Sciaenidae; genus Protonibea; species Protonibea diacanthus. The sequence continues at coordinate 15,842,637 of CM053989.1, forward strand.
ACAGCGTAGCAGCAGTCAATAGCACAGCAACCTTGGAATCAATGTCACACGGCTAAGAGAGGGAGAGAAGAAAAGAGAGGAAGAAACGGGCATCAAGGATGGCTGTGAAGATGGACGGATGAGCTGAACGGGGGAAAGAGGTGTGGAGGCATGGAGGAGGAGAAAGAATGCCAGGATAAATGGAGGAGCAGCAGGGGAGCGATAGAGATAAATGAAGGCTGGAGTAAAACGGTGTGAGTCACGAGTACGCTTGCATTTCTACCCATGTGCTGCATATACTGTACCCTGCAGCAGACAATCCCTCCTCACTGAAACGTGACTACTGTAGTGTGTGTGTGTGTGTGTGTGTGTGTGTGTAGCAGGGATGGTGGCAAGAAAGAGAGAGAGGGGGAAAGAAAGGAGGAAGGGATGAAGGGGAAACAGAGGAAGGCAGAGAAAGAGAGTTTAAAAGAGAAAGCGATGAGTGTGAGGAAAAGAAGAGGGAGGGAGGAGAGGAGCGGATGACTCGCTGGGAGGAGAAAGATGGAGGGGGAGGACTGCTGATCACTGCAGTAAAGGAATCCCTCGTCTAGAAAGGGGGGTTGCCCCTCAACTTCACCCTCCTTCTCTCCCTCCCTCCATCTCCGTCTTACTCAAACTGAATCCTGAATCGCTGGTTTTGATCTTCTCTCAATTCTCATCTGCACTGCGCTTTAACTTCCGCTGCATTTCATCATACCACGTGAGCATTTTCCTTCAATTAAAAAAAAAAAAAAACACACTCCTCAATTTAAAACCTCACTCTCAGTAAATGAAAGCAGGGACCTGAGAGATTATACAGTACGTACTGTGGGAGATGAGAATAAATTTGATACATTAAAGTAAGCGCACGTTTGCGCCTAAGGAAAATATAAAGCCTCCTTAGTTGCTGTGTGCTAACATACCAAGTCCTCTTCTCCTCTCTGATAATGTAGTAACACATGCAATAGGTATGATATTCATCTGCAGTAAAGATTAATCACCCTCAAACATTATGACTGTAACAATCTCACAAAGGCGTGCCAGAAAAACACACATTCACACTGAGAGACACACAACCTCTGACAGCCAAACTGCTGCAGCTCTGCCGACTATCAGTATCTCCCCTATGTGCAGCCGTTCCCCCTTTGCTGTGTTGAATTCCAGCAATAAAAGGATATCACTGTTCTTATTCCAGTACAGATTCTGTATGTGGAGAAATTTGCTAAATGTATTAGGCTCCACTTCCTCCTCGCACAGATTGATAAACTGTTAGCAGAGCTGCTTTGGGGGTGGACTGGATCCACTGCCAGTGTTGTTCAGCCAAAGAACAAAAGAAAACAAGAGAAACTGGGTTATTTTAAGAGTTCTGTGCAAGTGACAAAATGTGTGATGTCTTGTGTTAATAATTTCCTATTTCACTACACAAACAACCACTGTGTATACAGTTCAACCTTTTATTTAGTCAGACGTACCCCCACAGCCCTGTCAGATGAACTCAGGTTGACACCACCTGTCATGTAAAAGTGGACATTCTATTTGTACCGCTTGGAGTGGCTGTAGCCGGACATTTCAATCATTTATCCATCACTTTTATCTAATTATTCTACGGTTGTGGCTGTGTGGGCATGGTGGTTAGCACTGTCACCCCTGGTGTTTGGGTGTTCAAGCTTCCTCTTGCAATCCAAGACATTGCCATAGGTGTGAATGTGAGCGTGAATGGTTGTTTGTCTCTTGGGTGAAGACCCCTCCCCATCGTCACCCTCTCCTGCAAATGATAAGTGGTTATAGATAATGGAGCAGCAGGTAACTGAGAGAAGTACCCCCTGGGGTACCCATGGTTGGCGATCCCAGCAGCTCATCTATGGAGTGTCGTTATGGCTGGATCTGAACAGAAAATGACACAGCAGTTTAAATATCTCTTCTCCCACAGAATGCATCCTTTTATCTCCACCATGGTGTAAAAGTGTGTCTGTGTTACAGACACCAGCGCTGAGGACTAATGTCACTGACATAAATCCCATTTCATGGTGTCCTTCTGGGGGAGTGGAAATCTCTGTCATTTATCTACACAGTGACTGCATCCATCTATGTGGTAATGTGCTGTCCTGGGCTGCCGCCACGGACCAGATCACGTAGGTAGTCATACAAAGTCATTCATGAATTCAATCATGGATACACATGCTCGTACACATCCCAATAGAGTGTGTGGTACATACTCATTCTAGGCATCACTGCACACAAGTGTCTATATTGTTTTTTAATGCTAAAAAACTGTTTTTTATTACCAGCTTCTTTCACTGACAGAAGGATAGATTTACAGCCGAAGGAACTGGGATCAATTTCACAGTGGCCCAGCCATTTCATGAGGGCTAAGTTCAAGGAAAGGTGCGGTAGTCCATCATGTTACTATGATGGAAACTGGAAGAGGAGTGCATGGACAGGTTGGGGTCAGTGGGAGGTTACCGTACATGGAACGACAAAACACGTTAGGATAGATCATTTTGAATACAGGCTAGAGGACAGGACAGATAGGGACCAGCACATGACATCCATCCATCCTTACTTCATCCAAGAGGTGCAAAAAGATGCATCACTGAGAGTCAAAGCATAGCAGATATGTCAGAATAATAAAATGGAATGAAACTATTACGGCTATATAACAGAGCCAAGAAGAACAGAGTTTCCAGTACATCACCAATAATCAGCTGTGACACCCTGCTGACTCAACTTTAAGGACTACTTCCATGTAGATTGTTAGAGTAGGCGAATGAGGTTTATGAGCTATTAAATTGGAAATACGCCGCTTCTACCGTATTTTCAGCTGCTAGAAGAAATGTGTGGACGATGCGCTCATTCATTAACCCCGTTAGATGTCTGAGCTTTTTTGTATCCTCGTGTTTCTTGCTTTATTACTCTTTTATAGCACATTAAGAGTCTGCTGACTGAGATAGTATAAAAACTCTCTCTCTCACTCTCATTTCCTGTGATGTGCAATATATTTTATTTTCACTCAACAATTAAAAATCAACGAAATTATATGAAAGCACCATTAGTTTTTTTTTTTCATTTTATTACTTCCAACATAAGTATTTTTCTTCTTTCCTCTTTCTACTAAATTACAAACATAGGAAGCAGTTTAAAAATTGCACAATCATACAGGATCTAAAATGTCCCTTTGGATCCCCGTGTTGGAAATTAAACATGGGTGTTAAGTTGATGAATTAGAACTGAGCATCCAACATTTTTCCGGGACACTACTCCCATAAGAACGATTGTTTGTCATTACCTATTACTAATTAAGTTAGTTTCTGTTTAATTTCTTAATTGTTTGATGTGTAAAAAGTCCAAAAATATGATAAATGTCTATGAAAAGCTCCCAGAATGCAAGGAGATATGTCCAAAACTCTGTTATTAAACCCAAGTTTAAAACAGAAGATATTTGGCCTTTTTTTGATAAATGATGATTAATTGACTGCAATATATTGCCTGAATCCTCTCACACAGAGGGTAAAACACATTTAAATGATATGTAAAGGTCACATTGTGGCAGTGCAGAAAAGCTGATATGTTCACTTTTCTATCACACTGCTACATGTGTCACCTCCTCTATCTGTTCTACTCTAGGGGGCAAGGTCCTGCCCACTCAGCTCCTCGTAGCCCACACTTTCCCACTGTGGGGTTAACAAGTTGAAAAGCACAGCTGCGCCCTCCCACATTCCCCTGCACGCACACACCCACACCCAGATTCCCCATCCCCTCAGAAATACAGACAAAAGCGCGCACACACCTAGATAAGACGGGCACTCAGCAATTGCTACAGAAGAAAGTGGATTTGAGTACAGTGTGACAGTAATCACTGTCATTTTTTCCGCCTCAGCACCGACGAGCTTATGTAACTAAAGAAAATGCTGCCTTTTCTCTCGGCTGTGTTCCTCGGCTGGTAAAACCCATTAACAGATATGAAATCTGCAGTCACATTGTTGAATGCCACTGTATTAAGTAATCTCCACTCACACATTGGGAGGGAAACTGTGCCAAAGACTGTGCCAATCTGACCTTTCCACTGCAATGCAGAGTTGATATTGGATGAAACAACAATCCCCTGATGAGGCTATTTCAGACATCAAAACTCCACACCAATTACAGCAAGATATAAATTATTCCAGCTTAATCTTTCATTCCAATTCAATAAATTGCTTTTCAGACCCTGGACATGCTTTGATTAATTGATGCAAGCTCATGGCTCGCTTAATCCATGGGATAAGATCACGGCGGTGAATGAATCCGTTTCTATGACACGTGAGCTTCCTTCAGAGGGGCCGGTTGGACCCTCAAACCCACATCAACGCTGACACCAACCCCCCTCCATGGGACCAACAACACTGGAACCTGATGCATTATTAAACAGCAGTGCAGTCTTTCACGCCTGAGTCTAGAAGACAGCCAGCTCTCGCCTATTGTGCTTCACAGCTCTGTTCCTCGAAGGATTCAATCCGGCTGAGGAGCGTCATCTGCTTCCTCAGGTCACTTTTCTGATCAGAGCGGTGAAGAAATTGAAAATTGTGCATAATGCATATACGTACAGTGTGCGCGCATGTGCGTGTAGTCAGTCTGCAGGCACAGTAAGACCCTCTTTGATTGCTCCTACACCAGATGGCACTAGCTGCTTGTGTCAGTGTTAATTTCAGCGCAGGTCACGCAACACTCGGCCCCTCACCTCCTGTAGCAGCCTATAATGAAAGAACTTCTCCTGGCTCTTCTTTCATTTTCTCTTCCTACACCTCTTCAGGTTGATCAGCATTTCCCTTCCTTGAAAATAATGGTGACCCTTGTGACATTCATAAGCATGCATGCAAATCCGGCGTTCCACATCCACGCGGAGTGGTGATCCTAACCGCCCTGATTAAACCTCCAAAGTGTGAAAAGGTGGAGGCCTGCAGCTCCTTCACATCACACGCCACCAATCAATGCTGCTGAATAAGCACTGTCCTCTACTTCTTACTCCCCCTTTCTTTCTCTTCCCACCACCACCCGTGTACGGACAAGCTTCGACATACTTCCCACCATTATAGTTATCCCCTTTGCAAACACTTCCCTGTGAGCAGAGCTACATTTTGTGCCTGCAATTCCCATTGTTTTTGGATTCATTAATTATAGTGGAAGATAAAACACTTCAATTGAGAATTAAAGTACCTCCCATTTGTTCTCTCCAAGACAGCGCAGTGGTCCTCTGTGACCACTGCAACGCTTGTTGCTGCTGAAGCTGCTTTAGGCAAACGGAGAAAGAGCGATATTCTACCGAGGTTTAAACAGAAGTTTGGCCTCGGGATAGTCTGTCAAATCGCCATGATTTCTAGGTGTGAGACATAACTGGCTCACGAAAGAGGCCAAATCAGAAAACCAAAACAACAACATTTCAAATGATGCCTGTAGCAAAAACATTCCCTCCAGGATTCAAAGTTCATGATTACTTTTATTAAAATCCACATTAAATAAAATATCATGTTCAGAGCACAGGCATTAGTACTAGGTCATCACCAATTTATCTCTCACATCTGATGCTAAAGGGTGTAAGACGCTCCACTTCTCTCCTCTGCTGCTTTATCTCTTGCCTTAATTTCATAATCTGACCCTCAAGTTATGTTTTTTGATTATCTAATCATGGTAAAATAACATATTTATTGCCTCTGAATAGGTTTCAACATCATTCTGCACATGATTAAGTAATTTGACAGAAGAAATATTGGAGAGAATTCTGATTATTTCTTATTCATCATGGGTTTTTGGCTGTTAGTCAAATAAAACAAGCCATTTGAAGATGTCACTTTGGACTTGGGAACTTGGGAGTGATGACTGTTCAGTTAATAGCAGTTCCTGTTTGATGTTTGTACGTACTCACAGATGAGCAGAGTTCTAAAGTTCTGAGGACATTTATTCGTGATTAATCTGAATCAAAACAATTGTGCATTGTGTGTGTGTGTGTGTGTTCAGAATTGACTGAGACATGACTCCAAGAAGAAGCACGATTTTTGGTGCACATTACCGCATCAGGCGCCAAGACTTTTAAAAGATCGTAGCATTCCTCCATGAGCTGTGAGTCACAGCTTCTGCTGCAGCTCCAATTGTTGACTTTCTGTTGTTTACAGAATCCCAGCATGCACCTGTTCCTTCCTGTTCCTTCCACCTTCAGCACCATCTTTATTTCATATCTCTCCTTCTGCACGACAGGGCACCTCACAGTTCAAAAACCTTAAAGACTAAATAGTGAATAGCAATGAAGATAATTAATAATTGCAGGTAACAGCCTTAAACTTGATACACTACATCCTTTCCACACTCCTTTACAAAAGTTTCTAAGATCTAAAATCTTGAATATTTTTGAAAGGGTACAAAAGGCACAAAGCTTTTTTTTTTTTTTTTTTTTTTTTTTTTTTAACTGTGCATCTTCACTGAATTAAATGTCAGCTGAGATAAAACATGAGGTAAAATGTCAAATTTAAATTTCAAGACAGCCAGGTAGCTAATAATCTCTATTGGGGGTTGTATCTTTTTTCTAAACTTCTTCATCTAAACTTTGCAGCTGGTGATTTTCATTCTCTAAGTGGACAGAAGAATAGTAACACCCTGCTTTACCCTGCAGGCACTGAAATTACTCACACAGCCAGACTACATTCCTAGCAGTTCATCCCTGTAGTGATGAATGGAAGAGATGAAATATACCAATCAATAAATCATGGGATCGTCATGGGTGTGTGTTCACAGGGCATTTTTTTAATATCAGGAATCATCTTTCATATGACTCTACATATGTTCTTTCTCTCTGTATGTTGAGAACCACGATGGGATCTGGGGGCAGTTGTGATAACCTGCAAATTGTTAGTTAATATGACAGCTGCTACCATATATGGTCAAAAAGTAGCTAGTAGAGTCATTTTACCAGTACTCCTATGATGCAGAGCTGACCCTGTATGCTTGTGTCTATGCTCTCTGAGAGCATGTGAGGTGACATTCAGGGCAGGAGCTGTTATTTATGGAGACGCTGGCCTGGGAATGTTGCTTTTGAGTAACTCTGACAGTGCTCTCTCTTCTCTGAGGCCCTCCATGTCACCCAGAATATCAGCGCTTGAGCCCGGCAAACTCAGTGTTTAACTAACAATCTGCAGCATTAGCCGTCTAGCCTCATGGTTGGACGGTCCATGGCGATGACTAGAAAATCTGGGGAAACTGAATCCAAAGAACTGTAACTCTCTGCTCTGTGTCAGTGAGTCTGTCTGAGTTGTACTGTGCTGCAGTCCACATAGACATATGGCGCGCAGACATGCCAGAGCTAAAACTGGGCTAACGAATGCCATTCAAACACAGACTGGATGCTGCTGAAAGAGGTGAGGGGAGGCTGCAGAACAACTATCTCACACAGAGCATGGGAATACACCGCTCTCCTCATGTGGACATTGCAAAAGCTTTGATTTGTGGCCTTAACTTCCTCTATGATGATGACTTACTAGTTTAGAGTCAACGTGACAGACAAACATGATCAGAATTGGATGGATTTTTTCCAGGATGTATGCACAACTAGACCCAATTTAGCTGTTGTTTCGGTAGCACAGCTCAACCCTCTTCTAGGCAATTAATTAGTTTCATTTGGTAGGCTAACACTATCTGCCTGGTTATCTATACTTCTTCTATATGCATGAATGTTTCCCCTCGCAGAGAATGTAATAAATAGAACCGAACAAGTGGCTGCTAGTTTCACATCTAGAGCCAAGTGTGCGGCGGTATAAATGTTCCTCCACAGCAGCGTTAAATCAGTATTTACAGATCTGTGTCACACAGCAGTAGTAAAAAAAAAGTATTCATGGCACCTGGCTTGTGTAGAGTAACTTAATATCTCAACTTCAAGTGCTGACTGATCTACTGTACATACAAAACTCAAATTTAGGTCGGAGGAATTAATCACTGCAGCATTATTAGAGCAGCACATGTAAAGCAGCTAGTCTTTTCTGCGCTGTATATGAAATAAATAAAGTTGTATCATCAAACAAAGGTAATATTAAACCACGTTGAGATTCAAATTACTGTATAATGCTGTGGAAGACTGTATTTTAAGGACAGGAAGTCTAGATTGTTTTTTCGGTTGGGTCCTATTTGTCTAATTGTTTATAACAACAAAAGTGTCACTCCGAGCTGTTCACAACAAGCATCAAATATTCACAGGTCCTGTGCAGTGGGGCATTGTGGGGAGCAGCCCGCTCTCGCACAGATGTTGGACAGTCTGCAGGAAAGACCAGAGTCAGTGAGCTGTCCATCATTCTTCCCACCTGCAGGGTCGAGGGAATGGAAGTCACAGCAGTCAAATAAGCAAACAGCCCTGGTTTCCAGCTCTCAAAGGGTTCAGGGCGGCATCCCCTCCATGTCTGCGGTGTGTGATGGGATGGTCCCTACACCACGAGTCATGACAAACATACCACCGTGACTCACAGACCACACAAGAAGGAGGAGGAGACAGGTAAGACAATACTGAGCAGTGTCACATAAAGGCAGCTGATATTATTGCTGGAACAGGCCGTATAGCCAACAACAATTTTGTTAAAGATTGTCCCAGTCCCCTCATCTCGTCTCCAGCTCTCTGCCCTTTCATCTTTCATCTCCCCTAAATAAAATCCATGACCTAAAATTAAAGCAAGCGAGTCATCCTCCCTAATGCTCTGACAGGAACGGTCTCCATATCTCTCTGCCCTCATGCTCCTATTCATAATATCTTAATCCTCATCATCAAAATGCAGCTCATTATGCCGCCTTTCCTCCTCACTTCCTCCTTCCAGTATGATTTTTTTCCCCAAAGGCTTCCTCCATCACTCGACCCCCAATCGCTATTGTTCCTGCACATTGTCCTCTCTCCCCCATTGCAGTGCAGGATTCAGTCTAGCTCGGTTGTTGGCAAATTAACTCAGGCAAGGCCACCCATCCCCATCAGGTTGCCTCCTACAGCGGACTAACTGCTGCAGCTCTGCTTGCTTCACATGGATGCTTCCAAGATAATTCAAGTGATTCAGGTACCTTCAAGCAAAACATGGTGTAACAGATGTTACGTGTATGTTAAGTTAATTTCCAAAGGCTACTATTACTACAAATTAGAGGTTTAACAGATGTGATCCCTGTCTTTCTTAAAACAATGCCTTACGGCGTCACCTCTGGCCGAGCTGCCAGACACAGCATGGCTCCAGAATGGTCGCTGGGGTTAACTGGAATGATGCTACCACAAGACAACCTTTTCAACAACAATTTGGTGATGTGTGGAGTACAGCCAATATTTTTACATTTGAAAATATCAGCTGTAAACACCATATTTTCTCATCAGTTTCAAGGACCAAAGCTTTTCTGTGGACTCATCGTTTTGCAGACATTCAAGCATTCAAGGTGCAGCCCCACATAAATACCATTTCTGACTATGTGATTAGCTTATAAAGCATTTTCAAAAGATAGCAAAGGGAAGTTCATTCATATTCACATTTCTGCTACAGCACAGAGCTGCTCTGTGTCTGAGTGGTTTTACATTTACATTACAGACATCACCTTCTTCCACCTCACACCTCAGAGGTTACCAGATGTGTTAAGATTACTGGAAAGGGGGCTTGTCCTTTAACAATATAACAAGGCCTTTAATCCCAAAGACCGTGAGCAATAAAAACTCAATCAAAAATCAATCAATAAAGCAGCTGTGTGTGGCATATGCTGTTTATTACAATATTAAAAAAACAAGCAAATTAACATCTAATAGATCTGTGGAGAATGTTTTAAATTTATTATATTGAGATTATAATCACGTTTAATTACCATGTCAGCCAATTTGGAAAACCTGGGAGAGAAAATGGAGATGGAGGGAGCAGGTGAGTGACGAAGCCCAGCTGGAAATGCTGATAATGTTGTGCAACACACCTAGCGTTGAAGAGCGGCAACCATAAAATTGCTGTAGTGCTATTTGTGTATTTATTAGCCATTTTGTGCAACAGCCAAGAAATGATATTCCTGCATATTTATTACAGGACATTTTAGCAAATACCTGTCCTTGTTCATAAGTAAAATTAGTTTTTCTTCTAATAAGTACATGAAATATTGCATCCTTTAGATAAGTGAGCATGGACTGATACTGCAAGGCTGTGAATTTCTGTTTCCAGCATCAGTTTCTGATTAAAGCATCAACTCCACATGACGCCGACTGAGATTCAACCAACAAACAACTTTAGTCATCGAAGTTGTGTTCATCTATTTATGAAGAATGTGCAAAAAACAACTACATCAGAATCATATTGCAGTTGTTTTGTCACTGAGAAAAGTATAAAAATTATGATGAATACATGGTGAGTTTATATATATAGATATGATATGATATGATATGATATGATATGATATGATATGATATGATATGATATGATATGATATGATATGATATATATGTATGTATGTATGTGTGTGTGTGTGTGTGTGTGTGTGTGTGTATACTGTGTTTTTGATAATATTTTGATACTATTTTATACTAGAAAATGCTATCATTTGTCAGGGTATGCAGTGCTGGAAAGTAAATCTTCATTTCTGCGTGATCATCATCCATCCAAGAAAAGGAAAAAAAAAAAAAATTAAAAATAAATAAATCACAGTTCTTTCATTCAATTGATGTTTTTGCCCATCCCTACTAAACAACAGATTGCCAATATTTAGAGTACTCGAGGGAGGACTCAATCCATCCACAAGATAGGAGTTTACTATGAATTCCTGCTTGTTCTTTTAAGAAGAGTATAAACTTTTACAAAGCAATCATGATTCTGATTTAAGAAGTCAAAGGTTCACTGACAAGTGAGGAAAATGAACAATCTAATGTACTGGTAGAGAAATTCTTGACAATAACACGTTTGTTATAAACAAGACTCTTATGAAGGCCTTTTTAATGAAAGACTGTAGTGATTGAAAAATCAATATCCACGAGTTTTAGGAGAGATCTTTACATAAAGTTTAACTGTAGGTGTTTTGAAATATAACTTTAAGACTCCCAAATGAGCGTGACTCATTTGGGAGTCACACCCTCACCGTTAATATCCCAGCTTCATTGGCTTGGTTGCCAATATTTAGTCATTTCCAGGCTGCTTTTATTTGTCTTCACCCTGCAGACCCACTGCTTGAAAATGTAAACCGAAATAAGAACCTCAATAAACCAATATCTCCTTTTGCTGAAATCTTATCCGTGCAATATCTGTGAAAACTAGCAACACAGAGACGCACACAAAAGAAATCAATAATTTAATTAGACACAGTGATGATATCTCAGTTTTACAGGTAGTTTTAAGCTCAACTAAGCCGGCTAGTATCTGTGTCATGTTGGAAATAATCAATTTGATTTGAAGGCAACAAACTCAGTGGCACAAGGATTCATCACTGCACCTCACAGACACAGAGGAGTTATCAGATCCGAGCCTTTTTCTCACATTAGCTGACAAATGACACTTGTGATAACAACGGACTCTTCTCACTTTGTATTGCCACTCAAAACAGACAATGGATGGACTTAAAAACGTCCTAATTAACTGCTCAGTTAATTAAAGCTGAACAAGTCTGCAAGTGTAGCTGTTCCGGAGGAGTGGAGGATTATACATGTTTGTAGGAGGTGAACTTAAGAAAAGCCATCTGTTAACAGCAGTGGTGCAATTTTGTGACTTAAAAGATGCAAATAAGCTCATATAAAACCTGGTCACAGCAACAAAACAGTTCCTTCCTTCCTTCCTCATTTATTCCTCCTTGCCTTTTCTCTTCCCTGCCAACCATGAAAGATACAGAAAATAAAAAAGTTTGAAACGACAGATTTAGCTCACTCTTCCACCTGCCCCGCTGGGAGAGTCAGGACTGTACACAACAATCAGGAGAGGACTTCAGCACAAAGCAGGCAAGTCCCATCAATCTTTGACTTTATCAGCTCCCATTATTAGTCTCTTCCTTCAGGTGAGCTGTACACACCTTTACATATGGCCTCTCTATTGTAGCATGGTCAATTAGGAAGGGCTGTAGGTTAACGCGCTGGGATTAGGAAAGAAAAGGTTGTGCAACTCACATGTAGTAAATTATGAGGGTGTGTTGTCAGCTATTCAGGTCTGTCATCTCCTTCAAAAAGATTGAGCTAAGACCAGCCTTAGTAATGTAAAACAAATATTGATCATGTAACATGAAAAAAGATCATATTGATTGGTTTTGTCACACTTATTCTTTTTGTTACTTCTCCTTGGGGAATAATCATATTAATGCTAATGGATAATCTACATGCTGAAACTAAAGTCCCTTAGTTGGAGCCTTTGGGGGATGTAAACAGGAAGTATAATATTGCAATGGAGGCAGTAGGTTAGCTGTGCATCTTTCTACAATCTCAAAGGATTTATAGACATTTATTCACAATGGAGATAATGATATCCTCGAGCAGTGTAAGTCATACTAAATCTAAAAATATGTGCGTCTGTGTGGTAAGATGTGACCGAGTTTTTGACTTGAATTACAGCAATTCACCTCAATTCACTCCTGGTATCTTCCACTTACGTTCCTCCCTTTCCTTTGCTGCCGTGTGGAGGCGTGCCACACACTTTGAAAACCTCTGCCCTAAGATGAATGAAAAGAAAAGCAAAGGCGGGGCGATATATGACGCTATAAAAGAAGAATGATTGTTGATTTGTTCACAGTGGATATATATATGTGAACCATGGAGAGAGCAAGGACAACTTGAGCAAAGCCTTTATGACTTTTTTTTTTTTTTACATTGATTTTCTTCAAAACACCTTTGTGACATTATACAGCTAAAAGTAAAGCAGGTTTTAAAGTGAGCGTTGGCTGCAAATACGACCGAAATCGCTCTCTGACCCTAACTGGTGGGTGACAAGCGCAAAGTTTGAACCAGCGACTTCACACAGTTTAATGCCAATCAGAGTAAAAGGGACAGTATAGGACAAACTCGACTTGATGCCATTAAAGGCAAGAGACGAGGAAGAGATGGAAACACGCACGCACAGAGAAATACAAAGATGCACTGTTAGTTAGGGGGCTTTTCAATGCATCATTTAAGTAAAGCGTCAAACCGCTCTATGGCTCTCTTTATAAACACAAAACAAACAAAAAAAAACTGGCCATTTCCCAACTCCACACCACACTGATGCAAGCCTGTACGTCGACCTCTCACTTGCCAAGCATTGGACAGCGTGTGACTGCCCAAGATAGTTACTCACAAAATCTGCCTAAGACGAGAGCGGGGCAGAGCAATAAACACTTGAACTGACTGAACAATGGTATTTTTCTACTGATCAATGCCTTCCCTGCCCTCCTTTTATAAGGAACATTGCGAGACAGGGCAGATATTTTCTCAGGCAGAAGGAGAAATCCTTTTGACAACAAGTTCAAAGTGCCTGTCAAGTGTTAGCTTGTTAGCTTGCTCAAGAGTTCTGCAGACCGCAGTCAGGAAACGCCACCTCCCCTGCCCTACCCATCCTTGTCAGCTGCCATTCTGACAATTCTTCTTTATTATATTTTACACCATCCTGCTCCATCTATCTTATCTTACCAGCAATTTAACTTTGCGTACTATCACACACTGAGTAATATGAACTCGCCACTTTCCAGTGAGGATCCCAATAACTTGTTTTCTATGTCATTTAGATTTCTCTCTTCATGCGTCGCCGTGACATCTGACAACTCCAACTCCAAATTGCCACGGCTCCCATCTGTAGGAGCCAAGTCGCAGATGGGTCGAGAGGTCCGTACATGAATTGTGCTGCTGAGAATGGGTCTGTGTGTGTGTGTGTGTAGCCGTGACCCGTCAGGCCTCGTGGGAAGCTGCAGCTAAACTGATGGATGCCAAGGAACGACAGAGGGAGGAGGGAGGGAGGGAGGAGAGGAGGGAGCGCTGGCTTAGCCAAGTAGGAGACAAGTGCCTGTACTGCAGCAATGCAGGAGCAAGGGGAGAGGGATGTCAATGAAACGAATAAAGTGTTGACTGAAAAACAATGCAGCACCCAAATGCCAGTCGGCGCAGCAGGTATGATTTGATTCGATGTTTGCCAGGCTAACAAGTTGATTATCATTCTACAGGAGTTTTTGCGTGGTGTAACCATTTTGCTGATGTATCCTCCTTCTACTGCAGTTATGACAATATCATCCTCAGCCCTACCTAGCAGAGACAACAAGCCCTGGCAAGGCAAACACTCCCTGCTGAGCCTCCTGTGTCTCCTCCCTCCCCTGCCCTCTGAACAAACAGCTCTCCCTCTAGAGGCTACGTGACAGGGAGAGGGACACTCGGGACTATTGACTAGCTCCCTCTCAGCTCTGCTGTTTCACCCCGTTGTGAACAAGGCCTTGCTAGGATAACCCACTGCTGATGTTTTTACTTCCCAGCAGCGTAAGTAATGTATACATTCCCTCTGATCTCATTCACCGACCTTCCCCCAACGCCTCAACGAGCGGCCCGCTGCAGTAAAATGTAAACACAGACCGAGGAAAGCCTCAGCTCATTTTTCACTGTACAAACCTTCCCCCTCCCTGTACAAATGCGTGCCTGCCTTCTCTATTTCATACAGCCCAGTGACACATAAATACACATGCACCAGCACAAACAAAGCGCTCTGAACATACACTTGCTCCCATGCATATAACCACACAAACACACACACACACACAGAAAGAAGAGGAGGTGAGCTAATGCACTACTACTCCACAGCAGAAGGATTGCAAGCACTCAAGGAACAAATATCCTGTTCTCATCATAAAATTTTCATCCCGTGCAAGCTTGTTGGTGAGCCAAGTGCATTTCCTGGTGCAAAATATACACACTTAACCTTGAGCTGATCTCTTTAACATAATGCGTCTGCTTTATTGGATTCTAGCTGGACCTTACTCACAGGAATACCAAGTGCAAAGAGTTGTGGCCGGGCCATGCCAAGTTGGAGAAGAGATGAAGGACGAAGCGGCAGCGACAAGAAGTCCTTCTGCCGGATCTTATGACTGGTTGTCATGTTCCATTGGGAGGACGCTGACATGACACCTTGTGCGAAAGTGATGTACTGATCCTCAAGTGACACCTTCTAGGAACCAGCTGAATTCACAGGTACACATATAAGGACCTGCAAGCTCGCTTGAAAGCCTGTTAATGGAGTCCACTTCATGTGGACTCCAATGTCCACTCCAATTTCAAGATCAATTTCAAAGACCATAAAAAAAAATACAAAAAAAAAAAAAATAAAAATCTGACCTCAGTTCATTCTGAAGTTCATTTAAATGAATCTTTGAAACTCAACTTTGAAGTGTTAAAGTATAATATGCCGTCCAATGTGACATGTGTACGATACATACATACACATTGATATATACATGAAAATATGAAATTTGAATACTTATATCACAAATATTTAGAATGTTTTCTTTTTAATTTGTACATTTATTAATTGTTGCACATTAGCCTTTTAGCACATCTGCTAGAGTTTACTGGCACTGCATTTCACTGCACATAATGAATATATGAATATGTTGCTTTGTTGTGCTCAAAAGCTCCAGAAAAGGCTACAAAATAGCCCAGGTAAAATGCTGTTTTTAAGGTCACAAATTACACCTATGTACCACACAAACAGACGTCAGACTCCAACTATGCAACAAAAAACATCACAATACTTTCAACAGTTTGCTGCAAGTATGTTGCTGTGACATGTCTTCCACAACCAGATGGCAATAGTCAATCATATTTACAACTGAGGAAAGAATTCATTTGACATTGATGTCACGCTACAGGGCCCCGCATGAGACCTGAACACAATACCACAGACTCATCCATGACACTGTTTTGTCTGAACACATTTCCATCTGAAAGCCTTATGAGTTCCAGACAGTGGCAAGTGTATTAAACATGTGCAAGACAATTAAATATCTTGTGATAACTTCTGTGACTCTCGTTCAAATGCGCTGGTGTAAAAAAAGAAAAAGAAAAAAAAAAGGAACAAATAAACTCCCCTCATGCAGCACTAATCATTATTTTCAGCCCTGTTCAGTTGCATGTGCACACGTCTTTAAGTTCCTGTTTCACACACACAGCAATGCTGTGGTGAAACGACATGGTGGGACGCTTTTGATAAGTTTGCTTCTCGCATCAAAAGCCACATGTCACGAAAACAGCTTGTTCTCCACTGTTACATGGCGCACTGTATTTGCAAAACTTGCTGGTGGTTATAATCGAAATACATACTTGTCAAAATGTTTGTATTTGCAGGCCGTGTTTCAGATTGATGGCAAACTGGCTTCATGTCAACAACACTGAATCAAGGCAACGACACCCCGGCGGAGAGGTCGCTTTGAACAGTGGGATATTTGAATACATTTGAATAGATTTCTTCTGGTAATGCCTTTATCAAAATGCTGCCGCCCAGTGACCTCATCTACCTTCAAAGCGTTCTCCTTAACAGGCTTCGCATGCTAATCACTGGTAAACTGAGAATAATAGAAACAATAACAGATGACTCGCTTGTCAAAATGGGGACAGGTGCTGAAGGATTGTTAGGATTTAGATGACATGAGTTTTTATAGTAAACATTAATCCAAAAATGCATCTAGTCTGCGGCTGCCAACAGAAAACATTTTGCATTGGACGTGGGGTTTTTGTACCGGTTTATTCTATTAGCATTTAAAAGATCACATAGGAATACAACAAATCATTGCTCCTGATATTCTTAGGACAGCTGGCAGCTTCTTAATGCAGAATGACGCAGGTTACACTGACTGCCAATATCCAAGTGGCCAATATTGATCACATCTCCGAAACAATCTGAAATCTTGGCCTCGTAATGACACAATAATATTCTGACTGCCCTTTCCAAGTGACTTTAAAAACTGCAAAAAGGGTGATGAAAGTATCACAAAGTGCTGACGATGCTGTTGCTCCACATCACCACACACACACACCCACAACTGTGCTAATAGCCATGGATTTGCACTGGAGGCCGTATGCCACAGATATTATTAATGTCCAAAATGAGACTGTGATTTTCAGTTGCTTTATAATACACACACATATATACAGGCAGGCAGGCAGGCAGGCACACTAACCTGTGGAGACAGGGCACTGGGAGGCTGGGTGAAGAGTGTGGAGTGGGCTGCTGACCGTAGGCCATGTGCTCTCCTGACAGTCTGACGGGTGAAAGGAGCAGACAGTACCTCCTGCTGAAAAAGAAGACACGAAGAGACAAAATTGTCAAACTGTGGAGCATGATCATTAGCTCAAAGTGGGAACAAAGTGTTTGGGATAGTCAAATGGAAAATAGCAAACCTCATGCCATTTTCACAGCCACCAGTACAACTATGAGCTCAAAAGAGGCTTAAAATAATGAGGCGTGAAAGTGGTAGTTGTGTTTTATTTTCTATTCCCTTCACAGGCTAGGGCAATTTCCCTTTTTGCCGCAATTCAAACAAAGCGTGTGGTTGGACTTGTATGAGTGCAAGACAGCAGAACTATCGAGTAGAACTTCCTGTATACGTGGGGGGGAGCGCGCAAGACAGCCTCCGCTGCTGCGACTGTCAATCAGCTGCAGAAGAGCTGACCAGCCTGCAGCTGCTTCACACCTAAACCAGGATTAGCAGTGTGCTACTTATTCACTATGTATGAACGAGTGTTATCACACTGGAGGAAAAGCCAAATATGTGGCGGCTTTGATGGCTTCTGGATGTGAGCATTTGTGGGCTTCTTTGGGTAAATAGAGAGATTTTCAATTGTGTATTTGTGTGCGTGTACAGGCAGGTGTATGACAGAGGGTCATGGTAGACTGGAATGACTAAAATACATTCACCTTCAAGTTAGTGTGAGCACTCAGATGTTCCCTGCCTCCCAGCACTGAGGAAAGATAAGATGGAGATAAATTGGGATACTCTTCCATTATAAACACGGAGAGCACCTTGACAACAACAACCATCTCAACCCATTACATTCTCATATTAGACCCATGTATGAGGACTTGTTTAGCCTCTGGGGCGAGGGTCTGATCACAGACACTTTTTCAGTACAAGCTGCTTAGCACTTTAACACTCCACAAACCTGCTCACGGCGCTCTACGGTAAGCAATAACAACTAAAAAGGTCAGGCATATATTTTCAAAACCATCCACCATCTCGAGTGCAAGTTTAAGAGGCAACGCTCTGTTAGGACTGGATTTACTCAATCCCAAATAAGACGTGCTAAACAGAGTTTGAGAATGTTTGAAAGACAGCGAACAATAAAAGATGCCAATGTTTAACACTCTGCACCTGCATCTAAATCACATTTCTGCAAGAAGTGCAGGTTGTCTGACCATATTCAAGCTAGTAGTATAGTAATAGTAGTAGTAGTAATAGTATTATGTATTTGTCAACTGTTTAAAAATTAAAATGAAGTTCAAAATTTTGATTAATATTCTTTGCTTAGAGTTACATGAGAGGAACAATATCACTCACATATCTATATAGCCAGCAGCCAGTTAGCTAAGCTTAGCACAAAGACTGGAAACGGAGGGAAACAGCTAGCCTGGCTCTGTCCAAAGCTAACTATATCTGTTACCTGCATCTCCAAAGCTCACGAACTAACACTTATACCTTGTACAAAAACAATGGGGGTCATGTGCCGGACCACTTTTCAGCTGGGTGCAGTGACTTCCTAGAAGTCTGGTTGCCAGGTGACGCTGGTCACATCTAGCACACAGGCTATCAATGTTCTCATCTGAAACTCAAATACGTATATTTCCCAAAATGTCCTTCACACAAAGTTTGAATTTAATTGACACGAGGACAAGGGGAGAACATGGACCCTCCACGCAGACGCCACATGTGGCTGATGGAGCCCAGCTGTGACGTGACAGAGCTAACCACTAATCCTCCATGCTGCTAGTAAATGTAAGCTATGCATTAATTAATCAATAGTAATCACTGAAACAGCCTATAATAAGAAGGCTGGCATGAGAAGCATTGGTATAGCAGTAATTCTCTAACGGCATAATCTGCTGTGTCCTTTCTGCTATCAGAGCTCCAATCCGTCAATGGATGTGTGCGTAGCACCTTTTCTCTCTATATGTTATACTACCTTTCATTTAACGACTTTCAGCCTTGGTAAATTACACTGGATGTGCAAAGACAGAGCTCATAATATGCCTGTTTTTGTCTGCATCCTGATTAGCTTACATTGTTACACTTCAGCGCTGTAGCTTCTCCCAGATAAATATATTCCATAAAATACCTAAATGTACTTCTCAGCGTGCAGTTCTGCAAAGGTTCAGGACCAGTAAAGCTCAAACCTTAGCCACCCTGGAGAGGTGCCGTGATTAGCAGCATTGATGTCATTTCTTTTCCTCTGGCTCTCATTTTCTACAACTGCAAACAAGCAGGATTAATTCTTAAAACAACTGATGAAGACACTTAATGAAAACTGTTCATAATTGTGTTTGATGTAGAATTTCCCGACACAAACTGTGGCTTTCAAAGACTTTTAGTCACACTGTCCTCAATATTAAGATAGGCAATGGACCTTGGTACTAAGATAGCATGTTGCAGCAGGATTATTGCCTCTTTCTTATCTATGACAAGTCAGGCATAGAACTCATAGGAGGGGCCTGTGTTCACGACTCCGGCGAGTATAAAAAAAGTGTCCATGAACTGCCAAGAGAGTCTCCTCAGGTCTGTTATTGTGGAGGAGGAACAGCGTTTGTCGAATTGTTTTACGCTGCGATGTGGGACTGAAGTTAGGTCTCTGCCAAGCAACCAAACAGACTCATTTTCATTCTGGCAGCGAATCCAAGCTGCAGCAACACAATTACAGAATAATATGGCAGTGTGGGTCAATAAGATCTCGTTCAAAAACTACACTACAGGTTTTACTTATTGTGCTATAACTCTGAGCCTAAGGTGTCCAAGATAAACACAACATTGAGAATGACCCTGAAAAAAAAAAAAAACAACTTAAAAAATGACTTTGACTGGTAACACAAATGAATTTAGTCACCAGTGCCTTCCAATACACACATACATTATTGAAATGTATGTCACTTTATGAAACTTTAGAAAAAAGCCAAAGACAGATGTTAAAATATGATGCTTGTCATGTCATTTAAAATGTGTCAAATTGTATTTCAGAAAATAGAAAGGAGAAAAGGCTGCGGTGACCTCTCTGCACCACCAGGACTGCAGCCCAGGGAGGGGAGGTCCCATCTATTTCTGTTGATTAGATTGCCACAGAGGACAACAGCTGCTCTCTCTAGATACCAACTGCAACACATCAAGTAGGATCATACAGAATGTATACACACACGCGCTGAAAAACACACCACTTTATTCTCCTGGCACGAAAAGGCACCAGCTGGTTAAGTCCCTACTGACAGCGTAGATAAAACACTATAAGCAACAAACAGGTGAAGGGACTTATATTCTGCTTACAAAGCGGCACGTCAAATGTAACAAAAAGGAGGAAAAACGTCCTATATAGTTTCCCAGCCAGCAGAAAAGTACATTTTCAAGCATTCACCACTGACTAGAGTCAGACATATCTTAAATAATGCAAAAATATTAGCAACTTGATATTTTACAGTGATATTTTTCCACATGGAGCAGTGTGAGCGGAAACACACTGCAGTGAAAAGGAGGGGAAGAAGACTGCAAAGTGTAGGATGAAGGCCAATTCAGAGAGTACTTTGCCAAGTGTCAGTTTCACTTCGTTTGAATCAATGAAAGAATCTGAGATGAGGGCGATGATTCACAGGCCGGGAACCAGGATAGCATGTCAACAAAGATGGCTAATATAAGTCTTGGAAATGCAAGTTTGTTTTTTTGTTTTTGGAAACCAAGGACAACAAAGTGCTCAAAAACAGAGCTCTTCTATTAAAATGATTAAATGATGTTGAGTCACATCACATGTCACACTTCCAGGACCCAGATGGACAGAAACGTGCTTCGTACTTCTCATCATAGTGAGGAAATAAGCGTCTACCAGCTGCCACGTATTGATTTACTGTTTGACTTGAGGCGCGGCGTGTTATGAGCTCCACCGATCACACGTCAAACCTCAGTTCTGCAGCCATCGTGGTCTTCTCAGGTAACTCCAGTCACACCAACTCTTTATCCATCACGCCTCACATGTTGTCAGTCCGCCGCGTTTGACATCTGAGCGCTGTCTGGTCCGCAGCAACAAATACAGGAGTGTTTACATGAGCTGCAGGCTCCTGCATTTCGTCACCTCTGCACATTCCCACATGCCTGAACTGACATGATCCTCAGCAGGTGTAATTACTGGAAACGACTCATCAGCAAGCAGCCAGAAGGATGTCACATGTCCCCTTGCAAGACATCTCACAGCTAATGGTTAATCTTAGATGTCACAGATGTTAAGTTAACTGGGCCTCCCATGTAAGATGGTCCAACTGAATAGGCCTGTGGGTGTGGTCTGTAAAAGTGGCATCAGACTGTGCGTTTTCAGCATAGTCTACCCGAGAGCAGACTATTTAATTTTGAAAATGCTACCCCACACGGAAACAGGTAATGTCTTGTATATCCATAGCAACTCCGCTGATGGAGTCACCGTAGGGTGAAATTCCAACAAAAAAGAGGGGAGGGAGTGGAAATACCTGATACTTCTGAAATTATCAAACTATGAAAAAGTCTAAAAATAAAATCTTTAATTTATTCAACACTTAGCTCAGTGAACCCAGAAGGAGAAATTTGAATACAGAGACAATTATCTACGGATGTCTTCACCATGATTTAAAACTTCCCACTCCCCACTGCCCGTCACCTTACACCTAAACCTGACACCTATCTTGTACATAATGAAAGGTGAAATAATAAATACTGGTTCTCCAGCAGGGCTTTAAACAGCCTCTCAACCTACCTGACCTCTCAGACAAAGGGGTCGGGCACATGTCAGAACAGCTTTTGTGTGTGTGTGTGCTTTCACGCAGTTGATCACATCAGCCCTGATGGGGAAGTTGCTGAGAGATAATGAATCAGACACATGAATGGGAATCCTATTTGTTCCCACTTAAGTGAGTTAACCAGCACAGCAGATGGTAAATGGAAGCTGGTACAGATGACGGCCATTTTTACCTACATCTCATCCTCGTGTCCACGTGTTCAAATGCACAGAGGGCTATTTAATATTGCATGTCGAAGAACGACATGTAGAGTCTGTTGTTGTGTCTTATACTTTCTCAAAGTCCAACTTTCCAGTGACTCTGCTCCACTGTGACCAACATTTATTGTACAATTTAAGTGATTCACACTCTGATCTGGACATCTCTCCCCCATTCCCTTATCTTACTCCCCGAGTTCCTTTTCCTGCCTTGCTCATTCACCCTCTCTGCATCTCTGGTAGGAGAATGTCAGTCAGCCCCAGGGAGATTGTGGAGGGAGTGGAGAAGGAGGGGTAAAGCGAAGGAGAAAGTGGGGAGGCTGCAGGCAATCACTGGCCACCGAGAAGAGAGATGAAGAGAGTGAGATAGGAGAGAGCAAGAGGAGAATTAAATGAAATTGCCGACACGTTAAGCACACCCTGTTACCCAGCCTGCACATGCATGGTAAAGAAGGGAGGGGGATGAATAACTGACTGCTGCCCAATGGAAGTCTTTCATAGCTAAGGAGAATTGATCCAGTTACAAGGGATTCCCTGATGATAGACAGATGAAAACGGGAGGGAAGGACTCGAACTAAACACATCAAAGACACGCTCACATTCCCAGTGAACCCAAATGTCGACCTCTTCTGTCAAGGACATTTGTGTGGATGTACGTGTGTGTGGTTGTGTTTGCTTTGCTGCAGGGCTGGACAAAGAAATTACCAGAGCCACGCTGCAGGGTTCCTGCAAGCCAATATAAACCAGACAGAAGAGGAGAGGGCTGCACGGTCAATGTCTGCCTTCATCATTTATCACCTGAGAGACACCCACCCACACGTGCGTGTGATGCAAACACGTACTAAAACCTCTGCCATTTACCGTACTGTTCATGTGGGACACACACATATACAAAAAAAACAGGGTCATGAAGGCGGGGCGTGCAGAGAGTGGATTTGACAGCTTGGCGACTCCTGCTGCAGCAGAGATGAATGGGCGGGCTGAAAACTGCCTTCATTCATAATGGAATACGGCAACAAAGCAGCTTCATCCCCAGGTGTCTCAGGGACTGTAAGAGCTGGAGAACAGACGACAAAGAAAAGCAGGGAAGAGACTATAGGACAGAATAGGCTGTGCAGGCAGCAAAGGCTGATGCATGCTAGAAGTCTAACATAAAAATATTTTCCTGATTTATTGCCCCAGGTGTTACCCATATAAAGCTTAGAAGGACAGAGAGAGCAACACCGTAACATTGCTGGTATTGTTGGAAAGCTGGAATGGCCTGGAAATGTCAGAACAAACATTTCTTACTTTATCACACTTTTTAAAAGACCTTGTTGTTCTATCTAGCTTTTAAAGGGAGGAACTAAGGTCCTGTAAACAAGAATGAGCTGAATATGAAGGAAGGAAGGACAAAAAGGATTTGGAAACTGGCTGCAGGGACAAGAGCAGAGGCAAAGGGTAAAAGGGAAACGACTAATGTTTTATGGAATGTGCTGCTTGCTTTATCACACACGTAATCCACATAAACATCCTCCAAACCATGGCGATAACGCCGATGATCAGCAGCACAGCGTGGGCGTGAGGGGGAGGAAGCACGGGCACGAGAGAGAGAGAGTGAACATCATCGGCGTCAGAGAGGAGAGGAGGGACTGTGCGAGAAAAAAATTCTGTCTGAGTGTGTGTCTACATGTCAGTGTGTGTGTGTGTGTGCGTGTGTGTGTATAATCACAACAAAGCACTCATTCTTAGCAACTGTGACAGCCACAAATAGCAAGAACCACCTACCAGCACAACGTTATGTGAACAGCAACATTAAATTAGAATATTGGAACAGAAAAGGGGACACTTTCAATCTTTAAAACGTGGCAGTCAATACCAGCATTCAATTAGGTATGAAATCGAGTAAAGCAGCCAAATGTTGTATATATTAAGTAAAATATGGCTTACACTCTGTGTTGGCGGGTTCCCAAACTAAGTGGCCCCAATTGTACACAACCAGCAGAAAAAAAATCATTTCAAGTAGTTGCTTACAAAAGCCAGCTGCTGCATGAGCACATACTGTAGGGAAACCACACAATGTCCACACAAGGCTGCAACTAAAGATTACTTCCGTTATTGGTCAATTTGCAGATTATTTTCTAAATTAATCGTTTGGTCTATATTTGTCATACAATTGAATAATATCCACCCCAGTTTCTCAAAGTTTAATGTGATGTCTACAAAGATATTCAGTGTAATGTGATGGACAATAGACACAAGCAGGAAATCTCTCATCTTTAAATGAAAAACTATTACTCAGTTATCAAAATACTGATTATTTTTCTGTCGACTGACTAATGGTTGCAGCTCTAGACTGCACACTGTGTGTTTACAGGCAAGTCTAACTCAGGCTTCATAACCATCAGCACAGATCCATCCTCCAGTGACCCGACTTTTTTTGGAGTCTGGCTTCACCTCACTGCAGCTCAGCTCTGACTATAATTTCAACCTGTGCTGTAACTCTAGTCAACCACATAAATCAAACTTTTATGGGCCTGTCATTTGTCTCAAGTGAAACTTAGATAGGACAGCTCGTTAGCTGGTTCACCTTAGGACGGGTTTCTATACAGGAGAGGCCTAGGAGGTGGTTAATTACAATTAATGGAGGCATTGATTTTTCCTCTTTTATATTAACAGTATCAGATCATTCAAACACAGAAAGATAAGCAGTCAACTTCAAATACAGCAGTGTTTAACAGATGGTTGTGCCTGGGTTACATCCCTGCGATGAGTGCAAGGCTGACTGTTAAATACATTAAGCTGGTTAAAGTCTGAGATCATCAGCTGTGAAATTCAAAACGAAGTGTCACCAATATACCATCAAGACCACGTGGTGAGATCCTGACTGCTGACAGCATATCCTCACCGTCTAATGAAAATCATGTATATGATTTTTTGTTTCTGTATAAAGTGCCCACTGACCAATGAAAAGATGCTTTGTTACATCATGTATGTAGGATAGGTCGACAGCAGATAGCTTTGCATTAGTAATGTTTTGAGTTTTGAGCAGAGGATGGACGGCAAGCCCTGTTCCCTCTCTGAACTGAGTCAGACTCATGCAGAGAGTGTCAGATGGCCATTAACCTGCATAATGCTGATTTCAATCTAAAAAAAAATAGGAAACATGAAGGACAGCCTTGCTATTGATGGTTTATCACCTGAGGGGGACATAAAGAGGAGAACCACCCACACCCCATTAGAACCATTTATTAAAAAATAAAACAAACAAATAAAAACATGCATATCCACTTTCGCTCACAGTCTATTTAAAATATTAAACAGTTCACTAATGACTGTGTAAACACACATTTTCATTTCTGGTGCTAACTGTGTCTCATTACAGTCTTATAAGTTTTTTATCTGTTCTTTTTTATCTGATGTTAATCTGTTTTCCCAATCCAACAATCTTTTTTTTTTAAATCATCTATCAGGAAGTTTATTGGCAAAGAATATGTAGATTTAACCTTTGGTGACTTTGACAACAGGACTACCCACCACTACCACCCACAGCACTTAACTGAAGGGCTTGTCCTCTCACCTACAGTGTGGCTTTCTTAAACTCAAGCGTGTACATCATTCCCACTGCACCCACACATCAGGAAGTAACCGCGCTGACCTGCAACATTATGGCCCTCCTTAAGAGCAACTGCACGTTACATATTATTAATGCAAACTCTACACTTGGTGCTGCTCCTTCACATCAGAAGTTTTCCATCAGCAAACCGCTGCAATGTGTGTGCTGCGAAGCAGTTTCTGGAAGTCACTAAGGGCGATTCCCGATTTTCACCTCTGACTCGAAGCTCGATCAGCCTCCACAGGTCCTGACCACGGTTGCCAGTAACACAGTACAGGCCTCATAATCATATTGAAATTTTTACACATTTCCCTCCCATCTTCTCCTGTTTTTTGTAACAGCAGCAGCTCATGAATCTCAGAAGCACAGCAGCCGTTACTCCGATCAATGAATTCCGGTCGGTTTGTATGAGGCTATGTGAGAGGGCCTGACTGCTTAACCTAACCTAGCCCGACACTCCCAATGCCTTAGACTTGCAAAATATATCTTGGTGTGTAGGAAGATGTCAGTTAAGCGCAGGGCTCAGAGAGAGTTATGAACCAAGTGGAAATAAAGCAACAGACTGCAGGAATGAGACTTGCATTTGCTTTCCCCGTGGGTTTTTGTGACAATTGCAAAATAAGATAAAAATTGAGCAGCAGCAAGTCTCTTCAAATTATATTTGACAAAATGATTTATTTTCAATTTGGATCAGAGTATAAATTTGAAGGAAAGGCTCATAGGCAATTCAATAATTCAAGACTGGACTGAAAACGTCCTGTGCATCGTAGCGTTACATTTATTCCAAAGAGGCAGCTGAATGGAAGGAAGTGAAGGGAGTGGAGGGCAGTGCAGTAGTCCAATAGTCGAGTCGTGAAGAAGGCTTTCTACTGAGTACATGCCTGCTCAGAGATATGTTGCACTGTATCCTGTTGGAAGAGCTGATGTCAAGCATGGAGTAGCCATTTTGCATCAAGGCAGAGAACAGGAGACAATGAGATGGATAACCTTCAATTCTCTGTTGGAAAAAGGACATTTTCAATGTGCAAAGTGTTACCCAGGCAACAGCAGCACCAGGACTTTTGAAAAGCTCCAAACCGGCTTACTTCTCACCACAGAATCACCCTCTGTTAGACACATGCACTTTGTAGCCTTGATTTTTTTCATGGAGATTTTCTTAACACCTAATGTTGGTGTAAAATAACTGCATTTACAAGACAGCTCAATATATTTTAACTCTAGCAAAGATGCCGAAGGCTTAAAAAAAAAAAAAAAAAAAAAAAAAAAAAGCACTGCAATCGTGTTGCTATTACCTACCAAAAGAGGAGATACTCCTAACCTTCTCTTCAACTCCCACATTCTCCCCCTCTCACCTCTCCATACCTTCCTTATTCTCTCTCCACCTCTTTCCATTGCCATCCAGTTCATGTCCAGGTTGGGATTTCCCCAGGGTTCCCCTCAGGACCTAGGTCGGTAAAGGCCCTGGCAGTGCAAGTTTAAAACTCAGCTGGAGGTACAGTCCATCAATGATCTGCTCTGATGCTAAGCTCAGCTCTTCTGCTGCCTCACGGCTTAACGGTTTTCCCTGGGAAAACAACCACCGGGCTGATACCTGGTAACCGTCTGGCTGAATGACAAGCATTTGATCTCGATGCAGCGGATGTATGGAGGAATAACTCTGTAACCTTTTCTCTGACAAGCAGATAATTGTCTTTTCCCTGTCTCTAAAAGGAAAGTTGTGCAGATGCACTGCAAGCAGAACACAACAGAAGAGGCACAAATAACAGAGAGAATCAGAGAGAGGTGGATCAGATGACTTTTTTCCATATGCACATTAGAAACAAAAGGCCTTTTTTTATTTTATTCAAATGCCACAGCCGCACCCACTCTTAGATCAATACCCCGGAGACAACAGTCACCCTCTCTAACACGAATTAGCAAGAGTAGGAAACAACTGAAACAAAACAGTCAGACTTTAATATAGCAAATGCTGGACATGTGGTCATGTTCAAATACCTTAAGAGCAACATAATGGAGGACAATTATAGTGAGGCACATTCACATGCCTCTTACAGGCTGCCAGTGGGTCATGAGATTCAGTGGAATACAAAACCTCAGACAGTACTGCATCTGTGAGTCTGTCCACACCAGCATGTTTTGCATACACGAGAAGAGATTTGCTTTGCATACGGTGTATGTATGCGTGTGTGTAGTGTATACAGTATGTGACATTAGCGCGACACAGAGATCTAAACTTTACGAGCACAATGGTATGCAGGAGCCTATTACATGATGTTTCCCAAGCAAAATGGGGGGTGCTGTTACTGCTGCTGCTGCAGTATTCGGGGTTGACTCAGACATCTGCAACCAGCAGAGAGGAACAAGCTTGCTCTAATTTGGCTTCCCCAGACTGCTATGACAACAGTGTCCTGACAACTAGATAGAGAATGTAAATACTTTCAGCTAAACTAGCCCACAATCCTGTCCTCAACAATGGCTCTCTGATCATGAAGCCAAAGCCCAAAGACGGCTGTCTCTATGGAAATGCATCCTCCAACAAAGTCTCCTTTCCACCATCTCCTCCATCCTATTTATAGAATGGTGGAGCACTAGCTAGCTGGCAAAGGATAAGTATAGTGAGAATGGAAATGTCTAGTATCTCCACTTCTCCGTGCTGCCTGTCTTCTCGCTCACAGCTTCGTTTCAAATCAAAGGCTTTGAATGAGCGTTCACACAAACAGCTGACTGTCAATCCCCAGCCTCACAAAACAAAGCAGTTTTTTTTTTTTATGTGAGTGAATTTATGAGAAGCTTGTGCATGTTTCAAGCTGATGTGAGGCCTGCGGGCCATGCACACACATCCACGCCAGACAGCAGTGTGAAGACAGCAGGCGTCTAGGTCATTGCTAACCTTCTCTGGCAGAAGGTCGTGGGACTCTGCGGTCCGTTGCTTTTTGACTTCCGAGTGTGGAATGAGGATGAAGGAACCACAGGGGGTTGAGGTCAACAGCTTCTTCCTCATACTCCATCAGTAAAACGGTGTGTGTGTGTGTGTGTGTGTGTGTGTGTGTGTGTGTGTGTGTGTGTGTGTGTGGTGTGTGTGCACTAGCTCATGCACAAAAATGAATAAATAAAGATAGGTATTTCATGTATCTCTCACAGGTCTGTCATATAACAAAGAGCAGGACCAGCATAGCTATAGCACACCTGCAGCACGGCCTCAGCCTCTTGACTTGAGCAAACAAAAAGACCTCAGCGCCTTTGGCAGTGTGAAAAAGCTGTCAGAGCTCATGGGAGAAGTCCTCCCCAACCACTCTGATAGTACTAATTAGCATTAGGCTACATGAATGTCACGCTTATTAATACCACACTGCAGTTGCACCATAAAAAAAAAAGGAGCTCCAAACAAACAGCGTGGCATTAACTCAATGATCGAGAACAACAATTACGGCTGTCGGCTTTCATTAACAAAGACACTCAGTCTCAATGACCATGAACAAGACCGCGAGTCGCCATGGTTTCATTCAGACATTACCATATCTGTAGTGCAGCTGCTGTACGTATGTGAGTCAAGAGTTAAGTGATCTTCTTATCCCAAAAAACAAAAGAACTTCAAAATCATCCATGTCGGACTGACACGTCAGAGTCCTCATCAACAAAGGATTATTGCAGCAGAGCTATTTACATAAGCAATTTACTGACTGCCCCGCATCCCAGAGGTGCCTTTGAGCAGAGACGAGATTGTATCTCTCACACATCGGGCCCTCTAAGTCTTTACTGACTTTCACATGCGGGAAGACATCACACCACTTTATAAAGGCAGGGCACAGCGTTTGAGAGTAGGCCATGATGGATTGGCCTATTGTTAAGTTGGGTCAAATGACAATATCAATTTGTCAACCGTAAGAGATTTTTCTATACGAAGTAGCGCGCTCTATCTTTACTCCACTGTCTCAACACTATTTTGAACTGCGTTATGACACCATGACACTGTGCAGTGCAGTGGGTATTTGAATATGAACTTGGCGTGGTCAACAGTGGGTAAACTCATTATATGCACCAAATGTACAGTCATATTATAGCAATTATAGTAGATATGTAAAAATGGACATCGCTATAAATCATTTTGCGCTCATGACAAAGCATAAAAGATGAAGTGTATGTGGGTGGAAAAGCTCAACCTCATACACTCGGTCAACAGTAATATGACATCACATGCCTCCTATATAGTCAAAACCGTGATATGATAATATGGCCATATTTCCCAGGCTTTCCAACATCTGCATAATGCCTTTGTTAGGGGATTATCTGGTCAAAACCTTTAGGCCTCACAGAAATATAGAATACCATTAAAAATGAATGCCTGGTGTGAATGAGGCTCCAAAGTGCTGAGGCAGTAGAAGACAGGCTTAACCCCAACCTCCATCGTACCACGTTTGACCCATCCCCACCTCTTCTCGTGATCATACAACCTCCGCTCAGCTCCATGAGACAGGCATGCTTATTTCACGTGTGTCTCCAGCCATTGGTCCACTTGTGCTGATATATATATATATATATATAGGAGTTAATTAAAAGAGACAAGGCTCAAAGTTCAGACAGCTGATTTGTTTAAAAGTAGCAGTTAAGTAGTCAGGGGAGACAGGCTTCCTATTAAATGCTTATACATGTAACCAAAAACACACTTCATATAATGTTAGCTTGGGTTATTATTGAGCTTGTTGTGACCTGCGAGACATGTTTGGGCTTTCTCTCAGGTCCAGCTAATCATTACAAATACAACAATGGGACTTGTGGCCTTAGAGTCCATTGTTGGACAGAGGTGTGCATCTTTGTTTGTTTTCTCCATGGTGAATCCCGTGTGTGTGTGTGTGTGTGTGTGCGTGTGCTTGAGTCCATCATGGCACTGCTACAACCTGAGTGATTACAGTGCAAACAAACTGGTCGTCAGCCTGAACAGAGAGTCTTCCTTTCTGGGGCTCATTGACTCCCCGGATGTGCTCAAAGTCTGATCAATCTCCGTTCCTGACTTCTGGTTCTATAATGAGGTTGTCACAAGCATCATTCAAATAGCACAGACAGCTCATTTCACGCAGAGAGCAGGCTGGTATTGGAATAGCAAAGAGTGACAAAGCAGAGATAGTGAAGTTTTGTGAGTCTGTGTGAACAGGCCTTGAAGCTGCTGGAGACACAATGAGGGACAAGAACAGCAGAAACCTGTTTTACTCCAGCACACTATGTTTGTGGGCAGCAGACATCTTTTTCCTGCCATGACCTTTCCAACCACATGTTGTATCAGAGCAGCTGCCAGGCAACCGCTTGTTTCTGTGTGCCTTCTGAGACACTTGGTTATTCCATGTGTAAGAAGTAACCGTCCGTCTGAACACATGAAAACACCGCTTCCTGAACCCCAGCAAGAGTGTTGAATTTTCATGATTGATGGTATGTAAACCGATGACATCATCAAAGGGCAACTTAACACAGCCATCTGTCAGGTCATTGCTCCAGCATCCCTGTATTTGCACACATTTCATCCGTTTTCAGCCATTTTAAACGGCCTAGACATTGCACCTGGTGGTCAGCTGTAGCTACATGTAAGTAGCTTGCACGTCCAGCTATCTGACAGCTGACGGGGGGGCGGACACGGCAGATGAATGTGACTCATTAGGGTCGTGACATACCAGTGAATGTCATTAATTTCGAGAGGTCTGGAGGATAGAATTACTGGACTTTCCCGGGAAAAAGGGAAAATATTTCTTTCACACCAACAGTGTGATGATGGATCAATTGGTATGTAATAAATAAAAATAAATAAATAAATATAACTAAAAGTTACATTTACATCCAGATCTAATGCGTTTGTGTTTCCTTCCTCATAAAACATACAAAAAGCCATTAAAAAATATATATTTTACCATGTTTATCAGGTAGCATTCTTCTTCTTCTATGCCTTTCCTGGCACAATACTACACTTCTTGGCATTTTCTTGGGCAAGTGTTGAACAGTGAAATAGCATGAAACCAGAGTTAAGAATAGTTGTACTTAAGTGTCCTCAAGTGGGGCCCGCAAAGTCTCCACAAAGTAACTTCAAATAAATTAATGCAACTCTATCAAAATATTATATTTTTAGTAGTTCTACTCCTTCTTTTGGATTTGCTTTGATCAGGAGAACTTCTAATGACAGCTTCAATTTCCACTAAAATACCCTTCAAAGAACCACGTCAAATCTGCACACGTCTTTGATTTGCTCTTGGCACAAAGCGTTGAGTAGTAATATATGCATGTAAGTTTAAACAAACTTACTTTTGACGGCTGTAACTAATGCTTACTAACCACTCAGGGTAAAAAAAAAAAAAAGGACCAAAGTGAGCTGAAGGAACAACAAACAGCAGCCGGCTTGGCAAGATGCCTTGGTGAGCCACCATAGAAAGAGAATTCCTCTCGAGTCGACACGCACTCCTTCCACCAGCCGCAATGATCTTAACACAAAGCTGATGTCACAGCTCTCCAATACATCCTGTTTAACCATGACTGGCAAAGCCCTTATTTCCCTGTTAGCCTAACACCAGTATGTTACATCACGCAGATAAACTCTGAAATGCGTGTAGATAACTCCGGCTCTTACTCTCAGACCACGGGGACAAAAAAAGAAATTTGAATGAACTTGAAAATGTCAAGTCCTACTGCCATTAACCCAGTGCATTGATCCAGCAGGAACAGGACTACTTATGAGCTTGTATGCGTGTGGGAGGGCTAACCAAGCGATTAGAGAGCCATTAGCATGTGTCTACTTATTTAGCCAGAAACAGGGTAATGGTCTTCTGAGTAAAAACCTTGAATTTCGAAGCACACTGTGTTTTGTGGTTAGACAGACGCAACAATCCTTTCGGTTGCATCAGGTGCGAAATGCGAAAGCTTTAATGAGAGGCAGCCCTTCTCAGCCAGTTTGTCTTCAGTGAAAGAGGTGAGCCTGAGGCCGAGGGAATCCTCACATCATACAGTCCCAACATTCCTCTGAACAACTTCCCAGCCATTAATCCGTCAGTAAAACAAGACTCATTCATACATAATGCTAGCAATTCAATTTACAAGCTGCCTCACTGTCGTCAGCTAAGACAGTTTCTTCTCTACTGCTTGCCTGTCTGTACAGTGATGATTCTCCTCTTGCTGCCCTGCCCTGATATGATTGTTTTCTGCTTTATACTGCACAATTGTAATTTATGGATCTGTCAGATTCTATATACCATATTGCTTTCAATTCAATAAAGCAGCGCAATGTAGATAAGTGGGATCATGGCAGCAATACTGCACAGCATGGGTTCAGAGAATATAACTCTATCATCTATCATGGGAAGCTATATACACAATCTATTTTTACTAGGATAAAACGCCCGTCTAATCTTGACTCAATGTGCCGGCTTCATCTGTACCTTGGGGAGATGTAAATGGGAAGGCCTAACATTCAAACTGGAGAGTTTTGCCTATGAGTAAAAGTATAGATAGACCTGAATTACTAAGGTGAAATGTACTTACATGCTTTGGTAAAAAGGCAAGAAATAGTGCTGGAAAGTAGAGCTGCATAGTCTGAATAGTGAGGTTATCATATCATGTACATTTGCTTATCTATGTTATTGAATTCTCCCATTTTAGTGTATCGTACTGTGAAAATCTCATATCATTTCAACCCTTCTTCCAACAATGGGCTGCACACGCAAGTTGCCGAGCATTCACAAGTCGAAAATGATACACTTATTCATCAAAAGCTTAATTGACACTACCCACTGTTAAAGTCTCTGCACACGACAGCTTGTATTAATTCACCGTGAACTCGTAAACAATCAATACATCCTGAAGAAAAAGTCAATCCCACCCCTCTCTCTTGCCAATTAGCTACACTTTGGAGAGTGTTGATATTTTGCAGGGCAAAGTTCAATCAAATTGAACTCTACAAAGCGTGGGATCAATTTGCGACAGGAGACAAATGCAACTTGTCCCCTTTCTTGCTGAAATGAGAGAATTTTTGGCGTGATGGCACCTTGACCGGAGCCGGCGGGGGAAGGTAGACAACCGCACAAGTGATCTCAGGTAAGATATTAGTATTCTCACATCAACATGACCATTTGCAATTAAGGCCGTCCTACTTTTTTCTCTGGCCCGCAGATACGACTGACCCCCCTCGTATTGTTCCTCTATTGTACTTTTGCTGCGGCTGTGTAATTTTCAACTCACCAAGGTTTTATGTAAATCAAGATGTAAAAATGTAATAAATGAATAAAACATGCTTTTCAAGTCAAAAGAAGACCACAACATCACAAAGTACAAACAGCATCCAAACTGTGGAATTAATATTCAGCAGATGACCACAGACACTATTGTATGGAGTATGTGTGTATGCCGTTCTCATGTTGGTTTAGTCAGGTTGAGGCAAACTTGCAAAATGGTCTTGAAGTAGCCCCACACTCAATGACAGCAGAAAATGCTCAATCTGAAAATGGTTACACATAACAGTCAGACAATTTGTTCTCAGATCTGGGCACGCCTGACCTTCATACAATCTGCCCAGTCTAAATCATACCGGTCACTTGGACCCAGCATCGCCACAGATTAGTTTTGCTGTCACAATAACAAGCACCACCCCATATCTAATAGAATGAAAGGCTGGGCTGCCAATGACCTTCATAGGTTGTAGCTGCAGCCTCACCTGCCCTCCTGGCAGAGGACACCACCAACCAGACGTCCCAGAGATGAGAGGGGGGGTAACCAAGCGTTGCTTCCATCCATCATCGCATTACACACATTGGCCTAGTTTAATGTCCTTTACAGACTTGACTGGAGCCACGCTGGGCCACACAGAAACATGGGAAGCAGCTAATTAGTCTATGCCAACAGCAGAGGTTCACCAGTCATTTAACACTTCAAGGGTGAAATCCCTTCCAGAATACTAATGAGGACTTTGTCCATCACAATAGTCTCATCCATTACAATGCTACAGCATCTTCATAATGAACACCAGATTACAGAAGCATGTGGCCCCTCAGTCTAAAAAGGAGTTGAAGCATTAAAATAACAACTGTACAGCATATACACAAACCAGGAGAGATAGAGGTGGGGACACTTCAGTAAATATCTAATACTTAACGTTTTCACCTTCCAGGAGAGTTATTTTGACCCTGGGGCAAACAGCTGGTGAGCGTGAGAAAGGATACCGTGCTGTGCAGGTGCTGTAATGTAATGGACTCAGCGAGCATGGGGAAATTAGCAGAGGAAAGCACTGGGGATACAGGACACGCACCAGCATATGTCTGGAGAAGGAGAAGCGAAGAGCGAGTTTTTCTTCCTATGCCAGTGAATTAGCTGAAAATACCTTTCAGAGAAATCATGCAGTCATATTGTGACTAACAACACGGCTGTTCGTGGGGCATGTGTACAAATAACTGCAATAAAAGCTCGTTTTCATGTTATCCTAAGAAGGATAACCGGCAATTGCAGCAGTACTTTTACGCAATTAACAAAGAGTGCCATGAGATATTGTAACGTATTGTAACCATACAACATCCAACAAACGCAGTATAACGACCCGCTTTAGTCAATGAGATGTTGAAATACTGTAAGAATGTTCAGCTGCTACAACCTCAAAAGATATACTGCTTATTACACCAAAAACTATGTCAATAACAGACTCTCACAAAGGCAATCTCAGGCTTTAGCTCAACCACCTCACAGTCCTGTCAACCTAATTGTGCTGGAAACAGTGAGATGAATGATGGAGACTGATGGGGAAAAAAGAAAGGGTGTAGTTCAACCAATGCAACATTCTCGGTTTTAGAGCAGAACGCCTGGCAGGTCAGCCACACAGCTGCCGGACCATTGCAGACATTGGAAATTACTCTGGGTTCTGCTCACTGGGGTGATCGCCACTTGAGCTGACAGGAGCTCTGTCAGGAAACACAGCCACTAAAGCCATCAGCATTTCATCACTGCACCAAGATGACAACACACACTTGTTATTTTGTTTGATGGAGAGTCAGTCCGTAACTTTTTCACTACACTGCCATGAGATGCCAACCAGAAGATCAAGATCTCACAGGTACTAAACAGACTTAGGGATGGAGATTAGTTTAATTTCCAGACAAGTTTGAAATGAAGCGTCAGTAAATAAACACCTACAGGGCATCTAACAGTTGGTTTGAGCCACAACTTAGTGTTAGAAAATGGAGAAACAATATTATTGCATGCTTAATGCACCAGTTCCTCCAAGACAATTATCTAAAAGTAAAGAGTTTTATTCCAAGTAGATGGTAACTTTTAAGTAAATTAAAACCTTGTCATTGTCATTGCTGCATATTTAGCAAGCACCTCAGAATACTGCTTTTTCCACTGCTGTTTGCTCATTTGATAATGATAAAATTAATTGCTGCATGTTCTGAAAGTCCACCTTTCAGCTTATCTTTTACACTGATCCTCTGCCCACGCACAACCAAATGAGAGCAAACAGCAGTACTAAAAAGGGACATGCTGCTTTACTAACAAAACAAAAAGGACATAACGCTGAAAAACGGTTCCCAATGCAAAAAAAAAAAAAAAGAAGAAAAAAAAAACTCATAGGGGTCACAGCTTGTGCTAAATTCACAATTGCACTGTGCATGGAAGTCCTCCAGAAGGGCAAATACATCAAGGAAAATGCAGCCATTTAGTATCTGGACATTGGTCTAACTAAGATAGGTTGCCACTGACACAGAGTGCCCGGTCTGCCGGCCTGCCTGCCTGCCTGCCTATAAAAGATTGGTTGTCTATCATCCATTTCCTGTTCATTGCTCTACAGCCCACTATCTAAAACTAATTCAAACACTGAAGAAGTGAGCGATCACTAGTGAACTGAACTCTTCCGTTGTTTAACTTTATAGGGTTAGGTATCAAACTGGCTTAAAGCCAAGTTACACTTTAATGTTTCTGAAGGGATTTCTTTGGGACTGTTGGGCCAAGGTCAGAGTTAGCCAAAACAAACTATCATTCAACCTTTCTTAATATTCTGTACACTGTTTCTATTGCATAGTATTATAATGCTGATCTTATTTTATCATGCTGACAACTTGATTGAAACGGGGTCCTTTGTATGTCATCTTAATCTCTATAAACAGATATCTGAATATGAATACGCAATCTGTAGGCAAGGGACCAAGATTTTGGCACCGGACACATTCTGGTTTCCGTTTGTAGTCTGAGTAGTATTGACCAGTCACGTTTGAGTGGGCTTTCATTGCAACAGTCCATGTGGAGAGCAAAAGAGGTGGAAAACTGGCTGAAATGCAGTCTCGGGCTTTGTTGGCTGTCATCTGACAACAATTTATTTTTTTAATAGATAAGTTATGTGCATTTGTACGCAGGTATCTGTTTGTAGAGATTACCATCATCATTCACATGTATCAAGTTGCTAATCGGACTGCAGAGGAAATCTTGGCCCAGATATCCGTTTTCTGTTTCCAGACACTGGAAGCCCAGAAACACTAGCCATTGCCCAAAGACACAGCCAATAAGTTATGAGCATGATGTGATCCTTCCCTCAATTTCCCTCATTTTGTTGTTCTTTTTGTTTGTATAGGAGTATTTCTTTGCCCATGGCTTTAGATGACTCCACTAAATTTCACCATGTCATTAAAGTAATGTATAGAACATAGCTAGTCTGGTATAGGGGCACTGTACCCAAGCTAGTTGATGCTAATGTGGAAAGTATAGGCATGTTAGCATGAACATGGTATAAACGGAATATCCATCAGCAAATCAATCAATTTTTGACATTTTTGTAACCATGCCTTAGACTGACTGAAATTCTATACCTAGCATGAGCGTATGAAACCCTGCAGGAAAACTTCGATCAATTTTCTCACTCACTAAAGAAAAAACCTCTAAAATGCACTTCATGCCCATTAAAATAGCCTCAGTGTGCAGATAGTAATCCAATATCAATGAAAAGATGGAACAGTACAGCCGCACTGACCAAAGATTATTAAGATAGATTCCTGTCTAGCAGACACAATACGATCGGAGGACAGACATGCAGGTCGTCATCATGAACCTATAATGTCATAAACAGCCAGTCCCACTGTCGCACAGAAACGCCATCAATTATTTTCCACACATGAGAGTGCCACAGACCTGTCAATCATCAGACCCCTAAGTGACAAATGAAATCATTAATTAGCCTTTCGCACATAAAATGGCAGCTAATGCGACCGTCCATTCATCATGTCATGTCAAAATGCTTGGTCTTCCATACAATACGCTTATTTCCACAGTCATGTATGTAAATGTGAGATCATAAATGGAGTGGGAGACCGATTGTGTGTCCACAAAGGGCAGGATAACATTAATGAAACTGACTGTGGAAAGGTTTATCAATCATTCAACCATCTTATCACCTTTAGCAGACCACAGCTACAAGCTGACAGCTACTCTCTTATCTTACTAATCCGGATAACTTCAGCACTGAGCCCGTGAAGGCAGCGAGGATAAATTAGTTTACTCCTACACTGATTGGATTAAAAGCCAGGAGTGGGCCACGACCCCTTGGCCCCAAAGACTACAACCACTGACTGCTCAGCTTTAATGAACACATCCTCTTAAATGGAAATAAATGACTAAATAAAACAAGATTTTCTTTATCAGAATGAAACCCTATATTATATTTTAGACAAAACATATGGAAATCTTGACATAGTAAACCCCTCCGCTTGTGATTTATAACCCTTTTACAAGGACTGTTTATTCGCAATGACTCAACTCCCCTGCCACACTTCAGGACAGCAGCATTTTATATGACAGCTGACTCAATAGTAATCTGGTGCAGGTTAAATGTGAGCCTTGGAGCCTCCAGTCTGTTTTGCACCCCTGGGGAGTTGACCCATCATGTTTGCACCACGTTACAGAAACAGCAGGCAGAGCCCTTAAGTCTGCTCGCTGCTTGAAAATGAGCTCTGGAACGGCGTTATTTGTGTCTTTTTAGGAACACGTCCCACCAAGAGACGTTACATACTTAATGGCAACTCATAATTACCTGTCCCACTGTAGCTTTAGAGGCACATGTCTAGAAAAAGAAAAGAGAGCACACGCGCTGCGGTGAAGGGCTCACAAATGAATACAGAAGCTTGGCTTTCACACTGTGACAGGCTCGGGTTAGGAGCTGCAGCAGCAATGCTTCGATGGACGAGGACATAATATGACAGGCAAACAAAACTACAACCTGAGCGGACTGAAATAAAATGAAAACTTATTAGGGCCAAGTCTGCCAAAACACAGTGAGCCGCAACTCAGTGTTAAATCACTTAGGGTTTAAATAGGCCTACTTATTTCCAAAGAGGGGAGAATATTACATCTCCACGGGGGCGAATGTGCTCTATTGTAATAGTTCACAGTGGGCGACAGCAGCGAGGGCCAGTGTGAAGATGTGGCACAAGTGAGTCTATTCTGACAGCCACTTAACCTCCAGGCCGGTCTGTCTTACAGGAAGGGAAGCCTCATTTAATTTCACAAGGCCTGTGGCAAGAGTGTTTGTGTTTGTACAATGCTACAAGTAAGAAAGGGAAAACATGAGAAAGAGGGGAAGGTAAGTCAAACAGAGAGACAGAAAAGCGAGTGTTTCACAAAGAAGACTCGTTCGTGCTAGCTACAGTGAAGGGGCCCGTTCTCTCCTGGGCTGCAATGACTTCCTCATTCTTACGTATTCAAGGCAGTCCTGTGCCTCACCTCCCTCCTCAGGCAGAGTTTCAGCCAAGGGAGTGGGTCAAAGAGGCAGGAACAAGATGTGCAACTGCTGCACAGAACTGACAGATTTGGAAACACGACTACCTTCCTGTGATTGTGAGCATTTTTGTGGTGGCATATATAGTTCTACAGTAGCCCTTGTAAAGGACCCGCATCAGCTTGCAGGAAACCCAGGATCTCCCAGCTGAATGGGGAAACACCCGCAGGGAGGGGAAGAAACAGCAGGCTGGCTGGAGAGTCTGACATCATCCAAGTGTGGACTTCCATGTTTCTGTGAAGTCTGGTGTGTGTGTGTGTGCATGAATAAGCACACACAAGTGTAGTTTTCCTCTCTAGCTCTGTGCAGACATTCATTATTCTGAGTTTCTGCTGCTGCACCACCACACACAGACGCTGCAGTTCACATGCCGTGTATAGAGGTAGATATATGAGGGGAACCATCGGTCATGGACTGCCAACCAAACCTTCAGGAAGCTGCAGTCTATAAAAGCTGCTCACACCGAGCATTTCTTATCGCAACAGCACAAAAATAAGAAGACACCCATACCCGTCCGTCGGTGATGAAACCAATCCCAACATCTTACTGCAGAAATAAAACCAACACCTTTAAACGGGATCGCATTCAGATTCACGCACAACAATCAGAGCAGAGCTGCCTGACAAAAAAAGATGTCCGCAAAGTTGAAGGACGCGGAAGAAAACATACATATATGTGAAAAGCGGGGCACAGTGTCTGGAGGCTAGTTACTGTAAACGGCGGGGCAGCGCCAGTGGGGTGTTGATGGGCTTCAGCAGGCGCTCAAAAAAAAAAAACTGCATTGCCTCTGTCAAAGCTCCACGTCCCAGTGTGGATTAAAATAACCACCATACATATCATGGCTCATGATAGAGGCTCGTGCCTCTTTGCGTGAAGCGCAATGTGCAGAAAAGACATGAACGGAAAATCTTGAGGCTAGTTAGCTTTACTTCCTTAGCCAGCCCAGCCACCACCGCCGCTTTTCTCTCCGGTCCAGCCTGCCTGCCCGGTCCTACACACCTCTCTCTCCCCAGTGTGCGCACCGATGTCCTGGGACTTACCGGTCTTATGTGCTGATGATGTCGCTGTGAAGAGACAACAAGTGCGGGGAGGCTGCCGGCCACCGCTCCGCTGCTCCGGGACAACAGGAGTACTGATCTGCACACTTTCGCAGCCATCTCTGTAGT
This sequence comes from Protonibea diacanthus, assembly GCA_028641955.1. NCBI lineage: Eukaryota > Metazoa > Chordata > Actinopteri > Sciaenidae > Protonibea > Protonibea diacanthus. Next base: position 15,883,313 of record CM053989.1, read on the forward strand.
GAAACCTCGCCGGGAAGGAGACTGCTGCGGGCGGACCGAGACGCACCGAAGGGAAGAGGGAGGGTGGTGGGCGGGTTGCGGGGCTGGACTACGGCTTCACACACATGCCCAGTGTTGCACCAGTATGCAAAAGATAAAACACTTTCTCTGTGTGCTAGATGATTTAAAACACACAAAAAATGCATCACTCAGTTACTCTACTGAAAGCCAAAAAAGTGTGATTATTATCATATAACGAATGTATTACAAATGTGCACGAATGTGACAGTAAACATACTGACATGGTAGAGCAATGAAGTGTTTGAAAGCGGTCCATCCAAATGACTAAAACTGTGATTTCAGCAGAAATGATCAAAAACACAGTAAAACCACACCTTTCTCTTTACATCTATATGAACATCATCTCAGTGGATGAATACTGCAAGATGAATGTGGTGAACCGAACAAATGTGTCCAATAGTAAAAGAAATATATCATGTGTGCAGCTTCCAGACCTCATTTTATTGTTTACTTCTTTTGCAAGTTATCATGGGTTTAGGTAGAGGAGATGGTGCCTATCCTATAACACATATAACACTATACACTTCAAAGGATGTCTGATATATAACTTGTATGAATGTCTCTGTGTTAGGCTACATCTTGGCGCACTTGCTGTCATTGGCCACACCATCCATTCCCCTATAACTGTGTCTAATATTAGCTTGTCCTTCAGTCAGTCTTGTGACCATGTCCCAAAAGAGCGGCCTACAGGATCAAATCTAATTTAACTGATCTTCGGTGACTTTTAAACAGCATGGGCTACTTCCTGATGTACACATTTTTAAATGCTTTTCAGGGCTTCTGTCCCCAAATGGCAGAAAATGAGGGTAAGCAGTCAAGTATAAGGCACTGTGTTTTCTCCAGAATCACTCAACCACTACAAATGTAGGTAATAGGAGTGCTAATGGGTCTGTTCGGTCAATGAATGTCAAGGAGACTTTGCACAGTGCAATGTAACATGTTCTCCTTAATCTTTGGCCAAGCCTGTCATACTATACCGCCTACCACACCTATGTTGGTCAAGGGAGAAACTAGATAACACACAGTATAACTCTTGAATTGTTAATATGCAAGAAAAACATTTTGTAACTTTCACTGGAGTGATTCAAATGACAGCATGGCTTCATGTCATGGATCAAACTTCAAAGATAATAAATAAATAAAAAATAAGAACAGCAAATAGAGATTTGGTTGTTTTGTTGTTGATTGTGCGTGTCTTCTGTTTGTCTGTGAAATACTGTAGTAATATGTCATTGCTCCAGAACTCATCCTAGTTCCTTCTGTACTTCTTCAGGTGCAGCGCATCAGGCTGTGTGGGCGATGCAATTTAAATGCAAATTCTCAGCCATGGACAAGGATCTGCTCGAGGCCTCAAGGCTGCATCGATCCACAAAGCGACTCTTTGTATGGTGCCAAATACTGCCAAGCAGTGGTTTACACACACCTTTACGGTAATGCTGCAACTGTACCATGACATTATCGCATATGGTGTGTCTGTTGTCTAAACAAAAGAAGATACAGTAAACATTAACATGAGACATACCTACAGGTTATAAGTCATTTAAGTTATGTAAGATCATGCATGGTTTTGTTTGTACACACTGCATTGTGTTTAAAGTGTTAAACTGATTAACTTTAAGTGGCTCATAAAGAAGGTGGTCCAATCTTGTTTTTTTTCCATCTAAGAAATATTACCAAAATCATATCTTTTTTTTTTCCTCTAATCTTGATCGTTGTAATTCCCTGTTCACACACACGTCACACATTACACCAGTGGTTGGCCAAACTACACTGGCTACCCACAGAATGCAAAACACTTTCCAATTGTTTCCCATTGTTCCCCCTCCCCTTGTGCTTCTGTCTTCTTGTCTGTCTCTCTCAGTTGTGTGTGTAGCTGGGCATGGCATCCAGTTTTTCTCTCTCACCTGCCTAATCACATCACCACCTGCTTGTTATCATCCAATCAACCTCTGCTGTATAAAAAGACTGCCTCAACCTCCCAGATGCTGCTAGATCATTCAGTTTCCCTTGTGGTAACAATGCTATGGCCAGCTTTGTAAATTCTTGACAGCTTCCTTTTTTTTTTTTGCTGGTGATACTTGCCTAACCTTGATCTCTCTGTGCCTCAGGAAATCCTCTGCTATACCCCAGACCTGACCAAACCATTTAAACTGATTCTGGTATCTGGCTTGTGTTTGCATGTTTACACTACCATTCGCCATAACAATAAACCATGACATGAGCTGTCACCACCTTATATTTCTGAATGAGTGTGTTAGCCACAGTGACACCATTGAACAAGGCCCTCTAGCTGTCCCAAAATCTAGGCTCAAAGCCAAAGATGACCAAGCTTGTGGCTCAATCACAATTGAGGTTTTCACTCACATTATAGTTCTGAATTCAATATGATTATTATTCAATATCATGACAAATTCAAACACTTCTACATTTAAGTAATTCAAATATAATCTCCGCTGACACTGATCTTTTATCACAGTTGTCCACCATCTGTTAAAACAGAACACACTTTAAGAGTTTAAAAACTCTCTGTACCCATTTCTGAAGGTCAGAGAAGAGTGAGCTGAGCATAGTACAAAAAGGGGTGTGTATGCATGCCTTTGTGTGCATGTCTATGCATGACTGACATGTCTCCTAGCAGCACAAAAGAACACCTCCCATACTTCTACAAGAGTGGGTGTGTAACCTTTATTTCATCACACCACCAGTCAAGCACTAATATAAACACAGACCTAATTAGGCAGAGTATGTCTTTTCCTGCTTGTATACACGACGGCTCACACCACACAGCAACATGACTGCTGAAATTGGAGCCTGCTTTTGTTTGCAGGTCTTCATCTGAGACATCTTTCACCATTATACAGAAGTACAGCTTATGGATCAAGTTTCACTATATTCTGTAAAGCAGCTCATGTCTTGCCTTGGATGCACAGAAACTGCTGTAGTCTCTGTAAAACCGGCTCTCCCCTATGGATTGACAAGTGTGTTCTTGATGTATAGCACTCAGAGTGAGACACGCTCTTAAACTAAACACAATTTCACAGTGGTAGCAACACTGTTGTTATGTAATAAAAACAATTGAGCTGTGTTGTTGGGCCTGTCTTATCTCCACCTTTGTACTGCCACAATAGCTGTATGGAAACAGCACATAATACTGTTGTATAGATTTCTGGTGCATTGTAACACAAAGGTGAATGGTAAATAGTTACCTTACACTCTAAGCCTTCAACCCGAATTAGGTCTGACTAATGGGAAGGGCTAGAGTCAGAGAGCGGAAACTTGAGGGCAAGGAAGACATGTAATTTCTTTTAAGGTTAACACAACCGTTAGCTGATCCTTGAGGCCTAATGACTAACATGCCAAGACACTGAACCCTACACCATGACCAGACACTCCTGGACATGGTGACAAATCTAAAAACACTCTGGTCATGAGATGTTTAGGAGCTATTCCTATCCAGCGTTCATGTTCAGGCTGATTATTTCCATTATTGCATTTTGCATGACATTTGAATGTGCTGTGCATATTGTGTGTTTTAGGTGTGTACCAGGTTTAGGTGTGGACAATTTAAAAAACAGATTTGCATGTTAATGAGAATAATAACAGGCTGACATAGTGTTTGTGAACAAGACGAACGGCCTTGAATTAGAGTAATATGCACTGCCATTGTGGACACCTATGTTGAGATTACAAGTGTTGTGAAGCTATTCCAATTCAATATGAAATTTCAATAGATGACAATTACATATTGCATGCTTGTGATAAATTGCTTGAATTAATGAACTCACTGCACTTGAGGGCTCAAGGCAAAGTTAAGTAGCCTCCCTTATTAAAAAGGGAGGAAGAGAAAAAAGAGAGAGTGAGAGGACAGATATTGAAAATCACTTTAAGAAATGATGGTGGCTGAAGACAGAGAGATTAGTATAGATAATTTGTAATAGAGAGAGTAACTAGAGATATTAGTCGCAATATGTGTATTTGGCATTACAGTGTTGTTCTATCAACAATGAATGTATCAACTTCACGTAAACCTTACTGAAAACTGTAACTTGTATTGCATTGTATTGTATATGTATTGGCTATATGAAGCAGCTATGAAAATGGTAAACATGCTCACAGAAAACACTCGTGGAGCTCTGCAGATGCCCTGACCTTTTCAACCCTTTGTCCTTTTGTTATTGGTTGATGGTTAGACAATATATTGACAGATTGCTCTAATTCATCAGGACAGCGTTCCTTTTGTAAATACATCATATTCTCCTTACTCATCACAAATCTTTAAAGGACAAACATTTGGCTCAATTTTTACTCATTAATAGCTTATGAATCAATCTAGTGCAATTAAAATCCTCCTGGAATTCTGCATTGCACCCAACCAAGTGTGACTCCAGAAACTGCTGATCTGATAGCAGCAGAGTAATGTAGGATTAGTGTAAGTGGGATGACATTTAAAGGGAGATGTTTGACAGTATGGCAGTGTGACAGAAATGTGCATTTACTGGTCTGGTTGTGTGCATGCATTAACTCTTTGTGTGCCTTGGTGTGTCCAGTCATTCATTTAGCCAAGAGCTAAGTACCTAACAGTCACTGCTGTGTAGCATTGTTTCCTGTCTATCTTTACTTTTATTCTCTTTTATTCATAACATAAACAGTGATGTACGGCCACATCAAGCAGATATTTGACCTGCACTTACTCACGGGATGTGACAAGTTCCTGCAACCTGCAGTCTTTTATGACACATCCCCACTCTCCCCAGCAGCTCCCCACAGCCTTTCCTCTCACATTATGCATTCAGTCCAGCAAATAGGTATTCAAGGCAACAATTACAGCTGGCACACTGTGAAGAGGCATATTTTCATGCTAGAGCTCTGTCAAGGCATGCATGATTGATGACTGACAGCAGAGACTCTCTAACTCCCACTTCAATTCAATTATTTAATTAACTTTTTTTTTTTTTGAAAATGTTTTTAATTAAAAACTCTGAAATGGGAGATGGCACAGATGTATTCAAATGCTATATCTTAAACATACACTCAGCAGTTTTTTTTTCATTAAAACAATATTGAGATGCTAAATATTCTATATGAACCTCATAGCTCATATCCTATTTATATGTAAAAATGATCTGATATGAAAAAATATAAAAGGGCTTATATATTTACTAAACGTTTTCATCATCATCTTACAGTTAAGGGTGAGTCATTTTGTTCACCTTTTTTTCATTCTGCCTTTATTTGGTATTATAATATCAGATAGGATTGACTTCGATTAATGCTTTTGTAGGGAATATTTTTTTTATTGTTTTTATTGCTGACCAATTCAGGATCCATGCAGTCTGTGCAGCTAGCCGATAATCTCACAGCAAATGCATGATGGACATTTGATTTTGTGCCGCTTACACAGTAATTGCGTCCCCAGCAGTGGTGGGACGGTGCCCGTCTGAACTGCATGGGGCGGGCTGCTCAGATGTTGCCCCACCCCGCCGTCTGCACGGTTCTCGGAGAACACGGAACTGCGCTGCGCTCCATCTCTGCAGGCACAAGAAGGAAAGACGTACTCTGAGGCGCCGACTACATTATCATTTTGGACTGAGTGGCGTTTGTGTTGTCAGTAATGTGAGTAAACCTGCCGCTTCTTTGCTAAGACAGCTCTCTAAACGTGGTAGTGTGTAGCCGATGAAACAGCAGCTCCCCAACAGTAGACATTTATCCTAACGTTGACTGTTAGCTCGCTGGCTAGCTAGCGTTAGCTGCCCTACGAAACAATTACCTCGATAGCTAGGCACGTCACATTAACAGCAGCAAGTAAAACAACATTAGGACTGACATTAAAAACAAGTATTACTGGTTATAAAGAGCTAAATGCTATTACTGAAGGCTGTCGGCAACGAGGTCAACTTACGGCTAAAAACAAAACATTGGGGTTCTTGTGCATCATGGGGGCAACTTTGTGGGTTCGTGTTTTTGCTCTGACATGTCAAACATAACACGTGCTGTATGTTTTTATTATTCTTGTATATTATATATGTATACCAATGAACATTAACCAGCATAATGTGAGCAGTTGACGGCACTGTACTGTGTCAAATGTTGTTGTCATAGACCCTGACGGGTGGGGATCAGCCACACCCCACATGAGAGGGCAATGTTTAGTGTCCTGGGTGCTCATCTCTCGTTATATTTGTGACAATTAAGAGAATAAAACGTATGGTCATTCTCAGACAGACTAATGTTGTGGTAACTTTTGCTGAAAGCCATCCATCACTTGGGAATGTTATCAACATGGCAGGTGCACCCATGGGTGTCCCTGGACATCAGGTTTGGGAAATTGTGGTTTCTGAAGTTGAGCTGCCACGTCGGTACAATATGTTGATTTACCAATTCGTCTTAGTGGACCAGTGTGTAGGATTTAGTGGCATCTAGCGTTGTAGTTGCTGATTGCAACCCTGTCGCCTCACCCTCTCCTTACAACATGAACTACGGTGGCTGTGAAAGATGCTAAAAAAGTGCAAGTGTTTAACTTGTCTGTGCTGGACTACTTTATACAAACAGAGCAGTTCAACATGGTGGAGTAGATGGAAGAGGATCTGCAACATCTGTACGTACAAAAGTCTCATGCTAAAGTAGCAGTAGTAGCACGATTATATGCTAAAGAAAATATACATCTGCATATGTTATTCCATTTCTGCCATGATAAGTATATAGTAAATAGCGCCCACTAAATCGTGCACACTGGACCTTTAATTCTTGTGTTTTCTAAACTTGATAATGCAGTTGGGTAGTGGAAAATGGCTTATATCTTGTAAGTCGAAATGCCCTAACATTTGAGTTTTTTGTTTGTCCTCTGTCTTTGTTTTATTCTGATAGAGGTAAAATTTTCCAACAGTAGTTAACTGGACTTTCCTAAATAAAAAAAAAAGACTTTTATCGAGTTTAAGCCACAGACCTGCTGAAAGATCTATGCAGTATCTGAAAGTTTCCAAATGAAAACTGAGGCAGCCCAAACTTTAATTTTTCTTTGCCCCTGTTACTCCTCGCAACAATAATCCCCTCTCTCACTTTATATTAACCACTCAAAGGCAGAAAACATCCCTGTGCAACAGAGGAACTGCAAAGTGAAGTGTCTTAAAACAGCCAAGTTTACTATTGTTTGATAGGAATGCATCACTAGCTTCAACTGAGGGCATAAAACATAATTTTTAGTGCCCCAGGCTGCTGAAGTGACACTGCCCCACTCCTTCTTGTCCCTTTTTGTTGTTGTAGGATGCACTCATCCAAGTACAAAGTTGTGTTCACACAGCATAAACACCTCTGTTTCTCTTGAGGGCAGCTCAGCCTATCGCTGTCAGGTGGTGGAGAATGTTGAAGACCAAGAGTGATATTGATTTAGGTCAGCACCAGGTCCAAGTGTACCTTGTCACTGATGTGAAAGGGCTGAATGTGGTCCTGGATTGTGTTGGGGGACTGGCTAGACTGGCTGCTAATAAGATACGAAAAAATTGTGTTTTTAAACACTCATGATGCAGTCAGACACATCAATGTGCTAAACAAGGTCCCATATTTTATTTTATCAGGTGGGCAGCATTGAACCTAAAATATATTCCTACTTGGCTGAGGTTTAATGTAAGAATTAGCATATTCTTTGTAGAGTTCAGTGATAATTTAATAATTTAACTTGATAACAACGAATACAAACTATCATCAACAGATGCTGACAGCTACAAGTCTGCGTCGAGTGTAAGACTTATTATACACCTCTAATGTTGCACTTCATAGATGTAGAACAAAGAAGAAAAGGTCAATACAGGTGACTTGATGATTAAAATAAACCAAAATGAACAAAAATCTATAGTGAATCTTTGAGCTGGAATGAAAATTACACCGACTATGACTATGCAAAGGTACTTTCTTAACCAAATAACTTTATTAAAGATGTATTTAAAAATAAAAAAAAATGTATTAACTTAAATATTCTTGACATGTTAAATAATTTAACAAATATATCATCAGTCAATTCTTGTTCTGTGAGCTGCTTCTTCTCCCTGCTGCTTGTCACAGAATTTTTTTAAATCACAGTTCATTCTGCTGGAAAAACCAAGATATTACCACAAGCATTTTCAGTTTTCATATCTTTGCATATTGGATAACATATACGGCAATAAAGATATGTCTGCAATAGGCCAGTGACGATATATTGGACGGGCTGTACTGTATAATGTGCTGTTCATCTTACTAAAACCTCAGTGGATGGTCACAAGCTCTAACACACTTGATTCTATGCCTTGTTATTGATGAGCCTGAGATAGTTCCTGAATCCCCCTACAGTTTTGAACTTTTTGAATGTAAAATAGCTAAAAGAGGCGTCTCGCACCAAAAGTAGTGGGTCTTCCTCAGGACTCTGCACAGATGGATAGTGCAGCGGAGGAGGCTCTCAGCATCATTCCCAAGCGTGTCCTTCCTAACCAAAAAGTTCTGACAGCTTGATGAGAGCAAAGTGAGAATTGTCAGCTATAAAAAATTATGTTCTGTACAAGCTTCAAGCCTGCCAACATTTACAGACCATGGTTCTCACTTTGAAAATGATTCATTTCAGCTCAGTTGACAGAGGTCCCGAAAGGCATTAATTATGCTAGCTTTGATAGGTGGGCTTCATCTAGCAGCCAAATGGATCAAGAAAATCAGTTCTGTGTTTTTTGTGTTTGACCTGCTTGCATACTTAGACTCGTCTGGCGTATGTGTGTATGTATTTGTGTCATTTTTTTGTTGGGGCAGAGACGAAAAATCTCTCCAGTCAAACATAAAAACCAGTAAATACTTCTCAAGCAGATGTGATATAGGCTTCAACTAATCCTCTCAGGTCAGAAAATTATTCAGAAATTATAGCCTCAGTTCTTCATCTTGTTATTTACAGATGTGACTAGGCCTAATTGTTACTTCATTGCATTCATTCAGTAGTACAGCACACAAGCTTTTTTCGTACCACCGGCTGAAGTTGCTCTGTTACACTGAGTGGTTGTTCAGTCTTGCTGTTGTCTATAATATTTTTGGCACGAGTCTTTTAGCATCAGGCTCTCTTCTGCTCTTCAGAAATGGTGTGCATGCATGCTTGTTGTTCCACTCAGTCCTCATTGTCAGGGGCTGCTGAACACTCCAATTAGCATATGCCATGTCTTCTTTTATCTCTCGGGAGAATCAGTTTGCCAATTGGTGTCTGAATTGTTAATAGGATATCGACAGGTGGCAGCTTCAGGCGTCGGTGGGATGAACTCCTCTGTCCTGTCCTATGTGCACACACATGGGAGGTACAGATACACACCAGTAGCCCCCTTGCTTAATTGTTAATCATCTTTCCGTGACGTTGATGAATTGAGCAACAGTCTGGTCGGAAATGAAGTTCTGGGGCTTAACTGTGCTGGTGGCAATTAGTTTTATCCTTGCTTTCGGTTGTTTATTAATTGAGGTGTGTAAGGATTCCAAGACATTTATGCATAGACTGTTGGAGGTACAGTTTTGCAGTGCAGAATGAAGACAGATCCCACGAGTCCACTGCTATTGTTCTAAGCTTCGCCTCTTGGGATGAGTGGTAATTAGTTTTTTGGTCAAATTTTTACATAACACTTCCACGGCCAGAGAAGGAATGTGCTTAGCACGGAGCTAGCGGTTAGCTCGCTTCTACATGGCGTTCAGATGATAGACAGTATATGTGTGTAGCAAATCTATGCTATTGATGATTACTTTTTTTACTGTAATCCCATTCTGGACAAAATGGCCTAACCCAAAATTGTAGAGCATCTTCTTATTTTTGTACAGTTTAGTTCTATGAGTGTCTGCTGTCTCACCATGCCTTTATTCTCTCCTCTCTCCAGAATGTTCCGCTTGCGGGCATTGTCCGCAGTTTCAGTGGGGTTGGTGCAGTTGTCCCGGCGCTACCACAGCGGGGCAGTGCGGGGTTCTGGCCGGAGGAGGCTGATGCTGGCAGCCCTGGCTGGGGTAACTGGCGTGTCTGCTAGCGCTGGACTGCTCTGGAAAAGGTAGGCCTGGGTCCTTTAATACACCACTGTGTGTACTTCCATGTGCTATTTTTGTTAACAAATTTGTTTTATCATCACATCATATTTACACAGGATCTGAAAGTACAAACATGACCAGTTTTATATTTGCACAGTCAGAAACACATATGCAGATAATGGAAGATGATACTTCTCTTGAATTCCGTTTAAAAGTACTTTATTTGTAATCTCACAAAGAATTCATTCATCCTCCAAAATATGTCAGTGTGTAAAGATTTGTTTGCTTAATCGCCAGAATACTTTTCAAACTATCACTCAAACTCGTCACCGCCCCCAAAGTACAATGGGGTTTCACTTTTCATATCGTTTGATCCGCATTTCTCTTGGTTTTCTAACCACATCAAAGAGATTCCCCTTGAATGACACACTTCTCTTTAGAGTTGCTTTCCTCTAGACAGCTGCCTCTCTTCATACCATGACTTGCAAGCTCCTCTATCTGGCGTTGGGCCCATAAAATGAACAAAGAAGATGATCTGCATTGAGTAAACTAGTATTTGCTTGCAGTGCAGTATTCAGTGGCAGTCCGGTATTTGAGCACATGCCAGATTCAATTCCCAAACACGCAACTGTTGGGGAAACCACCCAATGAAGTTGCTTACCCGCATTTCTGTTGACATTCCAAGTCACCACCCCAAGGGTGTCACAATGTTTTTATGGCTATCCATTACTAAGGAGGCTGGTGTTTAGTTAAGGCAAAGCAGTGGTGAGGCTCTTGACGTGAGAGTTCTATGGGGACAGAATGGCTGTGCTGCAGGAGGCAGAGTGATGGATGACGCCTCAGGGCTTTTGAGACTGATGGGACGAGACTGTTCCAGGCCTTCACCCCAGGCTTCATTCTCCTTGTGTCTCATTAAACTGAATTATTCAGCCTGCCCCAGACAGATTCAGCTATTTATTATTATTATTCCAATTTTCAATTTAGTCAGAATAATGGTCAAGTGGGGGTTTGTAAACCTCTCTGCTTTGCACAGTGCAGCACAAAATCTCTCACATTTCCATTACAGTACATACTTAGCTGTAAAACATCACCTACAGCCATCCCCCACACCTACATGCTACCAGAGCAAAACACAAAAATACACAAACATTGCAATACTTACCCTCCTTGATATATGACATAGAAATGTCCCTCAGGTTCTGATTTTTTTTTTTTTTTTTTTTTTTTTGAAAACTAGAGCACATGCAGATGCAGGGCCCTCCGTTCAACACTCTGAGCAACCAAGCGGAGAGGGAGTTGATTTCGTGAGGGATACAGATTCTGAGACGGAGTCAGAGAAATCGGTGGAGGCCAGCAGTGGAGACGACGAAGCAAAGGATGAAGGTGGCGAGGGGAAAAAAAAGAAGCCTCGCTCTGGATTCCGTGACCGCAAGGTAATCAATAAACAATAAACATTCAGCCGTCCAGTCAGTCCAGTATTTAATTCACCTCCAGGATGGTGTCTTGAATCAACGTCCAATATGCAAACGCCAGTGTATTTTGACAGAATATTTTACCCAGACACACATTGGAAATGAGCATGCACTGCTGGCACCATAAACAATAAAAATGTACCACTTGTAAGATTTTATTGCTGTTAATTAGGCAGCAATGGCACAGTAGAAGCAGAAGAACAAAGGGTCTTTGACACAATGCCAAATAAACACAGTCTGTAGCTCTGCATATTATGGTTGGAGGACCAGGGAGAAGAGCTGTGAACAATAGAGTTGATATGATGCAATGGTGAATCCGACTCTACGTGCTGTAGATATAGAAATTGTGCAGTTGCTCTTGCCTCAGTAAAAAAAGCTTGTAGATGTCTGGGGAGCGAACACCACGGGATTCACTAGTGTGTCTGTAAATACAGGCTGTTGGTGTCACCTCACTCACTATGTTCAATGAAGACTCCTGGTAGAGCACACTGAAGTAAATCCTGTGTGTACATGTCTGCATATGTTCAGACGGTGCTTGAAATGATTGAATAATGAATAAAGATTTATTTTACTTTTTTTTTCTTCGAAAGATACTCTCTGAATGATACCATTTCAAATGCAAAATAATGCGGCAGGAGGCATTTTTCACTTCTAATATGTGTTTAAAATTCAGTGCTTTCACCCTCTTACTTTTAAACTGATTTACCACTCTTGTCTCAGATGTTGCACAACAGTCTTTGAAAATCAGAGGGGAAAAAGTGAGTAAAAATAACTGGTGTTACTTAAACTTCACCCGCCTGGTTGTGTATGTGCATTTTTTTTTGTAATGGAAAGAGATGGCATAAATGGCTGAAAGCTCAAAAGAACAGGCTTTACTCTCCATCACTGTGGGTGATGCTGAGATCAGTAGTCTGTAAATCTGAGGAGATGAAAGCCAGAGAGAGATGACAGGGTACCCCGTGCTTTCCATCAGTCAGCCTCTCCAGCATTTCCACATGACTGTCCTATAACCTCTCATCCATACACTGATGGTTGCCTCTTCTGGGGGACACGCTTCTGGTGATTTCCCTAAAGACCAATAAGCTCTGCTAAAGAGGGTGAACCAACACAGAAGCACGAAATCACATCTACAGAATCAAGAAGGGAATCTAGTCTGATCAAAGTCTGTGTACTCTTTCTCTCCTCGCTCTTTCAGTTATCAAATTAAAGTAGATAATAGCCTCCAAAAGTTGAAGCTTTTTCCACAAGGAGTTTGTGTAGTGTTAACAATCATTCAGCGTCACATAAAATAACGTCCTGTGTGGTTTACAGCTGAGCACAGCTCCCAAACACCCCTCTGTCAATTTCTGTTTGAAACTTTCTGCTAAAAGGCAGATGGCGGTGTCAAGACAAACATTGACGTAGCTAATGTTTGTATCACAGCTGAATAAAAGAGGGTTTTTTTTTCATATTTTCCAAAATGTTGCTCTTTGGTATGTCAGTGGTTGTGGTTGTCACAGCTGTGTGGCTGTGATCTTTTTGCAGTCTCTCCTGTCAGTCAGACTGATCCTGAAAAAACAGCATTTCATGTATTTAATATGTGTTAGTTGCGGTAGACAGGAGGTTAATACGGCTTGCCACCAGGAGTGGCAACTTGTTTTCCTGCTAGTACCTTCTTTATTCTAGTCACTCGTTCACCATGTCCACAGTCTGTTAACCCCCTCAGATTATTTACCTGGATACACACAGGACTGGAATATTGCTGTGTCTTTGATTTGGTTGATGTTTGGGTGTATTTGAGCGGTCCTCATGCCTAACGTGTTAAAAGTTGTCATTAACTGGTGTTTCCTTTCTGTTTGGCAGGTGATGGAGTATGAGAACAGGATAAGAGCCTACTCCACTCCAGACAAGATTTTCCGTTATTTCGCAACACTGAAGGTCATAGGCGAACATGGTGATGCTGAGGTCTACATGACGCCCCAGGACTTCATACGCTCCATCACACCTAATGAGAAGCAGCCTGAGAGTGAGTCTCCTCCTTGTCCTTTCACCACCTTTGATTCATCATTGACTTCTTTACTCCCACTGACATGCTTCAGTTGTTTTCTTTGATTTTTTTTAACTTCCTTTTTCTTTATTCATTGAGTTTGGTTCTGTAAACTCGACCAGATGTTTAGACCCTTCAACAGTGATTGTAAATACACCTTGGCGACCTTGCGTGCATCATAGGTTGTCGCATACGTGCAGATTTATGGTAATTGGTTAGCGATGCTGAGATCAAATCTCTCCACTGGTAGAGCATTTCCCAACACAATTCTTCATCCAGCTACAGGGACACCTAGCACAGGCTTGGCAGTTCAGGGGTTATGACAGTTTGCGGTATAACAATCCTACTGACCATGTTCACAAGTATGAGGGGAGGCAGGGAGGGAGGGTGGAAGTGACAGAGCTGTCCGATCACGCTGAGTTGAGGGGAATCACAGCACAGCAGTTGGTGTATCAATTAACAGGTTCAAACCGGAGCAGATCTCAGGCGTCACACATGGAGCCAGTGAGAGATATTTGATCTGCAGCCATAGGAGGGTTTGGAAGACAGGGAGCTTAACTTGGCATAGACGTGTTTCAGCACCACCTCTTGTCTTTATCTGTCATTATCTGCTTATTCAACACTAAGATTCACTTAGATATTTGTGACATTTTCTTGGATGGAAGTATATTCGTCTCTGTCACACACTTGTTGTTGAATGCTCAGTGCATGAGGACTATTACATCCTTCGATTTCATCCACAGTAAAGGAAGCAAGCCTGCAGTAAGCACTTAATAAGGACTTAGCTGGGCATGTCACGTCTGTGCTGCCTTTCCTGCTCACCTCAGCACCTCCATCTGTTAACCATGCCCAAGACTTGGCCTAGCCTGGCCCCCATTGGCCTTCCATTCTTAGACCCAGTACCTCTGCTCCCCTCTTGACAACTGCCCAACTCTTCCTTTCTTTATGCTCTCTTTTGCCCTTCCAAACAGGAATAAAGTAATAAACTTAGCTCTGTTGGATAACAGCATTGGCAAAGCTTGGCATGTAAAAATCAAGAGAACCTGCAGTTTATGTCAGAGCCTCTTCAAAAGAAAACCCCAACCCAAGTGAGGTAAACCAACAGACTGCCTGGTCCAGTCTGCTTTTGTTGTTTTTAATGCTCAGTTTTTGGCCCTTAGATGATGAATAACCAATGGGCCTGATGAAACTTTCATAAGATTTTATAAGAAAGTTTTAAGGCCACTTTTATTTTGAATTGCCTGTTTGGATAGAGTCTGAAAATACCTACTGCATTTCAGTACATAGACTGAATCCTCAGAAGCTCATAGTACACATAACATCCCCAAATCTGTCCGTCCAGGCTCACAGGGACAATACTCCTGGTGCTATCATGTGGTCTTTTTTTTTTATATTTTATTTATTTAATAACTAGGATGTTGCCCTTAATAAAATATGTTCTGGTATAGTAGGGGCTTCTGGATAGACAAGCTTTGTCCTTTCAAATTTGGTCAAGGATTTGCTGCCCTTTTTCAGGTACATTTGAAATAGGACAGCCCTAGAAATGTTGGCTTGGAGATCAGCGATTTAGTCCCTGAGTGGGGAATCTCTGGTGATTTTAGTAACCGACCTGAAGTTAAAGTATAATTTTTAAAGATTATTTTTTGGCTTTTTTCCAAGCTTTTATTGTACAGAGACAGCTTAAGAGTGACAGGAAATGTGGGGAAAGAGATGGGGAATGACATGCGGCAAAGGGGCCACAGGTCGGGACTCGGACCCGGGCCGGCCGCAGCGAGCCTTCGCATATGGGGCGGCTGCTCTACCGACTGAGCTAAACACCGCCCCAGTTAAAGTATAATTGACTAAGCAGAAGAAAGTATTAAGCCATTTGCGTAGGTCTTCTGTGATTAGGTGATCTGTAATGCTTCTGAAGATAACTTCAAACAAAATTATGATGTTCACTTAATTAGTGTTCAGTTTAATGAGATTATACTTCAACCGTCGCTCTCATAGTTAATCTGATTTGAGACTGTTCCAGCAGGTTATTGTGCTACTAGTCTTTCAGTGTGATATGAAGAGCCCGTGTGACTCTTGGAAAACAGATTTTCTCTCAAATACTGCATGCTTAATTTAACAAGACGAAAGCTGCTGCTTTGGAAAATAATCATCTGAACAAGGTTTATTTGTTTGAATCACATTAGTTTTGAGGTAGGATTGTCTTTTTTACGCAAAACTTCATAACTCATGCTTGAAGTATATTTGATTAGGTTTAGTAAAAAGTGTGGAAAATCACATTTCATGTCATCTTTCCAGGGAGAAGAATTGTATTTGAATTGATGCCTTTTGTATATAAAGACATGATAGAAATAAACATACATTAAGACTGACAGGACCGAAGACCAGAGCACAATATAGACTGCTCATTTTCACCTGATCCATATGTGTGCTTCGTTGAAGTCATTATTCATTGGGTTAGTAAGATATAGTAGCATTGATTTCCAATAAACCTGTTGAACACAGTAAGATACATAAAATATATAATGTAAGATACATATATAAATATAAACAATGACTACTATTGACCTTGGTGTGTGTCTTTCAACTGGATCTATAAATAAACCATCGTTGAGAACTTTGTTCTAACTGATGATTAGAAGAGTCGAAGCTGAATGCTGATCACTGTTTATTTTAAAGAATCTGCAAAATGGAAATGGGTTGCTAATGACTATTATTAATCTCGAGCACATGTCAATGATTACCAGAGGTTCAGTAATGATGAAGTAAATGCATTTGCTTTGCTTCATCATAGGCATAAATCTTTATGCCCCTGCTGTGTAACTAGTCTGCCACACATCTCGTTTGTTATCATATTTGTGTCTTTATATGTATGACATGTCTGGTTTATTTTCTCTTTTGGTCTCTTTTTCAGATCTGGGCCTGGATCAGTTCATTGTGAAGCGCTACGATGGGAAGGTAAGAAATATGTGTCTTTGTGGTAGAAGAAGATCAAGACAGTCAGTGGTAGGGAGTTTTTATAATTATGTCTTAGAAACATTTCTGTTATTGGATTTCTTACTGTAAACTAATTCAGCATTGTATTATCCAGAAAGCTGTGTTTTAATACATTCATACAAATGAAAACAAAATATGATGATGGGCAAAACATTGAAACCCCACATTTAAATGAAAATGGCACAAAGACAGCTTATTAAGTGCTGAAGCTCAGAAATTGTATTGCTTTTGGAAAATGATATGCCCATTCTAAATTTGTTCCCTGCAACATGTTAAAAAAAATGTTCAAGAGCTTATTTCTTTTCCCACTGCACAACTTGCTGGTCTACCTGAGGGGTTTATTACGCAGCGTAGCTAATCTCAGTTACCAATTCATCCAAATAATAATAATAATATATAAAAAACATTTCTTACTTACCTTAATTACCCATGGTGGAGACATGTATTTTCAGTTTTTTGTGCCAACATTTAAGGATATCTGCCATTTCTACCACTACCCAAACACAGCAGAGCACTGAATAATGTAGTTTGAAAAAAAATTTCTGTGCAGAAAAATATTTCACTCTGGATAATTCACAGACTTGACTCTTCAGCAGTTTACATTTTATCATAAGTCTGTCTATTAACTCTAAAATATCCTATCATCAAACAGAAGAAAGCGAGCAAATGACCTCTGCCCTACATTTTTAGGCTTTGTGAGAATGCAGTGATAGTTTTATCTGTTCATCAAAGTGAGGTTTTGAAAGGTTTCAGTGCTGAACTCAAATCTTTATGAATGTTGCATTATGTAATAATGAAATCCTTTAAAATGCGAGAGAAGAACCACCACATTCATTTCATCTTTTATGCTCAAATGTCATCAAAGAAAATGGAATGGAAAGAAAACTGGAGTGATGTATAAATTGAGGTGACAACTCAATGTCATGGAAATATACAAACGCTCATCAAGGGCGGGTTACAGCATCATAAAAGATAGCGGGGTAGATAATAGAAAACACCATCACATTCTGTCAGCCGAGAGTGCAGAAATTAATAGAATAAGCTGAGAGGATAATACGAGAGTGTGGACTGGCATTTCTGGGTTCACTTTTTTGTTTGTAGATGTATTTTGTATATTTCTGTTCATGTCTGAGGTTTCGTAGGAGAAGAATGTGAATGATACAGACCAATATATTGAAAGGATGTTGTTTTTCACAGACCATTCTCTGTATACTATGTTTTTCTTTGCTTTGCTGTCTGCTGCTCAACCGTCAACTCATTATTTTCTATATGTCAGGATGATTGAGGCTAGAGCAGATAATCCAGATATCTTGCTTTCCAAATATATTTTGTGCTCTGGAAATTCAGAAAAAGGTTTAAAAAATGTCCTGTATTCAATCTGCACAGGAATCCTATAGCTATCTGCCTTCAATCTAAAAGCATTCAGTTAAGCAAACCTCGTTTAGAGAAGCCTTTCTCTTAAACAAAGCAGCCCAATGCTTGATCATTAAGAGAGATGTGTACAAAGTGGGCTTGCCCAATGCATAATGACCTATTTAAAGACAATAACAGCAGGTGAACTTTAGACAGTGCAGCCGTCCACCCCTGACCACAGATTGACTTTAAAACGAGCTAATCTCTGTGCCCTAAATGCTAACATTTCTCTCTCTTCACAGTCATGAAAATAGAAGCCATCAATATAAATCACCACCATAATTATTTTCATTACTGCTTTTCTTGATATTGATTCCTGACCATTACTGCCCTCTCACTGATCCCAGGGAGCATCTCTCACACCAAGTAGCCAACCACCCTCATTAATTTAGTATTAGCTAATCACCAGTGTGGTGATTGTAATTTCTAACCTCATTAAAAGATGAAAATCCATCAGCCCAGGGCCTGGTATGGTGAGGACTATGTCTGTAACCTGTCTCCATGTTGTCATCAGAAGTCAGTAAAGCTAAAGAGAGCTCATTGTCACAACTTCCCTGTTTACTGACCAATGCAAAAACAGTGCTGATTTTACTAAGCCTTATGTTGTAAAAGAGCTCTCAAGATTTTAATTCATCCATATTTCAAAAGGATATTAACCAAAGAGCTTGAGCTCTACACTAATCAAGTCAAATTCTGTGGCGAAATTAAACAATCTTCATTTATGGCCCTTGTCTGCTTATTTAAATGTCATTCCTATCTCCAGGTCACGTGTCTCCTTTATTTGCCAAGCAAATCTGTGGACACATAGTTTCCTCTGATACTGTTTTTAGCTTTGGTTGTCCCCCGAGATTTTCCTGCCATGGCTGAGAGCTCCACTCTCTTCCTGGCCCTGCCCAACTGTTTTTCACCCCATGGAGACGCATGCCTCTTCCTCATTGGCTTAATGGGCACCACTAGCTAGTTGGTAGGAGTTATTAAAACATTACTGTTTCCTGCCAAGAAGGCATGAAATGTAGTTCACATGGAACTTAACACGATTGAATTAGACAGATAAAAATAGTTATGACATGTACAGTGACGAGTGTATATCTGTAGTGTGCAAATCATGAAGTTGATGGATGGTGTGGTGAAGTACAAAGGGAGCCTTTCAGCTGGGGGATGGGTGGTAAACTGCAACGAAGGGTAAGGTCAATGGCAGAGAGGTGTACAGCATCGTGTGAGTGTAACATGAGAGCTCACTTAAAGAGAGTATTTCACTTCCCATGGTTTTATTTAGAAATAGCCAACCCAACTGGGAGATTTGTCACATACAAACTGTTTTGGCCGCAGTAAAGTGGAAGAGTGTTTTAAAAGTGTATGTGTTACCTCTCAGTTGGATTCCCCTCCCCCAGCCCCTCCTGCTGACTCTAATTTGTTCCAGGTTCAGTCTGTATGTACACATTAGATGCCCTGTATGGTTGTTTAACAGCTGCTGTTCATATTGACTCACCTTGTTTGGTTTATTTTTATTTTCCTGTCTAGAGGAACACAGTTATTTTAACCTTTGAGTCTTTAAATGGGATTGCTTGTGTTTGCTCCAACCAATTGTTTCACCGCACCTTTCCCTGCCGTTAAATCATTCCATCTCCGTGTTTTTCTCGTCCTGCCCTGGTCTTGTGAACATGCTTTCATCTGCTGTAAACTTATGTTGATGTGACCTGACGTTGCCATTGTTAACTGTTGATTATTCTCTCGTGCTCTTATCAGCCGCCCTCTCTCATTCACATAACGAGTAATCCCTCCATTTTCTCTCTCTTCCCTTCCTCGTGAATAACCATCGTCCTCAACTCCCCGTCTCCCAAAATCCCCCCCCCCCCCCATCTTTCCAACTATTGATCCCTATTCTCCACCCACAAACTCCCCGTCCCTCCTCATCCTCTTCCTCCTCTCCTCTTCTGTCTCCCTCTCTCTCTCCCTCCCTCCCTCCTCGTCTCCTTCCCGTTCTGCCCCTCCCTCTCTGCAGGACTTCTGGCAGGTATGGGGTGTGTGCCGAGCAGCATGTGTGCACCTGAATGAAAAACTGCACTTTGTAGTCACTACCTACTCCCTTCCTCTGATTTACTTTTATCCACTTCTTCCTCTTAAGTCTCTGTTTTGTCTCTGTCTTTCAATTGCTCACTCTTGCACTCTTCTGTTGTAATAAGGAGGGCATAGCTATTCATTGCTGATAGTCCAGGGGAACAGCTAAGTACGTAGTGTTTTTCTGTATTTAACACATCTCAGCTTCAGCAAGTGTCACGACCTATATTTTCTAACAAGGAATCAGTAGGCTTTAATAAGTAAATGTTGACTTTCTATCCAGCTTTTCTCACCACAGGGTAAATGTGCTGAAGGTGTTGTACACAGCCTGAAGAGGGAGGTCAAACACTTTGAGAAAAGGAAGTCGAATAAAGCACCACCGCTGTGTTTTCTCATACAGTAAGGCAGATTATATCAGGACCACAGAAAGTACTTCTTCTAAAAGCATTGTTGACTTAAACTGTCGACCTAACAGTACTTGTCTCATTGACCAAAGTCTGTTTCATCATCTGTTTTTAAACAGATGTGAAAGACGGTTGATGGAAAGTGGCCATGGTATAATCACTCTGAGATGTCCTAATATGGAAAATAACAAGTTCAGCGGAGGCAACACCACTCTCCTTCTTGTTGTGGTGTTCATCACCTTTGCCATATCTGTTAATTTCATATATTCGGACACATAAGTTGCTTATATTACTTGCATAAATGTGTATGACTTTGTTCATTTTAGCATTTACGTGCTCCTTGTTAGTCCTCTTTTCAACCGAGAAACCTTTCGTGATTCAAATGTTCTGTTATACACATTTATGTTGGTAAGTATAGATAAATGAGCTTTGACCTATAAGCTTTTTCTACTAAATGATTTGGCCTTTAAGCACATCTGAATGCCTCCTTCAGTCAGGATGACACAATGATAAGCCAAGCGTAGCAAAGGGCAGGTTACGACCTGTACACCTTTTTATTAAGATGGGGAGTGTCAGAAACTGAGCAGGCACGCACCCAATTGTGTGTGTGTGCGCATGTGTATCAAATATCCAAACTCAAACTCTGTATTGTTTTTGGACGTTGTGTTGGAGACCTCCCCGGTGCCCTTTGTATAGCTTGTTGGAGGCAGCTGCGTGCCATGCTATCCCCCCCACCCCATCCGCCTGCTGAATTATTGAAATTGAAGACTTTATATTTTGCCTCTACAGGGATTATTAAACGCTGCAGCCCTGCTACATAATTTACGCGCTAGTCAGTGCCTCAAAGTGAAGTTCAAATACATTTATAGTCAAATTTGCAGGAGAATGTCAAGTCTTACAGAGCTGAGATGCAGAGCACAGCTAATATGAGACATCCATAAAGATTCATAATTGGTTGATGCCAAACCATAGCATCGCTGTTCCCCTGCACTCCCTCCGTCTTGCTTTATAAATCTTTTCTACTTTCTTTTCTTCTAAGAAGCATCAGCTCTAGCTTACCACACGCTTTGGCACTCTAGCCTTTTTTCCCCAAGCATGCACTGCTCTATTGCCTGTGTCTCATGGAGAAAGTAGCTGGTGGTGGCGCCCCCTCTCTGTGCATGGTGGCATCACAGGGTGGTTTTGGGTCCAGAAAAAGACTCTTGTTAGCTAACGTCGAGGCTGTGTTGATGTGCTTGATAACCTTCACAAATCCATCCTCTGGATTGTCCAGATGTCAGTGCTGCATGATTTCTGTAGAGCATGGTTTAGAAGGCAGGACTTACTCTGTACAACTATGTATGTCTCTCTGTATGTAAAGCCACAGCCTCTGCCGCGTGACCTGCTGCTACGACAGAGAATGGACACCTGTCACTCAGAGGCAGTGTGAAAGGGGGGCTGCTCCAATGGAAACAAGCCTCTTGTCACACCAACTGTTGTCATGTTTCCTCTTTCTGATTTCACAGGAAGCTCCCTGGGGATGCTGTTCAGACTATCACTGCTCTATTCCTCCAGCTTCTAACACTGTCTTCTCACCTGCTTTCTTTGCCTTCTCTGACAGTTTTCCTCTCTATAAAAGCTCTCACACACACACACTTAATCTTTCTGTATCTCCTCTCCTATTCTACAGTAGTTGAGGTTGGGTTGTTGTGTCAGCTAATTCGGTTCCCCCTCCCCTCTTGTGGGACAGCTGCTATTCCTCAGCGACCAAAATTTGTTTATTGAGCGTTCCACATCAGGGTCCATTATTCTGATTGTGCTCCCAGAATAATTATGAGTTATTAACAGTACACCTGCTTTGCAGTTACCCCTGGGACTAGAGGTGGAAAGCTAATACATTAGTGTTCTCTCCACCCACACACCCACCGGCTCACCTACAAACTGTGGTGTTTTGGTCCCAAGGTAGCATCATAAACGAGGAGAAAGTATTCACTCTTGCCCTCTCTGATTGTCTGTGGTGTTCAGGTACCTAGCAAGGAATCGTGTAGTGTGTGTGGTTTTCTTTTTTTGGGGGAGGCTTGGACTGGAGGCAGTGCATATGATAAAACCTCTCAGGCTCAGACCCCGGATGACTTTACTTTCAAGTAGGTCATCCTAAATTCCCCCTACTCTGAAAATCACATCTTTTATTGTACCTGCCAAAGTGACCCCAGAGCCATCATCACACAAAGCAGCACAAAGGTACTGATCCATATTTAATGCATTCATCTCGCCCCCGCCACTGTCTGTCCATCACACTGTACATCTCTCTCTCTTTTTTTTTTTTTTTTTAATCGGCATATCCCCCCTGGTGTAGCGCTACACTGCGCCCAGTTCTTTTGAAACTTACCTGTACAAGAGATGAGAGGTCGCTCTGGGACGGACATCATTCAAGTACACACACACTCACCACACACACGAATGAGTTGACAAAGAGAGTAGGGGCAGATTTCCTCTCTTTGCAGGTTGAGCGTTTCATCTTCAGTGGCAGGTCTCAGCCTAGACCCATAAATTCATCTCTTTGTTGTGGCACTCAGAAGAGTCCACGCAGACAACACAGTCATATGACATCTCATCTAAAAATCTGAGAAAAGCCATATGTCTGTGTTGTGATAATTATTTTTTTAAAAAGCTTTAACACAAACTACATCCAGTTATTTCATCATCTGCTTCCCTCTTTTCCTCTCTCTTGCTTTTGAGGCGTCTGCTGCTGCAGTGTTGGACAGGGTCACAGATCTAATTAGTAATAAAGCACTGCAGTTGGGACAGTTGGTATTGGAGAGGGCCAAATCTGAGCTGACATCAACTCCTGAGCCAAGCGCATAGCCACACAAAATGCTGGTGTAAATAACAAGTGTGATGCTAGCACAAAATGGATGGGTGGTACATGACATATTTCTAGTATCCAAATGTCCATGTTAGAAGACTGCAGTATAGTGTATTAAATTATGTCTCATCTCAATCACCATCACCAACAGCTTAGAAATAGATGCCACAGCTGTGATATAATTAAATGCCATGTAAAGATATTCTTGTGTGTGAAAGTAAAAGAAATGGAGATTATTTTTTAGAAGCTTTGATCATTTTTGGAGAAGTTTCTACATCAGAAGTAGTTAGTAGAAGCTAGATTTATATATAAATGTGTTGCTACAGGCATATAATACCCCAAGATTTAACAATGAAATGTGAAAAGACCTTTTTATGCGGTCCAAGTTTTAAGTATGTCAGTTTTCAGTGGTGCGATTAGAAAGTATTTCTTAGGCACTCATGTGAAATGAGCAGGAAGAGATTCAGCCGCGTTTGCATTCATGCCTCTAGCTGTGCTTGACTTGCATGGGTCTCATTTGTTGGACTCTTTAAGCTTGGGCAAGTTGAAATTTGGCCATGGCAGCTATCAGGGCTGTTCTGTAGCCTGGTGCACTGGAGAGATTAGTCCTGACCAAACTCTTAACCCCGTCTATGTGTGTATATGACAGAAGTACATTTGACTGTCCTGCCGCCAGGGCCATCTTGCCGGCAGCTCTGTCAGTACAGTGTTTCTGCATCAGCTCACATGCTAGTGGGTTTGTTCAGTCTGTCATCTGGATACAGCCCATGGAAGTTTTCCCAGCGTAGCTGACACACACAGACAGACATAGGAACACATGAGCAGACTCAAGGCAGAGATTTAAAAAGAAACATGCACACAGACAGCAATGAAGTTGACACTGATCAACGGACACGCACACTGACAGATGAGGCGTTAGCTGTTAATTAACTTGAGTGCTGCAGCAATTAGGATTACAGTCATTTGAAGATCACCGCTTTGGGGAGAAATCTACTATGAGCGTTAAATACCGACTCCAGTGTAGTTGGGATCTTATTAGTGATTGCAGCAGCATGTTTTATGGACGTAATGCTCTCTGGGTTGATGAATCAAAACTGATGAAATACTAAAGAGATGAGTCTGTCTGGGGAAGTAACCCAATAGGTAGATAAGTTACTATTTCTCTGAATTATACAGTATATGCGTTTTTATACAGTTGAACTTTAGTGTGAAGGTGAGGGTTTTACCAGTAACAGAAAGATGGAGGATGAAGATAGGACATGATCTCGCAGCAGAATCACAAGCCTTGCAGAGAAAGGCTTGAAAAGCCAAGATAAAACCCACAGCGTGGCTTGATATACACACTTGCCATACCTCTGTGTCTGCTTGAGAGAGCGCACAGTGTTGCCTCATACATTTGTTGGGAGAGATGTACAGTGTGATAGCACATTGTGTATGTGAGAGGGAGGGAGAGCAAAAGAGTGAAAGTTATATTGTCAGCTCAGCAGTGAAGTCTGTGGATAATAAAAGAGGAGATTGTCCTCTCTTCTTACTGGGACACAGGCTGCGTCAGAGTAGCTCCGTGTTTGTGTGTTTATTGGCTAGTGTGTCTCTGCACAATCTGAGAGCCGAATGTGCTGTTTGGTTCCAGTTAGACCTATTTCCTTGAATGTCTATTCTGCCGGGGTGTTTTTGTCCTTGACTCAGGACACGATAAAAAGTGAGTTATGAGTAAGTTATTATGCATAATGTGCTGATCATCATAATGAGGCCCAGTACTTTTGTATCTCTAATGTGCGTAGCTCTCTGTATGGTCGTGAGTGCGTGCTTCCCCATTGAAACGCACGCTTCTGCAGCTGTTTGTGTGTTTTGTTTTCTGTTTTGTCGACTAGCATTCGGACTCGAAGGCCTAGAAGGCTTACTCTGTGTGTCATTGTTCCAAATTCAGAGCCCGATACCAACCTCTTTTACTCTCACCCACCCTTTCTCCCTATACTCTTTTCACATGATCATACCTGTCCCTTTCTAATAATCACTCACACTTGCAAACACCTGAAAGCTTCCAAATCTTACAGCTCCATGAGTAAAAAAAATATACCTTTTGTTATCTCTCACTGTGTCTCTTTCTCTCAACCTAGTAGCACTGCTCCAAAAATAACTTTTTTCTCTCTCTCTCACCTCTCCCTCTCTCCCACTCCCTTCTCCCTTATACTGTAAATGTAGATATCATCAATAATAAATGTGACAGTAGAAACCACTATTTTCTATATTTGCATCACTGACGTTAACAGTCAGGGTAGACACAAATTGGGGATAGTGATACACTTTATAAGCTTATCCCAAATGTATTTTTAGCAGCCATTACACAGAGTGTATCTCATGAGGAGGGAGTCGGTGTATGGGGGAAGAATTTGAAAGAATTTGATAATGTTATATTGTTAAAGGGGATGCCACCAAATTTTAGATTCAGATATGTTTTTCCCCAATCAGTTTAAGTCTATTTGCTTCACAGGGGGGAATAATGGGCTAGTTTTCCATGTCCACTGTCCACTGAGCATACAGCTGTGGTGACAATAGGGATACATTTTTATTGTTTCTTTCCAGTTTTGGCAGGCATTGTTGTTCATGCATGCAAACATTAATTACAGACTGTAGAGATGACAAGACATATTTGAATTCTTAACTTGAGTGGTATCCCCCAATTATCTTGTTCTGAGCAAGATGTTTTTTGTTTGTGTGTGTGTGTGTGTGTGTGTGACAATATGAATGCACATGCGTGTTTTTGTCTTTGAAGGCCCTGCTAAAGACAGCAGAGGCCCCACTGTTCTCTAACAGTTGTTTCTCCTCCTTCCTCCTCTTCTGAATTGGACCTCTTACAGACGGAGGTAACTCCAAGTGGGCTCAGAGTGGCCCACCCACCAACCTTCTTCAAGGCATGCTCTGTCCGTCTGTCCACTCTGTTTAGTGGAGTGTCCTACTCGTGGGACACTGTCTTTTAAGTCTCTATCACTGAGTGTGTAGTGTGCATGTGGTTAAGTGGCACTTTCATGCAACGCTGTGAATATACACATGCTAACAGGAGAAAGCTGTCAGTAAACTGTGTTTGTGTGTGTGCGTGTGAGAGAGAGCTAAAGACGCTTTTTAATGATTAATATATTTGGATTGTGTTACAGATATGGTTAATCAATAGTGTGTGTTTGTGCTACAGTCTCTCGTGATGTTTTCCCTCTTTATGTTTCACACTGTGAGTACAGCCTCTGGTGGATAAGTACTCGAACTGACCACAGACTAACTGTTCATCACTACCGTCCTCACCTGCCTGTACGGCTTCATGTGTATGCAGCATTTGCATGATTGTTATTGTGACAAACCGTCTGTCCATTGTTATCTTTATGCACCAGTGTTATTTTTAATGTGTGTGTGTGTGTAAGTACAGTATGTGTATGCGTCTCTGTGTTCTCTGATTGAGCTTCACCCACAGACACACACACTTGCTTTCACACACACAGAGCCACACCTGGGGCAGCTGTAAAAGCTATAAGGCTTGTGCTGAATCATGTGAAATGTTTTTAACATATCTTCCCTTGTTTTTTTTCTTGTCCTGACCTGGATGAGCAGAAGATCGCCCAGGAGAGAGAGAAGTTTGCAGATGAGGACAGCATATTTTACACACTGGGAGAATGTGGCCTTATCTCCTTCTCCGACTACATCTTTCTCACCACTGTGCTGTCCAGTAAGTACATAGCTGAACTGTACATCGCACTGCCTTAAAATCTTAGACACTAATCACAGATCTCTTCTGTGTCCTCACTGTCCTCTGTTTTCTTACTGCGTCAGTAAAGCCAGGAAGTGAAAAGGAAATACACTTTCTAATATGATATAGTTAACCTGGCTAGAAGTCTTTAGTAGTATGATCTTCAGGTCTGTCAAATTATTCATTATTATTAATGTGCCTCTACCAAGCTAGCTGCCTTGGAGATGTTGTGTTTCACACACCAAGATTGTTTTAGCTGTATCAATCATTGATGGCGGATACAGGGAGTCGATTAATGCACCATTTCTGAATGTGTCAAAGATCATGGTAATGAAAATGAAGCTGTGGCTCCTTCCTGTAGTAAACTTTTATCCCCCAGCTTAGCCCAACCATTTATCATAATCCGTTCATATGAAGGAAATCTCTGGGGAAGTTCTCAAGGACAAGTCATTTTTTAAGCAGATGGGGCAGTACGCCTTATGGCTGGTTTCAAACCATTTAACACGGCCACAAAAATAGTTCAAAGGAGGACATGTAACAGGTCTCATGGTGGTGCATATTTACTGCTTTATACAGTCTGAATCCTTAGACAAGACAAGATTAATCTTTAATATTTCACTTAAAGCAGTTGGGTGGTTAAAGCTGAACGTCAAGTTCTTAAAATAGAAAGCAATAAGGGTATAAAAGGGTATAAAAATAATAATAAATATAAAAATATACAAATTTCACATGTTCATGTACAGTCTATATACTGGCTGATATGCAGTCTACAGAGGGCCATATGAATCTACCAATGCATTGGAAGAAAATGTGAGCATGTTCACATTTATTAAACAAGGCTGTGTTTGGATAGGTACTATGTGTAAAACTCTACATGGAGGTACTGTTTGTTCATCCATTTCCAATTTTTGTTTGTTCTGTCATTAGACAGTGGGCGCTAACACCGTGAACTCAGCTTTGTTATCATAGTGTAGTGGATGTTAACTAACATATTATGTACAGAAATAGCTTTGGCAGCTGTACAGAATCAGACTAGTGAAAAAAATGGGATGCAAATACAAATTCAGATATCATTGGTGCAAATTTTATATTTCAGATTGGCACATATAGACAGTGCAGATCCTCTATGAGCAGAGGTTGGGGCTGATAGTGCAGTTATCACTGTGCAGTCCGATGGCTCAAAAAAGAGCATCTAAACCGTCCCACGCTGCACCACTGGGGTCCAAGATGAAAGCTGAAGATATTGCACAATTGATGTATAACTTACCGACTCAGTATTGAACTCTTTAGCTGTTGTCTGGGTCGATGCAGTGTGACATGTTGTTTTCATATGGTGTCGTATTGATTTCTGAATGTGTTTTTGTGTCCAGCTCCCCAGAGGAACTTTGAGATTGCCTTCAAGATGTTTGATCTGAACGGTGACGGAGAGGTGGATCTGGAGGAGTTTGACCAGGTTAGACTGTGATCGGCAGTCACCCACACAAACATGCGCAAAATCAACATATTGAAGGAGACACAAGGTTAAAACAGCGAGCCCACACATGCAAGCTGTGCTTTAATGTCTACAGTAGCTCCTGATTGCATTACAGTAACCAGTAACACACAGTGACAGGCAATAAAGGTAGGTCCCTTCATTAATGTGCACCACTGTGACATTTTCTTGGAGGGATAAGTGCTGTGCTCTGCACTCTGTCATATATCAGTATGTCTATCACTGGATCTGATGGTGTTTATGACATACAGTATCGCATGTATAGTGTTATGTAGATAGAAGAGAATGAATCAAAGTCCTTTTTAAATGTAACTGCTTTGTAATATGACATTTGACTTGGGATCCCCTCCATCCTTAGGTCCAGAGCATCATTCGTTCCCAGACCAGTATGGGCATGCGACACCGCGACCGCTCCACCACAGGAAACACCCTGAAGACAGCCGGCTGCAGCTCTGCTCTCACCACCTACTTCTTTGGAGAGGACTTGAAGGGAAAACTCACCATCGGTAGCTTCCTGGAGTTTCAGAGGAAGCTGCAGCATGATGTTCTCAAGCTAGAGGTAATGGAAGAAGAAAAGGAACGGGGAGAGTATTATTTATCAATTAATTTACTGTACTATTGCGTACAATCATAATTAATTAATTTGAATGTTGCAGCTTAGTGTAAATCTTAGTCTCCTGCATCGATTCAAGGACTTGACAAGTTCTTAACTCAGGGGAAGTAAATTAGTCTTCCAGTAAACAAACAAATAAACTAAAAAATATTCAAGAGCCAGGGAGAAGCAAGGAGGCAGTGACAGGTGAGCATTATTCACGATACAAAGGAAAACAAGGGCAGAGAATGACAAATGTGCTGCTTGGATTGTCTGTCAGCACCGGTCAGTGTCACTCTCAAAGCTGTGACAGTTAAGAGTAAAAGATCCTCAGAGTGACACCAGATTTCCTCCCCTGCCTCTACAGTAACAGCAACTGATCGGTGTTGAGCATATAGTTATTCTAATCTGTTTCATCATCAGCGTGGGTAGTGCCTAACTGATGCATTGAGGCATAATGGACTGTCATCTGAAGCTCCAAGAATAGGACTCATGTCTGAACGCGTGCCAGAAAGAAAGTGTTACAATATAAAACTCAGAGAGAGAAATCATAACAGCGCAGATAAGGTTGACACTAACATTGGTAATGCAGTCCAATACCTGAAGTCTTACTCTGACGTACTTGCCCTCACTTCTTTCTATTTGCTGAGGTTGCAGCTCATCCTGGGCCATATTTCACCAGCCGTAGCGGTTTCTTTTTTGCGCGGTGCCGAACTCCTCATCCTCAGTTATTTTCCCTTATTCTTGTTTTTGTAACTCCTATAATACTCCCTGTTGATGAATTACAGTTTGGTTTCAGAGTATAAAATATATATTTTCAAAACGCAGGGAAGGAAACCAATTAGCTCTCTGTATGTCCAGTACCAGAACTGTCCTTAAAGCAGTTATAATCAAATGAAAGCAATGATAGTCTTGTAGTGATAGTCTTTGTAGTCAGTTTCCACTCATTGTTTAGCTGCCCATCCTGCAACTTTACTGTTCATGCTCACGTCTTATAGTGCTGTTTTTAGCAGCAGAAGCAGACAGCTGTTTTCAGAGAAAAGCCAACTGTACTCTGCCTGCTTAGCACCATACAGCAGACACAGTTAGCAACTTAAGCAGCTAAAGAGCCAGATATTTCCCTCAGGGTTTGGTCTAGACCAGAAAGAGTTCAATACATCAACTTAAAAGGTGTCACATGTCAGTGTTGTGCTCTCAGCTTGTTTCTACTGCCTCAGTGACCCCTCCCAAAAAACAAAATTAACTTTTGCAGGTTTAATGTGACTTCACCTCACAAAAAGTAGATCTTTCGTGGTTGCACTGAATGGTCAGATCACCCCTGAAATATTCTCTCCAGGCTTAATTTTGGCTTAGTCATGAGCTGCCTCTCGCAAGTGGGACAAATTAACATTTTGAGAGGTCGGCACGTTCAGATAGAGGGGAGGGGATCCGTGCTGCAGCCTCAGACATAAATCGACTGGATTGACCTGACACAGCCAAGGCCCACTGCTGTAAAGTCATGCTCCAGTGGGACATTGTAAAAAAAAAAAAATACACATGCAGATTTAATGTCACCAATACCAGCTGTAAGCATGATTCAACTTGAAGCCTGACACCAATATTTACTGTTTCCCATCTTCCCATGTCCTCCTCCTATTAATTTGTTTGTCCCTCAATCTTCACCGTGTTTCTCTCTTCCCCTTCATCTCCAGTTCGAGAGGAACGATCCCGTGAACGGCAGAATCACCGAGAGACAGTTCGGAGGCATGCTGCTGGCCTACAGTGGCGTCCAGTCTCGTAAACTCAAGCAGATGCAGAAGGGCTTGAAGAAGATGTTTAAAGATGCACAGGTAGATACATTTCATACAACTCTGACACAAGTGATTGGTACTCTGTGGTTATATACGGTGCTAGATCCGCTGGTGTGTGTGAGTGTTTTAACTAATTGGCCTACATGCAGGGATGGTTGACAGACAGTGGGTACCCCAGGGAAAAGGAGATTGTGCCAGGACATTGTGAGAGTGGGGATAAGAGATAATACATCATTGGGAGAGGACAGCACATTCGGAGGCTGGTGTTATCCACCTGACAGGCACTTACTCTCTCTACCTTCCACTAGCTCTGTTTGTGGTGACCAAATACAGAGCAGACAGTGCTCGGCAGAAGAGCATAATTAGTCCAACTCTCTTTGAGCTTCTTAATAAGCCCTCTCTCAGTCAGTGCCACAGCCTCACACTGGTTGTTTGTTTGAGGTTTTGAACCCCTTGTCTGCTATTTTATCAATCAGCAGCTCCTTATTCGGTTTAGTTTACTTCAGACTGAGCACAGTCATGCAAGATTTCTTACAACAGAAGAAAATGGTGAAACACTTCTGTAGACAGTCTTTCACCATACACCACCACATCGCTCTAAGCAAGTAAAATAGCTCCACTGGGACCGACCAGACGGGGGGGAAAAAGTACAAATATTCAAGATCCAAAGAGCTTGAAGCCAAATTCAGTACAACCTTTCCCTTTTTTCTGTTTCCATCGCTTTGCATGAACCTTGGTTCCATGCTGGTTCTGCCTCACTGTAATGAGCCCCATCAGTCAACTGACTGAAGTTACGCCCATGCATATCCTATCCCCAATGGTGTCGCAGCAAAATACCTCCCATTTCCCTTGTTTTTTTTTTTAGCGTGAGTGTCACATAATAGCTTGCTGATATACATTCAAGCACCACAGATGTCAGACAGAGCTATGATAAGCCAAGTTTGATGGTTAAATGCGGTGATTAGCAGAGGAAGGGAGACAGAGAGCAGGAAAGCTGCTGTTCTTCCCAGGCATGAGAAAAAGACATGGCTGGGTGCTGCCAGAGTTGTGTCTCTCTAAGGAATTAAACTCCAGTAAGCATCTCTCTCTCTCTGTGTCTGTCTGTCTCTCTCTCTCTGTCCTTTTCTGTCCCAGTCTCTGTCTCTCAGCATTGACATAACCTGTAATGTAAATGAGAGAAGTGTTATTTACCGCCTAAAAGCAGCTGCTCACTTTTCTTTGCAAATTGGCTCATCAGCAGTGCAGCAGCTGTGTGTCTATGCATCTGTTTTTAATGTGCACATGTGTGTCTTTTCCCCTCTGTGGCACGCCGTTCATCCACTGACTGTCTTGTCATTTGCGTCACACTGACTGAGTTGCTCCCAAAATGCCATTGGTGTAGTTGCAGCGCCTGTCATGACAATATTTAGCTTATTTTTCACCGGACTCCAGTGTTTAAGTGGTTCAGGTAAAACTGCAGGAATGATTTGTTCCTGATTTGTCACAGGTTTTCTCACCCAAACGTGTATTTTCCCCATCTTGCACAGGGCATCACGTTTGAAGAGGTGGAGAATTTCTTCACTTTCCTGAAGAACGTGAACGACGTGGACACTGCGCTCAGTTTCTACCACATGGCTGGAGCCTCCATAGATAAAGGTACACCCACATTTGCCCTTTTCCATCTCTCATGCTCTGACTCTTTCCTCCTAATTACTCCCCTTTGGACTCGACTGTTGTCACTTTTATCCTCTGTCTCTCACTGTCTCTCAGAGCTGTTAACACTCAGCCAGCCAGATCTGCTTCCCACATCTCTTTTTGCCTGGCCTTGCTCCCAGTCCTTGCTCAGCCATTTGTCATCCGTTTGTCCATCCATCCATTTATCTGCCGCCTCTTCCTCCAGGCCTGCAGGAGAGCGCATGCTTTAAATTCCAAGAACCACGAACATGCGCACATGACAAATGACTTCCCACTTGATTGTGCCACTGATGCCCACTGACACATGCCAGCATCGTCAGTGGGGGAGGGAGAGCAGCGTTGGGGCTGTACATAGTTCATCTTCATAAGGAGAATCATGAATTGAGTTTGATTTTAATGTTTAATCACGTCAGATAGTCAAAATGTCTCTACAATGGTTATTCAACAAGACAAATTGTGAAAAGGTGTCCAGTCAGTCATTAAATGATCTTTTTTTTCCCTTTGTCTTCCTCAACACTTGCTTTTTTACTGAATTAATTTGTCTGTCAGATCCGAACAATGAAACTTTAGTGAAAGTTTAATGTGAGAGCGGCGCAGGCAGCGAGGACCTGTAGCTTCGATGATATGGCATTTGTTTGATGAGTCAATGTTTTCCTTGTTTATTGCTATGATTCTGATATTCAGTAAGCCTCCATATGTTTCCTGTCAGCACATCCATTAGTTCTGATTCAGTAGCAGTAGCAGTATTCAGCAGCTGCTTTAAGGAGTGCTTGGTCGACCCTTAGGTACTTGTTTTCAGCATGTGGTTTCATCTCCATGTCTATCAGCCATCTAACGAGCCTCTATATGTGTGCGCGTGTGTGTGTGTGTCTGCGTTGTGGAAGGGTGCAGTGGGTCTGTGGAGAGCTGCCAGGCATACGTCCACAAATGATCTCTCCCGTCGTCCGTGCAGCGAAACCATATTCCTACTCCTCATGCCTAAAGGAGCTCTCGTATTTCTGTCTTGTCTTTTACATCTTTGTCTCTCACTTTCCTTTTTTTCATCTTTTCCATTTGGCTCTAAAATCTGATGATTTCACATCCTTTTAGTACAGTTTCTCCTGTGTGGGTGCGATATCTGGAACTGCACATTGTCTTTCTTAAAGGTAGAAAAAGAAGTCCACTAATGAGATTCTTGATGGAATGATTCAGCTGGGTTTTTTTTTTTTCCTCTTGCCATTTGCAGGGAGATTTAGTCAGACATTATTCTTTTCATCCAAGCTCTCTCCTCTGTCTCATACTCCTCTGCTTCCATTTGCTCCTCCACTTGTGCTCTGTGAAGTCTGAGGATCAATCATACCGGTTGAGACTAGTTTTTAATCACTTCATCATCTGTGTGTTTTTTTTTTTCTGAAATGACCCTGAGGCTTTTTTTCCCCTCCCTGTCTCACTCTCTACACCTTCCCATCCCCTCCCGCTTTCCACAGAGTTCCTACGCAGTATAGAAAAGTATGGAATCTTTTTGGAGCAGGTGGCCAGCATAGCCAAAACGTTTACAACTGCGTGTTCGAACGTGCCAGAGCGAGTTTGATGTCGTGAAAAAGCAAGGCAAGACGTATGGCGCGTGACTGAACGCACTTTCATATGCAGAGCTGCCTCTACCCTTGTATGTCAGCTCTGCAGGGCTGGCCTGCCAATTCTAAATATGGTCTGAAAAATCAACGGGGAAGTCTGAAAGTTTGAAAAGTCGACACATTTGACATGGAGGATGTGTAGGAAACCTGCTTCCACCTTTTCCTCATTCTTCTCAGCCAGTCTCATGCTCAAGCTGGATGTCCTGATGCTGTCTGCACCTCCTCTCACCCGTCTCTCTCTCTCTCCCTCTCTGACTCTTTCTCTCTCCGTCTCTCTCTCTCTCTCTCTCGTGTCTATCAGATAAGAGTCTCCCTGGTAAATGGGAGTCCTGCCTGCTATCGATCGCGAGCAGTTTGGCTCGCACACAGTGTCCTCCACATGGGCCATTTATGAGCTGGCTCGTGTGACTCTCACCTCTATTACTCTATCCCGCAAACGTTGAATCTCTCTATCTGTGCTTCCCTCCCTCTATCTCTCAGTTACCATGAAGCAGGTGGCCCGCACCGTGGCCAAAGTGGAGCTGTCAGATCACGTGTGTGACGTGGTGTTCGCTCTGTTCGACTGCGACGGTAAGTAACTTGCCGCTTCATCACCGTTCTTCCCTGCAAAATATTTATGGAAAGCAAATAAAGCCTACTCTGACAGGTGGAAATCCTCAATAAATAGAAGCCATCTCCTCCTCTTACTAACTCTTCCTCTGTTATTTCATCATTTTCTCCCCCTGTCCATCTCCCCCTCCTCCCTCCCTCCCTCCCTCCTTTCACCCTGTCTGTCTTCCTTAGGGAACGGGGAGCTTAGTAATAAGGAGTTCATAGCCATTATGAAGCAGCGGCTGATGCGTGGGCTGGAGAAACCTAAAGATATGGGCTTCACCCGGCTGGTGCGCGCCATGTGGAAGTGTGCCCAGGATACTGCCTGGGACTTCGCCATGCCAAAGACTCAATAAAGACAGAAAGGCAACATGTCAGCAGGAGAGAGAAGGCAGGGCAACAGGAAAAGCAACAAAAGATAAAGGCACTCTCTTTCAGCAGGTCTCAAGAATTTAAATAGACATTTAAATGCAATGAACTCATTAGGACTGCAGCTCTGAGGGGCATCATCAATCATTAAACGCATGTCGCTGTAGTTCAAACTGTCAATATAGTGACTGAGGCATGCTGACACAGCGCAGTGTGTCCTGAAAGGCTTCTCTAGTGTGCCTGTCCAAAGCACTGTGGGTGTTTTTGTATATTTTCAAATATACAAAGTTTCTATGTTTATTTTTGCCATATTCTGTAGAGGAATGCAGTGTCAACAGGCGACCTGTCAAACGCTAAAAACTGCACTTTTATATCCACAGTTAACACGTTGCAAAAGGTGAGAAGAAGTGGAATCAGTCTTATTTGACCTTCAGCTGTATAAACGCCGCAGCATGCCTGTACTATAACAACACACCCTTAGTTATTTCTTTGGCGGGACAGAGAGCAGAAGTCTGTAATCTTGTTAGCACCTCTTCATTCGGTCTGCCTCTCCAGCTGCATCTTTACGCCATCATTTTCTTTCCATAAAAGATAAATGATGCTTGTCTTGCTCTACAATGTACTGTTCAAAGTGTGTATTCTCCTAATTATTATTGCTCACTGAAACACTTTATATATAAGACGGATGGTAAAAGAAATGCTCTATTAAAGATGTTTTTAATAAGGAAGAACTGATTAAGCTTTATTTATGAACGACTGTTCTGTTTGACTTATAATCTGGACTGTTGTTCTGTCATGTTCTCATTTTCACTCTTTGATTCTTGAGAAAAGTGCAGTGGGAGATTAGCGAGACTAATCTACGGGGCACCAAGGAAGCCATTTGTCATGTGTAATGAAATGGGGTGTAACATTCTTAGGCAAAAATGCACGGATGATTGTATGTGGCTGGCTTTTGACTGTGTGCCAGGCAGAGAAAATGATTGCTCTGAGTGTGTGTGTGTGTGTGTGTGTGTGTGTGTGTGTGTGTGCGTGCATGAGCAGTCAGCAGTTTTGTCTAATTGAAATGGACAGGATGAGCGGTCCTCGGCCTCTGCTGCCCATTAAAAGATTGTCCTGCAGCCCCTTCCTACACACACTGCTGCATGGGCCTGAAATAAGCTGGTTTGCTCTCTTGCACACACATTGTGACTGACAGACAGAAGTGGTACTCAGGAGTGATTGCTAGGCAGGAGATTAGGTTGAAAGGCCTCTCATCAATATTCCTCACCTGTGTCCTTTCCAACGCTTAAGTCTGGCATTACAATCACATGAATCTTAAAATGACAGAAACAGAAAATCCTCATCCTCACTATTGTATCTACTTTACAATACCGCCCTTCAAACAAGTGGCTGTCCAGTTTAATGTTATTTATTTAGGTTAATTCAGGAATGAAGGCAGCACAATTTGAGATATGTGGTTTTCCTTCACCATGACTAAGGCAACAGTGATATAAAACACAGAAGTGCAGCAAATGAAACCAGTGAATGCTTGGATGCTGTTAAATAACACACATTTCTTGATTGGTGACTTTTTTTTCTACACTTTTAGCAGCAAAGCAAAACACTGGCCCAAATCCTAAAGGCTCCTGTAGCCCATAGTTACTTTGGAGTTTCCAACATGCAGCCAGCAACATTGCTGCATCCAACCGCATCAAGTCTCTCAACAACAGTTCCATCTGCACTGGAAAATTGCCCAGTAACAGCTTCACAGTGGCTGTTACTGCAGCCCCCCACCCCCCCACCCCCTCTCAACAGCTCAGTCATGTAAACCCCCAAGCAAGCACGCTCAGACTACTGTTTGGAAAGGGGCCTGTGCAGTGGAGGATTCAGGCTGTCTGAGGGGCAGAGGTGAAAAACTTAACAAAGAGTTCTCTTTTTATGTTTTTAGCTGCATGCAGCAGAACAGTGGTGCGGGAAAACAGACAGTTGGCTCACATCTCAGCATTTCATTCCTTTCTCTGAAAGAACTTTACTTTTTAAAATTTAGATCATTATTTAAGATCTCTCAAGTTGGACACAGTGGAGACATAAACACAAGCTAGAGCCCATATGTCAAGGAGAAGAAAACAAAAACAATGGAAGAAAAAGAGACAGGAATTATATAAAAAGTTCCTGAATAAGATAACAAGAAAATGTTGGTGCACAGGAAATAATCTGCTCAAAATTCATCTAAATTGCTCATTTGGCACCAACACTAACCTGCAGTTAATGTACAGCTTATCAGATGTTCTGTACTGTTGTTGTTATGCATCGAATACAATATGAAATATCCATAAAATATGCCTTAATTTAAGGCATGATGTGACTGATGAAAGAACTTTTTTGAAGGACGGTGTGAGATTTGTTCACCTTTTTAAACCCGTGTTGTTTTGTACGTATTTTAGTGTTTAAACCCCCCAAATTCAGCAGTGTAACTGTTAGCTGGCTAAATATTGGCAATATTTTCATTTTCCAGTGTAGATTAATCAAATGGGACAAAAGTTGGACTATGAAAGGACTTTGAAAGCTGCATTCTTGGTTTGTTTAATAGTTATTAATAATTATTTATAGAGTTCCACTGACAGCAGGACTGTGTCTCATGGTGCTGACATTCTCATGCATTGGAGCCATCATCTGTTACCCAGGGGTTTTGTGAATTTGAACTTTCTTTGAGAAACTTTCTATTTTGAATAGCCTCAGAGAAAGATCAAATCTTTCTCACAGTTCCTTCAGTCTTCCACAGCAGAATATACAGAACTAAGTGGAGCTGATACGCCTACTCAGAAAATATCACATGGCAAAAATCACCCTGCAAGCAACGTTGACAATGTACACACAATAATAAAAGATAAGGTTTTTTTCACATAATTAATACATTTAGCAAGAGTAGATTTCAGATATACTGTACATGCAATCAGATATATAAATGCTAATGTTTTAAGTGATATAAATATGTTAAAGGAGTTGTAGTTGCATTTTAGTCTATTTCTAATTTGTTTTATTTGTATTTAATGTTTATAAGAATATACATTTTAGATAGTTTTACAGACAAAAAACACAAAACCTCTTTCTTGGATACTCATAACCCTGGTAGTTCATGAAAGCACCAGAGGAGAAGTACTGCTCAGGCAGTGCTGACACTACTCTTTGAGCTGCTGGGCCTCTGAGCCAATGAGCAGGTTGAAATGTGTTGACAGTGTCGCTTGGGGGCTTTGCAACAGTGTCTTTTTGCAAAGTTATGTTCATGTTTATGTCATTCTCATTCCCAAAATCATGTTTACTGTTTGTACTCTGGAGGATCATGTAATGACACTGCCCTAAAATGCATGCATTATTCTTTTATTACTTTAATAAACGCAGTGAGATCCTGAGTCAAGCTCTAGTTTTCAGAGCTTTATTATTTTACATAATATCGTGCTCATGCGCTGGACATTCCTAATACAAATTGCATTGTTCCAAGCAAAGGAAGGACAGCTTGTTCTGGACTTAATGGGAACTTTGAGAGCACACACAAACTGTGCAGAGGGTGAAAATTGGTTAGCAGGGCCCAACCGCACTGTTCTAAACAGGCCATTCGCTGAATTGTTGGAACGCAGCATATGAAGCCACGCTCACAAGGAGCTGTCAATATGAAGACTGAAAGCAAACTTTTGACAGACAGGTTATATTTGGAGTGACTGCAGCTCTCCCTCCAAAGTAAACTGCTCAATGTGAGTAAGCACAGAAAGGTGCATAGGCTGTATGAGCAGTACACATGCTGTTCGCCAAGTGTGCAGAAGAATCAAGCCTTTCTTTCATGCTGAACGCAGCGAGTGCATGCTTCATTAGGCCATTTACCATGCACCATCTGTCATTATTATTCTTCTTCTTGTTATTATTATTATTATTGTTGTTGTTGTTGCGCCACTGTAGGGACAGAGTGTATCCAGGGAGCTTAATGTTGAATCTAGTATTTCACTTTGTTTCTCCATATGGGGTCAAAAGGAGGGCTATATGGGAAGGGCCAATACAATTTCAAAATAATTCTAAAACTGTCTTGGCAAGTAATTTAAAGTTGCTGATATGTAAAATGTAAATGTAATAAAATGAGTGTTATTGTCTCTGCACATCCTACCCACTGCAATAAGCACCCACTGGAAGCAAGAGGCAGACTTTCTAGGCCTGTGTAAAGGGAATCTAAAGAAAAAAGCAATTCATTTTCTGATACAATCTGCAGACATTGTATTGCTGTCACTGTCTAGAGGAAGCAGGTTTTTATTGACAATGTGGAAAGAAAACTACCTATCTTTGCTTTGAAAGATCAGGGAGTGCCGCTAAAGGCATTTGAGATTTACCACTGCTGCGCTATAAAATGTTCTGAGACATCCGAGATTCAATATCCTCGGTGCACTGGCAGGTTATGGTGGGAACTGCAGCTGAGGGTCACTTATGTAGAAGTTAAACGAAATGTGTTCAGTGAGGCTAAATGGGAACGTATAGTTGAGAATAATGGAAGATCAGACTGAGAATTAAGACTTACGGCAGCCCATATGTGCTATTTAAAGGATGTCGTCGAACGCTTTGTAGAAGGTAAGAGGTAAACAAGTCTAGATCAGATATAGTATGCAGGGCTCAGTTCAAACTGAGTGATTGACGATATCAGAGCTATTCAAAGAGGCTGGTTACTGAGTGATGCCTTATCTCTATGCAATGAAGAACACTTAAACCAAGTGAATAAACTGCTGCTATTTGAAATAAAGATAATTTGGTCGATAAGAGCTAAGATGAGACTAAACGCTGAAGAATTAGGGATGCGGTTTTCTTTTCTTCCAGTGAAAGTTAGAAGAAAAATATCTGTGGTTAGCTTCTAATAATACAAGAAACAAAAGACCTCATTGAGTAACTTTATAGGTCCAGTATTGAAGGGAGTAGATTCAAAAGTGATCAATACATCAGACTCATGGTTTACAAAGCAGAGCGCCTTTGTGACTACCGGCTCGTGATGTTCTCATTTCCTCGTGAGGCATAATAAACATCTAGCATTTCTCTGGAGTGGCTTCAATATGTAATAGGAGGGAGTGTTCTCAGTATGGCCGGTTACACTGAACACGACCTTGGATTGAAGTAAGGTCTTAGAAATGAGAGCAAGAGAGCTTTGCATGTCCAGTCATGTTGCATTAGATGTCTCAGCTTCTGCTGCATGGCCTTCTGCCATTACTGCTCCAACTCCAGTTCCTGACAGCAACCTTGTTTACTGTGGAACACAACATCTAATCAAAGTGTAATGCAAAGGACATAACAGCCATCCTCAAAACCGTCCCATGGCAAGTAATAATGTGTCAGTTCATATACTGTACTGTGTCACATTTAGATCTGGGTCAGTACTGGAGCAAAGGAGTTGCCAGACTGCCATCTAGTGGTTTTGATTTCGCTGGACGACTACTGAGATCATGGGCTATTCTGTACAGCTCGAGCAGAGGAAGAACTAATGCTGCAATGGACATAGTAGCTTGCAGTTTGTAGATGCCTACTTGACTGCCTTCCCATTTGTCTGAATGAGGACAGATGAAGTGTTAGTGTTAATATGAAGGAAAAGTTAGTCTCAAATCACGATTCCAATCACACCAATTTTAATCAGTTAGGTTTTTAATTACCTCTACGAGAATTGACAATAAAAAAAATAAGGAGGTACACAAACAATCACAGTAAATTTAAATGACTGAAACAACCATGGCTCTCATGTTTGTGAATAATAATTCCATACCACTAATAAACAGATTAGGGAGGGTTTGAGAGGGGTAAGCTAACATCAGAAGAAACAATAGTATCAATTCAAAATGGACTGAGAATAACTTGAGATGGCTTGAAA
Source organism: Protonibea diacanthus (assembly GCA_028641955.1). Taxonomy (NCBI): domain Eukaryota; kingdom Metazoa; phylum Chordata; class Actinopteri; family Sciaenidae; genus Protonibea; species Protonibea diacanthus. The sequence continues at coordinate 15,924,307 of CM053989.1, forward strand.
AGATCCTAACGCTTGAAGTGGAATAAAACTTAATAAATACACAGTATAAAACTCAGTTCTACTCTCAAAATGTTCATGTAATGTAAAGAGAAAAACCCTGACATACCCTCCCGACATTTAAATGTGGCCAAATAAAAATTGACAAACCAAACAAGAACCTGTTGGGGGGATGGCTGTCATTAATACATACAAAAATGAAAAGTGTACGTTACAAAATGACAAGACATTTGTCATTTGTGAATAGAGTACAGGTTAAAGTCAAAACAAACAAAAAAAAGGGGGGGTCCCACCACACAAGTTGCCTTTTTTTTTACCATTAACAGATGGCCTGCAGCCACCTAGTGGCTATAAGTGGTAATGTCATTTGGAGGTTAACCTTTAGAAGTTTGAAGTCAAGCTGGGAACGTCTCTCTCCTGCTGCCCTAGCTCCGCTAACTGTAGCTTTGGATTAGAGATCAAACAAATGGTCTCCATTACAAACTAAGAGCGGCTAACAAAATGGAAGTGCCAGCTCAGCTCTACGGGTCACATTCCTGACAGTGTGCTGCTGCAGCAGCTGGGTGGTGGTGATGATGATGATGATAGAGTGTTTACAGAGGGAGGAGGCAGATAGTCCTGATCACACAGGGTACAGTACAGTTCAGGTGGGGGTGAGAAGGTCCTCAGTCACTGTCAAACTTAATAGAGTTGACTGAAGTGGAGATGGCTCCACCGCGGTAGCTTCCCCTCTTCTTCTTCGTCTTTTCGTGGCGGAATGACTTGCCTTTTGTGAACTTGAGCACGTCGTTCGCTTTCTCGCCCCAGTCGCCCTGAGCTCCAAACTGGAATAGCAAAAGACAAAAACGAACGCGTTGTTTGACATTGGAAATTATTGGGTCGGAGAAGCAATCTCAAGTCTGCAGCGCTGCTCTAAGAATATTCTCGCTGAGCTCACCTTTGCTTCGAAAGAGTTGTCTTGAAGACGGGGATCCACAGTTACGTCTTCCTCTACTATTCTACGGAACGGTATGTTCTGAAAGACAAGTTATGTTCCATCAACATATGGCTCTTTTCCTGACAGGAGAACAATCATTTATGCAGCCATCAGTTTAGTTCTGACTGATCACTCACTGGCAACTCAGGTTAAAGAGCAAGTTCCTCTCTCCGGCAAGGACTTACCTTCTTATTGGCTTTAGGGAACGTCTGCGGTGTGGTTGCTGCCTTCTTATTTTTTGGTGTCTTGACTTCTGTCTCTTCCTCTTCACTTTCTGATGATTCGTCATCTCTTTTTCTCTTTCCGTTAGTACCTACGTGAAGAGGAAAAAGAGTTACTTGTGCTCATACTAGAGAACAATAATGCACTAGTCCACACCAAGTGTTCTATCAAACTAAGGACAAACACGCAACAACAATAAAGGCTTCACTATTTGTTGCAGACTTACCGTTTGCTGTTGGGGTGGTGGGCGCTGTGGCTGCTTTGCTTGGTGCTTCCTCCTCATCTGATGAACTGTCAGAGGAGCTGCTGCTCTCTTTGGCTTTAGCTGCTGGGGTTGTCTTGGCTGCTGCAGGTTTTACGGTAGTTTTACTGGCCTCTTCCTCCTCTTCAGAGCTGCTGTCACTGGATGAGGACTCTGCTGGTTTTGCTGGGGCCTTGGCTGCTGGGGTGGTAGCCTTGGGTGTTGCTGCCTTGCCATTGGTGACTGCAGGCTTAGCGGGGGTGGACTTTGTCTCTGTCTCTGAATCAGAACTGTCCGAGGAGTCGGAGCTGCTCTCCTCAGCCTTCTTTTTTGGAGCTGCAGCTGCGGGGGTGGGTTTCTTTGCTGCTGCTGCCACTGCTTGTTTCTTCACTGCAGGTTTTGCTGCCTCATCCTCGGAGTCTGAGCTGTCGCTGTCAGAGCTGCTGTCTGCTGCAGCACTAGGCTTTGCTGCAGGCTTTGCTGCAGGCTTTGCAGCAGGGGTAGCTGGTTTAGCTGCCGGCTTGGCCTTCACCGGTTCTTCCTCATCCTCAGAGGAGTCAGAGTCAGAACTGCTCTCTGCTGCAGCAGCCTTTGCTGCAGGAGTAGCAGGCTTTGAGGCTGGTGTAGCTGGTTTGGCTGCAGCAGGTTTAACCTTAGCTGGTTCTTCATCTTCAGAGGAAGAGTCCGAGTCTGAGCTGCTCTCTGCTGCTGCAGCAGGCTTTGCTGCAGGAGTGGCAGGCTTCGAAGCCGGGGTAGCTGGTTTAGCTGCTGTTGGTTTAGGCTTAGCCTTAGCTGGCTCTTCATCTTCAGAGGAAGAATCAGAGTCTGAGCTGCTCTCTGCTGCAGCAGCGGGCTTTGCAACGGGGGTAGCGGGCTTTGCAGCTGGGGTAGCTGGTTTAGGCTTAGCTTTAGCTGGCTCTTCATCTTCAGAGGAAGAGTCAGAGTCTGAGCTGCTCTCAGCTGCAGCAGCGGGCTTTGCAGCCGGGGTAGCGGGCTTTGCAACGGGGGTAGCCGGTTTAGCCGCTGGTTTTGCTTTCACTGGCTCTTCTTCCTCAGAGGAGGAGTCGTCTGAATCAGAGCTGCTCTCTGCTGCCTTGGCTGCAGGTTTAGAAGCAGCAGCAGCTGGTTTAGGTGTGGCTGCAGGTTTGGTTGCAGGTTTTGCTGGAGCCTCATCTTCAGAGCTGCTATCTGAATCTGGGATAAAGAACACATCTTTAGACAGTACTCCTGGGTAAAACTAATGCAGTCCTATAATAAATCATGCCTTCATATAATGTTCACATTTTATTCAAACTGTTTTAGGGAGGTGCTGATTCATTAAACTGTGTGATTGTTTGAGTCTGCGGTTTGTGGTGCACTTGAGTTGTATTGGGTTCCACTGACAAATGTGTCTACTACTTTGTCCACTCCATTTACATCAGGAAGATAAGCTAAGTAATAGAAATACCTCCCTGAGCAATGGAATACAGTTTATCACCACCGCCAGTTCAGCTTTATGGCCTAAAATGATCACACAGTTGAATCAGCACTTCTCTAAAACCATTCCAAGAAAAACGGAACATTCCAACTTTCATGACGTTGGATTTACTGCAGTATAGAAAGGATATTTAAGTCTTGAATGATGAATACTATCTTGATCCTACCACAAACTGAAGAGGAAAAGATATAACAGGAAATATTCATTTTACAGAAACACTTAAATCACATGCTCTCTTACCAGAGCTTGAGGACTCGTCTTTTTTAGCTGGGGTTGCCTTGGCAGGTGCAGGTTTAGCCGGGGTGGTCTTGGCAGGTGCAGGTTTAGCTGCGGGTTTCTTTGCTGTCGCCGCCTCCTCCTCCTCTGAACTGGAATCCTCCTCTGAGGACTCTTCTTTAGCAGGTGTGGCCTTAGCTGCAACTGGTTTAGCTGGAGCAGCCTTAGCGGGCGTCACCTTCGCTGCAGGTTTCTTCGCCTCCTCTTCGTCCTCTGAACTTGATGAGTCAGAGTCAGAGTCTTCCTCTTTGGAGGGTGCAGCCTTGGCTGGGGCGGGTTTGACAGGGGCAGCTTTAGCTGGGGTGACTTTGGCTGCTGGCTTCTTTGCGTCCTCTTCATCTGAGCTCGAATCTGGACAATCACGAAGAAAAATATTTGTCACGTGTGTGATATAGGACCATGCAGAGTAAGAAATGACTGGAAGTCTGATTGTTACCTGAGCTCTCTGAGCTTGACTCCTTCTTTGCAGCTGGTTTTGCAGCCGGCTTTGCAGCAGGGGTCTTTACTGGTGCAGGTTTCGCTGTGAGGATTATAACTTTGTTAAACATGGAATTATAAACACCTGACACTTCAGCTTGAAGAAACGTGGGCACCTCTTACCAGCTACTTTTTTCTCCTCTTCCTCATCACTGCTGTCATCACTACTGTCTGAGTCGCTGTCCTTGGCCTTGCTAGCTGCTGGTGCAGCTGGAGCTTTCTGGACTGAAGCAGGAGGTGGAACCGCGCTGTACGCTCCTACCAAGACAAAAGGAAACTGAGGGCTTACCCCATGTCCGAACTGAATACAAGCAGCCGCATATTTAATGGTCATGTTAACGACACACGCATCAGCTGTGCACTCTAGATCAGGCTGAAGATGCGTCACTCAGTAAACAGTGGGCAAGTTCTTCCTATGTTTGTACTTAAAGCAGAAAATACATGCTGCAATATTTAGAGGTTTCTTTGTTGGAAATGACAAAAAACAGCAAATGACTGAGCAGACACACACCTTAACTTTGGTTTCAGATCTGCCAATGCAGAAAAAGTGCAGGTTTTCCATTCATTTGAACAGGGGTTTTGTGTTTTGGCTGCTGAGATGCGGGCCACAGGCGAACTACAAGACTAACTGATGTAGGCAGCTGCTCATACACTGTACTCTGGTGATGAATGTCAGTGAAGTCTGCTAAACCTCTTTGAACCAGGTGGTGGGACAGTGTCTTCTAGTCTACCGTTATCCACAGTGACTGACAACGCTGCCAGCACCCGTCAGAAGACACGCTGTGTGGTGCACTGAGATTTTATAACTGAACTATGAGCAAGATGTGCACTTTCACTTTCTCTGACTGTATGGAAATCTGATCAGAGATGACAAAGAAAGGCATTAAAATGTGAGGTAAGCTAAAATGTTTGACTTGTGTAGGCTAATATGGGAGTGAAGTATGGTGCTGAACTGACAAAAAGGAATGAACAGTCAAATCCTCCTTGTAAAAACAGACAAAAGTGAAACTATGTAACTACGTAGCATATTTACACATGTAGAAGCATGTTTAGAAGAACATACACCGGGAAAATGGCCAAATCTGAGCATGTAAACAAAGTCTGGCAGGCTAAACGCTTCTGAAACTCTCCCGGTGGTGTTTGAAGTCGCGTGCAGGACGGACCAAAACCGTGGCATGTACGCAATGTGCCAGAGACGTTTCGGAAAAAAGAAAGGTTTCTCCTCAGCACAGTGCTCATGCGACATGTAAATCAACATATACTCATCGGCCACTGCCATCGGCGACTGTCATCTTTATTTGCCGATGGCAGTTAAGGAGGCGAACATCAGCATGCATCGGTGCATCCCTAGTTAAATCTAAACTGAATAAATATAGAAACAAAGTATAAAACCACACCTGCTTTGGGTTTTTTGCTGGGTGGAGCCTCATCTTCAGAAGAAGAGTCTTCGCTGCTCGATTCAGCAGCAGCAGCAGCTTTTACCGGGGCAGGTTTGACTGGGGCAGGTTTAACCGGAGCCTATCAGACAGACACGTGAGATAAGTAGTTAGTCTGCTGCATACATTTACCTCTTATGATCATTTGATTAAGCTTGTTTGCCATTGTTGTAACAACTCAAAACTGAACAGAAATAAAGATATATTAATTACATATATGACCAGATTCTTGGCATACCTTGGCTGGTTCTTCATCTTCAGAATCGGAGGAACTATCTTCACTGCTGCTTTCCTGCTTTTTCTGAGCTGCACCTTTAGCAGGAGCAGCCGGTTTGGGTGTTGTGGCTGTGGCAGCCTTTGGTTCTAATAAATCAGACATAAAACATGTAGACTAATTAAAACACATGCTTTCGTTATCAGCTCATCTTCATGGTTCATCTAGATCCAGACAGTTATCAAGGTGCTTTGTTGAGTGATACTGTGGTAGAAGAGCCAAAACTCCTGCCATACTGGCAGACAGTTGCATTAGACAGTATTAATGACTCCTGGCTGTAAACTCACTTTGTGCAGGGGCTTTGACAGGTTGCTCATCCTCTGAGTCAGATTCTTCACTGCTAGAGCTGCTGTCTTTCTTTCTTGCAGCAGGAGCAGGAGGCGTCTTCACAAGAGCCTACACACAAAAACTTTATTTTAAATAACAGCATAATCATCACAAACATAGCCTTGCACTAATGACTAGATCTGGGATGAATATATAATTTGGACGGTCACTTCTACCTTTGCAGGAGCCTTTGCAGGTGCCTTCTCCTCCTCTGAGTCACTGGAGTCTTCACTGCTGCTGGATGCTGCTTTAGTAGCTGCTGCTGGTTTTGCAGGCACCGCCTTGGCTGATAAAAACATTACAGGAGAAATTTAATCTGATAATGCTTACAAGAATGAATTCAACCAGACGTATCCATTTTCTGTGTCAAACATACTGATTCTACCTGCAGGGGCTGCTGTTGTTGGTTTTGCAACAGCTTCTTCATCGTCGCTGCTCGACTCTTCGCTGCTGGAGCTCTCCGGACTGGTTTTCGCTTTCTTGGCTGACGGACCGTTTGTAGCTTCAGCTGTGTTGGAGGGAGCTTTTCGTTTCTTAGCTTCAGGAGACCTAAGAAGACACAAAGTGACGTTAAAAAGGGACAATGTATCCTAAAATATAATTCACCTGTCATTTGTAAAATAAATAGTTTAAATATGCCCAGTTATGTCCTCAAGCTGGACAGACGAGACAGTTGATGTCAACTAGACACACATTTTGTCTAGTGGTAAAATTCAAGGAAAATATACACTGGCTGCATCAAACTATTTGAGTTTTGAGACTCTATGAAAAATAATTGGCAGTTAGAACAAATCAAGTCTTAGGTAAATGGCACATGGGTCAGGTGTTGGAAACATTTAAATTGGAGATGGGGATACTTTTGTTTCACTAATATACATCTAATAAGCCAACTGAGCCAATGACAAGTTTGTGATTTGTCAAGTTTGTGTACAAGTACCAAATAACGTACTGATCTGCTACTCAGGAGGACGGTGTCTATGTTTGTTAGGTTACAGCAGAGAAGACAAAGTGTCTACGTGTTGGTAGAGACAAAACGTGATAGGGAAAAGAAATGAACTACACTTTCCTTAAAAGTAAATTGATAGTAAAGTGTAAAGCAAATAAACTGAAAGAAGGAAAGCAACTCACTTCACCCAGAAGTTGTAGATGTCCACGAGACTCTCTTCATTTTGATCTTGTGGAGTCTGCAGAGAAACACATGAAGCACTGACTTCAAACCACTTCCAGCAGCTTTAAAGCTTCAAGAATTTAGGAATCAGTTTTAGTTCCCCATAAGGCAAAACATATTAACTCATATCCACAACCTAACAGCCTGGGAACATTCATAAGTTCAGAATAAACAGCAGCTGGAACAACTTGTGCTTGGACCCCTCACGTTACACGTGCTAACCTCCCCGGTGCCCGTACAGTCACAGCACACAGCGCGCGCAGGTTACCCCCTCGTGCAGTCGTGTCTGAACAACTTCACGCGCTGTACAGCACGTCCAAACGGTTGTCAACCACACGAGCTGAGCCCCTTACCACTTGAGTCTGCTTCAGAAACTGCTGAGCCGCCTTGGTGAACTTGTTCTCCAACAGGAACGAATACACGCATTTGTAGAGATCACTCGGCTTGGACTTTTGCGCCGCCATCTTTCACCACGCTCCTTCTAGAAGGAACGGAAGTGGACGGAACCGTCACTTGTGGGCATGTGCGCAGGCGCGTGATGACGGCGTCATCACACTTAAGACGCTTTTCTCTCTAGTTAATTGTCAAATAAATTCATAAACAACATCTAATTCCATCAAATACTTTTAAATAATGTTACACACAAATAAAAAAAAACGTTAAAAAACAAAAAAAAACCCATTTTACTCGGAATTTAAAAATACAAATAAAAATCAAGGTAGTCGTTTATCAAATTAATATAGCATTGTAGTAATTAAATTACACGCCTTTATTGGTTTATCAGCGCATTTTATACACCGCTACTTTTATTTTTAATATTTATCTCAATTACGCATTTCGTTGTCAATAGAGGCGCATGTTTCATACGTCATCACCAAAGACCTTTCCTGTCCCTCGTGTCATGGTCGTCTTTTGAGCTGGATGATCTGGCAATGACAGCAGTTCACTGTCATCTGAATTAAATAAAGGTGAATCGAGGACTTCTTCGTCGTCGCCATGCCTCGCTACGAACTGGCTCTGATCCTGAAGGCGATGCAGCGGCCAGAAACAGCGGCTGCTCTCCGGCGGACAGTAGAGACCTTGATGGAGCGGGGCGCCGTGGTGAGAGACCTGGAGAACCTGGGAGAGAAACTGCTGCCCTACAAGATGGACAAACACAATCAGAGGCACACCCGGGGGGCTTACTTTCTGCTCGATTTCTACGCTGCCCCTAGCATCCTCGACGGCTTTCTGGATCACCTGCACCGAGATGTGGACGTGGTGAGGCCCACTGTGTTGAAGAAGGACCCCCAGGTTTCCAACAGCAACTGCTGTGGCCCCAAATCGTGATTGAATGTAAGGAATTATGTGGATAAAGCCAAGTGCATTAGTGCATCTGTTCAGAAATGAAACCCACAACTTGAGTGATGTTTTCATCCACACCTGGGAGCAAAATTGACAAAAAAGTTGGGATATGTGTGTCTAAACGTGTAACTGTTCAATGCGTGGATTAAGGGCTGCAACTAATATTTTGATCTTTTACTAATCTGCTTAATCAATCAGTTAATTATTTCTTTAATTCATATCTCCAACGCAATGGCAGTACCTGCCACAGGTTAAGATCAAACTCAGAGTGATTAGTAATCAATATGCAAACTATGATATAAAACCAAGAACCATCAATACAGCTGTAAATCCAAGATTTTGCTGTTTGCCTGGGTTAGTAAGAAGCATTGCATAGAAAGGGCCTAACATCCTGCTCACATTTCAAAGGTTTTTCACAGCCAAGAATAGATTAGTGGATCTAATCTAAAAACCAGTGAAATTGTTTCATTTATAAGAAAAAGGCATCTGTTAATTCAAGATTCAAAATTTCTTTGTTGTCATTTGACAGTGCCATTTGACTGTAAAACCAAATTACAAGCAAAAAAACTAGAGATTATTAAGATGTTTGTTACATGCTCCAACTGATAGTAGCAAAGTACAAAAATGACAAAATGAATTCCCAGGTTGTAAAATGTAAAGTAACCCGTAAGATGATCGAAAGCTGTGAAAGCTGTATTAAGGTTACAACAAAATGTGAATCAACATTGTTATTGATAAACTGTTGGATACTTGCATAGTTGTTGGTTTTTTTCATTGTTATTTGAAAGCCCCGTTACCTGCCTCATATTGTGGTGTTCTGTCTTCTTGTGTGTGAAACTCAGCTTGCACTTAAAGAGTGTGAAAGATAAAATCTTGTCTCTGCACAAAGGCGCCTCTGGGAAGCAATAATCAAATTGCATCTTTAAATAGCCTCCATATGTCGCGAACAGGCGCAGCAGTGTAGGATTTAAAGGCGTTTGTCCTCCTGTAAGTACCAAAGGTGAACAAGTGTTGAATGATTAAAGGGCCCTCGAGTTTAACAAAATGATGCACATGGTGTTATATTATGAACCAGACTCAGCAACAAAGAACTATTATATAATCTATAATCTTATAAAGTCGACCACAGTGTCACATGAGGTAATGTGTTTCATTGGAGTCCTCACTACATATATTCTGATGAGTCTGTACCGACATGGACGTAAACTGCAACTTGACTAGTTAGTGGAGACGGACAACTGCAAGGCAAGGTTTCCCTTATAGATGCCACTATGTCTGATCATGTGGCAGTCGTAGCAGAACCAGAGCAATCTGTTGGCATGGCTGATATAATATACATTTTTCGGTGTAGGCTAATTAACAAGAAACTGCAGTACAAAATGCCAAAAATATGTTTATTTAGAAACGATGTTCCTATTATATACATTTGTCCACTAGAGAGCACTGTTTATTCTGCTACTGTTACTTTATATTCTTTGTCTCACTTCTTTAAGAATGAACTGTCGGTTTAATGGTTTGTGGTCATGAATAATGCTTAATTATTTATTATTATCACTCTTAAATATTAATACTGGAATCGTCCATAAATTCAGAAACAGTTGAGCTCTGTGAAACCTTACAAAGACTTCATTAAATGTGTTTATGCAGTCATTGTCCTGTACCTTTTTGTTTATGGAGATCATGCTGTGCTGACTGTGCAGCTCTCCATGTTCTTAAGCTTATATAATGGTTGTTCTCTTTTTTTTGTTTTACAGGTGTTCACAGCTCATATCCAGAAGATGTACAGCCTGATGCTTCCCTCTTTGACCTTTTCCATAGATGTTGACCTACATTTGGATGTTCTGTCATAATAAACTATTTTTTTTCTCAAGTTTTTCTTGACTTTTTCTCATTTTTGACCATATTCTCCATGGATTGTTTAGTGAAGTGACGACGATTTCAGTTCATATTTTCATTCCAGACCTAGCTGTGGTTTTATGCACTTCTGAACTCAGAAAACAAGTACAGTAATAAACAACTATGCAACTCTTTTTTTAAACTCAGGTGGTTTGTCCCAATTTGATCAAATGAAATAATCCCACACATAACCCTGTTTGTTTTGGGGATGTGTGATTCAGGACTTTCACAGGCTTGTTGATCTTGGCTGGAATGGCATTTGTGTTGTGTAAACCATTCTTAAACCAAACATACAGTAATCACATCATGCATTCATGGACTATGGAGACTAATTAAACAAACAGTTTTGATTTATTGTGTAGAAATTTGTATTTAACCTTGTCAAATTGCTTCCTATTTGGATATTAAGAGAATTGTTATTAGAAATTGTAAGCTGTACAGCTAACACTGGAACAACTGATGTGCAAGGTAAAATTTAAAATAAGATCTATTTTAATGATCCCTCGGTGGAGAAACGCACCTGCCACAGCTAAGAAATTACTCAAATTACTACTAAATATGACTAAATATAAAATGTATTGAAAAGCTTTGCCAATATTCACTTAAAGTATTTTATTGTTATTAGTGCAGTTACAGTAAAGCAATTCTTAATTCTCAAACTCACTCCAACAATAATCTAAGATAAGACATAAGAGAGTTTATATAGGAAATAAAATAATATAATGGAATATATATTATATAAAAATACTATGGTAGGGAGGTTTCCAGTAATGACAATGTATCAATTATAGTTGTACAAGATTGTCGACGTGTAAGAACAATATTTTGGATAGAACACTAATAAATAAATAAATAAATACATAAACATAAAGATGGAGAATAATTAACATACTGCACAACTTTTACAAATCTCATCTCACAAGCCTGTTGATTAGATCGTCGTGTGTGTGCATTAAAAGCACAGCTTCAGGTCAGTTGCGAAAGACCTTCTTCTTGGTTACTAATGACGATCACACGCCGAGGCAGAGTCACATGTGTCTTTGAGGAGTCAGCTGACAGTGAGACATCATAAAGGCATCAACAAGCCTCCCCCTCCCGCATTGCAGTGCTCGCCACCATCCCTCAGTCTACTTTCAAAGCAGAAACAAACAGACAGACGAGCCGGGGAAACAGCGCAGTCATGCTGCTTCTAACTCTGCTGTTCGTGTCTTCAGGTAACGCCAACATGCACGCAACACGGCGAAAGGTGTTTTGTGCGTCGTTTACTGATACAATTCAGACAGGTGTCATTTACCAATAACGACTCTTTGATTGTGTAACTGCGTTTCAAACACGAAACGCGGAAGCGTTAGCATTTTGGTAAACATCAGTCGGCTAACGTGAACTTTTAACTTTTGCTCGCTTATGCTAAATAATCTCTACACACGAATCGTGTGTCTGTGTCACTAGGGTCGTGTGCTGTAAATGTGGTAAAGCTGTAAGGAAGCTGTGTTACTGTGTGCGAAAATCGGCCGGTTGAAAGGCGTTAACGTTATTGTTGGCCCGCTCGGCTAACGTTAGCATGCCAGCTAACGCCAGTCGCTAGCTGAACAAACGTTAGCGAACAATTACAATGTTTATCTAACTCTGTTTTTGTTTTTGTAGATTTATAGAAACGCCAACATAAATCATTTGTTGGTGTTTTGTTTTCTGAATGTCAGTATAGGTTATATAATGTGTGTGTGTATATATATGTTCATCACAACAGATCTCTGGCTCTCCGCCCTACCTGCTTTAACGAGCTAATCGAACATATGCATGGCTTTATTGGCTGACTTCTGGTTTGGTTATTACGGGGAAGTTTAAAAGATAAGCCTCGTTTCATTTCATCTTTTCAGTAGCATGTTCTCGTTTTTAGTTCCTGCGATGATTCCTCTATTTGTCTCCATGTGCGCTTTTGCCATTGACAGTCTAGCTACCTTTTATCTCTATGTTCAGACTAAACCGGGTCAATGAAATTGACAGGTGTTCTTGCAACATTGAAGCTATGCATAACTTTCAGACCTCTATACTATTCATGCCAATACCATATTATTTGCTCGGCCTCATGCCATTTGAAATGTGGAAGTATTTTTCTCAAGCTGTGGTTTCTTGTAGACTACTGACAATATTGACAACTTCAAGTTATGGCATTTGTGCTTTGTGTATTTAATGCTTATCTTTATCTGACCTCTGGTTAAAAAATAATTCCACATTCTTGCAGCAGACATTCCTAAGTAGTTCATGTCGAAACGGCTCAATCATATCGTTCAACAAGTGTTGTGTAGATCAGTAGCCTGTTACTGTGAAACCGTTTAATAGGTCATTTTCCGTTGTTGAACAATGCAATCTGAAGCCTGTTTAAAGCTCTTTGCACTTCAGTGTGTCATGTGATGTTTATACACTTGCATTATGATGAGTTTTCTGTTTCAGAGTCAGTCACACAAAGTGAGTCAAGCACGGGCCTGCAGATGCCTTTGTCTCTCTTTTGCTGACTTCTTGTAAAACTTGTTTTTCTGTGGGTGATTTTACATGAAGCCATTAGAAGTGTACACCAGATATCTTCTGCTGCTGTGTTATTGAAATGTTAGCTGTGAAAGGTTTACTGCAGTGCCCCCACCATTGGTACAGTATGTCTTCCTGAGAACAGCTTGTTATTTTGTTTGACTGCTCATGTGACTCAAGTGGAGGGAGGGAGTGCCCTGCCTGCACTGTAACTGTACTGGTATGGCTGATGAGCAGACGCGTTTCACACTGGTGTGTTTGGGTGATATGAAAATTAGTTGGTGCGGCCTGCTGTTATCACCAAACTGGACTTCTGGATTCATATGAAGGATCATGTTATCTTAACAGCAGTCCAAATGATTTTTTTGTGTCTTAAGAGACACATGGTGATCGATCTGTATCCGTCTTGTCTTTCTGGTTGACAAGACAGGCTGGTTTAACAGAGTGGTAGTGAAAGCAGGAAACATTGCTGCAAACAACTGGTTCTTTCCCCACATCATGTTTCACTTAAGTTTCAGTAAAATGGAGAACTGAACTATAACCCTTTTTGCATTAGCCCGAAAGTTACCATTTCTTTGTGATCTGCATAACCACTACAATAACTGTCTTCACCTGTGATACACATGTAAATGATAAATGCCCCCTTTGGTCTGTTGGTTTGTGACTGTAACAGGCTGTCCAGCTGGTGGTTGGTGGCGGTAAATCATGGCAGATTTGGCGGCATATGCTAATGCAACTTAGCAATTTGAGCTAATAGGATTTTAGTGTGTTATTCCTTGATGGCAGTTAAGCAGCGTATTTACCCACAATGCTCATGTTTGAACTAGTTCTAGCTTCAGAGAGTAAGACCACCAGTTCAACATCTTTTTAAAAACGCCGTCAACAAGGGTCACAGTTGAAAATCGTATCAACTTCCTCATATTTTATAAATATTTTGAGGAAGCATGTCAGCCTCATTCGGGCCTGAGAATCATACTGTAAAACGATACGCTTAGTTAAAGGTGGGGTCAGTCATGCTGGAGAAAGATGGTTTATTGAGTCTCATTACTGGACTTAACAGAAATTATTCTGAGAAAATGTGAATTGCTCTTGTTGATCTCTATCAAAGGCACCTTGTAAATGTCTAATCTAGATGCTTAAAGCCAGCAGGTGCAAAGAAAGAGACTTCATTTGTCTTGGAGAGTCTTATTTTCCACCTTTAAGCAGTAATGACATACCTATGAATCTGGTTTTGTCGTGTGGATCTCTGTAGTAAGTCTCTAAAAAAGTATTAAATTTGACTCTGTCTACTTTGCAGCTGTAGCGACCCCTCTGCTCGGCACTGAGCAGTGCGCTCGTGGCCCCCCCTACTGGTGTCAGAATGTAAAGGCGGCGTCCCTGTGTGGAGCTGTGACTCACTGCCAGCAGAATGTGTGGAACAAGCCCCAGATGGTGAGTCACTGCTTTTTGTTTCTTTTTTTCTATCAAAGTGACTAATTTCATATCATTGAGCTTGTTATGAGATGATAGTCTGAACACTTGATATTTGTGGCAAATGAATTTTTATTAACACACCCAGCTGTCTGGTTTCAGAAAACCGTGCCATGTGACTTGTGTAAGGAGGTGTTGATGGTGGTGGATCAGATACTGAAGGACAATGCCACTGAGGTAAGATTAAAATGTTGCCAGCAACTGTACTAAGACTCCAACACCTCCCTCCGAGGCCTCATATCTGGTTATTTCTGTGACTGCAGGGTGAGGTCCTTGGGTACCTGGAGAAGGCCTGCCAGCTCATCCCTGATCAAGGTTTGACCGCAGAGTGCAAGGAGATGGTGGATAGCTACTACCCCATCCTCATGGGGATCATTACTGGAGAACTGGTGAGCACCGCCAACCTGTTTGTCGAAGTCTTAGCCTGTTATCAGTGTAAACATAGACCAAAAACTTGAAGGGCTCACCACAAGTTAGCCATTTTATTAGTGCCATTACAAGGTTTGTATTTGGAACCATGTTAGATGCTTTTAAATAAGTTTTGCCAGATATCTTATTAAACCTGTTTACTGAAGTTTTTGTTTGCCTTTCAGTTTATCGTTTGCTTAATCTAACACTCTCAAGTAAATTGGCCATCTGCCCCTCTGTGTCAAAAAAAAGGGAAAACAAGTAGCTGTGAGCAAAGTGCAGCGAGCTGAATAAGGGCTATTGATGGGGAAGTGAGTCAAAGTCTGAAGGGAACAGAGTAGTCGTTGTGCAATGCCGAACCTCATGACTGGGAGCATTTTGTGTCATTCTTTGTTTCAACTCTCACCTGCTACATCAACAAAAGACGCAGTTCTTCACAGATCATATAAAAAGTGAAAGACTTTCTAGATGTCGTTTTCAATGTTTAAACTTTGACTTTGTGGGTCATCCAGGCTTCAAACTGTTGAAGAAGAAAATATATACAAGATGTTTTAAATAAAGCACTAAAGTAAATTAAAGTTGTGTTTTTTTTCTTTCATTCTTTAGGAGAATCCCGGTGTGGTGTGTGCCGCCATTGGACTGTGTCAGTCTCAGCAGGCAGCCTTGGCAAAGGCTCATGCCCAGGAGCAGCTTAAGTCCAATGAAATCCCCCAGGTTGACCTTTCCCAGCAAGTGGTCCCCTTCCTCATCAATGTGCCCGAGCTCCTTTATCCTCAGGAGGCCCCCAAACAAGAGAAGCAGGTACCCTGTTGCCCCTACATGAACAGCATTATGCTCCCTGCTTGTTATTGGTGAATATATATGTCTTCATTTGGCCTGAATCTTACCTTCTCTGCAGGAAAGTGATACCGTGTGCCAGGACTGCATCAAGTTCCTGACCGATGCTCAACAGGAAGCAAAGGACAACACATCATTTATCGATTCTCTTATTGAGAATATTGAGAACCAGTGTGACCTGCTGGGGCCAGGCTTGTCTGCAATGGTGAGTGGTGGAGTTGGACATCCCAGACATGCCCCACCTCCCCGCAAATACCTTTTTGTATTAACTCTGTTTTCCCCTCTTTGCAGTGCAAGCAGTACGTCAGCCAGTATGGTGTAATTGTTGTTCAGCAGCTCATGTCTATGGTGAGTGTTCTTACCCTTTCACTTTATCAATTTTTTTTTCTTTTTACAATAAATTCAAAGAAACCTTTTTGTGTTTGCATATTTAAGCCATGTTATAACATGAATGGTCATTATGTTACTCTAATATTCAACAATAGGCTTAAAAAACTAGTCATCAAAACTAATGTGTCTGATAATTTGTACATTTTTGCTGGTGCTAAAGCCCATATCTAGTGTCGCACCACCTGGCCTGCTGACTTCAGTTTATTCACATCTTTATATCGCTTTTCTGTCTTTTTTTTTGTTTTTTAATTATTTATTTTCTTACTCCCCCCCCCCCCCACCTGTGTTACTTTTCGCTCCTCCATTCATGTTGTCTTGCTCTGTTTTCTCCTGCTCTGGGTTTTGTGTGCTGCTCCCCCAGGAACAGGTAGGTCTTTCTGTGTTCAGCCTCTAGCCTCTTAACCCTTTTAGCTCTTGCTTCTTGTGCTGTCCACTCCTAGCGCTACTCACCTGACACTGTAGAGACTCATGTAAGCAATAAATCTAACGAGTGAGACTACTTTGCTTAACCTGAACACTCTTGCTTGTTCGGCCAATCACATGACACTGACGTGCCTGTTGGAGCACTAGAGCAAAGGGCCACATTAAGATCCTATCCTGTTTCTTGACATCGAACGATATATATATATATATATTTTTTTTTTTTTTTAAGTGTGATTGGATCTTGTGACTGAATTTGCACAAACAAGTCACCTGAGAGATACACTGGTCTTTACTAACATTGAATTAGCTGTCACCATGGACAAAATGCACCATTTTTATTATGCTGTACATGGCTGTTCTTTCTTTAACACTGTGGCTGATCTCATTGAGTGAACGCTGCAGATGTGAATTTTTTTTATTTATTTATTTTTAACCATTACGGGTGTGTGTTGCTGTGTGTTTGGTACTGGTAAAAGAAGGCTGCATTAGATATCCCCTTTTTTCCATACAAACGTGTGCATATTGCATGGGTGGTAATGCTGTGGAATGGTATGGAGTAGAAACACGTGGTTTATGCTAACAGCATGCAATGTGACAACTTTTGTAGCCGTTTGGTTGAGTATCCTGAAATAATGGTCTGTTTCTATCCCCAGCAACCCAAAGATATCTGTGTCCATGCTGGCTTCTGTTCTGCTACAAAGAAGTCCACTCCCATGCTCAAGCTTCTGGCTGCCAAGACTGTACCTGCTGCCAAGACTGTACCTGCTGCCAAGACTGTACCTGCTGTCAAGCTTTTCCCTGCCACCAAGGTGGAGTCGGTTGCTGACAAATCCACTCAGGTAAGTCATGGTGGAGACCTGACTGATATTGATATAAGGTTAAAAAAAAACATTTTATAGCACTGTATCGTACACGTTTGATTTGCCTCTTTGTGTTCCAGAAAATGGTGCGTGTCCGTAATTCCCCGGGATGTGCCATCTGCGAGTTTGTGATGAAACAGTTGGAGTCTATGCTGGAGGATCAGACAACAGAGGTGGGACGTGTGCTGCTAGATGCATCCAATGTGACGACAAAAATCTGCAAAACTCCTACCAAAGTACTTTTTGGTGCAGTTAGTTATTTTCTGGTGCCAAGCTGATCCGTTTGTGTTTGTCTCAGGAGGAGGTGATTCAAGCTGTGGAGAAGGTGTGCACACTCCTGCCCGACTCTCTGAAGGGCCAGTGCAAGGACCTGATTGAGACCTACGGCCAGGCCATCATTGAGCTGCTGGTGCAGCAGGCTGACCCCAAGACCGTCTGCACAGTGTTGGCACTCTGCAATGACGCCAAACGCCTATATGTCCGTAAGTAGTCAGAAAATCTTCATGGTCGTCCTGCAAAGCTGAAGGTATATTTCCACATACAGCTAACAAAATGGTGATTTCTGTTCTAATTCTTTCCAGCTGCACTGGACCAGACTCGCTTTAAGGTTGGTGGCTATTGCGAGGTGTGCAAGAAGGCCATTACGTACGTAGAAGAGATCCTGGAGAAGAACGCTACAGAGGCACAGATTGAGGAGGCTGTGAGGAAAGCATGCAGCTTCCTGCCCGACTCTCTCCAGACTGAGGTGAGGAGCTTCCTGTCACCTCGTAACTTTTATCAATACTCACATGACAGCTTTGTATTAACCCATGTGTGTCTGTCAACAGTGTGACCAGCTGGTTGAACAATATGAGCCAGTGCTCGTCCAGCTGCTGCTTCAGATGCTGGACCCAGACTTCGTATGCATGGTAATGGATTAATTTAGAACTAAGTAACAAACACTTAGGCTATCTGTCTTACCAGAAAATATGAAGTTATTTCTGACTTTGCGGCTAATTTTAATTATATTTCCGTATGTTGATAATGAGCATCATTGTGTTTTGTTTGTGTGCAACAGAAAGTGGGAGCCTGCCCTGAAGCTGAGCGCAGGCTGCTGGGAGCAGAGCAGTGCAGCTGGGGACCGGCATTCTGGTGCAAGAACATGGAGACAGCAACTCGGTGCAATGTGAGTAGTCAAGTCATGTATTGACACCCAAACACAACCAACCCACAGTGGGATTTTTGAGCCTGCTGTTTTGTGGTGATAAACTTTCAGCCTATGACTCAGCTATGACTAATGCTGCCCAGTTGATGATGTTTTTTGTTTTTTTTAAACTGATGATCTAACCACTTGTTCTGTCTTTTAGGCTGTGGCTCACTGCAAACGCCATGTGTGGGTATAGAGGAAGAGGAAGATGCACAAACTGACCTGTAGGGAATTTCAAGAAAAAATTACTGTAGTGCTGCTTCCCACTTTTAATTTTTGTCCTGTGTTTTTGTTTTTGTTTTTTTTCTTTTCTTTTTTAATGGACTTACATGACTGCAATTTATGATTTAAATTAATTGGATGACGTCATGGTGGAAAGGGACTGGACATTGTTTTTTCCGAGGGAGGGGGGGCAGGGGAAGGAGTGGTTATGTATATCTTGGCCTGTTACTGCTTCACTGAGCAGAATTCTCGAAGCTTCACTGTCAATACTTGCAGATTTGCATCACGTGGGTGTTGTATTGCTTGATGGGTGCAGTGAGACTGAAGCTTCACATGTTGTGTAATGTAGACACAGCATCAGATGGTGAGTGTTCTGATGCCTCCCCCCCTCCCCTCAGCTACATGTGATTCCTGACTGCACTGTGCTAAGAATGACCGGCATTACTTTTAGCAGTATGTCTGATCCTTAAAACAAAATTTATATTTTGTAGAAAAAGTTTCGTGTTCTTGTTTTAAGGAGCTGATATAGAGGTAATTATTCTGTGCCTCCCGCTTACCTCCCAGTGTTTGCACTCTTCCTACTGTTTGTAAATCACTGCATTTCTAACATTTTGAATTCAATTGTTGTCTGCTTTAAACCCTGAGCCAACTGTTGGCTGACCTGTAAATTTTTAACAATTAAAATGATCCCAATCCACTCAGTTTAATTTCTTTTGTTCTGCCAACTGAATGTAACTCTGTTTTCTTGTCATGTAGGCTCCTTGTTAATTACAGGGTGATCATTTCTGCAATCATGCCTGGGTTAAGAATTCAAAACTACACATAACTTTTGATATTGAAGGCTTGTATGACCGTGGTGATTATAGCCTATAATCTGCAGATTGCATTAATGGCTGCTAACCTTTTTTTTTTTTAAGGACAGAAAACAAGTCTTAATTCCTCTGAGGTATTTGCTTTAATCCATCTTGCTACAAGAGATTAAAAATAATTGAAGCATTGTAAAGTTACCTCAGGTAATGTAAAAATGGTTAGCAGTAATGTAGTAAATCATGTGGTTTCTGAGAGGGACGAAAAAAGGAATACCATTTTTAATCCCAAGTAGCAAAGATGCTATACTTAACTCTAATTATTAAATATGGAGACAAAGGCCTGTAGGTCAAATTTTTATTAACATATTTACAAGTATACAGTGGCAACTTGTAGTCTAATGACCTGCAGCTCAAATGCAGATTTGAAAATAACAATTGTTACTGGAAATGATATATAAAGTCGGACCTAGCTTTGTTACAAAACTTTCTACATAGACACAAATCAACCAAATAATCGACCAAATAAATTTTGTGTAATGAAAAATACCAGCTTTATTGTTAAACAAGTGTCCCTCATGGACTGCACTGAATGTTTTTCTGAAGGCCACTTCCAGATCTTTAACATGTAGAGATGACATCATGGAAGACACAGTACATCGTGACTTACAGCAGTGTAAACATAACACACCTTAAAAATGTGAGGTATGAAGGAGTTAAGGCTTTATTAGAGTGGAAATGAGCAGCTCTTTTCCCTCATGGCAGACAACTGGCTTTACGGGTGCACTTTGTAGTTCTGGTATTCATCACTGTCCAGCTACTGTCTGCCCTGTAGCTGGAGCATACCACTGCAAAATGACGAGGTCATTGCTTAACTGGCTGTTCAGATGAAATGCACGAGAAGCACAGAGAAAGCTGATCCAACAGCCAATCCCAGAGTGAGGAAAAAGGACATGACCACTCCTGTGGCCTCTGCCAGCTCCCGTGGTACCACCTTAGGCCCATAAATCATTGGCAGAGTGCCTAGGTAGCCATTAGAGAGACCTAGCAGGCAGTTAAATACTACAGGGTACAAGTCATGGTTGAAAAGCACAGTGTGGAGATGGTCCCTTGGCTGGTAGTTGCAGAAAATGAAAAGTGGCACCATGATGGAACGACACAGCACCAGCACAGGCAAGAATCGGCTGGTGGGACCAGGTATCTGCAGCCACGCTGTGGCCTGCCTGCCGCAGAAGTCTGCTACATTGTACAGGAGGAAACTAGTGAGGGGCACAAAGTAAGTGTTGGTCCAGGGGCTCCCGCTGTCTTTGTGGACAGACTGGATCCCAGAGGATACAGCAGGGAACACCATGATAGAGACGCAGAAGACGTAGAAGACGCTCAGGCCGAGCACCCACGTCTTTCTGAGGATGGGCTGCAGTGGTGGGACAGAGACCGTGCTCCCTGTGCCTGTTGCTGCTCCTCCCTCGCTCACCAATCCTGGACTTGTGCATGTTGCTGCCTGCATGTAGTGTCTAGAGAAAAGAGAAGAATGCAACACGTTTTAGATTTAGTTAACCTTTAATTTCATTGGTCCAGCTATGAAATAATGATGATTTAATAATAATAATAATAATTTCTTTATTAGGTTATTAAGTGCATTGCTACCAAATCAATCAGTAGCAGCACATTTTTTTTTTAAAAAAAGGAGTAAGTTCAGAATATTTATTTTAGTTATTTTGAAGTAATTCAGTAATGGCACCATCTGGTGGTAATATGAAGTATTGACCTGGTGTCAGATAATAATACATACTGCTTAACTCTAATCTATGGCAACCAAATTCAGATTCAAGGCAGGATGTTATCACCTATATTATAAATAAAAATACAGGTTTGATTGTGGATACTTAGGCAGTGGATAGATCTGTATGGGAACCAGAATGTCTTTGGCTGCTACTGACTGACCTTGAGTATGCCAGCTTAGGCAGCAGCAGATATGAGACAATGCAGAGCAGAATGAAGAAATCAGCTGTCAGGAAGTAGGCCAGAGCGCTGTTCGTCACATCCTTCGCCAATGCCAGGTCCGCTATTGATGCTACTGCACTCAGAGTGCCTCCCATTGCCTGGCCTGAGATGGAAATAAAGACCTCAGCTGTGGAATAATCAGCTCATACAAATATATCCCAAATATATTGTGCTCCAAAATGATGTGCACCACATGTTCTATTGTACTGTCATGTAAGTTCCCCATTTCTATCGTGTTTTCTGTCTGTCCTGTTGATTTCACCAGAGCGTGCCCACAAGCAGGCAAATGCAATCATGATAATATCAGGTCCCACACAACGTGTAGCATAAACCCTTTATGCTACATGGTGTTGCTAAGTAGTGCACACTGTAGCAGAAAATGTATTTAATGTGTTTGCATGATGGTGTAAACAAGAGACAGTCCTGCCCAGAACAAGGACTGTACCTGATATAAGGGCCTGAGAAATCCTCATGGGGAAATGCCCACTGGTGCCAAACACGCTGCCAGAGAAGAGGTTGGAGGCTCCGCTGACAACAGCCACACTGGCCAGCGTGCCAATAAAGAACTCCGTCCTGCAGTCTGATACGTCCACCTTCACCAGCACCGTGGTCACCACAAACACCAGCAGGATGATAAAAAGAGATGACAGGATCCGCACATTTGGAGACAACCTATGGACATGCACAGATTTACTGGGATTAGGCAGCAGTTGCTCTAAGATCAGTCGATCAACATAAACAAAAATGAAGCAGATGTTTTGTGCTGTAAGTTCCTGGAGAAGCGGGTATACTCTCAATATTTTTTTTCAAAGCAACCCGTCCAGAAAAGCATCAACATCCTGTGTTACCAACAGTGACAAGTATGTGCCAGTAGTATTTGCATATCGTCAATTAACTTCTGTAATGTGACTTCAGAGAGTAAGGGCCATTCTGAAATAAACATTAGCTGCAAAAGAGGTGCAGATTTTGTAATAAATGCTGGACGACAGACAGGTGAGATGACTACGGTTATGCATTTTAAGTAAAGTTTCATTACACCTCCAACTACTATGAAAATTATTCACCACCTTCACCATCCTAAGAAAAAAACAACACTATGGAATGATCTGAGGGGATTTAAAAGTGGGTATAGCCAATGCCAACTAAAAAAAACAAGTAAGTACACTCTGTGTACTCTGCACTACACCACTGAGGAGCAACGACAAGTAGCTATTCAGTTGGATAGTCATAATAATGCCATAGTGGAAATGACATTCCTACATATCAAAATAAGTTGACCAGTTGTAATTCATTTATAGATATCAAGAATGAACATTTCCACAAGAAATTCACTGAAATCAATAATTAACGTTTGGACTAGTAGATATGGTTAATTATAACAGTCGGAACTACTCAAAACAATTAGTGATTAAATGCTAAAGGGGGTTGTCTCAGTGTTGTTCTGTTGGAACAAGTCAAACATTTGGTTTGACTACAGGCAAGATAACAGAACATCCCCTTTGCTCCATGTTATCTCAAAGAATGTAAAGAGACACAGAGCAGATAAAGGACACAGGGTTGATTACATTTAGTAATAAAGAGTTCTTAGATTGGATAAATGTGATATTTTAACATCCAAACATCCAGAGATAAAGACATTAGTTCACACAACATGTGAAACTGTTTTAAAAAGGCACTTGATACTGTATGTCATGGTGAAGAGTGTGAGGCTCAATAAAGACAAAAATCTGAGGAGTGTGCTGTGTCTATGTGTGTGTGTGTGTATGTGTGTGTGTGTGGAGAATAAACCTGTTAACTAGGAGATAGTTGAGAATCAGACACAGCACAGAGGGCACCGTGGAGGCAATGGACAGGTAACTTTCAAAGTAGTCCTGCGAACAGTTAGAGAAATACAAAACATTTAAATGTGCTTGAACGTAAGAACACACTCTCACACAGTGTCTCGAGAAACATAAGAGGAAGTGAAAATAGAGAGAAACTCAAAAATATCTGATCAAACTTGTTTCTTCCTTATCTGTGCTATGGATTTGAAGTAAAATCAAGTTCGGTCAATCAAGTATTATTCTCAGATCCATCCTGACCGGTTTCATGGATTTACTATCAGCCCTTTGTCTTGTCTAAAATAACAACCTGGCAATAAGTGTACTGTTCACTCAAAACAGTCCTTTGTTGAGAATCTCCTGCAGAAAAACATTCTTCAGTGCTTACTCATCTATCACATGGGTTCTCTACACCTTCTTAACCATTAAATTCAAGGACTTTCAAGGCCCAGTTCCCTCAAATTCAATGATCCAACACAGCATAACCTGAGACAAGGATCATGGGTAATTACTGTTTCAACACTATAAGAACGTAGCCTATACTAATGTTGAAAAAATATTTTTAAAAATGTAATATCTAGTCTTGCACAAAATATATAACTTGAAGCACTTTTAATGACCCATGTCTATTTATGTCTATTATCAAGACCTTTCAAGGCCTTGATTTATTTCTCACTTAAATTTGTATACTTTCAAGGATCTGTGGGAACCATAATCACAACACACTGCATGCCACCATGCATGTATTACAACATTGCATGGGCAAAGGCTGGTCTTTCCAAGTGTGCGTACAGATACAGCCTGCCTCCACAACACTCAAAACAAATAAAGAAATTCCACATGTTTTGGAGGAAGATCTATTTGACCACCCTGACTCAAACATCATCTTAATTGAACCTCAACAAGCCTCTTGGCATTTCTAATTATGTTGTAAGGGTTCTCTGTCAGATGTGAAAGGACTGTCCACATCTGTCACAGGATTGTCACAGTGCTA
The DNA here is from genome assembly GCA_028641955.1 of Protonibea diacanthus. Classification (NCBI taxonomy): domain Eukaryota; kingdom Metazoa; phylum Chordata; class Actinopteri; family Sciaenidae; genus Protonibea; species Protonibea diacanthus. The sequence continues at coordinate 15,948,361 of CM053989.1, forward strand.
TAAAAAGCATGCAGAATGGCACAGTTGTGTATCTTCCTGTGTGCATACTCACACACACAATAAGCATAGCTGCAGTTGTATTTTTATGTCCCTCTCACTCACACTGAGGTCTGAACGTTGCTCCTGATTGCTGCTGCGGTCAGTGTTGTTACTCAGTTTGTAGAGCCAGTAGTGTTTAGCTGTTATAAAGAAGTTCCAGGGCAGCAGGGAGCCGATGCCCATCAGAAAAAAGATGATGTACACCAAACAGTAAGAGTCTTCTGGATTGTAGCGCACCACCAGAGGCACTGAGGAATGCTTTGGCAGGAGTGATGTAGAGGGACCCTGGTCCTCGCTCTCCTCATCCTCCGATATTTGGTGGTTGCCAAGACCAGTTGGAATATAGGAGGAATTGAGGCTGGGCTGCACCGGCTCTGTGTCGTCCATTTTCACAGACTGAATACAGGATTCTCGCAAAGTGAAGACGAGAGGAAAAAGGAAAGGTTGAGAAAGCAGATGACAGGAAGTGTTGACAGAATGCTGAAAGCAGAAAGCTGTGAAGGAGAAGAAGAAAAACGTGAGCTAGAAGGAAAAAAAAAACACGACAAAATAATGTTATTGCAATAAGTTTGGATGATTCTTACATTTACGCGTGCTTGTCCAGAAAGTAAAAAACAGACTGCGTATGCTGTGCAGCCATAGTCTGCAGAGATCTCTGTGCTGTAGTGGGTGGAGATCAGTCCAGTTGTCCAGATCCTGTGATACTGCAGCGCAAAGGAGTCACATTTAACCCTGAAAATTATCATTCAACTCTGGACATAGTGACAGATATTTTCCTATTAATATCTTATATAACATAAGACCAAATATGTAGAAACTGTACTCGGCACACTGAACACGACATGACATGAGCACAGTGTCCTTTCCTCACTGCGACACAGCTGTAACAACAATATTAATGCAGTGCTGGAATCAATGCAATTTGACAGCTGGGTGTGGATGTGAAGCCACAGCAGGAATCAGGCCTTGACTCAAGCAACCAGTGTCACGGCATGGCATTCCACACACGGAGTTAAATGCTCCATTGAATAAAGCCACACACCAGTATTTGACACACATTTTCTCTCAAGAGACAGGCATTTTCTCTTGAGGCATGTGATTGTTTGACTCATTGTGCTGACCATGTCATCTCACATCTGCAAGTGTTCTGCATACTAAAGCCTCACGTGTGAGAAAAGGTTGTGAATGATGCATGGAGTAACAGTCATGAGATGGAGAGCTGCTGCACTTTCAGCCACTGACAGAAATAGACTTCCACCAGCGCCACTTGCTTACACAATACGAAATTGTTACTTTAACTATTTAAGGAGATTAAAGGAAGTCTGACGTGACAGTAACAAAGCTGATCTTGCATCCTAAAGTATCATGTGTACCACTAATGAGGAACCAGTATTCACATGATGCTTACCCAAGGGGAGTCAATTACACTTCAGACAACAGTGAACAATGTGTCCGTGGTGTCTGAGGACAGCTGCTTTCTTCAAAGGCTGTGCCACTTTTCAATGCAGAACTTCACACAGCTGCTCCGTAACCAGTCATTAGTCTTCTTCATTAAAGTCTTCAGGCGAGACATGTAAAGTTTTATTAGTTTGTTGTTCGCTGCGTACAGTCAAACACGTAGACTAACACTACCTGTAAGTTAAGTAGGTGCGTTGCTAAAGTACCCGCAGTGGTAGGTAACCGTCTGAAGCGGCGCCTGACATGTTACCTCTTTAAATAAAATACAAACATACCTCAGTGCTGGACACTCACTGCCTGTCGCTCCTGTTTTTTGTACAAATGTTGCGCTGAAACGAAAACCCATTTCACAAACCGAAAACGTCTCTGGTCAGCTGACAAATACTTATTCGGCCGCAACTAGCAACAACAATTCCGGACACTTCCGGCAGAAATCCTTCAGAATAAAATTGTCACCGACACAAATCTAAACCAGACTCACTCAAAATGTTTGATAAATGTAAGAAACAATATTCTAGTCGAAGCCAGAGCATAATTCAAAAAGTACGTTGGAAGTCAATAATAAATCGTCAGAGTAAAAAGTAATCTATGCTTTTATTCTGAAAGCCAACCGACACACTTGTTCCTGATATACATGGCAACCTTCTTTTCCGGTACAGCTTTTATAAAATAAAAGCCCATATTTAGAAATTTGATGAATTGAATTGATAAAAAATTAGAATGACTCATATATGACATATGACATGACATAACTTGCCGAATAAGCATACAGCATTAAGCGATACCCTGTTTTTCCATTCTATTTGTTTGTAAAATAGGTTTGTGAAAATATGTAGATACAGAGCTGGTCACAAAGTAGTAAAATGAAATTGGCAAGTATTAGTTAAAAAATAAAAATTTTTCGAAGATAAAGTACAAATATTTCTGTGTAACGTCCAGTGTTGAATTCAATGAACGACAATAAAACTAGCGTAGTGTAAGACATGTAAAAACATTATTTATGTAGTTTGCTTGATCATGCTTACAAAACATACTATTGCTATGTTTCTACACTTGCATTAACAGCAGTAAACGATGATTTGAATTACGAGATGCAGTGAACAACCGTTCAAGTGCAAATTCAATCAGTATCAATCCGCTTAACCTGTTACCCTGGTATACTAACAGTTATCTCATTAACAAAAAAGTAGTTTCCTACTTAAAGTATAGGTAAACTTTTTAAACATTTTATATTGTATTGTATTGTACTATGTTTCCAAATACAATACACTATTTATATGCACAACCTGTCGTGAATCTAACTTTTAAATATCACATGTAAATCATTACACCATCAACAGACTTATTGGCTCAGAAATATGAATACTATGTTGTTGTGGACAAAAAAATGTTTAACAGGAAATGTATCCTGAAATTTACCCTTTTCCCATTTCAGCATGCTGAAATAGGCTGTTTATTCATAAATTCATATTCATAAATATGCATGTAAAACTTCTCTCATATATGTAAATAGCTCCTTTTTATTAAATAAAGATTCAAGCTTTTGTTGAAAAGCACGAGTCTTTACCAGGAGAGGGCACCATAAGACAGCATATGCAGTAGCAGTTATTACAGCCCTCTGGAATATGAAAACAATACCTGTAAGAATAATAATAATAATAATAATAATAATAATAATAATAATAATAATAATAATAATAATAATAATAATAATAATAATAATAATAAATGACTACAAATCCTTTTAAAATTCAAACATGACACCAGGTGATTTTATGTCTTCAACTAGACTGTAAACCTGCAGAATCTTAGCTCTCCATAACACGTGAGTAGACACTACTGGACTAAACTAATCATTGTCAAATGAATCACTCAACAAATGCGAAGCTTATCCAACTCACAGCTGCTGACCTGCTGTCTCCTCCTTGCAACAACAGATCTAATTGTGCAGGACAAATCTGCACAAATAATACACGAACATTTCACTTTTTTTCATTCCACTGTGAGCCTAAAATCAGATCTCACACTCTCCATGTACTCATTCTGCTGAAAATAATTCTAAGCATTGATTAGATTCTCATTTTCTTTTGAGGAAGGTGCATAGGTTTGTATGTTTTCATGAAAGAAAAATAGCTTTGTAGTGTAAACCTTCGATACTGTATGCCATGTACATGGTCACACTCAGAAATTACTATCGTCACTTCATAATCAAAAAGAAGATTATGTGTTATGAAAGCTGTCGATCATGCATGAACTGGCATAACATGGAGTTTCTTCTTAAAATAGGTTTTACATGCCTTCAAAATTCTCACCGGTGATTTATTTGCTAAAAAGTAACAAAAACATCCTTTGCAGAGGAGAGGGGTTGGGTTGAAGCTGCAATCAGCCTTTATACTTCTTTCACCACTTTATGTATTATAATAGGTACAATTAACTCATGCACTGAAGGGTGACATATCAGTCCTCAATTAGAAGTGCATCTAATGAAACAGGTGCAAAGTGTTGCCTGCCATTTAGACCATACTACAGTGCACACTCACCACAGATGAGTCACTGGGATGTTTGTTCTCATTGTAAGAGCCTAATCTGACGAATCCCTGCACATCCTGCTCTTGTAAAAAAACAAAAACAAAACAAAAAGAAAACTGAGGTTAGAACGCTGGATCTAAACGCCCAGAGTCAATCCTTGAAGACCACCATTAGTGTCTCTAAAACCTTGTTAATTTGAAGGCCGGAGAGCCTGCCAGTTAAAAGCTTTCAAAGCTAAGTGGGCCTAAAGGGAATTTCTATTGAGGTGTGATGAAAAGAGGGACAGGATGAGAAGGTCTTTTTTTGGGGGGGAAATTGGGTGTAACTGATAAAAACACAGATGCTGTTTAACAGTCATGTTTGTCCTGACAAGGACCTCAAACAATGCTTCGACATTGTTTGGTTTAGCCAAAACACATTATAATTCAATAACAACAAAACACACACAATTGTTAAACTAAGAAATATAATTTATTGCATAAAAATTATATTTAGTTACAGGTAAGAAGGCTAGACGTTTATTTACAATTGTACTTTACAGAGAGATAAAATAATGTTACTGAATCCATTTTGTTTTTTTTCGTAAAAATGTCTGTCTTCTTGAACAACGGCTAAATTGTTCTCTTTGATGGGAGCGACGAGGAATCTTGTCCAGCTCCAGCATAAATGATCCAGAGCTATGGCCAAAGATCCTACAGATACTCAAGAAATCTGGACGAATAAACACTGTATTCTACAGCTAGCCAGTGTCTGTAACAAGATTTGAGGAAAGAAAACAGTCCTGCAGTGTTCAGGGATCCAAAGTACTGAACTGGTCGTGTTTAGATGTTTCCTCACAGGGGTTAGGGTTAGGGTTTAACCCTAGACCTGCAGGGCACAAGTTCATGATGTCAGTCACAAGTTTTGTAGCCATTACGCCATACTTTGTTTTGTTCTCTCATATGTGCTTTTTCAGTAATAGCTTCCTGGGTCAGTGATCCAATTCTTCCGATCCAGATGGAGAACACCATCACCAAAAATGCTAAACCACTCTTAAACCACTTGAGGATACAAAATCAAAACCCTGTCAATGCCCTGATCTGAAAAAATAGAATTACTCTTCCAGGAAACAAAAGAAGTCAAAATGCTTCGCTTTGCTTTTGTACTTGCATAGCACTTACAAAGAGAAATGACAGATCTTAAGCGTGCGCACATACTTAGTGTGCACACCCACCTGCCCAAACATACCACTCACCACTCACTCAACACATACACACACTCACTCATCACATACACACTTGTGTTTTCAGTTCATTCACACAAAACAGTGGCATGACTCACTGCTAAAGAGGAGGGATACTGCCTGTGTTTTGGTTTCTGTAGTTTCAAAGATAGGAACACTTTTTTTTTTTTGCTTTAAGGGAGAAAAAAAGACATAGTAACACACAGAACTTAAGTAATGACAACGTTGCAGATGACAGCATTTCAATTCCCGTCGAACAATAACTGACAGAACAATATTGATAATGCAAATAGCTTGAGGACCCTGACCACAAAGCAGGCGGCTTAGTAAAAAGATTAACAATGTGTTATCAAAATGAGAGAGGGGAGATGATTTACAGGGCGATGGATGGACAGATGGACACACTGATAAATGGTGGACAGAGAGTTTGAAACAGTTCATTTTGAGGTAAATCTGATGGTCCCTTTCTGCCTAGCTGATTCAAGGCAAGGCTAATCTATTCTGTAATATTCATCTCATCAACATTGGAAACTGTCCTCAGTCGCAGCACAGCAAAATGCCAACAGTATTTTCACCTGGACGTTTGACCACCTCTAATCATGTTTTACAGATTATATTTTACATGTTTTTTTTTATAGATACACAGCATTAAAAATAACAAATGAACATGGTTCTGTTATTCACAACTGAGACACTGTGCAACTTACTCTCTCATTTGGCCTGCTCTACTAGAATTAAAAAATAAAACACAGCAGCTCAGTAGCCTAAACAAGCACAGATGATAGAACAGGTTCTGTATGATCGTAAACAGCAACGGCATTGGAAAAAAACAAACAACACAAAAAAAGAAAGAAAGAAAAAAAACAATCCACAAATATGGATAATAACATAAAGAGCGTTCCCCAAAGGAAACTTTTAAGGGATGACCAGAGAGCTCTCCTGCAGCTTATTCTCAACAGATTGGAGGAGTGTGGCAGAGCGATAGAGGAATGCGGGGACAGATGAAAGAGAAACACCCCTGTGAGTTGAATGATATGCCAAGGCTTTGAGGCATTTGTTGGTACAATATAAAGAGTCAGTCGGTCTAGTTATCCACCAATTCTTAAACAAACTTCACAATTCACCCTTCTATCACAAAGAAGAGGCAGCGTTTATTTTCAGCCCTCAAACCTTGAAGGTTCGGTCCTCATATGATTTGTCGACAGTTGAAGCTGTTAGACAAGAAATCCTAGCCTGTCTGATTCAGAGCCAGTTAATGACCAATTTGTCCATGTGTGTGAGTGTGTGTGTGTGCGTGTGTCTGTGTGTGTTGGTGTATGTGTGTCTGTAGCCTGAGGAGGTTGCAGACAGGTCGTGGCTGCCTGTCATTCACTGCACACACACAATGAAAATGGAGAAAACAAAAGCCCCTGCCATGAGGTGAGATGGTGTTAAATCATGCACTTTCATGCTGCTACTGACACATGGGTAATCCTGCGTTAGCGTTTGTGTGTTGAATAAATTGATTTTTTTTTTGTATGTCCCAAAGCTTCGTGATTTATATACAAGAATAGTATCGTTTTCAATCCTTGAAGAAGACAGTCCACACCGCATATGACAGATGATTTAACACCCATTTTTCACCTTCATACCCTAAAATTGGTTTCACATCTCGCAGATGTAACATTGCTTTGGAGGGAGGATTCAAGCTGAATCAGGATAGCAGTTATCATGGGATGGCCTGCATGGGAATGGTTAGTATGGAGCTACAGTGGCTGATCAGGGGGCAGAGGTAATAAAGTACATGTGAAGGAACCAAAAGCTTGCAATTTGTGCCTGGATATGCATATTCATAGGCAGGTAATCTTTTCTTCATGGTGGTGAAAACAAACAAACAAACAGACAAACAAACAAAAAATCTTGCTTGCTCTCTCGGCTCCTTGACCAATCAACAATCCCCATCTGTTGTCATGACAACTAGCACCTCACTCTTGCCCATCTCTTCCAGCGCGGTCGCCAGAGAGACCAGGTCTGCGTCAGCTTGGTGACAAGCTTCCCATAAGTCCAGAAGAACACCTGTGGGGCTGGGCTTTGTTGCAAAGTAGTTCAAGTACCTGAGGGAGGAAAGAGGAAAGAAGGTAAGAAGAAGGACACAATAAAGGAAGCACAAAGCATTAATATGCTTACAAATACTGCAGCTACCACTTGATTTTGACATGCTGACACTCAGTTAACTATCATATTTTACAATATGGGATTAGCTATATGGAAAGAAATATCTTATGAAATGGGTGGCTGAATCATATTCATGAACTCAATATTCAAGTATAGAATAATGTTTTCACAGTTGTTAAATTCTTGCACTTATGTTGACCTAAACTCACCTTGAAAACTGAACTCTCAGCCTCAGCCCTCTTGAAAACATAAAACCTATATATAACCTCAAGCAGTGAAAATCTACATGACACCTTGTACACAATTCTGAGTTATCACTTGACAGTAGGATTCTGAGTATCAACACTGGACTCTACAGCCAAAGCGTGACCAAAGCTGCCTTTCACACATAAACATGAGTCAGATCTGACCTGTCAAAGCCCAGACTGCGTGCTAGTAGTCTCCAGTCACATCCGCGAGCGCTGGGTGCATCCAAACTGGCACAGATCTTCTGGCGGATGGAGTCAGGCAAGCGAAAGGCATAGGGTCCCACTTGAGAGGAAGGCAGGCAGGTGCCTCCTGAGGGGAGGGGCGAGTGCGGTGGTAGAGTCTGGATTGACAGAGAAGATGAGAAGCATTGAGGCCAACCTTTGTACTCTTTGCCACAGCGGTGTGGATTTCGAAACAACTTTATCTGTGTTAGCACAAGCATTATTTCATTTGTCACCTCCTGAATATCCGTGTGCAGCTGGAAAATCTGTCCTTCCCCTTCCACCTGTCGAACACAGATCTTGCAGGCGAGCTGTGACACGGCCAGGCTGCCTCTCTCCAGGCTGAAGGCGCAGTGCAGGGGCCTCTGACTACCGCTCCAGATGTGATAGAACGGAATCTCCTGTTAACAAAAATGAAATGATTTAAAGGAGGAATGCTGTAAAAAACGCTCTCTACACTGTGAGTAAAGTGTCTTTATCCTGAGCGGCACAATCAGGAAGGATCTAGAATATGGTTTCCATTCAGGCAAAGTGCAATATGCTTTATTTTGATATTGGATTTCCACCAACTCGGTATCCGTGTGTCAGAGGACAATTTATTTCTAAAGAGCACTGTCCATAAATTAGGACTACTATCAGATTTCCTGTTTGTTTATTCAGAGTGTGTTCAGACAGCAATCTTGGTGCTGCGGCAGAGGGTTTGGATGTTTACAACAGCAGTGAAGTCCACCAGCTGTATTTCCTAAGGAAACAGCCGTTCTACTGAAGTGAAACCACAGTTTCTGTTTGGGAGTTATTTTAATTAAGGCTGACAATTTATCTGCTGATGTTTTGCGCTCCGCAGGCACTAACATCTATAAACACTACACATATTAACAGGCTGTTATCTGCTATCTGCTTAATTGTGCCTCACCTGATACTTTGCCAGCAGTTTGCTTCTCCAGTGAGTGTGAGGAATGTCGTGGATGGACAGGCGCAAGTTGTGGTAGCTGTCTTTGAAGAGCAGCGGCTTGGGATCCTCCAGCAAAACTCCACCGAGACTCCTTTCCAAATCCAGCACCTCCTGCACAGAGCAGAGAGAGAAAGAAGACAAGCTTAGGGGACATATTTGTTTCATCTGTTTTATTATGGGCGCATGATTTCAAAATATACTTTCAAAATTGCTGAATTAAAAAGCATCACACCATCTCCAAGTAGAAATGTATAAAAGCTAACAGTTTGAAAACTGCTTGAACTTTAGCAGCCAGAAATCATGTAATGTGATGCCAATAAGCTGCAAGCAGCGCGCTCGTGTTTACTACCCCGGCTGGTCTGTGAACACTTTACACAAAAGGGACTGAAAGAGCGAAAACATTTAACGCCAGCCAGTCCAACTTTGTCTGGAAGGAGTGCTCGCTTGCTGTTTAGTAAGGGGTTTGTAATGTGCTGTACTATTTTGAGTCACTGCTTCTAGTGGTTGAGGAAGATTCAATATGTGGTAGCAGAATTTGATTTAGGTGAGTGGATGGGGCTCCTATATTGCCCAGGACTACTCTTGAAATATGTTATATTAACTTTTAGAGTCAGTATCCTGTGTCATACCTCATAGTTCATTATTTCATGGTATAGTTTTTGTCTTTGCATGTCCAGGTCCCATGTTGGATTGAATCTTTCGGTTTCGTTCGCTCTATTTTAGCTGTACTTTACAACTAAAGCTGACAAGATGGATGTATTTATATTTTTAAAAATCGTTAAGTAAACATCTGGGAATGCACTCATTAATATTCACACTATAATTATTGTATTGCCACATTAAAACAAACAAGCATTACTTTGAGCGCATGTGGGGTGTCATGGATACAGTAGATCCGGAGGCTGTAGTCCAGGGAGAGGCAGGGTGCTCGTGGGGCAAACAGTGCCAGCTGCAGGCGTTTGCAGGCAGGCTGTGGAGGGCAGGACTGGCCCACTAGACCGTACGTTCCCAGCTGCTCCATGAGAACATGACAACACTCCTCCTCCAGCTGCAGATAGCACGGAGACGACAAAGTCTCCTCTCCCACTGTCAGCACCTCCTGAAAAAAGGTCAGAGTAGGTTTCAGTGATGCCACATCGATGACAAACAACCACGCGGCGGGATATCCATTGTTTGGTACCAGGTTGTCGTACCTCCCATGCCCCCTGGTGTGTCTGTGTCTTGAGCGTGAGAGTCCAGTCAGGTGTAGGTGTGTCCAGCTGGGCACAGTGTGGCAAAGTAAGAACCACAGGCCGATTCAGCAGCATACCAGAAGGGCCACAGCTCACTACAGGACTTAGCACAGTCTGACTGCCCTCAGAGGGTAGCCTGTAAATGACATACACACACACACACACATAGGAACAAACAGTTGCCAAAAAAAAATCACACTTCATGGCTGTGATGGGAACATGCTGGTGTTGATGTATTTGAGGCACACAGAAAATCAAACTTGCAGAAAATAGGCAAGACATTAATCCATTCCAATTTTAGCGTAGAAGTTGAGAGAAGATTATCCATTTTTTATCCTCGGAGAAAGTGATAGAACTCCCAAATACACTTGAAGTGGTTCGCAGTAGGTGAGCCTTACATGTAAAAACTTCTGATTGAGGTGAGAATGAGGTCTGTTCTGCCTCGTGGTTTGAGAAACAGATGAGTGAAATAGAGGAAAAAAGATGAAGGGCACTCACGTTGTTTTGTCCCATTTGTTGATAATGAGGTACATCTCATAGAACTTCCCCTGGGGGATTGTGCCAGGAGGCACCAGCAGACTCACACCTAATGGGGGAATATGTCATGACTTATCTTGTCTTACGGATTATTAATTAAAGATCACTGGTGAGTATGAATTCACACAATATACAGTATATTACCTGTATTGGGGATGGTAAGGCGTCCTCCCAGATTACCCAGGGTGGCGCTGGTGCTCAGCCCAGGCTCTCTGGACAGGGTGTGGCTGTGGTAGTCACGCTCTCTACCCACCGTACCCACCGACTTCAGGCTGAGGATCTCCCCATCTGAGCACATGTCCGCAGGGAGCTCCAGCGAGGAGAGAGTGGAGGAATTGTACACCTTGATTTTGAGACTGGGCAACGGGTCCAACAGGGGAGAGGTGGTCATGGGGATTTTGTGGGGACTGTCGTTGACCCCCTGCTGCAGGGAGAAGAGCGGCCCACGGAAAGCCCCCGCTGTGGCTGTCAGATCCGGGGGAGCTGAGGGATGCAGAGGGTGAGGGTTATCTGTGGACGCAGGAGGAGAGAGGAGCTGTTCTCTTATCACCAGAAATGACACAGGCAGGGCTGAAAGAGCTAAAAGTGACGCGCATGAAATAGATTAATGTTGCTAATTAATATTTGATGGCAAGTACAAGAGAAGGAGTACCATGACAAATGCTTAAAATGTAAAAAAAAAATGTAATGCTGTAAAGAATCGGGAACTGACTATGAGTGAGGAGATAATGGCTTAAAGGAAACTAATTAATGGAATGATATAAATAGCAGTGTGATAACGGAAAGAATTGCGAAGAAGCACTTCTACGAAGATGAGTAAAAATAAGAGAAATTGTGAATAAACACAATGATGAACTTTGTGACTGACTGATGTGTGTGAGACTGTGGCGGTGAACTTACCCTGTCTGGGAGGCTTGTAGTTGCCAGGGTGGAAGGCGGCGGTGAGAGCAGACGAAGAGTCAGTGATGTCTCCGTGGAGATGGCGGCATCTACGGTGATATGCGAGCACTCCCACGCACAGTACCAGTATCACACAAAGCAGCAGGGCCCCCACCAGACCAGCATAGACTGCTACACCCATACCTGGGGCCAGCGCTGCAAAAGAGACAGAACGTCAGATGGTCAAGACATGAAAACATTAAGATACAAATGCAAAGGAAGCTTGAGAAAGAGGAAAATATAATTAGGAGATACCATCTGATTTAGTACATATTCACTGTTGCAGAAAGTACCAGAAATTAATTAGTGCTGAAGCGATTAGTTGATACATAATAAGTTGACCATAAGAATATTAACAATAACTCATTTATCATGATAAAATTCCAAATATTTGCTGGTTCAAACTTCCAAACCAAACCAAATGTGTGGACTCACTGCTTTTCTCTCTCTTTCGTCCATTGTAAATACAACATCTTTCCATTTTTGAGCAGACAAAACAAGCTAAATTGAAAATGCCACCTTGGGCTATGGGAGAGTACATCATTAATTGAAATTGAAATGTATTTAACCTACAACCACTGATTAAAATAAATAAATAAATAAGTAAATAAATGTCTTTGTACTGTATTCAACCGAATAAAGGCTGGAAAGGATTTGCAAATCATTACATTCTGTTTGAATTAGTTTTACAGAGCGTCCCAACCTTTTTGGTGTCAGGGTTGTTCAGCTGAAGCTAATGTGAGGCTCCAGCAGTCTGAGTCAGTCAAGTCTATAAGTTACAGTATTTTTAGGGCTTAATTTCCTCTTTATTTTATTTTCACACTATCACTGCTCAGCAAGAAAAGGTAACAAAAAGTGGTAATTAAGCACCAAAAAATGTAACTGTAAACTCTAAAAAGTATAGCGATCCATAGTTATGAAATGCTAGATCAGTTTTGGTGCAGATACTGACCTTATAGTTAGATCAGGTATCAGGGATTCGGGCATGATGTGACCGATCCACATTAAGTTTCTTTTTTAATGTCTTGATGAAACTTCACTGTTTCTGCTATGGGTGACATTAATTTAGTCACGGCTGCAAGTTACCTTCCATGCAAAGGGCTATACAGTATTAAAAGTTAGGAAGGGCATCACTTCAGCTGCTCCCAGATGGGCTGAGTTGGTGGGTGATTGTGACTAGTCAGCAGGCCTAGCACAGGCTGCTTTAGCAGAACTATACCCAGCCCAGACACGTGAGCCAGTCACACCACAGCAGAAAAGAAGAAGAGAAGACAAGGAGCGAGGTTGGTGGGAGACAATGAAGAGCAAAAAAAAGAAGCAGACAGGCGGGATAAACAGAGCAGGAGAGAGCTGTAAGAGTAATTTGGCAAAAAGGATAGGAAGGAGTTAGATAAGGTTGTGATTTGTTCAGAGGACAGACGGATTATAAGTGTGGTGAGGAGGAGAGTGGAGATAAGGATAGCTGTGCTCATGTTAAAAGGGCAGGAGAGAGTGAGGAAGAAGTTGGGAGGAAACCGCAGACACTACAGAGCAGCAGTGTGAGTTGAAGAAAGAGTGGAGGATAGGAAAGCCGGAGGCAGATGGGCTGGCAGAGAAGAGCTCCCATGCTCACGTGGCGCAATGGAACCGAATCCGACAGCCGTCCACGCTTATTACCACAAATGGAACAATGGCGAATTAGGTGCATTACTGCGGCTGCTCTCCCCTGAGCCCACGTCGCATCGTGCTAGAGGAATTACCATCACTTCAAATGTAAACTATAAATCACAGATTAACTGAAAGTCAGATCATCTATTTTGTACTACAGCAAGTGCTATGCTTCCACCTCATAGCCTATGGATCAAAGAGTCTCAGCTTAGAGGCCTGTCATTTTACTCCCATCAGAACACAGCTTGCAGATTTTTTTTCCTCTTCCTGACTTGCTGGGTTAGAGCTAGTTTTGGGGCATTTTGTTTAATTACACCAACATCTACGAATCCATTAGTTGTAATCATGTCTTCTTTTTTCAAACTACAGTTGCAGAAAGCTGTCATGATATGAAGCGATATTAACATGGAGCCAGCTAAGAAACCTGCGTTACGCTTAGTCAATGTGCTCGACAAGACGGAATAACAACACTCATAAGCAGGCCGGACAAGAAGGTGAGGAGCGTCTTCACTGAACTCGATTTGAAATGACAACAATGTGTGGACAGACGGGCTCAACACAAAATGCTGCATGCATTTCAGCTCCATGTGCTACGACAGATGTTAGGACACACACACACACGCACACACACGCAGTACAAACAGAAGCGGGATGAAGCAGTGAAAGAGTGAAGTCATGGGAAGGTGAACTTACGATGGCTTGAATGTTCAATAGAAATCTTTTTATCTGTTTGAACAGGAGAAAAAACAAGAGAAGAAGAAAAGAAAAAAAAAACACAACAACATAAAAATGGATGGACTAGTCGTTATGCAAATGAAAGATACAATAACAAAATACAAAGCAGAAACGGGAGAGTAAACAATAGCTCATCAATATGAAAATAGAAATGTAAACATAAAAAGGCACACTGCAAGCAAGAAAGCATATTACACTAAGAAATAATAACCTCTTTGATAAATGTGTGTGAATGTGTGGAAGTGTTTACATAATGCACAAAGAATAAAACCCTATTAGAAATAACTGTGAAGGAGATTAAGATCATACAGAGGGGAGTGGCAAAGTTACGGACAGTTCGGAAAATGAACAAGGACACTGGTGTTGTGTGGCACATGAGGGAGACTGTAGATTGAAATTGTCTCTTTGTATCATCCCACAGGCTATGTTATCACCTTCATCCCATGAAAAAAAAAAAAGAACCCATCTCTATCCTAATGGGAACATTTTTTTTCCAACATGACACCAACTTGAATCATGCCTGAGTGATTTGATGAATATCAAAACCATCTTTCAGCATCGCGTCACTTACTATATCTCAAACCGAATAACCTTCTCTCCCAAGCATCGTCAAAACACCAAATGGATTCTCCAACTATCCCAATCATCCAATAACAATTAGAATCTACTAAGAGGCAGCGAAGATGATGGTTTGCGGTGTCTCAAAGCATTTTACATTTATGACTGGAGTATTTAGCCGATCCTCAGAGGGATTAACAATGAGTGAGACATTGCAGTCGGCTTCTATTGTTTGCTTATGTGAAGCATGTTAGGAACGCAAATAGCCATAATGTCATCAGGACAATTTGAGACCACAGAATGAACGGATTTACGAGCTGGGGTAAATAAATACGTCAGTCAGCGACCTGTAGTTTGCCAAGTGACACATTTACAGATTTTCTGCAGCAGAGTGCTTTCCATCTTCCCGCTCTGTCAGAGCCACTTGAGTGCATGTTTTCCTGACAGCCCCCTGAGAATCCTTGCTCTGTACAGCCAAATCAGACAGTGTATTTGTCTAATCTGGCTGCTCCATGGAAGCCTGTTTATGTGAGGACTCGCATCAGAGTTGAAGCTCAGTGTTTGTATGATCCCCCACCCTGTTGCACGTGTATTTTATGACTTTCATCCACATGCACTGGGTGTGTGTGGTTAGTGAACTTGGGTTTTTTTTTTCTTAAGTGTGTGCTTGAATGTGTCTCACTTCCTCTCTGGAAGTGTGTCTCTAAGATTATAATGCGCTGTCAGCTGGATTCCTCCCAGCTCATCACGGGCTGCACATTGGGTGTCAGTGTGAGTCTGACTCACTCTCATATGCTCTTCCCTGTGCTAATTTTTCAACTTGGCCGTGTCATGCTCGCTTCCCACTCCGTGCGCTCCCTCAGCCTGCACTTGCTCTATCTTCCTCGCTCACTCTTTCTCTCTCTCCCTCCATCTGTGCTCTTTAGATGTGGCTCACTTGTCTTCTCTATTTGTGAACCTAAATTTTGCCTCATGAAACATCTGTCTGCGATTTAGCTGTTTTTACTTTCATCTCTCTCTACATCATCCGCGCTCTCACCGTGCCGGCTAAACATCTTGGGAATACAGTCCTATACAAAACACCTTTGAAATGCAATACACCTTGTAAAACTGAGATATGAGCAAAGAAATCACTGTCTGCAAGACCATTATCAATTCAGCAACCCCCTGAAGCAGCAAATACAGTATGCTGTTAGGGAACTGACCCTATAGGTACATCAGAAACACCTTAGTCTTTCAGATATTAGATGAACTATGTGAACTATCTCAGCTAAACTCAGCAGATGCCGATCTGTATTAAAGAGCCAACTGAAGCATCACGTTACATCAAGAAATATATACGAGCCAAATATTGACTCTCTTTTGACATTTAACAACCACTGCTGTTCAAACACTTTGCCCAGGTGACTTACTGCGCGCACACAGCCCCTCGGTGCAGTTTTTGCTCTCCATCATGCTGCCGCTGCAGTGCTTTCCTCCGTTCCTGGGTGGAGGGGCTTGGCACTCGCGACTGCGCCAGTGGGTGCACTCCGTCCCACAGGCAGACCACTTTGCCCATTCTGTCCAGCCTCCGTCCACTGGAATGAGACAGCAGAGGCATGAGTCATTTTTCAGCTAACCGACAGCTAATCACTCCAGGAAGAGGGGAGCCGGGATGTGACGTTATTATGTGGCATGATGCAGTTGTAATGGCATAATTTAGCAATTTGCTAAATGTATTCTGTGGTTTGTTTCAAATAACTTCGGAGTCAGCGTGGTCTGACACCTGGGGCAGAGCAATAAGTGGTAGAACCTTGTGTGACGGTAAATCAGATAACACTTTGTTCCTGGTGTAGATGTTTCATGATGACATCAGAGCAGTTAAATGATTAAATGCTGTTCTGTCCTGCTGTTTTATCTAAAGTTAAACCTCACGTGGAGGAACACAGCTGAACTCCACCATCCGATTTATTTTTAAAATTCACCCTGCAAAGTTCTTCTTGCAAAATGGCCCATTTGGGAAATTTCCTGACATTCTAGTGCATAACGACTGTCTGAAGATGTTATAAATAATACAGATGAGTATCTCATTTTCACCTGGGCACATTGTGGTGCAGGTCACTCTCTGGAAGGGTGGTCCCTCGCAGAAGGCTCCTCCATTCAGAGGGGCGGGATTGGTGCAGCTACGTGTTCGTCGCTGCCAGCCGCGTCCACACCGAGCATTACACTCTGACCATTCAGTCCAAGAAGACCAGCCTCCGCTCACTGACAGAGTAACAGACACAACAGATGGGCATGGCAGTTAATACCTTGCTCAACTTAAACAGTAATGAGTTTATTACCCCTGATGATAATAAAAAAATCTGTCTAGTACCACTGAAAAATTTTTTTCAGTGGTACTAAATATTTGTGATGTAATCAGGTGTATTTTGGGTGTTTTTGCAATAAGGCATTTTCTCCTGGAAGTGAAATTTTGGATTAATTTGCCATATTATGTTCCATAAATACTGAGTCCATAAATACACAGTGGTTTTACACATTTGGACATAAAAATAATTAGTAAATTATGTGATTTAATACAAATTATGAGACATTGGTCCAAAAAACACTTTTGTTCATGTCCCTCAACTGTGGTTTTTCAGTGTTGAGATACATAAAATGAGCTTATTCAATTACAATGAGACATCATTTCAAATGAAAATAGAAATTTTACTTCATGCCATATAAAATTGAAAAAAAATATTTTTGTTTACTCAAAATGAATATGATTTTTCTATCTAAATGAGCTTGTCCCTCACTTACTGTCACTTATACTTGCTGTCCTTACCACGACACTGAACAAAACGCCATAGGAACTAATCTGGTTTCTATAGAAACAGAAGTTAGCAGTGAGCATATGGATGACAGGTTGGGTCACCCACACTAGGTGGCTCTCAACATAAAAAAAGGAAAGATCATATTTTCTATTGAGCTATTTAAGTGAGTGTCCTTACCAAAGTGCATAGTGCTTGCGTATTTTGAACAAAATTTAAAAAATATTAATAATAATGTTACTGTTAATTCATTCATGTATATATTAGGTGCTAAGACCCAAAACTAACTCTTACAAGAGGACAATATTAGCTGCAATATTAACACAAATGTCATACGGCTTGTGTTGCAGTAAAGACAAATTCATGCAAATCATATATAAAAATGAAAAAGAAACCTGTTCCAGACTAAAATTTTAACTATTTTGACTTGAATTTTGACTATTTGAAATTTTGTGTACGTGTTTATATGTGTTAGAGACACTGATGGTTAAAATTTAAATTCATAGAGGCTTTTTTAATTTGGGAGAGTCAAAAGTGACTGTAGTTTCAGAAATATCCATTTATAGCATGAACCTTCAGTTTGTCAACCATTCTCCAGCTGAAAGAAAGTACTTTCTATCTTTTGATAGTTCTAATAAAAGAGTGTGGTAGTTTCAAAATCATATTTCCTTCAAATGTTTACCACTGTCTTAAAACTGCAAAAGCATTAAGTTCATTCAGTTATTTAAGGTTTGCATTTAGGTATAGAGCTGTCAAAACAGACTAAACCAGTCTGACCAAGAACACATAAATAATTTGACTATGTCATGATTTATAAACTAATCACCCAAAAACTCCCAAAAGTTGTTTGAGTTTGTGAAAAAAAAAGTGTGTGTTACCATAAACGATAAGAGTAGCTGTGCTGCTGCGTCTTTTAGCCACCACGTTACGAGCCACACAGGTGTAGTTGGCGGTGTCTGAGAGTCTGGCCTGTTTTATGATCAGATCATGATCGATGGTGATCAGGAAGTTGGAGTCCTGTGATGGATCTATGACATCCTCGTTCTTCAGCCAGTCCACCTATAGTGAGGCCGGCACACACAGACACAGTTACACACCACTCTGAACTCTGTTGAACTGAAAGAAAACCTTCAGTGATCACAAAAAAACTGGATGAAATTCATTTAAATAGAAAAAGCAACAAAAAAGTACTATTTGGAAAAAAAAAAAAGTAAGTAACCATAGCAGCCAAGATTTTAGATGAGGATCTTGAAAAACATCCATACCCTCAAACCTCTGTGTCACAGCAATTTTGAATAATGGACTCTGTTAATTCTTTTGGCAGATAAATCTTCACATAAATCATTGAAAAAATCAGCAGGTGTGTATGCATAAACATGAGTCAGCACAGCACACACACACAGGCCCATTTAGTAAACATAATAAATCTGCAGAGTATTAAGCCATCACGACACGCTTCACTGCTACATGTGGTATTGATCAAACACTGTCAATATTTGATTATCTTCTAGTTTGCTCAGGAAATATAGAATCTGTGGCTTCTTTTGGCAAAGCTCTCTCTTAGTTTTGACACATCCTCCTGACTAATAATTGAATATAATATATTGGCAAACAACCATAAGCAATACAGTTAGTATTTATCATAAAACACACTCTGAAATGATAGTAAAATGCTCTCCTGTATTCAGCTTGAGCCTTCACACTTTTATGCAATGTGCTTTTTATGTCACATAGTAACGTGTTATTTGGCTACTAAACAGAACAATAAAGCTTGGCACAACATAAATATTTACTTGAGTCATAAAAATCTACATTTATGAATAATTTGTTTTCTTTTTTTAATATATTGTACTGCTGTTTTATGAGAGGAATAAAACTGAAATAATGCTGTACAGTTAAAGCAGCTTAGTGTTAAAACATGACACAAAGTGGATTTAAGCACAGCTTTTTTGCTTTGTTGCTTAAATATCAGAGCATACTTTGATTGTTTGGGGAAGTCGTAGCTGGAAAGACTTAAATCTCTCAAGCTTCAGACGGTTCTCCCTTGTGTATATTATGTTTATGCTGTGACTTCATTGATTATTTAGATCTCGGCTTTGCTATCTCTGCTCGAGCTATAAAAATATAAATGATCTTGATCCCTTAGGTATCAAAAAACTCCCAAAAACAAAAGATGGAAAAAACTGTGTGCATGGGGATAAGATCTACCTCGGCAGCGGGCATCCCTTCTGGGGGGCGACACTGCAGCAACACCTCTTGTTCGAGTCGCACCTCCCGCCCCAGCGGTTCTTGCTCAAAATTCTTCCTCAGATCTACAGGGGGAAGGGGACATATGTAGTCAGCAGTTAGTGAAAGCTGCCCTGTGACAGCAGTGACACCCTGTTTATCTTAGTGACACCGCCTGTCACACACACACACACAAACACACACATAAACACACCAGACAAAGCCCCTAAAAGCCTCTGTCACCGTGTCTTGGTTTTTTTCACTTCATACCCTCATAAACATGCCGTGTGTCAATCACACTACACCACACATTACCACTGGGACTATGATGGAGTGCTACAGCAAATTCATTTGCATATATACTTAAACTGACATATATGACAAGCAAAAAGTCGGAAACATTTGCCCTTCTGCTGTCTCTCTTCCTTCTTTGCTTTCTCTCTCACACATAGACACACACACACACACACACAGCCTCAGTACTGACATGCAATGCGAACGTAGGCACGGTTGCTTTTCGTGGTGCCAGCCGAGCTCCAGGCCACACACTGGCACCAGTAGTCCTCCAGCCCAAACAGCTCCTCCACCTGGGTTCTTGACACCGAGATGTCCACCTCCCGCACCACCAGACCTGAGAAAGAAAGTGAGCGAGACAGAGAGAGAGTGAGAGAGAGATATAAGAGGGGCATGTTTTTCACAGTGCATATAAATAATGCATTGGCTGCAGGCCAAACGCAGTTAACGTGCACATAAAAGCCTATGGGAACTAATGGATTATGTAGTTGAAAATGATGTTTGTAATTGAGTATGATGTTTATGTCTGTGAAATACAAGGTGACATGACTTTGTGTGTGCTTACAGTACACCTCTGTGTGTATTACCTGTGATCTGGTCAAGGCTCTCTCTGGTGACGTGATCGTTTTGATTGACCCATTC
Source organism: Protonibea diacanthus (assembly GCA_028641955.1). Lineage (NCBI taxonomy): Eukaryota > Metazoa > Chordata > Actinopteri > Sciaenidae > Protonibea > Protonibea diacanthus. The sequence continues at coordinate 15,968,787 of CM053989.1, forward strand.
TCCGTTACATTTGAAGTAGATCTGGGTGGCTGGTGACGCTCGGCACCGTAGCTGGACTGGCCGATTCTTCACAATGAAAGCGTCCTCCGGTTCCAGCAAGAATTCTGGGAGAGGTTCTGCCGGTGCTGACGGGAAGGAGTCGGGGAGAACCTCGGCCTCGCTGTAGTCGCTGCTCTCTGAAAACACAGGGCACAGACGTGATGAGGACGACTGTAAATTCAGTGGAAAGACCTGAGTTAAAGAGGCATACTCCATCAGTCTCCATCCTGCATTCAGAGCTCACTGTTGAGGACTCGGGGGTAAGAAATAACCAAAATAACATAGGTCCCACAGGAATATAATGAGCTATCTCATACCTGGAGGGAGCATATGTGTGTGTGTGACAGCTCATCTTGTGTGTCTCAGTCCAGCTTTAGGGCATGTGTAGACGATTTTGTGGACAGTGTTTCACTGTATACATTAAGGCTAACCTATTAGTGCGTGTCAAAAAGATATTAAAGGCGTTGATGGTTTGCACTGTAAATGGGAAGGTTGCTGTGACATTTTCGCCTCCTTGTGTTGTCAGTAATCTGGTAAACACAGGCCTTCTGCCATGCTTTTTCAGCTGGGGAAGAGAGCTGCTGACCTTCCACAGACAGGTCCTGTTGATCGCACATTATCCCATGACATTTCTGATGTGACACTTTGCTCCTGGCAATGCTGCCAAGAGCTTCTCCTGGCAGGAAGGACACAGTATCTCTGACCTCTTCACTACGACGTGTTACTTTAATAATGATGGGTGGATCCCAGGCAGTATATCAACCCTGCAGTGTTATTGGCTACGATACAGGTTTTCACAGCAGCGGACAGATTTAGGTACATGGATTGATGCTATGTACTACTTTGGTTATTCAATTTCAAAGGTCAGCATGTTTGCTGTACAGATTGTAAAGCCATTTCAGGAAGCAATTTTGTGTTTTAGTCATAAAACTGACTTGACAGTTTCAAGAATATCATGATGATGCATTATGATATAATGACATAAATTGTCAAACACATCACATCACTTCTTATTAATGTTTTTCTCCAGCTGTTAGCACTGGAACCGGACTCAAACATTCACAATGCAAGTTCAACCGTTGCCACAGCTCATGTCTACGACTGCATTGCGTCCTTGTGTACTTCAGCAAAACGCTGAAGTATGGGCAGACTGGAGAAGAGCTTGTGACATATTTGCAAACATCAGGACTGCAGTAGACTCTGCCATGAGGAATAACCTGACCACAGTAAAGCTCTGATGGTCTGTCTGAAACCTGACACATGAAATACGCCACCACAATGACACACTTTGTTCAAATACTTTTCAAAAGCCACTATAGGTCAGCAGGTGCCAGAGGTCTATTTTTACGCAATCTCTTAACATCAGCTACGATCAAACTCTCATCACTTTCTGACTGCCTTTCAGGTAATCCAGGTTCTCATAAATTGTTAATGGGTCTGACCTTCCAATAGAAAACCTTGTTCTGCTTAAGAAAATGATCTAAATATAATAAGCATTAAATAGAAGACTTGAGGGAAGTGCAGGGGATTGACTTCGGCTCCAGCCAGGAGATGCAAAAAACAAAACAAAACAAAAAAAACGTGAATTTCCACCCCAGTGAACTAGCTTCCCTTAACATACACACAAACATGCAGGCATAAGTAACTGTGCTTTTCTTACACAGCAGTCTGAAAGCGCCACAGTTTCTAAATCTAATTCTCTACATTCAGTGGTTAAAAGAGGTGAGAGGCCAGATGCACTCGCTTTTCCACAATGAGACTTAAACCAGACAAATTTGCAGCATTCAGTTTTCTAAATGTATCGAGACGACCCTGATCAGTTATTCCACAACCAGGGAACAGGAGAAACTACTTAAGACCATTTCCTATTTTAGGAAAGTAAGCACTCCGTCCCTCTCGCACTGTTCCCCTTGACAGTCTGTCTGAAACATTAAGGGGGAGCAAAGAAGAACATGGAGCATGAAGGAAGCGGAAGACAAAGTTGTGGTATGAGTCAAACCAAAGCTGGCAGGAAGTCATGGGATTCAAGAGAATGATACCATTGATGGTACCATCTTTTGACCCAAATCTCCAGACCAGAAAGAGGCTGAAGCAGCACTACTCATAGCTCAGAGCTGCGGCAGTGCTGTGTCCACAGGACAGGCAAAAAGGGCAACAGCTGCACCAGGTCCAACAGCCATCCAGGACGGACTCGTCATCCTTAATCTGTCTCTGCCTCTCTCCCGCCTGTCTCTACCGTAAACACATTCCTCGTTCTTCTCTAGTGGCTTCTTCTATAAAGACATTCCACTAACTATGTTTATTCACTAACCTGTAACCCCAAACTGAACCCTCACCACGGCACGCATTTACACTTTACCCCAGAGCTGCACAGTAAAAGCAGAACTATTCATCACGTGTGACCACAAATATAAAAATCATGATCACTTGTAGGTTTTAGAAAAGAAGGACATTTTTCTTGCAGTGAAATGTTAATTCCTTCAGTGTTGTGATATTAATAGATTTGTCATAAATGGCTACTTGTAGGAAAACTGATCACTCCTCATCAGGTGGTTAAAAAGTCAACCACCAATTAAAATAACAGACATTGAAATAAAATAAATGTTTTCAGACTTCTTTTGACCATTTTCATTTATAAAATTGACTCTTTTACTTTTACCTGTGGTGTATTATGACTTTACATCTTTAATCCCACCAGAGCTGCTGGATTAAGAAATTTACAGATCAGTATTGTACATTGTATGATGCAAGTGATATACCACACTGGAACTACCATGAGAATCCAAATGGAAAAGCATTTAATCATACTTTTCCTGAAATAATTGTGCAGCCTTATTAAATCCATTCCAACAGCCGTAGAAACACCAGCCCAGTCTTACAGTCATATGATCTGCCACTTCAGTTGCAGATGCACAGACATAACAAATGCAGCAAAGTTTGGATGATAGGTCTGGCCGCACTCTTAAAACGCTGAGCAGATGAGTAGTGTGAGGAACAAGCATATAAACGTGCACTCCCAGACTGCTCACACAGGCTACACTTACATGTCACTTATACACACTAAATTAAGCAGGTACAATACCATGAGCAGGAACACATGCAGGCAGACACAATTTAGTCGGAATAATGAAAGTTAAGACATTCCAAAGTGATGTTTAACCATGATCATGAATCACATTCTCCCAATCCTCTCTACTCTGTTTTCTCTCCGCACATCCTCTTGCTCTCCTCTTACTAAGCCATCGCCTCAAGTCTTTCAGACTTTAAATTCACTGTCAATAACCAATTGTGTTGCCCCTCCCTGCCCCTCACCCCCGCTCTTTCCCTTTGTCCGGCATTGATCGCTCGGTGTTCAAACAGCGGCTGAAAAACACAGCCTGTCACTCTTCAGGCGCGATGAGAGGGGGCACGCAGAGCGAAAAAGAGGACGGCTGAAGAGGAAGAATGGCAGCAGAGACAAACAGATGAGATGGGAGACAGAATGGGAGGAACAGCCCTGCGTATTTGGTTAAACTCTCTCTGTGTAATGTGTGTGCATATGTGTGTGTGTGTGCGTGTGTGTGTGTGTTCTGGGGCCTGTAGAGTCACACAGTTTAATTAAAACACTTTTGGATGACAGAGATAGGAGACAGATAGACAGCTTCTTTCTCTACCCCTGTCTCTCTCTGGGATAATGGAGCTGGAGGTTCAAAGTAGAACCTGTGTTTTCGGGCCAGCACACAAACATCCATCAGAGCCCAGCAGCTGGCAATTTGTGCGGAATGGAGGAATCTTAAAGACAATAACTCCTCACCGTGCAACACAGCAAGTCTTTTATTACTCTAATGACAGACAGCAGACAGCTAGAAAGCAAACACAGGCTTCTGGGTATTCTTTTCTAGAGCATACAATCGCACAAAAACACACACACGTAGACCCAGACACTAGATGACAACCTATGCTTTTACAGTACATCCTCACCCACTCTTGCTCATATATGCTAAACTCAAATGGTGTAAGTGAGTCCCTTCCGATGACTGTGTTGCGGAGCGAAGAGCGTCAGTACAGCAGTGTAACCGTGACTCGGAGTGACAGTGGATGAACAAGGCTAGAAGACAACTAGAAGGCAGGACTGCGTGGGAGAGAGATAGGAGAAATCTGGACAGAGGTGACAAGATGGGAAGACGGGGAGGCTGGCCAAAGACAGGTCAAGAGATACTAAAAGACAAGTGGAGAGGAGAGAGACGATAGAGCGCACACAGAGTGCGCACGCACACACAGATACATGCACAATGCTGGACTTCTATAATAACTGGAATGAATCACAGCAATTTCTGTCTTTGTCTCAGCCTGACTGTGAAACTGCCTCTGTTGTTCTTTCTGCCCTCTGTCTTTCTCCACCCTCTCTTTTCTCTCGCCTTTCATTCACACACACACACACACACACACACACACACACACACACACACACACACACACACACACACACACACACACTCACACACACACACACGGACAACTGTAATTTTCTTAGTCTCAGCGCCTCTAGCCAGAGTGGAGTCTAAAATGTCTGTACTTTATCATTACCTTTACAGAGTTAGTCATTACTGTGCCCTCCAGTGCCCTCGCTATCCCTACACTGCACTCAGAAGTGGGGGTAAAGAGAGCGAGAAAGAATAAAGTATAGGAAGGGGAATAGCCGAACAACAGAGAGACACTATGACAGACACATCCGCTTTCCAGTTTGGTGTCCGACATTAGGAGTGCTTTTCTTCTTTTGGCCTTCCCCCGACTCCAGTCCTCTTTACCTTCTGCCTGCTGGATTCAAAGCACTTTGCACAGCTCCAGTAGACTTCAAATGACATCCCACAGCCTTAAACACAAACATGCGTGCATAGAGAAAGAACCATAGCCCACGGCTCTGAAGCTCCACCGGTTCGCTGAGCCCACTAAGGACAAACAGCTGTGAGGACAGACAGTCAAATATGACAACACTGCTGGTGACAGAGGAAACAAGGCCAATAAATAGTGCGATCAGCAGCCATTATGTAACATTGACTGGCTAACCATATCCATCATCCTCACCCAATCTACCTCATTATCTTCATTCTTGCGAGGAAGCTCTGAGGTGGAATTGCGCACCACACACACACACAGAGGCAGGTTGAAAGAGACAGAGATGGATGGAGGGAGACTGTCTCTCCTTGCCTTTCTTAAAGGACAATTACACTGAGTGATTGATATTCAGACTGACCTCATCCTCATCAGCCTGAAAACAACTCACTACAGGAGGAAAGAGAAGGAACCAGCGAGGAGAGACGTGAAGACTGGAAAAAGCAAGTGTCGAGATTTAGAAGACGGAATTGATGGAAAAATCACTGAAGGTGTCAGTGGGACAGTCTCAGTATGTGTATGTGTGTGTGTGTGTGTGTGTGTGTGTGTGGGGGGGTGTTTTTGTGTGTGTATGTAAGTGTGTTGGCATCAGGCAGGGCATGAGGCGACATGAATGCAGGTTGGAGCGACACAGCATCACTTCTCACATCAACAAAGCCAGACGGGGTGTGAGGAGTCATGCAGTTCACCCATCTGACTGAACACGCACAAACACACACAGTCGCACAAACACAGCATAAGCAACCCTTTTGAGCGCAGACAGGGGGGAAAATTGGTCATCTTTTAATAGGATATGTCGTTAATTCACCAGTGACTAACAGACACGCCGTTATTTTCATTTCATCAGGGTAGCTGTGAGGCAACAGGAGGCCGGAAACACATTTTGACGTCCTGCTAAGAGGGACACAGATCCATCCGTGTGCTATCTTGTAAAGCCATCGACACGCTGGCCTTGAAAATTCTTGTTTGGGTATTTTGATGCTATCACCAAGACGTGCACATGCAGTGGCTCCTCATGGCTCTAAAGCCTTTGTAGTCACCATGGTGTTTCTCTAACTAATAGACTTTACCTGTCACACAGGCAGGCACACGTTTTCCCCGTCTCTAACTAACAAAATTAACGAGGTTTATATTTTATTCTATAAAATGACCCAAAAAATACACACAGTCAGATAAAAAAAGCAATATCATTTTCATTGATGTCCAGCAACAGGTCCAAGATGTGTTAGCCTAACTTAAAACTCACATTGGAAACAGAAGGAAGCAGCTAGGAAAAAAATCTTTCAAACAACTTAGATTGTATATTTTGTACTAAGCAGTTAGCTACAGTTACACATTTGAAGATTTCTCTTAAAAAAAACATTTTGTAAGTGTTCTGAGGTTGTTTTTTTTGTTTTTTTTAGTTCATTCTCTTAAGTGTGACTTAAGCTAGGCTACCATGTCCTTTATTGATGAAATTGCTGACTTCTCAATGCTAACTTTGGCCACAACAGTCCAAAATGTTGTAAAAGTTGAAGTAGCTTTTCTATTCTTTCTCCATAACTAAAGAAATCTTTAGGTAAATGTACCAAACAACTACAAATCACATAACACTTGTGAGCTGCATCTTGTTGGAAGTTCATCATAGCAGTGGAAATGTCACACCTTTGATTGCTTCCAACATGTTAATGAGGACGCCTGCAGGCTGGTTATTTCTGTGACGTGTGAAGCCTCCCCTGTTTCATCAAGACACGAGCGTAAGCGTGTAATTGATTGTCCAAGGCCTGTATGCAAGCGTGTGCGTGTAAAAAATAAAAAAAAAATATCTGTGTGAGCAAGACAAAGACAGATAAAAAATGTGTGCGAGTGTGTGTGTGTGTGTGTGTGTCTGTGTGTGTGTGTGTGTGTGTGTGCCACTGTGTGAAAAAGAAGGAGGTGACGGGAGGCTGGAAAGCAGATTGGCAGAAGGGGAAGGCCGAGTAGGTGATGGAGATACAGAGTGACAGAAATGCTTCGCTTGTCCATCCAGCATGCCCGTGTTGCAGGAGAGAGAGTGCACGCCTGAGGACACGGTCACACTCACACACGCAGACACACACACACACACACACACACACACACACATGTGCACACACAGAAAATGCAGAGGCTCGCAAGACCTCATTTACAGATCTGCTTGTAAACAGAGTGTTATCCCACACTCATAGCTGCAAGGTGTGTCACCCTAAAACCCTCGAATTGTAAATGAAGTGTGACCTGCCCTTCTTAAAAACACTCACCTTCTGTTGCTTTTTCCCCATAAGCCCTTGGTGTTACAATGAAACTTAATCAGCTGGGTTGGGGGGTATGCCATGGGGGAAACACACATGTAAACATGTTACCTAACCACATAGTTTCAGATAGTAAATATCCTAGCCCAATGACAGAATGCCAGTCAGTAGTGTTTTTACTGATTACTGGAGTGTTGCAGAATTTTGTGTCTGTTTTGCATGGACCCAAACTGTGTGCGTGAGAGGTGTGGCGGGCGTGTTTGTAACCGACTTTGGATTATATTTACCCACCGTGTATATATAAGGGACAGCCAACGCAAAGTGAGATTCTGTGACTGTTTTTGAATGTGTGGGTGAGTGTGACTGCGAGAGTGGGAGCGCTAAGAGGATTTGCGCTTATGTTGTAGCTGCTGTGAGCCCACTGCTGCTACTGGTGCATTTGAATAGACAGAGGAAGAGAAAGGGGGGGGGGGGGCTACATCGTGGCTGAAAGTGTGCTCTATCACAGCTAGGGGGCGCCACCCCCCACAGAGCTCATTAATCATAGCCCATCAAAAAGTGGCCCTGTACTGTTTGTGTGTGCCCCGACGACCACCTACTGCATGGGAACACAGGCGTACACAAGCAGCACTATCAATCACTATCAGAGGTGGAGAGAGAGAGGGCGAGAGAGGGGTGAGGATACAGGGAGAGAGAGAGAGGGAGAGAGAGAGAGAGAGAGAGAGAGAGAGAGAGAGAGAGAGAGAGAGAGAGAGAGAGGAAGGGAGGTTGGGAGAGGAGACGAGTGGGTGAGACAATGTTGTTTTCCTATTATCCTCTCGAAATTACAGACCAATGTCACAACTATTACTTGGAGGTCAAACTCATATGGTAGAGAGAGACTCTTCCCCTTCCTGTGTGTGTGTGTATGTGTTGAGTGTAAGGCGCCACTGCTTGTCTGCTCCGCCACTGCGCAGCTGCTTGATGAGAGTTGCGCAAATCTACCCAGAGTGGCTGGTTGCCATGGTGGGTATTCACATGGAGCCGGCTCCTCTAGAGGCCTGAAGTCTACACAGCCATTTAACTATGGTGCATGCACACATGCATCTTGTCTGCAGTCTGTCTCCGTCTCTGTATCGCTTCTTCTTTTGCCATCTCACTTCCTCCATTTGGAAGTCTTGTTGAAAACGTGTCCTTCTCAATCACTGATTGTCTCACTGTGACTGTGAGTGTGCGTGTGTGTGCATGTACGTATGGTGAATAGGTGAGCAGTACAGTGGGACGAGTGTTTGGAAGCTGGGGCCGTTTAAATGGCAGTAATTACATGAGAAGATGAGCTGCATTCCTTCCTGAGGGCAGGCTGATTACAGGCCTCTCCTCTCTGGGCCCCTGTAATTACCCCACTCTACCCTGCCCCCCTCCCTCCCTCCCCACTCCTCACCCCCATGCCTCACCCTCCATCCCACTGTACTTGCATCGGCTGCGCTCTGTTACAGCGGGCTACAGACAAGTTGGCCCCCCTCCTCCTGTCCTCTGATCCACCTCTCTCCCAACTTCTGCAACACTCCACCTCCCCTTCCCCTCACCAGGTCACTCTTCTGTCCTCTCTCATTGCTCCTCGAACTGATTGCTACTCACACACGCACGCACAGACTCATACTTAGAGACCACTCAGAGGACAAATAGCAGATGTGGCGTCACGCACATAGTGCGCTCTGCCTCCATGTTTTCTCTAAAGATCTCTCATTAAGAGACATTAAATTGTATCATGAATCTTTTCTTTGAATTCCTAAAAAACAGGACAGGTTTCTGGATTATGCATATGATGCATAATGTGCTTTCAGCAAAGTTCTTGATGATGACTGCTCCTACTACAACTGCAGGTGTATTTATGTATGTGCAAAGGTTTGTAGGTAGGAGGGGAGCTGTCACATGCCATTCAATACTGATGGCCACTCCTGGCGACAAGACTTGAGGGCTCCTGCCTTACAGGTAAATCCCTGCTTACTCCCACCCAATTTTCTGTCTCCTTCTCACAAACAAAGACAGACAAAGTAAGGGTGGGGTTGCGTACATGACCTCACACATACACAAACCTCAACAAAACCAGTAAGTCCACCCCAGTCAGGGATTCCGGTAACACTGGAGACCCACAGACAGTCAAATTACATGTCCTCCCCCCAAACACCCTTAATTGTTGCACAAACCAACAGTCTGAGTCCCTGCTACCCTGTCATTTGTGTTCAAGCACATATTCAGTGTGGTGCTCATTTACAGTTTGTCTATTAAAGATTTCAAAACTCCAAGACGCTCGCTTTGCTTAAAACGTTCCCTCTCGTTGGAGATATTGTCTCTTGGTACTTTCATATGATAAAGTGTCGAGTCAAGAGGCACGAACTGCGACTGTGAGACGAGTCAGCAAAAGGCGTCACAACATATGTGTTTTTCTATTATTTGATATGACAACTATGGCTCCCCGGTGGCAGGGAGACGACCGGATCAAACTTCCTGTACAAATCACATCAGACACCATGAGCAGGTGATAACGAAGAAAGAGAATGTTGGGGGAGTTAGGCGCTGAAGAAAAAAAAAGAGAGAACTAAAACATCACACGGGGAAGACAGATGGATTAAAAATAAAAAGTCCTGATTTCTTCGAGCATTATGAAGACAGAGAGCAGGAGGAAGGGAGACAGAAATAGAGCTAGTCGGTGGGGGGGACAAGAAAATGGGAGATAGAGGGGTAAGTACAGGTAACCTAGCTAATGTAAGGTGATGATGGAGGGAGACGGGGAGGAGGAGGGAGATTAATGACAAGGCTCTAAGCTTCACTGTAAGTGGGTAGCCATGCTGGAGAGGAAGTAAGCAAGGAAGGAGGATGTGTGTATGGAAAGAGCAGGGGAGAAAGAGATGGAGACAGGGAAACACTCCCTGGGTGCAGATCAAGTGCAACTCATGATTGGCCCGAGTATGTGTGTGTATGTGTGTGTGAGTACTGTGGGCATTGGCTATGGTTGCCACGATTGCCAGCGCTATTAGAGATGCCTGCTGCTGTAATGTGTTGTGACAGGGGCTGATTCTTGTGACTAACTGCTTTGGCAGGAGAGCTCCTCTGTCATGCTAATGAACAGATGAGGAGATGAGCCGGATTGACAGCGGAATCGACGGGCCGCGTGCATGACTTCTCATACACAGGCAATCCTCAAACAGAGGGTTAGGCAGTGTGCACGAAGACAAGAGCAGACCTCGCTGTCATGAATTTGTACGCCACATGACACACCCATGCAGACATTCCCACTCACAAGAAAGCTACCAAGCCAGTGTGACAGAGGCAGCGACACACGGACAAACAATAAAAAAAGACAACACACATGTGCATGCAGAGACGCATGATCAGGCCTCACACAAACACAGCGGGGGTTGGCGTCACTCTGTTCCTTCATTGCGTCCCCTTGCATCAGAGAAATCCCTAGATATGCAGTACACAACAAGCAACATGCTGTAGGCCAGCCTCTGTATATATGTGTGTGTGAGAGAGATATGGGTTGTAAGCTTTGTGTATTTGGTCCAAAAAAATGTGAAATAGAGCATTCAAGCGTTCAGTGAATGAACGTTTGAAATGATCCACTGCTATTCGAAATAGAGGCTACAAGCAAGAACATCTGTAAAACTTCCTAGAGAATTAAAATAAAATCAAAAATAACGATAATTATGTCAAATTCTTGAAATGAATAAACAAAGCTCGGATGACAGTGTTAATGGGAACACTTTATAAACAAGCCTGATCTTAACAAGATATTCTAAACTAAGAATGAGAAAGATAGAGAAAGAAATAGACAGATAGGGAGAAGAGACAGAGAGGCAGACAAGGCACAGAAAAGATTAGGGCACTAATAGGCAGAAAATCCATGTTGGAAGAGATAGATGACGAGAGGTGATGTGGCGATAGCAGAGGAGGACAAATGGAGAGGCAGAAAATAGAGGTGAGATTCAATCTCCTCACCCTGCAGAATGTCGGGGTCTTGTAAGCAAAAGTAGTCCTGTGCAGAAGCTAATGGCTGTTTTATCCCTTTGATCTTTTTCCTTCACTCCCTTTATACCTCGCTTCATCATTCTCTCAAAATAAATTTCCCTCCCTGCCTCAACTCGGACACACTTGTTCAAATCAGGCCAAAGGAGAAAGAAGACGTTTCCATCCGAACCTTTTGTTTCAATGAACCAAATCTGATTCTCATCTGCTTGTTTGTTATCCTATTTCAAATTATAAGTCACAAATCTTTACATTTTCAAAAACAGGGGTTCATTTTTGTTTTTTTCCATTCCACCGACAAGCAAAATGAAAATCGATACCCACTGGAAGTCAAACTTTAGAAGGAAATGTGCAGTTTAAGATAGGAACTAAAAACACCACACTCTTTGACTGCCACATAACCTCAGTGCAGTGCGGCACCAAAACATAAAAGTAATAACTAAGAGCACAAGCATCTCACAGACTATCACTTCAGGCCAGGCCAACTTTTTTTTTATTTATCTCGAAATCTCAGATGCTAACAGATTGTGAAACAGTGAGAACTGGTATCGCTGCATTGCACAAAGCCACTGGTAGAACCGCTGTAAACTTATCTGCAACCTGGACGGCTCGTGTATCTCCGCTCTGCTCTACAAATGTAAATCTTGTTATGTTTTAGGTCAAAATATTGGTTTCTATCTCCTGTGTGATGAGTCAGCACTCGTGCATCAATCATTCATGAGGCTTTGGTTCCTGCCTGATGTCAAAGTTTTTCGCTGTTCTTCACTGCAGCTACTGGAACGTGTCCTTGACCCGGGGACAGGATGGGGATTGGGCTGGAACGGAAAAAGAGGACATCCCAGAGCCTCGGGCCAGTACCAGTATGACTGGACTGGCAGGAATGGCGTTGATGGAGAGCCGTGATGAAGAGAGCATGACGAAAATCCCCTTGGCGTAGACAAATAAAAAAAGCTTATGTGAATGAGCGAGAAAACGTGCTTGCGTATGTGGGAATAAGCTGAAGCAGGGAGAGATGGATGGATGGATGGATCGAAGGAGAGGCAGAGTGTCACCCGCCAGACGCCCAGGGACAACACAGACTGATGGTGACACTGAGTGGCCGCAGTGTGTGACACTGTGACAATAATGATGAGAGACTCTTTCCTGATCTCTCAGGCTTCTTCTTCGCCTCTCCCTCTCTTCTCCTTGTGTCACCCCCTGCAGAGGGCTGATGCTTTGATCCACACCCTCCACGTGTGTCCTCCTCTGGCCAGGGTCAAAAATTGCATTGGCACGCAATATCTCACAATCCTTCAAACCCCACTCATGTGGAAGTCAGAAAAAAGTCATATTTTCTCTCCTAGTGTACACTAGGAGAGAAAATATTCATAAAGTCATCAAAAGAAAAAAAAGATGTTTTGCAGGTTTTTATTAACTCCACCAGGCATAAGCATGGGGTGTGTATGTATCCTTGTATCGATCTGTCCTAGCATACTACTGGAACCATCAGCCATGGATTATTTGTGCACATTTATAACTGTATGCTCAAGGACCTCTCCTGGTTGCAGAGATACACATTTTCTGACAAACCTTGAAAAATACATTTTATTGACTGCTTACATTTTTTTCACATTGCAGTTATGGTGGCACTGCAGTAAGTGCTTCACCATGTGCTCCCTGGTGAAGATCTGCACTCCACAGAGCAGTGCACTTTTCTACTTAAGTACTGTCATCTAAAAAAGCTGTTTGGGTGTAAGGTGTGACGAAGGCAAAATAGTAGAGATACATCCATGTTGTGAAGAGACAGAAAGAAAATAAGTATAAGCAAGTTCCAGCACATTATGATAGAGTCTATAGCTATGCTTGTGACTGAGGTTGAACTGAGGTGTTGAGCTGAATGCAAACATCAGCATGCTAATATTGGAACGCCATTAGTTTCGCAGGTATTTGGTCATAAACCAAAGAATTGGACACATTGATGGCTGGATGAAAAGCTGGATATTACAATTCATCCTGGATGGACATAAATGTTTGTGCTTAATTTCATGAAAATCTATCCAATAGTTGTCAAGACATTTCTCAAATTGGTGGCACTAGAAGAAAAGGGATCTCCAATATCAGTAGGATTCATCCTCTGAACACATCAACGCAAAAATTCACAACAATAAAATAGTTTCTGAAATATTCTGGGCCAAATGTGGTAGAAATCAATGGATTCACATTAGCAAAGGTGTAATTTCACATATTTCTGGTGCTTGTCCCCTTACCCTGGGTCTGTGCCAGTGGAGAAAGGGGGCACATGGCCGCGGCTCCAGTGGACAGCAGGACATTAACTCTCTGTCCCAGATCCTAATGGCTTTGGCCCACTGAACCTCTGGCAAACCCAAGGCAGCCCAGAGTCACGACTCCTCCCCTGCACTGCCTCCCAACAGAATTGTTGTGTTTACATTGTACATTTTTTTGACCCGTGCACTCGTGTATGTTTTCAGTGTGGTCCTTGGTGTGTGTGGCCCGACTAGTCACTCAGTGCTCTCTCTCCTCCTCTGTCTCTCTCTCTCTCTCTCTCTCTGGCTTCACCCAGCCGAAGCCATGGCAGCAGTGCTGGTTAAGAGGTTTGTGTATCCCATTAGGATGATGAAGAGGCCTTTCATCAGTACGCTCCCTCCGGCCAGGCGCTGACAGGAGCTTTACTTCGACAAGCCTCTCAAACACACCGCTCGACATGAGACAGCACCCACCAAAGAGGTCCGCAGGCGGTACACATACTCACTGACAAACACCACTGCTTCTTGCACAGTACACACACACAGACTCTGAGCAAAGAGAAAAAGGAAGACCGGGACATTTTGTTGCTAACTTTTCACTTTCAATCTTATATCCATTTCTAACATTAGCCAATAGAGTTCAGTGTACTAGGAGGGGAGACAAGAGGAGGCTGAAGAGGAATAAAGGTCTCGACTAATTCTGACTCGGTACTCTGATCTATTTTTAATCAGTGTCACACGAGGACTAATAGTGTAACGGCCGTGCAGGGCTCCGTCCAGATGGGCAAAGTAATTTTTCAGGGGGGGTGGGAGTGGGAGGAAGAAGACAGAACGTGAGGACAGAAGAGGAAAAGGAGACAGGAATAGAGAGGAAGAAGACAAAGATAGAGGGAGGGTACAAGCGAGAGAGGAAAAGAGCGAATAAGAGAGACAAAGATTGATAAAGACAGAGCGGGAGAGAGAACAGGAGACAGAGAAGCCACAGGAGCCAAGATGACCTGGATTCATAGGACCAGTATTGATTACTTGAGGATGAAAAGCCAAAGAAAGAGCTCTGCTTAGAGACTAGATAAATGAACTCACACAGAGAAATGGAAAGACAGAACTGGGTGAAAGTACCAAACAAAATGCACACACCTGGAGTCTTACTATTGTTGCTGCTTTGCCTTAAATCTGACAAGGTGGAAGTAAGTCGGCTGCCTAATCCATTGCTATGACGGATAATACAGTCTGACAGATAAAGAAGTATGACAGGTAGGCTCCACACAAACAGCATTAACAAGTGCACTCATGCAGCATATGGGAGACTACATGATCTGATTAGATTTTACTCTGCGTGGGATTTATGGGGCAATCTATGGAATGTGCACAGATGATGTATGGGGGTTTGAAAGCACACACACGTGCAAACAGGCTATACCCAAACCTCCAATTTGTAGACTGGATTACTTTGCTTCACGTAGCCTAGATTAATTTTGTATAATCGCTTTGAGAATTCTGAGCTTAAAGCGCTGATGCCGCACAAAGATGCATCGTCAAAGACTTATGGTATAATAAAATGAAACACAGGTAGCACATAAACGCCAAACAGTATGCTCTCCTCAGCTCCACATAAGCTTTTTTCCTGAACGTACCGGTGCTTATGCTTCTTCCCATTTCAGATAGTTGCCCTGCAAAATTACAAAAACTTGAAATGAAATGGTGTAGAAATGATATCTATGTTTTACTGCCAGTAATCAGCAAAACACCACAGTGACAAACACCAAAACCAACAACATTAGCATTGGTTTTGAGTCACATTTCTAGCAACCTGATCAAAATTCAATTTTATCTCAGTTTTGGTCTCCACCACCAAGGAAAATACTTAGCTTTTTAGCCTCTAAATACTAATATGCTCATAAGTAACTTTGTCTGTCTGCAGTTTGGTTCTGGGTCGGTAGCGCAGTGTGTTCATTTTTTATGTCTTTTAAGCATACTGAGGCTGCAGCTGCCCTGACTCCTCTCAGTAAATCAAGTTATCATTTCCAGACTCTGGAACAGAACTGTTCAACTGCTCAACTAGCATTAGTGTTAGCACTGGCATGTGCTTCCTTATTCAGAAGCTGCATTCACTCACTGGTTCCCTAAAATACTGTTAAATGTCTGGGCTTAGCTTGAGAGTGGAAGGTAACAGGTCACATAGTTATATTCCTTTAGTGAACATCTAGAAGAAAAAGATGGTTGGCCATAATCTAAGTTGAACTTACCTTAAATTATTCCTTTCGAACATTAAACATAGCCTGATAGGTGATTTTAACGACCAGCGTTCTGTTTTTCTCAGCTGCTTTGTTGCTGCTTCTTGTCTAATTTTCAGTTCTTATAAAAGTAGTGACCAATTAACTTGACACCACAGGTGACTTAGCCCAACTAGCAACACAAACACATTGATTTTTATAGAGTTCAGAGTATGCAGGTGTTGAAACAATAACAAGACTAAATTTTCTCATTTCTTTCCTGAGATCTCTCTCTGAGTCTCTTGGTTCAGCCTTAATAATAATAACGATTACCCACAGAGCAACAACAGTGCAGCCTTGAATGGTCTTACTGTGCTGGAAAGTGTCAGAATAGAACCGTTTGACCCTCATATGGCTGCGGTCACTTAGGTCATTTGTGAAGCACAATGGCAGGCTGCAAACATAAAGGTGTTTATATCTTTCCCACAATTTACAATCTATTCAGCATGACTGACTTCACAACTTCCATTTTCCACAACAACAAAGAGCCAGCTTTAAGTGTGAGTCAGTGTGTGCAGCGGGTGAAAAGAATGTAGTGGAGAACACACAGGTGAGCGTTTGGGTGGCCAACCAGATTAGAGAAATCATGTAAGATACACAACGTTATTAGGCCTGTTTGAATAGTTAACACGCTAGCACCAGACTAAAAAGCAAACAGCAAATGATTGATGTGAATAAAATGAGACTCTGTGTGTGCCGCTTCTCTGCAAATACGTTTATGTCAGACAACGCAGCTTTTTCAGCTCTACAGCATACTGGAGTTAATAACATTTGGTATTCATGTTGGGGTTTCTGATATAATATCTCACACTACTGCCCTCATAACATCCATCCAGTGCAAATTGGTAGGTCAGAGGTCACAGCCCTCTGTTAACTCCATATCCCAGGCTTCACTGCACATATTATAATTCCTAGATGGTTTTGCTGTGCCAAGACCTCACGCTACACTGATAAAACAAGCACAGGTATCAGGGCTGAATGCACACGCCTATAAAATGTCTCTTGGCCTTTGCCACGGCCTCACCTTTTTGTGACCCTCAACCTTGCCACCACCTCCACCCGCGACAGGCTCCTCACAGGTGTCCCCACTCTAATCCAGAGCATAATTATTCTGCATACATGAGTAGAAAAACAACAGATCACGATCCCACTTTAATTACCTGACACTGAGATTCGCTACTGTGTTTTCTCCCCATGAAATATTATAGCATGCACAGCCAAACTACTAAACTACTAAAAGTACAAGCACATTAATATACATTACACAGCCTCTAATCATTTTTAACGGCTGCGGAGACACTGAAAATGATCAGTGAAGCACATAAAAAGCAGGAAAGATGGGCACAAAGATACAGGGAAGCAAAGTGGACAAGGTGAAGTGTGGCTACCTGTGTACTTAATGAATGTGAAGATGAAAAAGAGAGAAAGTTAGCTGAGCAGAAGAGGCAATTTTGGACTGCATGAAATTCATCATGCCGTCTTCTCTTAGACTCATCATGTTCTGAGGTTGTCTGTATAACAAGCTGTGAAGATCAATAGCATCCATTTACTGAGGAGCAGCTCATCTAATCATTTGGCACTCAGCTGTCCACAGAAGGAGCTGCAACATACACCTGGGCCTCTGGAGGAGAACAGAGTAATGAAATGTACACTGTAGGCCTGGTCCATCTTCAAGTTTCCAACAGCTAGCACAAACACAGCCCCCATGCCTTACTTTCTTCATCTCCTCCACCTCCACATATGAACAATAAAGCTTCACCTCCTGCTCCCTTCTTTGCTCCTTCTTACACACATGCCCAGCCACATAGATCTGGCTAAAATTGCACACCATGATGGTCCATTAGGAATCTGAAGAGTGTGTGGCACAGAGACCAAAATATCCCCAGCACTCTGTCTCTCTCTCCAACTCATTGACTGAGTGCCTTTGGGTAACATAGAAGCACTCCTTGTCCCTTGTCCCCTCCCCATTGCAATTCTATAATTCATCTAAATTGAGAAAAACAAGCATGCAAAGCGGAGCACTGAAAGGACGTCAAGTGCGGGTCGTGTATATACTGGGAACGAGGGACTTAATGTATGTTTTGCATCTGTGAAAGGTTAACATAGGTGCTTACCGTTGCAAAAAATGTGTTCGCCTATCTCCCTTCTTGGTGCAGATTTACTTATTAGAGGGTAATTAATGGGGTTGAAAACAAAGCAGTAACATACATATAAAACCGGAGTTGACTTTATGTAATGATTCAGTGTCATTTAGCTGAAATGTCACAACGGCTAAATAAATGATAAGAAGCAATAAGGGAATGGAGTAAAAAACACTGAAAATGAGGCCGTCTGTGCTACAAACGGAATGTATTTTTTTCATTCCGTATTCAATTTTTACGCACATACTGTAATTTATTCGGGGGGTTCTCTGGTTCAGATTACCAAGCTCAGAGACAGAGGTAAAAAGGCAGATGGCGTTTAAACACTATCTTGAAAATTCAGAATAAGTATGACATCTGAATACCAAATTGTTGAGAAACTTTCAAGCCAATATGGCAGCTCCAATACAGATGGAGCCCCAGATTTAGTTGTACGCATACAGACTTTTGCTTCAGGTAATTAGCAGATAATTCAGCCTTTTGTTCTGTTTATGGCTGCTGGAAGTTAAAAGCAAACTAAATGGTTGGCAAAGGCAAAAAATGCGTTTCAGTATACTGTTTAACATTTATGAATTACAATACCCCTTCTGTTCTAATGGAAGATCAATGCAGGATGAAAGGGGGATTTCTACATGTGCTGCCACTGTACTGAGCGTGCACTCAGTCCAGTTTTATTTGAAACTACATGTTTTTTAAATATGCAATACTGTATCATTTGTGTTTGCTTTTATTTTTTTCATCCACTTTCCAGAGCCTGTGCTATCTAGGGCAGTGGTCAACAGTTTTAATCAATTTTCCAAACACAGGATCGCTACGGCAGGCAGGAAATCTCAGTAGGACAGTAGGGAATGGACATAGCAATAATAATAACACAAAATCTAATCTGAATTATGGTCTAAAGAGATTAGGTCAGAGTAATCCCCAGAATAAACATAAAAGGGGAGGAGGGGAGGCCGCTTGTGATCAAATGCGGGGAGGGGGGCTGCATTGCCTGTGTGTTTTTATTCCTGGTGGTGGGATTTGTGTAAGGTTGTGTCTGATTTGGGGCGTATGAGTGGTGTGGGTGTTTATTTTGGGAAATGAGAGTATGTCTGAGGCTCAGAGAGTTGCTATTATTAAAGTAGAATAAAATGCTTCCTACTGCCTGCGCAAACAAAAAGAGATTCCCCCAGTGTGACAGATTCCTGAACATCTTCAGTCACAAAGCCAGATGGAGTACATTCAGATTCAGATTTATTAAAACATATCTCCACCCAGTTAGACAGAAACCCATAAAAACCATCAAACTCATTATCCATTCTGGGTGTTTTAACAGTGCAAACATCGCGGCCCAGCCTTCTTGAAACAAGAAAGATGCAAAAAATGGCAGGAAATGAGACTAAATAAGACAGTGTGTCTTTGATATCCCATCACCTGCTTTTACTCAGAGCAGTAACAATTTTCTGAATGCACATATGACATAATTTGAGTAAGTACAGGGTAAAGTTTTAGTTCATAACAGTGTCACACTGTTTTATGCTCTTTGAAGAGGACACAGGACTTTTTCAAATCAGAAATTGTGATGTATATCACATATATACATATATATATATATATATATATATATATATATATATATATATGTTAATTTGTAAAATTTAAAGGTGTTTGTGGGTGGATTAACTTTGGATAGAAGCTAGCTTCAGTGTTTGTGTTAAGCTAAGCTAACCACAGCTGACTCATATTTTGTGTACATGTCACAGTGTTATTGATCTTCTCTAACTCCCAGCAAGAAAGTAAATGAATGTGTTTCCCAAAATGAACTATTTCTTTGATACCAGCCGCTAGAGACACTACGCATTTCACAGCTCCCAACTGTGATTTTTACTTATTTACTGCTGGGTCTCTGCTCTGGCTTTTTCAGTGCTGATTCTGTGTGGCGAGAGGTTCAGGGATCAGAGTGGACAGAGCCAGGGCAGACCTCGAGGTCACCGGCTGCCTTTCTGCTGAGCAGACTATTGTTCAGCAGCTGCATGGGCGCACCACTCCAGGTCTATTCAGAGTCTATTCAGCAGCTTCAGCTAAGTGCAATAGAAGACCCTGGTCTATTGTCTGACGCCAAGTCTGTTTGAGCTGCACCAGAATGCTCACTTCATCTCCCAGTGAGTTCAGAGACACAGTTAAGTTTCAACGAATGGGGGCGGATTTACACGAGTAAAAAGACACGTTAAACACATTCAGGCCAACTCCGGCTCAAACAGAGAGCTGCTTGACCTCATGTGACCTTTGCAGAATGTCAAACCACACTGTATGACCTCTGTTTGCTTCCCTCAACACAACACTCACACATGCATTTAGATACAAACAGAGAAGAGGGGCTAAAGGACAAGAGAAAAAAAGAAAAAGAAATGTTAATTTCATCCAACACTTGTCCACTAGATCCATGACAACTAACCTTTAGTGGCAACACCTGTTGTGTATTCCTGTAAACGTGTCATGTCAGCTAGCTTTATTTGCATTTCTCCTCTGCTGTGTGGATGAAATAAGAAGAAATAAAAACATTATTATGGAAAATGGATAACAAGAGACCGGTGGCATTGCTAGCAAGTTAGCTATTCCCAAAGTATTGGGTAAGTGTATGATCATGCACACAAAATGGCCATATCACACTCAGTAAAAAAGCCATCTGGAGGCATCAGCACTTCTGTGAGCAGAATTAAGTCAGAGTGCAATGACTTTTTCGTTTAAAGTGCCTCCAAAGAGCCCCATTATTACCTTCCCAGAATGCAAATGTGCTTTGGGCCAATTAGAGGTTGAGCCAATACCAATGTAAGGCCATAAAAACCCGCCCTTCCATAATCATTCAGCAATATGACTCATGGGCAAGATTGGAACACCGGCCTGTAAATGTGTCACGATTATGATTCCGTGCTTAAAATGAATGGAGGCGCTGTGTATTTCATTCCCACGGTGCTGGAGCCGAGCCATGCATATGCTAGTGTCAGAGCGTCTAATGAAATAAATAGACGTGTGGTAGTACTTATTAGGCATCCATAAGTGGCAGGTAAAGACAAGGGCCCAGTGGTGGATCAAAGGCAGTTAAATGTCTCTTTTTAGATCTCCACCTATCAAGAGGTATTTAGGGGGAGAGGGGCTGCTTTTTTGTTTGTGGAGACAGACGCCCTCATCCAGGATCTCTCTGTGTAATTACACGCCACAGAAGACCTTCATTCCTCTCTTCACAGAGAGAGATGAAAGACGAGAGAGACAGGGGCATGTAATCGCTCCTCTGACTGAAAGAGGGGGAGAGGAGGTGAGGGACACAGAGAATAGAAGGACAAAAGGATGGTGAGTGGTGGTGGGGTTTTAATAAACCTCTTCTGTCTCTTGTTTACAGAGTCTCTCCTACCTCTATCTCCCTCTCTCACTCACACACTCACACACACACACACACACACACATGCACAGAGGCTATCTTTGACTGAGTCTTTCATTATTCTCAGAGTTGTTCGTTCTTCGCCTCAGGACAGATGTGTAAATTGTTGTGCTAATGTAAGGCCCACTGCTGAGAGCTTTAGAGAGAAGTAGATTTACAGACTCCACACCACAGTATAACTGTCACTCACATACTCACACTCGCAAGAGCATAAAGAAGGATGCCGTAAGCGACAGCGTTTCAGCACAAACACTCACCCACCAGACCATGGGCACACATGCAGGTGTACGTACACACATACACACACATTCTGGTACTGACGGAGACGTGGGTGGACATTGATATGCACACGTAAATGCTCTATTTCCTTTTTCCATTCATACTCTCCATAAGTCTAACAAGAAGACATCGCATCTCATCACAAAGAGCTCAAGAGCAGCAGTGAAGTTCCAATCTGTCCCTGTTCCACTGTAAAACTCCAATATTTTTCCATTACAGCCTTTATTTACTCTAAAGGGCACAGGGGGCAATACACCGGAAAGGCACCTGTTAATGATCTCCCTTTGCTTCAGAGGTTAAGCCGAGCTGGTAATCTGAGGGATCTTTGTGTTGTTTTTTAATAGTTCGGCAACATCTGTTGTTTGGAAGCAGCAAAGTGCTCACCATACAATTGAGAATAATGTGAGAAAAGGGGGGATGATAAAACATTGGCAAAAATCATCAGGCAGGAATCGTACCAAGGACATCACAATATACAGAAGTATTGATAGAAAATTAAGCAACCACAATTATTATTATTATTTATTATTTAAAGGAACATTTTTGGAAATATACGTTTTGCTTTCTTGCTGAAAAGATTAATAAGACTCATATCTGTACACTAAATATGGAGCTACAGCCAGCAGTTGGCTAGCTTGTCACAAAGACTGGAAACGGGGGGGGGGGCTAGTCTAGTTCTGTCCAATGGTTTAAAAAAATCCACCAAACAGTATCTGTAAAGCTCATTGATTAACATATTTAATTTGTCCTTTGTTCGTACAAAGAGCTTAGTGTAAGCTTATATTCAGAACTACTTCTTGTGCCTATTTCTAACTGACTGCTGGCTGAATCGACATATTTACCGTACAGTCTCCAAAGTGATATCAATCTTCTCACCTAACTCTCGGTAAGAGTGAATGAGTGTATTTCTTAAAATGTTGAAACACCTTGATGAGCATTTTTCACTATCTTCTGATATTTAACAGACTTAGATCTTACAAAAATGATTGTTACTGTATTCATATGGTTTTAAACTCCCCCCCCCTGTTTTCTAACTCCTGATCACATTTCTGCAAAGCCTGCATGAGAGTGGGTGACTGAGTACTCCTCTGTCTGTCTGTCTCACTGATGGCGCCGAGGCCTCTGAGGGGTTCCAAACAACCCATCTGCCCAGGAATCTGCCAGTCCGTCTGTCTGTCTGTCTGGCTCTCCACAGGTATGTCTATCTGTCCCTGCATGATGCATGTTTCTTTTATTAAGTCGTGGAAGTGAGAGGGCAGGGGCTGGCTGCAGCGTGAAGGTTGAAGCTATAGATGAGAGACACCGCTCAGTGTTTAATGACCCTCTATAACTATACCAATTCATCTCTCTCGGCAGAGCACTGAAATGTCATGGAAATGGTGCTCTGCTCAAGATATTGCATCACGCTAAATCATAACTCAGCCGGCACTAGTATGATTACCTGAAACATGTTTCTCCTGCTGCTTTTCATGCATAAAAAAGCTTCCTCTGACACAAAATGACAGAAGAAATGCTTCAGTACAGATTAATCTGGTAACAGTTTGATGTCAGATTGCGCATAAAACCAAAGTGTGTCAGTCGCTGCAACACTTCCACCTATCAAGCAGAAAGTTGGAGCTCATATCCCTGATCGATAAACATCTATATGGCTTTCCTTTGCCTGCATGAGGTGCTTTCTCTACCTGCTGTACCTACACACACACACACACACAGAAATGCACACACACCAACTCTTGTTGCTGAGAGCATAGGAAGCAAGTGAAGCTGAGCAACAGCAGCGGCAGAGCAGAGACACCCAGACTTAATGAACCCTCACCAGTCAGCATGGCTGTCCATCTGCTTTCATAATCCCTATAAACAGCAGGCCACGGGCACTGCCCAACCAGCTACACACGCACGCACACACACACACACACACACACATACACACACACACACACACACACACACACACACACACACACACACAGAGCATATCGTCATCCTAAATATCCTATGTGAAGAATGAGGTCTGTATATGTGCTTTATGTGTGTGTGTAGGATTGGGTGTTTGCAGGGGGTGGTGGGTGGGGGGTATTGGTCTGATGTGCCCATTATAATGCTTGTGTGCCTTAGCTCAGCTCACCAGCTAATCTAAGCGAAGTGGCGAGGAGAGGTGAGCACGAGGTCGGCTGCAGAGCCCATCTGGTCAGCAGCAGGTAAGAGGCTTGAAACACACACCCGCTGACACACTTGATGCGCGTCTGAGCTCATACACTTAAATCTAACCTTAATTACATGCAGGTACATCTGCCACATTAGACCAGACCTCGTGACACTACTTCACACATGGCGCTCATTTAAAATGATTCCTAACTCTTCAGCGACGGATGCCTGGTGGCATTTTGTAGCGTATGCCGCGTGCACCTGGCATGGTGAATGAACCAGGAGGATAAAACAGGTTTCCTCCTGTGCAATCAGAACGGCTGCCAGAGCGAGAAAAATGGGTGTGTGTGTGTGTGCGAGCGATGTGCTGATTGAGACCGGGAGTGTGACCCCACTGTGACCCATGCAGAAAAGGGAGTAATACCTAAGTAATACGGCTGGATTCCCATCAGTGCGCGCCCAACACACATACACACACTCACGCCAAACACACAGACCGAGCCAAGAAGAGCCTGTCAGCTCTTGATTAAGACCTGCATCCAAAGCGAGAACAGAATCTTTACTGTGTGTTTAGAGGCTCCAAGTCAAAGTACGAATTAAGTCGTGGAGCTGAAGAAGGGGTGGTGGAATTAAAGGGTGGATGAGGACAGATCTCATTCTTTCACTCTTCCTCTTCACTGTGGTCGTGATCCAAGAGTGTCTGAGTGGAAACAGGGATTCCTGCCCCTACTGTGTGTGTTTGTATGTGAATGCATATGTTTTGAGGATGAAACCAGGTACTGCGAGACAAAACAGGAAACATGGAAAGGAAAGGAAAGCAAAGGAGAAGGATAGGAAGACAGGACAGAAAGGAAAGGTCAGGATGCGCCCTTATTGACCTCTGATTAAGTGCCAATCACAGCTCTATTACTGACAGGGGCAATGAGCTTAAGAGCAAACATGGTGCTTTAACTCCACGTCAGTCACTATATTAAATAACACAGCAGCACACTGTGGACGTGCAGTCAATCACACAAAACCCACCAAGCCCTCCCTTCCCCTCCGGCCCCCTCTCCACGCACAAATACACTCAGCGAACATCATTTGCCTTGATTTAAAACACAAGGGAGGGAAAAAAATTGTAAGTTGTTTGAAAGTCCTGCTGTTGCCTAGCTGCCTGCCATGCAGACAGAAGGACGCAGGATCATTTCCGTTCCCTCACTCAGCCGGAGATATGCACACGTTCGCTCAATACGCCCGTCTCTCCGGGGAGGTCTGTGTGTCATTCCCCCACTTTAGACACACCAGCTGCTCAGTGTGTGCTTTGCAGTGTTAAGAGCCCCTTCCCACCTCGCACAAGACCCCAGTGGCACCCACATCCACTTACACACATGTATGACAAAGCTCCCCTCCTTTACCTACCCCATGACAACTCAAACACCCCCCACATTCATAAGTACCCTGAGGGCAGATGGGACCCTAATAAGCGTTACATTCATAGAAATGGGATTCTTCACAGTGCCTTCTAAAGAGCAATTCCCAAACTCCACCAGTGAGCTCGTTGGGGGGGAAAAAAAAGATGTAGTGAGATATGGATGACAGAGGTTGGTATATGTGAGACTATAAAGCTATAAATACGCCTGATGAGACTATCAAGAGATTGAAGGAATAGGAAGAGGAAATGGGGACAAGTGGAGGAAATTTATTAATGGTGGGTGTGGGGGAATGTAGCTTTATATGCCAAATTCATAAAAGGAAGTCAGAATAACACTGCCGCTGCTTTCTCTAATGCAGCACATTTCCTCTCCTGATGGAAAGTGTATTATTAACACTCTTTAAGCAGAATGTTCCTCCAGTTTGCCAAGCCCGCATGGCACACTCAAATACAAACAGACACAAACACAAGCATTAACAGATTGGCTGTGGTCTAAGCTCTGAGTGGACTTGGCTCAACTGCTTTTTGAAGACAAAAAAGCCTCTGCTAAGAAGATGGGGGGAATCTACATGGCATATAACAACTCTCCTTTTTAGATGAGGACACACGCAGAGTGTTGGACCACAGCACAGCCAATCAAACATTGGTGCTGCCTCTGATCTATGGACTTCAGTGCAACTACTTTTACCGTGTGTGTGTATGTGTGTGTGTGTGTGTGTGTGTCTAGATCTTAGGCTAAGGGGGTTGCTCAGGATCTGGCGTGACCCCCCGTAGTGAATCTTGATCCTATTGGTCACGATGCCCAGAGTGCTGCTGAGATCTTAAATGAAAATTCCTGCACACACTCACTCACTCCTCCCAAGTGACCCAGCAGGTCTTCTGCCATTATAGACATAAATGCTACCTCTTCATCACAGGATGTGGCTCGGTTTTGCATATGTGGGTGTATGTGTGTGTGGGTGGGTGTTGTACTTTTGATGTCAGATGTCACTGAGCATGTCTTAGCATATCAATCATCAAGAGTATCAGGGGTTTTTAACAAAACAAAGCAGGTGTGATCTTTACCTGCAAGGGGGTGGTTAACCGTACCACAGCTCTAAAAAGGGTGCATGAACACACACACACACACACATACAGAGAAATGCAAGTATAGCTCCTGTTGAAGTTGTGAATGAGTTCCAAGTGTGTATGTGCTCTGCCTCCGCCCCCCCTTTACCCCACACAAAGGGGGTAGAAAAAGCTCTCTGGAGTCTCCTATTCATCTAAAGCACAATGGAACCCCGCAGAGGTTTTCTTCCTATTTCCCTGTCTGCCCCACCCATCTCCCCCCACAGGGCAGGATGGAGGGGCAGGGGGTACCCTGTCCTGCCGGCCCGGCAGCAACTCAGCTCCCATCTGCCACCGAAACTCACCCCCCTCCACCACCCATCATCCATCCATCCATCCCCCTCTCTCACTCCAGCCTCAACTTGTTTTACTCAACTCGCTGGTTATTTGAGGACGTGTGCCGAAATCTGTGAATTTGAAAGTCAGTGACAGAATTAAATGAATTTTGTGATGACTATTAGTAAAGGAAAAAAAAAACTAGTTCGACCTTGGGGAAAAAATAGCTTGGTCAAAAACATTTTTAAATTTCAAACATCAGTGGCTTTTAATGTTTGGATTAAATTAAAACATTCCTGCATTTTATCAGTGTATGTGAAGGCACACAGGTAAAGGAGACCATCTGGTGTGAGATAAATAAGACAGAATCTAAGAAGGTATGACATGCAATATTTAAATAACTCCACACGACGATCATTATCTATAGTATTTTAGCATACGATTTAAATAACAGTTTGAAATAATTGGCAGGCTCAGCAATATTGATTAAATCATTATCACCCCAGATTCTAAATACTTTGGGAACATATTGTCTTTGCAGAAGAAAATAATGGCCTGTGCTTAAAACTATATTTATCTCAAGTCTGCCAATCTCTGCTCGAAACTTTCTTCTGCTGCTAATTCCTCTTTCCGTTCTTTATAGTCAGCTCCCTCTGCCATTTACCTCGCTGTTTCCCTCTTCAACAGAGCCCTTGCTGTTTGCTGCAGATTTATGGTCCAGTCTAACATGCACAGTATTGGCAAAGCATTAAACATGTCTACTCTTAATACTGTGAGCTCTCTCCATCGATAAGAGCCTTAATAAAAACATCCCCCTAGTGGATTTGTGTGTCTCTTTTTCACTTTCCACCCTCCGCCTCCCTCCTCGACAATATCCTCCTCTCTTAACCACTGTTTCTTGTGCTGCTTTGCTAGCTTTAACCTGGTTCTGCTGCACATCACTTGTCTTCCTCTTATTCTTTTCCACCTATTTCTCACCCCACTCATCGTCTCTTTCTCTGGCCTGTGCCAGAGGTTTAATGACGCTTGAATGCCACTGCTATGGAGTTTTCTTCTTCGCTCTTTTCTCATAAAGGATATTTAAAAGCTATGCCCTGAGATCAATCTATCTCAATGTGTCTCTCACGGATTCATTTCTCTTCCATCTCCTCTTTCTGTTTTTTCCTTCTCACTTTCAGATGGATAGCATTACCCTGTGTAACCCCTCTCCTTGTTTAGTTCAAACACATCCTCTGTAACAGCCCCGGCTTGCAATTGGCACACTTGCTCGAACTGCCACTCTTTTATCTAGTCTATAAATGCCTATTGGTACCCTAAAATCCTTCACTGCCCCCTGTAGTCATCCGGGTCAGTTAAGCCTATGAGAGGCAAGCAGCTGTTCTCCTCCCACTTCTTTCTCCTTTGCTGTCTCTGATGTCAAGAATTTGAGCATCATAAGCACATTTTAAATATTAACAAAGACCACTTTGCACGTATGAATAATACAGCAGAGAGGGCAGTGGCTGGCCAGCGATCCCATCCCCTGCCGCCTGGCGGCCATAAAACTAATGCACTGCACCGGGACAGAATGTGGCCTTGTCTGGTCTGCCAGAAGGACTTGCCTGAGGAACTAGCATGGCCTGTGGCCTGGCCCAAAGAGAGTTGTCTGTCTGTTTATTTATCACGGTGCCCAACCACCTGTCCAAATCTCTGCAGATGCAACAGCCTGGCAGCATTTTTGTTATGACTAATGTTTCAGAGACACTTTAATCTAATCTGACATCTCAATCTGTTGAGCGTCTTTGAAGCCAAGTCTACTTTGGTGTTTGTTGGAGGTTATCTTTGTTGTCACATTCCTGTCTTTTCATGCATTTTAAATTCATACTTTAAACTGTTGGAGTTCTATGGATCAAACCAATATTTTGTAGCCTTACTAGATTATGTATGGTATTAGGAAATGTGAATTTCCTTGCAGCCGCTGCACTGTTCTCCAGGAGCCAGAGGATTCCCACACTTAGCACAAATGAGACAGCACATCCTAGAAGAGTGTCACTATTCATCCAGGCCTCTATGGGAGTGTCTGACATGCTACGCTCCCTAACTCTGAACACTCGACTGCTCCTCCGCTACCCTCACCCTCGCTCTCCTCCTGTCTTGACCTCCCAGTCTGGACACTGGTCTCCAGAACCCCCCTCTCTCCATGGCTTACTGGTCGTCTCCATTTAATCCTGATGTGTCACAACACACTTCCCGTATGTCGGTTTTCTAATACTGACGAAGTCATTTATAATGACACACACACACATACACACAGAGGCACAGTGGACAGCAGGATAGTTGCTCCAGACAAGTGTTCCTGGCAGTCTGGGTAATTAATGTGTATGTCAACACAGAAAGAGGAGCACCGTAGCAGAAATGTGAGCTCAGCACATCCACAATGCAGGCAGAGACCGAGACAGAAGGGATCTGAGGGGAGGCGGCAGAGGAAAGGTACACACACAATGGGAGCGAAGATAAATGCAATCTGTCTGTCCCATCATGCATTCCCTAAATATATCTCTGCCTTCCTCTCTACTAGACAGAAACTTTACTGGGGCACACTGAGCTATTGTCCCCTGGTGTCCCCCTCCTCCCGGCTATGCTCCCCTAACAGGACCTCACTGCAATCCTCAACTTGTTTATATCAACCTTTCTCATTTCTCATGCAAGGATTTCAGAATGGTCCACAATTTTAATAAACGTAAGCTGCTTTTCTGCTCCGCCTGTTCAGGGAATAATACACACATAAGGACCCTGGGATGTACAGCGGGGGGTTCTTATTGGCATTCAAAGAAGTATCCACAGACCTGGACAGATAGTCAGCGTGGCCTCCAGAAGATTACTGCTGTCATTAAGTAGCAAAAATAACTTCTTCACTAGAGACTCAGATTTATTTCTTGGAGTGGTCTTTTAGCAAAGCTTGTGCAGATTTTGAACTCATTGTTCTTTTTTTTTCTCTCCCTACTGTAAACCGAGCTTAATCCACAATCCACTAAACCCTCAGATTTCTGCCTTGTATTTCAATCTGATCTGGTAAAGGGAGGGGAGAAAAAAAAAAGTCTACGCTCGCCTGCCACTCCAGGCCACACTGAGTGAAATCATTAATCTAACACTGGAGATGGGCAGCATCACCTTGGTGTCCACGTTTGTCAGATCACCTCATTGGAGCTGCTCTGTGTACCAAGCGATTTCATCTCCATGAGAGCTGCTGCTGCAGTCTTTGATAGCATTAACTGTGGCCAATCCACTGATCAAAGCATGCTCCGTTCACGCTGAAAAATACTATGTCTAATGAAATAATGATGCGAATGGTACAGATGAGAGGATCTCAGAAAACAACTCGTAGCTACACCGAAGCTTAAAACAAGTGTCACCAAATTTAGACTTTGTATGTCAGAAAAACAAATGACAATCTTCAAGTGTCTCGTGTGACTTTTCACAAGGCTTTTTTTTTCTTTTTGGAGAGGCCATGAAGGCATGGAGTAAAACCTTAATTACTCCCTGCGCACCAGGGGAGTTTGATTTTTCCGCTCCAAGTAAAAGAGAGCTCTCAGCTCGAGTTTACCGTAATCTTGAGTTTTCTATGGGTAAAATAAAAATGTTTGCCAGCCTACACCCCTGCACTGTTAGGTGTACTTACAGTCAAATACATCTATTTTAAATCGGACCCAAAAGTTACGGTCTGATGGAGGTTTTGTGGTCGGGAAAAAGTCGTTGCTTGGACTGATTTGTTCACAACAAATAAAAATAATAATAATAGTAGAAAAAATAATCTCTCTGTGCAGTATCACATGATTACTGTAAAAACTGATCTTAAATTTCAAAACTTACCTGTGCCAGAAACGACACATCTCCCAACCAGGAGGAGAAGAACCAGAGGAGCGACACATTGGTCACGCTGCATCCGAACAGAGAGCATCTTTTCCGGCTACGCCGTTGCGAAACGTCCCGTGTTGTCCACACAGCGTAAGCTGCGGTGCTTTTGACACACCAAAGTGGCTCTAGTCCAACAAAGTCTTTGCCCCTTGAAGGATCTCTCAGGAAAGAGTGAAATACCAAGGGTGTTGGATGTTTTGGGAAATAGTTGTTGACTGTTGACGCAAACGCACTGCAACGCTCAAAACAAATCCATCACGCGCAGCTTGTGTTATGTCTGAGGAAAGACTGAAAGGGTGTATTTTCCGTCCGTAATCAAAGTTTGAAGAGGTCCATAGATGAATCACACCCTGTGTGTATAGAGGAACAATCTGTCGGGACTATTCCTGGTAGATTTCATTTCCAGCAGCACTTGAACCCCGCTACCTGCAGAGGTGCCAAAAAAGTCACAAAAAAGTTTGACGCATTTCTGCTCTGAATGGAGAGCTGGAATTACACAAGAGAGTCCGATTCCCTGCAAAGACAAACTTGTTTTTTTTTGTTGTTTTTTTTTTTTTGCGCCAATGTATAATAAGTACCACGGGGGTGGTAGATGCTGTCAAGATTGCTGGCGTCCGCTGCAGACTGGACTCCCGAGTCTGCTCTGGGTCCCTGGGTGTCTTGTCTTGTCCCCGTCCGCAAGGTGTAAACAAGAACACGGGGATCTACGCTGGAGCACAATGCCAGCCTCCGGACTACCAGTCCCCGCCTGGCCAATCATATACCATCCTCCTCCTCTTCCTCTCAGAGTGAAGGCTGAACAAGTGAAGGTAAACTAGTGGCAAGCGAGGAGGAACTAGATGGGAGGGGAGAGATAGAAAACCCGGACCCTAGAGCGGGCAGCACCGCTGTGGATTCAAGCTGAACTAAAATCTGACTGCAAACAAGTGAGAATGAGTTTTTATCTATCTATCTATCTATCTATCTATCTATCTATCTATCTATCTATCTATCTATCTATCTATCTATCTATCTATCTATCTATCTATCTATCTGTTTGCAAGTCTAATTTTAAATGTAATAACATAGACAATACAATTTCTTTGCAGCCCCCCCTAATCTGCGAAGAGCTATGTGGAGTCTATAAAAGAAGTCCTTGTTTTATGAGAACACATTATTGCTTGTCAATCCTCCCTCCCGCATCATCTCTGGGTCCTATATTTCTTTCGGTGGCCACAAGAGAGCACCCTTTCATAAATGAGCCAATGAGGATGACACCTGACTGGATCTTCAGCAGAACTCTTCATTATCAGTGCTTTCCTGTGTGACTGGATGGTGCTGATAGTGTCTGATTGGTGAGCAGACACCACAGGGAGCATGATGAAGAAGGTGAGCCTCCGCTTTGGCACTGAAGCTGCTTTAATGCTGCCTGGTTTTTACAGCAGTGGGAAGTGGAACAACTTAAAGTGGGGGTGTTTTATTTTTAATATTGGCAAAGACTTGTTTCTCACGTCATCCTCTTTGAGTATTCTCCTCTTGAGGGTTGAGTTTCTTTAGCTTGCTAACCACTAATTTCCTCTTCAGGTAATTGCATTATAAAGACATCCCTGTTGTCAATGCTTCTTCTGCTTAAGGGTTTTCTGCGAGATGCCCACACTACATTTACTTTTTGATCAACAAATTGCTTTCAACGATTCAAAGGAATCATTATTTTCATAATGGATTAATCAATTTGAGATGGTAATAAAAAATGTCCATCCTAGTTTCTAGGTCCAAGGTGATGCTTTTACATGTCTTATTTTGTCAGTTAACAATGATAAAAAAAAAAAACAGAGAAATCTCCATATTTATAAAACACAAATGGTTGTGGACCCAATATGCAAACATAAGCCAGGAGACCATACTCAGTGAAACAGTTTATTAAAAAGGTGGAATTGCGGGGCAGGGAGGCTGTGGGTCTGTGATGTGGTGGGGTGTCTAGGGAGGTGCAGGGCTGGTGGTGGCTAAGAATCCAAAAAGTGAAGAGGATGGCGAGACTGGCTGGGACGTGGCAGGCAAGTAAAAAACACACAGGGTTTGGCAGTAGAAGCTGTCCTCACAGAGGTTGGCCGTAGCATGGGTTAACTCTTAGGAGACTGAACGATCTGGCAGAGTCCGGCCGGTTGAGTCAGTCTTTTATCCTGTGCAGGCTGATTGGAGGATGGAATGCCAGTGTGGTAGAGAATAGGCAGGTGGGAGGGAAAACTGGCAACCACACCCAGCAGCACACACGGAGACAGACAGGGCACACACAGGTAAAAGGGGAAACAGCAGGGGAAAACACTGAGGAAGGAAGAGGCAAACCCTCTATCCTAACAATTTATTTTCTGTTCATCAACTAATCAATTAGTCCATCTAATTGTTGGAGCACTTGATCTGAATAAATGAACATAATAAATGTTTCCATACAGTGAAACGGTTTGATGGAGACGAAAATGATGTGGGTCATATGTTATGGTCATCCCAGTTGAACACCTATAAAAGATTTAATAACAGTGTGTCCGACAATGCTCTTCAACACCATCGTCAAAACACCAAACACCAGGGAATATTATTCGGAAGTGAATCTGTGTTGGGGAGCATTGAAGCTGTTCTTCAAGCCTAATGTTGTTTACCCAGCTGCTGTATGATTTGATGATGAAGAGCATTAAAACATCTATTTTCTCTTATGAAAATGTCACTCCATGCCTTTCTTCAACATAGCTCTCTATAGACATTATAACTCTTTGGTTCATACTGAATCATATTGAAAAAAACATTCATTCCTTCTGTTGCTGAGTCACATTGATGGTCAGTGAGGGGAAGGTTTATCCTTGCATGACTTGTACCTTGAGATTGGATTAACACTGTAGTGTCAAATGCTCAAGATGAAATAAGAGTAAAACAGAGCTAAGCCCAGAGTTTTAAGCACGGGGCGAGGCAGACAGAGAGCCGATATGTAACCACGCATGCCACTGAGCCTAAAGCGAGGCCCTTCTCTAAGATGTGACAGTATCTGGCAACAGAACAGCATTGCCGTTCTTTGCTAAAATCCAACTTCAAAGGTTATAATTCGCCTGGACAAGTGATGACTCCCAGTGCCTCCCTCCTCCGATGACAATTATTCTGTTTCCTGGAGCACAGAATACACTCTGGATTATTTATTTATTCTCTAAGTCTTTATTGTGACTGATGAGAGAGCGAGAGCGAGAGAGGGAGGAGGAGAGTGACAGGGACGTGGACGGAGAGAGAGAGAGGGAGAAAGAGAGACGCTGACAGAGACAGTGAGAGCGAGAGAGGTTATGCATGAAATGGAGTTTGCAAGTTGTGTTTGAGACAGCTTTGCCTGGTGGAGCTGCAAATGCGTTTTCTGTTTACATGTCTGTGCATGCCATAGTTTCTGATTGTGTTTCTCTGCCACTCTTCCTGGCCTGTTCTTTCATATAATAGCTCTGAGCTCTGTATAATGAGTATACTTATATGACATTATCCACAATCTTTTTTAAATCTCGTCACTTAGCCGTGTTTCTTGCTGTGTGGAGCACTTTGGGGTGAAGCGCTCATTCAGTGGTTTTTGTGTGACTGACTCACATCGCTTTACCTTGATGAGGTCATGCAGGATGTTAACACTTTGCAAGCTCCCAATTTCCCCTCTCTTTCTTCTCTCTCCAGCGCACATCCCCAATTATTACGGAGATGATTATAATGTTGAAATTGCCACACGTTGTTATTTTGTCCTATCCTTTGCTAAGACTAATTGAAGATATAAGTCAAGGGCACCCAATGGAAAACTGGGCAGGAAAGCAGGGGGAAAAGAGAGCCATAATCGAGTGTGATGAAACTCATATGTGGTGCACCATACAGAGGAAGAGACAATGAGAAAGCTAGGGCTATTATTAAGGCATAATAGGTTATCCGCCGAGGACTGTTTAGCACCGCTGACTCTCCGTTGCTTTGTGTTGCAGGCTTGACATAAAAAGGATCAAACTGCCTATCTCTGTAAAACAGAGGGGGTCTAAAAATAGGAGACATGCTCTAGAAGTTACTGTAGAGATAATTGAATATTATTTTCAGGAATGATTAAGTTGACCTATCCAGTAGACTAATTATTTCTTGCAGGCCAGAGGAGAACTTGTTTAATAGATTTTGGTAGCAGTGAATAAAGCAAAATAAAGCGGCCAATCTGCAGGCAACCAAGAAAACATCATCTGTGGCAAAATGAATAATATCCATCATTAGAGTTTGGCTTGGGGGATGTTCACAGATGTTTCTGTATTTTAGAGCGGTGTCCACTGACATTGTGTCTGGATGTGTTTGAAGTTCCAGGTCAAACAAACATTTTTTTAAGCCATACAAAAAGTTTTTGTTTAATGCGCCACGATTTGAGAAATCTCCCTTCACCCTGATGCAATGGAAGTGAATTAACCTTCCTTTGTGCTGCTCAAGCAGTGTCCTTGTTACTCTGGATCAATGATGGAAGGTTATAATTATATTCAGTACATTTTTGAGTTACTTTTATTTTAGTGAAAGTTTGAATAAAAGACTGTATTTTGTATTTTCACATACTGGTATTTTCATTTTACTTAATTAAAGGATTTAATGCTTCTTTAACTGCTGCTTCAGTTAATCTACAGACCGACATATGACTGGAACTGGAAATACTTTCTTTCAAAAAGTATTTCCCAATGAAAACTGTTCACTGTTGACTGTTTCGGAAAATTTTAATTCATTTTGTATTTTTTTTTTTATAACGATTGTGGGCTTTATTCAGCCTGTAAATACTTCAATATTTAGTTATACATCACGGGCAGATAACCAGATTGGTTATGCCGATAATAGTCTTTTTTCATGTCAACGCCTGTCATTGGTGTGCGTTTGTGTGTGTGTATGTTTAAAAGTAAGACAGGGTGTGTGTGTGTGTGTGTGTGTGTCCCTGTCAGTGAGCATTGACTTCACCTGTCCTCCACCGTTGTAATCCCTTGGTACACCTGGGCCTTTGGGCTTCAGGGCTTTTAGCAGATTGCATGTGTCAGACTTAGGACAATTACACTGATTGTTGCCCTAGAAACTCTGCTCTCCCTCTGCTTCTGTGGGTAAAAAAGTTAATAAAATTAAAGGTGACAGAACAATGTGCAAAATGAAAGAATCTATCTGCAAGCTGCTTTTAATATACATCTATCTGAAACGCACTGTAGAGAAACAGCACCTTGACAAACAAATCGAAATGGTTTTCATATACAGAAAGGTCAGTTCAGTTACTAATGAATTCAAAACTTTTCATCAAAGTTTATTTAAACTGAGGTGAGCTGACTCGAATGTGGACCTGTTCTCTCACTCTACTCATGTGGAACCACAAAAGCATATTTCTAAGTAGAGATTTCATCAGCCACAAATATCATACCACAGTCGATATGATTGCTCCGTCGGATTTACCTTCATGCACAAATTGTATTTGTTGATATTCAGGAAAGATAGGAAGCTTAATGCTCATCTTATTCTCTAATGGCCATGATCAGATTGAGCTCTCCTCTCAGCTGTACACGGACATCATTAGTAAACAGCAGACCGAGCAGAAACATGCTGGTCGTTCGCGCTGAATACTTGGGCAAGAAGAAAGAGAGAGGCCAGTCCCCGAGGAGATTACAAGTATCTCGTATCTCCACTCTGTTACGATAAGGGCTGTAACTGTAATGTACACAGCTGAAGGACCCTACAGTAGAAAGTGAGTGATTTACATTTAGAAGTATGAATTATTAGATATGCTGCATCTCACCTAGTAGAGAAAGAAATCCTTACATCCTGTACTTAATTAAAAGTAACCCCTAAGACTAATATAATACATATATAATACACATATATTATAGCGTTAGATTATTAATACTGATGCATCAATGTGTAAACAGGATTTCAAAATTATAGCAGGGTGAGTTAGAGCTTGTGCTATATTAGTCACTAGATTAATTTGACAGAACATGCTAATTTCCAGCTCTATATTTTTATTCTCTCCTCTAGAGTAACTTTGCATGATTCATATTAAAAAAAAAAAAAATCATACCAACTACCTGTCTCTATAAGGACCCCTTACTTATCTCCACAAGTCCACTGTCTCTAAAAGCTCATTTTCTTCTGATTGGCCAACTTTCTGGAAGCTTTCCAAGGGGCAGTTAGTTGTCACAGAAAAAGCACCAGGATTTGAAGCCAATTTGAAATAATGGCGAAACAGCAATGCCCCAAAAAGACTTTTTTCCCATAAGCTTACACTGTGAAAGAAGTAGCTGTAAAAAAAAAAAAAAAAAAAAAACATGAAATGATTTCACTATCAGAGCTGAAACATTTTGAAAATCTAGAAGAGCCACAGAATTAATAATTTTATCCAAACTCCACCCCGCCCTAGTATAACCTTTGCCTACTGGCGTAGCTCAACACTACTGGAATTGCATAAATTTGGTATGTTTTCTGGACTCAATGACTTGTTCAATGACCAATTGTTTTCATATGTGATGATGTTCCCATAGCCATTTCATTTTAGTGAGACCATTTTTTTAAAAAAAAACTTGAGCTCACTGTGTAAAACCTAGACCTATTGAGGATAATCACAGCCTTGGGAAACTGTACAGCCACAAATGAGAGACAGAGACAGGAATGGACTGGGAACAACGACTCTGGATGTTTTGACCGAGACAAGCACACCAGGAAAAATGACATTGATGAACATCGACTTTATGGAAAGTTGAACATGTTTCAACAAAAGACACTAACAGATTCCAACCTTGCATACCTTTTCCTTCTTGTCTTTTACAGCAAACCTTGACTTACAGTCAGAATGGTATTGTGAATCATGAGGAGGAGGATGTGGGCTGGTGCATAATCAAAGTGGGCCGATGACCATTCAAAGTGTTTCAAGTGGCCCGATAGTCAGGGTGGCCCTTCTGGCATTTGCCCAATTTTCAGATGGCTAATCCATCACTGGACCCAGGGTATTCAGAGGATGAATGGCTTTGCTAGGCATACTGACAATAAAGGAGTTTCTGAGCAATTTCCAGGAGAGAAGTACTTGCCATCAGGGGGTTAAATTGGGCCGGGACTGGATGTCCAGGGCCCAGCCCTAGCACATAAGTCTATGCTCTTTTGTCATTATGTAGAACCAGGTAGCCCTATGCGCTCAGTGCACAAGTTAGGTAGAGCTCTGCAAATTAGGCAGGGGTCCCGCCTCTCAGCCTCTAAATGTTTACAACCTTAATGAGAGGATGAAGCGAACTATTGATCACAAAAATTGATGTGCTATCTTGCAGTGCATACTCTGTCTGTCTGTCTGTCTTGCTAACCAGGCTGGACATCTCTTCATCTGTCTATGTGGGCTGTGCTTTGTGACTTTATGGTTAAAAAAAAAAATCAATATCTGATAAGGTGTACGCTATAGTGAGCATATTCTCACCACTTACCTTGCTGTCATACAGCCCAGACAGGATGCGACTCTGTATGCAGACAAGCGCTCCACCAATGCAATGCCTTGTACTCTACGTGTGGTAACCATGGAAGTGGCACAGATATATATTGACCAGTATGAAGTGAAAAATTAAATCACAGGTTGATTTGTTTACGCATTATGGAAATCCTGTCTTGACAACCACAGACTGTTATTTAGTATGTCATAACTTTATAGCCTAGCTTAGATCAAAATGGTTACCTGATGAAGTTTTGCCAGGTGAGTACTTTCCTGTCTGTTTCCGATAACTGTTTAAATCTGGGAAATTGGGAATTTGGGAAACTCCCAATCCGTTGGGGACAGGATCACTTATACATGGTCATCAGTGCCAGATAGGATATCTGAGAAGATTCTCAGTCATGTTCTGAAAAAGCGTCTTGGATGGGAGGGGAAACATCTTCAAGAAACTAGCTCAGAATCTAGTTCAGTTGCCTCAACCTTCAGCGGGTGCTTGACAGTAGTTACTGCATGTCCTGTAAAAAGAAAAGTTAAAGACAGTTAAACTCAGGCAGCGAGTGGGTGTGTGTGTGACATGAGTCAGTATCACTTGTCGCTCTGCATGTCAGATTGTCCATGTGCCCTTACCTGTCTACTTGCCTCTCATTGAAAGGAATTACGAGGCGTGTCAGTTGCTTTGAAAAGATGGGTCATCGTTACATCATTAAATTACCACAGATTTTTGGTGTATATTGTTTACTTTGGATAGAGATAAAAGACCAGTGGATCAGGGGGAAGAAACCAGAGGAATTTCTCCAACAAAGTGAGAGGAAACTGTGGGTTCCTTGGTTGCTCAAACATAAATCCCTGAAGGCTCTCTTTATTGTTTTCAGCAGCATCTCTCTGTTTTTTTCCTTCTCATTTTAATGGTCCTGGCTTCATTTCATGACTTTTCAAGCTCTTAATATTCCTGTCATTAATTAATAGTCTTCTTTCTTTTTTATCTTCCTCCATCCTGTCCATCTCATTCATCCAATCATCCACCCAGTGAATCAAAAACAAAATCTGACATGTTGCAACAGTTTGTTGCAACATAGGTGTGTTTATAGTGTTTTTCAAGGACAGGAGCAATCTGTATATAAATAGTATAATATATTTTGATAAAATTATGTGGACTGTACTAATTACCAGACAGCAAGGAGACAGTTTGAAAGATTTGTCATCAGCTGCAGTTCGGTACACTGTCGTCGATCTAGAATGTTATTAATTTGTGTTTCAGTGTTCAGAGCAGCTTGTTATATTTCATTAATAGCTTGTCAAATGATATTAGTCATATTTTGTAGTTTATGCACACACATGAGCACACGACAACCCTGAAATCACACCTCCCCACATAACATATCCCAATTTAAGCACTGCTTATCATTATCTACCACAAAATGACAATCCTTATAGAACCATTGCATGATTTTTTTCAACTGTGTCTTGGTGTCTTTATGTTGTATTTTCAAGCGTTTCTTTTATCAATTTCCACATGGTCAAAAATGATTCATTTTGCATCATATCTGTGTAACAACTTCATAATAGAGATTTCATGTTGCACAGATTAAACCAATTGCTACAGTTGTATGCATGCTGGCATGGGGCTCCTGATCTCTAATAAAAAGAAGTGATAGCGGGTTCTTGTTATGTTGAGAATAACAAAGCCTGTTCTCTCAACATAACAAAATAATTAACTTGTGTTCGTGAGATAAGAGAATTAAAGAAATAATTGCGAGAATGGCCGTTCTTGGCTTCCATACTTATCTAACTTTCATACAACACTAACCAATGTTGTATGAAAGTGACCAATGTTGTCAGAAAAATGTAGTGGAGCAAATTGTACAATATTTTACTGGAAATGGAAATGTGCAGAAGTATTGAGTAAATTGGAAATGCTCAAGTACCTCGATATTGTATTTAACTACAGTACTTGAATGTATTTATTTCCACCACTGGTCTCACCTACAATCATAACTGTCTTATTGAGATACACAAAAAGGAAAAAAGTGTGAAATACTGTAAGTGTTTATATCGTTTGAGCTGTAAAAAAAACAGAGAAAGGGAAAGATGTGTGTGAATGAAAAG
Organism: Protonibea diacanthus; assembly: GCA_028641955.1. Taxonomy (NCBI): domain Eukaryota; kingdom Metazoa; phylum Chordata; class Actinopteri; family Sciaenidae; genus Protonibea; species Protonibea diacanthus. The sequence goes on from CM053989.1 coordinate 16,008,689, forward strand.
TGTTTGGTGGTGCGTGAGGTGGTGGGAGCTGCAGTGAAGAGTGGGTGTGAGCACTAATTAAACATAACATCTGTTGGAAGTAGACACTCTGGCAGCTATGAAGCTCGCAATCAAATACTCAGCTATTAGAAACCACAATGTTACTGTCATTTTATATCAAACAAAATACATTTAATTGATTGATCGCAGGAGGAAAAGAAACCCAACAAAACATCCTGCATGCTGAGTCTTGCCTCCAGTAAGCTTCACATGTGGGAGTTTGCTACCCACTGTGGGCCTTTGTCAGGTAATCTCTCAGTTTATTAGTCCTGATATGAACTATAAACCCAAATTTTGTTTATGATAAGGGGCGGCAGGGCATTGTTGAGTGATGATATTTCATGAGGGAAGCATTATGTACACTTCATAATATTGACTGCTCAGCACATTTGCCATGCTAGTCCAGTCCAGACTTGTTTTTTTATGGTAGCAAAGGGCTTTAGGACACTGTAAGACAGGGTTTCATCTGTGAGAGCAACATTATGGCTTCATTTCTGTATGTACTTGTGTGTGTGTGTGTGTGTGTGTGTGTGTGTGTGTGTATGTGTGCGTTTGGGTGTTTATGTGTCTAGATTAATGACCACTGGCATAAGAAATGCCACCGACTAGCGTTTTACACAAACAACTTCTAGTTTTGTGACGATATAGGGAAACGCCTCGGGGTGGAAACATGACTTTTGCTGTCCTCCGTTACTCCCTCCATCCCTCCCTCTCTTCATCATCCATCGCTCCTGTTCACCTGTGCCACCTCACTAATGATTGCTCAGCGGCTGTGAGTCTACCATGCATCATTTACCAGGAGCTCCAGAGAGTCGACAAGAGAGGGAGATGCAAAGAAGAAAAAAGGGGAGTAAAAAAGAAAGAAATTCTCTATTCATGCAGGTGGGAAGGCTGAAAGGGAGCCACAGCGATATCCAGAAGGAGAGAATGAGAGTATGGAGAGAAATTGACAGAGGTGCAGACACTCAGAGACAAGCATGTGCTGCAAAGGCAGTGTAAAGGGAGAAGGTGAGAATAGGCTGGAGGGGACCAAGAGGCCCATTTTATTAATCACAGCCTTGATCTGGTGGGAAACACTGACAGGTCTGGATAGAAATAATACTCAGAGTTTCTGCACTGGCACTTCTGCTTACAAAATGACTGTGTTGACATGATATGTGTCTTATTTCTAATTAACATAATTGCACAGATTACAACATATTGTTAATGAGACAGTGCAGAAGTGCTCAATATTTAGATATGTGTGAAAGTGATGGTTTGATTTGATATGTTAGATTGGTGTCATGTCTTAATACGTATTCATTATAGCAGTCGACTGCCCAACAGCAGCAGCAACAACAGCATTTATGGTCTCAATCACATTCAGATTCATAAAACTATCTTTGAAACAATCAAGGCTTGCCTGACACATTTGAGTAGTTTCTCACCAGCGATACAAAACAAAAGCAGTGCTTCACACTTTGGAAAAAATAGGAAAACAATGCCTCTGTCCAAATATCCCAGCTATAAATTGTTAATATGTGTCTACTAGATGCCTGCTGAATTGTTTGATTCACCACACGTGTGGTTAGCCTTGATAAGATGGCATCCTACGACGCAACATAGCGCTGAGGGCTAGCATCATGGTTTACAGCCAGTCAAAATGATTTAATATTGCACTTTACTTTTGCCGGCAGAGAAAGTCAATAGAGGAGAGTGACAATTTTTCCACATTCCTCATGCAAGCTGAATGGACACTATTATTAGATGCCTGACTAGACAGACAATCAAATTGATAATAGTAGGTTGGTTTCCTGCAGACAAAGACGGATAACACAGGAGCTGACCCTGCAGTACAGCCAGCCAGCGGTCATCTTATTAGCCTATAAAAAGCTCAGGTGTGGGCGTGCTTTGTTTGCCTGGACACGGTCTCTCATCATACCAATATCACCTCATTTCTGGAAGCGGGAGCCGACACTGGCAGTGCGAGGGAGACAAAGAGAGAAAAGAGAAATTAGTAAGAGGAGAAGCCCCTTTTCAGCACTAAATGGCTGCATGTAACATCTCCAACAAATTACACTCAACAATGATAAAGCATGCTATGTTTGTTATTAAATTAAATTAAATATAGATTCCAAAGCTTTGAGAAGAAGTTTCTATAATAATGGAGCACTATGAGCACAGAACCTTTCCACAAATTGCATTGGACATCTGTAAATAGGGATAATCAATATTATTGAAGTTGTTAAAGTAACCACAGGCTAGAGCAGCAACCATGAGTTCATCTTGTTTCCATGTATTCGTTTTTTATCTCTGACCTTTGTGCTCTGGCAGTTGAGGTGCTTTTTTCTTTTAAAAGGATGCAAATCCATCTTACCAGTCAAATCTATGCAAAGCAGTCAGTTGAGGTTGAATCCACAGAAGCCTCAAATCAGGAAGCGTAGCCTATGCTCCTAGGAATAAGGTCATATTGTTGTGATGGTAAGTTATAAACAGCCAAAGGAAAAAAATGGGTCACTTAAAGCCGTTGTGCCTGTCATCTGACTGAAATAAAACAAAGTTTAGAGGTTTTTTTTGTTACAGTACCTGATGTAAATGATAAAAAAACAAAGCAGGTGTTTAAACAATAGGGTTAGACCACACGGTGCAGATAGGACAGAAATTTATTGACTAATAAACATCAAAATAAAAAGCATGAAATATGAGCCACTTGGAGAGAATCACAAAGAGAGGAAAGTGCTGTAGCAAAAATGAGTGTGACATGATATATTATCTTACTAAAACATCAGAAAATTGATTTTTAAAGTGTAGTTTTTTGTGTCTTAAATGGGAGAAAAAACAACTCTAAGAAATGGCGTAGGAGGTAGAACAAATAGGGCACCACTGTACTGTTAGGGAGGTCATAACCCAAGTTGGAATTAATGAGCGAGTATCGCACCTGCTTACAAGGAACAGACAGGGGTTGAAAAGGTGGACATCTGATGCCGGAGACACACCTGCTCCTCTTATCTTCTACATGATTTTTTATATGAAAAATCACAAAGCTGAGGGTGTTAGTTGGACAAAAACTCCATCCTCTCTGAAGTCTTTGTGCTCTCTTATAAAGTCTTATAAAGATCCCTATAGAAGGCAGTCCCTCGATGTGTAGAGCAGCATGGGTGTGAACTTAAAACAGCAAACCTGCAGTCCTTCTCCCATCACATTTCTTGTGTTCGGGTTTTAAAAAAGCTACTTCTGCGACTAAAAGAGACAAAGGAACAATCAGACACTGTGAGTAAGCGTGCTCCCGGGCTCCCACGTTCCCTTTGGAGGGCGCACCGCAGCCTTTCATCTCTGCTCCCCTCTCTGTATCTATCCTCTCATCTCTCTGCTTTATGTTCTGCTTTCTGAGCAGAGTTCAAACACTGGGGACCAGTTTAAATACTGGAGTTTCCCACTGCAGTGCTCCAGTGAACTAGAGCATATAGTGAAACATAAAAAGCTCAGGCTTTTGCCCCAACCACCCCCTCCCCTTTTTTTCTGCATTGTTAGCCACACATTTATATGAATAGTCTCCCCCTTCTTTTAATTAAAGTATAATAACGACAGTGTTACACTGAATGTTAAGCTTTAAGACAATGCTATTAAAGCCCGGGTGGATACAAAAGGACATAAATGGTCAAATCTAGAAGATGATATTCCAGGACTATGTGATGCAGCCTTCCAAATACACAGATGTACAAATCAATACATGGGGGGAAAAAAAGCAAAATAAATGAAAGGAAGGAAGATGCACCTGGGTCGATAGACTTGCAGGTGATTGAGAGGAAATGCGAGCCTTGTTGTGCTTTGCGTGCGCGTGTGTGTATGTGTGTGTTTACACTGCATGTACGTTTGTGGTTACGCTTTAGACCTCTATTGCAGGGTTTTACTGCACATGTGTATTGAGAGCGTGACAGTCTTTCTTGTGGCATATCTCGTGGCTATACTGAGCTCTTGTTTGGTATCGACTCTGTTCGAGTCTTCTACAGGAAGTATTTTTCAGGAGAACAGGAGCTCTTTGCTGCAAACAGCCCTTTAAGTCCGTCAATAAAAAAGAAAGAGAGACCAGTAAAGAAACAGCAGAAGCACAGAAAACTCGAATCGGAATCCGCAAACACCTACAACAATAAAGATGATGTTAGAGACAAGAGCAAAAGTCCACTTTTCGCACTCCAAAAGAAAAGTGAAACACAACGCTCCATCATTTCATCATTAATTGGATGCTAGCATATTAGTCTCATGCTTCCGCAAATACAATTATATGGATTAGGTAAGAAGACATAATCTGCTGTTCAATCCTCATTACTATGGTGATTAATCCACACTGATTACCTAATTTTAATTAACATAATGAGATACTCAAAATACCCATTCTGCCAACAGTGTGTGTGATCTTTGGTTATGTTTTGTGCAATCTGAAAGCATTATTGTTGTGTGCGTACGTGTGTGTGTGTGTGTGTGTGTGTGTGTGTGTGTGTGTGTGTTCTACCTGGTTGGCAGAGACGGTCTGTCAGTTGAAATTAGATTACACAATCACAAACGTCCCAATCAGGGCTCATGCATATTTCATCCCCCCTGCCTGGTTTTCATAATTACTTAATTAATTCCCAGCTCTAAAGAGATAGGCCAGCGCTAATCCCCCAGCCTCCCCTGGGGCTTCCCGGGACTGCTATAGATGTCCTGTCCCAGGATGCACGGCAGCAAAAATATAGGGAGACATCCTGAACAGTTGTGCGGACCGTAAGCACAGAGCTAAATCTGTTCTTTTAGGAGGCCTCACTTCGTTCTCCTTCTTTATATAGGTTGGGATTTAGGATTGCAGCTTCCTAGTAAAGCTCTCAGCTGGTGTTGTGTACTGTGCAAGTGTTTCTCTCCTACTGCGAGAAACATTCAGCACCTGCACCCTTTGCAAAGCAGAGGGAATGAATTTTGACTGATCTGAAGCTAAATAAGGAGACATATTTTTACAAGCAACATGTTCTCAGCCTGTTTTGGCTGCTTTTTCATCTCTTATTCTTTCAATGGAATAACACAACGTCTCTCAGTTTGAACTGGAGGCAGATAAAAAAAAACAAAAGCTTTTCTTGTGCACTCCCACATAGTAATGTATTTGAATTCACCTTGAACATCCAGCAATTAATTCTAACACGGGAGAAAATGCTGTAAGGCATATCACCTATAGAATGAGTGAGCAGAATCCAACAAGTTCCCTTGCATCTGTGGGAAGGAAAAAAAACTGTTTACAGACAAACAGTCATGACTAATACCAACAATCATAAACTGCACAGCATTCATTCCCTTTGGATTTTAATGTAAAGTCTAATGAACCAGGCATGAGATTCCTACTGGACCCGGAGCTACTTAATCGCTGATGAATGAATATAAGCAAACATAGCAACACTTTTTTAATCACACCTCCACATCCTCCATGGTCAAGGCAAATAACATCTATTACTGGAATTATGTTGACCCAATATGAGTGAGACCGCGGCCTTTCTCCCCTCGCTCCCATTTGAAAAATGTTCTGTCACTTAATAGACTGTAATTAGTAATTATCTGTAGATTCAAATCATTTCTTTTTGAGCACTTAACTAATGAATTATATGTCCGGTGAGAGACGAAGTCACCACAGCTGAGGCCGTGTGTCCACATTGTGCAGAAGGACCAGTCACCTGCTGTTGCTACTGTGCTGTGCTGCTGCGCTGAGCGAGTCCCCACAGTGGGACTCCAGCGACCGCGAGTTTCCACAAAGAGAGAAAGAGATAGGAAGGAGAGGCAGCGAGAGACCAAAGACAGATTTAAAACACTCCAATCAATCAGTGATTTGACTCTGGGCTAAATCCATGTTGATAATTAGCCAATCAGAGTGGGCTGGGTGGTGGGAGCTTGCCAGGCAGGTGCCTAGAGGCCCTCGGGGGACCTGAACTGTCTCTTCCCTTCATTAACTCCTCTCGTCCTCTCCCCTTGTCCGCCTGATCCTGCGAGCGGCCGGGGCTGCTGGGTAATTCAGTCTCCAATCTCTGAGGTGACCCCACGCCGCGGGGCTGAGGGAGCCGAGGATACAACACTTCTTTTTAACCTCTCTCTGACTCTCTTTTTCTCTGTTTCCAGGACCACTTCTGCTGCCTGTTGTTAGCTCTTTGTTACCGGGGTTGTGCTCATATGGTCTAAATACCATGAACTTTTTATTTTTTCCTGACCTTCCACTGAGTCTTGAGATATGGAGGTCACAGAAAAAGACTGTAGCTCTTCTCTTTTGTATTTTTTATCTGCCTTCGTCTCTCTCACTCTATGTCTACTAGTCCATCCGTCTGTCTGTCTGTGCAGAAATGCAATTTCCTCCCATCTCACTGTTTGCAGCTCTTTATGGGCCCTTTATTGCCGATCTTAGCTGATTGCTCATATTTATTTACAACGAATGCAGTTATGAGGTACGGATGTGAATGCAGTGGGCATATAAATGCAACGCTCATCTCCTGTTAGCTCATTAGAATGTATTGCATAGCTTTCATCTGAACATCTTTTTTTTTTCTTTTTGTCTTCATGACTGCAATTTTGAACCTCGCAGGATCCTCTCTTAGATTAAGATTGTCAGAAACAGTAGCTTTGTTCCAGGAAAAAACAACTAGAAACACAGAGGGCCTTTAAAGATGAGATACAGTCTTTAATATGTGTCAGAAACTGAGTTGTCATAATATCCAACTTTAATAAGGGATGTGCAGAGATCCTTGTCTCACAGAAATCCACCCACGCATGCACGCACACATGCACGCACAGTAATCAGTATGATTTCACATTATGGTTTTGCACATTGCCATTAAAGCTGAGTTACAATGTGATTATTGCCTGTGACAAATGAAGAGGTTATATTCAAACTATTAAACAGCTCATAGCTTTTGATAGGAGACATATATGATCAGTTAAGTTGCTTCAGGCAGAGAAATGCGGTCTGCCTCTGTCTATTTCCCCCTCCTATCATTCTCTCTCACTCTGATGCAGAAGATAGATACATTTATATTTTTTGAATTATGCTAATCTGCAGTTTTTGAAGTTTGGAGGAGAGAATGCTGCAAACAATGCCATCAATTGTTCTCTCTCTTATATATAAATGTCTTTGTGTGTCTGAGTCACACACACACACACATACATATCCAGTCAGAATGGGGTTTTCAAAAGCATGTTAATTTGTAGATTCAGTTGAAATGATAATGCAGGGATGATTGCTTTTGCTGTGGCACTGTGTAAAATAAGCACAGCAGATGGAAGTCTGTGACTCCAAAAGCTGCACAGGAACACCACAAGTACTGCTTTTGAGAGTGTACTATATCTATCAATACAAATGCAGGTGAAATGACAGAAAGAGTGAGACATGCACGCGCAAACACTGTGCACACACTGTGACACACACTCACTGATGACAGCTGCAGTATGCATCACTGAGCAGCTTTGGTTACTGACAGATTGTGGCAGGTGAGCAGGTCCAAGCAAAGCGGCGACTGTCACCTTTAATCTCACAAATCCGCACACACACACACACACACAAACACTCCCACCACCACTGGCGCTACAATATTTTCTCTGCTCCACACCCTGCATGTCTGATTGCTATCCTGTCTGCTGGGGACCAGGGCTACCCCAGGGGGAACCAGAGTATAGCCGGTGACTAAACCGATCTGCTGCTCCCTAGAGACCCTTTTTCTCTTCCCCCAGTGCATGCACACCCAAAGTGCTGCTGCTGTCCCATCTCATCCAGCCAAGGCCCAGGCAGGTTCCTGCAGGGCATGCTTTAATGACTTCCTCTCGCTTTCCCCTCTCTGTATTTAGGTGTGACTGCCATCTAAAAGGAATGGGGGGAGTGGAGGGATTAGCATATCAGGGGTAAAGATTAGTGCTCTGTGGTGTGTACATGTACTGACAGAGGGTGGTAATGAGAATAAAAGGACCTCCCTCCCCCAGCCGGAATCTCATCCCTTGGTTAAACAGAGGGAGTTCAAATGGAACCACAGATAGAGATGTACAGCCTCTTTATCAGCTTTTTACAGGTAGACACACTGACCATGTTTCCCTCCATTTTAGACACAGTGGTCAGAGGCACTGTTAAGGATTAATGTGATTAAAGTGCCAGGCAACAAAAATGGGAATATTGTAGAAAATATCAGGCTCAAACTTTCTTCATGGCTTTAGCTGTATTCTGTCCACATCATGTGCACATTTTATTCCAACAAAAAGACAAGCTCTTATTTCTTTCCTAAGCCGAAAAAGAAGTGTTCTCCTTTCTATTTTGCTCTCACTGAGCTTCCGGCTGGTTGGGTTGGTTTTGGCCACTGTCCAGCTGATCCAGCACATGCCCACTGCCACCCAGGGAGAGACCCGGGCTCCATGTCAGTTGCGATACGAGAACCTGACCGCCGCTGACCTGTCTCTGCCGCAGGGCCGAAGAGCTCCTTACCCCCATGGATTTTTCATTTGTGGATCTTGCAGAATCAATGCACTGTTTTTGTCTTTCCAGACAGGGACCATGGATCAGCATTTTTTTTCACCACTCCTTATCTCTTTGTGTTTCTGTGTGTGTGTGTACCTGTAAGTGTTTATGTCTTTCTTATTTTCTTAACCTTTCCCTACTGTCTGCCCTTCGGAAACCACATCCCCATTTGCTATTGGTTTATCCTTCTCCTCTTCCTCTCCTGTCTTATGAGTTTTGCACATTCCTGCCAAGCCTGTACAAGTTGCACCCGCAAGTGTGTGTATGTGTGTGTGTGTGTGTGTGTGTGTGTGTGTTTTAAACTAATCAGCCAAACAACAGGGTATTTAAACGCAGAGGTATTTATTTATAAAGACAAATTTCTGTCTCTGGAGATCTCAGCTCAGGTCTGAAGGCAGCCAGAATAGCTGCAGAACCACAGAAAGCTGGGGAAAGTAGGGCAGGAGTCCCTCTTTGACAAACTAAATAGTTTGAACCGTTCTTTAAAGCACAGTGTGGGGCAGTTACAGAGCATTGCTTCTCCACCTGTACTCAGTTGGCTGGAGTTTGGTAGCAGGTATTTTTTTTTTTTTTTTTTTACCACTACCCATGGTGCTTTGTTTCTTAAGAGACTCTTGGTGGACAGAAGTGAGAATGTTGCTCCTTGCTATGGCTAAGGCTGCAAAGGAGGAGTCTAGCTGAGTCTTGCTACCTAAAAAGCATCACTGCACACAATGTAAATGATTCCTCTCTTATGCTCCCTTGTCCAGTGGACCACTGGAAGCACGTAATGAGCCACATTTTACGCTTCCACAGTGGCAGAGTGGAGAGGTGGAAGCTAAGGCAATACAAAACCACCTTTACAACACACGGACCCACTAAATGCTGCTGCTGCTGCTGTTGGTCACTAACCCACACAGATGATGTCCAAGCGCAAGACGGAAAACATAATTGCATTCTCACCACATTCTCAGACAAACACTCCCTGTAGACATTTGGGTCAGTTAATTGGAATTTCACTTAGTGCCAACTAACCATCAAGTAAGGCACTGGGTTTACGCTGGCCACTGTTCATATTGTGCCGCATTAGGAATTGAAAACCTCCCACACTGCTCTAATTACCAGTCTCTAGACAGTTAGGGAGGCACAGTGTTGGCTATCGAATGAAAGAGGTGTTGGGATGAATTTACAGTTAGAAGAAGCTGTCTGTTTTAATAAACTCGATACATGCTTTATTATATTTATCGCAAGCCTACTCATACATTGTGCTGTGATCACTGTATGTTGCATTGCATGTTTCTTATCTTTTCATTTTTAGGTACATGTGCCATCATTCCTCTGGAGTTATAGCGATATCAACAGTACACAGTGACCTTTCAAATGCTGCAATATAAAAAATATTGAGCTGCAAAGAAAACGTGGGAAAGAAAGTGTAGCTGAAGCGTGTCCACTGTCCCATCTCAGTGCCAGTGGGAGTTCAGGATGGTGGTTACATCACTGAAGAGAAGGTACACAAAGACAGATGACTTTGTACTACCGGGTGATTTTATTCAGGCTTAAGGTGCAATGTTTGAATTGCACTAGCAAAGTGTAAAAATACATTCACATTTACACTGGGGTGATATTCTGAGTGCGCTACTCCTTTCATTGTTCATATTTTGATTGTGCACCTGGTGGGGATGTGCATATTTTTGTTTTTCCCCAAGGTGCAGCTTCTTCTACAAATTGTACCTCTCATCCTGCTCTCTGCCTCGCACCGAACACGACTCCTGATTATTCGCACTTCTCTGGTGACCGTTTCGTCATGCCGCACTGTCATGTCTCAGCCGTTATACACTACAGCCAGATAGCATCAGTGTCCAGCATTATTTCTGAGACTCTCTTCTCCGTAGCCAGGGGAAGCGTTAAGGGCAGGCAGAAAGCCGACCAGGGCTAGTTTCACCTCCTCATTCTGCCTCCTCCACCATATATTAAATCCCACCCACTCCCTTCAAGAGCTGAGGGGCCATAAAAAGCACCGCAAGAGAGAGGAAAGGAGGAATCATTACGTGCAATTTATAAACCATTAAGAGCCGTATTAAAAAGCCTGCAATCTAATTCACCCAGTGGTGAGCTCCGGCAAAGACGGTGGCTGAGGGGGAGAGCGAGAGTTCATTTAGGGAGTGTGTTTTGGCCACTCAGAGTGTGTGTGATGTTAATAGGGTCCAGGGGGTCACCTCTAGCCAAGGGAGGCTGCTTACCTCTGCACTGATGCCCAAGTCAGCAATGAGAGGGCGGAGGGAGAACATGAAGGCTGACAGACAGAGAGAGAGAGAGATGGGAGGTCAGGCGATAAGAGAGTTGAAGAGATATGATATTGCTCACCGATCCCACCTAGTCCAGCAGGTCATCGCTTAAAAGTGATTGTTATGTGGTTTCACAGCTTGTACGGATTAAACAAGGTATGCTGGTGAAATAAAAGCAGAAATGTGCCACAACCACACAGATGTCTTGGCGGAGTCCATTATTACAGCCTTACGTTTTTTGGACAAGCACTATTCAAACCTACAGAAAACAAAAAAAGGTGACATTTTTAAGAGACATCAAATATGTCAGGCTGAATTACAGGAAAACGCCACTTTTCCATTTCATATAATAACGCAGTCAGTTTTTAAATTAATAGTTTAGCATGCTTGTCTCTTCCTTTTGATAGTAAGATTAGAAAACTGATACCACTCTTACATTTGTCAGTTGAAAGTGAAGCTAAAACTAGGGGATGTCAAAGACTTATCTTAGCATTGGGATTGGAAACAGAGGAAAACAGCTTGTCTGTTTCTATCCAAAATGTAAAAATTCCTTCCAGCCCATATACCAGCTCCTCTAAAGCACACTAATTAAAATGTCACAACTTCTTTGTTTGTATACACAAACAAAAATGTAACATGTCAGTTCAGTGAGCTTTAGCCAGACTAGCTGTCAGCCTCTCCTTCCATCCGCAGACAGCTACGACCTGCAGGGTGAGGGTCTGTCCTTGGAAAATTAGTAAAACTTTCTACAGCAAAGAGTAAAATGCAGTTAAGCTGTTAGCTAACCTCCTGCACTCATTTGTTTCATCTTTTTTGACAAATTCTGATTTGAATAAAGGAAAAAAATCTAATAAAATCTAAAAACTGTAATCATGAGTAAAACTCTTTATACGCAGTACACAAAAAACATGAGTGCTTATTAAAGAATGAGTGAGGAATGAATCATGATGACCTGATAAATAATAAATCATTAACGTAATTCCTGCACCATGATTTGAGGACTAATAGATGATGAATTACAAGATAGTATATTAATGACTCATAATGATTAGTGCATAAATATGGTGAATCGACACACTTTCTTTATGGCTCGTTCCTGATTAACTGTGAACCTGCCTCTCAGTGGCACAAACTGGTGACGACTCATTAATTACTAATCACTTGATCATTAATTACTCTTTATGTGCTCCCATAAATAAAGTAATAGATCATACTGAGTAGTTACTAAGTAGTCCCTCATTACCTCATGATTATGACAAGTAGCAACTGAGTTTTAATTAGAAAGTTCACAATTTGTTCCTTAATAACATACAGCTGGGCTCAGGACATTTGAATTATCATAGTTACATGTATACTGTATATTAAATATATCTTTTCAAGCTTTATTGTATAGAGACATATGTATGTGGGGAGAGAGAGATGGGGAATAACATACAGCAAAGGGCCACAGGTTGGATTTGAACCCTGATATACCTCACTCTATATCAATATTGACATTCAAGTCTTATTCTGTAGTTATGTGAATGCTTGAAATATAAATGTCATAAAAATCTGAATATTTTCCAGTTTAAGTAACCAGAAGGATTTGACAATGAAACAGTGTGGAAAGGCTAAAGCTCTAAATACAAACTGCTTTTGCAAAAAGTTTTTACATATTTACAAAATATCTCAAAGCCTTGCATGAAGACAGTCTAAAATAAATTTGGAAAAAGGTCAAAAGGAATAGCTCAAAGAAAGGACAAAGCACTGACAATTGTTACATTAGATTTTGCCTTCACTGATACAAAAACAGAATCTTAATAGGCTATATTTATCATGTGTGTAGCCGGACACAACAGTACAGTACTACACTGGGACACGAGATGCACACACTTGACAAACACTGTAGATCCCTAAAGCAGTGGTTCCCAACACCCACCCCCAACCACACACACACACACACACACACACACACACACACACACACTGTTACTGTTGTCATTAGCTAGCTATTCACCACAAATGACACATTCTGGTCGAGACCTGTCCTATCCTTCAACAAAACCAAAATGAAGGTAACTCTCCAGATATAACCATACTTTCTTTTTTGGTACTGCTGAGTCACTAGCGCTTTCACATTCCTCAGACATGTTGTTTTGTTCATAAAATAGTGATGCTCTGACTGCAGTGGAAAAAAAAGGATGAGCTAGCTAGCTGACCTGATGAGAATGATTAAGAGTGCGGGTCACAGAGCCTACTAGTTTTAAAGAGCAAGCTTGTTTTTAAGTATTTTTTATACAGACTTCTGTATAAGTTATCCACTGTGTTATTGTGATTTTAGTTCACATGATGGGCAAATCTAGTTTTGACAAGGTGCAGACAAAGCCTTGTTCACCCCCTGAGATCTTTGGCACAACTCCTAAGGTTAGCCACTGCCTTAAAGTGTAACTTTAGCATTTTGCTTTAACATGTTTTTATGTCTAAGTGACTAATATGGTAACAATATATAATAATATACTAACAATTTTTGAAAATTGGAAATGTTTGGCTGTAGCGTTTATGTAGAACGCTACAGCCAGCAGAAGTGAAACTGGTTACACCATCGTAATCCTTGTGGGCAACCATCCACTTATTGACACTAATTTGTATGTAAAGGACCCGACAGAGACAGACCTTTTTGTTAATGAGTAAGATCCATTTTGTTTAACCAGAAACAGGCAGTTACATTGCTGCATTCAACGCCACCAGACATCATTGGCAAAAACAGTAATTTTACCTTGTGACACTGTAACTTCAAACTCAACAGAAACAAAAGAAAACTCTCCAAACTGTTCTAACTCTGGTCAAAATAAACCCCCAATTCACAGTTAGACTAGATGTGAAACTATCAGGAGAGAAGTGAGAGGAAGGTCAGGCATCAGAGAGGCAGCGAGGAGAAACAGCGTGCAAAGCCAGAATATTTTCATATCTAACTCGCCAAGAAAGCAAATCATTTTTCCCAAAACAAAACGAAAAAATAAACAAAAAAAACAAAAAAAATTTATTCTTGATGCATCAAGTCGAGTTGGACTTTTTGAAATCTGACAAAAGCCTCAACATATCCCATATCATATTCATCAGCTTCAGAAAACTTCAACTTAGATGTAGGTTTCCTTTACAGTGTTAGTCACGGTGTTAAAAGATTTGTGAGTGATAATTGAGTGATAATATGAAAATCATAGCAAGTTGTAACCTGTTGTGTTTGGATTTCCGTGTCGTGGGACGACACTTTGGTATGCACTTGTTATAAAGATTTGTGCCAGCTCTTTAGCCAGGCCTAAATGAAACACGGCATATAATCATACCAATGAGGTCATAATTATTAATCAGGCTGTATTTAGTTAAAGAATATGTGAAAGAAGATGCCGAACAAGGATTCTGTGAAATGGTACTTGACGGTATTAAAAAGTACTGACGATCAATACACAGCTCTGTTGGGAGCACTATTTAAGTGGTTATGAGTGGAAAGTATTCTTGGTCCTAATAAGTGTAGACTGACTGGTTCTGTTTATATAACTGCAGGGTTGATACAATATACTGGGACTACTATAGACATTCGTATATTGCCTTCTTGTAGGGAGAAGGTCAAGAGGGTCAATAACTGTGGCGTTGAGAGCGTCTGCCCGGAGCCCGAGGCCCTCCCTCGCCATATCACAACAACACCACAGTCAATACAGTCCAAATTGAGCCCTCATGCAGAACTGCACAAATCAATATTCTTAAAAAGGTTACACGTCAAACTATTAAATACTTTATTGATCCATATGCAATATGTAGCGCTTATGTAGAAATGTATAGATATGTTATCCCTGTGCTATAGCTTAGGAGGAAGCAGTATCTCATTATTTTGAGTTCTTACAGTATCACATGGCAAAGTAGGTGTGGGAGAGAGGCAAATAATTCTTATCCAGTTGGCCACATGCCTTGATAACTGCTGTCCTTTCTCTTTTGAGAACATCCAGTTAAACTCGATGCCAAGATGTGACAGTTTAACGTTTCCGGCACGTAGTTTGACATGATGTTCTCTCCCATACAAAAACTGAAAGAGGGAAGGCGACATTTAACGGGGCTACCTTTAACTCAGCCCTTACATAAGCTGTGTTAAGAATATCTCAGAAAGCAGACTGAACATCCCATTTTCAACCTATTCATCTTCTTTCTTACGGCTGTCAACGTTTGGGAAGAAAACTCCTCTAGCTGAGGGGCTGAGACAGTCAAAGCATCTCTCTCATCAAACCTAACTATCTCAAAACCTAACATTAATTTTTTTTTTTTTCCCCCACGCCAGCCTGCATGTCATTCAACTAAACGGAGCAGCTGCATCAAAACTACAAAATGTCCAATAAATCTGTCACAATCTGTATTAGCAGAGGAATTGGGAATTAAAAGACAAAAACAGGTGGCGAAAACAAATTTTAGTTTTCTAAGTGAAAATCTGGAAAAAAAAAAAAAAAAAAGGGAGATAAAGCAGAATGGGAGAGGAATGGCTAACCAAGATGGATGGATGGGGTGATATTGAGCATCAAGGTGAACTGTACAGCATGCAAAAGCACAGAGGAAAATGCAAGGTGAGGCAAAAAAATCAGGTGCCAGAAAAAGTCAGCTGGCGGTTACAGATGTTACAGATCATAAAGTGTTATATAGCTTCATGATAATGGGTGCGAACAGTAAAAAAAAAAAAAAAAAAAAAAAACAAGATCCAGAGATAGTTGCATCAATCAGAGGTGAAAAAAGTAGTTTTATCTATAGAAACAAGGATGGCGACTAAGAAGGCCGTGAGTGGCACTCTCAGGTTTGATGGTGTTTTTGATAGCCCGTTGGACCATTATGGGGGGGAAGTTAAGAGGAACATCACAGGAGGGAGCAGGATTTGAAAATGGTGTGGGTACGTAGAGAGATACTGGGACAGAGTAGAAAGTGACCAGAAGCAGTTATGAATGCGCATTCAATAGAGGGACAGAGAATAGGCAGGAGAGGAAAAATCGAAAAGGGCACAAGAGAGCAGGAGAAAGTGAGTGGGATAGAGAGAAAAGGGACTGACAGTGAAGAATGGAGGCAGTTAAAGATATCTGCCGAACAATCTGTTATTACAGAAGGAGGGAGACAAACAGCTTCTTTCTTTTTTTTTACAGCGAAATAAAGACACTCATCAATTTAAATCGGCAGGGTTCTTGGACCTCACCTTTTCTCTGTCAGATGCTAGGTGGTGGAAGGTGTGTTCCTCCCCTACTCTTGTCCATTCATCATACATAGGAAGAAGACACCCCTCCAGGGGCATCCTGGGTAATCTTGCGTGGCCGGAAACGTGGCGATGGTGAGCGGATGGCATCAGGACCCTTTGTTATTTACTGCTCACTTAGCCCCTCTGCACCCCGACACACACACAATTTATGAGGACAATCGTCGGGCCCGCCTCGCTCCATTGGAGCACTCCCTGATGGATGTACATGGAGCCTGGAGAGGAGAGAGAGAGTAAGAGGGAGGCAGGGAGAGTCGGGAAGACAAAGATTGAGGTCGGGGTGTCTCACAGTTTTCATTACTGTAAATTAAACTACTCGTTGGGCTTCATAAGAGAAAAAGTCATATCAAAATAATAGATAATGAAGATCATTTTGTCGTACAAACTGTGCTTGAAGTAAAAAAGTCATCATTTTAGATATGTTAATGAGCACTTCTGTGTGGCAGCTTGAATGTTTTAGAGGGCGTGCGGCCCCATCACACACTAGGAGTGATGTGAACTGAGCTACCTGCTCGTATGTCTTGCGAAATGCCACTGACGCACCAAATGTCACCAGAATGTCAGCAATTCCACTGTCTGAGTTTCCAGCTTTTATTTTGGTGCATTCATTTTAGCAGATACCTCCGTTGTTTGCCTCAGCAATGATTCTCTCATCCTATCTGAGTGTCCCCAAACCTCACCTCTGCTGTCCCTGTGCTCTGTGTATTTGCTCAGGTACAGCACAGTAAGTGTTCGATCATAACAATCCATTAGAATAATCACTGATAACAAGTCCATTTTCATAAAAAAAAAAAAGGAGGGAGAGGGATTAATGAGCTTAACGCTACTTATGTTCCATCCATTTTGTGCAGTAAATCAATAATCCAGTAATAATGTTCTTCAATGGGGCAACAGAGCCCCAAGAGCAGCATCCTCTCTCTCTCTCCATGAGTTATTTGAGCTGCCCTGCTATCTCCTTTGTTCTCTATAAAGTTGCCTTTTGGGACAGCCAGGACCAAACACATATATTTTTAGTCTTTTCAACACAGTCTGGTGTGAAACAACACGAGGGATTGGTAAGACTCCAAGAGGAAGAGAGTGCACAGAAGGAGGGTAGAGGAGGGGAGGGGAGAAGAACAGGAGAAAGCAAATGAACAGAGAGGATGTGGCTGAGAAAGCAGAGGAGATCATGAAATGCATGGGGGGGTGGCAGGGTAGAACATGTTACATGACTCTGTTTCAGCAGCCTATCCTCCCTCATTCTGTATATCTGTGCTCTAATGTACAATACTCCTGATCGCTCTGTCTCATAAACAAGATTGCCGTTTAATGGTTATTTGGTGTTTCGTTCAAGGATGGCATTGAAATCAATTGTATTCAATTGTCTGACATAATTGTTGGATCAGCTGCAGAGCTGATCATCTTTTGCGCGAACCGATGACCTTTGTAACCAACGTTTTGTATTTTGTATGTTTAGTAATAACTGATGTCAAAAATTGCTAGCCTGCGTGCTGCCATAACTAAAACTGGAATGTGCGTGCCTTGTTTTGTGTTTTCATGAGGTGCAATCACAACAACTTAAGATGTTTTTTAACCTCACAAGAATAAGAAAACATGCATTATGGGTTCAGCACTGAAAATTATCTACAATTTATGATGTTGCTTATCGTGCCGTATCCACTTATTTTCCACGTTCTATCCTTTTTTCTTGTAAACAAACAAAGGTTATGTTTGCTCTCAGTGTTTTTTTTTTTTTTTTAAAAAACACCAGCTTGCTGTGCTTTTTCTTCACTGCCTGTTTTGGCACACTGCTGCATTTCTTGATGCATTACTGCCACCTGTAGACCAAGTGGAATTTTGTGAAATAGGAATGAATTTTCGATAATGGGGAATTTGTTTAGAATTTTTATCTAGCCTGTCATTCTGGTTCTAAAATTATGGCTGATAAGTGATCATTTAATGATAATAATATTAATTTACTTTAAATTCTTACGCAAATTTCAAAGTTGGAAACTTCCCATGGGAATTAATGGGAATTTATGGTAATAAACAAATATGAAGGTTGGCCCTTTACTGCTAACTTAAATATAGTTGGGGAAAATGTATTTTAGCATAATCTTGACTAAAACAACCAGATTTCATGCACGGATACGGACCAGGATGCACTCTCCCTGGAAGTCTCTCCTTGTAAGGAACTTAGATCTATCTACTTTGTCTCTATACCTCATATCATGGTCCAAGGAAAAAAATGACCTTTTTAGGCGGATTGATTTAACTAATACTACACTACAGTCGCATGTTTACGGTTTGTCTGAATTTTGTTCTAATCCAGTGTTTTGGCTCTATGGTTGGAGGGGATGAGGGCGGAGCTGGATGCAGAACAGGGTTCATTTGAAACATGTTGGAAGCGTCACAGTCCAGACAGCCTCTTGTAGCCCCAGCTGGCAGCTTCTTCTCTCCTCCATCCTTGCCCTGGCTGCTCACATTCCCAACTTGCCCTGAGAGTGCGGTAAGAGAGAAAGACTTGGCAAACTCCGCCGCCCATGTGCCAACACCAAGCCTCGACACTGCACTGCCTGCCTCAGCAACAATCTCTGCAACAGCATTTAGAACAGGAGGTAATAGCCCACAACATACCCTGACACTGCAGTTATTCACATAATGAAGGCGAATTTGAATGAAACAGCAACACATCTCTTTCTTCCAGATTTGAAAATACCCGTCATTTGGCGCCTAATATCCAGCAGATCTCTGCTGCTAGAGCATTGCCCTAAGGTCCATATGTTCCTTAGCTGACACAGCCTCTGTAGTCATCAGGTCCTATGTTTACAATCAAGTATGAGTAAGAAACAAAGACAATGCTATATAAGGATGTAGCCTTTTCAGGTGGAATGAAATACAGTATGACAAAATAATTGCATTTCTTCTCTCAGAAATTATCTTTATATGCTGTGCACATGGAGCAGATTAACAATTATGTCTTACTCCAGTTACATAACCACATAATGGACAGGAAGTGAACTGCAGGAATGTAAGACCTGCTGTATAATTAGAAGAATGGCTTCATAAGAATAACTGGTATTCGTAGAGATTTACACTATATTACAGGTGACGCTAGTGCAGCAATTTCCGAGTGCACTATAAGTTCAGCATTCCCAGATGAGATTTGGATAAGAGACTAGTAGTAGGAATGAAGAAACACCAGAGGCCATCTGCATGTGTTATTGAAGTGCCCATCGTCTTGCACTAAATCCCAACGGTGGGAAAGATTCCAGCAATCAAGGCGCATATGGCTGGCGACTGGTGCCTGAATTATCCTTCAAATGTAGGTTAATGAATTCAGGAGCAGGCTGTGCTCATGACCATCATACCTTTAACAATCTGACAGACACACCTGCCAATCTGTGGTAGGGGGAAGGAAGGTGGTTAAGGTGGTTTAGATGAAGGGGGGGGGGCATCGATCAGCACCTCTGAAGTGTTCTCTGTTGGGTGACAGCACCACCAGAGACGCCAGGATACCCAGGGCAAGTCCATTCATCAGAGACCATCAGGAGCTAATGAAACACACTGAGAGAGTGATTAAGACACAGACACCTACTACAGCAGGGCCCCGAGCCTGATGCATTAATCACAGCCGCTGTCTGCGGGTATCTCAACCCTCTCTGTTGCTGTGTATGTATGTGTGCAAGCATTCCTGTTGCTCACGTGTGTGTTTGTGCATACAGACACTCCTACAGAGTGGTCTTCATGTCTAGGTGTCTGTGTTAGGGAAATAGAAGCAGCATGCATGGAAAAGGTGCTACCGTCCTTTCTCTGTTTGCCCTTGGACACGGTCCACCACCTTTGTGGCTCTGCCAGTAAAAGACACACTGCTCGGACTTGGCATAAAAACAAGAAGCTGTTCTCCGGCTGATCATTAACTTTTGGTGTTAATTGATTAATCAAACCTGGCTGATAACGAGCGAACACCAGAAACTAAAAACTGTGTTCCATCTTGGAAGGGCTTGCCCTGTCTGCTCAGCAAATGAATAATACAATGCAGATGGTACAAGTGTTATATATTTATCTTTGTAAGAGACTTCCCTGCAGCCGATTACTCATTCCAGTCTGGTTATACATAAGTTTGTCACATGAACTTGGCTGTTAGGAGCATCTTTTTTTGGAAGTCCAACACAGTGCCACCGCATTACGGCTACACTACAAATTCGTTATATGACATCCAAACACCATCTGTGGTGTCACTGTCAGAGAGAAAGGCTGCATATTGTTTATGACAGAACCAAGATGAGATTTTAATACCCGGTTTTATTGCTTAACAAATGAAGACAGTCTGAAGGTGATTATTTATATCTATTAATTAAGTTAATTAAGATGGGAGGATTTGCTTCCCTCGCCCCCGTTGTTAATTACATCTGTGTCTACAGCGCAAGGTTGATGCCGTAAATACAGATGTCATCTCTGCACAGCCAGTGTTGGTGATAAACGTCATCATTTGTTTGCATTTGCATGTTAGCATGCACGTGTATGTGGACAGGTTCAAATGTCACTATCATGAGTAGTAGATGGTGCAAGATGTCTATACGCTTATTGTGGCGTATACGGCAAAATTTCTCTCTTTTTACGTAAGTATAGCTGGGTTAGATAGCTGCTGGGTTATACATTAGAAATGAAATATGTATAATCCCTAAAAATGAAAAAAGACATTGTCCCTCATTGTGTTTCATACGTCTTTGTCCAAAGCAGCCCAGTAGTTCGACCTGCTGAGTGAGCAAACCAACTCTCCCCACTCTATCTCTGTCCCTTCCTCAGACTCGCCTCTGTTGCTGCGAATGGGACAGCGACCAAGGGGTCTGCACTACAAGCAGCAGATTAAAGGATTACCATTAATTAGATGTCAGGGACAGAGAGGGGCTTTGCCTGTCTTGGCCATGATACAATATCTGTTAATCTGCTGCGCTCCTGGATAAAAAGGAATCAGTCCATTGACAGGAAAAATAGGAAAAGAGGGATGGGGCCAGGAAAGAATTGAAAACAAGAACAAAGAGGCAAAGGAGTGAGGGGTGGTTATAGAGATTGGAGGAGGGATGAAAGAGATGGAAGAAAGCAAATATGCTCGTGGTCCACTTGAATGTATATTGAGCTTTTTCTTAAAGAAAGAAAAGCAGATGGGGATAATAAGAGATATGAGGGTGTATGAGAACAAAGGAAAGTAACAATGAGTTAATAACAGGGTGCTCTATTGAGAAACAAGGGGATGAAGAGGGGTGAAGTGGCTAGGGTTCGAGTAGAGAACACTGCTAAGAAGAAATGCTAAAAAAAAAAAAGGAAAGCTCTTTACTTTTACTTATATTGGTGTTTTTATTATTTAATTCTATTTCTGACAGGTTGGCCAAACATCCCTCCCTGATAGACATTTGTCCATTTCATCTGTCAGCTTTGGTCTGCACCACTGCATCTGTATGAAAGTGAAAAATGACCAGCTGCAATTTACAGATATAGTGTTCCTTTGTGCACTCGTGTCATTCTTAATTGAAGACTCGGCCAGATGGATAGCAGGTAAGTCAGGTGATTGACAGGTGACTGCTTTGAGTTTGATAAGGCACTAGTCCATAATAGAAGTACTGACCCTTACTTTTAGTGCTATTAACCCATGCCAGACTGCCCGTGTTGACTTCATCTTCCTTAGACAGGGAGTTTGATACTGTGCCTTAGGCCAGGTGAGCACAGGCTATCGGGGTCCTGTTAAACAACCGCCTCCTGCCCAGCAGATAACACTGACCTTGCGGGCATCTTGGTTTTGGCCACTGTCTTCCCAGTCTGGACAGATCACTTACACTGAGCCTACGGCTCTATGGGGCTTATCACCAATATGTACACGGTAATATTGCTTATAAACTATCTGCAAAGCAAGGGTAATAAAATATACAGCCATGCATTTTGTTGACTTAGTTGAACGCCTGAAGGCAGGTGCAGGACTGCAAATTTTTGCTGTGGTGAGTAGTGCCTAATGTAAATTTGAGCTGTGAGGAGGTAATTGATGGAGAAGGGCTGGGACATCATTTTCTTATGGCCAGGCATAGGGCATTCCCTCTATTTGAGTAGAGGGACTCTGGGCACCCCTATGAGCCCCACTCGCCTGAGACTCTAATTACTTTGGGGACCTGGAGAATTCAAAGGATTTAGATAGGGGGAAAAAAGAATTTCCAATTTACTGCACCACTTGATGTTTGTCTTCGTTTGTGGTACGACTTGTGCTTCGGAAAGCAAACTGACACAAAGTGCACATTTGTGGATCCAGATAAAGGTGAAACATTATTAGAACGCTGTCATGGCTGTGTTTATCCCTAGGCAGTGTGTATGTGTGGATAATAATCTCCTGGACAAACATACCGTAACCCCCCCCCCTGCACACTCGCTAGAGCTATCTTCATCTCACAAAGCTCAACCCTAGTCTGTCTGGCCGCTAACATTTCTGCTCATGCTGTGGAGCCACCGCCCCAAAACCTTTTACACTGGAAATAAATTACCCCTGAAAGTATAAAGACAGAGCCATCAGTTTCATTTCTTGATTGAGTCATATCTCTTTCACTTTTACCACGCCGTTGTTTAGACATTTACACAGACTTGTGAAAAATTCAATAATCAGTTCACAGTTGGGTGAAATGTTCTGCATAAGAAGCTGGATATGATATCTTTGAGTCCTGGAGAGGTTTGTGGTCTGCTAGGCAAATGATTTGGTTCCAGGCAAATCATCTCTTCATTCTCTAAGCTTTATATAATTAGAATTCTGTAATCAAATTCAAATACAAAAAAAAGTATAAAAAAAATATTCATTTTTCATTAGTTTGAAGCTTAGATTACATTTGCGCCTGATTGAGAACAATCCCCTACGGACTGTGGAAGGTGCTGTCTAAACAGTTTAAAACATGGCTTCCTTGATAACAGATCCTCTGAAGCATGATAATCAGAAACACATTTTGGTTATGAGGTCAACCGACAATAATTGCCTGGCAGGTTGGTCAATTAACACTTTTCCCCCACACGTGTTTGAATCCGCATTCACATGTTTATATTGTACCTCTATATAGTAGCTCAGAAAGGTGTTAATTTCTTTCTTTTGCATGATTTAGTCAGCGTGCATTAGAGAAATGCAAATCACACAGCCAGATATTAATATATCAGACCAGGAGGACCGGTGTGTGTTTGTGCTTTGGAATTATGAGGCCACATAAGCAGTAAAGCTTAATTTGAGAGGTTACACTGTTGCTGACGGAAAACTATAAGGAAGCTCAATGATGAAATGAGGGTTTAATAAAAAAAATATTCCCAGTGATTCAGTTGTCATTAGTTGAGAGCACCCCTACGCATATGCACCATCCCATGACCAATGAAATGAGAGTGAGAGAAAATGGGTGGTAAAATTTCCATCATCTCCATTCTTTTCTATTTAACAGGGGGATATTTTGCATTCGCTCTGAGTGGCAGAGACCAGTAAAGCCGCAGTGTTTTACGGGGTCCCTGCTCAGTGTTGACAAAGATTGGGCACCAGGGAGGCCTGCTAGAAAGTCACAAAGTCATACAGGACAGTGAGTGGGGGTTTTTCAGAGTGATCCTTCACTGACAGAATCTACTGTTGTTAATGGTTTAAGGCATTAACGCCACACTTTCACACTTTAATTGAGCACCCGGTGAGCGAGATGTCAGACAGCAGAGCCCTCCAGGGTGGCATATGTTGTCTAAGTTGAGTGTGTGCATGTGTTTGACTGTGAGCGCCTACGTGTGTGCAGGATTGTTTGTGTGTGCGTGCACTTCGCCTGTGTGGGAGTGTGACAGACAGAATGAGACCTCTCAGCAGAAGATGCCGGGGAGACAATCGATACTGCTCGGCAAGGTGTGAGGCTACAGCTCTCTCTTGTTACGTGCGTCGAGGGAGGCGAGCCGGGCTGAGGAAGAGCCAGGGGAGCGTGGACACACGCTCACAGAGGCCCCCTGATGTCGGCCTTTGCTGTCTTTTTTATGATACGTGACAAGATAATGAGTCTCTAGCACCCCTGAAAATATCTCCCATGGGTGCATTATCCCTGTGTATCTTTTCTGTGGAGGAGGTCAGGGTTACCGTATTGCTTCTTAAAATTCACCATGAACAATGTCACCAAATGTCCATTTAAAGAAAGTTCTATTTTAGATGCAATTCTTACCAACTAACACAGGAGGAGGGAAAAA
Source organism: Protonibea diacanthus (assembly GCA_028641955.1). NCBI lineage: Eukaryota > Metazoa > Chordata > Actinopteri > Sciaenidae > Protonibea > Protonibea diacanthus. The sequence continues at coordinate 16,032,933 of CM053989.1, forward strand.
AATGAACAGAAAATGATACCTACAGCATACCGTGACACTGGAAAAAATACCTCTCTGCAAACAATGTGGCCCCTATTATCTACAAATAACCAGAATCCCGAAGGTGCTTTTGGATTAAATATAACTGCGAAAATAATGGGCATATTTTAAAATTTGATAATGCAACCCAATCCTTCTGGGCACCATTTTCTTGGACCAAGACTGTGGGACAGTTCTGTTGAGCTGCACCCCATCCCCATCCATTTTTATGCATGCTGCCAGTAAGCTGTGCCAAAGTGCTGATATCCCTCATTAGAAAAGCAGGATCCAGGAAAGAGTCCAACTAATGCCTGCCCACACTGACACAATGATGGTGCAGGGTCTCCACAGGAGATTTGAAGGTCAACAAGAAAAACAGGTTGTAACAGATAGCAAATTGTGGCCTGTGAAAACACGCCCATTTACATTTACAGAATGTCTTGTGCTGGTGCAGAATGAGCTTAAGGGGAGTGGAGATGTGTTCCCTCATGCTTGTTAACGCTAACTGGTTGTGACTGCAGAAGGAAACAGACATGCTGATTGAGGTGACTGTGTATGCATGTGTATCCAAGTGAAGCTTGTGGGATTTCCATGCCAGCAGTCAATTTATCCACACAGTGGGGGCCCTGCACTGTAACACGCACAAAAAAAAAAAAGTGCAGAATATTTGACATAGATTAGGAAAAAGTGCAGCTATTCTAACAAGCCATTCATTATCTCGTGATTCCCAAAATAATTCTATCCACTGAGCCCACAAAAGCCAACATTTATCCAGCCCTTAGGGCAGACCCTGGGGGGGTGTTGGCTCCAAGCCGGCTGGAATATGGAGTTAACACAGGTCACATCCCATCTTCTACACCCTTAGGCAAAACTGGTATCCTCATTTCAAGCGATTCCACATATCACTAGCATCTCCTTTTTCTCTTACGACTACATTTATCACTATATTTTCTGCTCTTTCTCTTGTCCACTCACTCAAACACACATTGGCACAAAGTGGATTCCCCCTCCTGTCTTACTTGAAAGCCGCCTCCCTCCTGTGCTTCTTTGCGAAAGCTCTGAGGTGCTGCAGGTGTGGTGAGGGCCTTTCAGTACCAGATAGGGCATAAGGATTACATCCACACTAGATTAAACCACCACCATTGCCTGCTGAGAATTCTAACAATTATCAGCCTTGTACTCCTGGGATGTGTGACCGATGGGGGAAAGGGAGTCCTGAGGCAGAGGAGGGGGCAGCCAGGCATTAGTTGTTGCGAGGGTAATGTCTTCATCTCAAGCACTGGTCTGCCACATTGAGATAAACAGCGCCTGCCAGGCAAATGTATTATAAAAACATCAGATGTCTCAAATGCAATGTTAAAAGCACAGTTTGAGACATGGCATCGACTATTTTGTTTCATCTGACTGGCTTAAGAATACCCTGCTGCTTATCTCCTTTTGTTTCATTCTGCATCCTTGGCCACAACACCAGTCGCTGATGCTGCTGCTGAAAGTGTTGTAGGTAAATGCTCCCTTTTTGCCTCCCACACAAAAGCGGGCCTCTTTTGTCATTTTGGAGCCAGTTGTAAATTGAAGGACCCTTCTGAGGGCATTGGGGAGAGAAGAGGGGTTCTGTAATGAGAGCATTAAAACAACATATGCTGCTCCCTCACACCTCCACACTTAAGGCTGGCTTTTATTTCACCCTTTTTCCCTCAATTGCACACTCTGCTCCCCCTCTGTTGAATTCCCACTTGCCTATTTTTGGAAAGTCATTGAGAGTCTTTGACAAAGACAGGCTGAAGTGAATGTGAAAGCGTGCCCCTGGCCTTGTTGCCTCGTACTAGAGCAGGCCATCTGACCACCAGCAGTAGGTTGGGCCAAGTGGGGCCATTAGACCAAACCTGGGAGACCCGTGCAGCCACCACTGCCAAGCTGCTCCACTCTCCTTCAAGCTTCAGACTACTCTGCCCACCTCAGCCACCACCAACCCCTCCTCCTCTCTTCCCCCTGCAGGTGCCAACTCTTCTGCTCAGCCAGATCCCACTGGAGCACACGGGGAAAAAAAAAATCCATCCAGTCAACTCTGTTCTCCTGTTTGTGTGTGTCGTGGGGAGTGGAAGAGAGATGTGAAAGAGCACTGGTGGCAAAATGGGACTCGTAAGCAGAGCTGTCAGAGGAGGTTCAGTCCCATGGGGTCTAATTTTATATTGTTGGCCAGATGACCTTGAGCGGGGTACCATGGAAACATTTTTACCCTGACTTTGCGAGGTGTCTTGGTGGCTCTGCGTTCGTGTGGCGACAAAGCCCTCTCACCTCAGAACAGAGAGAAATCGCCAAAGGCAAAAGGCTGGAAATAATAGCAGAGCGCCTTCAGTACCTGGGGAAAGAGAGTATTAGTAGGAAATCTTTTGAGGTGCCGCTGTTCATGCTCCATAGCTCCTCTTCAGACAGGTAGCTGTATTTGAAAGCTATTGATGGCCTTGTTCAATCAATGGAACAACAGCAGTCCTGAACCAAAGTGACTCAGAGAAAAGGGAGGGTAAGTGTGTGCACGTGTGTGTGTGTGTGTGAAAGAGAGAGGTGGATAGGAAGAAGGGGTTTCTGATTGCGAGTGTTAATTCGTGTTTCAAAGGACTTGTGTTTTAGAGGTGTTCAGGGTGTGTGTATACAGAAAGAAACAGAGAATACTTACAAGAGTTGATCTTGTAATATTAGTTTGGAAACCTACCAAACCTCCATGTTTGTATCTAAGCAACATGTACCCTCTATGTAAATATCTGTCAGCTAACGCTGCATTCAGCTGCATTGCCTGTTGTTTTCTGATATCCAAATTAAGTCAGCTAGAATACATTAGACATCACACATTTATTTCATAAATTAAGTAATATTAGGCTTTGATTACAAAGAACTGTGCCCAGACAGGACAAGACAATATTTGTATGCAAATTCAGAAAAACAAAACTGCACTGGCTGAAAATGCTAAACAGGGACACAGTAATGATTCTGTTCACCCAGCCTGAAGACAAATGCAAACTTCTCTGGCTTAGCAAGCAAATATTTCTCATTAGTATTTGCAAAATCATTTCATTTGGATGTATTTTGAATTACAGATGGACTAAACTTGAAGATGTACCTGCCTAAGGTTTCTTAGCTCTCTCATTGTCATGGACTGTAGCCGTTGTTGTCTGGAGGAGGAGGATTACAAACTACACCCCACACCCCAACCACCCACTGTCCCAAACAGAGCCAATCTGCCACCTTCACATACACCTACAGTACACAACACCAGACACCAGACACTTTTTATGACTTTCTCAGTCAAATACAGAGCTGGTTTTGGGAGTGTGGTCATGCACAATTGGCAGCAATCCTTTTAAATGAGAACGCAGGCAAATGCGCTTATGCAAACGGTCTCTGATGAATCCTGTTTGCTTCCTTGTGCTACTGAAACATTAAGAAAGCTATCATTTGTTGTTAACATCAATTAGGAATTAATTACATACTGTCTTGTAAACAGTGTTCTAAATACAGACCAAAGGCCTGTGCGTCATTGTTTAGTATTTACACTGAGCAAGCATTTGTAGCTGGCATCTCTTTTTCCTGTGAAGTGCCCTTGGAACCAAGTCTTTTATATCTCAATTAAAGTGCTCTCCCTGTGCTCCCCTGCTCTGAGCATGGCCATTATCACCATGGCTCCCAACAGTCTAATTATGCCCACTCCCAACATCATCCCCCTCCCCCTCCAAACCCTATATCGCGCCCACGCTCCTCTACCTTGGACCTTGGCAAGCTCACCTCAGCCTCCTTGTAGCCAATCAGAGAGAGGTGTGTGGCATCATTAGAGTATGGGATCGGCTGTGTGGCGCTGGGTGTCTCTATGGGAGGCATTGATGAAATACCCCAGGGGAGACCTGGCACAGCAAGGCTGCTGCTAAACCCTGAACTGCCTGTCAGCAACACTTTGTCTGAACATGATAAGTTCCTGTTGAGAGGCAGTGCTGCCATGGTAGAGCCCACGCCCCCTGCAATGTACAGAAGCTTAGACCTCTAAAAAGCAACCCCATATTTCAAAGCAACCTCTGGTGCCTGGATAGCAGTGCTTTGTGTGACATTCACTGTTTAGTAACAATTACTTATGAGTCAACATTTTCAATTCAGGGTTTGTTAGTAGTTTACCTCTGGGTGCTCAGGACAGACACACAATGACCTTAAATACATATGGCAGTCATTCAATAAATTAATTAATGAACCAGTTTATTTTGACACAATCACACAGACACCACCCTGCAGATGTTAATGGTCAAGCACCAACTGTGCATTAATCCACAGCTGAAAATAATCACTCCCAAAATGATCTAGGTTCAGTTCAGTTGGGACAAATAGACAGGATAGGGACATGGAAGGTACTGAGAAAAGGACTAACAGTGCTTTTGGAAGGTAACAAAAATGTAAAATATATAAATGTAAGAAACAACCGTCCAAATCTAAATGATCACTTGATCACGCTTGGTCATGTCTAAAAAGAAAAGGCATAAAAAAATTCAAACTGAGACAAATAATGACGCCTCTTGTTCCTCCTATATAGCTCCATTCCCCAAGACATCTGGCTGGGAGTGATTGATAGTAGCAGTCAGACCTTGTGCTTCAGATTCCTCATTGGTTGGATGGCTTTTTACACGTAATTCACTTTCAAATGGGAACAGCAGGACAATTGAGTTACTGCTGTTTAGAGACATTTAGCTTGCAGATGTGGTGAACGATTTTAATCACTTTTAAACATTTATCTTTAAAGATTACTTACCACAAGTTTGAGTAAAATAAATAAAATAAATAAAGAGGTACCTGTGATTAGAGCAATGCTCACAGGTTAAAGATGAAACTGAAGAGTTTTTGCTTATAATAACAGAGAGAGAGACAGAAATATGAATCGGCTTGGTGACTTGCAGCTTTCCGTACGCAGAGTGGCGGCTTAATGGAAAATAAGGGAAAGAATAGAACTGCCAAGTGACAAGTCCGGGTATAGAGCTACAAACAAAGCGCACCTGTTCTGCATAGAGAGCACAAATGAGACTTCACTATCATAAATCATGCACCTATAGTAGACAGGTACCTACTCATATTTAGACTCTGGGGGCAGATGCATACCGTGAGAGCACAGGAAGACTGTTTATGGAATAAGCTGCCATCACTCAATAACAGACTTAAGCTTACAACATACCTCAGACATATAAGGTTGAAATAAAACACCAAACAGTATATAAAAAAAGTACCGTAGCTTTAAGGAGGGCAGCTAGCCTTCAGAGCATCTAAAACCATGTCTAATTCTGCGTCCTACTCTGCGCATAGTGTAATATTAAACCATTCTTCAACAGTGACAGGTTTCAAATCTACTGCTCTTCGAAATAATCCCACAGGTCCAACAATGATGTTTAGATCTTTTAAATTAAAAGATGTGCGACTTCTTCCTGGTGTTCATGAAACCACTTTTTAATTTATTTAGCAGCATGCATCGCAGCATTACCATCTTGGTATATGTGAACTTCACAAGGGAGCATTTGCACCACAAGGTGCGCTTGGTTCTGTAAAATAGCTTCATATTCCTTGGCTGTTATGCAATCATGCAGAGCAATCATCAGACCTAATGATCCCCAGTAGATGGCTGCCCCTACTATTACAGCTCTGCTGCCATGTTTAACAGTCGGCAACAGACATTGTGGGTTGAAAGCATCGTTTAGCTTTCCTCAGAATCTAAAGAGGATGAAAGATGACTCATTAGTTGTTATTGCTTCTTGCTGTTGCTTGGGGTTCACATATACAGCGGGTTATATACCTTTATTCTTTGGCCTTGGATACAGTGTGCTTTCTCACAGCAGCCTGAGTACCAGCTTTGTGAAACACACCATGTCACAGCTGTGTTTACTGTGGTAATATTTGAGGCTGCAGTACTGCAGTGTTTAGGAGCTACAGTACCTTATTAAGTGTCAATCTACTAGTGATGTGTCGGTCGTGAACGAGCCGGTTCAAAGAGCTGACTCTTTTAAGTGAACGATGGGAGCCGGCTCCGGTGCATGAGTCATTGAGTGATGGTAGAAAAAAAGAAGCAGCATTTGGACCTATTTTAAAAATTTTGAAAAGCCAAGCTGTCGCATCAAGCTGGATCCACAAACAACCTTCACAGACACATGAGAACTGTGCCTCCAATACTCAATAGCTGTCCTTTTTTAAACATTCAGGTGTTTCTATCTGCTCTGTGTAGCAGAGTGGTTCTACAAGTATGTTAGTCAGTGGGCAGTTTAGGAGAGTTACAAGGGTCTGTAAACATAATGAAAACAACTGGCTACAGCAATTTATTGATATTAGAAAATGTAATTTTTACTCTTGAATGCTTCAGTACAAAGGATGTATTAAATATATACGTGATATATGTGTACACATACAAATCATAAGTCAAATCAGTGCTAAATTTGGCTGAATTATGAAAGGCATAAGTGGTAAAAATGAAGAGCCGCTTGGGGCCAAAAGAGCCGGCTCTTCTTGGTGAGTTGAGTCAAATGATCTGACTCCCTGAAAAGAATTGAACTTCCCATCACTACAATCTACCTTTGCTGGTGAGCTTCAAGTGTTTGTAACATATTTGATGAAATTTTGGCATGTTTTTAAGACAGTTCAACCTTGACACATAGTTTTTTGTAAGAAGTTTTTCATCCCTTTTTCTCTCTTGAACAGGTTGTTCAGCCTGCTTGGACCTCATTCTTCTTTTAAAGTAGCATGTACATGTACACCAAAGAGGCTCACTCATGCTCATCTTATCTTCATTAATCTTCAATATGTCTCTTTAATATCCTCCTGCAATTTCAATCTTTGTTCTGTGTAACAGTTACTGCATATACTTGCACACTAGTTTGATTAATAGTATATTCTGTATGGATATTCCAAATTAGGTCTTATTACAAATGTAGCATTTTCAGATTAAGATAAAATGTCATACGGGCAGCTCTGTGCATTATAAACAAACCAACTAGCCAACAGTTTAGCCAGGCTTTTGGAAGGAAGGAAAAACACACCCACTTTTAGATATTATGTGGGTGTGTGGTTTTGCATGAAAGGCATGCAAAACCACATACAATGCAACCATGCAACTTCCAGGGCCCTTTATTTACTTTACTGAAGACTTCTTTGAGCTACTTTATAGCTCTTTTAATTCTTTTAATGTTCTTATCTGCTGTCCTGAAAATGGCTTTGATTTTACTGAATGAACTGAAATCTTTCAATTTAAGATGATAGATTACAGGGCCCACACATATTGAAAAAAACACACTCTTGGCCTTGTAGTAATGCATATATCGGACAAAATAAAATAAAATGAAATAAAAAACAGTTCTCAATCTCTCATCTGCCCTGTTTTATATAAACTCTTCTGCAGTATACACCTTTAATGTTAACTCTTTCACAGTGTCACTATTTCTCGGATGCAGAAAATGATATTCCTTCTATAATTAGAATAAATCAGCATTGATTTTTTTTTTTTTTTACAGTAAAGTCTTTACTTTATTAATAGAAACAAAGTTAGCACAGACTTGTAGAAAATTCATAAAGAAAAGAGTTTTGAGAGTCTGTTTTACATGAGACATTTTGATATGTCACAGTAGGAACAATAGCACAGGTATAATTAATAAAATGAGTGATGACTGAAATCAATTCAGTTTTAGGGTCCTGATGGTGCTTGTTTTTTTTTTTTTTGTTTGTTTTTTGTCTTAGTCTCTTTTTAGCTACTGTATGGCTCAGTCAGGGTCAGTACAGATGAAGTTTAAAGCCACCTTATACATACTGTATGTGTATAATGCTTTTGAAAGAGTCCTGATAGAATCTTGAGTAAAAGTTTATGAATAAGAAAGAAGACATTTTGACATACCATAATTAGAAAGCACAGGGGTAATTACTGTAATAACATGAATGATGGCTGAATTCCATTTAACTGATTCAGTTCACTTCATTCAGGGTCCTGCTGTTGTAAGTTTCTTTTTTCTAATTAGAGAGACTGAAAGAGGGCTCTCAAAGGAAAGGGACATATAATATGTGAAGTATATTTTTCTTAATGCAGTAAAAAAAAAAAAAAAAAATCCAAATGCCAATTTTCAGGGAAAACCAAACAAGAATTACTTATGTAACACAGCAGTTCTACTTTTACTCTGCCAGAGACTGTGACCCAGGCCAGTTCATTTAGACTCAGTAAGGTCATCTGCGCACACTGTCAAGACTGCACGTCACTCCTCAGACACTCAGCATTATTAAAAGTTCATCCATCTGCACAGACTGTCTCTATTGCTTCCCCCACGGGCCATTATGAATCACTGAGGAAGAAGAGAGAGCCAGCAACAGAGAAGTACTGTGTAAAAAATTAACATACTACTACATTATTTTTCTTGTGAGAACTTAAAAAGGGAGTTTCTTGAGTTAATCTACCTTTATCTTTACAGTTTTGTTATTACGTTATATAAATGATTTAGTCGAGCCATCAAACATGTTATTGTCCCTGTGTCTCTAATTCTCTAAATTTCATGTTTAATTATTCTGAAGAAAATGAGTGATTAAGTCTGCTTTAGGATTATTTTAAATTCAATTAAAACTCATTATGTTGAATGTGTGCGCGGTGTCACTGTTACACCTAATTTGTGTCAAATCCACATATTGTTTTCTATGTCTGTGTGTATGTATCTGTCAGATGGATTACAGGTTTGGTTATAGATGGTGTATGTATCTGTCAGATGGATTACAGGTTTGGTTATAGATGGTTTAGAAATAAAACACTGACACTTTTTCACAGAGAATTTATGAGTCACCTAGCCAAACATGTCATGACAAGTTGATCAGCAGCTTGTTTAATTTAGCGACTGCGTTATTCACTTTGCTCTTACAGCTAAACGAAGACGTTACCATATCCAGGGGGTTGTATGAATAAATATCTAAATTAGTCAGCTATATTGATGGTAGATGAGTTGTTCTGATGAATATTTAATACAATCAGGAGACAAAGACAAGTGAGCGAGTGAGAATACATAAGAGAGACTGCAACAGAGAAAGCAAGAGATAGAGGAGAAAAGCAAAATTAGACAGCTAATTATTTAATCTCTATTGTTCTGTGACTAATGATGATTAGGAATAGAGCACAATAATTACAAATTCATAGACATGGGAGCAAACAAACTGTACTAACACAGCAGCACATATCTTGTAATCAACAATTAACAGCACAGCAAACCACTGTTTGCTTATCACATAATTCACATTGTTACCAAATGCACTGGTAACAAACTGTGTTGGCTGATGAAAAAAGAACACGCACTTAATATCCTTATGTGTTATGACTAAATGAAAAAGTTGAGAATTTATTGAGTGTTTAAGTAATTATTAAAGCTTGTTAATTCGTTACTCTGATAATGTTCCCTCAGTGTGAGAGTCAAAAGATGTATACCCTCTCCAGAACGCTCCATCTTGTGAGGCCTTGGTTTTTTGGTAATATAGCATACAGCAGCAGGAGGCAGGGATGGATGATATGTGTGGGAACATTAATCATATGCATGTGGTTGCAAAATGCTCTCCTTTTGTTTGTGCCGCCGGGCTGCTATGCCTGCTTTACTTTTGCTTCTTAGTCACAGACAAGCAGAGGTGCAATGAAACAAGGGCAACATGGTACAGAGTCAGCAACTAGCAAGCTAAATTAAAATTCAAATGTACACATTCGAGTGATTTGAAGAAAACTCATCACAAAAAAGCAGAAATGCCTCAAAGCGACAAAAAGCGAGCTCCTGCCTTTTGGCCAACACTTTTGTGCAATATTAAGTTGCATATATCCATAGAGCTTAGCTCAACTTTGGTTAAAACGGTTTTTCTAGATAGATAGACTACATGCTTGGAAATCCACAACTGTCCACCCTGACTTCTCACCCATGCTGAGAACAGTCTTAGTTATCTGGCTCCCTGCCACCTTGGACCTGCTGACCTGGGTTAACTTTGACGTCTTCATGGTATCGAAACCCCAGGAGACCATCTTTGTGGCTTCTAACTGATGCCTCTTACATATAGCCACACTGCTGCCTCTCAGCAAGACACCATGATCAATAACTTGATGATATCTTGCTGGTGTCTGTGCTCCGGTTTCCTCTCGCAGCCCAGAGTCATGTGGATTGGAGACTTTAAATTGTCAGCAAGAATTCACGTCACTCTAGTTGTTTTAGCCTTGTGATGGACAGGCCAGTGAGGTTGTTAAAGCTGAATAGACATTTGAATTATTCTGATCTTTGTGTGAGGAAAAACTGATATGATAGTGTAGCTATCAGCTACATAATATAAATATACATAATATCAATTAAAAGTGCTAAAAAAAATCACTTGGAACTATAAAAGTAATACTACTATTATGGTTAAAAATCCCTAAACAACATTCAACATTTGGGAGGATGCACATTATATTTAAGGCTACTTTATGTTCACATTATTTCAACACACAACACAACTGCTGGGTTGCCTGTCCTGCGCATACACACACCAGTTGTGTCTGGTGTCTCTATTTTAGTTGAGTCTAGCTTTGGTCACAGCAACGGGGTGTCCTTTAACTTTGGCACGCTGTACACTGAGCTTCATGTTGTACCTTTGCGTTAGGAGGATACCCCATATAGTGGCCACATGCGCAAACACCATACAGTGGCATTAGGTAGTTATGACAGGTCAGAGACTTGGTATTGGACAACATTGCCAAGTGCTTGCTCATGGTAGCAATTGTAGGGTCTATGTATATAGTATTCTAAAGAGTATGGTATAGACCTGCATTATATGTAAAGTGTCATGAGATAACTTATGATTTGGCGCTATATAAATAAAACTGAACTGAACTGAACCTCAACATGTACAGTATATTACCCAGCAATCCTTGAAATTATTCATTTAATTGAATAGTTTGTATAGTTTCTTCATAGTTGTGGATTAAATGTAGTTAAAAAAAATATCTTAAAAAAGGGCATATACAGTCTAATAAATGGCACCATTTTAAATTTCAAGTGAGTTCTTCGAACACAGTTGTAACCCACACTCCACCGCCTGCCCTTGCATCTTTAAGGTAATGCACGTCTAACAAAGCTATTACATTGCAGGCCTGTTCACTGTGCCTGCTGCTGTAAAATTGTAGGAAAACACTGCGCCTGCATGGCGTTAGTCTCCTTTTCAGTAATGAGACAATGTGAAATCATAAGTTACCTGGATGTCACTTCAATTCTAAATAGCCTGTGTGTGTAGCCCACTGTCACTCTGTAGCACGAAGGACATGAAAAAAATGTATACACTTACTACGGGGAATATAATTAAAGCACAACAGGGTCAGAAACAGATACAATACATTGGTCTAGTGTTGCAGCAGTATTAATGGGTGAAATCCGACGCCCAACTATAAATCAAAATCTACACCAGAAATTCCCAGAGAGAACACCAACGTAGAGGGTCCTATCACGACAGAAAAATAAATAAAATTGAATGTTCTTTTTGTGATGAGGATTTTGACCACATCAAAGTCAAACCAATGCCAAAGATATAAAAAAAAAACTTAGATACAATAGAAACTTCAATAGAATTTTAGTTTGAATGTTAAGACACTGAAAAAAAAAAGAATGAAATGATGATGGACCACAGAATTAATTTGATATGGGTCTGAAACAAGCCCCCAGGTTTTATCATTCAAGAATTCAAGTCTGGAATTATAATAATGGTTGGGGTTACAGAGAATGAGATCAGGTCAGCTCACAGGCTCATCCCACCCTCCCCTCCTCTAACTCCGGTATGTCGCTTTCTCTTTCTTCTCCTCTGAAATATTCAGCACTCATCCCTTCATCTTTTAGACTCATGTGTCAGTCCCAGAGGAGTGATGGGTAAAGATCACTCCTCATGAACACTAACTTATTGCCCCTCAGGTGATCTCTCAGAGGGGAAAAAAAGACTACGATGCTGAATAAAGATGACTGTTGGACTCCAAGGGGGGGGGGATGATATGAATGAGTTATAGGACATTGGAGAAAGCAAAAAGGAGGGTCTTTCTCATCCATTTTGTCATACGTCATTCACTGTCTCCTCTGAAGATGTGTCTCAAAGTGACAGCGAGCTCCATCAACTATCAGCCCTCATTAAAGAGAGCCAGGAATTCTCCAATCCTTTCACTTTAGCACTTCAACCATTTCTGGAGACATCAAGCTGATACAACTTGTCAAAAGGAGAAAATGGGCAAGTAAGTGAACATAAAGTGAAAGCTTCTAATAGTGCCGAGTATTGAAGATACCAATTATTAGTTACTCTCTCTGGTTTCAGATGTAGTCTGTGAGATGCACATTGAGCTGGGAGACAAGTATGACGTGGAGGTGTCAGAGTGTGAATGCAGTGTGAGGTGATTATGGAAAAAATAAATTAACATTATGGCCTCGCAGGATACTTTACATTTATAACAACACCTCGCTGTCTCACAACCCTCTTTCCTTCCTTTCACATGCTCGCCTCTCATTATCTATTTCCATGTTTTTGTCTCCCTTTGTCTCTCTGTGGGATTACAGCAGCAGAAAGTGTTTGTCAATTTTCTTATCTGTTACTTATCGAACATAATTGTGATGCCCCACACTGTGATAATACTATTCAACCTATATGATATCATAACAAGGTCTGTACCATAGCAAGTAAATAAGAACAAATTAAAGTTGGTTTTATTTGAGGTGATTCTTTTAAAAAAAACGTGTTTGGAAAAACTGATATGTCCTCCCACGCTCACTCACAGTGCAGATACAGAGTTATCTCAACTCACAAATAAATAGTCATGATTGTATAAACTTTTGCAATTCATCGTCCTTTTTGGAAAAATCCCGAAAGCTGGCAGAGCAAGAAGTACAAACTGCTATTTTGAGCCGGTTCTGCAATCAGGTGAGCTGGTGAAAAGTGCGAATGCTGCTGCAGAGCAGAACAGGCCCGGTGCTCTCAGGCTCCCTCTGTCCCCACGCCGCCTGCCTGCTCCCAAGGGCCCACGGTGGAATAATCAGTCATTAACTGGTGCAGGCCCAGCTTCAGCTCCAGAGTGCCGTGTCCCTGGGACGATCAATAGGCCAGGGTAATTAAAGAGCTGGCCAGGGAGGGAGGGGGCATGTTGCCAGTAAATCCACCGCAGCGACAGGATGCCTGTAGCCAGAATGACTACAGCACTGACACTGAGAATGCCACTAAGAGTGGATGACTGACCACACACACAAGAAACAGACACATGAACACAAACACATAAACCTTAACATACCACAGACACTAGTAGGGGCTGCAAACACAAGCCTATGCATGGCAACACATAACACTTCTGTGCATGATGTGACATTACACACGCAAGTGTTATGTGCTGTGTAATTACCTCGCTTGTTTAGGTTTTTTTTTTTTTTTGAGATTCCTCTTGTCATGTGCAAATTGGCATAGATGGTAGTAATTACTGTGATTTAGAGTTCTGTGCTGTGTCCAAACACCGGAGGATTAATCTTGTCTTCTTGTGTATCCAAGTGGAGACGCAGATCTATTGAGCTGTCAGGGCACATTGTGATTTAATTTCTCTAAGCTGCTTTTAGCAAGAGTAATGTTTTATTGTGGGAAAGGTAACGACAAGGTAAGCTGCATGAGCGTGAGCCGTATTGCTTTTCACATCCACGGATTCCACTTTTTACACTATGAATGAAGTTGCTCAGATGTAAAACTCCAATAAAGAGATGAAAGAATTACTGCAGGAACAAAAAAATCCTGTGGGGAAGACTGATGGGAATGATGTTGTTTCTCTGTTTGTTTGCCCAAGTATAATGCATTTTTGCAGAGTAAAGAGTTCAGTATGTGCCCTAAATCCCTGAGCGTTTGCAGGCTCCGCTGGTTTCTTTAATCTGGTGCATTAGCGGCCCATACTTCATTCTAACAAGGACATAGAGGTCTTGTGTTGTTGTCAACCTGCTCACACTCATAAGACTTTTTAAATCCAGCCCTTTACATTACAGCACCTCTATTCACTTAATGTAATCTGCAATACACAGTGCAGAACAAGTAGGCAGATAAGTGGTGTACATACTCCCGAAGCAGTGTATAGCTTCCAAGAGGCATGCGCTGCACTACATGCGTGCTGATAAATAATTAACTCACACATCTGGTGACATATCATTTTCCATGTCAAGACCATTAACATGAAGACAGATGTCAAAGGTGAGGGAAGCAAGTCATTCATCACAGGAAGGTGTTAATCATCATTGACTGATGCTGTTTGTGTGATTCACAAAGCTACAGAAAACAAAATAAAATAGGCACTAATTTACACATTTGTGTATGCTAGAACTTACTTTATACTTTATACTGACTCCTTGTCATTCAAGCACAGTGATTGGCGTTCTTTTCATTCCTTTGCTTCTTTTCACCTAATAAGTGTATGTCAGCTGGTAAGTGCCACTTGATGTTTCAGTCTGCGCAGTGCAACATAAACTCAAGCCTGCTCCTGTTACACACCACACATTTGCAGGTCTTATTTGCAGAAAAATTAATAATTAAAGAATTATTCATTTTTAATTATTAATATCTTTATTTTTTTTTTAATGTTTTACACATTCACAAATGTCAGTACACCCTCATTGAGTACACACATATGAATTGAGGTACACTTTCACAACTCTCCACACACATTTGAAAATAATATTGTTACAATAATACCCCCATAGCGACATATGAATGAAAGCAATCAATGTACTGTTGCACCCAAACTCAAAAAATAGTCCATGGTAAAAGGGTAAAGCTACCTGTCTAACAGCAGTTTATTTCAGAACAGGTGAGCAGATGTCTCAGTGATAACCTTCGACTCCACCCTGCAGACTCCTGCAGAGAGTGGCTACACTCCCAGACCCAACCAACGCAGTGCTAGCATGTGGCAGTTGGCCATGGTTTCCACTACATTTCAGTCCACTCTACAAAACAACACATAACTAGTGCTGAATCAATGGCTCCGTGCAGCAAGTACACAAAATACTACGTGTACCAACAGCATCATAAAACCGAATAGAAAAGATCTTAACAGCTTTTAAGTGTCGCTGCCAGCACTTAAAAGCTGTGAAAAGGTAAAAATTTACAGCATTTCTACCACTTGCTGCCGTTTGATTATCGGCTGCTAATGGTTGACCTTCATACCTGACACCTGCACTCAATTTAACTGGGTTTTAGTTCAAAATGGAGAACAGCCAGAGACAGAAAGCAAGCCAGCCTGTAGACAAAGGGCCATCACAATAAGTGAACTAGGAAATTTTAAAGACTGTCTATTTTATGCCATATGGAAATGGCCTGGATATTGATCACTTTAATGAGGCCCATTCAGCAGACAGCATCCTGTGTGTTTGCTTTACAACCGTTCTAAGTATTATCTGCATGTTTTTGTCCCACTAGTGGTGAGGCCTGAAGAGGAAGAAGGTGCTCTTGGATATTCAGATAACTGGTTGGTTGGTTGGTTGGTTGGTTGGTTGGTTGGTAAATAGTTGGTTTGTCCATCTAGGCGATCATCAGGAGTCATCCAGTAATCCAAGTTAATTGCAGTTGATGTGTAACAATAATTTGCACCAAGGTTGAAAAAAATAATAAAATAAAAATGATACTTTTTTCATTGTTGAGGTCTGGTCATCCATCCAATATATTAGTCCTGGATATTGGAAAAACTGGTAATAACTCTTTGTATTTCTGGGCCTTTTCTGTAACATCTTCTTTTGAAAAAACTTTAAATAGATATACTTACGAATGTTCAGAATCCTCAGAGAAAGAAGCTCTCATAATCCAATGATTACATTTATTATCTGTTTTGTATGAATCATAAAGTAAAACTTGGCCGTGGCCTCTTCTGTTAATATACAGCAGGTTTGCAAGACCTTTTTTGATCTGAGTTCGCCCCAGTTTCCAGATACCTTCTGATAGTCTAAGCCGCAGTGCTCAAAGATACTTTAGGTTTGTTGGCTGTTTCTCTGTAAGACAATCCTTTCTTTCCTCAGAGTAAAAATAGCACGCCTTTTCTCTGCTGAGCTGTCACTGGCCCCCCGTGATGACTACCGAGTCTTTCGCCAAAGACCTAAATGTGTGGGCCTATTGATTGGGAAGCTTAGAGGTCCTAATGGGACTTTTTATTAGAGCTTTATTAAAGGTAGTTACACTGAAAAGGTCACCCAGTTAATCCTTAGTTTTAAAAGTACACAGACAGTAGTCACATCAACTGTTATTACCGACGGGTGATGGATGATAATTGCAAAAACACCTACATTTCCAATAAAATAAATATATGTTATTACTTAAACCTATTCTTTTCTGAAGTACCTTTCAACCTTACATTTACCATTTATTCTGCCACCTCTGCATCACATACACCGTCAGCGGTGGCTCACAACTTTAAGTAAAAGTAGTAGTACCACAGATATATTCTGAAGAAAAAAGACCTGTATTCAATTAAAAGTACAAAGGTATCAGCATCAAAATATACATAAAGTATAAAAAGTTCTTATTATGCAGAATGGCACATTTCACACACAATGAAATATCATAATACAATACAATTGACCATTTTCCTGTCTGACTCAACTATATTGAAATAAAAGTATAAAGTAGCATAAAATGGACAAACTTAAGTAAAATGCAAGTTCAGTACTTCAGTAAATGTACTTAGTTACTTTCTACCACTTCCAGCAAAACTTGAGTTTTGCTGGTGCACTTCTGCAGTATGAGGTCAGTTAGAAAACTAAACAAAATACTCTTTGCAACAATTTACATACCAAACAACCACATACAGCAATATAATCAACCTCCCTGCAGGCATTCTGGGCATTGTACAAAATGAGATGAAGTGCTGCACAGTTATCTTACCTGTGTTTGAACAAACTTACGCCTCTATAGTGAAGGCTACTGTAGGACTGCGGATCTCTTGCCGCCGCGTGATGAGCGAAGAGGTCACACCACCTCTGCATATTTACATTCGATATCACATTTGTACGGGCCATTATATTTCTCCCTGCCTCACAGACCCTGTCCTTAAACAGATAACTGCATGAGTGTGTGCGTGTGTGTTTGTGTGATCGGGTTGTGGTGAGATAATGTATGCCTCAAATATTGTTGACATCAACACCGGCTAATGGATTGTCTTTCAAAACTTTAATTAGAATCTTGGTAAGACGATTTGTCTAATATATATGTGAAACTGGGCAGTGCTATTCAGTGCTGTTTATTTCAACAGAAAAATCTTCTTTGGAGAAAGAATAAATACCTGCTACACGGTGGTTACTATATATTTGTTTAAAATTGGCAGTTTAGACAGCCTGCAGCATGAGAACACACGTAGAGAGTCACATAAAATATGTGATTTTGTTTTGTTTTGTGTTTTTTGTTTTTTAAGCTATTTCAATAATTGGGTAACTCTGACTTATTATTTTCCAGCAAACACAGGCCAATAATGATCTTGTTATCTCTAATGACCTGCCATCCTGAGGCCTTTCCAGCCACAGAACTTGATCCTTCGGGCCACTTGGGTTGTTCCTCCCTGGGACTCTGCTTTGCCTGCTCCCCTGAGCCTATTGATTATTAGATTTATTGATCCACACCAATGTTCTTTCCATTAGGACATACAGGAAAACTTTGTATGCTGCTGTTCGGAGGTAGTAAACGGGGGAAGGAGGGGGAGTAGGAGTTGCATATTGATTTTGTGGACAGTGACTCTGATCACTTTGAACAGCCTGGGATCGACAAGCCATCCCCAGGCAGAGCAAAGCCTTGATCTGGCGACGAGGAAAGCAGCTGATGGGCGTGTCCATCAGCAACAAACATTTCACAACTCGACAAAAACAAGAGAGGGTATTAACTGTGATGCCCATCGATCGGTCAGCGCTGCACACAGTCAGAGACAAGCTGGCCCATTCGATTTGTCTGGAGACAGACCCAATGTAATTGTAAGGAACTGCAAACAGCAAAGAGGACAGCACGGGTCAACACGATATCTTCAGTTGGAACACATTTTTGTAGTGTGTTGCATGAAGACAAGAAATCAGGTGATGGAGAGAAGAAGAGAGAAGACAGACAGAGTCTTAGAACAAGGGAGAAAAATACAGAGCTCTGTAGGGGATTGATGCAAGCGGTGTCATTAACAGTCGAGGGAGAGATCTCCTCCTGGCTTTACTGCCCATTGTGCACCAAGGGTCATCCTTTCCAGACACATCTGTGAGCAAAAGGGACATATTAGAGCTCAGAGGTAGCTTTATCCTGTCTTGTTCGCCAGAATCTTGCAGGTGCGGGGGGGGGGGGGGGGGTTGCTAGACTGTCATTTTCTTCCTGAGAAATCCGGCTGAGTGGAAGCACAATGGGCACACATTTAAAGCCATGAACGCTAGTTGAATCCACAGTTACTATGGTTTCTTTGCTTTTTGGACCATACTGCAAAAATACTGTACACAATGTCAGTTCCTCCAAGATGTTGGGCAATTTACTGTGTTGTCATGGAAATTAAGACTGCTTTCAACTAAATCTGCAACTTCTTGAATCAAGGAAAACATATTTGAAGTTGAAACTGATGATTGCCTTCTCTCTTTTAGAAAACATAAAACAAAATGGTCCTCTGAGCCAGAATTGAGCTGGGCACATTTTGTCATTTGTTGCAGCAGTTTGCACTGCGTGTTTCTGTAGAAAGAATGATGACTAGAGTGATAAAGCTAGCACAGTAAATGCAAAGCAGTGAGTGAAGCATAAGTATACCTATATCCGAACACAGCATGTCCTGTGGCTGCATTTAATGCTATCAAATGAAGGTACTATAAAAGATTTTTTTTACTACACACTTTTATGATTCTTGATCAGTGGTACATAATTATGAAACTATTAAAACCCCCATTTTATTTGTTTTAGATAATTGAATCGTGTCTTGTTTCAGTAAACTGTGTTGTAGCTGCTGGAAATATACATTATGTCATTAGACCACATATTGACTAGCATAAGGACATATAAACTAAAAAGATGAGGTACATCTAACTTTATATTAGCGTATTAGCAATTCTTATTCTTCGTCATTTATGCCCAGCTGCATACATGTATACTGTTACAGCTGTCTACTATAAATGAGATAATAGAAGAGAATCTCACTGCATGATTTAATTCATCATGTTTTATGAATTATTATATAAGACTGCTGTCAAAAATAAACAGATTTTGTTTACCGCATTGTGCCTCATCTTGCTTCAAGAAACAATATGCATACAAACATATACGTATATACATTTATGGTTAGTGTGTGTCCAGTGCTCCGGTTCTCTATTACTCGCTATTAAATGATTGATTAATCAGGTCCACATGAATCATATCAAAACCCATTTTTTGTGAAATGTTTGGGTGAGCCTAATGACAGTTTGACGCAGAGCCAATCTAGAGAGCAGACAAGAAAGGTGATTGAAATTCATTGCTTTTGAATGGCTGTAATTTCTGTCCAGGTCAGAATATGCCAATTGCCATGAGCACTGGGCATTTCCCAAATCTGCAATTAAACAGGAGGCACATAAATCATTGGAGGAGGACGAACGAGGGAGGGAGTTTCTAATCACATAGAGTTGATTTTTATTCAAATCTGATAGAGGTGAGTGGCAGATGTCACTCTTTTACAGTCAAAAGGCTTAGTTGTTACTAGTTGTTGTTAGTTGAGACGGAGGATTTTCTTAACTGGATTTCCAAAATATGTCTTTCTGTACATCAGACCTGACAGACCTCATTGTTTCCCCATAATGAAATGGACAACTGTGAATCAGCCCACCGTCTGTCCATCTGTCAAACAATAGCCTGGCTGGATGCCATTCAAAGTCTCCCAAGAGTCGTAATTTCAAAAAGGTATTGTGAAAAAGGGCATTGTCTGCACTGTACATGATACCCAATATCACATATGCTATTGATCCGATTCTCAGAAAAAGTAGAGAAATTACAGCCTTCTCTGCTACGTTTCAACATTTCAAATCTGGCACTCATGACCCTGTGAATGGGTAATAAATTGTGCCACTACATTTTCACTTTTTAATTTCCTTTCATTGAAATTTTCCATGAATCATTTCCATGAATTCAACAAACTGATGATTAAACCTCCCACGTGCTATTTCTGGCCTCTCTTTTTCAAAATATTGTAAAAGTGCAAGTCGATGCAAGCCTCAGTTATTTTGAACCCATCCTGGCCAAATCATCCATCATTGTGTGCATCTCCGTACATACACTGTGTGTCTGTGACCACAGAATTACGCACACACACACACACATTAACACACAGACAGGTAGCTGGTTCTAAATCCCATTGCACAAAGCCATTATTCCTGGTGTAATTTAAGACAGCCCTTTGTAACATGGTAATTATAGCAGATGGGAAGATTTTCACATTACAGTCATCTAGAATTGCTGACGGGTCGCTGGATTTCTACGGTTAGAGGGAAGAGGTCTGTGAACAGATTAACAGAACAATCTTTTATGTTTTATCTCCAAGACGCATGCAGAGAACGGAGGTGGTCAGGTTGCCTTTAAATCACTGAGTCAATTACCTCGTCCATATGGGACAGCAGTGATTTGTATACTAAAGACAGGCGGACTTGAAAGTGGAGGGGCTGTATCAAAGAGGTCTCCCTAAGCTATCTTGTGTCCCTTAGGGCTATACTTATGAACACCTGACTGATTTTGATTCCAGGCTGCGTCGGTTGCGATAGCTTTGGCAGCGTTAGTAGTTTGAGATGAGATGGAAGATGGAGCACCTGGTCCAAGAACACCCGTTAACATCTCCAGGGATTCTTATAATTAGCACCAGATTCACATCATAGCACCTTTTGGAAACACTGTTGTGTCTGATAACAGCCATAGTTAATGTTTTAAAATATATATTCACATGCAGTAGTGCCAAAGAAATATTATGATTGTGATGGCATAGCATCTTTTTAAGTAGAAAGTAGGACAAAAGGACTAGTGTCTAGGATTTAGTGCCATCTAGTGTAGTTGCTGATGGCAACCTCTCACATCACCCTCTCCTTCCTCTAGTGATACTTCAGCTCATTGCTTTGGTTTTCGAGCTTGCAACTTTTCTGTTTTGGTTCACTCTCATAAAGCTTAAAAACCAACCATGCACGACTCGTACAAATGGACAACAGAAAAGAGTCAAGCCAGTTAATATTACTGACACATTAGAGAGTCAGATATTTCCTTCAGGAGCTGGTGGAGACTAAAATAGAGCTAAAAGTGACGTAAATTCATGAGGTGAACAAATGAATGTTAATTTTGTTCCGTTAAAATGTGATAATATCAGTGTCCACAGCTTGTATCTGCTGCCCCTGAGTGGTCAAACAATCATTTATTGCAAGTTTAAGATGTCCTGTGCATTGCAGGTACATAAGGTAATGCAACAACTGATTTATTTGAGGACATTAGGGATGCTTGTCAAGGGTTTCACTCCAAAAATGTGATAGATCCATCATCTTATATATATGAGACACAAACAGCTAAAATGACTAACGGCACATGTCAAGTTATAAGGAAGCTGGAGAATGACTATCCTGTACTGCACATTTAACTGGAATTATATAACAAAGTGATGCACTTCTTATTTGTTGAAAAGATACATCACGTTCGGTCACATACTTAAAGCATTTAATCCCATTATAGTAAAGTAATTAAAATATAGTGGAGGTTCTACAAAGGACTGTAAAAGTTTATTATATTTTTATGTACATTAAAAAGAAAAATGTGTTAGTCCTCGAATAAAATCTATGGGATGAATTTCAGTATGGCAACTGGAGCCGACTGACAAGGTTGACACATTTTCCTCTAATAAAAGGAGACTAGGCAGATTTCAAGTTAATTGATTCAGTTACATGAAATTTGAGTGGCTGACATAAACGTCATTGACAATGAACTTTAGCTTTATTTTTACATAATAGTCTATTATATTCTCAGCCTGCCCTGACAGGGCTCACACAGCTGTTTCTTGTAGTGTGATCAGGCTGGATCATCTGTCTCTGTCACCACTTCAACTGATGCATGAGAACAAAGACACCCAAGAAACATCTTGAAATAGGCAGCTTTAATCCTGAGAACTGCCCATTTACCTAGAAAAGGCAAAAGCTTTATAATTGTCAAAATACATATACATATTGCTGATGTCTCTGATGCATTTTATATAGACTTTGAAACGTACATATTATGCACATTATAGATTATAAATTATACTTTTAGATAAGCGTGTGTGTCCTTTTTATGACGTGTAATTTTCTTTTTATTAGTACCTTGATGCAGGCTGGCTGGTCAGAATGATCCAGTGTAGTCCCAGACAGCAGTGAATAATCCAAGTGATCAAAGGGTCTTAATGCAATATGAGGGTTTTTTAAAGGTCAGCTGCAGATCTGCCATTTCTTATAAGTCCTGTGCTCTCCTCTGGCCTGCCAGCCATTAAAGGTCACATCATACTCTCCTGCAGACAAAAAGATGGCAAAGGGCTCTGTGTGGAAGGGACCATTCTTCATCTAACATGGGCCACATGAGCGGACACTTCTATTATACTACATGCTGTTAAATTCACAGCAAGTTCTCTCAACAGTGAGTTCTGCAGATATAAAGGTTTGTCCTACAGCCGCTGAAATGATTAAAACCACCGCAGCTCAAGGAATAGCTCTGAATTCCTGTGCAGCGTTTTACTGAATGATTGCAATCTGCTGCAGTGCCTTTAAATCATTCCTGTATTTTTATAGAAAGTAAATCATGCTGTTTTTCTTTTTGAATACCTGTCAAATACAAGATAATGTTAACAAAAGTATAAAATGCTGAGTGCCTAGGTACCACTCAGTGGCTGTTACTTCTGATTTTACTTCACTTCTGTTTTTTTTTTTTTTTTGCTCATAAGTGACAATAAATCTTTTAAAAGAAAAAGGGGTGAACATTTTTCACCGTTAATGACTAAATTGATTGGCTGTAACTACACTTTTGCACTTTTCTTTAACATCCCATATTGTATTTTTTCCTTTAAGTGTTTTGATCTTTGAAATTGGAAACACTATAACACATACTAAACATGTAATTCAAGACAAAGTGACCATCCATCATGCACTGTTTTAAGTACCTGACTTGAAGGGGCATGCAAATTTATTTTGCTGTACATTTTGTTGACGAACTGAAGTTTGAAAGTGTATGTTGCAGTACTCAGAAATCTGAGTATGTATGTGTGCATGTGTGACAGAGCTTATGAATTTATTCTGCTCACTTGTTTGAGAGTGCATGTTTTTGATTATTGTCAAGTGTACATATGTAACGGTGAAATGATCATGTAATGAAAATAACATTAGTCCAAAACATTTTAGTGTATGACGCAGAGCAGTATGAGAGTCATCGGAGCGCTTTCATTTTTGACATTTACATTTTACTGTATTGGAACAGGGAGAAAAATGGAACTAATTAAGAAATGAAATGAATTTAATTAATCTATTGTGGGAACCCGGCAGCATTGTGAAGGCTCAGTCAACCAAATAAAGCCTATGTATGTGGCAATGTATTTGTGTGGTTTAACACTGAAAACACTCAATTGACCTTATGTCAGAGATGTTTTTCTTTTGTTATTATGTTATGGAAGAAAACCATAAAGCTCTGTCATTTTTAATTGCTTAATTGCTTTTAGTGCTGTGAAGAGGCAAAAAAAAAAAAATAGGAGCTTATAGAACGTTTAGGAGAGCCTTATAGGGTAAGTCTGTCCTGTGTAGATACTATCCTTGTTATCAATTGTTTGGGTTCAGTACATTGCAGGAAATATTTCATGATGAGTGTTGTAATTTAATTCTCTGGAGTGCCCTCTTCCCCTAAAATTAGTGGTGGACAAGTAAATTCAGTAATCACAGACAAGGGAGTGTGAACCTCATATATTCAGCATCGTAGGTGTGAAGATATATTTTTTCTATAGTTAGAGCAGCTGTGAGAGCTGTTGCCCTCAAGTGCCCTTCATGTTCTTTGCCTATTGAGGTCCTGTAAGCTGAGAAAATGTATCTTCTTCTTGTACAATAGACATTTTCTGCCTATATTATTATTGAAAATTAGTGCAATTTTGAAATGGCTTTCATTGTCATGCACAGTTATGAAAACCTCCAGCTCACATTGTTCTTATGTTTAACTGTGGAAGAGGCTTAAATATTTTTATAAATATCTTAACGTGAATCTTAATGTGAAATATCTTAATCATGTCACCTTAGTTGCCCGGTCGTACCACTTTGCACTGCCTTACCTGACTCAACATGCTACCCAACTACTAATACAGGCTTTGGTCATCTCACAACTTGATTACTGTAACGCCCTCCTGATGGGCCTCCCAGCCTGCACAGTGAAATGCAGCAGCACTCCTGCTTTCCAATTAACCTAAAAGGACGCGTTACGCTGCTGCTCATTGAGCTCCACTGGCTACCTATAGCAGCCCGCATTAAATTCAAATTGCTAATGCTCGCTGACAAACAAGTCTTCGATTCTGCACCCACCTACTTGGATGCCCTTACAGAAGCATATTTTACCTCATCTCCGATGCACTCCTCCAATGAATGACACCTGGCTCTGCCATCCGTTCCATCATGGCAATCCAGACTTTATTCGGCTGTTATTCCCCGTTGGTGGAACGCACTACCAGTTCCTACCAGATCACCGGCGTCCTTCTCTACCTTTAAAAAAAACCCAGCTCTTCAGAGAGTACCTCCTCCGCTAGCACTTCCAAAACTGGACATGCTACCTCAATCCCTCTAGTAGTCTCTTTGGATAAAAGCGTCTGCTAAATGACGAAATGAATGTAAATGTAAATGTGATTTTACATTGATATTGGTATTGACTATGTAATTAATGATTCCACAGCAAAATACAATGGCTTCAGGGAAATGACCTAAACACACACATGCTTGAGCTTCACATGTGTACAGCTCTCGAAGATGATGGAGAAAAAAAGCCCAGAAACCCTTGCAGCAAAATGGGAGAGGCAGTTTGACTGGAAAAAGTATAGTCAGGTATCTTAGCATGGGCACATGATCTTTCGTCTGAACCAAATTTAGCAGTGATAGATTACTTGGAAACTAGTTTCACTAATGTGATCTTTTTTTCAGTAAGCAATGTAAAGGATCTGCTTAATTAAGTTTAATGCCAGATTTTAACAGATCTGAGTGTGACAGACTGGTCCAGTATGTGTTAACAAGGGACAGGTGGTGTGGAGCAGTGGGCAGCTTCTTCTTGTCCAATTTACAGTACATGAGTTAGCTGGTTTGCTAATATAAGCTACTGCTGAGCCTACATTTAAGCTAGCTGTTGACAGACTGCAGACTGGCTGCTTGTTAAACCACCACTATATCATTTTCTAGTTCGACATGTTAAATTCAGAATATTTTACATGTGAGTGTGGGCTTGTCACACACCTTTGATGAAGCTGTGCTGAGTAACAAAAGTAAGGGTAACAAGTCATTAGTTTACCTGTTCAATAATGACGTAACAGAGCCATGAAGACTTCAAGCTCAGTTTCCTAGCTAATGATTTAAGTTGGGCGTAATTAGTTGTTGACAGCTGCAGCAGGACATTTGTCACCAAAGATTTTGAGGAATGACATTAATCAATCATGTTGCCTTAATTGGAGATGTGTCATGTTGAAGATGTATTGGAAAAAATCTGATCGTGCCAAGATAGATATTCAGTTTTGTTTCAAACCTTTGGTTTGGTTTATTTGCAAACATCTTAATCTGTAGACACAAAGCATGTCTACCAAGAAAACAGCAACACTGTCCCTCGTCTGTAGTGTTGGTTCATTTGCTTCAGTATCCTCTTTTTTTGTGCAATCCACTCTGCTATTCAACCATGTGTAATGTCCACATATGGTTGTTTGACCAGCCTGGTTTGCCCAACACAGCCGAGATCCCTGCTGACTGTGGCATCACACCGCTAAGAGTGTTTTCCTGTTAACACTGATCAGCACTGACACTTAGGATTAAATCTGTCCATGGTCTATATACACACACCGTCTGGTAATAAACACAAGCAACAATGTGTGATCTGCAATTTCCTCACTTCCCTGCTTAAATCCAGCTCCTCTCGAAACATCTGCCAGTAATTGAGGTCTGAGAAGTCACATTTCTTCAAATTGCATCTCTATGAAAAACTGAGCGTGAATGTTGGCAAAATGGAAGTATAATTTTTCTGGGTTGGAGATTTATTTGTGTTATAGATGAAAGACTGTCTGCACTCAAGTGTGTCTGTGGCTGTTACGTGTCCAGGTATGTGTGTAAATATGGTATTCATGTACAGAAACGGTACGAGAGGGAAAGGATATTTTTCTACTGGCCACTACAGAGAAGAGAGAAGGGCAAAGAGAGAAAGATCTCCTCCAAGGTCATACCCTTTTCATTCATCACCAGTGTTTGTCGCAGTGGTCCCCACTGTAGCAGGCAATGGTCACGAATGTGCATCTTGCCCCCTGTGCCTCTGGGACGGATTTCTCCCGTTGCATGACAGCCTCAGTGAATGTCTGTTGATTACCCGCCACATGCACTCACCACCGATCCATAAACAACATTATTCAGGTACAAATCAGGAGCCGGAGAAGGATAATGTTTCCTGAAAAACCACTCGTGTGTTGATAACTGACACCTTAAGTCATGCATATTGATTAAGTCCTGGAGGCATTAGCGAAATCAGTTGAATCTGCAGAATGGTGAGGTGGAGAGAATGCTGTCGCAACAGTGAGTGAAAGACATTTAAGGACATTTGAATACAAAGGGCTGTGCTGTAGTGATAGGAGATGTAAATAAACCAGCAATCACACTGCATTAACTTCATCCTGAGTAGCAACGAAACACCACTGTGATGGACTGTGTTTGTTAAATGAGAAACAGTGCAACCAGGTGGATGAGTCATTTCGAAGTCATGCCCTCACCAGACGGCCTCATTGTCCTCTGTGAAAACATTTTCTAGACTTATTTATGGGGAAGTTTCTATCCACTTCATTGGCTCGCTTCATTTTTGCAAATTACCCTGAAAGAATTTAAGGCTTGCCCTCCACTTAGATGACAGTGTCTCTTCAATTATTGTTATTATGATGAGGAGTGGTGCGCTGCAGCTATTGGTGCGCTCCCACCTACTGGATGATGCCCTTTTTTATTCAAGTCTGAGGTGGTTGTGAAGCTCATAATATGTAATCATTGTAACGATAGCGAAGTCATGCCTTTAATATAGAGCTGCAGCACTCCAGGTGTTCTGGAACTAGACCAATGTTTGTGCAGAAGTCACAGGGACAGTGTTTGCAGCAACACATTTTTCCTGGAAACCTGTCTCTGGCTTCCCAGCATCTACCTCAGCAGTGAAGAGAGAGGCACCTCTTCGGATTTCCTACTGAAATCCAATGTGGCATCTTCAGTTTCCAGAGAGGCGCGTTATGGCTTTTTAGTCGTGATTATGAGGTAACCACCACCACAGACGGGAGGTGGAGACCACATGAAACTCAACACTGCAGTGACTGTACATGAAAAGACAAGGCACAAGGAAAAAAAAAAAAAAAACGGGAACGCGCACACTTGCAACCACAGAGACGGGCAAATATAAAGCTCACGAGTGTCTACATGTATTGAAAAGCCTCACGGACAGATACCAATCACAGCTCTGTCAAGCTCAGAGGCATTTATTATTAATAGAGGAAATCATAGGAGGCTTTTAATTGGAGATGCTCTAGCGGGTGTCTCAGAGGTAAGCGGGGTGCTGTCACTGTCGATCTGCAAACTTCCTCTGCTCGGAGAAAAACGGCGGGACGTCGCACTTTCATGTGCACCTCCTGTTGACTGTGAAGGATGTAATTTGAAGCCGTCCTTCTCCTCTCACCACAGTCTCTGATTAGCAGCCCTGACTCCCAGGCTGGAGCATACTAATTCAGGAAGGCAGTCTGGGAATCACCACCATTAGTGGCAGGTATAGAGAGTAAACGGCATACTATGCAAATGAAGGGAAGGCATCACCTTGGCTGTCAATCACAAAAATGAAATAAAAAATTCTGTACGGCCGCTAATAATACCTCGCCGGGGGGGGGGTCGGAGGAAT
Organism: Protonibea diacanthus; assembly: GCA_028641955.1. NCBI lineage: Eukaryota > Metazoa > Chordata > Actinopteri > Sciaenidae > Protonibea > Protonibea diacanthus. The sequence goes on from CM053989.1 coordinate 16,061,070, forward strand.
GTAGATGAAGAAAGACAGGGAAAAGGGAAGTATAGAGCGGATAAATGAAAGCAGTGTGGAAATCAAAGCCGGCTGGTCCGCGCACATGTGAGGCTGTGATCATGGCAGGCATTCAGGCAGTCCGTGTGAAATAAGCTCAGACACTGACGTGTGTTAATGACAGGACGGGCTGGGGTGCCAGGACATTCGTCATCATCACAGGCTGCCTCTCGTCACCAGTTAAAAGTACTCCTCGGGACAATGCTGTGACTTCCTGTGTTTTTCCATAATGGCAAGCTGCACCTGATCATCATTACACAGCGCTGTTCACACAGGAACTTAGACTAATTGCTGCATTTTTTTTTAAATCAGGTCCCTCAGACGGTCTTTCTTTTTTTTTAACAGCGTAGAACAATGGATGAGTTCAGCAGGGATGTTAACATTTCATCGCAGTCTAAAAACTGCTTGATGTTCGGTGGGTATATGGGTGTCTGAACCCAACCCCAGTGTGCCACAGACCTGTTGGTCGATCACACTGCGCAGGCTGGCATGAAGATCTGAAAGTCCCTCTTGTTTGTCACATATTGACCCACTTTGCCTGACAGCTTACAAATCAGAGCCATCAGTCTGTGTGCTCTGTGTGCGATGTGTGTGTCTGCGTGTGTATTTACACGCCCTCCAGCACCACCTTCCTTCACAGAGCTCCCCAAGAGGCTTCCAGGGCCTTACCTCATTTGCACTCATCACAGCAACTTGGGACTGGGCTGACAGGCTCATTTTCCCCACTCTGCATGGAGCAGCACAGCAGCAATGCCTAGGCACAACCAGGCACCCAGAGTGGTTTTATAATTAGCTACTTGCTCTCTGCCACTAATGTACATGGAGCAAAAGCCTCCTTCTGAGTGTATATAGTTGGCAGGCACTCAACATGTGCAATCCACCGCTGATGATATATATGTAGGTGTATGATGGTAAATGTTGACTGAGGTCACGGTGACAAGATGGAGCGAGGTGAGAGACGGAGGTGGGCGGCACTGCGATCGTTTGTGTAGATTGGGCTCGTTGTGTCACCGCTCAGCGGGTGAGAATTGTGCCTGGGGCCGGTGGCTGATTGCTTTGATGTAAAATGATTGCATTTTATGTGGCTGTGAGGTGCACAGACCGCAGGCATGGCCGCGGTCTTGTTGTCACATGGTCAGCAAGGCTTAGGATAGTCAACACCCCACCAGCTCCCGAAGGGTCCAGCGGGTTGGGGGCAGATGTAGCTGTTGGTACGTATGTACCTTATGAGGAAGAGTGAGATCTCAGCTGCTGGTTGCATCTTGAGGTAATACCTCAAGATAAAAGTGCTAGGTCTTGGCAAGGAGGTGAAAATGAAACAGGGAGAAAAAGTCTCTATAAAAAGGGTTAGCAAGGGCACTTGAGTCCCTGAAGGAAATGTCCCTCCAATGTCAGTGAATCCAGCAGAAGAAAGACAGTTAGGTACATGAATTAAATTAAGTACATTTAGTACTACAAGATATAACAGGGTGTTGGGTAATACAGCAAACTTCAGAGGTAAGTGCAGCCACGATACTTTTCTGTTTTTATTGTTTTATTTTTATTGTTTTTAACATTAACTATAGGTTCTACAAGCCTTTTGTTCCAAGCTGTTCAACAACAGCTACATTATTGCATTCATAAAAACAAGTTCATACTTGTGGGCTTTCGATGTTATGAAGCCACGCAGGATTACAATGTACACAGTGTCTCATCTCGTCTCATCCTGCTTCTCTACCACCTCTGCTCTATGCTTTTTTTTCCTGCCTCCATAGGACAGACAGCATCTGTTGTTCAGCCACGCTCATACAGCGGATAGAACATCCGCTGAGTGTAGAGGTGGAAATGGAGCGATCAATTAGATTTTAACAAATGACTTTCTGTGTATTACCCAGCAGCTGTTAAATCGGTCAACCTTAGCACACCCCCCCTCTCTCTCTGAGGGGACGGAGGAGAGGAGGAGAGGGCTTGTCTGCACTGTGTGCTATATCATGGCAAACTGCAGAGAAAGTCAGCCATGGCCTCAGGCGGCAGTATGCTTCGCGTAGCGTGGCTGTGGACGGAGATGGAGGGACGGAGGTTGGAGGATGGAGGTGGGTCAGTTGGACCCCAGGGGCCCCTGGTGGAGATGATGCGGGGACTGAGGGCCAGGAGATGGGCATGCTACATATGGAGGTCCATAGTTACCTCAGGCAAAGGCCGGCCAGGCCATTTGTTCACTTCCTCTACTCTTAAATATATAAATAAAATATATCCTGCTGTATCTGTTACACACTTTCACACTCACAGGCGTAGACACACAGCACATACAGTACACAAATGCAGAAACAAGTGTGCATGCACAGGCACAAACTGACTTCAGAAAGGACAGACCTACTTTTAGTCCTACTAGTAACCCCTGTCTTTAAGGGCACAGGCACAACTCAGCAATTCAGCTCCCTAAATGATGTAGTTTTATGGTGAAGCGCTACTAATGGCTCAGCAGAACATCTTAAAAGGCCACTTAAAAGCTAGCAGGCCCATAAACTGCGTGACACACAGCAGTGGGATCTGACCACACAATATTTTGAGTGACTACGGTGGGAGGTGTGTGTGTGAGTTGAACATATGGAGGGAGAGAGAACGAGGCAGACAGACAGGCGGTCTTTAAGGTGTGAATGCATTTGCTAGCATGGCTACCCCATTTGACTTGCTCTGTATTGTCACCTTCGGGTTCACTCGGTATATTTTCCAATAGCCAACAGATTGGAAATGGGCGAGAGCGCTTAGATGTGTGATGATGCAAGAGGAAGTTATTCTCACCTTGGATACAGAGATAGATCCATACCAGATCAGACTTCTCACGTGTGCATCTCAGGTTAGACGACAGTATACCTAGAAAAATTTTGAAAACTACCTTTTTTTTGTTGCAATTTAGAGCTGTAGTCCGAACTACTCAGTAAAAAAAAAAAAAAAGTACTTTCAAACTGCAGATCAATGCACAAGCACTGTAATCACTGAGCACAAGGCAGCAGTGAGTCTCCACTTAAGGAAAGTACAATATACTGTAATTGCTGAGACATTGGCAAAGTATGCCATTAAGCTTTAAAAAGATGGTTGCCATGCTAACCCCTTGAAAAGAAAAAAAAAAGTCATAACTGATATATTTTTATGGAGAACAGAAGCTTCATGTCATGCTGATCTGATCAAGTTGTGTTACATACATAAAGAGAAATTTATGAAGATAATGTTTTGCAGACACTGGTGTCTGAAGATTTAGGGTAACTATCTAACTTCACTGCGTTTGGTGTGAAGTGGTTTACTTTTAACAACCAGATATACATGTGATTTGTTTCCTACATTTCTTGTTTTTGCCACTTATAAACAAGAAAATGTTTGTTTTGTATTTTTTGGCTTGTTTGCTTTTCTGCATTTTTCATTAAATGTGCATGACTGACTGGGATGAATTTTTCATCCAGGCATTTCAAAACACCCAAATTAATAGAAAGCTTATAACAGATTGGATTCTGTCTTTCTGCCCACAGAGTAGCAGCAGCGCAGAGAGGACATCCGCACAACAAACACCGCTGCTCTGACTCATCCCGATAAAGCAAAATGTAATTTTGTTTATGATGAGAATTACTCTGCAAATTAATTTCCACAGCAATTAATCTTGATGCCTCACCTATAAGATGCATGCTGCTCTTAGGGAGAGGTGATAAAACACAAAATAATTGAATTGATTATTTAATATATTTTATTTTCGTAATGACCAAACTGTAATGGGTTTTTTTCCATTATGAATGGCCTGTGTTGTCCGTGATGTTCAATAGCCTGCGGGCTCCCAGATATTTAATAAATATCCCTTTATTGTGCTTTCTTCCATAGGTGAAGCTCAAGCCTCTTGTGCCTTTCATATCCCCCTCCCCCATTCAGTCGCCAAATCTCAAGCGCCATTGAGGAGCATTTCTTAATTAAACCTTTATTTATCTACTTGATTGGTATATAAGAGGGGGCTAGGTTAAGTCTGCCATTCTTTATCTCATATTGGGACTTGACTGGTTTCATCCTGAGGGAATAGGTCTTTATCATCTGAACATCAGGCCCACAGAGTGCTATAGTTTGCATAGGCGTGTAAACTAGGGGCTTAATAATAAGGAGGTGAGACAGCCAGTCATCCTGTAGAGGGGTGGAAACTAATGAGATCCCGTTTGGGAAGCAGAGAAGGGAGTAAAGATAGAACTGAGGAACAGAAGGTGGAATGAAAATGATAAACAAAACAGAGTAACTCAGACCTCATAAAGACTCTCATATTTTTACCTATTGGATGAAATAATGCAAAAGTGCATCTGTCTGAGGCTGAATCATGGTTCATTCAAACTTGCATTTATGGAAGAAAGGCAAACCGTATTGCCTTGGACATTTTATTTCAGTGACTGGAGGCCAGTAAGCAATCACAATAACAGCAGTGAAGAACAAATCTTTTGAAGGTGAACTACACTGAATTTCAATATTGGAATACACTACACTGCACTAAAGAATTGGACTGTCATGTTTTTTTTTTTTCATTTCGAACTTTTAGCACTATGAAACATGCGGCAAACATCACTGCTTATTGACTCGGTTCTCCGGATTTATTGTTGGGCTGGTTAATAAAATTATGCAGTCTGTCACTGGATGGCACACGTTGCTGCTCCCCTGTTTGCTAAATTTCGACCCAATTTATTTCAGCTTGACCATCAGTGGTTGGTAACTGCTTTTCTCAAACTTTACAGCAGAATGTAAATCTTCTACAAAATGACCAAACCAAATGCATAAACAAAAATAAAAGCAGCAGAGTCCTATGATACAAGTGCTGTATTCAACTACTAAATATTTGCCTTAAAACTTCTTTAATTTATGTTTAATTTACAGCGTTCAAGAAATTGAAATGGCTAATAGCGTAAGCAAACACTTATTACTTATTACACTATTTGTACATCCAGCAGTGATGGGGCAACATAATTTATGTAGACATATTTAAGACATATTTAATAATATAATATTGTTGCTCTCTTTTGGTTTCTGCCAACTCCCGAAAGAAATATCTGAATTTAACTCCAATATGTTCACCAGATAATTGCTAATTCCATCCAGTGGGTTAATTAGAACTTTTTTGTCTGCCATAAAACCAAAACAATGAGCTAAAAGGTGCCAGTAAGCTCAAGAGAGCGAAACTGCAGTCTGGTGATACATTTCTGTGGCTTCCTCACAACAAGCGATTCCTTTTGTATTAACGACATTTATCTGACCCATTGTTACCCCAAAAATATTGACTAAGCAGCTTTAAAATATACTTAAACCTTAAACATACTCATTGTACTAAGTAGGTATGTAGACCTTTTTCACAGCAGCCATTTGGACTTTAAATAGTTGAGTAAACACAGGTGTTACCAATGATACTAATTAGTTTCCATTCAGGTCAAACAGAGTCAGGGTGCTAAATGGAGCAGAACCTTAATGAGTATCATTGGTGTTTACGATACAGTTTCATGTCAAAGGAGCTGCTGTTAAAAAGGTCAATTGTTGAATTAGGTCTTGACTACATAAAAGATGCTTTTCGATATGTTTTGTCTGTTGATATTAATTGTTTGGTAATGGCATGCTGTGTCTCGCACTTTGGACTTATTTATGTTTTGTTTTTGTTTTGTTTTGTTTTGTTTTTTAATCATTCTTACTACAGACAAAAGCAAAAATTAATCAATAGACACAATAATAAATAAGAAGATAATAGAAAGAGCAGTGCTTAGCTCAGCGCTCGCCCTGTGGCCCTTTCCCTCATGTCATTCCCCATCTCTCTCTCCCCATATTTCCTGTCATTCTTTAGCTGTCTCTATCTAATAAAGCTTGGAAAGAATAATCTTAAGAAAATAATAGAAAATAACATTAATCAAAATTATTAATAGTACAAACAGGAGGTACTCAGGTACTCCTGTTTGTAGGGGCTCAGGTACTTTCTGAAACAATAGTCAGAGAGTCAATGTATGTTAGGAAGGGCTGCCATATCTTGTGGAAGGTGCCATACCCTTCAAAGAGAACCTAATCTTCTCCAACATAATGTAATGTAAAACTTCCTGAATCCATTTATCATGAGTTGGAGGGGAAGAGTGAGACCATTTTAGAAGAATAAGTCTTCGAGCAAGTAAGGTGGAAAATGTAATGATTCTTCGTGTGGGCATGGGCACATTGAGTGAGGTCAAAATTCCAGAGGGCAGTGAGGCATTCGAGCACAATAGTTTGGCCTGTTACTTTACTAATTATTTCAAAAATAGCAGTTATTTATGTTTTTTGGCCACTTTACAGCAACCTCCAGTAACACAACATCAGTCTGACATGGAGAAAAAGTAACTGAATCTAATGGGAAAAACTTTTCTTGGTGAGTAATTTAAAGGTTAAACTTTAAAGGTTAAACTAACATTAATCCCATAGAGAAAGAAAGAAAACTGCTGCTGCAGTGGTCTCTGTGAACTGAAGCTTTAAAACAAGTTCCGAATGTTACTACGGTTCTATGAATTCTGGATGGCCGCCAGATGGTGCTGCTTCAGCGCTGGATATCTCCAATTCGCATATGCGCAGGCTGAGTTATGTACCAACAAAGTCACATGTGACCATGCGATGTTGTAGGGCACACGCCTCTCTATAAAACCCCCACAATATCACACAATCCGCTCCTGCACAATCTTCTCGCTTATATTCCGAGTGATGGACAGCTCTGGTGTTCATCTATACAATGCATAGAACCGTACTTACATTCATAACTCATGTTCTATTTCATTCTTCCTGCCTGCATGATTGCTATGCTTCACGCTGGATGACTTATACCAGCAAGATCTTGAAGAATACTTACCCCACTAACAATGGATGCTGTCGACAGGGCAACCACTGCCACAGTATGGAGAGCAGCCACATTGACATGGTAATAGTGAGTGAAGTTACATAATGACACCCAGGTTGCAGCAGCGCAGATGTCTAGCAGAGAGACCCCTTTTAATGCTGCTCATGATGTCGACACACTCCGAGTATAATGACACCTCATATTTCTAGATGCAGGCCCTGTGACCTATAAGCGTGTAGAATCACATCCACAAAACAATTAGAAAGCCTGTGTTGTGCCATGCCACTAAGCCATGTATGCCACTCCAAAGGGCTGATGGTATCTTTTCCAAGAGGACTGCTAGTTCGTGGCTCAAGGACAGTTATTTAGCAGGATCTCTGACCACAGACTTTCTGCCCCTGCAGAAAGTGGGCAGCTGGCATTGGAACTGTAGTGTGTATCCCTTGTAGAGCATGGACACCACCCCAGGATCTGTAGTCTCCCTCTCCCAGTATCTGAGGTCCTGCTGAGAGAAGCATCCAACACTAGCCCCTTGGGTCCCTTAGGCCTGACACCCGCGCTCCCTAAAGCCTTTAGGGGTGACAACCACCAGAGACTGGTTCTCTTGGCACTTGAAAAGGTGCCTGGGTAGGATGGCGGTGCTAATCATAGTGCCCAGAATAGTGAGTTTCATCCAGCCCCAGGTGTGCTTAAGTGCTCGCTACATTGTGGCATGACCAGCTTCTGATCCATGCAGTGACCCACCATCAGACCCCTGAGACAAAGCATCTGAGGCCCAGGAAGCTGTGTCTCTATCCACATCATCTGTTGGAGGAGGCCCAAAGAGGAGTTACAGAACGCAAGTTAAACATGTTTTTTTGACAGAAAAAGACAAAAAAAAAAAAAAAAAAAAGACTAACTACATTAATAGATTGGAAACAAACAATTATTGTACAGCCACGTTGTCACTATTAATTATGTTTTTGTCTTTACAATGTAAGTTGGTCACCACAGAAACACTGTGCTGCTGCCCTACACTAAATATAGGCCAATCATGTCCATGTCAAAGCATGCTTCAAACACTCTAAACAAAGATATTTTACAGTACTTAACTTTAATAACATAATAACGTAATAACATAATGCTATGACTGGGATCAGCACATCATATATTGCAACAAAGGGAAAAACACCCTTGTTTTGCGTAAATACGAGCCTGATCGGCCACTGGCTCTTAACTTCGGCTTAAGCACTAACCAAAGTAACTTAGCTTGCTTATCTGTCAGTAGTTCAGCACGGGCTGTAACAGCAAGATCACCACTGTCCTTGTAAAAGAAACAGATAATGCAACCTCTGGTGGATAAATAATAAAGCACCAACTCTTAAGGCTACAAGGCTACAAGTGGTGAGCAAAACTGACATGCTATCAGCTGCTTCAAGTGCACAAAGACAGAAGGAATAGACTGCATGATGTGCAACCTGTCTTCACATGACCACAAGTGGCTTTTTGGTATATTAACTCGACCAGCATAAGTATACGAAATGGAGATAGCCAATGCCGAAGCATCGCCATCTGGTGGTCCAGAAGAATAAAACAGAACATGGTTCTTCTTCTAGCCAGCAGATGTTTTGCATTCGCAGCTCATGGAAACATCACGAGCATCACAGCAGCAACTTGATCCCACATGTGAATTGGGCGTTATTCTTTTTTAAATACTGTTAATATTTTTATTTTTTTTTCAAAACTATCCATAGTTGCATGGCAACCAAGCGCTCTATGTACCAATTAGGCTGTCAGGGTTACCAGTGACATTCACAGTTTCACCTTGCATCTGAGCAGAAGGGAAATTTCAATCCTGCATGTTCATAGCCGTAATATCTAAGATGTATTTTCATGTTGCAGCCGGTTTTATTAATCCGTTTGTCCCTTTCTTTAAACTAATTTGAACATCTTGCAACTAAGTTAATGTAACAGCAATAATGCTGACAGAGTTGAGGAACAGGACTCACCATAAATCAGTGACTACAATGTTTGCAGTAAATCCATCCATATATCTGTTAAACACTTATCCTTATAAGGGTGGGGAGCTGGAGCCAGTCCCAGCTGACACTGGGTGAGAGGTGGGGTACATCTTGAATAGGTTGCCAGTTCATCATAGAGCTGACATCAGTGGAAACTAATTATATGTAATTTCTGCATTTTTTTTTTCTATTTTCTAATAAATTACATAGATCAAATAATCTTGACGAGATGCAGCTCAGTCTCATCGGTGTGGAATAGACCTACCGATCCACTAGAGAATACCGTCTCACAATTTGCCTCACCTCGACATGAAAAGTACAGCATGTATAAAGGTACAGTATAAAAAGTGACAAAGTCCGCTTAAGGAGTAGGTCAGACAAATGCAGGACTTTCACCAAGGAGGCTGCTGTTTGAGTCCTGTGAGAAACCAAAAGTCAACACTGAGTTATTTTAAGTGTTGTATTACGTGAGGTTTATAATGTAACAACTCTCAGCAAGCTTTTTTATAATTGTATCCGGATGTCACGTATTTATCATTGCCAGCTTGATCACACAGTGACTATGTATTAAAAACATGACACTCCCACAGTGGCTCAGCACGTGTATATTATACTTGTTAGATGAGATAAGATGTTATTTTGTGGCTGCCAATTGCATTTCTGTAATTGTACAATGTACAGGGTGGAAAAAAATACAGTTTATTTTTAGTTTTACAGTTTATTTTTATTTTTAGTTTATTATATATATATATATATATATATATATATATATATATATATATATATATAAACACATAACCAAAGTTGCATAAACACATAACCAAATAACCAACTTGTGCATGTTTCAGCTGATTGTTTTTCAAAATGAAAGAATGTTTAACTGCTTTGTTTAGAAAAATAACTGATAGACCTTAAACAGAATGCGAAAACTCAGTCGCAACCTTTATTAACCTTGAATTAAATCCTGCCTTTGTGTGTGTATCTCTAAATATCTGTTCATCTGCTGATGTGTATGTCTTCTTTTCAGTCTCTGTCTGCCTGCCTGTCTGTCAGTTAATAAGGATCTTTATAGAGAAAAAAAAGTCTTGCTTATTTTGCAGACTCTGATTATTCAATTTATTCATCACTGAAATATTTAGTTAGTGCAAAATTCATCTTCTGAAAGTTTCTTAAAAGCCAGAAGGTTATCAAGACTTTCATATGGTAAGGACACAAACTGTGAATGTTTCAGTATAACTTTTTTCATTTAACAATATTTATTTATATTATTCACAATACAGGTATTAGCCTTTTTTAAAGGTCCAGTGTGCCAGATTTAGGGGGCTCTAGTTACATAATATTGCAGAAATGGCAACAATATGCATAACTATGTTTTCACCTGAAAATTACAATGAGCCTTTTATAGCTACAAATGCAGCAGCCATGTTGAGCCTATACAGTAGCCTAGAGTAGACACATTTGTGGCCAGTGCAGTTTCTCCTAGGATGCTAACAGAAGAGGGTAAGCCAAGGCAGTTGTAAGTGAACAACCATGCCAATAGATACCACTAAATCCAACACACAGCCCCAAACTCATTTTTTGCTGTTCTGTGTCTTAGTGTTCTCACCAACTCCTCATATCAAATCACTGGCAACTTTTTTCAGGAAATAAACTCATACAAGGGAATTGCATTCTGCCTGCCCATTATCAGATATGAGAGTAGTAAACAAGTGGTTTGTGAAGATACACAAGTGCACAATTTTTTCCCCCGAGCTTTTCTGTTTTCTGAAATATTAGTCACTTCAGCCAGTGTTGCTTAATATTAGAGCTGTGTTTCTTTCTGCTTCCTAGTGGTCCTAAACAGGTTAATGAAGCTTTAAGGATGTGGATAAAATCCATTCATTGATTCAGGTTCACAATAAATTACAAGTGATAAACAATGACCATTGCTCGTTATTAGTCGGTGCATTAAAATACCTGCCAATCAACATGGGTATGGGTAAAAGTTCTGTACTCATGTGATACAAATCAGTTACAGTTACAAATCGTACTCATGTAGCATATACATGAGTATGATACTGTTATGTACCCTCTTGTGGATTGTGGATTGTTTCAACAGGTTTTATGTACATGTTTCTGATCAGCCCCTGGTGGCCAAGACGGGAAAGTGTCTTACACCTAAAAATAAATGGCAAGTAACTTCTCATTAAACATTCCTCTGTCTCTCCACACTCCCCCTCCCCAGCTACCTACCCCAACTACCCTCCTCACCCCCCGCGGAGAACAGCTTAGGTCATTACAGTCTGCTGTCAAAACCTGTGACCGCTCCGCGTTGGAGCCGCCAGGATTAAGGGCTGTGAAAACAAGAACAAGAAGGGGAAAGAGGTGAAAGCTGACGGAGGGAGCAAGGCCTTAAATATTTTCTCTTTCTTCCCTTCTTTTTCTCTGCCACAGTTGACCGCGTGCTGATTCTTGCAGCTACTTTGCGGCGGACTGCACTAATGTGAAGGGATATGGAGTCACATGGAAAACACGGAGAATGAGGCTCGTGTACTGAAAGTGAGGGGCAAATATCTCCTGTCGCTGCTCTCTACTATATCCTCTAACCATACGAAAATACCTTTTAAAGAACGACTCAAACCAAAATGCAACCAAATGGTACTGTATTGAGCTGACCTGGCATATAAAATGGATGAGGCTCACATCAATGAATTAAAAAAAAAAAAAATTAACACTATCTGATTAATTCTTTATGACTTATCCTACCTTGAGACCTCAATGCCCTTTTTGCAAATTTGTAAAAAAGACGAAGGATGTTAAGGAGATGTGTGTTTGTGTTTTATTTGCATTCAGAGATTGTGGAGGTTGACGACAGCAAATTGCATTCTGAATCAGACACTTAGGGGTTGAAGGGTTGAGGCAGCAGTCTTGCATCAAACCCGCGTCTTTTTCTCTTGCTGTATATATGTGATGTTATCAGAAAAGTGAGATCAAGCCATGCAGGTGTCAGCAGGCACTGGGAGAATATTTGACTTTATCGCAGCAGTTTACTTCTATGTTGACACCATCAGGAATTTTCAATTTCCGCCCAACAAAAGATCCCCCCCTCCGCCTTTTCCTTGTCATTGGGGAAAGTACAATATTTCCTTTTTTAAAAGCAGAATCCTAACTGGATGCATTCCTTCCTGCCCTCCCTATTAAATCAGCTCCAGCAAATTGGACGGCATAAAGCTGAACCATGACTCCATTACCTACCAACATTAATTTGAAATGAGTGTGAAATCATTTTTTTTCATTTGGAGCTGCTGTCCTGTGGAGTTTGCCTGTTTGGTGTTTTATTTACCGTCACCTCCATGCCCAGAACCCTGTTAATCCTCTGTTTGTGTTCAAACACCTTAGCCCGTTGCTTTGCGTCAGTCTGTCTCCATGCTGGCTGCTGTGAGCAGTCTGTCTCGCTGGCTGCCAGTGGAGCTGATCTGGCAGGCAGCCTGCTGTTGGGGACGATGCCTGATTCCAGAGATGTGTGATAGCAGATAGTGGATCGGTACTGTCTGTCTGCCCTGCTGCCTGCCTTTCTATGTATCTGTCTGTCTCTTACTGTGCATGTCAACTTTTCTGTCTCTCCATCTGTCTGCCGGCCTGTCGGTCTCTGAGTTACCAAGGATGTCTTAAACATCTTCATAAAACGCATTATTCACTTGGCAAGCTTTTCTTTATTTGATTTATTCATGACTAAAAATATGCCTAATCAATTTAAATAAAATCATCCTGGGTTGTTTTTTTTTCTCTCTTAGAGGATTGAAGATTTCCAGCAGGTTATCAAATCCTATGCTGAACAATATACGCGCTGTGAAACCTTCAACATAACTTTCATTTGGCCATAAATATTCAACTCTTCTTTCCAGCTGTCGCCCCCTATAGGTCGCACATAAACACTGACCCTTTTCCACTAGCCCTTTGGGGTCATCAGCAGACCCCGTGTTTTGGCTCGGGTTCTTCCCCCTCACCCCGCTCCTGAATAGTACCCCTGATTATCTCATAGTCTTGTTGGATATTCCCTCATCTCCCCTTTAAAAAGGACTGCATTACTTCCAGCTCCCCAAACTTGTCAAAACCAATTTGCTTTCCTATTATTCCCTCAACTGATTTCACCATGACCCCTCCTCACAGCCCTCCCTCCACAAATCCTCGACCCTCTGCTTCCCTCAGTTGAAACTCCCAACGCGACCTGTTCAACCCCTAAACTCCCTCCTCCCCCCATCTCCGTGGACTCCTGTGATTTCTTCAGCACCACTCTTAACTGTCTAAATTCTGCGGCAAGTTTTCTTTCATCTCCTTGATGCCAACAGTGGTGAATGAGACCATCATGCACACGCTAACAGGCTTTTCTGTGAATGAAAGCAGACATGAGTCACCGACTACTAAATAAAACCTGTCTAATAGAGACCAACGAACCTGAAAACCTTTTTTTTTTTCTGTTTGTCAGCGTTGGCAGCACTTCCACCATCATATCCTGCACAGCGCTTCACCCCCTCTCTGCACCCACCCAATCCATCCCTCTCCCGTCAATTAGCGCCTCACTAGTGACAACACAGAGGATCTTCATTAGTGGAGAATGCTCAATTATATCAGTTGATATTCCTTTCCAGAACTAATTATCCCAGTTGAATGGTACGGCTGACTGAGCTTGCCCTCACCCCGGGGTGCAGCGGTTACTGATGTGATTTGGTTTTGGCTCCAAGGTCTGCTTTCCTCTGCTCTATTTTGTTATCCTCTTTTCCCTCTATACTCATTCAACACAGTCAACCCCACCAGAATAGCCCCTTCCCTTCCACCAGTTCTCCAAAATATTTGTTGACCCGCTGTGTGTTTTTTGTTCATGTTTGTTCATGATTTGTTAGGCTTATGTTACCCATTTTCCCACAAAAAAAAACAAAACTAAGAGCCCATGCATATGGAACCAGATCTCGCTCCTCCTGTAAAACATATAGAATTAGTAGAAGTGTGGTGATTCTACAAAAAGCTCATCACTGGAGCCCTCTCTCTATATAATCCTGCTGCTTTGTTCATCCTGTGGGGGATAACAAAAATAGACAGCCTTTACCACACAGCTATAGTTGAAGCAGAAATGGTGCGAACACTGTCTTCTCAAGAGGAGAAACTAGGGAGGAGGTGAAAACTGCAGAGAACATATGGTGGAGAAGCTAGATGCTGTATATTGGCTCAAAGCATGTTTACTTGGAATTTATCCACTAATGAACAGCTATGACATCTGAAATATGTTGTTTATGTGGAAAATTGCTCATGAAATCTGCTTGCGGAACAGTGTTCTTTGTGCCACTGATTTTCTTTCAATTAAAAGTATTGAAAGGCCAAATAATTATCATGTACAATCTGAGCACTATGTTAGACGTCGAAAAGTCAATGGTGCAACTTGTGAATTGAGCTAATTACTGCAGGAACTTAAAGCAAACACAGAGAAACTGTTTCACTGACAGAAATTCTTGTAGTTAGGATTAAATTGAATTAAATAGAACGGCTTAATTTTCTTTCATCTCAAGCACATCATTTCCATGCTAATCACTTTGTTTTAAATTTCTTGAAAAGGTTTAGAGTGAATATTATAAAAGATGCTGTACACTTGGAGTCTATGCACTGTGTTTCCTTTCAGCTTCAGGCTCTCTGTGTGCTCATTGCTGCCCTCAAGCCAGGGACCTGCCTCACAGAAGGTGGGCCATTTAGTCACATTTCAAAGTAGCTCAGGCAGGGGAACACATTCATTACACATAATTCTTCTTCTCCTCTTTCCCCACTGGCCCCTCTTCTGTCCTCCCCCATTCTCCCCCTCTCTGTATCTCTCCTCTTCCCTGTTTCAAAGACCAAAAGCCCTCATGGTCCTCCGTCCGGGGTCCGGAGGTAGATCACTTTAATTCTGCTTCACAGATCTTTTTCAAAAAGACCCAAGACCCGAAGACCTCAGAACCAGTGACCGTTGGGTGAACCCGGACGGACCAGCCAGGACCCGGGCGCTTGTAAACACAGCCAACATCTCACACGCTCCCATTCCCCCCGAGCGCTTATATTCCCTCCCCACAATGGTACAAGCATTTGATGTTGAGCAGTGTGTGTTCTTTTACCTCAAACATGTTTGTTTGTTTTTGCAACCATGGTCACCGTGTACATTCTAGTCTGTGATATTGACTTGTCGCTTGGCTGAGAGCAGCTGATCAATGATTTGATGGGAGATTGCCGATGTGGACACACAACTCATTAAGTTAGTTTTTCTCAGTTGGTTATTTTGAGGGACTGCATCCAAGACTGTCTGACCCGTCCTGCGACAACTGGAAGCTGCTCTTTCTCCAGGGGGGGACTGTCCTAGATGAACAGGTTTGCTTATGTGGGCCGGACCTGGATTCCACTGATGGTTCACAAGTTCATTTTCTCATTTGGGAAGAGTCTCCAAACAGAACCATCTGCCTGATATCACCATCCCAATTTACACATGATTTGAGCACAAGAAAAAAAAAAAAAAGATCATTACTGAAAAACACAACTCTAGTATTGACCAGTCTAATCAGTCCTGCTGCAGCCTGCTGTAACTACAAACAGGTTATACAATCAATACTCCGAGAAAATAAATATTAGAAATTATGCAAGCAAGGCTTTAATAGACGATCTAACGGTAAAAACATGAAAGCATGACTGTTTGTGACAACAGGCGAGTTTCTCAGGAAGACGTCAATCTTTTTGTGCCAAATCAAAACACGCTCGATTGATAATCCTCTCTGATAACACATAGCCCCCCCCCCACACACACACACACACACACACACACAAAATAATCACGGATATGTCACTGTGCAGGACTTTCAGTGACATTCACAAGGAGTGAAACCTGTCTGGTTTACTTTAGAAACGACTGTAGACACAAGTTTTCTGCAGCCTTGTTGCCTTCCGCACATCCTCTCTTAAAGGGCAGCCAGCTCATCCCTTTGATGACTGACGGTGGGATTTGCAATGATAACGTCTTCAGGTGCCAGAGGATTGGGATTAAACATACTCCAATTTAAACAGCAAAGTTACCATGGCGATGACCTTCAGTTTTTAGCTCAGATAGCATACACTTGGGGAATATGGTGACTGGTGTTGTTGTCCAGAGACGCTCCAATTCAGCAGGGGCTTTGGCCATGATTGCACTTTTAAATCCTTCATCAAATTATGAACTCTGTCCTAGAATGAGTCTATTGGTGAAAAGAGCAGGTGACATTTCACACAACAGCCGTGTGAAGGGGAAATTGCACAGTGCACAAACAGTCCCACTTGGCTTTCTTTACTTAAGTGAATCATGATCGTAACTGTGTTGAACAGTCTGAATTGAACTACGTGCCCCAAAAGACAAACTTCAGACACCCCGACATACACCACAGCAGCAACTTCTTCCAGTCGACCCACCATCAGCCCTTCAAGTTTATGCAAGCTTTCCCCTCCCACCCCAATTACGGTGAAAGAAGTCTTTCAAATAAAGCTGATGAGGGCTGACTTGGGGTCGCTCTCTTGGCTGTCTGTGGACGTGAGCACCCAAAACAGACTCCGGTTGAGCAGGCCTTGAGACTCACGGTTTGGGGTCAGTGTCTGTCCCGCTTCAGGGCAGTACGTTCACACTCTCACACCTGCCTGTCAAAGGAGAGAGCAGCAAGACATCAGCAGAGCGGCACAGAAAGAGAGTCACTCAAAGCAAGAAGTGGAGGGAGAGAGTTTTCACATTTTTAAATAAAGTACAATCCCCAGCAGACAGCAATAAAACTGAACAATTATTATCACTATTGACTCAAGCCAATCTCAGCAGCACCCTTGAGGCGTGGTTGGTCAATATGAATTGCAACAGTCTTGTAGATTTGACGCCATCCGGTGAAGTCAAAAGTGTGGCTAGACTGCCTCACGGTGGAGGCTGGGACAACTACAAGAGCAGACATGCTGGGAAATAGATGCTGCTGTAGGTGTTCATTCTCACACATGAATGCATAGGGAGTGTTGTGCATTAGTATACATTATTGCACTCATAATTACAAAACCATGTTTAGTTACAATACACAGTCTCATATTTATTTTTATTACACTGGCAGTTTATGTATATGTATACCCTGTTCACCAATGTGTCAAACTAAGCTGTTCTGTAAGCAGTAAATGACATCAGGCCAACAGATGTCCGTCTCATATCTTCTCTGTATGTGATCATAATATGCTAACATCCTTCAACCTCAGAGCAGCTGTTGTACCCCAGCTGTAATATTTGGGTTTGCAAATATTGTGACAGTGTCAAGACTCTGCATATAAACACGTCTTTCAGACACATTGGTTCAAACATTGACTTTGTTTTACATAAAACATCTCATTTGTATTTAATTTTATTACTTCGGCTCAAAAATGTTAACACTGTCTTGATCATCTATTTAATGTATTTTTGGCTCTGTGGTATTAGAAATGATATGTCTTCTATGATACTGTACCTCAAATTCTTTGGACAGAACATACCGAAATTATTGGTTCAGTTTGTCACATTCATGCTATGAATATGCATGTATGCATGAAGTATGCAGATCAAGTCATTTCAAGAAGTGATTCTGCCAGTGGGGTTAAGAAAATCCAGTTTTCCTTGTTGGGCATGCTAATATGTTTACAATGATAATGATACCATCCTGATGTTTAGCAAGTATGATAATGATTTTCTCATGGAGTTTAACATGTTAGCACGACTAAAGTAAATGTTGACCTGGTGATGCTACTGTACTTGCTGAAAAGCTGAAAAAAAGATGAATTCTATTCATCCATTGACCCATCCAGTAGTTATAGAGATATTTCAGAATAGACCAAAGTGGTCGACCAACCAACCATTATCACCATCCCCAGAACTATGCTAACAAGACGGTGACCTCACACCATTCTGTTGAAATAATTACATACACACAGAGGCAGTAACAAAAAGACTTATTTATTAACTTGTATTTACAAGACAAGACATAACATTTACTAGATTATGAATGACAACATGTTTCTTATACATCCAGTATTAGCTTTTTTATTCAATTTTAGAATATAGTATTTCCTCAGAGTATGGTATATACAGTGGAGAAAATATGGGCATCCATATTTATGGGTTTCATTAGATTAAATTACATTTAAATTACATTTTACTTTCATACAGAATAAGACATGTAGATAGAATAAGTCAAATAATAATTGAATTATAGGACCAGCTGGACATTATTAATTGTAATTTTTTTTATACAGTATATACAGTAGCCTCTACTTATAGGCCATCCTCCAGTGATGTGTGCTTACACTCTGCTTATAAGCACAACAATTCTTTAAGTGACTTCAAACGCAGTGGATTAACCTCAACGGTATAACGCACCTGGCCACTGGCATGTAGAAGGCTTATGTGGATTTCCTGTGTTTGAGAAGCGTTTTCTCACCGCCTCCCAAAATATCTCACACAGTTCATCAGATGTGTGATTGACAGGTAGGAAGCTAATGATGTAACAACACAACAGCTGATTGAACTTTTAATGCCGTATTTAGCCACAGGAACATCTGCTGCAACACAGGCTATGCTGAAATACTCGGAGCGTTGGTAAAAAAAAAAAAAAAAGGAAAGAAGATAAATGCAGTAAGGTGAACAGGTTTCGTGTAGTTTCACAGATTGTGTGCTGAGCATGAAACCAGCGAAGTGAAACACATGAACCCACCCAGCATCTCTAATAAATTATCACTGCCTGTTATTTCAGCACTTCCCTTAGGATCATCTGGTTATTAGCCTAATAAAATCCATTGAAAGACAAATCTACTTGAGTACTGCTTAATGTCTTCAAGTCAACATGGTGCATATAATCCACGCAGTCATACCTAGGACTTCAGTCTCTTTTATGTACAGTAACTCCCTTATGTCAAGACTTCTGTTCAGATAAACAAGGTAAATCAAAGCAGAGGGGAATGGTAGTAAGTAGGACAGCATGCATCAGAGGTATCTGCTGTCATAGCACCAGACTACAGAGCTGGCTCCTCGATTCATCCTCTGCACTCCGACATAAGAAATAGTGAGCAAGTAAACAAGCCTTGTACCTTTTATGTAGTTCTAAATTAGGCATGGTTATTTGGCATTTTTGAAGTAAATGAGAAAAATAATAGTTGGCATTTGTGCTGTAGATGACATGAACCGTATGTCTACTTGAAGAAACACCAGAACAGAGGCAGGAACAGCAGCAGATAGTTGAGTCCTGGCAGGCGGGAGGTGAAGTTCGTCACATTGCAGTCATTACTGTAGCAGCAATGAACTTTGACACCTGGTGCTCTGTAGCCTTGGCTGTTGGCTTGACTACAGAACGACTTGTAGGAGCATGACTTCATCACCCCACCTGACAAAAAGACAGAAATAAAGGTTAGTTACACTGGTTTCACAGCTGTCTTACAAAGATAAACTTCTAGTTCTAATAATAAAACCGCCCTGGCTGACAGATTAGGTCAGGTCATAAGGCTTTCCTCTTCATACTTAATTGTGATTTTTGTCACTTCGTCTGTGGGCGTCCACTCCAGTACACACTGTGTGCGTGACTGAGAAAACTGGTGCACAATCAGTGTGTAATTTACAGACAGGATGATGGCCTCTGCTGTTGCCCCACTTTTTGATAATTAATAAGATATATATTAGTCAAGTGAGTTAACTTCATTTCATCAAGATGAATTGTTTCAGTAACACAGGAACACATGGTGTCCTCATTAAGGATATTGATCGAGCCGGAGTAGCAAAGCTCTTCATTTCCTTAAAAGCCTCAGACCCCATGCTGACTGAGATGTGTCTCCAGACAGCAACCTGTCCTCCGTTAAAACACACACACACACACACACACAGATACAAACACAGTTTTATGTATCTGTAGACAAAGGGTAGAAACATAGCTAGAAAGGAAGAAAGAAAGGCTACTACACTGTCACTGTTGGACTCACTGTCATGGCCCACCACCACAGCACAGGCATCAGAATAGCTGGGACAAGATTTGGAGCCTTGTCGGTTGCAGTCGTCATTATTAGAGCCCATACAGGTGTAACACTTCAGAGCCTCACCTGGAGGAAACAGAAAACAAGTACAGAATAATAATGCATACTATAACCAAATATCAGGAATATGTGAATAACTTAATTTTGAATTACAATTTAAGAAACTGTGCTCATACAGTCAGTTAGCATAGCATAGCAGGGAAATATTACAAACCAGACAAAGCTACTGAAGCACATTTAAAAGAAAATACTTTTTTTAAATGCAGCCCTGTGTTATTATAAGACTGACTTGATGTTTTTGATTCAGTTGATGGGAGCGCTTTATGATGCTAATGCAGGATTTTCCACCAAATATCTCAGCCCTGTGTCACATGTAATGACTTCTTTCAAGGCAGTTAAATGCTGCTAATGTTGCTGCTTTGTAAAAACTAATATTGGTCCAAGCAATTTTTAAGACAGCCAGCTGCAGCTGCTCTGGCTTGGTAAAGACACACACAAACTCCCATTTATCATAATTTTGGTCCATTGTTAAGATCAAGCTGGATCAACTCTGGCTATTTTTTTTTTATCCTTTAGCAACACAGGATCTATTTGTCTGATGAGTATCTGGGTGACAGTGAGCATAAAGTCAAGAGAGAACAGTAATTACTGACTATCTTTATGCAAATCATCCCAAAATCAAGCAAAGAATTGTACAGCTATGCTCAGATTTAAAAAAAAATATATATTTTATTTATTTATTTTTAAAATTATTTTCAGATAAAGCTTCAGGTCCCTACTTCACTACACAAAACACTCAAATGTCTCTTCAGAGGAAAGAGCGGTTACTTGAGAACTAGCTGACCTTTGAAATATCACTTCAACGCTTCCTTTTGAAAAACCTTCATCCGTCTACTAAATTCTGGAATGGCCCTTCAGAAACAGCCTTCAGTGCCGCTTTCTAAAAGGATCAAACAGGGCTAGACTTATAGGCTTCAAACAGCCTTTGTAGCAGCACATCTCTTGTCTTGGCATTCAGCATAACCTCCTTCTACCCCATACTTGTCTTTCATCATTCAGTTGTGCTGGCTGGCAGACAGAGAGGTTGCTCAGACACATAAAGTGGTAAAGATCAGCGAGGTGAAATGTTCTAATCAACTTAATGAGACAGACAAACGACTAAAATGTGAGACATATAACTGAAAAAGGCAGAATTTAAACCACAAACCAAGATGGTGAATTTGAGTTCCCTCTTTTGCTTTGCTTCTTGTGTATCCCTCTGTATGCTGATATGGCATGGTAAATGCCCCCTACAGTTTTGTAGTTGACTCCAGTCTGTCCTCACAGCACAGCCGCTCTACACACATGCTATTAGTCTTAGCCTCCAGGCTTATTAAGAGATTATCTGCTGAGATGGCACACCAGTTAACGGAGGAGGTTGACAGACTGAACAGAGGCAAAACTTGTGAGAATTACAAGAGATATCACAAGCAATTAGCAAGCTTGACGCAAATTAGTCAGTGTCATTCGTCAGTCGTTTTAGAGCTAGAAAACATGCAAGGCGTTTTCTGAAAAATAAAGTAGAGTTGTTGTGTCCAACATTTCCTGTTCTGAAAGCTATTTTGGTCAGTTATTCACTGTACAGTTTCCAGCCTCTCAGGAAATACAGAAAAACATCTATTCTTGGAAAAGAGAGAAGAGTACCTCGAGGGAGACACCAACCAAATCCAAATGACAGGTAAACAGAAGGTAGAGCACATCTCTAAAGGCAGGAGGGGTGAAGGATGAAGGTGAGGATAAGAAAAGGAAGGTTATTAAAATAAAAACCTAGTTCTTACTGGTGGTTGGTAGCAGAAATACAGAGAGCAGGAGCAGTGGGCAGTACTGGAGAGCTCTCATGGTGCTGGTTGTCCTCAGCCGTCCTGATCACACAATGAAAAGCAGGTTGTTTGCTCCTAAAGCCCCCTGAGCTTAATCTGAGCAATCAGATGAGCTAATATCCGCCTTCTGCAAGGGCCCACAGCTCTGTGTTGAGTGTCAATAGATGCTTTTTCAGCTTGGGAGACACTAGGAGACCAGAGCAGTAGATTCATCCTGCACCTTTCACCTCAGGGGCTTTTGTGTTCTAGCTACATTCATCCTCAGTCTGAAACTTCCCTATTTCACCCGGTCCAGTCCTTAGATCACCCTGCTGTACCAGGACTGATCACAACAGACATATATGACAGTTAAAGTTATCCAGTTACAAAACCAATCAATTCTACATTACAGTTTCATGAATTGCAGCAAATCATTTCAGGTTTGCTGTCATCTGCCCCAGTGACACTGCTTTTGTAAATATGTTACACTAGCTGCTGCCAAGAAAAAACTGCTGTGTTTGTGAAAAAGTTCATTGAACATTGCAATCATCTAAAGCTGTTGTTCCTAACCTTTCCTTTCTGTCTCATATACTCTCATTCTGTTCCAAATCTGCTCTTTCAAACTTATTTAAAACTGAATGTTACCGAAAACTACCTATTATGTAAAAATGTAGATATTTATTTATTAAATTATTATTATTATTGTTATTATTATTATCATCATCATCATCATTATTATTATTATTATTATTATTATTATTATTATTATTATTATTATTATTATTATTATTATTATTATATTAACTGTTATCCTGAAATTGTTGATTGAGGGTCGGTCTGGAGGTCTGCATTCATACTACTACCACTTCAAGTGGCAGAAACCTGATTTCAACAATCCATTACTCCCAGTGATCTATTTAATTAGTTTTCACACACTCAGTCACACACACTTGGTTTGAAGGCATTTCCTGTGCACTTGGCTGATTATTATTTATTACTGCTTACTGTAGCAAAACAAAATGCCAAAGATCAGCCTCACAGCAATTTTTGATTCTATTTGTGTGTTTATTTCTCTTCTAGGGACAATAATGTCCATAAAAATGTATATTTTGCCAAATTATTATTTTTTTTCCTCTGATGAACATCTTTCCAAATACATCTTGGCAACTGCATAAGTACCCCCTGTGGTATATGAACCCCTGCATGGGAATAACTGATCTACAGTAAGAGAGTCTTATGCATCTGTGCATCATTTACACATAGTCAAGATCACCTGTGCTTGTGTATCTTGTTTCCTCAGGCACTGACTGGAAACAACACATTGTCAAATATTCATAATCACATTTTAACCCAGATTTATGATCAAATACACTCTTCCACTAGTTTGAAACAAAACACAAATGCAGATGATGTGTGGTATCTCACACAGAGCCCTGCTAACTTTCAGTTACGTGAGGAAAGAACCAGAGTGAAACCAGTATGCTGTATTGCCATCTTTTATTGCACGTTGTAAGCAGATGCTGTACAGTAGCTGTGCAGAGAAGTTATTCCTCAGTGTGACACAACAACCATAGCAGGACTAGGACATATCCATCCAAAATTAAATTACTCCTGGTCACAACTGAATACAGTCACGATTAGTTTGCTTTATATCAAAATAAAATCCAAAAAATAGTCCCACAATTTCATCGAGAAAAGCTATGACAAGTATGACAAATATCTACAAGGTTACATGACGGAAGCGGGCTGAGGATGACGGAATAACTATCAAAAATGCAGATGAGTCTTTTTCATATTTGGAATTTCCTACAGTATATACAAACATTAACATTACAAGTTCTTCTTTCTCTCACATGCAGTAAACTATTGTGATAGTTTGTGATCTCATAGTGGTGTATCAACATTTTATGAATTATAATCTAAGTCTCTGTTACTCTTTTTCAAAGTCTATCTTTCTCTTGTATTAAGAGGAGACAACAACAGGAGCGGGTAAACAGTCTTCTCCCTCAGTGGCTGTCATGGCAACATCATTATAGATAATTTAACCCACAAACAACGCTCTCACTTTTCTCATTATCATACACGCACTCTCACACACTCAGGCACACTCATTAGTGATATGATACATATTCTAAAACTTTAAACCAGACTCCCGATACAGTACGATACACTGACACATCAAAAATGTACAGAGTGATTTAAAGGAAGCCATTCCTGTGGATCCTGTATACACAAAGTCAGTAGGAAATTTAACTCCAAGACCATTTTGGCCATTGATGTCCATCAGTCCTCGGAAGAGAGGTAAATATTACTGATCCGCTTCATTTTCCACCACCGCTCCTCTGTGAGATTTGGCTTGGGTGCGGGGTGGTCGCTAACTCTTCCCCATCTTGGCGATCAGCTCATCACAGATCTTTGTCAACTCCTCGATTTCTTTGTTCTGTAAAACAATTGTTATATAAATATATATACTTGCTTGCATGGATATTATTTAATGATTTCATGTCATTTTACACCCAAGGACTTTATTAGTGAGGAATTTTGACTGACCTTTTGCTCCAAAGTGCGCTCCAGGGAGTCCACCTTCATCTGCTCCTTCCTCAAACTGGCCTGGTAGGCAGCCTGCTCCTGTTTGGCCTTGGCTCGCACCTGAGCTATTTCTGAATTAGCCCTGGAAGCACACAAGTGATACACTGAGAAACAAGTCACCCCTCCACTCCCAAAAGCTTAGAAAGAATTAAGTATAACCTCACAAAGCAAAGCCAATACAGGATGGAATAAAAATTATCTTTAAAAACAGATAATATATCCATATTAGCATTGAGGCTTTGTGTAGTTAGTGAATTGTTGTGTTTTCCCTTTGGGGAAAATAACACTGTCATGGTGGAATAAACAAGTGATAATGAGAGTGTATATATAGACTCACTTGTCTAATTTCTCTTCTGCATGAATCTTCAGGGCTTGATAGCGCTGTTCCTCCTTGCGGACCCTGGACAGATACTCCTGAGCGCACTTCTTCAGGACCTCTTCATTCTGAACGGAGTGGGAAATATTAATTAGTTGTCATGAGCTAAATTTTATATGACTTACAAAGCCGCTCATGCCGAAGACAGTGATTAGTTGTGAATAACTTGTTTGTTAGCTACCTTGCGGAAGCCCTCCAGTACATCTTTCATCTTCTCGTAACGCCGGAAGAGGTCAGCCAGAGACTTTTCCACAGAGTTGAGGTCGGACAACGCCTGGTCCTTCTCCATGATAAGCTGCTGGATGGTGTGGTGGGAGAGAGACTTCTCTTTCTGGTCATCCTCTGATGGACACACACAGATATACTAGATCAGATCATGAGTCTATGCACTGGGCACATATAATGTTTAAATACCTACACCAACACATACAAACAAACACTTTTGACAATATATCACAATGAATTTGTGGGTTAGTATGATTTAACAGCATTTTAGACTACACTACATGAGTATATCTGATAGACCAGTGTAGCATGCAAACAAAAAGACTGAACAATGAAGAAATCAAAGAGACCTGTAAACCAGAGACGGAGCCGGCAGCTGGTTTGCTTTGAGTGCTTCTAAATGACAAAGTTCCCACAGTATTTCAGCACCCTCCCAGCTTTCCCTTTCTTTTCCTGTCACAAGTTTAGATGAACAACCTCCTTAGCTCACTAAATCAGCATGAATGCCTTTCATAACCACCTACAGCACAAAAGCAAAATTTAGATGTGCATATAAATGTTTCCTGTGTGTATGTACTTATGAATCACTTGTATAATGCTGGATTTCACATCAGCAACAGGCAGCTGAATGAAAAATACCAGGAGATTCTGTCTTTTTCACCCATTAAAAACGATGTACAGTGTCTCAAACTCACAGGATGAAATGCAACAAAGTAGACAAACAAATGTCACTGGATGAGATGAAGGAAGTGAGCACGTTGGCTCCCCTCTCTGACGGACGCATGGAGAGATGTGAGCTGAAACTAACAAGTGAACGACAATCCCGCGCTACTCACCTGGCATGCCTGTCAGAGTTATCAAACAGTGAGGGGCAAAGATGGGAGCAAAACAGAAAAGAAGGGACTGTGTTAAGTCAAGCTGGGAGGGCAAGACACATGAGAGAGCCGAGTGTTAAGACAGAAGCAGAGACAGATTGTTCCTTCTTTGTGACAGTGCTTTAATGAGAGTCAGAAATGAAATTAGACAGCAGTGAAAATCAAATTTTCAGAAATGTCCAGAGGTGGTGAAGATGAGAGGTGAGAGCAGGAATTATGCAGAGAAGTGAACCTGCGGCAGCATTTAATGAGTCCAGAGAAGCCGGACACGAGTGGCTAAAGGTTAGCGCTTCCCCCTTTGAATGATGTCAGAATTTAGTTCATATCAATTAAACAAGCTAAATTGCGTCGGAAGATCATGATCTGAAATCAGTGAGAATAGAATGGGGCACACAAAGGCCTTATATATTATGTTTTGCTCAGTTTGCAAATAAAAGTGCGGGAAAAAAGTAGTGGCAGGTTGTGGAACAAAATGCTTTGAAATAAAATTCATGTGTGCCGAAAAGATAGCGAGTCCAGTAACCTGTGATGAATTCTTGGGTTTGTAAACAACTTGAAACCTTTATTTAACATTAAACTCACCAATCATCTGTGCAATCGTCTTCTCATACTCAGCAACAATTCTCCTGTGGATGAGAAATTATAGATCATCAGCATATGAATTGGGTTCTATCAGCATGATGAATAATTTCAGTATACGTGAGTACAAAAGAGTATATATATTATATAGCTGGAACTGGGTGGCTCATATGCTGCTGGGAAAATCTGATATTATAAAAACAATGCTGAAATACTGGCTAACTGAGTAATGGCAGAGTTTCAGGTGCCGCATCCTTTGTATGTTTTTATTTATCTGTGTTGTGAATCCAATTTCTATATGAGGTTCGCTGTACACTTCTAGGAAAAAAAACAGGTTGTCAGAGGTAAGAGGATTGATTAGCCATGCCTCCCCCTTAGCTGCTTACCCCCTCCTTATCCTAAACCCAATCAGTCAAATGAAGTAAGCTCTGTCTTATCCACACTAACTGAACTATGGCCAGCTGGACGCGCACCCACCACCTGCTTCCAGTCCTGCATATATCTATCTTCTTGAACCCCAATTAGCAGCCATTTGTCAGACATAGATGGAGCATCTGTAGATTTAAATATTTCATAGTGTAGTTCATCCCACTCTTGACCTGTTGCCAGGCATTTGATGGTGTGTAATCTAAATAACAGCTGCTTAAAGCTCCTAACAAATCCTAACAAATTCCATCTCATATCTCTGTATTTTTTCTGCTTACATAAATCATATCAACTGTGTTTATTCCTCTTTTCTCCACCACTATGACTCATGCTGGTAGTAGGACTCAGCTGGACATCTTTAACTGGCTCGCCACCCTACAGTTAACCGTGGCTTTGGTTGACAGTTTAAGTGAGATAAACCGATTGACAGGTTAAATGGTCATAGTGGGGGGAGTCTGAAAACAAGACACTAATCGTCGTGACACCTTCCCATTTAGAGAGGTGCTATAGTAGTAGTTGTAGTTTGGATGGGACCTCACTGTGATGTCCAGTTTCTTCTTACCTCATCTCCACCACTTCCTGTCGGCTGTCTTCATACTTCCTCTGCCACTCCAGCACTTCTTTCTCCTTGCTCACAATCTGAGGACGGCAACAAAAAACATTAAGTGAAGTGTATAGTGACATTAATGGTTTATAGAATAATAAGAAGTTTGTTTAGGTCACCTCCTCTCGTGCAATCCCCAGCGAGTGGTCCAGCTCTCTGGGCAGGTGGGGACTCTCCCCTTCGATGTAGTTGGTGGTCCTGGTGTACAGTGAGTTCTTGGACACGGCACTCTCTATGGGAGAGGACAAGTCTCTGTGCTGCTTCCAGGAATCAATGGAGAGAAGGGAGAGGAAAGGAAACATAACGAGTTAGAAACCTAACCGAGCTACTAATGAGACACCCTCACCCTCGGGCCCACGCACACATTCTCAACAGGATCCCTGAACCAAATCGCAAGGCAGCATCAAACTACATTAAAATGTACCACACAGCAAAATCAATATGTAAATGAGGCAGGCTGGTGATGTTCCTGAAGACTTGGTCAGCCGCCACATGATTGGATGAAACAGTCTTCATTGCCACAGTATTAGCCAAGTGGTTTGGCTGATGCTGCCCCCAGCTGAGCGGTCATGATCACCTGCTCATCACAGTAGCTTGAATGTGATTGGGTCCAGGCAAGGCAGAGGGAAAGGAGGGCAGCAAGTGATACAGCGAGGACTGCATCATATACAAAGGGGGAAGGATAGGGTAGCAGACTGGGCAGCATTGGAATTAGGGGTTAGTCTTATGTTAAAGCATATTACAACATTGTAAACTGGTCTTACCTGTTGTGGCTAGAATCAGTAACCTGTTGCAGCATTTGTCAGTTTCTTCAACAATTACAAAGACTATGATGTGTGGTGAACCAGAACATTCACAGGTGTTGAGGTGTACTGAGGCACTACAAACCAAGGTATTTATGCATGTGTTCATGTAACCATTGCAACCTATGACAATGCTTTAGCGATAACAGATCCTCATACAAAACATCACATCAAAATGCAAAAACAATCATCATTCTTTTACCCGAAACTCTGCTCTGAAGAGGATTTAGTCATCTCTTGAGAGAGCTGGATTACAGTGTGGGATTTGATGAAATGGTGGGGCTCAAAGGGAACAAGTAGACTGAGATCCACTAGTACGTCGAAAAGAGAGTGAAGTGTCTGGTCTGGCTGAAGCAGTAATTCCATTAATCCACTGGAAGTAAAGGGTGGTCAAGTTTAGGTCACCATGGACCTGTTTTAGTTTTTAGTCAGGTATTGATTGGGCTTACCTTCCCTCTTCGGTGAGGTTTAATCTGAAACTTTAAGCAACCTAAAAACCCGTCCTGTGGTGGTATGACTCATAATGACTTTTACTTAAAGCTCTGTCAGACAATCCCCAAGAAATCCACCTAAAATGTCAGCACCATAAATTTTAATAATTAATAAATAAAATAAACTAAGCATAACAGACGATATCTCTCTTTTCATATAGAGCAGGTCTAACCTCACTCTTTGTAATATTATTTACAGGCAACAATTCGCACCATGTGCAAGAACCATATATGTGAGTATATATATAAAACAACATGCTACGCTGAATAATAATGTCCTATCCTTACTGTGTGTATGTTGCTGCTGCTTTAGCGGGCTTGGGGCAAAAATGAGTCCCAGAAGGCAACAAAGTTTCTAAACTGAAATACTCATTATCATGACCCAGGTTTGCTGTATGTCTGGATGTTTTATGTGTTAATAATATGATGAAATACAAGGCCCCTTTATAAGAAGTGCTTCAAAATTGGTTACTTTTAGGTCTTTCTCATGTTGTTTTTTAAAATTAATTTTATATTTTTGTATGAATGAAATTACCGCAGAGAAATTGCCACACAAACAGCCTGGGGCATTTGTGGCCACTGAGTCTTGAGCCTTGGGGCAGTTCACCGCTTTGCCTGGTTGGTAATTCAGCCTTGCACAAAAAAAAACACCCTTATCAGATCATCTTCGATCACATGTCAAGTAAACTAAAAATTTTAGCATCGCTCGCAAGAATGCTATAGGCAAAAATCACATTGACAAGGATAAACAACCTAATGAGAACAAAACAAGGTCAAATTGAAGACACGTGTTGGAGCTACAATACAAACACTAAAACACAAATATAAAACAGTAGTAGATGCATAAAGACTACACGAGAGATACTAGATATAACTGCAGAAAACACAACTCGGACAAAGTCAATCACAGGGACAGCTATGGATGACAGCAAATATACAGACCCTAAACCGACTTGTGGGTTTCTGGGTTCTACATGAGTATACAGTGCAGTCTGTAGGTATTCAGATAATTGGTTTGGCGAGACAGTAAAATACTGAATTTCAGCTCTAATTTGAAGGCATTTACATCCAAATTGGGTAAGAGGTGTAGGAGTTATAGCCCTATCATTTGCTGCACTGTGGGAGTGCTATGCAAGAGCTGTGATTCCTACAGCCTTAACCAATGTAGATATGAATACATGCAATAACTTTTAAGGCTCAAAGACTGAACTTCAGCCTCATACTTTCATTTTGCAATGTGCTGGTGCACTGAGCCAAAAAAACAATGAAAAATCTGTTTATGTCCGAATACTTGGACTGCTCTGTAGTTGGATTACAATCCAGACAGATCACAGGGGTATAATGTTAGTCTTACTTTGAGTAAGGGTGAACCATTGATATTCCACCGTCGAGTGCTTGGTTTCTTGAGTCGAGACTGTAAAGTGTGTTGGACAACAGCATGAGCCTGCCCTGCTCCAACTCTTAAACTCTGAAGTTTTCCCACTGACCCTTCGAACGCAGATTAACCTCTGATCATCAAAATCAGCACAAGCCCTCCAACCAGCAAACTACTAAAACCTACCTAAAAATTCAAACCAAACTGAATACTGACACCTACCTGATGTATCTGTTTGTTAGTGCTGTTAGTCTGGGAGAAGGACCAAATCACAAAACAAGAATGTGACTGGGACTTGGGGTGATGATAGCAAAGCCTCAACAAATACATCTTGGAGAGTTATATTCTTATAACTCAGTCTAGTGTGGGATATTCCCAGTCACATTCATGCTCATGTAAGCCTCTCATGAACAGGCAACATGCATGTTGCCCAACATGCACGATAAAGGCAAGGGACTAAAAAGGCACAACACTCTGTTCCTGAGAAGTCAACCTGGAAGAGCTTGCTGCTAGTCGGGACAGGAGCTGGTCGCATTAAGCCATGTTAGAGATTTCAAATGTGGGGACTGAAGAGGTGGCGGGACTGCGGATGTAGTGGTGCAGCCACCATGTTGATAAGGCCATGAGTTCACAGTCACACTCAGAATGGTGTGTTTAGGGGGAGGGAAGAGGCAGGCTGAGACACACTCATGCACGCACACGTGCATTTCACACACACCTGCTTTTCCGCAATCACTCATTCAAGCATCTCTCCTCTTTTACACACACACACACACACAACCACACACGCTTGCGTACAGCAGGTGCAGGACTCAACGCAGTACCTGGGGAGTTACAGTAGAGAGGGAGGGACACTGAGAGATGTTTTTGGCTACCTGCAGAGCCTCTATCCTCAGGGCAGCAAGCACCAGCTCCTCCTGGGCCGCACACATGGTGGGTAGGGTGAGGGTTGGGGATTGATGGATTTTGGGCGTAAGGGAGGGGGGTTGCGGCCCAAGGATGAGAGAGCAAAGGGAAAAAAACTTGAGTTGAGCACACACACTTGGTGCTGTCTATATTTCACACTCCATCAATCTATTTCACACAACAAGCTAAAAAAAAACTGCAACTTAGACATGAGGAGGAAAAGAAGGTGAAAATGAAAAGGCGGGATGTAGTAAGGTGACACAATGGAAATAACGTTTAGACAAACACACACACAATCACAAATCAGGGATACAATTGGGCCACCAGAGGCAAGGCCTATAAGGGTTATCAAGAGGGGTCAATGTGTGGTCTGTCAACACACCTGTAGTTTTTGGGCGAATGCAGTGGGGTTGGTCTCAGCCAGGTCAGGCTCCAGGTACTGCAGGGGGTCCTCGCACTCAGACAGCCTGTCTAACAGGGGTATGGCCACGGCTGGAGCAGGGGCCTCCACAGGGCCTTGGCTAGGGGGCTACAGGGGCACCGGGAGGAGTAGGCAGAGGGCAGGGAGGAGGGCAGGGATCAGCATGGCAAAGCAAGCGCTGAGTGTGTGAGTGGTAGCGTTGGGAGCTGAGCCACTGAGTTCAAGCTGGGAACCTAGTGTGGCAAACTAGCTATGTGTTATCAGTGACAAGGCTTTAATGAGAATCAGTATGACTGACGGTGGTCATGTCGGAGGGCCAAGTCATGGCCTACAATAAAGCATGTATGTAAGTGTGGCACCTTTGTGACTAAACAATGAAATAATGTGAATGTGACAACCTAAAAACCGACAGATTCTCTCTACATGATGGAGACAAGACACAAAGATGGCAGTGATATTTTTTCCCCCACAAAATATGTGATAACTGCTCACTGAATCTTTACAAAGGCATTCGGCTCACCTGCTCATCCCTCTCTGTGCTCTGTGTTCGGCTGAGTGCCTCGCTTTCTCTCTTTCTGCCCTTGTCCCCAGCAGAGCCCTCGGGACCAGGCCGGGAGCTCAACACCGGTGTCTTCATACCCGCTGTTATCTGGGCCTCCATCTCCTCAAAGCTCCTACACAGAGTGGGAGAGGGCAGAAGAGAGAGAGAGGGACATGGCATGTAATGTATCGTATATGATGAATGAGACTGTTAATGAAAAACGTTGCTGGAGCAGCTGCCCTGCATGCCGTTTGCACTCCAACTCATTAGTGTTTACATTTAGCATTTAGCAAACTATCTAGACTTGCACATAATGTATGAAATTCATAATATAGGTAATTTCACTCTATATAACGTTAAAAATAGTGCAGTAAATTAGAAGAGGAGTGTACCCTGTGCAGGGGGAGCTGGGCTCAGATCCATGTGCATGTGTATTCTTGGTTAACTTGTCAGATACAGAGTCCAGCTTCAGGTACAAAGATGGCTTCTTCACAGACAGAGGCTACAAGACACACAAGAGAAAAATAAAGAATCTAAATCTAATTTTACTTTTTAGTAGCTAATATAACATATCACATGTAAAACATATCCATATTAAGACAGAAAGCAGCAAACATTTGATCAGATCTTTGAATAACACAAAACACTCACAGGCGAAGAGGAGCCAATCTTCTCCATGTACTCAATTTCATAGTCTTGCGCTGACACAGAAAGCCAAAACAAAGTTTTAGATGCAGAAGAAAAAATGGAGAGACATTTCAGTGTTGAACTCTGTACTGGTCAGATCAGAAGCAGAGGCAGGGCTGTCTGTTGGTTATTTCGTGTTTGACCCAGATGAGTTGAGCCACACAGCCTCTGGGAAGAGGTGGCTCTTCTGGAGGTCACAGGGCAGTAGAGAACTGGGCCAACAGGCTTATTTCACAACCACATCATCAATAACGTTGTTGGATGAATGAAGAGTAAAATGGCTGATTGTTATACATGATGGTTTATCCAAACACAAGCTTTGAATTTCCTTTGGGTACTGCCTGTCTGCCTCTATGCTTTGATCTCTGCTCGCTTTTATTTGGACACAGGTGGCTGGAGGTACAAAGAATGATCCAAGGGAGCCAGACAGCTAAGCCTCACCTGGAGCCTGATGAGGAAGACTGTTCTCATTAACAAAGGATGTAAGGTCGCATGGCTGGGGAAAGTCTTGTTGGTCTGAGTTCAAATCTGCATCCATGTCATGCAGAGCGGCCTGCCAAGACTTATGACTGGTGGAGGAGGCCAGCTTCTCCTCATCTGTGGCGTGGTCATCCTGTGGGTGGAGGGAGGATGGTTCATCTGCGGGTGTAGGATCCTGCAACACAAAAGAGGTGGTGGTCAGAGGGATAAATATAGGCAGACAAAAGTGAGAAGGATCTACAGATATAAAGAATTAGGTACACACCTGGGATGTGTCAGACAGTGGGGATTTCTTTGGCGACCTCTTCACTCTGAAAGTATTACTGAGAAAAAGAAAAACAGTAAATCATCAACATCCAGAGTCACTCAGCTTCTTCAGTACACAACTCAAATTTAGATCCAGCATTAACTAACACACCAAGTGGTGGGTATTTGCTTTATATCACAAACGTGTAGAGTCCCAAATGCAAAAATGTAAAACTGGTTTGGCACATCCGCTTTTGCATAAAATGACAACATACTTTGCATAGAGCAACATTACCATATGTGTAACAGAACCACTGTACTTACTGTAGTCTATATGTGTGTAGCTGACATAAAACAGTGAAATGTGGAGAGGGTTGAATCTATGGTTAGTAACTGCACGGTGACGAGTAGTGGTAAATGAATGTTATGTAATGAATAGTTTACTTTTCACACAAATGGACAAATAACACATAACCTAGACATGAATTTATTTGGCAATGTAGTTGGTTAGTTAGGAATGTATATTTACTGTTAGTGGAAGGGTTTTACTTTTGTCACTCAGTTTTTAATTTATAGATGGCAAAAAAATGGAATCTCAGGGGCTTCTAGAGTCCTTGCATAGCAATTTACGTCAGTTTTCTAAATGCATTATCCAATTTTATCCTCTGATGTCAAAGATATAGCTGATAGAGCTGAGCTGGTGCTTACTTTAATCTGTACAATTTGTACAATTTCTGTACTTTGTCATTAACAAACATTTTTAGACAATGTCCATGCAAAAAAAAAAAACTATATATATGTACACAAATATATAATTATTATTTAGCTTTTCCACAACAGCCAACAATGACCACAAGAGGGTGGTCAAAAAAGCACCTCATTTATTACACACTTGCAGACAGGAGACAGTGTGTCTAATATGCAAACACTCTGTGCTGATGAAAAGTTGGTAGAATCTGGTGAAAATGTTTTAAAGTGTGGCTGCTAAAGGCAGCAACACAACAACAACAAAAGCACGCCATGCGTTCATTTTGTCTTAATCACTGAAGGGCACCTCACTGAACAGTCTAGCACTGACATCTATTGGTAGAGGGTAGCAAGCCCACCATGAGTTTGAGTATGCTGCACCTTTGTACATGGTGCTGTATTGCACTTGATGTCTCCACAAGTAGAGAACAATATGTTTAAATACTCTTTGTAAATTTTAAACCTATTTCAGCAGTTTCAGGAGAGATAATATATTAAGATGGCAATCATAGGTGTACCATGAAAATGTGGCACTTTCACAGACAGGATTGTAGAATTTAAAATAAAACTGAAAACGTGCTTTCCAGTTAAAATGGGCAGAATTAAACAAGTTTGAATGAATAGTTTGATAGTGGGTATAAGGGATTGTGATGTTTCTGTTAATAGGAAGAGGGACAACAGGGCAACGTGCTGCTTTAAAAGGAGCCACGTGGGTTTTAAAGGTCGAAATGGGTGTTGTCCCTGTACTTACAACAGACAACATAGAGAAGACACACCCCTGGACTTCCTGTGACATATGGGAATACACAGACACAGGTGACAGAGAGACAGACAGAGGACACTGGCATAATAAACAAGAGGACCACGAACAAACATAGACTACCCTGTAAAACCTCACCAACACATACCAACAGAGACACAGATATTGCTATACACGAATAAATGACTCTCCCATGAATGCATGGTCCTGTGGTAATAGACTGTGAACTTACGATTTGATAGGAGTTTTCTTCTTCTTGGCAGGTTTGTTCTGGTTTTGGTCCTCCAGTTCCCCAATGTTATCATTGTCATTCTCATTGTCATAGTCATTGGATGACAGTTCAAAGGAGGCAGAGGCCTTAGGAGGTGAGTTGGCCATCTTATTGGAGGATTTAAAAGGGTCTATGTCATCTAAGTTATCGGGGTCAAAGCTATAAGATGGCCTGGGAAGTTTGGGTGAGTTGGAGATCGATTTTTTAGAAGTAAATGGATTGAAGTTCGGATCATCCCACTTGTCAGGTTCAAAGTCGTAAGATGCTTTATGAACAGGGATTTCCTCCGCATTGCCATTTTGGGTTGCTGGAGGATCGTTGTCCAGCTGCTCCGGCTGTGCTGGAGGGGCCTTCTTTATACCCAGCTTTGGTTTCCTGAGAGGCATCTTGCCACCGGGCTTCTTGCCCACTTTCTTGGGTGGGGGAGAGGCCTGGTGTGATGCCTCACTGCTCTCCTCAGAGTAGTCAAACTCCAGCCTTACTGACTGACGTTTGGGTATAATGGGTTGCTCTTCCGGGTTGGTTATTTCCTCTACAAGAGGAGCTGGTGGACACGGCTCTACAGCAGAGATACAGGCACTCTCTGGAGGGGTGGCAATTGGAGCACACACAGGACCTTTACGATCCAGAACAGGGGAATTGGCAATTTTACTACCTCCAGTCTTGAAAGGGTCTATGTTCTCAAAGTTATCTGGATCCCATTTGTAGGAGGAACTAGGGGGGATGGGCGATTCGTCTTTGCCTGTTGGACTACCACAAACAGGGGTCTCCTCCTGGCACAAGGGTAGGGCTGGGATGGCAACGCTCTCCTCTGGGCTGGTATGATTGGTCTCCTCTAGCAGAGGAGGAGGAGTCTCCACGCGGCTCTTCCTGGTCCTTCGGAGGGTTCCTCCGGGACTTGGGGTTGCAGATCCTCCCTCTGCTTCCTCCTGAGCCTGGAGAGGATTGGCAGTACGTGGCTTTGCCCTTTTCTTGATCTCTGGAGTGCTGCTCGATGAGGCTGGCCTTGGACTCTCTGGGTTGGAGTTTTGTCTGAGAAGAGGCTTCTTCTTCACAGACCCAGGACGGACTTTCTTCGGCCTGTGGAGTGTCCCTGGTGCACTCTCAGTGCCCACACTGAAGGATTCAGAATGTGGACGGAAACCTCCGGCTGCTGAACTGTCTGACAGGCCAGTAGTGTCTAATTCTCCTCCCTGGAGGCTGAGTGAACGGGTCAGAGTATGACTTGTTGAATCTGTAGCCAAAATCTCAATATTGTAGGTGCCACTGGCTGCAATGGGCTTGTCCTCATCAAAAACAATGGACGGTGAGCGGCGTGGTGCATCAGCTGAAGTCAAGTCAGAGATGGAATCACTGACTGAGGGATCTGTTACTGCAAACCATGGAAAGACAGATTTAATTCAGCTGCTAAAAAGGCACAATCAAATTGAGACGAAATTTGGATTATTATGTATTTTAGCTGACGTGGGGGTGAGATGCTGGTGCAATCAAGGAAGCCTGCATGGAGATAAAAGCTGCAGCTGTTTTCTGACACATCCAATTACAGAGATGAATGTGCTATAAATAATTCAAGAAGAGTCTCTCAATTGGACAGAAAGCCATGAAAAATAACCACACGAGAGAGAATGAAGTGATTGGTCAGCCTTTCCTAGATATCCTAAAAGGTTCAGTTTTGTGCAGTGGAGATGCTTGTCTCAGCAAACAAAGATGGGAAATACGGCTTTCTTCCACTAGATGGTGCAACAAGACTTTCTTTCACCTGCTTCTTTATGATGTAACAGAGGGTCCTCACTGTGTAAGAGCTAAGCACACATCATGGAATATTCCCTTTAAACTTATGTGTATTAATAATAATAATAATAATTATTATTATTATGATAATACCTTTGTTATCAGACAGTAGTTTCTGAGTTTGGGGTTCTGTAGGAGAAGCAGCTTTCACTGGAGTTGTGGATTCAGGGGTTTCAAATGCTCCATCAGAATCTGAGCTCCTGCAACAAAAGATACACATTAAGTCAACACTGCTGTTCATCAGACTGTTTACTTTAACTGTAATGACTGTAGTGACCGTATCAGCATAACTGACATTGACATCATGTGAGGGTGAACTAAACCTCTCTCCTTCAGACACAGCATACATTTATTTCCCAAGTAAGCAGTTCTGATATCATCAGTGTGATTTCTAGTGCAAATATACAGATTATATATAGATGTATATATACAGATTCAGTAGGAGCAGTATTTTATGTGGGTTCATGTGGGAGTGCTATTTCCTGAGGGGTGTATGCATTTTAAAAATCCCCAGGCTAGTGTGTGTTTCTGTTTTCATTTCTTGTAAACCTTTATGGCTACAAATGAAAACTCTGAATCTGCAGTGAGGTGACAGATAATGGCACCTCTGAGACACAGACTTACCCCACCTCGACACACACATGCAACACCCATACACACACAAGACCACCCCGAGATAACAACTATGAAATAGACAGAGAAAGACTGAAGGGAACACTGAGCCAAAAACAGAAGAATGATCAATTTCTGCATAGCAATAGACTGTAAATAAAAATCACAATGTTGTCATCCTAAGCATAAGTAATATTGATCGGTCTTCCTCAGCACCATTCACACATCCACATAGCCAAGCTCACCAGACAACCTGACTTCCAAGGTCCATGTTTCATTAATCAATGTATTGTCTTACGGTTTGTGGCCCCAGCCTCCCGTCCTGTCTCACCTCTGTCTGACCGGCCCCTCGGCAGCCCTGATCATGTTGTCATGACGTGAGCCCCAGGAGAGACGCCGTAGGAGCCCAAGAGCCGGATCTGAGCCTGGGCTGTCCCCATCTCCAGCCCCTCCTAGCAGTGTGTCCCATCCCCAGCGAGCCCACTGCAGTGGAGACAGAGCCTGCCACGCACTCACTGCCATGGCTGCCGGCGGGCTGCACCTCTCCGCACCACAATGCTGCTGTCTGACACACAGTAGACGCCCACCGCCTCTTCCTCTGGTAATGACTAAGACCACCAGATCCAATGTTTCCTCTGCCTTCTCTTTTTCTCTACAGTTTAATATCCAGCTCTCTTTGTTTCCAATCTTACAATCTCAGTCCTTTCACGTTACTCCTCTTTGTCATCTGTAGCCATATCAGTCCGTCTTCGCCCCTCTCAGGTAGAAAATGATGCCTCCCAATCTAAATGAGACCGGCTGCAGAAGCCCACCGCCTGCATGCTGTATATTCTGGCACTCTCTCCCTCCCTCCTTCTCTCCTAGCCTTCATCCCTCTACCTTCCTCCCTCCCTCTACCCCTCTCTCTCTCTCTTGCTGTATCCACACAGAAGAAAAGGCAATCTATTTCTCACCAGCTAAACCTGTTCTGATAAAGCTACTTCCTGCATCGCCACTGCATCTGATATATTTTGTCTCTTTATCTCTGCCCTAGTGTCATTTTCTGCCTGGATGGATTAAGACAATCGACACACTTTTTGGTCAATGCAAAGACACACCCAGATTTTGCTCTACACACACAGGTCATTGTCACAGACACACTGACACTGAAGAAGCATGTCTATTGATAACTACTGATACCTGAAAAGATATAATTTGCTTCTCCAGCACATTCCAGGGCAGTAAAATTAAATGAGTCTTTCACAATAACAATATAAAACGGTAATGGAAAATGCAACGCTTAAAGCAAACTGTGCCATTACTCTGGACCACCAACACACACAAATACAAGAGCAAAGACAGGAGAAGAGATGAGGACGCCCACAGTTATATGACACCTTCAAGTCTATACACTATATTGATCTATCCAGTCTATAGGGCTTCACCTCGAGGCATTACTGAAGATATTGAGAATCCTGTGGGGGTCCTTCATCACAGACACATGGAAACATGGATCAAATAAAAGCCTGAAGCATGAAAGACATAAGGGCCTGAAACACCACCTAACCATCAATATGGCCAATGCAAGAAAGAATCAGAGCTGAGACATGAATGTTTTGAGAAGCCTGGTGATGAATATCTTTTGCTGTCATAGTCAATATGTTCACTATCCCTGGGGTCAAATGACAGCAGAGATGGAGGCTCCTCTTAGCCAGCAATATGGCAGGAGTAACACATTCTTCTTACAGTGCGATGTACTACATCGACAAACTAAATGAAAAGTGTTACCTATTTATCACCTTTTTATACATTAAGTCTGACTCTTCTTCAGATCAAAAGCCTTAAAAACACCTTCATTACTTTCAGGGGGGTGTGATTCAAAATGAGACAGCACATGGCCTAGAAGGGAGCCAGAGCTGTAATCTCTATGAGGGCCCAGTGTGTCCCAGCAGGATAAGACTGGTCTGCCTGGAAATCCATCTGGATCAGTCACTGGGAACCAGGATCATAGTGTCAGATGGTCAGACAGGCAGTGATGCAGACAGCTCCAAGGACAAGACCCAAATACAGAGTGTAATATGTATATACCACACCAAGTTTAATACATGGAAATAAAACTAATTAACAAACTCATCCATGAAGACCGATATTACATTTTGATTTGATGTTTAGCCTTAGTGCATAAAAGCTGCTTCTTTGCGAATAAATGAAATGAAACAATATGGTAATTAGGGCTCATTTCAGCGTCCTGATTATGTCCTTGCAGAGGATATTTTTCATGTGACTGCAAACACTGTGTTGCTATGGTAACTGGAGGTTGTTCCCGCCATATGTTCCACTACAGTGGAAGTAAAAACAGAATGGCTGGATGCACACAGTCCAACACACACACACACACACACACACACACACACACACAAAACTGAGGCTTGCCTGAGCATCAAGGTCTAGTTAGGTGTTTTACATAATATAGAAAATAAAGGCACATTGCAGATTTATGAGCTGCTGCATCAGCATCGTGCTGCTCACAGCCCATGAAGTGGTTTAAATGGAAAAGCAGCATCATTTTTTGTTTTATACTTCTGTTCCTCCCAGTATGCTTAATATTGATCATCCAATTTAAACAAAAGGCATCTAATAGACATGAAATCATACACTGAAAGGAGTGCTGTAATGAAAGTAATTAATAAGGTGAATGCTTTCATCTTTAAGACTTCTTATGTTACCTAGTTGCAGACAAAACACAGAGGAAAAGCAGCATGTGGGTGAGCAGTCAGGGCATGGTAACGAATAGAAACAAAGAGAGCAGCAGTTAATAGCAGCCTTTCACAGGCTGAGATGACTGCCTGGAGATAGAAACTCTGCAGCGCGAGGCACAGAGACGCTGCATCTCAGACAGCCAGACGTGTCTCTGCTTCTAGCCAGCTCCAACTCAGCCTGTCTAAACAGCTTTCACCCATGCTGGAGGGAGAGCCATCGCCAGGCCCGGGGGGAGAGGGCAAAACTGAGCTACACCGACACATAAACCTAACACCACCTGTCTGTCCCACATATACATATTCTTCAAAACGAACAAGGCTAAATGTGATGTCACCATTAAGGAGTGATAAGTGGCAACTGGGATTAGATGCAAGCTGGTGGAAAAAAAAAGAAGACGAAGGGTGGGATGAATGGAGGCAGGCTGCTGGCTGCTGGTCTCCAAGCAGCTGTGTGATTAGCCTCAGTGCTGCATACTCCCTCTGTCATCTCTCTGCTACCAAACACCTCTAAACCTTCTCTGTTTGGACACAACATGCATATCTTTCACTTTCCATCTTTTCTTAGCCATCCATTCCCTTCTGAATGTTTTGAAGTATCAGGTTGTGATGTCCATTTGGGGGAATTAAACAATCTGTCTGTCTGACAAAAAGAGAAATACCAGCAGCTTAGTTGGACATCTACAGCATAAAGTGCACTATTGGGGCGGTTCAATACACTATAAATCTATCAGGTACTCTCCATTACCAAATGCCAGTGATAAATTAATGATGAATGAATAAACTGTATCAGTTAAATTAGATTTTATCATCATGTTACTGTGACATGGACTGACAAAAATCTAAAATAAATCTTATAATAATAAAACAGGGGAGTTATTCTGTGTCTGTCCTTTGGTGGAAATAAAGAATCCAACAGAGGGAGCTCCTGTGCCTTTATCCCCCTGGTGAATGAGCGTCTGGATATGAAGCATTACATCATATCCACTGTACACCCTGAGAAACACCACAACAACCTATTTTCATTTTACAAGAGTCTCTCCAGTTTCCACACAGATGTTACGTGGTGAGCAGGGGACAACTTCTAGATGAGAAAAGAGTACAAAGCAGCTCTGTCCTCTGCAAATGATTTTTCAGCCTCAGGAAATTTTTATGGAGAATCACTCTGCACCTTCTGCAGGTCATATAAACAGAGAAGAGTGTTTTTTCTCAAAGCGCAGATGTCTTGCAGTTTTTGATGTCAGCACCAATCAGGAAAAACCTCCCAGCCCCCCTCTGAATCTGCTCTCCCTTTGTCCAAGAAAAGCCGCTCAGTCTCAAAAAACAAAGCCTGAGAAAAAAGGGTGTCAGACTACGATAATCTATATGTGTAATACCTCATCTAGCCTAATCTGAGACTTTGACTGCAAGCAGATGGCACATTACACAACCACAGGCCAGGACTGTGAGTCAGAGAAGCAAGGAGGGGGTTAAATATTTCTCCATTTTGATGATGAGATGAGAACCAAGGTTCATTCAGATTCAGAAGGAGAAGGAGACAACAACACAACCTGGATTCTCATCTTAAATTTCAGAATAAAATAAGCAGTCCCTTGAGCATTACAATAATTCGGTCCATGACCAACACTTAACACTTCCATATTAGAGCCCTACAGTGCTTTGATGTGTGAATGCTTTTGACAGGGAGTGAACTCAGTAAAAATCCTGCTAGTAATGGTCTGGATGGTGGCCACAGTGCTTCTTTTTCTGCACACCTGCAGGTAAAAACAGCTACTACCTCAACTGTCCTTCAGTAAGAGCACGTACTTTACTGCTAGTATTTTTATAAAAGCCCTCCGAGGTCTGAAAAATGCCTTATCCTATAAATCATTCATTTCTAAATTACAGATGACACATACACAGATGCATTCACTCCATTTCCCTCATCCCTCTCCTCTGTTTCTCCCCAGCTCCTTGTTCCCCTGTGCAGTCGTGTGTCTGAGATATAAATAAAAGACAGCAAAGTGGAGCACTCTTGCTCCCTCTCTCTCCCTCTCTAACTCCCTCTTTGTCTCATCCACTGATATTCCTGAGTTATCTTCTTCCAGCGTGTTCTATTTCAACAGCGTCACCGCCTCCTGCGCCCAGCGCGTCAGTCTCGTCCTCCTTCACACGGAACAAAACATCACCCCACCAGCCTCCCAGAGGCACCTACTGCACTCATTGCCTAATTCTGGTTCCCATAGGCTCTCCTGTAGCACTATTATGTTTCACACATACTGTACTGTAGTCGAGGCACGCTGAAGCACATGTGCCTGCGCACATGCACTAAGTCTCCCATCCTTATTTACATCACAAAACCAAACAATAACAGTGATGACGCGCTCAGTTGGTCATACTGGATTTTACAGTGTGATGATGAAGGTTTCGTGGCTGTATTCATGGAAACATGCATTGAAGGAAAGCAAAAAAATGGATCAAAAGCTGAGGGATGTAACAGAACACAGTGTCTCACAGAGGTGTTTGTCAGGCTTCATTCGGCAGCAGTAAACATCATACCCATAATATTACTTATAGGTGGGATTCTGCTAAATAAATCACCCTGCACCCACAATGAACATTTATGTTGCACAGGAGGCCACTTTGAAGCCATGAATAAATAAAGAACAACATATAAGAGCAAAGCAGCTGGAGCTGTACTCCAGATGTTCAGCTTTTAAATAAAGCGTTCGCCTTCATTTTCTTCTGTTTTGTCACAACTCCGAACATTTCCAGCACGGAACACAGAGCAGGAACGCAGGTTAAGTCAAACTCACATGTGTTCTTGAGAGGGACAGGGGGTCTGTCCTTGCTCCATGGACTCGTTGGCTCCCATCCTCGGCTAGCTCTGCCCCCTCTGCCCCCCCCTGCCTGCTCCTGTTCTCCAGCCACCCTCCACATCCACCTGCTCTCCCCACAAAAACGCCTTCTCCGTTCTCCCTGATCCTTGCAGAGGAGGTGAGCACCAGCTGAGCTTACTGTACTGCAGTGCAGAGGATGAGCGAGTCCTGCGCGCATCAGGAGGATGAAAGCAGTGGATGATTCAGGGCTCCTGACTTTATGCACGGCATCCCTGAGCCTCTGCTCCTTTACGGATTGTGGATATTCCTGCTTCTCATCTGGTGGTAAAATGATGCAACACGGGGAGGAGTAAAATCTCCAACAGCAAAATGTCTGGAAGAAAATAATCCAATACCAACAGGGCGAAACAATAATCCTGCTTTCTTGCTGTCTTGCATGAGTGTCTGAAGTACCTCCTCTCTGTTTGGCTGCTGATATCGCTGAGCTGTGTTGCTGCTCTCACTGCCTCCTCCCCCCTCTCTCCTCCACTCTCTCCCCTGACTCCAGCCTCCTGTGCCTTTAAAAAGACAAGCAGCTTTTCCTCGTCCTATGCAGGGGAGCCAAACAATAGCAGACCCCCAGAACCCCTCTGATTAACAGGCGTTTTCTCTTTCATTCTTTCAGTCCCCTCTTACCGTCCCTCTCACAGAAACCATACATCTCCACGCCGCCTTTCTCTCGCCATGATGCCCCTCTCTCACACGGTGAGTTGTATCGTGAAAATGACTGGGTTTTTTTTTTTTTTGCCTTTTTTTTTTCACACAATGGAAGCTTCCAGCACTCAACGTGGCCAACCAGAGTGATGCCTGAGGTAAACAATAGACTAGTATGTGTGTGTATTCTTCAACTCTGACTCTATTATATTCTCTTCCTTTCAAACCACTGCACCAGTAACTCTGTACCAGCACACAGTACCAAAACAGGCATTATAAAACCAAGAAGAATATCATGTCAGATTATATATATATATATATATATATATATACATATATATATACATATATATATAAAATGATAAAGGAGAGGCATCACTCTTTGCTGAACAGACAGTGCCCAGAAGATTGTCTACATTTCTAAATTAATTTGGTCTCTGTGTTGAGTCCCTGGGCAGCAGGCCGGGTTGGTGATCTAATTTACTGGCACTCTCATCAAACCTTGAATTGCACCAAAGACCAGAAGTGCATTAACGATATTCTGTCTCGCCGTGACTTCCAGCTTCTCTATTCTTTTAGTCATCTGTGCGTGACAGACACGAAGAATCTGTCCTGTGGGATGGAAATAGGAGCAGGAACAGGTTCTACAAATTTCCCATTGATTGTCAAGGAGCAATGGGAAAGAGAGGCGTGGGGAATATGAGAAGAATAAATCTATTGTGCACTCATGGGAAAGTGGGGCTCACTACAATAGCAATCCCGGCCTGAAGCACTTGTACTCGCACAAACTTTTGCTGTAGGTTTCAGGTGTCGTATCTTTGCCTATGGGGACTAAAAACACTGAATGAAATGCAGAACATAAAACCCTGTGTCCAACCTAACACCACATTTGAAAAAGGGGAATGTTTGCATGTAAACATGAAGTCCATTAACTGATGTTCACAAGGAATTTTAATGTGATCCAGTGTCGGATGGGCCTGTTGGTCGATGAGTCACACCCCGAGGGGACAAGTAAAAATGCTGCCCACTCACAACTCCCAACACAGCCCCCTGCTAAAGCAAAATATTGATTGCTGCTGCTACTCCACAACCTCCTACCAGTTCAAAGATGTGTCTAGGGCCGCAAAGCATGTATATGCGAAG
The DNA here is from genome assembly GCA_028641955.1 of Protonibea diacanthus. Lineage (NCBI taxonomy): Eukaryota > Metazoa > Chordata > Actinopteri > Sciaenidae > Protonibea > Protonibea diacanthus. Next base: position 16,106,005 of record CM053989.1, read on the forward strand.
TGCAAGTTCCTATTTTACTGAATGACCGACAAACATCTTCTCTGTGTTGCTAATTTAAGACTCTGGCGTGAAGAAAATGAAGAGATAAAAAATTTAACAAACTCAGGCACTGGAAGATGTGGCTGTGGCAGTTTTTTTCTGAAAGATTCATAACGGTGCTCAAGAGTAATCAGGGTCACTGCGATCCACATGCCTAGACTACAAGAGGGTTTGAATGCAATAGCACATACCTCTACACAGACTGCAATGGAGCAGAACAAATTGTGGTTTCATGGGTGTGGGAAGGTTTGTAAAATATGTTTTACTTCAGAACATGGGAGTGGAAAAAAATCTAACCTCAACGTACCTGTGAAATGAACTTTAGATCCAAAACATTATTTATGGAGAGGGTGATTTTTAGTAGCTTTGAGCTTAGCTTTCAGTTGGTCATGAAAATGCTAGTCACAGATAGTGACTTTTGATGGGTCCGGTCTCAAAGATTGCCACAGGCTCATGTTACTCAAGGAGAACAAACAGTGTGCCCCTTCATTTGGCACAGAAAACCTCAAAGATCCAAGATTATTCAAACAACCCTGAGCAAGAAAAAAAAAACCCTCAGTATAGACCACAAAAGAGGGTACCAAGTTCTACAGCAAATTATAGGTGCTGACTTAGCGTGATAACAAAATAGAAAATGAAAGACACACAATGACAGTGTGGCTGATCAGAGCCAAAACTCAATGGTTCATGAAAAACCCAGTAAAAAGACTGATAAAGTTTCTGACGAGAACAACATCTAATAATATACAATACACGTCAAAAAGTCCTGAAGCTAAACTGAAAATGTGGCTCTATTTCTGAAAGTCAAACACAGTTATATATAGGATATAGACTTTTAGTAAAACATGAAATTACTGTTGCTATATTTAAGTCAAACATCACTCCTGACACAGTTACGACAAAGTGGGCCACCGTCTTCAACTAACAAAGCAACTCTGCAAGTGCCAAGAAGTTCAAAGATGTGTTTTGGGGAATCCTGGTTTTAGATATTTGTGACAGGATACTCTGCTCCTCTGATCCTTCTGCTGATCATGCAGGGTAAGAGCCTGGAGCTTTGTTTCTCACCTGCCAAGGAAAGGCTGCATCGCTCCTGTAAACAGTCACTCATGGGACCAATTTTCCAGAGGCTGTGTCTACAAAACATCCCCTCTCAGTCCTCATCTGTCTGCAAATTTCAAGGAGCAGTAGCATACTCTTTGCATCATGGAAGTTAGTGACAAAAGCAATCAGTGGAGTAATCAGGGGAACCTCACAAAGAAATATCCGGTGAAACAAAGGCTCAGATACCCATCAACCCATCTCAATTGCAAATATGTGATGTGGGAAATAATGAGGAGTACAGCTATCTAACAAATACAGGTAAATGAGGGTAGCTGCTCTATCTAGCTTTCTTCACAGCCTCAAAGAAGAAGACATGGGAGACAAAAAAAAACAAGGCACACCTTACTTTTCAGCTGTCAGGGATTTGTCTTCATGACATTAAGTCTGTATATAAAATGTGTGGGAGTCACTGAAAGATTGATTATTTTTAATTATTATTTTTTCCAAAACGAAAGCCTGCCTTGATTTGCTTTTTTTTCACAGAAGGATTTAATTATTACTCATGCAGTAAAAGATAAAATCTGTTCGGTTTTGGATGACTAACATTTTAACATGGTTATGCAGGCCAATTATTTAATGCCTAGCAGCTCTGAGGGAGTTGTTTTGTCCCTGCAGGGATCGATACATCATCACTTTATTACCAGTAAAGATTTTATTTTGGAATGTTTGAGTGTAGTTACATATACTGATACCTATACAGTACCTGCACATATGTTAGCAGAGCTGTACCTCTGTGTGCCTGCAGGCAGGCAAAAGAGACAATCTGTGCTATCCAAAGAGAATATTCACTCCATGTTATTGTGTTGGTATTGTGCACCACTGCTATCCTCTTAGATATTATAAATAATATAACAACACTACACTAGCATAGCCATCATAATCTGGTCTTCTCTGAGCAAGGGAGTTGTTTAGACAGGTAAATATTATCAAGTCATGAGCAAATCTGTATAATTCCACACACGAATATAGACTAGTAGACTACAATAGATTTTTTCTGTTTGACGTTGATGTATAGTGACATACATGGAATATGATGTGTTTGTGCCTGTTTTTCTTTCATATACCTGCAGCATTCAGACAGCAGAGTGCAGAGTGCAGACACAGGCTGGCAGTAAAACATGAACACTGGACTCTGTGAAGCGAAAACACCCTCTGCTGGCTGTAAACAACAGTACACTGTGAAAGTGGCTGAGTCATTCCCTCTTATAAGTCTATGAAATAAATTGCAAAGCCAGGAAGGACTGCAGAGGAATGTTAAGCATTATCAGCGGGGAAGCTGCGCTGATAGCAAAATAATGGAAGAGGAGCATTTAAATCTAATCAGCGTTGTGAATGAAAATTACTGTGTTCATGCCATAACTAAGGTGGTACATAGCCAGCTCAAATGGCAAGAAATTAACCATAATAAACCAAGTGGTTATGATGGAGCTTTGTGGGCTAATTGTGAAAAGGCGGGTAAGTGCTCTACTTTATCCTGTAATGTTCAAAAGATCCACACATGAACATTTTACCCTGATGCCTTTGCTGTATGCACCATTAACAAGCCACAATTATACAGTAAGCGTTTGAGTTTCCATGACCTCTAAGTCCATACATTAGCAAATCTTGTTTCCTATGAGTTCATGTGGTAGATGTGCATAGCAGTTATAATTAGTTGCAGACAGTTGCTCTGGATTTCATTTAGGCAAAAAACTGCAATAATGCTGTATGTGATGTATCTGTGTATGGTGAACGCTGTCAGTTCCTTATAGGAATAGGCTTATTTGAGATGGATACCACTCTCATCTCAATACACTAAATATGAAGCACGAGCCAGCAGCTGGTTAGCTTAGCCCAAAGACTGGAAACAGGGGAAAACAGCTAGCCTGGTTCTGTCCAAAATCCACTTACCAGCACAGATAAAGCTCTCAAATTAACACATTATATTGTGTATGTGTAACCTGCAAAAATAAAAATAATAAACTGACAAAAAAAAAAAGAAAAACTGTGACTAGAAGAGCAGCAGAGACGTTACTGCAACCAGCCAAGAAACTGTCCAGCACATAGAGGTAGGCAGATTTTGTCTTTTTTTTTCCGTTTTTTTGTTTGTCTTTTGGACAGAGCCTCTTTTTCCAGTTTTTATGCTAAGCTAAGATAAGCTAAGCTAAGCTAACTACCTGCCCGCCTCAGTTACATATTTACCATGTAAATGGAGAATTATATCAATCTTGTTACCTTTTTCATGCAAGAAAAAGAGATCAAACTATTAATTTAAGTTAGAATCAGAAAGCATTTACATGGGTTTCTCTCTCTCTGTTCAGGAGCTCTGAGAATCAACATCAACAAGGTAATTCAGCGCGCCAGATGTCGATTTAATGCTGACCTGAACTGGGGTTGAAAGGATAAGGACAGGGCTACTTTTCTTCAAGCAGGCTAAAAGGACTAGTGTCAACACTGGACACATCTACTGAAATGTTTTACAAACCTAGCAGAGCAGAGGCACAAAGCACAATTTACAATTGATCTTTTTTTTTTTTTTTTAACACAACCAAAGAAAAAGATGAGTGTTTCAGTGAAATGGTCAAATGAACAGGTTCAGGAACAGTGACAGTCAGGCAGAGTTCATACCTTACAGGGGGATGACAGGGTGCAGAAGCAGGGCAGTGGTCCTCACGCTGGTTAGTAGAAGGTACAGGGGATGGGGCAGGGGCTGTATGAGGAGGAGTGGGAGGAGGAAGGTGGGGAGATGCAGGTGGGGTAGGTACAGCGTCAGGTGTGCGCCTCTCCGGGGGTGTGGGAGGAGGAGTGGGGAACTCGGTGGTGTCGTGGAGGTGAGGAGGGAGGGCAGGCGGGAAGTGGTATTCGGAAGTAGGAGGCGGGAGAGAGGAAGGAGCACGGTCACCTCTCTCTGCCTGCTCAGCGTGGGAGGGCCTGTAGGGGAGGGAACGCAAAACATCAACAGACAGTACAAAACGAGAAGGCCAAGTATGGCGAAAACCTCATTTCATCTGAAGACAAAGTCCATTTTCCTCTATATGAATGAACCACGATGGAAACTTACCTCAGAGCAGAGAAATATGGAGGACTCAGCTCTGTGCAGTCACCTAAACCCAGTAGTGACTTGAAAATTAAAGTGCTCACGTCGACCATTCTAAGAATGCTTCATTTAAATCACATGTACCTGCTCTCTTCAGTCCCCTTACATGTAAACCTCTCTCCGCCCTCTGCGGTGAACTAGCCTGTCTGAGGGTGTCTGGCTCTGTCATCATTGGCCACCTGGTGGAGTGGATTTGGCCTAGATCCAGGCCCGTCTTATCAGGAGCAGTAGGCTCTCTAATCTGACAGGCAATGCGATGGACGCCCATGCAGCTGTTCCCCACTTGGGGCATGCCTCCTGTTTAGCTCTAAAAATACCCCCAGTAGCTTCTTCTGCAGAGCAGACTTTTACAATACCTCCATCAGCTAAAGCACACTCATGGTATTCAAAGTCAACTTGTCTGCTGAGCTGCACTTTCCTAATGTCTCTTCCAGCTCATTTCAGACTGAAAATGAGCTGTTATTCTTCATCTCTCTCTCTCTCTCTCTCCCTCTCTCTCTCTCTCTCTCTTTCTCTCTCTCTCTCCCTCTCTCTCCAGTAAAGTCACAGCTTAATAACATTTAATGAGGGCGTGTGCTTTTCTTAAGGGCGTAGCAAGTAAAAGTTTACATCTAACGCTGGTCTGCTTTCTGTCATTACATTAGAAAAGTAAAGAATTGGTGCAGGATGGTTGTATGATGAGAAAATGTCCTACAATTCCATATCTGAATTTTTATATGGTCCCATTCCTCTCATTACAAATCCTCAGTCAATGCCTTACACCCACAGGCCAAAGCTATACATATGTCAGCATCTGTGGCCAACTTGGCACATGCAGCCTGGAAATAGAAACAACCAAGTCACAACATAGTCTGAGCAAACTGTCATACGACTCGCTGCTGCCTCCAATGATGGACAAAAGCTGCTATGCGGCATAAAGAAAAATAAATCAGGCTAGAGACAAATCACTGATAATAAGATTACGCTGGACACTAGGGGAGTGTGGAGTATTTACTAGTTCAGTGGCCTTTATGTAGAGATAATATCAGCTGACACACTCAGATTAACAGCTGGACCTTTCCAACTTGGCCCTTCTTCAAGATATGATGCGTATGAACAAGCAAGAAGCTTCATTACCAAAACAGGATGAATGCAACAAGTTAGAGAGGGCACATGTGCTCTAAACGTCAGTGTGGTTTTACTCTTGGCATTAACACCTGGAGGCCATCCAGTACAGTTTTTTATTGTTGGTAATTCAGCAGTTTGCAGGGCGTTACTCAAGGGCACCTCATAAGCCGTTCTGAAATCCAGAATCCAGATTTTACAAAGCCGGTCAAGCAATACATAGTAGTCATTTTCTATCACAGTCTAGATAACAAAACCTGATTTTCTAATGTCCACTTTCAGTGGTAGTGAAATTAGTAGTGAATTAGTAGTGAGTATTAAGTAAACAAAGCTGACTTTGCCTGTACTGTACTCAGGGCATACGCACACACATTTAGTGTAATCTACGGGAACCAGCTGGACACGAAAGACAGCAAGTCCAGGCAGGGTGTTTAATGATAAACAGAAGGTCGTAAACAAAACCAGCTGAAGGTACTGAGAAGTGTTTCTTTTAATGCTGTAATGATGGGAGGACCGTTTCTGTTCTGCAACCAGCAGCTAGCTCGTACTGCCCCGACGCTCACACACACAGACACGTTCAAGACCGCACTGTGTATTAAAACAGCATACTTCAAAAGTTAGCCACCAGTTCTCCACTGCCACTACTGAGATTAGAGTGGATTATCATTTAAAGGCAGTCTAGTGTGGTCGAATAAATGACACAAGATTATCCACTTCACTTGTGCCAGCAAAGTCATATGAACGTAAAATCACCATGGCAACTAGTCTATTTACAGTACAGTGTGGGCTATAACACATCCTACTTCCTTTTTACTCCAAGAAGATGGATGAGAAATATCCAAACATACCAAGCTAAAGATTCACAGACATTCCCATGAGTATATTTGGCTTTACAAAAGGTTGTTTTTATTGTAACTGATTGTGTTTTCAGAAGAAATATTTTTCATAGCACTTTTAAGCCAATTTTGGTCATTCTAAGAGTCTACCATGTCAACAAGATTTTTGGAAGACACACAGACAGGAGTTAATCATTAAGAGTTTTACTGCTGCTGCTTGCCAACCAGTCAATCAGGCAGCCTACACATCATGAAGGGGAAGGAAGGCACAACATGCTCTAACCTGTTACATTTTTTAAAGTACAACATACAACATTTCGCAACTTTGCTCCTTCGTTTCCACCTTCTGTCTCTTCGCCTTTCTGTTTGTCCCTCCCCTTAGCCCATCTGGTGAGGTCAGCAGAAGCAGAGCGTAATTAGCACTAGTTACCTACTGACCATCTGCTGCATCCACCTGGAGGGATTTAAACACAAGCACCTACTGAAGGCGCACACACAAAAATATAGGGCAGCTACTTCTTGTCAACTCACCCAGATTTCAGCCACCGAGGAATCCATCACACAACTTCAGATCTAACTACTCCAAGTGATGGAAAAGATTTCTGCTGCAGCACTCCAAAACACCACAGACAGTAAGTGTATGTCCCAGTCCTTTCCGCCGTCTGTGACTCTGACTGACTCTGTCATACACACTCATGCCGCAGCACATGCTCAAGTGTTTCTCTGAACTCTGGCTTTTGTTCCACTCTGTCTGGTCTGTGCAAATGACTTCAGTGGGGCTGGAGTGCCTGCCCAAATTCCTCCCACTACAGGCTTCAGTTCACAAAGCCGCACAGACTGAGCAGGACAGACAGCTAGGACAGCCTCTGGGAGGGCGGGGAGAAAAACACATGCACACACACACACATACACACATCGTCCACCATGCAGTCACATTTCTGTCCCTGCCACACATAGGCAAGTGTAACTTTATCTATTGATGAATCCTATAGTGGAAATAGCACTGTCACTCCTCCTGTACTCCTCCCCTTTTCTGAACAAACCTTTATGTCTCCAACAGCAGTGATGGGACAAGTGTTGTGACTGACAGGCGGCAAGTGCTACTCTGGCATGTGGGATGGCTCCTGGGCATGCAGCAAACAGCAGGAGAGGAGTCAGGAGAGAGTGACAAATAAAAGAGGTAACTGAGGAAGTGGAGAAAAGCTAAAGCTCCAGCATGCTTTTCAGTAAAATAACAACATCCAAGGAAAGTTAGTCTAGCTAGAGCTAGAAAAGGTTTAAATAAATACTGCTCACGTGGAGGTCGAAGTAAACAACACACTGGTTTACTATGTGTATTTAACTTAGTCAGGAGCTTTAACAACTTAAAGGGTTCACTGCCATTACATCAAGCAGCATAAATCTGTGAGAGTCATTCATCCAATCAGACACTGTTGAACTGACCAGACGCCCTCGAGGTGTCTGAAAGCCAAACAAAGGCACCAAGGGGACTATCTGTGTGCACGGAAATCCATTTTAAACGTGTGACAGGCAGAGCTGCTGAGCTGTAAAGCACGTGCCCCACTGGGAGTCCCCGCTTTACAAATAAGGTAGCTGTAATAAAATGTCTCGGATACATCACTGTGATGGAAAAGTTATGATTTTAAGAAAACTACCAGCTCTAAAAGGTCACATACAAATCATTCTGATGTCTGGTTTCCTGTTGGAAAACCAGACAACCACAAAATTGCCACTTTCCCCGTAAACCTGTTGTTCTTAATGGTAAAAGGCTACAATCCTTAGATTTTAGTCAATTGAGGATTACAAGGACGTTTTTTTTTTTTTTTTTTTTAAATCCAGACCCTAAAAGACAACAGTTCCTTGGCAACAGTCTTAAAGGGTGACATTACTTCATGATTTATTCAAACTGGTAATGTAGGCTTTCACTGGAAATTGTAGACATCAATTCATAACCTGCCCCATATCACACAGACAAATGATCTGTCAATGAAAATTACACAGCCCACAGATCATATTCATGAAAACCAAAATGATTCTGAAATGTAAAGATTAACCAATATCACTGTCAAATGTAATTGATTATGTATTAATCTGAGCATTTTACAAATACACTCACCAGCTGTCCTGTAGCTCCTCAACAGGATCCTGGATTGTTTCAGCAGTTTTCTCAGCTGGCACTTTAAGTGGCTCCTCAGGTTTCTCCACTGGCTCCTGTGGCAGCTTCTTCTCTGGTTCTACAGACTCTGTTGTTGTCTTTGTTGGTTCTGGTTCTTCATTTTTCAGTGGTTCTGGGAGTTGTAGTGTACTTTTTGTTGGTTCTAGGAGCTTGGCTGGCTCCTCTGTTATTTCTGAAGAAGCTACTGACTCTCTTTTTGGTTCAGGAAGCTCTTCTGGAGGCCCTTCTTCTTTCTTGGTTGGCCCTGGGAGCTCTACTTTCTTCGTTTCCTCTGGGAGCTCTACTTTTGTGCTCTGTGTTGGTTCTTGGTGCTCTACTGTTGGCTGGGTTGGTTCTAGGAGATCTGCAGTCTTCTTTAAAGGCTCAGGAAGATCCACTGGCTTCGTCACAAGACTTAGAGGTGGTATCTCTGTTTCCTTCTCTGCTGCTTGCTCCAGTGATGGGATCTCCTCCTGTCTCAGAGGAGCAGCTATCTCCTCGGTCGGAGTACGAAACTCTAGTTGAGGGGACTCCAGAGATGGGAGGGGTCTGGAAAAACAATGCAAGAGAAGAGGGGGTTGGGGGATTTGTTGTTTAGTTTACAGCACATGCACAAGTAATGACAAATGTGTGTGTTTGTGTGGGTATTGGGGTTGGTGTCGCAACAAGGGTGTGTGTGTGCTTGTGTGTGTGCGTGTGTTTACTGTAGGTATGTGTGTGTTGTTGTTGTTGAGTAATGTGAGAAAAGGCTCATTCTTGCCCTGGAGAACAGGAACGATGTCACAGCTGATGTCATCCTTTGAATATAAAGGCCTGCATTACTTCCATTAGACTTCAACAGGCAGAGTCATCTGACCCAAGCTCGAGTCAATACAAAGTGCAGCTCTGTGTTTACCTCCTCATTCATATTCATTGTCACACTGCTCTCTGTAATATTACCCCAAACCAGTCCAGAAACTGCAGAAAGCTACGAATATTAAACAACTGAGTGAACATATTTACAACCCATGGAAATATTCATATAAATGAACAGATTCGTCTTTTTAGCTTTAGTCGTGGCTCGGACTGTTGAGGCTGGTGACACAAACCCAAAACAGGCTGCACATGTGCTTTTCTCTTTGTGTCTGTGATGTACTTGAGCAGATGACATGTGACAGCATGCTAACGTGCTACTTTGTGTAACACACTAAGGGGGGAGCCTGCGATGACCTCCACTAGCCTAAAACATGTCGACACGACACATTTATTGCCCTCACCATGGTTTCATCACCCTGTGTGCTCCTCTAATCTCTTAAGACATTTTTCTCATATAATCATTTCAAACACACACATGCTTTTGTGTTTACCTTGAGGTTTCCACTGTATTCTTTTCGTTACTCTGAGAATGGGATGCAGCTTCTTTTAGTGCTCTTATCCAGTCTGTATCTGGCTCTCGGGCTGGACCCTCTGACACATCGGCAGCCTCTGTATTCACAGGCACTTGTTCAACAGGGGAGATGCAGGTAGGAGCTTTTTCAAGTGACCTCCCCTCAAACTGGGTGGCAGTAGTGATGGGGTTTATCAAAATGTCATCTTGGGAAATCTGATCATGCGGTTCCTCTGTCTGGGTAGGGGCTGTGGGAGCAGTCAGTGCAGAATCTTCTGGGCATTTTGCAGAAATAACAGATGGGACTGTGGTGACGCCAGGAGTTATATCAATGTCATTTTCTGTTGCCTTTGAAAAGCCATTGTTCCCCTCAGAGTGACAAACAGTAGTCTCGGTGCTGCTGTGTAACAGGCCACTTTCACAGATGCCTGAAACTTTAATTGATCCCAAGCCACTGTCATTAGCACTGATGCTTAGATTTATGACCCTCTGTTTTTCTGTTGTTTCATTGTTTGGCTCTTTTATCTCGTTTTGTCCCTTCCCCTGGCTGCTAGCTTTCTCTTCGACCAAAGCTGCTCTATCTCCCTTTGTGATCTCCTCTACGTCAGAGCCTTTTATGGCTGTTTGTGCTACTGGCCTGCCTTGTGTGGCTGAGGTTATATTGGAGCTTTGTAGCACAAGAGAGTTGCACACTGTATCCTGAATATCACTACCTTCGCTCTTCACAGCCGTGACAGAACTGAAATCCATTTCCACAGTTTCGGGTTGCCCAACAGGATCTGGCAGAGTACTCAATGTTTTTGTATGAATTTCTTCAGCCTGGTTTGCTTTTGGAAAAATGTCTGTATGAATGTCATCACTATCTGTACTGACCTTTGATGAAACAGAGTTTGGGAAAGGTGATGTCTCACATTCCTGCAATGCAGACTCAACAGGCACGGCAATGTTCTTTAAGGTCTCAGGTTCTCCGTGTTGGTCTTGACAGGCAGCTGATAGATTGCTTTTTTGCTGACCTTTACCATGCAGATCACTCACAAACTCACTGTCTAGCATTAAATCTGTAGCTGACCCAACTATCCCTAACCTGGGGCTTTTATCCTCATCCATCCCCTGTCTTGTCTCACCTACATGAGAGCACACAGTTACCATCCCGTTGTCCGCTGAGGCATTTCTCTCAGCAGCCCTTCCACTCTCATTTAAATCATTGGCAAGGTGAGACAGCACATAAACCCTGTCAGCTCCCGGTGCAGCTCGTTCTCCATCTCCCTCGCTTTTTTCTAGACCTATCACTCGTTCATTGGCACTGCTGTCATCACGTGTCAAATCATCCCTGCTTCCTGACCAACACAAACTCCCAACAGAGCCATCTCCTTCCTCTGCTATCACTTGTACATCTGAAACCAGTGCTTGGGTCTGCCTGACCTGACTATTAGTATTTTCTTCCCCCTCTAGACAGCCACCTGACAATTCCTCTGTGGGATGTCTGGATCCCAGACGTTGCTGCTGTTGCTCCTGTTGCTGAGCAAAACACTTTGGATCTGTTGTGGACTGTGATTGGCTAAGAGCCACACTTAAATCTGGTGCCGTGTCACTATCAAAGCTGCGTTCCAGTGTTGCTGTCGTAGTTTGGCGCAAACTCTGGCCATAAACAGTCTGGAGTTCACTACCAGACTCTAACTCAGCACTTAGCATGTCCTCAGATGACCCAGCAGGTCTGTCAGACGATAAGGCAGTTGTCTCTTTCAGGCTTTTAGGTGCAATGCCACTTTTCTTTTCTCCTTCCTCCTTATCTCCTATTGGTAATTCAGTCCTTTGTACTTTATGTTCATGTGGTGGCTGCAGGTCTCCAATTTCCTCTACAGCCACTCTATCTAGCCCATTACTCTGTTGTGGTGTTGTCACTGTATTTCCTGTCTGCAGCTTGCTCCTGTCTGCTGTTTCCTTTTGATTATCCATTGTTGACTCTTCAATTTGTTTCTTTTCCTTTTCAAACAGCACAAAGGTTTGATCTCCCATCTCGTGTTTCTCTTTTACATTGTCTCGTTTAATTTCATCATACGCCTCGTTGGTAGGCAGGTCAGAGCTGAGCGGACAGCTGACATTATTGAGGTCATCCTTAATGGATGCTTCCAAAACGTCAGGTTTAATGCCCGTGGAGTCTGGCTCGGTGTGAGATGAAGAAATTATATTATCAGATCCACCCTTTGCCGGTACACATAATGCACCACAAGGCTGCGTTGGAGGAGACAAATTTTTCTCTTGTGAAAATGGAATATTTACATTATTGACCGCAAAATTTGCATGTTCAGCATCAGATTCCATAGCAGTCTTGTCTGCTTTAACATTAAACTCACTGTGCTGTGCCTCCTGTACTAAAGACATCTGTGTCATTTCTGCTTCCCCAGAGATTTTGGTGCTGTCACCATCAGCACTGCGGTTATCTGTCTGCTCAGGAAGTGAGATATCACAGTCAGTAATGAACTCCAAGTGACTCAACATTGGGCCAGGAGGCAGCAGCGTGAAAGTAGGATTACTGGCACATTGCTCGATAACTGGAATTGACTGGTCAGGCGCTGTCACTTCTGGAATTGATTCATCCTTTGTCAGATCAACAGAGGGTATTGTGGACCCTTCACTAGCCTTCGTGGGATCTGTGGTAACTACTCCACAAGGAGGTGCTTGATCGGATTGGGTGGGAGGCTGACAACTGGGGTCGCTAGGCTTCGCCTGAAGAGAGGCTGTGCAGGTCAAGGTCACAGTTTCAGGTTTTGAACTGGGGTCGAGGTCAGTAGAGAGCTGCCCAACAGGTAACTCAGTGACATCTTTTAAAGGCTTGCAGGTAACATCGCCAGCTGGAAGCACTGAACATGAGGAGGTTGGTTGGTTACCTTCTTTTTCTTCAACAATGACAGTAGCATGACTTATTATAGGTGTCTCCTGAGGCTGGCAAGACTCAACATGTGACTTAACCATCTCGTTTTCTTTTGACAAACAAAGATTTACAGCCGCGCTCTCTTTTTCCACCTCTACTTGCTTTATCTCCTTTGCTGTCACTTGTTCAACAGTTAGATGATCAGAATTAGAGATGGCACTTCCTGCTGTTTGTGAAAGGTCAAAACATTCTTCATTACCAGTCTGATTCTTCTCAGTAGGACAAGGAGGCTGCTCGGTCACTGACTGTAAATCCACAGTGTTTGTTTCCAAGGTAGCTGACTCATCTGTGTTGATGTTTTCCTTAGTATCTTTAGTGCCTGTGTCTCCTTTATCCAACTGGACATCTTTCTGTGGCTTTGTGAAGTCAGCTGGGCATTTTGCTGGTCCATCCTTTGCAGGAGCTGCATTTGTGAGGATTTCTGGCTTCTTTGAGTTGAGGAAGTCTGGGAAGGTGTAGCTGGCTTCGACAACAGGATGGTGCAAACTCTCATGTACAGTCAATGGAGGCAAAGAGGCGCAGTCCATGGCCGTCATCGACATGTTCCTGAGATCCACAGAGGAACTGCCCTCTTGTTTCACAGTGTCTGCAAAGTGAACTCTGTTGTTTCGTACACTGCTGTCACATACGTACACACCCACTTCAGACATTACAGGGTTACCTCTATTGCTCTGAGGCTGGGCTTGGACTTGGAACTCAGATGCACTTTGGGCTGTCCCGGCTTCTGATGTGCTACTTTCAGGTTGGACCTGTTGATTGTTGCTCACTTGTTGCTCGGCTGGGATTTGTTGCGAAGTAGTCAAAGGCTGAGGTGAGTTTAAAGACGGGAAGACTTGGCTGTTGTTTCTCTTTGTCTCTGTGATGGATGGTTCCAAAGTGTGTCCCAAAGACAGTGCTTCGTCTGAGATCAAATTCAGTTTCAGATCAGCCCTTACCACTCCGTTTGTATTGCTGGAGCTCTGCTCAGGAAGAGTGGAGAGAGGTGAAAATGCTGCGCCATGCTGCTCCTGGCAGGGGTGAGAGAGACGGTCCTTTTCAGTACAGATGCTCTCAGTGATGGTAGCAATAGGCTCACTCCAGCCCTGTGACTTCAGCTGTGACTCGGCAACATCGATGGGCGGACACGTCTCAGTCTCGGCTGATGACACCCCACTAGCAGAGCCTTCTGGCTGGCTGAATGAACTGTGCTCTCTAGCCAGCCCTCCTTTCTTTTCCACCTCCTCTCCCCCTCCTCCTCCTCTTCCTCCTCCTCCCTCTCCTGCTCCCTCCAATCCCGCAGCACTGTGATCCTGACAATCAGGACCAGTGAGTAGTCCAAGGGGAGATGTATTGATATAGGCTTCTAACCGGAGTGGTTCGTTTTCTCTGGCTCCCTCTTCAGCTGGCGAGATCTCTGTGTCTGCACTGCGAACGGTTGTCTCTCCCGGTCCCTTCATTTCAGTCTCAGCCGAGTTGTGTGGCATTTTACTGCTGCAGCTTTCTTCAGATGCAGTCTGTCCCTCTTTGGCTGAGAATGCAAGTGAGCATTTTTCCTGTGAACAGATTAATGAGAGCTGAGGAAGGCTGTCCAGGAGTCCTTCTTTCACTCCCTCTGCAGAGCTGAGGCACTTTTCTATTCCTCCCGAATGCTTCTCTCCTACTGCTTTCTCACTCTCAATTACGATTGCTACAGTAGCTAGTCTCTCCAATGAATCACGCCTCACGCTTTCTCCCTCTCCCTTGCTTTCTATCACTTCTGGCATCGTGGGTGTTGTCAGTGGCAACGCAGCAACCACCACTAAAGCCTCTTCAAGGGCACTCTCCACGCCACTCTCTCCTACACAAGTTCGACTGTTGGAGAGTGGGCTTCGATTTTCCTGTGTGAGTATCACTGCTTCTGAGGCAACTATACCCTCTTGTGTTTGTGCATCTGAACTCTTATCAGCAGAAGCAGCTGGATTGATAACTGTAGTTTGGACACATGTCATGGGTGTATTTTGGTTGTTGATGACACCCCCGGTTGCATGTTGCTCCCGCTGTGGGCTATCATCTGAACAGTGATCCGTGCCACACGGGGTATCCACATGATTGTGGTTATTTGATTGATGAGGCTTCTGTGAAAGATTTGGGCTGGACGCAGGTGAACAGGCCAAGTCTGTAAAATGATCCAGCCTGCTTGGAGAGGATGATAGTGGAGGACTGGAGCTGGGTTTTCCCCCGGGACTCAGATGTTGCTTGTAGTCAAATCCATTATCAGGCTGTTCCCCTAATATCACAGCCTGAGTATCTGCCTGTGACACTGATTCTACATTTGCCACAGAATCTGTGTGATTCCCTGCATTTAGAAGTGATAGCACCTGTAAATCATTTTCAGGTTGCTTTTCTGTCTTTCCTTTCTGTTCAGCCTCTGTGTTCTTTTTCTTCTTCCTTTGTTTCTTCTTTTCTTTCCTCTGTGCCTTTTTGTCTTGCTCAGCCTCTTTGTCACTTGGCAAATTCATCCATTTGTCTGTTTTTGACTCCCGGCCCTCCTCACTGTGACTGTTTGCTCCCATCTGTGTCTCTGACTGCATCTCTGAAAATGCATCTTTATCTTCTAACTGAAGATTACTGCAGTCCACTGTATCACGTACTGAATCATCCTTCTTTACAGTTTCAGTTATAGAAATGTTAATGCTAGACTCATCACTATAATTTTCTTTCTCTATGTCTACAATCTCCGTTATTGCCTTTGTATCTTCCTCCTTAATTAGTGTCTTAAGTCCAATAATGCCATTTTCCTCAGTAGCTGCATTCGAGTCACCATTTTCCTCTCTTTGATTATCTCTCTGCTCCTTGAATGCAACGTCTTTCTGAATTTCTTTAAATGAATTTGTTGCTGTTTCTAATTGCGTATGTGTGGGTGTTTCCTTCTGCTCATCTATCTCTGTTTCTTTTCCTGGTTTGATCTCTAGACATTTATCCAGGCTCTGTTTAGCTTTACTTTCACTCTCCATCTCTGCTGGCCCAGCACTATTCTCAGCACCCAGTATGTAATTCCTAAAACTAAACACAACTATATCCTTCTGACTGTTTGCTGCCTTACTGTTTCCGTGTGTACTCTTGTTTCCATGGCCCCCGTTGCTATGTCCTGGCTGGACTACGATTGGAGGCAGAGGCGATGACTCATTGGACTTATTAACCATCACTTCTCCAGTTTTCTGCCCTACATTATTAATCGTCTCAGACATGGTGCTGGGTGGCTCTGTGGAATTCAGTATGCCCAGTGAGGCCATTTGCTCTTCACATTCCTGGAAGGCTTCTTGGAGTTCCCGGTCTAGGAGCAAGGATGGGGGAGGGGTCGGGGGTCGGACATCCGGGTAAGGTGTGGCAGAGGGCCATGGTGACGGCTGGGCATCTGTGAGAACTGGGTCGCTGTCATGAGGCCTGAGACGAGGGTAGGGTGACAGAGTTAAGAGTCTGGCAGGCAGACAGCTGGTCATTCCACGATGTCACAGAGCGCTGCTATTGGCAGAGCGGAGGCCCATGCTCAGACACTGCAATCGATGCGATATGCACACACAACACACAACTGTGCTCAGGATGCCTATTCTGAAATGTTCATTCCCCTACAAGTGTAATACCAGTTGTTTATAAGCATATGGTTGTTAATGTTGTTGTTAACATGCAGGTCTATTCATACACACTAAAACAAGTGGTTTTATTAGGCATTACACTAAGTAGCACCCCAGAAACAAGCCAAACAGTATTTCCCTATTTTTATGTCTGAATTTCTAATCGTACCGAAGCTTAACAATAATAACTAGTTTCATACAGATAATTTGGTAATAGTTGGTTATCAACGCCTTATATTTCTCATGAAAACGTTTAACCTAGACACTCATAGACGCATGAATGTAAAAATAGTACTAGTAGAAACTACTAAGAACTGTAGCAGCATTCAGATACTGTAAAATAGGAAGCACCATGAAAAGTCTTCATTCCGGTCAGGCTGTGATTGTGTATACCGAGAAATACAGTCTATTCCATCATCCCACCTCTGTGAGGAATACTCGTTTGGTTCATTTTTAATTACTTTTTTATATAAAGAGAGATAGGGTTTATTAAACTGTAACTGTAAATACCACATGAATGTTACACAAATATAGGAAGGTAATATACAACCTTACACATGCTCATACTTGTGCACCAAAACAACAAATCTACCTCATAAATTAGATATCAAAGCAGTGCTTTGCAAAACACACCCAACACTACAAAGCTAGAATCATCATGGCAGAGAGCTTGGAGTACATGCCTTCAACAAGTGTGCTAGCTTTGTGCCATTCAGTTGTAACTGCTGAGTCACTGCTTAGCCATTAGCTAGCAGTACAGGAAACTGCTCTTGGACCATCTATAATTTGAATCCCCACTGAGTGAATAAATCCACCGTCATTATTTAGTTATAAGATGCCCTACACTCTTCCCCATGGCATCAGCTGCCATCCTGAAATCTGTACCAAGTGCTTATTTATTATTCTAATACAAGCAGCAATCACTATAACAAGAGTCATTATTTATGTCTAGATATAAATAAATAAAGTGAGATATAACGTCACTAAACGTCACGGCATGTGACTGGTTAAAACAGGCTCATGTGATGGCTCAGTTTCCTTCTTAACATGACCTCTGGCCTGACAACATGTTGCTTACTCACCTCACCAACCTGCCACTCAAGCCTGTATCTAACTCACATGTTGGCACTCCCTATTAAAGGGCAGAGCAGGAAAATTAAACTAAATTGTTTGCAGATAGCAACAAGCTGCTGCCTGTCATATCTGGAGCATGTGCTCCTGCATTATAGGCCATGTATGCCCCAAGGTTAAGTAAAGCACCATCATACAAGAGTGCAAAATGAGTTTTTACCAAGGAAATCACAATTAGTTCCTGTGTTTCCCTTATTATTAGTTTTACACATCGACTTCAAGCAATAATAATTATTATACCACAATGAGTCAGGTTTTCAGAGCACATTAGACAAATAAGTGCAATTAACCTCAGCACTCGAGTCACACAAAGCAGAATGCCAGACAACACTTGAGGCAGAACATAAAGACAGTCTGCAGATAATTCAGCCAAGCATGAAAAGAAACAACAAACCACACCTCAAGCCAAGGCTTAACATCCGCAGTATACATGACGCTCGACTATAAGTTAGAAACATTCAGTCATCCTGCCATCTCTTCGTTCCACTCCATGCTCCCTGCTTTCACTCTTTATCATCGCTCTCCCACAGCAAACACCCCCCTATCCCCCATCATGCTCAGTCTAGGTGGTACCTTGTGTCTAGAGACACCAGTGGTCGACTGATTTCCATGTGATGCTGCAGGCCCGCCAGCAGGGGGTTCACCTGTTCACATTTCCTCTCACCTGAGCTAGTCTGAGTTCTGCTAACCACACACGAACACACACACAGTCACGTACACGTACATATTTACACATGAAACAAATCAATATCACATTACCTTTCACCTTGGGTGAATAATCTGTACAAATCTATCCCCTTTCAACCATAAATCAACCTAAATGAATATCCAATATGTTATCATACAATAATGAAATAATAGTGTGATTCTTTAATGATGAACCTGCACCTTCCAGTGAAAGCTGGTGGATCTAATATTTTTCTTAACTTTGGAAAATAACCTTGATAATAGAAACATTAAGCATGACTGAATGCTTATTGCAAGACATACAACAGTGTATGGGAAAGTTTGAGAATTATAATACCTGTAGAAACTAAAGCTAATCACAGTGTTATTTTATGTGTATGTGTTAGCCCTGCAATTTATAGGCAACCTGTCCAGGGTCTTACTTTGCCTCTCACACTATGCATGATGGGATAGGCTGCAGTCTCACAACGACCCTCAAAAAGGAATGGTGCAGGATATATTTGAGTATATTTCTGAAGTATTGCAACTTAAAGTGTAAAAGTGTTAAAGGTAGTTAGTTTGGTTGAAGTATTAAGAAAACCGCCCCACAACTGTGATCACTTCATTCAAGTGTTGCTGTTTTTGACTGACTCACAGAAATATGTGATATCACCTTTTCCATACCGATCCCAGACAACTTTGAAACAGTCAAACAAGCAATCTCATGTGAAATAACCAAAACTGTGGTAAAAACAACAAAAAATAAATAAATAAATAATCATTGCTCAGAAGCTCAGAATCTTATTAGAAAAAAATGTTCAAGGCCTTTAAAATTAGTTATGCTACACAGTGTGCTTTTACTCCCCTGGTGTATTTTCTTTTCCCAGGAATTAAAGGAGTAATGAAAAATGTAGTTCTTTACACAATTTACATTTCCACAGAACTGTAACAGCCACCAAAAGACAAGTGAGAACATGCCTCTCTTCTTTCTGTGATAGGATGTGATGTTTTATCTTGACTTGATGTAACTGTGATACTTAATGTCTGCACAACTGTTTATGCTTGTATGTGTGTGTGTGTGTGTTTGTGTAAATCCCCTTGACTTACCCCAGCGAGGACTCCCAGATGTTGAGCTCACTGCTGAAGTCTAGACTGGGCAGTAGGTCATGAGGAAACTCAAGCTCGTCCTCCTTGTCCCCCTGGTCTCCAGCTGCACCTCTGCTCTCTTCTACTCCAGTGATGACTGGGACGTCTGGGAGAACTGGTAGAGACAAACTCTGCTGGCTGGTGGAGGCTTCCGTTAACAGCGCTTTATCGTCCCTCTGGGCCAAACTCTCCTTGTGAGCTTCAGCCTGTGGGGCAGTGACACATAATCTTAATGAGATACATGCTGGAGTTTCTGTAAACTATGGCACTATGCATGATAGAGTGTAAACAAGTGCAAGCATGTTGCGGGGCAAACACGGGGGACAAATATAGACATAATTCTCAAGGCCAAACATCATGAACAAATAATTCCACCCATATGTTAAGTGACTGTTAACTAAAGAGTTGTTTACATAGTAATTCATAGGTCACATTAACTGAAGAATTGCCTTCCACTCAAACATCTTCAACATCTAGGCTGAGCGCATGAGCTTCATCTCTTCAGCTTTGTTTACATTACGCACATAACTACTATTTGTAATGAAAAACACAACTTATTATTAAATGTACTGTATGGTCATTACAGTTTGGTGTTCACCTTAGAAACACCTCACAAGGAAGTATGCTGTAATTTTCTTCCAGAGGTGTCAAACACATTGCACCCTGTGAGTATGAATATTTACAATCATCAAAGACAAACCTGTCTGTCTGGACTGAGGCAGACGCAGTCAACCATGGTTTAATCATTGTCTAGAGTATTTGGATGACATTTTCAGTCTGTCTTACATCTTGAGTAAATAATTTGATGAGATGATGATATTTGTGTAGATGTCACTTTCCAAAACAGCCGGAAAAGATTTGCATTCAGAGAGTGACTTCATCTCATGCGCAGACAATACATGGAGAACTTTGTCTTGTCTGTTTCTCCCCTGTCTGCCTGTTTGACAGATGGACAGAGTCCAACCGCAGCCACACACCACAACACTTGGCTGTGGCATCACGTTGCAGCAACATTGCCCTCACAACACACAACACACAACACACAACACTCAACTGTGAACCCACTATGTGATGGAATTTCTCCCGCATAGCCTGCCTCAGTTTACAGGGGGAAAAGTTTCCCTTATTTCCTCCCCACTCACATATAAACGGAGGTGTGCAGGTGCAGGCAAACCAATGTGCACTTGCTTAGACACATATAAACATATGGAACATTCAATATGTCTGTTTCTTACAGAGAGATTGCTGTTTATGTGAATTAGGATGTGAGTTGTTTTAACAGTGTGACTACAGAAGGAAACAGCACGACTGTGGTAATGATCTCCACTGCTGAGATTCAGAATTGAATCCGTCCATTCATTATTTATGAACTGCTAGTAGACAGCATGGCTGCAGACGAGCAGAGGTGACTATCATGACAAGCTGAAATGATGACTCAATTCTTCAAGGAGACAAGTGTAGGTACGTTTAGTTTTTTTGTACGTATCATTTAAGTTACTATTACATTATCCAGCAAAATGTCCTCCTTCAAGATAAACTACAAAATGCCACATCTTGCTCTAGTTTAGTCTATGTTGGTGTGCTTACTGGATGTGGATACTGGAGACAGATGAACAAGTAAAGCTGTATGTGTACTAGGGAGGCTCTGAGTCACTGCCCTCACCTGTGTCACCACTACAAAGAGCCTCCTTTGTGTGACACATCAAGCACAGATGGAGGATCTCTTGTGTTGCTCACACAAACCCGAGAACAAAAGTAGTTCAAAATCTCAACCATTCAAACTGTCAAGACTGTTGGACAATAATGTAGCCTCTCTTTTCACATCTGTGAGCTGAAGTCACACGGGGCTATTTTTAAATGTACTAATTTAGATTTTCAAAAAGAAACCTGGCCACACATTTGGTGGCAGGAGAAGAGAAAGAGAACATAAAACATTAAAGAACGACAGAGTGAAAGAAACTGAAGCCAACAGACTCCACCTGAATGCCTTTGATCTCCCTGCTGCTGTTGTTCTCTATATTGTTACATAATGAGTTTAAAATAAATTGTACAGACCTCCAAAGTCACGCAAGCAGAGATGAACACAGTTCTGTCATGAGATAGCTCTATGTTGACTTGTCTTGGGTTTCCTGTTTCCTGTTTCTCACCTTGTCATCAAGGCCAGCTAATGTCACAGTGGAAACAGACTAACCCCTCCACCTCGCTGATATCAACTCAGAAAAAAACTAATAACAGAGAAGCAAGGAACAGCGCCATGTGGCATAGCATGTGCAGGTTTACAGCCAACACATTAACCATATTATTGGCCATTGTGTGAAGATGTTGGAAGACCGGTGAGGTGAAAAAGCCACAGCCTGTGTTAGTTTGAGGCAGAAAGCGCTGTCTGTTATTAATTAACACACAGGAACAAAACAGAAAGCAAGCTGGGGTTGCCTGGGAACTGCTACTTGCCCAACAGTGAGTAAGTAGTACTCACTAATTCAATGTGTCAGTGCCCATGTGCTAACACAACTTTAATGCTTTACACATGACTGGTGTAAACAGAGAGAAGACAGCGTTAAAGCAGGAGTCTCTTACATAGAGAAGCATTGAACAGATCCGACACTCTTTCTCTCCTGTCCACTATCCTGTCTTAAAGACCTCTCTTCTTTCATTACACACCCAACAAGTTTCATCCCACATCTCTCTCTCTCTCTCTCTCTCTCTCTCTCTCTCTCTCTCTCTGTTGCACTTACCCAGCAGTGTGCTCCACTGTGCTGAAGGTGACTCTACAGTGCAGTGCAGCTCCTCTGCTACCTTGCTGTACAGGCAGCCTCTGCAGGGCTCTGTGTTTTGAAGGGGGCAGAGGACGACAGAAACATGCTGCAACACATGCTGCTGACGCTCCCTCTCCTATCTTGCACTGACTCAGCTAACTTCCTCCTCCTCCTTCGTATCCACAGTATCCTGTCCTGTCTTCTGCTGCTGCCGCTCCCCTGTTAAATTTCCATGAGCCTCCTCAGGCTCTCACTGTCTGTGAGTGTGTGTGTGTGTGTGTATGAGTCTAGAAACACTACACGACCAAACACAGTGCTTGCTGCTGGGACTGACTGACTTGACTAGGGCTGGCCACAGGGAAGTGCTGAGAACACTCCTCCCCCTCTACTGTACACTCTTTCCACTCAGCTCCCTCTATTCCCTCCTCCTCCTCTGTCTCCCTTCCTTCTTTTCTTCCTCCCTTATCCACCTCTGTTCCCGCCTCCCCACCCCCCCTCTTCTCTTGTGCTGCCGTGTCTTCTATCTGACTGACAGTGCCTCTGCAGGTGAATGCTGTGAATTAGGCCAAGGGTCGGGCCTGTGGTGACCCCCCGAGAGAGGATCAGGTTACACTCCATGAGGCTTTGGTTACATACACACATGGGCACATATACACAGAGACACACAACATCTTCCTGCATTATAGAAGCCATCCAACTCTGACCTGTCAGTACAGTGCTGCTAAGGTTTGACATCATTAGTCACCATCAACATGGACGTGGCAGCACCTTTTTCTTGACACTTAATTGACATTTAAAGACCCTGTGGTCCATTTGCCTAACATCTGTCAGTGTTTTCAGCTGCTTAGTAATGTCCCCTGTGGCTGATTTTCACTGGATATTAAGCAGACCACAAAATAATTATTACCGCCTGTGGATTTATTTGTGACCTTTTCTACTTTTTAGATCATTACAAATATATAACTGCATCACCAGGTTACAAAACCAGATAAGGGTAGTGAAGAGTGTTGTAGTCACAAGGAATCACAAGTATCTGGAGGACACATTTTCCAGTGTCTCATCACGGCACACCTGTATAACAAATGTGTCACCTGATAAAAATGTGGACGCCATAAGAGGTTTGAAATCTGCTCTTTGTCGTCGTGTGCCACTTTTAAAGTGAGAACTTGAGAATTATGATTGCTTTTCATCATGAAATTTGTAATCAGATGTCAGCCTGCGGCATTGTGTCTGGGCCCCTTTAAGGTAAATTTAAAGACATAGCATGCAATTTGGGTGTTTTAGAGGGCAATACTGAGCACTACAACAAAATCAGGAGGACGATTTATAGAGCTTCATGTTCACTGTGAAAAGATGCATAAATTCTCAAGCACCGGTACACACGAGATTAAATTCCCTCAGGCTTTCACACTCAAACACATACACTGATTGTACCTGTAGGGAGTCATTTTGATTTTCCTGAGGTGGAAACAGAACAACATTTTCTGGAGCACCCTCTTCTGGCTGTAACAGGGAATGAAATAGTTCAAGAAGACATCCCGTAACAGAGTATAGGAGTAATGGTATGCACTGAAAACTTACTTTTGTAAGGCAAAAGTAAGAATGTTAAGTAAGTCTGCAATCACATCCTTGCACATGGATTTGTAGAGTCTATAGCTCATGAGACAAATGTTTATGATAATCCTATTAGAATAATCCTGAATTCCACTGCTGAACTCATACAGTCACATGTGGACATTTTTCTATAGCTGTCTTTGTTTTTAACTGTTGTTGTAAAGTACACAACTACAGCAAAAAATAAATAAATAAATAAAAACAGGTTGCAACAGTAACAGTAACTAACTGGAGGCGTACATATAGTAATGGCCCTCCAACCATCACAGGAATGATGGATTTTGTAAGATGCAAAGCAAGCTCGGATGTATCACAGTGTGCAGCAATAAACACAGATCAAGGCACATTCTGAGAGTCACAGTATAAACATTTAATATTTATCGTTATGTCTCAGTTTTACAGCAGTTAACCACAGAATAAAACAAGGCATGTCATCTAAGTGCTTATTAGACAAGCCTCAATTAAGCATGGGAATGTACACAAAGACCAGAGCACCATGCACATCCCATGTGTTTTACTGAAGCCAGCAGTTAGTAATCATGCGAGTAAGTGTTAGTTTTAGTGTTAGTCCTCCGTGCATGAAAGAGTTCAAGGTATGTATAGCAGCACGGGGGCGCCAAGTACTAATTCCAGCCATCCAATGCCAACAAGCTTGCCCTTACCAACACTTCAGTTGTGCTGTTCTCGTTCCCCATGGCTCAGCCAGCTGCAGGGCCACAACTGCCCAAACCGAGTGCCTCTCGCATCAGCTGGCTGAAAGACACTAGCACAGAAGGACCATCAGCATATGAGTAGGGATTCGTGGTGCCCACGGTAGTCACAGACTTGTGCTCCGCAGGATTAAAGGGCTCCAGTAGTAGCTTGAACTAGCAGGAAGGGAGAGTGGTACATGTGTGCGTCGTTTTAGAGATTAGGGACTTGTGATCCAAGACGTCCCTCCCAGATCAAAGTGCAGGTTCTTACGTCTGCTGATATGAGCTTAAAAGCAGGAACTGTATCCTCTTTGATGGAATAACTTTTTATAATTATAGAGGTTGATTGGAGAGTGTGCAGCAAGTCCTGCTGCAGTAGGTTCCTATGACCAGCAGACCCCATCTTGTCTAGATTACGTCAAACAAATGGCATTGCCTGATAGAATAAAAACATCTTCACATGCAGTCTGTCGCTCTGAGCTTGTGATGTGACTGTAGCATAGTGATACAGTGACGGACGCTGGGTAATTCTGTAGGGTGATCCTCCTGTGGTAAATAACAGATTGTGTTGTCTTTTGGCTTCCAGCAGTGTTAGGTCTGTTAACCGACACATGGTAGGGTTGTGGTTATTAAACAGATCCAGGAGTACCTTTAATACAGTTTGTCACCACTATATAAGGAGCATATTTTAGACAGATATTGTAGAGATATAGAATCTCTCTCACTCGCTCAGCTTCTCTTCTCAGTCACCCATCTTTCTGTCTCTCACAAGAGAATTTCTTTGTTGTATGAAATGCAGCTGAGCAGTAAACACTCGTGCCACAGGAAGGTTGTTTGTGCATTCCTCATATGACTGCAGGGACTGTACGGTAGCTCTGTGTATAGTCAGAAAGCACTGACCTGAATATGTAAGACTTTATAAATAGAGTTCTGCCATGTCCTCTGCTGTTAGACTTTATTCCAGTCTTATGCACAATTGTCAAGCACACTCATCCTATATGTTTCCTATGATTATTCCACGGGAAAATGAATATCTGCGGCTTACATCTTAATTGTTTGAGGTGGCCACCCTTCTCCCATGGCTGCCTGCTTGCTATTTGTGCAAATGGGGTGTAATTTCAGCCCCCACACTGGAGACTCCTGTGCACTTTAACTGCCGGCAGTGTTTCAGGGGTTTTTTGGCAGCACGGAAAGCACTGAGGGAAATCATATGATTAGACCATTGCCAGATCTACCTCTCACCTCGCCGTCGGCCTATCAGTCACTCAACGTGAGCCATCTTTTAAGCTCTTGTGTTTGGATGTCTTTGCCTTAGATGTCTACAGTATGAGGTTACGGTTTCCTGGCCCATGCCTGACCCCTCAGCTGGCACAAAAAACAAGCAGGCAACACAAACTTCAAACTAGATAGAATACTGTATTTCTAATTAAATAACTAAATAACTGTAACACATTAGAATGTAGTACATCACAGATAATATGTATAATATAAGTAAGAGAAGTAAGAGGAAAGAGGTGAACACTAGATGACTATGTTCATGCTCCTGGCCAAGGCAACAATAATAAATACATATTATTGTCACACAAATGTCAATAAAAGCTTAAAATCCCCAACATTTTCCCAAACTTTGTCCCTCCATTTTCATATATTGACTCTCCTCAATCTAAAGAAATACAATAAACTAAACAAATAATCCAAAATCAGCACCAATCCTGCAACTCACAAACTACTCACCCCTGCAAACAAGAGACTTTTCCACACACAGCGTCTGCACCAAGCTTTTCACAAACCCCTCCAATCTGTGTTTACTGTCAGACTCAAGGCCGTTGTTTGTTTCTGTGCTCTCTCCTGAGGAGCCCCAGTACTTCTGTTGCTATTTTTGCGTTGCATGCTGAGTGTGAGGATTGGGACGGAGGGTGGACACAGGGACAGGACAGGGGACAGGACCAAGGGGAGGGAGGGGAGGAGATCGAACTGGAGCTGGGGGAGCCATGTCTGCTTTGGGTGGTAGTGAAGTGGAGGGTGGGGGGTCACCTGCTCTGTCTGGCTCAGGAGGCCTGGCAGTCAGCTGGTGGGGGGGCACCAGTTCTAAGGCAACACCGTAAACAAACAGGAGGATGAGGTGCCAGGCCTCCTCCCTGACTGATTACATGTAAGGCTGCAGAAGCTGTTATGTTATTCATTCCACCTGTAGCTTTCATTCATATCTCTTCAACTCGTTTACATTATGCATTAGCCTCTTCACTTCAACGTGGTGCTGCCTGTTTCAGAGCCTCTCTTCTGTCCACAGTCTAGATTCTAGATTTGGCAGTGGTTGACACACTTGCACAGCCACAAATCTGCTGTAATAAAGCGATGGCACGAATAACAAAGCAACCGTGCAAACAGAGGTTTGAAATGTATTTTGGGTTTCTGTTTTCTCTGCCATCATCACAGGCCATCTCCTGCTGAGTGACAGGTCTGTGAGAACAGTAGGCTTATTATCATCTCTATAAATAACACTGATTTAATCAGCTCTGTTTGTGACAGACATCACATCATACTCTAAACACACTGGCTCCCTCCCATGGTGCCTCACAGGTTCCTCCGATCTCGACTGCCTTCTGTCTGAATCACTGTACTACATGCACTATCCACTGTCAACCTGCCTTCCATCTTCCTCCACTACGAACAGCATCATCCTCTCACTTTTACACCCCTCCCTTCCTCATCCCCCTGCTCTCCATCTCCACAGCTTTTTTCCTCGCTGAAGTCGCCCCTCCTCCAACACTAGAGTACACCTTCTCTCTCTCTGCCTTTGCCTGAATAAAGACTCAGCTCTTGACCAGTAAAATCCAAACCAGCTTGTCTCGCACACTCCCAGTCACACAGGCATTGATGCCACACTGCAGGCAGCCTCATGTTCAGCACATTCCCTCTCCTCTGTTTACCTGGCGGCGTGAGATTCCAATGCAGCTCCCCATCTTGTATTCCATGTCCTCCTCTGGTGAAGTGACTCTGGCACTACACGGCTGGCAGAGCACCTTTCTGCAGAACTGCATCGTTATCAGTCAGACTCAGCATTGCCAAAGCAGGCAGATCTGTGCTGGAGCTACAGTTTGTGAACACTCCCCTGTGTCTGCATGTGTGTGTGCCTCAGTGACTAACAAATGCTCTGCACTGCATTGCCCATGGTGCGCCTGACATATATTTTCAAGCCATTGTTATATAAAAATCTACATTACGTAAGGAATCCGACCTAATCAAATGAGTGTGAAAAAGGGAGCTTCTCTCTCCAGCCTCACGTGCAGCTTTGCCTCACATCGCTGCACGGGTGAGCAGACCCAAGCACTGCTGTGGAGGGAAAAATGCTCAGAGAGGGAGAGAGGAAGAGATGGGAGGCAGCATAAAGAGTGCCTGTCCCTTTAAAAGATCCAGGAGATAGCAAGGATGATGGTGGTACACCACGATGATGAAAATGCACGATGAAACCAGTACATCTGATCGTAGTGAAGTTCACTCAACCAAAATGGAGCAGGAGGAAGAATTACAGCAAAAACAGAATGATGGATTTTATGATTTGTTTGTTCTTTTGTACAATGAGAGCAGAAACATGGATCATCCTCATACATTTTTCCAACATACCACATAACTCACTTCAACCGCCCACTACTGTGTTTTCTTGGAAATTAAATTTACACAACTACATGAATAAATGCCTCCATGTTTGGCTCCCTCTGCCTCTACCATTTGTCATTTTCATTCAGTAGCAAAATGCTGAAATGGCTTAGTTTTTTTTCAAGGGGGGGGCTTGAAAAAAAGAGGGGCTGTTTTATGATCATTCATTCTCCACTTTATGCTTAAAGTCGTGTTTCATTCATACTAAAAGGCTGTGGTTCCCATCCAAGTTTGTGGGCCTTTAAAATGAGACAATCAGTACTTGAGACCTATTGTCACCTGTCGTAGACTGATTCTACACCCCTGCTCTGTTTGAATAATTTCAGGAGGCCTGAAGTGGTTGTGTAATTCATCATATTATTCTTTAGAGAAAAGCAGAGATTAGAATGCATGTATTGTTTTGGGGTTTTTTGTGCCTCAACACCACATTGGGAACCACAGTGTGGTGGGCAGACTTTAAAAATGATTAATCAGGTCCAATGTTAACGCTAATGTTTATACTGTATTCTAGAAATCTTTTATCAGTCTTTTGTAGTTTATAAATATTCCTAAAGGCCTCTGTAGAAGCAACACATACCTTTTGAATATCTTTATGGCTCCAGGTAAAATACTTGCTCCAGCTCCCACCACTGCCTTAACTGGCCTAATTATGTCAATTTACTTAATAGAGAAAATGATGTAATGGAAAATGAGATTGTATTAATAACTTTTAACATTTTTTTCTCTATGAATAAATATAATAATAATATTATAATAATAAATATTATGAATACAACATATTATGTTAACATGTTCTACAGAATCAAATTTGATATCAATAATATTCAACACCTGTGATTTACACACTCTGTAAATTAAAACAGTACCATTTTTCTCTTCTTTCTCTTTTATTATTCAAACTTTTAAAAACAGTAACAAACAGTAAAAAATTAAAACAAAATGTCACTAGTCACAATTCACAAGTGTGACATACAGTTTATAAATGACTTTGCAAAGGCATTTTATTATTTAGAATTTATATATATATAAAAGTAACACACCTAAAAACAATGTTCAGTTTCAGCAAACAAAAAGTGGCAGCGTCCATCACTCATTCTGCGTGCTCTGAGGCTGAATCAACGTGTCTCTGATGTCAAAGGCGTCTATGAGCTCCTGAGAAAAGAAAAGAAAAGAAAAGAAAAGAAAAGAAGTGAGACATTTGTAACAATAAAATTATAAATTAAGATTTATGTTAGAATCCATTTTGCCTTGTTTCTAGATTAAATCCTCTGTGTTCACAAAAAAACTTACTGACCCTCCATATCTTTGGGCTGATAGAGATGATGCACTGTTTCCGGCTGCATGATCCTCCAGCTTCCACCTCCCCCTCCTCTACAGGCGCTGAGACACAAAAACACACAACTCTGGTCAACTAATTCACCTAAAGACATTTCCTTTGTTATTCCCCCAGTCAAAATAATGCAACAAAATGTTCTCACCTATACAAGGCAATTTGTCATCATCCAGATACATCCGTGCCAGACCATCCTGAAAGACAAACAACACTGTCACACCTGCTAACAGTCACTAGAGGGCAGAAAAGATCAACTGAAACAAACTTCAGCACAGGCAGCTCACCCTGATGAGAAAAGACGTGTGGAAAATGTTTTCTACTGTTCGGGAAAATGAGTTGGGGTCGATGACAAACTCGTAATAAGATATTGGGGATGTTGCTGTGGTAGAAACAGAGACATGTGATCAAATAATAAATACACAATGGTGCAAATTTAATATCTCTAAGGTCGGCTTTAAACTCACGATCATCTTGGTAATAACTCTTCAGGTATCCCAGGATCCTTTCCACCTCTTTCTCTGTCGCTTCTTGGTGGGAGCCTTCCATTTTCTTCAGCTGACAGACAACATTAACGTGATACAGTAAGTGACATCAAAACCCTCTCAATGTGAACATATGCAAACACCATCTTAAAATTACTCACTTATAAAATCAAAACAGCATTTGAAGAGCATGTGTGCTTTTAGAAACTCAAATCGTTACTTATCATTACATAATCAAAAAGGATACATTTTGAAAAATAACTGAATCTGTCACTTTTGTGAGTGATGAGAAGTTGCTATATTTATTTAAGGCTACACTCAAAACTGCTTGCAAAGTCAAATGCACGTAGATAACTGAAGCCATGGAAATGTGAGTTTAGCTACCTGAGTAGGCATTATCCTTGCGGCTTCCTTGCTGGGTGCCTTCCTTTGCCGTTCTATCTTTTGCTTTGGCGGAGGTGGCTCTGCGTGGAATGAACCCATCCTGATGACAAGAAACATAGGATTAAAAATCCTAATTAGGGTGATAATAAACCAGGGAAAACGCAGCAATAAACCTACAGATATAATGATAACATTAATAATAAACCTGTCTAATCAATAATCAATCAATAATTATATGTTATTATATGTTGTCATTTGGAAACATGATTCCCAGGCTGACTGGAACATAACACACTGAGGCATTTACATGTAGTGGAAGGCAGGTGCCGTCATGAAACAGGACTCTGCTCTCCTGGCCACTCTGTGCCAAGCATCTTTGGGCAGGTAGCCGTCAACTCCACTTCTGTTCTGCTGGTCGTCCTCCCCATCTTCTAGTCGATTGAGACCCATGAAGGACAACTGTTGGAGAAGCAGAGAGATACTGTAATGCTGTAAAGAAAGATGGAAACTTTCACACACGATTCCAACTATCTGCAATAAGATAATATCTGTTATGGGCCGTAACAGGACTTTAGGTCACCTCAGTGGTGCATGTTTGTGTGTGCTCAACACTCCTGAACAAACACTTCACATATCAAGCAGTTACAATGTGTATACACAATAAACTCACTCACAAGGCGCTCAGCAAAAGCTATATGATCGAAAGCCGTGCCCTCAGCAAACAGTTGGCTGGCTTTCTCCTTTCCCAGATCTGTGGCCACAACAAGGAGCTGAGCATCTAGAGCTGCTTCCCTCGCCTGCCGGACTGCAGAGGAACACAGTGATCAAAATGACCAAACTGTGGAGGTTGTGTGATGATGATGATAATACATGATTCAGGTATTAATTTTTACTCTGGATACAACAGGTATAAGATTTCAGGCATATATAGTCATCTATGAACCTAAACTGTATGCCTCTGGACTGTGGGAGATAACAGGAACACACAGAGGAATCACAATCAGGTACTGGGAGAACATACTCCTTCTCCTATGCATTTAATTTGAATAGAGATACCTGAATCCAGACATTTCTGTGGTTTTGAAATACCTACCATCTTTAAAAAGTTTGTTTGCCTCTTCCAAAACTTCTGTGAGTTTGTTGTTAGAGGGACTCAGCATATCTTCCCTATTCTCTGAAAACAGAAGAAGGAAATACATCAAACACTTGTCAACAAACCAGAACATTTCTTAAGAAATTTTGAGGTTGCGTGATGCTTGGTGTGTCTCGCACATTCAATAATACAATGCAGTGTTTATGAATGTGTAATTTATTTATCACTGAGGTTCATAGGCCACACACAGTGTCAGTGAGGGAGAGAAGGCCAGTGAAGAGACTTCTTCACCTTCTAAATAAGGGACATGAAAGGACATGCTACAGGTTATGGAAAGTGAAACTGAATGCCTGAAAGGGAATTCTGGTTGTCTCCCAAAATGTCTACTACCAGATAATATGGGAGTTAATGGCAGTTGGTGGGCGCACCTGACGCTTTGAAGCTCACCCAGCCAAAACTATCCCACAAGCCTCAACAGCTTCAGCAGATTTAAGTGTATCCATTCATGTCTATTCATATCACTCACTTTTGTTCCCAACATTCTGTCCATAAAGTGTCCATGTTAAATTTGAAGCCATTTTATTGAAAACCAGCACGTTGACAAATAACAACAATGTGGTCTGCCATAAACAACCTGTGTCTGTGTATACGTCTTTACTCACGTTGCACTGAGTTGATGAGGTCTCTGTACTTGCTCCGTATTTCTCTTCTGAGTCCCGGGTCATTGTCGTCGTCTTGCAGGTCAGCTGGACCGAGGGTAGAGCCCCCGTCGTCCGCCTCACTTTGCTGCGGATCTCCTTTCTTTCGGCCGACAGAGCCATTCTGCCGGGGAGCTTCCTCATCTCCGCCGCCTCTGGCTCTCTTCATGTTTGGTTAGTTATTGAATGAGCTGTGTGTGGAGAGAGGGAAGCATGTTTACGCAAAACAGAGCCAATATAAACGCAGTATGTGACTGTCTGTAAATGTTATAACAACGTAGCTACCTTTTGACACAGGTTCTTGACGCAGTATACAGGCGGTATGATTGTAGGGCGAGTTTTCAAGTTGTTAAACCGAACATAGACGAAGACTTTAGAACAGCCAAGATATAAATCTGCTGCTCTTGTTCACTCATAAAGTAGGTCAAGTGGGAAATGTTGCAATTGTCCGATTGAATAAAATTCGAATAAGCAATGTGATTGATATAAAGCAATCGACCTACTGATGCCGTACTCTGCATACCTGCTAATCATATCTTATTAATGGTTAACGTTAGCTTCTGAAAAAACGATATTGCTGCAATTAGCCCCAATGTTACACTAAATCTCTGAGAAGCACAGCCTTGGAAGTACTGCGAATGGGTCAAAACGCGGTCAATGAAGATCCTAAAGCAGATAAAATAGATTTCTAATAAACAAACTCTCGTCGACTACCAACAAAACCAGAACCAAATTTCCGCCAGGCTAGCGGCTAACCAAACACGGAAGTACCGGGCAGTATACTATCAGGTTTCCTCTGCATCTTTGCTAGCTAACGTTGGTCTACGTTAGCCATGTTAGCTAGCAAAATCAGTTTGTTAGCAACTTAGGCGAATGTTAAGACTGTAGACTGTCCTGCCCCAGCGAAGGTGACATTAAAAGTAACCTCATAGCACGCTCTGGTGATAGTTAAACAGGTATATTTGTTTTTTTCTCAAGGTAACTTCAACATACCTGTGAAACCACACAGAAGACGCGCCAGCAGCAGTTCATCACTGTTGACGTAGATGAAGTCAGTGTTGTGTTGGAGACTGAGAGGCGCAACGTAGGAACGTAAAAATGTCACCGTATTTTTAAAAATAAAAATATGAATGCAACAATATCAAAGAAAATAACACTAGTTTGTACATTGTAAGGTGACCTCCTCATTATTATTCATATATTTATTCTTAAATACTGACAACTCAAATATGAATTATTCTACAAATAAATATAAAAGTGGATTTGTAATATTCCCATTTGTACACATGACTGAAAATCTACAAACGTCTCTTCTCTAACGTCAATTTTCTTCCTCTAACGTTAAACGTTCAATCAACATGAAACCAACTTCAGGCACCGTCGACATCAGCAGCCTGGAGGGCGTGGAATGCGTCATGAACGGGATGTTCGTCGGTGTTACCGGCAGGTGGCGCGCCAATAATCACCGGGCACTAATAAATATCTGACACAAGTGAGAGCCGATCTTAATGTTGGGATTTCCTTGTTCTTGTTGTCACGGTAACCAGAAGCGTCCCCTGTGTGGTCACGTCACGGCCAGCTGTTTCTGCATACTGGCACAAGTTTAATCTTTTTTTTTTTCTTTTTTTCACATTTTACTTGACATCTTTATTAAAATGATGATTCTAATAAAACATGTATTATTTTCAAGCAGAGATTTCATTTCTTAACATGTTTAATTTCTCTGTACATGTTTAATCTCTTTGCACATATTTAACTTTTTAGCACAGATATATTTCTTTGCACAGGCTATCTTATTATATTATATTATTACATTTTATATTATATCACACTTTTTTTTTTTACTATTTAGTCAATATACTATGCTACATGTAAAGTGTTTCTAGAGGCAAAGTGAAATGTACTTAAAATGTTAAATTATAATTTGAAGCAGGAATTAGATTAGAAATTATTTTTTAAACAAACTGACAAAAATTCTTAGATCCTACCCTTTATTTAACGTCTCCTCACATTTGTACAAATAAAGCTGTCTGAAAACACACATCTCTGTCTGTCTGTCTGTGTCTGTCTGTCTGTCACTTCCAGCTGAGCACTGAGCTCTTCGTCTGGAAAAAGCCGCAGATAATCCTTCCATGACCTGTCCGTGCTGGAAAGCTCGAGAGACTGCGCAGGAGAGCGAGAGCAGAAAAGATTCTGAGCACCTGAAATTCGCATCCAGGTAATTTAACTTTAAATTAGTTTAATAATGGGCGACCGGAGGTCCACCTCTCCCGGGCCCAGTTTGGACCTGATGAACTTTGACTCGGTGGATGCACAGAGGAGTCCGTATGTTTTAACGAGCCCCCGCTCGCTTCAGTCCTGCGCACGACTCGGTGCCAAACCTGTTGCACTTCTGATTAAATCCCTGAACGAGTTGATTGCTGAACAGAGGGACGCGCCCTTTGAGGCGGTGAGGGTTATGCATGAGTCCTACGAAAAGGAGAGGAAGAAGCTTTTACGAATGTGCCGGGAGGAGAGGGAGAAGATTATGCAGGCGGCAGAAGATGGGTGTCCAGGAAGTAAAGCCTCAGACCTGCAAGTGGAGCCTGAGACCAAACTGAAAGATCACCATGGGCCCATCCCATATGCAGATCTGTGCATTAAAGGGAAATCTATGAGCAGGTCATCCTGTCCAGACAGGAGCACAGTGTGCAGCTTCAGCCTGGGAGACCTCAGGCACTCCATAGCGACTGAGATGAAACTGGAGAGGCTCACCAAGGACATCAGGAAGGAGATGTGTGTCACTGTGTCAGAGAGAGACCGCAAGATAGCAGCTCTCATGCTGGTGAAGCACCAGGAGGAGCAGGAATCCCTGAAGCTCCGTCAACAAGAGGAAGAGGAGAGGCAGGAGGCCCGCAGGCAGGAGGAGGCCATGCATGCTCAGGCAGAGAAAAGGCGGAGGAAGAAACTTATGCAGAGTATGCAACACTGGCACGAGGAGCTGGAGGCCCGCAGGAGGCTGAGGGAGCGACAGGAGAGAGAGAAATCAGGGCAACTTGAGCAGGAGGGGCTTCTGCAGGAAGACAGGTGGAAGAGGCTGAAAGAGGAGGTGGAGGAACAACGCAGAGAAAAGATAGAGGCTGCTCAGAAAGAGGCAGAGGAGCGCAAACGCTACCAGGAGAAGCTGCTAAGAGAGAAGGAGGAGGTGAAGGAAAGGGAGCGAGAGAAGGAGAGGCAGTTAGCGGAGGAGAGGGAGCAGAAGGCCAGGAGGAGAAAGGTGGTGCAGGAGAGGAAGGAGAAGAAGAGGCTGGAGGAGGAGAATCGCAGGGAGTTGCTACGACACATCCTGCTCAAACAGAAGGTAGAGCAACAGGTGCAGGAAGAGGAGGTGAAGATGAGGAGCATGCTCGAGAAAAAGCTGCAGCACACCTGCGAGAAACACGCCCAGCTTGTGGAGGCACGGCTGAAGGAGCTGCAAGAGCGAGCCGCACGGGAGGAGGAGCACATTCAGAGAGCGAGGCTGAGGGCCAAGCTGCAGAGTTTCCAGCAGCTCACGCACAAGCAGATCCTGGTCCAGCTGAGCCAGAAGCGCATGGAGAGAGCCGCACTGCACGCCTCGACCCAGCACAGGGTCAGAGCTCAGCAGACACACCAATACAACAAACACAGGCAGCTCTGCCACCGGAGGCTCATAGAGAGGCTGCACAGAGAGGAGGAGGCCATGAGGAAGGTGAGAGAGAGCTGCATCACCATGAAGGAGTGGAGGAGGGAGAGACTGCAGAGACAGCGGGAGCAGATACAGGAGGAGGCGCACAGGCTGGCTCGGGCCTCCTTTCTCATGAGGGAGAGAGTGAGGCAGCAGACGCACAGTCGAACCTTTGATCAGATGGCTCTGGAGGCTCAGCTGACTGCCTACATGAGCCGTGTGAAACTGTGACAGAAATGAAGACTCTCCACATCTGAACCTCCTCTCAGGCTCCAGCACAGTTCAGGCATTCATTAACTCATCCAGAGCTGCCCAGAATAGTAGCTGCATTAAAATAAATGAGTTCAGAGAGGAGTAAATCTCTCCTATCAGCAATCTAGGAATGCAGCAGCGTAGGGCGTGCCATATAAGTATGGGAGTGTAATGACTCACAAAGTCACAGATTCATTTTGTACAAGGGGTCTATGAGATTATGCCACACATTTACTATTTGAAAAGTTTACAATGACATTTGAATGTATAAAAGTTTAGAATTAAATTGGAGGTAACCTTGTAGGGGTTTGCCATCAGGACAGGGATTGTGTTAATCATCATGTAAACCCTGTGATTTCTCTGTGAGCCCCTCGGGTGGGAAAACAGGTTGTGACCAAAGCTTCCATATATGGTAACAGAAAACATCTCTGCCCTGTGAGCCACAGCACTGCATTATTTACATACAGATAGACAGATAAAGACGACGCGTGTGATGTTTTTATTTGTTACAACCCATGCATGGAATCCCTTTGTGATACAGCATGACACAATGTAGTCCTACACCCGTACGATGGTTGGATGTGTGAAGGATCAGCCTGAGGAAAGTTGACTGCAGACCAGAGAGTGAAGAATTAAATTGTTGGCTTGTAGCCATCAGGGTGCTTGAAGGTTGACATCAGTGTTTTTAATTTGATACGAGCCACCATTAACAGCCAGAGGAGTGCAGATAAGAGGAATTATGGGAAAGTTCAGGGAGGTTGTGGACGAGGATGATGAGGCCAGACTGATGGTTAACAGTGTTGTCCTCTGACTTTGGTCAGTTTTACTATATCGCCCTATATGTCTCACTAGAGGCATTTTAATGCTTTTAATGTTTACTATGTAATAAGTAGAGAGAATAGAGGGACAGTTCATTTTTGTGTGCATGTATGAGGTACTTTAATAAGTAAACAGAAGTCAGACATAGAGCAAAGCACTGTTGTGGACAGGGTCAGCAGAACAACGTGTTTTAGCCACATAAAAGAAGCCCACCTTAAAAAAATCAATATCCATTTAACTGTACGCTATAACTTACAAATTCCCACCTCTTTACCTTGATGCCAGATCTGCAGCATAATACGCTGTGCATGGCACAGTTGGGCTTAGGCGTAGGAACATTGAGAACATCAAGTTCTATGGTTGAGACAATGTAGCACCATGGGAAAGGGCTGTCTGACAGCAAGGTAAGGTGGTGAGAATATGTTATTTATGGCATACACTTAAAGGGAAATTGTCCACAAC
Source organism: Protonibea diacanthus (assembly GCA_028641955.1). NCBI lineage: Eukaryota > Metazoa > Chordata > Actinopteri > Sciaenidae > Protonibea > Protonibea diacanthus. The sequence continues at coordinate 16,143,074 of CM053989.1, forward strand.
AGTGTTCCACGCCAGGACTTCTGTTTACTTCTCCAAACCTGGAGCATGTCTGTTGTAGACAACACACTGAGCATGCGTAATGTCATACTTCAAAAATCCTGAACTATCCCTTCAAGTGAAAGCAGAACCATAGTTGGACTCAAATTAAATAAAAATTGTAAACATAGAGTAAAAACATGAACTATATAACTATAAAGCAGTGTTGAATTTGGTGCTTTGATGATTTCTTTATAGTATTTGAATGTTGTATTACTGTGCATCTTAATTAATAAATCATACTTCAAAGTGTGACATCTTGTTTCCATATCTGTGTTTAAAACTGGCCTGTTTCTACCAAGCACACCCAAGTCCAGCTCTGCGGGCCAGCTGATGACAGAAAGGTGCCATGTGACACTTTTGTCATTAAAAATGAATTAGTATCAGATAGTTTACGACTGCATCACAAACTAAAAGGAGGACTAAAAACAGCGAGACATTAAACAGTGGAATAACCATCATAACATGAGCAGACACATTTTTATTTCACGCAGACTTCTGCGCGTGCTAGACAAGGAACTGGAAGAGAAAGAGAAACAGATTAATGACCCTGATTCTTAAATCAGGATGTAAAAGTCACAGTACCTTGTGTCTGACTCACATGTTCAACAGGCATAAAGAGCTGCTGGACAGTCTACATATAACAAATATACCATATATACATATCAAACTATAGAACTACAAAAGTGTCACTTCCTGTCTCTTGGTCAAACTGCATTATTGCACATTAATAGACTGAAAGTCTGGACCTGTTTTCAAGTTCAGGGCTGAAAAACAAATAAAAGAAGAAACTTAAAACCACACCTTTGTTTTGTAAGAGACAGTATCGGATTATTTCATTCTTCCTGTAAAATGATCCAGTTACGGAGACATGAACATGCCATATCCTCCATATCTTTGCCTTGCATTATAAAAGGACCACAAAAAAAGAGTGAAGTAAATGAGAACTGGTAAAAAAAATTCTACCCTTTTTCTCAGTCCAACAAGGACAATATATGCTATCAGATTCTTTGTACACACTGGAGAGCAATTGTGACACACAAACAATAGCTGGAGCAAGGTAAACTCTATTCAAAGGTTCATTCTGTCTACTCCATCGCTGAGCCATCTGGGTAGTTTACACTCTATCTATTCGACATAATCTTAGTTTTGGCATGGCGCGTTTCCACTAAACTGACGTTTCTCAGTCATCCTGCAGCCCAAGAGCCAGCACCAACGGAAGCCCAACCCCGAGGATGAAGGTGAGGCTCTCCAGGAGCCCCAGATGTCGCTGATGGTGGTGGTGGTGGTGTGGTTGCTCATGTTCAGTATTCTGCTGGAGGTCAGAAGAGGTTTGGCCTGTCCTGCTGCTGATCTCTGGGAGAATGTGCACTGTGGCCACGTAGAGGAAAGTCCCTGCCGAGAAGAGCATTCCCACACCTGTCGCGCTAAGCTGGCTCTGAGATGAGCTGCCCGACTGCAGACACAAACACATCCAGTGAGATAATACCGAACCACCAGCTGAAACTGTGTAATCAGACGCAACATGGCTGACGTGTGCTTTCTTACTGCGTGTAATATGAAGTAAGTTGTGATGGCAACTATAGGTGCTGCAGCTGAAAAGGCCAGTAAATGTCCCATGATGTACTTCCTGTCGAGGCCTGCGTGCATCAGAAAGGAGACCAAACCAAAAGCTGCCGGCGCCTAGGAGATAATAAGGATTGTAGTAAGGTCTTATTATCAGCTTTGTTACATCATGTTTGTGACCACTACTGCTGTACAATAATTAGCGCTCACCTTGTGTAGAATCACAGCAAAAAATACTATCACTTGCACTGACACTTGCCCCGTGGCCACAGCTGCACCCAGAGCAAATCCATCAGCTATATGTAAACAAAGAAGAATCTTATTAATGGTCACAGAAATCTACTTCTTTAGTGCATGTTTGTGTTTCTATAATATTGCAGCCTGATGGATGAGCCTGCTTCGACATATTACCCATGCTCCCCCTGGGCTGTGCTAGTCTACAGCAGACAAACATTGAAGGGATCACATGCTGAGTCACATGAGGAAATGAACAGCTCCAATGCTTTGTTGGAAATTTTCTATGCCTGTGGCCTGGAATTTCTAAAAGATATCTTACGTACCTTGGGATAGCATATCAACACAACATCAGTAAAAATATACAGTATGTGTTGTGCTGTATAGGTACCTGCCGCGTGAATAACAAGCCCCAAAGTCGCAGTGATGCCGGCACTGTTCGCCTGATCTGAAATGAGACACATCATGGTGAGAAATAATTTTAAAAAAGATGTGTGTGGAGGTGACATTCTGTAAAATGAAGCTGGTGTCAAGAGTTCTGCCAACTTGCCCCGCATGGAAAAGTAACTTCCAATCTGATCCACCACAAACATGAGGGTAAACCCGAAAGTTAAAGCCACGCCGATGAAGAACTGAGGTGGAGAGCCTCCCTCCGTGGACGTAGCATTTTTCTCACTGGCATTCTGGCTCAGTTGCACATTAGAGGAGGAGGAGGATGCTGAGGAGAAAAGATGAAGGACGGGGAGAGCTTTTGATCAAATCCAAATAAAGGAACAAAAAGGCTGAGCGGCACACATTTAGAGAGCTGAGCCTGCTTTCATCCCCATGTGTTTCATCTCAAGGGGTTTACAATCAAACACAGGTGTAGGTTTTGGTGGGTGAGGGTGATGGTGTTTGTGTGTGATCAGACAGCGAAAAGATCAAACTGGTGATGTTTGTATTTAGAGTTTGCTCACCACTCCATGACTTTTCCAGCAAGCCCACTCCTTCAGGGATGACTATTGACAGCGCTGTCCCGCACAGGAGTCCTGCACCGAGGATGGAGACAAACTGGAGGCTTTTCTGCGGGGTGGACACATGATTTCAGCTGATCTATGGGATTCTTTCTCCCACAGTGATTTTCGTGACGGACAAAACAGCTGGAGTGATTTCTCACACCGCTATGACCAAAAGCAAATAATGCTGCAGTGAGGCTCAGTCATGGAGACAAATCCACAAGATCCGCGGGTTTTAAGTTTAGGTGTTTGGATTGTTAATTATTGCTGCATCGTGACTAAATAATTAATAACAAAAGAGAGCACACACTTACCTCAGTGAGTCTGAACAACAGTGGGATGAATCCAAGTATAAAAGAGCCCACAAACATCGCAACAGATATAAAAGTGATAGTCAACCCGCCGTCCATGACGAACACTGCTTCTTCTTCCTCACACAAGTGTTAAAAAAAAAGATAAATTATATTTGAGCGTCAGATCCTGTTCAGAGCCGACACTCTGCCCTCATTGTGTGGTTGGATTTCATTTGTTGGATCATGAAACACTTGAAGTGCCATTCCACGTCGCGCCTCGGTTTTGCGTGCTCTTTAGCACCGCAGCAGCAGCACGTCCCTCCCGACCAGCAGCACCCAGTGTCGGACACCGAGAACTGCAGCCACCCTCCCGCCCCCACGTCAAACCTCTGGCCCTCCAATCAGCTGCTTCCATTCACGTGTTACCCAACATAAAAAAAAAAAAAAAACAACACAGGTCAACTTCAGGTTAAAGTTCTTATTTTCAGTGAATTATCGTAGTACTTTACAGCTTCAGATCTCTGGAGATAAAACGCATAGAAAGCAGTGTGTGTTTGTGGTTAGAATAATACAATCATTTTCATGTTTCCTCTGAGTAACGTGTTCAGACTCAAGCCTGAGCAAATTGTGTGTTAGTGTGAAGGACTAATATTAAAAAGGTTTGTGGTGTAGACGCACCAAACCAGAAAACAAGTAGACATTAAGGTGTTTGTGTCAAATTCATACCACATATTATTATGTGTCCACACTGGGAGAGTGCTTAGTAAATACATGCTGCTACTAAATACTGTTCTCGCACAATACAATGCATGAAGGAAATGGAAGCACTGCTCCCAACTGGAACACAAAATAAAATAAATGAAAACTGAACATACTGACGTGGTTTTGTGATTTTTCTTTGGCAGTTTGATTGACATCTGATGTTGGATGTGGCGTTCCTGTAATAGTGTTAAGAGTGTGTTGTTTGTTTTGTGTACCACTGAAACAGTAGACCTTGAAAATAGTGTTGTATAGAATTAGTATAAATTAGCTATTGCATTAAAAGTCAAAAGTGAGTCAAAGTGGCTCTCTCGTTAGACACCAGGAGCTATTACCAGAGCCATCCCAGACCAAACAAGACTGTAGCAGCAAAAAAGTGTATTGGATAAAATGGCACTTTTTTGCGGAATAATATCTTTGAAGAGTTTCATATTGTTGTTTCAAGTGACTATATGAGACTACAATTAAAAATAAACTCTTAAAGTGGACAAACTTGATTAAATACAGATTTATTGTTCAAAGAGCTAGGGGGGAAAGTACAGATATATATACAGTATATATCTGTTGTACAGACGGCCCTTTGGAAAGAATAATAAAATGAGACTGTCAAATGATGACATCTGCTATTGTTATTCTTCCTATCTAGAAAATGTAAAACTAAAAAAAAATTAAAAAAAAAAAGAAAAGAAAAAGGCAAAGCACACGAAAACATAAGTCTAGTTGTGCGCAGTTTTTGAGACGCAGACACGTGTTACTACCCATTCTGAATACATTGTAGAAACAAGCTGAGAACTTCCATTAGAGGGTGCTTGACTGTTTACAAAACAAACAATCCATTTATTTCCAGTGATTCCTGCTGTCCATACAGACCTTATGAAGAGAACTTAAAATAAAGGTTTCCTTGCACAAGAACATAGCACATTTTAGCACAAGACTACTGGAAAACATTGCGATCTTCAGACTGACAAATGTAGATCTGTATTCAAATGAAATGCCTTTACATGGGAATGAACACCAGGTTTTGTCATAGTATAAAATGTACAATTTCTGGTTAGCTAGTGAACTGTTCTTTGCGGAATTAACCTACATTCAGCGTTTAAGCACTGGAGTTGTTAGACAAGATGACATGACTTGAAGCGTCTCCTTCAGACCTGGACAGTATATGTTATTTTGACAGGACACATTCAGAGAGTTCAAGACATCTCAGAGGTATAAAAAAAAAAAAAGAAATGAAGAGGTATAAAATATAAAAATCACTTTATCATGACTAGAAGAGCACAAGACTCAGTGGTGTCAAACAATTCTCTTGTTAGTACCATAATAATATACCCATATGTGGTGCTAATATACCCATGGACAAATTATGGATTATCATGCATGCCCTTCTCTGTCAATCATTTAAGTGAAAGTAAGATTAGTGCACATTTCCCACAATGGTTCTCTGAGCAGCTGGATAACATTATGGTCCAATAATCACAGTAATAATTGGTCCATAGTGGCAGACTGTAGTGGTACGGTGTCTGCAGCACTGCCTTACTATACCAACAATCTTTGTGTTTAATGGGGCAGTTTATACTGTTGACTTGACTACGGAGGAAGACGACAGAAACAAGACGCGTGATAAATCCTGAGTAAGGTCGTAGCTGTGTGGGAGCTGTGTTTCACATTATAATTTGTTACTTGACGTTTGTGTTGTTAATGTGTGTATTTCTGTCCTCCTGATACCTGAAAAGAAGCTGCTTAATATGGCTGAGGCAGATCAGGAATATGTTAAACATTTAACCTGCGTGTTTCACAATCACGTGTGGAGTACATTACTAATGGTCTGGCAGAGGTCTTACAAAGCTAGTAACTGGATCTGCAAATGAAAACATACAATTGTGGGGAGATGATTACTTTATAACAACTCATAGAAGTAACATAATGAAGACATTGTCCACTTCCATTTTGTTTTCAGTGGTTTAGGGCATAACAGTGTTCATTTGCATAAGGTTAAGGTTTAAATGAGTGATTATAAATAGACCTGGACCTCATCCACTGGTATAACTCGAGTGGCCTTGCCTAAGATTTGATATGCTATCACAAAATTGCGTAATTTGACTTAAACAATCTACAACTCGGCACTGAGTGCTGGCAAATGGGAAACTGTAACAATGACCACTGGAACTTACAATATGCTACCTACATGATGAAGTGTTACACTGATGACCTGACAGAGGCCTGAGTGATATATTTTATCTCATTCGTAAAACAGTAGCCACCTAAACTGAATGCTAGATTCAAAATCCCTACATGAAGACGTAAACATATGAACAAAAACATACAAATGAAAACAGATAAAGAGGACCAGTTATGATGAGTATCATGTGAAACTGACCCAGAAAAACCTCAAAAGGCCTTTCTCTCCATCCTCTGAGCAACACAAAAGGATCAGCAGGCTCCTGGCCTTCAGTCCTCCTGCAGCAGCCATGCAAGGACTTCCCTCTACTGGGGGGCAGCATCAGTAGCAGCAGTCCAACACCAAGTCCCAACAAAGGCTCAGAGACTGAACGCCGAAAGACCATCAGTGTAGTGTGCCAAGACAGAGATTCATCTTCTTCCACAGTTTAGGGGTATATTGCGCTTGATAGCATTTAAAATTCAATGCCTACAAATAAATACCACGTCAGAAAAGGCTATTTTATACATTTTTGTAGTCATACAGTGTCAAAGCATCCAGGAGTGTTAGTAGCGATGATTTTTTTTTCTCTTTTCTTTTGAAAGGCTTTTATGGAATTGGAAGAACCATTTTAAGAACATTACATCGGCACACACCAAGCTATCCGGTGGTGTGTTCTCTTCTCGTGCCAGCCGCTTATTCAGGAGAAGCATCTAGAGTAGTGCAGACAATTAGAGATGCTGGCCAAGGATTACAGATAAATCCTGCCACCCTTTGTACTTGAAGGCATGCTGTACTACAGTACCTTAGTGAAACTCGAGCTTATAGGACAGATCCTCTCTTTCAAGTGCAATAATGTTAAGGAAATACAGAAAGAACATCACTCCCCTAACAAGACAAGGCAAAGTATTCTTCATTTGTGCATTAGTGTCTTTCTTTCACGGGTCCTTATGCAGTGTCCGGGGGTGTGCCTCAGCTATGTCGGAGCAGAAGGATGTTGCTGCCCTTGCATTGTCAGAGTAGATTCCCTCTGCAGGTATAGACAGAAGATGTTTGATGAGACCCAGTGAAGGGTCCCTGAGCGACAATCCATTTAATCCTTAGTAGACAGTGTGCTTATGTTAGTGTAAAGTCCCTCTGCGGAGGTTGAGATGCTTTGGAGAACTGTTGTTTCAGTTCCTGGTTTAATTCACATATTCAGTGCACTCCTCAAGTTAAACTTAGGGGATTTTTTTTCTGTTCCAAGTAGTGTCAGTGCCGCACTTCATTATCAATGAGGCTGTCCTCACCAGACTGGAAGTCCTCATTCAGGCCATTTTCCACATTGATTATTTCCTCGTCCTGCGAGGACCCCTGGCCGTCATCCTCGCCACTCCCTGAACCAGCCTCCTCTGAATTTGGGTCTTGGAGTACCTGAGCAATGTACATTTGCTGTGGGGAGGAAAATGAAACACAATGAGTCAATCCTCAAAACTAATATTGTCTTATGAAGTCTATCATGCTTTGCACTTGTGCTAGGTTGTCTGCCTATTAAGGGTAAACTAGGACTCTCAATGCTAATCATTTCTTTTCATAACATATTGTTAGACAAGAAGCATGTTGATGACATTCTCTCTTTATATAAAGGAAACACGACTGAAGAGACTGAATATTTGAAATCCAAAATTAATTATAATGAAAACACAAACATTTCTTTAATAGCAGATACAAGGCTTCTATACACACTACAACAGTTTACCTCAAAGTCATTTTAAGTTATAAAACAGAAAAATTGATTCATGGTTGTCTAAAATATCTAATAAACTGTACCATGCTGGATTTCCTCAAGATACAAAGACAGAAACCTCTATCTTTTTGCTACATCCTTATTTATACTCAATATGAGTAAAAATCAGGTTTGTGCTCTTGATTTCTTCCCCATGTTTCTGCTGAATTGGGTCCTAGGTTGGGTTGTCATGTCATCATTAAAATGTCAAATTGTATTTGTTAGGTCAAACAGATTAACAACAGACCCTGTGGTCAATCTTTGACTAAATAGTAAATACTAAATACAGTTTCACTGCAACTTCAACTACTTTTACTATTGAAAGCTTTAGCAGTATGTTCCATCTATTACTACTGTTAAAAAATAAACCTGACTGAACACATACTGTTGCCTTGTTGGTGGCAGAAGCTCTTACTGGACGGCCATTCTCCAACCCGTCCACTTCCTGGGTGTCAATCTAGGACAGAAAACACGTATTTAACACAAGCAGCTGAGTATAATACTCATCTGAAATACTGACAAATTGAGAAAAAAAAACAAACACACACACACACAGAAAACACAATTAATATGCATACAAGGGTGACTATCATGTTACCTTGTAGTTGTGAGCACTAAGATATTTAAAATGTCCGAAGCAGACGTGAGAGAGGCAGATAATGATTGTGATGATCAAAACTATGAACGTGAACATGGACGTTGCGGCTGAAAACCCTGGGGGGAGGAAAAAGCAGAGGGACATTTGTGTTAACAGGTGCTTGTGCTTTATAATGCTTCAGACCGAAGTGGCAGATGTACTGTAATTAAATTTGGGCATGTGCTAGGACATTAGTGGCCTGTAGATGGAGCCCTCATCTTACCCGAGCGAACAGTGGAGAAGAACAGAAGCCAAAAGAGACAGAGAATAGGAGCGGCCACCACTTGGTTAACGGCACCAGAATGGATCTTCTTGTCCAGTTTGGATGGCAGATAAGCGTAGTACATGTTATACCTGTCTGCTAAGTGTTTCAACAGCATGTACATCAGCCCTGCACAGAGAAGGGAGATAAAACAATTAGTGGAACTAATCCAGTTAGGCCTGTTGATAAGCTTCCGTGTAAAGACCAGAAACACTAAATGCTCCCTGCCCTCTGTATGTTTACCCTTCAGTTATTTAATAAGCACAGTATCTTGATGCGAAACAGGAAGGACCTGGCAGAACTCACCAAAAGGAACGATGATTGGGCAGGTGATGCTGTAGGTCATAACCACGGTGAAGACACACATCATCCAGGCGTATGCTGCCCCGAACTGGAACTCATAGGCTTGGTGCTATGGAGACACAATAATACTATATTAAACTCTTCCACTTCAGTCCTCCCTATAAAAAATATTTTGTCTTTTTTAGGGGGGGGTCAGGGGATCATTAGGGGGAGACAGCAGGTTAACTGTATATACCACACAGAAGTAGTACACATCATCTGAAAGCAGGGAACCAGAATTTGAGATGCACCAGAGCAATGTGTGTCACCACAGAAAAAATGCTGTGATTTGATATCAAAAACTTTTGACATTTGGAACTTCTGTAAGAACTGCATTTTGGGCAGTTGGACTGGGAGCACTTCCCTTCTCAAAACTGCAAAAAAAACCCAACCTTATTGTCAACATACTTTGAAAAGCTGTACTTCCTCTGAATGCCCTAGTTTGTGGCTGTACTGTTTCACGAGGCTGTGATTATCCTAGATGTCACAATAGGTCATTTTTTACGTTGAGATCAAGTTTCCAAAAAATGGACTCACTACAACGAACTGTCTACTATGGGGACTAAGATGAACACAGGAGTACAACTGGGCTCACTGAATCAAACATTGAGTCTCAGCGTTGCAGTCGTACACAATTCATGCAATTCCAACACTGTTTAGGATCCCAGTATACAGAAGTATCCATATATATTAGGCTAAATCAAGACATTTATATTGTAAATGTCTTAAAGGGGAGACATTTGGGTACCCACAGAACCCATTTTCATTCAGATAACTTGAGGTGAGAGGTTGTGGGACTCCTTTGAAAATGGCCATGTCAGTTTTTAAAATGCTAAAGTTTTGCCAAACTTTGGAGTGCTATTTAACACCCTTCTTAACAAACTAACTTAAAGACTTAAAGAAAATTCAAACATCCTAATTTCAATATCTTCATCATGTGAAGCTGATTTACACAAAAGGAAATGGTAAAGATCCCCATTTATTATGTACTTTAAGATGGCATTCAATTTTAGCTGCTTAACTGGCATGACAACAAAACAACAAAACTATTTATCCTCCTTTCAGTTTTACAGCAGATGTTCATGTCAGAGATAAATTATACTCACTAATTCTTAAACTTAACAATCACCATAGATAATTTCAATTTGGTAAGCAGGGGACACACTAACCCTCTTGACATTCCTCCTATCTGCTGCAGAGCGTGCCAAGCAGAGGCGGATCATGTACATAAGTAGACCAGGGATCCTCAGCAGGTCCATGGCATTACCAATGAATGCAGACGCAATGACATAGTTCACGAAGAAGGCTCCGTTGTCAGGAAGGAACACACACCTCAAGAGAAAGGGAAAAAAAGTCAGACTCACATTCAAGTCTGAAAATGTATTTTTACACAAGCCAAGTTCAATTAGGAATGAGATCTGGTTGGGAATTAAGTTTAACATAATTGTTTTTTCACAATATATTTTACAAGTTACGGCAAGTTATGGGCTGTTTAAGCTGTATATTTAAACATGTCACCCTGCTCTGCTTTTCTGAGCGCTACAGAGCTGTATGGAATGTCCATTAAGTTATTCTACTTACTCAAATCTCACTGACACCTCTGCCAAGAAACTTTTGTCAAAAAGCCAACGGAAGAAAAGATCCAGACTGCAAAGACATGATATAATACATGATATAATAAGTAATGATGATGATAATGATAAATAATGATATATTAATAATTTAATATAGAGGCTGACATAATAAATGAATGTATGGCTTCATATCTCATTGTGTAGCAGGGCACATACCTGCTTAGTCCAAGGGAGGGCAGCAACAGGACCATGAAGATCAAGAATGTGTAGCATTTATGCATTGTGGTCCTGTTCTCTCCTGACCTGTAAAGGCCAAAGGAAGCATTTACACATGTATATACATAGATACAGAAACAAACTCAAACAACTGAAATCTGAAATAGGAAAAAAGACAACATGACTGTGAATATGACTGCAGAAAGCGTTAACCATACCGGGTCCAGTGGGCTTCGAAGAAAGCAGAGTAGTAGACAATGGTAGGAAGTAAGGCAGAGAAGGACCACAGAAGGAGGGTGGGGAAGAACTGGGTAATGATTGGATTCTGGAAGACAGATCAGAGAGATATGTTGTGTCAAGAAATTGAGTAGTGAATTCCTGTGCCTCTGTGACAGCATGAAGATACTTGGAGCTGAACACTCACAGCAGTGTGGCAGTGATCAAGATGCCTGGAATCAGACAGGAAGCACCTTTAAAATTTCCAACACTCACATTTAGGTACTCCACTGGTTTGGTAACATTGAACTTGTCCATGGTGGAGATGATGATGGCTGGGGTGGTGAGGAAGAAGAGGAGGAGGAAGAGGACAATGTTGATGATAAAACAGCGGATCCACCAGGAGAATCCTCCCACTGACAGATGCTCCCTGTGGGAAAAAAGGTTATGTAGCGGTTAGACTGACACTGGGCGATGACCTGCAGTTATGGACACAGCTGGCCAGTAAATTGATACTGCAGCTCAAAATCCAGCTTGTCATCTGGAGTGAGAAAGTCTCTTCAAAGTGGACTGAAGTCTAGTTATTCCTCAGCATCATATCAACAGCAAAACAACAAGTCTGTGTTTATAGAATTCCCTTTGGATATTTGCAATTAAGTGCTATTGTTCTGTCAAAATGAAACCACCCTTATAAATCATTGCAGTTATGTAATAGATAATAATAAAAACAGACAGACTACATGACCTGAATGGGTTCTTACCAGTAGACATTTTGTGGATCAGGGGCATAGCTGACCGTCCAGTTGTTTGAGTGGAGTTTGCCGCTGAATTGAGAGTTCTTGGGCTCCCGACGACAGTGACAGCCATGACACTTGCAAGCATTAAAGTCTTTCAAGATTCTGAAAAGAGCCAACCAGCCAAGCAAAGAACAGACATTACAGTGGGTTAAGAGCTAAATAATCAGTAAATTTAAAACAAATGTCACAGGTACGCATTCACAAATGTTACTAAATGTACTTACATGGCGGTTATGGACTCATTCTGGAAGGTGACAAAAGCCATTCCTAAGGGCTTCCTGTTGACCTTCTCCCTCTCCTTCCTGTAGTCATCTTTTAGTTGTGCCTCCAGCTTGGTATAGTAGCCCACTGCCTCTTCCTTTGAAGGACATGCAAATCTAAGTCAGTCTGTTTTTAGATGTCATAACTGCATAAATGACACTACACTGATTGAATGAGGAAACTGCTTTTAAGTTGGCCACTGTAGCTAGTGATGATCAGAGTCAGTTGGATTTGTGTTATGGGTGGAATTATAGCTTTAGTAAATGATTTATTATTTATATAGTCATTATATTTATGCTAATCTGTTTTCCTCATCCAACCATTTAGCATGTGTCACATACATGCTAAGCAATTTGTAAGCACAAGGAGCATTGCGACATTCAGACTACAATGTGCAAAACTGTGTTCAGATACAGTTAATTAATAATGTGAAAATACATTTTTTACTGGCTACTCTATGAACAGGTAACATCATGTTTCACTGTTTATGTTCCTTCCTGCTTAACCCTAATTCTCCAAATGAATCTATGATATCGATGATAGATGTCTCGTTTATCTTGCCCTCAAATATGCTGTTTGTATAGGGAATCTAATCTTGAGAACTGACTTCAGTGACTAAAGAAGGAAAATTCCTTCACGAGTATCAGCCTGTAAATAAGTATCAGGAGTGTTTTGTTTTGAGATAAAGCTATGTAGATATATCAGTGTGACCTGTTCGCAGCCTTTGATGATGCAACAGCAAAGGTGTCCACAGGGTTTTGGATTGATCATGGTGGTAATATGCTCCCTGGTCTGCTGGTCAATGAAGAATTTTTTGCTGCGCTCCGTCTTCTTCCTGCATGCAAAACATCAGCTGTGTCACGGGCGTGTTTCCATTCGAATGGATCACAAATTTCAACTGAATTCTTGAGTAATTCGGCAAAAGCAAATGCAACTGAATGTTTGTTTCTTCCCTCTACCACTATGAAAATATTAGGAGTGGGTTCACAAGATAAGCAGCAGGTGGTGCTAGTTCTAATCTGACATTACACAAGTACACCCCAAAAAGCTCTGAAAGGGCTAAACCCACACACAAACACTTGGTAGTTAAAGCATTGTCACCTCTCAGAGTTGAGATACATCAGTCTGGCCACATCGTAACAGATACGAGCTTCCAGTACAACGCAGTTCTCATATGCCTGCCTATGAAAGAAAGGCAGGGAGGAAGAAAATCAAGGACTGGAGAGTTTACAAAGCACACATGTAGACATACTGCAGTATTTGCACATTCTTTACACCAACAGAAAACTGTATTTATATGAGATATAATATAGTGGTGATAGGTAAGAATGCAACAGGCAGAAACAGTAAAAGTCTTTCAGCGTTTTTCTTTTAGTGAAAGCCCTACCCCTTTTTTTTGTACTGAAGCATGCGGGAGAGCAAAGATACGATTTTGGTTCATGCTCTTTAGTGCTGTAATAGTTTAGCCAAATAACCCCCCCCCCAGTCTTTGACCATCGTGACACATGACTTGCATGATCCTGCTCATCTGGCTCCTATTATGGACAATTACACATATAGGCCTTTCATTGTCTGATCCCAGTCATATGGGTCCAGACAAGACAGCTGCTTTTAACAGGAAAAGGCATGGCTCTCATACACCTTAATACAGTTACTGCACAGCTCACTGCCAGCGTTGACAGGAACAGGAGCAGGAGAGAGAGATTTTAACTGTGGGTGCAGTGTATGAGTAATCCTGAAAAGTGCTTACTCAAAGTGTTGCCTTATCTCAGACTCCTCTGCATATTTGGAGATTCCATTGACGAATAAAGTGCGTTTCACCTGCATGGACACGAAGACAGGGAAGTAATTACCAACCAGAATTCAGATGTACTGTGTGTGTATAAAACAGCCATTTTATGAAACATGCCACCCACAAGGTCGTCCTCCTTGTAGTGCATCTTGGAGGTATGTCGTCTCATGCTGTACACTGTCAGTAACAGGTAGAGAAATGCAAAGATAGTGTGGAGCCACAGTAGTGTATTTCTGGAAAATAAATGGCAAAGAGATTGACATTATATAATGGAGTCTAAACATAAGGTTTCAAATTACAGAATATAAAATACATGCATAATCAAGTGAGGGTATATGAATTACTCACTTTGCATCCAAATTTGCTATAGTGGTTCGCCCAAAACTATAGGCATCGTTTTCTGTAAAAAGAAAAAAATAAATAAATAAAATAAACAAGACAATCACTTGCCAGTCAACAGGAGTTCTACACACATGGAGCTTGTTATAGCTAACACATCAAAAAAATCAATAAAATCAATTCACTCAATAAAAGACTATTTCATTCAGTGTATTTACTTGGTACAAACTTGTACGTGTCTCAAAGTTTACACTTTTTTTGCAAGAAGAAAAAATAAAAACAACAACAAAAAAAATAACAACAAAAAACAATCGTGATGGTGATGACAGAATCATTTAGTCAAACACTGACAGTGAAACAGAAAATAAAAGAGCTATTCTCTAAATTTCTAAATTCCAAATGACTCACCAAGTAGGTTTCCCGAGAAGTTGACGGGCAAGATAATGCCCACAGAGAGCACGCCCACTACTACCAGCAGGCCAATGATGTGGCGCTGAAAGGACAAGTAATGCACTGCATCCTCGCCACACTTCTCCCTTATTTCTTCATCCCTACAGAGAGAACACAGCAACAAAGTCAACTACCACTTAAGAGCAATTCAGAACAGCGTTCCACTAGGTGTTTTTTATTTTCCAAAATGCCGTGAGCAAGTTGACTCACTTGATGCGGAAGATGGCCGTTAGCCAGGAGCAGAAGCCCTAAAAAAAAAAAAAAGAAAAGAAAAGAAAGAGAGCAGAGAACTGAAGGTGTTGTACCAGTTCTCACATATCATAGATGAGACACTATATTTCATCCTGTAAGAACACTGGCATACATACTGTGTCTCTCTGATCAATGTCCACAGAGCTGGAAACTGAAGTGAGGCGCTCATAGCGTTCTGGTGTATCTGATGTCAGGGCAGAGGCCACACTGTATGCAGAAAACACAACACATGGCATTTGCATGATGTTACACAACAACCTCCGCATCAACACGTACCATAAGGGGAGGAGGAGTGTTAGTTCTTTGTGTTGTGGGACAGTGGGATTACCATCAGTATGGAAAAGAAACACAAAACAAACACGCACAAAAAAAAAAAAAAACGTGGCCTGAAATGGGCTGAAGAGATTCACCCCTGTGTGTCCTGTGCGGGCTGAACACAGGATTTAGGCTGGTTAACCAGTCAACCACATGAACAATCTCTGCAGCCACATTTCAGGCAGCATTAGGAGTACAGAGCCTACTTTACACAGGTTGAGTACACCATCACTGTCAGAGGAAAGGTTGTGATAAAACGTTAGAAGGCTAAACTCTGCAGAAAAGAGCATACAGACGAAACAACACAAACGCTGCGATCATTAAGTGGCAGATTGGTGGAGTTTGTCCAGCAGAGCTATTGATCCTCTCGATTACAGAACAACATAAAGTCCTTACACGCTATACAAATCTGATTGTGCACACCAGGCAGGTCATTCCAGGTGAATTTATACATAACTGGAAAGTATGAGGAAGACCTGGGCTCTGCTGGAATTTTAACATTGGTTCAGTGTTCCGCACTACATGAAAAGATGACGTCAGACAGGGCTCTAAGAGATCACTAATGGAACGAGGGGAGAGCCTGCGGTGGTAATCCACCGCCAGTCCTCCTCTCGCACATTCCTGTGAGAAGTCGGAATGGCTCATCTCAGCTCTAGTAGACAGGATATACAGGAAGTGCACCATGTTAGGGCCTGTCTATGAACAGCAGCAGCTTGGGGAAGCATTACCTCTCCCTGTAAGCATCCTGTCTGTGCAGCTCAGGCGGCGCACTCACAGAGGAGAAGTCCATGCTTCATAAAGAGGTCAATACACAGATTAGCACACACAGATCTGATTAGGACAGTGAGAGAGGACAGGGACACCCAACAGCAGAAATACGAGAGTGACAAGGAGGGGGAGCATAATTAGGAGCCTGGCACTGGGAAACGCCTGGAGGAGGAGGAGGGGGAAAAAAACCCATCAAGAGTGAAACACAGGCTGAAACCCACAGCGGCCTGGGCAGAGTGGACAAGAGTTATGAGTTAGGTTAACTACAGAGAGGGGAAAGGAGAGAAGAAAACGGCAGAGAGGCTACAATTATGAGAGATAACATACTATTCCCGATCATCCAGGCGACTGTATCGCTGATCCATTCTTCTGCTGAAAAGAGAAGCAAAACAAAGCCATTCAGCTTAATTAAAAGGAAATGACTCTGTTGGCCAGTAAGAGTGCTGGTTCAGAGACAAACTGGTGGAGCATATCACACCACAGGCATACCAATGAAGGTTTCTGTTCGTTCTACATTATCCAGGCATGTAAATCAATTTATGGCCTGCAGTATGATAACACTCATTCATCTTAGTTGAGAGTCTTGGCTTGTGTAGCTGAGACAAAAAAACAGACACTATTTACATCCCAGTTCTGATGATTAAGCAAGCTTCCCTTAACAAGAACTTAAAAGACAGACACTGATCTCAAGTCAGTGGTGTCATGAGACAACAAACTACATTTCCTGTCTGTTACAAAAGTGTCCCATGTTGCCGCCCCCCTCCCAACACACTGCAGCCCCATTTCTCTGCTGACACGCAGCTGCAAAAATAGTGAAGCTGCAAGATCACTCAAGCGCAGCGGGGGGATGTAGGTGATGGAGCACTGAGTCATGTACTGTCCAGGGTTCACAGTCAAAGATATCTGTAGCAATGATCTGATCTCCCTCTCTCCCCAACTCGATCGGTTCTCTTGTTTCACCTCACGGTGAAGCAGTTTGAAAAGGAGCAGTGAAAACAGTCCTTGTTGACGGGCGCCTCTTTGCTTCTATGACAATCATCATTATTCGATCAGTGCGCAGACATCAGTCTCAAATTATGCCGATATATCTGGCAGTATATCATAAACTAAACCACTGTCTGGATCTAAGCTCCATGGAACTATAGTCCACGGGGCTTAGACGCAGACAGTGGCTTCTAAGTAGTCTGGGAAATGGATCTGAATGGGCTTTCTAGCTCCAAGTGAACAAACTATGTCACAAGTGACAAAACATGACAATGTAGGAGTGCATTATGGCTATCAAAAGGGAAACTGCTGACACTGACTTCCTGTCTGGAATAACATCTCTGTAATGTCAGAAAACTACCACCACCCACAGAATGAACAGCGAGTGCCAAATACTGATAAAATGTGTCTTTCGACAGATTAATCAATAAGAGTCACCAGTCATAAACCCAGTGACACACTAACATAGGTAAACATTACATAGCCTGAAATAACGTCAGGGTCAATTATCAAGATGTTGAACTATGTTTGTCAATATTCTCTTGCAAGACCAATTCTTTTGTGCTTCACTGCTGATTGCAAATTGACATATAAGAGAGGGAGCAAAGTTCGGGTTAAAACACATTACAAAGTGACATTTCTGTGAAAGATGTGCAATATATTATTTCAGCTGGTAAAACATATTTTTGGAAGGCAACAGTTAAATTTAGACAACAGTATCTAAAAAATATTAATTATAACCTCTAAGGTGTATTAAACACTTGTTACATGAGAGGTTTTGCCGTTAGCATATCAAATTTCAACCACAGTTGATATGTCAGTGCATGTTGGCCATGATTTTACACTCTAAGTCAGAGAGGTTTGGTACTGGACCTTCCCGTCTGGACCAATGTGTTTGAATTACCTGTCAGCGTC
Organism: Protonibea diacanthus; assembly: GCA_028641955.1. NCBI lineage: Eukaryota > Metazoa > Chordata > Actinopteri > Sciaenidae > Protonibea > Protonibea diacanthus. The sequence continues at coordinate 16,161,000 of CM053989.1, forward strand.
AGTCACCAGAGCCAGACGCCCATAGTCCCATGCTACTTTTCTCAAGAAGGAGAACACAAACAGCAGCCCCTAGAAGTACAAAACAGTGGCTGTAAACACCTCTAGTCCCTTTATTTACATTACAGAGACCTAAGAAAAAAAAAGTTACATAACTGCTTGAATTTTGAGGGTTAAGAAGAAAACAGAAAAACAGAAGGACTGCAAATGGAACTCATCAGCTGTAGTAACTGGGCATTCCCATTTGGGACTCACCAAGAAGCACATAAAGTCAAGGGCAAGGACAGTAGGCACTCCACCGAAAGGCAAGCCTTGGAGCACTGTACTGCGAATTCGGGCCGTGTAACAATAATCCTTGGAGGTGGAATTGGGCTGCAACGTCGGGCAGCCCGCTGAATTGGAGCATGCTTGCCCCCCCATGGCGCCCATAATTAATATCAAAACTCTGTGCATCACTCACTGCAGCATGTTGACAACCTGTAAAGAGAAGACAGAATGACACAATATTATGTCAGCTGATTAATGTTGCATTCAAGCACATCAATAACACAGTCTATCCAGGACAAAAAGAGTACATTAAGTGCTTCAGAGACAGATTGTGGAAACAGCACATCATATGAGACTTTTAATTTTCAGCCTGTTCTACCGAGACAGACATTTTTCTCTCGTCACTGGTCACATGCTGTTGCTTTTGACCACATGCATGACAAGTGAGACAGTGTTTTGACCCTACACTTTCTATTCCTTGTTTGCGTTTGTGAGACGTTCAGTAGTGACTAGCTCCTCTGCCCATCCAGTAGACAGAACAACACTGCTGCTACTTCCAAACAGACAGACAGACAGACAGACAGACAGACAGACAGACAGAGACAGAGAGACATCCAGCAAAGGAGCCAGGTGCAAACCGAACCAAGGTCGCTGCCATAAGGACTTTAGCCTTGATACATATACCACATGAGCTACCGGTGTACCTGAGATCTTTAACTTTTAATGCATCTTTAGGATTAGGGTGTCTAACCCTGACAAATCAGGCTCAACAGATGTGGCTTTTTGGATAAGCTTGACATTGGCGACCTTTATGTTCTGTTACTTTTCACTGCTTCTTCTAGTCTCAGATGGATTTCAGTAAATGGCAGGAAAAGGCGACCTAACAGGCTAATGATGGAAAACACTGACAAAACATGAATAGTGTATGAGGTGTAATAAATCCTATGAGAAATGTATCTTAACAATAACATCCTGGTCCCAACACTAAAGTGAGAAACCCAATGATCTTTGCAGTTTAGTCCCAACTGTAAGGATTCAAACTGGTTGTAAAAATAGTCCCAGAATTACAGTAAATCTGGATAGTCCTGCCCTGACACAGCAAAAATGATGCACCAGACCACTCAACATTAAAAAAGGTCCACATTCACTCATTCAGACAGGGATGCTCATGGTCAGGAAATTGACTTAATGACCATTTAGGCTACATAAAATATGAGGGGCACTAGCCATCCAATCAATACTTGTAGTCATCTGACAACACATCAACATAAGCTTAGGGTTATACTATACTACTATACAGTAGTATACAAAAAATGTCTATCCTCATCTACGGGCTCTCACATATTTTATATTTCACTCAAACTGAGCGGAGGGCTTGGACAAGGCGCGTAGGTGTTCTGGTGAGTGCTGGCGAGTGTGTTTGCACAGTTGAACTGCTATACTTGTGCCCTTCGACCCACTATTACCAGCAGCATTCACAACGCTGCTCATCTGCCCTAACACTAACTCATTTATCCGCTCCCTGGAATGCTGTGACATCACTGCAGAGGGACGCAGCCAGAGCTGAACAATAAGCCGATAGAGACCGCAGGGTTCAAATGGACCGGTCTCAACCCAAGGAGGGCACAACATACCCCCCTGTGCCTTCAACAACACTGCTGCACATCCTGGAGCCATTGCCACAGTTTGGACTGTTCAACATTCAACGGCGACGTCTTGAATAGGACTTAAGCACGTTTTAAAAAATGATTTAGCATCTAATCTTATAGATGGTTGAGCGCACGCATGGCTGCAAAGTCAGTGTCATGAGTATAAGCAAAACAGGTCGAGTATTGTGTATCTTCTTCAATGACGTAGATGATCTTTGAAATGTATGTGCATCTATAAATGTCAAGATTCTGGTCATATGGTGATATTTAGCGCACATACGATAGCCTGCCCTGTCATGTGCACATGTACATGTACGATCGAAGGAATCCAAGCAACTAGGTGTGTAATACTGGTCTAATTTTTAACATGATTTTAAAAAAAAAACATAACATGGTAATGGAAATACTCCCGCTTGCTGATGTAATAATGTTACTCCCAGCAACAACAAGTGTGGCTGAAAGCAGAGGAAGCATTGCTACTGACTCCATGGTGGAGGAGATCCAAAAAAAGATTGTAACAACAAATGGAGGTATTTCAACAAACTTTTTTTTTTTTTTTTTTAAACCATCTCAGGCAAAAGCACACACACAATCCAGTGTGGATTGCTCAACAGCTATTGTGAGTTCCACACCAAAATTACTTTCCAGTATTATTATGATTATTTTTTAACTTTGTGGCCATAACACACAGCTGCACTGTATGGTATGGTTACAGCAATTAGTATCCAATCATGCTTGTGTGGCATGTTAAAAATGCTGAACAGGCCCAGTTGTTTCTGATTTTGTATCAAGATAGTGAGAGGAAAACATCTAAGTGACTTTGGGCTCATTGATGGGCACGGATGTCGGGAGCTTCGGTCACAAATACTGGCTCGTGTTTCAATAGGAACAGTGACTAAAGCGACTTCTGCAATTAGATCGACAGGAAAGATATCAGTAACAGTTGATGACAGTGATGCTCGTGCATTAGTGCAATATGTAAAGAAAAACAGCGAGTCTGAATGCTCATGAATGCAGGATGCAGAACAGTGTGTTGACAGTTATGTAGAGAGGATGTGTAAAAAAGTGACATGACAACCCCACGTTATTTATCAATCATTAACAATTATGGAGGAAGCAAAATGGATCAAAGGGATCCAAGTTGAATCTTAGTGAAATAAAGGTCAGGAGAACAGCATTTAAAAAAAAGACTGTGTTCCCTACAAGTCATATTCATTCAACTTAATATGACTTAAGATTTGACCCTGTTCATCCACCCCACCTGCAGCAGCTAAATGACCTACCAGTGGGCCCTGCCACAGAGGGAAGGGTCGCTGCAAATCAATACGAAGTAGTTCTGGGTGATCACTTATGACGAAACATTTCAATCTTGATGGAAGTGATCTCTTCCAGGATGACAATGTCCCCGTTCACATTGCACAAGGGGTCACTATTATGTGAATAAGATGTTATGGCCTTCACAGTCATCAGATCTCAACTGAACACCTCTGGCAGATTTTGGACTGACGTGTTAGACAGCATTCTCCATCACCACCACCATTAAATTCACCACATGAGGGAAGAATGCTGTTCATCCCTCCATGGCACATTAACGCTGCTTTGAAGGCACATAGTGGCCCATCGCCTTACTAAGACACTCAGTGTTGTTTTTGTCACTCAGCCTGTATATAACTGACTTCAGTGTATCAACCAACACTGCAGACAAATGTCTGAGACTGAAACTAATTTTGATTTTATCATAATTTACAGCCACCTAGAGCAATTTCCAGCAGCACTGTGGAATTACAGCATGACTCAGCGGCACAGAAATACTGTGCCACCTTTCCACCTGATGCGAGTTGCTATGGTACCATCAGTCTGGCACACATTCTCAAAATACAAATAAACATTAAAAGGATGAAGGCGGTGGGGGAGAAAATCTCATGCTTGTCCATTTGAAACTCGATCCAGAGTGAGTCTGCTGTTTGCTTTACAGCTCAGGCAGGCAAAACAATGTGGATTGTCTTATTGTCCACAATGATACTTTTTTTTTTTTTAAGTTCGGTGAGAGCATTGTGCCTCATCCAAATCCATGTATCTGTATTTTCATCACATTTTAATAATACAGAACCAAACCTTTGAGAAACTGGTCTGTGAAAATGAACAATACTTTTTGTCTACAATCAGCAAACAGCTCACATATTCATGACCTTGTGCATTTAAATCCACATTGTTTCTTCAGTGTGTGAGTCATTCCTTTAATCTTCATCATATAAATATTTGAACAGGCTTTCAATGCTTAAAAAATGGGTTAGGAATTAGGTTCGCAGTCGAGCACCACCAACTTGACATGCTCAATCTTGTTGTCCCAACCAAATAATTCCAAATTTGACAAAGGAGGGACTCGCACTAGTTGCCGGTAAGTGGAATTGTTAGGGTTTTTTTTCTAACTCTTTTACACTAGCCTATAATCCAGATAATGAATGAAAACCAACCACTCCCTTTACATAGAAAACGTGTGTGTAATCCCTACAGCAAAGATATAAGCAACCGTTAAAGGTTTCACCTCTCACCACTTATACTTTCAGCAAATACAAAAACAACTCAGTGACTGATATTTACAAGTGTTGGTTCGAAACAATTGGCTCATAAAACCTTTGGATAGACAGACTGTACATTCTTTTCACAACACACATCATCGCCGATTAAAGGGTTGATGATAAACTTATCAGCAACGTGAAAACAACTGTGAATTAGCGCACATCATAAAAAGGACGGTCCAAACAACACCTGATCCATGTGTACAATAATTACACATATCCACATAGATTTGTTTAAACGTAATCAAACTGCGCTTTTGTACTTGTATTCGTGCATCTAAAATGATTAAGGATTTATATAAACACTGTTTTTTTATCCATTATGAGGAGTGCTGTGCTTGCGAATTCACCCAGCTGCTTTACATTTTAACACACAAGATTTCTAGTTCAAAACAAAATAAAACCTGAGATTTCTCAGACAATCCTGATGACTCATAACACAGATTTGCTCATATTAGCCTTTCTGGCCTGTGAATCATTAACCACTGCTCAGACCCTGAGCTTGAAACATCACTGATTGTGATGATGTCAGAGAGTGGTTTCATAATAATTTCACCACAAACATTTATTAATGTTAAAATATCTTCTTCTGCTGACTCAGATTCTTGATCAAATAGACAGAGAGGAGCACTAAAATTAGACTTGTTTAAATTGAGGCTAATTGGTGTACCTCACTTTTCTAAAATCAGCAAAACTATATAAGATTTTATATAAATCCAATGAACCTCTGTATCTCTGTAAAAGTAACTTCCTACTGTAACTTAATTCTACCTTTTAAAAAGACTGAGCTGCGTGTGATCCATCCCATCCTTTGATTGGGGAGGGGAAGCCTGAGCTCTTTCAAATCTAAAAGACCACAAAAAGTTGAACTGAATAATAAGTGATTTATAAGTAAGTCATAACATCACAATTTGTGTGGTCGCAGTCTAATGAATGTGACGCTAAGTGTAACATGAGGAGCCGCTTTCTATCATCTGTTTCATGGTCATTATAAATTCAAGACTTGGGCGGCTGGTCAGACTGATCAGGCATCACTTTGCACTCAGCTTGTGATGAGAATTTATAATTGTGGTTCATCTTAATAGTGAGTAATGCTGCAAAAAAAAAATCTAATTAAAATCAAATGCTCTCAGCTAAAATGTAAAAACATTACTCATGTCAGAAAAGCACAAATACCCTCAGCATTCGGTAAGAAGACAAGCAAGTAGGGCCCTTTGTTTGTTTGTTTGAAATGAGTATGACCAGAAGTAAGTCAGATGACTCTTCTTGGAAGGCTTTCCATCAATATTCATTAATGTCACTGAAGCATAGCATGGCTCATGAACAACACATTAAGACTGCTAGCAGCCTGCCCATCTCTTTATGGAGACACTTAGAGAATTAACTGTCACAGCCGAGATGTGACTAGTCATCAACCCATGATGAAGCTCATGTCAGTGAATCCAGCACAGTGTAACCTAGATCTCTGGATAACAGCATTGCTTAACTGCTGACTTGAATAGCTGATCTCGATCTCCTGCTGGTTATCCAAAAAAAGGTATGTCAGACTTGGAGGCCTGAATCATAAAACGTTAGCTAAAATAGGCAGACATTAAACCACGATAATTGTCTAATATCTCCTCTGCGTTCATGCACAATAAAGCATTATATAAAAGGTCCAAACAGTTGGAGATTATTTGAAAAATATTCTGACACCTCGTTATTATCAGCAGAACATGATCCGCAAACAGGAACAAACAAACAAACACCCAAATGCCTGAAGAGGAGCAGCAGGCTAACGTAATGTGGTGCTCGAGTAGAATATCCATGTGTAACAGTAACCTATTTTAAAAGAAAACTAGATATTAACTAAACTATTTTTGATTAATAACGTTAACTTTCACCAATTAGGGAACCTATTCCAACACTACCCATTAACCACACTGTTGCTGGAGCTCGTTAACTTTCAATCAGTTAGCCTGACGCTAATGATAACGGAATGTGTTTACTGCTTTATTGTCCTGACAGCAAGCACTGAGTTCATCAGAGAAGAGACTAACTGTACAAAACGACCAAACACATACGTGTTGATACGCCGATGAATGCAGAGTCGGCGCTGATAAGAAACAACAAGAAGAAAAACAACTTACCTCGCTATGATACGCAGCAGCGGCACAAACTGACACAATTAGCTAATGTGAGCTAGCGACCGTCAGGTTGACGTTAGCTGACTTTAGCCACTCGATGTAGCGAATAACAGGTGGAGACTGTTCAACGTAGTTAAACTATACTTCTTAACACCTCCCTCCCTGGCCACAGCACCAAAGCTAACCAGGTGGGGCCGTACTGTCAAACTGTCTGGCTGTTTAGTAAAGATAGACAAAGTCTTAAGCTGCTCGGGCTGCCTGTCAGCCAGTTGGACAACTATCGCTAACCCGACCAGTCCAACGGGAGGCGGCGATGCCCGTCGGGATTATTGCGTGACGTAAATAGAAGTACACCACATAGAGAGGCGGCACCTCTTTCTGTGCCATCTACATCTTCGTGTCGTCTTCGCGGTGTCGCTTCTATACTCTTCTATTTCTATGTGTCTCCGGCGCGTTTGTCTGACGTCGGGAGAGTGACAAACAAGCTAACTGGGACCGGTAGCCGGTTTTTACGGTTTCTTTAGGTACTTTAGCGTTTACGAGCACACACGTTGATGTATAACGCTAGTAATTAAATCAAAGTGCGCCTTCTTATTTTCAAAGACGAATGTTTGCTTCGTATACGCTAATGCGTGTCGTGTTTATCATCGGCTAGCTCGGCTAAAGGCGGTTGGTCGCCTGTTGCTGACGCGTTACTTTTGACATTGGCATGGACCGCGATAGAAGGGTAACACGAACAAGATAGGCGCTTTAATCTCAACCCTGATTTAATATTAAACCCTTTCTAATAGAAACATTCTTGTATTTGCGTTATGACTACAAACCAGCATGATTCGGCTCTTGTTGGGACTCGTACGCCCGCCATGTGATTGTTAGCATATATGCTAGCGGTATCATTAGCAAACCCTTCATCTTAATAGCTGCTAACATTGTTTATTTCTTCTCTCTAGTTGACCCAGTATTCGCTGTAGTTATGGCTCTTCCCCAACTGGCAAGATCCCTGACTGGGCTCTTCGTAGAGACGTCGTCCATAATTCATCAGAGGACCTTTAGGTAAGATGTTTTGTGTGTCAGACGTAGAGCTCACTGTTGTGGCAGTCAGGACTGGGCAGAAATGTGGTCAATTTGATGAATTCAAGTTACTAAACCAAATAATTTAAGAAGTGACACGCTGCAGGATTTCTCAGCCATCTATTAAAATCGCCCCCTACTCAAAAATGTTTGTTGTTTGGAGGTTAAAATGAATGTTTGACCTTCACTGTGCAAAATCATGCAGGAGCATGAGCGAGTTTGACACCTGAGGGCTGTTTCCACGTGCATTCAGGGTAAAGTTTCTCTGTGGTCACATTAAGTCTGACTCTAAGACGTGGATGTTCTACTTAATCCCTCCACGGGATGTACCAACCTGATTACATCATTACTAGTTTGTGGTCCAAGATGTAACATAAACACCCTGAAGCCTCCAGTGCACATCAATGCATTCATTAGTTAAACTTTTTAAATAAACAACAAACTTGTATGTTTATAGATTATGTAAGGGAGAATGAGTAGATGTGCTTTCAACAGTATTTAAGTTTTTTTTTAAAATTCATATCATGCACAAATTATTACTCAAATCATTTTTGATCCCTAGGATTTATATCCACGATATGGAAAACTGCTTAACATCACTTCACACTCTCATGTTGTGATGTTGACTGTTTATGGAGCAGCTAAAGTATTTGTCTCCATATGAACATGATCACAGTCAGTCTCTGATATTCAGCTTCAGCAGCAAATCTATTATATTAAAGAGTGAATTCTTTGCTTTAAACTTGGCTCAAAAGTTAATTACTTGGATGACTGCGGACTGAGGGGGTCAGCGGAGGAGAGCCGTACTTTGGACTACCGTAGGTTGAAGATGACAAAATTCCTTTTTTGTCTTGTCAGTGTATCTTCTGTCGCAGCAGCCATCCAAAAAATGACGAGAGTGCGAGTGGTCGACAACAGCTCTCTTGGGAATACACCCTATCACCGTGCCCCAAGAGTGATCCATGTCTACACCCAGAATGGCGTAGGAAAAGTTGGTGACAAAGTGTTGCTTGCCATCAAAGGACAGAAGAAGAAAGCACTTATCGTTGGACACAAAATGCCTGGAGACCGCATGACTCCACGCTTTGATTCGAACAATGTTGTTCTGATTGAGGATAATGGGAACCCTACAGGAACAAGGATTAAGGTCCCTTTACCTACGCATCTACGTAAAATGGAGGGAGATTACTCTAAAGTCCTAGCAATTGCTAGTTCATTTGTTTAATAACCGCATCATTCAACTGTGATTTCAGATATTTACTGTAAATTTTACATCTGCTGGGGATATATGAACTTTTATGTTCTTCAGTAAACTTCGATCGTCGCTATACAATATTCCTTTGTTACTAAATCTATGTAGTACTCAAGTCGTCAACATGTTTGACATTTTACTGAGGCCTCTATGCTTACAATAAACATAACCTTTTCCTAAAACTTCTTGTTCCTGGAGTTCCTGGTGCACCTTGAGCAGTCAAATGTGGGTCAATTTCGTGTTTATCATGAACACACAGTATCCGGGGAAGTATTTATTGAAGGCACAGCATACATTCACAAGACAACAACAAGACTAGCACATTTAATTTAATAGCAGTTATTCACATCATGGTGTCATGTATAAGGCATAATTGTGATCCTTGTAAATGTCCCTTGAAGGGACTCATACAGTATTTCTCACTAAGTTGAGGTGACTTCACTAGCAGCTTCCTTAAACTAAAATGTCAGTGCAAAACAATCAAGTAAAATTAAAAGCTCAGTGGCTGAACTTAAGCTAAAAGAAAAAAGGTTGGTGTAAAAACAGGATAAACTTCAGTATCAAATGTTTAAAAAACAAACAGTGACGTTAAAGCAGGTCTGTGCCGCCACCTAGAGGTAAAATAATCGAATAACAGTGAAACTATGAGACTTCACCTTACGTTAACAGACTTCATCTTCTATCTTTGAGTTAGAGATTTCAAAATAAAAAATTAATGTTGGTTAATAAGTTGACATTCATACAGATAGCAAAACTAACATGTAGACATATACAGTGGTGGCCAAAATTATTATAACATCTGGCAGATCTGAAAATATTGACCTTTTTAGGTTAGGTTAGGCTTTTGAGGTCTGGACTTTGATGACAGATGACATAATGATGACATTGTAAGATATTTAATTTGGTTTATGGCTATTTTAATGACCAATTCAACAAAAACAACTGAAACCTCTTAAGTAGGCCAAGTGTTCCAATAATTTTGGCCACCACTGTAAAATCAATTTACAGTGCAAGTTACAACTAGTTATTTTTGCCGTGCACAAACACATGCAGTTTTTACAGAGAGGCTGTGTTTTCGTGGCACAGTGACTGCTTCATACTGTAAGTTTTGCATAGTTGCGTAGCAAATTTAGCCGGGAGACACTTAGCTGGGTTGGCCTTTGGTTTTCTGTTACACAGCTCTTTTGCTACTCTAGGTACTTTGAGGTGGGATGTGTTAAAAGATCAACGGGTCAACTAAGGCTGAGGGATCTTCAGGGCTGCAGGTTTATGGCAGTCTGCTGGCACTTTACCCTCTTCCAGTAAAGATGGTCCACTTCAACCACACATTGTCAGGTAAAGCCACTAGCCATACGAGAAACAAAAGATTAGATGTAGAAAAATGATTGACACAGTGTACTGAGATTTTCTTTTTCAAAGCAAAACTCACCTCTGTGATATTCATCTCAGCCTCTCCTGACCCCTCCTTGTCAAACTGCTGGAAATACCCTGTAAAACGGTTAGACAATTTATCAATGCGTAATAGTCTAAAAACATACAGCATACAAATAGAATGACGTCTATTACAATAATACTCACTGAACATGGATTCAAGCTTGACCAAGCAGCAGATGAAGTTGTCAAAGTCAATCATCTCATTCTCTGCATACCGGGCGACCAGAATCTGGTTCAATCTGTTATTCAGTTTAAAACCTACACAGGAAGATAATAAAAGTAAAAGAACGGGTCACATTTACCACCCGTGAGTGTGCATACAGTAAATAATTATTGAAAGTGATCATCGGGAGTATTATACCTGCTGCCTCCACAGCGAGACGCATCTCGTATGAGCTCATGGCTCCTGACTTGTCAAGGTCAAATTGTCTAAAAATGACCTGGGAGACAGGGACAGATATTTGAATATATTTATATGTTTCTTTGACGTCATTATTTTACTTTTTCTTCGTAATGCAATTCCTCGTCTTACCAGCAAATTTCGTATCTTGTTCCAGAGGATCTGAAACTCCACTATTCCTAAACGGGCGCTGCCATCTTTCTGGTAAACACTGAGTCAAGGAAACTACACAGAGACAACAGCTGGCACAGAAATGCTCTTTCTGTTTATGGTTTGTGATCTGTTCGTGTCTGATTACTCAAGAGGATACATCCATCAGGTTGACCATGGTCCTACACGATTCCATACTGAAGCCATCGGTCTTCAGATCTTTGTCTGAAATAGCAAAAACACTCATCTGAAACAGGTCGACATAGTTTCACAGACCAGGAGATGGATGGCTGATACAGCAATGGGAGATGTATTACTAATATAAAACTCACGCCGGGTGACAACTCTGTTTAAGATGGTCTGAAGTTCCCGAACAGAGATCTCCATGTCCTGGAGAAGACAAGAGAATTTATTGTCTTCACTGTAACACGGGTGATACCATTTTGAATTTTTTAAGCTTTAGATGTTGTTTATATGATGAAAATATCAAAATAATACAACAATTACTATTACCAATATTCTGTTAAATGATTTAAGTAGTTATATCTAAGGATTCCAAACAGTAAAATAGGTCTTACGTCTCCTGCGAGCTGAGCGAACATGGACTTAAAAGAGTCGTCAATGTCGTCTTCAGTTATTTCCTCCTGTAGGGAAACACAAATATGAAAAGATAATGGTTTATAATCAGGATCCTAGTTATTCCCTGCTATTTATATACTATAATATTTTAATTTTTCCTGCAGTGTTAATCACGTCACTGATACATACGTCTTCTCCCAAATTGGCAGATATTTCATCATCCAGTTCTCTGCAATGAACACGATTATCACATTAGCGTGAGATTTCAATTTCAAATTCAGAAACTGCCATTAAAATTTCAAGCAAAAAGCACACATACTGTGTTTCTGATTGCTTCTCAGTGAAGACTCTGAGGACAAAGTCAGCCTCTTTGCTGGGCTCAAAGGTGGAGGGGACAATGAGGTACTCTCCAGGAGGCAGACGAAGCCGTGTGCTCACCTCTCGCAGGTTAATGAAGGTCTCTGAGCGAGCGCATGATGAATGGCTCAAAAAGAAATTTTTCTTCAAGTGGACATTTTGGCAGCCTTTGTACTGAGGGCATTAAGAAACAATATGGATCGAGATGCATTTGCATGTTTTAGATCAATTTAATTGAAATCATATATACTTATATCACTGCCAAACAATTAAAAGCCTACCTCTTCTGGAATCTGCATAAAAGAAGATAATGGAAAAAATAAAATTAATGACACATAATTCTTCAAAATGAAATAATGTTTACATGTCAAACTATAAGAAGGGCCACCTGACAATATTTTACATTCCTGGTCTCACCTCATAGATAGCAAAGCCAATGGTGTGCATGTCCTGACCATGGCGGCGATATCTGCGGCGGTCCTTCTGCATGAGAGCGACTAAAAAACTGCATGCCACCTCATCGTCCTCTGGGTCATCATCCTCCTCCAGCAATGTGATCTTATACTGAGGGTTGATCCAAAATGTGTCTACAGAGATGGTGCATTTGTGTTAGGCTGTTGCACAATCACTGTAAGATTACAGAACCTGTTTGCACTTTAAAGCAACCCAACTTTTCTGCCATAAAATAACAGATTTTAAATTAGGATTAAAGTATTTTTGATGCCGCTGAAGTGGAGAACTTGAAAACTATGTCACACTTTATGATAAGTTTTCTGGTTTTTCCTATGATTGCCTCTGACTGCTCCGAAATGACATTCTGTGATTTATTAAGTAAACTGCTGCAAGCTAAAGCTGCTGTTAGGTAATGTTAGCTCAGTTTGTTTGCCAGGTTGCCAGACTGTGAGCTCAGAGCACCGGGGAAGAGTCAGCATTTACATTAGTACCACAGATGTTTCGGACCAATGGAAAGATTTTCAGGCCAAGGGCAGAGGGAAATGCTGATGGGGAGCAGAACCAGTGAGGAATCAGAATCAGAGCTGGGCAAATGGACTGAATGTAACTGAGCTCAACAGCCTCTATGGACATTATGGCAGAGGCTAAGAAACCAAAAGAGACGTTGATGGAGTGAGTTAAAAAGAGAATGACTGAACAAGAAGCCGCCGGAGAAGAGTAAATCTGAGACTTTTTTAGTCGGTTTTAGTTTTAGTCGGCGAGACTGTCGTGAAATAAAAGTCTGACAGACAGACACCAAGATAGGCTTCTTGCTGTTGGACAAGTCCAGTTGGCAAGCCGCTATGTCTTGTGTTGTTGTACTCTTGTGACATTTGGCTATTTTTAGCACAGTTGTTCACACACTAGTTTTTAATTTATAAGTAACATAATCGTAACAAATGCACGTGTACATCTGTCCATGTTTACGACAGCGGTATGCGGTACTCTGAAACTACATAATGCTGCTTTAAAAGAGAAGTTATCGCTTGACTATTGATATATTATCTATGTCAGTGTGTGTACTTTCACATAAAAGGCATTTTTCCTGTGAATATATGGTTTAGACTCACTGGGATGGTTTCTGCAGCCTCCAGCTGTGCTGCCTCTCCTCCAGGAGCCGTAAAAGTTCATGGTGTTCCAGTGGCTGAGACTGTCATCATCCAGAGTATCAGGGGTCAAGTTACAGATCTCTAGTCGAGAAAACTGCCTCTTGAACTCATTGAAGGACATCCTGGAAGATTAAAATTAAATTTTAGGGCAGGAACCCAAATGCAGATTTTTAGAAATAGTTTGACTTTTTTGGAAATTGTTTACTTTTCTTGTCTAGAGCTTTCTTGTCCAGCCATCCAGTACTACAGCACATGGGAGATCTTACCAGAACTCCCCATCTTCCATCTGAAGATGCAGCTCTCCTCGTTCAGAAGGGTCAATCTCATCCCATTCAGGGGAACTACACAAATAGCCCAGAATAAACATTCAGAGTGAGATATAATAAAAGAAGATATTAACCAAATAAAACTAGGGATGGAAATCATGTACACAGGAACATTTATGGTGCTCTGACACAGTGATTTTCAAAGTGGGGGCCGCGGCCCCCTGGGGGGCCACCAGGGGGTGCTAGGGGGGCCTCAGAAAATTGGAGGGGATATAAGAAAAAATAAAAATAAAAATATATAATATAACCATTTTTTAAACAATTATTATAAAATATAATTATTAATATTATAATCTATCATATCGAAATGTTATTTGCCATGCTCATCTTTCTGATTACCCGCCAGTCATCGTTCATGACGTCATAATCTGTATAGACCCGGCAGTTTGCGCCATTTATCAAGCTGCTGCTCTCCTCTAGCTGATTTCATTGTTCTGTTCTTATCTGTCAACAGTTGAATTATTGAATGGTGAATAAAAGTAAGAAAAAAACATTCTAAAAGTTGGTGTTTCTTTACTTCTTTACATACTTTGTAGGGGGTCCCTGGCCAGAATCTAATGCTGTTTGGGGGCCTTGGCATGGAAAAGTTTGGGAACCCCTGCTCTGACACACTCACTTGTCACTCCAGGCACCAGTCCACTCCACCTGGCCCCAAGGGTTGCGTACTCGGATTAGACGTTCCATGTTGCCGCGAAAATCAACCTACATAACAAGCAGAGTGATGGTAAATATCATTCATAACAGTCACCAATTAAAGACAGCACACACAGACAGACCTCCTTTAATCCAGTGACTGAGTAGGCGTGACCCTTCACGAGCTTCTTGAATGTAACAGCCTCCATGTCGAAGGCACTGGTGATCTGCATTAAAATGAAAACAAGATTACTGCATCAGAGTATGAATTGTCAAGCGCAGAAATAAATAGAAATGCTTTTAATATCATTGGCTTTCTCGAGTAGGTGCAACATTGATCTGTCTGTCTTGGTGGTATGCTAGTGTGTGTCAAGCGCTTACATCAATAGAGCAGCCCAGCAGCGAGCCTCTTTCCAGAGCCTTGCTGATTATCCTGTGAAGATCTCTGGGAGCCTTGCGGAGCTCGTACATCTCAGACACACCACCCGTGAAGTCCTCAAACCCTTCTGTGGTGCTACCTCCAGACAGAGCCTCGTAGGAGCCATTCAGCCTGATTTCACATGAAAAAACAAACAAACAAACAAAAAAAAAACACTTCAGTTTGATTGCCATCAACATCAGCACTTGAGAATGCGGTTTACAACTTCCTGCTAAGTAGACTGATACTGAATTATTTAGCAATTGAGAAGGGTTGTCAAAACCTACTTGGCATAAGCCTTCTCCAGGAGTGCACTCCAAAATTCATTGCCTTCAGCAGAATGGACAAACATCAGCTCCCCGTCTTTGACAGGCAGTCTGTCATCTATCACAACATCTACCCATTCGCCGAACTGCCAGAACTGCAACACAGAGCAATAAACAAGAACGCCATCTATCTAAATTGTTTGACTTTGACTTAATGGCGGAAGGGCAAAGGGTAGAAGATAAGGACAAAGAACCTGAAAGTGAAAGATTCCAGCATAGTCATCTTGGAAAGACTGCCCATGTGGAACAACCCGATGAAGAAGCTTCTCATTCAGAGTAAGAGAGCCGATGGCCGCTAAGAGCCAGCAGTCACCTTGAAGGGGAAAAGGAAGCATTTAGCAACTTTTATCTAATTCTGTCTTCTTATTGTTGTTGTTTCAGGACAGATTCAACATTTTCAATAACAACAAGGGCTCACCCAGAGCTCCCTGGCAGATGTCCGTTCTGGTGGCACCACCCACAATAAACTGAGGGTCGTCTGTCAGTTCCTATGGAGCAAATAAACGTCTGGTTAAAGACTCTATATTCTAAGAATTCGCACTAGTAACACGTTACAATCTCCTTTACGGCGACACCTCTTTCACACCACAGCTAGCCTTGCATGTATGCGTGAACTTCCTGTGTTTTAATGAAGCACTGTGAATACATGTTGACGCCAGGGAGCAGTCAGAGAATGCCATACCATGCCAACAGCTGCAGTGGTCTGAGAAGTTCTTGCCTCTACTTGTCCTTTTCTGTCTGAGTTTGCAGACACGGACAGGACAGCGTCACTGATACGTTTGTTTATATGATATGTTTGTCTGTTGAGTGCCAGTCATCACCGGTAGGAGTCAAAACCACATGGCTGTTGTGAAATATGACAGAGGAAGCAGTCTAAAGAATCATAAGTGAGGTATTTCTTAATTACTTGATGTGTAGCTTTAAGTCTGGAGTCTGTGTCTTATATTTTGTAAGTCATTAAACAGATCTCTGAATATGCTTATAATTCACTTCCCCTCTCAGTTTTCTCACCGTGGGCCTCATCCACTGCACATCTCTAGTTTTGGAGGAATAAGGGGCGAGCTCCTTGAAGCCCAGGGATGGAGGCTCAGCGGGGAAACACGGGTCTTCAAACAGGCAGCCTGACTCAACACATTGCTGCTTCAGTGCCTCATAGTCCTGGTTGGAGAAGTGCACAGCCTGCTCTTTGGAGCCCATGCCCTCTGCCCGTAGCCTGTTGGCGTATATGCTTGCGGAGATCCCTCCAACTGGATACATACTGGTGCGAGATAAAAATATGGCGCTGGTTGGGTATGCACATGTTATGTCTATAAATAGCAGAAAGCTTTTCAGCGGCAAACACTTGTCTAAGGTTCACAGCACAGCAATCAGGTGTGGCAGAAAGTAGTGATAAAGATAGATTTTTTTTTATTACTGTATCCACCTTAAACGAATTAGCCTGAAGCACGTTTGATTCCACGTGGATGCTACATTATGCTGTTAGCTTAAAGGAAACCCCAAATAACAAAAAGTCAGTAAACTGAGGTCAGGTACTGTTATGTTTGAAGGTTTAGCAACCTGGGGGTATTTTACAATCTTGAATTACAAACTTACACATAATAGGTATTTTGTAAGGTGATACATTACATACATGATTACACACACATTGTTATTATAATTATAATTATGCATTGTATGTTTATATCTGACTACTTTTAGGCCAACAAAACGATAAATGAACAGAGGATTCTGCATTTTCTCCCTCAGAATCTTGTTCCTGACATGTTTGGAAATGAAAATATATAAATGAGTGTTCACTGAGTAAATAACACGTAACAGGTCACAGTAACATAATGGAATATATGGAAATAAAGTAAATAAAGTAAAATAAATGTGCTGCTATAGAAACTTCAGTTAGAATAAAGAAAAGCCCAGCAGTCATTACAGAAAGCATTGACAGAACTAAAAGCAAATCACTGAGAAAGACAGTGAGACAACCCAGCAACACAGGAATAACAAAACAAAACTTAGGAATATGATACCTTGTCTGTATGGGCAGGCTGAGAAGAGAGGGAGAATGAGACAAAAAACAGAGAGAGAAAAAGGTCATTCACTCAAGTTTTGGCACTGCTAAAGTGTTTTCCCTTTCAAATAATTTGAATCACCCTGAGTTGCAGAAGCAGCCATAAAAGGAGGCCCTAATGGACTTCAGTGTTTACTACTCGGTGGGGATGGTGTTTTTCCCCTTCCTGAATGCCTTTCTATGCTGTACAACTTCACAACTTTCAGTCGCCAGGGAGAACATAATAGCTTAGTGGGAAAACTATAAGATAAAACTAATTTAATATAAGGCTGGCTGATAGATTTAAAGCAATTACTTGTCATTCTGAATCAGTGCTGGAAAAACTGGGACACGGGACGATCCTTTATGCCACTGTGCTCCACAGGAAAGGAATCTTGATGAGCTCAGTTCAGTACTGAAACAACACTGAAACTAAGAGGGGAAAGTGGCTGGAGCTGCAGTGGCGAGGGACTGCGGGGAAGAGGGCTCGAGTTTAATCTTTCTAATGAACTAAAAAACAAAACAGATGCATGCAAAACAGACGGTGCTTTTGGTAGAAACATTTCTGCAGGCAAGGACGTTGTTTACAGGGACAGCTCCCCACACGGAGGCCCCATATGCCTGTGAAATGTGCAGGAATGCCCGTCTGTCTGCCTAAAGAGAGGCTACTGCTTGCTATTGATCAAAAGGATGTCTGTATTTCCCCCCAACGGACAGAGAAAAGCTGATCCAGCCATTCCTGTGATGATGTTGTCACACGTAAAACAACCAAGACCAAGCCTCTCTGCCAGTAAGGTACCCTCTACTCCAAACAGACAGAATACTGCTGCACATTTGTTGGTTGCTTTGTGAATTCACAGATCTGCTGCTATCAGAAAGCCACAGTGTGTCAGGCATGTAATGCAGGCGCAGATTGTTTACAGCACCTGTTCGTCAGTACAGGCAGGCCTGCCTTTTTATGGCCTGCAGTCTGCTTCAAAGATTTCTAACAACAATAGACGTTTAACAGCAACACCTGATCTCAGATCTGAATTAAATCTGTGTGTGTCTGAATGTGACAGCTGTAACTTTGTTGACTATTATTAGGGCAACAGCGTGGAATACGTTAACGCACGCCGGCCTACACACTACAATAAAAAAAAAAATAATAAAAAAAAAAAAAGCACCGTTAACCTCAAGCTGTGTAAATCAAAAACATGCGGTGAAATAAAAAAAATAAGAAACAAATCGACTGAACTCACCGACGATTTAAAAGCAACTTGCAGCTCCTTCTAAATGAGTTGGATCGTGATAATCGTGTAAATCTGTTCAAAGGGGGGCACGTCAAGCCCTCTTTCACTGCAGAAAAGACCAGCCCCTATCGGAGGAGTGGCCACACTCACAAGCAGCTCCACGCAGGCCACTAGAGGTGCTGAAGACTGCGAGGATCAACTGAAACACACGCTGTCAAAGGTCCAGTGTGTAAGATTTAAGGGGCTCTTACACAATATGTCAGAAATGGAATATAATATTCATAACTATGTTTTCATGTTTTTTGTTTTTTTTTTTTTTACAAGTGTGTGATCACCTGAAAATAACAATCATCATATTTTGTTACATTAGAGTGAGCCACAGAGTCAACAGAGTTCCCCATGTTGAACTGGCATGTTTCTAAAGTAGCCCTGAATGCATAAACTAAATACTGAGCTTAAAAACTATGTTTAAAACTATGGCAATAAATATATGAATAACTAATATGTTAAATGAACTAATACCATATACTACTGTAGCTATGTTTTAGAATATCTGGGGTTATGTATGTACATAGTGAATAAATGAGAATGTGACAAGCAGGGAGTCCAAGCTAAACATTTGAGATGAGTCATTTATTGACTCAACACAAACCCAAAGACAGTGATGCAGGCACTGAACCACGGGTCAGCTGTTATAACCTAAAGAGATCAGGTTTAATACTTTTAATAAGTTGACACCATTCGCATGTCCTATGTCACCTGCTGAGGTTGGCCAGGAAAGCATCCAACCGAGCCAGAGGGATGTCACAATATTATATTGTATATATTGTGTATATTGTATATGGGATATCAGATAAATTCCACCTCAATCCAAAGAGGTGGCTGAATTCTTCTTATTTATGTGTTATGACTGCAAATATTTGTCTTAATAACATACGGTGGAATTCTACAGAACAGAGTAGCACCTAAAGTAGAGCTAATCTTTTTACTTCTAGGTTAACTACAAAGTCTGTAGTCTGTAGTTTGTCTTTAGTTCTCATGTAGAACAAACAGAACCAATAAAAGCTTTAGAAACTACACCATTGACAGATAGGTATAAAATGTGATCACTATAAAAGTTAATCAGTTAGTCATATATAAATGTTGCTTGGGTAAAAATCAACTCTAAT
Source organism: Protonibea diacanthus (assembly GCA_028641955.1). Classification (NCBI taxonomy): domain Eukaryota; kingdom Metazoa; phylum Chordata; class Actinopteri; family Sciaenidae; genus Protonibea; species Protonibea diacanthus. Next base: position 16,180,607 of record CM053989.1, read on the forward strand.
CTATGTCAATCCTCTTGATTATCCCTGCAAACTGAAACAATTGCGTGTCACCTGAGAGATAATGTGCAGTAAAGAACTGCAAAGGTTAAAGGTCACCAGCTACCACATCCACCAGTCTGTGAGGAGAGACAAAGCTGCAGATGTTACAATGCTTTGTTTGATTATGCCTTTAGACGCTATATTCAGGAATGAATGCCAATTTATCAGCAACAGAAAACTAAATATTTGTTTAAAGGTTGAATGGAGCATGTCTTTAAGTCATTCAAATTCAGCGTATGAGTTGATTGAATTAGAAGAAAAGGGACCCTCCTACTGTCAGAATGTTTGCAGATGATTGAATTGACTCTAAATGATTGATGTGGCCCACCATCCAAAAGACTAAATATTAGCATTGGCTTGTCACGCTGCTTTAAGTGGCCAAAAACTTAAAAAGTTAAATCAGTTCAAGTTTATCAGTCTGCCCAATTACCTAAAAACATCTAATCTTGTAATCTAATGTAATGTCAAATTACATATTACCTAAAATGAAAACAAAAAATGACATTTTAACCTCTGTCAGTGTTCATTTCATATGAACCAGAGCCAAAACATGTTTAACTGATGCATCTAACATCTAAGGATTTTATTTCCAAAGGAATAGTGCTACATCTTCACACTATCTGAATACAAAGCTGGTGATTTATCTAATCTACTCAGAGTAGGTGGCAAATTTAGCAGTCAACACAGTGTTACCTTCAGGCTAACAATAGCTTTTATTGTCTGATGTTTGTCAGATGTCTGGTAAAAACATTGGTACATACATAATTAATCATTTATTTCTGTATTAAGCCCAGTAATGATATATTGTTTATCAATACTACATAATAGCTTAGATTAAGAGGAGGCATAAATTGTAATAGGGCTGTTACAACTCATTATAAGCTTTCATTAGAGCATTACTGATGTTTTCTAATGCTGATCAATCACTGACTGTTAGTAGTTGTAGTGCAGTATGTCAGCAAACTGCCTCCGAAGATCGATAACCAAGAAAATCAACAAGAAGAGTGTTTTTTTCCCCTGCTTGGCCTGTATGTTAGAATAAAGTTACATGACTGTGTACTACAAATGAAACGATTCATGTCCTTTTTGTGTCTCGTGCACAGCTCGGTGGTCACAGTGCACATCCTGTAAGTATTCTCCTTGTGAAAATAACAAGACGTATTGAGTCTAAAGATTAAAAGCAGAGCCGTATGGTCTTTATTGGTGCTTGTTTGTTCACAAACACACACATGTGTACACGCAGCAGTCAGTGGTTTATGACCCGCCCTTCTTCCATATCTCCACAAAAGTTAAGACACCTGGTGCTGGAGGCAGTATAGATAACCTCAGCATTGTTTTTAAGAGGATACTCATATGTACCCTGGGTGTGGAAGGTTGACATCTGCTAATGTGGCTCGTGTTTGTACAGATGCATCTACTTTAGACCTAAAACCAAGACAAATCTGCTGAAAATAAAGGATTTCTCTGCAGAGTGCTCTTGTTATCTTGTCGTGTCCATATACTGTAAGGCTGAGTAACATAGATAGTAACAGTTTCTTTACTTTGAGCAGTAACACACTACACCTGCAGCTCATCACGTTTAGTGACAGTTACAGTAATTGTTTTTTCTGTTTTTGTGTGTCTAGTTCCTTTCTGACGTAACTTAAACAAGGGTGGACTCACCTCCATTCACTACCTTGTATGCATATCCTTGTTGGCCATAAATATATATGGTACTTTTGCAGCTCATATTAATCATCTTCTTTTAAAACAAACAGCTGAAACACTAGTGTCCTGACTAAACCAGCTAATCACTGACTGAGAACTGTTTGACTAAGAATTAGTTTTGCTGTATTTAGCATGGAGGACGTAACTACAGGATAATACAGGATATAAGATCACTGACTGGAGACAAACGTCCCTCCAGGCTCAGTGTTGCAATGTTAGTCATATCCCATTTTATCCTTGCTCAGTTGAACACATGTTTAATCTTCCGTTTCACAACCCTCAGTAACATGTCCTACATCTAATCCTTTGCTAATAACGCTGGAGAAAAAACAGCTCAAGCTTTATCTTTTGTTTTTTTTTAGCACTTTGATTATTAAATTTTACAGAACGTCTTCATCGCAGACTTATTTAAATCAAGCAAAGAGTTTGTTAACTCTGCTTTTGACATGTACCCATCAGTAAGTGGTCAATGCATTGCAATAAATCATCAGAAACACAAAATCAAAATGATGCAATGAGAGTGCTTTCAGTTGCCTCTAGGTGTGTCCCTGTTTGTATTTCTGCTGTAGTCACACAGCCATCTCATTGCAGATTTGCTTAGTGTTGCTACTCATCCACTCCAGGCCCCTCCCTGTCTATGCCCTCACCCTGTTTCCCCTCACCTGCTGCAGCTATAAAGGAGGATGAGACAAAGACACTTCTGGATTGTGTTCACCAGGTGGAAGATCAGCTCACAAGTGGACACCAGCTCAGCTCACAAACAGGGAAATCACCACCAAGGGAGTCTTTACACTTGAAAGTTAAGGATGACATCCACGGCAAGTCGACTGGCCCATCAGCAGAAGAGTGAACAAGGCATTGGCACCAATGAGCGTGCAGTGAAGTTCTCAAACCAGGACTATGAGACTCTGCATCAACAGTGTCTGATGAATGGACGCCTGTTTGAGGACAACTGCTTTCCAGCTGAAAGCAAATCACTGGGCTACAATGAGCTGGGACCATACTCATCCAAGACCCGGGGTGTTGTCTGGAAAAGACCGAAGGTAAGAGACTGCAAAGAAACACACAATACTGTAATATTAAACTGTTACTGAACTTTTACATGGCTGCAACTAGTTAATCTTACAAAAATAAAAGAGTAGCCATAACAAGTTACTTTCCAGTTGCATCTGGATCAGACTTCATTTACTATAGTAACAATTAAAGTAATCAAACAAGCTATGATTATTATTAATACAATATGTCTGTGAGGATTTATTCTTCCTCTTCTGACTTTGACCTACACAGCTGTGTGATGGAAACAAGCTGATTTGCCTACTAGAGGTCAGACAAACTGGTTGCACATGTTTTTGACTTTGTATATGGGCAATAATGTGTTGGATCATATCAATACTGCTGTGTGTGTGAATCTAACATCATCATACATCTACCATCAATTCAAAATAATTTGAATGGTGTTTGTCATACCATCTCAGGAGTGTGATATCAGACAATCCAAGGAAATGTTCCTCAAAACTAGCCTCAAACATGTGACTGTCTGGTGCTCTTTATAGGAGCTGTGCTCAGAACCAAAGTTCATTGATGATGGAGCGACAAGGACGGACATTTGCCAAGGAGCTCTGGGTGAGTGAGGCTAAGAGGGCGGGGACATGGTTGGATGAACAGACAGGTGGATGAATGGGTGGGTGTTTTGGTTTTAGGAAGTGAACCACAAACATCCCTGTTTGGAAACCCCCCACCCTTTCTGCTTGCAAGAAGGAATTATCATGGAGGGAGTTTGTTGCACGTTATTTACATTCTTGCTTTACTGTGGTGAACACCACATATTTCTCAATCTCTGTGCAACTTCTGTGCAGGTGACTGCTGGCTATTGGCTGCAATAGCCTCTCTGACTCTTGATCAGCGGATCCTGGCTCGTGTGGTGCCCCATGGACAGAGCTTCACTGAAAATTATGCCGGGATATTTCACTTCCAGGTCAGAAAACCTGATATTCCACTGTGGACCTTTTTTTCTTTTCTCCTCTTGTGTTATCTTTTTTATCTGCTATGTCAGACAGTAACATGATATTAATGAGTTATTTTAATGAAAGCATGCACACTAGTAAAGGACAAACAAGGGAACTCAGGGCACCAATACTTCAATCCACCATCAGATAAAAGCTCAAAGCAGAACTTGTTTTTAGAACTGTTGAACCTCTGTTGCTAAATTCCTCACATCAGTACAGGTTCTATTCATATATTGTGGCCAATTCATTCAACCATAAATTAAACATCTCCTTGTTCTCCTGTTTAAGAAGTATTTAAGTTTACTGATGGAAGTATTTTCTTCTCAGTTCTGGCAGTTTGGTGAGTGGTTGGACGTGGTGGTCGATGACCGTCTGCCCACCAGAGATGGAAAACTGCTGTTTGTTCACTCAGCTGAGGGCTCTGAGTTTTGGAGTGCGCTGCTGGAGAAGGCCTATGCTAAGTGTGGATCATTCCTCTTCTTAAAACATTAATGCAGTGAAACTGTACAGTTTATAGTTAGTCAACCCATTCACTTACCTCTGTGCCTGACAGGGTTCATGGCTGCTATGAAGCCCTTTCAGGTGGAAGCACTATTGAGGGTTTTGAGGACTTCACAGGAGGAATCTCAGAAGTATACACCTTAGACAAGGCTCCACCAAACCTCTTCCAAATCATGCAAAAGGCCCTGCACCTGGGCTCACTGCTGGGTTGTTCTATTGATGTGAGTATTATTTTCATACTGATTTGCATGCCAAGCTGCAGACACACCACAACAGTACTTTGTTCTTGCTTTCAGATCACCAGTGCCTACGAGACAGAGGCAGTGACAGCTCGCAAACTTGTCAAAGGACATGCATACTCAGTCACTGGTGCAAAAGAGGTAAACGATTCAGCTAAACCGGTGTTTCCTCAAATTGGATCACAGACCCGTTTTTATTTATTGAGTAAAATGCACATTGATGCTATATATAAATAACTGCTGCTAACTGCTTGCATGACAACTGCTTCAAACCACTTCCACTGTGATCAAAACCGCTTCCCCTCAGTGTCCTGAACCACTGATCTAAATGGCTGCCTAGCATTTGTTGTTCTTTCACTACATGCAATTTACATTACACGCTGTTTCCCTCTCAATCAGGTTAATTTTCGAGGCAGGCTGGTTCAGCTGGTCCGCATCAGGAACCCATGGGGCCAGGTGGAGTGGACTGGTCCGTGGAGTGATGGGTAAATAATGATGTTCTTTATCTGTGCACCATCAGCTACTTTTGGTTATTTCCAGGATATTCCTAAAAGCATGATTTACTTTGATTACAATTAGATCCAACGAATGGGACTACGTCAGTGATGATGGAAAATCAAAGTTGAACCACGTGGCTGAAGATGGAGAGTTCTGGTAAACCTATTGTCTTTAACTTTTTATTCAAATTACAATAAAGATAATAATTGTATACATATAATTAAAGCTGCAATATGGATCTCCTACATCACTAAAACAACTCAACTAAAACAAATTAAGGCTCAGACTGAAACTAATCACAAGCTGTTCCTCTGCTCAGGATGTCCTTTTCAGATTTCATCAGGCAATTCTCCAGACTGGAGATCTGCAACTTAACCCCAGACACGCTCTTGAGTGATGATGTTGGCCACTGGAACAGTTACCAGTTTGAAGGCATGTGGAGGGTCGGCTCCACTGCAGGTGGCTGCCGCAATCACGCAGGTAACAGAGAAATCATATGTACTGTATGTCTCAACAGGGAGTCCTGTTACATTACTTCATGTAAAGGATTATACTTTGCTGTGCTTCCAGCCACATTTTCATCCAACCCTCAGTTTGTGGTGCGTTTGGAAGATGTGGATGATGACCCTATGGATGAGGAAGATGGGTGCACCTTTCTGGTGGGGTTGATGCAAAAGGGTGGACGACAGAAGAAGAGGCTTGCCCGTGACCTTGAGACCATTGGTTTTGCCATTTATGAGGTGTCTCCAAACAATTTTACATATTCTAGTTATTAAGTTTTTAAATAATTTGACCGATCTTCTAAAATATGTCATCTGTTTCCTTTTTTCCAGGTCCCAGATCAGGTCTGTATGATCCTTTAATAGAAATGTACTAAATGTCACAAATATCTCTTGATTGTCTTGTGAATTTCTATTATTAAACGTCTCATATTAATCTTCAGTACAAAGGCCGCAGCAATGTCCACCTTGGCCCGGATGTCCTGCTGCGACAGAGAGCTGTGGCCATGAGCAGCAACTTCATCAACACACGTGAGGTGTGCGACCGCTTCAGACTTCCTCCAGGAGAATACGCCATTATTCCCTCGACCTTCCACCCTCACAAGAATGGCAGCTTCATTCTCAGAGTGTTCTCAGAGAAACAGGCTGCAACAAGGTATCTGATTCTCATGCTCATGTATGTCTCCAGCTTTAGCTTATACAGCCATCTAGTGGACAAGTGGCCAGCTCCTTCTTTTGATGGAGGAGTCAGAGTCAAAAATTATTGTAAATGTTATTTCCCTGCATGCCACTAGAATGTGCTCAAGCTATGTATTTTTTTTTTTTTAGTCCACTGGAGGAGGACATTGATGCTCAAATAGAGGAGGTAAGAAAGTCTACAGAGTGATAAGACAATTTTGGATGTGAAATAGTTACTTCTTTGTAGTGAGATTGAAGTAAATATGTCACTTTACATTTTAAATGCACGTTGCTTAATACAAACTCTACAGTGTGTGTTATCTGTGTCTTTCTCTTACAGGAGGAGGTATCTGAGAGTGATGTGGATCCTCATTTCAAGCATCTCTTCAAGCAGATTGCTGGAGATGTAAGTAGGTAACATGAGAGCTGACAGCACATGAAGAACTCTTAACCTGGATTAAAATTTAAATGTCTGCATTTCTTTTTATATTCAAACAGGACATGGAGGTGTCGGTCTTTGAACTGGTTAGAATTTTGAACAACGTTGTCTCTCACCGTGAGTACACTGAACTCTGACATATTTTGCCATGCAGCCATTTTATTTTCTTTGACTTAAGAGTTGGAGCTAGCTTTATTTTGTCACATTCCTGCAGGGGGTGATATCAAAACCAATGGCTTCAGCCTCGAGACGGGTCGCCAGATTGTCAGTCTGCTGGACGTATCCTCTTTAAAGACTGAAAAATTGTCCTCCCGCATTCCAGTTGATGTTTTGAAAATTAACTTTGACATTTTGGGATTTGGGTGCATTATATTTGTGGAATTAAGATATGTGAATGATTAGTTAAATGAATAATAATAAAAGGATTTCCATGATTTCCACCTTAACGTTCTCCAGAGAGATGAAAGTGCCAAGTTAGGACTGATAGAATTTCATGTGCTTTGGAACAAAATCCAGAAATATCTGGTAAGTTTTGGTTTGTGTGGTTTAAAATGAGTACTGGTCATGTTGAAACACTTGGCTGTATCTATTAACACAACACATGGTCACCTGGACTGTATAGGAGATCTTCAAGCATCATGACTTAGACAACTCTGGCACCATGAGCTCCCATGAGATGAGAGGCGCCGCCACTGAAGCAGGTAACAAGCAAGTTACGAGTTAAGTTTAATTGTCACATATAACCGTACAGATACAATTATAATGAAATATACTAGCAGGGTCTAGGATCATTATCACATGAGAGATCTCATATTAAAATAAAGTACCCACATTCAACTCTTTGTGTTTAGAACGTGTGAAGGTTGTTGGCAAACTGGATAAGCCAGTTTGAGGACTTCCTCCCCGCAGATAAATTTTGTTCATGTATACCTTACAGGAACAAAACAAGCAGGGGTGAGGCAGAGTAACATAACACGTCTGTTATTACCTCCCTATTATCTGGCACCTTTTTAAAAAACACAGGATCAGGAATAATCCACATGTATGAAACTTACCCCACCTGAGAACAGGTGCTGATAATTGAAGGCTATTCTTCTTCCCCAGGTTTCAACGTCAACAGTGCTGTTCTGCAGGCCGTCGTCAGTCGTTATGCAGATGCTCAGTATGCCATAGACTTCGACAGTTTTGTAGGGTGTCTCATAAAACTGGAATCGCTCTTCAGTAAGTGTCAGCAAACACAACAGTATCACTTCAGGACATCTCACACTGATCTGTGTGATCTGAGAGCTGTTTACATTACCAGTGTGTTTTATGTGCCTCTCAACCAGAAATATTTAAGGCTTTGGAAAGACCTGGGGGAAAGATCGAGCTAGATATGCAACAGGTGTGTGAGAAAACAACAAGAGCAAAACCAAAAGCTGATTCGTCATCATTTCCAGTTTAGACAGCTTGTTATATAATTGTGTTTTCTCTTCCAGTGGCTGTGCCTGGCAATCCACTAACTCTGGAGCCAAGACAAACAAGGACCCAAGACATTTCATCTTATTCCAAACCCATACAAAGTGCTAACATGTATAGGTAGAATATGAGAATGACATTTGCTAAACATATCTAAAATATTTTTTCTAAATGTTTGGAGATATTTTGTATCACTCACATGTATTTTCCTTTTGTTTCAAAGGTAAAGGGTCTTATTAGCTGGTGTTTTTGCTCTTTTAGCTCTAAAATGATTGAAAATAAAGAAAATAAAAAAACTTTGGACTTTCTGGACTATCAGTATTTATAAAATGTTGTACATTTCACACAAATTAAATGGTCTAAAATATATATGAAGAAATATTGTAGTCTATTAATTTTTTAAATTTTTTTTAATAAAAAATATTAATGCAATTGCAGTAACTGTGGTGTTTAGTGAGGCCAGATGGCATACAGTTTACCCATCCATCCATGTGGGCTACATCTGGGGCTAAACATGGGCCATCAATCAAGGACAGATATAGAGAAGGGTAAATGAAACACGTGAGCCAGGTCTGCTTAGCATGAACAATAAAGGGTGTGGAGACAGATGAGCTGCACATACAACCCAGAGCCTGTCTAACCACACACACGCATACGAGGAGACATAGACGTTGTAGACAGACAGAAAATTCTACAGTCTTTTAAAATGTCTGGCATTGCAGCAAAACTTCAGCACAACCGTGATAGATCACATGGGATTGGATCCCACTCTCAAGCTGTAAAATACTTGAACCAGGACTTTGAATCGCTGAGGGCAAGCTGTCTAGAGAGAGGGCGGCTGTTTGAGGATGAATGCTTCGAGCCTCTTCCCTCATCTTTAGGCTTCAATGAACTTGGACCAAATTCATACAAAGTTCGGGGCATCACCTGGAAAAGACCGTCGGTAAGTACTGTAGGTAGATGGAAACGTCTGATGCAGGTACAGGCTTGAAAGCTGAAGATGGAATCTTCCCTATTTGCATCATTAAATATATTTCATTTCTATGGTTTGTAGAAGTATTACTTATAATATTTTGTCATATACATATACTTTCCACATGAGTCACTCAATCGGGTACACACTTCAACAGACAGTTAAAAGATAATTGGTGTTTGTTTGATGTATGTATGCTTGTTCCTGCCTGTTCACACGCATTCAATTGTTGAGGTTTTATTTTGATCTTATTAACCAATAATGAAAAGGTGATGATAAGAAACTTCATTTTGTGATGTTTGCAAGGTTAGAAACATAGTATGGGTGTGAGTCATGGGTGTGTGAGTCTGCATCTAAAGTCAACGGTGTTTTTCTGCTACATTTTCTGCATTTTTTTACTCTTTTTTTCTCTCAGGAATTGTGCGACAATCCACAATTCATAGTTGAAAATGCCACCAGGACTGATATTTGTCAAGGAGCACTTGGTGAGATACACACACAGACAGACATTCATATATTCTTCGAACAGTCTGTTCATCACCTTTTTAAACCGACTTCTATAACTTATCTTTGTTATTTTCCTGTTGAATCATATCCAACATGCATTATATTTTTATCTTCAGCCATTTGAATGAACGATTTTGCATGCTTATCCTTGTCACAGTTAGAAGATGTGAAGAAATGATGACCCTGATGTAGCTCTGCTCATGTTGACTCCTCTGACACTGTTTTTCTTTGTTTTAGTATCATCCTGCTTTTTGTGACCTCATACCACTGAAATATAGAAAGATAATATGACTGCCAGTGAATGCCTAAGCATTGACATCAGCTGTCACTGTGTACAAAATGTTTTGTAGCAACTCCTTTCTGACGGCTTTCTGTCGACACCCTGTCTGGCAGAATGTCCTTGTGGGTGTTCTTGTAGCTGTTGTCTGCAGCTGAAGAGCAGTTAGAGATGAGACAATAACCGTGACTTTACACAACTGAGGCGTGCAAATGACCTGCATACTTCATATGTTTTGGAGATGTGTCATAATGCCAAAAAAGCCTTTCTAACACTGAATACTTGTGTTCAGGTGACTGCTGGCTCCTGGCAGCCATTGCCTCCTTGACTCTCAACAAAGAGGTTCTGGCTCGTGTTGTCCCTCATGACCAAAGCTTTGAGGAGAACTATGCTGGCATCTTTCACTTTGAGGTACAGTACACTGACACACACCACAGCCTCAATCTTTTGGAGTTAAAGTTTTATTTGACTAATTGTGTCTCCCCTGTGGCGCTCAGTTCTGGCAGTTTGGTGAGTGGGTGGATGTGGTGGTTGATGACCGCTTGCCTACCAGAGATGGAGAGTTGCTGTTTGTTCACTCAGCAGAGGGTTCAGAGTTTTGGAGCGCACTGCTGGAGAAGGCCTATGCCAAGTATGGAGGAATGAACATCTGGATACCTTACTTCTTGTTTCGGTCTCTCCTTTTCTGGTCTAATGATTCACAAACTTATTTCCCCTTTAGGATAAATGGATGCTATGAGGCTCTTTCTGGAGGCAGCACCACTGAAGGTTTTGAGGACTTCACTGGAGGCATTGCAGAGAGCCATGACCTCAGCAATCCAGATCCCCACCTCTTCAAAATCATTAGAAAGGCTTTGGACAGAGGCTCTCTTCTGGGCTGCTCCATTGATGTTTGTTTGAGCTTGTTTCGCTCTGATTTCATAAAATTGGTATCCTCATAGTATCTGGTCATTTTTGCCTCACAAGCTTTTTTTCTCCATCCCAGATTACCAGTTCGGCCGACTCAGAAGCTGTCACATACCGCAAGCTGGTGAAGGGCCATGCCTATTCGGTGACAGGTGCAGACCAGGTAAGGAAACGTTTGTACATCTATACACTACACACAGATCATCCAGGCAGCAGTGACTACCATGCATGCTGTATAGTGTAATCAATTTACCAGTTTTACCCCTTGTATTGTTGTTTTTAGATTGTTTTCCGCGGTTTCCTTTTTGTGTAATTGATTCCTTATACTGTTTCAGGTGGAGTATGAAGGAGACATGGTGCAGCTGATCAGGATTAGAAACCCATGGGGTCAGGTGGAGTGGAATGGTGCCTGGAGTGACAAGTGAGTACCGTGCATCTGAGGAGTTTTAAGGGCCGAAAATACAACAAATATGCTGATCATATATTTAGGTTATTAGCTCTAGTAGTTATTTTCGGTAGATATTCCAGAGCACTGCTATAGCTTGTAGCCAAGTTAGCTGTATGTGGTTTTAAGGTTGCAGATGTAGGTTGGTCAGTGAGTCCATTATTTTGGTCCAGACCATAGACGTATAAAACATGGATGGAGTATTTGTAACATCACCCGTAAAATTCTGAGGAGCTCAGAATGTGACAGCCGCCATCTTGACAGTCAAATCCAAAAATTGGTGGAGAGGCCAAAACTGTTTTTTATACCGGCTTTAAACATGGTTCATGGTTCCTATACTAATGACTAATTGTTATGATCTAAAGGCTTTAATCATGCTAACCGTGGCCAAGAGACAACTGACACTGTTGACTAATTATAAAACACTCAATTGTTTAATTAAATGGTGTTTTTTTTTTTATAAATGGGCGTTCCCAATTACGCCCCTTGTGTTGTTCATAAGAGGACCCAGCCTAATTGAAATATCTACCTCCTTTGTTTGGACATCAACACCTTTGTTTGGGTATATGTTTTTCTGTCAAGCATGTAACACACAGAAACATACACACCCAGTGGAACAGCAGGTAAATCCTGTCATAAAAAGGTTGTTACACAGACTTGGTTTAAAGCTTGAGGTGCAGGTGGAGTGTTTGTGAGTTATGTGTAGGCCTGCAATTTATGTCTGCTGTGTTTTAACCTCATCACACTAAGTAAGAATGTATTGGCACTTTTTTCTAGTTCTTCTGAGTGGAGATACGTGAGTGGTGATGATCGAGCAAGGCTGACCAACCGTTCTGAAGATGGGGAGTTCTGGTAAAGCCTGATGAATGTTTTCTGAAATTCGAAATTTCATGATGATACTCAAGCAGAAAAGTTTGATTTTCCTTGTACTGTTTTGTCCACAGGATGTCATTTTCGGACTTCCTGCGCCAATATTCTCGCCTTGAGATCTGCAACCTCACCCCTGACGCACTCACAGGCGATGAGTTCAAGAAATGGGCAGAGTCAGAGTTTGAAGACACATGGAGGAGGGGTGTGTCAGCTGGCGGCTGCAGAAACTATCCACGTACGCCCAGTTTCACAATCTTCCCCCCAGATGTGCATCCATCCAAACATTTACTGGTGTATGAGTGTAATAAACTAACACACAGTGTGTCTTACCTGCTGTGCAATGTTGTTGATCAACTCCTTGCTAGCCTTTGCTTCCCTTCTTAGATTCCTTCTGGATGAATCCTCAGTTTGTCATAAAGCTGAATGAGGTGGATGATGACCCTGATGATGGTGAGGAGGGCTGCACCTTCATTGTGGGCTTGATGCAGAAGAACAGGCGCCGTATGAGGAAAATGGGGCAGGACATGGAGACCATCGGCTTTGCCATCTATGAGGTAAACATTGGCCTTTACGACAATAATGTAAGTTTTTATACTTATATTTGCAACATTGCACGTATTCTGACATTTGATTTGTTTTTGTCTTTTTCTAGCTGCCTGAGGAGGTATGTATACAAAGACGATGACACAGAACAGGACATCAGAGGGAAGGTGTAGGGCGCCCTCATGTAGCCTTACTGCATGTGTCATTTTTCCAGTACTCTGGCCTAAAGCAAGTACACCTGAAGAGAGACTTCTTCCTGCGCAACTGTTCAGCGGCACGTTCTGAGACCTTCATCAACCTGCGAGAAGTGTGCAACCACTTCTGTCTTCCCCCTGGAGAATACCTCATCATCCCTTCCACCTTTGAACCCAACAAGAACGGAGACTTTTATGTGCGGGTGTTCTCTGAGAAACAGACCGATTTCCAGTATGTTCTTTTCGCAAATATGTGTCATTTCATGATGACAAACAGGATTAATAATCCTAGCATCAAACATGATCATACAGCTGTGACTTCTCATTATCTTTAGAGAGATTGATGATCCTGTAGACTGCCATGTTGAAGAGGTAACATCATATCCTTTGATATATATATATGTATTTGAAGGTTAATTTTGATATTTTAACAAAGAAGGAAAAGTGATTACTTTGTCAACTCTAGATTGATATCGATAAAGATGACATCAGTGACAGATTCAAGAGACTGTTTGGACAACTTGCCGGACACGTAAGTATGCTAAAAATTTGTTATATTGTCTTATGGGCTCAAATAATTAGTATAAAACTGTCATGTATTTATTAGGATGTCGAGATCTCTGCGTTCGAGCTGCAGAGAATCCTCAACCGAGTGGTGATGAGAAGTGAGAGAAATCATTTATTTCTTCTTTCCTCATCGAGTGCAGCATATGCATGTATGTGATCCTGACACTCGCAGCCATTTATTTCTGTGTTTCATTCATTTTCAGGAGATGACATCAAAACCAGTGGGTTTAGTCTGACGACTTGTCGCAACATGATCAATCTGCTGGATGTATCCTTTGTTACGTCAGTAGAAATCTAAAAAAAACATTAACCTCTTGAAATCCCCCCTTATAATAGTGTGACATTTTGGGGAAATGCACTTTATTATTTATTTTTTGACAGCTGTTTAGCTTAGCTTAACATAATGTCGGAACACGGAAAAACAGCTTGTCTGGCAATAATTAACATATTGTATCTTGTTTATTTAATCCATACAAGACCTATGACAAGTTTTGCAGTTTATGTGATGCACTAAGTGTTCTCAGAAATATTCAGACAAATAATCCCCAATAAAATCATAATTTATTGTTTTTACACGTGGGTTAAACCAATGAGATACAATATGCTAATAAGTGAGTTTCAGAAGTGCTTGTAGGTGAATTTATTTGGAATACAGCCAGGCTAGCTGTTTTCAGCTAACCAGCTGCTTAGCCATATGTAGCCATATAGATATATAACATACACTAATGAAAGTGGCATCATTTTATATCTAACTCTCTGCAAGAAAGTGAGTACATATTTCCCACTATTCCTGTAAGGCCAGAAGAATATTTTAGATAGAGTTATTGAGAGGATTTTCCAAATTAGCATGTTAGCAGCTTTTCAGCGATGCTACAGTACATGATGTTTACACTGGATAAAAATATTCAAACAGAAGACTCCATCTATTTCCATCAAATAGGAGATTTGAGATCTCTAGATCTCTTTACTACATTTGCGTTCTGTGTATACGAAGTAAGATGCAGTTTGGCTTCATATTATGAGTTTACCAATCAATATGTGTGGAGCATGTTACAATTTTCCTTGACATACTCTTCAAAGAAAGATGGAACCGGAAAGCTAGGAGTGGTAGAATTTAAGATCCTGTGGACAAAGATTGAGAAGTTCCTGGTCTGTTCTTTATTTGGTTATAATTATATTAACATACTATGTGTAACATAGTTTATTAGTAACGAATGGTGATAGCAGATACTAACTTGTCGGGCTCTCCATTAGGAGCTGTACAAAGAGAGAGATGTAGACCAAAGTGGCTGTATGAGCGCCTCTGAGATGCGGATGGCTGTTGAGGCTGCTGGTGAGAAGTCCATTTCCCAATATTTCTCTACGACTCTCATAAAAAAGTTAGAGGGACAAAAGGGTTGAGGATGCTGGTTCAATCGTTTCCATTGCATGCTGTTCGATGTTATCTCTAACTTCATCTTTTTGCATTTCGACAGGCTTCTCTCTCAACAACCCTCTGCATCAGATAATTGTGGCCCGCTACAGTGAACCAAACCTCAGCATTGACTTTGACAACTTTGTGGGCTGCCTGATCCGCTTAGAGTCAATGTTCAGTGAGTTTGTGTCTTCTTGACCACATTTCTATCATATACAGCCATGCAGGCATTACGTAGAGTTATGATACTTTCTTTGATTTACAGAAACCTTCAAGACCCTGGACAAGGATGATTCTGGTCAGATAGAGTTGGGTTTTCTGGAGGTGAGAGCAGAGATGTGATAATGATGCAAAAATATAAAGCTATGCTTTATGGACCACATATTGATTGGTGCTTGTGTTATCATCCAGTGGCTGAGTGTGGCGATGTTGTAGTGAAGAACTGAAGAATCAGTTGAAGAATCCAGGCCTGTGGTGAAGAGTCATCATATCTGAATATCCTGTATGTTCTCAAATGAATGTCAGTTTATCTCTTGTGTACAATTTAATCAATTTAATCAAGGTTGCTTTAATCAAGGTTGCTGATTTTAATAAAAAAAATATTTGATTTTTGAGTTTGATTGCCCACTAACATAATAAAGCTACTAATATCCCACAAATAATCTTCTTATTTAGCATTCAATAAATTAGATATTTGAATCTGAATACCCCTCTCTGTTTTCAAGTACTAACTTCAAGGAGTAGGTCAACATTTTGGGAAATAGGCTTATTTGTTTTCTTGTGGACAGGTACATGGAAACATTTGTTACCACTCTCACATCTGTACCATAGATATGAAGCCAGTGCTAGCAGCTAGTTCGCTTGGCATAAGAATTTATAATCAGGGTAACCAGGTGCTGTTGTGCAGATTTTTTAATGTTCGACAAAGCCAGACTAGCTGTTTCCCTGTTACCAGTATTTATGCTGCTTTAAGCTAAACCAAGCTAACCAGCTGCTTGTGGTCCCTTTCCTTTGGTAGCAAGTTTTTGGCAAGTAAATAAAAATTAAACTGACTCACAACAGGTCACAACAATGTTTGTTTTTTTTCTACACAATACTTAGTGAACAGTTTCTTTTTACAGACCAGCCCAAATCTATGTGAAGTATCACATCTATGAGTGAAAGTTCAAAAACGGTCTTACTTTGACTTATAAATCAAAAAGTAGCATCTTAGTAAAAAAGGACTTTTTGTCTACAGGTATTAAGAAGCTAAAAGCAACTCCAGTAAAGTTTAAATGTAGACCTTAAATGTCAACTGCAGTGAATTAAGTGAGTAAGTACGTTTAAAATACGCACCCAAAATGCCACGCTCAAGCTCTGAATCAGTCGATGCTTGGCCTTTGACTTTAAGACTATCCATCATAAAATGTGTCCAAATTATATATGCTTCAGCATATTTTAGCATGCAAGTAGAGAGCTTACATAGTTTATTTCACTCAAAGTTACGTCAACAACATCATGATTTGCTTAATATTATTTACAGGATCAGTGTGTAGGATTAAGTAGCATCTATCGGTGTGAATGCACAATAGGTGGTGTTCTACCCAGCCTAAAAGACATCTAAACTGGATGCTGCAAAAATAAGGCTAGGAGGATCAATAAGGATCTCAACCACCCAGATGACAGCCTTTTGTTCCACCTACGATCAGGAAGAAGATTCTGAGATGAACTGAATTGAAATAATATTCATATAAATCTTAAATTTATTAAAGAAAGGTAAAACTATTTTAAGTAACAGCAATCTGTGGAAGTCCTCTAAAATATGTTCATTCAAAAAAATTTGTATTTTGTTACAAAGTTTGAGATTTTTCAGATCACTTTAATTTGCCAAATGTTTCTTTATGTGTTGTCTTTCTTTGACAACTTTGGTACACAAACTGAACTCTCCATATATACTGGCATCGGCCTTTGGTGGTAGGTGGTGTCACTCTCCACTGAGTGATTTAGACATCACATGTAACAAACACAGATGGTCTATCCAGTGCCTGTAATTTACCAGTAGATGTCAGAGTTCTCATAAGTTTTGGGGTTTGATGCTTTGACGTCACTGACTAGGCTGTGGCCAAACTTGCAATGTGCTTGCAGCAGCATTAAGTTTTCAACTGAAAGAGAGTTATGCAGCAGCCATTTCCTGTTCTGTGTGGTTCAGGGTTGCATTTCCCTTTTTACTACTTTGAAAAGTTTCTGCTGCCTCCCATTAGCTCTGGTAGGCAGACCTTACCACAGTTATGACAATGAACCTTAAAAGAAACAACCCCCAGGCCACTAGAGAGATTTCTGTACCTAACTCTATCATATTTTGCCATACAGACTGTCAACCATTTAACATTACAGTATAATATATATGTATAGATACAGAGATACATACATGCATATAAATGGATGAGACAGTGCTAAGGCAGACAAGTTGTGACGTGTGCTACACCCTGCTTTTTGGAACAGAAGCTAGTGCGGATGTGGGGCGGGACTCTGAGTCTCTGTAAACCACTAATCCACAGAGAGGAAGCAAAGTCACTGTGACGCTGAAGCACAGTATTTGAAGCAAAGATCGAATATGTCTAAAAAACGATTCTTTTATTTGCCTGTAAGCTTCTTTACACAGCTAATAACTTTAGTGTCACTGTTAGTTGAAATATTTTTCCATTTAGTGCCTCCACAGTAGTAGCATGATGCTACAGTGGACAGCAGCGATAAATTACAGACTCACAAAAGTGCTGAGAAAATCACGTGTGCCTGCTTGTGATGTGTGAATCTCTAAATATTCCAAAATCATTGCTCACAAGATTTCATATCTAAATGACATGCATGAGTAAATGTACATTCTATCACTGGAAAAGCTGTGGTGTAAGATCAAAGGAACGTGGCAGGGGGCCATGTTGGTTCTCCTCCTGTGAACTGGGCCCCTAATTCCTAGCTACACCCCTGGATTTTACAGAGGAAGTTCCAATTGTATTATCCCAAAGACAGGCTTGGTATCATCATTCAGATTTTGTATTTGAACTGACGAACTAGTTTGAACTAGTTTTCCAGTAGCCTGGTGTTGTGGAGAAATTGCTGAACTCAATGGTCAATGGTGAGGTCAGGAGGGAAGAAAGCATTCACGAAGCTACTGACACTTGGCCAAGGAGAATTAGAGACACTCTCAAAGTACATCAGAAGTGCATGAGTCGGTCTCACATTCTGCCCAACTCGTGCTGGTGGATAGACTTTAAACCCCAAGATAACACCACAAATACTATACACCCAGAAATAGTCAAAGAGAATGTATTTAACCATGTTAGTGTTACCGTCAGCACATTCTAGTCTGGAGACACTGTTGTCTGTTTATGTTAAAAAAAAAACGTCAAGCTATCTATTATGTCTAGGAAGACAACATTAGGTCTCTTTGACCCTGGCCACCACAGCGTTGAGATAGACTGTCACCTACTGTTCCCAATCAAAGCCACACAACTACTGCTGCCGAGGACCCCAAGGCCCACACGTGATCCCGTCTACCCTAAGGATAGAAAATTCGATAACACCTGGCACTGACATGTCATGTATGGATGATTACGCTCCATGTATGTGCTCTCCCATGTGACTGTGAGAGAAAAACGGGGCTGCACGCTAATTCTGAGTACGCCATTGTCACTTTTTAATGAATCATATGAACTGCACTGACTCATC
Organism: Protonibea diacanthus; assembly: GCA_028641955.1. Classification (NCBI taxonomy): domain Eukaryota; kingdom Metazoa; phylum Chordata; class Actinopteri; family Sciaenidae; genus Protonibea; species Protonibea diacanthus. The sequence continues at coordinate 16,199,073 of CM053989.1, forward strand.
ACTCTTCACAACGTGACTAGAGAAACACACCAAATAGTTCAAAACAATTGGAGATCATATTGACCAGATTGATCCTCTTTAGGTGGTATATGTGGGTGTAAAATAAAATACTGTGAATTGCAACTCATGTCTTTGTATATTTAACTATTGACTGTGACTACTGGAATCTGAAGGTGGTGTAACATCTCACCTCATAGGTAGACAGATAAATCCTTTTGACACATGTGTGCACATATCCTATCTTTTACCTTATAAGGCCACTGAACAGGATCTCAGCAGCAGATGAGTTCAAAATGCGGACAGGTTTGTTCTCCATATAAGGGTGTTACGTGCCGCTCCCACCTATGACTGGCTGAAGCTCACCTGGGGTTTTTTCTAAAAAGAAAGATCTTGACCTTTACTAAATGTAATAAGATGGGAATTGTGTCAAAAAAATGTTTGCATTGTGCCAGACAATGAAGCACATACATCCATTGTGATTTAGGTTTCAAATGTCATGTGATTAAATGCAAATACTGAGGTTGCAGATCAAACTGTGTCACACCTGGGAAGAGAGGGGTGGGTCTACTTTTGGAGGTGTGCTCATTTACCCAAGCTCCTCCTCTATGAGTCAACCTGCTCTCCTTCCTTATGACCCTTCAGCACTTTAACTGCTGCTGCCATTTTTCTCTGCTGCCTGTTTCCTTCACACATCAAAACAGCAAAATGGTGAGTAGCTTTAACAAAAAATTTGGCTGGTTTGACTTACGCTGTGTCAGTTAACAACTTCTTTGTGATTTACGTGGCCCACAGGACATGTAATCTAAAATTTCTGAAACTCTGAAGTGCCACATCCTCATTTTAACAACATGTGTAAAAATGGGTGAACTCAGTGAAGCCTGGTTGTCATTATATTTAGTGTAAGGTTTTCACTGGATGTTTCTTTGAGGAAGTAGTTTGCTGAGTGAAAAGGGAGTTTCATGTTTGAAAGGGCTTGCTCAAGGTGTGGTTTTGCCTCCAAAATGGAGGGAGCTTTGTTCGTGCTTCAAACTTGTTCTGAAAGAATCCCTTAGGGCGGTCTTTCTTGTGCTAACTTGTTCCACAATGACTGGAATGTGCCAAAGGCTCATAGGGTAGGCTACACCCACAGCATGTTACTGCTTAAAAGCCGGTGGAATATTTGCACATTGAATTGCTTAAATAGTGTTAACGCTTCTCTCCGATGTCTAGTTTTGAACAACTTCCTGTTTCTACATCTTAGTTCTGCTTTCTGTCAAAAAAAACCAAAGTACTAGTGAACAACATATGCTCAATATGAGGCCTAAATCTCTCAAAAGTGCTTATACTGTGACAGTCATTTTTGCATTTTACAAGACTTTGTAGACTTAACTAGCAAATTGGTCTTGGTCGTGAAGTTACAAAAGCAATTGTAAGAGCATCTTTTTTTTGTCTTGGTGTGTTCTCTCTCTCTCTCTCTCTCTCCTGTTCTGTCTTAAGGCATTATGTAACCTAAAATGGGTGGAACATAAGATGCATTTTGAATTCATTAGATCTTCAACATCACATGTGACATCTGGGATTAGTACTTTAAAAAAAGTACATCAATAAAATGTCATCATGCCAACAAAACAAGTCGAAGACTGTGGGTCTGATTGCCTTTGTGTTTTTTTTGGGGGGGCATTTATGTCATTATAAATAATGACATTTATGTTTTGTGTTTTCTCAAAAAAGGCGTCCGGAGCTAAATGCACTGACAGAGTGAAATCGATCTACAATGAAATGAAAGTGGTCAAAAGTGATGCTGATCAGAACAAACGCATTCGATTGGTGGTGTTTGGCTTCGTCAACAATGACATTGACGTGGAGAAGGTTTACCTCGAGGAAGATCTGGTGGGCCAGGATGTCTTCAAGTTTTTCCAGGGTCTGCTGCCACAAGACAGGTGCCGCTACGTGCTGTATGACTGCCACTTTGAAACCAAGGAATCAAGCAAAAAGGAAGAACTGGTCTTAGTGGTGTGGTAGGTCCTTGTATTCTGATTGAAGCATAAATACTGATAAATATTCACCTGACTGCACAGAAGGACTAGCAATATAATCTTAGTCAAAAGGTGTCATGTTTACAAGCTAATAATTGTATAGATAGATAGATGAATAGATACATAGATATTCCCATTGAATGTGTCAATGCATTTGTTGTGGGACACTTTGGATAATGATTTCTCATTCATTTCATCAGGTGTCCAGAAAATGCAAAAATCAAAGAAAAAATGTCCTACGCTAGCTCAAAGGATGCTCTTAAGCGGGCCGTTAAGGGTACGTTTTCAAATTTGTTACTTTTTTTTTCACATTATTCAGACTTTAACAGTAGAGTAAGTATTAAAGTAACTAGTAAAGTAAAAGATAACTGACTGGTGTTCTAATTCACTTTTGTGTTTCCATCAGGTGTGAAGCACGATCTGCAGATGAATGACGCTTCGGATATCGAAAGCAGGGATTGTTTTGCCGAAAAGTTAGCAAAAGACATTCTTTTACTTGAGGGCTGCCCTGTCTGTTCCATGTCTCAGCATAGCCACTAAAGCAGAAATTGACTTTGTGTTTTGGATTGGTTCAACAAAGCTTAAAGGGAAAGGTTGGGCTCTGGATAGGGTTATAACACAAACTCATGTTTGTGCTGTAATAAACTAACCAGTCACACCAGTCTGGCTGTGAAACTAGTCTTGTTCAGATTTGTATTCATTCTTTGACTTATCTATACATTCACATATAGGTACATGTATATTTCTAAAGTGTTTTTATGTACTTAAAAATGACTTTAAAAACAATCATACTCCAGTATAAACCATTTGTCTTCCTTTTTTGGACTGGTTACTAATGACATGCGGACATTGTTTTTCCAGACTGTTACATTTTGATGGCCACCTATAAATAGTACAACTTTAGTCTCACTGAAAATGCAGTAGTTGTTGCACTGTGAGAGTATTGTCAAATAAATTTTCAATGCAACCAAAATGCTGTGCTTTTTTTTTTGTCCTCACCTTCTCTCTCTCTCTCTCTCTGATTTACCAGTGAAATTAGACGGTTTGTTTACTGTTGGGCAACTTTGGCTTACTAATCAGTTGTCTGAGTCTTTCAAAATCTAAATTTTTAAAGTGTTTATTTCATGACTGACATAATGTTTCTAGTATTCTGGCCTTTGTCAGTGCCATGAGAATCTTTGAAAAACAGCCATTTACATTATAGCTCATATTTACTGTTGGTGTCTAGTTATTAGGTGTAAATGGACGCTTTCAAAATCAAGTATGGATGAAGGCTTTAATTAACATGCAGCTGGGGACTGACTTAACACCTGGATGTATGCTACAAGAATTCTCTCTCCCTCCGGATGTCCCATAGGCTGTTAGTGTCGGACTCAGGAAGCCAGATTAACTGGGTTAGCCAGATAACGTTTAACTAATAACTTTTTTTAAAACTCCAAAATATTCATGTGTTAATTTGGTTGACTTCTAATTTAAGACGTTTTAGGATGTAGCCTGAATTAAACCAAACTGCAAGTCATACTGTCCATAATACAGTTGTATATATAAAATATGGTAAATATTTTTCAGGATTATAAAATAGTTTTTAACAAAAAGTTTAATAAAAATCAGTCCAGTCTTTATTCATTTTCTCTCGCTGCAGCCATTGGTGACAACATTTTTATGGACTTTGATGGATGTATGAATAGCTTACCTGTTTGTGATTAATCACATTCTTAGTGAGTCGGATGAGAACATTATGAACATTATGATGATGGTGGATGGTGGAAATACCTAGCTCAGCTTTGCCCAAAAGGATCCAAAGAATCCAGTGTCCAGGCAACCAGCGGGGAGTCGAGAAGTTACCAGACCCGGGTATGAAATCTTATTCTTACAGCTTATATCACCCCTTATGAAATAGTGAACCGTTACACTTTGATTTTAAGATAATAAACAATCATGTTAATCACTTTGGGGGGTGCTGGAAGGTGGAACTAAGACTAGACTTACTGGCTGCTGCTTCATATTAACTATAAATACATGAAATTGATATCAAATATAAACTGGGTTTGTATTTAGCTTTTACTTTACTTTAATATATGGCTGTTTGCTTCTGCTTGTGTTATAAAAAATCTACTACTATTTACTGCTGGTTGTAATGTTATGACATTGACACCCTGACCAGCCCCTGTGGGCAGTCAGCTTCTCGACCAAATCCAGTCAAACGGGTTGGTCGGGTACACGGGGATTAGAAAAGTCGCTCCCGCCTTTGGCGCACAGCGCATCCGACATTGACTCTGTACCGACCGTCCATGTTTACGACACCCGTGCGTGCCCCATACCGTCCAGTTTATTTTGTAAGTTATCACAGTGAAGTAACGACTTAGTTTCCTTTAGATTTTTTTTTTTTTTTTTTTTTTTTTTTTGGGCTTACCCGTTCAGTCTGTCTCTTTTACGGAGACAGCCATGTGGGCGTGTTGTGGAAGAGGGAGGGGAGGACAGCACGACAGATAGAGAGATCATACCCGAAACACAACCATACATGGCTGTTAGAAAAAAACCCGCAAACGAACACCATCTTGTAACACACTTCCTTTAGCTTATACCCACTGATGTAACCTCAATAGTACTTTTGCAGAGCGTTTAGCAATGCGATGTCGGTTTTACAAAACAATAGTCGTACTATTAAAACAATAACTCGACATAGTAGTGTGCTAGGGAGAAAATAATTCCTAAATCTCCATATTAGATGATATACTGAGGGTGATGCCGAGTAGTAATACTTCCTGGCACTTTTTTTTTTTTTTTTTTTAAGATGGCGTAAGTTTGAAATGACAGTGTAACCATCCTGAGTCAACTCTGTTAACTTAGTAGTGTGCTGACACAAATGTGTAGAGCACACATCTGCGGTTTGGTTCTCACCGGATCTTCATCTGTGTCACAATATCACATGCTCACATTAGCTAAACTTATACTGTGCTTCCTGCCTGCCATCATTGCTGTGCAGCAAATGCAACAGAGACGCTGGACAGGATTAACATAGAGCTACACCGTAGTTTATTCATTCATACAAATTCGATGCGTGTTATTGGCAGCCGGCTACAGAGGAAAGCAGGCCCTAAATGTAATGAAACATTGAACCATAAAATGTTCCTATCATTCAACCACATAGAAAAGACATACAAAGTAATTGCACAGGTTGATGTACGTTTGACGTACAATCGGTTTCCCTTTTTAACACTGAACTATGGGGAAATGTTTGGTATATAAAGGCAGGGGGATAAATAACTTCTGACATAGCCAGAATTGTTGATGGAATGTGGGTTTCAATAAAGATTGTATCAGGATTATCTCCTCCTAATCTTACTTTGAAATGTTCATGAATATCAAACATCTGATTCCTACAGTTGAAACAAATGCAATCGACTACAGTACAAGAAAGAATAGTTTTGGAATGCATAACTATGGTAATCATAAGGCATATTTGGCAGTTTTTTTTTTTTTGTAGTGTCTGCAGCGAACTTCCTCTCAGACGGACGTTCCTTCCTTCAGCTCCACGTATTCTCCCTTGAAAACAGAGATAAGAAAAAGATGGCATCAAAGCTGACACGTACACTGAAACTATTTGTGCTCAGAAGTGTATTGTACGTGCAATCTTACCGGGACATGTCTTACCTTGCCTTCCAGGTGCTCTTGTAGTGTTCTCACTGTGTCCCTCTCTTTGGTCAGCTGCTCCTGAGTGGCTTTGAGAAGCTGCTGGAGCTTGGTGGCAGCCTGGCCCAGGTCTTTGGACAGCTTCTTCTCCTTCTCCAGTCGCTCCTGTTCCAACAGCGGTGACAAAGATTACTTCACTTCCATTCAATAATGGTTCAAATAAATCAGGCATGAAATGAATGCAGACTACTTCCTGTACCCGTGCAATGGTAAAACAATTCAGTAGCATTTTTAAACTCTAAACTCTTTATGCGTTACTTCTCCCTGGCTCTCTCACACACGATAAAAGTTTATAGCAGGTCATTAAAAGTCTGTTTATTTCACAGTGCCATTTTCCCCAAAGACCATTCTATTTCATACCATTTGTCATCAGTCTTCATCAGTCTGTTAAGTAAATGACTCATTCGGTCTGACACAACAGCAAAGTGGCATTATGAAATATAACTGTCATTAGGAAAAACAAGGTGAGGTAAAAACAGACTGAAAGAGGACATTTGAAATAATCTTGAATTAAATTTAAAACTTTATTATTATTTATCTTATAGAGCTGCATTTTTCATTTAATATTGAATACTTGAGCATCCATAAATCAAGTCTCCAACATAAAGAAAGGTGATTAGTACAACTTCAAATACAGTTTTGAATCACAGGGTATTGTTTTATTCCTGTTAAGAGCAGGTCCACCTGTCGCTGTGAGATACTCTGCAGGGTATATTAGGTATATACAGGAAATAGTTCATCATCCAGGACTGACAAAAATAAATAAATAAAAGCATTAATCAGTTACCACACCTTGATCTGAGCGACATCTTCTACATCAGCTTGTGGTGACTCTGCAGAAACACTTAGAAGATCTAGCTGAGCCTGAAGATCTGTTATAGTCTTCTGGGCCTGGAGGTTGACAAGACACGTACAGTGATGTTATCCACTGAGAGTTTGTGAGTCATCCTTCGGTGCGACAAAAAAAACAGAACAACGGTGTGTCGACAAAGACTGCTACCTGCTCGAACTCTTCCAAAAGCTGCTGCCTCTGAGCCACCTCCCTGTGCAGCTTCTCGGTTGTCTGACTCAAGTCGTTCTGAACCTGAAAGCAAACAAAAAGGACACACGATAAATACACACACGCGTGTCTACGCAAACATTCTTGTAGCGTGCGCACACACACAAACACAAAAAGCTGCTTGACCTGTATGCCAAGTTAGTTTCCTCTCAGACTGTTTCAGGTAAACAGCTAAAATCAAAAAAAAAAAAAAAAACTTTGTTGCTGTTAAGAAACATACAAAGGAAACTCTGAAATTAAAGGAGGAGAAATGAGCATGCGGAAAAAGGTGAGAAAAAGCAGTGGTTAGAGTTATGTCCACTCAGTCAAAGCAAACTGTGATTAGCATAAACAGCCGCTGTGCTGAAAGAGTACTGGACAGACTGGAAACACTTCTTTAGCAGTCATCTGTTACTCAGTATCTGTGTACCATGGCCACATCCTCTTCGGGACAGGTTTTACTGTGTCGCACCAGATCACGTAGAACATGCCATGAATACAGTACAGTAACACATAACTCCTTTATTTCTGGGATTTTCAATCAATTTTTTTTTTTTAAATATGAAGTTTAATTAAGTATTTTAAGAACAAACAATATCCCAGTCACTGTCCAGTACTCTCTCACAGGAAGTGAAGGGTGCCCTGTGACGTTCGCACCCTGACCTGACTGGGTTGAGCGTCAGCTGGGCCATTCTGTTCTTGGTGAGCCCGCATCGTGATCTCGCCCAGCTGCTCTCTGACCTGAAACAGGAAGTCGTCAACATCACCAGTTACATCACCCTCCCATCGATGAATCCACTTTGTGTCACACGTCACTCGCTCGCTCGTGTAGGTTAAGGAGGGGTTTGCATGAATGAATTCATGTTGCACTTCATAAACAGCTCTCTCTATAGTTAAATATTATAGAATAAATAGAAATATTTTCTGGATGATGGGGAAGCAGGTTAAAATCATTGAAATCACCTGTGCAAGCTCCTCCTTGTGTGCCTGGGCCTCCTTCTGGGCCAAATCCAGCTGGCTCTGACACTCGGACAGCTGCAGCTTCAGCTGAATACAGAGTACGGCAAAGGAATGAACAGATGTTAGATAGGTTTTAAAATGATCAAAAGGTTGGTACCTTTATGGGATTTCATAAAAATCTCACATCTCAGCACACAGAGTATGGATTGTTAATTATTTACACTGACCACTGAAATAGGTCATTATTAACCACAAACATATTTTTAATTATATTATTCAATCAATAATTAATAAAAAATGTAGAAATATGTCTGAAATGTTGCCTGAATCTGGATATTTATCTCAAAAAGTACCAAAGTAACCAGGAGTTTAACCCAAAGCACTACAAACAAATGTAAGAAATACTTAAATTTACCACCTATGTAAAAATAAGTAATCTAATAACAATAATAATAATAATAATAATAATAATAATAATAATGTCTAACAAGAATATGCTAGTTCCCCAACAGGTGAACTTACTTATAAAAATACAACAACACAATAATTTAACAGCAGTGCCAGTCGTGAGTTTGCTCTCATCTGTAGATTAGACCTGCTCATGTACCTGCTCCATCTCCTCTGAGACCTCCTGGTTGTCTGACTGCTTCTCCAGCTGGGCTTCCAGAAGCATCATCTGCTCCTTCAACTGCAGAGAGAACCACAATGAACAATTTTACATGGCAGAACACATTTCTAAACCCGCTAGTTTACCTCGAATAAGTGTAGAAATGGCCTCACCTGTTCTACACTTTGGTTTTCTGCCTCCAGTTTGCTTGCCTTCTCCAAAGCCTAGTAATGAGTGAGAGACATTATTGTGAGGTTTTTGAGACACGAGGAAAGGGGAGCCACACATGGTGAAAAAGTCAACATGATTTCAAGGAGGTATTATAAACATACCACCCTCAGCTGCTCCTCTGAGTTAGCCATCTTGGACTTCCATACCAGCTCTTCTTCCTCCACACTCTTCTGCAGATGTTTCAGCATTCCTTCCTAAAATAAGAAGGGAAACCGGATGAGATGAGCTGCATAAATTTACTCCATATTCATGTTTATTATTTATTTATTTATGTCAGTCACATACCGTTTCAGCCAGGACTGTCCTGTACTGTTCACATTCAGCCTGCAGTGAGCCATGGCTCTCCTCAGCCTCCTTCAGTTTCTCGAGCAACTCCTGAAACAAAGAAAACACATTCAGAACTTCGTCTGCTGGGCTAATTCAAACAAGTATATGCTAACGGGTAACAGAGTAAAACTGCGGCTTACAGGCAACGCTGTGCTTGACTGAGACTCCTGGCTCTGCTGGCTGCGAGCCTCCTGAGCTTTCTGGGTAAATACTTGTAACCAGTTGGACTATATGAGGAGAAAAGCAGTACTTAATGTGCACATCTTTTTAAGGAATAATGACCAAAATCATTAAAATGAAAAAAAAAAAAAAAAAAAAAGTCCAACCAGTGAAATTTCTTACCTGGTCTGTCTCTATGGGTATCTGTGGGAAGAGTGTCTGGAGAGTTTCTTTGGTTTCAGTTTGAAAAGCTGTCAGTTCTGCTGTAACACTCTGCAAAAACAATGGATGACATAATCAGGAAGGCAATTAAGAGCAAAGCGGTCTCAACTGATAAGCCACCAGTGCGTTAATGGAGCCTTACTGCATCATTGCTCTGCTTTGCTCTCACTTCCCTCAGCTCCTCTTGTAGTGATGTGACAAGGGCATCCTTCTCAGTCAGACTAGGCAAAGAACCAAAAAAACAGTCAGACAGATCTATAACAGACATAACAAGATGTGATACTGACCTTTTTTCCATATGTCAAGCCTCATTTACCTGTTCTGTAGTAGTCCGAGCTCTGCCGCGTTATCTGACTGCTGAAACAGAGTGCGCATGCAAATCAGTCACTGAGATAATGATTTGCTCTGCAGGGCAGCTTTAGAAGTAGAATCACGCAGCACATAAAGGAGGGCACTTACTGGTGCATTGTTAAGTTCTTCTTTGAGTTTTTTAAGTTCGTCCTGAAGTGACGTGACACTGAAGAGACACACAATTTGGATAAAATGTAAATAACCACAAATGGGAGAAAGATCTGAGTCAAGTCAAACAGATAGATGGTAAAAAAAATACAATACCTCTTATTTTTTTGCTCTAGCTCAACAATAGTGTTCTCCTGTAAGAACAGAAGAATATTTGTGATTAGCACATCTTTGTGTGAATAAAAAAAAAAAATCCTGATTAATCAAAGAGTGGTACTATGTGGTAACAGATGTTGACAACACTTACAGCAGCTCCCTGCTTCACCTGAAGTTGCTTCAGTTCATCATGAAGTGTGCTTAACTGATTGTCTCTCTCCTGAAGGCTGCAACGGGGACACGGAGCATTGCAAATCAATCAACAGAACAGCTCTAGATCTGATGTTGTGTCATACGACAGGATGCTCAAACACTTACCTGAGCTTAAGCTGTTCCAGTTCTGCAGTATTCACCTGCCCACCAGGACACAATAAACATTCTTAGAGGTGATCATGTGTGGCCAGGCATCTGGCCATACTGGAAAAGTCAAACTGATGATGTATGTCCTACCTGATTGTTATCTTCCTCTTTTTTGGTCTGACTGGCCTCCAGCAGTGAGTTGATGGAAGCCACCTGCTGTACAAGCTGGCTTTTCTCCGCCTGGGTCCCCTCCAGCTGGGTAGTGAGGGCATCCACCTGAGCAGAGCGCTCCTTGAGCTCAGCCTCCAGTCCCCCAATACGCACCTGAAACTCTGCAGGGACAAAAACCACTATCAAAACAAAGCACTCATAACTTATTCCATCATTTATATTCTGTGGCAACTATTTATATTCTGTGCATCAAAACACAGCACTCATAGCTTATTCCACAGTTTATATTCTGTGGCAGCTACTCCCAAAGCACAAGAATCAAGCATTAGGCCTTAACATCTGGCAACCATTAGGACCTTGTTCCCCTCTTTCTCTGACCTGACAGTGCGCTGCTGTCCTGCTGGGTCTTGTCCAAAGCGGCCTGCAGGCTGCTGTTTTTACTCTGTGTTTTTCGGAGCTCCTCGGACACCTCCTCCAATCTCCTCTGCGACGCCTGCTCGCTCTCCGAACGGCTGGCCTAACAAGAGAATTGATAAACGTGTCAAACAACAGGGGGCAGCAAAGGTTCACAAAATGATCCTGCTCGGCAGCATTGATTCACAAGGCAGTGCATGGTAACTGTCTTTCTCAGAAGTCTACACATTCAGAGCAAAAGATATAATGGCATACTGACTGATACGGGTTATTTGAGTACCCTATGCTTTGGGGCTGTAACAGGAAAATAAAAACAGACATTTTAACAGCATGTAATTTGTTTGTTTTTTTTTAAAAGGAAGTGTCGCGTAGGAAGTACTTCAGGGGATTTTTGAGAACGATCTAAATGAACATCGTTCTGAAAGAGCCATAATAGTTTAGACCAACCGCATGTCATCAGTGCGTGACCATGTAAGACAGAGATCTGTAAGTCACCTGTTGTAAATAGCATCAAACTGCTGTTCCTGCTCTTTTACAGCCTGTTACAGATGGATGGCCAGGAGAGGTGCTTGGGTACGCACACATTCGCAGCATTCTCCCTGCAGCACCATTATTGTATGGCTGCATTCCAGCTCTGCCCTGGGCTCTATGATTACAAGGCAATTAAACGTCCCATAACATTAGAGGGTTGGGGGTAGGTGGGAAAATGTCTGGACTTGCATTTTGTAGAGACTGGCTGCTTTAAACTACAAACAGCATTTACAGAGGAAGAAAAAAAAATAGAGTCAGTGTGTTTCCACGTGGAAGCTCGATTGCATTCACTGTCATTTAAAGTAGAGATTATGTGGTGTTCCCACAGGCCAGGCCAACCTGCAGCAGGGAGAGCTGCTTCTCGGTAGCGGAGATCTTGGCCTCCAGCCCTTTCCTGATGTGCTCATCTGCAAGCAGACTTTCGGTCTTCTCTCCAAGTTCCTTGGTTAACTTTGTGCATTCCTGACGCAGCTTTGCCAGCTCCGCATTTTGTCTGAGGACGGAATAAAACAGGCAGACACAGGGAGAAAGAGTCAGGGCCTGGAACATCAACCTTCAGGTCAGGTACAGGCATGCCTTTGAATGTGTACACACATGTACTAAATAGCCACTTTAATTAGTATTGGTATAAAAAAGTAAAATGTCGTTATGGGTCATTGGTTCTCGGAAACACTCACTTGCTCTCAGCCTGACTTGTGGCTTGGTTGAGGGCGTCACGGAGAATAGAGTTCTCCTGCTGTAGACGGGCCAGCTGAGCATTGGGGCCTTTTTCCAGCTGGTCCTGCAGGCTGAGGATCTATAAAAGTATTGTTATAATTTTGTATTATTATAATTATTTTTTTTTTTTTTTAAATAAACCAGCCATGTTGGACAGTTGCACTTTGCACAGCTGCTTTAAACCACTTTTCAAAAAAGGAAGATACTAAATTGTAATGTCTGTGTAAGAGAACCGACCTTTGCATTGAGCCCCTGGGTCTGCGCTACATGGTCCTGGTAACTGGCCTGCATGCGAGCTTGAAGAGCAATCATTTCTTGCTCCCTCTTACTCAGCTGGGAACTCAGCCTTGTCTCCACACTGGCCACCTTGGACTTCTCAGTCGACAGCTCCTGTAACAAACAGTGTGGTAAGAGATTTTCAGATTTATTGTATTGTGTCTGTGGCAAAAGAGCAAAGAGCCATTTGGGAGTGAATCATCTCCACAACTATTGTCATGAAATTCAATTTGAGACTTATACCAACTGCCAGAGGATCAATTTAATTTAATTTTATTTATTTTAGTGCCACCAAAATGACAAAACACTTCAGTGTTTATACTTCTGAATGGATGGGGGGTTTGTAATCGTGTCTCCTTGTTAACCTTCCTCTAGTGCCATCTTCAGGCCAAAAGTTAAAGAAGACGTAGTCCAACTGTCAGTACATGTTCAGGTTCAGAAAGTTAACCCCTTATATACATTTGTTTTTCTCTGCTGCCATCTTCAGGCCAAGCTGTACAACAGCAGAAAGGATCTACAGATTGCAAACATCCAGCAACTGTATTGAGGCAGGAATTTTGCACCATATGTGGATGTACTGGCCTGAGAGACACTTGTAAATCTAACCTTGGTGAGTTCTCTGAGACGGTTCTTCACTGCAGAAGCATCCTCTTGTTCTGCTGCCAGCTGCTTCTCCCTCTCCTCCAGTTGTTTTTTCAGAATGGCCACTGGGTCTCCTTTCTGAGTGGCCTGAAAGACAGCAAAAAGAAAGTGGGTCTCCCAACAAGTTTGGCATGCATTCAGTGAACCATCAGGTGCCTGTACGCCCCAGCTACAGGCTGTCAACAGGTGTCTTTTTAAACATTGTTTACTGCGGTGTCTCATACCATGTGCCAGGTGTCCTGAATGATGCCAACTTTCTCAGACAGGATCTCGATGAGCCTATGAGCCTCTCCCTCACTGAACACCATGCTGCTGATGGTTGACACCAGAGCCTTGTAGGGAAGGTACAGCGGAGCATCAGCAGAATCCACCGCTGCCACTAGAGAGGAAAAGGCACACAATAACACAGTGAGATAAGGAGTTCAGAATTTATTTCATGTTTAAAAACAAAAAAAAACAGCTCATTGAATTCCCACACTGGTTCAGGAAAAGGACAAGGTTGCGACTTGTCCTTTGGGTCTGGAGCCCTGAGCAGCTTCGGATGGCAAAATGATGGGGCACTGTGGCACCAGGCGGAGACAAGCCTCAGGCAAAGGAGAACTCCAACCCCCTCCCTACCCATTGTCATGGCACTGAGAGCCTTTGTGAGCTAACAAAACAGGGCAGTGGTGTTTGGACAAACTGGCGTGCTCTATGCCCTTCAGAGCGGAGTGCCAGACATTGCCCACAACTGTCATTGGCACTACTTTCCACGGATACACAGCTAGAAGTTCATCAGCGCTGACAGGGTATTACTGAGGGTGCGACTAAACTGTACAGACATGCCCCCACGCCACCTCCAAAACATTCAGGTCTGAATGCTATCACCAGTGTTATGGCTAATGTAGCTGCTGTCTAACCAACCATTTCCAGCACAAATGAGAAGATTAATTTTAACAATGGTGGTTCAAGTGTAATAACACATTGATAGACTACAGTGGCTTTGATCCCTGACATGCAGAGAAGGGTTTGTGGGTAACTGTAGTTTACAGAGATATTTTATAAATATTTAAAAGTGCACTTGCAGTAGTTGTATAATAAGCCTCAAAAATCAGTGTAAGTATACTGAGACTTCACAGAGGGAAAGTTACCAACCACCTAAACATAGTGTAGAGCTGTGCTGTGGTTTTGGCATAGTGGCCACGCTTGAAACTGCAGGTTATGTGATACCCTTCAGAGCCTTGGTCAGCCTCGTCAAGATTGATGAGCTCTGTGTATCATCTTCACATGTCAAATACAACATTTTGGAAAATAACCACTTGAAGGCTATATACAAAACATGAATATAAATATTATGTACAAAAATAAAGTGTACAAATATGTCCAGAAGCATCTAAAAACACATCTGCTTACCAGGCTCAGTCTTCTTCTTGGAGGCCTTCTTCTTGGGCTCCTGGGCTTTTCCTGCGGGAGCCTGCTGAGATCCGACCGGGGGCACTGCCATCACTGGGACGTCTTTAGTGACGGCCTCCAGCACTGGGGCACTCTTGGATGGAGCTGATGAAGACTTGGCAGGGGCTGCGGCAGACTTTGCTGGTGCTGGAGCAGACTTTGCCGGTGCAGAGGCAGACTTTGCTGGTACGGGGGCAGATTTGGCAGATGCAGGGGCAGGTTTGGCGGTCGCAGGGGCAGCGGCAGACTTAACGGGTGCAGGTGCAGACTTAGTTGATGCAGGTGCAGACTTAGTGGCCGCGGGGGCAGGAGCAGACTTAACTGATGCAGGAGCAGGGGCAGACTTGGTGGATGCAGGGGCAGCCTTAGCCTGGGCAGGTGCAGAGGATGGAGCTGCGGTTTTAGTTGGGGCAGACTTGGCTGGGGGAGGAGCCTGGGTTGACACCGGGGCTGCGGAGGACTTGACTGGTGCAGAGGCAGCCACTGGTGGAGCTGTTTGCGCGGAGGCGGGCTCTACCTTGGCCACCTGCTTCTTCTTCTTTTTCTCTTTAGGTGAGGGTGCAGGTGATGGGTCACTCAGAGCAGGGCTCGGTTCAGCTGCAGGCTTGGGCTGAGCGTCTACAGTTGGTTTAACCTCCAGAGCAGGGATAGGCTCAGGGGCAGGAGCAGGAGCAGCAGCAACAACTGGGGCAGCAGCAGCAGGCTCAATGACTATCTCAGCTTCAGCTTCCTCTTGATTTTTTTCAGACTCTGGGATCTTTCCATTGGGTTTTTCGTCTTTCTTCTTCCCACGGCTCTTCTTCTCAGATACTTTGTCCTTCTTCTTTTTGTCTGTGCGAGCAGACTGTGGCTTACCCAACTCTCTGCGCTGTTTAGCCAGGGCCTCCTCATAAGAGGTCTCCTTCATGGAGAAGGTGGAGACAAGAGCAATCCCAACAGCAGAGATCACCATGAATCCACCAAACACCATTATCCCAAGGGTCTGGGGGTCGTAGATATCCATTGTTCAATTTCAGTTAACCTAAAAAGAGTGGCAGACAGTTAACAATGTAAATTACTTACAAAGACGAGGGATTTTTTATGAAGTGCGTATACTACTTCGTAGGTAGCAGTCTGTCTCTGTGCCTTGGCAAAACGAAACTGAACTGACAGCAGCTGTAATAAAGGAGCAGTTTATTAATGCCTTATGGAGACCAACTGCAGCATTTACCATCAAAGGCCTCAAGGTGTCACTGTTATCCCCATAAACGCTTGCCTTTAGGCTGACTAAATAATGTAGACCAGCAATCTTATCAGCTGTGTGACAAATAGACTTAACAGCTGCTCACAGCCCACTCTGCATTCAACCGCCCCCAATGATAAAGTATGATTCCTCTCGGGAGAAATTATTTTATTTTGTTTCAAATGTGTCTTATGTGACAGTTATCATTTTAAGATCATTTTGAATTACTACACAGCTGGAACAAGGTGGAACAAAATGAACTAAAACAGAGATCCATGACCCCAGGTGCATTATCAAAAACAAGACAGAAAATATTTTTAGAAACAAAAACACTAGGAAATGTCAATTCGTGTCTCGAGTCACAGACACAAGCTTTACAAGTTATATAAAGATAAATTCATCTCTATCATACACATCAGAGTGTGAGTGTGAGCTGTGAATATATTCATACTTAACCACTGACAAAAGAGTTGAGGAATGCAACTATGACACATGATACAGATACATAGAGAATAAGGAGTTTGAGGCAGGGATAGAAACCCAAGCCATAGAAACAAAAAGCAAACGAAAGTGGATAAAGTACACAAAGCAACAGACAACATGTCCAGCAGTTGGCTGATGTTTAGTGTTAATTTCCTGCCCGGTATAAAAAAAAAAAAATCCCTTAAAGGGTCTTTCAACTATCCCTTTAAGGCTCTTAAAGGCGCTTGTCACAAAACGAGAATGTTTAGCCTGCAGGGGAGGAAAGTTGGCAGAGAGGAGCAGCAGCTTTGGGACATTAAAACCCCTCTTTCATGTATTTTTTCAGCACTATCTTTTCTTATCAGAAAAAATTATAAATACATTTTTTTTTTTTTTTTAGATTTACTGTCCTGAAACAAACACTATATAGTGTCTGGTTTGAGTAAAAGTGCTGAGCTGCTTCAGTGTAATCGAAACAAGAGTCCAGAGTCCTCGTTCATTGCAGGGTCTAAAAGCTAGAAGCGAGAGGGGAGAGTTTGTACTGCCTCCTGATCTGCGGTGTCACACGTCAGTGAAAAAGAGGACTTGAAGAAAACTCACTCAGAGTTAATCTCTGAATACTGAAGTACATCTCCGGTCCCCACGACGATTAGATAAAGCTCATTTAGATGCAACTGAACACAAACTATATGCCCTGAACGTCTAAAATATGTTTTTCATTCATGAGCATTAGACTATGTACAGAGAGTTCATTAGTACAGACTTATCGTCAGCCAAAATGAACCTCTGTTAACTTTATTAAAACATTTCATTAGGTTTGTATCAATAAGAACCATTCTTAACACAAACTTTCAACAACTTCCATCATACTTTATCATCAAACCAACACTAAAATTATCACAGCTGGAAAAAGGGGGCCTCTAAGATCTATGAGACATTAAAAAAGTCATCTCCATTCAAACATGCATTAAAACGAATAAAGAGCGTTCAATCCGCTATTTTATAATTAACGAGATGTCTTTTTTTAATCATTACTTGCGAGCTAGCGACGTAGCTAACACTGTGAATCAATGAACTTGGCTATCTTCCTGCACATTATGACATAAAGTGTCGGTTTACGTTACGAAACTGCGCTTCAACGGCGACAATAAAACTGCAAACACCACAGCTAGAGGGGGCAAAAATATTTGATTGATTTAAGATAACTTTAATCGACTGTCTTTTCTGGACTAGGAGTTAGCGGTGGATAGCTTCCCAGGCTAGCTACCGCTGGCTAAATGAATAAAGAAATTCCAGGATTCCCACTCTTACCTCGCTGATGATGGAGCTACGTCTGTTTGCTTCAAAGGGAGCGGAGAGAGGGCAAAAAGCTTGGACTTGTAGACGAAGTGACTTTTATGCGAAGCTACCTATCTATCCAGCTATGTGGCTAACTAGCGTTTTTTTTCTTTTCCAGTGCGCTCCCCCTCACTCCGCTGGAGAATCCGTGGTCCGCTGTGAAGTCGTGGCACTTCTAGCTGGCTAGACGTGCTGGCCCCGTGCCCCACATAGCTACCATAAAACTAGGAGGCTGCTGATTGGCTGAGATGCACTCAAGCCGGAAATGAGCATGCTGGGATTGTAGTCTTCTACCTACATGAAAAGGCTCATTTAGACCGAGAGGTTTTTCCAGTCAAACAAAAGTGGTTTGTTTGAAATGGAATGTATCTAAGTACATTTACTGGAGTAAAGTGCTGAAATAAATCTCTCCACGTCGGCTAAAGACCTTTTATTTAGTGTTTTTTACATATTTTGTGGGACGTCTTTCATCAAAGAGAACTTTTCTTTGCTCCATTACAGCTAGTAGTAACAGTAGTAGGTCTGTTTGCAAGAAAAAAATCCTTTCCCATTTTCACGTTATTAGGCTGTGAAAACCATACTATTCTATCTGACTGTATCATGTAGGCATATTATGTAACAGCTTGTTCTGTTCTTAAAGCTATATGATGTTTTCACAGAGATTATATGCTCTTTTTTTAATACAAATTTCTCCAGAGTGCATCCTGACAGGGACAGTTTGGTATCTTGAATTTAATATAAACTCTGTGCGTTTGAGCAACACTCATTAGGTGGAAGTTATTTGCAATAGGTATTTTTAATGCATCTTGTATCTAGAACTGATGCATAAATACACTGTATACTTCCTGATACTATACTGGTTTTATTTTTAACCCATTCATACGTTAAAAGCAGGACTCATACTTTATTATACTTTATTTTCCATTCTCCATCATGGTGTTGCCGCTTTACCATAAGTACATTTCCGTCTTCTCTACTCCAACTAATCATTTCATATGCAAAAACAAACTTTCAAGCTACAGGCGTTCCTGAAATTATCATTCCTAGCCACGCCTGCAGGATAACAATGTTAGCATTAGTGACGTTGAAGTTCTGACAGTCTTTCTTGGAAGCCTTACCACACCTGACATTATGTCAGCATCCCAAAACCAGCACAGGGAGATAATGATATCGTATTAATGAGAGACATTAACACAATTTGATGGCTTAATTCATTAAGACATGCATTGTGTACGACATTGCACATTGCCAATGAAATATGTGGCTCCTATGCACTAACAATAGAACATTTCTCTGTCCACACCTCAGATCACTGAGCAAATACACTTGAAAATATTTTTAGGCATCCTTGAGACAACCTCTCCTCAAACCACTTCATGAAAGAGTTTGTTAAGTGGAGGCACTTGTTGCTCAAGTCTAATGAGAGTGTGTCCTCGTATGCCAGCAACAAACTGTATTGTACTGTAACAACATCACGCAAACCTCACAATACTTATTGCCTCTGAAAAACAAATGCAATGAGGCGTTCCAAAACACAACAGATAGTTTTGTTTGAACATTTTTAGTTCTAAATCCTACAACATAATAAATATGTTCAGCTTGTGTCCTAGGTCTAATAATTTCTTGCTTATGTCTTACCAATAACCACAGAACTCCTTATCTGGCCACAGGCTTCTCGGAACTTACAGCTAGTGTTTTTCTTCTGATGCACATGAGCCAGACTCAGGTGGAAGATTTTGCCTTCACTTTGCATTGCTGCTGTAACTTACATGTGTCATTTTCACTACCTTTTCTCACACTGCCTCTGCAGTTTGCCTGCCACAGGAAGTTCAGCAATGGTCAGATTTGCTCATCTCATTCCAGTATTTGTAACTAACCTTACTCAAACATCACTGCATAAACAGCAATGAAATATGAATTGCACTCAGAGTGATAGTGTTGTCTTTCTTGTCTTGTTGGTTTATTGCATGTAAATTATTTAGAACTTGAGATTGCATTGTGTTTGTATTGTGTGCATGAAGCAAATGACTGAAAGGGCAGGGCAGGGCAGGGCACACTAACCTAGAAAAAGGTTTGGCATTTGGTCCTTTGTGCTTTTTAGTGTGTTAATGAAACTGACTTCAAAACAAGACTGCTACAAAACATAGTTTTGCCATGAAAATTATTATTACTACTACTAGATTCACTGAGAATCAGAGAGAAAATATGTGATTTGCCCTCTGTGTTATGTTAAGTTCACATTTGTAAGTGATGTGCAGCAGTGTGGCTAAATCTTGAATACTGATCTTACCAAAGTGCTCAGTTGAGTGACTTTCCACCTGTACCATACAACTCAGGTAGGCGGGAGGAAAAGGATTTTTACAAAATCTGTGGTTGCACGGACATTTGACCTGATGGGTGTCAGGAAGAAGCACCCTGTTCTGTTTCACTAAGAAAACACAAACAGTTCAGTTACATCAGCGAGTCCTGCAGGTGCACTTTGTAGTGAGCCCCTTCAGTGGTCACGGTTTCTATTTGAGGAGGCTTTCATGCTTCATGCCCCCAGTGCTGCTCCAAGGCAAGTCTGTCTGTACTTATCATGACTTTTCAGCAGAAGAGTGTAGAGCTGTGGGACATGAGACAGGTGCTTTCAGAATCAGCTGGTGTAAGTAAGACGTTGGCATGTTGTTTTTTACAGTTCACCTATTCTTGACCTCAACCAAAAGGAAGACTTTAGATGGTGAGGTGGTGTTAAATGAATTATGAACAGCCAATCACTGATTACATCTCCAAAAGCTCTGACAGTCTCACTCCTACGTACAGGCATACATTCAGAGCTTGCAAAGGCATGCTGGCACATAGGGAAATTCAGAAAATCAGTAAAATAAATCATGCGAGAAGAAGCAAGAAGACAAATCTCACACAGCACATCACTGCCTTAGTTTTGCTTCAGTGATTAGAGCAAGAACTGAGGAAAATCTTTATCAAAAGAACACAGCAGCTACTCAAAGGCAAGATAAAAAAAAAGACCACGTTTAGGACTGATACTTTTTGTTTCAAAATGATATACTCAGATAAATATTTGCATACTTTCAGATAGTGAAGTAAAATAAGCTATGTTAATGTCTGGGCCTTATATCACTTTCTCCAAAAAGAGGCCCATGGATCCACGACTGCAACAATTCTTTAATGCTTTTGCATACAAATGTTGTTTGCTCTGATCGCAGTTGGCAAACTAACCTGTTTGTACTGATAATGTGTTAACGTCTCATTGGCTGAAGTCTGTGGCTTCATCCAATCAGTGAGTTGCAACCTAAAAGTCACTGTGACTGTACTACTGGTGATGTCAATATTGACAAATCCATCATGAACAGGTTCAGTATATTCTGTCTACACAGAACCTTGGCACGTCCATTTCAGGCCTTTCCTTACTTTATGGTTCTTAAACAATCACTCCATCATTTTCCAACACTCACCTTGTTGCATTAGGATTTCCTTCATCATGCAAACAATTGCTTACTTTTTTTCCACATGCATGTCAGTTTTTTTCAAGTGCCATCTGTCTTTATATACATAGCACAAAGATAAAGACACATTGGCTAAAATGCAGTCAGGCAGAAAGTACTTGATGAATGACCTTGCCCACAAAAACATATTTAGTTTTCACTGCTCATTATTTGTTTAGGCCATGTTGCTTAGTGCTGCTCGAAAAGTAGGACATGAAATATGCATTTTGGTGGTGGTGATTCCCACGAGGACTCTGGCATTTCCTTACAGCTTACCTAATACACCACAGTCCCATCCCAGGATCCACTGTGGTCAATGGATTTAACACAAACATGCATACAGCTGTGTTTAAATTCAAGGGCCCACACTCAAAAACTGTGTGCTAACAGGATACAGTTAACAAATGAATCCCGCCACCTAGTGGTGGCATGGTAGGTGGCTCTTTAAAAATATAGATTCAGTGTTTATTCATTCAACAGTTAAATAATAACTGCCACATGTGATATGAAATCAAATAGGAAAAGGCATCAAACAAATACAGAAAGGCACAGATCAAACTTGGGAAAGTAGGATTTATTCAATGCCATTATTACAAATTTATAAAATGCTAATGTTCTGTAAGAAACGCATCATGTACAGGAATTCACACAGTTGGAATCCATTAGAAATACATTCAATTTCTTAAAAAACTATAATGCATTTTAACACTCCACTGAACCTGGTCATGATTGTAAAGTATTTTCCATCTTCTTAGTGCATCCTTTTCGTTTCTCCTTTTTGTTTAAAATAAACAAACTGGTAAATATATCAGGTCTGATACATGACACCCCGTCAGTAACAATGGAGGATTCTGGGTAAAATAAAGAAGAATGCAACAATAATTACACACTGAAAAGGAAAGAGCGAATGGGCAGAGTTGGCTGTAGTGACGAAGCTGCTGAGGACAGAATACATGAAGTGCAGGGCAACGTGAGCGCTAACAAGACCGAAATGTTTGATTTTACTTTTATGCTGATCTCTTCTGATTCATACGATCCATATTTGCAAAACCAATGTGCACTTTTGACAGATGTGGGATCTGAACCAGCTACTCGCAAACAAGAATGTGGAGACCAATCCAACTATCCATTCCTGAGGTGAAGAGCAGCTATTTTAGAACACTTAAAAAGGTCTTGTCTTCCAAGTCAGTCATGAGTTTCCTTACGAGAGGATTAGTTTAGTTGCACTATAATGTCAGAGCTCGGGAATGCAGAGCATGAGGATGTAGTTTTTTTTTTCCAGGCACTAGATTTGCTTCTCAAAAACTGTTCTGTTAGCAAACAAAAAGTCCCAAGAGACTAAGCACATGAAACATAAATGTACGTTATGGCAAACATTCTTGAAGGCTTTTTTAAAAAAAGGTATTTAAATGTGTAAAAATGACAGGAGGTTAAAGTCAGCATTTATTCTATTTTGTGCATAACATGAACACAGGAAATAGGAGGGGAAAAAAAACAAAAAAAAAAAAGATCAGCTCTACAGGTGCTGTAAAATAATGGAAGACCATAATGTTGGCAGCCTCATTCTCTGGAGGCATTCACGATGAGTTAGACCTCCATAAATAATGGAAAAGGATGGACCACGGACCAGAGGACAGGGACTCTGTAAACATGAAGACATTCTGCTTACGAGACACTTGGTCCCGTGCAGGGTTTTAAAGTGGCATGAGACCCATGGGTGGGAACAGAGATAGGGCTTAAATTCATGTCCATGCAAGGCCCTGGAGGTGCCAGGTTTCCATTTGCTATGACTGGTCACTTGATGGTAGGAGAGGAATACTTAAGTCAGTTGCTCTTGAGCATGTCAATGCATCCCTGCAATAGAGTCACATTGTTCTGTGGAGACAGAAGGAAAGGAGAGTGAATATTCCTGACGATTAGAGTCAGGAGGAACGCACATTTGTTATAATCAGGTTTTCTTTGCATTTGTTTGCACACATAAACAGTATATCTTTCTTATGGACTTATGAACAAATAGTTATTCTGATTATTATCAAAATGAATGAGACTGCTGGGTGATTTGGAAAATAAGATGGATGCTGTGGCATGACCGAGAAATTCTAAAATTTAGGTAATTTAGCATAAGCACAAATCAAAGTGGGCACATTCTCACCGTCATTGAAATAATACGCAGATGCGGCTGAAAAAACAGTAATTATGAACCAGAACAATATTATTAGCATGGATAAAAGGACATGGATAATACGGGGAGTGATAAGATTTAGTTTCTACTTTAAAAGTCTGTTATTTTGGTGTCTCTTGGAGGATTTAAGGGTTATAAATAAAATAGTTTATTTGCTCAGTGCAGTGGAGTATAAATGATTAAATGCACCAAGGAGAGACCGGAGGGGTGTAAATTTTATTTGTAAATAATCCAACACCCTGGGAGTATTTTGTGTGGTTTCAAATCACACCACGCCACTTCAATTTTTCACTCCAAACTTGATCAGCTCTAGTTAGGTAGAGAACAACAACAGACCGGTGCAGATGACGGACACAGTGAGCAGAAAGCTACTTTTTGCTGATAAAAACTCTATACAGCAGATAAACTGGGCTTTAAAATGGCCAGATGTATAAAGATCGCTGGTGTTTACAAAACATGTGGTGAGAATGTTCACACCTCATTCATACTTTGGGTCATTTTTACATGATTTCCTGCAGGAAACAAAGTGTGATATAGATGTGTGAAAAGAACGACAAGGTGACAGAATCTATCATGAATGCCTATTCTTTTAGTTTGTGTGCCAGATTTACTGCCAATGCACTCACATTATAAAATGTCATTTAAAAGTACATTTAAAAACTTTAATTGCTTTTACAAACTCAATTTT
Source organism: Protonibea diacanthus (assembly GCA_028641955.1). NCBI lineage: Eukaryota > Metazoa > Chordata > Actinopteri > Sciaenidae > Protonibea > Protonibea diacanthus. The sequence goes on from CM053989.1 coordinate 16,222,800, forward strand.
ATATTAATAAAATATAGAGATTTTTTTTAAAGATGTCATCACCTTTCTGGCATTCTGATGATTGAGATATTACTGCTGATGGTGTTTGGCTGTGTATGGATATTGTATCTGTGGGTGATGATAAGCACACCCTCACGACAGTCAGCTGTATTGTGCTGCTCACCTTGGCATGTTTTATCTCCAGCTCAGCCATCTCTATGAGGTTCTTCCTGAAGGCCACGACGCGCCTGCCCTTGAAACTGGTGAGTTCTACAAGGATAACGTTGTCCGGTTAAAAAGGAGCACACCACTTTTTTTTTCGCACAAAGAAACAAGTACAGACTAAGCCTGCCTCTCTTATGTACAGACAAACAAACCTTTCTTCCCAGACTCTGAGAGCTTGTCAAATTTTTGCAGGCACTGCTGCTGGTGCTCCTCTGCCTGGGGGATATCCTTGCTCTTCAGTCGAGCCTTATCCAAAGCCTTGTTAGAGTTCTCGTAGTCAGCTAACGCCCGAGCTCGCCTGTACAGAAGATCCTGACATATTCCACATAGTTTAATGAAAGTGAACTTGAAATATCTTAGTGATCATTTGCTTTTATTTGGAAGATGTCGGTAACAATTGATAAAAGGTGAAGTTAGCCATACTGGAGAAATATAGTTGATTGTGGAGTCTTACTCCCAGGTTGTCAAATTCCAACATAAATGGGGGAAAAGGTGTCAGAGAATAAGCCACACAACAGGTGGTGTCACTCCCAGTGTGCGACACTTTGGGTTTGTGGCTCAAAGATAGTTGATTGTTTCATTTCCACCACAAAAGCCACCCATTGTGCTGTGTAGCTCGCTCTTACTTTGTTTCCCATTTACATCAGTATTTGATGACACGGTGATGAGACAATCCCAAACTAATTCCCAAAGATATCTTTCCTCAGTATAACTGACCCCACCTTTACTCATTCAAAGTCCATGTTTCCAAAATAGGAGAAATACAATTGTTTTGTATAGCAGGATGTGATGCTGCTCCTCAAAAGCAGTTGTTTAAAATTGAATAAATACTCAATTATTCATCATGCTGAATACAATAAAAGTATAAGCATCTCTAATTCCACATTGACTGGAAAACTGAGTCCTCTCTGAGCAATGCATGTTATTCTCTCTTCATATTTAGTCTTAAATCTTATAAAAAGAAGACTGAAGTAATGCAGTGTTTGTTATTTCAGTCTGGTCTATTCAAGTGTTTGAAATACAGCAATATGTGAACTCCATAAACAACATTGTTGTTGTGTTATTGAGTGCATCTTGTACCTTGGCAGCCTGGATGTCTCTCATGTAATATCTCAGCAGCTCTGTGAGTTTCAGCTCCTGGTCAGATGCTACTCTCCCCTCCACTTTCTGCAGGGAAACAAACAGACACAGAGTATAGTAGCTACCACAATGCACTTAGAAATCAGGATAAATATTTACAAAGGTGGCTCAGTTTGCTGGTAACTGAAGTTTCACGTACTCTGAGCTTCTCAAACAGGTCGGACAATTTCTCAAGGTGCCTGAGAAAAAAGTAAAGCCGTAACATGAAAAATTTTTTCATGCAATTACATCACTGCTTATAATATTCAACACCAAGTATGTCTATAAAAAAACATTAGATTCTACATTACACTCACTTCTTATTTGCTGTATTATCATCAGCAGAGAGACTGCTCAGAGTGGCAGAGACGTGAATGTAATCATCAGCAATATCTGTAATAACAGAAATTAAAAATCAAAAATGAAGCAAATAAAAATAAAAATCATATTTTATGTGGTAGTTTAAAAGCCCCTTGAATACTTTTGTGTGCCCGGGTCATTTTCTCTGCTTTGGCAGTGGAATCTTTGATCTTGCTGTAGTAGTCGAGCAGGAATGTTTTCTCCTGCTCGAAAAAGTCATCCACTTCCTGTGCAGGAAACAAACACAGACAAAAAGGTAAGCGGGGAAGCGGCTACGACATTATGACAGCAGTGCAGTCATGCATACACTATAGGCAGATTATCCACAAGCCCCACCTTTATTCCTGAGATAAGGACCTCATCAGCTGACTTCACCATGTTTTTAAAGAATCCTCCAAACATTTCCTTGGCGTTCTTTCTTCTCACACTGAGCTAAAATGACAGAAATTAGAAAGAAAATGTTTTAATCTAAGAGAGAAATATGACTAATATATTAAAGCTTATTGTATGACGTTGTAGGTGACTAGAGTAATGTTTGTGACTGTGCCAAGACAAGTGTTTTGGTATCAAAATACTCTAGTATGCTCTTTTACCAGAGAAATGATATAAAGTGTTTAACTATAAGCTAAGCTCTGTCAACAAACTCCAGCCACTGACTAACAAAGACGACACAGATAAGCATAACTGCTGATCACAGCAGGATGTAAGCCATGTGTCACAAGTGTCCAGTAAACTCTACTTCCTCTCTTTCCAACTGACAACTCGGGAAACAAAGTCAGCATAATGAGGAACTCACATCCTGGTCATACTCTAAGAAAATCTGGAAGTTTCTGTCTTTGCTCAAAATGGGGTGAGAGGACAATCTCTGCAGGAAAACTTCGTGCACTTGCACGGTTTTCTTGAACACAGCCAGGTATTCACTGAAAAGACAAGAAAATATTACACAGATCATCGATACAGGAAGCTTTTGTAGGGGATGTAACATGACAGTCTGCAGGACACAAAGCAATATACTGTGTTTTGTGTGAGTGTCACACTCACGCCTCCAGCTCCTGCTTCATTTTAGTGTACTCATCCTTGGTCATAGTGGCTTCACCTTCCCCCAGTTTGTGCATCTTCTCTCTTGGGCTCTCAAAGTCAGGCTTTGGGGGCGCTGGAGGAATCTATGAAAAAAATATAAATATATATACACACTAACTATACTATAAAACTTTGAAATGTGAAATATGATTCTTTTGGAATTTACACAAACAACAAAAACACTGCGGACCTCGGTTTTAAATTCTCAGTACAAAAATTAGTCATGTCTGCAACAGGTTTCACTCACTATTAGTCCAGCATAGTCCTCTGTCTCAACCAGAGTGTCATGTAGCCAGATGAAGTCTTCATGCTGCCTGGGAACTGAGAAATCTGGCTTCTGGAAAGAGCTGAGTGTGGTCTGGAAACAGTATTTTGTAAAAAAAAAAAAAATATATATCAGAATATAGAATATTTTAAGCAAGTTTATGTGTTAGTGTTGGGGTACAACAACTGTTTTACCTTTGTATGGACAGTAAACTTGACTTTGTCCCTTTCACAGAGTGCATCGGGAATGTCAATGAGAAGAGAAGCATCATTGTTTAGATCCACAGACACAGAGCGCATCTAAGGAAGAAGACGCAGAGGTTATCCAAAACATGGAGATGGAGCCTTTTTGTTTTTGTTTTGTTTGAGGTCACTTGGTTTTAATGTTGCTTTCAATCTGGACTAGATTATAAATGCCATAATATTATTGTTTACTTTATTTGTTCAGACTTTTCTGTGGGGGAACTATAAGGGGAAATAAAGGTAGACACTAATCAAGCACACAGCTCATCACTGTTGCATTATTTAATATTGGTTCAATAATATAATACCATATTATTGCAATTTAACCAGACAGCATCCGGGATTCACATATATAACAGTATCTGCAAAATCTTACCCAGTAAAGCAGCAATAGAAATCTTTGTGCCTGGAAACTTTTCTAGCATGACGATACACAAACAGTTCAGAGGAATGTCAGTGAGCAGCTACAATGTTGAGAAACACCCTCTGTTTGTTTCAATATAACCCAATCCTCCATGGCTACAACTTCACCGTGAGGTCAAACTCAGGTTGGCAGTTTGATATGCAAATGAAAAACATAAAGCAGAAACAGTCTCAAACCATAAAAGTGGAATACACTTCTCACCTACTAACAAGGATATAATGTTCAGTTTTTGTGGTCATTTTTGAGAATGCAGTTTGTAGTCTTTGCCTTACCTCCTCTCAGTACAACTCAATATAATTCAAAGCACCATGAACTACATAACAGACTACATCCTCCACCAATAAAAACTCTCAAAATGGAAATGATATACAGGCCATCATAAAGTTATGTAGACACCTGTAAGAATGCTAATAATTTTAGCTCACTACAAGCCCACTGAGTTGTCACATGCCAGTGTGCTGCACAGCTCTGCAGTACATTGAGGTTAGTTTAATGGAGTTAAAGCGTAGTAAGAGAGATACCTTAACACCACACAGGCTACGTTACTTTTAATAACTTTGACGTTGACTAAGAGTTAGCTATGCGATTTAGCTTTAATCGTTAAGCTACATAACAACACTTCGCTGTGTGAATGCAGTCTGACACTAACGTTACTTCAATCTCGATAGCTTCATCGATCAAACGGTAGCTAGCTTTAGCCAGAAGCTAGCGTTCAGCAGACAGAAAACAACACAAGTTAACGGCGATAACTTAGCAAGCGGTTCACACGGCAGGGTCCATTTAACTTACCTTTTCCTTGTTGCTTTCGTCTATGGTGGATGTCATGGTGGGATTGAAATCGACGGAATAGCAAGAACAGGCCAACAACCAAAATAACAAAACTATGTGCAGGAAGCTCTCCCTCCGCTGACTGGTTAGCAGCCTGACAAGCTGTCAAATCATTTTTTTCGCTCCCATCCCGATGGAGAAAGATTAAGCCCCGCCCTACAATAAATTTGATTGGACAGTGTTGTTTTACGAACGATGTGATTGGTTTTCCCTCAAATCAATCACAAAACGTTTCTACCTGTGGGTTCATTTAGATCTAGGATTCATTATAACTTCTGTTAAAGCTGCAGCGCTACATTTTGTTAGCATTTGCTAATGAACAGTGAGGCGTAATGAGCAACAAAGCAGATATAAGTCACTTAAACGAGAACCACCCAATGATCAATAACCACACGGATATATTTCAGTGATACACTGCTATAGTTAGACATTGTGGGTAATGTAGTTTATACCGGACAAAAACCCGGAACTCCAAGCTGCGGAAGTGGTGCCACCACTAAGGCGCGCCGTTTAGAAACAACAGTGTTTGTATGGAGGAGTTTCTCTGGAACAAGTTGGGGCAAGTATCGTCGCCAAGATGAAAGCAGAATTTTTAAGTTTACCGTAAAAACATCGAAACCTCTGTACGTACACATAGTTATGATAGCTTTTAAGTTATAGTCGTCCAAGTTTGTTGCGTGAAAGTCAACAAAATGTTCGTTCTTAAACGCGTGGTGTCCGTCAGAGGCATCATTGTCCCTCAATGTACCTCCCTCTCTGTGAGCATGTTCTCTGCTTGTCATTGCCTAACATCCCCAAAGAGACAGAGCCCGTACAGCTCAGTGGACAGCGAGCGCTACTCGTCACTTGTGAAGTCTGTCATATCGAGGGCCAGTTCGCAAACACCCGAGTCCCTTCAAGCAGAGGACGAGCACATGTTTGGACCTGTTGTCAAAGCTCAAACACCGTCCTCCTCCTCATCAGGACCAAAGATGAGGGTACCTAAAATCCTTCATCCCTTCTTACACTGCCAAGAGGATCCAGAAACAGACGACCTAGAGCAAGGACCTCCAGCCCGGATTGTATTAAACCGGGGCCAAGGCAGGTCTTCATTACCGAGTGTGACCCGCATTCTTCAGCAGACGCTTTCTCCGGATCAGATCTTCTACCTGGAGAGATGGAAGAGGAAGATGATTGCAGAGCTCGGAGAGGAAGGCTTCAAAGAGTACAGTCAGAGTAAGTTTTATAACACCGATGTAACCTGCTGTTGAATCATGTGTGGTATGTCAACTACTGTATGATATGGAGTTACTAAAAGTTGTTGTATTCACTCAGATTTATTCAGGCAAGGGAAGCTTTTCCATTCAGCTCTGGAGGACACTCTGACATCAGGTGCCACACAGCAGAACCAAAGTCCTTCAGAGTATCCACCTGAGGTGCAGGGATACATGGAGAGCGTCTCTCACATACTGGAGGATGTCAGCGCAGTGAGAGCTATTGAAACCACTGTGCATCATGACACGCTGAACTATCTGGGAATTGCAGATTGTGTTGCTCGCTACAGGTAAATATCCTGATTGTACACAAAAGTAGGCCTGACTTTTTATATTTTTCCATATTTTATTGACAGTTTTCTATGAATGCTTCTTGACTTTTTAATATTTGCTTTTTATATCTTTATATTTTTCTACTTACTATGTTTTTGTACCAAAACACCAAGACAAATGACAAAGTGTGTGAAAACCTACTTGATTCTGATTGATTCTGATTGTACTAGAGGTGTACTGTGTGTCATTGACTGGAAGACTTCAGAGAAGCCCAAACCGTTCCTGAGCAACACATATGACAACCCTATCCAGGTGGCAGCCTACGCTGGAGCTTTGAACAATGATGGCAACTATAAATACCAGGTGATCTACTGAGATACTGTCCATGCTGTTTTAATTCTCTGCTTTTTTCTTGTCAGATTGCTTCACTGTCTCTCAGCCTAAAGTCAGAAAAAAATAAAAAAAATCTAAATTGTAGAATTTTAAAAGAATATACCAACCCACAGCCTACTGATCTCTTGTCATTACAGGTTGAAAACGGACTCATTGTGGTAGCCTACAAGGATGGCTCACCTGGCCATGCTCATCAACTGGGGTCCGAGCTCATGCAGGAGTACTGGAAAACTTGGCTGGTTCGTCTTGAAGAGTTCACAGAACAAAGGTAAAGCAACAGTTTTTCTAATATTCTTTTCAAAATAACTTTTACATATACAATAAATAACAAGTAGCAATTATTTTTAATAAATCATGGATTTTACTCAGAAATACAGGTATTAATACTACAAGTATATATATATATATATATATATATATACTTGTACATATTTGTGGTATAGAAAAGAAAACACAGCCAAATGTAAACAAAACATGACTTTGGGCTGTAGTTACTTGTGATGGTAATTTCTCATTATGATTACATTGAAATATTTCATATAAGAGCATTCTGAGTTATTCGAATTTACACCTGCAAAATAGAATAATCTGATAAGTAAAAGTTCCCATTATTTATCTTTTACATGGTTTCTTTTTATTTCAGATCCAGTCATGTATCAAGTGCTGCTTTGGAAAAAAGATGAGATGTTTCTGCAAGGCTTTGTTCATGAAGCAACTTATTTCAGTTTAAGGCCCTTTAACCTGAACTGAAAATCCAACACCTTTTATATCCCAATATCTACCATTTTCAGTTTAACTCACCCCTTTTCTGTGCTACAGATGTACATTAATTACCTCATTATCATTCCCAGGACTTAACAGTTCATATATATTAATGTTCTTTGATATATTTAAAGATCATTGAAATGAAACCATGCCGCCCTGTATGAGGGATCTTCAATGAAGCCAAGGCTTTTAAAGAGCCTGTAGGAGACCATGTTCTCCTCCTCTATGAAGCAGTACACTGGGTAACCTTCAGTGTGAAATCTCTTGGCCATGGTGCTGACCAGCACTTTGGCGTAGCCTTTTCCTCTGTGCTCAGGCAGAGTGTACAACATCCCCATGGCACACGTCGGATAGCTCATGATCCAGGACACAGGCTTTCCTTCTGTATCCAGCACGCAGCAGGAGGGGAAGTTTGCGAGCATGTTCCGGATCATCCTCACAGCCTCGTCATTCTTTGCGAACTTCCACGTCCGATTCACCAAACCAGTGTGCGATTCATCCAGAGAGCCTAGTGAGATCCCTGAGCTGACACAGAGCAAAGAGGAATCCTGTTTTATTAATGAACTATTAACACCTAAGATCATGATTTTGTCACACACTGGAACGCTGGACACTTAAGATATCACTTCATGGATAGGCTCTCTACCTGTCTATAGGGGGAAGGTCGGATACCTCCTTCAGTATCATCATGTGACACACAGCCATTTCTTTGCTGGGCACATCTTTTTCTGATGCCACTGCTTTCAGTACATCAATCTGGTGAAGACTGATACCTTGGACAGACGCAGTACAGTAATTTAAAGAATGTTGATGTATTTTGACAATAAAAAGTGTCACAAAGTTGCGCTGATAGTTTTGAAAAAGCAGTTACTATGTATGTTTTTACTCAGCCACCTTAGAATAAATAGAGATTACCTGTTCCCTGTTGCTTTAACAATACCCATAAAATCATTTATACACAGTGATGGCACTAAGGTTTTGATCTTTGCACTCATAACTTTTTTTCATGTAGTAATATAACATAAAACGCTGTGCATTTTTCGTATCATTAAATGTGTCATAACAATGGGAGGACTTTGAACACAATGAAAGAAAATTTTATACCTCAATGGTGGCAGTTCAAAAATGAAGTTTATGTCTGTAGAAATCATTTCATTTATAGCTGAATGTGCAAAGATTAGCACATTATTGGCATGATAGGATTTCATTTTTGATCATATACGGAGCCACTTTGTAAGGCCAAAGAAAGGATGAGGATAAAAAGTCAACAAAGTGAGACTAAAAAGTGTTTATTGCTATTACCAAGACAAAGGTATCGGGTCCAATCAAAAACAGAAGACTTCTTTATGGTTTCCTTTAGAATAGCTTCATCATCTGCAAAAATCAGCGTGTCTTTGAACAGATCACCTTTCTGTAAAGAAAAAAAGAAGCTGCTGTATATGCATAAATGCATAACAAACTATGTGTTTAATACACATAGATCAGTAGTTACCTTTTCATATTGTGGTTTGCACATAATGACACTGAACTCCGGCCATTTGTCGACTAAAACCTTCACAGGGTCTGCTTTGTCACATCTGTTTATTAGGACCAAATACCCGTAAACCTTAAAAACAATAAATGAAGTTACATTGCAAACCGAAGTACACATTTTTAACGTGTTGTCAAGCAAACTAAAAATATTAGGCTAAAATTAGTCATCGACTTAAGACGGTACAGAATGTATCATATAGCCTAAGTTAAATATAAAGAGTAGCTCTGACTGGACACACCTGTAGTGACTGAGGTAAGTATCTTTTCAGCTGGGTCTCAGCTGCTTTCAGCTGCTCTCCGGTCAGTTCCATGGTCTTTTCTGGCGGTAGTCCTCCAGTCGAGTGTACAGTAGATGGGTTAGACACATTATCTGTAGTACAGTAATCGTTTCCGGTGGTTAAAGTTGAAGTGCGAGTCGTGTTGGTTACGTGAATTACTGGTGGAGAGCTGGTCTCCGCTCTCAGTTATAACACCTCAGACTTACCAGGCTCAGACTGGGCTGCTTTGGTGGTTTATGTGGGTTTTGGACGCTTTAACTGCGAGAGCTGGACGATAAAGTTGATCATAGATGACGACGACGACGTACACACCTAATCACAGTAGCTCAACTGATAAAACTGCGTTACAGACCGGGTATAGGCTATAACTTCTAGAAGTTTCTTTGTCATAATAGAAAAATGCTGATATCATAGCATCATAGACCACAGCCAGTAAGTTCACCGTCTGAGAATATCTGTTTTATAGTTTCTCAATAAAGCGTGTAAACATGGAAACAGAAAAAAAAAGGACATTACAAATCATTTGACAATTGTTTAGCGCTGAGTGAAAGCAAAGCATGAATCAACATGTTCATTTAGATCTCTAGTATTGTACTATTTGTGTTGGTCAATATCACAGATCAGGTTTTGATGCAGCGCTTTGGAGAGCTCTACAACATACACATAGTGAAATGTCATTATTTGATCGGGAAATATTTCAGTAAATTCATGTTTATCTAATGCTATATCAGCTGTAAAGACTTGTTAGAGACTGCAACGGTTACAATATCAAAAGTTGAACTCAAACCATGCCGCCCTGTATGAGGGATCCTCGGTGAAGCCCAGGTTTTTGAAGAGTTTGTAGGAGACCACGTTGTCCTCCTCTATGAAGCAGAACACTGGGTAGCCCTCAGTGTGGAGTCTCTTGGCCATGGTGCTGACCAGCACTTTGGCATAGCCGTTCCCCCTATGCTCTGGCAGAGTGTACAATATGCCCATAGCACAGTAATCATACACCAGAATCCAGGACACAGGCCGACCCTCGGCATCAGTGATGCAGCATGATGGGAAGTTGACAATGAGGTTTTGAATCTTCTTGAAACTGTGCTTGTTGCCTCCAAACTTCCAGGTTTTATTCACCAAGTCAACATGGGAAAGGTTGAGAGATGAAATCCTCGATTCAAGCTCACTGGAGAGAGAAAAAAACCCACAAACCTTTCATCTGATTGGAGGAACAATAGTTTATTTTTCAGTGATGCAGATTTAAGATTAATATGTTCACATGTCCTGTATTGAACACTTGAAGTTATCTGACTATACCTGTCGATTGCTGGTGTGAGTAGCTGGCTGATGTCGGGCAAATACAGAAGATGCACCAGAGTGAAGGTTCTGTTGTTGACTTCTCTGTAAGAAGACACTTCTTTGAGTATAGAGCTATGGGAAAAGTCAAATCCTGCAGGACAAAACGATTCACACATTATTAACACAATTCTGTTATTTTTCTTTGCATGGGCTTACACCAGTAGTGGAGTAAGCCTGGTCTTGTAATCAATCATTTGTAATCATTAGCATCAAAAATATACTAAGAAATATACTATAATAAGTCTGAAACACCAATGCAGATTCAAGAAAAATAGTCCCTTTGAGTGTCAAACATTTGTATATTATGTTGCACAATCTATTATTAGAAGTTCATCAATATACTGCTGGGTGCGCTCATAATGCATCATAATGTAATGTGAGAGTTCAGTATGTGGTGGCTGGATCACTCTTGATGAGAAGTATGGAGACAGATAACTTTCTCAGGCTGCACTGATTTTCAGACTTCATCTGTTTCACAACGACAACACTTCCTTGTTTTGACCAACATATGACTGTACTAACCAATCGGAAGGTACGACTCAGACTGAGGTAAACGTGATCGTTACAGAGAGGGAGCTGTTTTACTGGTGCAGATGTTAAGATTAAATATGTACCAGCGTAAATATGTTTTTAATAAAGTAAGTCAAATATAAATCATATTTATTTGTAAGCCTTACATTTTCTCTAAAATATATGAATTAGCTTGAAACTTACATGAACCTTTAACAATTTGCACTTAACTTTACTTCCTTATAATTTTCCTACGTTCATCATGCGATTTAATGTATACATCTTCTTTGTAAAGTAGTAACTGAGGCTATCAGATAATGATAGTGAATTAAAGGCACAATAGTGACGTTTGAATTATAATGGAGAGGAAGTATAATGTGGCATTGAATGGTGTGCTCTAGACTCACCTCCAACTACAAAATAAGTTCTCCAGTCAAATGCATTCTCCTCTGTCAACACTTTCCTTAAAACCTCTTCATCCGTACTGTAGTACGTCACCTTTTTCGTGAACTCGTGTGTGTGCTTATTCTGTGAAGTAAAACACAAAATGTGTCACTGTGGCAAACAAACAAACAAACAAACAAAAACCGGTGGACTCACCTTGGGGTCAGGTCGACAAATGATGACATTAAAATCAGGCCACCTATCAACAAGTACTTCCACAGTAGTTGGCTTGTTCCTGTTGATACCATGCAGGAAACCGTAGACCTGAAAACACGGAATACGCAGAGCTATAATAGCTTACGAGTAAAAAGACATCACGCTGACATACTGACATGTATTTTTAATAGTTTGCATTAGTGTACCTTCAGACTCTTCGGTATGTGTTTTAGCAGCACCGCTTCGGCGATCTGCAGCTCGTCTTTATTTAAAACCTTCATCTTTTAATAGTGAAGCATCGTCAATAGTGTAGTTTAGCCTGCCTGTCTGTTCAAGCTGCCCTGTGCCAGTAAAACTTGCTCAAGAGTTCAACCTTTAAAAATCATTAACACTTGATCACTGAATCTGTCTACACCACAGATCGACAGCTGTAAACAAACAAAACAATGACTACTACCACCCACTACATGGCTACTTCCGGTTTGGATTTTGAAAATAAAGGCGTTATATATTTTTGGTTTTATTAGTTTGATCCTAGATTGTTTGTATAATCATCCTTAAGTCGAAATATTTTTAATTACTCATAAAAGAAAGACTTATGAGCGATTATAAAGTGTAGTGGTAGCAGAAGCATCTGCTTTTAGTTATCAAAATAAAATCCAGACCTGCTACTTTTGAGGGTGTTTTGTTACACAAGCCAGCTCATCATCCAAATCCAAGTCATGTTTCATGTATCTATGTGTGAAGTCTACACAGCACGTATAGTACGTATTCACATTAAAGTTTCAGCATGTGAGATTTGGGGTGCTCTATTTTCTATCAGAGTCCGTCTTGTGTCTACAGTAGCCCAGAACAGATAGATTCTATAATTTGGGAGGAGAGGGTATAGTGAGAAGCGTAATCACTACGCTGCTGGGTCCTGCTGAATCATAAACACTGCATAAACACTGCTTTTCTAAGTCAAGTATAAAAGAAGAGTAATAAATGTTTGTTTGTTTGTTTTAAAATCTGTGCTCATTATTATTTTTATTCAATTATATTTTATTTTTCTTTTCTTATTGGCCAATGTCAGATGACAGACAGGAATAATGAAATGGGTTTTCTGCACCATTTCTGGAAACTACAAAATATTTTTAAAAACGAGGTCTGCACAGCAAAAGCTTAGTAAAGCTTAGTATCTAAATGAATTAACAACAACAATACATTCATTAAAGTTCACAAGCTACTTTAATTTCAATTTCATTTTTAAACAAGTGGATGGTTTTTAGCAGGGTAATTCAGTACACAATTACTTGTTATAGGTGTGTTTCAGTAGTTATGCATTAAAAGTTTAGTTTGGAAAATCTGAACCACACTTCAAGGTCTAGTATGCACTACAGTCAAGTACAGTCATAGCATAGGCAGAAATGGAAATGTAATACTTTTTGTGTTTTACTCCACGGTAATGACATATTATTTCTTATGCAGGTTATTTTGCAAAAACTGCAAACACTGAAGAGTGTGTCCCACGTATTTTTTCTAGCACTTCGCTGACAGCACTTATTTCATTCAGCCATGGGCGTGGTCCACACACTGTGAATTCACACTGTAAGGCTGGAGAGGGAATAGTTCAGAATACATTATAAACATGTCATAAATAAAATATCATATAGCATTGAGATGATATTGTAGTCAAGATTAACATCAACATTTCTTGGTTTTGATTAACTGCTTCTTCTCTTAAAGCATTGTAAGAGCATCATTATGACTGTTTCATGATCAGATTTCCTCATTCAAGTAATTACATACTTCTTTTCAATCGCTAAAAATCATCATTAATAGACTAATGTTGAATTATTAGATAAACTCCAATCGCCTGCTTAAAAATGATTATGGTTTAATATCTTGGCCCTATATATACTTGGTATTAACATCTTGGGTGATCCTACATTGTATTTGCATTGCAGATGCACTGACATCCAATCACTCAGACCACATTTGAGGTAAGCCATGCACCACATTCTTTAGCAGTCAGTGGTATGCAATGTGTCCTGAGCCACGGGTTAAAGACCACCTACTCAATTGACATCCAGTAAGTACACAGTCCATTTGGTCAACTGTAGATGCAAATTTGTGTTTGACTCTTACTGCTAAGATGTTGAAGCATGTTTGCCTCACAGACACTTTGTCAACAGATTTCACCTTTTAACTACATTAACTGCAATATCCACAGACTCCCTTTACAAAATTGTGTAACTTTTGTGAGTTGCTGATAGAAGATTTTAAAACATTGCAAAATGCTGCCTATGAGAACTTGTGAGTCATGAGAAGATCATATTTTGCTCTGATACTGTTGGTACAATTCTTCTTTGCTCCACTCTACCTGCAAACTAACTTAACAGCAACAGATAACAAACAGGTGGTTCTGTAGATAGTTTGCCTACTGTATGATATCCAAACATTGTGTCTAGTAACACCTAATGGAAAAATGAAAGAAGAACTCATTAGTCATGGTAATGCACTGCATTTGCACTGGTTCCTCTGCAAGCGTCCCAACTATCTTTGTGTAGCTATGACGACCTGCAGCTGTGCAACCAACTATGGAGAAGAGAGGTAATAAGTGAGCACTTGTAATCCTCACAGCACATTTCTGTCAGAACAGGCAACCATTATTCCAGCCACTTCAAATGAACTCACACCCCAACATTTGCCAATATACTTGCCACATTTTCAGTCAAACAGCAACAGTTCACACAAACACACACATAAGAAACTGTTAATACTGTAAAATAAGTGCCTCCCTTTAAGACTAATTCCACAGCTGCCTGACTTGTTAGAGACACATATAGTGCATTCAGAAAGGTCAAACATGTTATTGCCAATATGCTACAGTGACTTTAGGTAGTTTAGGGGTGAAAATTGTTCTAACTACAACTAATCTATACTACTATAATGTATGACAGCACCAAGAGCGCATTACAAATATAATCTGGATTATCATTTATTTCAATTATCTTAATAAAGTCACTAGACATACACAAGTCAAGTGTTTAAATTTAACTAACCTGGTTCTCTGGGCTTTCACCACCCTTGACACTTGGCTGGGCACACTCATGCTGTTTCCTGTTGTGTTGACGACGGCAAGTTCAGGGCACTTTGCACCCCCGTCATTCACATCAATGTTCCCGAAGTCCCCAACCATACCACCATACGACTGTCGACGAAACCGCCGCAAGAACAAGTAAGACAATCTTCCACATCACGCCCATCACTTCCAAGCCTACAGAGCCGACTCCAACAACACCGGCTCAACGCCTCCCATTAAACAAAGAACGACGTCATGGGTGTGCGGTTTTATTAGGCTTCTGGCTGTGGCAGCAGGGGAGATCCTGATGCACGTGGTGCACAAAAGACCTGACTCCCATTTCACGTGGTGACCTCTGATGAAGAGATTAAGGTCCTTTGAGCTTTTGATCACCAACTACCACTTTAAAAGTAGTATATAGACCAATAATAACACAGTAACATGGTTATGTTCAATAACAGGATCTTCATGAGCTTATTGACAGAACCCCGCTTATGCTGATCCTTTAGAAGACAGTGGCTTTCAGCATATTTCAACTCCATTTATCTCAAAAAGTGGTTTCCTATTGGAGACATGAGTTTGACTGAAGAAGCAGGCAGTGCTGAACAGCACCACACTTCAAAACTAAAATAGAAGGTACAAGCAGCAACAACCCTAATAGTATGGATAGTCAGCCACTACTGATTTCATTTACACCAGTGCTTTTGCTTCAATACAGGACTGGATGTGGACTTCATCCACGCAAGGCGGCCACCACACCATGAGAATCAGAAGGTTCTGCCTATGCTCGTCACGGCTGGCCTGGCCCTTCTAATAGCCCTACAAGATTCTGCCAAGCTTCACAGAGAACCAGGATGGTCTCGTGTTTGAAGTCATATGCCCACTAACTCGGGCTACGGCCGGATGCTCCTCACAAAAAAAAAAGGTAGACCAGTCTAAATAAATGTATGTATCAGCTCCAGCCAGAGCAGCAGATGCTTACAGATGTGCTTCCTGTATTCTTTCAGATTTGACAGTCTCACTGTTGCCCGACCTTCCTGACACTGATGAGCCACTGTGTCTCTCCCCAGTTCTACCTGGAGATTGGGGCCCTCATCACCACCAACATGGCACAAATGAAGCCTCAGAAAGACAAAACAAACCTTCACATCCCACAACTTATCGTTGCCGTGGGAATTTCCACCACCCACCAAAAGTGAAACATTGTGACATGTCAACATAAATTAGAAACAATGCTTGCAGGTGCAAAAACAAACAAAAAAAAACGCTGACACTACAAATTCATGGAGACTGAAAGTACATCTTTCTTAAAAGACATGATTAAAACTGCTTGCATTTACAGCTATATATATTTAGTTTATAGTTATATCTCATAAGCCTTCAGGTGTGTGAAATGACCATCAGAGCCATCTTGTGTCTACAGTAGCCCAGAACAGATAGATTCTATAATCCTGGGAGGAGAGGGTATAGTGAGGTAGTTGCAATCACTACGCTGTTGGTCCCGCTGAATCATAAACACTTACAAACACTGCTTTAAGTCAAGTATAAAAGAAGAGTAATAAATGTTTGTTTGTTGTTGTTTTTTAAAAATCTGTGCTCACATATTATTTTTGTACATGCAATTATTTAATTACATTTTCTTTCTTTTTCTTATTGGCCAATGTCAGATGACAGACAGGAATAATGAAAAAACACTTTTCTGCACCATTTCTGAAACCAATAAAATATTTTAAAAAAACAAGGTCTGCACAGCAAAAGCTTAGTAAAGCTTAGTATCTAAATGAATTAACAATAACAATACATTCATTAAAGTTCACAAGCTGTTTTAATTTCACTCATTTAAACAAGTGGATGTTTTAGCAGGGTAATCTAGTACACAATTACTTTGTTATAGGTGTGTTTCAGTGTTATGCATTAAAAAGTTTAAAGTTTGAAAATCTGAACCACACTTCAAGGTCTAGTATGCACTACAGTCAAGTAGCATAAGCAGAAATGGAAATGTAATACTTATGTTTCATCTACGGTAATGACACATTACTCTCTTATGCAGGTTATTTTGCAAAAACTGCAAACACTGAAGAGGTCCCACGTAATTTTCTTTTCTAGCACTTCGCTGATGCACTCCTATTTCATTCAGCCATGGGCGGTCCACACTGTGAATTCACACTCGTAAGGTTGAGGAGGGAATAGTTCAGAATACACATTATAAACATGTCATAAATAAAATATCATATAGCATTGAGATGATATTGTAAATAAGATTAACATCAACATTTCTTTGGTTTTTGATTAACTTAAGCTTCTCTTCTCTTAAAGCATTGTAAGAGCATCATTATGACTGTTTCATGATCAGATTTCATTCAAGTAATTACATATTTACCTCTTTTTCAATCGAAATCATCATTAATAGACTAATGTTGAATATTAGATAAACTCAATCGCCTGCTTAAAAATGATTATGGTTTAATATCTTTGGCCCTATATATACTTGGCACAATATCTTGGGTGATCTCATGCATTGTATTTGCATTGCAGATGCACTGACATCCAATCACCAGACCACATTTGGAGTGTGTCATGCACTACATTCTTTTAGCAGTCAGTGTATGCAATGTGTCCTGAGCTGACGGATGAAGGACCACCTACTCAATTGACATCCAGTAAGTACACAGTCCATTTGTTAACTGTGATGCAAATTTTGTGCTTGACCCTCTTCTACTCAAGATAAGCAGCGCATGTTTGCTCTACAGACACTTTGTCAACAGATTTCACCTTTTAATCATATTGAACTGCAATATCCACAGACTCTTACAAAATTGTGTAACTTTGTGAGTTGGTTGAGTTAGGGAGAAGATTTTAAACATTGCAAAATGCTGGGCCACAGAACTGTGAGTCAAGTGTGAGAAGATCATATTTTGCTCTGATACTGTTGGTACAATTCTTCTTGCCCACTCTACTCAAACTAACTTAACAGCAACAGATGTAAACAAACAGGTGTCTCTTAGTAGATAGTTTGGCTCATCAGATGATATCCAAACATTGTGTCTAGTAACACCCAATGGAAAAATGAAAGAAGAACTCATTAGTCATGGTAATACGCAATTGCACTTTTTGCACTCGTTCCTCTGCAAGCGGTCCTAACCATCTTCGTAGTTATGTGACGTACCTGTAGCCAGCAACCAACTATGGAGAAGAGAGGGGTGGGTCATGAGCACTCCTGTAACTTCTACAGCACATTTCTGGGTCAGAACAGGCAACCATTACATTCCAGCCACTCAAATGAACTCACACCCCAAATATTTGCCAATATACTTGCCATTTTCAGTCAAACAGCAACAAAGTTCACACAAACACACACACATAAGAAACTGTTAATACTGTAAAATAAGTGCCTCCCTTTAAGACGACCTACAGCTGCCTGGACTTGTTATAGAGACACACATAGTGCATTCAGAAAGGTCAAACATGTTATTTGCCATTATGCTGTACAGTGACTTTAGGTAGTTTAGGTGAAAATTAAGAGACGTAAAGCCTAACTAACTAATCTATACTACTATAATGTATGACAGTACCGCAGCGTACTACTAAATATAATCTGGATTATCATGATTTCACTATCTTTTAATAAATACTAGACATACACGTCAGTGTTTAAATTTAACTAAACTGTCTCTGGGCCTTCACCACCCTTGACACTTGGCTGGGGCACACGGCGTTGTTTCCTGGGTTGTGTTGGACGACGGCGAAGTTCAGGCATTTTGCACCCCTCGTCATTCACATCAATGTCTTGGAAGCTCCCCAACCATACCAACCATATGACTGTCGACAACCGCCGCAAGAACAAGTAAGCACAATCTTCCACATCACGTCCATTACTTCAAGCCCACAGAGCTGACCTTAACAAAACAACAGCTCAACGCTTCCTCCCCATTAAATAAACAACGACGTCACGGTGTTGTTTACTGACTGGCACGTCTATCAGCCAATCAAAATCTCTGCGACACAGCTCCTGCATACCAGCATTCAGTGCGAGTGCGTCGTTTTGGAACACCGGTGAATGCCGTATGCCAGTGACAGTGTAAAGTTAGCCAGTGCTCAAACTTCCATTCGTAGTACCTATTACATCCTTGAAGGCAGAAGGAAGGAATCAAACAAGGTATGTTGTGTTTGATTCGCGGTGTGCTTGCAAAGTGAAACTTCACATGGCAATGCGGAGAAATGAAACACTTTTCACCTCTGTCCTAGTGCAGGTCTGAAAAAAAAGAAAAAAAGACACACCTGTGGACGATCACCTTTGGAATTGCGCAATGCAGGAACTCCAGCTGCAAGTAAGAGGCCTTTCACGGCTACTTCAAATTGTATGCTCACATAAATATTTGCATTGAAATCACAGCTGTGATCCAACGAGCTTTATGTTTGCACACCTGCAGGGAAACTGTCTTTGCTTGGATGCTGTCCAACAAAGCGGCTCGTGGCTCGGCTGTGGCAGCAGGGGGATCCTAAGGGTACGTGGTGCACAAAGAAGACAAGTGAAAAGTATTCCTGGTGAAGGATGGTGGGGAGCAGGAGAAACCACTGTCAGGAGGATGATAACGTCTATCCATTTCATGCAGACCTCTCAGATGAAGAGATTAAGGTCCTTTTGAGCTTTTGATCACCAACTACCACTTTAAAAGTAGTATATAGACCAATAATAACACAGTAACATGGTTATGTTCAACAGGACTTCATGAGCGCATTGGACAGAACCCGCTATGCTGATCCTTTAGAAGACAGTGGCTTTCAGTATGGCTTTCAACTCCATTTATCTCAAAAAGTGGTTTCTATTGGAGACATGCTGAGTTTGACTGGAAGAAGCAGGTGGCAGTGCTGGAACAAGTACCCACACTTCAAAAACTAAAAATAGAAGGTACAAGCAGCAACAACCTCAATATAGTATGGATAGTCAGCCAATACTGATTCATTTACACCAGTGCTTTGCTTCCAATACAGGACTGATGTGCACTTCATCCACGCAAGTGCCACCGCAGACCGCGAGAATCAGAAGGTTCTGCTTCTTATGCCTGCTCACGGCTGGCCTGGGTTCTTCTAATGAAGTTCTACAAGATTCTGCCGCTTCTCACAGAGAACCAGGATGGTCTCTGTTTGAAGTCATATGCCCGCCAATCCCTTGGCTACGGCGCCGGATGCTCTCACAAAAAGGTAGACCAGTCTAAATAAATGTATGTATCAGCTCCAGCTTGAGCAGCAGATGTTTACAGATGTGCTTTCTGTATTCTTTCAGGATTTGACAGTCTTGCTGCTGCCCGAATCTTCCTGACACTGATGGAGCGACTGGGGTTCTCCCAGTTCTACCTGCAGGGAGGAGATTGGGGCTCCCTCATCACCACCAACATGGCACAAATGAAGCCTCAGTAAGACAAAAACAAACTCACATCCCACAAGTTATCACTGCTGTGGAATTTCCACCACCCACTAAAAGGGAACATTGTGACATGTCAACATAAATTGTGAAACAATGCCTGCAGTGTGCAAAAAAAAAACAAAAACACTGACACTACAAATTCCTGGAGACTGGAGCAAATAAAGTACATCTTCCTAAAAGACATGATTAAAACTGTTTGCATTCACAGCTATATATATTTAGTTTATAGTTATGTCTCTATGTTTCAGGTGTGTGAAAGGACTGCACCTAAACATGTTTATGTCAAGAAAGGGGTTCAAAGTGCTGTTGTCCCTCATGATTGGTCCATATCTGCCCTTCCTCGTGGGCTTCAGTCGGGAAGATGTTCGCCGGTTGTTCCCTTTCTTTGAGAAGAATGTCTGGGAGATCTTGAGGGAATCTGGCTACTTGCACATCCAGGGCACTAAACCAGACACCGCAGGTGGGGACACACACAACCAGGAAGCAGAACCACCAATTTGGCTGATATGAACTCACCGTTCTGCAAGGAATTTAAAAGAAACCACCCGAGACAAAACAACTGTTCCTAGTATTTTGTAATCCCAGTATACTACCATTTCACGCCTTAATATATCTTAAATTGTGTGTACAGGCTGTGGAGTGAATGACTCTCCTGTAGGCTTGGCAGCCTACATTCTGGAGAAGTTCTCTTCTTGGACTGATCTGAAGAACAGAGATCTGGTGGATGGTGGGCTGGAAAGGTACAAGAGGGAATTCTATACCTTTTTATTGTTTTCTATGGAGATAGATGCAACAAACTTTATGTGATTGTTGCTGGCAGTAAATGATTATATAAATGGCTGCATTTGTACAGGAAATTCAGCCTGGATGACCTCTTGACAAATATCATGATCTACTGGACCACAGGCTCCATAGTCTCCTCCATGCGCTTCTACAAAGAGAACTTAAAGACTGACCCTGAAAAAAGAGTGGATGGAAGGTATGTGGTCAAATGCTCATACTATCAAAACCATGACTTTTATATACTTAATGAGACCACTTCTTATCCTATCATGCTATAAGTCTGACAAGGTTTTGTCTTTTGTTTTAGGACAGGGATATTTGTGCCCACTGGACTCGCTGCCTTCCCTAATGAGCTGATGCACTGCCCTAAAGCGTGGGCACAAATAAGATACCAAAACATCTACTCCTACACCTTCTTGCCCCGAGGTGGTCACTTTGCTGCCTTCGAGGAGCCCCAGCTGCTAGCCAGTGACTTTGTCCAGTTTGTCAAGAAAGTGGAGGGATCCTGAACCTGTTGATGCACCCTCAGAGCAATGTAGTCATGGTACATCTGTTCTTTATTACTGCTGCTGTGTTTGATTTTGATTGATCATTCCAAATGCGACACAAATGCATCATTATTACCAATAACATTCACACTACACACTACAATGAATCTCACTGTTTGATTTCCTCCAAAACTGCAGCAATATCAAAATCATTTTAATAAATGTAAACATGTATATACACAGACGACATTGGCAATGCATCCAAAGATTGGATTCAAGAAAGCAACATAATGCATTAAATCTTTTAAGTTATGCAGATTAAAAATATATTGCACCAATATTAAGTGTGTTGTCCTGTGTTTAACATCGTTAAAATTAGTGATATTTTATGCAAAACATGTCACCAGCATTCTCCATAAATATAAACAATAATATACAAAGTTCTCCAACAACAGAGCATTGGGAATACATTCTCTGACAAGACTATAAAAAAAAAAAACAATAATACGCCATACTGCTGGTGTCAATAATCCCACTATTGTTTTAATAGGAATATTTTTAATCACAAATAGAAAAAAAAAACTAAATTAAAATATGGACACTTCAATTCAAAAGTTCAAAATTCACTTGAACCACCATTAAAATTTATCTTTAGTAAACAGGCTCCAGAAATGGAGCACCAATCTATGTGCTCCACAACTTTTCAGGTCACTTGCCAAAGCCCTTGATAGTCATGGGCGCCTGAAACCACACGTAATCCTGCCAGTCGGACCCCTCTGCCCTTGGTTCCTTATAGGTGGTGCAATCAGTAGACAGAGCAATAATTTGGTTCTTTACACGGGTTGGCACTTTAAATTGAAGTTTAGGGCGGAACCAACTTACGCCACAATCCCTGTGAGCCATTGCTAAGACTGTAGTGGGCATTAAACGAACAGGTCTGGTGTCAGACAAAAGGTCAGCCACGAAAAGTGTGCGGAAGAGCTGCCTTAAGCATGAGGATACCCGCAGACATTGATCTCCACCAGCTACTACCAGAGACTCCATGTTGATCTCATATAGCTCTTTGGGCAGGATGAGGGAGCCACCAATTAGCAACAGCACACGGGGAACCCTGCTGAGGGAAAATAGCACCTCCAGTTGCTGCAGTACCTCCTCTAGCTCCTGTAGGGTCTGCTGACACTTGCGCCAGTCCATGTCTGCAGACTGAATTGGCCTCCGACTTACTATGTCTTTATCCTGAAAACCAAACACTTTTAGTTAAATTTCAAATCCACTACATTTCTTTATCTCTGAACAGTTTATGTGCATATATATCTATATTTTGTTCACCTGCATTGAGGCTTGCTGTTTCTTCTGGGAGTACACCAGCTGGTCATAAGTCATGGGTAGTTGCTGCCTCTGATAGAGAATGCACTTGAGGATCTCGCTGACGAAGCGACAGCAGCCCTCCTGAGTTACAGTGCCCGGGAAGACCACGGTCACACGGCCTTCCTCCTGGGCTCTTCTCACCACTTCAGCATCACCGTCCTCTGTGTTACCATGTTGTTTACTGGTAGTCACACTGGAATCTTGCAAACTCTGACCAGAAGTGCCCTCTTCTTGGGTGTTCTCTGCCCAAATGAGAACCAGAATGATGTCATTATTGTGAGCAACAGACCCGTCTTACTCAATTTTAGCTGGTTAAATGTTAATTAAATTTAGGCCAGTGTTCCAATAAAGCCACTGCCCCCATTTTTCCTCTAGACGTAACATACAGCTACTGTCTGGCTGTGGTGGAAGAAACGGCAAATAGTTTATCATTAAAAGTCATGCATTCAAAAGTACACTCAGATTCTGAAAAATATACTTAATGCATTGTACTACTGGGTTATAATTACCGTTGTGTTAACTGTGGCAGAAATTATGATACGACCAGCAGTTCTCTTTGTGTATTTAATAAAGGGATAACAGAATAATAGAGTAAAACTGAGTCAATCTATTTCAACTGAAAAGGCAGAGCTCATACACCAGAGTGTACCTGGTGACAAAGAAGTACAGATACAGTCACATATTTATAATAAAACATAGCACAGAGAGAGCAAGGGGGGTTAAAATTGGGCACAACCACTTCTGCTTTGAGGTCATACAAATACATGAGAACAAAGCAAGCAGGTTTCTCACATGAAAATGAAATGTACCAAGGTCACAAGTGTACTTCAGTTCAGCTAAAAACTGGATATTTTAATCTCGACCAATAATAATTACTATGTAACTGGAGAATAGTAAATAAATGTCCATCACAGTTTTCCAGAGTGCAAACTGACATCTGACATGTCTTGTTTAGAGAAACCAATAGTCAAATATTCAGTTTACAATGCCCGTGACAGAGAAGAGACTAGATCAGACAGTGGGGGGAACTTTTGTTTCATAAATCCCTTCAAACCATTAAATGCTCATTAAAGTAGTTGCTGATAAATTGGTGATAAGTGAACAATTAAATCATTTCAGCTCTAAACTATCGCTATTAAATAAATGTAGTGGAGTGAAAAGTTTAAATACTGTATTGAGTGGCAAAATGAAAGTACCTGAGGACTATATTAAAGTACTACCTCAGAATATCAGTGAGCGTCAACATGTAATCTGGACACATACAATTATATTTAAATAACAGAGGAGGACGATTTTAACAACCATGGCAATTCATCAAAATGAAAATACACTGTTTATACACATAATCCTAATAAACAACCCGTCAGGTTAACACTCAGCTTCCGGGCTCAGAAACGTGCTGCCCCCCCAGATGTGAAGACATGGGTACCCACACCGGTTATGTGAACATTACCCACCCGAAGTGAAGGTTGTAGAGGACATAGCGGTGTTTTCCTTGTCTTCAGTGTTGTTTACAATACGATGTTTTGAATTCAGTGGATGTTCCGCCGCATTTTTCGCCTTTAACCGCGTGTTTACGGCCTGTGGCGAGAGCTGTTCGGCGATTTCCGCCGAGAGTCGACGTGAGTTTGAGTCGTCGGGAACACTTTGTAACGTTGAGGCTTTACACGCCATATTCGCTTCCTCCAGTGTACTGACATCTTTTTCAGACGAAAACGAAAGGCGTCTCTTTATCTCATTATCTCCGTTGTTTGTAGTTGAGGTATTCTCCACATCTTCTGAGTTTAAAGTTGGTTTAAATATATTCGAGACCTCTGCCATAGTTTTGAATGTCCCCGCCGGGTGTTCCTCGCACTGCATCATGGGAAACGTGGATCTACAATGCTGCGTTTACGTCACACGGAAAGATACGAAAAACAAGCATCCTTTAGGAAATCATACGGCTCCGTTATTAAATCCGAATAAAGATATGAAGATGTGTCTATTCTTCTGGCCGTAAGGGCTGTATTAGTGGATGTTCTACATTTTTTACAGCTGGCTTGAATTTTAACGTCTCCGGCTGGAAATAAAAGAAATTTTGAACGAGATTTCTGCTGTCGGTTTTTCCTGTGTTCCTCAAATGCAATGTATTGACTCAGACATTCAAATTAACTTTAGGCTATATAGAGGACACATTATATACATATGGATATTATTTAATATCACATAGTGCGTTTATTAGAGATTTAGAGCATTCAAGTGTACAAATGATATATTATTTAAATATCTTATTTAAAAACTGGCTGTAATTTATGTTTGCAGGAGGTCAACCAAGTGTGAACACTGCTATGTTAAGAGATAACAAAATCATTCTGTTAAGCCAGACCTGCATAACAAAAAGGCATGAATTAGAGAATTTTTTGTTGTGTGTATCGATCCGTGTACACCGCAGGCAGTGGCTAGTTTGTGTAAGTGCGTGGAGAAAATGAGGACAGGCCCCAGGTGTGGTAATTAGGTGTGAAAAACGCTGCATTGATGTTCACGCGGATGGCAGACTTTTCTTTCAAAGACGGAGAAAACAGGGGGAGAAGTGGCTGTTGGACGTGTGCTGTCTGATTTTGATTAACAATGGCTTCAGTGCGAGTAGCGGTCCGAGTCCGTCCATTGAACAGAAGGCAGGTATAATGTGTTTTTCATATTTCTAAAAGGGAAAAAGAAACCCTCACACTCACGTTCACTTTTCCCAAAGAGAAAAGCAGTTATCATCGAAGGTGATTATTCATATGATGGGGAACACTACATCTATTCATAAGGTATTTAATCACACAATAAAATGACACTATACTGAAGTTTTTTTTTTACTAAGAGTGAGCTGTGCATTTGAAACTTCAGCCTTCACCAGCCCGAGGGGATGAGCTGAAGGACAGAGGGAAGACCTTTTCTTATGACTTCTCATATGATTCAACTGACAGAGGAAGCCCCACATTTGCATCCCAGGAGAGGGTATTCGTATTATACTGTTTACTACCTGTTTCACATTTTGGCATAACCTTTTTTTTATTGTGAAAAATCATGGTCTTGTTTTTTGTATTTTAATCTCTTCTCTGCTGCTTCAGATTTTTCATGACCTGGGGTCGGATGTCCTGAAAGCTGCATTTGAGGGTTTAAATGCCTGTGTGTTTGCCTATGGCCAAACAGGCTCAGGGAAATCTCACACCATGATGGGTCACACGGTAAGGTCTTTTCTCAGCTTTGTCAGCACTCTTATTGAAGTTAAAGCACTCTATCTTTTAATTTAAACATTTGTAGGTCATTTCCAACCTGCATGCACTGTAAATTAGCCCCTCAATCATCAGGTGCACCTAGGATGTCATTTTCCCAACACTGTTGTGCTTACATTGCAGAATACTGCAGAAGTGCTAACCCAATGTGCATGTAGCACTGACCCCTCACCACATTAGAAACGAACTGATGGCAGCCACATCAGACATCCCTCCCCTTCTCTTCATTTATCTCCATGTTTCTCCTCACTAATCAGAAAATGTGATGAGGGCAGCAACCCACAGCTTTTCTCTCCTCACCTCGCACAGCAATGGAAATTTCACATTACCAGTGAGGTTTCTGCTTGTCTACCAGGAGACTTGTGCAAGGTCATCAGCAGAGCTGCTGTCAACATCCCAGATAATTATATATGGCTCTTAATGCTTACTATCTGTTACTTTGTAATTAAAACAAGAGGGCATGCAGCTCAGAGTGGAATTACTTTTATGCTTCAGTAACTCCATATCAGATGAGGTGTTGTTTGTGTTGTTCAGCAGTCTTTGCATGTGCTGACTTGTGGTCATGGCACAGTATAGACACCCAAATTAAGAGAACATAATAGGACCAAAATTGGATTGTCATTTAAAAGTACACTATGAGTAACATTATCATTTTGTAATATGAGTTCGAATGCATCATATTCTCCCTTTTTTTTTTTTTGGTAAATGTGTCAGGATGATAAAGGTTTAATTCCACGGATCTGTGAAGGCTTGTTCTGCGAGATATCTCATCGAAGCAGGAATGATACCGTGTCATTCTGTACAGAGGTTAGGTAAGGAACAATCATGACACTTCTTCTTACCTTAAAGTCTTGGTGCAGGACTGTTGCAATTCTGCACAATCATTAAAGTTTCAACACTCAAAAACACTTCAGGACAGTATTTTTCTCACAGAAATATTAGAAAGTAACAGCAAGGGTTGGAAGTACAGGTATATTTTTTAGTACTAAGCACATAGAGCTGGCAAAGAATTCCTGTAATGCCATCTAAAGCTATTGTTGTTTATTGTATTGCCATCACAGATCTTTTATTGTAAGGATTAAGACCCTGCTACTGCAAACTTTTTAGTACCAGTACAATCAGTTTAACCTGCACAAAGGGAATGCACATGTTGTAAAATAGTATGTCAGACATGCCAATGAATCCATGTGGGATCCAGAAATAGTTTGCCATTAGAGAGCAAAGAAGTTTAATTTGGAACACATACAGTGTCCCATAGAGATAATCAGTATTGTCTCTTCACACAGTAAGGGCTCAGTTTGTCTCTTAAACCATGATGTTATTGTGACTCATCATTTCAAAATTAGAAAACTACATAACATTTCATGAATGCAACCAAATGAATGGTGACCACCCAAAAGGAGTGCACACAGAGGAAAAAATATGTATTCTTTGGACTACTTCCAGATGACAGTGACTCACACCTCCAGTCAGAACTAAAAATGAGGAAGCATAACAAAGTCTAACAGAGTCTTTGTTCCCCTTTTTTTCACCAGACGTCCACTCTACTGCACAGTGAAGTTAAAAACTAAAGCCCAAAACCTAAATACATGACCTAAAATCTCAGTGGCATGCTCTTTTAGATATGATTGATATGATGGTCATGCAAGTAAAAGGATTCGTATTTCATTTCATTTAGCTAGAACAGTCATTACTTCAGAAAATTGTATGACCTAACTGTAACGCAGTCCTTTTGTAAAACCAGAAAAAGGCAACACCAAAGCTTTATTACTATAATCAAATAATAATCAAAAATCCAAGATGATATCTAGTCTCATCACAATATCTGTTTCATGGTTATATATCCCAGCTCTACTCCTAAATGATAATGCTGGGAGATAAAATTGGGGGTCTATCAAGCATCTGTGAAACTATTATTTCTTCCTTTTTGTATCATGTGTGCTGCTGGCACATTATTTGGGTTTAATTCAACTAGAATTATTTTTTCAGGCTTTTCTTTAGATGTTGAATAGCTGCAAAATGACAGATGAATAGTTTTCGACAGTTCTACTTTTGCACTCTATTCTTTGGTTTATACATGGCAGAAAAATACCATCATCAATTCAATTAAAGCAGAGAGATCCATTTTAGAGGAAAGTCAGACAGCTTGAAAAACAGAAATCCAGTGCTGCATATGTTTGGCTCAAGTCGACAGGATTTATTTATAATGCATCCATTGACATTTGTGATACACACAGCGCTGATTCAGTCCTTATGGATAATTTAAGTTTAATTTATCATTTATTACATCAGTTACAACCTTCACGGGCCTCAAATCTCAACAAAATCATTAACCTCAAACATCTCCCAGTTCCTAAGGTCATGGTCTCCATTGCTTGCCCATGAGTGACTGTTTTTGTTGTGTAGGGAGCAACATTATCATCATACATTTTGTATTTGAAAGGAAGTAATGGTAGTTAGAACCATAAGTAACGGGTTTAATAACTGTTGTTGTAATACTGGCAGCTTTGCGGCTACAAATATTGTAACCCATTTTATTTCTCAACGCTGTGCCAGAAAACTACCTGCATCTACCTACAGTACATCCACAGGATATGGTCTTATGCCATTTCATTACTGTCACGCTCTCGTAAAGCCTAATTGCTCCATGCCTTGCATTGTTTTTGAATCAGCCGCTCAGAGTAGTCCTTTTGCTTCTTGTACACACCCATCGCGGTATTGATTGAAGTGCTCTGCCGAAACCTACTTTGAATATGCTTGTTTATTCATTGCCAATGCAAGCAGAACAATGCATGCGCAATAATTTAGCTTTAAACCTACTGTGCATTTCTTTTCATTGTAGACTATGAATAGGGACTTGTTGCTGTTCTCATTTGGTGCTGTGCCATTCAAATATCAACCCTGAAACCCTTCATTAATTGGTGGCTTTGTGTGCAATCTTGGATCATATTGTGCATTTGTTTTTTTCTTGGCACCAGCTATTTGGAGATCTATAATGAACGCGTGCAGGACCTTCTCAATAAGGGCACTGCATCCACAGATGGTGGAGGCTTAAGGGTGAGAGAGCACCCCAGAGACGGAACCTATGTAGAGAGTAAGACCGCTTTTATTTTCCACCGCATGTCCATCTTAGATGAGTATGGGTATAATACAGAAAATCTAATACAGAAAAAAAAAATCTGAAAATAGATCTGTCCAAACACTCGGTACACAAGCACAGTGACATGGAGGATCTGATCATTCTCGGCAATGCCAACCGCACCACAGCCAGCACAGGCATGAATAGCTCCAGCAGCCGCTCCCACGCCATCTTCACCATCCGCTTCACCCAGGTAAACTTCAGTTGCTTTACATGTTTCCTTGCAGCCATGACTCACGTTGCCCAGTTTGTATTGGGATAAACATCTTCAAGTTTCCCAGAAAACTCTTTGGATGTTAGTAAAGACCATCCCTCAAGAGTTCCAATTAGCCTTATTTATCCACTTTGTGTAATGATCATTTTTAAACATGTTTTTTTTTCATCTTCAAAGGCTTTTTTTTTTTTTTTTTCCTTTTCCATCTTAAGTAGCACTTTTGTCGTGATACCGCCTATATGCCTAAGTATTCCTCTGTGATGTTGCCTCTTTTGAACTAAAAGGAGATTGCTCTGTAATGTTTTTGCATGCCACAGGCATGGTTTGATGCCGAGTTGCCACATGAGACGCTGAGTAAGATCCACCTCGTCGACCTGGCAGGTAGTGAGAGAGCGGATGCCACACGCGCCACAGGCGGCAGGCTGAAGGAAGGTGCAAACATCAACAAATCCCTGGTTACCCTGGGCAGTGTGATCTCAGCTTTGGGTAAATAGTGGTTACAACATGACTGACACACTTTGACACCACATGTTTCTCTATTATCGAGCCAGTCAGCTCAACATAGTAGATAGTGAATAATGATTGTTTTCTCTGCTCGGCGGTTTGCTGTGGAATCACTCTACCTATTTCAAAATAAAACACAGTATGTGTTATAAGAATTTTCAAATGGCCCTTCAATAAGGAAGACTGGATTCGAAGTATTAAAGTTAAAGTTAAATTTATTATTCTTGTGCAAGAAGGAGCGTATAACAATGTAACACACAAAAGGGGTTACAGAGAAAAAGGCTCGCTATGGACCTCTAACAGTTGGTTCTTATACACTCTCTGATGGGCTGTCTCGGACCCCCCCTCCATAGATAAGCTTTCTTAATTTCTTTTA
Organism: Protonibea diacanthus; assembly: GCA_028641955.1. NCBI lineage: Eukaryota > Metazoa > Chordata > Actinopteri > Sciaenidae > Protonibea > Protonibea diacanthus. The sequence goes on from CM053989.1 coordinate 16,252,889, forward strand.
ATCGTTAGCATTTCCCCAATTTGATCTACCCTGACCCTTGTTCTAGACTTCCTCTATTTACACATTAACCTGGACTTTACCTTACCCGACCTTAGCAGCAACAAAGTCATATTAGAGAAGTGAAAAGCAGAACATGTGAGGAGTAGGAACTCACATACACATCATATGATTTACGACATTTGAAACACAGTATAAAAATAATTTTTATAACAGTATGGGTTACTCTTAAGTTGTGTTTGGCTGTTTAACAGCACTTGGATGTTTATTGTAGATGTTTATTTGCTCCCGATATGTATCTACAGAGCTTTTAGGATGAAATATTTCACTGCAACTTTCTGGTTTCTCTGAGTCAGTGTTTTCTTTCTTTGTGACCCCCCCCCAGCTGACCTAAGCGTGGGAGGACAGTCAACAAAAAAGAAGAAACAGATCTTCATTCCTTACAGAGACTCTGTGCTGACATGGCTACTAAAAGACAGCCTGGGTGGAAACTCTGTCACTACTATGATAGCAAGTATGTGCTGTAATTCAGAACTCAGCAAGACATTTCAGGCTGTCTCCACAAAATGTGTGACACCCTTTTTATTCTTACCTGTTCTTGAAAAATAGAAGATAATGTTGACCACATAACCCTTTGTTTGTTTTTCATGTTTTCCTCACCACTGCTCATCAATTTGCCCATTTCTCCCTGGTGACCATGGCAGCCATTTCTCCTGCTGATGTGAACTACAACGAGACACTGAGCACTTTGCGCTATGCCAGCCGAGCTAAAAACATTGTGAATTCTCCCACTGTAAATGAAGACGGCAGCGTGAAGGTGATCAGAGCGCTGCAGGCAGAGGTTACCAGGCTCCGAAGGCTGCTAGAAGAAGCCAATCAGGTCCTGCATATGTTGTAGCTTAAGGGTACAATATGTATGTCGACAGTCTTTTATTCAAAGTTTAAATTGTATATTGAGTTTTCTTTTCACTATTATTCCAGGTTTACTGTGGGGAGGTGTCTTCCTCCGTGAATGTAGAGGAAGAGCTGCATCAGAATGAGGAAAAGGTGAGCCATCGTCTGCCATTGTAATTCAGGGATGTTTTGATGTTATGATGCAATAATAATACATCTGATACTCTCCCTCAGGTTCTAGTACTGACCAAGGAGTGGACCAGCAAATGGAGTGAGACACAGAGTATTCTGCAGGTACATCAACAATTGTTTCACGTTTTTAACCTGTTTTTTAAAAGTAGTAAAATTGGACATCATCAGTATTGTTATCATTTCGAAGATAACCCACAGTGTACAAGGTACATGGATTTTTAAACTGTTTTTCTTTGTCACATGTATGATATTTAAGCCCATCAGATGGCCTTACATGTGCCTGAGCTGACGATCTCATCCAGCCAGCTCCATAATATGTTTTAGTCAGAGGAAATAAGAGTTAAAAGGAGTGTTGAATTATTCTTACAATACATTGATAAAGAGGCTAAGTTAGCGTTTGTGTAAATATCCTGGGCCCAATTTAACAACGGTTAGCTCACTCACAACAGCTCAGTATTGTGTGTTTTGATTCTTGAACATGAGCTAGAGGATAACAAGATGGTTACTGGAGAGAATTGCTTGATGAATTGCTCTGTTCCAATGATCCACTTTGTTTAGTTCTCATTTAATCAGGAGGTATCATAAAGACAGCCAAAGACTTGCAGTAAAACCCTGCAGACGGACATCTAAAAGTTCTTTTTCTTCTGTATGTACTTGAGTAAATGTTTCAGATCAAAATATGGGGCACCCTTGTGTGGCTTTGTTTCTAAAGAGGCGATAGTTTGTCAAGTGCCTTTGTTTACGTTTATGTTGCATTCCTTGTTTCCTTTGCCCTCATTTTCAATTAAGTATTATGTAGCAACATTTGTATTTAAACATCCACCGTTGTATTTTGTGAAGAATGATGATCCCATTTGAAGCTTGGTACAGAGGGATGCATGTAAGTAAAGCAGAAGGCCACTGAGTGCAGAGAGTATTAAGGTTTGCTCTATTAATTTTAACACTAATGATCAACAAAGCATTAGGCACCCAGGAGCAGTTTTGACAGACGTTGCTGCTTGTAGTACAGAGAGCCTACCAGCTGGTGTCACTGCAAGGCTTAGGAACAGCTACAGTCACTTCATGCAGTCGTTATGAGAGTAGAGTCACACTAGCATTTAAATTTAATTTTCCATCTATTTAGATTGAAATGGCAGCTGAAAACGCCAAGTTCTTGTAATGATCATAAAGTTAGTTTGCAACAGTGCTTGGGGAGTGTGACAAAGAGAAACGGAACAGACATGCCTTCTCATTCAACCTAAACTGTTTTCTCTGAGGCTGGGACAGAGTGGGTGCAACAAAAAAATAAAAAAATAAATAAATGCACCGTTTGCCAACCAAGAGTTGACACTGAACACTTTTCCTCTGTTGAATTTGTGCCCAACCTCCCAAATAACACCAAATGTCATCTGTTTGGGACTCATCGTATTCAGCCAAGTAGCCTGTTGCATTATGCATTGAACTGTGAGGCGTGCCAGTCATGAAAAGTGTGAGGTGACTTCTTGTCATATTTGCGAGCAGTAGCAGTTTGCATAGGTTTTAAAGTGCTGTGTTGATCTGGCTTTTGAAGGATCTCTGAATAGATTTGTGTATTTTCAACTTGTAGCAGCAACTGGAGTGATCCTGCAGCAGAATACCAGAGTAAGAGGTCAGATCGCTTTTGTGTAGCCTCAAACTTAAGCTCTATATGTGTATGATTGATGATTATCATTCTAATTCTGTATGGTGGTTAGCAGGTGACATTTAGTGGCACGGCAGCCCTTTATTCATGACAGTATATTGGAACTCATTAGCAGCTGTCACTGCTCCTAATTAAGAGGTCTTGATTATTGACATATGGCTCTTTAGTTTCTGACTGTCCAGCATATTAATTAAAGCTACTGTGTTGTAAATCTGTTTGCATGTTCGAGTGGTGATGACTTAATGCTCTGAGGCCACATCATCCATCTCCACTGGCTGTATTTAGAGCTGTGCCCATCCATGTAGAAGCACCTGTTGTGATGCATGATACAATGTGACACAGAGGCGAAAAGGCCACTGTACTGGTGACCGGCAGGCGCACTGGTGTTGCCGAAACTTGAAAGTGTTTGATGAATGACTTTATGGATTTGACATTTGTCTTCCTTTGCATTTGCATTCTGCCTGGGTGAAAAATGATAAGTGGGATCCCTGCATGGAATGCTGCACAGACACATTACAGGTTGTATCTTTGCTCAGTTTGGTACAGAAAAGCACATCCAGCCCCAGTTTCAAAATTCAGCACACACACACACACACACACACACACACACACACACACACACACACACACACACACACACACACAAACAAAAGTCTAATTGTATTGGTGGATTTTATTTGAAACAAAACAAAAAAGCAAACGGCCTTCATCATGTGGTGTTCAAAAAGGCAAGTTCTGATAACTCAATCTCTACATTTATGTGCAGTGTTATACGTGCGTCTCTAGCACATACTTTTTAAAATTAAAAGCAGTCTTCTCTCAGTCCTCAAGTCTCATATATTTTGTGTTTAATTCAGCTGATGCCGTTGCTGAGAGCTAGATGGAAATTTGTGCTTGGGCCGTAAGGAGACAAGTTGACCAAGAGCGGTGTAAACAGAATTTTGAATTCTGTATTCAAAGCAGATTTAGAATGCAAAGTTATTCATCGTCAGCTTCCCAGATTGGTTACAGGGCATGTGGGAAAGAGAAAGTAATTAATATGAGATGGATTCCACAGCAGCCTCTTACAGACAGAGACGGCAACAGATTGAGAGAACAAAAAGGCAGGAAGAGGGTAAAGTGAAATTTTGTTCTACTGCAGGGGTGTGTGTGTATGTGTATGTATATATATATATATATATACACACAGATTTGTGAGTACTTCTACCCTTTCAGGTCCCCTTGTAATGGAGTGTGGTGGGAGGAACCTCCATTTCAGTAAGATAAAATGAACCACAGTGTTTCTTTGATCCCAGTAGTCTTTGTATTACCCAAACATGCTACAATCAGCACAATGACACAACATGAGACTTGAATGCTCTCAGCCTGCCTCTGTTTAATGTCAATTTACCTCATAGTGTCAGCAGTTATACATCATAGTTGGTCATAATAGCATTTCATGACCTTTTCGTATTCATGTCGGCAGCTTGCCTTTCAATTCTTCACATGCCTGTAAAGCTTGACTCCAAACTTGATTGACCTTCTTCTCTTAATTTAATTCATGAAAATGAGTTATTATTCGGTCATGTTTGAAACACACATGGCGGGCACATGTGTTATAGGTGTCATTCATGCCTATGAACATGTTGCTGGGACGCTAAAAGCAACTGTAGGTTACGTAACGGAAAACAGTCTGTTTTCATGTTCTTTGAACAAATAAATGAAGTAAATGATCTACGAAATTTCACCATGTATTGACCAACTGTGCGGAAAGACAACTGACAACAACATGCCGATGGCACAGTGATATTACAACCAGAACATCTGTCTAGTTGAGATTCAGTTTTTACATGTAGCACACACAAATAACAAAGGGGTGGGGTAAGAAACTTAATGACTGTTAATAAGATGCCAGTTCTTTCCTGTGAGTTATGATGGACAGTGCATTCATTTTTATAAAGGGCAACAATCTGCAAATATGCAAATACGGCTCTCCTAAGAAAATTAACCTTTTAATGTAACCAAGCAATTCAAATGCAGAAGTTTTACTCTTGTTCTGGATCCAGTACCTGCTTATCTGTTCTTTTGGCAAGTTGCTTCACTTCACAAGGCTGATCGGCAGGCAGGAAAGAATGTTTGGTTGGCCTAGTGTGGCAGTGTTTTGAAATGCATAATAACCAAGTCGGGAACCTGAACAGTCAAAGAACTGAGAAAAATCCATTAAAAATTCTGCCCAACCACAGATGATGGCTTTTAATGGAAGCCTAAATGCTGCCCCAAGCCTGGCTGCTGGTCCAGGCCACAGTTAATTACAGTATGTTCACCAGCTGCCTCAATCTGGAAGCACGTATCTTTTTTTTTTTTTTTTTTTTTTTTTTGTCCTTATAGCACGTGGACTGACTGACTGGACTGGCTGACTGTGGTCCAGAGCAACTTTCTCTGGTATGTGAGAAGAAAAAATAAGAGGATCTCGTCTGTTCCTGTTGTGTGAGGAAAGTGACACAGTGCATTAATCTGCCAGGCTGCTCCTCACCTCTAATGAAGTCTGTGAAGAATCCCTTTTAATTAAGTGCAGGGGCTGGGGTCGATGCCTCTCCTTCTTCATTAGAAGAAAGGATTGCTCCCGTCTCACAACTGCCAATGAGCGAGGTGGTGCTGGCGGTGGACACGTCTCTCAGTTCACGGTCCAGTCTATACGAAAGAGAGTAGGAGGAGGTTGAAAGAGTGGGGAAACTAGTTTATGCAGAGTGTTGCCTCTGAATCCATATGTGAGATTTTCTGCTCTGCCTCTTGGGAAGGTACTTATGATAATCCATGGCAATGTGAGGCATTAGTCCACCAGCTTAACAGAAGAATACTTCTGATAGGGCCACTCATACTTGGGTAGACTCTGGGTTATTGAACTACAGCCATTGCCCTGCGAGGAAAAGGTTAGCAGCCTCAAACACTTGCCTAGAAAGTTAAGTTTCTCTTCATAGCTTTATTCAGTGTGTCTTTTGAACCTCAGAGGTCAACTGAGGCTAAGCATTTCATTTCATGTTGAATAACTGACCAATTAACTGCTCAAGAAACTCATTTTGTCTGCAGCCTGTCTGCTTAACTCACACCTTTTTTTTTTTTCAGCCAAGTTAAAAATGAAATAATACTAAATGACACTTTCATACAAAATTAAATGAATATCAGCCTCCTGACAGACTCGTGCTGAAAGGTGGTGTGACTCAAGCTTTTACATTTCCTCAGCAACAATTGTTGGAGGCAATGAAGCGGTGTGTGGAGCAGATCAGAGGTTTAAGTATAGCCTTCCTGTGCTTTAGAAATGGCTTTCAAGGATTAAATCAATTTCTCTACTTCTTATCGCATTTCTGTAGAGGGGTGCTGTAACACCATTAAATACATATTTAGCTGGGATTTCTGGACAACCAGATCGGATTCATGCATTCATTTCTGTCTGACTGAAGTTGTGATGTAGCTTTAATGTTGTATATGTTAGTTTAGTGCAGAATTAATCAATATCCCATGTGTGAGATATGGACATCGAACCGTTTCATTTCTGAGCTTCGGCATAAATACAAACACATGCCATGTCTTATGACGAAAAATTGAAAATGCCCCTATAAATAGTCTTATAATGACTCATTTTACTACAATTATTAACTTTCTCTAACAAATAATACATTAATTGTGGAAATGTAATGCTGGGTAGCTTTGTTTAAGCCTTGCAACTTCATATCAGGCTATAAGACACAGGAATTCATACTCCTTTCAGACACATTGTAAATTACATGGAAGTTTTCTTGCTGCTATCTCAGGTTGACATCTACAAGCTCTGGAGTATTTTTAAGAGCAACGTTCAGTGTTTGTTGCCATGTATCAATAAAGGCAATGGTGCATGGTCTACAACCCACCTGTGTGTTTATGTGCATGGGCGGTGGCACTGCGTCTGTGCCGCTCACTGAACACAATGTACAGTTTGACTCTCACCACGATAATCTGAATGATTTATGGTGTCTCTCTTGCCGTTAGCCACTCTGCTGCTTCATGGCGACACATGGTTGGAACGCCGCTATTCAGCTTGGCCTTCAGGCAAGGAAGAGCAGTCATAAAGAATTCAGTTTGCTGCTGGTTGCCATTAAATGTCTGTCAGCATTTTTATTTTATACTGTGTGCCATTCCAGCTATAGGCTATTGAATGAGTTTGTTTTTTTTCCCTCCATGGTATATTCTCTCGTGTGCTATAGGAGGAGACTGTGGCTCTGAGGAAGGAGGGTAGTCGAGTGGTCCTGGACTGCCAGTTACCTCATCTGATAGGAATTGATGACGACCTGCTCAGCACTGGAATAATCCTTTATTATCTCAAAGTAAAAGAATCGTTTGAACATTTCTCAAAATCTCTGTATTTTTCTCAGAAATAATTACCACCCAAGGTCCAGTGCTTCTCTTAATTGCTCTGCTTGTCTAACAACAGCTTGCATATCGTTTCATGACCTTTTTAATCTTCACTACAGGAGGGAAGAACCCTGATTGGAAGTGATGAAGCGTCATGCAATCAGGATATTGGTGAGTCAAGGTTACTACTGCTGTGTCATCTATTGGTGTGAAAGTAAGCACTTTTTTTACGCTTTTATATTTAATTGTGTTGCAGTGCTTCATGGGCCTGGGGTCCTCGGCAAACACTGTGTGCTTGAGAACCATGCTGGGACGGTGACTCTGATCCCTCAGGATGGTGCAGTGTGTTCAGTCAATGGCTCTGTGGTAACTGATCCCTGCCAGCTGACTCAGGGTAAGTATTTCTGCAAAGCTAATATGCTCTTGATATTGTTTAATGAACATGAGGAGGGGGAAGCGTGCCTGTAATAATGATTTCTCTGACAGATTCACACTTATTTAGTTAGTGGGAGGCAATAACACTTTCATCCATTTTGAATGCAGTTATATGAGATCATTGCATCACATCTGCAAATGAAATCCACTTTATGTCCCTGGCTCCCCCACGGCAGCGCACTCGGGGCATGAGTGAATTGTGAACACAGCTCTCTACAGGGCAGATGCCATTTCTCTTACTAAACATTTTGAAGGGCGAGAGGCCCCGGACAAAGCTCCAGACAAAGCCCCAGGCCCTCCATTTAATTGGCAGATGGAGTTGATAGGGCCGACAGGTTTGAAGTGGGCCAGAGCATTAACCTTTCAAAGGACAGAGCCAAGCAGAGCTGAAACTCCTGCCCCCCTGAGCAGACCCGGCTTGCCAGGGCTGGGAGCTTTCACTGCTTACTGCCTCCTCATCCACACTGCTTTTGCTTTCCAGAGATAAATACTGCACACAGAACCAGGCAGCGTCGGGCCTAGCTATGCAAGTCTCTTTTATAACCATTTCAATTTATCCAATATCCCCTTCAGAAACGGCTGCATCTGAAGCCATTTTCTTGAACAAATGATAGTAATTTTCAGTCCAACAGCAGCTGAAATCCATCACAGGCTGCCCTCTCAGGTGCTTTGTCACTCGTCAGAAGTCATTAGTAGTAGCAAGATTAGTATTTGCTGTGCCAAGAGAGGAGGAGGAGAATGGAGAGGAGACCTCAAGAAAATCTGCGGATGAGGCCATGTGAGCACGAGCCTGATATATAAACCCTAATATCACTTCAATTCTATAGCTCTACAAGACTCTTCAAGTTTCCTCAGAGCATTTTCTCTGGTATATCATCCCCCTGGTCTAGGTCACTGCCAATCACATTGGGGATTGTGTTCTTCATGGCAATTCATTCACTTTACCTCAGCAGGGCAAAATATTGGAGAACTCTTATTTGCTATTTGTCAACTTTTCCCCAAGTTCAGTGCAGAGACAGTTCACTGCAATCCCACAATAATGGGAAGATTCCCATGGCGAAGTCTTTGCTCCTCACCTTTTTATGCATTATAGATACAGTGCCAGTGTTCAGCACTATTATCACTTGTATCTGTCTTGAAATGCATCACATTTAGCCTCTGCCAGTATTTTTCATAGTCTAATGCATAATTCAGTGGTTTGTGTAGTATTTATACCAAATGGCAAAGTTTAAGCTGATAAGGGAGTTGGTGATTTGTCACTTTTCCCTCTCCCCTTAGGTGCCATCACACAGCTAGGAACAGGAACCATACTCCGGTTTAACCACCCAACTGAAGCTGCCCAGCTCAGAGACAAACGCCAGGTACAGCTAACAACCCAAAACGACCACAGACGAGCCCCACTGTGTTCTTATACTATTCTGCTGTTTTTCTACAGCTGAGAGAGCATCTCTCTCGGAAAAGATGCTGCCTCAACTGCAGGTTCTGCTGGTAATTTTTTTGTAAGTCAGCATCATGCACTTTGTTTCCATAACTACCAGCTGTAATACCTGCTTCCTTCAGCAAACATTGCTCATGTTGAACCCTCAGTCAGTCTTGACATCAGAAACTCCACAACATCACCACCAGTGTGATCCATGAAGATTTTTTGTTGTTGTTGTTGTTGTGCAGAATAAAAGCTACTGCCCGCTTTTCAGCTGCTGCCGCCTGTTTTTCCCTGTTTAGCATGAAACTCCACTTTTTTTTGTTCTCATTAATTGGCTCATAAAAAAGCGGCAGACCTGCACACGGTAAACAATCCCTACACAATGTTGAACTGTTTGCAACCTTAGAGAAGCTTTCTACTCTTCCTGAAAGGAGGCCAGGTGCAGTGGCTTTCAAAGCTGCCTGCTATTCGTCCAGCTTGTAACAGCTCCCCTCTTGGCTTTCATTCACTTTCATGTGTTTTTAAAGAAGCATTGTGTGAATGCACCGGTTTTCTCCAGAGGATATGGCAACCACTGTTTCTCGCCAGTAATTTGTTGTTTAAGTATTCTGGAGAAGTTTGAGTTGCATAAGGCTGAGTGGGTGTAAGAATCAAAACCAGTATGGGTTCGTGTTCTCGACAGGATGAAGTAAAAGTTTTAAATTTAGTAAACAATGGCTGAAATGTCAAATGTTTAAATGTAAAAATGGAAAGTATTGCACAGTTTTTCTGTGGTTGCAAAAGTATCACTCCCCCAGAGTAATATTGTGCCTATGAAAAAACATTCACCCTTCTTTGACTTCAAGTTTTATTGTTGTACAACATCGAATCAAAGATTTAACTGTGATTTTAACGCATGAATCAACAGAAGACAAAATGGAAAAACCTCTACACCATCATCATCAGTTTTGCATCAATTTGACTTCAGAAGTTAAGCAGAGTATAAGCAGAATGGAGCTCTGAAGTGTGCCATGATTTGAAGTTAAATACAGTAGTATCTGTATGAGACAACTATCTGTCAACAGCTGCAATATGAAGGGACATTGCAAACCAAATGTGGACAAATTTATCAGTTAAAGGACAAATACAAAGTGCAGTTGGATCAGTTGTTGTAAGTCTGCTCAGAACAGCTGTTCTCAAAAAAAACTCTGTCTATAGGACTCTTGCTTCACTAGTGCTCACACACTCTGAAAGAACTGCAGCCTTCCATTCCTGAGATGGTAGACACTGTGCATACAAATACTGTTGCCTGGGTGCTTCACTACTCATAGCTTTATGGCAGAGTGAAAGTTACTGTTGGAAAAACTCGTGTGACATGTGGCTTAGTGTCAGAGAAATGAAACAAAAACATCCCAAGGGGGTGAACACTAACACAGATAATTGCTGAATCTGATATTATTGCTTGAATATTCACACTTGCATTTTAAAATTAAGTTCTGGTCTTTCATGAAAATAAATTGGTTATTTTAGAAAGCAACAAAAAATGGCTATCAGTGAAAAGACTGTAAAACATCAAACTGAGCCACGTTCAAGCATTTCTTCCTGTGCTTTCTAACATTTTATGTTGCAAAATAGTCACACCATTTTGTAGACACAGCTGTACTTAGGGGTTTTTGACAGCTTTCTGCTCCCTGCATTATTGAAAATTGCACATTATTACAGCCAAGGCGCAGACATCCAGGCCCTGCTGTGGTTCCAAGAAGAGCATTTGCCATTCATTTTTAACATCTATTCCAAATGAGATGGTCCCGAGAGTTCCACATGCGCTCTGTCTGAATACGTGCTAGCTCACCCACAATGTGTCTAACCGTTGTGTAAAGAAGTGTCTTTTTAAAATAGTAGCAAATTGCATAACATTTGCTCGTAGCTTTAGAGTTATAATGTGGAACATCTCAGGGAATGAGCAGTGCTAAAGATACTACAATAATGGACCTGGTTGTACATTAACAGCTGCTCTCTTGCCAGTCAAAATGTACAACCATTTTATTTTAGGAATATGTGATAGTTTCATGCTGCTTACACTCATTTTTGGAAGGGCTTTAATTCACCATATATTTTATTTATTTATATATATATTTATATATATAAATATATATATTTTTATTTATTTATATATATATATATATATATATATAGAGAGAGAGAGAGAGAGATTTTGACATCTCTCCAAATGTTGTTGAAGCTCTTCAATTTACCCTCATATTCTGTGTCATGAATGTTATGATATTCAGTGTAATCATAATTAAACCGTTGTATAATTGTATCAATCTACGACAGGCAGCTGTCGCTCTTTTCTTACACTTCATCAGATTTTAATTTCACAGTGCTGTCTCATTCTGTTGTCTGCAGAGTGGGCTGCTGTCTGCCTTCAGCCTCTCCTTGACTGACATGTCCAAATCTACTGAGAATCTGTCCAAGGCACTGCTGCAGAATTCAGGGTGAGACCTATGCAGACATAATGTAACATCTCTCTACAATCACAAGTGAACCCACTCCACCGCAATCTCCTCACTGTGCCCGCTTATTGAGCAGCATTCATCGGGCACGTAGAGCAAATCAAAGCAATGAATCGTGGCAGTGTTTCTGTGAGGAGAGGTGGGAACATGCAAAAAGACATTCTGAAATGCTTCGTGCTGAGCCAGTGAAAATTACAGCAGGCATGTATCCTGCAAGCGAGAGCGTGTCCCAAAACAGCCTCTAGTTCTGTAGGTAGTGAACTGCCTCGTGCCCCATTTCCAGAATCACTGCAGTGAACTTGAAGTTCGAGAATGTCTAAATTTTTTTTTAAAAAAGGGCCTGATTGGAAGTGACATCACTCCCCTTGTGCTTCGCAACACTCCCAGCTGATCCTTTTCACATTAAGCCTTCCTCAATCTGTGTTCCTGTCAGTATATTTGTGAAATGTCATCAGGCATTGCCCAAGTACCGTCCCATTTCCAAGTCTGCATTTAGCCAAGTTGAGTCCAAATGCCTGGAAGGGTTCTTTCTCTGCTCATTTTATCAACGAATCTTTGGCAGTTCACTTGTGTAACTTGTTGACAGTAGACGAGTGTTCCAGTATGCATTTAGCAGTGATGGTGGCTGATATGGGCCACTGTTACAGAGTTATTGTTTCATCAAGCTGTGCTGAAAAAATAATCATTTATAATTTCAATATGCAGCAAACAAAACAATGCTTACTTGAAAAATGTGCCGGTTTTTGGAAGTACCAAACCTGCCAGGCGGGCAAAAACATCAACAGTCATCCTGATGAAAACCCACATCATAGAAAGCCTTTTATCACCTTACTGGTGGCACTGACTTCTCTGTAGCGATAAAATACATAAAATATAATGCTTTACAAAGTTCAGTAAAGCATTATATTTTATGTTCTCAGTTATCATGTTATCTCAGTCTAAATCAGTATTTGGGTGTTGTAAAATAGCGCTCTCGCTCTAGGCTCCTGATACTGTAGGGATGATCTTGCTACACTTGTAATAAAATTGAGTAAAATACTGTATATGAATGAACAGAGACCAGATACAGTAGTGTATGTTTTTGTTGTAAAAATGCATTATAATTTATATGAAAGATGTATCTGGTCTCATGGTCAACACAGATGAAAAAGCTTCAGTTTTTTTCCTGATCATGTCTAAATTTTCTCTTTGTACAGTGTCTTTAATAATCAGTGTCAGTAATACTTTTCTAAGTATGAGCTCCTTAGCCTAGCCAAATCAAACTTCACTGTTATTTTTATTAGATTATTTTAAAGTTGTACTTTTTCTCTTTTTTTTTTTTTTTTTTTACACTGTAGTCTACCAAACTCTGATTGACATTATTTTAATGTGATTGATCTTTACACCCTGCCACTGCAGTAGAACTGTGTGGCAGGTCATTGATCTGTCAGTCTCCCCGTGTTCATTGAATTAGTGCCCAAAATCCAATTCACTCTCTAGTGATTCACCACCCACTGAAGTAGTGAGCAATTTTATACACACACATACCCTCCCCGCCCCCCAGTCTCTCATGATCTGATAATGCTGATGTTTTACGGCAAGAGGAGCTGTCTGACATGTAATTTCCCCTCGCAGTGCAGTATTCCCCCCAAAACACAGCACTTCCAGCCCTGGAGAGTCATACTGCTTTCAGTCCCACACCTGCCAGCGTGTTTCCGATTTTGCTGCTCTGATGCTACTTGCATATGAAAGGGTGAATACATCATCATGGAGAATTACTACGAGGCTACTGTCTTCATCATGCTGTGTCACAAACACTTAGTTTGTCTGCGAAAGTGGTATTATAGAGTGGGTGGAAGATGAAGACTGGAAGTCAGTAGATGTTGTTGGTGGACGGAGACTGTCGGAGACTGAAGAGGTTGATTTAAGTCTGTTGGTTTTAACAGTAATCTGCTCTATTTTTTTGAAGTATAGAAAACGCACAATACACAGAGGGTGAATATTGCAGTACAGCACAGTGCAAAATACACTTTGATCATTTGATTCTTCCGTGGGGTTAAATTTTTACTTCACACGCAACATAAAATATTAAGTGGCGCATTCAACTGATATTCATTTACCTGCTCTCACCTGAAAAGCCGAACTATCATGTGTTCAAGCACTGAAGACGGGCAGTGAGGGAAAGGTCTTTTTTTTTTGCCTCTCATCGCTTAGATGTGTACTCCATCCTTGTTCTGCTTGTTGTTCACAGAGCATAAACTCCCTCGCAGCAAGGACAAAATTGATCTGCCGGTTTGCCCAATCATCTTGGAAATAACCCTCAGCGGTAAATAACAGCAAATAATTTGAATTCAAGCAGTGGCTGTGGATATCCGCTCAGCTCTGGGAGTGACATGAGATATCAATGAAATGACCTGCAGTTGCCTGAGGGGATGCTCCATCACAACAAAAGCAACCTGCCCATTATCTGCTACATCAGTTGGATCACAGGCTTGCTTTCTTGAGAGTTCAGACAAGAAGATGCTAAGCATGTATTAACAAATAGTTTGACAAAAAAGACAGCATGGGCACACTTCACATTTTTGTAATTATTCCTCATCTCTAATTATTTTCTCATTTAGCCTTGCCTCAAAGTATGAGATGAACATACATTTTTAGCCTGGAACCTTATAATGGATATGTTTGGCTATGTCTCTCATGCCAGGGTCACTTGTTTTTTTTTTTTTATGGTGTATGAATTCATGACTATCCACAAGTCTCTCTTGTTACATTCTAGTAAAGGTTGGTCCACTCTTTGATTCATTCTTTATTAAATGGACTGTGCAACAGAGGCAGTATGTTGAAACCAAGTTGGAATTCAGCTCTTTGAAAACCAGCGTGTCTGGACTCTGTTAGCTCCCAGTGATGGAGTGGGCCAGCTGGTGTTTGACCCATGCGGCTTTTAATGGACACCTTAGCTCTGAAAGTCTGTCATCTGACAGCCCTCTCACTACCCCCCATCTCTGGCCAGAGAACCAAGTGGCAACTTTGCTATTCACCTCCTCAGACCACCGACAGGCTGTTGTTAGGAGCTTGAATCTCCTGGAATAGTGTTTTTACACAGGTTAATGTCCATCACTCTGGGAGCTCCTGTACCACTTAATGTCTCCTGCCACTAGTTTTAGTGCAGCAAGAACAATCTTACCTACAAACCTGTTTTTCTTTCTCTTTTCTTTGTGTGTCACTTTACTTTAATCTTTTAATTCAACATCTGAGGTTAGTCTCTCAGATATCTAGGTTGTAAAACAGCCATAAAATTAGCTACAATTTTTTAGTTTTAAAAATATGGTATGAGATGTGTTACAGCGTAACATATCACATGCCTGACTGTCTCATAAAATGTGTGTGTGTGTGTGTTTGGGTGTATGATGTATGATGTGATGACTAGGAGGGTGGAAAAGAAGCTCAACCAGCAGGAGGTGGAATGGCAGCAGGTCCAAGGAAGCCTGAACAGACGCAACCAGCACATCAAAAGACTTTCAAAGGAAAACAGTGGGACTCCTCATCAACCGGGAGGAGACGAGAAGACAACGGGGGCAGAGATAGAAGAGACTAGCAATGGGTAAGTTAGGAGGATGCGAACTGTGCTCTCTGTGGCGATGTTAATGAATGTGTTGTTTGTGTACCTGTTTTGTTCAGTCATTCCACAGCAAGAACAGTGTAAACCTCTGCATGTGAGCAGTGAGTGTAATAGAAAGAAATGGTATCCAGAAAAAATTGGTCAGCTTTTTAGACTGGGAATCCCAGATCACTGTTCCTGCAATTATTCATGTGAGTAGACAAACAACACTGAGTACAGGACATCCTCTGCACTGATCCTCAGGATCTGCAAAAATCCCTTAATCGTCAGGAGGACCCGCACTGTTCCTCTTGTTGATGTTGTCAACGCTTTAGTGCTCCCGCTTCCCCCCCCCTGTCAACCTGCCGCAACACGCAAAGCTCAGCCAAAGCCGCTGTTTACTGTCAGAAATCATTCTGAGCTGTATATTTGGTTTCTGCTCTGTCCTCTAGAGTGCTGAGTATTGTATATAAATCCTCAAATCAACATGCACAGATTCTATTTAATTTCACAGCTAGTAGAGTGGCTCTAATCTCATCCAGCCATTTGGGGTGTTTGCTTTTCAAATCTAATGGATGGTTTTTGTGAAAGGGGGGAGGTTGGGGGGGTTATTGCTGTCTTGTCTTTTGCCTGCAAACAGTTTGAAGTCTCCAGTGTCACACCACAGCAAATAATTAAATTTGCTTTTGAAAACAAAGAGCCCGGCAGCATGTATAAACATATAAACACAGCTGTATTGTGCATACGCCTCCTCATATCAAGACACAATTTTTGTTTTCTGATAGAATATGAAATGTATTATTTCTGTTATTGTCTGTTTTTAGACAGATGGATGTGCTGGCTGCAGAGACAGCAGAGTCCAAAGTGCCCAGCAGCTCTCTCTCTACTAGCTGTCTCCGTACCTCTACAACAATAAAGAAGCTCATGACTGCAGTATGTATTCACATTTTTCTTTTTCACAGTTACAACCAATCGGGCATTTAATTAAAAATAATAGAAATAAGGATTTAATCAATACACCATGGTATTGGCATGGAATTAAATATAACTTTTAATTTGTTTTTTTTAGAAATTGAATAGAGATGAAACATAGTGTGCAAATAGTGCGACTATGTTCTGCAGTGTTTGTTTATCAACACAACGCAATTGAAGTACTGTACTAGTCCCTTTTGTCTTTGCAAAGCAGTCAATACCCCCCCCCCCCCACTCCAGCCAGACCCAATACAAATTTTTATGAGGCATGAAATACTTTTTCCCTTGGCTTGTTGTGTTTGTTTATTATGCACATATTTAAACCCTATTACACTTTCCTGTAGGGGTTTCAAAGAAAATGACACTCATTTTGTGAAAGCACACTGCAATAACAATGCTTTTGAAATATCTCTGTCCATACATGTACCTTTTTTATTTTCCTAACTCCAATTTTCCATGTATGTATTTGTGTATTCAATTATAATTGAAAACATAAATACTGTATATGTTTTAAAGGGGGCTGGGGAAATTTGGGAAAGTGTCAGTAAAAAAGAAAGAACAGGATCTTTGAATCATTCTATATAAAATCTCAAAGTTTTATTTTGTCTCACTGTTTCTCCTTTTCTTATCCACCTGCACAATATAAACTAGGCCATACCTGGAAAATATCCTGTCCCTCACACAAGTTTTGAGTTGCATGGAGACACACTGCAGGGTGGAGTAAGCACCAGGGATGGCCAGGAGCAGGAGAGGGACTTGTGTCATAAATCAGGGCCAGGGCTCATGTCTGAGTGGCCGTGGAGGAAAGCTCAGAGTGGGGCTGGAGTTGCAAGTTATAACGGAGAGGAGGTTTGGTCAGGGGATGCCAGCCTCCAGCAGACAAGTGTCCTGGGCCCGGGTGATGGATGTGGCACAAAGCCAGAGGGGAATGCTAACGAGATCCAAGATGTCGTGGCTGACTGCTACAAGGGGAGACCTGGCTCTGGTGGGAGCTCATTAGGCAACATGTCCCACCTGCAGAGAAGCGGAGGAGCTAGCTCCACGTCTGTCCTCCCACTGAGCAGCACTCATTCTAAGCTCAACAAAAAGTCTCTCAGCAGTCATGCAGCCTGCTGTCCACCTGAGGAAACTACCTTCCAGGGCCAGTGCAGCTGTGGAGAGATGGATGAATCTGGAGGTTTGGAGATCCCGGGAGTGTGCGTGACAGAGACTGCAGGAAGAACAGTTCAACACACAGGGCTGGGCTCTTTGGTCAGCAGAGTTTCTTGGATTGTCCAGGATGCAGGACGTCTCCTTTGGAGCTCACCCACAATATTGCAGCAAGTTAGGAAAGAGGGACTGCAGCCTGTTGGGGCCCGCTGGTCCAGTCATGTTGTCTCTCTGGTCAGGGAAAATAATTTTTTGTCTGTCGTAAAGGACAGCCAGGTCTTCTCCATGGTTAAAGGGAGCTTTGTCTTCTCTCTGTTAAAGGATAGTCACATTTTTTCAATGGTGAAAGAACTACCTCTCATACAGCACATTCAAATGGAGATAACTCAAACCCTTCAGCCTGAGGAGGCAGCTCAGATGATTCATGGCTGCATGAATCCAGACACAACCAAAGTCCCAGTCCAGACACAAACACAAACCTTTAGTAATGCAGAAGAATTACCAGATGACATGCTGCAAATCCCAGAGGATATCGAGATAAAGAGCATTGGGGATCAGCACTTAACACAAAAGCAAGACAGGGCTAGTATTCATGTAAAACATGGCGACAAACAGACTACAGAGCAACAGCCAGACGTTACATATACACTTGAAGACAAAGATCAGGGATTGGAGAACTCAAGGAGTGTGCAGAACAAAATGGATGTTCAAGTTTTTAGTCAAACATTGATAGAATTTCCTGATTCCCTTTTGAACCTGCAAACTCTGCCACTGCTAGACCTGATGGACACTTTGCAGTCTGTCATCTCCACCTTAGTGCTCACCTCCCAGAAAATGGTGGCTCTCTATTGGCTGAATGTGGCCAAACGCAGCCAACCTGAGCACCATCCTGCTCTCCTGATCCTGATGGAGACTGGTCTCTACGCCCTGACCACTGAGTCTGGGCTTCTGGTGGTTTTCCATCACCTCCCTTTGTTGCAGCTGAAGGAGATGCAGATAAGTTTAGGAGGCCACAGTTTGCGTTTGATGGGTACTACAGAGGAAAGCATTCTGGGTGTCTATACCTACAGCCAGGAGCTAACCAAAGAGCTGTGCTGGGCCATACTTGGTATCATGTGCCCCAGAGACAGCAGGGTCACTGAACACCCTCTGCTCCATGGAGACTTGATGAAGATGTCTTTAGAGTGGCAAACGTACATACCTGACCTCCTGCTGGATGCTGGTTTAAGGGTTTGCTGCCAGTTTCAGAAGAGTCTTGCTGATCTTGTTTACCTTCTTCATTGTAACATGGATCAAGAAACAGTCACTCTAGGAGAGGTGCAGCTATTACTCTACACAAGTGTAGGGGCGTGTGTCAGCTCCAGTACCTGCTCTAAGGCACCGGCTCAGCTTTTACTGACTGAAACCCACCTTGGCCTTGTCCAGGAAGATGCTGTCTCTCACCCGGCTCCACGCTCAGTCACCATAGAACCTCACCGTCCCCAATTCCATGACTTAACTCTTCGTCATCGCTCAGATGTGCGCTGTTTGCTGTTGCATGATGAAGACAAGCGGGGAGCTGTCAGGCTGGATGTAATCCTAGCAAATGTGAGGGGCAGGGGTCACCCTGAAAGCGTGACTAAGGCAGCTACCCCGCCCGCACACGCTTCAAATTCATCTCCCCATGCAGAAGTGTGGAAATTAACTTTCAGTTGCTCCTCTGAGGCCGCCTGCCTGATTAATCACTTCAAATGTCTGATCAAGGACTGAACAGTCAGTAATGAACAGCGCAGCTTGAAAACTCTCATTCACAGGGAGCAATGGGAGAAGTGCATCCCAACTAGACAGTGCAAAGGACCACTTAACTGTTAGGTGACAGTGAAAACTATGACCTATTTTGAAGCTTTTCTTTGGAGTTTGTCATTTTAATATTACATGGCTTTGCCTCTTGAAGGTTTTATCTTTCAAACACTGTTATTTTTCTCTAACCACTACCTTCCCATTATTGTTTTTGTCAAAGATGTTGTCAATTTAATGTTGGATGTTTTAAATATTAAGGGACTGGCAGTTCATTGAGAATTAAAAACATGTTTATCGGTTTCATTTGTTTCATGAGCGATGTAATATTTTAATGGGTTTTAGATTACCAGTCTGACCAAATGATCTCACTGTCATGCTACTTAAATTGTATATATGTATGTCAAGTTGATTCAGTTTCAAACATTTTATGTAAAAACAGAGCTATTAAAATGTGTGAATATGTTTGTAAAAAATAAAAGGAAGATAAATCCACTGCTGTCTGGAGTTCTGTTTATCACTTAAAATGCAGATAAGCTCTGAGAGTTGAGCTTTTTAACTTGGGAAAACAAAGAATTCAGAGTCTGATGCATTTCACTGCTTCCTCTAATGTCTAATATTTTGTCTTCCTATCATCTCCTTCAGGCTCTCTCTGTCTCTCTCTCTCTCTCTCTCCCCTCCGTTCTGATGTTAGCTTTGGCATAGGTTCACTTTTTTTTTTTTATTAAACTTTCAGCACTTTCTACGACCAAATCTGTATTCCACTCTTACATCAAACTCTGACAAGTTATCTTCGTATCTGAGGTAAAGATCCTCCACTACAGTAACTACCTGCACAATTGCTCATTGAAGCCAGTCAACACCGTTCACTTCAGAACAAGTGTTCATTGTATGAGAACTGCTTTAAATTTTGGATAGGTTGATCATGCTGCATCTGTGAGAAAGAACTCAGGTCTGATTCACATCTTGAGACGGAGCCAAATGTCTGCTCCTTTTCTGACTGAGTGACCCCCATCCAGCATGGAAAATTACAGGGGCAATATAGTGCAATCAGTACTCTTGTCTGCTCCAGCATGAAGGATGGAGATTTGGCCTCGAATGAAGAAACCCATCACACCTCATAGCGGTGAGGTTTGAGCCAGGATGAAAGCTCAGGGGTGTGAAAGTGTTGTTTTTCTCTCTTTTGCTCGAGACAGTTAATTAGCATTCATACCTTCTACTGTGTATCGTGCCTTTTGGAGAATAAAACACACAAGGCAGACAAATCATAACCTGACGTATTGAAGTGAGGCTGCTTTAATATAAAATGCAAATTGAGAGAGCGTCCTTCTACAGATTAGATCATAAACAGTGACAGCGTTTGGAAACAGGCACCGGGCTTCTCCATCCAATGTCAGGAAACAATTATTTTGAGAAGTATCAGTGATTGATCTAGCCACGCCATATTGAATGTGGACTGGTGAGTTTGTTTCATGGCCAACATCTCAATGAGCTTTCTCCCTCTCCTGTCACACATGGACGTCTTCAGTGTGTTGGATTATTTGGAAAGTTGTGAGAATAATTTGATGCTATTGGTGATATTTTTCTTTAATAAAGGACTGTAAATCCAAGTTTAGGAATTTATTTTTGTCCTCAAATGGCAAAACACTGTTCTCTGCTAAATGAGTTCACCGACTGGTTTGTGTCTGAAATAGACACCAGCTCTTGTTGAGCCCAGTCTGGTTAAGGGAAAGTGCTCACTCTCAGACAGCAGATACCCCATACCCACTGGCAGGCTCTGAATCTCTAATCATTACTCTGTGTGATTTCCCACTGGGTTCTCTGGTCCTAATACGCACCGTCATTGACAGCACATAACAGGATAATTTGTTTACCTCCTCCTTTGAAAGCATGCGAACGTGACCCAGTCAGCTCTCCCATTGCTTAGCCGCTGATGGGCGAAATCTTTTTTCTGTCAGTTTTGATCATTCTGCCTGCACGATTTAGCCACCGAAATTCAGAGATTTTGAAGGCAGACTATAACCTATTGCATATGTGTGAATTGGTCCCAATTATGTTTTATAATTAAATCACTTTAGACTGGCAAACTTAAAACCACCACATCTACTTTGGTTTCTTTCGTCTGTAGAATCTATTTCCTGGTTACAAATTAGACCTCGCTCGAGAATAAAAAAAAAAAAACAACATCTTGTTAAGCTGAGAACTAATCCTTCAAAGGAGCTGGCTTCCCAATTTAACCCGGTATTAATACAGGGCCTTTGGAAAAGAGGCCAGCAGATCGGCAAAGAACATTTATAATGCTGCTGGTGGTTTGCCCTATATTGCACAGACGAACCTGTACGTGTGGATAAAAGTAATTTGTAAAACCTTGGACCAAATACTGAAGTGTAACTGTTGGCTGTAATTTCAAAATGCACTTTTCAGTTTGAAAACCAACAATTTCATTTAACCCGAACAAACAGCTTCACAAAGTTTTTTTTTACACACCTTTCTTAGTGTTACAGTCAGCATAACTCTAAAAAATGGTGCCATTAGATTGAAGTCGGACATACACTGTAACCACATTTATAGTGTTTTAGTTTTTTTTTTTTTTAGAGAATAAACACTAGCCTGTAAGGTAGTTCAGACAATTTGTGCACACTGCTTCATTTACATGACATATTCTTCAAGCTGCGCCTTAAATCAAACACATTTTTCATAATTGGACGGCATATTTAAGCCCTTTTCTTAGGTTTCTGCAGTATCTGCAGACTTTACACTATAATCACCTTCTGCTATTAGCATGCATGGCTTCCAACAGCCCAATCATGTTATGGGGGAGAGATTTGTGTTTATGCCACCAACCCAGCAGCTGCTCCAAGTGTTATGTCTGCCATTTGTTGATTCACCTTCAGGCCACAAATGTACTTTGGAAGCAGGAATTTTGTAAAGTGTGACCACAGCTGTATTTCTTTTTGCACTGCTGTGATGCTGGGGGACCACTGCATCACTTCAACAATCTGAGTACTTGCCTCTTGTGCTAACATGTTTATTCTTGGCTCTGTGGTGCTGGTGTGCTTAAGCAAAGACTGTTATCAGCAAGCTTGAGGTGCTTGTAGCCAGATATTTCAATGTTAATGTTGTTCACAGTGTTAATGAGCTTCTCTTGGCACTTTAGCGCCTTCTGGTATGAATAAGGAAAGTTTTCTCAGTAACTTTTTTTTTTTCCTTTTGTGACACTGACAGTTCAGGGTGGTACTGTATCTTGATTTCAGAACTTTTTTAGAGTCATTATTCCAGGTAAAGTATGCATAGAATTATGGAATATAATTAGTATAGTATAGAGTACTATTCTTGATTGCTCAATTCTTTGAAACACCTAGTGAGTCATGCCAGTGAGTAGTTATACACAATATCAGGTCTGGAAATTGAGCATCTCAATGAAAAGAAGTCTTACATAATGCTATTGCTGTTGTCTGAAATATAGCATTCTCTGTTCACCATTACAAAATCCTTTGAGGTCATGAAGAAATCTGAGGTCTTTGTTAGTTTTATTTATTTATTTTTAATTATTATTTCAGAGTAATATTACATGCTAGCTTAAAAGATGTAAACATTGTTGTCTTGCACAAATCCCATTCACACGAGATGAGTACTTTCCTGCACTGGCTATTTGGTGAAGCCATTATGGCTTTTGTCACACTCACTCAAGATAGGCAATTACATTCACATAATCTCCACATACTTCAATTATATCTAAGCTGTGGATGTCCTGTTCTATGGTCTGTGCTGCTGCTGCTACACTCAGTTGCTCCAGTTACCAAATTAAGCTCATATACCCATGTACATCTGCTGATCACGCTACATAACATTTCATAAAGAGATTATTTTCTCCAGTCCATGAATTTGTACTTATGCGTGAGTAAATACTGTAAGTACCTGTTGATGTGTCTTGCATATCAGGCTGAGTGTTCCATTAACATTTATTCATCTCAATTCAGTAGACATTGCTCTCCCCTCATGGTCAGCAGTGCTCAGCGGCTGAATAGCTACTCCCAGACATAGTAGTTTCCACATAATGGTTTGTCAGTCTTGGCATCTAATGGGAGTTTGGGGAAAAAGTTATAATTGTCACTCTCCAGGGCCTGCTGCACAGGACATAGTGCTTCCAAGTGAGGGGTGACAAGGTCATGGCAAAGATCAACTTCATAACATACTAATCTGTTCATTTTTGCTATACATTGTTTTTATTTGCCGGCATGAATCAACTTTTTTGCATAGATCTGATATTTTGACTGAGACGTTGGTGCTACTCCCTAAAGAGCGCAATCTGTGCATGTGTGATGTGAAGCAGTAGGGGTTCTGGATGTATTCATTAGTACATAAAAAACCAAAGTCACATCAGTAGTCTTTTTGAAGGCTTCATGTCAAGGGCATTTTTTCAAGTTAAATTCCAGCTGAGAGAAGGACTTTAAAATCCGGTATGTGCATCTCCACTGTTTTACAATTATTTCACTCAAATGCAGCAGAACGTAATTATCTTTATCACTATATTGCCATCAAATGAAGGCTAGTGTTTGCCAGCAATGGCAGGTTTTATTCAGGCCTGTGATAAAACGTGTCGGGGGTGAATCTCAATGGAGATGGACACAATGGCGACCTGAATGTCACTGGCATCTTTGAGCGGCGCTCATTTGTGAATGTCTGTCCGCAGGCCAGAGAAAACTCTCTGCCCTCTAGAAGGATGAGTTTGTCACACAGTGTCATTTTTAAATTGGACTCCATTTCTCCCTGCCCACCCCTGCTCAGTTTTGGACCTCACATGAGCTTCATTAGCATTTGCAGGAACTGCGAGACATTTACCACCATGGATTGTGACAGATTTCACAAGCTCAATTTTACTGTTGCCCTAGGGGGAGGGAAGAGGGGGGGGGGGGGCAAAGGCAGTGCTCACCATCTGTTGATTGTGACTGTACCTGACACCTCCATAAGAGGCTGCCTTTCTGCCACTGCTGACAGTCCTTTGATAATTCTGGTATCTACACAAGAAATGAATACTTTCATTGAGATTTCATTGTCCTAAAAGTTGAAGTAAAGAAATGACTGAAATATCTTTTTAATCTGAGATTCTTGCACATGAAGTACAAAGGTTTTAGATGTCAAAGTTTTAAAGTTTTTTTTATTTTTTTCCCAGTATCAACTTTTAATCTTCAGATTAGCTTCAGTCCTCACTGGATTGTCTGAACTTTGTTATTAAAGCCTCCTTTTCAAGTTGCACTTCAGAACTTTCTATGATAACATTTTACGTCTGGAAAATTTTCAAGTGAGCGAAGACATTTGATTTTGTTTTGATTTCTGTGAAATGGCTGCTGAAAATGGTCTATTAGTGTGTATGAGAGCACAATTGTTGGAGTTGTGCTGTATACTGATTAGAAGGAGAAAAAAAAACAAAACATCTTAACATGTTGGGCATATAAATGCCCAAGCTTGGTCATCACGGCACTGACTGTGGAGTCTTGATGCAGGCCGTGGTTTCGGGGTAAGTCTGAGATGTTGTTACCTGATTGGTTTAATGAGCTCAAAAAATAAATGATTTGCTGTTGTGCATAATAGGAATGGAATACACGATGATATGGGACAACAGTGCAGTGCAAAGAGTATTCTTTGTAGCAGAACATTGACTATGTTTAGCTATACAAACACATTGTTGCTAGGGGGTCCAGCTCCATTAGTTACCTCAATTTGTTTAAAAAAAAAAAAAAACTCACATAAAGTTTCAGTGACACTTACTGCTAATTAGCTTTCATCTTGCCTGCATGTTTGTGTTTTTGTGTAATTATTTTATTCATAAATCAAATGTGCAGATTATAGGCTAACACAGCCCAGTTTATATTTGTGCTACTGACAGGGCAATGAAGTCCTTTGAGACGTCAAGTATTTCTGATTATGCTGTTAAATGTTAAATGAGATAGAGGTGCTGTGCAGCAGGTCGAGTAGCTGCTCTGAGACTGGAGATGCTTTTACATGATTCTTTAAGCCCCCCCCACCCATAAAGGTTAGAGAAAGAGGTGGAACTTCAAATATTCATGAGTACAGCTTAACCAAAAAGCTTTTCACATATTTCACGAAATAAACAAGTAAAGGAGAACACAGCATATTCCGTAAACAAGAACAGGAATGGCAGTTTAGTTTACTGAATATTGGTTTACAAAAATCATATGAAAAAAACACACTTTTGAATGTGTTTGACTTCTTTTTGTGGTTGGTACTACCAAAAATATGTTAACATTTTGTAGCTGTGTACCCTTCAGTACACCTTAGTCCTCTGTCTGTCATTTATGGGTGTCCAATCAAAAACTCATTGTAAATAGTCTGAGGGACTATTGGATGATAAGTGTGGTTGATAGTCAGATGGTGTTGCTACTTGTATATGCACCTCATGCAAGCATGGAGACTGGCACACTACTATTTTAGCAGCAGCGGGGTTTCAATTCACTTCATTATGGAGCAAATTATTGTGCTTTCGCCGCATTAATACTGGTTCAAACAGAGCTAGAGTGAGTAGAGCACCATAAGGTTAGATTAGTAAATTGTCCATGACAATTGACTGACTCTTCATTCTCTTCTCCAAGCCTCTGAGGGTGGAGGCATAAAGTTAATACAGGACTGTTTGTATGACCAGACAAATGTTAAACATGTTCACACACGGAGGCTTCAAATCATCTACCAGTTGGAGAACTGCGTTTATTATTCCTTCTTTTGTGCCTCGTGTTCAGCTGCTCCAACTCAAAACCAACACTGAGAAATAGCAAATACCTCATATCATCCATAAATGAGTCACTGATTTGATTTACACCACTGAGTCTGATTAATACTGTGAAAATGACAAAAAGTGAACTACCCACTGTATATGTGCCGATGGAGAGGGAACATTAATGAGCAATCACAGCAGTGTGGTTGTATAGTCTGCTATTGTTCAATAATGTAATTTAAATCTGGTGCTGTGTGCTCGGGCATGTACCTGAGCTGCATGTTCCAACAGAAAAAAAAAGTATTATTTATGAAAAAATCATTAAAGGGTCATCAAATAATCAACCACCAACCTACAAATTGAAACAATGCTGATAAATCTCTGTCACGGCTTATAGAAGCATGTAATTGAAATAAATAATAAAGCCATATATTCACAATAGAGATGAGTAAGATACTTAATTAGAGATCCAACAGAAATAGAAGTAATGTATCACAAATGCAATTTACTTTAATAGTAGTGCTTTGTCATTCAGCTTCACAAAATGCCCTGTGATGTTGATTGCTTGCTTGTACTGAAGCATTGCCCTCCATTGCTGAGTGGGTGAATTAGTTGGAACTTCTGGACCAAAACAGTCTTACAAAGTGACTTATGGAAACCTGAAACCCCAGAACCCAGAGTAGTTATTCATATTTGCTATTGATCAACAACCCCATCAAAGTTCTGCTGATACAGCACGGTCATTTGTGCAGCAGGAGGAGCAGATGATAATCTTTAAGTTAGTAAAACTCTAAGTATATGATTATCACCTTGCCGTGCAACAAATTTGCGCTCCATGAAATGATCCTTCGAACTAAATGTGGCTGGCACCAGCAGATGAAGTGCCATGGTGGTGATAAGTGCTATTACCAAAGCTTTCTCCTCGGGGGCTTGACAAACACAATATTTACGACGAGCCCTCTGACAAACAGGACAAGGCTGTTTTCCAAACCTGCTGCATTTTACTTTTATGGGAAGTGGGTAAGAGTGGTGACAGAAGGAGCAGGTCCAGACTGCTGATGTTGGCGATGTGAGCTCCTTCTCCACACCTCCTATTTCTAGGCTTCCAAGCTTCCAGCATGATGCCATTAATCAAGCTCCAGAAGTTAAGTGTTACTGGCGACATTGCTGTGTTATAAATTGCATGGGAAATGCATAATTAGTTATCAACAAATCTATTTTACAGTCTTACTGTATTCAGTTGGGGATGCATTTTGTTCCAATTGCTTTTCTGCAGGGATAATCACTGCTTTGGACCAGAAGTGCTGGCTCACCTGATAAGGCCAAAAAAAAATACTTATGGGAGTTACTTAACAGCAGAGAAATAGGATAACACATGTCTGACAATCCCTCTTCTCTCTGCCCTCTCAGATGTCCTTCATGTGTGTAAATAAGTGTATCATGTAGAACAGGATGGATGTTTACACCCTGTGAATCCCACTTGGCAGGATGCTGTAGTGATGCCTGTCCCTGCTCTCCTCTTCAGTGTCTCAAAGCCACACTCGACTGACTCCTCGCCAACAAAAGCAATTTTCTCTAGGTCACAAACACACTCTCTGAGTTTCTTGATAACCTTCTGATCCCCTTCATAACTTGACAATCTATGTCCACCTTTACAAAGTTTTTAGATTTCCATGCTGGTTCACAAAGTTCTGTGTTCCATATTTCACCGGAGTGCTCTGAGATGCCTGTTCTGCTTAAGGCAAAAAGAAGAAAATGAAGAGTATTCGCTCATTATTCCTCGGGTCTTTAGCCCATCCTCGGGACCTTAACCTAGACAGGGACTATTTCCATATAATTGGTGCGAATGTTGCTCCTGTTACCATTTAGTATTTTTGATATGGCCCCGCTTTCTGAATGGAAGGAACAGGGTGCAGAGTGTCCCTCACTACAGGCGGCAAATTACTCCTCAGAACTCAACTAAAACCCCTGTGCAGCGCAGAGCTGCTGTAAAGGCAAAACAATTTGTCCAACATGAATAGGTTCCCTGGAGACTGTCTTAAGTGTTAAATGACCTGGGTGAACCCAATACTAATCCGCGGATGGGAGTTATTCAGGCTTGGATGGCTAACACTTATACCCTCTGCGCAGCCATTTGAAGACTGTTTATGCAAATTCAAGGTGATCTGATTTTTCTCATGGCTTAGTTTACTGTCTCTCTCAGCCCCCTGGAGACTCCTGCAGTCACTCCAATCGTTCTAACTCTCCGCCTGCACAGACAGGTCTGTGTGAGTGGGCATAGATTTAATCTAATCTAGGTGTTTCGTATAATTAAACGTCTTGAGTAACATTTTACAAATTTCGGGGCTATATTGACATTTTTAGAATCCAAATGAAAATGTCAGACTAACAGAACAAACATCAGGCTATTCAGCGTGCAAGTCTGTGGACTAAATATGCATGCGTATACTCTCAATGTGTATTTTGCACATACACGCACACACACACACACACACACACACACACAGACACACACAATGTTAACACATTTGAGCACAGGGAAATCAAACTTGAGGCCTTAGGCTATGAGAAAATATTAAGAAAACAACCCTTTGTTTGAATCATTATTAAAGCTTCTTTGAGGAGAGACCCGAGATGTAGTACGTTGTAGAGTACTAATGTTGATCCAGTAGGGGGCAGCAGTGAGCCATGGTTTGTACATCAGGTTTAACTTCCTACCTTCCTCTTCTCCCTCTCTCTTTTCTCATAAACAGGATTGTGGTCTGCCCTCCAGACATCTGCTCGGCTGTAAAGGGAATGAATAAATAAAAACAAAGGCCTATGAATGACGCTCCAAGAATTTATGTTCCATGCAAACATATATTCTGTTTCAATATTATAATCCTTATTGGTACATTTATTGTTTGTGTCAGCGTTTATGTTTAAGTGCATCAGAGTTGTTGTGTTACGTCTTTGTAGAATGCACGAGGAGAGGCCTCCGGAGAGTTAGGCAAGTAAGGATGGAGCGAAGTTAGCAAAGAAAGTATAGCGTGACAGCCAGTCACTGTACAATACAGAGAACAGATCATTAATTAATGGTGCCGAGAGTGTGAAGTCAATCGATTCGCCCCCTGAGCACGACACGCACTAACACCCCCATCTAACAGGCGTGGTGGGGAGTAGCTAGGGTGGTGGTGGGGGAACCCACACTCCCCCTTGTCAGCTCACCTCCGTTTTAATCACTTCTAATTGTTTCCAGTGGCATGCAGTAAATATCCGGCGGGAAGAATGCAATACACTCATACCCCCTGGTTCTTCTCATCAGGTCCCTTTCTGTCTTTCATGTTGTGTTTTTGGCCCATTCATTCCCTCCCTCAGTGGGTGCAGCGTGCCTTGATTAAAGTAGTTGTTTCATAAGTGCCATTTTTGTTATGCTTCTGTTTTTGTGTGTTCACTGAGCCTGTGTTATCAGTACACATGGAGGAGTGTGTGTGTTCCTGTCAGGGGGTGACAGCTGGCTCTCTCTGCCCCCTGTCACAAAGAGGCTGTGACTGCTGGAGTGTGACCAGCCTCTCGCCCGCCTGCCCAACTTACACCCCACCCCCCCACCCCCCCTTCCTCCACCCCTGCAGCCTGGCCTGCCCTGCTACTTTGCTTGTGGCCCTCTCTCTCTTTAGATCTGCACTGCATATGGGCCTGGTCAGCCATGGAAACCTGCTCAGCCCAATTAGAAGCAGCCGCCAGCTGGGCTTCCCCTCCATTCTTCCATCCCTCCTCTCTGGCCTTGCCACGTCCCCCTCTGTTCTTCTCCAGTGGCTTCACGCTCCAGCATCCCACAATCAGAGCCTCTCTCACGCCCATAATCACGCCAAGCTGATGGGCACACTGTCCCCGGCGCTTGGATGGAAACAGCGATTTCCGACTCGTCTCCTCACTGTGGACACCGTGCACACACATCCATGCTATTGCACTGATGCATACCAAGACAGACAGATTCAC
The DNA here is from genome assembly GCA_028641955.1 of Protonibea diacanthus. Lineage (NCBI taxonomy): Eukaryota > Metazoa > Chordata > Actinopteri > Sciaenidae > Protonibea > Protonibea diacanthus. The sequence goes on from CM053989.1 coordinate 16,282,532, forward strand.
ACATGTACGCTGTGGCAAGGGGTCCACTGTCTCCCCGGCCAGATGCTGTGTTTTTGTCTCTGGCCTCACCAGCTGGTTTGGACCAAATGACTGGAGGAAATAAAGCAGTGTGTTTATTGAGTTCATATCTCAGTGGCTGGACTGAAGTGAGGACAGCTCTGCTTAACTCTCATCCACACAACGTGCATTCTGGCTTTATAGACAAGGTGGCTGGAGAAATTAGGTATCATTGAAAATGTCTGGAGCAATCAGAGCTCCCTGGTAACTGGAGCTGACTTTTTGAATATGAATTTCTTAGATAGTTCTGCATTCTGGCTTCATATTCACTCACTTAGCATTTATTATCGCTCATGGGAATATGATATGGAAAAGTCTTTCAGTAAATGTTGCCCATTTATGAGTTTGAAAGAGTATTTTCAGAGAGAAAGGAAGGTACATGATTTTTCTTTTTCTAATGGATTTCAAAGCCTCACCTGCAGTTCAGGGACTTACCGAGACTTAAGGTTTCTATATAACGTGAAACTGAGAACCACCCATGAGCATATCTATATCATATGGAAAAGCACTCAAATAGAATGTGAAACGTAGCTCAAGAGGTTTGACTACATGTCATTAACGCTAAGACGACGATGAGTTATTGGCTGAATGGTTGAATTATTATTATAAGAGAGAGAGATAGGCTACGGTTATGACAAATAATCATTCTCAAGGTAAATGTGATCAAGCTGAAATTATTAAACATATGATTGGTCATGTCAGACCGATGTCATACACACTGCACGCATACAGCCATATTCAGTTCTCTTGTGCCAGCAGATTGCTTTTAAACATCCATCATAACAGTTTATTATCTGTCTCACTGGTGCCAATGATAAAAAGTTTGGAGTCACTGTTGTACTGTTAAGGATTCTGAATCACGCAGGCTTTGTAAAGGTTACAGCTCAGAATGGCTTCACTTTTCTGCTTTAGCTGTTTCTCTGCTGTCTTCCCTCATATTCCACTTTGTGGTCATCAATCACTGATGGAGGCCTGATTGCACATGAAGTGGCGGGGTCCCATTTTGAGGTGTGACAGGGGCCTATTTTGCACTGGTGGCAGTGATGGCTGCGTGTCAGAGCTCGTGACAGGATGCTCTCCGCCCCCGTCTCCTGAGGTTTGGGAGTTTGAGGGGCCACAGGCCCCCTTTTGTCCTCCTTTTGTAGATGGTCTCCGACACGGCTTGTTTTAGGCAGAGGCAAAGGCAGTAATTGATTTCTCTCTCCTCTATGATTCTGCTTCTGGCTTTCAGGCGCGGGGTGCATCTCTCCTCCGAGAAACAGATGAATAAAAAGACAGAGCGTGAAGTTTATAGCCAACAGTCACAGTGCTGACAGATGGTCAAACCTCACGTTATCAGGGCCTGATAGAAGTCCGGAATGTGGTGGTTAGCTTCTGAATTGGCTTCTGAAAGGATCGGTCATATATATTAGAGCAGAGAGTACTGAGCCGTGAAGAGCTGAAGAGATGGAAGATATTGAGGCGCTCAGACGCTGAAGGTGAGAAGGACCTAAGCTCACATCTGACAGGCTACATTAATAGATTGGTGAACTGATAGATGCACAGAGGAATGGTGCCATGAATAAACTGATTGAGCCCCAGAAATTGAATTTTCATTCCTTTTTGCTACAGCCAGTGGGAAAAGATGTCGCAGTGACGTATTTCAGATTTATCCAAGTGACTGTCACAGAAACTAATTTTTGAGTTTACGGTGAACTGGTAGTGTTATCGCTGACCAATCTAATTATTATATGCTCAACAAAAGAAAGTTAATTATTCCCTTTTTCCCCCAAGTCTCCAGAATATCAAAAGAACCAACAGAGCATTCATCATAATTGTGACCTTGTGTCTTTCTGTCAGCAAGACTGACTTAATCAATTGCAGAAGTTGTCAGATGTGACAAGAGACGTTTAGCCTGGAGACAAGAGGGACGGGTGGCATGGACTGTCTGCTAACGCTCTAGCCTCTCTCTATTAATGTCAGTGTCTGTTCCAATTCAGACCGCTCATCTCAGAAATGCTCCAAAACTTTGTTAGCCAAGTTTGCTTAATCTCTGCTCTCTCTCTCTCTCTCTCTCTCTCTCTCTCTCTCTCTCTCTCTCTCTCTCTCTCTTTTTTCTTTTTGCACTACACGCAGGAATAAATGAGCCAATTAACAGTGAATGAGAAAATCTCCTTGTATGTTGCAGTATGAGGTGTTTTGTGAGTTGCATCTTGCAGAGAAGCTGTGGCGTTCTGCGACAGGAAAGCCTAAAAAGCGGTGTTTGGTGTCATTTTAATCATCTCCATCAGCTCGTTGGAATTGTTAGCACCTCTCCGCCAGGCTCAAGCAAATTGATAATGACGCTAAATGAGTCATATTTATCAGTCGAGTTCATGCAGTTATGCATCATGAAAATAAATCGATTCCAAAGTTATGCATTCTGAATTATTTTCAACATTCAAAATAATAAAAACAACAGCCTCTGTTTTAGAAATTTGTGAGGAATATATTGTGATTTTTTCAGCTTAATGAGAATGAAGGGTGCAAAGAGGACAAAGGGACTGATGACAATCAAACAAGGACAAGGACGCTGACAGATAGCTTTACATGTTGTCCTTTACCCTCCACCTGCCTTGCAGTAGCTTGCAGAGTTGACTAGCGTGTCTCTCTGTAACCATCCACACTTCAGCGCTGAATGATTGGTTGCGAAATGGCACATTTAAATTGCATGCTGTGTTGAAGTGATTTTCCTGCCTACCTTGATGCCTATTTTGTTATGGAAATTCATGATACATTAACATAACCAGCAGGAGTTCAGAACAGAAAATAATGAATCCTGGTGGGAAGGAGCAGAGCTCTCCACCCTTATCTGTGAATTAATAAATACAGATACAGTATGCCCCTAACGGTCACACCACATACACTCCAACAAATGCTTACAACCCTTGATGACCGTTCCTCATTGTTAACTGAAGGCTTTCCCCGGTGAGAAATGAATTTAACAGCACCCACGTAATATGTAAAGGTTGTTTTCAGACAATTTCAGAGAATTATGAAAGGAGCATGTTACCTTCACACCTAATGATCTCACATCCCTATTGTGCCTTTTCCCAATGAGCAAATTTGAATAGTTAATGAGATATAAGACCACCAACCAGCAGCTTACATTACCAAGATCAGTAGAGAGATCATGACTACATTGTAGCTCACCTGTGAAATGTGTAATGTTTAGCCCACCATCAAAGCTGTGTGTGTGTTTTTTTAAATATATATCTCATAACATAAAATATTTTATTTTTAGATCAACTCATCATAACTTTTCATACATTTTCTCAGCAAATGGGCCAAGCTAAATTGGACACAACGGTTGGGATGGGCCATTCACTTTTCTCTATCCATTGGCTAAACTCGCTTCACCTGATTCTGGATGCACACAGGTCCTCACTTACTCCAGCTTGTTGCTACAGCAACAGTTCTCGGAAGCACTAAAGGACCCCGAAGGCTTCGTCAGCCCTGACAGGCAAGATGCTGAAATGCAAAAGCAATCAAGCTTATCTGTTTTCTCGAGAAGATGCGATCTCAAATTTGTTTGGGAAAATAATCAAGGAAATGTAATTCTTCACAGCATTGTCAACAATCAACAACCTACCAGTAGATTTTATAAAGCATGGCACGCAGGAATTTCAGCACATTTGTCACAGAAAGTTTGTGGCAACTTTTTTGGCAACAGTGATTAGTGACAGTGGCCAAGAAGTTGCCTAGAGTGGTTAGGTTAATCACACAGACAGAGGCTGCTGCCAGGATTAATTTGAACAGCTCTTAAACAGTGAGTCATTTTGTTGATTGGTGCCATTTGTCAATCTGCAACAAAATGCGTTTTATTAAAGGGTAACTTCAGTATTTTGGATCTTATTAGACACTGTTTATCCATGTTTTTGTGTTGAAGTGACGAATGGGGACATCAAGTTTTGAATTTGGTCCAGGATTGAGTGAGAGCACTGCAGCCTGCAGTAGCAAAACATCATAATCCTTACAGGCAATTGTGCACCATCAAAATACATCTACTCTAAGTGCTTGTTTTTGCCACTGACCGGCTCACATTGTTATTATGAGTGTGTGTGAACATTATGAAAAGGACCCTACAGAGATATGAAACACTTTATGTACCTTTCGCTTGATCCGGTCTGTGTCAAGTCTTGTTCAAGGAGAGGTCTCGTTCTGAAATCTCCACTGGGAGAGGATCACAGCATCGGGTCAGAGCACCCACAAGAACATGACCAGTCTCCTGAGCTTTCCAGTGTTGCAGCAGCACCGTGGCTCACACTCCTCTGACTGTTGCCCCTCTCTCTCTTCATCTGATTTTCAGGGACATATTGTCAGATACTTAATAAAAACAATCCGAGCCAGTCAGTGGCAAAAACAAACGCTTTTAATGGATGTACTTTGACCGTGCGCAATTGCCCATAAGGATTATGCTGCAGCTGGTTTTGTGGCTGCCAGCTGCAGTGCTCTCACTCAGTACTGGACCAAATTCAAAAATGATTGTTCCACTTTGACACAAAAACTTGAAAAAAAATGAAGTCCAAGTTGAAAAAAAAAAACCAAAGCTACCCTTTAACACCATGCACACAGACACACACATCAAACCGTCAAACAGTCAAACTGCTGATGCTATTTTCGCTCTTTGGGATAAACTATTTCCACATAGCCACTCTGCTGAGGATTGTGCATCATTACAACAGTTTAATGCAGTATATAAATATGCTGATGGTTGTGCAAAAACGAACAGATTCAGTTTCATGGAGCTCAGGAAAATATGAGCCATTCCCAGAAGGTTCCTGGCAAATTCTGAAGCTTTGGCAAACATATCATCCATTAAAACCTTTTTTTTTTTCACTTGTGACAGTTGAGAAAAAGTGAAATATAGTGCTGCCAACCTGATGGCATTAAATTGCCATGGTGGCTGGAGTACTTCTGGTTTTGATTTTGCCAAAAAGAAAAAAAAAAGAAGCAGAAATCAAGGGCACCACAACACATATGTGCTGCAATTCTGAGGAGACCATGGGTGACAAACAGACTCAAATGACTATACTGCCATGTCTAAAGGTCTCTCTTTTTAGCTCTATTTTTTTCCAACAGCAGACAGATGGTCAAAAATGCACTGTTAAGATAGTAAATTATGTTGTTGGTTAATTTGATCCAGGTCTGGGACCTTGTGGACTCATTCTGGGAGACAAACTAACTAAGATCTTGGTAGTTCAGTGTTGAACTGTGAATTATGTGACCACAGTATCAACATGGAAGGAAAGTCAAACGTCCTCAGATTAAGATGTTTTGATTCTCCCTATAGAGAACCACTAGAGAGTGACGTCTGCAAGAGGGAATAAAATGATGGTTGCATATTTTAACCGCTGCGCTGTGATCACAGGTGAAGCCCTCCGTCGAGTCAGCCCGCTGCACTTGTAGCTGCTACAACTGAGTGGATGTCCAAGTACGTGCAAATATCAGAGTGCAAGAGCTGTGAACAGTTTAGAGATGTCTCTGATAGTAGAACAAGCTTCATTAAAATGTAGCTATTAGCCAGCTAATGGAATTAGCTTGAGTATGTCACATGGCCGCCACCGAAAAGCTGAAAACATATTTTCATATGTAAAAAAAGCTTCATGACAAAGTGCAAAAAGAGGCATTAAGAAAAAGTCGCTATAGACTTGTTAATGAACCTTTTCTCAAGTGCCAAACAGTGGCATGTCTTTCAACAATTTATTATCATTATGAAAGTCAGAGAAACAGCAGTATGAAAGTATACTGTTCAGATGGAAAGTGCAGGTTTGAATTAATTCAGTGACAATTAACAATCATCGAAGGCTAGGGACATAATTGAAGTAGTATTTAGCAATATGTCTTACAATGTTGAAATTATTTTACAAATATATATTCCATTAAATATTTGCATACACAAGACATCTGACATTTATTGAAGCGTCTCCTACTGATTTTTATGGAAAACTGAATTTGTAAAACATTATTACATCTGACCCCAGATTCCCTGCTGCTCTGCTCGTTCTCTATCCTGTTCAGGAACTGCACTTAAGTGCACTCACATCAGATGACTGGGGTGAAAAGCAGCAGGGCTCCAGGAGAAACCCTGCACTTCCCTCAGCTGGACTTCAAAGTTCTTGATCTTTAAATGCGTCGCTGATTCATTATCAGAATATCTGGAAACTAACATTCAGGTGACATTTTACTTTAATGAGTCAGAGAACATCAGCATAAACCAAACAGTCTCTCAGAGTTACCGGTAAATATGGTTAATGCATTTTGAACATATTTAGAGCTGTTGCTTCTAATTTCCTTTCATTACGCTTTATAGATGTTTGTTTTTTTTCTTCTGCTGGAAGAAAAAACAGAAGCAGAACATTTTTAATGACTTCTGAAGTAAATTCGTTAACAAGGGGAGCAACACATTGCGTCTCCTTTCCTTTCCTGACTGCACTCAGTTTATTAGTGTTCTATAAAGAGATGTTGACTTTTAAATCTCATCTTTTGATTTATCTCACCCAAAAAGAGATTACTGCACACAAACACACCGGATGCATTTATTTAGACATAATCCAAATAGTGGAATGTTGACCAAATTAAAAGCTTTGACCTAACGGGTAATGAGGACAGTTCAGAGGTAATGATGCTAATTCAGCTGAGGTTTATCAACAGATAAACCTTATATTGGTTCCAGTTGCTCTCTATCAGTGTTGGTGGTAAGCAGCTCAACACATAAAGGAGCAAAATTAGTTCACTGCTTCACAGCCTCGGTGCACCCATTAGTTTCATAACCCATTTAAATTTCTTATTTTACACCAAACCAAGCGGTGTTTTGTTTTGCAACAGCAGTGAAACAAATTCAGGTGTGGATGTCGCCCTTGTGAATTATCACTGGTGTTGTTTTGAGCAAGCTCATGGGAAAGAGCATCGGAGAACTAGAAGAGAATATGTAGACTTTGACATGGAATGGATAATTTTATACAGTGTGTTAACATTAACTGTTTCAATCAGCCCTTATCTGTACTATAGCTATGTAGAGAATTTGCCATATTATTGAATAAGCACATTATCAAGTTGATAATGAGAACAACAACAGACAGCGAGAGAGATAGAATTAGTTTATTAATCCTCGTTGTCTTCTGTTCTCTTGTCATGAGGGGCCATCAGCATGAGACAAACGTGCTTTTTTAGTCAGACAACAAATGTAATCTGCATAACCGCCTTGTGCTGGCGGAGTTTAATCGACGTATTCTCACTTGTTCAAAGCAAACTAGCAACGCTGCAAGTCAATTTCCTTTCAACATTTCAGTGGCTCTCACTGCCTTTGAAGACAGGCATCCATAATGAATATCGTCAATTTTCATCCCAATTAGAGTGTTTATCTCGGCTTAGTTCACCTATAGTGCTGCCTTTGCCTCTTGTGGGGGCGATGAATTTTCATGAAGGACAAACACTGTACTTCAGATAAAAACAGCTTATCTGCTGCTGGGATTTAAAGCTTTAGAGCTGGAATGATTTCTCCCCAATTTGTTTGTGGTGTGTTAACAGCCAGCACGGCGCCGGGTCACCGCAGTGTGGCGGGAGGGTGGAAGAAAGTGGGAGGAGTAGGCATCAGAAGAGTAGTGGGAAAGCTGAATGAAGGAGAGAGAACACGGTAATGCATGTTTATATAAGAAGAGGTCCACAGAGCTTTCATCTGGAAAATGGAATAAACGGAGCAGCACACATCATATCAGCTCACACCCGCTTGATAAGACCTGTCAGACAGACACTGACAAAAACATGGCAACTTCACAGGTCAATCAGCACTACTGTCACATGCATAAATACTCTATCATGTGTTTATGGTTTATTTCAGATACAGTGCCTCTGTGAGATGTTTTCACAGTGCTGTTAACAATGTCAGTGAACAATTTCAGTCTCACAACTGTGATGTAAGCCAGAAAATTCAACATTGTTAGGTGTAAACTAGGATGGCAGGCTGTTTTTGTGGAATAGGCGGTTTGCTATTTAAGCCCCAAAGTGTTTTGTATGCCAAGGAGCCGGTGCGTAGCAGCAAGCCTGTGCGATAAAGCCGTTTCCCTTGACATTACCTACTGCTCAAGTTTAGGGAACCCTCTGCTCTGACATGCAACATTTAAATGAAGTCATTAAAATTTAAACCGTCTCCGTTCCAGGGACAATCACTCCTGACATCTGCTTGGCATGCGACAAGTTAATGGAACATAAACGTGGTAGCTTCTAAAGCGACGTGAAGCTTGTTTTTCATTGGCATTTCACAGCAACAGATGAGAAACCTGTTGGTAATATATTTTTTTTTTGCCAATATGATATCCAAAAATGACAACAACGGCTGAATATCTTTCTCAGTTAACCTAATAATAAACATCTCTCTTGATGGTATAATGTTTAAAACACCATGTCTTGTATTTGATTGATGTTTTTTCTGAAGAAAAAGAATATCTGTTGCTATTTTGCACTGGAATGAACAGAAACATGTTCAAGATTATTTTTCTGTGATGAACTGAATTTGCACTGACATGAATTAGGGTGTCCTAGTATTCTCATGCTTGTTCACGATTTAACTCAGTTCAGTTCCAGTCAGGGATCTCTGTTGTGTGTCACATCCCTCTCCCTCTCACCCTTTGTTACCTGTCCATCTCTACATTGCAAAGGCAATGGAAAAGAAACCTTTAAAGAGAAGTCCCCTGTGAGCAGACTTTGATGTGTAAAATCAGCGGCGTACTGCATGTGAACGAAGTATAAAGCCTTTTGTGGCTGCAGAGTGTTAAATTGCCTCAAGTGATGTCATTTGTGTCAGAATTGGTCGTGGCTGAAGTTTTCAGATGAAAAAATGTGTTTACCAGACCTCTGTAATCAACTTATCATGCTAGCTAAGGCCAGTAGCTCCAGGCTACATTAGCACTACTAGCATAACAGACGTGATTCTCTGACTGAACTGTTGGCGCTCAAGTTGCATTGTGGGTAAGGTAGACACAAAAGTACAATAATGTATTTTGATTAAAAATGGTTCACTTTGCAAAGTGTACTCTTTGATTCGTAGACAGGGACGCACATTATGACTGCTGAACACATAAAATTATGATTCTGGGTTGTTTGGTGTTGACAGTCCAGAGATAAAAGCATACACCGAGTAGTGTTGAAGGTTTATAAATGTTTGCCCAGCATCTCAGTATAATGACATTAACGCTAATCAGGACACATGTTGGGGCAGGAGAAATTATTTCACGACAGCTGCTTTAAAAACGTTACGCAAACAGCAAACTGGTGTGTTGTGTGTGAGCGAAAGAGTAGCTATTATTATATAATCCACTTCAGGTGTTCTGCCTGTGAAGACTAAAACCAACTGTATTGTTTGTGTGACACATACTACACGTGGTTCGTCCAGTCTTTACATGGTTCGGCTCGTCCTCGAGTTCGCTTCCTGATGATGGGTACGTTTTATTTGTTGAACAATGAGACAAACCTGATGGTGCACACTGCCACTGGGGGAACCAAAGTCACCACTTTTCATGTTCTATACATTGGTTTTAGTGACTAATTGTTAAAATATGTATAGTACTTATGTGCAATAAGTAATGACTTAAGTATAAGTAATGATTTAAAATGTTATTTGAAGGTAACATCTTGTTTACAGATAAGAGAAGTGATTTATGAGAGAGGTTCTGCTCTGGAGATCTGCTAAGTCTTTGATAACAAACTCCTTGTGAGGTCTAGGGCCATTAGTGAGTTTCTCAGAGGTAGGGAAGGCTCTTGGGTGAGAGGGTCAGCCAGATATCTCTTTTCATTTGATACAGGAGAGAGCCTGAGGGCTAGAGACGCAGCGTGCAGGAGATCACAGGAATAGACTAATTGTTTCTGTCCCAGAGACACATGACTGATCGCTCTGTTACAGTTGTTCTATTTCTCACATATGAACTGAGGGGGAAATTAATGGCACCAGCTGCAAGTGAAATAAAATAAAATAAAATATTAGCTATTGTCGTGACAGAGGTCACAAGCAACAAGACCCACAAAAAGGTACATTAAAAGCTGAGACATGGCTTCCACCTTAATCTTTATTAGTTGTTTCTGTTATAGTTTAGCAAAGCAAACATCAAAGTATGAAGGCATCATTTCATAGAACTGTAATTCATCTGATCTTTAGTATGGCACCACTGAAAATAATTAATGAATCATACCAACATTTAAAAAGAAATTTAAACCATTTTTTTTTAAATCAACTGAGGAAAAAACAAGAAACCATTAACAACAGGTATTAGCCATTACATGATGTACTTAAAATTACAACTCATCTGCAAGCAATACACAACCAAGAATTCATACTTGGACCACCTCCTTAGGTCTGTGATTGTGGTTCTGTAGTCTGATATGAAATAAGGCAGATTCCTTCAATACAATTAGAGACAATCTGGTAAGTAGACAAGCGAAAGCGAAGAGGATTCTAATTCCTGTTGGTGAAGATCAAAGCAATTTTCTGGCATGCACTGGAAATGCAACGAAATGAGGGGAAAGACCTAATTGATTTGTTAAAAGACACTCACATCCTCTTTAGTGTGCGCGGGTGATTTGATGAACGGTTTCCTGGTTTAAACGAGCGAAGCTGCTGTTACAGCAGTGGCGGAGATCAGTCGCGATCAGTATCATAGATAAAAGGCCGGGGAGTGACACGCCGCCTTACAGACCGTGGTCTGAATCAAGGTATTGGCTGCTTTGACTAAACAATGGAGCTCGAGCTGCAGAAGTGTGTGAGGAGACATGGCAGGTGTCAGTGCGTTGCACTCCAAGGAGGCCTACAAATGCGGGGTGTTGTCATGTAGTCCACAGTTGAATGTCATCATGACTGTGGTGGCGGTTATTTGGGTTGTAAGAACAAAAGGATGGCAGATGTTAAGCATCGCGCAGCCTGGAGTGTCAACATGTAGGAGCTGTGGCTGTTGTCCTCTGACAGCTTCGCCATGCTCTCACAGTGGGTATAGATCAAATAAAGAGACTTGAACCTGGTTTATCTCATCGCACCCAGCTGGCAAAATGATGTATAACACAAAATGAGGTATGGCTCATTTTTTCTGGTTGATATGTTCAAGTCCTATATTAAGGTTTTGTACATACATACATATACATACAGTACATACATACTTCAGGGATGAATAGTTTCTTAACAAAGAGGGAAAAGGCTAAATAAAGGAGGGAATGTGAGCATCTTGTGAGTAACTGGTTGTCCTGGGCCAGTGTCAGAGCCCATACTGACATGGGCCAGTCTGACACCAGTGTGGTTGGCTTCGCACAGTTTGCTGGCTGTCAGATGAGGTTGATTGTCCGTCCCTCAGCTGGTCATTCTTTCTTCTCAACAGTGTCTGGAAAACAAATTCACAGTCTGAATCTTTTGTATGGCCGAATTTATCTCTCTTTCATATTACTGTTATTACCGGTTCACATATGGGATAATAGTGGCGGATTTCCATTAACAATCTGTACTTGGTTGAAGTGATAATTGGACTACAGAATGAAAGGAGTGAAAGGAACTAGAGCTGAAAGGATAAGGCAATTTGACCGTTTGGTTGATAAGTAGAAACAATTAAAAAAATTCAGTTATTTTTCAAGCAATACTGGTACATATTCGTCTTGTTCAGCTTCTCAATCATGAGTACTTGCTACTTTTATTAGTCTACATATCTCTTTATTATCATATATATTAAATTGACTATATTAAATTATTAATTATGGGCTGTTGGTTGGACATAAGGACCAATTTGTTGACTCGTAAATTGTAGCTAATCCATAATGCCAATCATAGTTAGACTACTAGAAAAAACTAAACTGACATTTTCAGAGCCTTAACAGTTGTAATGTTAAAACGTAGTTCATCTTAATATTAGCTTTAGAGGAAAAAACATTTCTCATTGGAGGTATGAATACAGTCATGAAATTACATAATAATCTGCCTATAGAGTAGGAAATATGCAATGCTGTTCTTTTCGCCTGAGGGTGGTGTTAATGTTAGCGCAGAAGTGGAGTAGTGTGAGAAGAGGGAAGTGCAAATCATGAAAAACCAATGATTGGTTTTCAGGATAGTTTGTTATGGATCAAAAATTTGGGAATGGGACACGGCACAGGGGGGTCACCCACAATCATTAGGAGACATTTTCCGGGGACCAGGAGTATCTTTACCAAATTTCATGATCTAATCGGTTGTTATCTGGTACAAAGCAAGCGGCAGTCATAACAGGGCAGTGTCGTGTGTTTTGATACTGTGCTCCGGCTAATTTTAACTACACATTATGTGCTACCCAGCTCCCTTATACACCATCCACCCTGATCCACACACTTGTTCGACAACAAGCTTTTTCTTTTCTGGTGCTTTGTCTGGCATTGTTTAAGCTTTCTCCTTTCTACACCAACCCGTTCGTCTCTGCCAAGTTATTTCATATGCTGCTAGCCTGTCCTATTTATTCAACCCTGACAATCTGTTCACAACAGTTGCTTAATGATTTTTTTTTTTTCTACCTGGAAAGTATTTCGATGCCCAAATCTGAATCCCATTCTTCGGCTCAAGAACTCTATAGAGCCACACACAGAACTAATGCAGGCATAGAAATTCATAGCACTCTCCACAGATGTCTACATTCAAATTACATGCTGTCTTATTACCCTAAATCTCAATGGGAACCTGAGAATAACAATAGTGTGGTATCCTTATCAAATATGATTTATTGGCATGATTATTGCCCCAACAGTTTGTGTTGGCTGTATGTTAAAATAATATGCATTGCACAGTTGATTTATTAAATGTCTGATAGTGGAGTTTGCAGGTAATTCATCACACTCAATCTCCAAAGACGCGCTGACACGTTTATACCTAAATATCAGGGTCAGAGCTGCAGACCTGAAACGGGTAGAGACGATTTACAAATGCATTTGGCCCTGGAGGAGCACATACAAACTGCCTGCCTGCCCCTACAGAGAGAAGGAGATGGAGAGAGACGGAGGGGAGGAAACAGAGACAAGGAGGGTGAAGCCTGGTAACACTTGGCTGCACAGCGCTGAGGATTCTCTGGGTGAAGTGAATTTTAATTCAGCAGCTGTGGCCACTAATAAGAAACTGCTTATAAATAGAGACGTGTGCGAGATAAGAGCGCGCCACTGAGCGAGTGTGAGTGCTTCTCCCACGCCCTTACCTTTGGACTGAATGCTGTCGGGTGGAATTAAATCAGGTTCTTCTGAGCGCTCGACAGAATCTTTCATCTCTTCTAGACAAGCATAGGGAAGAAAAATGAAAAGAATAGAGAGGGAAAGAGTGGAAAATGTGAGGAGCGACAATGATAACCAAGCAATCTGTTGTCCCATGCAGGAAAGCATCCGTTTACCAATAACAACCTCTCTGCACTGCCAAGCTCGTGAATCAAACTGAGGGGGTTTATAGTTCAAATGCAAGAACTTTTCTGGCATCAGGACTGAACTGGATGTGGATCTGACATCTAATCAGAACGCTTATGTGCACAGTGATAATTTATGAATGTAGGTTGACAGAAATATCAATCCATAATAGCAAGAATGCCAGAAACAGAGGAAGAGATGGGGACAGTAGACAGCAGAGGGGCTTCTGTTAAGTGGCAGGACTTCAGCGATGGGTCACAGTGCACAGAGGGGGTACTTCATGGGGGGAAAACATGATGTTTACTCACCTCCATTGCTGGTGCCAGTATTGTTGATCTCAGAGACATCTGTAATTCGGAGCACATAAAGATATAGACACATTACTCACCTTTAACGTCAAATCATTCATACAGATGTAGCTAAAAAGGTTTTGTAGATCATTCACAAACCGGTCTGGGAATTTCTGCATGTAATGTTACAATGTCAGGAGTTCATATTAAATGTGGCCAAAGTTTCAAATAATGAGGAAAATGTATGTAAAAGTACTCCCTGAGAGCAAAAACCTCAGACTTCAGACTGCTCTGAATGCAATGCTGAGCATACCCACTCAAAGTATAGCCCATCCACCGAACCGAGTCTTATTCGACCGCTCTGCTCAGGACTATCCTTCAAGTTTTTGGAGGTTGCTCAGTATGTCTTGCATAAAGTGCTTTTTTAAGTTGTGAAAGAAAGTTAAATATTTTCTGTTTTTTCCTCTGATGTCCGCCGACAGCTCTGCTTCAACAATCTGTGATTCATCAAAATCTAACCAAACTGCAACAGAAAATAATGAGTCAGCTAAGTGTAAAAATCAAAAACTAATCAGATTTTTGGCTTCACAAAGGACATGAAATACAATTTTCTGCGTGAAAGTCCTGTGTTTGACCTAATCATCCACCACAAACTCATTACATAAACTTTGTCACTCTTCATGCCAGAATCTCTAAATGCCTTTTCAAAGTTTCACAACAAATTTAGAAAATCTACTCTTGCAGAATGAGGTGGCTACTGTGCTGAATCAAGCCTGCATTTGCAAGAGTTTGCAAATTTTGGGGAACCTTCTCGACACAACCAGTTGGCCAATTGGAAGGAAATTAGTTTTTTGGGATGGAGGCCTCAAAGAGACAGGAGCCTATGGAGGAACTGAAGGTTCACATGAATGGCCAGTTTAAGATAAATATGGATATTTGAATCATGCAACGTTAGCCTAGTGGACCTTGAATAAAAACATAGAGCTGAATGGTCACATAAAAGGCCAATTTAAGATAAATATGGATATTTGAATCATGAAACGTTAGCCTAATGGACCCTAAATAAAAATATAGAGCTGGAAATGCGTCTCCTTTGAGATCGACTTCACACTCATGGCCTCACATTTACATCTGTTGTGATGTTAAATACTCTCTCATGCCTGAAAATTCAGCTCCTTCCTAAAGATTTATACTTCAAAAAATAGCAAAACAAATGAGAAGAGGGAAGGAGATACATGCAAAATTAATTACAGACTGATGTCCCTGCTAGGCAGCCTGAGACCCCCCACCCCCCACCCTCTCCACCTATATCCTTCCTGTTGCATCTGTAGTCACACAGCTCCTTCTTTGTCACTCCCAGAGCAAACCTTGCTGCTTCCCCCTTTGCAACAACAATCAACCAAACAAAGCACACCATAAAAATAACCATTCTCCCCAGACAGTCCGGTGATGATGTAAACAAATACAACTGCTCAGGCATGGTAGAAGAACGTGTCGAATCCAAAGCAGTTTGACTGTTCTGTATGCTTACAGTAACAAGTCTGCCATCAAGGTCATTTAATCCTGTGGTTGTAATTGCAGGCGTGGATACACGTGCCAGGTTACAGCATGTAAACAGCTCGGGCATTACCTTTACTTCCCTGGCAATTCGGATCTGCGGGCTATTGAGAACACGCATTACACAGCTTCTTCAACATGAAGTCAAACTGATTTAATCTGTTGCAACATTTTGGAATTAAATTTCTCCTCCCTGACACACCACCGGGACTCGAGGACTGTTGAAGCGGAGGAAGGAAGCAACGATCTTTCTTCCTTTTCACTTTTTGATCTGAGGGATGATACTGTCCAAGGGGAGAAACATCATGTTCTTTTACAGAAACTCTTTAAAGGGTAATTCTGGTTATTTACAACTTGCATCCTATATTCATAGTTCCAGCTCTGATTTGTATCAGTGATGATTATACTATACTTACTAAGCTAATTGCAGTTGTTGTGAAGATGCACAGAGAGATGAGTTTTCACTCTTTACATTGGCTTACATCCAAATAATAATGGCTTAAGGAAATCTGTCTGTCTGGCTTGTTTGTCTGAACACGGCAATTTCATGTTCCCAGATCTCAACAATTACGGGAACAATTTTATTACAAGCATGGAATAAGAACCAAATTGTAATAACACAGAACTATCTTTTGATATTTTCTACTTTATTATAAAGTAATCAGAGAGGCAGATTTACCACCAGATTCAAATCTTCTCTGTAATGACAAAAGTAGTATGCTCACAATGTAGCACATGTGCTCGGGAGCCAGGGGTATGGTGTCAGATGTGATGAAATAAATTATGCATACGCATGAAATGATATGCCATGCATTAGCACTTTCTCACATGATCACTTTACGGATATTACAGCTGATGGTGGCACATGTGGAATACGCCTGATGTTGTGACTCCTGCTGGAACAGAGCCTCCATCACGTTTGCTTTTTAAAAAAAAATTTTTTTATAAGAGCTAGCGTAGCATGCGTGTGTGCAGCAGCAGGAGCTCACTGAAGCACTCATCCCAGATGCTCCCACCTCCCTTTCTCTCAGGTAACAACAACACAGTCTGGATTCCAGGGTAACATCATCTTCCTCTAATATACAGCGCTGATCAAGACAAAGCAAAAAGCTCAGAATTTCAATTGATTGCCTCTCCTGCTTGCCTGAAGCTCAGAGGGAACAGCAACGCTGGTCTGTCTCGCTCTCTAATTTGATTCTTGTGTGCTGACAGTAGAGGGGCTATCATTTAGGGAGGGGTTGAGAGTCGGCTGTGGTAAACACATAAACAAGGATGGGGGGGGAGAGAGAAAAACGGGCCTCTGTCAAGGTTCTGGTGAAGGAAAGGCTCAGTCCACAGAGGGCTGATAAGGAAAAGAGAAAAACAGAAGACTGAATTAACTTCCTCAGCAGGAAACTAGACAGCTTACACCAGTGGTTCTAAAAGCTGGGACAATGGACCCTGAGGGGTCCTTGACAGTGTCTCTCATCCTACATTTATGTGAGTTAATTACCAGTTCACATAGTAACAGAACTTGCATACTGTATGGGTTTTTGTGTGGATCTAGAGAGGGCAAAAAAACCTCAACCATAACCATCTGCACACATCTAATCTGCACTAAAACACGCATGACAGGTCTCTATGAAGATCCTCAGCAACGATGATTGGTAATGAGGGTTTAAAAGGGATATCTGATCTGCCTTCTTTCCACATATTAGAGCTGTATCTTTTTGTTATGATGTTTCGGGGATCGTTTCACGACAGACTCATTTAAAAGTGAACACAGGTCACGCACGAGCTCAAAACCATTTAAGGCTTTAGCCAAACTTCAACGTTCTTTAACTTTTCTTGTCACTTCAGCCTTTCAGAAGTTCAGAGAAAAGCCATATGTGTGTGTGTGTGCGTGCGTGTGCTCACATCAGCACACATAAGTGAAGGGAGAGGAAGGAAGAGAGTTGGGCATAAGTCACCCTCGTATGCAGACAAGCAGAAAATTACATCCCCCCCACCTTGCATTCATTTATTAGACAAGAGGTAGTTAGCGTTTTGTTGGTCAGCATTAGTGTACCGCACAGCAATATTCAAGTATGATAGAAAATGTATTTGCACTGGACGGCAATGACAAGTTAAGGTTTTAAAGCATCGTATAAATAAACAGAATAGATATTTGATTAGCTGTAGCTTTCGTATGATAGGTTTTCTCATTATTTCGCAGCATCCTCAAAGAGTGTTTGTCACGATCAGCTGCAGTACAGCTTCCACACCATTTTTAATGTTCTTGTCATTGTAGCTCAGTCAGCCCACAGGGGAGACAATCCCTGTGGGTCACCCACACAGCAGCATGGGAACCGTCTCTGCTTAATGTTCCAGACAGGAGCCTTGGGCAGAACAGGAGGTTCTGTTCGTCCCTCAGCCACAGGACATCAAACTGTCTTTTATTCAACTACTCTTTTCTTGGTCAGTGAAAGAATAAAAATCAATGGAGGTGTGGAGTGTGCGGACGTGTCTGTGCCCTACAGTGTCAGTTCCCCAGGAGAATTTCTTCTATTCATTTGATCCCCAGACCGTAGCGTGGCGGGCTGGTCTGCTGTGTGCTGAACAGGTCCTGGAGCTTTGATCCCAGCCAGCACTCACAGGTGTCCAGCTGCTCCCACTCAAACAACGGACACAAAAATACAATCTCTGGGAGCTACTGAAACCCATTAAAACCATCCTTTCACTTCCCAATAGTTGCTGAGTATCCTTTGCTAAAAGGACACTCAAGTCTGCCCAAATTGAAGACAAACAAAACAAAAAACTGACAAAAAACATTTACTTCCACTTCTGAATCACTTCCATGATTGCATAATGAATTTCTATTTTGCTTGAGTTAATCAAATATTTGGTAAAATTATTTGGTTTTCTGCAGCTTTTGTGAAGCAGGCTGAGGGCCACTGCTTGCTCAATAGCATTTCATCTTGACAAAAGAACATAGGAAAAGGTGAAGGTCAGTACGAGTATCTATTGAGAGGCTCTGTTCCTTTCAGGAGATGAGAGCAGAATTAATTTCTGTATGTAAACTGGGTGGTCCATGAGGGACTTGGGGCTGGTCTGCACTGGGGCATGTATACTGAACAAGTATCAAAGAGCCCCTCATTGAACTTTGCATGGGCTAATAGCTTTGGGCCTGGTATGTCTACTGCAAAGATAATTAAAGACATCTCCCCGCTCAAGCAAAACAAGGGTGGGTGGACCTCAACAAGTGCCCAGCCAAAAGAACTAATGAGCTGGTAAATGTGGAAAGCAGCCCATTTTCATATATTAATGTTAGGTTTGTAGTGCAGGCCTGTGGTAAAAGCTTAGCTGCATGAGTTAACACTCTTAAAACAGGGAAAAGGAGATTTTGTGAGGAAGGGGGTCAGTGTTTGATAGCTTTAGTTTTCTTTGCTATGAGATGGAACACTGTCTGACAATCTGAGCCAATTAAAGATCACTGAGCTGTGACTTGCAGGCTAGGGAGACGAAAACAAGCCAGCTCAATAAACACTATGACCGCCCCTCTCTACTGCTATCCTCCCCGAAAAGCCAAGAGTCTTCATTAATATTCCGCCTTTCTTCTCCCTAAGAAAAGGCCATGGGGTTGTGGACACTAAGTAGTATTGTGCTCCCCTGCGGGTTTGGGTAACCTCGCAGTGGTGGCTGTGGTGCAGCTCCACGTTGGGTCAGGGTCCTCTAAACAGACTGAAAAGGCTTGTGCTCATTACACAGGCCTAGGCCATGCTTGACAAGATGAGAAAACACAGAGTGCTCTGAGTGACTGAAAAGAGAACAGGACACCATCTGCTTTGGGGTTAAGCTACGACTCAGAGAAAGTGAAGATGATTAGAAGGCAGAGAGAGATGGCAAGAGAAAAGAGGGCGCACAGTTGACAACATATGCTTGCAAAAACTGAAGGGAGAATGACCACTGGCAAACCTTTGATAAGACACAGCAAGAGCTGAAAGAAACGGGAAAGCCAGTAAAAATGTTGTCTCCACTGGCAATGTCTCTCACTCTTGATCTCTCTCTTTACTCCTTTTTTTTTTTATTCCCCACTTTGTCCGAGGCAGTGTGAGACAGTTACAGTGGCCTGTCAGAAGACGAAAAAAGGAGATAAAAAGAAAAGCGAGAACACTGAGGTATCTGAAGATGAAAGGAGTAAGTGAATAACTGATTAAATGAAGACGTGAGAGAGGGAGACAACACAAAAATAGACATGGAAGGGAAAAAATGCAAAAGAGGCCTCCCCCTGTGTGACCTACATACCTGCTAAACCTGCTGTCAGTGGTGGCCTGCTCCTCTCTCATCACTCGCTGAATTACTTTACATAATCTTTAGACTCTCCCTCCGCTGCTAGCAGGCTTGCGGGAAGAAGCTGCTCACCTCTGTCTTCAGTACCTATTGTGGTTTACTATATCAAGGTACAGGCGGACAGTCTTGCAGGGGACGGGTAAATCTGACACAAGGCGCCGTGGCTAACCCCCACGACACATTAAAATGGGACATGCCACAGCTGAGGGAGGTGTAGAGGCTGCATGTTTATGGAGGAAGGCTTGTGATGTTTGTCCGTCACCTAGGTTATGGTTCAGCGGTCAGCTGACTGATTTGCAGTTATGAAGTGATGCATCTCCCGGGCAGCTCAAGGTTTTTCACAGGAGATCATGGGTTGGACTGGTCAATATAATCAAAGTGCTCGTCTAGACGGCAGTGAAAACCAAGAGCAGCTGTCCATCATTGAAAGGTCAGCTAGAAGCAGCTTGATTGGTGGACCTCAGTGAAAGCAACAAGTATGTGTCAGCAGCATAATGAGGGACTGACAGACATGATTATGGCAAATAAAGTTGTTGCACCAGATATTACTAAGATTTTTTACTTTTTGCCCAATGATGTCCGATGAAGTGTTTTCTGTGATGATGTGATGTATTCTAATGCATCATATTATTAGGGCTGCAAATTCTTCCATTAATGGTTCTTTCCATTACTGATTGCAAATTATTTTTTCAAACAAAATCAATAAAATAAAATATAAATGAAGAATTCTCAAAGCCCATAGTGACGCTGGCAAATTGCTTGTTTTGTCCAGTCCAAACCCCGAAAAATTCAGGTTATGATCACGTTAAAACAAGGAAATAAGGCAAATTCTCACATTTAAGAAGGCAGATGTTGCTTTACAAGAACTGCAGCAATTAATAATTTATCAAAATAGTTTCTAATTATTTAGTTCTTTCATTTGACTAACTGTTGCAGCTCTAACATTATGGTGTATTGTATCTTATTGCATCATACCCTGCGTGCACTGTGGATGAACTTATAGAGATGAGAGAAAGGGCTCAGCATCTGAGAAACACTGGCAAGTTAAGTGTGCAGTGACATTGCAATCCAAAGGGTTAAAGACTTGAATTCCCAACTGTCATGTTCGAGTCTCAAAGGCCACTGTTGTCAGTATTTCACTTGGATATTCTCTGTTTCTACCATCAAATCTTCCTCCCTACCTCCAGGAGACAGGCAACTCATGCAGAGATCACTCAAAACAGTATCTCTGTGTGCATGCGTTTTTAAAGGGTGTGCATGCGCGACAGAGACTAAAACGTGTTCCTGACTTTTTAAACACACATTTGTTGCATCTCTGCTGGCTGACAAATTCTCACTCTGCTCGGAGTTGATTCATTTGCCAGTTTTGTGAACCAAACAGAGGGCTGGATACGGGATAAGAGAGCTGATCAAAAGAAGAGCTTCAAAGGAGGACAGAAAAAAGTGTGTCCCTTGCAGTCTGTTAGATAAGGCCCCCTCTCTTTGAAGCTGGCTTCTGGGCCAGAGGTGACTAACATAATGGGGATTGTGCACATTGTTGGTTTATTCTCCTTTTCCAGCTAAATGACCACAGTCCCCATGTTTCTCATCAGTAAGAGGGTGCTGTTGTGCTGAGGAATGATGGGAAAAAATGGACTCCACTCAGATGTGAAAAAATATTATTATTTTGAAAAATGAAACTTTTTCTTATTGAAACCACCAGGCTCCATTTGATATCCAGTGACCTAAAATTAACGAAGCAAGTTAAAACAAGGAGTCAAGCGGAGTTTAAGTATGAGGAGCCAAGCCAAATGGAAATCCATGATAAAAGCTGTGTTAATACGGATAAAGATAAGACCGTTGGTAGTTACCGCAAGGCACTCACACACAATGTCTCAGCAGGGCTGTGATTGGTGTAACTGCTGTTCCTTGACTTTCACAGTCAGTGTGAAAAGCTATAAAACACTGGCATGGCCTAATGTCTTCAGCCAGTGGCAGCTTGCTCCCTGAGGAGCCACTCAGTGTTGCAGTATACAATATTATGCCAAAAGTTAATTGTGTGCTGACAACTCTTAGCCACAGGAAAGACAGTATTGCTCTCCAGAATTAGATTTACATCACCAGTATCCCATTGTTCACAAAAGACCAAGACAAAGGGGGCACAAAATAACCAATTAAGCAAAGCTTCATATCCTTTTTGCTTTTGTAAGACATCTGCAAAGCGCACTTCAAAAACAGCAAATTCTAAAAGGAATATACCAATGAATTCAGGGATAAATAATTCAAGCTGCTAAAAAGAGGGAGGAGAAACTCTCTTTTAATTTGCAATGGCTTACTCAGAAATTCCACTCTTTGTACTTGATGCCTTAAAATAAAAGAACAACCACACAGGGTCACTTTGCTCTGATTGTTTTATGTGGACCTTCATATTGCCAGTGGCAAGTCTGCTGGATTTCACAGGATCCATTTATGTTGGTTTGTTTTGTTACACTCATGCTATACCACTGGGGGAGTAAAACACATAGAAATCAATAACATCCCCAACATAACACTTGCAAACAAGAGAATCAAACCAATTCTCATGACAGTTTTTAGAGGAGGATTTGTTTCTTGATTCACTTTTTCTTTTTATTGTTTGTGGATCTTACAAGACGAGAGACGGTATGTACATGATGTATATGTGGTTTCTTGGGCACCATATGGCACTTGTTGATGCAGCTGGGCTTTCTGCTGAGAGTAACAGTGCCAAATAAAGCAGCCACAGCCATCTATACTAACATATCCTGGGCACTACGGAAGAAAAAAAAACATTTGTAGATAGAAAGTGATGAAATCAAGACAATAAAGTAAAACTTAAACAAGAGAACAAGAGAAAACTTGTGGATAATGAGGATGAACTGGAGTTTACTTGAGTTGCTGTGATGTTTTTTAAACAACACAACAGGTCTGAAGAGAGAAAAGGAAACCAAGAAAAATCAAAAGGAAAGATGAGCAGTACGAATGTCAGCTCCAACAGCCTCTGGGCTGATGTAATGGTGCCTTGTCTCTCTCTGGTCTGTTGCGACTGAGATTGCTGCGATGACCTGCTGGGTCTGTCTGTCTTTCCATCCTCTTTCACGCCAATTCCCCTTCAGGATCCCTCCTGCTCGGCTTTAGTATGTCATTACATCCCGTCTCTCTACTTGTCCATCTTGTCTGTGCCCAGCCACGCTCAGGTAGCGACCAACCCGCTGTAGTATTGTGCGTAGCTTCCATAGTTAAGGATCGGCTTTCATCCCACAGTCAGCTTTTGGCAGAGGCCAGCTTTATCAAAGGCAGGAAAATCTAAGGAATATTGATATATTGAAGATGAAGCTCCCTCTATTGTAAGATTGTCTGTTTATATTCAAGGAGCACAGGAACAGCACTTTTAGTCTGTCGATAATAGGCACTTACTAAACTGTCTGGCAGTGTCATAGGATATATTATCACTGAGGAGTCTTGCACACAAAAATGTTAGTCGTGTTTGTGTTGGTGCATTTGCATGACATGCAAATGTTTTATCGGCGAAACGTGCTCCAAGTTTGATTGGAAAGAAGGATGAGCTGCTGTTTACTCAGTGGCATTGAATCTGTGCCGCCATTAAATCTTACCTTTGGAGCTAAGACAGTAGCTATCGACTCCTGTAGGAGAATCACACTGCATGAAGGGAAAACAATTTCTGTTCACAACTCAGATTTATTTATTCCTAGCTTTAGGCAAAGACAGTCTTATTTTAATTTATGGGTGCTCCGTGAGCTTAGTGAAGCGGGTGCCCAGTCTCACAAGTCACCAGAACAAGGCTTGCTAGATAGATATTTCAAACACAATAACAATATAGCTTCCATTTCCATTTTAAAGTGTGTTATGAATATTCATAAATAAAGGCTGATGAGAATCTCAACGCCTGAGCAAGGAGATATCTAATACATATGATTCATATAGTGGAGTGTGCAGCCTGACTCTGTCTACCTCCTAACATATCTCTACTCCACACAGATATTCTAGTGAGCTAAATAAAATATAATATTCTGTATTGTTTGGATCTTGGAATGGCTCTCGGTCACTTAGAATATTGTGCTACACTGAAGTCATTTGTAAAGCTAAGAACAACAGGACTAAAAGCACAACAAAACATTTAATAACTGACTTGCAATGTAAACAACAGATGGCTCAGTTTTTTCATATCAACTGATAAGACGTCAGCAAATGACCTGTGCAGAAGCTTATATCCTTACTGAATACAAAGGGATGTGTGTGGACTGAATACATTATTACATTAACAAGTTCTAATGACAACGCGAGCGAAAATGAATAAAACACAAAGCTGTTTTCTTTAGCTTTGTATTATTTAGTGTGACTGAGCTGGGACTGAGATGCTCAGCTGTGATACACACTTCTATACGTGCAATATTGAGCTATGTGAGAACAGCAGGGTGTTGACAGACAACGCTGACAACTGTTAGCACGCGGATATAAAAGGTGCAGATGCAGACGATGGCATCTGAGAACGCTGCATGCTGCAATGTCGCAGGATTGCTAATATTTCAAGTTTGACCTGTTAATTACGATGTTAATCAGAGAAGCTGAGGGAAGTGCCGTGAGGGCTAGAAGGTACCAAGCTGGTAATTTTGAAATCAATTGCATCCAGAGCCATCGGTGCAGTGTAGCTGGTTTGATGTCAGCTGCAGTACTGTAGATACTGTTCAGAGGCTATCGAAGTACCCGACGGAACAATTAACCTAACAACAAATTAGAAAGCATTACTCGAACAGCATCTAGTGTAGGATCAAAGAGAGAAGACTGCACGACGCAGCACATTTCTTCTTTCTCAATTGCTTTCCCTTGCTCTTGTGTTTAAGAGCATCAGATTTATCTTCCTTTTTGGCAACTGTTAGCAAGTTGGCAATGCTGGCTCATTCCTAAAATGGTGATATCTGGGGTTACTCTCTTACCTTGACACAAACAGAAAAGAAACTTCACACATATATGCATACTGTACGCCTACTCGTGAGTCAGAGTGCGCGTGTGGAAACCTCATATTTGGCTGTCCTGAAATGGTTTGATTCATTACTTATTCCTCCCATCATTATGAGCCATTTTATTACTCCGTTCAATGAAGCAGATTTAACCTCTGTGGCCATGAGCAGGTAGCCTGATTACAGTTATTATTTTTAATAAATGGTATTGGCTCGGGAATCATTTGGTTTCATCCTGTGAATAGGTGGCTACACATGGATAAGCTGGGCTGTGTTGGCCTGCCTGAGATTCAATATCCGAGATACTTTGGGTCTGTGCTCTGTCCAAGGCCTCGCTCCTCTATACAAAATGCAATCTGCCTGCAATCAGGAATGACACCACTGTTTACTGCTTGACAGAGCCACCGCACAGCACACAGCCCATGGTAACCCTAGACAGTGACAGACATTGGCGGGGCTCTGGCAGGACACAATCAACAGGCTGGAGTGAAGCTTTCCAGTGATGGAAAGCCTGTAGTGTTTGTAGGACGTATTCCAATGGCTTTTCAGAGAGGATGGAGAAGGCTATCTGAGATAGATCTATCTGGAATGTTCACTCTCACCCTAAATTAATTGAATGTCAGTCAAAGAGAAAGTGAAATGGAGGTGAGAGAGTGACTCAGACCTTTGTGTTAGTGGAGTGGTGGGAGAGCGGTGGCTGAGGTTCACAGATCTAACCCTCAGCTTCCCCACAGAATTCCCTTAATCAGTGGCAATGTTAGCCAGTGTTAGTTAGCGACAAGGAATAAATAAAGATAGATTATCCCATGTAGTCAACACGAATTATAAATGCGGGCTACGTAGAGGGTTGTAGAGGTCTGATCCACAATGGCTGGCTTTATTAAGGGTGATTTACTGGAACATAAAGCAAATAAAGGCAAAATATATAAAACAGAGAGGAATGTGAAAAAAGACACAAGTTGTACAGTAGCCTGGAAAATCCCATGCTGCCTTGCACGATCGTTCCGATCTGAAAGACAGCATGGAAACCCGGGCCAAAACGCTCGCCTGAGATAGGGAGCCAATCAGAGAGCGGGGAGAGGTGGAAAGACGATGATGCGTACTACTCGACAAACGGAAGGTTGTAGTTTTTTTGAGACTGTTTACGGATCCAATTCAACATGGCGGTAGCAGATGCGAACCAATCTTTCGATCAATCGTCCGGTGCCATTGTTTAATCATGTTTTTGTTTTGCCTTCTGTTTTCGCGGAGATTGGGAAAAAAGACAGCTTTTCCTTCTCGTCGAAATTCTGTTGCTCTAAATATGTCAATTGGCTATGGGCTACGTATACGCCAAATGATAGACAGTCGTCAACCACACCTCCTCTACGAGAACTTGAGTAGGTGGTTCCCAGACTATATCTCACTTGTGATATAGTCTGGCGATAGCCAGGCTAGCTGTACAGTACAATTTAATCTGAATTCGATTACCTTAAAAGGTGGATTTATTTCTTGGTCTTTTCTTTAGTCCACATCATTACAGATTTTTCTTGGGAACAGGACCAAAGCCAACAATGCACAAGTCTCTCAATACCTTCCTACGCTGTCTGTGGCTCGAACAATTTGTTCCCAGTGAAAGGAATGATGAACATCTTTACAAACACATTACAAGTATAGAGTCTTTAAAACAACTGAGCACTTTAGCTTTCAACAAATGTTACTCCAACAGGAGTAACAGTGTATTTTTGGGGACTATTCTGACATGCGAAGTAACACGCATTTCATGCTCTAATGAGTATTTCCAGCAGCAGGGTGGTGTATATAGAATTAACTCTAAATAAACTGCAGTGCCCGTGTTCATAAAGGAGCAGGTCACCCTGTGCAATGGTTCGGCTCAGTGATTTGTTTTGAATAGTAAACAATAGAGGTGTGTGGCGCAGAGGAACATGCTATATTTTCTGGTTCTTTGGATACACACACAACAATACAAAACACAAAAATATAGAATACTGCCAGCATTATTCTAAACTAAACGGCTGTTTTGAAGCACACGCAGCCGCTAATAACTGAGCTGTGCAAATCAGATGCATTTCCTGGACTCCGCACTAGACTTTAATGGGAAGAAAATCATAGCTGCATAACATGCCTACCTGCGTGTACTGTCGTCAGGGTTGTATGTGTGATCACACTCAGCTGTGATGTAGCATGGCACTGTAATGCCACACTACATCGCTGCTGCACAGGGTGTGGGAAGAGCTGCAGTTACTCTATAACAACTAAGACAGCAAATGGTAGTTTAACATCTCAAACAAGCTGACAGCTAAACGTAAAAGCTGGTGATATACATGTCTGGTGAAATGATCAGTTCCCAGTCAGACTCATAAAAGAACACCTATTCCATATGACTGATAGTCATATACTGATATATGCTGTTCTCAGTATCAGTAGAAACCTCCATCATGGCTTCTAGAGATGTGTTATGCCACCTAAGGTTCCCTGAGGTGCCTACGACTTCCTGTATGAACTGTTGTGACGCAGGTGATACAGTATATTTTCAATAGGCTGAGATGGATTCCAGGGGAAAACTAGTTCGACAAACAGCAGACAACAGAAACTACGCTGACCATACTAATTCAATACAGAAGTATACAAATACACCAGACTGGACGAGAAAATCACATTGATAGAAAGCCAGCGAGTCAGACTCTCAATCAGGTCAAATCAAATCATATCAAATCCAAACAAATCAGATCTTACCTTCCATCTCCACACACTTTGCTGTGTTGTCGTCTTCTGTCTTCGCGGCAGCAGGCTGCTCTTCACCTGCTGGAAAGAGGAAGTAGAGCTGTGATGTCTGTTACACCGCACATTCACGGGACGTCAGTGTGTTTTTGCAGACGGGTGAGCTGTCATGTCTTCAATCAAATCCACTTTGTTTATGTGTGTGTCTGTGTTCGTATGGTGTCCTCAGTGTGTGGATGTGCTGTGGCCTGTGAGGCTCCAGTGATAAAAAATTCTATGTCCAATTTACTGTATAATACTGCATACAGACTGAGCCCCAACACCTCCTCGCTCGGTTCTGCTTATTCTGTGCCGAGAGATACATTTACATAGATTCAAACGCCGACAGGAGGGAATAAACATTTGTGCATGGAACACACTTATTGTGCATTTTTAGTGTTCCATCTCCCAACCATGTAATTTTATACTGCTGCTAAACCAAATACGTAAACATCTACGTTTTCCATTTTGTTATGCTGTCATTATGTCAGCCATTGGGGTTTTATGCATTCAACTGAAGTATTCATAGCTTTCTTCCTCAGTGCCCCGTGGACATTTTGCTGCATCCAGCAAGTAAAGTACAATTACTATCCGGAAATCAGACAATCACCGCAACCATTTTCAGTCTGGTATTAATTTCTATGACTGACAATTTGTCTACTTCAAATCTTTTGATTTAAAGAATAAAGCAAATGTGTGTACCCTTATGTACATACCTTTGTCTTCATCTTTATCTTCAGCTTGTTGATTGCTGATTTCCACGTCTTGATCTTTGTTGTTGTCGTCAGTGATTATATCTTCATCTTTGTTTTGGTTTTCATCCTCATCGTTATCTTTTTCTTGATTTGGCTCGTCGCTTCCTGGAATTTCATCTGCAGTCACACATTGAAAACATTGAAATATAGAAACTGGGATATTTTGAAGGATTAATTCAGGCATAGGAAGTCAAACCCTTCATACTGAGTCCTGTAACACATGGCAGAAAACAAGCTCATACGTCATTATTTCTGACAGAAATCTCTCAGCAACATTTTCGCATCAACAGGTTGCTCTTTTCCAATTTGAAAGGCACGGCGTTGACAGGAAAGAAGGAGAAACTGTCAGAAACTAGAACAAAAAGAGGCAGTGCTTGCTTTAGGCTGTGCAAACTAGTTTAAATGTTCATTTCTAAAACAAAGTTAATTTATAATGCTTGTGTTTGAAGCAGTTTAGCATATAAAGCGTCCCTCGATTGCTAGTGTGTGCTCAGGAGTGGCTTCTAAAGTTTGAAGGGAAAGTCCTAATTCTAAAATATGTGCAGCACTGGGAGGTAAAGTTTGTGTGTAAAAGGAATAATACAAGGAACAGAGTATTTGTGGTAAATAAACATTCTAATAAAGGTCTGTACACAAAGGTTATATTTTACAAAGTAACCAAGACTACATAATTGAACAACATATTGATCTGTGGTCTCTGGGTTTCACCTGCAATACACACACACACACACACACACACACACACACACACACGCATATTTATGAGAATGATGCAACGGCTGCATTTTTGGCTGAATTAGCCTGCAGGTGTTGTTTTAAACTGTATATCGTTGCTCCTCCTAGCTCCTACCTTTCTGTTTGTGTCTCATGAGAAAGTAATTACATATCTCAGGTCTTGGATAGCATCCCAGGGCTGAATTAGCTATAACTCTCTCATAGAAAATCTACAAAATTCATGCTCAGAGAGGCTCTATCTGTCAAATCTTTGTCAATGGGATTGGATTTGAATAAAACAAAAACAGAAGAGAGGCGAGGCACTGCTCGCTGCCAGTATGCAAATGCAGAATCTTAATTATACCAGCAGCGCAGAGGATATTCGGAGAAAGAGAAATGGTTCCAGCTCAAAGTTAATGCTTGCCCCTTTGTAACACACACACACACACATGCTCTCAATTCACTTAAGGCTTCTGCTGTCAGCACAACAAAACACATCAGAGTCTCAGGGTCTGTTCATCCAGCCTGTACAGATGCATTTAGAGCTTTGTATACTAGCTATTCTTCTGCTGCTAACAAGACCGATCAGGTCAAATCTTTAATCAAACTGGGCTGAAGTGAAAACCAGAGCAATGAGCTGCATGTCGGTCAGCTCGTACGATTCCCATCTCCTCTAGAGATAAGAGTCAGATCAATATGTGCTCCTTCCTGCACACACTGAGTTGTAAACTGTACTATACCTGGGTTTTGACTTGCCATGTCCACATCTTCATTTTCTGCAGCATCTAGAAGCATTCAAAAGAGTGGAAAACATTTGAGTTCAATACTAGTGCCTGGAGTTGAACTGACTCGGCTTTCGATATCACCTCAAACAGCCTTTTCATTCCATCTCTTTGTGTAGCTTTGTCTTTGTACTGCAGTATGAGAGCAATGGAACCACAAAGACATGCATAAATTAAGTGACAAAAAAGAAGGGGAAAAGAATGTCACTTCTAAAGCCATACATAATTGA
Organism: Protonibea diacanthus; assembly: GCA_028641955.1. Classification (NCBI taxonomy): domain Eukaryota; kingdom Metazoa; phylum Chordata; class Actinopteri; family Sciaenidae; genus Protonibea; species Protonibea diacanthus. The sequence continues at coordinate 16,312,359 of CM053989.1, forward strand.
GGGATTTCTTTGTTCCAAGCGTCTGTGATAAGAGAATTTTTTTTTGTTAGAATGGTGCACACAGGATGGAAAGACTGAACTGGAGCGAATAGAAAATTCAATTTTTGATGAAAAATGACATCAAGAAACTCTGATAGAGCCGAGGGGCTAAGAACATATGTTAATGGACTGTAGAGCTACATTACCATTGGTACCCTCTTCTTCGTCACCCGTTTTCTCTTTACCTGAAAAAGGAGGGAGGGGAATCATCAGCCAAACACATGCATGAGTGCGTATAATGTCAGTCGTTCATTTTAAAAAACAAAGCTACCAGTCATGCTAATGATCACAAACTGTTCATCTCTAGGCAAAGGATTCATCATGTGAGAGCTGGCATCCCATTTTCCAATGGTAACTTCCAGTCTGATTTACATCGAGGGTCAATAACAGGGTTTTCTGTCTTGTGTTCTAGGTTAAGTACTGGATATGAATACAATTTCAAGGTACTTGTACTTTACTTGGACAATTCCATTTTATGTAACTTTATACTGACTGCTTTAGTTACGAGTTAAGATTACAATTGAATGTTTCTGATAAACTGAAACATGAAATGTTCTTTCCTTTATGGGTGGGGAAAATTCTCTGCTTCTTAAGCTTAATAAAATATTTAAAATCCTCCTCAGATTAGCTAAAAGCAGCAGCTAAAAACAGGGCTGTTTTCTGAGCTGATCACTCTAGAGAGTTTTCTCAGGACAGTGAAGCTACACACACATGATGAACTTATAGAATATGATGATGATTTCTGAAGTTCAGATTTGCTCAACCTTGAACATCTACAGCAGTAAAATGCATCATACACTGACAACACATCATATATAATAGTAAAACACTGCTATTTTGTCTGTACCTTTTCTTTTGATACATAAATATTTTACTTTAACTGTTTTCAGTAAATTAAGTGTTGTATTGCTGCTTTTACATAAAAAAAAGGTTCTGAATGTTTCTCTGACTACTGATAAGGAAACCGCCTACTGCACTTGCTAACATTTGGACTACTCCATATTTTGTACAAAATATAACACTTAATTTACTTTGCTAGCCTTTGACCGCCAGCTTTGAGCTTCAGTTGTACAAGGCTGATACAGAATATCTTTGTTACAATAGATGTGCTGCACTGGGTACTTAATAAATCCAGCTAAAGCCATGCTAGCGGCTCTGACACGCTGTAATTATGCACAGGGCTGCTTTGAGCTAAATGTCAACCTTACCATGGTGACATGTATACAGCAATGACACAAACATGCTGATGTTATCAGATAGCGTTACATTGTTCACGACAATAGTTGTGCTAGCAGCTAGTTTGCATTGAAGTACATCTTAGATTAAAGGGAATGTCATTAGTTTTGCAGTATTGAGTATTGAAATTTAGCATCACAAAACCACCTACCACAACCCTATAGCTAATTGTCTTGATGCATAAAAGGTAGATTTTAGTAGTGACATAAAGCAACTTTAATCCCTGCATCATATGTGTTACCCACTCCCCCCTTGGCCCTTTTCTCGCTCCCACACATTCTTATACACGCACAGACACACACATAAACCAATGACATTTGGGACAAACTGAGTAAATGAAAGCCATGACACCAATAAGGGAACATGCTCTACAATGGCTATTGTGCAGCTTCTATAATTGCTTTTTTAACAAGCTGTAGAGAGAAACCATTTTTTCATATCTATGCAATTTTGCCCTGCACTCAGAACAATAAAAATGCCAGCCTCTATTAAATGGGGAAAAGGCCAGTTCTACCAGTGCTGCATGTTTGTCTCAAGTGCCTCTGTCCATCACGCGGAATGCTGGCGACACACAGTAGATGGCAATCCTTTCTATTAATCATGACTGGCATTTTGAGATGGAGTCACAGACAGGGGGCTGAAAAGAATACTTCACTGGGACAAGCAGGTTAAGATGAATGCTTCGCTGGCCATGAGGTCACCCTAAATCTTTCTTGTGCATTTAAAATTATGCATGGCTGTTGTATCTGTCTAAAGTGATCCCAAACAACAATATATCAGATACGACAAAAGGCTGAATGTAATTTCCTCCCTGTTATTTGATCATTCGTATTTGGCTTATTGAATGGAACAGTATTCAATTTGTGATAAAGGATGCTAAAGGACAGATTGTGGACAAACACACACACACACACACACACACGCACACACACAAACTAGACAACAAAAGATCCTATGTAGGGCAGATGTGATTTATAATGGCTCCAAGTTAAGTTCAATTAGAACACTGTCTCCCCACAAAGTAAAAACCCAACCAGCACCTCCACCAGGTCACTCACTCATGTGCACAAAACAGCAGGTGGCAGCATTGTCACAGCTTTTCCACCTAATACTCGCTGTGCTAAACTGTCTTCACTTTGAATCAGGGTCTGACACACTTCACACAGAAGGGCTTCAGCCAAAGTCCACACCTCGAGACTTAAAGTGTCAATACTCCCATTAATTCCACTCTCAGAAATACAGTGACTAAAAGGCAATTTTAGGCACTCGCCTGCACTTGGGCTGAGTGAACAACAGCGCTGTGGTGCTTTCGTAAAATAAAATGTTAGTCTCACACAGAAGTAAATGATTTATTTATATCAATATCATATTTAGGGGTGCAGTATCACAAGGACATAAACAATTTAGATGCTGATATGCAACCTTCCCTGTGTGTCCTAGTTGCATGACATCAGCCACAGAACATATTTCCCTGAAAGTAAAAGCAGTATCCCATATTCAGGAATGAATAGAAATGTGCAGATAACTTGCACTCACACTCCCACATGCTCCATCTACTTCCCCATCCATTAAAGCCAACTGAAGCAAAGGACACACACACACACACACACACACACACACACACGCACACACACACACACACACACACACAAAAAAGGCACTTGAAAAATTCATGACGCATGTACAAAAGGAAAGCGTGCTCCTAGATGACCAACGGCTATCATTCAAAGACCTTTTGCCTGTGAAACGTGTGTGTGCAAGTGTGTTTGTGAGCGGTGGTTGATGGTGGGGGCACAGTGTAAAAGATGGCATCCCATTGAGAGGCTTATTGTCTGTCTACACATCGTGTTATTAATCTGCATGTCCATCCACGCCCGGTGCCACCTCTCGCCATCTCTCACCATCTCCCCCTCTCCTCTTCGGGTCTTTCCCAGAAAGCTCAAGCATGCCAGGCAAACAGACCCAGCCAGGCATTGATTTCTGGCTCAATGTTCACTTTTTTACTGTGCCCTGTGACATCCACTAATCTCACTAATACCAATCTGATATCAAATAATAGACACTGTGGGGCTGCTTGCCAAGTCAGGTGTGCTGTGAAGAGGTTACACTCCACCCTGGACCTCTGTGCCAGTGTTCATCTCCGTGTCTCACCCCCACCCTCCCCGACTCTGTCTCTTTTTTTCTTTCTATAGCTCGCAGCATCTGCATGCTGTGCTTCTTGTTTCATGTGGATTACATCACAACATAGCTCATCTCTCGCTCACACACACACACACACACACATCTCTCGCTCACACACACAAACCTAATCTGTGGCCCTTTTTTGCAAATACACCTCAGGGTTATTTGCAGCCGACGAGGGATTGTGTGTTGGCTTCTTTTGAAGAGGGCTTAAAATACAAATCTAAACAGCCCCCCTGTTGTGTTGGTCTTAAAGTAAATATAATTAGAACTTCATTTTTTATTTTAAATGTATTATTTATATAGGACTTTAACATGACATGAAGTCATGAAGGAAAGATCACAAGAAACAAAGTAAATGCAATGAATTAAGGATAAAACAAAATAGATAAGATGCATTTCATAGATATCTAAAATCATAATACACAGCACATACAATAAAGAGTGTGTTTTAATGTGGTCTTAATGTTCATAAAAAGATAGAGAAGCAATGTTTGTTTTTTACAGTTCATTGTGTGCTTTTTAGTGTTTTCTTCCTTCGGTCCACCGGGGCTAAAAAAAAAAACCATTTTGCTCGTGCGGTGACAAAACAACTGTAAATGCAGCAGTTGCTGTGTGGGACAGAGCAGCCCTATAATTACCTTCAGTCCACTAACCAGTGTATTTATCATGGAAAAACAGTAGAGAAAGCCTTAATGTTTTCTCTTCATCAGTGCTGTGGCTAAAAGCCCCTCATGCCTGACCCATGAACTGGGGAGAGTGTATCCCCCGAGGAGTGTGATGGATGTGATGGATCACACTGAGGCATATTGACAGACACACTCCACCATCTGTGTGTGCGCGGTGTAATTTATTCTAAAAAGTGTTCCACATATTGACTATACCAAATAGGTGACCTGCTTTGCTGGCTCTATGGATAAGAGGTGGTGAAATATAGTGTGTTCTTGTTGAATGAAGACCTTTCACAGGTGTATGGAGGTGGTATGAGACTCTCAAGCATCTTATAATGTCCGTCTCACACAGATGACACTTGGTTTTTGCAGCTCGCATTTCCTTTGCTTTGTGCTATCTTGACATCTAAGTGTTTTCTATGATTAATCCCTCCTATGTGCCACATCGAACCAGACCTAACCTTTACAGTGTAGGCAGTACAAAATCATTTCATTCCTTTCCTGTGAGAGAGGTTGTCTCAAGGACTGAGTGTTCCCATGCTAGAAAGCTGTGCCAAGGCCTTTTGTGAATGGATTAGTTACTATTAAGCTGCCGGGCCTGATAAATTAGGATTTATAAAGATTATTACAAAATACTTATGCCCTCCTAATGCTGGTGATTGAATTTGTGAATCATATTGAATTCCTGCTGTGGATTATGGAAAGGTACATTGAATAGGTGGGAAGAAATGACTTATTGTGCTTTGTTTAACAACACAAAATGTATTGACGCCCTTGGAGTGCCTGCACTATCTAGTCCAGCCTCTCACGATCAGCGAGAGGAACCGTTTCCCCCAAGAAAACAACCACGTGTGCTATCTTCAAAAATTCCCTGCAACCTTAAGGCTTCAAGACAAATGGATGGTGTACGATTTTAATTGCCTACTAACACCCTCCAGTGTAAGAATCTAATTATCTTTGGTCCATCGTATCGGAGAAGCCTATAACTGTTTCAATATTACACATCCAAAGGGGCTGAAACTGCAGAATAGCCAGATAATGGCTTCTTAAACAAGTTTGCCTCTAAGAAAACATTCTTTTAAAAAAGACTAAGCTTCATCTTGTATTCATTTCCCCAAAGAGGAACCTGGCACCAGAGAGCAAGAGATTACTGACCAAGAACACACTCTATTGCTTTGTATACACGCGCACACACACACACACACACACACACACACACACAAAAACATATTATGTAAACACCTATCAATGTACAATGTTTCTTCTACCAGTAACGTCCGAAACATGCCGCCAACGTTAATAAAATCAAAATTAAAAAAACACACACACGTCTGCAAACATAGAGTCAAAAACAGAATTACCTCTGCTGCTGTCTTCATTTTCTTCCTTGGTTGAGGACTTTGTAGATGGTGGTGTGATATCTGCGAATAAACAAAAAATAAATGGTGATTTACAGACGTGGGAGTGGCACATCTTATCCCCAACACCATCAGGATGCGAAGGGCGTGACCATCTTGTCAATTTGAGCTGTTAGATGAGAGACGGTGAGAGTAAAGATGGCTTTTGGCAAGCCAAACTCATCGTAGCAGTGATTATTCTAACTTGGCTCTTCTGTCTCGCCTGACCACGTTACAAGAGCCTGTAAGAGGACTCAATGGCTCTTATGCGGTTTTGTTTTATACCTGCTTGACAAAAAAAAATGACTCCTGTGGGAGAGCAGGGAAGAATGTGAAGCTTTAAGACCAACTCCAGAGCACAGTCTGGGACAAAAGCACCATTCCATGTGAGAATGGCCGTCATCCGAACCTTTGAATAGGCTCCAGCCTGCACTGATTCAAACTCTGGCTGATGGAGCAGAATAAAAGGCCAGTCTTTGGCACTAGCGCAGGAGCCCATCAAACAGGGCAAACTGGACTGGGACAGGACTGGCATGATGATACAACAGAGCGAGGAATTATCAGGGGTTATTTCAGTTGGTTCGATATGGTCTGGTGCTACGTTATTATACAGTATGCGGCGTAAAATAGCTGGAGAGGAACACGATGGAAAACAACGTAGTCGCTCAGGCGCTAACAATAGGACAAACTCTCAAACACAGGTCCTCTCAGCCAAGTCTTTATGATTTCGCCATTACGTGCACATTGTTTCACTCTGGAATATCACATTTTACAGTGCACTTATAAAACAGCCCTTTTATGTTCACCCAAAATGAAATCTCATTGAAAACACAGATGCGTGTAATTGGCAACTCATGGGGGTGACTTTGGGAGGAAAAACATTTTGATAGCACCCTGGGTTCTACATCTACCGTAATAAGAACACTTCCTTTGACAGACAGTAAAACTAACATTGTTCTCTGCTTAGTTGGTTGCACGTGTACTATGACGTCTTTGAGAGAAACGGACTCGGTTAGACCCGGAAAGCCCCTTGTACTCATAAAAAGCGAACTATCAGGTGGCTTCTTAGAACGCCTAGTCCTCCGAGAAAACTGCTAGAGGAAGAACGTTTCATTAAACATTTCATTAGAATTATTATTATTTTGTCTCCAAAGGAGAGAAAAAAGTAACTTCTGCTAAAGTGTTGGATCTATTGTTCCCGCAATTCAAACAATTTACACACTTAAGTGAGGCTTCTGCTTCATGCCATTGCTTATTCAGGACATCAGTGCACAGACAAATGTCAATAGTTTATCCCGATAAGCAGTATCTGGGAGTTTCAGGCCGTGTGCCAAGATGGTGCTGTGATAAAAGCATTATGCGCTGACAGTTGTGTTTGTGCTATCGCCTGGTGCACGCTGTGGAGGGATGTTGCTCTGCTGTTTCTTTGTCATTCGCTTTAGGTGGTCTAAAGGCATTGTGCCTGTAAACGGGATAAAGAGAATGGTGTTGGGAATTAGCTGTGTATATAAGCTCTTGTAACGTAATGTACCTGACATGAAGTATTTTTAACTGTGATGTGTCAGGTACGGGATTCAACTTGTCACCAAAAGAATAAACATTCAATTTCATCTGCTGCATAAAAAAAAATAGTAAATCACTGTCACAATTTGAAGCTACGCCATTCACTCAGCCTCTGTGTGCTTTAATGGAGGTGTTACGGTGAAAAGGCAACCATGAAATATTCTGTCACTCACCTCCCTTCAGCTGCTCCTCTGTAACCTCCATGTCATTGTCTGGCAGAGGGGGGAAAAGACAGCGTGTCAAAGCATGCTATTTCATAATGTATGATACCACGAGTCATAACAACTTGTCTCCTTGATTGTAATGTTAGCGCACAGGATTTCGATGACATACTGCTGTGTACTCTATCTGCTTAACACAGTCAACTGATGCAACGAGAACCCGTAGTGTTTCTTCACGATGATGAAAAGAAAAACCCATCACATTCATATGCCCAAAAGCTGCCCATTGAAACTCCTTCCACAGCAGCTGCCATGCTCCAAAATCCTACCAACAAGCCTTCACAACCCTCGCCCAATTCACTTCCAGACAGCCTTGAATCTAGTGAGTTATTACACCAAATGACTGTGTATGTGGTGGTGTGTTTGGGGGGTCACATTCGTGAGACATTCTTTTTCAATTAAATCTTTACTGGTAGGCTCAGCATAAATGACACAAAACCTCCCATTTCCCCAAATTACAAGGACTGCAGGCTCGGGTGGACAACTGTGCCTTAGAAAAAAACCCTTTGATTTTCTCTTCTTTTCTCTAGACTTGTATTGTGTGAGACAGACTGAGTGAACTAGGGGTGCTTCTGGGTGGATGAGTTGAACTGCACGGTGGGAGATGAGAAGGAGGCGTTGGATGCTGCTTCAGGAGGAACTGCAGAGCGGGAGAGAGACGAGGAGAGAGGAACTGTGGATGCCTACTCACAACCCTCATAAAAACACACACTTGGCGTACTTCAACCTATGTACAGAGAATATGCTATGTGTGTGTTTGAGTTTTTGCCGTGCATGTTCCGTATGAACGGCAGTTCATACGCAGTATGTGTGAGGGCACACGTATGAATATGTGTGTGTATGGCTGTGCATGAGTCTGAGCAATGATTGCGCTGTGGTTAACAGGCAAAAGCAAGCGTTAGCTTTGATGAAAGGCTGTTGTCATCTGTTCTGTAGAAGTGTAACCGTCAGAGCTCCCTGTGGATCCAGCGACAGACTTTTCTTTTGTATAACACTGAATCTAAGGGTACAGTGCATTAATCTCACCCTGCTTGGGGAAACAAAAGAGGGCCCGCTGATACAGTATAACAATAGTGCAAGAATGGAAACATGAGTGTCTCAGCTACTGCCACATGCTATAACATTATTACCCCTGCTCAACACTGCTGTCAACATAGGAAATGTATGTCACTTAATAACAATATATGACACTTTTTTTTCTTTCTTTCTTTCTTTCTTTCTTTCTTTCTTTCTTTCTTTCTTTCTTTCTTTCTTTCTTTCTTTCTTTCTTTCACGGATAGAGTCACTCCTTGAGCTGTGAGTGATTCTTATTAGATACCTTGTTTGATCTTTGGATGAACGAAAACTATTAAGATATGAAACAAATGAGAAACTATCGCTGTTCAACAGTTTGACATATGGGGAAATTTGATAGCTTTCCAAGAACTGAAAGGATCAATTCCACCCTCATTTCTGTGCACTAAATATGAAACCAGAACTGATTAGTTTAGCTTAGCATAAAGTATGGAGAAATTGTTATCCTGACTCTGTCCAAAGGTAAAAAATTATATATACATAAACTATATCAACCTTCCAGTTACTCATAATCTCACTACTTAAAATGTATGACCTGGCTTCTCAACTAGTTGCCTGGCAACCCCAACAAGATGACAAAACTCCAGGAAGTCACAGTGCTTTGGGTGGTCTGAAGGCATTGTGCCTGTAAGAAACAGTCCAGCACAAAACGACTACAACTTGTTTTTATAAGTCTGTTTATGTACGAATTAAACCAACAAAATATAACATGTTAATTAGTGAGCATTAGAGGAGCTTGTAGGCAGATCTTTTTTATTACTTTGGACAGACCCAGACTAACTGTTCCCCCTGCTTCAAGTCTTTATGCTAAGCTAAGCAGTCATTTCAATTGACTTAGTGATTCTCTCAAGAAGAAAGATGTAATAATGTAATTAATATTTTCATTAAATTTGACAAAAAGGTGGGAGAAGTATTACTCAAAGTATTTTCACTCACACGTTGGAATAGCTTGCCATCATGTGTGGGGCGATTTTCAGGCAAAGGACCCCATAGCAGATAGTGTTGGAGCAGGGACCCAGTACTACATATGTCGTATAAAAAATGTTGCATATTTAACTGGGCCAACAACAGCATGCAGGGTGGCTTATAGTACTTGCACACAGGAGGATTCATGGGTAATCTATCATCAATGTTTTGAACTCTCAGGACGCCCCAGGGTTCACAGACCCTCTGCTGAAGACCCAGACTCTAAATAAGCAACCATGTCTAGCCAATGCTGTACATGTTGATAAGCAGGTAGTCAGGGTATGTATTTGCACATTTTCTACATGTCTGCAATTTATGCACAAACGTGTACATTTTCACATATGATGAGCTAAACTGAATCCTCATATGTGCCAAAGCTGACTGATAGACTGTGAACCACTGTGCTTTCTGGCAATCGCATCACTAATACACCATGGTCTCCTCATTTCCCTGTCCCAAGGGAGCCCAGTGAAACCAACACAGACCTCATTTTCACTCCTCACAGGGTTCCTCTGGACTCCTTCATTTCCTCTGTCCACAAATTTTATGTGTGTGATAGCAGCGTGTACATACCACAGATTTCTTTCTTTCGAAGCAGTGCTGGGGTTTGAGGGGATGCTTCTGTTCTGCACAGTTGGGTGGTAGGTGTGTGGGTTGTGGGGTCGGGAGTATGGAGTGTATTAAAGAGCCATGTAAATAAACGTCAATTGGACAGTCAGTCAAACAGTTGGAGAGAATGCAGCAGCCCCTGCCGATCTGTGGGCTGTGTTAATATTGTCAGCACTGTGGCTGATTGAGGAGAAGAAGAGATGGAGCCCAGCTTGTGGGCAGCCACCCGGATCATATTAGTGGCGGAGTGTACCCAGAATCAATTTCAACATGGTTTTACTCTCTACAACCACAGCTGCCTGACTGCCTCCATGCTCACAAATATTACGTGCCAAAGCAAGCATGTGGTCAATCACAACCTATGAACCAAAGTGAATATTTAACAGAATCATGTCACTGATTAATTGCATTGATTACGCTCTGTATATTAATCGGTTAATAACAATAAAGCTATTATTACAAAAATACAACCTTGATTATTGGCTTGTTTGCTTGGATGCTAGTTCTGGGTGTGTGTGTATTCAAACAATGCAAACGCTGATGGTCCTGTTAATCACGTAGCAAGACTGTCACAACACCTTTGAGATGTTTACAGTTTATGGCTTTTCAAAGTAATGAATAGGTCATTATATCACTAGTTATGAGCTCAGTTGGGGAGGTGCATTATGGATGGTGAATGGTACTACAGAGGCAAAAGCTTTAAGTGCAGATGCTGTGTGTATTAGCCTGTTTGTTTAGTTGCATATTTCATTATTTGTGTGTTTTGAGAGGCCTCCTTTACAAAACATATGACTCTAAACAACTGAAGTGCTCCTGAGCTGGTGCTACATAAAATACCTTTGTCAGCAGCTCTTGTGGCGAGTGGGTTTGAACACAGGGCACATACCACTGAAAATAAAATCTGCAGTCATTTGTTCTAATGTTTCTGCACTGCAATATAAATGTCCTAATATTAAACACAACTGACTCATTGCAGCGTCCTGTTTAACATGTATGTGTTTGTGTGTTGCTGCTGATGTGCCTGTATGTAGGTGTGTATCCTTGTCAGTGAAGGCTATTTTTCAGTTTCTTCCTTCTGCAGAGATGTAACCATATTTTGGCTCTCACGCAGTGACAGCTTGTGGGAATGCACATTGTAATAAAGCAATTTCCTGTATGCAAATGTCCTGCGTACACGTTCCTGCTCCAGTCGTTGTCACTTGACAGATTGCTCGAATATGAGGAAAGCAGCTATACGATGAAAAATGAGAATAGTAAGACTTCAATAAAAAAAAAAAAAAAAATCTATTGTGCCTACTCTCAGCACAAGACATGCTTGAAACTGATGTCACAGAGAAGAGTTTCAGGTTTCACACGACCACACGCACACACACAACCATACAAATTACAGAAAGATCAAGGCTTCCATTCACAACAGCTCCATAACAGCTTGCTGATAGAGGAGGCGGTGTGGAAGCTCCTCCTTGATATAATGAGGAGGAATAATAGAAAGTGGAGGAATGAGGTATTGGGCAAGTAGCATGGGAACAAGGAGAGTTGTAAGTGAGAATTAGGGTGGATGAGGGAGAGAGAATGGGGAGGGTCGATGTGACAGAGGGTTACTGAAAGCGAGTAGATGTTGCAGAAGACGGAATAGTCTCAGGCCTCTGTGTGACGCATCTAGTGATGCCGCAAGATCTACCTGACTGTCTGTCTCTTGCAGTGAGGATGATGGGATGTTCTGAAAGCGCTCGAGCACACCTGCAGAGCTAATTCACAGTCTCTGATTCACTACAGCTATTCTGCACAGGCTAAATGCAAGTCTTTTCACACTACAAAGTTATGCATTCCCTATTTGGTGCAATCATACCAATCAGCATTTCTTTCACTTATCAACTACTACACATCTATGTGGTGCAGCCTGACTGGATAAAATATTTGAATTCACTCCCTTACATGAATGTCTAGTCTACAATCACAGCACCAATTATGTTATCTTTAACTTCCTCCATGTGGAACATCTTAAAAGAGATGTTGTCTTCAGAGAGAGAATGGTAAAAGCTTTTGAACAAGCACACGGGTTGAAAGATTCAAGCAGGTGTAGGTGGGTGGGGTGTAAAAAGAAAAACGTGTCTTCCCCCGGCTCCATTTAGACACAGTGGGGACAGCTTGACAATATGCACGACAATCGTCAGTGATTCTGTTGGTCCTGCCAGGCGGCTGAGCATTTGTTTGTAGTGGGTTATGTTTCAGTCAATGTCAACGCTATATTTTATTCTATTTATATTTTATTCTATCTATATTTTATTATGTCTATATTTTGGGTCTTGATTTGTCTTGTGGCTTGTCCAGGAATGATGTTGAAAGGGAGATGTTTAAAGTGAGCTAACATTAGTTTAGCACAAACCATGAACTGTATGCCACCAGTTAATTATTTGTATGAAAAAAACTCACCAAGAATCAGGTGCTTCACTAAATTGCCACTCTTTTCTCCTGAAATTATGGTAACTAAAGCTGGTTAAATCATATAATTCTGGGACTGTTGACCGTTATTTCCGAGCAACTGTAAACTTTGTCATTACTATCTATCTGATCGGATAATAGGGAAAAACATACGTGACGTTGGCGCTTTTCTGCTCCGAGTTGAAGATTTTTCACAAGGCACATAAAGCGGAGAAACGCAAAAGCAGTGAGCGTAACACTTCACTCTCATTGACAACAATTAGCTTCTTAAAGCTGCGCTCTGTCTGACTGGACCCTCAGTCCAGACAATGACCCCAGTGGGAATGTCATACTTATTTAGCCACCTAGTCTATAATGGAAATAGTATCCTGTCTAGCCCACACATACACAGAGTGGTGATAAAGGTGGCTCTGACCCCAGATGTCAAAGGGCACACGACAAGCGAGACACTGTGATGAAAAACACCGGGCTGCTATCGTCCCAATGTATGCAGTGGTAGCCTTCTGGAACGACCCTGCATTTAATCCAAGACTGCCCTCTGGCTCCCTCATGGACCTCATCTCATGGAGGTAAACAATAGTTTTAAACGACTTATCTTCAAACAATGTAGTGCTAAAAACTTTTCTGATTATGCTTTGTGACACGCACAGAGACCATTGTTTAGTTTCCTCTCTAGTCCCAGTCATGGACAGATATAGGGCGTTTATCCAGTGACAGCGCTTGTAAATGGCGAGAGTGATAACTGGATAACAACAGCTCCAGATTCTCATCTCAGAGCACTAATATGATGAGACGGGTGCTGGGTGCACGGGGGCAGGCAATATAATTAAGGTCTCTCCCCAGAATGTAATCTTTCAGGGAAGAGCCTGGGCAGGGAGCAGGACAGATGACGGGAGCACAGGGGGAACAAAACACTCTCCATCTGGGAGCAGCGAGATGAAGGCCTGAGAGCCGGTATTCCGCTGGGGAGGTGGGGAGGGAAAAGTGAGGTAAAAGGGAGGTAATGCTAGGCTGGTGAAGCCAGCCAGCCTCTTTCAGCTCCCCAGCTATTAAACTCAATCCTCCATGGAGCCCCCATCAGAGCTGGTGACTGCTCCTGGCCCCCGAAAAAAAAAGATGATGGTGTGAAAGGGGGGAGGGAATTGAAAGAGAGACAGAAAAGAGAGTGGGAGTAGAAGATAATGGATGTTTGTTTATTCCACATACAGAATTGAGGAGCAGTTACCAAGGCTGATCAGTGGTTGCTATGCATCCCTGAATTTTTTAGTTCTTGCGGGAGACATTCACTGCCAAGGACCGTTATTACAGTCAATCAAATCTGACATTAAAGTCTCATCAGAATATCAGCAATTATGTAAAATATCAGCTTGCCAGTTTAGTGACAGGTCTAACTATTCCAATCCGATTAAAGCAATCCATGGGGAACCTGATACTTGTTTTACCAACTGTCAGCATAAATTCTCACTCCTAATCTCCCAAATGGCCATGCAGGTGCACTGAATTTGTTTACATTTGAAGGTGTCACCCTAGGCTGACAGATCCTTATACTATTGCTTCCAGGGACAAGATATCTCTTGCTGCAGATGTTTCCTAGAACACACAAGGCAGCGATGCTGTCTGGGTCTATACAGATGGTCACTTAGCTAGGTGGTGACAGATATCATACGATACCTTCCAAAGGAGACCATGGAAAACACATCATACAGTATTAATCATTCATCAATGTATTAGATAGATTAACTCGAAATAGCAGTTGGTAAATGTGATGGTATAGGTAAACACACATACCTTGAAAAATGACAGACATTTTCTTCTTGTAGATGGTAAAATCGGTCTCGAGGAAGACACAGAAAATGACCCGTGTGATCTGCACAGAAAGAAAAAGAGACAGAAGAGCAATAAGTGCACAAGCTCGCTGCCAAAAAAGTCTCTCCGGTGAATAACATGGCAGGAAAACTAAGTGGACAAGCACAGATCTGACGATAGTGGTCTGCCTCAGCAGGAGACAATCATAGCCATTCAGAAATATAATTAGTTACCCTCACAATCAAGACCACCCAAACTGTATCCTCTGAGGCAGCTTTTGGAGAATATTACAGCACATTACATCAGAATAAGCATTATTGAATGGGCGCATCGGTTAGAGCAGAGCAATATGCCTCAGTATCACACAAAGTGCAACGACTTGAAATTGCAACATTAAAGATGAGCAATGGAGAATACTTTCATCTAAATTGAAAAGAGGGAAAATGGCAAATACAATTTTTTACTCCAGTACCCAGGATCATAAAGCTATAATTAAATATTGAAAAGAAAAGCAACGTGGAATAAGTACGTTTGATATTGAAACCTCAAGCAAATGTCATGAACAGAAAACTTGTGATACTGAAACATTTTTATTAAAAAACAAGAAATCGTTTGATTGAAGTTAAAAAAAACAAACAAACAAAAAAAAACCCCAGAAATTACTATTAGCCAATCGTTATTCTTCTCTTTCTCACCATGGATCTCTATTTTTGTATTTTTGTAGCTGTGTAGTCATGGAGCAGTAAATCATGTCATCATGTTATATGTTGATTATAGACAGATGTGAAGGTGAGGATTCACTCTTTAACAATGTCAAAAATAAATCTGTGCACTGTAGATCGCTGCAAAGACGAAGAAAAGTCTGTTTGTTACAGTATGTTTGTGAAAAAAAAAACTTTTTTCATTCAGATTTTTCAGTTAAAGTGAAATCAATGATTTTTAAGAGGCTTTTAGCACAACATAACCTTTATAGCTCAGTGGGAGTTGACAATCAATGCCACTGTTTCCACAATGAGATTTCAAACTTTCTAATCCCTATGGATGACCTGGCTTTAGGTGCTTCCTCCTGATGCTCCCAGACTCTCTCTCAAACAGAGGAATCATCTGTGCTTTATTTGAAAGTTGAAGCTCCACACCCCGACGCCCTGTTGCAGTGTTGGCGTTCTATACTTGGCACAGAAAACAATCCTTTGATGTGGATAACGTTAACCACAAGGTTAGCGTAGGTTTGCTGTTGATGCAGCACAGCAAGGCCTGCCATAAGCTGAGGATAAAGAGCTGAGTTTTATCGATAACATATTATACCTCCCACCAAGAGTGCCAAGGGGAACAAATTAGAAAGCGTAGACGCTCATTTCTGTTTGATGAACAGAACAAACAGTAATGTACAACAAAACTCTGAACACACTGACTGGCTCTTAGACTCGACAAGGAGTTTATAATGGCAAATTATTACATATTAATTCACTTCCAGCATATTTGAGTTATTTTACTTCTATTTGTTGGCACAGTAGAAGTCTGATAACCATTTTATTCTTCGCCCTGTGGGAATATAAATCCTGAATACTTGAATGATTTTGGCCCTAATGCATAAAAGGATGATACAATTGGAGAGCACTGTGGTTTCTGGTACTTTCAGAAGAACATATGTGAAATAAACGTTCATGTACATAATGTAAAAACTTATGCATGTTCATGAAACCATGGTTTTCTCTGAGTTTTATAATTCATATTATAAACAGCAGGACTACTTTCGGGTTATAAATAGTGATATGAAGCCATGCACACTGTGATAATGTGTCTAAAACAACTCATACATGGAGCTGTTAAAAGACTGCAGAGAAAGAGGTCACCTCTTTCACTTTCACTCTTCTCCAGTGGAGTCTCAGATATGCAGGCGTCAGTCACAGTCACAGAGATGCATTACGCACCACGGCGGCAGATAATCGCTTGACTGAATAATGGCAATTTTACACAACAGCCATAATGGTGGCTATTCACCCCCTATCCTCCTGCATGGATGATAGTGATGTTATGGAGGAATAAAGGGAGCTCACCAGCTTTAGCCCCATTCCTGACCCTGCACAACACAAGGATCCGATTCAAAGAGGCACCCTTCTGGTGCTCATACAGACAAATATCTATGAATAGTTTATGATCCGTGCTTTGGAGTAAATGTTAGGAGCTGCATTCAGGATGGTAACATTTTATTTTGCTCGGTGTCTTGTGGGGGGCTTTGTTCATAAAATGTAGACTCACTTTCTCAACCTTTAACCCCAAACACAAAATGAAAGAAAGCTTTAAGTCTCCTTTGAAGTCGTGGGCTCACTGACAAACAGTTTGTGCGAAAAGTGATAGTACGCCAAGATAGTGCATACCACTGGGTGTTGGAAGGCCACGGGACGGCACCTCCCCAGGAATTTCCATTACTCTTTTATGGAGCACCATTCGAAAACTGACTGCCCACTGTGAAACAGGATGAATCATGCATTCATGCATTGAAACACACAGAAATGTTGGTGCGCACACACATGTGGACAGACAAACACACAGAGAGACACTGATTGAATTGCTCCTATGTTGTGTTTGAAGTCATAAAAAAAAGGAGAAATCTTCCAGTTAACTGAGAGCTTGTGCTAAAACAAAGCGGAAAATCTTAGTATCCGTGTCATGCATATTCTTCTCTCTGGCTCTCTCTTTGTGTCGTTTCTGTTACAAAATGTCCACATTCGGCAGAAGTGCTTTTATGCTACAGATCAGAAACACACCACATAGTCCCTGACAGATATCAGGCAGACTAGGATGCCAAATAAAAAACAGAAATGGCAGTGTACAACCATTGACATTCTGTCTGCATCCAAACAAACACTGCAGGCCAAGACTACTTAACAGTATGAAATGAATCAAATAGAACAGAGAACGTGATCTGTGACTTTTTTTTTTTTTTTGTAAAAGTAAGTTCCACAAGGCCGTACTTTAAACAGTTTGTTCTTTCAAAGTCAGCCAAAGTATGCTTATCTCCTGCATGCACACATATAGTACTGAATAGTCATAGAATAAGAGTTTATGAATAGTTGAAGAGCTATTTCCTGAATAGCAGCCTGAACCAAAACCACCGTTTTTTTTTTTTAACCATATAGACTTTGAAATACACTGTGTTTGGACTTAAAATATTGCACACCTGCTTTATATTGACATTTTTACATGATTACACACACAAAAGAAGAGAACAGATAATGTACAAAGTGTCATTGTTATATTTAAAGATGGAACTTAAATAAATTGGTACCGCAGGAAAAAAAAAACAGAGCAAACAAAACTCTTTTGGCTAATTAGGGTAAAAGTGAGCATGATGTAAATGAGCACTGCAGAGCAGAAAATATTCTTTATATTAGATTTTAGATTTTGGAGAGGAGGCCCAATATTATGGTGTGAGTCTGTGAGGTGTGTGTGTGTGTGTATATGCACCCCGCAGCCGCCAAGGTTGAAAAAGTTAATGGAAGACTAATTAGAAAGCTGGGATCACGGCATGCTAGCCTGCCTAGTCATTACTCATCCCTGATTGGAGGGCCTTTGCCAAAAGGTGAGCACAATATGATTGGGTCCCCTGGTTGCATATGGGAGGGATGGTCTACTTGACAGAAATGTGTTCTGCACAATAAGGTTTGTGACTGTATAGTTGGCTTGACCTGTTGCTCTTTGAGCTGTGCTCAGACGCAGCCAAGTAGGGGAAAAGCTAAGAAGTCAATGGACTGAAAGGTTTTTTTTTTTGTTCAAGGAACATCAAAATGCATAAAAAGCATTCTCAAACTTTCCTTTAATTAAGTACAGATCAAAGTGATATTTTGAAATCTTTCCAATTAATTATTTCATCCCTGATGAGTCCTAGAAGAAAATGTGAAAACTTTAGAGGTAGTTGAGCCACTTATTGAGTTTCAGCAGTGCAGCGAGGGCATGCTTTATTTCCTATTACGCCATAAAGACGTTCATTTAGGATGCTAATGCTTGGCTGTAAAATATAAAATGACGCAGGTTAAAGATCTCATTTCAATCATTTCATTTAAACCCTCTGCAGAACACTTGCTTCATCTAGCCTAATCAATTCAAAACCAATGCCTCTTGTTGTAATTGAGTTCTGAATATATGATAAGATGAAACTAATTAAAATGATAATACCAGGAGTGCAACCTACGCCTTTGTAACTCATTTGCATGGCACATGAAATGCAGGGGGACAAGATTTTGAAGTGGCTAGCTCTGGCAGATGCATGTGCAGCAGTGTTAATGAGAAGCATGAAACAATACGAAAGTGTTCTTTCCTCATTGTTTCATGAAATACTGTATGTGATTTTTAATTTGTGTGTATCTGGGGCTCATCATTCTGGCGCAGGGCTCACCAGGTGCCCCAGACTCCTACTGGCTGACTAACAGATGAGCTGTCATAGCTGGCCACCCATGCCCATAATTACATTGGGGGCGCTGCCAGCAGAATCTGACATGCAGGCACAACGCACGCACTTTTGCTACTTGCATTTCCTTCTTGATTCTGTCACAAACAATAATAGGGACAGGTTGCCCTAGCATGTCTGCTCCAGCTGGAGCTCAAACCCAAGGGAGATCTGTGACTGTGTCCTGTGCTGCCTCGTTACCGAGGCACCAGCTCATGCAGGATCTTGAATGGCTGCAACGGCAGGAGACTGATCGATAGTTTTAACACTGGCTTAAATAATTCTTTCATTCGCTTTATTTGTTCATGTTCAAGGTCGTATTGAGTAAACAGCATACATGGGTTGGAGGAGAACCTGGCAGGTCACCAACCCATCACAGCGGCTGAGCATAATAAACTCTATATTCACGCAGTAAATACATATTGTGTTTTGTTTATGATTTATTCAACTCTGACATGGCATATGGATGTTATATGTGTGATCATACGCTGATAGTACATGTCATTGTTCGAGACAGATTGAATAATTCCTGCGAATTATTCCTGAGCCAGAAATATCGCCCCATAAAATACAGCCTTCTAGCTGCATCATCAAAGACATAATCAGCGAGCGCTAGTCTCCTTTGTTGTCAGCGGCGCCGTATTGGATAGAGGGTTCACTTTGAGGCAGGTGGACCATATCCAGGCCTTATTACTGATGTAATTACACACACCTGCGTCCCCCTCACCACTAGTACACAGAGCCTGCAGCATGGTGAAGCATAGAATAACTCAGCTTGGGTCTGACAGGCATTTTTTGTCAGAGCTGTGTAAACACACAAAAACATTCCTAGGTCCTTCATGGCCATGACAGCACAACTACACAGTCCACACTCCTGCTTAAAATCTACTTGTGACTGAGACATCCCTTGTGTCCACTGCCTTTACCAGTGGTAGAGATTATGTTGGTGGCAGGGCTGACAGCGGCAGCCAGGCGCTGGCAAGGGCTACTCGGGTGAAGCTGTGAGCAGCTCCTCCATTTGACTTTGATTGACCCTGTCTGCCGAGAGAGCTGTAGCTCCACCTGCAGCAAGCTGGCGAATTATCATTTCAAAGAAGTGCCCAGAAAAGGTTATCCCTTTGAACAAAACGCCTCCATCCATACATCAAACGAAAGGCTTGACATTGGGCATGGTTACGACCAGAGCCCGGAAGAAAGTGCTGAGCTCAAATTCTTATTTTTCATAGCTGGTCGACATTAGACCCCCACTATATCATGATAAGGGCTATATGGTAGTCAATGGAGTCAGCTTAATATTGCTAAACAGACGACAGACTTTGGTAAATGCTTATATGCACAATTATGCATGAGTGCTCAGCACATTGTGACTAAATAGACGTGATATCATCCTGGTAAGCGGCCTGGTTATTTCATCATGTAAAACATCGCCGTGCTGCTTCTATGGCTGTACGCAGTGCAGAATATTAAACATTTTGACAGGAAAATGCTGTCTTGCTAGATTTGGAAAAATCCAGGAGATAATATATCAGCAATTTGTATGTTAATTCAACAAATGCTGCGTGTGCCTCACATTTTTTACACATTAGAGCTGAACAAATAGTTCCTACTGTATTATTCAAGATTCATTGCTGCTTGGCACTGTAGACAAAAATTGGAGTACAGCATGCTTGAGGCATCTAGCATTTTAGCTCACATTTTCAAAAAATTGTTCTCTCAAAGTGAAAGAGACAGCATTTGACTTTCACAGGCTTTGAGCCGTTCCTGCCAGCTCCCGCTGCCAGCAGCACAGGCACTGTGCTATCTGATTGAAAAAAGAAAAAGAGAGGCACGAGAAAAAACTCACAATTCATCCCTTGTATTTTATTTTATATTACTTGCCTATTCAATCTTTTCTGATAGAGGAAGGTAGACTTTTGTGGATTTTAAATTCTCCAGTAAATTTGACCATCGAGAACACCAAACACAGCGACTAAAAATATTCTAAGGTGGCTGTTTTACCTCTATAAGATTGTTCCACCAGAGTAAACAAAAATGTCAATAACCTCCCACAGGAACAGGAAGCAACATGACCTAACTGCAACTAAACATTTAGTAGTACATAACCAATAACAGTAATGAAATGCTTCTCCACCAACAAGAGGACTTGTAAGTACATTAAAAGAACCTAAGGGAAATGTCAGTAACTCCGGCGCCTCCAGAGATTTGAGTTTCGCAAAACTGCAGCATCTCTTTGGCATGGGACCAGTGGTTCAATAGACTCCACTGACAAATTTGTCAATTAATATGGATGGTCAAATAATTATAATGATGGAATACATGTGTTGAGTCTATAGGGAACAGCGCAAGTGTGAAGGATTGGGCCATTTTCTAATCATAAAGATGAGAGGAGTGCAGCTGCGGATGAGGTCAGAGGGGAATGATGAAGGAAGGACTAATATGAGGGCTGTATCTATGATCCATGGCTGCATTGGTAATGATCTGACCTCAGGACAGCCAATGGCCTACAACAACCTCTGCTGATGAGGTACGGTATGGGTGTATATGTGAAGGTGGGAGGAAATGTACAAGAAATGTATGGTGTCCAAACTTATTGTTAAAAATAGAAATATACTATCCTCCTTCTTGCTCAGAGTTAGACAAACTAATGCTTTTCTTTTATCTCTGAGTGTTTTTAAAAAAAATGTTCACACTGAGCTTAATTAACAAATCTTCCAACAGCTCAGTTAGTGGTTGTCTGTAGAAGAATAAGAAAATCCTCTAAAAGTGCAGAAATAATAGACCTCGATCTGTGGTTCGGTATGTTTCTTTACTTTTAGGAAAACTTGCTACATGATCAAATAGATTGTCCAGTGCCCGAGTTATGCCATTATCTGGCTTGTTGTCATGGAGTGCAAAACTTAAAGTAATATGCAGACCAGCTTATCAAGACATTGCTCCACACCAGTGGTCAAAAACCTCGCAGGGCAGATAAACTGTAAGTAGGAAACTCAGTACAATTTGTGAAGTGCAGAGACTTAGATGTAAGTGTAGATATCCAAAATCAATTGTAATCAAAGCAGAAGTAATGTATGCCATACACCCACACTGTTTTCTGCTTGCTAGGATCTCGCAATCTTGCTCTGCACAAGTTCATGCCTCCTCTTGAGCTCCTTTAAAGCAATGGCTGGCCTTTGACACTTTTGCTGTGCTCCCAATTCCCATATTGACCACCAATAGGCAGTATTACATGTCAAGTTGAAGGATTGGTGCTTTGTGCGGATGTGTCAGGCTCTGTATCTGCTCATCTGCTCTCCTGGATCACGCAAGGGTTATCCTGCTTGGTTGTCAAATCCGCTAATATTTTCATTTTTCCTGTTTCTATTTAGTCAATACCAGCTCAGTTTCTGGGAGGAAGCCAATAAGAGCCAACTCAGCCCACTCCGAAAGAGACTGGTGTGTGCAGCCAGGTATAGACATCCTCTAAGCTGAACCTGCTACACCCAGCTCGTGTTGATGAAGTCATTACACAATGTGTGTTTCTTGTCAGATGGAAACAGTTTTCACACAAGGGCAAACCCTTTTAGGTCCAGCAGGAGAGACTCTATAGGAAAACACTGTCTCAGTCAAATGAAATCCACTGATGTGCACTAAGGAAAATAAAACAATACAAATGTCTTTTCTGTTTCCCAGATAAATCATTTTTGATGTTTCTCTCTAGTGTATGCAGGATTTAGACTAGTCAATGTGTGCTTGTTTGGCATGTCAGGCTTCTTCTTTTCAGCTGCATGTTTGCCCTGTCTGGGTCTGACTGGTTCTGAGGGGGTTTCCTGGGAGGAAGTATGCGGTGTGATCCAGCCAGGTCCTCTCCAGTTTGAGTATCACACAAAAGCTGCCAGACGAATGGGAATCCAATCACAGCTCCCTATGGCAAAATTGCCTGAACTGCACACAAGCCTGGATCTGGGGAGGCACAGAGGAAGCACTGGTGACCTGTAATTTATCTCACAAACATGTCTGCGTTTCTTTGGTAAAAGAAACGTGTGGTAACATGTGCTAAAGCTGCTTGCATTCAGGCTGTGTCCTCACCCTGTGCATTCTTAGTATGTTCTCCTGCCTTGCAACCACTTAAACAAGATAATGCAGATGTGTGAGAGAGTGTGTGAGCTGTGCTATCCCTCGCTACACATAAATGCTAATAACTTTGCCAAGGTTTAACCCACATGTGGAGTATTTTTTTTTCCAGCTGAGGTTAATGTCATAAGGTCAGGAAGAACACTCATTAGAAAGTACTCTGCTTCACATAGGCTTTCTTCTAGTGAAAGCTATTACCTCTTTGTTACTTTTATAATGGAGCCCATATAGATGCCAACACAATGTTCGGGCAGAGATATAAATATTTTTTCCTTGACTTGCTCCTCATCCACCGTCTGCATTAAAGCTGGCACGGAAAACACTCAAAGGGAAGGTTCATTAAAGCCGTTTCTTTCTTTTAAATGCAAACAGTGACACAATCAGCTGAGTCGTGCTCATTATTTTATCTGAACTTTGGAGATGGACTTATTATTTTTTTCCTGTCTACCATTTGCCACACACACACAGACAGACTCAAAATCTAAATCCTCTCATTATATTACTAAAACTATGCTGTGATAACATGAGTAGTTACCAGAGGCTTTAAGTTTCTATAGGTATCTTACAAGGCACTAAAAAATGAAGAAATATCCCCCCAAAAAATTAAAAGAAAAGTATAAGTGAACATGTGTTACAACAGAAGGTGATCCCTTCCACTTTAAAATGGCACGATAGCCACTGTGAGCTTATGACAGATTTACACACTGCTCAATAGAACACAGGATGAGTTTAATGACAGAAAATAAAAAACAGAAAAACGGATCCTGAGAGCGATACCATATGGCTGTGTGGGAGACATCAAACAGGAAAGTAAGCCTCAAAGCAGAGGTGCCGTTTGACATAACTTACAAAGTGGAATGAAGATCTGATCTGGACTTTGTCAGATGCGTCAGGCAAATTTACAACCTCTCATTCAATGCGAATTGTCGAGAGCGTCAGGGCTATTTATTCACAGTGACAGAATGACAGAAGGTAAAATGCTTTTTGAGGGGCCAGTGGATTAGGATTACCATGAGAGGGAAAACAGTTAAACATTACAAGACGCATAAATCATTTGTAAATAGAGACAACATATCAGAATATTTGCTGGAAACTATTTCATGTTACGGTATCACTACTCCGCTATAAAGACAGGAAAACAATATGAAAACAGTGTCACAAGCCAAAACAGATGTTGTACTTGTAGCTGTGCTGTAAATAAAATACAGCTCTCACAGAGAGTACCCAAATCAGAGTCTTTGAATACAGTGATTAAGATAAAATTGTCTGGTTTTGATTTCCTCTGTGTTGCTGTAACTGGCAGCAGCAGACTGATAGGAGGTGCCTGAAGGTGTTTGCCCTGGAGATGGGAGGCTGATTAGATATTGTACATGTAAGTGGCTCATAAGGTTTATAGCAGGTTAATCAACTAAAGGAGAGTTAAGCCATGGAGATTTGTGTAAATGAGTGTCACCCAATGTAGTCTTTGCTTCTTTTTGATGACAAACAGCTGTGTAACAGAAGATCTAGCCACTCAAAGGTCCAGTTACAGGCTGTTATATTATCATGACACAATGGTTACCTTCACAGCTGGCCTTAACACGCACATCCCACATCTGTATATCTGGACTCCATTTATCGTAGAATTGAAATGAAAAATCTTTTCCAGCATACGCACCAAAGTCTGATAGATTTTTGCCCTTAACAAACATAGCATACCAGATTTTCTCTGGTACTATTTATTCCTTGTGTCTTTTTGTGACAACAGACTTACCTTTCCCCTTATTTATTTATATGTGAAAGCAAACCAGTGTTTACGTGTGCTATTAAATGGAATTCAAAGATTCTTGTCAATTTAAGCAGGGTTAATTTAAGCAACTGTGTCACTGATAGCCTCTAGATCATCCATCATCTCATTCGCAATCGGATTTGCTGCATCTTTGCTCCATCCAAAAATAATCTGATTACCCTTTTTTGGTGCTGATTCTAGGGGTAACGAGGATCAAAAATCGTGTATGGGGAAGATGATCTAAATCAGGATTAGGGATTGTAGTGGGAGGAAGAAGACTTCCAATTAGCTGAGCCCTGCTAGAGCAGTTTTGTTATATGCTGAGAGAAGACCAGAGTTCTGTCAAAATAAATTCCTAACTAGTTATAAAAGAAGACCACAGAACTCAAAAAAAGCTTTTGGTTTGATGGAACTAATGGGAACTAAAGACACCTCGCTGAACTACATGACCTTAGATTTGAAAGAATGTAACACAAAGTTCAATGTAAAGAAATTCTCTTAGAAATGAAAAAAAAAAAAATCTTTGAAAAAGTCAAATGAAGGCAAGATTTTGACATCATGTACAGTCACATCAGGGCAGCACAGTGCAGAGAAAGATAATTCTCCCCAGTATCCTTGATTTGCATGATTTCTCTCATGTAGACACTGTAATATATCTATATTAGTGTCTGTTGTCACAGTGTCCTTATACATGCTGCACCTCAGGGTAGAGCCACATGCTGCTAACCTATTGCCTACTCAAAAACAAGGAGGGTCCTTATAAGAACCTTAGAGGCCATTCATACTGGAAAGATAATTCAGTCTGACTGATCAGAGAGCTTATAAGAGTGGAGTGTAGTGTAAAAAATAGGCAAGGCTGTGCTTTTCAACCCAACACACAAAAAAAGCATTCAGAAGATCCCCAGAGTAACAATAAAATTGCTAAAGTGGGTCTAATTAGCATGATTAGTGGAAGAAAGCTCTGTGCTCAACTCTTGAATATGAATCAAACTGTTTCACTTGTTGGCAGATCAAATAATATCGTCTACATGAACCAGAGTATAGCAAGGTGCTTTTATTGGAAGAAAACGAGCTGGAGAGCAGAAGATGGTTTATTTCTATGCAGCAACCACATTAGCTCCGGGTGCTGAGGTAGTCTGTGCCACACATGATGGACGGCCCTACGCACAGCTCCACAGACTAATGTTTCCCAGCCTCCAAACTCTCCTCCAGCTTTCTACAACCATCCCAAGGAAGTCTCCAATCAATACAGTATCTGTTTCACTCTAGCTGTCACTTAGAAAATCGATGACCACCCCCCCCCCCCCGTTTCTAGCACTGTTTTCTACACTGTCTCTTGTAAGTTTCTTTAAACCTGATTGGAACCAAAGCAAGCACTAGTTATCTCCCAGCCCCATACCTCTGTGACTATCCACAAGAGACCGGTGACACTTTATTAATGCGACAACTGTGTAACATGGGGGACAGAGTGCTTCTGTAATTAATAATGCTAATCCAACATCACTTGGATATGTGCACTTAGAAAAAGACAAACAAGGATAAGTAGGAGAAGAAAACACACTGCAGAAAGGCTATGATGAATGAGCAGGCTCACTAAGTGACTAGTACCAGGGGATAAGAGAGAGTATTTCCCCCCTGTTGTTAATACTTAATAAACAAGGACATTCACTATTTTCAAAGTAATATATCCAGTCTAGGTACTAATTAATGTTGCTGATAAATACGGACCGTTAAAGATGTGTCGAGGGACTAATTAGATCAGCGGAAGAAGAGTCGCTAAGCATGCAGTCATATCACATGGGACTGTGGAGTAAAGAGGAAGGGCACCCACTCTGTCATGTGGCGAAGACCCAACCGGCTCGGCCTTAAGGAAATCCTCCCTGCTCCATCAAGAGGAAACCACTGGCTAATATAGTACCTTGAGATCCATAAGTAACAACCAGCAGTGAAACCAGTGGCAAAATAATGAAATGTGATTCGTCCTTCCTCGGCAAATGGCCACTTAAAACAGCACTGAGCTCTAAAGAAGAACAGGGACAGGGGTTTTAAGGGAGCGAAGGAAAACATCAAGATGGTGTGTTGGGACAGGCCAGCCCCCAGCAAGCCTGTCTTAACCACAAATCTAACCAGGTCCAGGTGGACACCCCCCAGTCTCTGCTCGCTGCCAGATCCTCAGAAGTGGGTCAACCAGGCACCAGAGAGGAAACTCTCAAGGAGATACAGACTTGAATGCAATCGACAAAGATGCTGTGTAACACGCCACTGGCAAACACTGAATCTTTAAAGTCTTAACATACTCCATAAAGCCATTTCTCCAGGAGGAGAAGAACATGGAGGAATAAAGCCCTCAGTGAC
Source organism: Protonibea diacanthus (assembly GCA_028641955.1). Lineage (NCBI taxonomy): Eukaryota > Metazoa > Chordata > Actinopteri > Sciaenidae > Protonibea > Protonibea diacanthus. The sequence goes on from CM053989.1 coordinate 16,339,244, forward strand.
CCCGTGACCTCTGGAAGCACACTCCTATATTACTATTCTGCATGCCTGTGCTTTGACCTTTTCAAATCCCTCTTTAAAGGTTGCTTGTTCCTGTGTCTGTGGGCTGCGCAGGCTCTGCAGGAGCAGCCGGCTGAGTGAGCGCACCTCGGCTCTCCACAGAGTGACCTACAAAGCTATTGTATTAAAAGAACCATATTTATCACCGCTCTCCACACCAATCTGCTCTACCTGCTACACGGAGAACATAACCCTTCCTGAAACTCAAGTGCTCCTCCACTCAGCACTTTAAAAAGCTTTTTAGGCACGATTGGTTAGTGGAAGAAAAGAAAAGCCTATCGCTTGGCTGCTTTGAGAGGTGAAAATGGTATTCAGGAGCCACTGAAAGTTTAATCAGTCTGTGATATGTCTGTTCTGGACCCGCTCAGATAGTACAGGCCAAAACTGTTACTGATTACAAAAGGGCTGTGGCAGTTTTCGGGAACCATCACTGTTCATTACATCTGCATTCCTAATTATTTCTCTCTAAAATTCATGTTCAGGGTCAATCTCTGAAACTTTTTAACAGTTCTCTCGCATTCAGACTTGATCAAAATAGTGTTAGATGGTAAAGAATGGAAAAAGGCTGCCAACCATAAAGACTAGAATTATCTATTCTGACATGTGTTGTAATCATCTCTATGGTCAGCCCCCAATCTGATACGGTGGTGTGCTGTAAACAAATATGGTATTGTGCCAATTATGGACCTTGTGCAACAGAGCTTCAATGTCCATGTTCTCAATAACTTCCATCAAAATGAGTGCCATTTTCATATAAGCAAACAAGTCAGCTAAAAAAATAGAAAATATTTTTGTTTTCTCAAGCTACAATTGACCACAGAAGAGGCCATATCATATTAGGCAGCTTTGATTTAGCAACAAAACGAACCAATTAGACGGAAACACTCTGTGACCATGAGTAAAGAGGCCCAAGGCAAACAGAGCCACAAGTTCCCCATAATTCCTCCAATAATCTAATTAAGATACTTACTGGAACCATGGCAAGCTAATGAGAGGGCTATGACACATTTGTACTCTAAACACTGTAGCGCTTTATCTTGCTGGGAAAATGGAATTATTTCCACAACTGCATCTCAAGTCTGATATCCTTTCTCTCCTGGAATGGTTTTTGTTTTGCCTACCCTATCGCATCTGCTCATCTCCACTCCAATCTCAGTGTTAATTCTTCCAAGACACGGAGAGACAAAAATGCAATTCCATTTTAATGATTAAAAATAGAGGTTTCGAGAAAACTTGCGTAGGTTAAATAAACAGTGGAACTCCGACGGGCATAAAATGACGGCAGCGCAGCTCTTTATCAGATATTTATAGCTCAGAGTAACAATGGTGTGCTGTGATATGTTCCTCTCTGCAGGGATGTGGCTGTGGCTCTGTTCTGACATACAGTGAATCAGTGTCCTACTGTCTTTGCGACCTAAACGTACAGAGGTACATGTTGACAATAGTGCAAACACAGCGGTAACGTGCTGCCTTGTGTCCTGCGACTAAATCTTTAATTCATGTGCTGTGTCTGAGCCGTGTCCATGCCTTGTTTTGTCTGTTGGCTGCTTTGTCTGACAGGGAGGTAGAGGGGTGTGGGTGTTGCTATGGAGGTGTAAGATGATTGGGCGGGGTTCAATGCATTTACAAATCAGGGCAGATGGCAGGATGTGAGAATTCCAAATAGAGATTTCGCTTCCTGCTTTGTGGTGCCCGCAGGTCGGCCAGGTCAACAGCCAGCTTTGCCGTCACAGCCCATGCTGTGCACACAGGAAGAGAGCGGGTCACTCTTTTATCACCAAGACATATTGAAAAAGCAGCTGAGAAAAGATCACAGCAGCACAGGGGGAACACAGACCCGTGAGGTATATCTCTCCTGCTTTCACTTACTCAGATAAGGCGCTGGGTCTGACAGCACTTTCATTTCTGCCACTTGCTTATTTCGTGTGATTGAGCTTTAATGGGTTTTTGTGGATAACATCCCTTTGTTTTTCCACTGTAATTTTAACTCAAATTATGATTCAGTATAACACGTCGAAGGTCTCTTGTTTTTGTAGCACCAGTCTGTTGCAAAATGAAACTGAGCTTTTGTGAACAGGAGTGTAACCATCAGGAAGGAGTTTAGTTTCTCGTTGATCTTTAAAACTACAAACACAGCGTCTCACTTCTTCCTCTGTGCTGCTGAGCAGAGACTCAAAAACCCCTTGTTTTCCTTAGAATATGCACTTTGAAGAAGTAAAGCACACAAAGTTGGCAAAGACAAAGTGGGTGAGGTGGTAGTAAGTAAAACCAAACAGAAAAAGTATAAAAGTAACCTCGGCCATGCTATATACTGTACAGTAGGCACTGTGGGTGTGAGCATGCTTAATTTAAACTTGAGGGGGGAAACTGTCATTAACATGAAAATGAATGTGCTGAAGCAAAATAAATTGCCACCTAAGATGTTACCACAGATTTACATTTCTGTACTTTATTTAAATTCATCTTCCCTCGGTTACATGTTATAATTGACACAGTTTAGTGATCTGTAGCAACTGTATGAATATGAATGAATGCAGCTTCTTTGGATATACTATATTTCAAATCAGTGGGCACGTTTATCTTTCAGCACGACCCAATTAAATTTGACATTCTGTATGAGGCAGCGTTGAACAGTCAGTGGTGTGTGTTTATGAATATGTATTCCTGTTACGGTGTCAATTAAGCATTGGATAAATGTCCATGATATGCTTTTCACGGGCTTAAGTGTAGTCAAACTAATTCTAATTAGCTGGTTTATACGAGAGGCTCAGATTAAGTGTAAAGAGCTGTGGATGTCCCATCGGCACAAGGCTATGAGCCCATATGTGAGACTGTGTGTGTTTTGCAGGAATAATAAATCGTCTCACATGTTTTACACTTCAGAGTTGTTCAGCCTTGGTGCTTAGTGGATTTTCTTGCCAACATTCCCAAGGAAAAAAAAAAAAAAATCACACATCTGTAAGACATTTCCAAAGTCGGTGGTTGATGTGCTTGGACAGTGTCATTAAAACATCCCAGGTTACGGCCTGTTATAAAAATGCCCTGCTATTCAGGTGTCAGGAGACATTTACTGGACTCTCAGAGGCGTTGGGAAGGAAAAGAAGATTTGGAAGTTTCATGAAAAGACAAGAAAATGTGCATAAAAACCTCTTCACCTAAAACTGCAGGAAAGCTTCCAGAATGAGGATTAAGGTTCAACTTCCATCTGCGTGATGGACAGACGAGTACTTAGCAGACAATTATAATCCGTTAAAAGCTAATAAAAGCACCATCATGCTGTTTCAGCATGTGAGCCAGGCTGGGGCTGATGCTGGCTCTTTCCCTCTGATTGGCTGTCTGCTGATGAGAGTTAGACATCCTATCTGCAGCCCCAGTCCCCACAACAGTTTCAGGCTTAAGGGGGTCACAGGTCAGACCTGGGATCACATCAATCACACATCCACCGCAAACACTACATGGGTTAATTTGGTAACTAATTTATCTGAGATGGGCTTGTATCTGGCTCATATCAGTTTATATGCCTCATTGATGTAGCACAGGTCTTTATTGCTCTGTTGAAGAGAGAGCAACTCCCACATGCCTGCTTCACTGACTTGCTGCAGTAGGCATGAGATCAAAATGGGGCTACTTTTTGATGTTTCTCTACAATCCGAGAGAAAAATACTAATAAGCTGAACATTCCTCAATATGCAGAGAACTGAAAAATAAAACTCTTCCAGTCTGAATTTGGGTATGCTCCACTGCAGGACAACCTGAGGTGTCACCACTTTCATCTGCTTGGACCCAAGTACATCAGGGAACTCATTAGTACGACAGCCTTTCAGACCAAAAGCTCGGCATCCTTGTTATGCAGTCAGGGAAACATCTGCGTGATACTCATCCCTCCAGGATCCCCCATGCCACTTAACCTAACCCTAACAACCCAGGTTACTAGGTTAATTGGTATCCATGCCCTCTAATCACACATGCGAGGGACTTCTGATGTAATGAATTGATTTATTGACTTAAGTGGTGTGTTTTGCAATATCCTGCTCTTTGTAATAATTTAAGTAAGCTGCTATCTCGCTGTATTATTCACAAGATAGCATCAGAAATACAGTTTTTAATAGAAAGTGTTTGTTTCTTAGATAAATGCAGGTGCCTCTAAAGCTTTTAGTACACACATATTGAGGATAAATTGGGAACAAAACTACAAAACACCTCTATAACCATGAATAACGTTGAAAGGTAAACGGAAATGAGACATCTTATCGCTATTCTCCAGTGAGGGAGGTAGGGAGAGGGCTACAATGAGTCAAAGGTTCAAGATGCATTTAAAACGCACCGAATGCAAGTTTGTTTTATTATCAGTTTTTCGTCTAAAGCTATATAAACCTATCACAAATGTTATGCCTTTATCTCTGTTTAGATATACATGTGAGCCGAGAGGACGAAAATATTTATTCTCTTGCTAGCAATGGATAATAGGCTGTACCCTTGAGCCAATGGGCTTTCAGGAAGCATACAAAGCCACAGATTGGAGATGAATCAATACTGATGATAACATGAGCTGGATGCAGTGAATCAGCCTGGACCAGGGCTTTGTGACCTGTCACATTCAGACATAAACCAGTGACTCTAAAGATTATGGGGAGATTCTGGCTCTGTCTCCTGTTCTCAGGGCTGTAACTGAAATGTTTTAGTTGTCCCTTAGATCCCCCCCCCCCCCCCGTACACCACGAATCACGAACTAGTTCCTTGAGAGATGGCCGCGAGCACAGTCCTTAGAAGTGGATTGTGAGGAAACCTGATGTAAATATGTGCAGCTGGCAGCTCATGTGGTTTTGTTCATTCAGAGACTTGCGCTGAGAGGTACTGTATGGATTTCTACGAAAATAACCTTGTCTTACTGTTTTTTTGGTTTTTTTTTTTAACTCAGTTTGAAAGTTAACCTCTTGAAAAGTGCATTCACCATCTGAAAAACATTTAAATAAGTGCTCTCTGTATGAACTCTCACAAGTGCTCTTTGACAAAATGAAGTGACTGAAATGGTGCAGGGTGTCACAGCATAAGACTTTAATAATTAGAGTGTATGTTTGGTTTTGGACTGTAACAGTTAATCCTGTGTGACGGGTCGCACTATATCTGACAATCTAGACTACTTGAAAACTGATTGACACGCTTGGCACATCACAGAATTTGACAACTTTTACAAATACTGTAGAGAACAAAATAAGGCTGCTGCAATAAAAAAGAATAAACGCCTCTCTTTGTGGAAGCTGAATTCACTGTCTCTCCAGGTTAACTGTGCCAATTTAAAAATAACAAATACAGACACGGAGCCTACAGGGACCAAAAGCTTTTACTGTAAACTGTAGCAGTCATTGCAGGGATATCACGCAGTTGATAGATACTTCCAAATAAGACATGAGACATGGGTTCTCTTGTGTGTTACCTTATAACCTTTCAATTATATATCCTGATAACATTTCGACTTTTATTGTCAGATATGATGTTGATAAATGTCACATAAACTGGAAAGAACGTAATGCTCATGAGGGGCCTCTGCTGCAACAACAGCACATCCCGACAAGATGAGATAGTGCCGGAGCACAAGTTAACTCAAGTGCTGCTACATGTATTTTTACAATCCACAGTTTAAATGCATATATTTTTAATGACCACACCACTGTTTCTCTGATATATAAATTATGCATCGGGCAAATGCTATCTAGTTCACACTACTTTCAACGCCTGTTTTCCATCAGATTCCAGTCTGGGGTAGTCGGCACAAAGACGAATTCTAATGAATAAGACACACTTACATCCAGGCTATTCCATCCACTTTATGCTTTTGAAATTACATTAACCTTTTTAGACACACTTTTCATAGGATTCTGAAGGCGGCTTAGTATTGCATCACTAATTGACTGCTTAGTAGAGGAAATGTGGTGGAAAATGACAAGATTATTAGATACAAAGTGAGAATGTAATGGAGTGCCAAAGAAAGGGCTCGCTGATAGCACCTTCAAAAATGCCAACAAATAACAGGAACACTGCACTGGAAAGTCTTCTGTACGAAGGGGGGGGGGGGGGACAACAGCAACACAAACTTTGCTAACATATGCTCACACACATTCGGACAAGGGCAAAGTCATAAATGCACACCCACAAAAGGCAAGTCATGTTTAGCATGAAAATGTGAACAAAGATGACTATCTCAGAGGTGCAGCTACATCCACTTTCACACAGGCCGCTAATGTTGTCCCTACCATAAACATGTTAAATTCAATAAAAGCTTGATACTATTTTAATAAGAGGAAAGCCTTGCGGCTTAAATAACTTTGTTTTTCTTCCACAGAGCCCCCCATATCACATTTCTCAATTTCAGGCTTTTTCTAATATCCCCCATCCCCTGCAGGAACACTTGTATGTTTCAGTCAGTGTTCAGTAGGCTGCATGGGTTCACTCCTCTAACTCTTACCACATGTGCACTGGGGCCGTGCTGCACGCCAGATAAAGTCTCGGAAAAACACAGCCACGCTTATCTCCCCATTCAATTCTCCCAATTATTACTAAATAAAAGATCAATCCAAAAAGTATTACTGACACGCTATATGACAGGCTTGACACAACACACACTCGCGACTTTAAAGAAAAATCTAAATCAATTTAGATGAAGTATTGATAAAGATTGGGGTGGAGGGAAAAAAGAGGTGACTGATACAGTGTACAGAGGGCATAATAAAGTACTGCCGTCGTTGATGAAGAGGGGATGTTTTTCATCTTCTGGCACAAAAGAATCTATGAAAGTATGCTGTGACTGCCGTCAGACAGACAGAAAGATCTAAACACTGCATATTAATTATTTATAAGGAAATTAATCGTTTTTGTCTAAAGGATCTGGGTGTGCTAGATAGCCAACTATTACTATTTACTATAAATCATAATCATAATTTGAGAAATTTAGTGGTCATGTTCTGACTTAAAGACTCTAGTGCTCATTTATACTTTATTCTCATTAAATTCAGCCTCATTTCCTCTGATATTTTTACTGAAGCTACCCAAATGCTACACAATAAAACAACGAGGAATGAGTGTAATTACAACTGCTAACAGCTCCAGCCTTAATGTTTTACATGGTACACTGCACAAAAACACAACGCTTATTACACAGTACAAACACTGCTGCAAGTGTAGATTGGCTTGAACATATAAAGATGCTCTAATTCTGAAATGGGCCATGAAATACACAGGACTGTGGATTATTGCTGGTCACAGAGAGGAGCTAATCAGCTTGCCAAATGAATGATGAGGAGAGCTCAAGTGAAGACTCTCTCTTGCTCTCCCCATTATCTGGCGACGTGCAGAGAGGCTACCTGGTGTGAACACACAGACTTCATGCCGGTGCAGTGGGCAGCGGCTCACGCTGGGCGTCCCGCGCGCATCAGATAATTGGTAGAGCACCGCCATGTGAAGCGGAGTGCCAAGGGGACGGCATGCAGAGAAAAACACACAACTTCAGCAGATGGTTTGTCTGATGAACAAACAGCGTGCGGACAGAGACGGAGAGGTAGAAAGAACAGAGAGCATGAGGAAAGTATAAGAATAGTGGCAAAGTTAGAGACAGGAAGAGCAAATGTGTGTTTGTGTCTCTGTGTCTAAACACATCCTGACGGACAGAGAATACGACAGAAGTGAAAAGCTCTAACACTGACTGACAGCAGATTCATTCATTATCATACAACACTGCTTTCTAACCGTATTTTTTAACAATCCCAGGTGTCAGAAAATCAAAAGGCAGTTGAGCAGCCATGCAAGGAGGAGAAAATCAAATATGTCACAATAATAACAGAACACCATATATTGGGCTTTTGAAGACACAATCAACAAGCGCACTGAACAAAAGAGAGTGTAGCCACCGCAACAATAGCGAAAAGGATATCATTACAGCCCTTCAGTCGCTTTATTTTACTGTACGGGTCAGAAGAAACAAGCTAACAGAGCTGAATCAATGTGACAGGGTTAATGACTGTTTCTTCTCTTCTAAACTCTGGCTGTGGAGCAGCTGGGCCTCAGGGACCTCAGGTGACAGTTAGACTTTCTGTCATATCCGCCCAGTCACACTCCATTTCTTCACCTCACTTCACCGCCATGATGCCATGACGCTTCCTCCCCTGACAACAGCAGTCAGCCACATCCTCACCTGCAGTCCTCACAGGACCTCGGCGTGTCTGAATCAAAACAGGATGATTATTTACAGCCATTAGTCTGGTAGAGAGACAATCGGACTCTCTACCAGGGTAAAATGGCACTCACAATGCTTCGGTTTGTTTGATTCAAATTATGGGCCAGATGGGTGACGCTTGTCACACAGCAAGACAATACAAAAAGCTGAGAGATTTCGACTCATAATTCACATGCATATTCAAAACATAATTTAATATGCCTTTCTGTGTCATTCACAAATTATTCTATCATTACGTGTACCCACATGCTGTGGAAAAGCTGTACTCCATACAGGTTACAATAAGCAAACACTGTATGCACAGTAAGGAATGTTAGCATAACAACATCATAGCTATCAAGAAGAGTTCATTCGTTTTATTGCATAGTCTCACTACAAATTTTTTACTCCAATGATGAAAGAATGTGCTTTAACATTACACATTTATAATATCTTCTTTCTTATTTTTTATTCTTATTCATTCAATAATTATTATTCTTGACATTAGCCTCTTTGTGATCATGCCACCCCCTTTTATACACACATCTTGAAATGTGACAATGAAATAGTTGAATTATGAATCTTTTAAGTCCCCATTGTGTGATTACAATGTAAAATAAATACTGTGATATTCTCACTGATTTCAACATAGTGCACAACCCTATAATGATCTGTTTAAGTGGCTGACGCACTATCCAATAAAGTTTTGATAGTGCATGTATTGTGATTCAAATTTACGTTTGATATTTAGTTTAACGGACATATCAGAAGGATTATTTGCTGCCATAGCTGAAAAGAAATTAAGGATTGTGTTTAAATTCATCACACAATAGTTAAAACTTCAATATTTCTGGTTGCTGATACAAATTTTTAACTAATTTTCAGGAAATGTCAGTATTAATCCATACTTTAACTTTTCTCTCAGGGTTTCAAATCCTAGTTATCTTATTTTGAAGTGAAACTCTTCTAATGCAGATGCTAATGCTAAAAAGTGTTTTTGTGATCATCCAATCATGATGAAGTGCAGAAAGCCAAAGGCTGTAATGCCATGTGTGTGCATGTGTTCGATGCCAGAGGCTCTTGATGTATGTGTATGGCTGTACATGATGTTGGGGGAACAAAGGGGAAATGGGTTAGTGTGCGAATCAACTCCATGTGTGAGTGTTTGACCACACATTGGAAAAGTTGCTGATTTAGTGCAAAAGGCCATCTGTGCCATTTTCCCTGACCTTCATGGAGCTCCGAGTGTGACAGCGAGCAATTCCCTCTCTATTGAATGACTGTGTGTTTATATGAGTGTTTGTGTGTGTGTGTGTGTGTATGGCCATGGGAAAGACATAAAGGATCTAAACACTTTTTTGTGTCTAAGTGTACACACACTTCAAAATGATATCACTGATTTCAGTATAGATTGTTTGATTTTCCAATCCTGCGGGCTGTGACTTTTACTCAACTTTGTACACAAGGCCAAACACAACAGCCACCTCAAATAAACTGAGTGTTTCAGGAGGGTCACCGCTGAATTGAACATGGCCAAAAAAAAAGGCTGATAAGAGTGTGTGTTTTCACCCAGTGAAGTAATCTCATGTCACCCTGGCAGTGAGGGTGACCTCCTGATTTACTCATTTTTGCCCTGGTCACAGCACTTTGTCAATACAGCGTCCACTATTCGGGAACACATCAACACCCAAGGACAGTTCACAGGCCTGTCTGGTCAGCCTGAACAAAATTCAAACAAATAACCTTCCCTGCTGTCACAGATTTACAACCCTCTGACAAGACTGCCCGCCAGAGGACGACAACAACACGGCACGACAGGGATGAATCATCCCTACCTTTTATTCCTGAGCTCTGATTTGGTGAAGTAGTGACGAGAGCATTCTGATTTCACAGAGCTGGAGCCAGGAGAGGTCAGCCTGCAATCTGCCATTTTATTCATTTGGCTATTTGAGTTATTGTCCTGAAGCTGAGCTGCGATCAGTACTGCAGGGGAGGATAAACATGAGACATTAGTAACTCCTGCAGATGTGACCAAGTTGCCCCACTTTCTACCACATGCTCCTCAGAGCTTATCCTGCCTGAGGAGCCTCTTTCTTTTCTCTCCATCTCTTTTGAGGGTAAGGCCAGTGCCAACCTCTAGCATAGGGTGTCCAGGGTATGGCAGGCAGACTGGTTCCCAGCTGGGCTACTGCTGCTGAAGGGGCTGTCATCACTGCCATGTCGCCCTGGGCACAGCAGCAGGACCCGGTTGCTGGTCCCTTGATCGCTGTGGTAAAAGCTCATCTGTAACTGTGCTGAGGCCAAAGAGGCTACTCATGCCTAACCGCTAACATGGAAGCAGGCCAGAGAAGACTGGTTTATCTCTACATTAGCCAGTAGAAAGAAATTGAAAACACGTGTGGCTCATTTCTTGTATCACTTAGCTTTTCACAGTATATTACAGTTCCTACAGCATGGCCTGTTTAGTCAGACAGCCAGTTTATAATGTCTGCTGCTATATACAGTAATGCTGTAATCAGTTAAGGAAGCAAAATTGTTTTGAAGATTTGCAGATTATTTGAATGAAACCCCTGAAAGCAACATGAATATAACATATAAGCATCAATACTTTGTGCTCAGGAGATATTAGGTTGGAACTGGAGACTGTTCTCCAGTTGGATTACTGCTCTGGGTAAGCTCAGATGATACTAAAATAGTCTTACAGTTACATAACAATCCTCAGTTAAAAGATTATCATTTGTTTTATTGTTTCTAATATTTATCTTCTTTATTTACCTACAAGAAACTTAACAATGGTCATATATGATGTTTTTTTGCAGTCAATTAAACCTAGTCTGTTTCATACTGTATTTGTATTCGTAGCTGAGGATGAGATTGCCAAGAAAAATTACACAGTCCAGAAATTTACATTTGAGATGTCTGTCTCTGGAGATCCCTTGGGGTTTTTCCTGGGATGCACTTGGAGAGAAAGATGTTCTTCTACAATGTCATCAACAGCCAAAGTGTTTTAGTGGATGTTTTGGCAGTTATGATTTCATGTCTATCAAGACAAAAAGGGGAAAACAACTGTATCCTGTCAGCTGCAGCAGATGAGACTCGTCTCCTCTATATCAGACTTTCTGTACCTATAAAAAGCGGCAGTGAAAAATGTCGTCTGTCACTCTATCTCTGATATTGCCATGATTAAGCAGTTCTTGTGGCCATGATACAGTTATCAGCAGTAATGCTGGAAGCTGACTGAACAGACTCTCCAGCTCAGGGAGGAATGTACTGGCTGATGGAGTGTCTCAGCTCCCAAGGTGGTTGAACTGACATTACATTAACACTGTGCCAGGGCACAGAGAGCAGCAGAGAGGGGGGAAAAAAACAACAGTGCAAAATGTATCGCTTTGGTCAAGTCACTCTGAGCGAAAGGCAAACTTTGGGAATGAAATGACATTCATGGGAAAAAGCATTTACTGTGATGAAAGCAGGAGATGATATTTTAAATCACATTTGTCACTCTTGACATTCAACTCGATGACTGCCTTTTAAACGCATTCCATTTTTGCTAATTTGCCCATTAAATGAAGGGAAGGTGGGATGGAAATCAGGCTGGCTTTTTTTTTCTGAGAGAGCTGTGTAAAAATGATCATTGTGAAGACATGTCTACAGGCGTGTTCTGTTCAGCCTGGTAAACCAACGCTTTATATCATAAACGCACATACAAGAGATGCAGTAGTGTAGCGTATGATGTGTTCTAAACAGGACTTACAACATACCACACATGGTAAGGAAACATGACTGCAAATCCAATTCACCATACAGTACACTGTCATGTTCATCTCAAAATGATTTAGTCACAATCAATGTTGTTTAAAAAATATAAATAAGTGACTGCAAAGGCAAGGCAAGGAGTTCTTAAACACTGCATCTACCACTGCTATTATCGCTCCTAACCACTATGTGCACTAAAACAACTTTGTAGCAACAATCTGTTTTCCAACACGGAAACAATTTTTTTTTTTAAATAAATATTGGAAGCATTTTTTAGCTTTTGCTTTTATCCTTTCTGTAGACGCATAATATTCTGTGACCTTGTATTTCAAGCAGTGAATTAAATTACTTATGTCCTATTTCTTGTTAAGCCCTAACTGTTCCTTATTGTGTTACTTTAGATGCAGACAAAAGATTCATCATAATTAAAGAAGAGTCTTATTTTGGGTACCAGGTCTAGTATTTCAAAATCATCCATTATCCTTGATTTAACTGTGTATAGCATCCTAATTTCTACAGTCAATAACAACGTTGTGTGGGTGAAGCGCCAAGGCTAGACGGCATGAAGAGGATGCACACTGATTGTGTGCAACATGAAGGGAAAGATTCAACCAAGCAGCTGGTTTGCTGAGAGATTTGTGTAGTCTATACACTTTAAGCTTGCTGTTCCAGGTTATTCTACGTACTGTGTAAACTAACCTCATTCAGGTACCATTATCCTGCACTCTGGGCAGTACGTGTAACCGTAAAGGACAGGACAAGAGCAGGCCTGCAGGTCCTGCTGTCATGGTAGCCATCCGCTCTTTATCTCAGTCTCACCTGTGTCCTGGACAATTTAATCCATCCAGTTCCTTGTGGCTTTCCAGAGTGACATTCGATTAGTGGCCCAATTAGAAACAGTATTGCTTCAAGGCCTCTTTTTTCCACCCTTGTGTCAGGGTGAGAGACCAAGATGTAGTCTGAGGAAGTTCAAGAGGAGTGAAAAGGCAACGAGTAACCATGAGTCTGATAGTAGTAGATTAATTCTAAATATACGTGAACAAAAAAAACATGCTCTGTACTCTTAGAGGCAGACGTAGGAATGACCTCGTCAGCTCTTCATGTTCTGTCTACATAAACAACTGGAGACGTCATGGGATGTTTCACACCAAAAGGTAGTTCAAAAGAATTGTTGTTAAATGAGTCATTAGCAGCTGTTGTTGCTGTCCTTGGAGAGTCTATACACAGATGCTTCTGCTAAAACCCAGAGAAAAAGCTGATGCCACACTATTGATGAAAGACATGTTTGCCTTAACTCATTTCCTCTGATAGTTATATAGATTTTCTTCAAAGAGGGGTTAATGCTTGTGTTGGCTGGATCCCTGCCTTTTAACAATGCAATTAGTGAGGCAAAGGTAGCAACAAATCACTTTCATTTGCGTTAATTGATTTCTAGTTGTAATTATGACAAGCAATTGTGAGTCACATCAAGGAGGGCACTCTGCCCCGGCTACAGTTTTAATTTAGTCAGAGTAAGTGCCATGGTGGAAAAGAGACTAAACCAAGATCTCTCTCACATACACACACACTCTCTGACACACACACACCTCCTAAGTGGTTCAGTTTCTCACCAAATTTGCGGGATGTGATTTGGCATATGTTCCTGCTATGGCCAGGCGCGTGAACAGGTGGAGCAGAGGATGGTGTGAATGGCTAGATATGCAGCAATGTAGGGGCAGCGCCTTCTGTCACAATCTTAGGACTAACTTGGGTATGATTAGCCCCAGGGCCACCGCTGCCTTCTGGGTCATACTGATGAGAAGCAGGGATTGGTTAATCACACAGTTTTCACTGACAGCTTCAGCTCCACCGACTCTTTCTTCTGTCACAGCTTTGTCTTTGAGGTGAAGATAAGATGAGCACTGAGGGCTGCTAATGTCATGCTAAAGCGCTGATTCAATTGGGAAAGTGAGACTGGTTCAAACCGGTGCAGTGCCTTTCCCATGACTTTCTCCTTTTAAAAGAAAGATTTAACACATAGCTGAAGTAATGAAACAATTGCCCTCTGTGATTAGCATCACTTCTGATATTAAACAGGCCTTAAATGAGCAGGTGGAAATCACTTCTTATGACGAGGTAAAATAGAAATTAAAGCAGTGTTTCAAGGCAGGATACACCCAGGAGTATTCTGCCTCATCCAGCATTTCAGTCACATGGAGAAGGACCTCTATGAAGCAGGGGAATTGATCTTTTCCTTCCATGTGCAACAGTAGCCATCTCTAATTGTCTAGCCGAGTGGAGAGGGCCTTGGTGGAGGCTCTGCATGGGGAGCCCCCTGTGCACCGTGGGAGAGCACCTTGGCCCCTCATGGAGTGACAGGAGCTAACACACACTTATGCAGCGTGCTCTGAATAATGCAAATCATGTCAGCCCTCACACAACTCTACCTAACAAGACTCTGGTGGTTTCACACAGCATCATCTGTAACAGTGACAAATCCCAGCGTGATGCAAATTAAAACAGTGTATGAGATTATTTTCACTATAGTGTACCGCCTCCACTGAATTATGGGCCAATAAATTTATCTTAACAGAAACAGCTCGGAGATACTGTACTGATAGATGGTTGGTAAGACACCTGTTAATGAGATTGGTGGTTTAATAGCAAACATTACCACACATTTTCTGACACTCCATCACACCTAAGTGACATCCTGATTTGAATTTACAAAACACAGATGCACACGTGCATTTCGTCAAGGTTTAGGCCGGTCCCAGAGTCCCAGCAGCAGGTCCGCAGGAACATCTCTGGTCTTGGTCACTACTGAGGTCTGGGGCCTCCAAGTCTCATTCATCACAGCTGCTTCTGTCTCAAGCTCTGGATCACAACAGGGTTTCTTTTCTGCAGACTCTGCATTTTAAGTTGCCCACGAGGAGGGGAGGAAATGATGGACGCACCAGTCAGGGCATCTGCGGCAAACACACTCCGAGCCATCCACTAAGGGTTAGACTCCCTGACAGCACCACTCTGACACAGAAACTCTGATGAACACATACTGCCCATCTGGCTGAAGTCAGTCGCATAGAGAGCAGTGCCACAGGGGCCAGTGACACTCCTCTCCTAAGACTGATATATGTGTACCACTGGTATTGTTCCCGCTACAGAAAAGATTGGCTTGGCCAAAGACTGTCAAATAAATATCGAGGTGTAATTCCATCTCGTAGAGCTACCCTTAAAAGAACTTCTTGCCATAAATTCTTTGCAGTGACAGATATGTCCAAGAATATCCCATTATACTCCTGAATGCGAGGGCTGGCTTGTCCCTAAACCATACGCACTGGTTGTGGGGTGATAGGTAAACATAACAAGATGATGTATTGTGTTGGACAGTAATTCTAGCTCCTCTCCATCTCCCCTGGGGCAAATGGGAAGTCTCAGCCTCACTGCTGTGACTCACCCAAGGCCATTTTTACACCTCGACACCTTGGCCATGATGAGACAAACCATGCATGATAATTACGTGTGACTCAACAAGCTGCAGGGACACTATTAAGTAAGCCCAACGCTTCCGCATGCATGTTGGTGCGTCTATGTTGACGCGTCTGTCATTACTCAATTCCCATTTAGCTGACTGCTGACATCTTTGACCCCTGAAATAGGCATGGCAATGACAAACTGGGTGGCACTGGTAGTAATAAAGTATGAAAAAGACAGCGTTTGAATCTAATTATTAGTCTAATGCATTAGATGTGATCACACAGGCTCTTCAGTGATGAGGAAATCATCTCCCGTAAGGCTCCACACTGATAATTACAATAACATTAACCTTTGCCTTGTTAATTTAGGCCCTCATAGCAATTCATCTCAGGTCAGAGACCTCTTAGAACATTTCTTCACACTATTTTGCAGGGTGGCGAATAAACTGATGTGGTGTGGACAGAAACCAACCTGAAACAAAGGCACACTGTTTATTTTAGATGAATAATGAAGAGTGCTGCATTTGCTGCCTGCTGGAGCATACTGTTTTCTTGCTACCCTGCGAACTGAGGATAGGTGCACGTGCATGTGTTATAAGCCTGCTCGCTGGGCATGTCAGAAATGGGAAAAGGAAATACTAATGCAGACCACAAAGTTATTTAATGTAGTAAAGAATATAAACTGAAGAGTTGTAAAAAATGTAACAAAAGCCAACAAAAGCAAAAGGAGCTGAAAGAGCGTGCTCTGGTTGGCTATGGCAATCCTGGCCCTTTATCTTAAAGACAACACAGGTAAATACAATAACCAATGCTGCTCACACACAACAGCGGACTAGGCAGGGGGTTTTGAGTTGAAGACAGGTTTCAAACCAACACTATAATTACAATACCACAATGGCAAGGCAAATGACTCATTAATTCATTCATGTCTTGCACTTAATGACTGTCTTTTCTGCACTCATGTTGTGCTGTTTGGATGCTTCTAATGATGTGTGTGTTGTGAGCAGACAGGCCTTGATAGGAGAGCTATACACACACACGCACACGCACACACAAACAGCTTCCTGCACCTCCTCTCCTGCCACACACTCAATCTCAAATGAGCTGCTATAACAGCTACCAAAAATTAATATGGATACAGCAGACAGTAAACACTTGATAAGGCAGCCACACAAATAAAAATAGAAAAGATGCGCGCACAACAGACACACATGCACACACTAGGGAAGATACAGATCACACGAGAAACTCTCTTATTCAGGTAGCAGAGCGACTATATTGGACTGTGAACACTGGAGAGGTCTCAAAGGTTCCAGGTTTCTGTTCCCTAGACTGCATTATTAGACTATGAGCAGGAAAATCAATTACTTTTCTCTTCATTACAAGATTAGGTGTCATATAAAAATATAAACGTATCAAATCAAAGTTTTTAAATATCATAAGTGGCCTCCTAACTTTTCGGTGATGTGAGCGCTCTAGGTTTGTGTTGCTGTGAACAGTCTCCATCAACATGTTGGTCGACATATGTTGTTTTTCACTGGTGCGGAAGCAGAAAACGGCTGTCGCTTCACAAGGTGTAACGTTTCTTAATGTTTATTCTAGCTTGTGATACTAAGCTGGAGCATATACCATGATGTGATTATGTTATTATCCATTAGGCAGGCAGAAAATTCTCAGTTTGAAACAGCGAGAAAAAGATACACTTGTCAAAATAATCAATCACGTTTGGGATTGAACTGCATGATTTGGCACGAGAGGATATTGCTTGCCAATCACACTTGGCTGCTTAGTGGGTTTTCTTTATTCTTCAGCGCTCACTGCACAATCTTGCATCTCGAAACCAATGATGTGAGCAAGTATACAGTTTGTGTCTTTTAAGGAATCAAAATCAACTTCATGTCATCATATTTAGACCTGAAAAATATCTGTTGATACACCTGCTATATTTGAGCCCTGACAAATAAGTTTTTAGAAAATGGCTAAAGCTAATACTGCAGCTAATTCTGCACGTTGTAAAAATTCTTAGTTTCTGAACATGCAGAAAAACTGGCACCTTTGGAGTCATACTGAGATTACTCATGCAGATGTTACATCTGTTATATGTATACGTATGTCAGAAATGTATTTATTGACACATTTAGTCCACAGCTTCTTGCCAGTAAAAGTGTACTTGGGGTGATGAGGTAAAATCATCATTTAGCAGAAGGAGGAGTGGGACAAAAATATACTTAACACTGATAATATTTACCATTATGGAGGCGTGGGTTGATAAACAGACAAACCCCTAGAAACACCTAGAACATTACTGACAGAATGTTTAATTGAATGCTACTTAACATGGAAGTGGGCAAGAAACATAAAACATTAGCATAAAAAAGTGATCAAATTAAAATTTGCAATTTACATTAAGTCTTAATCAGCACTATGATTGTTTGATCTCTTGACAATAAGGTAAATGGGCTTTGAGTGGACGTGTGTATGTGGGCATGTGTATTTGTTTTATTACACTGTGTTTGCAATAAAAATTTAAAATGATGCATCCTTGGATAGTAAGAGCTGATATGCATATAGCACAATATGCCCTCTGACTTTCCCTGATTTGCATCTAGATAGCTTTAATTATGAATAAAAGTCAAGTTACCCGATTGGATGGGATAGTGGAGAATCGATTGGGAAGCGTGAATAATGACAAAACGCACAGCGCCACGTCTTATCACAGCTCGAAAACCATATCAATCTCAATATGTGACACAGCAAATAACCACTCCGTTGCACCACATGGTGAAACACTGTATGCATGATTATTTTTATAACATCTGCAGCAATTCTCTGGCCTTAATGAACGGAGGGAAAGCAATGAAGAAAAAAAAAACAACAACACAAAACAACAACAGCAACAACAACAAAAACAATTGCCTGAGTAATATCCTCCATCTACAATTTCTAGAAGTAGTTACAGAGGAGGCTCCCCCTTTAGCCCTTGACACTGATATAAAATTCTACATTTTCAGCACGATCACACGCATAACCAAACCTATACTTTATTTAAATACTTGAGACAACCTTTCTACTGCCAGTTTGCTTTTGTAATTTGAATGCACATTCATTTGTACAAAGCGTAGTGTTTGTATTGGCTGAAGTGAGGGAGAGATCACCTTAAGCCACACAAAAAGGTAGAAAGAGAAATCTTTAGCCCAATAATCACGAACTCGCGACAGGGACATTGATTTTTGAAGAAAAAAATATCCAAAAGGGAGGAAGTGGATCAAACAAACTACTTGAAATAATGTGCAAGCTATAGGATCCCAATCCAGAGATTCAGAGAGAAAGAAGAACTGCTAAAAGGGTCTGAAAAATCCAGTATGAAAGTCAAGCTGGCAACACTGCATCCAAGTAGATTATAACATTATGCCTATACAAATGAGCTATGTATCCAATAATATCCACCCCAATAAAGGTTTTGTTCCTTCATCAAATCATTGAGAAAATGATTTACAGAGGTGGTTAGCCTCTAATTTGTTAATGTTAAATACAACCTAATCGTAACTATTCACATATAGTAAACATTTCGACAGTTTGCTGTAGAATGTCAACCTATTTTTAATGTCCCATCATCCAGGCTGTGATTGATTGGTTCACTAGAAGTGGTATTGACGAAGGCATCGACTTCATGAAAAGTTAACCATGTTTTAAAAAAAAGGCACTTGATATAAGTAAACAGCCAGCTAATTAAATGCAAACCTTGCTTATGTTATCCCTATTGTCTTCTGTCATAGCATTTCAACTGCAAAACCTTGACTAACAGTTGAACTGGTATCTCTGGGCTCACTGGGCCGCTCTCTCTCCTCTCTGCTGCCAGTGCCTTCAGGTTTACTAGGCTCCGATGATTGACTGGAAACGACACCAAATGAATAATTTGTTATTTTCAAACCTTTGGCCGCATCAACCTCAAGGGACTTCAGCCTCTTCTTTCTCAACTTTTCAGCACCACCTTTACGTTTGACTTTTTGTTTGTCCATCTTTTTCCACTTCACTGTTTATCCAAACGTGTAGAGCTGCAGCTCTCTATCCACCTCACAGAGATGGTAAAGGGCTGGCTCCAGGTAATGTTAGAGTGAACCAAAAGTGGTTGGCTGGGAGCAAGATGCTGACAGACAGGGTTTATTTAAAAATATTGATGGAAATCTGTCATAGCAGAGGAGAGCTTTAACCCTGTGAATGCAGATGATCAGAGATCATTTTTGAATCTACTCAAAGCTCACAAGGTTGTTTGTGGAACAATAACTATGAGTTGGCACTTCACATCAACTTTGGGACACTCAAAGTCACCTTTGACTTGATGTTTTGCATCCAAGAACACTTCATGTTTTCCAATAGCTCCACAAAATTATTGCTGCCCGAGTATGTTCATTTAAATCTTAAAAGTATCTTAAAAAAAATTAAACATACCCCTGTTGATATTTTAGCAGTGTTGAAGCATGAACACATTTCTTAGGTTGGTGACTTTTCAACATGGGGGTGGTAGAAAGAAAGCAGTAGAAATGTAAATTGGTGTAGTGCAGATGGCCCTAAGGAGTGCTTAGTAGATTACACAAATACAAATCGTTTATTGCTAAAAAGTTAGTTAATGAACAGTATTTTATTTTTTTGTTTCCACCCACTTAGACAGAATTAAGCTGAAAATCCTGTTAGCAATGTAAAAGCCAAAGAGGTTGAGCATGGCTCCACAGAACATTACTAAGTACGAACTTAACATGCCAGAGAGAACAAAAAAGAAGAAAATTACAATTTCTCTTGACAGCCTTGAGCAGAAACTCTTAATTAAAAGCGTTTTTTTGTCATCAAATATTTATTATTTTGTAACTTATAATAAAATGGAACAAGAGCCACACTAAAGGCATCTTTAACAGATGAGATGCGATAAATTCATGTTTTAAGCAGGGGTTAAATTGGAATTTGTTGTGTCAGTTGAATGGGGAGATATAGTTATATATAGGGATATAGTTTCATAAACTGTAAAAAAAAAAAAAAAAAAAAAAAAAAAAAAAAATTATATATATATATATATATATATATATATATATAATAAGGTGGGACAGCTCTCTGCTCTGAACAATAAAATGCTAATCAAAGACATTCTAGATACAGATGGCAGTGTGCAAAACTACAGCTGATGACAATCAAATCTCTGTGTAAGTGCACTCTCCTGTGAAGCTTTGGCTCTGCTGCCTGGTAATTAGTCCAGTCCTCGCAATATTATCCATTCTCAAAGATATAATATGATTTATATTGTGGCTTGGCTGAATACATGATGGCTATATTTGCTGAGATGCATCCATATTGCCCAGCATGACCAGCTAATCAACATTTAAATTCAATATTTAATTAATAGTCAATCCACTACTTTGCATCTTGCATTAGTCCAGAGTAGCAACTAAATCATGACTGAGAGACTATATAATCATTGTCTTGTTTTCCTGCTCCTGCTAACAATCAAAAAGTGATCTGCTTACTATATAGCTGTATTACACATTTAGAAACATAAGCAATATGAAAATAAATCAAGAAATGCCTTTGTAAGGCTAGTCACTGTCAAATTTCTCTCTGTGTTGACACCTTTACGTTAAACTTAAAAAAACGTTGTAGAGAGGGTGCTATAATTCTATAAATTGAAGTTCACAGGCCTTAGAGCTATACTTTGTAAAACCATTAACAAACCTAACAAACTTAAAGATCTTTTATAAGAGATCAATTCATTCAGCTTGAAAAACAACCCATGTCTTTTGGATAAAAGCAGTCATTGTTTTGATGATGACAGAAGAGTGTAAACTTACGTGACACCCAGAGAGCCCGGGCCCAATTTAACCTCTGGTTACGGGGGGCTACATGGTGTGCATGCATGCATACACTTAAAATAGCAGCTGAACGTTCATGAGGTGAGAGCACTTGCTTTGAGTCATCACGCAGACTGCTTTATCTTTTCCTGTGTGACCTGAATAAAACACAGGCTTTATTTTCATAAAACGCCTCTTTAATTATAGAGCCCTAAAACCAAAAAGGAACGGCTGTGTGTCCTAGCTCTTGCAGGCAAGACAGCGTGCATCATCTTAAGCCTTTTGAAGTTTGCCATACTTATCTATTGAAATCAGAGGAGGGAATCAAACAAGTTGAACGCGCATCCAAACCACAACATGCAACAAAAGAAAAATCCACACACTGGCTGTCTGCGGAGACAAGAGCCGCATGAATAAAACAAATGATGCATTTAACTTTTTTACTGCAGGCGGTGAGGCTGAAGTGTGGCTGAAGTGAGGCTGAAGTATAGTCTTTTGTATTTCTGTCCATCAGCACTACTATTTACCTCTGTCCTGTTCATATCTATATGACGTACTAAACCATTGTTATACAGTTAGGGGCGGTGTTACACTGCAGGCTACATTTAGAAGGACTTTCTCTTTGTTTTTCTGAGCTATCGTCTTACAGCTATGACTTTTCTCATACAGATGATACACCAATGCCTCTCTGGCACTAACAACCTTCCACTAACAGCACTAATGATGCAAACAGCTTGACACAGACGACTCTGAGGCCATGCCTCCACTTGCAGGCAGAGAAAGTTTTCTCAGCACAGTATTTATGTTTCTGTCCCGGCTGTAGGCTTTTTGACCTCCCAAAAGCCACATTGGGCATTTTGTGAGCAATTTTTCTCTGTCTCTAACTGGGCTGTAGCATCATCGCGAGGGCCTGATTGTATTTTGATTGTTTCCAGCCCACTTCATGAGCGTATGGTGTGCCTGCCAGTCCTGGTGGACTGAATCAGGACATAATGGGTTCATTAAAAATCGCCAAGACTGCTGGCATTGGGAGGAATGATTAGTGAGATAAGCAGGGGATATGAGCTTAATGGAACATGAGGTGACTCACCAAGATTAAAAGCCTTTTCCACATCACTGCCATTTTCCCTCCAATTCAGCAAATCACTTAATTGAAATTCTTTTAATTTTCTTTTTAATTTTCTCCTCAGCCCCCTGGAATTGCAACCCCGAGATGAATGGTAGACTGAGGTATGACTGTGAGACGAATTCAGCGTGTCCATCTTAGAGTCATTTTGTGACACGATTATTAGTCGACTGTGAAACAGTTTTAACAAAGCAAATGTCTCTTTCGAAAATATTAGACTTTGTTACCCATATCAGGGAATACTTACTGTATCTACACAGAATCATATCTTATTCTCTCCTTGCCGCAACATTCAAAGACAAATAAAATTTAAATCAAAGTCAAATTAGAGACAAATATCCACAAATGTTCCCAGTACTGTAGCTGCAGACACATAATAAGCCAAATAATTCCAACGTCAAACATGTCAAGAACCTGCTAACAGCCAGATTTCATGGCGGCACGGACACGGAAATCGGAGGTTGGCTGCTGCCAGTCAAAAATGAGTGTGAGGGCTTTGTACTGTGATACCCTGTCAAGAGCTGTACAGTCCCTGTGGTTTGTAGCATGGGCCTTCAGAGAAGCTGCACAGAGGATGAGAGGAATAAATAAGTCTACTCTGTCAGAAGAAACCACAAAAGCTGTCAGATGACGCAATCCTCTCAGGCCTACAATATGAGTCCCAGCATGCAGCCAGAAAAATAAAAATTATTTGTATGACACGAATTGACGCTACGCTAGCTCAAACCTATTTAGAATCGACTCCTATTGCAAATGGAGATTAATGAATGCCATGTAATGTAATACAGCAGTCTCCTGCTGCACCGTACGTGAACAAGCATAGGCACTCAAACATGTGCATACTGTACATGCAGGCACAGGCCATTTTTAAACCTAACCTTGAAAGATGTCTTAGTTAGCTCCATTAGGAAATCATCTCCCTGTTAAAGCCAGACCGTGAGCTGCCACTGAGCACTCTGTCAGCCGCATGTTTAGACAATAGCACGTCTGAAGCCTCAGTGATGATAGTGATGATGTGACAGGCTGAACTTGGTTATGGTCCAAGCCCCTGGCTGGCTGATGAAGGGAGAGAGGATGAATGGGGTCTTATCAGGTCGTGTTGAGAGAACTCGAACGGAAAAAAAGCTCAAAGGCTTCTAAAGATCTCTCTCAATCTGTCTGTCAGATGAGGATGAAAAGTGCCTGCTGAAGCTACCCAGTGCTCATACTTTAATGTCATTCAGTTTGCATTGACAGCGGCAGACAAAAAGTGGGTAATTATTTCGCATCGTAGTTTTTTTAAACAAGGCTTGTGTAAATTGTTTCTCTGCAGTCTGGAGCCAGCGTTACATAAACAGCGTGCTATGAAAACATCTGAGGATACTTGACGCAAAGAGGATGTGTCAGAGACTGAGCGGAGAACTCTCCTAAACACAGTGTTTTAGAGAGTGAGCAAACTCAAATGTACTCGGTGTGTTCTGAAGGTCACGGCTAAGACAGTACATCTATCTTTATTACATCCCATCTTGTTTCCGGTTTTAAGACATACAAGACAAGGTTATTTAATGACTGAACTACAGCACAGGATGCATCCAGCCTCAGTGTGAGAATAAACTAAACCTCATGCACTATTTCTTAAGTTTACACGAAGAAGCCATTAGACCTGGATGCTTGCAAACAACAGCACAGGTGCTGACAAGGATGTTCACTTCATTGGACATATGGCTGATTACACTTCTCTACTTTGATATTACGGTAGTCACACTATAATGCAGCACTGATAACTGCCTGTATGACAGCATACCAACTTAACAATAGGTTTGTGACTACAGATACAACAGTTACTAATGAATTAATAATTTAAATTCTCAGTATCAGTATGATTATCAGTACAACCAAGATAACTCATTATCCCATGCAGCGGGAGTGGAGTTCTTTGTTCGTTGTACTGAACCTGCATGTCATTCTACTGCCTCAGTGCAGCATTTTCTACCTTACTCCTTTATCTGTTCTTCAAAAAAAAAAAATCACAGTGTACAATAGATACAAAGTGTCTTCAGGAATTCCTATGGGACTTATGTAAATGAATACACATTTAAACATCATTAAAAGCTTCCCCAGTACTCTATTAATTCAGTATATTTTCTTCAAAGACTGCCATTTTCTCAAAGGTTGAAATTCAAAAGGGCCTTTTTAATTCTCTTCAACACAGTTCAGAGGAATTAATCTCATTTAATTTTTTTTTATTTTTTTTGTGACATTTCCAAAATTTGGACAGCTGGATAAAAATTGACCAATGTGCCAGCTCGCATTAATGGCCCCTGGCTATAAGGTAAAGGCATACAATGTTAAACTTACAGCATACATTTTCTGGGTTTTCTAAGTAAGGACAAACGCTGAAAACTCCAGCGTGAAAGTGCTAAAAACTCGACAGACAGACATGTGTGATAATCAATAGTTCCCATTGAAGAATGAATGTCTGCAGCATAACCACATTCTTTGAGAAAATCCTGTCTGCTCAGTTTGAGGTTTGCCCTCTTCAGATGAGAAAGCAGAATTACTGTGCATCAAAAGCAGAAAACGGACCAGATTTGCCAGAATACTGTGGCGCTGTATCCTTCAGATTAGATTTTATGTCCATCAAAGCTTTTATGAAAAACTCTATCTGTGGTATTCACATTACAGAGTGAGAGTGCTTTTCATCCCATAACTGGGAACAAATCTAATCCGATGACTTCATGATGGGGTACATTTTCATTTCAGGCACTCAGGAGAGACTGTTAACAGTGATTAAGAAATAGGCACAAATCCTATTGATTTGTTTCAGTTGAGGAAACAAGCTGGCAATGGACATCAGGTTGTCTACGCCTTGAAAAGGAATTGGGAGAAAGTTTAGGGTGTATCCAAAAAAAAAGATATTTTTATCTTCTTTGTGCAGTTTCTGCAATCCACAGCCTCTGATAAGCATACAGTTTTCATAGACTTTGCTCTACTCCGCTCCGCTCTGGTCCACCTTTTGCTCTGCGACGAAGTCACAAATGTAACACTGTTTTAACTATGCTGGTTGAACAGAGACAGACTCTGGTGTACTGTCAAAGTTCAGCACACAAATAGTAATTCAGTGCTCCAGGCGAGGAGGACACAGCAGCATACTAGGGACCATTCTACAGGAGGACAGCTTCTTAACGGCCTCCACTGAATAAAAAATAGGAAACGGAGTGATAGGAGAGGCTGAGCGCGTCAGACGCTCTCTTTAATATGTCTGGGATAAGGAGGAAGAAACCTTTGTCAGCCTATTAAATGAGAAAGAGGAATTTAGGCAGTTACAAATCGAAGAACCTTGAGTCCTGCACTGCACTGTGCCTGTAATGAGAAAACAGGTGAGTGTACAGGATTTATGTGGACTTGTTTATCGATTTAAAATTGAAATACAATTTATTACTCCATTAAAATATTTCACCCTAAAATATAAGCTCAACAATAAATACTTAGTATAGGTAAGGCTCGCAGTTATTTAGGAAAAAAATGAGCAGAGCAGCTCCACAGTCTTCAATACATTACTGACATAGTAATGCCTAAATTCGATTAGGCTCACACTGATTAGGGTCCAGAGAGGGAAACCCAGCAATATGGAATCCACCAGTGCAAACAACTGAAATAAACAGCATTACGGAGGAGCAGAGAGGCAATATCAGAGATTGCCCTGAGAGAGTGTAATGGAAAAGGACTTGTTCTGTCACAGCCTCTCATGGTGATAGAATGCCACATGCTCCCTTCTGACAGTGTGATATTGGCTTGGCACGAGCTTGATGAATGTATCAGCCATAAGTCAGACAAAACCCTGCCCTTCCTGGAACAGCACCTTCTAAGATGTTTATGCCGGGGTATAGAGACAGACATTGTGTAATAGGAATGGGACCATTGTCTGAAATAGGTTTATGGAAAGCGGGCAGGCCCAATTCCAATGCCAGCTATTATTTCAAATAGAATGTTATTACTCTTTGAGGTTAGATGCATTGCTGCTTGAAAAATAAGATGGGCATTTTGCTGGGGTGACTTTACAGAACCTCTTGAGATAATGGACCGTAACTTCCTGGTGCTCAGTTGTGGCAGGAGGTGAGGGGAAAGAAAAGGAGGGGAGGATGGACGATGAGAAGATGAGAGGATGAGGGGTGACCTTTCCCCGGGCAGGTGATGACCCATCCCAGACCACCTGGCTTCCTGCCAGGGTCAAGCAATTAATGCTGCCCTCCTTTGATTACTTCAGACAGCCTGGGGATACAACAGGCTAGCAGATAGTGTCCGGTCCGGGAAACGTTGCACAAGGCAAAGAGGAGACAGGTCTGACGAAGGTTCAAGCTTGGGTCACATTGTTAACATACACAGCCACTATAAACATCAGAAAAAGTAAGCCGCTTTGCTTAATTATTTTTGCATTTGCATAGTAATGCGACGTAAACACACTTGGCTGTCCCCAGGCCTTGTCACTCCTGTCTACAGCTTCAGCAACCTGAGCTCATCTGTACAGTTAATAATACAATTCGCTGAGATTAAAAAAAGAGTCTTAAAAACTTTCCAGACAGCGGGTGATATCATGAGACGTACTGAGGATGTGTTTTTTTTTTTTTGGTTTGTTTTTTTTACACAAGGTTAGACTGAGCGAAAAAAAAGAGCAGAGAAGTTATACACTAAAGCATCTGCTATCCAAATTCTAACCCTGCATCCTTCACACACGGAGTGCCTCCTGTTATATCCATCACCCTCCTCTACCATGTAGCTGACCTCAGTGCCCAGCCTTATCTCTGAAGCCCTGTTGAGTTACATGCACCACTCCTACTGTGCTAGCCTTGCTGCCTGTGTCCCACAGAGACAGACGCCCTTGTCAATCATCACTGTGAAGATCATTTGTCAGTGCAGGTAACAGTCAAACAATGATGTAATTTAAAGGCCTTCCTAGACGTAGCCATGGTAAAGTGAGCGCTGCGAGAGATGTTCTGGCTTATTTCTGGCTATAATCACACCTACTAATGATGAACACTTGCTTGTGGCTTTAAACATCTCTCTTCCTGCAGCTCAATAGAAAGCTCAATTCAAAAAGGCAAACTGCATGGGGGATTAGCTCTTCAGAACTCAGCATGACTTGAACTGAACCACAGCTTCAACCTTTAAGAGAACTTTGAAGAGCATTTATATCCTTTTATGGTTCACCAAATCAATTGGGCATCACTGGAAATATGAGCATCGTCATCTCATCTCGAATAGCTTTCAGCGTACTGCGTGATAGCTTATCCTATGGTTTGATGTAGATTCATGAATGGAATTTCTAGGGGAAGGCAGGCAAGTGACTCAGAGCGTAAGCAAAATGTTTGTGTGTCTGTAAAAATCGACTCGAATGGGACATGAATGACATGATATATGCAAACACTAGAGCCGCTTTCACCCCTCTCGCTGTGGCAACCCTTACTTCTAAATACAACCTTGGGCAAAAAAATGCCCTGATCAAGTAATTTATGCTTAGAAATAAAACATTGACTTTCAAATGCACCACCGCCCGAAGCCAGGCTTTGAGGCTGATTTGATCCCCCTTTGAGATGGAGAGAGATACGGCCCATTCCCCCTAATCACATGCCAGAGACCGTGCAATCACACAGCAACAGCTAAAGTAATCACCACGGTGGTCTCCACCCCCTCCTCCCTGAAATGCGCCTCAACCCTTCAACATTGGTAGCACCGGGAAGTCCTGAATATGTGCTCCACATACAGAAACAGACACATCCTGAAGCCTGTAACACTGTAGCCCAATATTCACAGTGTAAGCAAGTTTGTTGATGGGGTGGCTGATAACCAACTGTGTATAGTGAAAGAGACCGCCACTGCATGAATAGTGACCTCATGCAGCTATATTTGAACAGGAAGGTCGAGCATTTTGTTGCTGCTTAATGTAGGTATTGCTTTTCATCATGCTATAGTGCATTAGTGCATACACGTTGTTAAATGGTAGACGTAACCAATCTTCAGCTTATGTTTGAACCATTTTTTCCAAGTAAAACTTGGAAGAATGCTGAATTAGAATGCTGGGACTGTATTCAACCTCTCATTCATTTTGCAGGTGCCAGACAGTTTTTGTTTGTGGAAAATAATACACTGGCCGGGAAACAAGACAGCATGGGAGTCTGATGACTGTGTAAAGTTAACATGCAGCAAACATTTTACCTAACAAGCTTGTTGACCATCTTTTTCTGGTCACTAAACTAAACAATAAATGGACTTCTGCTGATTTGGTAATCACGTTGCTGACTGTGTGAAGGTGTCTTAGCATAATTACTAGGCCTAATAAATGGCAAAATATTTCACAACACAGTAGCACTCTTGAGACTTGCCAGCACCTTATTGCTTAAATATGACATATTTATAATTTCTGTAAATTATTTTTCAGATTGTGAAAAGCTAAACTTACAATCATTCAACAAGGGATTAAGTTAACTTGTGACTTAAGCCAAAACCCCACGAGCACGTCTCCGTCATTTTACTGTTGTGGCGCTGTTTTGGTCTGTTCACCACGTGACTTCAGATGCCAGCAGAAGCTTTTCAGCATTTTTCCTTGGTTTATGTGCTTCTAAATATGTAACATGCTACGTAATTAAATTACCGTCAGCGGTTTGCACAGGGTGTTTTATTTTGAAAATCGGCAGGATTCTCTATGCTGTGTGTCTGACTTCCGGCCAGCTCGAGCTGCTCTGTGCAGATTGACATACACTGCTCGGGGCATCGCTCAAAAATGAAACAGCTGTGTATTCTCAACAGCAGAGCAGAGACCCGCGTCTGGGAAGCCTCTGAAAAGGACTGCAGCGCTCATGATTGGGTTTGAAACACTGACTAAAACAGACGCGATTAGCTCTAGGTGCTGCGATGCACGTGGAACACGTCGCATACATGCCCAGTGGAACTTGGCTCTAAGATGTTTGAAAATTGATACACGTTTCAGATGTGACAAAATGCTATTGAAAACCAGCTCTATATTCTCGTATATGAAAGACACTTGTCTGTACCTGTACCTATTCGCTTCACAAACAACTGTGAAAGTTTTTATTTTGTTGTACCCTTCAATAAGCAGTTCATTACACTTGTGGATGTTAACCAAGGTTGTTTGTGTGTCCTAGACTTTATGGCTCAGTATCTGCACAAGTGAGTGAGAGGACAGTGGAGTGGTCATAATGTTTTTCATCCACTATCTGTTTCTGCAGGCCATAGATAGACTACATAATTAATGGCTTTGATGAGCGTTCTTGTGACAAGGGTTTTTTTTTTTCTTTTATATTGTCTGAACTTGCAGCAGCCTTAAAATTAGCTTACTGGGTCATGTATTGTACCTAAAAGAGCACACTCATACACACATGCAATACCTACACAGTAAAAAGCCTCCATGCTTTAGTGTGGGGTGCCGCAGTGTAAAATTGTGTTCGAACAGAGTGAATGAGCTAGTTGGAGTTTGATGAGTCTCCTGTCCTCTTCTGAACCAATTGCTCGACCCACTCCTGCTTTATCAGGGTGTGCCAGCCTACCATTATCTGTGCTACACTAAATCAATTAGCATGTCATTAAGATAACTTGTTCCAGCACAGTAACCATTGAGGTGGGACTACAGTATCTGCACAGACAAGAGAGAGCTGAGCTCAGAGGGCATCATATCTCAGTGCTCATATGTAAGAATAAAGTGGGCTGTATTTATTGGGGGGCTCAGTGCATGTGTACAGGAGCGCCTGGGTATTAGCCCCTAACAATAAACATCATCACAAAAAAAAAACAAGGTCCAGCAACCTACATTACCAATAAAGAGAAATTATGCATACCTGATTTTTTAGGCTGTTTGTTACTTGTTTGTTGGCTCTGTAATTATCAATAACAGCCATAGAAATTACATTTAATGCTTGATTTTACTGCCCTACCTTGTTATCACAAACAGCTTTTCAATTATTTACTTATTTCCGAGAGAGATGTAATCCTGTGAGAACGGTTGTGTTCATTCCTTTATTAATTCTTGTCTTCTAAGTAGGGACAGAGCATTAACAGAATATTTGATTTAGACTCAAAGTCACCTTACATCAGAGAATAAGGTGATCACTCTGCAATTACTAGGAGTAAAGCAACACCTTGGTCTTTGGACAAGATAGTGAGATGATAGGCCTAATCCCCATTCGTGCAGAGAGGATTTCTGTCTGAAGGCAAGAGCTCAATCAAACCTTTCAGATAAACACTGGAAATACTGAAGCATTTGCTGCTCATGATACACTTTTCCTTTATCAGTGACAGCACAAGCGCTTAATCATAACTACTTTTCCATCCGCAGATAACATAATGTGTGAAAAGTAAAACATTTCGGAAATAACTTTCACTGCTGCCAATTCAGAAATTGGATCCATATCATCTTAAATCTATTTAAACACTGAAACTGGTAGTATTTAACGATACCAACCTGAGGTCAGGGGAATCAAAGAGCACACATCATATTATCCAGAGTGAGCCAGATAATAAAATCCTCAGATCATAAAAGCCATAAAATCCCCATTCTACTTCCTTGGGCCAAATGGCTGCCACTAATGTATTAGACTACATGGCATGCATTAACACTGGTGCCAGAGAAGTAATTCTCTGACAGAGAAAACTAATAAGGCATTCACACACTCTCTCTAAAGTATTTCTATAGCTAAATCTGCAGGTGTTTCAAAGAAAGGCTGAAGAGAGAATAACAGTAGTTTCAGGTCAAACTGTGTGTCTCCATCCACACGAGACAGTACAGTATGTGGATGCACAGTTGAGTGTTTAGTCATGCTTACAGCTCCTGATCGGGCCTTATCTCCCTGATGCTCTCAGTCACAGCAAACGTTTCAAAGGGGCTAGACACTGACTTCAAAAGCCCAGCGCTGGCTTTGAACATCATGCCAGTTGCACAAACCATCAGTGGCACATCGGCATCCTTGAGGCATGCGTGGAGCAAATTTGTGCCTCCCTCGGCTCCAGATGCGACACTTGGCAAAGTCTTTTCACTGGTTACTAGACAATAAAAACACCACGAAGACGTAATGCAGCAGCAGAGAGCTAAAGTTATGCCACACTTAGCGTTGGCTTTAAGTTCTCAAAGTGGTTTCTTTCATCACTCTGCGCTGAACTTACTGGGTCCACACTCTAAATGGGTATCGACTACTGTACTGGATAATAACATTTACATTGTCATTTTAACACAGATAAAGCTGTTATTTTTGTTAGCTTGCTTTTCATTAATATTTTTATTGATTTTTTGACATTTAAGAAAGATAACGATAACACTACTAATAAAAATGCATAAATAAATGAAGGAAGAAGCTTCTAGTCATCAATAGATTGGATAACAGTCACAGCTGCATTACAAATTTATCTGTAAATTAATCCTTATTTTAAGCAGAAATGTCAAAGATCCACTCTCTCCTGCTTCTCAAATTGGCATTTTATTTTACTATATTCTGATTCTCATAGAATAAACAATTGCTTGATCAATCAATCGATTAACTGACAGTCGTATTGGTCTCTGTTTTACTAAAGACATACAAAAGATATTTCTATGGATCCTTTTACCAGACTACATTCCTCAGCCTGAAAATCAGTCTTTAGGCCCTCTCAGCGTCCATGTAGTCCAACTACTCAGATTTTGGTTTGTCCTTCAGAGCTGAAGCCTCAATTGGTATAGTACTTGTTAAAGTTTGCAGCCGTCCATTCAAAGATGGGATTCAAGTTGCAGTGCAATAGAACATGCAGTAAATCGAGAATTCTGTAATAACTCATCATTCATGCCCGGCACACATCTCAGCCCCCAGCCGATACGAGCATTTACAGATTTTCTGATTTTGTCCATGAACCTCAGACTATATATCATGTATATGAGGCTACATATGCCAAGACATGAGAAGGATGTTCAGATATATATTTCCAGTCTCTTGTGCCCAACTTCCATGTTGCTATCAAAACCTTACATGCATTATCACGTTTCAGCCTTTTAGAGAGACTAACGATAGAACCCCTCCATTGAAAACACACGGTCTGGGCTAATGGAGCAGGGGCTAGCTGCTTTACTCTGCATTCTCTTTGTGTTCTTCAAGGCCATTCGTCATCATTTTAAACACAACATATTGTAAAGTAGGTGATAAACAAGCCCAAGGAGCACATATGTATGTCCGCTTGCCATGCCTGTTAGATAAAGCTGGTCACAATACTCAAAGATGTAATTCATATTTTCGAAAGATGAACCACACAATATAGCCATGATAACGGCAACCATCCATCTTATTCAATGACAATGAATGCCTCAATATTGTCATGTTATAGCTCCATCTGCCAAAAACCCAGACAGCCTCCTACACTGACACCCATTCACACAGAAAAACACCTCATACAAAACATACACTGCACTGTATTTATACCGAATATCCACTTGACATTTGTCACAAATCACTATGGAGTCTGGCTTGAAATGGGATGTATTATCAGGTGTCTTAAATGACAAAAGCTACTAAGGTAAATAGATCAGTCACAGAAAAGGGAAAAGGGGTGTAAACACCTGTTTTGGGAGCATCATCAGCACAGTAGAGTGCTTAATACTAAAGCCCAAACCAGAATGATGTTGAAAGGTGAAATCTCTACACATCAATTTTGTCCTGAGAGGCACAGCGCAGCAGAGCTTATTACAGACTCCCAATCTGTCTCAAGTGTTCAGACTGTGTCAGTAATGCTGGGCTGCTGGGTCCTTGAAAAGCTTCATTAAAAAGCTTGGCCATCCAGAGCACATCCGTGGCAGCCAAATAAAGTGTCAGACCACATTTTTCATCTGCAGATTAAACCTATGTAAGCCTGAATTAAACCAAATTAGATTTGAAAATGAGAAATAAACCAATGCCAGATGAGTGGAGGGTGTGTGTGTGTGTGTGTGTGTGTGTGTGTGTGTGCTGCGAGCCAGGGGAAAACTGCTCCAGTACCATATGGAGAATTGGTTTTGTTGGAGTGTCACTGCCTCTGTGTTTGCAACCCCTTATGCATTTTTGAAGAGATTAGAGCCTTCTGGTCAGTTGTTCACATATATCCACATATTCATATTATTAGTTTAGATACAGGGAAGCAGAGGCTGACCTCCATTATTCTTTCATCTATTGTGATCTAAAGGATCATTCCTGCACTCAAGTCTCTCTAGATTAAAGGATCTGCTCTCCCTGACCACGGCAAGGCTGTTTATTCTTTCACAATGGAAGTCTAGGTGCTTTTAAGAGTGAATTTCATGCTGGCATTGGGGCCCTTTGTGTGCTGGTGAGTGCATCAGGGCTACAGTGTGCTGGCCTGGGAGATAAACTCACTGCTAATCAATCACGCACTGTCTTTTTTTATTCTGTCCTCTCTCCCTGTGTTGCTCGCACACACATACACACTCTGTGAACACAAAGTCTAATGCTATTTGATGTAACAGTGTCCTCAGACCTCAGCCCCTTGTGTACACATTTCAATCTGTGGACAATTACAGCCCAGTAGCTGTGTGTGTGTGACTACAACCTGCAAGATTCACATATATCTCAACTGGATATGATATATTTTACTTCATCAAAGTACAGTACATTAAAGTACAGACAATAAAAGTACTCATTATGCAGATCGGCTCATTTCAGATTAATACACTTGGTCCTGGCAGGTTGCCTCACCTGGCTACCAAGTCACTTAGAATTTGTGAGGACCAGCAGAATACAATTGTTAAATTAAAACAAATCTTATAAACATAATTATTCTTGGATTAATGGATACATCACTTTAATGTTGTATTGTAAAGATTCTTTTTATACTGATGACTGACTATTTATACTGACAAATGGCTTGTGAATTTGTCCTGAGAACCAATAAAGTCTTATATACCTACAGTAATATATAATATGTATAATGTAGTGGTATAAAAAGCTTCTTGAGTAAATGTACTTAATTACTTTTCACCACTGTGAGTAACACAGCATGCACGCACATAAACAACTGGATACACAGACAATGCTATCAAGTGTGTGTTACGGTGGGGGCTGTGGCCTGTACTCTGCCACCCCAGTGTGTTAGATCCTCAGCCAGCCCATTGTCCTGAAATTCAGCCACAATGGCACAGTATCTTCCCCAAAGCAGAGCCCTTATCATGGCCCTGAAATGACTCGTCTCTGTGGACGCCCACAACACAGGCTCCTCTGGGCTGGGTGCACAGAGCTGGAGATGAGCAAGCGGAGCAATCTAGTCCTATTGTTCCATGCAGGATAAACTGGGATTCAAACCTTTCATTCTCACTCTATCTTTGAAAAAGCAGTGTGCAATCTGTGATATGAGCTATGACCAATGCTGAACTTCTCTGAGCCTTCTGATAGTATAGCGTACAACATCTCATCATTGCGTGACTGCATTTGAAGAGAGATTGGGAAAACAAACAAAACAACAAACAGCACATTCAGTGCTTTGATTCACAATGTCTTTATTGACTGTAAGCTCCATATAAGACATGCAGCAAGCTACTGTCAGCTCATATTTTTCATATGAGCTGACACAAAGCCTGAAACTGAGTCATGTCAGTTATCAATCAGGTTGACACTGGGTGTGTCAATCTCATAAAGGCTGCAGTGATGAATTGCATTTCTAAATGAATCAGTCAAAGCAGGAGGCATTTAAGATAACATTTAATGTTCAACAAAACAGCTATCACTGACTTGCCGTTACTTCCATTAGAAATGTATTTAAATATTTAAAAACTAAACTGGCACAATTACTTGGGAAAAGGATTTTTTATGTATAATTTTTGAAAATCTGTTTTGGGATGCACTGAGAGTAACTCAACACCAAGAAACAGTGAAAGAATTGAAATTTGAGGAAAGACCTCTTGATTCAGAGCATGTTGTTCTGTGGTTTGATCGGAAGACTTTCCAATGTAAGAGAAATACTGCTGTGCTGCTGGGTAAAATGTATCTCTTTATTCTCTCTGATCTCGTTAAAAGATTACTCACTCTTGGTCTAGTTAGAGTTGAGGATCCACGGCTTGTGCTCCTGGAGCTTTGCCAAGCAGCGTTGAGGGAAACCTCTGTAGACATCTACCCCTCTCTCCGTATATTGTAATATTTTCCACTTGATCTTCCCACACCAGATATAGCTATCAGTCAATACATCACAAAACTGTCTCTTATGTGCAACAGAGCAGCCTCTGTACGGCAAGTAGCGGTCTTGAATGTGGAACAACACAACCACAAAAGTCAGCCGTGCACATTAGATCGTTATTTACAGTCGGCAATAAGCTATATAAAACCTTCTTTATGCCAGAGTGTTGATGGATTCCCCAAGTGCATGTTACAGCAATCATCAGGCAGAGAACAAGTGGCGCAAACATAGCACATCAACTGCAAAGTAATCCAGCAGCTCGGAATCATTTGGCTGCCTGTTCACAACATCCATAACACCAGCTGAGGGATGTTGTAGCACATCAAGCTGTGAGCTTTATAAAACACCTCAATCCGCAGTGACAGATATAAACAGTGCCACAGTAAACAGAGATGACCCCTGAAGGTTACCATCACTCACTGACTCACAAACTGATAAATGCTCTGTACAGCCTCCTGACAACTGGACACAATACTAATGTCATGAACTTTTGATGAAAATATATCGAGGTGATAAATACCCTTTTAATGCATGTCACATTTGCTAATGCTGCTTAAAAGCCTAGTGTAACTACCAAATGATTGCTTGAATTACATACTACAATTACATCATTCACCAGGTTCAGAGCAATACATGATAATCACTTCTAATCTCATATCAAGGCCATTTAGAAATCAGTATGACGTAGTAGCTTTGTAAACTAGCACCCCAGTGTTTGTTTTTCTCACTGTCTGGATAATAAGGCAGTAATGTCGGCTTCTCTGTGGTAAAGATCCTTACACCAGCGTGTAACTCAATCTTCAGCAGAAGAGTCTTTGAAATTAAAATGCCCACATCCAGTTCCATTTCCCACAGAGGGGATGGGTATATTATGTCTCTTTGTGATGGTCATTTCAAATGATGACTATTTTGCTTTTCATCTACTGACTAAAATTGAAGATAACAATATGTTTGTGAGATCATACCATTCTTCATGCTTTCAAGATGGCTGTGTTTATGTGTGTTTTCTACAAAATACACTGGGGGTGTTATGATTATCAGATCGTAAATGACCAGAAGTATTTCCAGACGATTTGAGCTTCGGAAGGCATAATTATAATACATCTAATGCAAAAACTAGATTCAGTTTCAGATTATTTCATCTGATGTGTTTATGTTCTTCTGGGTTTAATAGCTCTCTCCAGCATAGATCAATTAAACAGTCAACAGACCATTTAAGACCTGATTAGTCTCAGACTGGCTTTTAATTTGATATGCATGCAGACCACAAACTAAAGGGCTGCTCAAGCGAGGAAGGTGGATAAGATATCTGCCTGATACAGCGACGCATGAGCATTAGTGGTCTGTGTTATTGCGTTGGTCCAATCATCTTCACTCATAACAAATCAACAAAAGCATGAAATAGACAGTGCCTGCACGAATGGATAGTCGGTTTCAGATTGACAGCTATTTGTTTGGATATTCATTACCCTGGCATGTCCTACCTTATCAGGATTCTCTTCGATCCAGCTCTTTACTGTGTTCAGGGCGATGTCAGCTGCAGGCTCATTGGGAAAGCCTAGGAAAGGAAAAAACAGTGTCAATACCAGTTGTATCCAACATGCAGATGCAAGAGGGATACAAAAACAGACAGGCGAACAGACAGACAAACCGATATCTCCACAGGTAACAGCATTTCTCCTAAATCAATGGAGAGGAGCACAAGCTGCTTGTCTCTGGTAGATGAAACCAGATGTCTGACGCAAGTTACCAGATGCACAGTGCTGGGAAAACACATACACATGCAGACATATTTCAAGGGGAAAAGCTGTAGGTAGAAACTACGTATATATTCATCTGTAATTAATGTTTTGTCTTTATAGAGAAAATTATACTTAGATTTGTGATCATTAACATTTGCAGTTTGCCAGAATAAACATGTTGTAAAGCTAGTGTGGCTAAGAAGCAATATGGATAACTACTGTATTAATCACAACATTTGTGCCTGCTCAGGAACCCTAACACTACGTTAATACAAAGAATCGTTCACAAACACACAGATCGCAATTTGATTAATTTTTAAGCCCAGCTAAGAGAAGACTCTGCTGGATGCTGATCATTTGCTGCCATTGTAAAGACCCAACATTTAGAGTTAGTTTAGAGCTATTGATTATAAAGCCCTTGGGCCAGCCTTGCGACAACTGAAGAGTATATATGCCATTACTAAAAGCCACAATCTGCTACTCTGTCACAGACTAGTGTTTCACTTGTCTTCACCTCAAAGTGATTATATTTGGGTTTGTTCTTCTGGGCTTTTCAAAAAAAAAAAAAACTGAAATAAGGATTTTATTCTGAAGCCTCTGTACAAATCCTAGAGCCACTCTGAAGTTGCCTTGGATGTGGCACTCTATGACCTATGCAAAGTTAAGACCAAAGGCCACCAAACAAATATGGCCCATTTATTCAGTCATGAGTGACCCAGCTTAGGATTTAAAACTAGACACTTTCCCGTGTCATAACCCCTGACCTCCATAAGAGACCACAGGATGCACCAAGCACTGTCTTCCTCTAACGACATAGGTCAAGACCTCAATTTCAACCCACATCAACTGATACTAGGGCCAGGCCACAAATGTAACCTGTTGGTTATTGCATGGGTCACACTCTCAAATATTTTTCTTTTCCTGGATCATCGCCATGGCTACAACATTCTGTGACCTATGAAACAGGCTTACAAGTACTGCAATGACCTCTACCCTTTAAGTCGGATGTAAAAAAAAAAAAGAAAAATGAAAGGCCACAAAGATCCAGCGTTACATTTCCTAAATTCTCACTGAGACCACCTGCTGTCAATGCCTCTCAATAACTACTATGCTGTAAATACTCTAAATCAACTGCCTTGACAGCCAAGATATAATCTATGTATTATTCCCACCACTTTCACCTATCTGACTACTGTTGATGTGTCGCTCTTTTTTTTCTGATTTTCCTCTCCTCCCCCTTCTCTGCCGGACTGACAGGAGTGGGTGAGTTGCGCTGAGAAGAGGAAAAAGAGCTGAAGTGCTGCTGAGCCTCAGCTGAGCTCCTGTTCGAGCGAGATGTGAGCTGCATACCAGCCAGCAGTGACAGCCAGACTGCTTCTATGGCTCTGTTAGGTACTGTCTGCAGACAGTGCACGGCCCGTTCACACCTTCTGCCCTTCAAAAGCTGCCCCCAGAGCTGTGTGCTCAGAACCTAATCCAGCATGCCAAATCAGTTTGCAGGTCACCTGACTGTCTCCCAAACACACTTAACCTTTTCAACGATATCACTTTGTCTGGTGATGTTTCCTTTTTGAAATCCATTTCCACACATATTCAGGTGTACCGACACTCCAGCTCACACATCAGGTAACGTAGGCAAACAGATGTGCGGAAGATGAGAAAGCTGAGAAAAATAGATTCCCGGAGATAGGAACAGCTGTTTAAGGGGAGCACACACAGTGGTGGAGGTGTCAGAAAAGTAAGCACATAAACAGATTAAATAAATTAGTAAATACTTAGAAGAAGTAAGAAGCCACCTTTGTTCTCTTACTATGTCACCTCAAGCTAAAAACAGGTCTTATTCGTGATAATAGGACATTGTGGTCATTGTGGTCCCCGGCAGTGGGTGGATGGTATTGAGTACATTTAATCTATTCAGTGTGGAGTTTCTACAAATGCTCTATTGATTTGAGAGCTATACCTATTAATCATAACAGAGCTCAAAAGGAGAAAGAAAGAAAGAAAGAAAGAAAGAAAGAAAGAAAGAAAGAAAGAAAAAGGTGAAAAGAGGTGAGCTATAAAAACAGTGAAAAATACATCAACAAAGTGGAAGTATACAAATACAAACATTGGAAAAGAGATGACAGAATGATTGTTAGATGGAAGGCTGGAAAAAGGGGTCAGTGCAGCTGGGGGCAGACTGCCAGAAGAACTTTACTCAGCAGCAACATCATCGGCCCAAGGTCAACAGCAGCAGTTTGAGTGCATCGGCAGCTCTCTCTCATCATTTGTCTTCTTCACAGTATCTACTACCCTTACCTCTCCTCACCTCTCCTTTCTTCAGCTTCAGCTTGACCAAGTATGTTCACATGCCGAAAGTCGCATCCAATGAAATGGCCTCAATCATCACTTCTTTCACCTCTCTTAGCCATAGGATTCACTATGGGTAGAACTGTTGGCAAAATCCACTTACTGGTGTTATAAATGATGTTCAGAGAAGGATTGAGTGAGCTGACTCTTTTATATGCTCAAGTGCACACAAAATGAACAAGTTCAGTGTTTTACTTCTACACCTTCTCCACTCAACACCTCCTCATTCTCTTTTGCTCCATTTGCTGTGTGGAGGGTTCAGTGAAAGCTAATCTGTCAGGAGGTGGAGAGCTGGCGTCAGGCGCAGTGATGGTGGGCCCTCCAGGGTCCCTGCGCTGCTTGGCTCGGCTCGTCTCGCTCTATGCTGGGAATATGGCCGGCTCAGGGAGATTTGTCTTAGTGAGGTGCACTGATGGGATATGTGCAGCGCAGCGCCACTGATGAGGACTCAGGTGGTGCAGTGTTATTTCTGCTGAAGGCTCCTCTACTTCATCACCAGAGCAGAGCAGAGCATCCAGACAGAGAGGGGGAGAGAAACTATGGCACGTGCCCTGTGAACAAAGGGTTACAGTGGAACACCGTGCTTTTGCATAGTAAATCCAATAATGTGGACGGTGACCACTACAAAAGTGGACTTTTGACGAGCGAGAGTTAAGTTAGATAATCACTGAATCTGACCTGAGAAGACTGCAAGGCAGGTTATTCCAGGTAATTCCAATTATTTGATCTATTTCAACTAATTAAAACATTAAAAAGCATGATCAATTTATATGGGAAAGATGACTTCACTTTTCCTTTAAATGAAAGGTACATTTTCATCAATGTCTCCACATCAGTCCTGTACGTTATGCCAAAGGGAAGATTCATCTTAAAACAGAATTCACATATTTTATTCTTGTGATCTTCAGCGTGTAGGACCTTTGTTAATATGAAGAAAAAGAGTGCACTCTAATCTCTGATGCAACCAGGAGACAGAGTATCTGGCCCCTCTCTTAGGCACATGTAAAACACCTTCATGAACACTTGTACAGGAGCCTTGGTGACTTTTAAGAAATATGGTAGAAACCAAAGGAAAAGCACTGCTTTAGATGTTCAAGCTCAAAAATACTCGGGTAGTTACTCCGTTCTTAATGAAACAGCTTTTATTTTACATCACAGACAACTCGGCCTTGACTCTGAAAGTTGGAAAGAAAAGTCTATGTTCAAAAATATCCACTGAACTGGAACGAAGGGAAAATAATATGAATGTACACACTGCCTGAGGGGGGGATTTTTGCTTTAAGAACAAGCAAGCCATTGCTCTCTTTTGCCAGCATGGCAACTCTTTCATATCCTAAATTTACAGAGTTAACTTTCACAACAAACTTGTGTACCTAAGGTGTTTTCTCTAGTGAGGAGGAGTGAGAAGTAGCTGCATTACCCGATAAAGCAAGTGGAGGTAAATCAACAAGTTGAATACATGTCTGTGCTATGATACATTCCCATTCTTTGTTTGCAAATATATGGGTAGGCTCTAGGCACATACTGCAGACCACACCAGTTTTGTTTTTCCTGAGTGAGCTTATAATGTAACAAGGATACCACAACCTGCTGTTATTTCAGGGCTTTATAATTTCTAGTGTCGTTCTTTATTTATGTTTTTTTTTTTTTTGAGGACATACAGATTTTTGTGTACATCTATGTGGCCCAAGTTTGATACACACATGCTGACTGAATTCCTGAAGAAAAAAACAAACAAAAAAAAAAACAAAAAACAAAGTACAGCTTTTCACCCCTTGAGGCAAGAATCGTATTGTTGGTCCCACTCTGCTTTCCCTCAGTTGTACTTGGTCAAGTTCACATCTCAACACTCGTCATTCATTTTGATGAGCTGTCTACCTTGAAGCAGCATATAGCCTGAGGCTGAGGTATATCTGGCACTGGTAAATTCACCACAGTTGTTGAAATGGTAGAAAACATAGGAAATCTGCTATAGAAAACAAAATAACAAAAACATAAAATGCCAAAGTTTATCTGGTTTTGAAAGGTCTTTAACAACATGTCTTTAATAAAATGTTTTTATAAAGAAATATTTTGTATGTAGCATTTTTTTTTCTCATGATAAATAAAGTAGGGCACAGAGAACCTGACCGCTGCCTCTTGAAACCCTTGCTAGACAGACAGGTAGGTTGGAATCATTCAAAAACAATACATTACAAAGTGGATTAGCTGATTGTGGTTTGGGGAGCGAGAGGAAATCATTAAGTGCAGCACAGTTGAGGGCTGCTCTAGTTGAGGGCAGTAGTCCTGTGTGTTCATCTGGAAAGGGAGGGGGTGGGGGAAGAAGGTTGTCACCCCATCAGGGCCCAGAGGAGAGGTGAGGTGACCCGGGGTGGAGGACAGAGTAGCGCCCCAGGACTCTAGACGCCAAAGCGTGGGTGTCAAATGGCCCGGAGCTCCTCTCTACACTAACACTGGGACACGGCAGGGCTGTGACCATGACCGACTTTGCAGCCCACAGAAGGAGACAGAGACAAAGAGGGATGGGAGGGTGCTATGTGAGGAAGACAGGCAGAAAAAGAGGTAGGAAGAAAGAGAGCAGCCTCCGTGGCACAACAGATGATGACCTTCCTTGGAAACATTCCATATAGGTGATGCCACGCTTTGTCCTACATGCTAAAATTAACACCTGACATTTCGCTTTTTAAAAACATCCTGAGGAGTGTATGATATGCAAAAGTTTAATGCTCAACCAAGTTTCTCAAAGGCCTAAATCTATTGTCCTGTGGGTGGGAAGTATTTTTACATTTGGCTTATCATCCATGAAAATGGTAGAGCAAGGCTAGTGTTGAGTACAATGCACACTGTGTGACTCAGTTAAATGGGCTACGAAGCTCCCGTTCCCTCTGAGCACACACTCTGCTACCCACTGATACAGCACGTTGCTCCTGTGTACCTTGAATTTCCTAACCCAGCTGGGCTAAGCTCCCTGTAGTAAACCCTAGATTTTAAAAGAAGGGGGAACTCGCCCAGGACATCTCTGGCAAGCTAGCAGGAAGCCATCACTGCTGAGAGATAAGGTGTCATGAATGTCTCCAACCTTCCTTAATCCTAGACTGGGATGAAGAGGAGAAGCCAGTGCATGATGCTAGCTAGAGGAAAAAAATTCTTTGCTGCTTGCCACCTTTGATCTGGACAGTACAATTGAATGGCAGCGTGGACATAGCAGTTGAGCTTGGGTGGATTACATCCGCATATCTCCCCCGGCCACCAGTCAAAGCTGAAAACTCCCCTATCAACAATCCTCAGACCAGTCACAGAGACAGATGAGCCAAAGGTGGTGGAGGAGCTGTAAACAGGAAGATATTTGTCCTAAGAAGTGGGTCTCTGATTGTTTTGATAGGGTTATAAATGCATGTGTAGGATGGCGTCTGTCAGGTTAGTAGTAGAGTTAATGTTCATGTCCTTGCTTTTTCGCATTGAGCCAGTAAGCCGTCTGCTGTGTGCTAAGATTGATCTTAGCAGGTGCCTCCTAAAGTGTACAGCTCATTACAAGGCTGTTGGAAAGTGCTCTTTCAGCTTAGATATGATCTCCACAAGGCTAAATTGTTCACAATGCATCTTGAAATGGGATTTTTATGTATGTGGCTTTGCTTGAGCAAGTATCTGTGCCTGTGTGTGAGAACGCATATCCGTGTCTATGTGTAAGAATGACGTGTGAGAAAAAGGACTACAAGAGACAAGGGAATGTATGCGTGGGAAGACAGCAGAGAAAGGGATACAAAAAGCGAATATGACCTCTCTAAGTCTAGGTATTTGGACTCTTGGCACTGATCTTGTGAGACATTGAGAGGTGTCTCCTCCTTGGAAGGAATAATCCATTTAAACCTGGGTCGCATGGCTGTGATTGATGTGCAAACAGGAGCAGCACTTAATAACCTCTATCATGCTGGGTGACCTCGTGGCCCACGGTGGGCACCAGTTTGTTTATGGGTGGTACCTCCGACACACTATCCGTGCAGAAATTCTGTTGTGGCTAATGGGCCGGACTGAGAGATTGGACTGTCAGCGCAGTGTGAGCCCTCATTTTTCTTTCCAAGCGTCTAAGGTACCCCCTGCGCACCCCTGCTACACCCAACCTCCCTGTTCTGCCGTCATCTGTCAATGGTGACTGAGTCTCCTGGAATATGGAGGCGTGAAAGAGAGTGTCAATTAGCATTAGCTTTCCTGACAAATCTGTTTTTCCTCACCACAAAGGCCTTGGATAACTTGTTCCTGATTCCTCTCTGTCACAATGTTGGAGGCACAGGATTTGTTTTACTACTACAATTCAAGTGTGAAAATGGGTCAAGCGCATGTGCATAAGTTTAGTACCTGGGTGCATGACTGTGTGCACATATAAAAC
This sequence comes from Protonibea diacanthus, assembly GCA_028641955.1. Taxonomy (NCBI): domain Eukaryota; kingdom Metazoa; phylum Chordata; class Actinopteri; family Sciaenidae; genus Protonibea; species Protonibea diacanthus. Next base: position 16,383,317 of record CM053989.1, read on the forward strand.
TATGGCAATATCTATGTATTCTGCAGAGACACACACACATACAAAGACAGATAGAGAGATCGGGAATATGTGCCTTCCACACTAAAACGCTTTTGTTTACATTGCTGAAATGGAAGTTGACCTTAAAGGTTATCTAAAATGTACAGAAAATGTCAAAATGCCTGACAGGAGAGCAGGGCCTCTTTCAGAACATGGCAGGACTCAAGGGACACAGGGAAGATTCTTGGAGAATAACATCACAGCTCTGTACTATACTACAGTTCCTCTGAAAGTCCCTCCTCTATTTGCCCTCTGCTGTTCGGAGATCTTCAGTTTTAATCAGCTGTATTGTTCTGTAGAGATGCAGTTATGGGAAGCACTAAGCTGTTTATTTATTGAATAGGCTGTTTAATTCCCCCCTCCACTGCATGCTCGCCTCAGCACAGCCTACCCCTTTGATGTAAGGGGGCTGATGGTGGAGTGCTATGACGGGCTCCTACTGGCACTGCAGCACATGGCACCACAGTGAAGCGCAGTGAATAAGCAGTGTACTCGCCAAACAAACGGTGACCCTCTCCCTCCCGCATGCATTTGACCTGCCTTTGTGCCACCACAATAGAGCTGTTCTACTCCAAAATGCCGCATATCCATTTTGAAAACAGACCTGTACGCATCCATGACAGTCTTCGTGTTATTTCTTCTTTCAATTCAAAAGGTAAAGTGAAAGTGTTCGAACCGTCACAAACTCAACTGAAGCTCATGTTTTAAAAGCAATACTTTAGAATTTTGCTCTGTCAATCATTTGAGTTAATTCCCAGATGACTCACGTCAGACACTAATGATTCATAGACTGACACGTTTCATAAGGATTTGCGGCAATTTCTTTAGACACTAACGAGTAACTAACATGTCAAAGTTTTGTTTGGGATCCAGGCACAGAAGCAGAGCTATGCACAGCTGCAGATGGAGGAAGAAGCAAAATGTATTTCAGTCCGCCCCAAAAATCAACCAGTTTAAGCGTACACCATATTAAGAATATTTTCATCACTTTACCGTGCTGCCAGAGAGCATTTTTCTTTTACTCTAACCGGAGAACTTTCGTATTTGTATTTCGTAAGAACAAACCCAGCTGCGGCATGCACTGTATCACGCTGCAGATCAGCTGTTTTGGTCAGAAAATTGCAAGAACAGACTGAAATCAAACTTTATGTTTCAAAGACGGCGTGTACTTGTATTTTTCTGGCGCTGTACCTCTGACCCAAACAGCTGATCTACAGTGTAACACAATGTGCAGCAAATTTGGGTGTATGTGTAGGAATGCAAAAGTTCTACACTTAGTTCCAAAGACAAAGCACTCTCTGACAGCAAGGTAAAGCCATTAAAAAAATAAATACCGCACACTTAAACTGATATCGCTTTCTTTTGAGGTGAGGCTTTTTTTTATGAGGCTAAAATACGTTTTGTTGCTGCTCAAGTGTCTACTTGAGTGCCATCTACTGTAGGTAATACAGGGACTATGGATAAGTACCTCAGACATGCCCACTTCAAAATACCCAGACTATCCCTTTAATGTAACATAATGCACCTTCAAACGCAGAGTGTGCTGCAGGAATTTCCAACGACAAGAAAAAATATGACAAGAGGAAATGGATTTTACAGAAATGACTGCTGAACTTATCATCACTGACTGTAAAATTTGCAGTGAAATAACCAGCCAGTGAGGGAGAGGCATGGAGGGGGATGAGAGAAAGAGAGTGAAAAAGAAATTACAACGTTATACCTTCTAAATCATTAACACTTCAGTAATAGCCGTTTTGAGATGCGTGCATAGACAGGTGGCAGAAAACAGACAATATTGCAGGGAGAGATGGTGAGAGGACATGATGAGGAGTTGTGCAGTAAACTGTGTGAATCACAGAAGTGATGGGTGGAAAATGTTCAATATCCCAGGAGGGAAGAGTTCTATCCAGCACAGAGTATAATTATAAACATCCAGTGATTTATAAGCATGAAGGTCTGAAGCTCTCTTCAGTACACACACTGGGCTTCATGAACAAGTCGTTGGTATGCTGTATATCAGGGTGCTTGACCAATTGGGCTATTCTGTATACATATTCTAGAAGTTGAACTTGCATGTAGCCTTGCAGCTGTATGATTTTCAGTTGTTGTTGAATAAACTGGCAGCTTGTTGAGCTCCTAACAACTGTGCCATAATTAGTTAGTCATTCTTTTTAATCCATTGAGTGCATTGCAGCGAGGTCTCTAATCACAAGGAAATCAGAGCAGATCAGCACACTGGATTTTAATAATGCGGTAGTTGGTATTCGTCCGGAAAGAAACTGGTTAAAATAGAAAAAAAATAAATTAAGGGAAGTTATTCTGTTACTGTGTGTTTATGGCTGGTTTAATGAGCACAGCAACTGTTTGTCAGGTTCTATAAGCAGTGATTTGCAGTATTTCAGTGTGTAACTTGGTGACAGCTGCCAGTTTGTGAGAATACAGGGTTGATAAAGGAGCGAGAGTTATGGCTTTGGATGGAAATTGCATCATGTTGTTATGACTTTTTAAAGGAAAAACAGTAATTCACATGTGAGCAAAGAGGTTTTTATATGTTTCCCTGTGGCTGATAAATTACTGTACTTTAACTAATTAAGGGGGCTCTATTTATAGAATATGCAGAACTGGAATATAATATGTTTTTAATAGTCTATAGTCATGTTTTTATGACGCTAGGGGTCCATTTCCACAATGCGTGCCATGTTGAGCTGCCATGTTTCTACAGTGGCCCAGAATGGACAAACTAAACACTGGTTCTAGACAGAATCAACAACTGCAAGATTAGATGCCACTAAATCCTAGACACAGGTTGTATACACAATTAAAAGTAAGTAAAACATAACACTTCTAAATATTACAATTATTACACCAGCCATGTCTATTTTATATGCCACCATTACTGAGGCTTCTATATCCTTAACGCATGCTCACAGTCATCATTGTGTTATTACTAAATAACCTCTTCAGTGCTTTTCTATCCTAACAGACAAAGTGCTTTACAAGCAGTTCACCCATTTACACTCAACAATCACACACGAGTGGCCATAGAGAAAGGTGCAGCCCATTGGGAGCCACTCAGGGTCCAGTGACTTGCTCAAGGACACTTTGACACATAGACAGGAGGAGCTGGAGATTTGAACCCACCAAGCCTGTACTTCCTGATCCACAGCCACAGCCCTTTAACTGCATTTTTGCATGTTAAGCCAGACTCATCCTTCAGCATATTTTCAGCTTGTTTGACATTAGTAAAAAAAAAAAAAAAAAAAAAAAATCGAATGGAAATCAATGATGTGCAACGCTTCGCTTGCGTTTCGCAATTCAGCTGCAAATGTCTGCATGTATAGTAAAACAGCCCAGCATCAGGTCTTAATTAGTGACAGTGGTTTTGAGTAAGTCAACTGTGGCTGTGCTCATTTACACCATCAGTGCTAGAATGTACTCTGCTAAACTGAAAACACGCAGTGATGCAAAAATCTTCAGCCGTGACAGTAATTTGCAGCAGGTTTGGTAAATTAACTCAAGGTATTAAATATTTTAAAAGGTTGCCAGCTTTGTTTAGACACAACACAAAGTATTAATGTGACATAACCCTTATGTAGACTGTATCTGCAACAGAAAAAATAGAGCACAGCATGGACAAAACACTTATAAGTCTATGAATTGTGAAGCATATGGTCACCTTTTTCTTTCAGAAAAGCTTCAATCCTTCATGGTTTTATGTCCTGACACGCTTTTAGGTTATATCCTTCTTTCTGAAGGAAAGCCTGCAGCTCCTTCAGTGATAATGGAGATGTAAAATCATAAAAGATTAATTCTTGGTTTTGGTGACTGGAGAGGCCACGGCCGGGTTACCAGTTCACTTTTGTGTTTAAGAAACTGCCTTTGTCTTACATTAGGCCCACAGGCAACATCATCATTGTATGGGAACATCTTGTGGGAACCGTGTTTGCACCATGGGGAGCACCTGGTCTTGTAAAATGGTCTTAATTTCCTCGGCTGTTATGCGATCATTAAGAGTGATCAGCGTGCCAAATGACTCTCACGAGATGACTGCCTAAACAATCACAGATCCCTGATCATGTGTAATACTTACTGACTCATACTGGCCTTTATTTAAACAACGTACAAAATGTACTGTGCTACACAAAATAGGCATCTTGGTAATTTTACATTATTCACAAGTTTATAACTGCTTTTATAGAACCACGTTGCTGCTGATTTGTTTGACGGCAAATGAAAATTAGCATGTTAATTAATCCTTACATATTTGACACCTACTGGGATTATTAGAGCCTTTGTGCGAATTCAATTGATGTCATACACCTTATACAGTATGTCAGAACGGTGAGAAAATAATTATTTCTTCTCGGCAGAGGGAATATACTCCACTACACACACTCCAGTAGCTTACCTGCATCTAACTTCTTTTTTCTTTTGCCATTATAACTTCAAAGCCTGTTTACATCAACAAGTTTGGCATATTTTCAATGTGACTTTGTTTAAGTCTAATGAGCACACTTTGCCAGCAATGTCTTGCTGCATATCAGGCCTGGTCCCATGAGGAAGTGCAAACATTGTTCAGGGTCTACATTTTGTTCACCTCATACTAGGTTGTGTCTTTGTGCAACATGGTGTAAGGTGAACTTGTTGGTATGTTTCAGCATACTTCTTCAATGACAAAGCCTTATATAGTCATATAGGAACAATATAGTATCAACATAATAACATAAAGCAGGTACACAGCATTATTGTGTGCAGACTGTTGTGATAAAACAAATGTAGAGCTCCAAAAATAAATAGATAAGACAAAGTTAAATGCACTTAAACAAAAAAAGAGATTAAGCTTACCATAGATGCCTGTGGATATACATGGGAAGGCCTGTGCAGAGAAGACAAGAGAAAGAGAATGAAAAGTGAAAACACGGTCACATACTGTACCAAACAATATAGTAGTACATACTAAGTTAATGGGACAAAACAACAGTAACATTGGTCAATCTAATTAAGCAATAAATAAACTACAACTGAAGAAAAATCTCTTCTGCCCAAGATGTTGAATTCTAATTTCCCTTCATAGTAAAACACCTGGGACAAAAACTACAGCGGGTACTACAGAATTAAAAAAATGATCAATTAAAGTAAATATTTGGTCATTACATACATTTATATTGACTGTAAGCATCTTAGGATGCCTACTGTTTACCATTGTTTGTCTGTTGTTTACCTCTACTGCTTCACTCATTCATTCCCAAGAGGGGCAATTTACAGTAAAATTTGCCTCTGCGATCTCTGCGATGCTAATGTAGCTCTGTGTTGTAAACCATACTCCAGCTTCCATACACAATGCAACAAACACACACATCAATTCCTCCTGGACTGAAACACTCCTATTTACACACACACAAATACACACACACACACATATATGAGATGGATTATCACAATTATGCTTTTGTGTTAAAGAGGCAAACTTCTATCATTTACTGTGGCACCAATGATCATGACAGCCTATTACTCTCTGCCCATACTTAATGTCCATAATAGTCGTAGTTTGCATATGTTGCTTGAGGGAACAGCGGATCAGACTCATGTGAATTCATAGGAACACGTAGAGCTTGGTGCTTAATAATCTTCAGCATGAATATCAAAATGAAGTCGATTGATCCTGCCTGTCGCCCGCAGCCCAAACTAACACACAGACCTACTCTTCCACTGATGTTTATGGAAGAAAAGTTTGTTTTAGCCTAGTGAACATTAAATGTCTTTAATTTAATGAATTCAGATATATCCAGACAGATACGCAGATTTCAAGTGTGCAGCTGTGTCTCAGTGACATCAGAGACATCACAGCAAGAGGCTCTTGAGTGCACTTGATTCAAATAATAATACGACTAAAACCACAAAGGTCATTGTTGTCACATTAGGATCGATAGGAGGAGTCAATAATATCCCACTGACCGCTTAAGTGTATGGGCAAAACAAAAACAGACATGCAGAGAATGAGAATACCTATTATGAATATTTTCATAAGCTAAAGAGCAAAAACCTGAATATATTTATGGCTGTCTTTTCCAAAAAGATTATAAAAAGTAACCACCTTGTAATAGTTCTTGCTTTGTAGCACTTTGCAGCAGACATATTATTCAAGCATGGCTTTATAGCTGAAAATAGTTTCATTATTCTTTACTTCTGTGAGCAAATATATTATGATACATAGGCCTCGCAGTAAGCTTCCCTATTTCACATTCATCTTTTTAAGTATATTAATAAACAGTAAAGAGAAAGGATTTTTTCAAAGGTCCCATTTGTCCTCAAAAGCAGCTGAATACGTGCTTTAGTTCCTGCATTCATCAAAAGGCGTGGCCACAACATTAATATAATAAGATGACAAATGAAAAAAAAAGAAAAAGGAAAACATTTCCACTAGCAGCTCACAACTGGATGAATATAGAACAACAAAACACTACAGAGATTCATCAAAGAATAACACCCATATGTCAAATTCTCCCAGTGCCAAATCTAAACCCAACAGTTTGTTTTGCCACACTGACCCTGTCAAGTTGTATTTAGAAACACGCTGTTGCTAGCAGCCTTGCCAAGATCACTTCATTTTAGAACTAAAACCACAATTAATAGATCTGAAAGAGAGAGAGAGAGAGAGAGAGAGAGAGAGAGAGAGAGAGAGCAAATAAATATCCTCATATGACGATTACACAAACAAGTAGTCAAGGTTTTAATCTTGTGAGCCTTTTGAGAGCGGAAATAAGCATAATTCACAGACTGAGAAAACAAAAAAAATAATTAAAAAGACCGCCTTTTTTTTTTTTTCCTTTAAAGCATCACAACCCATGACACCTGCTTTGAAATGCAATGGTCTGTTTGTCCTTGCTTTAAGCAAAGAGGAATAAGTCTCTGTTTGTGTTCTTATTTACCAGTTTTCAGGTTCCGCCTGTCAAGGTGAATCTTTCTACTGTGGGATGATTTAAATCTTTTACCGAAGCGTTGACCTTTCCAGATGACTGTCTGGGTCTGACACAAACCACAGATGATGAAGCGTGGAAAAGCATGGCCATTTTTAGCACTGTGCCAAGCTCTGCCCATGGCACATACAAAAGCATATTGCAAGTGAGGACACCAAAATGGTCAAATATCCAACAGAGAGAGACAGCCAGAAAAAAATAATAACTGTGTGCATATTTCAATTAATTTATATTACTTGTCCCCCAAAGGATGTCCAAACAACTGCACAAATGAAATGCAGTACTTCATATACCTTACATGGAGTCATTGGCAAAATCCTGGCATTTAGAGAAGTTAAAATTTCAATACTTTCTGCTACTCTCTAAATTATGCCAGTTTTACATTTGGCAACAGTCAATACAAACAGGAATTGAGATTAACTTCAGCAAGGAGAATCTATTTGAAGCTTTGTAATAATAAGGAGGAAGTAAAACAAATTTAATCTTCAGACAAGATGAGCATTATTTCCTGTCAATGCCTCTAGCCAGTCTCAGCTGCCAAGCTGATCCTGAGCCAGAAGTCTTGTTATCCTCTCTCTGCTGAAAGGCCGCGATGTCAGTCTTTTCAACTTGAACTTCTGCTCTGACAGCAACTAAACCTTAACACAGCACTGGCTGTGGCAAAGACATATCATCAGCATAATCAATTAAAATCCTTTTTATTAGTTCCCTGACTGATCCATTAAAGGGTATCGATCTTTGTGTGTGTAATCACTTAACGGCATGCTGTAAAGATCTGACACCTTTGTGGCACATGCGGACGTCACTTACTTGTTTGAAGGACTGTTATTGCGAAAAGTGAAAAGAAGTATATATCCAATAAAACTGTGAAGCCTGGAGAGCATTTTGGCAGATGCATCTCCTTTTCTGCCATAAATCAGCCAAACAGTAAGCAGTAAATTACATTAAGGTGTGCACAAAAGATAAATCCTACTGACAATCAATATCTGTAAATGCCAACATGCTCAATATTTTTATAAGTTTAAGTTTTGTTTAAGTCATTAAAAGCTTTAGCCGTTAAAAATAAAATTCATGTATAGGCGTGCAAGAGGAAAACATCAGTGTTTACTACAGTAGTACCTGTTTCAGTATTGCAGTTATTCACATGCAGAACAGATGAGTGTTGACAGTCAGTCCTTATGAAACTGTTTATTATCAAATACAGATTTAGCTCTTTTAGAAACAGAAAACTAATGACTGCCAGGGTATAATTTGTTTAGAACAGCATGTCAGCTAAGAATAGTACAACTGCATGCAACAAACAACTCCAGTAGATTTTGGAAGCAGCATGCAGCGCTGCACGCGTAACAAAGTATAGCCTATTTTTCTTTTCCTTCCCCATCAACACTTGGCCACCGTAGAAGCTAGTTTGATAGTTGTTAGCGTGCGTTGCTGTACATCTGCTTACATTGCATCAGGTCCAGTGTTAATTAGGGCAGTCAGCGGTATATAAGCAGTCATGACCTATGATTCCTGGTTTAGGTTATTATTTCTATCTCTGGCTGCTCATTAGAAGTGAGTCAGCGCGTTCGCCTGCACCCTGGCATGAGGCTGTGCCTGACATGTTGGCTTGTTGCTGATTTTCTTTGCTTAAGGAGTGTTCTGAAATTGGTCACCAGGGAAATTATTCTGTTGCCGGGGCTCCTCCCTAATCTATCACATCACTTTAAAGTGGAGCACCTTCCCTCTCAGCATCTCTGCATACTTATTCAGCTCACAGCATATTAAGAACAACACAGAGTGGTTACAGTGATTATTGTTAGAAAACTATTCCTATGTTACATTACTGTTAATTATAATTTTACATTTGCTTATTTAATATTTACATAGGGAATTGGATTTTAATGTTCAGTTTTTTAAATTGACACAACCACAGCTTATTAAAACAATGATTCATTAACTTCAAAGTGTGACTAGAGTTTTGCAAAGACAGTGCTCATAAAACTAAGTCACTGTTATTCCACCGAGAGCATGGCAGCCTGCAGCTTTCAGTCATTTGTTAAGCAGCAGGATATGACACAGTAAAGATGGCTCAACCTGTGGCAAAATGCGGCTGCCCTGCTGTAGCTGTCACGTTCCTGTGCTGCAGGCACTGCAGAGTAGCCGTGAGCAGGCAGGTAAAGGTAAGAGAACCATGCATGGGCACAGTGACTGCAGGATCCTGCCGGGGGAGCACCTCGTCTCGGCTGGCTGAGTAAATAGCACTGGACCCAGGGTGCTGCCCCCGTAGCTTGAAGCCTCCTAGCCTGTTTGCAGATGGAAGCTATGCTTATAAATCACAGCAGCAAGGGGAGACCTTGTGCAAATGCAACCACAAGTATGTTATTATTCACCACTGTTGCCACAGTGTGGGCTTACATCAGAGTACCAGAACACGAATCCAAGAGAATCCTCTTTGTTGACTGCTGTAATTCTTTAAGCATGTAGGTCATGCCTGGTCTCTGTCTGAATCAGCTACCTGCTGCTGCTGCTGCTGGGAAAAGCATGTCACGGTTACAGATCAGGATATTCAAATATGACACATTAACACCCTTTTATTCTGCATAATACCACACTCCATATTCTAATGTTAGCGCTGATTGTTTGAGTGTCATTATGCTAAATGGAGGATGGAGAAATGCAGAGGATGAGAAACCTGGAACCTAATGGCCCGAGTTCCACCACCAGATTTTTATATCTGCTGTGATCAAGTATAACTATTATCACAATAATATTTGAGTGTCCATTAATGCCTCACCATCACTGGCTGTGTTTACATGCAGGGAGTAACTTACTGGCCATGATACTCTGGAAACAGCTTATTAAGGATAAGCTGTTTTGAATGCGCCGTTGCTATCTTGTGATGGAAAATCTGTGTTGTTATGAATAAACCACATCAGAACATTCCTGTCCTCCTCTAAAGTCCTGCCAGCAATAAAGTATGAAAATGTGCCGCCACCAAGTAAATCCTTTCCCTAAACAGCAGTAGGTAACATCTGATACAGAGGAAAGAAATGACAAACCAGACTACAAAAATTGTAAATAGTGCTTGCCACAATGGTTTTGTTGACATAAACATGTATCTATTGTGCTGTAAAAGTCTGAGCTTGTAGCAGGAGTCAAAACAACTGTGAAAATGGTAAAATATTCTTACCTCACAGTCAAAGATTTTATATTGAAATATTCCAGCCATCTTAACCTGTTTTCTATAATAACAGTCTGAGATTTATTGGGTTATTCTAATTTTAAAACAGGATGACTTAACTTAGGATGGATGTGTTAAGATGCAGTGGTGTGTAGTGTCTTTGTTTTGTTTTTGCTGATTCTAGGCTCCATCTGTCCTCCCTATTTTCCATGTTATGTTACAGTACAATATTACAAACTACAGCTTATTCGACCAACCAGTCCGCAGGCCTCAGACATGAGGAAGTTGTGCATAAAGGGCTCAGAAAGTTCACGAGAGCTCTTAAGCACACCACTTCACAGTGGGACAACCTTGAGTCCTTGCTGTGATTGCGTTCATCACACTCGGCTCCATGGCACTGATCCCATCTGCACATGCAATGGATAGTGTTGCAGGGGAAGAAAGACAGGCTGCAGCATGTCTGTCAGCCAAACACTTGACAGAGGTGAGATGAATGGGCAAAAGAAAAAAAAAAGTGTAAGTGTTGCAGCCTGTCTATAGGGCAGAGCAGTGGAGCAAACACAAGCAGACACCGAACTGATGGCTGCTTGATTCACTGGTCCATGACCAGCTGTATGGTTGATCAAGTGCAGTTTACTCTGCTATAGTGCACAGGTACTCCAAAAAGTTTTTCTGATACGATATGGTTATTACATTGCAAAACTTTAATGTATACAGCATATATTACAAACCATTACAATGTACAAATATCGTCCAGGTCTGGTAGGAAATCGTTCTCTTTTATTATTCATATTACCGTGATTTTCCACAGAGGTCTGCTCATGACACTGATTCCCTCAGTGTTAAAGAGGGAGCATTTAGAGCAGCATAAAAATGATACTACTCTGAACCAAGGGCACATGCAACCAGACGTCTGCTCATAATTATGTATGAGGACTCCTGCTTAGTATCAGCTGAAATGATATCACTGACCACTGAGCAAGAGAGAGGCAGAGACAAAAGAAAGGAATTCACCTCAGTGAGACAAACTGACTGACCTCTGCGTGACCTGCACATGATTGACAGAATTCAAATGAGGAGGTGAGGAACATGCCAAGTAAACTCAACAGAAAAACATAGCCTATTCCAGCTATTCCACTGTACCAGTACTCTGTTCAGCTCCAGGCATACTTCTTCTCAGATATTTTCTGTTTTTTAAAATATAACTTATTGATTAGATTAGCATGCTTGTGCTGGGTGAAATCAAGATTTGTCTGTGGGCAGATCTGAAACACGGTGGAGTAGAGAGAGACAGCTGGGATAATGGACCTGTGGCTTTGTTATATGAGGAGGAATCATCAAAAAATACAGCAAAATCAAAGTGGCCAAAGCCATTATTTACAACAACTGAAGAGAAAACCAGGACTTCATTTAAGAAAGGTTGTTATTAGCATTGGGCTGTGACGATAACTGCATGACTGTGGTCATGTGATGCCTAATGCGGGGTTGTGCTAATTCCAGTCATCGCCACAAATTTTTTGTGGGGTCAATCTCATGTTATTCCACAAACATTATTTTTTTCCTCCTTCGGCATTCCCCTTAAGACCGACCCTACTCTGCCTCTGATTGGCAGACAAGTCAAAAACACAGCCTCTGTCGACAGACTCAAACCAAGGCGAGATTGACACCTGACAGCTAACAACATGCTAACAAATATAACTGTTAAGCATGGACAAATGAATAAATTAGCACAGAAGACCTTCGGTGTCGTATTTTTCACTATGGAAATGATATTACAAAGTCTCCAAAAAAGAGCCTGCAGTTCAAGCCTGGGTTACAACGTTTCTGAGAGATACGAATGCAGTTTTCACTGTCACTGTCTGCCACTTGCTCTACTGCCCACACACTCGCATACACATTATGCACGGCCCTATTCCTAAAGGAGCCATGCTGCGGTGAACCACAAAACCATGGGGATGCGTTCCTTTTTCACCCCGGTAAGAAAAAAAAAATAAAAAAATCACACCGTCACAGCCCTATAATAGAAACAGACCTTTAGGTGTAATTTATCCTGATTTATATTTTATTGAATTTCAGTATGAAGCATCTCAGTTTCTGCATCTCCTGCTTGCTGTGATAATTTGCTGGAAATATAAATTCAATATTTTATCAATTGATCAATAATACTTCTGCTGAAAACTGAAAAAAAAATCTTCAGTGTAGTATGACTACATTGTTTTACTGGTTGAAATGAAGCTGCAAATGATGACCAGACTTCATTTGTTCCAACAGACCACAGCCTTAGCTATTATTTGACTGGCTTTAATTTCACGATTTATGATATCAAAAATCCGCTTCCTTTACAGCCTTGAACTTTACTTTGATTAAGATCCTCACCCGGGCATGATTATAACAGTATTATGAATTTTTTATTGTATTTGTCACAAGAGCCATGACATTATAAACTGTAGGAGGCATTTTGATTGAATCTTGAGATGGAAGCAAAGAAAGCAGTAAATGAAGGAGAAACGTATCTGTGGTAATGCTGAGCAAAATGTTGATTTGAATATTTAAACCTCAACAATTAGTGCAGAACACATCATTCAATATGCCTCAGGGTCTCTCTCCAATGAGTGCTTATGAAATGTAGATCATGGTGTGCATGGCGTGTAGCATTAGACATCATTTGCATTTTGTAGGCCTAAATTACAGGTGAGCATAAAGAAAATGATCAAAGCTCCCTGCTTTAGAAGAAATTTGTCTGAATTTAGCAAACCGCTGTCTCATAAGAAAAAGTAAAATGCTAAGACATATATACCTCTATGGAGGGTAAAAGCAGGGCATTTGTGAATTCTCAAATATCCCTACCCCATGTCAAACTGTCTCAGTAGAGATTAGCAGCATATGGAGCTGGGAGGTTATTATCAGTAATCCTAAAATATAGCTCATGATTTGTAGCACAAGAACAGACGATTCCCAAGTGGTTGATCTAAATGAATAGTAAAATAATAATTAGGGAGCATTTTTCACGAGACATTACTTTAATTTCTATTCATAAATCAACTTCAACAGCGCATTTAATCAGAGAAGGGAAAAAAGGGGCTTCTGGTCTTGCACAGTGAAAGCCACCCTATGTTACCCTTCCATCGTAAGGCTACTAATTAAACATTTTTTTCCTTTCAAGGCGTCCTTCAACATTTCAAAAGCACCATATCAAAGGGGCTTCAAAGTCAAAACCCCACTCTGAATTTTAAGGTGACAGGACAGCATACATATGAAGACAAGTGACTTGCTGCATGCCCCCGGTCTTTGTGGCAAGACCAGTGTGAGACAAAAATCAGGTCTGCTGCAAATGGCATACTAATGACTGCTACTGAAAAATCGGAAAAATAAAACAGCCTGTCTTTACTCAGACTGTATTCAATGACAAAAGCCTTGCTCGCATCCCTGAACTGTCCACTGTGGTTTGAACCCGAGCTACTAAGTGTTGCCCTGCAAAATACCTAGCATTAAAGGTTTATTGGTGAGGTACTGTGTGGTTAGGGGTGGGCTAATATTTTGGAGCCAAGAGCGATTGTACGGGGGTTATAGAGGAGACAGTGTAACAAGGTACAACGGAGAAAGGGCAATACAGTGGCATGTGGTCAGCGGGGTGGCTGGAATTAATATGTCTGATGTGAAAGTAGAGATTATTCTTAGCTGCAGCCCAGTGGTCACCCAGAATAAAGGACATGCACAAATCCCAATAGATATTAACTCCCTATAGCCCCCAGGCCATTCCTTGTATACAGCCTTTGAAGGTTGACTGATTGCACAGTGACAAAGGCATATTTTGTCAGCATAAAAACCATATACAAGATGGTAGCATAGATTTTCTGCAGATAACAACAACAATAATATCTGTTATATAAAAATGATCTTCAACATTTACAAAGTTACTAATTTAACATTATAGCTAATGGCGCAACTAGAACTTACATGTATTTTTGTTATGTATTTAATTGTTTGAAATGGAAAAGTTAAGTTATTACCCAAATTAATATAAGATTTGAGACCTACACAAAATCATAACAGATGTAACCACATTTCCCAAAGCACTACATACAAAATAAAAACTAACATTCGTTTAGAGACCTAACCTCATTAACTGCAAATCGAATTGAGCTCACTGTACTGGTGTAGCACTGACCCTTTGGAAGCATGGTAAGTACATAATTATTATTGAATCATAGGAACACATTTTCCAATTAGAAGAGTGAATGTTTGTCTTTTTCCTGTCTACTGTAAGGCAAAACATACAGAATACCACTGGGTGAGTCTGTTTCTCCTGATTTCTTCATCGGTCTTGTGCTTCAGGAATAATTACTCCAAGACTTGAAGCCTGGGATGTTTTTGTCAACTGGGAATTTAATGGACTTAATGAACTCTTTGTTAACTGAAGCTCAGGGTGCTCTCTGATTGCCTTCATCGCACTCAGTTCCGCAACGCTGATGATAGCTCATCCCATTTGCACAACTCCAGTGATACATAGCTGGTGTGAACTCCTGCGTTGCAATGTGTGGGGGAATAAAAGGCAGGCTGCAGTATGCTTATGAGCCAAGGTAGACTGGGGTGAGATGAATACTACTGTAGGCAGACAGATAACCCTGAAAGGATTTTTTTGTGTTGGAGGCTAGCTATTTTCATCTGCTGCCAGTGTTTGTGCTAGGGTAGGCTAAACATGTGACTGATCTATCTCTGTACTGAATGTGCAGGGATGAAATTGATATTGATCTTCTTATGTAATGCTCAGTAAGTCAGCAAGTAATCCAAAAACGGCCAAGTATCCCTGTAAAGTTTGAATAAATCTTTCTATAGATTATACTGGATTAAAATATGTACCTAATGGCTTTAGATTGTAAAGCACAGCACAAAAAGACAATAGCAATAACACTTCCTTATCCATAAAATATATACGACACTACAACACTAGTTAGGTATTTTAGACCCACTTGCTTTCTTTTATATTGTATGTAGATATCAGTATATCAGTATAAATGTATGCAGCTAAGGAACCTACATGTATGTATGCTTTGATTCAGTCTTGAGTATGAAAGCCTGTTTGTCCATGTAGTCTGTGGGTGGACTGGGTCCCAGCAGCACACTTTCACTTTAAAGCTCCACACAACATAAAGCCATAAATCTGAGCGTGCCCAGAGGTAGGAGCAACCAACACTAATTAACAGTAGCGGGATGAGAGGTCAAGGCCTGTGTCGTATTAGTGTGAGAAAACACTATTTTTCAATTTACAGTATACACTGGTCTGGTGTGCTTTAAGTAATAAAGATTTAAGATTGCAGTACCATGGGCATGAATACAAATATGTTTACAATAAACAAAATAATGCCTGTTTGTGACCTCAGTTATTTCCAGCTCTATGAACATAAGGGCTTTCAAATGAGATGACTAAAATGTCTCTATATAACTGACACTTTGGATACGATGCCTGCCTCAGGGAATGTCCACAAAGCAAGATCGCTGATCCAAAGTAAAGCTCAATTTAGGCACACTGCACAGAATCGCTTTTCAATGAATATGTCTAGCCCTTAAAAAGGACTTTGGTCCAAGGACATAGTAAGCTCTGAGGAGGTCAGCTCTCCCTCTGTGCAGACCTGTGGGCCATTCTCTCACACTTTGATCTGAGCTCTGATGATGGTGTGGCAGGCGCAGACTCAGGAGTGGAAGGATTAGGGACAAGAGGGACGCAGGGAGTGACAGTTTCCTTTGTACTGGTTTTATCCTCATTTTGGGCATAACGGTAGACAGCATGCAAACCAATGGCTTCTCTAAGGTGTTTCTTTTTTTGGGTGTAAAATCCTCAACTCTTAAAAGAGAGATCAAAGGCGAAGCAGGCTCATTGATAACTGTATAATGGCTCACTTAAAGAGAACAGGCATTTTGCTGAGATGTGCGCGTGGTTCAAACTGCAAGCTATTAGTCATGCTGTCGGCTCATTTCCATATGTGTTTTATTGTCTCATGGGCAAAGGCTACTGCACCTACTCGCATTTATTGCACTCATGGTACATTTAATGATATTCACACCTACGGCAAAAACAAAGGGCCGTGTATCTCTTTGTCTCCATATGAAAATGTTCTTGGAAGGTGACAGCGTAAACGCACATTTCAGTTTTTCTGGCTTCTTTGATGATCTTTTAGCTTTGCTGGTCAGGAACCATATGAAGCTACATAAAAGCACAGCTGTCTCAGAAATTATAATTAGGACAGAATGAACATAAATTCAGTGATGCAGACAAATTTTATGCAAGGTGATCAGGAATGCCACAAAAACAAATGCCTGGTCACACTAATCATTAAAATTACATACTGTTAATCTGAAGGGGGCGGTTGGCCCTGGCGGTGCTGTTGAATTAATGTTACAATACATATGGTACTGGCTATCTCAGCTTGAGCTACATGCATATTAGTATCCCAGTTTTAAGTTTAATATTTGTTTTGAACTAATTTGGCATATATAGTTACCTGGACTTTCCTTTTATTTCTGCATTTTGGTCATCATTATATCATTTACCCACTTATTTTTTGTAAACTAAGTCCTTTATGTTTCTCTAGGCTGCAGAACATATGAATTCCCAGTTATTGTTTGACTTTAGAATTAGATTATGTATGTATGTAGGCACTGACTTTCACTGGTTGTGGTACACACATTCAAATTTCTGGAGCTACAACATCACTATGGTGGCCGCGCTGCCCTGTTCAATCCTGCTTTTAATCCACCCTGTTTGAGAATCAGGAGGACACAGACTCCCGGTGGTCACCGGATGTAAACACTGCATGAAAGTAATTACTATGGGATGAAGTGCGGCGAGGTTGCCCTAGGAGACCTAATCTCATCCCCTGTCCTCACATTTTCACTCGTCTGAAGACGTACACACACCGAGCCCAGCAGCTGCCATCTGAACCTCATGGTCTCTTCTTGCCAACCTCAAGGGGAGAGCTGCCTTGTCACGTAGCAAACTTCCGTTATTCATGGCAGGTACAGGGCTATGGTGGATCAACAGATGCGAAAGTGGTGTAGGAGTGCTCCCCAAGGCTTGCTGCCATCTCAAAGTAGTCCTGTCACTTTTACACCACAGTGCAGGATATGGATATAAAGTATGAGGCTGTAAAAGCAGTGTTTTGAAACATTGGGGCGTTAGTGGATTTATTGAGTTTAAAAGCCTTCTGAAGGATTGCCTGTTCAAAGTATCCACCTTTAAATCCCAAAGGAGATTTATTTCACCAAGTGTCCTGGCCTAATCAAAATCAACCCTCAGACACTCGCCAGATACAAGTTAGACTGCTTTGTGCAACGATGGAGGGACAGAGAAAACATATACTCATACATACACCCCAGTGCATTCATCATTTAAAATATACATAGTGATATAAAAGAGTAAGGGTCTACTGTGTGAGTGCATGAGGCTGTGGTCATCATTAAAGTGCTTAATAGACCATGTCGCCTGTAGGACCTGACAGGCAAGCTGGGCAGAGTGGAGAATCTGGGGAGAGGGTCACCTTCATGTAGAGATAGCTGTGTCACACTGGGGCTACGAAGGGAGTCACTCTGCCACCCTGGCCTGGCCCAGACAATACATGTCTAAGGCCAGCCAAGCAGAACAACATATCCCTCCAGCTCCTCTAAAAAACAAAAAAGAAACAGTCTCAGAGAGAATCTGCTTTGAGGAGCTACTTTGCGAGGTAAGTGTATAATTGCTTATCTCTCTGCAAAATAATAATTGTTATCATAGTTCACACTTGAACACAGTTACCTTTTTTTGATTTCTACATGTAGCCACCTACTGCAAAAAAAGAACAGAGGAAGTATTCAAAGAGAAACTCGGGATATCACCAAAACATGGAGGTGCTGTCCTTTTACTCATATAAAGAACAACCACAGATAATGGTTGCTATGTTGCTATAAATGCAACAGAAGGCAGGAGTAAGAAAAACAGCACACAGGGTCTTTCTGCTACAATCTGTGTATAAGAGAATTTTGTTAAATGCAGTCAACTCCCAGAGCTGCTTTGCAAAGTGGTTCTATCTTGGTCTGGGCACAGGTGCATCTCTAAATGAGGAGGAATGAAGAGGGACCAAAAAGCCCAGCAACATCCCAAACGAAGGAGAGGGGACATGCCACTCAAGGTCACGGTGAATTGCAGGAGCATTGGAACTGCAGATAGATTGGGAGTACAGGGAGCACTTGGCTGAGAGGAAACAGGAAGGTGACTGAGGGAATCACCAGGTGGCTCCTGTGAATTATGACACCGTCCATTCAGCTCTTTTCTATCTCCAGTGCAGACTAAGTGCCCGTTTGAAGTAGTCCTGGCATGTGCCACTTGCATCTGGAGTATCTGATATCCATGTGGGGTAATATGTAACTGTAAAGTACACCGTTTGGTCAGAAACTAGAGTTAATACTGTAGTTTGATTTGAACTATATGAATAACTTTTTCACAAATGGCCAGAGGATAATACAGCTAATTACAGTTTTCTAAATGTGGAGTCCATCATGAATATTGATAAAGCATTAATTAGTTACTAAAACTGGAAAACCATTTTCTCTGCACCAAATACATCACATGTTTTTGGAGCAAAAATGTACTGCATCATTTAATGAGAATGAGGATTCATTTTCTGCCGCAATAAATAATGTAACCACCATTGTGACCACTGGAACAGCCTATGGTATGTTTTTCTATAACATCCCTTTATCAATAATGTAATACAGGGACAAAACAACCCAGAAAGGCCTGATTAGTATTTAGTGTGGATCATCAATTATGCTAGGATAAGAGACCATCATGTAGGACATCATCATTATGCCTGACAGAGCTCTATGCCAAACACATACACATTTCTGTATGACTCACCCTCCTTCTGGAAAACCCAAGGACTCTTGGGCTCAGGTGGGGAGCCAATAATTCCTTGTGTTAGGAATATGGAGCAATGATAGGCTTGATTAGGCCAAAGTGAGCCAATATGTGTATTTATCTCAAATCACCTCTCTAGCAGAGCTGCTTCACGCCATAACTGAACGAGAAAAACTGTAGTGGGCGCGCTCTTTTAATTGCTCAGAAAGAAAGTGAAAAAAGAAAATCTAAAAATAATTTCATAGACATATTATTTTGTTCCACATTCTCCATCCTATGCTCTCCTGAGAGGGGGCTAACACCTTAATAATAAAGAGCCTCAGATTTGCTTCAATGTATATAGTCATTACCAGGGGTTTTATGGATGTGACATTAGATATTAAGATGAATGAGATTAGGGGATTATCTGGCATTCCAAGCTGTGTGCAAAAAGTCAAACCATAAAACAAGTCACCCCTGTGTTCACAAGATTCACCCCTGTGTTCACTCAGCCAGGCAATTCTTTGAGGATATGGCATGGCGACTAAAGCTTTCAGTTTTCTAGATTCATCTGTATGTGAAGTGAAAAAGGAGGTACAGTTATAAATGATTTTACATCTAAATGTCTTCTGTAGTCCTGACAGTTGTGGCATCATTCATAAAAGGAGAGTGTGACATTTACGATATCAAGGTCACTGGTTGACAATGAAAGAAATGTTTAATCTGCTAAATTACCCCATGGAATGATTACTTTAGTAGTCCTACTTCATAATGATTTAATGCTAACATGTCGTATAATTTTTAATTAACTTGGAACAGGAGGGAATGTGGAAGGTAGGAGTGTAATTCAAGGACTAGCTGCACATTCATAATCGGGTGTCTGATATTCATGGCTAAATGCTTTCTCTATCACAAATGACAGTTTCTATTTCTGTACAGGTAAATGTTAAGTACAAGGTCAACAACAAATGTTTAGAAAAAAAAATCTTAACCAGTAAAAAATCGTGGTAAGTTCACTGGAATTCTCAGCCAGAACACAAATATCATGGGATAAACCATTAACCGGGCGAAAAACAAGTATATTACACCACTGGCAATCTCTAGCATCAAAGCAAGACAATCCTGCAGTATTAGAGTTAATAGTCATAAACCAGTGGAAGGTGCTGCATTGCCTTCTGAATTGCTGAGCAGGCCTAGATTGAGCCAGTTTAAAATTGTGAGTCAATCAGCACAGGCCAGGCACAGTGCATCAGCCCTCGTTAGCTGTGACCTTGGGAGATAATAATGGCACTAAACTCGCTGTATGTGTGGGGTAATAGCACTGTGATTAAAGAATTATGTAGGAGAGCATAAACATTGGCGTGGCTGCCAATGCACACAATCATTCACATGGGGCTGCGGGAAGACTGCTGTGGTTTTGATAACAAAATGATGAGCGGGCAGGACTTGCTACTTGTGTATTTGCAGATACAACTTAAGTCTTTGCATTTTGTACTTAGTCTGTACTGATGTCAGTGTTGTGTGTCTCATAAATATGCAGAAATATGGGCTGGCCAGTTGATCATCACAACATGCACTGCTTTCAGTTTGCTGTCATCAAACCAAACAATGCTGATCATAAATGTGTGCCAAGCAGACGGGGACTATTATAAATATTCATTTCTGACTTTATACATATCCTGGATGTAGACATGCAGTTGTGCACTTCTGAACCACACAAAGAACTACAAACATTCCCAAGGCTCCCAATAGCTGTCAGCTCTCTGCCTTATGCATTCTCTTTGATAAAACACACAGGAAACAATGCATTAACAAAACACAGGAAAGAGTTTTAAGGCTATGAAAAGGCTTGCTATAAAAAAATGCGAAGACAACCTGCAGTGAATAACTGTAAATAATCTCAGAGCAGAGACAACAAGCTGTATGGCATTAGGATTCAAGTCCCAGTTTGTGCTTGACAAGAAATAACTCAAAAAATAAAAATAAAAACACAGAGCCAAAATAAGTTGGAGAGAACACAATGTCAACTAAAAGATAAAGTTTAAGACAATCCCAAAGTATTTGAGGCGAAATGATTGAACAAAATGTTACAGCCTCGTTTCCAACAAAGAAACAGCACAAAAACAAAATATCATTAATGACTGAAAGATTTCATAGTCTGTAAATGATTCAACATTTCGTTCGTACATGGGGCGGTTGCTCTACCAACTGAGTTAAACAACACCCCGCAAAGTGTTTGTAATGCAACTACCTCGCACTAACTAGAAGGTGGCATTTAATATCACAACATATAATAAAGAGCTGATCTCAACATTTTTTATTCCCCTGCAAACAGAAAACATTAGGAGCAACTTAAGACAGAGTGTAGCAGTTAGGACACACTTTAGCAGCCTGACACACTACTAATTTGTATGTCTAAAGGTGTTAATGTAATATGTTCCACTGTTTCTTCTTTTTTGGTGCCACGGTCATAATTACTACCCTATTTAGTGTTAAAGCTACAACTAACCAAATAAATTCTTCTAAAGTGACATTTATCTTCATCTGAGATGCCATCGGATTTTTCCCTTGAAAACATTTCGTGTGTACAGCCAAAGCGAGACAGAATGTCCCCTGTGTGTCAAACCACGATAGAGAGACCTTGTACTTTGACCAAACACATCTGTAAGACCAGGGACTATGATTGAAGGATAATTGGGTGCGAGCTTGTTGAAATGGAACCCTGTGATAGACCAGGAAATTCCAGTTTCATGGACATGGCCCTGGCAAGGTCGACACTGGGTTCAACACCTGCCTTCATAAAAGCCAAATGAAAGACTGCGAAAAAGGGCTTTGAGGCCAAGGAGCTAGATTCAACACTGGAGTAAAACTAAGACTCACATCTGTGGTGAAGCCACTAACCCGATTAGAGCTAATACATCACATGTTCACAATGACGGTTTCCTTTATCGTGTTGTTTCTTTCTTGATACATAACCTTCCGAGAGGCTTATTTTCTGATACAGAACCGTGTTAAATGTCTCGCCTTGTAACTTTAATTAAGTACATTAAGAGGAACGCACAGATTCAGCGTTCTCATTACTATTCACTCAATAATAATTAAAATATCCATCTGTGAGTGTTAAATTGAAAATGTTGCCATGCGTATCACTATTGCAGCATAATGTGTCACCAAGATTTGTGGATCAGTTGAGGTAAAAGATGACTGGGTGATTTGTAGATGACTAGATACAAAGGGTTTCCCTGGTTAGTCACTGATGTACACTGTTTGGATAGTCCCAGACACTGGCATAGACTCAAAGGGATCATGACCAAACATACCAGAGTAACAAGAGGCGTTTCCTTAGGATGGTGCTGCATTAGTAATGAGATGACAAAGTGTGACAACTCTGTCCGGCTTCAATGACACACAAACACAGGCGCTGTTGGCTGGACTGATCCTGCATGGTAATTAACCATAATGATGTAAACAAGAACTCATTCCACCAAGGTCCGCCGCTGATGAACAGCAATCTGTTACAGTATCTGTGAGATTGCAGAGATTTACTCAGTTGAGGAGCAAGTGTCAGGCTATGAGCGAGGCCTGCTTTGCATGTAATGTATTCCGTATCCTCCTTCCCCGCTCAGCTCCTTTGATCAAAGGAGAAGCATTTATCAAGTGGTGGAGGAAATGTTTGGTGACATTAGTGTTTCAGACTCAAGCACAGCTCTAAACAGATGGGAGCCCGCCACAGGAAAAAACAATCTTTCAGGTATACAGAAAGGACTGGGTTATTTTTGCTGAATATCTGTATATATTAGTTCAGTTGAGGAAGCTTCAAAGCAAACAAGACGCCAATGTCCACGTGCTGTCTCTATTCGAGTTTTTCTCTTGTCAGAAAAATGACTTGAGACTTGCTTTGAAAGATACTATTGCTGCAAATGACAACACTGCAGTTTATCTGAATGAGACGTTGCTAATCAGAAGTGAGAACAGTATTCTTCCCTAGTCTTTTCTCCTGTTTGTATTCTCTGAAAGTCAAACCACAGGTAAGAAAACAGTCACTTTCTCATTCCTGTTGTGAAGCATAGACAAAGATAGACAGAAATGCTTTTTGTTCTCTTGTATTGCCACATTCTTCAGGTATGTTTAATTAATTTATGCTTTTTGTGGTATTCTTGTCTCATGGTGTATAGCAAGAACGACATCTGTTTAATCAACAACTTCCTCCGACAGTCCCTCAGTTGGGTACGAGCTGTTGTTTCTATTCTCAGATGGTACCGCAGAGGGATAGGAGTCTTAGAAATTCTGCAGATCGTCTACAGGAGCTCCTCAAAGCCAGGTACAGCTGCAGAGAAAAACATGAAGTGAAACCAGCCTGGGTTCTAATCTGAGTCTTATGCTGCTTGACTGTGCTCTCGTACTTAAATTATTTGAGAGAGCTCTAATTATTGTCAGAGCACATTAATCTAAAACAGTGCTGCTGCCGTTTCCCTCACAGAACATCTAGGAGGAGAAGCTTTTGTAGGAGACAGGGGTTAGTCTTCTTGATGATTGCTATGGGCTTCCTGTGCTTGTAATCAAGACGCTAGCATGCTCACTCCACATAGACACTCTAGAGATTACCTCTTCAATCCCATCAACTGTGATTACCCCTCTTGAGATGTGTGGAAATGTCACATTTTACATATCCTAATATTTCACCTCACATAAAGTTGTGCAGTCTTCCCCGGAGTGAAAGGGAATGTCAGGGGAAGGTGATGTGACAGGTTTGTCCCCTTTACCTAGACCTGAAACCCATCCTGCTGTGGTTACTTCCTTCGGAATCAGAGCGTTGGGGTAATTGGGGTTCCAATGGCCATTAACTTAACCTAGGTGGCAGACCACCACGACCACTATCAGTGTAATTGGATCTAATTGGCCCAGTGTTGGCCAATGATTCGGCTCAGACAAATAGCAATGGCTAATCTAAATGGTGACGTGACCTTTTGAAAGCTTCAGTCTAATTAACCTTTGAAGATGCATACAGGTAGTGTATGTGTAAGTGGACCACCAGCATCGACTGGCTGCAGAGAGGGCTGGGTTATGATCTCCTAGTGTAGCTAATAGCTGATTGGAGGACATCCAGTACACATACTGTATGTACTGTAATGTATGTACTTGCAATGTATTACCAATATCCTTAGTTTTATCTGACACAAAAAATAGGTAGAAGACAAACATAATTCCCTAAAATTAAAAGCAAATAATTTTAGTACTTTCAAAAAAAACTTTTTTTTTTTTTTTTATTTTATTTTGAAATTTATGTTATATAACTGGAACTAGCTGTGAAGGTCTGTCATTATTCATCTGCTAATGAAGTTCATCCAAATATTGTCATAAAGAAAATTGGATTCTACTGTGGAGAAATTCAGTATGAACTAAATGCAATGCTGGACGATATAGATGCAAACACCATCTGCGCTGTGTAAGCAGATCAGCAGTAAACCTCTCATTCTTCCATCACAATTAATGACACAGTTTACTTTGCTATGATCAGAAGCCAAGTATGTGTACAATGAAGTCTCTATACTTCTATCAGCCATTATATAATTAAATCTGAGTCGTTTGCACTTGTGGACAATAATTTACGAGAAAGGGTAGAGAAGCGGATAGAGGAAAAGTTTGTGCACGATCTGTTCAGTGCATAAATGAAAATTAATTAATCACTTGGGGAGTCGGCACACCAATGGAATAGGGTGGAGAACAAAGTCGTTAAGTTTGATATGGTAGTATTTAGAAACATAAATAATGACAAAGACCCTCCAGTGTAGTTAAATACAGCAGTAAAAAACACATTTTCAAATATCACCAATGACCTACATTAATAAAGGTGGAACAGTTAAAGTTATTTACAGCATATCTCACATTATTCCTGAGAACAGAGGAGATACTTCTAAAACTGGTCGGCCAAAACAGAATCGAAGGTGAGGTTAAAGTCAACTTCTCTCCAAGCCCCAGTGTGTTGTCCACCTTGGACACCTTGGGGGCATGGCCACTCATCCCATCGATACAGTGTTTGTTTGTTCCTCACTTGCTGTCCTGTCATGTGAAACAGATTATCTAGCAGGGGGCTATCAGCTGTCATCTTCAAGCAGGGCGTGCATGCTGATGTGTCACTATAAGATATCGTTTGCAGGAATGCATTTCAGGAACACTGTCAGGCAAAATGAATGGGTGCTAATGCTCCTAGCAGCCTTGGAAAGAGCCCACAGAGAAGGGTAGCTAATCCTATCATTCTACACCATTCATCTCCAATCCACTTGGCTTTCAGCATTTCTCAACGGGCAATTTGTGGCTTCCCTGCTGGATCTCCTCGAAGCCAGTGTGTTATGACTACAAAACACTTCCAGGTCCGCCTGGGAGTCAGAGAGGAGGCCACTAAATGCAGTCTGCATCCCTGTCACGGTCCACACCGACAGCTGCCAGCCCACTGCACACTGCCAGAAATAGCTTAATGACAGATACTTTCGAAAAACATCAAATTGTGGCCTGTCAACGTCAAATTAGGAACAAAAAGGAGGCTCAGTTGCCCACATGATCATTAGTCAACAACTAAAATGCTGCCTGCATCGTTATGCCACATACCCTCGAGAAATCCTACTTATTTTGTCTCAACAGAACACTCCCCAAAGACTCAGAAGAAAAGTGAAATTAAATGAAACAATAATGATGTTTTGGGTAAACATGGCTATTCTTTTCTTCTAAAGGTCACAGTCTATGGGTAGTTTAATATGTCTCTAAAACGAAACACAGTCTACAGCTCAATGGCTTCCAGATGGTGGCGTCCCCCTCCATACAGTCTGTCTGTTTCTGCCTGACAGATGCTATGCTTGCTTCCAGGGAAGAATCCGAGCAGCCTTCCATGACTAACCAAGACAAGGGACCTGCATTAACCGTCTCCTCAGTTCCATGTACTGTTTGGCTTCCCAGCTCTTTGGAGAGGAGGCCCCCCCAGGGTGTGACTGTACAGAGATACAGTACACACATACCCACAATTACATTATTAAAATGCATATACACATGGGTGAGTAATTCTTCTTTCACCAGATATTAAAAGCAAGTCTTGATTGCAAGAAATTATTCTTTCAGCTAGAAGAAAATTTGATTGGCAGGTCTCAGTCAGCGGGTTAAAAATCGGCATGTCTTGTGCACTGCATGGCACTTTTACACACAAACAAATCTTTTTTTCATCTGTTCTGCGAATGCAATATTGTGGAACTGCTGAGTTTCCCCAACAACCTCAGCTGTTTCCAAACAGACCATAATAACATGGCATTCTCTGTATCAGAGCAACCATGATGAGACCTATTTAATATGTCCTGGCTCAAGCAAATATTGATAACCTGCTATAGAGCATTTTCAGTCATATCGACCAGTGAGGCTGTGTTATTATCACAATTCATGTCAAAAATCAATCCACCAAAAATCCATATTTCTAGCTATATTTCCTCTTCGGCTCTTCACCTTAGCCTCCTTTGG
The DNA here is from genome assembly GCA_028641955.1 of Protonibea diacanthus. NCBI lineage: Eukaryota > Metazoa > Chordata > Actinopteri > Sciaenidae > Protonibea > Protonibea diacanthus. The sequence goes on from CM053989.1 coordinate 16,409,865, forward strand.
AACCAAAAAACATACTGTAGTTTAACAAGCACCGAGCAGAGGAGGGGGCTGTTTCACAATGTGCTGCTCATCAGCCCAGAGCTGCAACTCTTCTCAGAGGTTGCACAGCTCCCACGGCTCCCCTGTGTGATGTTGCAGAGCCCAGTCAGCTACGCAGGCATCCTGACTGTGGGCTGTGGTCAGTCAGAGCCCAGGGAGCTGTGACAGCCTGCTGCTCTGTCAGCCGCAGCAAAAAAGAAAGAAAAAAAAAAATGCACTGAAGCATAAGAGTCTTCTAGGCTGAGAAGAAATGAGCAAACAATGTTTCAAAAACACGGGCACATTCCCACATGCCCCAGGAAGATGGCTGTAAAAGACATAGACTATGTATGCGCATGGGCATGAGTACACGCTTTCACTTTCCAGCATGTACTGCAGCCAAATGATTTGACGAACACAAACTCAGGGGCGTGAAAGCCCGCACTGTTCCAGATAGCTTTCAACTTCAGTGTGGGGGTTAAACGGCGGGTTTCTTGGCTCAGGTTGATCGGCATTTTTCATCTAAAGGCCATCAGTAAGGCTTAGGACTGCATCCTTTACTTACAATTTACCCTTTGGTCAGAGGTAGTCATTTAAACAAAATGTGCATGTGTTTCAGCCAATACTGGCCTGGCAAAGTATCCAGTATGAGTTTTAAACCTTTAGATAAAAAGAAATAAGCTATAACAATTTTGTTAAGAGTTGGTTATTTTATCTTATTTATACAGCACTCAATGAACACCTTATGCAACAACAAAAAAATGCAGTTCTCTGACCTCAGACATAAATTTACGAATTCATCCAATTATCTCACAAAGCTAAAACAACAAAACAAAGATCTAATTTTAATGGTCTGATGATCCACTGTCTAAGCTGCCCCACAACAAAGACTTCATGGACTTCTGCCATATTCAGACTGTTACTTCCACACGAGTTTGATTCTTAATAATAACAATAAGGCACAGAAACTCAGAAACAACCCCTAAACTCAACCTAAGGTTCTGTTTTGAAATTTGTGATATTCCCTGTAAACTAAGTGCCTTGACATGCTACAGTGCAACAGTCACAAAAAAATATTTTGATGAGACCACTGTGATAGCCGTACTGTTTTGTAGCCTAAATGGTGGCTTTGAGCTTTAAGAAACAGGGATTAACTACCAAGCTCTGCATCTTTTTAATCTTCCATGCTCAAGTTTATTTTGTGTTAGGCTTTGTTTTGACTCCTGTTCCTTTGTAATGCCCTGGAACCCCCATTAGGGAGCCAACCGTCTAGGATTCCCAAACGTAGACCCCCACTTTTGCCCACTTGGCAGGGTGCCCGCTTCGGTAGGATCTCTTGTTTCTCTCACAGAGCAAAGCTCATAGTGAGACCCTTTCAGATGAGTCAAAATGAGCTTAACGCTGATCAGCTACCCAAACTTGGACTCATTGTGCTCTGCACCGGGCAAGGCTGTCGGTTAACAAAGAATTAGAACTTGAAAACCCTTAGAGCCTCTCTTCAAGTGAGTCTTGCGTATCAAGGCGAACTGGAGTAAAACTAAATCAAGGCCACATCCTTGCTTGAAGAAACAGCTATTTCCCTTTTGCTTCTGGTAAAAAGGCTTTTTGTTGTCCTTGCAGCAAGGAGAGGCGAAATGGACTGTGGCTAAGATAATGTGATGACTACGCTCATCCTACAAGGCCAGTCAATCACAGAACACCACTGTTTTCACTGAAGGCCTGTTCAACACAGAGCAGCTGTATAAATACATTAGACAGGATCCAAGCAGCTCCCAGTAAAACAGAAACTCTGTTTCTTATAAATATATGGATTATTGGATAAATAAATCAAGAGATAGACCTAAACTAAAGACCTTTGGAATGTGCCAAAAACAAAGAAATGATTGGATCATTTGTGGATGAAAATAGACAAGCTGTTGGTGGTTCCTGCAATGAGGCCTGAGGGGCCCTGTGCTGTAGAGCATGCCTTCCCTGTGCCCACGAAGCCTTGAGCTGACAAAAGTAAATTATTCTGTTGTGAAAAGAACATTCCAATGTAATGCCGTGCTTGTGGAGCATCATATCTGAGCAACTATTATTAGGAAAGTTTAAAGATCAGCAGGCATGCTGCTTATTCTGAGAGAACTTCAAAACACTTACCATAACAACTTCAGTCATTTGGATTCACAATCCATTTAATTACTACCTCGAGGTGTCTGTCGCACTGACAATAAGTCATCAACAGAACAGGAATTTATCACAATCATCTTTAATGAAAGAGGAACTCATCTATGTCTCTTCTCTCTGTTGGTAAGTACTTGTATTGATTGTCCTCTGATGAGGCTGCAGGGCAGTAGGTTGGTGCAGAAAATGTGATTTGTGACTATTTGGTGTGATACTGATTTGTTTACCCTCTGTGGGCAGGGCAAATCCATAAATCACATGTACCAGACCGAAACATACGGTCCAAAACGGGCTAGAAGCTGTGTGAATGATCTGATGCTGCCAGCTGTGGATTGTGTGGGCATTGTCTCATCTAAAGCCTTTATGATTCAGCCATAATCAGTACACTAAACCTTGTGTTTTTTTCTGTGTTTTAAAGAAGAAAATAATTCTTAGAGAGGTGGCAAAGATATTGTTACACAAAGAGAGACATCCTCTCTTTCAGCAGTTGGGCATCTGATTTAAAATAATAAATTACAAATCTACATTATATCCCTTTAAAAAAAAAAAAAAAAAAAAAAAAAAAGGTCACAGTTTTCCAAACTAAAAGTAGCTTCCCAAAAAATGGCAATGGAAAAACTTTGCAGTTATTTGCAGCAGCAGTAGCGTACATGAAAAACCTTCATTTGACAAACATGAAACATTACCATTTTGTTGTGTTCTCTGTTGCTTTTGTTTAAATAAAGGAGATTAAGGCTTTTCAGAACTGTATCGAAAATGAAAGATGCTAAATCCTTTTGTTCTTGTACCTTTTCCAAATTTCCTAAAATTTACAAACACAGCTTTTCCCACTGAAGGCTTACTCACTGTCAAACCAAAACAAAGAGGCATATAATTTATTTCTTTCAAGTTGCATAGAACAGAGACAAGTTTCTCCTCAGATGAGTGTGAGCACGGTTGTGTATACTGTACTCACCACAGTGCTCAAGCCATGCTCCTTCATCAGCCTGAGGGAGTTTTGGTAGCAGGAGGTGAGGTCATTGGTCTCGGTAGGGCCCACATGACCTCTGGCCACCGGGCCCACGGTGTGGATCACATCTGTCGAAAGGGGACAACGCACAAAGCTCATTTCAGTACAGCCTACCTCTAGCAAGGTTACATGGTTTGTGATATTTCTAGTACTGCCATGTAGTGCAAGGATAAGTACTCTACAATGCTATAAACTGTCTACCTTGCAGCTGAGCAGTCAAGCAAAAGTTCTGGAATGTACAAAAATCACCATCAAACACAAAATATGACAAAGTTTGTCCTCAAAATGAGTCAATGGTGACGGCACGAACAACCCACTGCCTGAAATGAATGCATTTATTCAGTAAATGAAACGGCAGCTTAGATAGAAAATCAATTACAAGATTCTTTTATGCCATCTACTCAAATATTCATATCTCTCCCAGTACTCTCTTTCCCTTCGCATAGTAATGTCTTTACCTGTCAATCATGAGTCTCCTTGTCTGGCCTGGCCAAACTGGGGAATGCAGCTTCTTAATTGAATCATACGAGTGATGACAGGAAAATAAGAGAGCCTTAGCAGTGACTTGACAGAAACATAATCTTCTGCATTCTGCCTGACTACCCTTGGCCTTCTCAATGTTGGACAGGACGGGTCAACATCAATATACAAGAATTAACTCCGCATCACCCATAGAGCATTCCAGAGAGGTGCACCACAAGTTGTCAGACTAACTGCAAGAATTTCAATGACACAGCAAAAATGTCATCAAGGTCATTCGTGCAACCGTGATTGATGAATAATTTTCTGTTTATCCAAAAAGCAGTGCTGGCTGGTAAATCTAAATTCATGGCCGATTAAATGTGGATCAACTACGGCTCGTACATTTGCAATTTAATGCATGAAGTCCCCATTTCTGTGCACTAAAATATTAAACCCTGTTTAAGTATGAAGACTGAGTATTCAGACCTGGTTCAGGTGAGGGCATGTGGGGAAAACACAGCAGCAGCCTGTTTTAAGTCACCTCATGTGTTTTACTTTTTTACACCTCACCTCACCGTTTACTAATAATATAAAACATTTAGCCTCACTTTCTCACTTAATAAATGTAAGCTATATTACTACTGTACTTGACCATAAATCATTTATAGATTAAATTTAGTTCTCAGTTGTATGTCTGGTTGCTTAATAGGTCAGGATGATAAAATACATGGGGAACCACTATAATCAAGTGGCGTTCACTAGTGTTGCTTAAGAGGTGAGATAGTGTGTTTGGGAGAGGGTAAGAAATGAAAGCTTTGGGTGATCCCCGGCTAAGCTGAGGTGGGGTTTTAATGAGAATGGAGCTGTCTGAAGTATTGTCTTTTTCCAGAGTAGTAGGCCAAAAATTGCATAGCACAATGCTGTTATAATGGGACACATGGCAAGTTGTTTTTCGTACATAATTCATGAATTTTTTTGCTACAAGAACGGAAACATGCCAATTAGAGTGTGGGCAAGCCCCAAAAACCAGACTACTGGCGAATTCATGAAAATTTAAACAGTTCTTATCTCACCAGTACCGCTGTATCCACTCGTATTCTCAACACTTCGACATCAAATAAATATTTATACAGCTGTGTTTCTTTAAGGTGAAAGATATATTTCACTTTGTACCTAAGGAGGGATATTACACGGAGGACGGTTAGTTGTTGTAGAGCTCTAAAACACTCTGGCAGCTGCTTCAGTATCTCTGTAAACACAAATGACCTCTCTACCCTTGGTCTTGGAGGAACTGAGCTTATTTGTTTTGTTTAAAGGAAAAGGCACAGTCATTTTCCAGATCCAACATAATCCAATGATTTTGATGGCAATGTGGTGTTACAGGCCGTTAAGCTGCTGTAAAATTAGAGTGACTTTATTGAATCATAATCTTCTAAAGACTTGTGAGCAGGCATGGTCTGAAAAAAAATCTTCTGTATGCACACTGAAATACAAATAATTATAATTAGTTTAATAATATTATAAATAAAGGAATGTCAGTGTAGTGAATTAGCTACGGGGAATTTAACCGTGGGGGTACTCTTGGCTGAAGGTTGGACTCTCAGCATATAAAAACGGAAGGCTCAGGAAATGGTTCTTTATAACTTCCATGTTGATCAATACATCATTATTTATGTTAAATTATAAAGAAAATAAAGATGCTCTCGAGTTGTAAAAACGATCAGATAATCCATCCAACATGGGTCTTTATTATCTTGTTTTTCTCTTGTAGAACCTTCAGCTTTTATCATTATTTCCAACCATTAGCTGACAGACACATTTCAGTGTATCACTGTTTCTGTCTTGCTCTGAAGCACATACCGACACATGTATACCATTATCTCTGGGCAACCTTCGTACAAGAGGCACATAAATCTCTATCTTAGCGGGGCAGAAAAGATTACTAGTGCTCCTCTTGCACTTTGGGGGGTTGGGCTTGATTGCGGGAATGATAACGGATGCAGAAAACATCAAGAGAAATGTCCTGATGAAAGACATTAAAGGGATGCTTTAGTAAGCTGGAGGGAAATTAATCAGTCAATATCAGAAAATCTCAAATCTTCACACCAAAATAACGCTCTGTAGCCCGACCTGTTAAAATAGAGGAGTTCAATTGTAAAAAAAATAAAGAAATGTGCCAATTACAGGGGAATAAAAAGCCAGTCATTTCAAAATGAACCTGTAAAAAAAACTGAACAGAACTAAATATAAGAGAGGCTAAATTATACGACACGACGGCTGAGCATAGTTTGTTGTGAGTCTACAAAATAAGTCATTAAGGAATTAAACAGAACCCCTCTTTATCACACAAACCACAAATCCCCTTTGCACACCTCCTTCAAGACCTTCACCTTGCCAATTCCACAACTAGTTAATGAGCTTCTATTTCCAGCTATGTTTTTTAGCAGTTTTTCTCACAATATCTTGACTAGAATTGTTCACTGGGGTCTCTTGCTCGGGGCTATAAGGTCAGTAACATAACTGAGCCAGCAAAGACTGATGATTGCCAATCACACCTAGCTTTCTGTACATAAGAGCCCATAGGCTCTGCATAGAAACAAACAAAAAAGAGCAGCTTTCTGTAATGGTAAATTGTGTGCAACATCTAAATTCATTTGAACCGAATGAAATACCATAACAAGGATGATATAGAGTGATATCCTCTATTTGGCTGTGATGATACTCTCTGTAGAGCTACGCATGTATTGTACTCTGCATCCTACAACACAAACCACAAGTGAAACATGAACCATTTATTTTCCTCAGCATATGTCTGTGTATCCTCTCTGTGACCACTCAGCCTGGGCAAGTTTGCTACCAACTACAAACTACTCCAACGAGGATTCAGTGGAATCCTCAATAAAACTGTTGACAATTTGATCAGTCGTTTTCAAACTAAATGGCGGAAATGTGCCACAGTGCATACATTATGCCTGCCTGCTCTAGACTTCTAATGTGCTATGATTAGCAAACATTTTCTCCCATCAATTCTTGCAAGCCAATAAAAAAAGCACTGGAATGGCAAAACACGTAACAAGCTGCAGAGTCAACAGAAAAATGTTGTTTTTATCTCTTTTTCTCAGGACTATCGTGCCAGCAAAATATTTGGTCACATTTCCTCGAATCCTATTCAAGCAAAAAACAGCTTCATGCATATGCATGGTGGTTAGTTATAGAGACCACTATTGGTGTTATACAGAGGAGAATTTAGAGTGTGCGTAGTCTTCGTCTGAATACCCTCAGCACTAGAGTGTGTGACTTATGTTTCCCTTTAGTTGTTGGGGAGGGTGTCATGTTTCTGTAACAGCAGGGACCCTGGAGATTAATGGTGCAAATATAAAGGCACGAATGCTCTTAAATGCTTACCCATCAGGTACAAAGTGCAATAATAACAACAGAAGGGCAAGTATAAGATATAACTCTCAAGTACACTTCTCACATCAGAGTGAATTTTATCTTCATGTAAACCCGAAAGAATTAGGAAGTGATATTGTTGTTCTCTGTTGTTATGAATTTAACAGCGGTTCTATGAATTCTGTGCTTTGTCATCGCGGGGTCACAGCTAACTTTGTAGGAACAATGACTCGACCTGCAAGATGAAAATGTCTTATGGTAAAGTGCTGCCATTTTGCAGTCAGGAAGAATGAAATAGAACCAGTGCTTGTAGACATTGGCAACAGTAAAATAGTTATATGTAAACAGTAATATTTTATTTTTATTACTGCAAAATTTGAACATAGAGTGACAAAACATTTGGTTTCGTCAGCCAGCTTACAAGTAAATTATATGCGAAGACAGAATGTAACCTGATATTTTTCTAAAGATACATATTAATACAAATCCAGTTCTAAGACCTGTATACCTCCTAGACCAGAGCCAATCTACATGAATATATTGTATCGGGTCTGATCAAGGCATTGGCAGATTTGTATTGTTATTTTTAAGTCTGGTCCATTTTGAATGAGCAGCCATTAGTTTCAGTGAAGGTGCAGTAGGCAGTAATCAGAGTATGCAGATATGTTTTGACTGAAAAATGTTGCATTACATCTATCTCAGCGACCTTTTCAGTGACCTTAAACTTTGTGTTAAATTATATTTGTGTTTAAGAAAGTCAAAGCTGTTAAAGAATGCTAAAAGACACCATACCAAACAGAAACCAATAAAATAAAACTGATGCAAGATATATTTTCTTAATGCAGACCTATTCAGACGTCAAACAAATCTTGACATATCCCTGCATGGCCCTTATTCTGCACTGTGCAGCTGCATTATGCAGGAAAGCATAAATATCAGATGGGAACTCAATATTGGCACATTCTGGTTAGTAAAAGGCTCAGATCGAGAGCAAAAATAAATAAAGAAAAGTGATTTTGGGTAAGCCTGGTCTGTTCGGGATGGACTGGACATGAATTGACCCCTTCAACACACCAACTGTGGAGCATGTGTGTGAACATCTTAAGACAAGCCTACTAAAATATTCCTCAGCTGAAAAACTACCAAGGGGACATGCTCACTTCAAAGACGCCACTTTCTTAGTAACTAAGAAATCTTTTGAAATATCTAGACTTCATTTAGAAAAGGCGTGCTGTGCTGTTTCAGAGAGGGAGCGGCACAGCCTAATCAATCTTTCATTTTTACTTGCCTGTACTGGCTCTCAGACTGCCTTAACGTTTCACATAATAACAATACCAAAAAGCTGGAAATGAAAAAACAAAACAAAAAAACAAAGCAAAAAAAAATGTTTACTGTAGTGTCAATGTTCCTGAATGGTCCTATGCTATCCAACAACCATTACAACTTAGTACCAAAGAGACATGTGGATATGGGAGCCTCGTTTATATCTATTATGATTTACAAGAGCCAACACACGAGAATCAAACCGCTTCCATGGCAATTATCTTCCACGCTTAAGAATCAACAAAGCACATAATGATTTACAGTCCATTAAGAAAAGCAAAATGTGAATTTAAATGCAGTCACTGTGTTTATGGGTGAAGCTAGATTTTGTATGAACAGTGGACCGTAGGCTTGTTGCTTCACAAGAGCCTTGCTAGTAGAATCAAGTGTCTTCATAAAGCTCTGTGACGGATGTGTCTGCATTTTATGTACTGTGCTTTTGATTTCGCTGTAATGACTGAGGTGCTTTCAAAGTGTATTAAAGTCAAGGGCTCAGTGACTCATTGAGAGTGGATCAGCACAATGGAAATACTGAGCTGATTTAAATGTATTGTTATATGCCGTTTTCTAATTAATATAATAATATCAGAACATAATAATATCAGTAAAATTATTATCATAATGAGCTTCGGGTCAATTCTGAAAATTTCCCTGAGGAAAATGAATCACAGTTGGCTTTAGCATGAAACCATGTGATTTCTTCCATTCTACGAGGGACTCTTGGTGTTGTGCAGCGACTGCCTGTCCTGTGTCATAAGTCTTGTTTTAGAAAGACTTCACAGTGTAACGCATCATGGCAAATTGAAGAAATGGGATCAATATAGTAACACAGCACTGGCTGAAATCTCTCGTCTGGGTTCCATGAATACTGATGTCATTTTGTTGTTTTTATCCCCCAAACCATAAACAAAACAAAAAAAGTGGACAAAACACAGTTTTATAATGTACGTACTTTTACATACAGTAACTGCTCAATTCGGATGTATTGCTCAGATACAATTTTATTGTGTGCATGTTGAAATTATTATTTTTTAACACTCTGTCATACAGAAGTGAACGTGAAGGCCAATGAAGTCCATTTTCACGGTTTCATTTATAAGATGATATGCAGTGGAAGCCAGTGAATTTGTGAGCAGGTGATAACGAGGAGGAGGATGAGCAGCGATGGCTGCTACTTCTGTTACGGAAGTGTGTGTGTGTGTGTGTGTGTGTGTGTGTGTGTGTGTGTGTGTGTGGATGTGGATGTGGATGTGGATGTGGATGTGGAGTTGGAGCCGTGAGGGACTGTGATTCAGATTTCATCCCAAACTTTCATCCAGCTACTTTTGACTACATCTGTCAGTACCTCTGCACAAGACTCCCATAGCAAGAGACTTCAGGTGAGTGAGTGACATAAAAGTCACATGAACTGCTCAGACTGTGGTCACAATGGAAAAAAATAAATCTTTATCCTGATTTCAGACCACATGATAAGTGGCTTGAATCCTGAATAAGAGGTGAAAAGATCAGATCTCAGTCTGATATAAGAAAAAAAAACAAACAAACTAAATTCTCATGCCTGTAGTCTGAACATAGCCTTTCATGAATGCTCCACATCCTAATGTGTGATGTCGATGTTGCGTCTTTCCTTTAAAAGTGTGCAGGATTTGGAATCTTGTTGCAGCCTGTAACCAACTGAATACCCCCTCACCTCACTCTCTCTTTCAATAGTGAAGGAGAGACTACAGCGCCCACTCGTTAAAGGCCCTATTTAAAGCCAGTATTTAATTCGGATTGTTCTGAGCTACTGTAGAAACATGGTGGTCAATAGTTGATGGACAACACAGCTGAGTTTTTTTATTAAGTACAGTTATATCTGTTATTATCATCAGTAGTAGTAGCAGCAGCAGTAGTAGTAGTAGTAATGGTAGAGATAGCAATATTAGCAGTAGTATGGTATTAAACAACTTTCATTACTACGATATAGTATAGTAAACTCAGCGCTCTATAATTTTATGCTCTTGGTACATTGTTAAGCATTGCCAACCTGTCAAAATAAAGCATCAATCCTTTAACTTTTCTTTACATGCTGGCTTGAATTAATGACTGCTTCCACACATCTTAACATGACAGTAAATAAGTGCCAGTCATTGTGAACTAAGAGGACAAGTCTATCTTTTGTCAATCATGAAGCTGTCTCTTCAAAGCGTTCAATGGCCCATGAAAAAAAAAAGAAGAAATGAGAGATGGCATACTGCTTGAAAAGGCGCTTCAGCATTTCCCGTGCCTTCATCTCTACATGTAACTCACTGTCAGTATGTCACAGGCGTACACGGCGTGTTACAGAGTTTGGCAGGTGAGGATCCACCTGCATAAACACAAGGGCACCAACTGTGGTGTAGATTTACAGGACAATTCTGAACCCAGTTTATCTTTCTCTTCACCTACTGTGCAACTTTAAGACACCATAAAGAGTCAGAGAGAATAAAGGCGCATGTGTTCACGTAGTGTTAATGAGTGGTAACACTGAGCCAGGTTCAAAAAGGTAAATGGGACATCGACTTACTTGAGCTCAATTGTTAACAAGATGATGCTTTTGTCTCAGTGTTAAGAGTGTGTATGTGTACAGCATATATGTGTGTGGGGCTCTGTGGGTAACAGAGTTGACATCTCTGCACTTAAGGCCGGTTAACATGGTCCCTGATGGTCTTTTGATGGTGATGGTAATAGATTTCAACATATATCAAGTGAGTGTATTCATATTCCTCTTCTCCAGCGTTCCTGAGTGAACATACCATCCCTTGTATTAACTATAGAAGGCAAATAATACCAACCAGCAGGAGTAGACCAAGTCAATGAAACCGTATGTGCGGTATATAGTGGATTCCAGCCACAGCACCTCGAATAATACCCACAAGAGTGACCACATTTCCAGTAATTAAGTGTATTTTGGCGTGATTACAAGCCTGGACCCTCTCAGCATGCACACAGCTGTTCTCATGTTGGTCGCTGAGGATTACTAAATGAAGTGTGTACACCCACTCGGACATGGAACTGGCGTTGTCATGGTGACAGAGAGTGCAGAGTGATCCCCTAACGCTTGCTGAAGCTCCCGTCTGAAAGAGGTTTTTTTTTTATTATTATTATTATTTTTTTTTTTCTCCAGCAGACCTGGAATCATTTGCCGCATGCTGAGCAGATACAGTTGTTAGTGCATTAATATTCTCTTCTTTAAAAATGGATTAAGGGTGTCTCAGTGATTCTTCATACACTTGGCTTTCAAAGAGCTTTTCCATTGTGAGTGTCATTGAAACTCTGTCACACTTAAACAGACTAAGAGGTAAAGAGCAAGAGACAACCAGTCATGGATGATGACAGAACATCATGCACACATGCAATATCACAGGAATGATTTTGCTGATTGTGAAACAATAATTATTTAATGCAAGAGTTCTGAGCAGAGCAAGAATAGCTAACATTTTACTATGTTTTATGCATAGATCGCACTGTACGTCACATAAATGAATCAGCTGCGGTGTACAGGATGCTGAGGCCCCTGCAGCATTTTTCCACAGTGATAGTCGGTCACCCTTTGAGTGATTCAGAAGCCTGACATTTTTAAGAAGCACTGATCAGTGTCAATCATTACATCTGCCAGTAAATTACAGTAAAATGTTTCAGTCTTCAAAAGTCAGACTACAGATGCGCACACACACAGAAATCCACACATGCATGAAGCAAAGTACAACACAAGCAACGCCGCCTAAAAATGTCAAAAAGCTCTTCGAGTGGAAGAAAAGACCACTTAATTGAAGTGCCATCTCTGGCACACATTTTTACTACTTTACTGTACTGAACAGAAGGTGAGGTGTGTGTGTGTGTGTGTGTGTGAGAGAGAGAGAGAGTGAGTATGCACTGGCCCCATACTGAAGGACAAGAACAGTGAGGGGGCGTGATGATTGTTTTGCTGTACACATGCTGTAAGAATGGCCCTGGTAGTGTCTACAGGGAGTACCAGGCCCAGAGTAAAGACAGAGGGAGAAAGTCACTGAGCAGCTCTGCCAGCTGTTTCCACTGCTCTGGGCTTTCTATAACATTCCTCTAAGCTTGAATGAGCTGCCAGGTGACACTGCTCTCAACAGCGCACGCTAGTTCTGCTGCTTGCTCTTTTTCCAGTTTCTTTCAAAGCATTTTCTGAATGTTTTGAATAAAATGTGAATATGAGAGCAGTTCTGTTATGCATGAAGCAAGACTGAGGGCATGCAAAACGAGTCATGGTGCAACAATTTGTAGACTTAGAGACTACGCCAAGACAGTGCAATTTGACACAAATATCAAGGGAATATACTGTCGATAGAGATGTATGCTGTGGTAAAATCCACACAAAATACTCCTGCATACAACGCACAAAGCACATGACTTATAACATTAAAAGAAAGTGAGATATTTATTTTAATAAGGGACATAAATCATAGCTTGAAATGAGCAAATTGTGAATAATAGTCCATTTTAGCTATGCTGCTACAACCTACAAGAAACAGCTACTTACTCTGTATCCACAGGTTTCAATTTGTTTGTGTCTCTGCAGGCGTGACATGAGTATATGACGATGTAGCTCAGAGCCAGCATGCACTCAAACTGTTATGTGTAAGAAGAAGCAGCCCTGCTGGGCAACATCAACCACATTCAAGTTGTGATAAAAAATACATTTAGATTTTTCCTGTACACGGAGCCACTGTTGATGATTCTGATGGGGCTGGCAACCTACAGGCAGGTCACCTACATCTGAATTCAACAGATGTAATCTATGAATCACATACAGTAGGGATCTATGAAAAAATGCACAAAACAAACCAAATACTGCTTCAGTACAACCTTTCATCTCAGCCAACATTCGCTGTTACCTGACTTCAACTGCATCTCATCATGATTAAGGCACCAAACAGTCGGGGCAGAACATCATAATTCTACAGGGGTCTGTGCAAGCAGGTCCTTGAGCTGGTGAGTTGGGCTTCATGAATTTTTCAAATGTCAGTAAGGTTTACACAGACACACACACAGTTGCACACACACAGTTGCACACACGTACACACAGTTGTGGAGGCACAGCTGCAGGGAGACTCAAAATGATGTGGCCTTCACAGATGCTATTACCCGTCATTTCAATTAAGACATATGCGCCCGATGTGTATTTGATGGAGAAAGACACTGCGGGTGGAGAGATTAAGTACGCTCTCATTCCAGCAACATGTGCCACATGCTCTCCAAATTATCCTAATGACATTAATTACAAAGCCGCATTCAAGTCTGTGTTTGGCTAAGTAAGGGTTAGGAAATGGGAATAAACAGTTTTGTGCGGCACTACTGTATTCCATCCGGCAGACACGAGAGAGAACAATCAAGATGTACGTTTTGTTTATTCATTGAGGAGTTTTTCTCCATTCCAGTCCACAGTAACCGTCCATATGAATCAGCGCACAGTGTGTATAACACATGAACACTGTTGACTATAAAGGTGGAATAATTGTTTTCAGACACGACACATTCCTCTTTTTATTCCGATTTATACACATCAGGTTAATTATAATAATTCTCAGAATATATATGATTTTAATTTTCACTGTCATATGTTTGGAAGAGATTGACCAATGAAGTTTTGAGAAGACACATTTTATCTATCAAAAATCACATAATCATATAATAATCATGTCTTAATCATTTCATGAGAAGAGGTCAAAATAACACCTGAGGTGACACTTTGTCCTGATGAATACGCTTGGCATGTTCACCGTGCTTGCTTTTCATAACCAAGTGTTGGTGAAATGTAAGGTAATGTGCTGAAACAAAACTAAAACAAAGCAAAACTACTACTTAGGCCAGAGTGTGTGTATCTAGGAGGTTTAATAACAACTCAAATAGACCGTGTAAGGGAGCTGCCCTGCTTCCTCACCTCATATACAACTCCTTACTGCAGCAGTGGCTCTTTTCTACATGTCATGTTCTCTCTCTCTCTCCTCTCTCTCTCCTTTCCTGTTTATCTTCAGCTCAAATAAAAAAAAAGGCATAAATGACCCAAAAAATAGTTTAAAAAAAGAAATGACCAATTTTTGTTTGTTTGTTCACAAATATCAAATGGAGTTGCAAACTAGCGCCTGCTGTCTTTATTGTGCTTTCAATGTTGCCTGCCTCTTTGCTCCCTTTTGCTTCTAAAGGATTTTCTTTATATTTTAGCCTGGAGCTAGATAAATATTTTTGTTAATCAGATAGTAACTTTTGGCTCTCTGCTCTTTCAAATGAATGATGAACTCTACAATCTTGGCAAGTGTAGACATAAGTGTGGCCCTGAAGCCATGAAAAGGACAGTTTTTTTTTCTCTCTCTCTCTCTTATTTTGCAGTTCAAAGTAATATGATAATGCCACAAGGCCTTTGAAAGTCTTGTTACTACATATCAAAAAAAATTGTCCGACAGTTGCTAACATGCTGACATTCACAAGGCTGCAATAAGAAAAAAACTGCAGGGGGCTGCATCATCTCACGCTGAAAGAGCTGCTCTCTCCCTGGGGATGGACTGACGGCCTATCTTCATGTGAATGTGAAATGGTTATTTAATCCGGCCATGTTCCGGAAAGTACTTGTGCATCTTCTCTGTATAAATAACAACCTTTTTATACTTTATACATATTTAGTGTGAATCAGCAGAGAACGGAGAATGGCACATTACAAATATGTTTGCTCTCTTTCAGGAGATGCCTTATTAATTTATTGAGAGATTCATTTATTCGTCCTCCTTTCTAGAATAAAATAACACAAGTCAGTGCGGATAAAATAGAAGTGGTGTGCAGTGACCTTCGGGAACAACTTTTGAAGAAGATGGGTCAGCCCTTTTCCTATTTCCTGCAGTCTGGCAGGAATAGGTGACGCTTAGGTTCCTCTGAGCCTGAACGTCCACAAAATAGACAGCCCACTTATCAACTCCTTTCACATCCAGGGTGACACTCATTACTCATGTATTCATAGCCTGTGTGGTTTAATTACAAGACTAATCACAACAAACTATCTCCTTCACTACTGAACCAGCTGCCTGGGTAATGTGGGCCTGAGGGATTCAATGCAGCTAATCAGTTTGATTTTCACTGTTTTCTTCAAGATTACTACTGCAGCTATAGAGCACTTTATGTGGAATATCTAATTTTGACCAGTGATTACAGGACACGTTGAGAGAAAACCAGTCATGCATTTTTAGAAAAGAAATCTGCATATGTTGCAGATCCCTCACCGGTTCAATAATGAACAATGTTGGGCATTTTATAGGGAGAGGGCGAGATGAAGAAGAAACCTGTGAAAACACAAGTGGAGTATAACTGCACATTGAGAGAACTGGGAGTCAAACCTGGGCTCTTTGTTATATCAAACAACCATCGCCAAAATTGAAGGACTCAGAAAAATCATATATCTTTTTCGGCGTCACCTTCGAGCACTTTGCTAGCTAGGAGTATGAACTCCTTGAAATGACAGAAGAACCACTATGGAGGTCCTATTTTTCACAGAGACTTCTGACGGGAGAACTGGGGTACGGCCCCATTAAAGCTCCATCTGTGAGGGCCACCAGAGCAGGCTCTTATCTGTGCCTGTTTCAGGTACCTCCACTGAAAAAAAGCTGTGACAAGGACCCATCCAGCCAGTGCAGTCTCACAGGATGTGGGTCCTAAGATACACTTCGCCATGCACTAACACAAAGACAGATTATCTACGACAGCATCAAAACTTGCCCATCGGTGTGAGGCGGCACTGACAAGTTCTGTGAGAGGGCCCTATCGAAATAAATAGAGGTCATTCTCACACTCCTATCTTCTCTCAGCCCTCCTCCCCCTTCTCCCTCCAAACACCCACAGAGACAGTTTCAGGGCCCCATGTGGATGAAGAAGAACTGTGACTGAACTTCTCCAGGGAGGGAGACTCGACAAAAAGAAGGCACCTACCTAGCAGTGGTACACCTGCCACATAATACTTCAAAGGACGGAGAACACACATACACAGTGTGCTGAGTGTCTGCTTGTGCAACCCGACCAAAAGCTATAAGAAACATGCTCTTATGGGAATACATTACTCATAGTACAACACGTGGCCACATGGCGCGGCACTGATCAAACATGGTGGAATACAGTTGAGGTTGCCACACAGTGAGCACTGTGCACGTGTACTGGGTGCTGATGCTTTGGATTGATGGTATAGTAAAATCTCATTAGGTGCTGTGTTGGAGCCCAGCCCAGCGCAGTCTCTTTTTCAATTCTCCTTCCTGTTTGTCTTTTTCTCTTTGCCTCTGTCAGTTTTGCTTTTCCTTACAATTCTTCCCGTCTTTCTTCTCTCTGTCTCTCAGTCTCTCAGCGGTGCCGTAAATGAAATCTGTTGACCTGCTGAATTTAGCAAAGGTTTATGTCTTGGAAACACAAGGTCACGCGTAGCATCGGTCGGCTCCCCACCTGCTTTACTGCAATTTGTTTGCCGTGTGTATTTATCACAGATGCAGCCATTTCTGCACTGAGGGCTGTGCCACGCTGTGCATACGCTCACTTTGTTACCCCAGACAGAAATGTCTCACAAGGGAGAAGCCTTTAGTAGAGCACATATAAACTCTTGCCTTTTAGTGGCATGGGAAATGCTGAAATACATACATTTATGGGGTCTGTTTCTGAGCGCTATACTAAACTCAAGAGTTTGACCTTGCCACTGCTTTGCACAGGCTTTTCAAAACTGCTGAAGTGACTGTTTTAAACAATGGATAATTAATGTTCTTTTCCCCATTCCTAGGAGTGGTTTAGATATCTGGTCATGTCATCAAAAGTGAAAGAAAAAAAATGCGTTTACATAATACAAAAAGAGATTTTGAGTGGGAAGTTTAGATGTAAAACAGAAACATTTGCTGAAGTGGTCTGAGAAGCGGGGCAGCAACTTGTTGGCCTCCCTGCTGCACCGGGCAGAGTCATCAGATAATGAAAGCAAACAGGAGATAACAGAGTGCCGCTAGATCTTTCAGCAGGCCTGCATTAATGCTACTAATGGCAAGGTGCACTTTAGGGTGAGCTTTTGATGACACAGGCTGATGTTTCCATATGTTCAACAAACACGGGAGGCCCCGTTTAGCTCTGTGAGTAGTGTTGGCCCGAGTGCAGCAACATGATGGACGGGAGGCTATCCCTGTTCCCTCCCCCAGTCCCCATAATTCATAGCAGTCCAGCCTTTTGCACAACAGTCTCTTGTTCTTCAGAGTATTTTGGCAATCAGAGCCACATGCTGCATGGACATTTATCTTACTTTCGCAAAAATGCAAGCTTAATGAGATAATTTGGGGTACTATGCTAGATTGACGTGGCAGAAGAGCTTCAATGTGTGGTCTCTATATAAACAGAGTCCTTGTCAGAGGTATGAGAACTTGTTAGTTGTGTGCAATAAATGGCACAGGCTGGCTCTTTTAGCTGACACATACACTAGAGAGCAAGAGAAATTACCGTGGGACCTTAGTGCTGGAAGACACAGTAGTAGACTAAGGAGAAATGTTTCTTACCTCCAAGTTGCACAAGGTGAGCTGAGCAATCAGGCATCAGTTTCACCCCAGCTAAGAGAAATCATTTAGCCCAGAGCCTGGAGGCACACAAGTAGGTCTCCCTTTCTGCCAGATCCAGCAGATGCCTACTACTACCATAGTGACCTTTAAAATATGCCTCACCATCTGATTTCAGTTTTAAGCCTGACATAAAGAGCTATCAATGGAGAGAAGTAGAGAACTGAAAAGAAAGAGAGAAAAAATGAAAGAGACACATAAAACTCACAGAATAATCCAGGTTACACCGTTATACATGGCAGTCACTGCTTTCTTATCCAGGGAGAATAAATTGAGATTCATGTTATCAAAAATCTTTCCTTCCAAATAGTGCCATAGCAGCTTCTGAAAATAGTTATTTGTTTCAGGTATCAAAGAATAGTCGAACAAACACCGTTTTCCATTCAGGTATGCCTGGGCAGTCAGACCGCGTGGAACACAAGCCTTGTAAAAGCCGAGAGGATTCTCTTTTAGCAGAGAGACAAAAAAAATAAAAACAACCTCTTAAATCCACCCCAAAGCAGCCAAAAACACACAGACACATCAGCCAGATAGCACTTCTTCAAAGCAAACCCGCTCAGGATATGAAATGAAATGATGAAGAGCAGGTGAAAAACATTGCACACATCAGTGCTGCCGCTCAGACAGAGCTGAAAATAGTTCTCCACACCTGACTGAAGAGACAGAGAGAATCTAAAGGATGGACAGCAATTCGAGGCTGCTGTCGGCCTGCCTTGACACTTCAGGATAAATGATAGAAACAGATGAGTTTTACACTCCAAAGCCCCACAGCTGACAATTATATAACTCGGAAAGGTGAGGTAAAGATGATGCAAGTAGTAAGATATGGATACATTTATAACTTCATTAAACTCTAAGAGTTACTGGCAGCGTAAATTGTCTGTGGGATATCTGAAGCATATCCCAAAGCTCAGTATGTTGAAGCTTCTGTCTACCTACTGCATGAGGAATATGTTGACTTTTCTGTGGTTGGCCAAGAAACAGCACAATTTAAGCTCGCTGAAAAAATAAATTAAATCCAAGACACAAAACATAACACAAGATATAATAATTTAAACAATTCTGATAAAAAACAATTAGTTAAAAAAAAACAAAAAACAGGGAGATCCACAGCAGAGGGGCCTGGTCAGGCTCGTCAACTGGTCAAGAATCAGTTGGACAACTCAAAGGTAACTGCTGAAGAGAGGCAAGGAATGGTGTGATGTAGTCAGCTCACTTAGAGCCAGTTAAATAAGTTGCGGTCTTTGGATGTTTCGCCTGCTAAGATAAGAATAAAATGTGTTGCATTAGTAAAGTCTGGAGGAGATAAAAGGATGGATGACCTTTTCTACATCTGCAAATATAGCAGACCTCCAAAGAGACGGTGCGGATGGTGTTAAAAGGATCCTATTCCACATGCGTCATTGAAATATTGTAGAAGTTGGCCGCAGCCACTTTTGACGGTGACACAGAATATGTATGACACCGCACTGCCTTTAAAAAACACAACATAAACCACCCTTCATTGTTCAGTATAGAAGCAGCTGCAGTGGCTGCTTCCTCTGCTACCATTACTCATCTCAACCATAGAACCAATCAGAGGTAATAATGCGGATATGTGCATCAGGAGACATAGTACATGCCAATGTATGCCTGCTTAGAATTAACCTGCATGATACATCTTACTGATTGATACTGATACTGATTACCATGTTGTCATAGTAACAGTGGCCACAGAAATCACAGACTGCCAACATCCTGCGAGGAAGGGGAATCATTCCTCATGTGTGCTGCCGCACAATACATCGTAATCTTTTAGAATTATATGTAGCATCAAAGATGCGACTGTACACAAATGTAATCAGGCATATTGCACATTAATACTGTATGAATTGCACTGAATGATCACCATGTGCAGGCTGAGATAGTATACACATAATTTATATTATTATGCAGCGTATCATAAGGTATACAATAGCAAATGAGGAATTATGACCCTATGCAGATGTAATCTTATTGGTTGTTTACAAAGCGCTGTTCCTCTGAGACACTTGATCAAAGACTACTTCTTCTGCACTGGCAGTGACATCATGTGTAAACAGTGAGTGCTGCAGAGGGTGTGTGTAGGTGTTTGTGTATGAGCGTGTGTGAGAAAAGACTGGAGGCAGGGGCCTTTCTCCCATGTTGAGACTTGGATGAAAATTTTGTGCGAATACAGCAAAAAGCCTGTGACAGCGTGCTTAATTATTTTTGGCTGTAGCAGGCCCTGCCACTGCCTGGTTTTGCCCAGCAGTGCCTGCCTCTCAGGGGGGCAGAGATGTGCTGCCATCTGGGGGTGTGTCTACCCCGGCCTTGTTAGCATAAACCTAACTACAGATTCATGAAATTACCTCTGAGACGTCTTCAAAATACACACAGATCTGTGACTATGGTAAATACACATTGCCCTTACTGCAGGTCTCATAAATAAACAGATAACATACCATTTTCACCTTGCAGTATCTGCAGTGGAGAAGAAAATGGAAAGGTAACCTCAGTGGACAGGGGAAAATGAAATATGAGAGTGTAAAAAGGGGGTAAATGCGCTAGCTGGTGTTTTCTTTAAGCATCTGCTAAGGTGGGGTGTGACATTGCTGAGGTAGGCTACTGGAAGGGCACAATGTCTCCCAGATGACTTGAGGAGGAAGTTTCTCACTTGTACATTGCTCTCCGCCCACTTGGAAAAGAGCAATGGGAAACAATATATTTCCTAGAACTTTCAACACCTCTCAAAATGTCTCGAGACAAAAATTGTTTGTTTTCCTAACTCTGCCCTTACTGGGAGTTGCAGCCCCAAATGGGAAAATGGGAAAACAAAGGTTATTGCTTTAGGTTTTCTTGCCGTACAGTAAGTGTCCCCATCCACCCCCTCGCTTCTGCTAGCCTCCCACCGTGCCATGAGAAGAAGCAGGCTGCCTGATGATGGCAGGCGCTCACCACTGACCTGGGAAATAAATCCTTTAACAGGTGGCTAGCATGGAGGGGAAGGGCTAAATCAGCAGCACACCTTCCTGCTGCCGGGGAGGCTGGCTGTTTTATGTGCCTTAATTACTCAGTCCTCCGAAACCTTCACCCACTGCCCTTGAGTCACCCTCTGACTCTAAGGATCAACACATACACATGCAATCAAGCGCACGCTAGCTTTCCGGCATCTATGCAATCATTTCAATTCAAATGTCAGGTGTTGAGATCATCTACGAAGCACATCCAACATGATGGTGGTAATATCCAAACTGAAATTTCACAGACAGCTTGAAAACGGCATGTTGTGACATCTTTTCCTTCGCGCTTCTAGTCATTGATCCAGTTTCTGAATGATACCACCGGTTTTTGGCCCTTGACTCCATGGGGAGATCAGCCATGTGTAGTTTTGTCAGTCTCTGTAGCTAAGCAACTGAGCATTACAGTGAAAGAGACCAGCGCTTGCGGCGGTTGCTAGGGAACTGCTAGAAAGTGTTACCACTTGTGAACGGCGCTCCGATAGATCAGCCTCTAATGGTTCAGGTCTGATGGAGCTTCGCCTAGAAGGAGATGAGGAATCGGCAAGCAGGCAGCATGCTCCATCTCACCAGCCATACCATATGTCACAGCCGACAAGTCTCCGGAGTCCCACGCATCAGCACACATAACAACCAGATGAAAATGATGGCAGGTTTTTCCTCAATAGAAACCATTTGCATAGAAGTGGAGACTGAATAATTGAGAGGTGTGGGAGAGAGCAGGGTGGCTGAATTGGGATGAAGGGATGTATGCCTGCCAGCCAAATCCATTAGCCAGGCCTTGCTTGGCTGAGGCAGGCAGCTGATGGGAAGGCTCTGTTATCGGACACTAAAGGACACTAGGGCTGGCCATCACCACGCCTGCCCTCTCTACTCTTTGCCGCAGGGGGAGAGAGAGAAAGACAGAGAGGGAAAGGACAGGAGGAAAATGACAGAGAGAACTGGGGGAGAGACCAGAGAGGTTCAATAACAGAAAGACTGAGGAGGTGTTGCCCTGTTACAGCTTTATAATTGGCCTGCAAGGGCGGTCAAATGAGAGGCTACTTATCGCACATAGCAGTTCCACAAGAATACTTGTCCATCTCTATAGCCGGAGCCCATTTAAAAGAGCATTAGGACAAATGAAGCGTTGAAAAAGAGGACACCGTCTCTCTATTTAAGCCAGGATAAAAAAAGAAAAAAGAAAAAAAAGAAGTGTTAGACAATTGTATCCCATGCAAAAAAGTAGCTCTGTTGGATTCTGTTGGGAGCCTAATTGCCCATGAGAATATCTGTAGTGGACAGGCCCAGAGTAGCCTTCACAGAGGACATCTCTGCAAGGAAAAAAAAAAAAAAAAACTACGAGTGGGTGCCATGTGGTGCGCAGACTATACAGCCCTTTATGGCAAATTTGTGATCTTTGGCCAATATGAAATACATTTACTGGACAAAAGTGGAAGAAAGAATTTCAACAGCAGTCACATTTTGTCTGAGGTAGTAATGGAGTAAATAAATCACCTGCCACCTTAACATTTGAACTTTTCTGATTGTAATATTAAAAGTTTACCTAAAATGTGAGAATGAATTAGTCAAGGATGTTTTCATGGCAAATAAACTTTAATAATTTTTAATATAAAGCACCATACAATGTTATTAAGGCTTTCTAGTTTTAATCTAATGTGAATGGGTATTTTCTCAAGATGTGTCACAGAAAAACCAACAAGAAGTTATTACAATTTGTGAAACTACAGCACAGTGGAAAACTTACTCTTCTTTTTTTTATTATTATTATTATTTAAATTTACTTTTGGGGGCTTTTATCACCTTTATTTGATAGGAGCAGATGATGATAGACAGGAAAGTTAGGGGAGAGAGAGAGAGAGAGAGAGAGAGAGAGAGAGAGGTGGAGAGGTGGGGTGGTGACATGCAACAAAAGGCCGCAGGTTGGAATCAAATCCGGGCTGCTACGGTAAAACCTCTTACTTGGTATAAGTCTCAAGTCTCGTGTTAGTCTAGCCTCACATTATGGAGATATATCTGACTGCAGAGAATAGAGCAGGGACAGTTTCAAATGAATCCCCACTAATACTAACATCTCTTTGCATCTCATTCCTCACATTTGCCATTTCAGTGTGTCTCTGTTAGCAGCTTGCACTTAGTATCTCTGTGTGAAAGAAAAACACATCGCTGCAGTAATTCATTGCCAATCAGATTTATGCTGCACAGTCTGATGATCCTGGAGAGGGAGACATCCAAACAAAGAGGAAGGGATAGAGACTAGCTCTACTCCTACTTGTACAGAATCCAGTATAGCATGACAAAGTCCTGGCACTGAATAAACACAGAGAGATACAACTAAAAATAATGAGCATCAAACAATAACCATTGACTGGGTATTTCAATATAAGACATTGATTTGTGGGTCCTGGGCTATTCTTTGCTCCCTCAGCACAATAATTTTAAGGAGAAACAAAATATACTTACGGAAAACAGAAACCAAAACAGATACCAATCATGTTCAGCAACGACCACAATGATGGTGTACAAAGGATGTTTCCCCCTCAACCAAACAAAATACAGTAAATGGGAAACAGCGAGGGAATGGGAGACATAAAAAGAGGAAACTGTGGAACATAACTAATAACTGCTGTTTGAGCCCTGAGTTTCATTGCCCCCTATCATGACAGCAGTACATGATAGCTTATACACACAGAAGAGGGGACAGCCACAGGGCCTGCTTTAAGAGGTTACAGCTGTATGTGTTTACAAAGCTCGTGCCTCCTGATGCTCTCTCTCCCACTCCATCTCTCTTTCTCCCAAACACACATTGAAAATCAAGCATGAACAGATATGCACAATTAAATTAGCTCCGAGCTCTGTTTAACCGCATCTGCCAAATAAAGGGCATTACAAAACACAGCCCGTAAAATTTCAACTTCACATCTTCCTGTCCCCAAGATCACTGAATAGAAAATTTGGTTCAAGGACGCGCTGTTCTTTAATGTTAACAGTACTGGAGCGATCATATTTGGTGTTCGTCTGTGGGCCTACACAATCTCTCATCATCTCTGCAATTAATGTACTTTATTACACTGTGAGTGCGCAAATACTTAGCATGCACTGACACAGTGGGGGTCAAACTGTTAAACTATAGTGCTAACACTATGCTCTACGCTTTCAGCTACAGTATACAGTGTACACGAGCCATGCTGTCTCTGCCACCACAGTGAACTTGTATTGAAATCCCTGTTTCTTTGAAATCCAACAAATATTTCAAATAGAAACTACAATTTAAACACCATTTTGTGCCTTTAGAATAAGCAGGTCTGGAGATCGCACAATACATATTAAGATAGGCATTTTGCAAGAATAAATGGCAGCTATCACGTACTAGTAGCACTGCATCTCAATGAGCTTGTTATAGCAGTGCTACAGGAAGTGCATCTCTACAAAGCACTGAAGCCTAATTTGCATGTTTTCATACTTAATTTTGGACAGCGGAGACAGGTCTTGATGTGGCCTAATGTGACGCCTGACATTGCCTGAGCCCTGTAATTATTCCCTTGACCTGCCCAACAATCATCCTTCCTCCAGTTAATTGCTAACACAAACAAATCCTCAGGTGGTCCAAGTTCATGTGAGTGTTTGCATGCATAACAGTTCATAGCAAAGACTACACAACAACAAATTCCCCCAAGACTCATCAGAACTCATTCCATTGCTGCTTTATGAAGTGCTAAATTACAGTTTCTCTGAAGCTGCGTGATTGAAAGACCAAACAATCATGCTAACTGTTTGAGACGTGATGGAAAATGTGTGATTCTTTCCAAGTAGAAACTAAGAAAGTATTTTTGAAAGAAAAAAAATTAACCAATAAGTTCAGAATGAATAATTAATATAATTCTGACTTGTATTATCAAGCTTACTGAGCTATGGAAGTCATTGTTGCTGACTGTTCAATATTTCAAAAGGAATGGGAAAGAGGTGAATGTCTTTTTCCATGGATATGGCTTTATGTTCTGCTCAGATATCTGCACACTGGCACTTTTATTGTGGTTCTTTTGTGTCTTGTCTGTGTGTGCTTAATGTTTGGTGTGTTGTCGCTGTGAGTGAATATTTAATGAAGCCATGGCAAGCTCTCCACTGCTGTTCATCTGGGCATCGAGTCAGCGGAAAAACTCTCTCTCTGGTTCTGCCATCTGTTGGAATCAATAAGGGGGGCTCGAAACCCCCAGCCACCGTTCAGGGCTCCAGCATGTTGACGATTAAAGCTAACCCCTCTCTCTGTTCCTGCAAGTCCTGCTCACCACCAGCAAGGTTAAATGGCAGGTGCTGAAAGAAATATATTATACCCTGCACAGTAATGCTAATCCCTCAATTAAATTATACCCCCTAAGCAGACAGGCCATTTCTGGCGCTGAAGCTCCGAAAGCAAAGCCCCGCGACATGTTTGCGCACTACAGTCCGCACTTCATGCTGGGGCTTTGGATGGATTTATGGAGGGAATGATACTCTGCTGAAAGACAACAGTACACAATGTGTTTGTGCAGCGTAACTAGACATTAAAAGCTTTGGGATATGTTTGTTTAGCATGGCAGAAGCATTATGGAGCCTTCAAACAACAGGAACACTCAAAAATCCTCTTTGTCCTGTTTGTCTTCGTCTGATGTTTACAGTACGTGGCTGTCATGAGTGCACAGTAATAATGTCTGTCTGCAGCAGATGGGAAAAGACTGAAGCAATGTCCTTCTTCAGCCCAGAGGGGTGCTCCTCCTCTAATGGGGAAAAATAAGGTTGTTTAATTCTAGTTTATTTCAGAGCCTGATTGCTTTTATTGAGCTCCATTATTCTTGTTAATGAGCCTGTAATGTGAATGCTGATAATGTGAGAGCAAGTCTTTTCCTCACAATGTTAGATCCCAGCATTTTCTGGTCACTAAATCCTCGGCCACATTTCTTGACCAAACATCTGCCTGCTGCTCCTTGCATTGCTGTCACTGACCTAGCAATCGGTCAGGAGTGAAACTTTATGTCTCGTGGTAGACATTTCTTACTCGGAAACTGCCCCAGATGGAATGAAAGTACACAACAAGGAATGAACAAAGATAAATTTTACTGGACACTCTCAAAAGATGTGTCACAGAGATTCAGTATAGTGAAGGATGTTTACTTTTCTAGGAGAGTTTATTGAGCAATGTTTACGGGTATTTACTCGAGTTTTTGGTGGTTTTTTCCCCAGGTGCAAAAAAAAGGGAGCACACACACAGACACACACACACACACACACACATTAATGTTAGCAACATTTTGACAGCCACTGAATGTTGGGCAAGTAGACTGGCATTAAATTGGGTTATGCAGTGACAAGTGTGCTAAGATGTCATTGGCATTTGGAAGAGGGAGAAGGCATTAGCATTACACAAAGAGTGCATTATGAGTGAATAATGCACTGTGCTACCAGTTTGGACATGCAGCAAAGTGAATGTCAAAGCTCATTCAAATACACATTCTTCAGCCCTTGCAGCCACATATCATGCTTAAACAAGAAAACAAGGAATCCTATCTCCTGTTCATTCCTTCATTATGATAACCAGAGAAACAACACCAGAGGAGGGAGGCGCCAATGCCAGAAACCCAGGTATAGATGATAGCAGGCAATCAGCATGCCAGCGACTCACTCATCGCGGGTCATGGGTGGACTGGAGCCCGCCTCAATATGAATTAGGTGTCCATCACACAGCAAGCGCAGAGACAAAGAAACATACGGAAAAACAGAAAAGTTCACATCAAAGCAGGACTTACGCAAGGATACGCACAAACCCTGATATACACTGCATGAGTTTCTCTGTTTGCATGTGATATCACTGCTTCCAGTATGCAGAGGCATTCACTGATCCAGTTACTGCAAAGAGTAAAGTGCTTAGAGGATAAGTAATGACATCGAATCCTTAAAACATTAATTGCTGCTAACATTTGATCCTTGTAGTACTGGCCTGAGCAGAACTCATCTATGTAGTTCAGTGAAGTAATGTTTGCCACATTTTATTCCACATGCTGTTGTGCTTGGTGGAATACAGAGCAACATAGTGGATCGTATCATTGGACAGTTGCTTAGGAAACCTGCCAACTGATAATGGCTTTGTAATATAATTACAGTCCTATCAGGGCAGTTATTTTACGGACTTATGAGAACAAATTTTCCTTGAAAAAGGATCCTTTTCCGTTTTCTGAATAAACCATTAAACAGGCTTCAGAATGTCAGACCCATCAAGTTAAATCCTCAAAATTATAATGATTAACTTGTCCTTGCAAACTATCAGAGAACATGTAACACTAATGCTACACTGATACATTTAGAGTGAAGGAGGATACATGAAAGACATAGAAAATGAATCTGAAAAAAAAAAAAACTAAAAGAAAACTATTTTAGATCCTGTCACTTCCATATAAACCAAGTCCTTTTCATGTAGCTTTCCCATTTGCTATAACTACTGCTGTGAAGCCCAAGACTGCACAATAACAGCCTTACACAAACACATGCTCACAGCCTGCGAAAAAGAGGCACTTCTCTTTGTGCGGAACCCTCTAAGACTTCTGAGAAAATGTAATAGCAGATATTATCTCACATTGACTCTATAGCAAGAAATAATGGGGTCCTTTCCATTAAAGACCACATCCACATGCTTCAGCATTTCTTGTTAATGTATGTTTCAGAAACACATGAGGGGAGAAAAGTAATCAGTGCCACCACATGAAAACGCTCAGATTCTGAGACTTTTCTTCTCTGATCTTGCCTCCTCCACATTATCTGTTTTTCCTGTGAACTGGACTATATTCCTTTTTTTTTTTACAGAGAGTTTATCAGCGATGACATGCTGTGTACTCCTGTTGACAGAAAGGAGAACTGTTGCTCTGCATGAGGCCAGCAGGGTACAGCCATGCCCAGGCTGGATACTTCTAAGCCCAGGAGAGAGAGAGAGAGAGGAAAAAAAAGAGAAAAAAAAACTTTTCTCTCCCTTTCTTATCCCTCTCTTCACTCCCTGTCTCTCAACTGTACATGTTTAATGAGCTGGCATCTTTTCTTTCAGCTTGCCCCCCACTCTTCCACTCCATCACAGCTCCTCCATGCCTGTACTCGCTTTTTCTTGTTTCTCTTTTTCTTCTTCGTCCAATGTTTTTTCCTGCTGGCTTTCACAATGCTCCAGAAGGGACTGAGGAAAAGTACCATCCTTTGCTATCAAGAAACATTTTCTACCACAGTACTTCACATTCTTGGTGTTAACATTCACTGTCCCATATTCCATGCCAAGGGTGGGAGCTATGCAAGAAAAAAAAAAAAACGCTGAAGCAGGAGTAACAATGTAACGAATAAAAGAATTTTATCTAATTTGGGGTTCTCAGACCTGTGCGCATGTACAAAAAAAAAGAAGAAAAAGAAAAAAAAAAAGGTAATCACATAAAATAGCATATCTTGCATTTCAATTTAAGCACGAGAATAGTTTTGTCTGGCCCCATCATTTAAAATGAATTCTTTGTGTTGAAGAATTGTAAGGCAGATGGAGAGAAAGGCATCTTTCCTGGACAATTGGTTTTTTTCCATTTTGCTACTTCTTGTCAAACGCATCACTCCATAAACCAGGACAAATGAGATTTCATGAATAGATGAATAGTTTCTTCATACATGTTCAATCTAAATCAATCATTAATGAGTTAATTTGTCAAGGGGATAGAATAAAACTTCATCACCCAGACCACAAAG
This sequence comes from Protonibea diacanthus, assembly GCA_028641955.1. Classification (NCBI taxonomy): domain Eukaryota; kingdom Metazoa; phylum Chordata; class Actinopteri; family Sciaenidae; genus Protonibea; species Protonibea diacanthus. The sequence continues at coordinate 16,438,586 of CM053989.1, forward strand.
ACTCCATTTCTTTGACAGGGAGTACAGACTTCGGGGATGGCTGGCTAACTAGTTATTCATGGGTGTAAAAGGGTTTGGCAGTTTCAGCATCTGTGAACCACACGTGTAGCACTTCAAGAGACGCTGGGACTGTAAACCTTGTTCAGTAATTAACTGAATCCTGCTTTCTTTGCACGGGCCAAAGAAGAGATGCTCGAGTCACTTCATATTGTTGTATCTGACCTCATTGAGGAAGGAAATTATGTAGTTCAAATATAGATTATTTTTTTTAATTATTAATGAAGACCTCCCAACACAATATGCAATGTTTGTCGCAGTCAAACAGAATGTAAAGCAAAACCATAGAAATACATGTTTTTAAGTAGTAGACTGTAATCATGTATACGGTGCTGTGAGAAAATGAAAATCTGCCAGTCAGAAGAGATGAGGTGAAGAGATAAATAGGAGGACAGGAAAAGGAATGAAAGTTGTTATAGAGAAGGAACTGATTTATCTGCAGTGATTCATATGTGAATAGTGGAGGAGGCCAGAATGTTCCAGCAGGCTGGGGCTGTCTGAGGGGGCCTTGGACAGTGATTTATGGGTCAGTAGTGGATGTGTTAATGGACTGGGCCCATGGAGCATATCCATCCCAGGTATGGAGCCCCATACCTGGGATGGATATGCTCGGAGCAGCACAACACATCATCAAGGCGACTGACAACGTTTTGGATGTATATAAACACAGGACCTAATGTCAGCTTCTGTTAAAGGATGGAATAGGCCACCAGTGCCATACATCACAAACAGTGCAGCCAACAACAGCAGATCCTGTGCTTTGCTTTTAGCTTCAACATAATGCTAGTTTGTCAGAGAAAAAAAAAGTCAGTTCTCATGTGGGTGGAAATACTTAAACGTGGACAGTGTAATACTAATAATTACTGAGTTTGCTAACCTAATTTTTTCAAGTAAGGACTTCCACAGCTGAAGGGGTGTAACGGAAAACTCCTGGTTTCAATTTGTAATGAGGTGGGCTTTGTGAACAGTTAGGAGGGTCCTACTTGACAAGCACAGGCAGTGGCTAGGTTCATAGGATGTGAGTAAATCTAGGCTGTAGGTTAGACGAGGTCATGTACTGTAGGGCTTTAAAAAGTAATTAGTATATGTTTAAAACCAGTTCTATACCTAACTGGTAGCCAGTGTAGAATTGTTAAAATTGGTTCAAAGTCTGACATTTTTTGACATCCAGAGAGACAAGCCATAGCATGAGAAAGTGTCTACATCAGGACCATTGATTGCATAATAGTGGAAATTAATATTATACCTATGGATTATCTGACTCAAAGGAAGAATAAAAATATAGAATAATATAGGACCTAGGATTGATCCCTGGGGAACACCACTCGAGGGGAGGGCTGAGGAACAGAGAAAGGCATAACTAAAATCCATCAGAATTAAAACTGAACTTAATAAGAGCTGTTTCTGTGCTGGGCATGAAAGCCTACCAATACTACAAAATTTCTTGTGTGAGTAAATTGAGAGGCACCTTATTAAAAAAAGGTAAAATGTAGAAAATGTTATATTAAAAATAGTTGAAATTAGACTAAAATTGGGTTGAGGATCAAATGTAGGTTTGAAAAAATGTTTTCAACAAAGGTTGAATCTAGAGGGTATATTTGTCTAATAGACAGGTACAAGGATTTAAGTGAAGATCAACTGTTGAAATTTGCTTGAAGTGAGATATACTGACACTACAGGTGTAATATTGAGCCTAATGTGTATTTTTATTTAAGAAAACTGCTCTGTGGATGCTTCCATATTGCTGGCTAGGAGGAGGCTTAACCACTGAGTTGACTGCCTGAAATAAAAAAAAATAAAAAATGAATAAGGGCTGTGGAAGCAACTAGCAATCACATTAGAGAAATAAATACCTTGCTACTTTAACTTGAACTTTCAAAGAAACTGCTAGCTGAATTGGGATTAAAAGACCAAGGGCTTGTATGGGTAGATGGTATATGAGCAGGAAGCGACAACACGGTGTAAAAAAAGAAAATAAATAATCACAGCTTTATGATGAAAGATATTAAATTCTAGTAATTCAGTAATATTTAGAGAAACAGCATAAGGTTAAGGATATGTCCCTTATTTTTTAACAGACTGACATTCAAGCATAAGAATTTCTATATGGCCGTAATAAATGAAAGAAGCTCAGAAAATGCTTATTGAAACCAGTTAGCCGGGGTGGCGTTTAGCTCAGTTGGTAGAGCAGCCGCCCCATGCCTGAAGGCTCAGTCCTTGCTGTGGAAGCCCAGGGTTCGACCTGTGGCTCTTTCCTGCATGTCATTCCCCATCTCTCTCTCTCTCTCTCTCTCTCTCTCTCTCCCTGCATTCCTGTCACTCTTCAGCCGTCTCTATCAGAAATAAAGCTTGAAAAGGCCAAAAAAAAAAAAAAAATCTTTAAAAAAGTGGTAGATTAAAAAAAATAATACTGGATATTCAGCACTTACTCAAACGAAGAAAACACATTAAAAGGACAAACAAAGTCAAGTCAAAGTAGCTAATAAAGACCTGTCCAGAAGACAACTCTGCAACTCTTCTACTGGCCAGACAATAGGTGATGATGCCTGTGAGTTCACCAGATCTGACGATGGAATTACTAACAATAAAGATTTCAGCTGGTGCTGTACGGACAGGCACTACAGTCCCGATTGTACATGGAGAGTTTAGATGAAAGAGGTGTAAAGATAGAAAGTATAGCAAGACTGGTGATGACGTCAACACTAGCCGCAGCAGTATCCAGTGCTCCATTGAGCATGTGAGTCGATGGCTGGAGGCTAGGAGTAGCACACTTTTAGTTGGATACAGCAGCGTTGCTGACGTCTTATATGAGACACCGAGGTTCACTTCGGAATTTCAACACTTTATCATCATGACGGTGCAGACCGGGACAGGCTGCTCTGAAGCAATCAAGTTATCTAAGTTCTTCACATCTTCACAAGAGCAATGTAATTTAAAGCTAATTGAATACATTCTTACTTTATGTAGGAAGAAGAGCCAAATCTCAATAGCTTGTTGAATTGCATATTTTCTGCCCTTCTGGAAGAACTGGTAACAACACAAGTGAGGATGCATGTGTAGTTTTAACAATTTATTCCCAAAACTGACATAACAAGTCTTAATAGTAATGAACTAAGAGTGCAACATTTCACTTAAAAAGACATGAAGCTTGATGTATATTAATAAAACATTAGATTCTTTAAATACATAGGGTATATACTGACCTCTTGTTATGATACTACAACCTTGCAAACCCCTAACACCGACTCACTAGAATAAATCAGGAGAGCTGCAAAACTGAGAGGAATGAATAACCTGAAATAGTAAAGTCCATTAGAGTTCACTAGGCTGACATACTGGAGTCAGAATTTGAGGTAAAAAAAGAGACTGACTGGGACAATATGATGTTACATGAAACAAAGCCGAAAGGCATAAAGACACTTGGCCTAATTTTAAAGCAGGATTGTTCTGCCTGACAAAAATCAGAATTCAAAAGATGTCTAAGGTGTGTGTGTGGACAGGGTTGTTTAAAAAAAAAAAAAAAAAGGTGCATTATACTTCACTGTTTTTTCTGTAGGGATACACAATTGAACATGCAGCTCAGGGAATGACTGGTCCAATTTCTATCACACACTATTGCTGGAAAAAAACATCAGAAAATGCAGTGAACAATTTTTTTTTTTCTATTCTTTTTGAGGCGGCATGATTATGGTTAAAATGACAGTCCCAATTATTTTGCTCAATACAGAGATCAGTGTATGATAAACGTTTAGGAATAAAACTGCACATCTACAAATCGAGTTTGAATAAATCAAATCTTTATCACATCAAACTAGCACATTTCCTTCGAGTTAAACAAAACTTGTTTTGACTCAGAAATATTAATGCCCTTGCAGCACAGAACGTACTTGAATTGAATTGTTGGTTTGAGGGAGGAACTGCTTGGGCAAAACGTGTTCAACAAACAAGCCAAAATAGCAAGGACTCTCTGAGTTAACCAGTACCTGAAGCTATGGCAGTGTTATCTGTGTGAACCTGCTGCCTTGCTACCTCCGCAGTTTTTCTCTGCTTTGAGTAAACAGAATGACGTAAATAAAAACATGGCAACTTCTATTCGGTGACTCCATCTGTCTCTTCTTTGACTAATTACAAAGTTGTTAACATAAATATGTATTATCAATAATTGCCTATAGTGTTAAAAAAAAAAAAAATCCAACACACTTACAGCGAGTGTGCAGCTTTAGCAAAGTGTTAAATATGTTTAAACATACAAGATGAAGACCCCTGTAGTTCTCTATGAACTCAAAGAACTAAACATGCTGAATAGAACAAACAAACAAATAAACAATTACTTCCTTACAAATACAACACACATGACATAGTGTGGAATTCCAAGGGGAGCCTGGAACCTTTTTGCCGTCAGTTTAACAAGCAAATAACACGCCTCTGTGGAAAACTAATGAGAAAGGATTATGGAAGAACATATTGTAACTCATCACACCCCCACCTAGCCATACCACAACTTCCTCACTGCTTCGTCTTGGCTGCAAACTGTCTCAAACTGTGCAACGTGTGAATAATTGCTACGCTTTATCGAGGCATAAAACAGGTTAGAAGAAAGCTGAGTGGCAGATTGCAAAGGCTCAGCAGCAGTGGTCATGTGTCACCGACAGAATACTTGCATTAATCCAAACCTTGTAAACACCATTAAAATATCAAGACCTATAAAACAATTTTATGAAGTAACTTTACAGGTTTTGTACTACAGCTCTTAAAATGTACGCTGTTCCTATTGCTGCTGCCTGCACAAGTACATCTGGAGAAGACTGGCGCAGTTTAAACATAATGTGTACGCCACAGTACAAGTCTGTACTGGAGAATGGTTATGAAGATGAGTCTGGATATCTTAACACTCATCACATGTCTATAAAGTCATAGATCCATGTGATAATGTGCAAATGTGGGTAGTAATGTCCTTGTAAGAGGCTTTCTGCATTCTGCTATCATTCTGTTCCCTGTGAGCTGGAGCAGTTAACACAGTGTCTCCACACTCTACATTTTCCATGTAATAACTCTGGAGGAGTTTGCCAGGTGGCACAGAGGGTCACTGTTTACACTTTACCAGCGCTGTTAGAGGCACTCTGATGGAAGCCAATATCCATTTGTAAAAGACCTATCACATGGGGTGAGTGTCCTTCGCTGCAGCTTTCTGTCCTCCTCTCCTTTCCCCATACGGTAGCCTCCTAATCAGATTGGTCAAAAACGGCCCCAATTTCAGTGAATATATAAATAAATAAAGCGGAGGAAATCACTTATACTGTATTTTGGAGCCAACATTCATCATTGTCAGGAAGCATATACAGTTCATATGCCCCTAACACGTCCCATTTCCCCACCAGTAGCCATCCCGCCGTTTGATAGGACAGCATACTCGTTCATTTATAGAAGTGCCTGTCAGTTTTGTGCTATTTACTAATGTAAATGTCCCCTGGATGAAGCCGTCGTCAGGCATACCCTTGCAGTGACAGGAAAACAGGCGAGCCATTTTGAGTCATATTTGTGTCCGTGCTGCATAGATTTGAATACCTGCTGTGCAAAAGTAGTTGAAGGTCATGACGACCTCCAGACAATATGTATTACAGTGCTTCCCTTACCTCATGAGAAAACTCTATCACTAAGTTCAGGAGGAGCCATGCAAAGATAGGCTTAATGGCAGATTAGTTGACACAGGTCCAGAAGCAGGAGCCTCTATAGAGACTATGAAAACAGTCAATGTGAAGTCTAACATTTCATTCATGCCTAATCTAATAAACTGAGTTAGAGGAAATATTCTGCCTTACAAGTTTTAGAATCCATAGACTGGAAATTGTACTGTATACACAAGCTATAAAAACATTAGTTCAACAACAACAGTCTAATGGTTTACATACATAAACAGAGTACCTATCCAGGAGCATGAAGCATGGAGAAGAAGATGTGAGCAACTGAGGCTACCACCCAAAATCCCCACAGAGAGAGGACTTTCTTTTTGTTTACATTGAACATTCTCTAAAAGCCATCATATCTGCCGTGTTCCTATTGAGTTACAGGACAAATGAATTACTGGGCATTTAGTGTGGCAAACAGCAGCTCCTCTTAAAGCCAGGGGGGATCTCAGGACTGAGCCGGAGAGAAGCGCCACTGCTGAGATCCATTTCCAGCTACGTAGGAGGGGAGCTAAACAGTCCTCTTCCCCTCTCTACTGCTCTTTCAATTTATTCTCTGTTTGAATGTTCGCTGTGGTCTGCCCACTTGTTTCTGAAGCTGATAATCGGCTCAGGAAAATTAGCTTATCTACATTTAGCATTCAGGAAAACAGAGGAGTCTCAGGAGCATAAAGAAATAAAATACAATACAGTGTGTGTTTCTATGTTTGTTTGTCACTGAAAGACAGAGATAGCGCGCTCTTGTGTGCACGTGCATTGGAGCAAATAGGAATGGGGACTCCAAAGGCATTTTTTAATGCTGGGATTTTTAAATGTAATGAGTGATGCTCATTCTTCTCTACAGTATGTGGAAACAGCCATGTCTCAAGGGCAGGGACTTGGTTTGAAGTGTTCAGTGAGCTGAGCCTGTTTATTCTGGCTATACCTCCACATCAATATGCATCTTCCTGTCAGTCAAAGTTTTGACGCCATGAAAGAAGGAGTGAGCTCTCTGCTAGGCCCCTGCAGGCGAGGGAGGGCAGGGCACTACCTGGCCCTGCACCCACCCATAAAAGCCTATTATTAGTGACCCATGCTATTGAAGTGCCAAACACGATTCAGCAACATGTTTCCTTCAGTCTGATTGGCAGGGTGCGAGAAGACGCCACAGGCACATACAATGAAACCTATTTCAGCATTTCAGCCTTCAACAGCATCTGACTTATACCAGTGGCAGTAAACAGTTTGAGCCACACTTGTGTGGGAGGCAAGCCTTTTTGAGGGTTGTACAGAGCTCATCCATTAGTTTTTTTCCACCTAGAAAGCAGGGGGGCTCACATGCCTTCAAATTAGGTTCCTCACTAGAAAGCGCGTGTCACGTCACATTCAGGAATGGACGGACATCTAACAAAGAGGCCGGTGGTGCTACAATAAAGAAAGGCATGGGCAGTCAGCAGAAACTGTAAGCTCCCATACATAGACAAACCCCAAGCTGTCATAACTAATAAGATGCTTTCATGACAACAAACAGTCTCAACCCATCCCTGTCTGCAGAGAGACAAGGCTGCTTAGATTGAAACAAAATAAGAGAGATAGGGCAGCATGGGCAAGCGAGGGATTTCAGCGTTAACTCTTATCTGAACTCTGTCAGGCAGCTCTCTCATACGACACTGCGACCCTTTGGCTAAAATTGTGTGGACCGTACCTATCAAATATCAGCTAACTAAATAACCCATAATGGCTAATGCCCTAAATCCATTTAAGTGATTTCCACACCAGGCTGATGATTTCCGCTGACATAATAACAGCCAATAATCCCTGATGAGCTCTTAAACAAACACAGTTTTATTTTGCCAGGCAAATCGCCACCTCTGCGAAAAGCTAACTGACATCACTGAGCTAAGTCAGTGCACTAAGTGTGAGTGAAATTAATTCGACAGGCGCATTAACGACAGGTGTCTTTTACTCTGCACCTCATAGCTGTAATAGCCACCAAAAAAGGACAACCACAGTGAGGTCGAGACGCCACAAAATAATGGCTCCAATGAAAAAAAAAAAAAAACTTCATAGGTGTTTTATGAATCTTGTCGAGAAGTGCTATTAAAGCCATGAGCTTGACAGCAGGAAGGTTTAAGAGGGGAGCCTTGAGGAGCTATTACCTCACCTGTGGGTGATATCTCAATAAGAAGCATGTCCTACATAATAGACAAGGGTACATCAGTGTCTTGACCTATGCAGCTTCTTGGCATGGATTAAGACCTGTGCAATGAATCAAAAGAGCCACTCCAGATAATTTTCATCTTCAAAAAGATCAAAGAAAGGACATCCTGTACCTTATCCCTAATGTCTCAGGCAGGGGCGATATAAACACAAAGCACCAATCATTGTTTCTTCAAGTGTCAAATGAGCCATTCGAGTGTCAAATGAGCTGTGGGGTACAGAGATGACTTTTTTTTTTTGTCAGTGTCAGTTATAATGATGTAGCGTCAAGTAATCTGCAAAAAATATATGATGTTTAAAAAACCCAGTTTTACACACAAGTGCTGCACCTACAATACCTTTAGCTACAGCAGAGACTGTCAGCAGTCAAGTATGGTAATGGTAAATATTGTTAACTACAGTAGGTAAGAGGTACTGATGGGGAGACAGATGGAAAACAGATCCTGTCAGTTGACGGAGCTGACTGAAATCATACACCGTGAGCCATCTGATACCTCCAGATTAAACAAATACACAATCACACCCTCTGGACACAATTATATCTCCAGCCAATACTAAATCCCTTAGCAGGTGATGCATATTTGTGAATCCTTCTGTGGTAAAGTGGCTGAGACTTCCCATTCAGAATTTGATTTTAAAATACAAGACAGAGTCTCAAAGGTTTCTACAAGAAAATGAATATCTGAGATTGCAACAGTGACATCACATTTTACCAAAAGTCATGCTTTAAAAAATGCACTTTACTTGCCTTCAGCCATGGTATGCTGCTTTTTCATTGGATTTTGACATTTTTCTATTGAAAAATATGTCTCCACTAGCAGTAACTATTAATATCTTCTTATGATTAAAATGTCTTACTGTACCATTTTAACTTTTCTTTACTTAGTCATGATGGGATTTTTAAAGTGCTTCACATTCTAATACCACTTGTAATAAGTGTGGGATTTTTCAGATAGAGAAATTTTAACAGTTATTTAAATGGCACATTTTTAAATAAACTCTGCATTACAGTTTTTTGAGTACTCTATATTCTGGCAATGGCCTTATATACACAGTATAATACTTAATCAATAGCTACAGTTATGATATAAGTCTACAGAATTACAATGCATTCAGAACACAGAAAATAAGGGATTATATTACTTCCTATTCCTATTCCACAAGGGCCAGAGAATCAATACACTCATATTGGCTCAGGATTTTATATTATAGAAATATATAAAAAATTCAAATCATTTGAATCCATAACAATGTGTTTCCACCGAGGTAGGTGTGAAGATAATATGACGGTCGAGGTAGATACTGACGGGATCAAGGTGAGGTTGATCTGTGTTGAGACAGACATGAGGTGCACAAGCTCCTCACTTGGCAGCTCTGATCCTCAGACTGAAGCTTTGGCCTCCAGTCTGGTCAGACAGATTCTGACTCAGTTTACTGTTTCAGTGTTTTTTTTTTTTTGACTGCAGGACACAAGTGTGCAGAAACGCTTGCATAACCAGTCCTTTGACAGGGATTCAAGAACGATGACAATGAGAGCATCCCCGCACATTCAGCAGATGGCAGATTCATTCACACGAGCCAAATTTACCACGGCAAGGAAGTCAAAAAAGGTCCTGCAAATCCCAAACATTTAAGTAACGGCAGCTACTAGCATAATCATGAGCATGAGTATAGCAAGTACTCAATGAGCATGACATTTTTTAGTCTCCCTTGTGTTTGCCAATGGACACACCATAAAATTAATTTCCTGCCTTATTTGGAGTGAAGCATTTAAATTCTCTTAAGTATCATGCAGATAACTTTTGTAAATGGACTTGTCTCTGGCTGGAACTCGCCTAACTTCTTCCTTAGCGGAGGGGGAAATGAAAGTAAAATGAAAGCAAAGTCTATTTTAGAAAGAGGGCAGAGTGAGAGCAATTTATGCAATCTTTAGTGGTTCATCTGCACAACCCAATTATAGTAAGATGTGTGTTCCAGTCATAGAAGGAAAACTCCTTACTGGTAACAGATTAAATTGCACTTCAAAATAGAGCCACTGAAATCTAACAAAATGTTGATTTTACTTGGTGATTTTACTAGGAAGCATCTGACAGTCAACTGCTGCCTCTGCCTGCAGTTACCGAGCAGACAATGAAAACAACCACAAGACGTGTTGGGTGGTGATAGAGACATATTGGTCCTTAGGGCGCCATAGTTTTTTACCCATTGAATTGTATCACTTCTCACATATAAGGAGATCTGGAAACTGATGTCAAACCTTGTAACAAGGGGTAGTTATGCTTCAGATGCTAGAGAGAACATATGATATAGATACTGTATAATATATGCAGCAAAGACAGCTGGGGCACATTTTGTCCAGAAAAAAAACACATCAAAGTAATCCTCCAGTGTGCATGAAATACAAGACTAACAGTGGAAACCAGATGAGTCCCAAAAGGGAAAAAAAAAAATCCTGTCCCTTGTTGGATTCTTAACATCCCAGAAACTGTCTCTAATCAGTGACAAAGCTGCTCCCAGGCAGCTGATGAGAAATATTTGCTTGATTATTTTGGCATGAAATTTAATGGTAGGAAAAAGAAAAAGAAGAAGAAGGATTAATACGGTTTGGAAATCAAGCAGGACAGAGTCCACTTGGAAAAGTTGGGAAGAGTTTTTGAGGGCGCCACGTAGGGTCCTCTCACTCTTTCTGTCATGTTTCTATTGCTTTTGGAATGAACCCTGGTTTCTCTGGCCAAATACGCAGAGCACCTACCAGTGAGGAGAATAAACAGATGCTACTTCCAAGTAAGCAATTCTTCACACCCCTGCCTTCAAGTCCAAAAGTTATGGGCAGAAGAAAAAACAAGATTATATTCTCCGCATCCCTTTAAAACCATTCTAAGGCTCTGTCGGATTGAATACCATTAAACCTTTTATTTCTTTTCATTTCTCTTTTCTTCTGTCGACAGCTAGTTGTCATAAACCGCCACCAAGTCCCCACGAGGCCCCCTAGTGCAGTCAGACGGAGTACAAAGCAATCATATCTGCTGATTAAAGCTCTAATGCATTCAGCTGCGTGAGGCTGGGTCCTGCATCATTAATGAAGAGCAGATATTATATCCTGTTTACAGGGAGAAGGGAGGCAGCTCATATTAAGCATTAGCGCTCCCCTTGCACTACTTCCACCCACACACTGAGAGGGCAGCATGCCCCTGGCTCAGCATCGACCTGCAGACAGTAGACTGTGATAGGTGAAACAAGAATGATGCATACTAAGGAGGCTGTATATCAGAGGATGCATCATGACAACAATGAGTAAATGCCGCTGGGCAAAATCTGCTTATATGTATGCATTTGCATATTTCTGCAGGTATGGACAGTCTGAGAGGTAACACGAGGTTATAGGACTTAGCTGAAACCTCAAGTCACCTCTGATCTTACTTCCCTATCATTTGCTTTCTCCCCCTTTTCCTCTTTTTCTGTCTTTCCTGGCATCGTCCCAGTGGATGTAGGGCCAAGTGGTCAGTCTCTGAGGAGGGACACCCGCTCAGCGTGGTGTTCAGGACAAATACTGCAGCAGCGTTTCCTCTGCTCTACCCATCTGTTGGTTTTGGCTCACTCCTCTGGACCACAGCACAGATCTGGGCAGGCTTTAGCAAACAAGCTTGTACAGCAGCCAGAGCACTTTACACAGGACTTTTCTGTAAGTACTGTCAGCAGCAATTAAATGCGGGGATGGAACCGGAATCAGGGGCCTTTGGACAGTGGGACGGTTGAAACATTTAGAAAAGATCATTCCCACGATATTGACATAAATTCTATTTTGGACTGTCCCCTGGAGAACTGTGCTTCTGATGCTCTTCTGAAATAACATGACATGAGCATAGATGTACAAGTAAGGACATTTAGTCGAGTATACACGACAGAAGTAAAGTTGACTCATACTTGTTAAAATGTTAGTTTGCGCTCTTGCACAACCCTTCATATCACAGTGGTATGTCATGAATCCCATTGGCAATCAGTCTGAGAGCTGGAGTACCATTGTGTCAGCAACTGATTAATATACAGTGAGTTAATCATTATTGGATACTCTAATTGGATTATCTTCCAAGAACACAAAAAGGACTAATTATTCATCAGGAGCACTCTCGTGTAAACACTATTTATTTTTCCCTGATTTGCACTTCCCCTAAGCCTTTCTTACCTCCTGAGCCACAACACTGTCACATCAACATAGTCAAAGTCAAGTAAACAGTAACAATGAAATCATGAGACAAATCATTTGAGTCATCTGAATATAAAACAGAAGCAAGCCCAAGAGCAGTCTGTGCTATGACAATCTAATTACGAAACTTCAGTGGAGCAGAAATGAGGAGTGAAGTGGAGAGGAGAGGAGAGGAGAGGAGAGGAGAAGGAGACAAGAAGAGACGAAGAGGACTCTTTCCGACTCCGAGCAGCTCTTTTCCCCTGCAATTGCATTACTTTAAAAAGCCTGCCCTTTAATTTATCTGTATCTTCTAGCACAGGTAATTTCTGAGTGCAGGGCAGGGAATCATACAGACACTCAATCGATAAAAAGGAGCCACAAGGAGGCAACAGAAGTGATTGCTTCAACCTACTAAAGACAGCTAGAGGATATGAGCTGTTCCTCAGATAATTTTCATGTGAAATTAAAAACACAGTAAGAGACAGAAAGACTGCAGCTAGTGTATGACTTACCTGCACGGTGTTAGAGCAGACACAATTGATTGGGCCAAACAACATGGAGAAAAAAGAGGGAGAAGGGCAGACATTAGTGACACTGAAGAAGAATGTGGAGGAGGGTGTTTTCCTCCTGATAGACTCTTTTGTTGTCTCTGTTTCCTATAAAACAAGGAAAGGTGTGCTGTGAGTGGTTATTAGGAGTGAGTACATGTGAACCTCACTGAATATAACAGCAATCATTTAAAAAAGCTCCGGAGGAAAATATTCCAGCACTCACTGAACAGTTTTTTTTTTTTTTTTTAAGACACGGCTGGCCAGATAAGTGCACTGAATGATGGTCCACATTCCAGCCACAATTTGGTCCAAACCCTTCTGAAAATTGGCACCAGATGCCCGAGGGAGGAAAAACAAATCCCAAAATGAGCCAAATCTGATTGAATACCATCTACCCCACAATGTCTGGACGGCACAGACACTGAGATCAACGTCCACTATGATAAGCATTAAATTAAACACAGATGGAGAAATAATCAGACTTTTTGCCCTTCATTTCCAATAGTTTCCTGTCACCTGAAACCGGCCTTGGTTTTAAACGGGGACTGGGGACTCTGTGCACACAGAGTTCTGTGTTACACTGCCAAGAGCATTCAATAGAAAGAAAAATCAATATGTTGAGGAGTGATCAATGAGATCAGTAACAAACAGTTCAGAAACAGAGGACCAGCATTATGACAGGTAGTATTGTAGTACAGTAAGTACTGAATATTTACTTACTACAAAATTTGTGCTGCATAATTCTCTGAACACAGGCTGCTCTCTATTGTGTGAAAACTGGTTTGGGGCAATGCTAATGTACATATTAAAGCAATTAAAATTCATGAACTGAACAGGGATGGCAAGACCTAAGCAGAATAAATTTGTTTAAAAAAACAAAAATAAAATAATAATAATAAAAAAAATAACCTAATGCTGAGGTCACAAATCTTATATATATAATATATAACCACACTGGTGGTCAGCCATACTTTAGCATTAGCAGATTCACCTTTCTCATTAATGATGTTTAGCACTTCTTTATTCCATATTCCAGATACACTAGGTTATTAAAAATCAGAATACAAATGCTACAATATTTTATTTTTACATGTATATGAAAAGAAAAGAAAAATAAACATTTGTTTCTGCGGTTTTCACAGGGAAAGAAAGACTTAGTTGAATCCATACTGCAGGGGAACTCAACGAGAGAGAGTGTGTGTGCATTTTGTTCATTTAGTTTATTTAGTTCTCCCTTCTGGAAACATTGAAGAAAAAAAAACATACCAAGAAGACAGGTGTGAGCTACCCCTCAGCTCTGGCCAAGGGCAAGTTTTGTTTTCCGAGGATGTAGTCGTTACGCTTTGGAATGGATTAGGACAACGTGATCCAAGACTACAGTAGGGCTCGGAGGTATCTTCTCTCAAGAGTGTGGTCCTGCAGCCTGAGGAGAGCTAGATACTGTTGCCTGTGATAAAGTACGCTTGGTGCGCACATTGTAACTGGATTAGGCCCTCTGGCCACACAGTATTCTCTGGAGGTCAACATGCAGAGAATTCATTGTTACAGAAATATGAGTCAAAGCTGTGAAACACTAGCATGGCACTGCCAAGGATGTTTTACACCTTGAAAGAAAACTTCTGAAGGTGCTGCTTAGAGTTTTTTGCACTAATTATTTTAAGGCTTATGCTCCTGTTCTTGGCACAACAGATGAGGCTTAGAAACAGATGTAAATGCCTCAACCACCAATTAACACAGGCACTATATTTTGAAGTCTTGACTTTGTCAAACAATATGGTGACTATTAACAGCTACTGGTAATTTCCATCCGGTTGATGGCAACACATGCTAAAAGAGATACCACCTGAAGCATATTTGTGCTAAGATTATTATCATAGTTATGTGAAAGTCACACTGTTTTTTTTTGTTGTTGATGTTGTTTTTTTTGCTTTTTGTGTTCATCTATATAATCTCTTTGGGAATAGCAGCGTTATTGTTCAGGATACATGGAAGAAATGCTGGTTCCATTTGGTCAACCAGCAGGACAGCAGAAGTTTACAGCCTCTAACATAGCAGGACTGAACTTAGCTCTGCTGGACAATACATAAAGTCTGTTGTGGTTATTTCCACTTATTGTACAGTGGAGAGGCTAACTTCCTAACATCGTCCTTCTGATATGTCCCAGATTGTTGCTATCTTAATTGGATATCAAGTGCTTAATAGATCACCAATTTAATGAATGTGAGGGACGTTGATAAGAGATGGACTAATTGCCATGCCTGGCACTAAAATAGTGAAGCTGAGAATAATGTGGAGACGATCTCTGACAGTGACTTCACATAGCTCACAAGAGTGTCATTAATATGATTTAAAAAAAAAATCCAAATTGTGAAAGAAAAAATCACTTGGAAAAGAAACAATCACGCAGTTCACCATGGGACTGACACTTGCCTTAATCTGACAGCCAACAGGAAAAACAGCACATGTGCTACCAGTTGGTTGGGCTAAATCTATTCTTTCTAATGACCATGCAGGCAGCAGCTCAAGAGAATCAAGCTCTGTCCATTCCTAGGAGAGATAGTGAAACGCCAGAGGTAATTAACAGCAGCTGAGGGTGCTGAAGGTCTGCATGACATCCAGCACCAGATAGCATGTTCCTCTCCTCTGTCTTTTGTTAATTAGTAGCATTAAACTAATCCTAGCCTCATCCTTTCTTTTCCACCATCAAAGTCCACCAGGGTAATGCAATGGCACAGTGAAGCAGAGCAGACTAAAATGAGGAACTGTAACTATACCAATTTGCCACAGCGCTGAACACTGCAGCATTTCCTAAATATATGT
Source organism: Protonibea diacanthus (assembly GCA_028641955.1). NCBI lineage: Eukaryota > Metazoa > Chordata > Actinopteri > Sciaenidae > Protonibea > Protonibea diacanthus. The sequence goes on from CM053989.1 coordinate 16,454,083, forward strand.
GCTTGTGTTGGTCTTTTTTTTTTTGTGGCTGATGCTTTGATAGTGTCCTCTGTGTAAGCCTGAGTGCTGCAGGGTAGAGGTTTGGAGTGAAATGAAAGAGATCATAGGGAGCTGGGGTTTGCTACATAGGTGTGTCTGTATCAACAGTGGTGTTGTTATACCCCCGCCTGTGGCACAATGCTGTAGACTGCTATGTGATTTATTAGCCTGCACAGATAGTAGCAAGAGAGCATGGGAATAACAGATGCCACTAATGTAGACTATGGATGTCTAATAATAGCCTTCAAAATGCTTTCTGCAACACTAACAAACCAGCAGTGTGTTTATTAAATCTGTATCCCGTAAAGTAATTACTCGGATAATGGAGACATCAGTACTTTTGCATCATTAGGAAACTGGATGCAGCATACGAAATGCTGAACATCATTTAGTTGGTTGGAGCTTTTCTCTCATGATGACACAGAAGATCCGAACTTAAATGTGAATATGTGAAATTTAAATCTTACTTATCCCTTGCCAGTATGAATGATCATTTCAGTCATGGAATGAATAATCTACAGATTCAGTTGCACTATGAGAAAACAAAAACAGAAATCTGTGCGTGAGCTTGTGCTTGTTAGAAATAATTCTAAGTCTAGGGGTCTCAGACGAGTGGAGAAGTATGCAGCCTGCATGCAACCCCAGCAGTGCCTTCAGAATCTTCCAGTATGCAGGAACCATGACCCTTTACTCCCAGACTAGTTAAATTATTTACAGGTGCTCTCCTCCTGACAAACCTCTTACTGTCCTCACCTTCTGACACAGAGGCACTCAGGCCCTCAGCTGAATATAAACCACCACCATGTGAGTGCTAGATGGTCAAACTGAATTCAGGATAGACGAGGTGTTAAAGCAAGTGTGCAGTGATCACATTTAAAGCCTCTGTGGTGTTCTATTCAAATAAGCACTTTTTCTGTGGTTACCAATTCCTAAATCAAAACACATATTATGCCGCCGGTAAAAATCCATACTTTTGTATACTGGGTAAGGTAGGCAGGAGTGGCTTTGTGATGAAAAGTGAACTTGTGCCGACCACAAAGACAGTGAACTTGCACTCTCTCACAAAGAGAAAGGATGACTGAAAAAATAGTGGAAATCACTCCCTTATCTTTTCCCAACCTCTGTGTTTCATGCTTTGAATCCGACTTCAAAGCAACATGGGCCTGAAAGTCACCCTGTTGTGTGGGTGGAAAGCTTTTACGTTCTTTGTTGGTAACACTGCAGTGCACCGCACACCTGTTAGAACAAGACAAAAATGTTAATCAGTCAGAGGACTTTGGTGTGTAATTGTGAAAAAGAAGCTGGCAAGGGCACAGTCATCTGTAAATACACATAAGGACTGGAGGAGTGAATGGCATGGGGGATATGACATTCCTTGAATGTTGACAGCAGCATGTATGTAAAGCATAATGTAATTGTCAAGGTGTCATTGTTTTTGCCATGTATTGCCGTTGGAGTGATGTGGCGTCTTTTTAAAAAGGACTCTATTTCTTTCATTACATCTGAAATATAATCAATCTCTGTTGGACATAAACATCACTGATGATCTGTCACTCATCCAGCTACTGTGATTGGCCAAAACACTTGTTCTACCAAAAAAAACACATGAAAAAAAAAAAGAAACAGCTACCTTATCAACCAAAGCTCTTCTGACAACTGGCACTTTTGCATGAGTTTGGGTGTTTCATGTCACTGTCAAGCCACAATGTTTTCTTTATTGATTTTCCTGTCTGATCTCATCACTGCCACAGAGAAAGGCAGGCGGGGTGGACACATTAGAAAGAAAACATCAGAAAAAAGTGTAATGTAATACTGGAAGTGTTGAAGCTCAACGAAGCAATTCTGTTAGTGTCTAGAGTTGGATGATTGCTTTATAAAGCTCTCTTATCCTTGTCAGGTCTGTCAGTATGTTAATGAAGGGGCTGCAGCAGTAGGAGGCAGCGTTGGCTGGGATGTGGCTGGGAAGAAGAATCTCTTGGGGACTCACATCCCCTCTACCAGGACATGTGGTGTGGGGTGTGGTGGTGGTGGGGGCGGTGTGGAGTGGGCTGTTTGTGAGCTCCAGTGGGTGCCAGAAAGATCACAGCGACCTGCTCCAGGAGTGTGCGTCCCACTGACAGAACTCCTGAAGCCAAAATAGACTCTTCAATCAGCGTCTGCAGTGGACTGCGGGCGATGTCATTACTATCACCAGTCTTGTATTTTTCTCAAAAGAAAACCACATCAAAAGTGCATCTTGCATGTGCCTTGCAGGAAGCACACGAGTCCTCTGATGAAACATACCTCTATTAGGCAGACTCTGAATGCAGACTGATACAGACACTGACCTTCAGAAAATACAAAGGTTTTCCACATGATCCTTCATGATTAAAGAAAAAAAACAAGGTGAATGCTAAACAAAGACATCTGTAGAGCTGGAATAAGAGGGATAGCTATGGAGCTAGATCCAAAACCCAAATTGTTATTGAAGAAAGTTTGTGCGCTCCTCCGCTTCTGTTGTTTACCCCATAATAAAGGTGTATTATTATTCTATAAAGTTCTGCAAAAATAAAATAGGTTTAAAAACATAGCAACATTTATTCAGTACCATGCTCCCCTTGAAACCACTATGTTGAACCCAGTCTTACATCAGTTTCTGCAATATTTGGTATACAAAATGCAGCAAAAACACAAAAAAGTGGCAAATGTTTGTGAATGTCTTAACCATGGCTTATTATGTCAATCAGGATTAAATGCAAAAAACATCTCAGAAAGCCACTTACTGCAACAGTCTGCCATTAAACCAAATTGTCCTTAAAGATAAGAACATTTTTCCAGTAGGGTTAATTCCATTAGTTCCCAGTTTTGCAGGATTAAAATTTTGTTTAAACAAGTGAGAGCTAATATCTTGAAGCAAGACAGGAGGATAAGGCACGCTGCCGCACTCACATCAAGACAATGACATTTAATTCTGTAGAATTCTCAAAACAGCTTGATTTGTATTGAAAACAGATACAATTATTATTTCATCCCAATAGAAGTGGTTTATCTTTGTTGAAGAAAATACACTTTTGGAAGTCAATTTTAGTGTAAATGACTAGTTATTTTTTTTATTTTTTCCAGTGTTCAGGGAGAACGTCCTCAATGACTGGATCCCCTGGTATTTCAGTCTGCACAGCACAAATGTTACCATTTAGTCTGTCTTAGCAAGTGCTTTTAAGCTTGCTTTAAAAAGCAGTGCATTTCTTTTTTCAAAGCAAGTTTAGCGTGAATGAACAATATGAGGAGCCTCAGGACAGTTTAGTGATTTGAATATTAAAATGGAACTTTATATCTGGACTACAGGGCTCAATTAGTTCACACAGGTTTTTGAGAAGACTTACAGTAATTGAAAGCTTTTGATCCTAGAGCCTAAATGGCAAAGGACAAGAGGACTGAAGAACTAATGAAGGACAGTATGCAACATTGTTTTTACAGTGAAGGAAGTATTCTAAGTGCAGTGAGGTAGAAAAAGAAAGTAAAAGAAAACAGGAAAGGTTTCTTTCTGTGACATATTCTTCCCTGAACAGGAGTTCTTTTTTAATGTGGATATGAGCTTCTTTTCCACCTTACTGCAACTCTATCAAGAAATATGATTAATATGTTGGGCCAGAACCCAGGTCCATGGCAGAAGCAGATAATTGAGTTCTAATCTTCACACTGTGGTGATATCATTAACTAACTCATCCCTACAGCTCCATAAAGAGGCAGAAACCAATTGACAGTTTGGTGGGTATAGGTGCAAAAGCCACATTAAAATGAGACCTGGGGAAAGCAGGTTTTCATACGGCTATTGCCTGAATCGATAAAGGCTATTAGGTCCGAGTCCCAAGGGCACATCTGACAGAATTCTGGCCCAGGAAAGACTAAAGAGGGGTGAAAAAATGTCCAGATAATTCGTTTAGAGTCAATTCTGGATAAATAATAATAGACATATTAATCGTCTTGCTCCTGTCATGGTGCTACCAATTCCAAAGCAACAGTGTCTGCTTCTCTTTTACTTTTTTACCACCACATCAATCTGGTGACAGCAGCCAAACACGCAAATGTGTGTATGGCGTCATGACATTTTAATAAACTGGAACAAAGAAAGAAAATTGTGTTACAATATATACACATTACAAGAGTTGATTTTAGAAGCTCCATCTCCATCTTCCTGTTTATAGTAAGACCTTAAAAGCTTTTCCATCGCTTCATTTCGACACATGGTGGTGTGCTGTACAACCACTACTGGTTACACTATTTATAAGCCATGTCAAATAATGCATTCTGATCACAGGTGTTCCTATTATCAGCTGTCTCATCTGCACCTCACTCCTCTGCTGTCTCACTATCACAAGGTGATTTGCTTCACAGTGGTTTGAGATTGACAACTTCCTAATGTGGACAGCTAATGCCAGCAGCATCGGCAGCCTGTTAAACAAGCCAGCCAGCACGGAGATATCTTCAACAACAAACCCAAAGCCTGTCTACTTCATTCTTTATTCATTTAGTTATATAACAACGTTATATGATGTTATGGTATTAGACAGTGAATACAGCAGCAAAGATAGTTTTTTTTAGTCAATGTGGAAGTTCATGAAATGTGTTTAAAAAAATCTTTTATTTCAAAGAATGCAAATCTGATCTGTGATCTCAGTCAGTCAACTCATTGTGCCTAAGGCTACTTAAACAGTACTTAGGATGAAAGCAACAAAATGAAGCATATATTGAATGCAATGAAAGACGCTGAAGTCAACGTGAAAAAAAAAAAATATTATGAGATTACAAACACACGTTTTAAATTCAGCTGAAGGACTTTCCCTGGTTCAAACAGATTACGTTTGACACATGGTGCTCATAAACATTCATCCGTTATGTCTGCTTAAATGGGGCCAGGTGTTCACTTGTGCAACTTGTCAAAATACCTTTTAAACAGAACAGGAACTTCAATTAAGTGTCCAACACCACTTAATGAAGTGCTGATTGTGAGAACAGAACAGTGTCCAGAAACATAATGAAGTCATTAATGCTAATTTATACAAAGTCTAACATTTGAGCCCTTTGTTTATTTGTGAGCAGCCAGAAAACATCCTATGGGTTCATTATGATCTGGAGAGGTTCCGCTAGGTGTGTGTTGGACATGGGGGTCAGGACTGGCATGCAATCAGCCAAGTGCCTCATCTAGTGTATGCAGAGCCATTCCCGTTCTATGCTAATGTCATCTCGGTGGGCAGAAATGAGAAAGTAGTGATGCAAGATAATTACCAGGGCACACCAGAGACAGGTGGTGCCCTAACTGTGGTGATTTAGCATTTTGAATTCTTCATTCTCATTAGGCCTGTACTATTCCTCAGTCAGGAAGTAAACTTTGAGGCACTAGGCACTAAATCTTCACACAGAGCCTCTGAGGAACGGCAGATCCCGAATGCATTCAGAACATGCTAATGGTTGTGGAGTCACAAACAAACCTGGTGTTTACCTGCAGTCAAGGTCAGCTTGCAGGTTATCAGTGGTTCTGGATGGCAGACTCATTTCTCAGGGCTATCCCTGTACACACTTTCAAAAGGTCAGTCATTAACCATGCCATAAGAACAGAACACCGCTTAAGTGCCCCTTCTTCACTGTTGGGTAAAGACCTATTTATGTCACTTCCAGCAGTGAAGCTCCTAAAAAGCTAAAGCGCACAGTGGAAGCACTGCTATTAAACTGGCTTCTTAAGGGGTTAATTTCGTACTAGCCAGGTTGAACCAGGTCGACATGATGCGACTTCATGATTCATGACCCCTGCTGATGCTTAGTCGAACCACTAATTGTCTGCTTATCGCCAGAACTACGTGGAACAATGGGTGGCCGCTACACCAAGACAGAAACACTCTCTTTGGGTTCAGGTTGAAGTTTCTCTAATGACTCACTATTAGCCGCCTGACTTATACCGTTGAGTTATACCTGTTTAGCTCAATAGGAACTGTCTGGAGCTGCAGACAAAATGGTCTGTCACGGGGCAGAGAGCGCTTTGGTTCCTGCCTTGAAACAAATGGATTTCACACTCTACCTGCAGGGATGCTGGGATAAGGTGTGAATGGGCACTGAAGAAGAGCCACAGGACAGGACTCAACAAACTATGGAGCGAGCCAATTAGACGTGGCTCTGCAGGGAAGCTCGCACTCTCTCCTCCTGCACCAGGAAAGCAATATTGACACCACATGGCATTCCATTTTGTAGGCTATATTCAAAATACTATTTCTGTACCATCAATGGATGTTATACTCCTGCAGAGCCAGAGAAAGAAAAGAAAAGCCTGAGCCTTTAATGATGGACAGGAAAGTGTCAGCAGCTGTACCAAGCTGAGGTGAAAAGAGGGAGCAGCAGAATATTTTCTCACCATTACACATTACCAGCAGAGGCCATTTGTTTCTGGGTGCCAACCGAATCCCTTGCAAACACAAAACTAACAGCCAGAGCCTATATTAAGGCTCTAGTCCACAGATATGCAGGACAGACTTTAATCATAATAATGCTTCCACGCCTGGCATCCTCCAATCCTGCCTTGTCCCTTCTTGGTGACAGTAGAAACTTGAACTCTTTCCAGTTTGCAGTGGGAATTAGATGAAATGACACTAAAAACTGGAAGTGACTGAACATTTTCTGACATGCCTCATTTTGCTCATCAAATATCATTAAAGATAATTGATTGTGGGATACAGAAAGGCATAACCATGCCTTGCTGAAAAGAAAAGGAGAGGAAAGTGAAGAGTGACGGAGTAGGCAGGAGAAAATTTCTCTTGTCACATGGCAACAGAATGGATGAATTTAAGCTGTCACGAAATAGAGGTATTGTCAGCTAAGATGGTTAAAAGCCAGGGACTCTCAAAATCCTGACACTAAGATGCTGTCAAGCTGCCTAGAGAAATAAGAGTGACAGTAATGTGAAACAGAAAGAATTCTCAGATGTTCTTGGCTGTTAGTACAAAGCCACTGCAGCGGAAAAGTAACACTTAATTCAATCACGGGAATAATTGATGAACATCAGAAATACTTGAATTTAGATATACAGTATAGTATTTACATAAGATGGATCATTTTCAGTTCTCAACACAAGAGCTCAGTAAAGAACAGAAAAGAAAAAAACCCTACACATCCTGCCCACATATGTCACATAGGTAATATCTAAACCCTGAGTGGGATTGTGAAATGCCAGATAAAATTTTATTATATACAGTATGAATGGAGCCTGCCTCTTGCCAACACAAGATTAACATACGTATTACTCACGTTGCTGTCTGTTTTATGACTGTAGTATGCCATATAAAAACACCTCCTGCCTAAGCTTTACAATTAAATCATTTTATAGACATGAAGCTTTTTTTCAGTTTATTGATGAACTAAATCTAAGGCAAGCAAAGGCATACCAATCACACTCCTCTCCCCGCTGCATAATGCATTTTTTTAATACTTGGTTAAGACATACTGAGGATGACGTGACTTCATATGCTGCATGGGACAGCAAAAGGTTTCTACATTGTGATTAACCTCATTTTGAGGTATTGTATTGTAAAATATGTATGTAAAAATTTCTTCTGTTAATGCAATACACACATTGATGGTTTATCAGCCCAGACACTTGATCACAACAGTAAAAGCTGCCTCATTTCCATTCCACGGAAGGCAAGCAAGGATTTTCACTTTTGTGCCAGTACTCCGATATACATATAACAGCAGCATTACTACTACTATTTTAACATTATAAAGATCCTGCTACCTTGAAATTCTGTCTGCGCCAAAGACAAGCACCCACCGTCATTACCACAAATACAACCAGAGGCTGAAGCCATAAAACTGTGTGTTGTTATGCAGAATATTGGATTTTGTTCACCCCTGTGTTTGCTAGGCAGATGCTGCTGAATGAATAAAATGCTGTTTTGTTGGTAAATGGGATGTCTGATAGCATATGCTGTCACTGCTGGTTAGCGACAACACATGCTCACTAAGCTTTACAAACAATGTAATAATTTAGTTTTATTTCATATGGTGTAATCATTTAAAATGCATATAATATACCCAGCTATTTGAATTTTTGGACTACTGTATTTACTGAACAGTGAACGTTTTTGGATGCAGCTCCTGTCTTACATTGTAATCACTGTCTTTGATTCGGTTTTGCTTGATGAAGAGCATGTATGCGTCATGAGTGAGACTACAGCCGCCATGTTGACCTGTATACAGTATCCACGGTTCTGTAGACAGACTTCGGAGACAACTGGGTTGACACTCCAGGGCCTTCTCCACTGTCACTGTGCTGCTACACAGAGATGCGTGTATGTGTGTATTATGGGGGGAGGTAGGGTTGATACTACTGGCCACAAATCCCCTCCTCTCATCATTAGGCCTTGCTGCCTGCTTCCCCTCCGGGCCCCAGGTTCCTGACTGCTCTCCTCTGTGGCAAAACCAAATCTAAGGGACAGCCTGGGTATCGCTTCAGGCTACAGAAAACAGGGTCACGGGAAGAAGCAAATGACAACACAGTTGTACACCTGACATATAGTTGGCTGAGCAGTAAAAACTACACAAACTTTCTTCAAACAAAAGTGTGATTTGCACTAAATGAAGCAGAACCCAGTCAAAATGCTGCACATACAGCATATGACATATAACAAATCATCTCTCTGTCATGCAGCTGGAAGCATCACAGTGAGGACGAGCACATATGGAAATGGTTCAACCAGAAGGAAAGTCTTTTAAATCAAACAATAAATGTGCTGCTCTGTGCACATGTGAAGAGTCCTGTGTTGTTTTCTTCTTTTGCTAATTGCACAGCTTGAGTCCTCTTGCCCTCCCCCTCTCCAGGATTATTGCTGAATACACACTCAAACCCCTCTCTGCCCATGTATCTTGTTGCAAAGTGTAACGTCCAATTGCAAATGAAATTACCCAACTCTCTTATTGTCTGCATAGCTTTTCGTTTCCCCACATGCCTAAACCATATGCTGGTCCAACAGTGCGCATTAGAAAATGTACCCCTTGGTCCAATGAAGTCCTTGGCCCAGGGGGCACTTAAGTATATTTACCTTTAATCATGCCTCTGTGGAGAGAAGGCCCACATGTGAATTGCCGATAATTGAGCTTCTCTGTTAAATAAATGGTAGATTCCACAATTGTATTAGGGACATTAAAGAAAGCTGCATAAATATCCGCATTTAAAAACATAGTGTCATCTTTTTAACCAAGTACTACTTATACTAATTATATTACTATCTTCCTATTTTTTCTTACAGAATTATTTTAGGAGAGATAGCAGAGACACTGCAGCACCACTCAACTGCGGTCCTTTTCCCTTTCCTCATATTTTAACATCTGGGCTCTCTGACTTAAACATAACATGAGGGAGTAAGGATTCAGGTCCCAGAAGATGTTCAGCAACAGCAAAATGGTTACACCAGAGCAGAAATCCAAGAGGAAAGTTGCAGGGGAGAAACATTTAAATGATTTTCTGCGAAAACCAACTTTATATGGCCGGTGCATGACATCGCTGTTGATGTGATATAGCTCAGCCATGTCCAAATTTGCTCTACGGTTATGTCTCTGGAAGGACCTCTACCAATATATTCAAGGTCCACTGTGTTTTCATTAACATGTGACTGAGGGCTCAGTGTGTGATTTTCCTTATGGAATCCAATGGTCAATAAAACAAAATGAATGACTTTAAGCCAGCACCCCTCTACTCATTACAGAGGCCGCCAAGATGGATTTGACATTTCCAATACGCTGAGTGATTCCAGAAAAAGACCTCATTGATTGAGGCCAGGACACTGCACTGAGACAAAATATTAATTTTTTTTAACAGCATTGTGGTTTTGCAAGAGCAGACGCAAGCAGGCTCAAAAACAAAAAGCAAAATATATGAATAAGTGAAAAGTTTCTGCTCTAGTTTATCAACACGGCTATGATTTTGTGCTATAAAGATGATAGTCTATCAAGACAAACATCTAAAGTGAACAGTGTCACTGAAGACAGGCCTAATAATACATTTTATCAGATGTCAGCTTCTACAAATTATTTAGAAAACCCTCTCAAGCTGCAGTCAAAACACTCGCTCTCCCGGCGCTCTTAGAGTCAATATCAGCTCATGATGAACAAGATTCTTGAGAGACCTCATAAATCTGCACCTGCAAAAGGCAAGAAGGATTCTCATTCAAAGGTTCCAATCCATATTGCGATATTGCAGACCCTCCCTTTGTTCTGCAACACATAAAAACGTCACTGACACATGAACGTAATCACAGTTAAAAACAGCTATTTGCATGGTTACCCTTACTTTGAGATAAAAAAATATCAAGCTTTTCCATTAAAGCCAGATCCATAAATTGACAGAGCATTAGATCATTCTGCCAGTCTATCCTCCTTTCTCTGACAGCATTCAATCACCTCCCCATTCATCCCTTTCACTTAAGAGCATTTTCGGCTTCCCCCAAGGGCCTCTGCAACCGTCACATGGCTACAGTGTTGCTTCAAAGGTGCTCTCTGTTGTCCCTGTTGGTGTCGCTGAGCAAAGGCAGTAAGTCTCCATCAGTCACACATATGTTGTTTGTAATGATGTCTTTGTAATGCCGGTTAGTGTTGAGTGCTGTGGTCAGCAGTGTCCCACAGGGTTAGCAATGGGAGGTCGATCATTTCCTGTTCCTGCTGTACTGAGCCAGAAGAAAGTGGGATGTACAAATTAGCGCATGAATAGAAAACACGACCACAGCAGAGCTGATCAGACAATGGGATGTCCTTTATCTCCACAGTTTAGTAGTGGTTACAAGTGAAACTAATATTAACTGTGAACTATTTTAACTTCCACCTGCTGTGTTTCCTTCCCATTTTGCCACTCTGTCATGTGTCCCATTCAGCATGAAACCACATGAATTTAAACTCACCATGTGGTGGAGGGATGTGGGATTTATGCGGAAGACCACATACAGTATAATGTAGTACAGTTGGAGACACCACGGGAGGTAACGCTATGTAGCATGACCAAATGGCCTGACTCTAAGGTGATTGATACAGGGAAGGAGCGAATGATAAGCCCCTGGGAGAGAGCAGCTGAGGAAGGCGTCCCCTGTCATCAGTTACACTAGATTAGGAAGTCCCACACCATTGTAGCAACAAAGAACAATCTGTGGATCGCCACACTATTGGTCCACTATACTGTACTGAGGACCCATCTGTTCCAGCTGGCTCACTAATGCCATACATCACCACCATCCTGGCCCATCATGTTGAAAATCCAGTGTCAGGGTTAAGTGAGGTGCAAGAAAATAACGGCTCTGGTTGACAAAATAAGAAGGTCCAGCTGCATTTTCAGCACATTTAAGGTGGAAATCATTATTAGAGTTAAAATTCACTGACTGAAGACAAGTTTTTAAAAAAAAGAAAAAAAAATATGGTATTATAACCATTAAACCTTCTCTCATTTCACATCTTAGCCACAACAATTTGCAGCAGCTGTGGCTACACCTGCGCATTACTACAACATGCTAAATTATCAACGTGCCTAGATCTATCTAATGTATGACTATTTCTCCTACATATACTTATGCTGAGGATTGATCTAATAATTATACAAAAGAATTCAACAAAATGATGCTGCATGACTGCTAAATGACATAATACTGAAAAGAAAATTCCTGAGGAATAAAAAAAACAACATAAATTGGATATGACAGACATGTCTAATGTTAATGAGATTTATTAAATGTTTTTCAAAGACTCTTTTCATGGCATTTTGCCTTGGCTAGCTGACAGTGGCAAGAGACAGGAAATGTGGAGGAAGAGAGAGTGGGATGACATATGCCAAAGGTTTATGGCCTGAAACTACCTCGCAGTGACATGAAATGCACCTCAGACCGTGATGCTTGCAGTATGTCCCGGATTCATACCATTTGACAGATGGAGTAAGCTATCGTCTCTGAAAAATACACATATTGCAACTGGCATTACTCCATAATGAGGGTATTTCAAACCATGTACACCATGTGCATATTTGTGTCGACTGTGAAATTATATCAGCCAAAGTCAAATGTTTTTTTTTTCTCTCTCTCTAACAAACTCCCTATTAAATCCAGGCATACAAAATGTGCTGTTTTCTTACCTATGATGAGTCAGCAACAATAAAATAAACATTTTCAAATTAGTCAAATTATTTTCCCCGAGCTCCTATAAAAACAGTATAAAATCGCGGCTCATCGGTATAATAAATTGTAGTCATTTGTCCGGAATGCAACAATTGAGCAGATTCACAATGCTGAACTTAAAATGTCACATATGTCTGTCAATGACACATGTACAGCAGAGAGGCTTATTCTACATGCTGGTCACAGCAATAAAGATTGAAACATATATCTGTTGTTTATAGTATTTGAGCAGAGTGAGAAGCCTGTGGCAGGTTGAAATAAGTGCATCTTCAGGCTGATGTAATAAGGTTGTAATGGAGTTCCTTTTGGTGACAGAACAATATTCCTCCTGGCAATGTATATTTTTCAGGGCACTGTGAACGGAATAGAGAAGCTTAATTTGACAAATAACAAGCATACTTTTTGTCAATTGTTTATATCCTCAAAGCAACAACCCTGAACTTAGTTCTGTAAGGCAGAGTTGGCAAACTATTGATTGGTTCACCTTGGTAACGTTTGGGGGAAAAAAAAAAAAAAAAAAAGGATTTCGGTTCAAGGCCTGTACGTCTGTGCTAAGCTTATAACATAAGCGGAGACAGACATGTTAAAACCTGCCAAACTAGACTGTGAATTATCTGTCCACTATTTTTCTGTGTAGAAGACATCTGATAGCAGCAAAAGCTAAATATTATTTAGCAGCTTATATCAACCCAGTCACAACAAAGAAGACATGTGGGTTCCAAAGGCTTATCCCATTTGTAACACATGAGAATAAATTATTCATTGATACTAACACTTTTAAAATAGTAAGTGCAAGATTACCACTGCAGCACTATTCATGCCTTTGAATGAGAAACTTTTAATTGCAATTGGAAAAATTCTAAGAGCAATTTTAGCTTTTACCTGCATAATCATTTATATTTCATGAGCTACTAATTGACTCCTTCATATTATCTGTGTCTTCCGGCATGCTAATCCTTAGGAGAGATCAGAACAGATGCATAGGGGTGGGTATGCATGAATCACCATGGTCTGCTATTGATCCCTGCTTCTCATTGAAAAACAACTTAATGAACATTTGCCAAGGCGTCACACAATGCATCAGCGTGTTCCAGCAGATAAGTGTTCTTGTGGATTGACAAGAGGAAAAATAAGAGCCTGGTGGACACCAGAGTCCAGTCAGAGCAGGATCCATAGATTTATTGATCCCATCTCTAGATAAGAGATGGGAGAATAATGATGCTCTGAACGCTTGAGCTGGGATGGCCCGAATCCTGGGAGATTGGGCAGGGAAAGCATTACAAGAGGGGGGAGTTCAGGACTGGACTAGAAGTTGAAAAGCCAATTTGTGAGCTCCTCTCCTGATGCTAGAATGTCATTAGCATTGAAGGGTTTTTGCATTTTGACCAGAGATATGTAAAGTTACGGCTTTCTTCACAATGCAAGTGTTAATTATAGAGTGAAAGATGAAACTTAAATTGATGACCTATGGAACCACACAAATGCAACTCCCCCAAGGAATATCTAAAAATAAAAAATAAGATTGAAAAAAATAAGCATCTTTACCTAACTACAGAGCACTTGGCTCTCTCCAGCTCTCGCCCTAAAGGCCAGGAGAGTTATCCTCTGTTCCCTCTAAAGTACACTTTGTCCCAGTTTCTTCACCAGATGGGCACACTTTTTAACTACTGGAGCTTCTTCACAATGATTATCATAGGTGCTGGAAAAAAAAAATCAGCGCAAAGGAAGTTTGCTGCATCGTCACTCTCTTAATCTGTAAAATTCAGAAGTATCTAAGGTGGGAGGGTGAGATTCCCATCACTAATTGACAGCATTAGTTAAAAGGTCAAGGTGGAAGATGGTGGCTGTATCATATCAAACATTATTTACTTGTTGCTAAGTTCAAAGGGACCTTGACTGTAATGAGAGCTTTTCAGATCCCACATATCTTGCTGTCGGCACAAGGCTATATTAATCATGATAAGCCAACTCACTTGTCAAACGGTTGGAATTGATCCCCTCATTCTGTAATCCTTATGAAGGTCGCATTTACTGGTGGTCAGTAATCTTCCAACAAAAATGGGCATGTGAACTGTAACAACATGCTCCACAACGCTGAAATAATCCATGCTATGCTCTGCACATTTGCAAAGCAATCTATATCTCATTTGCTGTGACGTGCCCTTTGTCTTTGTGTGTGCCTGAGTTGTCCAAAGGTCACATGGTGCAAAGCAGAGGGAACATAAGAAAATTATCAATGGAGATCAATACAGTATAACCTCTGTGAGTAACTGGGTGAAATGGTTGTCATATTCAGAACTCGGCAGACTGTAGACGGCAGTCAAATCAAAAGTCCAGGAATTTATTCCCTGAAGCCTCCACAATTGCCTTTGTGAGCTCCTATTGTTCTTGTTAACGTGACTCTGTGAGCCCACTAAGAAGGATTCTTGAACATTCACAGGCACATCAAATGACTTTTACTCAGAGCCATTAATTTACACTTTAGCTTCACAATTTATTAATTACTTTGCATCAAGAATGTAAAGCCAAATGAAAAAAAAAAAACATAAACAAATGCATTTCTTTCTAAATGATTATGGAAAACAATGTATAAAATGATATTAATTAAAATCCAAGTATAAAATGAGGATTTGTGTATACGTCTGCTTTCAAAGTTCACTGACCGCCATCGTCGCAGAGCCCTCTGGTAAAAGGGCTCATCACTTTTCAATTACCGAGGGGTATTACTTTGCATTGAATCACTTTATTCTTATTAGTGCCTGCTTGTGTTTAAAGCCTTCTCTTTTAAAAGAGAACAAGCCAGACAACAGAATTTGGAGACACGCTCGAAAAAGGCTAACCACGGTACAGCAGCACACGGAGCCGCTCAATGTGGAGTGCGCAGGGGGAAGGCGATATCTAAGCTCAACAGTAAACACCGGCATCTCCCCGCTAAACCGTCAACATCTTCTCCGGTAGGGCAGATCAAAGACGCATGCACTCACAAACTCTTATCGACACACAAAAGCACTAGTGCTGCACTGTGCAGAACTAGGCTGTAAAGGGGATTGCTGCTTTTCAGAAGCAAGTGTTTCGAGAGAGAGAAAGAGAGAGAGAGAGAGAGAGAGAGAGAGAGAAAAAAAAAAATAAAATTCTGAATAATTTTCAATACAAACATGTGGCTGTTAGAGATATCAGAAGACGAAAAAAGGCTTGCATTACGTTTGCCTTCCTTCTCCACAGAAATCCACGAGGGTGAAAGGATACTTTACTCCTTCCACCAAACTCCACTGCTGAGCACTTAAAGTGACTGTGAATGTTGACAGCTGGTGTTAGCATATAAACAACCTGCCGCAGACATACCTCTCTGTGTGCCGAAAAAATACTCCTGAAAACAAAAGTAATTAGGGATTATTCCCTGACAGCTTTGATTTATGTGTGACCTGTTAAAGTACACGATCAATATCAGCCCTGATCTATGTCTGTCTAAATCTAGACTTCAGCCTGAGCGGAGTGCAACAATAACACTGACACTAATCAATGTTTATGACATAAATAATAAGAGGAAATTACAATATTATGATACAATCCTCTTGTGAAAAATTAGTCAATGCATAAGGAGAAAATTAGAACAAATACAGCAACTTCCCATATTTCAGCAGCAGAGGAATTAAGCTCTTTTTCTTCTAACAGTTTCAGAGAGAGTCCAAGTGTCTGTTGTGTTGTTAACTCTGGAGACTGCTGCTTTTGGCACACTGAGTCTTCATCTGGATAGTGTCGCTCCAAGGATCCCATTCCTATTTTAATTGACTGTCACTCATAGCATGCGGTCAACAATAACACTAGGATTTTGCAGATTCCTTTATAGTATTCTTGACAAGAAATCAATAAACAAGAGCCGGAGCAGTAGGAGCGATTTCCTGTCATTAACAGTAGCTGTCAATCAAACAAGACACATTTTGTTGTAGAATCTAAAGTCTTTTGACCCGCTGCTTCAACTTCTGGACATGCAAAAAATAATTATGAGGTCTACGACTACTCTAGTTAGAAGTTAGTTTGTTTCCCAAATGTTCTTCCACCGTTTCATTTTGCTGAACAGTGTGTTCAACAACCTCAAGGCCAAATCAAAAATCTTCTTGTTTTTTTGAGATTTTTGAGTTTAAGTTTTTGAGGAAGACTGAACAAGACCTCCGAACCAATGCAGTGCTGATGTCTTGCCCCAGTGCTGGTGAAAATGAAATTTGCATTGAAAATAAACAACAGCCTCTGGGACACAAATAACCAGAAAACTGGTGCTGAGCAATAATTACATCTAGCTGATTCAATCATCACTTTATGTTTTACTGTAATATGTTGAAAATGATTGTAAATGATCTAAAATCAGAGGGAGATTGAATTTTATACAGAGCGCTGCTTTAGGTTAGATGCCAAGAAGCTTGCCAATACACAGACACACAGTACAGAATCGTTCACACCTCCACACTGCACTGTTACAGATCCAGCACATTGTCTTAATATCCATTTTGCTTGACAATGTGATAGACAAGAACCACTCAGATGATCAAATAAATACCTTCAGGCTGTTTTCCTCTAATGACAAGCTGTTACCAATGTTAACTATGTTTCCTGCCTCTCTGTGCAAGGCTGCTGTGTGCAAAGCAGTAGCAGCATAAAGAACATGTCCACAGGCACCCTATGTCAGCCGGCTGACCTACTTTATTCTCTGTAAGGTCTTGCAGCTCCCTCAAGAACCCCTCCACAACAAAGACACCATTTTGTCTTCATTAGATCCAGAAAATGTCATTGCATGCGGTTTGCCTCCAAATATTATCTTTGTTTACAATGCGTTTACTGCCTTAATTCCAAATGAGCCACACGAATAAACAAATGAGGAGTGATGAAAAGAGCTTTACCTAATGACTACAGCCATCTTTGAAACAGAGGTAATGCCATGTGCAGTACTACCTGCACATGTAATTGGAATAGTCTGCTGGTAACAGAGAGGGTGAGCCCCGTGAGATGTTATCACTGACACTTTGCATCCTTCTGTTGGTCCCCATCCACATTAACATTCACACCATGCAGCTGTAGCTTTTAATCATTAATACATTTCAAATTAAATACAATTACAAACCATGATCAATGATGGAGTTTTAATTACTGCTAATAACTGACCATCTGCCTGGTGGCTGAGGGGTAAGAAAAAGGCACCGAGATGCACCCTGAACAGTGCACCCGAAACGTTATGTGGAGCCATGAAATGCCTGCGTTAATTAAAAAGTCACATTAAACTGGCCCACCCATGCCAAGGGGCTAAAGGAGTGTTAGTATGTTAATTGTGACCGGTAGACAGAAGAATATCTTAGACTGGCCCCCCGAGTGAGATGTTGGCGATCTGTTGCATGTGCCTCATTATTCCATGCTATGTTACATTACATCATAAAAGAGATGTAAAATAGCGTTTATAGAAGAGCTCGGTGATTGTGTGTTGTAGAGTAGATCAAACCTACATGTTTGTTTGGAGAATATTTGTTTTATCTGGTCATTTTACATGGATGCTTTCCACATCTGAGAAATAACTTCTGACAAAGACACCAAAGCCCGTCTTGCTCCACAGGCATTGATCTTCACTGCCTTTGCTCTCTAACCTTTTGGAGGATTGCTGTCATTTTTGTGTTAGCATTTTCTCTAGTCCCACTTCTGACTGGAAAATTTCAAAGCATGTGTTCCTCTGTGGCTGAAAGCTATGCAGACAGATCCCTTACTATTTGTTTGTGTTGTCACTGTATATGTATCTTCAGACTTGTGTTGAAGAGAAATCACAGATAAAGATATAATAATAACTGGAGGGTGCAGAGTGGATGAAATCAACTTGTTACAGCGCGCATCATAAATGATGGCTGAACACCCTAATGTGTTAATTTGTACCGTGATGCTGCTCAAGCATTAAACATCATTGTAAACGACAACATGTTAATGTTGGAGTCTCCTTGTACCTCTGCCTTCATCAAGGCTGTGCACTAGGTGGGAGAGTGCTTGGCTGAGTTTGTATCTGTGCGCCATAATTACCTTGTCTAAATGTTATAGCAGCAACCATAACAACCATCTGCACAAACACGTTGGACCAGTTCACAAGGCTAGAGCCAACGGAGTCATAATGATGTTGTTTACTTCAGCTCTCTCTCTCTCTCTTACTCTGCTTGTTGCTCATTTTGTTTCTTTTTGAGTCCTTGCATACGCAGTTGTTCCCTTTGCATTTTCCTCCCCTTATTTTGTTCTTACACTCAAGTGGAAGACGGCGTCTATGGCTTCATCGCGATACCAGGGGGCTCAACCAGTGGGAGACATGCCAGAGGGTACGTTGATGAAACATGTCTTTACGGCTATGACCAGATTGGGCTCGGGGGGGGGGGGGGTTGCGCTTTGAAAGCCTCCACGGTGCCTGGAGATGTGGTCTTCCCGACTGTGGAGTTTGTTATCCAAGGGAAAAAAAAACACAATTCAGATGGGGCTACATGTCTTTTTCTAAACCCACGCACAATTCTGCTTGAATGGGCTCTGTTCATCCTCACATGTCACTTACACTAGAAACTCAGGAAGAAATTCATATTACAAATTTGGTTGCCTCTCATCATTTAAATCTACAGTGTTTTCCACAGTTTGGCATCATTCTGAGAGCCTTTAAGTTATAATTCAGAAAACAACTATTTATTATCTATGCTAAGAAAAGGAAGAATTTGTTTAAATAATTTAAAATATTGATCAAACAGGCAGAATGCGCAAAAATGATTACATTTTTCTGGACTTCTTACTTGGTAAACAATATTAGCAGCTATTCGCTTGAACTCATCCAGCTCACACAGCTTTAACTCCTGGGAGGTTTGGATTAGAGCATTTCTATGTTAATTAATCACCAATGACACTGAAAAACATCAGGAGTTCTGGTCGACTTGTGCGACTTACCCTGCCAAGTTATTAGTACATGTGACGCAAGTGCATTCAAATATGCTAGGAAAATGGTTTTGTGATGATGATGCTGATGAGGATAATAAATTCTTGAGTGAAGATACAGCTTCTGACATTTAGCTGTGGTGCATACTTTTCCAAAATTATCTCTTGCTTTTATATTTAGGACGCTATTTTTCAGCTTCATTTTGCATTACAAAAGACAGACGGTGAACGACGGCGACGAACGTCTGATAATGCTGACCTGGCACAAATGGCTCCTTCTATCAGCATCAGCGATTTTGACAATTCTTTCACAGATAATTGTCCTTCTGTCCATCAAACAAATTACTGGAGTAGAATGGGGAATCTAGGGCACCTCCTGAGGAAACCTACAGTACGAATCCTCTTGCATACAGCACGCAGACATTTATCCCTTTGCCACCTTCACGTTGAAATATGGCTTCAGAGACAAATGTACATACCTGGAGGTCCCATTGATATGACACAGAAAATCACACATTGCTGGGATGATATTTTTAGACCCGTGCTCCGCTGCTGGGCCAAACACGGAGGGATCTCTGAGTGATTGCCCATCTAAATAATGCAAAGTGTGTTCTCCCGCGCACCCGAGAGGCCCCAGATGCAAAATGATTTGGATGACAGAAAGCAGTTGATGAGATGTTTTTCCTCAAAAGTCTTTCCATGTTTCCTTCTCCATATTGTGTTTTAGTGGTTTAGAGGAACTCTGTTTTCCATAGGGAGGAGGAGAAAGGAGATGCTCACTAAATGTATACTTACAAAACATTTAATTAAATGAAATAAAACTGTAGGATGTGCAGCTATTAGTCAGCTCTTCTTTTATTCCATTTAGATTTTTCATTCTGTGAGTCAGACAAATGCCTCGGGGAAATCTCATACAAAGTAATGGAATGAGGTTTTTTTGTGAACATGAGCTTGGATCTGAGGTGCATCCATTTCAAGCACATTTGAATTAATTTCCTAATGCTAAATAAAAAGGCAGATTCAGATTTATAACAAAACTAGTAAAATAAGTTTCATTAATTACCCTTGTGAGGGACAAAAGCAGGAGCGAAGATGAGTTTAAGTCTTTGAAAAAGAGGATCAAAAAAGCTTTATCTACACAGAAGGTAAACATGCTGGAGATTGGTAACAAAGTCAGCAACATAAAAAAATCTCTAAAAAAATCCTAATTTGTCTGAATAATGACAAGATCCTGACTGTAGCTAGTTGCGTGAGTCAAAAAGAAAGTCTCATCTGTGATTAAAAACAGGGGCTTATGCATGCTTCAAATTTCTAAATAACTTTTGAAGGACATGAGATTATGGAGATGCAACAACAGAGGTGTTTTGTTTCTGAACGCAGCTCCTATCAAAGAGATCCTCTTAGCAAAATGTACAGGTATCTGACTGTAGTGCAGTTAGCAAGTAGATATAGCACAAGGACAAATAGAAAAAAAAACACTGAATAATCAATGAGTTTAACATCTGGATTATATATTGAATTGCACTAGTATAAATTTACTTGATCTACAGAATGCATTTAGGCTGATTGGTGTCTCATCACATTGCTGAGTACATTGGATGTACTTCTCAGTAGGCGTATATACTTTCAATCCATGATAGTGACGGACAAAGAAGAGTATGAATTCATTTAAGCATGAAGCTGTAGTGAGAGACATCAGAGTGCCACTCTAAAATAAGCCGCAAGTTGACAGTAGTTAATGAATCTTTAATGTTTCTGCTTAAGTTGTCAGGGAAAGAGAAAATGACTTCACTTATACTCCTCATGCTAAAGCAGTAATATAGATCGGCCCACTCTGCAGGAAGCTGTGCCAAGGGTGCCAAAATGATGACCGAGGAGGTCATCTTGTTCTCTTCACCCTGAGCCCAGCTACCACGCAGACTAAAATTCCTGCAGGACACTGTGAGCATATGTCCTCACGGAGCCCTGATGACAGAGCTGTGCAGAAAATGAAAGTGTGCTGGATAGAGTTCCAGTTTAAATAGCACTAAGTTAAATAAAACAAAACGTAAATTACTTCCATGGGAAAACCTCCATTAGCATTTACATAATTTCACAGGTCACATGCAAAATAAACAGGGAGGTAGAAACAAGTATAGTAACACAATCAGGACTAAAGATCGCCTGCTTCCAGCAAAAATGCAGCTCCATGGAAAACCTGAACGTTCTCCTGATCATTTTCCCGTGGGAGGCAGCCTGAGCTTGCAGGAGGAACACTTCATCGTGGTCTGAGCAAAGTATTGAGTTCAGCCATGAGGGGAAATGTAGCGAGAGTCTGACTCCAAGCTGCCACAAACAATGTACTCTGACATGACAGACCTGATACTAACCTGGCTGCCTATTACGTCCACTCAGGAGGTTGTCAGGAAATTTAGGATCTAAAAACAAACCATCACATCATAGCTGACCGACAAATGTATCATATGTCTAAACTATGGAAATGATTAGATAAATACTGCTTTAAAGGCTTTAACACAGCTCCAACTACACTGATCAAGTGGAAACATAAAAAGATTCTTCTGTTATATTCTACATAATAGGCATTTTGAAAGGCAAGCAAATGAAAAATGCCACTCCTGATTTTCACTTATAATTACTTACATAATACCGTCTCACTATGTATTATACCAAACAGTATTGCATTAAGTTAAATAGAGCAGTAGCCTCGCTTTTGACAAGGTACAAGTGCTAGAAGACTATAGACTAACGTTTGAATATAACTGAAACGTACAAAGAATAACAGCCACACACATAAAAACACATGACAATCTTAGATTAACTGGAATCATGAAGTGGTTTCTTGTAGGACTGCTTTGTAGAGGTGCCTAACTGGGATTGATGCGCTTCTAAAGTGTTCAATTATGTTTGTTTTTCATTCATTAGCAAAGTGTAAAGATTGATCACATCAGCACACAGACAGGCGGGAAAAATAATCATAAATTGCCTTGTTGTGATTACAGTTTGCTGCAATTATTGAAAACACAGAGCTGAATTCAACACCCTGTAACCTGCATGTCAACAGTTAAATGAAGCAATCAAAATAAACCTAAAATTAAAATCGCCTTTTCATATTTTGTTAGACTTATAATTGTTTCCATGGTTATAATCTATTACCATGTAGTTTTTTTTTTTTTTTTTGACAGTATCATTTATTATGAACATGTTACAATTTTGCATGACATGTTTAAAAATGCTAAAGGATGAAGCTAACCTTAATTTATTTGGTTATTGTTTTTGAGTGACCATTTAACACTGTGGTTGGCTCAAGTTTCGTCACTCTTTTAAATTCATAAATTGACTATAAAGCTATGGGAGGATTCCTGATGATTCCATGTCTTATACACAATAGTAACTGAGGGATATTGAGTATAAATGTGAGTTTAATGCATCTTTTGTATTGTATAGAAACAACAAGCACTTTCTTAAATCTACTGTATATGTTGGTGTTTGCTTTGGAATCAGATTTTGTCTCATAGCCTTCTGAGTCTGAATTGTTCAACAAAAATAAGAGAAGGTTCTTATTTTTGACCAAGCGACCAAGGTGTGTGCAGGATAATCCTTTCTGTGAAGAGTTAAAGGATTAAACAATTCACCCAAAAACATAATATTGTATAACGCATTCATAGAAGCATCCTCTGCTTTATTCAGGATGTTTTTTGTCTCTTTGCATTGTGCATTCAGTGTAAGCCTTGTTGTGGATTTTCTCTTTCTTGAAGCAATAATACCTAAATTTGATTTATATTTGCGTCTAAATTTTATCTAAAACATTATGTCAAAGCCTGACTAAAAAGGTGTTAAATTAGATGTACTGTTGCTGTCTGTACCGCAGTGGTGGCAGCCTCTACATGCATGCCAGCTGGACGGACAGGAAATGAACAAAAACAGAAAATGTCAAAGAGCAAGCTGTGCATGTTATATATATGGTACACCGTGCATCACTGTGTTGGCTACGTGAAGACAACATGCTAATGCCCTTATGAAAACACTTGGAGAGAGATGCATGTGTTCAAGAGCGAAAAAAAGTCAATACCTGGGAGCCACATTGTCAAACAGCACATCTGCATGTGGCCATGGGCACGGTAACAATGGAGAGACATGAAAGCTGAAGCACAAAGTAATTAAAATTCTGTGGAAATATAAATATCAAAAGCGGAGCTGTCAGAACAGCCACTGATGGCTGCCTGCTGAGGAAAAAAAAAAAAAAAAAAAAACGTAGGGCCATGTTGGCAATAGTTGACAACCCTGGTAGAGCTTCTCATTTGGACATGCGGAAAAGGAGGAGGTAGTGTGTATAGTGTGAGTTTTTGTCTGTGTGGAGTGCTTTGTGCTGTCAAAGCTGTGGAAGCTTGAAAAAAGCATATAACCACTGCCAGCAGATAATGTCACTCAGTCTTTGTATTTAGGAGCGGGTATTTGAATACTGGCTAAAATATATGAATATGGTGCATAAAAGCAGTGCAGTGTAGAGTGAAGAAAGAAATAATGTCCAGGAGTTGTTCATTATATGTTCTTTCCATAATAAGCGGGAACAATAAAACCAGTCACGGCTGTGTACTGAAAAGACACTGTCCATTAGAAGCCCCACGAGGTTTTATGTACCAGACAAAGCTTTTGTTTCTCTGATCATTCCTTTGATCCAAATCAAAGATCTAGATGAAGGACAGTACATTATCCGTCAAAATTCATGATGATCATTCCTATATTAAACAGACATGACAACATTAGTAGAGGTAATGGCCAGGACAGAGTCTTACCTCACTGACCTAATTCCACAGAGAATTTACAATCTGAGATGCAATTTCACTACAAGACCTGGACCAGTCTGTGTTTCTAAGCATTGATTCAGCCTGTGTTATCTGACACAGAGAGCAATACAATACCAAAGTACCATGATTTAAACAAAACCAATAAAATATACAGGAATGTATTTATAGCAGTTCACTCTTGTCTTGATTGTCTCAACCGATGGAATGATGGATAAATGGCATTACAATTAAGCTGGATTTCCACCACATGGCACAGTTTGACCAGACTCTCCTACTTGCTTTTAGTGACCCTACTTTGTTTTCCACTGCAGGTGAACCCGGTCAACCTTAGCGAACATCATCGTCATAGCAACGCTACTCCAGTGTTGGAAGCGACACAAAACTTAACTTTGGTTTTAAGAAGCTTCTTCTTTTCTTCACTGACAAAATGGAACCTAACATTGTACATTTACTGCCAGACTGACAACTTCACTGCTCACCTTTTCCTCTGCACCTCCCTTATCCACCCTAATGCTCTGCCGCTGCTATGCTACGCTTATAAAACAGGATGTGAAGAGATGATGCTTTTGATATGTACTTTGTGGTTTTGCGGGCTGCCATTTATTTAGAGAACTAACAAAATGTTATCACTAATGATGGTAGCTTGGCCATTTAAACATGTTGGTGTTTGTGCGGGATGTCCTGTGTCACATGAGCTACAATTCCAGTGACCCTCTGACCAATCAGTGGTCAAGAAGAGCATAAACATAAAAAAGAAGAGCATCATTTCTTGGTTTAAAGTCTCTACTGAGATCTGAGTTGCTTTGCAGAAGTATAAAAATGAACAAAGACAAAACAGAACTTAAGTTAAGAGTAGGATCTGATAACAAGTCATCTAGAAACTAGATACATCCCATATGTAGACAAGCACAATAAATTGAATAGGAAGCAGATAATTTATATCAAATGCATTTCTTATCAAATAAGAAATCCATTTCACAGCATAAAAAGTTGGACATTCTATATATATGGTACATTATTCAAATGGCATAACTAAATGACATGCAGCTGACATAAAATTTATTACTTTAAAGCTAGATTTAAAGATTTATAGTTTCTAGAATGTACCTATTTGTTTTATGTTGAAGTATTTTATATATATATATTTTTTTTTCTGTCATGATTCTGTCATCTCCTCTGTGAACCATGACAGACATGACAGCATAATACAGTAAATGCATGAGGCATCCTGCAGTGCTTGCATGTGCCATCCATTCATTATAGATGTTCTTTATGTATGTGGGTGAACAACACAGTATCATGTGACCCGCGAGGCTTCCAAATGAACCCAGCAATAGCACAGGTGCTAGCGTAAACGCTGCTTTCCATGTATTTAACCACAAGGGTCACTCGCAGAAAGGATGCCCATCACCCAAATAAAACAGAAAACGAGTGTTGAGAACGTAATTGAGCTGCCATGTACACTTATCATCACTGTCAAAACGGAACCAGGTGAGCTGAGTACCTAAGAGATGGCCATTTCTTCCCTTCTTTATGAAAATTAATCGTTTCACGGCCACAGTAAATGACATGCCACATTTGTTTATGGGCTCGGAGTGAATTGATAGTGAAGAAAACATGTATGGGGAAGAGGGAATGAGGCTACTGACCCATGCTAGTCTCGCACTGCATTTGCATTCATTAGCTCAATCAGGGAGCCTTCCTAACTCTCTCCATCATAAATGATAGATGACTGAGGAGGCTGGATAGCCACTGAGATCACTGGGACCCACAGAATAGATATATTTTACTGATATAAATTATTCATGTTACTCTCATGCTGAAAAACAACATCTGATTGGTTCTTAAGAAGTAGCTGGGATAAAGATTATGCAAATGTTGATCACCCATAATTGAGCATAATTGCACTGCATATGTTTGTGAAGCTCTTAACAGCCATTCGCCCCCCCCTCCGAAAAAAAATTGTTCTAGCACACAAGAGGGGTGACTCATTCACAGGCACCTGTTTGAGGGACAAGAAGGAGGGGCGGCATAATGGGTTTTACACAGTGGATGAGACGTTTGTCCAGGCCTCTCCTGGAAGCAAGCAGCCAGGTCAAACCAGATTAAACAGAAAAGATAGTCGTGAGAGGATGTTACATGTTTACTGTGGATATTTAGGCTTTCCCCAGAAAACAATAGGGATCATAAATATTTCAAAACAGCCTAATTGGTCCTCTTGGACGTGCCGCTGTGGTTGCTCTGTCCTTTCTGTCAGCTGTCGCCCTCCCCCGCCACCCCACCAGCCCCCCACCCCCTCCAAGGCTCCTCTGACAGAGGCAGACTCCAGTCAGACTGTGAAGTTCAACGCAGGCAGAATGACACAGAATGACAGCAACTCAATTACTATGATACCAGTCATAATCAACAGGGCTGCAGGGAATATCGGCATCTGCTCAGCACAGACGGACAAGGCATCGCTGTCAATGGACAATATTCCATACAGGTTACAGCAATTACACCAAATGTTTGAGTTATTTGGCTCATGGTGGTCTGGGAGGGAAAGAATACAGATAACTGTGTGACATCACTGCACACTGTCACACCAAATGTCATTTATAGAAAACTGGTGAGGGTTACTTGCCAATCAACCATGCCTGACCAAAACAAAACGATAATATCATCAGTCGGTCACTTGCTTTAGCCTCACTGCCTCAGTGACAGTGTAATCGATAGTCTTAATATAGAACGGAATAATGATACTAAGCCTGGGCTGCTGAATCCCACAGCATGAAGGGAGAGACATGGCCTGAGGTGCAACAACACTGAATAAAACACAGCACCAATCAATCTCTGTGCTTCCAAATCAGACATGGCCGATTATCTCTGCTGCACTAATGCTCCTGCATGACCAAAAGAATGAGATAAGAATTAACAAGGTCATACATTTAACAAAGTCACACGCTGCACGTGTCTGCCAGATTCACATGCCAAATGAAAACACAAAGCGTCATGCAGTTAATTCTAACATGCAAGACAGGAAAAAAAATGAGTCATCAAATTTTCCACACAATGGAACGCTGTCTCATTAAAAATGCTAATGCTAATAAGCCTTCTTTGAAGCGTCCTTATTTGCATTACAAACATTGCACCCGAACTCAGGAGTGAGAAAGCAAGAAAGAAACCCAACCTTCTGTTCTTCATCCATCAGTGGTGCTCAGCAGTCAAGACTGCGTTTGCCAAGAACTGCAGTGCCAGATACCGGCTACAAAAAAAACTGCATTACAGTCAGACTTCACCTTTCCATTCAGTGTCGCGTTCAGATGCTGGCTCTGATCATGAAAAGACAGATCCCCAGAGGAATGTGTTTCAGTGGGTCTACAAAAGATAAGAGTAATCCCAACAGAACAACCATAGATATTCAAAAATGCCCTTGTTCTGTTGGCTTTGTTGAGCAGTGTAGTATACCCATAAGATCTCTCAACCTCACAGAATCACCAGGAGTTCAGAAAATAATCACTGTTATACAATATGTTTAACTCACTGTGAACAAGAAAGTCTTCAGCATAATAGAGACACACGGCAAGGTAGGTTGAGTAGGGATGGCTCCCATGACAAAATGAATTCAAACTGCTGCCTAACTAGGCTATCTACAAGCCTGAGGACATTTATGATTTTATCATTAGGGTATGCTGGATACATTTGATATACATAGGCTGTCTGCTGTGATTTTGATGCAGCAGTACTTTTTTAGTGAGAAAAAAAAAAAGAAATGCAGGCTTCATGTCACACACAGATCACTGTGGTGAAAAGCTTCTTGTTAAACCAAAATACATGTTCATTCTTTGCTCCTTTGAATGCACAAAACTCCTGATAATCAAAAGAAGTTGAACACTCTTTGCAAACAAACTGACAAGACTTGTAGATGCAGTCTGTAACAACTTTTGTGCGCAAGTCTATTATAAGATCATCAAATAAACTGAAAAAATGTGAGAAAACAGCAAAAAAAAAAGGCATATAATTCATGCTAACACATTAAGCGATGTCTCATCAGAAAAGAGTAAAGCATGATGTCGAATTACGTTTACAGCTATGTACTTAAATTAATGATAGACACAGAGAATCTGCATAATACTGTGATTTTTTTTGTGTGGGTTTTTGTGCAATAATGTTAAGGGGGAGCAACACATTCAAAATACAATATCTTCTCTGTGCCAAGATATTCTTGCCAAAATTAAAATGAAAGGTTTGAATGCAAGCCTGCATTTTGATCATGCTTTCTTTTGACATCAATCCTTTGTACCATGGACAACCTGTTAAGTATTTACAATGGTCCAGCTGCTTTTGTTGAATGGAGAAAAAAATAGAGTTATCCATGTCCATATGAAAGTGTATTACTCACTTTCCAGAGTGTCAAGCCATAAAGATGAAAAATGATCTATCTGCAGGGGCTCACATTCTCTTTCAATCAGAGATGAAGACATAACATTTTTTAGGTGGTGCAAAGGTCAACTCTGACCACCTGTTGCAGCCAAGCAAGAAGTCAGTTCACGTCATGTGTCTGCAAAGATGGTCACATTATTATCAGAGGGAATGAGTTTAAGTAAACTCTGAATGTAGGAAACTGGAAAAAAAAAACATGCATCAATACAATAAAGAGGCACTCACCAGCAAAGACACTAGAATAATATCTGTGTACTGAAGGCTTCATGCTGACAGAAGCTGTCAGATCACTGTGACACAGAAGCACCCTTAAAGCTCACAGAAGTACACTCGTATTCTTGGAGACGCATTCAGTGGAGTCGTACTTATTTGAATGTTGAATGGGTTCTTTAAAGGCTTCTCTAAAGTGATGGTACTGAAGACTTTCTCATGCATTGGTAATCCAATGGCCCTCTCAATGATTCAGCAAGCATTGTGGGGAGAAGCGGCAAAGACCTTGAGCTCTTTGCGCCTTTTTAAAATTTCAGTAAACTAAAGCAGGACTGGGAGCAACGGGTCCTTTTCAGATGCTCGTGATCTTCCCCTCCTCAACTTGACGTTCTGTTACTGATAAGGAAGCAAAACATGGATGTCTGAATGGAACAGTGTTGTAGTCAAGACCAAGACCAGAGTGTAAGTCAAGACCAAGACCAAGACCAAGGCAGGGCGAGGCTGAGTCAACACCAAGACCAGACATTATATAGCGTACATAGGTAGCTAACTTGTGGCTAATATTCACCATACCTCTTTGGATGAGGCCGAATTCTTCTCAGTAAGCGTATTGCAGGATTGCTGCGTGTTTTCTTTTGGACGCAGTTTTACAGATGTCCTCTTTGACATTTAGGAAGTCAAAATTTATTACAGGAAGTTTGGCTGACAATCAGCCCTTAACAGTGACAAAAAAAAAAATTAATTAGAAATGAGTCAAGTTATTGGTGTCATTTGAAGCAGGAAATTTTACCTACTTTATATTCATTTATTTTTTAATGACCTGCTTTACAAAATACTGAGTTTAATTTGTTGGAAGGACTTTGCAGCTGTTGGTTTGTGGTCTTTGTGGTTAAACCTCAACCTGATCTCTTGAGTTTTCTGTGCCACGCAGGTGTTTGCTCTATAACTACAGACTGTGAAACATCGGATTTTCAATTAATTAAGAAACTGTGGTAGGACAAACTAGACATTATTAAGTGAATAATATGGAAACACTGGTCCCCACAGCTGTGGTCTTGACCGGTCTTGAAATAAAATCCTTTGTCCTCTTTGTCTGAGACTGAGACAAGACCCAGAAAAAATGCAGTCAATTCTGGGATGGGACCGAGACCTTCAAAACCAATCTCGAGCACTGCAATACTGGAACAGAATTTGCAAGTTTACCAGCCATCAATGTGTACACGGCCAGGCATGTAGGGACTACAAAGAAAAGTCTGGATTTTTTTGGGCAAAAAAGATAGGTGCATAACATTTTTCATCAGACAAAAGTCAAAAAATAATTCAATAAATCATGATCCACAGTTTTCTGACAGTCAAAGACACCCAACGTTTATCTTTTGATCATTCTGTCAACTGTTCAAAGTTACCGTGACCCAACTGATATACCAAATAATTGCGGTGGACATATCAGGGTTCAAATATTTTTCATTCCTTATTTAGTAAGAAGTGTTGCCTTTAGAAAAAAGGCTGGCACAGATTAAAGGACTCCTGATGAATGAACTACAATCAGTTGGATGTATTCTGAAATTGCTTGTTTTTCTAAATGGGCTAAGTTTCATACAGTTTAAAATGCCAAGGCTGCTCTTTTAATGTAATTAAGTGGTAATAGTTTGAGTGTATTTTCTATTCTTTGAGTAGGACAGAGTGTACTGGGACAAGCCATTCTTCATAGACAGGCCACCCTCATTTCCAGGGCAGTACGGCAGATACAGCACATAACAAAAAAATGAAAACTGATCAGAAATGTTCCATTGCAGGACATTTTATATTCCACTGCTAAAATAATGGAAGCAGAGGGCCAATTAATCAGGCACTTGTTTACCATTCTCAGGGCTCTCCATGTTCATTAGTCTGCCGAAGCTGCACTCTATGGGGCTGGAGACAACCACAGGAGAGGAGATCCATCTACACGCCGCGGGTGACATCCAGAGATTTACGAGCCAGTGCGTGCCACACGCCACATTTCCCATCCCCATAAGACAATAAACGCTTCATTATCATTTTAAATTGGCCCTTTTGTTCCTGGTAAGAGCAGCAGCAGTAGCATAACTGAAAAGTAAACTGTGGTCCCATAGAAACGCCCTCAACACCACTGTCCAATCACCAGCGCTGGGATCTGGTTCCAAATATTGCAGAGAGTGTGTATATTCACGTGGAATTTCTCATGAAACGCTGGAGGGGAAAAAATCCAGGGGAGCAACAGAATGCACGATATTATAAGCCAGAGTAACTACATAATTAGTTATTTTTATGGCTGGCTGTATTTATTATTATTATTATGTCTTGCCATGATTCATGAAACTGTTAATGAATTGCACATTTCTGTGAGTTGTAAATGAAACATGGTAACTATCGAGGCTGGGAGAGTGAATAAAAGGAACATGTAAAAAGTGACCAAAATGCAGTAAAAACATGACATTTCAGAAATCTAAACAATTGCAAAGAAAAGCGCATAATGAATCATGCAGCGCTTGAATGGATGTTCCTTTTCTTGAGAGCAGAAAAGAAAATGCTCCTTTCTTGTCAGTGGGCCAGCTGCATTGATGATTATTATCCACAGCCCATTTCCCCACTTAGTCATCTGAACAGCACAAAGGAGCAGCAGAAGGTGTGAATTATCCGAGAAGTAAAGAAGTGCAGTGAGACGGGGACAACCAAAACTGCTACCTCACACTTAAGTAAGCCTTCCTGTTTGTCTTACAGAACAGGGCATTTTCCTCTGACTAAATAGAGTTCAGTGCAGGCTAAAGTCTGTGTGTGAATAATGAATAATTCAGGTTGGAGGTGAGTGGGATCAGTTCCTTGTATGCAGGGGGAGATTAGCCACTGGCGGCCCCTGACAGATGGAGGCCTTACAGCCCGATGCAACACAGACCCAAGAGAATATCAGGTGTCACCTCATTACACACTTCATGGACTTTTTCAACTTCCAATGTTACCTTCTCTGATTGGAATAACAGAGACAACTCCAAAACACCCTAAAGACATTGCTTTTTTAGAACACAGATTTTAGCAGAGAGCTTTTAATCTGAATTTTCCTACAACACATTAGAAGTTGGTTGGGTTTAGTGTTGTATCATATTTCTTTAAAATAAATAGGGTTTTCCTTTTATGTTTTTGTGTTCGTGTTTCTCCCCAGGGGAACAGTAAGCCTACCTAAAATATGAATGAAAATGAAATACTGTGCTTTATTTATTTGTTTATTCTGAATATCATCAACAGGGCTGCATTCACTTTTACAGAGCTGCAGTGAATACAGGATTGGTTTGAAGGGCTTGCTGCTATTAAATGTGTTGCCTTTTACATAAAGAAAACACTTGGTTGAATTGTCTAGTTTAAAAGGAGAGTAATTTACTCAATATGAAATGTGAAGGGAAATCTATTCAGTGTGGAAAACAGATTTTCTCTTTTCATCAGGCTCAACTACCGTCCCATGGACAATTGCAGCCATTGGATATTCTTCTATTCTTCTATTATTCTTCTTGCCACACAGCAACTCGATTCCTTCAGACAGCATCAGTAAGTTTTTGCATAGGCTTCAAGTTGGATTTTTGTTTTTTGGATTAAATTATTATTTAAAAAAAAATAGTAATGACTTTGCAGACTCTCCCTCCCCCTCTCTCATGCTGTCATACTATTTCCCTCTCTGCCTATCATTTTTCATCTTTGCAGAGCTTCAGGCAAGATTTACAATGACCTGGTAACCCAGAAAAGAATAAATATAATTGTCAAGATTTGATAGATTTTCACATTTTTACTTTGTGACTAATGTCCTAAACGATTCAAATGTTAGTTTCCCAATGATTATGATAAAACATATAATTATTCCCGCCTGATTTTTTTTTTTTTTTTTTTTGGTTATCATCATGTGTAATAGAAATGTTTAACATTTATTAATTTGTCACTGATTTTACTTTAACTACCTAAGTTATGAAATCCAGTAGGTATGTACTGAAGTGCAGCAGTGACTGCAGCTTAGCTACAAATATATGAAGGGTTGTAGTTAACTAACGACAAAAAAACCCACCAAGACCCTTTTTCTCAAATAACAATAACATTGTTAGTAACATTGTTAATAGTCTAATTTTATCTCTGTGAAAGCTTCTTTTCTGCCTCTGCTATCTGTGACAATCCTAGTTTGCTTGGCTGTCCACTGGACTAGAATTGTAAGAAACAAAACAAAACAAAACAAAACCAAAAACAACAACAACAAAAAAAAAAACCCAGCACCTGTCACTTTTGATTCTCACCTGATAACTGAAGCTGATTGCCATAAACTGTTAGCAGATCAATTAAATGGCACTTTAACTTCCACATTCATTGTTTCAGGTCCTGAGTGATCAACAATCAATGTGATGTGTTGCCTGCATTAAACTAAGACACTGGATGTGCTACAAGTAAGAATTACCACACCTCGGCAGAATAACATCACCTGGTGAGAAACCCTAAGGGGCTCCAGCTAAAGTGAAAAACCACTCTGATTTATGGTACCATCATATCAATATACTGTAAATAGGACACATCGCGAGTGCGTATAAGATGCATTAAGAGGCTACAATATCTGATCCTTTAATTGTAGTTTAGCATACAGTATATCACTCAAACATACAGTGGTCATTACAGGGCCAAGTTTATCTAAACTGATGACCAGACAACTAAAAAAAAGCCCATTATTTCCCAAGGTCACATGGTACAACTTAGACAAAACAGACACATATGCACAACATGCACGCATGAATACTGTTAAGTGGTTTTCTCTCACGTCGTAGTGGTTATATATCACTGGCCACACAGGACTGTATTCATCACATGTCCTCTGTAAGACAGCAGTGGTGTATCCCTCTCATGTTTATGGGTGTCATGGCTAAAAGATTACACATGGCTACAGGAGACCAGCTCTTGTATCAAAGTTTGTCTTAGCAACAGCCTGTGAGGAAAAATACACAAATTGTCTACTTAGTTGTTAGAAACATGGTGATAGCTGCTGGTCCTTTCCAATTTCAATGGAAATAAGTCACTCCAACGGGCTTATCAGGCTCCCGGCAGCACTTAATTGCTCCAGGTTTGTTTCATCCAGCCTCTCTCTGTGTTTTGGGTCTTCCGACTTTGCTAATGGAAACTGAAACAACCCAAATCAATTTCCCATCTGGCATGATTTCAAGCTAATGGACAAAGTAAAAAAAAAAAAAAAAAATCTGAACCTTTGATGTGTTCTTGGTTGGGTTAGGGTAAGAGACATTAAAGAAAAAAAATGACTGAGCTCAGTTTAAATAATGAAGGGAACCACAAGGGGAGAAGACCTCAGATGAGCTATGAAGTTCATCATCTAAACATGGTATTAATCAGAGGCATATAATAAAACTAATAGTAATATTTTCAAGAGTCTTACCTACTCAGAGTTAATGAACAATACGCATAAGAAAAGAGAAGGAAAAACTGCATCCCTCAATAGGTATCTGCAATCCTCTTTCTGAACCTGCTTGTAAACTGTAAATGACCTCTGAATGATGACAGCGGGTAAGCCGAGAACAATATGGCTGCCGTGTTTACCTGCCTGTCTTTTTCTGCCGTGTGTCAAGCTGTGAGCTGCCACCGGAGGCTTGACTGACAAAGGCCCTGCAGGGTGAGAGGAGCGGGGGAAGTGGGTTAGGCTGAACGATGGATGCCCTATCCATCACGGCGGCCCTCGGTGGTGGGCTGAGGAGCCGACATGTGGTGGTGAGGGAGAGGTGGTCAGTGAGGAGTCAGCACTCTTTGACTACTCCAGATCCATCATCCAGACAAGAGCAGCACAGAATCTGTCTGTGTGGTGACAGCCGGCAGAATGGCTTCTTCCACTCTGGGCAAAGAGCAATGTGCTGACCAGGAGAAAAAGGGCCGTGAAGGGGCTGATCGGGATGACACCGTTTAGAGGATTTGGGGAATCAACATTATCAAAGAGGGGGTTTCGAAGCAGGACTCTGTGTTGCCAGATAGTGAGAATAAGCCAGCTTAGGAAATGTGAGTCATGGGTTTATTTAATATTTGAGAAGGAAAGACGCATCTGTATAAGAATGAACTATATAACACATTATTAAATAGTATCTAAGAAATGGGAAAAGTCTCAAATGTAATATTGCAAGTTTCTATTTTATAATATGATTGAGAAGGTGCTGTATTAGTGTTAATTCACTTTATGAAAGTGTACCTATTCATGCATGTACAGGCAAGAAATTGATGACTCAAGAATGTGCACGAGGATAGTTAATAAGGTCTTGAGGATTCATCTGACCACGTAATGCAGCTATAGAAGAGAGCGATGGGGTAAGAGAAAGACGGTGCCACATATGGGTTAAGAGAAAAAGATCAATCTTGAGAGATGGATAAAGAGAGGAAAGAGAGGAGAGGGAGGCAGAGGACACATGCATGAGAGAGCTCACATGCATGAGAGAGTTCACAGTGGGTACCGACCTCCTGTAGAACTGAAGAATTAGAGTCATAGGGAAAAATCAGCAAGGGGCCCAACTGCAGGTCTCGTTGTTTAATATATCACCACTTTTTTTAAAGAAGGAAAGAAAATGTTCTTACTAGCTTAGGTGGAGTGTGACAACACATGTCACAGTGTTGTTGAGCTACAGATCACTGAGGAAACAATGCTTTACTCCACAAAACCACTGCAGACACCTCTGATTAAAGCACTTGTCTTTCAGTCTTTATATCATTACTTGTCAGGATAATGCCTTGTCATCAGCTATTTTCAGAGTAATCTGCAAGCATCTTATCTCCGCGCACTGATGTAGTTGGTGACCCTGCAGCACTCTGACAGAGCACTCTGTCTTTTTAACTGCACTGCCTTTTTGGCTCTGGAGGTGGATTTGTTCCCCAACATGCAGGGAATGCTAAATACACCAAAACGCTAAGGTCAAGTCACAGAGAAGACCCATTAGGACATGGGCTAGTTAAACTCTGACATTCTGCCCCTTAGCCCTGACCTCCACTGGCAGGATGCTCCTGATAAGACCAGTTTAGGAGCTCTACAAATACTGTTAATGAACGGGGGAAAAAGCTATATTGAGACTTTACAGGTTTTACAGGAGCAGCTGCATAAAGCAACGGTATCTTGTTACTATATGTTATCCATCCATCTCAAACCAAACATTCACACATTGTTAAACTCTACATTTCTACTAAAAGAGATGCTAATAATCCGTTGCTGAGATGTCTGCTTTGCTAAAAACGTCACCTATCTAAGACCAACGCTGGTGTCAGCTCATTAGACAGAGCGAGCAGCTTGCACAGGCAATCCTCTCCTGCAAAAGAACAGAGACCACAGAGAATACCAAACCTAATTGCATCACTCCAACATGACAAGAGGCAGATACAGAAGCCTGCAGTCATACAACTCATCAGAGGAGACAGAGAGTGGAAAAATGGAGAATGAAATCATTTTGATGCACATGACGCAAAGGGATCTAGGATTCATGAACAGGGATTACCTTATGCTCTGTCATTGTGGAGCGATAACAGGAGAGATGTGCTTTCATTTTTCAGTGCAGAGAGCGGACAGGGATAAGACCAACCACTGGGACGCTGCCTGTGTTTCGCAGACACAGATACAGGTCTGTACGCTGCACCCTTTGACAAAATGAATCACTGAAAAAACCCCCGAAAGCACCTGCGTCCGATAAAGAGAAACATGGCTGGATGCCAGGTTCAAAAGATCCAGTACATGTAATGCATGTTGTTTCACACACACACACACACACACACACACACACAACGTCCACTAGACTTCAGTACAAAGAAATAACACAAAGGAGAGGAAGCTTCTGGAAAAGCTCTGTCGTCGCATAAGCTTCAAACCAACACCCAACACTTCCTAAACTGAAAAGGTATAGATAAGTAGCTAGAGATATATTTACTGCGTGTTCACTTCATGCACTGCACAGTGACCGCAAGCTGTGTTTGTAGCAACAGGTATTCATTACATTCCATGTTCATACTAATATTTACCATTTTTACAAATGTATCTAGGCACCAGAAAAAGGAAAAAATAATTAAATACATAAGTGCCTGCATTCTTATTCCTACTGAAATGTTGAATGAAGAATGCCAATACATCAGCAAATAAACTAAATTACTTGGTTAAATCCACCAATTGCTGCTGGACAAATAATTATATTGTGGTAATGTTTCAACAGCACAGCCTTACATCATTTCCTGTTGGTACAAATTGACAGGTTATAGGTTAATTTCTTGGAGACTATCTGCCAATATGGAGATTAGCACAAAGTATGATTGCACTTTGTAGTATTATTTCATAACATGGAGATGGGACACACTCATTGTCTTTTCAAGCTAGAGTTGTAGCCTTTTGTTCTCGTTTTTTTTTTTTCTTTTAACAAGCAACTTAGACGAAGAAAAGATCCTCGGGCTAAACCTGAAAATAAATGAGTTGGCTCTCGCTAATTGAGCAGTAATCGCGATGTGCCGTTTGTTTCTGTTGAAGAAACATCATTTGCTGATAAACATTTTTCTAATCACAGCTGCTGCAGGCGCTGCTTCCCTGTTTAGTGCCAAGGTGACCCGAACAAAACACGAAATAATGTGACATGAAATAGGGACGCTGCCAGGAGCAAAATGGCCTGTCACGCTTCCTCAATATGAGGAAATGATGAGTGCTATTTTGCAAATAAATCTAGCACCACTACTATTAAAAACGTGGAGAACAATCGATAGCTTTTCCACAATGCATTTGTGTCATTGCTAACTAGCAACTGGTCTCTGAATAGAAGAGTGAGCAGATGCAAACCGTTTCCCGTTGTGGTGATTATGAGGTGAGCGCATCTCATAAAACTTGTCTTGACAACCTAATTGATCACAGCAGGAGGCATAATAAATGCGTTACACAAACTGAGAAGTATATCAAGGGACATTTGCATTGTAGCTTAATTTAATTACAAAGCATAATCAAATTAGACCTCAAAAAGTAACCCATCTTATTACTATCGCTCTCCTTTTACTTTTGGTCATGGAACTTGGCTAATGGAGTTACACTTCTTAAAGTGTCCCTGTGGGTCAAAATAAAACTCCTCAGAAAGCAAGCCGGCTTCATTCATTCAATGAAAAATGGATCACAGGCACGGCAAAATGTAAAGACAGCTTTATCAACTCCTACTTCACAATACCCTTCATACAATGTGCTGGTTATTGTCCCAGCACATCCACCAGACAGACCTCATCTCCACCCATCCACTTGCCACTGCATATACAATTCTGACTAATGGTTTTATTCAATGTGAGTGAAGGGGAGATTATTGGCCAGATTTCTGCCTATAAAAGTGAGAGGAAAAAAGCTAGTCAGAAGTCAGTCATCAGACGCCTCACTTACGGAAGTGATCTGGGCCTCCAGATCCCCAGGCTCTGAACAGCCGTGGCTTTAGACACCAAATGAGGAATGTCATTAAGTGGGTCTCATCATCAAGTGATGCCATTCTCTCTCTCTCTCTCTCTTTTACACTCACACAAGCGTGGCACACACATTCACAGACAGCCATAGACTTTACTGCCCCTAAGAGGATGCACTTCGACAGACAGTAATGAAAGTGTCTCATTCGCAATTCCAATCAAAAGCTCATCAATCACAACTTGCATCTAAAACAGCCTCACGAACTCCCCACTCTTGGCGAAAAAGGTGAAAGGAGGGAGCCTTGGTGCAAACCTGAGCTAAATTTAATCATGTGCTATCAAAAATAAACGGGCTGCCAGGATAAAGATAGAACAACTACAGTTTACTAAACCTGATTATTGCAGGCACTGGAAGGAGACTGTTAAGTTTATAGCAGATCA
Organism: Protonibea diacanthus; assembly: GCA_028641955.1. Classification (NCBI taxonomy): domain Eukaryota; kingdom Metazoa; phylum Chordata; class Actinopteri; family Sciaenidae; genus Protonibea; species Protonibea diacanthus. The sequence goes on from CM053989.1 coordinate 16,492,529, forward strand.
AGGACAATTGGATGAGAAGAGAAGATAAAGGGAATGAGCAGATGAATCAACCATTTTCACATTTCTAGTTTATTTGCACTGATAAAGTTCTGATTAAATAAAAAGCAAAAAAAGCTCAGGCAGAATTAAATCTGGAGTACTAAATATTAAAACGGTAAAGAAGAAAATGAAAAATGTTAATAAGGCCCGTAAAAAAAATATGAAATATATTAAAATCAGCTTATTAAAGGTGAAAATAAAATCAGAGCAGCGATTATGTGTGTGTGTGTGTGTGTGTGTGTGTGTGTGTGTGTGTTGCTAGTCACACTCACTTGACTGTACGAGAAACACATATGCTGCCACACATAACTTTGTGCATACCGACAGCAGCTTTGTTTTGCTTATTTCTTCACACTTCACACCAGTGGGGGTGCATTACGAAGGAGGCAAGCGTAACCAACCAGAAATGCCGTTTACTAAAGGAACAATAATATTGGCTACAAAGAATAAGAAACAGAAACAGCTGAAGGCAATTAAGGATTTAGAAGCCACTTAAAAAAATAGCTTTGTTGTAAGACGACCAGTTATGTCATAGTTTTAACAAGTCGCCGATGGTCACACAGTGGAGGCTGTGGCCCTTAAAAGTGTGATTTTAAATGTACTTACATTTAAAATTTCTCACTAAAATTTCATAACAAAGGACTCCATTTCATTGTTGTGTTGTGCATAAAGGCAACAGGTGTATAACGTTAGAAAATTAATGCCACAGAAGCACACTACATATTCTGAATCAATGTGGATTCAGTATTTAGTCAAGTATTTTGCAGTCAAAACTATTGTATGCTTGTTAGATTATCTGATGTAAATTATATACACTTTCATTGTCCATTATTATTACAGTAGGTACACATGTACAGTCTGCTTATGATGTCTTTGTTGACACTGTCATAGATGTGTTAGCTAAATCATCTTTTAGAAGTGAGATAATAATTTGTAATGTTCTAATATATAATGTCACTTAAATTAGACAGACCTGTTGTATTGGACTGCATCAGATGAATGGACCTCTGAGTGTTTTGAATAAAAAGCTAATTTTACGGAGAGATTCCAGATCATTTTCTGCATGTATGATTCCTGATTTCCATTTATGTAGAAGAAGGCAGAATATTTAGTTGAGGTAAAAGCAGTTCAGCACTACAGTTGTTCAAAGTGGCTATTAAAACAATTACCATCTCTACAGCTCAAATCTGAAGGAGATTGGAGGCAAGCCCAGGCAAAGGTCTGCAATAATAGTTTAGACAAGTGCACTGCATGACTGTCTTTCTGCCCCTCTCATACCCAGCATGGGAAAACACATATTGTGGCAGCACTCTATTTTGACGTCTGTTCTTTTACAACAGACGTAAGTGGACAGCAAAAAAGAAATTGCAAAGTCAACTCACCCACTCACATTGGGCAATAGAGGAAAGATAAAGTGCTTTTCTTTGAAACCTCAGGAGTTAGAAACATCATCCATAAGCAACAACATTTCCCCCCCCCCCATACTGTGACCCGGAACACTGAAACCAAGAAAACTCTGCACCAATAAACCTCTTAGTGAAGAAATATGGTAGAAGAACAACCTGTGATAGTAAGTGTGTCTGTCATCATGAGCAGTGTTGGACACTGGATGTCAGACTTTATTGTAGCGCAGGTGCAAGGAAATAGAAAAAGTAGCAAAACCACTTTTCAAACTATATCCAAATTTCATTGGAAAATTGTGAAAACACACTGATAATCAATGGATAAACGCCGTTTTCTTCTTCACAAAATTGTACAATATACAATAAATCCACAGGTTAGAGCACATCCTGTATAAAGCTCAGTATCGAGCTGCGGTAAGTTTTGAGTAAAGAATCAATTGCAGCCATTGCACAGAATATTAAAAACCATATATCTCTTTTTTTGTTTGTTTGTTTTTTTTACTTATCAGATGTTGCCTGAATTTACCACAATGTTCTCATTTTTACATTGTTCAATGCCAACAGCCCAAATACATCAATAAACTAAAAACTCGAATATCATAAGTATCCTATGTATAAGATACCCTGTAGGTTACCACACATATGATATTGACTTTATTTCCACCACACCTTGCCTTTCAGGGCTTCCACAACGCAGGCTTATGCAGGCCTAAAGTATTAAGACTGAAAGGTTAAAGGCATGAAAGTCTTACTGTAAAACCTTTTAACTTACTTTTTCAGCTCGGGAATAAAGAAATTGCATTACAGAAGATGCAATTGGGGGAAGACCAGCGGAGGAGGGGAATGGCAGCTGGTACTACACTTGTGAGGGATAAGGTCAGTGGCAGAAATACCCACAGTGAGTCTCTAGGGACAACTGCAGAAACATTCAAATCCTCAAATCTCAAATAAACACCTCTCTAGGGGAGCAGGGTTTTTTTTTTTTTTTTTTTTCCTTTTTTTTCCATCTCATTGCATTCAGTAGGCCTCCACCCATGGTTATTATTCACTGCTCATTATCACTGCTCTGATTAATAAGAGCAATTTCAGGGTCCCCTGGTATTAGAGTGGAAAAAAGGAGTGGTGTGTTTTCTGTTATAAACACAGTGAGTGTGCTACTTAGAATAGAAAGAAGGAGGGAAAGCAGCAGGTGATATTTGCCTAAGCTCCACATCTGAGCTCCTGCATTAAGGGGGCAAGGAATTCACATTCATATCTCAATAAATAAGAAAACACATCTCAGTAGTACTGGTGAAGGCCAACCTGTACTTGACAATACATTCAACCCTGTATGTGGTCTTTCTCTGTAAAAAGCTTCACAAAAGGCAACATTTCTTCACACGGCTCCCGAGTAAAACATTTTTTTGGAGACTATTTTTGGAGATGGTGCACAGGCAGGCAAGTGAGACTTTTTTTTTTTTTTTTTTTTTTTTTTTTAAATATCTCTTTAGTTCCTCAATTAATAATTACCAGAAGGGAAAGAACCAGCCTCCCTTCATAGAAGAGAAAGTGTGTGCGACAGAAAGTGTGTGAAACTGCAGAGCTACAGTATCACAACAGTCAGGTCTTAACAACATAACAATACCTACTATATTGTGCAGACACCCTTCTACCTGTTGCCATCTACAGTTAGTGTGGTCAGCGCTCACCGACACTCTCTCCTTCACGCAGTCCTGTGGTGACTATGACTATGAAACGAACTGTCAACTGTCCCACAAAACATAAATAAATAAATACAAAAACAACAACTCTCCTGTGCCAAAACAATCCCATAATTCTGATGTGCGAGAGTGTTCAGGTCAGCGGTCGGCAGCAAACGATGCCATGAAAACAGCAACGTCCGAAGGCTATTCTTCTAACGGGAGTGGCTCACACTGTTTATGTGGCTGTAGGCTATATACTGTGGTCAAACAGTCATGGGGGAAATGAGGTTTTCCGATTTGGCCAAACATTGTACACACAAAAGAACCCTTTAACACAATACTCTAGTATACACAGCATACTCACAACTCTTGGTGCTTATATTACATTTATTTGTACTTATAGTCACTGATCAGTAGGATGGGAAAAAAGACAATAATGTCTCACTCTGATTGTTTACTTAGATGGTGTTCCTAAATGTAACTTGGTGCGCTGAGGCTGTGCTAAGCTTTAAGCACCATCTTGTTCTAGCCAAATAAAAATGATTCACAGATAAACAAAACTGCAAAAATGCCAAATCACAGACACAACAACTTTGTGTTTTCGTTTTTTTTTTTTTTGTTTGTTTTTTTCCTGCACCAGGTCATAAAATGAATACTGTGGGTTCAGATAGTATGAATTAAAAGGTGCTCACGGGATACCGAGAGACTAAGTGTGATACGAATGAAAGCATCTCAGAGATGCAGAATGCCATACATGCCCCTCACAGACCTCTGTGCTTCAAAGGCATCGACACAATTCGTTTCCTCCACAGCCTCATTCTCATAGCTTGATGTAGCGACAAAAGCAGCTTTACTCACGCTGCCCTTGTTTAGGGCATCATTTGATTTTTCTTATAGGCATTTGTGAGGTGTAAAAAGAAAAGTTGCTGTGAAGTCACCTTCAAAGAAATGCCCCGGTGCCAAGGAATTACAAAGCTAAAATAGTTTCTCGGGGAGGAGGCAGCGATTCTATTATTCTTTAAAATGCAGCGCAATGGCTTTTATGAGAGTGTGGAAAAGCCATCTGAGAAGCAGGTCAGGAGAGTGAGCGGCTTGGCCCTGAGCACATTGTGTCTTATCCCTCTCCATTTCCACCACCTTGTCCCTGAATAATAGGCAGACCTCGTCGCTGCCCCCGGAGGCTAATGGCTTCTCATGGAGGCGAAATCAACACAGAAATACCTCCACGGGTAATCCGCCTCTTTAACCAGCAACATGCCACGTGTCCAAACCTACTGTGTTCAAAATAGCATCAGAGAAATAAGCGATTCCATCCCTCTGGGATAGTGCCTTAATATGCTCCACGAGAGCTGCTGATGAAAAATATATAATCTTCACGGCAATCTACCAGAAATATAGCTCACTGAATACCTTTTCCCATTGGTGATGATACCCTGATCCTAAAAATGATGAACTGTTATGTAACTTGGAAAGTGACGCAAATGAAACTCCAGAATTGAGAATTTCGATAAATTGCCACGGCCAGACATGAACCAAGAAATAAACAAAAATAGGGAAGGTGAAAATAAAATGTAGACCGTCAGACTCAACTCTGACAGACAGCTAACTTAAAAGTCACTATAGTAACAAATACAAAGTTGGCTGAATGGATTGTTTTCATCTTTGCTTCACTGCTATGAAAGGCAAAAAAAAAAAAAAAATTCAATCAATATTGTAAAAGAGCTTGTTAACCCAAGGTGTAGCCACCAAATTAAACTGAGAGGGAAAGGTTCAAAATGGAACTGACAATATCCCCACATCACAAAGACGGATACATAAATAAATTTATACATAAATCATATGAAATGGAAAGGGAACAGAATTTTTAAAAACACATGGGCTCTACGCCTGTATTGTGAAGTTAATATTTAAGCACTCACACGTAGGCATGCAGAGACACACAAATAAATACAAAGCGAACACGAATACTCTCTAAATGAAAATATAACCCAGCTTCAGGCATGTTACAGATGATGAATTATTGAATCACTCCCCAGAACTGTGTGAAACACACATTACAAAATAGGTGTACAAAAGCATAACTGTGTGTGTGTGTGTTTGTGTGTGTGTGTGTGTGTGTGTTATATAGCAGCAGCTTCACTTTGAATTAATAAATTAACATTAAAACCTGCAATGATTCGGTTAATGCCACACCAGCCACTTGAGGTAAAACATTTAATTTCAGGGATTAATGAAAGGTCAACATCATCTCATTTACAGATGATAAATATCACATGCAATCAACACGGAGGAAACACATACACACACACACACACACACACACACACTCCGGGGCTCTCCTATGATTGAACATAGTGACTTTACTGCAAAAATGTCACATTAATCCACACTTGTTATCTTGATACGCTGATACCTCCATTTAAAGAGTACTCTAGAATACTAGTATCACCTAAAAGAGAGAGTATGATAGCAATGCTTGTCAGCAATTAGGAGCAACATATTTGACTGCAGTGCATTGATCGTTCTGACCAGCTTCAAAGGACTCTAGGTTAGAGACCTTTCGCATACAGAGAAGTCGCAGATGAGACAGTATTCCTTGTATTCTACTTAGAAATGTGTAATCAAGCCGTTTAACATTTATAAGTCCAGATTGAGGCTGTCTGTTAATACACGAAATCCAATTTTGTCTGCGACAGATAAAGTAGTTCTACCTTGAGCCGGTGCAACAAAACAGTGAGAATCAAAGGCAACCAGGCCGGGGTCAATAAGCAGCTGTTTCTTTTCTGTGTCTGCTGAGGCAGACAGCTATTTCGTACTAGCACAATTCAGCTTCGACATGCTCGTTTCTTTATGTGTTTACATGGAATTGGCATTTATGAATCAGCATATACCGTGGGAGTGACCGGGCAAATCAATTATTCGCAAACTCTCCACTCTGGCTCTTTTCGATGCAATTTTAGCAGCTTACAACGGTCTTATTAATGGAGGTAATTGAAAAACAACGCATCAAACATGAGCCTGTGAAAGAGGAATGGCAGAAATACATGAAAAAAAGAAAAAAAAAAAGAAAACAAATAACCCCTTCTAACAATAGCAATCCCAAAAAAATTATAAGGTAAGGGTGAAGTGGACGTGTTGAGTCAGAGACTAAAACTTAACTGCTAATTTTGTTGTCAACTAAAGCACACCCACTGATATTGGCTAATATGTGGGTGGTCACTCCATCTCTCTAGGGGAAAATAATCCACATTGAGCTCCCGGGGGCTGAGGTCAATTTCACACTCATGCCTGCTCTAACGTCTACTAACACATACAAATATATACGAATGCGTGTGTGTTCACAGAGAAAGCGTGCACACACGCATTGCACACCCGCTGACTTGAGGCGAAACAGGTGGGTTTAATGCCAGAATCTCATCTTTCACAAAGACCGCACAAGGAGTCAAGGAGAGATATTGCTTTCATATAATTCTATCGATAACACAATAAAACTGAACGGAAATGAAATAAAAGTTCTGGAGAAGTGCTTTGACCAGCAATAATGTTGATCTCCATCCACCCAGTTTACTAAAGGGGGTTATGTTGTCAGTGCTAAATACGTGACAAGACGAGGGCCTCCAGGATTATTTCACCTTGGAACGATTCCTCTGCAGTGGCCGCCGGCCAGTCCAGTGGCACAAAATATATACCTGGATGATATTACAAGTAAAAATAGTCTTTCTGTAAAAAAATCCATACTAAATATCACTTTGCTATTTTATTATCTTTCTTTTAAATAAGATATTGGAAACATGCCTGAAATTACTCTTGGATGGGATAATATTGATGTATTCTCAATACGGACTGTCCAAGTGCAGTACTGCACAACACTGTGTATATTCAGCACTCAGCAAAATAACTTGTGTGCTTCATACTGTAAATCATACTGCAGATTTTAATAACTAACTGTAAAATGCAAAGAATGTTATTTCATTTCACTGTGATCTTTCAGTTACTTTTCTTGTAAACCAAGGATCAACATAATGCATTCCTGAGTCACCATAACTGTAAAACTACAACTCTGACTCTCTTTACGACATTGCTTGTCATGTTACTTTCATATTTATTAAGTCCTCAGGTGCCATGAATTAGCAATCCTGGCTGTAAATACACACTCATACAGTAAGACTAATCATGTGCAGCGTGCGCATCTATTCTCTGCCTGACTTACTTCTTTGCTCAGTCAAAAAGAAGGTACAATCGGTTTGAATGAGGCAGTTATGGGACCTTGGTGCATTTCACATCAGTAGATTCATTGAAATGACATAGCTAGTCAGAGACCAGACATCATCTAACATCAAAGTGTCTGGTTGCTAAGGGACCATCTGTTTCATAATGTACTCCACTGAATTGGAAGTCTGTTGCATATGCAACAGAATTATAAAGCCGCCCGAATCTGGGCGCTCAGCTTTAAATATTTCAAGTGTTAATCAAAAATAACGCACTGGGGTTTTGTCAAATGCAAAAATAAAACAAAAATAAGCAAATAGATTGTGAATGTGATGAACCTCCTTCTAACTAGGATGCTTATTTTTCTTGTCTGGTACTTTTCCTACAGCAGATGGTTCACGTACAATGATTTACAAAGAAGAGCTAGTGTATTACTTCCTTTAAAAGATAACAGAGCTCAGCTACTGGTTTTCATTCATCTGATGCACGCTGTGTCTGATGTGTTCAACTATGCATAGTATGAAGCACTGCTGTTGTACAACCATGTAATCATATAGCTAAGAACTTCTGCATTTCCTTAAGACTTATTTTATATGTACAGTACAGTACAGTCCAAACAAGTGTCCTACATGTTAAAGCGAACATGGAGTGATTGAAGTGACTTTATATACTGGACTGTAATTTGCACACGCAGTGTGCATGGCAGAAAGGCTGACATAAATAAACACACAAAGCCCAATTCTCATTAAAGTTCTTCTTTTCAGTCCTTTTGATAAAAAAAAAAAAACACAAAACACAAATATATATTCCCTTCACTGTCTTCACAATCAGTCCAAGCAGCCATGCACAATGAGACAGCTCGGTTTACTTTCAAACAAATCAATATAAATACCACTAGGAAGTTCTTCAACTATACATGTCTGCCTTCAGATCTTTTAATGTAATCTCTGGTTTATCCCCAACACCACAATCAGCACTGTGAGTACTCATCTCACCAACTGCTGCTTCAGCCTTAAAAAAATGACAAAATATGTATTAATTGAGCTATAAACAAACAAGAATATGGTAGGATTTAAACCCTAAAATGATGTTTAGTGCTTTGCGGGTTGTTTATGAATCCTGATTTGAACATCCTAAATAACAATGTATCCTTTGACACTCTGTTTTATGGGCATTAATACTGATATTAATCTTGATCGTTTTTTCAGTAAAAGTTTACCCATACTGTTCAATCTGAATGTCTACAATGTTACACATTACTCGGTCTGAGTCAATTTATTCTAATCCCCATGCTGACTTTTTCATTGTTGTGTATAATGGCTGTTTCCATCTTCTAACAAGCTGTTTTGTAGACTTAATAATTACTGTGTTGTTCTGTGGAATCTCTGCATTTGGTCCCAGGTTGTATCTACTGCTCTGCTGAAAATGCTAATGGAGTCATTACTTGCAGTCTGACAGAAACTATGTTCCGCGGATGATGAATAAAACAATGTCTTCTCTTGTACCAGGACTTCGATGACCTCTGAAGCATTAGAAACACAGCCATGGGTCAAATGTACATCTGAGTTTGAATTTACCATTTTATTTCACAGAGCGGGCTGAGAGAACAGTTTCTCAATCTGAATTAAAAAGGGGACGCTTAGCAGAGCTTTGTAAAAGTCTGTGGCTGGTTTTAATTGCAGCTTTTCAAAGACAACCTGGTCATTATTGGCTTACAGTCATTTCCTGGGAAAGCTTTGTTTCAAGGCCTTAAGCTGATTTTCTGAACATCATTCATTTCAATTTCATCTCATTCCATGACGACCTTTAATCATTATTCATCTCTAACATCTAAATGAATGTAATTATATATCAACCCACAAATTATCATACTGAAAGCATGTTGTATATTTTGCTATGAAAGTGTCATCATGTCATTGACATTTTTAAATTCAATGTGCTTCTGATTCTCTAGGTGTCCAGATAGGCCATACAGATAGACCTTGAACTACAAGTTAATCTATGAAAATAATTTGTAGAATTAACCCAATTTAACCTCGATAAATTACACGTATTATATATGTATGTGGTCTGTTTCATTATGAGAGGACACAGGACATTGCATATATATATATAGTGACAATCCTAAATCCTAAAAAGAATAATGGATAACTGAGGACATCATAAGATTGGCAGAAGTGGTAACACAAGATGAAAAGGTGCCATCAAACCCTCAGTACGACACCCTGCTATGATCAGCATGTTATTAAATCAAAATGAATATTTAAGTACTGCACTGCTACTGCTTGCATTTAACCCTTGAGTCTTTAACCGTGTTTACTATAAACAGTTTTATCTCCCCACTGCCTAGTACTGATCACTGCCAACACGTGGAGTCGTGTGTGTCATTCAGTGTGTGTGTAGTGAGCTATGGGGGCTCAGAAGAAGTATCCAATGACAGATAGGAGGATTTGTGACCCTGCTGCAGCTGTTCAACAACCATCACCATCAGGTGAGCATACCAGCAGGACTCCAGGCACATGCATGAAAGGCAAAAAAAGAATTACACAGATCAGCCGAAAGGTTTGTTATCTCGCTCTGCATTTCACCGTGCATCCGGGACTAACCACTGATTTTTCCTTCTGTACAAAATGAAGCTGTGTACAAGGTTCCCATAGTTTTATGAGTACTCTACACTTCATTTTCAATGCAGCTTCTCCCAGTTTTTCAGCCAAATCTTGAGCTCAGCATACCAGAAAATAATGAAGGAAGAAAACAATGAATCAATCCAACCAGAGTGGCTACAAAGATTAGTGAAGTATGTTTTTTTTTTTTTTTTTTTTTTTTTTTCCCAATTCACAATGCTGCGAAAATAAAAAAAAATAACAAGACATGGAGATAGCAGCATAGTGGTGGCAGTGTCTTTAGTCTTTGGATCTCAGCTTGGAGAACCATTACCCATTCCTTGTTCATCCTCTGAGGCTCTGAGGGCCGAGCAGGCACACCAGGGTGACAGAATCAGGAGGAAAATGAGAAAAATAATTGGAAGGTCAGATTTGATAATGGCCACTCCAGTGAAAAACAAGCTCTTAATTGGTAGAAGGGCCATTTGGTGAGTTTTCAAGGTAAAATGTGAAAGCACTCATTATCCTTTCCATCTCGCTGAAGCTGCCGCTGCCTCACAGGCCATGGCAGAGATAGCCTCCGCCTTCGTTCACAATGTTGAGCCATGACACAAGGCTTCCTAGCTTTTTGTTGGACCCGGGTTTCACTCTAATGAGCCATTGAAAAATCATTACAGCATGTTGGAGGGAAATATTTCAGGTGAGAAGTAAAGTTGTGTTTGAGAATAGCAGGTGTCAAAGTAATTGCATCCCTTTTTTTTTTTAAAGTAACAATGTCACCTTCTTGAGTTAACTTTTCTCCTATTCTCTGTATCTCTCTTGTTAAACTCATCGGGTTGCAGCATGGGTACATGGTTGTACAGCGGGATTGAGAACATGAAGCTCTCTTTCACACACTGTGAATCCCACTAAAGCCCTAGTATCACCTGTGAGAGCTGGGAACTTGGCTTCAGGAGCCATAGTGAATGTTGCATGGCAGAATGAGTGTCACCCTGCAGGACGAGTCCTTTCATCAAGCTCCCCTCTTACTCTGACCCTGCCATCTGGGAAAACAGATGATACTAATGAGGGATGGCTCCTTGTCTCCTTGGCACCAAACACACACACACTGCTTCCATTGTGCTACACTGTCCCAGCTGCCCCCCCCTGGAAGTCACAGACACCGCTCTTTATGCAAACATTCACAAAAGTGATAGACAAAGGCAGGTATGCCATGACAGTTGAACAGTATGATAAGGGTTTTTGATGCTTCATCATGAAACAAGATGCATCAAAAGCATTTTCGGCAAGTTATAATATATCAGACAATTGCGGGGTAGACTTTTCTGTTGCTGTGCCATTTTTTTAAAGCCAAGAAAAAAAACTGACAGTGATGGTATGTATGTTGGGTAGGCAGTGGGGGGTTACTTGGCTTTGGATTGCTTCTGCAGAACCTGGAAAGAAGTGACCTCTCTGAGATGCGAGGGTCAGACAGGGCTAATTAGTCTGCAGCGGCCCCTCAAATTTCTGCCCTAGGATATTAATGAAGTGATCCATAGGAAAGCAGCTGCTCGCCCTGCAACCCCACCACCACCACCACCACCACCACCAACACACTCGTCTTCCCACCTCAACAGCCCACTGCAACCTCCATTCCCCCGAGCCCCCCTGCCGCTCTGCATCTCTACCTAGGAAGGGCAGCACTGTGCCAGGGAAGAAGCCTATACAACCCCCAGAGAGCATGACAGCTCCCGATCGATGGCCCTGGAGCAGGAGGCGGATGAGCAGAGGGGTGGGGTGTGCAGCTGTGCGTGTGTCGCCATGCCAGGAGAGGGTGACAACAGCCTGGCTCTGTGTCCTACATCAACAGAAAAATAATGTTTCCACAGGAGTGAGCACAATGGTTTGAGGAATGGTTGTCTTGTCTCCATATTTTAGCTATTTCTGCCTTCCTGTGGTTTGTCTGAGGCTCGCTGTCATGAGTAACTACTGAGGTAAAGCTTATTAGAGTCTTCATTGGTAGATCTACTCAGAAGCTTCCTTCATAGGCACAATGTTTTCCTGTCATTTCTGCCACGTACACACAGCCCATGCAGTAAATGTGACACCGACTAAAATATGTGTCTTTCACATATCTATGAAAATACAGGCTGACGACATTTGAAATATCTGAGAAATTTTCAGACTCAGCCTCCCTTGTTACAGTTCATACAACATGCCGTCTCAGATTTAAACAGGGCAAAGCTTCAGAGACAGAATAAACAGTCTGACAGTCAGTGTAATTTTTGAAAAATTCACACATATCAGCTCTTGCCCACTTCAAAACTTCAAGACATCAGTGAGACAAAAGATCTGATCGTAACATCCCACAAAACCATGTCAGATGAAGAGAAAGGGATTCTTTCATTTGGATTGACATTGGTGTTAAAAGTCAAAGATTCCATCAAGTGATTTTTTTTTTTTTTTCCGAAAACTAAAAGTCTCACTGAGGCTTTTTGAATCTAACTAGCTGAGGTGAACACACACACAAGATGACCACAGTTTTTCACGTTGAAAAAAAAAAAAAAAAGACTTTAGGCCACATGACAAATGTCACCTGCACAAAGACTACCTACAAAGACACAGTTTAGTCGTGAGCTATCCGGCAGCGTTTAACAAAACAATGATAAATGTTGTCTTTCTAACCCATTTTCTCGTCATGGTGGTGTTGCACTCTGTGTCCTCATAACTTATCAAACCTGGGTGTTTCTGGACAGTACAGGACACAGAGCCTGGCCAGAGTTGAGTGTTTCAGGCAGCACTTCCGTTAAAGCTGTGTGCCGCTTCAACAAGCCAACAGCTTGGGAGCCAAGAGCTGCCTGAGAGGTTTAATTCAGGGCAGCAAGGTCCCTGACATGCCTGCTCAACGGTAGACCCAAAGGTACAGTGGGTAAGATGGGCAGCTAGCGTGACAAACAGCAAAACAACTTATGAGGCTAAAAATAGTTTATCCACTTTAAAATTAACAGATTGTATTATTACATTTCTCTAACCTTATTAATGATATAATTGGTGTCAACTAGCCTCTGCTGTTGCAGTATACTGACTAATCTCACAGCATATGTTCATCTTCATAACAGCAGGAACCTTTTAATATAAGATGAAATTCACTCATTTGCATTCCTCATTTCCATTATCACTTATGGCTGCTGACGTCAGCACACTAGAAAATGAAATTTTTCACTTAAACAAATGTCCTTGAATGAGGTGCAGCGGGTTAATATTCCCAGTGTGGAGTTTTCCCCTGAAGGCAGAAGCATCATTCAGCTCTTGCAGGCTAAGGTCTTCAGAGATGCATTTAGCAGAGTAAAATCTCTGTCTTGTTACGGCTCTGACAGCTTATTCTGCACACATCTAGTGTAACTGCAGGGAGACCTGAGACAGAGCTGAAGGCCAGTAGGCCAGTGTGAATGAGAGCACCTCTGCAATTGAAGGTGAGTTGCCGTGAGAGATCACTGTATGAATACTGAATGAGTCATATGGGCCCACAAGTACTGAATCAATGCGTATTTCATGGCCATGATGACAGAAAAGAAATATGGAGAGGTAAAGAATTTGCAAATGCAACTAGGAAATAGAAGATAACTATCTTATTATGTTATGAGCTTTAATAATATTTTAAAAGCAATACAGATGGTATTGGTACTCTTGAGTGCTCATGCTGGCTGCATTAACGTGTTTTGTTTTTTTCCTATGTCTCATGTGTCATAAGAAAATGTCTTGTCAAAACACTGTGGTGGATAAGGCTGCTACTGTGAACAATATGAGCTTCTTCTGATCATCTGCTGGGCTCCAATCTGTGGGTAAACAATTGCCACCGGCATCTAGTAATGACACATTTTACAGATGTCATGTACTGCCTCCCCAGAAGCACCTCCATTACAGCAGGGTATCAAAAATGGTGACCCCTTCTCTCTTTCATCTTCACACCTCTTAATGAACAGTCACACTCCCTGAACTCTTTCCTCTTGATTGACTTTTACCATTTCTCAGCCTCTGTGCAGTCTGCGTGATGGAGGCCGTGGTTTAGGTGCTGAAGTCAAATCCCAGACGAGAGAGTTAACCGTTGGTTGGCTCTGATTTCCTAGTAAACAGTGCTGTGTCGTGGTTCATGAGTAATTGAGCACTATTGATTCGCTAAGGTCTGGGGGTGACAATAATGAGGTCACATATCAGGCGACAGCAAACGCAAGCTGTGAAGACAGCTTACTTCTCGATGACATACACGCGCACGCACACGCATGCACACACAAAGAAATGCTTTTCACCTATCGGTCTATGATAGCATCGCTATCAACTGTCTTTGGCAGCACTTGCTTTTGCTCTCCTTATCTGCCTCGCTGTCAATACAGACAACCCTCTGCTCCACTGGGGGCATGAGGTGGTATTGACATTCAGCTCAAACTCACAGCTCTGAGTGGAGTCCAGGGTGTTGCACATGAATTATGCATGCCTTGACGCCACGGTGCTGAGCAACACCAGTGCCATCATAATTGAAACAATTGAAAAGACAATACCAGATGGGTCAATAATTAGACAGCAGGAAGGGGAAACTTGATCCGGACGCTCCCCTGCTTGCCCTGCCAACCTAACCACCACACGCATGGAGGGGACCTTTACCGACACGTCCTGGTTCCCTACAGTGCACCGCCGCGTGCTGCATAACATGCTGAACTGTGTGCACTCAAAAATTATTCTCGCCGCAGTTAATTATTATGTATTTGCATCTATTTGATTTTATTTAAAAAGGCATATTATAGCCATGATGTGTGCGGGCAATCATTTGAAAAGGAGACTGCAAAACGTTCATAGGTAGATAACTTCTGAGGCAATGCTGCAGCAGCAGTGGCTTGTTCCCAATTAAAAATTCTCTTGTGGTCTGGACTTTAAAAAGTTCCTAGAATTTCTGGATAAGTAAACTTTGTGTTGTGGATGAGTTGAGTCCCTGTGCATTGTTTGTCAAAACCTTGTCACCTTGGATTAGGGTTCTGACGTTATTCATTTATGTCTCTAGGTCTATGAGCAGAGGCAGGTGACCGATCCTTTTCCTCCAGCCCTTCACTTTCATAAATCCATACCGAGGGCTCCCAGCAGATCCATTACACTCACTGGTCTCCTGGCCAGAGAAACGACTCAAGGTGATCACCATAAAACTACTTGCCACAGAGCCATTTCTCACCTCGCAATGCCTTTAAAAAAAAAACCTGGGAAACAGAGGCAGTATGATGGCAAGAACACAAGCACCTCGGGCCAACACATGTCATAAAAACTTGTAAGCAAACATGTCCAGGTTTACTCTTAATAGTCAGTTTAAAGTGATTGCAAAATAAGTCTTTGGTATGTGATTACAAAAAAAACCCAATTCCACATGCAATTTAACAATTATGTTTAATTGCATGGAAGCAAATGTTCTCCATTTTCCTTAGACAGTTTTTAAGTGCGTTCAGCATCCATATAATGTCTTTCTGGTGATCAGTTCTGGCTGAATATCAAATTTAATGTGTTTTGAACACTGAATACAAAAGTATGATATTACACATGTATGTTATACATTCCTACAGTAAAACCTCATCATGTCTGATTAGTTTCTCCATGCTGTTTTCTGGCATGTTGCAGCACTCAATTGTCACAGAAAGGGATGACTTAATTATTATGAAACCAAACAGCTTCAAGACATAAAGCTGTACAGATGTAGAATGTTTTATTCAGTGTGGTGTTAACAATAATAGGGGTCAGTGAAATAAAAATAAATGAATTCAAGGTTAGAAATTCGAACAGCCTCGGGCCATAAAATCTACACACAGGTATACAAACTTTAATTTCCTGGAAGCATATTGATTGAGAAAGCACTTAGACCAAGGTACACACAAATATGGGAAACCCCAACCCCCAACACCATAATGTTATCAAAAAGAAGTTTTATTTGCCTTTTTATGGAGTCTCATTTCCGTATTTCTCAAAAGCGGTGCCCCTGAAAGCACACATAGGCTCTTGTGTATTGGTCTCATTCCCCATTAGGGTTTATAGAGAGCCATATGGACTTTTATGGGAAGGTTAATAGTTTTTAAGGACCGCGGTGCAGGTCTAAATCCACAGCATTAAACCCAAGAATGGCAACCTGGGATATAAACATGGGTCACATGACTATATTTAAGAATGAAGTAGCATATACTTTACTAACTGGCTACCAATGTCTCCATCCCCTCATATGCTCAGACAGATTCTGGGATGTGAGGTGAAAAAAAAGAAGAAGACAAAACCTGTCAACGTTTACAATCTTAAAAGCCTAATGAGCGGAAGTAACCATAGCAATTTAGTAAAAGGAACATCAAAGACTTGAGAGCAACTATTTAGGCAGGCTGTATTCATGCATAATTAGCTGTGAAAATGGCACTACAGGAGTCTGTTACTCCCTGTTCTTAATTAGTTTTTATCCTTAGTCTTGGATGAGAGGTAAACAAAGCCATCAGATTAAAACTTTGCTTTTCTTTCATGAGACAACACCACTGTCAACAGTGGAGACATGCTAGTGCCCATAAACTGTGCGCTATTGTCCCTTGGGGATGAGTGGCAGTGTTCTGTATTGGTCTTAGTCACAGTATCAGGCAGCCTGAAGCCCCGCTTAACACCACAATGCTGTTGTTGTAGAGAGACAGTCGATCTCTAAAATGGAGCATATAATTAAATTTGAATAAAGACAGCTAGATATTAAGGGGGGGCGGTGTCAGTGAAAAATAATTCCTTTGTTCAGGCACTGTGGAGTCTCACTCTGAATCCACCTACACTGAATATACTGTGCCACCACACTGGTTTGAATGTCGACTGGCGTCACACCATGCTCCCTGACTCAGCAGCCGTTTGTGAAAGACTTTACTATTGATCGATTTAAGGTCAAATTGCTCAGGAACTCCTATGAGGTTATAAATAGCGACAAAAATGTCAAATAAATTTGAAATATCTTTTAAAGGTCAAAGTGCATACACTATTTTCTTTTGTCTTATTTGACGTAATAAACACAGTCTGGAATACACAGACACTGCACACAATAGTGAAGAGATAAAATGGACTTGGCTGGCTTCATATCTGTTTATCTGTTTCAAGAAACCTATGAGGATATATATATAAATATATATATATATATATGTACTGTAAATATATATAAATCGCATTAAGTCAAATACAGGATATGACATAAGTTTTGGTACCAAAATGAAAATTAAATGAAACATACCTTTTGAAGTTCTCAAATGCAATTTTTTAACAAAAGCAGACATTAGACATTTTCATATTTTTCAGTCTCATCTCTACCTTCTTGTCATAGACTGACAGGCTTACATGAAGCATTGCACTTGTCAACACTGCATTTTCTAGGAAGGCTCTATTCATCCCTCAATATTCCCAAAATGCTTTACCTGATGATGCAAGCATAGGCTGCAGGAAGAAAGACCCATTTCAGTCATTCTCTCTATAAAAATAAAACTGAGACATTGAAACATGGGAGACAAGGACAGTAATCTTTAAGTTTAGTCTAGTTTCTCAGACACTCTCGCCAAATATAGGCTATGTTGTTTCTGTTCTGTTCCCATACTCTCCCAGTTCAATTGTTTCTAATAGATTTTCTACCTGAAGACAAAAATTTGTTTCCCCTGCTTCTTACTTCTCACCTAAGAAATTCCCTTTGTGATCAATAAAGTACTATATCTATCTATCTATCTATCTATCTATCTATCTATCTATCTATCTATCTATCTATCTATCTATCTATCTATCTATCTATCTATCTATCTATCTATCTATCTACTTACATAGAATTATTGAAGTGGCCCAATAATAAAATTTATTTTTTAAGATTTGTGATCCCTAACCATGGTGTAACTAGAATGTGTGTTGTCACTATCGCTAATCAACATTGTGTGTGTGTAAATGTGCCACTGCTGCGTGATGAGCCCTTTATAACGATAGCCTTCATTAGGCCAGGCTTACTCATGGACAGATGGGAAGGCAGGGCTGCATTAGAGCTGCTGCCACATTCCACTTCAAAACTGACCTTCCAGTGGTCCTACTTCATCTGCCACCCACAAGCCCCTTCCTGATGCATCACTGTCTGGGGCTCAAGCATGCCTTGCTACTTTATCTCAGCCCAACAACCAACCCGCCACACAGGCTGTAGCTGCTCCTGCACCCCATTACTCCAAAGGCCTCTCACCTCCTATTTTCACCCTTTTTTGGGGGGGGGGGGCGAGACCACCACATTTTCTTTCTGCAAGTGTTTACCCGATCAGTCAAGATGCCACCCCCTCCCTCTAGTTTCCAGGTGATGAATGACCGTTGGCCGTCTCACTGACAGCTAGGCAGCTGATGCCACATAATTACTGTATCACCGTTTAGGCAAAATTACCAAATTACCCCAGTCCTCAAGAGGCCTGGAAGACTGACAGGTCAGCCAACAAAGGAAACAAATATCTGAAAAGTGAGGGACCGAGAGTAGCGAGAGTACTACTAGTGAAATTAGGTTTGTTCTGTTCCTTGAGAGTGCACCCATTACATCCAATGAGAAGCCATAGAGTGAGTTGATTAGTCTGGAGAAGCAGAGGCACTTTTTTCTCTCATATATAATGCTGAAAAAAAACAAAAAAAACATCTAGCCTCTCCTTGATATCTGATCCTTTTCATTCTCAATTTATTTAATAATTAATTCAGCTAGAAATTTTATAGAATAGAGAATATAATCACAAATAGGTTTAAATTTCTTCCTAACAGCAAGGTCTGACCAAAGGTCTAATAGTTTTTCCTTTGGTTTGAGTTGCAATGTGAAATTTAATGTCAAATATGAAATATCATCATTAAAATAGCTGCTACCATGCTGCTACCCGGTACTGCTACCTCCAAAGGTCCAACTTTTATATTTAAACTATTAAAACCTAACACCATAATAGGTGACAGACAGGCTGAGTGACTGAGATGCCAGACAAAAACACTAAAACAATCAGAACTGTCTGAGAAAGTCTGAGGTAGGCCGCGTCTGGTAAATGGAGTGCGCTTGAAGTGACGAAGTGACATTTATGATGTGAGTGCTAACAGTGAGCAGTAGAGAAAATGTTGACTTAGCACTGTGCCTGGTTGGGACTGGGAAGGCCACCAGGGTTGAGTTAAGGCCTGCTAATTTATCTACTACAACAAAGGATTTCTTTCACTCCAGCCTTCAATACAAAATAAAGGGGGAAAAAACAGTCACACTGTGTCTATTTGATCCATTATGTAGAGATAAAATGCAGTCTGTTCAGCCGTCTGCCACGTTAGCCATTTCATTTGTGAAAAGCAAGACTAACAATGTTAACAATGCACTGCTGTTGCATGAAAATCTCTTAAAATGTGTTATTTTCATATTCCAGCTTTGAAGGATTATAGCCCTTCTGTGGCCTGAAAAAATTCAATGAACCCCTGGGATTGACGGGGTGGGGGGGGCTTTAAAAACCCTGAAGTAAAAGATGCATGATAGTCAAAAAAACAAAACAAAAAAAAAAAACAAGGTGTTTTGCTAGTTCCAAAAATAGTGAAGGGAGAATAAGCAGCTACAAAAGTTCGAGTCATCTCATCCTATCCAAATACTTTTAACTCTTTCATTACATATCTGTTGCTACAGAAAAATACAGTAACACAATGAAGTCAACACTTGGAGCAAAATAAGAAAACGTGTTGATCAAAGCAGTTTCTCAACAAGACTAAATCCTTCCTTGTAAACAACAAGTTGTACCCAAATTTACAAATGATATGCTGTCCGACGGCTCTTTTAAAGTGTCTGTCCCGCTGAATGTGATGGGGGAGAGACTGCTTCGATAAACAAGCTCGGCAGAATGATAATGTTCCAGGGGGTAATTTAATCAGAATGGGCTATATGTCACTTACTAATAGTGGGTACTTTGCTGTGATTTATCTGTGTTTGCTGAGTGGAGAGAGACGGAACAGACGGCCTGGTCTCCCAGATTAAATAGGGCATGGGAAAGATTCCTCACACTATCAGGGAGAAGAATTTATCACAGGCTGATGATTAGTATTATTAGCACAGGTGCAGTTACAGTAAACACCAGAGACTCCCATTTTGTACTGAAAGGGAGCAGTAGATAAAGAAGGAGGTGAACTGAACTGGGGTGCGTCTCCCAAAGGTGTTTTGTCTAACTATGGTAGTTCCACTGAAGCCAGCAACCAAAAATATGGTTTCTGAGAATCAAAAACTGAACAAATATTCAAAGCCCCTACCACAAAGTTTGCGGCAACAAAAGCTCTCGGTGTCTAGCTGCTTGGTTTATGTGTACAGCTCTCTTGCTTATAAAACAAGTACTACTCTTTTTACTGATTATTCTACTATTAAACTTTGTCCTTGGGCTGATTAGCCATTGTCATTCACAGTGGCATAATTCATAAATAGGAAAATCAGGAATGGCAAAAAGAAATGACTGTAGTGGTCTGTACCGAGTTATTAAGTTACATAACTATGATACAATGATGTCTCAAGAATCATATCCTCGGAAATGTTCAGCAGCCTGCTGCTCAATTGAATAAACCAGAAAGGTCTAATGACATAAAGTTTAATGATACTCATTCCTTAATTCATCATTTGCTATGAGTGGATTTGCTTGACCTTGAATGATTACACTGATAACCTTCTTTTTAGCTTAGTAAGACTTGCAAATGCTGTGAGCAGGTGATTGTTTCAGCAGCTTAGGCAAAATACCTCCAGAAAATTAGAGCTATAGTCTATAATAATAGCACATATACGATCAATTTAAATTTACATAATACACATTTACTATACAATACAGTGGTGCCAATTCACACAATGCCTTGGGCACAAGGTTGAGCAGAAACTTCTGATGTTATTAATGGGAACACACCCCGGTTGTAACAGTACTTATAGACAGCATATGGATTCACTTGATACAAGAGGCCAGCAGGCACCTGTGGCAGGAGCAAGCAAACAATAAATGAAC
Source organism: Protonibea diacanthus (assembly GCA_028641955.1). Taxonomy (NCBI): domain Eukaryota; kingdom Metazoa; phylum Chordata; class Actinopteri; family Sciaenidae; genus Protonibea; species Protonibea diacanthus. Next base: position 16,513,471 of record CM053989.1, read on the forward strand.
GGTTGTTCTACCTAAGCTTGAGTGCACACTGGAGAAGAGCACAGAAGTGCTTGGTCATTGTAGAGACAGAGGACCGGCTCAGTGTGCTCAAAACAGTTAGAAACCAGTTTTAGATTAGAGTACAATCAGAGGTCTGCCGGCGTCTTGATGCTGCATGGATAAGACTGTGTAGACTATCAGTGAGCTGGGAGGAGGCGATACTCCAAAGGCTGAAATCTATAACCTTACAACTGATAAGTCAGAGTGAAAAGCAGTTTTGTATGAATCCCAATAAGCACTATTTCTCTGGAGGGACCAGTTAGCAAAATAGCAGACCAAACTGTTTATCTGTTCACACTCAATTCAGAGATAAAAAATGAATACAGTACTCATACAGTACATACTGTACAAAGCGCTCCATACTTTGTAAAAGTAGAGCTGATTCTTCCTGAAAAATGTATGGTTAAAACTCAAGAAACTTGTTTCACATATAATTAACAAAGATTAAAATAGAAACAGGCCACTGTCTGACAGCAGCATGATAAAACAAAATGTTGGCCCTTCTTTCTTTTATCCAAATATAATTCATTATTTAAAGCATATACTTAGAGCTCAAAGAATAATGTGTTGGGGGAGAGAAGCAAAACAATAAACAGTACCAACGTTTTGAACTGTCAATCTAAAGTAGCCCTAGGGAGGAAAACAAAACTGGGTAAAAGATTTCAGATGAAACTGGAGAGTGAAAACATTCGACATCTATCTAAAAGTTCCTTTGGGACATTAACTTTCTCAAGCAGACCTCTAGTTTGAACTCTAAATACCTCCTAGATCTACTGTGACAACCAGGGCTGAAATGTGCAAGCGCAGATTAACCCACGAGGTCTTTGCTAAACGTCATTAGTGTGAACCTGAGAACCAGCATAATAAACAATACGATTTAGACAACTGTGGTGTAGAGTTCAGTCAGATCATCCTCAGATGTGTCACACATTTAAATTACAATAACACCTTGTCTTACACTGTAAACAGCAAACGCAGAAATGCAAATGCAGATCATTACTGTTCACTCTTACAGGGGAAGAGTTAAGTTATTAGGGTATTCATTTTTAGACATTTACTCTAAGTAAGCTTCTGCCCAACTGCTCAGACATCCTTTGTTTGTAGCAGATTTAAATTGTGTCTTTAATGAAGCTTTTTGATTAAAAGGTAAAATGAAGACAAATATAGTGTGTATAGTAAGATCAGAGTTGTGTGTATTATCTAATGAATACCAAAGTGTCAAGGATATTATCCGCCTAATGAATGCTGATACTGAGGATGACTATGCTATGGAGTCAAGTAAGTAAAACAAAACCTCTAATGTTTTTTGTTTTTTTTTCTCTCTCTCTCTCTCTCTCTCTCTCTCTCTCTCTCTACTTTCTTTAATTTTCAGAAAACTGCTGATGCAGTGAAATCTCACTATCACCATTCTTTGTGCCCACTTTCACTGTTTGTTGAAGGTTCTCAAACGTCTGGCCAGAAACCACAAAATGGGAACAAGAAACAAAAATGTTTTTAGGCCTGCACATAGAAGTACCTGAGCCAGCAAAGGCACCATATTGGACAATTGTCAACTCATTCATTGCATCTCATCCGGTGACAGTTCTAAAATATGCTTTTTTGAAGCACTGGACATTCTCTTATTAGACACAGCACTGTCAATTCACTTCATAAACACCCTAAAAACTGAAGCAAATGTTTGCAGGTGACTTGAGGATGTCTGTATCTACAAAGTACAAGGATGCACACAGTATAATGAGCACCATTACTGTCAGGAGCTGAAGTGGTTTAAAACAACTGCAGGTGGTTAAGAGACAGGCATTCGTGCTGTGGACGGCCTCTGAAATTTGGAGAAAATACAGCTCATCCTTAGATGGAAAATTTATTTTAATACAATAGCACTGCAACAATGGTAGTCATTTTAAATACCAAAATGAGTACAATCGACAAAGTTTCTATTACTCTTTAACCTTTCAAATAATTATTTTGACAGGTGAAGTTGACCAAACTTATCTATTACTTATTGCTGTGGCCCAATGCATAGCCTTCTTTAGAATTTGGTGTGATTTCACATCATTCTGTATGTCTATACATAATAATTTGGCCACTTATCATCATCATCACAATGGACAATGCTGCAACACATCTTCCAGTGTAGTCATAAATATGTGACTTAGCTTATTACGCTCGACTTTGTATTTTTATTTGATCATTAATCTATGAACAGATGAGTAACTTGTCTAACATGGGGGCAAATAGACAATTTCCTTGTCATATTGATGTAACGGACAGTTTTTTTTTTGGAGCTTTCCGCTATGGTACGTGGGTAATTACCGTCATTGATTAATAATCCTGGGCCAGCCCCATAATAATCAGTCCCACATGTGCATGGCCCTTTTAAAGAAAAGGCTCATTTGCCACTGGGATTCACAGCCTAAACTGCTTAGCGGGATGTAATGGAGAGCAATTTTCTTGTCTTGAGCAGAAAAAAAAAAACATCTAAGATGGCGTGGGTTAGCCCGGTCATTTTCCATTGCCTCAGCACATCAAATTGCCAAACAAGGACATCTCTGATTTCAGATCAACTTCTCTTCTCCCTGTGGGAAGTAAGTAGTTTTCCAGGACACAAGGAAGCATTTTATTGCTTTACCAGTTATTTTGAGTATTACGTTTAAATTGCAATTTTCCCATTTCTTACAAAAATAACAAAATTGACCAGCGCAACCTTTTGTCGAATGAAATGCAATACACTGTGGGTGATAGCTTTAAATAACACTTAAGACTCCCAAAATGCGGTGGGATCAAGTGAAACGGCTAAATTCATAGTTCGATGGATAGTTATTTCCATGCATTGTTGGCAAACTCACGAGATGGCTGCTGGCGGTTCAGTATGAAGCCAAGTCTAAATCCCTAAAAATTTAATTAAAAGTAGTGATTTACAGTTTGTTCTGCATTATTCAGAGTTTAGATTTACTTATTTCCAATTATATGTAGTAGAATATATTTCAGAGAGGGGGTCCCCAAAGATGAGTGTAATTCTCTGAGAGATGTATGTGTTTATAGAAAATCGTGAAAAGCAGCCTAATGTTCAGGCAAAACTGGGAAGAGAATGCCCAAGTTGGAAATATTGAGCTTTGCCAAGATGTAAACGGTAAATGGTCCATCTGTCTGTGTTCTTCTCAGTCTTGGAAGAGGAGATGAGCCACCATCTGCAGATATGTGTCAGCAGAAGCGATTTTGCATGCAATGAGAATATCAGTTCACATGTGCATAGAGGCCTGTAGACACAAATGCCATGCATTTAAGTTCAAGTTACAGTAATAATACTAATAATCAGAAAAGGTGTGCTGAAGTGTGTGTGTGTGTGTGTGTGTGTGTGTGTGTGTGTGAGAGAGAGAGAGTGTTCACACCTTTGTATTGGGTGGAAATGTAGTGCTAACGTTTCTTGGCCCATATGTGATATTCTCACCAATTGAATCCTGACACTTCAGCGTCTGATATTATGGTTTAACAATTTGCTTTTGATGTCTGACAGCCTTCACAAATCAATCTGTGAAAGTGCTAAAACATTGCCATATACTTCGTTTTCCAAACACTGACTATAACTAACTTGTTTGACAGACCAGACAATGAGATGTGAAAACTAACTCCTCAAACAGTGCTTATTCATACTGACTTTCTCTCAAAAACACATTTGTTTTTTTTTTGTTTATGAGTAGATGGTATTTAGCTTTTTAACTGCCTATTATGAATTAAACACTGCTTTTTGCATAGTTTCAGTCCAACCTTCGTCAGTTACCCTGACAATCCATCTACTCTGAATAATGACATGAGGCTGTTTGCAGAAGTTAATCATTTGATTATACAAATATTAAAATTCATTTCATGTCAATTTTAATCATTGTATGCATGCCACAGCCATCCATTACCATAACATTAACTCTCAATTAATCTAACTGCCATTTCACTGAGGAATTTTAGCCTTTCTTCTGACGCCTACGTGTTGCATCCAAGAATTTGGGGGAAATTTTAAAATGTGCAAATTGTGTGTTGTCTTATTTGTTTACTTTGTCAGCCGTGCGGGGGTGGACAGACTATTATTTGAGATTTCGTAAACTGAATAGATTGTTGTTTGCAGTCACAGCAGCTTTATAATGTGTGTGTGTAGGTGGAACAAATAAGTCAGAGACTGAAATTAATGGGGGGGAAAAAAAACTGTGGATATACTTTGGGAACAAGTGAGCTCTATTGTCGGAGCTAGAGGCTCAAACTGAAAAGTCAAGCGGCTGTCAGTTTCCAAGAGCAGACGAGAGAGACGGCGCTGATGGTGACAGTGATCAGAGTTTGTAAGATAAGATGATGATACCGGCTGGAAATAAAGATAGCTGTAATATGAAATAACATCATGTTCAAAAAAAAGGACTGACTGTTCCCAGTAAAGAACTACACAATCTATTACGAGTTATCAGCACAGAGAAGGTGTTTTGCCCAGAGATAATTACAATAACAGTACCCAGTGGCAGTGTGATTGCTCCCAGGTGACATTGCAGGTTATTAAATTGTCATGGTGCACCCTGTTTTGGCTGTGCACACACTTGAACTGGCTGCCCACAAGACTGACTCACAGTTTATCTGCTCCATTTGTTTGACATCTTTACGACATACCGTATTAACACAACCTAATTTCATCTGGGCCTCAATGTCTTCTCTTAGCTGCCTCATGGAAATCCTTCAGGGTTAGGTTAGGACTGCTGGGACGTTTGTCTCGACCGAATTACACCAAGTGACATTTCTTCCATCCTATCGTGTTTTCCATTTCAAGTTTGGAAGGAAAGTGACACGTGTATTACTGACACGCATCAGAAGAAATTAGCTCGGAAATTTGTATTCTCAAAGTTGTTCAGCTCTGATTGGAGGTGACACCGATACTCATGCACGCCGTGAACAGAACTTGATTGATAATTACAAAAAAAAAAAAATTACATAAATGATAAGATGAAAACAAAGAAAACAGTGAAGTCCCTCTGCTGATCCTTTATAGTGTGACAGTAAGAGTTATGTGAACCGTTAACAGAATAAATCAGGGATGAAAAATCAATCAAATTAAGCAACTAATAGCTCCCTTAATGTCTTTGTTTGTGTGCAGATGACACTCTCATCCAGCCATACAACAAGCACCAATCATATTAATTATCCTCCAAATAACAATTCTCCATTTATTACAAATGAGTTTTCAAAACTAATAAATTATGATTAAAATGTTTTTTATTCTGAACATTAACATCCCACATCCGGTTCTAGATTAGATGCTAATGACTTCAGTCATTATGTGCAGGTATGCCTATGTATATATCTATGAGTGGGCATGTGTGTGTGTGTGTGTAGACTGATTGCAGAAAGATCATCTTTATCCAAACATGATAGAAACTATGACCTCAATTCAAAATGGGATGCATGTGGACACATAAATTAGAAAATCCTAAAATTCAGCAGCTATGTAAAAAAAAAAAAAACAACAACAATATTTTCTGTTGATTTTCTGCATCGGTCCAACGCCAGCATACTTCACCACCTGGTTCAGGAGCCTTAGGTTTGAACAAATTAGGCTATTTTATACAGACAATATAGATTAATACCAGATTGTACAATGTTTCACCCCTCTAATGTTTACCACTAAATCTTAATGTTCACTTACTGTCAGGTGCTGTAGCTCACAATGGCAGCAATTTTGATTAGAGAATAGTTCTGCCAGGCACCAGAGCACACATTACACAACAAACAGAAAACATATTAATTACTGATACTCACATCTTGCAGGGAGATCATAGCCGCAGGTGATCTTAGCTTTGCCGGTTTCGCAGCCATTTAGTGAGTGGCACTCTTCATACAGGCAGGACCCCGCCGCTTTGTGTATGCAGCCATCGACTGAAACACAAACAGACATGCAAAGAGAAGGTGAGGTCTACCTGAGAAGCAACATAGGAAAGCAGGCACAGGACATGTCTCAAACCAGCTGGGCTAATTAGCAGTTTGCGTGCTTCGTCATGTCAAAACTAACAAGCGTTTACAGGAACAGGACCAAGAACAAGCTGAAAATTATGTTCATGAGTTCGATTCTGGTTACTGAATGTCTATGTTCTCAAATTATCTACCTAGCTCTGTATCTCTTCTCTGTAGGGAGATTGGGTCTGTCATAGTCTGCTGTGACTGTTGCTGGTAAATATTGACGAGCTTAGGAATGAAATTAGCTGGGCTAGGATCTAATAACGCCTCCACACACAGTGAAAATGAGACTGTTCTTCCTGTAATCCCTCTCCGCTGTCAACAGCGATATACAGTTAGATCATTAACTGTATTTTCTGCCCTGTGGTGGGAATCTTATATCTGTCCTGTTCTCAGTGGTGAGCCTGTTATGATGTGGATCTGTGTTCTGAATCTGTCGCGCTCCCTGTTGATGTGTGTGTCCTGGTTCTACAGAGACCCCGGGCCCCCCGCCCCCCTAAGGTTTTAATTTTACCGGGTTAAGGCCGCGATACACTTGATTGATGGCATGTCTTACACAAGAAGGCAGAGAGATAGAAATCCACATTATCCGTCTCTGAAAGCCTGACATCCCTCCAAGAGCATGTTATCAATCAGCCTGAAACATCATAAAATCCTCCTCAAGTCGTCCTGTAAAAATCCTCACAAGACATTAGAGGATAACAGTAGCGGTAGCAGTTGCACACACAGATGTGTCTTTCTTCGGTTCCTCATCGTAAGGACTCGGTCAAAGGAGTGAACAAATCTCTCAGACTAGCTTCATCCATCAAAGCTCAAACGATTTAGATAGCCTGCAGGATAACCAGCGTTTACATAATCTGAACTAATGAAGAAAAAAGAACTAAGGAACAGATAAAAAAAGTAAAGAAATCCAAATTTATATCTCCGATAAAAGGCGAAAAGTGAGTTTAATCACAAGCTTCATCTGTAGTGTAATAATTATAAGCATACCAGTGCCAGGGGAAAAAAAAAAAATTAAAAAGGCTGAAGATTAGTTATACGCTATCTTCAGAAATGTACTTTGCTTCACATCGTCAACACAGACAAAAGGTCTTTTGATGAGGGATGGTCCTTTTCTGAGATCCTTTCAATTTCTCAGGGATGAGTCAACGACAACAGCTGGGTGGAAGATTTTGTAGCTCTATCAATCATCTTTAATGGACTGAGGGACAGGCACTTGACAGAGACGAATCCTGATGGCTTTTCGAAAAAAGTAACATGAGTCTGACAGTGATGTGGATATGAGGAGGTATCGCTCTGGTGACAATGAGAGCTACTTAACGCAACACAGAGTGGATGTAGTGCTGGCTGTAGGCTTGCCATTTTTATAATATTCACTGTGCAAACAAGATTGTCCATGATCATCAGCCACATTTATTTGCATCATAATTGCTGCTCAACATCTCGCAAACATAAATTGCTAAATGCACAGCCAGAACTGAAAGCTCTATAAGCGTGCTTCTCATTTATGTTCACAAAACGCCGGTCTTCCTTTTTTTTCTATTGTGTTTTGTAATAGCATTGAAATAATAAGATTTGAGCACCTAAATGTGTTCACCTGATGTTACAACTGCGGCAGTGACAGGCCAGTCAGTATTTTCTAATGTGTCCATTCCTACTGACAGTGTCCACTGTTTTTGCCTATTAAGATGAATTGATCAGGTTTTCCCCAGTCCTCAGTGTTCTATATACTGTGTATTAGAATTAGTTAGCTATAATGTATGCATTAAAATCATTTTGATTTAGTTTTCTGTGCCTCTGGACATATAATTCAAATGCAGTATCCAATTCCCAATGTGATACAGAGCACAGATGAGTCCAAAGGCACTTACAGAAAGTTCATATAAGAGCTATGATGAAGCCATAACGTGTATTGTGGGTTTTAGCAGGTTATCTTGCAGTAAAACACAGTCATATTTCATGGCAAAACCTTTATCAATATGGGATTTTGAGGGAATTTATACAAAACAAAGTAGTATTTTATATTAGAGACTGTTAATTGTACAGTAGAACATGATATTTAATGGTGAAACCTTAATTTTACACAGCATTCATATAGTACTTTCATGTCAATTATATCACAAGACAGCATTTCTATTGATGCAAAAAAATATTTGCATTTATGCAGTAAAATATAGAATAAAATGCCAAACCGTAACTGTAAAATCAACAGTACTAATATCATATTACAGTCATACTAGAAAAAGTTATACCATAAGATTCTGGCAACCACGGATGCCGATTTATTACTGTAAAAACAACTTCTTTTTTCTTCTTTACAGTGCAGCAATTTCATTCTATTAGCATATTTCACATCTTGCGTTTACTCTATTGTATTTTCGACATCTAAACTGAAGCAAACAAGATCAGAATGAGACAATGAAGGTTACACATTACATAACCTCCACAGCACAGACTAAACTTAGCCATGCTAAGTGCTAATTGCTCGGCACTCAATCATTTTCAGCCATTTTATTGGCTGACCTAGCTGACTCATCCACTTGTTAAATGCAGCAACTGGATTCAGTCTTTCAATAAGGTTACTGTAGCTGTCTTTCAGGTGCAAAAATAAGATTATATTTATAGAAAGTTAATGCTCTGCATTGTATTGGTCGAATATAAAATGATAAGTGAAGCATATATGAATAGTGCTGTATTATAATGTAAGGTAGCGTGTTTGTCCCTTTAAATAAAAACCTTAAAATCAGGGAGTTCAAAAGCTGAAAAATATTTCAATGCTTCCCCAGAACAGGTGTGAAGAACACTATGATCATTTCATGGTCGTATAATGCCAGCCAGGTTAAATTTAATAATGCTCTCCTCTCCAGTTTGCAGCACTCCCATAGGAGTCAATCCTCCCCAGACACTTCCTTCTCATCACTACCAGGCATGGCTGATCTTTTACCTATGAGCACCTTGGGAACCAAGGAAGCAACAGTGTACGGGGTTCTGTGTTTCATCTCCGTAGCTGAAGAATAAGATTGCAGATAATGCTTTCAGCTTCCATTTCTCTGCTCCTCCTGTCCGTGGTTGCATAAGCTACAGTGAGTGTGAAACTCTTTTTTTCTGATGCTACTGAGTGTGTCACTGTGCATCTAGTGTCAGCGAGTCCCTACAAGCCCGGAGATTTGTTCACAGTGCCCGTAACTCGAGAAGAAGATGCTGAACTGATCTGGCTGATTGCCAGGATCCTGGATGCTACCGCTACAGATTTAATTTACCTGCTTTATTCAGACCGCTTCACGGAATGGGCGGAGTGCAGAGGATGCATGGTGGGTAGAATATGTGTGGACTACTGTGTGCTTGAGAAAGAGGTATACAGAGAGGAAAAGGGAACCATAGAGAGAGAGGGAGGTCTCAAAATGTACTTTGTGATTTCAAATGTAATTGCACAGTGGGCAATCAAAACTTGATTGTGAATACATTTTCCTGTGTTCATTATTTACGCAACTAAAGGCAGATCTGAGCTTCCGTAAGTGGAGATATGACCCACATGCAATTTGGTCATTAATTTATTTTCTCATTTAAGTGGGATTTGAGTATTATTCCCTGCAGATTTTGACATTATGGATGTCTGCAAAAGTACAAAGGCAGCTTCAGATTCTCATTAACTAAGAATGGCATTTACATTCACTTCAGAAAGGAGGACATGTCATCTCACTCTCCTGTTGAGGCACCAAAGCTTCCACAATCATAAACAATTCAGTATTTTTCATAGTTAATTCTGATTATCTGCAAATTTGATTAGATTATCAGGTCAACGTTATTCAAGTATTTTTTCCAGTTACACAAACTTCACAGTAAGTCATTTTTATGTGTTTAATGAAGTTCTGTTATTATCCAAAGCCCCATGTGTTTGAGTAGTTTCAACAGGACTCCTGAACGTCATTATGTCTGCATCCGTTCCGCTCTAATTAGACGCAATAATCGTATTCAAATGCTAAAAAGAAAAAAGAAAAAAAAATGTGCCTGTCTTAATGATGCACCTGCATCACAGCACTGAAATGTGATCAAAGCGACCTCTCTCTCTCATCTCCCAGCTGAAGAAGAAGTCCAAAGATGAACACGTGCCGGGCTATGTAATGTACAATCAGTGGTGCCCGGTGCTATATTTCAGCTCCTGTTAAGACTTCTTTATGGAGGACATTTCATTTAACAGGCTTAATATTCAGGCGGCAGCATCTGCTTCTGTCCACCCTACTGCTGGGCTTCCTCAGCCCCCGTTGAAAAATATAACAGTTAATACCTCATCTATCTCTCCGTGCAGCCTGCCACTGCTTTAGGCTGGGCCTATGTGGGACAAAACATTTATTCATCTTCGCTGAGTGCCTTGCTCAGAGAAAGCTTCCCCGAGCAGCCACTCCAGTAAGTCCGCACGGCTAATGAAGATAACTTTGAGCGGTGGCTGGACGGCATCCCTCTGAACTCATAATGGGAACAAGGAGAGAGCAAGAGACAGAGGGGGAGCCATATTGAGAGAGACAAAGGAGACGAGTGTGTGTGCTTGTGAGTGTGTGTGTCAGTCTAGAGCAGTTTGAATTAGTTACTCAGCTGTAACCTTGGCTCCTGCCATTGTTGAAGACACCTCTGCCTCGTCCTCTCAAGGCTCCGTTCCCACATGCATTAAGGGACTCAGCAAAGCTCTGCTTACTCTCCCTGGGCTTCTCCCAGGCAGCCCGAAAAACCAAGGGCTTTCAATCGCTCCCTCAGACACAATGAATACCTGCTCTGCTCTCATTACAATACCCTGCTTTTCAGAAATAGTGTCAGCTGCAATTTTCTCTCCTAATTATTTTCCGCTCCTCTGAGGGTTAGGTTCAGGACTGGAGCCAGAGGAGGCAGCACGGGGTGGGCACGAGGGAGGAGGGGGTGGCGAGCTGGATTCTACCTGGCAGGATATGGAGAAGTCTGAATATCAGTCCATAATCTAACAGAGGGGAACAGATAGAGAGAGAATCATTCATGTTGAGGCTGGCCTAAACTTCAACCTCTTACCTATGAGGACATTACCTGCTGATCCACTGAGATCTCAAACACCAACACTTCTTGTGATCAGGTCGGGCAACAGGACCTGAAACTTTTATCAATACTCACTCACACTTGGAGCTGCAGTTTCCACACAAAACCAAACACATTCCTGAAACTATGAAGCCACATATCCCCCCTCACCTATTTTTTTTTTGTAGTATCCATGGCAACAGCATACTTCGTCTCTCCTTGCTGTGTTTTTCAGAGCTGTGCGACGATCAAACCCTGTGCACAATTCCACCTCTGTGATTTACGACACCATTTTCTACTCAACTAATTTCACTGAAGGAGATAATGACATGGATTAGTTGCTAATCAAGTGCCAATCAGAGATCTGGCTGAACTAAATGTCAGGTAGGATATGTTCAAACCATTGTGGTTACTCCCTTTGGATGCTGGATTATGTGTCCTAATCACTGCAATTTCGGATACAACAGGAGCCACAGATCACTCTCTACTGTAACCAAGTTTCCAGGAAGGGATAATAATCGCCATTTTACTTATAATACCCAGGTAAACAAGGGATTTGGACTAATAGAATGCCAGGCAGATAGTCACAGATGTTACTCTCCAAAGTGACATAAGGTACCTCAGGCTTACATGACTCACAATTCCCCTGACACTGCTGTGTAAGCAGGAACCAGAATAAATGACACAACAATCACAGGTTCCACTACAACGCAGTGCAAACCCTGTTATTATTGTTACAGTTCGGCCCAAGTTGACAAATATGTCAGTAAAGATTGGAAGCGTTTTCTCAGAAATGGAAACCCAATAGCTTACAGTTTCAGTCCTAACTACGATAACATATCGTAGGCCACATCAATAACAGAGCGGTTAGACATTCAGCTGAACGTTTGCCAGTTTGAATGTGCAGGAAGGCCGTGAAAGAAAGGTGCCCTAAAGCAAAGCACTTTAACTTGAAGCAGCACAGTAGTCCAGAAGACTGTAGTGCACACCTCCCAGCTGTGAACGTCCCCAAGTTTATGAGTGACAGGCAGGTGTGTGCTTAAAATTAATGATTAAGGGAAAAATATTTAAAGACCTAAAAATGAACTCCCAGAGGTGATTTTAATTAGGTCGCATTTCACCATTTGCTAAGTAGTAAAAAAAAAAAAAAAAAATTACAAAAAACAAATGCCTAAAACGTTATGTTCACTGAATCCGTTCCCCTTTTTAGATCATTTACAGGAAAAACAGTACGCAGCTTTGATTCCCTGTCATAACCTACTCTTTTGTTCCTATTAATGTCTTCTATTTAATATCATGGATATAATAGTCTATGTTGGAAAAATATTATTATCCTTTATGCTTTCAGTATTTTTCCACTTTGAGTTGACCCAGTATGACCCTGCGGGGGCGTACAAAGAGACAGCTGATGTCTTTAGGGAAGTTGCGACTTCCCTTAAACTAAGCAGACGTCAGCATTAGTGTATTAACAAACAGTTGTAACCGTTAATGCTTAATTTTCTATGACCATACATGTTTAAAAAGATTGTGATAGACGGGCTATGGGTGTCACTCTTGTCTTATGGAAAGTGACTGCTTTTAATATATTGCTGCAAGTTACTATTAAATGATCTATCTTAAAAGTTTGATGGCGTCCCGAGGGTTATTGCAGAATTTTCTTAACAGTCTAACAAGATGATAATTATTGGTGTAATTATTAGAACTTGAGGCAACATTCACAGCACCTTTCTATACACATAAACACTTCTTTTTCCAACATTGTGCTAAGGTTACCATGGTACCCATTGACCTTTCTACAGTGCATTTTATGTCATATGTTAATCTGTTCATCACGCTCAGGCGAAACCCGCTAGCGTTCATCTCATTGTAGACAGATTTAGTGAGGAAAATGACTTATTTTACCATTTATAGGGATAATGGTGTGAGTAAAGCTCAAAATACTGATGTAGTACTGCATATTTATGGCTTTATTCATAGTACTTAAAAGTGGAGTTGGGTTTGTGGTGCGCTCGCTCTTCATGCTGTTGTTCCCAGGGCTGTAAAGGAATGTCAGGTTGGGTTACCACAGCTCATGTGACACCGTCGTTGGAAACCTGGAGTCCGACAGCTGCGGACAACTCGGTGCCAAACCCCAGCCGTGCTGAACTCTCTGTGACAATAGTGACGGCACCGGCCATTACATTTAAAGATGTTGTTTTAACTCCTCTGTCTTGTTGTTGCAGCGTTCCCTGTCTGATGTAGCGGAGACACTGTGTCTTAAACAACCTGAGTAAGCTGTCTGCATTCTTTACATGACAGGGGTACTGCTCATCCTTCTTAACGCAACACTTTATTTGGATATTCCAATACTGAGTCGCCTGTGCTGTGCCTATCAAATAAATACTAAATAGGATTTTTCTGTACTGTAACTAATAAACTTGCCCCCATTTTGAATCCCAAATCCAACCCTAAAATGAGCCTAGGCATTGACTATGTACACAAATTTCACTTTAAAGTCCACAGACATGTCAGTGACAAACTGTACTGAGTTGATAGGACACAGCAGTATCAACAAAGGATTAGCCAAATTAGGTGTGACAAGCTGCCCAGTGTGGTTTCCAGGTCTCTTTTGTAGTTTGCATGCCTTAGCTATAATAATTTGTATTTCCGCACAGCACTGGGAGACTGTACAGACCCAAATGGGCATGCAGGCATAATCTTCTTTAAACTGAGCTGTATTGTTGTTATAGTGAAATGACGGTCTCAGTATCTGTGGACATGCAGGTGTTCAGCAAATGGGCCCCAGCATATCATTAAGGGACAGCACGTCTCTCCCGTGATTTGGAAAAATGGTCAGCATCATCCTCCATCACAGATTGTGACCACAGCAGCTTACAGGATAGCATCCTGCCTGAATCTACCATCCGTGTCTTTTTCTACTCCAGCTAGGTCTCAAAACCCTCTTTCATTTCTGGGTGTGAGGTACCCTAATAATCACAGATAAACACAAACCTTCTCTTACAGCTTCCTCTCCCTCCTTCAATATCACACTCATTTTTCACCTTTGACTCCACATCCAGTCTCTTATTATAAACAAGCACTCTGTCAATGTGGCTATTATCGCCTCGTCTCCTAGGCTAGATTACCTTTGGCACTCCAGTTTTACTATTACTGCCACTGGAAAGACAGGGAGTGAAAGAGAGTGTCTGTAGACAGTATGAGAGGCTTTCAGATCTTTCTCTTTCAGAAAAACCAATCTGAAGTGCAATGTGTGTGCTATATGCTTCCTTGTATTTTATTTTTGCCTGCAAAATAATCTTCTAGTCACTAAAGCTCCTGAAAATGGGGCTTCACGCCACAATGTAAAGAAAAAAAAAACATTCTGTATCTTTCTTGTAATAACAGACTATGCTATCAAATGTTTATAAAAAAGAAATACATTGTGAGGTATCAAAGTATTTCTGAACAACCTGAAGCATTATTAACAAGAACAACACGACATGTGGTTAATTCTTCCATGTAAAGGATTCTGACATCAAAGAGCCCTCATAGCAGGGGTTTACCAGAGCCGTACATCTCTGGTACAAAGATAGTCAACATGTAACCCACCAACACCGGGAAACACCTCATACCAATAAGCTTGCCACCTATCTCAGTGGGTGAGGAGTAAATCAGCTGCCAGGGAAGATAACATGAAGTATGTTTTTTTCCTAATTTCAAAGTATAATCCTGCTGCTGAACAGTACGAGCTCCCCCATCAAGAGTCAGAACTAGATGTGAATTATTGATTAGATACATCATGTTTTTACTAAACCTTTATAAAGACCTGGCCTCATGGAGTCCTTTGTGTTTTTGGTGTGTGTGTGTGTGTTTTTTTAGCATTATTTAATGAGACAAAACTGTATCAGGGGCATCTATTTGCTCTTTACCAAAATACGCCCAGGTCTTCTCAGATAAGGGACTACTTGCAATCAATACAACACTCGCACATTTTCATCCAGACATAATTAAATGTCGCCTCCTGAAAAAAATTGCCCTCTTTAAGAAGTTGGGCTAATAAGGGACACACTAATGTTGAGAAAACACGGCTAGAAAACACAACCCCCAGAGCGGATCCTGGACAATTTCATCATAAATTACTTCCCTGCACAAAGTTCATCCATGAGTCACCCAGGAGAGCCTGCTGCATGATGGTAAAGGATGGCTTTTCGGAGAACAAACTGGCTAGAGGTGAAAGTTGGAACAGAAGCACTTTGTACGATGCATACACTGCTCTAAGAAGCAACAACAGCAGACAGGACGAGACAAATGCATGTAATTATTGAGCAATCTGAATAGTGAGCTTTACGGCTGGTGAGGAGAGAAAGCAAGCATGGCCACCGCTTCAGCCTCTTGGCTCTTCAGGCCAAACTCTCTGGCAAGTCTGTAATTGCGGAAATGAAGAAAGATGGAGCCATTCAATGAAAGGCCTCTGCTTTGGATTAAAATGCATGAACAGCTGTTGCTATTATGCATGGTTCTTTGGGTTTGCTGGTGCAGGGCGCTTCTTCAGCAAAGCCTACAGCCTTGTATAATACATTAACATCTGCAAAGTAGCACACGAGGCATGTCAAAACCACAGAGAGCTATAGAATTAAAAGGTCATCATAGTTTTGTATTTCTTGATCATTAAAATCATTTCAGCCGTGAAAAACTGTGTATGAATTCCTTTTCAGATTGACTGACTTGATTGACAAAAGACTGAACATGTGATACACAACGACACGAAATCTTCTATTGCTGCTGAACCACGAACAATAAATATCTGGGAAGAGCAAAACTAAATAGCCACCAAGAAACCCACAAAATAGCATTGTGATAACACTGCAATAACAATTTCCTCTTGTTGGCACAGAACATAGGTATAGAATAGCCTCCAGCAATAATATCCAAGCCTGTACTCTAATTACTCTCCTAACTCCTGTCTGCCACCAACCCTCCCTTATCATTAAACAAGTGTAGAACATTCAATAGCAATCTGACCCAATGTTATATGCATCACGCAAACAGTAGGGTACATTAAAGCTGACATGGTGATACAGTGCAGCTTTTACATTTCATATTTTATAAGAGAAGATTATGTTCTATTTTCAGACATACCAGATGTTGGCTGATGTCACAGTGGTGATTTTCATTAGGTTCTTGCTGAACTGTTTGAAATGCTTGTGGTAGTAGCCAATGTATTCTGAATTACTGTTAATTTCTGCTATAGTGGAAGCCATTTTTCAAAGCAGTGGAAAATTAGTGTTTTGGTTGAGTTGTCCTCATTTGTTTTATGAATGTTGATATCCGGTTTTCTTCAATGGTTCCTATTACTTCTTGCTACAGTACTTGTGTTGTACTTGTGGACAATGAACATGTTGGCTGCCTTTATTGAATTCTTAAATTGATGAGATACCAAAGAGTTTCTTATAACAAGACACTGCAAAGCCAAGCTGATACCGGTCTGTGATAAGGTCTAATGTCAGAGCTATATTAATTGGAGAGGAGTCCAATTTGGTTTCTACAAAGTTAAATAACCCAAGATCAGCTTCACACATTTTTAAAATATAAGGCAGGCCCATACATACATTATGATATAATACATAATAAAGTAAAAAGAAGCGTTTTCAGTCCCGCTGTGCGGAAGACAATAAATCCTTTTATCTACTGACAACTAAAAAATGAAAGTCTGCTAAAAATACTGCATTAAATAAGACATGCAGTGTGTTCATCAATGACAATCAGACATGAGAATATACAAGATATACTTCAAGCTGTGGACTGGTGTGCTCTCTCTATGCCTTTTCATATTTGTTTAGTGATTCCATGTAGCTCAAACCTTAAATATTTTTTATCTGTAGAGCCCGTGGGGAAAAGTAGCTGTATTTGAAGAAGTGCAAAAATTAAATTCATGTCATCATAGACATCACTGCGGTGCCTGCCTGAAAAAGGAAGAAGCCTGAAGAATTAAGGTTAAGCTTCAAAATCAATACAATCATAGGTAAGTGTTTTTCTTTTCTTTCAGGGGAGATTACCAGAGTTCTCCAGATGGTTATCCATTTTCCATTATGGTGAAACTGTAAACAGGATGATTAAAAGGAGTGAAATTGAATAAAATCAGTGGAAACTGCTGGCGGGTACAAGATGATTATTTGTCTTTTATGATCCTCAAGTAGGGGTATTTTAGGAGTGAGTGGATTTTGTGATCTCCACAGATTTAGATGTTGACTTCAGACATCCGAAAGTCTAAAATTACTGTATTAAAGTTTGAATTAAAAATGTATGAAGTTCCTGAGTGTTCCTCAACAATTATACCAATTGCCTTTGCTTAAAAAACAAATACGTAATTATAGAGATTCCCTTCCTGTAACCTATAATTCAGGGTAATCAAAGCACTTGTCAAAAAAAGCCCCAGTGTGCCTCACTGCTATAAAATCATTACCCCTCTGTAACTCAGAGTAAGCAAACAAAGAGAAACAGGCCACTGGGGCCAGAGCCTGTGATAGCCAGCGTGGAATCCTCTCCGGTGATTTATCTGACGGGGGCCCTGACAACTTTCTTGCAGAATCCCAAAGTGTGCTATCTACTAATTGAGCCTGTGTCAGCGGTGGGGAGATTAAGCGTCCGCAGCTGCCCACTGAAACGTCTTCCCCAGGCCCAGCTGTGAGGCACAAATCAAAGGCTCCGGCGCTGAGACGAACCGGCACAATGCAGAGCCCACCTCCACACAAACACAAAGCTCAGCACTAATGTCCTGCCATGATTACTTGTTTGGTAAATTTCTCAGGTACTATGCGTGATCATATCTTAAACTTCACTGATGATTAAGGTAGATTCTACTGCACTTTGCTGATGTACTAGAATATTTGCTATACTTAAAGAGCTACACCAACCACAACTGCAGTACCTCAGCTCTGTTCCTCTATGGGTCAAACAATGCATCAACACTGGACTTTACTGATAAACATGCCTATGATCTGCCTCTTGACTCCTTGTCCTTCATAAATGGTCTTGCAGTGCTTTTTTCCCCCAGGCTCTGTTGTAGTAAAAAAGCCTCTAGTGGACCTCTGGGCTCACTCTCAGCTCCCCACATTCTCAGTTAAAGACCCAGCGTCCTCCCACTGCCTCTACTTGTAAAAGCCCTGTGTGGTCGCAGCGCTTAACTAGTGGCCACGGCCTGGCTCCACCATGTGAAGCTCCTTGCTGCAGAGCCAAGGATTAACAGAAATGGGTCTTTTATAATTATACTGTCATGATTCCAGGCCTTTCCTGCTGGTCCTTTTAATTAAGTAGATAATTTTCCTCTGGGGAAGACCAGCTTTAACATACTTACCGGCGATTTCAAAAGGAGACTTTTCTCATAACTGTGGCAAAGATCTTCTTAAATATTCTTCTTAAAAACTGTTATTTGCTATTAATACACAACATCACATTTGTGGGTACACTAGGACCACATGTGATAAACAAACATTCACTGGTGGGGACGTGTTATGTGACCGTTGAAGCATTTTCTTTGCTTCCCCCCAACTGAGTGATGATTGTAAAAGCTGCCCTATCTCTAAGGGATGGGGGTGAATCTTGGAGGATAATATGGTGTTCTGTCACTCACGCCTGTGTGAGTGACAGTGACACATCTAATAATGAGGGAAATGCCTGGTCACCCTCCCATTCAACCATTTCACTGAAGGGAGCTATCTCTGCTATCCTGTGGGCTGTCACGCAGCATCCACCTTGCTCTGGGGAGGTTTTATAATTCAAATGGAACATTATAATGGCCCATACAGTGACAGCATTTAGATAGCTGCTGTTCATATTTCGGCTTACTGCCCAATAATTTAAAATCCCGACCGAATGCAGCCCAAAACGGTTTTATGATGTACACTGGAAAGAACAGAAACACTAGTGGATATGGTCATTTGGAGACAAAAGTTATTCTCCAAGCCATTTTGTGGAAAAGAAAAAAGAATAAAGCATGATGAGTCGACATAATTTCAGATTTTCCACTCAGCTTGAGTACAAACACTTACATAATATCAATCTAGGGAGAAGATAAAATAATAAAATACATAACGCTTCAGTGTCAAACCTTTATGGTCTTGGGATTGCAGGAGAGTTATTGCTGCATTTAAACATGACACACTTTACTGAAAAAAAACCCCATCATACCACTTTCTGTATCACAAACTGGCAGAGCTAGATATCAGTTTTTGAGGCTGTGATGGAAGCCATTGACCTTCCAGAGATGATATGTGGACTTACAATGCAGTGCACTGTCACCTCGGAGAATATTAGTTATCAATTCTGTCTTTAAATCTCTCAGGTCAGCATATATGTCATCGAAGCAGTGGAGCAGCAGTGATGGATGTTAAAAGAATAGCTGGCTACATTCTTTGTTTTGGAGCTAATCTGATGATTTTCTAACAGCCTCTTAAGCAGGTTATGATCCATTTTTCATGTCATTATACTAAGGCAGGATATATTAAATCCATTTATGGCATAATTGCTGATTCTATTAAATAAGAGATTATGATATTATTAAAATAAGATTATTTTGCATATCAAAGCTGATTGTACCTTAAAAATAAGATACGGGCAAGGGATGGAAAAACAGGAAAGTGAAAACACAGATAAGCTCAGTGTGGGTACAGACGTGTTGTTTCATAACATTTTTTTGTAATAATAATGCGATAAGCCATATGTTTGTTTGTAAAGTTGCCACAGTGAAGCCATTTTTGGTCACAAGATCTCTGAATTGGTAATCCAATTCAAGTTTGCCGATTACTCAATGTATGTCTGGGGGACATAAAAGGTGGTTTTGGTGCTATTTAGATTTGGCAGTGAAGTACAATCTGTATCCAAATGCACTGCTTGGCCAATGATCAACGCATGATCATCTCTGTGCATTGCCATCTGATATTTTCCTCTTGCTGCTGTGGCAATGTGATCTGATGCCCGAATTGGACTTGAGCTTAACTGAAACTTGGGCAGGTGCGTGGTGAGAAGAAAGAGGTAACATTGACAGATGAGGTGAGGTGGACACATGGAACAAGTCCAGCCTGTTCTTACCTTGAAAGCATTACGTAACATTACTTACATTTTTCATTGTAGGAAACATACACACAAAAACAAGAGCCGGGGAGACAAAATAGTGCTGGGTTTTATTTGTACACAGTGGCTGAGTTCAGAATAAGTCACAATATTTTCTGCACAAGGACAAACACACTGCACAAGACTGAGTTTACACCTGGCAGGGATCCTAGTGCAACATAAACTAGGCAACCTCTGGAAGAGATCTAACAGACTGAATAATATTTAGATCGCACAGGCTTTACACCTTGCATGAACATGTTAATGTTTCCTTCTGCAGATAATGCATCATTCATACTGAAGATAATACAAAGATGTGAAACTTCAACACTCTAAGCATCACATTTGAAAAGACAATGAAGTAATGTCTTCTGCTATAGTATATAAACTCCTGACACGTTTTCACTCGAAATCCATGATGGTCCTCTGTAGCTTTAGTGTTCTTCTTAGTGCAAAGGCAAAGAGCCTTGCCCTATCCTGGAATTTAACATTAATAGAGAAAGGGGCAACCACAAAGTTGGCCAGCACAGAGACCTGGCACAACCTTGGTAAACACCGATCAGACTGGAAGTGCCAGCTCAGTTCACAGACAGAGACCAGAGGTTTGGCTCTTCTCTCCCTCTCGCTCTGGGGATACTAGTTTGACTGCAACTGTGACTCACAATGTAGCGTAATATTCAAGGATAAATTGAAGACAATTAGTTTATAAAACTGTTGTTCAAACAAAATACAAAAAAAAGTTACTATTGACATTAAGGTTCCTGTAATTTAGTTAGGCACAGGATTTTTTTCTCATCCATATCCATTAAGTGGTGTTTTTTTTTTTTTGGCTTGTTACAACTGAAAATAGGTGGAAAGTGCAGCTGAGGGGAGGATTAATACAAATTAGGCAGCATGGAGGTGAGTTGCCTGCTTTTAAAGGGAACAGCAGGGTGTAATTTGATTGGTCATAATTGATGCCAGCACGACAACCACCTGAGATCCAACCTCTCATTCAACAGCACTGTGGGTGCACCTGGACTACACGAACACAATGTATAATAATGTACTGGTCATGTTCAAATGAGCTTGCACTACGAGATCCTGCCACTTGGATGCACAAAACGGAACCTTCCAAACACTATGAGGGGATGGCCAAATTTAACGCTACTCATCATGTGGCAATGCATCTTTGAGCGATCTCATGAAAGGCCATATGAAGTACAACATGAACAAAAAGGGAGAAATGCTAGGTCCTTAACAAACCATTCTTGGATGGGCACATATTTAGAACCCTGATCCCCTGCAAGGACATTAAAGGTGGAAGTGCTTGCACTTTTCCACACATCATGATCTGTCTCAGGCTCACTCAATTCACCATGGCACAGACTCCAGAGATGTCAGCTGTAAAGTTAATTATTAGTCAGTGTGAATGAGAGCCCAACAATAGCGCTTTGCAGAAGCACCAGAATGCTGATATTAAGCGTCTCTGCTGCTATGTTGGGACTCGCCTTCTGGCAATCACAACCTATTCAAGGCAGTGTGCAAGACACTTGCTTTAGTCCTTGAAATAGGACAGAAAATAGACCTCATTTTTTACAAAGTTATGACTGAAAATTAGTGTTGTTTTTGTTACTGGGAGCAATTTCCAGTATTATATAGTGATATTTCAAAATATCCATTCTGAAAAAAACAAGAATAGAAAATGTGAAAGTAAAAATCTTTTAGCATAAGCAGCAAGGTCTTTAGCTGCAGTAGCAGTAAACAGTAAGGAAATGCAAGCACAAACTCTCCTTTAAGCTGGCAGTGCCATATTGAAAATCATATTAAAAATTTAAATATCCAAAAATAGACTGTACCAGAGTTTCCACATGTCTGAAATAAACCATTGCAGATGCTGGTAGGATCAAAACATCCATTATGTTGTTTTCTAGCTTATTCAATC
Organism: Protonibea diacanthus; assembly: GCA_028641955.1. Classification (NCBI taxonomy): domain Eukaryota; kingdom Metazoa; phylum Chordata; class Actinopteri; family Sciaenidae; genus Protonibea; species Protonibea diacanthus. Next base: position 16,535,540 of record CM053989.1, read on the forward strand.
TGTACACTCATACATTAGGTTACTTATCACTGCCTGTACATGGGCACATTTACGCCGCTGTAAATATGATTAGCACAATATAATCTTGGCATACAAAACAACATCCACAAAGGATCTCTACAAGCGACTTTCCATAGTTACATCACATGGCTACATCACAGATAAACAGTGTGCAGGGTCATGCAGTAAGAATAGACATCAGTTGTGCACATGTGAACTCAGCGGGTTATCTTTCTGGCATTAAATTTAATGTCAGATCCAATTAAAGCAGCAGTATGTAGGGAGGGAACATACTGTATGCTCAATAGCTGCTGAACACCAGCACATATACATATCTAAAAAAAAATAAATAAATAAAAGTCAATTATAACATTCCTAAAGGTTTTGCAAAAAAAAAAACAAGGATTTAACCACCCAGACAAATCATTTACAATATCAGACTAATATCTCACCCCGCCTATCTAATTACTGAAATGAAGAGTAAGGCAAAGAACTAATCAATTTGTAAAAACATATTTAATGATTGTTCGATAAGGATACATTAGAGATATAGTGGTGTTAATATTCCTGTTTCTTGCACTATATTTTCTTGTAAGAACTTGTAAGTGAAAAAGACCATTTAACAAATAGCTCTTTCAAGTTCTCTACTCAAAGATGACAGCATGCTTTGTCAATAGTGCTCAAAATACAAATAAAACATTTTAAATGTCAACACCTTTTAGTTGTCTAATGTGCCAGCTTTTTCCTCTTCAAACAAATGAGAGGCCAGCAGTCCTCATTACTACAAATACGTACTAATAAAATGTCTATTTGAGCAAGATGAAGAAAATCTATTTACCAATACACCCAAATGTGTTTTAAAGATTCAGAATAGTTCAATTTAAATCCTAACATTGATGTTTGGGGTTGGCTGTATTTCACCGTTGTGAAACTAGGGCAGATATTGTTTCTACCTTTCATCCAGAACCTACCTCCTGCAGAGAACAAAACTGGGCAGCATTTTCAGAATTTTATTTCTATTTTAGAGCAGGTTCTCTTTAAGCGTGCGTGTCAAAAGCATCATATAAATTGTCTAATTACATCCTTAGAATTAAGTGTAGTGGGAAACACAGCAGCTGCTCCACAGTAGTTCCATATCAGAAGACAGATGATATAAAGTGAAGTTGGAAACTGCTCTGTTAATAACTGTAATATACAGTATAATGTGTACCATGCACAGACAAATGAACATTGTATTGAAACCAAAAACCAAATGACCACACTTTTGTTTTACTGTAGATCAACTATAGATACTGTAGATCCCACCATGCATTCTCTAGGTCTCTTGGGATACATCCCTACCTGCCCTCTACACCTCCTCAGCTGGCCTCCTCAATCCCTATGGCCCATGTGAGTGCAATGAGTGCATTAACTTTCAGATCTGTAACCCCTAGCTGTGGAAAGCCTACTCCACACAAACTAAACCTCAAGAAGTCAGCCAAAAAAATACATCTATTCATCACAACCTATAAATAATATTTTTTTTGTTTCTCTCTCCCACACTCCGTTGTTTTTGTCTTGATGTTCATAGTATTACTGCTTTTGTCCAACTATGTAAGCTGCTCTTGTGTCTTCACAGAGGTGGATAAAATGTAATCATTTTAATTTCTCCGTATGTTACTTTTATATATAGTACAAGTTACAGTAGAAGTGGGAGTAGTATATCAAAACAAGTTGCATTATGAGTTTATAGCCAGCCAATGTCATCCTCCATAGGAAGTTATGAGGGGAACTCTGGGCGAGTTACAGCCAAATGGTTACTGTGGAGACAAAAAGCCAAACTGAAGAGAATAAATGTCACCGGCTGGTCAGCGGTCCATTTACCAGTGAGATACCATAAGTGATGCACTTCATTTAAGGCTGCCTCAAATGTTTGCCTGGTGGCCAGGTGTACTGGCACTCCTGTATTAATGAAAGGGTTAGCAACACAGCAACACACTGGGCCTCTAGCCAGGGATTATTCTGGGTTTAAGACAGCGACAGCCTGGAAAGCTAGCCAGGTCCTTTCCAAGTCTGTGCAATCTGCAATTCAAATCAATCAACAGTGTGTGGCCGGTGCAGCAGCACTGCAGAGCAGCCTGACTGTGAGCAGTCAGTGTTGAAATGATCTCTTTTTTCCTGAGTAGCCATCCTTCTCTGTCAGGTGCCATGACCATCTCATCTCCATTGCTCTAATTAGATGGGGATCCCCAGAGCTGGCAGTATGATGGAGGATAGGACCACCAATGTACCAGTTCATCTCAAATTATAGACCGTGATTTCTTCTTTTGCTTTTTGTAGTTTTTTGCTACAACATACATTGTAATCAATACTGAATATGGTCTATACTGCAAAGTCAGCATCACTGAAAGTACTTTCTTTACCCTATATGTAATGATAACGTAGGAACAGATGAACACATCCATTACATTACATGTCCATAACGGAGCAGATTTTGCCACTCTTGCTTGGTGATGTTAGTTAAATCTTATTAGATTTATAGCTAGTATATTTAATGCATCTGAACCATTGCTGATAAGTGATAATGTATATAAAATGATAATATCTAGTCGAGCATTCTATCAATATGTGGAATCACTGACTAAGTCACAAGTATTTATAATGTGTGTAATCAGAATATAAACAAATATTTTCCATATGTCGCTCAACAGAGCAGACCATTTTTACAGAAACTGCCTATGGTGCAGCAGAGGAGTGCAGAGCCTAACCAACAAATGCTTAAATCCAGCATTTGGCTTTTCAAGACAGAACAATGTTGATATTTTGACTCTTCAAAATGTGAACTTTATGTTCTTTGGAAAATATAGCCTTTCACTAACATCTCATTCATTGCATCATGGGGGGTTATGTGCGTCTGCCACTCAAATAATACGCACAGCATCACAACAGGGTTGAAACACCTGCCACTGTACCCCCCACTTCAATATTTTTATCCTGAGAAATAATGTGCATATCCTTCCCCATCTCAGCAGAGCAAAAGATGAGCCAGGCATCCTGGTTACAGGCTAAATGGTAATCATTCCTATTTCCATTCACACTGCATTTACTAAAACCAGGTATGAGTCGAGCGATTCATTTCTCCTTTTCTCCTATCTGTCTCTCAGATCATTTCTGCTGAAGCCTGGCAGAGGGGAAATGAAGGAATGGAGCAAAGCAGATGATCAAATCCAGGGGTGGTTCTTGTGTCGTTTCACTAAGTAGTAGATTTATCCTCGTCCTGTTGCTATGGTTGCATTGCAGGGGGAAAAAATGGAAGGCAAAGTGTGAATCCCTTCATTGATCACTTGGTTATACTTTCATCATATCTGGTGGTTAAGGTGAAAAGTGTTATTGGATTGGTGGCCTCACAACAAGCTAGATTAAAAGGTTCAATAAAAATGGTGTCATCAAGGGTGAGAGTCTCAACTTCCCATGTGCTCATAAGGGCTGAAATGTTATTCACCGCAATAAAGCATACACAAGAGAAGACAACAAAAAAAAGAAGAAAAGGGGAAAAAAAACATTTAGTAACCTATTTATTAAATAAATGTAATATTGGAGTGTATTTGTGACAAGACTGGAGGGCAGGCGTAATGAATGGGTTCTCTGAAGTCATTTAGAACAGATAAAAACTAGTTTAGTTTAATTAGATTTTCAAATGGGTGGGGGTGTTGTCCCAGTTCTGAAACAGAACAGCCTTTGTGAAGTTGCATTTAAAAGCTTGGGTGCATAGGCTACTCTAAAATACATGGTAATTGTGCATTTTAATAAGCTTGAGAAGTGTGAGGCAAAACAAGCTAAAACCCATCTGCATGAACAATGAGATACAGCAGTCACATCTTTTCTAATGTTATGCTGCAATCACTATTCCTTGCACCTTATAGTATAGTAAGAATTAAGGTTATTTATTCATAGTTAGTATGTCAAAGAATGCCAAGCTGGACATTTATTTAGGAACTGACAGACATTTGGGGGATGTACACAGATTCAATGTCATAATATATAATTATTAGAAATCCATAAATCTGACGTATTTTTGCATTCTTGTTTCTTGAAAACGATTGAGCTAAGCGGTGATGACAGACTATGCTTCCTGTTTGTGTGTTGTTGTTGTTTTAAATCCCAATATGTGCTCCAGTGAGGGATAACAGGCTACAATAACAGGATGTGCCTCCCCTATGGCCTGTAAATCGAGTGGATGATTGGAAATCACTCCAAAGTGATGCCAGACAACCCCCTCACCTGCGCTGAATAAGGTATTGCAGCCAGGATATGGAATCTAATAGTAGGCTAAAGGCACACCAAATAGATAGTGTGTACTCATATTTTGCTGTCCACCCCAATTCAAGCTCACTTTTTCCAAGTACCCAAATCTACAAGCCTTTACGTCAGGGCTGACAACACGACTGCTGGTCGAGATGAGAAAACAGCTGCGTCATTGTGTGTCACTGAGAGGACACTTAGCTGAGCTACATGCCAATCAATGAATACAATTAATGTTCCAATGAACACCAGGCACAGATTCAACGTCTGATGCTTTAATTGGATAGAAGTAAAGAGGGAGAGAGGATGACCCTTTCATTGACCTTTATCAATGGAGCCATGCCTGGAGCACAACCTTATGAATGACCCTGGTGTCAGAGGTTGATCAGGACAACCCTGCTTAACCCCTGGACACATCAGCCCATGAGGCCATTTAGCATCATTTGAAATCACGTGTCAAACGACTGCTAGCATCTGGCAAGCATTTTTTTCAATAAAATTTCAAATGAGAGAAAAAATTAGCCATGACAAGTAGATTAGGTGGTTCTCCACTCACAAGGGTATTCTGAAAAACTCAAAGTCTGGTAGCCTAAAACTCACACAATCTGGAGAGGTAGGATGAAAAATAAAAAGCACTGGTGCATGCAAACAAGAATTTTCATTCACATATCTGATCTAATTGCAAAATTAAAGTAATGTTTGTAAAAATGTCCAGATCTAGTCACAGCACTTCTGTGAATGTTCTAGCAACATTTCATGCAATTATGAAGTTTTATTTCTTTTAGAAATTGAACAATGCAGCTGAACCTGGCTACTATTATCTAATTAACTGAGTTTTCAAATACTAAATTATCGTTTCATGTAGCTCAGTAACTAAAGCATGACAATAAAACACTAATATCTACAACTTCAGATCATACATAACTAATGCAATTAAAGTTCTATTACAGTCTTTAAGTCTCAGATTTTTCCATTGATGGAGAAAACCCCTGAGGTCTACAGAGAGGAATATGCTCCACAGTACTGTAAAGAAGCTCTAAACTAAAACATAACAGTGAACACGTTAACACAACATTTTAGATATCCTGTTCATAGTTTTGTTATATTCAACAGATACAAGCTGTAAAGCAGTAGATGCCCTACCACAGAATACATTGGAATGAATCAGAATTAAATGTCTACTATTGAGTGACCAGTAAATATAACAATATCAGACATAGTGCTAGCCTTAAGTCTAAGGTTTTTCATTTGAATGACTTTGCTAATGAATGAGAGAGAAAGTTAAGTTGGTAATCTTCACTAACCTAGCCAATTGCCTTTATGGGAAACAAGAGGTCTTTGGGTTTTAACAGCAAAAGAGAGAGTAATTACATGCACAAAGTCAGAATGGCCTCAGAAAGTTTCGGGTTGACTTAGCAGGTGCTAATGGGATGTTTGAGAGCTTAGGCTTTGTGAAGTGGAAGCAACCCTCACAGACAGTGAGCTGACTGGAGCACGAAAAGACACCCAGCCACTCACTGATGCTGCGACTGACACGAGCTGACAGTCAGCTACAGACAGGTCACTCAGCCTGCTGAACAAAACACTCCTCAGGAAGAAAAATGGAAAACACATGCGACTGGCCAAAAAGACAGCTAATTTTTTTTTTTTTTTTTTTTTTTTTAGACGACGAGACGAGAGACGAGGCTTGCATGTCACATCCTCCTGTGACAGAGACAGAAGAAAGCTACATTTCTTTTGTGCTACAGATGTAATTTCAGAGTTGTTAATTACTATCCAGAGAACTGAAATCCATGCCAGCATGTGGGTAATATCTGGTGATTTATTTCAGTTGCAGGATATGGCACAAGTAACTGAGTGCCATTGTAGGTTTTTGACAGGATACGATGGAAAAAAAAAAGTGTTCAATCAAACTGTGCACAGGCCTATCAAAGGAAATGAATCATTTCTGACGTCTAGGGCCTCTACCCTGTTTCTGGTGTGTTGATATGTCCAGATATGGTATTCTCTGTAGTGTTTTCATTATTCAGCCCACCGTGAGCTGCCATGACTCATGGTGTCTCTCTGTGTACTTGAACACAGATTTTTTTAAGTCATCCTGTGGTCAATCAATACTGTAAGTAAAAGCTAGTCCAGATATAGTGAAAAAATGTTATTTCTAGAATGCAGAGTGATGATGGCTTGCAATATCTGCTTGTCACAGGCTTTTTGCAGAAGTGTTGTATAAGAAAACAGGGATAAACAGGTTCTGTAAGCTGCTAACAAGCTGTTGCTGTGGCCATTATGCATTGAGTATGCCATGTGTTTCTCTAACAGAGGAAACCTGAGTGCTTAGATGAAGGAACAAATTGCCTGTATCAATATGCATAAAGCACAGCGAAAGGGAGAATGGCGATGTTAATTATTTACTGAGGAAAATGTTGCCCTGTTGCTTTCACTGACAGGTCAGACTTCAAATGTTGAGACACTTAACGTATGCTGCTGAAAAAAACATTAGCGCCTCATCCCTGCAGCTCAATTAAAACCCGAGTGTAACAACATCCTTACTTTGGACAGGAGGCATCTAAGATTGTTTTTTGTAACACACATCATCACATGAGCTGAATAGGACACGCCAGATGTTGCCAATTTTCAGTAAGCTATGTAGTCATGCTGGCATTAATATTGAGCTCATAAAACCTATGTGCACATAAAGGCTTGAAAGCACTGGAAAGCACCTTTTTTAGCCTGGCAGGCTGCAGTCTCAAGGTTAGACAAGCAGCACTGTCACATTCCTGACTATCCGAAAGAGGCCAGCAGAGTGCCTGAAATCAAAATCAAAACCAAAAAAAAATCTGTTTTTGTGAAGCTATATTTACTGAGCACAATCCTCAGAAAAATACATGGACGAATAAAGCTTTGACCTGAAATAACTGTGCAATAACTTGTGTTTTGACCACTATGCCACTCAGCAACAAGTTGATATAAAATCACCTTTAAGATGATATGACATGCTAGCAAAGTTACAGTTTACAGATCCAGCGGTTAGCAGGAACAATATTGTCCAGTCGGATTTGCGTTTCCTGTCTAATATTCAGTTTCTCTGTTTTTGGTCTCCACCAACTCCTGAGGGAAATATCTGGCTATTTAGCTGCTCCACTATATTCACAAGTTGGTCTTGATGCCTGGTGGTTGGTGCTGAGCAGGTAGTGTATGGTTGGTTTTTAGTGCTTTCTCAAAAACAACAAAAAATAATGCTATGAGAACGGTGAGACTGAACTAAAACATTAAAGTTGCAAATAAGACAGCTTAAAGATGACCTGGAACTCATTACAGAGTGAGTGAGTTGCAGATTTAGGTAATTCTCCATAGGTCCATCATTATAAACTACCCGCTGGTAAACATGAATTTATGAATTCACAAAAAACTGTGGCAGGAGTTCAAGTTAAGAGGTAGATCAGGTTCAATGTTTTCACAAATAGAAAAAACTTTTTTTTTTGTTACTTCTGTTTGGTGAAAAACATCTAAGCTGACATACAGTTTGAAATTGTTAGCTCCAGAATCACAGGCAATGTCTCTTACATCAAACCACCCTCGCATACCTCCCTCCCCAGTTTCTGCTATCTGACTGGCTGTTGTTGAAATTTTTGTGAAAGATTTAGAAAGACATGGTGTAATGGTTTTTGTATTGCTTCCTGCAAATTGCCATGTGTTGAGGTTGAATTGCATAGTTTTTGTCTATTTCTTTTTTCACTCTGTTGTAACACAGTGTGTGTGCCCAAACTTGTTCCAATAAATAGCCTCCTCCACCCTGCAGGAGAGGAGAAATCATTTATTTTATAGATTTCCTGCTTTACCATCAAGGATTACCCTCTTAACCTTAGCCTCTTGCTTCCTTATTGGCTTAGCTATTGATTGCCCTCCATCCACTCTTCTGCCTTCAAGGTGACCCATAACTAATAAACACTGCTGGAAAAGTGTGCCATGCAGCAGCCTAACAATACGCCTGTGTTTGTTTCTCTCCTCGTCTATGTTTATGCTTACATTATTGAACATTCATCACGCTGCGGGGATATCCTTCATTTGCTGTGCCAAACAAAGGATGAATGATTTATGAAAATGAGTGTGGTCAACATGAGCAACAGGCAATCCATTTTTAAGGTCCTCTGGTATGTCAGAAACTATAAACAACTATGTCAGATTAAAGTTTCCACTAACTAATTTTAGTGCAAAGGGATTGACAACAGCATGGCTGGTTTAAGTGATCGTATGCTCTGTTTCCCTCCCTTTGCTTCTTAAGAGGGTCACACTGAGGAGTGTCATGAAGAGGGAACATCTGTGTCTAAAGTGTTCCCCCATTATGCAACCATTGTGAAGGATCCGCACCTGAGCAAACAAAGAGCTTCCATTATGCCATATTCACCAAAATCTCTACAGCACCTTTACACGCTGAGAGTGTCAGAATGAGAGAAGGGAAGAGGGTGAAAGAAGAAAGGGAAATATTGTATGGGAGCTCTAAATGTTTCAGTCTAGTGTGCTTCTTTAGCAAAACTAACAATGGCCATTAGTTACAAGAAACCTTTGCTCGCTGTCAATTCTGCCGAAATGCCTTCCTCGTAAATGGCTCTTAAAGCGGAGAGTAAGGAAGACATAGCTGTTTGTGTTGTTTTGTACAACTCTACAGATTCTCCCTTTTAAAATGAGTGCTTGACCTGCTTCCACACATTGGAGTGTCCTTTCCAGAGTAATGGAATTTTGCATAATGCCATTACTAAGCTGAAAGCATGAAATCGCTCTGCTTCAGTCCAGTTTTACAGAGGCAGAAAAAAAAAGCGTGTGCATGTGCGTGCGTGTGTGTGTGTAAGAGCACACATGGGGGATGGGGGTGGAGTGGGCAAGTAAGATGGTCTAGCAAAAACAGATTCCCCAATTTCATCTTCTCTGACTACACAGATTAGTTAATGAGACAGAAGGGAAAGTCACAGATTTTTTTGGGAATTACCCAGTCTAAGCAAAGTAAAAGAAAAATCTTTTTTTTTTATGAATTGTTTATTTGTAAGCCAAGATAGTTTGGCAGGTCACAGATAACTGCAGAGTTGTTCATGAGCCAACGCTTGTAGCTAACAGATGACTGCTAGAAGGATCTAAGAATATCAACCAGGGTAGTTGTCCTTATCAGGCGCTGGTTGAACGCTGGCTGTCAGTTAAAAGAGTGATTCCACAGTGTTCTGTCTTTCCCCAAACACACCACAGGGAGCCTGAGAGGAGACCCTGACCTCACCCCTCACTGGCCCTCTGTGCCCTGGACTGGGATATCTCAGACCAGCTGCAACATTGATCTTCTAGGCTAAAATTTCAAGAGCTGAAAAACAATCTCCCTGTTGGCAAATGAATGGCATAGCATCCCGGCTCCGGGGTCATCAGTTCAGAGGGAGCCTGAAGGATGTGTAGATTGGTGGTGAAGGGCAGGAATGCCGAACAGGCAGAGGAGATAGAGATGTGTCCAGCAGGCCTTCACTAGGGAGATCTGATGGCTCTGTCTCTGACCAGGTGAAGAGGTTATCGTCACTCTCACGCCCTCTAACACAGCCTCGCTTTGCACACTCTATATATAGTAACTTGGGACAAGAGGGGTTGTCCTAAAACACTTTACACATCATAGCATACTGATGTGTTCTGACAAATACTGTATATTAGACTAAAAGTCCTACACCTTTTCAGTCAGTGTGTCCATAACAGAGCATGAAAAAACACAAAACATCACAGCTGACAGAAAGTCCCTTCAGTGCACTGATACTCCCATTTTAGTTTTAGAATCACTTTTAACAACGCTGCCCTTTAAATAATTCTTTTAGTTTCATTTGTTATTTAAAAATTTCATCAAGGCCAAAAACCACAAGTCTCCAACTTCAAGATTCAGTAAGGAATTACACTGGCTTTATAGAACTTCTTTTTTTCATCATCTCTCTAAGCTTTGTGCCCCTCTCTTGTCCTGCTCTATCTTAAAGTCCTGTCAAAATGATTACCCTGTCATTAAACGAGTAGTCTGAATTTGTTGCATAACATCTCTCCTTTTCACCAACTGGTAAAAAAAAAAAAAAAGGTCTGAAAAGATTTTGAAAACCGCTGTCCTTGGCCACTCATTTTTAAACCCAGTTTGATGTTATGTAAGTGCTTTGCAGCATTTTAATATCCTTGCGGTTCACCTATAAATAGGCCTACCATAATATTCCTTGGATCAGAGTCAAAACTTCTTAGATATATATCTCAGTAAGAAATGCACTAATTAAATAGAAGTGCAGCATGTTTGGCTTTCCATGTGCCTCTCCATATATTGGTACTGTAACATCACAATAAAGAAAATGTTTTGAAATACAGCAGATAACACATGTCCAATACATAAGGAGGAGCTGGTTAACTGCATATTTGGATATCTGTAATCTTGTTATCTCCAGGCATTTGCAATTCAGAATACTGTGCTAACTCCTCGTTCCAATCAAATTATGGAGGACTATTTGACAGTGATTTACTGCACCAGTACATGTGCATGTGTTCTTTTTGTTGTGATTGGGTGTACAATGGTGATGCTTAGTGAGAGGCTGCACATTTCACATAACAGCCTCCTGCATTATCGGACCAACTTCAATCAGAAAATGTTCATGACTGAAGGCTACTGTAAATTATACGACTTTTAACAGAATGGTTCAATGTTCCTTTTTAATATAAGTAGGTATGTGTTACTGACCCTTTTTTATTGATAAAACACAGATGGGCAGTCCTGTGTTAAGTAATATCTATATTAACTTGTCATGCACAAATGGCTAAAAGCACAAAAGGACAGCTAACAAAAACAAGTCTACAAAACAGTCTCATAGTCTTTCTGATGCTTTATTTTCCTCTCTGGGCTCACTAGCAAGCTTAAAAGTAACTGCAGCAAGTGGTAATGAACTGGTATGCTAAAAAATAAAGTTTTAAGACAGAGAGGTTTGAGAGGGGAATTGAGAATCTGGGATTAAAACTTTGTGTTTGTTGCCTCTGGCATGGCTGTTTGCTGGGTAATATTTGTGGGTGGGACATCAGCAAGAAATCATATCCTTGGCACTCCTTTCACTCCCACTGGTTGGTCAGGGCTCTTGTTCAGAGGGCAGAGGGATCTTGGGAGAATAGCGTGAACCTCTGGACGCAATATGCTCTTTTTGGTGAGGCGAAAGCAGCTGGCAGCACAATGTGCAGAGGACGAAAATGCGTGGTGGTCTACAAACTGCGCAAGCCAACAGTGGGAGTTGGTAGCAAAAAAAAAAACACAGCAGTCCTCTCCTTCTAATTTGTAAGGTAAAAATGGTGGGGAATACAAAACAAACCAAAACACCTCTGTTTTTATATGCGTATGCCTCCAGCTGCCTGCGAGATCAACCACAGGACTACCTCCATGAGCTTATGCTCATGCACTAATATAGCTACCAGACAGGGATCCATCGCCTAAAAACAAAACAACAACATTAGAAGTATATGCCCTGTGCAAGCAGTTCAGTTCAGTCGCTTTAGTATCTTACAAATAAAAATGTAGCACAGCATGCAGCCAGGTGATGTGAAAGATTTCTTTCCCATTGTTCGACTCATAATATAAGAGTAGGCTACTTGAGAGCTTGAAGAGCACTAAGATCTCATTTGTGGTGTCTGTCAATACAAATGAAGTGCACAGCAGTGAAGCCCTGCCAGCTGCAGTGGCTGTGAATTGTGGGTGAACCTTAGGTTAACGCATATGTATAGTGGGCTTTGTGCGTGCTGCGAAGATGTACCAATCAAAACAAAATTCCATTATTCAGAAGTGAAAAGTGTTTTTATGACTCTCACTTATCTAACATTGTGTTGTGATTTTCAGCATCAGGTCAGCATTCCAATCACAGCGCAGGGAGTCAACAATGCAAAACATAGGGTACGAAGGTTGATTATTTTGGACTGCTGACAGTATTTTAAATGCTCTTATTTCAGATCATTCTTTCGCACATTTCATAGCTATCCTTCTCTCAGTCCTACTCTCTCTCTAATGCTTTTTCTCAGCGTCTCCTTTCATTCTATTTCTCTTTGCTCCCCCTGAAAGACAGATCTGTGAAGCGAGAGAGTTCTCGTCTGAGGCTGTCTTATCGGCTGTCTCAACCCTGCAGAGAGAAATTCCTCGCCATTTGTTGAATACAAGTGTGATGGTGTGTGTTAGTGGCTCATCTGTGGCTGCACTTCCTCACCTGGCACTCATGTGATTAGATTTCATATCCCAGCCTGCAGCAGATAAACTCTATCTCCATCAGCCAGGCCCCTCAACATCAATCTGCCTTGCCGATGGCCTGTGTTGTGGTGGCAGTCTCATAAAACATTCTTTCCGCCATTCTTATGCATAATAATAAAAACATGGATGTTCTATGCAGCATGCCATTTTAGATTTAAAAAACAACATTTTATTATAATATGATGTGTGCCTGTTTCCCAAGGGAGACAATTACGTCCTCTTAAAGGGTGAGCACCCTGCTGGGCTACCCAAACGCACTTAGTGGTTCAGTGCCTGCCTCCTGCTGTAAGCCGGTCATGACAAGATGCGGGACTCTCTGCATGGAGCGCATCCACCATGTGGTTGGACATCAGAGTGGGAGGAAGGAGTAGAGCAGGACATAGCAGGCCTGTTTATTTATTGTTCGCCTCTCCTTTAACAGCTCGTGACCAGCTAGCTTTATTAAACTGGGCTTTGAGCGCACACATAGCAGCACTAAAACTTCCTGATGGCTGAGAGGGGATCAATTCGAGCTGCTGCCTGCAGGAATTACTGCAAAGTAATGGTACTATCACACAGGTAGGCCTCGCCTGTGTTAGGGGTTAAATGGACCATTTAAATTCTTTAATCAACTTCAGTATTAGCTGCATGAGGGGAGTGCTGCTGCTAACAGATATATGCAGGGGCAGACGTTTCCATGAATATCTAATAAGGAGTTAACATAAAGACCTTAACAAAATGGTGACTACGAAAAGACAAAAAAGATGTAGTCTGTATTAAATTGCAAGATTATCTTTTGGCAACACCAAACCTAGAACATGAAGATTTTTTTTTTTTTATCTTTAATGAATTCTTCTCCAAACACACTGCCAGTAGTTTGTATTTATTATATATATTTATAAAGGTGATATTTATTATTTGGTAAGAAACAGAACTATGGAGCTTCATTACAGAATATTGGGACTATTTACAGCAACAGAACTTACTCATTTTAGAGTGACATTATTTGGTCTGCCTCTTTATGATTCTAGACTGACTTACACCTCTTGCAGGGATACAATCTAAACAAAATAAGTAATACTACATGTGTGAATCTTCTGATGAATTCTACTGCATTTATTAAAAAGGTATTGTTGTATCAGTTTTGTGAATTAGAGGTGTCTTGCAATGCAGCGTTAATACAAGCTACAACCTTTAATCGCACCTTAACACCTTAAAAATAACTGTACAAACAAATTTTGCAAAGATTAATAAATCACTAATAATTGCAGGGCTGTTGCACTCCCTGTGTTTTTCTGTTACTGTCCTCTGTGTGTTATATTTTAGTCTTCTTCTCAGAAACCACTTACAACCACTTTTGCAAATTGCTGATAATTGCTAAATGGTTATTGCCAAACAAGATACAATGAGGGTATCTATCTAAAATTACTTTCCAAAACAACAAAACTTCCCCTATTTGGGCTTTTTTACGTGACAGCGTGAACAGATCTTATGATCAAATAAGCAGGTTTGTCAAGCAAGAATCTATTCATGGTTTATCCAAGTTAATCCCTCATGCCATAACCCTAAAAAGGTTTGTAATGTACGTCGATATTTTTAAATCACATTACCACTGAAAACAGGAAATCATCACATCGCTACAGTGTATGTAAATGCTTTGACTGCATCTTGTGTACACTCTGGAACCCCACCCCCCTTCACTTGTTGACATCATAGTCTCTTCGACCCCCCGCCACCTCTGTAAATTGTGTTTCACGGCTTGAAGGTTGCAGAGAAAGGCTTGTGTTTGCCGAGGAGGCCAGATTAGCGCTCATCACTCGTGGTCTCTGAGATCCCTGCATTGACCCTAAGGGCGAAAAGCCAAGCTGCCTTCACACTGCAGTACACGGGGACCTGAATGAGCCTACAGAGGTCTATTGTCACCACTCACCCAAAAGAAAAGACAGCAAATTGCCATGTCAGGAACTCTGGCCCTCATGCCAATATAATACACAGCCTTTGTCCCTCATCGTGCCTGTTAATATAAAAGGAGTCACAAAGGGTACATGGTGCAGCGCAATACTTCCAACAAAATAACAACAATATTATTTGTATGTAGGAGTTTGTGTGGGTGTAATGTATGTATAGTCAGGGGGGAGATGCACATGTATCTGCAATGAGATGAGCAACAATATGAACATATAAACATTTATCATGGTTATACACAGCCAATGCAAAATATTTAGATAGATTTTATTGAATAGATGAACTGTAACAGGAACAGAAAAAGACACTCATGACACTACGGAACAGATGAAAACAAGTCTTTGGATATATGCTGAGATAAACAGCTATAATAAACCCATTGGAAATACCAAGTTTGATCCTATAAGCTGCAAAATCCCACTAAATCACAAACCCGCCGGCTCAGTTTGCAGATACTACATGAATCTTTAAAACTTCTGTATCAAAGTTTTTTTCATTATCTGTTATAAAAGTCCTCACTGTTCTCTCAAGCTTTCCACTTTTCTGCCTACCGAACCAAACCATAATCGACTTGAGGAGATTTGATCATTTGTTTCTCGCCTTACTGAAAGTAGCTGCTGGAGGTCAGCAATTCAAGTGCCTACCAGATGACATGCATCATTAAGGTGGATTTTCTATTCTACTCAGTAGCCAATCACCCAAAGGTAATTAGGCATTTATGTCTCCATGACGCTGACTGACACTAAGATTAACACGCTTTTAGAGCACAGTTGACTGGAGGAGAGAAATCTACCATTATTGACCTGCTGATGAACTAGGTTCTACTGGGTTCGATGGTATTGAAACAATGACCCTCTCTGAGAGCAGACCACACTACACACTATTTGCATTAGGTGTGTCCTCAAACACATTTCCACACATACCGGAGAAAAAAAAAAATCACAAGAACTTATACTAACTTAGAGCACCTCCGGTAATCAATAAATATTCACAGCCTAATCCTGTTTAATACCTACACCTCTGCATGCTCTGAGAGTAAAATAAACCCTGCAAAGGGGAAATGGTGCTGATTTAGAATTAATGCAATGTGAGTATGCACATTGTTTTTCCATCAGGTCTATTGGCATACTCACAAAAAGCCTCTGCGTGTTTCTAATCAGCATGGTAGCCATCCTAAATGGTAGCAATAAAAGTGCACAGATCTTGCAGGAATGTAAAGAGCTCCAGTAAAATAAAACGCATGATTTAATGACCATCTGTTGGGTGCCGGTGCAGACCTTGCTGCGATATGCTTTGTGAATGATCAAAGGCAGCGTCCGCATTGAGAGCGATTCACCTCAGGAGGCACGCCGGGGAATTAACAAGCCACCCAGCACAGATCCATTTTCCATGCAGTTTGGCCTTTCTGATTCCTTAACTGGTCTGCCTCAATCTCACATGGAGGAAGAGAGGGAGTAAAACAATGCAATGCGATATACACAACAGATCAGTCCTACAAGAACGTGAAGCTCCTAGCTAAACAGCAACGCACTTAAAAGTTTGAAAATCCATTTGTAGAATAGCCCAGTGGAACGATTCAAAAGAGTTGTGTATTATTAGGATTTTTTTTTTTTTTCCTTTCAGACTAGCCCTGCCATCGGCTGCTTATGTTTATAGCCTTCCTGAGTTGCTCTAAGAGTCCATTTAGGTGTTGGGGGACGGATGCCAAATGACCAATCAGCACTTAAAAGAAGCATACACACACGGAGAGGCATGCTGATGTCCTCAGACAGACATTCCAAAACACTCGGCTCTTATCTCATCAAGGCTCAGTAAATAAAACATTTAACAGCTGCACCAGACTCAGGATTGCAGAGACAGTGCCAGACAGTGGTCCAGGAATATCACGTGGAGCACATAGAAACAGAGATCCAAAGATAAGTCAGAAACAAACTTATATTTATACTCACAAGTTAATATTAAGTTAGAAATGGACCAAAAAAAGACAGATTCCCAGGGGCGATGAAAAAGAACAACACTTCCACTAGTGTTGCTCATGCTTCAGACCATAAGGCATGACAAATCTCAGGTGGGTTCCAGACAAATCGCATAACCACACAAAGGCTTTCAAACGCAGCACTAGAACAATTAACATACACACGACATACACACACATCCTTATTATTGTTTTGTTTGCTCTCTATACCTTCTGTTATTCTGTCTCGTCTTTTATCTCTCCTTAATTATTCTTCCTTTTTCGCCGCCTGCCTGCCTGTCAGTAAGACTGTGTGCAGTATTTAACATGCTGAGGGGACACATGTCCACCCCAAACGCCACAGAACAAATTCGCTACTTTGTTTGCGTTCACAGCTCATTTGGCCCAATCCATGTTTTGGCATTCTGTTATTGTCACGCTTGGTGAGGTTTTCTCCGCTGCCCACCGAGGGTTAGAAACATGTTCCAGGGGCTGTCAGCTGAGGCTCACATTCACACTCCATCCTGCAGTATTTCCTTCAGGCTTACATTTTTATGTAGTGCACAGAACACTGTCTGAAAAGCAGCTACTGTGAAATGGCGGGCACCTAATCTTTGGGGGCACTGCCAGTGAATTTTGATGAAGCTAAATTTCAATGAAAAATGGCCTCAAGGTCGAATGTTTTCTCTGCTTTACCCCTAATCCAACCACATCTTGACCTTCACAGGGGGCTGTTAAAACACACACACACTTCAGCTACAATCAGAGATCAGCACTACAGCTGTGTGTACTTGTCATAGCTCCCCGCCACCAACATGGTCACACGCCCACATGTATACAGGCTCTCTATTTTATTTGAGCCACCCCCCAATGGGTCAGTGTGGTGCTGATCATGAGGTTGTGAGGAAGGAACTGGGTCTTGTTTGCGAATTCACAAGTAGAGCTGGCTGGTGGTGAGAATGTCCCAGCTGGTCTCAAAGGTCGAATCTCCCCTAGCTAGCAGCAGTCTATCCACCCACTGACTGTAAACACAATGGCTCCCTATGGTACTGAGCTGATTGCTGTTTCATCAGGGCCAGGACTAGAGTCAGTGGCGAGGAGCTCTGTCTCTCACTGTTTGATGAACTTGTTTATTTTTCCTGTGCATGGGAAGCCCAGAACAAACTGATTGGCAAGCACTGTGTTTATCAGAAGCTTAGAAATCATTCCTGATGATACTGGACAGTCAGTGTTACACCAAAGCCACAACAGAAAGCTTAATTAGAGCGTTCTGAAAATAATGCCTTGATACCACCCTCTATAATGCCCATTATTACTGCTAAGTATGCTCCTCCATCAATTATGGCATGTGCTAATGCGAGGCTCACAGTAGAGAGCCAACATGTTTCAGTGGGCTCAAGTAGCTTTGCTGCACTCTCCCACTTAGAAATAAATCTTCTTCCCAGCAGATACCTTTGCACATGCCTAAAACAAAAAGGAAGGACTAACAACAGTAATTGGTTTGTGTAAATCCAAAACTCAAATATGTGGCTCTCCATCTTGATGGCATGTGTAGTATACATTATCACATTATCTATCTCTACAAAACATGTTCATCATTTAACTGTTAAGCTAGTCAATCAATCAAACATTCTGTGCGCTATGTTCAATAAAGTGTGGCGTTTGACGAACAGCTTTCCCCCGACCTGTTTTTAGTTTTGGCTGATTCTTGCTTCTGTAGTGAAAATACATGAATATGCAAAGGAAAATGAGAAGACATTACGCAAACTGTTTTCCTCTCACTACCACCCACTACGTCTGACATCTGTTCTCCACCTCCACCACACTTTTTACTCTGCGGATCCCCCTGTCATTCTTCAAACCACCTTCCTCCTCCCTCGTTTTTTCCTCACCTTTTTTCAGTCTTCTCCTACCTTTTTTTTTTTTTCTTTACATAAGAATTTGTGGCCATCCTCAGAGATCTCTCTGCACACACATACTGTGGCGGCAGTGTGCGGGTGATAATGAAGTGTCTGGGAAAAGAGGATTAGGTGGAGTGGTGGGCATCATCCCTGCGGTATAAACGCTCATCTCTCCCTAAGGAAGGACACGTCGGGCGTCTTTCACCTCAGTCCAGCTGGCTGTCTTGATGTCACTCTCAGCTAGCATACTGGGATGGCTGCTGTGGCCCTCAGGAGGCAACAGTGAGGGGGTTAACGCAACACCGGGCCTCGCTCCTTCGGGACATTTGGCGTTTCATCCTCTGACACCCGCCTGTTTATTCTGCACAGCCAGGCTGAGAGGAGCATATAACAGGCACTGGGAATGTGAAGATCTGCACCAGGGGACCAGGCTGACACAGAGAGAAAGATAGATAGAGGGTGAGAGAGGGAGACAGAGGAAGAGAGGTAGAGACAAACTCCTCCTCTTCCCTGTGGTCTGACAAAAAGATGACAGCTTTCCTCTGGAGCTTGCTCTGCCCTCCCTGGGCTGAAACCTCACTTGTAGGCAAGCGGCCTGTCAGACACAGCTAACTAGGCTGCCCCTTGAGAGATGCAGAAAGCTTGACAGTTTGTTACTAGTTGGCAAAAGGCCACAGTAGCAGGTCAGTCTCTGCACCGAAGGTGTCAACGAAGTGCCACTAATCATGACCAACCAGCTCTTTAGAGATGCTCGCATGAATATTCTCCTTCCTCTGTGCTCACACCTAGATCAAAGACTCATTATTATCAATACACCCCCACCCCCAATGCTACAGTAAACATTAGGTACTTAGGAGAGCAATCAGTGCATTGTGTCTTTGTTCATTTATGCTTTTGTGGAGAGTAGTGTTTAGTGGAAATATGGAATGCAGTTTAAGCAGCACAAAAGCCCCAAGAGCCCTGCAATGTGCAGCACTGCTGCTGTAAAGCAGGCAGTCTCCTAAAAATCTGTGAGCCAGCTATAGTTAACATACCAGACCGGTACACGGTACATTTCCATCAAAATTAAGTAATTATGCCAAGTGAATAATTTAGTAAGTGTTATGATTAAACAAAACGTGTTACCACACATATTTTGTGTTGAGCAGTGAATGTTGTTTCCCTCCCACCATTGTGTGTGGTCAGATATGTTCAAAATTGCAGCTGGTCACTAAAAGAGAACAATCCTGTGCCTTACCGAGCCAATCCATATCCACACTCAGCACAAGTGCAGCAGGGTACTTACTGAAAACCACAGTACACACTGGTACTTTGTACTGCATGCAGTGGTCATATAAAAAAAAAAAAAAACGGTTTGTTCAAACTAAATGGCTGCTAGGACAAGGTTATTCTGCCTGGCCTGGTGGCTGCTTATTGATTTAATGGCTTTGCTTAATGGCAATGTCCTGCTAATTTCTGCCATTGATCTGCACAGGCTCCTCAATTGCTTTCAGCACTGTTAGATATAGAGTAGACGGCATGGAGGGAAACCATGTGTTAGTTTATAAATAAGTTAAACTTTGAAGCAGAGAAAATGAATACTGTAACTCTAATAGTCTGTCTCAGTGATAGGTACAGGTTGTACGAAGCTGATTTTGTTAAATGGTGGAATGTTTGTCTTTCATTCCACCTGTCTGTTATTGGAAGTGCCCTGTCTTCGTAATACATACTCCACAAGATATCTCCAGTGTGCAATCCGAGTAAACGTTTAGAAAATAATAGAGTTTCATATGATTGGTGCATTAGCATGTCAGCCACCTCTGAATCATTTGTGAGCATGTGGCTAAGCTCTCAGATCCTTCTTTGCAGTAGCCTTGCTGTGATTGGAGAGACTATGGGATGGGGTAGTGCACTGCTAAGAACTGTCCCTGTCTGTCAGATCCCATCACTCCATCCTGCACTGCCTGCGGGCAGCAGGACAAAAACTGACCACTGAGTTAACTGACAAGACAGCTCAGCATCCAGTTATCCGAGAACAAGTATCAGACACACACACACACACACTTGCAAATTTAAAAAGACACACAGGCACGCAAACACACAGTCACAGGAAACACCCACAGACACATGCATGCAAAAGAAAATGGATAGACCAAGTGCAGGATCTACCCCCAAAACAGCCACAGTAAAGCCTCACAGGACACAAATGTGCTCCGACATTGGGGTTGGTAATGCTTTGAGTTCTCTGAAAAAACATAACTGACCCAGAAATGCTGGTGCACAGAGGGGAGTTTGGGGGTGCATGGGGAGGTCGTGTGTGATGCAATGTGGAAGAAAACTAAATTGACATTTTCTTGCCCACTTCTCTAGGCCCTGTGGTGGTTTTCTCACTTTACGCACAATGAGGGGAGACAGAATAAGGTGGACCATCCCTAAACTGGGGCGCAAGTCCTTTGTTGTAAAAAAGCATGTGAATTATTGCGTGGTTGAAAAATAGATAAGGGCCACAATATGCCATGGGATTGCAGAATATCACTCCTCCTGTCCTCTGATTGAAGTCAAAGGCCATCTTGGTATTCTCTCAGAGAGAACGAGAAGGGGAGCACAGAACAAAGAGAGAGACGATGCAGAGGTCAAACACAAAAGAAAACAAGCAGCTGCAATATGTTTACAGCAGCGACCCTGAGGGAAGGAGAGGACCAAACTATAATACCACATATATTTATTTTCAGCTAAATGACGCTGAGAAGTCATGATGGCCTCCTGAAAGCATGTGCAGAAGCAGAGAAGAATGCACGTGAAAATGTACACATCTTTAAAAACAACAAAAACTGCTTATACAAGAGTTTTATGATAATTTTAAGCACTTTGTACTTTACCTAGACTGTGAGCCAAAGTGTAACAGCACTCAGAGATTCCCTAGCCTCAGCTGCCTTGAGGCTTGGCTACTGCCCTGAGGTTTTGAGCTGCAGCTGGCAGAGCTAGCATTTCAAGCTGATAAGGTTCCAGACTTTCTCAGTCCCTTGGTTCAATATACGATGGGATAGATTCTAGAGGAGTGAAGTCCTCCACCTCAAATGACCCCTCAGCTGTGAAAGGCAGTGAGACTCTGTGTCAGTCTGAAAATTATACTGAAAATAGGTGGGTAGGGTCCTGAGAATTTCTGGTGCAATCCTCCATCAGAGAGATAGAACCCCATTTTCCCCTGTCATTCAGGTTTTTAAATCCACTACAAGCTAAGAGGGCCTAAAAAGCCATGTTTTAATACTCTTTAAGGCTTGAGAGAAAATGTACGTCTATCCTGTCAACAAAAGCATTATAGTCAACTTGTGTTTTTAAAAAAATCAAAAGCACTTGGAAGATGCATTATCACTAATTTGTTCAAATTATAGTGTTCTAAAATATCTGTGCAACACTAAGTGCCTGTGTCTGTGCATTTTACAGACACTCTCTGAAAATGCATTGCATTACACATATACATGCTCCAGAGTAGTTTCCAGGAACCTGTCAATTTGATAGCAAACTGCAACTGTGAGTGTCAGAGGAGAAACGTCTCTGTGAGCAAGTGTTTCTGTGTGGTCCTGGTAAGCTCCACAGAGCTTGCTACTCCACAGCCAGACACAGAAAGCTCAGCACAGTTTGATATGCTGATGTGTGTCCTGTTTAAAGTTAGGCCTTTTCCTTCACCCACACTGCCGAGCCAGAGATCAAGTGATGCCGTCAACTAGCTAATGACAAGACTGCCGCGGGCAACGGCCGGCAGCTTGATTTATACATGGGGACAGAGATGAATGATTCATAGGCTAAAAGAGGGATACCAGGACACGTGGCAGCGATGTGCCCTCTCACTTGCTCTTATTCGCAGGTGCACACCTCTCCATAAATCCCTCGCAGCACTTTCTTAGGTATCATAAGGTTAACATTACACAACTGACCAGTCCTGTTGCCACCGCTCCCGTCATACATCTGTGTCCTTTTTCTCTCCCTCCTTTTGTCTCAACTAGTCTTAACGCCGTTTTCCTTTCCCCTAGTGTTCATTGACTCCCTGACCATTTCTTCTTCCTTTCCGATTATAATGCAATGGTAATCCTAAATATGGAACCCACTCTTGTAGGCTAAAATGAATGGCCCAATCATTCTGCATCAATTAGTCCATCCATCATTGCTGATTGGAGGAGGGGGAGGAGAAGTAGGAGGAGGGCTGCTCATAGTGACTGTTCTCTGTGGTGGCAGGAGGGAGCCAGAGATGGCATTAGAGAGAGCTTTCACGCTGAAAAGCAATTTCCATCGCTATTTGGATACCGCAAACTGCCGTCCACACGGTGACCTTGTCCTGCTAATTTCAATGGAATGCCCTCTAAATTACGTCATCTCTGTAATAACGGAGTGAAATTATCTGACAGCATGGGGGTAGTTCTCATGTGATAATTTTTCAATATAATGACAGATGTTTCCACTGAGATGTCACTGTGCCTGATATAATTGTATATATAGTAACAGGCACTTTTCAGCACCTTCCATCAAAAATACCTGAAGGCAAGAGAGTACTATAGTTATTTTAGATCTGCATCTCACTGCAGACCACAGAATAAACTTTGCTGATACAAATAATCAACAGATCTGCTTGTCAGGGGTGTTAAGTGGGGGGTTGTGGCTCCCTTGCTTATTATGCTGTCAGTATACTAGGTTACAGATTTAATACAGGCATGGCAACACTTGGTTGGAAGCATACATTAGAGTGTTAATGCATAAACTCATTTAGAAGTGCATTACACTTAGCGTTAAGTTGTTTTATAATTTTACTAAGTAAGTGCAATTTACAAAATGACTTCTCTGCTTATGCCATGAGGACAATTCAAATAAGGACTTTTTAATTTTAATTATATAAATGAATATCACAGGCTCAAGCCTATGCAAAAGGACATGGAAAGTATGAATGCAAAACCCTGTGCTGAACACCACCTACTGAAATGAGAGGTATATTTTGAATCACGCGGACAAAGACAGAGAATACAAATGTCTTTATGATGTGAGTTTACCTCGTAAATAGTTCCTAACAGCAGGGCTTATCCGGAGCAGGAGGACAGACCCGCATTTATATCAGTGCCGTCTCAAACACACTTTAAAAAGCACATGGAACATTACAGCACAAATACAAGGTGGATCTAGATCAGAGTGTAACTAACTGCCCACTAAATATGAGGAGATAAGTAAATCCCGAGGGTACAGCGCTGACTGAGGAATCTTTGCATTCAATTTATCATTTTACATTATTTAGGCTACTCCATGGGGAAATACACTATCTCTGTCATAAGTTATGCTAATGGCTGTTACTACCATCTGTGAACCGAGGACCATCAGTCAAGCATAGTGTGCAATTTATGAGTTATGAGAATAATATGTCGTCTTTGAGTGATTAATCATATAGGGGAGTTGTGGGGTTTCCAGAGACCTGAGATAGTTTGCAATAGGGACATAAGGCCATCTAGCCCAAACCGTCACACAACACCATTTTATATCTCAACCTATACCCCTCCCCCGAGCACAAAGCACCATGCCCTGCTCCCCTCCAATCTGCTCAATAAACAAGCCCCGGGCAGGACCCAGACAGAGGATAATGGTTCACCTGGAGGTGACAGGAAAAGAAAACAGAGCTCTTTGCCTAACGAATGGAGATAGAGATAAGCACAGTGAAGCACTTAGGAATCTTGATAAAGGATTATCCAAACATGTACGAAACTGGATACATTTTCTTTTCTTAAGCAAGCTGGAGAACTCTATCGTAAGAGCCAGTCCTGCAGTTGCTGTGTAAATCTGCTGAAATTGCTATGCTGATGTTGTGCTTCTGGGGTCAGATAAATTTATTTTAAGTTCTCACATTTCACCCAAAGGTCAGAGCTAGGACATTACACTCCTTCTGTTAATTAGATCTGTAATTTACAGGCCTTTATATGCAATACCATTCCCTCAGCAGAACCACTAAGCATTGCCTTGTCACCTCAATGCGAGTCTACATCCAATGATATCTTTAGCTGGAGAGGAGGCCAAGAACCACATGAGCGCCACCGCAACCAGGCATAATCACAGCAAGCGTAATTAAACCCAGATATTAGAATGTGTTGGTCCTCGCCATGACTCACACCATTGTTTAGGAAACTTGTGAGGGAGGAGAGCCGGGGCCACACAGCACTTCAGCCTATGTTATGTAAGCAATGACAAAGGCTGGTGAGTTCAGTGAGCGCTAGCAGCCCGTGGCCAAATTAGCCCGAGTCAGGATGTACAAAACAACCATGCAAGTGTCCCGCTGCTTGACTGGAGCAGAGAAAGGAGGCCCAACCTGAGAAGAACGATTTGTTTGGGTGGTCTAGTTAAAGCCTAGTACTAAATGGGCAACGGTTCTGGTTAGAATGCTAATGAGCCAATTCCCCTCCTGGATGGAGACATCAAAGGCAAGAAGAGCTCCCTCTCTCTGGCTACACAGGGCTTCATGGTATCATTACATGGCTCAGTGTGCACTTGCATTTCCACGTGTGTGTGTGTGTGTGTGTGTGTGAGTGTGTGTGCGTGCGTGCGTGTGCCTGTGTCAGTGGGTGAGTGAGAAAAACACAAGCGGGGGGAGGAGGGAGTAAAGGACAGATAGACAACATGATGTTTACATTAGGTCTGTTCTTTTGGGACTGTGCCAGCATCCAGCCATGCTGTGACACACATCACATGAGCAACCTGGTACCATTCATAATTACCCTCTATTCACAGAGGCCTCATTTAGTGTGCCATTATCAGAGATCATTGTTATTTCCCTCTATGTACGTATGGAATCCCAGTGAGACCAACATGTCTAACGTAGATAACAGTGCTATTTTGGTTAACCCCATTGTGTACATAATACTGAAGACATACAACCCGGAGAGAATTCCCATCAGTGATTTCTAAGGATTTAATAGAGCATCAGGGCATAAAAATCTTTTCTGGAGTTTTTTTTTTTTTTCCTTTTTTTTATGGTCTTCATAACTAATGCTAAGAATAACTAATGCTAGTGTGTTTACGGGAAAAATAAATGTATTTTATTTCAACCATGGTCACAATTACTCTGTCTGCAAATCAACCAAACAATCAAGATTTTGCTGGGACCACATATCACACTTGAATTAATGATAAGATACATAGAGAGGTGAAACTTTCCTTTCAAGAGATACCTACACATAACAGAAATTCCTCAAAACCATGTAAAGTCAGAAGATCTTCTAAAAGTGTGTCGGTGGTAAACTTTTCATCCATAAAGTAAAGACTTCGTCCAGTTTTCGCATACTGGCGGGAGGCTCACCTCCAGAGCTGTGAGAACTAAACATGGCTCAGGTGCGTGAGGCCAGCATGATGGATCATCCTGTTGTGAAGCTGCCCCTCTGCAGAGCCCTGAGAAGACAGCTGGGAGATAAGACCGGCCCTATATGAGAGCACATCTCCTCTTCACATCGATCCTCGCCGCCACCAAGGCAGGAGGTCTTCACATGCCAAATGATAGAGGTAGAGGGAGGGCCGGGGTGAGAACAGAGAGAACAGTTTTGCAGGTTTTGCAGCCACCTTCTAGTGATAAAGACAGTGGAAGATAAAAACCCCTTTTGGCCTCGTGCAGATAAAAGAGCTTTGTTTTGGGGGAAAAATAACATTTCCAGCTCTGTGGTAGATAATGGTAATCGCTCCCCTGGTTATAATCATCGCCTCATTTTTTTTTTTAGCATGGCCAAAATAACAATAACAAGTTTCACAAAAATGCACACATGAGAAATAATAAAACTACTCTGACTTGTTGTGGTCATCATTTACACAAGCAAATGTGAGTCTTCACAGTTTACAGTTAATTGACCTTGTATCTTGTGCCAGTAACTTGGCAGGAATAGCATCGCTGGAAGTCAATTAAGAATGAAACGAGGCTTTGCTCTCAAAAAAATGGCACTAGCTACAATTAGAATTCCTCTGGAGTTAATAAGCACAGCTGCAGGTCACAATCAACTGAAATGTTTTCTTGCAAAGTATGACATTAATTGACACATAAGATCTTACGTTTCAGTGTTTACAGGCACACATTCAACTTCATTTCTGTTGCTGCTGTGTTGGAACAGAGCAATCTGTAATACCCTAACACCTATTATTAGCTGAAGAAGAACCTGGATCAATCAACAAGGCTGCGCGCTCTGAGATCCACAGAACTGTAAAAAGGGGATTTGCCACAAAATAACAATAATGAAAACATAATAGCAAAGAAAATTGCTTCTATTGTTTCTCTGTATGTGGCAGATGAATACTGAGCATTGACTGCGGGAGAGACAGACACCAATCAGGAGGACAGTATACGCTGCTTTATGTGGCTTGGCTTGGTTATGGAGAAGCATGTACATGACCTCTGATCTCAATCACAGAAGTTCTTCAGATGCTTGTGCGCTGAGGGCCTCTCCAGTGTCACCGGCACAGATTGAGATGCTGTAATGCTACGAAACAACGGCTGGAAAGTTTGCAGTCTTAACCGTGTACCAGACAAGATGAGAGCCACTCCTGGCTACATGATTAGGTGTGAACAGATTTCAACAGCTCTGTGTATACTCTAATGGACACCTTGGGCACTGAGCAGTTAAATATGCTGTGGCTTTGAAGTTACTTTGTGCACATCCCGTGCTTCTGATGACTCATACTTCATGCCAGGTGTTCAAATCCTAATGTATAAATAAATAAACGGAGAAAGAAGTGCTATCCTGCAGAGTTCATAATTCTTTCCTGATATGGTGTTTTTTCTTAAATCAATTTCTAAAACTTCTCTATAAAACGACTTTTTAATTCAGAGGAAAGGTTTGACAGATAGAAATATATACAATACCACATTTTAACAAGCCACCCACATCATCTTTATTATATGTTAACAATAGAGCTAAATTAAAGCAGATGCAGGCATATACATAGGTACTGTGAATATTTGGCATACTGTAAAAGTCAGTAAAGGTTGTGTTTATTAGCTATATTAAAAACAGCTTTAGACTGTCTCCTGAGCTAAACTTTGATAGACTTTCCACACACACTATATAAGAACGTTTTTATAAAGATTATATTAGATGGGTAGAGATAGATAAGTTGTACAAATGTCCTGGTTGGGATCATGGATGACTGAAGGCTGTTAAGGAGACTGTGACACATTCAAAGTGACAAACCAGCACAGATGGGTAAACAGATAAAGCCGAAGCAGTGACCTTATTTCATTGTCATACCGTTCCAACATACCATCAAAAATACCCCTGAGGAACAAAAAATTTACATTTCACATCTAACTGGGTCCGTTTTAACCCCAACCTCATCTTTCCGTGGTGAAAATGATTATTTCAATCATGTCACAGTAAAAGTCAGATTTCAAAAAAAGAACAGTGGGATCGGGCAGCATTGGAGTTCCCAACCCATTATTCCCACACTACACTCAGCTGCCTCAGTTTTCCTCCATTGCTTTGATGATAATGTTCTTCGGCAGTCCGCTAAAGTAATGGCCATCTCTCAGTGTGGCGCAGTGCGAGGTTACGCTGCACTATGCTCTAATGTTTTGGCCTTACATTCAGCCACATTTAACATAGACACTTGGAGCGAAATAGACACTAGAGTCTGAAGTCATGAACCCTGCGCTGCCAAGGATACAGATGTGCCAATATGCTGGATCGGATGAGTGCAACTTTAATCGCTTTGATACCATAGGAAAACACAATGAGATGATATAATGAAAAACAAAGGGTGTTCACTCACCTCCTCCTCCTCCCAGAAGGCTGGAGTTTGCTGAAAAGAGAGGAAAAAAATAATGAGTCAGTAAACTTCAAAGAGAAAGCAAATATAGATCATTCAAGAGAGTCAGCAATATTAAAGTTGGATTCTTCAACTGCACAAGTGCGGTTTTTCATAAATACACATATTTGACTATCTAAACTCATTTGTATCTTGTAACTAGTGAAGAGCTACTACTGAAAATTGTC
Source organism: Protonibea diacanthus (assembly GCA_028641955.1). Taxonomy (NCBI): domain Eukaryota; kingdom Metazoa; phylum Chordata; class Actinopteri; family Sciaenidae; genus Protonibea; species Protonibea diacanthus. Next base: position 16,563,860 of record CM053989.1, read on the forward strand.
ACTAAGATTAAGGGCAGATCAGAATGATTCATGAAAACATTTGGTTTATTTTCACAGCCATCAAAAGGAAACCAGCCGGTATAAATTGCCAAGAAGCACATGAAATTGGCTTGAATTACTATGAGGTTATGTTACATTTTTTTTGCATCACTTTCTCAGTAAAACCCGTAATCACACATTGGAATAGCTGTTCTTGGTAATACAAGATTTTGTCTGGTAGCTCCAGACATCATCGTCATCCAAAGGTAACAAGAATGTCATCCAATAGTTTGTTTATCAAATTTCCAATAGACAAAAGTGATCAATGTGTGTAGCAGTGTTTTTCTTTGAACATTAAATTAGCAAGTTGGCAACAAACATGTGATTCAGGCAGCAGCTAATTTCGATATACACTCCTTGGCAGATTTCTTCCTTGGCAACATGACAAAGGTTATGCTCAATAAAACATGTGGTTCATTAAAAGCAATTAACAGTGGCCTGGAATTTGAGACTGTAAGAGGAAAATCCAGATTTTATGTTGGCTTTGTGGGGTCTGGTTGTTTCTTTATGGAAACATACTTCAAACAAATCGCTGGGCTTGAGGTGAGAGGAGCTCTTCAGTGCTTGACTTGTATCTTAAAGAGCGAGGCTTTGTTCTCATATGTGTTTCAACTATATCGTATGACTCGGCTCGACTCAACTGACTTTTGGTGCCAGAAATTTTGCTCGATTTCATTTTCCAGATAGTACCCCTCAACGTAGGCAGGATTCTTAGCTGATCTTCTTTGCAATGCCACATGAAACTCCCATGACATCGTCCTCGAGGCAACACAAACACAGAAACAATAGAGGATATTGAAGGGATGGCATTCTTGACTCTGTATGTGGCTGTTTGTCACAGCAAGGAGACAAACTTTGTTTGAGAAAAAGCTGAAGGCAGCGAGACAAAAGACTGCTGGAAGAAAGGAGGAGCAATTTCTGAGAAATCCTCAGAGCACGGACGACGAGACGCCTCTGTGTCGCTTGGAACCCCGACCAAGGTGACATCAAAAAAAGACGTACTATCCACAATTCTTGCCTATGGATATCAAAACAAAGACAGTGGAACAAGTCGGGCCATACCATGCAGTGGAAATGAGGCAAGAGATATGTAGAGCACCCTTGAAGCAAAAGCCTAGCTCACTGTCATTCTGTTGTCAGCTTTGAGACAGTAAAGTTCACTGAGCCCTGCGTTGATCATATGAATCTCCAACATGAACCGCAGTTTACTGGTTCAATAGAAGGTAAGATCAGAATGCTATCTGAGCGGATCATTAAAAATGAACCTGTTTTCATTTGACTCTGTCAGTTACAGACATCCATTGCACATGAAAAGAGAAAGATTAGAGGGGATTTAAAGTACATCTGTTAATTTGGGTGTAGCTGAAAGTAGGTAGCCTATGTGTTTGAAGTGTAGTTCATACAGCGGGCATCGGAAGAATCATACGCCACAACATGTCTTTAATGATCTTCAGTTCCAGCTACAGCATTGGCTGTCATTAGCAGCGAAAACTACCCCATTAAAAGCTTATTATTTCTCTAAAACGTTTGGTGCATAAGCAACAGATAATGAACATGTGGTGCTGGGGAGAGCTCTCATAGCTCGGTCCTGTGGTTGTTATTATTTTTTGCCTGATTACATGTACAAGGGGACTTCTAGAGTTTACTCAGTTTCCACACCTTTCCGTGGCTCCATTATGGCTTTGCATTGTTCTCATTTGAACACCACATATATGAGTGGGCACGGGGACAAAGAAAGCTCTCCCACTGCAGAATTTGTTTCATCAAAGGGCTTTTGTTGTGGGTGTGTGTGTGTGTGTTTGTGTGTATGCGTATGTGCATACAGTATGAGTGTAACATACAAACACACACGCACACACAAGAAACAGCAGCTCAAACAGGGATGTACTGACAATCCACTGTCATGTTTACAATAGCACCTCTCCAGGTTTTTCTGTGATGAAAAAGACGGTTGTGCTCTCCCAGCCTTTGTTTAGCTGTGGAATCTGTCAGCTATCAACAGCGAGCACACAACTCAAATGTACATTTCCAGAAGGTGGAAATGTTGTGTTCATATTTCAAAAAGCATGGATGAATGTAGCGAATAGGTAAAGGCTTTATTTGCCAGAGATAGCTTTGATTCTATAATAAATCGCTTAGAAACATACAGTGAGTGTGGTTAGTACGTTTCCTTACAACGGAAATGTGTTGAGCTTGTTGTCGTTTATCTATTACCAGTACAGTGAAAGAAATAGTTTCAGTGCCAGTTAAAAGGAAGCTAATAGTATGCTAGTTTTCGGCAAAGTCTATCATCATTGTCTCGTCTCCTGGGGAGTCTTCCTATTCCTGAGCTATTAAAACACTGGGGTTTAATTACCTGACATTATGGAAATGCATACCTGAGGGGGGTGCTTCATTTACTCCACACCTAATCAGAGATTGGAGATGTGGTTGCTAATCAGTCTGACACGACTCTTGTCTGTGTGCGTGTATGTGCATGTGTGTATGTGTTTGGGGTGTGGTAGTGCTACAGTAGTAGTGAACGGAGTCGTCCAGGGGTTGAGATGTTAGATGCTTTCTAACCACATGTGACTTAGTGTGATCACGGCAATAGCCCACTGGGAGATTCGACAGCCATTTCATCTCTGCAGTGGGTTTGATAAATATGGAAGTACGGAGGGGTAAAAAAAAAAAAAAAAGGTTGCTTTATGTCTTTTCATTTCCCCTCTGCCTGCACCCTCTCGTTTAATGATCAGAATGTCATGAAACATGTTTTGGCAGTTTATCTTAAAGCACACTGCTTGTGCACACAAAATATCTGCAACCTACAGAGTCAGTGAGCTCAGCCCACAGTGATACATATCATGGGAGACATTAAAATCCCAAAATGGATGGGGACTTGCTTTAACGATCTGTCTTGAGCATGAGACAAATAAGAAACAGCTGGTGGAGAAGCTAACCTACAGCAATGTGGCCCTACACTCTTGGCACCAAAGGCTGTGAGCTTGTCCCTTATTCAGTATGACTTGCCCGAGAAGTGCTTCAATTATCCTGAGTGAAAATCAAAGCAGAAATCCATATTTGGCCACATCCACCCCATAATGCATATTTTATAGTCTGTGTATTAATTATAAACTAGCTCTCCTTGCTGTTTGTGCCTGCCCTGGGCTCAGTCTGGCTATCTTGTGGTGGATCAACACATTTCTGCCTTTAGGGAAGCACTGGGAGAGCCAACAATTAGTATTATCAGAAGACCATTATCTGTTTCTTCTACAGTGGCTGAGCACGTACATGTGGAGTTGCCTCTTTGGATGTATGTTTAATGGGTTTTTAACTTTGCTATCCTTTTTAGTGTCCGCTGGTGTGTGCCCTCTGGAGAATCTCACAAATCAATTTTTTCTTCAAGGATGGAAAAGACCACATTTCCATCTCTAAAACAACTACAAGGATCTCATCACATTGGACAAAATACTGCAGTGATCTTTGAGCATTTGTATTTCAGAGAACCACCTGAACATTTCTCATAGTAGTATAGCTAAGCCTTGAAGGTTTGCAATGACCCAGTTAATGAGAAGAAAGAGTGAAGCCAAAGGAGCAGGCTATGACTTGAAGTTTGTCAGGAGTGCTGCTCAGAGTCGTCCCAGTAGTAACCACAACATGGGTCATAAATCTCAGTGGAAGGGCTCCCCAGACTGCCTGGAGATGGCAGGTCATTAGGAATCGCTGGTCCACGGCATTAGGCTAGCCCATCAAACACATGCCTGAACTGTCACTGTGGGAGCACCCACTTCCCGTCTGCCCTTTGAACTCCTAACCCCCACAGCAACTTCATTTATCCGTCAGCCAATGACAATGCAGCGGGGGTCGATGCTGTGTGTTTTCACAGCAAGAAAATATTGATAACAGAACCTTAGCCAGAGAGTGTGACAGGCACAGTTTATGGATTGTGGCACTGCGTCAAGAAGCCAGCACAGACACAAACACAGTGAAAAGGAATGGTGAAATCACCCTCTTGTCTCCCTGTGTCCATATATTTGCAGAGCATTCATAAAAATGGCTTGTGTGTACTCCGGTGTGTGAATCCTGTGTGTGCAAAGGGCAGTGAGGCGTGGATCTGTGCTGCGTGTGTCGTCAGCAGAGCCTTAGATCATGCAGTTAAATGGGAAGTGCTAGTGCATAACCACAAAACCTCAAGGCAGTAAACAGACCCACCGTCTACCTTCTGGTCTCTGACACCTTAACTGAACTCTTTAAATATGCTCCATCGCATACACATTCACCTTATCCCCAACTGCCACTTGCATGCTTCTCAATAAGCTCAAAGGTTAAGAGTGTACTCTACTGTGACTCTGGGATAAAAGGTGGGGTATAGAAACTAATAAAAAAAAGTTTTATGGTTCAGGTTACCTGCTCTGTTACAAATAGATGGGTTCCTGAGTCTAAGTCAGAAAAAAAAAAAAAAAAAATCATCATCTCGGTGCAGTTTTCCAACCAGGCCCCACTGCAATATTATGCCCATCTGTGTCTGCAAATCTTACAGGCGTTTTAGCAGATTTTTTTAGTAAATATATCTGAGTCAAATTATTATAGGGGTATGGTCTTTGCTATATTAGTGGCCATTTACTGCTTCAGATCAGCAGATTTTATTACCTCACCGCTACTTTTGAAGCACGTCTTACCTGTCCACAAAGAAGGAATTCTGATTTTAGCAAATGCGACATCAAACACACAAACTGTCCCAGATAAAAGCACAAAGTAGGTCAATAGAGCTGCTCTTTGTAACCGGGAGTCACGTCATTTTTTTCTCCATTCTTCTCCTTTAATTAGAAATCATATTCACGGCTAATTTGACAGGCGCAAATTAGCATCTACTACACAATGAACTGCAAATGGATGGTACACAGCGATGAGGAGAAAAAAAAAAGAATCAGAATCAGAGAAACAAAAAGTCGATCATTTGCAGACTTGGTTGATACTTTGATGGCCATTAGATATTCTTCCTCATAGGGTTGTCTCACATGTCAACTGTGAATGTCAACGTTCAAAGCGTCAGTGGAGAGAAGGACTTTAGCAAATTCTTTTTGAGTGTAATAATGTGCCACTTCACACACAGACACTTTTCCACTCCACCAGCCTTCCTAAAGGGCTACTGCTACTGGGCCTGTATACACACCCACACACGCAATCACATGCACAAAGTACACACACTAACAGAACCCGAGTGGAAATATTCAGACTCTGATTTAATATCTAGAGCAACCCATAGCATGTTTGCGAAGCTCTGTGTTGAGGCAATTGGAACCTTTAATGATGAGGCCTCTGTTTTTCCTTTTAGTAGCTGCCGAAAATCGCACAAATAGAAATAAAACTTAAACGAGCAGCCAGTTGTGGGATGAGAGAGGAGAGGCAGCAGTGGTATTTCTTATTTGTGGCACATTAAAAATGCATGTTACACCACACATGCTGCCTCGCCTGATAATACCGGTTGGCATTTTTGTTCTTTATAGCTGCTAGTGGTCCCTGAGGAGCATGACTGAGCCAGACAAACTTGTGGTAGAGGTGGCACAATCCCAGCTGCACATTCACACACACTCAAAAAAAAAAAAAAAAAAAAAAAAAAAGCCTAAAGCCTGCCTCATGCTTCATGTGGAATAAAATGCAGGGGAGTCAAAATGATGCAACTGTGGCTGAAACCAGTAAGTTATGTTCCACACAAGAGTGTGCAGGATGGACGTATACAGAAGTGAATATCACAATACATATCAGAGCATTAATAATTCTGACATGTCAAAGCATTTAATGAAATATTAACCACATGCCTTTGACATGGCTGAAGTTTACGGTTTCACTGGTGAGAGGAATGCCACAATAAGATACACGAGACAAACGCTGATATGAAGCGTGCGCACATCAATCTAGACAAGGCATTAAAGCATAAATCTGCTTCAAACAAACAGAACTTGGCACTTGGCATTTTCAGCACAGGTAAAAGGGTAAGTGCAGCCAAAAATAAGCACGGCACTTGACCATCTGCAGGGAGTGCAGGTTGGGCAGACAACTTCAACTCTGACATCCTTTTCAGTTTTAGTTTGCATAGTTTGGTTTAATTGCAGAGAAATGTGCTCGTTTTAATCTATGTTAAGGCCTTGTATCAAACACTTGCACATTGTGTCACTGTGACACTGCAACATTTTCATTAAAAAGAAAAAAAGAAGAAAAAAAAAACAGAAAATGTATTACCGCCAGCCTTCTGTTGCCTGTTTTCCATACCTTACGGTAAGTTAAAGGGTTTTTCTGCTTTGTAAAATTTTAGGAGGATCTTGTTGCAGACCTTGTTTGCCATTCATTGGGTTGTTATATTAAATTGATTTGGTGTAGGTATAAAGCAGGCCCCATTTCTCATGTGTATTGATACTGTGTCAGCGTTCAGCACAAACAAAATTTCCATTAAGTTAGATGATGGGGTGAACTTTTTGGCTGCTCTCTAGTATTTGCAGCTGAAGCCATTAAAGCAGTCAGTCGGCGGTGGGATTCCATGGTTACCTTCACTGCCGCATACAATGGTTCACGTGTTACCATACCAACCTCAGCCATGCGGATTTGTTGTTATGTGACTTGTTTGTGTGTTAAAAACCAAGGCTTAACTAAAATCACTGCTATGACAACGATGTGAACTCTATTTTCGGTTGGATTTTTCTTTGAAATGCTCATTACGATATCAGACAGGCATAGATATCTTCTTAAACCTATTCATATTCTTAACAGTGCTCGTCACCTACCGTTGATGTTTGCAATTATGCTGTTTTTGCAGCTTCTTTTTGGAACTACAGTAGTAGTGTTATGATGTCTGAATGTATCAATGTGACAACATGCTGGTGTCACAGTGATTAATCCCTTTCCTCCACAGGCTTGTCACCTTCATAACAAAGCAACAATACCAGATGCCAAAGCCAGCCCACACGTCTATTGTTATAATTACCTGACCTTCAAATCCACATTAATGAGCCCAGGATGATCCCATTCTCTTTCATCATTTGGCTTCCGAGCCCTCCTTTTATCTAACAAGGTCACCTTTCACAACACTGCTTCTCCCTGAAATACACATCCCCCTCATAAATATACATCTACCTGCATCTGCTCAGCCCCCAATTCTAAGAAGAGAGCTTGGAGAAATTACAAGAAAATAAAGCTGTAGGTGGGCTCTACAAAGCACCCGTTTGTATTTCTTCTGAAGTTGACACCAAGGGAAAGTCAATGCCACCAAAGTTAGACACAGAAAACAACTTTCTAACGACTGAAGTATTACTTAATAATTGTTTTGAACACTGAAGACACGGCCTATGCAAGGGCTGTACACGGGGCACAACACAGGGAGGGGGCAGTGGAGAGAGCAGAGATCATTAGATGAAGTTGTTTCGATCTCTTCCCACTATTTTAATCATAAATGCACTGTGGTTGTCAAAACAACAGAAAAAATGTCTGTGGTTTGTGGGAAACCACAAGCACAAACTCAGGAAAAACAACTCATTCAATTATTCATTTGTTCTATTATATTTCAGTTACATTTTACAGCAGGATTATGGGTGAATTTAGAACATTGGGAAAAGGTGAAACTGAGTTCAAGAGCTGTTGAGAGTCCAGCAATAAAATCTCTAACAACTTAAAAGATAATAGTAAATCACATCTAGTGGAGAGAGCCACAAATACACACATAAATAAAGTAAATTAAAGCACATCAAATTAAACTAGTTAACAGCACATGTAAAACTTTGCAGTAGTTTAATGTTCGTCTGAACATCTTATCATACATCAGTGCTCACTGGTCTCAGGCAATAGTACAGAACAACATTACATGAGACATTAGCAGTATATAAGAGCAGATGACTACATGAATACTACTAAAAAAATCCATAAAGTAATAAAGCCAGGCTAAATATTCAACATTAAATGTTGTTCACTGGACAAAATGTGGTCTTAATATGCAAAAAGTTTTATAACCAAGCAAGATATTTTAACTGATATGAATATGAACCCTGTGCATGTGTGCCAACTTTGAAGAGGCACCATCATTTTCTTGGTGAGATGAAATAGGTTATCTTCAAACTTCAGAGGGCCCGGTGACACTGTGGAGCAGGATTTGGGCCAGCAGCTGCATATTATGGATTTATCCAGTCACATTTCTGGATTTATCAGCCTCATGTCAATGCAGCCTCTTCCTTACTGGTGATCAGGCCTGCTGCTATGGTAAAGACTTGCATGGCTCCTAAGGGCCTTCACAGTCCACTACCCCCAGCTAGGTACCCTCTAGGCAGCCAGACAGTTTCCCTCACTATATCCAAAATAACATGGCTGGTATTTCTCCAGACGGAAGAGCCAGGACAGCATTAAATTGGAGATCCTAAGCTACTGAAGTGTGATTTCTGAATCGACTTCCTTACATATCACTGCTTTCTCTCTGCAGAAAAAAAAGAAGTCTGGAAATGAGGGCCATGCCCTTGATAGCCACACCAAGGTATATAAACTCAGAGTTAGACTCTATATAGCTTAAGTGCAGAACATTGCATTAAGGAAGAGTGCATTGTCTTTTTTAACACTAAATGTATTTTAACTTCTCTTACTTCCTTAGTAAAATGCACTTAACCGGCACTTAAGAGAATCCATTCCCACCAGCGTCTATTTGATCACAGCGGTGTAAGTGTTGAGGTGATGTGTGAAGTGAGCCCTGGCTCCAGAAGTACTCGGTTTATGTCACAGAGACTCATCTCCCTGGAGCAGCAACAGCAATCATCAGACTGGAGCAACTCAATCATAAGTCCAGACTAGATGTATCATATTATTCACGTTGCCATGGTGAAAAAAAACATTTCCACAAAGGCATAATCTTTCCTGCTTATTGAGCAATAAGCATGGAGGCTAAAATGGGTCGTGTGTTAATTAGAAGAGGCAGTTCATCACTACACGGAAAACTGTCATACTTCAACAGCTTCTTCTTCTACGACTTCTACAGCTTGTACATTTCTTTTTGTAGAATGTGGCATTGTTAATGGACGCAGTTATGGAAGACCCACTGATTTAGTAATCTACAATGACAAACGGCAATTCAATTGAGAACTGACTACATACTAAATTATAACATGATGTAGTGCTGAATATAGCAACGTTTTTTGAAGTGAACAAACAACAGACATTCCAGTTGCTTAAATACACAGCACTTGTAGAGACTGATGCTCTTAAATCAAGTGTACAAATGAAGACACGTCAGCTCAGTCTACTGATGAAAGATAGGCCAATTTCTTTTCTGGATGAGAGATGATCTCATAAATAATCATACCTGTATTAGCATTAATAGGGACAGTTGTAACGCTTTTATCAGTATGGGAAGGTATTTACTTTGAGACACTTATTTCCTATACTTTGCAATGGAAATAACATGCTTTTATGCCTTAAAGACAATGTCTTCTATTGTATCAGCTCCACTCAAAGTTGTTCCAATCACAGGCCACATTTTTAGGTAAGAAACCTACAACAGAGACAGTACAGTTCTACAAACGGGCTTTTGAATGCAAGTGGGAGCTGTTAAGGTTATTACTTTCCTACCCTACAATCATTATAGCTCAAAAAAAGAAGAGACTAGACAGACAACTGGGCATTGATATCACACTCTCTTATCTCTTAGATGTTGTGGCTTATACTACAGCATTAAAGATGGTTTTCACGTACATTTATACCTCACAGTTTCTGCCTTTTGAACAGCAGAATTAACTTAGATATAGGAATGTCATGGTCTACAACGATAATAACGCAACATTGCTTTGAGCTCCTTTCATTTGTAGCACGGATGGATCACACCGTGTTCAATTCAGTGCATCTTCAAACACGCATCTGTTTTTTCACACATTCACACAGAATCCCAACGGATAATTTCCTGCTCACTGGTATCTGCAGCCTTTTGTTACAACAAAACAAAAAGGCAACCTGTTTCAATTGCTTATTCAAGGAGTTTGAAAAATCCACACAATGAAATAGAACAAACACGGTGCTGACACTACGTGAAATATACAATCAGACATGTGGAGTCTAATTCAGAGACTGAAAGAAGAAATCAGTGAACTGGCAGGATAAAAAACTCTACTTTAGTAATCTTTTGTTTATGCTAGGTGAGTTGATATAATTCATCAGTCTGTTCAAATCAAGTTTTTAGCACTGTACCACTCACCTGTTTTAAAGTCTCTCTTTGCATTTGTAGTCGAAGTCGTCCTTTGACTACCTTTTAATGATATTTAAACAGAGGACATGGTTTGGTTTCTTAGAACCTCTCTGACTCATCCCAGGAAATTAGCCACAGAACACTGGAAAGTCTCCCTTTATCCACATTTGCCCGAACAACTGAAATCATCCATCGGAAGTACTCATCAGACTAAAAACTAGGCGTGACAAGGAGCTGGCTAATTAGACATCATTTTTATTCAATAAGGCAAGTACGCCAACCAGGACCTCTTTATACACATATTGCACTTTGTTTCAGAGCATAATGTTTGTATCTGTTTTTGTAGCACAGAGTGTTTCTCCCACATTCACAGGAGAATGGGACACATAATCAACCACATCAAACTAAATAACTGACAGACGTGTTGCAGGCTGAGAGAGTGAAATAGTTATCATGGGGATACTTAACTAGGAGAATAGATTGACAATGGTTATATCTCTCTAAATGATATTGCCGTCCTCCTGCTGAACTTTGCAGTGCTGCTTAATTGCAGCCGTTAATTGGCTTGCCTCCAAGCTCTTCACTGCAGTGCTGAACTCCGACATGCGCTGTAGCCATCTTAATGTTGGTTTATGTGCTAAAGCCAAGATTTACACAAGATTTTCTCCCACTCGTGTACTTTGACTAAAGTGTGGAAAATAAATGAACTAGCATGCGTTTGATTTTAGGGTATCCTGCTGGTTTAAACCCCGCTGTGAGAGCTACTGGCTTTCCCCCACCAGGAAGGTTTAAGTGATGGTGCCAGCACTGACAGATGACGAGAGTTTTCTCACGAAGGTTTAGAAGTGTCCATCTAAAACAGCACTAACTCAACGGCTCACATCTGATGTTAGACGTGAGCAGCCAAAGAATGTGGGTAATAACGAGAAGCAAAGCCCGTGGTACAAACACAGTGGTGAACCAGGCCAGTTTAACATGAGACTGTTAGCTTTAGTGTTCCTGTGTTAGAGCCTCTACAATAGGGGGTGGGGCAGTGAACGGAGAGCTGCTTCACTTTGGCAGCTCCAAAACACCAATCAAACACTAAATCACACTAGCACACTAGTTACATTGTGAGAGGCCTGTCACTTCTGGAGAGCCAATTTATGCGGCTTTTACACATGCTGAAGAAAATGAAAGTTTTGAGGCACACATACTGAGACGAACTGTGAGGCTGAGCTGAATGTTAAAGGAGATGAAAACATGGGGAGGCACCCCTCTGAGATTTATTTAACTCGCTACTCTTTACATTTCTTTTTCCTTGCACTTAGTGTAATAGATGGAAAAGTGGCACAGTATGCAGTGTGAAATCAGCATGAATACCACAACATTAATTCAACTAAATTCCAATGGCCCTGACTGGACATTTCCAGAAGGCACAGATCCCAGTGCAAAATGATATAAATCCACCCTCACCCTCACACTGGGCTCACGAAAACCTCTAACAGGTGGGAGCCTTGAAGTGTTTGAATCTGGAAAAAGTAGCAGATATGAGAAAAGATGAAATAAAAGCTGCAGACCGCCTGTAGATGTATTCTGCATAAAATCAAACAAGACGTGGTAAAATAAAAGCTCAGAAAGGTGTACAGGATTGTTTGTAATTCAGACTGGGAGGCCAAAAATGGAAGGAGAGAAACCGACAGAAGCAGAGGATTAATGCTCCTGTTTTGCAGTGAAGAACTCTATAAGAATTAAAAGAAACCCCTGTGCAAAGGCTTTTTCTCACGTAACAACTTACAAGGTAAAAAAAAAAAAAAAAAAAAACTTGTAAAGCACATAATTTTGTTATCCAGTGCAACACACACACATACGCACTCATTTTAATACTGGAGGATCAAAAAAAGGCAGTGACATTTCACAGGCAGGTAAAAGCTGCTTTAAAACAGCTTGAATGAAGTGAAAAGGGAGGCATGAAGGATATGATTATGTAATCTGGAACTTTTTTTGGTGGGCTGTGACACAAGTCAGGCACATAAATGGGATATTGCCATAATCATAATATCCAAGATCAATCATGCTAGTAGTTACTGCACCATTCTACTGTTTTGCAGGATCCAATACGGCTGAAGAAGCAGTTTTCCACTAAAACAACCAGCTGTCCCTAAGACCGCTGCTCTGAATGATGTTATAGGGAACAGTAATAGTCACCATAAGCTTAGTCACTATAAAGAAATGATCTTTGGAAAAAAACAATAATAATGAAAACATAATGTCAGAGGGCATACAGACCTTTTGTGTAACCACCCACTCGTCTGCACCAATCGACAAGACATTTTTGTGTCAGGCCCATTCGATAACTATAGTTACACAGGCTGTTTCTAGCTAGAGGAGAAGGACTCAGCAGTAACCTTGCATCCCAAGGACACATCATTTGAAATGCATTGGGTGCCACAGCACTGTGATATATCCTTTTTCCAGAATTAACCTCAGCTAGTCTTTCCTGTCACCAACCAATCAGGGACTATGAGTAGGGACAGGTCCCAAGTCCCGGCAAACAACTACACAGCACTTCTCGCTCCACCTTTTGTATGTATACCTGCTCATAGGGCAGGAGCCAAACATGACAAATAGCTTGAAAGATCTCACAGGTCAGTCAGCCACATGTTTGACAAATATAATCTAATTGTGAAACATTTGTTTCAGAAATCCTTTTTGGAGACGTGAAGGATGGAAATGTCTCTGTGACCTCTATTAGAGGCAGAGATCTATCTGTATTCCAAGGTTATCCTAACCAGGAGGCAGTCCAGTCTGTGAGCAAAAGGGCTCCTGTCTATGTGTCTCCAAATAGTAAATGTGAGTGCATTGTGGAGAAGAGAGAAAACTGAAGCCACAGATGGCTAAAAGCACACATGATTAAAATGCAATTCAGTTAGGAGGGTAAGATGGATGAATGACCTAAATAGAATCGGCAGCTGCACAGGTAGACTGACTCTGACTAAAGTGGTGCCCATCAGTGGGTTTCGATTGGTCTCACAGTGTCATAGTTGCCATCAGTGGAAAATCTGACAAAACAGTTAAGATGATGATGCGACCAAGGAAGCAATTACTGTGTATGGATTTCACATTTTACATGAAGAGCTTGGTCACAAATGGAACTAAAAAAATATTAACAAACTCTGATAAGATTATTGAAAGCCGAGCCAAATTCTTTCAATCTTTTTAATTAAATGCCAAGACGGAGGCATCTCTTTACAGCATAATAACCGTCACACTGTTAAATTCAGATTGGGCATCAGATTAGCGTCTTTGAGCTTTCTCCCTAAATACACTGAAAGAATGTGACACTGTCTGGATTAAGGCAACACTTCAAAGAAGAGCGACTTTGTGATCATTAATGGAAGTTCTAATTACTGAGGAGCCACCAGTAAAGGACCAGTGCTAGCTCTTGCGGTGTTCATCACTTATGAAGCTGGACTTCAACCCTCCAAAGCGTTTAATTGGCTTATCTATCTTTCTGCTTTGCAGAATCACAAAGGAAACACAATTTCAGACCCATACAGGGGAATACTATTTGACCCGCCAGCATAAGTCTGTGTCACACAGCAAAGTCGCGTATTTTTATTAAACAGAAAGACAGGATATTTGCCATTAAATGCATTTTGATTGAAAAAAAAAGAAAAAAAAACATGAAATTTATGAACACATAAGGCAGCAGACACCAAAGAATCTTAATCAGGCCCAGACCAGAATGATTTAAAGAGGCGGTACAAGGTACAATACCTCTTGAAAAGCTTTCAAATTCATTCTTCATATAATTCCCACCACAAGCTTATATCCCACTATGATTCATATTATGTCTCTCTGCTACAGTAGTAGAGCATCTGTCAGATGGAAAGAACCTCTTCATTGGTGTGGCAAACAAGCATTATTTTTGCCACTGCAGGAACTGCCTGTTCAATCTTATTTATTATGAGTCATACACGAGAAGTGGATGCCTCCTGCCCAGTGCCGCAGCGTGCAAAAGAGGATGTGGTTTAATCTTCACTTCCATCTTTAATGAGATCTGATGCAGGATGAAGTAGGCTCGCTAATACACAATGCAGACCCACCAAGCTGCACACACTAAAGCAATAGATGCTGTGTGATAAAGTGATAGGGTTGTGGTTAGCTGTGATAGAGAGAGAGAGAGAGAGAGAGAGAGAGAGAGGAAGAGAGAGAGACCACAGACAGGAGATGTGGAGACTCAAGAGCAATGCAAGTAGTGCAGGATTAACCTCTCCAAGCACCCTGTGCTTAAATGAAATGGATCGCCCCCAATTCTCTGCCCTGTAGTCAATGTTTCCTGTTGTGTTAGCATGTCTGTTAGGTGGGGCAAGTATGTGTGGACGAGAGCCATGTGAAAGAAGACGCAATCTTGAATGATAGGATTGGATACCCCGACATGTTTTCTTTTTTATCTAACACTGAGTAAAAACATGCACTCTACAACCTCAGTGGATATATGGTATGTACTACTTACAAAGTCTGACCCATTTCCCTGAAGCCTTTGAGGTATAAAAACATACTCTTCAAGCTCTGTGGCCTGCTCAGAGAGCACTGATACCCTGTCAATACCTCTCTTTGCCTTTCCTCCCCCTTCAGCTCAAAGAGAGGGAGCATTCATTCTTCAATTTGGCCTAATCAAGTTTGAATCGAGTTAACAGCCGTATGTCAATCTTTTCTAGCACTCCAGTTGCAGATATGTAATCTCCGTTGGTGTCTCCTGGGCATATTTAACTCATACATAAATACAGGGATTGTCTCCTGCAAATATATAATATGTCACTGCTGGCCAGACAGCAGGTATTGGTTACAGCCATGCAGTCTAGACAGACGGCATACTAGCTTTGAGAAAAATGATATGTATTTATGTATTTTCTCTTTTAGGGTGACATTTAGCAACAGAAATAAGGAGGAAAACCAAGAAATGATGATTCTAATGGATTTTAAAAATAAACACATGTATTCTCTACTTGCCAGCATACATACACATAAGGAGCTAATAGACCGGCACGCTCTGCAAAACCTTTTCAAACAGCACGATAATAGTTGGGTTGGTCTGTTGAGGGCCCATGCTCCATACGGGAGGCTGATTAAGCAGGAGGCTACATTTAAGCTAGCAGCCCAGAGGACAAGAAAAAAGGGAGGGGTCCCATTGTGGGAGCCCATTGGCCCGCAGTGTCTTCTGCTCGACTAATGTAATCTATGATCTCTCCCATCCCAATTAAAAGACGAAATGGCCTCAGAACAGCTGTAAAGGGAGGCCTCACAGGAGTGCACTAACCGCTGTTAATGTCAGAAGTCTCATTTAAAGAGCAGCATCTGTTTAGGCTGCACGCAGGCCTCATGCCTCCAAGCCCACTAACAACAGATACAACCCTGCCCATCTGGAGTGTTGCAGCAACACTCTGTCCCCGAGTCGCACGACCGACCGACATTCGTATTGTTTTGTTCAAGTCTGGAGACACCTTTGACTTTTAAAGGTTTATTAAACTTTGTTTGAGGTCAACAAAACTGTTTAGAAGGTTACTTTTTTATTGATTCCACCGTTAGGATTTCCTCATAGAAAAGAATGTGATATCTTAAGTATCAGAATGAAATTGGAAATACTTTAAAACCACAGGAGGTGCAAAAGGCTCAGTAAATGTCAATATCTGGAAGAGAAAAAAAAAAAGCCACTGTAATCAAAACATTACCAAAGTGCTGTTATTCAGCAGTAACAATAAACATGTCTGGGTGAAACATTTCATTGTCCAAATCATAGTGCAGACTGATTGAATTAGATGATTACAGTATTGTTGAGCACTTTGGGTGGTAGTAACGTGCGGTATAGTGTATATAATGAATTGATTTCTACATGTAAATAATACGTGCTCAGGCTGTAAATATGCTGCGGTCACCTAAGGGTAGATAAAAACCAGTGAAATGTGCAGGATGACCAAACAGAAAGCCCAAGTTAATCGTGCACATGAGTGTGTGTGATTCCCAGAGCTATTAAAGTGAACTCAGCCATGATTTGATTTCACTTGTTTAACTTTTCACAGAACCAGTAGCCTGCAGCTTCCTTCAGATCTCTCTGCAGTCGGTCCAACAGAAACACTCCACTGTTCGTTCTGATTCAAGGAACAGGAAACAGCAGTGCATGCAAGCAGGAAATGGGCTGCCAAGTGAAAGAACAGGAGGTCCGGTGAAAATCCAAATGACAGTTATTTGTTCGGGAAGACAGCGGAAGGATGTTCACTTCACTAAATCTGATCAGATAATTCCATAGTTCAGAGGTTTTCAACAGGAAGTGTGTCCATGCATGTTCATAGCTCCTGTCAAAAAGAGCTGTAAACACTGATTATGTCATGTCCCAATGATGTCATTTTCTAATCATGTGTCCAGCTATGCTTCCTCTGTGTGTAGTGTAACAGTTTTGTTCATATGTATGAGGACAATAAAAAAAAAAAGTCTGCTGCACTTTGTATCTGATAACATATTGAGGAGATTGATAGAGTTGTTGATCAATACCGATGACAAATTATTACTTTGCCAGCTGCAGAGAGTATTGGGTTTTTTTAAAACTCACTTTCCAGCCTTACTCTGCTTTGGCACAAAACTGCCTACAAATTGTATTTTTAAGACACTCCCAATTCCCCCATCTACCTCCCCAAAACTTCCAACTTCTCTTTGATGGAGTGTGGTGCTACGAGTTAGCGTCTGGTGTCCCAACACACACAATTTTAACACAACTGAGAACACAATATGTTATCAAGCCAAAAGGAAAAAAAAGGTGAAACAGCAATGTTATTATTGCAGTATTTTAGATCGTGATGCATTACTTGTTTACTACGCTCTCCTAGGATATGTCCTGCAATTAGCTAAAATAATAGTCTGTTTAAAGTAGGCTTGAATTGGCACAAAAAAGGTCACAAGGTAATGTAAATCCAAACTGATGTATTTGCATAGGTAAGATTGCAGGTTTGTAATGGCCACAAAGTGCACAGACATCTACGCATAAGTAAGGTATCGTTGCCTCACAATGCACCATTGCCTGCGATTGGTTAGCAATTCCATGTGATTGGTTGCACATTTTGCATGTGGGTTTGTGTTTCATTCTTTCCATTTAACTCCTGTTATATATCACCTTGGGTAGATGGAACTGCTCTGACACCAAGATGAATCCATTTCAGCTGAAAAAAACATTGCATATCAGCTCCTTGAATGCACAAGGACCTTCCAAGTCGATCTCTTTTGTCACATTGTGCAGTTTCAGTTTCTTTTAAAAAGGTAGCATATTGGATTTTACATGCTTGACATGCCTGAAAATTTTCTTCATAGCTACCTGCGCTTCAAGTAAGTGGGTAAAGACGATTATCAAAGGATGGGCTTGATTTATCGTGGCTGTACACATGCACTGACTCATCAAAAAAACAATAGCAGAAAGCAGCTGGTCAGTATGCCTACTCAGCAGCATTCAGGTAGCCCAGATTAGGGAAGAAGTATTGGTAATCAAGTTTATCATGTACACAAACCTGCAATTTCCATGTGTTTGGCCCTGATTAATGGTCTACATATTAAACTCAAAATACACTAAAGGGAAGATTTTAGAAAAACACATTCTGGATGCAATCAAGCGTATATAACCAAGTAATCATGTGAATCAGGTGAAAGGAGTGAAAGAGATAGGTAGGTGCAACATTAGAGACCCATCAGTGTTGTTGCTACCTGTCACTTATATACTCTATGTTTAAAATGGGAAATATGATGGCAAATCGCCCAACATGCAGTGGCTGAAATATGTTGTTATTCATATGTGACATCATTTTTGATGATTGACATACTGTATTATAGAGAGGAAGAAAATAACTTGGAGCTTTGAGGAATTGATGCAGCTGACACCAAGTCAATAATTACAGTGTGTAGAAACACAAGAATCCTGAATATCAGCACATCATCATTATCTCTCTGCAAAACATCTCGGATTGGTTAAATTGTGCTCATTACATCAACAGCACTAATAATTGAATAACTATTTACACGGAAACAAGGACCCTGTTGAGATGGTATGATCACAGATGCACTCTGAATAGCTATCTCCAGATTTTTCATGGTTTACAATCTGACTCAACACATCTGGCAGAAAACCAAGGGTCAGATGTATGTGGTTGACATACTAAGATCACATGATCTCTGCACAGCATTTCCAGTTTCCAGCAACCTCTATCTTGCCCTTAGTAGAGCTCAGGTTAAGAGTGTGCATTAGTTTCCCAACCAATGCATAGAAAACAACTCTGAACCAACCATGTGATGCAGATTTACTTACATTTATGTAAGGCGTGTTGGCAAATAATAAGGTTTGTGTCACAACTGAAGTTCAAAGAGGAACTTAAAAGCAAATACACTTTTTTTAGTAAATTGTAATGTGTGCAATGTGTACAATCACTTCATTACACTATCAATTGATCCCGGTCCCAGTCTGTAACGCTCATTACAACCGAAGCAATTTAGCTTTGTCCTGACAAAAAAATCCAATAGTTTTGTCCTCTGGACTACCGAAAATCTTCCAAAAAAATCTATGATGTTCCCTTGTTCAGCATGCCCCCAAACCACAGTGTCAACAAAGCAGTTGAAAAAGTACTACTACTACTTGCTATGCTAAGCTAGGACTGCAGTGAAGGTGAAGAACCAGGGAACAAAAAGGTACTTTCACTGCTTTATATGTCAGCTGGCATGAAAAGAGGCTTAGTTCAGATGTTAAAACAAGACTGTAACCACAGTTCAATGAATTCTGGATTAGATATCGTGGCATTAAAACAACTGAAAATGGCTGAAATGCAAGGGCATGTTGAAGCAGAATAAATGAATAAATAAAAATAAAGATCAACATAACACCAAGTAACTTTATCTCACTTTTTGACGTTAATGTTTTGATGTGTTTGTACCTTTGAGATGGTCGCAGTCAGTTGAAAAATTAAAAAGAAGCCACTTTGTTATGTTGCAATGTCTTGAGTTAAACTTAAGGATTTACATAAATCAGTGACATGCCTTCTACTTTTGAAAATAACAACGCCTTGTCTAATTAATGACTATACAAGTCAACAGCTCCCATGTTTACTCTACTCTGTGGAACGTCATCTCCAGCAAGCAGTGTCATCTTTCAAGTCCTACTTGAGTATTTTTGGCAAAACAAGCTCAGTTATTTCCTCTGAGATTAATTGCCTCTTAAAATCATGATGGAATCTTGACAAAGTGGGGCAACACTGGAGGTATTTTCACTCTCCTTGTGTTTTTCCCCTTGTCTGGCTGCATCGGGTTCAATTTCTGAAATACACACTAGCTCAAGGTCTATTTGGAGATGGAGAAGGGTTTGTGCTTGAAAGCGTCAGGGAAAAATCCAGCACATAAATTGTGTTCCATCGCACGAGCACAGGAGTAAGATGGGCAGGAGAGGTGCCTGCCTTTACTCTACTCAGTGAAGCAAAGTTAACTACTGAATCATATTATTGCCCCCCTTTGGGATTCTGTTCTATACATTTTGGAAATTGGACCTTACCAGATCCTCAATGCAAAGCAGGAAGAAAATTGGGTCTACTGTGGTTGTTTATTTTATGTCATGTCTTTATTAGAGTCTGCAGCAGCTTTCTCTGTGCATAAAGACATATTTGTTATTTGTTATGGTAAATTGTGGTAACATACAATCTATCAGCTTTGTTGTACCAGGAATAGTGCTGTTGTTAGCAGCATTTCTATATGCAGATGGTTCCATTTAGATGGAAGTGATACGATGGAGCCAACATTTCCCATACTGTGATAAACATATCAGCTCTTGGATAAACAATTGCAGTCGCGTAGAGTTTCCTATTCCGTCCAGATGAATGAGACTTTGATGGATATAGAATGTGACATGGAAGAAGTTGGACAAACGCATGATTTAATATGATGGCAAACAGTAAAATATGATACAAAACAATGCACATGTGTTAATTGTGCCCGTAGGTATACAGGGCAAACAAATGTACACATACTGTCTGAGTATATTCCCCTCATGATTAAAAGGAGTGGGATTTTAAAAAAATGTATTCTTCATCAATCAATATTAGGCTGCATGCTGCCTAATTTCCTGTCCGTTGATAATGCAGTTGCCACATCTAATTTTTAAAATATTCCATTGATGTTTCAACATGACCAGCTAATGACCAAATAACTTCTGCCATATTCTTTTGATTATTTGTGTGGTAGCTCTGCAGTCACCCACCCACATGCTCCGTGTCCTTGTTTCTCAAATGATTACATTACATAAATAATGCTTTAGGCCAGATTGTGAATTAGTACAACAGGACATTTGTTCCACCTCCAATATGAGCAGGCTATTTACAGCTCAGCTCATTGTAAGTGCATCACCTTCACTGTTCAGGTCCTTAACGGATGTGAAAATGTTGCCTGTGCGTAGTGACACTCACCATTTCGTGAAAACTACTAGCACTCCTGAACGCAGTATTAAAATAAGAGCTCTTGGCACCAATAAAGCGTGTTGCAGTGAATGTACGAGACCCCTCAGAGATTTTAGCGAAAAAAGCTTCCTGAACAATCCAGAAGTCAGAAGAACAAACCAAAGAGATAATAGCAACCATTAACAAATGAATGGCTACTTTGTTACATCAAACAAAAATATGTCTCCTGGACCCTCTCAGTTGAACTTTTGAGAGTATCACTTTGCAAAGTACCTAAATCTGATAACTGATTTCAAGAGAAACAGCTCCAAACTCTGAGGAGCTATTGTGCGTTCTGTACTGTGCTTTTTCACGTCCACTCTCATTTGGATAGCAACATGGTCCTTAATGACCTCACCTCTTAGTGAAGGAAGAAGAGGCATTCCAAAAACACCCTGGTGGAGGAGAGCGAACATGAATGCGCAGGTTCTGAGTGGCTTAATCGCACACTAAACAGACAAGTGTAGAAGGACACCATGCTTGGCTGCAGCCCTAATCGTCCTGAAAGAACATCTTTGTGTTGCTGTTAAATCCAATTTCTTTTTAGCATTAATTTCCTCTGAGAGCTCCTGCCTTTCTAAAGAATATTACAGCCACATAGACAAATCCAGGGCAAGAGACTGTGTTTATTTTTTCTATCCCAACATCGCATTTGAATTTTCCATCAGTCTAAATTTCATGGTAATTAACAGTATCATGCAATTCGGATAGAGCATACATAGTGGTGATTATTATTTACTTATCTGAAACAAATACACTACATAAATGGAGACTTGTGTGTTAACATGTCTTTACTCAGAAGGTATAAACAGTGTCCTACAAATGCTCTTTTTCTGCATTCATGTCAACTTGATCTTTGCTCACTGCTACAAAGAGCAAATTGCTTCTGCCTTTTATTAAAAAAAAAAAAACAATTTAACGGTAGTGTGCCTCATGTATTAATTCTGAATAGTCTTTGTCTTTTAACAGTATGCGACTTAAAGAAACACAATGGCCAATGGAATTCTAATTTTAAACATGTAAAAGACATAAATATATATATTTCATCCCTTCTTAATAATGGTGCTGCTACAGTAGTAGATGTAGGTAATTGTGGAGGACACATGCATGGGCTGTCTCATCACCATGTTTTATGGGTCTTTGCTCTAGAGGATTAAAAACTCCTTAAAATGGTGGTATTAGAGTTTTACAGTCCAACGGCCAAAGACTTAATGCTATTGGAAATGGTGACCGTTCCTAAAAAGAGCAACAGGGACTTCATAGGGGGCTAAAGACGGGGTAGGATTGAGCCCTGGCTAATGATGCTATGCAAGCGCTAGTGTCCATAGGAAAAAAGAGAAGGCCTGATGGCTGACTGAGCGAGAGCTAAACTGGGAAAAGGGGGATTAGACCCTTGATTCATGGAAATTCAACTTTGTGAGCTGGGGGTGAAAGGAGTTAGAATAGTCACCCATGCCTGCTCCAACTCTGCTTTGTCCTTAGAGACAATAGGCTTAGCTACTCTGATCCACAGCTCTCTGGTTATGATCACAACCCATTACTAATGCACTACCATTGCACTTAAGACAACAATTTACCGATTGCCATCAATTTCAGATGGTGAAACAGTGCCTTGAGGCACCCATTTTGCAGAGATTTGTTATGATGAGATTGCATTTACAAGTGGAGACCTCCACACCAGGCTGCTCCTGATCCAAACAGAGGGAAAACACATATAGTAAGATGAAAGAGAAAGCAGAAAATAAATGAAGGTGGCCAAGGCCATTTCGTGTAGGGAATGAAGAGATATTGCGCCGCATTCCAAAATGCTTCGGCTGCAGCTGTAAATTAAATGCTCTCTCTGGCATGGAACTTGCATGCAAATCTCCAAAGTGCCCTCTGACCTGCAGACAATTGTGGGGCAGTACTTAGAGAGCACTCCCAGAGATTCTCCCCTGGACTCCAATTAAGGGGGCTTCACATTACTATCAACAACAGGCTAAATACCGAGCCAAAGAATCTTTAGCCGCTCTGTATGTGCTGCAAAGCCTGCTGGTGGCATACCAAATACTGTGAAAGATGATTAAGTATTGCAAAATGAGCCTTCTGGAAAGTGGTGTTATTTGAAAATCTTCACTCTTACCGCTACCAGGGAAGGCATAGATAAAAGGAAAAGTAATGGTCAAAGAAGACAAAGAGAGTATTGTTTATTTGACGCTTGGTTGTTGGAGTACATACACCACAGAGCATTACACTTCTAAGATTAAAACCAGGGTGCCAGTAAGAAACGTATATTGTTGTGGGTTTTTTACCGGAGAATACGTTATCTTAACTGACCACTGTTCCATAAGAGGCGTAAAATTTGGCAGGTGTTCTGCATTCTAATAAAACAGATGCAGCAGTTAGAATAAAAAACAGCCTGCTCCACGCATAATCCTGAGGCGGAGTGTGAAACATACTGTATAGTGTATGCAGAAGCAGTAAACCTGTACCACTACAATGATAAAGGACAGCAATTTACCCCTTATAGTTAATACAAACCGTGGCACCTACAAATTAAGGTTGTTGGTTTCTGAAGGTACAGAAAAAACCTTGATACACAAGGACAAATCCAATACAGCTTTTCTCATTATTAAGTTCTTACATGAATAGTGTTAAAGCAACCTATTGGATTTACCTTTAAAACAAACTGTAGGCCTATGCTCCCGCCTTTGAATGGAATTATTATCTTAGCCTGAAAAGTGTAAATTAAAATCCATTTAAGCAAGAAATTACTATCTGAGGCCAGAAGGGCCCATTCTGATGAAGTACCAGAAGTAGTGGAGTTACTTATTTCATTTCTCTATACTCCATTTTGTGAAGTAGACAGTTGTGAAGTACTCACTTAAATAAACAGAACACTTCATTTGAAAGGTCACAGGTGCTTATCAGACTGGGAGGGCTGTCTGCTCTGCAGCTGAGAAAATGCTCTGAGAGGCGCTGCAAATGCGAGGGACCATATGAAAGATGGGCAGTGACAGCATAGCTACATGCAGCAAGAAATGCATAAAGATTTCACTTAAAGCTTGCCAAAGCACTTATCACCTGTCACTTTGACCGAGCATCTGCTTTCCAATCCATTTGAGTGCTCAGGTAGGTTGTCTTTTCTTCCAATCTCATCAGGGATGCATTGAAATTCAATCACATGCATGGAATCAATGGGTTTTGAGGAGAATTACCTGAGCAGATTAGAGCTGGAGGCAGCTGGAGAAAGCTATCGTCTGATCATTCCAGCTTTTCCTGCTCTGTTTGTTTTCCCCGCACTTTAGCTAAATTAGTAATTACAGTCACACAGCCAATCTCACCACGGCCACCGTGAAGCCAAAGACACACCTGCAGAAGCTCCACAAACAAACAGCTAATTTAGTAGTGCACAAACTCTGATGTGTTAACGAGAAAAACGGACTCTTTTGCAATTTCTCTGTGAAACCTGGCGGAATTAAAGCGACCAACACAATCAAAAGTGTAAAATTGGAAAGATTGTTGAACACTAAATGGTCTGTCAGCATAGTTAGGCTGTAAATCTCAGGGCACATTGTGTAAAATCAGTTTCTCATAGCAAAAGTCGGAATCTTGTGAATTGATTCAGTGCATTTGAAAGCAACAGAGGACGCATTAGGCTTGGGCTTCAATAACATTTTATCAAATCTGAATCCACCATTGGATTTCCTGATCAAATCTAAATCTTTTAAAATCCTGTTTGTCTTTAAACACCATCAAATAACAAAGTTAACTCCACAGCTGAGATTTTTTTATCAGCTTTATGTTGCCTGACAAGAAAGAAACACACTGATTTTGAGTGGTAGCCTAATTAATGATTTAACCTGAGCAGTGTGAAATATAGACACATCAGACTGACATTTCGTTATTAGTACAGTACTTCAATTTTATTTTTCGGTGTGTGTTTTTATCTTTAACTGAGCTCCGCTTTTCTGTAAATAAGGGGACAGTTTTAGCAACATATTTGTCTTGACATACCAAAGAGGCTTCGGCTTGACTTTTTTGATGACCACTTCATAGGTTAACCAAAACTCGTTAGTTTGAGTGAAGGGAAAACAGCAGGATCAAACTGTAACCCGCGTAGCTCTTTTCAGTGGAAATGCTGCAGTTCATACATGATATTTGGCATCTATCATGCGAGAGGGAGCTCAAAGCCAAAGCTTTTTTCAGATCTCATCATAGTGGCAGCACTGATGGGAGAGCAGCAGTGAGTTGGAAAACAATGATATCAAAATTGAGTGTTCACAGTTCTCTCACAGGCTGCATACTGATGGATTTTAAAACTTATTTTGCAGTTGAACTATTTATTTCCATGATCAATGATCAATGTCAGCACCACAGGGGGCTCGCCCTTCCTCACACTATAAGCAACCATGTAGATCACTCAATACTTTTTCATCATTTGTTAGTCATGACATTTCCAAGGCCTATTTTACAAGTCCAACGGTGCTCAAGTATAGTTTATTACTCTGAGTGAACTTCTATATTTGCTCACATAATGTATGTAAAGTGCTTTGCTGGAGATTTATCTGAAAAGTAGCTGGCATGAACAATAGTTGAAAATTTAGGGGGACTTGGCTAATGATCAATGTTCAAGGAGTTTTTTTCTTTCCTCTCTTTTGCCCCGCACCACAAATGGGAAATGATCCTTAATAAAAAAACACTTTCTAAAAATAGGTTCACCTGATGCGAGAAGAACTTCTCTACAACTTAAAACTGGCTCATTTACAGTAGTTCATGCTTTATTAGGCTGATTTTCTTTCTAAATGATAAGAACTTTTTCACGGGACTGTGGCAAAAATGCAATATTAGCTCTTTTAATATGCCTCTAATATGTATATTTAACCTTGTACATGCTGGAGCCCTTCTGTTAAAGAGCTACATCAATTCTGCGCTTGAGCTGTGCTGAAGTGGAAGGGTTCTTACAAGTCAGACTGCTGGCATGACTTTAAGAATATTTTTCAAACATGATGCAGACATGTATTCTGAACTTTGCAGCACATTCATGAAGTGACATGCAAGTCACAAAGAGGCATCAAGCTCAAATTATTCTTTCTGTGTCTGCATAGTCACAAAGGTACGTGCGATGTAAATTATCATCTGCCTATGTATGCAGGGGTCTGCAGCCCACAATTTATGTGTCCATGTGTGGGCACATCCACATATGCACTCCCAGTGGCGTATAAACAGAACAGAGTGCGTGTCTTATATCCATGTTCATGTCCGTTTTGGGGTATATCAAGGCCTTTACAACGACAGTGTGCTCCCCTGACAGATCTTCAGTCTCAGCTAACACCTCTTTTGGCAGTGGGAGCTCCAGCTGAGGGAAAACCCACACTGCTGTTTGTTTCAATATGACTGAAAGAGCCCACTGGCAATGGCTAAATAGATGAGCCAGTGGGGCTCTAAATTCATAGTGTGACCTGTTTCATATTCCATGAGGCACCATTCAAATGACCAAAGAAGCCCTGGCTTAGAAAGAAATAGCCACATTTCTAAGCAAACAGCTCGGCAATTGCTCATTGGGAGAACCATAAACACAACTGGCTTCCACTGTTCTTCATCTCACAACAGAGCTGGCTGTCGTATTGGTCTCCTGACAACAATCAAAAGCACAAGGACTGAAAGACAAAGACTGCTTGGTTTGACTGAGCTATACGGCTTTGATTTGTTTCATCCTCGCTACATTAATGTCCCGAGAATATTGTGAAACCATGGGCTTTTGTCAAGCCAACTAGGACCTTTGAGGCCGAATGTCCATGTTGTTCAGGGTGACTCGTCCCGGTCACCATGGGAACATGGCTGAATGAACAAAGGCAGAGAGTTTGTTAAACATGGAAGGAGCAAGGTCAGCTGCTGATGTGCATGAGATGTGGGTGGTAGCAATCAGAGGTATAGAGGTGGAGGGGCAGATTGCTTGCAAAAAAGTAATAAAAGAATTTCTTTGACTTGTTAACCTTACGTTGCTTCTGCTGAATTTCAGCCGGAGAGCAATCGCAAGAAAACTTTTCTTTTGTTGTATTTAACTGACATCATGAGAGCAGTGCACCTGGCAGACCTTATGTGGCATAAACCCATGCTTGACACTTGTATCCCCACAGTCATACACAAGTCTCACACTGACAAAAACAGACATAAAGAGTGGCTCAGGTAAACTGACGGCTGGATATGTGAGAAGCCTCAAATGCCTGTCACACTATGAGAAAAATCACACGCTGAGTCTCTGTGGAGGAGTCCATGTCACTGCATTCAGAAGAAGCAGACAGGGGGTTCAGCAGCCTTAGCCCCAATTATAACTCAGCAGATGACTGCACATCATACAGAACTCTGTTACACTACAGTACGGGTAAAAATGAATACTCTTCTATTACTTCTGACACATGCGGCTTCAGATCTGACGAATGATGTGACTGATCCCCGCCAACCCGCTGACAGATCTGGTGACACAAAAGAACTGTTTCTCTCCGCACTTGCGCTCGTGCACGAATAAGAAGCTCCTGCTGGCAAAGCAAACAACAGTGAAAGCACTTTGACTATGCAACTGTAACTCACACCAACCATTAATTACGAACTCAATATGGTCTGAGATTACACTGGCATTTTAACAAGAACATTAAGATCAAGAGGAAACATGCAGACACATTCACGCAGAATCAATTTTAACAATAGATCTGGAGATCAGAAATGAGCCGTTGAGTCTGTACAGCGAACTCAGAAGTGACTATGCTCTGGTGGATAAACAGGGAGGAGGAAAGAGAGGCTCTTCTCCAGGGAATGCTAGATAATTCCCAGTTGAGCCCATCGGCTCCCACCCACACGCACATGCACACACACGAGCACAGAAGAGACAAGAGCGAGAATATTCATTAGGAGGATACTGAACTCTAATTAAGCAAGGTGGAAGGAACACACGCAGGTGTGGGTTGCACCTGCTTTCCGAAAACCCTCGCTTCTCCACGTCGCAGCCACATCGGGATGATAACACTCTCCCTTTCCGCGGCTGTGACGTCACACTCGGCCCACACCCCTACGGCTACCGACCCGACACCCTGCGCTCCTCTGCTCCTCCTACTGCACCTCTGAGGCGTCAGTGCAGGCGTGAAATTTGGCAGGCTAGGAAGCCATCCACACAAGTGAACAGACGGCAATCCACACCAGGAGAAGACACTCTTCCTGCTTGACTGGCAGATAAATTCCTGTTGGCTGGCTCCAGCTCTTCAGCTCAGACAGCAAAAACACACGAGGCAGAGTAACAGTGCCATATGCAAAAAAAAACAGCTGCTTTTCTCCCTCCTTGAGAATGAAAGACATAACCAGTCCTCTGATACTTTACTACAGTCCTCCCCAGAATCAACTTAACAAGCAGAAACATCTAGCTACTGTATTCTGGCTGCAGGAGTAGCTGCTGGAGACAAATATCATTCCACATTATGGACAGCTGTTAATGCGCTCAAACTTTAAAGTTCTGTCCTGGAAACACACAATACAGCTTCTATAGCTATGACTCCATTTTGAGGCATCACCTGTTGCAATGAAGTCAAAACTGAAGTCTGTCCATGTGTCACCGTGTGTGTGTGTGTGTGTGTGTGTGCTTCTCTGTGAGTTAGTGAGAGCATGTGTTTTATCAGTTGCTGGCGCTTGTTTGAACGGAGCCATGATGAAAGCCTAGACAAACACAGGGGAATGTCAACGGAGAACTAAAGTCAACAGACGGAGCCTCTACACTGGCGGGACCTCTGTGAGAAAGGCCACGCCCTCCAACACAGCGTAGGATTGTCTCTCCACTACGTTCCTCTCCATCAACCTTCACCCGCATGACAGAAAGATAGTCCACACAAGAATGACTATGTTCTCTGATACAGTACTAAGAGAAGTGAGGAGAATCCAAATTATGAGACAGAGAAGGAGGAAGACAAAGAGAGGAGACAGGCTCATAAAGAAATGTTGCCAGGCTCTTTTCCAAGCAGAGGCAAGTCAGCACAGCATGCAGGATTAAAGGAGGCAGGGGATAAACACTGTCCCAGCACACCACTGAACAAGTGCAACTTGAATATGTCCATTTTCATACTCTGCTGGTATGAAAAACAGCATACAATTAAAAATATGCCTTCCATTTAAAGTGCACTAAGTGATGCAGACAAAATATTCAAAGCAAGCTCCAAGTACTCGCTTCGAATATACTGTTGAGATTACAGCGTCGTATTTTTAGTCTGGTAATGTTCTGTGAAGGCAACGGAAGGGCGAATGGTGAAGAAGGCCGGGCAAACATCTACCCTAATTCAAGTCAGAGCTGAAGCTTCCCTTTTTTTTTCTTTGTCCATTTTTGTATGGGAAGCCAGTAGAGTGGGCCTGAGTCCCTATTGACTCAGTGCGCTGAGTCGTTTTCCCTTTTACCAATGCTAAAGTAGGCATGAGCACTAATCCTCTGGGGTTAAATGGAGCCTCCTCTGAGGTTTCCCTATCCTGAGAGAGCTGGGGGCGGCTGCTGCTACAGCGTACACAGAACTTTAATGTATTTGGCAGAATTTTAACTAGACTCTTCCAAACTATGCAAAGGGATTCCTGCTCAAAACTCAGTAAGGCAACACTGAAACAGTGTTAAAGCAATTCATGTGAGGTACGTACAGTATCTGATTAAATTCAAGGCTTCCCATGGCAGGTACTCAGGTGATGGGCATGAATAAGAGAAATGCTGCTGATGATGATAATGATAATGAAAATTTAATGATCGCAGTGGGGGAAACTGGGTCACTGGAGCAGCAGAGAAAGTTAGAGATAAAAACTGAAATAATACAGAGAATTGAATTTAAAACTATTTATAAGTACAATAAGAGAGCATGGTTGGAGCATTGCAGTAGAGGAAATAATTCAGCATTGGTGCTGCGGGTTAGAAACTGTAACACAGTCAGGGAATACAGCAAACACCTATGCTTGCAGCTATTCATATTATCAGTTACAGCATATTAAAGGATATAAAGAGTAGAGCCCTAACCTGTGAAAAAATGCATTATAAGCGCACACGGTCACACGGTCATAAAAAAAGATTTGGAAATATCTTTTGTAAACTGCTTAAATGGGTGGAGAAAGAATAGCTTTTGCAAATGATACAGTCACAGTGACGAATGTTTCCAAATAGGAAATGCTGGCATTTTCCGCATTAACAGTGACCTTTGCAAAGAGGAAAATGTTTTTTGTTGTTTTTTTTTTGTTGTTGTTTTTGAGAGCCTATTGCAATGTTATGCAGAAGCTTGATGCAAGCAGCTACGATTCATTCAACAGAAGGACTGTTCACCAATAAGCCAGCCGGAGAAAGGGACCATTTCCATTTCAAATCGCAACCATTTTCACACCAACACTGAGACAGCATCAGCAGCTGCCAAAGTCTGGCAGCTTCTGCCCCCAGTGTTTCCCCTATCGCTGTGTATAAATTCACATCTCTGTTATTGCCTGTGTGATTGATGTTGGTTATAATGGCACTGCTTCTATTTACCCAACACATCTACCCATCTCTTCTCTCAGCGATTTGTTGGTTGACTTCCTCCACCTTTTACTGGTTGTCTTTGATGGGTCAGCTTAAGGGAGTTCTTACTTTCCTGTGAAATGTCACAGCTTTGTCTTTATTGTTCATTTGTGAAATTGGTGTATGGAAAGGTATATTTCAAGGCTATTATTTTTAAGGAGAAAAAATTGCTCCTGGGACCCGAGCCCTTTACCTTAAAAATACACCGAAAGTCTTTTTCTACTTCGGCCTCTGTGTTAACACAGATTTACTTTGGAGAATTCCAACATGGCCTTATATTCAAAAGAAATAATGGTTACTAAATTATAAATTTAAGCAGGCAAAATACCTTAACCGTGTCCCTACAAGTACCCTTTTTGTTATGTTTAATTCATATCAGTGATGCGCTTTTTGTCATGCTGTGCAACAGGTACCTATCAGCCCTGAAGCAAGGTAAGACCTTGTGTGATCCTTTCCCAAGGTTTTCCTCTACATGAAAAGGGTTTTGCAGTATTTGTATTTGTCCATTTTAAAGTTTAAGGCTGGGAGGATGTTTTTGTCAAATCTGCTGTTCAGGTGTAAACTCTTTTTAGCAAAACTGAAATATGACACAAAGCTTCATTACATTCGTTGTATTTTGAAATGAACCCATTTGCATGGCAGTGAGAAACCATGTGAGGCTTCTAGCTTTGCATTTCACTGATTTTATGCAAATGTGCATGAAGAGTATGTTAATGTCTAAGATGAACACAAACACTCCACCAGTCCACGACACTAAAATCCTCCAACCCCTCATTCCTCATCACCACCAATGAAATGCACACCGCCACACACATACACCTTTTCCTGCAGATGGTTAACCTCAGAAACACCCCGACAACAGAGTGGGCTAAAGAGGGTCTACTCCAGTTACTCCCGGTTTTACCTAAAACGTGTCATTCACAACTCCAGCACAAGCACCTTACACTCTTGCACTAATAGGGGGGGTGGGCAGTCTACGAGTGCTTCTTTCAAAGTCATAAATGTCCCCTCGCCTCAACCGGTCCTTTTATTCCCCCATCATCACTTTCTATAGGTTTCCTTTGAATGTGGCTCTTGGCTGCAGAGGAATAAGACATTCGATATTGCCAAAGAAACTGGTGTCAGGCACTGAGGCGTAGACACCTCTCTGTGGTTGGAGGTGTTACCTGAAAACACCTTCAGGTGAAGTTTAATGCCAATTAAGTAGCTCCGGTTCCCCCCGGCTTTCACAATACCTTAAACTGAAGACGCCTCTTGACAACACAATGATAAAATGTCAACATACTCTACCCAACAACGACAGATAACAACATAATAATAACACAAGCTGAAACATATCACTCTAGACAACCATACACGAGTGTGGAACTGGATAATGAGGATGTATATTTAAGCAAGCGACTGAAGCATCATTTCAGAGTTGAGAGCACTGACGTTAGTAAGTTTATTCTAAAGAATACACCATGATCATATACAAATCTCTTTTGTACTTTCTTAGCAGTCATACATTGTGTTGAGCAGTAGGGGAAAAAACAAAGAGTTGAGAAATCGTTAAAAAAGGAGGGGTAATTTTTAGATATGACTCATGAGAGTAAACAAAGTCATCCAGATCAGAGGGAAAACAAAGTCAGAGTTAGTGTTTGGCACAGATAAGTGAACACTTTGATCACGGGATGGCAGCTCTGTGTGACGAGACCTCCCGTCTTTAATGCTCCCCCTTCTCTTTACCCGAAATACTGTTGCAAGAAACATACTTCCTGTGTGTGTTCCAATCAACGTGGGTCATTACGGACCTTGAGGACTTGTACGATGTATCTTATCTTATCTAAAGCAGCAAAGACTTGGTTTGTTTCACTAGATAACATTAGCCCTGACTTCCTCTCCTTACAGCTCTAAACCCTGACTGACCCTTTCATAAGACCCTAACCACAAAAGACTAAAGCTCTAAATTCACCCACATAGTGAAGGAATGTGCTGCTGAGTTTAGGCATCAGAAAGCTGCCTGTTTGTCTTTAAGGTTCTGCGTGTGCTTACACAAGCATAAAGAGTCCATTGTAAAGATAAATGCTACCATTTAACTAAGACTGGAGAAAAGATGCTAAGGTGGCTAATTACAGATTTAGTGCAGGAATAGTAAACTGGTTACAAAGCAGGAGAGAAGGGCTTCAATTAGCTACATTAGAGATGTATGCTGGACTGTGAAAACACTGTATGGTAATTCTATCTTTTATCTCCTTTATTGTGCTGATTAGTGCAGTGGGGCGAGGGGGTGCTCTATCTAATCTGATCACAGAGCATTGTGTTTGGGGTCATTAACCTATGGGAGGTCCTAAGGTTGACAAGTCAGCGCCTACCCCCCTCTACCTTTTTTTTTTTTTTATGGAACTCGCTCATCCTTGAGTTCCTCTGTCTCCGCAGACAACACAACAGTAACCACAAACAACTAAAGAAAACAAAAGACGAGAGGAAAAACAGCCGACGGTGCTATTTGCATGGCTTGTCTCTCTTCTGAAAACACAAAATGACTACTGGCCGAGGCCCCTGGCCTAAGCAGCAGGATGTCGGCCCCTTTAGACTCTGTTGTTGTTGTTGGCTCTTTGCTTTCTCTGTGCTGCATCCTAGTCCCAAGAGACGAATGAGCCAACTCATCCCTCAACATCTGGTATCTGCATCAGAAAAGACTGCAGTAAGGACCTTACTGCGTAGCCTAATGGCAATCATGCCTGTGGTCAGATCCTGCCTCATGTAACTGACATCTGCATTCATATGGATAAAGATCCAACAAGCTCAGATCAGTCAAAGCTTTCCCTTGCCAACCATTCTGGGCAATACCACGATTCCTACATTTACATCTGCATAAAGGCACGCTAATAAAATCCAACATCTGTCTGCATATTTACACATTCACTGACTGATAATTTTTCCCATAAACCCTCTTTCTATCCGTCACACACATTACACCGTCCGCAAATCAAAAATGTGAATACTCAAGCAAAACCAACGGCACCTCTCATCCACAAATCCTAGTTAAACTGTTGTGATACTGAAAAGCTGCCTGTCAGGACGGCAGAGCGGAGATGAAAGGCCCACAGCAAAGATCGCTGCTGATTGCCTGAAGTGGATGAATATGCAAATAAAGCAGAAGGTAAATGAAAAACAAAGCGGGGGGTTTTGGCTGTACCCTTTTACATGTTTCCCCTTTATCTGGCAGTGGAAAAGAACACGGAAAGTCTGTCAATAATGAATTCTAGTCGCAGCAAGGCAAGGAGGGAGACATGAGTGGAAATCAGTCTCCATTTTTCCCCTGTGACCCCCTGAGCAGTTTTTGGGGCCTATTGTGTTTCACACAAGCTTTTCTGTGAACGCACACTAAGCTTAAGTGACAGATAAACTGAACACTGAAGGAGCTGAAATAATAACCATAACACCTAGCTTACATAGCACCAATCAGACTGGGTTGGCATGTTTTGGCATATAATCCAGAAAATAGGGCACCACAGCCTGCCAACTGCAAGCTCTGTCTATTGACTACCACAGCAAAAAAAAAACGTAAAAAAGTAAATCAATTATCTGGTCGAATGTCATGACAAAAACTAGGCTCAGGACTGTCCGAGATAGACCACACACTTAACAGTTGTTTTGCTGCCACCAGAGCCAAAAGGCACTCTAGCCAGCACTTAGCAAAATCAAGTGGCTTAATATATTTATCTGTCTTTGGAACAACACAACAGAGTAGGAAACAACCTGTCTGTTGCCTAAACACGGTGAAATTGACCAGACAGACTGGAGTGGATCTCTGGGAAAGGAGGGTACCAAATCCCTGGAACAAAAGATGAACAGCCCAACAGATTTTCCCTGGTCTTGAGATAACAGAAACCCAACACCCTCGTCCTCCAGTGGGGCTCTTTGTACGTCTGAGAGAGGGTCAATCAACAGCCGCTGACAGATGTGTCTGCAGTCGATTTAGGAGAGGAAGCCACGGTGAGGTCAGGCACAGGTTTCTCTGTTCTGTCCCCCTGGAGGGAAGACATGGATCAAGTCAGGATGTCCAAGACTGACCTTTTCTCACCTGGACTAATATGATAAGATAGTTAAGCTCATTAGCAAAGTAGCAAACGGTAAGAGTCATTGAAAACTTCAGCACACAATAGAACATTTATTTCATACTGATTTGACTTCAAGTGAACAGTATACAGCCAGACAATTTATACTTGTTTAGAAATCCCATTGTGTTCCAAACAAAAGTGAGAATCACTTCAGCTGAAAAGCAAACAAATCTGAAAAACTCCACTAGAGGTCTAAGTAGTTTTGGCAGATGCTCCAGGCTTAAGTGTTTGTTCAATTAGGCACCACAGTTAAGATTGCAATCATGGTTTTAACTGTGTGCTCACGTGTTAAGGCCAGAGTTAAAGAAACATTCTGTCCTGGCAAAATAACCGGACATGAGGTGTCAGCAGTGGTCAGACACTTAGACAGTCGGTCTCGTGTAGTGCACACCATCCTCATGAGACAATAACAATTACCAGGAGTAGAGGTCTATATCAGCTCATGAGCAGACAATGGGAGAACAGAGAACAGACACAGAAATGGAGCATAAATGGGGATATTAAATGAGCTGTGCTGTTGTTTGTATGTCTGAAGGTTAGAGCCATGAAACGTTTTCTTTAAGCTTGCTAAATTATTTCACTTTGTGTAAAACAAAACGTCAAAACAAAATATGATTGAGCCTCTAATCCCTACAAGGCAGCTGCTCTCTCATGACGAACAGAAACATGATAAATGTCTGCTACAGATTTTAGTATCCCAGAATGAGTGAATAACACCTCTCTGACAAACCTGTTTGTTTACTGAAAATGAATGCAGACCCTCGAGGCGTTCACAGCTGAACAGTATAACAGGCTTGAGGTAATTAACAAAAAAGTAGTATTTAGTAAATGGCATGCAAGAGAGGACTGTCAGCATTACACGGCTGCATAGACTGCATAGACTGCATACATTCAATCAATGACCCGCTTGGCATCGACAGGAAGCTGTTATTCAACAACGGACGAACAGAGCTGCTCCAGCTCACTGCGCCGGGCTGTGGTATGTGCCTTGTCAGGTAGCCGGAGGGGGAGACACTGGAGATGACGCAGG
The DNA here is from genome assembly GCA_028641955.1 of Protonibea diacanthus. NCBI lineage: Eukaryota > Metazoa > Chordata > Actinopteri > Sciaenidae > Protonibea > Protonibea diacanthus. The sequence goes on from CM053989.1 coordinate 16,599,252, forward strand.
GCAGGAGAGAGTGTTGGCTGGGTCAGCTCTGCTGTACAACCCTTTGACTAACAGGGTGACTCACTGCTGCGTTGGGCCTGGAAGGGAGCAAACCCAGTGTTTGGCTTCGTTTAAATATGAAACCAAAGAGGGTCAAACAGAAAGCAGGGGGGGGGGGGGGAGTCAGAATAGCTCAGGTATGTCAGAGCGACTGACATGAAAGTCCTGTATCAACACACACAGACATATATGCATGCTGTGTGTGCACATTCCGTACAAGCACACGGGGGAACAAATATTAGAAATTAACACAATTCCAGATTCTTGTTATTGTAGTTCAGTGACAACATCAAATATTCATTAAATCAATAATAATAATAATCAATTAATCCCCCCAAAAAAGCTTTGATGTATGTGCTTCACACATAGTAAAAGGAAATGTTTTAATTGTTATTTTAGATTGTAAGAATTTTTATATTTGCTTGAATTAAATACTTATACAATGGTGAAATTTCTCTCAGTCTTCAGGAAAAAAAACAAACATTTAGAAATAAAAAAAAAAAGAACACCTGCAACAGAGATAATTGGCAAATCATAACATCTGTAACGAAGCCCCTGATGCCAAAAAACCTAATCATGAATTATCCTGACAGATCTCAAACAAATATGCAAATGGGAAATTTAAATAGAACGAACAAAAGCCACATGCCGCCTCAAACCACTACAAGTGAAAAAGTGTGCACATGTCGTTCTCACCTACATGCGCACACATACTGTACATTTCTACGTTTTTTTTCACCCCCCTCTTCTTCTTCCCTTTTTCTGCCAGTGAGCATTGCTTTCCAACCAGTGAGTACTCGCTCCTCTTAAGTGCACACATCTGACAAGGATGTGAGTGCCTTTCCCCTTTCCTCCACTCCCCCTAGTGTATCCAGCCAACACTGCATCTTTCTTATACATCTCCCAAACAGACGGAGAGAGAGAGAGAGAGGAGGAGAGAGCGAGGAGGAGAGAGAGGGGGTGAGAGAGGCCCCTCCTCCAGATGACATCAGTGCTCTACTGAAGCTAGAGGCAAACACAACTCCACATTAGTATTGAGATCTACCCGTGCACCTATTTCCTTGCACAGCCTACAGATGTGTATGTGTGTGTGGGGGCACCAGTAAACATAGCAGTGCTGCTACAGAAAAAAAAAAAAACTCCAAATAGCTCCAGCCTTGTGAGTGAGGGGAGTTTTTCTTTCTTTCTTTCTTTCTTTCTTTCTTTTTTTGGATCTGAATTGAAATAGCGTGGACTGGATTATTGTTTTTTTTTCCCCCGCTGTGAACCCCAATTTAAGAGGATACCTGTTACTTTCCATTTTTTGGTTGATTATAGAGGTAAGTGTGTTTTTTGCTGGTACAGTCCTGTTGGGAATGCATCCTTTTCATCTTTTTGGATCTTCTTTCTGGCAAAAAGGAATTCAAAGTCATGCGGAATCCTCAGGAGTTGCTTGTATCTAATTAGTTGCCCTCTTTTTTCCCCCCTCTTCCTTTATTTTTTAATAATCGGCCCAGGCGATTAAAATATATATATATATATATACATATATAGTGTGTTTCTCTCTGGGGTGGTTGTCGCACAGGGTATGCGATAGTAATTTAAAATTAAAACCGTGAGTGCACTTTTCCTTCAAACAACCAAATTAAGCTCTTCAATTAGTTTGCCAGGCTTGGCACGTCCAGATCAGACGTGCACAATTCATATACCTCGTCATTTCAAGCCCCTCTCATGGCTGCAACTTGCTGCTTCGCTCCCTGTGCCGCGTCCCTCTTTACTCTGCGTGTAACACAACATCTCTGGGGTTTTCTCCCGTTTTCCCACTCCAGTCTGTAGACATGATTTTTTTTTTTTTATTTATTTTGTTGCGACACGCTACGATCACATTTATACCCCGCTTCAGTCAAAACATGTGAAATGGCACTTGAGAGAGCAACCGAGACGACTAAAATCGTCCCGTTCCTTAATTCAGCTCTTGGTGTTTGCCAAAGCAGTTTGGAAATGATCGGCGGTGAATACGCAAACTTGATAGGATTAGGAGGGACTGTGTGATTTAGTCTCGGCGTCGCACCCGAGAAGACTCCCCGGCGTGCAGCTGAAATTGCAGCGCAGATCCCGCGGAGTTGGACATGAAGGGGGCAGCTGGAGAAACTCCGCTAAATGCGTCTCCGGCGTCACTGTCTGGACGACCCCGGACCAGCTCCTATTCATATCTCACTGCATTGAAATTTACTGTGTGCAACTGTATGCTTTTCTGCAGATAATACGGACCCCCCCACCCCCACCCTTTCTACTCCCCCTCCACCTTAAAACACACACACACACACACACACACACACACACACACACACACACACACACACATCAGACGCTGTGAGAGCTTCAGGGCGCAGTCCTGAAGGTCCCCTGAAAATGCACAAAATAAATTGCATTCAAGTTTCACACGCACCACTTGGCAGAAGCGCAGCGGCTCATTTACCGCAGATAACATAGTGTAACGATACATTAAGAATGCCTCAAAACAAATATCTGACATTTATGTGCTGCTGCGGCTCTGACATGACTGTCGGAGGAATAAGCCTCCAGAAAGAAACGCGTTTTACAGAGGAATAATACCGTCTGCTCATATGGCCGACTGACAGCAGATTCTCCATTCAAATGTCAGTCCATGTTGTTAAAGAATCCTGCTCGTTTGTGCTTCATACAAACCTTGTATTTATCCCATTAGACCAATGCAATAAAGTGGACGCCTGTAATACTCATGCACTGTATTTAAGCTGGATGTTTTATTGGAAAGTCCAGGACATGAGCGGTTGTTAATCCAATTTAACATTTATCTTCATCAGATGATAAGGTCATACCGGTTTTGAAGAATCACTGATATATATTTATCTATAGGCTCCAGCCTGATTCCAGTAAATCACAAACTGTAAACTTGACTTCAATTGTCAGGCACTGTAATGCTGGCTCTTTGTTGTTAGGTGTGTTTCAGAGACAAAGAAATAAATAGCCTGTTAAACATGGTAGACATGAGGACAGACCCAATTGTCTTCAGTGATGACTGCCTGAGGCAAAAGTCCCCAGTCAATTGCTTTCAGAGGGAATTCACACTGCAGATTAACAACTAACCAGGTCACTACAGACGGAATCTTCTATTCCCAGAAAAGTTGAAGCATCAAATATGAATGAGTGTGTTAGGGGGGGAAAAAGTACTTTCAGAACTACCAGGAATATTTTAGATTCAACACTGAACCCCGAGGAGGCCTAATTCAGTTTCTTTCATAATTTATTTTAACCGCTAAGTAGTATCTTTTTTTTTATCATCTATTTAAAGCTTTAAGAGACAAATCATTTGGTTACTGAAAGTAAATGTGTAAACATGGCTGCAAAGCATAAATTGCAGGAGAAACCTTTGCACATGATATGACTCAGGAAAAACTGTAGATGGGCAGTGGGGAGGTTAACACACCGCTGTGTTGTAAGTAGGTGTCTGGCCTATGCTAAGATGGGCTCCTGTGTGGAACTTAACATGAGTATTTAGCGTTTTGGTTTTTTGCTTGTCACATACAGACACACACACACACATTTCATTTCGCAGTGCCTACCACCCCCATGTGGGGAAAAACCACTGCAGCTGCTACAGACCTCTCCTTTCAGGCTGTTACAAAAGAGAGACCCCCGTCTGTCCCAGGCCTCTCTGTGCTCTTAATGGGCCAGCAAAAGTATCATCTGTTCAGCCCATCTAAAGACAGCGCCAGGAGGCCACATACCAAATCTGTGAAACTATCAGAGATTTTTGCCCATTTTCTTTTCAGCCGAAACGTGTTCGGTGTCCCTGTGAATTCAGATGTGACCATGAATGTTCCATTGTGTCTCTGCACCACAGCAGGCCGCTGCCCGGTGTCTTGACATACAACTTACTAATTTGTAAATCAATAGCAGACACAAGATTTTCATGGCACGCAAAAAATGGACAAAAAGTCACCCTGGGTAATACCAGAAAATGACTGAAGCAAGAAAAAATAAATGAACACTACATTTTACAATCAGGTCCGTTTTAACTCTCTCTCACCAAAATAAGTACAACTATAATAAATGTACATTTTCCAGTCTTATTTTAGAGCCAAGCAACACCGAAAAATAAAAAACATTTTCAAAAACAATAGCTGAAACAAAAAAACGTAACTCACAATGATGATATTGCGTGCAATCAATCATAATTCCAAACTATATTGTGAATTAGAGTGAATAATCAACAGCAGATACGAACAACATTGATTTCCCAATGGAGAGCTCGACTGTGGTTCAAAATTAATTTCAGGGCTCATGAATAATTTAACAGCCAGCCATTAGTACTTCTACAGCTCTTCCCCCCTAAATGCAGCCTATGTAATATTATTCTGTATTTTATGGAACTAAAAGTCATTATAATCTGCAATACTTCTGACAGGCATGAAATTGTTTCTATTTGAGTTTTTCCAAAGCCTTTCTTGTGCAGTGTATGACTAGAGGGCACAAAGTCTTGGGTTCTGTTACTGCAGACTAATGTGCATTTATGCGTGTTGAGCTCACAATGGCTATCAGTGTCCAGCTTTGTGTGAGCCTCCCACGCTCTCCGCTGAAAGGTAACTAGCTGTATACACACACACACACACAATTTTACCAGGATGCTCGATTTAACTTTGCCAGTTCAGATTAAATGAAGCAGAAGCCACTTTGACTGCTAGAGAAATCTCCTGTCGGCCAGCAGAGCTTATTAGAACGATGGAGAAAGACATCCATCACTAAAAATGTTTAACTCAGCCTCCATTGCTCTCAAAATGATTGTGTGCACAGGAACATAGCGTGTGTGGGTGGGTGCGTACATTCGTGTGGGTGTATGTTATTACTAAATTCAATAGAAAAGGCTCGCAAAATGGGCTGTGTAAATTAGAGGCATTTTCAAACTCCCTGATTAAAATGTTTTAATAAGTAAACCCCCTCTGATAAGGCTACAAGGTCCACATGCTTGCCTTGTAGGGAACAATAGAGAGGGGGCCACTCTGCTGAAATCCGATGAGCGTGGAAAAAGAAAAGGAGGAAAAAAAAAAACAGCCAAGCATCTAGGCCCGACTATATTCCTTGTAAAGTAAGCAAGATGTGTGCAGTTCAAAGCGGATGTTCGATAAATCACCCAAAATATAATTTCACTCTGAGGCCTGTGATACATTATGCTACAGTATGTTTTTGTTCTTTCTGACTGTATTTACACCACTGTTCATGAATGGATAACCACATCCCTTGTCCCTTTTACTGGACATTGAGTCACTGTCCATTATCTCCGAAGATAGCAGAGTTGTAGTGGCCAAAGAAAGGCAAACTAACAGGAAATGTTGCACCATATATATGGGGTTATTTATGCAGTGAATTATCCCGTCTCACAACCCTAAAAGCCTATTATTCCGAGTAGCGAAAGGTCTTTGCCGGGTTCCTTTGATAAGACAGAAATGCAGAGACTATTACTTTCTTTTATGTAATGCTAAGAATTCACGGATTCAAATCAAGACTGCATACTTAACAATATTCAGAGGATGAAGAACTTTACAAAATGAGGTGAGAAGGGCTATTTAAAATTGAAATAGCTTGACTAAGTGCTGCATTAAAAGTTCATTCCAACAGACAGACAGCACATATCCCTCTATCATCCCGCCATTTTATAAAACTCCATTACTCAATTTCAATTTTTTTCCCCCTTTGTCAGACTTTATTTTAGAAGTTAGTAGAGGTCACATCTGGTGCTTTTTCCCCAGACTCTAATCTACTACTAATATAACACTGGACAGAGAGGCCATGTTTAGATGGAACAGAAGGAAGGGGGGCATTATTATTAGACAGCATCTCAGGAGTTGTAATCGAGTTACAAGCCTCTCAATTCCCTAATCTTCTCCTTGTCATGGGCTACAACTGTTAAATGGCCAGGCCCCTTGTTCCTAATTTACCTTTACATGTTTTACAGCAAACCGAGGCTGCCAGCAGGTCACACGGATGGTTACATACGAAGACACAAGCTATTGTGTTGTAGAGGAAACATAACATTTTCTTTAGAAAGGAAATTCTATTTTTAGAAACAGAAATAGCATTCATAGAAAGAAAGGATGTGGTGGGAGGAAGGGGTCAGAGAGAGGAGCTGGGAGTGACAGGGATGGATGCAATAGCCACCCTCTTCTCCATACAAAATTCAAATGACCCTCATTTGTCATGAGTGCTTTTTAACAATGCGAGTAATTCAGCCCCGACTGGATCCTGTTTTCCTCTTATTTGTGGAATCTGGATTAGCCCTATTTTTAAAACGTGCATAGATTGCATTTTTAATCGCAGGAATAGGTCACCAAAATCTCAATTTAGCAGTGAACTGGACTGAGAAGGGCATAGGTACTCCACCCTCAGCCATTGTGTTGGGGTCTAGATTGCTGTTGTCTTTCGTATTCATAGACATTCCTTCTTGTATCACCATAGAAAAGAAACGTGGTCTGTTCGAATAACATGTTGTAAAAGGTCAACGGGCTAAACCATAGGCTAGGAGAAAGGGTATTTTCACAATATAAGTGAGGTCAGAGTTCATTATCAAACACATTCCTAAACTTAATTACATTTCTTTTGATGTCTTTCGCTAATCTTGAAAGGTTACCATCTTGTTGTTTTAACATTTCGTAATGATGTATCGTATTATAATGTAACGCAGGGACTAAATATGTTTGTCTCTGGTTATTTTTCAGATCACCATCCCAGGTGTGCGGAGGGCACAGTATGAGTCAAGCCGCAGATGCATGAGGGAGGCTAGGTCCAGAAGGATAAGCACGTAGCCCCGTTTTGCGGAGAACATTGCTTATCTGCTGCAGGAAAAGGGTTCAGAGCCCTGGATTAATGTGCATACAGACTCGACAAGGGAGCAGAGGATTCTGGGTTACCTGAAGACCTGGAGTACACAAGTGAACAGGCCTGGATTGAGCCTGTGGCACAAGGGATTGGCATGGCTCAGACCAGATTTCTGACAACTCATCATGCCCGTTGGGCCCGATTGTAGAAAGGAGCCTTTGCTAAAGTTCACCCCATCCTACACCCGGATCACTATTCAACACCCAAAAAGTCTAATTTGCAGTTATGGCTGTTGAGTTCAACAATTTCAGCACCCATTAGGATTTTTAATATTGCGCATGCTTTGTCAGTGAGAGGGGATGCTTCTTCTACAGGCTTATCTGCCATGGTAAAGGCATTGAAGGCATGAGCCTCTGACAACACAGAGGAGGTCATCGTCCAAACAAGGATCAGCTCAGCAAACACTGACCAGGTCAGGATATCACCGCAAACCCCTCGGACAAACTTTTCTCTTTAGAAAGGATAAGAGCAAATTCAAGAAGAAATCTTGATTGGATTTTTGGTGGCTGGAAAGGATTTACCACGTCGTATAAATCAGGTATGACAAATAAGGATGGCTTTGCTTTTTTCCACTTCACTGACCAGACCACAATTTCTAATGAGACATGCAGGAAGAGAGGTCATGGCAGGAATGCATAATTAAAGCAATAAATTAGTATTAGCCTAATTAAAAGGTAACTACACTAATATTGAAAAAAGAGACAGACAACATCTTGGCACCGGCTTTCTGTTTTACACTATGGTTTTGTTCGTTTCAAGGCAATCTGCTGTAACTTCATGAATTGTGAAATTTTGTGAAAGTGTTTTTCCACAATTACAGCAAAGATCATTAACATGGCACTGTGCAAGGATAAATTAAGCTCACAAATTTTACCTTAACCTGAAAGCTGTCTCAAAAATATGTTGGATCCTTATGTGCGAAAGACTGATTTTCTGTGAGGAGAGATATGTCTTCCCTGCCTTGTAAGAGGCCAGTTAAACCCCAGAATTTGAATGGTGAAAGGCATCGGTAATGATCTGACAGGACTTAAGAGTATGTCGGTTCCACAACAGTTCATCAACAAAGCCTGACTTTGTCCACCCTCGTGGTCTGTAGCGATGAAAGGCAGCCTTGAGATACAGAAACGTGTAAAACAACTAGGGAATGCTATTACATTTCACAAGTCAAGGCCAAAAAGCAGAGGCACAGAGATTCAATTCACAGAGCTCGCAAGTTGGAACATTTCTTATCAAAAAGAACACGCAAGAAGTGTTGCTGTTTTTTTTTTTGTTGTTGTTGTTGTTTTTCCAATGCAGGTTACTTTTTAAATCTAACTCTAAAGATGATGTAATGTCAGCTCTGACACAAACAGTTTATTGTAAGAAAGAAAAGGTTTAACTTTTTGCCGATCATAATGATCAATTCATATCAATTTAATAGAAGGAATTCAAACTGATTCTTTCAGCAGTTGTTTAATCTAGAAAGTGCTGCAGGCAGCATTTCAAACACCCAGCAATTATGAGAACAGGAATTTGGCTCTCCTTTAAAGGCCTTGTGCATTAAATGTACCCTTGTGTCTTCTCCCCAGGGGCTCTTGAGTGATTAGACTGCCAGGCAACACAGCTTCAAGATGGTGCGTCAATGCAAGGCCTTTATCCTCTTCCTCGTCAGGATCGGGCTGCTGCTGGGTCTTGCTAACCCCCTGGTGACCTCCGCCTCATGTCCCTCAGCCTGCCGCTGTGATGGGACCTTCATTTACTGTAATGACCGTGGCCTGACTTCCATCCCTACTGGTCTACCCCTGGATGCTACAGTGCTCTTTCTGCAAAACAATCGCATCAAGAGTTCAGGCATTCCAGCAGAGCTGCGCAGGCTCTCAAATGTGGAGAAGATCTACCTTTACTGCAACAATCTGGATGAGTTTCCCACTAACCTTCCTCTGGGGCTAAAAGAGCTCCACCTTCAGGAGAACAACATTCGGATGATTACCCATGCCTCTTTAGCCCAAATTCCCTACATTGAAGAACTGCACCTGGATGATAACTCTGTATCAGCAGTCAGCATAGAGGAGGGGGCCTTCAGGGACAGCAATCACCTCAGACTGCTTTTTCTCTCCAGAAACCACCTAAGCACCATCCCTTCAGGCCTACCCATGAGCATTGAGGAGCTGCGCTTCGATGACAACCGCATCTCCTCCATCTCAGAGCAGTCGCTGCAAGATCTCATTAACCTGAAGCGACTAATCCTGGACGGTAACCTGCTCAACAACCGTGGGATTGGGGAGATGGCTTTCATCAACCTGATCAACCTGACTGAGCTCTCTCTAGTGAGAAACTCCTTGACATCACCGCCAGCCAACTTGCCAGGCACCAGTTTGGAGAAGCTGCAGCTACAAGATAATCACATTAATCGGGTCCCACCTGGGGCTTTCGCCTTCCTTAGGCAACTGTATCGCCTGGACCTGTCTGGCAACAACCTGAGCAGCCTCCCTCAGAGTGTATTCGAAGATCTGGACAATCTCACGCAGCTCCTGCTACGCAACAACCCCTGGCAATGCACTTGCAGGATGAAATGGGTGCGTGACTGGCTGCGGTCGTTGCCATCTAAGGTGAATGTACGTGGCTTCATGTGCCAGGGTCCTGATAAGGTCAAAGGCATGGCAATTAAAGACCTAACTACAGACATGTTTGACTGTACAGATTCAGAACTCCTCCCCACGTATGAGACAAGCACCGTCTCCAATACTTTACGTCCCTCACAGCCCCAGTGGCCCATGTTTGTGACTAAAAGGCCTGTAGTTAAAGGACCTGACATCAGTAAGAATTACCACAGCACTACGACCTCTTCAGGCAGAAAGATCATCACCATCAGCGTGAAGTCAAGTAGTGCAGATACAATACACATATCATGGAGAGTGTCACAGCCCATGACTGCCCTGCGGCTCAGCTGGCTAAAGCTGGGACACAGCCCTGCCTTTGGCTCCATCACCGAGACAATTGTGCAAGGGGAGAGGAAGGAGTACCTGCTCACTGCACTGGAGCCAGAATCTTCATATAGGATATGCATGGTTCCCATGGAGACCAGCAACATTTACCTGTCAGATGAGACCCCTGTTTGCATAGAGACAGAGACTGGTTCTCACAAATCATACAACCCGACCACAACTTTAAACAGAGAGCAGGAGAAAGAGCCTTACAAAAATACCAGTCTGCCTCTGGCTGCTATCATTGGAGGGGCTGTGGCTCTTTTGGCAATAATCATGTTGGCACTGGTGTGTTGGTATGTCCACAGGAATGGTTCACTTTTTTCCAGGAACTGCACCTACAACAAAGGCCGTCGGAGAAAGGATGACTATGCTGAGGCTGGCACTAAGAAGGACAACTCCATCCTAGAAATTCGAGAGACTTCTTTTCAAATGATACCTATAAATCACCTGCCTGTGTCCAAGGAGGAGTTTGTGATACACACGATTTTCCCACCTAATGGCCTGAGTTTATACAAAAGCCCTCATAGCGAGAACAGCATTAATAACAGGAGCTACAGAGACAGTGGAATACCAGATTCAGACCATTCCCATTCATGATATTGCGCATGGCCATTCATGATGAGTGTGCGACTTAAACAGAGTGGCAAGACTTTTACAAAACACTGGATCTATAAGACTAAGGAAGCAATGTTCTGTACATTTGCCATATAATTTATATTTAAGGACATTTTATGAAGACGGAGAACGTTCCAGTTGCAGGCCATCACTGAACCATCAGTGGGTATTGTAACTAACTGCAATTCTATATTTTAGGAATTTGTAGTAATTTGTACTGTATTTCCTTTGCTTAAGGTTATCGACCAACTAAAAGAAACTCTGTGTTCTACTGAGATATGATGACTTGTCAACTGTGAAAGTGGGTTTTCATTGCTGTGTTGAACAATCAGACCTTAGAAAACCTTGTAGTATAAGCACAGGTCATTCTTTTAACTTTGTGGCTGTCTGAAAAACAAAAAGGCAAAAAAATGACATGACATAAACTAAGGCACAGCTGATCAATTAATTCGCAAAGCAGGCATGTTGCCCTCTAAAAGAATGAGCAGTCAGTAGCTGTCTCCACATACTACGGACCAAGAGTCTTGCTCTAGTATTCACCTGGTATGGAGTATAAATAACTAAAGATGAGGTGCCATGTTTTCTTTCTCTGCTTTGTTCAGTGTGTGATTTTTTTTTCTGTTCGCAAGAAGAAGAGACACAGCAAAGCAACCCAAGCAGGGTTCCGGTGTTTCTGATAGGATTGTAGGCCACAGCACAGGGCAGATAAAGCACACAGACCTTAAGGAGCTCTCTGCTCCTCAGAACAAGTAGACTGGACAGGCTGACACAGAGGACCCCCCACTATCTCTATTTGTACAAGCCAACAACGGCCAAATGACAATGGCGGCATTCTTTAGTACCATGTACCATACGTCATGATAGTCACCAGGCCAAAAAGACAAAACATGTTGGCTTTCATTAGGATTACCACAGTGGCAGCAGCTCCTTGTTATGAGTATTATTTTGTATTATTTTCCAATGAACACACTTTTATGTTTCCACAATTTGAAGTTAACTGTTCTTAACAATTGAAAACCAAAGTGCATTGTATGCCCTTTGGCCAGTCTTGTATGTGCCTTGATCCAATGCTTATTGTATTTAGCTTTTTAAGAAACCAGTGACTTTTTTTCATACACACTTGAATATGAAAAATATTGGTCATATTACAGAATAAAAGTGGACAAAAAATAACACTTCTCTTCCTTACGTTGAGTACAACAAACCCCACTCAAAACACTATTTTTTTATTATTCTATTCAATTACTATTATCCCATGCTATGCTATTCTATGCTATGTGATGGCTCAATTTACTTTTTCTACTCGAGAGAATTCTGCCTTTGTACAAATATGAACTGCCCTGGAGTAAAATAGAAGACTACAGGAGACCGGTTTTATTCCTTCACACCTCAAATTACTGCCTAGCCACACAATCTAAAAACATTTTGAGATGAAAAACATACACATCATGTACTTCATTTTTATCCTTCACAAATGGTCTACACTCACATCCTTAAAACCACATCTCCCTTTCCAAGACATAGTGAACTCTTTAACAATAACTCTGATACTGTTCTTGAAACCCAGTTTTCCACTCCATGGGCAGTCTGCAGAGCAACATCTGCTTGAGGCCGCTGCTGTTCTTTCGTGTGGTGAAGCCATGTGTGACTTATCCGATTGGCCAGAGAGAGAAATGTCACAGTAGAGTGGAAATAGGGCTGTGGAGAGATTGGACTCTTGGGTTTGATGAACCTCCCAGGCACCAGGGCAACAGAAAACTAATGACGAGCTACCATATGGAGGGGTGGTACAAGCAGACCCTGATGGGGATGCCCGTCCCTGCAGAGGACAGAGTATATATACACTGCTCCGGGCTCCAGGCAGCACACTTAATGACATGGTTGCAGTTCACCCGAGAAAGGGCCCATGAAAAGGTACACATGCAAAAGTAGTAAAATAACCTATTAGCCCATTTTACAAATGCATCTAACAGACTATCTTATGAAAGCTAACATGAGGTTAATGCATTTCAGATTACACTCACTAGACTCTAGCACTGACCATACGCTTTCAAAAAAGCACATACGTTTTCAGCGTGTATCACAAAAAATATCGCATAGCCACATTCACACACCCACAAGCTCTTAACACAGTGAAAGCTTTAATTACAGTAAGGGGAGCCGCTAAGAGCTGCACAAGCTATCCAAACCTTAAGTATACACTAACCCTGCCCTTTACACTAAATATATATCACATTAACTGGGAATTAAAGTAAACAGATGGTCTACTTTTAGAATGCTGAATAGTAATAGTTTCCATATGAATGCTGTTCTTTGACTCTTCAGCCTTAGTCCCATCGAATTTAAGTAACAAAAACTGTGATAGAGCCGTGGTATGTTGGCCGTTTTTCTTTTATTACACTGAAGTGAGCAACACATCAGTGTCAGATAACATCTGTCATACTTTCTATGGTGTGCATCGAAAAACACAAAAGAAACAATATAATGTGTTAGGAACTGTTTTCAGGTGAATTAAACCAAACCAAAAAAACTTGCGGTTTTCTCGTTGCTATTATCGGTCCAACAGAAAATACTTCAGCAAAAATCTCAGCAGGTTTCACAGCCTCAGCTTCTCGCTGATGAATGAGGTGGCTATACAAATGTTGATAAATGGAAAAACACTCTGTTACTTGAACAGAGTGTCTATATGTTTAGTAATAGCAAAAACCTCTTAAAATTTTTTTTGTGCCAGAAAAAAAAAAAATCAAACATAGTGTTGGCAGACCGATGAAATCACTGCAATTTCTTAAACTAGAACTGCAATCATTTATGTGTTACTGGATAAAGTAAATTACTCACATGGGTTTGTAGTAACTGAAGTATGCTGACCACTTTAAAGCTCAGAGAATGAGCAAGGCACTCTCACATTTTCTCTCACCTGTGTGATAAATTACAGTCCAGCCAAATGGTGAAAGGAGCATGCTGTTGTTGTGACTTTCACTGAAAATAATACATTAACCAGAGCAGCTTTGTGAATTTTGGCTGAACCAAGTATGTGGCAAAATTGATGAACCAGACTCCCGACGACCCTGTGTGCCCTCACTTATCACTCGTGACCCTTGACCCATCTGTCCCTTCAAACAATTCTTTAATCACTCTCATGTTCTCACTGAGGTCAGACAAGTCTTTAAACAACCCAAGATGCCACATGCATTTGTCTCCTGTGTGACACACACAGAACCTAATTATGTTTGTCTTTTATGTAACCCAGAGAATAAAACTAATGGGGGCAGCTGCACTGTCTGCCCCGGGCTGCTGTTATTCTTATTGTAATGTACTGGTCAGGCAGCCGGTCACATTTGCATTCCTATAGATGCTTGTATCAAAGCGCCCCTGGATGACCTCACCATTGCCAATAGCTGAGCATGTTTTTTCTCCGTCAGCACCATTAGTAGGATCAAAAAAAAAAAAGCACAGGCCATGTGACCCTATGACTGATTAGCGGTCAGTGAGGTAAAGTCAGCCTCAGTTCAAGGATCTCAAGAAGATGAAAAATGGATGCATATCAGTGCCCGGAAAACATAGCCAGTCATCAGGGACTTGATAGCCAACCAGTCCACCATAAGGATGCTCTGCTCAGGAGACACCTCCTGGCATTCATTACAGGGATTTTTAGCCAGGACGCTAGAAATTATGGGGGAAAACAGGCCGGACAAAAGGTCAAATGTTTAACTAATAGCTTAATTGCCCTAAGAACTATACAAAAGGCTCACAGCACAAGACTATGCCAAGTTAATACAAAAAGGACCATGAGTTTTTTTGGTTTGTGATTTTCAAGTGAGATGGTTTATCAACGTGATTAGGCACGCTAGGCTGGGGCGACTTAATAAACTGTACAAAATGAGAGAAATTGCTTGGATTTGACACCAGGGTAACACAAATCAACAGCTGTGTGTCAGGATTATGGAATGACTTTATCAAAGTTTAATATTCTGGACACATTTTACATAATGGTCATAATTACAGTCAGAGGGGATGTCTTACAAAATCTGAGCATATGAACGTTTGTTAGAAGAGTCTAACAGATTTAATGCCCCTTGTTTATAAAATCTTCTAAAAAGTGTGCTTCATCAACACATAGGCTAGTATGCCAAAAACAACCACACATTCAAAACAAAAATATAAAAGGGGGAGCTTACTGTTCTCTCTCACTCGCATCCTGTTGCACACAGCTTGCACATCAAACAGACCCATGATTTAATGGCCTCTAAATGCTGAGTGGAGCGGTGCTGAGGTCAGAAGCCAAACCAAGGCTCAGGGCCTCCCACAAAGTCTGTACTTTTGCCAATGTACAATTTGCATAAACTGTGTGTGTGTGTGTGTGTGTGTGTGTGTGTTCATGTTTATGAGGTATAAAAAAGAAAAAGAAACTGTGATGGTTGCTGACCTGATGTGAGATACTTGCACTTTATCCTCTGGCACATTGTGTATGGTTCATTCACATACATTTTAATCTTTTTGGCTCTTTGCATTTATCATGCAACATCATGCAAAAAAGAAAATGTTAAAGGTCTAGGTGCGGTCACAGGAAACACAGAAATGAGAATCTATGATGGGAATACATGGGGAGGGATCCTCAAAGATATTACCACAAACATGACTTTTGACTGTCCTTTGACCACTTTGCAATAAACAAGAGGAGGTCGAAACTGATAACCTGATTCCTGAACAAGAGGGACAGGATGTCTTGATTTCCAAGCCATCTTTATCACCCATTCATGATTGCATTTGACAATGTGAGACTCATGCTAATCCAGGCGAATGTGTGCATGAATGATTGTGCTTTGGCTATTTATGTCTTTCTTAAATTACGCATGTTACAGTAGTCAGGATGACTTGTGCTTTCATGTGAACCAGTGCACATTGTTCACACATCTAATGAACACAAAGACACTATCATACTGAGTGATATGCACGCAAACAGAATAACCTAAAGCCATCACCTCCCATCCTCGCAGTTGTCCCAAGACTGTCACATGACTTTGTCGCTCTCAGTCACAAGCACAGTCTGTTCTCGCTGTAAAAGAGCGGAGGGGCGAAAACAGCGTGTCCGGTGAGAGACACGTCAGTGTGAGTGATGTGCTCCTGTGTGGGGGTGTTGTCCTCTCCACTCTGTCTCTGACCAGCTCCCCCCATCCTTCAGGCCAGGACCCTCTCCATCTCTTCACATTACTCAGTGACCTGAAACCACGGGGCCAAAAAACCTTACCAGCTCCTCCGTCTTCTTAATGAATCCAATTTTTTGCCTGAGAGCACAAGGCGTGCACATACATCCATCGCAACTCTAAATTATCTGACATTAATACAAATTAACAACAGCCACCGCCATCAAGACTGTGCCTCCCCACAATGGCACACAATGACAAGGCATCTATATCACTGTATGAAGACAGCAACTTATTGTATAACCCAAAATACAGAGTCAATAATCTAATTTAAAACAGGCTATAACCAAAACAAAAGCAGAGTGGCTGATTGGTGTCGGTGCCATTACACAATGAATTATACACAATATGTTATGAAAATATCCATATAATTGACTCTGCTCTATGGCAGCCATTAATTCCTGTCCTCCATTAAGTGGTTTGAATGATCTTGTAAGAGGCTATACATCTCCTGATGCCCTTTATGAGATCAACACCACGTCCCCCTTAGAACTTAATCGACCCTCAGTCCCATTTGTCCATGAAGTTTGATGCAGGGGTATAATTATTTCATTCCTAAAGGTTCTGAGGGGTCCAACTTGTCCATTACCCCCAGTAGATCTGCAGGCTTGCAGTGGGAGGCCAACGCTCCTATTCGATCCATTCCCTTCCCTCATTTATGTTAAGCCAGCTTTAAATGTCAGTACAGTATTTGCATGCCAATGTGGGTCTGTCTGCAGCTCATTATTTTCAGATGTTGACAGCCTAATCGCATGCAAGTTTAGCCCACTTTGCTAACCTAATGCCTGCTACAGCCAAGTCATACTGAGTAGAAAGCCAAGGTTTGTATCTGCAGTGTTCGTCTGCAGTTGTCTTATTCGCTTTGGCTTTCAGGGCGAAAACACTGAAAACACAGCAACGTTGCATAATCAGCTCATCAGTAATGACAGGAAGTGTTCTATGCTGACCAAAGCACTGTCCAAGACCAAGTCTACTAAATAACATTGACGTAACAAGAAGGTCGATATAAATTACATCAATTACATGCTAAGGCCTCTCCCGCTCACACACCTAACTTTGTTCTCCCAAGATGTTATGAGGATGAAGACTGTCCAGGACAGAACTCTACCTCAGCAGGTCTGATATTACCCTTTTGACAGTCTGACCTTCAGACGAGAACTCAGTCCATCTTTTCATAGAAGTCTATCATGCTCCTCATTCACTCCGACAGCAGCTTCTCCACACCACAGTCGGGACTAACACATTTGCTCAAGGGTAGCAATGTTTTGGTACTTCTCCAAGAGGTGCAGAATTCAGCAGTGTCAGCATCTTTTAGGACTGTAAATACAACCTGTCACCATTCATCAAGGCACCAGAAGGAGAACGCAGACACTTCAAGGCCTCATTATTTTGCTGTCCTCAAGCACCTCGACATAAGATCACCGCAGTGCAGCAAAGGGGTAAGATCCCTGACCCAATGTAGGCCAAGCACCTCAAAGGGTTATTAACATTTCATGTGGACTGGATGCACTAACAAAGTTTCAGTCAGTTATCAAACTCTTGAAGACAAAGTTGGTAGAGCTGACAATCCGAGAGTTGAAACACGTGAGCGCAGTTCAGTTGTTAGGTTTTCTCCCATTTTCAGAAGCATGGAAAAGTGACAGCAGTGTCATCCTATAACTGTGCAAGTTATGCACACAACGCCATTGAAAGAAGTCAGTTAGAGAAATACCCCCCACCAGATCATCCAAACACACACAGTCAAGCACACAGAAAAAAAAAGTTGAGAGGAAAAAAGTTTGGGGGAGAAGCCACCAATGGGCAGGGCGGGGTGGTGGGATGTGGGATTAATTAAAAGCTGCTGTCACTGTGGTGTGCTGGTGACACGCAGCCACGCGATTACTGAGATCTCTGTGTGAGAGGAATCTGCTCCCACAACTCATTTCCTCCCCATTGAGGGGGGAGCAAAATGGGGCCGTCTGTTGTACAAAATACCAAGAAAGAGAGAATCATTTTTCATTTAAAGGAATTTGAGAATCCAAAAGGAAGGAAAGGGCATGGGGTGGAAGAAGAAGGATGAGAAGAAATTCTTTTGTTTTTGGATAAAAGTCTGCTGAATCTACTTCAATCGTGTGATACACTGGGATGGTGGGAGGGAGAGGTCAAAGAATCTAAGCCACTGTAATCCTCAGCTTGCTGCTGCTTAAAACCTGCTCAAGTTAACAGGGTGATGTGTGTGTCTGTAGCTGACACTATGACACTCACGCAGCTTAAACTAACATCTGGCAATGTTACCATATCTAACTCTCCACGTATTTCTTGGGATGCTTAGTAATCCCTTTGTTGCAACCAATGTATTATAATGTAGAACAGTATAAACAGTAATCAAATAACAAAATACAATACAGCTACACTTAGACACAGCTACTCATTTAGTGCTACTAGGAATACACAGCGTTGAAAAATGAGTGATAATTTATTTATCAAGCTACAAGGTGAGCTATTTTCTAGTTCCTGCATCTGGGAACATTTTCTGCTTTTCTCTTTTCTAGCGTCAAAAATATGATATTTTTTTGGGTTTTGGACTTATGCCTAAACACAAACCACACAAGCAATCTGAAGACATCACCTTTTTCAATTATATAATATAAAAAAATATAACAGTTTAATCAATAATGCCAGTGATCACTACCTGCAGCCCTGCATTTATGCACAGCATCAGTCAAATATTCAGTTATAATTTGGACAATTAACAAGTTAAAAACAGCTATGGTGGAGTTATTCTTCCTTGTTTTAGACTATATTATTTAAAAAATATATAAATATAAATATAGACCTAATCTTTGCATTGATTGTTAAGATTAATGCCCATTTCTCAGGTAATTTTAGAAGGATGTTGAGCATTATTGAAAAGTATTGAAAAATACATGATTTTTGTAGCAGCATATGATCTTTATGCATTTATGATTTACAATCTGTAAAACCTATTTTACATTCTTACAATCTACAGACAGGAGGAGCCGCCGGCTGACTGTGTCTGCCATATGCAGCCTTGTCAGATTCAAACACTTGCGTCTGCATTTTTTGAGGATTTTAATCAAGGATTCAGTGAATGCATTTATCGTAAGGTGGAAAAGTAAACTAAAAACTGAAAATGAAATTTTGAAAGACATGCCACCTGTTCTTCGTGTTGTGAGAGTGAGACATACAGCAAGCGGGTTGGAGTGCTAAAGGTTACACCCCAGCCACAGATGTCATTAACAACAATTCTTATTAAAGGTGATAGCTCTGGTGAAAACAGGATACTGTCGACAAAGAAGACAGCAATGGGGCTTATTAATTCACACTTCACTCCCTTCCTGTAGAAGGCAGATAGATTCGAACATACGTGATCTCAGTTTGACAGCTCTTTCATCTGGGAGAAATAGTCACACAATAAATGATATCTAATTTTTCTCCACTTGTGCGACTGTTTCCCATACCACCCAATAAACCAAAGAGTGCACCTCACAAATTGAAGCTCTCTAGGAGTCAGATGAAATTTTAATACAATCTGAAGCTTTAAGGCAACTAATTATTCATCTCCTTTAATATGCAGACATTTCATTTAAACAAAAACTTAGGTAAAAGAGGAAAGTTTCCAGTTTCAGAAAATACTGCTGGGAATGCTGGCAGGCCCATTCTTCATTTTCTAATTATGGCAGATTATTATTAGCTAGAGACACAACTGACAAAGAAGACACACATTGATGGAAGTAGTGCACTAATGATATCAGGAGGAAAGGAAACGCATGCAGAGCACATGATGGTAATATAAAGGAATTCTGCTATATGTGCTACAGAGGCCACCCAAAAGCTTAGAAGTTCAAAGAAAAATACAAGAAAAAATAAAATTATGAGGAAACTTTTTTTTTCTTTAATGGTGGGACACTGCCATGCTTGAGGCAGACATGCTCTGTATACGTACATCTGTCAACAAAATGTTCTCTGGGTTTCAGGCCAGCAGCATACAGCCAAATGTTCCCAGACTGGTGCTAATGTGACATGGGTGATGGCTTTTGTGTAGAGTCACCAGAAGTTGTCAATGGCACCACGAGCTTGGTCATTAATCACCCAGTCGCTTGGTTGTATGTATACATGACATGAGGGCAGGGTCGTAATGGAAGGGGGTTGAGCCCTATAACATGGACTCTCGCCCCAGGAGCCCCAATGGACTTGAATGAAGAGGTCCCACACATTCATAGTTACCAGGTCACTAACCAAATTATGTTGATAGCCAGGGATAGCACACAGGACAACAGAATTCATTTAGTATCCCTCACCTCTATTGTCTCTCTGCCAAGGCATCACTGGGGTCCAGGATAAATAAGTAACCCCCCTTTTCTTCTAAATGTATTTGAATCCCTGCAAAATGAATAGCGTGACTTGTGAGAGAGGCATGAATTAAACACAATGAGAGGAGGTAATTTGGAGCTTCTGATGACATAGTTGTCAGTGCAAGAAAAAAAAACTATGCAAATGCAAATGCAAATCATCAGCATGAGCCAGATGGCCATAGTTTTGGGCAAATTCACGTAGCCAGGCATAAGTAATGTCTCACATTACAAATATAGCCAATGAATTATTAGATGACAAATTTAAAAAAAAAAAAAAAAGGTATGTTGAGGTGACAACTGTCCATCCATCACTAGACGTGATCATTTGGTTATATGTCCCCTGAGGTGACTAAAAACAACAACCCGGCACGATGTCAGACAGGACTGTGTGTGAGTGTGTGTGGGCACTTACAAGTGTGTATGTCATTCATGCATATACCATAACCCCAAAGGGATCCAGTGCCTTTGCTGTGTAGCATTTTAATTAATCCTGTGTTGACAGAGTGGATCTGGCAGTATATGTATGTCTTAGGGCTGGGGTGAGAGGGTAGTGAGGAGAAGGAACATGACAGTGGGATTAATGCCAAACCTACCAAAAGGCATAACACAACGAGCAGCAGGTCCACTCTTGGACAGGTGCTCCTTGTGGGGTCACTGGCCAACTCCCTAACCACACAAAGCCACCGTCTGTCACCACAAATCTGACCCGCATGGCCAGAAATGGAGAAACACACGGCCTCAGTTGACTCTGGTAAATGTTATGAATTTTTAATGAGTACAATAAAACCAAACATTTACTTATGTTTGAGCTTCTTCTATTACAGGGTAAAAATATACCAGTTGGCGGTTTGCTTAGATTGCCTGCTCATTTCCCTGACTCCTGGTCTTGTCCTGAGGTGCAGTTAATTTAAGCAGCTTTAATGTGTATTTGACAGAGCCTAGAAGATGTATTATCACCATTGGTTTCTTTACTTTGTGAAATTTGTCATTTCAATGACCATTTGAGCTCACATTTCACACTAAGTGTGATTTGAATATAAATTTGGCCATACATTTACACCATCTAAAGAAATCCTTGAGGAATGCAAATCTTCTGTGAGGCTGATTAATTGAAACCTTCATTGTGGCGGCCATTGTTTCATGCCATGGAGTGGGTCGGGGTGGGTGACTGCACACGTTGGCGGTGAAACTCAATGTGGGCCTGCTTGTCCATGCTTAATCATGTCCAACCAGAATACTAAACACTGTGAAGGTGAACGGGGTGACCACATCCCAATGAGAAAATTCTATTGCAGAGTGAAAATGAGAATTGCTTTAATCGATAAGCGCAATAAAAACAGCGGGATTTGTCTTGGTGATATATTTATCAGTGTGAAGAAATGAGAAATTGCAAAGTTTCACAGTACATATGGACACACAGTGTAAGGTCAACAGAACCTCACCTGCTGTGCCGACAGGCAGAGCAAGACTTAAATGCCTGTGTCTATGGACAATAGTATAAAACCTTACTCTTATATCTTTTTATGCCTCCTCTGCAGAAAAGTAGTTTGTCTTAAGCACATTAAGTATTCAAATGTATAACATCTGCGTCTGTCAGTCTTTCAGTGCTCGGTTGAAATATACACGTTAGGTCATGTGCAATAAGGCCGGTAATTATCACAGAAAGATACATCAATATTACAGGGCACAAGGCAACATTGCTTGAGACTGCCAATCATCAGAACAAATGGCTGAAGTATTGACTCGATACTCAACCAAGACAATGGGCTTATTGGATGCCTGTCATTTAAGAGACAGCAATTAGCAGGGTTTATAGCAGATCGCAGAGGCTGCTGAAAAGACGCAAGGTTCCTCACTTAGCTGTTGTGAAATGAGAGAGACACGGAGGAATGTCTGTTGTAAAGACAGCTTTTGTTCGGAGGCTCAAGTGCTTGAGTTTGCAATACAGTCAGAGTGTTTCTTTCATACTACCAGCACACGATCATAGTGGTATTATAAGCTGCAAAAGAATAGGAAAGAAGAGAGAGAGAAGAAGCAAAAGATCTAAAGACAGAAGAAAGGAAAAGAAAAAAAACTTGTTAGAAAGGGAAACAGAGAAAGACAAAATGTGTAATAACCAAAGAGGTTATGCTAACTTGTGCAAAAGTGGCAGGGCTGAAGAGCTAAAAGACTTCAGGAGCACATCTTTCTAACTTGTCCAATACCAATGTTGGGGTTGCAAATTAAATTCCTATAAATAAATATTGATGGTTCATGTAGAATTGATCAAGATGAGTTTGTACCATGTATACTCCCAAACAAAAAGTCACATCAGTAATCAATGTTATTACATTTCTGCACTGGTTCGTTTGTGAGCCAGTTAGCCAACCAAATGTGACAGGCTTTAGAAAGAATTTAAATGGATCACCAATTTTGCCTACATTAATTAGGACTTACTGGTTTACTGACCACTTATAATAACAATGACTATGTGAGACACCCAAATCAATAGGTGGCAAAAAAAACAAATATGATCAGGGCCTCCCTAATAACCTGCTGGAAAGTCACAGCTACATGCTACATGGTTGTGTCAAATATTAGGGACATGCAAACAGCATATAAAGAAAGAAAGGAAAAGAACAACTAAAGGAAACTCTGAGTATTAAAATAGAGACAATTTAGTTTTACAACCACGCACAGCCTCCCCTCCTGACTCTCCCTGTCAACGAAAGAGAAGATGTACAACCTACCAAGCAATGTTTGTGCATGTGCATTTTATGTGGGTGTGTTTGTGTGAAAACACACAAGTGAGCACACACTCACCTAGGGTGAGAGGATGACAAAAGATGTTAACAGATGAGAGCAGATATGGAATCTGCCAAACACAGGAAGGGAAGGAACAATAAAGATACTTTTACAAACATGGGCACCGGTGAAGAAAAAAAAAAACAAAGGCTGCACTACAGCATTAATTTGAACTTGTGAAAGCACACATGGCGATGTACGCAAGAACCCAAGCGTGATACATGTGATACATACCAGAAACAAGACCACACGTCCCTAGTGATGGTCATTCTGGTTTCACCCTCCAGGCATGCACACTTCAAAATGTTAAGCTGGCGAGACATTAAACTCCAGGGGTTTATCTTACCACTAGGAGTTCTACTAAATGGCAAATTACTAGTTTCCTCTTTTATCCCTCTATTATTCCTCTATGTTCTGACCTATTCAAGAAGCTGCTGAGATCAACTTTTACTCGAGGATTAATAGAACTCTAAGCTAAGAGAAATAGTTGACCTTGTTTCCATGGATGACATTGTGCTTCATGAATGAAATTACTCATTATACCCTCAGTGACTGATTCATAATTCATCATAATAATCCAAGAATAATGAAACATATAATTACCACTGCCGTAGTAACTATTAAGGTGATATTCTGTTATTTGAATGTGCATGATGTCTACAGCACC
Source organism: Protonibea diacanthus (assembly GCA_028641955.1). Taxonomy (NCBI): domain Eukaryota; kingdom Metazoa; phylum Chordata; class Actinopteri; family Sciaenidae; genus Protonibea; species Protonibea diacanthus. The sequence goes on from CM053989.1 coordinate 16,622,776, forward strand.
ACGGCACCTATTCAGACTCTAAAAATGTTGACTTAAAACTCGGGGAAGGAATCAAAACATAACTGTCAATCCACACAAACAATGCATTCAAAATACTGAAAACTACAACTCCCAGCAAGCAACAGGCTTTCTGGAGGTTTGCATGTATAATTTGATAAATTGATAAAATTGCTGTTGATGATGGCGTTGAGGAGTCGATGAACTGTAACAGGACAAGGTCACAATTGTCTTTGTTGTCCTTGCCTTGCTGCATAAGCACATTGAAATATGATGATATCTATTGTGTGATGATAGAAAAATGTCCATCAAGTCATGTCAATCATTTACTTTACTCCACTCTTTATTTTAATATTTGCCATCGTTTGACGCGTTCAGCAGCACGGATACAGGGTGCAGACAGGAAATTTGCATACACAAACTAACATGGAGGAGAGTGAGCTTGACACAAAACGGGTTAATTGCAAACGGGAGAAGGACTCCAACCAGCCAAGACAAAACATGGAGCTTGTACCTACAGGAGGGGCTACTTCTGTCAGCGGACAAGGCTTGGGTATAATAAGTCTTACTTTTCAAATTATTTTGCAGAGCGGCCCCCGTGACAGGCTCAAACACCATTAACTTCTTATCATTACACAAGAATCATGTCAAACAGAACAGAGAGAGTCTACAGAAGGGAGCCACAAAAGTGCCTCTGCATATTCAAAGGAAACTCCCAGACTCAGACACTGCATGAGGCTTTTGCCCGTATAACACCGTATAGCAAAGGATCTCAAAGATTGAAAGAGATAATGGCTGCCGTTCCAAATTACATCTGCAAGGACTGCTGTAAAATGTAAAATGTAATAAGAAATAGACCTTTCCATGTGGTCATTTTATATAAACTATTTAAGATAAGATATACTTTATTGTCCCCAAGGGGAAATTTGGCTTGTGGCGATAGTGCTTCACACAGCTGCAATCAACTTAAATACAATACCTAGCCAACAAAACAGTACAGTGGTACATCAAAACATTAATATAATAAGACGCAATACACAGACATAATGAAAAATGAGGAATGAAATCATAAAAACCATAAAACCATATTTATTTATTTAATTTACAGAAAACGTGCTACATTGTGATATGATCATTATCTGGATATGAATTTACCTAAATCAGGATATGAGATTTTGGTCATCTCGCACTGCCCTGAGCACACTAGCACACATGCTCTGGTATTTACCACTGTTCATGAACAGTGCAATACCCATTATTTTTCACTGATTTAACTGTTAAAGTAGGTTAATAGTAGTATTTAAATGCTGGACTGCTAATGCAAAATGAAAAATTGATGCCATGGAGTAATTAAAAAGTTATTCAACACAGCCAGTAAATTTAATTATCTAAAATGATTTATTTGTCAAGCCTTCGCCTTCGAGCTTGTTGGCCTACAACTAGGTTAAAAGTAACTACATTCAATGTGTTATTCTACATGTGCATTATGATTTTTACAACACTATAGAAGGCTTTGTGAAGTGCTGCATTAAAGGTTTAATATGTAACATTTCAACAACTAGTTGTATTTTTTGTTGAGTTTTGACTTACATCATCCCAAATGTTACCAACAATTCAAGGGGACTATGCATTTCATTTGGTCACCTTTCAATGATGCCATATCCCCTTTACCTACTCTAGTTGCTATTACTTCTGGTGAAACGCAGGAAACACCAGATGATATGTAAAGTTGGCCAACTAGCTAGCTAGTAACTTCTATTTTTTTCCGCTCCCTCACAGTGGAGCAATGTTATTCATCGCCATTTGCTGCACGTCCTGTCACTAAAGAAGACAATTCTCATGATCCCACACTACTTTACAACATCAAAGAAAGTTTAAACAGCTAGAGGAATTGTAATATGGGGTCAGCCCATTTTAAAATGTTTACTCTTTTTACAAAGTAAATCCTTTATCCTGATTCCATATCAGAAACTGTAGCACTAGTCATCATTGAAGTATCATTAGTGATATTAAGGTTCACTAAGCAGATTACTACTTACCATACAGTAAGTATAAGGGAATGTGATATTAGCAATCAGCACATAGCCTACATTTCATGTTTGGATATTTTATACAAATGTCATTATCTGCTATTTATATTCTAATTATTAATTATATGTCCAGTGATTTTGATGGCACTGAAAAAATGTAAGTGAGACTGTGTCCAAATGAAGGTGCAAATGCTCTGATTGTGTTAAGATAATGTACCTGATGAGGCCATTTCACAGTCTGGCTTAATTTTAGCCGACAAGCTTCATTAGTCTCAGCCTCCAAAATGGCACTCAGACTGCATGGCCAAATGGTTATCAAATGCTTAGAGCCATGCCGGGACCTGTACCACGCACCATAAACCTCTGATATTAATTAACATCAGTTGTTCACAGGTTTTATTGGGTGATGCCTTTTTAATTGACACTTGCTATGACCGACGAATTCAGAAGGTACACTTCACTGTAAGAGGACAAAAAAGACAAATTAAAGTCAATTAGTTTGAGGCAGATTGAAGGAGGAGATGGCCACGCAGATGAGAGAGGAGCAGCCAGGCCACAGGAGCTCAGGCTTAGACGGAAATCCAGACGATGGGGAGACCCAGTGTCTGCCAATGTGAGATAAGGGTAGCAGAGACACTATGGCGCACTGCCCTGTACGGTTGCTTCAGAAAATGGAGTGGAGAGAAATGGCCAGGGTCAGGCGTACAGGAGGATCAGTTTTAAGAAAGCTCTATTCCCAAAGAGGCCCTCTGATATGTGTAGAACAGGCAACTTTTGTTCTTTATTTACATTCTTGCAGGATTTGCTGGGATGAATTATGGAGTCTATTTTGGTTTGCAAAGAGGTTGATGAGGAGGTGGGCCAAGATGCAAGTGAAACCACAGAAGCCTTGAGCCCCAGAAGCCATAGTTTGTGAGTGTATTCTTCTGAAAGAGGCAAGAAGTCCCTGCCAACATGTAAAGCCAGGGTGCGAGTGTGCCTGGCTTCAGCAAGAGCATCAAGGCCAGCTGGAGAGAAGAGGAAGAAAGGATCCAGAGCAAAGCTTTACAGGTGTTCCCTCCAATACTGTCACTTCTTGTATGCATAACATTTGAAAGTGTGGGAATAGCGTGCATGCACTTTAAGGGTTATGGTTAATAGCTCACCGCAAAAGCTGTTTTGCAAATACAAAGAAAAGACTGTGGCAAACTCTTGAGATGAAATCTCTGGCATGAGAACCTTGTCCTTAAAGGGCTCTTTGATGGGTTCAAAAGCCCTTGAATCATCTCTTCAACTAAAGAGTGTATTACTTGTCTGAAAGTATTTCTATCAGTGTAGGATACAATATCCACAGTGATAAATGCAAAGTCTACAGTCTGTGGCTATGCACATCAAACTCCCAGACAAAGAAACTAAGCTCAGGGCTATACTGTAAGTTGCCAAAATCAAGATTTCAAATATTCTTTACATGGATAACATCCAAAAGAGGCTTTGGCAGTAAGATGTGAAACAACAAAAAATTGTAAAATACCAGTAAAGGACTAATCTATCATCAGGGGATTATGAGAATGGGCAAAAATGTCTTGTACTGACATCTGTTAAACTGAAATATTTGGCCTACTGGCAAATGCACATTATAAAAAAAAAAAAAAAAAACACTAGCCTTGTTTCTATCTGGGGTATATTACAGAAACGGCCTATTTTATGTTGTAAGTCAATGTCTTTGATTTTTTTCCAAGCACCTTCGATTTTTATTTCTAAATCAGGTCCTATAATATGCAGAGCTGCAACAGGTGGAGAGGAAATGCTTTTATCATTCTAATATCCTGCATGAACTTAATAATTCTGTAATTTGGATGTATGAAGTCACGTACATAAAGGCCATTATAACACTGAGGAACGAGTCAAGGTTTTTTATGTGTTGTCATACTATTATTATAATAGTCTGAGTAAAATCCACCATTATGCCTGTAACACCTGACCTTAATCAATCACCAGTCTAATGAAAACTACACCCGGGTGGCTCTATATTGTTTGAAATGAAGGATGAAAATCCAATACTTTGTCTGTGTTCAGCTTCATCTCTGAGTCAGGCACAATTAAAATCAATCGGCATGACTTCAGACAGTGTGGTGGAGTCAAATGAGCAACGTTTTGACAGAGAGCATTCATTAAAAACAGTAACTCCAACAACGTCATAAGCAATGTGGAATTAATGAAGGGGAATAAGATGAATCATGCTAGGGTTTTTTATATTCATGGTAATTGCAGGACCTATCTTGCCATCACAGAAACATAAAAAAAATGTTTATATTACTAAAACGGTCCCTTGTTTCCTTTTCTTCGCCACTGAATTAGTCTCTCCAGGTGACAGCAAAAAGGCATAATTTACAAGGACACCATTCATATGCAGCTCCAAATCTAAACATCCCCTGGGTCTTACCGATAGTTTTAATGATTTGGTTTTGTTTTCCTCTTTACCCTTTGCAATCTCATATTAGAAGCCCAAGTATTAGAAGGAGACAACAACTGGGGTGCAGCGACATTACCACAGTTTGCCTCATCCAGTGTTTTATTGTGACAGACATGGCATTTTCATATCTACAAGGACCATTAGGTAATTCATTTATGCTCATAACAACCCACTTTCATATTTCAGAAAATCCAGTTTTACCTAATAACAATTTGTTATATGCTATAATGTGCATAATGAACTCATGGAAATGAGAGTGTGTCAAATCATTCTTGCGTCATGAGGGGAATGTGAGTATGTGAAGCAAGACTGATGCAGTGATGTGTACAGGAGCATGTCAGAAGCAGGAGACAGCTGTTTGGGTTTGACTCAGACAGTCACAAACTTCTGTCATGTTTCATTTTTTTTTTCAGAAGTTTATATGCAGCACAAGATTACAAGTCTACAGTCATGCTAGTGACTCTGCGACGCTGTACAGCAGTGCTTTGAGCTACATGCTAATGTCAGCATGGTCACTTGTTCACAATAATGCTGATGTTTAGCCTTAGCGTGTTGGCATTCTGCACAAAGTACAGCTGTACCTGATGGGAATGTCATTAGTTTTGCAGGTATTTGATGCATGTTTGAACCAAATTCCACAATGATCCATCCATATTGTTGACACTGACACTAAAAACCAAATATATCAACCTGCTGGTGGCACTAGGTTAAAGGCCAAGAGAATCATCAAAGTCAGTAGTCCTCATCCTCTGGGGACCAATAAATCCAACAGTTGTTGAGATATTTTAGCCTGGACCGACGTGGTGAACCGACTACTAGGATGGCTAACAACACACAGTATGTGGCATTTTGTCCTTAGGGCAGCTGTTCAGCATATCCAAAGAAATATGTGCATGCCCTTTATAGTACTGCGTGTTAAATGTAAAAACCAGCAATGCCAGGATATCATTTTGGGCATTATATGATTCTTTCCGCTACTGAAATGCATTAAAAACTCAACAAAACACATAATTAAATAATGAAGCCATATTATTAATATTAACATAATAGTAATTGGACATGGGGTGTTTTGAAATGATGGCGTTTTGTACAGAACAAAGGTCCAACAAGCAGGAAGGCCCTGAGGATCAGGACCCCGAGCGCAGTGAGAGGAAAGACACTCCTGGTCTGCTCCATACAGTCATTAACCTTTCTCCAGCAGGGTAGGCCGCGTGCTTTCTTCTTTTATTCTATTCACACACTTCATTAACAAGCTCCCTTTCATGGACTAATTCCCGTTTCAAATTCGCTCTTTGTTAATTAGAAGCAGGTTTAACCTCACAAAGAGCTTCTATTGTGTTTATTTTTTAATAATATTGCCCCCATGTAAATGAATTAGCACCAAAATACAGTGTCCGAGGAAGGCACTTCAAAATTGTATTGGCTGTGTGGAAGTGTGGATGCAAACACGTTTGTGCTTTTTCAGTCTAAAATAAAAGCTGGTCTCTTGCCTTGGATTTCTCTTCTGTTGGTGTTCCTAATTAACTCCTGTTTTCAGGGGGGATTTAAAATAGGCCAACGAAGAGACACGCTAAAGGGAGGGTTATAACGGCCTCCTCATCCAGTAAATTAACCTTGCCTGGCTTTTGCACCTAGAATGTAACAGGTTTCTAATCAATTTCTGGTTCTAAAACACTATTCACAAGCTTAGGAAAGATGCTCAACATGTATTCTGCCTTGTTAAAAAAAAGCAGTCAAACACTTCTCCCCAAACCACAAGACATTTTTCTCATAAACTGTAAGGATTCATATCCCCTGGTTCAGCACCTGGAGTCGAATCACCCAAACCCCAGCTGGTTTGCAGCCTCTAACAGAGGAACTGAACACACATGTAACAAAGAGAACAGCAACAATGTACTTCTTAAGGTGAGTAAATCCCCCTCATCTGAGAAAGCCCATTTATCTACAGGCATTCATCATCAATGGGGGGCCCCTACGGGAGCTCCCTCCTCGACCCCCTTCATCTCTCTGCAGAGAGAGATGAACCACCAGCAGACAAAATTAAACCAAAGTCATGCAAACAAACACAATCATACACACTACATGTCACACTTGTATGCTCGTCAGAGGCGCTGACTGCAGCCTCGTCTGTCAATTACATGCAGTTTGATGATGATGATGGTATCCTTGAAAATACGGGCTTTGACTTTGAGGCAGCATGCATTATACAGATTCAGCAACAGGGAGTTCACTGCCTCCCTCCTCTAATCACCAAGGTGTAATTAAACAAGACAATTAATCTTCAATCCAAAGATCCTCCTGTCTTGTAATAATCAAGGGTCAAAGAAGCATGTCATGCTGTCATGGCTGTGAACTTGTTTATCTCCATTTGCAGTACGTTCACTGCCATTACTCTTCATAAGGGGTTTGGTATAAACACACATAAATGAAGAATAGATGTCTGATTTGGTCTTTAAGATTAAAGAGAAGCTCTTCATAGCCACTTCTCCCCCACATGCAACCAAGAAATGACACTCTACTGAGATCACATCAAAACAGTGGGAATATCTGTTCTACCCTGTCAAACACAGTGGTAAAAATTATCATATTAAACACTATTCTTCTGTTCAACAGTCTAAATGAGTCAGCCTGATTTTGATGAGAGGGGAAGGGAATATGAGCCATTTCTACCGCTGCTTAATTGGCAGTGTTTGACTAGCACCACTGACACCAGGGGAGAACAGTCAGTGCTGAGACACACGAGTAGGACTGTCGAGGAGACCTGGTGAGTCTGTCGTGGACATGAGTCACTCATCTTTTTGTCTTGTACACAAATGTTAATGAAATTAAAAAGTACAATGAGCCACAGACTTGGCTTGTGTTAAGTGCAATTTAACAACAAATTGCCGAGCAATGGGGGGAAAAACTCTCTAAAGTGCGTTTTGTTTCTAAATCTAACATACCAAGTATTATATCAAACAATATAATTAAGTACTATATGAACAACACATAAAATGAGTGCAATTAAATAATAAAATTCGACACAGCCTCAAGAACAGCCTATTCCAGCTTCAACTTTGTTACAATTACAGCTGCAAAGAGAACAACAAAAAATGTATGCATGTTGAAAATCAATTAATTGTTTAAGTCTTTTTTTCAAGTAAAAACATCAAAAAATTTGATGACAGCAACCGGAAGTTTTGTCACTCTTCCTCACTTTACACGACAAAAACTGGAGGTCTTTGGGTTTAGGACAGGTGGTCGGACAAAACAAGACATTTGAAGACAGCATTTTGAACTCTGGGAAACCGGGATGGACATTAATCAGAACAATAACCAGCAGAATGATCAATGATGAAAACAACTGTTATTGGATTCAACATTGGCTTGGGCCAATATAACCCTTTGAACACAAGAGGTATTATGTTCACGTTTGTGAGGTGATAGGACGCAACAGGCATGACTCCAAGTGTATCGGAGGAGGAACGTGACCGTCCCCAGGCAAACTGTCGGAGTTAGCAGTGACAAGGACCACAGGGGATATTAGCCCTTTCTAAGAGAGAGAAAAAGTGAGAAAGAGAAGAGAGTGGTGTAAAAAATATAGAACACCACATCATTCAAAAATGGTTCTGATGTATGGTTTTTGCATAAAAACAAGAGAAATATTGCCAGCTGTTAAGAAGAACCTGTAGACACCTGTTCAATATCAGGTTATATAATATGGTTGCTATAAATCCTCTATTTAAGAAAAGTTTGCAAAAGATGAGTTTGTGATTCTGGGGAGTTCTCTATTTTAAGAGAACTATAAATAATCTGGCCACTGGGCTTGAAAACTAAACATATTAACAACAACAGAGCTAAGAAAAAAAAAAGAAAGAATAGAAAAACAGAAGCAAGTTGTTTATATTTTTTTAAAGTGGTTCTTACTTTCAGTGAGCAAGATGTCTTTACAGAAAATACAAATACAAAGTGTATGTGTGTGCGTGTGTGTGTGTGTGTGTGTGTGTGTAAAAGCAACAGTGAGAGCGAGATTGAAGAGAGATAAGTTTAAAGAGTACAGTAAGTTGAGAAGCGTGCAGCCAGACAAACATTTCCCAATTACCTCCCATGCAGGGTTTTCATTAAGTACTTCCACATAAGAATCTGACTGGCTGCTCTTTGTCTCCACAGCCGTCTGGAGCTAATCAAATTCACAGGCCGTCTCAGAAGCCATCTCAGCCTCCCATTATCATTAATCTGGATGGCCATCTCATCGGCACCGTGGTTAACGAACAATGTTAGGGCTAGAAATTCAATTTTCTACAGTTAGCAATTGAATTGGTGATCAATTGTAGCATCTCAGAGATGAAGGATTGTCAAAGCGGGGTCCTCCATTGTTCCATTATCGGAACGCTCAGATGAGCTCCTGAATCCCATTAATAAAGCGGCAGTACAGCAGCTGTGCATCACGGACCAGCCAACGCTGAAGCAGTTCCTCTCAGATATAGCCACTGTGGGAGAAAGGAATGACAAACCAAAACTACTTTTACAAGATGAAATGTAGCATATGGTGCTGCCTACGGTATGTAGTCCCCAAGGGAGGGGGCCTACACCACAAATACTAAATAGAAAAATATATTATGTGGGGGATAAAAAATGTGAAATCTCATGCTCCTTCAGGGGAGTGGAGAAGGAGAAGAAGGGATGCGATTCATGTGTGCTGTGGTGATGAGAGTTATTAGCAGAGTAGGGAAGTAACATGACACAAAGTAAACGTGTAATTGCATTACCGTCGTGGAGTGGAATAATGAAAGGCATTACTGTTCTGTGTAAATTCAGTAGCACAATCACATTACAGTCACCGACCAACTAACATCAAGGCTCCATTACTTGCTCTGCAGATTAAAAAAAAAAAAAAAATTACACATTACTCATATTATCATGCTATCGATATTGATATTGGAAAAATACTTTCATGAAACCTGTTCCTTGCTTTCATCTTATTCCTGTTTACACACAGACAAACAACAGAGGGAACACAGAGGATGCATACACGACATGAGAGACAATGAGATGAAAAGGACAAGAGGTGGCAGAGACGGGAGCGATAACAATTGAAGGGTGCAGCTATGTGACATTATTTGGAATTTGGGAACAATAAAAAGCAAAGAAAAAGAAACAAGCACTTTTCTCAAGGAGCAATGGTTAATGTAATTGAATTTATTACAGTTAAAGAGAAGTAATGCATTATACATGTAATGTTTTACTTTAATGACCTTGGCAGTGTTGTTTATCATGAAATTATACAAAAGTATGAAAAAGTACCGCATTTAAAAACTGCAATGCTCTGAATTGTGAGTCTGACAACATCCAGTAAGTGGGTCTGGTCTTGTGAGCGGAGGGAATAGAATAGATGTTGTGTGTTAGGGGAGCACCAACCCTTTCCTCAATGCTGTATAAGCTACACCGTCTGACTGCAGTGGGGTCTATTGAGACAGAGTGCCTGCCAGAAGAGCATAAGACTAATAGCATGCTGCCATTTCTGCTTATATTGTTACACCTGTCCCAAAGGATCGTTATACTGCTATGAAATTACACCACAAGATGTGCCGTTGCGACATTTTGGCACAGTATACTGCACAAAGTGACATTAGCAACAAGTAGTGCACCCACAAGATCTACTGTGTAGCACTAAGAGGAACATTTTAAAATTCAATGCACCAATTTCTAAACTGGGAATTTTCTACAGACTTGAACTCTGACTAAAGTCTGAAAAAGTGAAACTAAAATGAATGACTACAAACTAAACTACAACATTTATGAAAGAATCACTGTTGGAGTCAACAGTAAGAACAACCACAAAATGGCACACACTGTGCATGTTGTCGCCTCGCATAGACACAACACATTTGAGGATGAAGATGTTGAAAAATGATCAACACTGAATAATAGTGGCAACTGAATGCTGACACAGATGTAGAGCAGACAAAGTAGATTTCACAGACAACTTGATTTCATCGTGACAGACGTGCAACCAAAGAGAGAAGATGAACACAGAGCCATGAAATCCAACAACATGATGTTCCTAACACTGGTTTCACTATACTACCCAGTGACCCCCCACATCCCTAACCCTGCTTTCCATTCAACCCCTCAACTGTCCCAAAGAGGAGGGGTAGGGTAGATATGAAAGCACTTATTTGTTGGCCTTTGTGCAGCGGACTGCTCTGTCTGTGCGCGTGCTGGAGCTGCACACCAGCTCACCCGCATACTTGCGGTTGTAAGTACTGGTATCTTAGTAACAGCACAAGGCAAGCAGCATTTGCAGAGGGTCTTACTGTAGATATAACTGAGACCAACAGATACAATGGACAAAGCCTGCTGCCCATATCCGAGAAAACAAAATTGTTAATAAAATGTAAAAGAGCACCACCAGTGGAAACGTGACATTTTGATTATGAGTATGTTTGGGTGTGTTTAAGGTTCGAGTGAGAACAAAAAAACAATGGTGCTATACAAAAATCTGTACTTTCCTGCTTTATTTCTAGACGTGTCTGCTACATGAAGGGAAAATGGTTGCACCACCTGGGTATCCGTTTGCGTCAGCATTCCCTTTATTGTACACACACTCTGACTGTCTGGTTCAGTTCCACCCATTTCCCGGGCTTTTGTTTAGGTAGAGTTCACAGAAGATATAAAAAGGTATGGATAAATATGAAAAGCAGATGTGGCTGCAAGCAAAATGACATCCTTCACTCCTGCGACATTTTTTGTTAAGTCCAGACAACTACACACATGACACAAAAAGGGCCAGAAGAAAATAACATATGTAATCACAATCAGAGGAACGGACAGGATGTCCACTTCTGAACATCTAAAACTCCATTGTCCTCAATACATGACACACATTTCAAATTTGTTTTTAAATAAAAAGGGGAAAATCCTGTAGTTATTTAAGAATAGTCTGATTTTTCATTCAGGTGACAAAAATATGAAAGAGCCCTCTTCAATATATTATTAATAATTATAAAGGCAAAGCAGATAAGATTTCATGCAGAATCTGAGTCAGCGTCATAGTTGAGGAGTTTGGACACAGTGAAGAAGGGAAGAGGGAAGCAGATGTCATTAGCGTATGAGGGGGATGTGGGCAGAGCCAGCAACTAGACAGGACAGTGGCGTCCCTTCTCCTACTCTGTTGGACGTGGACTAAGACCCCCTTCGAGGACACTGTGAACTGATCCTGATTATCCCAGTGGGCCTAATCCTTAGAGACCAGCACTGCCTGGCTGTTACCCCCCACCCACCCCCCCAACAAAAAAGACTCACTTCAGTGGGCAGAGAATCCCAGACACTGTGCCCCTAAACTGTGAAAACTCTCCTCACAATGGGGACTGAGGAGAGAAAGAGACCCCAAATCCTTCTTCCTCCCTCATCCCCCCACACTCCCCATCGTCACACTTGGGAAAGCAAAGGAGCGCAGCCTCATCCTAGGAATCCTGCTCAATATCCTGGGATTAGCTGCGGCCCCTCTCAGCGCCCCTTCTCTCCCTCCTGCTAAGGCTAATTCAGACTGAACTCGTCTGGCCGGACCCATTGTAAAAGCACCACCACACAAAACAATCAAATATACTAAACTTTAATCTCTTATGAGCTCATATCTCAGTCTCCCCTGCCTGCACTCAAATCCCACTGATGGAGAAGGCCTGGGAGTTTGTTAAATACAACAGTCCAAGTCCAGGTATACACCCACACTCAGATATCAGAAAACACACAGAGCCTGATGCAGCATAAATATTCAGCGGAATCAATGAGCAAGTCCAAGCTCAAATGTGTCCTTCCAAGTTGCATTGCCAAGCAATTTGAAATGTAACCAAATAAAATATCCTATAGCCACTTCCATATCAATCAAGCATTTGTTTCGCATATGAGACTCATGCACACTTCAGTTCAGTCAATAGACAGGATTTCTGTGTGGTCATGATCCACATTCAGCAATTAATAGTGAAAATAATACACATCCAGCTGCAGTTTATAGGGTGGCTTGAGCAAAAGATGTCCTTTTAGTGAAACATGCAATTGTTTCCTCAACGGAGGATTTGAGGGGTGCTTTGAAGCATCTATGGGAGCCGCAGGATGTGGGTCCAGCTGTAAAAATATGAGTCCGCCTGGGACTGCCACCCATGCAGCAAGCATTGTGTGTTTGTGTGTCTGTGAGTCAGTCAAAGACTGATCCCGTTGCTACCATCCCATCTCCATATCCTGTCACTACCCCCTTCCTCTCCTCTTCTGCATACAGATGTACATTCACTCTGTGAGGTCTGACACCAACGACCGCAAACATCACTCATGTGCTCATCTGGATACTCGCTTCCACCGAGACTCTTCTCTGTCACAAACACAATGTATGCATGTTTATTTTGAGATCTTTGCTTTATCCATTGAGAAGGTGCTCAGAGCTACTCCAAAAGAGAGATGAACAAAATTGATAGCTCCTTAGAAGAAATCACATTACCCTTTATGCTCTATCAAATTTTATTTTGCCTCAAAGGATGCCTCTTTGCTTCTTGGAAAGGCATCCTCCCTTTGAAATGATATTAGTCTCATGGAGCAGAGGTGAGAGGATCAAAACAACAATCAAGTGCAAATGCCTTTACAAGGCATTAGCAACAGAAAAGCTGTCAGTCTAATGTTGGTCATCTTCTGCACATTAAAATCATATTAAAACAGACTTTACTGTAATGATCCAACAAGATTAAGTTGATTTGTTTAGGTTTGGCTGCCAGATCAGCTCCACAGTGTGTGCAGCTCGGCTTTACAAATAAACAAGTTATGGGAATCAGTGCAAGTCTGTGAGCTTGTTTTTTTGGTAGTGACCTGGCTTTCTTTTGCCTGTCGACTTTAGCCACCTTAAGGCACGCACACACACAAAGCAGCTGTTAATTGGTGTTTTCCCAGGCAAACAGCCAGCAGACATTCTCAGTCTTATGTGGCACCTGTGAAAACTGTATACTCGTATTGGCTTACATCCTGCTTTGCTGTTTGCTTGCCTTCCTGTTATGGTGGTTACTGCAGTACAGTCATGGATTGGTTTTGGATACAAAAACGTATAAATGCAAGTTCACGCACAATCTGTTACTCATAAGATAAATCTGTAGAGGTGGGAAATGAAGGAGGAGAGGAAAAAGACAGCTTAGTGGAATGAAAGAAGCAGAGGTACAGGCCTTTCTCTCTCAGACTCAGAGAGAGTGGATTTTTGTACAGTGGCATGTATGCAAATCTGGCCACTGGGAATACGCTCTGGCTCTACTGCGCCCTATTCTGATGATGCAGTTCGAGGCAGTGGAGGAGGAAATTGAGTTTAGTCAGATAGAGAAGCTGAGTTAACATGTGGCCTGAAGGAAAAGAAGAAGGAGTCACCTGGGTCCCGTGGGTAGAGAGGAAAAGTCCTCAAGAACCCCGGCTAAGGCATATAGCCCCTAGGAGACAGGGATGTGGATCGCACCATAATGACATTCAAATGTATAGTCCACTGGGTTTGAGGTGGTAGGAGAAATGTGGGATTTAAACTTGATGCATTGAAACTCTGGAGGTCAAAGCATTTAAACTGAGCAATTCTATCTTTCCTGATCCCCAACACCACCTTTCTAATGAGAGTCCAAACTGACTTTTCCCACTTTTGCCTTCCCTGATGGATGGCTATCCTTGGAGGCCTTTATCTGCTGAACTTTACTTTAATAGCTGCTAAAGGCATACTGTCAGCTCCCCCTGACCTGAATCTGTGGACTTTGTGAGACCAAGCAACCAAAGAAGAGAAAAGGTGGAGTGAAATGCAGAAGAGAGGGAGCCAGCGAGGGAGGTTGAGAAGAGAGGCTGAGAACTTCACTTCACCTGTGAGTGTCTGAAATCTTCCCCTTGGGCATTAAATTTTAACTGAAGACCAGCACACACTAATGTGCAGTGTTCAGCTCTGGACTCCACTCATTTCCTCTGCTTGATGCATTACTACGTCAGCTTGACATACAGAGTAGGTAAGAGCTTCTCTGCCACTGAAACGTCTCCAAGATTTAAAAACAAAGACCGATAGTTTGAGAGAAAGGGCATGCTCAGTAATGATGGGTAGGATACGACAGGTTTATGGGACAGGTGCAAAAGAATTTGACAGCCTTTCCTCCTCTAAATAAGTTAATAAGTTGCCATGGGCCGTAACTGCCAAAGTAAAGCCTTCAAGCTGATTGCTTCATCCACTTTACCCACCTATCCTTTTCCTTTTTTCATTTCAGTAATTGTAACAGAATTATACGTGGCTGTGTCTGAATAACAGTTGCACTTTGCAGTAAATAACCAGTTAAACATTATGATATTTCTATTAAGTGCAGTCAAGAAATTAAACTGTCACTGGATTAACAGCAGAGCTATTAGTCTGACCCTGACGTGAACAATACCCCCCACAAAAACAACATGTAGCTGACAGCTTGTGGACCTAATCAGTAATGAGGAGGCTGCCTTTGTTCTGATTGGAGTACGCCCCCTCTGAGCTGAGTAATCCTGCTTCGGTTGATATCATTCACTTGTGTCGCTTTCCCTCTGATGAATGAGCGGACACCAACTGTCACTGTCTGAACGTAAATTGTCTGCCAAGCAATTAGTCACACAATTCTAGTTCAGTTCGGTATATCACAGTGGATAAAATCCGTGTCCACCGACACCTTCCAGTTGGCTTTTAAGATGTGTCTTGCTTGTTAGAGGTACACGATGTGATGTGATGACAGAAGTGATTCAAATGAACACCTTGTGGGAAATAATGATGAACATAAGGTGGAGAAAACAATTAAGTTGCCCTTTCCAGAGGTCTATAAATAATATTTTCTCTAACGGTCGTTTGACTTTCTTGAATGTTTTCGCTCAAGATGCACAAAATGGAACATTGGATTTGTCTAACAACATAACAATCTTACCTTAGAGAGTGAGGGATCAGAAACTCCCTGTGTACTTCATATACTGTGTGTAGATATGGTCAATTAGTGTCTGGCATGCAATACTGTATACATGGCAGATAAAGAAGGGACTTTGAGAACTTTATTCATTCATGCATCAGGGTATCTTTACTATTTCCCTTGTTTCTGACAGCAAAAACTGAACCTATGACCCTCAAATTACTTGTTTTTCTAAGCAAACCCACACATCACTAACGAGGCACTAATATTGGCACAGGTGGCCATCCCACACTACAAACAAGCCATATGTCGAGGTTAGCTCTTCATACAAAGAATCAAGTGAAATTAACTGTTCAAGTATCAGGGAGAGCAGTATAAAGTCACTTTACTACTACTATGATTACACATGTTGTTGTGAGACTTGTTATTTGTGCTACAGACGCCAAATGATGCACCACGTAGTTGTAGTGTTTTGGGCTTTTGAGTTAAATTCAAGGGCAGGAGTGTCTGAGTAGAAACAGCCTCTTGAAAAAAAAAGCTACCCATGTTACTCAGCAGAAAGCTTTCTGTTTATGATATGGCGGTTGATGTCTTCAAACGCTGCAGCCAACCCTGCCACAAAGATTAAGAGAGGATCTGCTAGTCTTTCGTGTCATGTTACTTAAAGGCTACATTGGTGCTGGCTGCCTGCCTCAGCTCGACCCAGACACTCACACCAAGTCTGTGGTTCCGCTTTATGGTTTGTGTGAAGGCAGAGAACCAAAACAACTCTGCCCATTCTTGCAATGAAAAAGACCCGCAAATGTGAAAAAGCAAAAGATCTTGCCGGAAAGCGTGTGATTTATTCATGGCCTTTAGATTCACCCTTTCAGATGCTGTATCATGTGAAGCAGAGCATTAACATCACATGTGCAGGTGCTTTTATGGGCCCTCATCCATTACTCCTGATTTACATTCCTCAGCTAACACAGCGTTGTAACCAGAGCTGTGCAGATCCCTGTTCTTCACAAGCAGCCGATAATATGTGTGCGATGGGGTAATCAACATATAACAGACAGGATCTACATGTTTCTGCCAGGGCATTTAGCTCTTCCGTCAAAGTTCCCTACACCCCGTTCCTGAGTGTGTAAAAATCCGTTGATGATACAATATAAGTAATATTGCAGGTGGGCACTAAAATGGATAAAGCGGAAACAAAATATGATTTACAGTGGAGGAAAAAGAATTCATATTTTAGCAACCAGTCTGTGATGAATCCTCACAAGACTCCTATTTTAATTTCTACTGCATGGGTAAGCTGATATTTCCAGCTTGTATGAGGTCCATTTATGCATGTTTACTTATAAGAAACACTAGGGAGTAGGTGTTTTTGTGAGCAGAGTGTGGGTGGGGAAGCATCAAAAAGGCCAAATGAAGCACTTCCAGTACCACTGAGAGATTAGATGGCAGACTCTAGCTTCAAGATATCACTATTGATTTCCCTTTCTTTCTCCCATTTCTCACTCTGTGGAAAAATAACTTCATTACTGTTCTAACTGACTCATCGCTGCACAGAGAGAAAGAAGCCATATATTTCCAAGACAACCCATCTGAGAAATGCATTTTCACATGACATACAGCACATTGTCTAGCTAATGACCACAACGCAGTTATTTGTTTCGTGGCTGACTAGGCCTATGCATGTGTACACGCAGTCCACAGGAAGCAGTTTATTAATAATATGCTTTAAAAAAGATGTTCGGATGTAGCATCATTCAAATCTATTACATCGCTATTATTATCACTTTTGAAAATATTTAATCGAACAAGAAGAAAAATTCACTTTCATGACTAACAGTTGTATTAAAATTTGCCTCCAGAGGAGGAAGAGATTTTTTATTTTCACTCCACTCATTCTTCATGCTAACCTTGAACCTAAACTTCTTATCAGGCCAAGTCAAATTTAATTAGAGCTTACTCTTTCAAACCTTAAATTCATGGCTGATTACTTGGCCTCCCTCTTGGTCCATTTGTCTTGAACCATCTTGGACGTCTGTGCCTAGTAAGCACCAGATAACAAAGGAGGGGGCCCGGGGAAAGCCAGGGTAGTTCTGCTCCAACACTCACAACTACATTCAGTTTTAATATTTCATAGATGGGAGTCCATGATTAATGGAGGGATTTGGAAGAGTCATGAGGAGGGACATTTAAATTGTTCTCTATCCCACAGCAGAGTCACCTACTCAGACAAGCCTCTTCCATCCCTCGATTATATAAGCTTTACATAACGTGAGCAAAGAGTGTTTTGAGATTTTTTTTTTTTTTCCTTGAGCATTCTGACAAATCAAATGTGGCAGCTTGGGGAGAAAATGAGGAAAAAACTGTCATCTAACTCAGAGTTATTCTGTCCTGCTACAGAGGACGTTTTCTAACTTTCCTATCCAACAAATATGGAGTCGACAAAGAGGCACAGTCTTGCAAAATAGGACTATCAAATGTGTCATCTTTAATTACAAACAGCAATTTTTCAGGAGAAAAAGAAATCTGTTTATTTATATAGGAGGCTATGCATCTGTCCAAGATGATTCTTATTAGATTCCATATTCTTATGTTAAGATAAATGAAAACCAAAAGCTAAATAAACTATTTGATAGATCAGCCACTCAAAATTCCTTTGAGAAACTTTATGAAAGATTTCTTCATTATCGAGAAATCAAATATACTTTCAGTCGGTGTTTAAATTTAAGCATTGCAGACTTGTTTTTACAAAGCTTATTTGTGTTTGATGTTTGCCATCATTAAAAACATACACTGGGCAAATATTAGCAATTAGGTCAAAATTGGAGGTTAGGGAAATATATGAATTATTACCTGAAAGTTCAGTGTTTAGCAGGTGCCAAATATGCACAAGAAAGAAACTAATGATGCCAGATGGTGTAAAACTTGTAGCTACGGGTTTGAGGGGTTGAATTTTAACAGCAGGCTATTCTTACTCCTCTGCAGAGAAAATCAGACCTTTCAGACAAAAGAGCAGTAGAATGAGGGAAGTATGTGATAGTGCTCTACCTGCTGATTGAAGCTGATGTTAGCATGGAGTCAGGTAATAGGATCAGACTGCTCAGGCGTCAGAGAGTGCCTGCAATTTTCCTCCAGGGATTGTCAACAAAAGGCCTCCTACAATTACGGTGCTGAGAGGCAGAAGAGACAAGACACATTTCTGTCTCATTAACACCTGCTGTCATTTTTATTTCTGCCTTTATTACCAAATGTGCCTTAAAAACACTGTCTCATGCCACACTGTTCTTTCACAGAAAAACTCAGCAACTGCAGTTTCCAATCATTTCATACTGTGCTGAAGGTTATGACCGATAACAGCACAAGTGCTACTGTAAGCCATGCAAAAGAATACTTCTGAATGTCTACAAACTTCCTGATTTTAAATATTACGTTTCAGGTAGGCCACTGTAGATAGAGTATCAGATATCTCTCACTTACTTATGTTCTGTTGTGCATATTGTATACAAATGAATGATTAATGGTTGGGTTTTTTTAACGGCTTCTAAAAAGTATGTTGGGGAATGAAAGTGGGGCAGCAAAAGTTCACTCATTTAACAGTAAGACTTTTAAATGGACCGCCTACCTGTGCATCAAGCAAATGAAAGAGAGAACACAAGTCTGTGCATATGTTTGAATGTTCTTTGTCATTGAATCTAAGCATTTAAACTAAAAACGTGACTGCGCAGGTCATTTGAGAATTTTATATTATTCTGGTGCTCGAGGCACTCTCATTTTTACATAAATTTCAATTTAATTAGGAGTTTAAACAATGATCATATGCACAACATGAGCATAAAATGATGAACCCACAGCTGAGTCTAGCACTAGGTCAATGTGTGTAACTGTGTAAAGTGTGCAATGCGGCACACTGATGGAAATGCTCCAAGATAAAGCCATATCACAAAGAAATCCTGGAAATTCCCCCCTGCGAAAGCACTTTTCTGTTATTGTATTTCACCTTGTTTAGATACGTTTATCAGAAAGAATCCCTTTCAATTAAAGCAAATGAGGGTTTTTTTTTCTTTTTTCAATGGTCACATGACTTTGCCTGCTCATATTACAGGACTCTCCCTCCTCTGCAATTAATACCAGTTGACTGCTTCACTGCTAAAATATCCCACATTACAGTCAGTCTTGGTCTAATGCGCTTCACAAAAAGCAATAATGTAAAAAAATAAATAAAATTGAAAACACAGGGCTGGTAGACTTACTCGCACTACAGCAGACATTATTGAACTGTGCATTTGGTTGTAACCCCCTCCTCCGCCTGCACTCTATTTGGCAGCCTTTCACACAGACACACAGACACATATTTGCACTCTCTGCTTGCACTCCACTATTATCCACGCTCATGTCTGTGATGTTTCTATACTATAAGCCCAGATGTCACTTTAATTTCATCTCTGGCATCTCCTTGAACTGATGAAACAGTCTACTGCCCTGCAAAGCAACAGATTTTCAGTTTTAAAATGTTAATCAAGTGGTCATGTCAGAAGCTTGTTCTGTTTTAGCAGCAACAAAAGCATATTAGAGTAAATATGTGTATCATGTACATCTCATCATTAAATTAATTAAATTGACCACTAAATGCTAGAAAAAATGAAAACAAAATGACAAATGTAAAGTAATGTAATGATAAGAGCCAAATTTGTTGGCAACACAAATCACAACAACATGTGCGGTGTTGTCAGAGACTGTTGGCTTTCCACCGTGTAATTTAAAACAAGATGAAATGATACACATGGCCAGTAACAGAATAAATGCTTAAAGTAGTTTACTTATACTTTGGCCGTTGCAGTTTTTCATTAACTGGGCGTTTAGTGCCACTGGCGCAGACAGTAACATTGTCCTTTGTACAATGCACAGGCTCCTGAGCGATCCAATTTGACGGTGGAATCATTTGAAAAACAGCATGTGAGTGCAGGTTGTTCAGGACGCCCGGGATGCCTTTAACTAAATCATGTTGTAATGTATCACATCATATTTCATCACATCTCTCTGAGCAATAGCTGAATTGAAACTTATTGAGTCCTTACAAGTTTGCCTTTGCAGGTATCCATTGGAGAATACAAACTGAGACATAAACTGAGTCCATTTAATAACGTGTAATGTACAACAGAATTTTTTTGGTCAAAAGACCAAATGAAAGAATGGTTAACTTCCTCCTGTGCCGCTACTATACTATACACTTAGAGCATATTCAGGTCATCTGCAGACACACGAGTTACAGGTTCTGTCAACACTCGGATATTGAATTAACCTGTGGTTCAATAAAGCAATGTTATTTCCCCTCAAATAGTTATTACGAGGATGTCTCTCAAATAGAGATAGAGTCTCAGCTAATATAAAAGACCTTTTAGTAAGCTAGAAGGTTTGTAATGAAAACCTTATAGAGCTGCATCAGTCAGGCAGGTCAATAAGGCCTGTCTCAAGCCATTATCCAATAAGAGGAAGATGTGTCAGGGTTCAATGTGGCCGGCTCAGACTTATCCTTTGTCCCCTGGCCAGAGGAAAAGACACAGAGATTAAATCCAGTATGAAAACCAAACTACAGTATGAGCAGTTTCAGTTTCAATTTTATGTCACTATAAAACTGAATTAATGTTCTATGTTATCTGATGAACGAACTTAGCAAAGGGCAGAAGGCCAATTTATGAATGCCATGCACATGAATGTTTCTGAGGCATTGTGACTACAACTCGTGACATGAAAAAAATCTGTACCTCTGACACTATACTCAAAATGCTGTCACGTTAAACTGATTTCCCCACTATTACATTTCCCTCTACTACTATGGTCATTTGTGAAACTCGGTCACACTTTGGAACACTACTGTAACTCAGACATGGAACAAAATGTTCACAACTTGGCAAAGAGAAGTCACGCTTCTTTACCAGGTTTCTCATCATTAGAGCAGATTCTATAAAATAACATTTCTCTCGGTTTTCAATCCGGTGTGTGTAAGTAGTAGTAGGTGGCGCATGCACAACGTCCTCGATGCTTGTGAATGTTGTCAACACCAAAACCAATCTAATAGAATAAAACAGCTTATGGTAAATTTTCCTGCTGATGCCAGAACAGAGGAACTTGTTCTCCTTCAAAGATTAAACAAAATGAAACAACTGCCAAAGAGCACAAGATAAAGTGTTTCTGGAGTCTGACAGTATGTTCAGATTCTAGACTGTGCACCTAGCATATTTTTCAATGCCAACAACCAGTGCCAATATGGGTGTGTTTACCATTTTGTCAAAAAAGTAATAATTCTACTGTTATATAATGTATCAGTATGAAGTTCCTTTGGATGTGCAACAAATAGAAAAGCGTTTCCTCCATGAAAACTCAAGTCATAACATTTACATGTTTACAAGTGCAGACCAGAAAGCATGTCAGTAGCGTAACAGATTAAAGACCGGAACTCTCTGTGCATGAAAATATAGCTATTAATGATTAAAGCAGTTTCTGAGGAGACTCAAGTAAGCAGAAAATGAGCACTCTCATCTGCGCCTGCTGCTGATCTTATAATCAAGGAGTAATCAGTATAAGGCCTGTGCTGACCTCCCCCTCCCTGCTGTCACCACGGTCATGTCCATCCATCTGAGTGAACACGAAAAAGAGCTTTAAGCACCTGCAGCACAGGCTGCTGTCTTTATACATATATACACTTTAGTCTATTGTGTTCATTCAGGATTTGACTGTTCAATCCAAAGTGAAGGAGTGAAACATGAGCTTCTGAACAGCGTCTCAACAGCTTGCAGATTTGGTCTTACTCAGGGACACTTAAGCAAAGCAAACGCTTGCTGATACGAACCAAGGTCTCCTTACTCACTACCCAACCATTCTAGTTGGGTTAATTAAGTATTTTACAAAAATTATGAATTATCTAATTAGCTCTCACCATTAAGAAAGTAAGTTAATGGCTAAACCGAGTTTCCAAGAATAGAGGCTTAAAATTAAAGGGGGAAGAACAGTCTATAGACAGGCAATGTTTCAAACTAAATTGGGTCACAGAGCTTGAATTCCTCAGTAAAGGTGAGATGGCAGGCTCCCTAGAAGCAACATGGATTTTAAAAAAAAGCCAGGGTAAGCAAGATGGAGGAGGCTATGGGTAAGAACACAAGGCGTAAAGTTCAGTAGCATCTGTTTCTGTCATTTAATAAGTCAGCAGTCTACACCTGTAACCCAAGGAATGGGAGGAAGGATTTTACCTTGACTGCAAGTGAAAATAACATTTTTTTTAAACTACCAAATAAAAGTCTGAGTGGAGAGATTTCATTTTCTGAGCACATTAAAAGATCTGAGATTAAGAGAAGGAAATTACAGTCTAGAAAGGCTATTTTGTTCCAATATAGAGGCACAGGGGAGAAAGGAGCAGGAAGTGAAGAGACACGGGCACTGTAAATGCACTTCTAAGAGAAGGAGGCAAATTAACGTGTTTCAAAATGAATGCAAATATATGCAGATTCCTTCTATCAGCCTGTACTCTGTTTTTTTTTTTTTTTTTCTTAAACCTTTGGTCTTTTAAAACTGCAGGCGGACAAACAGCAAGCTGTTTAAAATTCATGAAACATTTATTTAATTCACCAGACAGGGACCTTTGCTGACAACCTTTTACTTTTCCCTCTCGAGCTCTGCTAGTGTGACATTCGTCAGGACCACATTGGACATGATGTATGTTCCATGACAGATTACTCTTCTGCATCATCCACATTGCTCTCTTGGGTCTGCTTTGATCAGGGGGATAAGCATTAGCATCACCCACATCACACACACTTCCCACCGAACACTACTGACATAAATGATGGACAAATTGTGACAGAGGGGGGACCACAAAGGCAAATGTAGAAACCAACAAAGACACGCAAACCGCAGGGACATTTATAATGATGGCATCATAAACCTAGTTTGTAGCTACAAACAGCGTGCACACTTGTCAACATACCAAGATGAAATTCAGTGACTGGCCTACATGTTGGAGAAGCAGGTTTGTGCCTAAATGGTAACTTGTTTGATCCCAGATCAGAGTGATAAATTTAGGCAACAATTCCTACTATTGTTCACCAACACTATGGTTTTACTGCTACCAATAAAGAGCATTAGTGCTCAGCAAAGCTAAATAATATAAGGGATAAATATAAAAGGGAAGAAAACAAATTAATGTAGTTAAAGATTGATGACTACATGCTGCAGGATACACAGTATCTTACTGGAGGAAGTCAAAAAATAGTTACTGAAGGTGCACAGTTGTGTTCCACGTGGTGCCACTTATGCTAGAAAAGTTTGAGGAAGTCATGTTCCTGTCAATTCTCATATTTGAGGGTCCAGTCAGTAATCATGCCTATTGACAAACTAAAGGTTCAGTTAGGGCTTAATGGTCACTGTGGCCACAAATCCTCTGTTTCTTCAACTCATCTTCTTTTCTTCCCTAAACTGCAGCATGACTCGGACTCAGCCCATTGCTTTCACAGTCCATCTCATTCCCATCTACTGGTTGAGCCGAAGCCCAGCTGTCCATCGAGTTTCTCTGCTATGTGAACGACAAGGAGATGCAGTGAGAGGCACTGAACCGCTCAGTGTGGAGGAGCTTCTTTGAAATCCTCCAGGTTCTTTTCTTTAAGCCCAAGCTGTGTGAAAGTCCATCTACGCCCTCTGTGACTTCCCTTCTCCCTGGTGCACTAACCCCCTTAACTAGTTCCTATTCTGGCTCTCTGAGCTGCTCACCCTTCCATGCTGCCCTCCTCCGTAAAGAAGAGATGCTGCTTTCCCACAGTCCCCTAAGATGTGGCCAGTGCTTTGTACTTTTACAAGACTATGGGTGGTATTTATTCAGGGAGCAAGATGTCCTCACACTTATTCTTGTGGATTTAGCTCGGATGCTTTGGCCATATGGCTCCGGGAACAAGGAGATGTGGAGGTAAATGCAGAGATTAACTTGGAGCAAGTATTTACCA
Organism: Protonibea diacanthus; assembly: GCA_028641955.1. Classification (NCBI taxonomy): domain Eukaryota; kingdom Metazoa; phylum Chordata; class Actinopteri; family Sciaenidae; genus Protonibea; species Protonibea diacanthus. The sequence goes on from CM053989.1 coordinate 16,647,131, forward strand.
ACACCCAACTCATCTACAGTTTGACCCCAATGTCACTAGCTTTCTGTAAAACACAAATACCGCTTAGGGTACCTGAGGAAATAAAGAGGGTATTTAACCTCAAGAGTTGAGCAGATTTTAGCCATCTGTTTTGAAGAGCTTAACCTCACACTGTCTGGATGTGTTTGGTGACAAGAATAAATCCAAACAAGACTGCTCACTCAGGGAACAATGAGGCATGTCCAACTCTTCCTTCAGTGCATTTACTAGAGATGAGCCATATGTCTCAAAATTCCTGTTTCACTTTGAACTGCATAGGGGTGGAAAGGCCATCTGGAGTAGTGGGAATTTCCCTGGTGAGCAAAACCTGAGGGGCTTCGAGCGAGTCTTACAAAAGCAGAAAAAAGTTACAGTGAATAGTTCTGTAGTGCAACAGCAATCATGTCATTTTAAGAAATAAATTGTCATCCTTTATCAAAGGGATAAATAAGCTGAATTTTCTGAATTTTTTAGGATTTAAAGATTACATTTTTTGTGTTTTGTTTGTTCTTTCTTATAAGACTGTGTTGGTTATGGTGAGCATCTGGGTCATATATCTAGGGCTGTTTTTTTTTATTGTCCTTGTCACTGCTACTGACAATAGCAAGATGACTAATAGAAAGTAATTTGAGTGTCTTTATACTCTCACACATTCATTAATACCTGTCCTGAAAGGTGAAAAGGCTTTGTAGTTGTGAATATATCAAAATGGTATCAGTCATTAGTGCATTCTGCCTTTTCTGCCATCCTCCATCCAAAACAACAGAGGAGACTCCATCCGTCTTTAAAGCTGCATTCTGTATAACAGTGCTATGTTTTGGGGGCTGTTGACAGGTGTCACAGGGATTGTGTGCCATGAAAGGCAAATGTCGTGGTGAACTGAGGGATTACATTGTATTACTTTCGGAATAATTTTTCAGAGCCAATGGCAGTTCAGTGAAAGAGTAGTAATCTCCTGTGGCCAGACCTCATCTGGACTGACAGCGGCTTAGTTCCACAGAGTTCAGTTCCTGTACTGGCCTACCATGTCACAGTCCACCAGAGACCTGAAATTTGGCTATTCACCCCGGCTAATGAAACCGGCTCCCTATTCACGCCACGCCACCTCTGGCCTGCAACCAAAGAAGACAGCCGTGTTCATTATGAGGGAGTGGAAGCACCCTGATGTCAAGACCTGCCATGCGAAAAGACAGCTGAGGCTAGCTGTAAGAGATGGGGAGCCTGCTATTTTTCCTTAATTTCAGACTACAGCCTATGGACATAACAGCCATGTGTTTGATGTCCTTTACCACTTATAGATAAAAGAAATAACATCACTAATCTGTCTTGCTCTGATGTATTCCCCCTGATGTATATATTTGTTAGATCTGTAGTCTGCGTTCTGTGACTGTTGCTCTCCCGTAACACTGCACTGCTCATAATGCTGGCAAACAAGACATTTGAGCTTATGCTGTTGTTTTCCTCACAGTATGTCACTCTACATAAGTGTGACAGCTAAATGCCAACTATGTAAATGTTCATTCTGCTGCTCATTGAAATTACATTACACTGATCCTCGGGGGTAAATGGTAGTCAAATAGGAGGGTCTGTCAATTTTTACACACTGTCCATTTTCCAAGCTCTACAGAGAACAAATTGGTCATATAATGACTGTTATCTGTTTAGCAGGCATAGCTAGATTAAAGAAAACGAATCATATAATTAGACGAGATAGTATGAAAGGATGTTCTATTGAGTTAGCTGTCAGATCAGGGTGATAAATGGAAACCTAGATTGGCAGCTTTGGAAGGTGGAATATTGACTCTGGTCAAATGGCTCATTGATTATTTGATTATAGCACTCTGTTGTGATTAGTTGATAAGCAGAGTGGATACTGAGGACACAATCTGTGAGCTTGCCTGATTGACTAGAAGACAGTGGATTCATCAGATTAGGTGAGTGGCTGTGAACAGAGATGAAAAAACAGAGCTCCTTTTTGGTGTTAGGATGAGACACTAGTTGACAATCTCAGGGATTTATTATCAGATCATTTTAACATTTCGGTACATTGTATAAAAAAAATATATGGATCTCATACTGCGACTGAGAATGACTGCAATAAAAAACACTGTCGCTGAAAGGAGCTCTCAGTGGTTTGTAATGAGGTTGCCTGGGTCTTAGCCGTCTCTTCTGTCCAGGCTTTCGATGCATGTTGACAGCCACAATACGAGTTGTAATAGCTAAGCATTCAGGGATCAAATTAATTCACTCCTCATGAAAACTTTATGAATACACTCTGAGGGACTGAATATAAATGTGCATATTCTGTAGAGGTAATGCACAGTGGAGGCAGACAGATGCATCAGAGTACAAATATTGTTAGAATATTTGCCTCCTTTCTGCACATTATCCTACTATTAAACATGATTACATCGTCTGCATTACTAAAGGAGCAAACTGTGATATGACTTGGTGCAAGAAGATGAAAGTGTGTAAAAGGAAAAAGACAGAGAAATGTGCCTGTCCATTGCAGGTAATGCATACATCTCATCTTTATTAAAGTGAACTTTGGCACCTATGCAAAAGAGAGACTACTATAAAGGACAAAGGATCATCTCCACTAAAATGGACTGCACCGCACAGGTCTATTTTCCTACCAAAATAGCATGAATACTTATCAGTCTATCATCATTGCAGGATTTTCTCTGTCCACATATATCTTACTTCGTCATGTACAACAATAAATCAACTGCAATGATTTCGTCTGAGTGGCACCACAGGGGAAAAATCCTTGTAAATATGCAATTTAATTGAAGCCTTGGCGGATAACATTTACATGCACGGCAGAGTTTCCATAATATTTAGGATGCTCACGTATGCCATGTCCTGTTTATAATAACCCAGTTAAAATTGTATCCCAGTTGCTTGAAGCCTGAACATAAGAGCTGGGTTATTATCTGGTATACTGAGGCGTGTAAACACTTTAGACCAATTACTGTTTGGTTTTATGATCACCACAATTTGTTTTCAATGGTGATATTCAAACAATTTTGTTTACTCATGTACAGGAATACAGGAATACTGTGTGTTCCAATACTGTGTGTAAAATATACTATATATTTATATATATAAATTCATTTGGAAACTCCACATGAAACATGCACATATCAATCACTTTTATAGCTTTAAAGAGAAAACGGGAAAGCTAAGAATTACTAAAAATGCAAAACAGTTTCAAATGAGAAACATAATGGATTTTAGTAGGACAGCTTGTAATTTCTCAATGCTGTGGAATAACTAGGGGGAGAAAAGAAGAAAATGAGTTATGGAGCATTAACCTCTTCATTCACAATTATCCCTCCCCTCTCTCTCTCTCTCTCTCTCTCTCTCTCTCTCTCTCTCTCTCTGTCGGTCTGACTCTCTTTCTGTCTGTCTCTCTCTCAGTCTTGTATTACACATCGCTTAATGGCACAAAACTGACCCAACAGTCCCTGGAGGCACCGTCCGTCAGCCAAGTGCCTGAATGTATTTTTTCACCACACCTCTCTCAATCCCAAGAGAGGGGTAAAGAAGCACCTTGATGATATCACTGATATTAGGTTTCAGAGAAGTCGTCGCTCACCGTGTGAGAGGCAGGGGATGGAGGTGGGTGAGGTGATGGCGACCGGGCTGATAAGAATCTTTTTGTCTCAGAGTGATGACCTGCGCTGCCGGGTCAACATCCTGGGGAGCTAACTGGTGTGAGGCATTTTTCAACCTTGGAAAGGTGTTGAGACACTGAAGGGTGGTGTGGAGAGAGTTATTGAGTTACTGTGATGGGATGTGAGGGGGTGCATGTTTGCTTGATGGCCTGCAGCATTTGTAAGGCAATAAGAGGGCCAGCAGCTCTCGTCTTTCTCCCAACGGTGCCTGGTCTGTATCACAGGCGTGTGACACCTGCCCTCTTACGACTGACTCCAAGACAACGGTTAAGGGCTAATGTTGATCCAAATCTCAGTCTTCACACGCAACACCACCACTGGCACTGGGACACAGATGCTGAGCTGTACTGATGATGCTGTACTAAAATGGTTTGCTACTTTTGCTGGAATACAGTACTGCCATCAAACTAATTACTTGTTACGCTTTTATTGCACCAGAATCCAATAATATAGGAATTCTAAAGACACCACCTTCTTGGCAATCCAAGTCACTGTAATAAAACCTCTTTGCCAAAGTCGTTTCAGTCGCTGTCCCCTCGCAGCCAACTAATTGGGAAAACTGATGAGACCCGTTAGGTTCCAAGTAAGCCCTTTTGTTCTACCTGCTTGCTAATTCCTTGCAAGTCTCCATCTTTGTCCACTCAAAGCTAATTCAGCACTTCTCAGGCATATGAGCTCCAGATGACCTCCCAGTGGTAAAGGAGGAAAATGTAGCAAAACCTTGTGATTTAGCTGGAAACTTGTGTCTCTTGTAATCTCTAGGTGCTTCCTGCTTTGTCAGTATGTGCAGTTAAATCCCAATGGTCAATCATGAAAATATGCTTCTAGAGTTATTTTTCATTTCAGAGTTTTATAACACTACCTTGAATAACTGAAGATCTTTAACATATTTTTTTTATTCACTGGCCGGTGTATAATATTTTGTATGCTTTTTAAAAACATCCATCTTAGAAAGATGCTAACCATAAAAGAATTGCATTAGTTTAGACTGACAGTGCTCTTCAAAATTTCATTTCAAGGTTTTATGCAGTTTCCATTTTTTCAACTTCAGTTCAGGGACAAAATCTGCATTTTTCATATGTAAATAGTAAAATTAAAACATTTCAATTACTCACACAAAATCGTGTCTAACTTTGAATTTAGCCCAAAAAATTACCCTTTAAAAAATAGTGCTGCTTGCACACTAATATTGCTATTCATCACTAGTACATGCAAAGTAAAATCAAGAGAGGAGTGACGGGGTTGATAAACACAATATAAACAGAAAGGCACCAAGGCTCCCCATCATGAACACGTAAACAGCACTGAAACGAGCATAGCATTAAAAGTCCTGGGGGGAATGGAGCAGTTAGTAGACACCAGTAGGTATTTACTTGATCTTTTTACAGTAGTGCTCTCGCTTTAATTGCTGTCTGAATAATAAAGCACCGGAACATTCCTTGTGCTCTCTGATCAATCTGACATATTGGCTAATGAAATAAAAGCTTCAACGTTCTCTCAAGCTTTGTTGCCATCTCCTTTTGGGCCGTAAAAGAAAGTTGGTGAAATGTGCAATGATAAACACCCATAAAGCCCAGTCTCATTTTACTGAGAGGCCATTATGGTACCATCCTGAGAGGTGCTTTCATTCTCTGACAGTTAGTCAGATTCTTCTCATCTATAAAACATGCAGGTTACGTTGAGAGATAGCTGTAAAATGCCAGTTTGCTCATTTAGTAATGTCTGGGGAGTGTAGCAATTAGGTATTCATCTTCCGCCTCCTGGCCTCTTGCTGTGGCCCTGACTGGGAGGACACTGCCTCACAGTCATAAATGTAAAAGTGAATGGGTAAAATCTCCCACTGCGCCTACACTACGACAACAAATAATTTTATTAGCACTGTCAGTGCTCAAAATTTTTTACACTGTATGCTTTCTGCTTCCCATGCTTTTGAAGATTAATTAATGATGTCACATTTGTTACAAACAGGTTTGCCACCACGCTGCAGTCTTGTGAAGGACAAGCTTGTATATTGAATTATTCAAGCATGAAGGCTGGTTATATAGCAAGTCGCTGAATTTGGTACTAAAAAGACTGGGAGAAACCACAAAATCCTCCATTTGTACTATCCAATCTTCATTTGTAACACCGGATGTGCTCTTAGTTAGGCTAATTGTTAATGAATTCAAACCTAACTTTTTCTCTTCAGGTTGTCGGCTTCACATACCGTGCCCGTGGGACACATAGTCACAGACCCAGAAAACTTTGCTAATTGAAAAAGTACACAGCGTCAAATTTACAGCCATCTATCTTGCCTTTGTGCAATAACAATGCAATCAAAGGGTAAGTGCATGGAAGAATATGTTTACCGCTAATTGCAATTGAGTGCATTTCCCTAATGAAGCCCAGACCTGACCCTAATGTTTGCCTACGCACATTGTGTGGGCATGTGTGAATGTGTGCTTCCTGGCCTCCGAGACTGATGGTGTGTGAGATGCCAATATATTCTTTTGTTTTGACTTTTAGCATAACTTTTAACCCACAAAGCTGTTTTTACAAATGTTTTGGCGGGGGAGAGAAAATGTGAATAAAACAAGCAGCCAAAGAATGCAGGCAGGTGCATTCTCCCATGCACCATTTGGCAGTATAAAGCACAGGTCTGTTGTCTTTTATGATGATTAATCTCCAAGCACACAGGTTTTCAAGACCTCTCCATCAACTCTCTGCTTGCAGGAACCGGGGAATGAGCCGGGAAAACAATGTGTGCACATGTTTCTTCGCCCTACAGACACCTAAAACCCCGCTATAAAAGAAGAACACGTCTTAGACAAGGATAGGGCTCTTTAGCGTATTCGTCAGAGGAGAGGAGCAAACAGATTTGAGAAGAGGGGTAAAAGTGAAAACAAAATTCCATTTAGGCTACTCATGAAACAATGTCTTACCTCTGAAAACATCCCTGTTCCCTTTAGGAAACAGAACCAGAGGGAAATAAACAAGCCAGTAGTTAAATTGAAAATGTCTGAGAAAGTTTTGATGAGAAACATCCTAATTGAAATTACCATAAATAATAAAGCTATTACCAAAGGCAGCAACTACCACAATTCATAGGATTTCACCCACCATTGTGGGAGCCCATCAAGAAAAGCAGGCTATAAGATGGAAGAGTTGTTTACAATCCAACAGCAGCATTACGGTGCTCAGCAGATTCAACATCTGATGATTTCTTTCACCACTGCTCACTTCATGACTACCTGGAGCTCCATGGCTCTGGGTCAAATGAAAACGAAACAGTCTAATGTTAGATAGTGTTGTGACAGGCACAGCACAAACAGAGGTCTATCTGACCTTAACTGACTGAAAAACCTTGAATAAATGTGGGATATCAATTGGAACTGTGCTATGCCTTGCTTTCGATGGCATACAAGATAATTGCCTTCACAGTGCAGACGTAATTGAGTAGATTCAGAGATTAACAACATCCGTAATATTGTCAATATAGTCAGCGGTGCTGTCTGGGGTTTTGAGGAAATTCAATAGTAACTCATTAGATGAAGATGTAGAGAAATAAACAATTCTCCTAACAGATTGTAAAGTTAAATAATTTAACAATACAGCAGTACACAAAACTATCTCTCAAAATGCAAATTAAAAATACCTGTAAAGGTAATTTAATTCTATACACCACACCAGGCATTTCTAGTCTTAGCCACAAAACAGGGAAGAAACTGTCATAAAAAGTGCTCAAATCTAAATATGTTGACATACCACAGCAGACGGTTGTGATTGAGACGCCAGCTGGTGTTTAGAGTGAAAGCCTAAACCTAGTTTACCATAATGAAGCTCTCAGAGGGAGGCAATGCACTCCTCATGCCACGATGCTTTACTTGGCTCCTTAACACTTCCAAACCTGAAACATACACACATGGATTTTTGGGACAAACACAAGATCTCCCTGGTTGCAACTACAAAGTGGCACTGGGTGTTTGCACAGCTTGAGAGATCTGCACTAAACAAATGATTGACGATTTGATGCCAACTTGCATGAGCCTAACAAAGCAACAACAAAAAAATCTTCATTTTGGGGTGCCAAATTGTCTGAGGATGGGTAAACATAATTTTGCCCTCTCTGTTGGACATAGTTTATTTGTTTGTTTGTAGCTTGCTTCTTCAGGAGAAAAAGTCTGTTCCAAGACAGTTAGGATAAAAAACTTGAATTAAAATGGACTTATTATGGCAAGCGCTACAGTATCTGTTCCAAAATGATGCTGGCCTGCGACTCTCTCACAACTCTAACTTTGTTTCACATTTTAAAATCTAGGTTGTACTGACTTGCCACAAACGGGACAGTAGACTTAACTCGTTGTTTTGAATCACATCAATTTTCAGCCAACTGACAGCCTTAACTTGCCTGACTGTTGTGTTTTGGCCACTTCAGGTCTACTTCATCGTAGACAGAGTTTCAGGCACCCAAAGCCATTTGGGTTAGCCTCATTTGTGGGATAGCTCACCCAGTCAGTCAAACTTAGCTTCTTGCAGTGACTTTCTTTTGTTCCTTTTTAAATGAAGAGTTCACAAGATCAGCAAAAAAAAAAGAAAGAAAGTTGTTGTGTCCCTTGACACAAAATCCACTTCTCAGGTTTTTTATACTTGCAAATCCCAAAACAGAATCTCATAGAAGAGATATCTTTAAGTTAGCAGCTGCCTCAGGCAAACTGTTCAAACCTGCTTCACACAGCCAGCATGTGGGTAACACTGCAATTTATTAATGGAAAAAATATATGGTGCTTGTTGAGTAGTTCTATGTTATTCTCATCTATCTTTCTCTTATGCTGTCACTCAGCTCTATGTCTGACTCTGTACCTGCCTATGTTAAAGTAAGTTTTTGGCAGGCCAATTTTATTTTGGAGATTAGCCACAGTAAACTTTTTGCATCAAAGACATTTTGACTTTTTTTTTCCTTCTTCTTTTTTTTTTTCCTCCAGCTCGATTTTAAATTCCGCTTTCAACACATCCTGCTTACAAATAATCAATGAATGAAGTATCATGTGGGATAAAATCATCAATGAAATGAAAATAGCCTCTGACCTTCTGTTCCTTCATCCATCCCCCTGGTGTCAACATGCCTGTCCACTGATTTCAGCAGCACGGGCAGCTTTAATTGGCCTGTAGTTAATTGAGTTATCTTCTAAATGGAAATCGCTGTGTAGCTGTTTTCAGGACTTTACCCCATGAATGTCACAGTGTAAAGTACACACACACACACACACACACACACACACACTTACACAAACAATTATCACACCTTACAATCCACATTACCCTGGCAATTCTGCAGTGAAAGAGTGATTTATCTGTTTACTTCTAGACAACATACCCCAAAGGATACAAAGCTCTTTACTAGGTAAATCTAAACAATGAAAGGTAGTCAAATTAGTGAAACCTTTTTAACAGATTCAACACTATGGTTGTTTTTCCGTTTACTAAATATGGTATAAAAGGTGCCTCTGAATATCGTTCGGTCAAATCAAACAACTATTGTGCTAGTCTGCTGAATGTATTAGGACTTGGAAATGGAAACTGACACCATGATGTAAGTCACCTCTATATAATGTTTCATGGCATTATGATTTTCTCACACACACACAGACAGACATATGACCTTCTGTGCTGGAGACACTCTCAGCGTGTGACGAGTAGTTCTCTTTGTGTAAAAAGAAGGATAAAGGAAGAGAAGGTGTCAGAGTTAGTATTTTGCAATAATCAAGCTCAAAGGGCAGTCAAGTTCAATATACCCTCCTAAGTATGTTTACCTGCTCTGTAACTATGTGCAACCCCTTGCATCAGATGGTAAGTTCTGAAAAGTTAGTTTGCTTAACACAGGATAGGGAGAATGTTTTAGGGTGACAATTACTGAAATTAACTAGAGACTAGAGTCAATAATGAAATATAATGTTTTACAAAAGAGATGAAGTAATTGCTTTTTTGCATAAAATTGTGTTTGAAAGGTTATGACAGACTCTCCTAGGCATAAACTGTAATAAGTTGTTTTTGGTCTTTGTGAAATTATATTTTGGTGTAGTGTAAATTGTGGATGCAGTGATGACTGCTTGACTAATTAAGTGCCCATGCCCTAACTTACAGCTGTGTGGAAACAGAGCCAGCGCTAACTGCGTCTTATTTTACCTGAAGTCTTCCATTCAAAGAAATTAAGCTGTTGCATTCACAAAACAGTTAAAGACATTTTATATTTCCTTCCATTATTTTATAAAAGGAGCACATTTGTCACCCTCTCAACCCTGCAACTACCTTGAGCTACAGCTGTCTATTATAGACATAAACAGTAAAGTCACACTTACAAGAGGAGAGACAAACAAGGACGCTCATTAGAGCAGAGATTCAATAAAATGTTTACTGAGGAGGCAATAGCCTATATCATGATGTGAAAAGCTAAAATAATAATACCACTTTATCATTTTCTCTTTAGGTTTGACAACAAGGCTTTTAGCCATGACTGAACGATTTTCTGATGTTGGTAGATCACTCATGAGTCAGCCCTTAAATGTTGTGCTATTAAAGAAAACTGAAAAAAAAAAAATACAAGTGGCACAGGGAATACGAGGGAATTAGGAGCGTCTCAAAATGTCAACAGTGAATTTTTGTTGAGGGGTAGATATGGAGTTGTAAAAGCTAGAAATATGGGCAGCTGATGGAGTGATATCTGAGTCACTTCTATTGATAAAAGAAAAAAAATCTTACTTGATCGGAATATATTATCAATGCCTTTGTGCAATGAGGCTGTAGAAGCTAAATCTATTTCCTCTTCAATTATCAAGTAAAAATGTATGTATTAGCCAACAATATCTGAACACCTCTGCTCTCGCCTTGTGTCCAGTAGGACTTATATTCTGAACAGATATCCTGTGATCAAAGTGTGATCTAATTGTGTCTACTGGCAAAAGGTTTTCCGAGCCTGTGGTCATACCGTGAGCAGCTAACTTGTCTTGTCTTTTCCACCGCTCATCGAGACACCCGCTAGGACATGATAAACGCACCTATATCAACTGTAATGTGATGTGTTTCATCAAGAACACGGCACAGCCCCTGGGGGACTGTGGTAGCTGGAGGATAGCCATGTGGTGCTTGATTATCCAGGGAACATGGGAAATTAAATCTGCTGAGAGTACACAACATCCTCCTCCGAGTCTCCTGCCTGTCATAACTTCTCTCTTCCCTCCTTTTCTTCCCCTTTACCTGACAGCTTCTCAACGTATACCTATTAATATACAGTGTCTCTGCACCTTGTCTTCATGTTTGTCTAAGTGGCACAACCCATGACCAAAAAAAAAAAACCCTCAGATGAGAAACACAAGATTTTCTTCTTTGCTCGATTTTTCCTCTTCAACGTTCATCCACAGCAGAGTATGTTGTTACAAATCAATCAACACCTGCTAATGGCAGGAGAAGCAAGAAAAAAAAAAAAAGAGGATGAAGTATCGCTTCCTCAGTGCTCGTATCAAAGACAGGACTGTGTGGAAGCCGCTTAGGAGCTGACTGTTTACAACAGCCTGAGTTTCAACCACTCGAGATATAATTAGCTTCGCCATCACGCTGAAACACAACACAATAATGCGGTAACCTAGATATAGCTTTTAGTACAGGAAGATTTCACCATTCTACACACAAAGTAATATGCCTTTGTTTATCGGTGTATACATTTATTGCATGTTACATACTACTATATTCTAGCTAACATTCTTTCCTATCTTTTGTTCTATCCGTGTTTATCTATCATTCTCTCTATGACTTAATATGATACATAGTGTGTTATTGTAGTCCTGGTGGGGTCTCCCTTGTAAAAGAGATCGAAGATCTAAGCCCTGATTAAATAAATGAATTAACCAAATTAAGCACAACTGAACTGCATTTGAGCTTTAGCTCCGCGTTTGAAAAGTTTCTATCTTCTGCGTCCACACGGCAGACAAAAAGCCCAATGCCACCCACAGCATTGGGAAATCTATTCCATGACAAAGACTGTGTAGTCTTCGCCTTATTGGGAAGCTTAATCTGCTTTGTTTGTGCATGGATGGGGGACAAAGATTCTATTAAAGAGATTAAATTGTTTCCATAGCCAACTCAAGCATCAAAGGCCAATCAAATTGCAGCCCCCTTACTTGAGTGGGTTTCACCAAAGTCACTTATTTGTCCATTTCATCCTGCTAATGGCAGAAGTCATCATCCCATTATGGCTCCATAGCTGAGCGAGGTTAAACAAATGCAGTTTGTTTGAGGTCGCACTACCTCCAAGTCAGGTCTCGCTGCTCGCCCCCCTTACATCACAACAAATCATCAGCTTGTCTATAACTACTCTATATAAGCAACCCTCTGAACCCTGCTGCATTAGCCACCTCTTCGCACACTGGCACTCAAGGAATAAGCGTTCTCTCACTCCTCTTATTGAAAATTCCTTCCCATGCAGCACCCTGTTATGAAAATAAAATCTAATCTAACTTCTTGGGTCAACCTAAAATCATTTTGTTCTTCTCAAAGGTTTGTTACACACTATGAAATGTCACGCATCTGACTGAATATTCCCAGTACGCAATAGCCAGTGACGCTAATAACCGTCTTAAATGACCAACTGAAGAAATAAAATCCTTCAGGAAACAGTAACTTCTCCTTACATAGTCTGCAATAAACAGTGTTGAGATCATTTTGTCATAAATGAGCCCAAATGGGTTCTGCTTTTGGAAAACTGATGGAGTTCATTAGTACTCATTGTTTGCAGGGTACTTACATCAAACACTGGCTTGTAAGCTGTAAGACCTCTCAAAATAATAACTCCATCATGCCTAATAGACTCATATCTCCCAGACATTTCACATAAAGCTTAACGTTCATCATAGCCAACAGAACCTTGCCTCGTTTGTATTACCATTCCGCTGAACGAAGGTCTTTGTCGGTAATGAGTCCACATTCCCTAAGCCCTACAGTAACCACACAATCACTTGTGTCAACAGAAGGGAAATCCATTTCATCAGGACGTCCAGTCAGTGCTTCATTACCATACACTAGGGCAACAACTGTGCAGCCACGTAGCCCCTAAGAGCTGCTGCTGATTGCTGGAGTTCAGTGAAATGCCGAGAGAGTATTTTCATTATGACTGCACAATAGATAGAGTGTGTTCAATTAGAAAACATCATCACAGGTCATCACAGATTCAGCACGAAGACTTTCTATCATACCACTTCTCACTATAGCATATGACATGTAACACATTTCTGTGACACAGAGGAAGTAAGATTACTTTTCTATTTCTGTAACTCATCTGAATGTCTGCCAGTAATGTGACCCTTCATGGGACATGATAAGATCAAAAATGGTGTAGTTCCCGTTTACTTGTACAGGATAAAAAACACAGGCTGTCAGCATGTTTTTTATTAGTAAGCATTCAGTGTGGAGTGTTTTTTAAGTTCAGGGACATTGTACTACTATAGGACTGTTTTGGGATTTTCAACTAGCTTTAAATTCATTACAACAATTTTCTTCCCACATCTATTGTGTTTTTGCAAGGCCTCAAAAGTTATGTTCTTTTGAATTTATGGCTTATTTGTTTTGTTCTAGGAAAGGCCGTTGTTATGGACCAGGTTCATTATAGATGATGGAAAAGGTCTCTGTGATAGTACTTTAGGGTAATTTTCTCAGATAATGTGTATGTTTTCTGGTTCGGTGCTGCTAGAGCTGCCAGGAAACATAATTTGGGTATAAACAGTCTAAAAATACTCAGAGTCTATAGACCTCTCCTGCACAGTGCTTCACATTTTAACATATCGCTGACGGCTGTCTGACATTACATTATATCAAGCAGGAACCACTAACAGCATGTTGAGTTAAATATTTATTCTAAAGTTCTATTAAAAGAAGCTACATAGTCTAACTTTTAGGAAGCTCAAAAATATTAAGGATTACCTGATGTTTAAAAATGCAGCCATTTTGTTTGGCAAACAAAGCAGTCTATACATTCTGATAAAAGAGTAGAATAATAAAATAATAATAATAAAAAAAATAATTATTGTTTGTTGTTTTAGTACTTCTTAATGTTAACACAGCCAACTTAGAAATTTAGATTAGAGACTAGACAATACCTAATGTTAAAATGTGTGTGTGTGTGTGTGTGTATATATATATATATATACACACATATATATAAACAGCACAAATAGTCGTGTTCAGTTGTGTTCAGTTCAGTTGAAACAAAAAATTACCTGTAAAAAACTGAATGAAACCTGGATGAATACTGAACTTTTGAGCTGCAAAACTCCTTAAATAAGTCTAAAAATAATGGAAGAAAAGATTGTTGCTGACAGACCATTTTGCTTAATTGATGAGACAGATTAATCTTGGATTTGAGAAAATGAATCCTAACATTGGCATGATTGTCTTCAGTTAAACACATCACAAGTAACTTCTACAAGTAGGAGAAGAAATATCAGTTATCTTAAAATGCATTCAAGATGGCTAGTTGAGAGCTATTTTTATGAGCACCGCTCTTGGTTTCTCAGCTTTGAGAGAAAATTGTACATGCTCACAAATATTGAATGAACTGCCCTGGGTTATAGGAATTGTATTCTCATTTAAGGCTACTCAGCAAACATCACAGTCTTTCATTTCAGTTGCTTAGAGGCCTTCTTATATGGAGTGATTTTTGTGTTTATCAAACTGAGAAATAGTGGGAAGGACACAATTTCATATCTCTATTAAGCGCCGATGTTCTAGGTGGAATTTTGACAGAGCATTTGTTACAGTGACAATGCACTAGATTATATTATTTCTGCTACAACGCAGCTACATATTCTGGAGAGCATGAATTTATTTTAACCACTGCATCCCCTCTGAAGAAACTGTGACTGGGACGCTCGAGCAACAAATTATCAAATGGAGGAAAATTGCATCCCTCAAAGAAAATACCCTCGTCAAGATGTGTGCTTTTCATGGCTTTACTTACTTGTAACACTATGTTGCTCACTTACGCCATTACCATTACCTAGCCATTATACAAAGGAAGCCATTATAGAAACCTTGCCATTGCAGGCCGGTAACCAAGCTCATCAGTATTTCTGCTAAGGTGCACACTTTTCTGGGCTCTCTGCGTACATGGCTTGCATTTGTTTGCTTCCGCAAAGGTTTACAGTATTTGCAGGACTTGAGATTAACGGAAATAAACTGAAACTGAAACGAGGGAACTGAGGAAAACATGGGGAGAACAGAAGCAGGGAGAATGAACTGGTGTTCAAAGAGGGGTATTGTGAGGGCAAGTGAATCGCCTGCTGGCGACCATGCAGGGCACGCTGCCTGGGGATTGTGGAGAGAAACAGTCAGCAGTGAAGGGTTGATTTCTCCAACCCTCTCCTTTCACCCGCGCTTCAGTCTGCCAGTAAAGAGTCTCACCCAGCATCTCCCCACATTCTCTTAGAGATGAAAGAACTCAGTCCCCCTTTTGTGCATACAGCTAGACAACAGCACACATGCTGTATCTTCGCATCACAGCCACATCTAAGTAAGAAGTGCACAGCCGCACACCCTTGCTTCTTCTAGCCTTATATAGTGAACAACTGAAACCTGGTACTGGGCTCCAAAATCAGTATGTCTTCTTTTTCTCAAACAATTTGTTCCAAAATATGTTTTTCAATTTACAGAAAGGATTGCACACACATTTTTTCCAAGGCTTTTGGAGAGGCAGATGCTGAAAATCTGTAAGATGCCTTGGAATTACCAGTTGTCATCTCAAACAGTTCTAAAGAAACATCTGTGAAGGGGGGGGAGCAGAAAAAAAGAGATTTATCCATCTGAAATGCAGAACCAGCCCAGTCATCCCACTTCTCAAACTCACTCCGCTATCAGATGTGTCAGCGATACTTAGGTGGAGCCACAGTGCCCCCTGCAGGTCAAAAGATACAATTCACCTGTTGGTCTGCCTGCTAGATTACCTGATAAATGAAAGTGTTACCTGCTTTATACTGCAACAAACATTACCACACACACAAACACACACAGGCTGCCCAACACTCTATGCGTAGGGGTAGGATGTGAGTCATTTTGCAACCGCCATCTCACATCCAGTCTCCACTCAGTATCCACTCAAAAAGGGTTATGTTGCTTTGTGTTAGTAAAAAGATTTTTTTTTTTTGCTATGGCCATCCTTAAACCACTGGAATACAAATGAGGTAAAACTTTTTTCACCAACAGAAATAATGTATTTTTTACTACTTATTTCCCATTCCATATTCTATAAATGACCTCTACAGTTAGAACTATTATCAAAATCCTCACCTGTGGAGGACAAAGAAAAACAGAAGGCTGTAAGAGACTATTTCCCAATGGTCCTGTCTGAATACCTTCTCAATTACTACCAAGTCTGATGGATGAGATCTGGCGTGTGTGCAGCATAATGGCAGTGTTTTGAATTGTTTATTTCAGGACAGGGAGGAGGGAAATGGAACAGAGGTGAGAGGAAGGGGGTAGAAAGAAAAACAAGGATACAAATGCCGACTTTCTAACCTTGACTGGAAGGACTTAAGTTCTTTGTCCACAGTGGGACAAGTGAAGACCTGACCTGAATGACAGACCTCTTCATGAACACTGGCAACTGTCTCCAAGACACAGAGTCAGTTTCACGGCCCTAAACATCACTTTGTGTGTGCAGTGTTTGTGTTTTCAAGTGTGAGTGAAGTTCAAGAGAGAGAAGAAGGTGTGGGCTGCGTCACAAAATGTGTGTGGAAAGGAAGGGGAGGCTCATTCTCCCAAACACTCAATACGGTCATAGACCATTAGCAGTCCAAGCAATGGGAGACATTTCTCTAAGTGCTGGCCGGATACACACTGACAGCACAGATTCCCATGATTACTTTCCATTAGCCACACCTCGTGAAAAATTATTTCTATCTGGCCATGTTGGCACCTCATAGGCCACGGAGATTAGGTAAACAACGTTGACGCTGACCAAACACTGAGGCCAGCTGCAAGACCGTTCACAATTTGGACCCCGGGAGGGGAGGAATCAAGTCGAAATCGAAAAGAAGGGAAGCTCGCCAGTCGGTTTGTCACCTCAGTTCACTTTTACGCCCTGATGGCAGGGAAAACCCTATCCTTGTGCTGTATCTCCCTCAGAGCTGATACGATTAACTGGACCTTTTAGTGCAGGACCCAATGCAACCCACTCACCGGAGTCATTTCACTGTTCAACAGAGCATCAAGTTCTCTCAGCCAGGGGCATTGATTTTCATTCCTGGTGTGACAGTGCAACAATCACAAGTTTGCTCAAGAAGTTACCAGTCCTCTGCCATGGTTTCTTATGTACTCTGTGAGTGTGTGTCTGTCTCTGTGCAAGTGTCACTGTGTACTTGTGTGTATGCCTACGCCACTGGCGGCGGCACCAGAGTGGAAGAGAAAACAGAGAGAGAGAGAGAGACCCTGAACTGCAGACATATTGCTGGGAGCATGGCTGCATCACTCAGGGAGGTTATGGCACAGGGTATGAATCTGCAGAGAGACAGATAAACTCATCGAGCCAGACTCTCCAGGGGCTGAGTGTGTTTTGGATGTGCAGCACATCCATGGCCTGACAGAAAATCTAATGAGTCTCCGCTGACAAGATCCCTGAACAGTAGGAAGCAAAGCCAAAACCAAAAGCCATGGGCTTTATCAATCATTAAGGGGAAGAGAAAAGCAAAAAGTGAATTGTAAATGTGATACCATGCTTTGGCATGTCATGCCTCAGTCTAGTCTGTATGAGACAAACTATTCAGTAAAAGCTAAAATGTCCCCATTCCATAAGAGTAATGTAGTGTCCCGGCACTATTTTAAACAGATGCAGTAAAATAAGGATTTAGGCAGCAAATACATTTCACAAGAGCGTATTGGCTTTCATAAAGTAGAAAAGGAGAATATGTTGTCATATACTACAAACAGAACTTTAACAGAACCCTAAAGTTGGAAAGCATGACAATGAAAAGTCTGTCTGTTTAGAGTCTGTCTATAGACCAAGAGCTCAGCAAGAGAATAAAAATGCCACATCTACTTTTCATTCAAGAAAGCCTTCTGCTTTTCAGGCTAAAATATTACCAGAGCACTCAGAGAGTCATTCCCCTAATAAATAAGGCAGTGCTCTCCATTAAGGCTTGCGACTCAGAGAAGCATATAATATTCTCTGGACATTACACACCATTATCCTGCACTGTTGCTGTGCTGCCACGACTACTGAGGTTTTCAATAATCAGAAATGCATGAAGCACAACCACCATGTACCACCATGTACTTCTCCCCTCAAAGTAACCCTCAGAGACACAACATAGTTTTTTTTTTCCTTTCAATTAATATCAACCACATTGTTAAAAATATGACGTGTAACTGTAATTTGAATCATCAGCATCCAAAAGAGGAGAAATGTTTCTATCTTTATTGTATTTTTATTAAATTGTTAAAATGATCTCATTCAGATTTCCCTTCAAATAATATAATAACAATCTATGTCATGATCTTAATCTCACAATGTGTAAAGACAATTAAGTTTAATCTTAATTATATCAAATAACTCATTTAGAAGTGTTGTTTTCTTCAGTTCTCATCCTGCATAACACATGGGCCCATAAACTGACTGGTCAGGATTTAATCTGAACCTTGACCAACAGGACTTTGAATACAAAGAACAGTTGCACTTCACCATGTTACCTTGCTCTGAACACAGACTAATATTGTATTCTCTTCGGTGTAGACTGGGGCACGTAGCCTTGTGCACTGTACATTATGCATGAATGACCATGAAGGTAAACAATGTGTGCCAAGCAACCCTGCAGGCAAACAATGTTTGAAGTGACTGCATATCAAAAAACTTATAAAAGTCAGTCTCCACAGGATCATAGCATTCTGCCCTCTGAGGGTCACTGCTCTCATCAAACCTGTGATGACTGCAGTACGAGCAGCTCCGTACAACTGAATACCAATTGCCTTTCTCACACTCATCCCAACCCCTTCAGGTTCTTTATAGCGTTCATAACCAGATTCCCTGTGCACACTAAATTGGCTCCTGTAAAAAATGATCTAATACAGAAAGATGGGAAAGGTTTACAGCGGGTAATGGATTAGGAGTCAACCCCTGTGCATAATTATCACAGTCATCATGATAAGAGAAGTCCTCTCTACTTCACGCCACTATCTTTACGAGCTCATTCTGGTCTTAGACGGATGGTGACACTCGCATGAACTCCATGCACAAAGACACAGAGAAAAATGGAGGACATTAACTTGTGTTTGCCATGTAAAAGCAACAGTAATGACATGCAATAAATTTAAAACCCAGTTTGAGTGTCGTTTCAACTTTTAGTGAACCCGGCAATTTTCTATGAAACATGACTTGATTAACTGTTTTCGTCTATCATTGTCTGATACCAATACAACAGTATATGCCAAATATATGGCCTACTACACAATCAGGGAAATTGCTGGGTATTTGTCTAAATTACAGAACAACACAGTGTCATTCTTTGCATAGTACAGCTGTTATGCAAAGGGAAAAATCTACTTTGTACAAGGATCTGGGCAGACAGTCTTCCATACTCAGAGAATCAATACCCAGGCTGCACTGTTTGCACCTAAAATACAATCTAGACAGTGTGCTGAGTAAAAAATGAGATTCACTATTGAAGGATGTGTCAAACAGAAGCCTCCCTGTTGCTTTCATCTTTTAAAAACTGTCAGATGAGGGTTACAGGGAGCATGAGTATGGGTGGAACAACAATTTATGCAGAGTGGTGGCAGGCTCATTGTAAAGACTAAGCTGCGGTGGGTCATATGTCTGGGCTGGATGCCGCAGTCCAGTCCATTTTGTCATGATATGGCCAGCCTGTTGTCCACACCTGTAGTTTACCGATTGTCACCACAGCCTCTTCTGTCTTGCTCCCTGTAGACTCTCACGCAGGTGACAGTTTGAGCACCTTCTGTCCAACCTCCAGCCAAACAGAATTAAGGAAGAATTAAAAACTCAATGAGCCTAATAATTAAACTTTAATGGAGGACATAAAGCAACTTGACACCCTCTAAAAGCTATAGGCAGCCACCATAACAGCAGTACCAAGCTGGCCCGTGTTCCCTGAAATTACAGACATTTCTCCTTTGAAACCCACATATTGCTGCAGTCATGACAAAACCTTGTTGCAACATTTTCCATGTGCCTTTGGCTAATAAAGAAAATGTAATGTGATAAAATAAAAACACATATTTGTTGCAAACAAGCTAGAAACACTGCAGCTTTACTTCCCTTGTGAAAAGTTGACATTTTGGAGTCATTGCTCATTCCCATGAGCTGCAGTTAATGCATTTAGAAAACCATAACACTAATGCAGTCTCAAAGATAAGAGATTAGCAGTTAAGCTGTGTCATAATATATTATGACTAAAATTCTAATATTCCATCTCACATAATGATCTCAATATTATATCCCAGTTCAAGTGCAGGACAAAACAGTCTTAACTCACAAAAGTTTAAAAAAATATATGGAAAGAGTGGAAAATGTATTCCTTGCTTCATGTCTCCATACATTTTACACACCAACCTTCACATTTAACTACAATTTGCATAATTAATAACCCTATCCTTCATGTTTGACTCCTGGGAAAAAGACATTCTGACAGTACATTAACCTTCAGACTTTCACGGTGGTCAAAAAGTCTGTCACTTCACCGACAACGGTCTACTGGTGCCAAGCCTAAATGAAAAACAGCATGAGAAAAATGGAAGTACTGCAGGCTAGAGAATGGAAGGGGAGAATAGATGAAAGACAAGAAGTTGAACAGACTGTCCAAAGATCTTATCAATGTCCGCAATATTTGTTCACATGCTTACGACTGTGTTACTCACCAAGATTTGGACAAGAGCCACTAGAGCCAAGGCATGTCCAGCCTATTCAACTTACAGTGTATAAGAGTTATTTATATAATACAATGGCTTACTGGAAAATAAAACCCTTTTGTTACCAATGAGCAAAAGATACAAACACAAACATGACCTGGAACTTTAAAATTTAAATTGACAGCCAGAGTCAGAAAACAAAGTCCAACACTATCAGTACCAAAACTGCTGGTCCTACAGCATGAATAGAGTAGCAGTGGGACAACTGCTGAGACCTTCTGAAAATTATAAAAGGCTTCAGCAATTCCTCCAACCTTCCGGACCCTCTGACAGCCTGCTAAACAGAATGAATTGCCTCCTGGCCAACATGGAGCTCATTCAGAACGGACGTTTGGCAGCATTAACTGCTGAAGTAAACTGCCTGCTTTTGCTACAATGGTATCCAACAGTTTAAAAAACATGCAATGTGCCCTCCTGAACCTCATTTCAATTCTTATAAGGCCTATTTCTCTACACTTAATAGAAGCACTGCTCACCTTAGCCACTGCCTTGGTTTGCTTAAGATACTGACTGTAAACAACATGGACTAGCAATAAAAAGAGGGTTTAATGCATGTCAACACATACAGGAACATACACTATAACAACAGGTTTCCTGACTCTGACAATACATAAAATGTAAATCCTAACTTAGTCTTTCGCTGTCTAGAGCTCAAACATGTGTAAGTAGCATACAACAATGCAATACAGACATACAGCAGTTACCACAAAAGTCAATACAAACAACAAGCTACTTGAATTGTATAATATCCAAGTGCTACATTTGTAAAGGTCAAAATGTTGATAAAACAAGACAGTCTCAATGACATTTAGCTGTGTTTCAGATGTATGGCAGTTGTACTAAACCACATCTTTGTCTTCTACATGATGCTGACGTTGATTCAGAATGTCATGTCACCTTATCCTCATCAGGATGGGCATTTACATAATAGATTAAATTCATTAGCCTTATCCAACAGAGCAGTCTGTTTTTCACATCTATTAATCTCGCATAAATTATAGGGTATTCATTTCACACGAGATGCACACTGCTTAGTAGACTGTAATGTGTGTGTATGTGTATGGGTATGCGTGTGTGTGTGTGTGTTTGGAACTACTGAAAGAGGAAGGAAAAGTTATGAAACGCAACTGCAGAAAACCAAAGTACACTGGGGGAAAATCAAGATTTCAACACATTTATTTCATTAAGCACTTTTCCAATGTAGCTACTGATATGAAGTTTAGTTTAGACACTGGTATTAACTCAATGAAACTTAAAATATAAACAGGTTATGTGCAATAAAGTTGAATAACATAGGAAAAAAGTATTTAACATGATAAGAAAAACACTAAACCAGCTTTATTAGTTCTCCTACCTGTGCTAAAAAGTTTAGAATGTTGGCTGAATACAAGTTAAAAAATCATTTATTACCAAGTAGCCATAAAAGAATCATGTCATTATAGGTAGCAACACTGCAATGATACCAGTTACTGATGAATTTCTCCATTTCCTAATGTTCCTATAAGCACTAACTGGGTCATTATCCACAAGTGGAAGGATCATCACCCCATCATCAACCGGCCATGCATAGAATCTCCTCACAAGATTTTCAACTGGACAGTCTGTAGTAGAGTAGCACAAAATCCAAGGACAACTCAAAGAGCTCCAGAAAGACCTGGAAGTAGCAGGTACAGCCGCCATAGAGAAAACAATAGCCAGATGAGAGGTAGGTGGACATTTCAGCATGACAGTGATCCAAAACATGCAAAAGGAGTCTGTCAGTTGGTTCCAGGAGTAAAATAAAGACGGTGGACTGACCCGTTCATCACCAGCCAAGTTAAAAAAATGTAGTTCTTAGTGAAAAGAACTGATAATCAAGATTCACCAAGATTCAGCTCTCTGAATCTTTAATATTTAAAAGGTGTCTGTGTGGAAAAATGGACTAAAATCCCACCTGAACACTGTGAGAGTTTGTAGCCATGGATAAATCATCTTGAAGCTATCGCTGCAAACAAAGGCTTCTCCACCGAGTACTGAATACATTTCAGTTAGCATGTTCAAAAGTTTTTTCCTGTCATTCCACTTTACTGCACATAACTTTTTGTATGGATTATCTGTGTAGTTTTATTGAGTTAATATGGATGTTGGTCTGAATTTTGGATATGATAGCTGTATTGGAAATAGGTCTTATATTGTTGATGTGATGAATACTTCATTTCTCCCGCAGCACATACAGCATGATGCATCTATAGCTATAGCTAAAGTGTGGGACACAGCTGTATAGTTGCAAAATGGTCCAAAGGATCAGCTGCAGAAGCAACAGGTGAAGCAATCGTTTAGCGCCTCTGAATGTGTGTAGGTTGTGACTGCAAAAAATTACATAAGAGCAGTGCAAATCTTTGAAAAAGGCATTTCTGCTCAGTCTCTCTAATTCTGCATCCTCTTTACTTTTCTCCAACAGCAGCATTGAATATGTGATGACTATACAGACGATGTTATATGGATGACACTGATGAATACCCATCAACCAAATCTAAATTTATTCCACCATTAACCTTGTGCCTCACTGACACATGGTAGGAGAAACAGCTATAGTGGATAGTAATAGATATAATGTAACCTAAAAAGTGAGAAAAGGTCAGAATATAATCTAAACAGTAGCTCCATTTCAGCTATGGAAAGTCAGATCAACAAGAGCAGAGGTTTAAAATTCACCTCAATCCCACCCGTTACTTGTGCAGTGCCCCAAGAATAAGCACTTTCTGAATCTTAACAGTAGAGGGCAGCCAAGGACAATTTAAGAGCTGAGCTGACTTCAAGAAGCAAACACCATCCAACAGCTCCCAAAGGTAAAAAGGCAGAATCTTACCTGCATTGACTATAGCGTCCAACTCCAAGACAGTGATATCTCCTTTGTAGAGAGATACTTTATCAGTCAGCCCCCCTCCACCTGTCTGCTCCTTCCCTTCCTCTTCATCATTGGCTGAAATAAAAGAAAAAATAACATCAATTCATTGCATTAATTCAAGAACAAACATTAAAATAACAGAGTTGGCACTTCATATTACTTGTACCTTTGAATAGACACAGAGCAGGTTCATGAATTGTTCTCAAATGTACTTGAAAAAACAAAGTCTTTAGTTGAATGTGATGACAATGATGGAAATAAAAAAAAAGGTTATTCCAGTTTTCTACGCAGCAATACGTCATAGAAATTCATTTAAAACAGACAAAACAAAGAGAAGCAGACAATGTTGTACTTAAGTGTATTGCACGTTTTTTTATTGCAAATGTACAAACTCTTCAGTAATCATTTGTTTATCTTCCCTTTTTCATATATTAAAAAACACTGCATGATATAATACATGAAGACATTTCTTATGATCTAGTCTGCTGTGTGGATAACAAGCCAGAGAAGTGTAGCCATAACTATCTGTAGCTCCCTCTAAAAACTTGAACTAAGAGCTGAGCCAAGAAATGCTAATAACCAAGGAGCTGTGAATCAGCAGTTCTGTTTCATTTTGGTTCTTAGGGAAAATACAACAGCTAACAGGGCCCAAAAGTGCCATAAAAAGTTATTATACCTTGTTTAAATTAATGCAGAGAAAAGTACCACAGCAGTTGTGTGCACATCACCAAGCACTCCTAAACAAGTTGCCATTCTGTCTCAGTTCACTGAACATCAATTCTATTCTGTGGTTTTATATCAGTGTCAGACAAATTGCCACAACCAGACTACATTATGTTTTAAAGGTCTTGTGAGGTTCTTGTTTGCATACATCATCCAGTAATTTTCTATACATAACCAACATGCTGAATTAGCACTAATATTACATATATATTACGCATATTACATGTTAAGCCAACTAAACTAATAACTTTATGTCAGTTTATTGCTCTCTTCTTAGTAACGTTAATGTTAATGTTATGATTTACTAAATAATGTTACTCGTATTGTTTATAATAAATTCTAAAATATATATCTTATTGTATTGTTGATTGTTTGAGAACATACCTGTAACACTAGTATGGCACAAGCAATAATGCTGATGATTGTTGCAAAAGTACTTTAAAAAAAAAAACAGCTTACTTTTAAGAAGAAGAGTAACTTTGTAGCTTCATTAGCTATGATTTTGAATAAATAATTAATTCTCATTGTGTATATTTTCTAACATAAAATAGCAGATTTAAAAAAATATATATATGCTAATTAAGCTATACTGACTTGTGATCAGGTGACTGGTGTCTGTCATTCCCGCTCTGCACCCTGTACACCTGTTCTTGTATTATGTAACTTTATGCTCCGATCTCGAAGTTCGCTTTAGGGCACTAAGTCACACCCTACCACCTATTTCACTGATTTTAGTGAAACTGGATCATATTTTAGGAAGAAAATGTTTGCTGGTTTTCCCTCTGGTGTCCTCCAGCTGCACCACATCAATTTTCTGATCAAGCGGGCAATGCAACTGAGCTCCACAGCCTCTATAGACATAATGACAGAGGATGTTGATGGAGGAAGCTAAGCAGAGAAAAGGAGAGAGTGACCGAGCAAAAAACTGCCCGACAAAAGTAAATGTCTGACTGACTTTAAGCTGTTGCCAAGAACTTTGTGAACTAATGTAATAAATAATA
Organism: Protonibea diacanthus; assembly: GCA_028641955.1. Classification (NCBI taxonomy): domain Eukaryota; kingdom Metazoa; phylum Chordata; class Actinopteri; family Sciaenidae; genus Protonibea; species Protonibea diacanthus. The sequence continues at coordinate 16,672,378 of CM053989.1, forward strand.
ATAATATATAATATAATACAATAATATATTTGGCTGTTAAGAAAGTTGTAAAATGCACTTGTACCACTCTCCGTATTTATGACAATGCTATGGCACTCAATGCGCACTAGATCCCAAAAATAACAATTTCTAACAAATATTGCTTTAAGAATAGTCTACTGTTTGTTTCTGGTTTACAGTTTGTTGAGACATTTCTCGTCACATGGCCCCTTTATAACACCACCTGTCTTCAATGCAATTTGTGAAATACTAGGTTTAGGCTTGTTTTCCAATAAATTCTGAAGAAAAATTGGCTTGGTAAACAAGACATGCCAGACTTATGTGTTGTTAAGCAAACATTTACAAATCACATTTTCCCAATCATGTGATTTAGGTCTTCTTGAAATGGGGATTACTTCCTAAGAAATCATGTTAGAGGTGCTCAATGCTTTTATTTTGCCTATCAGGCAAAGTTCACCGGTCACAATTTTGTTTTAAATGGAATGTTTGATATTTTTACTGAATATTTGATAAAATATACTGGAACGTAGTTGTAACTTTGAAAAATGCAAAGCACCAGCATACTGACAAATACATGTACAGCACATTCTATATATCCATAATTATGCTGCTTTCTCTATATTTTTATTTAAATGAAATCTGGCTATATGCACAAGAATGGACAGAACTACATTAGTGTTATTAAACATAAAACTAATGTAGACAATAGAATTACTGAATAACAACGTTTCACACAGGAAACACATAATGTGTGTTCCTGCTATACCCAACTTCAGAATTTCAAACGATGAGCCGTCTCTCTTACATCTATTTTCCTCTCTCCAGGTTGGAATCTTGTCCAGTGATATGAAGTCTTGACGACGGTACTCCGTGCGTCTCACCTCTAGATCTAGACGGAGCAGTCTATCTGTGGAAGAAAGTAGACAGAAATTTTAGAGTGAATAAAGCTAGTCCTCTTGAAGAATAACATATTTAAGGAAGAGAAAAACAAACTTGATAGAGGCCCGGACAATAATAACAAGTGGAACTTTCATTTCTAGTAAAAGTCACAAACTTTTAACTTAAACATCTCTTTTAGTTAAATGGTATGTTTATTTTCTTCTTCTAATCTCATGCACACCTTCCTGCCTTTTTAAACTTTAGGAAATAAATCTTTAATAATGTTATCTTTAATAATGTGATCCTGTTGCATGCAAGTTTTGGCTTGCAAGGTTCTGACCAAAAATAACTGGAGGGAGAGACTCTCAGGTGTGCTTGAGTACATTTCAATATAGTAGCTGCTTGCCATCCGAGACATTTAACACATGTACTGTCTGGTGGCGGTCTACACTACTTACTACACCAGTGGGTCTCAGTCATGTGCCATGGAGACCCAAAAGAGTGCATGTCACACACCTCAACACCAGTTGATTTCACTCGTTTGTCACTCTTCTTTAGTTGGGAGTGTGGTAATTAGTGAAACTGGCTGTTTTGTGTGGGACTGTGGAAAGGAAATGTTCATACCTTTGTGTGTCTATGGCTCTCAGCTGAGAACCACTGCCACCATGTTGATGTTTCTGTTTAATTCTTATTTGCTCTAGTTCTGCCCCTGAAGTATTCAATTATTTTATTATTAACAGTTGGTCAGAACTTAAATTAAATTGTACATTCTACTACTACTACTACTACTACTACTACTACTACTACTACTACTACTACTACTACTACTACTACTACTACTACTATGCAAGGAGATTCCTATTTCAAACTTTAAAGTATCTCCATTTAAGCTCCTACTTGTTACCTAAACTGTGTGCAAGACATGTAAGTTCTTGTTGGCATTTGTTTGTTTGGTTTAACAGGGATAATTGGCTGATATTAGTACATCACACAGCTCCTGCTTAACCTTTGTGCTGCTGTATCAGTCTTGTCTCCTCATCTCCACTGACTGCAAAAGACCCTCAACTAGCTACTGTTTCTCCAGACAGCACTCTGCTGTTCTGCAAAACAAGCTTCATCCTAATTATGTGCTTCGCTGTGAAATCTTCAGCACATAAATATCCCAGTGTACACACTGTGGACTTTACACTGTGGTCAATTAAGACGTCCCCTCTGAAAAACAGCTTAAGCAAACTAGAGGTGATACAACACTACACAAAATCACACTAATAGTTTACTATATTGGGCTCTATTTACAACGAAATGTTGAGGTCTAGGCTTTGATGTTTAGCATATAACAATACATCATAAGAACCATTTCTTGAAAGGGACTATGAGTTATGAGACTTGCCTCTAATACAAATGAAACCCTAAAATATTTAGGCAGTCGGGGCTTACTATATTTTGGTAAGAAATACAAGGTTCCATAAGTCATTTTTTGGCAACTTCCCACAACAGGTCACGCTTACATTTAAGGTATTTCTGTAGCAGGGGATATCCGTTCCATCCCATATGTATTTTCTCTCCCTCTTGCCCACTCCTGTCATTCCCAAGGCTGCTTTTATTCTACATGGATGAATAAAAAGGCTGTTCTGAGGTTGAACACAGCAAAGCTCTCTGGACTACACTAAACTAAAGCGCTTCGTCACTCTGCTGAACTTTTAGTCACTGAAGAAATCCCAAAGCTTAGCTTCAATGCCAAGAGAACAGGATGAGCTCAAAATGTGCTTTATTAAATATGAGTGTCTACACGATAGTGTTACCGGAGCCACAGCATTACTGACGCTAAGTCCCAAATGATTTTTTCCTGTACTTGATGAGTTCTGGATGGGAAGGCTAGTCACTGTTTTGCTGCAGACGTCCCTGAACCAAATTCTTGTGATAACAAAATAAAAGGAGACGTGACTGCCTGCCAAATTACATAACAAGTTTATGTAGTCTTTTAATACGGTTTATGTTGCTGCTTCATGTTGCCTTATTTAGTTCATTCTGTTTAAGAAAGTTCTCCAACTTCAGGATATCGAACATCCTGGTAGAAATCTGCATGTTTTGTCCATTTTCAAAGAAGACAGCCAACATGACTTTGAATAATTTATCTTTGCTGGTACTATACATTTCACCCAGTACATTCAGCTAGCCCTGGGTCAAAAAATATATATGTATATAGATAAAATGATTATTAAATTCCCTAAAGTCTCAGACTTCTTTAATATTTTGACTCGCCTTTATCTCCTCTTAAAGCAATCTGAACGAGAGGGGCATACGCCCAGAATATGAAATCTGATCTACTTTGATGTTCCTTCAGTGCTGCTACCTGTTCGAACTGGAGACAGTCGGCTAAGATTAATTATTACCTTTGCTCTGTGAATTTTAATAACCATTATTAGAAGTTTCCCCATACACTCAAAAAAAAAAAAAAAAAAAGAGTTGTGAGTCAGCGAACTGGACTTGCGACACTGACCAAGCTGCAGTGTTTCCCGGAGACAAACTAACCACCCTAAAATCCAAATTAATAACCCACCAATTATTACAAACAACCCTTGTGTTGGTTCATTAACTGAGGCCACATCCCTGCTGAACAGAGGTCAAGGGTGGAACCAGTAGTCCGCTTCAGCCAGTGTGAGAAGAGCACACAAAGCCATGCCTCTGTTAATAAGTCCTTACTGTATACGCCTTCATCACAGCAGACGTTTATGACAGGTCACAGCAGGGAGACCACAGGTGGAATCAATATCATTAATGAGGGCCGCGTTCCACTTGGTGTTTACTAGTCCGTGCATGCTCGCCGAGTGACACAAATGGATTAAGTGACATAAACGGAATGGAGCCATCACTAATGACGGTGATTAAGTACACCTGTGTCGTACGCGCCGTTACAGGCGAAAACGTCGACCATGGAAAAAGCTGTACTGTGAGCTCATACTTATGAGTGATAATGACCACAGCACAGACAGAGCTAACATGTCTTTCTCTGCCTGTTTGTGCACAACAGGTCTGGCCGGACATGTTCCTGAAACTGAAAGTGAACACACAAGTTTCCTAGCTAGCGTCATTCGCAGTTTTCACAATTTATCTGAACCACTAATAAAACCTAAAATTGTAGATAAGCACCTTTTAAACTGTTACACACTCCGGTCCTTTGTTTTACTACAGTGTGTTTGGCTCCAGAGATATCTAGTTGCAGAGAAGGTGGTTTGAAAAGTCCGTGTGCTGCTGCTGCTGCTGCTGCTGCTGCTACTGGTGTATCACACAGGTGGAAGGTAGGATATGCTAGTTAGGAGTACTCCAACAGGTAAATAAGGACTCAGTGAGATGCTTATATGTAAGCTAATAAGGAGGCAGGAGGCACTGTATGGACAGTGTTGTTGCGAATGTCAAGCATGCATCACGGCAGCCAAACAGAGGCGCAACATCATTATAACATCTGTACAGTCACCGTGCGGGATTACCGAATAGTCTAGACTCCAGATGAAGAAGTATCGCAGTACTACGGAGAAGACAGGAGCAGTGGCTGCCAATCTTCTGACATGGTTAGGATTCATGCTTGTCTGCCATGGAGATGATGATAGCCTCATCCCCCCCCCAAAACAAGCCTTACCTTTTTCAGTCTTCCAGTCCTTTTTCTTTTTGCTCATGCTGCCGGAATGATTTGACTTCGAATGGTTGTTTTTTGACTGTGGCAACCCCAGGCTCACAGTGAATAGTGTTCCGGGAAAAAAACTGAAATGTAAAGTGAAACAGCCTCTGGACGGTTGTCTCACCTGTGAAGCTGTCAAATTTCTATGGACCTCTGTCGGCTCAACCTACCGTGGTTGTGCCGTAAATTATGTGTACGAATCCCGGTTAAATGATTCGCTGTCGGGAACCGGGAAGTGGGCGTGTGAGTGGTCGCGCCGCTGCGTCAATCAGACAGGCTCCGCACAGGGGAGGGAGGGTAGGTTGTTTCCGGCGGGTCAGCCTCCTGGCGTGTGTCAGCCAGGCTGGTAACGCCGGGCCACTTGGATGGAAACGGCAGAGATTGGAGAGGACTACTAGGCAGTACAAGTAAAATCAGCGAGGAAACAGTCCTGTAAATTTCAAAATAAAAACTTTTTTATGTTTTTTTTTGTGTGTGTGTTTTGTTTTTTATGTGTTTTTTTTTTTTCAATAATATGAGTTGGATTTTGATCTCATTGCAGAGAAAAGTGTAGGATGCAGGTGCCTACAGTGATACAATTATGTAATAGTAGTGGACTATATTTGTACTGTGGGCCAATATTACAATTACCTCCTTACCTCTGACTATTCATATCATAAAAATGTCAAAAACTGCCCAACAAAAGAAATCCAAGGAATATTTAAACTGATCTACTATCAAAGAGGAGCCCCTACTGAAGAGTTATAGGCCTTTTTTTGACTGATCATAACAACTAAATTTGTTTGTTGATTGTTTATAGAAATTCTCATAGGTCTGATAGCTCATGATGATGGGGTAATTGCTCCTAATATGCTTACATCCTGCTTTGCTTTGACTCGGGCCTATAATTGTAGCGTAATTGTTTGGATCGTATCAACATGGGGATAAATGTGTTGATAATTGTGTCCAGAAGTACCTGACATAACTATTATTATGGGACTAAAATAATTGCCCCTAAAAGCACAAATGGTAACCTGCCCTTGTTGATGGCAGAGCACAGCGTCTCACAGGATAGACCAGATCAGACCAGTAAGTCAGGCTGTCATATGTGAGAGGCTGGTTCCAGAGACCACCGCCTGTCATCTGTTGTGTTAGCTCTGCTCTGGTCCAGACCCATCTGCTCCAAAAAATCAGCTTGGATGAATATCATTCGTCCAAGCTGATTTTTAAAATTGAAGTTCATCTTAGTGAAATGCATCCAAGCAATGCAAGTTTGCATGTTCAGGCGTTAGAGCTTTGTAAAAATGTTTTCACAAATACATTATTAACATTAACAGTAAACTGATAATGTAGGTGAAAGCTATGGCTCTGTTCCAGTTTAGCATATTTTATCTAAAACTCATATTAAAAAGTGTGAGGGATTTACGTTTCCCGGGACCAGTGTGGCAAATTCTCCTTCAGTGTTCACCAGATGTCTCATATTACAGTCAAATTAAAGATCTGTATCTTATTGAGCTGCTGCCCTTCTTTAGGAAATTAAGACAAAGTAATCATCTCACACATCTGGCACAGAAATTCATTATTATCTTAATTAGTTTCCACTCTAACTGCCTAATACAGATTTACAAAATATTACAATATTGTGTCAGTGTCTGTTTTATTTGAAACCACACTGGGACTTCTACAAAACTTTCCCATAGCCAGTGATAATAGCAGTATAAAATATCCTCCTTTATCCAATATTTAAACAAAGATAAGATTTGAATGAAGTGCTAATCGTTGATTCCCTCTGTACTTTTCAAACCAAACCACTAGATGTCAATCTTGCATCATTATAAGCAGCAGTTCTCTCGAAGCGATTAGTGTTTAGAAACTGAGCAAAGTCTTCAAAGTAGTTTGTGATTTGCAAACTAAAATTATAAAGATATGCAGATTTTACTGGTGCCTTTTGGGATTGCTGTTTTTAGGCAGCCTTGCTCTGAATAATTAAATATACTTGATCTAATATCTAAAGAGTGGGTCACATCAAGGAGAGCGGACTTCAACCAGAGGACTGAGGTCAAAAACCTCTTTGTCAGCAAGCCTCCACTGTGCTGTTGTGTCTTTGTGACCTCTGACCTTTTATTCTCACCTTTAAATAAAGCATCATATGTTTCTTATATGCTTCAGATTTAATTTCTGTTGGCTAAATTGAACTTCACACGTTGACATGTGCAGTCTAAGCCTGACTGACAGCTCTCCCGCTCCCTGGTTAATATTTCTGTACCTATTGGGGCGGGACAACATACACTGTTATCTTTCTTATTGGTCCATAGAGCTCTGTGTCACGTCATTTCTTGGTGAGGTCTACTCAGCCAGAGTAATTGAAAACACCTGTGTGAGTGTGCAGGGCCTTAAAGTATTTCTGGGTTCAGTCACTATTATGATATCATGATAAGGTTTTTTGCATGTTTTTGTAATCAACTAACAATGATAGTGTGTTGTCTGGACAGTACTGGCTTTCTTATTCTTAATAAGGGTGATTACATTACATTATCTAGTATTTGGATGAGGTACTGTATGTTATTATTTGATCATTGTGATTCAGTCATTGCTCAACAGATGCAATGCACGTGTCTGATGAACATGATGTCTGCTGACTGCAGTAAAATGATAAAAACTTGGCTGTCTGTTCCTGGTGAATAGTTGATTCTCCAGGGCAAATCTGTTTACTCCAAACAGAGCAGGATCTATTTGTGTAAGACTGCGTAGGCAATTGTTATTGTCATGGTTACAGCACAAGGAGATTAGGCCGGTGGCTGTACCTACAAGTCACTAGGAAAAGCAGTGAGTCTAATCTGTTGTTGGCTTGATATGTATGCTTTTCATATCCCACTTGTGATCATAGCAACGTACTGTAATTACAGCAAGCAACGCAATTATCTGCAGAGAAATGCACAAAATTACCCCCAACTTAAAGTGAGCCCAGGAGCTACAGGAATTATAATTATGGCAATTGTTGTTTATATGTATGCTTATGTCAATAACCGTAAGTCCTTTGGTGGGTTTTTCGTTACTATTTGGTTTGGTAGATTTATTTGAAGGATTATATCATCATGTCTCCTCTCACTCATTGCCTAATGATAAAACATGATTTGTTTTGTACTGTAATTGGTGGTTTTCGCAAGCCTATAACTGTAGACTAAATACTTCTACTGTCTGGGGATCTCCAGTGAAAAACGGGGGCTTAAGCCGTTTATGTGTAACTGGTCCTTGAGGCTTTCAGCAGAGGCCTTAAATTATTTAATGTTTAGATCATTTTTCATATCTTGCCAGTGACAATAAAAATGTCTCTCATTGAAACTCTGAGATAAGATTTGACAGTGTTCATGAATGCATGTCAAAGCCTGTAGAGGGTCTTTGAAGGTGATTTCTGACAATGAAAACATCTTTGCAGCCAAACTGTATACACTCAAAGGTAAACATATCACTGTTTCTCACATTTATTTAAGCATATTTTAAAAATTAGTTCTAAGGCACAGTCATTGGAGATGGAAATATTTTTTGCGGCACGCTGTCAGATGATCTGTGCTGTGATCACTGAGTGCTATCTTTGATGCGATGCCTAGCCTGAACATGAAAACACTATAGTTTTGCGGTTTGTGTGATTTCTTTTCAACCTTCTCAATCAAACATGTGTCTGCCAATATCATGCATTGTGTCCTGTCATGTATTACGCTCATCTGTTCTACAGATGTGAGCAGCGGCTCGCTATCGTGATGAAAGGAGCCAAAAACCCTGGAGAAGTACCTCAGTAGAGACTAGCTCATTTTTGTGCACAGATTTATTCTGATACACACCTCTACATATTCAGTATTCTAATTTATCATGTGTCCAGTATCTGCTGTGCAATACACAAGACAACCACTGATAATTCTTTGAGTTAAAAAACAGACACATAAATTAAATTAGTTTTGTACATGGCTGAAATAAATGTGTTGTTGTGTAACTCACAACAACACAGTCACATCTTTTTATGTATTGACAGTCAAATTCAGTTATCTGTAAAAGGGCCAAAGAAACTAGTATCATGTTATTATTTTGAGCACAGTTTAAATGAAGTGGGCAAAATGCCTGGAAAGGTGTTTTTAATTAAAAAAAAAAAAATAGGTACAGTCCTGCACCAGATTACAATGATTTTTGTATAGTAACATTTAATTTTGTATTATATTTCACTGTCCTGTCCTAGCCTGTCCAGATTATGAAATAGTGAAATGTTGACAATGTTCTCCTTTGAAGTGTAAAGAGCACTTAGACCAGGTATGAACCTTTATTTCAAAGCCTCCTCTCCTGTGTGCAGCCATACAGCAACTTGTACAGCTACTATCTAAAATGCCAGATCCAGTCAGTTTAGTCATATACTTCTAATCTTCAGCATTATTTTTTATTTCTGAGTTTGGAACCTGTTTCATTCTTTATTACAAGCATTTCTATTGTAGATAACACAATGACACACAGTTGCCTCTAGCCTGTAATTCAACTGTAAGACCAATTTGTCAAGAGATGCATTGTGATGTAGTGAAGTGAATATAGTGGTTTACTGAGTGGTACTTTGTTTAGTCTACATCCTTAGAATTGGTTTGGGGTTGGATTAAAAAAGCATCACACTGTGAGTATTCTTTTCCTGTAGGATTCCTGTGGGTTATAGCTTTGGCAAAATGTGTTGCAGCGGCTCCCTCTGTTTATTTTACTCTATTTAATAAAGCCCACATCCAACATGTCTCTTCACACCAAAGCATGCCTGTTCTCTGCCTGCTCAAAGCAGCAGGAATTCCTTCCTGATCGCTGGCTGAACCCTGGCTGGCTGAATAGATTTAGTGTGGATAGATGTTCGACATGTTCAGATGTTCAAAGCATATGCACAAAAGTGATCCAGACTGTTATGGCTTCTATGTATCAACAATTTTCTTTGCAGCATAATTCTGCTTATTCAATGTTGGTCTGTTGCCCTACATTTCCTTTATATTTCCTATATATATATATATATATATATATATATATATATATATATATAACTTTAGTAAGGTGGAAGTCTCTTTAATTCTCTTATATTGCAGTGTTTGAAGATTAATCAAAATACTGTGTTCCCTCTGACTATGCAATTACTCACAGCATTAGTCATCCACATGAGCAGAGAGATGAAATTCCACAGGAAAAATTCAGTCACAGACACTATATTGCTCACTATTGATCTCTGTTTTTCTGCTTCTGTCCTCCAATCCATGTCATAAAACCCCATTACAGAATAACCCAATGCTTCTGTCCATTATCTCATGTGTTATCTTACAATTTCTTTTTGGGTAGCTAATATATCAGCCAGACTCTAAATATAAAATGTTATATTTTAATGCAGATAATGCATCTATTAAACTAGATTGGCAGTTTTCTTCTGCACAACAACAACAACAACAAGTTTACACAGAGGTTTGATGGCACACTATAGCCACCCCCCGAAGGCTAGCTGGCCCCAGCTCTCTCTCCATTAATTACTCAATGGCACTCTTTCATCTCTGTTGACTTGCTCCAAAGAAAACAACATCACACCACACATTATGATTAAGGAATGTGCTTGTTTTGGTCCACCCATACAACTACAAAGCGCCTGTTTCAGATCAGTAATGATATTGGTCTTGTGTTGAATTTAGGTGATCAGAGGTTATGAGATGAATATATATTATTGACATATTAGAGCTGCCTTTTTATTACAGTCTGAGATAGGAAATATGATAATCTGAAGGTATAAAAAGGATCTTCAGTATTTTTATGTCTGGGGAGGACCTCAGAGGAAGGAGCAATAATTTTTGCGTATGTCCAACAATATTAAAACCTTCTGTGTATCTCTTCCTTTTGCGGTGCACTATTTTTAATGATAAAATGTCTTCCATGCAGCATCCCTAGAGTGTGCACCATGTATCAAGGCTGAGCCCTTTGCATTTTAATTTTTTTTGGTTTGCTGCATGTCATCCCTTCTCTCTCTTTCCCCTGCCTTTCTTGTCTCTCTCCAGCTGTCAGTATGTAAATAAAGCAGGAATTCCAAAAACATAATCTTAAAAACACACAAATAAACAAAAAAAAACTTCCATGTGTAGACTGAAAAAAGTTAAAAGAAAAAAAACATGTTAGAGAGTTCTAACTGCACGGCAGTGACTGGCTTATAAACTTTTCTAAAGTTTAAGAGCTAATCGTAGTCACGAAGGCTGTGCATTTGTTTGTGTCTAAGGCAATACTGAGTCATTCTTCACACTGAGGCAAGAACTGAATGTTTTTCTTCAGGGTTTAATTATCAGCTGCCCGACAGGCTCGGCACAAAATTGTCAGAATGGCCATATCTTGGGGAAAGTACATCCCATCCCTTTCCCTACCTCCCCAGCATTGTTCTGGAGAAGGCAAAGTGATTATTGTGGACTTGATTTGCAGCTGTGGGACCTAAACTTACACTATAAATATCTTTTGAGCAAAAGATGGCCTCTGATTAAAAGTTCAGAGTTGTCTAACCTGACACCTAACATGCAATTTATCCAAAAATATTCAGCAAAACGTAACGAAAGAAGGACAATGTCATAATCTCAGAAGCAGCAGTAAACTGGTGTAAATGAGACGTATTGGTAAAAGAAAATGTGAAAAACTGTGGCTCATTGGTGAGATTTAACGCAGGCACTTTGGACACACTGTCAGACAGCTGTGGTTCCTTTATAGGGCTATTTTTCTTCTTTTATAAAGTTTTTTTTCTTCTTTCGCACATTGTCACAACAGAGTTTGGTGAGAGACCATTTTCATGCATTTTGGCCTTTTATTTGACAGTATGTTCTAGGACAGAAAAAGTTGAGGGACAGAAAATATAGAAAGAAAGAGACAAAAGGATGCCATGTAATAAATGTCCCTGATCACGCTTAAACCAGGGATGTCACAGTTATTTCTATTTCTATTCTTTCTAAGTCTATGGCAGCCCCTAGAACGCCATGGTGAGTTTTGAAACTTGGCACACGTATTCAGGACACGCAGATTTCAGGTCACGCAGATTGTCCAGTTTCCATGGGACATGACACATAGAATTTTCAGACCAAGCCATCATGTGATTTTTTAAAATTTCACGTCCGTTTGCCCGTATCAAACTCAGCGGCGACATCATCATACAGGAAGTGAGGCCATATCACAGCAACCGTTTGATGTTTTGACTTCAACCTTCTAACACAGACTCATGACCCCTTCTTTGAGAGGCCCAAGAATTTGGTGACCTTTGACCTTTGGGGGAGCTATAATTAGAAAAAATGCATTTTTACTCATATCTTCATATTGCTTTGGACCTTAACCTTAATTCCAGTATTGACTGATACGCTCAGACATCCCAGTACATTTGCTAAAGGACTCTAATACATGCATAAAGATTTGGTGGCCATTTTGAATTGAGTCAAAAACATGCTTATGATTACAGAGGGCACACACTTGGCTTGCCTGCTATGTTGCCATGCTGCTAGCCACCTCCATTGCTGCTTGCAGCTATATTTTTATTTAAAATATCTGTAATATAATATTTTGTTTTCGTCTCAGCAACATTCAAAGTCATACAGAAAGCTATCGGTTGTAGAAGCACACAGTGTAAAGCACACTGATTTTTCTGACTGTCTTAAGCCAGTAGTAATAGTCTGCAGGCGGGCTGACATGTAATTGACAGGTGTAATTATTAACATTGATGATAGGTGTAATTGATTCCAGTTTGATGAACCAAAGACCCCATGTGTGATGACTCATAGAAATACAGTAGTTAGACACCTAATGGAGCTGAGCTATCATTAAGAAAATTAGTTACACCTGATATTACAATACAAAATATCTGCCGTGAAAAATGCTTCTGTGTGGTTGAGCTGTGCTTTTGTGCAGCTGCCATTACAATCACAACTATATTGGAAATTACCTGGCCAGTTAGCTTAACTGACAACTGTGTAATGAAATTATGAACACAATTAAATCAGTGCAACTTCAAGTAATTTCACAAATCGAGATAACAAGTCAATGTAATGTTATGGCTAACAACCACATTGAATATGTTGAATTGTATTAACTACAATTGCTCCTTACTTCATATTTTACACATGCAAGTCATTAAGTGTACAGCCAGTAGTATTTCATGTCTTGTCAAATATCTTATATTCATTCTTCTTATTTTACATGAACAATGTAACATTCCTAGTTTTTATCAAATTACTATCTTCTGCCTCTAGTCCCTGGGCAGGGAGGTATAATAATAAAATATTAAGAGAATAGACATTAACAGAAAATTAAAATTAAAAGAGTGAAAAATACTAGGGCTACAAATAGTAATAAGTGACAGAGATTTCCAGGCAGATTTTAGTATAAATACAATAAAAATTTGTAATGTACTTTTTCATGTTGTGCACAACACAAACACATACTGTAACCGATCACCTCCATTGTGTTAGGAGGAGGCAGATATCTCAAAACCTGGGCAAAAAAACCTAAAATATCTCTATGACTATATATCAGGAGTGCAGAGTAAGAGAGAACACATATTTCTTTGTAATTTGGTAATTTGGTCATTTCATATTAATGCAGTTAATATTCATATATTAATATTATAAAACATATAAATAATAGTGTTAATAGTGTCTCTAATATATATATATATATATATATATATATATATATATATATGTGTGTGTGTGTGTGTGTGTGTGTGTGTGTGTGTGTGTGTGTGTGTAGGTATATATGTATATATATGTAGGAAAAGAAAAGAAAAATAACGTGTAAGTGCATTTTCTTCGTCCATCCTCACCCACGTGTACCAATGTTTGCACTGAACGCACTTCCTTAGCAACGTGTATCTGAACCAGGAAGTACTTTTGTGTGCTCGCCAAGCTAACTAGCCGTGTTAGCACAGATGAGTGAAAGTCTGTGACAGCAAAGTTTGCCTCACTTCACTTCATGAGTCCAGCTGCCGTTCATGTGTATGAGACACATGTCAGGCTACATCGCATTTAGCAGGCAGTCATGTCGCTGGTAGGAGAGGAGTGAAAACTGTAAGTTGAGATTGTTTTTGGTTGGTGTGTGTTAGCGAGCTGTTAGCTAACAAGCTAACGAAAACACAAGACTGTTAGCTTGACTTAAAATAACTTATTTTTCTTTTATGTACTACACTTCGACCTCACTCTTTATTAACCCGACACGTAACAGAAACTAAGTAATTCCTGTTTAATAACGCAAACTTTAAATGTGCACGCGAAACGATACATTAACATGGATTGTTTGGAAAGTTGATAACGTCAACTTAGATTAACGAGATGCATAGCTTTATGTTATGTGCAAGCTTTCATTTGTTCTCGTTTATGAGGACTATGAATATATGCATATGTTTTTAGATGCCGTTAGGGTACGTAAAGATTGGGAATATGCAGTTTTATTATTTGAACCAATTCACTGTCAATGAAATCAGCTGCTGCTAACAAGTGTCCAGTGTAGCTGAGAAACCAGCATGTCGCTTTGCATCTGTGTTGTCCACCAAAGTGTTAAATCATCTTGTCCTGTTATTATCCCTTGTTGTTGCTTCTTTTAATTATTATTATTTCTTTTTCTGTCACAGGCGTGCCATGAAAATGAGTTTCTTACCACTGTCTGATAGGCCATGCTAGGCTTGTCAAGTTATGCAGGGGTTATGGAAAGTCTAATGAATCGTGCTGAGGAGCAGCAACCGTCCTCTCCCCTGACCAACTCGAGGTCCAAAAAACAGGAATCCAGCAAGAATCAAAAGCCAAGACTTGCCGGTGGATTTGTTTTAGTGCATGCAGGTAAGTGCACATTTGGTTATTTTTGGTTGACGTAATGAAGCATTTGAATGCACTAAACATGAAGCTCTAAGGACATAACTGCTGGTGTCATATATCTGTAGATGTGACACAAAATATTACTCTCTGAATGACAAGAGCAAGAGTGATACGTTTTAAACTTAAATGTTCACAGACTTTGCACAATTAGTCATGTTTATAATGAACATGAGGTGAAGATTTGTATCAACTTCATGCAAGTTTAACATGTTCATACAATGTATTCTTTATCTGACTCCAGATGTGAAAGAAAGGTAGAACTGTTTTCTAGATTTGTTCACGCCTGATTGGCTTAGATTAGGTTACATTGTCATTTTTAAAAAACAGATAATTGTGACAATGAAAACAAAATTGATAGAGCAGTGCATTTGTGTGTTACTTTTATTGATATTGTTTTCATTTTTAAAATGTTAGTATTGGCCCCCAGGCATCTTCACATTGTCAAATCTGGCTCTCTTTAAAAAAAAAAAAAGTTTGGACACCCCTGCACTAAAACATTAGTTTTCTGCTATGTGGAGCTTAATCGTCGTCGTTTTGTCTTGTTATTTTCATTCAGGAGCAGGATATCATTCTGAATCTAAGGCCAAGGAGTACAAGCATGTGTGCAAAAGAGCCTGCCAGCGAGTAAGTCTGCTTATTCTGAGTAGTAAACTGTGAATGTGCGCAAATAAGCAACATAACATTGTGCTCGTTGAAAACACAAGCAGGCTTGTTCTTGATGGAATGTTAGTAAATGTGATGCATCAATCTAAATGATCAGACACTTGATAGTATGTAATCCATCAACGGAACATTGAAATTGATCATTATAGTAGTATATCAGGAGAGTATATCAGCATTTTGTAAGATTTTTTTTTTTTTTGGCAATTTGGCGCCCCTACAGTTTCAATGTGTAATTCACTTACATGCCACTGTTGTAAATACAGCCAGCTGTACACGTGTGTTTGTTATGATTATATTAGTTAAGAACAGTCCAGTAAGAACAGTAAGAAGCCCAGCTTGGCGTCTGTCTTCAGCCTTTTAATTGACTAAAAGTCAGTTCAAGATTGGCTCATGTCACACTTTCTTTTTCTCCCCTTAGCTTCCTCCCACAAGCTGCTGAGTTCCTGTACTAGCTGTGTAATCACAAACGCTGCATGAGCTCTTAGTCCTGCTAACCTGAAGCAAATAGAAGTGAAGTCACAGTTAGCAGCAGTCACTTTACCGTCCATCAGGAAACTCACAGAGTTGAATGGACATCAGAGGGAAAACCTGAAAACATTTTCTGTATCAAATATGATCAGCAAAATCAGTGATATAGATGGTGATATTTGACTGTGGGCAGTAAAGCGTTACAAGCTCCCAAAAGTTACATAGTGCAAGAACAGGAAAAGGCATGGAGTGGGAATGACAGAGGCACCATTCATCTGCTTACAAGTCAGCTGTGCATCAAAATGATTTTTTTAGAAGTTGCACAATGTTGCTTTAAAGAATGTTGCCACTGACATCCTGGTATCAAGGAATTCTAGCTACCATAAATGTTTTTTCTTCAGGTGATAAATAAAGAATAAGTACACTTTCCTCCAAAAAATCAATAGTTTCCTAGTTAATAACTGACTTGCTCTGACTCCATACAATATGGTATGTTGCGACGACAATTTAAGTAACTTAAAGTTGCTAAAAAATACTAAGAAATACTCAAAGTAAACTTCCCTCTACTACATTTTTTTTTCATTCTTGTTCGTTCATTCTTGTTCTATCAATGGATCGATTGGCTTATGCAGTGACCTCATTTTTTCTATTAAACCCTTTAATCTGATACATCATGTTCTGCAAACTTTTATCTCTTTTAATTCTTCTGTATCGGCTTCATCAGCTAAATATTGGGACTTTCTCCTACATTTTCTTAGAAGGTTGCTCAACTTTTCTCAGGTTGGATGGGAAGCATCTGTGAACATCTGTCATTCCATATATTTTCAGTAGGATCCCAATCCGTGTTTTGGCAATACAGCTCAAGCACTTTAGTGTGCTTGTATTGAAGTCTTTCCAGTTTTCATTTGGCTGTATTGAGATCGTTTTGCTGTTGGAAGGGAAGCCTTTGTTCTTTGGCTCTGTTGAATGTCCTCGTATTTAGTTTCATTCATTGTTCTTTCCACTCTTACAGGTTCCTTAACATCCTTAGGACTGTAAAATAAGCCCATGGGGCTGCCATCACCCTCGCTTTACAGTAGAAAATGTTCTTAGATGGGTGATGAGTTGTGCCAATTTCCGCTGGATGTAATACTTCTCATCCATGCCAGCATGTTCTTCCCTGACATTGTTACAACATCTTAACGTGGATTTTTCTTCACACACACACAGACATGGCAAACCCAGTGGACCAATCCAGGATCTTTATTACATCTTTTATGTCTGTCTTAAGTTTTATCTTCCATTATGAGCTTTTTACAAGGCATACATCTTAAATGTCTAGTTCACATTTTCAGTTACATTTTTTTCTGTGTTTTAGTGAGCAAAAGTATTTCAGTAAATGTACCGTATTGTTATTGTGTAAGGGCTAGAAAACAAAATAACTGCCGTGAGACTCATTTTAGCATCCCTATCTTATAAAACTGCTACATAACTGACTTTAAAGGAATGAAACAAAAATACTACACAAACGCTGAAATAATCAATGTGTAAATTTGATGTTTCGACCGAAAAGCTGTTGCGCTTTCAACAAGGTGTCTCTGTTTGTCTTTTCAAGGCTGTGGACCGGCTCAAAGCTGGAGCGCTTGCAGTGGAAGCAGTGGCTGCAGCACTGGTTGAACTTGAGGTTAGTTTATTATGATCCAGCACCTCACATACGTAATGTAGAAGAAAACTATGGCCCAGATTGGAAACTGATAGAGAAGATATGAGACTTGATTTGACATGTGTATGTGTTTATCCAAAACAGCTTTATTCTGCTCCAGCCTCTAATGCATGTACAGTACGTACATCCTGTTGGATGACGTAAGGGATAATTTTATCAGAATGTTTCTGATGAACTCTCTGCAGCTGCAAAAACGTACAGGGACGTGCAGTGTAGCAAACACTTGTGTTTTTAAAGGTAGATTAGAATATATATTTATATAACAATAGATCAGGTAGGTAGGAGGTAGTTATTCTCTGTATTACCCTTTAAAGTAACATTTTCACGGTTTCATGGTTTCAATGCAGAAAGCAGTCATCTGATTATTGAAAAAACAGCTGAAGTATAAGGCACAAGAAACAAAGACACTCTCAACTATTATCAGCCTCCCACTTATTAAGAAATAAGCCAAAGCCAGCAAGAGGATCCAAAGAATTATGAAGACATAACCAAATTCATGTGACCCTGCCTACAGCTCATAGCTACATCAGCAAAATTGCCAAAGAGGAAGGTTAAAAAAAAAAAAGGCAGAACAAGAACAACAAATGAAGCTTAACCAACCAAAAAGTAGGCATTATAATTAGATATTATCAAAGAAAGGGAGGAACATTAGCTTAAGAGCCATTTTTGTTCTGAAATCAATTTTCAAAATTATTGTCTCGGGCAGATAACATACCAAAACAAGCGTTCAAGGGTCCAATCAGTGTTAGAGACAGAAGTTTGCCAGCTGTAACTTCTGGTTCATGATGATGTACAATATTTTTTATTGCCTTGCTTTAAACTTCATCCTGATTTGCAGTTGATGACACTGGTGGTTTTCCTTGGACGAAAAATGTTTCAAAGTAGTTGTTTTAAAAGGATTTAACAAATTCATGTCTTGGCTAAGCTAAAAAAAAAAAAGACAATGACAATATAGTTCATCACAAATGGAGTTTTATTGTCAACTCTGCATGTTTTTAATTGTTCTCAGGACTCTCCTTTTACCAACGCGGGCATGGGCTCCAACCTTAATTTGTCAGGGGAAATTGAATGTGATGCGAGTATCATGGATGGGAAGTCGCTGCATTATGGTGCCGTAGGGGCTATTAGTGGTGAGTTACTACACATGTTGATATTTATGTTATACTGCTATGTTGTTGTCACACTGAAGTCCACTCACCTGGAAGTAATAGCAACGAGTCAAGCTTCTATCTGTCATGTGTTGCACTGATTACTTTCTACTATCTCACAGTCACAGAGATCGCTAGAGGGAATTGGCATCATTAATCCTTACAGTGGGGGACCACCCACTTCTTAACTGGAGAACAACCAAGAGATGCTGTACTCTGTGAGTACGCTGATGTGTAAATATTAACACATCAGCATGCTCACAGAGTTTTCCTAGAAGGCTTTCAGCATAAGCTATTTTTTGCAAGAAGTCATGATTTATTCCAAACAACCCAGGGGTGAGAGCTGGCACATTCTGTCCAAAACACAACAGATTGTTTTTATTATCACACCTGCATCATGTAACAGTGACGCCATGTAATTTGTACATGATGAATGAAAGTAAGTTGGCTTGGATATAAAATGTATACCTGCCAACCCACGGGTTTTCATCAGGTCTCACAATTCAGTACGAAATAAAATAAATAAATAGGCTAAAAGCAAGCCCAGCAGTCATAGTCATACTTGTGTAACAAAATGAAGAAAATGTGCGCTACACAATGAATACATTGCCTGTGAAAATGAACAAAACCAACACAGATGAAGACCATATTCCATTCACAAAACTTGCCATTCAGAGAGAAACTGGCATTGTGGCCTTTCGATCACTCCTCGATTTAAAACACATGATGTTGCCCATATTCATTTGACTAAAGTATTACTGTGTGTGTTTGCAAAATCTAATCATGAACATGAGTATCTCAATTTGTCTCCACTGTAGTAAAACCACATGGAATGAAGTGCTAGTGATAGTGCCCTGTGATAATTCTGACTTTTCCTTCAGGTATTAAGAACCCAGTCTTAGTTGCAAATCGTCTACTGAGTGAAGCACAGAAAGGGAAACTATCAGCTGGCAGAATACCCCCCTGGTGATTATAATGGTTATCCATTAATGTCCTATTAATGTTACCATATCCACTTTTATGGATGTAAATTTTCTTTCTTTTGTCAGCTTTTTAGTAGGGCGAGGAGCACACGATTGGGCAGTCAGCCATGGAATACCCCCATGCCCTTCAGAGAAGATGGCCACCAGTGAGTTTTGTTACACAGATTCAGAAATATGCTTCATTTTAAATATATATTTTCTGTACTGCAAAACTGAGCTCAAAACAACCTTACATCAGATTGAGATTTTTTTTTTTTTTTTTCAAACAGAGTTCAGTTTATCTGCGTATAAGAGGAACAAGCGAAAGATGGAGCTGGCAGAGAAAATGGACACGGGGCATAATCAGACAAAGAAAAGACGACAATCAAATGAAAATGTGAGTGCTGTGTTATCAGTTAAAATATGATGGCATCGAATGTATACTTTTTCAAACTGCATCACTTTTCCGTCAGAGTCGACAATCCTGTCCTGCTGTTTTTGTAATAGTAATAATGCTTCTATAACCGTGTGAGGTCTCAGCATCTGACCAGAAGCATCATTTGTGCTAGACAAAATATTCCGTACTGTGTGTTTGGCAAATAGCAGCTTATGGACCATATTTTGAAATGAAATCTGAAACTCCCCTATTGGGCTACATCAAAACATTAGATGTTTTTTTTTTCAGAAATCTGCTGTTGATGAAACAATAAAAGCAAGCTGACAAGTAGATGACTGTACCATTTATTAATCAATACCCCCAGAGCAAAGTGAAACTGTGGTAACATCTGGTCCTGAAATTAGGTCTAATAAACTTGAAAAAATAAAGCTACTTCACTTTAATTTAAGAGTGCTGTTTCTCCTTAATTAAAGCAGCAGTTTTATTCTTCCTCCTTCATATTAAACAGAAAGTGATTTGGGTCTCTCAGACACATTTTTCTCACAGTCAGGTGTTGTCAGTCAAGCTAAAATAGGTCCACAGAAGGATAGTGTCCTCAACATTTGACTTAAGACCCATAAAGGTAAAAGGGGACAGTAGTAGTAACAGTAATTAGAGAAAGTATTGCACATTTTTTTCTTTTTTTTTTTCTTTATTTACACATCAAGTAGAATATGGTATTTTATACAAGAGAGGCATTTAATGACTCTCCACAACTAAGACATCAAGATATGCTCTGCCAGTTATGATCTCACATTGTCATCAAAGGAAATGCAACACGGTTGTGTAAAAGGTTCCAAGAAACGATTAAAGTGTCGACGAAGAGTTGGTGCTAAGTTTCAGTGCCCCGAGCAGAACAACTGGAGAGTGATGATGAGCTGAGTTTAAAGCACTGGCAGTGGCAGCAGCACAGAAGAGGGTGGGCGAGTTTATCTTGGTTCGGATGTAAATTGTGTTAAATGAAGTAAAACGCGTAACCGCAGACTGATTTGCTTCATTGGACCTGTCTTTGAACAGCATTACTGTTTATTTAGTTCCGTTAGATCAATCCTCCATATTAATGAAACATCCATACAACGAAAGACTAACAACTAAGTGGACTGTTTGTTGACTCAGGCGAGTGATATATGATTAAATGATTGATTTTTGTGTCAAATGGCCAGTTAGCCTAATGAAAGTTTGAGCTTTGAGTTGCCCTCTGCTCTCATCTGTCTCTCACATGTTTACATAAAACTGCTCGACCTATTAAAGATTAATATGTGACCGTTTGGTGCTGTTAAGCTGTGTCTGATTTGGACATAACTGATTCTCAGACTGTGACCGTTCACATGCATGCCATGTTCAGGGTTTTAATTTTTACTCTGCCTTTGACATATAAAGTCAATCAACAGGAAATAACCTTTTTTGGATCAAGAATGGGCGTTAGAGACCTGTGGGTGCAACAAAAAGTGTTATTGCAGCAGGGTTAGGGTGAAGGTCTGGCTTTAATTTTCATACACAATGTTCTTTTTATGCCTCTGTCTTTTCGCCAAGCAATAAAATCTTTCCGTTCTTTCTTTCTTCAGTGCAATATAGGCACCTGTCTCCTCATGGTGTGTAGTTGCAGTGTTGTTTAGGAAGATCTAAAGCCTGAGAATGTAAATCCAAAGATGCCCTTAAGTTTGACAGTCATAATTTAATGTGGATTTTTTTCATTTAAGAACACTGATAAGGTTTGACAGGATGGTCTTTGTAACATTTTGAAATAGCTGGCTCCGTTTCTTTTTGGCCTCTAAAGCCTGGAGACAGGGCTGATTTGGGAGAGCATAAGACAGACGAGAAACGCTGCTGCCTTTTTTAAGTCCAGGGTTCAGTGAAGATCTTCAGTTTCTGGTAGGAGTGGAGCTCTGATCATGTATCATCGTGCCGTTTTGCACATTTACCCTGTAGAACTCTATTTATCATGCACGTCTGAGTCATGATAGCTCACAAAGAAGCCTCTTCCAAAGCAAACTGCAATCAGGTATGGAAAATGGCTGATTTAATCTAATAATGACAGCACATTTTTAATGAAACATGAAGGTCAAGGAAGAGTGATTCATAAATTCATGCGGTACATTGTCAACTTTTGAAATGTCCTGAGTCAGAGGTGTTTTAGAGTTCTCCTCCTCCTTTATGCTGAATGAAAAACCAACTGAATAAAAACTCTACTTTGAAAATGCTTTCATACATTCGTACATTTTCTCTCCTCTCCTTCCTGTGTTGTAGGAAAATGGTTCAGGAGGCCTTGACACGGTGGGAGCTGTTGTGGTAGACCTGGAAGGGAATGTAGCCGCAGCGGTGTCAAGTGGAGGTCTGGCCATGAAACATCCTGGCAGGGTTGGCCAGGTAAGTCAGGCCCCTCTCTGTCATGTCTTTATATATCTATTAACTTTAAATATTAAATCATTTTTAATAACGCTAAATATTTATTTAACTCAAGTAAAGATTTTTTATTTTTATTACTAGAGTTTTTTTTTTTAGTTTTTTTTAAGTATTTGAGTACTATAATGTAGAATTTCTAGTTTATTCAGTAATCATATAACCTATACAGTACTGTATTTAGAAAACACAGTTATTAGTGTGCACCTGTCTCAAACTATATGTGTCATCTGCTTAAATGATCTGAATCTATGCCGAGCTGCCCATCAACAGCTCAACCGTTAAGTTCAACAAAAGTTCAACATATAAAACAGCTGGAGCTGTGATTTAAACAGCTGTCTACAGAGATTATGCTTCAGTGTAGTGAAGTTAACGATGCCCTGACTTAACGTACGTGTTTCAGGGTCAGTGTGGATTAATATGTTTGATTAAATATACAAATACATTTTATATCTGATCCTATTTATCTATCAGACTGTTTTCTAGATTGCCTTTCAGACACCTCAAGTGACCATAAACTCAGTGCCAATGGAAAGATGCTGGACGTGTAAATAACCAGTTTCTTGCCAGCACAGTTTTTATGCCCTCTAGTGGCCAAAATGACCCATCAAGGCAGCTTGAGAAAGGATGAAAGCAGCAGATAAGAGCTGCTAGTGAGCAGCTGTTGCCAAAGAGCCCACCCCACACACACACACACCCCACAAACACACCCACACACCCCCCACACACACACCCCAGCTTGCTGCAGATAGACTAATATAATGAGGCGGCCCACCACGGAAGAATTAGCTCTGATCGTCCTCATTTCCCTCCTGTTGCCCGTTTTTTAAATGTTAATGCAAATTAAACAAATCCCAGGCAAAAAAAAAAAAAAACATTTCTGTGCTGGAAGTCTTTTATTATGAGGCAGCTACAGGAAGTTATGAGTTTGCATTAACAGCAGCTTAACAGGAAAAAAAACTACAACTTAACAACGGGAACAGAATGAATGAATCAGTAGATTTACTGCTCTGACCTCATTAACACTATTACTGTTAAAAAACCTGAAGCTCAGAGCGTTAGAGTCGAGAGTGTGGCATGCTGTTCTGCTGTAGTTAATGATGTGGAAATGTAAATCAGGCTGAATTGACCACCCCAGCCTGTGGTGTGGGTCTTAAATTGTTTTATTTAGCATGCCTTACTTGAAGCTATTATTTGAGGATTTAGGATATTTTTCAGCCCAACAGCTAAACCCTAAAAGCTTGAGCAATGTCCAAGCATGATCCAGTTTAAAAAGCGGTACAAAGACATGGTTTTCACAAGGTACAGGGAGGACAAAGGGCTTTAACAATCTGGTGTTTTCATAAATGATAAATGATTTATGTATTTGTTTATTTAATCTAATTCTTTTCTATTTCTTTTCTTTTTTTAATGTAAATACATATGTTTGGGGAGAAAGATTGCTAATTGAGTAGCAGAGAAGGGGTGGGTTTAATAAGCATATGCTTCATCCTGCTCCTTTTCATTGGGTTCACATTATTATTTTTGCTTTGACTATTGTTATTGTTGTTTTGACTATTCTTATTGGATTTGTTTGTTTTCAGTTTACTTTGTTATGTTACTCGCACAGGTTCGAAATAAACTGTAACTGAACTGAACTAAAATGCCTTCTTTTCCTGTGTTTTCTCAGGCTGCTCATTATGGATGTGGCTGCTGGGCTGAAAACGCCTATAATATGAACCCTTACTCTACAGCAGTGAGTACCTCAGGTATACCACGGCAAACTCTTCCCAACCTACTTTGCTGTTGTCTGCATGTGTTTGTGTAACTTTTCGTCTCAGCGTTCATGTTTACAACTAACCTGCCTTTTGTTTTGGACATGATATGAATCAGAAACAGATATTTGATGTGAGCCACTTATTTAGACTCAGTGAGTCAAGCTACAAAAAGCCTGATAATACTTTCCGATGACCTCCAGCCATTCCTGTTGAGTGATTCTCATCAGTCACTTCCTCAGTTGATTGAGTCATCATTCTCCGCTCTTTGTTAGTCAGCTGCATGCCAGGTGCATTGCAAAGCTCTTTGGATTTGCAGTGACATTTGACATAGGACACCTGCTGTAAATATGATGGAGGGAGAACGGCTGGGAGTGCAGAGCAAAGATGGTAAATTTACAAACCTCAAGTACAGTTATGCAGATTCGAGTCATAACATTGCTGGTACAAATTTTGCATGTGAGCCCTACGCGGTAATTAATCATACTAATATGAGGAGCCGTAACCTATTAAAAGTGAATCAAATTAAAACTAAAAACACAATTTTTAAAACTAAATGTATTCATTTAATCTTTAGGCAGATCGCATTGTATCTTATTATCAAAACATCTTTAACTAACAAATATCTACATGTATATTAAATAAAATACCTGTGTAGTAAGTACATAACTTGGATCTTCTGCACTGTCTCTTGTTTCATTTGTCGACAGCTTCTGACACTCACTTCACTACCCCCACCCTCCAACTCTTCCATCCCTCACCCCGCCTCAGACACTTTGTGCCATGGTAATGATTTATAGTTGTCACCTGTCATGTACTACTTGTCATTGTCTCTTTCTTTCTTTCTTTCTTTCTTTCTTTCTTTCTTTCTTTCTCTCTTTCTGCGGTGTCTGCGGTGTCATCTCCAAGATGAGGAGCTGATGGAAGTAGATGGTGGCTATTGCTTCTGTTCAACTGGCAATCTTGCCCGGTTTTCATTGTAATTAAAACGCGGTCGTCACAGTTCAAGGTTCGACAATCTGTCAAACCTTAAAAATTTACGGCAAGAAATCAGAGCTATTTCGAAAGCTCTGGCTCCATCAGATGCATTTATCACATTTATCACACAAATGAATGAATGAAAATAGATATTAAATTATAGTAAGATTGCAGAGACTGCATTAGATAATAAAGTCCACGCAACTCTAAGGATACTCTTAATTAAGGCCGTCATGATGTCAGAAACACACAAACTGGCCTTTTAAAATCTTTGGCTTTACTAAATGTATGTATGTTAGGTCAGTTGTACCTCATCTTTTCCTCAGCCTCGGTGACGAGTGTAACAATGACTAAGGGGAGGATGGAGAAGAGCGAGGATACCCACATACTCAAGGCACTGGGAAAAAAAGCCATTTCTTGCAACTACTGTTGACAAGAACATTGCGGGTTACCTGATTTTAAAAAAGCTTCAGTCTTTACAAGCCTGCATGTAGAGAAACAAGTGCAGCTACCTTCCTGCTTCCACTCATCCTCTGCTGTCAGCACACGCAGGAGCAGGTAGGGTCATCTCCTGAAGCGCTGGCTTTTATCTAATACGGAGAGTCAACTGGACAAAGACGTTCTTCCCTTCAGGACCAATCCGCCATCTCAAAAAACTAGTTGCATTCTTCTTGAACATATTTATACAATGTATACAACCATGCCTCAGTGTTTCCAAAAACGAGTGTGTGCCTCTTTTTAGCTAGAAGCAACAATGCTGGTTTTGCGCTGTACGGTTTTGAATGTGAGGTAGAGGGGCTATATTACTGCTTTAAGATGTGTAGACATCTGCGACATAGCTTCTGGGGAACATTAAAACCTTTTGATGTGGATCTGTAGCCTAATGCATCTCAGTTCAGACGGGTTGATTTGATCAGACAGGCTGAAGCTTGAGTCACATGTACTTGGACCAGTGAGATAGCCAACATTTTGCACCGCTGAAGCTTGTCTGAATATATGATCATCAGCAATCAGGGAGAAATTTAGGACAGTTTAACAACAAAAATGATTATGCTGACCCTATTATTTTATATAAACAATTCTCAAAACTTTGTGCTGTGATCATAACCACAGTTCTGAAAGGCCGTAAATAGCATAAGCTATCTAGAAGGCTCATAAAAATAAATACCTTTGTCTGGCAATTCAGAAATACACTGAAAAAAAGGAAGCAAATCCATTTTATAGATAACGTGAAGCATCCCCGTGGTTTTTATTACTTTATTTACTGCTGTAACTATGTTCTGTGCATTTGTATCTATGATCACACACAACATGCTGGTCTGCTATTAAAGGTCTGTCACTTACATCACTTAAAGGTGATAAGTACTATTTCTACTGATCTGTTGGGAACGTTAAAAAAAGCAGTACCGCTACGTTGGTAATAGTTTACTGGTCATCTATTATCTCAGTAGATGTTTGCTCTCTATGTATTTTCACCTCATCCTGTTTTCCTATATTGTGGCTTCGCCTTTGATGTGAGCTGAAAAAAAAAACAAAAAAACAAAAAGGTTTCCGTATGGGTATGGAGCACATAATGTGTGTTCCAGTACAGCACCTGTTTTTAATTTCCTAACATGAAAGGCATTCCCATCAAAAGAAAACAGTCATTTTCATTCTGACACAAGGAGTATGATCCTCACCCTATATGTCACTCCTTCTTCCCTTCACCTGACCTGATCACCACTTCGTCCACCCTCCCTCGCACCCCCCCTCCCCTCCAGTCTGTTGTGTAACACGCAGCTCATGTGGCTCTTGGTTTAGTGTGCGCGGACTGCTTCGCCTGGCCTTTACTTTGCTGTGGCTAGTGAGAGAACAGCTCACAAACTCCTCTGTTTACTCTCGCTGATGTTGGCTGTCACATTCTGTGTCTGCATTTCTTGGCTTCTTTTCTTTTTTTCTTTTTCTTTTTTTTTTTTTTTTTTTTTTTTTACATTTCTCTTCTGTTATGTTGATGCTTTAAGTCTGGGCTCTTCTCGCTGCAGTTCCGCTTCAACTGTGTTTGTGCTGCCATAATACCCAGGTCCCCTGGGACAGAGCGGTTTATAGTAAACATATTACAAAAAGGCACAGTACCTGGCCAATCCAACGTTCTGCTCTCGTTAAGAAAGAACTTCAAATTGCTCCAGGCATCTGGGCTCCACAGTTACCGACCTGCATTCAGTTTTGTTGTAGTTACCTGATATTTTATAGGGCCTTCATTTGTGTTTACAGAAACAACAAGGCTATATTCTTCAGTCTTTATGAGTTTTCACAGGAGCTTTTGCCAGATGTGTTTTGTTTTCACTTTTAGATTTCTTGTCTTCTCCTGAATACGGGCAGACTTTACATTTGAAAAAGATCTTTGTAATGCTTTCAATATCTGTCCTTTTCTTATCAACCTCATGGTATTGGTTGTAATGTCAGTCTTTCCAGCAGTACGTAGCATATTATCTAAGATATAAAAAGGCACACCTGCTATTTTGTGATTTAGAGGTGGTTAAGGGTAAAGTGAGACATTTGTACAGACTGCCCATGTTTTTTTATGGTTCCCTGTTTGCTTAAACGCTTAACAGAATGCTTTGTTTCTCTCCCTGGACTTTTCTATATACCACGTGCCACATTACTAAAGAGCTTCAGACACATTCAGGTGCTAATTGAAGCCAACTGGATCACACTCTGACTTCTATGATTTTTATTTGACTTAATTCAGAGTATTCGGCTTTAGCGTGAATAAAACGTTCACGCACACCTTTTAACACACAACTGAACTGTTTTTGTTCTGTGGACTGTGTTTCCAGTCTTGACTCCCCGCTGTCAGTCAGTGGTCTAATAAAAATAGTTTCTCCTTGTTTACTTCCCCATTTGAATAAATAATATTCTTAGCATTTGGCCATTTAAACTCATGGTTCTAAAAATACACATTATTGAACATGTCATTTAAAACCTATTAACATAAAAGTGATTCATAAATGTGTGATGGTGAAACATGGTGCAAGTATTTAAGCACACGCTGCATTTACACAGAGAGCCAGCTAGAGGACGGAGAACGGCAGAGAGTTTACAGAAGTGGAATTAATACTGGGTGGTTGCTGTTTCAAATTCCCAGACCAGCTGGGAATCTGGGCAGGGGAAACTGAATGAGAAACACAAACCCTTCCTTCACCAATTACTGTCATTGTGCCCTTGAGCAAGGCAGCTGTTCTTGGCAGCCCCTAGGTGCTGTCATCTTTACCTGAAATATTGAAGCTTAAAGTTGTTAAAATGGCAATGTAGCACTAAATCTTTTGTACGTGCTGAAAAGGCGAATCCTGTAATTTTGCAATATTTTCCATTGCATAACTTCATAACCAGATATATTGGAAAAATGTGATTCTTAACAAGTTTTGAATATCAAAGCATAGTATTACGAAGGGTAATCAAGAAATACTCCTCATACTGATCTCTTTAAAATTCACTTAAACATCAAGATGTGAAATATCAAGATGTGATCAATACCATACGCATCTGATTACGTTTTCAAAGTCTGAACCTTTTAATGTGCGTTGGATTCTTGGGCGTAAGGGATAAGCGCTGCATATCTTATGCAGTTCTGATTGAAGACATACATTCTTGCAACAAAGAAATGAATTCACAGTTCAGCTGCGTCTGTGTGTCTTTTGCCAGGCTGTGGAGAGCATCTGATTCGCACCATGCTGGCACGGGAATGCTCTGCTGCCATGCAGTCTGAAGATGCCCACCAAGCGCTGCTGGAGGCTATGCAAAACAAGTTCATCAGTGAGTCAGCCACATGCAGTCTGATTCCCACTCTACACACACACACACAGATTTGTTTGCCAAAAACGTGTTTGCAAGAAACACAATTATGCACGAATAGAATTAAACTAACAAACAGATGTTGCATAACCTAAGGAATGAGCTAACAACTGGAAACATTGGAAATAATAGAATCAGAACAGACAGCTTTTTGATTTATGCATCATTTTCACTGTTTAAACAGGGCCTTCAAATGTTCCACACATCATTGCTGACAGCCACAGACAATTTTGGAGGACATAATTGTTTTGTTGAAAGTTCATGTGAAGATGTAATTTTTTTTTTTGCCGTATTCTCAGAAGTGGTCACTTTTAGAATGTCTTGTTAACTGTGTTTGCTGGGCCTATGAGTGACCACTGGGACAGCTCAGGAAGAAAGAACATGTGGAAACATCTGGTGGTTTTTGCCTCGTTTTGGCCTCCTTTTTCGGCTTTGTCATGGACATCTGTAACACCGAGATGTTTCTCCGCGCCGGGTCAAGTCCATTTGAAGTTAATTCTTCTGTTGTTTCCTTTCAAGATGCACGTTAAGTTATACAAAGCTCCATAAACACTGCCTTAGCGAGAGCAATGATGGCAGTGTCTGTGATGTGGGGTCCTCCTCTCAACTTCTATGGTACACGTGCTTTAAATAGAACATCTTTAACGACAATACCTCATGGTAAAGACACACCTGTCAGACGCACACAAATAGCTTAATCCCATTCATTTAATCTTCTTTTATTGTAATTGGTGAAATAATAGTGGACCTGAAAGCAATAATCGAACATGCAAAGATGTCAAGTTATTATGGGACGTTTAAGAGCCTTTTTAAAATGCACAACAAATACTGGGGACTTTGTGTGAGTGTTGTCCAAACTAGACTGAAAAAAAAAAGTGTTTTATAGAGTGAAGGCAACATTACAACACGGAACCAAAATTGCTGTGAAATTCAACAAAGAAACAATGGCATGCAGACGCAACAATATTTTCATCAAATGCACTGTTTTTGCTTTTACTCGTCGCCGTGTCGAGACATTTCAAGGCATGCTGCTGTAGCTGTTTATAGTTTGTTCTTTTTCAAACGGAGCCTTTTCTCCCCCTTTATTGCCCCACGCTAATCAGCCAATCCAAGTTTTTTTTTTTTTTTTTTTTGTATACACAACACCTCATTCAGAGTTTGCCTCGTTTGAAGTTTAGTCAAGGAGCAAGAGGTTCTCATATCGCACAATAGGTTTTTCTGTTTGTTTTTTTTTCAAAGCAGGGCTTAGAGGTCTTTGAGAGTGATGTAGCTGGATGTTTCGTTTTTAAGCGAAATATTATGTTACAGGAGTGTGTAGAGTGTGGGGAGTTAAAAGTGACACTACCTGTCATTAACCTATTATGCGCTAAAAACCTGCCCATACAGATGGAGTGAAGTATTTTTTTTATTGAACAGTCTGCGAAATAAAATAAATACATCACGACAGAATAATTGCTTTCAGTTGTTTAACTTGGCCAGGAAGGCAAACAAGCGATTTTTTTTCTCATAGATCATTGTAGCTGATTAAAAGTGCTGTGTTTTGTCTGGTCTTTTCATGTGTTATCTTTGGTCCGATGCGTCGGGGTGGAGAACTAAAAGCATAAAAGGGACTTTATTTACTGAGGAAACACTTGTCATTTTTTTTTACCATGTTTATGCTGCTTTTAGTCATCTTAATTGTGGTGTTTTCTTTCTATGTCCAGGCTCACCCTTTCTGTCCAGTGAAGATCGTGTTTTGGGTGGAGTAATTGTCTTGCGCTGCTGCAGATGTGTGGAAGCTCCGCCATCTCAAAATATTCAGGGTATACTGGGTAAGCCGTGAATGATCTCAAGCCCGATCATACTCAAACCTTCACGCCGCAGCTTACGGTAGACAAAGATTTGGCTGTTAATATTGAAAACTCCATCGTCAGATTAATGTGGCAGAGGATGGGGAGGAGGAGCTGTGGCTTTCCAAGCGGGTGGTCTGTGTTTTAACTTGCACAATCAGGCTCTGGTTTCACACCCTTCATCTCCGATTCAAACACAGACCTCCCACTATGGAATCAACAGCTAATCTTCAGACAAGTGGAGGTCCTCTAAATACTGCCAAGTTTTGTTGATTGTATTGGTGGGTCTGGTTTTTCTACCTGGAGCTTCTGGGAATGATCCGTCCTTTCGCAAAAGGAATTTGACTTAATCAGAAATCTGTCCAAAGTTGAGGCCATAGGATTAACTACTGGGTTAATGTTGCCCTTTGCCCTTTGTGTTAATTTTAACATGCTGTGTGTGTATCAACCCCGCATTTTTAAAGAAACCAGAAGATTCAAGTTCACTGACAAAACAGAGCAGATGTTTCTGCGGTGTACAAGATCCTGATGTCAAATGTCAAATAACCATGATGGCAAATGACTATTATGTCCTCTTGAATAATAAAATATTCCAAAGTATCACTTACTCAGTGATGTACAGGCCTCTGTTTGATGTTGCTTATGAACCGTAGCGCTCTGTGCTGATTTACAAGAATAAACAGCATGTCGACCACATCCTTTGGTTGCTGTAATTGAGTTACTACTCAAACTCACGAGTTCTGCCTCCCTCTGCATTTATGTCACAACTGCAGGTGATATATCTTCATGATAGTGGGCATGCTCAGAGTTGACTGCAGTTTAGCGCACCGAGTCAGCTGACAAATTTTCTTCCTGTGACAGCTGGAAACATGCTTGATCTCTGTTGATTTTGTGAATTTGAACTTTAGTTTCGTAACAATCTGTTCTCTCCCACACCTTCACTCTGTCCCCATGCCTTTTTATTTACAGTATTATATTTATCGTAATGTATATTTATCATGATTTCTCTCATGTGTTTGGTTTGTTGTTTTCACAGTGGAGTTCCTATGGAGTCACACCACGGAGAGCATGTGTGTTGGCTACATGTCTGCCCAAGATAGCAAAGCAAAGGTGAGCTTCCCACTTAGCTTGACAAGCAAAATGTCTCACAGTGAGTATGAAAAGACTGGGAGGAAATTTGGGTGACTGCTGAGCACAATATCAAACAGGGAGTTTAGTTTAATGATCCGATGCAGCAGTTCAGATCACACAAAACAGGACATGTAACATGTAGCATGAAAGTGGTCATGAAAGGAATTCATGTAATCCAGCTATTGTTTATTTATTTATTTATTTATTTAAAATCCAGTTTGTGGTAACTGTTGAACTCTATTTGGTTCATAGCACAAGTCACATTTCATGTGGATATGAGAAATAATCCAGGCTGACGTGTTGTACCTAGGGAAAATGGTGAATGGACTATCGTTGTATAGCGCCTTTCTAATCTTCCAACCACTCAAGGTGCTCTTACACTCCACATCACATTCACCCATTCATACACCAGCAGCCAGACAGCACTGGCCGTGATGCAAGATCTTCTGATTGGTGGACGACCTGCTCTACCTCCTGAGCCAAAGCTGCGGCATTTGGGTTACGACTCATTCTTTATTCACCCGTTCCTTCCCCAGATTTAGATGGCTGTCGTTTCCTTTTTCACTTGTGTGTTCACTTGTACACTATGACCTGGAGGGAGTAGAGACAAGTGGCTCCCATCATACACAGGGTGTAGCTGCTGCCTTTCATCTGCCAGCGATGGGCTTTACTGAGAAGTTGCCACGCGCAGGCTCATGCTATCTTCACCAGATCCCACCCCTCATTCCAAGCCAGAAGGAGTTGATTGTGTGTAGTGACAAGTACATAATCCCACACTGACTTTGCTCATGCTAACACTGAAGGTTTTTGTGTCATTGGTAGAACAAAACCAAACCACAGGTCCCTGTGGTCCTCGTGTGTTGTTTGGTATGTACTCTGCTGGTGACCTTGGTTTTTGTATTATGGGACATTATATTTACAATTTTGCACACAATGGATGACTATATCATGAAAGTTTGAGGTTGTCCTCCTCCTAAGTACATAAATTGTGTTACTTAAATCGGTCAGTGTGGCAATGGAGTCTCAGCTCAGACTGATTTGTTTGGCTAATGTATCTCTGTCACTCTGAATAAAGAGAGGGCACTGTTGTTCAAGCCTTGGTTCATATTTCAAAGTGTTTGCCCTCTGTCCCGCCTCCCTGCCCCCTCACCCTTCCCTTTCCCCCGTCTCTCTTGGTCTATCTCCCTCGTCACTCCCCCTTTCTGGCCCTACCTGGTCCTAAAGTACCATAAAGTTTACTGAAAGTCATGCACCACTGGGGATATCAGTATCAATCTGCATATTTGTTAGATGTGCTCTGTGTATTGGGCTTTGAGGTGGAATGTGAGCATGCAAGCTCCCCTTTCACGCCTGTGCCAACGTAAAGAGGTGAGCAGAACACAGTGAACTGTGTGCTTTTCAGGGGTGTTTTCAGTCTCCAAACATTTCTTTTGTTTGTAAGTTTATTTCATTGACGTTGTGTATTTATAGTTGGAGGTTTAGCAGGCATCAGCGTATTGGTATTCCTGGTGGCATGTGTTTATAGTAGGCACAAGACTATTTCTCCAAAATGTCCCTACTGCTACTTTTCTGAGAAATCTATTGCCTTCAGTGAGCCTCGCTGTCAACATGCAACATCATTTATGACTGACACAGAAGCAGAGCAGTATCTATGTGCTATCAATTGAAAAAAAATTGCAGTTGCAGATGGGACATGCTACATTTAACATCCGGTGACTCTAGATAATACAGTAGAAGAGATTTTGGTTGACAGTATCTGGACAGTGTGGTCTGACAAGCTAGTCTATAGCACAGACTTTGAAGTATAGTGCATTAAGAACTGAGGAGGAGCACAGCAGCAGCACAGTCTTAAAATTTCAACTGCAGAAACTTCCTCAATCTGGGTAGAATAGAAACATTAAAATCGATTGTGGTCCCCCAGCATCACTTCATTAATGTATGCGTGCAAAATGTTCTTCAATAAGAAATGATGTGTTCAGTGGTGCAGATCCAAGAATATCATCTGTCAGTAGTGGTTTCTGGATCTCTTGGGAAATGGTATCCACTTCCTCTCCACGTGGTACTGGTGACACAGTGATATTGGAGAGTGCAACCAAGAACGCAGCTGCTCCACCAAAACCTCACTCCGCTCTACTGAGCAGCTAGCTGTGGGGCCGAGGCTATGAAACTCCCATGTGCCTTCGTGGCTCTCACCATGTGCATACCAGAGAAGCCGTTTGTTCAGTCCTTCATGGCTCCGCATCAGGCACGGAGCTACCCACCATCTCACTGCGAACATATTGTGCATTGAGTGGGATGCCATACAGAGCATCTGTCTTCTCTCCATCTGGTGAAATCCAGAAAGCCAGAGTTGAGGACCTTTTTTAAACCCAGTCCAAAAAGTGGTCTGTAAGTCCATGGCCTTGATGGCAGACATCAAAACTGTGTGGACTTTTTGCCTCATTGACCGAGAAGAAAGAAATTGCAGAAGTGCACAATGTTCTGTTAATATTAGTGCTAACTTCAGTCCAGATCATTGTCATCTACACCATAGCAGTGGGAGCAATGCTGATGAGGGTCGACCAAGCGGCACCAGGACAGACCGTATATAACAGAATTTTCCAGCAAAAGACTTATCATAAATACACACTGAAGAAAACTCGATAAGAACTAGTGTTCCTAATGCACTTAAAATATGTTCCATAAATAATTCACCCTGATTTAAGAACTTACAAATTTTCGGTTGACTGAGTTGCCGAGATTGCATATAGAGCCAGAGCCGCTCACAGCCTCAGCTGCTATTCTACAGACATTCCTCCCATTCCTATTAGCATCCCACTGGGCGTTTCTAACCAGCCAGTCAGAGTCCATCTTCCACTGTTTTTCTGTGATAAGAACATCAAAGGGCTGATACACAGTAGCAGGAATATTTAGGACAGAGGTCAGACTAGATTTATATTGCAGCGAGTCGACCTCTCGTTCAGTGTTTTACTTCTCAGATTTGTATGTATATATTTTATCTGACAAATGGCAGCTTCATAGCCCAGGAGAACATTGAAACATGCGCTAGCTCAGCCCGAAATGTGTTGGATGTCAGAGCAGTTTTTCAGACACTGTACTGGCAGCTTCTCTGTTTTTTCTTACTTTTCAATCAGATGTTGTTTCTGGGGAAAGTTGAGTCTGTATCCTAATCCTTTTGACATTAGTCTGTAAAACAGCTATAAAGCAGCAGCGCTGTAGACGCAGAGCATCTGGTTTCATTCAGACGCTCACCTGTGTTTGCACTGGATAGGACATCAGAACATCAAGCCATGTTTCACAGAGCTGCACAAAGCTGCACGGACAGGCCGGTGGCGGCACTTCTGAAACAGTTAGACTATTGTTTTATTGTTTTCCATGATTGGACAGATGAAAGAGACGTGTAGGATACAGCACCACCACCATGGCTCAGTTCCCTCCTCCTGGACATCATTACCACTATAAAGCTTTCGCTGCTCAAATTGTGTAAGGCCAAAGAAAATCAAATGGCATGCTATTCAGGCCTCCTGGTTATTGTCTGCTTTGTATATTACACAACAAATGTCTTTTATTATAGTACATTTTGTTTTTATTATCCATCTCGCGTGGAGAATAAATAGCATATGATTGTTTTTTTGTTATATATATGTATTTTTTTTTATTTTAAAAGGCAAGAATGTGAAAACCACAACACAAAAACAGCGGCACAGTCATAGAGCTAAATTTATCCTTTGGCTTACACTGTGGTGTTAATGTGTGGCTTCTCAAGCTCCTAAACACATTCATATCACCAAAGAATGTTGTTTTCCTCCGACAGATACAATGGAACTGTGTTTTTCACGTTATGTTTTGACTCAGCCGTAGTCCTGTCATGTGGTCACTTCAGTCACTGGGTATCATGCTGACAACAGGCTCACTGTAGGTTTGCGTGTCTTCATTTTTTTGTCCCCCCCCCCAATCTATCCCAGCTATCATGTAATTCTACTTTTGTTTGCTTCTCTTTCAACCCCACTGACTTTATAATTAGTTTACGCTGCTTCTGTAAACATGGATTCAACCACAAGGATTCATTGAAGAAGAAAATTGGGACTCTAAATTGTAGTTATCATAGGGTACACTGTGAAGGAGGGGTTGAAATGGATATCACTGCGGGTAATGATAACAATTTGGCCACCGTTTATCCATTTAAAGAGCCAAAAAGATGCCTTGCAAGTAACTTTGTCCTTATTAGGACTAACACAACAAGATTTCAGTCAAAGTACTTTGGCCTGCTCAGTATTGTATTGCCAATGGCAGTGAGCTGACTCACCAAATGATTTAAAAGCTCTTCTTCCTGTGAATCAGATATCTTCAGACTAATAATCAAAACATAAAAGCAGCGCTATAATAAAGGTTGGCACGACATAATAAACACAAAAAAATGTGCGAATGCAAATTTGTTATTTAGGCTACAGCTTTGTTTGTCTGATCTTTAACAGCGTTGATGTCCCAGAAGTGTTGAGACATCTGTTGCGTGGCTTCTGAGCCCATCTGTGTCACTGTAACCTGGACTTACAAAGTAGCGCTGTAGCACTAGCGTAGCAAGCGATGGTCTTAGCACTGCGGTGATACAATTAGTCACTTGTTTGCTTTATTAAGCCTTTTACTCTTCCAGCTTTACTCACTCGGGTCTTCCATTCTGTCAGACTGAAACACTGAAACTGAAACTTCATCATACGGCGCAGGGTTGCAGGTGGGGTGAGGGTCAGGGCACATTGGTGTCACTGTCAGACACTTTTTTTTTATTACAAAATACATGAAGTCATACGGCTAGCCACTAATTGTGCCCAGTAGTGTGTTTTCAGCTGTGTGCTCAATGTGGTAGGAATTTAAAAGAACATTGCAAAGCTCTTTGCCTCAGACATGAAAACATCAAAAGGAAAAACATTTAGCATGTCACCATTAGCTGATTATGAGTCATCTATGGACCGTCATTCAAAACAGTTTAAACAAGGCCTCTCTTTAACCTCATCTTTAGAAGATGAAGGGGAGAAGATGAACCCAGAGAGGGGTCCTGGAGGCATAATAGCCCCTGAGAGTGTTGCCATGTGTGCATGGCCTTGTCTGGCTGTTGTCCCATTGTAGTGACAGTTGCCCTCGGGGTGCCAGGGGCCATAGTCCAAGCCTACACAAAAAGAAGTCCAGTAAAGATGAAGGCTCCTGTGACTGGAGGAGTGATGTCAGGCCAGTTCAGTGGCCTGGTCAATAAGTGGACGGACTCTCTTTCCCCCCGAGGCTGGAGCTAGTGTTACCCTCTGTGGAGAGACAGAGAGAGGAAGCCGTTATTGGTCAGCCACCTTTGATCCCCTGGTTGAAGTATCACTCCTGTCTTCACAGCTGTGTTTGCCCCTTCCCTCCTCCTCTGCGCCTCTGCCCAAACACAAAACACCAACAGTCTGTTTCCTTTATCCACTTACTCTCTATAAATACTCACATGACCTCTTCGGACTTCAGGGGTACATGTTCGTGATGCAACAGCAGCAGTCCTGTTTGTTCTTGAACACTTATATTGCCGGTCGCAATATTTTTTGTGATTTGGCACTCCCAGTTTCACAGCTGTACACGTGGATTTGTTGCAGTTGCATGACTTATGATTCACAATTAGCAAGACAACAACTTTGCTAACAGCCAACCATGAACCAAGAGCAACAAATATTACTTACTAGTCCAACAGCAAGAAGCCCAGCTCGGCACTTGGCTCTCACTAAAGACTTAAAGCCAGTCCCAGATTTACTCTCATTTGACAGCTTCCTCTCTGCCATGCTTGGCCTCCGTTGTGTTGCTAGTCTTGATCCTAGAGTCTCTGGGTGAGGTCCTGGAGAGAGGACTTTACCATGGGCAAATGGACTGTGCGTTACACCATGTTTGAACATAAGGTTGTACAAACGTAGGTTAGCTCCTGAACTTTAATATCAGAACTGGAAAGTTTAAAGACCCCAGCAAACACACACAAGAATGGTGGTCCTAAAAAAAAAAAAAGGCAGGTGCATTGTGGGTTTGGAAAATGAGCCCTTGATCTCTGGTTATGCATTTAACCCTCAGCTTTGCACTAACTGAACTGTTATAAAGCCGTTCTGTTAATGCAGCAACCTACAAGTCACATTTTTCTATGTATACAGTAGTAGTGTAGGCACTGTTTAGCTGACATCAGCAGTGTGGCAAAAAAAACACGGCGTCCTTGTCCATTTCAGTGAGACAATTATGTTGGATACGGCGAGGCTCCCAGTGCAGGGTCCTGTAGTGAAAAAATGCTAAACCTGGCTCAACGTCCCTGGTGCAGTACTTTGAATCTAATTCATACCTTCATCTTTTCTTGTTTGCTCCTCTTCCAGTGTGAAAACCAGACATTTTACAGGAATCCAAGACATCAACACCTTGTTAACATTTCCCATTCCCTGTGTAGCTCTTCCTCAGTGTGTATATCTTTCCATGGATGTTTTTTTTTTTTTTTTTTCACCGTGTGTGCTTGTGTCTTCTTTTGTTGCCTGCAGACACACATATCCAGATTACCGCCTGGGACTGTTCCTGGACAATGTTTGGCCATTGAGGGAGGTGTGTGCCGACTGATGAGTGTGGTGGAGTGAGCCACATTCATCCTCCATCTGGGCTTCTTCAGCAATACTCCAATACAAACCCTTCCACACACACACACACACGCACACACACCACTCTCACGTCCCCACCACCTTTGTGATGCCAGAAGTAATAAGCTTTAGCTGTTTTAACAGGTGGCCCGGAAGGAGGGAGGGGTGTTAGTTTCTACTTAGTGCACTTACAGGACTTCCCTTTGCCACTGTCTGCCTCCAGCATGTACTCTATGCCAATTTACCCCCCAAGCTCTCCAGTGTCACCTGGATTAGACTTGATGCACCATTGCCTTGATGTACCTTCTTTGTTACTCTTTTCCAACTAAAAGTGGCGTCCTTCCTTTTGTATATAAGCTATGATTTAGGAAAACAGGGTGGATGTTGATGTCGTTTTGTATCGCTGAACAGATGTGACTATTTTCAAACGTTTAAGGAAAATTTCAAATGCAAGACCTTATTTTGTTCTTAAAACACTTTTGGAGTTTCAAAAGATGTCAGATTGCACCTTGTGGAATGCCTGCTACTCAAGATAGATGTCACGAACGACGCATTTATAGCTGTGAGAGTTGAACAGTGGTGACAAAAGCTAACCCGTACAGACCAACTTCCACGTACTCGCACACACATCTTGTTATTAATCCTCCAGCATACTGTATAATGTAGCATAACTTGCATCGTAGATGCTGATGAATTTTATAACCATTTCAGCCATAGAACGCTTTGCTTTGATCGTCTTAAAATGTGAACACATAGCTATTGCATGTATAAAATCTACAGTAAGCCACTTTCTGTTCTCTGTAGAGTTGATCAAGAAGCAGGAAGCTATGCACTTCCAGAGCGATGCTGATACGTATATAGTGCTCAGGTAGCAGCATTTGACCCCACCGCCAAACATGACTGTTAGTCCTCATTTAAAAAAAAAGAAAAGAAAAGAAAAAAAAATCACAATTTATATTTCTATAGTCACATTGACAGAGACATGTATTTTCTTGCTAAAAAATGACAGCTAAAAACTCATTTGTATGCATCAAGCCCATGAAATGGTGCTGTTGAAAATCGTACTTGAAAGGAGTTTAAATTGATGCTTCTGTTGGGGTAATCAGTTTCTCTGGTTTTGCTGTTTCACTCAGTTACTACTAAGAATTCCAGCCTCAACAAAAGAGCTTGTTTATTCTTTACTTGAAAATGCATCTAATATAAAATGGTATAAGCTATTGAAATGGTAATATGTGCACAGCTCTCCACAGTGCTCAAAAAGTAAATAAAATCTATGTTGCTACATTTCTGTGTCTATCTTTAGTCTGTTCAACTCCATGACATGAGCCATATTCTTCCAACTGTGCCTTTTTTTTTTTTTTTTCCAAGAAAACATACATTGCTTTGATGAGAGCAGTTTGTTTAAGCCCTAACAGACAGCATAAATATCATAATCTGAACTGTGGACTGCCAAAAATGTATAGTCTGGGAATAAATTACATGCTGCACAGTAAGTGGAGTGGGAAAAGAATTCTGCAGGAGGACTTGTTAGCACGCTGAGACGTTTCAACATGAGAGAGGAAAGAGGGTAAATATTGAAGTCTGCGTTTGTCGAGGAACCTCCATGACTATTAAAAATGTGTGCCGAGCGTCCCTCCCACGCACGCACACACACACACACAGACAAGATGTTCTTTTCCTAAGCCAGTTTTTTTTTTGACATTTCAGCTTTTTTTCACATTTAAAAAAAGTGTGGATTACGTGACCAAAATTTTCCATTCTTCAGCATTTCTCAA
This sequence comes from Protonibea diacanthus, assembly GCA_028641955.1. Lineage (NCBI taxonomy): Eukaryota > Metazoa > Chordata > Actinopteri > Sciaenidae > Protonibea > Protonibea diacanthus. The sequence goes on from CM053989.1 coordinate 16,712,484, forward strand.
AAATATTTATTTTTTATTGAGAGTTGTTTTGATTTCTTATAAATCTACTTTTCTAAAGCTCTTATTAGAGAGGGCATTTATTTATGTCGGTTGTATCAGTCTCTCTAGGGTAAGTCCAACTGTTGGTTCTGGATCGCGGCCACTGTAGTGTCTGAGGGGAATGTGCAATAGAGATGTTGAAGAGGATAAATATATTCACCGTTTGAAGAGAGAGATGCCTTCCTGTCAGTACATCATGACCACATATTGATGATATCCAGCCGGTATGCCTCTCAGGTGTAAGGTGTCACAGTCTTTTGACGTCACTAACGTGCAAAATGTATTTGACAGGTCAGGGGGAGCTACAGAAGGTTGGTCGGGGAGGTGCTGTGCATGTTTGTTTTTGTTCCACAGCCTCCTGACCCCAGTTTGATCTTGAAGGTCCATCTAAAAAGGAGATGTTTGTTACCTTGCCCCTCACCCGCGCTCACACCATTCTCCGTCAGCTTGATCATGTGTTATTACGGAGCGCACTCTTTTCATCAGAGCTAATCTGTGTTGCCGGGAGACCCTCAACCCTATTCAGCATAGGACGTTCCCCTTCAAACATCATCCCTCTCTGTCCTGGATCCCCTTAGCTTTGAAAAAGGATCCTGGGTCTTTAAAAAGTGGACGGGGTCCTGAGCCATTCAAGGTGTATCCAATGCCTCGCGCTCAGCAAGGCTCTTAAATGCAAAACAGACGGTGGAGCAAATAAAGATCAAAGGCAGCAGCCTTGCCCGCCTGGCCTGCTGTCCTCACATGCCAGGCGGTGCTGTCACAGTGAATCACGGCCATGCAGCTTCTGTGCTCATACTGACCACCCCCACCCCCACCCCTTTCCCTCTGCACCTAAGGGCCATCAAGCCCCTCGACACCGTTACAGCCCCTCTGTGCCAGTGTCTTGCATCAACACTCACACACAGGGTTAAAACCAGAGAGCGTATGTGTCTGTCTTTGTCCAATACCAAGCCAGAGCTGACCCTCAGGATTCAGACGAGCCAGACTTCTCTCACCTTTATAGACATCAGCATCCTCTTATCAAGTTCGCAATTGGCACACTGAGCCAAACAGGTTGAACATTTCTGTCCAGGCCTCTCAGCACACGGTGCATAATTTGACCGTACCTTACCATATTTCTCGTAAAGAAATGATCTTGAGTGTGTGCACAGTGACTCAAAATGGATATTTGCAATGACCCAGAAGATTTTTAAATAATGTCTGCCTCTTGAAGGGGCAATTTCTTCTGCTAGCATGTGATGCTAGCAGAGCGTATAAAGCGTGGTGGTATACTAGTCATAAGTTTAGCTCAATGAAAAGCATGACTGAATATAATAACTCTTTTATTAGGGGGCAAAGCAGGTTTTTCTTCTCGGCTTTGTGTGTGTGTGTGTGTGTGTGTGTGACTTTATGAGCTGTTGCCTGTTATTTTAGCTTTGGTTTGAATGGGTACAGAAGACATGAGCCAGGGGGCAGGTGCCACTCAAGCCGCTACGCCCAACCAAGGAGGAGATGTTAACTGCACGGTGATACTACACGTCCGAGTGAATTAGAGCATCTAGTTATGTGCCATTGTTCTGCCATAGATGGTGTGGCTGCAGATCCCTGCAGCAGGGGTTAAGTAAGGCACACTGCCCCGTCAGATGCTCCACAGCTACTTGACCTGTTTGTTCAGCTGTACAGCCAGGCACATGTTTTTCCCCCCACCACCCCTACCCCCCCAATCCTCCTGCTCTGACTTACTGTGCCTATGGAAGGGAGAGTGCCAGCGGCCCCACCCCTGTTTTGCCGGTACGACATTGGGGGTGACGGTTGAGAGGGAGTGGCTAGATAAGCAACCTCCTGGTTCAGGTCAGCTATTCCAGATTAGAAGACCAAAGAAAAAACCTTTTAATTAGGTTTGCCATGCCGTTAGGGCTCTGCGGTATTGCGGCCCAGACACTTCCTGCATTGTGCTACACCACCCATAAAGTAGCAGAGCAGAGGGAGTGGGTGCAAGAAAGTGAAGGAGGGAGGCTAAAAATGGTTCTGCCACATGTGCACCACGCCACAAAACAAAGAGATGCCTGATTGCCACCATTCACCGCCGTTATTTACCTACTAGAAGCCGTGCCGCTGTGAGCTCAGGCATGGACAACAAACCGCCTAGACTTATTTTAATGAGAAATATTTCTAGAGTAAAGTGTTGGAGAGCAACTGAGCTTTCTCTTCATTTATTACATTAACCCATCCAAGTTTCCACTGCCTTCTTTCTTCTTTTTAATTCCTCTTGTTTTCTTATTCCCACAGTTAGGTCTTTTGTGGAGATCTGAGAAATCCCAGAGCCAGCCCTGTCAAACTTAGTCTAAAACAGTGTAAGTACGTTGTACATAATTTCCTTCTCATAACAAAAATAGAGGCAAAATACCAACAATCATATCTTGGTGATGCTTAATGAGCCCTTTCGGATCCTTGACAATATACCACTAATATGGTGCTTTGCATCCTTTGAAACATACCAGAGTAGAGTCCTGGAAATAGCAACACAAAAGCGAGGCCTCACTGACGCCCCACGGCCAGTGCAACGCAAGTTTTTTTTTTTTTTGTTTTTTTTTATGTCCTCTCTTTACTCGCTGGTCTCATGCTATGTCTCATGTCTGCCCTCTCATCCATTTTCACACCAATTTTGCTCAGCCTCTAAATCTTTGGATCTGTATTCCTACCTGCGCCTCGGCACAGGAATCAAGTTGTGCTTGTGTTTGTAGGGGAGGGGGGGGGAGAAATGAGAGATGAAAAGTGAGGAGGGTGCACGAGTAATTGCCTGCTCTCGAGACACGTGGAGCCTGTCTGGAGAAGAGATACTGGGGGTGGAGAGGGGGATTGACGGGAGGGGTGGGGTGGGGTGGAGGCATGTCATCAATTTCAGCTCAGCCCTAATGTCTTGAAATAAAGACGAACACCTCACTTTGATCTTCATGGCCTGTTCTGGAGACGGTCTACTAAGATAACGATCCATGCCGGTTACTGTAATCTTAGCCTTTTACTCAAGAGAGGGACAGAAGGCTTTAAAAGGGAGGTTTACACACTATGGAAGTGATAGTCCAGAGGGAGAAGAACATCTAGAGTTTAAAAGAATCTGTGATTTACAGCGAATATTTGAGAGGGTGGGTTGTTGATAAAAGGCTGTGTTTGGGATAAATGGGTCGATGGACGTGTGTGGAGGAATTTTGTATGAATAGTGAAGCGACTAGGCAGTTGCAAGTAGCGCCTCAGGGGTGTGGAACGTGCTGGGGCCTGCTGCATTATAAAGACAAGCCCTGCACCCGGCCAGCTGTGCCATACACAAGACTGCAGGAATGAAAGCACCATGAATGGCTTTCTCTGTGTGACAATGACTGCAGCACTCGGCGGAGAGGGAATGGTCAGAGGTTCTTGCTATGGACGGGCAGCATTGAGTGTGTGTGTGTTTGCGCGTGTGAGTGCGTGCGTGCGTGAGTGTGAATACGTGTGTACACTGAGAAATTACTCAGGAATGTGAGGATGCATGCCAAAGACAAAGAATTTGAGTCACATTCAAGGGAATCTTACCCTCCTCGCCTCCTCTGAAGAAATATCGCAATCCCATCAAAAGACCCGGCCTCTGAGAGCCACACTGGATGGGACTAATGGAAGTCTTGTGCACTGGTCTAAGCCTGTTGGAGGAGTTTTATTGATGTGATGAGATGTTTTTCCCCTGCAGATGAATTTGCTTTAATAGCAGGACCGCAATCCAATAACAGCTAATGAAACTTTGATTGAAATTTTGCTCATTTACACCTTTGCCACGAAGATCAGACATGCAAGGTTTTTTTCTTCTTCTTCTAGCAACACATCCAGTGGCTTTTTAAAAATTTATTCATATATTTATATCTCAACAAAAACTTTACGTACATTTGAATTCACACATTCTTTACGCTCTACTACGGTTTAATCCTAACTTGAGAAACGGATGAGCACATTGATGGCAAACATTCTGAGCCAGAGAGGAATCTCAAGTTAGCATTCGGCCGTATGTGAATCAGAAACCACAGTCATAGACACCCAACTCAGACGCAGCTACAACTTAATAAATACTTTACAAAAATAATGCAGGCTTTTTACAATGAAGATCTGCCTCAGAGACACAAAGGACACGGTCGTAAATTAACAGTGAAAAGCGAAAATGTGCATGCTAAATAAACTCACAAGCTTACATGAGAACCTGGATATTTCGAATGACAAAACGGGAGAAAGTTGGATAACCCTGTTCTCTCTGTCCCCCGTCCTCCCCCCTCTCCCTGCTGACACATTCCTGAAGGATCTCATTATTCTGTTACCACGGGCCTCTCAGATTCACCAAACATAAACAATCTATGGAGACGAACATGGACACAATCTAAACGAAGGTTTCTAGAATAATAATTTTCCCTTTTTAAGAATATAAACTCAGTTTTCCCTTTTAGTGACAAAATCTGAGTTACAACTGGTGACACAATTACTGGCAAAAAAAATTCATTCATTTTTTTTTCAGAGGCATATTTTATAAAAAAAAAAAAAAAAAAAATTATAATAAAAAAACAATGTGTTTTTGCCTGGTTCTGGTAAAGTCAAGAAAAGTTCTTCGACTCTGCTGGGTTTTTATTCCTCTTGGAGAAAAGAGCAGTAAGTTCAGTCCCTGTTCCTCAGAGCCTAAGTTCATGTGTTATTTGACCTTTTCAGCACCATTTTTGAGGTTTAGCTGAATATTTAAGCAGTGTGTGTGTGTGTGTGTTTTTTTTTTTTTCCTTTCACTCTACAGCTGGTTAGAATTCCCTTGCTTCTTCAAACTGTTTGTAGTAGTCCTCATCCTGAGGATTGTCGGGACACTTCTGCCCGTTGTTCGGCGGCCTGGCCTGGTTGTAGCGGCTCCAATCTCCTTTGCAGATGATCCATGGCAGGATGTCCACCTTATAGTGCAGGTCGGCTGAGAACTCTGTGCTGATGAGGTTGGGCGTGCCAGCCCCTTTGCCGCGAGTGATGAGTTTCATGTTATCGTCGTAGCAGCAGTGCTGTGCTGCCAGCGTGGTGGACTGAAGCGTGAGCATGGAGCGGATGCAGTAACGGGCTGTGGGCTTGTAGATCTCCAGTTTCTCCTTTGGCCCGCTGGCGTCTTTCCAACGGAAATCTCGACGCGTTGGAGCGTCGTGTACGTCCGCTGTGCTGTACGCCACCTCGGTTGGGTAGGAGCAAGGGCAGCTGGGAAGGTCGTTTGCTACCTTGGTCATGTACTTCTTTAAGAAGTCGCTCTTGCAGTTCATCCATCGCTCACAGCTGTCTGTGTCTGGAAGACATGAAGACACCGTTAAACGCTAGATCTAATTCCGAACACTCCCCAACATTAGAAGGTGAAACCAGAAGTGTGACAAGGTGTAATATTTAACATGAAAGCGTGTTTTCACTGGGTTGATTGAGAACAGAGCAGCGGCATACTGTGCTCTTCCCGCCCTGCTGCACATTTTCATCTCTGCACAGTAATGGAGCGCAGCCCGAGCATGAGGAATGCTAAGTGCGTGAAGAAACACTGCTGCCAGATGGATGAACTGCCTTTGATAGTGTAAGATCATCTGAATGAGGGATAGTCTGGAGGAAGACAAGAATAGACCAAATCTTACCAACACCAAAGAGTTCTGTGGCATTGAACTCATCAGTTCCAGCTAACAGGCTCACTTCAGTAGCTGCCGTCTTGAAGGCGTCTTCAATACCTTTAGAGAAATGAATGCACGGTGAAAGGTGGATCAAAAGATGCGCTTAATCCACGCACGCACATAAAAACAATCCAGTCCTTTTTCAAATCAAGATTTTACCTGGGCAGTTGGGCATATCACAAGTTCTGGACTCGGTGGCTGTGCATGCATAACCGCAGGACCTGGTTCTCTTCTGGTTGCCATTTCCACAGGTGACACTGCACGCCGTCCAGTTACTCCAGTCCCCCTCTCCATCCATATAGTCTGGATCAGAGAGAACAAGAGAGAGAGAGATCCTCAGCTCTGATGCAGGCCACATGCTGAACTTACTCAGGCCTGTTAGCATGCCTCACTAATAATAAGTGGATTGGGGGGGGGGGCATGAAAGGGGAAATGGGGGAGCTCAAAGTTCTCTTTGACTTTGCCCCTCAAAGCAGATACCACAAAAGCCTGTCTACACACACACGCACACACACATGCACACATACACGCATGTATGTATATGCTAACCCGGATTTGTTGAACCAAAAAGTCCAAGGTGATGAGGACAGAATATGTGCTCAGTTAGTGAAGTATTTAGCAAATAACAACGAAGCTACAGGGGAGCCAGCAGGGAATTTACAAACAGACATTTTCCCCGACGCAGTGGTACTGGACACCGTTCAGTTGCTCTATCTGTGATTCATTGGTTTGAAAATGGGAAGTGAAATGGCAAGAAATCCTCTTTAGCTCCAATTATCATTGAGCAGATCACAGTAATGGGTGTACATGGAAACAGTTATACTACGACTACTTCACCCCACCATCACTACCGCACGCAGACACACACACACACATCTTGAAAGCAGTACTAATATCAATGAGGAGAATTAATGTGGGCATTTTTGGACGGAAGTATTTCTGGCCACGGTCCAAACCTTCCTATACAAGCTCCCCCCCCCCCCCCCCCCACGCCATCTGCCCCTCATTATGAGTATTTTATATGAATACAGGCCAGATAGTCATCTAACTCTGCTCCCCTAGCTTAATACGGCCAAAGAGCTGGTGGCAGCTTAGACAGCTCAGTGGCAGCTCTTTAGCCAACACACGCGACAACTGAATTTGCTATCAGCGGCCCCGCGATGGATGATCCTCACCGCCTGTCCGCAATCATAATTATAAGGTTCAAAACCAAGACAGTGACGATGATAAAATATTTCCTTGTCCGTTAGTGTGGTATGAAATAAAGGATGAATGAGAGCTGACCACAGCGATAAGCCAGGAACATTAAACTTGGGATATGGTTTGACAAAAAAAAGATGATAAAATCGCCTTCCTTACCACTGCAGTGCAAGTGCAAGCGGATAAAATGACATTTACCACAGCACATGCATTCCTGTTCGACCATGTTGGTTTGGGCATGCTACAACACGGGCCGGACGCATACTGTACGACAGTGAGTGTAAATTCTTCCACGGCAGATTTATCTGTGGGGTTCCTTTTTGGAGAGTGTTGTGAGAATGGTGTGGCAGCCAAACAGAGTGCTTCTGGCCTTATTCCTGCTGCTGAACTTTGATGTAGCAAGGCGTTTAAACTGTGTCACGTAGCTAGCTCCACGCCACAGAGGAATCCATCTCGTAAAAAGAGTGTTAAAGGCTTCAATCAGGGGCTCCCAAAAGCTCGCCTGGGATGACTGCACTTATTATGGTGACAGCTTAAATCAGCAAATCTGCAAATTACAGATTCCACATCAGACTACGGCCATCTGTGAAAATGCTGGAGACCACTGCTCGAATATGGACCCAGCTAAATATCCTGTAATGCGCACTGTGCACACTCGCGTCCTCGCAGACACACCCTCTTGTCATTCTCACCATATTCAGTTTGAGCTTTGCTTCCTCCCCCGGTGCCCCCTCTCCTGTCCCATTCCACAGCCGGCCTGAGGAAGTTGCTGTCCTCGCCGTTGCTCCCGTATGAGCGATCGTGCTCCTCTGTTTGATGAGTGGCGGAAGAGGAGGAGGATGAAGACGAATGAGGCCACCAGTTTCTCCAGTTCGGAGAAGCCCAGCTGGGTTTGCTTTCCTTACGGAGGCCTTTTTCTGGCTCATGGCCCTCTAGTCCATCCACCACTTCAATGGTCACCTGTAGTAAAGAACAGAAGTCATTTAAAAGTTCCTCAAAGAAGATACCTCATACAGCATTTGTGGACAGAATGGGTCAGTTGGTTGCCATGAGGTGACACTTTTCTGATACCCCTACACACGATATAACCCCCCTCCCCCTTTCTGTCCTAACACATGTGCCTCCCAGATGAGGGGGGACCATCACCCCTGCCCCACAGTCACCCTCCCACCTCTTGGGCTCTCTCCACCTAAACACAAAGTTCAAAGGGCTACTCAGCCTCCTCCAGACCATGAAAGCCAGATGAATCCCAGGATCAAAGACACCCCCCTCAACCTCCCTCCCCTTCTCCCACAGCCTCACGCCCTTGCTCAATTGGTTGCTCTGCTCTCTTCCCACATCTTGAGATGTTAATACACTTTGTTCGTGCTCGGATTTAGCAGCGATGCTCTCAGAAATGGAAAGACCCCCTCGCTGGATTAGACAGGAGAATGATTTAAACATGGCAGCGGTTACTTAGCCATCTGCGCCGCTGAGGGACTTATGGGCAAGGCCTCGCCACACATTTACATAACCTGCTGTCTGTCTCCCTGCATATAGGTTAGTAGTGAGGCACTGCTGGTTAGCGTCCGCCTTTCAGCTGTCATTATGATGGACGTGAGACCTCAGTGTCCATCTTAAGCAGGAAGTGTGAAAGGGGACGTGGGGGAGAAGGAAGGGGGAGAAAAGGGGGTAGCGATGTGTACCAAACTATCCTCCTTCTTCCTGTTTGCGCTTCCTGTCCTATGTGCTTGAGTAGCCATGTCTTACAAATGAGTGAAAGCATCAAAGCACGCTGGCAGGTGCACAGACACACATGATCACCTGTATGTTGGGATTCTGTCCATTGATATCGGCTTTGGAGAGGTCGGGGAAATTATGCAGATCTAGGAGGAAAGCTCCAGGGCCGTCTCTGTGTACGTTACTGCCTTGTGCCCAAGGGAGGGTGGCAGGCCGGTGGGTTAACCGGTGTTCTGGACCAGACCGCCGGTCTTCAGGAGCCAGTTGGGCAGAGGAGCTGCTTTTTGCATTTATATTGTTCTGCTGAGGAGAGAAAGAAACACAATATTAATTATCAATTTGTTTGTGCATTCACAATAGAAGATTAATCTAATGTTTAAATAACATCTCATTCTCTACTGTGTGTTTGTCAGACTAAGGTCCCTGTTTGTCGCTTGGCGTCCACTGCACACTCAGCAATGCTAGATTGATCTCTCACGTCGACAGAGGTTCATGCGACCGTGACCTCTGTCATAAATCCTGTGGACTCTTGACTACTCGGAGCCAAGAAAGAAGGAGCCTCTGAAACAGTGGGACAAACATCACACTGGGTTCTCTTCGTCCGTCTGCATTCACTCGAGCCTGGACTCGGAGCTAATGTCACAGTTTGACTGTATATTTTTTCCATTTTTAACTGACAGGGTATGCTGCTGCTTTACCATAGTAATATGATGTGTACATTTTTAGCATGTTCTGGTGCTGGCTGGGAGAAACGAGCAATGTAAGACTGATGGTTTTCCTGAATTGGGGCTATACAGAGAAACCTAAGCAAACACTGCAAAAATAATTACATCTGCCTTCTTGAAGACAGAAAAACATTTGGTTTTCTGACAGAGGGGGTTGTAAATTCATCCCAAAGGGACAGTTATGGCATATGTCCCCTGTCAGGTATGCACAGAAGGAACAATTATTCCTCAATTGGACAGACAGCCATAAGTAGTCGGCAATCATCCATTCTGGGGTGGCAGAAAATAAGATCAAAGAAAGCCATCAATCATGTTCCTTGTTTTCTTTTTTTCATGTCCCATTTCTTCCTCCCTAGTGTTTTTGTGGCCGTGCTGAGGCCTGAGAATATGGCAGCAGTGCTGTACGGTTGCGGTGGCCAGTCACAGACAAAGTGTCAGCTCAGCCACATTGTGGCGGGCATAAAAGCCCCCAGTGGAGCTGTTTGTGTCCAGCCAAGGTGCACTCTGGGACAATACAGACGCTGTAAATGGAGTTGCACAGCAAGGGAGGAGGGATTATAAATGTACATGTAACTCAAATTCACAGCGGCTACCCAAAGGGACTCCCATATCCATGTAGCATTACAACTCTTAATTCACAGATGGAGTAAATATGATAATATGATGCGTTTCAAAGAATTTAAAAAGGTTCACATCATAGTGCTTAATGATGTTCTGCCATAATTAAAATGATTATACAATTGCTCATAATTTTGATGAAGAGTAGGCAGTTCTGAATTTTGTCTGTAGCCACCAAATAAAAAGAGGGAGAGCTTTTACTGTAGATAATATGATGAGTTTTTTTATGAGACTTTATGCTCAGATCCTAAAATTTGAGGAAAAATAGCACATTGCAATTAAAACCACAAATGTTTTTTTCCATAACCAAACAATTACAGCTGAGACCTCAGCATAGTTTGTGCATCGGCTATTGACCTTTTATGTGAACATCACAGGACCCTCTTTGGTTCTATCACAGGCACTTGGACTTTGAGATGCCTACATGATAACCCTGTCTTTCAAGTTCCCAGCCTTCAGAAGTCACTCAGTGGCTGCGACTGAGCTCCAGTGCAGCACTCACAGGTTCAAATCCGTATTGTACATACACTTTTATATACAGTAAACAGTTGCGGTTGATCTCCTCTGTGTGAATTATATTCTCACGGATTACGACAGCAGACCACACAAGCTGCTCTTCCGTCCAGACATTACTGTTTTATGATACTGATACTACAAACAGTCACTGAAATACACTGACAGAAAACACTTAACTACCAGACATTTCACAGCCACCGAAGACAATTTATTTTGTTTGTCCCATCATAAAACTAAAGTCTTTTCATTCACAACACCTGTCATTGAAGGAAATGTATCCAGCGATGCTCAGGCTGCCGATTAAAACACACAAATGGCTGTTGCTGAGTTATGACTTACTACAGTACTTCCTCCATGAGCTGATCTATTGAAAAGCAGATGCCACCACAGATGTTTCAGGATGCGCAAACCGTCGGGTCGTGAAACCCAATCACAGTGTTTGCTGGCAGATTAATCCCCCATTATCCACTCTAAATCCATCTGAATCTTCCGTTGTGTCATATTATGATGTATTACACATGGCAGGCAGATTATCTAATCCTGACATAAATTTGGTTCATTTAAAGTCAAAAAAACAGTCTGATGTTGTTGCACTCACTTACAGTGTGGGAGGCCATTGAACTGATGCCTGTTTGTGAATACAGACAGTTTGTCAGTCTATGAGCAAATATTAGTAGTTTAGCACTAATGCGATTTGATTTATGTTTACATTAATGGCAGTAATTTGCCATCAAACTGTTCAGGATCCCAAAAAACTACATTGGAAAGCAACATGAATCAAACTAATTCTTAAACCACTGCAAGGACCTAAAACATCTCAAATCATGTTTAAATTATTTGTGAAACTGTTGCTACCTGGAAGGATATTTTATCACCATGGACAGATGTGTTAAAGTTACTATAAACTGTCAGGTTGCAGTGGGGAAATGTGTTATCTGTCAGCTGTAAAAAGATACATAATTTATAAACTGATTTCCCAGCCAATGTTGAATTCAAGTCCACAGCATTGCTCCAGTTTCTTTGGTGAAAAGAAAAGTGCAGATTTTCTCACTGTAGTAAATACATCAAAATCTTGCCAAAAAGTGGAAAAACACCAGACTTAAATATAATGTGGCCAATTGAAGCCTTGAGCTGAATTGTAAATAGTAAAGTTGTGAGATAGTGCTGCTGAAAAACAGTCCATTACTTGGACAGAAACTAGGGAAATCTAAGCTGCTTTTCCCCATAAGCGCTGAGATCTCTCTAAATCTATATTTCCATCTGGGAGCTCAGCAGTGTGAAGGACAAACCATGAAATTTTATATATCCAAATAATCGTTTTTTTTTTCTGTCTCAATCAGTATTTCAGCAGAACGATCTGAGTTTTTTTCAACGGGTTGAAAATAACGGAAAGAATGCACAACATGGGAATTAGTCATCAGAAAGGAATGGCAGTTGTGTATCAGTTGTGTAAAGTCCATCAATGCTTGATAATGCCGACATAAACACCTCTCTCTGTCTTTTCCAAATGACTCTCTGTGGAGCTTTTTGACACAACATAATGAGAAAAACATGCCGTTTCCTCATTTTTCTCTAATACAGCCCAGGCTGTAACCGTGCACAGGAGTAACTCATTTCAAAGTTAAAAAATCAGCAGTGTTCTCATTGATGCCGACGCTGCTCTACAGTCAGCTATCACTCATCTGAGATCTCCCTTGATGAGGAACGCGCTTTAATTTGGAGATCAAAAGTGACACACCATTCCTCAGTTCATCTGGGGGGCCTCCCAGGATGTCCCCCCCCCCCACTCTCAAAAGCCATGAATGAACACTTGCACACACAAGCCACCCCCTCTCCCTCCTCACAGTATCTCCTCTTCTTTTCCCGCTTCCCCCTTTTTCACTTTGTGAGGGCTGCTTAAAGGGGCATGACTCCATTTTCAATTGGGAGCAACTCAGGGGTCCTTCCCCCAGGGAGGCTGGCAGGAAATGAAGGCAGTGCACATTGTGCCAGATGCTTTTCAACACTACACTTACGAAGGTGGAAGAGAAAACTATCCTTCCCCCTGTCACACACCTCAGTGTGTGTTTGTGTTTATTTTCAGGCTCAAACTGGGATGATGCATGTTGTTAAGGTGTTCAAAACTGAGTCCTTCTATTTAATGTAATGCCACACGTCAACTTTACACTGCCGCAGTGGATGAATGTGCCTCCCTGGTTCAGTGATGATAATGTGCCTTGGACCAAAGAGCTTTCTCTCTCCACTACAGGTGCAGGGAGCCGCATCCTGTCATTTGTGTTATTGTGAATGCCATTTTAAATATGACACCTTGGCATGACAATACACCCCCTGGGCCGTGACAAGCCCGGTTGAAAGATGACATCACCATCTTCAGTGGCAGACCGGTGAAGCATGTCCGCACATAGCTGGAGCATTCATGAGCAAAAAAAAAAAAAAAAAAACATTCAGTGCTTTTCTCAACAGGAGGCATGAGTGGCAATGTTGGGGTCTTTCATCAAAAGCCAGAATCTCTATGTAAATTTGGACTGGTGACAAAAGGGGGATGTTGGAGGCTGGAATGGGTGGCATGTGTTTAGTAGTTTTTACTGCGATTCCTCAGGAGAAACTCCCTCCTGGTCCTCATCCCCGCTTGTCCACTCCAGCATTTGGCTGTGTGACAAATATTCCATAAATTCCTGGAATATTTCTTCAGCTTTGCATGCCCTAATATCCAACCGAACACAGGCTTGCTGGTGCATATACGCAGGTCAGACTACAGTGATGGCAGTGATAGTGGAGATAAGAGAAATTACCCTCACCATCCTCTGTTGGAGTAAAAATTCTTTCCATTCATCTCCCTCAAGCCCTAATAAAGAATTTATGAAGGGACCCCATTCCAGTGGGCATAAATACTCATTTATCACTGGGACATGAAGAAAGCATTTCAGTAGCATGCTAAATATACATCAAAAAGCAGCTGAAGGATGCTTAACAGTCTTTAAAAAAGCCTGTTGATCCCAGACTCGTCTTAACCCTCGAGTCAGGATTTGAGGCTCTGCTGGAGTCTGCGTGCTGATGTTAAAATGGGCAGTTAAACTATTAAAGCTGTCTTTAAGTGGTGTCATGTTGACAAATGTCTCCCTTGTGAAGTTTTGTTGAGGCACGTTTCTAAACTGGACTACAGTCCAAAAAGGTGTCATTAAAAACTGCTCGAAAACTATCAGACTACACCAAGATTTCCCAAACTTATATTGTTTTATTGCTTTCTATTCTATTTCTTGTCTCTTCCTCAACCCTGAAATTAATATCTGATCTTTTCATGTGGTCTTGCCCACACATGTGAGTGTAGTGCAGGACCAAACAAAACAAGGTTGGGCTCAGGGCTTGATCTGAAGCAACAATCAGTTTAATGCCAGACTCTTCTCCAAATTCAGCTCTTCTCTCTTGGTGATGAGAGGGGGTTGAGGAGGTACCTTCAGGGGTTTGGCTCTGACCCTCCACCTCATCAACTGAAAGCTTGGATGACAGTGATGAGCCCATGATGACAGAGAAGTGCCTGAAGCTATCATTTAACCCCCAACAATAGGGAAGTGCGTCTGATATGGGGGGGACGGGCTGATCTCTGACCCTACCTCATCTTCCATCCCTCTGCTGGCTCCCTGCCATTCCCGGGGGCCACACTATGGAGTCCACATCCGTGTGTATGTCAACAAAACCCCCAAAGTCTCAGAGGGGTTCCCGGAGAGTGGAGGCTTTATTTCACCTGGGCCACTGGCTCATATGACCTTTTTTCTTTTCTTTCTTTTTTTTTTTTATCAAGCCCATCTGTGACCAAACGAAACATCAAGTTTCCCCAAAAGAAATCTCCACACCTCACTACTAACACACTTCCCAACTCACCTCTGTAAGTGCTGTCTCTTGATCCAGGCTCAGAGTTACATTTCCCTGGGGCAGCGGACTGCTCCGCAGTACCGTGATGTGCAAGGTAAGGAGAAGAAGTCCCAGGAGCAGCAACAGTTCGGCCGCCAGTCGCACCATCCTTTTGACACGGCCGCTCTTGGGAGCCTGCGGTGTGGCCGGAGCTCCGACTCCACCTCCTCCCGGTGCAGAGACTCCAATCTCCGGATCCGCCGGGGACGAGGAGCCGCAACACCACTTCGGAGCCACTTCGGGAATCAGAATTGCAAAAAATGAAGTGAAAAGGATCGGAGGTGGAGCAGTCGAATAATTTGGAGAAAAAAAAAGTGCTATAGGTGAATTTGGATCCAGAGGATTTTCTTTGTAAACTGTGAGGTTGTCCTAAATTAAGATGTATCCCTTTTTACTGATTGTTCATATAGTTGGATTTGAAATATGACAGTGAGTTAATGCGCTGATCTGCCAATTAATACAGTATAGTGAATACTGCAGGGCAGACCCAGCGCGCAGCATTAACACTTTCCGCTCTTGTTGCGCCCTCGTCAAATGTCCAAGCTCACTAAACTTGCAGCCCAGTTGCCCCGTGATGTCCCCGCCACATTCTCAGCCTCACACTTCAGTTTTCCTCTCTTCCACTTCAGCCGCTTTACGCACGTCTCGTTTGATCCACATTCTGCGCTATCCAACGCGTAATTCGACGGAACTACCTTTGGAAGGAAAAAAAAGTACAGGTAGTTAAAAAAACAAATAGATGTGCTCCAGTTAACACTTCACGGTGGAGTTTCTGTCCTGTTCAAAAACAGTATTCATCCATTATGCTGCGGGTCGTGAGCCCCCCTCCTAAAATGAAGACGTACGTGCGTGCGTCTCTAACGAGTCCTGCTGGAGGAAACAAGTCAAACCATGTCAAACTACGGCTTTCTTTAACACACGCTGTTCTTGTTGTGCGCTCTTGAGGTGGTTTTATACTATACGCCCCTGTGCAGGCGCCCTCCCCCTGGTTAACTCTTTCGTCCCTCAGTCCTCCCCAAACTGGAGTCCGGCCGGTTTAATACTAAATATTATTGTGGAGGTTCCAGTGTGAAACAACCCCAAAGTATATTGTGCTTCTTTGCTCTTTTGGAGCTGAGATGCATTTAAGTCGATTTCTAGTTACAGGAGCAAAATGACACTTTTATCTAAAACTTCAAAATATTGTAACATATATTATAACATTATGACTTTTTGTAGCTTTTTGTATATCCCAATAAAGTAACCCGCACACACTTTATTACTAAAAGAAATACCCCCTGCACAGGAACAATAAGTTCCTAAAACATCCTCAAGAAACCTTGGTGGTCCCCGGAGGCGCACTGGGCACACAGGCGCGTCGCAGCGCAGAGGAAGACACCCGGAGGCGCTCTTCCAGGAGGTCTGCCTCTCCTGTTGACATGTGTACAGCAGAAGCCTTGTCTCAGTCAATTGTGATTAAAACGCCGCTACGGAAGGTGCCCGTAACACTTCACTTAAGCAAGACAAATGGTGCGTAATGTGATTAGCCCTCGTGAGACTTTTTATTGTCCGCTTCAAAGGACTGTTCCCTGTGTCAAATTACGCACCAAGCGGGGATGCCGCTGCTTCAGCATGGGCGACAGTTCACTGAAGCCCGCAGGCACGGAACACACCGTGCATCTCATATCATTTGTCACCTTTGAAGTCAATGCATTCCGTTTGGGCACAAACGGAATCATAATGTTAGCGATGATGACCAACGAGTGCCATAACAGCTCGTATAAAATCGGTTATTAAACATTAGTTTTGGACAGATTCACATCCACTGTGTCAACGCAGATTGTCTGTGCGGCTATGCGTGTGCGAGATCCTTGATGTTATGGCCAAATGGCGCATAACGCACAGCTCGGACAGGACAGCATAGTATTTTAAACGGTGTTTTAAATGTGTTGAAAACAAGCCAAGGAAAACCCACAAAGGGTCGTCATCAGCTACAGGTGTCACAAACGACAGCGTCTTTCACTGTGAAATGAGCTTTCATGATTCCTTGAAGTAATCCTGAGACATTTGGTAAACTCCAGTGTGCTCATATGATGCCCATGTGTGCAAGAATGCGCAGTGTAAATGTGGCCTGAGCAGCAGTTTACTTTATATTCTAAACAAACCCTGTTGGATCATCAAGTGATGAGGAGGAAGGAGCAGTTTAACACCTCTCATCAATGATGTAACCTAGTATCATATTTCATTCAGTCATTAATGCACATCCTGGATAAAGCTTAATCATGTGACATTAAAATAAAAGCTCCTGTAATCATCTTTTGTACCACACCGGTCTACTTCATTGCACTCTCTATTAACAAGTAGTTCCCAGTGAATCGCTTTACTGCAGTCTTTAGTTACAGTCTTCCTTACTCCAGGCGGAGCATGTCTAAACCATGTAAATCTGTTCTTTGTCTGCTTCACTTCAAAAATCCCTTTCCAGAATAGAAAAATCTGTCTAAATGGAAAACAGAGAGCAGAGAGAGTGGCTTGCCTGCTTTGGACACAGTGGTGGACATCAAAGGCGTAGCTGAGGATCCCCCTTCAGAATAGCAGCTACATGCCATTCCAATAAGTGCAGTGTATTTGGATCTGCAGTTCAAAAGAGGCTGGTGCAGGCAGGCAGGCAGGTCTCTGGGGCCTTGCCACCAGTAGTCTGGTTGCACAGATGTTTTGAATGCCAGCGCAGACCATTTGCCACTCCTGCTGAAACTGAGGGCAGTTAGAAGTGACGGGAGGCAAGTTTGGCAAGACATGTGCTTCCCACCTTGCCTGACAGCCAGTGTGCATTACCATGCTTTGACACTTTGCTTCACTGGCCAGTTTGAAACTGGGAGAGTCCTTACAACTTTTGATAACTGTATCTTTAATAATCCATAATAATAATCCAATTTAACATTTTGTTATACAACATAAAACTGAATTTAGTTGAAGAATGTTGTAATATGAAGGATGGTCTGTAAAGACAAATACATATTTGACCACTTATGTTTTTTTCCTTTCTTTCCAAAAAGTAGCAGGTATACACACAGGTTTATGGTTATATAAGACTTCCGTCAGCTGAAACATGTTTAGTCTAAAACTGACTCAAGTAAAAAGCTGTTTTCTATGACATCTCATCTCATTTTTAATTCATCCTCAACCATGACTTTCCTCGAACAAGCATTTCTCCTGCTGTGCCACCGCACAAAAAATGTTGCTGGTAAATCTCAGCAAGTTAAACGTTTGCCTCTCTGTGTAATCACAGAGGAGCTTAGTATTTGAGCTCTCCGTGTCTGTGACGCACTGAGTCATGTCTGAGAACTGAGTTTTCGACTCTCTCTTTACACACGTCTGTCTTCTACTGTGAACCCACGACACATTTACCAGCGTTCACATTTAGACTAAAGGTGAAAGTAAACACAAATTAGTAACAGAGATCCCGAGGACGTCAGTGCACCCCAATGCAACATTTGAGGCCACCTTCTCCCATCTCCTCCAGATCTTTATTGAACAGTACACTGCTATGACATCACAGATTTGAGGATTAACGAAACTGTTCTCTATTGTTTCTGGCTATAGGAGCCAGATGTGAATATTCACTTACAGAACAAAGTGATCTAGTATAGAGCATACATTTCAAAGGTTTGCTCCTTTAGGGGATAAAGAGTTTTTTTTCTTTGACTGTTCTTAACCCTTTTTTCCTACTTTGTCTATGTTTGCAGACATCTCGCATGTTTTCCCCCAAAGACTGCGTACTGCATTCTTATTCCATCTTGTAAAATGTTATCACTATGTTGTTTATGGGGGTAGAAAAAAAAAAAAAACACAAACATGGTAACCTCCTAAGGCCAAACAAGTGTCGACTAGACCCAATCTGACACACTGTGAAAACACATTTATCATCCATCTATAATCCTTCCTGTGTTAATCAAATGATTACCCCATACCACGAGAATTTAGAGTTCAGTGCTAATTGCTAGGTTAGGTTTCTGTTGGCTCAGGTGCTGCATACTCTGCATGCTTACCTTCACAACTGCTACGCAGTCTGTGTGTGAAAGAGAACAGCAGGTCTTTAAAACATCAACAATTAAAGCTGTCAAGACTTGGTCAATATGAGCTGTCTCGCCACAAAACAAGCCATAACACCTTTTTTCATTCTGCGTGGGGGTTGTTGAGATTTAACTGCATGTCAAAGAAGTAATTGTTGCATGATCTATTATTTACAGGAAGGTTCTTATTTACCGTGAAGATGAAAGTGGCATTACGGTGAGGACATTTTTATAAAAACAGTTCACTTTGGAACACAGTAAAGGCGTCTTCGTCACCTTCTGCTCCCATCAGTTCAGCCGTGAGTAGTGTAAATAATCATGCGTCAGGAATTTCCAAAGGGAAGGTTCAGGAATTTTTGAAGCCTGTCATTCGGATAATTAATCAGCCTTCTTTCTCCCGAACACACTCAGGAAGTTTTCATGTGTTTTTGATTTTATTGGAAAAAATTTAAAATGAAAAAAATCTTAGCAATGCAGCAGTACAGCAGAGTGGAACATTTCAAGCTACAAATAACATTTTTAACGGCACGTCAAGGATATAAATTCTTTAAGACTGTACATCATTCTCCAGTAATAATTACCACCATCATTAAGAAATGGTGCCAATATTAAGCAAAAAAATTGCATCCATAAAAACATGTACATGTACTGTACCTAACTGTATAAAAAGGCTCTTTTGATTGAAAAATTTAGAACTGTCTACCGTCTGTCTTCAGACCGGGATGTGATCCGTCTCAATATAAAAAACTCTAAAAGGTAAATAATTACAGATATTTTACACAGTGCTTGAGATTAAGACTAATCCAGCGTTTCATTTCATGTATGTAGTCACAAATAAGTGTATTTAGTTCAGTGTGTTGTAAAATCAATGTTTTACAAACTTAATAAAAAGTGGCAGCTGTCAAACATTTGGCCACTCTTCTGCTGTGAGATGTGGGCGTTACTCTACTCTGCGCGTTTATGGGTCTGTTGCAGCATGGACACTTAGACTTAGTTTTGACACTGTGAAATGAAGGTGTCAAGGGTCATATCAGCTGTCCAGCTCAAAGTCTGTCTCGTCATAGAGGTCAGGCCGAGAGGAATATTTCTGCCGTGAGAACTTCAGACAGAGAAGGTCTCCCACCTCATTCAGATGGTGCAGCACCTGAGGACAAAAGGAAAAGTCTCAGAACACGTGCGTATGTGTTTGATTCAGGTGGAAAAAAAAAAAAAAAACACCCTCTAATGCCTCAAAGAGGATTTTCATGTTTGTAGGTTTGTCTACCTGGTTCAGCATGGCTCTGGTGTGTGCCGCAGACACACAGAAGCGAGCTCGGGCCTCTGTTATCGGCGTGGCTGGAAAGCCGACTACCACTACACCGATTTTCCTCTCTAGCATTTCTCGAGCGAAAGCCCTGGTCATCAACAAAAAAACAGAAACAATCCATCACTTCTCAGTCTCACATTTCTCACACTTTCCCCAGAATGTGCAGTGACCCCACAAGCCACCTCAGAATGAAGAATCATTTGCCGCAGTGCGTCATCACATTAAAAGTCATGAGAAACTTTGCTCCTTCCAGCCCCTCTACATTCTTAATTATGTGATAATTCCTGCAAAGCGCGATAAATTTAACAACTTTGAAGGGCTAGAAGCAGCATATCTCTGATGACCTTTCATTTTAATGAGGCAGTGAATAACTCTTGATTTTGTGGCTAAGTGGACAGTTTGGAGAATTCAAACCTTAAAATGGGCTCCCAAAATGATTTAGTAGATGTTTACAGTTTTGTATATTCTAGATGATGAGTTCTCACGAGCATAACTATATGTCATTAGGTAAACGGCAATCCAAAATCAGTAATGATGCCAGAAGTAGATTTATTATATTGTAGATTAGCTACAGTACTTTAATTTCAACAACTGTAATGAGTTGTGTTACAGGATTAACACTGTAATTGTTTTAGAAAGTCTATTCTCTTGTCTTGGGAGAGGGTTGTCTCTTAGTGGAGCTAATTATACGACTGCAACCTTTGTAATGTTATTAGCTCACACACTAATTCTCCTAAAGTCGGAAAACTCACAGCATCCCAGTTATATTTTGTGGTTAAGTCATACGGCACATAAACCGAAGAAATTCAGGTTTATTGTTTGTGGTTCTCCTGACAAACTCGTGTGCCATCTCCACACTGAATCTAAACTTTGAATCTCATTGTCATTAAATGGAGACACTGCATCAATGAATCTTTTCATATCAAACATCCCCTTTCTATTGATTTTCTTTCTTCCTGTTGTTGTTGTCTGTCATTTATTCATTTTCTCCTTTTCGCAATTTTATCTATGAGACAAAAAATATATATATACTTTCTTCAAACGTATCTATAAAACTAAAATCTGTTTTGAAAATAATGTTCAAGGATAAGACTTTTTTCCACCATTAGTGCCCATTAGTGTCCAGTGTAAAAGCAGAAGCTACTACTGTGGCTGTATTCAGTATGATAGAAGCTTCTGATTATGGTGATTACTGCACAGGATTGGCCTCTTCATGGATATTAATGGTGACTGGCATTGAAAGACACTTTATACCCAATTGATTACACCTGAGTGGCTCGAACAATCTTGGGTTATACCTAATCAATACCTGATGTTGCCTCTTAAGTGGTTACAGAAACCCTGTCTACACATACACAGCCTACACTACTGATTCATGGAAACTTTGGAGTGTGTAATGTGGCAGCCATCCAAATCACTTAGAGATGATACACTAGGAGCTGACCTGAAATTGCTTTTGACAACAAAGGGTAGTGAAGTTAATATTTACTGTTTCAGATTTAGTCTATGCACAATGCATGCTGTTTCTTGGTGAAAGTTTAAGCGTACTTACACCACTTTGCCTGGCATGTAGAGCAGGAGCGGAACCACAGGTGAGTCATCATTGCCGTAGATGATGAAGCCCATCTCCTTCAGTCTGGCCCTGAAGTATCTGGTGTTCCTTGCCAGTTGGCGGATCCGTCTAATGCCTCCAATTAAAACAAGGACACCACCAGATGTACATGAGTAAAGCACCAACTCACTCCTTTTTTTCCCCTCATATTTCCACTGTCTCCTGCAGGGAGGGACATCACCTGTCAGTAGTAGCTAATGTAGTGTGAGTTCTATGCAATGCCATCTCATCGTGAGTCCTGCGCCTCCATCTGGGCCATTCCAGCCTCCACTATGAACTTGCTCATGATTACAACTCAGCTGCAGCAGCAGATGGTTCAGTTTTGGTACATGTGCTTGCATGTTGCCAAAATGAGGGTTTGCAAATTGGATGCGATGGATTTTGCGCAAAATGAGTGACTGCGGATTGCCATTGGAGCGTAGCCACGACTGAAACAGAATACAAATAATACTTAAGTATTACTTGTATTTCAGATAGATGTATTAGAAAACAAATCAAAGGCTGCAGAGGCGGCCTGCCCTCCTAACCCCGTGTTTCCAAATGATGTGAATCACTGGGGAGCCCAGTGCTCCGTGGCTGTAGCAGAGTTTGGCATGGCCCAGCCTTGGAACACAGCTCTGTTTCCCTCTGATTACCTGGGAACAGATTGGCAGTTCTTTCATGGGGATGTAAGAGAGCACTTTAAATCCCCTTATCTCAGCAGAGTGAGAGAGAGGGGGAAAAAAACAACAAAAAACATAACATTCTGGCATCTGCCAAAAAGCACAGACCCCATTTTGTAAATTGTTCCTCTCTGCTAAGATAGAGGGCGCAGAGGTCAAAAACCTGCTGCCAGACACAGAAATCATATGAGTAGGTGAGAATGTGTGCATGTTGCTGTCTGTCAGAGTTTTTCCTTATTTCGCAGCTGTTGCCACCAGCTTGCTTTAAAGTGCGAAATTCAACATCGGCGAGAAAGACTGAGAGGAAGAGGGATAAAAACATGTGAGGCATACATGCAGAGTGTGATGCTTCAGTTTGTTCTTTGGTGTCGTGATGGCATTAGAGCTGATGTTTTGAAAGGCTGCACTGTTTGCTGTGTTCCCTCCCCTCTATAAGACAGGTCAAGACTGATTTTTCCACAACAGCTTTTTCACTGGGCTACGTCACATGCAAAGTATGTCTGGTTCAGAGCCAGATGAGAAACTTACTCATCTCTGTGTGAAACTACAATGTACCTCAACCATAAGACACCGGGCTTTAAACCTTGGAGGGATTGAGCAATCTATGACAGACGTGCGCATTCTTGTGTGCCACACAGTTTACATGGTCCACCGTGTTTCTTAAATCCTGTGTAACCTGCCATATACTTATTGTACCACTACCACCTCCTCCAGCACCACATGTAGTGACTCTGCTCCCACTAATATTCCTTCTATCGCAACTTCTATGAGAACTACAACTACAATAACTCAAGGAGAATTGCTCTGGCAGTATTGCGACTGCTCTTGTAATGACTACTTCCCTGCCCTTGTGTCCGATGCCATTAAAGCAGAAACTTTTCAGAGGTACAGCGTTCCTCACAACACACACATGAGAATGATTTCCTCCACGTAAGGGTCACGTGTGCTCCGGGACTGAACGTCCCCCCTCTTTGTACCACTGCAGACCCCTGTAATTGCTACCACATTTTCTGACCAAGCAGCTGTTTGTCTTTCCCTGCAGGTCTGGACTTACTCCTAATACTAACATTGGTACTGTCCTCTGGATTTGGTTTGCTATTGTTTCCATAAAAAATTACATAAAGGTGTAAAAAATTTTATTAGCCAGAGATAATATTTATCTGGGTAAAGAACATTAGGTTTGACACGTATGTGGATATTACGACTGAGATTGAGGGTGACGTTCACTGGAAGGAGCCTCGGTGAGCTCAGACACTCACCCTCTGTGGTTCCGTCTTTTCCCATGATGCACTTCATGGCGCGTATGATCTGCTCGGTGACAGGAGGGGACATGGCTGACGCGTATATTGCGCTGTGAGAATGGCTGCGCAGGTAATCCACCAGCTCCTGCAATATAGGACACAGTGTGACACAGATAATCAGCACAGACGCTAAACAGTGTGTTTACTGTATGAACTGTGGCCCTGCACTTTTGTTTTCTCACCACTAGAGAGAGCTCACATATAGACAACACCTGAGAATCAATTAAAATACCTCAAGTCATTGTAACTACCTTGGCACTGACTGCGGACCCTTTCCTACTCTCCGCTCTGTGAGAGCCAGAGCTCAATCTCAGAAAGAACCAACACAGAAATTAGCCAGAATGAGGACGGCCGTGCTAATTATCCCTAAATGTCAGCGGGAGATTAATTCTGCTGGTGGTTGTCAGGAGAAGAGCAGGATTTCTGGAAACTGATTCAGTCATGGGTCCCTAGAGCACGTGTGTGTAAGTGGTCTGAGGTTGTGAGCGGGCCTGGAGCTGTGATGGGCTGCTGCTTGGTGGCCAGCGGGTACGGGGTGATGACACATAGCCGGAGATGCTGTCTGGCCACCATTTCCACTCACCGCCATCTGTCCTAACAGGGCGGCGGCTGTGGCTTCCTCACATGAGTGGAAGGGATTTTAGGGGAAATGCTCAAACGGGGGATAAGAACCTTGAAACAACCTGACATCTGTTTTTGTTTAAGGCGGGGGATTTTCACTGCTTTAGGGCCCCGCAGGATTTTGGTGCGACCAAGATAAACCAGTTAAGAGAACACGTCCGAAATCCATCTCACGTCTGCGGCGTGGCCTGACAGCTCAGAGTGTTTCCTCAGCCGCACGGTGGCCGCAATACCGATGTGGTCATACATGTCCACAGTGCCACAGAGTAGGAGTGGTGCCAGAAAGAGCACATGCACTTGTACATGCTTGAATCCGCTAAGGATGTATTTATTTAACCTAATTTCAGTGCCATCCAGGTTTTGAGTATGTTAATGAATAAAGCCTCTTTCATGCAAGGTTAAAGTGAATTAGAAAGAGCTTGGAGTGTATTTACTGGGGTATTTATTTTTGGTACTCTCATAAAATAGCTATAACATGAGCGCTTTCCAGAACACATCTGTGGAGTCTTTTGTCGGCCGACCCGAATCCACTTAATGTAGGATTTGGGGGGGATTTCACCACAACAACAAATACGTCAAATCTAAAGGCTTTCTCTCTCTTTTCCTGCCTGTTTCTTTCAGGAGTTTACTACGGCCAGCTGTCAAACCCAGCAGAGTGTTCATACTTCAAACATCATCATGCTTGTTAAAAGTCATCCTGTTAAATCTGGAGCGCAGTTCCGACGCCTGCCACAAGAAGGGGCTGGCTCTTTGCCAGCTTTACCTTCTTATTATGGCAGAGCAGGGCTGAGCCAACATAAGGCAATGGCAGGAAGGGTCCCTCTCTGAATACCTAATTCAAGCAACATGGCCGTTTCCTCTGTTGCTTTCTAATCAACTCCTACAAAAGCGGTGTGGTTATGTACTAAAGTGTACTTTTTAATGGAGTTAAAAAGAATTACAAAGGCCCGGAGTCACAGCCTGGGGAACATTTGTTGGACACATGAGAGCTACGAGGGAGGTGGGGTGTAATGAAACGTGCATGATTGAGTCCCATACATCTTAAAAAACAGGCCCGTGTAAAATAGTACTTGAAAATACTTTGAACAATGTGTTTTAATGGGTTAACATTGTTGCACAGACAATAGTTGCCAGGTTGTTTAAACGGTGTCAGGAAAGTAACAAAAAGTCAGCTCAGTTATTTGATTTTCTAAGAATGGCAACATACCCGAGGCTGTTGGAATAGATTCAGTGTGATTAATCCCACCTACATATTTCCTGAAATGTATCTTGACACTGTTTGGGTCCATTAGGATTATTTCTGTATAGCAACAAGACCAGTTTCTGCCTGACCAGAGAAAAAACAGGTCTACTGCAATGTTTTTCAGTCCATTCTATTACAGGTGTAATAGATAGTCTCGTTTTGTGTACAGCACTCCTTGCTTTTCGCTGCCAACTATCTTATAAAATTGGAAAACTTTCTTGTTCTGAGCAGGCCTAACTTTATAATTAATGCATGAGTGCAGAGTGAAATTCTGTCTAAGAATTTCAGATACATTTGTAATGACAAATCTATGATATAACTATAGGAAATTAACTGCAAATGATAGCAGAGAAAGCTGAAACAGAAAAGATCCACAGTAACCTTTTTCCCTGCGATATACCCTCCAGCGGCTCCAAAGCTCTTGGTGAATGTACCCATCATCACGTCCACATCAGCTGGGTTCACATCAAACAGCTCGGTCACGCCCCTCCCTGATGGCCCCACGGCGCCGATACTGTGCGCCTCATCCAGGTACAGATACGCTTTATACTTCTTCTTCAGAGCAATGATCTCAGGAAGTCGCACCACAGAGCCCTCCATGCTAATGACAAGAGAATCACACAAACAAAGGATAGAGTTACAAAAGGTCACACACATTTCATCACTTATAAAGCAAACTCTTAAAGTGATTAAGTTGAAAGGTAAAAGAATCTGACCCTGGCCTCAGTTTATCTGCTACAGAGCATATGTACATCTGTAAATGCACATTACATATTTTGACATGCCCCAATCTTCCAAGAATCTTCCTGCTGGCCTCTTTCACTTTACTCCCACCTCTCTCCCATCCCTTCCTCCCCTCTGATGCGAACCTTTTAAGGCTACAAATAGACAGCATGAGTGAGTATATGGCTGGGGAATAGAGCAATCCCAGACCTGCTATCCTTGCTATGGCTGACAACGTCTGCAGCCCAAATGACATAAGACAGGGTTTCACCAGGACCGATGCTGACATCAAAGGCTGGCCCAGGATAAGGCTAAAGCTTGCTTACTCTTTATCCGAGCCTTTTGATGTTACAGGGAGGCGGTACTTCTTTAAAGTCTGAGCCTAACATTAGACATTATTGCCTGATAGAGGAAGTCCAATGATGTGTAATTAAGCTGTCTCTCAAATTACCAGCATTGTTGTGGAACTAATAGTTAATTAATACCAACTGATGGCCATGTTCTTGGCTTCCCTCTTCATTTGATAAAAGGACTGTCATAAAACAACAAAGTAAACCTCACAGCGGACTGAGTGTGAATAAACGTGTTAAGGAAAAAATATCATGCTGACTAAAAGCACATTGAATACAACGTGTTTTGGTTCAGAAGTACTGACATATGTAGGGTGCGATTTGAGGGCAGGAAGAGGGAAGAAAGGAGAAAAGAAAATGGCCGTGATAAACAGTTGGTGCTGGGGGTGTAGCCAAGTCAATCTCTGTGGCTCCATTTGGCCTTGATTTGGAGCTAATGAGCAGATGGAGAGGGTCACTAAGACTCAGGATAGCTCACTGCCGGGAGAGACACACAATACCTTTCTCCTCTCTCCAGTAATCAAACAGTACCCAACCATACAGAAACACACACACACACACACACATGCACGCACACACACAAACACACTATCTATTATTCAAGGGTAGAGAGGCAAGCAATTGAAAAAGAGACTATTACAGAAACTGCTAAACACGGGCTGGTGGCTCTCCTCAGGTTACAAATGGAGGAATTCTACTTACCTGGAAGCCTGTACTTACAAAGATTAATACAACAGGTCAACTGACCCGATATATATGTACCCGCGAGAGAGCGACTGCACCAATGTGTGTGTGTGTGTGTGTTGTATAATGACTGCTGACCTATAGATGCCTTCCACCATGATGAGGATCTTCCTCCAGGGCCTGTGGGTCCGTGGCTGCCCTGAGCAAACCGCCTCTCTTAGCATCTTTTCCAGACTTTGCATGTCTGACACACAGGAGAGTGAAAGAGAGAAACAGAGTGAAAAAGCAGACAAGAACTCAATAATCCAATCTAAATCTGAACCTTATTAATGAGAAAAACAAAGAACTTAACAAAACGTAAATGTTTGCAATAGTAGTAGCAATAACTAAAGTGGGTTATCAGTTAAACATATGAGATATATAGGGTGTTGCAATACTAAAAACATAACTTGCAACTAACACCAATTAAAAGCAAACAACAGTAAGTACAGTCATATTTTCCACATGGCAGGGCGGTTCCCAGAGTACACAAGGCACTACTTTATCTGCCAGAAACACCTTCTACAAACTACACACAGGAAATACATCTTCAGTATGATGTTAATGAACACCTGCGACTCACTGAGCTAAATATGGGTTTGGCCAAAGGCCTGCTCAGTGCAGGTTGCTGAAAATCATGAATTTTGGCTTCAGCAAAGTGATTTCCCAGCGGCATTTAGAATTCTTAACAGGTAATGGGCGACACTACCGGAATGTAATCCTCTGGTGCACACCAGCAGATGGCACTATTGAATAGCTGCAGTTAATAAGAAGCATTATTCAAAGTATGTCTGCAATCCAACCAATTTCCAGCTGAGCGGGGAGTAAACCTGTCATAGGTAACAATCTGTCATAGATGATCGATATCGCTGCCTCAGCACAAATACAGGTTTTACTTAAGAGCCGGCAGATGCTCCTGTGATAAAATGACTTCCTCAACAGAGCTCAACAGAGAAGTGTACACCTAATGTTACCAATATCAACACTGAGGAATGCAGACAGTGAAGGAGAAATCCACAGTGGCTTGCTGTGTGCACAGACAAGAACGAGGAAAAGATTATTTTACAGTTAAGATCAAGATATGAGATATGGGAGACTGTGAGGATGGTAAGCTTTGCCTCAACAGGCGCACAGTGAATATCCATAACATTTTATTGTATTTACACCATCCCTCAGGGGGGGGCAAAATGCTACTAGATTACTCTTTCAATAAACACTTTTAATTATTTGAAAGAATAAAACAGCTATCTCCAAAATGAGTGTCCTTTGTCTGTAACTATTTGAAGTATTTCAAACATACAGTACAAGCCTGACAGTGCTAGACTGGGCAAACAAGTCCATCTTGTTTCCTGTATGAAACTCAACCTCTGTAACAGATACGCTACACAAACATTTTAAAAAAACCATAAACAAGGGCTCGCAGACGTTTTACACAGAGATTACACCAGTAAATATTATTCCTTTACGTAACTGTTTCTGTGGTTGTATTTATTGGTAGAGCCCTCAGTAAATATTGGCTTTGTACTAGTGAAAGAGTGTCTGGTGCTGGAAGTACAGAAGCAGGAGACAGGGAGGGGTCAGCTACTCCGGTGCCTGAGGGCTCTTAGCCTTTAGACAGGTCTCTGGGATCTGCTTGGAGGACCCATAACTGACTCTGCTTGTACCTGTCAAGACATATTTGCCGCTAGAGGACTGGCTCATTTGTCCTGTCTCCTGAAAGAGCGTTGGATGTTTCCAATGCAAGCACAATGAAAGTTGTATCATTCATGCTTAATAATTCTCCCTTATCATCCACTGACAATATGTA
Source organism: Protonibea diacanthus (assembly GCA_028641955.1). Classification (NCBI taxonomy): domain Eukaryota; kingdom Metazoa; phylum Chordata; class Actinopteri; family Sciaenidae; genus Protonibea; species Protonibea diacanthus. Next base: position 16,741,267 of record CM053989.1, read on the forward strand.
ATTTGACAATATAATAGAGAACAGGCAGCTTAAGTAAGATGACATTTTCATATAAATAAATTTCGCTCTCGCTGCTCTGCCGCTGATTGATAAAACACAGTTGTGACTGTAAACTGAACCCATTTCATTAAAGCTTTTACATTTGCTGCTCCAAATACAGAATGTTAAGTAGGTCTTTCCAAAGGCAAATCCTGTACCGCACTGAAAGTTATGTGCCGCTCACAGCAGCAACTGTTTGGAATGAATACAAGAAAACTGGATAAAGCAGCAGCGTCTGAACAAACAGGAATTCGAACTTCAACAGATAATCTGTGGCAAAATACACCACAGTGCTATAAAAATGGTTGATTGGCAGGCAAAATGAACATTAAGCATCAAAGAGGCTGGCAAATTGAAAACAACACAGATTCCATTTCTTTGAACTTAAACAGAGCTGTGTGCTGCGTCGGCAGGAGAACCAATCGAAAGAGCTGCTGGACTTACTGTTATGTTTGAACACCCGGATAGTCGCTCCTGACAGTCTGGCCCCTAAGATGAGAGATGTGTGATTGAGCTCATCGCTCAGTATCAAACAACCCTGGAAAGCAGCAGAGAAAAACAACTTCAAATTTCATTTTCAATGTAATAGCTGAATCACGTGTTTCTGCAGTTCTGTGAACTGCAATATTTGATTAATTATAAGTTTGATAGTATATGATGGTGTTTTGGACTAAGTGGTCTAAACTTCCCTTGGGAAAGGAAGAAATGACATTATCATAACTGAAACCATATAACTGACAATCGAAACAGTGTGTATTACCCATCTGTGTGATCTGATTTTTTAAGTATTTCAATATATGTTTTGTTGCTTTGTACTGTCTCCCTGGAGAATGTACTGTCTTATAATTGTTGCTGTAAAAAGAATCCACGTGGTCAATTACATGCCCCATGCCACTCTTCTTGCCCTACCCTCACCCATGCCTCAATCATGATCACCTCTGTCTAGGTCCTCTGTGTATGATAATAGTTGGACATGCTGCACGTGTTAGTCATTTTTCACCTCTTTCACGTCAAATGAAGTTTCGACCAACAGACACCTCACAATTTTCATAATGGAGAGTATGGTAAGACATATTCCATACAAATCAGCATGCAAATTAATTCAGCTGTTCCACGAAATTCTCCCCAGTACATTAGCATATTTAACACTGAAGCTCTAAGCATTTGACTGCATTAGTCTGACTGAACTCTTGTAGAGGGTATGTTGACACCGTCTCAGTGACAGATACCCTCGGATTGGCCTGGGGTCCAGCTGGCCTGGTCCCTGGTCTACCAGCAGCTGTCACTCTAATGTAGCTCTGCCTGCACAGCAAGGCCTGTCCTGGCACAGCCTGTCCCTGTAGGATAGAGTTGGCAGTGTGGGTTGACCCCCAGCCCCTGCAGGGTGGCTGTGGGGGCTGTAGCCTAAGGGGCTGCTGCACCTCTTGGTCTGTATAAACGACCCCGTCCCCATCACTTAAACAGTCAACCCACCCATTCCTCCTGTCCAGTCCAATCACAGATATTCATGCTGCGTGTTGCCCCTGGTAACCCATGGCTGTCCGTGTGAGCCAGGCTGGTGTGCCGACAGGCTGGAGTATGGGTAATCATACCCTTGAGTGCTGCTCTTAACAAAACCTGCCTGTCCTTGTCTATGTGTCTGAAAGCAGCTATGCCCACAGCCTCGTCTTCCCGGCTACTGTAATTTTAATTATGATTTTAATTAATGGGGGTGGGTCGAGAGTTGTTCGCAGCTGAGTTTAGTTGACTGTTATTCATTAATTTAGGCCATACGCAAGAAAGGAACAAAGGCTGGGACTAATTAGATTAATTTCTGCTGCGTTGTGAAAATTACACCCATATACAGTAGGATTTCCTTTTCATAGTGTGTGGCATTCCATGTGTGAAATCCCAAACCTTGCCAACAATTGCTGGAATGTTCATTGAGTTGGTGGCGAAACCCATCCCAAAAGTCATGGAGGACTCTGTTCCAACGAAATCGGCCACAAGTTGCTCCAGCTCTTCATGGATGCTCAGGTTACCTAAAAGACAGAGATCACAGAAGGAGAACAATGAGAAGATCACTGGACCTACACGTTTGTCTGGCACTCCTTTAGCCTGTGGCTTTTCTGATCACATCATCAATCACATGTTTTGACAGCGACAAATAAAACGCAACCCATGTGTACTCTCACTCTCTAGGGCTTTGAAGAGATTCAGAAAGATTCAAGAAGTGGTCAATTTGTAATTTAATTCAACTACCCCTTTTTCATCCCAGGTAATATCAAGGCCTGTCCTGCAAGGTCTAAAATGGCTCTGCAGCACATTTTGGGGCTGAGGCAATTGGTTATAACCTAATGTGACAGGTGGGGACCAGAATTCATTTAGAAAATTGATCAGACAGTAATCTGTCACCTGACATGGTGTTTTTCTATTTTGTGCAATAAAAGTGGGGATATTTGGTGTCTCTGGGGTGCTTTCAGGACTGCCCTTGTGGTCAGCTGATATACAAAAAGAATTACTGTTATAATTGTGAGGGAGAGAGGGAGAGAGGTATGCAGAGAAAGGTTCATATATACTGGATTTTATTTCTGCTGGCTCAGGGCAATGTTACATATGGTAGAAATGTACTATAATGTATGTGTTCAATACATTTATTGCACACACTACATTTACTAGAGTTTCTAAAACTACTTCCAACTCATTAGTGATGCAACTAATAGCTGCCAATGACTGTTTTAATAATATAATATGTAATCCCATTCATTCTCAATATTTTAGAGATGGTTATTGTAACATCACAACAGAAATACTGTAAACTCTCAGTAAAAAGACATCTGCGTTTTGAAAATCTATATGATGAAAACATACATTAATTCAGTCATGATCAGCAGCGTAAATAAAAATGAAGACTGGTTTTAAGATGTTGTCAGTAGGCAATCCTCATGAGAAAACGGTGCTTTAATTGCATACACGTGGGATACTAATCACTGTAGTCGTGATCAATAACAATCAGTAACCACCGAGAACAGGCATTAAAAAGTTCAAACAGACTGAGTGTTTCAGGAAGCACTGGAAAATGGGTATCGACTGATGTGTATAAAACCATAATGCAGTGAAGCAGCTCTGTCTTTATGATGATTCCCATGCAGTGCCTTCCATCAGGCCTTGCGCCAAGTCAAATCGATTCATACATTTCCTCAACCACTCAGGCTCACACTCACTGCTGGCATGTTCAGCTTTTTTGATCAGACTGCATCGGCATTTGCTCTCTATATAGAACATTTTACTTAACCAGGGCCTCACAGAGAGGCCCTATCTCTTTATTAATATGCTAACTTCATAATGCTGCTCTAGGTCTGGATACTTCTCAGGTAAAAGAGAGCAGAGTCTTTATTCGATCGCACTCACTTTGCTTAGCTTAAATGTTACCTACTCTGCCATATGCATCTCATAAAGCTTGGGCACCTTTCCCCTGAATTATTAATGTCACCTTTCTGTCAAAGCTTGTTGACCAAAATGGCTCTGTTACTATTCCCAAGGTTGGAAAGTATTACTGTGGAGGGACAATAAAGATTGTGCTTGCAAATCTCCAAGCCGAATCCGTATCTTTTACTGTCAACCTGTGACAGAGGTTTTTCCTCAGAGCCTTTCCAACAAGACAAGAAAAAAAACACCCGGGAAGAGTTAATCATTTCTATCACAGCATTTACATCTTAGTTTTAATATGTAAACATGCTAAATTCAATATTACATTTGGAATTTACATAATGTACATAATATTAATGTATACAATATGGCAAAATGCTTAATGCTACATGCTTGGTGGGTGCACTTAGTATTTCTTGGTCATTTGTCATTCGTTTGAGTGACATCATTATCTAATTTGCTGTATGTTAATGATTACAGAAAAGGTGGGAACAGTGAGCTATTCATTAAGACGAATCCATGAATGTTTGACATGTGTGTTTATTCACAGGGTGTGCTGTGAGTGCACTTTGTATCTACATCCACATACCGATTAAATAAAAAAAAAAAAACTGTTCTCTCTGTGCACTTGCATCCAACTGACTCAACTTTGACTGAGCTGAATTTAGACTATTATTGAACTGCTGTTTCTAAATATATTTCAGATCAGATCATGTAGAAGGAAAAATGAGATGAAACATTTGAAAAAGAAACTTAAATCTTAAGTGGATGTCAGGGGCACAGACAAGGAAGAAGTAGCAAAAATTTAATTTTGAAGATGTTCTGTGCGTCACCAGTACAAATCGCTGCATGTGAACTGAAACAATGGTGATGGTAGCATCACTGCTGCTATTACAGAGATACTGGGCTCTTTAATAATTGATGCTTAATAAGGTCTCATGGGGAAATGCTTGTTATTCTTTTAGTCTCTTGGTGAGCAATCTGAAACACAGATTACAAACCCAGGGAAAAACAGTCCCATTTTGAAAGAGAAATAAACATATAAATAAATCACATAAATGAATAATGGATGGTGCAAGGAGTGCATTGGTGCGTGTGTGTGGGGAGGGTCTCATACTTCCAGTCTGACAATACTTATAACTAACGATCACATGCCCTTTAATTCTTCTGGTTCTCTCTGTTCTTGTCAAACCGCTGATATCATGCAACACTACGCAGTGACTCAACCCTCCCTCATGTTAGCTTGCTCTCAGTAGATACACATCACAGGGGTGTCATAATAACAACACACTGACATCACACAGAGAAAAGAAACTTCTTTTCTCAAATAAACTTAGTCTGACCTGTTCACAGCTGATGGCCAACCATCAGCCATAACGGCCATAAAGATGCCATGCCAGAACATGTGATCTTGGTGCACGCAGCCACTTAAACACCATCAGAAGCTGGGTTGAAGTTCAGAGGATAAAACACCATTTAAAATTCATGTGAAGCTACAGATCCCACTGTCTGATCCTTTCTTTTCTAACACTTCCATCACATATATTCCTTTTGCATCATGCCTAATGTCCAGGGTGTTTCATAATGTTACATTACACTATAATATCATTTCCCCCAACTCCTCAGTGTGAACCCATATGTAATGATCTCAGCGTATGCCCAAACGGTACATAATTCAACAAAGGGTGAATAATTCATATAACATTGCAGCTAGTGAAAGATAATTAAACACGCGGGCAGTATAATTCATGAGAAAGATAATAAACGACGGCATATGTGATGAGGGAGATAGAGTTTTATTTCCAGTTTGATACTAAACCTATTCAGTGTCATCAGGGTCTGCCAGAGACTTTTAAACCAGCTGGGCATGTAAGAAATTTGGAGCACTGTCAGAATAAATGCCCCTTTCCAAACCAATTTAAGAGGACAAGTGCCACACAATAAGAATTTATCTGTACAACTGCACATTAACCACAAACTTACCTATTTCCTGCCTTGTGCTGCAAACCCCAAGCCCATACTGCCGTGCTTTGTCGGCCACAGTTTTCAGGAAATCAGCCTTGTTCTCAGCAAAACCGAGGTAGTTGTAAGAGCCCATGTTGATGACATTGTGTATGGTCCTCCCGGTTAACCTGTGAGCGTGTAAACATTAGGAATCACTTAGCCTCTCTATTTTGTTTCTACACATGCACACACTCAGAGAATTAATTACATGTTATAAAAAGTAATCAACATTCAGTTAAAATTAATTGTTAAACATAAACTTGTTTTTTCATCAGTGGAGTCCTGCTCACGAGAGGCAATTATAAAAATGCCAATTTAAGGTAAACAGCAGTGACTACGTGTACAAATCCTACTTGTTATTCCTGTTTCTTTTGACGTTTGTTAAGTAGAAAATGAAATATTCAGAGCTCATTTTAGCCAGAATTAAGAAATTATGCTGTCCCATAATATGCAAGTACACATGCAACTCCATCGAGAATAAACTGGGATAAGATGCAATGTGTGAGTGTAAGAATTTCTTGCAATAGGGCAAGTTGAGGTAAACATCACGCAAGTGAAGCCTCACTGTACATCAGTATCCGTGTGTTTTAAGAGAACTGGCCTGTTTCATCAAATGACCTACTTCCTCTCACTGCTCATTTAAACCTGCACACCACTACAAAAACCATCTGCATTTTGTTTACCTATTCACTACATGTCACCACAAAAGACAAGCTGACTGCCCCATTTCTACATTTTTCAGTCACACCGAACCTGTAATCCACGCCTACCGCTCTTTCCAGATTCATCATGCCATATTTACTCCCTGTGGCTCTGTTCATGTTCCTATTCATAATAGATTCCCTGAATATATATCCCTGAGTAGCACAGAGGCATCTCAACTGTATCCAAAAAAATAAAGACTGACATATCCTTGCTGTTGACACATACTGATGTGCTGCAGTTTCTATCACATTAGCTTCTAGAGGAGGAGCTTGATCTACCCACTTAAGACTTGAATAGTTTCCAGCCCCAAAAGAGAGATGATTGTGTTCAAAAATACTTGCTGGCTTGCTTTAAACCGGAAAAAACATTTTAAAATTCCCCAGTTGAGCATTATATATGAGTCTCATTTACAGTATGTTTCCAGTACCTGAATGTCCAGTTATAGTCATCAGACACCCTCTCCATCAGGTCAAAGACAGGTCCCGGCATGCTGCATATGGGACGGTTCCAGTTGTCTCGTACCCTCATGTACAGGTTTCGCGTGTAAAAGTTCTCAAAATCTTGATAAAGTGGTACGAAATTCTGAGAACAAATAGAAACATGTTCAATAACGTCACAGTAAACAAGTAACAGAATGTCACGGAGCGAGAGTGGAGAACAGTGAGAAGCAGGAAAAGTGACTTCTTGAGATTCTGATCATGCCGGTCCTAGAAGTACAAGAACAAAACAATCCATGTCACAACTAAACAGTATAGAAAGATTGCTGTTGTTGAGATGAATGAAAGCAACTTCTTAGTAATTTTTCTAACAAAAGATTCTGCATTTTCTTCATAGTGAGAGGTGTCTTTTTGCACTCAGTGTCTTCAGTACTAACAAGAAAAACAGGTAATGTCAAGAAATTCAAAGTACATATACTGTTCCAGATATGCTTTAGTTTTGTGACCAGAAACATTGCCTTGCCTGTCTTCTTAATGTACTTTTCTAGGTAAATAGGTACCCTTCTATATAGAACATGATTCGTGTTTGATCCTCTAACCTTTAAGACCATACAGATGTTCATTATATATTATATATATATTATGTCCCCTGACAATGCTATTTACCAGGAGTATTTGGGCCTTCATACACTAATGCTGTTCTTTCCTTTACGTCACATTGTAAATGATAAACACAGGGAGGAGGCTGTCCCTAATGCGGACATACTGCCTTACCAAGATAACAACAAAACATGGTCATGGCTTTTGTTTTTATATGGTTATAGCTTTTGTAATACGAGCCCCACAAAACAAACCATTGACTACTCCCAACTTATCTTAACTGTGATTTTTGGATTTAAGAAATCAAATCTATGGTAAAACAATGGCTCTAATGTGACAGCGCTTAGGCCTTATCTGGGATCTAAAGCACAGCAACAAAGAAAGAACTTGAATCCTCTGAGATTTAATTAGGTCTTCAACAGATATTCTCTGTGGTGTCCTGCCTCACCCATGGCAACAATGTAGTGCAGAAGAACATGAAGGAAGAAGGCAGAGACAGAGCTTAAGAGTAAAAATTGAAATAATTAGGGGGAAACAAAATGTGTTGACACCCAAGGCATGCATGCTGCTCTTTTCCAAGTGCCTGGGTGCATGCGGATGCCTACAGTATGTGTGTAATGTGTGTAAAATATGCCTATGTTTGTGCTGATTGCATGTTTTACCTACCTTCTGTTCCTCTCTTTCCTGAGCGAGGTGGCACTTCTCTAAACCCACGGCTCTGAGGAAGTCTCTGAAGTAGCCAAACAGGGTGACAATGCCAAAGCCCAGGTATGTCATGACAGCCACATAGATGGGAGCCTGTTCAAAGGACTCCTGTCTGTGCTGCCTCGAGGCAACACCATTCCCGGGGCCATTTTTCTATACAACAAGACCCACATAAGCATCTTACATTGCAGGCAAGACAAGAGAGAACAATATCGTCTGAATAAAAGAGGCTTGATTTCAAATGAAGGGTTGTAGTTAACACACTAATTAACCTAAATAAAAAGGAGTCAAGTACTGGTGCACTTACAGAGGACACTAACACATATTATTCAAGACTGAACCAAAGCATACTGGAAGACAATCCATAGTCATGTTACACCACATAAAAACTGCAACATATTGTCATCTTACATTGTTGTAGAAACAATGAAATTATTTACAGTACATGGGTGACTTTGTGGACGTGCTAATTTTGTGTTTATAAGTCAGTATTAACTGATATGCGGTGTCGAGCCAATATGGGCTTAAAATGTTGTACTTTTACTAAATGTAATAAAGTTAAAAACATTTAAAGAATGAGTTTAAAGAGAGTACAAACCAGAACACAAGTAAGATGCTAAAATGTAAAGATTATCACTGATGAAGTCACAGAGTTACAGAGATTTTGCACTTTTTGCTTTGAAAGGATGAACATTACTGGCAGCCATTGCAACTTATGCCAACAGTTAAAATGATGCAATTTGTGGAAGAACTTACAAAATTTCCCCAAACTGTTCAACAGAGCTGATTTCTAATGAATGGACGGTAGCCTGGTTTCTTACTCTTATTGCTTTTACATGTGAGATGACAAAGCTAATCTGCTAGCACGATAAACTGTGACCTGATTTAATAACTCACCATCATTATGAAGGCATTTCCACAATTTTCAAAGTAATCTTAAGAAAAACCTATTCCTCCTGCTACATAATAAATACCATTTTAATCCATTTCTTAAGAAAGGGCTCTGCTGTTTCTTACCCTTGTTTCATCAACGATGGCAGCTAAAAGAAACATGTTACTTACTTACATGTAAAAATATGAACGAATATATACAGGTAGCATTAATGCGCCACGGAGGCATGTCACTTCCGGCAACCTCAGCTTGAATATCGGATTAAAATGTCCGTTTTGAGCAGTGGACGACATAATATTTGTTTTTATCCATCTGTACTGAAAAGTTTTGTGGAAAGTTGTGGAAATATCTTCAAGCAGCGGTAAGTGTTGTAAGCTAGCTTTCATAAAAAAAATAAATAAATAATAATGACATGATGCTAACGCTGCTAAAATCAAATGTGGCTAATCAATTAATTAACAAGGACACCTATTTGGCTGGGTTTATGATTTGCATTCAAATACCTCCTAAAGTTATTAGTTAAATGTAGCCAAATATCAGTCTGGCTTGCTTTAAGTGACGTGGTTTGGCTAACAAGCAGTTATTTTCTAGTGGTTTGTTATTTAATTACAGCTATATGCAGTTATTGATATCCAAATTGCATAATGCAAAATAGCATGTTGTGTTATTTGCACATTAATTCATGGCTTTGTGTTCAAAGCCGGGTGACTTAATTTGCACAGACAAATCACTTACGTGGTAAGTCACTTGTCAATCAAAAGTATTTATAGGAAAACAAAAGCGCGGTGGCTGCACCCCTCTCACCTATCCAGCCGGAAGGCAAAGAAAACCTGCTGTTGCAGAAAGGAAGAATTTCAGGGCGGGGTCGTTATTTTCATTCACTGTTTACAATGCTGTTTAAAAAGCTTTCTTGCAAACTACAGTCGGTACAACTTTAAGGACCGTAAGAGCGGCTAAAAAAAAACCCGATACCAAACACAATGACACTTTTCTTTGACGTACGGTGCATATTTGGTAAGACAGCGGAAGTGTGGCATTGATGCGAGTCTTGTGAGGTTCATATTCAAGAGGTGAGTCTCCATGGGATACTAAGTTTGCCTACGTCACAGAGGTGGTTTCAGGTAAAGGCAAAGCCCTAATGATAGCAATATATGCACAGATTCAGCACTATCTCTGCAAGAAAGTAGCAGAAATACCTCTCCCGGGAACTTTAAAGCAGGTGCAGCAAATGATTTGATTCACAAATATTTTTGTAAATAAATCCCGCCGCTGAATGACATACCTCTGTCTTGATGTTATAGTCCTTCTTCTTGGTATCGTCGCATTTTAGTCCATTCTGGTTCAAAGGTGGTTTCAGGTTGTCGTTGGCCGCAGTTCTTGCCATGTTCCTGTAAGCACAGCAGCGACTGTCTCCTCTGTTTGACTGTCAGGTAATATAGCCGGCGGTACTTTACTGAACTTACAAAGGTGACTTCCTCCTTCTGCTGCTCTAGCACAGCCTCTCATGATTTGTTGGTGTGTTTGAACATCGCCCGTGAAAAAAAAACTTCACTTAACGCACTGTTTCGATGTGAATGTGCCAACTCTCTCTTCCCCTTTATCCAAAAGTTAAACTTCAGTTCATTAAAAAAAAAAAAAAAAAGCTTCACAGCACATATCATACTACCTCATATAGATTTTAAGATATTATATTTTGTTATTAGAATATAATTTATTTCCTTCTTTGTCTCGTTAACTCTTAACTAAGTACATTTACTCAATGACTGTCCTTAAGTAGAGTTTTGAGTGTTTTGATTTACTGTAACAACTTCATACTTCTACTGTACTGCAGTACAGATCACACTGTACTCTTTCCTACGCTGCATTTATCAGACAGCTTTTGTGTTACTTTGCACATTAGAAACAAAACACGACGAGTTTATAAAATGAGAAGCATTACTGTACAACACCTACGACAGTACAAATAAATGATTCTATATTAACAATTCAAGAATATATAATAACTTGGCTAAGATTTTGAATACAGGACTTGAAATTTACAGTGTATTTGTAAACACTGAGGTATTCTTCTCTTTTTGTACTGTACTAACTAAATACTAAATAGCCTGAGAGTGCTGAAAATATAATGCACTATTTTTATATATATCTTTATGTTGAGTATGATCATTCAGTCTTGTAGTGATACAGTAGCACTACACACCAAAATGGATCAGTTTGACACTCAGTAATCTGAAAGTTGTAATTATCCTCATGGTTACATCATACATTGTTTAAGTCCTGACATTAATATTACATAATATAGGTTAATTCATTTAAACTAAAGCTAAATTAAAAGCAGATTTGTACTAACACGGGGGCTTGAACTCGTGCTCACTGTGCTGTACTGCTGTCCTAAAGGTAAAGTGAATAATAATGATATGTTACTGACTACATTTCAGGTTACAGCTTGAAGCAGTAATGTATAACAGTCCAGCTCAGCCTAATGATACACGTTACACCCCCTACAGCTATGGTGGCATTGTTTTCTTGGCAGAGCAACGCTTCAGTTTTAGAGCAGAAAATTGTGCCACAATTTGCAGTGGCTGCAGTTAGCCTTTCTAGTTGATGATTTACTGAAGTGTCATAAATCAGACACACTGTTATTGGCATAGGTCAAATCTGGAAGAGCCTTGTAAAAATACTTCTGTATGCAGGCTGTTGACAATTTGGTGTTTGCTCGCATTGTTCATATTTTCCCTTCTGGGCAAACACAAAGAGATTGTTTGTTAGTAAAAGGTCAACGCCTACACAGTGGTCTTGTGGTGCACTTAGTTTGTGGTCGTGCAGTAAATCGGAATATGCACGGTATTGGGTACTGTGACAGTAAGTGTAGTGAGGGGTTTTCTTAACATACTGTACTGACATTGACCTGTTGGTGTTACATAGAGCTTGTCTCTCAGTGGGCACACAAGCAAGAGAAGCAGCTAGTCCAGGTGGTGATGTTAAGAGGAGTCTGAAGTTTGGAATGCAAGTGCAAGTCTGAACATTATGCTGTGAGATTAGGAAATGTTTGGATGACAGCATCTGCTATACACTCTCTACTTTCATTTGGGCTATTCTGCTGGTGTTTTGATTCAAGAACTGCAATATGGGACATTGTACAGCCTGCCTCCAGTCTCATGTAAATTTAACAAAAATCTTTTAGCACTGTAGGTAGAAACTATCTTGCAGCCAGTCACCATTTGACAAACATTATTTCCTCCTTTCCCAACCCACTATACTATAATCGGAAATTGCGCATTCTCTTTGACATGTGTCTAGAGTTGTAAAGTCTTCATTTGAATTGCAGAGCAGCTAGAATCAGGCCCTCTTTGAATTCATTGTGTGATGTTTTGGGTGAAAACACTGAGGCCCTGTGGTATGACATGTGACACCCGCTATCACTTCAGAGCTGCCCTCACTTCGCACTAACTGATGAGGGTTGTTGTTGTCTAATAACTCCAGACCTTTGTCAGGGATGGGGGAACACAGGCTGACATTTGCATAAGGGTAAACTAGGAAGGCTGATGGAGGAGGGCTGAGAGATCATGGGTACTGAAGTTTGGGTGAAGCAGAGAGAAAATGACATATTGTGAATCCGGATTAGTCAGCCCGCATCCAACTGTTACGGAGAGAATGATTGAATGGAGGGGAGCACACCGCAGACTTAGTAAATTAAAGGTATCCACAGCTCTCGCCTCCTCTTAGCTCAGCTTGGAGTCTTGAATGGAGCCGTCACAGCGGCTGGTGCCTCCCTGCCTTCACTACAGGATTGCTTTCTACCAGTGGGACCAGATGTAACCTACATCTGTCAGGCTTCATTAGCTCTGTCAATCTGAATAGCACTGTTCATTTTGACTTCACAAATGTGTGTGTTCTTCTATTCAGTTTGCACATTTAGGCAATTATGTTTTTCAATTTGAAGTTTCCAGAACTGACCTTTTTGTCATATTTCATCTTGTGGTTAACCGTACTGTCACTGTGAGTTTAACTAAAGTTGATCAATCTTTAAGGAGGATCACAAAATTAGGCTTATCCCCACAGGGAAATTCTCCATTTTACACTTCAGCAAGCATCCTTCATGTTTTTCAGCGCGACTCAGAATTGGACTTTATTTCTTTGCTTCCTGTTTGATATTGATTGATGTTTTAATTTCCTAACAGGATTGCTCCTCGTATTTCTCACCTTGGCTGCTCTCCTCTGCATTTAAGACTATTAAATGCACCTTTCCTTTCAAAGATGTGTTGGGTAACATTATTTTGAAGCCTCCACTAAAGACATTTCTTACCTTGAATACAAATGAATGGTTAAATGGTGTATGTAGGGAATATGCTGCCTGGAGCGCCCAGTGGGATGTCTCCATCTACACTGCTTTCATGTGAATGTCATGTAAAAGATTCTTTCCTTAAACACCTGATGAATACTAATCCATATTTGATCTGCTTTCTCTGTTTTTACAGGACTTTTATTTATCATTTTGCGAGTCTGGCTAATTATTTAACTATCTTTTTATGTGTTTCATAAATATATTTTTGTATTTAGGTGTTTATGAAGTTTAAAACAAGATTGTGTGTGTTCATAAAAAAACTTGTCCAGAATGCTCACACAAATAGGTTTATTATGAATAACATACAAGGGATCTGGGTTCTCCCTCCACCTAGTGGCAGTGCAAGGAACCAGCACCTCAGCCGACAGTCATACACACAGCCCATTCCCTACTTCCCACACCCCACCCATGTTTTCCTTATGAAATAAATGATTATGAGCAAATACATTTGCATGAGCAGATGGACAGATCTTCATGACTGATGCGTCATATTTGCTCACTGTACTGCTTGTGCTCATAGCGGGACCCATGTAGGATTTAACTGTTTATGGATGAACTCGTGTCATGCTGTACTGTTAGAGTCAGTTGTAATGCAGAGCTATATTTAAACTTCCCCTGGGGTGCCATTAAATCATGTAATTTCTTCGTCAGGCCTGGCTGACCTCATTTTAATACCCACATCAGACAGCATTAAGAAAAAACATTAAAAAGAAGAATATTGAATTTTGTATCGTCTGTGCTATCTTACATTTACATTTTATATTTAAGCCCTTTTGCCTGACTTTCTTATCACATGAGACTTAAAAGCAGAATAAGCTCAGATTCCTTACATGTGGATTCTGGAGCGGTACCAGTGTGATGTTATGTGTTGTGATACGCTTGTGTGTTTGTGTCGGCTGCCAGGAGGAAGAGTTGAAAGCGTAGCTATGTATAGTTCTGCTTAGCGTTCAATCCATTTGGACCACAAGGAGAAATGAGAAAATGATAAAAGGTTGATGCACAAAATCGCTGCATTGTTGTTTTTTTGCTATGTCAGGGGTAAAAATACAGAGTATATTTTTCACTCAGCTAAATGGGATATAAAACCTGAATTGTGTTTTGCTGTATTATTTTTGGGGGGAAGAGCAGACGGTCTGAAACGTCACTTTGTATTAGAGCCTTATAGATTGTAGAATTCAATTTTTCGCAGATAAGTGAATGTATGCTTAACAGCATGGACCATTAGTGCTTTGGACAATACAAATGTCTTCAATTAGTCCGGTATGACAGTAGAAACCGTAGTCAGTTGCAGCAGTTCTCCTAACCTTGAGTGGGTGTTCACATCCACAGGGAATGGAAGATTCCCCTGTTCTCTTCAGAAGTGAGCGGGAGAGGGGGAAAAGGCTCCGACTCAGAGACAGATATTTATAGAGAGAGTGGGAGAAAGTGAAATGGTGGCTTGAAAGGTTAAAATAAGAGGGAGCGGCAGAATGACAGGGAAGGAGAATGACAGAGTTGTTGGGCGAAACGGGGAGATGCTGGAAAAATAAAGATGAAGCTAGAATACTGAGAAATAGATGATGGTGCAGACATCACCAGAGGCTGTGTGGACCCTGCTGTAAATGTCTGTGTCTCTGTGGGTCAGGTTGGCACTTTAGTGTCTGTGTTGACCCTAATTAAGTCCTGCAGATATTGTGAATGAGTCACTGAAGGGCTAGAGGAAATATCTTCTTAGGGTATCTCCTGCATTTATAAATCCACTGTTCCCTCGTCCCCTCTTCTGTCTATAAACATTACTTTAATGTGCTGGGCCCAAAAGCAGACTCTTAATACCATGAGAGAATTTGAAATATTTATATGCTGCAGAAATAATATAGGTTTATTAGCATAGTCGGTTGAAGTAAAATGGGCTTTGCTGAAGCGTTATTAATGTTGAATAGCTCATACATAAGTCAGATTGTGAACTCAAAGTCTTAATATTCCCATCTGGGCAGAATTATGTCACCAAGAAGACAGCTAAACCAGTAAATCACCTCTTCTCAACTGAAATCTGTAGTACTGCTCTGACAACTGAGGCAACCATTTGTTCCAGGCACCGAGGAATCTATTGGCCTTATGGCATTGAATCTCTGCAAGGCTCCAGACTCCCAGCGAGCCCCCCCCCTCTACCACCACTACCACAGCTGTAATTACTGTTTCCTATCTACCGGGATTGTCCTGACCAGGCCCACTGAGACTCCGCACTAAATCTCCTTGATGTCGTCAGTCAGCCATCCAGATAGGTAGCTGGACAGGCAGGAAAAGGCAGTGCCTCCTGGAAGCGAGCTCCTCTCCAGGGTGGTTGATGTATGGACCGACGTGGGCTGATTTTAACGAATGGTCTCTCCTCCCACACTGGGCCATTCCGAAGCCATTGTCACACTGGGCAAATGTGTCCAGGAGGATAGATGAGAGTTTACCGTGTTCAGTATAGGGTGGAGAAAATGTTGTCTCATGGACACATGGCTGATGAGATGGCACAGACAGCCATTTTCTTGCTGTAAAGGGAAAGAGTTCATAGGAACCGGGCTGTCAAGGAAAAGGAATAAATGAGGATGGGTGGGGGTGTTCAGCATTGTACTTTTGTGTGTGTTTTGTGAGTGCATGTATTGTACAATTAGTTTGATCAGTGATTCTTTTGCAAGGAAGGCATGGTTAGTACAGCAACAAAACATGTAGTTTCACCTAGAATAAGTCAGACAGTCTTGGAAAAAGTAAGAAATAGCAACAAAGGCGAATAGAGGGCTTAGAGCATCAACAATGCCCATGATCGATGAGTATGGGGATGTTTCATTTTCCATTTGTTTCCAGTTCTTTCAAATAATAAAGATGTAGTGGGCCAATTCTCTGAGAAAAGCATTGAATTTTAGTGGCATGCCTTTTATCCTGCTGTGACAAGGTTGTTATGGGCTTTGTGCTTGCTTTATGTTGAAAAAATATTTTTGAAGGGCGTGAATAAGACAGAGATGTAAAACATTTCATTGAGCTTTGTTGCAGGCCAAAATGGCTGATGATAAAAGGTGCTGATTGTCTCAGAGCCTTTTGTCTGAAATATTGATTTGTTTCTATGTTGTTGTCCAAAAGCAAATTAAACACTTTTCAAATCATGGCAAGGCCTCTGAAACTAAGATGAAAGAATCAGACTTTTTCAGTGGAACAGGTTAAAGATGGCTTCTCATTTTGCGACACAACACTGTTGTGTTCGACAAAAGGAGATTTAAACATGGCAATAAAGTGACACTGTGCACAATGTGCAAAAATATAAAACGATTGTAACACATGCCGTCATTCACAGCCATGCATATCAGCATGTCAGTCCACGAGGAAAGTGGGACCAGTTGTGCTTTGAGCTGGTTGGCTGTGCAATCACATTTGCATTAATATGAAAATTGCAAGAGAAATAAAAAAAGACAGACAGATAGCTGAAGGGGTTTCTTTTTGAAAGCCAGCGTAGTCGAGCGCAGTTATTATGAGAGTATCAATCCACATTACGACACACTGCTGTTCCACTCATTTACAACACACTGCCAGTCCTCAAATGGGAATATATCCAGTTACTGTATTTAAAAGTCACATTCAATATTTGTTATTCTTCCAGCTTCAGCTGCAGAGGAATGTTAATAAGCTTTATAAGCCACGCGGAGCTTTGACTCCTTGTCACTGCACTGCAGTGTGAGGCAACACATGGTGAGAGACGCCCATGCCTCTTAGTTTACTAAAACTGTGTGCTAATGCAATAGCTAGAGCGAACGGAGGGGGGGTGCAAGCTTTCAATCAAGTAATTATTAGAGCTTTTGAAATGTTGAGAGGAGGTGGGTGTAGGATGAATGTAAGAAAAGCAGCGGGTAGAGTTCTGGCAGGTCTCATTAAAGGCCAGTCACATCAGCAGAAGGTCTAACAGATCTGTATTTTGACTTTTTTTATTGGTTGAACACAGACATGAAATGAAAGGACTGCTGGGCTTCTGCTCATCTATGGACTTTCCTGTGTCTGCACTTTGCTTGACTCTCAGCACTCTCACTTTGGAAGAGCTCCGGAGAAGAACTGGTCGATACAGGAAACTCCCCGAGCAAAGAAGCAAGTTATTGCTTCACTTTCACCCTATGAAAGAGAGATCAATAAAACAAATGGATGCCTTTAACAAAGTATTTCTCAAATGTCTGACATGTCCTTTAAAAAAAACACAGCAGGGATCGGCCTTACTATTAATGTTAAAACTAAAACTACCAGTTTGAATTGAGCATGTTTTCTGTATAGCTCTGAATTTCAATCACACCATGAGAAAAACACAATAGTCAGCTCCCTCGGATCACTTCACTCCTCAGCGCTTTACAGCGGCTCATGTCACAGCTGCATAGACCAAACTCACACCATTAGGTGATACTTTCCAAAATCTTGCCTCTGATTTGGCGCTAAAAGCTGGGGTGCTAAAACCTCACAATTTTATTGAGTAATGCCCTGTTTTGTGCTCAGAACTGAGAAAGTGCAGTGTGTCTGCTCATGTTACCATCACTATATCCAACAGACTGCCACACACGCATTTTCTGATTTATCTGTGATCACTATATTCATGCCAGTAACATGACAGTCAGTCAGTTCGCCCTTAGTAATTTTATTTTTTCAAAGAGCAGGAAACCATACAGTTGAAATCCTTAGATTAACAGAAAAGTTTTTACCACCTATTCATTGGTAAGAGAGAACTGAATTTAACAACCGAATGAATAAAAAGATTTTCCAGTCTTGAAAAGCGCTGATGAACTGGCATGTGGTGGGTTTTATAATCTCTTGAGTCTTAGTGTGCAGTTGACAAAAGAAAACAAGGCATATGAGAAAGATGGCGTCTGGCTGTGACACTGGTGGCAACGGGCCTGTGTGTCTGGAGGCAAGGGGGGAGGGCCGAATGCCGATGGAGGGAGGGGAAAAGAGAGGTGAGTGACTGATGGGCATGTGTCAACCCTCCTCCGTTAGCAAATGTTGAGGGGGAACAAGGGTGGCTCGCTAATTGGGGCGAGATGTAAAAGTCCCTGTCACTCATCATCATCTTCACTAATATGTTTAGAGGCAAAAGCCAGCTGAAGCAAGGAGCTAAATTATTAGTCACTGAGTCTGGGGCAGCAGAATGAAGGATGCATGTTCAATGAAAACATCTTTTTTTTGACATATCTCTTGTACTGATAAGACTGATACCACACTGTGCCACTGAACACAAAGCCTTATGCTTTAATTAATGAACATCTGTACATTTAATTTGCAAGACAGTTTCAGAGAGCAACCCGGTGAGACCAGCCTTCACACTGATATGATATTTTTTTTTCCCTATTGCACAACCTGTTCAACAATATGTCTCTCCTGTAATAATAGCAATGTCATGGATTGTCATAATGGTCATAATAGAGTAGAGGTCTTGGCCCTTCTAGCATCTATAATATTTCTCTGACCTTCATTTGTTCCCTTTTTTCAGAACCCTTCACGCAGTGTCCTGAGGGAAATGATGGTAAAGAGAAGGAGAGCGGGATGCAGCCTCTGGAATTGACTGTGAAATTAACGGGAGATGCGTTGTTCCAGCGCGCTGCTTAACCGGTGTAAAAAACAGATAGTGACAGCGATAACGAAGCAGGTAATGAAATAGAGTTCTCTTCCTACTGCTCTTTGTGTTTACCACTTTCTTTTGCTTACTTACTTACTCTTTTACGTTATGTAGCCTGCAGTCACTGGAACAGTGGAATGACTGTGTGGCTGTTTCAGTTGATAATTGCACTCATGTCAAAAGGCTAAGTTTTAATGACAAGATGATTTAATTTTACCCAAACTGTTAATATTTTTTCTGTCACACAAATTAAACTTTGCTTTCAAATATCTGCAAAAAAAGTTTCAACACATATAATTTAGCTTAATTCACCATATAATTAGAATGATACGCCAGTATGCTCCAAAAGTCTCTTTTTTTAATGGCTGTTTAATACCAGTAGGTCCTGCTCTTGAATCGAACGATTCGAACAAAGCCAACCAGTTATATGGTGTTGATTGAATGGCTGTTAAAACCTGCTAAGAACTCATTTCCATAACCCTCTAACTGGGAAAACAACAGCAATTATGGGACTGGTATTAGCATGAAGTGACACCCCTGAGCTGCAGTCATGCAGCAGGTGGGTAATTGGCCCTGAGCTGTACAGTGGGCACTCAGTGGGACTGTCCTTGTCTTGTGATGGGGACACCGGCCGCTCCACAGGGTGGACTTATCAGCTCGCTGCCCTCTGAGCCAGATGCAACATTTCATAATTAACCAAGTGCGACGAGCAGGGTCAGAGAGAGACGCCGCAGTTCTGTACTGTAACTAGCTCAGCTGAAGCCGTGACCATACAAGTACAATAAACGTGCCCCTCCGTTCTAGTCTGTTTGCTCTTGCTCTCATCAGACGTACAGTATGTAGATTATTTGCATGCAGGCAGTGTGTTGGTAAGAGAGACTGAGTTTTATTGCTGAGAATTTAACTGGACTCCAGAGGCCTCCCTAGTGTTAATTGAGGTGTAATGTGATTTGTTTTGCTGGCCCTTCAAGCAGCCCTTCCCAGTCCATTGAATCAGATCCCCTGCGATTACTCTCTAATGGCCTCAGTTACGTCTGTGTGCTTTAAACAACCACCAACTGCCGAAGATAAAATGATAAGGTTAATGCTGCAATGACACTATGCAAAGTGAATAACTATTTAAACAGTCTGTCTTTACAGCACCACTGCAGTGTACTTAAGAGAACTGTCCTCAAACCCAAAGACTGTTTTCGAGCAGATGGAAAGCCAAAGGGCTGATGCTGGCACGGTACCATTTGCATCTGGTGCATGTCCATGTTTTTGTGCTTACATAATTATGTAACCCACTGAGTCTTGCAGGTGAGGTTGTGTGAGCAAAGGAGCAATCAACTAAGAGCTGTAGTTGGTCAGTCAGTCAGTACAGAACCTGGTTCTACACTGTGAGAGTCCTCTCTTTCAGTTCATTAATTTCCCGTAGCCATCATTCACCATCGTTTGCTGAACATAA
The DNA here is from genome assembly GCA_028641955.1 of Protonibea diacanthus. Taxonomy (NCBI): domain Eukaryota; kingdom Metazoa; phylum Chordata; class Actinopteri; family Sciaenidae; genus Protonibea; species Protonibea diacanthus. The sequence goes on from CM053989.1 coordinate 16,761,454, forward strand.
TTACGCACTTCAGCTATATGACTCGAAGGAGTCTGGTTGCACCAGAAGTATTTCATCCTTATGTAATAATCCCTTTTTGGTGCTCAAAAAGTTAATATGTGTATGTCTTTTCAAATACAATGTCATGGTTCCTCAGAGTACTCCACAGATCTCATTGTGATTTTAATTGAGAACTTGTTCTTGACCAAATCATGTCTGCCAGCTGTTAAGCCCTGAGCAGTAGGAAGAAACTGTTCACAGCAATGTCTACAACTTATTTCTGCTGATTGTGTCATTTCATTTGGAAAGACATGTTGATGTTGAAATTTACAAATGCATATCTTGCGCCGTTGCTACTGAGTCAAACTGGATCAAATTGATAGATCACATTCTGTGTGAGAGAAGGAATGAGTTCTGTTGTGTTTTGGATGAACTGCCCTTTTCAATGGTACAATCAGCGACCTCATCACTCAATGACACAGGTGTTGGATTGGAGCGGATGGCTGTGTGTCATATCATTTGCTTCAATACCATATTCAGTAGCGATAACATGCAACGATGGGATTTTCATTTCTATTATGAAAGGTACGGGCCACCAGGTGCAGGCCCATGGGGAATGGATCTATTTATTATAAGCAGGCATGTTGATGCGTGCAGCTATACCCGATCAGTCTTGAGTGACCTTTCTGCATTGGTGCCACTGCACTGCAGTTCATGAATGTTTAATGGAAAGGCTGGCTGTTTTGGGCCTGCCAAGCTGGGTTTGCTGCCTGACAGAAACATACTAACTCAAAGGCAGAGTGGAGGTTAAAACAGTGGGTGCTGCTAACAAAGGACGCCAGACAACCTCTGACAAGTAAACACCCCTCAGACTCCCAGTAAGCAGGAGAGTATCAGATAAGGGACGCATGTAATTATGCACAGAGCCACGCACACACACAGATTCCCACTTGTGTTTGATCTCTCTAACATACACACTCATTTTGATCTCACATTTCATCTCTTTATATTAGATCTACAGCCCTGTTCAGCTCTTATAGACACTGGTGACCCATATTATATTAATTAATGCCATCAGATATCACTCAAGAACACTAGATCATTTGCTAGATAGAATGACAAATAACAAGCTGAATGGCATAGGCAGAATGAAAACATGTGGGTGAGGACAAAGTATAAAATAAGAACAGAACTTTGTAAAACGGACAAGAACAACAGCATGTACTGCTGGTGAGGTGAGGTCTTGCCCACAACACGCATCCCCCGACACCTTTTCTGTCTTCTTGTATTTTCTACCTACCCCATATGCTCTCCAGTCACAAAGCATCTTGAAATACGTACAAAAGAAGACAATAGCAAGAGGCAGTTTGCAGAAAGAAATTATAATATCGGAATACAATTGGGTTTGTGAGTGAGCTGAGATTGTACATAAACTATGTGGAGGAGAGGTGCTGTTTTGGTGGGCAGATGGTAATACAGGATAACAATTACCTAACTAAAAAAACACCTCACATCTCTGGAACAAAACCTCCACTGGTTTGTTGATGCCATGTTTGACTATAAAGGCACAAACAACATCAAATCAAATCAAATTCTTGTACTCTCTGTTTGCAAGATAAACACCATCAGCCTCTCATATCTGTCTGACACCATCCCACTCTTCCAACTTTATGAAGGAGACAGCACAAAGGGAATACTAGTCAAGTGTGTCATTAAGTGTGAAAGAGAGAGAGAGAGAGTGAGAGAGAGAGAGAGAGAGAGAGAGAGAGAGAGAGAGAGAGAGAGAGAGAGAGAGAGCACCTTCAACACCACAGAAGTGTAGGGAAACTTTTATTCCAGTGAAGTCTTGACATTTTACTGCCAGGGTGGCAAGACGAGATAAAACCTTGCAGCAGTTGAGTCAGCTGCACTAACAGAGTGGACAGCATATCATTTAAATAAAGAATCTTTACTTCAGGACTCCCACATATTCAACTTTGTAACTTAAGAATAATGTATGTCTAGCTATAGAAAGGTAAACAAGAAAAATAAGATACGATCTGAGAGGTGAGGTGCAACTTCAGGGAGTTACTTGATGATATACATTATGCACATGATGATAGGCAGCAGATATTGTTTTGAATGATTGTTTTCTCCTTTCAATTTGCAAAACATGTAAGACCCCAAACCACTTCAGTGATGCCTCACTTCACCTTGAGGTGTCTCTTTAAATTTGCATTGGTTCTTGAGAGAAAAGCACTGAAGAGGGAAATAGATGATAGAGCCCTTTCTCTCTGGGCTGGAGCTGTGATGCAGAGAATGGGTCTCATTGATAATGCATCAGGGGAAGAAATCCATCAGGGACCACATCCATTTAATGCATGAAGCAGACATTTATGTATGAAAGTGCGCTTGGCCTCTCGCTGCAAACCTGTGGCCAGACTAAGTGGAGCTGTCCTCTCCGGGTTGTCACCGAGTACAGTAGCCGAGGTCTGAGGGATGCTGCGGCCCCCACTAGACATCGCTCCTGCTCACTTCCAGACAAAAGGCTAAAACATTCATGAGGTGTCTTTTCGACAATGGCAGATTGAACATTGTTTGGTTATGGTGGCATCCCTACCTCTCCTTCCTTCCTCCACTCCACTCCACCCCACCCCACCTCTCCCTCTACACACATCCACATATCTGTTACCCCACTTGATAGAGCTTTCAGGTGAAAACATAAACCCAGTATGGAGTGATTACCGAATGTGCTCCTGCAGAGGAAGAACTGGCATTTCTCGCTCTTTGTTGTGCCTCTGACCTTTTGAAAATATCACAGATTAAATCTTTAATTATTTATGAGGGCTAGTGACGGCGATGGGAGAAGAGAGGGGGATGTTGCCACATGTGGTGGGGGATTTTTACTGTAAGAGAAAAGATTTTGGTTTGTGTAGTTTTAATCCAATCAGTACTCTTTCATGCAGGTCTTGAGATGCCCAGCTCGCTATTTGACATAATGTTTTTGAAATTTTGTTTCTGAAATGTGTGCTTTCATTGTGTGCCCTCTCAGATATTATGATGTAGATTTAAATCTTATTCATACAGCTGGACTCTACCCAACACGTGTATCACAATGTTTAGTGAACTTCATAGCAGCAACCCTCAGATCCTCCTCGTCACCTACCATTGTGCTGTAAACATTCCTGACACATTCATTTTAAAATAATCTAATAATCATGAGGCGAAAAATAATAGATAAACAAACAACAGAGAAAATATCTCACTTTATGGGGGGGAAAGTATTTCCCGGGAGAATGGTTTAACCAGTGTTTGATATGCAAATTGTCTTTTTCATCGGAACTCCCAGTAAATGTCAGGAAGGGACACTGGGGAGGGGCTGAACATCTCAATTAAAGAGCGCTAACATGCATCATTCCAAACAACCCATGAAATGAAAGGCATCATTTAGATTGATCTACAGCATCAGTGAGAATAAATCAGAGTAGCAGCCTAATAATGCAACACTCCAGGGTGCGTCTGAAAATTGCAGATAGGAATTCAGAACAGTATCTGCATAATGATGCTCCCGCTGATGAAGTTGGCGATCAGTATTTGGGTAAACGGCCACCTTCCCTGCAAAGTTACATACAAAAATGTTTTCTGTGGGAGAACATTGAGTGTACAGCTGTACGTCTATAATGGCTCAGTCGTGCTTACAGTTTGTTTTCTTTGGACCAAACTGTGGTTAAAAGCTATAAAATGATTTGTCTGCACTCCCAATTAACCTCCTCCGGTGTTCATGCCAGTTAAGCACTTTCACAAAGTTTGTAAATGTACTCCTTGGCAAACTCGACCTGTGCTATATATTGAGAAGGCATTTAAAGTTGGCTCTTGGCTAATTTTAGTTATTTAAGTTTCCCAAGAAGGGGAAGCTCCCGGCTATACGTCTATTGTTTCAGGTTGTGCTTAAAGTGATCTCCTACAGTCATTACCTAATTTCCTAATGGTTCTAATTACGTTTGGACTTGTGACAAACTGCACCTTAGATTTTGTGGTGACTCCAAGACTTCTTTTTCAAGGCTCCAGTTAATTACTTGGTGAAAAGAATAAAAAAAGTCAGTACCTCCAGTCATTATCTACTTTCTTTATCCAATACTTTTCTGTGTTTCAAAGTTAACACACAAGCTTTCCCATAATGGATGTATTTTAGCATTGTCCTCTCAGAGTTTGATGGGTGAAGGCGTTTCCTATCAGTGCAAGTTTTATAGATGGTTTCTATTTTGATCAGGCACAGTCCAGAATAATGTGTCTTGCCTCCCTAAAGGACAGATCTTTGTAGTCATTACTCTTATGTCTAACAAATGCTCACTTGCAAGTAGGGAGATGTTCTTTAAAAATTACTCAAGTGAACACACAGTACAAGTACTGACTTTCATTAATCAGAATATGGATTTATTCGCCCAGCACGAGAACTGTACTTGTTGGATTTATCTTGGTGATGAGTGCAGGAACATAGAGCTGCTCACAAAAAAATATATATGTGTTTTTATTGTGTAGAAACAACAGAACCACACACATTTATCTCAAGAGGAAAATGTGAGTTGCACAGCGGACACCATGCAGTGAAAACATGCATGCACGTCGTTCAGAAAGGCCACAGGGAGGAGTTCGGTACAATGTTATGGCTTTTTTTTTTATGTGCAAAGGAATATATTGGTCATCTAGATATGTAGGTTCAGCACAGAATTAATGTTGATTTGTATTAAATATGTAATATCAAGGGTTTTATTGACAACGCTCAATGAGAATGACCCAATTAGTGGACCATAGATGAGGTGAGATTTTAGAAGGCCATGCCAGGAGGGGTTTTATCACTGATGTCACCTCGGATTGCTCTCGCTTCTTTAAGAGTACCCATGCGGAAAGATCTGTCCGTGGAGTTTAAGGGTGTTGAGAAATATTTAGACTGCACGTATCACATTAAAAGATTGACATTTACTTGTTTTTTGCCTCCATGTGGACCAGTGTAAGCTTGCTTTGCAGAAATTGCAGAATGTATCTCATGCCAATCAACAGATGCTCTTTATTTTCCTCTGCAAGTACTGTACACTGTGATCTTGAGCTTTGCCCTTTACCGGTAACATTTCAAGTTTTGCTTTGTCAGAATGTTCTGTCACACAGTACAGCGCTGTGGTGGGGCAGGCCGACCAGTTCTGCTCAGACTGTAATTTGAAACATTTTTTGCTTGTTACACAGCTCAACATATTCTGCAGCATCAAACACAAATGCAAATGCAAGATGTTGAAGATTAAAAGAATTACTTGGAATTTGAAAAAAAAAAAAAAAGACTGCATTTAAGGCTTTAGATGACCCAGTTTCCAGGCATCCATCCAATGGCTTAGCTTCTCTTGAGGCTTCTGAATATAGTATTTGTGGATTCACTATGCAGTATGTGTATGTGTGTGTTTGTGTGTTGTCTGTGCATGCACACATACATGCAAATGCTTTTTCGTGTGTGTGTACTCTTTCTTATATGCAGCATTATTTTTTTTTTCTTTTTGCCTGTCGACACATCCTCAGATCTCATCAAAAAAACACAGTGACCTAGATATAATTAACCCCCTCAAACCAGCAGAAAATTGTATTTAAAAGTAGCACAGGCACCCATCAACCTGCTCTGCATGTCAGCTCGGAGCTGCTCCCCATGTTAAAGTCGGGTTCCTAATAGAGGGAGATATCATGGACTCCCTGCAGCATGTCAAACTGGCGGCACACAAGGCAAGTGCTCAGAGAAATGTAGTAGACGGCTGATGGAACGAATAAGCTCGTCTGAAGGCAGTCTCCTGGCTGACAGGTACTTCACATGAAACACATAGTTTCTGAAAAATAAGAGCTTCTGTTATTGTTAAAATGAGCATAATTTACTCACCAGAAGAGAAACAATTAACGCCCTGAACAGTGGTTTTTGCTTCTGTGGCAGCATGACATAGAGATGCTCAAGAGGAATTTAAATTTCATTTATTCTTGCTCAGATAACCACTTGTAAGACATTATATGGTGTAATTTTCAGTTGGTTAAACAGCTCCCCTCATCTTCTTTGAGCTGAATGAACACACACACACACACACACACACACACACACACACACACACACACTCACACACACACACATCAGACGCCACCCTCAAAAAAATCTTCACTAATGTGTGAGATCCTGATTACACTTTGCCTTTAATCTAATAATCTGATTTAATTGGACTGTTGATTTGTTCATGCATATGATAACGTGCATGTTCAAACCGTTTTCTTTAAAATGGCATGGTGACTTATAGAAGCTATAGTTAGTATGATAATAAGCCAACACTAATCCATGTGTATTCAATCTGATCAGATCAGAGTCATTTACAGTGTTCACTTTTTTGCATTCTCATGAGATTGATTCCCTCTGAAGACCTCTTAGAAGATCAAGATCCCCTTAGTAGCTCATGCATGTATCTGATTGCATAAATTATGAGTTGCATCAACTGTTGCTCTCAGTGTGTCATGGAGAGGCTGCTTAGTCAGAAAAGAGAGAAATTAATTCTAGGATATGAAATGAGGATTGATTGATTCCAAGAGGAGAAGAAATGCTACTTTGAAAAGGAAATTAGCAATTGCACACAATGATTAATCACACTTATTAAGTTAAATTCTCTGGATTTCAAGCAGCACTCTTAGTTGCTATTAGGCACCTCAAATTCTCAGTTAGTTTTACACAATATTAAGAGATATGAGAAAACAGCCGGTGGTCTGATTGTTTTTAAGAATATTCTTGTCTTCACAGTGGAAAATCATTTTACAAGCACGCGTATACAATCAGAACTCTGAACACACTTCATTTCAAGAACTGAAATCAATTATGTTGATTGTTGCTTGTGACTGTATCCATCTCCTAATGCTGATATTTCTTAACACAAAGTTTAACAAAGGAAATAAGTAACAGATTTGTTATATATGTGATCTTTCATTACATATTCTGCACAAAATAGTGACTGACTTTTACCGTGCTTATGTATTACAAGACAGCAATTTTCTGCAAGGAGTCCTTTTCCGTCTGCTTTTTTCCTGCACAATGCGGCAGTGCTGATGCGTGGTTTCCTCACCCTCCCTCTGGGAGGTGTGAACCAAGGGAAAGGAAGGGTAGATTCAGGAGAAAGAAGAGGCGGAGAACACAGAACGCAGTAAACTTCAATAAGCACAGTGTCCTCGTCTTCTTGTTCTGGAGATCAGTGTTTCTTTGTCGAAGAAATGAAGAATTGGTAATTCAGTACCCATGATGAATAGTGAGTCTAATAAGTTGATTAGATGATGAGGTTATTGTGCAGAGTGGCGCACTGTGGTTTTACAGTAGCAGGATATCCACACGCACTCGTTAAATCTGCTGATTTTGTTTGATGAATCAAAGCAAACCCGGTCATAGCTTAAGATGCTCGCACACAAACTGTGCCTCCAGGGGTATTTTATGATACATCTAAAAGATAAACATCACAACCCTGAGTCTGTTGGACCGTCAGAGTAAGAAAAAGACTGGTGCACTGAATATGAAGAATTGAATAAGTGAATATATTTATGATAAATTTCTCAGTCCTTGTTAGAATGGCAGCGCTGCTGAGAATCCTACTGGCACGCAGTCCTACCCTGGGGCTTGGGGATTACATGTGCTGCGTACACGTTAAAGCCTCTAAACCCTCGCCTCCGCAGAGCTGATCTGACTGCACAATCATCCCCCTCACTCTCAGCTCCACTCCACCGGCCATGAGGCCTCTGTTCTCCCAGGATGCCAGCTGCTTACTTCCAGATCAGCAGAGTTCTGCAGTGCCCGCGAAGGTCGGACCATGAGTAAATTTGTCAGCTTGCCTCCGTGTTCACTGGATCACCTGGGAGTTGACCCTCTAGCTCGCCAGCAGTTCACGGAGTCAGGCATTCTGACTGTAGTGATGATTTTTCAAAATAAATGCATCCATCTATTTATATATATATTTTTTTCTATTTTTAGAAGGGAAAAAAAGGGTCAAAAGAACAGTCAGAGTTATTGTTTTGCTCACTGCGCTTGAACTCACACCCTTAAACTGACACACGTGCAAACATACACTTATTTATAGTACTTTGCGTGCGTCTGCACAAAAGCACTAAAACGCACACTCTCACACCCACATACACCTCCACATACACAAACACAACAAATCTGCAATTTCAAGGGGTGAATTGAGGACCCAGAGGCAAGAAATACCGTGCAGGGCAGAGCATACTCAATTAGCCCCTGGCAGTTCTTCACCCTTACCTATCGTCATTGCATCACATTTCAATATTGCACAGAGGTGTGCCGCCAACGCACTGCTGACACATCAAAGGGCTGCGGCAAATTCACACTCCTCCTCAGAGCCTCACAGCTATGTCACAGCTGTTCCGGGGTAGGCCAAAGAGGCACAGAGAGAGGCCAGGCATGACTAAAGACCCCAGCAGACATATTAAAAAATGGATTCTCTATTTCCCACTTCGATGAGTTAAAGTTATCAGGCCAGCCTCTGGGTAGAGCTTGATGGTTTCCTGGTCGAGCACGGCATGGTTAACTCCGAGGGTTAAGGAAAGAAATGATCTGGATCATAAGACATGTATGACAGGGTAGATGTGATGAATAATTTCTAAGTGCAGGACTTTTTGAGACTTTTTGCCTAAAGTTAGTTTCTGATAACTTAGACGTGTCCTCAGTCTGTGAAGTTCATACCCAAGAACACCAGAATTGGTCTGGTATACAGCAAGAGGCCCATTCATTCAGCACTGTAATGACATGTCATATTCTTGGTTCAGACAATAAAAGGGTGCAGTGGCATAAGAAATAAACTGACAATGACGTTGACGTCTGTGTCATAGTGAGTCTGTTACAGGGGAATGATCCTGCTCTTGGCCCACTGGTTGACGATTTTGTTCAGTGGTGTGAAAACTGTTTTTTAAAATTGAATGTCCCCAAAACTAAAGATATATGAGTAGACTTCAGAAGACAGCTGTACATGCCTAAAAACTTAAACTTCCTGATCTGACCTCTTTTGTAAGAGAACAACTTCTAGCTCCTACCTTCCAGATAGAGGTACAGACTACCAAAGGCCAGATCTAAAAGGTTGAATAAATCCTTTGTTTCTCAGGCCACCAAACTGTTACATGCTCACAATGACTCCTGGAGCTGATTGCCATTTATCTACTGGGGCTGATGATGATGGTTTTAGCAATGGATAAACATTCTCTCGGCTTTCTGTTGTCACTTGATGTATTCATGTATTTCATCTGAGTCTGTCTTGCTGGAAGCTACCTCTTGTTCTGGGTTTTGTCCGTCATCCTTGCACCGTAGTCGAAAGACAGGTGATGCTTATTTTTCTTCCATGCAGCTGGCAACATGGCTCCCCCCTCTACAATCCCCACATTTAGAGCAGAGTTGTAACAAAGGTATAAATGCAAATACAGTAGCATACAAGTAAAGAGTAGAAGCAGTCTTTTTTATAAAAAATACTTTTATACTTGTGTGTTATTTCCGTTCCATTACTACTACCACTGCAGGCATTATCAGTGGTTCACTGAGATCTTCATCAGGATATAGTGGCTACAGATATATTTGCAGGAGTTGCATTAACACAGCGAGTTCGAGTTAAAACAATGTGTTCATTTGTTGCCGCTGGGTTTGCCTCGTTACCTCTACACTGCCTCTTCACCCTCTCTGTTCTCCTTTACTGTTGGCCAAATGAGTTAGAGCTCTAAATTGAATTGCATCTTCACATATTTCTTCCAGAGGGCCCACTAATTAAGAATTTAATTATGGCTGTGAGCAAAATACAGGCAACAAAACCGCCTCATGTTTAAAACATGTTTAAACTCTCTCTCCTCCCTCTGGTTTTCTCTCTCCGCTTCCTTCCGTAGGGGTGTTTTCTGAAAGTTATGAGGTGAACTGAAGGTAAGACACACACACACACTCTAAGATGGTAATCAGAAAGGACTATACCAGAAATTCTCAAGAGTAAGCATGTGATGCATGTATGATCAAAGAGAATAAGGAGGATGGACTGTAGAAAAGATATTTAACGCTTGTTGATGATATTAAAATTATAGGTTTGCTTAAAAAAAAAAAAAAAAAACTTCAGTGCCTAAATCCCAACGATGATCATAGCAATGAAAAAAAAATGGTAGCATCCTCGGTTTTCCTTTTTCCTTTTACTCTCTGTGAAGACTGCTCAGTGTGATATTCTTTAAGCATCGTCTCCTCTCTTAGCCTTTTGCAGAAAGGCTGCCTGCGGGGCTATTCCCGTGCCTAGGGGTTTCTGCGCACTATAGGCCTGGCCTGTTCACATACACTACCTTTACTCCCTCTCTCAATCACGCAGGCCCTCTCGGCTTGTCTCTGTGGGCCAACCCTCCAGTAGCTATTTGTCACAAGCAGATGTTTTAGAGAACCGTGACCTCCAAGTGTGGTTGCTGGGGAATGGGAGCTTGGCGCCAGTTCTGATTGGAAACCTGCAGAGCAGAGAGTGCATGGTCAAGGTGAGTAATACTAGCTCCTCTTAGGTCCTGAGGTCAGCTAATCTCCCATGGCAATCAAGAAGGCAATAGAAGAAGTTAGAGGTCCCTGAGTGGGGCTGTGCAGGCCCTGACATAGCAGTGATGGATCCAAACTGGGACAGACTTTCAGGGATGGTATGTAATGTCTCCTTTAAAACTATCCCACACACACTTGTAATGGGATAAGTTGTTAGGTTTACAGACTGACATCAAACATGGCTCCAGAAGTCTACTCCTATGGTAAAAATACACAGACGCATGTCATTATGGCTGTAGCATGTATGGTTACATTTGAACCTACACTAGTTATACTAGTATTACAAATGTCTGCATTCATATAATAAAATATATAATATATATATATAATATATATATAATAGAAATACAGACATCTGCAAGAAAGCAACAATGTTCTGGTGAGTATTCTGGTTTATGTTCTGGGGCCAGGTAGGAATAATAAGCTTAAAAGTGTTCAGGGAAACTGTCCATGTAAACAGGGAACAAGGAACAAAATAGCTGAAATGTCTTTTGGGCCCTAAAACACCACCTAAAGATATACAAATGAGAAATGGTGGACTTGTTAAAGAAGGAGCAACATAAAATAAAATGAGGTGTTGGACTACCTTGATCTGTCAAAATGGCTTCAATGCTCCATAGTATAGATACTGTACTGTGCTGAGTGCCACAAGCTCATGTGCTGTGCATGGGTAGCATCAGCATTCGTTACGTTAGCCCATTTATGTATTTTCCTTTATCTATTCTGTTGTAATAATATTATACAGTATGTATGGGCTATTGCCCAAGAAGCTAATTTGACCTAGGATAGCTAATAGCAAATTAAATTTTGACTGCTACTGAGACTGTAGACAACATATTAAAACAATTTATTGGTTCCAGCACTGTATATTTTTTTTAATTTTAAAAACTTTATTGATCACGTTGAACGTGAAATGACTTCTTCACATTTAACCCATCCAGGCTGGCACCTGTTGGAAAACACACATGCACATGGTTACACACTCAAATTGACAGATGCCAGAGTCACTGGAGCGGTGGGCATCAATTCACAGCGCCCGGGGAGCAGATGTTGGGGGTACAGTGCCTTGATCAAGGGCACCTCGGCCGTGGCAATCTTTTTTGAGCGGGATCGAACCTTGGGGTTATTGGATGACCCACTCTACCACTGAGCCACAGTCATCCCATGCACACGCATACCATGATCATGGGACAACATAATACACATTTCTGCCAGCTGAGGGTGTGAACAGCTGACACACACACTGTGTCACCTCCTGCCTTAGCCTTGGCCATGTATCATTACACTCCATTGTTGTGATCCAACAGCCGCAAGTGAAATGATTTCCCACTGCCCTGTTGCAGGTAATGTAGCTTAAATTAGGGAGAGATATAAAGAGACGGGACAGATTCAGGATGTGTTCAAGTGTTTTGGGCCAAGTAACTATCATACAGTACATAATTGGGTGCGTTCAAGGCAGTGTTGCCTGTCCTTGGTAGGCATCTTAGTCCCCTGATTCAAAATGTGTACCACGAAAGTACTTGTCAAAAAATATGGTTTGTTTACAAAGAAGCTGTGTTTATTTCCAATTAAAACTCCATGAACTAAAATTAGTGAGTGGCCAGTTTGGAATATGCTAGAACAAAACTCTATGTCAGGAAAACAAATAAGACATTACATTTTAGATAGGAAAGAGTGCAGCACCCACGTGTTGATGTGGAAAAGAGTATTTTCACCTGTGCCATTATTGGGTGTAAATGTGATTCAATGAATCTATTAGACGGAGCGTAGATGAATGTTAATGAGTTAAAGGACTGTGAGTGCAAGTGCAAAATATATTCCAAACATATCCAGTCAATTCATCTTGGTCATTATTAGTGTGTGGAGTGTAACCACATGTTATGTAATAGTGATTTAAAATGCATGAAACAATACACCATTTTAGCCCAAAGCAATCAGTTAAAGAATTTCAACCATACAGAAATAAGATTATTAGGATGGCCGCTTAGTGTCTGGATTCAAGAGCAGGAGGCTTGAGGCAGAGGTTGTGTGCAAACCAACCCAGTGTTTATTTCACCAACATTGACACATTGACATACAGACTTAAAAAAACATACTGTGGAACGCAAGCATAAGTGGGCCTACCAGAAGCAGCTTGTGGTGGAATTGGCAGCCTTATATAACCTGCTGCTGATACCACCCTAGGCCCTGACACAGTATGGGGGAATTTCACCCTTCCATTACATCCCAACCTAAAAAAACATCACACAAAACCTTAAAATATGTTTACGCTATACTATATTATCAGTTAGTATGTTCTAACTGTGCTGAACATTACAGAGGAAACTATCAAACTATCAAACTCCCAAGAACTGATTAAAGTGCACTCCCCCTACACCAATCAGCTCATGGTATGGTCCGAAACCTTTCAATAGTGCTCAGCTAGCCTGGGGACTCTTTTCACCCGAACATAATGGAGAAAAGACAACAGGTGTATGACTGGCACGCATGCACACATTTCCTATATAATCCTGCACAGTCATGTCAGATTTTTACCAAATAGTGAGTGCCATAGCGAGTACCTTTTAGTTGCACATCACCACCACCAAAGAGCATCTTTGTTCAGACTAACAAACTAGCCAAACTAACTAATGTTTCTTTCCAATCAGTCCCTGCTGAACGCAACACAGAACCTGCACACATACATTGTTAACACAATTCACTACTTTGGTTTGTGCCTCTTTTGTTAATATATTTAACTCATTGTGATACTAAATTCCTATTGCTACAAAAGTAAGTAATGAAAACGACCTTCATTCTACAAAGATAAATGATAATTATGATAATAACATTTACTATCCTTGCCTCATTAGTTGCTATACCAGCTCTGCTGTAACCACTTTGTAGTCGGATTTTTCATCTCATTTAATTTTATTTCTATTTTGTGACCTACTTTTTAGTTGTTCGGTAACTGTATATGAGTCATCATATACAGTATTTATTAGTCCTTGTCTGCATTACATACCTTTTGCATCACCTCTGTGGTAATGATAATCACAGTGAGCATCCTGAGAACAGGAGAATGGGAGGTTCAGAAACTGCAGTAAATCGTTTGATGTCTAACTACAAATAGAGCTAAATAGCAATATGATGATAATTCAAACGATCACATACCCAATGACAAACAGTGGAGTTACTTAGCGTGCAAATATAATATGATTAAAAAAAAACTCTCTCACTCTCACTCTCACTCTCACTCTCATAAGCAAATTACTGCCACCTCTGTGAGAATGCAGATGACGATTCTTTTTAGCCGGAGAGGCGAGAGGGAATCTAGTGTGACAAGTTCTCCTAATATGATATACATACTGTAATTCATTAAAGAATGCATTTGCTGAATAATATTCTAACTTCCATAATGAAGATAATAAAGAGCACTCATCCCTTTTCCTCGAATTACTGCACACGCATAGACTGTGGTTGTATAATTAATATATTCTGAAATCAGTAATTAATAGAAAGGTTGGCATGCACATAATTCTGTGATTTAATCTATTAAGCCTTGAATTCCTGAGTCAAATCACTCAGCCATGAAATCACTTTCAATTTTAATTTGCCCTTTCATGAGCTGTTGTTAGCATTTACATCTACCCTTCTTCCTCATTTTGTCTGTCTCACTTTGGTTAGGGTTTTAATAAAGATTTTGAGGCTGGAGCTGATGACGGGTCTATTTCCCTGGACTTGATTCAGCTGTTTCTCCATCTGGCATTTGAGCACCTGGGGTAAGTCTTCCACTACAAACTGCTTCTCCCTGCCTTTCCAAGGTCTCCCTCTGTAAACTGATTTTCCATTTTTGTACACTTTGTTTTCCTCCCATCTCCGCTATCTTCGGGTTCGAAAACCTCTCTTGCATGTGGGTTTCAACCAGAACATTAACATTTTTAAAAACAACAACAACAAGCATACACACAAAAATGAACATCAGCACCTATTTCTGAATAGGTTCAGCACAAATCTTCTATTCAAGAAGGTTCGAATTGCACAACATTATAAATCTCAGTGCATTTACATTACCATTGAATTCCCAAAAGAGCTCTGAAGGTCATTTCAATCTGGCGAGTCAAATGGAACTAGCAAAGTGAAGAGGCTAGATTTCATAATACGGTGTAGCACAGAGCTCCACAGCTCTAATGAACATTACAGATGTGTCAACCCGGGAAGGAGGGGGATGCCAATGGCAATGTAAACAGCAGCCAATTACCTGCCTGGATGAAGATTCTTTACTCCTGCTTAGTGCATACATGAAGGCCTAGCAGCAGTGTACTACACACACCAAGATCAACTACTGAGCTGCTTTTAGACACGCTGCATCTCAAATGTGTCTTTTCATTGTTACTTCTGTTTGTGCAATATGTTCAGTTCAGTCAGTTGGAACAAATATAGATACAATCCATTCGTATAGTATATTTATTAATATCGTCTGTTGTATATATTTAACAAAGTGCTTTTGAATTAAATTGTTCACGAGTATGGCACCCATAGATGCAGACATGAAGCTAGTTTGTTTCTTTTCTTTGAGGAGTGACGTTTTAACTCGCACAGGCATTAAAATAGTTCATGTGGCAACATTATTAAGCAAAACAGACAATATAAGATTTGAACAGCAGTCAGGAGTCAAACAAGGATAAGTAGAGAGAAAGAATGAGAAAGACTTGCCATCTGGATCTTTCCTGATCTCAGCCTCAGGCAAGATTGGTCGATATGAAGAGCTGCCCTGCTGTAATCTAAATGCTGTATAGTTTGGTTTTGTTCTTTATGTAAGAGTTATATAACAGATGCACTCAAAATGTTTATTGCCTCCATATTTTGCAACCATCTGTTTTAATGTGTTTACACCTTTTAGGAACTAATTTTTGATAGAACGCTGGAAACAGGACAACTGTATACATCTCCTCCTCGAGCACTATCCTTTATCTCTGTTTTCCTCCCAAAATAGCTCTTTATACATGTATATATGAAACGAATAAAACAGAATAAACATTAGATCTTGATCACATGAGATGAAGAAGCAGAGATGAAAAAAGCAAGCTGTTTGCACAGTGGGCTTGTTTTCTAGCCTGTCTGCGTATAGTCAGAGCCGATGCATTTAGAAGTGCCTGAAAGGCAGCGTAGCTTTCGTTTGGTGTGGTCAGATAGTAATGCATGGTGATACGTTTTGACTGAAGGTAGCTCGTTATACTACACTATGAAATAAAAGAAATCAATATTAGTAATGCCTGACTTCCCATCAAAAGTGATACTATGTAATGCTGCAGCAGTTTGCTCGTTTTCACATTCCCAGTGCCATACGGTTGCATATAGAGAATGTGACTGTTTTTATTAGGAGATATAGCTGATGCATGCTCCTGAATTGAGTAAATAAGAACATCCTTATCAGAGTGGGGTAGGGTGTTAGAAGAGATTCATCCCCTTGAATTCAGCGAGCTGCAAAAGTGGTACGCCTTCCCGCAAGCGGAAGTGGAGCTAGTTGAGAGATGTGCTGTGGGACAGCTACAATATCACTGACAGAAAGAACATGACTCTCTGGAGTACATAATCACATTTCACTGTGGAATGTGGCGATTCTGATATGATGTAAGTCTGTTTTGTGCTGCTAGGCAGAACACGGGCACCATTGTCTCAAGGGTTTCTCAAGGCGGTCATACTTTATGATGCAGAAAGCCTAAATCTCATTACCTTTAAGTGCTATAATGCTAACACGCAAGATGACGGTGCCTTTTGCGGTGTGTGAAGAACAACGCACCCAGAACTAAACTGGCCTGACTTTATGCCGCCGGGACAAAAGCCAGGACCCATGCAGGCCTCCCAGGGGTTTAAATTAGTGACGCCCCTGTCCCTCTGTGGCCTCTGAAGCCCCTTCACTTCTGCTGCATAGGGTTACACCATGTCTCTAGTGGCAGGGCTTACTTAAAGCCCAACCCACATACTCTACCAAGACATGAGCTATCTTTGAAAATAACCTTGAGAAAGTAGGGCTGGAGGGGAGGGTTTTGGTACACTTGATTTGTCTCCTCTATAATAAGACTACATGATTTGGCCTCTCATGAGAGCCTGTCACAGAGCAGTCGATGCTGAATGCTGCCCTCTAAAATATTGGAAGACCAACAATGCATTTAATGGTTTGGCTTGATGCAGTGCTGTTATGTAAGCTTTGTATTAAACAAAAAACAAAATGTGTGGGTGACAATGAAATAATACATAACCAAGCACCTTATTAACTAGATAAATATGGCATATCTGTGTGTTACACTGTACTATATGCTTGGCCTTCAAGAGGAGAAATGTTTTCAAGAGAAGCTCTTTAATAGGCCTATGGGGAAATTTTTATATATTGGGTAAGTCTCCGCTCAATGTTCCAGCTGTCTTATAAAGCCAGGAAAGAAACTTGTCTGAGACTGTGTCTATGTTAGATAGGTAAATATGTCTATGGTGTGCAAATGTGTGTTCATATACCGTACATACTCATCCCTATGAATACTAATGCCCCCGACGTACCCCCATCCACCTCTCAACACACACTTTTTGGCCAGACCTACTGTCAGCTCTGTGACACCTGCCATGAAATATTCACTATACCATGAGTCATGTTCGGACTGCAGGGAGAGCTGTGCTTCACTATCCTGTTCCTCCGATCAGACCTGGCTAAGAGGAGTCGCTGTTCACTTTGATCCTCTGCTGGGTCTCCTGACTAAAAGCTGTCTCTCCCCGTGCCAAGCTGGATCCATATACACAACTTGTTTTCTGTCATACTATGCGGGTGTCATCTTTCTATTTCTCTTCAACATTTACTACATTTTTTTTTTTTTTACAACATTTTTTGTTCAATAAGTCCGTAATGGGTGAGAGAAATGATTGATAGAGAAAGAACGAATAATAGCTTTGGGCACTTACTTTCATGGAAGCATCAACGTGTTAGCCCTGATATCTTGTTTATGTGCAACTCATCTTGTTGTCACTGTGAGCTTTTGCTAAAGAGGTGCCTAAGGAGCTGTTGATGATTAGTGGCAGAGTATGTGCAGTATGTGAAAGGCGTGATGTTGGTTTGAGGTCTTGGTTGTAAAGAGACCATAAATTAACAGAAACAAAGAATATCATCCCCCTCAGCAGCAGTGATTAATCTCACTTTGGGCTTTTAACTCCAGAGCCGGGTAGCAGCATGTTCCTAAGTCAGGCGGCATTTGCCCGGCCATTTATTCATTAGAGAGCCCTAAAGAACATCCACGGACACCTCAATCACTGCTGGAAAAAAATTGTCTCTTATGCGTACTGCTTATTTATTCTAGTACCAAGCAGTGTTGAGTTGTGCATATCTGCCATTTACAGCGAAATCATAGACAAACACAAGCTGTTTCTGATTGACAATGCAGTTTGATTTACCTTTATGTAGTGGACGATGTATGTCAGTGATTCTCATCAGCCTTTAATACTTATAGTATGCCCTTGAGGCACACACCAGAGTAACAGTTCATTTACTGTTAAAAGGCATTTGCTCCACCTGCAGAGGAAACAAAGTGCACTCTCTATGCACTCAGTCACTACAGTTGCATAACTGGGCTTTACACATCTTCTCTTTTGCTCATTATGTCCAAACCATGTCCTACTTTCTCAGACAAAAGCATTCTTAAAGGTTTAGATCCACAAGGCTTTTCCTCAAAACCAGAAGCCAGCTGTCAAAAAAGCCAGGCTTTGATATTTTTCTCTCACCTCAAGTCAGTGTGGTCCTGAATGGCCTGCTTAGAGTATTAATAGGCCACAGTTGATCCATCCTAACTAAAAGTTTCAGTGTGTTGTCCCTTTTAAAACAATGCAAGGAGAATGTCCTTCAAGGACAAAACAGGGCCGCCTGGAGGCGACACAAACAGTACATTTATTCTCCAAAATAGTAGACTAATGAGATACATTACAGCTAGAGTCAAGTGACCTTCTGTGTCTTATATGAGAACATGTCCTCTGCCTTGTCAGTCCCTATCAGTGAACTGGTTAGGTTCCTCAAACTGATCAATAGGAGTACAGAGTCTGTCTGAGGATAAGCAGCTCTGTGAGTTAGTACACTTTCTCACTTGGCACCACTAATCTGTCAGTCTGTTGTTGTTATTTCTGCAGTTGTCAAGTGCCATGAAAGTGACATTTCTTTTGTAGAATGTACCAGTATTTTCTATTTTACGCCCTAGATTGTTAGGAAATAAAATCTTTTTTAGAAATGACAACAACTGTTCAGCTGCCTTGAAGGACAAAACTTTTAAAGAATGTTGTGTCCTTGCTTTTTTTTTTTTTTTTTACCCACTAGACCTGTTCTGTACTAGGGACTGAGTGAATAAGTGTCTGATATTGACTTCGGAACAAAAATGTCAATGAAGACTGAAAGACAACGCTTTGCATACTTGTGACAAGCAAAGACACTCTCGCTATGAGAGCAGAGGGTGGTTATTGAACCTGGCACTTATCTCACAAGAGAATTGAGATGTTGGTGCATGTTGTTAACAGACCTCCTAATCGATGAGAGACAAACACCAAGGATTCCCAGCAGGGACCTTACAAAAAAAGGACCAAGAATGGACATCATGTGGTCTCTTTCAGAACAGAAAAAAAATGTACCACTGACATTTTAAAGCACATTGATGATTAAAAAGCAAAATTACTTCTTTGTCATTCAAGGGGCAAGTTAAATCTTTTCCTGCTTGAGAGTACAATTAAAACTCTACATTGGCCAGATTTTTAACTTGGTCTCTTTAAACCAATCTCAAACTTTTTGAGTTCTTTAATAGCACATAATTGTCTAAGTGTCCTTATATTTGAATTGCCCTAATGAGAGTAATTTGAAGTGGTCCTCCTAACATCAAGGGGCTGCAGTGTTGTTCTTTTGACACCTGCTGGTCTTGGGGAAAAACAGGAAGCCCTTTCAGGAAAAAAAAGTCTACAAATAGAGCCAATTAGCCAGTCTGACAAGCTCCCATGATAATCACCACTGAAAGGAGACTGGGTTGCACTTAAGGCCAATCAAAGAGACAGGCAATCAGAAATTAAGAAACATTAAGTTTTAGCCCTTACTTGGACTCATGGCCATGACAGAGTGGGTAAGAGAGAGATTTCCCATGTGCAGTTTTTGGGAAATGGGAAATGCAGTGCCAGTGCCAAGACTGTTGTTGGTCAGGTTTCCTGCTCAACTGTCAAGTGCTTTTTAAAATATGTTTTAAAAAATGAATACATTTTTTAGTCATAGTTACAAAAATAATCTGAGTCAGGCAGTGGTACAGTAAGAACAAGCACTTTTAATGGGCATACTTTGATGATGCGCAATTGCCTACAAGGTTTACGTTGTAACCTGTTTTGCTGCTCAATACTTGTTGGCCCCATTTGTCACTTGGACACAAAAACACAGGAAAATAATGTCAGGTTAAAAAAAATACTGAAGTTTCCCTTTAAAAGCCAATAACCTTAAAAATTGATCCTGTAGGATACAGGCAGTCAGTGTGGAGAGCCGAGCACTGGAATAATATGTTCTCTTCTTTTAATTGCTGCTTCTTTTGTACGAGTTGAAGTTTGCTAATTGATGTCTCTGGCAGGCCAGTGAGCAGGGTCTGACAGTAACCCTGTCATGCTTTATCCAGTTCAGTTTTATCTTGAAAAAATACCTTTATTATGCACTGAACTATGGCTACTTCACACAGGGCTTTAGATAACAGTATTTTTTTCAGAGAAAAGCCATGACCCGCCCTGCTCTGCCTCTAATTGGCTTATCTTCATATTCCAACGCAGGCAGCAAGTACTAGCCAAACAGAGGCAGAGTATGGCAGGCTGTGACTTTGCCCACTTGGGGGTGGGGGGTAAATGGTGTCTGTATCACTGCGTGAAATAGTCATAGTTCAGTGCTTAATAACTGTCTTTTTTCAAGATAAGAGCCTTTTATTGTGACCAGTCCAAGCCACGCCTGTGTCATAGTCATGCTGTTAAATCAGTATCTTTATGTGCCACACCTGTGGGGTGGGTGGATTATCTTGGCAAAGGAGAAATGCACATGCTAACACAAACTTTAACACATTTATGAATAACATTTGAGAGAAATAAACCTTTTATGTGCATAGCCTCACTCCCATTTCACTTCCACTTTTGTGTGCATCCCATGAAAAATGGGAGCCAAAACAAAAGTATGTTTGTATTTCTGTATAATCCCAATGATTTCCCAGGGAACATCTCAGAAAAGGCTGCCTTCTTAGTTATTAAAACACTGTTTTCTGAGTGGGTAAAATAGTAGTAACGAATAGGGAGCTATGATCAGATGTTGTAATTTCAGCAACTTCACTTGTGTGCTGTGTAAAGGACATAAGCAATCACAAGATCAAGAATATGTCCTTGTGTCCTTGTGTGTGGGCACTACAACATGCTGAGCTGAGTAAAATAAAAGCAGGATTTTCATAAATTCCCCTGCTTCTGTGTCCGTTGTTTTATTACTTCCTAGAATATGGTCAGAGCTTGCAGTAGAAATTGAAAGCAGTTCAGAGAATTCAGGCATGAAGGTTGTATTGTGGTTAGGTGGGCGATAAATGTTCAGCAGGAGAATTCTTTGCACATTGTTTCAATTGCAAGATACTGAAGAGAAGTAAATTTGCCAAGGTCTATATTTTTGCAACTGGTGTTTTTACTAAATAGAAGCTAGTCCAACACCTGTCTTTCCCCCCCTGATTAAATACAAATATGTGTATTCTGGAGGACATATTTCATTTTACACAGTCGCACCATCAGGTCCAAGCCATGCTTTGGTCAGAAACATAAAATCCAGATTGTGTTCAGACATAATACCATTGATAAAAAAAAATAGTCTTATTAGCAAGTGCTCCAACATTCACGAGTGCCATCTTAAAGCTGTCACTGTCTGACAGTTCTGACAGCAGGCCTATAGGGATAGCAATTAAATTTTCTTTGTGGCGTTTGGCCTGTTTATGTCTTTCTGCTTTCCCAGACCTCGGTTTCAGCACAGAAGTTGGAATGTGTCACAATCTTGGAATGTAGTCAAGGAGTTGAATGAGGACACATCACTCTTTTACAATATATAAATATACAGATAATCACCAGATGTGGACAGCTGTAAAAAGCCTTTTATCCATGCCTGTTGTATGCTGTTACCACCACTCACATCTTCTTGGTCTGTTAGTTTTAGATATATTCAGACAATACTACTTTGTATATTTTACACAAATAGGAAGTCGGAGCAGAGATGTAGTAGAACATCAGCAGCACTTGAAATTCCTCATCAATTGAGTGGCATGAAAACGCATTTATAGCATATCTGCTGACATACTAGAAATGTAATTTGTATTGATTTTTTGGGAAATGCAGCACAAATAAAGGAGCAGTGGTTGCACAGAAAAACGACTACTGCATAGAGATCAGTACAGAAGAAAAGGTGTGTGATGTGAACAAGTAAATTCATTCATTTTCTGATTTTGATTCAAGATGTTTTTCTTGTTTTCCTTGTTGTATTTCTCTGCCTGTACAGTTAAAAGGAGGAAATGCTCCTTAAAAAACATTCTCACGATAGTTAAGTACTAAAAGAAAAGTGTGGCAAATTCACGGTGTCTTGGGCTTCTTTTGAATAGCATGCAGTCTCAGCAGAGTATCACAGTTGTTGCGATCAAGGTCAGCTCTCATCCTCCAGACCTGATTTTCCTTGTCGGTATTCCAGGCACCTCAGAAGACGTTGGCAACAGTTTTTACTTGGCAGATACCTCCCCGACCCGATAGGGCACATGGAAGAGACGCACTCTGAATAGTCGATTCTTTCAACCTGTGGTCAGCATTCCTCATGCGTCCCTCGGAGCTAAACGCTCTTCCTCTGCTCTCCTTTTAAGCCCTCTTGACAGGAAGGATGCGATATTGCACCTGGCTTCTTTCATGGCTCCCCCCCTCCGCCTTCGCCTTTGCCTCATCGTGGAACTGTTCCACCACTCGACACTAATTGTTCATCCCTTCTCTCCCTCTTATTCCGCTCTGACACCTCCTCCCTGTAGAGCTCCAGTGCTCATGCCTTGAGAAAAGAGGACAACTCGTTATTCAAACTGTTAAACAGATGAGTTCATAAGCAAGAACAGCTCTGCACCGTGGGATACAAAAACAGTGAAACCTGCTATAAATCTGTTTTGATCTGGGCAAGAGTTTCAGCGCAGCAGACCTTTCCGATGCCAGAATGATAAACATAACACCCTTCTGCTCAGCCTGAGTAAGTCTTTGTTGTTTATAATGAATCCCATTCAGCGGGAACAACAAATGATTTTGATCAAACTTTGTGTTCTTATCTAATGACTCCCTGTGGGACTTTCAGGCCCTGGTCTAATGCAGGTTCAGAGGCCAGCTCTATGTCCGGCTTTGTTAATAAGCATCATAAACCAAATTTGAATCTATATTCATTAAAAGGTCCAAACAGTATTTCATTTTTCATTTGGTTAGTACAAGTTAGTATAAGTTAGTTAAGGTTAAGGTTAGTATAAGTAAACAACCTTTACATGTTCCAATGTTTACAGGAAAGTATACAACATAACTCTTTTCTTTTCTGTGGCTATAAATAATGAACTAAGATCATTTGATCTCAGTCATGCTTTCACAGATCTCATAGTCTGAGGATATGATATGGGCCACTTGAGCACAAGTGTTATTCTAGTAGCAATGGTACTTGTTATTGCTAATACGCAACCTTTGTGATGATAGGTGGAACCGTGTGAGTAATTCTCGACTGAACTGCAGTGTTTGAGGCAAGTGCTTGTATACCGCACATGGACAATTTAATTTAATTGAATTAGTTTTATTGTAATTGACTCATTGTCGTCAATAATGTTGTAATGTCTCTGCCGTCAGTTCCTCTACATTACTACTTTCATAGCACTTGCAGAAAAAAATAACTAAACAGCAGGAAAACTTCTGGTTATTTTTATATTCTTTGTCTGTGATCCTCCTGTCACATTTGAGAGTGATTAGGGATTCATTATAACATGGCCTGTTAATGTTCAGTTTGCGTACGTGTGCAGTGGATCAATGGTGATGCTCTAGCACATGGAGCCTGGCCTTGTCGTGTGCTGTGGGGGTGTGCGGGGAAGGAGCGGGCAGATTAAAGCAGCTTTGTCTGTGCGTAAGTGGATTATCAGCAGGTAGAGTGCTCCCTGTGTTTCTCCAGCGATTGTGTTAGTGCACTTCCTGCCTGGCCACAGAGAGGACCATCTGCCATTTAGCTCTGATGGATAGTCCCAAGCAGACGTCAGTCTCCTCTATGCAGAACACCTGCTGAATCCTGATCAGACTGTTGGCTCGTATTAGTAAAGCCTATCATTTTGACACGATAGCATCCGTGTCTTGCTGCTGAGGTTCAAACAGGAACAACCATGCGCGGGCACAAACACACACACACGCGCGCGCACAGAAGTGCAAAAAAAAAAAAAAAAAAGAAAACGAATGTGGCATTGTTCCAATACATACTACACCAGGCAGACTTATAAACAAGCCTCATTATTGGTTGTGTTATGGCCATTGCTCATTATATTGGTGAACAGACTGTAATATTTTGACTGGCATCAAATGGACGTAGCTGTGCCAATTCCTAACAGGATTGTGTGTCTTGAAGCATAAGCTCACCCAGTGACAAAGTACAGTATGTCTACTTCTTGCACACGAGAGAGAAAAGAGAACCAGAGGGAGACGAGGAACTAAAACCAGAAGAAGGGAGAGGAGAAAGAATATAAGATGCGGTATATCAAGAGAAACATCACAATCGGAAATATGTGATTATACAGAGGATATCAAAGTCCTACTGTAACCCCGCGGATCAGACCAGTAGATCATACAGACATTAGACAGTAGAAACTTTAGAAGAGGCAGAGATAACAGGCTTTCATGTGACAAGTTGGGAGACATAAATGAGAAGAGAGAATTTATACATACATAATAACTGAGAAGATTTTTGTGCAAAGAAAGCTGAATTCATTTATGACAAAAAAAAAAAAAAACCTCAGGTTGTCAAGTGACCAAATGGAATTTTCATTCTGCAAAACTTGTGTACTTTGGTACGTTTGAATATTTAAATGAAGCACATGATGACAGCTTATTTATCATTTTACCATCCATAAATATACATATACACACTACGCTTTTGTAGTTGTATGAATTTATATCTTCCGCCAGCTGCAGTGCAGATTCTTGATCTGACATATCATGTGTGAACATGATGCTTGTCTGTCTTTTTGCAGTGTATTGGACGTCCTGTCGTGTGTTAGTAGATAAAAGCTCTCAGACTGCATCTCAGTCAGTGGTACCAAGATGCACTGGTATATCTTTTATTATTACCTCTTCTACAATTCACAGTGATTACCATCTCCCAGTTTACGTCATATATATAATGCATTTCATTTTCTGCTTGCTCTTTGAGTATCATTTATTTTTTCTATCATCCCCTGAAGTGGAAAGCCTTTTTCTCCATTAGGATGCGTATACACTTAACAGCAGCTACATGCGTGCTGAATCAGTGTCACAGAACAAAAACAGGTTTTCTTGTAGTGCGATGGGTATTGACCCTATCGCTGTGGCAGTCATGCTCTCAGTCAGATCAGGAGTCCTGATAGCCACCAAAAAACAGCCAGAAGAAAGACCCTGTCTCCTCCTGACAACCATCCCCTACCACTTGTCACTTTATCTCATCAAGCCTGTCAAGAAATAAATTAGAATACAGCAAACCGAGGGGACATGGAAGCTGTGTCCTTTGTGATGCACATGACATTGGCTGACAACCTTGTTTTGCCATAAATATATTATTTCATGCGTGTGCATTTTGAGATTGATTCCAGTTTCATGCACAGCTCTAATTTGATGATAAAATTCTGTTGCCTTTCAAATGATGAAAAATGAATTTCCATCATGTTGATGTGATACACATTACGAATGTAAAAGCCATTGAAATATTAATTTGCAGAGCAGTGGAACGATAATTAAAATGAAAAGAAAATTTGGATGATGGCGATCTTTTTTTCAAAAAGAGTATTTCAAATTTGACAGTAATGATAGTAGTGAGTGTATCTTAAAGAAGTCAACATATATTTCTTAAAATGTTGTTATTGTCGTTTAGCTCAGTTGATAGAGCATCCGCCCCCTGTACAGAAGCTCAGTCCTTGCCGCGGCAGCCCAGGGTTCGAGTCTGACTTGTGGCTCTTTCCTGCATGTCATTTCCCATCTCTCTCTCCCCACATTCCTGTCACTCTTCAAACTCTCTCAAATAAAGTCAAATAAAGCTCAAAAAGGCCAAAAAAATCTTTTATACATACATACATATATATATATATAGTCAAAAAGCAAGACTAATAGGTCAAAAAGCAAGACTCAGCATCAGGAAAGCAGTCAGACCAGAGGAATATACTGTAACAAGCAAGCAGTTGTCGAAAGGAAAAAACCAAAAAGGTATTTTTATCCAAGAGGACAGGAATAGCCGGACATCGACTTTAGCTTTCTTAGCATCAGCAAATGGACTGCTATGATTCAGCATGTGTGAAATGAATGAAACCGGTCTGATGGGAGTGTGAGCGGTAAACAGTTCCATCAATCAAACTAAATAAGACAGGCGATGCTGTATTACTGCATGCAGATGTGAGGGCACTTCAGCATAATCAAAAACTCGCTTAGTTGTGTGCCCAAGTCTATTCTACTACAGGCCTGTGTTTGCAAATTGCCAATCATTTCCATTCCAATCTCATCATCCTTATCTGGTACAGAAAGGCAGAGTGAACAAATATCATTTCTCCCTAGTAATTGTATTAAAAATTCAATATGTTGCACCTTTAATCTTAGTATAGGCTCTATTTAAAAAAAATTATTTTTTTTTGTTTACTGTTCTCTATGCTGTCTTTACGTGTTGTGTGCTTTATGGTCCTCCCAGATAAAATAATCAGTCCTGGAGGGAATCTGTCCTGGAGGGGATGACTCATATCTCACTAATCTGATACAGATATTAAGCCCATGCCTGTGTGCATCTTGGAGTGTTTCACCATGCCTACATCGCAATAATAACCCTAAATCTTCCCTGCAGCCGCCCGTCCACTGCTCACTGCCTTGGGCCACTTATATTCTATCAAAACAATGGGCACTGCCATCTCAGTTTTCCACCACCTGCAGTGCCTTTTACTGCCCTTCCCATGAGCTCCAGGGCGCTGATGTAACTAAAATACACACCCACTCACCTAACTGCCGAGAGGCGGAATGGTTTTCCCCGCAGCACTGAACACACTGTGGAAGGAAGGGCAAACGGAAAAACATCGTTTCACTTTGGTGCCCAAGGATCCTGATTTCAAATCATCACAGAGAATCAGTGCATCTTTTAAAGTCAGATTTAATCTTTGAATGCTTGCTCAACCGAGAGTTCTTGCTGAATGGTAACAGTCACATCCAGCTGGCATCCGAAACCAAAGTGATCCGACTGTCTGTCAAATGAAAGCCCCTCTGCATCCCCCTCCCCCCCTCCATCCCTATTTGACCCAGTGCTGCTTTCATCTTCCTCCTTCGAGTACAAAGTGAATGCTGTGCTGCTGCTGGGACCCAGCCAGCCAAGGAAGGAGTCTACCACTCAGACACTGACTACAAACTATAAAATTACCCCCACCCTGCCTTGACTCTCTCTCACTCTCTCTCCTCTTTCTTCCTCTGTCTCGCTCTCTCCGAGCTCGTAAACACCCAGACTTCCATTTTGCAGAGAAGACATTTTGCCGTAACTGCTGTGCTGTTCGTTTCCTGGGCTGCAGGATTACAGGTTATATCCGGGCCTCCAGATATACACTGGTAGACCAGTGTCCCACTGACCCTCCAAAGCCTGCAATTTAGCAGGGTTATTTATGGAGAGATGAGAACGCATCCTCCCCAACTGCTCCTCTCTGCTTTCATGATGCTGGACAGCCGCAGAGGCCCTTCACACTTGTGCCTCAGCCCTCCCCTGCTTGGTGAGCATGGCACTTTCTCTGTGAGCCACAATCCTATTACCCCTCTACGGCCTCGTGGTGGGGCGATAAGAGCAGCCCGGTGCGTTGGAAGAGGGGTAGCTGAGTCTCCTTTAGCTGTGGTAGGTGGCTTAAACACGGGAAGAATGCTCAACAGAGCTTTTGCTCTCATCATTTCAGCGGGAATTAGCTTTTCGCAAAGAAGTGTGTATGTTTATTAAAGATGAAATTGCCTGGAGAAAATAAACCAGAATATGTGTGCTGAATAAGAGACAATAAAATAGAGATTGTGATAAAAAATAGGGCAAGATATAGGCTTGTGACATCGACAGAAAGAAAAGAACTGCATTTCAACAACAACAAAATAATGCCATGTCATTCTAAGAAATGAGAGTTTGGATTGAAATATATTTGATACACTCTCATAGTTATGTGCTTATACATTTTTACTGTCTGGAACACTGCACACAGAGTAGGAGTATTGTCCTTATTTCTGGTAATTTATGCCCACATTTCAATTCAATTTAGTAAAACTGCATCTTCTCCAGACTCAGTGGATTGTAGCAACAGTTGGTACATGCTGGTTGTCTCCTAGGGCAAAAGGAAATTTACATCCTGAATTTAACATCCTCTCGCATATGCAGGAGTCGACTTTGAACTCAGTGATATAGCAAAACACACTCACAAGGAGACACTATCACCTCACCAAGCAATGTGATATTTGTCCACATTGTACTATAGGTTTATGCAAATACCAACAATTTCTGTGCAGTGCTTTGAAAAATGAGCACATCGACTACAGTATATCTCCCCGTGTTCTTGCCTCTGCTGTGTGCTACCCGGGGCTCTGACACTGTTAGATGTATTAAAAAGCAGACAGCCTATCTCATCCTCCTCTCACCACCTGAAAGGAAATGAATGTCACCTCATTGAAATTGGCTCGCTTTCATTGGAAAGAAGTAATATTATTTCTGTTGTCTAGGTGCCATTTGCTGCTGCCTTTTCTTTTCCCCCATTTTGAAAATGCACTAAACTGCGCTGGCCTTTGATTACCTTAATGTCTCTTCATGCAAAAATGCATTTGATGTTTCAGATCAGTTTGGTGCATCTGTGTTTTCCAAGTTTCATGTAAGGCAGCTTGTGTGTCAGCTGTCGGGGTGTTTCGTTGTAACATGTGTAAAAGTGAAAGTGCTGACAGTGCTCTTAACCCTCCCATCAAAGCCCCAGCTTCCCTCTGAACCCCCCTCCTCACTCAGGCCTTTATGTGATCATCAATCCCTGTTCAGCCCTGTACACTGCGCCTAATTATGCCGAGGCCAGCACGAGAAGTAGAAGCAGCCTCCGCTGTACGAGCCTGTCAGAGCAAGAAACAAGGAATAGGAGAAAAGGGGCGGATAATTAGGAATCTGGTCCGTTTTCTTCTTCCACTTTCACTCCTCTCCGTCTCACCCTGCTTCATCTGCATGTTTCAGAAGGTTCCTCCAATTACCGAGGCAGCGCCCCCAACCGCTTCTCCATCCGCCACCAGGGGGGGAAAGTAGGAGGGTGTTTGAGGAGATGAGAAAATGGAAAGATTCGCAGAACAGTGTGAGTTTGAATTAATGGTTTAAATTATCATTTCTACAGGAGAGTGTAAAATTGAAGGTGAGGGATTTCTGCTTATACACACTTGACAGTGACATTTATTGAGCCCTATTCTTTCTGCTGGCCTGATGCACATGGACAAACATGCTACAGTAGATATTTCCCTAAAGGGATCCCTCACATGCACTGTGCTCTGTAAAAATGGCAGTGTGATGTCAGCTAAACCAAGATATGGTGTGAATCAGTAGCCTTGAGGGAACATATTCTGTAGATGTCATACCTTCATGCAGGATTTACCCTTTCCTTGTATGAGTCATTGGCTAGCTCATGGATTATCAGTCATCAGCGGGGACAGCAGCCTTTAAATGGAAGAGCCGTAATATCAATCTTATTGAAATATTGACTGATTTGAGACATCTGAGTTTGTAACATGCACACACTGTCACATGCTAGCATAGACTTACACATGCAGTAAAAGCACCCTCACACTCCATCTTATTTTCTCAGTTTTGCAGAATCAGCTGTAGCAGAGGTGACAATAAGCTGGTGCTGAGGGGAGGATGGTGAAGGTGAAAATGACTGAAACCTGACAAGGGGAGCAGACCTGAGGTTTGGGTTTCCTGTCACCGTCTCACACTGATTGGAGTGGAGGTTAATGTTCTTTCGGGGGGAACATCATGAGTAATAGCTCTACTAGTAAGCAGTGCTGTCACTTCTGTATAAGGTAAGCCGTTCAAAATGAAGCTGCATTTTGAAGCATACGAGTGGAATGAATTTGCCACACCACAATAGCTGTAGAACGATTTTAAGAACAAAGAATTTATAGCTATTATAACAGATTTTCCATCAGGGCTAATTTCTTCATTAATTCCCAGCTTGCACAGCGAGCGGTAAAACTCTAGATGACTGTGGCCTCAGCACAGCTGCCACGCGAAACCCTTTCAGTGTGCCTGCACAGACAAAACAGTTTTCAAACAGCCAATTATTACACTCTCTGAGCCCTGACTGCTTAAAATATCAGCTTTGATGGAAAGGGGCTCTTTGATGGAAAAGTTAGGTGCACTTGGCTTAATGGCAAAAAATGCATTCAGGGCAAGAATTACAGACAAGACCATTTGTGACAGGACTTGCAAGCATTATCTTACATTTTCACCTGGAAAGGTGGTATTGAATGATGGACTTTTTTTTTTACCCCATGTCTGCTTCAGCTACTTTTACTCCCGATCTAGAGTCATTGTTTCCCTTTTCAGTTTGCCATTAGTTTCCCCCCCCTAAAATAGCATACGGCAGCAAAAACCTGTGCAGCTAATCTCCTCCTTCCTAGTTGGTCAGTATCAGCTCCTTCCTCGCTCTGTTGCTCACTTTTAGCAGAGATTAGGATGTATGAATTCATTGGGCTGGCTGCAGCTGTAATATAAAATGAACACATGTGAGCGTTGTGTCAAACCACGTGTGCTGCACATGCTCGGATACACTACCACTTTATGTTTCTGTTGACCCCATAATTCACAGTTGTCCCTGATTTATAACTGAGAATTGCTGCGAAATCCCCTCCACCACAGAAACCATCGAGAGGCATGTCATAGCTTCTTATGAATAAAAATGGATAACATTATGGGGATTTCATTTCAGCCATGTAATGTTGCTGTCATTTCTACTTCTTGGAGCCCAATGTATGTTGCACCAGAGAAAAATCCCCCATATCCCATGAGAGAAATTTCATTCTCACACGGCCATAAGTCCTGCAACATCCTCCAAATATCAAATCAGTGAGCAGGGATGGATGGAAACAAAATTGCCACTGGGTATAATAGGCAGACCTATTAAAAACATACTGCGGTTGTGGGAGGAGTTAGTGTGGTCGCAAGGTCATAGTGGGGACCAACCTAATTTACTCAGACCAGTAATGTTGGCTAGAAATTATCTAGAGAGAGGCAGCCTCTCCTCTAATACATTGATATCATGGCATTACTAATTACTAAACGACCTCTATGAAACAAGTATAGATAGTGGCCTGCCAGAGATGTGACCCTTTCAGCCAAACAGACAGGCAGAGTGCCACCAACATATGCAGTGTGGAATAAAACAGGAAAAGAGACACACACACAGAGAGAAAGAGAGAGAGAGAGTTAGTTTTAGACAACACAACAGATTAACAAAGCACCATATTAACCTTCAGGTGCATCTAATTGTTGGGAAATTGAATGCAGCTCTCAGTGAGAGGCGGATCAATATATCGAGCCGGCCTGGCTTACAACCTCTAATCCTGCAAATCTTCTTGAGGTCCTGAAGTGCTGTATTGAATATCTGAAAGACTCGGAGAGCACTGCTTAAGCATAATTTATGTAATGCGTCTGCCTGTGTCTGCATTCATTCCTGCTAGTGACCGGTGATTTTTTTTTTAAGATTGTTCGACCTTTCTCTTATCAAGATGTATTCAGACGCAGTGCACATTGAGTATGAGGTTTGATTACAGTCACATATCGGAACATTAAAAGTTACATTTGAAAGAGCATTTTGAAAGCGTAAAAACGTTTTGAAACTGAAAAATGGGATTCAAACATATATTTTTAAAAAGATTTGAATGTCTTAAACAATTGCTTCATTCTTAAAATGTTGGCAGTGTAATGTTTTAAATGTTACAAATCTGTGTGTGCAACATTCAATTCAAGATTCAATTCATTTTTGGGAATTTTGGGCCCATTTCAATAGGGGATACTGAAGCTTTCTGTCTAAAACTGAAAGAAAAAAAGGCTGAAAGATCAGACCAGCTAGCATTGAAGCTCAACTGGATGCTCAATCAGTTACACGGCTTACAATGAAAGATCGGCCAATCAGCTAACAGGGGTCCATACTTTTTCATTGGTTACATTAATGAAAGTGTTTCCATTGGACATATGAAGATGAACTTTAATATGGTGTTTTGCTGGTTTGCAATCCATTTTTCATGCAGTTTATGGTGACCATTGAGGTGGGTATATTTATGCTTCATGGACCTCACAAATAGGAGCGCAGGGCATTTATCAGATTAGCTTATTTAGGATAAGCTAATCCTTTATTGACCACCCAGAGGGGTTTAGATTGTAGTTTCACAGTATATACAGCCGTATAATGCTGGTGGTGTACACATTTGTCAGACAAGAATAATTCAGAAGTAATGTTAGGTCAAAGAATTGGTAATAAGCCAAACTAAACACCAACAGTAGCATGTTCAGTAATTAAATAATATTGGATTTTGTGCACCAGCTCTGAATTTAGCCGCTGTTATAGCACAGCAGATATAAATTTAACCCATTACTGACAAGGTTGTTTGATAGTTAGTTAACTTCATGTAGCTAACGCCGGCTACATAAGACAGCAACACTATCACTAGCACTTTAATTTATATCTTCTACGGTGTACACAACAAACTCAAAGTTCAGCTCACTTGAAAGACTCCCAGGCCAGACTGCAGCATTACCTCTTTGCAGCAACACCGTTAAAAAAAACTTGAGATATCCTTCCTGCCCATGTTGTATTGATTGATGTCCAGTGTGATCAGTGAACACATGCCTATAAGCCAGTTGGCTCACATTCTGTTGGAAACCACATGATCGGTTGAGCATCTCTGAGTTGCCGACCAGGCTTGTCTGATTGTTAAAATCTTAGTTTTAATGTTTTGCTATCTGACATCAATCGAAGCTCGTAATTGAAGCATGGCACAAGAACTTTGAACCTGTATTGCTTTGTCTGCTGCTTGCCAAAACAATTGTATGCAGGGTATGCGTAATCTGTTCAGACTGTATCAGGCATCGAATTCATTTAAATAGTAATCATAGACAACTAGATAGAAAAACATCTGAGGCTATTGATCACAGTTGGTTGGTTCAGCCGTAGACAAATTTAGTGTGGCACAGAGAAAGGGAAATATCTCCTTTATCAAGAGCAGAGTGAAGCCTGCACATATGCTCTACCTCCCACATCCCTAATGTTGACCATGAAAACAAACTGCCTCCTCTCTTTGTTTAGAAGCTGTGACACTGCATGTACTGATTTCACAGAGAGTAACAAATGTACATTGTCTTACTTGCTACAGTTTACAAATGCAGATTCTATTTCTTATCCATTGAAAAACATATTTGGCATCTTTGAGCTCCTTAATCCACAGAATCTTGTCATTTGTGCAGGGTGATGCTGCCCTAAAGCCTCCTGTCTGTCCCTTTAATCACAGGTTACTGTGCCACTTGTCATCTGCAGTCAGGCCTGTTATTGAGAGGCTTCCCTTAGGCCGCCTCTTTGTCTTTAGTGGCTCGATTAAATTATCCTGACACCTGGCATGGATCCTCAGCCGTAATGGCCCTTCTTTTCATCCCATCCCTTTTATCAGCATAATAGACCTCTGATGAAATATTACAAACCTACAGCTCCTTCTCTGTGCTTCACTGAACTCTGTGTGAGGTCGAAAGAAACAAGTCACCGGTTCATGAGACTTTAATGATATAGCAAATTAAATGATGTATTCAAATAGGTATGAATAACATCAGGAAGTAGCAGGTTGTCTGCAGTCCTCACATATTGTAGTCATTGGATTAATTACTTTTGAAATTACATGAGCACTTTAATCACGTTAAATGTATGACTAGTGACTTGTGCACACTGTTGAGGTGGTGGTGAGTGGTGATATTTTTAACCTCTCCAAGGCAATGGTGGATATGATGGTGCAGAAGTGTTTGCTTCTATTCCTGGAAACAGAGGACCGCATCGGAAAGGCAGCCTTCTTGTGGTGGTTCACAGTTACACTTTGCCATATATAATGTATTTTATGCACCTTTGTTATGCAAAGGAGGCATGATGAAAAGAATTTCATCATTGAGAAATGGAATTCCAGCTGCCCCTCCTCCTCCTCCCTGCGGTCATAAGTGCTGCTGGAGGTGCAGGGAGGAAAATCCCCACCACTCCAATCTTGTTGAGCTGACGTACTTGGCTTTTTTATATTTCATGCGCCTTTTTGATGCAGGGAGGACAGGGAGATGCTGAGGAGGGCTGTTCAAACCTGTATTCAGCTTCTCAGTAAACTGCTGTCTGGAGAGTAGAAACTACAGGCTGTTCCTATTCGGTGAACCCAGTGGTACCTGAATGATGAAAGATCTTAATTATTCACATTGCTTACAGTATTAATGCACATTTGCTAACCTTGCACATTTTGAGAATATTTAACGTCCTTCTATTGTTCCAACTTTAATTCACAAATGCTTATTCGGCGAGAATTGCAAACACTTGTGTTTTAGCAGTGGATGCATGCATATGTTGTGTTCTTCCTCAGCTTGCTTTAGTGCTGCCTTGGGTGACAACATAATAATTGATAGCCGAAG
Source organism: Protonibea diacanthus (assembly GCA_028641955.1). Lineage (NCBI taxonomy): Eukaryota > Metazoa > Chordata > Actinopteri > Sciaenidae > Protonibea > Protonibea diacanthus. The sequence continues at coordinate 16,795,941 of CM053989.1, forward strand.
AAAGTATGTTGGAATGAGATACACCGCTAGTTGGTTGTTATTACATGCCTCTGTTGATTCTTTGTTGCCTTTGGGTGGTCAAAATCTTGAGCAACACAAGTCATCTGTCAGAGAATTCAAAGGATTCATCCTGTTTCAATTTCTGTTTATTGCTCTTGAGTGGTCATAAGCTCAGCGAAAATGGAAATCTCTCTGTTACAAGGTGGTTTAAAAACATGATTATACACTGTATTGTTATTCTGCCTTTCATCCCACTAATGCATCTACTGGAAAAACATGCCAGCATCACAGGGTCAGCGGAAATGCCGCAAATTTCTACACATTGACAGTGTCATGTATAATGTTCCTCCACCTTTACAATCAACATAAGGCGCATATTCTGCCTCCCTCGAATGTATATATTCCGTTCGTCCCACGCCTGTGTACATGTATGATTGCCTGCCAGTGTAAACACACATTACTTACAGTCATACAGACAGTGGGTCTGTTTCGGACGAGTGCTTCAAATAAAGGTCTGATGCTTTCTTTATCTATTGTTCACGCATAATTTCATTATTTTCAAAGGTAACTAGAGTATGAGCGGAAGCGTTTATCAGAGCTGTCACCTGGCTTTCTTCTGTACAAAGCATGCACATGCACGAGAATACAAAACACACACAGTCGGAGCAGGAAAACTTCCACAAAACACAGCACTTTTATTCATCTCATGTTCTGTGATTATTTCCAGCAGCTCAGAGCGAGAAAAGCTTTGGTATCTCAAAGGGAAGCGAAAATAAGGGGAAGGTAAGGCACAGTAAAGCTTAAATTGAGGCCATTATTGAGGGCAGTGAGGGAATAGTCTGGGGCTTGACTCAAAAAAAGCATAGGCAGAAAGAGTTTTAGTTAGGTCAGATGAACACCGATGGCAGTTCCTATAAATCTCTAAAATGATATAACGGCACAGGAACATTGAATTCTTACCGCCACTTGCCAATTAGATAGGATAAGTGTCATATATTTTACTGGTACGGTGCAAACATTTTGATTTCGCTGTGCATTTAAACCTTGACTGAAATTTTCCTTTATCTGATACAACATAGAGAAATTACTTCTGACGCTTTAAAGCAACTTTGAAACGGGCTTTCTTTTTGACAGTTGAGGCAGCTGCAGCTAATTATCTCAGTTAATGGTAAGATGAGAAAAGATTCTTTGCTTCACCAACATCAGATTCATCATCAGCTTGACAATTAGGCCGAGATCGTGCAGCTGTGGGGATGTTTATGTAGACAGATTACAGAGTGTGGGGTGGCTGTGAATGCAGGTGTATTACTCTCAAACCCTTTATTCATTGAACGTAGAATCTCTGCTGCAAACTTATAATGAATTGTGTGACACTAGCCTCTACCACATGCATTAGGACCGGATCGCCTTGGTAATGCATTTTTGAACGATGCTAATTGCATGGACTTTTAGATGCAGTGACTGGTTTTTCTGTGTTAAGCAGGACATGAAAAAAGGGCAGGGGAACAGGAGAGATAGCGCTCCACTTCTTAAATTAGGCCACAAAAGCAGGCTGGCAGAGCTGAGTTGGATTTCAAAGAACTCAAGTGCAATATAACTCCACTGTAGATGTTATTCTATTCCTCACAATATTTCGGACAGAAATTGCCTGTGTTGGAAATGTTCGGTCACTTTAAGGTTAAATAGAGAGAAACCGGTATTCAGCAAATAAAATTCTCTCTTGGAAACGTGTATTCAGGGACGGGAAATGCATTTCTGTAGCACTGTTAAATCTTGCTGACTCCCAGTCTAGTTGATATTTCTGATTTGTTTGACAAAAGAAATACCTTGTTGTCAATATAATATCTCTGTTGATTACCAGGCTCCCCGCTGCCAAGTGATAAGACCCCAAGGCAGATAATGACAGAGAACGAGAAACAGCACTATTAAAACATTATTCTGCTTACAACTATACAGTGCATTCCTATTCATACTCATACAAATGCAAATCATGAATGCAATCATTTAAAATCTGTCACTTCACATTTTCTTTGTGCTAACAGGAAATAATTAAACTGGAAAACCAGATTTTTTTTATGTTCGAGTTCTGAATGGATGCTCACAAAGCTAGGCTCCCGTGCCTCTCTGTGCTCTTTCTCCATCTCTGTATCACTCTCTATCACATATTAAAACACATTAGCCCCTACCCCACCCCCTCGTACAGCTCACAGAGCAGGAGAGAGAGAGGGAGAGAGAGAGAGAGAGAGAGAGAGAGAGAGAGAGAGAGAGAGAGAGAGAGAGCCAGAGCATGTGTACAAATGAATCAGTGCTGTTTGTTGTACTGTTTCAGGCTCGAGCTGTTTCAAGTAGCGTATTTGAGAGAGCTGCAGATCATGTTTAGTAAGCTCACTCTCATTATATCAGACCCTGGGGAGAGATGGGCCCTCTCACTCCATACTATCAAAGCCACGGAGCTGCCTTAGAGGACATGCTTCAGTATGAATAGAGGCTCTAGAGTACATACAAAAAGTAGCATGCTCAGCCCTCATCGCCTCTCTCAGTGAGAAGCTGCCAACATTCAAGGTTTTGATCAAGCCTTGCTGTAATGGCTGTCGGTGACAGGTATACGAGACCATAGTTGTGGAAATAAATAGCTTGATTAGCATAATGCATCACCAACAAATTCAGCTTTCAGACTGCGTGAAAGAACTACTCTTTGCCTGAGTGCAGTATTCATATACCTTCTGGGATCGTATTTCATAGGACAAACACACAATTATGTAAACAGGGTATTTACCTCTGCACCATTGGAAGGTAATATAATTTACTTCCAATGTGTGCCCGATGCTCTGTCACTATGTTGTCTGTATTTTTGGCTGCTTTGACTAGGCTCTGCAGCTCCCATTGTCCACCGAAAGCGCATTTCCACTCTTTTCAGCTATCGTAATTCACCTGATGCACGGAGAGCTTGCCTCCAGAAATCCCAGCCATATTGATCCATCTGGAGCTCAGCGACATCGCTATAAACAGGCTAATCTAACATAAAAGCTGGCCTTTCAATGCCGAGTCTGTTGAAACTATTTAGCTCTGTCTGGTACCAATGAATAAATAAATAGATAAACGAGGCACACAATCACAGGCTCAATCCTACACTGCATCCCAACTGCATGCAGGCACCCGCTCCTGGATCGGAGATTATAGAGAATAATATCCTGTATTCTGTAAGTCTTTAGCACAGCGGGATTGGGAATGGAGATGACAAAGAAGCCAAGGTGGCTATCATCCGTCTAACTCCTGTCCTCTGCTTACCTCCATGTGCACCTTGCATCTGAACTTTTGTGACCTTTTACCATCCTCAGATGTGATTAATTGCTACTTACACTGTCCACTAATAACCTATGTGATAATTATCGAGGGAGTGACTGCTTTGCCTGAATCCTAGTCAGGCCCGGCTTGTCACTTGCCTCTGTCATTCTTCCTTCACCCCCTGCCTTGTTCCTGCTTGACTGGCTGCCAGTAGGCTAAGGTTAGTGCAATAAGGGTAGCCGGGGGGGCTCAGGTACCCTTACATTTGTCAGAATTACAGCAATTCATTATAACCTTCAGCAGCCCTTGCCAGATGCTTTTATAACACTTACTGGGCAGTTTTTGCTCTTAGAATGCACTAGTACACTCTGTGCTGTAATGTCACATGTGCTTTGAACACTGTGGCATAGGTGCAAGTATACCTTTAGATAAAGTATATGGCTTAAGGGGAGGTTTGAGAAAAGAGCTTGGGATTTGTTGAATTAAAAAAAACACATTTTTAAATTATTTTCTTTGATGAATTCTTTAAACCCACAGCTGTGTTCCCCTCCTCTCTTCGGCTATTATTAATTCATTGACATTTTGCTAGGATGGAAATTATCAGGATGTTCAGGAGTAGATATGTTATTGCCTGCAGTGAACAGACTGATGTTTGATATGGTAAAACAACAGAACAAGGTTCCCCTCACCATTTTCTTTTCCCTTGTGCTGTATCTTTTTATTTGAGCGGATTTAGGAGAAATTTCTACCCAGTTGAACCCTGCATCACATTCATATGCTCAGTAGTCAGTGATCGTTTTGCGTGGCATGCTCACCATAGAGTAAGGAAACAACACAATCACTCTTAGATGCCAAAGGACCTTTTGGTTCTGTTCACAGCCTTCTGCATTTGGAACAATCAATCTTACAGAGCATTAAGAATGTTGATCAGTGGTAATCCACAGTCCTCCCTCATGTCAGACTGAATCTTTTCATCCTTAATTCGTATTGAACAGTAATTAAACCCTCAGTGAGACTTTCTTGGGCAATATGTGCCCAGACTGTGTCAATCACTATTCATCGGCCCTTTTCTTTCCTGCTAGCTTGTCTCCGTTATGTACAGAATTTACAGTCACATTTATGATTGATGAATTATATATGTCATCTTCTATACTCTGATCAACAGATGCAAGACTGTAAACATTTTGAATTATAGATTAAGATTTCAGTGCTAAAATCAGAAAGGATCCAGCACTGTGTATGTGAGTGAGCAATCCTAAAAAACTGTGGGAGATATTTATCGTTCATTTTTAATATTCAGAGGAAAATACTGTATCGTAACACAGACTACCGACTACCTTACTAGTAATACACACTCTTCCCTATGTTTCCCTTTATTGACAAACTAATTCTAATTAGACGGCTAACCATGCATTTTATTCTTAGTCCTGTAGGATTTAATTGCATTTCATTAATGGAATTAAAATGGTTGGCAATGATTGTCACCTCTCATAACATAAAAATAAATATGTTTTCACTACAGCAAGTATAGTCTAATCACATAATGAGTCTGTGGTAGTTTTATATCTTAAAGGGTTTTGGAAGACTACTATCTACTCTGTAATAGCAAGTGATTAGAGCTGTCAACACAACAGCAGATTGAAGTCTTGCTACTGAACCAACAGTTGTTTTTTGGTAATGTGCTCCATGAAGCACAGAGCTGTTCCCACCATGGTTCTGGCAGTGAGCTGGTAGCCTCTGGCATCACTTCTCTCATCTGATCTGACTGTGACCAGCACCAAAAAATGTCAGGTTGATAAGCAAGTAGCAATCGTTCTGTGAGAACAAATTGAGGAGTTCTGTGTTTTTTTGGTTTAGACTCAGAGATGACACAAATGTTTATTAGCCAGCTCTGCACAGCATTGTTTGTGTTCTTCACACCCACAGTATAGTGTACCTAAATTGTTATTTGCTGTCATAAATCAGTGATATTTGCAAAATGAAAACATGTGTGTGTCTCAGTCCTGCACCTGACTCCTGGCGCATTCTGGTCCCCTGCCGCCTTCAGTGCAATTAATGATCTTGCTTACGACATTAGCGCCACAATCATGAAAAATGGCGCTGAAGCACCGAATCCCCCAACATATTGAGTTCAATTCATCAAGGGCTTCATGCTCATTGGCGATGTCAAACTTGGTCTCAGCGTTATTGAGTGCCTTGGTAATCAAGTACCTGCCATAAGCTCCCCTTGAGTGATTATCTTTTTCAACGTACAGTTCACGAAGAGATATGATTTGTCTTGAGATTCACTAAACGCCTCATCTTGTTGTGGAGTTTTACAGCACATCAGGCACTCAGAGAAAGCAAAACTGAAAAAAATCTATAATGTGTCTTTGTTAATCCATTGTTTTGTCAGCTCTCGAGCAATCGTATCTGTGATCGGAATTTTTTACTTCATCTACACTACAAGTGCACCACTTAAAGAAAGAGTGTATCCAAGACAAAGATGTGAACAGATGTAGGAATCTTCTTTTGTTTTTATGAGAAAGATACAAGATTGACCTTGGGTCAAACAACCAGTGTGGTATGCTGGGAATTCAACACTTCTAGATGTTTAACATTGTGCTATCATTCTCTCTCTATCTCTTACAGCTTGAAAATATGTGATGGCCATGCCTGCAGTCTGTAAAGATTGAAAATTGTAGAGGATGTTTGCAATGCTGTCTTCACACCTTTGACTGCATATCAAAAAGCCATACTTTAGAGTTGTAGCCTCTTAAAATTCATATTAAGCAGGGGAGGTATAGTGTTCAGTGGGATGCAGAACAGAGTTGGATTTTGACAGACAAAAAGCAGGGTGTGTAAGTAAGGCAGGAGGATAGGGCTCATCAATCAACAGACAGCTCTCCTTGCCTTTGTAAATCACTGCACTGCTGAAGGGCATCATCTGTCCCCATCTCCCAATTTCAGACAAAGTATGTAGCGTTATCACTTTTTACAGATTGGATTTACAACCAATATGTACCACTTGTTTTCTTTATTTGCATCATCGACAATCATACACATTCGTTGGTCTCCCAGCACTGTAGCACGTAAACACAGGACAGGAACAACAGTTTGTCCATCCATTGTCATCAGCGGACAAGTCTGTGGATGTTTATCCTACACCAGAGAAAAATATTCAGTAGTACAGCAAATCCCCCCCCCCCCCCCAAAAAAAAAATAAAAAAAAGATCTGGCTTATTAAAAGCAACAAGTAGAACAGAAAACAAAATCAATTACAAATCAACATCAGTGTAATTCTGTAGCATATACAGTATGTTTCTGCAAATACCAATACTGTATGATCACATTAGGGAATGCTCAGCAGTTCAGAGTTTTTAACAAAGAGAAGAAAAGTCCATAAGATAAACGTCTTCTAACAGTGAATCAATCATTGATCTTGTTGCTGTAAGCAAAACCAAAGCGCCAGAACACTTAGTAGTACAAGTTAGATGAAATGGTTCTGCCCATGCTGTATGTACTGCAATGCAGACAGATTTACACAGAAAACCAAAGAAATCTTTCAGCCTACCATGTGGTGGTGAATGATGATCACTTTAAATGAATTTTTTCACTGTAAACATAATGATACTGATCTAAATGAAACCTCACTGGTGTGGCCGAGTGTAGGTGCAGAGTAACATGCTGCAGAGAGTTACTGTAGGGGTTATGTGTCTCATTATATCTAGTACTCCCTACTCTAAGACCCCCCTCCCCCAACAAACCCTCTATAAGTGCCCCATTACTAGATTCAAAGTATCAAAAAGCTGCAGATTCAATCGAAACCACTCCAATACAAATGACTAATGACATTTTTTTTTGTTGATGTTGAGTATCATACAGCTTTTTTTCACTTCCTTTTCAACGCTGATGGTCCAGACTTAGTCATGACATGAAATGCTCATGGTAGATTATAGAATGTGAAGTATTGCTGCTATATATGTGCATTCTATGCAAGCATAGAAACAATAAACATACTGTAGCATATTCATCATATAAGATATCTTTGTGGGCAGCATTGGCCACGATGTGGCATCATATACATTTCAGAATTTACATATATTCATATATACATGCACAACTAGTGCAAGATATTTCTTTTTTTTTATTTTTTAGGACTTGTTTATCCACATATTTGGACAATCCAACATCTTGAAACATATACCTGGTCCTACTCAAGTGGACCAATTAATAAAATTAAAACCACATAAGACCCCTTTCACAGGTCTGAGATCTTTTTTTGACAATAGTGACAAAAATAAATAACAAAGACTATGCACAAAGTGATAATTTTTTATTTTTCATAAGTGCACTGAAAATCTGTTAATTGTTTGCACAGGGGTTGTCAAGCGTAGAAAATAAGCTCAGGAATCTGTCCCCCTTGCACCCCCGTGCCGTTAGTGCTGTCCGAGGAGCACTGGAACTGAAATGTCACTTTCCCACATTGCACCTCTGTCATCCCTTCCTGTCCAAAGTAGCTCAGCTCGTTCCCATCCAGAATCACGCTGGCAGTGTAGAACGTATCAGGTTCGATCTGGACTGGATACTCAAACCACACTGGGAAGGTGTTGCTGGAACCATCAGAGAAGTATTTGCTGAGGTTTTGTCCCAACAGTACTCCTTGACGTTTCAACTCAATCTTGGCACTGTACTCTGCTGAGCCACAGCTAGATCCATACAGTCCAAACCCAGCGATGAAAACTCTTTTATCCACTGCAAACTGAATACTGTCACAGCGGCCCCGATAGCGCCACTGATTGCTCCGGTAGGCACAGGACTGGAATCTGTGACAGCGCTGAGGTGTCAGGCCCTTTCTAGGCTGGCTGACAAACTCCAGGTCAGGTTTCTTGGCTGCCGTGTACCACAGGAAGATGTCATTGGTCTCCGTAAGCGTCAACACACCCGACTGGGCTGCTCCATTTGCAAAATCATCCAGGGCCATTGTAGGGATACGTATCAGGTACATGGCCTTGCCCAAAACCTTACGCTTGTTATCAGTGGAGGAAGTGAGCTCCTGTCTTTGGCACTCAGCCTCAGCCCAGTTGAGCACTGCCTCAAACACCACTATCTCTTTAGCATTGAGTGTCTCTCGCTGTAGGATGCTCTCCAGGGTCTGGGCGTCGATGTCGCAGAAGCCCTCAGAGCGTAACGCCAGCTCGGCTTGGGCATCAATCACCTCCCAGCAGCGCTGTGTCAGCTCTGGCTCCTCAAACAGGCAGCTCTGGGAAAGTAACACACAGGCATTCTTGGCACTCAGGCTGGTCTCCAGGAAGTTGACGCAGGCACGTGCCAGGTGAGGGACAATGTACTTCTTGGCAGCATAAAGAGTGGCCAACACTGTGTCAGCACTCAGGTCAATCTCATCACAGTAAATGTACCTGTTGACATAAAAATGTGACTTTCTCAGTTTTATAGGCAACAGATCAACACCACAGAAACTGCATGTAAAACGGCAAGGTGTAAACATGTTTAAGGTGATAATCACATTGTAAAAACATAACAAAAATATCTACATTTGATGTTTTTAGTTGATTATTGTTCAAGCTGACTGATATTACAGTATTGCAAGCAATAGCAACTCTGCATTTGTTCCAAGCCATGTTGGAAAACAATTAAATCAAGCTGGCCAACAAAATATTATTCCTCCTACACCTTCGTCTACCACCTACTGTAGCTTGCTTGCAAGGACACAGAAAACAAAACTCAAGAAGTGGCGAAGGAACAGACAGGAAGAGGTACTGTAGAAAATATGGAGTGATTCAGCATGAAGTAGCAAGTCTAATGAAATGAAATGACATAAATGATATAGATTCTGTCTCTGAGATGGAGGAAGAAACACATCATTTCATTTGTCTGATAGGGTAAGTGCATCACATCAAAACATCAAATTGAAATAGCAGTTTATGTACATAAAGATGACATTTGTTTCAAAGTGGCAGCATCACGTATCGGGGACATTTGAAGTACTAGAAGATAATCCTTACTTTAGCATTGCCAGAAATGCTGCCGGTTCCACATCTGGAATATGTATTTCATCCTTGTTCTCAGCCAGTTCACCATAAAACATGGCGTGGAACACTGAGCTGCCCACAGCCAAAACATACTGTTGAAAGAAGAGAAAACAGAGTGACAGGGTGAAAAGAGAAATGAAAACACCATAGTTCTTCTGTGCTTTCACTGGAAACCTCATGACATGTTCGGTAAAACATTGAATAATAAGAGAAAGATTAGTTGTATTTAGTACAATTCCCATATTACAGTAATAGTTACCGTGTAGCTCTTACTCTTTACATAAAAACACAGTGCCTCAATTCTCATCACTGGTGTGATTAAACCTGTTGTTTTTTTTTTCAGATTGTGTCTGAAAAAAAAACAAAAAACAAAATACCCTAAAACATCAGGAAATCCTAATAACTCAGCTTAAAAGACTGCAGCATATGTTCAATTTACTGAAATTAATGACTTATCTGAACTCATGATGAAATCAGATGCAACACAATGCAGCTAATAATTTCAGGAAATTCACTTTATACAAGGCTACAAATCCTGTAATTATATTCTACTACATTCATGTTTTAGGTCTGTGTGTGTGTGTGTGTGTGTGTGTGTGTGTGTGTGTGTGTGTGTGTGTGTGTGTGTGCGTGCAGCACAAGTATGTGTAGGTGGGTATGTGGGTGGTATAAATTTTAAAAAGGCACACAGACTTTCTCTAAAGTAAATTGCAATGAACACAATCCAAAATAAACCAAGTAAATAAGGTTGCTTTTTTAAAAAAACAAACAAACTCTGATTTGCATGGTTTATTTTAGGGTGTTGTTGTTGTTGTACACACTGAAATGTGTGGGTTCTTTTCATACAGAGAGGTCAGCTGAAAGGCAGTTGCTTTTTCATGTGGATTTAGAGACGAGTATATAAATATTGCATATTAGAATAAGATTGGTCTCGCCTATTGACCCATTGTATTTTACAGATGTTCACATAAATTACCGCTTTTAGCTGCTAGCTGCATCCTCCATCTTGTAAGGATATAACTTTGTAAATGAAATCATAGTGCATATCTGAATTCTTGCCAAATGGACACAATAAAGATTGCTGCCCTGAATGTCATTATGTCCCATTGGCATAATGTCTCAGGATAAAGTGCAGTCAAGTCATCCTCAATGTCCTTCCATAACCGCTTCCTATAAATGCAGAGTGCACTGCAGCTACCAATCATAGATAATACATTTGGGTCCCACATAAAGAACAGAAAAGATGACCCATGCAAGGTTCATCTGACATTTTAGATGTGGAAGGAATAGCTGAGCCAAATTCATGGCTGCAAAAACACTTAGTAGATTTAATGTGAATCATATTCAAACAGAGTAGACATAATGATGTGCTTTTAGATGAGACACATGGTCTAGGCAACTATAAAGCTTAATCAATCATTTATGTGAACATCTTGAAAAAGCAATGAGGTCAGAGGGTGGATTAAACAAAGAAGTCACATTGACCTGCAGGTTCTAACTGGCATATGGTCCCCATTACAATAATCATGGCTATTTATGGTGGATTCATTTTATTGTCATACCAAAATTCAAAGGATAATCCAGTAAATACGTACTTCTAAGACGTGAGACCCAGAGTGAAATGCACCTTACTCTCTGCCTGATAGTGTGCTGTTGGATGTGTTTGATTAGAAGTTGATTAATCGCAGAGCTGTCGCTGAAAAGCTGAGCTAAAGCAGAGACAAAGGCGATCCATTCGGTGTGAGATGACTGCTGAAGAGGATATCCCTTCCTCCGTCTCTCACTCTGTGTCTCCATCCTTCAGCCTCATTTACATAAATAATTGAGGACTGTCTCGAAAAGACACATGGTGCGGAAGTGAGAGTGGAGCACAAAGGATTGCAGTTCCATTACTGCTCGCAATGAGGAAGATTATTATTTTTTTTGCGCTGATATGACATGAAAGACACTGGGCCTGATTGCTTATTTGTTAATTTCCTCACTGCTACCGTGATTTTACGGGTCGATGAAATTCTTACTCTGTGTCCTGGCAGCCGCTGGGTCCTTCCGGGCTGACCCACCACAAAGTGAACATCTGCCATCAGCTCATTGTTGAACATTACTGAATTTCTAAAAAGGGAAAGAAACAAACAAACAAACAAACAAAAGAAGGAATTGAATTCAGCATATTTTACTCTGTACACTTGTTTACGAAGAGGAGAAGATAAGATGAGACTTTGGGGTGAGATTTAAGTAGGATCAATTAAACTCATTTATAAAACTCATACCAATTAGTGGTGTTAGTAGTGTTTAGTCTTTGGCAGGTGTTTAAGCATTAAGTAAAATATGTGTGTACTACTGCTCATTGTATGTAAGTGACCCAGTTGCTTCAGGCAAGACTACAGACATTTTATGAACTCTTACACAGAGCAGTAAAACACAGCAAATTATCATTTTTAAGCTTCAACTCAAACTAGACAATGCACTGAATGGAAAACCCCACTATGAAAGAACAGGGCCGACAATAAAGCTGCGTTCATATATTATTGAGTAGTGGAACATGTCACAGGGGTGGGTAACCAGCCTCATGATGTTCTGGAGAGACAACAAAGCCAGGTCGGAAAGCACACATTTTGCTCTGGACAGCTGGGGTCTTTTACTGATAGGCCAAGGTAAATATTTTGCTTTTAGTACAGAGCAGCCTCTGCCTGTTGTGCATATCAAACGCACCCAGTGCCTGTCCACCCTCTGTTATGTCAGAGCGGCAAAGTCTGCGGGAGCAGGAGAGGGTGTAAACAGAGATACCCCCAGCAGATTGAGGGCAGGGCAGAGGGATCACCCATACACTCACACAAACACACAAACACACACACACACTCTCTCACACAAGTCGACCTCAATATACAAGAGTGGTTTGTAATATATTTTTCAGTTTAATGTTGGTTCTGTTCAGAAGGCTGACAATTCAAATGGAGTGGAACATTCTGTTTTTCTCTGTTGAACTTTTTAACATTTGCTAATTAAAACGTTAAATTCACCTTGAACCTGAATGTAATGTTGATGGAAACTGCTGGGAGCAGCAGCCTACCTTTCTCTTATAGTAGAGTAGAGTCCTTGCCAGTTACAGTTCTGTATAGTGTTGTTGTTGTTGAGGTTCTGCTGCTGGTACTGTTGTACTGTAGTAGTGGACGCCGGCTTTTTGGTGGGAAAAATGTCCGCTGCCATCTTCTTCTTCTTCTTGCTCCTCAGAGTGATTATCTCATAACAGACTGGGGGCAGCTTAGAGCTGCCACTGGCATTCCCTTTCTTGGTGCTCTTACTTGACTTGCTTTTCACTGACTCAGGAAGCATTAAGAAGAAAGTCAGACATTTCATGTTCCTTCCCTTGGCATCGACCATGAGTGTGTTCAACTGCCGAGCAGTGGGAGTACAAGCAGAGAAGACATTCACCAGGATCAGGCAGGTGCGAGGGAGGACTGAGGGGGACTTGCCAAGAGGACACCAGCTGAGCTGTATGTGCAGTTGTCCTGTACGAGGTTTCACCTTTCAGGAACTGACTGGATAACTCTTGTTTTCTCCCGTTTTCTTCACTCCTGTAAAGAAGCAGGTTCAGACCGGTGATCTGAAGGCACTTTTTCTGTGTGAAGTTTGATCTGCTGACGGAGAGGCTCTCGGGGTTCCCATCCCTGCTTGTCCAAAGTGATGAGATCAGCTCTTCAAATCACTTCTTTTTCTCCTCTGCTCCCTCGCCTCTCTCACTCACTGCCTCGCTGAGGGTTGGCCTGACAGCCCCAGATTTAGTACAGCTGCAGTGGTCCTCAGGCAGGCAGCGCTGTTTACTCAATTCCTTTCATTTCCCACTCTTCCTTCCTCCTCCTGTGCTTCTCTTCCTCTTTCAGTCTCTCTTCATCTGTGGGTTTACCTTTTTCTCTCCAGCCCTTGTTCCTTTTTTCCCTCCCACTCCTCCATGGAGCAGAGTCATCTGCAGGATGCTGTAGCCGTGGATGCTGTGCTGCTCAGCCACTCGTTCTGCTGACTACAGAGGTTGAATGGGAGAGCGCAGAGGAGATAGAGAGCCCCCCTGCCCGCCCCTCACAGCACAGTACACGGCTCTCTCCACAGCTCAGCCAATAGCAGTGCAAAGCATTCATGATTGGCTCATGCAGCCTAGTGCAGCACCTACTTAAATATGCAATAGTCAACGTCTCAATTAAAGTGACAGCCATGCCCCATAAGAATGATATATTCATCTACAGTTTTGCTTCATGTGTTAGCTTTACCTGGAACCATAACATTCAGTATGCACTACAGTAAAAATAGACTCCATATTATAATTCAAAAGGGTAATGCAAATTTACTTACATGCTGGTTTAAGGGCAGAATTTGCTTAATTCATGCATCCTCTGACAGTTATACTTCTTCTTTTAAAGAGCTTAGTATGAACAGTTGCAATCCTTTCTTTCTCTGATTGGACTTCTAACTTCAAAACTGGTTTTCCCAGCACAAAACCTTTTTAGATGCCACACATATGATTTAAAGACAAAACTGTATGTCAAAATGAACAGCTTACACAAACTGTTCTTATATTACAAGAATTTAATAATGTAGCACACAGCAATGTGCTTAATATGCTTTCATCTTTGAATTAAATGTCCAGTTTTTGCATTTTAAATATGTGAAATTGCCTTGTGTCCGATCTAAACCAAGAGTATGTGCTTAAGCTTTCTTGTTAAGTCATCTCTCCAGGAGAGTCCACAGTGCTATAAATGTAATGCACTCTTTGCACAATGTATAATGCATACAGTTCCTTTGCTCTTCTCGTCTAGTTGGGCCTGTGTTCAGTGGGTATCCTATTTAAATCTCTGGGATGATTTAGCTATTTGGCAGTGGTTAGTTAAAAATGTTATGAAACACTATCATATTTGACATCATAAAAATTTGCTTCTTTATTTCTTTCATTTTTATGGCTCTCTGATAGTATTGCTACTGTTATTGTGTACCATACACTGGTAACAGTATGACCTTAAGTAGCACTGTTACTGCTATTAATAGCAGTTCATTTGCATATAATTTTATATTTGTAAGAGTGAAAATCAACTGACAAATGAGCAGGATGAGGTGAATAAATTGAATGAGAAAGTCTTCTTTGAACCACTGTCACAATATTGATTTTTCCATAAACTCTAATTAACTGTCTTAGTATTTGCTGCGCTGAGCAGCATTAGCCCCCCTAAGCTCCCGTATACAATATGTGCCGTGGAACAGAGAAATTTGCTATGGTAACATGGAGCCAACATTACAGGGCACCATACTCTCAAATTGCAGGCCACTAGAGATGTTACCTTGGTAACCACATCCACTAAGCAACAGCAGGACAGAAATGTAGTATACAGACTTAAAAACCACGCTGATACTAAAGTCCATACAATTCTGCATCTTTTAACTTCAGAAAGCTTCATTTAGGTGTTAGGTTGTTTTTTTTTCTGTGTTATTTCTAACTTCTAAATTAAAATAATAATAAATAAGAAGCAACATTGACAGAATACACGTGTAACAACAGCTTTGTGATTTATCTGGCATCATCTCTAGCAGCCTATATGACAAATAGGAATCTATTATATATCACCTTGAATGGCTTCCTGTTTCTTTAATTGCATTTTCTCTCCATTCATCAACAGAAAATATAATCTTGTTATTCACACATTCAGAGGTAGGAGTGAGAGGAGGAAGTAATAATGGTGTTGTCGCAGCATCAACATCACCTTTGTCTCACACTGTGTCATCACATAATCCCACATTTTCACAGAAAAGAAAACATTTGCAAGACTGTAGTAGCACTGCAATCTGCCTTGTGGTCGAGAAAGCCATTAGTCCATTGATGATAAAATAAATTTTTGCCCAGTATGTCTGGGCAGAAATTTATTTTATCATCAAAATGAAAGAATTGTATATAAACCATTTTAAGATAGCGTTCAACATATCTCATTCTTTTATGATAATAGTTATGAAACTGTGAACTTGATATTGAAACTACTCATTTTAGTTTCTGACGCAAGTACACAGTTTAAATATTTCCCTTGTATTTCAGTGCTTGGCAGTGGTCTAGCCTCAGTGTATTAACTTCAAACGCTCAAGTAAAAAAGCAGAAGAAGTCCAGCTGTGCCTTTGTTGATTGCTTCTTGATGACAGTACTCAGTGCAACACCTTTATCTTCAAAGCAGTTATGCCGGGACACCTTCATCTTTTAAGAAGTCACTGCAGCCGGTGTGAAATGCATACGCGCCAGAAAAGATAGGAAAAGTAGTACCTCAAACGTTTGGAGAATACTTGAGTAAATAAAGTTACGCTGCATCCCTACCTAAGAATCAGAAAATAGTAGTGACTTTCTATTACTTTATAATTACCAGCCTATAAGACATCAATTTGTAATAGCAAACAAAACATTTACAGGCAGGTTGTCATTTTTTAGTATAAAAAGCCCTAATGGGAAAAAGAAGTACAATCTAAATGTTTAGATCTAGTCAGTTTTGTACTAAATTCACTGAATACTGAGGTCATCAGTTATGTTGTGGAGGTGACTACTTGCCATTCTGAGTTTGAGCACTGAGAAGAGCGGCCCGGCGAAGTGGCAGAACTCCTCTGCAGAGAGACACCTGCTGAGAGGCTTGGCTGAGCACAGCGGAGGAGAGAGGAGGCTGGGAAATGAACTGTGATGCAGGCCTGGCACACGGAGGCAAGGACAGGATCCAGCAGCTCGTCCAGGGTCCACCACACCACCACCCACACCGCCCACCCTCCCCCACAGCCGCCTGCCCTCTCCGCCACCACCATTAAAGCAGGCAAGGGCACCTGACAGGTGGAAGGGGCGGAAGTGATGGCATCTGCCCAGAGACGGAGCTTAGAACTCCTGAAAAAGAGAACTGTTAGTCAGCGGGGTCTGGGAGAGAGCCGGCAGTCACGCAGAAAAACAGTGTGAGTGTGAGTGTTGTGTGTGTGTGTATGAACGTGTATGTGTAAAATAAAATTTTCATATGCAAATTGATCTGTATTTATGAAGCCAGAACTTCTGGCTTATTCAAACTCTTGTACTGTTTGTCTGTCTCAGCGTAAATTTAGCCAATCGTCGCAGATTTTGTCAGACAATCAGCTTGCCAGAACAAGTTTGAGGACATTTTATGAGAAAAACCTACACACACTTTTAGCAATGGCTTGTCCAACAAATGGCCTAACACACACTTTAACTGACCAGAGAAGACAACAACACCATAGATGAGATGATAGCCTCTTCTTCGGCTCACAATCAATATGTCACAGTCAGAAGATATATGGAGGTAATTTTACTTGCCTAGAGAGCACAAAAAAGCCACAAACTTCTCTGGCTCACATTGACAAGATTAACCATTTTAACATAGGCATAATTCCCCCACACATGCAGTATGTATCTAATCTATATATCTGTCTTGCAGCTATCCGTGTGTGTGTGTGTGCGCGCACGCGTGTGTGTGCTGCTACTGAGTGCGTGGACACAGTAATGACAGTGTAGATGAGACCTTGTAACCCTTGCCGACCGCATACTCCCACGCTGACTCCCACACACTTTCTGCCATTGCTCACTCATCGCCCTCTCTCTTCTGTCATATAAAACTTGATAGCCATAATTTACAGCGTGATTAAATATTTTGCGCTCAGCATGAGTTGCTCTTTGCAGATGCATTACATATTCTGCCCTGTGGTTAATTCACTTAATTTCTTTGAGCGTAGTTTGGTGCAGCCGTAAAGGAATCGCAGCTCTTTTGTGACGGAGCAGACAGTGTTAACCATCGACTATGGGTGTTAATATCCAAGCCTGTTCTTTGTTTGAACACCTAACTGGTGCTTCACCTATTAACTGCACTATTATAGTGAGACATTACAACATTTGTATCGGAAACTAGCCTGGAAGGACCTGACTGTGTTACAGGATTGTTGTATCGATAACTCATGACAAATACATGCTCAGGTGCAAAGAGGTTCATGACTTGGAACACTGAAAATGAGCTAAAGGTTGATGATCCTGCAGTTTTTTCATCATTATTGATTTTTCACTGAACCCTTCCCCCAAACAGCAATTGTACAGTCACATCTTAACCGATGTACCTAGGCATGGTTGGTCTGAGGTTTTAGCTTTAACAAAATGAAAAACACAGGAGCCACATTTTAAGAAATGGATTAAAAAATCGTCCTCCCCAATGTAAGCCACAAACATTGGCACATCTGGCTGACTGTCAGTACTAATGTAGCATTATTTCCAAAGCCAAACAGCATGTAATTAGCTAGCTACATTATTCTGTGGGATTACATGTTTATTTGTTTATTTAACTGATGAGCACTGTTTTCACATTCATGAACAATAAGCAATGAAACAAATGTAATTTATGTAGGGCATCTAGCTCAAGATAATTTGCAGCCTCCTGCCCCGGTTAAGCTTTTACATCTCGATTAAACCAGCCAAACAAATGAGTTGCTCAAACAGGACAGATACTGTAAAACCAACTGACTGCTTGTTTATATGCGCGTGTCTACGTGTGCATGTAGTGTACATGACTTTGTATACATTGACATACATGGTAGGTGTGTGACTGTAAACTACCTATAGACTTTGAAAGTCTAGCTGTCTCTGGCCTCCCTCCAAAGACACTTCCCCAAAATACATTTTCATGCGCAATCGCCGCATGGGTAGAGCGCACACAGAGAATGCTTCTGAAAGACATTACCTCCTCTAGCTTTACATACTGTTTTTGTGAATGACGTTCTGGTGAAACGTTGTAGGAGGCAGAATATTGCTCAGTGAGGATGATTCGGAAACTTTCCTGGTGACATTTTTTGAAAAAATGTACACTTTGAACAAATCCTGACAGTAAGCAGCTCCGTAGCCTGGAGTGTGTAAAAAAAGGTTCTCTGAATGGCATTTAGTTCTACTAGAAAGCTCAGTGAGTTCAGTTCCTGTGAAGATCAAAATTATTTGTAAGTTATTACAAATTGAGTTACTAAGAACTCTCTTATTCCCTCTCTAATTCTACTACCATTCAGATCAATACATGATTCATAAATTTCAACACTTTTGGCAGTAGGCTTACTCCGGAGTCTGACCGAAAGGATATGCTCACTAATTTATGAGAGTAATAAAGTACTACTTTATGAGCCCATATCGTTCATTAAAATCACCGAAGTGGAACGTACTAAATAACATAACCAACATTGATTGTCCTGCACTACTAATCCAGTCTGGACACAGCTTATCTGCTTTGCATAGATCACTGAGGCAGTAACGCAGCTCTGCAGTGGAAATGTTTAATGTTCTGTTGACACAAGTTTTGACGTGAGGCTGTGACTTGTTCCTTGAGATATCCATGAGGGTACTGAAGTGTGGGTGCTTGGGCAGCTGCAGGGAGCTACCCGTTCTTTTTACACTCAGAGAGAGAGAGAGAGAGCTGCTTTAAAATATTCAGCTTTCTGTAAAGCATATTCAAAGTTGGTGCCAGTTCTGGGGAATGATTTTCACAGAGAGAATTTCAGGTGAAGCGAAGGTCTGGGTAGTGTCCATTTTAACCTCATTTGAGAGCGGTTTTGTGCCACTCAGCTGCCTCAGGTGAAAGCCATCAAGTTTAGGATTGTAGGTATTTTGGAGCCATAAGTTGTCTCTTGTCTGTTTTTTCCCTGAGCTATTGAGCTATTCAGATTATTATTAGGTCGTGAAATGGTGGTAATGATGACACAAGTGGGAGTTCAACCCTTACCCTGACACTCCTCACACACAATCTTTAGCTCTCCATAGACTTCAATTCAGTCAGTTTACACCACATTCTTCTTGCAACTAAATCTAAATGACCCGCCACACCTCCCATTCTCTCAGGAGTTCCTCCCAAATCAGTTTTTCAGTCAGTGCAGCCTCTCTCTACTTATGCTAGTTAGTCTCTATAGTTACACTCAAAAAATTTACATACTCCTGCTTGCTTTCGTCTTTCATGCAAACACTGAAAACCTATCCCAACATCCCCGCTTACACTGTGCGTACAGTTTGCATATGCTTTTCATCATACACACTCACACACAGTCTTCTCCCTTTACAGCAGCTCTAGTGACCAGGATCTGAATTGGTTTACCTTCAGGTTTCATTGACTTCTAGTCCATCATCTGATGTACATAAACTCCAGCACCACTCAGTTGCTCCATGTGATGTGCTGAAGTGTTTGAGGCATTGAGTTTAAATCTTGCAGGGTTTCTTGCCAGCCAACACAGCTGAGTAGTTCGCTGATTAACATAACATCAACCAGATAGAAAGTGCTTTTCATACAAAATCAGCTCTTTAGGGATCAATAGCAGCTAAAAACCTACATGCTTTCAGTATATTTTTGCCTGTCCCTGCAGTAGAGTAGTGTATCACGCTCTGCTATAACTAAAATATGTAAAGCGAGGTGTTGACGAAGCTGTTTCACTGTTGGCAGCCATCCCACCGATGCTGGAAAGGCTGACCATATGGTTCGTCCTGTGATGTGATTTATAGTAACATGTCTGCACCCATGCAGATGCAGGAGCTGGTGTATTTACACACAAATTTAAGTAATAATGTAAACCTAACTGTATTTTCAGCTTTCATACAGCTTAATACGTTTTTGAATATATTACATAGGGCTGTCTTGGCTTGTGATAAATATGTATACAAGTATCTAAACAGACTCCTTATGTGTTAAAGCTGCGCCAAAGGAGCCCCAGAGGGGTAGAGTGCTGACCAGGCACATACAGGCATGGAGAAAACAAAGAGAGAGAGAGAAAGAGAGGGAGAGCAGACAGATGGAAAAGAGATGTAGTGATAGTTTGTAATGAGGGTCCTTTTGTCGAGGGAGGAGGGGATGTCTCCTTACTGTCTTAATAAAGCAGGAGGAGAATGGCAGTGGGATAACAGTAATGATGTGCTCAGCTGTCTGGATCATAACCATGGCATTCATACAGAGAGAGATGGAAAGAGAACAGTAACATAAAACATACAGTAAACATGTTAAAAGAAAGCACATATTGGTGTAAATGTTATGTTGCTGAACATTTACTAAGACTAATATGTAGTTTATGTCACATTGCCGATAACAACCCTGGATTTACTTCACACTGAGATGGTGCTATTAAGATGCTGTAGCACTGTGCTCAGATGCCGTAGGTTGTTGCAATGTGGATGCTGTCAGAGGACTCCAGTATTACACACTGGAACATGAAATTGTATGTGGGTTTGCGCGCATGTGTGTGTGTCTGCGTGAGTGTTAATCAACACCAAAACCGCTGAGCAAAAGAAGGTCAGAGAGGAGATTGGGTTTTCTGAACTGAGTAAAAACAGTCCCTATAGAAAGCCAGGGAAAGCCAAAAGTGAGATATGGTTCTGTGGAGCACATGGGAAAAGCCCTTCAAAGCTGAGTCTTAATCCTTTTCTACCCTAGACCTCCTCCCTTCTCCTTCCCTCAGTTTAATCTCTGACACTGCATTAACATTTAAATTTTTCACAGCAATTTGAATCTAGTGTAAGCCGCGACCACCTAGATTCATTCATTTACACTAATTACCTACTGCTGGGATGGGAGTTGATGGTTTAACCTTCTCACAGCTAATTTCTCATGATTTCTCCAAAGCTGCACCCAGCCCCACAGGGGCAAAATATGACCTTTTCCGATTTTATTATCAGCAGCACAAACAAAATGACACTAATCAAGATAATTCGGTGGCACCTTTAAAAAGCATTTAATTCCATTTCAGTTTGTCACATGAGATGACAGTAATGAAAACTGGCCATATATTGAATGGTTTCTTAGCTTTATTTGCAGTGCATGTTTCTGTTTGTCTTCTGGTGTTTTTTTTGTTTTGTTTTGTTATCAAATATATTCTCCGGCAGCCAGCCAGTGTATTATATTCATTGGGTTTGAACAGCTGAAGCGCTAAAAAGAGATTGCTGTGGATGATTGTAAAATTTTGCTGATTTGTCTGTCCATCCTCCCAGACAGTGTTATCTCTAAAACAGCCTTTGGTTTGTTGCTCCTGGGAAAGACCAAATAATAGCCACTTGAGAGAAAAAGACTTGTGACAGTTTCACAGCAAGACACAGGATAGATCACAAAAAAAGACACCATAGAGCTTCAAGTTTTCTGTATTTTATTATGAACTAATTTGCAAAAATAAAACAAGGTTAGCCGCGGTTGTCAGTCATAATGACATGGTATGGAGTTAATAGTGGAATTATGGTAAAGTAGAGTTGGAAGACTGAAAGGAGGATTAGAAACACTTAAACTGTCCTGAGGGCCAACTGCCCAGATGGAGAACATCTCTCAACAAGTCCTCCAGGCTAATTACTAAAATAGGTCATTTGTCATTGCCTTCCAAAATGACCCAAAATATGCGTTTTCCCTATTGGCAGGGTTGGGTTTAAGCACCATATCTATTTGGTAAGATTATAGTAATATTGGGGTCAGCACTACTTCTGTTATTGATGTTGAGATACTCATAGTTTTCACAGCCACACGAGACCCTTGTCAAGTAAATGTAAACATAGATTGTTTTAGGCATTTGGAGAAATAACCAATGCTGTATCATTTTTTAGGAGAGGTCAGACTCTGCCTTAAGCATACTATAGGCTGTATAGGTAGTCGATTATGTGTCTACACTAGATGGTGTAGATGGGTAGGCAGAAGAAGGTAAGGAAAGATGATGAAAAGTATGTATGATGAAACCATATCAAGCAATATTAGCTATTTATGCTTAGCTAGCAGCTAATACCCTGTCTCTATCTCTGACCACTCCTAAAAAATATGAAACAAAGAAAAACATGAGGGAAAACTTGTTCATATCAACATTGCCTCTTCTGTTCTTCAGCAGTTAATCATGAATACTGTAGTTTAAAAAATAAATGAATTATTTGTACATCATACAGTATTCATCTTAATTAGCTGTCATTTCTGTTAATGTTGAATCACGCTTTCTGTTTAAGCACTGACACAAGATGGCTTCCACAAAAAGACTCAAACTGACAGGTCATGGGTTTGATTACAGGAGGTCATTTTAAATGTGTTTTTAAGAAATAATAATAAAAATAAATAAAAAACAAAGACAAAGAAAACTGTGAGAGAAGAGAGATCTTTCTTAACAAAAAGGGTTTAGCAAATACGAGTTAGTGGTGCTACAAATAGCTCCAGATGAAGAGAGAGCCATCCACCTCTACATCATGTACAGCTAGAGCACAGCCCGCAACATGTCAGCCCACTAAAACAGCACCTATCGACCCTGCTGATTGGCCAGCCCTGTCAGATAAGGTGAGAATAGAGCAATGATGCCTTTGAGTTAAAAGAGGATTTTTACTTTTTCTGAAAGAGAGGCTGGGAGAATTTGCCAGCACATCTTTTATGGAAAACTAATAAATGGGGAAAAAATGAAGAGAAGCTGGCTGGAGCATATAAAGAAAAACAATACCACTTTTGCTGCAAGCTCTTCGCCTAGAAAAAATGACAAACTGAACACCACAAGACTTAATGGCTGGAAAAACGGTACTGCTAAACGAAAAATGAATGTGGACAACATAGAACATGGTACACACGTCATTGTGGAAGAAATTAGAGCTACACCTTCAAAAGGAGTAAAAAATTGACAAATTCGAAATGGCACTTACAGAGGCTGAGAGAAAGGGGTGGCGTGACGTCTTGATTGGGTTTGTGACTATTATTTAGTCCTCAGCAGAAAGAGATATTGCTTTAAGTGGGCCAACCAAAATGCTACACAAGCAAGACAGTGACAGCTTTCTAAAAGAGCTCATTGTCAGTGTTGACTCATACGAGTTAACAGGAGAAAACCTCAGGAAAGGCTTCAAGAACTTGATAAACTTGATGTCTGCAAAGAAACTACCTAAGAAACTTGATATGTAATTACATTTTTAAGAAAAGGCTTGTTCTAAAGCAAGGTGTTTATTTCACAATGCATTATTGTGCTTTGTGTGTGGGAAGATAGGTGCAAGGTTATCATATATTCCAGTTTGGTAATCCTGAACAGATTTCACCTAGGGCTCCAAAAATGCTATGGCCAGCCCTGAGTGAGGTAAGTCTCATATTTCCTGACACCTTGCTGAAAACTGCATGTTCTTTTCTGACCCAAGTAGCCCGACCTCCTACAACAACGGGAAGGATGTTATTATGGACAATGTGAGACTAACCTTTGCATGCATGAAAATCAAACATGTGAACAGTGCCAATTAGACTGCCAGCTGAAAAATTCTTTTCTTCTTTGTTGTATGTGCTAAGCCCCTGGGAGATCTGGTAATTTCTCAGCACAATTAATCTGAGTAAACTCTGTTAAAAGGTCAGCAGTGAATGATGGATTATGGCTTGTTTTAATTCTGATTTTTTTTTTTTCTGTGATGCTATTGAAAGTAAGATAGTTAGTCAACACGCTTCACCGTCTTCCGTCAAATAGTTTGGATCTATTTGCTCATGCTGTATGCATCTCATTGTGGTATGTGTGGTTACTTTGATGTCACTATTTTATAGACAAAAATTAAGTACACCGGATAACAAGTAATAGGTGATTACCCTGATGCAAAACTTCCATATTCATATCGACAGTGCTACTGTCAGTCAGATCCATTGCTACTGTGCATCTAAACACTCTATTTAGACGGTTCACAACTTAATTTCTTTCAAAAGAGCCAAAGCTGACTAATTAGAATGATACTGCTTCTGGAGCTGCATGCTACAGTTTTGCTTTCTAATTTCAGATTTGTCTGACAGTGGTGCAGCCCATGTGGGTGGTGTAAATGCCTGGCAGCGCCCGTCCAACATGCCCACAGAAAAGACTGCGCATACTTATTATAAGAGAAGAACATCGTTGTCAAATTCTAAGATGGTCTTGGAATTTGTATTTTGTTGTGTCATCAGTTAAATCCTTCAGGATGAGATTAACATTTCTTTTCCAGTTTAAAAGAGCATACATCCAGTAACCAAAATAACATGCGTGTGATTTAATCTCTAATGCACATTAAGTACAGGATGAAATCAGAGGATTAGCATATATTGCTTTAGGTATTTGTAGACAATATATTAATTGGTATTGGTATTTTTATGATACCACTAAAACTACTTTAATGCAGTGACTGGCATTTATCCGCCAGGAGAGAAAAACAAACATTTGCACAGACCGAGGTTGCTGCAGGCTTTTCTTTACTGTGGTACAGTAGGTGTGGTGCAGCCTGTCGCTGCTGTATTCCACCCCTGAGTGCTGTGAACCTGATTTATAAGAGGGAGGGTCCTGTGAGCTGCAATCAGCCCATTTCCATCAGCGTTATGGCTGCCTGACAACATCCAGCTGTCCCTGATGTGCCACCAAAGGCCGATGGTGTGCTTGTCAGCTCTGCTGCAGTGCTCGCTGAAACGAAAACATAGAAACACATGGTGACACGTGTGCTCCCAGACATTCAAAATCACCAAATGAAATGAGTTCCCCCTGAATTAGCCATGGTTATGGAGCCAAGTTCAAGAATACTTTATAAGATAGGATAAGACTGAATAACTTATTTCACCAATCACAGGAGTGCCTGATATAGATCAGTCCGGGACATGAAGACTCTAAACATTTGACAAATGGTGTTATTAATATTATAACAAAATAAAAATATATCCCACATTTTACGTAACATGTGATTTCTTTTTAAAATATTTTAAGGATCATTTTCCCACAAATTTCATAATGCACACAAAAAAGGTTTTGTACTCCAATTTAATTTCTTCAGTTGCACATGAAGGTTACAAGCAGTTTGTTGCTGGTTTGTGACTTAAAAGAAACATATCCAGTGAATGATTTTTACATGATGATGCTCTGGTTTACTTTCATATTGAGAGCACACCTAATCAGCGTGCTTCATCAGTTCAATCTCTCTCTACCCTTTTCCTGATGTCTCCTCTCCAGCTGCTCCCACTAACTTATGATATAATGATATTATACTGTAACCTGATAAATTGTGAACCCATCTGGCTATCTTGCTTTTACATCAGCTGGGGTGCTACATGCTCACCATGCTGCTAGGGCAACGTATGAAACCCTCCCAAAAATATAACTAACTGTCATTTTTCTTACGTGTGTTAAGAATCAAAAGGATAACGACATGGTTAAATTGTTAAAAACTATTGATTGTCTAGAAGAAAGGAGAATTTGTCCTTGGCTAAATAACACAGGCGCTCTGTTATTCCTGACTGCTGCTTCTCTGATACATGCTGCTCTCTGTCAGAGCTGCAGAGGTACAAATTATACCCTAATAGATGCTACAGTCCTGATGCTATATACTTTATATCTCTCTTACTTTGTTCACAGACCATGATCCAGACACTAGTTTTCTTTGGTTGCCAGGGCACTCATCTGTAGTTAAACACAGACACTCATGCTGCTGAATTATGCTGCGGATACATGTGTCAACCCTTTGGAAAGACTAAAAGTCTATAACATTGGTAGGAGCTCTGTGATACTGGGACTAATTCTCAACGTACAAAATGAGAACACTGTTAGTCCTAGATTCTTACCACTTTTATAGGGCAAATGATAAAAGAGCTGGACTGATAGTAGATGAAAAGATATTTTGTTACCAGCAGTAAAGTTCAAAAGTTTGTCAAGTCACACCTTCGCCACTTAGGAATGGTTTTCAGTTAACGGGTGTTAACTGAATTCTAATTAGTAGAATTTCCTACGTTCCTAATGTGTCTGAGAACATTATTATGATGTTCAGAGATGACAGCATGAAAAATGGTCAGAGCATGAGTAATGTCACCTGTAGGTTTTCAAAGAGCTGTTTTAAGGCTCGAAATGTGTGTCTCTTCTGCCTCCCGGCCAGTCTAAAGATTGGAAAAGATGTGGATCATCTGGCGGGCTGAATGACACCTGGGTGCTCAAATAAGCCATCTGTAACAGCAGCTAGCTGTCAATCAAAGCAGCCACACTGTTAATTATGCATAACTTTAAGCCTTAATATAATTTGAACATGTGAGTAGACTTTTTAGTATCGGGCCTTGACATGTTTTGTAGCCAGACTCAAGTGGCCATTTGTGGAACTGCAGTTTTTGGCAGTTCTGCATAGGCTTCACTTCACAGACACAGAGGTTGGTGTTGATGGGGAGTTATTAGCCCTATTTGACTAGTGTAGCGATCGATATTATGGCAAGAATTGCTCAACTAACTAAAGAGAAAGGACAGTCTATCATTATTTCACAACATGAAGGTCATTCAATCTGGAAAATTCCAAGGTCTTTGAACATGTTTTCAAAAAACATCAAACACTATAATGAAACTGGCTCTTATCAGGGCCGCTCAAGGAAAGTAAGACCGTCTGTGCAGGGGTAACTCTTGGTCATTGCAGTTACTAGCCTTGGAAATAATGGCACCTCAGATCTGTGTCTGATTTGTGTTTTTGTGAGACGAAGAGAAGGTGAATGGATGGTATCTGCATGTGTGATTTTTCACCATGAAACATGGAGGAGCAGTGACAGTGTGGGGGTGCTTTGCTGGTGACGTTGCTGATTTAAAATTCAAGGCACACTTAACCAGCATGCTAGCATAGCTTTCTTCAGGTTTGTGCTGTAAGACAATCATTTGTTTTCCAACAAGACAGTGACCCAAAACACACCTCTAGGCTATGTAAAGGCTATTTGACCAAGAAGGAGAATGATGGAGTGCTGCCTGCATCAGATAACCACAATCAACTGGCCCAAATCCATCTGAGATGGGTTGGGATGAATTGGACCTCAGATTAAAGGAAAAGCAGCAAGCAAGTTTTCTCAGCATCTCTTCTGCTAGTTTAATGCCAATTACTGTTGCATGCTTTGGGGCTAAATGATATGCTAACATTAGCATATCAGAATTAGGAAGCTGTGTCTGAAAATATTCTAAAACCAACATTCATACAGTATTTGGCAACGTGTTTAGAGGAGAGAAAGTTGGCAGGGAACTTTTCCCCCAAGCATTCTTTTCCATGCTTTACACAACTATTTCTGTTGCTCTTCATGTGTACAACCACATGCAACACTATGAATACTTTTCAGGAGAGACTGTCTGATAATGTGCTCTGTTTTTCCAGTGTTTAAATGATTTTCTAAATACGGTGGGCAGTTTTTCACCTCACCTCTGAGTGTGGCCATTCAGAATAGCAATGACCACTGACGTGCTTAGACAACAAGTTGTATGAACTGGTTCTGACGTGTCAATATATGCTAATCCTCTCTGAAAGATGTTAATATTATTCTGAATCTTTAGAAAACATACCAGGTCAGTACTACAGTTTGATACAATTATTATTCATTATGGTAGAAATTTACAGGGCCTAAGTAATCACTTGTTAATTCTAATGTTATGTGATTGTATTTGTCCTCTCATGTGCATGCTGGAGGCTATAATCAGAGGAGTGCTGGGCAGAGAGCGTGGCCACACAGTGAAAGTAAGCATTTCTAATGTCTTAACTTATCCATAGTTAAATTTTGTTCTCTTTGCAATTTCATTTTTAGACGGAGCGTGAAATAAAAAATGTGTTTCTCTGGTCTGGTAGGCAGACAGTACAGACATGTATTGATTTTGCCCATTTAATACATTCAAGACATAATACTATAGTTCTGCTCAGCTGAGGAACTTGTCTATCTTTATCTTATCAAGCAAAACTAACAGCTTTATTTCATTTCATCTGGAGTATTTTTACTGCAGGTGGATGATGGTTGTCTAAAAGAAGAGGCAACACTTACACTGCATAAAGTTGTGAGAGAACTTGTTGGATTTTTAATGTAAGTACTGCAACTATATATTACATTTGACTTTAAAGCCTGCATTCATTGCAGCATGTCCCTCCCTTTATTTGCAGTTAAATATAATCAATAATGATTAGAATAGACACCCTGAAGTAGACAGGTTTTAAACAGATGCAATTAAAGTCTGTTGATATCAAAAGCAGCAAATAGAAATGTGTGTAATTTGGCAGACATTTAAAGCAATGAGTTTTAACCATAAGGGAACGTGTGGTAATTGAAATGCAGTGTCATTTGGCAAACTGCTGATCTGAGAAAAATAAATAAATTCTAGTTCTAAACATCTTCCTCTCAGTGTCATTTTATCTTCTTTTACATCATTCAGGGAACATTTATCGCTTAAGTTGCCTCCCAGAGGAACCCTTGTTTAAAAATGAAGACAGCATTCCCTCATTCTGAAGCAGAGGGGTTCAGATCTCCGAAGTCCACAGTATCAGTCCTGTTGCTCTGGTAGTACACAGCAGCATATCATGTTGAACATTTTGCTTCTTGCCCTAGCCCATATTTTATGGTAGAGATAGACAATAAATGCAGACTCCTTGCCTGAGGAAGTCTCTGTGACTTTCAGAATTTTGATAGCCAGATGAAATTTTGTGTGAGATAAAGTCCTTTACACTGTCTTTCTTTTTTTTTTTAGCTTGTCAGTTTCAGGGTGCTCGTTTGACTGAGCATCCACGTTCAGCTCATAATCACAGTGGCGACGGCTGCTACTGAAGACGCATAGTGCCCTTTCTCCATTTCACTTCAGTGATAGAAGAGTGGAGATGGAGTGAAAAGGCCAGTTACAGCCCCTGGGCTCCCTTATGCCTCCTAGAAATAGAGCTAGACTGATCAACACAAACACTGATCAAATAATCTGTGGTTTGTTTCAATGGGTACCCATGTCTTTTCATCACAGGTAATCACTAGATCATCGCCAGTTCTGTTCTGGCTGTAGCAGCGTAGACATTTTACATTTCTGTTGAACTTGTTTGGGGTTTGTGCAGCATGTCCACCATATTTGTAAAGCCCTGGGTTTGTTATGCAGCCACAGTTGGAAGCAGAGTCTCATCTCTTCACCTTGATTATCACAATACCTACTTGTAGAGGAGGATGTTTTTCATAATACAAAATATTAGCAGCGGCATTTTTAAATACCTCAGGCTTTTTAAAGCTTTTTGAGAGCTGCGTGTTGTGTGCGTTGTTTGCGCTGAATTCATACTCAGCATCTGTGACACACAGGCTCACAGGGGTGGCTTGCAGACATTTGAATTAAAGCTGCAAAACTATTAAAAATGTATGGTCTCTATGTATGCATGGCCTATATTTTCCATGCAAATAAATAAATAAACAGGGGTTTAGTGAAGATGAAGCAAATCTTCAGAAGTGGGACACAGGATGAGCTAATGACATTATAACAATAAAGACTTTGGATTTCACACTGAGAGCGTAATAGAGACCAATCCTATCTAACTCATTCCCTCATCCCCTCCTTTCCTTTCTGCCCATAATCAGTCTAGCCCACAATGCCGTCTTCTCTATCTGTCCCAGCATGGCTGTGTTTGAATTGGCTTCTCCCCGTTCAAGTGTATATTCTGACTCACCTTCTCTGCGCACTTCAGGAGAGCAGAGAGAATGCCTTGGCTTTCATGTAGTGGTGTATTTTTCAAGAAGTGGGACATTGACACAAGGTGGTTTTTGGAGTCTTTGTCTCACTGACGTTGATGTGGCCTTTCTCCTTCATTCTGTCCCGAGACCATGTCTGTCTGTCTTCCTTCTTCTGCCTGTCTCTATGCTCCTGCACATACTTCCTCTGTTGTTTTAGCAGATTTTTTTTTCTCTGCCATTCAGACAGTGGCAGGCCCATGGCAGAGAGAATAAAGGCCACTGGTTTCTCTCAATTCATGATGAACTGTCGCTGTCTCACTGAAGCAGCCTCCAAAATTCACTGAGAGAGAGAGAGACAAAGAGGAAAACAAACCCATCAGCTATCAACAACGACTGATTTGTGTGAAACCTTCGCAGGCTGAGTTGTTTAGCCTGAGCTGCAGCATGCATTCGGTAGTGTTGGGAGGAGTGAAACCGAAAACGTTGGCTATTTGGAAGAGGAGTAAAGGGGTTTTGAGTCTAAGCATTAACATCAATTTGTCATTTGGATCCTGTACATGAAAAGGTCACCTCGTTATCTCTTACGTGGTCTTGTGTGGCATTCGTTTCCAGTCTGAAATCTGTCTATAGACCACTGAACCAGGGCCATAAAACTGACCCTCACTCTGTTATGGGAGAGTAACCTTTTACCTCATGTTTTCTGCAAAGGCCATCCTGTCTCTGAAACGACTCATAAACCAGTGTTTCTTACCCTCCATGTCCATGTATGCGTGCGTCTCTTGTGCCTCTGCTTGTGTGTAAGTTCAGGCGAGGCTGCCGGCTGTTTATATGAAGCAGAAGAGTGAATCCATGCTGAAATGACTAATTGGGAAATACAGTGTACAAGCTCATTTGATGCACCGAGCAACTTATTCCTTTTGCATGAATACCTGCAGGTTTAAACCCTGAATACAGTTGTTGTGTGCAGCTTCCTTACACCACTGAAGACAGTGTATTGCTGGCTTTAAACCCAGTAATACATTAGTAGGATCTCTAAACAGCATTATGCTTTTTTGCTTGTGTGTTTTTTTCTTGTGTGCATTGTTTTCTACCCTCAGGGACCTCTTCTCCTCCTTCTGCACCTCTGCTCTGGCTACTGCCAGAAGCCTGGCATCAAAGGGCCATTAAGAAGCCTTCTCCTGAATGAACTTGACAGCAAAGCCAAGGCGTGGTGATATGGGTGGACATGCAAATCAATATTTCACATCATCAGCCACTGGTTGGTGGAGCATGGGGACAAGATGACGAGGTGCCGCCAATACCGTCATTGATTTAGACCGCAAGAGAAGCCCAAGGAGGTCCAGTTAGTGCTTTGCGGTTGCATCTTAAACTTGAAGGTGTTGTGGAGGTAATCAAAAGCCAGGTATCATCAGGGAGAGTTTCTTTCTATTTTAGTGCTGAGCCCATGTTCAGTCATTCTGTTCTGCCGCAGTTCAGCTCACAATTTACAGGAAATGAGTTGGAGGCTGTGGATCAAACTGGAATGACATCTGGGCTATGTTTATCCACCCATACATGCCATAAATGTTTGCAGTCTCACTGTAGAAAGACCGGATCAGTGTAAGCAAAGCAGATGGAAGGCATATGGAAGCAAAGACAATTCCCACCTTATTCAATTGTTTCATTTAGTGCTACAGGCCAACTAAGCAATGTGTCACAAAACTAATGCTGTTGATGCAGCTAGGCAGCCCCAGCAAACAGCAAACATGTCATTCAGTTGTAAATTATGTTACACGCAAGGTCACCTTGTGTAAAGGTTGGGAAGGAGGAGGAAATGAGCTGAGGGTGTAATTCATCTCCTCATGTCAGAGACATACATCACATGGTGGAAATTGAAACACATGCAGTTAAACTCCCGGATAACGCAAACACAAACATGGCACAGATGTCTATATTTATGAGCCTGTTAAAGCATGCATCTAAAGACTGTCAATTCTGTGTTTATTGTTATAAATCATATAGATGCAATAAATTACACTTTTCACTGTACCACTATAAAAATATCATTTAGTATTGATTTGTTAATAAGGTGAGGCAAAATCAACCAACATAAACATAGCCATTCAGACAGAGTTGTGTAGATGCCACGCTGCATGTCATCCAGGATTGGTTATTGCTGGGATCTTCTTATTGGCCCTGGCCTCAAACCTGCTCCTTCAAGGATGCATGTCTTAGCATAATAAAGACAGCTTAGGAGTCATCGAGATGTTGTCCCCCTACTCCGATAAGCAGACATTTCCAGGCAAGGAGTCCCCTTCCCCCTATACCAGCTTGTTGCTAGCATAATGCCAACTCTGTGCCTCTCCAGCTTTGGCACCCTTGACCGTTGACTCTGTCTCATTCACACCTCCCCCTCCCCCAGACACACATGATACAGTGAGTCAGTGTATGGTTCACATCAACTTTAACCACCCTGTCTGTTACCATCACATTCAATGTCATGAGAAGGGTTGTGTGTTAAAAGGGACATCTTGCAATTTCAATTTGAGTTACTCACATTTTAATCTTTTTTTTTTTTTTGCCCGATAAATCTGTTATCATCTCATATTCCCTTTCACTGGGTATTCTGCCAGATATGGGGAATCGGGCAAGGTCAAATCCATCCCCACGGTCCCCAGCTGGCACTAACCCCAGTGACAAGGGTATCTGGGAGAGGGAGATGTTTTCATGCTGGATGCACAATTTGTCCCGTGTTTACTCTGCTGTCCATTTGCATCACCGACAGTAGACCTGAGTGACATCAACATGAAGCCACTGTAACGCAACGCTATTGCTTTTTTGGGGGGGATGGGTTACCCTTGAAATTGTCTCCCAGATTTTGCCAAGATGCATGCATGATTTCACAACATGCGTGCAGAGTATTATTGTATTACGGGAGCTTTTTATTGATGACATTTACTCTCCAACTTTAACCATCACCCCCACTCTACATGCACAGCAGCTTTAAAGTCATTTTGATGTTACACTGACTTGTTATAGGGTGATCGATGTCTCTGTCACTCCCACTCTGCGCCACCTGTTCTTGCACTATGTAACCTTGCTATCACGACAGGCGAATAACGGTTCATGGCATTAAATTACACACCAACAACAATTTCACTGATTCTGGTGAAAATGGGTCGTATTTTATGGAGAAAATGTTTTTTTTTCTTTGGTTTTCCTTCTGATTTCCTGCCTGCTGCTCTGCCAGAGCTCTTGGTGATTTACACAATTTCCTGCTGTGAACTATATGGTGCAGGGCAGCAGGGGATACTTGCAAAGAGCAAATTTCTGAAATTGTAGGGGTGCCAAAGTGCAATAAATACCAAATTTTACATAATGTTGCTTTAAAGGAATAGTTTGACATTTGGAACACAATTTTATTTGAAAGTTAGATGAGCAGGATTTTTAGTTTAGCATGAGTACTGGAAGTAGGGTAAGCTGCTAGCTAGGATATGTCTGAAGTAGAAAACCATACAAGTATACAAGAGTACAATGACAAGTTATGGTTTTTCCAGGCGGTTCTGAAAACAATTTCTTTGCTGATCTAGCACACAGACCCACATAAAACCCGAAGACATTTATGTTTTATAGTTTGTTTTTTGTACAAATTAAAGAATTGGAAAACAATGTGTTAATTAGTGAGCTTCAGAGTTTTCTATCCTTTGACCAGAACCTGGCTAGCTGCTTCCCCCTGCTTCCAGTCTTTATGCTAAGCTATGTTATGTATCTCCTGGCTGTAGCTTCATATTTAATGGAAAGATGTGAGATTGGTATTGATCTTATTATCTAACTCTGGACCAGAAAGCAACCCTAACCCTGTTTCCCAAAACATTAAACTCCTTTTAGCCCTAAGCCCAAAAACCTCTTGAATGCAGCCACTTTCCAAACGTATTTTTACTCTGAAGTTCTGAGACACAAATTTGAAATTGGGAGTACACTACACAGTACACTTCAATACATCACAGCATTTTAACACACAGTTAGAACACTGTGCTCCTCTGCTCCTCATAGGCGTCTTGGAAATAAACCCGTTAAATATCAGTGAAATTAGCAAAAACCTACTACTGTATGTAACCCATCTGAACAGATTATCGAGATACAGAACTGTGAAATTAGCTCACTGAAGATACATTTTTTTTCACACCAAATGTTTCCAAGAAAAGCCCTAATCCAGTGATTTCAATCAGTTTTTTTTTTCTGGGTTAGAATGTTTCAACCTTTCATATTATTCCAACATTTTTATTTTCGTTGTTTGTCTGTAGCTGGATGTACTTATTTGATATTCAGGTATGCTACTGGAAATGCATGGTCCTATATCACGTATTACATAAGCACAACAGGGTTCCCCAGCCCTGCTTGCAAATGTATAGTCACACCTGATGATGAACAGAATGACCTGATTTCATGTATCCCCAGAGACATCTGTGCAGATGAAGGAGCGTGGTGCATCAGGCCTCCATTTCCCTTCTTCTACAACCTGTCATGGAATCAATCCTGCCTTTAGATGTGCTCTCCATGGGGAAGGAATCAGAGAAGGTGCTGTTGTTTAACCTTCTCTGTCTCTCTTTCTCTTTTTCTATTTCTATCTGAGAGCAGATCTATCCATCCATCCCTATATTTTGTCATCCTTTCTCTCCTTCCTCCTTGGAGATTAGCTCTCTTTCCTCTCTCTCATGCAGACTTTCTTTTCCGCCTCGCTCTGTCTTTTTATCTCTCTTTGTCTTCTCCTCCCCCTCTCTCGCTCTCACTCTCTCTCCTTCTCTCCCTCTCATCCCCCTGTCTTGGTAGCGCGGCAGCTCTTGGAGCTGAGGGACTATGATTAGGACAGAAGAGAACTGGCTGTAAGACAGAGACAAACTCAGAACTGGGTCATCATTGTTTCTGTGTGAGGGGCCTGCTCTGCAGATGAAAAGCTTGAAGACAAGAGGAGCAAATGACGCTCAATACAGCACCGGGAGCCCTAGACATTTTTGGGCTACAGAATATACTCATGCAGAGGAGGAATCGGAACTACATAGAATTTATGTAATAAGAGCTGAATAAAACATGCTGCTGGCCCGCTTTTCTATCTCTGAACCCCTCAAGTTAATAATCATATGGCTGTGGCTGCATGGCAGAGATGCAGCGCAATCTCTGAGAAGTGCAGCGGTCATGAAGAACAAGACAGAGAAAATCTTGGTTGTCACAGGGTAATAGTATTTTGACATAGATCATTATTTTTCGTCTGCTCTCTCATGCTCTATCTCTCTTTCTTGCCCTTTCTACAGTCATCTCTCTCTCTGTCTTCCACCCCTTTAGCAGACAGTCTGACAGGGTCTGTCCCACTGGCCAACCATTCAGCACTCATCATGCGCATCATTTCCTCTCATCATTCCCCCCGGTGTGCTTCTTCCATCTCCTCTGGCCTGTTCACTCACCATCAACCACTCCCCATAAACCCTTTTATTTGTGTGTACGTGTGTGTTTGTGTGTGTGTGTGTGTTGTGCCTCGGTGTGTATTCTATAGGCATGGCTGTAGTATAGAAACTATAGGTATGCATACTATATGAGATGAAATCTGCTTTTGCATATTGTTTGTTGAAGTGTGTGTGTTTGTGTCAGCATGACTATAGATAATATTACCACTGAAAAATGATGTGCTGTGGACTGAAATGGATTGTGATACCTGTTTGAAACAACCAGGGCTGGATTTAAAAAAAAAAAAAAATCTATTTTCATCCAAAGCAATAATCATTTTTTTTCAAACTTTCGAAGACCATTAGTTGAAAGCAACAAGTACCTCACTATAGATTTATTCCACGACATCTCCCAGTCTACTGCTGTTAGCAGTCTTTGGTGTATATGTGTGCAGTTGAATATATTCTTGAATCAGAAGGCCATTAGCTCGTAACGTCTCTAAACTCAGCTGGGTGAGCAAGAGCATGAAGAGCATTTATACTGACTGTGACATAATCATCCTTTCTTTCATCCACATGTTGTTATCATGTTTCCTGTTCCATGATGGATTTGATGTTGTTGCTTGTGTGAAACTTTTACTGCAACACAGAATTAGTGGTGCTTTGCCCTACTTTCCAAACCATCCAGGAGTAAATAATCAGCCTGAACTGAGGATTTGCCTGGCAGTCTCTGAAACGTGGATGCTTGTGAAACATCCTTTCCTGCAAGTGTTGGGTTTCACCGAGAGGCTTTCAAGAACATTCAGTTTTTCTTTGACGGGGCGGATACTGAGACTTCTACTGCCATCTAGAGTGTATTAGCAGGCAGTTCATTGGAGAGAGCTGCATGGTTAGACGAGATTTCTAAAGGTGTTTACTGTATCAAATGATTTGGATGTAATGCACCAGCTGAAATAATTTATGTACAGGTCATTGGTCACAGGTTGGACTTGCATAATTGCCTGATTTGTTCATTTATTTATCCAAAGTCTGAAATATACATTAAATAAATATACTGATTCTAGTATATTCTACCAGACAATATGATTTTGGACTTTTCATTTTTGGACTTTCACTGCCTCTCCACCTCCTTCTCAGACGAGCCTCCTCCTCTCAGCACAGAAGTAATGCCAGAACAGTTCCCAGTGCCAGAAATTGCCCGAAGGTTTATAAATGAACTACTTGTTGTTCAGAGTGTGGGAAGATTTTTCTTTTTATAATACGAATAGCCCACTACCAGCTACCATAAAAAGAGAAAGCCATGGATCATCAGAGCCTTAAAACCCTTTTGAAGTATTATCCACCTAATGTTTTCATTTGATTTCTTCCTCTTCCTATCATGCATTTTTCTTCCTTTATAGTCTGTGCCACGCTCCTACTACACAATTCAAAATATCCCAGACACTCTTTGCCGATTGTGTTCCACAATGATTTTTGTAATCGCCATTTTCATCTTGCTTTAATTAAACCTTTTATTGGACAGAGACACGGGCCATTATGCTCTCTCTATTTCAGAGAGAATGGATTGGAAAATGACTAATACCTTATGCTGACCTTTCTCAATGGCTGCCTGCTGGCAAGACTATGCAAAGCAATTTTACCAACATATTTGTCTCATCCAAAGCACACCTTAGACTTAATCCTAATGGTCTTTTCATTAGACTTTTAATTGAGCAGCGTGGAGAGTGTTAGAATGTCTCTCAGCAGCTTTTGAAAAGTAGCCTCATGTCAGATCCAACCTATACACATTAATTTGCGGTAGTTAAACGCGCGTTAACCTCCAGGCATGGTCATCAATCACTCATGTTCTCCCTATTTTATTCTTAATCTGATTGTGTGACATAGAAAATAACCTGCTGAATGAAATTAGAGTCTGACTCACATTTGCAATTGATCGTGTCTGTCTCACAGAGTCAGGGGAAAACGAATATAAGTACATTAATAACAGGATTGCAAGAATATCTCATTACAGAATGCTGCCTGTGGTAGTACTGTTATATTACAATAAAATAACACAGAAAATAAATGCAATTTTTTAGGAAAATGGTCCCATAATTTAGAAACAATTTCTCAATGCTAGATTGGATTGTATGTTATGTGTGTGACTAGAGAGGTGTCTCAGGTTACAAGATATGACATGTAAAGACATATTTTAAACTTCAGATTTCAGTCCAAAAACTAATTTTATTGTACATATTCAGTTCAGTTTAGCTGTTTTTTGTTTTTTTTTAAATAATATTAGACACACAAATCTAATTAACTAAGAATGATCAGATAAGTGAATCAGATAAATCTACCTCAGGATTACAACGCAGGATGACAGTTTGAATGTGATTTCAACATCCTTGGGTATTCATCCAGACATGGAAGATAATTGTTACACCACGCCTGCTCTGTATGAATAATAGGATTTAATCACAATCACTTCATAATCAACCCCAAGAGGCATTCTCATCTGTACACAAATTCAAGACAACGGTGTGAAGTTTGTGAGACGGCCAGTAGATGGCAGTATGTCCTCAGCCTGCCTGGACCAGCAGTGAGAATATACCAGGGACAAAGGTCAAATAACACAGCACTATTGACCAGGAGGGGGTCAACACATAAATATCTCCAGGGACTTTCTCAAGTGCCTTGTGCAGCTACTTAGTGTGAGATTTGCCAGAGGAAAAGGCAGAAGTCCCATTTCCACCTCAGCAAAATGAAATCAGAAGCCTCTGGGATTTGACTCTGACCTTCCTGCCTTTCACTGCTGCTGAGTGATTACTGAAATATAAGAGACTAGAAGGTGTAGCGCTGTATTAACTATATAAGGTTTTACAACACAATGCTACATGAAAATCTAACTGTGAGACAATATAGGTATATTGATAAGGATTATCTTCCAATTAACATCTCATTAACTGTAATTTAGTGTCTCGTGGAGCCGAAAGACAGTCACAAACACACAAAGGGATTATTATAAAAATGGGAAGTTGTTACAGTTTCTGCATTAAACATGTATACTGTACAGTATAACATAAGGCTGAATGCCAATCTTGTTTGTTTAATGTTTAGTGGACAGGAATTCCTTTGGTTCGCTTCAGACCTGCATGCATTTTATTGGCTTGTGTGGGATTTGGGCAGGAAACCAGAGCTAATGCCCCCTCTCCCACTTCAAACGGATGCCAGGCACCCTTAAATGTCATGGGGTGGTTAGAGAGTTGAAGGAGGTGGGAGGGAGGGGGATTGAGCAGTGAGAAGCCGGGGCTTGCTGGGCAAAAGAGAGAAATCCAGCCACACCGGAGCTGGCCTCAGAGCTTATCAGTGTGTGCTGGATGTAGCTTTGCCGGGGCTGCTAAGGCAAACCAGATGCAGTGTAGGTTGCTCTGTGCCACTACGTGTCAGGTACAGCCTGGGTCAACCTGAGGCGCCTCGGTGGTATAGGAGGAGACCGCTATACAGTTCAAACTTGCTGCAGATGGTCCCGAATAGCATACAGTAGAGTGTTGGGTCCTGTGGTTCATCCTCTTGTCTTGACAGCATCTTTTGAAAAGTTTTGAAGGTTTCATGGTGTCACTTCAATTACTCAGCCCGATGGATTTCTTCTGCGTTTTAGATTGACAACTTGCAAGTGGTTTATAGTCGGAGTATCAAAGCTTGTGAGTGTGTGTTCTGGGGTGTGTTGGCCACTGGGAATCCGACGGTGTCTTTCTACTCTTGCCAGCAGCAGTGTTTATAGGATTTTGTCTCATTTTCTCCAGTGTTAATTTATTTCCATAAAGGCAGCCATGACACATTCTCTCCTCTGCCTTCTGTCTCTATGTGGCTTTACTTTACTGAGCTATGAATTTCTCTCCCTGTCTCTCTGTGCTGCATGAAAGAATAGACCGGATTGACCTCAGCCCCGGCTGCATGGTTATTTTGACAATGGGCATCATCATCATTGTCAGTTCCTCTCCATCTCTTCCTCTCTCGGTCTCTTCATCTCTCTGTCTCTCTGTCTCTCCCTGACGTTCTACATGTCTACACCCTGCTATTGCATTGTTTTGTGGTTTTGGATAAGTTCTTGCTATATTGTTACACTTCCTGAGGTATGCCATTATGGTTCATCTGTGTCAGTGGGTAAATGAACATGTTGCGGCGTGACTGACTTCAATTTCCCATGTCTGCGACTAAGTCTCTCAAATCTCCAGCTTGCCAGTATCATACTCCTCCCTCCCAGTGGGTTTGTTTGGCAAACAGAAAAATACCATCTCTCTCATCATTAGGATTATATGGAGCTCATTTGCCTTTGATTGCAAAACCATTAATTCTCAAATATATTGGTGACTGACCTGCGACCTTTCTCATCAACTGACAAGCGAAACTGGTCTCATCACTTCTCCTCTCAGGCTCTTTGGACCCCAGGGGTCTGGGTCAGGGTTTGGTAGTGTTTGTACTGCCTTTATGTCAGACTTGCATGATCCACTGCCACTTAACGAGGGAGAACAAGGCTGAGAAATGAGGCATTTCCGGGCTCAAGGGTTTATTCCTACGGCACAGTGGATTACATTACAACATACATAAGAGTGACTCTTTTTTTTTATATATTCCGCCCTGAACACTGTCCCAGACCAGTGTAGTGTCTAATCTGCAAGGTGGACGTTTTCAGACAGGATACAAAGCGTTCATACATGTCTTTTCACTACATCACATATTTTCCAGATAACCCAATTCTATCTTTACTTCAAAAAGGTGAAGCGCGCTGAGTCTTAATCAGGCTTACATTGTTGCACCCTCACGAATTACTCTGCTGGATGCGAAAAAAGAAATGCTTATCACATATCCTGTCTCTGTGATTCTTTTTTTTCTCTTTCTATTTTCCCTCATGCCTGAAATATGATGTAAAACAGGGAGAGATCCAAATAGAAAAAAGTAGCTGAGTACAGTCTTTGTTTGTGTTCTTTGTTTCTTAGCCGGAAATATGTTTTTCATAGGCATTGTTCTGTGCATACATTGAAACAATATGGATCATACATTACTACCTACCATGAACAAAGTTATGTACATGTGGTGAAGTTTTAAAATAGAAAAAAAAACCCAAAGACAAAGCCATATTACGATTTCACATTCCAGACTAAAAGGCATTTGGCAACAAACCTTAAATAACATTTTTACCAATACAATAAACATCTTCACATTGGAGGTAAATAACTAACTAACAAAAGATGATATGTCATTTTACATTATGGCTCATTCTACAGACAGACATCAATTTTCAAAAGTGAGAAACACTTTGCTTCATCCTCATCACCACTCTCATCATCAGTCTCGCCTCTCCCTTGTATCATCAGATGGCCATCAGCTTCCTTATTGGAGGGGTTTTCATGGTGACCATATCCTTTTCTGGGCAGATTGTTTGCACGGGATCAGGGTTGGTCATATGCTGCAGGAGCAGAGAGTGCTGCTGGGAGGTGAGGGTGGGTGGAGGCTGGCGAAGGACAACTATTTGTGCGCTGGGTCCCTGCAGCAGAATGTCAGTCAGCTCTTCCTGTGTAGAGTTGACCACCGGTACGCCATTCACTTCTACCAGTCTACAAGGACAATTACACACACACACACACACACACACACACACATGCAAAAATGCAGCATGTCAGACATAATGTCATAAATAAAGTTGAGCATCTTCTTATTATGTTAGAAAAAGAAAATCCACATGTTCTTTAATAATATAAAGATGTCCTGAACTATAAATTTTCTCTCAGCTCAGTATCAGATTTTTATTTGGCAGGATTCTCTCTACAGGTAAAAGCAAGATGTGTCTAATGCTTACTGAACTAGCAACAAATAATACCAAAGAATTCACAAATCACAGAGCATGAAATATTAAAAACACCACCTTTACACAGAGCTCATTAAAAAATCCCCTTCATTAGGTTTTATTTATAGCCACCCGGATAAAACTGACAGGGAAATTGCACCACTTTGTGTTTTTTCATTAGCTGTGCAAAGAGCATTGGCACAGACGCTGCGATAAGTGAACACACACAGTGAGCCTCAAAGACTTTTCTCAGCTTCTGTGGTTCTGTCTCTGCACTGTCATGCAGACTGGTCTTTCTCTAGCAGGATTGTCTCAAAGAAGGATGTCAACTGCATTGTGGGTGTGTGTGTGTGTGTGTGTGTGTGTGTGTGCGTGTGAGTACTCAAGAGTTTGAGAGTGTTGCATCTCTAAGTATGTACTTGTTGTAATGCAGTGGTTGCTTAATTATCTGAAGCTCTTTCATCTTCTCATTTTCACGCTCTTCTGCACAAGTATTACATTACAGTGTTTGCTTGTTTCGGGGCTAATATCTGATGGGTTTCCATAGCTACAGTCCAAAGCATAGAAAAATATGAGCTTTGAAAGAAATAGGTGGGGTGAGTGAGATACTGTAGACTACTCTCACTAACTTAGTGGCCTCCTGTAAGCACTAGCCAATCAATGGCCTTTAAGCCTGAATAAATTATGTGTTGTGTGTCACCTGTCATCCACACAGAGGTGTGAGCTGTCCACCTTGACCACCACGAGTCCCCTGCCTTCTCTGTAGTCACATGTAAATCCATAATGGCCATCAGGCTTTTGGTTCTCTTGTACAACTAGCAGCATGGCCGGAGACTCCATGGACACCAGCTGACTCAGGCTACCGATGGCCACACTTTTTTCCCGAGCTTTCTCCTGAATGCAGAAACAGGACAGGACAAACTCCTTAAATCAGACTACAAGCTGAGCCCATTGTGGTGGATTGGTGTAAATTTCATGCAAATATACGGTGTGTGATACAAGAAGTAGAACTTTTAAAGGCCCATTTTATGCCTTAATTTTGTCTTAATTCTGATATTCCTACCCTGTATTATAAAAACGTATCTATATTTGCAGTAACTTAAGTAAAGATTAAGGAATAGCTGAGCATTATTTATTTTCTTGCGGAGAACGAGTTGAGAAATTCAATTCACCACTCTCATATTTGTCTTTGAAATACAGCCAGAAGATGGTAGCTTAGCTTAGCACAAAGACTGGAAACAGGCAGAAACAAGTAGCCTGGCTCTGTGCAAAGATGTCTAAAGGCTAAACACGTTATATCTTGTTTGCTTATGCAGTACAAAAACCAAGGTGTAAAAACGGCAAGTTGTGGTTTTAAGGGGGGTTATGTGTGGACTATTTCTTGGCTAGGCGCAGTGCCTTCCACGAGTCTTGCCATCACTGTGTGGTTGCCAACCACACTATTCGTTTAAGGCACTGTAAATGGCAGATAGTTAAATAGATTGAAAAATCACTAAGTGCAACTTCTTCAAAAGAATCATTCAGAAAGTCAAAGAATCTTTAAATTTCTCTTTCTGTGCCTCTGCAACATAAATTTTACTAGTTACTGTTGCTTTGAGATGAAATCGTAGCATTATTTTTTGGAATAGAGCCTAAATGATTACAGATACAATACGTGGAGGTCCCAAAGAGATAGATCTGAGGCTGTGTCAAAGCCAGAAGACCACCAAGATGTAATGATTAGCTTTGGAAAAGATCACACCACAAGTAGCTTGCAGGGATCACAGAGAACTTGTGAGTCTGACCACTGAATTCCAATGCTCCCTTATCCAGCCTCTTGGCATACTCCCCCCCCTCCCCTCCAATGGCATGTGAATGCCTTGCAGCAATAGATGCCGCCTTGCTCGGGTCAGAGGTCAAAGCTAAGGCTTCTCTCTCCTCAGACAAGTAGGCCAGACAGGATATATTCACGGAAAACTCAGCTGAAGCCCCTTGAGAAACACCCTCTAACGTGCATCATTTTCCCTTTTAGTTTGCTTCAGTGTTGGACATATGCCAAGGAATTTTGTCTTCATATTCTTCTTGTTTATCCACAAGATCTAATCATAGACTAACCTAGATGAGCCAGACACAGGGCACATATCCCATATTCACAGACACAACCAAAAGACTGTTTCACAATAGTGAGAAAAAAAAAAGTGAATATGAGTTGCAAACTTCATAAACACTATCATTGGCTTCTATCACAGGACGCTACAACATGATCTGTGTTCATTTCACCCAGTGTAAGTAATGATTCTCTGACAGGCCAGACATCATACTGTAGATGCTAAGTGGAAGGGATTGCATTTCCTTTATAATGATGGGTGTTAGTAGTTCTGGATTCAGTGCTGTCATTCTGAATGCGGACGCCTTGGCTGCTCCAACAGCTTCTTTTTTAACACAGTCAACCTTGGGGTAGAAAATGGAGGTCAGAGAAATGTGAGTAATCTGACTACAATGATCAACTATAGCTTATATCATGACTGTTTTTCTGTAAATCTGGAGGCACTCTATCCATTTCTTAAAATTAGGGCCATGCCATGGAAAAGAGGTGGCAAATTCTTCTCACAACCCAATCCATCTTCAACAAACATGTGAGCACAGAGCGGGCGAAACAGTAATTCTTCCAATTTCCCCTCTTTTAATAGTCTGTCTGAAGTTTTTGAGTTGCTTATTTAAAATAATTTCCGCCATTTGTTGTCCTTCCCCTCCTCCCTCCATCCTATCCGTCTGTTACCGTTTCTGCTTCCCTCTCAGCTGCTTTATTGATGCTCTCCAGTTGCAATAGATCCTGGAGATTAGACTGCTGATGATGAAATATTTCCTTATTGTCTGTAATGCGGGGCAGCCTACAAGACCAAACACAGGGCAGTCTGCTCCTTATTAGAGCAGCAGCTCCATCAGTTTCCCAGGCTGCTCCTCAGCTCTGACCTGTGTGTTAACTCTGATTAGGTCATATGATAAACATTAGCGCTGCTGCTTTTCCCACAAACTCAGCACCTAAAAAAGCGTGGCCCCGGGGCGGCAACGTGACACGGGGCACCTTTCAAAGCTGAAGCCGCGTGTGTCCTTTCATGGCACCTCGTTAGGGCTTCTCCAACAGTATAAAAGAGCCACATTAAAAAAGAAGTGGGCTCCTCCGGGGATAGATGGAGATAGTTTTACACATGCTGGCCCATTTCTCCATTGCACTCTCCCAGTGGCTTTTGTCACACACATTCCATTGTTGGTATGGTCACAGGCTCTCGGATGTCAGCGCTAAACATCATTTTCTCGGAAAAAGTGCGTGTTCATCCAAAGGACTTCACTCAGCCTTGTATACCCACTCTCACGACGGGACTAACTGCACAGCTTAACAAAACAGAGTGGACTGAATGGAGCATTGTGTTGTCACTCAGGAGAACAGTGGAGAGAAGATCAAAGATGATGGACATAATAGTGTGCAGTAATGGTCTACCGCATCAGGAAGCCGTTACCACCTTTCCAAATGCGTGCTAATTGTACTGTTGGACAATTAAATGAACAAATGCAAACTTCACGTATTCTGTCGATTCATTCGTCGTCTAGGTGATCCTCACAATATGGCTTTCATTAGTGAGAGAAAGGACAGTCATGCTGTTTATATTGCACAAGTTGTTCTGATAGTTATAGTTAGTTCCAAAATGGCATTTGGCATGGCTGAAAACACCAAATAGTTTTGTTTGTTTGTTTTTCTTCTCAGCAGAAGTATGATTTTAGTGTCTCAT
This sequence comes from Protonibea diacanthus, assembly GCA_028641955.1. NCBI lineage: Eukaryota > Metazoa > Chordata > Actinopteri > Sciaenidae > Protonibea > Protonibea diacanthus. The sequence continues at coordinate 16,840,665 of CM053989.1, forward strand.
ACCACACATGCCTCTCTCGATAACTAGCATCGTTTTGGTGCAAATCTCAGTTTCTCATTGTTTATTTTTAGCAATCAAAACATACTCTGACTCAGAGCATACAGCTTTCCCACATATTAGTGTGACTGTGTTTCACATGCTGTTGATTAAACTCCATTAACTCAGCTCCAGACCTTCAGCTCGTTGGTTAAATTCTGCATTCGAGAAAACAATCCATGGGAGGCGTTTTTAATCATAATTTGATCAACAGTACCTTAACATAGCTTTCCTGCAAAGCATTCTGGAGGTGAGTGACCTGTCGGTTGAGATGTACCATGGAAATTTCCTCCTTAAACACTTGGCAGTTCAGTTTCATCTTTTCCAAGAGACGAACGTCCAGCTGCCTGAAATGCAAGAGACCGCATTTGAGAAAAGGCCACAGATGTACGCACATATATGCATTGCGTTTTATGAAGTATGAAGTTCAGCTATAGTTAAGGTTTTATGTCAGTTAAATAAGGAGTGAGTTAAATGAACATAGCATATGGTTTATATGCAATGCTAAACAGCATCTTTGACTTAATTATCCACAACTTGTTTAACCTCCTGCCGGACCCTGTCCACTCTGTAGTCCACTCATTTTTTCTGTGATTTTATTTGATGAAACAAAAACATCTTAAGAGTTTAATAGCTGCTGTTAGCTATGTATTAATTTATTCATGAACTGTTTCTACACACCTTTTAGCTTTACAGCACCATCATATATAGTATATTGGGTAGATGGTAGTCAAACACTCTCATTAACTGAACAAGACAATAGTTGCTCACGTTTACATTATATTCTATGGTGAAAGAAGTTTTGTGTTTTGTTAAACTGGAAACTAATGAACAGAGACAGTTCACCTACTTCTTCTTGTGAGCAGTGGGGTTGTTAATGTCATCTCTGAGGGCCTGCAGGCTCTGCCTCTTGTCGTTCAGTTGGCTTTTTACCAACTCCAGCCTCCGCTTCAGCTCAGCAGAGCCAAGCCTGTCTACATTCACATCTCCATCCATGTTCTTTAACTCTGAGCAAAATGCTACCAGGCTGTGGTGGAGTTCCTGGACCTTTTGGGGTCAAAAAGATCACCGCACCACACACACATCACAGTACTGGCACAGTTAGATGTAGAGCAATGTAACTGAAGAGAGATACTGACCTGGAGGATGACATTTTGTAGGGAGTCCACCTGTTGGTTTAGTTCCTTGATCCGTTCTTCTTTAGCTTGCTGGTTCACCTGGGCATCAGAGCTGGTGACCTCTGCATTGTTTTGTGAAGCAGCACATGATGACTTCTCCTATCATGCAAAATCATACAGAAAGACATATTGTGAAATATATATTAGGTAAAGCCTGGTACCTTCCATATAAATGTGGACAAAAAGATCAGTGTTACCCTTTTGCACAAATGCAGCTCTAACTGTCTGCTCTCTGACGTCGATGTCAGTAAACTGCCAATCTGCTGCTCGGGTGAGAGCTCCTTTGATGAACCTTCAAATCGAAACACGTGCACAGTATATAAATATGTGTTTGTATTTTGTGTGGAAAACACTACATGATATGCTGTGCATCATACATTGTGCACCTTGTGCTTCTTTCAGTATGAAGAGGCTCTTATCTTCTGTCATTCCCAACATTTTGATACAAGAATCCATGATTTTTCCCACTGTTGTGTCCTTTGGGGTTCTGAGATGAACTATTCGCTCTGATGCTGCAATGAATGACACAACGAGGCTTGACTTATTCTTTCATAACTCATCCATTAGAAATATAAAAGCATTCTTCTTACAGTTATAATATACAGCATATTGCCCATCTAGTTAACCAATTCAGTTACTCACCATTAATAGTGATCTCTATCAGCTGAGAATTCCTCTGTATCATGCCGTTTCTATCGAGGAAAAAGGCAAAGAGATCAAAAGCTTGTTTTTTTGTTGATGCTCATTGTATACTATATACGAGAGGCTGTACCTGAGCTTGAGTGAACGCCGATTCATGCTCAGGCAGCTCACATGAGGAGACGACTTAGACTTGGTCATTGACACTAATTTTGCAGTGAACATCTCAATATTATTGGGGCCTAAAGATTCTGTAGGAAAAAAAAAACGGCAGGAGTAAGCATCTCCTGACTTATTTCATTTGCAGACTGTCCAAGTAAATGTTTATTTGTTACGTAATGATAAAGTGTACCAAGCAGAGAGTCGATTCTCTGGGTGATGGTGGTGGGAGGGTGCAGCTCGTTATAAATGGCTGATAGCAGCTGCTCCCTATCTTCCAGTGTGGTGATATGGAGGACGTCCAGAGTGTTCACGTCCATTGAAGCTATGTCTGCTCCGCACAGTTTTGCCTCTGAAAGGGAAACATTTAGTCATAAACCTACATACCTCAAGAAATCTGAAGACCGTGCCACAGCCAATAAACTATAATCCACAACAAATACATAAAAAAGACCTAAAAAACATGAAGAAGCCAAATTCGTCTAAAACCAAATGAGTGTTTGCAGGAGGGAAAGGGAAACTGTACGATATATTAAGGATACTAAGACAAGTTCGTTACTGCATAAACCTTGTATTTTGCTGTTGAAATATGATTTATGCAGTATTGGTGTCTAGTTTAATTTTACATTATCCCCATCTCCTTTTCCTCTTAACTTATTGCCGTTCATGAAAAAATGTTTTGGTTTGATCTGCGGTGAAGATAAATCAAATTACCAATGTCTGCCTTTGTTATGCAACCACGGGGATTGGAGAGGAGACAGTCAGAGGAAAAAATGTGTTTTACCTCTGATGAAAGGGAGACATTTCTGGAGTCCAATATTTGTAAACCACTGGCAGACTTCATCTGTGTTCAACTTCCCAAGAGATTTGGCCACTTGCCTGTCCGTGTCCTGGAGAGAAGGTGAGGTTACATACCTGCTGCTCATGCCACATTCTACCCAGGGAAAAAACCTTGCGTGTAATCACTTATAGCACTATTAGTCATAGTCCTCTATACACAAGCAACAGTAAGTAGCGACATAGTCTTTAAACCATTGTTTTGAGATGCAGTACAGTGGATATACTGTATATTTTTTTACATTTTCTAAATCCATAAAGTAAGCAAAGGTTGGGTATTGCAAAGAGAGCGAGACGTGACGCACAAAGATGATTCAGAATCAGACTCATGCATGTGAAAACCTATTTAGTAGGAGGCAAAACAAAGGCATCAAGACAAAACCTGGTTAAACTCAAAAGCACTTTGTCATTGTCTGTATCACTGATTCATTCAAAGTAAGTATAACTGTGTTGGATATCCATGTTTCGACATATTACAGCAAGTAAACACATTTGTGTGTTTAACTGTAAACAAATGTTTAAAGCGGACAAAGAGATGTTTATTTCAACTGGGAAGCTAAACACAGGTTTCTATGTAATCGTTGCCTTAGTCACAGATTGTCTGTTTATCATGTTCCTGGGAAGAAAACTACAATGTTCGCTGCTGCCAGTAGAGGTTTTACAAGGTAACTGTGGAGTGATTAGATAAATGAGGTAAGAGGTTTGTCTTGTATTTGGTTTTTCACTATTATGTTACAAGACGGAGAGACTAGGAAAAACAACAAAAAAAAAAAAATTAGATCATAAATTCTGTGAAGGTTCTCAGTGATCCAGGTCATCTTTCTTCAAAAAAGGTTAAGTCTGGGGCAGCTGGACTGTTTGTAGATCCGTGAAGACGTTTCGCCTCTCATCCAAGAAGCTTCTTCAGTTCTGACTGACTGATGGGGAGTCTGTATATTAGTAGTAGTAGTAGCATTGTTGACAACAATGAGCAGGAACGAACTAAGTGAAACTATGGGTGGATCTACAAGTTTTCGTAGTATATATACACAGACTCCCCACCAGTTGCCCCAGACTTAACCTTTTTTGAAAATATTAGATCATAATGTACCAAAGCCACATACATAATCCATAGTCTCAGCCATTTTGTCTAATTTGGAGTCCCAGTGAAGAGCTCTGTTGTCAGGCTTGGCCTGCTTAAAATACATGTTGCATAAATTACTCATATGTAATTGATGGGGTACCAGAGGAAAGTAAAACCATTGATAATGCATGGAGATAATGAGGGCAGGACGTGAGTAATTTGCCTTTAAAAAATAAAATCAAAAATCTTTCCGTTTTGTGTTTCAGCTAACACATGGATCGCTAAGGATACGAGCAATCTTGCTTGGCAAATCCTGGACACAAAGACTAAAATCCAGAGACTATTTGCAGAGTCATTGCTTTGACAGATCAAGGGAGCTGGGAAATATAAACAGAGCATATTCTGTAATTGCAGCAGCTCTGGGCTGTGTGCTGATGCCACCCTGAAGGCCCTGCTTTGATGGTTTACAGTACCTTCTCAGGGAAGTTTCCATTCTGATCCTTAGACGGAGGCATATATGATGCTGTATGAAAGGAATAAAAAACAGAGACTTGTAAGGCCATTTGTAGTCATATACAAGACAAAATAGTGGTGCCATGAAGAACAATCTTGTTTGTCTATAACATAATAATACTCACCGACAGTTATGCGTCGTTGTTGTGGCGACCCCTCCTCTTCCCGGTTCTCTGAGGCCTGGGTTAAAGCATGGAAAGTGGCACTCCTCGTCAGTGTGTGCCCAAGACTACAGGAGCGAGTTATCGGCCTCTGTGGCATAATACAGGTTTCAGTTGACATTAGACTGAAAAACCAGCCCAGTCTAATCAATTTACAGTCTAAGTATTTTTATCTTCATGAGTTGTAATACACAGTCTCGGTCTAAATCAGATAAAGCACGTTTCTTCCAGGAATGTGTAATGGCACTCTGTAGATACCTTTAAATACATTAAATGCATGTACAGGCATGTGATATACAATATGAGGAGATCGTGAGAAAATACTTTTGGGAGAAAAAAGTTCATTGCTTGGTCCTCATACCCTCTGGTGAGTAAATGTATCCATATTGGTGCTGTGAGGAAGGAGACAAAGATCAGCTTTCAGCATGTCGGAGCAGCTCACATCTCTGTTGCTTAGGTCATCTGCATGGTAATAGAAACAGTAAGTCAATAAATTAATTAGAATTCATCCTAGTTAGGTCTATTTTAGTTGGTCTCTGGGAAACAAACTGTTTCACAAAGTCCTTATTTTCACCCTTAAAAGGGTGAAAACAGTCTTACTCTTTTAGGACTTCTCAGCCTTTTTCTGGCGCGCAGGTCACCAGGTCTATTTGCAGTGCATTAGCTGGTGCTGATACTGGACGCAGCTAGATGGGGTTGCTTGGCAACCCGTTAGACACACTAATGTCCGTCTGGTTGATGACATACTTCTCTGACAACCCAAGTTCTTTCCCACAGAAAGCCCGTATTCTTACATTTTCCAAATGTCACTTGGTCAGTGAGCAGATATCTTTTTTTTCTGCTATCATAACAAGCAAGACGAATGAGGCTGAGAATATGGCATCCAAGCTAGGCCCGGCTTTCTCAGGCAACACTACGTTGTGATGTGATAGTAATAGATGCTGGAATGAGCTGAAACTACTTTTAAGTTTTATACCTTTACGAAAACGGTAGTGTTTTCAAAGTTTACCCGACAAAAGAATTCAGCCTAATTTCTAAAACACATGTTTTTCATTTCAGCGGCTTGTTTTTGAAAGGCTGGTTTGACGTGGACGAGAGTTTAGATGGAGTCAGAATCAGATAAGACAGTGTAATTGGTTTATGTGTGTCAGCAGTGGAATCTTGTCTGGGTCCCGCAGAGACAGTGGAGTACAAAGAGGGGGGGCAGTGAGCTGGCACTCTCTTCATCACCTGGCTGGCCTGTGAGTAACTCTGTAGAGGATCAGAAAGTCTGGCTTACGGCTAAGCATATTCAAAACACAACTGTCTTGACTTGAACGGCCAAGTGAGAAAAGCGATGAGTCTTGGCTAAACATGAAGACATGTAAGAGCACCCTCCTGGAGCTGACCTCAGACACAACAGTGTGTCTTTGAAATGCTGAGAAAATCACTTCCAGTCTCGCTCTGTGACTCCTTTTCACCATGCATGGGTGAAAGGACACAAGATGGAGAGCCGTCTGAGAATGCTAATGGAGGGTAGCAGTACACCCACTCTACCACAGCCATGTTCAGACTTCATACAGCCTATGTCTTCCAGGAAAAGCCCAATCAAAATAAAGAAGGACAGGAAATTTTGGGCAGGCTTAGGGACAGAGCGTCATGTTGCCTTAAAGGGTGAAATCACCAGTAACGGAGAAAAGGACATCATTCCCAGTGTGAATTAACTCAACAAAAGCAAGTCAAAGCATGAGTGAGTTCTCTCACCCTTGACTGGTTAGCATAGACAAACACATTGCATACTTGCATGCAAACGCAGAGAGTCACAGTGAGCAATCTAGGTTTGGTGCGTGACAAAGTTTGACATTCACACACAGACACACACACACACACACGGCTAATGACAAAGCAAAGCTTTAGAGTCAGAACTTTTCAGCACATTTATGTAATGGATAGGCAAAAGCGATGGTTATCGTTTCCAGTATTATTGTCCTCTTCTGGTTTGAAAAGAAATTAAGCTCTTTGAGAAACGAGTGAGGGAGGAGAGCATGCTGAGTCACAGGAACCCAAAACCTGGGAACCGCCTGCCCAGCCATGCACTGGGAATACACACACAATGGCTAAAAAGGGATTCCAACAAAGGGGAACTTCTGCAACTCCCAAAGGAGGCGTTCAAGGTACTGTAGCCATGTCACATAATGACTGCAATTCCATCTGAATGGGCAACTGAGATCAAAACGAAGAGGGACGAACACATGAGCTCAACAGCTGGATGGAACGAACCAATCATCTGGTCCCATTTAGCTCTCACCTAGAGTTAAATGGAAACAGATTTAAATACAAATATTTTGCAAATTTACCTCAAGACTCAACTCACCCAAGTTGTGCTCAGTAAATGACAAGAGATTTATTCCGGTGTTAAAGCGTCCTATGACAGAAAAAAGCAACAATTTATTTTGAAATAAAAAAAGATTACCTTCAAAGGAAAAGCTCCAACATTTTGGAAATACGCCTGTTGTCTTAGTTATATGTTGGATAAGAAGTTTATATCCAGTCAAGACATTTTGACTTGAGGAGGAAAAGCACCGGTGTTACTAATAACATTAAGGATGTTCTATTTAGGGCACGACAGTGTGACAGTGAGCAAGCATGTACAATACCAGAACTGAGACTGAAGCAGCTAAATGTAATCTAGCCATCATTTTCATTATCCGCACCTGGGCCTTTCTTAGAGTGATATTAAAAATAAATTCTGTGAAAGATGAAGGAGAAATCGTACTTTTCAATGGCTCAACATTTGTCTCATTAACATATCTTATTTAGCTAACAAGCTAGACACAAATAATTGCTAACCAAATTGCTTTGTTGGCCAGGTGTGTTTACACATATGAGAAGTTTGACACTGGCTTTGCTTTGCTCTCAGTGTAAACAGATATAGACATAAATGCAACAAGCTTGACAGGTAAACATAAACATTACTTTTATTATTACTATGTACACTATGCACCTGATTTCTTGTGTAGTAGTCTTGGGTGTAGTTTAAATGTACAATAGTAAGAGTTTGTGTGAAGTCACTGGGCACAGCTGCTGCTAATTGCTCTTTAAACCAAAATGGCTCATTTACTGTTTCTACACAAATTAAACACAGCCAGTAAATGGGAGAGCTTTTGGAGTCATTGGCAGCCACAAACATCACAAAACTACCTTGCTATTGAACGCACAGAAACTGATTTGACAGTAATGTTATCAGTAAGTAAAGTAGCCAGAGATGTTAGAGAGATGTTATCAATGTTTGACTCACTTTTCTGAGGAAACTCAGGGAGAGGAGCCACCTGGTAATTGCTACGTAAGAACCCGGGCTTTGTTTTCCCTTTATCTCCATCTTTAGTTGGCACGGCCTCTCTTTCTTCTCCAGACCAATCACTTAGACCGTCTTCAGGCTCTGCTGCACTATCAGCACTGTCCTTATTCTCGGCCAATGTGAATTCCTCTGTTGATTCCTCTGCCTCCACACTATCCATCTTTTCCTCATAACTATCCTGGTCACCAGCAGCAAAGCTTCCATCACTGCCAGATGTATGTGCCACACTCTCTTCTGAATTCATGTCAAAGAACTGATCATCATCAGCAACATCAGAGGGTGTGGGTGGGATCAGATTAATGACAGGTGGTGTCAGGAGACTTCCAGAAGCTCCCGTACTGTTAGTGCCACTAGCAAACAGCAACGGATCTTCTTCCTCTTCTTCAGCATCTTCTTCACTGGTACAAGTGATGGCTGGTTTGGCCTCCGGCTGTATGGGGAGTGAAGACAGGGGCTTTAGTCGTTTCTTTTTCATAGGCCTCGGGTAGGCAGACACAGAGCTGGCTGAGCGGGCCATGCTGTATCTCGGGGTCACGGGGTCCTCCTCAAGCAGGCTAAAGCTGGCGTTAATTATACCCAGATCCTCCACTGTAATCTGGATAGCGTCCTTCTCCCCTGATCCCCGTTGATCCAAGCGTGGATGCTGAGGGCTCTCATTAATCTTCCCTTCCTGCTCCTGCAGAGGATTCCTCTCTTCACCTGGCAAACATGAGCAGCAGAACAGCCTGCGTGAAAGACGCTGAGTGCTTTTTCTCCATTGGCGCCTACGAGGCCGCTGTTTCTCTGCATTCGCACTTGCCATAGCAGTGGCTCTCTCACTGCACACTGTCTATACTGCTAAACACACTACAGCATACTACCCTGTGATAGAAGCCACAGCATCTCCACACAACACAAACACCCATCTGCAACATGTGTTGCTTAGGAGAGGAGTAAAAAAAAAAATGAACCAATTCATGCTCTCCAGGTCAGGTGAACACTTGAAATGAATGCAGAGCTTTGATATGTTAAGCAGCATCATTGTAGACACAGCTTTGGTTTCAAAGGGCTCGAATAAGACAGCAATACCCTGCCAAAATAAAATCTTGGCCAAATCAGCTATATGTTATGGGGATAATAAGAAACATAACTTACTAAAAATAAAAGCAGTCGTGCACTTATATGTTTATACTGGGTGTGTGTATTAGTCACGTGTTCATTCATGATTGTGCATGTGATGATACAAGTGCGGGTTCTCTGTGTGTCATCTGTTGGGGATGGCGTGTATGGAAACAGGTGAGAATATGGGCTTGCGGATGCTTGGCTCATACCACCCCTATGGTATCAGATGACATTTCCTTCATTCCACAGGCCCAGTCCTGTTTTCTGCTAAATGATAAGTCATCCAGCTTCAGCTTAAAACCATTTGGCCACACCACCCACATTGAGGGCTTGTATGTAAAGATGATATCCGTGGTTTTCTCTCACACCCATAAAGTGACAGTAGAATGATGAGAATAATTACTCCTCTACCAGTAGACACCTCTCACCTTGCTGTGTCGTGTTGAAGTGAAAAGAAGCTGCTACTGTTTGTTTTTTTAACATTACTTTCCTGGGGCTTTTTTCCCCCTCATTTCTACCCCCATCAGGCCCCCCCTCTAAGAAATGTACCTCCTGTTTTCAAACCAACTTCAAAAGCCAAGACGTTTACCTGCTACAGTGTCGTGTCTTAAAGTTATTCTATATATCTTTCTTTGTCATGAGTGCCAATGCATTATATTACTCACACTCATATGGAAAACTCAGCTCTATGTTTAAATTAAGATACCACAAAGGTTGCTTTAATTGGAGTTTTAACAACGCTGACTATTTTTTCCCAAATAAAAGCTGACCTCAGACACAGTAACTATTCTCAAATTAGGCTAAACAATTTGTTGGCGTGCAGTTGTTTAATTTCTGCACACTGGCGGCAGATATAAGCAAAAGTAGTTCATTCTATTTGTCTAGATACTTTGAGCTGTTCAGGTAATAAAGTTCCGGAGAGACTTTGTTGCTAGGCTCAAAATTACAGCACCTCGAGGTGATTTCAGTGGGAGGGCAGCTGACTATTGACAGACTAATGCAGGCCCGAGGACGCTTTGTAGTGGAGTGAAAAGTGCTTTTATATCCATGTCACTCAAAGACCCACATGATGGTTTCCACGGGAAGAAAGGGCGATCTGAAGTGAACAACATGGCCTCAGAATTAGTGGAAATGAGAAACCATTTGGGTACCTCAGATTTGAGCATGACGCAGCAAATCTTATAGGCCATGATGCAAACTGAGATCTACAGTACATTTAAAGAGGTGAGGAGGACATGCATTAGAAAAAGGGTAACTTACCCTCCACTTAAAAACAGCTGCAAACCATTTTTTTGAATTAAACATTCAAGAAAAAAAATGTTTAATGTATGTAAATTGATTCTGCAGTGTTGAGAACAACTGTGCATTGTTAAAACATTGTGCAATATTGTTGGAGGGGGAATTTAAACGTAGGGGTCTGTGACATCATGCTGGTCAATACTGCGTGGCCAACTAAAGGGGGCAGTAGAGAGCAGATGCACAGCACTGACAGGACATAAAACAGAGCCCACCACTTCTTAGAAAGACCTCCTCTGGTATTCACAAGTCTGGATAAAGTTAAACCACACAAGTGCTTTTCATTCGCAGCCTAGTGAGGCCAGCTTTCATGATATCTTGATCTGGTATTTGCAAGAATATCAAGTTTGGTCATAATCCTTTTTACATGTTGTTTGAATATACTTAAGCAGTAGGGGAACGAAAAGATATATGTAGGACTAATGTTCCATCTCCTTTATATGGGATATGTTTGAAATTAGCTGAAAATCTGCAACCTTACTGGCAGATTTATGAAAAATTAGTTCCTTATGATAAATGTTGAGAGACACTGTAAGTGACAGAGCAGACAAAGATGAATGCTTCACAGCTGCCATAGCCTGAGGCCATTTGTGGGAGAGATGACTGAGACAGACATGGAAACCCACAAGTCTCCTCTCTCTGAGTGACGATGTAAATTTTAAACTATTCTAATTATTTATCTTTAACTTAGCTTATTGGGTTTGTTTGACTTTCTCCATGTATTATGACGTTACATCACTGGACTTCATTGCACTTGGTGAGTTAGTCTACATGTCCAGACATAGGTCCATGAGTATCTGAGCATGCTCTGAGTGTGTTTTTACTGGTCTCACTACCAGAGAGTGGTAGATTCTGGACAGCCCCCAGACAACCGTGCAGCCAACATCAACACCAGCCCTCAGCTCTGGGAGGGCTCCTCTCTAAAACACCCTCACCTCTTGCTCGCTTGCAGCACGGTTGAACATGTTGAACATTTCCTGTGACAGTCATGTTTCCATAGGCATCAAGGCTCTGGGTCCATAGTCATCGGTGGGTTCTGTGATATCCCCCTGTTTGGCTATACAGAGAACTCACACACAGTCACAGAGAAAGGAGCTTTTTCTCTGCTCAGATTCACAGAAAAGGAGAATGCTTTAACAAGCCTGTAATTGCATTTACTAAACAAGACAGCAGCATGAGTCACTTTCCAGAGGCAAGGAATGTCACCTCTTCCTGTGAAACTGGGAGAAATGGAAGAAGTTATTACTTCAGAATAACATTCACAACCCACTTTATATCGTCAAGGATGTTGAGCAACCACAGACGGCCAAACAACGCAGCGGCATTCTTAGAGCAGCAAGGGGGGTCTACAAAAATAAGCATATTCAAGCGAGGATGTTGAGTTCCTGATTCAACAGATAAATCAACACATCACGTATCGAGCCTTTTCACCACTGAGTTTCACTTAAACAGATGCATCCATGTTGCTTACATAGATCTTCCTGTTTGTGCTCGCCACCACCACACCTCTTGGAAGTCGGACCAAGTGTGCCAAATATTTGCAGTTTCCCCTGTGGCTGATACCTAATAGCATGAGAAAAGGAGTACGGTGGGGGGAAAGGAGAGGGCAGTGACCTTGAGAACTTCTGGGTTGAACTTTCCCCTCCACCCCCCTCCAGTCCTATGCTCCCTAATCAATTACTGTTGGCAGTCAGGAGACCACCAATGATTAGCAGCAGCAAGGCAGACGTGGTTTGGGGGATGGAATGAGGGATGTGGGAGGCTGGTAGGGTAGGGGGAAAGGAGAGGAAAGAGGTTCTGCAAATGGCTTTGATCAAATGCTGCCTCGATAAAAGCGTAATGCAACAGGACCCCCCTGGTTTAAATGACCCTTGAACAGTTTTATTTATCTACGAGAATGAAAGACGGTATCCTTTTGTATTTCGCCTCTCTGACTGTTGCACGTTAGCGGACAGCTGTAGATCCCAAATATTGTTTACACTCGCACATGCACAGTAGAAACCAGCCGAGACCAACAGGCTCAAAGACAACAACACAGAAACACCGCACATAAACACAAACCTTTTTTGTTGTTCAGTACTTTGAAGCAGGAGGGAAATAATTTACAGGCTCTTTTTCTATGAGAGTCTGTGCTGTTCCCACGCCCAGTGTGGCAGGAAAGCTCAACAAAATCATTTGTCTTAGATTGGCTGATTGGCTTTCTGGAATCTGAGTTTGTCTTTGACAGAGACTGAAGTTTAATTTGATGAGAGGAGCTCTCCCACCACACCCACCCACAGCTGCCCTCCTCTCACTTTTATTCTTTTGCTCTCTTTTTTTTTCTGCATCTCCGATTCTTCCATGTCTCTTCTTTACGTTTATAGGTTTATCTTTTTTTTTTTTTTTTATAGAGTGAGAGTGAGACTGACACAGAAAAGGGGCCCACACTCTTGCAGACGTCAGAAATGTTTGTGTCATTAATGGTCCCCTCTTGTTTTATGGTCAGGGGTAAGACAGCGAGAGACTGTTTATGTGTGAGGGGGGAGAGAGTGAGAGAGATAAACAGAGAGAAGATTAAATAAAGAAAGATAAAAGAGGAAGAAAGAATAAAAGACAGAAGATATAAGCCAGAGAAGCGGGGATACGACAGCCCTGACTTCATACAGCACAGCAGACTACAGCAAGTTCACACAAACCTGCTTTACAAGATGTGGCTTCCTCCCGGGCTCTCCGTGGCTAGCCCTTTCTCTAACTCTCCCTGCACACAATTAATGCCATTATGAGCACCACTGGAAAGCTTTAACTAAACAGTTGTGTCTACAATTTTCCCATGGGAACACCATTTTGTGTTGATGCCAAGGTCTCTGAAGTGATACAGTTATCTCTTTTCACTCATGTTCTCCATCGGGACTTGCACAGTTGAGATAGCTTTGAGGAAATAAAGCAAAATCAAATTAAGTTTTATCTTTAAATTTCAGAGCCAACAAGGATTATCATGATACATCACTGAGAAATGCAGACTGGACTCTGACTCGGGCAGTTTTGGAATCCAGTCTGTGGTATTGTTTAATGCTTTAGGTTTGTCTTTGTCATGAGATGTTTTTCACAGCCAGACAAGTATGGCCACTGTGATGTCCGCAGCTAGAGCATCTGAGCCTCATCAGGCAGGCATTTCAAAGCTGCTGTCATGGGTATTTAGAAAGGGGCAGACCAAGGACAAAGGCCGACTATTGGCAACTTGTCCATTTTGTAGCCCCTTTGAGGTTTCCTAACGATGCCTGTGCCCTCATAGAAATCACTGCAAATTAATTTTAACACTCAGTGAAAAGACAGATTAGTGCCGATAGGATGGCACAAAGGGTGTTAAATATGGCGAGCAGCATGCTGGACCACAGGCCAGGCCTGGGACACATTACCCACAGCTGCCAACCATGACCTATTTTCACCAAACCAGCTTAAAGAATTTTTAGCAACCTCTATTGTGCAAAGGCCCTGCAAAGCACACCACTGAAGTCTTATCTGCATGACCCCCTTTGGGTACGGTGCCCTTTGATGCTCTCTCATAAAGGCAGTGATGGGGTTTTAATTAAGTGTGGCAGGTGATTAGATGGTCCATATTGATCTGGAGGGTTAGGGGCAGATGCTGCAAGAGACAACTAGGGGGGAAATAGCTCTATAAAGAATACAAACAAGAGCCCAAACCATTGTGGTGGAGACTTCAGTGACAGACACGACCCTCACTCTAAAACCACGAGAGAAAAGTGATTTCAGATTCAATTATCTTCTGTGCAGGAGGAAATAGTGAGCAGATGGCAACAATAGTCACGGGCCTCACCGCGATCAGCACTCTTTATAGACATCTTTTCTCTGGGACAAATTTACCGTGGCCTCATGAGGTTTTCATTGAAGTGTTAGCACTCAGAGGTGAAGTTTGCCAACAGGTCAATGGCATTATAGACATGACAGAGGTCCAAAGCATCAGAATATTTCATGTAAATTTCTTCTGACACCGTATCCCTTCCATAAAAGATTTGCTTTGTCGGTTTGATTCTTGAGGAAGAAAGTGGATTTTTTTTTTTTTTGCACAGGAAATGTGCTTAATGTCCTTTAACTTCCTTTACTGCATATCGTTTCATGTTAAGCAAGTACTGACATGGTGGACCGGCATTTATATGTCAGCATGTAGGTCAGTCATGAGAAATTATCCTCTGTCATGCCATGAATCATGATCTAAAAGAAACACCACTAACCAGTTATAAGATTGTGATTGTTTTTGATTTGGTCTTGAGATGACTAATTTGTAGTTTATACAGTTCATGGGAGAATTTATGGAGACAAAACTTGGCGGCAAGTCTGAGTTTGTCTGCTGGCTGCCACTATGGGAGCAGAGCTAGAACCATATTTGAATGACAACCAAGTTTTTTAATACAAATAAATTACCTCCATTTAAGGGTACATAAATCTGATCTTTTGGAAAAGCGGTGACCCCTTTTGAGAGAGAACAGGCTAAACTTCTAGTTAGATCAACGCCATGGCTGAATGAGAAGGGAATGTGTTTACTTTTTGCAAATAGCCATGAATAAAACAAAATGGAACGAGGGAGAAATCCTAAAAAAGTTATTGACAAAGAATTAAAGAAAGATGTGCAGGGTTCAAATAGACAAGTTATCTAAAATATATTAACGTGACCTACAATTGTTTTTAAAGCGGCTGTTATACTCTGTTTAGGCCAAAGCGTTTTTTTCCCGGGGCTGACATGCAGTTTAAACAGCAGCCTGTATATCTGTGCCCTTAATTGGTACAAAACAGTGGTGAAAATTATTAAAATAATTTGTAAAATATCACGTTAACATATGTGTGTGTGCAATAGTATGACAAAAAATGAAATGAAGAGTCAACTGCAGGCAGAGTTTTCTCTGCCACTGTTTTGTTCACATGTGAGAGAAATCAGACCACATCTAAAAATAAATGTGCAACGTCACAGAGGATGTTTGAGCCTGTTTATCCACTTCACTCCACCAACCTGTCCATGCTTTATGCTACAGTATAAACACTGAAGCATGTCCTCTGATGTCTGATGTGTTATTGTGCTGTTTCTCTCTTTGTGTGTTTGTTATATTACATCCAACATGTGCACATTTTGCATGCTTATCTGAAAATATCTCAGGATGAGGCAAGCCCATTCAAGAGAGGAAAACAAAGACAAGGCCGGAACAAAATCTGTATTTGATAAGTGACTGAATAGGAAAGGGGCACAAGCACACACACGCACATGAACATGCACACACACGCACTCCATTTCTCTGTCCTCCCTCCGTCGCTCGCTGAAATCTATTTTTTATGAAGGTCTGGTAGTGCTGACACAGGATGGCACAAAGGCCACATTTGAGAGTATAATATCACACATAATATCACTCAGCACTGAGAATGGCTTTAACAAAAACCTGGGAACACAATGGGATCAAATGTACTGTATACTGTACTTATTAGTCACCTGTGACAAGCGTCAATGGTTATGCACATTGCCAACATTTGAGGAAGTGGGGCAGTGATCCTTTAATTTCACAGAATGAAGTGTGGACAGAAACCCGAACCTTCTCAGTAGCTAAATTAGAAAAAGGCAACACAATAGTTGCTCATTTCCTGTTCTGAATAGACTTCTGAAATGCACCTCAAGCACATTCATCCTCTTACCATTATCAGAATTTGCATGACACAAAGTGCAGTTCCTTATAATGCTCCTATTTATAGGAATTACATTCCTGTCATTTCGCACAGGAAATTACTGTCCGTCTGAGTGCATTGTCTGATAGTTTATTCATATAGAAATACCATTAACTCACCACATTCAGGTTTATCTTTTGTATCAGCAACAATGTACACTATATCACGAGATACAGTAAACATACAGTAATGCCCCATTGCCTTTAACTTAAAAAAGTTAAAATAAATATTGAAAATATTGTCTGCTAAAGTGTCTGACCCAGTGATCTACTGGGGATAACAGATATACGAAGGAGCTGACCAGTCCCTAAAACCTTTTTATAATCCTTTAAACACGTGCTTCTATATTGCTGTCACAGATGTATAATCTCCTCTGTCCTCCATGCTGCTGGGGTGTGAGAAGGGAGTATTTGTGTTCTTTTCTTCCTGTGCCGACGGTCCTCTCAGGAGGCCATTAATGCCGCATGTCTAGTCACGCTAGACAGCAACAGGCTGTTTTAGTACTCAGGTTGCTGAAGGTTGCTCTCTCACCTTGACCCCATTGAAACAGGAGAGCTCGAATACTGTCTTCCCCCATTTCTTCAAATAGCAACATCTGGGTTTTTTTTACACGAGGATGGTATGGGTCAAAGCAACTGTTTCTGTGTATCCAATAGAGCTCATAATCACAATATATCTGCCTACTGTATGTATAATTTTCCATTATTTGCTGTTCTTTCCTTTTTTCGCCGTTGCTTCTTCTCTCCGTTTTCTCTGGTTGTTATTGCGAGCAATATGGGGTTAAGCCTCAGTGCTGCCGTCCTATATTCCACTGTTTGTTGTATCAGCGATATACATGTGGATGATAAGGAGCTACTAAAAGCTCATGTGCTCACTTCCTGACAGACATTTCTTGCATGGCACAAAAAACCCCACAGAGTCACATAGTGTCCTAAAATACCATGATAACATACAGTATTAACATTTTTGTATTTGATTTATCAATTAAAGTAACAAGCGTGTAGTGTGTTACGTATAAATTGAATGTTTTAATATCTAATAATATGATATCACCATTTTTTGTGATGCTATTGTGTCACACTAAATTGATAGATGTAATACAGAAATGTTAATCCTAAAAATGTTTGTTCATTTTGGGTGTTTATGTGCATAAAGAGATATTTTTTTAATTATTGTCAAATACATACTTTTACATTACATACATTACTTTTATTAATGTCTACCATCATGTTGTACTTCAGGATTATTAGCCATAGAGTAACTACCTGTCTTTATAAAAAAAAAAATATCTGGTATCAGCACTGTGAAACATCTCTAAGCACCCGTATGAGCACAGGAAAGCAAAACCTCACGACAGCTTCAGCAAATCATAGCGTCTTAGACAGCAGCTCACGCTGAGGGTCAGCTTAGGGGTCAAAAGAAGGGAACAGGTCCGTATTGTCAGTTTGATTAGGACTCATACCCTTTCACAAAACCCTGTCCCCAGCAGCCCCCTCGCCTCATCCCGGGCCTGGGTGGAATGCAGGGGAATCTGATGGCAGACAGGAAGTCCTTATTGTACTAGTACAGAGATCCCGGAGCCAGACAGCATACGGGAGCGATGTCATCCCTGGCCAGGCCAGGCATATCTTTGTGCTTGCTCATCGTGTAACAAAGACGTAAATAAACACTGTTACCCCCACCGGTCTTCAACTGTCATTTCAATTAGGCAGCGTAGTGATCGAAAGCCATGGTCTGTGTTTTTCCCAGCCATGCCGTTACCTCTGACCCCTGCGGCTCGTGCCTGAGGTGATTTTCTTTATTAGTCCATGGGGTCAGTATTTAGCCCCGTAGCCATCAGTAGCTGGCTTAAATCTGCAGAGTCAACACTCTGCCTTCCTGGCTGTTAGCTGCATTAGCACACTGAAGCCCTGCAGCCCTCCCACTCCCACTCCCCAAACATCCTCCCTAAGGCCAGATAACATCTCTGTCGTCTGCATTCATGAGCCGGCCAAAAGCCCGTGTTCTGAAGTCGGGGTTCTGCACATGTTGATGCAGAGAGGCTTTCTAGGAAGTCTATTCCCTTTAAATCTGTAACGCTGGACGAAGGTTTTACCAATAGTAACATATCTAGATTTGTAAGAGAAATCTTTCTTGACAGCTTCATTGGAAGCTTAAACTGGTCTGACTTTCTGTGGTTGCTGATTAATTTTCTTACCTTGAATTGTTTTTCGACATCCGAACACAGCCTAAGGATAAAAGCTATTTTAGGGCTAAAGCATACCTAGAGACTATAATCTATCATAGTTTTTGTTTAAATAAATATATAGAGGTCCCCTGACAGGCGTATAATATTGGAGGTCTTGACTTTCTAAACCCTCGGTTACAACTAGAATTGAGGCGAAAAAGTTAACAGAGCTGTGACCAAATGATACATTTTCCAGGAAGCCAAGCCTTTGGGATCGAAACAGTAAATGTTTTGTTACTGGCAATAAATCATGACATTGTTTAATTAGCATCCTCCAAATTCTCATTCATTGCGGTGTGCCTCTGAGATGTTTCCTTCTTTGGCTTTTACTCACATATTTCTCAAGATATTCCACCCATCAATTTTGCCACTGTGAGAGAGATAGAGGAAAATGGTAATTACACAGGAGGGAAATCTGGTGAGGAGTAAAATGGGCCATTGTGATTATCCTCTAGGCGGGCTTTACAATCCCTATCAGATAAAGTAGCAGTTATTTGCTTATCTGGATTTTTTCTGGATTTACACTTGTTTTTTTTACCATCTAAGAAAACAATGTAAGTAATTACAACTTCTGTTGCAGATAAAACACAAAATCTATCATTTAAACAAGTGCAGTCTCACCAGTCTGTCTTCTGCTCTCACAGGAACAGTCTTAAACATTGATGAAATACCATTCCTCCCACTCTCGCCTAACCCTGGGGTTCACCTGAACATAATCTCACAGGCCATCTCAGCTATACAAAACCCTGTCAACCTGAGTAAGACGATGCCTTGTTGGTGGTGGTCTCTAAAGACCAGCGAGGACAATGGATCAAATACAAACCGAGAGGCTTTGAACTATTGTTGTAACTCTCTTTCCCCTCTATTGCTCATGCCCACCATGACCCTCTGCTCCTCCTCTACTCCTCCTCTGTCCCTGATATCTCACTTACTATCTGACTGAGTGAAAGTGTCTCCTTCTAGAGGAAACTTCTGATTTGCCTATCTCATCTACCTGTGACCTAGATAACGGTGTCTACTCAATGAATGCATGTCAATTTAACTGCCTTCATACTGGCTCGCTGGTGTTTTCAAGCTGATAAAAATCTACTTGGAATTCCCCTACATCCATCTGACCGCAGGGTCATAAAACAAATGCAGTTTGGAAACCCTGGGTGTGTAGGTAGATCACATTCGCTTCAGAGAATGAAGAAGGATTTGGGAATAAGAGACGACATGAAATAGGATTACGTGTAATCTAAATGATTATAAATTACAATGTAAAGAAAATCCTAGAACTTTCTCATTCTTTGCATATGTGCCTTTAGTATTTCTATTGTCTTTTTCCTCCTTGTCTTTACTGTACTCACCCATCATATATGAGCCATGAAACGTTAGTCATCCACGAAGCGCTTTGATACAAGTGCACTCAGGAGAAAAGCTTGGCAAAAACGATAACGATGCAATATTTAACAATAACAGCCTCATAACTGCTTGGTCACAAAAGAAGTCGTAAAAATTTCATTATGCATTTTCAGAAATAAGCCATGCACTGACAACTGTCGGAAAGGAAAAGCAACTTGGAAAAGTAGGAGCTTATTTGTGTGCAGATATTGGAGAGCACTGCCAGCTTTCATGAATAACACAATAAAACAGTCAAACAGTGCTACAGAAATCTTCCAGGTTTCCAAATGTTTGAAAAATGGGACTTTCTTTCGCAAGAGGAATCCCGAGGAATCTGATCCTTGGATATCAATCTCTGTCTGCGTGATAAAGACACTGATGACAGAGCCTAGGGTGGGGTCCATGCATATTTGTCTGCAGTTCTACAGTAAATGCTGCTGTCTCCACCCAAACTCAAACCACTCCACAGACTTGTCTCTCTTCCCGAGCTGTCTGCAGACATCAAGTCTAACATATTGTACACACTGCATTTACCTTCATTCCATCAACCATTTCCACAGGACAGGACCATGAGGAGCCTCTACTAATGAGAAAACAACATGTATGTAATCAGCTTGAGAGAACGGGGGTAATTCTCCAAACCTCAGTAAAGCTATCGCTGGCAGAGGTTGCTTATGATACAGGCTTGTCAGTTTCTGCCAGCTGGCACAGGCATCCTGGCAAAACCATGCCTGGTGGTTAATGGATCATAAAGGTTTGCTGGGAGCCGCTTCACAGCTCGAGTTGATTTAGCAATGTAACACAAACCCATTAGTGCAGCGTTTTTTGTGTAAGCAAGCATGGCATTAAGACTCCATGCACCATGCAGGCTCCATGCAGCAACACACAGGCTTATGGTCCTTGTAAATCATCAGGTCTGGGCAACATGCGCAAAAACGCAGCTACTTATTTCATCAAAAGAAATGATACAGCTTATCACATAATCACTGTAAAATTATTGGCATGCCCAAGGCAATTATTCTCAACTGCTTTATGTTAAACCCAGGAGCAATTTCCTAACCATTCTGTCCACAAAAGCGATCTATTAAATGCAAAATGATGCCAGTGTTTGTAACTTATTACAAGTAAAAGTGCACTGGCTTCAACCCTTCTTTAGAAAACTGGCTGCATTGTTTTGCTTTGTATTTTTATAACGTTAACAATTCTGCATGTCAAGACTGGATTTAATAAGAAGAATCACTTACCTTAATACACCTAGATCATCGTTATTCCAGGAGTGCAGAGTTTAAAAAAGACATTCATATTCATCCCTCACTTTCTGTGTTTCAATATAAGTGGCACACTGTAGATAGTCCGTTGGCATGCGGACAAGACTGGCTGGCTGACAGAAAAGGATTAAACAGTATTAAGAGTGTCCAGATGTAGGGCCACATGCACACTGGCTCACACTAATACTTGGACATACTGACACACTGTGCTGGAAGATAAACAATGATCAAAACCGTTATCATTATCTCATCACCCGCCCCTCCACTGTCTCATAAAAGTATTTAATCACTGGATTGTCATAAATCAACACATAAAAACTAAATAAAAATAGTTCGATGTTAGCTACTGTAGCTAACAGTTGAATCTTTTTACACAAGCGCTTTGAATCATTTTGCTGTCTGTAGGTCTGTTGTTTAAAGCTGATTATAGTCGGCCAGATGGACCCCTGAGCCCATGCCCAGTGTGTGTCACCAGCCCGCCCCTCAGTGAAGGATACACATCTGGGTCATGCATGTGTTTGAATAGATGAGATTTTGTGGGTATAGTGCTCCTTTTTCAGATTTTCACATTGATATGTAATTATTAGAGTGTGATTACAAGTTAATCAACTCCAAGCCTCACACGAGAACACCCACAAGATGATTTCATTTTCCTCTATGGACCATTTAAATATCATTTTTCTATATAATCTACTTTTCCTCTGAGGTCATTGTAGGAAGGTAGACTTTATGAACCTGTAGTGTTGTTACAAAGGCCAGAAATTCCCCAGCCGCAGCTTTGGGGCCGGCCCTGCTCCCTGGACGGCCTCCCCTGGAAGTCTCCTGTGACCCTTCAGATTTTCCATAAATCTGCTGAGTGATTGCGGTGGTCAATTAACACTCTGTGAATTGCTCCCGGTGGAGAGAACGGTCACATCCGTAACAGCAAGAAACCAAAGCCGTGGGTTCACTCTGAGTTCTGCAATAATAACACGGTGGACCTGGTACAATGAAAAATGGGTTGAGGGCCCAAAACTATAATAGCAGCTATTGTGCTGGTGGTCACACAGTCACTCAAGTGCAATATTCAGGAAGGCCATTTCATTACATCCAATAGAGCCTCAATCATGTGTAAAATTTGCAGTTTGAATGGGCTTGCTATCATATCAATCATCAGCGGTTACAGTGAAGGCTAATGGAGGTCCTTTCTTCCCGCTGACTCTTTTGGCTTAATTTAGTCTTTTTTTTCTTTTTTTTTTAATCAAGGCTGGCCTTTCAGTGCTTATTGTCATGCTGAACCAGCGTGGTCACACCAACAGTTTCCTCAAGATTAGAAGAAAAAAGATTTTAGGAAAGAAATCAGTCAAAGTGCAGAGTGTGTTTGATGTTGAGTACAGCAGTAGATCTGCAACGATTTAGTTTAATTTTCAGGTCCTGAGTTTGAATAAGTATGTTAGGCCTTACTAAAGGCAGAAACAACAAAATCTAATAAAATCTAATAAACCTCAACAACATATTTACAATATGAAACCACTACAATAAGCACATTAGCACCTGCTTTCTATCTTGATGTATCCTGACTATTTTGTGATCACCTGAATTTTTATCTTGCACCATCATGATGTTCATATTTGTGGTTTTGAGTAAAATGTCTTGATGGATTGTCGTGGACTTCCATCAACTGAACTGTAACAACTTTCATGACCCCTAAATCTTTAGGGCCATCAACATGTCAAAATTTCAAACAAAACTTCTCATTACTCTCTGGTGTACTTTGTGTTTAGTGCTAATTAGCAAGTGTCTAAACTGTGATGGTGACCATGGTAAACATTACCTGCTTAATATCAGCATGCTAGTAATGTCACAATGAGCAAGCATCATTGGCAACATTGGCATGTAGCTAAAATCATCACCCAGTGTCAGCTGTAATCAGCTCCAGCCCCTTGTGACCTTGATTAGAATAGGCAGTTATGTTAAATGGATGGATGGATGCTAAGCAGTTCTCTTAAGCATGAGGATATCAAAATGTAAGCACTCAAAATGCTTAAAACAAAGTTGTCTTGATGCAAGGAATGGTACAAACTGCTCACACAGTTCATTTGAAGCACACTGAGCTCCTCCTCCATCATGACCCACATCAGGCATGAATGGTGGCACTTCATGAATGCACATATAGGGAAGTGTACGGGAGAAGATCAGAGGATGCTGACGTGTGAGATTGACTCAGCAGCTGCAGGAAGCAGAGGAAGCCCCAAAAGGGAAGTGATGCACAAAGGCTGCTGAATAAGACACCCAGACTATTTCATCATCACTGAGAGATTAGCTTTGATAAGTGTAAATCACTTTTTCCTGTAATAGAAAGAATCTCTCGCAACTGGAGTTTGTTTGTGTATCATATCAAGCGTGAATTGTATTTCTATCATGTAAAGTACAATTTGAAGCTAAATTACAATAATTTAGTTATTCGTGGGAGTCCTTGCATATTTTTAGTTTATTGTGCCAATAATAAATTTGAAGCGGACAAAAGTTTTAAATGAAAATTATAGGCAACCCCATTTTTAATTAAGTGCACAGATTTTGTTCCAAATGTTCATTACCCGAGAATGACCTCATCCGCGGTCACACTCATGGGTGTGTTGTTGATGGTTGAGCACATTTACTTTGTTTACAGATGTTGTGACTTGGAGTGTGGAAAATAGGTGGTCAGTACCCCCACAAACCTCTTAATTTGCACTTTGTCGGCCTTGTTTTTTATAGTGCTGCGAACAATTATGTATACAAGGAACATCCCATAAAAGACACTAATATAAACGTTTTATGACGGCAGACAATCCTATCCCCAGCATTAGCACAGACATTATAGGAAGTAAACACATGACTTCATCTATATTTTATCTCTGTAGTTAGAATATACACCCTGCAAGGTGCTTGGCAGGAAATCAACAGCAGACACTTGCTTTATCCCAGCATGTAGTTCAGTGTTTTCTGGCCGGTCCAAGTCTAGTCCAGCTTTGGAGAACCCAGCTGTGGCTTTTGGTCCCTAGTAAAATGTTTTTACGTCTAGACGTCCCACCAAAATAGAAACACTGAATGGATTTAGCTGAGCGTCCTACCCACAGGATCAGTGTACTTTCTCATGAGTAAAAAAGCACTCCTCTGTTCTGTTATTTGACTTCACAGTTCAATACAGCTGTCAGCTGAAATATTAATGTTTATTCAGCAATAAGGACGGGTGAGATAACAATGATATCTGATTTAGATTTGAAGGCATGCATGGAACACTGAACTGAGATATTTATTGAGGATAATAGAGTAATGTTGGTCGAAAATCAAATATTTATGCAAAGAAAAGACTCCTGGAAACTCAAAACTAAAGGCTTCATTTCATTGTCTAACAATAAAAAGTTGTGAGGAAAGCCCTGCATTTATTATCAGAAAACTGGGGCAAGCATAATGTCGCCACCATATTTTTTTTGTGGCGACATAGTCAAAAAATGAAAATTTATTTAGTCAGGGAACAATAGTTGGAAGAAAACTGATCTCAGAAACAAGAGAAAGGAGCAGACTTGGGTGAGCATTCTTCTTTGCTTCTCCCAGTGATGAAAAGCAGGGAGTGTGAGCATTTGATAAATTGCCCAAAATCTATTACTTTATTGGTCCTTGAGTAGTTTATTTCTTTTAACTGCTGACACATCGTTTGCCCAAAATGCCTCTGGCTTTGTTTTTCACTCAAACTTTTGGAAAAAAAAAAAAAAATCAAACATCCTAAATCAGTCTGCAATTTACATTTCCAGTCGACTGTTTGCTAAATTTCATTTGAAAGGTGCTTGCCCAGTGAGCTTATGAGTCAGGGTTCAGGAATCCCCTCATTCACTGCTAATGCACAGTGACAAACAGCGAGGATGGATCGGGATCTCCAAACATTCTCCACAGGCTTCATAGAGCAATCAATTTATCACAGGCCTGGCAGAGCGGTGCCAAGGCTTTTAACTGCTACACAAGAAGCGGTCCGCACTGCTAACAGGGGGAGAGCATGAAGATTGATGGCCAGATGAAGCTCTATTATGACTAACCCCACTTGGTGGTTTTCAGACGGTGCCGCCGGGCTGCTTTAACAGTGCCAGTGTTGCTGGTGAAGCAGCGGGACCCTGCCAGTAAGAGTGACGGGGAAGACTTGCGAGTGGCACAGCTACATACTGAGGATGTTTTGTGGAGCCTAAACGATCTGATCTGCATTGTGCTGATGTGCAGTCAACAGACAGTGGCCCAGCGCTGGCAGTGATCCACGCTAACAAATACCAGCTTTAACTGTGGAGAACAGATAGTCTCCACTTTTATTCTGAGTAATGTCTGCCTCTCATTCATTTGGGCGGCGCATGAAAAGTTTTCAGACACCGGGGCCATGCCAGAGGTGACATCACACCATATTTTCTCCTCCTATGAGGCAGACTGCTGCAGTATGTTAAGGAGGGTGACATGACAAAGCCACCTCTGCTTACAAACGTATACGTGTCAACGCCCTTTTTATATGTGCGGTGTGAGAGTGTGTGTGCCAACGTGTGCGTGCCATTACTTGTGCCAGATTGTACGCGTTTATGATCATGTGTGTTCAGCGTTTGATGATGGTGCAGGTCTGTAAAGCCATTTTCCTCTGTAGTGAAGTTAAATAGGGTAGGGGTGAACTGCTTGAATAAAACCGAGATTTATTGGACCACTGAGGCATTATTCTATTTTCTCTGAACTTTTTTAAAGAGGTAGAATAACTCATATTTCTGAGATCTACATCCAAGAAACAGCCGTTGATGACTGGGGTTATACCTGATGTGCTCGCAAACTAAATACATTGTACATTAAAGCATAAAGTCTCCCTTATTTAGTGAAAATAACTTTGCTTGTGATTGCCTAACATTCATCCTCAAAGCCTTGATACGATTAAAAGACAAATGTGTACCTTTTTCAGCTTGTCACATCTTTCAGCAGCTTAGTTAAGCTCATTAGAAATGGAGAATGCATTGGCTTAGTTCTTTAAAGGATAGTATTATATCGTTATCATTTTAAGGCCTTCGTAGACCACATGTTTTCTTAACTTTCTGTTGGCAGTGATTGTGATTATACACTTTTATGTTCCATCCATTGTAAGCGTACTTTTGCCTGAGCCACTCCGCGGTGTAATTTATATTTCAGCACTGACTGCAGATAAAGACAAGGGCCTTTGTGTCTGTGACAGATGGAATGTAACCAGGAATTAACCGAGCTTCAAATGGCCTAATACAGCAAAATAATTACCCGCAATGATTGCAGTTTGTTTACGTACTAGATAGAAAGGGATTCAGAGGTCTCATGTTACAAAACACTGTTTTGCATCACGTGTTCTTGTTCAGATCATCACTTAGGCTAGACTTGTGGTAGTCTTTGTGGCTGATATATGGAAACATAAAACAGGCATCACACCTACAACTTCCCCCATGCAATCAGGGCTTGTCTCTGTGGTCGTTACGGTGGTTGACTTTCAAGTTCATTATTTTAAATTCCCCTCCTTACTGCACATCATTTAGTTATTAGACTGGGAGGGAGAGAGTGATGTAGGAAGAGAGAAGATGGGGAAGGAGGAGTGTAGGCAAGATTTTTTCCCCCTCAACTTAGCCTCTCTCTTCCTTGCCTTCCTGTTGCATTCCCTTGTCCTCAGTCTGCAGTCTCTAACAGAAGAGGGCTTCAAGGAGAGGCTGGTCGAAGTCAGACAGGGATGGGCCTGAAAGAGGCGTATTGTGAGGTCACATTCTTCCCAAATGCAGGCAGGAGCCAAGTCAGTAGCTGGCGGAATTACCCCCATGAATCATGCCCATTGTGATGCCTACCCAGGATGAGAACATGGAAAGGAATTAGGTATGGCAGAGCCTTATCAGCTTCCCATTGGGAACCGGTCGGCTGCTCGATGCAAGTAACCGGACAGCCTTTCCCATCCTTGCTCATGTAGAGTGTCCACAAATGTGGAATTCCTCCACTGCCATGTGTTGTTACTTAAGGGTGTGCTGCAGCCAAGTTACTGCGCACTTTTCCATCCACGCCCGTCCTCCTGTCTGTGCACTTCCTTCCCTCCCATTTACCCAGAGATCTTTGTGGTAGGTCCTGGAGTTCAGGCAATATTAGGTTGCACCTCTTAAAACATGTCAGGCTTTGTGGTGAAAATTAAAGAATGGAAAAATGATGAAATGTAACATTTTGCTTAGGGCTTTTTCACTTTTAAGCAAAAAGGAGAGAAGATGAGACAGATGGAAACACATTTGACAACTTCTATCATACCGGGCTTATTTTTCATGTACAGTCCCATTTCTTTCCTCTTAAACAGATCTCTGCAGCGTCCATGTTAATTGGTATGTCTTGGGTGGCATCTTTGGTTTTAAGATCGACCAGTCTCACCAGTAAAGTGAGGAAGACATGAGATACAAAATATTTTTACAACATATTTTGGGGGGATTAAATATATCATTATTTCACCTCAACTTTCCATTTAAATACATTCATGAGTTGCTCTTTGCAAAGACCAGAAATCCCCCTTGACTCTGCTCTTTGTCTTGGGGTGAGAGATTCTTACATGATATGACAAATGAAGTGAATTTCATGCTGAACAAAGAAATGTGTTTGTCATTTTTGTCAAGGAGGATGAAAGAGACAGACATCGAGAGTGAAATGCTGTAATAGAAAACACTCCACAGCAAAGGCATGCGTTCTCACTCAAAACCAACCCTCTGGTGATTTGAATGAAAAGAGCCAGCGAGAGGATAAATGAGTCTGCTGCATGATAAACTATGCTATGCAGCTATCAAGCCGTACATGACTTCAGCTAAAGGTTTTAGCCCTCCAGGACTTTGTGATGGATGGTAAACAATCCTGAACCATTCTGAAGCTTGTATGAATGAGGTAATAAGCAGTGAGACAGGAAAATGGACTGTGCCAGGAAGTCTCATGTCAGCATTTTCAACTGTCTATGAGAACAAAAGACAGAAAAAAAAAAAGGAATCTTGCCGCGTGAATCTAGCTATCCTCTATCTGTTTGTGTGGTACGTTCCCATCAACAGCAGGCAGGAGAGAACAGGGTGTGGGTAGGAGTCACTCTCCTCCACCCTCCTCCGGCCCCTCCTCCTCCCAGCCCTCTCTGCCTGGGAAGGGCAGTCCGGGTGGGGCTGGCAAAGCTATGAGGGCCCCCATACCTCATAAGGGCATGACACAAGCACTGACTGCATACATCCGGGGAGTGAAGTCTTTGTCATAACACAGCTCTCGGCAAAATAAAATAAACACTCGAGAGGGAGAAAGGAGAGGGTGGAGAGAGATAAGGACAGGGGAGGGAGCCGGTGGGAGCAGGTAGGAGGGAGTGGAGAAAAAAAAAAAGTTGTGTAAGACAAAGAAAGGGAGTGCGGGAGAAAGGTGGCGCATGAAACAAAGCGACAAGCCCCCCCAAGTTGATTACTATTGAGTAAGCCCCGAGTC
This sequence comes from Protonibea diacanthus, assembly GCA_028641955.1. Classification (NCBI taxonomy): domain Eukaryota; kingdom Metazoa; phylum Chordata; class Actinopteri; family Sciaenidae; genus Protonibea; species Protonibea diacanthus. Next base: position 16,869,033 of record CM053989.1, read on the forward strand.
CATTAGCCCAAATAACATCCAGGTGCTGCTGTGGCTATGGTGGCTTTTTTCACTGGGGTGTAAACGACCTGCTCCTTTTCATGCTCCAACACGGGAGGCCGGGAAACAGGCCAGACAAGAGCCGTGTCTCCTTGGGCTATTCCTCTTTCTTTCGCTCCTCCATCACCTGAGTCCCATCAGGAGTCCTCGCTGCCTCTCCAGACATGTTCTGTTCATCTGCCGCCTTTGACATCACACGAAAACATTGTTACTCTCTCATCTGTGTGTTTGTATGTGTGTGTTTGTGTGTGTGTATGTGTGTGTGTGTGTTTGTATTGAATGTGGGTGTCTTCTCTCCCTGGGTGAGACCTCCCTCCATTAACCGTTACAGTTCCTTTGCCACAACTGAGCCGGGGGGCCCCCGAGCTCGCACTAAACACGCTTTCTTTTTCACAAGTTTAATGAGGACTAGGAAAAAGAGAGAAGGAGAAAGAATGTTTGGCAGAAAAAAAAAAGGTGGAGGGATTTTTCAAAACAGCCACAGAGGATTTATTTGACAGAAGGAGAAAGGAGCAAGAAGGGAGAGTTTAGAGACATTCTGGATGGGGAGACAAATATGTGCGCATGGAACCACATTACACCCATGTTACCTCTCATTACCTCCAGATAAGCAGCAGTACACCACAGCTGGCTGCTGTCTCTCAGTAATGACCACTACAGTACAAATTAGAGGCTGTAGCCAAGCCCAGTCTCTTTGGCTATTAAGCCTGGACTCTGCATCCTCTGGGTCTGTGTTTCACAACTGAGAAACAAGCTGTCATTACGTCCCATTTGAGTCTGCTAGTCGTTCAGGCCATAAAGTCCCCTTTATTCTTATTCTCAGTGTTGTGCGTAACTGGATTACAGTAATCTGGTTACAAAACATAATAAGTGCACTCCATTAGAGACTGAATCAAAATTACTCTCATTTGCCAAGTACACGTTGACAAGCAATGTGACATTAGTGCTAAAACACACACTTAGACACATATATAATAGCAGATGCACATGGCAGAGGGCATCATTAGTGCCCCATTGGACAGTGCAGCCCATGCAGGAATGTATATGTACAGTATATATAGATGTTTGGCTATACATACACCGCATTTTGTGTTATCTGCAGTGTAATGATTCACGTCATTTGTTAAAACATTCGTTATGCTTCTGTGCTCATTTATTCAGGTTGCATCATTAAGTCATCATTGTATGTACTGCAGCTGTTGGACAAAAGCTACGACACTGTTGCATATTTAAGCAGCACTACATTATTTGTGTATGATTATGCGCGACTATTAAAGCAAACAGCAAAGAGAAAAAGATGGATGGGCAGCGGCAAACAAACATGTTCCATGTTCCATTGAATATATTATCGATTTTATCAGTCAATGTATAGATCATTCTTCTCAGTCTTGATAGAAATGTCAGTCTTTCCATTTCATGGATTTTCTTGATAATTTCATGCAAAATTGTTTGCTGTAGTTGGATTATTCTGTACAGTGCATAGTCGGTGCAGTATTCGATACATATTGTTTTAATAGGTTACACTGATGATTTGTGTGTAATGTGGAACATGGATCACACATCTTGATATCATTTCAAGTAGTTTAGGAATAAAGTGTCTCACTCAACACTGCTCTTCCACTACGCTATAAATTATTTTGACAAAACAGTCTCATCTCAAGGTCCATTTTGAAACTTTTAATTAGTCAACTTAAATGATCGTTTTTGCTCTATGAAACAGCAGCTGGAGATGTTCATTTGATCGCTGCTATTGAGCTTGCCATTGTACAGCACGACCCTCATCAGCAGATGTCTTTTCATGGTTTGTGAACGTAGTCAGAAGAAATATATATGTCCCAATTTGTGCCATAGTACAGCACCTACATGAACTTGTTACCATAATAGACAGACAAAAGGCAGTAAATAGATGACTACTGCACTCTCTCTAAAAGGATTTACATGTATACTCAGGTGACTGTACAATGTATGAAGGTGCTCAATCACTCCAGGCTTCACCATTGCCCTCCTCAGTATTCCTTTCTGGGGTATTGTGCATGTCAAAACAAGAAGTTCAATCCTTGCAGGTAATGATCCCGTGAGCCTCCTCTCCTCACCGCAGTATTTACATTGCTAGCCGTTGCTTTGTGTTTCCTATTTACCCCTGTTTCTCTCAGAAGCTTCACCTCTGGTTTGCCTCGGTGCTGTTGAACAGTTTGGGTTGCAGTGCAAGCTCTCTGTCGTCCTGTGTCAACTCCCTGTGAGGATGTCTGTGAAACATTCACTCAGCGGGGATGCAAGCAGTTACAGGAGGCTGCATTGGGGACAAACCAGGCAGAAAATCCACTCATCCCTGTGGTGACCATTAGATGCGGTATGTTGATGTTGTTGTGATATGGGACTGGGTGATGTTTGAAGGAGCCTCCTCAGATGAGTACAACGGCTCAAAGTCTTTAGGATGTCAGCCTTAAAACACCATGACATGGGAACAAAGCCAAAGCTGTGATCCTTAAGCTCCATAATCACTGTGTGTGTGTGTCATCCATAGGGACTGATCTCTTATATATTTGCAGTATTTACGTCTATGCTCTCCCCCGCACTCTATAGTCATGTTGAGTACAATATCAAGCATTGTCGAAGGAGTGTCTGGAATCTGTCCAGCTTCGTTATTGCCACAATATAGGGTGTATCTAGATTTGTGAGCAGGGTGAGTGAAATGTGTGAGCACAGTGCTGGGTGGAGATCACACAACTGAAAGTAAAGGTTTGTGTGTACGTGTGTGCACATACCATGAGTGTTTGTTCATATTTGTGTTTGTACATGCCACTGCTGCAGAGTTTGTGTAAGGCATTTATCTCCTACTTGAGGCTTCCAGGAGAAAAAGCTGTTTCAGCACTGAATAAATGTTATTTATGACCACTTTGACAGATGCTCATACAGGAACTGTGCACACAGAAGCCAACTCCAAGCACTTGGAATAAACATACCAAGAGGATAAATCCTTGTTCAAAAAGCTGCTTAACATTACAGTGAGAGGGTTTTTCTTTTGTAGAGAATGAGAAACATTGTTTGAAATATGTCAAAGTGCTCTGAATGTTCACTTTAAACAGAAAGTTTGTGAATGAGCAGTTTGTTGAAAACATGCAGTAATGGAAAAAAAAAGACATAAGAATGTCACAGTGTAAAAAAAAATACAGTTGTCAGTGCAGAAACAAATAATAGAGGTGGCAATCTACAGCTCTGTAAGTTTCAGTCAACATGAATTCAGCAGTGCCAGCGCTCGCCACCTCAGTTTGGACCTAAACTCTCCCACCACCGATGCTTATTCTGCCATCTTTCTGCCTTTGAAGCAATGAGACAGTAAATCCAGCGATTCCATGAAAACTCAAGCATGTAGTGGCAGGTCAAAAATGATTACATATCAGCAAAAGCAGTAGTCACTGATGACATGACGCAGTCACCCCAGGGATGGGATTGCATCACAGCTGATCATCAAGTGACGTTATTAATTTCCTTTTAAGCTCTTTTGATTATAGTGTCTGCCTCATACTTTCAGCATTAGTTGGCAGGTTTTCTGGAAGGAATGGGTGGTTTCACAACAGTCATGGATGACACTGCATAGCAAGCAGGACACGGACAAAAAGTAGCACCTACGCGAATGGATCTTTGCTGTATAGACACTTTTTCGCCAACTGATTGTGTCAATGCCAAGAGCCCACAGCTTGGGTGAACTTACCATGTCTTTGTGCTGCAACCCAAACTCTTTTGGCTCTCCTTGCCCCTTCTCTGCCCTACTCTGATGCACTCTGCTCTACTTCAGTCCTGCACACTTGTATTAACCCACTTTATTATACTTTATTATGTTTGATTTGCCCAGTACAACACACAGTTCCCATGGCAATGGCGAGGCTCCACAGTGACAGCCTTATTTGTTTGCCGGATGGTTTCCTCACCGTCATTGGTTCACTGCCTTGGGTTGGACTCGCATGTTTGGTGAATTTGATGAGCGAACAGCAAATGTTCACTGCGTTTTGGAAACCGTCCATTTCTGACCCAATTCTCCGCTCTACAGTATAAGCTAAAATACCATACTAAAAACAACATACTGTAGCTGGTGTGGCAGGGTCATTGGAGACATCATGAAAAAAGCGGTATGTGACATTTTTGCGTTCATTGAGTGCATTCCATTTACTTTCCAAAATGCAAAATTCCCCAGTCTTGAGCACATGGCAGTGATAGGTACTGTAGTGTATTGATGCTTGCTCTAAGTACCACATAACCCATAATTAAAGCCATGTGTGCCATGATGCACTGTATTTTTCAAAGAAAATGTAAGACAACAAGGTATCGGTTCTGACGCCCAAAATTGCATCACATTCCACACATTGCCATTAAAAATTTGAAATCCAACACAGGTGACCAGCAGATTCCCCGTGGGATTTTTTTTTTTCCATTACACTGAAAGAAAATGCATCATCCTGTTTAACTGCTCTGGAGGAATACAACATCATTAGCTGGAGGTTCTCAAGCAAACTACATGGCATTTTTACAGTGGAACTGGCTGAATAAATCAGCTCTCTTGGAGTTCTCAAACTAAGTAGGTTTTACTTGGCCTCTTTGATCTCCGCAGAGCACCTGCATCCGATGTCTCAGAGAAAATCCTTTAAAAGTCAGAGGCATGTTTATGTGGCTGCCACAGAGACCTGCTTTCTCATCACTTTATTATCAAGTCTTTAACTTCGTCTGTAAGGAACCAGACTGAAGCTCCTGAGCGGCACCAAAGCATGAGCATGAGGAAATACCTAAAGACATAATAATCATTAAATGATTAAACCAGGAAAGCGGGCACTGAGTCATCTCATGTGTATTCAGTGTAAGTGCTGCAACTCTCAAGAGGCACCTGTGTTCCATCAGGATGCCATTAGAGTCTAAAAAGATCACATCCAGGATCCTGCTAACATCCTGTTTCTTCCGACCGTGTGTGTGTTTTGGTGTGTGTCTGTTTTGGTGTGTGTGTGTGAGTGTGTGTGTTGGGGGGGCAGGGGTTCTGGGTTAAGTTGTTTTGTTTTAATCAGTTTCGCCTGTAATCACACTACTCGGAGTTGGCAGGCGATGAGACTGGAGATGGGCCCTATGCGAGTAAAATGACTTCCTGTCTCTCGCTCTCGCTCTCGCTCTCTCACTCTCCGCAGGCTGACTCATAGCTGGGGAGCGGCCGTGCATGTGAGTGTGAAGACGAGGGGAAGTGAGCTCACTGGTGGGCCGAACTGGCCCTCTTGGGGCCAAATCACTGCCCGCTAATTAACCACAGAGTGGCCCCTTCCCAACAGCACCCAGCAGGGAGCCCGCTCAACACAGCCACTGAGCTAAAAGAGTCGGGGCAACTGAGTATGTACATTTGCAGTACTGTTGTTCATTCACTGTGAGTGTGTGCACAAGTGTTGATCCTCTCACTAATCTAAAACGTACCTGGCAACGTGTAGCAGGCATCTCTGTTCAACACTCTCAGAGTGACATCAGTTGTTTTCTTTGAGCGTCGACCTTGATGATCTGGCTTTGGTCCTGGGACCATGTTGCCCATGTTGCCATGACAGTGTGTACCTTATGTGGTGTAATGTGTTCCAGATGGATAGGTAAAGCCAAACATACTACATTACACTAGCGTCTGGTAGAATAATCTCCTACCACCTCCAAAATGCTTTCCTTGGATGCAGAAAGGAAGTGATGATCACGATTTACAACAATCTGCTTTGATTTCTGGAAATCTAGACCACCACCTTGTCTTGGCTGGCTGTGACTTATAAACTGGCAAGATGGGAGTCTGTGGCTTGAAGCTAATAGGGTGAAGAACAGCCAAGCCCACCCACACCTGACAATCCAGGGTAATATCCAATAAAAAAAAAAGGCAGGCATTAAGTGAACAGGGATTTGCTTTTTTGATTTTTACTCACTCTTGAAAAGTCAGGATAACTGTTTAACAACTCACCCCAGAGTTTGAGGAATATTTTTGCTCTAACAATAGTAAACAACATATGGCAGTCTGGCTCACGAGGATAGCAACATGCAGATCGACAGATAGTTTCCAGGAGAATAGATCCAAGAAGGGCGCAGGGATGATTAATGTGGTCAAGTAAATAGAATAATCTTCTTTTTGCATAGTTCTTCTGGGGCGGAACAAGACCTCAAATAAACTCTCTTCAGATCGGATTCTGTTTACCAGAATTACAGCAGTGCAGTTACAGTACACAAAGAAAACACAGGCTTCTTCTGCTTAGTTTTTATCTAGCAAGGACTTTGTAGTGTTGTTACAGGGAGTAATCACAGTGCCCTTAAGCATGAGCTTCTTGTGCTGGTGCCAGTTGTTTGTGTTTCACTTGCATTCAAAATTGAGCAACACTTCACCGTATGATAAATCTTAGTTCCTGGTGTGGACGCTCCTCTGTTTATCTGAAGTGACGAATCAAAACTCGGAAGCAAAAGCAAAATCTCTGTCTAGATGGATAAATGTGAGATCTTTTGGGTCTCTCATTGCTGATGTTTTTTTTCCTTTTGGACCACACATGAGGTAACTTGATGCAGACAGCGTCATAGGAGATTTATAAGGCTGACAAATTAATATTGATACATGTTTTAATAAAGACAAATTAAATAGACATGAAATATATGATAATGCCTCTATAATCCCTTTGGAGCTCCCTTTGTGCACTCTAGAATAGAATCATTGTGTAACTATCTGTTACGGCGCAGCTTGAGGAATAACTAATATTGAGAGCCGTATGACAACCATTGACGGGAAGCGCATTAAAGCTTTGCATCATGGGATGTGTCATCAGTTGAACAGTTGGCATGGCACTATGTTGATGTAATATGGCTGTCATTATCTTCCACAGTCTCAGCCAAAGGAGGAATACCCTCTCAAATGTCAAGTCAGATCATCTCTGTGGAAACCGCACAGACTACAAGAGCCAATTTGTCACATTTGCAACATGTGGCACCGCACCAGCTCCACTAACATTCATTATTGCACTGATTGGGGCCTCATTAGGAGAGCAATAAAATGAACTGACTCCCTACAATCTTACTAATCATACATATATTGTGTTTTCTTTTCATTGTCAAATTCAATTATTGGCCAGAGGATTAATTCCATTTTTGGCCTGCGCTGCAAGTAACTACCACTTTCTGAATAAAGGGAGCAAAGACGTTTTAATTGCCAAGAAAAATAAATGTACAGAAATTTGTCTTGGCATTATTAGTGCAGAGGCAGATGGACAATATACAGAGTTTAATAGAACATACTGACAGACACACAGTAGAACAAGGACAGCAGGACCTCACATACTGTGTGCAGTGTTATGGAAGACATACTATGGGAACCGCACACTACATATACAATATATACAAAAAATATATATATGTTTCAGTCCAAACTGCCTGTACTAAAGTTTGTTTTTAATTTGTAGGTTCCTTTGAATTCAGCTGGCATGACCTCCTTCCATCTGTGCAGCCTCCCCCCTGCAGTGCAAAATATTCTGTACATTGTTTTCTTTAACATAAAGAAACTATTTCTCTGCCTTAAACTGTTTTATATTGCAATGATCTGTTTTGCCCATGTGTATAGTATATGTGTCTGTTCTAGCACGGGGTGCTGATGATTATGCTGTACCGCATTGTGCAATACCATTATTGCATAGGCATGTGAGAATATAGCTAGTTCTCTTTATCCAGAGGGCAGGGATGGGATGGTTCTTAGAAGCATCCGGAAAATACCTTTCTGTTGTGATTGGGCTGAGATTAAACTACTGAGGCTACAAACACAAATGTGGACCACATATGAATTAATGCAAACTACAACCATATGAAGCTGATGGCAGACAAATGAAAGCAAGAGAAAATAGACAATGACTGCAAGGTCTATTGTAATTAGAAGCAGTGGGCTCGCTGGAAATACCCCACTGAATTGATGAGATTGATTTTGTCTCCGTCTGCACACACACATCTATAAGTACACACTTATGCACGTGCAAATGTGCATGCACACTTGTATGTGCATGCACAGAGCTCTGGAGGATTTACTTTTCCTGGCATGCCTACCTTACTAATACTTTTATACACTGAAGTGAAAAAAGAGCTTGTAGTCAGACTTTTTTGCCAATAGCTGTTGCAATACTTCTCTCATGCAGAGTGAAAATTTGGGGTTGGGAATATGAACCCACAGTGTTACAGATATACACTAAGTATGCAAGCCAGAAACTTTTCTGCAAAACCACCTCTGAATTTCTGGTCCTATTTAACTCAATGAACAGCTTTAAGTGTTAATACATGTTCTGTGGAAAAGTATAACACAGTTGGAACATTTAACATTTTTAAAATAAGGGGCCAAACTGCTTGGATTAATTGAAATTTATTCAGTTATGTCTCTCCTGTGAATACTTTGAAAGCAGCCTGCGCTCAGTTTTTGGCAGTTAGATCAACTGTAATTCCTTTCGTAACATACATATCTACATCATCCTAATTGCGGTAAAAATTTCCCTTCCTGAGATAAGGAAAGGTAGGAGTATAGAGTGCAGAGCAGGGGTTCTACGGAAAGCATGTTTCTGAGTGCCCAGCCTTGATTTGCCTTCAGAAAATAATAAACCAAGCCATTTTTGTAAAGAACATGCTCTTCTCGCTCAGGTTTGTACATACAGCTTAGCTTTCAGTCTGCTTTCAATATTGTTCCACAGCAGCTGGCAAGCTACAACACACACCTGGGTAAACACACTATGCTCTAGCTCTTGTCCTGTTCGCTCTCTGTCTCTGTGTAACTGATGAAGATCATTGGCTGTTGCAGGGGCCTTCATTTGTCTTCATTCTTCATTCTGCTCACTGTCAGGCTCAGAGGGCTCGGCTCTGACCGCAGCTCAATCTCCCTTCACCAGCACTGTCCATCTAGACACCAGAGGAAACCGGAGGGACGCCACGGCAAACGAAAGGCCCACCCAAAATCCCTCCAAATCCTCCCCATGCCGAGCAAGCAGGACTCACAGCAGAGTGCATTAGCTCAGGAGGCTGACATAGCCCAGCCCCTCCGCTCTGAACTGGAGGGCTCATTTACAACCAGAACTTTGATTGTATCAGCTCTGGGTGATGTCAGCCTGCTCTGCTGCTAACAGCTTTCTGCCACTCTCTCCCAATTCCCCCTCTCGCTCTGTGTGTCAATCCTGCCAGCGGATTAATCCATGGCTCCCCACCACACACTCATCACTTTCCCAACAACAGGCACAAATTTATACTGCCAAGAGTAGGATATAGGCTATTAATGTCACACCTGACTGAAATTTACATTGTGTAGGCTGCCCTCACCCACTCCAACGTTACTGTTCAGTTCAGCAATTTATTTCACTGTATTGAAAAAGCATGCTCCTGCGCTGACCTCCCCTCAATTTCAGCATGGGCCTCCAGATGCTGGTGACTTAACCCCTCGCCTGTAAAACAAGAGTAAGAAAAACACCCTGGTTATGATGACTATATTGGTGGCTTCGTTCTCCCAGGGAGCAGAGGCTTGGCTGAGACTCTGTGCGACTACACAGGGCCAGTGGGTATTAGTGGTTACAGTAAAGTTTTTTTGGGAGTCATTTAGTTTGGTATCAGACCAGTATGCCTGACCCTTCCCTCTTTGTCGTTCCCCTTGCAGTCCCCCCCTGCTGTTTCCTCTCAGAGTGGGGAACTCCATGTTAAGGGTTTGTAGATCTCACCGTTATTTATTTATGAGTGTTTAAATGCCACAGCACCCTGGCAAGGACTTTAATGGAGGTGAGACACTCCCATGTCGCACTACTCCCCTCAGTAAAGTTTTACAGCGTCCCACCACACTCTCCAGAGAGGCCAGGGGAAAGTGACGCCATAGCCTAGGAAAATACTCTGTACTCATGCCTGGCCTGACACTCTGGTGCAGCAGAGTCGGTGGGCTGTGAGGTATCTTGAAACTGTGAAAGTGTGGTTTTTGATATTGCTTTTCTTTCAAACAACCTCAAATGTTACCGTCATCCAATATCACACCTTGAGGACTGCTCCACATTTGATAGTAATTATCACAACATAATGTCCCTCATGTAATGCTGCCCTCTCAACTTGTGATAATCAGCCCGCAAGGTAGTTGTATCTGTCAGGCTTCACCACCACTGCGGCTAATGGATCCGTACTTTATCACATTGATTCCCCCTGTAAAGCCAGCCCCCCTGTCAACCCACCCACCTTTCCCCCTTCCCTCATATGGACTTGATGAGATCCAGACTCTGTGTGGAAGCATATTAAAGTGGCCCAACAGTGTCAGCAGGAGAGCTAAATGGAAGGTAGTGAAATCTTTTGAACCTCTGTTACATTATAACAGTTCTAAACACATCCAGCTGGGTCCAAAGTTCAGGGAAGACATAAAAGCACCATTGCATGTTACCTTGGAGGATGATAATAGCCGAGCACCACTAAAACTACTAAGACAGTCCACAATCAAAGGGCCCAGAGGAAGGACTCCCCGCACTTCTTACTGGCTGCTAATGGCCTGTGTGTGTCAGAGACAACCTATCTGACAGTCGTTATATCTCCTATAACACACACTCCATGCGTTGTAAAGACAGGGAACTTTTTCGGTGTTAGTGATTAAACTCCATTAACTTTGGGTTAATTAAAATACAAAAGACTTAGAAGAGCAGTAATTACTGTGTGCCAGCCAGGTAGGTCACCCTTTAAGCAAGTTACAGCACACTGATCCTGATGGGAGGCTGCTCATGTCGTGACTTCATGGCTGCCAGACGTCTTTGCAGACTTGTTTTACAGGAGCTGGGCTGCTGACATTGACAATATTGCTGATTCTGTCTATATTACAGAGGAGATGAGCTGGACAGACACAGCAGAGCAAGGCCAGACAGTATACAGCATGTGTGTGTGTGTGTGTGTGTGTGCGTGTTTGCATGCGTGCGCATGTGTGTGTGTTCCTTGAGCTATGTGTTGGCTGTGGGCTCCTCTGTGGCGTTTCAACCACACACGATAAATATGAGCTTGTGGCGAGGCCGTGGTGCCCCAGGAATGCTCACATGTGGTAGAGCGGCTCTCACCACCATTGACAAGAGAGTTAGATGGCTTTTGGTCATCAAGATTCCTGGTGGGGAGAGCTACATAGGAGGCCATTTGACTTCAAGACTTGAAGCCGTGGTTGCCAGTTTCCTTTCTGGCTCAAGTCTCTTACTAAAGCGTGTTATTTGTTTACTCCGAACTCTGACGAAGCAACCAATCACACTATTGTTTACTGCCTGACTGATCTCGGTCAGAGCCAAAAATGCACTTAATCACTAGTTACCAGCATCTGAAACAAACATGGAATGACATGGTGGACAGCAATATTTCCCAGATCAAGTGTAACTCTATGAATGTCTCTCCATATTTATTTATACAACTGAGAAATGCTCTCACAGCCTCCATGAGACCGAAGTTAACTACAGAATGCTAGCTTGTCCTGAAATGTAGAAATTGGCTGAAAAAGTGAACAAGTAAGAAGTTTAGGAATTTGTGCATGATGCCAAACAAAATACAAGCCATGATAAGATCGGTCTTAGCTGTTAGGGTATTCATCAATAAGACATTTATACCCCGAACCAGCTAGACTAACCCCACCCAAAGACAAATATGCCCAGCTATCTGCACACACTCACCAGTAGTTTGCTGTCTTCTGGTACTTTGATGTAACTGGACAGGACATGACCTGACAGGACATGACCATGACTACGTGTAAATTGATGCACTGCAGAAACAGGACAAAGAAAAACATTCATCCTGATTGTTGTTGCAGCGATTGGGCTGTCTGTTATTTTAATATCAAAAGTCTATAGAGATAGAGCCAAAGTCATCTGTTGCTCTCAGCAGTTGTGCCAAAATATTTACATGGATCCATCATTCACTGTAACCCGACATTCTCAAAACGATGCTTGTTCCTTACAGAGCTCATTAAACGCTGACATAAATAATACGCCAGCTGGAATTTGGAAACTGTTTCACAAGCGACAACAAGAAAACAATTACCAAAGCAATTTAATTGGGTCAATTATGCAGTGGACATGCTATTAAATCCCTATTCTATCATACATCAATGGTTTTAGGAAGAAGTCAGTGTAAATCATGGGACTATGAAATGCCCTCTCCTTCCACACATCCGTCATCGGAGACCAATCTGTTGTCTCCCATAACTTCATGGCTGACAAGGGTCATTCGCCTGAGGCCCTGGTGGAGACTATATCCCCTCTCTGGACAGATGCAGTGGCATAAGGGGGGCCCGGATGCCCCCCTCTTCTCCTGCTGACCTCTTCTTCTCTTCCAGACTCTGAGAAAGGGTCCTGAGGTTGAGAAGGTCCTGGGGACTGGACACATTGCGGCATTAATTACACACTCAGTTACCATTGAGCCTAATGTTTGGCCTCCCCCCCTGGGGTTAACTCCTTCCTGACAAGCAGGGAAAGTAATGGGGCCTCTGTGGCTCGTTTGCCAGCAGTCAGCCAAGACAGCTCCTCTACGTCCTCTTTCCGTTCTCGCTGACTGACAGCAGCTAAATGCTTCAGTCCCGCGTCGCTTTGCGCGAGGATCACACACAGGGAGGAGGAGACAGAGATAATGGGAGGTGTGAGGCGGCGGGTGACAGGCGGGACACTTCATCTCTTCAAAGGCTTTTTTTTGCTGGTCGTCTTGTGCAAACAAAGAGGCTTTTTTGGGGCATTATCTATCAGAGGCTTCTCCTGCCGACATCCTCACTGCACCCATGACTGTGATTGGCTGAGACGACAGAGAAAGAAGAAAGAGAGTGTGCATTGACAGGATATCCCCTCTGGTTCACAGCAAAGTAAACACAGCAGAAAGAGAGAGAGAGAGAGAGAGAGAGAGAGAGAGAGAGAGAGAGAGAGAGAGAGAAGGAAGTCTACCTCTGTCACACAGACTTGAGGTGAGATGCTTGCAGATGTCCTTCGATGCATAAAAGATCAGCTTCTAAACTTTGGCAGGGCTGGCCTTCTTCTCCAAAGCGCTGCTGGCTACAACTGTAATCACAAGTGTCTCAGCCTATTGCTGAAGTAATCCGATTTCTGTTGACAGGGGCTGTAGTCGGTAATCTGATAGGAGAGTACTTACAATATCAAGGCTTGTGTTTCGTTTGATTAATTCATAGCCTACAGGGTCTGTGAGATAGAGGGAGAGCGCAGCATGAGATCATGACCCTGGAATTCTAAACAATAACCATCTGTGGTGAACCGTGTTCAGCTCGACCCGACTCTTGCTTTTCCTCTCTCACTTCCTTTTTCTCTTCCTCCCCTCTCTTCTATCTTGTTTCTATTGCAAGATAACACGTTAAAACACACCCACACTTGAAACAGACAGACGTATGCACCTGCAAACAGCTGATTTGCATGTCAAACCAACCAGCCAAGTACCAAAAAATATGTCGCTACATGCACAGTGTCGAAAATAGCATACCTCTGGGCCTGCGGCACATCTAACCATAACACCTGAGCTAAAACAGAGCCCCTGTGAAACCTCTGTGTACACAGCCCTCTGCTTGAATCATCTTACAGGCAAATCTTACAGGATACGTTCCCTTTTAGAGTATCATGTAATTTAACAGTTACTTAAATATAATCAGTTTGGCAGCAGTGCTTTACCCTGCAAGCTGTTAGTATTAACAGCAAAGAAAAATAATCCCTGTGCCAGGTTGAGTTCAATGAATTAGTCCACTTCACGGTGCTGGAAAAAAAAATTATTCTACATTTCTACATGCATGATTCTGACATTTTAAAAGAGGGATGGCCTTTATAGAGCAACGAAAAGATTTTCTTTTCGTTGCTCTATAAAAAAAAAGAAAGAAAACAACATCTCTGTAAATGTCAGAGCTCTTCCAGCATCTCCTTCATTGTTGAGAAAAAGTGACGTGGTTTGTTCTCTTTCAGCTGGTTGCCATGGGTCTGAGAATGATAGATGAAGTGTTACTTTGTGGACTATTTTTAACTTTTCCAAACCGACGTTCAGACGTCCCATCTGGACAGGGTTAGGGGCGATGCAGCACAAGTTCTTTGCCATTAGTTACAGAAACAGTGTGAGCTCTCCTCAGAGGTCAGAAAACAAACATTATACTTGTTTATGTGCCATGGCATGATGAGTACAGCTCGTTTAACAGTTTGCAAGAGGTGATGTGCGACTGTTTAATGCGCTTGGACAAAGTTGCGTTAAATGCTGAAGAGATGGTTACAAAAGTTTCAAAAAGCCTTTTCTGTTCATAAAAGTATAGTTGAACTCCCACAAAGCTAGACTGCCTATTAGATTATCAATGAGAACATAGCATATCTGTGTGTATAGTATGTCAGGCAGGTCTGTCAGTAAGTTTCACACTTGCAGCATTGATGCTCATACCTAAGGGACTGTGTCCACATTTATATATTTAAATTCATTCATCATGATATTGTAATATACTGCACATACAGAAATTTAAGCAAGATACAAAAAAAGCATTATAATAAACCAACAGACTTTACTACAGAAGAAGGATTATGGTCAAAGTCACTATTTATGACATAAGGGACAAGAGTACACAACTGATCACCCCACATGTTGCCAAAATAATTCTCTTTGCCAACATAGTAGGTGTGTTCTCACAGGATAGATAACAAACAGCTGAGCTTTGCTTCGATTATTTGAAAAGCTGGGTCTACATGGAGGAGGAATCTCCTGATGTTTTTCCCTCTGTTGGATAATGCAGATTTTGGATTATGCCACTCTGTTTGAAGGACCTTTTTTACATAGTGAGAATGATTTATTAGCATTAAAAATGGTCCCTTTTCTCTTTAAATACTCTCAAGTAGGTCCAATTCTTTTTCCACGCTTCTTTATATCTCTGGATTTGGCTACAGTAAGTGCAGTCCCAGTGAATTCATGGGGGTCTTTAAATGTGTGTTACAGCCTGCAATTGAAAAACACATGTTTAGACAGTTTTTCAGGGGAGCGGGGGTAGCAACTATCAGCTATTGTGGTTTGTGGGTTTTACAAATACAGTCGGTCAGGATGTAAAATGTCGTTTTTGCTAACAATCCATGTATCAGGGAAATATTCTTTCGGCTTAAAAGAATAAAATCTTTGGTGTAGTAGCTCTAAACACATGAAACAGTATAGCTGTTGTACATGTCTCTGGTGCAGTATAATTGACAAAAAGCATTTAAATTAGTTGCTAAGTATGTTTTTTCTCTCCCAGCCACCTCATGTACAGATTTCTAAAATTACATGAGCTACAACAGGCCTCCAAAGGCTTTGCTTTGACCTTTGATTAAACAGGATGAATGACCTGTGAAGGATGGCCTTCCCAGAGAAGGACTGTCTAGCTATCAGCCTGGAATCTTGCAATGTTTATGCTTTAAGGGGTGCGTCAGGATGAGAGTGTTCGGCTGAGATTCTTTGAGAGAAAGGGAGGTACACCCTGCCTCACGGCTAGAGTTGAATGTCAAGTGTAGATACACTGCAGAACAATGCAGCAGCAACACGTCTCTAATGAAAAATGTCCTCCTGTCTGCAGCTGGAGGATGAGTGGCCCCACAGAGCTGCTCTAATACACAAAATTTCCATTCTGTTTGTTTTTTTCCAGACTAACCACAAGGTCCACAAATAACACTATATGTGCACATAATGCATTTTATCAGCAGAAGACTCACTTCATACCACTATTTTTGACTTTATAGTGAGAAAGGGTGTTCCCTTGATTATGGTTATACAACGAACAATAACTGGAGTTAAGTTTCCCTCTGTGCCCTGTGAGCCTCAAATAGCGTGTCCACCACAGAGCGAGCTTTAGGTTTTCAATTACACTCTCAAAGTGGTCCCCGATCGCTCCCCCTGTCACAGGTGGTGGTATGCATGTGGAGGGGCAAAACCTGGTGTTCCATTTAAGAAATATGTGGGAAAAAGTCACTCTGAGCCCTATTTGTTTGGAATGTTTTATGGTTACAGATGTAAGCCCCACTGCACCAATGTCACTCCAATCTAACAATGTCTCTCCTCTGCTTCTAACCACTAATTACAGCAGTTAAGCCCGTCATCAGAAGTGGGACTAATTAACACATAGCATAACCAAAGACTACAGTTGGCTGTCATTATATTGTACTACACATTATGCTCATCTTGTCATGTTTTAAAGCTGTAACTGAATCTTGAATGTTGACACAGCTATTTGTGAACAATCTCACCTAAACTGGAGCATAAACACTTTCCCTGACAGTTTCTTTCACCTTGTGGTTGGTATTTACCCGGGTGGCCCCATATTGCTTTGGGGGGGTCTTGGGGAACACAGTTTTATGAAGTCCCACCCACCCTTGTCGCTCTCTCCCCACACTCATCTGTACTACATGTGTTATTTGGAGGGGGGGCAGAGAGCCACCAAAGTAGAACATAAACTTCCCTCTCAAGGAGCTTTGAGTTCAATAGAACGAGAGACACAGAGTAAGAGACAAAGAGAGAGAGCATTGTGTCTGGACTCCTAAACCAGAGAACCACGGTGCTCCACCAGAGGACTCTGAAGGGGAAGCCCACACAGCAGGAACAACAGCCCAGAACAGCATTATGGGAAAACATCCACGGATTGATTTTCATCAGTTATAACAGAAATCCAGAAAAAAGAAAAACACTGACATGCATATCATGCTTAAATCTGGCCAGCTTCCTTTGTGATATGTCATGTGTAAAGCTATATCCTGTGGTTCTGCCTGGTGGTCAGGCAGAGTGTCTGCGGGGGCCCCAAATCCCTCACGAGGACTTGGAAGCAAGCTGCAAGCTTTACCTTGAACAAGCAAAGGTCAGCGTAGAGAGAAGAGATCGTCCCTTATTCACTGATATATCATGTCTCCTTGATCTATTCTGAACAGCAGGGGGAAAATGACTTGTGCCATGAAGGTCTTCTTTCAAGAAAACAAAAATTACGTAATGTTGCGTAAAAGTTGGTATTTTTGGGGTGTCGCTTAGGTCAGTTGGTAGAGCATCCGCCCCATTTACAAAGGCTCAGTCCTTGCTGCGGCGGCCCAGGGTTCGAATCCGAGTTGTGGCTCTTTCCCGCATGTCATTCCACATCTCTCTCTCCCCACATTCCTGTCACTCTTCAAGCTGTCTCTGTCAAATACTGTAGAGCTCAAAAAGGCCAAAAAAAATCTTTAAAAAAAAAGTATTTTTGTGATTTAATGCTCCCAGATTTAGAGTGCAATACCACTGTTGTAAATATGTACAACTGTACATGTCTGTATACATTTGTTATATTACATATTATCAAAAACTAGTCCAGCAGTTTTGTCTGGCAGTCACTCTCTTTTTTCTTTCTCTGTCAACGTCCTCTTCAGTGTCTTTGCCTCTGCCTTTATGTCCATAGAGGCTGCTGAGTTACATTGCCTGTTTGCACAGGTCCTTTGACATGACACCGGCTCCGCTCCCCATCTGCATTCTTCCACGCCCTAGGCCTGAAAACCTCCTTTTCCTGGTGGTCCAAAATGCCTGTGGTATAAACACTAACACCCCCAGTGCTCTGAGCTAACATTAGCTAACAGCAGCTACAGTTTGCAGCCATTTACTTTCTAACCATTTACTTTCTATCAGGAAACTCTTTTTTTCCATAAAATCTGATACAGTTAATTAATAATACATAATACTTACTACTGTTAATTAGTTACTCTTAGAGGTGCTGGCACGCTGTTTATTCCTTTTTGCAGCCGTTATGCTAAGCTAAGCTTACCATGCTCTTGGCACAAATTGTTTTATCGACCTCAGAAAGCAAATATACTATATTTACCAAAATGTTAAATTATTCCTTTAAGTAAGTAGCTTAGTGTGCAAGGATTTAAAGCTCAGTACTAAAGTTCTTCTTGCCAAGTGCTTCTTTTTTACTCATCATTTAAATCTACTCCCCCACATGTAGTTATGATTTTAATCCAGAAACATATGCGTCCAGGAATAACCCTACAAATCAAACCTCCTCTTTTTTTTTGTCCAGATGAGAAGCAGTGAGTCTAGAATCTGAGAAAACAGTCTCTGAAACTGACCCCTTAAAAAACAGCAGTGCCCTTTGACCCCATCCATCCTTCCTCACAGGAACACATTTCAGGACACTCACTGAAACACACACTCCGTACACTCATTAGCAATTAGGATTCATTAGAAATTGGAAATTTAATTAGTGGTTTCAGTTTGTCATCGGGTAGCATTTCCTCTGTCTGAAAGCCAACCGCACAGGCATTAGACACCACTAACGCCTGTTAGCAAAAAGGAGTTTGAAATGGAAATGCTGTTGTGGCCGACCTCCACACCCTTCTATCATTTGTCTTAAGGAAACCCGCCCAGAAATAAAATTGCTCAAATGCAAGGGGATTTTCAATTATTTTTTTTCCTCCTTGCTCTCGTACACTCTTGTACTTCTTTTTTGCAAGTGGAAAAGCAGCACGCTTTGCGGAATTCAGTCGCCCACGCACACTGTCAGGACACTTGATTCCAATTAGATATTTTTCTTTGCTTTCTTGTTCTAGCCTGTGTGTGCCTCCTGCTTTTATCCCTCCCTCTGCCCTCCCCACTGACTCCCTCACTGTTGAACTCTCCCCTCCTCTTTCCCATTTCCTCGCTTGTGTCCTCATTCTCTCAATCTCTATCACAATATGTAGTTTTGTGAACCACAGTACCCTGCTATGCTTTCATGTACTCACTCATACGCAGATTTCTCACAGCCCAACATCCTGTGACCGATTTTAAACTTTGACACCGCCACATACAACACATTGGGACTGTAAAACATCATGGCACAACTGTTACAGCAGAAAAAAAACAAATAGTTTCCATAATGATAAAGCAAGGATTTAGAAGTGGCTCTAGAAGTCTGCAAACCGCCTTTGTTTTGCTCCAAGGCAGTGAATATTTATTAACCTATGGATCCATTTGATTACAGTGTGAGGTCAGCTCCGTGCTGTGAAGGTCCTCCCACACATTCACTAATGACAGCCTAGCCATGGAGTGCATACAATACATTTCACCCAGAGTGCAGTAGCCACATATAATTCCTCATCCAAATTACTGTAATTAAAACATTCCACCATCCTTTATGTGTTATTTATTCCTTCATGTGCTGTTGTTTCTTGTCCCAGCTCTCTTTTAATTCAGCAAATCAAATGGAAGCTATTAGTCTTCACAGTCAATGAGATCTGCGTTCTGTATTTGGAAATCCTTGTACCGTCTAGTGACATTAATAGTTCTGCTGACTCACTGAGACATGGCACAGCCCAAATACAGGAAAGAAAATTATCCCAGTGTTATTATTAGCTTCAGGAAGACAATCAGCCTCTGCAAAGACGAGATGGTCAGTAAGCCGAAAGGCTATTGTTGCTAACGCTGAGTCCATTTCCCTTTTGTCGCAGGCCACAGACAGATGATTTAGCGTGCATCTCTTCAGCTTTAATTGCTTCCAAGCAGGGGGTTCCTCTGCAGCGTCCAGCCCATCGCTTCAACCAAGGCCTCAAGTTTCTGCTCCATGTTGCATGGAAGTTTCCAAGAACCAAACTATTGTATGTGTCAGCTACATTTATCATGTCGTTGTACAACCATGGAACATTCTGTGTTACAGTTTAAAATTTCATGGCTAACCACAATAATAGAATAATAAGAATATCTCGTATATTTGATATCTTCAGAGTTATATCATTAGAGTTTGGCAATGGGAAGCTTGCAATTGAATTTGTTACTGAGCTGGCAAGGTTGTGTTTCTTATTACACAATTGCTTGATGGTTGGTTAAATGAATTTCTATTGAAAAAGATGAGTTTCAGAGTCACTTCTGGTCACCCACCTTCAATTAGATGATTAGTGATTCTGAATGGGATTATGTTCCTGATGGGCCAGCTGCGGTACAAAACTCTAATTAGGAGTGACACTCAGGGGACAGATTAGTACTGAAAATGCATGAGGGGGAAGGTATATGCATGCTTGTTTATCCTTCACCTTCAGTTGACCATACAGACTGCTGAATAGCTGGTGTTGAGCAATAACACTGGGCTGTAGATACCGTGCATCTCCTTCGGCTATGAAAACTTCTTACTGCCCACTCGGGGCCGAACCCTTCATCGCACGGAAAAGAGGGATGGATGAAAACATACCCCCTGGTCAAGGAGAGAATACATTCAATAAGTCAAAAAATCATCAGATTGCCTCCAAACCCAAAACACATCCACCTCATCCGGAAGATCATATCTGATGTCGTGCATGGGCTGGATGTAGATAGCAGATGGACCTGCAGATGGACCTCTATTATGTACTTTCCAGATGACAAGCTTTACCCACAGATTCAAAACTCTCAAGCGGCCTATGCTCAGTGAAATTACATTTGGAAGATGGCAGGCAAAATGATATCGAGCAAATTGATTTCAGCCAGGGTGAATAGGAAAAAAAAAGGTTTTTCAGTTGAAAACCTAAAATGCGTGACAAAAATGTGCCGCAGAAATAGATGTAATTATAGCAATCGAGGCGATATTCAAGGCATTTTGCTTTCCTTACAGCTTGGAAAAAGAAATGAAATTCATAAACTAAAAGTAGGAATGATGAAATAATTGTGTTTACTAATAAATATAAATGTTCTCCTGCAGCTCTTTATGCAAATAACTGAAGCTTAAAAGGAAGTAAGAATGTTTCCAAGGGCCTCAAAGAAGTCTTTCAGGTTTTCGGAAGTGCCAGCAGGTGGGATTTTGACTATCACTGAATATCGCCGAATCTAAACGAGGAACACATGCTTTTAAAAGAGCATTAATTTAAAATAGTTTTAAAATTTCTGCCCCAGGAATCTCATCTTGATGCACTTCAAGGAAGGAGAGGAAATGTTGCATTGACAGATGTGTCATCGGAGAAACTTTGGACCACACAGAATAATCCTTCATGGCTCTTCAAGGACGGAGCCATGCAGGCATGAAAGATCTACAACTGAGGCAGGAGCCTAGCCTTCCACTCTGCCTTTTAAAATGAACTCGCTCTCCTTGGGTGTCTCCAGAGTGGGACAGATGCAACAAGGCAAGACGACCTCTTGGAGGGGTCAAGGATAAACACAGGGACACGAGGAAGGAGGGGGGAGGGTGTTGACCTTACTGGAGGTATCTATCATTCACTGTAGATGTTGGCACCTCAGCACTCACACATACACACACCCAAAACATGCACTAAAAAAAATCACCCACACACACTTGTCTATCCACTTTTCATGACAGGAGGTCTCTAATGAATGTGGCACTCCGAAGACCCTTGAGAGGAAGCAAGGCCGCTCTCCCTCCTACCGCTGACTGGAGGGCACAGAGAGGCCCTCGCACGTCTGCATTTCACAAGATAACCAGATTGAAAAGCCGTCTTCAGACAAGTGTGCTCTGTCAAGGGCTGAGGGCCGTTTTTATGTCTCCCTGTCGCTGTCTGACGAAGACATGGAAGGTCGCCTCTGAAGGAGGGCTTGTTCACGGCCATTACAGTCTCTGGTACAGTGATGGGCCCCTTCGACTTCACAATACCCACATTATCCGTCTCTCTCTTTCTCTGCCTCTACTGATGTGCACCAGGCACTCTGTCTTGATACCCAACACACACTGTCAGTGTGTTATGGCCCCACTCAAGTGACTGTATAAATTCAGATTATGGAAGAATTATTCTGGTCTGTCTGGCAATTAAATACGCTCATGTGTGGCTTTCTGGGGCAGCCAGCCAGCCTCTCATCGGCACCAGTCCCAGTCCGATCTAAGTCTACCAAGCGCCTCCCTTTGTCTGTGGTAGTACATTTTTATCGGAGGGGAATGTGTCTCATAGGATTGAAATATCTCTTTCCACTCATTCTTCCTGAAGCCTTCAGTACAACAGCAAAGGCATCGAGGATCTCTTTTGGTCTGTGATTGTAAATCCAAACAAGATGAGTGTGTCTTACAGTCATCTGGAGTTTGTGTGACAAAAAGGGATGTCCAATTCATTTCACTGTTATTTAATACTCATAGTGGCTTATTCCCCTGAGAGATAAAACGTTCCCCATCTTGACTCCTCTGCTGCAGAACTGGAGAGTGTAATGAGCGGCTGGCGGTGGATAAAACACAGTAAAAATCTATTAAAGGGCCAAGTGGATATTCTGAGACATGGTGCAGGTTACCCGCGGTCTCTGGGTGTGTAGAAGATACATGTTTATTTTGGACTCGAGTGATAGTGAACACTAGTGTAGAGGCTTAGACTTCAGAGACAGGAGACATCACGTCAGAGCTCTCCTCACTGCAGTGAGAGTCACTAACGAAGGCTCGCACCCACCAACATGCTCGTAACGCACACACATTCTCACACCATCACCTTCAGAAGGGACCCACCACTCTGCAGCAAGGCCTGGCCCCTCGCCAGTGGAGAGGGAAGAGGGGGTTTAAGTGCGGAGCCTGGCCTCGCCTCATCCAAAACGCAGAGACCACTTAAAACACATTCCTGCAGCTATTTAACACAGCGGCTCAACACAGCTCAACAGCTGAGGTCTTCTAAACTCCGAGAGCAGTTGGACTAGTTGGGGTCGTGGTGCAGAAGGCTGATACTGCGTGGGGGGCTGTGGGATTAAGCTATTACCTTAACCACAGGAAGTAGATGAAATATGAAACCTTGTAGTTTCACCAAACCTCCTGTTGAGCTGTGCGTTCCTGCACGGGCCTTTTTGGAAAACAGTTAAATCCGACTTTAGGTTTCTAGACAACATTACTTGTTACTGTTATCTCATTACAAAGGCTTGCAAAGAATCATCAGACAGGAGACAACAGTGGGACTTATAATCAGTAGAAACTATGATCAAAAACCGAGAAGCCGTCCCTCTGGCTCACAATGTCTTTAAAATTGCAGAGGTAAGCAATTTGAATGGTGACATAAAGCTTTTATGTCCACGGCAAGTAGAAGCTTGTCACATTTGTGACACATATACATTGACATACCTAGATAGAAAATCATCATAATACTAATAAGCATTTAATAAGCATTGTCTCCTATTCAAAAAGTAAATATATATATATATATATATATATATATATATATATATATATATATATATATATATGAAGACACAATTACGAGTCTACAACCATGCTAGTGGCAGGTAGAATGAATGTTAGAATTTTATTTTGCATGCTAATAAGGACTAAACAAAATTTTGAGCTGATGATGTTGCTAGAGGAAAATAAACGGAACACCCAAATATTACAATTAATCGTGAAGAGTACACGAATGTCGACATCGTGTGGAATCTATCCAAGAGCTGTCAAGACCAAAAAGTTAAAAATGTCAGCATCATAATGCGGCTAAAAGAATACCACTAAAGTCCTAAGTATTTATCCACTGGTGACCATGAATGTCTGAGAGAAACAGAACAACACACATAAAATACTCTGAAGTGGGTTGATGTTTTTAAATTCATCACTTTTTCTGTGAGGATGATGATGATAATGCATGTCTGGAGACAGGACAATTTTAGGTTTAACATCTAAAGAGCTATTACTTTTGGCCAAATAGTTTCCTCAAAGAATAAATCACTCCTCTCAACTGTTTTTGTGCAATAAAGACGTAAAACACCAATCCTCCAATTCTCTCAGGCACACTTTGACTAAAACTCAGAATTATTTGCGGCTTGATGGGCACAAGAAATGTTTTGATTCCCCCATGTAACTTCAGAGTCTAGTTTTCCAACGTACGCACAGTAACAGCAAGTTTAAACTAAATGCGCACACAACACCCGACACTCTGAAAACCCCCCTGTTAAGGCTTCAAATAGAACATTCCAGTGAAACACCTCTATAGGCACTATTATTTCACTTCCTTATAAAACATCTGGTCTCACTTTGCAGTTGATTATTATAGAATCTTGCTAGTAGTGTCATGTTGAACGATTAATCACGCGAGGTCAGGACACACAGAGAGGACAGTACATGAGCTCTATCTTGTTAGAGAATCAATCTACTGATCTGAGGTGAGTATTAATAGCCTCTGCGACTGCTCACATGAACTCAGTACATTAAGTGTGCGAAGGAAAACAGAAGAAGTATTTGACCTTGATGGTGGGGGAAAAAAGGAGCAACTGAGGTCACTAGAAGAATAAGCGAAAGTCCCTCTGGTTAATCTGACAGAGGTGGTAGTTATTATGAGGACGGCAGATAACACATGGAAGCATGTGGAAAGAATCACAATCACAGGCTCAAACACACGCAAGCACACGCACACAAACTTCCTGTCACAAACACTTCATCCAAACACTTAAACACTTGCAATACAAAATTCAACCCATCCAAACACGTCCATATACACCAGCATTTTTATGCCCTGGTTTACCACAAAACTCGCCTCTTATATAAACATTCTCTTAACTCTTTCTGTAAGATGACTTGTTACATACTGTATGGTCATTTGCACACACACACACACACATGTACACATGCATACACACAAACAGAGGCTTTTTTTTTTTTTTTTTTACCTTTTCGTCCTGCACTGGAGCATGGACAGGCCAAAGCTCACTTTTCAAGAGGGGATGCTTTGAGTTCCAGAGGGGTGCACATGAAAGAGCAGCAGAATATAAAGGAGTGCCCAAGGATACACTGCAGCACTCAATGTGAGGACAATTTAGCCCTGATGGAAAACCTGGATCAAAGGCCTGGCCTCCATAATTGCACATTCCCCAACAAACACTGTGCCATTTGAAGAGTGGGCCAGACCTCCGGACTCCTGAGACCTGTTCCTGTGCAGAGACACAGGCAGCCCCATTCCTTTCACCTTGCTATGTTCTCTATCTCAATGTCTCGCTAAAAGATTAGAGAAATGCTTTCATTCCAAAAGTGCTCACGATTTCTCTTTGAATGTCAAGATACTGACCGAGGCTAAGCCAAACAGCCCTCAAAGTTTATTCTCTCTTTTGTTAAAGGTCGCCAAGTCATGGTTATCGCCATGGTGAGTCATGGTGCAAAATGACAAGACTCATATTCAGATCCACTTTACTTGTAGTATAATCTCTTTGCTCTTTTGTAAGGTGAACTTTAGGTTGCAATGTGCTAGCATCACCAATAAGGACACCTAAGTGTGGTTGCATAAGCGGCTCACAAATTGATGACTGCATCTCTCTGCTGAAACACCAAAATACGTTTCTGCTTTCCTGACTAATTCTAATGATATTAGGATGATCTTTTTAAACTCGTGGGTTTATCTTTATGAGAGAATCCCTTGTGTGGAGGATGTAGCTCTCCGTGTACTTACCTGAAGGACATGGACAGGAAATAGTTATAAAAAGTTTCTTACTCCCTTGAGCCCTGCCCGTAGATTTGTTTTCTTGAACATGAAGGTTCAGTCACCAGAATACAGTTTCAGAGCTTGTAAATCTAGCTTGGATATCTTCACTGTGCTGCAGGTGGGAGACTTCTGGATATTGTGGAATGTCTTGGCTCAGCTGTGAAGGAAACCATCAATAAAAAAAAAATCTCTCAGAGCTGTAAATATTACAAGTCAACATGAGTAATCTTCAGGGGGAAAAAAATGACGTTTGTGTTTGCATTCTTCAGATTTTCTTTAGCAGAATTTGTTTTGTGTCTTAAATCCTCACAAATCACATTATAAAATGGTGGATAAGAAAAAAAAATGACCTATGTTTTGTTTGCGTTCTTGTTGTCCTGCTACTGTATTCCTTCCTTTTGCTCTGTCACACATACATTACAATCAACATACTGATGTTCGTACTAAATCTCTCTTAACACTGCACAGACAGCGGGAGAAAACCAGCGTGGTTGAGCAGACACTGACAGTTCTGTCCATGAGAGCCTGTGAGTGCTTACTCTAGGACTTCTGATGGTTTTATGTTGCGTCTAGACTTTAATAAGTGGTTGTGTTTTCCTGAAAGCACACCCCAAATCCCCCCTGAAAGTCCTATGGCGATGCTTTAGTAATAAAATACTATATGCATGTGTTGTTGAGCTGGACTCAAATAAACATGCTCCTAATAGACCCAAATGTGGCAAACCAACAAAAAGTGCCCTGTCATCAGAAATATCACTCACTTTGTGTGTGTTTTTTCTGCATGTTCTTGCACATACTTTGAAGAGGTTTTTATGAAGTAGACATCACATATGGAAATACTACAATCTAGACAGCACCAAGGACTTGACTTCTTTCTTCAAAACTTTCTGTTTTTAACTTTTGAAGCCAGCATGGGAGCATGGGGCTGTATAAACAAACCTGCAATTAATATTGAGCAACTGAAGTTTGACCATAGTAGCTCGGATCTGTTGTTTCTGAGCTTTAAATCCAGACAATGTAACTTTTGAAACAAAGAAGAAATAACACATTCTTCCTCTTACAGATGAAAAAGCTGACTTCATATGTAATAAAACACACCCTTGCTCAATATAATATACTCAGGGGTGCTGCTGCAGCCTTACTTGGTCTGGTATTACCAGTAGCTTGAAGTGACTAATGTTAGCAAACTTTACTGCTAGCAAACTGCTTTTCAGCAAAAGTGAAAGATTCTCGCTTTAAGGAAAAATTCAATGCAACTTTGGAAGAAGAATCATACAGACGACGGGAGCAACAGATTTTTATATGTCAAAGGTATTTTAAAATGAAAGTGAATATCCTACCTCAGACAATCAGACAAAAAGTTTTGATTCAAGTAAACCTTTTGTGTAGTATTTCAGTCAGATTATGTGTTTAACGTGCTCCTCCTGTACAATTTAGGACTATAAATAAAATTAGCTGCAACTCTGGTGCAATTTTAAATAATGTATGATCCATGTGAAAATAAAGAAAAGCAAGTAAAATACTGTAAGCTTCCTGTTTCATTGAAATATTACCCTGCAGCTCTCCAACAGTAGTTTATGAATCACTGGGGCCATTAAGATCTAGACACACTGATACACATACATCTACCATCTGTGGCTTACCTGTGACCCAGTCCTATTATACTTGCTAACCAGATGGACCATCAGATCGCTCCTCTCTCGGGACTCGGTAAATGTATATGCCTAAGTCCCTGTTCAGCGCTGACCTATCATTAACCTGGGAGGATTTTCTTCAGTTGTCAGTGAAAAGCATTTGAGTGGGTCAGATTGAATTTCTCCTTTTCTGACATTCAAGTTCAAAGCAATCACGTCGAGTAGGTAGAAAAGTCCAAGAAAATAACCGAATTTAAGAGCTGGTTTGAACATTTTTCAAAAGAACCACGATGGGGTTGTGATGAAGCAAAATGATCATTTCCTTGCCGCTCTAAGCTTTGAATAGAAAAGAGAGAAGGAAAAAAAAAAAAACGTAGACGACTGAGCACGTCCAAGTTTTATTCCTTCTTGGCTTCGGTAAAACCTGTTGAGGTGCTAATAACAAGACACAGACTGTCCACAGACTGGCTTTTGACAAGTCCACAGTCTCCATTTCACTCAGAGGGTAGATCACTGTAGAGATGAAAGCAGGGAGGGGAAAGGGGAGGCCTTTGGTGTTAATCAGGTGCTGATTGGCATCTTGGGAGCCTTTTAAAACCTGGAAAAGCTGTAGAGAAAAGGGTCATTATCCCTGAACACCAGTGCATTTCCTCCTTACTGTTGTCAGTGGCAGCACTGAGATCAGGTTATCCTCTTTAGTTCAGCAACATAAGTAGAGTCAAACGGAAATTAAAATTAATTTGAGTTTTGTTTATTATTGTTAACGATTTGTTAATGCCCCCTATATTCATGCATGGTTGCATAAATCTTAACTGTTAACCACTTGGTTGTACCATTTGGGTGCTTTGATATACAGGGTGCTGAGGATGCAAGGAACTTTCTAGGCATTTTTTCTGCTGTACTTTTGACAGTCTAGTCAGACCACATCTGGACCCATGAAAGAGAGAAATAACGCAGGTTAGATCCAATTCTTCTGTAATGTAGGGCAAAAAATGACTCAGCAGATGTTGAAATAACATGAATGAAAAGTAGAATCAATGTAACCCAGGCGAATAGCTGCTATTTTTGCTGATAGAATACAAATTAAACAAATCTTGGCTGTTGTAAAGGGACAGATGTCTTAAATCGTTGATAGTTGATAGCCAGTGGTGTTTTACTTTTTACAGGGGAAAGTGACAGCATGCCTGCAGTCAACCACTGCCATGGGAAATAATAGCTGTACTATGATTATTTCTTACTATAGTCTTTGACAAAAAGTGAGGATAATTCAAATTTCTCTTCAGCAATACCCACAGCAAATTTAAGTCTGACGCTTCTTTACTAACCCAACCCAAGGATTAAAACCTGCTGAACCAAATCATGCACTAACTAAACACTGTGACTCAGTCTCAGTGGGGACAGGAAGATCTCACTCTTCCATGCCCAAATAAAGCCTTTCTCCAATAAATATGTTCTCAAGATCTTTTAGGAAATGGGACACAAGTTGGCTAATTGGAGGGGTGGCTGGGGTTAAACACTTCCCTCAACATTTCAATCTATCACTCTACACCGCTGCATGCTGGGACTAAAGCCTGGAACCTGAATGTGGGAGTCCCTCTGAGCCTTTCCAAGGACGCTAAACTGTAGACACCCCAGAGAGACTGCCACCGCCTCAGAGGAAGCGCACAAACCAACTGTGTGCCACACACACCCAACCCATCACCTCAATCTTCGCACTTCATTACAGCCATTACTAAAATCTCAAATAAAAATGGGATTTCTTAATCAAAAATGCCTCTCAGACCTAAATCTACACAACGCGTAACTAGCACATTGCTTTAATAAACGCTGTTTAATTTCCATCTAGACTAATGTCAGCCATGATAGACTGCTGGCAGAAGCGAATGTTCCTCTTTATGTTGTCGGGGCCTCACAGTGATTGAAATCTCATTCATGTAGCTTAAATCTGCCTGTTTAACCCCAGACCTTCACAGGATACGGCATGAATGACATGCACACACCACACTGCTTAGATTGTAATCTTTTGATAATATACAGCCAATTTCCAGCATGTTACATGCTGATTGGTGCAGAGTTAGCGGAGCAGTTCACGCCTCCTTCAGTATCACACTAAAATATGTGACAAGTCCCAGTGGTACAGTATAAACAATCAAATAATGAAGAACGCTTTTCATCATGATGCTTGCATAGTTTTCTCTCCCCCCCACTTTGTCTCACAGACTAATCATTGTTTCTTTTTTAATTAGGCAAACACAGTTCTTTGTATACACAATTATACTTTTGTAAATCACAGTTTGATTACTTTTCCATTGAGATGTTGCAAGATAGCAATGCAGATGGCTAAGGAGGGAGGGGGCTGTCACATATTTGCTGCTGTCTTTCAACACTAAATGAGGGGTGTTTTCTGTCTTTGGCAGTTTGTATAACCACTTATATGATTGGATTGCTCATTAATTTTCTTTCTGTCACGTCCCAGCATTAATCATTTTTTAACTGCCACCCTCAACATCTGCCTAATGATTTAATGTTGACATATTACACAGTGAGTTGTTTTTTTGCCACTGATATATTCTGGTGCTTTGATGCAATGAAGCGTTGTAATTCATTTTAACCAAATTAGTGCTGTGCGTCATATTAGATTTGATATGGTGAGGCTCGGGCACATTTTTATGAGGAGCGAGTTTGGAAAGTCAGTCCACAAAAATGTGCATGGCACTCAACACTGTTATAGAATAGAGGGGTTGCTGTTTTTTTTTTATTACCAAAGCATGCCATTGATAGCAAAGCACTTTTTCTTGATGATACAATAATAAAAGGGACTGCTTAGTAAGACATGAGAATATTCAAGATCCTCATCATTATCATTAGCTCTCCCCCCCCCACCTCGGCGCACCACTTATCTTGATAAGCTGTCAACTCTGAATTCACACGGTGAAGAAACGTCGTTCTTCGCTCTTTTTTTTTTTTTTTTTTAATTCATACTGCTCTCTGCATGTGTTATTGTGCTATGATTTCCCAACTCTGCGGCCACTAGCCTCAATAGCCACAACCCAGCTGACTGCTGGTCACCACACCTATAGGAAACACACCCACAGGACATGGTTTGTGCCTCAAAATATTGAAAATATTATCCACATCCATGTGTCGGGTAAACAAATATTTCACTGGCCAAAAAAATCCATCAACTTATATTAAACATTCAGAGGCTTTTGCAACCAAATTGCCAAAGAGCATCACAAGCTGTGCTGTAACTCTGGTGAAACAAAACAGGAGAGTGAAGCTCTTAGCGCTTTTTTGTTTTTGCAAGTTGATGACATGCACATTTTTTCTATTATGTAACATACAAACAGTGACAAATATAGCATATTCTGGACTTATCTCTGCAAATCTTTGCTTGCGTATGTTTATTTTTTTTAACCTTCGTCTTTTTCTCTGCAAATGTTTTTCGACTTTTTGTCCTCGTGACTATTCACAGTCAGATTTTTTTTTTTTGCACAGAATTTAAAATGCTCGTAAAACAGGTGGAAACCTGTTCCATTTTATGACCGACAGGGGAGTTAGAAATGTACATACAGAGTCGCAGAGGCACAGCGTGTTAAATGTCAACCCTGTCTCCTAAAAATGATGTTCATGATCAACTAATTTGCATTGCCGCTTTTGTGGGAAACATTACGTTGTGATTACATGTTTTATTGTCAAGATTAATTCTCGGTGGTATAGGAATGCTACACTTCCTAAATCAGAACAAAACATAGCCAATGAAGATAAATTAAATGAAAAATATCTGTCTTCTCATACATATCTGGCCAGGGGTGATAATGTAATGTAAAAAAAAAATACATACATGTTCCAGCTTTAAGACTAGTATATGAGTATATGATTGGTTTGACACGGTGGAAGGATGTAGGCCAGCTGTGGTTCTGATCCAGCCGTTCACTTGTGTGGGTCCAGACAGATCAGTGTGAGGGAGGGTTTGCTGCTGTGAAGCTGCTCCACCTAATCCCAGGGCTGCATTACACAACCAGTCCAGTCAAACAGCACACAGACACGGGGACTTCCCCTTCCCTCCAAAGACGTAGAGGAATACTGTATTGCCTCATGCACCACTGAGGTAATATCATTACTTCAACCAAATGCTGCAAAGTCTAACCTGAATATAGTCTTAAGTGTCCAAAGCTCATTGTGTGACAGTATATGAAAGTCAGAAGAACAATAGAAGAATAGCATTTCCATAATTCTTGGATCACTGTTGCATCAAAATACATCTCACGGTGCTATTTAACAAAGTTTTCTCTGGTTGTAACACTAGTCTGCTGAGAGTTCTCCAACAAAGAGCGTTACCTTGACTCCTGCCAAGAGTATCCAACAATGTTCTTAGTCATTTTCATGTTTTCCTCCGATAGATACCAATCAAACCTTCTTTAGGGGAAATCCATCACATGGCTGTGCAGCAGCTCCACGAGGTATTGTCTTTTGCACGCAACTCTAAAATTACTGCTATATCCACTGTTATTGGCACTCTTTCAACACCTCCAGGGTGTTAAGGGGTGTCATTTCTAACAGACACAGAACATGGTGGGTAACAATGTTAACAATATCTGTTGGAACATGGCTTATAGCTCTCATCATATGCTGTTCACAGGGGCATAATTGTATGTTTGTAATTGTGGTTCTTTTACTCTGTTTTGGGGGGTTAAATGATGTGAAGAAAGAGGGTCAGGGTTAGTTTAAAAAGAATCTGACATTCAATCATTCCCATTATGAAATGTGAAACTTTACTTAAACCTTCAGATTAGATGTTACTGTATGTAATAAAGACGCGAGTAGGTTCATTCCTCTTCGGTAGCATAATGAGGAGAAGAGTGTGTAAAAAAGTACAAACTGGATCTGCACTGACATATTTCCCTAGATAGATAAATATGAACTTGAAGCGAAGCGTTGGGTCTATCTCTGAAAACAAACAGGGCCATATATTTCACTTGGAATAACAGAGATCAGCTGTATCAACACTGGTCCTCCTACTGCAGCCAGCCACCTCAAGTGAGAAACCATCGAGTCTGAGAACCGTCCTCGGAGTGCTTTCGAGCAGACATGAGACAAAGCCATTGTCATTCAGCTGGGTAGGATATTGAACTAATCAGGATTTGATACCGAGGATATCTGGTTTAATGACCAATCCCAACTTCATACAACTTCCAACTGTAGAAAAAATGTTCAGACAAAATAAAAACAGCAAATCTACAAACAGACGCAGCTGAACAGCACTTTACGGCTGTTATGATTTGATGGCAGTATTATGTTAGCGAGGCCAGCCTAACTTTTCACTCACAAATAATCTGACTGCTGTTTGCACTGGCACAGCTGTTTGCGTTGCCTTTGTTCAGCTGTCTGTGCACGCCCTCCCTTTTCCAAGTTTGATAACATAATACTCTGAGTATGTTTCTAAGGGGTAATAAAATGAGAAGGAGCCGCTATCTGCTCTTTGATTGAGCAACTGCAGATTTAAACACATCCCATGAACCTGGAACATTCTGCCAGCCAATGTTTTTCCTCTTTCATACATCCTGAAGACGTGGAGCGTGCAGCAGAGTTGAAAGGCTCGGAGAATTATTTTCTTTTTAAGGCACAACCCACCCTCAAAGAGATTCAGATTTGTTGAGCCTTTGAACATTTGTCATTTAATAACCCAGTGAATATAGACTGCAACCATGTCAAAGAGCTGCATTCTACAAGGGTACAACTCTAATCTTTCAAGAAACACCTTTAAAATGGTGTTCATAAAATGTGTTTACATTTTGGTCATTTTATGTGACCATTCCTAACCTTAAAAAAGTAAAAAAAAAAAAGTCAAATCTCACCAAACCTTAAGCTTCTGTGCATCTGTGCATGGCTTCTAACTACAGCTACACTAATAGGGCAGTTGATTTTTTTGTCTCCTTTTGTTTCCTTGAATGACCACAAAGTCTACAAAAAAAACGTTGGTTCCAACTAGTAAAAATATTTTTCCTCTGTAGATAATTTTGTGAGACTGCTTAGTCTAAAGAATATCCAACTTTTCACCATGAGTCAGCAAGATCCTTATCGTTATTATCATCACCCGTCCACCCTCCCAGCCCACCCCAACGCACCACTTATCTTGATAAGCTGTCAGTTTGAATTTGCATTCAGTATGAGGCTGAAATATAAAGACATGCTAATCTTTGCTTCTTTTTTCTCTCTCAGTAGTGCTTTATGCATTTGTTAATGTCTTGTGATTTCCAAACTCCGCGGCCACTAGCCTCAATAGCCACAACCCAGCTGACTGCTGGTCACCACACCTATAGGAAACACACCCACAGGACATGGTTTGTGCCTCAAAGTATTGAAAATATTATCCACATCCATGTGTCGGGTAAACAAATATTTCGCTGGCCAAAAAAATCCATCAACTATACAACAAAATTTCAGAAGAGCGTTAATAGTTTTTTCTTTAACTCTGCTACATGATCACAGTGTGTTGCTGATTGTCTGTGTGTTACTTTCATGAAATAAGTGACACTAACTCATGATGTCATTTTCATTAAATCTGCAGGACTGAAACATTCACACCAAGCCTGCCACACTTCATTTGTTTCCCCTGCAATATATAGTAGTCTTAACAACACATGGGAGACAAGAGTCCCACCCCACTTACCAGTGTCATACTTTGTGCCACCTCCCTGTAAATTCTGTGTGGTACAAGAACATCATACTCCATGAATTAGAAAGAACACTGCTAGCGTATGTAATCCCATTTCCTCGAAAATTTGTTTAGCAGAGCAATTTGGATTATAAAAACATATCTTGTAGGAGATGTGGCTGCGTCTGGCTGTGTTTTACTGACAGCGAATGGGGGAGATGGAACTGATACACAAAAAAAATGTCTCTTTATTTCACAGAAGGTCAAATAATTTTGACCCGGTGCATCCACCTTTGACCTCACAAAAACATTGTCATTGTCACGATTGTCTGGTGTTCTGCATGCCATCAGTGAAGCTGCTGCGACATGTTGATTGATGCCAGTTGACGCTTTATTTGAACTTGTCTTGTTTGTTGCTTTCCTAGAGAGTTGTTAACGTGCACACATATAGACTAAACATATACGGTAAGAAAAGAGGCTCGAGTACCCAAACCTTTGGAGCTGCAGCCCTTATACAAGCATGACCGTGTGCTTAGTCACAGACCTGCAGGCTGTAGTCTGGGGGGACTCTGTGTTTTGTTTCAATCATCAAAGCTATTGGGTTTAGGGTCTCCTCTCTCTGCCTATCACTCAGCAACACTCAGGGCCACTCGGACCCTGAAATTTTACTCCGGGCTGCTGAGAGGAGCGGGTGGTGGGGCTGCAGAAACGTTTCCCTGGCCTTGCTCTGCACTGCCGGGGGTCACTCTGCCATTCTTCTGTTACACAAAAGACTTCTTCAAGTGCCTGTGTGACAATGGCCTTTAGATCACTGGAGCGTAATGATTGCTGGTTAACGTGAATGCAATCTGTATTAATTGAGCCAGAATTAATATGAAGTTTTTTGCATTTTTTTATGTGTTGGCAAGGAAACTTGTTAGTAACGTCCAGTAACCATGACTAAATGTTCATGCTGTCCTTCATTAATTTATATTTTGCATAGCAGACATTATTGTGGTGGATCATAGTTAAAGACTGGATAGACTGGTCCCAGACTGGGACTCATTCAGTCCGTTAATGAGCACAACCTCTCACTTTCAACCCTCAGAGCTAACATAATGTCACTTCACAAGCTCCTCATAATGAACGTGCACAAACCACACCTCCACAATAGCAGTGAAGCATGATTTCACAAGACAAGCCTTTAACTTAGCACAAAAGAATGTGAGATGTGCTGACACAAAAGATCTCCCCTTTTTTTCCCCCTCCTTGATTTACATAAAGCATAATGCACCGGGGGGAGATGAGACGTTCAAGCATTTGCACACCACATTAAAATGCGTTCGGGGATTCTGATTAGGTCAGAATGAAAAACATTATCAAATAAAAATAATTAAAACAAGGTTTGGAATCTATGGTCTCCAGACTGTTTTTGTTTAGCCGTCATCATAAACAGAGTTAGCTGTGTCTCTCAGTGAATTAAGAAAACACTGGGCCCCTTCTGCTGTGCCGACCTCGTTTCATAGATCCTGTGAGACTTGCCAGCGGTTCGCTCTCTTTCAGCGCAAGTTGACTCAGCCAGTGACAGACAGGCACCCTCATGTCAAAACACTGTCTGCTGACTGCCAACCTATAGCCAGACCCAGACAGCACGCATCAAGGCATGGTTACACTGTCATCTCCAACATCACTAACATATTTATGTATACAGTACATTCTTGTGTATGACAACATATGCAATAAATTAAGAGTAATATATCTCACCACTGTAAGCTAACAAAGCAGCCAAGCCTCGTCAACAGTCATACATTTATTCTGATAAATGGTTCCTGAAGCTGCTCCATGCACTGTCCTCCATCTGATCTACAGCCCTCATCTTTTAGCTCCTCTTTCCAAAACTACTTTCACTTGAGAGTTACGTGCATTTTAAAATCTTTGAGTTATACTATTAACATGTGTGATCATGTCATGTTTTGTCTTTGTTGGTCAGTATTTTAATATGAACATTTTTTTGGTGCTGTTTGCTGCTAATTGGAACACTTTGCTTTTGGTGTTTTGGACCATTTAGTGTGAAGTATCCACAAGAGGACGGAACCAGGCAGAGATGCCAGTCTGTTGCAAATGGACACCTCTTCAAAGGGCTGCGAGTCTGCCAACCATGCGGAGGTATCATCTTTCTGACCTGAGTTCAAAAGGCAAGACTCGTTCTCACACTTTAAGCTGGATGGATGTTTAGCTTGACAGTGCTATAAATGAACAAATAGCAACATATTTCAGATTGTTAGACACGTTCAAGTGTCTGTACTTTGCTTTATTCGAGATATATAAAAAAAGCAGCATACCAGCACCTGTATTCCCTGAAAGCAGCCAAATAAATACAACTTTTTCCCTGGGTGTCTATTTTATTCCCACTCCAACCACTGGAATGCTCTGAGGTACAGAAAGAAGGAAATGATGAGCCTGAACATTCCCATTTTTCACTTTTCATGATGTCTTGGATGCAGCACTGTTGTGCACATAATTTCCCTGCCTCCACGTGATGTAGAAAACATCAAGTTACGTAGCCAACATGTTCGACTGTAAAGATTCCTTGAGGATAAAGAAGTTGGACTTATCTTATCTTGATAAAACAAGAGTTGAACCACATTTCCAGGAAATATGTCTGAGCTGGAAACAAGATAGTCTTGTTTTCTGTGAATCAAATTTATATATTTAAACAACTTAAACCTTTGACTCTGTTTAGGTTTGGCTCAGCTAACAAGATTAACAAGAACAAGAAAGCAATTATAGCGAGAGCTGTGTAGTGATGCAATACTGCAGATAGTCTAACCAGATAGTTATTTGTTATTTTCTCCAACAAAACAAGCAGCCTTCAGACTACAACTCAATGAGCCAAACTGTAGTATTACACATTACAGTATGTTGTCTGTATGACACCCACGCATGCATAGCCTGCATTTGTCATCATGCAGTGTGGAAAATATTGCTCCTACTGACAGCTTTATGGCTACTTCACACAGCATTTTGAGAGTCATGGCCAAGAAAAAAAAAAGAGATGGCAATAAAACCCTCCTGTTGCCTATTAAACCATAGTGAAATTTAACCATACTGAGGTTTACCATTGATCGTGTGTCATGGCTCCTATTGTACAGAGGGAACAGAAGCATGACATTTTCTTTGTTTTCACAAACTGTCTGAAAAATATCTAATTTGTCTACAATGTAACATCATATAGAGTTTAAATCTGTCAGCTCTAGTCAAAGAAATTAACCATCAGATGTTGATATTGCCGCTTCCAGAACTTGTGCGAGGCTTATTCAGCTGCAGGTTGGTTTAATAGCTCACTCCTGCCTGTACACAGTGTTTTCTTATTAGTGTGGTAATCATGTTTGTGTATTAAACCAGATTCTAAATTTTTTTAATACATTGGGAATCTATGGTCACACACTTACACTAATAGGGAAATGCTCCAACAAAGCATTAGTTGATCCAGTTTAAAGCAGCTACAATCAATATTTTTATACTAATAATTTATCCAATTTATCCTTGCCTGGCAGTTTTTGGCCAGAGATGAAAACTAGAGGTAAAAACCTACATTCAAGGTGACTTGAAGTGAATGCTATTATTTATCTATATGTGCTAGATGTGTAAATAAGCAAGAGTTCCAGTTTACAGTTTTAAAATATATATATATTTTTTATTATATTTTTAAATATTCTTACTAAATACTCTTTCTTTTATAACTGTTTGTTAAAGATTGAGGCTTGAGTTAGAAGTCAGTTAGCTGAAAAGAGAAGGGAAACCAGGGAAACAGTGTGGCTAGCTCCATCCAAAGGTAGCTCAAGGCCTGTTTTGGATATTTTGATCACAAGTGGACAGCTCAGATCACACCTTATGTCTCAAGTGACTGTTTGATCTCACTTCCTCACTCCACAGTATATTCAAATAAACATGAGGTTGATCTCCTGTTTCTGGTTGCAATAATGAATTCTCCAGTTCTCGTTGTACTGATTCTTGATCCCAGACGGAAGCAGCGTGTTTTGTGTGCACTCCATCCACGAGAATCCATTTTGCCTGTTGTGGCTTCATCTACACTTCTACACCACAAGCACATACCTCTGCTTCTGCAGAGGACGTGAGATGAGTAGACAGTCCTTCAGTGTGGGAGACGACACATTTGCGTACACACTACTAAAGAACGACCACCTCCAAATGTGGTCTGTGCAATCAGATCTCAAATGTCCTCAACGCATTCATACCTGAGCTATCCACATGTGATTGGATCATGAGACTAATGTTATTACCAGGTGTAAAGAGGGTCAGTCTACTATTTCTAAAGATTACTTATCAACACATCTCCTTTGTTTAATCTAAACACAAAGAGAAATGTAAAAATGACAGTTTGACAGTCAGATCTTTTCATGTTTGGACAGAGCCAAGCTAGCTGTTTCCCCCCTGCTTTATGCTACGCTAAGCTAGGCGTAGCATAAAGCTGGCGGACCTAGCTTCATATTTCGCATACATACATGAGATTGTTGACTGTGTCTCAGTAAAGTTGAGGATCTGACACACACTGTACAGCTACAGTCAACTCCGTCCTACAATTACACTTGTGCATGGTGATTTACCTCATGTGTCAGACCTTTTAAACTAGCAGCACGTTCACAACTGGAATGAAAGTAGGCTCATTAGTTTAACATTAACAGATAGTTGACATGCTCCGGTGAAGTGGACCCGTCCAATATTCAGCTTTGCCATCTGTCTTGTAAGTGAGTTGTTCCCACATATTTCCATGTTCTCTGTGACTGCTCCACTTCTCCTGCAGTGCAGTCAGATGCATGTCTATAAACAAGCGGAATATTGTCCTTCCTTTGTTAGTTGACACTGTATAATCTAATTGTCAGTATATTGACTCACTAAATGTTGGCATTGGGTCTAAGCCCAGGCCTAAACATGACAAGGAATGAGTTTATTGTTGTACATGATTGACTTAGCACACTTGAACTATATTTTAATTAATTACGGTGAGGAAAAGTGTAAAGTAAACAGTCTGACAGGCGTCTTCTATTGAATTTAAATCTTTTATAGGTCATATTTTTACTTCCTCACACCACATACTACTTTTTAATGTCATATCACAGATTTACATCCTGGAATAACATTGCTTTCAATCTGCAAACTTACAAAAACAACATCAATTCAAGCCGGCTCAGTCAAGAGTGAGAAGATTGAACATGAAAACATATATCAGCTTTGAATGCCTGTTCTATCTCAAAACTAATTCCTGGTGTGTGATCATACATTCTCTCAGTGTGTGTGTGTGTGTGTGTGGGAGAGCTGGTGGATTTTGTTTACTTTAGAGGAAAGTGAAATGCTGGGGTCGCCTATATTAAAACTGACAGGCCCATTTGGAAGCAATCATCAAATGTGTCATGGAAAAACCGCTATGTCATGGTGCAAGGGACGCAGAGACTCTGCCAGCATCAATATTTTCCTTCAAGGCTGGCAATGGATGTCGTTTTGACTGGGCTTATGTGCATCAAGCTCCTCTCAACAAGTCCACAGGTCGTTTTTCTGAAAGATTACGATAAGTTGAATAATTGTCTCTCCCTTCATGATCCAAAGTGTAACATGATCGACAAGCAGAGACAAAAGAGAGGAAGAGTTTTATCAGTGTCACCTCCTCCAGATAGGAAGTTCAGGTAATTAGCCGCACTCACCTCAAGCGAAGGCCAATATCCTGTTTGAAGAGAGCACTGTTCTGACTCACTGATCCTGACGGCAACACACACATGCCCTCCTAACTTTGGGAGACCACCTTGGCTGGTGTGATGGGCTAAAGGATCTAATCTTGATGCCTGAATGGTTTGCAACCTCCCACCTGAGACATTGTCACATTGATCAATGATTTAAGCCGTAAACATTCCTCAGCTTTGCAGCTTATTCTCAAGCAGCCTTCTCCACTGCAGGGACAAATCTAATCAGACACAGGTTTGACTCTCTGTAGTGAAGCAACTGTGCTATGACATATTTCGCTCTCACCCACCCACACATGATCACAAGGGTCAATTCAGCTGGTATTGTTAGCCAGGTGGAAATGCTACGCTGGTGAGTAGTAGGTTACTAGCCTAAGCAGGGCTAATCTGATTTGTTTCACTGACTGCAGCCCTCTGGCCTCCCCTCCCCTCAGAGGATCAAACGCCTCCCATTAAGGATGTGTGAGGACACACACAGACTGATGATCCATTCACAGGTTCTTAACCTGACACACGTGTGCTGATCCAGTCATCTCTTGTGACGCTGTTGATGTGCACGCTCAAAGGTAAACCTGTGGAGTTTCCCTGTCTCGTTGACACACACAAAAAAAATATGAGAGAAAGACATCTAGAATAAACATGACATAAATGAGTCACCCACAGCATCACCGCAGCAATTAAGTGCAGTTTAAACCAATGAAAATCAAAACCCATGCTCTCGACCTAACCTTGTATAATCCAATTTTTAGTTAACCTCCTCATAGCAGCTGGACTCCCTGTGCACTAACCGCATTGAGGTACTCAGCTCATACACAGTCAGACACCATCATCTCAGAGAACGGGCTCTTGAATAAATGTTGAAAATAACAAAGTGGCCACCTTTAACAGTGGAAAATAATATTTATCCGAGCGACGATTGGTGATACCATCTGTGACACGTTCTGTAAAAGCAGCTCCCATAAACACACCGTGTAAACACTGTGATACTTTTAAATGGGCCAGACACTGGACTACAGAGAGGTCCTCCCTTCTTGCTCTGTAGTGGGGCTGAACTCATCTCCTCCTCAGATGTGCTTCTTCACCTCACACATTTTTCACTCACACGGATATATACTGACTTCACTATGGAAATTCACCACATTTCTCACGTCTCCAGCTTTCACACTGTGATACTTCAACTAGCTCATGATAGGATTTAGATGTTGGTCTTGAAAGCACCACAGCCGCTTATAGATAAGTCATCTTATTACTGACATTGCTGACATTTACTGACTGACTATCATGTTGTGCATTCACTGTTAACCCAAAGTGAATGTGTTTATATTCCTTTATTCATTTTGCTATAGAGTGGTAAATGTGGTGAGGGTGTAGTTTTCCCTGGAAACAGCTTAAATATACCACAAAATATATCTCAGTATATCTTCTCAGCGTCATTGCAATGAGGGAAGAGGTATTTTACGCAAAAGTACCACTACTACATTATAAAAAAGGTTACTTTATTCATTTATTTAAAGTATTAAAGTACTTGGTCTGCCCCTGGGTCTGGTATATGGTTATGAATTAATACTGATGCATCAATGCATAAGCAGCATTTTGCTGTTGCAGCTAGTTTTAACTGCTGCTATGAAAGTTCATCTTTCTTCAAGAAAGGTTAAATTTGGGGCAACTGGACTTGGTTGTAGATCTGTGAGGACGTTGCTATAAACCAAGTTCAGTTGAAGTCGAAGAAAAAAAAATCCACCACTGTATTACGGTAAAGTAGATGACTAAGCATATTTTAAAATATCCCCTGCAGACTTGTTTTATGATTCATAAAAAGACTTTGCTTTGAAGAATAATTTGTGTCTCATCTGTTCAAAACAGTTCATTTACCCTGTTAAAAATATGTATATCTTCACCTTTTCCCTCATTGAAAAGTTCATCTATAAATATGCATATAATATCTTCATAATTTAACTGAAAGTTTAACTTCAGGACACAAGACTTTGCTTTTTCATCATGAAAACTGTTCAGTGTTGATCGAACAGTCATTTCTTACACTTGTCATGCACACCTAGCATTCCTCATAGGATGCTGAATGATCTGTGACCACTTTAAACCCAGGCACATAACTTAAAGTCTGGCAGCATGGATTATTGTGTGATCATGTGATTGAGTGATCTTGCGAGTCCGGCTGCTTCGCAAGGTTATTGCTGGACCACAGTTGGCATTCAAACTTATGTTATGTCACAAAATCATCTCATACGTCCATACAATAAACTCAGTTTGAAAGTGAACACAGCGATAACTTTCTCCCTTCAGTAGATGAATGTGAAAACACCCTTGTAATATTTCTTTACAGTGAAGGACAAACATCCAGATTCACATCCAGAAACACATTTTTGAGTGACAGGGACTTTAAACTGGCTCCACATTGTCTTCACTACTGGAAGCAGAGACATGTAGGAGAACACAAGAGTAGCCCCAGCTGACCCATCACAGCTCTTGCCAAACAATAATGACATTAAAGTAAATGGGATAAAATTTAAAATGGACGGCTGGTAGTTGTAAATCTTTTTAGGAGAGAGTGCACCACAGATTTTAGTAAAGGTAGGGGGGGAAAGGAATGCCCACTAAGCACCTAATCCACCACATTCTTGTTAGCGGTCCGAGTCTGAATTCAGACAGGCTTCAATGCCATGCACTGTGATAGGAGGGGTTGCAAAAGGCTGAGGTAATTGGATTGGAATACGGCATTGAGTGTCAGACAACAAAAGATATCCATCT
Organism: Protonibea diacanthus; assembly: GCA_028641955.1. Classification (NCBI taxonomy): domain Eukaryota; kingdom Metazoa; phylum Chordata; class Actinopteri; family Sciaenidae; genus Protonibea; species Protonibea diacanthus. The sequence continues at coordinate 16,911,169 of CM053989.1, forward strand.
CTCTCATGGCCGTTCAGCTCTTTTGTTGTTGGCTGGAATTTATTTGGTCATTCACTCTACTCTCCCGAGCCCGGCGAGGACAGAAGAACAGGGGTAGGCCACCAGGACTGGTTCAGTCTGGTGGTCTCGTATGCGGGCCAGTGGAGTCACAGTGCCTGTGCAGCCGCTGTGTGAGGATGTGTGAACCACGGATCCCCCAAAGCCTAGGGGTCATTTGTGTGATCATTACCATAATCACATTAAGGCTGCAGGAGATTAGCACCATGGCCTCAGAGGAGAAACCCTGTCTGTGCTCCATGACAACTACAGACCATGCTTATAAGGAACAGTGAACACACTCCTTGGATACCTGTTAGCTGCACGATAGACGGTCAAACTGGCAGTCAAGTGGAAGAGCTGGATAAAGCAAGGACACATCCTTCTTTAGCTTGTCCTTTCAGTAAAATGTAGTTTTTCCAAAAACCGAGACATAAGACATCTATGTTAAAAATGCCAGTTCTTTAACGTGCAAGCACTTTTGCCTACCGCTATTATTCCAACAAGACTATATTTTTAATTGACGTTCAGTAACACCACCCCCACATCCCAACACAAAAGCATCACCTCTGGGCAGGTCATGGGGGCGCAGCAGACGGGGTCCCGTCACATCCCCCCTCAAACCATCCACAATCTCTAGACTCAAATTTGGCTTTTGGCATCAAGGGAGAGAAAAAAAAATCTCCCTAGGGTTAAAAATTTCTCCAATTAACCCTAATTACCCAGAGAGAGCATTTCAATGAGGCCTGTAACCTGAGATGTCTATCAGCTCAGCAACTGAGGCGAGTGGGGAGGAAGCCGTACCTTTCATCTTGAAGTTCAACCACAGGAAATGTGACATCTGAATATTGACAGCAGTGATTTAAGATGCTGGAAATAACACATGGAAGCTTCACTCTTTGAATATAAATACATTTTACCCCAATACTACTTGAGACAAATGCTTCAGGACATTTGGGGCTACCCCTGCAGGAGCTACTGTACACATCTTTGTGTCTGAGGCAGCTTAAGATAAGATAAGCTATTTTCTTTGCTGCTTCAGTAAAAATGTTGAACTAGACCTTGGTTACTTGTACAGAATCTATGGAAAATAGTGAGAAAATTCCATACCTGTCTGCTTATCAGGTACAAACATACAGGTGAGACGTGTGACATCGTCATAAACGGCTATAAAGTGTGATGGTGAAACATTGCATAGTTACTGATTGATACAGTCCTTTCTTTGCAATGCCGCGGTTCCAAACTGTGTTTCCTTCATTGTGACCCGTTGACTGACCTGTGTAATTGGTCCACACAAATCACTAACCACAGGGGCAGAGGGAGTTCCCATCCTCTCATATGAGTGTTTCTGTGTGCAGCTGTATGTGTATGTGTGTGTGTAGTCAGCGATCCAGTTCACAGATTACCTTCTTGCAGAGGTACACCCGGCTGCAATTGCCCTTCGACACCAAAAGGATACTGTGGAAATAATATCTTTCAGCACTCTGCGAGCATATTCCTCTAAATGTGGTGGGCAGAGTTATGTTCACATTATGTTTGGCCATAAACTAGATGATGATTGTTTGAAACAGCCTTTAGATTTAGAGTCATTTGTGACGTGTGACATTCCTCTGGCAGGCATAAAACCTGCAGGTCTGCCACTCTGGGGCACTGTTGTGTGCAGTCCTGATTATTAGCGTTCGCATTAAAGAGTTTATTCAAATTCCAGTAATCAAAGTATTTCTAAATAGCTGACACTGTGCCCAGATTTTTTAGCTACTCTGGAATTCAACGCTCTTTATCCAAGGCTTGCATTACATGAGGAAAGATGTCTGACATACTGTGCATTTAACTAAAATGCTACTGGCCTTGATGCTCATTCGACAATCCACATGATTTAGTGTGTTATCTAATGGCACAAATGTTGAGGACAGTAAAACCAGCTAAACTCGGTGTACCCACCTTTTTAGGCTGAAATAAATCTTTATGAGGTAAAACAATAATATAAATTGTGGTGAGTGCAGTATGCGGCTAATGCAGGATGTAAGAAGATATGGTGAGGTACAACTTCATGCTTGTCTTGACAATATATTTAATTTATGTTTGTGGTTGTGATGATGACTTATGATTAGCAATACGACTGCAGGTCATAGATTATTTCCACTCTTATTTTCCACCACGGCACTGCCAGAGAGTCCTTAAGAGCAATCTTCAGAGTATGATTATCCTCATAATGTGAGAGAGGGGCGGGCTCACCGCGTCCTGCTCATGAATATGGAGTCTCGGGGCTCTGCAGACACTCCCTCTCTGTTGAACTTGTGTATCCAGCTCCAGCTCGGGCCAGCAGTCAGTCAGTCAGTCAGTCAGTCAGCAAACAAGCAGTGGGCTCGGCTGCCGCATGGCCACTGTGTGAAAACTTTATTCTACACAACAAGTGGAAACTGTCGGATAAGCGAAGAAGAGCAGACGCTCGGAGAGGCTGAGGGACATACCAGGAAGAAGAGGTCTTCTATGAATGTGGAACCTGTGCTCCGGCTGATTAAAGTGTTGTTTCCCACTCGTGCATGTTTAAACCAGAGGAGAGCTCTGGTGCCGTGTGTCGGCCAGACGACTAGTACAAACGAGTGGCTACAGCAGGCATGATTTTGAGACGGGGCTCAGTCGTTGTTGCCTTTTTACTCTGCTTTCTCACGAAGGTATGTGGTTGAGGGTCACTCGGTTCAAACTGTTTGATTGTGTCGCTTCACTTTTACATGCAATTATTGCGTTGGCGCTCAACTTTTTTTTTTTTTTTTTTTTTTTGTCCTCCATGTAAAGTTGTTTGTGTTTTTGTTTTTTTTTTCCCAATTGCATTCACTGTTCTGTCTTCAACAGGTGTCAGAGGGATCCGGACAATTCGAGTTGCAAATCTTATCGATGCACAATGTTAACGGAGAGCTGCTGAACGGCATGTGTTGTGATGGCACACGGAACGCGGCGGATAGAAAATGCACACGGGACGAGTGCGATACGTTTTTTAAAGTTTGCCTGAAGGAATACCAGTCCAGAGTTTCTGCTGCAGGGCCCTGCAGCTTCGGAATGGGATCTACGCCTGTCCTCGGAGGGAATACCTTTTCTTTCAAGAGCTCTGTCAGGAATGACAAATCCAGGATAGTTTTGCCCTTCAGTTTTGCCTGGCCGGTGAGTTGGAGTCTTCCAAACCAAAAAAAAAAAAAAAAAAAAAAAAAAGTCTGTTTCCTGAAGCAAAAACACACAAAAAAAGAGATAATGTGTGCAGGGTAATTCTGTGCAATTACTGTCCGTCACTCATTCTCATTTCACAAAAAGTGGATTGAAAGCACAACACACTTTTTTTTTTTTTTTTTTTTAGTGTGAATTGTCTCCTCATTATCTGCGCCAATTAACCAGGTGCAGGTATTTTTCTCCCATCAGGCCTAGACCTGTTTATTCTGTCTAAATAACGTTTAAACGACTTTGAATTAGAACGCCATAAAACCTCCAGTGTCCAGTGGGAAATCTCTAAAGAAAACAGTTAAAACCACCACACAACCATCAGTATGAATAATAATAATAATAAAAAAAAAAACAACATTTCAAGAGAAAAAACATTTTGAAAGTATGTTATCTACTATAAATCAGTGGGAAGCTTCTTTTTACAATGCGTTCATGAAATGTTCCTCATAAACATTATGTCTGGCTTCATCCAACAAATAAAAAGTTGATATGTTAAGTTTGGTGAGCGGCTGCGTTCTCGCTCATTTCCCCTCCTCTGCCCCCCTGGCAGCTGCTCATGTTGTACAGTCCTGTAACTTCAGAGTGAAAACCGACTTTCTGGTTTCCTCAAGTGTCAGCTCTTCTTCATAGAGTAAATAAAAGGGGCCTGGCAGGCCTGTGGGAGTGTTGAAGCTCTTGTGTGAGAGATATGATTTGCCATGCTGGAGCACATTTCGCCCGCGGTGAAAAAAGCAGGACTTGTGTGCACACAGACTGACTGGCCCCACAGCTTGGCCCGCAAACTCCTCCACTGTGCCTGATGGGTGAAAGGCACAGTCCACTGGTATGTGTGTGTCCAATTACATCAAGGCTATTTTTACCTCAATCCTGATGGAAGTTCTTGTTGTAATTTCAAGCATTATGTACCGAGATGGCCTCAAACAGCCCAAATAAGTGAAAGAACTGGAAGATCATGCCTTTCATTTTTATGTGTTACCTGTGGGGCAGACAGATCATTTAGATTTGTGTTTTCTCTATGATCCAATAGCCAGTAAAACAATGTTCTCAGCAGGGTAGCATGCAATTTGATATGTTCTGTAGTTTTTATTTGCTCTCCACTTAGACACTGGCGCCTCACACCTTTTTTTTTTTTTTTTTAAGACAAAGGTTTCTGTTTGTTTTCACTCTATGGCAGCACTAAGTTGGCATGAACGCTCTGAGCTAGATTAGTTTCATCTTACCAGTTGAAAATCATTCCTACTTGAAAACAGCACTTGTTGACGTTGAAATGAAAACCTGGTGCCATTTCAAGTTTGAGGACTCGGATAGCTTTACTCCTTTTCTTTTCCTGACATGTTGATAAAATGTACTCCACATGACCTACATGTGTTGAACTAACAGAGGCTGTTCTTGTCATGTTCTTGGAGGGACGTGGGGAGGGGTTATATTTCCAGTCAAACTTGCAGAAAGCCGAAGCTTTTCCATTGTGCTGTGTGAATGTATCAATTAAGAAAACCTCACGTCAATTAAATCAACCGTATTTGTATTAAAAGACTAGTTTGAGGTACGCAGGCTGAGATTTGGGAAAGAACCACTCGTTAGATTCTCTCATCCTTCACTTCAAGTGTTTTACTTCAGTGCACATTAACAATCGTCAGGTTAGGTATGATATCACTCTTTGTCCTTTTCATCAGTTGATTGGCTGTTGTGGACAGATGGCAGTGTGGTGCAATTGGGTTGTTGGGTACTCCGAGTTCATGAAGCCCCCCCCCCCACCTTCATCCTCTCTTGTGAGCTGCATGAAGTTGGCCTCTTGTCCAGGCCAAGGGCTTTGTTTAAGTCACGCTCGGTTGGACCCCAGGCATTTCATCGCTTTAACCTTGCCACCCACAGTAACTGCTGCACTTAATGAGGCTACACACATGTGCTCAGATCAGGTAGGGCAAGAGCCAGGCGTCCAGCTGAATGCCGTCGGCTGGACATTAGCGCATCGCTGTTGTAGAGCCCTGTATGGATTCACCAATGTCTGCATCGTGCTTTTATCCCACAGAAGTGAGGGCCCTCACAGTGTATCAAGCAGGGACAATGGTGTGCCCTCGTTGACTACAGTGAGGATTACAGAGCATAATAGAGGCAGTGCAGCTGTAATGCCAGCACAGGGCAAGCAACAGGAAGCAGTTGTAGTAGACTCAGCAGTGATGAAGTTGGCTGTGACCTTGCCTCTGTGGCCACCTCAGCATATTTACTCATACTACACCTATACGAGGAAAGTGATTGGGTCGATCCTTTTTAGACTGAGCTTTTACAAGCACTTAATAGCTCACTTGTCAACTAGTTTCTGTCCCGACTAATCTTGTTGATGAGCACCCCAATAACCCTCTAATCTGATTTAAATTTGCCCGTATTCATTATCATAACTTTTTAATCTTGCATGTCCTCTCAGATCTGGAACATGTTCACTGTGATTGATTTGTTGACAGCTCAGAGCTGTCAGAGAACCGGCGTCAGGTAAGTACCATAAGCAGCTAAGCCTTGAGGGCAAATGCTGCTGGCAGTAATGACATGTTTGTTTTATATAGCCTGCTCTGATGTGGCAGTTAAGTGCAAATTACTCAAGTGAAAGGGGAGAAAGAACTGTGTTCTGTTCCTAATTTTTTTTTCTCTCTCTCCCTCTACCTCACCCTGTCCTCTTCTTTGAACAGGGACTTGTGTCAGTTTGACGTTACGTAATGGTCTCACTGCTTATCAGAGTTGTTTCAAGCTGTATGGAAGCATGCCATCAATAGAAAATAAATTTAATTTGGATCACCTGTGCCCTGTTATTGTTTCCCTTAATGGTTAGTGACCCTTGCAAAGGACAGATGATTGGCTGCTTATTTAGTTAAATGCTTGATGTGACTTTCATTCCTGGTCCCGGGTTCATGTTTTGATCTTGTTTGCTTTGCAAGAGAACCAAAATCTGTTTGCCGTGGCTCTTGTTTTACTTGGCAAAAGGTGAAATTCTTTCGTCTGGGTGAGGTTCTGTCATACCCCCGGGCTGATGTACCTTTACAGCATATCTAATGAGCTGTTGATCATATAGCATTGTGTCTCCAGCCCTTGTTGTGATGCAAATCTCTTGGCAAGCATTGCATTTCTTCCCTCAGTCCATCTTTGCAGTCTGACTTTTAGGCTGATTGTGGGAGTTTTCTGGGTTAGGACTAAGCCTGGGTTGTATGGCAAAACAGGGTGTGTTACTTAGCAATCCCAATCATCGGTTAGATCTCAGTTTGATACTATTGAAGTGATTGACTCAGGAAAACTGATACAGAAGGTCAACATCCTTTTGACTGGACTGTTGACATTTCCTCTGTGCTGAGTGTAAACCCTAGGACAGCCTAATCTGTTTCTGCCTTGCCTTTATGTAGACCTTTGGCTCTTTTGCGTGTTACTCCGAGAGACATACCTTTTTTATTTTATTTAGTTTGATTGCCTTGTAATAGCACATCAGATGGCTCCATTTTGAGTGGAGGTCAGCATGAGAGTCCTGTGTGTGTGTGTGTATTGGGGAAAAATTCCCCTACTGAGAGGATTCAGTGGTGTTCTTTGGCAAGTCATTGTGATTCAAACTGGAATGATTTTTATCGCTTATGTTGCTTGTCTGTCGGACAGTGTCTGCTTGGCCAGGAAAGATAAGAAGACATATGGCCACACTTATTGCACTTGGATGTGTGTGTGCGTGCGCGCGCTGTAGTTCAAAGAAGTTGTGAGTCAGCTGGGAGCCTGGGAAAAGTGAACCTGGCAGTGGCAGACGGTTCCAAGCTGATAACCGCTAGGGAGTTATGGAGTGTTAGTGAATGAGGAGTCGGCGGTATCTCACTTTCTGGAAGCAGTTATTTGGTCTGGCACTAAACATCCAATAATGGCAAGGCTTCTTGATGGATCAAGCCACTATGACATTGTAGTTTGATAATATAAAGCCTTAGTAATATCTTCAGCTGTAGTTTACAAGATGTCAAATCACAGAAACTTTGAGACATGTAGGTGAGTAGTAAACATTCTTATCTAAGGCCGCTGTGTTTTTCAATGAACTTTTTATGGTGTGGCTCTTAATCGTGTTTATGTAGTGTTAATACGTGATCAGTCAGTGGTGATGATGATCACAGTGCTGCAGCAGCTTCCATGTTGAGGCAAGTCCAAATCGTGCAAGATTTGGGCGTGTTGTCATGCTCTTATAGCCTTTTAAAGAAATCAGCCAGAAACCCATTAAACTTTGTGCCTGTTGATGACAGCCCACAAAGCGGTTTAATGATTTTTTTTTTTTTTTCCCTTTCTTTTTTCATCCCATCAGTTCTGGACACAATGTGAAGTTTCGTTGTGCAGCAGGTAAAACAGGCTTGTTTATGTTTTCACTTGGCGGGGATCCATAAATCCTCCAGAAGTAACTGCCTGTGAAATGATAATGTTCAAACGTGTTTGGATAGTGTGAGAGGTCACGAGGAGTGACTTAACTTGAGTAAAGTACAAATGACACAAGACGTGACACGAGAAGTTCTTTTTCTCTATTTGCGGCTTCTCATATTAGTCATTGTTGCAACATTAAATTGACATGGTTATGACTAATAATATTTCTGAGACCGATAATTTACTCAGTTCATGTGTGCAGTAATGCTGCATTTGAGTTCCTGTTTTTTTGTTGTTTTTTTTTTGTTTAAGATGAGCTCACCAGGTTTACCGCACTGTGTCAGACTATGTGGGATGTATTTTGGGTGGCGCCAGCCCAAAACAGTATAAGTGGAATTGACATTCAACTGGGAGTGCAGATACTGCAATGATGCATTCAAGAGCAGTTGTGCAGGCGGGAAAAATGACCTCCCCAATGGGAAATTAATGCTAAAGCTCTTTTGCAAAGGTGCTCTACATGCATGAGGTGAACATCAAAGCAATAACATGATACTGCTTAATGCCTGAAGAGAACCCAGTGGACTCTTGTTCTTAGTGTTAATATAACTAGCTGTAGGTTGGGTCGTAGGAGTGGATGATTAGGTATCACATTACCACTGACTCACTTACTCGAGTTCTGTGTTAAGTGATTTCAGCCAATTGTGAGTCAGAATGTACTGTAAAGACCGTGTTGCTGATGAGGCCTGCATTTCAAACAATAGCCGCCCTGATTGCTGTGACATACTGGCAAAGGACGAGACAAATGCCTCCTGGAAAGATGGAAAGTTGAAAGCCTGAAAAAACAAGGTGAAGCTATGAAAAAAAAAAAAGTGCTCAGGAGTGAGTCATGCTCTTATTCTTTGTATGGAAAAGCGAACAGGGGGTTTCCTTCAAGTAGGTTTGTTTACCATGAAGTCATCGCGGCAAAGAGGGCCACAGTGGCGACGCAGAATTTCTGAAATGCCTCCTAGCAGCGCTGCAAGGGGCAAGCATGTGTGTCAATATAACAAGTAGGTGTTTCTAGTGGATGCTCGAGCACTGTAAGTGGATTACACTTTCCTCCCAATCGCATACTTTCTCCCCGAGTCTGTCATGTGCGCTCGCAGACACATTGTTCGTTCCCTCATGACTGCAGCACAGGCCAGTGTGAATGTGTAAGCTGATACTGGTGTGAGCGCTACCGACCCTGAAACGGACAAAGCGTTTTTCGGGAGTGCTGAAATCAAGACAGGCCCTCCGGAGTGTAGCACTCATTCAGTCTCTCTCGTTCTCTCCTTCCATGCCTCGCCATCCGTCACATACACTTCTTTCTTTTTTTTTTGTCTCCCTCTCTCTTTTTTTTTTTCTGCCTGTGCTGCATTTTGCTTAAAAAACAGTATCCTTACGTACTGCAGTACGCATAGCATCCTGAGCCTATGGCACCAGAGGTTTCTAAATTATCATAAAGTCTAAAATCCCATATACATTGCAAAACAGAACAGACTTTGTGCTTTCCCAGAACACTGGAAATCATCCACCGACTTCTCGCCACATTTTATAAACATGTGGAAAAACAGTTTCTAACGAGAGCAAGGTTACTGTGGCTGAGATGAAGACATATTTTAGGCATTTCAGGGTGAGGTATCCTTTTCATTGTGGTATTTTTTTGTTTTGGCTTATACTAGCCAATATTCGACAGTCTTCTGTGCGCAGCCTGTATATCTGGCTCTTTTTTGCCGTATCAGACACCCTCCTGCTGGGTGGGTGTCCGGCTAGACCAGACCCATGTGTCTGTCATCCTAATGTTGCGACGCAGAGACCTCTGCACCGCCGCAAGCTTATCCTCTTTTAATCAGACCAACGGGGACCTTTGTTCTAAGTTAACAGCGAGCAGCTTCTGTACGAGGCCTTGTTGTGAGCCATCTCAATGAGAGGGAGATGAAACTTCATTGGCAAGGCTGGTGAGGTCGTGGGAAACCGGAAAGTTGTTTTTGGGGGGATTTTTTTTAATTGAAAATTCTAAATTTAGGAAGGAAAATATGTTCAAGTGTTTGTTTAGAGATAATGTGCAGGAACCCTGGAACTAGTTAGTTGGTAACTAACAACCAAAAGGATGTGAACTGTTCTTTTTATGAAATATTGATGGTTGAATAGTTTTGTTTGATGATGCAGTGGTCCTGCTCTTGGCTAACACTCATTTTATCTCTGTCTTGTCTTCCTCAGAGGTCCTACACTTTGATAGTGGAGGCAGTGGACTTCAACAACGAAACCAGTGGTGAGTATTTGTCTTTGTCTGGCATCTCCATCTTGCTTCCTCCTCTCTTTTCTGTCCCCCCCCCCCCCTCCCTCCATCTCTTCCTCACGGCAACGTCTGGGAGGAGTCGTGTTGAAGGTCAGGAAAGGAAGTTTATTCTCCCTGAACTCCCTGCCCTCTTCCACATGGTCCACTGGGTGTGCGTGTGTGTCTCTGTTAAGAAAGTGTGTTGACAGGTGCCTGTAAGGCGGGAGAGGAGGACAGGGAAGCGAGGGGGAAGAAGAAGGAAGAAGTGGGGACAGGGCAGACGGTGGAAGGAGGGGGCAGTGCAGACAGAGAGAAGGAAGTGTGGCGAGCTAGAGGAGAGGGGGGAGTACAGAAGGGGGGCCTCGTTGCCCCACTATGAAAATGTTTTCATTTGGCCGATGACTGATGGCAGGTGCTGCCAGCCAGGGTCGGGGTCACACTGTCTCACTGTCACTGAGGCGTGAAACACAGAGTTCATCCGGCCGCCCCAGCTCCGCACTACGACTTGCCCGCAGTCACAATGTGGGGGGGTGAGGCCTCTGAGCTACGCTGCCCCGTAGGTTACCTCGGGCACAGGTGGGCTTCAGACTGAGCATGTGCAGTGGAAGTCTTTTTAATGTGCGCCTCGAAGGCTGCAGGCGTTCTTCCCATGAACGTGGGAAGAACACTGCGGTAACATGCTGAATCTAAATTCTGGTTGCCAGGTTCGGTTTGTGCCGTTAACTATGCTGGGATTCCTGCTGGTCGGCGGTCAGATTGGCGACAGCATGGTGATTCCAGCAGAGGGGAGGGCTTTATCCCATGCCTGTTTATGCAGGTCTGTTCGAGGTCAACAAGGTTTCGGTCTTTTCTGCTGTATTTGCCGCTCCCCAGAGAGCTATTAGGGCATTGGTGTGAAAAGCCCCCTGAATGTACACAGTCAATGCTGGTTAAGCCCCTCTGAGCTCCACCAGGCTAGCTCACAGCTCTAAGAGCTTCAGACTTTGTGACGATCCCGACTGATATTAAATGCCAAACTGATGCCTAATCCAAATTCTAAAACTAAATCTAAAAATCAAGCTTTTCTAGATTGTATGCTCTCTTCTTTTTAGATTAGAAAAAAAGTAAATTTTCTATCAGCGTTTAAGAAAAATATTCTTTTTTTTTTTTTACAGCTTAAAAGTTTTGATTTTCTCCCTTACCATGAATTTGATGCTCGAGCATGACCTTTCTAAGCTTTATAAAGCGTGTTTGATTTATGTTTATCTCCGAGCCGGGCAGCAGGTAGTAAGGATGTGCTACTCCTGACACTGCAGGCCAGCAGTCGGTAGAGAAATGCCACACAGCTGAGCACTGGATTCCAGACCACTGCGAAATGTTACCGGGCACTGTGATTTCAGTGTGCCTGTACCCCTGACCCCCCCCACCCTCCCCCCTATACACACCACAGCACAGTAAATAAATGACAGCGAGCCCCCCTCCCCTCCCCACCCACCCACTACATTGCATTGCATCATACTACACAGAGGAGCGACTCACCCAGCGGTCAGCCACCTCTGCTCATGTGAGTGCAGTAAATAACAGCGGTGACACATTTTTCATTCTCTCCCAGGTGGAAGATTTAGATCTCAAGTAGCGAGTGCTTCGTGCGCGAGTGAATGAGTGGTGTTAATGCGCAGGGCTTGTATGCATGTGTACAGTGTGGTGTCTGGAGATGGGGCCGAGCCTGTTTGCTGACTGCTAGCGTGTTTGCGTTGCGTGTCATCGCAGCCCGTGTCTCCCAGGTCAGTCCTTGCCCGTTTGACAGAGCCGTGACCTCTTCATGTTTGACATGAAAATAAATCTGGTGTATTCTTTTTTTTTTTTTTTTAAAACTCTAAAAGCACAATCACAACATAGGCTGGGCTCCTCATCTGAGGTATAGATAGATGCTTGTAAGTGTGTGAAAACAAGTTGACTCGAGACCTCTTGACTGTTGCTGTTAGTACAAGAATGTATGTGAGAAAGGCAGCCTGGAAAAAGTGCTGATGGCACACTGGCAGGCTTCCCAGCAGTGACTGTGGCATCGGTGTCCTCAACGCTGTAATTTATGGCGGCTGCGGTTCTGTCCTCGCCTGAGCAGATGCAGAGGGCAGCATCTGAGACCAGTAATATCCTCAAGCTGTAAACCTGAGAATCAGAAACCAACCAAGGAGAGTTGGAGAGGGAGCGTGAGAAAAAAAGCAGTTAAGAGTGCTCATTACAGGCAGCCTTTTCCTTTTTTCTGCATTTCCTCCTCGTACTTTTCTTCCTCTCCAGCACACATAGTTGCTTTAATTACATATAATCTGCTATCTAAGAGATCTTCTGCAATTTGTGTCAGAATTCTTGGGGCGTTTTTGGGTTCCCACTGTATGATCACGGAAAACATTGCAACCCCCAGAATGCATAATGTAGGCTGCCGCCTTCCACTTTTCTCTCCCTGCCTTCAACATTTGATTGAACACTAAATTCATGTTGATCTATGTTGTGTCAAAATTGACATTTTAGGTGCAGATGGGAAGTTGATAGAGAAAGCCTCCCATTCCGGCATGATCAACCCCAGCCCGCATTGGCAGAAGCTGACTCACAATGGACCCGTGGCCCAGTTCGAGTACCAGATCCGGGTCAGCTGTGACGAGCACTACTACGGCTTCGGCTGCAACAAGTTTTGTCGGCCAAGGGATGAGTTCTTCGGGCATTACACATGCGACTACAATGGAAACAAGACATGTCTTGAAGGCTGGTCCGGACCTGACTGCAACACAGGTAAGCCCTGATGAAAGGCAGCGTGTAATGATGACATCACTTCGAAATGGAAATACTGATCAACACGGCAGCCCGAGACAGTGGCATTAGTATTTATGACTATGAATGAGTCTTCTAAAGCCAGCAGCCAGACTGTAATTTGTGATTCATGCTGATATGCTGTCTGTTGCGTGGTTTGTACTGAATGGAGGACTTTGTTTCTGCACTCTCCCAGCCTTTTCCGCCTTCTTTACCATTCAAATAGAGCATTTCATTGCCTGTATGACCAGGAATAAACTTTCACCTCCAGGAAATCAGCCTGGGCATTAAACCACTGAATATATGTGTTACTGTTTTATATGGTAGGGCCTGCCTGATTGTTTGTGTTTGACAGCAGTGTTTATTCTCGCTGGCTAAAATGTCAGAGTGGAGTTATTATATTATTTACTTCTATAATTAATATGTGCTAAATAAATGAAGCTAAGTTTGACTCTAGTTGGCAGGCAGTGATTCTTCTTTTTCTTCCTCTTCTAGCTATTTGTCGACAAGGCTGCAGCACTGAACATGGATCATGCAAGGAGCCAGGGGGATGCAAGTAAGTGACAGACGCTGCTCGGTATGATTTATTACTCTGTTATCAATGGATTTACCACATTTTTACTATGTAAAATGTCAAACATGATTTTGTTTAAGTGCCTTTACTTTTTTTTCTGGAGGCTGGTGCCAGAATCAGTCAGATATGTAGGGATTGTGTCCAAGCACCACTTCTGTCATGGCATGGATCTTTCCCCCGTACGTGCCTGGCGTTCTGGCCAAGAGACTATCAGTGCCCGGACTTTAGCGGAGACGCAGGCTGAGCTGCAAATCTCTCGTGGAGCTTTGGACCAGAACTGCCAGTCTGAGGGAAAAGGAGAGGCTCACATGCCAAGACTGCACGTTGGAAATGTAGCCTATGTGTTTCGCTCTAATGAAGCCAGCGTTATCAGTTAAATCATGTGTAACATTCGGATGAGCCTTAAAGTGTATTGTTTGTGTAGCTAATGGCTTCCTAATGCTGTTTATGCACACAGCCAGAGGAAAGGCCAGGCGCAGATGGATATCAGAGCTGGAGCATTGTGTGCAGTAACAGTTGTATCTCATCCTCATCCTGGAGGAGGCCCCGCACTGCCCGACTCTTCCCACAGCTCAGGCATTAGTTGCTTTCTTGGTTGTCTGATTTGGCTGTAAATCAAGCACAGGGACGATCAGGTTTGTTCATTTTGTGCCGCAGCTTTGTTGTTTTTCCCAAGCTTTTGACATCATCAGGTTTCTTGTAAGTGCTTGTGTGGCCACTGGCAGAACAAGAGGTTGAATTGCTTTAGTCCCTGTACAGGTGTGGCTATATTTAAAGCTCTGGGTTTAACTTGTTTCATAAGCACTGTGCCAACAAACTCTCCGAGCAAGCTCTACTACTGTTTGAGTCACTGAGTCCAAGTGAGTTTCCCATCGTTGGGCTGCAGTCTTCAACAACAGCAGTACATAGCAACATCGGCTGCAGGCTACAGCAGCCTCCCTGTCACAGACTTTATGTCAGCAAAGCCACAGCTAATGACGCTCCGTGGGATTTTGTTGAAGCGGTGCAGTTTTAATGACGCCCTCAGCTTTCATTGTTACCAATAGGGTAATAACAGTGCACCTGTGGACCAGGATTGCCACAGTAGAAAATTGGTTTGAAAAACATTAAGTGTGCAGCCATAACATACAAATTCTTTTCATGTTGAGGGTTACAGTCCTTATGTGCGTTAGCAGTGCTCCTCAATGTAATGTCACATTCCCCAGTAATTTGGCTGTGTAATAACTGTAAATGATTAGGGACCATGCTGGGGAATCCTGCTCCGCTTCTCATGGAGGGGATTAGCACACTTTTAAGAATAGCCTCTTTAATCACAGACTGAGGTTTACTTAACCACCGCGTTTATTTTTACAGTCCGTCCGTTTCTTGGAGCTAATCAGCGCGCCGCTCCCCCAGAGGGACACTGTGTTTCCTGTCACTAGGCTCCACAGCGGCAACTGTATCGCCACCTCGCCACCTTTTTTTCACAGAGCGGGCTTATCAGTCAGGCTGGATTGCCGTCTTAATTACGGAGCCCTGGAAGAAAAAGGGCAGCATTATCAGGGTAATTATGGACCTGGACATTTGAGTGGTCAGCAAGCTGTGTTCCCCTCCTCAGCCTGGAGGCACAAGGCATGACTCCTGATTCATGGGAACCAGGATGAGCAACAGTGTGTAACAGCCTAGAGGAGGGCTGAACACTCCTCTCTCTCTCTCTCTCTCTCTTTGCAAGGATGTCACTACTGCCAAGCCACAGGCACAGTGTTGTTAAAGGGAGCGTCTGGCCGCATGCTAATGTTAGCTGTGCTAAAGGTCCCAATGGAACTGTAATTTAGTGTTTTGTTTTGTTTTTTTTCTGTTTGGTAAAATGCTAAATACTCCTCTGTTTCCCTGCCCCCAAGTATTGTTAAAAAGCTGTTGCATAAACACCCTGCTACTTAAGATTCATTTGTGGTCTTTTAAGACGCAGCCCAGTTTGTGAGGGCAAGAATACTGCCTCTTTGTTTGTTTCATTTGCGCAGCTCCATGCTGTATATGCTAAAGTGTAGTTCATTAAGTTCAGATTATCGCTCTATCGCTTGTGAAGGAATTTGGAATAAACAGAAGATTAAGATATTAGCATGTTCAGTTACCACAGGGATTATCTGACCTCGCTGTGATTTTGTGAATATGCCTGAATGTTCTGCATGTGTGTGTGTGCGTGTGTGTGAGTGAGGCTGACCACATGGCTCTCTGTGTGTCTTACAGGTGTCTGTATGGCTGGCAGGGCCAGTACTGTGACAAGTGCATCCCCCACCCTGGCTGTGTACACGGCACCTGCGTCGAGCCGTGGCAGTGCCTGTGCGACACCAACTGGGGCGGCCACCTATGCGATAAAGGTTAATTCCCGTCTCCAGTTTCAGTTGCAGTCGCTGTAGGAGAAGCCCATGTTGTGTGAAAACAAACTAAACCTGTGTGAAACGCTCCCTTTTCCCCAGATCTGAACTACTGTGGCACTCACCAGCCATGCCTGAATGGAGGGACATGCATTAACACAGGACCTGACAAGTACCAGTGTACCTGCGCTGAGGGCTACTCTGGTGCCAACTGTGAGCGTGGTAAGAGTTTGTGATGTTCTGCAAGATAAACTTCTAGTCATGCCAACTTATTGCTAGCGCACTTCAAAGGGCATTCCACCGATTTTACAGATAAAAGTTCAGTTTTACTTGTCACGGGTACTACTCCTGACATCTCAGGGTATCAGATTGAGCTTGAAACTTTCAATTTTTACCAGAAAGGCTGCATTATGAACTGGGGTTGTGGTGTTTTGAAAGATGTGGGTATTAACCAGATGTGGAAGATCTAATAAAAGGCTATCAAGTTGCATTATGGAAAATGCAGGAACCAGTTTTCTTAGAGGTCAGAATATCTTGTGCTCTGCTGCTTTTATATTTTGACCATTCTTTGTTTAATCGGTCCCCCAACTTTATGGAAGTGCAATACTAAATCTGGCTGCCCCTTCAAGACTACTTAAATTGTTTTGGCAAACAAAATGGAGTTTAAATCTCATGGGGTCTCAAACTCCGGCTTGCAGTCATAATGAGTGGGAAGGTTCTGGGCTCGTTGAGCTTACAGACAAAAGGTCAGAGGTGCCTTGAGTTTGTAATCAGAGGAGGTGGTAACTCGGCAATAATCTGTTTCCACTCCAGCGTGAGTGGCCCCCAAGTCAGGTAATCCACCAGTTTGATCTTCGGGGGCCGGTCATCCCTTCGCTCCTCAAGCACTCGAGACAGATGGGTGTGGTGCTAAGGTTCAGCTGCTGCAAACACTTACCATGGAGATGATGGTTTTTCCTCATTAAATCTGAGCCTCGCGGGGTGCTGACAGCTTAACTGCAGAGATGTCAGAAAACCGTGCCCTTCGTAACAGGAGGTCCTCAGACCAGGGGATACGTCAGGCTATTGTAACACACAGCCCCCAGGGTGCATCGCTGCATCCTCTCCCTCCTCCCCGAAGCATACCAAGAGCCGTCCACTGACCACCTCTAACAGCCCAGTTACTCCCAGAGTGAATCATTCATTTTTGATTCATTTGGGGCCCACTCGTCCATAAAAGAGAAACTTCATAGCAGAGGCTCCCCCTCTCCCGCTCGCCCTCCCGCCAGTCTCTCATCTTGTGCCGCCTCTCAGAAGAAGAATGGCGGGGAGTCAGAGGGAAGTCACGGTGCGTTGGTCAGGTCAACTTAGCATGAAAGATGATTTCCTGGTGCTGTGGTCTGCCGGGCGGGTAATGAGAGTGAGATGGGGGGATTTTGAGCGGGTTTTTTGGGGCAGTTGAGGAGGGGATGGGTCAGTGATGGGTGAGGGACGGAGTCAACCCCCTGGGTGTGTTCTGCTGACAGGAGTGTGTGGCTTTCCAGGGAGAATCAGAAGCCGAAATGCATTTTTGTATCTGATTTGTTTTCTGAATAAGAATAAGACAGCAAATGTAGACCACATAATGTCACAGTGAAATACTCTCACAACAGCTGCAGTAGCTGAAAAACACGAACTAAATTAGATCATCAGGTAATCATCCAAGGAGGGTAATGTTCATCCAACATAAATTGTCATAAATTGACAGAAGCAGTATCCAAGGGTGGATTTTTTTTCTCCTCTCTTTAAAATGACTCACAAGGGTGTGTGTGTGACCTGTTTTCAAAAACGTTCTTTCTCATTGCAGCGGAACATGCCTGCCTGTCAAATCCATGCTCTAATGGAGGGAGCTGTTCAGAAACCAGTCAAGGCTACGAATGTCAGTGTGCACCAGGCTGGAGCGGCCCCTCCTGCACTATCAGTAAGATTGCACTCAACCAGCACCCATTCATTGTCGATACGCAGATAAAAAGTCACCCTTAATAACCCGAATTGTTTCCCTCTGCTTAGACGTCGACGACTGCTCTCCGAACCCCTGCAATCACGGAGGAACGTGCCAAGATCTGGTTAACGGCTACAAGTGTCACTGTCCTTCACAGTGGACAGGCAAGACATGTCTGATAGGTGAGCCAGCCGCTCTCTTATGCTCTTTCCACCACTTCACGCCTGTCAACTGCACATGCAAATGCCACAAACCCTTCCCTCTCCCTTCTCTAGATGCCAACGAATGCGAGAGCAAGCCTTGTGTCAATGCCAACTCATGCCGCAACCTGATTGGTGCATACTTCTGCGAGTGCGTCCCTGGTTGGAAGGGGCAGAACTGCGACATCAGTGAGTTGAAGGCTGTCAGCCGCAGCTGTGGATCAGGACACCTGTCCAGCTCCGGCCTGCTTGTTATTTCTTTCTGTGTTCATTCAGCAAAGGCTGAATTGAAGCTGCTATATGAAGGCATAAAGCAAACAGAGCAATGCAGCTTTTTCCTACAGCGTAAGTGAATCTGCTGTATCATTATTAGGCCTGTGTGTGGCCAAGGCTGTGGTGATTAGAGGTGGCTCAAAACAATCCCAGGACTAGTTTCACTTGGCAGCAGTCGAGCAGGAGCAGGATTGCTCAACGCTCTGTGTTGCACTGATTCTGGAGCCACGTTATCCAACTCTCGCAGAGCGCCTTCAAACTCCGACAATGTTTTTAAAGGCCCCTAGCATGGGAAACATAAAGCACTGACTTGTTTTCAAAGACAGACTATTTAGTCAAGCTGTTCAGAATTAATCCTCAGATTTGTCTCCCTGTGCAGATATAAACGACTGCAAGGACCAGTGCCAGAATGGAGGAACTTGCAAGGTACGTGTTAGGTCAAAAACTCTCCAGCTTTATCTCTGGTATGACTGTTTTGTTTGCCAGCTTGTTTGTTTGTTTTATTGTGTCTTTTCCTTGAAGCCCGAGACATTTACAGCGGTTATATAAATAGCTGCTGTAAAGCGTTCTCTCCAAATCGACTGGAATTGTTGTGGAATTCCTCTCTGAAATAAAATCTGAGGGGAGTGGGTTCAGAGGGGTTTCTAAGGGAGGGACACACAAGTTTCTTTACCACACTAGATCGAATTACCATAAACATTATTGTGTTGAGCCCGTGCCAGGAAAATGTGTTGAAATAATTGCGGAGCTCTGATAATGTTCTTCCAAACTTGTCGTACCCCCCCTCTCCTCAGCCCTTGCTCTTCGTCCTATGCTCTGGTTTGACAGTTATTGTTTGGACCCCACCCTGTCAAAGCAGTTAATCAAATTTGTGGTTTGCACGATGTTAACCCTGGTTTCTCTCCATCTCTCTCTCTCTCTCTCTCTCTCTCTCAGGACTTGGTAAATGGCTATCGTTGTGTGTGCCCCCCTGGCTTTGCCGGCGAGCACTGTGAGAGGGACATCGACGAGTGTGCGAGCTCACCGTGTCTGAACGGCGGGCGCTGTCAGGACGAAGTGAACGGCTTCCAGTGCCTGTGTCTGGCTGGCTTTTCAGGAAATCTCTGCCAGGTGAGACACGGCTCCTACCGCTATCAACACAATTAAGCACGCATCCTCCCTGCTATCATTTAGCATCTTAAACCCTAGCCCTCCCCCCCACCCCCCTCACCCCTTTTCTGCCAGCATTGCTGTATCTTTGGGTTCGTTGTAAAGTTTTCCTGCCCCACCCTCCTAAATGGCTGTTGTTCCACAGTCCTCCTTTTTAAAAGGGAGTGCTTTGTTGAAGCTGCTCCTGGCTACAGCGGGATACATTCCTCAGCGCTGAAGCCCAGACTCAGAGGACGGCTCCTATGTCTCTGCCTTGTTTTTCCCCTTCCTCTAAGCGCTGTGCGTGTGTTGTTTCCTGGCACAGCCTGTAGGGAGGATGCTGTGGGTTTTGCTCTGTTTAGTGTAGCAGAAACTATGTCAGCTATCAGGTTCACCGCTCTCTATTCAATACCTTTCTGCCCTAGCTGGATATCGATTACTGCTCTCCCAACCCATGTCAGAATGGTGCATCCTGCTTCAACCTGGCCACCGACTACTACTGCGCTTGCCCCGAAGACTACGAGGGCAAAAACTGCTCCCACCTTAAAGACCACTGTCGCACCACCACGTGTAAAGGTACGTCTCCAGCCCGCAGTAACGAGCACAATCATTTAGCTCATCGACTTTTATTTCCAGAACGTTTCTGTAAGGCGATCTGTGTAGCGTGCTCCAGTAAAATGCTGAATAAGGCAAGGTCTTCACCATTTGCCCGCACTTCTCCCATGAGGGCAATACCTATATTTTAGTTTCATGCAGTGAAGTTTCTTGGCCAAGGTGTGCAGTTTAGAGTGTAGCTCCCTTGATGAATGCCCCCCCTCCGTCTCCTCAGCAAAGCTTTTCCAGTGATTCTCCCCTCCTCTGAGTTCCTTGAAAATCTGGCAAAAGGCTGATAGCACTGTGTGTGTTCTTGGTAATGACTTGGTGGGCTACCTCTTCTTTTTTCCCCCTCAATGAATGTGCACATTTTTCTGTGTGTGTATGTGTGTAATTGAGTGAGTGGACCAACCACGGAGTCAGATACCAGACGGTGAGATTCTTTCTGCTCTTGGCAAGAATTAAGTGATTACAGGGGAGCAAACTCTCCTAACCTGATCAGACAGGGGGAAAGGAAGGGATTTCAGCGTAGAGTGAAAAACATCACTTTGAATTGCTTGTGAAAGCATAACAGCTTATTGCTGTTTCTTTTATCATTCTGTTTCTTTTACCTGATACTGTTTTTCTCAGGGGATGAGAATTTTTTAACCACCTTCTTGGTGTAATTATCTATAATTATCTTTGTTAACCCTCGGCTTAATCGCCCACCAGTGCAAAAGCCATTGATAGGTTCCCAGAGGGTTACTCACTTTGTCTCTCTCTCTCTCTCTCTCTCTTTTGGAACAGACAAGAAAGCAATAAACTTAATTCCCTCTTTATTGCTTGGGAGACACAAGCTGCATTTTAGTGACGTGGAACAAATGTTTGTTCAAACAGGCCTCGCCAGCAGTTTCACCGACTAAACTGTCTGTCTTTCTCGGCAGTGATCGACAGCTGCACTGTCGCCGTGGCATCCAACAGCACACCGGGAGGAGAGCGCTACATTTCGTCGAATGTGTGTGGACCTCACGGCCGGTGCCGGAGCCAGGCCGGGGGCCAGTTCAGCTGCGAGTGCCAGGAGGGCTTCAGAGGCACCTACTGTCACGAGAGTAAGACCAGAGTCCACACGCACAACAAATCATGATACATCATACCGTGCCTCTGAGAAATAAAAGAACGTTCTTAATCTCACATTTTTCTGATCTTTGCAAATTTCAGACATCAATGACTGCGAGAGTAACCCATGCCGCAATGGAGGCACCTGCATCGACAAAGTCAGTGTGTACCAGTGCATCTGCGGCGACGGTTGGGAAGGCGATCACTGCGAGATCAGTGAGTAGTGTCCCGTGACCTTCAGCAAACCCACATTTCCCTCATGGCTTCAGTCCATACTTCAACATGAAATCTGTTTGATGTTTGATGGTTTGTATGAACCACACATAAATCACACTCCCGTCCCGTCAATGTCTCCACCAGACATCGATGACTGCAGCACCAACCCCTGTCATAATGGAGGGACATGTCGAGACCTGGTGACTGATTTCTTCTGCGAGTGCAAGAATGGCTGGAAGGGAAAGACGTGCCACTCCCGTAAGAGCCTTATTTTTGTTTTTTCCACACCCGTGTAGTCTGTCTGTGCAGGCTCATGGTATGTGCTTTATAATTACCCAATGTTCTATACCATATGAGAGTTTTATTTAGACACATGTAAGGGCACACCTTAAATGATCTCAAATGATCCCTGCAGGTGAAAGTCAGTGCGACGAAGCCACGTGCAACAACGGAGGCACCTGCCACGACGAGGGCGACACGTTCCAGTGCAAGTGTTCCCCAGGGTGGGAGGGCACGACATGTAACATAGGTGAGTCACACAGTTGCAGTGTTTTGGTTTAATGTTTCATATTCATTTACACACACGCGCACACACGCTCACAGAGGATTGCTTTGTGGGAGAGCTCCATCTTGTTTCGGATATTAATCAGATCTGTCAGATCTGTGAGGTCCACAAACAGTTTTTATCCCTTCACTCTGTCAACGCTCCCCCCTTTCCCCATCTCCCTCCTTGCCCATTTCTCCCTCTCCCGTGAGTGCTGACAGATATCCGCTTAAAATCCCAGATTGCACTGACAATACACTTCAGAGTCGTGGAATGCAGATTCCCCTTAGAGAAAACGGAAACCCGACCAAAAAAAAAAAAAAGGCCAAACCAACAGCAGTCTCCTGGGACTGTTTAAGGTTTATGAGTGCTGATTTTACTGATGATGAAGTAAAAGAGTAAAAAAAAAAACCTGACAAAACAACACTTTTTTTTTTCTGTCTGTCTTTCTCAGCCAAAAACTCAAGTTGCCTTCCAAACCCGTGTGAGAATGGAGGTACCTGCGTGGTGACTGGGGAGTCGTTTACCTGCGTCTGCAAGGAAGGCTGGGAGGGTCCCACGTGCACCCAGAGTAAGTGTTCTTTAAAGGAGAATGCCGGATGGGATAATGGTGGACAGTTATTGCTCTTAAATGATGATAAACCTCCTGCTACCTAGTGCAGAGGTGAAGTCCTGCATCTGATTAAATCAGACTCTCCCATCCCCTCTTGATCTGTACATTTTTTTTTTTCTTTCTTTCTTTCTTTTTAATCTCTTTCCTCTCTCCCTGGCTGCTGCCGGCCATGAGAGGAGAAAGAGAAGGAGGAGGGAGAAAGGGGCTCAGGAAAGTGGAGACAGATGTTTCACCCCCTCCGCCCTCCTCCTTGTCCAACACACACCCCTCTCTCCCCGCTCGTTGTTGCATTCCTGTCCAAACAGTGACATGTCGGCTTGTTCTACAGCCCGCCTCCATTTCCCTGGCTTCCCTGTACGCATGTACTCCAAAACATAAATTCCCAGACTTTTGTAAGGGAGGGAGAAAACAGCTGGGGTGGGAATCTGGGTGTGGAGGTGTTGTCTGTGGTGCTGGTGGGGTGGGGTGGAAGAGCCGGGAACCTATCTTTTGAGGGTGCGAGCCGACTCGATTGTTTGCTCCATGTTGTTAATAAGGCATGGTAATCAGGCAGTGCTGAGTCCGGGCCCGACCAGCTCAACACGCCTCTGCATACGCAAGTTCAGACGTGCTCTGTTGCTGTCATTTGCACTAAACAGTCATACATAAGAGAGGGAAAAAAAATAAAATAACACACTCACTACTTTCTGTCTCTCTCTCCCTCCCTTTCTTTATTTTTTTTTCTCTTTCAGATACCAACGACTGCAGTCCCCACCCATGGTAAGTGGAAGCCAAACATTTCCTGTAGATTTGGACAGATGTAAACAAGCTGCTCCTCCTGTATCGTAGCTTCTCACCTGCGGGCTTTCTCTCTCTCGCGCCGTGTTTCTGCTGAGAACCAGGCAGCATACACCCATCCCTGTCATTCCTGGGATGCAATCAGCTAAACCTCTTTTGTGAACTCCCAGGCGCGACTCTTATTTAACCACACACCGCTGGAGCTCACTCCCAAACCCATACACACTTGTCCAATAAAAAGAACAAGTCTGATTGCCTTAATTGCCTTTTGAGAAACTGCTATTTTGTGTTGACTGGTGAGAAAAATTCCAGCCAGTGGAGAGTGGAGAGATGTCTGTCTGTGAAACAATCCAGGAGGTATCCTGATGTACAAACTAAAGTCTCACCCCCCCCCCCCTTTTTTTTTTCTGCAGTTACAACAGCGGAACCTGCGTCGACGGGGATAACTGGTACCGCTGCGAGTGCGCCGCAGGCTTCGCTGGTCCAGACTGTCGGATCAGTGAGTATTAACCCTGCCTCCCACTCCTCCCTGATCCCCCGTTAGAGGAGGTCCAGGCCACAGGACCGTCACAGTCGCTCCAAGTTGAAGGTCTAGCCGGGCAATTATCTGTGCATTGGGCTGCAGGCCAGGCCGAGCCATTTTGGTGTCACTCCACCGGGCCTTACTGCTGTCCCAGGGGGAAACCGGCTTAGCAGGCCAACAGCTAATCAGCCATGCTCTCTGACACTGATTACACAGATTGTTTTCCCTCTTAAAGGCTTTCAGATGGCCACATTCTTTCCCATTGCAAACCCTTTGTTCTGCTAAGTCCAGCCTTTAGCTCCTGCATACCTGCTAATGATGCTGCCTTTAATAAAGCTACATGGGGCGAAAACGTCCAGGGCTGATTTAAAGCATGTTTGCTTGTTTTTGATTAACTGGCGTGTGTGTGTGTGTGTGTATGTACTGTTCAAATGACATATGACCTCAGTGAATTTAGCCTAGGAATTAGATTTGTGTGCTGACTTCTTAACCCAATATTTGTGCGCTGTCTGGCTGCGCTCTTTATTCCAAAAGGGGGGCTATTTCTTACCTCTCGCTCTTCTGCTCTGTGACAGATATTAATGAGTGCCAGTCCTCTCCATGTGCCTTTGGCTCCACCTGTGTGGATGAGATCAACGGATATCGCTGCGAGTGTCCACCAGACAGGACCGGTCCTCACTGTCAAGAAGGTATAAGTCTTCACGAGATGATGAAGGTCAAACGCACCTTGCGTGATCACGTTTCTAATACTGTGGTTGTTTTATTTATTTTTTTAACACAGTGACAAGAAAACCGTGCTCTGTTAACGGACACGTCACCCCTGATGGAGTCAAATGGGACGATGACTGCAACACCTGCCACTGTTCCAATGGGAAAGTTGTGTGCACAAAGGTATGTCTAAACAAATGTACTCTGCATCAAAAGTGACGTCAAGGTGAAGTGTTTATGGTAGCTCTGTATACAGCTGTGAAGCACATGATGTCATTGTTTATTAATGGTGGAAGGGCTGTGGAGAATAACCACAGGAAGTGCAGGAAGTGGTAACAGAATCAAAGGTGGTGTCTGCGGCAAATCTTAACCAACTTCAGAGATCCCAGGTAGAGCCACCGTGACCCACAACAACAGACGCACAGGGTGGAGTTGGATTGGGAGTGTCAGATTCCATCCAGAGATGAAGCAGTTTGTTTTTGAAAAGAAACACAATGCCACTGTTAGAAAACTGGTGTCAGTTGCCAGTTCTGAATTTTCCCCAAAGTTCCACTGGGCAAAGATGTGGGGATATACAGCAGAGGCCTGAAGTAGTGCTATCATCCCCGTACAACCACCAGATGAACAATGGGGCCTCACTGATACTGCTCCCCTCAGGAATAAAATGCATCATGAGGTGAAAATGATCCAGGGCTGTAAGGAACAGGCTACCACGTTAAACATACTCTGATATGGGAACAAAATTATGCGGGCTTTACAGTACTTTGGAAAACAGGAGCTTGTATGTTTAATGCAGATTACAGAAGCATATCCTTTGACATGCAGCGGAGCAAAATTAATAATACATACAGAGCCACTATTGTCCTTGACTGGGAAAACCGGTGCCATTGATCATATTTTACTCTAATCTGTTTACAGTGTGTTTAGGGCTGGGTTTAGAATGCTGGTGCTACGGACACATTTCAGTCAGTACTGTGAAACTGTCAACATATTTTAGGCCAGATTTTGGCATTTGACAAATCTCGTGTTTTTTTGTTGTTGTTGTTGTTGTTGTTGTTTTAGCTAAATTCTGATTTAAAATTTAAAAAAAAACTGATCAGTTTCAGACTATTTGTGTAGGCTAAGTTCTTGTGCAGCTGCCTGTAGACATTTGAGAAGTGCTTTTTCATGTTCTTCAAAATATCGAGTTTACAGCCACACTAGCAGCTCTGTGAGAAGGCGATTAGGCACTGCAGTGGTTTGAGCTCAGGGTTAACATTAGTATGCATTAGCATTAACATGCTCACAAGTTCTGCAGGGATTTTGTCATAAATCAAAGTGCTATGAACACAGTTCATGAATTTCTGAAAAATCAGTCCGTCCACTTTATATATGTTTAATTTAAAGGAAAGTCTATGACACTGTTTCAACACGGTTTCTCCTTTCATGTTTCCTCTCCAGATGTCTTGTGGTCCTACGTCATGCCATCTGGGTGCCAAAGGTCGAGGCGGGTGTCCTTCAGGCCAGAGCTGCATCCCTATCAGGGAGGGCCACTGCTTTGTGAAGCCCTGCCTCGGCTTTGGCGAGTGCTGGCGCTCCAACCCTCCCCCGCCTTCCACCAAATGCCACCCCAGCTCCAGTTACCAGGACAACAGCTACGCCAACATCACCTTCACCTTCAACAAGGAGACCATGCCTCGAGTGAGTTACCTAGGCATCAGCAGGGGAGAGATTGAATTAAAGGGTTTTGGGGTCATTTTTCATGCCTCTCCGCTACCACCACTCTTAAATGAATGGGAGCAGCTAACTGTGAAAGATCAGGTTACCAGAAGTGCTCAACCATCTCTCCTTGGCAAAAGGATTTCTGGTCTAAGACTCTTGAACACTTTAGTAACGTATCTAAATGTGATCTAGTAAGAAAAAAAAAATGTGGGACCGTTTCTCTGTTTTCTCCCTGTTTTTTGTTGACTGCATCCAAGCTTTGGTGTTCTTGAGAATCAAGCATTCACGGCTTTGCGACTCATGCCAATCCCCTCTTAACCCGACCACATTGCAAGATTAATTTCAGGATCATATGGATTTGAGTTGAACAGGACCACTGGCGACTCTGTCACCACATAGGATCATCACTCGCCAGTTCCCTAACAAGCATGACAGCAGATAGTGACAAGCATATGAGCCTGTGGTCTTTAATCTAAATGAGGTGGATCCCGACCAGATAGCTTGTTGAACCAACTGCCAATACAGGCCTAGCTCTTCCTTTTTGTTTTTTTTTGGGGGGGGGGTTCTTGATTGCCCTCTATTTTTCCATGCGCATTAACATTTGCTTCATTTCTTCTTTGTGTTCAGAGCTTGACTGTGGAGGATGTGTGTAAGCAGCTGAGGCGCTTGTACGT
Organism: Protonibea diacanthus; assembly: GCA_028641955.1. Taxonomy (NCBI): domain Eukaryota; kingdom Metazoa; phylum Chordata; class Actinopteri; family Sciaenidae; genus Protonibea; species Protonibea diacanthus. The sequence goes on from CM053989.1 coordinate 16,937,797, forward strand.
AGTGAAGAATTTCTCCTTGGAGCATTCTGTGTCCATAACCTGTGACCCCTCGTTCTCAGCCAGCAACGGGATCCACGTCTGCATCGTAAGTACCTCCTCCCAGTCCCAGACTGCCATATGTTTGTCTGCCTGTATTAGTGCATACTCAAGAAAAATCCCCTTTGATTTATAGCCTGTGGGGTGCATTCTTAACAGCATTAAGATGATTAAGATGTGTTTTAATGGGATACGTGGTGGATTTAGATTTGGTTGTTTTGTGTCGTCAGTTTACCACAAGTAAACCCGATCGTTGGCAGACAAGCTAGAATTTAAACCTAAACCAACAGATTTCTTTCTTCTCATCATTGTAGTCGACCGAGGACCACCGCTTGGACCGGAGCCCCATTAAAGAGATCACAGACAGGATAATCGACCTAGTTAGCAAACGGAATGGGAACAATACCATCATCACCTCCATCGTGGAGGTGCGCGTGCCAAGCCCCAGCAAAACTGGTATGAACCGCCTCCAATCTCTGGTTGTTGCCTGTGAAAGACTTGCACACACTTGCATGTCATGTGTAGAAATGGGTGGGAGGATTTTTTTTTTTTTTCTTGCTTTTTTTTTTTTTTTTTTCTTTGAAAAGACCTGATGAGATAGAGCCAAGCCCAGAATATGACAGCAATGCAGAACACCAAAGGAAAACATGCGTCTCTGAAAAATAATTCCTTACCTCCCACATAACTCAGGCCTCCCAGGTCTGCCATCTCATGGCAGTTGTAATGGAGCTTAAAAAGAATCTAGCCAAAATTTCAGTTGGAAAAAATCGAGCTGCTTGGCTACGTGGCTTTAGATTGGCTCGCACTGTGACTAGTAAGACTCCTGCATGTGTCCACCATTCATCAACGCAGTGACAGCAGACTGCCGCCACGGCCAAATAGAAACAGCCTCCTCCCTGTTCAGGGCTCAGAGGTCAGGTTGCACTGGCAAAAGCATGCTAATGATTTAGCAGCCTTGATGCAGTACTATACTAAAACCTTTTGTGTATTGTTTAACCGGGACTTTATTCTTACACATCTTTTTGACTTGCATTCATCCTCTTTTCTTCCATCAGACTACCTAGTGCCACTCCTCAGCTCCATGTTCATCGTCATCTGGGTCCTCGTGCTGGTCTCCATTTTGCTGTGGTGCATGCGCCGCCGGCGGAAACAGAGCAACCACAACGGGACATCGGCCGCCGGCTCAGAGGACAACACGACCAACAACGTGCGGGAGCAGCTCAACCAGATCAAGAACCCTATAGAGAAGCACGTGGGCCTCACGGTGGCCATCAAAGACTACGAAAACAAGAACTCCATCATTGCCAAAATAAGGACAAATCATCCCGAGGGGGATGAGGACGACAAGGAGAGGCACTTACAGAAGGGCCGCTTTGCCAAACAGCCAGCATACACACTGGTGGAGAGGGACGAGAAGACGCCCATCTCCAATCCCAACCCCACATCCAAAAATCCTAATTGGACTAATAAACAGGACAACAGAGACTTGGAGACAGCAAACAGCATAAACAGGATGGACTACATTGTATAGCAGACAGCTGTGTTGCTGCGCAACCAAGCCTTATGCCTTCACACCCCGGTGGTGGGTGAAACGGGGGAGCTTTGGCATGTGTAGTTAGTAAACTGTCGTGTCAGTCGTGACCCCACAGTATTTTCAGATATTCCCCGTGTTAATTTAAGTTTTGACAAGCTGGCTTACACTGGCAGTGACAGTTGCTTTGGTTGGCTGGAAACACAAGGCACTGGTATACATTTCACTGTAGAACTAGTTGCAAAAGTGTCCTCCTCTGCATTTCAGTCACCCCCTCCCCCCCACCTTTTTTTTAAATTTGACTTAGTGGACACATGGAAGGGGCTCCTGGTGTAATTGTTGTACAATGACTAAAAAACTACCCGACATGTTCAACACTAGAGCTAATGACTTTTAGTATGTGTTTGGATTCTTTCTAGTTCCCTTTGGAGAAAGTGCCTTTTCAGCTTTAGACTTCAGCAACTGTCAAATGAGAGAAAAAAAAAAAAAAAAAGATCAACTTTATTATTTATTTTTATTTTTGGGAGGTGGGGCGGGGGGAATGGGAGGGAAGGGTTCAATGTCAGCAGTTGCTGCCAATATGAAGAATTTATGTGTCGATTTAGAACATGTAGATATGTACATTTTTTTTATTAATCATTGTGTATATTTGATTTATTAACTTAATAATCAAGAGCCTTAAGATATCATTCCTTTTTATTTATATGTTCTGTCTAGTTTGAAGGTTTTGATAGCTGTGGAAGCCTACCATTTCTTTCAATGACTTTAATTTTTTTTTTTTTTTTTTTCAACGCATTCTATCAAAGCCAAATTTCAAATAAGACAAAGGATGGGCACTTTTTCGCCTGAAAGAAATACTCTCTCTTTTGTTTTTCCACACATTTGACATTTCATTATTTGTTGCCAGGACCTTGATTGAAGGCAAGTGAGGTTAGGACAACAAAAGATCACGGCTGCTGCAAGGGACGGACATGGTGGCAGACATATTGCTTGCCACTAATGGATTAATACTTAAGGGAACAAAAAAAAAAATCCTTCAGCAGCTTCAGTTTAACCCATTGACACATTTCAAAAGGCTGTCACAATTCACCAACTTGCAAGGCAAGTCTCTTCAATATGACACGCCAGAATTCCCATCTGCTTTAGTCAGCGTAATATCATAAGCTAGACCATGAGTACTTGAACAGTAGGGGGGCAATGGGAACACTGTAGAATCAGACGAAATACACTGCCTTGCTCGGCAAGTATCTGCTTTGTTTCTGTGCACATTTGTTTCTTTTTAAAAAAAAAAAAATGAGGCTCTTAAAAGACAAACATGTTTTATCTCATTTGTTAACCCTTTGAGATCATGGCAACATTTTGTCCTATTTTTGACTTTGTGTTATGAACTTGAGAATTATGTGTTGATCTGGCAATATATTTTTGAAAGTCATATTTATTAAATATTTTGTATGAAAAGAGAATTAAAGTTGTCTTTGTTCTGGAGAGCGAGTTAAGAGTCTGTCTGTGATGCATCAAGCCAAACATGTCAGAGCATATGAACGCTTTCTCATGCAGCTGGCGTGGGAGCTGCAGCTGGAGAGACATCATAGACTTGAGCAAGGTCTCTGTCCAAATGTGTTTACAGCTAATTATGTTGTAGCAAGCCATCCTCGCATTAAGTCAATCCTAAAGACAAAAATACCCTCGCTCCTCATGATCCTCAGACAATGTTGTCCTTGTTGGTCTTGTTTAAGTAGCAGTCTTAACTTAAAGCTTTCAAACTAGGCCTGGGAAACCCACTTTGTAGAGTTGGACTGATTTTTGAGACTCACCCCTCTGTGGGATCTGTTTAAAAGAATTAAAGCCAAGATAAGAGATTATCAACACCTCTTGAGAATTACTTTAAACATACTGGGACTTAAAAACAGGTCAGTTTCACTAATCCACCATACTGTCTCGCTCTCGATAAGGAGAGAGTTGGCTTCTGCTCGTACTCTCAGGTTGCACCCCTGATACAGAGAATGAGAACAAGGAAGCACCGGTTTATTAACATCACTTTTGTTGGACAAACTTTCCCTGTCAAATTGCCACAAGCAGCAGCCAGTCTGGACTGTGTGTGAGCACAACAATGTGCAGAGACCTACATGTTATTCCATGCTGGCTGCTTATTATCAGTCTATTCGCATATTTCCACAAAGACGCAAAGATTTTTTTTCCCCTCCGGGAAAAACAAATTTATTTATATCATAAAAAATCTTGCATTCATGCAACATCATGTGGAATATCTTGGGCTGTACATGGGGGTATGAGTGACTGTTGGCCCTTGGTTGCCCCATGTTCTCTCTGGTCCAGTTGAGTGATATGACCAGCCCTGTTGAGTGCTGGGGTGACGACAGCAGCTACATTTTAACCTGTACCAGACACTGTAGACATCCAACTATTCCCAAATAAAACCACGAATATTTCAATACTGCTTATACACCCACACAGATTTGGTTCAAGTTCAATATAAGAGCTGCATAATACCCTAAAATATAAAGATACATTTCAGGTGCTTAGCAACTAAGTATTGAGCAAATTGTATATGAATGAAATCTAACTACAACAGTACATTTTTGAGAATGGGGTGATGAAATAAATCTGGAAACAGCAATCAATCACACCAGAGCTTCAGCGGGGAAACTGGACAGTTTTCAGACACATAGGAGCCAGTATTTCAGACTGAAAGCCATGACGTACTGCATGGCTCCTGCCTGTCTGAAATCCTCAATCTTTAACACAAAACCAAATCTAAACTCCAATTAAAGGTTTTTGACTTTCATTTGCGAGCCTCTCTTGACCACCACTACTTATGGGTGGAGGCAAAGTCTGTTTCAAGTATTTGACAAAGCGTAACTCAAACGCTCATGTATCAATTGCCATAATATGTTCAGTATTTGATCTGTGTGTGTGTGCCCTGTATGTACAGCACATGTGAAAAGAATAGATATCGTAGTAAAATGTGACTCGTGTACAAAAGCATGTCATCTGAGGAGACTGCATGGGGTAAACATGTAGCCTGACACACTATCATCTCTATCTCTGTGGCGTCAAGCATCTTTACTGTAGCTTGTCTCTCCCCCTCAGGACCTCTTCAGTCGCCGTAATCTAGAGGTTCTGGGCACATTTTCACTCCCCTCCTCTCCGAGTGTGGATCTGGAACTAATAGAGGAGCCTGAGGATGCAGGCTTGACAGATAGGCCCCTCAGACTTGCGGCCAGCCTGTTTTGGTTTGTCTGTGCCGTGTTATTGCTTGTGAGGGGGAGCCTCTGGGCCCGTTTCCCTAGAGTAAGCAGCTCTACTTCCAGTGTGGTTTTCTTGCACTCGGAGACTGGGAAAGCCTTGGACTCTGCCTTGGCTTCAACTGGAGGAAGGGGCGGCAGAGGAAGAGGGTCATGCTTGGATGTTTGTGTGGAGCACTCGGTGGAGTGAGTTTGCATTGTGTCTGGAGGTCTTCCAAGGCACGTCCTCTTGGCCCTCTGTGGGAGAGGGTCTTCCCCTACATCGCTTGACTTGCACCTCTTGCTCTTGCTGGTCTCCTGACTGATTTCATGTTGGCAGAAAACTACTGAGGCTCCATTTGGGTTGATACTGTCTGGAGGACTTTTCTCAGTCTGCAGCTCCAAGGTCAGGCCACGCTTTCGAGTAGTCACACTGTGAGCCATGGCTTCATTTAAGGCACTGGGGAAAGGGACCTTGTGGTCTGCCTCTGGGAGGGCCTTCTGTCCCAAGTTGGACACAGTCTCTTTTGGGCTTGATTCCAACTCTCCACCTCTAAGTTCCCCTGTTTGGTTTTTGGGACAGGCTCTCTGTTCAATCTGCTGCTCCCCTGTACTGGAATCGTAGCCTTCTCGCCAGACACTTGCTTGTTTGGCTCTGAAAAAGTTAAAAGGATAAGAGGATGTGAAGAGATACTTGAGTGTCCTTTCTGACTGGTGGGGTTGGAAAGTTATACATTAGATCATACTTACATCTTTTGAAGCACAGTCTTCTTTGTTTTTGTGGGGCTGTGTAAAGGCTCTTGGGTTTCTCCCACTCTGGAAAAATATTCCGATCTGCTTTGTTCGCTCAGCTCAGTCTAGAGAGGACAAACAGGATCGGTGTAAACAAAAAATATTATTCCTGGCATCCTCTGGAAAGGTTTGGCTCCACAGTAGACTGCTGTCATCATCTGGCATCGCCAGAAATTAAAAAACATTTGCTAAACTGCTGTAACAATGATGATATAATAAATAAAAAAACAATCCAATGTGATAAACAAATAAGGATTCTGTAAATGTATCATCTTCTGATTCTCTTGAATTCAAAATAGTGTTGTCGCCTGCCTCTTTGATCTATGATACAGCACAAGAGGAATGATTTCTATAATGCCTTTAGAGACACTTACTAACACCACAGCTGGCACAAAAAAAATTAGTCTCCCACTTAATACTGTCTAAAGCAACCACCTCAAAGGCTCCAGAAAGCAATCACTGGCTTGTCATAGTGTGACGTGTGTTTCATAGTCTGAGGCTTGGAGTGACGCTTGTAGCCTGAGGCAGAATTATTAAACGGTGAAACCATGTTGACAAGTTAAAACACTGATTAAAGAGCGAGCTTTAATATGATAATGGAGCAAGGCAGAGGAAAAATACAGCTGAGGCATGTGAATGGAAAAAAGCAAGAATGGGGTAAAAGGACAGAAGATAAGATAAAACAAGTTTTTGGAAGTTGCCTCATGGTTTGTAGAAGCACTTTCACTGGTTTGAAAGCACTCTGTCTTTACTCTCAATAATTATCATTGTCTAAATGATCATGTACTAATACGTATATTGATACATTCATCAGACCTTTAGTCCACATACCAACTCTACACTGCAGCTTCTCTAAAAAGCACATTCTTAGTTGGCTAAAATGTTGAACTATGGGTTGAAAGTTCAATATCCCCACATACTAAAAAGGATCCTCTGAGGCAGAACAAGGAACGGGCCAAAGATTGGATCTCACCAACATGTGCCCTCAACAGGCCACTAATGAAGGTTAATCACAGGTCTTTTCCTTGGCTGACCTCAAACAGACTCTGGATTTATGAGAGAACAGGAGACGCTGGTGGTAAATTGAGCAGAACTTTAGGGTTGAGAGCCTGTCAGTTTATTATAAATTAATTGCATCAAGAAAGTTGTTGGAGAATATCAGTCGCGGTTCAGAGATTGAGCTGAAATATACTTGCTTAACCAGAATAAGCAGCATAAAAGTGAAGAACTTCATCATTTGAGTAACACGCTTTAAACTAACAAGACTGAGGGTCTATGGTGATGCTAATAGCTCTATGATGCTGTGCAAAGCAGCGCTTTGAGGACAAATTAAAATTCTGGATGATGGGACAAAATTTTAAATTAAAAGTTAAAGGATCACCAAAGTTATTACAATTCATCCTGAGGGGAGCATGAATGTGTGTCGGTTTCATGGCTATCCCATAGTTGTCTAGACATTTGATTCTAAAGGGCAAATGTTGACCTCATGGTGGTGATAGAGAAGAAGTCGCATATAACAAAAATCAGTAAGATCTATCCTCTGGGAGCCATGAATTTATTAGATATTGAGATATCTCACTGATAAATGAACAATCTGACCTGCTGGTGACACTAGGTGAAAGGTCATGGGTTCACTAAAGTTATTAGGATCCATCCTCTGGCCATCATGAATGTCTGTATCAAATTAAATGGCAATCCATCCATAAGCTATTAAGATATTTCAGTCTGGACCAAAGTGGTGGGTTGACTGCCTGACAAACCAACATTACCATCCATAGAGACACGCTGCTACTATGGCTTCAAACACTCTATAGACTATTCCAGTGGGAAAATCTTTGAAAATTCGAGTTTGTGGCCGCTATGTTTATTTAATATCAACCATTTTTCAGCTCATTACTATTCCATAAACTAGTTGGTAAAATGATCAATGTGCACTTTAGTATGGGAAAAGCCAATGTGGTAAGCTCTGGCATCCACCAGTTGCTGTGAACACAGACAAAGAAATCATTAATGTCCTCAACCACATGTCATGATACCAGTGACAACATATGACCCGAGACACAAGGGGGAAGAAGTAATTGTCCCAAGCTGTAAGGGCAAGCTGGGGCATTGTGGCTTCGCATTGGGTGTTGAGACCCAGCAACTGCACTCTGGTCTGTGGTGTGGTGGATGGAATAAAGAGGCCAGACAGAAGGAGGAGAGTGAACAAGGAGGCTGGGCAACAGGGAAGTAGGCGGAGATGACAAGAAACAAGGGACAAGATACTACAGAGTGAATATGGAGAAAGAGAGAGAGCGTTTAGAGGGGAGTACAACAAAAGAAGAGGCACCCCCCAGTGTAATATTGCCTGACCTCAACAGTCTCTCCAGCATGCCCACAAACGCAAGAATCCTCACACAGGAAGCTCTCCACAGGCTGCCCTTTGTGTAGAGATGGAGTCATGCTAGAGTGTGGGCAGTTGTTCAGTCTTTACACTCTCTCATAACCAGCACTACAGCTTGCCTTGGATTTGGATTTGGGACAGTGACACATACAAACTTGCATTTGCCTACGCACTCACACACCCACCCCAACAACAACAATACTGAGAAAGATGTGGGTGCCATCATTTGCATTGTAATGCCTTGATATGTATTCTCATCTGTTTAATATGAATAAATGCTGTTTGAAAATGAACTTGAAAGAAAAAACAACAAGAAGCCAATGGGAGGTTCTCTGGGAAAGTTTAGTGCCTTTCTGTTCCTGTCGGCACAACTTCAAAAGAGCAAGAGAGACGGACAGTGAAAGGACAGATTGATGAAAAGGAAGAAGCATGAAGAGAGGAAGAGGTTGGATATAGATAGCAAGCAGAAGCAGAAAGATAGATAGTAAGTTGTACAGAGAGAGAGAGTTGGTGCATGAATTATTATCAGCAGGGGTCCAGGGGTTGGACATTCTGTATATAGCAACTGGAGAAGAAAGTAGAGGGATTAAAGATAGACCGGGGGAGAGGGAGAAAGAGGCAGACAGAGAGAAAGGAATGAGAATGAGTGCATGAACAACATTATCACAAGCTATGTGGATAAAAAAGCTATATAAAGTCAGTACACACAGTCAGTATTTTGTGGGAACCGAGGTGGCATAATCTTGTACGGAATGATGCAAACTCCGAAGAGCTGGAGAGCGTCCCAAGAAACAGGAGGGAGAGATGGTGGTAAATAAGAACCTCTACCGCCGCCACCACCTCTCCCTCAGCAACAAGGTTTTAACCACCCCCTCGCCGCCAGACAGTCTGTTCGCCCCCACACAATGCTCCAAAACACTTCTAGTGATGCAACATGTAAAACAGACCAACAGTGCCCTCCCTGGCCCTGGAGCCTCCAGAACAATATGGCTCCACCACGGGAGCTGCAACACGACAGCACATCTGGATGTCAGATTATAGAGATAAGCCTGGCAAAAGGGCAAGGAGAGCAGAGAGAATGAATCATTTGGTTTTAAAGGATACCAGTACAGATTCTCGTAGCCTGGAAACAACTTCAAAAGGATAACCAACTACAGGCTCCATAAAATACTGGGAATGAACAGTTTCTCCTCTGCCATCTAAGATAAGGTAGAAACACAGATAGCGAGATTATGTTGGTTATCTTTTAATGCAGCTGCACTTGAAAGTAACGCACTGATAGAGTCAAATAGTTTGTGTGTAGCCTAAAATACTCCACTGCTGCATAGGATGTCAAAACCTAAAAGACAAGTTCTTATTTAGTATCATACTATGTTGACATACAGCAGAGGTTCACTGGATATATAATCTACATAAATGCCCATGGTCATTCATGTGTACGATTCAATTCTTCTGGGTAAAAACTCAAATTTCAGGAACCAAGAATAACAGGCTTTTTTGCAGCTTGATGACCATGCATTTTTCAGTTTATCCAATGGGTTTTGCAAGGACTTTGCAAGGCCAAAGAGGTCATGGAGACATTGTAAACTTTAGTTGAAGTTGAAACATGAAAATTACCAAAGAAAAAAAAAAACACAAGATGACGAATCAGAAAACAGGCCAGCGTGGAAAGCTCTGATCAACCATCAACTCATATTTGCTTGTGATCTGCCACAGTGGAAGCCAGATTGTTTGTTCTCGGGTAACTCTGCCTTTGTACCTCACCTAACACACAAAACCAGTGAGATGTCATCCTTTAAAGCCCGTTATTCATTCATCTGTCTCAAAATAATGACTTATACCACTTGAAACGCTTGAATTCTAAAAATGGCCTTATTCTTTCCACTGGAAAGCCTTTGTACAGCTTTGTGATGGCACAACTAAGTATACAAAATCCTTAAACTGGCACCAAGAAACAACAGCACTATTTAACTGTCAGGGCAGAAATACCTCCTGCAGAGATGTTCGTGAAACTAGTCCACAAATTCCACCCCCTCCCCTCCACCCACCCTACTCCCACAGAGGAAACATGCCCTGTTTGTCTAAGCTCACCACATCTTCCCTGCAACAAAGTCAACAAACATGCATGGGCACATACTTGTCTAAAATAGAGGACAGTTCTTATCCCTGAACAATGCCAAAGGTTTTTGGATCCACCCATGTCTATGGATTAAGACAAGCTGTTAACTGTTTGGACACTTTGTGCAAATCAATGAAAGCAGCTTTAGACATAATGGAATGAAGGGACTCGATCATGTGGTGTTATAAGAACATAGCCATGTATTTGGCCTTGGTGGAGAGGAGATCAGCAGACACTGGACACTTGGGAAAGCACTGCTGCTAGCTGTTGCGAGCTGTGAAGAACAGAGGCGCGCTGAGGTCATGAGTAAACACACAGGCCCGTCCAGAGCTCAGAAGAGGGGGGGACTGGAAACACATCTGCTCTGCCTTTGATCCAAACTTCTGCGGCCCAGCACGCCACTCACCTCAGCTGCCCACTCTGTGCCTGACTAGAAAACAACAGCCACAATCCTAAACACTAGCTCTTCCTTCCCATGCTGCCCTCCTCACTGTTGGTGCTGACTCATAATAGGAGCAACTTTTTATGGAGGAACCTGAATTTTCTTCAAATGTCAAGGAAAAAAATGACATTGTCTAAGAGATTCCTTTTGTTTTATTCCCACGGTTTCATGCTAACATACTTGGCCCTTCCCCTGCAGAGCAACAGTCAGTTCTAGGGTTCTAGGTTGTAAAAGAACAAGTTTGTCAGGTGTCAGGCGTATACATCAGACATTTGTCTCTTAAAAGATCAAATATCAGATAGTTAAGGTGCCCCCCACATATGTGGTGGAAGTCAGGATTAATTTTAAGCAACACCTCCAGACATGACAGTTATGACTGTCAAAAAGCATTTATCTGATGGTTGAACAGGATCCGAAATCCCCTCCCCCATTAGTTTCCAATGGCGAAATCGAAGGTAATGAGGTAATGAGGTTTGTACAAACAGGGTTTGAACTTTCTCTTAACCTTTGTTTCTCTTTTTCATTGTTATCCATTTGTCATTAGAAATTGTAAACTATATCTTTCATTTTTCCTGTGTACAACTTGTGTAACACTATGAATGCAGGTACTGGGGTCTTTTCACTCCAACATGGTTGGACAGCATATCATACAAAATGGTTTGTTTTGAACATAACCCCCATCTTAAAAATGCAATTAAATTAGCTTGAATCTGTTTTAAGGTGTAGCTAACCATTACACCTACATTAACTCGTTCTTGTGAACATGTAAGCAAGTTAGCAAGTACAATATTCCCTCGACTTTTAGCACTGTTCTTATCTCCACCTGCTGCAGAAAACATCTGGTTTATTTGCTACTAGATGCTCCAATATGTTCACCGGCTAGTCACTAAATTTGTCTGTCTGTTGTTTGGTGCTGGGCAGGTAGTGTACAGTGGGCTTATCAGAGCTATGTGCTGAAACCAAATGCCTGCTGCGGCTGGAAACCAAAACTGTAAACTAAAGCTGTAAGACCAAATCATTGTGCTGAAAGACACAGCGTAGACCAACACTGTGTAAACTTGATGGGAACTGAAGAGTTGGATGATATTTCTCTGTTGATTTGTCACTATGACCAATTCCTTCTGCTTTACTCTGTCATTTGATCCATTGTGAAATGTATTAATGCAACAAATTTAATTACGTTGGTCTGTATTGCTGCACAAAACATCTAAAAACTGTAGCCTGAGTACTCAGTACTAAACTAATTGGCATTCTAGTCCCTTCTACACTACTGGAAATGACTAAATCTCACCATCTCCTTTTCTAACTGAACCACAGCTGAAAATATGACTAATAAGGCTACACAGTATGCAGGAGGCATACAGCATGTTCAAGTGTGGGAGAGAAACATTGGCTTTCACAGGACAAAAGGCCAACCATGATGTCACCCTCGTTCCTTCACAACATAACCCCCTGACCCTGTGAGAAGTGCTAATTTGATGAGTCTACATTTCCACTGCGGTTAAGGATTTTTGTTCCGCAAGTCACACAAACTGAATCCTAACAACAAACCCGAAACCTCCCTAAATACAGAGAAACGTGGCATTTTTTGGGACTAGGAGGCTCGTGCTGTCAAGAGTTGTGGGATAAAAGACCCCTTATTAAACATATGAACAACTTTGACATTAAAATTATTTTTAGACAGCAACATTATTATACTTTACATCAGTTGTGACTCAAGGCATGAATGTTTTAATTTCGATTTTTGACTTTCTTGGAAAAACTTCCTTGAAGTCACTCCCTTTCTGACAATTGAGAATGGAGCGAAGGACATAAACAAATAATTGTTTTTGTCATGTGAAAAACTTTAGCCTTGCTGTCTGGTATCTTTCCCTTACAAACCACGTTCGAGGTTGGGCTAGTGAGAGCTCCACCACAAGACTCCCACCCTCCAATTCCCTCTGCTTGTACTGTATGAGCCCAGAGAACCACATCCTGAGCAGAGGAACGCAATCGACAGCAATGCCTCCTTGAACTGGAAAATTGGTTACACAATCTGAACTTTTCACTGACGACTGTGTTGCTCCACTAAAAATATTACAATCACTGCTTTCATTGGAAGCCAAACTGTGGAGAGTGCAGAGACATTTCAAAGGGAAACAATAGCAAAAACCCCATAGAAAAACAGCAGGCCACTGATCACGGGATGTGATGGGAGAGATGTCTGTCCTTGATGTGAGTGCCAAGGTGAGAGGCTCCACCACCATTTCCCAGAATACTCTGGGGAGGTTGGGATCAAATGAGAACTGGCCAAAGGATAGTTGTCTGTAATATGAATGGACAAAAAAGAACTACAGTAGTAGGTCTTATGACATGGGTAAGAGTACTACATAATATACTTAACATGGAGTCTCAGAGGGAAAATACCCACTGAACACAACTTTATTTGAGTGCAATAAATCAAGGCACATGACATTTAACTGCAGACAATCACATTAACCGAATTCTCCCTTAAAAACCCCAAACAATGTACGTGGGATGCAATGATGAGAAGTGTTGTTGTAGTTCTTGTAAACCATGAATGATGTGCTGTATAATGGTGATTGTGTTATATTAGGTGTTTACTAGATGTTGGAAAAAATCAATATTGATGAATATTCTTCTGACAATGTCAACATTGACTACATAGCCACAATGAGCTTGGAAAAAATATTTGAAACAATTTTGTTTTTTGCTGTTTTCTGCCACATTTTTCCAAAACAGATATTGAGTGTGTGGAAATTCTGGATGTATCTAGACTTTCTCAAGAGCTAAAATATACAAAATTAGTTTTGGCTGTATTTTTGACTACCCATTAATGTTGAGGTTTACAACATTCCCATGTTTGAGTTTGACAAAAAAGAACTCACAGCTGGGGTGAATCGGCAGAAAGTGGTGACTCTGCAGCTTTTGGACCCCAGAGCTCTCCACCCAACCCCCTGTCACCCTCTCTTTCCCCCTCACTTGGTCCCTGAAAAGCACTGGCAGGTTAAGAGCCTGCACCCACCCCCGATCTGTCATGTAAAGAAAATCAGCATATATAAAGTGAGAGCACAATTTGGCAACACATCCCTATAATAACACACAGACCCATGAAGGACTTTTGCCAGGCGACTGGAAGAGGAAATAGAGGAGTATAAACAGCACTCACCGCGGCCAGGCTCGGGTTTCCATGGTGTGCTGAGGCATCCTTTGGACAGCTCACACACACAACATAGCGTTCAGGAAATACACGCAAATCTGAAGGCAGGCCGAGAAACAACACAGACCATGCTAGTTAATAACGTGGGCTCACCTCTAATTATGAGTCAAAGTCAGACAGAGGGAATTGTGGTGGAGGTTTGAATTTACATCTACAAACACCAAGTATTTACTATCCCTCAGACCTAGGAGAAAATGGCAGTTTGCAGATAATTGCTGAGCTTTATGAGCCGCGTAAGCAGCATGAAATATTAGAAAATTTTATGTTAACAATGGCCCCTGGGAGCAATATGACTGTTTCATCAGCTTCAAAGGCAAAGGCCATTTACAAAAACAATACTATTAAAACTATTACATCATGAAAATAAATCTAACTGACCTCAACACATCATCTCGACTGGACAGCCAAGCTGGACAACATCTCGCCTTTTACATAGCTTCTTATATGTAAGAACGTGCACAGCAATGAAGTACAAAATTTGTACTCTGTTGTTACTCTGTCTTTTGCATTGTCATGCATCTCATGACAACATACTTAAAGAAATATATTGATATAGTAGAAAATACTGATGAAGAATGACTGAACAGCAGTAGGCTAAATATTACAATTCATCATGCATTTTCAATCCCGTTAGCGTACCACCCTCTGTTCAAAGGTTTTACAGTGGTGTTGTATTTAGTCCGTTTAAAAGCTCATATTCCTCCTCCGTGGCCTTTTTTAAAAACATTGGTTTTGCTTCAGTTGTGTGGATTTGTGGTTTATAAAGACAGCCAATGCACACACTGTTGTTAAGCAGGCGCAGAATTTGCATATATCACACTAAGGTTGACTACGTCTGTCGGTGGGTGGGTTTGGATGTTGACCGATTTCTCAACTACTACTTATTACATTACCATGAAACTTGTTCTTTGCCTTTGAAGATGAATTCCCAGGCCACTATCAGGCCAAAATGTTCATTTGTACACTTAATGAGACATTCATATTTAACATAAATATTGCAATGAAATTTATTGATCAAATTCATGCTTTCTAGATGATGAACTCTTTTTATTTTGGATATTTTGCAAGCTTTTGTGTTGAGACACTGCAGCCAAGTCAAAATCTGAAGTTTAAACAAATTCTATCAAATAATCTAACTGATAGATTACCATGAAAATTGCTGAATGATCCCATAGCTGTTTCTGGAATACCGACCTCAGGACACTGTAAATAAACTCCAATAGAAAAACAGTCTTCATATCTTCCTTTCAATAGTTTTGTGTTGTGGGTTGAAATAAAAGTAATCAAATCAGAAAATACCACTGTATTCGGATTCATCAATTATGCTGACAAAATCATTTTTTTAGCCTCACGGTCCTCCTAATAAAACTTAAAACTTGCCATTTTGCAATGTATAACTAGCTATCTAGTTATAGCTATCTGTTACATGGCTAATTGAATTTTTTACAGAAACTCTATGTACAGCTAACTCAGTGGACTGAATTACACAACCTTTGACCCAGGGAGACTGGGTCTAATTTGATGTGTAACGGACCTGCTGAGAGAAGCAGTCATCTCAGACTGCAGCAGGTCAGCGCTGCCTTAACATCCAGAGCCCTCGGGAGCAGATATTAACTTTACTGACAGGAAGAGAGCCATGTTGGTCCCATGAAAAGGTGGCCAAGGGTCACAGGCATTAGATGGGCCATGGAGATAGACTCTCACTGCCCTCCATAGACAGCCCTACAGTCTCTCTTTCTCCCACTCTCAGTAGCCTCTCAAGGGAACCACTTAATGGCTGCCTGGTCTCAACAACACCCTGAGCAGGTAGGGACAGGACATAAAACCAAGTGAGGGGGAGAAAAATCAACATGCAAACCACAGATGACTTGCTGCTTCTGTGGGAAATTTGGCCGAGGATGTCCGTCATTGAGATGTGTATTTCTGATTCATTTAACTGGGAATTGATTCATTGAAAATGTACACGTACCCCCATAGTGCTGCTTGGCAATACATCTGAGGTTGATGTGCCGCTTCAGAAAATTGGCGACCAGGTTAAAGTTTTTCCCTAAAAAAAAAAAAAAAAACAAAACAGAAAAATACAGTGAACAGTTAAAAAAAAAGGAAAGAGCAGATAGACACCTCAGCAAAATCACTGTACATGTGACACCATTTACAGTGTTTGAAAGCAGCCATTACTGACACCTATGGGCAACTTTTGGATGGGACTTTCAAATCAAATCATTTTGTGGGTCATGCATGTATTCTTCAGTGAGAAGAAAAGCTTAATCGAAGGATAAACTATGAACATTTCTGATGCAATATAAAGCCCTTTATATGATGAGTTCCATAACTGGGACTACTTTAATCACACACTGTAGAAGCAGGTTAAATTAGGACTTGAAGTGAATAAATAATTAGAGATGAAATTTGGAGGAACACAGCGGCTCTACTTCATTAACACAAAGAAATACAATGCTCATACCTACACATTACTGTACTGTTGTCTCTATATCGCTCAAAATAAGTAGATACATCCTATTAATTAAAGGCCTGCATACTACAAAACCAGCTAACTCGTTTACAGAGAGAGAAACTATTCTTCCTGTTTTAATTTAACTGACCTCCCAGTTTGGCACAAGCAGAGAAACCATGGCCCGGGCCTCTGCTCTATTTGTCATGGAATGTTTGTCATGGTATGTAAGATGTGCTGGGCAGAAACAGTGGCCTGTTGCCTAATCTGGTAGGAATTTGTTGACTTAAAGCATGGGTCTGGCTAACACGCTATCCAGTTGTTCTTTGTAAACAGGACAACAGTGCTGGGAAGCTGACAGAGCCTGCTCACCCTCCTATTGGTACCATTTTCCTTTTCTTGACTTTAAAATTATAACCTGCTTGACTTCACCCATCACCTCTCTATCATTTCTTATTCTTGTCTAGCATTCTCATATTACTGCTGTCGTGTGAAAACCTTGTTAACTGCTAACTAAGGGGATTTTAGCATTCTAACTCCAATTTTAGGATTACATGTCCTCCATAGTTTGAGAAAAATCCTGACCTCTTGCACTCGAGGCTCTTTCAGAACTCCCTGGATAATGTCAAATATGCACTGTCATCAAGTTAAAATGTTTCTTTTTTTCTTTTGTTTGTTTCTAAAAAGCTGACATTCTGGAAAAGGGGAGGTTTTCACCCGTCGGCACTGTCAGTCACTCATCAATAAAACTTGGAAACGTTGCCTCTAAACGATGACCTACAAATATGTTCCATGCTGTGTTAGCACGAACAAACAACACACAGAGAAGACGGCACGTTAACAGCACTGGCCCACACACGTGTGATCAGGCCTTTGTGAATATCATCCTTTCTCTGCTGGCTGATGTCATCGCAGCACTACTTGGAAGTATCTAATTATTGTCTTCAAAAAGAAGCAGCCTTGTGATTCTTTAGATAATGACATGCAATTACAGAGACAGTTTGCCACAAAACTGCCACAGGTATACGCTCAAGTCCACTGACCAGTGATTAATGGCACCGCCTCTGCTGTCTTTTTTTCTCTGTGCTTGCAGCTGAATTAGCAGCCAGGGTCACTACTTTAGTAAACACTATTGATACTTGCAAAAATATACAAAATATATAATACTAGTGAAAAGTTTCAACACACCTTCTGGTTTAATAATTTTTCTTTTAACACATCAAAACTATGAGAGAATGCCAAGAGTGTGCAAAGCTGTCATCAAAGCGTTAGGTGGCTATTTTGAAGGAATTAACATATAAAACATTTTTCCATAATTCTATATGTGTTATTTCATAGTTTTAGTGTCTTCAGTGTTAATCTAAACAACACAGAAAGTAATACAAATAGACAAAAACCACTGAATGAAAGGTGTGTCCAAACTTTTGACTGCTGCTGTACTAAAATGAATAGAGGAATAAATGAATTTAAATTCGGTCAGATCTCTTTCAAACAAACTAAGCTCAGTCTGTCATCGACGAATAAAATCTTAACAATCAAAAGTGAAGTGCAGCACAGTCTGTTACTATGATACCAAGCAATTACCATCAATATTTTTTTTGAAGCTAACAGTGTAAATGTTACCTGGGTGACAGGTTAAAACACTTGTCAGTTTAGCACCTATGGGAATGCTTTTGAACCACAAAAGCTATTAAGTAGATTTAGAAATTTAGCCCACAGCAGAATTCCCGTCAGACGACCCAGTCAAGATTTGTGAAAATACATTAAAACCTCTCCGAGACGGAACAAAAACAAATCTCTAATCTGCACAAAAAAAGGATTAATGAGAGATAAGCATTAATTTGTGTGAGCAAACATGAAATGACAATGCTTGACTCATAATGTCAGTAGATACCATTATAGTCTACAGCCTTATTCACATTTTAGTTTCAGAGCAGTTATTCGTGTTCCCAAATTCCATGATAATATTACGAATGTGTAAATCTGTATTTATGATAGGATTTATTAACGTGGTATTTTCCAAGATCCTTCAGGCTGTACGCTCTCAGAAAGAAGCTCATCTTACCAGCTTTCCTGTTTTTTCCTTCTTTCCTATTATTTGTAATTCTAGCCATCTAATTATGACTGATTTATATATCACCAGTAGTGCTCCAGGAGCTTCAGATTGGGAATCTTTACTATGCATTAGAGGGGCAGTGTGACAGCTTTAAGTGAATGATTAAGGCATTTATAGGAAAATCAATTTATATTTTGTTTTGTCTGTAGGTACAATGATAATGACACATTTTTATTCCCTAGATAGGGCCTTTTGAGTTTTTGTGCGTTTCATGGCCACCGTGGTAAAGTCATATCTTCAACAATGGAAACACATGTTGGATTGGTCAGGTTGTTGACATACAACAATAAAAATGTATCACCACCAAAACCCTTATACACTACATTGTACAACATCTAGCTGAATCAGGATGTTAATGTCAGATTTACATAGAGTACCCCTATCACTGAATTGTTGACAGACAGACAGACAGACAGACAGACAGACAGACAGACAGACAGACAGACAGACAGACAGACAGACAGACAGACAGACAGACAGACAGACAGACAGACAGACAGACAGACAGACAGACAGACAGACAGACAGACAGACAGACAGACAGACAGATAGATAGATAGATAGATAGATAGATAGATAGATAGATAGATAGATAGATAGATAGATAGATAGATAGATAGATAGATCCCAAAGGGAAATTGCATTAATACACTGCATGGTATGTTGAGCATGTTTGCACTTGCAATAGCAGCATTCCTTTACTGTAAAAAAAAAACAAAACAAAACAAATATTCTGTTATTCTTTAAATAGCAAAGCAGTGATGATCCATCGCTCATTCTGGACTACTCTGGTCTACCCAGAGAGGAATGCAGATCTGTATCACTGTTTTGTTTTCTCTGCCCATTCTGGGTCAAAGAGGGCCAAGGAAGCAAGCATCTTTCATTGCACATTCATGGCTTCCAATGTTTTTAAAAGCTTTTGATTTAGTTCGTTACACTCTTTAGCCTCATGTCTAGCTCTACAACTATTCTCATTTTTTCCCTTGTGGATTGAGCTTGCCAATTCCCAGGACAAGTTTGACAGGGACGTCTGGACACAGAGTTGGGAACCAGTGCAACGCCATGGCCCGAGACATCAGCTGTTGCTCCAACTTTATAACGTCCTGCACAGCACAGAGTTGCTCTTGGCCCTCTGCCCGGGTTCTCTCGTGCTAAGCTTACATTCATGTTTCTCTCTCACAAACAGTTTGCTAGTGCCTCCTCTGGGAATGAGTGGCCCCTTTCTGTGGCAACTGTGGCCCACAGTGGTGCAATACCCAAATCTGTACAGAAGAGACTTTAAAGGGTTTCATTTGTACTTCCTACGAGAGAAGATGGTCTTGCTTAATTGTTTTGAAACCCAATGCACAACAATATTATGACAGGTCAAATCAAACAGTAAACAAGCCAGCATGCCATGTTTTCAAAAATGTGGTAGATAATATCGTAACCGCTTGTATGAAGAGTCGTCTACCATCTTGTAACATACCGCAGGACAACTGCAGAAAAAAAGACACACAGATTCAGGGCTGGTGCCAAGGCTAGAATACTGTACTTATGAGATACACACACACACACACACACACACACACACACACACACACACACACACATATCCCTGCAGCTTTCACCGCTTCCTGGGAAAACAATGAGAGGAAAGAAAAGTCAACAAACCAAAAGACATCCAGAGTGACTAGGACTGTAAAATGGAACAGACAGGGGTGAAAAGCATTCAGACCAGGGTCAAAGGTAAGCCCCCATGGAACAGACTTCATTAACTTCAGTCATATCCTGAGGAGATCATTAAAACAGCCATAGCCTACTTTTTCTCACCATCCACATTCCTGGCAGCCTATGCAGTTGTGACTCCTTCAGGAATCCATGGCAGGTCCGGGCCATACATTAGGCTGACCACAGTGGGTCCAGGACCTTTAACCTCTCAGTGCATCTACATGCACCTGGTTTTCTGCAGATTTCTTCAGCATAATGTCAGGAAGAAAACAGGTTTCTATAATCAGGGTAAATTAAACACAGCAAGACTTTTGCTGAAGGTAACCAGTTTCTGGGCGATGTTCATGCTGAGCTGGGTTTCTAACAGATGTGCACGATGGTACTTCCGACACATAAGGAAAGTATCATCGCGGCAACAGGGCCAACAGATGGAAGGAAAGATTATAGCTGTTGTGATGTATACTTGTATGCAAAACAGCTCAATCTAAGCTCTGACCAAAATTAAAACGGAATAGATCTAAATAAGGCCGTTTCCATAGATGATTTTAAAATGTTTCGTGCTTCTCAGTTAGTTAGCACAAAAGACACTCAAGGCTGCAGTACACCTAAATTATGCTCCTTCAAAAACATGGCACTGAGAAGGACGGGAATGCAATTACCCACTAGCTGCATGTAAACGCAGATTTTACAGTAACCTAGTTATTGCAATGCATGTAAAGACCGATTTCCCGCCGTAACTTGATTTCTCCCATAAACCATGTTTCTAGTGTGCATGTAAATGTAGTGACTGTATGTCAGGAGAACTGCAATTCCCACGCAACCCTTTTATGAACAGGAGTTGAATCAGCAGGACAGTCAGACATCAGTGCCTGAGAATCCTGTTCTCTTGACATCTCTGCTTTGATGTGGACCCCCTCCCTCTGTCCTCAAGTGTGGGTGGAGAGATGGGGCTTAGAGCGAGAGAGAGGGGTGGAGTGGTGAAGGATGAGAGAGCATGAGGAAGTTACCCATATGTAAGTGGGGGCTTTCCTGGAAGGACATCACTCTCTGTGTGTAACTGTAACTACGGCCGTAGCAGAGCACTGTGCCTTATCATCCTGCACAACGTCCACCTGAAACAATATTTGCACATGAGTGTTCAATTTAACATTTGGGTGACCCCTTCATCGCAGTTACAAAATACGCCGCAGCATGGTAGCTCAGGCCAACCCATAATGCAGCATGTGACTAAAGTGGTGGGGAGCATTTTGGAGCACAGAACAATTATCAAGGCAAAAAAATCGAGTTCTCAGAAACATTATCTGATGAGGGAAATGCAGTCACAATACAAAATGTCATATTAAATCATCATTATATCTTAATTAGCCTAAGAGGCCACAAATCTCTCAAATCGCTGCCACTGTTTGTATTAAAAGAGTATTCACAGTGAGGACGATGCAAACTGCTTATTTTGCATTAAGTTCCTCTGGATTAATGTTGTGCAGAGCAGTTTGTGGACTTGAGCTATGCACTGTGTTGGCCTTTTGAAACTCAGATTAAGGTCTCATTGGCTGCCTCTGCTTGCTGGGTCTTCTGCAAATATGCTAGCCTGTGTTTATAGATACAAACAGATGAACCATGTCACACATGGCAAGTCGATCTAGGCTTTGCCACTGGTCAATGATAACATTCCATGTAACACACTAACTGTAGGCAAAAAAAATGCCTGGAAAGCAGTACTGTCTACAATTAAACAGTGTTGTTGTCGTTACTGTCGTTGTAGGCTGGCCTTCCTGAGAACACAGGGCAAATTTGGCACGAAGCTTCAATGACATCTGTCCGCAGGAAAAACCACAGAGCTCATAAAAGCCACAGGAAGACTCTCAAACACCGGGCTTTACCATATCAGAACCCTGCCTAACATGATGTGTTTAAATTGACTTTGTTCTGAATTTTAAACATTTAAAAAATTAAAAATATATTAAAAATATTTAAATGATGTAACACACTGACCAAATGCAACATAAATACCTGGAAATCATTAATATCTACAATAAACTGTGCTACGGTTGTTGAGGCTGTCTTAGGCTGGTCTTTCCTGACAACACAGGGCCAGTTTGGCACACAGCTACAATGACATCTGTCCACAGGAAAAACCAAAGAACTCATAAGAGCCATATGCCCACTTCTTTCAAAGCAAAGCACAGAGCAGAGAAAAACAACGACATCCTCTGAAATGTTTCAGAAATTCCTAAAACAAGGCATTCTGGCCAGGCTGAACACTTAGCATGAGTTCAAGAGAGTATGTGCCATCTCCCAGACCAGATTGTGGTAAAGGGGAACAGTCACATGAATGTGATCCGTGCTCAGGCTCAGGCTCAGGCTCTAATTATATGGGAAAAGAGTGTGGTGTGACAGCTATGGCGGGGATTGTGGTTGTGTCCTAAGAGACTGCAGCTGACCCTGCGGAGAAGGAGAAGGAGAGAAAGTGAGAAAACATAAAGAGACAACATGAGAAGAGCAGAGATGAGCAGACACGGAGGACACAGGAGAGGAGAGCAAAGAGGGCATAAATGTAAAAGAAAGAATGAAAGTGTGGGTATGTGAGCAATAATAGGGAGGGGTGGGGGGGTTAACAGTGGAGTCAGACTGTCCTATACGTTGCTGCTGAGTAAGGCCGGGGGCTTTCACAAAGGATTTAAAGAGCCACAGCAACACCACAAAGCACCAGGAGGAAGGGGGTTGCCCAGCAGGGGCCACGGGAGGGAGGGCAAGTGGGGAGTGGGGCAGGCTGGCTGGAGTGGCTACTCTGATCAGGATCCATTTCCAGCCTGGGCCTTGGAATTCCTTTGTTCCTGTCACAGGTCTCCGTTTCCCCCTTGCCTTAATCCCAGACTGCCTCACGCCCAGTAACACAGAGCAGTGCAGGTAACTCTGCCACAGGCATGCCTCTCTATTTACAGACCAGTCCCCACATAGCAGTCACTCACATAAATAGTCATAGCTGTGGTAGCACTGAGAAGAAACACAGTGGGTTAATACAGGTTGTCTCAAGAAAAATGCTTCTGTCTTCAGAAAAGTGTCACAGTAAGAGGCTGAAAGGTAGGCATGTATTTATTCTCCCAACACACATATAACGATTTATATTTTTGTACACAGAAAGTCTGACTGAACCGTTTTTTGCAACGGTTTAAGCCTGAGGCTGTAGGCCTTCAAAGAGAAGCCAAACAAAACTAGATCTATGACAGGGCTTTGTCCTGCCATCTCCCTTTCAGTCTCTACACATCCTCTGCATTCTTCATTGGGAGGGAGATGGTCATTCGTAAACACATTCTCCAACCGCAAAGCTATCCAGCAACACTTGTGCCTTTCCCGCAATGGCCATGGCCAGGCTGCCTTAAGCCCCCTTCATAGGGCTGCCAAGAGGAGTCAGTGGTACACTGTGCAGCACTCGCAAAGCCCTCTCCCACGGCTATTAGTGACCATTCATCTGGGGAGCCTGGGAAAATGCCTCTCCAGCCTGCCGTGGCCATGGGGAAACAGGCTGGCAGGTGTTCACTCCCCCTAAGCCCTGGCACCTGTGCAGGGAGAGGAAGAAGGAACCAGCTCTGCCATGGGCTAAAACAGACTCTAGGTACCACTTTGCCACGGCTCCTCTAACTCTTCTGACTGGTAGGAAGACTCTGAAACACTGAGCTAAACCATACCCGAGCTGTGCCTCGTGGAGAGATCAATGTGGCTGTATCAATACTAATAGTAGGCGTACGACATCTGGTAATGTGCTTTGGCAGTTTGAAATGGCATGTTAACTAAATCCGTGTAAAATGGGCCTTCTCAGTTTACACTCGACGCATACACACAAATATACACCATTACGGAGTATGGCATCAATATCCCCTTGAGTTAAACAATGCTAGACCGAGAGCAAATGAAAATCAAGATAGCACACAATCAGCACTTTAAGTAAACAAAATCTAATCTATGAAAAAAGTTAAGTGTATTAGCAACGTCTGGCAAACAAACCTGAGGCCAGTCTTTGCCGCATGTTATGCCGTCAAACAGGGCCGTGTCTGAAATGAACGGGTTTTCTGCAAAACAGTGGCATCTTCACGAAGGCAACTGTGACACTCCTGCTGTCACAGAGCACAACCACAAGTTCCCTTACTCGAATATCATATCAAATGACAAAAATGTAGTCCTCAAAGCACAGAGAACCCATTATCCACTCATTTTCAATCTGTAATTACTCTGAGAAATGTGGGTGTGTTCAACACGGTCTACCAGGGAGAATGCAAGAGGCCTCTCCCAAGCTCCCCTTCCCTGGGCTTCTAAAGTCTAGCATGTCCATTCTGCTTGTCCAGAGCCAAAATGTTTGGTGGGAAAAGTTCCCCCTGTTCATCTCTCTAAAAACATAAAATAAATCACATCACTATGAGCTAATCATGTCTCAAGTAGCCATGATAAAAAAAAAATGAGAGGAGGAAGGGGGGGGGTGACAGTTGGAAATTGGCCTCTGCAGCTGAGATTGAAAGAAATGGCTTGGATTTATGTTGGCAGAAGACACGGGATAAGCCCCTCTCTGACATGTTCACTAGGCGCTATACACACACATATGCACCCAACACAGCGTATGTACATAAATACAATAGCCCATAGAGATAACTCCGATACAAACACTTTCACTGAAGGGCCTTGGAATGTTAAAAGCTGTTGATGGCTCATTTGAAGTGCCAACAGCTGAGGCTGTTAGGCTGTTCTTACTGCTGTCTGTTGGCGGAAGCCCCTGTGATTTCACACTGGCACCAGCTCAAACACCACCTCATACAAGACCCACAATCCCCCTCCCATACCATCCCACACATAGCACCGCACTCCATCCGCCTATTCTTGGCCCCGACATCAGTGCTACCCCCGCCTGACACCTTTCTCTATATGCAACAACATGCACGTGTTCCAGCACATACACATGTCTCACTCCAGGATATCCAGCTTAATTCTGCTCTGAAATAACACAGTGCTGCACACAGACAGACAGAGGTCTTCTGCTGAAACAGATACGCGCCAAAAAACCAGCTTCCACTCCCTGCTTCGGACAGTCTGAAAGTCCTGTGAGGATTAGCAGGTTAGCGTTTGACCTGCTTGCAGAATAAACGACCCCTATACTTAATACCCACCCTGAGGTTTACTGGGCTTCCCTCCCTAAGCCTATAGTCTGTCCTCCCCTTTTTATGGCTCCTGCCTGCCTGCTTACTTCTCACAGTCACAGTCTCCACCTTTATGGCTCTGCCACCTCCCTCACATGGGACAACGAAAAGACCAAGAATGTCATTACACTCACTTAAGACCTTTAATAGGACTAGAGCACATGAACTATGCAGGCCTGTTTTAGGCGCTATACCTTTTCATGTTCCGTGGAGGGGGAAATTCTCCGATATGGTATGGAGTCATGTTTCACTGGTTACGTTCTTTCTGGCAAGGCTACAGGGAGCTTAATCATTTTTACATGCATATTTCACTGCTGAAATACTGATAGTCCCCTTGTTCAAGCAGTCACAAAAGTGCGTGTGTGTGTGTGTGTGTGTGTGGAGCCTCAGTCTGCAATCTCCATCATTAGAGATGTCTGTCTCTCCTCAGTCTGTCATGGGCAATATGAGACAAGCTTTTCAGTAACTTTACACTGTCAGCCTGTTCACACCTAGCCCAGAGGGAGGATATATCTCTCCAACACACTGTCGCTCCTTCTGATTCTCACTGGTCCTGACTTATATGAGCACCTGTGTGCCATGCATGCACACATACACGCACCCCGTGTGCCTGCTTATAAGGGCTACATTTATTAAGAGAAAAGTTGAATAACATGCGTATACGAAAACAAATGCACACCTGAAACATGACGCTGTAGTGGATGTGAAGACTTAAGTGGAGGGGAGTCGCGTGAGAGGCAGAGTTGCAGCCATAGGAGAAACTTTATGAGGCCGACTGCCCTCTAATCTCACAGTCAGGCCTGCCCTGCTGAGTGAGCCCAGTTTAACTGCCCTTAACTGCTACCTGTGACAAACCTGTTTGCCTCACAACACATAACTGGGGGTTCCTCTGAAGCTGAACTTACAGTGCTTTAAAGGCATGTGTGTGGGTGGCTGGAGGAATGTACTCGTATTAGAAAAATAGGGGTGAACTGAACTGGCTTATTCACGTTGGCACACAATTTATTGACTTTTCTCTCTGTGTGTATATGGTTGCATGTGTCATGTTTTAGTGTCATCCAGTGCCAACACACCATTAAACAAAACGGTAACAAACATACAGCTGTTTTAATGAACTTACAGTTCAAGCCAAGATAAACACTGCAACACAATATGAAAGCTCCTATCAGCTCTTGCCTTTAGGTCACACCCTGGGCGTAGAGAGCCACCATGCCCCAACTAGTTCTGTTGTCTTTCCTCCCACATTAGCCTCAAAAAGGTAGTATGTAATACTCTTTAGACTGTTTTGAAACTCTTTTCCCATCCTCCTCAGAGATCAGTGGCCCACTTCCATGCACGCAGCCATATCCCTGCAGAGAGGTTCAAGTGGATACATAATGGTTTTGAGTTCATAGCACAGAGTTGACAATAGACACACCTAAGACAAGCAAAGGGAAGGGAAGACACAGATGATTGCATACCAGAGGAATGCAGTCATCTATAACTTGTACTACTAAACATATAATTATATTTAGTAGCTATTAAATATATATATTAAAGTGATGCAATGTTATGCAGAATAATGGATCAAAATGCAATAAAACAAGACATTGTATCATAATAAATACTGGACTGTTACCGTTCACAAAAAAGGCTGGAGCAGGTGCCAGCTCCTTTCTCTGTTTGGGCTGTCTTCTGTTGTGTAAGAACTCTGTGTGCTGCTTAACCCTCTGGTCCACAGCATCTCGAACCAGGGCTGTAACATCCTACAAACAATGTGCAGATATTTCAGTACAGCAAAATGTTATTGAGCTGCAGAGAGGACAAAGGATTTGATGATGAGCACAGGCAACTAACAGTACTGTAGCAACCTCAAGTGAAAGGCTAGTAAGGCAACTCCACAAGTGGCTAGGTGGAGAGATGAGAATAGTTTTACAACAATGAACCCCCCCCCCAAGATGAATAGACAGAAGGCTCAAAGTCATTTCAGATTCCACGCTGCTTGTCTTTTGAAAAGGTCCCCAGCAGAACAGAAGCCATATAAGCACTCACACACACACACTTATTCACACCCACGCCCTTCTCCCTGTGTCTGTACCTCGATGTGGTCCGTAGTAAACCAGCTGGCGTCCTCTTGGCCGCCCAGGGGCAGAACGTGGAGATCCACCAGCACAGCAAAGTTCCCACACTGTAACACAAAGAGGAAGGACAGCCACAGGTTGCTGAGGGGCATTGAGCTTACAGACAACAAAGGAAATCAGAGTGTGGGTGATTGACAGCGAGACAAACCACAACGACCCCCTGTGTCCTCAAACATCACCCCAGGCCCCTCACAGCAGTCCCTTCCCTCCCGTTTCTGTCTAGCCATCTCTTTACCGATCTCTTCACAAAAAGGTATGGCCCCGTCTGTCTCCTCACATTTCCCCTATCTCAGCGTAAAAACTATTTTCTTGTTCTATAATCTTTGCAATGCAGTCACTGCCTGAGGTCACAGGCTGCACAGAAAAAGTCTAAAGCTGTACCACATAAATTAGGATTATCCTACTTTGCATCAGAGTGGTGATAAAACTTTGCAGATCAACCCTAAAGCACTGTATGTTTCTCTACTACAACTTTTGAGTGCTGAGGAGAGGGCTGCAGAGTAGATTCCTGAAGCACTACGTCATTGTGTCAATGACAATAAGCTACAAGGGACAGGGAGGCCAGAAATGCCGTGGCTGGTTAAGATGCTGTTACATCTTTCTCGGGCTAGCCTGATTATAGTTTACACATGAGTGCAAAAGCTGCCCGCTGCAGAGAGCAAATGGATGTGGGTCTCGTGTGAACTTCGCTTCTCCCTGGACAAGGAAGTAATGGATGGACTGAGACCACCCACAACACGACACAGAGGAGCAACAAGTACTGCCCTGAAGCCTGGAGTGATAATGCAGCGAAAAGCATTGAACTGAACGAGGGCTGCAAAAACACATCAAGACAAAACCAGGCACAGATTTCAGGCTCACTGTGTAGACCTGGAGAAGAGAGAGTGTGCAAGCATAAGAGGTTACTCATTCGTTTAGTAACAGGGAATACTTATGCACACTAAAAGCTTTGTTTTAAGCCAGGCTCGTCCCCTGAGCTGAAGTATCGCAGACAGAATGACTAAAATCTACAACCCAGACTTGAGGGGTGTTCCTACGGCCTCGTTCTCAGGATGACATGAGAGAATGTATTAATGGGGTGTGTGGGGGAAGGCCCCCGCTGCTTAGGTCCTAATTCAAGAAGCAAGTCTACACTTCCCAACTCCAAACTCTCTCCGTTGGTCTCCTCCTCTTGTTTAAAAAAGGAGTTAGGTCAGGTCGTTCGTTAAAAAAGGAGATTGAGGAACTTTTATTCGCTGTTATAAAACTATAAAAAGATGGGCTGGGAACCTTTTTGTCAAGTGAAAGAAGGCTAAATACAGGCTCTGAGCACAACAAGCTGTGAAAGTTCTTATTTTTCCCCACATGAGAGCATTTTCCTTTCCCATTGTGCTACTGCAAATAATAACTGAAGTAAAACTGCTTCCTTACTTCTTCTTGCAGGTCAACTGGAGGAGAGAGCGCCCCCATATGCCCAATCAGTGAATGTTTTAATTAGTTTGAGTAATAGCTTGCTCAAGTCCTAAAACCTTCTTGCGTGCCAACGTGTACTTATGTATGTCTCTGCATCAAGATTAATGGGAAATTAATGTCCTTCTAAGTCTCTTACAAAGGCAGTGTATTAATCTGTGATCCTCTGACTCATCACTATCTGCCACATCCTGAAGTATGTAAGAACAGAGGGAAAGAAAAAGTCCAAACATCATCATGTGATAACCACAAATAGGATCTTCTCAGTACAAACTTTGCAAATAATGAACAAAAGCTGTTATACAAAAACATACTTTCACAAACACCAGAGTGCAATGGACCAGAACAGAGCCCCCCTCAATATGCAAGCCTTCATGTATAAAATGTGTGCACGTTGCCTGTCAGTATCAACTCGTCCCTACAGATCAGTATTCTCTCCATCCTCTGCCCTTTGTCTCACAGCGGTCCACGGATGACTGGTGGCCTCAGATGACTGCCTCCAACAATTACCAATGTGTGGGAAAGCCTAGCAACAGAGGGTCAGACCTTGTCAATCAAAACACAGGGAAAGAGTAGTGGATGAGCGCCATAGTGGTTTCTTGGGGTTGGACTTGACACATCCTGGATGGGTTTTTGCATCCTGATTTTAGTGTCCTGATTTTGAGACCCACAGATGGCTTTACAGATGGGTATAGAATTTTTTGTTGACAATGTGTCAGTGAAATGTCATTTCACCTCCATCTTTTTGACAATTTTTGACCATTTTTGAGCTCATAGCTAATGCTGGCGTGGCAGTGGACTGCTTCATAATGAGATTTTTCTAATATTCTGTCCCATGCATGCGTGTAAATCCTGACACGGACCACAAGATCAATGTTCTAGGGTACATGGCTCAAAATAACACAAGCTAATGCTCTAAAGAGCAACAATTTAATTTGATCAATATCCTGGAATGAAGAGAGCAGTACAGAGAGTTGCTCGGCCCTGGAAAGACACAACACGGTGAATCCCCTGAAGCGGTTTCAGAGCTTTTGATTGAGTCAGTGTTTCGGGCTAAAAGCCAGACATCTAGCAAGCCTTAGACTAACTTCCTTTTATCACATTAGAGGAGCAGACAAGAGTTAACTGTAAACGGGACATTAATGATAAACACTGGTCTGCCTCTTACGCTAAGACAGCATGTGATTCCCTGGGCTTCTCAAAATGGGGAATTTTGTCAGGAATGCAAACTAATCCAATCACGCTAATAAGAATACAATTCATTTGGCCTGCACAAGTAGCAGTTTGGAGTGAGGCGTAAATTTCCTGCCTAAGTGTCAGCCTTTGAGTCGAGGCTGCGCTGATTTTGTGAAGCTATCAGAGCTTTTACAAAGAGCGTTTGTGTTGAGCGTGGCAGATAAGACAAAAAAGCAGAAGAGTCTAATTGTACACAAAGGATCTGACTACAATCACATCATGTGGTCTAAATTTGTCAACTCCCAGCACAAAGAGTGACCTGTGGATCTCTAAGCTGAACTCTGTCATGAACTATGACCTCTATGTATCCCCCCTTAAAGTCCAGCTATGGCCCCTCTTTAGTGAGATCTCTGCAAACAGCCTAATACTTTGTAGATGCCGTAATACAGACCACAAGAAGCGTCTTCCTTTAACAAAGTATAACCAGTATACCTAAAACAGATAAACAACTTCAAAACAGTCCTCTCAGCAAGTACTACAACATTTACCTTCCTCCGTAACACCATGTCTCTACAGTATCATAAACAGGATGCTAAAGGATTTCATTAACCTGACATATTCATTCATTGTGTACTTCGCTTTGACACATTTAAGGCAATACTCTGAGCAACTGTCGCTGTTGTTGGAAAGAAAGGTTTGATAAGGGGCCAAGTTCTAGAGGAAGTTACTCTTTTCATACATAGTAAAGTGGGCCAGCACTGCTTTGTTCTCTGTCTTGCACAGGCTTTCAGAGTTACGAACAGAGGCTGAATGCTGAAAGAGAAGCGGCGCTACTTAATACCAAATCCTTTATTGTGCCATCTTTTGTGTGCTGTCACACAGTGAATGAATAGGACTGAGTCTTCCTGCAGGCTAAGCTCAACTTCTCTATCCTAATTCTCCCCACTGCCAATCTGATATCCATGACCTGCAGGAGAAAAAGGGGTTAACAAAGACAAAAACATTTCAGCATTTCAGTCCGAGGTTGCCCACATAGTCCGCAGTACAACATGAGAAAATTCCTTCATATTTTCGGTCTATAAATAAACAAATCCCGATTCAAACCCTGTGACGGCTCCTTTCCCTTTCTAGTCTTCAGGGCTCTGGTCTATATCACTCTCAGTTCCCAAAACACTCTCTACCTTCCCTTATCTCTCTCCCAGACCCGGCTCTCCATCCTCCCGCCTGTGCTGCTCCAAGTTGGGCACAGGGCCCAAACTCTTCAAGCAGCTTCACCCGCCTCCCCACCTCGCTGCCCTTTGCCATTGCTATCGCGCCGTATAAGAACCAGACCTTCTCGGACTGCACTTAGCTCAGAGGCTAACACTAACCAGCCGCAGATGTTTACATTGGGAGAGAAAGGGCAGCAGATGCGGTCTCACTCAATAAAACTTGCATCTCTCCCACTCTCCATTTGTCTCTTACTTTTTCTGACTTTCTCTCTCTTTCTGCAAGTCTGCAAAGAACCCAGGGGAGCTCTTTAGATCTGTGGGTGTGACAACCTTGCTCTCAGGCTCTATTTGCCTCAGTCCCAGCTCTTTCTGTGCTGTGAGTCACCTGGGTTTCCCCTTCAACATCTCTTTTCCAATTTTTCAAACTGTCATATACTGAGCGGCGAAGCTTGAAACCTGATTATTACTGAAGTGAATGTTATTTACAGATAGTGCGCGGAAGTGTTTTGTGTGCAAAGCTCCCTTCATTCAGGTGAATGTTAGCACACCTGAGTCCTTTTTATTTGATGATAAAAAGAGACACAACCCAAGAGTGGAATTCCAGCAGCAAGAACAGACAGGAATATCTCCAGGTAACACTCAGCAAACAAAACTCAGGCAGACACATCGTTGAGAAATTGGTAGATAGAAATAGCAGGCTGAGATGTATTTGGCATTTTCATTAGGAAATGTGATTTCTGTATGACAACACTGAGATGAAAGAGTTTTGTTTTTTTTTTCAAACCCATGTCACCTTCTCTTCCCCAAGTTGGAAAGTGTCAAAATGTTTTGAATCAGAGTACAATGATTCTGTACAGGGGCACTATGTGTGGTCCGATATGAGCTCATCTACACAGTGACAACAACATTAAACAGCACAAAAACCTCTGACATTAAACTGCTCTGTGATACCTCAATATTTGATTCTCAAAAACCTCTGTCTCAACCTACTACATTAGATGGTTAGAAAGTCAGCAGTGCATATTGCTAATAGAAGGCAGATTGCAGGGCTCTGCAGCAGTAATGTCCTGGCAGACAGCAAAGCGCTTCAGTGGATCAGTGCTTTAGCCTGCAGGCCCTTTTCAGGAGGTCTGAGAAGTGGCAGGTCACTATATAGTCTAAGCCTGTTTAAGAAGGAGCATACCAGCACCTCCTGCAGTTCCATAGACTAGGGAGGGGAGCTGCTTTGAAAACATCTTAGGAGAAAGAATCATAAAACACACTGCTGAACAGCCTACTAAACATTACTCATAATTGCTTTAATAATCCTCACAGATTTTTGTTAATTCATTATTAAAAAACATGGCGGTAGCGGTGTTTGTTTTGCGAAAGAGGAGACCAGGGTAGCGCCTTGAATGCTATTGTTTGGATTGATCCCTTCTAACATACTTGTCTGTGGTTATCTGGTTAAGCATGGTATAAGGCTGTGTGCATTTTCTCAGGCAGAGTAACACAACAGTATCATTATGTGCCCAGTGGGAAGGAACCTTCCGTGAACCTCCAGGCTTTTACTCTCCCACAACCGACTGAGGGGGGTGGTGGAGTAGCCTGTATGCAGGCATGCATATGAAACAAATAAAGGGAGTGAATGCAATATCTGGTCAACTAGGCACACATGGCATTATGGAGGATGTGAGAGATCAGCGCAAATGTCTGCAGCCCTCGTCCAAAACTCTCAATAAATGAAACATCAACAAAAGAGAGACCAGTGGCTTTTCCTGCACTTAACAAAAACATCTGATGTGCATTATTCCTGACAGAGCATCAGACTATGGATGAACAGCTTTGATTTTTAATAGAATGAGTTTCCTCTGCTCTGTATGGCTGTGTCCATTAACAAAAGGCTCTGAGGGAGGCAGTCAGTTGAGATTTACAAAAGGTGACCAGAAACTCTGAATAACGTGTTCTAGGGGATGAATAACAACATCAGAATGTGGGGGCAAGACAGCTCAACTGTGTATCTGTACTTCCCCCTAGTGGCCAAAGAATTTGTTACTGAAAGGGACTAAACAACATTAAAGACGGTGCAACAGAGTATTAATACTGTAAAGACAAAGCTGAGAGAAGCAAGCATGCTCCTGTATTGCATATTTTCCCCTACTGCACAACAGCTTTTCAGTGGTTTAGCATAGACCATAATAACTCTAGCCACTTGCTGGAAGTAGTGTCTGTTTGGCAATAACACAAACATAGCAGTTTATCATGACCGCTGACAAAAGCTTAATTAAATGCAGATTCATTTTATTTTTTAGTATCTAGTCTGTGTGCCTTGTGTGAGAAACATTTTGTGCAAGTGAAAAGCACCTAAAAGCTCACTTTGCTTAGAAACAACAGTCATGACACTCACAAGAGACTAAAGAATATGTTTAGATGATAACCTTTTACTTGGGGTCACCAGTTTTTTTGTGATTAGATTATCTTAGTACCCACTTTTACATGGGTACAGAATTGATTCAAGTCTGCTGAGGAAGATTCTGAGTCAGTGATATAATTATGATGATATAATATGATATAATATAACAAAGTTTTTCTTTTTTGAACTTTATCTCCCGTTCATTTTCAGTTTATAAAAAAAAAAAACGTAAAGCCTCATGTTTTTGTAGCTGTTGTCTGTAGGGACTTGGGAACCAAGTTCAAGTGGCTGCCCATCATTCCACCATCTCTGCACCTCTGCATGTCTATGAGCCCTTTCTGTGTGTGTGTGTGTGTGTGTGTGTTTCGGGCCCGTGTATGTAAAAACTTGAGTGGAATTTCCCCACCGAGGGATCAATAAAGTGTCTATTCTATTCTAATCAACACTATAGATTACTATTCTGATCAGCACTGCACAACGAGGGTCTGCATGCTGTAGATTTCATTTTCACTTACCTTAATAACAAATTTGAGAGGAGCCATTGCAGTCAACACAGCAGTCTGATAGTTTCACCTGAAACAAGTGTATAGTCATGAATTATACATGGCAGCCTTAAAAAAAAACACACACTGTCCAATGTGTTATTAATATTAACAGATTTAGCTTAGCAACTGCTTTATAAAATAAAAAGAAAATAACACTAGCTGTCCTGTCACTATTATGAACTGTCTATGGTAACTGTAGCTGTAGCACAGTTTAGTTATATAGAGACCCTGAGAGTCATCACGATTTGTTTGTTATTAGTTAAACAGTTTTTAATTTCTTATAGACATTTATTATAGTTTTCTTAAACACAGTAATTTTAATCCTAATGTTAACATTTTTTTTTTTTTTGATAGTGAAGCTAATGTTAGCTAACACCGGTTAGTTAACTTGATATCATTTGAGCTTCATTCTTCAATCTAGACTGTGTGGCCTCTCCAAGATAGATTAAAGCTACAGCACTTTAAAGGACTAAAGCACTTTGTTCGAGTTCTGTTGTTGCACCGTGGTGGATAAAGGTCTGCTCGGGGTTATCGGTTCAATTCATATGAACAGCTCACAAGACGAAATGGTTACTAAGAAACCACACGGCGGCTCCAGCGTTAAGCCATCAGTAGCAGACGACACGTCAATGACGCTGCAAACGCCTAATAACAAATGTAATCAATGTAACGTTGCGTAAGTACACATGAATTAACAACAGACTTTATACCGCCAACACTTTTGAATCTGTCAAACGACGAAGCCGCGGGAGGTGACGTCACGCCCAGTTTGTAGTCCAATAAGATGTAGTCCAATAACAGCTGAAACAGTTTGAGCTTTCAGCGGGTTACTTTTCGTCAAAGGATCCCTCGGAAATACCGAGTAAGACAGTAGAGTGACAGCTAATATCTGTTATGAAGCGCGATAGCGGAGTTTTGGAGTTTTATATTGATTTTGATATCGCGACAGAAACTATTTCTAACGACAGCCGAGAGAAAGTGACTGTTTCAGCAGGACCCCACTAGGACCCAACGCTGTGACCGTGACCATGGAAACTAGTTGCGCATTGATAGAGCCTGTATTAATCTCTACCTTATACGAATATAAATATGTACGAATCATATCTAAACATTTTCAAAATCACACAATGGCCACTATAAGATACAATCAAAACTATTTGATTTGTTGTAGTATAGTTATAATAAAAAGTGTATCCACAATGTGTTTATTTTTTGTCAGGCAAGTTATAAGTCTCACTATCCGAGTCATAGGCAAATAAAGGCGCTTATCATGGAAGAAGCAGGACAGCGTTTTCTTTCACATTAAACAGGCGGCGTGAAGAGCTCATTAGTCGCTACTCAAAAAGCAAATTCACAATTTAATTTGTCGCATGTCGTACAGTGAACCTGTCGTGCCGGTGCTTTCAGAAATCGCTGCTTGAGTGATGTCTCGACTCGTCAAGAAAGCTCCATCTCTTTGCACAGATCTACCACTGGACAACACCGATATTTGTAACAAGCTTCGTTTACTTCGGCAGCTATTGAGATCTTGCTTTGGTCCCACAGGCAGACTAAAACAAGTTCACAACAACATTGGAGGTCATGTTGTAACAACCTCCACCTCCTCAGTTCTACTGCCAGCCATTACCTCCTCACAGCCTTTCATCAACCTGATAAAAACCTCCATTCTGAACCACGTTTCTCGTTTCAGTGACTGTGGCTTGTTTGCTGCCATCCTCTGTTTGGCGCTCATTGAGCAAGCAAAGCAGTCTGGCCTCAGAGGAAATGTGACTATTGGAGTGAACAAACACCTGCTGGGTCTGTGCACCAGTTACCTACATCAAGAAGACTGTGGTTGTAAAGTGAAGCTCGACTTCTGCAGCAGCCACAACTTGATCAGATTAGCTCACAGTGTTATCTCCAGCAAACCAGCGTGTGTGCTAACAGAGCCGGAGGCACTTCACATCAGCAGGTTGGCTGTGCAAGCTTTTTTGCTGACTGTCCCCTGTAACAGCCCAGGTACAGTCAAACTTGGCAATATAGTGACTGTGTGTGTTGAAGGCCACTCTGTGCTAAACTCTGCAGTGTTTCCAGGTTTACTGGTGGACACGCCTGATATCTTTTGTCTGAATAAGATAGAGAACCTGCATTCAAATCCACTGCGCACAGTGCTGTTCAGTGCATCTCTTGCTGGAGACCTTCCTGAACTTGGAGACGGGATAATTGAGGTGCACCCAGGTGTAGACACAGACTCACAGATCCTGGATCAACTCCTCGAGCTCAGCAAACAGGTGGTTAAAGATGAGGTGAAGCTCTTTGTATGCCAGAAGGTCATACATCCAGTCATTCAGCAGTACCTGAGGAGTCATGGTATCATAGTGATAGAGAGACTGGGGATTACTCTCATGGAGCCACTTACTAAGTTGACAGGTAGGTCTTAAATCCTGGGTGGATCTATTATTTCAAATTAATATAATATAGAAGTCCTCTTTCATTTCTGTCCACTTTAACAAATAGGTGCTCAGCCCGTGGCCACATTACAGAGCACAATCCCAGCCAAGGCCTATGGGAAGGTGATGGATCTCAGTATTAGGCAGTTTGGATCCAAGACAATGCTGCATTTACATCCTGCTGGAGAGTCAGCGATCTGCACGATTATCCTCTGTCACAGGAACGAGACAATGTTAAGTGAGCTGAAGGTAGGATGAAATGAGGCGTGTTGGAACTTAACTGTTGTCCTCTGGGGGCTTTACTTTATTCAATAAAGCAGAAAAATGATTAATAATATATGACCCTGTGAAGCTGAGTTGGTGGAGCGTTTCACGAGCACAGCTGGGGGGAGAGTTTCAGTCCTCCTGCAGCACTTTTGATAAAAGCATCCATCAACTTGCATCAGATATTTTTAAAACGAACAAACATCAGTTTGGAACCGATGAACTGATGTGTCCATATGTGCGTCTTTTAAAGGTGGTGTGCCAGAAGATAGAGCATGTGTTGAGGCTCACCCTGAGAGAACCAGCTGCCTTACTTGGAGGCGGGTGTACAGAGACCCACTTGGCTGCTTACATCAGACACAAGGTGAGATCCAACATTTAGTCTTGAAGCAGTCCACTATTATTGATTCCAATTATCTCCACACCAACCTCATTAAAACATGTCTTGATTACGCCAAATCTTTTAGAGCGTGAATGAAGTCACAGAGACTGTACAGGCATTAAGGTGCTCACAGACGGAATACCTTCTTGCCGTGGAAGGATTCTGCCGCTCTCTGGAGTCTGTGGCGACAGCGCTGGAGCATGACGGTGGGAATTCTTTAATCGACCTGACTCATGCTCACCACTGGACTCGTCCTGCAGATGTCATGGAAGAACACACGGAGGAAAGCTTGGGTTTATGTGGCTGTGGACTGGTGCAAGGTAGCCCGGATAAGAAGTGGACTTACCTAAACACTAAATATCCACAATTCTTACCTGCACCACTGACTAGAGACACTACTGTGGAGCCAAGTGTGCTTGACTCCTTCACAGCTAAAGTTAATGGATTGCAAGTGGCTGTAGAAACTGCTAATCTAGCATTGGATGTGCGGTATGTAATTCAAGATATGAACTAGTAGAATAGACATTTTATGGAACTCTGATGATCAAAATGAGGAATGAATGTTGTTTTTGTTCTTCAGATGTAATATTCAATTCAGACACTAGATGTTAGCGTTGCCTTGAGTGAGTCTGTGGTAATGTCTTGTCATTTACCTTTTTGGTAGTCACTGACATACTGTGCTACATGTGAGTAATATTACAAACAAATACTGATCACTGCATTGATTGCTATTATTAATCTGTTTTGTGAACTTTCCAGCCAATCATGCAGAATTTAAAGGCTTTTTTTTAAATTATATCACATTCAGTGAAACAAAAGAATTCAGCTTGTAGAGAGCAAGTTATCATGAGCTGCAGCGATTAATTGATTAGTTGTCAAACGCTGAATTAATTTTCATCTATTTTGATAATCAAATAATTGTTTTGAGTCTAAAATGTGTATATTTTTTAGTTCCTTTACTCCTCTATGACAGTAAACTGAATATCTTTGGGTTGTTGACAAAACACGACATTTGTGTGCCACCTTGAGCTTTGGGAAACCATGATCAACATTATTAATTTATTTTTGGGCATTTCATACACCAAGAAACTGATCGGTTTGGAGAAAACAAGTAATCAACAAATTGATTAACAGATTAATCGATAATCTTTAGTTGCAGACCTAATGTAATTAGACAATCCTACATTACTCTGCTGTATTTGCCATTGGTGAGGACTAGTAGGTGCTGTAAGACAAGGTAGGTGTCACCAAAAATTGTCAGGGATTAATTTCCCGCTGCTTATTTTTCACTACATTGCTATACATCCAAAATGATACCAGTCTGAACATGCTGGCTGGTATGATAAACGCTTCACCTGTTATGTGGGTACATACAAAGATTACCCTCAGGCAGTTAAATGTTTCACTACAATGACTTACTGTTTTACATCTTGTATTTTGTTTCGTTACATGTTGGAGACAATCTGAACTAAATTACAGTCCATGTAATGAGACGTGTCATTTGTTGGAATTTATTGTGTAGATTGTACATTTAGTTTTTGCATTAAAAAAAAACAAAAACATATTTCTTGTCACAAAATGTGCCTTTTCCCCCAAATTTCTCACATAACAGTTTGTATAAAAGAGTTAAACAATACATGTTGAGTAAAATGAGTGTAGTTTCTGTTTAAAAATACAGTAATCGGAGTACAGATCCTGTGTCTTCTTCAGGCGGTTCAATCATCATCTGCTCTTCTGCTCTTACAAGACGACAGCCCAGGGCTTTTTCTCTCAGAGGATGAATGGAATCAAAGCCTTTCGAAACTTGGGATAGTCTTTGAATTTCTCTTTGTAGAACCTGTAACAGAGGAGCAGAAGATATAACTCTATAAAATGGCACAATATGGTAATAGGGCTAAATTCATGTTCCTGTGTCAGAACAGCTTTTTTCATCAATGTCTTACGCACCTGTGATGGTAATAGGCTCTCGGTCCAATAAAACACAGGCTAAACACAGCAAACGTGAGTGCTGGAAGGGACCAGGTGGCTACAGCATAGCCAAACCACTCCACTATCTCTCCTAGGTAGTTGGCACCAGACACATATTCAAACAGACCTCCTACAGGAGATTAAGAAGACCACAAGTCACTACAAGCACAGAGAATGAGATGTTTCTCGAGTGTGACCTTTATAGCTTACCTATGGGAATCTTGTAAACAACTTCTCCTGGTTTCCTCAAGTTGCGTAGAATATAGTCACTGTGTATATTGATGGCCATTCCAATGTAAAACAGCAGCAAACCTAAAATAAACGTTCATTTTATAAGTTCACCTCGGCATTTTGTAGTTTGAAAATGAAAGACTTTGAAAAAGAAAGAAAGAAAATGAAAAACATTTTTCTCCTACCAGTTTTAAAGCGATAGTCAGCGGACCATTCATCATCAAAGTGGACACAGTGCAGCAGGTAGTGTCCCTGCAGGAAACCATTCACAGTGCAGAATAAACCTGCTGATACCATCACACCCAATG
This sequence comes from Protonibea diacanthus, assembly GCA_028641955.1. Lineage (NCBI taxonomy): Eukaryota > Metazoa > Chordata > Actinopteri > Sciaenidae > Protonibea > Protonibea diacanthus. The sequence goes on from CM053989.1 coordinate 16,977,498, forward strand.
GGAAAGGCTTTCCTCTGGTCAGTAGTGAATAGATAAATGTCCTGTGATTTAGTAGATAAAGCAGGGGGTAATACTACATTTTATCCACGCTGGCACATGCAAAGAATTTGTCTTACAACTATGCAAACCATTTAGCACAAACTATTTAGCATGTAAGTTCCGGGGAAAAAAGGCGCCACTCTTCATGGGAGGTTACCAATGCATTCCTCAGAGTGTTTTAGTCTTCAGATTATAGCAGCAGGACATTTCCATCACGAATCTGTTTCAGTGTCTCCATCTGAAAATGTTTTTGTGATTTGGCGCTTACAGTGTGGCTGAATACATACTCTAAATCTAGGAGTTGTTAATGACCAAAATAATTTATAACAACAAATGATATTGATAATACTAAAATGTTTATTGGTGTCTATCATGAAGTGCAAAATGATAGGTTGCAATCATTATTATAATAATAAATATGACAAAATAATAAGGTGTGAGACAACGTAAAACAAATAATATTACAAGTAAATATAATAAAAACTAAATCATCATAGAACCAGTGTGACAACTAACTGAAATTCAACTGAAATGGCCAAAACCAGACCTCTGTCTCTGCTTTTACCTTTGAAAGTAGTGGATGCAGAAGGTCCCAAGCAGCAGGTACTTCCCCATACTGGACGGTTTGTGGGAGGTGAGCATCAAAAGTAGGGGGACCAGGAGAGATGGCATCTCCTGGATGAACCAGGCCAGTCTGGCTGGGACCATCCGAGCTGCACGAGAGTGTTCCATGTGGCGTCCATAGGATGGCTGTGTCTTCCCGTGATAGACCAAGTGCCCCAGTCCTGTCAGGATCATCCCACAGCAGAGATAGTTGACCAAATCCCCATAGCAGTGCATCTTGCAGATCGGTGCCTCAGGGTCAGAGAGTGTTGCATCAATCTTTTCTCTCTTACAAACTAATGTTTGCGTGTATGAAGTGAGATGAATGTAAACTAAACAGCCTCTCTGACTCCTCCCAAAGAGAGAGAGAGAGAGAGAGAGAGAGAGAGAGAGAGAGAGAGAGAGAGAGAGAGGGGTGTGTCAACCCGCTGAAATATGATTGTCCCTTTTTCAGTGCGGGTACAAACATTGCTGGAGGTGATGAGGTTATGATTAGGCTATTTTCATTAGAATGTAATTGCTGGGGTTTAATTGCTGAAGTTAAATTAGTAGTGAACAGAACTGGATGGATAGCATGAAGTCACCTATTAGACAAATTTGCAAAGTGATTTAAGTTTTTCCAGTCCTTTGTATTACCAGGTGGGAGAAATGTGTGAAATGTAAATATGGACTGAGGCACTTAACTAAACATACCCTAACTTCACAATCACAAAGTCACAATTGCTGTTTACATTCCTATCAGAACTTCATAATTTTGTGTTACAGCATTGAAAACCTTTTTATCTTCCCTTGTTTGAGGTTTGAAACGTATCATCCTGTGTGCTTTTGAGGAATAATTTGAGTACAATAGTAAAATTACTGAATACTCTGAGGTCTTGATAGGAAAAGGGAAGGTGACCAAATCACAGTTCCTGTAACCTGTTCTTCTTGTGCCGACTTGCCTTAATGACTCATTCACTCACATGACACTGCAACTAAATACTATCCTGCTGCAAGATAAAACAGTGTCTGTTATAATCATCTGATAATTATTACCTAGAGACTGTTTATTTTGAGAGTTGTGATTACACATAATATGAACTGAAATAGTACAGTGTTTGACGAGTCACCAACATGTTCTGCCAACTGTTCTTTTTTTGTGGCAGCAGCATTTGGTTTGCCTTGGTCTATAGCCTCAAACATGTTCATCCAAGTTAAGTCATGCAGTGGGAGCTGCAATAGATACATCTTCTTAAGAAAGTCAGAGTAACATCTGTAGTAGCTTTGTGAGAACTACTACAGCCTAATACAAAAAGTCCTGCACAACATCCTGCTTTCATTAAGGTTATGTTCAGTTTTTGTGTGTGTGTGTGTGTGTTGGTGTGTGCTGTTGAATTGTGTTACAGGTGACAGGTGTTTCTAATTTTTTGTCCACACCATGTGTATCAATGAGGGTAGGTCAAACAGCAGAAACACCTGTGTGGTTAATGTGGTTATGAAGGTAGAATTTACAGCAGGACTGTTGTATTAGACTGCATTAATGTTACCTAATAAAGTGGCAAATGAATATGTATGCATAGAATATAAAATACAACTCAGACCCTGAGTTTTTAGTTCCTGAAATGAAGGAACAGTGTGATCATTTTACTATATTCCTCCGACCACCTGGCTCCCTCTGCTGGCAACATTTTTGTCTGCACTGTATTGACAATGAATAATCATAGTAAATATTTATTTCAGTACCCAAGATGTCTACATTAGGAGTTTGTGGTACTGCACTGTAACACATAACACCAAACACAATGCTACATCTGCAAAATTAATCGCAACTATGGAGGAATAAACATCTTAAGGCTAGTGAGGGAGAATGAAAAGTCCATTTTCTGTGTGACTGTAAATACATGAAGAACAAGACACCAGAGCAGACATGCTTTTCAGTACACTTTACTTGTTTTGTAACATGAATCCACGGCTTTTTCTGAAGAGCCTTTAGGGATGCTTTTTCAGTGGAACCTGAGATAAAAATAACTCCATTTAGGGAGTAGTTAAGTAGTATATTTTAGGTTTGTGACGTTTAAGTTCCTATTCTCTAAGCAAGAAAAGAAAATAATACAAAAACAATTTCCTAAAAAGACAAACAAAGATCCATAAACAGAAAATGAACAGTGTTGAGGTTCAGCCTTTGTCTCTCTACAGGAATGAGGTGAGGGTGGAGAAAACAGAACACCACTCCCTGCTGGAGAAAGGAGATAACAGTTGGTGCCATTTTAGAACAACAGATGAGGGGGACAGGTTATACACTCCTGGGAGTGCTGGGTGAGCTGGAGACACTGTTGGGCACTAGGCATGGGGGGAGGAGGGTACGTGTGGAAAAACAAAAACTGAAAGAACACATTCTAAAGTAAGACTAAAAGTGAGAATACACTTTATATGTATATGTGCAACAGTGATAAAAGGCACAATAGCACAGTGTGTCATGCTTTACTAGTTTCCCTTAAATTAACGTCAGTCTGTGCCCACTTGGTTCAACCAGACATTGTAGCGTAATGCTGAGTGTGATGCCTCTTATGGTGCAGAGAGGGATGTTAGAGGACTGCATCGTTTAAGTGGGAATACTTGACTTCAGCAGCAAAAGCCAGTCAGTGATGTTCAAATATCAAACGACAGGACAGCAGACATTGTGTGCTGCCTATATCATACTATCATTGAAAGCCTATACTGCCACTATGAATCATCAGGTTTTTGCATTCAGCTTTTGTGCGCATTTTCTTAATCTATTTCAGGCAGCAGGACTACATTACACTACAAACACACAACTTTTTTTTTTTTTTGTTAATAACTGTGATCCTCATGCTTGACATTTCATAATACAAATATTCATGTTTTCATTTCATATTCATGTCAGATCCAATAAAATACAGCAGGGAGCAAAAATCTGTCACTTTTTTCTTGGTAGCTTCTTAAACCATTTTAGCAAAGCATTATGACTTTGTGCTGATATTAAAAATATGACTTAGCTAACCTCGCCTAATTGGTACTCCTCCTTCCTCAAGAGTAATTTTGAGGTGAATTCTCATAGACTGAGAAGCAACAAAACTGGAAAGCAAAAATTTTAAATAAGGATGAAGATTTATATCTTCCCGATAACTTTTGGCATTCTTAAATCTAAAACGTAAATTACTACCTAGTGAACAGATGTATAAACAGCCTCCTACAATTTAACCAAACCATCTAGGCCTTCACCTGTTTGACACTTTGTTCAGTCCAAAAAACAAAAGCTCTGCTGCTCTCACAGAATTGAACGTGTAACAAAAGACATTTTCTACAAGTCTAGCAAAAAAAGAAATCTTTGCTCAAGTCTCCTATACGGACAATTCAATAGCTACAGATTCAAGGTGGCAGTGTAAACAAAGACTAGAGGTGTCAGTGTTGGAGTAATTTGCACAATATCCAGCTTTGATTACATTTCTGAAATCGTAATCTGGCCCACACAAAAACATATCGATAATGCTACAAGAACAGAATTGGAATCTGGGAGCAGTGTTGCACGCACTAATTTATTGGGCAAACCACGTTGATGGCTTTAACTTAACCTGACAACACTGCTTTTGTTCAACTCTACACACTACTGGAGTAAATACCATCACATCTAATAGAACTACTGAAAACTGGAGAAATAAAAGGAATAAAATGTGAATAAAAGATAATATTTAATAAACTCAGAGTAATAAAGTTTTTGGTTTGTACAGTAGGGGGTTAGTGAACTTTGTTGAGTGCAGCCCTTTGTTAGCAACTACAACATATGTTGAGCAATGGTAGTAATTACCTATGACACTATTTTCAGAGTTTCAGAGTTGAATGCAGCTTGAAGCAGTCAGTCAAAACACTCATTTCATTTTCATCTGGCAACATTTCAATATTCTCCGTTAAGATCTGCAGTTTTATTTCGATTCCTTTTCTGAGGCAAAGTACATGAGCACAGATCGAGTCCAAATGTAAGGATTGCATTATTACAACTCAAATCCATCCGTTTGTCAGCATAACAAAAAGGAACTAAAAGGACAACTACAGTCCTCGCAAAAAACCCAAATTAGATTTCCCCCCCGCTAACGCTTACTCCAAACTAATACGCATTCTTCCCACCTATCTCCTCAAACCGTTCGCCCTTACATAATCTCAAAACTGCACTTCAAATGAAATGTTTCAACCAAAAGCTCTGAGACACACTTCAAACAGAGAGGAGGGTGGAGAAAGGCGGAAGGAGAGCTGAGAGAGAGAGAGAGATAGAGAGAGAGAGAGAAGAAAGAAGACTGTATTGGCTTTGAGTGTCTAGGTCCTTCCTGCAAATAGTGGGCATAACTGAGGGTGGGGTGAGAGGGAGGGTGTCTGGGTCAGATTATGGCGATAGATAGTAAGGGCAGGGTGATGGCGCTGCAGTGGCCCCTGCGAAAGTTGACCTCAATGAACGATGAGCGCCCCGGCAGCGTAACTCACGGAGCTGTCCTGCCAGGTCCTGCACTCACTTGACTGGGCGTAGTTCAGGAAAGAGAAGTTCATTTCTAAACCAGACTTCCTCAGTTCAGCCACAGCCTGCAACACAGCAATATCAGTAACATCCACTTAGTCTTTGACTCACACCATGCGGCATGCCAAGAGTGTTTACACACACACACACACACACAGTGTGTCACATTCTCATGACAGGGGACTTACTCTACAACTAACAAATTCAGTTTTTTACTGTTCTTCATTGCCAATTGACCGTTCACTAAATCAAATAAAGCATTTTCCTTGTCGTACTTGATATACTAAAACTTAGCAATACAAGAACAATCCTGTCTCCTGTTGTGTGTCCTATATGTATCATCAGTTGTTAAGGATGCTGACTTTTTGTTTCAAACATGTAGCTTTAGCCTCGAGTGGGGTTTGAGTTGGGTTAGAATCTTCAATAAAGGGTTCTTGTGGCTCTTCTTCTGTGCTACTTACATTTAGCAGCACTCCAATCGGGTGACGCCCACAGATGGTGTTGCGGTACTTCTTTAAGTAGTTAGTGAAAGACATTGGATCCAGCTGTTCTATAATGCCCATCCCCTTCACACACACAGAAACAGCGTCAGGTTATTTCATGTTGGTCAATATAATTATGTTCAACTGGATTTATACTCCATTATTACATTATACACTATTATTTTATGATCTCTAGAAATGATGATCTTCTCACGGTCTTCCTGTACTGCATGCTGTGTTCAAGAAAACAAGCTCCAGTGTTATCTATATCTATATCTATATCCCTATCCATGTCCTAAGCATGTGAGGTATTCAACATTCACTATTCATTCATGGGTTATGTTCACTGTGATGTGAATGTGTCTACTTCATCCCCATAACAGCTGTGAATGTGGCTGATGATAATAAATAAAACGATCAAATATCTTTCAGTGGTTACCATTTTATCAAGGTGCTCGATAGACCTGTAGATCTCCCCTTGGGATTCATCGTAGTACGTGTAGCGGAACCGCTGACCTTCAAAAGAGAAACCGACAGTACAATCAGTACGAAGCTGGATATAGTATGCATATATGCATGCATCTTCAGTATTTGTCTGTACCTACCCCAGTGGCAGAAGTCAGACGAGATAATGAAAAGGTTGGAGGGGTCGGCCAGGTACTTGCTGAGCAGCTTCCCATATTCCTGCTCCTTCGACTCACTCAGGGCACCCACGAGCACAGGGACGATGCTAAACTCGTCTTTGTGGCTGGAACATCAAATGACTCAATTTACTTGAGTGCAATAACTGCACCTCATTGTCATAATTCTGCAAAATGGGAATGGATGAAAATAAAATCTGCATTAATTCATTTATATGCACATCCATCAGTGAAAACTAATGGGAAACCACCAGCCTACTGCATGATAAGCTGACTATATTAAACACCTATGTAACTAATGTGTCATGATGCTGTGGTGGATTCATACTACCTGATCCCTGCGTTCCTCAACTAAGAAAATGTCTTTGACTCCTGCCAGCCTAACAGAAGGCTATATCAATTATGCATACCACACTTTGCATGTGTCCCTGGGCCCATGAGATGCTGGTTTGCAGTATGTATAGAATGGCAATGAAGCAAATAAGCAGATTCAAAAGACCTCTTTCACTGTATTTTAGTTGTTTCGTACCATCTGTTTTGTCTAATAGTTTAAACTTCCTGGAGCCTCTGGCAACTAGTGTCATGGGGCATCCAGACATTTAATCTTTGCGAATAGTAAATTAGAAAAAAACAGCTCAGCAAGCTCCCAGTGTTTGAATGAAGGCTCCAAAATGCCAAAATCATTCATTCAAGCCTGGACAGTTAGATGTGATGTTTACAGTCTGGAGAGAGAAGGGTATCAGAACTTTTTTAGATCTGTACGTTTTCTTGATAATCTCTTACTCCCTCCAGATACAAAACAGCTTTACTACTTTGGTTTCTTCAGACATCTGGGCCTGTGAGATGAATTCAGGATAATATCTCACAGAACAGATTAATATAGTGTAAGTTGATAGACAGCATTACTCAAAAACAAAAATGAACCGTATCTTCCAATTAGTGTCTCCTGAAAAGTGTACCCCTGCAGAAGTATCACTAGCACATCTATTCTGGTATTGACCAACATTACACCGCTTTTGGACTTCAATTTTTGAGTGACATTCAAAAGCTTATTCCAGGTGCATCCAGCCCAACCACAACGTGAGACTTCTGAGCTGCTGTACAACATACTAGTTGCTTTGCAAATAGGAATGGTGGTTGCTAAGAGACATATTCTCCTGACCTGAAGTCTACCGCTCCACCCTCCTTTGCATATTGGCCCAAGGGAATGTTACAGATGCATACAGATGGAAAAACTGCATCTGCACAAACCCAAAACATGGAGCAGATTTGAGAGAATATGGGGATCTTTCTTGCCACAGTGTCATACTGGTTATTTGAGTAGATGTATTTGATACTTATTTATTCATGCAATTCCATCTTGCTCATGAGATGTTAATATTGTAACAACTTTTTTGAAGGACTACCTATGTGACCTTGTGAATTGCGTGGCTGCCTTTTGTTCGGTTCCATTGTTTTCCATTTGGTGGTCCTAGGCCGTGTCACACTATTCCACTGATCTACAGGTGATGGTAACATGTCCTGATATACTGCAATGTGCCAACAAAGTTAGGGAAGAAGACAACTGCTATAGAGAATCATAACTTTAGTTTGTTTAGACAAAAACTCTTTCATCTTTAAGAAAAAGCACCATTCTGGGTGGATGTTTCCTCTCAAAGAGTCTTGTGTCAACACCTAAATTCAATGAATGACACTCTTTACGTGCGTTACCTCTCCATGGCTTTAGCAGTGTAAGGCAAGTGCATTTCAATACTGTGCTCATCTTCATCTGTCTGCATGCTCATCCGCTCAAACAACCCAGTTTTCCAGAGGTCAGCGTAAACTGTAAAACAGAGGTGAGTTTCACTTTAATTTCTGCATGCTATCGTGATCAAGTCTACTCATTTTTGGAGGTGCAAACACATTTCAATTAGAAATCCCGATAAGTGTCTAGCCAAGCAAAACCTCATCACTGAGAAAGCTTTTATCTGTTCACTGGAGGACGATTAAAACTGTATCAAGACTGCTTGAGGTCTGCATGATGGTGATCTGGTCAGTCTAGACGATAACAATCATAATGAAGAAAGGTTAAACATAGCTCTGTGAGTTCTAGTTCTTCACACCTTTTCTTAAGTGTGATGATCCAGAATGACTGAAAAAGAGGCGTTTGTCTTATTTGGTTTTTAGCATGAAACATGCAAAACATTCTACACCTCACAAACCTAAAGAGCAATCTAAGCAGTGGTTATGTTAATCACTCACATGAAATACCTTCCTAAATAATTAACCACTCAGTGTAGCATGTGAGATTGAACGACACACTAAAAAAAAAAAAAAGTAGATTGCAATGTGAAAACAGTGAATACCCTTCTGGTCGATTCTCAGGTCATAGAGAGGTGTTTTATAGATTTCTGCAGTTGACAGGGCACAGCGGGAGAGGGGCACATGGTGTGAAGGTCCCAGGATGAACACCCTACGACTGAAGGGCAACAGAATGTCAGTTCACTCACTCTGTTTACGGCCAGTACTACGGTCTACTATCTAAACTAACATCTGTTCACTCTGTAGGAGGGAAACTGATGATTAGAAACAGTCAGACAAAGCATTTTCTTGAACAGAGATTAAAAAAAAAAAAACAAAACTGAATGACTCACGTAACAGAGGGATCAACCTGCTTGTAGGCATGTGCTGCACAAGCACCACAGTAGGCATAGCCAGCATGCCTGCAAACAAAAAACATGTCAAATTAGAATGAGACAGTATCACAGATAGGTTGTAATATAATCTCATTGTTTTTTTTTTCCCCTTCTGTTTGTCACTGCGTTCTTACGGCGCTATGATGGCTCTAGCAGGTCTGATCGTGGACTGTGCTTTGGACAGCCAGTCTTCTAGTTGTGCGTTCAGCTGGGATCCTGAAAAGGTAGAATTGAAATACACAAAACAGTTTTAAAAATCATTTTATTTCAGATCACTGCAGGAGCTGCCAATTCATACCACTCTGTCTATACTTCCTTACAAGAATGAGACGGTGTGCAAATGCTAACAGCAAAGCTACAGGTATGGTATCACTAAAACCAAAGTTATTTATGAGGGTGAAATCCAAATCTGGTTCAGGGATTAATTTAGTTTACAAAAGTAGTGTTATTTTGCACGACAAATAGAAATAAACTAGAATGAGCTTTAACATATCTACCATATATTGTACACAAACAGCCAACCTGATATAAGTTAGTCTAGATCTAATCCAAGTTAAAAATAAGATCAGTTTTAAACCTGCTAAATGTGGCTGACTCTACTGTCACAAACTAACATGATGCTAACATTAGGTCAACATCATTCAAACATAGCTCGCTGACATATACTTAAGTATGCAGGACAAACAAACAGTTTTGTGAAAACTAACAAGGACAGTCAGGTTCAAGGCAGCTTAACGTCAGCTCAGCCTTCATATGTAGCTTATGGACATGTTGTTGGTATGAGATATCGGTAGTGTTTCTGTAGTGCTTAACTTCTGTACGTGTTCCGTCGAAAATGGTTATTACTAACAATGCAGAGAAGCCATCTCAAAAGGGGTAAACAGGCAGGCTTGCGGTGTTTAATAACAAGAAACTGGCAGCTAGCTGGTGAAATGGGGGAAGGGGAGCAACATGAACCTACAATTTTGTGCCCTGCCCAACCCAGTCCTTTGTTTCATGGCAGGAATATTTCTGCACTTAACTCAAGCCAGTCAGGGTCGGAGACCAAAACAAAAGTGGCAGGTTATGGTAAAATAGTTACTGGCGAGCTGTTTTTGGGGGGATGACAAATGTAGCAAGATAGCGGCTAGGCCAGGAAGTTCTGCAATATTAGCCAACTTAACGATTATTAAATTGATAGCTGTGATTGTTTGTCAAAAATGGCTCAGAAGCAGATGTCAGCTTGTTTTGAGACCATCCGAGGAAGAAGTGCTGAATAAGCTTCAACCAACCATGCACCAAATGGGATAACAGAGACGGAGAGGGGGGGGGGTCGATAAATGCTAAATGTTAGCAACCCGACTTTTCATCAACTGGATTAGCGTTACAACCCTAACGTTAGCTATCGCCTTCTGCTGTGGCAAGCCATTCATTCGGTAGAGTCTGATCTCAGGATAACGACCGTTATACTAAATAAACAGCTAATAAAACCAATGAAATACACTGCCATGAAAAAAACAACAGCCTGCTAGCACACAGCATGCTAACGCAGATGGTGCTCTGTTGACAGTTACCCGAAGCAGAGTACCAGCTCCCGGCGTGACTTGCTTCTCTGCACACCACTCGGTTCGACATCTTGGTTCCCAAGCCGCCTATCTTGGTTTGCTTAGCTCTTGTCAGGCAAAAAAAGTGAAATTGCAAAGGCCGATGTCAGCTAACCTAGAGAAGAAACAACGCCTGCTAGCTAACTTGCTCGTAAAGACAAAGGGCAGAGAGAGACAGCTGGGCTAGCTGGCTAACGAGCTCAGTGTTCCGTCAGCTGGCTGCTGTGTTGTTACCGGTTAGCCGGAAAGAGCAGCTAACGTCAGTTTGTTTGACAGTCTGGCGATATTATCATTACAACTAGTCAAGGCACACAATACTAAATCTTTATAACGTGCCGATAGTTAACAGCCAGAAGAGCAACAACAAAACCAAGTGCTGTCACACAGTCGGGATCGGAGGATTACTGGTTTGTCTATCGTATCAGGTAAGGGGTGGCTCGGAAACGGTCGTCGTGGTGACGTCAAAGCATTGTGATTGGTTGCTTTATTAACCAACATAAAGTGATTCGTGGAAAAACTCAGGAGGCGTGACCGTACTGCGATGATTGTTTGATTATGAAGTTCCTCTGCCCGTCAGGTGAGCAGATAGAGTGTGTGACAGTGGAAGAGACTGTCAACCAAAACCCATCTGCCTGCTCCGCTCTCACAAAACAATAGTGTTTACTATTACCTTAAAAGGAAAGGCAAAATCATTGTGCATTGAATAACACTGCTTGTGTTTTATTCACATATTACATATGAAGTGATATACAAGAAAAGGGACCACAGTGTAGTTTGAATGAGAACATGAGTTCTTGAAATGAAATGTAAATTTAAAGATTTTCATACACTCTAAAATGCCACATCTACTTGGAGAAACAAGGGTCAGCAGCATATCACGCCATATCCTAAAGCAACCATTTGGTCACGCCCTAAGAGACAACAACACATGACAGCTGTTGTTGGTCTCTGAAGCTCACACAACCTGTGACAACAATTATTAGAGCTGTTAATTGTTTCTGATTCTAAACATTCATTATTATAAAAGGTACACATACACACACACACACACACACACATACACACAGAGAGAGAGATTAGCACACATAAAGCATGTGTTCAATGCTATTTTCTTGTTTCTTTTATTTATTTAATTATTTACATGACATTCATATCAATAAAGCTTTTTGAACTGAATTGAATGGAACTGAATGGACATTTATCTCAGCACTTTAAGGCTGCATAAACAATGACAAAGTCTCTCCTCAAGGTTTATTTTCTTTCAGGCATAATGTTTATCCTATGCCTTGATGTCTATAAATGATCTTTTTGCAGTAAAAAGATCTAGGATGGAAACTGCCCTATGTGAGATGATAAAAAAAACAGCATATCAAGACAAAGGCCTGTAGTATGATGTGTCAGACAGAGAGAAAAATATGTCATTGTGTCCTTTCCAGAAAATGTTTCGAGGATACTTCTGAACCACTTGTGGACATGGCTAAGTGGACAAAATCCTTAAAACAAACGGTCACATTTTAATGAGCGACTGCGCCCCATACAATCAGTGTGATATTATTTTCTAAAATCTATTCTGAATCTGAATTTATAAAGAAAAGGGGACCATCTTAACAACTAAATATATAAAACAAACTACTAACCATTTGCCATTGGTTATAACAGATGTGTGCTCAACAATGATGACAATAAAACTGGGCTATTAAGCTTTCTTCTCCATTTACTTTAATTTAATAAGAAGTCATACTTGAATGATTACTGTCAGGACAGTAGAGCTGTGTGTCATACCAGTTTTCCATTATTTTGTGGATTATAAGCATAAATGTGCCCATTTTATTATGATGATGTATTAAGTATGATACAACAAGTAGGTCCGACCACGCAATCTGATTAGTCAACTAGACATTTATGTTGATTAATATGGATTGAATCTTTGTCCCATGCATTTTGACTTTTGGACTTTACAACGTTGTGGAGTTACTGGAAATATTTGAATCATCCTCCATCAGCTGTGCCAAGACTGAACTAGCAAAGCTATTACTTGTTACTAAGGCTCGGGCTACTTGCTGGAGTAGTAAAATGGAATCCATTACATATAGGAGTCTACTGCTATGATTGATTGTTTTCCAGGTCTTAGCCAGACCCTGTGTATCTCCATGGAAACGGCGAGCAAAGAAATGTTAATTTTAAATCCCCCCAAAACATGAATACATTTTGATTATATATTTTATTTCAGCTGGTAATTGTTGTATAATCACAATATTACCTAAATAATAATATTGCTTACATATAGACTGGGGGTGTTAACTCAAGCAATGTTTTGAGCATGCATTGTAGTCTGTGGAGCAACATTGAACAGATTAACTGAATTGGACTGCTGAAACATATGGATGATATTATTGTTTTATAACAACAATGAGATCTCATATAAGAGATTGTGTTTTTTTGTTTTTTTTTATTTAATAATATTCGTGTAGAAAAAAAGATAGTACGGCATGTAAAGTCTCAGTCGGTTTGTGAATGTTGAGAATTTGCAGAAATTTATTGCTTTTATTCGGAAAATTCAACCGGAAATCAGATTTGTTTTTTTTTTTTAAGCAGAGCGGAAATTACGCCTTTATTCTGAAAATCCAACCGGAAATCATCTTTATTTTCCAGTATAGCGGAACCTGCAGGGCGGGGACTGTTATCCAGAGTGCACACACGGGAAAGCGGAAGCTAGCTGGGAATATGTTTATGAAATGTTAAGGTTAAGGTTTATGCCAGAAAGGTAGTTTCAGATAGAGCGCAGGCTTCGGAATGAGCCGAGCATAAATGCGTGTTAGAGGCTAACTTTCATCGTGTCCTCTTCAATAAGTGGTTAGCTGAGAATAAGGAGACAGTAACGAGTAGTGTCGGACAAAATGAACGCAAGTAAAAGCAAAGACAGCGGCGAAGTTATTAAAAACTACCACACGCAGGCGTTTGAGTATATCTCGAAGGCACTGAGGATTGACGAAGATGACACAGGTTTGTTTGTTGTGTTCAGGAGTTGCTAGCTGGCGTGTGGTCGCTTGTAATAAACACCCTCTCCTCCCTGTTATGAAAGGAGACAAGGAGCAGGCAATGCAGTGGTACAAGAAAGGGATTGCTGTGCTTGAGAGGGGAATTGCAGTAAAGCTTACCGGACAAGGTGATGTGCAAACAAACATCGATGTGTACACAGTGTGCAGTGTTGACATGCTTTAGCCTCAAACTCCATGTTTTGTTAACAGGAGATCAACATGACCGAGCAAAGAGACTTCAGGATAAAATGAACGAAAACCTCATCATGGCAAAAGACAGACTTGTCCATTTAGGTAAGTGGCACCTTGGTGTCTGTTTGCTAGTTTGAACAGTATTGTTACATAAGATGTACAGCGATGCTGAGGATCAATACTGCTCTCATTTCACAGATGCAACCTTGGCATCATCTAAAAGGAATAGTGATCCCCCAAAGACCTCAAATCACGTCCCTCCACAGCCAAAGTCTGTACCTAAGAGTCAGCCTGCAGTGCGAGGTGTGTCCACCAACATCAGGCCCTCCACTGCTGTCAGACCCCCATCTAGATCCACTGAACCAAAGGTGATTTTTTTCATCTTTAAAGTGGCATTTAGTGGTCCACTTGTACACTATTTCAACATGTCTGACTCTGATGAAGTGTGTAATGCTTTCCTGGGTATTTTTCTTCCTGGTGAGGTGACTCCACGGGTTGGAAGAACTCAAAATGGCAAACCAGCAGCTGTGAAACAACCCTCAAAGATGAAAAACTTCAAGAATGTCGACAGCAAACTGGCCAATTTGATTCTAAATGAAATCGTTGACAGGTATTTAGAAGCCAAACTATTATTTTGCTGTCAGTGAATGTGTAAAATCCTGAGCTGTGGTTAAAGTACTTTCTCCCGTGTCTGCTGCAGTGGAGCATCTGTGTCCTTTGAAGAAATTGCAGGACAGAAACTGGCCAAGCAAGCACTTCAAGAGATTGTCATCCTCCCTGCTTTGAGACCAGAGGTGATCACTTAAAAACAGTTTGTGTCTGCTCATTATTTTTCTACTCTTTCAGATTTACATTGAATACTTTTATACATTTTGTCATTCAGCTCTTCACTGGCCTGAGAGCTCCGGCACGTGGCTTGCTTTTATTTGGCCCGCCTGGAAATGGGAAAACCATGCTGGTAAGTGAAGTGCATCGGGCATCTTTGTGACCTCACCCCTTTTCATATGATGTTTTTCCTGCATAATAACCAATACAAGATTGTTAGAATAAGGTCCAAATAACCAACTAGTCATGATTGATCTGATTACAGGATAACAAAGAAAGTTATCCACAATTTCAACACTATTATTCCATTTTTTTTTTTTTTTTTAAATATGTTATACGGTAGGTCATATTTCTTTACATCTCCTGAAATTTTTATGCTGTAGTCCCCATCAGCTGTGTAGCAGCAACTTCTCAGTTTTTGCTGTGTAGACACGAAGGTTCAGTGTGTCATATTTGGGGGTCTCTGTTTACAAAATATATCAGAAATTGAATATAATATGCATAACTATTTTTTTCTTTTGGGTATAATCACCTGAAAATAAGAATCATGAATTTTTCTGTTACCTTAGAAAGATCCTTTTATATAGACACTGTGTGCTGCATCATCACATGACAGAAAAGACGTGATGATGCAAATGACAGAAAATTAAATAAAATTACATAATAAGAGAGATGAAGTCACCAAAATTTACCAATGCAGATTCATGTGACAGTATGAAGATCTTCTTTTGTTTTTGTTTTTCAAGATATTTTTTGGCCATTTTGAGCTTCGTTTGACAGGGTGACATGCACCGAAGGGTCTTAAACAGTATGTTCTGTCTGTTACTTTGTATGGCTGCAAGTCTCTGGCATTCTGAACTGTGGCATAACCTGTGTTGTCTTGGGCTGTGATTGGCTCTTCTATTTGAGTTGTTTCATAGAAGACACACCATGACTTTCGCCCTGGAAATGTGTTGAAAGTAATGACAGCTGTCGTGCCCGGTAAAATTCTGAAACACAACTTCAGAAATTAATTTTCAGCAAGCCGTTGGGATATTGTGTATTGTGTTTGTAAGTTTTCCACTTCAGCAGTGGAAACACTGTCAGAGATAGGGACACACTCTCTCATATAACTTAACATGTAGGAAAACATTTGTTCAAATCGAAAGGGGTGAGGTCAGAAAGTGATTTCTGGCAGGATGTCTTCTTTCCACAGCAAACTAATTCATTCGGATCAAACAGTGCTTTATAATTTGCATATAGCTGTGTGTGTTTATTATCAGTTGAATCACTGCCATCACTTCCTCTCACAAGGCCAAAGCAGTCGCAGCCGAGTCAAATGCCACATTCTTCAACATCAGTGCTGCCAGTTTGACCTCTAAATATGTAAGAAAACACTTTTTGTACTTTATTATGGAGTAGCTCTCCACAGTGCACTAAATTTAGTGTAAGTTTTATTTACTTGACCTTTCCTGTCATCATGATCACAGGTGGGAGAAGGAGAGAAGCTCGTACGAGCTCTGTTTGCGGTTGCCAGAGAATTACAGCCCACCGTCATCTTTATCGGTTTGTATTACGTTTGTATTATTTATGGACTTATGGATGGAGTGTTCCCCAAACTTTTATCCCCCAAACGTCCTCATTTTGTTTTTATTTTACATTCAGATGAAGTCGACAGCTTGCTCTGTGAAAGGAGGGAGGGAGAACACGACGCCTCTCGTCGATTAAAAACTGAGTTCCTCATTGAGTTTGACGGGGTAAGAGCAGCAGCAGCAGCAGCAGCTGTCACTCTGTCGCCTCTGAAATTGGATCCTGAACCAGCTTCAGACTGTTTAGGTCACTGTTATCTCAGAGAGCTCTGGTGTTAGTTTCACAACAGTGCCTCTTTGTTTCAGGTGCAGTCAGGAGGGGACGACAGGGTGCTTGTAATGGGAGCGACCAACAGGCCCCAGGAGCTCGATGAAGCAGTACTAAGGTGCATGATGAAACACTATATGCTAAACGGTTATCTTTATTTTTGTTTTTGCACTGGCTCACTACAGTTTTTAATTTCTCCCTTGTGTTACAGACGCTTTGCAAAAAGAATTTATGTGGCGTTGCCGGATTCAGAGGTATTTGCTGTGGAACCATCATCACAGTTCATTACTGTGATCAGTGAACTTTGTTGGCTTTGAAATGTGAATCGTGCAACATTTAAAGTTCACTGACTTATAGCCTGTAACTCTCCTTCCTGCAGACGAGATTCACCCTGTTGAAAAATCTTTTGGAAAAACAAGGGTGCCCACTGAGCAAAAATGAGCTGTCCACTCTTGCGAAGTAAGTTTCAGGATTTACATGCCGTACTATCTTTATAACATTATTCATTCTGTGTTCATTTGGGTTCATTCCTGGATGTGTAACTTTATAGAAAGACTGAAGGATATTCAGGAAGTGATCTCACGTCATTAGCCAAAGATGCTGCACTGGGGCCAATTAGAGGTATGACATCTTTCTCACAGTCATCAGAGTTATTAGCTTTAGTTTCAGTTGGTTTCTAAAGTGTTTTTCGTGCTCGCTATGTTGACAAATTTGACCAAAGCCAGATAAGACATTTCTGATAAGTTTTTAAATAATATTTTATTTTACTTTTATACATTATTGTTTTTTCTAAAGTCTAGTTTTTATTTCAGTTATCTAAAAAATGTTTTTACACACCTAGTTGTATTATAGTTTTAGTTCATTACAATTATATTTTAGCCTCTATGATGAAGATTAGCCAACAGTTGGCTTGTTTTTCATGTGAAAATTCTCTTCACAGAGTTGGGCCCAGACCAGGTTCGAAGTGTGGCTGCTAGTGAGGTAAAGCAATAGTTCATATACTTCCTTGATGCCCATTTAATTACAATAGACAGAGCAGCAGCCATTTTGACATGAAATAGCAGGGTAAACACAGGTGTTACCAATGGTACTACTTAAGGCTCAGTTCCATTCAGGTCAGACAGAGTCAGGGTGCTCCTGTGGTGCATGTTGGCTCACTGTAAAGGCTCTGCTGCAAAAAAAAAATGGAACAGAACCTTAATTAGTATCATTGGAAACACCTGCGCTGACCCTACTATTTCACGTGAAAATAGCCACTGTGAGCAAGGACTGTTATGTAACAGTATGTATATCTATAGTTATGTTCTTCTGTCTGCATTCACAGATGCGTAACATCAAGATGAAAGACTTTGAGGAATCCCTGAAGCGCATTAAGCCCAGTGTTAGCCCAGCGACTCTTGACATGTATAGCAAATGGAACAAAGATTTTGGAGACACAACAGCTTTTTGAACTCAATAGATGATTTTCACTTGTAAAAAAAAAAAAAAAAAAAAAAGCACGTACACACAAAAGCATAAAAATAAAAAATATCTGTTTTAATCTACGGGTACAAGATGTTACTAACACAAATGAACTTACAAATCTGGGACAAAGTCTTTGGTAAAGCTATAATGTATAAATATGACACTTGGAATAATGATTGGCTTATATTTCCTGTTTTATGGGAAGGCTTTGCTAGTACAATTTGGAGGAGTTCCTTTACTGTATTATTACACTCCTTAAACCACTGTCTTACTACTTAATATTTCATTATTTATTCTTAAGAATGTCCTGAACAATTACAAGTGAACTTTCTCTTGCCTCAAGGGGGCAGCAAGTTTCTGTAAATCCTCACTGATTTCAGTTATTTTTCACATCTATTTGATGTATTGACAAGTTGATGGTATTGATCACTAAGTGCTGTACTTGTACACGTGCAAGAGTGATAAGAATTGGGAGATTTGCCAAATTGGGTGCTTTTGTATTATAAGAATGTTTCTTAGAGTTTGTTTACAGATACTCATATTGTTTTTGAAAGCTGGAAACATAATGGATTGTTGTGTTGGCTGACCGTTTTCTTTTTTTTTGTCAAGAGATTTAGTTGAAAAATATTTTATTGAGCAGAACTGTAACAGCTTCCCACTTTTCTCATGCATCAATAAATACATTAAAGTCTCTCCAGCTGTATATTTCCTTGTCTTTTAAATTATGTCCTTTCTGCCTCACAAGAGGAAGCATGTCACGTCATTCCCCTATATGAAAGATGAATATTGATTAAAAACAGAAAAATTCTCTCAGCAACAGCAGACCCAACAATTGCAACTAATTTTCGTAATACACAATTCTGCAAATATTTACAATTAATTAATTATATGCTAAGGTTGTAGGAAGATAATGATAGGTAGGTTTTACTACATATGCATAAAACTTCTACCAGCATGGTTTTCCCATTTCCAGGTGGTCACTTCTAACTTACATCTGGCACTGACATGGTTCAGTTTCACTTAGTGACTCTTCTCTATGTGCTCCACGTTTGTAGGTAGATGGTGCTGCTGTCCTTTTTTTTTTTTTTTTTTACCTGTTACACAACTCTTCTGTGGCTCAAACTGCATCTAAAACGAGTGGAGACTTGGCCTGCAAGCACAGATTTGTGGAATGCAGTAAATTGCTATTAATGAAAAAAAAAAATAAAAGAGCCCATGTTCTGCTGTGTTGAGGTGGAGTCATGGATTTGATTAAGTTTGCTGTTTTGGGAATGTCTGTACACTTGTTATAGTCTGGGTGTGTTCATGCACATGCATGTAGGTGCTTCATAGAAATGATAACAGTGTTGATAAGTGAAGTTATGCAGCTCCGTGGTCAAGACCCCATAACCAGCCACTGTCTAATAACAAGGCTGGAGACTCAGCTCGGACAGGAGACACCAGCTGTCGGGACATGGCTGGTTTAAGCTTGGTAAATGCTTGTGGTCCGTCTTTATTTCAGTGCACTCCAAACTCTTCCACTGAAAAATCCGATTTAAATCCCACCTCACTCCCAAAGGCCCTTTCCTATGGTCAGCTGGCGGTGTTGCCTGTGGTTTATGTGGTCCGGCAGCTGCATCGTCTGTTCCTGCAGATGTTTACAGATTCTGCGAATGCAAACATTTTCTGCAATTAATTATAGTGATCCTCTGAGTTTGAAGTTATCACGTGAAGGAATAATAAAAAATAAAAAAAGACATCATGCAAACACATGCAAAACACTCGCTCCAAGAGCTGCAACCACACCTAAGACTACTCTCTTTTCCTTCGGGGAGAGATGTTGGATTTTTCAACTTGTCATGACTGAAGAGTTTCTTTCATGAAGCCAGACAGGAATGGAGTTACGGGTTAGTCATCACCTTTTTTTCTGTTTGCCCTTCTTCACTTCATATCCTGCACAGTATACAAATGGTCTATATGACTGGTTGCAAGAGCATGTAGTCATTTTATTTTTACATTTTTGAAGATAAAATAAATTCCCACAGGTTGAAGAATCACCTCATATCAACATTTTACAAGTAATTACTTTTAAGATAACATGTAATTACAGTAGAGAGCAATTATAGGTAAACGGTGTGCTTTAAATTTTCAAGCTGACAGCAGACAGAGCATTACTGAGGTGGTTTAAACCTTGTAGATGATTGACAGCTTCCCTTTTTTGGTTGCGTGTCAGAGCCCTGCACCTCCACAGTGGCTCATTGATGCTTTGACCACTACATCCACTCAAGGGAAAACAGAATAGGTGATCATTTGATACCTCCAGTCAAATAGCCCACCCTGTAGAGAGTAGAATAATAGTCAACACAGTGAGGACCTCTGACTGACTGAGCAAACAGTCTGTGAGTGTTTCTTCAAGTGGCCCATTATGAAAACAGTATGTGGATGGGAGGGTTTTGTCATAGTGAGTGCAGGCTTTTTATTCTTCGTGTTTGTGGAGGTATTATTTATAAACGTGACATAATTCATCCCCTCATAATTCATCCCACAGTGTATTCACTGAGTGCGGCACCATGTTGGAGAGTGACTGTACGCTCTGCTATTTTTAAGAAAAGCCTGATTGTAAATTGTTGAGCTGGAGGAAAGGGATTTCCTTCGAAATTTGGGATTTGGCCATTTTATCACCCCTGGTTTAAAGTTGTGTTCAGGGCTTACACAGTGGAAAGCCTTCAGGGCTAAGTGTGTCCACTTTCCAGCACTGGCTGCTACTGTTCCACTGGCCTGCACACCCAATACATAACTTCATTTAACATGTTATCTTTCTCTCTCAGGGGAGGCTACAAGCCAAGTCTAATCTTGTATCCAATGGCAACAACTCTCTTTTATGAGCAAATTTATTTTTCTTGGTCACTGTTTATTTATGGTGTGTGTATCTGTGGGTGTGTGAGATTGGAAGAAATGGGGTGTTATATATGTACGTATATAAATATGAACATATGTGAACATGAGCTTATTTATGCCAGGCCCACCTTAGCTCGGAGCAATAAGGAAACCTTGACTATCAAGGTCACGTTGAGTTTCGACTTTCAAGATGTTTAGAGAAGTATTTTAACATTTTGGGAAACACACTTTTGATTCATGATGATTGATATCATTATTATTATATACAACCAGAAACCAGAGCAGCAATAGAAACATAAACACCAACATAATACTCATTCACTTTCAAGAGTTAGATGAGAACATTAATGTTACTTTCTGTATAGTAAATATGGAGTTACTTGCAGCCGGTTAGCTTATCTTAGCAAAAAGACAAGGAGAAAGTTATCCTGACATTGTCCAAAGGGAATAAAATTGGTAACCAGCGCTTCTCAAACTCACGAATTAACGAGCTAAATAATGTTTAATCTCATTTGTTTGAACCATAAAGAAATTAAGTGTAAAAATGGCAGCTTATCCTTATGATCTCAAGGGTGGTCAGACACAAATATTATGTTTTTGGTTCATTAGGAAGCCAAAGGAGATGTTTGTTTTACTGCCTGATTTGTATTCGAGGAAAGAGTTTACAGTAACCACCTGACTGTATGTCTTAGATTTTCACTCGAGCAGAGCGATAGGTCTGCGGTAAGGTCTGTAATAGCTAGTCTTACAACCTCACTATCTAATTTGGGAGGCCAGCACCTTTTTACAAGGTGTAAAAAGCAAACAGCTTGTGGAAAAGCAACATTTTCAAAAATCTTGTAGCACAGATGATTGAGCAGCAAAAGGAGGGGATTAATTTAAGCCACGCTGGATTTTGGATAAGTGTTTTTGAAAAATGAATTACTCTAAGACTGAATGTATCTCTGTCTGCATGCCTTAGAGGGAACCACATTAAGCTCATGTATTTTCTCTCCCACTGTAGCCTGCAGCCACAAAACTATAAAAGACAGAGGTGGACGGAGGGGAGCGGACTCTCTGTCATGCCTGCACATGACCTGCAAAACCATTAATCTCAGTAACCTCTGTGAGGTGATCAGGAGCCAAACCCTTCACTCTGACTTCATAGACACTGTGCAGATGTATTAAATTTGTCATCAGTCAGTGCGGCTTGTCAGCACATCCCTAAAAAGGTCTGTTTTCAGTCTGACATCCGGATGGCCCGCTAGTCAAAACATCAAATAAAAGTTAAATATTTCTCCATACATCTCCTCAATAGAGGATAATAGTGTGGACAAATGATACCTGGATGATGTTATTATCATATCATATTATCAGTGGACTGAGGTGGACATGTTGAGACGTGGATTTAATGCAGGTGAGGGGAGGGAGATGTTGATGAGGGGAACAGTGCACTGTCAAGGTGAGCTGCAGGCTGCCCCGCGGTGCATTCCTTCAGCTCGTGTGCATCCAAAACACTTGATGGAAAGTGAAAGTGCAGCGAGGACTTTCACAGGAATATTGCTTTGTCTGTCTCTCACTCTGTTTTTCCCACTCCCCTTGTCCTCCCTTTTTTATCTCTTTGTTGCCCTTCCTCCCGGTCATTCATGTGAAGACACGAATGATGGTTCAGCTCCACCTCTGACCCCGGTCAGGCTCGCTATGCAGCAATTAGACAACCAATCCATTGCCATCCCACTCTATTTGCTTAGCATGAACCCTATGCTGAGAGTCTGGATTTTAAAACTGTTGATGGTGCTTGTAGTAATATGTTGTAGTCATTTTGGAAATGTTTTTAATTGATAGTGATGGTGAACTTTAGCTGCACTTTTAGTGAACTCACACAGGACAGTGCTAAGAGTCCTTAATTATCACCTTTTTACAGCTATGTCCACTATCCACCAGCCATAACAGAGATCTTCTCTCTGTTAGAGCTGAATCAGCAGTCTGGTTTCACCAGTTAAGTTAATCTATAACAACTTAACAAGAAGTTAAATATATCTGCATAGTAGGAAGCGTATACCATTTCATATCACACAATATGCTAGTGCAATGCTAACATAAGCATTCTAATATGATGATGTTTAGCAGGTACAGGTGCATGTACTTGTACAGATGCTTACCACGTTCACCTTCTTAGTTAGTTTTTTTAGCATGCTAACATTTGTCAATTGAAGCACAAAGTGCAGCTGAGGCCTATGGATGTCGTTTTCTCATCAAAATACTGGACAAATTTGACTCGAGATGAAAAGTCTATCCATTAATTGTCAATCTTGTGATGGCGCAAGAGGGAAATTCATTGGAGATTCATCATCTATGGACTTGAGAGTACAAAATATACTCTCTTCAGCAGTTGTTGAGATATTTACATCAGGAACAAAGTAGTGAAACAAACAAACAAATCAGATATTACCATCCTTAGAGCCACACTGTTAGCATGAATAAAATCTAAACCCAATCACAGCAGATAGACTAGTATAGAGAGATTCACCAGTGTTGACTCAGAGAAGGACAATCAATCAGCAAATGTTCAATAAAATAATATCTTAAGCGACTTGCGAATGTCTTTCTAAATCTTTTAAACTAGCATCACAAAGCACACACAGCTGCTCTTATCCAAACACTCCTTTGAGTGTTGGTGGAGCAGGTATGCGCAAAGATTAAAGCAATTAAAGGGAGGCATTTTGAATATGATTTGCTTTGGCAGGCATTGAGAGTGTCAAACAAAGCACACAATCATGCCTTGGCATTAGCAGTAGAACTGAAAAGACTGAAGCAGTTTGCAGAGTCACAGGTTTGCAGATCTGAACATGTTGGCATGCACACTCTAAGCCTCCTTCGACAATTTGTTTTAAAGGTTATTTATAGATGCCAAGTAAGACATGTAATAGGGCCTCAGTCAAACAAAACAAACAAAAAAAAGAGCAAAAAAAAACATCTAGAAGCTAGAAACTTTTTTTTATATTTAGTATTCCCTCATAGTAGCAGCCAATTTTATTGTGATCACCAGTGGATGTCATGTGCGCCTGTTTATCGTGATTCCAGTGACATGCTGTGTTCTTAAGCATTTGATCACCCATTAGTGTCCATTTGTGCGCGACATCAAAATCTATCAAAGACGTCCTGCTGAAATGAGCCTACGGAGAGGTTTAGTTTCATAAGGATGTTTCAAAGCAGACTGTCCTGGCCACATGCCCAGGCACAGGCATGGAGCTCTTTCATCTCTCTGTGTCCTTCAGCATCTCACGGTGCGACACAGCACCACTCACAACACAACACAACGCACACACACATCACACATGTTGTGGTATTTGGTAGATCTTTACTTGGTGGTACACTGTGTCACTTTGTGGCTATTCCCCCTAAATCCACAACGTTTTCATGCAAACATATAAAGTGTATTTCTGGCAACATCGGTTTGTGGAATTAAGAACTCTGTAGTTTGGTTGCCATGATAGAAGATCTCATCGCTGCATCAGGCTCAGCATCAGCGCCCGGGCCTTGAAACTGGACTTGTTGTTGAGGGGCACTTGGTCGAGGAGCAGATCTTAACCTCTGTCACATGACCTGTAAAACAGACTTTTCCTTATGCACAGCATCAGACCATGAGGTGTCTGCGCTGGGGGAGGGGACAGGGAACGGGGTCACTCTAAGATGTTGTTTTGCAAATCCATCACATCATCTTTCACGGTGATTCCCTGAAAAACTGAACTTTGGGGCATAGAAAACATAGATTGACAGGGTCAAGAAGCAAAGTCAACTTTACACATACATTATGTCAATGAAGATAAATGTACGAGGGGTGAGTCACAGAAAAAGCTGCTTCGGGAAACTCCTTCAAAATAAATTCTGACTACCTCACATGGAACAGGAAGAAAACTTGAGCTTGTAAATGACTGCAGTGATTATTAGATGTTATAGATGGTGATTTTGATATATCATAGGGTAGCACAGCATCAAGGGTTATAAAATTTAATGGGCACCGTTGTGGCATCCTGTGTAAATCACTGTATACTTAAAGTGTGAAATAATCTCTGCAATGTGCCTGGCATCATATTGCATAGCATTCCAAGCCTGGCAGACACATAGCTTGTTACCACAGTAAGAGATAAATTTAAAAGATTGAAAAAGCATTAATAAGCATAATGCTTCATAGCGAGTTCAGTTGGAGTTGGTAGAGACCAAAAACAGAGCATGGCCTCATCAGGTGGACAGAAACACATGACTCCAAATGAATGATAATATTTATTTATAATGATAATATTTATACCAACAAGTTTGCCATATCAACTTAAAGGTGATAATATACCAATGTTGTGTCCACAATTTGCTTTTGCCGCCCCCCACACAGCCAGAATAATCAGTTATTTTGTTGTATGTAAGAAATTGCTGCAACTACTTGGCTTCTGGTGGCTCCTGAGCTCTTAAAGTTAGCATGCTGCGCACATGCTAAGATGTGTCATTGCTGGGAGAGAGGAAGAGATTAACTGTGACCAGATTAATAATTGGGCTGATGTAATACCAGGGGGCATTATTTATGGGACATATTCCACTGTCTTCAATGAATGAGTAAATTTGATGTATCCATCCTCACTTTCCTTTCATCACTCAGATTTATGAGAGCTCAGATTTTCATGTGGTGTTACTTTACTGATTAATGAGACAGGCAAATTTGAACTGGGTTTTAAAGCTGATTGCAATGAGCAGACATGGACAGATTTTAATTGAAACTGAGAAGATAAGAGCAGTATCTATTAGATCTGTTGGCTCATCATTTCTATCAGAGACAGACTATTAATATACATGACAGTGTGGCTGGTATTTTAAGTGGAAGCGCAGATCTTGCCAGGTGTTCTACAGCTGGGTGTTGAACGCCTCAGTGAGTCACAAACCGTCTGGTATGTTGTCCAGGTGTCCAGCGTTTCCTTTTAAGTGACACCAGGCTCGGGAAGGTTAAAACTTATTCATATTACATTTTCAGATACTTTCCAGTTTACTTCCATATGTGAAATGAACTAGAGAAAGTATCTAAATATTTCTGCATATTCTGCAACTTCACATTTTTCACATTTAATCCTTTTTGTGCACAGTTGCATCCATTCATCACACCTAAAAATTGCATATCTTGTGTATGCTGTGAATTATAAATCATTTTCATTTTAGATTACTACACTATGTGTCCTCGGTTGTGATTATTTGTATCTGCTTTATATTTCTCTAGTCTCTGTCTCTACAATGACCTATTTTCTCGAGAGGGATCAGTGAACCTTTATGTGATCAATAAACAGATATCAAAATGTAATGTTTTTTTCCATGATCCAACACGATGGCCTCATGGTTTGCGTGTTCTGTTTGCACTTGTAAAACACATAGTTTTTGTTTAAGATGGTGAATTCCTGGAGTCAACATTGGTTGTCTGCTTATCAATGGACTGAGCCTTTGGACTGATTCAAAGTCTTGTGTGTTCACATTTGTAGAGAGTTTGATATTGTCCCATCATTTAGAACTGCATCTGAATCCAGTAATTGATAATCAGAGGCTTTAAAGGGGCCATGAAGGGGCCACATACACCCAGTGGTTAGCGGGTCAGTTTACAAGTAATTTTGTTTCTTCTTAATTAGGCTGTAACAGCCGTATGTCATGGGTCATCAGTTGTAGCCAGAGTGCCAACTTTAAGGATGACAAGTTTTTGCTGAGGGACAGAGTAATAGTGCAGCCCACTAACCCCCTGTCATACATGGGTCAACTCACCGATTCTGTTGGATGCTTCAGCACAGCAGCTGAACGTTTACGTTTTTTAACAGGGTCACGCTTTTTTACGGAGATTTAAAATACATGTTTGATGTGATTCTGATCCTGACTGACAGTTTCAAGCCTGTTTGCTCATTTCCAACACTGACCCATTATGTTACACACATCACATCACAGGCTGGAGGACAGGTGAGCTTCTCTCAAGATGTCCATTGAGATATGCAGCGTGACAGCTTGTCAGACTCCTCCAGTTGTAGCTTTAGAGGAACTGGTCTAATCTTCTAAATCCCCAGAAGGCCAGAGGAGAGTATCCAGGGTCTAGTGTCAGAGCACAAACCTTTTACTCAGGTCAAGGAGCTTGATGCAAAGAGCTAACCATTCTTTGCCAAACAGGCTACTGAGTGGCCAGCTACTCCAGGTAAGCTTCAGTGGAAGCCAAGGATCCAGTCTGTCAGACATCAAACACTTGGACAGGCAGAAAGGGTGTCAATTAAAGACCTTTGGAAGTCTCTGAAGGTGTGAGTGAGTGCTTTAAGTTCTTTTTGGAAAAGATCCATCTGTTCTGCATCTGACTGTCTCCACAGCCCAACAGGATGTAGAGTTTTATTTGCAGATTTACATTTCCACATCCACATTTTGGCATAATAATCTCCCCTCATGTCAAAACTGATGCGCAGGCCCCTTCGGGAACGGCATGCAACCATCAATAAGACCTACTTACATAAGTTACCTGCTAAAACAAACTCTGGACTCGGGAGGAGAAATTGCAAACTGGCCCCAGTGCCCAAATAAATGTTTGCATGTGGTTCAGGGCCAAAGATCTTGAGCCACAAAACCAATCCACATCGCTCGTTAGGCTCGACACAGAGCCTGTGTTCAAATTCACACTGAACAATTCATCTATTCTTTCCCTATGGGGTTCATTATGGGGTATTATGCAAAAAGAAAACTGTGCAGCCTCTTTTTTTGTGAATATAATAGTTACAGATAAGACCAATAATAATAAGTGTTCTTTTCCTGTGTTGAAGTTCAAGAGGACACAAAAGAAAGGCTCTGTAACATCATGCACTTGTTTTAAAGTAATTACATTTTAAGTAATAACCTCTGCTGCTGCAGCCTTGTCAGGGCAGAGAACTGTTTTGGTGCAGGGGAAGAGGAAAAACAGTCTGGTCTTTGTACCTGTGGTAAAGTCACTGCACAAACTCTGGGCTTCTCTAAGGAATTTCCAAAACCTTTGACTTATGAGGAGCGTTTCACAAATCTTAGAGATGTACCATGAATCTCTGAAGCGGGGTCCAAGTGACACAACTGGATATAAAACTTCACACGTTTAATATCCATATCTCAAATCATATCAGCTGAACCAATAACTCAAAAGAATGTCGACCTTCCTGTAGCTTTTGTATTTTGAAGCTTACTCTGTAACATGAAAAGTTGTCCTTGGTTGAAATAACAACAAATGGGCCCACCTCTGCGAACTGATATTGCTCCTAAGAGATTCAAACCCTTTGAGAAGGAGGTGTGAACATGCTGTGGGCAGGCAGAAGTGGTTTATAGGGTTTTGTTACTGGACCTATGCCATCTTCACCTGTAAGCCAGCTGGACGTTGCTTTAAATTTGTCATCCTGTTTCCGAAAAGAAGCAAAAAGTCTCTGTGCTTCTATTGATTCAAAAATGTTTCTCAAATAATCTTATCTATCCATGTAGAGTTGATTTGATATGCTCCTTTGGACAACTGTAGGCCATGTCATCCAGAATCTTCAAATAGCTGTGAGCTAAAAGGAAGTATAGAGAGATTTACCGCTGTGAATGACATACTTTACCAATATCATGCGCAGATTGACCCAAAAAATGACAGGCAAGCCATTTACCTCCATGCTCTGTGGAGCCTTCATACAAGCAGTCCCTGTGTCTCTCGTGTAGTGACAGGGAGAGAGAAAGTGTGTAGACCTTTTTAAGCAGATCCTGTATTGGTCTCTTGACCTGGTGTATGTCCTCTGTGAAGAGAGGCTTTGTTGCCCTCAGACAGCTCGCAGCCTTTAACACACACCTTCATAATAGTATCTGTGTCTGTGATTTTCCATTTGGAAAATTGTGAGCTTTTAACCTCACATCCCAGGCTTCACTCTACACAGAGAGAGAGGGAGTGTAATCATCATAAGGCTAA
Organism: Protonibea diacanthus; assembly: GCA_028641955.1. Lineage (NCBI taxonomy): Eukaryota > Metazoa > Chordata > Actinopteri > Sciaenidae > Protonibea > Protonibea diacanthus. Next base: position 17,006,193 of record CM053989.1, read on the forward strand.
TGATACAGTGGCCTACTGTGGCTGCAGTGTGATCGCCAAGCTTCTCACACACACGTGCCAAAGCATACAGGAGAGAGTTAAGCTAATCTTGATGTCTTCCTGTAACATGCTAACACCTGAGCATTGTACAGTGTGCAGTACTGTCACAGTTGAGCTGTAGGAATGCATAAGGGTGCGTTTTAGTCATAACAGAGCATAAATGTTTGGACGACTGTGGACTGGTTGACAGATCCTGCCTTCACACACTGATTTCTCATGTCTGTTGTTGAGTGTCACAGATTTTTTGTGTTGTCCTTCGCACCTGCTGAATGCAGGTTCTTCCTTTGCCTTTGACCTGTTAGCTTAGCAGCAATGTAATCTCAGTAGCAGCTGTCTTCCTCAGTGAAAACATGCCAAGCGGTGCTTACTTGCTGTCAGACGGTCTAATCTCCTCACTTTCACTTTAAGAGGATGGCATTCCTAACTACTGTAGGTGTAATTCATGAAATGTACAAGAATACCATGACTTCACATGAGACACAATAACTCTTGCAACAAAGACTAGCACTGGCACTGTCAACTGTCAGAGTGGCTACGTTGTGATATAAAGTTTCGGAATGATGTGTGCCACTACTATTATCATGTTATTTACCAGGAGACTCATACCACAGAGGCATCAGAAAACCTCCCTGTCTCCCTGGGCTCCATACACAGGGATCACTGCAGAGCTGAATCTGTGTCATGTGGCGTCTCTGGCTGAGGGCGGGGGTGAGCGATGACTGGGTTCAGTGTTTGCTGCTGGACGGGTGACAGTTGGGGTCAGAGGTTCACTTTCCCTTCAGCTCCGTCACTCTCTCCGGACTGGCTTTCAGAGGCTCAAAGAAAGGGTTTGATGAGAAGGACTCGGAAGTGCCGAGGCATCTGGCAGCGGTGGCAGCCCTTCCCTCCACATCCTGAGGGCCAGCAGAGCTGCTCTGTGGCAGCCAGAGGAGGGGAACAAGGTGCACACTGTGATCTAAACACAGACTGAGGGGGGGCGGTTCAGGTTACCCCTTCGGTAGGTGTTTGCCACAGACGCTCAGTGTGAGGAGGAGAAGGGTGGAGGAGGGGAGATGTGGTTTAGTTGTAACTTTACAGAACAAAAGGATTTTAATCAATAAAATTAGAGCAACATGTGTTAGTGAAACCTGAAACTCTCGTCTAATAAATACTTGTTCCTCACTGTAATACTGTAAATCATATGGGAGGGTTCCACACACTCACAGAGTGCCAGATGCTCGCACCCTGACATCAGAGTTCAGTAAATTTGTCAGTGTACACACTAGCTCACACTAACTTAATTATAACTAATAGGATACTTCTGGCCTCAGTGTACGTTTAGATGAATGTACCAAATCGTAGTTAAGTGCAGTCACACTAAAGGACTAAAGTCATCACCTACACAGCCCTTTTCTAAATGGAAGTGATTAGTAAAAAGTAGAACATGTCTCTGGAGAGGAGGTGCCGGTTCATAATCATTGGTGCAGGACTTATGTGCAAAGTACAAGGGGATTTTTTTGAATGGTTAATGACGGAAATTGTTGCCAGACTATATACAGTACAGCTTGTTCACCAACACATAGTCAAAGTGAGAGGATGTTTCCCCATGTAAAGTCAGTCTGTGTGGGCCTGTAATTGAACAAACAGTATTGCAGAGAAAAAAAATGCTTATTTGCTTTCTTGCTGAAAGTTACATGAGAAGATTGATACCACACTTTGTAAATTGGATATTTAATATGCCACAGATGATGCATTGTGGTATTAAGAGTGAATGATTTAGTTGTTTACTTTAAGATCCTCAGAATGTTACCATGGTTTTGGCTGAAAGTTGAACATCTTTAATCCTTGATGACTTTGTGGAAAAGTTCAACATCCAACTTCCGAGCTGGCTGCTAAACAGGACTGCATTTACATAAAATGTTCTCCAAAAACTGCAGCAAGGAAATAAATGATTAACAAATATCAGCGAGTGCAGAGGAGGCAGTTTGTAACTTTACAAATTTGTCAGGATCGGTGTAGGTTTGAGGGCCTTTGTGTCCTAGTGAGTCCTAAGACTTACTAGATATTTGAGCTAAATGAAACCCATCCAAAAAATGACTTCCATTAGTGGACTGGTCGAGTAGACATTTCCCTGTTGGCTAGGATTTCCACCCAAAATCTCTATCTGCTTAGTTGTTAAGAAATAGATAGGATTACAGGTGCAATCAGATGCACAGTGAGTGGCGAGGCATTAGTGACTGCATCTAAGCTGGATTTAACATGAACTGACCGGTCATCCCTACTGGTGTAACAAACTACTGAAAGCCGAAGAGAACAGAGTTATTATAGAGGACACCAAGGATTCATGCCTTGGCATCGAAACTCAGGACATGGAAATAACACTGAAGACTTTTCCTCTGAGGGTAGCGAATATTCCATGGAGGAATAATAACCTCAGTATTCTGCATACAGACCCTCCCCTCTCCGAACAAGGAGAGACCATCATTGGAATCTACCTGCTAGTGCTGGGTAAGTCAACCATCATATCATCATATACCATCATTAACATAATAAAACTTGAAATGTAGGGCTGCAGTGTTTCATCTGCTTCACTCTGCATTCTCCAGAACTGAAATATTGTAGTGGCACTTTTTAGGAGCAATAGTTGAATTTAGAATTTTGAAAATGTCTATGTGAAAAACATTATTTATTGTGTAATACAGCTTTTTTATGACCATTCTTACATCACTGTTACATAACCAAACTACCAAATATGGAACCAAACATCCTGAACTTTATGATCATATAGTCAATGTTCTGAGTATTCCCAAGAATTCCAAGAAAAGTTTTCAGAGACACAAGTGTGTGTGTCTCTCATGAGTGTGTGTATGTGCATGACTTCTCCATGATCTGGTTAAAGTTACCTGGCAGAGCAAGTCAGTCCTGGCGATAAATGTGATCTAGGCAATTAATTGTGGCGGTCATCCCAGGACACAGTATTGTCTCCAAAAGGGGTTTCCCAGATGTGAGAGTGTGTATCTATCTGTGTGATTGTGTATCCATGTGTGTGCCTCTGTTATATTATGTATAAAAGTATATATGAGTCACTCAGAACATGACAGTTCTGACTTCCATAACTCTGTAGTGCAAAAAATATCACAGAACCTTTGTCCTTTAAATGTCTTAGACCGAACACCAGCGAGAAAGAGTATGACATCATCTCGGGGGCAACAACAAAAACAACTGTTGTTCATCATGTTTCCAAAGGCCAGTCTACCACTGACACAGACAGTTTGTGTTGGTGGCACTGTTTGTCTGAACTATAACCAGACAATGGATTTTCTTGGCTCTTCACCACTGTTAACCTAACTACAGACTAAAATGTTTTTACTCTACTCCACTCTACTGCATTATGTGCTACTCTGCTGTGTTCATGCTATACTATGCTGCACTCTCCTCTGCTATACCATACTCTCCTCTGCTATACTATACTATACTATACTATGTGACACTAGTCACTATCCAGTATAGTGTAGTATAATATAGTATTTATACTACACTATAATATAATGTAATATAAGCACTTCTCCACTATTCTATAGAATACACAAACCTACTACTTTACTATACTATACTTTGCACAACTTTGTTTTGTTGTGAATGTGGTCCACATTTGTGTACTCTACTATACTGTTCAGTGCCCTTCACTAATCTCATTACTCTACTCTACTCTGCTCTACTCTACTCTACTCTACTCTACTATGCTGTACTGTACTACAGTACACTACACTTCTGTTCTACTCTGCTTTACCAAAAAATATGTGGTTCAGTAAATATTGACTGAATGTATTGGAATATATTATGTATATATTATATGTTTGTCTCTCTGTAGGATGGCTGTCGTGGTTTGGAAACAGTCTAGTGATGTTTGTCCTGTACAGACAGCGGGCTTCACTTCAGCCAACAGATTTCCTCACTTTAAATCTTGCCATCTCTGATGCTAGCATCTCTGTATTCGGCTACTCCAGAGGGATCCTAGAAATATTCAATATCTTCAAGGATGACGGGTATTTGATCACATGGATCTGGACATGCCAGGTAAAAGCCCCACAGAGTAGTGTGTAGGATTTAGTGACATGTTTTGTAGTTGCTGATGGCTACCCTGCCCTTTCACCTCACCTTCTAATTCCTCACAGGAGAAACTATGGTGGCCACAAAAAACACTGTAAAATGAAGGTAAAAGTAATTTGTTTATTAAATAATAATATTGTACATATTCTATATCCATTGATTTCCAATCAATAATTTTTTACAAAATCTTAAATTGTGGCACAATTTGCAGCATTAAGAATGGAACATTGGTTTGAAATGGCCTGAAAATGATGACTGTGCAAAGTTGCAAAAACACATATGTAGGTATCTGCTCTCCCAATCCCAATTAATGAAGTACATTAAGGGAATCTGTGGAAGATTTACAGTAAAGTGAGTATGCGTGTGTGTATCTGTGTATGCGCAAAGGATTATGCGAGCAGCTATGTGGGCTGGAGGTTAAATCTGTAATAAGATTATCACTGTGGAGGCCTTTAAATGGGGGAAACTCTTCGAGCAGCATGGCACTTGTCAACAACCAAATAGGAAACAAATAAGCTGCAGGGAGGACATTTGTTGCATAAATTCACCACATGTTGCTGAATTTTGTCAGTGATTTGCATTCACTTAAAATGAATGAGTTGTTGTGAGTGAATTCTAAGATGTAATGTTCATTTCTATGTTTTCCTCCCCCCATAGCCTCGGCTTGAAATGAAATAGCTGTCATATTTTAACTTGGAATTCAGCCAGGGTATTTTTCTTGCTCAAGGCTAGCTGTGCTGGAAACCGTGATATCCATGATGCAGCGACTCAACAAAAACAAGCTGGTGTAACCAGAACACTTTCGGTCTTAGAAGCGTAAACCCCGAAATCTGAGCGGGGGAGACACTGTAAACAGACGTCTGCTGCTCTTAGGCTTCAGTGCAGCCACTGAGATGACCTCATCTCTCAGACATCCAATCTCTGGATTTCAGGTGGAGAAGAAATATTGGGATAACAGTACGCCCCTCTTATTTGACCTTCCCCTGAGAGAGGTGGTCTGACAGGGGGAGTGTCAGAAGTAAACTAAAAGGGAAAAGTAAGAGGTGACAGAAATAGAGGAGGGAAGGAAAAGGAAGGTGAAGGAGACAGGCATGTGAGAAGCATTAGCAGATTACTGCATGGAGCATGATGGGACATGAACAGTTGCAAGCTGGGCCAGATCCCTGTGTTTTGAACACTATGGGACAGGATATTATTGAATATGATAGAGCTTTATGGATTTCTTTGATGTTGCAAAGAGAAATACAGAGAAAGAACTGTAAAAGCAGTGCAGAGAAATTCACAACATGTTTTCATTTGAGACAAAACAAAGGCAGAGGTGAAGCACTTTACTGTGAGATGAGCTGGTGATGAATTTCTAGACGCCATCGTCTTAAAGCACTTGGTCCATAATTCTTAGAAAAACAGTAAATGTACAATAGACCAGTGTTGAATTCAAGTCATACTGGTCTAGACGTTGGCAGTCTGGTAATCTGCTGAATGTGAGGGTGAAAAAACGTGATGGCTGACAGTAATAGGATTAGGACTAAGGAAGATCAAGAAAGTAATCAGTCAGAGACCTTAATTAATCCATGTCACCCAGAAATGCACAGCAGGGACTTGGGTGTCACACAGTTGGACCCAAACTGAAGCACAGTAGCATAATTCCATTTAACAAGAGCTGTGATTACAGCCAAACAATGGACTGAATGCTAAATAGCTTCATGGTTTTATTTATTTGGCATTCATTGAATTCTACAGTCAAAATCTATTACGATCCATTTTAATTTCCCAATGTTGTAAGTTAAAAAGCCTGCAGCTAACATCAGAGGAAATGCCCTGCTTCTGGAGCATACTGGCAAAAAAAAGGCATGAAGAGCTCTTCAGCTGCAGCGTCTCTATCTGATAAAGTCCGAAGCAAAACAAACTCAACAGACAAAAGTCTGGAACAATTAAGCAGGCAAGAGATTGGTTCCCCCGAGGCTTCAATGACCACTCAAAAACATCTTGAAGATGCAATGTCATGATTCACCAACCTTCCCTGTCTGTTGTCTTCCAGGTAGATGGTTTCTTCACATTGCTCTTCGGCCTTGCAAGCATCAACACCTTGACCGTCATCAGCGTCACCAGATACATCAAGGGATGCCACCCAAACAAAGGTCAGATCTAACCTCCATGAATTCAAGTGAGGGAACATAAAGAAAACTTCAGACCAGCGTCTCTGCCTGCCTCACATTCCACTAGTTCTTATCTGACAGAAAAGTGTGTTTTCCAGTGCTAATGAAACCTTATTACCGACTTCAGCTGTGGCAATTACTACCACTTTTCTCCAGCAATTTCATTTACATTTCTCCAACATGTCATTAAGTTAATTTGAGGTGACATTTTCTATTTTTGGGTGTAACTGATGCTGAAGAATGTCTTAATTATATGGAAATTAGGCCGAGTCTCTGTTGTCAGCATGGGATAAGACCTTTTTTACTGTGTTTGTGGTTGTTCATAAAACACAAGCAATATAAACCTGTGTGTGGGTTTTTCTGACACTTGTGGTTAAACTATGAACATTGTTGGGTCATGTGGAGTATCATCAACTATATTATATGCCAGAGTAAGAGATTTTCAAGAATCAAAACAGTGCAATATTAGGTCTAAATTGAATTAATTCAGGTCAGTAAAGCGTGTAGGCAAGCAACAATATAAGCATATTCAGCCTAAGACAGTTGAGTAACCCACGGCAACAAAGGTGCTGTACATTGCAAGTCCTCTCTTACAAACTGTTTTGTATGATATATTGACACAAGATATGAGAGCGCTGCTCAGAAATAGAGCAGAGCAATTGATTTTCTGTCTCCCCCTGAATACAAAGCTACGTGTACTTTGTCAACAGAGGTTCTTTTCAGTTGCAGATGTTTGCAAAGTCTGTTAATGTAAGAAAAGACCTCATTGTTCAATAAATGTCACAATCTTGACATTCATAACAAGTCAAGAATGCTGCATCGTGAAGTGCCTCTCACTTTTTCTGTCCGGTGTTTGCCAAAGTCACATAACATTTAACCTTTTCAAACTGCAATCTGTTCCATAACTTTGGAATATGAAGTTTGTTCATGTGGTTTCCTTGCTGTGTGTTTTTGCAGCTCATTGTATCAGCATGAACACCATCGCCATATCACTCATCTGCATTTGGACTGGGGCAACGTTTTGGTCTGTTGCTCCACTGCTGGGCTGGGGCAGCTACACAGGTCTGTACTCACACACCGGCCACAACAAAAGGAACATTAGACTTTATTTTAAAAGTCTTGATCTCAACTCTGTTTTATGTTCCTTAGATCGAGGTTACGGCACCTGTGAGGTGGACTGGTCCAAAGCTAATTACTCCACCATCTACAAGTCCTACATCATCTCCATCCTCATCTTCTGCTTTTTCATCCCTGTGATGATCATGCTGTGCTCCTACATCTCCATTATCAACACAGTGAAAAGCACTAACGCCATGTCAGCCGATGGCCTCCTCACCTCCCGTCAAAGGAAGGTTGAGAGAGATGTCACAAGGGTAGGCAAAAAAAAAGTTTATTTCTGGGGTTTTCATTGAAATGACATTGGTAAGATGAGATTCTTTACAGCTCTACTTAAAAGTGTCCGTAATAAACCTCTTGTCACGTTATTCTACTCCTGACAATTGTTCCCTCATGTTCCTCTCTAGATTTCCATTGTGATCTGCACAGCTTTCATCATGGCCTGGTCGCCATATGCAGTGGTGTCTATGTGGTCAGCCTGGGGCTTTCATGTGCCAAGCACAACCAGCATCATCACCCGTCTCTTTGCCAAGTCTGCCAGTTTCTACAACCCGCTCATCTACTTTGGCATGAGCTCCAAGTTTCGCAAGGACATCTCTGTGCTGCTGCCGTGCACACGAGAAGGGAGGGACCTGGTGCATCTGCAACGCTTTAAAAACATGAAACCAAAGGCTGAGGCTCCACCTCAACCTGCATCGGTTCCTCTCAAGAAGCTGGAGGCGAAATACTCCGCGGGAGAGCCGAACAAATCCAATCATGATAGCGACTCAGGGGTCAACAGCCCTCCTCAGACTCCTCCATGTGACACGCAGGAGGTCTTCAACATGAACATGGACCTGCCCTCCCACATTGAAACATCAGAGTACTGGTGTGACAGGCTCTGAAGAACTTACTTGAATACTTGAATTACAACGGGAGATTGAGAGTATTTTTGTATTTTTTGGTCTTACCCGTATTAATAAACACAAAAATGTATGTATAACCAATCTTAATAAATTATTTTCCGAATCTCTGAAAGTGGGATTTCATACCTGTTTCATTTCCAGCACTGACAAAAGCAACCATTCAATCCAAACTGGAAAAAACAGCGACAAATAGCATGAGGAAATCCATAACTGATTTGCCTGAATAATCACAGAATATCTCCAGCCAATGAAAGGTGCAGTCAGTAATGCAGCACAGGAAGAGATGCACAAAAACATCTGGAAACACTGAACTGTCCTCGACTCAGCTGAAACGTGATGGCAAAAAACTCTGCCATTTCCCCCTGCTGCCCCTGAGGGCACTCGTGCCATCAGATCTCCCCATATACGCCACATTCCCTAAGCCAGAGCACACTCTGCAGAGCATCATCTGCCTATAGAAATGTGGCATTTTACACCCCCATTCATTGAAGCATCATTAACCAGAAAAAAAGTTTTCATAAAGGAATCAGGGTGGCTCACTTTTTACAGAAAACTGTGAAAACTATTCAACTGCTCCACGGGTGTAGTGTATTAAGACAACTAGTGTCTGAAGCTTTCAAACTACATGGCGCTGTTGAAAGAGAAATGAGCAACCCTAAAATAACACCTGATCTTTTTTTTTTCTAGTAACATCAATGGGCAATTATCTACTTGAGCCATGAAGGTTTAATCCTACAAAAAAAAACGTCCTAAGGTGGTTTCTGTGTTTCTACAAAGACCATAATCACACACACAATGAGCTCTTTTACAGCAGCCCTTAAACCCTCTAAATCAAAATCAGCGCCAGAATAACCATACATAGGGCATAATAGCAGCAGCTTGTGTGCCAATCTGTATAAACCAACAGGCTCTCCCTGTTAGGAGTAGCTGAGGTTGACATACGACTGCGTGTGTGTGTTAGGAGGGGCTGTGGGGGTGCACATGTACTGTTGACCAGCAGACACACACACCACCAAGTGACAGTGGATGTGACTTGAAGTGTCTGTTTCTCAGACAGGTGTTGTTTGGTTTATTTGGGGGGAGGAGGAGTGTTTGCTCTGGTGAGAGTTTACACGTTTGGTTAGTTTATTTCTCAGTCAGACGATGGGATGAGTGAGCTGCAGAGCAGATAACCAGACTCATAGCTCAGTTTTCCTCCCTGACAGAAAAGATGCAGCATGAAGTGCCAATGTAAAGTAAACTATATCATTATGTGTGTTTCCTTCTGCAAAAACATGTCAAACAAACAAAAGGATGCTTGCACTGCTGTGCTGCTGGGTGCCAGATCTCTGCATCCTCTCTTGATGGCCTCGGGTTACTGATCTTCTTCTGCCTGGGTGAAGCGAGCTGGGTGCCTGAAGTGGGATGGGCAAAGAGGGAAAACTCTGGCCCCGTCCCGTTCTCCACTTTTAATGAGCGCTCCGATCATGCAGGAGTAAAAGTCCAGGTGGAAGAGCTCAGCGCTTGCACACACGACCGCTGGTCCAATATTGCTTTTCAATGAAAGAGTAAGAATTCGGGGGGGAAAACTGCGCAGGGAATTACTTTTTTTTTAACGCCTGGAGGACTGTTTTTACCTTACCCAGGTAAGTTCACCTTCACTGCTCTGCGAAGATGAGGATTTTGAGCAGAGAGCTACAAAACAGCTTCTTGCATGAACTTTCGTGTTTGCTGCTGCGTGACACGAATGAATTATCCACTTTTAAAATGATGCGTAATTGCGCGTAATTGATGCCCATTTAGTCCAAGCGGGTTTTAATACCTTTGATGATCAGACCTGTGAGGAATTTTAACCAAATATACCCGAAGTTTTTCATTATCTCTTTTTCTTTTGCAGTTTCTGACTCTGGTTGATTTCAGCTGAGTGTGTGAGATTTGACAAGCTGCCCAAATAAGCGCACCGCTGCTTAAATTCAATGTTTGTTTAACTTTCTGTTTATTTATCTTCATTTTCTTCTTTTTTTCGAGTCAACACTCCCTTCCTCTTCCCTAAAGTGAGGTTTGTAGCTGAATGAATTCAGCCATGTCATGATCATTCATACTGTTTGTGGGAAATGATCCAGCTTTTATTTATGTTTTTTTTTTCTAGCCTAAGGCAAGCCTGGGAATGAAGTGACTCATTTTGCCAGTGTAATGAGCAGCAAACAGAGGAAGTAGATCCTTCAGATTTTGTTTTTATTTCTTGTACATTGTGTTTGACATTTCTTTGTGTATTCTATCTGACATTTCTGAACGGTTTAAAGCAGCCTGATTAAGCACAGGTGGTCTCTATACAATATGTCCAGCAGCAGACTACAGGCTCTGGCTTGCACTGAGGCTGGTGCCAGGAATTAAAGTAATTCAGCCAGTTCTGTGCTTGATAAACAAATACTGTCCTAGCAGCAGCAGCCCAAAAGGCTACAGAAATGACCTTGTAGAGACATGTTGGTTTTCCTGTCTGTCTGATCTCTCCAATGGTTCTTTAGTTGGCTTGTTGCTACAACACTTGGCACATCTAACATGCTTACAGTACATTTCTGACACCTGTGAATGCGGGGATTTAACACTCCCTGGCACTGGGTGTGTGTAAATACTGCCTTGCTTCAGGCATGCCATCACATGGGAACACTGTGAAACCCAAGTTCAAGGCTGGCCATGCTTACTCAAGTAAGTCCCCTAGTTCCCTTTTGTGTTTAGTCTTGTTGCAGTCACACTGGCCACCCCAGACCAGGAATGTGGGTGCTACTGAAACGGAGGAAGATTGAAATACAGTCCTTGTGTTTTGGCATCAAGCTGCATGCCACTGAAGTTCACCAGTAATGACGGAAAACTTTCAGAGGTGAAAATGTGGAATAATGACATTGTGAGAGTGTTATCAGCAACTTCCTTCAAACACTTCTAAGACTATGGTGCACCAGTCACAGGTGTGTGTGGTCTGCCCATGCCTTTAGAACCCATTGTGTGCTGGCACAGACAGCTACTGTACATCCTGTTTGCATTATACCCCCTGCATACCTGTGACACTCCTGCCAGGTGTGATGCACATCCTGCATTATCAGATTTCTGCCATTTGTCTGCAGGAGCTGAAAATGTTAACATCACTGCAGCAGCAGATCAATAGGCTTTGCACGAAAAACAGCTTGTGTAATCTTCTGTGGTTGTTCTGTGCTTGTAATCCACATTGTAGTGAGAGGTTATCCTGAATTTAATTGCGTTTTAATTCCTCAAAATATGCGACCTGTCTGAGCTGCTGGGTTTGGCACAGGACCTTTCATCTTCAGTGGCTGTGAAAATCACTTTGCTTATTTTTTTGGACATTTTCTCAAAGTTAATTGTCAGCATGTTCCCAGTTTGTTTGATTTGTGTCCCCACCCAGCAGAAATGTTCAGTTTGGTGAAAAATAAAGCATGATGCCATGCCTTGTCTAAAGTTTAACACAGGTGTATGCAAGATATACAACACCTACACAATGTGCGTCCCTCCCTGTTGGTGATTTATGGTGGTGGTTAGTCTCAAAGCTCTCACATACCGTGGCCTTCTCCAGAGCTATCCGAGCATACGTTATCACAGATCTCATTCTCTGTTTGTTTATTTTTGATCATTAGTTGAATGTGCATGGGTGAGTGTGTGTGAGAGATTGCGCCCCTGCAAGTCCTCTCAGGATCTATTATCTACTGTACAGGAAACTCCCTAGTGTTTGTCAAAGGATATCATTTGCCCTGCGTTTCATTGCTTGGAGAAGGAGGCATTTAGAGGCTCACACTGAGAACACAAATTAAGATGTCTCAGATTATTGTCATTTGTTGCACATTTCATTTTTTCCATCGTGCCTCTCCTAAAGGACTCAGCAGTCTTTTGGAGTATTGTATCGTACAGGTCTACTGTACACTGGGGAACACAGTGTTCACGGGTTAGATTTCCTCGCAGGTGTATGACAGATCGGTTTTGTAGTTTGTATTATCCAGTGAAGCGCGCTGACTCACCGCTCACATGCTGCAGGTCTGTCTCTGTACTGTAGATGTACATATCTGTCCCAGCTTGTTCCCAGCCTCTGCTTTCTTCCCCCGCGAGGACAAATTGTAGTCCTGACTTTGCAGCAGTGATCTACCTGCCTGTCAAAGCACAACACTGGAAAAATCATGTCAGCGCTCATGAATGTCAGATAAAAATGCCGAGCTGCATTCGTCCTATCACTGCCTGCTGCAGCTGTATTGATTTTTACCTTAACATGACATGTTATGTTTGCGGCGTGTATTCATTGTAAAACCATCATTAGTGCTTCAGTGCACAAAAAGCACCCCATACACTCTTTATGTAGAAGCTGCAACTGAGAACATGTGCAAATTATCAGCTGGTACAGGAAACATTGTTACATGGCACATTTATATTTTCCAGCCTGGCAGGACTGTGAAGCTGTATAGCAATGTCATGAAGATCCAGCACACAAAGCTGTTATTTATGAGAAAAGAGGTGATTCACTCTTGAGATTTTTTTAAAGGAATAGTTCAATATTTCAGGAAGGTTTTTTTTTTTTTTTTTGAAAGTTTAAAGGTCCAATGTGGAAAATTTAGGGGGCTCCGTTTACAGAAATGGAATAGAAATATCCTATTTCATATGTTTTCAGTGGCATAATGGTTTTTGTTACTTTAGAATGAGCCTATCTACAGACTCTTCAATGGAGTCTGACATATTTCCACAGTAGCCCAGAACAGACAAACTTAACTTTACACACTAGTCCTTTAATTATCATTATTTATGAATATTATATCTGTATGATATATACAACCAGCAGCCAGTTAGCTTAGCTTAGCATAAAGACTGGAAAGAGAAGAAAACAGCTAGCCTAACTCAGTCCAAAGTTTAAAAAAAAAATCTGCCGACCATAACCTTTTAAAACTGGTACAACAGAGTTTATTGAATCCATTTGAAAACTAAAATGTAAAAAAAACACTGCAGGGGGTTACGTGCAGCTATTTCTTGGATAGGCACAGTGAATTCCTGTGGTCTCATTGTCACTGTGAAGTTCCCAGCCAACCCAGGGAGACTGCAGTAAGTCACTGTGCTGGGCCAAGTGGTAGTCCTGCTGTACATAACCTCTCTTAAAACCTCAGCTTACTGTTTCACAGCTTGATTTTTGTATGAATCATGATTTTAGTCTTTGTGCTAAGTTAACTGGTTGCTATCTTTAACTTCACATATTGCATAAAAACATGAGAGTGGTATCAATGTTCTCATCTGACTCTTACCAAGAAAGCAAATTAGAGCATTTCTGTTCATCTGATGAATCTGTTCTGTGGTTGATGTTTGTTTGCCAGAGAGCTGAATTTGATTAGTGATTTTTTTTTAGTGATTATATATATATGTGTGTGTGTGTGTGTGTGTGTGTGTGTATTATATACTCTGCACTGTTACAATCATTGAGGATAAAAATGCAAAAAAGCTGACAATATTGCCATGTCTTGTCATGTTTTCTTGTCCAGGAATTCTGTATTCACATTTAATCATATTCTGAGAGCTACTCAACCACAAAGCGAGCAGTCAGCATTTAAATGCCTTGCTCAAGGGCACCCTAGTATTGAGAGACTGCTTGGATAAGCCAGGTGTATTTTTACATCATGTTTTTAACAGTACTGGTTCATATTCCTATCATCCACATCAGTGCACTGCATCACATCTGACCTTGCCTCAGAAGTCGCTGTATGATCACATGATCAAATTGAACCTGCTGGTGTGTAGCGGCAGTGACAGACGTGACGCCGCACTCGTGGGAGGTACAGCATTCCTCTGTTAACGGGGAGGCCTCAGTCATCACCTCGCCAGTAAGGAGCTCCATCCTAGTGGCTCGCTCCCAGGCCTGGAGTAGCTCTCATTTTTAGTTCATCTTTCAGCCCGTGTAAGACTTTCTCTGGCAGCCTGACCTATCCCAGACTTTGTTGTTGGAGTTATCAGCAGTGCTATCATTACTACTGCAGTGTCTGGAATGACGTCTTGGCGACCCACCTCTGTTCTTGTTAACACAGGCTTTAACTTTGATTTATGTCTTTACATGGGTACAACTTTTGAATCTGAATGACAGACACAGAAAGACATTTTCTGTGTCTACTGTAAACAGTCTGTATTTCCAACTGGGACACAGCTTGATGTGGTTATTGGTGTCAAACAAAGCCATCTGATTGAGCGCAGTTCCCCATTCTTTACACATTAAACTACGTCTGAGTGCATGCTCTGTAATTGAGTGTGACTCCATAGATAGAGGGAGGACTCGTACATAGAGTTTTGTGATACGGTGCAGATGTTTGCTGTGGAGCTTCTGGTTGGCAAATACTTTCAGCCTTTTGTAAATTAATTGGAACAAGAAACATTGATCTACTCTGAATCTTACAATATGAGTTACAATAAATGTTTTCAAAGTGTTTAATTGGCCACACTGACTTTACAGATGCTGGATGAGTCATTCAGTTCTGTGTGTGCTTACAGCCCACAGTCTGTCTGCTATTTATCCCAAAATCTCTGGAAAGTGTACCTCAGTGACACAAGTTTACTCTGCCTGCTTTCCAGTTGACACTACAACACTAGTCACACTCAGAAATGTTGACCAAAGTGTCCAAAGTTACTTTAAGCGAGGAAGCAGGAAGCAGGAAATGGCTTTCAAAGGATACCACTTAAATTCTGCAGCTTCTCCTCTCTCTCTTAGGTTGGGAGGTTATACAAGGACATCTGGCTGACCTGCTGAACCACCCATCATGAAAAGAGCATCACTCACTGCCATCTGCCTCGGTGAGCAACTCTGTCTCTCAGCAGGAGTACGCTGGTTTTAAATATATCATCTGTGACTATGATGTTTCATATTTCCAAAATGCTCCGGGCGCTGTCTCCACTTTTCTTTCCATTCACACCATCAAACAGTAGCATCCTCTCTCACAGAGGTCTTGTGTGTACAGTAAACACGCTGATGATTATATTACTTTGTCTGCTATTATGTGAAACTCCCTCTGCCTCACCCACAGCGCTCCTCCTGGCCTGCACTTGCTGGGCCAAGCCTGATGGATCAAAGAACAAGAAACCAAAGCAAGGTAGACATCATCATCAAGCAAGCCTGTAATCTCTGTTTGTCCCAGTGTTACAGACTCCACTGGCTCTCTCCACTGCATTCGCTTTACATTCACTTGTTCAAAAAATGTTGAATTTCTGTATCATTGCATGTAAAGGCTTTAAATATTGAGTTATAAGCTGGACTGAAACTTCTTATCTCATGATAAGATATAGTGATAATTTGGATGATTTTTATATATTATGATATTTAAAAAGTCTAAATGAACCTCTGTAGTATTAATTCACAGGCAAAAGGATTTCTAGACATTATAAAGTTGGTTTAAAAGTTGCTTCAACTGCATTACATTATTTAATGTAGAACAGGTCCTTACTGACTGATTACTACATATAGTCAGTGCAAGGCAGCACCTAACAATTCTGCTGATTATTCTCTCTTAATCAATTGATCATCTGGTCAATAAAATGTCATTGAATATGTAAATCTTGTCCTGAACCATCAACCAACACATTTTACAAAAAAACAAGCAACAATAAACATCACATTGGAGGAGCTGAACCAGGGGAATGGTTGGCATTTGTATGTAATATGTAACAATTATTTAACAATTAGCAATGTAGATGATTTTTCTGTCAATCAACTATTGGATTCATTTACTAATTGTTTCAGCTCTGACAGTAATGTGCATATGTAAACATAAAATCCTGTCTTAACCATATTGCTCTTCATGCCTCCACAGTTGTTCCAGACATCGAGTGTGATGTCAGAGCAGGAAAGATCAATCTCCCAGAGTTCATAGTCAAGTGTCCCGCACACTGTAAGGAGACAAAACAGCAAGTCTATGGGACAGGCGTGTTCGCCTCCATCTCCAGCATCTGCAACGCAGCCATCCACAGGTGAACGGTGGAGTGATGAACCACACGGGACACCTGTGCGGCAGTCAAAGTTGTTTTTTTTAACAGTTATATCTAATACAAACTGTTGTGTCCACAGTGGCATCATCACCAACACAGGAGGGAAGGTGATTGTGAGGAAGATGGCCGGACAGAACACTTACAAAGGCACCAATTCCAATGGAGTGCGCTCTCTGTCTTTACCCAAGTGGAGGGAGTCGTTTGTTGTCTCAGGTATGGGTGGTGAATTGAATAATGTTAGACACTGAAGTTCTTCAGGATTAGTCCTCCAACCAACAGCTGGATCTGTGTGTTTCAGTGGGGAAGCCCAAGAAAGGAGTGATCTACCCATCTACACTGGACTACGTCCCTTCAAGACCAACCTACGTGAAAACAAGTGAGAGGAGCGTTATTTTACACTGGCATCATGCATCTTATGTGAATATGACTTAGGTGACTTAGGTGCATAGTTTGTTACTGAGTGATTTGACAATGCAGTCTGGATGATGTCTTTGACGTGTCTAGACTACATATAACCATTGTTTACACAGCTTTTCATTGACTATATTTTATACTGACTATATAAAAGACTAGTGACTATATATCGTCACTGAAATGCTGCTGACGAAGGTTTATCTAAGCTAGACATGTAAAAATGTTCACCTTTCAAGCTGTTTTAACCCAGACGTCTTTTGGACTACAAATCACCAGATCAGTGCATTCTGGGCACAAAAGGTTACTAGATAGACGTCCCTACACTTGACTCTGGCATGCTGAACTTTACTCAGGTTGAATGAGGAGTCAGGGCGCTGCTGTCTTGTAAAAAATGCCAAGAATGCCTCACTACTCAGCGGTTACTGTAGACGCTCTTCCTCCCCATCCATCCGTCTTATACGCGTCCGCCTTCATCTGTCATCTCCTTTCAGGTCAAAAGGAGGCCAAATCTCCTGTCACCACAGCGCTGCCAATGACAACAACACCTGAACCCCCCACAACTACAACACCTGAACCCACCACCACCACTACCACCACACCGGCTCCCACCACTACTACCACTACAATTCCACCACCACCCACTACTACCAAGGCTCGAGCTGCCGCCCATAAAGTCAGGGATGCAGGTGATTTAAACACACACACACTTGTTCATTGTTTTATGTACAAACAGCTAATTCTTCTAAATCAATGGATCCACGTATGTTATGTGGAGGATTGCGTATTTACTTGGATGTGGGATGCTGTTTAATGATCCAATAATACCGATCCACACAGAAGATCCACTGCAGCCAGCGTGCCGTCTCGCTCATGTGTGACTAACAACATTAGCAGCTTGTAACTAGAAATGGTGTTTGGCCGAACAAGCTTTCATTTGTGTGAAACTGAGTGATGAAGACGAATGATTGCAGCTGGTAATTACAAGTCACAACTGCAATCATGACAAACTACAGCTGGTCTGTGATGAAGTTACAGTGCTGTTCAGCTACTTCACTGACTGAATGACTTAACTGTACACTTGATGGCCAGACTGTTCATCACTGTTATTAAATGAAAACATTATCAGGTGGTAATCACGTTGAGTCATCTGCCCTGTTTTGGATAGAAATCGGGCTACAGCTAGTACATAATGCTGCAGTATCTTAAGGTATGTGTGTACATGAGATGGGCCGTGTGCCAGACAACCTCCCAACCGTTTCTTTCTCCTTCATTTTCTGAAACATTATCTCTCCCCTCTCCATATTGGCACCCCATTTGTCTTTCTTCTATCTAGGCAGCAGTCACCCATACCTTGCTTCTGTGGCAGCCGCAAGTAAGTGAAGCAAAGCAAACAGGGGTCAGCACTGTTTTTTTTTTTTTTTTTTGGTTGTTTTTTGGTGGCATGAGGGGGTACGGTGGTGTTGCTTTACACTGGGAGCAGCAGGAACATGCGTTTACATTAAGCATGGGGTGTTAACTTCACATCAGGCCTCTGGGAATAGTGTATCATCGTCTGTATTGAAGGAGTTTTTAAAGCAAGTTTGTCTTTATCAACGGCACAACTTGGGTGTTTAAGTAAAGTAAAATGAGTTCAGTTAACTTGTTTTAAGCCAAAAACTTAAAACACTAAACACTCCATGACCCGGGCTATTGGTTTATTCTATTTTATCTAAGTTACGTAATAAATTTGTGTCAAATTAAGCCCACACTCTGTTATTCTCAACATTGGTATAGGACAGTCACAGAATGGTCAAGGAAAGACTCTCAGCCCAGGTATGTCAATGCTCACTGATTCTGTAGCTCTTGAAAAAAAACCTTTACACCACATATAACACTTCAAGTTTAACTAAACCATGGCATTTCTTCAAAGTATTCAGAGGAAGTGCCTATCCGAATAGATTCCCACAGCGTGCCAGTGCAGGTAAACCAAGCTACAATCCTCCTGATGTGTCTTTTTTTCATTTCATTTTTTCATACTAGAGATTACCTCAACATTTGCTATTTTCTCTATTTTCCTTTTGTACTCATACATAAACTGTGTATGGCATCACTGCTCCGTATGTGCTCAGCTGCTTTAAATGACTTTAACAAGTCTTCTAACACAGGGCCGGACCAGACTGTTCTGGAGATGCCCATCTTCTGTTCTGTTGTCTTTCAAGTAAAATACCACTGAACTGCAACTATGTTCACTTTGTATTAGCAAGCATTTATTACCTTTTTACTCTTGAACACAGTGCTAATATGCTTATGTTTACCAGGTAATGTTTACACACTTACCAGTACTCATGGTCATTATTTATTAAAGTCTGTGTAAAGGCAATTCTGAGATTTCTTTCAAAATACATTAATTATGTTGGAAAATAGTTGCTAAAAAACATGTGAAAAGACTTTGAACGATATATTACTGAAATGTGGAGTTAGAGGTTTTTCACCAGTATTCAGTCCAGGATTTTGTGGGCGGTCCTAAAGGTTGGCTCGATGACACACTGAGGCCACCCTGAGCATACCCCTGCATTGCTAACAGAGAGATAGAGATTAAATGATTTCGCTCAGTGTTAGTCATGTCATTTTCTGAACTCATCTCACATGTTTCAGTCGCTTCAAAATGGCTGCTTGACTACTCCCATGAGTGGGCGTGGCTTCAGCACATTCAGCGGACACGCCCCCACAGTCCTGGAGCTGAGAATGCTGCTCTTTATTTTTCTCAATTTTTTTTTTTACCTGATTTTGACACCAAATTTCAAAAACTTGTCAATATTTTTGATCATTCAAATTTGGCTGGGTGGTTAATAACACCTTCTTCTTTGGTCTGACAAACTCAGAACACACTTATTATTTACATGGACTTTAATTATAAGATACATCCTCAGGGCACCATGAATTTCTGAACCAAATCTAGATGCAATCACTGTTAAAGGAGCATCCGCAGCCTGTTAATGTCATCACTGATCACATTTGCTGCACAGATATGATTTGTACTTTTGTTCATCAGCACTAAATTGAATTGTCTTGGCTATCTTCCATGACAAGCTGGTATCTATTTTCTCCATGATGTAACACATTATTTCACAGTCAAGCTTCATCAAACGATAGATAATACACTATATTACTTTATCTGCCAGTGCAGATAAACAGGTGAGTAATATTTAATGTTGTCAATTAATACATTTTTCTTCCAACCATGGTCCCAGGTCTGCGCAGACCAGAGGCAGGATCGGCTATCAGGAGACAGCCATCCTCTCCAGTTGGCCCAGGTCAGCCTCATCATTAACACACACATGCATAGTCAGAGTAACAAGCAGGGAGACATGGTGGGACTGACAGGGAATGTGGGTCACGGGCAGAACAGGGGACTTAAGTCTTTGTTGGAACAAGAATCCAGGAGGTGTAGACTGCTGTAAGTCTGACCCTTGTATCCACACCCATAAGCCCCCGTGATCTCCACCCCAGGGTCACCACTAATCCACTCCATCAAGCATCTCAGCTAACATTCCTTTCACGATACCCGCTATTCTCTACCGTCATGCACGTCCTCTTTTCATGTTTTCATTCTCCAAGATGAAAAGAGGCAAATGAAGCAGAGTTGAAGCTTGTAAATACGCCCAGCATATATCCTTTTGTTTTTGATATCATGCTGCGGAGAAAATGCTTTCAATTCTACTCAAAGCAAAACAGCTGGGCTGTCTTTGAGGATGGTGCCCCCAACCTGAAGTTCTCATCTGCCTGCCTTTCTTCCTCTTTTTTTCTCTCTTGTTCTATCTGCCTGTTTCTCATTGCTACAAACAGCTTTTAACAGGGTTCAGCCGGCCCCACCCGAGCGGACTTCAACCATGAGCCAGTCCAACCCTGGTAAGTATCTCCAGACCCTGAGTGGGAGTCCTCAAACTGCACTAACACACACACACACACACACACACACTGGCATAGAGAAGCAGACAGGTCTGATCTAACAGGAGGAAATCTGGGGCAATAAAACGCTGGTTGAAATGTGTTATAAAGCAGCACTAAGGTTTATCCTCTGCGGGATTCTTTTGTTCAATGCTTGGACTATGACTTTCACTGTGCCATTGAGAAACGAGAATGTCGATATGCTTCAAAGATGAGCGATGATGTGATATCATTGCCCTGAATTCATCTTGTGCCATATCTCCATATTTCTGAGACAGCGGCGAACTCTCAACTTTCTCTTTTAGATAAGACCACGATGAGAAGAACGCTTGTCAGTGCTGTAATAACATCTTATGACAGCTCCCATCTGGTCTGGCCCCTTGCTCTTGTAAATGCTTGCAGCGACGGAGAGAGACAGAGATGAAAGCAGCAGCACCAAGTGGTCTGGTGCTGCTCCCAGAGAGATGTATGACCCAGTCCACAGTGCAGCAGGATCTGGGTCCACTCTGTAGTCTGTTGAGAATAGAAAGCTCTCGCCATTCAAACCAGGCTAGGTTTGGCTCACTGAGGAATGTGCTTCTGTTTTTACTCCTGTGGAATGCAAAACCATAGATCCCTAAACTTAGATAGAACTATATCCATTTAAATGATGTTTGATTGTATGATATTATTTCTAAAGTGCTGTGTGAGCTCTTTCAAGCTAGTGCATCATTTATCTGGCTGACCTGATTTCACTCAAGTCCGTAAAGTGATCAGTGCAGAGAACAGCTATTCAGATCGGCAGCTTGTGGATAATAATGTGATACTTTATTGATCCCCTTAGGGAAATTCTTTATACTTGAGGTCAATGGTCAGGGGGCGGGATCAGCTACACAGCAGCGTTCCTGGAGCCGGCAGGGATTCCACGTCTTTCTCAAGGACATCAAGGTGGATACTTGATGACGTTAGAGTTTTAACCTCTGATTTATGGGCTGAAGGGTTTTCTCCCCAGTCACTTTGCCAGCCCGCTGCTTAAACAGATGTTTGAATTTATTGCTCAGTTTTCTGGAAGTGTTACGATCCAGTTTAGCCTCACATATGTAGTGAGATATTCAAACTTGACAACCACAAAGGTTCTTTAAAAAACTGTAAAATATTTCAAGATTCTGTTCGTTGGGTCTCTGTGTTATGACTTTCAGAGGACTGCATGTTACCTTTAATCCTGCAGACATATTACAGACTCGACTACAATCAATGGTCAGGATTAGTATCCCCAATCCTGTTCTGACCCTCTCGCCGCAAAGATCACTGAATGATCAGGAGAGTTAAACCCAATCCTTTTCAAGCACCTGTTTCATCACAAAAAAACAACACTACTGTCTGCTGTATAGCACTGAGCCTTTGACCAGAAGCAGATTAGGCTAGAGATTAGCCTACTATCTACACTGTCCCTGGTTTGACACCAACTTTAGAATAATACTCCCACGCTTCTCTGTGAGCAGTAGCTGGGCTCTCCCAGCCTGTCCCGGTCAACAAAGGTCCTGCTCACTTGCTGTCACTGGATGGGAACCTCAGAGTCCAGGCTGTGTGTTTGTGTAAGCTGACCATCCACCGCAAGGGAGGGGTAAACCGAAGTGTGTTGTCATGGCTCAGTTAGTTTAGACATATGCAATGCACTGTTATGGTTTTGCTCAGCTGTTTGGGCTTCTAGTGTTCAATCACATTTCAATTAACTTTGAGCCATTCAAGAGTCTGAGATTCAAGAGAAACTGCCAGATGTTTTTCTGCCACGTTATGAGTTAAGACTTTGCGTCTGCGTGATGCCAAGAGCAGCAGATAAAAAACAAAAAAATGAGAAACACATTTTCTCCGAGAGTTGGGCTTCCTCTGTCTCTCTAAACTTCACTAAAACAAGCTTTAGTCACTCAGTCATTGTCTGCCTGAATGACTACTGTATGTCTGGTGTCTGACTCAAGGCTGAACATCTTGTGCATACCCCACTAATAACGTGGTTTAGTGGAGGTCACAAGTATGCTCCTCCTTGATGCTTGTGCTGAACACAGCTTTCTAATCTTCCCCTGCACAGCTTTTCCCAGAAGGGATTGGGCCCCCCCTTCCTTTCCCCGACCTGATTGGTTCCCTGGAGCTCGACGACCAGCAGGTACAGAATACAAAATAGATCATGCTTCTTTCGCAATTCATGAACATATTCTAAGTTTACTGTTTTATTAAATGTTTAGATTGATTAAGGTAAGAATGGCACGAGTTCAATATTTGCGATAAAATGTTGCCTGTTATGGTAGGCGCTGTACGGAGGCCTTAAGCGGTCACTCATTCATACATTTCATTTATTCTGTTTTCTTGTGAGTGAGAATTTCATTTGTTTTCTCGAGATCTCGAGTTATTAATGTCATTTTATTCGAAATGATAAATGTTATCTTGACATAAGGGGATAATTTTCTCATGATTTCAAGGTAATGAATGATAGTCTAGAATATTAAGTAGTTGCAGGAAATATCATTCAGTGTAGCGATGTTGGAGGAGCGGGACTATTTCAATTGCAGTGATTTAATATATTAGATTATCCTTTTGTTTTCTTGAATTAATTGAATTAATTATGCCATTATCCCGTTATCTCGGGATAACAACATTTGTTATTTCAATGTAATGACACAAATAAATCTAGATCTTGAGAAAACAAATGAAAGTAACTCATTATCACGAGAAAGCGCAGGAAAGAAAATGTATGAATACATGACCGCTTATGGCTTCTGTAGTGTTGTATGTCCGTGCTTTAAAGGTTTTTCATGTTTCACCAAATTTAAGCTTTCAATTTATAAATCCAATGCCGACTGTGTGGCCCTAGTACATTTTTAGAATTTGTACTTACTAACTTACTTACTAACCAGAGACAGTTTTGTAAGTGTTTGTTTAATTTTACAGCTTACTCTGTGGTGATCGATAAAGGTGAAGTGTATAAGAGTTACTTTAAAAGTCAGTTTTGCATTGAAGCATTTCATAACATTTTGTATCACGTACAATGACACTAGGTGTCAAGGTAAATGTGGGTGATTTTGTGTCAACTTAACCTCTTACTTTAATGTCTGTCATAACAAGTCTATAGCCACGCTGGTGGCTCTCTTGGTGCTTCAAGCTAATGCTAAAATCAGCTAACATGTTGACAACATGGATGTATTAAGAGAGAGTCTTCTTCTGATAATACATTCATAGTTAACAGTGCAGGTACAAGGTTTACCACGACCATAGTGTAACGTGTTGTAGTTGCTGATGCCTCCACCTTCTCTGCTATGTATTCAGATGTTAGTTATGCAGCTCCAGACTCAGGATACACGTGGACTGAGACGGACACACCTGAGATTACAGGTAAGTCAAACTCCATCGGGCAACACAACATGACAGTTTGGTGTGTGCCGCTCCTGCTCAAGGCGGCAGGTTGCTACACCTTGTATCCATTTGTGCTGCATGTGCAAACACAGCATGCTTGATACAGTTAGGTATCTGCTGACCATGTATGTGTTGAATTGGCTACATCTGGAAGTACATGCAATGTGTCTCTCAGGACGTTGTGTTTACATGCCAGCTGCCTGCCATATGAGATATTCCTGTGAAGTGTGAAAGAGAAGATCATAGGGCAGGTTTATTGTCTGTGCATGTGAGAGAGAGACACTGAGGTGATAATTCTGCACTGTGAGGGGATAATTCTGCACAGCCATTGTTTTCACTGGTCTGGGATTGGTTGGGAAGAACATGTGACCAATCACAACCATGGAAATGTGTGCTTTTCCCTCGGAAGTTCATTGTGGGAATACTAATGGGTTTCACAACATCCTCCTCTAGCTCGGGATCACAGGCCTGATATCTCAGAATTTGAGCGCTGGTTTTATAACTATGGACCGTACCGTAAGTGTTTTTCTATTCTTTTTACTGGGAACTAACAAGACTTGGGGTTCTGGTTTTATAACATGTTTGTGATTATGTGGAGTAAAAACATGTTTGAATGTTTTCTCTCAGTGACACAACACTTCCCAGAAATGAACACAATTTCATACTCCCATTGAAGCACTACGTTGATTCCAGTTTTTTGTACAATTTTGACAAAAGAGATACAAGTTTTATATATTGGTGAGGTTTACGTGATGTCTACACTGGCTGAGTAGTGAAAGCATTACATTATGAGAGCACCTTAACTTAGCCTTAGCATTGTGCTGCCAGTATAGACAGCTGTATTTATTAAAATAAAAGTACATTTACAAGCTTTTAGACGTGCTGATTTTGTCGCCGGACAAAACCATGCTAGCTGTTTCCCTCTACTTCCAGCCTTTATGCTAAGCTAGGTAAATCCTGGCTCTAGCTCCCTACTTAACACACAGACACAAGAGTGGTATCAATCTTCTCATTTAACTCTTGGTAAGAAAGCAAAAAAGTGTATTTCCTAAAATGATGAAGTTATCCCTCAAGTGTTTTAGAAGGAAAACATGTTTGATTTGTTTTCAGTCACAGCTTTCACACTAAAAAAATATAAACCACTTACAATATGGCCCACTGACAAGACACAAGGGGACACAAGACAAAGGGCATACAAACGCCCTCACTTTTAGATTAAAGGCCATGGTTCCATCTGTTTGATGACACAGCCGAGCCACCAGTTGAAAGGACATGGTTTGGAAAAAAGCGAGAAGCTGAGCCATTTCCAGCGTTGCACCACAAAAGTACCACCACACATCCAACCAAATGAATCATGGAGCTGGAGGCAGCAGCAGGATGTAATGTCATGGTGTGCTTACAATAATTTCACGTGTCGTGTGTCGCAGTTTGTCATCAATGATGTCTTCACTTTTAGTGCCTCGCTCGCCTGACTCAGATGGCATCCGTAAAGTGCCACTGGACACCACCCATACGAGAGGTTAGTAGTGGTTACCATGGCTACATACACCCGTATCCAGTGGGTTATCAGTTTGGACACAACATATTTCATTGCAAATTTCATTCAAACTTTATTTTGTCTTTTGCTTTTTAATTATGAGTAGAGCTGAACACATAAACACATATTAATAAAACAAAAACAACAACAAGAAACTTCTTCATGTATATGATGTGTAATTAGTTACTTGCTGCTTCGTGGTATGTGCAAATGCTGAGCACGTATGATATCATCTCTGCAGTGGAGCCAGTGGATGCCTGGAGGCCAGAAGCAAACCTTTATGAATCAGGTGAGATAGCTTGCACTGCTCCTTTATCTGCCTGCCAAACAAGTCACTTTGCCAGCAAGTCCTCGTTTCTGACTGTAAGTACAAACCAAAATGAGGCTATCCAAGGAAAAGCATCTGGGTTTCTGCTCAGCCTGTAATTGTAGGGATTTAGAGTCAAAGTCAAATGGCATGGTTGGTTGAGGATAAAATCAGTTCCTGTTTGCCATAGTTTTTGCCACAACAACTACTAAGGTTTGGGATTTCTGGAAAGATATTTGTAGTGTGTTGTGTTCAGCTGACATTTTACCAGACTTTCAGATTGTTTCTGCAAAAAGTTAGCTTTGTGGTAAAAGAACGGAAAATATTGGAAGACATATTTCCATGACAACACATAATCAAACTGGCCTAGATGGTGAAAAGGTATCATTTTTTAGAATGCATACATCAATGACTGTTAAAGGACACAAAATAATTAAACTGTCTTCTTTAAGTACGATTTTTTAAGAGTAGATTTCAGCAGGACATCAAAATTCTGCTTTAAAGACTTAATGTGTTTTCCTGTTTGTTTCTTGATTTTTAGGCTTCAGCGTGAGAGAGCCAGAACCTGTAGCCAGAGTACCAGAGCCAGTGTCACAGGGAGATCCAAGTATGTCCTTTATACTTCTTTAAAGCCACTGTGTGTAGAACTCATATTTGATTATTGCATCTTTAACTGGATTAATTATGTTTTTTTTTGGTAATTCTGGTGAAAGTTGGACTATTTATTTAAATGGATCAATGTGTCAAAACCTGCGCCATGCGTTGACAGTCATGTTTTTGCAGATTGTAAAGTGGACCTTGCCTTCCTGATGGATGGGAGCTGGAGCATTGGGAGAAGGCGCTTTAAGATCCAAAAAGACTTCCTGTCTGAGGTAGCTCAGGCCATCAACGTGGGTGTGGCTGGACCCATGATGGGTATCATCCAATACGGGTAACCTCACTGTTCCTGTTGTTTGATTTTGTAGCATTTTTAGATGGAAAAAAACTCACAATGCTTGTTGCTTTGTCTGAAGGGATGACCCTGTGACAGAGTTTAGCCTGAAGTCTTACTCCAACTCCAAAGAGGTGAAGTCAGCCATAGAAAAGGTTGTTCAGAAGGGAGGTCTCTCCAATGTGGGTGAGTGACCTGCTGTCAGCTACCAACTACAGTAAATGCCTACAGACACAAGTGTGAAAGTGAAAGGGGTGCAATTATCGCATGGTTTACTACCCAGGCACATTTTCACATGCAAGGATGGAATTAAATCTAAATTTGCTGCGAGACACTGTCAGCTAAATTACAGTCCTATGTCTGTAAGCCGTGTTTTTCCTCTGCTCTGACCAAAAAGCATTTGGTTTTACCAGCTCGTGGGGGTCAGCTTTCAGTGGGCAAGCGCTGTTTTTCAGCTTTGGTTGGTGCGTCAGAATGCATCCACTGCCACATGCGTCTTTATGACTTGCTAAATTTTGCATCCGCGTACAAATAGTGTTGTGTTCGCCCAAAAGTGCTCTCTAATCATGTAACAGCATGAATGGCTGATGCTGTAGTCTCCAACTGAGCCTCTACCATCTTTTAGACCACCAGCAAGACTATGACAGACTAAATGATAGGATATCACTGTTTCTGTGATGATATACAGTTAAAACGATGCACAGAGACGCGTACATAATACACAGGTACTATATAAAGTTTTTATTGTGGCATACAGTATTTTTCTAGAAGGTTGCTGCTGTACATATTTGTTAGTTAAGACATACAGCTCCCCCCAAAAAAACTTCAGTCCATAATGAGCACTTTTATAAGTAGATTTATTTCAAGTGTCCTTTTGTTTCATTTCATATTGTGCAGACTGTGTATTTTTATTCACTCGTTGAGTAACAACCACGAGAATAACAGACTGGTTCTACTACCTCAACTATCCAAATGCATTCCTGCATTTCAACCTCAGACTTCTATATAAAGTAGATGTAACGTTTTAACTGTCTCTCTGCTGCCCCCCTGTGCACTGACAAAGCAATGCAAGACATAATTTACTATCAGGTAAAATACAAAAAATGTTCTGTGACAAGGAAGGCGGTTATAAATTTAGAGCAAAGGTTAATTTATAGAAACTTTGTGTTTGCTGCGTACAGCATGGATGTGAATTTGTATTTTTATTTGGATGTGGAACTCAAAAAAAAGCTCAAATATTTGAATATTATAGATCTACAAAAACTATTTTCCTGAGGTGTAAGAACAAGGCCATGGGTGATGATGATGGTTACGTTTTAGTTTGTTGAACAGAAAATTTGGATTATTGTTTATAAAAACAAATATGCATGGGAACATGTGTACACATGCATGAACATATCTGTATATCTATATATTTTTTGTGTATAGTGTATGTATATATTATATTATATACAGGAGATATAGTCTATGACTTACTTGATAAGTAGAGGAGAAAGAAGGAACTTCCTCCTTCCGACATGTAAGATTTAATTTGTGTTTGTGTGTTGAAATTAATTTAATTATGGAGTTTGTTGGTTTGTCTACTCCATCTTTTTTCTTTTACATGTTTGAAATAAAATATAAACTAACTAACAGGAAAGGCCCTCACCTACATCAACAAGCAGTACTTCAGTGATGCCAATGGAAACCGAGGAGGAGCTCCTAACGTGGCCGTGGTGCTCGTGGATGGCTGGCCCACGGACAAGGTGGAGGAGGCTTCTCGGCTCGCTCGGGAGTCCGGCATCAACATATTCTTCGTCACCATCGAGGGTCCTGATGACAACGAGAAGCAAAAACTGGTTGAGGCCAACTTTGTTGACAAGGTGGAGTATTGACACAGAGGTGTGTGAGTGCTTCAGAAGAACATGTCCGTTTGAAAAAGTGTGTCTTTTATTTCACAGGCTGTGTGTCGGACAAACGGCTTCTTCTCCCTGCCTGTGACCAGCTGGTTTGCTCTGAGGAAGGCCGTGCAGCCTCTGGTGAAGAGAGTGTGTGACACAGACCGCCTGGTGTGCAGCAAAACCTGCCTCAACGCCAACGACATCGCCTTTGTCATCGATGGCTCCAGCAGCGTGGGAACTGGCAACTTCCGCACGGTGCTGCAGTTTGTTGCCAACGTCACGCGGGAGTTTGAGATCTCTGACACAGACACACGGGTCGGGGCTGTGCAGTACACCTACGAGCAGAGGTTGGAGTTTGCCTTCGGCCAGTACAACAACAAGGCCGAGCTGTTGAACGCCATCAAACGCATCAACTACTGGAGCGGCGGGACCAGCACTGGTGCTGCCATCACCTACGCCGCAGAGCAGCTTTTCAGCAAATCCAAACCCAACAAACGCAAGATCATGATTGTCATTACAGATGGGCGCTCCTATGATGACGTCATTGCACCCGCACTGGCTGTCCATCGTCAAGGTCAGAGGTCAACCACAACAAAATCTGAAATATTAGATTTTTTTAGTTCCTTAACTCTTTAAAGTTTGAAGGAAAAAAGGCTTTGACCCAGAATCACAGATATAATTACACATAAAGTATGTGTCAGTCCACAGTGAGGTGTCACGCAGTGTGTGTTTGATGTGACAGCCACATGTGATGTGCCGTGTGTGTAATCTACTGTCCCTTCCTGTGGTCTAGGTGTGATCGCCTACTCCATCGGCATCGCCTGGGCAGCGCAGGATGAGCTGGAGTACATCGCAACAGACCCTGACAAGGAGCACTCCTTCTTTGTGGACGAGTTCGACAACCTTTACAAATTTGTTCCCAAGATCATCCACAACATTTGCCAGGAGTTCAACTCCCAGCCCAGAAACTGAGGACTGACGGGTGGAGGGGGAGGTGTAGCGAGAGGGACATCTTTGATCCTGGGCTGTCTTTACAGAACACCGATTGTAAATTTACTCACTCTGTTGCCCAGATGGTGGTGCTGGATTGGCTGCGGTGCCCCAATCTTAAAGTGAATCAGCATGTGGCCCCAAATATACAGACGGTGCTAATGGTAAAGGGTGCACATACAGAGTGACACTTTACTGTAGGCTGTGGTGCCAGTTATTCTCTGCTGGTGCCATAAAGAGAACAGAGAATCCATCATTTCTTTAAATAATTTAGGATTTTTAAGTTGAACTAAGGGTTTTATTAACGTTACTAATGTTACTAATGCTTTATTGATAAGTTATAAGTCATAAATTAGAACAACACTTGGGTTGCCATGTTGTGAAATATCCCCCTATATGGTTTTAATTTCCAATCAGCGATCTGACGAATTAAACTTGTGTCTAACTACAAGCTTGTAAAAGCAACTGACATGCTGGGATCTTTCATAACTTGAGAACCCAAAAGTTGTTCTTCAATAAAGCATTAGTAAATGATTTATTAACAGTAATGAAGCCCTTATGTACAACTTATAGAATATTCATATAGGCTGCCTTATTAGGAAGTGGTACCAAAATGATTAACAAACATAAAGCTACCTTACTGGGATATGGTGCTTGCAGAGAAATGTAGATTTAAAGCATGCCTAGCACTTCCTCTTATGGCTTAACATACTTCATAAACTTAATAATATGGTGCTTTTTATATAATTCTCTGTACAGAGGATATACTTTCTTAGAATTGGTGCGTTTTGATCTTCTTAACAGGAGAGATTTGATAGTAGGGACATTGTTAAAGTTCCTCTCAAAGACTGGTGCTGACATTGAGTGGTATTTGTAATGAGGTTTACGTGCAACCAACAAAGTGGAACAAAGAAGTGAGGAATGAGGCGCTTGTGTATCTTAAGAGTGATGGCGCGTCGTAAGCAGTAGTTCATCTCATCACTCTTGTTTTCTAATAGTGTGGTTGCTCCTAACATTGCAAGCATTTCTCAATTTTCCTGAAAGAGTATTTATGATTTTCTTCCTGTTATGTCCTATTTGTACATATGCATATTAAAAAGGCCTTTGCTAATAATGTTCAGATAATTGATCAATATTTTTTTTTTGCAATTTTTAATAAAATAAAGAAAATGAAGAGAACTTAAAGTGGCTGATGTCGCCTGAATCTTCTGTTGATTCGATTGCAGCAATAAGTGTCAAAATTCTTGACACACAGACATGATACAAATAATGTTTTTCACGATTCAATGTGACTTCTACTTTCCGAGGACATCATCATCTTGGTAATGACATGTCCGCCATGAATAATCACCAAGAACACACAAGAAAAAAAGATGATTCTTATAATGGCAAAACTTACCTGAGAGTCATCACTTTTTAAGTTTACTTCAGTGTCAAAATAATCCTGTGATAGTTGTTTGTATGTCCAAGGATGCGCTACAAACAGGAACTGCTAATGGTGAATTCAGCATACCTTTAATGCTGCCATAATGTAAACAAATATTGGCTCCCAGTCCTCTGAATCCAAGGTTTTCTTCCAAGTTGCAAACAGCTTGTCAAATGACCAACATCAGAGCCCAGGTAAGATTTTACAGCAGGTTTTATTTTGAACATACTTTCATATACAAACCAGTGACTGAGAAAATGGCTCATTTGAAGCTGTACTCTATATGTACAACATCTTGATTGATTTGTTGTTTTTATAACTCAGGATCACAGTTTATAGTAAACTGGAATTTGCAGGACATTTCTCTTTCCTCAGTGTTGGATGATTAACTCATTATTTCAAGTCCTACAGTACTGCACTAATTTCCTGCTAAACACTGGACTACTGTAAATATCCGGACATGATACATCACATCGTAGTCGAGCATGTCCACACAACTGGGGAAAACTACATACAGTACAAGCCATTCAATTCAAACAAGAGCAAACTGACCAAAATCAATTAGTTATTCCTAAAAAGGACATCTAGAACCAAGTTTGAATTGCAATTATATAACCAAGATGGTTTACTTTGGACACTTAATGCTTGTAATCTTACTTCTGAAGTGTACAATAACTTGAATCTAACGGACAGGCATTATATTTAATGGTCTGTGTCATTCTACCAACTTTGCCCTGAAATGCACAAAATTGATTCCCCAAACACACTTATCAAAAAGGAGCACTCAAACTCACGCTGCACAGTAAATTTTAAGACTGAATATATATTTTGTTTATTATAAGCATTTGTAATTTTACATCCAATGTTAAAATCGACAACATTGTGACAACCAGCTCCGTTTCTCCGCCGTCCCCTCCCTCCCCAAAACAAGCTTGTTAAAATAACATTTTTCAAGACCTTTTTAAAGCAAAGGCACATTTTGTCAATACGTGTTTTAAAAAGGAAAATAAAGGCAGGCCAGCAAGCAGAGTCAGTCTGGGAAGCAGAGAAGAAGAAGTGAGAGGCTTCCGTGACAGCTCCAGTGAGCCTTCAGTACCCCACATTTCTGGAACAGCACAACACAAAACCTGACTTGGAGTAAAGAGCCCGGACCCGGTTTGTCTGAGCGAGAAGGTCGAGGGCCAGAGGGATTCTGGATGAGCGTGAAGTCACAGGGGTAGAAGACCGGCTTGAAACCTCATTTCTCCACTCCACACTCTTTAACACTTGTCCTGAGCCTCCTAGCTACGGAGGTTAAGTTTCAGTCTGTCAGGTGGGGGGGTGGAGGGTGTGGGGGTTTGAGGCGCTGTGGCCCATCACACCCAGGCCTGCCTGGATGGTAGATGGTGGACTAGAGAGCAGTTCTCCTCCTGACTGCGCTCCCTGCTGACCCTTTCTATGGAGAGTCATGGCCCATTTTAGGCTAGCGGCTACATAGTCTACCAGTCCGACATGAAACCAGTGGGCTGTGAGAGTTAGGGCTGGACCCATGCCTGAAGGTCCTTCCCCTCCCGTGTCTCTATTGGTCCCTGATCATGGGAGGCTGAGTCAGAGAGCGGGGCTGCAGGGAGAGACGCAGCTCCGCGTCATACAAACACTTTGGCGAGAGCGTCTGCCCCGGCGCTGGCGATGTAGCATTTAGACGGATGAAACGCCACATCATGGATCGACTCCTCGAACTTCTTTCTGTGAGCTGTGAACTCCTGGATGCAGGTTTTACTCTCCAGGTTCCACAGTCGGATGGAGCAGTCATGACCTGCAGAGGAGACGACAATTTACAATCATTAAAAGGAGAGAACAGCCCCAAAAATGTAACTGTGAGCATGAACCTGTTTCTCCTAAAACACTGAATTTGTGTGCACATATGGTGGCAATATGATGTCTGGGAACTCTACACTGTGTACACAAACTACCAATGAACTAATATATGAAGGGGAAATGGTTATGTTAGACACAGAGCTACTTACTGCCTGACATCAGATAAAGTCCATTAGGGTCTACAGCTAAGCTTGTGACAGCGTCCAGGTGAGCAACCATGGAGTGAATCAGCTTCCCGCTGTTGTTGTCAAAGAATTTGATGTGTCTGTCCTCCTGCGCAGTGATGGTGATGGGAAGAGTTGGGTGACTGAGGACTTTGTTGATCTGACAGGGAGTGCCTGTCAAAAGGGAAAAAAAAACCAGAAGAACACAGTGAGACGTCACGCAGGAGGAGAGGAAATGTCAAAAATCTGTCAGTTTGTATGTGATGAGACAGAAATACTTGCTGCTATACTACTTAGCTACACTGGACAGATATATACGAAACATTATTATGCACCATTGGGTGTTATAACAGAAGTACAGAAGACTTTGGCGATTGTGTCTGCTAATAGTTTATTTTCCTACAATCGCCACTAGATGTTACTCAAGAGTCATATTTTCTGATATCACTGAACTGACTACTTCATTATTATGACTATCACAAGTGTTCTACCTGAACATGTTTTATTATCACCAGCCTAGAAACAACTGGAGATTTTTAATGATCAGAGGTTGAAATGCTGCTTTTCATTCTCTACCTGGCTCCACGTTGGACTCCAGACTGAGGACGAGCTGGCGGGTCTCCATATTGAAGAGGCCAATCTGCCCATTCGTGAACGACGTGACCAGGTGGGCCGGTTCACTGCACACCAGGTCCACAGACGAGGGAACTCCTAGTTCTTGTATGAGAAAAGAGAGACAAATTCATGTTACGTTAATTATTCAATTAAAGCAAATATTGGGGGGGGGGGTTGTGATAGAAACTTGTAGTCAGTACTTTTATCTTCGTTGAATACTGCGAGGGCAGGGGAGGTGGTGTTGGCGTCCCACAGTCTCACGGTCCCATCCGCAGAGCAGGAGAGGAGGCGCTGGTGCGCGCTGCTGTACACCAAACCCCAAACTGAGTCGGTGTGTCCACACAAAGCGCCGCGCAGCATTGACGGGTCTGCCACAGAAAAACAACACACGTCAGTCACCACGATTCGATGTGAAAATCCTCAGATTCAAATGAAGAGGCACTGTACCGTAGGAGTCGTAGGGGTCGATGTTGGGGTTGGGGGTGTTCCAGCACTGTATGGTGCCGTCAACGCCTCCGCTGAAACACTGCTCCCCCGTGCTGCTCATCACCACGCTCAGTACAGCCCCCCTGTGGTTCAAGTAATGATGAATTATCAAAACTTTTTTTTAAAATTCAAACTAAAAAGGCAATAAAACTGAACGAAAATGACGTATGTGTTTTTACCTGTGGGCTCTGAAAGTGTAGATCGGTTCCACATCTAAAGAAGTACTCCTGTGGACAAACAGTGTGTTCATTAATATAACGTACAAAACTAAACAGCAGTGACTTAATCTGTGTTGATGATGAGGTTAAAAATGTTTGGCATTACACTGTACAGAGCTGTCAATGCTGCCGTACCAGCAATCAATTCATTCTAGTCTTATTCACATTAAAATACAAACAGACAGTCTCTGAAGTGACTTCAGCCTCTAAAAATAAACACATCACATTACTACAGACTGTGTGTGGGCTGCAGAGTGGTGACGTGTTATAATGAGTCTTGTGGAGTGGAGTGTCGGTTCTTAGTCACACGGGGACGATTTCCTGTAGCTGAATAGTGTGACAGTGACAAGCTATCCTCCTTATGGGACTGTAATCAACAATGGAGCTTTTCTTCCTCATGTTGCTCAGTCTGATGCCTCAAGTACAAAGCTACTGAACTGAACACACTGCTGTCTGAGCATAAGTGTCTCTATGTGAGCGGATAAAGGAGGAACTGGCGGCTAATCAATACGACAGTACAATGAATGCTGTTTATTTTGGTTCTTTTGACTGAGGAATCTGTCTGGGTTGTACTGGAAGAGTGTTTGGAAGTGTTCAATGTGTGTGAGGACATTTTTACTTTTTAGCAGGAGCGGTCTTTTGCAGGTTCCACATCTTGAGCGTGTGGTCCTCCGAAGCGGTGACGAGGACGGGCTCCACGGGATGAAAGGCCAGAGCTCGGATCCCATCGAAATGGCTGCGCAGAGTGAATTTGGGGTTCCATGTTTTTCTCATGGCGTCCTTGTTGTTGCCAATCTGAGGAGAGGACATCTAATCAGAACTCAACATACAATTACCAATGTTCACTCCAAATGAAAAGGAGCTGCAGTTGAAGCAGCTTGGTGGAATTACATAACCGGATAAATAATAGTGTGCAAGATTAAAAAATCATAAACAGTGTAATATGTTGCACTTTCTCATTAATGTGTGTTTTTGTATGTCTTATAATAAACATCCTTTCTTTCTTTAAAAGCCTGAACTAAAACAGCATGCTATATCTTCCTCTACTACCCTTTCAAAGCAGCTTCCCTCCTAACAGTCTATAAAAATAGCCGTTAAGACTCAATTAATTAGTTTTTAGCATGTGATGCCACTCTGTAAATTCTGTAAATTAGAGAAAAAAAAGGTGGGATGCCTGATGATAGCATGAACATTAACGGTTTTCCCTCGAGAAACCGCCCCATGCCTCTTAAAACCCACTCTGCCTCTTCCTACTCACATCGTATGCCAGACTGTCTGCCTCGTTGGCCACGGTGAGTCCAGCAAGCTCCCCTAGGCCCAGCTCGCTCTCCATCGCCTCGTCTGTGCCCATAATGAAAGACTTCCCTGAAGTAGGCGGGAAAGTCAGCGCCTCAACTGGGGAAGGAACAAATAAATATAATAAAAGATACAATTACTGTACACACAGCTAGCTGTGTATGGGAGGGATTTACGGCAGTCTAACAAAGAAACTGCAGCAGTATAATGGTGATTTTGCTCGAGCACCTTCATCTGTTCGGTTCCCATCATGCTCGTTGAACCGGACCGCGTTGGGCCGGGATTGTGGGGTGGATGGGGGCTGCATGTGGGACAAGTCCTCTACATCTCTCAGGTTAGCCAGCATGTCCTGCAGCTTAGACCGGTTTGGTCCTGTTTAACGAGTCAGGTCAAAGATGTTACCAAACAGACAAAGAGTGACGGAGAGCGGAGACAAAACAAATAAATGAAAAAACAACAAAATATTTCATCACAAAACTGTGAGTACAAGCTGAAAAAGAGAAAACAGAATGAATGAGGAAGGGAAGCGGCACTGAAAGGGAAGAAAATAAATGAATGAATGATGGTATAAAAAGAGAGAGAAAATGGAGGGAAGTCAGCACCAGAGTCTTAGAAGAAGTGTTAGAAGAACTGAAGAGGTAGAAAAGGAACCGAGGCACGTTCATCTTCAAGTGTGGGCTGTGTGGAGGGAGTAATATAGCATACGGCAGGAGTTTTTTTTTGAGGTTTCAGCCCGAGCAGAATCATTTTGTGAACCGATTATAGTTTTGTGGCCAATAGAATAAAACCCAGAAAAAGAAATACAGTAAACCAAAGGCACTAAAAAAGAGAACAGAAAGAAATCCTGAACAGATCTCCAGCTGATCTTCTCCACACACCCACAGAAGTGATAACGTATCGACACAGCATGAACTAAAGGAAGTGAAAGCCAAGAGTAAAAAGTGGTGATGCAATCAAACAAAGGAAAAAGTCAGACGAACTGAGTTTGTGATTTCATGACTCTGATATTTAAAAAAAAAAAAACCCTGCAGCAATGCAGAACTTTGGCCTCATAAAAGTAAAATAGAAAAGCTCTCAGCCACTGAATGAGGTTACATCTGAAGTGGGCTGTTCTTCGGAGAACAGTAGTATTCAGCTGAGTCACTTCAGCAAGTCACTGAAAAAGCTTTTAATTGCTAACAATTTACAACAGCAACAAAATAGCTTATTACTGTGGTATCAACATGGCTGACAGATGAGGATGAAGACGGTGATAATTATGTTGTTATGACTGGGGGAGATACTCATGTAGGAAACTGTGGAGAGACTTGTGCAGGCCTAGATGGGACAAAGACCGACGTGTCATCGCAACTATTATGTTAATCTCTGATATTTGATAGGCTGGATGAGATGAGGATGTAAATATAAATGAAAACATTTAAACGGGACAGACAAACATGCACCAAGCATCGCAGTTTGTTCGGGAAACAAAGGTGACAGATTTTGCATGTACATTTAGAGGACGGAGGAGACATTTGGTATGAAATGACAGACAAAAGGACAGAGCAGTGCCAAGAAGAAGGCATAATAAGGAGGAGCTAAAGACGGAGATGAGAAAAACAGCAGAGATGTTTTGTTTTTGATTTGAGGCTTTTTGCTGGCTGAACTTAGGAAAGTCAGGCTCTACAGAGAGAGGAGTAGGAGGGAGGCAGCAATGCCTGACAAGACTTACTCTTCACCCCCTTTTTCCCCTTGCGCTCCTTTTTGTACTGCTCCTTGAGTTTGGTTATCAGGCCCGGGTCCACGTCCCAGGCCTCAGATATGGGACCTTGCTCGTCCTTCTCTACACAGGGGGAACAAAACCAGACCGAGAGGCTGTTGAGGAACTGCCCTGGTCAAAGCCCGAGGGGCCTGGCAGGGTGGGTAAAGTGCAGTGACCTCTCTTGGATTCATATTCTCCTGGAGGTTTCTCAGGCCTTCAGGAGAGTAGTAGGCCTTTAGGACCTGAGATGAGCATCTTTACTTTAAGCAGGCTCTACCACCTCAGTGAGATTAGACTCGCTATAACTTAGGCAGGGGCAGCATTCACAGCCACCTCGTTTAATCTTTTTAGGATTTCTATTGAAAGAAGTGAGAGTGGTGGGAGGGAAGTTAATGTCATGTGGGGAATTCTTTCATTTGAGATGTGACGACATCTAAATCATAACATCCACACTGTGAAATCGTTGTGGTAATCAGATTGCTGCATGACTCAAACCCACGTTCAAATACAAAAGAGAAACCTCAGCATGACATCAAGACCCTTTTTTTTTCTGGCTTTGGTCTGCGGACCAATGAAAAATCAGCAGGTTGATTTGACGACACACAGGAGTGGAAGAGACATTGTGGTCACAGGCTGGCTATGGGAACACACAGTGGAAGAGATCACAAACTATGGGTTAAACAGAGAAACTCCAAACATCATGATTTATGACCACAGCATGATATATGAATGACGAGTACTCCATGAACAGTCACCAAACTAAGAAAGTCGAGAGAGATTACAGCATAAAATTATTATTATCATATTTTCAGTGTGTCTGAAACTTGTGTGCTACATTAGTAGATAAAAATGAACCAAGCTCGCCATTGTGCAATAGAAACATTTTGATATAATAGATATGAAAACTGTATCTGTAGTGTCTAGATGGTACTTTCAATCCAATTCAACGCCGCTTTATTCTCGACTGATCCATGACTCACCCCAGTCTGTGCCGTCCCCGTTGCCTCTGGACTCTGGCGAGGTGTCCATTTCGTCAGGACTGGAGAGAAAGTCAAAGCCCTTCAGAGCCTCCTCTGTGTCAGGATCCTCACTGGTGTCCATGCTGGCGGGCGCTGTGGACGACGCAGGCTTCTTCCTCAAGATCTGGGGGGGGCAGGCGTAATTGAGGGCCGTTATTAATAGTACAGAGACAACTTCTATTCAACTTTGTGCCAGTGCAGAGAGTGAGGGCAAACTGTTTTCTCACCGTCCTGGATTCCACATTAGTCCTGTCCCTCCCCTCGCTATCATCTTCCTCATCTTCATCGCTGAACTCGGCTGCTGCATTCTCAATGAACTTGAAGGCTTCCAGTACGGCGCTCGTTTCAGAGAGCTCAGCTTTCCTGTTGAGGAACAATGATACAATTATTGACACACACTCGCAATGTGTGCAACTGCTGTTACATCACTTTAAAACTGTGTGTAAGCTTTTGGTTTCCAACATGACAGCAGCAAAATAAATAAATAAAAATACAAACCAATTTTATCCGGCATCTATGTTATCTGATATGAGCCAATCAAAAAAGATGTTTCACTGCATTAATGTTGTTTTGGGCAATTCATTTATTTGTTAAAATTGTTTATTAACTGCTAAACTGTCAAGTGGTTGATAACCGCGTTTGAGGGATCATTGCAAAAAATAGGGCTCTTCTCTTAAGTCCAACAAACATGCAGTGTGTGTTGCCCTTTAAGACCACTTCACACTGTGCGATTTTGGTCCCGGACAAAAGATCACAATCATGAAAGAAACATGGTTGTCACTTTCTCTTTGCTGTGGCTAAAACCACCAAAGTGTTTATTGTTTTGCTACATTTTGAAAACATGACAGCCTGCGTGTTGTTTTCTTTAAAACGTGCTTTTATCGTAGCACACCTCCACATCGACGTTCACTCCACAGTCTGTTTTTGATTAGATCCACATGCAGAGAATGTGGAATATTCTTGTAATCACACAGTCCACAGATAGCTTTATAACAAAAAAACTTACCCTCTGGTGCCCATGCCCTTTGTTGATGTGTCTGTCCCATTGACCAAAGGCTCAGTACTGGTCCGTTCACCTGTCCTCCCGCTCCCGTCCCCGGCTAACCCTAGCAGCGCTCGGACCCGCTGGGACTTCACATCCAAAATGGTGTCTGTGTAGCCCACCTCCTGCAGGTACCTGGAACAAGGTAAATCAACTTAAACTTGGTTGATGTAAGTGTAATTTGTTGTAAAGTAATACAAACATACATATATATAGTGTAGCAAGGAGGAAGTTTGGACGATAAGTCAATGTAAGCGAGTCCCTCCTGCTGCGATGGACAATTAAATAAAGCCTTCTTTGCAAACGCAGGTGACAATAAGTTCATTCACTCCAAAGGCTTGCCTATAGTCAGAGATGAGGAACAGTTGTTACTGTCAAAAGTGACAGGTCCTCTGGCAGTTGTCTCGTTGACGGCATCAGCTCTGTGAGGCAAGATGAGCCACTCATCAAATTTTACACCCACCCTGAAGGGATGCAGAAGAAGCTCGAGCTGTTTGAGCGGGCGACTGACTGAAAGGGAGGGGTGTCTTAGCACATTATTGATCTGTCCCTTGACAGGGAGTCAAGAATAAATTGGCTGCCTCATGAGCCAGCATGTTGGGGCAGATGATGCGCGAGGCTGCCTGATGGCATCTGGGATAAAAAGGAGCCTGCTGTATTTACACAGACTGACTAGAGAGTAGGATGATACAATAACCGGACTTTCCTGAGCCAGCTGAGTACACTGGAGAAAGCAAAACACAGAGCAGGTAGTGATGCCGTCTGTCCATGTGAGGGAGCTCTTCTCCACAGTTCTTTCTGGACTGTATAGCACTTCTGGCACAGTGGTGTACTTCATAAAAGCTGTGAGTGACGATACTACTGCAGGGAAATTCAACTAGGTGCTGGTCAACATCCTTTAAGTGCAATGATCTGGCTTTCAGGGTTGAAGATTATAGCATGTGCACTCACTGTCTGAGGAGCTGACGGCCTTGTTTCCAGGACAGCTGATTGTTGAGTGATCCAGAACACTCGTTCTCGTTGGTCTCATCTGGAGGAGAAGAGAAGGACACAAATTAGGGCTCCACAATCAGCCCGGCCTCTGACATTATTTCCACTCAGTAAACACGCCCAGAACATTCCTGCATCACAGCATCCTGGCAACTACACACATCCAGAGCTTAGCTGCTTCCAGTAAGTCAGCAGTGGGATAGAGTTAAATAGAAGAGGGGATTGCTTCTATTTAAAATTGTACCATGTTCATTGTAAAAATAACCGAACATTTTTGAAACAGTATCAGTATTTACGCCCCAAATCAGTCACCTTTGGACCAAAGGTATGATAATAACTGGTCCCATTTATTATTTGATTTAATCTGTGTAAACAGCAGCACCATCAGGAGAAACAGAAAAGATGTAAAACACATTAGCGGCCTGTTCTTGATGCTAAAACGAGACATTTGATATTCAATGACACATTCCGACCCCCTCAAAATGGCTGGTCTCTGCTCCAACAATGTTCCATGACATACTACAAAGAGCAACGACGTGCGTCTGTGCCTGCAGCATCCAGAATGACACACACTCTCTATGGCTGTCTACAGCTCTGACAAAACAAACAGTGATGAGAGTCGAAGCTCACTTTGATATTAAACGACATCTGCAACACAGTCGCGAGTCAGCTGGGAATTTTATACAGAACAGAGAGACGTGTTAATAAGATTTAGATAGTGTGAGTGTGTGTGCGTTGAGGGGTTGATTTGGCAGGGCAGACTGACGAGGGTGCATCAAAAAGTGGGTCATGCCTAATTCAGGAGGGTGAGGAGTGGGCAGGTGCGCCACCATACGTGCAACACCTCCCATCTCCTCAACCTAACACCTCTCCCCCTTCACCTCACTCGTCTCCTCCCCTCATTCATCAACACTTCAAGGGCTCGGGTGCTTTGATTGGCCCTCATGAATAGAGATGAGGAGAGAGGAGAGGAAATGCCGCAATCTGACTTAAATTGGCCTCTCAGGTTAAAGTCCTCTGCCATCGTTAACTACAATAATATGACAAGGAACAGGCAGTGCATGGACACCCATGGAAAAGTATTGTAATGGGAAGGTTTATTATTATTATTATTATTATTATTTACCTTGAGTAGTATGAAGCCATGCAGAGAGTGTTTAGATATCTGATGATGAACATTGTGCTCACTCAAAACAATCTCACCACAACATCCATTTAGCTCTCTTGGAGCTTTCAACACAATCTTCATCAGCAGATAGAGTTGTCATTGAAATATAGAAGCTCATATTTCCAGTATTTCTAAGTGCTTAAGGGATGAAAATAGCATTTGTAGAGTTCACAGCGTTAAAACATTTACAGTAATAGCTGCAGTTTACAGTTATACTCCTTACAGAATAAACCTGCAGACTGGGTCTGTAAAACTTAACGATTTATTAAATTAACGATTCATTTTCTGTTGATTGGCTCAATTACTTGACTAACTGTTCAGGCTCTATTTACATAAAATAATAAATGCATCAATACATCTAGAGGTGTTGTCCTCTGGATAATTCACATAACTTTTAACACAAAAAATAACTATCTGCAAGTCTCTGAGAGAAATATTTTCTATGTATAATTTGGGTGAACCAAGCCTTCTGAGTGTGTCTGTCAGAAATCAAAGTGAAAGAACTATTCCAAACCTTTCTTACAATCTACACCATTATAAAGTAATCTGATTACATTTGTTATTCATCGACTCTTTAAGTACCTCGATATTTATTCAGTACATCTGTAACAACAATGGCGCTCTTTTAGCATACAGGAAAGGACATTGAGAAGAAAGTCAAACAAGATTCAACATGAATGCTCCCTTCACATGCGTAATAGTCCTGTCACTTGAGGTATGCTCACTCAACAATCACAGTGATTTAGTAAGAAGAGGTAGAGCTGGATGTTTGAGCCACCGTAGACTTACCAGAGTCGTAGCTCGGAGGCTTCATGTCACCTTGATTTAACTCTGTCCCATATTTTAACTTGTGGTACTTTGCTCTGGAAGTGAAGAGAGAAAGCGGAGACAGACAAATAAGCAAACAGGGCTGATCAAAAGGTCTGAAAGGAGGCTATTAAAAAACTCATTATGCGTGGCATCTGCATACGCTTTGAAAGTCAAACCAGCAGCGACTTGCTGTACTTCACACAAACACGTTAGCTTGTTGGACAGAGCCACAAGAATGTACGGCTGTAGGTAGTGTGGTTGAAATCGATATTACAACATTACTTCTAGCTTTGTATAACAATGTAGAAAACAGGGCTGCAGCTGGTGATACTTTCATGACTGATTAATCGCTTTTTGGCAGAAAACAGTGAAAAGTGTTGATCATAATTTCACAGCCTCCAAGTTGACATATTCAAATAGCTTGTATTGTTTCATATTCAGATGGGACAACACATTTATTATCATAGGAGACACATCTGAGCAGTGAATTTATTGCCCAAAACAAATACTTAAATAATTAATGTTTGATTGATGGGCTGACCGGTTGGTTGATTAATCGTTTCAGCTGCTCATATATGATAAGTGATGTTCATGCAATAAACTTTTAATCAGACTTTTCTCTTATGTAAAAAAAACAA
Source organism: Protonibea diacanthus (assembly GCA_028641955.1). Lineage (NCBI taxonomy): Eukaryota > Metazoa > Chordata > Actinopteri > Sciaenidae > Protonibea > Protonibea diacanthus. Next base: position 17,049,321 of record CM053989.1, read on the forward strand.
CAAAAAAACAAAAACCTGAATCACAATTTGTGTGGAATCATCAGTTTAGAAAGAAAATGTGTGAAACAATAATACAAAATGTTACAGTGTGATTCCACTGAGAATGATTCATAGAAATATACATTCAGAAAGAGATATAAAATGGCATACAACATTCACGTTTCTGCCTTTGCAATACTACGATGCTTCTTCCAGCACACACATCCACGTGAGACATAAGCAGTCAATACAAGGAGGGCTCTCACCCCTTTCATTTCACACAGCCCCCACCGCAGCACTCCTCCACTGATCCAGAGGAAGCAGCCCCCATTCCAAATCAAATTCATTTTAAATTGGGTACATCCTACATTCAGAAAGCCATTTCTAATATTGCTTTCAGATACCTTCAGAGACATGACCTGTTGCTTAGCAACCGGGGGAAAAGTGGTAGTAATCCTGGGTTAAGTGTTGCTCCTGAGGTGATCTAACTGGGAAAAAGTAGGTAAATATATACATTGTTAACAGCCAGAGATGACTCCATGCATAACAACCTAAATGATGATGTTCCTCACAGAACATGGGAAGGTTAAATGTATGTCTAAGCTCTGAACCGACTGGAGGAACAACATAACTAGGCTGTTTTGACACCTGTCTAACTCAGGCTAGACATGTCAGGCTAACACAGGAAGACACCTGCAGCCAGTCATTTCATTTGTTACCCACCCCAGTTTTTATTTTACTCCTCTTAACCGTCACTAATCCAGGCACAACTCTGCCTCCTTTCAGGAATGCTTTCCTTTGCATTCACAGAATTCCACACATTCCCAGCTTGTAGTTGTCTAACACAACCAGTGTTTTCTACTGTCGACCACGGAGTAGTCAAGCACTTCATCTATGGTTATTGCTGAGGGAGGACACAGTGACTGGATTGCCCAACTACACAGTGACAGCATTAAATCACACCTGCAAGGGAGTGGTCATCATGTGAGCTCCACGTTTACGGCCTGGTCTCTGTAGTTAATTTCCACATTCATGACAACTGTACTGATTCTGAATTTGTACATATAACTTGAATGATATTAAGACTTAACGTTTTGCATAATTAACAGTGTAACTGCTTTGACTGACAGGTGGGTGCCGTTACAGATGGCTTGTTTGAGCACTCAGGTCCACCGATGATCCATGTCTTTGCTGACATTCAGATTAGCAGGGAGGGAACAGAGGCAGGACTGCCAAGATGGCAATAACCAGAGACACCACACTCTTCATGTGTGACGTCACAGATGTCAAGATGTCTATATTTATACTGTAAACACATAAGTGTTGTGTAAAATATGCTCAGAATTTTGTGTTCCAAGTACATTTAGTTCATCTGGAGGCCTGACTGCCTGCTCGTATTTCTTACCCAGTTTTCAGCAAGTACCTTGGTGACTGTGTTATTATCTCTGAGAATAATGGCCAAAGCCACAAAACTCACAATAAACTGAAATGATCCTTAAAATGTACTGAGCTGTCCTTGAGCTACGCTGATAGAAATGCTCTTCATAAATGCTTTACATGTCACTCAAGTAAATGAGGACTATTTGTTCAGTTTTTGTCGACGTCTGCTTGAATGATATGCTTGATGGCTTAAAGTCACACATTAACAGAGACGTGTTGAAGTCACAAATATATCTCTGTTCCAGGGTGCAGCCATGCGTCAAGGAGGAAGAGAAATGCAAAGTCTATCATCACCGCTACCACAGGAACCTTTTGTGTGACGGTGATGGGATTAATGCACCTGTGAATAACAATGTAATTCGTCTGGTTTACTAAATAAGACTGCTGCGGTGGTGAGCTCATCTTAGGTGGAGAGAGAATTCCTATCTGTTCCTTCCTTTCCCAACTCGTCCTTCTACTGAGGACGGTGCGGAGTCATCAGCATCTGACAGCAAACAAAGCCTTCGTGCCAACACATGCTCTTGTCCAGAGACATCACACCCGCTGCTCAGGGGAATTTCTCTGGCACTCTCACTTCGTTACTGCTTCTGCTGACACCAGCTGAGACATCGGAGTGGTACATGTAGAATGAAAACAAGAGGAAGCTGGGAAATGCTACCAGCCCTTTCTACACATTATGAAATGCGCAGAGAGCTGCGCCTTTGTGTGTGGCAGGTCTGTGCAGGTGGAGCAGATGCTGATTTGTTGGCCAGCGACAATCTCACACCGCCATGTTCGTTCTCCTTCTCCGTGTCTCTCATGGGAAGCCTGCAGTTGTTGCAGACTAGCTGAGGTATTTGTGTGTGTTGTGGGTGGGCTGAAGCAGCAGTGGGTGGTAAAGCACTGACCTCTCTTGCTTCAGAGCGTACTCCAGCATTTTGATCCTCCTCACAAGGTCTTTCTTCAGGTTCTCCTGGCCTTTCCTCTCCCCCTGCAGGAAGGCGATTTGGGCCTGAAAACACAAAAATAGGATAGTCAGGTCACATTTTAAAAGTAGGAAGATAATTTTACAGTAGTTGCTTTTATAAATAGAGTCAACGTTTCCGGCATTTTGGCATCTTTGATATGAGCTACCTAGCAACAAAGGCTTGACTACAAAGAGAACCTTCATGAGACAACATCTAACAACAACTACTTCTGTCAAGACTGAAATAGGATGATGTCAAATCAATATGCGTGGCATGATAGGAAATAAAAAGCCAATCTGTACTATTCTATTTTAACCTAACCTGCTCACTCTCCCACACACAATACCCCCTCCTCCTCTAAAATCCTTTCCCCCTGCACGCCGCTGTCTCTCTTCAGTAACAGGCAGCAGCTGTTGACGCACTCAGTCTGAGTCAGCACTACATTACATTGCTGGGTACCACACACACACGCGCATGTGCACATGCTCACTTGTAATTAGATTGGTAGAGACGAGCTCACAGTGAGGCATGCACTCCATAGGCTGCTACAGATAAATCAAATAGCTGATGTTTGACTTCGCACTGAGCAAAACGGCATCTCTTAGACACTACGATTGTCATCATCACAGTATATACTAGTTGTTACTAAAAGGGGTGATCTCAAGAGTCGATTCAGATTATCAGTGTCACGATTTGATTTAGAACCATGAATTTAAAATGATTATAGATTCAATAAAAAGAGGAAGCACTATATTTTGACTAACTCTGGTGCACTGTGTGCCAAACCATTGACTCGCTTTCCCACTGAGCTGCAAATTAAACCTAACTGACAGTTAAGCTAACGGGCCTTGATGAGGGACACAGCAGCATGTGTGTGTGTGTGTGCGTGTGAGTGAGAGAAAGAGTATGAGAGTATTTTTTAAACTTAATTATCTAAGCATCTCATAGTCTTCTTCCTGTATGAAAATAATGAAATGAAGGTGTAGTTTACTGACTAACACCACTGGTCGTTGGTTTGTGTTCTGGAGATATACAGTACCAGAACATTATATATTGTATTCACAAAATATCTTTGTCCTGCTGCTCTACAAGATAACTCTGGTATGTGTGTGCTGCAGTGTGCCCTCGCCGTTTACTTCCACTTTTTTGGTTCCATTAGTTGCTAACTAACATTATTACAAAAATATATTTTTGTCAGAAGATAAGAATCACAAACGTGAATGTTACATTACAGTAGCTACATATAATTATGGGTGGAAAAAAATCTCCCTTACTAAGATGCTGGAGCATCAAAATTGATTTTCTAATGACAGGAAACAGATAGCAAAAATTATTATGAAGTTTCTTACCATTACAGTATAGACTGAGGAGCAGAGATAATCCAAACACACAATCTGTCCACTATTTAAGGGTTAAAACAAGGTGAAGACTGCCAAACGACTCTCTGGTCTGTGCTGTTTACAGAAAGGAGGATAAGCACGCTGTTGTTTCTATTTCAGCGCTTCAAAATTACACTCTGCTTTAAACACTCTCTCATCTCAGGTGTTGAATATCACCAGCGAGACAATGAGCATAAGAGGTGAGTTCAAGTGCCACTCTGCAGAAAGGAGAAATTATTATTATTTTGGATGAACACAAACAAAGTTGAACACGGAGTAAACCATCAGCAAAGACGGTACCTCCGCTGCACACAAGGACGGAGAAAAGCATCACGAGCCAAACTGCTCCTGTCTAACTTCAAAAAACCTAATCCAGTTTTCTCTCGAGAATGATTCAAACTCTCGACATCTTAAAAAGGGAACGAATATTGACTTGATTCCCCTGCATTTCACTCTACATGCAGAGGATGGTGTGAGGTTGAGTGGGCCGGATCACAGTTTCTCATGGATGGCAAGTAGAGCTGCTGCTGCCGCTGCCTGCAACAATGAGTCATGAGTCATGACAGCACTTCAATCTGCCTCATATTAATAACAGCATTTCTTAGCATTCACAGTTCTCTGCAGAGGAACTCATAACAACCTGCCCGCTATAGCTCCAGCGGATTTAAGATTTAAGTACTGGTTCTCAGCTTGATGGTGCAGGCGGCACTAAGTTTACTTGGCAACAGTCACACGCTAGGAGTCGGATGCCAACAACCGATGCTCTTGCACAGCCCAGCACATACATCACGTTATCAATTACATCTACAGTCTCAGATTCCTTTTTCTCCACGTTTTATGTGCATCTGCCCTCGGATGGATCTATACTAATGCGTTCAAGATCGACAACAATGTTAACAATGCGATGACTTTCCACATCCTTGAGCCGGTATCAGTTAGCATTACAAAGAGAAAGGCAAAGCAAGAAAGAAAGCTAGCGCCAAAAAAAAAAGGTTACACTTGACAAAATGGCCTCAGGTGTATTTATAAGCTCTGTGACAGTGACATGGATAAAATGCAGACAATGACTAGAGGGGGGAAAAAAAAAAATAGTCCCAGTCCCGGTAATGATAAAAGCCATTCATTTTTTACCTGATGAAAAATACTGAAAAGGTTTTTGGATACCTGAGCAGAGCATCACGTTGTGCTTTAGAAGATGGGAGAGGAGGTGCATAAGAAGGGGCACAAATAAGGCATTAGGAAAATATTGCATATGGAAAATTATTACTGTTTGGATTGGGCCAGACTATGTGGCTCCCAAAATAACTTACACTGGCTAAAGTGGCTCCAATCCAAATATTAGCGAGGCACTGAAGCTGTATCACATGCAACTGTGCCGCAAAACCCACGGATACCTCATTAGGCTAATTGCAGAACTATTTTCCATTAAACGTCTCTCAATGTCTGGCTGAACGTGGTCGATCTTTCTGGCTCAGATGTTTAAACAATGCTGCGCAAAAAGGGCAACAATAACATGGGCCACGATTTCTCCCAACAGAGTAAACATCAGAGTTATTTCAACAATGAGAGTTAAAGCATGGCCACACAAGAAGAGCTTGACAGGTTGTAAATTTGGACGCGCTCAACACGATACCTCAAATGTCACCTCAAGATTGCACGCTCATTTTTCACTGCGGGTGGAACTGTACATCTGCGTTAATTGATATAGCAAGCGGGCATTCGCTTCCTTATCCAAATGAAGCGCTGGCCCAGGGACCCCTGGCGTCCTGCGGTGCCAGAGATAGAGAAGAGTGCAGCTCTGTGAATCTCTGGCTCGCCATCTCTCCCCCATCAAACATTAACCTTGGGAGGAATGCAATGAGTCAACTCGGGCCATAAAGAGACACAGGAAGCATTTAATTCCCGGCCTCACACTGCCTGCATTATTGGGCTGCTGGATAAGGGCTCCTTAGTCTGTCTGAGTAAGAGACATGTAGCATGGGGCATCCATCTAGAGTGCAGGGCTTTTCAGAGACAGGAAAAGGAGGCAGAAGAGAAAGTCTAATAGCTAGGGTGGAAAATAAACACCAGCCACCGGCCAAGTACTGGTAAGTTAAGGTAAGAAAGCTGGACACAAAATACTTAATTCAATTAGTAAAATGAGGACAAATGAAAATAAAAAAAGATCTAACTCTTCTCAATTGTGGTAAGTCATTAAAAATGATACAAAAATCATTTTTTCCTTTTCAGCAGCATTTAGGTTGATGTTAGTTAAGACTAATTTAGTTAGTCTAATTTGAATGTTGCACTACCAGCTCAAATTTGAGCTGAAAGCAGTTTTAGTTCTTCATTTTCATCACACTGGCATGACATTGACAGTCAGTTACGCCGGCAACATGAAATGATTCCACCAGATTTTAGATCTTCTTCTCAGCTTCATTTTCCATCAGTGAATGTAAGATGACTACAAACAATACATTCTTAAAAAGACCTTAAGACTCCTTAGAAGTCTAAGATTTGTGAATTCCAAACATGTTTCCTCCCAGACTTGTTCTGCGTCATTGCTAAAAGACATCTACAACACAATGAGGCCATTTAATCTAAACAGAGTGAGCGCTGCAAAAATCCAGTACGTCTGAGCAGCAAGACTGAGCTCACTCCATCTGTGAAAGAAATTCAGTGGATACTCATCCGACCTCAGGACCTACTCACAAGCAAAATGGTCACGCATGTTGGCCCTTCGGCCGCGGTCAGGGCTGAAGAAGGCTAAGCGGCTGGTGTAATCCACACATTTACAATGCAAACAACCTTTCTTTCAGTGAACACCGGGTTTACTCTCACAGTTACCGCAAACCAATGAGCACCATGATGGCTGACCTGATGACTAGCCAAGTACATTCCTCACATGCCATTACACTAGTAGCAAGAGGGGAAAAAGGCAGCAAAACAACTGAAGCAAGACAGAGGTGCTAAGGACAACTGTAACGTGGCTACAGCACTGATTTCTATCTGTTCATAGAAAACATCAACACAGACCAACATAACCTGACTATGGCTAAGATAACTCACTTCAAGAATCTATGAACGCTTACAAGAAAATTCCCCAAAAACACCAACATTTATTTGTTACTCATAACAGCTGACACATTTATGTACTCGTCACTTTAAAGATGATAGCTACTCCTAAAAATCGTTTTCCATAACTGTCCTATAGTTCATCAGAGAATGCTATTTTTCCTGAGTAGACTGTCCATGTACGATTTCATTTCTTCTTTATTGATTGGTCTGATTGATGTATCCCTTATATACAAAGACATAAATGTAATTAAAGGTAAGATCAAAGGTAGATTACACATACACTCCAGCTTACTAAACACAGACAGTGAAAGTAGTCTCATAGGGATGGGTCATAGTATATGTATAAATATACTGATCATGATATCATATATCTAATAGAAAAACAATTCAGAAACTGTTAATAGATAATGTGGATAATAAATATAGCAGGGTTCAAAGTTAATTTTGAGACTTTACTTTACTAATATCACATAGAATAAAATTTGTTGCACTGTCTTACCAGCCAAGGTATAAAATACTGAATAAAAATGTGATGATATTTAATAATATTTATTATTTTATATATTTTTATTTTATAATAATAAATACTTTTTTTTTTTTTTTATTTCCCAGGAGCGTAAATATAACAGCCATAAATCCATCCATGAACCAGAAGCGTCTTGCTGTGAGGTGACAGTGCTAATGACAGCACAACCCCAGTATACCGTATACAAATTATTTGTACTTTACAGAAAAAATTCATGATGCGACCTGGTCCAGAGATAGTGGCGTTGGATGGATGGAGGAACTCACCAATGAAAAATGTATTTCAAGGCTCAATGTGGACTTCAAAATATGGCATGAGGTTTTGGTGGCTCAACTGGAAAATACGGTTGCCATTTGCAACAAACATTAGTCGCCTTATATTTTGAATAATTTAAGTACTGTGCACTTACATATCAGCTTAATCATGAATCCTTAAACCTACAGCACAATCAACTGTCAAAACAATCCTGCATCAACATAAAAAGGTGTGTAAAGTCTCCTGACAGATTAAACATTTAATAAATAAGACTAAAGCTGGAAAAGAAAAATACTGAAGACATTTTCATTAATTTTCAATTTTAATATTTTCTATATCCTTCATGAACCTAAATTCAATGTTTTTGAGACCTGCAGACACACCGGATCTAAATTGCTTTTGGCAGAACATAAAATATCTGACAAAGTTGATTGTTGCACCAATGTAAAAATCTACAGCTGTCATAAATCAGAGCTGTTCATTGAACACTTGAACACAACATCCAGGCTTATTAAAACAGACAGTGATAATAGTATATGTATATGTACTATTCTATATATATAAAATAGTAGGGCAAAATTTCCGACAGTAGACAAATTTACTGTCTTTCACGATATAAAAAAATCATTCCATCATTGCATTTCAGGTGGATCATCCTTTTACTCTCCCGAAGTAACTTCAGTACTAACTCCAGCTGTCTCTTCACCTCCTTCTTACAAGTCTTTGGACCAAGACTGTTTTTCTTTCCACAACCATGTCCGTAAGACGGCTGCACACTGACTGCATGTCCACGTATCGTACAATCATCAGACTGTCTGTCTGCTTAGCTTGATCAGCTGCTCCGTGACTTTGCTCCTCCTGTGCCACAGCGGCACTGAGTTACACTGTGAAATACTGAGAGTCTGCGATCATGGCTCACTCCTTCAAATGCAGTCACACTGTACATCGATCCGCCCCGCTAATGTCGACCGGCACAAATTCAGGATTGCTCTGAGGGTCGGGGTGAGACAGTGAACTGCTCAAACTGGAATTTAATTAAGATTTCTGCTCAGTTATTTGCAGTGAGCCAAGCTGTGCCTTATACTTCTTGTACAATACTGATAAAACAGACAATCTTTACACTGCAGAAATTTCTCAGTCAAAAATATGTCTCCTCTCCTCTCCTAAACTTTCACAGAGACACACATTTGTTGTTCTCATCTCATCACGAGTTTCCACTCGAGCCTCATTTTACACTTTGCCGTCACACAACTCACGTCAAGCTGACACTGCAGTGCTACCTTACAGGGGGTGCAAACAAAGGCAGCATGTTGGGCATCTTGTGGACGGGGGTGATGCATCCCATGTCGCTGCATTAATATTACATAAGGCACGTGGCGCACATGCTCACACGCTCACATATTTGTATGCAGGCAAAGAGCTGGATTTTTCAACATCAGCATTTTCTCTGACAAATACGTCGCGCGACTGTGAGGTGTGGCGGAACCATGATGAAGGCAACATTTAGATGCACTGCAAAGTGAAGAAGAAATGGGAGAAAATGTATCAAAAGATGTTGTAAAAATCCTTCAAATTATAGATGAAACTACATTTCTGGCAAAATGTGTTAATCTGTCCTGCTAGTAGCAACAAAGGTAACACCAAAAAATAAAAAATATCCCACAAAAAAACAAGTTACATATAAGATACACATAGACGAAGACGTACACGTGGTATACAAAGACACATGATAAAAAGCAAGAACAAAAACAACAGAAAAACAACAGTATCATTCACCATTTGATCAGTGGAGTACACCAATTTACAACTCTGACAGGCTTGACGACCTCGGATTCACTGTAAAACTGGGGGAGGCCGGCAACTCTGAGGGACAAGCAGGCAGCTGTCCCGCACACCCACACAGACAGATGAAGGCTCTAAGTGTGAATGGAGGAAGGAGATGGGAATTAGCAGGCCGACAAGGCAGCTTTACAGCGCAGAGAAAGGCTCTGGTGTGAGTCCAACAGGGACAGTAGAGTAAAGCTCGGAGGACCAGGCTTTAGTTAATAAACAAGGGTCCCTTCAGGCTCTCACAACACAAACCTCTTTAAACTACTCACTACTATGCTGCACAGTGAATATTTCACATGCACTGCAATGGCAGTCTTTGTGGTGTTCTTGACGAATATCACCACAATCTGTCTTGTACACTGTGAGTGAGTGCAGCGATGTTTCTTTGTGGTCTACAGTCTGGTTACTTGAGCGAGGATGTGAGCAGTCGTGTAGCATTAGCTTCTATGCGAGCTGGTATTTTTTTAAACATTTGCACAGCCTAAAGTTTCTTTGTTAGTCTCAGAGTAACACTGAGAACAAAAACGGTACATATATTCTTAGTGAGGAAGCTCTGTTTTTTTTTGTGCTTTCCCACTCTGAGGCGCACACTGAGAGAGAGCAAACAAAAATAACTGCAGCTTGGGGGTGGACGTAGTTTCGACAGAGGAATGACGGTGACACCCATTTCTGAATGCCACAGTACTGTATATGCATGTGTATGTTTGCTTCTTGTTATTGCCGCACCATTGAGCTAAAAATGCCTCAGGCTTTGCCATTAGTTAAAGTAAACATGAGATCACAGTAATAAGTCATCTAACTGAGGCAGACTAATTCTAGGCTGCTCCACGGATCTCTGTGGTCTTCTCCTACATGGAGTAAGTAATCGAATAACATGAGCCACGTAATAATTTAGCTCGCGTTCAAGCGTTTTCCTTTAAAAAATACAAGAGGCGCTTCTGTTCAGTGAAGATATGTGGGTCCACATTTCAGTCTGCACCCACACAGAGCCACCTTACACCCTGAGTCACCTTCAACCTTCTCCTGGTGTCAAATTATGACTGCTGACAGATACTTCTGGCAAGGAGATATCCTATGGAGCAGGGATTTCCCCATAACTAGAGGGCTGATGAAGCACAGTGGAGCACTGATTGGCCTGTTCAGGGCGTAACTCGATTCAACCTCGGCCATCAGGCCGAGAAAAGATGTGTGCTGATCAGTACGGCAGCGTGATGTCAATTAGGAAGAGAGAGACACATTTAAGCGTGCAAGAGTACTGAAACAAACAAGTCTTCCACTGATAAAGCACACATTCATCTTGTTCTCTGATTTGCTTGAAATCTGGACAACATAATATAAACACAATGCAACTCCAATGATAACTGCTCCATGATTACAATGTCTTCGCCCTGCCCAAGTAAACAGTGTTTTTAAGTCAACGGCAGCCAGCGTACACAGTGCTGATAAAAAATAAATACACTTGACTGGTGTCCGCCGCTAATCCAACTTGAAGTCCAATTAAACCTGCGCCAACCCATCATCCTGCTTCAGTGCCAAAGTCCTCAGATTAGGAGCCAAGAAACTGTTCAGATATTCAGTGGAAAATGAGTCAAGCAACATTTTGATAATCAATTAATTAAAGATGAAACAAAAGTGATCAACAACTATTTTAAATCAACTAGTAATCGTTTAGCTTGAGTCTTCGTTTAAATGACACCTTGAACATCAAATTCACCTTCAAGAGCCCCACACAGCATAGTTTGAGACATGGATCAAGGTTAATTCCCTTTACAACACGGATCGCTCACGCATGCATTTGACCGTCACACACCCGTCTCTCCGAAGCAGGTGGCGCGTGAAACGATCACTCACCTGGAGGAGACACACACTCAGACAGCGGAGTGTAGTCGATAAAAATAATTTAAAAAAAGATCAAAATTACTTTTTGTGTAAGAAATTTAGATTGGTAGACAAAATATAGACGTTCAAACACTTTCAATGGCCATCGTCCATTTACATCTATTTTTCTCAAAAGGCCTTGACTTCTGGACACATGGAAATCATGAAAATGTGAATATTTACTTGTTTATTTCACTGTGAACTGACAAATCAAGACATTTGAAGATGGGATCTTGGAAACTGATCAACTTTTTCCACAATTTTATAAATTAAATCTGGGGTCTTAAATGTTTTTCAAGCCAAGGACCCCATAGAGACAGCAGGGATCCTCTTCTACGTGTATAAAATTGTGTTTCATATTAAACTATATTTAAAAAGCTACAATAAACTGTGTAAACTGATTTAGCTAGTAAAATGTTGGAGTCATGTTAATATCTATGCAAAAGTACAGACCGACTGTAACTGTAACCTATCACTAGCTAAGCTAATCAGCTTGATTGAGTCAATCAATGGATCATCAATGACCATTCAACTGGAGTCTAATCGAGGATGACAGCAGCCTGTGCTTTACACAGAAACAGCACTGCAGCAGGACAAGTCAGGCATGTACAGTACAGTTTCTGTGCTGCTCCAGAAGAGAGGAGTGGCTCTAAGCATGACCTAACAGGCTGGCTGGACGACATTCCTACAAGCCCTGGGGTTCGCCTTCCTCCCAGACAGCGACATAAGACACAGCCTCAACTGTCTCCCATTCAATGTAACCACCAAGAAGAAAAAATCCTGGGAGGAGAGAATTCACTGGGTTGTGAAATCACTTTATGTACACAATGGGCTTTTATCTGAGACCCTGTATGTAACCTTCTTAAAACATGCAAGATAACATGTCAGAACGTCCGTGTGTACTATGTTGTAGAGGAATGAACATACAGATGCTGCACAGGCTCCATCAAGGCTCCATGCCCTCTTAAACCTTTCATTATTCATACGTGTATTTACGTTAAATGACTTCTTCCTCACTGCGGTCCCTTCACTCAAAGTTAATCCACCAGTACTTCTCTAGGTAAAAGTACACTACATGTTCCAATATGTAGAAATGCCTCAAGGACACAACAAGGTTACATCCCTTGAGGATTTTCAAAGCATTTCAATGCTTGAGTCATCATTGCTCGAGTATAGTGCAGCACTGGCTCAGAAAGAGAGCGTAGTCACAGATGACAAAACAGAGAATGCATTCTTAAAACATCTATTCAGACGAGGATACAGTGTTTAGAGTGTAATTATAAGTAAACCTGATTGATTTTAAATTGCAGGTCAAATTATGTTCAAAACATCAGCCAGCCTCACATTTGGGGTTAGATGCAACAAAAACAAGAACTCAAATTGAGCGCGCACTGTTTTGCCGCCACAAACAAACCAACCAACCAACCAACCACCCAGTAAGCCATTTAGCAACCTCACTGTGCAGTTGCTGCTGCTTCGCCGATAAGCTTGCTTCATGACAGCAGACAGGAAGTTTAATACACGAGCCAGATGAGTCAAAACCCTACTACACTGAGCAGGGTATACGTCACCGATCTAAAAACAATGCAGTGTTTCCCTCTCGTCTCGCTCCGTTAGCTGAGGTCAGTCTGTTGATGGAGCTGCCCTAAAAGTTATTGTTGTCTGTGATAAAACAACTGGGTGAAAATGACAAGAAAATTTGCTTGGAATCACTGAACACAGAGACTGAAATTAAACTGTAATAAGCTGCAACAATGCCCATTCAAATCCTGGAGAGAGGAATAGTTTGGTACATTGTGTCCAAAGTCTGCTGTAGACAATTAAAGTAAGAAGAGTTGATCAAATAGGCCGGTGATGATCATTTATCTATCTATCCTGCCAGGCAAAAAAAAGTCAACTCATTCACCTGCAAATTTAAAGTAGGATGACCTGTACTCTTCATTTTCACTTCAAACATGAAACAAGAATAAAAGCTGACAGGAAATAAAACTTTATGGACAGAAGTTAACATCACAGTTGGACTGGAAACCACAACAAAACAAGGCCTTCAGGGTGAAAGACAAACATTATGTCCCAGTTTGTGTCAGGACTCCCCTTTGGAAAATTCTGCTTCACAGCAGCAGGAGAACCTGCTGCCTTTGAATATCTTACAATTAGCAGCACATTTGACCATCAGGTAAGAGTCAGACATACTATCAAAAGATTTAGTGAGACCAATTAAAAGTACTGTGACCTTTTCCCAAGCCTGGCAGTTTTAGTTTTCTCTTAGGAGCGGCAGTGACATGGCAGCTAGCTAGATAAGATTCATAATTAACACATCCTGGCTCCACACTGTGCTGTGTGTCTGTCAGCACTGACAGCTTTCAGAAATCACTTTAGAAAACTACCAGCTTCCCTCCACGTCATTTTTATGGGTTGAGATATAAAATGTAATTAAAAAAAAAAAAATCAAGGCGGGGTGCTATACAATTAGCTATAAGTAGGCAGGTAGCCGCTGTGTGTTTCTACACTACATATTAACTACTTTGATAGTAAATGTGGCTATCAGCTGCTCGTTCAATTAGACCCAATTTCATGTAAACCTTCTCTAAAGCTTGTCTTCCAACTCCTAAAGGCAGCAATAAAGTTGAGAGGTTTAAGGCAGAGTAAAGAGGTCGCCGACAGTCGTCGTGCAGTCGAGTCAGGGGGGCGCTGCAGCTGCTTTAGCTGCTGTGCTAAAGCTAACGAGCTAGCCTGGTAACCAGAACAATCAACCACAGAAGCTCAACGCGAGTTACCAGAGAGGAGCAACGCTATGCCCCGACAGTGCCACCGATATGTGGTCGTGTATCCATGTAATGCGGTGTTTTTCACCTGTAATTCGGCCCGCTCCACCTCCCATTGTGCTCTCTCCACTTCGAAACGGGCCCATTCGTGCTGCAGGAAGTGCAAGATCCCCGGGATACTGTAGTGCGCCCTAGCCGCCTCCCCAGCGTCGCCATCGGGCAGCGGTCCTTTCCCACCGCCGGGTAAAACAGAGTTGTTATTATTGTTGAAGAACACGCCGGGCCCCGCCTGTTCGTCCATGGCCGGGCTCGGTGGAAAGCTCTGTCCGTTGTATCGCTGATTCGAGGTGCTAGATACCGACGGAAGGGCAAAAACCTATCGACTGCGCTCCTTCTCCTCGGCTCCGGGGAATGAACTCACTTTCTGACAGCTAGCTGTCATTGGATGACGTCAGTAACAACGGCCACGCCCACAGCATGTTGGTCGGGGGGCGCTCGATTGGATTACCCGGACTCCCCGTAGGATCACACGCCTCTTCTTATTTCACCACAGGGGTTGTACATTTTGTTACAGATCCTGCATCAGTACATATTCCCCAAATTAGGTGAAATATGTGTAACCAAATACAGGCAACGGCACAGTGAGGTCAAAGCAACTTTATTCACATTTCAAAGAAAAGAGTGGAGCCATTTCAACAAACCTGCCACTCCAGGGCAGATGATGCTCTCCTGTTCATGGAGCCATTACACTCACAAATATGGATCAAAAAGCAGCTCAAAGGAACATAAAAATCTGTATGATGTGCAGCACATGCATATCATACAGATCATATGATAGCAGACCAATTAACCGTCTCTGTGATAATTACATGTGTTTAATTAAAATGGTAATTCTCAAAATAATGATCAAAAGTAAACTCTCAGTTATTTTTTAGAACATGTAGAAGGAATGTTTGCAACAGAATTTAAGAACAAAAAAAAAAAAAATCAAAAAGTAAAGAAACACCCATCAGTAACCATCAGTAGACCCTAAGGTTATATTCTAACCCAGCTCCGTTCAACAAACATGCATGATTGGAATCTAAAAGAATAAAATAACTGCCACATTCATGATGATGCGAAATCGCAGAGAAAGATGGCACGGTATAAACATCGACTTTTGAATAGTGGTGGTGGATGACCAGAGATGGGACGAGAGCAGAAAAAAAAAAGACCCTACTGAAAAAATAGAAATGTAAATTGTATCCCTTTATAAATGTGCATCAAGTCCAGTAATGATACATTCACACAATCAATCAAAATGTCCTAGGGATTTTTTAAGTGAGCTATTTTTGAAGTGAACATTCAAAGGCTTTTAAATGATATTTACACGACTGCCTTCTTAACTTCATAGAGGGTTCACATCCATCAAAAACAAAGATGAGATGTAGAATAAATAAATACACTTTCAGAAACAGTACCTGATGCAGACATGACATGTGGTACTACTCCACTGACAGAAAACAAAACAGACCAAAAATACAACATTAAATTAGGCTGTGAGAGTGAATAGTGCATTTTCGCAGAGATTAGAAGAAACTCGTCTTGAGTTTGATGGTTGGTGCAGCTTGCACAGTCGGCTGAGCTTGCCTGGCTGCAGCTTTGGCTCTGCTGCTGGCCTGGTTGGCCCGTATAGCAGATTCCAGACGGATTTTAAGCTCAGGTGCTGCACCAATTACTATCTTGAAGGCAGCCGGATAGAGGGGGCCTATCCGCATTAAGTTCTGAAGAGCAAAATCATGCAGGCCTTTGGAGACTTGGGGTGCAGATGAGATGGCATTTTCATCCAAAAGGTAGGAGATGAGAGTTGGTACGAGAAGAGCCAGCAAATGGACCCCTGTTAAAACACAGAAAAACAACAAGACAATTAAAAAAAAAAAATAGCAAAACTATCTAGAATAGTTCAACAGCATAGAAAATACAATTAGAGCAGCAGCAGCAGCTAATTGAGTGGTTGATCGAGATAAAATTGTTTGGCTATTTGGAGCATCAAATGATTGTGTGACTGCTTACCATCACTGCTATATAAATTTCTGAAAGTATGCAGAGCAGTTTGCTTTATGAGGGCAATAAAAACAAGAAGAAGCAGAATTGGGGCTAACCCAATACAAAATTTAAATATGAATAAATAATACGGAATATATAATACTGCATAGCATTATGTTGAAATCAATACAAAAAAACTGACAGTAAACTAGTGCAGGGATTCTAAATTTAGCACCTAATGCTCGATTGCTCTGGTCTTTGACAACATAAGTCCAAAGGCGCTGAGCTAAATACTTTAAGAGACCTACTTTAATGGAGCTAAACACTTTAATGGAGCAAATACGCTATTTCAGTGGTCCATTAGGTAGAGGCATACTTACTGTTCTGCTCTTCACCCATGCCAACCAGATTCTCCAGGACCCTGATGCCCTCCTGCACAGCCTGCAGCTCAGCGGCAGTCCCTGGACGACTGCGCTCCACTGCCTTCAGCTTCTCCACCATGAGTGGAGCCAGAGCGTGGATGTAGGGAGTAGACAGGGCACGGCTGGAGTGCTGAAACACTGACAGCAGCAGCTGGTAACACCGTGCCTGAACCTGTGGAAAAGAGAACTCACTTAACTTAGACACAGACATCTGGAATACAGCCGAATACAGCTTTGATTTCAACTGTATTCTATGGCTTGACTGTATATATATTAACATACAGTACAGCAATATATAAGAGGAATGGACTTTATGAATGACCAAAATCTACAGGTACGTTCTCCAAATTAGACCTCGACCAAAAATAACACAGTAGGTTGGTAAATTAGCTACGTTTACTTCATATGCTTGTTGTAGTCCAGTAACTTAGCAACTACATTGCCTAAATTAGTTATAATAAACTTATTAATAGCCTGTAACATTAGTAAACAATCTGACGTGCCCTCTCCATCGCTACAAACTGTGTCCAGAGGTTCTGAGGCACATCACAGGCTCAGAGAGAAATCTTTCTTTTGGATTGGGGATTGAGAAAATGCATCATAGACAAATGTCTTAATTTCTTCAACAGTATTAGAAGAACTGATAACGTTAAAGCTCATCAATACTAAGGTCTTTAATAATTGAGCCCTGGGGTCCAGTTAATACCAGATTTCAATACCCACCGCTAATTTGTATACTTAGGTGCTTACCCAAGGATCACTTGAGTTGAGGGCATTTCGGAAGCGGTCCATGCATCCCTTCTGCAGGACGGTTACTCCAACAAGTTCATTGCTGGCTGACAGCAGAAAGAGTGTAATCGCTGTCAACATACTGACCTCATCCATGTCAGGCCTGGACTCATCTACAGGAATACACAAACAAACATGCATCCTGTCAGTAAATAAAGATGTTTTCCCCTCCCCACAGAGGAGTCAGAGGTCACGGTCAAACCTCTCCGTGTGTGTTTATTTATTACCTGGCTGTGAGTTCTCCAGTACAGATGCCAGGCTGCTCCTCACGAGGCCGGTCCACTGTGTCTGCATGCTCTCCACCCGGGCCAGTGGGGAGGTGATGATGGTCTTGATGCCCTGCAGGGCAGCTGACACGGGCACAGGCACCGAGTTGTCAGCAGTCTTAACTGCAGTTTCTCTCAACACCCCCGTGATCAGGAAGAGTACCGTAGGTAGAATGGTCATGCTTCCTGCACGGGCGAAAAGAAACTGTGAGACCTCATTTCATCGTGAACACAGCTATGCTAACAATATCAGGCTTAACACTTAATGTCACACAAATGCATATAGCATTAGCATAACCGGAACAATGCAGGACAAACAGGCTAATAAAACAGCATTGTTCGAATATCAATGATGTACAGCTTTGTTTTTGTATTCATCCTTTCATATTCTGCATGGAGTGTGTGGCAGTTTGCCTCGGGCCTCACCAGCAGGAGAACAGAGCGAGGGCAGCCCTGCCAGGATGGAAACTGTGTTTGCCACAAGGCGTGCGCTTTCTTCAGGCAATCGCTGAGGCCTGAGTGCCACATGGCTGGGTGACTCCTTCACACGTGTATTAAGCTGCGGCAAGTGGCGGACCAGGATGAACACGAGCAGCTCCATGGCTGCAAACACCAGAGACTTGCCAGGGACGAGCTCCCCTGTTTCTCCTCCTTCCCCTAGGCTGGGCTGGGAGTCTTTCTCGCCTTCTTCCTCTTTGCCTGAACAAAATAACACAGTGATCTAGATCACTCAAACAGCCAATGGCTTTACTATGAATATAAAACTTGATATGAACAGCACGGCCAGTTTTCTGTTGAATTGTAACGTAATGTAGATAAAAACGTGCTTGTAGGATGTGTTAGTTCCTGACCCTTGCTGGTCCTCTGTCGCTGCAGATGGTCCTGTGCAGCCCTGATGGTCTCCTGTACGACAGCAGTGACCTGGAGCTGTACAGCAGGGGGATCCCGGGTCAGCAGCAGTCTGTGGAGCACGTTCAGCAGCTCCACTGCCAACAGCTACAACAGAAACAACAGGCTACTGTCAAACAATAGGAACATATGTTTCACAAATAATGCTCACATTCACTGCATGTTAACAGGGAGTTTACATTTTTATTGTTATTTTCAGAAAGGTAAATATTTATCAATACACAGAACAGGCTAAAAGTGAGCACCCCTCCCTCACACACAATCACGCACACACACAGCATGTGGTTCTAGACTGTGACAGGAGACTGTAATGACTGTGTGGCAGCGGCAGAAAGACACATGCTGTGTCCTAATTTAAGGGACTGGATCTGCACTTGTGTCACAGGGCCGGCAAAGACATGTCCCATTTCAAATGTTCCTCCATATGCAGCTGTGACACACGTCCTTCTTTTGTGTGAATTTGTAAGACACCCATGTATCCTCTGAAGCCTTCTGAAACCCATTATCCATTGTGCAGCAGTCAGTTGTTTCTCTTACCGGCACATAAAGTCAGTAAATATCGCGTGAGTGTGTCGTATTTACCACATATTTGCACTAAGGTGGTGATCAGTCACCGGTAAATATATCACTTGAACTAGACCAATGAAATCACTGTTGCAGGGTGTAAATAACAGGCGGTGAAAAACTGCCTCTGGTGTCTTATATGACACTTAGGTATAAGGTCAAAGTCACCCACAGGAACTTGCACCATATGAATGTGCTGAATTTGTAGTTTTTCTTCATAAAGTGCCGTTTCAAAAAAACTTCCAAAATCCAAATAAGCAAATACTACTTTTTTTTCTCTAAAATGCAGATACAAATTTCAGCACAGTGTTTTAATTTTGCATATACATGTAGTATTTCATCTGAAGCATTATACTGGATGTGATATTCAGATTCTTGGATGGTCATACAAATCTTCCTGTCAATCTCCTGCACTGATTTACCTGGTCCTCTGCGATATGGGTCTTAGCCCACGGAGATTCTAGCAGAGTGAACAGAGCCTGCAGGCAGGACATCACATGTTCAATGGGCTCCTCAGGTCGGGGGAAACAAAGAAACTCTATACTGACACCTGAGAGAGAGAACACAGAAATGCACTTAGGGTGTGTTCATGTTATTCCCCTTTTCTAGCTGCCACCACCCTCAACGGAAACAACAGAAGTGTGATGGATCCATGGCTGTAAACAAAAGTGTCGCAATGAAGAAGTGTTTGCTTTTTAAAAAAACATTTGGCTGATTTGTGAAGAATATAAAACTATATTACTAATATAAAACTGCATCTGTATATATTTTACAAAGAGTATTAAGTACCACAAATGATGTGTGTCTCTTTACCCAACAATAGATGCATCCTGTCTTCCACTGATTCCTCAGCGGTCTTTGTGGTGAATGAGGCTCCTTGAGGGAGAGCAGGAGCCTTGGAGGGAGCTGAGGGGACTTCTTCTTTCTCTTCACCAGCTCCAAACCCAGTGCTGCTCAGCCACAGGGCCACAGCATGCAGGACGGGAGCCCATGAACTGCGATAGTGGAGTCTTGCTGTGTCTATAGTCTCTGGAGTATAAAATGCTCCACCTGTAGATAAACACACAATAATGGGATGTTAATGCACAGTTTTAATTTACATTACCTTTTATTCCATCAAAACCTGTCCAAATCCCATTGAAGGTTCTTTTTTTGCTGATGATGCTCTCTGGAAAATAAAATCACATCTTTTGTTGGACCAAAACTAGAGCAAAGAACTCAAAATAGTGCTGGATAAATATCTCATGCATGATTAAAAACACTGCAGGTCTATATTGTTATATACACATGTCCATGCAGATGAAGAGTTCTGATCTGAAGACTTGACTCCAGATGTCCAATAAAACAGGCAGAAAAGAAAGTAAAACTAGAATCTGTGTGGTACCATCAGGGGGCAGCTGACTGGAAAACTCAGCAGGCAGAGTGAGCAGAGCGTAGTCTCGCAGCATGGCCAGCCACAGGCGGCTCAGTGAGGGCAGCTCTGGCTGCACCAGAGTGATGAGGCTGTCAGGTGGAAGCACGTCGGCGCCCAGATCATCCTCATCCTCGTCATCATCTGCATTTCGGACCGGCTTTGCAGGCTTAGACTCAGCCTCTTTCTTTATCTTCATCGACACCACATACACCTGAGACAGAAAGCCAGTGTGTAGTCAGATTTATAACAGACATTATTTGGTTTATAGCTAATGCAGTCTGCAGTCTCACCTCGGCCCACGCCTTTAGCACAGCCAGTTTCTCCATGGTGGTAGCACTCTCACTGTACAGCTGACTGGATGAGCCCTTCCCAGCCTGCACCTTGTCCAGCGACGACACAAGCAGGTTGTGGACACGCCGCAGGTCGTTGAGATCACTGACTACGCCACTACCGATCCACGTACTACACACCTATAGTCACATAGAGGGTTGGAGGTAATGCTACCATAAATTCTAAAGTTAATTGAACATTTACAGCCCCTGACGGCCTTTCAGCTGTAACTTCTCTTACAACTCTTGAGAAAATTAAAACCCCACATTACATAACAGAATGCTCAAGGTTGATTAGCTAAGATGCCATTAAAAAGGGTGGTGGCGTCAAAGAACAGTTATTAATAAATTGGATTGATGTGTTAGGGCTGTACAGGTGGAGTAGACATTTATAAGACTGCGTCCTTTAGTGTCAGGCAGCCAAGGGCAGGTGTCTGTACAGGCTTTCTATGAGGACACTTACAAATGTGTTATAATGCAAATCTACTTAGCCAGAGACCTTGCTAGCTCTTTGCTTATTTAACATTGAAATGTCTCTGTAGAGCCTGCCATGTCACCCTTCAGTTCTTTTAAATAGTTGTTTTCATCAGCTTGATGATAAAAGATATTATCATTCCACCTAGAGAGAAGAAACCATCAGTGGGCAACAATAGTAGTCTCAGGGGGCAAAAGGGCTAAGCCAGAGACACAGAGGAGGGAAATGTCAGAGAGAAAAGGTTTTTTAAAAATACCCTTGACAGGCATGTTTATTATTTTTCACTGTCACTCATTCTTCTCGTCAGTCATATAAGTCAAAGAGAATTAAAGAAGAAAAATTGACACTGCTGGGTTTTAAGGGGATGGTGACTCACTCTGCAGCGGCTATTAACTGCTATTGCAGTTGTATTGCTACAAAAGGTTTATCATCATCGAAATCTATAAATATCAGTAAGGCTCTTCAGGAGAATGAATGTTACAGTGCAAACAGAGCTGGCTGATGTGCTCACCTCAAACAAGGTTAAACATTTCTTCTTAATGTTCGTAAACAAAGCAGAGTGTCTCACCTGGCATGCCTTAGCTGTTATGTCTGACGGTGTATCAGGTGAAAATGCAGGTCTGAGAGCAGCTCCCACCTAAGTGCACACATAATCGGTACAAAGTTCACTTCCTCCATTTCTTTCACATTTTTTGTGTCGCTGATAATTTTGGATGTTGGCAGCATACTGCATTTGTGTTTTTGACTCACGTTGGCCTGGTATTGTTCCAGGATAACGTGGCCTGGGAACTCAGGCTCTGGTACGGAGGCAAACTTTTTAATGATGTCCTCCAGGGCCTGCAAGCCGGCCATCCTCAGCTGGTTACTGTGGTCTGTGGCCGCCATGAAGGCCATGCGGATCAGGTCAGACAAATGCAACACCAATTGATCTCCTGGATGAACACAGAGGGGAGAAAAAAACCCAAAAAACAATAAGGACTGTGTGAGGAATAAAAATCAGAAAGCAGAGTTTATGTTCATCTCAACATTTGCAAGTCATTGTTTGATATATGCTTCAGTAATCCTTTTATCATGGCTTGTATGTGAGCAGGAAGGCTCACATACCTCTCCAAGGTGTCTGTGTTTACTTGTTATCACCTTCCTCTTAGTGAGAATGAAATTAATGAAATATTAAATACAGATAAACATAAATTAATTTTTAGAGTTTCTGTGCTGGCAGTGACTCAAAAGAAACTGAATATTGGCCTTGAGGCTGAGATTTAATTCAGTTTTAGCTGCAGTGGTCAAACAACATGCAGACCAAACTAAATTTGGCTTAACTGCTTCCAGAACAGCAAAACCACCACACTGTGCCCGTGTAGGATGCTTCCTTTTTTAGAGGCATGTATATAAATACTGACTCTTCTATCCTTAACGTGAAAAAACTGGAAATGATACCAGAAATGGCAGGAGGTCAAAAAAAGGATATATAAATGCATCCACACCGGCCTGTGCTAATAGCTGGACTGTTGTTTGAACTCTGTTCCAGCAGCATGGTGAATGGTACCTTTGGGGTTCTTGGCTTGTGCAGACCGGGCAGCTGCCAGGTCAAAGTGCGCTTTGTCATTCTCACACAGCAGGATGATACGGCACAAGCAGTCCGCGGCAAATACCCGTGTCACCCAGCGCGGCGCCACAGAAGGCTTGGACTTGTCATCTTCGCCCAGGCCTGTGAACATGGTGTCATCGTCCATCTCGTCTTTTTTCTCCGAGTCCTCCTCGTCTTTTTCCACCTCGAATACAACGGCTCCTCCTACATCTAAAAGAGGAGACAGTCAAACTCATGATGCAAGGATTTAAAAGAGCAGATTTAGTCCACCACAACAAGAACTGTACACTTGTTGTGCTTGTTTATGCTTTACTGAAACTGATATGAGATAAACTTTACTTGATTGCTGTGTGGAACTTAGTTTCTGCTCACACCATAAACTATGTTTTGTAGTTTTGTATTTACCTGTAGTTGCAGCCAGGACATCCTTGCAGAGTTTCAGCCAATGAGAAAGCTTTTCCACAGCAAGAGACGACAGCATGTGGCCCAGCGTGTCATGGATATCGGAACACAGCTTCCTGTCTGTCTCCCGATCCAGCATGCCAAACAGAACGCCCTCCAGACCGGTCTCTGTGATGTTCAGCTCTAAACCAAGGACAACGTCAACACAGTAAGAATCTCAGTGTCTCACTGAGGTATACTGACTTAACAGAACAGAACAGCTCTCGTCGGTACTCACTGATTGTAGTGTCTTTGCTGTCTCCTGCTCTCTTTGCCAGGCTCATGGCGTACTCACAGACCTCTGCAGCCTCTCTCTGAGCGAGCTGTCTCAGGCAGGCCACGGCAGCACGGCGCAGCAACAGGTGAGAGCTACACAGGTGTACCTGCAACCCATAGTAGAGTACGAAATTAAAATTAAAAAAAAATTAAGATCAAGAGAAAAGTATAACTATTGCACTTGTAGTCTGAAACTCATTATATCTTACACAAAGACAGGGCACCAGGCTGGACAGGTTGACATGGCGTGGAGCGAACATGTGCAGCTGCTGCAAACATGATATGGCAGCAGCCTGCACGAGAGAGTCTGAGTGGTCCTGCATTATGGCACAACCAACCAGGCAGGATGATCGGATGGTGGAGATAGTGGCTCCATTTCCTAGCAAACCCAATGACAGTAGATTAGAAAGAGAGACAAAGGCATTTTAAGCAGCTAGAGGATGCTCAGCGAGTAGTGGGTTCAAAATGGGTTACACTGCCCCCTGCTGGGGCAAGGGTGCATTATGGTTACACAGCTTCTAAAGACACAACAGTCAAAGGAGTATGTCACGGTCATACAACGAAGTTTGTGATTTTGTCTCTGCTACAGTTACCCTGTAATTCTGGTCCCACAGTGGTGATGAGAGCTCCCAAACAGCGGCCCAAACATTGGTGCACCTCTGTGTGAGACGGGGGCACAGTGAGGAGCAGAGTGAGCACCAGGGACAGCGTAGGCTCCACGTAGCCTCTGTACATGGGGCCGCTAGAATCCACAATCAGAGCCAGAGAGTGCAGAGCCCACGTCTGGTAAAAAATAGATGGAGAATATCCTAATTAGTAATGTGTCATAAGTGCAAATAACGTAATAAAGTTGTGTTTTTCAAATGAACATACAGTTGAAAAAAACAACAACATATTCATCCAAAATAAACCAAACTCCAAATGATCCAGTTTGGATGAAATGTTCTGACTCACACTCTCCTATTCTCATTGAACTATGAGTGAATTTAAAATCCATTCCTCCTGAGTAAATCACTGTACCTGGACCTCATGAGAGGACCCATCCTGGGCCAGAGCCAATAGGATGCTGACACTTGTTTTTAAATGCTGGCCTGAGCCAATTCCTCCGACATATCGATGCAGACAGCCAAGAGCCAAAGAATGGCCCGTCCTTGATACTACATCACGGGCTGACTTCAGTCTGGAAATAGAGGAGAAAGAGAGATATGGATCACATGATTAAAGCCAAAGATAGACATTTCAAGATAGATTCAGTTCAAGGTAGATGTAAGGACAATCAAAGACTAAACTTAACCTATAACAAAATGTTCAAAGTAATTATAATGATGGTGTGTGGACCCATCAACTAAACGAAAGACACATGATAAAAATATCCAATGCTTACTTGTCAAAGCTGGTCTGAGCCATTCTGGCGATGAACGTAGCTTCTCCCACCACCTGAGCCATCCTGCCCAGGGCCTCCCCAGCGGCACAGCGCAGGATGGGGTTGGGATTGTCCAACGCTCCCATCACCAGGGCCAAGGCTGACTTACGCACCTCCTCAGGACCAAGAGTACTCTTGTTCTCAGCCAAACCCTTCAATTGGGGAGGAAGGAAAAAAACACATTTTTGTATATATCATTGTATATATTACCTTAATGATGAAGCATGCTATTTCTGTCTTGAGAGAATATGAAGCAAGTTTACTCACCTTGAGGGCACTGAGCACTGCAGTAAAGATGTTCAGTTGGACTGCCTGCTGTCGAACTCCTTTAGCCTGCTTTATACACTCTGCAAAGTGGTCTAGCATCTGCAGCCTGAATTATATACAAAGTCAGATAGAATATATTACAAAGGAGCATGCTATAAAGAGCTTTGCAGCAGTGAATATATAATAAACCAACAAAGAGAGCATATCAACATTTTTCAAAATTCCTAAAGCAACAACGAAAACTTCAAAACTCACCTGTGTTTGAAGGACACGTGGGGGAAAACAACACCAAACAGAGCCACTGAAGCATCGATGACCGACACACCCAAAGGGAGGGGCCCTGGGATGGCCTCGCCTACAGGGACACGCAGATAGATGGAGGAGGGATCATGTTCCAGAGCTCCACTGCCAGACGCGCTGTTGGGCTGCAGCTGTTAAGGGACAATCACACAGTCACATCCACATTGATCAACATCAGATGATAATGGATAATGTTAGCCGTTGTTAGCCAATTCTCAAAAGATGATGGGAATCCAAACCAATGACACACATCTACATTATTTCTTAATCATATGGTAGTATTATATTTTTGATGTGTCATACCAGTGATGATTTTACTCACCTGATCCTCTATGGACTTGTGGTCAGTCTCCTGTAGCCAGGAACCCATGAGCACACTGTCGTCATAGTGACAAAGAGAGCGCAGCAAGGAGGTGGTAGTGTTGGCCGAGTTGTCAGTCAAGGTGAACTCAGCCACCAGCTCCCTCAGGAGGGCGTTGAAGCTGCCTATACAAGAAGATTACAGCTTTTAGCCTTACATAAAGGCTCTTAATTTCAGTGGCAAAAACATGCACAAGTGTAACTGTGCTACCTTCGTAGGTCTTGGGAGGCAATAGAGCCAGGATGTCGTACAACCTCAGCCTCACCATCGCTGCACTTGCTTTCAGGTGAGCACCATGGACCTTAATGATGGCAGGGACACTGACGAAAGGACAAATCACAAGTCATGTATTCAAAAAATTATGAAAGAAATACAGAGAACAGTTATCATACATGGTAAAACTAATGAACTGACAACAGACAATCATACTTAAAGCATTACACTCACTGTGACATCATGGTCATGGCACATTCAATGGGAGTCATCAGTCTACGGATCACATCTTCTGTAAGCAGCTCCGGACAGTGGGCCACAAAACTACGCATGGCTAGAGAAGAAACAAACAGGAGCGTTGGTCAGAATTGTGTCTGCTTACATCACACGGCATGTGCAGCTACACAGGGAGGCGTGTTTCATTACCACAAAGTGCTCCAGCTCGGCCCTCCAGGGTGACCTGCCAGGTGAAGGAGTCCCCTCTGGCCTTCTCTGCCTCCAGCTCCTTCTGGGAGCGAGGAAACACGTTCCTCCACAGCAGCAGCATCTTGGGAAGGTGATAGCGCACGAGGGAGGGACCTGGGCACAAACGCAATGTGGTGGCGGTGTTGTCAGTGAGTGAGAGGGACACGGTGTTGTTGACAGATCATTCCAAAGAGATAAGAGAGAGAGAGATGTCTGGGAGACTCACCCAGAGTCATGAGGGCACCCAGCAGAAGCCATCCAGCTTGTGTGCGCTGCAGGGACAGTCGGCTATTCTGAGCAGCTGTCCGCAGGAGGTCTTCAGCTATACTCACCACCAACTACAAGAAAAGAACAGACAATTTAATCTTTAAATCCCTACAGGGAAATCAGTGATGCTGGTACATAAGGCCAAGACCTAAACAACAGTTATACAAGAGAAGAAACAGTGAGATGACATTCTGAGGCTACACACCTTGCCCTTGGAGTGCGGGATACCCAGTGGACACTGGTGTACGCCTCCCAGCAGAGCAGCCATGGCAAAGCTGTAGCCACTCACGGCCTCAGGTGAACTCTTCAGGTTGTTAATTCTTTCTGCACAGCGGTCCAGCAGAGGGGTCAACTGATAGGGCAACGCCACGGCAACACAGCGTAAGCACCATGCCGCCGCTAAACGAGCTGCCATGCTTGGGTGTAGCAGCACAGAGGTCACAGTTTCAAGGAGTCCTGGGGGGAGAGGACATGGGATATATTTATGTTGTAAATCCAGCTTGTGTTCATACATGAGCACTGAAACAAATGTCTCATTTAACATTCTGTTGGTCTCACCAATAGATGGCTCCTGGATGAGTGGGGAAGCCGTGGCACTCAAGCTCTGAACTAGACTGCCCAGCTCTTTTAGGGCACACACCATAACATGCTGACTGGCAGAGACATCAGCTGCCCCCGCCTTGTTCTCTCCACTGATGTCATTAACAACTGCCTCTGTAAAATAAAATATATGTCGCAGCGACAGAGAGATGAACAAGAAGCTTTGTCAGAGTAAAATGCAGCTATACGCAAGTTCAAGCAAGATCAGAAATCCTTCATAATATGTTCAGAACATGTGCAGCATTGATGGATAAGGTGACCCGCACTGAACTGCATTTTAGATTGAGATTTTGTTGAATACAAAACAAAGCACTTCTTGTCAGATTTACCCTCAGAAACGTTACACAAAAACACACTCTAGTAACATAAGTGGCCACATTAGTCCATGTAAATGCTGTCACACATCTTCAACCTGCAACTACAGGGCTAGAATCCTTCAAAGTACAGAGAAACACTGCACCGCTAAATGCCACAAACACAGAGCTCGGAGGATTTTTAAATACAAAATTCAACACAGGAAACAGAGGTTATAATTTATCAAAAGATAAATGTGAGAATTAACTTGCTGATAAGCTTGTTTGGTGGTTGTTTATCAAAAACTTAAATCCACAGAGCTCTAAATAGGCAACAGTCAAGACTGATCATATGAAAGGAAAAAATCATTTAAATGACTTTACGAAGTGATTTAAAGCTGCTTCTTGAACTGTGGCAGTCTATTTTGTTCCAAACAACTTAAGGTGCAGGGAACAGACTATAGAATACACAAGTCTAATTTCAAGAAGTCTCACAGATCCAAGCTACAAGCAGCAAGTACAGTGAAGAGCTCAGGGCAGTGTCTTAAAAGGACACCGATATTCAACACCTTTTTCAAATTCCGTTTTAACATCGAGATGAACAAAAAAACTGTACTATGTTTGACATTGTTTACATCGGTTTAAAGGTTGCAAAGCAAATCAGAGTAAGAATCATCCTTTGTGAATGAGGTGATGGTGATTATAAACATGATTGATGTGATGTGATGTTGTAAAGCAGGAAAAAAATGGAAATCAATAAAACTAAATGATGGACAAATATTCTGTCTTGTTGCTGGGGAGGGGAGGGGGCAGCTTGTTCCTTCTGTGTGTCAATTAATTTAATGGCACATGCAGTTTTTTTTCTGCTTAAGTAAGCCAGATGTCAACAGTCAGAAAGAGTGCTCCATAGATATTATAATGCAATAACAGAATGTGAATTCACAGGCAAACAGCCATGAAGGCTTTGCAATAATGTAAGCATGAGTAGCCTGAATGCTGAGCCAGCTATGGATGATGTTACTGACATATGATGTTGCTTGTGGCAAAAAGAAATGTATAGAAAGGGGAAAGTGATTCAAAGGAAGTGATGGCAGAAAGCAAGCAGGAGCGGAGAAATAGGAAAAGCCATCTCTGCACATGACAAAGGACAGAAAAGAAAAACCATCTGCCTGCAAACACAAGCCCAAACCATGCAAGACACTCAGAAGCTGAATGAAGGGTGAATTAAAAGTGATAATAATGGATGAGTACTTACTCTGTAATGCTCTGAACCGTGATATTTCCCCCCCATCCTCCTTACCCACAGCCCTCATTTGTTTGCTGATGGCTTGGCAGATTTCTTTGCCGGCTGCAATTTGTGCTTTCTCTCCAAGTAAGCCCCCCAGGGTGGCACGAAGCATGAAGGAGACGCAACGGCGCGAGTACACAGCCTCAACGTGTGTTTGCGTGGCCCGTGGGTGAGACACTAGGTCCAAAACGTGGGACAGGAATGTGGCAAAGTTGCGTTCCAGCCACTGGCCGCCAAGCGTGGTCACAAACACAACATAGGCCTGAAGAGGATGGAAGAAATAGTATGTGTGAAGTGGATGACCAGGCCGCGTGGGTTCAAGATTCTAACGTTGGAGAACTTTTCACCTCACCTGTGTGACGCCCACCCGCACCTCCCTGCTGACAGAGCCTCCCCCCTTCAACATCTCCCCTCCACTCTTCAGGAAGCCAGATCCACCACGTAGAAAACCTGTGGCCATTAGCTCCAGCACCTCCTCCAGAGTGGCCCGCTTCACGTTCTGACGCATCACTGAGGAAAAACGTATTAAGACCATGAAGAAGAAGAAGAGGTGAACTATTCAATTTAACATGAGGCTCAACATAAACTTCAACTCTTACATTCCACTGGATATAACTATATTGTCAATCAATATCTTATATCCTACCGGCTGCTTGTTTGGGCATCAGGGCAGTGGCCATGACTGTCCCCAGCAGTTTGGCCACTGCCACCCGAACACCATAGTTAGATCCTTCCAAGGCTTTGAAACATAACGTGGCCACGTTCTCCAGTTCTGTGGTCCACATGAAAACTGCCTCATTCTGCAGCTCCAACAGGCACTGATAAAGCAAGAAGGATAAAATGGAGTGTTGTTAGCAACATCTACATTATGCATGTGCAGGAAACATCATTTATCATAAACATACAGATTATGAATGCAAACAATATACATGTTTAGTTCATACATACTGTATCTTTGCAATACAGTGAACACAACAAACATTTATAGCACAACTGTCATGTTCTCTGAACAGTCATTGTCATTATAAGGAGATTTGTACAGCACATATAAGCACACATAAATGACATAGCTCCTACTGACATGGCTGAGCTTCATTAATCTTCTAAAGGGAAAAATCTGATTGTTTTGCAAATAATGATTAAAATAAATCATGTGGTTCCTTTATTTTTATGACAAGAGCAAGAATGCAGTCTTGGATGTTGCTAGAGGCTAGCCAAACAGGGCCTCAGCAAATTAAGAACATAAAAGAAACCTTCAATGGAACACAATAATAATGTTTCCTTTTGTTTGGCCACATATACTAGATCTAATAAACGTTTGTTTACTCCTCCAAAGCTCTTTTAGACATTAAACTGAGACCAACCTTTGCCACCGCACAGCGAACAGCCATGGACCTGTCTGTGAGTAGAGAGCGAGCATTCTTGTATATATCTCTGTGACATGAAGCTGCAGCTCCACCCAGTCCGCTGAGCACCTTCTGCAGGCTGAGAAGGATCTCTCCTCTGCCTTGGGACTAGATCAGCAAAGTAAAGGTGAAAGCAGAGGGATTAAAAATTAATGTCACACCTGACTTCTCTTTACTGTTTCTATATTTCAGTCTACAATTTGACCTCATATAGTCCTGCTATAAAAAGATGGAAAACCGCACTCCATTTCTCAATGCTGTGTTCTTAAATGTCATACCTCTGCACTCTTTAAC
Source organism: Protonibea diacanthus (assembly GCA_028641955.1). NCBI lineage: Eukaryota > Metazoa > Chordata > Actinopteri > Sciaenidae > Protonibea > Protonibea diacanthus. The sequence goes on from CM053989.1 coordinate 17,080,052, forward strand.
GCCTTCAAAAGATTATTAATAGTGTCTGGAAATGAGCTTCCCAGCATCCTGCCCATCTTCTCATAAAAGGCTCCAACACAGGCCACAGCAGCACTGCAAGAAAATGTGGTGCAATAATCAGATGAGAGCGCATAATCATTGAAATTAACACATAAAATGGATTATATCTTAAAATCTAACCGTGTGGGTGGGTTTTCTATTTATTCCAGACATCATTACACGAGTTTCCAAAACCCTGATGCAGCTTCAACTACTGTTAGATTCCAATAACACGAGCAAGAAAGGCAGCAAAATATCTGCTGATGTACACTTAATCTCCCGTTTTAAATGTGAAATGTCATTCTGCAGATTAATATTTAGCTTAACTGCTAATGCTCTTGAAGGAGGACATACAGTATATGCCCGATACACTGAAAAGCAGCTTATATCTTAATGTAAATGTGTTATATGTCTGTAGTGGCTGCATTAAAAAATTGGCCAGTGAAATACACAATACTGCAATTAAATGGGATCTTACAGTTTTGTTGGCAGGTACGCAGGCGTGTCATCTTTGCTTTTAATGATCTCGTTGCATTTATCTAGAGTCTGGAAAACAGTGAAGGTGTCACCGATGCTGTAGAGGGTAGCAAGGTTTTTGGCCAGCAGTTTTCTCGTTGGTGGTCCAGGGGCACTGCTGATTAGTCCCGTCAGCTGCTCCACCAGCTTCTTCTGCTTCTCCTTCACATCGACCTGCCATTCAAACACACAACAAAGTCACAAAAAGTTTCCAATGAACCCCAGTCGGGAAAACAACACCAAAAATCTAAATAGTCACCCTGTTTGCTGCCACCAGGACTTTATCCAAGAAGCGGAGCCATTCGAAGATGAAGACAGGCCTCTTTGCTTCAGTGATCTGGGCCAGGGCATCTTCATTGAGCAGCAGACTGTGAGCCAGCTCCATGACGAGGACCTTTTAACACAGCGCCGTTCAGCCTCACCTTTGCAATGACACATTAAAGGTGAGCCTTGTTAGTAGGAGTCTCTTTCAACCTTTATTAGGTTTGTGCAAAAAACACAAGTAATTATAAACTTATCAGCAGCTGCAACTGCTTGAAACCTTTTTAAATCTGTGCTCATTTGCTGTATAAAATATATCAGACTGAAATGACAGAGCTGGGTAGCACTCACACTTTGCTCTTCTGTGTTGACAGCTTGCTTCCAGCTGTTGATAGGCGAGCTGGTTAGCAACCTAAGCTAACTACTTCCTACGAGGAACAGGCTGAACAGCGGCTACACTCTCGGTCAAACCGTCTATCGTCATCTTTTAAAACACTCAGCTGTTCAGAAACACCTCAGCAACAACACCTTCATGAAATATGGGATGTATTTATCCAAATTATTCGTCCTACCTGCGTGTCGACAGCCCAGGATGAATGACGACGAGTATCGGCGGTGTCGCATTAAAGCTTGTCCGATGTGAAACCAAGGAAGTAATGTGCAGACAACACTGCTTTAACATAAACAACAACAAAAAATGCGTCACATTACGTGTTTATTTTTTTCCAGTTGGCTCTATGCACTCACAGGTAAATGCCTTCTACTGAATTATTTGTCAAAATAACCGGAACTGTATAACTACTTGGTAGCATGTAGCTACTCGGAATGTATATGTGAACCAACCAAACATCAGAAAAAGATACAAACGTACAGCCGGATAATAAATTAGAGTTTTAGCTGTTGTAGTTTTTAATTTTTCTCTCTTTGTGCGGCCATAATGTCTGACGAGGAAGAGGACTACATGTCTGACGCGTTTCTCAGTAAATTGTAAGTTTCGTGTCTCTGCTGTTTGTGTGAAAACCTGATGGTGTCGAGATTGATACATTAGGAACCACGACGTAGCTTCTGTGGCGTGAGTCACTATTAAATTAAAGTTCATTAATTAATTATAGTCTATCATAATAGCTATCGCTGTTATCTTCTATGTCAGGCAAGATGTGAAACCAGGTGTCAGCATGGTGAGGCGGGTAAAAGAAGCAATGAAGAAGGAGATAAAGCAAAAGGAGACCAACATCAAGAACCGTCAGAAGACCTTCAAGGAGCAGGAGAAGGAAAGCAGAGAGACAGCTTTACAAAACTCCATTAGCAATCAAAACAAGGGATTTGCACTTCTGCAGAAAATGGGTTACAAAGCGGGTCAAGGCCTCGGGAAAGAGGGTACATTACATGTTCTGTACATGTTCTTTAGTGAATTATTATTTTTTTAAACCTGCTTTGCATTTGTTGCATGTATTAATGTTAATCTCTGTTATTTCTTCAGGAGGAGGGAGGGTTGATCCAATTCCTCTAAATATTAAAACTGGTAGGCAGTGCATTTTTTTCCACTTGAAGTGTATTTGACAACATGTGCAATCCAACTGATGTCTCACAGTGTTTGTGTGCTTTTTCTCTGTATTCTAAATCAGACAGAGGCGGCATTGGAATGGAAGAGGTCAAGAAAAGAAAAGCAGAGGAGGAACTTGAAAATTATCGTCAGAAAGTGCGAGCCAAACAACAGAATGAGACCAAATCTCTGGAAGATTTTAGGTGAAGTTTGCAGCTGTTGTCCTCTCGTGTTTTACAAATGTTTCATAGTCAGTGTGGGTAATCTTTTTATTTTCTTTTTTTTTTTTTTAATTCCAGGTCAAGAGTAAGAACAGAGAGAGAGGAGCGAAAGATTGAAGGAGATCTCAGAAGGAGTCAGCGAGCCTGTGAGCAGCTTGATAGTCAGAAGGTTGGAGGAATTTTGGCTATAGCACAGACTCAGTACATCACAACACTATTTCTGTTTTTGCAGATCTCTATTCAGTATCTCTACACTGAGAATAAATACAAACAACAAAATAAAAATGAACCTATCTTGACAATTCATGCCACATCAGTCATTATAGTAACAACACATGGGAGTTTCTATGTGTGACTGAATTGTCTTTTCAGGGCATCACTGTCCCCAGGGAAGACTGGTACTGGCCTAAAGCAGAGACTGATGATGAAGAAGATGATCTTAAAGAGGAGGAGGAGGAGAAGGAAGAGGAGATAGTGGAATTAACTGTTAGTATTTAGTTTACTTTGCTTATTTAGTGATGCAAAAACTTGGTGGTGCAATAAATGCCTCTCGCCAGATTCTGTGGTGATTAATCCAGAGTCAAATTAAAGTGTGTTTTTATGTCTCTGTTACAGTCCTTTGACAAACTGCAAATTTTGACATCCTATTTGAGAGGAGTCCATTTTTACTGCATATGGTGTGGGACCACTTATAATGGTAAGAATGATGACATCATGAATGTAGCTTTGTTGATGTTTCCAGTGCCTTAACTGAAACATGCATGTATTTTTCTTTTTCACAGATGAAGAGGACTTGTGCTCCAACTGTCCCGGAGATACAGCAGCAGACCATGAATGAACTTGAATATGTGCAGTAGTTCCCAGTGAAAAAGCTTCAGATGAATCTGCTGTTTGTGTATGAGAAATTGTGGGAAATTTAGGATACCTTTTTTAATATTTATATTTTGAAAAGAAGTACTATGGTTTTGTGACATGTTTCAAGAGCAATTGCATACCTGTGTTTTCATTAAATGTTTTAAGAAATATACTATCTTATCTATTGTTTTATTTATTGTTTTATTTATTATTATTATTATTATTATTATTACTACTACTACTACTACTACTAGTAACCCCACCGAGACCCCGATGAGAATAAGCAGTTACAGAAAATCGATGGATGGATTATTATTAGTAGCAGTATCAATATTAGTATTAATAATATGATATTCTGTAACCTCTGGTGTCCCCACTGGATTTCAATACCATTTTTCTCTTTTCTTTCTATGTAATAAGGCACCATGGCCCAAGTTGCCTTTTTGCTTGTTTGAAAGGTCCTGTCAAACACATTGCTTAAGACTTTATTTCTTTCATATGTGTCTCTGATGGGCTGAAACATGACAAATAAAGTCCTTGTAAATCGTTAAAGAGATGTCTACTGCTTGTTGGACAGTAACCTTACGCACTCCAAAAATGTTTAGGCCAAAATGTAGGACTTGCATAGAAAATTTCCATCCATTTGAATTACATAGTTTTAATATAAATTAACTAATAAACTTAATGTGAAGCAAGTAATACGATTTATGTAATAGTACTAATAAACTCAATGTGTTTATTAGTACTATTATCTGCTTATATGGAAATTTTCTATACAATTGAAATACATAAGTGGCCTAAATATTTTTGTGTGCACAATGTTTTTTTTATTTGTTTTTAACAGTTGGCATTAACAACTCCACCTCCCATGAGCCTTAGCAGTAGGCACGGGTGTTAAAGCTACTTGGGATTTGTAGTTGAACAGTTGAACACTGTCAATTAAAACGTTTCGGTAAGGTATAGAACAGGTAAAGTATATTAACTTATATATGCAATATTTGAGTCTTTTTACATACAATGTCTCCAGAGCATATCTATAGCGTCATGTTTGTTTAAGCAATTTAGATATTTCCAACAGCGCTGAAGGCAACACGGTGTGACGTTTACCGGGAAAACGAAACTTAGTGCGGGTGAGGCTGAGGTGACTGTTGGCCTAGACATACCAAAACATGGAAGCGGAGTTTACATGAAAACTGAGTGTTCTTAAATGTGTATTTTGATGTTTTATTTTAATGAAAGCTAAGCTGACACCGTGACGGGTGGATGATTTATCATGGAAACGGAAAACTTCGTCGCTAAACTGAACGAGTATGCACAGAAAAGACGGTCGCAGCTGAACTACGAGGACGTCGGATGTGTTGGCCCTGATCACATTAAAACGTGAGCTGAATAAATTCTATTGAAGGATTCACGACCTGCAAAGTCATGCATGCAAGTAGGATTTGAAGAGATCCTGGACATAAGCAGGACAGGGCCATCTTAAATGGCTGGATCTCATTTCATCATTGTTTTTGTTTGTAGGAAAAATAGGAGAGCTGTATATTCTATATATTTATTAGTACTTCAAGTGTTTTGTTTCCACTAGTCAGAGTACTGTCAGCTGTTAAACATTTAAACCACACACACACTGCATGAACTGTCTGTAGCATTAAGTCTGATGTTGACAAAGAAAGAAAGTTTCCCCTGCTCAGGTACGTCAAGTTATAACGTCACCTTTTAGGATGTTTGTAATGCAGCCTCCATCACGCCACATTCTTGCATTATCTTGCTTAACAAAGTTTAATAACTGCTTCTCAGATTTACCTTAAGAGCCGTCCTAAATGGTAAGGCATACCCTGATGGTGTGGGCAAAAACAAGAAGGAAGCCAGACAGAGAGCAGCTGAAAACGTCCTGAGGACCTTGTTGGAGGAATCAGTTGACTCTGTAAGATTGTCATGTTTCTACTTAAAGTACTGCATGTGTAAATCTTCCCGAGCATACGTCTCCTTGACATATGTGTTGTCATCTTACAGAAATCAACAAAAAATGGAGTAGAAGCTCCGACCACGCCAGTTCATCAGACAGCTATCACTCAAACCAACTTTGTATGTTGGCTCAATGAATATGGTCATAAGAAAAGGGTGAATATAAGAGCCGTGGAGTCAACGAAACTGGGACCAAATAATGCTGCTCAGTAAGTCTCCACACTGCATCTGAATTCCTTCATAGTTGTTTATTCACTATTAAAAAATGCATTAAATAAATGTTGTGTGATATTAGATGCTGTAGCTTCGTGGTTGGTGATAAAGAGTATCCAGCTGCCAGTGGGAAAACAAAGAGGGAAGCCAAGGAGGAAGCAGCCAGGCTTGTATTTCAAGAGATATTTGGGAGTAGAACTACAGAGGTAAGTAGTAATACCAGGGCTCAATATTAACTTTTGTAACTGATTGTCAGGCTGGCAAACAGCAACAGCTTTTGGTTGCTGAAACTCAAAATCCAGCAGTCGAGTTTAGGATGTAAAGAGTAGCTCATTTTGTTAGAGCACAGCACAAAGTCAGTGGGTGTGCCAGCTCTTGCAGCCTCCACTTCATTATGCTGTTCAGTGTTCAAGCTGTCCAGTCTAACCCTGTAGCCTCTGTAGGATGTGCTGTCTTGAACCATTGAACTTGATGTGTCACTTCAAAGCTAAAAGATGCTTTGTCTTCCAAGACTTCACAAATGTTCACAGAGGTTCATCTAGTTCTTTGTCAGGTGTTTTTAACAGGTTAGTTGAACTGTTCACCCCAAAGTCAAACAACTTAAGTTGCTTCACCATCGTTTCTAAAACTGTGCACACTGTTGAGTGTTGTCACCAGGTTGACAGGCAGGTTTTGTCATTGTCGCTATTTTTATATGTTAAAATGTAGTTGCCACTGTTGATGCAACCAAAGACCAAGAATCAGTTGCTGATTTTTCAAAATGTTTGCCAATACACACTAGTTTCACATAGCTTAATTAGTCCTAGAAAAACACAGGGGGAAGGAAGGAAGGAATTGACGTGCTTGTCACTGACTCTGATATTATCATGAATGTTTAAGTTGATTTTTCAAATTTACACAAGCTGCACTCCAATCATTAAATCATAATAAAATCTAACTTTTTTGTCTTCAAGACTGGAGAGGAGAAAAGCATCTCATCAAGTCAACCAGGGACAGAATTTATTAAAAATATGTCCGACATCTGGTGAGCAAAAACCTTTTGATTCTATTTGGTTTGTGTCTGGATATTAAATGTTTTAATTTGTGTCAAATTTTTTGCTGTTACAGTAATAAGACAAAGAACTTAAGCATCATAACAGCAGACGAAGGTTTTTCAGAGGTAAATTTCATTGGCATGGTCAACCACTACTGCCAGAAAACAAAGCGCACTCATGATTACGTCTTTGAGCAAAGATGCGGTCCACCTCACAACCCTCAGTGAGTATGCCTGTAACCTGAACAGACACTACAGACACTGTATGAGAACTCTTGATAAATGTTAAATATTTCATCCCTTCCTTCACAGGTTTTTCTACAAATTAGTCATCAACGATAAGTCGTACCCTGTGGGTGAGGGTAGAAACATCAAGGAAGCCAAACAAAATGCAGCTCAGCTGGCGTGGTCTGCTCTTCAAGAACAGTCAGATTGGGACAGCAAGGTAATTCATATTTTCTGTTGTTTCAATATGATAAATTACATTTTTTTTAAATATGGCATGTGTTGCCTAAGCAGCCACAAAACCTCGGTCACTACAGCTTGCCTTCCTTTAAAACTCCTGCAGTGCATTTATTTGTAACCTCTTGTCAAATCAAGATATTTTTACAATTTGTGTCACATTATCAGCATAATTGTTGAAATCTGGTACAGGGGCAGCACTTTAACAGTGATGCTGATAGGTTCTTAGTGTAGGGAGTGTCTTGGACTCAATCAAATGCCCACCTGTGGGGCCCAGGATCTCTAACCTGAATCACATTATATATATATATGGCACTCATGGTTACGTTCAACATATTCTGAGATGCATTCTGTGACATTTATCTTGACCTTGGTTTCTTTAACAAAGTAGATTGTGAGCCTGGTAGATGGCTAAGGAGACAGAGAGTAGACCCAGAGTTTAACTTACTGCTTTGGGAGAGGCACAGGCCTCTTTTAGGTTTGCCAGTGACCCTGGACTGACACGGAGAGCCCTTTAGCATTTAAATTGTACTGTACAGCAGGCAAATTCATGATTTTAAACAGCAGTAGCTGACAAGGTTCTTTATAAAATATCACATGCCAGAGAGTATAGATTACTACAAAACATGCTACTATGTAACAGTCCGAACGCTTCCTTTGTGCTTTCAGATCTCAGGGTCAGCTGTGTTTGATGATAGTTCACCAGCCAGGCGGTCCACACCACCAAGCACACTGTGAGACACTGACTGAGGAGCACAACAGATGGTAAAGTTTGGTGCTGAGAATATTCTACTAATGTGTCTCATTGAATTCTCCAAGGGAATCCCATGACACCAAACCAAAAGACGTGCCAACAGCTTCAAGTGACTCAATTGTTTTCACCAATTCATCAATCCCTTCCAAGGACCAGGTCTGTTATTTTCAAAGTTATCCTCTGATATTTTGTTTAATCAGTTTTACTTAACTGGTCTTCATTACTGAAATGCCAGAACTATATAATAGATTTTGTACTTTGTATGTATACAGTACTTGAATATAATGGGCTGTGTTTTCCTACTTCCCATTACAAAGATTCAAAGTCCTGACGTGAAGCCCAAAAGAAGGTGAGCTTATCTTTTAAGACCCACTGTGAAACTTCAGTATCTCACCTGATGTTATTGCTGATTATAATTTTTCTTGTCACACCAGGATTGCAGCAAATTTCCTAAATGCCCACAAAAACAGCAAAGACAACAGCAAAGTAAGAAAATATTAATCATGCTGGTTAGCCTTGTTTTTTTTAAACATTTTATTCTCTGTATCATGGCTTTATTTTACTCTTTAAGGAATTAATCATCAATTTCAATGACAAGAATAAAAGAACTAGTCAGAGTACGAAAACAACAACCACATCAGTAACCTCAAGGTATGGATTATCAAATTATGTCATTTTTTAGCACTGAACGACATTTTTATATTCATAAATATTCTCTAATCTTTTGCCAGTCACTCTTTTCACATTTTTGTCTCATCAATACTTAATCTCAACAGGTTCACATCAGAATTTGACTCCATAGTGTTCCTCGGCAAGGGAGGTTTTGGTTATGTTTTCAAGGCAAAACAAATACTGCTGAAGAAGTATTTTGCCATAAAGATTGTCCGTTGCAAAGAGTAAGTCAAATACTGTGCTTTGTTTTCCGTTTTAAATGAGCACTGTGAAGTTTCATTAACCAAGCCATGATCTTGTTCTGCTTTGGATCAGAAAATCTCTACGAGAGGTGGGAGCTTTATCAGACCTCAATCACCTCAATATTGTGCGATACTTCACATGTTGGTTGGAGGATTCACAATACCAATGCGACAGTTCAGCTGGTAGTTCCAGCGGTTCACAGTAAGTCACATTCAGTTGTGAAAATCCTTATTAAACTGCACATACTGTAAAGGTATGTCATGTCAGAGCTTTTCCATTCCTACTTTTCTAGGTCGACCGGCGATTCATCAATGAAGTACCTTTATATTCAGATGGAGCTGTGTGACACCAAAACACTTAGAGTGTGGATAGATGAGAAGAATGTTCAGAATGTGAAGAAATCTCTGCGAGACTCCAAGAGAAGAGAAGAAAGTCTAACTATTGCTCAGCAAATAGTCAATGGAGTCGAGTACATTCACTCCAAAATGCTCATCCACAGAGACCTGAAGGTGAGACAAAGTGAATCGCATCATTTATTACATTACATCAGTCATGAAGCTACATGTTTGTTTATGTCTTTCCCACGGTTAGCCTGCCAATATCATGTTTGGGCAAGATGGAGACGTGAAGATTGGAGACTTTGGTCTGGTCACTGCTGAGAATCATGACAATGCTGAGAACCTGATTGAGAGATCGGTGTACAAAGGAACCCCATCTTACATGGCTCCAGAGCAAGTGAGATGCTTTATACTGACGTTAACTTTAGATTCTTCTGTATTATTAAATATTGATTGGCAAAAAGAGACATTAAAGTACCCTGTGGAGATTTTAACCACTCTTAAATCAGACTTTTATTTTGTAACAGAAAAGCAGGAAGATATATGATCGGAAAGTGGACATATTTGCTCTGGGTTTGATATATTTTGAACTTCTTTGGAACCTCTCCACTGGCCATGAACGGACAGCGGTGAGTTGTTTAGAGATACATTCAAAAATCATGATATATATGTCAATATTAACTGCTTCCAGTTTGTTTCAAGGCTCAGATACAGATGCCAATTGATTGACCTGTAAATTTCAACAAAACACAATCAGACATGATGACTTGTTATAGTAGGAAAAGCACAGCTGATACTTACCACCAGCTCTGTTTTGTTCAAGTTGAAGTGTCATGACAGTGTGCCACCATGCACGATACAAGGACCCTGAAACTGAAGCAGCTAAATGGAATTCAGCTATCATCTATTGTATTATTTATACTTATGCATTTCCTACTGTGACATGTCAAAATGGACAGCATATCAATCTATATCATGCCAATTATGTGTCCTTGCCCACTTTTTGTCATGGTATGAATTTCAGATTTGGGAAGATGTGAGAAACCAGAAACCTCCACAAGGATTTTCACACAATTTCCCCCTCGAGGTACACCACCGTTCTTTCTTTTGCTTGACACATGAAACAGTATTTTACACCATGAAAAGATTTACTTTGTCAAGTTGTCCACGTAAAGTCACCTTCAGGGAGATGAGTTGAGCCACTATCAGAATTTCTTGATATCATGGAGACCACAAAAGCTGGTGTTGTTTTTTCTTGCAGAACCTCATTATAAGGTCAATGCTGTGTGTGAAGCCAGAAGACCGGCCTGAAGCAAGTAATCTAAAGAGTGAATTGGAGGACTGCAGTCGCAAACTCATGGTGCTTAAAGATCTGCATCGCGACAGTAAAACTGTCTGATATTACAAGGAAATAGCCAAACTATGGGCAAATACTAGTCATCAGATTAGGTTAGATTCCTCAATTAATGGATTTTTAAGTACATGAAACATAAATGCCATATTTTCATCACATTTTCCACATTGCTTTACGCCGTTTAAGGTTTCACTGGCCTTCTTTTGATTGCATCATCTCAGTGCGCCCTCTTCTGCAATAGATTAATGGTACTGGACTGGAGAATTAGCACTCAGTTTCTTATATTCACATAATGGTTACAGTGTCAGGACAAAAAAAAACGTGGCTGTCTCAGACATTACTTCTGTTGTGCTGGATCTTTTGTTTCAACCATATTAATTTCTTCCTAAAGGAAATCGATACAGACATAACAAGACGTAAACAGCAGATGGCTCCCTCACAGGTTTAGCAGTGTGATTGACAGCTCTGGAGAAAGTAATGCTGATTATAATTAATAAGAAGGTCCTTTCTTGCTGCATTTCACTATGTTTGAAACCATTTTAAAATTGTTGTGCAATGTAATCCGGTCAAATTGCTAATCTGTCTTGCAGTATTCACTACATCATTATTTATTTGACCGACGTGTTTCCATCACCCTTCATCACATAAGTTCTTAATGGACAGATGGAAAAACAACTTAAGGGAGGATAAAACATTTTTAGCAGTGTTGTGGAAGTTTTGTCAAGTTTTATCATTGATAATCTTCTATATTTATTAACCATCTCGAACCACTTTTTCATTACATTAGGTCGATGTAAAAACAATACAGTATGCACACGAACAAACCATTTTAGAATTCATTGAAGTACTTTTGCCAATTTAATGAACAGCCAGTGATTGACAACATGGGTTTAAGCGCAGTTGCAGAGCCAAATACAACAGGATCAGTTATTACTCCATCAGTTATTACTCCATCATTTACAATTATTTGTATGACAATGAACCACCAACTAAAATTTTGTAATTTTTACAGCTTAGTGATCAGCACTATCTGTCTTGTTTTCACTGCAACTCTGCATTGAAATTAGGAAATTCTAAAGTAAAGTGGTGCTAAAACTGTATATGAGACGATGATGGTTAAAGGTGGTGATTTCGCAATTAGTTAACAGTTTATTTGCATCTGGGAAGATGTCCGCATGGATCACGTATCAAGCACATTCCATTACATGCGCACACACATTCACCAACTCTCGTTCCCTCTGTTTAACATGATGTATGATGATGATTCAGAGAGATGTGTTAGTGCTCCTAGCCTCCCAAAATGGTAGCAGTCTGGAGACAATATACTTTGTGTTTGGCAAAAGCCAGTCTCACTAAAGATCTATTTCCGGCCAAGCTGGACTAAATTTGCACTTCTCTAGAATATACTATTAAGTTTTTGGCAAATGGCTCATGAAGGTGAGGAAGAAAGGAACGGGACAGCATGCTGCAGAGTGAGAGACAAGATAGTGATGCATCGGAGTAAAAAATTTTTTTAAAAAGATAAAGTTAAGCGAGATCTGATTAGAATAACATTATGAACAAAACTTTGGTGCCAATATAAGACAGTTTTATGTCTTTTTTTAAAGCACTTAAAAACAGGGTTATTTTTCCCATCAAAAACACTTGAAGCACCTTGTAAAAACCCTGTAACAGTTTTTATGAACTGGTGTGACACAATCCTAATTATGTAGTAATGATTGTTCACTGAATCATGTCCTGGATAACTGTCTGGTACTGGTATTCAGATAATGTATTCAATGTTGGAAATGTTTAAATCTTAAAGGATGTAATGTGACATGACATCACGCCCCCTGCTTTGTAAAGAATGTGCTGAATGGGCTTGAATAAAACCTTGTCAACTGGAGTGTAATGGCTGTTCAAGTTTCTTTATGTACTGTTGTATTTTGAACAATTTATGACTTTAATTAGGTCCAGATTTAAGCGTGGTCTGTTTGTATATTCAGGCTGTAATTGCCTGTGGATATGAAGTTTATGACACGGCTTCAAAAACTTTAACAGAAAGGTTAAGAAGATTAAAGGCGAAGCTCTCGGACCACAGGAGAAGCAGTGATTTCTACAGCCTGGTGAGCCGGTTAGAGGTAAGAAGCAAACCGTTTATGACCAGCTACTGGATGACTATTCACAAAAATGAAGAGAATCACCCTACAAATGCAGTGGAGGATGTGAAAAATCAAATCTTTCATGGACTGGCAATCCCACATGCCTCAGCTTCTACTATCTCCATAGATTACAGAGCCTTTAAAAGCTAAGAAGTAAAGTGGACTTGTTTGTAGCTTTTAATGAACACTACTTTCAGTTAATAAGTGTATACAGCAGTGGATTCAGTGGGTACTACATAACAGGCTGCGTTTGCAGTATATACACCTTACCTTATGTGCTGTACCTTATATTAAACTGCATCACATGTGGCTTTGCTCTCTGTGGAAGTGATGTGGCAACATTTTATTCAAGGTGATGAAGGATTATTTCAGAAAGGTGTAGGATTTTTCAGTGTGTTCTGATACATCAGTCTGAAAGGAACATTAAAAAAATGTGCTAGGTTTGAGTGGGGCTGACTTCTTAAGGAAACAAATAGGCGGGAATAATTTTATTGGATCCGTGTCCATCCCTGCTGCAGGCCCAGCTATTGACGTTACGTCCGTGAGGTTATGACGAGGAAATCGAAACTTAAAGAGTTTTAGGAAGTTGCCTGAACAGAGCACGGATAGCTGTGCGACCACAGACACAGACATTAAAGTGAGAAGGGGAAATGGAGGACTGCTATGAGCAGTGTACTTTTTTCGCACAGGTTTATGTAGTTTGAGACAGTTGTCGTTTATGATGGATACGACAAACTGCGTAGTTGAACTAAGAGATTATGCCATGAGAACCCGCTCTGAGCTGTACTATGACGACCTCGGCTCTGTTGGCCCTGGCCGTAATCAAACGTAAGTTGAATACATTTCTATTACCTGTACATTTATACTTACATTTGTACATGACTCTGTCACATAAGCGCAGTGTTAAAATAAATGAATGTTGTTGCAGTTTCACCCTATGAATATGAAGCTTTAGTGTGTGAATATGTGGGTGGAGTCCCACAGCAGTCACAGCATGGATCACTACTACTTGAGCAGATTCATGTAACTTGAGGCACCCCAACTACACTAACATCATTAACTGTATAACAAAGATGTGATAATTACTCTGCAGATTCACCCAGAGGGCTGTCCTCAATGGTAAAGCCTTTCCTGATGGTGTGGGGAAGAACAAGAAAGAAGCCAAACGTAATGCTGCTAAAAATGCCATCAGATGCTTGCTGGAGATTGAACATGAGGACGCAGTTGATCTGGTGAGACTATAATTCCTCTTTGTTTAACCATATTAGGTTTTAGGTATTTCGAGGTAGACCAAACATAGGCCTAAAAACGTATTGTGTTTTGTGGTGTCACGTACTTAGCAGATCACAGTCCAACTGTGTGAACCTTCGAAAAATTTGTTTGTTTTATTTGTTTTATTATTAAGACTGCAGGTGACAAGGAAGAACTGAATCTCTGGTGAGTAAATCACAACGGCAATACATTGTTTTAAATTTTGGGTCTTCATTTGTGTAAACTTAGTGTCATTTGTTTATTACAGTACTAGGATAAGACGCCTCGGTGTGAACTCAGTGCTTCACAGATCCAAACAGAAACAATCAGAGACAAAGTACACAGGACTTGTCGCCGACTACTGTCAGAAAACAAACCGCTGCCATTCGTACATTGAAGAGAGGAGATGCGGTCCACCTCACAACCCACGGTGATTATGAACCTGAACCTCTGAACCCTGAATAGATGCTGTACACACTAACTCTTAATGATGATAACTCGTGAACGATATTCAGTTATACAGTGTAAACAATGTTAAAATGTTCTAAACTGTTTCCTCCTTTTCAAAACACAATACAGATTTTTCTACAAGTTAATGATTGACAAAAAGGAATACCCTGAAGGTGAGGGTAAGACTGCCAAGGAGGCCAAACAAAATGCAGCTCGGTTGGCCTGGTCTGCTCTTCAAGAACAGTCAGATTGGGACAGCAAGGTATTTCATATGTTCTACTTGCTCTCAAATATACAATCACACACTGACACAGTCTAAATCAACAGTCCTGCCATAAATCATTGTAGCGAAACTGAGTTTGAGGGGTGTTTCTATAATTTAGCCTGCCCTCACTGATATAAATTGGGTGAACATAATATTAGAAACATCTGCCAGTGTAACACAACACAATACAACTGCAAAGCACCACAGATTAAAGTCGACTTGGATGGTAAATGTATGTAACTCTATAGTCGACCAACCACTGAAAGCACTTCTACAACACTTGTCACATTCACACACCAGTGGAAGAGTCTTCCATGCAAGGTGTCAACTGCTCATCAGTAGTGATAAAGCACTCTCAATGACACTAAGCTCACCCTTACACACGCATTCATACACCAATGTCCCAGCTATCAGTCACAATTTGGGGTACAGTATCTTGCTCAAAGACACTTAGACTGGAATTGAACCAGAGACTCTCTGATATTAGACAACATGTTTTACCACCTGAGCCACAGCTGTCTGGTGTTAAAAGACTTCTCTAAAACGGTTTCAATAGAAACTTTATTTTGTGGCTTTCATGAAGGTATTAGACACCATTAGTTTTAGCTAGGCATGCCTAATAAATTGGCAGTTCAGGGTAGTTTAGTAGTTCCAACACATGTCTTCCTGATGCTTTCAGTCGGCCTCTCAAACTTTTTTTTTTTTAAATTCTACCTTAAATAATTTTGTCAAATACTTTTTCTGTGCATTTTAGGTGTCTGTCAGATCAACAGTGTCCGAAGATGGTACAACAGCCATGTCAGTAGAATCACCTACACAGTGAGTCAGTTATAGTCATCAGTAGACAATAGCAGACCATGCAGTTAAGTACTTAGAAAGCTGTACTCATATCTCTCATTGTATTCCCTTAGGGAGTCCCTTCAACCATCATTACAAAATGCTGTTTCATCAATCCCTCCCAAGGTTCAGGTCTGTTCTCTCATAATTGTAAAAAATCTTTATTAGGGGAAGCAAAAATCTACACATATGATATTTAAATGTGGTGGTCTGTATTCTGTAGTCTGTATTTGTGGTGTAACGTAAAATGAAAGTTTTGAACATTTTTACTACATTATAACACTTTTTTATGAATTGTAGATGTCTGTCGGGCCTGAAGATGATGCATCAACCAAGTTGTCAGCATCTAATTCACTGTAAGGCACTTTTGAGTCTATTATTAAAGCAGATTGTAGAATTCAATACTGAAAACACTTTTCTCATGCCTCTTGTTATGTTCTCCTAGGGAGTCTCTGGCATCGTCACAGAGCATGTCAGCGGGTACAAGTGGATCAGAATTATTCACTGAATCATCAAACTCTTCCAACAATCAGGTCTGCATGTACTTTCACAATTTTAAAAACTGTGATAAAATAATCCGTCCTCCTATATTCTATACTCTGTGAGTGGAGAGAGCAACAGAATAGTTGGAGTGTCATAAGAGCAAATTTATGTAAATTCAGCACTAGTGAGTACCCGTGATCTCACCCAGCTATGAAGGGAGACGTGGCAAATGGCATGCTTTGTGTATATAATCATGCAAAATTTGAAAAATAGTTTTCATTGTTTTTTAGGACGATGTTGTCAAACACAAGAATACGGGAAACAATAAGAATGAGATATGCTCCCCGTCAAGGTATGAAAAAACTAAAAGTCAATTGCAATAATGCACTTGTATTTTATAATGACATGATCTTCATTTCTTTCCCAACAGTTCATGTATAATCTAGAAGACATTTCTGTATTTTTTTTTTTTCATTTTTGCCTAAACAATCACGTTAATCTCAACAGGTTAACCTCAGACTTTGACATCATGGAGTGTCTTGGCAGTGGAGCATTTGGTTGTGTTTACAAAGTAAAACATAAACTCCTGAAGAAGCATTATTATGCTGTTAAGATTGTCCGCTGTGGAACGTAAGTATGCATTGAGGTTCTGTTGTGCACTGTATCACGTGCAGTATTTGTCTAAGTACTGACTATGTTCTCAATCTCCTTTGGATCAGGAATTCTCTTCGAGAGGTGGGGACATTATCAGACCTCCACCACCCTAACATCATTAGATACTACACGTTTTGGATGGAGGATACAGGACACCAATGGAACATTTCTGCTGACAGTTGCAGCTCTTCTTCCAAGTAAGTCCATCAATGTTAAGTCTTAACTTTTTATTTCAAAGGAGAGTAATTAAATCATTTTGCTTTTCTTACTTTTCTAGGTCAAACAATTCATCCACAAAGTACCTCTATATTCAGATGGAGTTATGTGACACCAAAACACTTAAAGTGTGGATTGATGAGAAGAACACTCAGTCTCTGCAAGACTCCAAGAGAAGAGAAGAAAGTCTAAAAATTACTCAACAAATAGTTGGTGGAGTCGAATATATTCACTCCAAGAAGCACGTCCACAGGGACCTTAAGGTGAGCATTTCATTTGTCCTCTGGTTTACCCTGATGATCCTCTGCAAACACTGATCTTATACAATCAACAGACCATATAACCAAGCATTACAAAACAAAGATGTGAATTAAGATCTCTGCATCAGCCAGTCAGGTCTGACTCTGATATCCCACAGGAGAGAATCCTACCCAAGGGTTTATAGATTAGCACAACACCTCAACCACTTTTTTTAATGAAAGCACCAGGTTCTCCAGGGTCAGGACCGGCTCCAGAAGAATCTCCATGCCCTGAGACAGGCTCTCATTCTTGGGGGTGACCTCCATCAGGTTCTCTCCTGGTTCCTCAGGAACCTTGGACCTGCCCTGAACACTCCTACATGGAGTGCATACAAATAGCTGCTGATTTATACTATTTGTACATTTAAGTCAGTAAAACTGCTGTGGCAGTGGCTGGAGTTGTAAAATCGTTTTTCTGCCTTGTCTCTGAACGTACATTTGTGGTGTGTTAAGTCTTTTATTCTTCTTTCTACATCCTGCTACGTTTGAGGAAACTTTCAACAGTATTTAGACTATCAGGTTATAAAACTTTGAACCTTGTGTTATCTGTAAATGGATGGCATTTACATTAAATTTAACAAAATGATAATAAGAGGACCAAATGCATTGGAATAATGTCACATAATTGGATTGTTTGTACCCAGTAATGATCAACTAGATAAACATATTTCTATTAGTTGATCAACAGACCAGTTAATTGACCCAGTAAAAGCCACATGCCATCTACATTTGATGCTGATTTAAACCACGGATTTGTTGACCAGTTTATGTGTTACTGCCCATATGTTGGGCATATGTTGTATGAACTAGATGTTAATTTGTTTTCATTTCTGTTTTAGCCTGAGAATATCCTGTTTGGACTGGATGGACAAGTGAAGATTGGAGACTTTGGTCTGGTTACCAGTGATTATGATAATGATGACTCTGCTTTGATGGAGAGAACCGGGGACAGAGGAACCACAACTTACATGGCTCCTGAACAAGTGAGATGCTCTATACTGACATGAATAACTTTTAATTCTTCCACTGTATTGTGTTAACAGATGTGAGCCCATGGGCTTAATTAGGTACACTTAACAATGCTCTCAGAGTTTCTGTAAGCCTCACCTGTCTTAGTTGTAAAATCAAAAAGTATACCTCAAACCAAAATGATATTTTAAAACTTAATTTCAAGTGTAAGCACCAAAAACTGAGCTGAACTGAAAGCTGAAGCCTCATTTATCTCAGGAGTATAAGTAATTAATCTATCATGACAATGAATGTATGTATAACATTGGGCAGTTTCTGTGAGTTGTGTGTTTTTTCTCTGTCACAGAAGACGGAGACCTATGACCGAAAAGTGGACATATTTGCTCTGGGGTTGATATACTTTGAACTCCTTTGGAAACTCTCTACCGGCCACGAAAGAGGAGTGGTGAGTTTTTCATAAATTGAGTCTAACATTGTATTTATGATTAAAGTTTGACAAATGACTTGCCACAAATATGTCACAAATGAAGGCCTATGTCTGTTATACATATATAAGAAACCAGCTAGGTATAAAGTATTTGATTTCTTTTCAGTATGATATAGCAAAAGCAATGCACTGTAGAGTGCAGAAATTAATATAAAATGGTCGATCTTTCAATCTGTCTTTTTTAATTTGTCTTGTATTCATTTGTAACATTCAACAACCCATGATTTGACTTATTAGAACACAAGGCTAACATGTTCTTTCATCTTTTTGTCACCCATTAATACCAGGTATGGGATGATGCCAGAAGTCAGAAGTTCCCTGAAGACTTTTCCCTAACTTTTCCCCAAGAGGTATATTGCCATATTCTTATTATCCTTATTGATAAAATTGTCACATGTAACAGTATTTCCATCTAGGTTCCATTCATGATGGTCAGCAGTTGAGTTGCAGGTAGGCTGACATACAAGGACTTGCACTGTCCATCCCTAAAACCCTGTAAATGTACAGGTAGCATACTGGGTTAACATACTGGGCATTACTGCCTGGTGGCCCTGCACCAGTGCCCATATTTGTCAGCGTCAGAGTGTGAATACAGGCAGCCTCTGTCCAAATGGTAGTTTGAGTCCTCCCACTATCTGCCGTGCTCCGGTGAGGATTATCTATGGAGGGTAAAGCAGATCTGCAAGTCAATAAAGTAGCTTGCTACCAAGCTCTTGATACAGAACGATATGGGGAATTCATTGGCACGGTCAAAATAGATCATATGCAGTTCTTTCTTCTCATGCCAGACCGTCTTGATCTGTTCCCAAATCATTGCTGTGCTTCACACACCCTGAGAAGTCTGAGATGCTCTTGTTCTGGTAGTTGGTGTCAATGTTGTCATTCTCTGTCAGATCATCCTTCGGGCTAGTACAGAGAAGTTCTGTCCTTCTACAGTTAGCAGGGTGATGGTCCTGAATTGGCTAATGTCTTTGGTGTTCACTTTCTTGGGGATGAACCGCTGTTGCTCTTTGCCACTCGGATGAAATGCATTGCTTTTTCCATGCAGTTCTCATGGGGTACTATAGCGGTCCTAGCACCTTAGGGCAGCTCTTTTAGAGCTTGTAGGGTACTCCATTGGGCCCTGTTGTTGATGAGGACCTTGCATTCTCTATGACATGCCTTGACTTCACTGAGCTTGGGGAGGGTAATGTTGAATGTCTGAGTGGTAGGACAAGGCATATACCCTGGTATTCCTAGTGGGATGTTTCTTGTAACACCTGGGGCTGGCCTACTGTTGCATAGCCAGACAGATCTCAACAGCACTATCTGTGTCAATGCCATGGAGGTAGTAGTAGTCACTAGATTTTTTTTTGTGTGTGTGTTTTACAGGACCAGATCATTAAGTCGATGCTGTGTGAGAAGCCAGAAGACCGACCTGAAGCAAATACACTCAAGGCAGAGCTGGAAAAGTGGAAATTTTAAACACACCAAAAATATCTAATAAGGAACTGTTATAAGTCAAATGAGCATAGAGAAAGATGTCTCTTCTGATGTCTGTGATTTAATGAAACATACAGTCACACCTATGGATGGCAATTATGGATGGCAATCTGAGGTTCTGTGTTTTGCTCAAGTACACTTCAAACTACAGATACAAACTAACAGTATGTCATATCATTAACCATGCAATTAATGAACAACCAGTTTTTATAATAGGTTTTATAAACAGGAAATGACACATGAAATCAAACTAAAGCATGATTTTGCCATAATTCACATTATATGCTGGAAATTGTTATGTTTCAGATGGGGTCACATTACAGTTATCTTGGGGAAATGGCTATTCACATCTACACACTAATTCTACATGTACATACACACATACTATACTGCACATGTAGACAGTAGGGCAGCCAGGCCTTGATTTTGGGGGTGTTAGGGTGTTGGGGGTGTTGCTTGATGTAGGCCAATAATTTGACCCTTCTGAAAGTGATTAACATCCTTTCCATGACCACAGGATATGTCTTCTGACATGGTTGTTTAAAAAGGAGAAGCTACTCACAGCATCAGCTAGGTTAAATAACTTGTTGCAGTAATTATCCAATGGGAGGCTTTTACCGATTTGCTTAGTTAAGTACAGCGGTGACTTTTCTTTTTGACGGGCAGTGTATCTTTGCCAAGCCAATCTATGCATACAATACATTTGTAAGTTGCGACTAAAAACTACAGCATTACAACATTTGTTGTTGTTGGTTGAAAGGTGCATTTGAACTTATTTTGTTCATAGAGGCCATCTGAATCCAGCCCTAACCTTTTTCCAATTTAGTTATGAATGATGTTATATAATATGAATCAGATAGCTACATATGTAACCACGTGTCAACAGAAAGAATAAACTAGAATTGCACTCACTGTAACAGATAGAAAATAGACAAAAGAGGGCTAAAGACATTGGATTATAATGTCAAATTTTTTTTTTTTTTTTTTTATATCACACTGGCTACAGTAATTATCATGTTTATGAGTTTAATAAGTTTACATTGCGGCTTGAATACAACTCAGAACTATTTTTTTGTGAATGTTTTAATGACATGAATGGTAGCATATGGATTGTTGCTATTTATGCTTATTAGTTGATATCAAGAAATGCAGTAGAGGAATGTCAGGCGCCAGAAGAGGGACAAAATCAAGTGTCTCGATAATAACTATGTTGAAATGACATATCCATTCTCCTCAGTTACTGTGTACAGTACACAGTACCAGTGGATCCAGTAGATAAGAGTAGGTAGTAGGTAAGGTAAGCATCCACTCTCAGTTTCATTTCTTCGATAAAATGAAGTCATACATGACCTCAGTGAATGACGTTTACACGAGGAAATTGAAACTTATGCGTACAAGCAAAATCAGCTGGATCTAACGGAGCAACTATACGGACTTGAAGGGAGAAGAGCGAAGTACAGAGTCGTCATATGATGGAAAACTACATAGCTAGACTAAACGAGTTAAGACAGAAAACAGGCTATGAGCTACGCTATGAAGACCTCGGCTCTGCTGGCCCTGCACATGATAAAGTGTAAGTTCAATTCATTTCTATTACCTGTGCATTGGACATAACTCGCATTGTTTTTCTGCCTGTTGATCAGTAAAGGTGTTGATGGTTCACTGTACCCACGCAAACAAAGTGGGTAATCAATACATTAGAAGTGCTCGGTATATCAGAAAACCTCTGTTGGAGCTAGGGAGACAATACAAATGCGAGCACAAGCTGAACAAGGCCATACTGCTTTATCTGCTTTTCTATCGTCTTGTTGTTTTAATAAAGTGGTTTGATGAAGTGTTAATAGTCTGGTTGCGCAGCAGAAAACACAGATGGACGAACTCTAGTCTAACAAGTGTCCCAGTGACAGTGAACCAGCATGTACAATAGCAACACTCTCCCCTATGTGGGAATGTGCTTGATACACGTTCAGTTTTCTCATGATATCAGATATCTGCTGTGTAACCAGTCCAGTGCAGCAGACAACATGTATGGGATGACCTACCTGCTGGCACTGGATCAGTTATGTCTTGTTTTTGCACAAAAGATGCACAAAATATGGTGTAAACTTGAGTACCTGAATATTGTACTTAAGTGCAGTGTTTGAATAAATGTATCACTTTATAGTTTCAGCTCATGAAGGCAGCAATCACAAGTGAATACAGCTTTTGTGTGTGAATATCTGGGTGGAGTCCTGCAGTAGTCACAGTGTGGATGATGATTACCTCCTACAGGCTGAGTTTGGTAGTGTGATTTGAGTGCACCCCAACTGTTCAACATCATTTCCTGTATAACAAAGATGTGACAATTACTCTACAGATTCACCCAGAGGGTCGCCCTCAATGGTGTAAATCTATCCTGAAGGTGTGGGGAAGAACAAGAAAGCAGCTTTTCAAACATAATGCAGCTTAAAAATGCCTCTGGAATGCTTTTTTGAACTCGGGTTGACTCAGTAAGAATACTGTTCCTCTTTGTCACCACATTTGGATTGCAGATAATAAAAGACCAACATTATCTGACTTGTTTTATGTCTCCTAAATGTATATTTGTTATTGTCTTGACAGACAGAAAACGAGCAGAAGTTTCACTGCACCAATTCATCAGAATGTCGCAGGTCGCATTCATCAGACAAGGCAAGTATCACTAAAACCAACGGTGTTGGCTCAATGAATATGGTCAGAGCAATAGATTGAATATAAGAGCTGGGTGAGTCAACAACACCAGACCGAATAGTACTACTCAGTAAGTCTTCTGACTGCATCCAAATTCTTAGCTATTTTGTCAAATTTAAAAGTACATTAAATAAAAGTTTTCATGATATTAGATGCTGTAGGTTCATGGTTGGTGATACGGAGTACCCAGCAGTCACTGGGAAAACAAAGAAGGAAGCTAAGGAGGAAGCAGCCGTTTGTTTATGATATGATAGTTGGCAGTAAGTCCACAGAGGTAAGTAATATCCACCAGTTTTCCCTAAGAACAAAAAACTGTTGTGTTTGTGCTGTGACATACTCAGCAGGCCACTGTCCACTATGTGAAAATGTACTTTTTTCACAGACTGCAGTAGAGACTTACAACCAAACATCCACTCATCAAAATGGGGAATTAAATCAAATGTTTCTGGTATCTGCAGTAAATCATACGACATTCCAGTGTTCATTTTAATATCTTCATCATTGTGAAATTTTACTTGTTTATTACAGTAATACGACAAGAGGTCTCGGTGCCAACTCTGACAGCAGCTTTACAGGGATTAATTACATAGGATTGGTCAATGACTACTGTCAGGAAAGAAATCTCCGCCCTAAGTACATTGAAGATAGGAGATGTGGTCCACCTCATCGCCCTCAGTGAGTATGAACCTGAACCTCTGTAACCTGAATAGATGCTACAGACACTTTATGATAACTGTTGATGGATGTTCAGTTATGTAAACAATATTAAAATGACACAAACATAATGATCTTAAACCATTTCCTCCAAAATTACTAAATCCTGGTGGATTTTCGGCGGCTAATGATCAACAAAAGGGAATACCCTGAAGGTGAGGGTAAGAACGCCAAGGAGGCCAAACAAAATGCAGCTTGGTTGGCCTGGTCTGCTCTTCAAAACAGTCAGATTGGGACAGCAAGGTATTTCATATGTTCTACTTGCTTAAATCATTTTGCTGGCATGGTCAGGGTCATCCACATGTTCCTAAGAGAAAGTGTTCACCTATGATGAAACATAGCTATCCTGGAAGGAAGGAAGGAAGGAACCTGAAACTTTTTCAGGTTGAGAAATGATGAATCATGATTATGGCCTTCACAGTCACCACATCTCAATCCAGTTTAACACGCCAAGAGATCATCAACATCATCAAACACCATAAGTAAAGTTCAAAAGAATGAAGGCCAAGACTAACTTTCATGAAAGTAGGATTTATGGCAGACTGTGCCATATAAGAGGTGTACTCAATAATAATCAATAATAATGTTTGCAGAAAGATTCAAAGGTTTTATTTCTCACAGGAATTTTTCTAATGCCAATAGGTGCAGGAAGATCCCAACCCCACTTACTTGAATGAAAATGGTTCATTTTAATTAAATAATTATGTCTAACATTGTGTCAAATATCTTTTCTGTGCTTTCTTTTAGGTGTTCATGAGATCAGCAGAGTTCAAAGATAGTACAACACCTATGTCAGTAGAATGGCCTACACTGTAGAGTCACCAGTCATTAGCAGACAGCAGACCACAGAGTTAAATACTGAGGAAAGCTGACTCATGTCTCTCATTCCATTCTTTCAGGGAGTCCCATAATTTATCATCACAAAACATGCCAATGAGTATAAGTTACTCAGAAACTGCTGATTCATCAAACTCTTCTATGGCTCAGGTCTGTTTTTTCATAATGGTAAAAATCTTTATTAGGGGACCAAGATTCTAATCTAATATTTAAAGATAGTATATAGTACATGGTCTTTTTTTCAATATAGCAGATGACACGTTGTATGTCTTAGTTCTTCATGAGAATCCAGCTTAATAATCAGAGCATGGTTCAAAATTTGAAGTCTAATTCATTCTTTTTTCATAAGGATAAAGGTCAATCACAAGAATATGGGAAACAGTAAAAATGAGACACGTGCTCCTGTCAAGGTGAAGGAAAACAAACAAACAACAAAAACATTTGCAATGTACCAATTTGTGTTATATATTGATATGGTCTTTCCCCAACAATTCATCTAACATCTCTCTATTCCAATATAGAAGAGATTTCACGTTTGTTTGCTTTTTGTTAGTTTAATGAAGTCACAAGCATCTCAACAGGTTTACTTCAGACTTTGACATCATAGAGTGTCTTGGCAGGAACATTTGGTTGTGTTCACAAAGTAAAGATAAACTCGTTGGAGAAGCATTTTGCTGTTAAGATCATCTGCTGTGAAGAGTAAGTATCCTGTTGTAAGGTTCTGCTGTGCACTGTAGCATGTGCAGTATTTGTATACGTATTCTGTTTACCTACTATTTTCTCGTTCTTCTTAGGATCAAGAAATCTCTTCGAGAGGCGAAGACATTATCAGACCTCCTCCACCAAAATATTATTCGATACTACACATCTTGGATGGAGGATACGGGGTGCCAATGTGACAATCCTGCTGGACAGTTGCAGCTCATCTTTCCTGTGAGTCCATATATAGGTTAAGTCTTAAGGTTTTATTTCAAGTTAAAGAAGAGTATTATTATATATTATATAATATTTTTTCTTTCTAAATTTCTTTCTTTCTTTTCTAGGTCTGCATATAATCCATCTGCAAAGCACCTCATATTCAGATGGAGTTATAGACACCAAAACACTTAAAGGTGGATTGATGAGAAGAACACTCAGTCTCTGGAAGACTCAGAGAAGAGAAGAAAGTCTAAAAATTGCTCGACAACAGTTAGTGGAATCGAATATATTCACTCCAAGAAGCAAATCCATTAGGACCTTAAGGTGAGACCAGAATTCAGACATGTGTTTCTGAGACAAAAGAGCATATAGAGGTAGCCATACTTCCTCGGCTTGGCTCCCTGAGGAAGGGCAATACAGCTAAAAACAATTTTCAAGCTCTAGTCTCTTTCTCTCTCTAGTTTCATTTGTTTTTGCTTTCACTTGATCAGCCTGCCAACATCCTGTTTGGACTGGATGAGGGTGAAGTAGTGAAGATTGGGGACTTTGGTCTGGTCACCAGAGATGATGATGCTTTGGACAGAACAGTGTCCACAGGAACTCCAGCTTACATGGCTCCTGAACAAGTGAGATGCCCATACCAACAAAACCTTACTGTGTTATTATACGCTCACCACACTTAACAATGTTCCCAGATTTCTTGAAGCTCAGCCTCAGCTCTCTTTACTGTTGGCAGAGCCGTAACATCAAAAAAGTCAAACAATAAATGTGTTATAATTTAGTAGTATTTAAAAACTTGCTGAAAGCTGAGTCTTCATATATACCAACTTGTTCATCTATGATGATCAGTGAGAGGATAACATCAGGCAGCTGAAGAGCCTTTTGTCAGGGCTGTGTTTTTCCTTATTACAGAAGACAAAGACTCAGGACCGGAAAGTGGACATTTTTGCTCTGGGGGTTGATATACTTGAGCTCCTGTGGAAAGTCTCTACTGGCCATGAAAGAGCAAAATATTAGTCTTTTCATAAAATGTAAATTTGTATTATAAAAATCTAGACAAATGATGTATGATCATCTGTTATATACAAATAAGAAACCAGCTAAGTGTATTGATTTCTTTTCTGTATAGTATTTAGCAAAAGTAGGACTGTAAACAGCAGCTATGATGCACCTTTATCATATGCATTGTTTAATCTGTCTTGTAATATGTCTATGTCTATTTTAATATTGTATTTATTTGTAATGTTCACAGAGCATATGTTTCAATTAACAATTTCAGGCTAACTAACATGTCCTTTCACATTTTTATCATTGCATGAATAACAGGTTTTGCTTAATGCCAGATGTCAGACGTTTCCCCAGAGAGTTTTTAACAGTTTCCCAAAGAGGTAGATTAACTTATTCTTATTATCTTAACTGATTTTCTTGCCATAGGAAACAGTATTTTCCACTGAGTGCCAGTTAGTTACGATGGTCACTAACAGAGTAGCAGTGAGACTGGTGGGGGATACAGCATATCACAATGTTTTGAAAAGATATTTATTTATTATGATATTTATTATTGTCAATGAGTGTCATTGTCATTTTTGTTCTTCTTTGCAGAAGCGAATCATTAAGTCAATGCTCTGTCAGAAGCCAGAAGGCCGCCCTGAAGCAAGTACACTGAAAGCAGAGTTGGAAGAGATATTCAAGGCACAAAGAATGCCTCAGGGAAATGTAACTGTCTGATTATCACAAGCAGTGTTGTGGGTAACGCATTACAAAGTAACTAATTACTTTTTCGTGTAGCGTAATGCGTTTGAGTTTCGTGCATTAAGCAATCAGTAACTTTGTTATTTTTTTTAAAAAGTAATCCGTTGCTTTAAGAATTTCTCCGGATAAGGAAAGAAAAATTCCGACTGCAGCTTGCTTTTTGCCAGACAGTACTATGCCACCTGTGGATGTGTCAGCGGAGGCACAGCACTGTGATTATGTGTGTGTCTGTGCCCTGCTGACCTACGATACCTATGTGAGTGTGTGTGAGTGTTTTCGAACCGCCAGCAAAATGGCAGAGAGGACAGCTTTTGAATCGCGGGAGTATGCACAATATTTTCAATTCGCCAGTGAAAATATATATATACATCTGTGATTTAATGAAATGATTTAATAGACTGTAGTTATTATGATTTTAGGGGAAAATGGTCAAATACAGCACTTATAGCGCTTTAGCCTATGGTTTTATACCATGCACTTTGCAAGGCCTCACACACTTATGGCAATGGATGGTAGTTTGAGCTTCTGTGTTGTGTTCGAGGACACTTCAAAACTTAGACAGGAGGTGAGATTATAATCTGAATTAATCATCAAATCTAATTGTCTGTCTAGTTTAGTAATCATGTTCCAGGCCATTTCTGTCAACATATGATGTGTTATTCTGTTAAAAGTATTTAAAATGGTGTTACATTACAGCTTTTGTATTGCACTGAATATGTTACAATAGATATATTTTTGGTTGAGCAAGCATTTTAAATGAATAATAAACAAGTGAATGAAACAAGTTCATCTTTGTACAACTTATCAGCTTGTGACAAATGATTAAATAGATACTTGATCTGGGACAATGCCCCAGACCAGAAGGGTTGTCACTTTTATCCCAGTAGAACATTTCTTTCATTTTATTTTATGTGCAACATAAATCAGATGGTCACTGTTACGGTTATATGAATGAAGAGGCCCAGGAATATATGTGAGCAGCATAGTGCTTCAAGAAAGATGAATATAATAGTTAATATAAGAGTTGATATATATTTAGCTATTTTATAGTTTTTTTCTAAATTGAACAAAAGGTTTATGATAAATTGGAATGGCTGGCTCACTGAGGGTAATCGGCAATCGATCTTAAACTAATGAGGTGAATGAATGAAGTTTGGTAAGAAAAATGTTAGCTTATTAGCATGCCACCCAGTTTGCATTTGTATATTTGCGTAAAAGCTTTTTAGTCTAGAAGAAAGTTGCATGGTGGGAGCTTGTCATATGATGTCTTTTATGTTTGTATCCAATACATCAGATGACTTCTGTCTAATAAAAAATCTGTTTCTGTGTGTGTGAATATTTTTGTTATACATTTATTTAAATTACACTGAGTTGAGCTCCATGAAACTGTATTTTGTCCAACTATGTCATGGCCTGTGAGACCAAACTGGATTCTTCAAGATGCTTGTGTGGATATGAAGAGTATTAAGCACCGAAATAAAACAGCAGATCTAGTTCAGGAGTATTACAGTACAGTTATAGGACAGGAAATATAGTGAGTACATTCAGCTTTATACAGACGGGTTAAAGAATCCACTAACAGATACAACATGGGCAGTTAGTGGTGATTCCCAGTCACCAGACTATGGTCTGTAGGAGAGCATCTTATATCACAGATCATCACAGACTTTGTAAGCGCGTATGCTGTTGAATGATGTGCAGTACTGTTAGCTTAAGAGTGGATGAAGAGAAAACCAGAACACATAACAAATACTGCATGACTTACCTTTTCATATTTAAAATATAGCTCATTGGGGGAGAGATACAGTATTTATGTGGGTACCAACACATTGAGGAATCCAAAGAAATTAAAAAAGTGGTTGGTTGGTGAAGGAGATAGTGAGGAGAAAATCTAAATTAGAGGGGTTGGAGGGAAATAATCAAACAGAGGCAACGGTATCAAGAGAATGAGATAAAAAGTAAAGTACAAAATAGGGGTAGGAAATTAGAATAAGTCACAGAAACATCTAATTGGGTGCTGCAGTTACTATAGATATATATGCAGTAAGTATGGCGCAGAAAAATGATCTCAGGTCTGCACAGGCTATGGGGGAGGGGAAGCTAAATTCTTCATACTGTCATTGGATCAAATCCCCATCGGCAGATGTAGATATGATAGCCTTGCTATTTAGTTAATAGTTAAACTATTATTTCACTTACTCCACATTAACATGTATGCATGTTTATGTATTCTTACCAGTAGCAGCTCAAAACTATATTTACTGCATTTTATAAAGCAATGAAATTAATATTGAGCAGAATTGAGTTCCGAGTATTGGTCTGGCCCTCCACGACCTTTGCAGTATCTCATGTGGCCCCTTGGGAAAATAAATTGCCCACCCCTGCAGTAAAGAAAGAGAAGGTGGAAATGAAAGTAAAATTATCAAAAGCAGAAGGAAAAGGTTTAATATGGAAGGAAATAATCAATCAATGGGAACAACATTGGAAGAACCAGGAAAAAGGGAGACATTTATATAAATTACAAGGCGTTGTAGGAGAGTTAGGGTGTTGTGTAGGTAGCAGAGCAGAGCAGGTGATCATGAGCAAGAGATCATGAGCAAACTAAATAACACACTCAAACATCCACCTGGTCGGTGTAGATGTGGGGAGAGAGATAGCGGAGCATGTGATTGTTGCTTGTCATGGATATGAAAGGGAGAGGGAAGAAATGATAGCAGTGCTGCGGAAGGCAGGAACAGTGGAGAATAGTTTCATGAGTATAATAGAATGTGGGAAATCATTATGAGGTATCTTGTTTTAACTGGGTTAATAAAAAGATTTTTTTTTAAAAGGAAGTAGTAAAGAAGTAAAGTCCAGAGGAGGGCACTATATGCAACAATAAGGATGCCGACTGCCGTTAAACAACAACAAAGAAGAAGCAGCAGCAAACAGCGCTTGATCCACCACCGGAAATGGAGGAAGACAGAAATGATAGCGTAGTGGAGAGGCAAATTTAAACCCACGCGAGCTGCAGCTGAGAAACAGTGTCACTCACGGCTGCTTCGCCCGCTTGTTTGTAGTATCAGAATATTATGTTTTCCGAGATGGCAAAGAATAAAGACTACGTGGCCGAGCTGATGCAGTGCGCAGACAGAATAAACTCAACGCTAAAATTTGAGCCCGTTATCTCTGATGAACATGGCCGCAGGAAAAGGTAAGTAAAACAACGAGTGAGTGAGAGCGGATAGCTGAGATGCACAGTGAGTGAGTGAGTGAGTGCAACAGGAGTCTGGTGCAGAGAAAAAGAAGAAACAAAGGGATGTTTTTTCAATATCATTTTTATTTGGACGGCTGTAGCTCAGGAGGGGGATGGTCGACGGTTCACAGTGTGCTGTGGCCCAACCCTAACTCTGTGCAGGACCTGAAGAGCTTCCTGGGACTGGCCTCCTACTACAGAAAGTTTGTGAAGGGGTTCTCCTGCATAGCTGCACCCCTGTTTCGTCTCCTACAAAAAGGGGAGACATTTGCATGGACAGAGGAATGTCATACAGCATTCACTCCACTACAGAGAGCCCTTGTGGAGGCCCTGGTTCTGTCCCCACTCTGTGACAGGAGAGACACGATGGCAAGTGGTGGTGCAAAAGGCCCCTGCGGGAGACAGTGCTCCAAGGGCCCCCAGACACGACCCAGAGCCCCCAACAAGCCCCTTCCGGTGACCTGGGTGTGTCGTCCAGGCCCTCACAACCTAAACTTGTCGCCCCTGCCCCTGCCCCTGCCCCTTCCCCTTCCCCTTCACCAGTCCACGAGCCGGCCTTTCCCCTCCTAACCTGGGTCGGACACAGCCACGGAGAAAACACAGACCCCGTGCCCATCAGAGAGATTGTGTGTACCAGCAGCTGCTTGTCTGTCTCTGTGCTGTCTGTGTATGTCCGTCGTGCTGCCATTATCAGTTATGAATTAGTTTTTGACTGCATCACAGAGCTGTATTTGAGACTTGTGAAACTTTTGTTTGTTTGTTTTTTTCCCATTAGATTCTGCATGAAGGCTGTGGTCGATGGCCAAGGCTTTCCCAGTGGTGTGGGGAATAGCAAAAATAAGGCGATGCAGAGAGCAGCTAGATGGGCCCTGAGTTGTTTGAATGAGAAGGAGAATGAGAACCCGATGGTAAGATTGTTCTTTATGAAATGGTATATGTTGAATTTTGTATTTGTGTTTTACCAGCATTTCTCATTGATTAATAATAATATTTATTTTGGTGTAACAGCTTTTACAGACAATGTGCTTTACAAGAGAAAATGTTAACAATAAAACTGAACTAGAAAAAGAACAACAACACTAGACAACACAAGGTGAGAGATAGGTCAGCTTGAGTAAAGCAGTAAAGAATAAATGGGTCTTCAGTGCTTTTTAAAAGCTTCAACAGAGGTGGCAGATCATTCCTCTGTGGTTTGGAGCACGGATCAACTTTTGTTTTCAAAAAAGAACAGAGGACAATCAGTAAGCCCTAGTGAGAAGTCCTAAGTGACCTACTAGTGATATGAAGATCAGCAATTATGCTGGTGCCTGACCCTGTAAAATGTTTGTTCACCCAAACATTGGCAGTAGTTACTAAAAAATATATATATATATTTGTTTTTTCTTTCAGACTGAAAATGCTGCAGAAAATTCTGCTGCAAAAGCTCATAAACATGTTCAAGTCAACCACAAGCTCAATGAATCTGGCCAGTTGAACAAGGTGCCGATAAGGGCTGTGGAGCCGACAAGACCGGGACCAAATAATGCTACTCAGTAAGTCTGCACACTATTCAGGTTGATTTGTAGTTGATTTGTCACCATTTAAAAATGCTTTACATAATGTTTGTGTGATATTAGATGCTGTAGCTTCGTGGTTGGTGATAAAGAGTACTCTGCTGCCACTGGAAAAACAAAGATGGAGGACAAGGAGGAAGCACCCATGCTTGCATTTCAAGACACAACTGGCAGTAGTGCAAAGGTAAGTATTAATACACACTGGTTTCTCCTGGCTTAACTGAAGTGCTAGAGAACAGCACAAATGGTTCTCCAGCAGGGTGCGTGTCATTCCCCATAATCTAACTTTGGTTTACCTTCACAACATGTGAAACATGTCTCTTCAGTACTGCTTAACATTTGACTGACACATTTTTTCATATTCCATCCAATTACTAAGGAAGAAAATCCTGTTGTGAAGCCCAAAAGAAGGTAAGTCACCTTAAGACCCGCTGTAAAGTGACAGCACATAATATTTCACAAAATGGCATTCCTACTGCTAATCATTTTTCATGTCTCGTTAGACTTGCTGTACTTTGGGAAGATCCAGTTGAAAGCAGCAGTGAGGTATTACCTGTTTGAGATTTGAATAAGTTTAATGATTTGAGTCATTTTTCCTACATTCAGTGCTCTGTATGATGATTTATTTTGGTCATTAAGGATGTAATGAATCCTGAAGGAGTGAACACAGGAACCCATCCCAGTGATAAGACCCAATCAGGATCAACCCAATCAGGAATCTCCAGGTATGGAAATTTAAAAAAAAAAAAAAAGTTTAAGCATGTGTTCTCTGTGGTTTTGTGTTTATTCATTTTAACAACTGATCTAAAGTAAGAGACATTTCTCGTTTCAGCAGGTTTACACAAGATTTTGACTCCATAGAGGGCCTCGGCAAAGGCGGCTTTGGTTGTGTTTTCAAAGCAAAACAAAAATTGACTGGGAAGAGTTTTGCTGTCAAGATTGTCCTCTGTAAAGAGTAAGTCATATATACTGTATAATGATGCTTTATGTTGTAATGCGTATGTTTTAAGTAAGTAATCCATCAGTGTTCTGTTTTCAGTTGAGTTCAGTTGAGTAAGTTACTTTTGTATCCGCAGGAACAGAAAAGCACTACGGGAGGTGGAGGCATTATCAGACCTCCATCACAGTAACATAGTTCGATACTACTCTTCTTGGATGGAGGACTCGGGATACCAATGGGACAGTGCATCTGACAGTTGCAGCCCTACACAGTAAGTCACTTCGTGTTACTAAAATTTGTACTTATCTGAGGCAAAAATTTCTTCATTTGTCTTTTCTTACCTTTCTAGGTCTTCTCTGGGCGATACCTCCATAAAGCACCTCTACATTCAGATGGAGCTGTGTGACACCAAAACACTTAGGGTGTGGATAGACGAGAAGAATGGTCAGGAAAAATCTCTGCAAGACTCCAAGAGAAGAGAAGAAAGTCTAACTATTGCTCAGCAAATAGTCAATGGAGTCGAGTACATTCACTCCAAAATGCTCATCCACAGAGACCTGAAGGTGAGACAAAGTGAATCGCATCATTTATTACATTACATCAGTCATGAAGCTACATGTTTGTTTATGTCTTTCCCACGGTTAGCCTGCCAATATCATGTTTGGGCAAGATGGAGACGTGAAGATTGGAGACTTTGGTCTGGTCACTGCTGAGAATGATGACAATGCTGAGAACCTGATTGAGAGGACGGTGTACAAAGGAACCCCATCTTACATGGCTCCAGAGCAAGTGAGATGCTTTATACTGCCATCCTTAAAGTCTTGTCTATTAACATTGGCAACATAGGGATTTGAATTGCTTTCATTTGTGGTCCGTACATTAGAAGGTTGGACACCTCGTTTTTTGCTATATTAGACTGTTTTAGGTTAATGTAATATAATGTGTGTGTTTCTACAAACAGAAAACATAACTAACTATTAGCATTAGTTACATTCAGTGACGTGATGAGTATAACTGCTTTAATATCTAGTGATTAGGACTAAACAAATACACTGCATTTTGTTAATATTGTGTCCTTGTTCTACAACAGAGGAGCCAGAATACTTACGATCGAAAAGTTGATATATTTGCCGTGGGGCTGATATACATCGAACTTCTTTGGACATTTCCCACTTGGCACGAAAAACAAATGGTGAGTTGGTCAGTTACAATCCAAAATTGAACTAAGTGTTTCATTAGCAGTTGATAACCTGCTCCGTTTGTTTGTTTTTGAAGTTTGAACAGTATCAGACACCGACATCAGATATCTTAAATTGACATAGGTTCAACATACCAGGCGTGTCCTGCCAGTTACTGTTTGTTTTTTTTGTCACTGCATGACTTTCAGCTTTGGAACGACATCAGAAAGCGGAAATTCCCGAAAGGCTTTTGGGACAACTTTACCAAGGAGGTACATCATTTGTACATTTTATCAATATACTTCCAATATGAATCAGTCAGTATGGTTTATATGCCCGTAAGTACCCAGGTTACTCAGAGAAACTGAGTTACCCAGGTAGAACATGATTATGTGCACTGCAGTTACCTGCTCATTGGAAATTTCTCCCCTTATACTTGGTCCTTACTTACCCTAAAGTTTTCATATGCACATGCATATTTGGAAAAGTGCATTAACTATGCACAGGACACAAAGTATTTGGGGAATATAGCAATCTTTCTCAATGCATTACAGATCTCAGTAGTTGTTCTTTTTTATGTTGCAGTTCTTCATCATAAAAACAATGCTGAGTGCAAAACCAGAAGACCGACCCGAAGCAAGTCAGCTCAAGGCAGAGTTGCAAAAGTGCATTCGTAAACTTACCCCTCAGGAAATCCTCCGCGGTGGCATCAACTCTGTCTGATTATTACCCTTGTAATTATCAGTAATTATTACCCTTGTAATAATCAGTGAGCCGGCTCAAATTTAGGCATAAAAAGGTGATTTCAGTTTGAAATTCCGCATTCCTGTTCAAAATGGTAAAACATTGTGAGCTCACTGAAAATGAAAGAGTCAGTGTTAAAGTTTTGAATCATGTCTGTCTGTAAAGTGAAGCACTGTCCAGTCAACTTCACTGAATTTGGCTGAATCTGAGCCAACAGTAAGTCCCTGTACACTTCAGAGTCCATCCAGCTGCTACTGTCTTCTCTCACATCACCAATAGACACTAGTGACTCAGTGCTATTGTAAACCATGCATGCCATGCCACGCCACGCCACACACTGCCTGGTGATTTCTGGGGGTGGGAGGGATTTGTCATTTTTAGTGTTTGAGTGTTAAAATTGATTTAAGTATGTTTCTGATATCATGTCAAGTTACAGTACTTAACTAATTTATTTGACCGCCAGCTAATGTAATGTTTATGCCACAGCTGCCTTAAATTAGCATTGGTAACTGCCAAAATAATTTTTTATGTTTCTGTAATGGTTAATACACCATGATGTAGACGCTCTATAGCCAAAATTATATTTTTAATGTTAAAATATAATTATTATGGATATCAAATTTACGGTTTTACAAAAAAGTGAAATTAAGTGAGATTAAGATTCTTAAGATGTCAAAAAAAAAAAATTGAAATTGAGAGCTCGCTGAAAATTAAGGAGTCCACATTAAAGCATGTCATGATGCTGGATGGTCTCTGACAGGTGGTCATATATATGTTAAGTACTGTATATCCAGTGTGTCTGATTTTCATTTTTTTTTGTAAATAAAGTATTTGCAATAAGGTTTTTTTTGTAAATAAAGTATTTGCACATTTGCAAGTTTTTTTGGTGTACTTTTATGCAAATCCTCATTAGGAATAGGAGGCTATCTCAGCTGACTTGAGGCAAGAGGTAGGGTACAAGTCTTGAGTTCATCACAGGGCACAGAGACAAGCATTCACACTCATGCCTGCTATTAAGGGAATGTCTTTGGACTGTGGAGGAGAGAACACACAGACACAAGAACATCCAAACTCCACACAAAGTTTGAACCAGGAACCTTGCTGTGAGGCGACAGTGCCCTCATGCAAATGTCTAATTTCTTTTATTGATTTTAATTCACATGGCATTTAAATACAAGTATAATAACTTATATATAATAATACAGCTTTCACAGTATTTGCATGCTTTATGTTGTATGTCACATTTAGCCTACTGCAGTGCATTTGCAGCATTTATGTTCACTTAAATGT
This sequence comes from Protonibea diacanthus, assembly GCA_028641955.1. Taxonomy (NCBI): domain Eukaryota; kingdom Metazoa; phylum Chordata; class Actinopteri; family Sciaenidae; genus Protonibea; species Protonibea diacanthus. The sequence continues at coordinate 17,115,925 of CM053989.1, forward strand.
GTAAAGATACATTTACATATATACACATATACATCATACTTGTAACTGACAGGTTATGACAATACAGCAGTAATATACTATTTCAAGCTCACCAAATTCATATCAAAGATGGTTTGTTTTGTTTAAAAAAAAAAAGCTGTTGTGTTGTAAAATGTACGAACATCTGCTTGATAACTGCACATATGCAAAACTCTGAGAAACTCTTGAGACTGCGTTATTGGCTATTGTTTCCCATGATCAAGATATCTATACATTATACAGTTAAATACACCACATGAGGGCAGTCTTGCCCTTCATCATGTACTTAACATCCCAGGATTTCCTTTGATGACAAGAGCAACAAAGACAACACTATAAGAAGTAGGATTAAACATACAGTGTGTTTTGGGATGAGTGAAGCAACAAAAGCAATTACCAATGCCCAAAATGTGCATAACGGTTCAGGAGTCTGAGATAATGTAAAACAACAGTGTGCGTGCAGACCTCATTGTTGTTGTCTTTTGTAATGTGACCTGTAGGGGGAGCTGTGGCTCTGTGTAGCTCAGGCTGTTCAGAGTGTGTCTGCAGACTCCAGGCTCCCTCAGCCTGTGGGCGAGAGGTTTATTCACAGTGAGAGGGCCAAAACCGAGGGAGCTGTGTGACATTTAATCATGCCTCTAGCGCACGGTTGATGATTAGCATCTCCGTGGAAAACAACAGTAACAAGTGCCAAATGCAGGATCCCACACAGTCACCTGGCCGTGGTGCACAGAGTCACTTAGGCCCCTGGTAATCAGCACAAATCAGCTCCTGCAGCTCAGCGTGTTAACTCAACAATCTCAACTGTAAAGCTCAAATTTAGCTCAGTGCCCGTGGATAGAAGCCATACTGTTGGATCGACTGCTGGCAGATTGAATTACTTGGTGGTAGCTTCTGTCACGGCCCTCTCCCATAGACCCACTGTACAAATGTGGTGGTGACAGAAGCTGTAAGGAGGGAAAAAGCTACTGAAATAAGGTAGTTCTATCCAGGATCACCTTATCCTCCCTCTAGAGAGCACAGGATATTTTGAACCTTGCGCACTAATAGTCGCCTCAGATCTCTGGAGGTTTGTGAGAGTCTCCACTCCAGAGGGTCCCTCTGAACTCACTATTTAATTTGAGTTTCTTTGTTGACTCAAAAGTTGCATTAATTGATTTCTTGGCCATTTAGGGGCAGAACAATCAACTGAAAACAGAACACTGATGGATTATCACATTAAGATAATCTAATCTAAAAGTTGCTTATTTAGCAATCACGTTGTAGCATTAGCATGGATCCCGAGCCATTTTTGTGTCTATATGATGAATGTCGATCCAATATTTCCAATATTTTTGGCCTCTTCAGCTGATAAATGCTCTACTGTGTTCACTAGCTACTGTTTTTTTCTAGCTGTTTTGCAGGTAGCACCAAATAGCTACCTGCCATTTGGTGCTGTGATGCTACAGTAGTTGGTTTATCACAGCTGATGAGAGCGGTGAGAATAAACTGAAACAGTTGCATGCTGTAGAACAGCTGCAACACTTTTCACAGCACATGTAGTCATTTTGATCTGTTTTTAATATAAAAATATTGATTAATGCAGCTGTAAGCCAGTGGGATGAGAACACTAAAATCGTAAAACTTTTTGTCAGTTTCAGCCAATTGAGGCATTTTTTCCCAAGATAAATAAACTGTGTCCGGTTTTGTTGCTATATTTATGTGACAGTCTAAATTTATTGTGATTAAATATTTCTTCACTTCCCCGATGACACCAGCAACAGCTAGCTGAACTTTCCTTTTTTTTTTTACTTGAAGATGTCATTTAGATATGAACTGCATGAGAAAACTTTGAATTATTCTTCCCCTGACATTTACACCGCAAAACAATGTACTTTCTCTCATTTTAGAAGATAAGAAACCTGGTATGCTTCCAATCTTCCACAGCTGTTGCGCTTGTGTGAACAGGGTTATTGGATGTATTGAGGTCACTTCCTCTGAGAGCAGTGTGGGCACTGAAGCAGCGCTCCAGTCGGTGGCTTGGACCATGTAGTCAGGGGTAAAATGGACTCACCAGTCAGGAGCACAGCAGCAGATTGTCTCCCCAAAGTCCCAGGGGTTGGAGCAAACGATTACTCTGTGCGCAGCCTCGTTGCAGAAACAGAAACCAGAGTTTGTTCTGCTCTGTGTGTTTTAAGAATCAGCCTTGCTGCAAAGACAAAACTATCGCCCACCAGCAGACATCAAAATGACACTTGAGGATCCACGTGAGTTGTCAGATTGTGTTGCCGTCTTCCCTGCCTGTACATATATTATAGAAGTTTCTTTTGTTATAGCCCACTTAACCTCTGGTGAACTGCAGTTAACTGGAGCATGAACACATGCTGTGCCTCGCCACAGGCCCCACTTGGCTTTTTTTACTGTGGACTTTCCACCTCTCCAGAACCACATCCTGCCACTGTCCACTCCACTTAAGACACACTGCCAGTGTTGTTTAAAGGGCCATACCAGTGATTTTGTGTGTTTTAACTTACTTGACTACAATTCATGGAAACTTTACCAACCATTTCACAGTTTCAGATCTAAAAAATAAAGCTTTCCCAGGAGGGCCTCACAGGACCTCACAAAGATAACTGTCTATGCTGCATAATCAGTATTTTTAAATTAACAATGGATCATATTGACTTGAAAGGAGTGACACAACTTTGCACTTTTCTTCTCTTTCTGCAGCATCTTTCGGTTCATTGTTTTGGTTTTCTTGCCTGCGACATAGCTGCTTCAGTTCATGAGTTGTAGCGAGCGGGTTAAAAAATACAAAACTTTAAACACTACAACTCATAGAAGCACTGTAAGCACTGTGGTAATGAGGCTTCAGAGTGTTTGTGAGTTCTACAATTAGGAAAATCCAAGACATTATGAGTAACTAAATGAGCACTTTTAGACTCAAAATGCTACTAAAATGGATTCAGTGTGTAAAAAGGTAATTAGAGGAACTGTACACCTGGTTCAAAGTTCCATCCCTTTATGGTGCTTGATAGATCAGATCAAATTCAGTGAATTTCCGACATCCTTGTATGTCTGGACTCGAAAAAGTATTTCCCCGCCAAAATAGTATTCCTGGTTGTGCAGAGAATGTTTTGATACAGGCTTTGGGAAATAAAATAGCTGAATAAATAAAATATGACACATTCAAATACATTCTTAAGACTTGATATATGGATTTTAGTTTGAAATTTGAATGGGGATGGTGTGTTGTGAGACTTGGCCTCCTGACCTTAGTATTGCTAAAATCCTGGCTGATGAAATTTACATTTACAACAGATATTTTCAATTCTTTCTGCTTAAATCCTGTGAATTAACTGAGTGATTATTTCTATACAAGTGTTGAATACCGCTATAATGCAAAACTTACTGGTCTCCAAACATGAGAGAGATTATTATTTAGTCTATGCTTACTCAACTGCTGCTCACTCTGGGCCGACGCCAGGATGTTAACCAGCTGTGGATTTGATGTTGAAGTATTATGACAACAGTCTGCAGATAGGATTAATAAAATGCTAGGTGGATGTCAGGCACAGATTCAGAGAATTAAAAAAAAAGCTTGGATTTATTTCACATTGTGCGCTTCACAGACTACATCAGGTTAAAGTACAAGAGGATCTTTCACCAGATATAGTTTGCAGTGTTTTTCTTTCCCCTGGAGATTACACTGAATATAGGACAAAAAGTTCTGCTGTCATTTTTCCTTCCAAGCCGTTACAATAAAGCTCGACCTGAGTATACGTGAGCTCCTTTGTGTTCACTCACATCCACCTGATTCAGCTCCAGTCAGCAGAGGAGATCACATCCTCTTCACAACACCTACAGTACATCCATCCTCCCCCAAGCTCATGTACTCTGGTTACATAAAACTCATTTCATGTGAGAACTCCCAATTGGTCGACATTAAATGCACTGTAAATCAGAGACAACAGACTTGGCAAACTTTGCTCCACACCAGCCAAATATTCCCTCATATATTACAATATTCATTCTCATTTCTCGTGTTTACTCCTCAAAAGTACCACCCCATTGTCTCCTGAGAGTAGGCCTCTCAGATAGAAGAAATAATATTTTCACATCTCTGCTAAGCTGTTGTTGTTTATCACTGCTGAGTAGACTGTGGCAGCCGTTGCCTCTCTGCCTTTTTCTTCTCACACTCCTGTCCTGGTATGTTTTGTCAATCTAATTTATGTGAACAAACTCTAACACATCTCCTCTAATGTAATCTTCATGAAACCATGGAAGATGCACTATTTGATGCAGAAATCTGTAACATAAAATGAAGCACTCCCACAAAATATATAGCTGTTACGAATGAGATTATGCTCACGTTTGATAAAATGTAATTTGAATGAAGCTTTTTAGTCATTGTTCCATAATCTCAATAAATGTTTGCATCAGGAGATTTCTGGTGGAGTTTATGTAAACCGTGGCACATAGGGTGGATACACATGGATAAAAGCGTACTACGTTTCTGAGAGTGCATTCACTTTTCTTGGCTTGCTCTGTGTGGCAGCTGAAAGAGCTGTCAGAACAACTTGACTTACGCTGCCTTGTGTCACTTTGTGTGGGTTAGTAATTTACTACAAATGATACTGCATTCTCTTTGTTGACAGCCTGCCAACGCTGTTAATTGGCAAAGCCAGAAAAGTTATTTTTCAACTTCTTGCTCCCCTCAAATCCCCGACTGCCACACCACACAGCTTTAAAAGGTCAAGGGCACAACAGCAGACTCACCTGGTAAATCTTTAATAAGTCAAAGAGTCAGCCCCATCTGGAGTTTAGACGTTCATAGCACAGCAGCAGGGGGAGGCGGCAGTGTGTCAGGAGGATCCTCTGAAAGCTTCTGCAGCCCAGTTATTCCTGTTTTCTTTTGCAGAAATGACACCTTCTGACAGCCCAGCTGTTGTGCCGATTTCATGCCCACAGGAAAGAAGTGTGTGAGGTGATGCAATCATGATGTAAGTGTGGATTTCTCAGAAGGAATACGGAAAGAAAAAAGAAAAAGAAAGCGACAAAAAACATCGCACTTAAACAGGTACCACGGTGCTCTGTGGGGGGAAAAAAATCTAAATGGCGCACTCGGTGTCAGAGTTTGTGTCTTTATCTGTGACAGGTGTGAGAGTTGAAGGTTACAATATGTACCCACTGCAACCGCCCACACTAATGTTGTTTACTGCGAGACGGATCCTTCCGGATCAAGGACAGAGACATCTGAGCATCCTTAATGCTGTCATAAATATATCACAACCGTGGTAAATACGAGGCAACAGGCAGTTCTCTAAAAGACTGTGAAGTAACAATTTTATTTGCTTTTAAATGATTCAGAAAGGTGGTGTCTACTTCTACACCTGTACCTGCAGACTGAAGCCATGAGATAGGATTCATGCGCCATGCCTGTTAAAGGCTCCATAGTCAAGCGTTTATAGTCTAGAAATTAGAATACTCAACACTGGCATGTTCACGCAAGGTGACTTCATTGCATAATTTAAATAATAAGTGAGAGTAAATTCAGGTAGTGTGATGGCAGTGGTGATTACCTGAGCACAAAGCACTCTGGTTGCAGAAAAATAAGACAGAAAAAGGCAAGCTCATCAAACTGGCAGATGAATTGAAAGATAGAGTGAATGGACAGGAATGAATTACTTTTGTAATGTTTGCGGATTCATGGTTGCCTCTTCCTCTTTGTGTCAGTAGTAATTACACAGACACCTATGGGAGAGGCAGGGAGGGAGATGAAAGAGGCTGTGAAACCAGGACATGAACAAAGCCAGAAACAGAAACAGGGGGCCAACGCTTGAACACCAAGCCATGACAGACAGCCTTTGGGGCTGTTTTATTCAGCTGCCAGGAGCTTTTTAGGATTCGTTTTATCTGCTCAGCCTTCCCACCCACCCACACGCCCACCCCTCTGGATGGTGCCCCAGATGATTTGTGTCCAGTTTGGCTTCACTCGAGCCAACACAGCCTGGAAAAGCAGACGCACTCTGCCTCCTTCTCTGCAATCAGCCCGCCTGTCTTGTGTTTGAGAGCTGTTAAACCTCTTTTCTGCCTGAGTGGGTTTGTTTGCATTTAAGCAAAAGGTCACTTCAGGTTGTATGTTTCAAAGATGAATTTAGAGCATATTTTACTAGATCACACTAGAACACTTTGATCTTTTTATCTGGATTTTGCTTTTCCTGGAGGGTGACTCACAACATGATTGGTAAGAGCAGCAAATCAAGTCTTTAAACATGTTAAGCATATCATAGTGTATGAATGAAAGAGCCCACCACATTATATGGAGGATGTGAAACCACCAGTAAATTCCATCATTCAGTCAAGTACTTTTCCTCTTTTGCCATTTCAGTCTTTTTAATCCATAACTTCTAAATTCATTCCTTCTATCTTTTGAATATTTCTTAGAAATTTCACGCAAAACCAACTGTGAGTAATTTCACTTAAATGTCCAATTTGTAGGATTTAGTTGCATATCGCAGATTGCAACTGTCCGGCTCCCTCTGTAAATATAAATTGCTTCTAAGTTAACTAAAACACAACATAAATTGGATATTATATTCAATTTTGTCCCACATACTGCTGGATGGAAAGTCAGGGGATCGCTGAAGTCATTGGGATTCATCCTCTGGTAACCACAAATGCGTGTATAAAATTTCAAGGCAATTCATTTCATAGTTGTGTTGGTCCAGTCTTGTCTTGCATGAACATGAGCACAACATACATGTAATGTAATTCATAACAAGGGTTGGGGAGTTGAGATTGATTGTAGTTGCTTTCATAGAAGAAGCTGCTCTACATACATGTATTGATCCTTATTGGAGAGAAGCCTATTCTGTCTGGTGCCTTCAAAAGAAATCAATACCAGTCAAAGCCAGTGAATCTTTTGTAAGGAAAGATTCAGTGTGTCAGCAGGTAACAAAGGAGCAGGCAGAGCCTGATTAGAAACTGGATTGCTTGTTTTCATTACTTACATCACTTAGTCAGTGATGGGAGAAGTATTCAAATCTTTAGAGCAGCAATACTATAGTGTAGAAACACTCTGTGACAAGCCATACATTAAAATACAGTACCAAAAGTACTAGTGCAGAATGTCCCACTGAGAATACTGTATATTACTAATATTACTGTATGTATTGATTATAATCATCAACCCTAACCCATTTGTTGATTGTTTTGTATTATTAATCTGAATCTAAATAACTTGTTGAGTAGAAGCATAAAGTAACGAAGGAATGAAAATGAAAATACTATAGATTTGTACAGTCCTTGAGTAAATGTCCTCAATAACCTTCCAACACTGTTCTTATTGTATTGTCAGTGTGTGATTCAGTTCACTCATTTTGCTCCAGACATTTCAGCATTTTCATAGACGATTTAATGAATATTTGGTTGTTTTCAAAGCATGTATTCCTGGAGACACAGTACAATCTAATTTCTGATGTATATGAAACTCCCCGTGAACTGTATATAACCTGATCAGATGTCCTTTAAAAGCCCCTTAAGGGATAAACACTGTCGAATCAAATTCAACGCACGACACATCTGGGTTCTCAGAAATCCTTTTAGGGATGGTTGAGAGTCCCCATTGCTGGCACGTGGCTCCTGTGTTCTTCATCAGACCCAAATTTGTGGCATTACACTCAGAGAGCCATCTCTTAAATGGATTTCTCGTTGTGTGCGAAGCCTCATAGGGGAATCGGTGCACCATGTGGCCATCTGTCTTCGTACTTCCAGCCTCATGAGCCACTTTCTCAGAAATCAACACCCTGTGGTCTGACTCACCCTCGCCATCCTGTTGTCTGCATTTATTTATTTATTTTCCATCAAGGTCTAAGCACTATGAAGTGTTTTTTTTTCCCTCTATGAGCGCATGCTGTGCTCTGTCATTAGAGGCATGTCATTCTGCAGAGAACATTACAGATAAAACCACCCCTAAGAGCTTTTTCCCTGCTGCACATTATCTCCACTGAAGGATGTACAGCAACATGAGTGGGAAATGTATGTGTCCTTTCTCACACACTGTAGTCAATGATAACATATTGATGACTGACACCTCTTTCTTTATAATATTCCAAGGGCCAGTATATCTGTACCTTGTTTTAGCACTTTCGCTCAACATCTTCTTTATGACAGCACTGTGCATGGGGCATTGTTCATTGAGGTTGGCAGAATTGATTTTCATTTTAGGACATGCAGATATTTACTTTGTTGCTGAGAAGCAGATGAGATTTTAATTTTAGAAACTTTATTGATCACGTTGAATGTGAAATCACTTCTCCGTATTTAACCCACTTGACTTGACTTGACGGTTGCCAATATTCATGGTTCAGTTTCAGTTTCAGAGGCCTTTGTAACATGTCACTCCCCCGCACCCCTGCACAACTCTCTCCAAACTATACCATAACCATCATATTCATAGTTATATATCCATATTCATTGCTCCATCTGTCACTTTTTCCCTTTCTTTAGTAAGACAGTTGGATTAGTGCTAGAGATAGAGGTGGATTTCATCCCATGTTTTAATCCCCAATCACGAATAAATATTAATACTGATATTATAATATTATCACTCCATCAGTGACTCTTTCTCTGCACCTGGCCCTGTTTCACTCCCATCTGCCGGCTGTCTGAGAGGACAATGACTGGCCTCACAAGCCACTGAAGTCACTGGCCAAATTGGCCAACTCCATTTGGAGCTTCAGACCAAGTTGGCCTCCCTGTGGAGTGGCACTTGGATATTTGGTCTGCCCACTGTTCTGCTGCTAATTGTGTGGCAGCAAAGGCCGCTCTGGCAAATGAGTCCCTCCATCACTCTCATTGTGTTTTTCTTGTTTTGCCGGTGACAGCGCCAGCCTGGTGGGACCAAGCCAGGGCACGGGAAAGCATATTTAAACTGCATGACTTCTGCTACTCTTTATTATTTTTTTTGGTTGGCTTGGTTATATGATACATTTAGCATTCAGTATATTCATTTAGAAACATGTTCAGTTAAGTACACCACAGTAATTATATTACATAAACATAATATTGTGAATCATTTTCAGTCTGTAGAAACACCTGGATTTGCCTCTGGTTGCTTTAAGTTCACAGACTCTTTGACCGATGACACTGGCTCCTCCAGGGGGCACTGTTGTATCAGGCTGCATCCCACTGTAAGAGCTAAAGGAACAAGGGAGGTAGCATGGTTGTCTGCCACCCTATCTGTGTTTGTGTTCTCACTTTGTAAGACAATGGCACTATATTCTTATACAATCTAACTTCCACCTGGAGAAAGAGACGGATCGCATGGCACTTTGCTTCCTGCAGTAAATTAAAACAGAATCCCATTATAGAAAAGCAGATAACACTCCCACAATTCAATACCACCATTGTATGACCAAAACAGGAAATATAGAACATGTTGACTGCAGGATATATATCATGTCATTGGTATAATTGAACAGTTCTCGGTAAGTTCGTTAATCGATACCATGCGTGATTCTGAATGATAGTCGCTCTGCTAATAGAAGTGATGAACTCATTTGAATTATGGCATAATTACTGGAGGAATGTTGATCCCTGCGAGAACAATGGGTCTGATCCTTGGTCTGGGAACATAGCAGTTTTATAAGCATATGTTATTAGTTAGAGGTTACATATGTTGTCTATGTTTTAGAAACAGAGCTCGAAGCTTTCAGATAATGTCTAATGTGCTGTATAATTTCCTCGACCTCGCCCCGACTATTTTATTGCATCGTTCTCCTCAAAATCTTTGATTGACCTGCCCCTCACATCTCACCCCCACTATTTTCACTCCCAGTTAAACCCATTCGCTCCTCAGGTATTTGAATATGGATACCATCTTTCACTGTGTTATTGGCCTCCTTCTCCCCTCCCGTCCTTCATTACAAATGATCTCTCAGCGCTAATGAGTACATGTCTAAAAATACCCTCCTTGTCCAGAGATCTAGATGTGTTGTGGTGCGTATTGGGCTTTAACAGATGTTAATGGTTATGGAACATCAGAGTGGTGTAATGAATAGAGGCACAGCTACTCAGACTTCATTTAGAAAGAATATTTTAATATTCAACATGCATCCGCACCCACCCACGGAAATTCTGCAGTCACGGATTGAGCTTAGACGCCCCCTGCACCCCTTCTGGCTACCTTTTTAACATACCGGTGGTGTTCTCAGTTGCCATGGTAACACCACATGACCTTTCCTGAGAGGTCAAGCTCATGACAGTGTGTTGCTCGAAAAAAATTCATTCCAGCTCTCCACCCATTGGTGGTCTTTGCAGTTGGAAATGTTCTCCGGTTTGACAGATGAGGGAAATGTTCCAACTGGACTTGTCTCAGAGTGAAAGAAAACGTAAGGTGATGGATGGAGCCATCACCACCCTTGTCTAATTAACTGACAGGGTCCCCTCGTTGCCCACATGAAGCTCCAATGACTCAATTCATGGAGAAATGTGTGGGCATGGCGATATTTGCTTTTGCCAACCTTCTCCACAGGAGTCAAAAAGAAGCATACTTGAGTCAAGTTTATCTGAACTTGAGACAGATCAGCAGTTGATACTTGAGGTGACAACCCAGACAACACATCAAACCAGTACTGTAGATACTGTAGATAACCAATATTTATTGGTTTATTTCTGTACCTCTACTTGTGGATTCATTTGTTTGCATAACAGATGTTAGGAGCTCAAGTCATTCAACTTGAAATTCTTATTAATTAAAGAAATTAGCTTTTGTGTATTTCCCAGTTGAAGAGTTTTTCTCCTCTGTGATTGGTGTTAGCTTAATTTGTGGTTACGATTAGGCAGCTCATGCTAGTCACCACAGAGGACGACATTTTTGGAAAAGCTTCAAATGTGTGCGTGCGGAGCATGGAGGAGAATTTGCAGGTATCCTGGATCGCAGTAACACCAATGAACCCATTGCTAATCTGGTTCCAGGAATCTGAATTTTGCACTGAAATCAGTTGATTCAGTTACAGTCGATCTGGAGTTATGCCCATTGTCATTTGACTAAAGATTTGACCAATGGAAGCTTTGTAGTTATGTGCCACAAGTAGGGATGCGCAATCTCCAAAAGGATAGAGTCCTTTTAGTCCCAAGACACCAGACACCTGCTGTGGACAAACTCGTCATGCCTTTGTCTGATTCAGACTTGGTTGATGAGTCTCTAGACTTTCCACAGTCAGACAGCAATAATGCCACTTCACAAACCTAGATATTAAACAGTGATGCATAATGACTGTGTGGCCACATGGAGAGGAACTCTCTGGATGATTTCATCAGGCCCATGAGTTCATTATGACCAGATCAGAAGTGCCAGCCCAGCAAAATGTTTGCAGCATGAGAGTCAGCTGTAAGCGGGACCCCACACCCTTTCCTCCCTCCGTGAGAAACCGAGGGGAGACGTGGAGAGCAGACCTCCCCCTGTTCCTGCCCAAGGGTTCGAGTTTAATTCAGACAAGATGTTGGATGTTCAACAGCCTCCTTTTCTCATTTGCGGCACAGATCTAGATGAAAAGGTGGCGAGCGGCAGGAGCAGACCTCTCTGGAGGGGTTTCATTAGATATTACAATCTAAGCTTCCTCCAAGGCCAGGGTCAAAGATGGCTCCTATTTGCACCTTATTTCATGGCCAGGAAGATAATCGACCCACGCAGAGTCCATCTGGTTCACATGGAGGTCTTGTGTAGGAATGGCCTTTGTAGCACGCAATGCAGCACAGCTCGTACAGCCCCTTGACGAGAGGCAAATAAGGACTGTGAGAAAGGAAATAAAAAATATAGAAATTAAATTCACTTTTTTTTCTAATCGCGTGAAATCAGAACTTCATTTCTGTCCTTAGTAGGTTCAAGTTTGCAGACTGCAACATGTGACAATCTCATGAGTTTCCAGGCCCCAGCTATCAGTGAGTCTGTTGTCTTTGTACAGTCTTGCTGAGCGTGATAATGCCAGTGTAACCTCCCCTTCAGTCCTCATGGTCTGCTTTGTGTCCTTCACAGGCGGTAATCAGATACAGTGGACTGATTGTGGAACAAACGACCCGGGGCAGTCCAGCTGCACAGGAGTACGGTTTCAACCCTTAAATGATGATGTCACCGCTCCCATGTGACAGGGCTCAGTTTCACTGTCAGATCAATTATTCACAGCGTTTAATTGGATCAGCTGAATCCAGATCGCTCGAGGGATCCATTTCCAGTAACAGCAGCTGCAAATAAACCCTGAGCCAGCACACAAGACATAAGGCTCCAGATCAATATCCGCAGACTGTAGCACACCTCACTGACTTTATAAAAAAATACCCAAATGACATGCAAGTTTGCTTCATTTAGAGGACACGATCCATGTGTTCAACTAAACATTTTCCCCCTTTTTTTTAGATATATCATGGCTGATCCACACTGTAACATAAGAGCAAGAGTGGAGGTGATGACCTGAGAGCATTGAATGAAGGCCAGTCTGTGATGATGCTGCATTCATTAATCACACAGTCGTGTACAGTGGCGTTCACAGCCTCTTAGTCATCAGATATTCCCCTGGCCTCTGCTCTGCTCCCGCCTCCAACTCATTACAGGCTTCCCAGTCAAAGGTGGCCATTGTGCAGGTGGGGAGGGGGGGTCAGAGCTGACCAAGACAGACCTACTCCCCCCCATTAGAACTGGGTTTCAGGATATAGAGTATTGGGTAGAGAGCCTTCCTTTCACAAGACAGGGATCAAAACACAAGGCCTACATCTCTGTGGGAAAGGAGAAAGAGCAGCCCATTTATCTTCAGTCTTCTGATGGTAATCACACATGTGTCACAAATCTCGGGAAAGTTGCTTTTCCAATTAAACACAGTCATCTCTATTTTCACATTAAACCCACAGTGTTTATCTTGTCTTTTTTCAAATGTTCACCAAGGATACGCACCTTGCAAACTAATTATTTAGCATTTGTTCCATTTGTCTTAAACCTGATTCATTCAATAAATATTCTTGAATAGAAGCAATTAATCTGTTAAGTAATCCAATTCATATACCAGTGAATGATCCTTCTAGTCACTGAAGGCCTTAAGTTGCTGATTGAAAAGATTTATAAGGCCCCAGGTACCCATGATCATGAAATGACCCTGAAGGCAATGAATGCATCTCTTTCATTTCCTCCATGTATACAGTCTTATGCCATCTATAGAGGCAGAACTCACAAAGTCCTGAGTGTCTTTTGGTTGGTCTTCAGACATGTTCTTGGAGAAGACATGTTCTTCATTCATGTCATGGCCTGGAGAACATTACCTTCTTTGACTGTCATCGACTCGCCATGAACTCACACCTCACTGCCAAGCCTCAGGCGTCCACAGAAGAAGACTTATTGCACTCATTGACCTTTAAAACATGAGCAACACATTTTTGAAGCAAACCTCACTGTTTTTAAGTAAACATCTTTATAATTACAAATGTATGGGTTTGGTGTTTCCTTTAAACGTTAGTGTTCGCATGTGATTAAAAGCCAATGGGATTTCTGCATGAATCAGAACGAGTGTGCTGATTAATGTTTCCAAGAGTCCAATTCTATTAATCACATGTGCTGAGAAGGTGAGCACTGCCTTAGTATATACAACCAGGAACTGCTGGTTGGGGCGCAATGACCTTGTGACTAGTGACCTTTCCTGTGTTTCTCTTCAACCTGAGAGGACATGCTGGGGAGACTGAGCTAATCAGCTTTGTTCACCACTCAACTGCAGCTCTAATAAGCCAAATGATCTGGATATGGATTGATCTGGTGTTCAGGCTGGAACCAGGTCTAGGTTAGCAGGTTGCATGTGTAAATGGTGAGGGGAGATGGGTTTGGTCATTTGGGAGTGGGATTCGTCATTTAACAACCAGGGCTTTCCTTCAAATTTGTATTTGGGTTATTTTTAGGGAGCAAAGCATGTAGTCTTCTGTGGGGAATAGCTTAGCTTTAATCTTAGCAAGCTCAGAACATGAAAACATGGGCTCAATAGGCCCTATAAAAGCTTAACATAACACACTGGGCCTTTAAATATTAGGTCTGGGTTGTACCTGTCTATCCGCATGCAACTGAGGACAGCCAAGTGATAAACAGCTCATAGTATATGGCTTTCACATTACTGAAGATGCTGAGGGTGGTAGGCGTGGGACAGTTTACATATTCACTATGTATATATGATGAAAGGGGCATTATGTTACGTCAGCAGAGACACCCCTTTGGGATTTATTGGCTGGCTCTGCAATAATAAAGCGCCATCTGAAATGCTGCATTCATCAGAAGCTGCTGTTCATTCATGTTATGAAATATGTGATTCAATTTTGCGCCTGACTGGTCACACTATGCAGTATAATGTTTAGTAAGTCATAAGGGACATCATATATGAAATGGCGGACTTGTGCTGATGTTGTAACACTGTAGGGTGAACATTTTCTGGGTTTCTTGGCTGTGACAAACAGTTACTCTTCCCAAATCTGTTTCTTGCTTCAGGAGAAGAGGCTTCTGATCTGATGTAATCAAAATTATAACAACAAGACATATAAAAACATTAATAAATAATACTTAATTGCCCCAGCCTCACAGAGATGCTAGCATTGCTGAAAAAGTAAAAGTAGAGGCCACACTGAAAAAAATGTGTTGAGGAAGTTGGTGAAATCATGGTGAAATCATGTCTAATGTTAAACAGAATGTGTTGTCTATTTTTAAACACTTACATGAACATTTTCCTTTATGCCCATAGCCTTGACAAGTCTATTTCAAAGCACCCTGCTCTGGGACAGCGCTGCTGTCAGTGCGATACACAAATCATTGGAGGATCTTCCAAAAAGAGAATGACTAAGAGACTGATTGGTCAGGGAAATGAGTTTCCTCTGAAAACCATCTCAGTGGAGCCAAACCTTGTTTACTCATGTCTGTGCTCACCTCTCCTGACCAGCATTCAGAGGGAAGATGATTGCTAGCTCATATGCTGTAACTCAGTCATCATCATACCTCTGATGTTAACAGCACTTCCTCAGAAGAAAAACCCCTCCAGTCTTTCGTAACAAACATGACCTGACAGGAGTAAAGGCTAAGATAAGAGAGCTAGGGTAGTCAGAGCTGACACTGGGTTAAATACATTGGCAGAAGTGAATTAGGGCAAAAAGGGAGCTCAAATGGAACAGACAAGCCTCGGTTTCTCCCGGGCGATTATGAAACTAGCCCTTACAGAGAAATGATTCTCCATTCTGATGTTTTCATGAGACATTTCTATTTCTGGACTATCCTCCCCCCCACGCATGCTAACCAAACACACAAACATCAGAACATACTCAGCACATTGGACATCACTCTGAGCGTTATTGTGGATGGCAGATACAGTCAGCCAAACATGCAAAGAGTGCATAAGAGTGGATTAAGGGGACATGCACTCTAACACATGAACATGCATGCATGCACAAAGTGAAAGTACAAAACAGTGGAGGCTCTTTCTGAATCAGTGAGATTGAGAGAAGATGTTTTTTTCTTGCAAAAGCAGATGTCCTTTATAATTTGTATATTCATTGTGTGAACTCCCTGGCACACAGTACAGTCCTTTTCCTGGTGTTCACATGAAAGACTGTAATCAGGGTTGGGTAACATTTGAATTGCGTAATTCTTCTTTGTTTTCTCTGGGAGCGATGTGGAAACTGTACTGAACAAAAAGTCATACAACAGCTATGTCTAATTTCCTCTCCCATCTCCCACAAAGCACAACAAATCCCTCTCTCTCTCACACACACACACACACACACACACACACACACACACACACACACACACACACTCTCTCTCTCTCTCTTTTGGCCCTGTGGCAACAAATACTTCATGTTCGCCTTCCCTTACATAGTGAGATCATCAGTCCGTGTGTGTACGTGTTGCAAATATTCTCAGCTCCCCCAGCCAAGTCTGCCCTGCCCCCGTCAGACAGCAAAATGCTTGCATGTGTAATTTTTGGCCCGGAGGGTTGACGAACGAAAAGTAACAGTTGGTGTGCATGTGTGCGCCGTCTACTTGTGCCAACATGTTTTCTGTTTCTCTTATTTGTAGATGTGTGTGAGCCTGTGATGCTTTGTGTTTCTGGATGGCGAATCTCCGAGTGCTCTTTAGCCACCGCCTCTGAGGGGCAGAGGTCACGGCGCATATTGTCCCAATATGGAAACCGCTCTTCCAGCTCTACAACACAAAGGCTGGCCACACTGAGCTCTTTGTCCTGACTGCCAAAGAACCAAGTCAGGTCAACAACACTGCCTCTGAACCAATTAACAAAGGATTTTCTTTTGTGTCCAAAATACACACATATAAGTACACATTCTACACAGGCTGCAGTAAAAACATACAGAAATACCTCTGAATCTTTCACTCTTTTGTCTGTCTTTAATCGTTAGAATAGCATTAGAAATAGTTGGCTCAGTTCCAGATGTTATGAGAGGACAGAGAGGACGAGATGGATGGGGGGGGGGGGGGGGGCGTACATAAAAGGATGGAAATGTAGGCAGAGCCACAAAGGAGGAGGGGTATCTGCTGTAAAATCCTGTTATGCAACTCCTTTTCTGTGGCTGGCGTATTGCATCTGTTAAAAACGGAGGATAAAAACAGCTTTGCAATTAGCGCTCAGTGTCCTGAGGGTCTTGGTCTCCCCCAATCACATCACTCTGTCCTGCTCTCCCCAATGTGCGTGTTGCTAAGCAGATGATGTGACTCAGGAACACACACTGCTATTCTTATAGTGTCAGCGTGGAGCAGACACACTGATAGCAATGCTCTGACTCTGCCTGCATGCTCAGTGATGTTTACTGGAACAGACCAGTCTTGCAAATTAAACCAAGCTGGGTTGTTGTTGTTTTTTTCAGCCTCTGCTGCTCCCAGAAGTGCTGTGACAGTCAGAGATTTGGGCGAAGCTTCAAGCTCCCTTTTTTCTTATATTCTGGGCACATTCGAGGTTTACGGCAACTTAGGGTGTGGTCTCCACACGTAGGGGCTTCCTCTGTGGTGAGTAGGGTGTTTATAGGTCTGGCCCTATTTCCTGACTCTGAGATAAGGACCACCCACCAAGGCCTCATCACTCCAAATCCGTCAGCAGTTAATGATCCTTGGGGAGGCTCCAACATTCTTATAGTGGAGCAGTGATGTAATTACTCAGCATTTATCAATGTCTCCAGTAACATCATCGCTAAGAAAATCATAAACAGTAATACATTATAGCCGAGTGTGTTACCCTTTCCTTGACGCCTTGTTAACACAATCTTTTATATACTGTGATAACTGTTTTCATAAATACAACATGGAAACTGTGTGTGTCCCCTCAGGGCATGCGGTTAAGAGGGGCAAAATATGTCAGGTTCAGACAACCTGGCTCAGGCAGGACCTTTTATCTTCATTGTTCTACTAATTGTTATAGAGTGCTTTTCAGAGGTTAATCCGAGCTGAAACTAGGCGGGTGTGTAATCAGAGCCTGAAAAGATTGGATGTTGAGGTTGTTAAATTAGGTCAGGCAGCACTAAAATGATGCCTCGCAGAAGCACTCAAGAGAAGGAAAATGCTCTATCTGCTGGTTGTATAAAAAGAAAGAGGACGCAGAGGCTGTATTTCATTGTTCCACATGGCCACAGCTAATGGTCTCCATCCCGAGTGTGAATGGAAGGTATTTGTGTGAGAGTGTGATGCATTATTTAAGAGTAAACACGGTGGAGACAGAGAGGCCCAGTGGTGGTGGGGTAGTATTGATTGTGACAGGCCAGAGGAGACATGCACACCTCTCTTAAGTGTCTGGGGCTTCTCACAATGCCCCCGCAAATCAACTTTTATTGCTCCAGCTTTGGAGTCTCCACAGTCAGCAGCCTATCAGGTAAAGCAGCTTAGCAGAGATAGCCTGCGGCAGTCCCACCGTGGGCCTTAATGCTATCAATCGATCATTCATCACTAGTCCCTAAGAAACAAAAACAAGCAGCCAAAAGACAACCAGGGGAGGGAGTCGGCTGAACTGGACTGTGTCACACAGCTCTTGGCTGGGTGGAAAAACCCTGTCAGGTTTTATTTGGGAACAGTCCACGTCCTGTTCTGTGCAGCACAAATTGAAACATTTGAGGAGGAGAGGGGAGAAGAAAAGTAATGAGAAAAACTTTCTGAAAGAGGTCGAATGAAATGTGGCCCCCCCGGTGCCCCCCTCTCCCTCCCTCCTTCAGCCCTCCTGCACATTCCTCTCCCCTCAGCAGATCTGGCATGCCCCACAGGAGGCGGCGGCAGCAGCAGCAGCACAGTAATCTTTTCAAAAGGGCGGATTTGAGCGGCCGCCAGGGCAGCCGGCCAACTATTTCTCATTTGGAGCTGGCCTGGAGATGACCCTCCTGTTGGAGCCCCACTCTCAGGAAAAACAAAAACGCCAGCACCGAGTAAGGGAGCGCCTTGGCAACGCTGGAGAGCCGGGAACAGACTAGCAAAAGGAAAACAGGGAAACCGCAAGCCTGCTCTCAGGAACATCTGCACCGCCTTCCTGTGTAAAAAGAAAAAAAATTAACTTAATACTGTCTGCATTAGCCCAGGGGACTGAACAAAAACATGGGAGGGCTGTGTTTCATTCTCTTTTTTTTTTGGAACTCTGTCTGCATGTTTTTTTTTCCTTTGTCCATTTCCTTTTCTGTCTAACAATTTCCCGAGCCCAACGACAACCCCCCCTATCCTCTCTTCTCTCTCTGCAGCCCTCCACTGCGCCCTGGCCTCTTGCACTTTCAGTGGAAGCCCACCCTTGGCTTGGGAGGAGCTGGTCTGGGTCCCTGTTATGCTTGCTCAATGATGGATGGACAGGAAAACTAAGAATCCAAGTGCAGCATTCCTGCTTTTACAGTGGGGTGAGCGGGTGGAGGGAAAAGCGGGGGAATTCCTGAGCGTCTTTGTAATCACTATATGTTTGACAGCAAATGCAGTGACCTTCATCCAAACTTGTGGTCAACCCCCAGACAAGAGTGCTCAGTAATTATCTGGGTGTTTCTTATTTTGCAAAAGCTTCCAGAAAAAGTGAAACAGAGAAAAAGGACAGGACATGTGGAAATGTTTGGAGGCTTAAAGGCTTTGTGAGTCAGACCTAAGACATCAAATTCCACATGCTGGGTTCAGATATCGTGTCTGTATGCAATGTTTACTGCCACACTCAGCCCTTACTTGGCCACTGGGCCAATAAGACGCCCCTGTGGCCATCTTTAGGGAGGGAGCAAGGGACGACAACAAAGAAAGCCCTTATGTTTTCACTCTACCCCCCACACCCCACACATACACAGCACCCCCGCCCCCCCCCAACCCAAAAAGAAAAAACGCTCCAGTAAAAACTCATCACACATCTGCCAGATCCGCTGAGGCCTGCCTCCAATTATCCGCCCACCACGCTGGAATCCCAGGAAGGCTCTGTCCGGCAGAGCGTTTGATGTTGCCACGCAACATTTGACAGAGAACAGGGCGGCTTTGAAAATCAGAGTGTAAACTTGCCTGCCAAGTTTGACGTGAAGAAAGAGGGGATGGTGGTGGTAGTGGTAGTGGAGGAAGGGGGATGGTGTTGGAGGGGGGTAGACAAGGAAAATGCCACTAGATGGAAAGCAGCTGCTGACGGCTGGGAAACATTGCTTTAAATGGGCCCAAATGTGGCAGAGCACTACCAAACCTCGGCCAAGTGGTCAGCATTTAGCCTTCTGGGGCCTTTTTGCTGATGTGTACAGAAGAGCAAGTTGCGCAAGCACTTGTGCATACTAAAACCTATTTGAATTACGGTTTCAGGCTTTAGTTATTAATTCTTTGTGTCATGTTTATAAATGCAAATTGTATGCAGTAAGTTTAATTTCATGCTGGACACAGTGTAATGATCTGCACCATTAAATCATTTCTTCTAATTAGGTTTTATCAGTGAGATAATTTCTGATACCGAGACGGGAGTTGAACCACCTCCATCTGAATCATCTTTCATACTAATTACGGTTTCAGAACACAATGATGAGCGTAAAGTGAAACCACGGCTGAATTCTGTGAACCTCCCAAGGCAAATGAGGTCACTCCAGCTTCAGCTTGTTCAGAGTCTTTCCCCATTACAGTATCAACACCATGATCTGGAAAGGTGACACCTGGAAGGCATGACTGTCTTGAGAAGCAGTGGCAGCGCTGCGCATAATCACCCGGCCACACCTCTGACACAAAGGAAAACAAGTACAGTAGAGGAGCTGCATTCTTTCCCACGATTACTGGTAGAGTGAGGTAAGGTGAGCCAGATTAGTTGCAGCACAAACAAACGCCATCATGCACACGCAGTCCCACGCCCACCTCAACCTTAGGTTAAAATGTCATACCTTTAAAATATTATTCCCAGGCTATGAGCTGATCATAAGTTTTGTGGTACAGTGGAATTTTCAGATTAGTTTTATAAGTCATTTGTTAGGAATTTCCAAAGCCCACGGAACTTGTATGAAGACAAAATTAACTTTCATTTCCAATTATAATGAGTTACACAAAGATAAACCTGTTCCCCCGGACTGTTTGTAGAGTAAACAATGATGATGCCAGATCACGTATGTCTCAGCCTTATTGAGTTGACTCAAGTTGAGGATTACTCAAGTCAACTTCCCAAGCTCAGCAAGATTCCTATACTTTGTTTAGTAGGAAGGTAGTCTGGCCGCAAATCCTGAACTGAAAGGCTTGCTATGCACCATCAGTCTTATTTGGCCATGGCATGATATTCGGTGATAATAAAGCGAGGTTGGATCACATGGTGTAAGAATATCATTCATGACTTGCACAAAACAGCAACTGGAAACTGAGCGATGACACACACCCACTGTTGTCTCCTGCAGGATAGTGGCAGTAGTGATACATGACGGTCCCCTGACTCTTTGTCTCGCTCCATTTAAGCTGCAGATAGTGTTACACATTCTCTTCCGGCCCAGAAAAAAGATCACATTGTCCTCTTTGACGTGCTAGGCCGCATTATCTGTTCAAACAGGTCCAATTCTCCGCTGCTCGCACAGACATCGGCCTGTTCGACGGAGACGGCACATATAACACATGTAACATGTGACTCACATGGTGACATGCTGAATACATTAACGTGGAGTGTAACACAAGGAAGTGGGCTCTTTTTCCAGAAGCGTGACGAGTAGTGATGTAGGGCTGCAACTATTGAAGAGGAAGAAGTTGGTGAAAATAGCACAAGGTGACACATTCAGCTTTGTGTAACTGACAGTTCAAAAGCCAAATATATTCAATATACAATTATATAAAACAAAGGAAAGCAGAAAATAGTTGAATTTAGGAAGAAAATGTTGACGTTTCTGCTTGAGAACTGATTCAAATTTTATTTTTTTTGTCAAAATAGTTGCTGATGAACTTAATGTTTAGTGTTTAATTGATTAATCTGCCAATTGTTGCACCTCTGTGGTGATGCATCATACCTGAGTTGCGTGTCAGAATTATACATTTCAGTGTATCACGTTATTTAAAATCAGATAGGGTGTGATATTGCAGCTTACATCCTCTCACTGGACACAAAATGGCGGAAGTGATCCGCGATGCATCGTGAGGGGCTTTCTCTTAGCTGAAAGGGAAATAAATAAATAAAGAAGTAAGCAAATCATGTTTGAAAGGATTTACCCAAAGGGCATCAGCTGACTGTCTACAGCTGCTTTTAGTCCCTCTAGTGGTCTCCATGGCAACAGTTCTTCCAAATCTGGCCACTGCCAGCCTCGCTCCATCATAACAACAAATCCCATTGATGCGTCTCTGGAATGCGTTGGCCTGTTTCTAGGGGAAACCTGAGGCCATTTGCGCAGCTGCTGTGCGCTGAGTTGCCTTCACCTCGCTCTGCTGAGAGTAAACAACACAGCAAATACAAAGGTGAGCCTCTGACAGGCATAGTTGAAAAGCTCAGAAAACTCTTTAAAGATTTTTTCCTGTCTGCGGCAGTTCAGGATTTAAATGTCTCTTCAGTCATTTATAAAATAGCGTAACTCACTGAGCACATACTTCAGTGCCCCCACATAAATCACACCCTGCAACGTAACGTTTGAAGATGAAAATATGTATTTAAGCATGCGCATGTTGTCACTATTGGCTTTTCTAAAGGCTTAAAAGCTATTTAGCATCAATCCAGCTGCATCTCGATCATTTGACACTAAGCTTTTCACTCATTAAGATGTAATTGCTGTTGTCAAGCAACTGGCACATCGTTGGTCAAAAATTAATTACTTCTTTGTGTAAAGCAGCCTCTCTACAATAAGTCAATGTGTAAATAAAGACTGAATGGGGCCTTGAAGTCGGACTAGTCAGGGTGAGGCACATGCTGCAGATCTACAAAAAGGATGACAAATTAGTGAGCCTAATGAGAGAAAACTTACGCTAAAGCAATTCAAAGATGATTTGTTTGATTGCTGATGACACGTTGTAATGTCTGTGTGTACAATTAACGAAATGTGCTTCAGATCTCTGGGGAGAGCACATTAACCTCTGTTGCTCCTTCTCAGTGTAAGCTATGTGATTGCACCATGACGCTAAGGTAAATATGTGTCACTAGGATTCCCGTTGGGAGCAATGAAGTCAATCCTATGTTTAGGAGTGTATTCATGGTGTGTGGAGCTTGGCAATGATTCTGTCTACTTACATGACAGATAGACAGATACCGCCTGATATGGCCGCTCTCAGCTCGTCTAAAAGCATCTCTGGAAACTTAAGTCGCAATATTGAGTTACTCTAATCATCTACTTCATGCTATTGATCTTGTTTCCCTCGCTGGCTGCTCGAGCAGTGAATGGATGTGCAGAGAACAGTATGGTCTTTGTGCGAAGTCCCCCCTTCCCCCAACTCAACCGCCCTCCATGCGCCGTGGCTAGTAACCCAAGCTTCGAAGTCACAAGCTCCCCTCCCTCCCCCTCTAAGCAGGTAACAAGACCAGCTGTCGCCATGGTTACGAGCCACAACCAGCGTCAAGATGAGGAGGATGGCGAGAGAAGGGGAGGCCGGGTTCCAATCGCAAGGACGACTCAATCACATCCAGCATCAGCTCGGCTGCACACAGGCAATCTCTTTCTCTGTGCAACATTTCTGCAACACAAGATTTAATCATCTCGCTGCCGTTCTGCTAAACGCTGTATATCAGGGGAAAGGGAGCAATGTCTGACTGTGGCTCAGAATAGCATGATTAACAGCCTGGAGTGAAGAGTCTCTGCTACCAGTTACTGTGAGTCAGCTTCATGCACACAGGCCATCTGGCTGCTAACTCACGAGCAATCCTATCAGCCAAAAAGAGAAAATATAAGGGGGGTCATGACATGACGAGAGTGCAGCAGTTCCAAAAGATATTCACTAATTATTAAGTTTGTTTTGTTGCTGCTTGATAATTTTTCCCCAGTTGCCTCAGCATCTTCACATGTTCATATATACCATATCTCAGTAATTAACCTAAAACAAAAGCCATTAACCATTTGGGTAAAAAGCAAATATAAACAGTATATAATCAATGAATAAACGTTTATAAAACCCTAACCCTAATAAGATATGAAATGGAACTGATGTGTTAATAAACGTTTATGTTTATTAATAAATAACACGGTTGTAATTCTATCTGATGCTTCATGATTTGAACCTTTATACATATGATTAATAATAACTTTCACACTATCTACGTTAGTTCTAGCCTGATGACACCCTGTAACAGGCAAATGGGCAGAAGAAATGTCTTCAAATAACGGTGAGTAACATATTTGGTGACTTTGTTGATTGTGTTTGTTAACTTAGTTTGCTAATGCTATCTGATGCCAGTTCTTCACGTTGCCCTCCCATCCCTTGGTAGCAGGCAGGGGTATCATCACATTACTCGTTTAGGGTGTGACAGGTTGAGTTCCCACATTATTTATTTCGCGAAGAAGACAAAGGGAAGACACCCATAGCATACTGCTAACTAGGGCTCTGTGTTAGCAAACATGTATTAACTGTTGCATCAGTTGCGGATGCTACATTAAAGCTGACAAATGCACAAAAAAAAAATGAAATATTCTAAGCTTAAAGATGTCCTTACATTTGTGTGTGTATAGAGTGTTTATATACCGTTTATAAATGCTAAATAATGGGGGTTATTATGGATGTTATTTTATCTTAATAAGGAGAATTGAATTAAGTGTTTGCATCTGCAGTGTGGATCAATGTTCCCCGCATTAGTCCACTCATCCACCCATCCATTCATCTCACCCCTTCTCTGTTAGACTGTTGCCATGGCAACTGGTAGAGAGTGAGCCAGCTTTGCAATGTGATTCCTCCATGAAATTACAATGAATCCTATTCATATGGATTTCTCATTGCCACCGCGACATGTGACAAGAATACACATCCATCTCTAGAGGTGATCTATACTGAAGGCATAAAGTGAGGTGGAGACATATGAATTCCTATCAGCTAATTATCAGGCGTTTGTATTTCTCATCCACCTACAGTCAGCAGTCGTCCTCCCATGTTACGATCGCTTTAACATTTAAAAATAAAACATCATACATTATGAAACATGAACCGACTGTAAGAAGCCGCCCTTCTGCCTATAATTTATTCAATTTGCACAATTAGCATTGGTTAATTAGCATTGGTAACATACCTCCATCAATCCTAATAACAACAATACCACCGATTCTCTTTGAAATGCAAAACCACTGGAAATGCTTTGTCCTGAACATGAAAGACATTTAGACAGCAAAATAATAAATTTCCCACAATGCTTGTCTCATCAGTATTATCATTATTCTTGTGAATAAGGAGCTTGAGCAGTCTCTCGACGTGTATGAGGGATGGATCACTTCCATTCCCAACCCACGCTTCCTCATGCATAAATTCTCATTTGTTCCTGCATTAGGGTCATTCTGCAGTAATTGTTTGTTTTACTTCTGATGATTGAATAACAACCTTGCGGCAGTACCATGCTGTGTTTACCACATGTTGCTATGGTTCATAGGCTCCTTTAATTGGATTTTGTTGTTTCCTGGGAAACAAGGTAACCCACTGTATTGCTCAGCAACCTTACCAATTTACCCTGTGTGTGTTAAGATGCACGCTGATGGGTTTGTATTTCAGATACGTCTAGCTGTTCCTAAATATAACTAAATGAGGCAATGGAGCACAGGAAATCAAAATTCAGACAGGGAAATGGAGCCTGATATTTGTGACACCGAGCTGCATCATGTAAAGGGCCCCAACCATGCATTTGAATTCAGCAGTGCAGTGGGTGAATTTGAGTATGGGGCGAGTGTTTGTGTCCAGGGAGAAAGGAGAGTGCTGTGTCCATGTGAACTGATGGGTGAATCATTACCAAGATAACACACAAGCTGTTAGCCTTTTGCTGGCGATGGTCAGGGCAGGGAGAGAAACCACTGTGTGGCATGTAATTACCATGGCTCACTGCCTTGACTCGGCTGGACACTCACGCAGCCCTCCACGTAAACAACTGCAACAAACAGCAACAACAACGCTAAAACGTCCTTGAGTTTGTCACTCTGGCTGCAAGCAGTCCTCTATCAGAAGCTTCCAGACTCTTGGTCCACTCGATGCCTGAGTGACTAATCGCTTTAGAGGAGCGGGGACCAGCAAAGCCCAGGGGCAGTTCTGCAGTTCTCGAGTTTAAGGGGGGGGGAACACAAGGATAGTGTGGAGCGTGAGTGACAGAGAGGCTCTGAGAAATGAAGGGTTGGCAGGAAGACGGGGGGAGATGAGTAGGATATGAAAGCAGGGACTGTTGGGGGTGCCAGCAGCATATCAACACCCACCTGACTGCAGGAGGTGATATCTGCCCATGTAGGCACTCACTTCCTCGCCACATTTTCTCCTTTCCAATCGTGTGCAGGTGCCTCGATTTGAAATTGGTGAATTCTTTGGAGGAAAGAACAAGAGTCTATGCACGTTGTGAATTATGCAGGATGAACGGCATGCAAAATTGATGCCTCTGCCTGCAAACTCCTCAATTATATACGTTTGCCTGCACGTATGAATCTATTAATGCGTCTGTAGTGCTCTGTTTACAGCTCTATGTTCATGTGTGGATGTCTCACGGCTCTGCACAGCTGGTGTTTTGAGAGATGAAGAGGAGTTTGTCTCTCCCCTTTATCTGATATAGGAGATGATTGGAATATTAATAGAGAAGAGCACAAGCAATGCCCAGGCAGATTTATTCAGCAATCAAGAGGATGTGATGCAGCAAAGACTGAATGTAAATGAAGTCAAACAGTGTCGTCAGTGATATTCAAACTAGTCAAGCTGGGTTTGGTGTTTTTATTTGAACATTTTTCCAGAGCTTTTACTTCAAGTATGAATGTTCGAGGTAAAGGACAACAACTTATTCCTCAGGGCTGTGTAGCATTTGAAGATTGCTTTTGGGCTTGGTCGAAACACAAAAATAAAAAAAGGTAATAATGAACCCTTGAGGTAGGAACAGAAATAGCTTCCCTTCAAAGGCCTTGTTTCATCACCTATTCGTTTATCATATGGCACCTCTATCATCTTGCGGCGCCACATGCTCCCTGCTCCACACTGTACCAGAGCCGCTGGCCCGCCGGTATCAATCATCCACCCTCCCACACTCCACTCATCCCCGTGAACCGGCCCTGTGTGGAAACACAGGGACAGGAGCGCTGCTGTCGTGATGGGCGAGATTAAATGAAGGGGGATGAAAGAGTAAAACCTTCAGAAGAACAGAGGCGGACAAGCCGGACAAATGACACTACTGACATGGATAGCAGGCTAAAGTACGGCAGCGCTGATGGGATTTCATTTGTTACGTCCTG
This sequence comes from Protonibea diacanthus, assembly GCA_028641955.1. NCBI lineage: Eukaryota > Metazoa > Chordata > Actinopteri > Sciaenidae > Protonibea > Protonibea diacanthus. The sequence continues at coordinate 17,142,751 of CM053989.1, forward strand.
TCTAACAACACGGTGTGATGCTGGTGATGATTGAACACACAACATATTATTAAAATGTCATGTGTTTCTAATTATTCCGATTCAATATGTGTACTGCTAACACATTGAGGATATACTGTACAGTCAATAAGAATGTGTTTATCACACTCTCAAACTGTTTGTTTATGTTTGTGTGTGTGTGTGTGTGTGCCTGAATACTACGATCTGCGAGAAAGGATTTGTTTGTCTGCTTGTGTATTTGCACATCTTTAATTGTTCCCCACACGAAAATTAATGAAGGCAATTAAGTCACGAGGACTGCACACAAAAGATTCTTACTCCTCTAAGTATGTTTGCCACGGCAACCGTCTCCTCATCCTGCTGCATCACTGCCGGCAAGTGACCATCACGAGCTGAGAAAAACAAGCCAGGGAACATATTCAGGCAATTTAGATTTGGGGATCTTCAGTAAAATATTTTTCACCCAAGTGAGCCCAGCAATCTCAGCCTGTTTTATATTCATACTGCTGACTTGATCAAGTTAATATTTGAAGTGTACAATCTATGAAGCAATCAGCTCATATTACTTGACAAGTCCAGCTTCACATTTGACATCAATTAGTGAGCTCTTGTCAGGGGTATTTTTAGCAATGACAGACAGTGACCGCTTCGGAACATTAACAGCTGTGAAATGATACTGAATGGCGGCATTTAACTATAACACAGTATTAAGCTGCAGACAGACAGCAGAGTGTTGCTGTGCGTGTGTATGTGTGTGTGTGTGCAGTGCAGAGTGAGCCAGCTTCAGAGATGCTAACCACTGCATTGGTCTTTGCTGGAGCCAGGCCAATGTCATTTCACAGCACTAAGCCTTGTAAGATAAGATGGGGGACATCGGACCCTGACCAGCTCAAATGAATAGGATGTCACTTCTGCTTAGAACCACAAGCCTTGTCCTCTACACCGGTGAGCATTTGTGTGTGTGTATGTGTGTGTGTGTGTGTGTGTGTGTGTAGACTCTAAACAGAAAGGACATATCCAATCCTAAGAAAAGTACTGTCCGTACCCCGCCTGTTGAGATGTAATAAGACCCCCCACACTCCCACCCTCCATGCTGGGAGAAAGAGCCAGGACATCTGCTCAATGATAGTTGATTTTTAATCTGGCCGGGGTAATTGCCCTGAAACAATGGTGCTGCCAGTCCTGCAGGATTTTTGTGTTGCCTCGGGCAGGCGCAGGAACAGGTGGGTTAGCTCCTTCCCATCAGAAACTGGGCGCTTCTCATTTTAACGTTCCGCAAACAGATATTTACACATAAAATAGGCACACCATGAACCTGCAGAGATGCAATTAGTCATGCCGGTGGTGGCAACACAACTTCAGCCTGGCCACAGATCATCTAAAGGTTACCCTCCTCAGATGAGGTTGAAAGGTTGTTTATTTCAGACTGTGGGCCAGGGGTGTTACCATGGCAACCTTTCATGGATCTGGCACTCGCGGGCACTAGGGCGGAGCTTGGCATCGGCCTGGGAGGCAGCAGGCACACAGGTGCCCCGGCCCGAGCAGCTGCCTCCCCTGTCAGATAAAGAGCGGTTTGTTGTTTTCTCCCTATTCCCCCCCAACACGCACGTCAATCTCCCTCGCCCTTTTCACTTCTCTGTCTCCTCTCTCTTCTCTTCCCCCTTTTTTCTCCTTGGCCTTTGATCAGGGATTGGATTTGCTGGTAGAATGACAGAGGCAGGAAGTGCTCCGAGGCACAAGAGGGGCTGAGGAGGGGGGCCCCAGGGCCAGGGCCAGGGCCAGGGCCAGGGCCAGGGCTGTCCACAGTGCTCTCTGTTTCCCTGGGCCTGCGTCATCCATGGCCTGGTCTGGCCCTGCAGTCACAGAGCCTGGCTTTCAGCCTTGACTGTCCTCATGGTCTATCTGTCAGACTGGCCCAGTCACAACAGCCTGGCCCACTGATCAAGGCGAGGGAGGGGTGGCTGGAGATTGTAGTCCTGTCTGGATACATCCCAGGGCACAATGGCATCATGTATTTATCCACAAATCACAAAGGTGACCTCTCTGTGTCCTCAGGCTGGATCATGACCTCTGACTCTGAACCATTCTGTTCAGTAGGATCAGAGGATTTCTCCTCACTTCTCTAACCTCTAGTTCAATATTCTGATCTGACCTAAAGTCAGTCACTCGCACCACAAAAACAACAAAAACAAGCTCTAAATTAAATACTGAAAGGCACTAGACTCTAACAACCAGTGGTTGAACTCAAAATACTCACTAACAATTTTAAAGATCTGCCTCGCGCTTAGAGCAAAATAAACTGCAAAGAGCTCAACTGGAGCTCAACATCCTCCCTGACAGTCCCTTTGAAAGAAGTGTACACGGACAAACTGTAATCAGGAATCTGAAAATGAGCAGCTAATCATCACATGATGCTATTTTCAGCTAATTAAAGTGAGCCAAACTAAATTGCCTGCAACTGTGGATAAATACTAGCATCTACAGTGCACAGTAAATCCAACTGGACTGCACAAACAACAGTGAAAAGGCAAAAGACAGATGGATTGGTTCCTGACTAGTGCACCTCACAACATGCTATACAATTCTGTAATATAATCCAAGAAGGCACAAGAAAATCAGGTTTAAATTTTAACATAACAAAAATATCCTCTTCTATTCCATATTATATAAAAGGGATACGCTTTACAAGAAGATTGATACTACTCTCATGTCCGTGTGTTAATATGGCGCTAGAGCTGGGAGATAATTAGGTTAGCTTAGCAAAAACACTGAAAACATGAATCAGCTAACCTAGCTTTCTCTAAAGCGCTCTAATAACTAACATCTATCCTGTTTGTTTGTTCTACACAAACAGAAATGTAAAAACAGTCATTTGTAGTTTTAGAAGAAATTATGTGCTCTAATTATTTCTAAGTGGATCTGTGGAAAGAGCTAAGCTAGTTTTTGTCCCCCTACTTTCAGTTGTTAGTGCTAAGCTAAGCTAATTCCCAAACTGTCAAATTATTCTTTCAGGTTGTAACGCCCATGGACCCCAGGCTACAGAAGTCCTAAGTAGCGCAGTGAAGCTAAAGTACCTGCATGTTTTTTTGTATTGACATGTGCTATTGGCTCAGAAATATGCCCGTGCTGCTTGTTCAGCTTGTCTACATCGATGTGTACAGGGCCTACACAAACTTTCTGCCTCAAGCGTCGAGGGTGGAGCATCACCTGAGACGCCTGAGATCTTTTGCGACGCCCTGCCTTCCCTCCACTGTTTACTGGCCAGCTTATCCTGTTTACTTGATTCAATTACAAAACACACTCTGTGACGGATCTGTTTAACATGGCACGCTGCCAGGAAAAATAGTCATGTTCCCGGCACTTCTAAGAAACCCCGCATCGTGGTCATGGAGGCCATGATGATGACATGTCAACGCAAGGCTAACACAGAACATCCCTTATAGTCACAGCTCAGCACAAACTGTAGCCTTGACAGTTTGCACAAACTGTACTCATGCACGCATGTGCTTTCACTGATTCAAGTCAGTAAGAGATAATTGGCAGAACATAAATGGTGGGTTAAGATGAAACACGTGAATAAATGAGCGACCCATGGGATGGTAATGTTCGACCGTACAGCCTCACTTTGTCTAATTCTAAATTCATTTGAGCCTCACACATTCTGGCAGCAGCACTGTCTCTGTTTCCATTCCCTTCCTCTGAGAGAGGGTAAAGTTCAGTTGATCTCCCCTCAAATCACTCCAAATATCTTTGGCGCCACTTCAAAATAAGCATGAAGAATTCCTGCTCTGACATTGTAAAAATCCAAGGCAGCTGTTTTATGCTTCTAAGGCTTATCTTCCCCATGTAAAGACATCTCCGGGCTTCCAGCAAACACAATAGCCAGCTGTGGCCAACTTGAAATAAATAAAAAAAAGCAACAATTTAAGATCACGAAATTACTTTTTTCTGTCCCCTGCAAAACTCCCTCCAACAGAGTGAAATGATTTAGTTTACACAAACGTAACACTATAACTGCGCAGTAATTTCTTTGGCAGCAGACTGAGCTGGCGTGTTTCTGAGAGCCATCTAGCTGCTGAGGGATTACAAGCTGTTCAAAGCCTCTGTAGGTATGTGGGTTTGGACGGCTGATGTTTTTCCACAGCAGTAAATGGTATTGCAGTTAATTCTGTATTTTGGCACTGATCTGCAGCTGGAAAACAACTTCTCAGTGCCAGAAGCTGTTTATTATTGCAGAGAGCTTTTACCCAAAATGGCCATTCAGCTACTGTGGTGTCCATGTTGTTCTGACATGGTTGCGTAGTAACTAAGCAAGAACGCAGCAGACTGGAGGATAAACTTGAGCATGAGCACATGCACCCACGCCCACGCACACACATTATTTCACTGTGCACACACAGCAGGTCATAAGCGTTTGAGAAAGTATGAGTCTTTACAAACAGAATATAGGGATAGGGATAACAGAGATATGAATTTTAGTTTCATCTGACACAGCATTTTTCCAGTGAAGTCATACATGAATATCCCAAGCTGCATATTAAGTAGACCACAGTTATTATCTTCAACTGTGGTGGAGCTTTTTCACCGTGTCGTATCTGGAGCAGCAGACGCTTGCTTGTATTTTTAGCTGTATCCTCTGTGCAGGTTATTTTTTCCCCCGTATTATACTAGAAAAGGACGAACACGGGTACTGCCTTCCGATGTAGATTCAAATCATCATCAAACGTGGAAACAGCAAGGTGAAAAACAGCAGGAATGCAAACAATAGTGGAGCAAAGTCCCAGGAATGGGTTAACAGTGGACTCTGGCTTTCATTTCCTCTTCTGTTCCATCTGAACAAACAAGGCGGGTGACCTGACAGAGCACAGAGGGGCGGGGCGGGTGGGGTGGAGGAAAAGAGGGGTTGTGGTGGGAGGGTGAAGGGGGGGGGAGTGCCGTGACTGGAATATAACCTAAGAGAGGGGGGAGGAAGGGGAGGGAGAAGACAAGCATACCACGTGACGGTGAAAAGCCTGCAGGCTGCTGTGCTGGGAAAGGCAGACAGAGACATCCCCCCATATTGATGCTGCCGTTTCACCACAACAACAGTTCTGGGAAATGGCCGCCGTCTGTACTGTAGCTACTATTTACATGGGACTGATTCAGCCCGCTTATCGCTTTCATCATCAGCTACGGTGGCTGGTCTGAACCTTCCCTCCTCCCATTGATTCCCTCTTCTCTTTCTCTTTTTTTCATTCTCTCTGTCAACGCTTACGAAGCTTTACTTTGCATGAATGACAGCCCAGGCGGTGAAAATATGGAGCAAATAATGAAAATAAAGACGACGAGATAAACAGAAAGTAAGTTGCTGGGTAGAAAAGGGCAGCGGTGCTAAGGGATGATGTAGGAAGGAGAGAGTCCAGTCTGGACCAGAAGCGCTGGAGACATGAGTCATGGCGAGCAATCTCCCAGGGGGCTCGTTGGTGCAGTCTATAAATGGAAATAGCAGAAAAACAGCGGCTTCCCTCGCCCACCCAGGACTAGGTTATGCCTTATTAGAATTTGATGGCTTGTGACAGCGGCTGCTTTGTTTAGCCCCAGTCTGAACTTCAGTCCCTTCAGTTTTCTTGACCTGGCAAACGTAATGGAAAAGTGAATGTACATGTAAATGTAAATGAACATGTATATATATATATATATATATATATATATATACACACACACACACACACACACAGTATGAGTATATATACACACAGTCTATATATATAAAAGCTGCTTGGTGTCGAAAAAAATCGCTCTGGGCTGTGAGAATATGTTACTGAAAACAGGCCATGGCGTGTTTTTAAGTAGAAACTCTTCATGCAAGTAGCTGCCTTATTTTTTTTCTTTTTTTTTTTCACACTAAATGCAACCTATATCTGTTAAAATAAGTTGATGAGTGACATGAACCAGTTAACTTGGCTCCTTGGTTTCCCCTTGGCTACCCTGCTGTGGAGCTGGCCTAGATCAAACATTGCCAGATATCTGGGACAACCTCTGGAAAAAAAAAGAATGTCTCGTAAAGTGACCAAGACGGAAGCTTCGCCTCAAAGAGCTACACAGTACATTTACTGAAGGACTGTACTTAAGTACAATTTTAAAGCACTTTACTGCTGTTTTTCCATTTTCTGCTACTTTATATTTCCACTACATGTCAGAGGAAAATATTGTACTTTTAACTCCTTGACACACACTTCTTTAACTAGTTCCTTTTTCACATTAAGAATCTTTGATAAGCTTATGAAATTCAATACATTGTTAAAGATTAGTTCCCAAATCTTTTGGTGTGCATTAGTTGGGGCTCCTTTTAAATTCATCATCTTCATTTATTTATTGATTTATTTCCCATGAGTTTGTCAATGTTTTTACTTTCATTTTGTTTTATTATTTGCTTCTTTATTTTCTCTGCAAAGCACTTCGTAACTTTGTTAGGAAAAGTGCTACACAACTAAAGTTTATTATATTAATATTAAGCACATCACATCAAGAGTTGGCTGAGTTGGCTCCCACACTTTTACTGAAATAAGATTTTGAAGTCTTTAACTTGTAGTTAGGATATTAATTCTTAGCTAAAGGAGCTGAATACTTCCTCCACAGCTGATGAATATTTAAAGCTAAAGGTACAGATGGCTAAATGTTACATATCCAATGTGTTTCCGAGAAAGATGAGCAGGTATTATATTCAGAATATCTCTGTCTGAAAGGACATATTTGGACAATGTCAACCCTCTACCTCATTTCACGTGGCATGCCTTTGTCTCTCCCGTTGAAAAGACTGGCTGCACCACATGTCTGCGTGATTTCGTCAGCACCGGCGTCACATCAACCTGGAGCTCTGTGGCTACTGGGAGCAAGCCAGTGGCACTACACCACCTGCTCTACCTCCCTCCCTCCCCCTCCTTTCAACCTCTGAGTGCAATCTGCCCACCTGCTATCATGGTAAGCAGACACACCCTGCCCACCGTTCCTCCTTCCTAGCCTGTAGCTAAAGTGGAGCTAGTCTGCACAGGAGGAGCACAGACGCAGACAGAGCTCCAGCATGCCTGGCCACAATACCGGAGGAGGGAGGGATCTACGTTGCTGTGGGCCTTTTGTTTAGCTGCCACCACGAAAAAACACCCCGCCAGGTTGTGTTTGCTCTTCTCTTTTTTTCACCTGTCGTCACACTGCTCTCTTTCATCTGTAGGGTTCGTCCTCCAAATCTTCCCCGAGGCAGTGAAGACATTATCTCAGTGGAGTAAAAGCGAGAGGTAAAGTGACAGAGGTAGTTTTAAGTGCCTTACTGAAAACACCACTGAAGCCCTTTGGCTCTTTCTTGTGAGGTACAAAGTACATTTTTCAGGTTGGAATAATATGAACAGAAGGGGGTTGCAAGCGAGAGGCCGCGGCTCTCCGCTGAAGGCTACCCCTGTGTTTGTTGTTGGGGTTGTTGTTTTAGTCATAATACTGTGTGTTTATCTGGAGCTCATGCTGATGTTCCCTTGGTGACTGATATTAGACAGCTGTGCTGTTTCATCAGCGGCTGTTGTAACATTTTGGGCACAAAAGGAATAAAATGTACTAATGTGGGATAATTTGACAAACTCTTTGTTGTCTGTATGTATATGTGTGTGTGTGTGTGATATACATATTACTCATGGCACTGATACTGGACCTTTAACCTTAGTAGAGTCTGGTTATTGAGATTAGGGAGGTCATTCAACAACACAGCAAAATAATATATAATCTTAATGGTTGAACTAAACTGCAAACACGTGGTATTATGTCCCCCAGAAAGCTGAATATGACTTAACATAAGATGTTTGAGGTTTGCATGTGACATTTTGGACAGAATGTTGCACTAAACACGAAGAAACTCAGCTGCAAACAGCTCCTCACACACCTCTTACCATTTCAATAAAGCTTTTAACAAGGAAACTGCAGTGAATGCACACATTCAATAAAATACCATACTCCATTTTTCAGTATATTTCGCCAGATTGCAAACACACTTAATACTAAATGGCATGCAGTTTGTTTAGTATATGATGCAACTGACAGCAACTAGTAATAATACAGCAGGACAGCAGTAATAATGTGTTTTTTAGTTTCAGTTTATAAGCTTTATTTGTTTTTCCTCCAGCTAAATGAGAGTAGTGCTGGTTCAGCATGGCGTAAACAGCCCACAGGGGCTCATTCTTAAACATAGTCCTCCTCCATAAACTGATCTCACCGCAGGGCTTTGGCTTTCCATCCCAGCAGCCCTCTGGCCCGCATGACAACGGGAGGCCTGTTTTTCCCTGCAACATAGCAACACCGCCCTGAGCTAACTCTGACCCTTGACAGTCAAAACATATTACTGGCTCAGGTGACAGGAGCTTTACACTAAGCAACACAAATAATCCTGAGGTATGATGCTGCGTGTGTTCACAGTGACTGTTGAATTAGCATAGTGTCAATTGAAGGAGATTTAAATATACAAGGTGAGTAGATAGCACATATTTGTTTTGTTCAATAACAATTTTCTAAGAAGGAATTGTAAACAGGAGAGCTCAGGGCCGTGGGGAGAGCAGCAGAACCAGACGGTTGAGTCTCATATTTCAAAGCCACGGAGACAGTTCAGGCCTCAGCTGGGCCACATCTACTGTAACTCTGATTCATCTTGACATCTTTGCAAGGTTAAAGACTCAGGAAAACAAATCTACAGCCCCTTACACCCAGGCGTTATCCAGCCAATCTATAGCTGCAGGAAGATGGAGTTGTTCTTTTTCATTATCGCCGCAGGGGTTTGAGAGTCATTGTGGAAGACTCCTGGCCCACTGTGGCGCGGGTATACCAGCATAAGTCACAAAGTGACAGAAGAGAAAGCAACACAGGTAAGTCACCATCATGTCCTTACACCTCCTTCAACAGAGTCTGTTGTTTGTCCTCAAAGACAATGTGCTTGTGTTTATATGCCCTCATACATATCAATTACTTTACGACTTGGGCAGTGTCATCCTCAAGGTGCTTGAAAATTAGGTTTCAATGTCAGCTGAGAGGCACATTCCAGACGAAAATAACGGAGCGTTCACCTCCGGGCTGTTCAGCCTCCCCTGCAGCACGCGGTGACTGAAACTGAAACCCTCCCATCTAAATAACACTGAAATCCAGGCTTACACAAGCAACGTATTCCTCTTGCATCAGCAAACGAACTTCTTTCCACATAACAGTTGAGCTGTCAGCAACTATGCTGAGTGTTTATGAGGAAAAAAAAAAAGAACGAAGGGAAGTGAAACCTCCCTGTGCCTCTTTGTTGCTAGAGCACATTGGACTGGATTGCGTTGCGATTCCTGAAAACTCGGACAGCAAAAATGGCGTCACCCTCATTCTGAGTCAGAGACACAGAGCGTGCCCTGGATGAACTTCCTGTTTCAGTCTTCCACAGATATAGGGTTTCTCCAGCTCAGCCACACACGGAAGTGAGTCACACTTATTCACTAGTCGTCTGCTGGCTGCAGACTCTTTAAGCCCCAGAGTGACAGGCCGTGGAGGGGGCCAAATTAGCTTCTGAAACTTTAATCTCCTGCAACTCAATTATTTAATATCTGAGCCACCCACTTCAAAGGAATACCTCAGCTCCCTCCTCCCTGGCTGCCTTGATGGAGGCTTTCATTCCCGTCTCCTAAAGGACTCACCCATTTTATATCTCTACCCTGCGGTTTGAATGACGCTCTGCTGAAATCTTACAGTGCTCCCTAAAATCAGAGATATACTGTCCTAATAAAACGCAGTGCATGAAGAGCTGTGTTAGCTGGAGGTGAAATTATAGTATGAAACTTCAGTTTTGTCACGACGTATTCACACATCCTAATTTTGGATTCCCCATTTGATCGTAAAACAATCATCTGCAGCTGCAGAACGTAATCTCTTCAGACTCAAAAAGGCAAGAGGAGGAAGCAATTACTGTGATTTGGAATGGAGCGTGAATGCAAAACTAATGGAAATATGCAAAACAAGCTTATGTAATAAATAGGAGATGAATTTTAATGCTAGCTAAGAGTCAGAAACTTAATATATTGGCCATATTTAGACAATGTCACGTTTTCTGTACAATTATAAATGTCCTCCGGATGTAATTTATGTCCTTGTTTATGGCCGAACTCATAATGGAGATGATGTCATCTAAATGAGCAGGCAGCAAAGGTAAAGAACAGAAATAACCTTGAGGCAGGGGTCATAAATTATTTTGGAATTGGCCTTGATTTTTGTCTCAGCCACATAACACATTTCCAGACCTCGCATCGCTATTGGCTCCGTGGAAAAGTGGATCAGAGAAGTGGAAAGTTAATCCCCAAGACCTTCCCAGCCAGAGACGAGAAGAGGGGGGCTGCTGGCAAAGGCAGAGGCACGGGGGCTTTGTGTCTCTGCGGATTCACGCGCAGGCACACATACTGCAGTGACACATACGGCCACAAAAAAACAGACAGACATACATACAGAGATATGAAACACGTCCTCATTTGCCAACCAAAATCAATCTGACATTTGAATTTTGTGAAAATAAAGAATATGTCTTTGAAGCCACACATAGATGCCAACTAAAATCAACTGTAGCATGCATAGCAAGGTCTTTACTTAGATATTTATAGTCCATAATTTCAAACGCTGGATGTTTTTAAAGTGGAGTTAGCCTAATTTAAATGATTTTGTTCTGTAACGTCATACATTTGACAGTTTGAGGGTTATATAATTGACTAGTAGTTCACCTTAGCTAATATTTGAATATACATCTAATTGACACATCCATACATGTCTTCTTTTGTAATACTAATGCTAATAAAACAGAGACAGATCAATTCAGAAATGCTAAATCTTAAATATGAAGAACGTTACCAGACTGGGTTAGCCGAGAATACAGCCAGGCTAACTGTTTTCCCATGTTTCAAATCTGCTAAGCTAGCTACAGACTTCTGAGAGTACTATCAGTCTTCTTGTCTAACCCTTGGAGGCTAGAGGCCTTGGTTTTCTTACTAAACTTTTTTACGAGAGGATTTTTAGGAGTACAGTCTAGCCTAACAACACATAACAACCATCTTTCAAAATGGTAAACAGGAACAGCCATGGCTGCCAGCATCACATCATATCTGGCACCATCCGCATGGAACAGATGGCTTTCCAGGCAGACTACATTAAATGTACCTAATGAGCCAGTGCATGCATGATCTCATGCTACCCTACTTCCATTCTTAATCTCCCTATATCATGCACGTGTGCTCGGATGTAAGCGAGTGGTCCCGCCAGTATGTGTGCACTAATTCGCCGGGTGCATGCATACAAATGCAGATGTGTCTGTGTGGGCGGAGGATGCAGGATATTCTTCGCTCTCTTAAAAGCCTTTTCTGGAATGACTCTATCAAGGGAACAATGGGTATTCTGAGCCCGGCAATGTGACAAAGGTTCACACTGACACGCTTTCCTAAATTAGGCTGTTCATGCACAGGAGGGAAGTGAGCCCTGCTCCTATTCTTCTGCTCTACTCGAAGGTCATTGTGTAGACAGGAAAGGCTGCACAGACATATGACTTGACATGCTCTCTAAACTAGGTTAAGGGTACTCTACTTGCAAATGTAAAAGATGCAGAGCACTATTTAAACCGTGCAACAAAGGAAAAATGATTCTTTTATTGTCATGGATGACATCGATCCCAGAGGAGTTTGGATAAATTGAGGTTTATCGTTACAAAGCGGTGTATTGTCACGGTCAGACACTAACAATTAAATTGACAGTTTAGACACTTAGTTGATGGTTTTATTCACTCATAAGCCAATAATTCCCAGATCGCCAACAATACAAGCAACCGAAAGTGTGCACCGCTCTGAGGCACAAGTCATCTATCTCTGACAGCTGGAGAAAGAAACCCTCCCACCTCCACTTCACCTTTTCACCTCCAAACATTCAGGGACCTTCAGCATGGGAAAACCAAGACCTTAGCTGATGTCATTATGAGATAACCTGCATTACGTCAAACCCTGTTTTCCTACAATGCATGTTTTCCCCTTCATATAAACACAAGCTGCTCATGAAGACGTTTGGAATATTGCAGCAGGGAGCTGCAGATGTGAACAGAGAGGCCTTTGAAGGAGAAGAGTCCTAGCCTCCTCGATTCCACCGCCTTCCCTCCCCAGCCCAAGCTCCCACCGCACAAGTCTGCTTCCAGGAAACCAGCTGTTGGACTGGGGAGAAGGGAGGAGGTGATATTCTATATCAGGGCTGTGAATCACAGTTCCATGCTCTGTATTTTTCCTATGGTGGTTTGGCTGCCTGGCTGCCTGGCTGGCTGAGCGGCTGGCAGGGTGCACCAGGAGGAATGTGTTGTGGAGCTGGCCTCAGCACTGAGGGACTCGCTGGGAGACTGGGACAGGGGGTTGCTGGGTTATTACGTGGCCCCGGGGGTGCTTATTTAAACCAAAGTCCTGTCTGGACTATTGCACTCAAACACTGTTATTGTACTGCAGCTGCATGAGACACAAAGGCAGAGAGCTGGAAATAGGGAGGAGGAGGAAAGAGAAAGAGAGAGAGAGAGAGAGAGAGTTATCATGGGAGGGGGAGAAGTGGGAAGAGAGAAGGGAGAGGGGAGATCTGGACAATGTCATCCCTCCTTCCCAGGAAACGGCACAAACAATCAGTAAAAATGAGACAGCCCAGTGGAGCAGAAGAGGGGAACAGCACAGGGACAAGCCATAATTAGGCACAGAATGACGAAAGTGTTATATAGAGTTAAAACTGGAACTAGAACAAACCCACATTGTAAAAGTATCTGCGAACTAGGTGCAGGATGTTGGAGGCAAAAACAAACACTGCAGGTTTAACTGAGTGTGCATATTTAGCTGTGACACACACTTTGTATAGCATCCGGTCTGGAAAGATTTATCATTCAGATGCAGAACAAAGAGTAAAAGCTAGGCAATCATTTTAATGGAAGGAGATGGATCTGTTTTAGGGACGGAAAGTCGCACGTCATGGGAGCTGCAAGCATCAGCTTGGAGCTGAGCTGAGGATTCGTGCGAAGTGAGAGGAAAACTCAGAGAGTCTGGCCCACGCTGTGGAATAGCGGAAATCCTGGTCTGATTGTGCAGCAGTGTTTGCTTGTGCTCAGACAGCTCCTAGGAAAGGAATGTGTGGCCTACATTCTCTCGAGCCCCCGCCTCTGCTTTTCCAACACCAACACTCACTGTCAGCACGGCAAAGTTTAAGAAGCCGCACACCAAAAACAATGAAGGACGGAAACATTAGAAGCACATGGTCATGATTTACTGGCTTTTTCCAGGGAGTGACACGGTACAGAAACACACGGCCATGAGACGGTGATTGCTTTGCAGGTTTGGAAGCACTGCTATGCAGTCATTTAGGTCTGACACAGGAGGCAGGAATGGGTTAAGTCTACTGCAGAGAGAAAAGAGAGAGGAGTGGTGGTATGGGGAGACAGAAGGGGTAGGGATGGGGGTGGGGAGGGAGTGTGTGGAGCGGTGGTGGTGGTGGGGGATTCTGCACTGCATTCAGATGAAATTAAATGGAGGCTAAAGTGCTGACTCATTGCGTTCAGGCCCTTTATTACCTGCTCCGTCACCCAGGCTTTATGGGGTGGGCTGCCAGAAGAAGACTGGGGGGACGCAGCGGCAGGCAGCCCTCATTTACAGGAACCCTTCTGGAGGCAATAACACTGCAGTCAGCCAGCCAGCCAGCCAGCCAGCCCTGCGGCTCATCTGTACTCTGCAAAAGTACCCTTTAGGACACCCCCCGAAAACACACACACACGCGCACACACACACACACACACACACATCCCCCACTTCTCTCATTTTTGGCTAAACAGGAGGAAGCCTGCTTTTGCTGCTAATGAGACATCAAGGGGAGCTGGGGAATCTGGGCTCGCTTTGTACAGGCTGGTCTGGTAGGCCGGTCTGTCATGCTGAGTGTGTGTGTGTGTGTGAGCAAAGAGCCTTTGTTTGCTTTTCTGTACTCCCTTGTGAAGTAGTAGTGCTGTGGTTTACACCACGAGCAACGTGAAAAATAACATGCTGAAAGTGCATTCGTCTTGTACATCTAGACAAATTTTTTCTGTTTGAATAGAAAGGTTGGCTGCAGCCGAATTCGTCTGCGACTGCATCGTCCCCCTTAGTATCAGATTGTGATCTATCCCGGTTGGACGCAGTGTAAAAACAGAGGTGGGGTGGTGACACAAAACACATTTTGGGCAGCAGGCGACAGTTGATTCTTTTTTCTGAGTTGAGGCATGTTTTGACTTTTCAGTGCTGTTACATCCTTCCAAAAAACCCAGAGTAACTTCAGTGTTTCCTGCCAGAATTTAATATTTGTAGGTCAAGATTGTCACGTCTGAAAGTCAATGTGTGCATGTGCATGATGTATGACTGCAGCCAGCCTGGAGCACTCACTGGCTGTGGAAAACGCTTATTGCTGCTGATCAGACGAAATGGACTCCAGCACAGTGTCAGGCTCCAGTTTGTCTCAAATGGTCTGGGCAATCAGAGCATACAGCCAATAAATGGATGCATTCTCTCTGTCCTGGCTCTGCTTCTCCATCTCCCTCATTACTCTCATTACTCTGCAGCTTGTGGGTTATCTAATGCTCTCCCCATGGCTTACGGTTTGGCTGGGGATTAGACTCATTTTTCCAAGGGCATTTTATAAACAACCCTGTGTGCCTCCCGTTCCCGTGGGCTGAGCTGATGTAGCAGCAGAATTTACGACCTCGGAGGCCTTGTGGCCTCACTCCCATTGCAATACATTATTCAAATTCATTCTCTCTCACACACACAGAGCGGAGGGCAATTATTTGAATATCCGCAGGAGTGCAGCTGGAGTGCTGCGGCTCATCTTCAACAGCAAAGGCAGTGAAATTGCCTCACTCCGGCGGATCAAGGTTGTAGGCAATGAAACACTATAATTTATGACACAGTTTGATATTTCAGTGAAGTCATTGATTCCCTCGTGTCAGACCTTGGCAAGGACGGCTCCAGAATTCACAGAATGTAATTCCAATTCTGCCTCGATGAGGACTTTCTTTTTTACAGCACTAATTGGACACTTGGCTGGCTGCACATGCTGTAAAATGGATTTTCCCCTGAATCAACAGAAACAGCCCTCAGAAATTCAACATCGTGCCCCTGCCCTGCAAATTATTTTCAAGGCTTCTGTGCAGATTAGTAGCAAACGAGAAGCAAAATTTGTATACTTCCTGAGGAGAGAGAGAGAAAAGAAAAAAACGTGGACTGATGTCATGTATGCAGTAAGTTATTGAAGCCGCCCCACTTTCAGCAGTGAACAGATGCAGTGTCCTCATTTCCCATATAGCAAAGCTTTTCTTTGTCACACGCTTACCTACATCATGATGTAAGTGTTGTTCACACCACCACAACACATGCGTTTGTAGCATTCACAGATACCGTTGCAGTGTCTCACAGAGTCAGACTATAAATCACACTGAATTACACACCTCCTGCTCCTGCATGAAGACTTACTAATACTGTACATACTGCTTCTAAAGAAAAAGGAAGTAAGTGCTGTAGTCTTTTGCTGTCGAAATTTGGCCTCCAGAACCTCATTCCATTCGTTTCCTCTCAAAGCCTCAGTCATGTGATGATTTCGTGCTCAATAGTAGTCATACTGAGCATATTCCTCTTTTTTTGTACTTCCTTACCACTGTGTGTTGCAAATTTCTATTTTGAAATTGTTCTTTCTTTTTCTTTTTCTTGTTCCCACATCACTCTGGGGAAAAAACTATGAAAGACGAAAGCAAAAGATGTATTACATTTTAAAGTTGAAAACACTGACGTACGCGTTGGTGTGTGTGAACATTAGTATTCATTTTGGAGTTTTGTGTCTGGACACCTGACAAATATGAAAATAAAATTTAAAATGGAAAAAAGCTGAATATTCTTTTTGCTGTGTTTTGGTCTCCACCAACTCTTATCTTGGTGGTCAAGTACTGCCAGCTGCAGTCAATATCGACACTAAAATTGTGGACTAAACAATGAGCTGAAAGACGCTAAAATCCTCCTTAGAGCTGAAGAAAATTATAACACTTGAAATTACTTGCGCTGTTATTTATAGAAATACTGATTAATGCAGATTTAAACACTGTTTCAAGCATTTATTTGCCACATACTCCACATATCTCTACACTGTGCTGAGAAATGTGTGTGTTGTGTAGATTAACATAATGTAGGTGATAAACACATTCCACTGTGATATCAGATATTTGGCAACACTTGTAGTTGCCTATTATGCCAGTGTATGGAAGGTCATGTGTGTGATAGCTTATAACAACAGATTTGTTCTGACACAGAATCTAATTGCTTCTTTATTCTGCCCTTTTCCTACCACAACTGTCAGAAGTATCACTACGCATTAAGTTCAAAGGTCAAGTTTAGCACAGGAAGTGATATACTGTCTCGCTTGTTGTGTCTTTTTTCACTGGGCTCTGACATTCCTTTTGTGTGTGTGTGTGTGTGTGTGTATGTCTTTGTATGTGTTGGAGGCAGGGATAACGTTCCCGGTAGCACATCTGCCTCAGAAAATCTCATGTGGCTGTATCCAGTTCCCGTCACTGATACCATGAAAGCAATCGCAGAGATAACAAAAACCTCATTCAAACACTAAAAGCAGGACAAGGACAGGTAGGAGCCCGTTCACCATCTCTCCCACAAGTGCAGTTTTTATACCCCTTTGGGTGTGCCTTTGGTGTTAACTGATGAAAACCACTATGATGCAACTGTGCCTTTATAGTACACAGTACACGGTGGGAGGGTTTAGCTACAAACGCCTGCGGCTTCGTAAATAAATCATCCAAACTCACTGAAGAGAAAAGCTCCGACAATAAAAGATTTTTCTTCCCCGACGGGTGAGTCACCATTCAAAGGAAAAAGAGGCCCAGATTCTCTGCTGTCAAGCATTCGGGCATCAATTTCACTAGTGTGAAAAGCCAGCTGACAATAGAGCTAATTGATGAGGATTATCCAGCAGAAAAGGAGGAAGCCTTGTGACGTGACTCATCGCGGCCATCTGTGCGAGTGTACTGTATTTTCACAACCATGCCTTCGAGAGCAGAATAACTTCCTCTTTGGCACAAAGCCCCAAACAAACATCACCCTACACAGGCTGGCTCTGCCTCTGCATGGGTAATACTTTCACTTGCACCTGTGCTTTAAACCGCCCTCAGTGCCTGACTAGTTGGTACTCAGGGAAGGCAAGTACACCTACGTGATATGCAAGATATATTGAGGGAAATGTGAGTCATACCAAGCATCAAAACACTTCCCTCAAAACGCTGAGACCTTATGTCACACATACACACACAGACACTCTGTGAAATTCCCAGTGAGTCGACTGGCTAATGACATTTCTCCATTACCAGCTAATCCAGACACAAAGGCACGACAGAGGGCTCCCTGGAACCTTTCTTTTAATTATTAGAAAGTGTCTCAGCCACACAATTAAAACTTTGCAAGTTTACAATCATCTCGGAGCGCTGAGCAGCCAGACAACTTAGATATCTGTGACATATCAGTCAAAGAGGGCAGAGCTGAGTGCTGCCTTCTAGTAGACAGAGTTAATGAAAGACGGATTGAACACAGAGTGTGTGGTCGAGATATGCAGCTGAGCTTAAAACTCAATCACATCTTTGTCTGAGTGAGTTAATGCTCTCGTTCTTACATGCTGTTGTTTTCATGTTTTTTTTTTCTTTCTATTCTTTTCTCCTGGGGCTGTACATTCGATCTCCATCGTGATGCACTACCACAAACTGGTAACGTCTGTGTCACTGCGGTTAAATCATTTGGCTTGTGAGAGTGATGTGTCTCAGTTTCAGAAACATAAGCTCATCGGGCCATTAGATATGTGTGTGCAGTTGCTAAATATGCCGCAACTCAGAGTGAGACATGTAGTGACACAGCTGGCTCTCCTCGAATGGGGAAATTACAGTGTTCAGTGGGTGAGTTTCTGATTCAGTCAAAGCGAAAATACCCTTTAACATCAAAGTTATCTTACAGGAAGATCAAATTGAAACAGTGGAGGAGGATTTCATGTGTCTGAACACTTATAAACAAAAATACACTCCTGCATCTAACGTGTCAGAATGTCAATGAGGGAAAGTGATGAAATAAGTAGCATAAAAGCTGCTCTGGCCTCCCCCCTGTGCATACAGACATGCATACACCTCCCTTCCCCCCAGCTGGTTCCCTTCTGACTCATGGGGGATTACTTGTCTGATCACTTTGATCTGCTTGCCGGTGCCAAAGCTATTTTCTCCACCCAGCGAGCAGCGTGCAGGCAGCTTTAGCCCACAGGCAGGAGACACACATTCAGGTTAGAGTTTCATCTGCCCACTGACACCCAGACTGCTCCTACTAAACCCACGCTGCACGGCTTACGGCTAAACAAGAGGCGGAGTCGAACTCCAATTTCAGTTAGGATAGCCAAGGACGGTATCTGGTTATTTGAGGATGTTGCACAACGGCAATGAATAACAGTCGCTTCTAACCACAAACAGTTTGCTCCTGATGCAACAAGATCTTTCACACATGATGAGTGCTCAGATATGAAAGGAAGGTCAAAAAGCTGAAAGAGAGTTGAAGTGGAAAACATGGGTTGTACTGTCACTGGCAGATGATTATAGAACGAGTGGCGCGAACGCAAAGGAGAGGAGGAATGTATTCAGACACAGGCACTAGTGGATAAAAGAGAGGAGCAGATGGTGGTGCATGAACCTCTCTTGAACATTTCTCTTACCCTTAAAGCCAAGGCACAAAAATCAGATGACACTTTTTTTTTTTTATGACACATGAATCAACATGAGGCATGTGAATCATGTCGGCCCTGATGCGGCTGAGAGCCGTCTCTGCTATGCCTCATCTGGTTCACGGTGTTCCTGTCGCTGCCTGCTTTGGTGCCAGGTAAACCGCTCCAGCTGGGAAAGCGAGGCAGGCTGTGCCGTGGTTATGTGATTCAGTTTCTGCGAGAAATAATTGTCTTTCTCCATAATTTCTCTCTGCAAAACCCCCACCGCCACCACCGCCCACCCGCCCATCCATCCTCCCTCTCGGAGACTCGGAGGAGCCAGCGTTATCAGCGGGTGTCATTTCATGAGAGCCATCATCAAAGGCAGCTGCCTGGTTTCCATGGAAACAGCCCACTTCAGGGGAGGTAGATTGGAGGAGGCATGTGTTAGAATGCTGCGGGTTACTATGGAGACTGGAGCGACAGCTTACATAAGTATTCACTGTGTGCGTCTGTTGCACCAAGGCACATTCCACCATATAATTAATGCTCAGAGTGTTTGCTCGCTGCTGTCGAAAATTACAACAATGTCATTTCAAGTGGCAGGCAGCGGCGCTCGTCGGCCTCGCCGCCGCAGTCAAGGTCAGGCTAATTTCCCCGCCAATTAAACCCAGCTTGTGCATCGAACAGCTGTCAACTGCCATCTCCAAGGTGACACATCAAATTATTCTTTTTTTTACCATCCAAAAGCCACTCACAAACACACACTACCCATACACCCAGATGTGGTTCGTGTTCACTTTAAGAACTACCTAAAAAAACTCCAAACCAACGACACCCCTCATGTATTCTCGCTGAAAGCGGACATAAAATGTGTTCCCTGCGATGTAATGGGAGAACATGAACCATGAAAGGGCTCAGACAGGAAAGGAAATAGGACGCAAAGGTTGAAGTCAATGTGTTTTATTGGCCCTGAGCTATTCTGCCAATAACTAATGGATCCCCTCTGAAGAGAAACACTGTAGTCAAATTGCCTTGAGTGCCTGGACTCTAAATGGAAGTAGACAAATGATGTCCATCTTATCTGAACTGTGCATAATGCATTTAGTCTATGTCTGATTTATGCACTCATCACATCATATATTCTGCCATCTTGGCCGAGCTGCAGCCTTTTAAGTCCTGATTGCAATTAGGTTCTGTATATATGCTTCACTTTCATCTCTGGTGTATATAGCTAACCAATGTTCTGCTGCAGCTGTCGTGACAGACCAACAAAACAGGACGCTTATTTGAACAGCAGGGGATCATAACGTCAATAAAACTAGATAGTCTTTGTATGAAAAATGGAATTAAGCCTTAATTGGTGTCATGTGAAGCAATATTTACACCGTATATTGAAAATGTAATGTGTGGCATGAAATTAAAGACCACATATTGAGATTAGTTTTAGTCACATCATGTCATACTGTACTTAGAAAACAGTGAACAGTGGTAATTAAAGCTCACCTTTTGCCCTCTTCCTCTGACTCACCCGAAACACAACCAAGCATTTGCACATACGTGGAAACAGTGCCCATGTGACTGCATGCAAAATTGGTATAGCATCTGCAGGATTTTCATACCTTACCTCGCCTTGTTTATGCTCATGACTTGGGCATGAAGAAACTGTGCTGCACTGCTTCTACAACAACTAGGCTGCAGCCTGGTTGTAACTGAAACCATGTGTTGTGCTCAACGTACCATGTGGTTGCTTCTCAGCAGCTTCAGAGACTGTTGGAAGACAGGAGGGGGGTGAGCACTGGTTAGGAAACCACAAGATGACAAATGTTGTACTAATAACACTGTCACACCAGCCAGTGCCAGGTGGGGATGACTCGGTTAGTGTGGGGTAATCGTTTGTCACATAAACTACTACATGAGGACTTCCTCTTTACTTAAACTGGAGACTGTGACAGGCAGTCTGGGTTACTATTAGCTATTAGCTTAACAAGTCATATGAACCTTTCAACTGTGGTGCAGACTGTTATGTGGTTGGTTGTAGACCCATCAGGTGCTGGTGACTTCTAGCTGCCATTCTTCATCATAACCAGTCATGAAGGATTCAGGATGTTTAGTGGGGTGAGTGAAAAACTAATTTGGACACGTGGACACATTCAATATGAAAAGAAGATTGCTGTGGTTTTTGTGGCATCAGCGTAACACAGCACAGCACGTCGCCACATCAGAGTACAGCTTGAACCTAGGTAACTTGAATAACTATCACATGCGACTATAATACCAGGGACAGATGGCAGGAGGGGAATGCCGTCTGACTACGGCAACCCGGAGTGTGACAGGGACAGGCTCTACTAAGTGAGAAGAATGCGTTGTGACACTCCTCCGGGGCACCTTGTGAACAGCGTGACAGTGGCATGAAAGCGTCAACATGCCAGTTTTCACAGTGTACCCCTCTCTGTGCAGGCCTGCCAAGACTACCGACACTTCAGTTTAACTTCCACACCACAGGAAAGACTAGTACTGACGCTGCTGAAAGTCATGCTGCAACATTTTACCATCAAGATGTGGATTTGTTTTGTCTTCATCGGTCTTGGGAAAAAAAGCTGCATCCCACTGCTTCTGTGAGCAGTGGGATGGTAGATAAGTTCATTAGTTGCCTGAGGTTCTTGTTGTCACTGACAGCTGTAAATGGCTTTTATAATTCAATCAACTCCACCTTGGCTGCTCGGTGAGTCAACTCCCTGCCCTCTGCAAACTGTGTCAGAGCAGCTGTTGCACCAGATCATATTGTGATGTTACGCAAACACTGATAACAACAATAATGTGACTAGCACACAATGGTATTTTTATGCTGTGAACCAACAAAACAAAGATGACTGTGTTGGGTTTGCCCAAAACCATCCCACTAGCACATTTCCACAAAGTGTGTTCAGTCACTGGTAGCTTTCCAAACCCAACCCTCTTGAGTTCAAGGCTGCTTGTTTTGGCAGAGATCGTATTTGGCAGACACTGACAAACCTGCTCACCTGTAATCAAACCAGAAAGGCCAACACCCTTCTTTCAAGCATCAGAGTATCAGTTTCTACCTCTATCTATGTGTTTGTCTGTGTGTGTGTCACATAAATATACGGATAGTGCTAACTGGTTGCCGCCTTACACAATAATCAGTCTGGCACTGGCTATTTTAAATAAGGAAAAAAAATGACCATCAGCGTCATTCACAAAATAATGAGACTTGTAATTTCCTTGTCTTTTTCATTCCAGGGGAGTGGCTCATGAAATAGGCTGCATTCTCACCAGATGAATTATTACCATTTGTTCTGGTGCCCTGCAGGCAGCTTACACATCATAGAGGCCCATATTTCTTGGCAGCAAACATATTAGAGTATGAACCCCTGTCATGCCTACTCTGCAACCTTACTGATACACTGTAACCACCTCCAGCCATAATCAGAATGTCAGACTGGTGCAGGAGGAGTGAATAATTAATACTGTGTCTTTTGGGTTTGCTTATTTCACAAAGCAAAGAAGAAGTTTCTTGCCCTCATCGCCTGCGGCCAAATACTTAGCTTGCCTGGTGCTGTGTTCAGCTTCTAAAGGGATGACGCCGAACCATCACATAAGATTCAACACAGGAAAAATAAACTTGTGCAGGAATAAAACTCTGGATGAACTCCTACGGCGCTGAAAACAGGAATGAGACATCAAAGACATTTTTACAGCACGCAACTTCACTAATATCTGCAAGGCGGAATCATGTCATTAGCATGTAAGCTGACATTTATTTCTTGTCGGGAGAACACGGTTTAATAGGTGGAGGTGGCTGCGAGGATAAAGGGTGTTGGCAGAGTCTTTCACGCTGTGACACATGTTTATCCAGGCCACCAGACAGACAGACAGCAGATAACGGCTCGGAGCTGTGAAGAGCGGGGGTGCCCTGTTGTTTCCATGATGCCAGGAAACTTTGGAGTGTCCTGCAGTCTGTCCCTGTCACGATGTCCTGGAGTCTATCTCCTTCCACTTTGGCCAAAAACACACTGTCTTAGAGTGGCAAGATAAGTAAACATTAATCATGACCTCAATGTCCCAGATGATGTAAATGTTACAATTGACTATTCGCCATGCGCTGTCACCCTTAGTTAATGTCAAATTTTCTGTTTGCAGGTACACACAGTGACAACATTGGCAGATTTATCACTCAAATTTATATGTGAGCTTTAAAACAATAGCTCTGTGACTTCAAACAGAGGTTGACAAAAGCAAGCATACATTTGCCAGCTTAAATGACAGCTGTTGCTGGCAGACATTATCAGATGTATTTATTATAATTATAATTTATTATGCTTTTTGTACAGTATAATTAATGCTGCGTTACCTTGGAAGTAACGTTAGGTTACTACTGTAGGTCACAATTAGCAGGATATGTTGTAGCTTATGAGAGAAGTACTTTTTAATGTTTCATTTTTACACTTTGAAACTTCAGTTTTGTGAAGGCATCAACCTCTAAACTCTCTTACTACAGCAGCATGCACAGCACTGCAACATGTGGAGAAGTCTAAAGCTTGACAGGCCTGCTGTGACTAGTTGTTAAGCTGTTGGACAGTTGCTGTTTGAGGCAGAACTTTAGCAAATGGTCAAATTCAAGTTCTCCTGACTTTTTGCCTTCCTGTCTAAAGCTGACATGTATCCAGAGAGGCTGTGTTTCGGAAATCACCATCAGCAGCCAACGCTCCAGAGCAACAGAAGTCACGTTTTTTTTTCCTTTTCTCGTGTCAGATGCTAAAGTTAGCCTCTGTAGCCTTATCTACAAACAGCACCACACCTGACTGTCTTTAGCTAGCCCTATCTCCCTCTCTACATGATCTACAGCACCTGCTGCCTGTCACAGATAGACTTGGGCCGTACTAAATCCATCCGGGCTGTCCACATTAACGCAAACACACCACAAGGTTCAGCAGCATTACATGCTGTGGCAGGGAAATCAATGAGAAATCTCAGTTTTCATTATGAAAAATGTTCAGGGAAGTACTTACTGCAGAGCAATATTACTGAGGATGCGTTATTGTATTTTCTCTATTGATCCTGCAGATTTATGCACCCACACTTGGATTTGTTGTCTGTTGCTGAAAACAAATAAAATGTGTCTGGCATCGTGAGTGAGATATTTACACAAAGCCTTTTTAGTCTTCAGTGGGTTTGATATTAGCTCTTAAAATGAAACATAAATTCACACACATCATCATTCTGTCACTGTCCATCAGGGAGAGAGATCCATGTGCTTATCTGTGTATGCCTAGCAGTCACTAGTAAACATGAAAACACATCCTCAGCATCAATTTGTCAGCTTGTCTGGATGGGTCTTAAAGTGGTGTCATTATCACAGCAGGCGCAAATCTCTTCCCAGATTGCCTGAGGTTGCACTGCTAAGACCACCTAGCAACTCCCAAAGCCGTAAACTTATCACAAACATTCAACAGGTTCACGTCAGTCAGAGGGGTATACAGTCGAGCTGTTGCCTGGGCTGACCAGGAATCTGTAGCTGCTCTTGTAATCGGTCACAACCCAGTCACACAGAGCTCATATGCAGCTGCAGTCATATGATCACGAGTAGCCGATGCTTTTAACCTACATTCTTAATAACTGGAATTAGGTCTCCAGTGTTTTCTGCAGCTTTAGAGAAGTCATCAAGTAACAGGAGGGAAGTAGGTTTGAAGCTTGAACTGGAACAAAATTATTATAATATTGAAAGTTTCATGGCCTCTTTGTTGATTTGTTGTCACTGAGATAAGAAAGTACAAAAGGGCAGCCCAGGCCCTCGTGCTGAGGACTATGGGGAAAAAAAGGACTGTGTCTGGAAACTAAACAAACTGCCTCATTCGGTAATTTCTCCTATTACATCACCAGCTATGGTGGAGTCAGCTCAGTGTCATGTGATCTGTGAGAGATGACGCCTGCTGCAACTCGTCCAAAACAGAAAGTGAGTCATCAGGCAAAACATCCACACCTTAAACAAGTTGAGTTTGGTTTCACATCCTGATTCTCATGTTTATGCAGGATAACTTAGCTGTCTTTAAGGTTACAGCCACTATCAACACCTTGACTATATTTAGTCAACAGAATAATTCACAATGAACCACAATCAATAATAAACCAACCTGATCTGTTGATATCGGATTCATGATAGTCATTTTATTACATTTAAAAAAAAAAAAAAAAGCTCTTTGCAATTGAATTGAAAACTGTTTTTGCAAAATTGCTCTGCACAGCCTACACCTCATTATGTGTGCATTTGACTCACCTTCACCAAAGCATGCCTGCATTTCTGGAGGGCACTGTATGGTTCAAGACGAGGGTAAGGAAGGTAGCTTTGGTCTGTGCGTGGGTGGCTGGTTGGTGTGTTTGAATGAAAAGGCATGGGAGAAAAGAGAGATGAGGGGTGGGGTTGGAGGGGGGAATGAATAACGTGTCAGGCTTTTTAGTTGAGAGACTTCTTGTGTTGATGAATAATTGAGCTGTAGTCAGGCGGAGAGCTGTTTCATGAGCCCCTCTGTCTCCAAGTTAAAATTAGACCCTTCTCTCTATGCAGACAGTCTCTTTGAACTGCTACTGTCTCAGAGCATCACTCAGCTCTCTCTGCAGCCCACTTGGGCCTTTCTGTGCAATATGCCTCAATAGATATGAGGAGAGACATAAACATGCTTGGCGGACAAGAGGAAAATCTGCGTTATACAAGCCAGGGAACAGCAGAGTCAGTGTGATGCGGGAAACATTTGGATTATACTGGGCTTTGTCGTGTCTCGCTGTGTTTTTATTAAAATATATCACCAACAATATAAGCCCACAAACATTTTTCTTGTGTTGATAGGGGACACTAATTTGATATTCAAAGCTCCTCTCTGCAGCAGTTATAATGAAGTTCTGTCCCTCCTCTGTCTACCTGTCATACCAAGATCCCCCAGGCTTTCCTGTCTTTGCCTGGCCTCTGAGTACCAGCAGCAGCCCATCTCAATCTGTCACTGCTGTCAGGCCCACAACGCCACCAAAGAACCCAGAAACTAGGACACTGAGAACTCAGCACACACACATACACACCCTCACACACACACACTGTGAGAAATGCTTTATGAAACGTGGTAAAAAAAAAAAAAAAATACACATTTTGCGACAGAGGCCTTAGAGTCCGTCATTGTAATATCTGCTGTTATCTATGGGCAGCCGGCTCTAAATGGGGCATTCAGTGACTCTTCAAAGCCCGCGTTTCTGCAGGGCAACTCGGGCTGCATTGTTACTGTTTTAATTAGAACTGCTTCTTGCCTGCTCTCTGAGATCCACCCAGCCTCAACATCAAAGTGCTGCTCTGAATAATGATGTACCCCTCCATGCCTCAGGTACAGCCTGAATCTCAGAGCCCCCACCTCCTCCTCCTCCTCCTCCTCCTCCTCACCTCCCTCCACACCTCTTTGTACCTCTCTGCTTCCCAATTTACTGCTATTTCTCTGCGCGCTGACATAACACTATTTCGTCGTGTTCAGGGCAGCAAGTTGATGGCAAGCTTTCTGTGCTGGTGCTCGATGTGGCTCTGCTAGCCCGGTGGTTACAACGGCCTCAAAGGATGAGTTCTTTTCATGTCTCCTGTATGTCCTGTTGTCAATGGTCACAAAGCAGATTTGCTGAGATTTAAACATCACAACATTCGGCTTTCCGAATGGCAAAATAACATCTGTGAAAGGCAAGAGGGCTAAAACGAGCTGATTCGGACTAGTGATTTCATTTAGCACTGTCTGCAGCTCATTTTATTTTCTATTTTACAGTAATAACAGTCCAAAAAAAACCCAGTAATGACAGAAATGTTTATTTATTTTACAGATATACAATTGCAAATCCCTCATGTTTAGAGTACAGGGGTAACATGGAGCTTATGAATAGATTTTAATATTTCAGTAGGCTCTTTATATTACAATAAATAAATGCAGAAAAGAATTGAGACATTACAAATATAACTAAACTAATATTAACAAGATGGAATAAATGTATTGTTACAATGAAATCATAAGAAGAAGAAAAGAAAATGTTAATGTTGGTGTAAATCAGAGTATATAGATTCATTCTTTATGTTTACTCACAATTAAAACACAATAATACTGTGAAAGGGATGAAAGTTTCATCTTACATTTGGAAACAGCAGTTTTAACTTCCAATTCCAGCTTTCAGTTAAATGAAATGGTTTTCATCTTCAGATATAGTTTGCTTAGTTGCAATGAATCAGTCAACATGCACACTTATTTTTAATAATAATATTATTAATAATAATAATAATATTTTTAAGCAGTCGAAACAATACACTTGATGATATCACATCGGTAAGCAGGACAGTTTGATCTCTTCAGATGTTATACAGGCTGAACTACTGATGGATTAGTTGAGGAAATATTCTGCATTATTTTGAAATCATCAACAGATCCACCTCCATGATAATTGATGTAGATATGATTCAAAGCTGGTCGGCGTACCTTGAATTGGGATTGTTTTGTTAAACATGTTTTTTTGCAGTAACAGGGCTGTGATCTAATGAATTCCCGGGTGTAGAGATCTAACAGTCAGTTTCATGTGTGTCAGCCCCTCAATAATAACAGAACTGTATTGTAGCCTCCAGCACCACCTGATGACTCTTTTGTGTTCACTGGTTTTGAATTAGATTTTTACATATTAAAGCTATCAGACTGCTCATGGGGCTACTATCAGGCTCTTTTAGTGACTATTTGTATAAAAGCTATCAAATTTCACCCGTTTATTATTTATTAACACGTCAACATGTGGTCAAATTTAGCAAATCGACACAGTTTCCTTCTTGACAGGAGAGCCAAGCTGCATAATAGAAACCAAGTTTCAGTCACAGTAAAAACGGACTTGAGTTACACACAGGATTTTGTCAGAACATACTGAGCTGATGACGTTAACGCTTTCTTTTAAAACATCACCTTGTATAATGCAACCTCAGTATCACGCTGACTTACACCGCCGTTCCTCTGTGCTGACTCACAGCTGCATTCCTCTGACTGTAAACACTCCCAAGAATGAGGCAACACCAAAGAAGTCTCATGAAATATTGAGGTTATGTAATCTCCAGAATCATGGCGTACTCAGCTGATTATGTACTAGATGTGATTTGCCATTACAGCAAATCACATTTTAATAAGTTCAAAACGGAGGAAACAATGCACAATGATGTAATGCTTAACCTCTCTTTCACTGAAATGTGTATGGTATATAAAGCAGGCCATCCTCCAGTCAGAGCACAGTTCACTGTGACAAAGAAGCACAAAGATTTGCATAAAACTGGAAGGGTTACTTAAAATGGCACAGCATACTCCAGTTATATTTTCGGACATGTCAGATACAGCTGCCACTGTTATTCATGGAAGTCTAGCTCTTTCCCTCCATTCCTCGTTAGCAGCATTTGACTGTGTCAGGTAGAACATTTTACAGTACACCATTACAATATTTTGACTTCTTTCCTTTTCACTGTCATACTTACACTTTGGGTTAAGAGCTGTGGGAAACTCATGTGACAGACTGAATATTAGGTTAACTATAAAGAAACTGTGTCCTCATTTTCAAGCTACATCACACTTTAAAGTTGGAATTTCAGTGAGCTGAGCACACTAGCTAACTAGCTAGTATGCTATCTTGCAAATTGAGTAAATCCAAGCATTTGTAGTTGTTGTCCGGATTTATCTGACAAACTTTCTTTCTTCTACTGTTGTTTTTTCCAGAAATGTCTAAATAATCCTTTAACAATGTCAGTTTTACGCTGTGAATGTTACATCCATCTTTCAGGTGGCTTTAACTTCAAGTGTTATGGAAATTCAACCTGAGCAGCGTGGTAATAAGGTCAACTCAAAAAAACAACATCTTTTCCAGTATAAATCACATTAACAAGCGTTGCACCAGAGGGTGAAATACATGATTTTTCCAATGTTCATTTTCCACCTCTTCTTTTGTTACAGCAGGCTTAGCAGAGTAATCCCGCTTTGATCACACTGTGTTTGAATTTTTAATCTCAGGTAAAGGCGGTGTGCAACCTCGCTTATTAGGACGATAACCACAGAGCTGCAGCCAAATTAACATCTGGCCCCCGCAATCGTCATCAGGCAGTGAAGTGCTTGTTTTGTTTGTTGTTCGGATAAAGCCCTGTCAACTTGTTACAAGGCCAAGATTAATTGCACCAGTTGAGGTGATGCAGAGCGTTGCTTGGTCGTGTATTGATGGGGGGTGCTTTGGCCCGTTTAGCCTGCTAGGCCTTCGGGGAGTAGAACATTCAGAGCAGCCCAAGGCCAAAACCTAACGCATCTATCATGAGGATTACATCACATATATCATCAAAGGTCAGGTGCATTAGGAGCTCACAGTTTCCTGTGTGAAAGAGTTGTTTTCACTCTTTCAGTCATGCTGTGATTCTGAAAGTTAACTGTAAAATGTCAAAGTGCTTTCTTGCAATATAATCAGTTTTATGTCTCTCAGCTTCAACTCTGCCTCAGATAATGATAGCACTCAGACAGTATAGCACAGATCATAGAGTTTCGTGCAGCTCCAGCAGACAGAGTCTATGTAGCACAGCTTCCCACTGGGAAAAAAAAGATTCAGAGAACAGTTAACTCACTGATCTATTTTTATATTAGATGAAAACATGCATGTTTGTGTTTGTGCACGGGTGTGACAATGAAACAAAATCAATGCCGTAATTGGTGCGCGCACCTCCTGATGAAGCTATTTGAGAATCATCAGCCCAGAGGTCACGGAGAGGGTGAACCATGACGATGACATCAGAGCCCAGAGCGCAACAACAAACGGCGTCTTGTTTTAGTGAAAACAAAGGATGTTTGTTTGCGGCCCTTTTTTCTTTTTCAGGACTCGTCCTGTGAGTTGAAAATGTGACGACACAGTACACTGACCTTTGTTTCGCTGGTAACAGACTCTCTCTGTGTTGGCCTGCGGAGGATTGTATGGGGGGGTGAGGCTGAGAGTGGCCCTTTGGTGTTGAGTACTGATCACATGAGCGGCTAAAATAACAAAGCAATCTGATTTGGGCCTTTGTCTACATAAGGTCACGTGATTAGACCTCTAAAGTATTTAACTAATAATAATAATATAAGAAGAGATATTATAACCAGACAACTGGAGTTGAAAGCTTTGTCATGTCAGTGAAGGAGAAAAATGTATCTGAATCCCCCGATGAGGTCTGCTGAAATCACAATGCACAAACATTGTATGTGTGCAAACACACACACTCTTTCCATATTGATCAAGGAGGCTCCGTGGAGACAGAGAATTTGATTTTCTCTCTTAAAGTTACTATAAAATAATTGCACAGGACTCATTAATGCATTTTCTTGGTGCAAAAATTAAATCCAAAAATTGATCAATAAATCCTACACAGTCCTGCTGTGGAAATAATGTCAAGTGACTCTCTGGGATTTAGTTAGAAGCAGAAATTTGCATCATGACTTTCATTTTCAACCTGGCATAAGTGCCTGTTTAATGTCCCAGATGTCGAGGATAACAGCATCAGTGAGTCAGCACAGTCATCCATCCTTCTAAGGTTATTGTCAAACTCCTCTGAGGATAACGTGGCAATGATCCTACCGCCTTCACAAGTCTTCTGTCTCCCTGCCTCTTCACAGAGGTGTAGACTGTTATGAGGGAAACATAATGCAAATTGCAATGTTAGACCAAGCATGAAAATGTGTAGGGAAAAATGATTTATGGAGCAATCTGTGAGTATTCCTCTTAATTAATATAGTGTCATATTGTACATGGACATAGCTTCTCTGATGAAGTACAGAATGAGAAGATGCTGGGAATCGTGGACAATTCTCAGCAAGTGGCAACCAAATAAATCAAGTATTTTTCAAGGTGTTAGCCTTGGGGGACGTGTAATTACATAAATGACATGGCATCTTTCTCTCACACGCCAAGCCAAACGGGCTGTTATATTCCTACCATGTGTGAGATGAATGGAAATGGGAGCGCTATGTCTGTGCAACGATCTATGATAACATTTACAGCCAGCAGAGAGAGTTAATTAATGCTAGTATGACGTCTGACATTAACATTTCAGACATGTAGCAGCTGCTGTTATGCAAGAAGGCTTCTGACAGATGAGGTAGATTGATGAAATTCATGTATCACCAAAATCAGAAGTCAATAATACAGACTGCAACAACGCCGCTGTGAAAGACTATATCAAAAAGAGTCCTGTGGTGCTCAAATATCATCAATCTGAGACAATAAAGCTCTCCTGAATCTCCTCAATCACGGATCTGTTATGTTATTATGTCTTCCATTATATTAATACAAGTGTAAAATGGTTATAATATTAAAGTCAGTATGAACTCCTACATAACGTTGCAGAGGATTCTGCTGCTCCTCATATTATGGCCTATTATGACACAATAAATATATCATATACTATAAAACACCTCATAAATATGTGAGCATAGGACTATTAATATGAAAATACAAGATCAAAAGGCCTGTATAAGACTCTTTACTGATAAGAAAAGTTTCATAGATATATTGTAGTGGGGGACACCACAATCTCACCACAAAACAATCTCACCTCTGGGTCCAAAAAGTAGGTGCTTAGAAGCTTTCAGTCATATGGCAGATTTCTTGGCTTGAAAGTTCAAAGTTCAGACTCACACTGCAGATAAAGATCGTGTGCTACAAAATGGTATTAGAGGTGAGTTTGTTTTGTTTCCAGACTGGCTTTGAAACTCAAGACAAAATGTCATTTGGATCAGTCAAACTTAAAGCATGACACGCCAGCAGCAGCCTCTCCCATGGAGTACAAAAGAGAGCCAGAAATACCGCCAATCATCAGAGACATCCATCTTTGAGCTCATGTCTGTACCCATCGCTCAGGCTGGTACCGTCAGCAATTCCACACCCCCTCAGGATTCCCACAGCGCCATGTGGCAATGAGGGTCACATTGCATTCTGGGAGAAACTCACAGCTAAGATCCCCTCTGGGCATGGCCCCACACGCCCCACAACCTCCCGACTATCTTGCCTGGTCTCCTCCAAAAATTCCTTGGCCTCCAGGGCACCACACAACCCAAAATAACAGGACACATCAGCACTTTCATCTGCATCCCCGAGCAAGCTCAGACACTGCAGCAGCAGCTGTTAGACCACTCACAGGCACAGATAGAGTTCTGAAAAGTACTAAGGCGCTATAGTTGGCACACCTCCTTTCCCCTCCAGTGATACGAGCACAGACGGAGCCAGACTTGGATAAGAGTGCCAGGCTAGGTGTGGCTGACAGTGCTGTCCTTTAGCTGTCCTTCAGCTACACACAAATCTTCAAGAAAACGGTGCATTTATTCATAAATCATGGCCTATTAATAAAAAGACCTAATATAAACAGAACTGTGAGCAAGTAGAAAAATAAAGGGGAAGCAATTTCTTGCTGACGTCACTTTAAACAGCTTATGTTACAAAGTATATGCTTTAAACGGAGTACAATACAGGCTGTTCCTGTGACAGATTGTATCACAGTATAAAGGAAACAATGATATATATATTTTACTTTATCACTATTAACTGAAGGGTGGGGCATTATAGTGTCCACAAGGAGATAGAGTGGATAGCTCCGATCAAGGTCACAGCTTGAGACAGACTGATTAGGTTTCTGTGGCACTTTGTGGCTCAACAGACTAAAACGCATGACTTATGTTGCAAGTTGTGACTTTGCAACAGAGCCACTGCACTGCCTGATGTATCTGAGGTCATTCTTTCACAATGCCTGATGGAGGAGTATACCCCTACCAGTAATAACTCACAGCCAAGCTGTTTGCTGCAGGGCACAATCACCAACCTGATAACTTTCGCAGTGAGGACACGGAGGAGATTCACAGCCTGCAAAGCCCACAAAGAACATAATCATGTATGAACACAAGATGTCGTTTAAAGAAGATAATGACATTTTTTTTTCTCTCCTTTTGAAGCAATGTGTGTACAGGAAGTCTCTGTCATCACCAAGAATAGCACTGCGTCAACACCACTTCTCGCATTTGCTCCTAGAAGTCACATTTCTTTTTTTTTTTTCAAATATTTCCAAAACTAGCTCTCGTTGGTGAAAATACTGCGTGCTACAGTGCTTCACCTAAATTAAAGGCTGAAACCTTTTGAGCCGCCACTCCAAAGACCCCAAATCAATCCTTGGTCGTGACATTTCAGACAATACAATCTGCCCTGTTCATTGGTGGGAAGCCAGTGAGGGATCATATCCGCGTTGTTGCACTGCTAGCGACTCCTGCTGGTTGTAGGGTTTGCATTTTGGGCGGTTTAACGTAAAGTCTGTGTACATCTTTGTGATGCTCCTTGCTGCACAGGAGAGCAGTACAATTTTATTGAGTATTTTACACTCTAAAGAAAAGAGGGTGTAACGATAAGGTTTTTCTGTGGACTGTGTTACCGTGGGTGCTCTCCTTGTTTCCCTGGCAACGGACATATTGACATGCTGCAGTGCTGCTGCTGGAAGTTGGCAGGCAGCCAGGAAGCCCCCCTGCCTGCACACAAGCTCATATTCTGTCTTTTGCCAGCACTATCACTCCAGCTTCACGCAATTCCCATCTCACTTTTTTGTTCTCCATCTTAGTGGATTTTTGAGACCAGCTGAATGCCAGTCTGAAGACTAATGACTTGGGTAGATTGTGTAGAGTGTGTGAGGGAAAGAAAGACAGCACAACGGGGAGGGACAGCGAGTAAGAGCCCGAGAAAAACATGGAGGAGGGAGGGGCCAACTCTGTGCCATGCAGTGCTCGCATGTTAAGATGAATAGAGGGAAAGGCGAGCCTCGTGTTATGTTACAAGAACATAGTAGTGGCTGGGGGGTTGGGCTCTACATCAACAGATGGATAAACCCGGGAGAGGAATGCGTGCCAAGCGCCAAATGTATCAGCGGCTTGCTGGGGCATGAAAATGTCAGGTGTCAGCGGCGAGCCACGCGGTCGCTGCTATTCATACAATCCACCATGTGCTGGATGTACACATAAGGCCTTGTGGACGAGGATGACCGGGGGTGGGTGGCGTGGGGGGGGGGCTTAAGGGTAAGAGTATTGCTGGGGAGAGGGGGGAGGAGAGTGGGATAGATGAGCTGATGACTCACCTCTTTTATCAGTCATGGATACAGACAGCCTCCATGGCCCTATGTGTTCAGACAGGTTGGGCAGGGAAATGTCAACACCATGGCTAACAACCTCATGGAGGGATAAGAGCTAGCATTATCTCATCTGCAGAGCAACACTCACACGCTGCTGGTAAGGCTGTACTTAGACGCAGGACAAGTGTTGACTGGTCATCTTAGAAACATAGCAAGGCATACCAGCTAGTACGTGCCTTTTTAACTGCCGGCTTTGTTTTGCCGCTGCTGTCTTGGCACAAGGGTATATATGACACATGCAGCTCGAGGAGGAAATTTACAAACGCTCCATGCTGACTGAAAGCAATTTAGTGGGTTCTTACTCTCCAATTAGCGACTGGCTGGTAACCCCATCAAAACACATCAGTTGGCATTTTGTTACACAGCCTTTTCCAAAGCCCTCAGGGTCTGTGTCAACTGCGTCCTTGTCCAGACAAAGCCTTCTAAACCCGGGATTTCATTTCCACATTGTGCCCCGGTGTCCCCCTCATTGTTGATTTTTCCACTATGTGCAAGGCCAGGGCATTTGTACCAGTCTGTTAGGCCCACGTCAAAAGAAAAAGTATCCGCTGTTGACGGCTAGGCCATTCTTGTTATTCATGTCATGCCTGGTGGTTTAGTAGGGCAGGGTGCAGAATTTTCCAGAAGCAGCTGTGTGCTAGTGAAGCTGACAGTGCGCCAGCCCAAAAGGGTTTCTATCTCTCTTCCCTCTCTCTCTACAAAACCCTCCGCCCCTCCCTTCCCCTTCATCGGCATGCTTGGCTTGTTGCCCGGACTTACTCAAACTCACACTCAACCAGAAATATCCGCTCACCCCCCTCCCTCTCCTGAACATATCCCTCTGGCTCAACAGAGAAGCTTCCATCACTCCGGATGACATTGGATCATTTTTCTCCCCCTGCACATTCCAGCCAAAGAGGAGGACAAGGGAGGGGAGTGGCTGCCGTTTCTGCTCTGTGATTATATCATTACAAAGCAGTAGACATGTATACAGTATATCACGCACAACCTGTCATTAGCATACTTTATTTGATGATGGCTAAATACAAGTGTGCTTTTGTTGCCCTTGTGCCAGTACCGCAGAATTAAATTTGGGAATGCTTTCTCCAAGCGCTCCAAATCTGAGATCAACCTTGAGCTATAAAAACCCTTCTCTTATTTACTGTACCATTATCCCCCCTCCGCCTCCCCGCCACCTGTTGTGACATGCTCTGCCTAAGTTATCAGATACTCCGAAGGCCCCGCTCGCGGTCTAAATAAACCTGTCCGAGCGACACAGTTGTGTAATACACTCGAAGTCGCCGGCTCCAATAATAGCGCACACCTGTCAAACACAGGCCCTGCTTGTTCTCTCTGTTGACCTGACCTCCTCTCGCTCCTTAACTCCCAACTCAAATGTTCCATGGCTGGGAGACAACGTAAACACTTCTCGAGAAAATTATTTCCAACAAACGCAGAGACAAAGAGGGGGAGGAACAAGAGGTGGAGGTAAAACGAAGAGAATAGAACACTTTGACTGGCAAGGGAGAGCGAACAAAGGCGATAAAAGCATTATTCTGCCTCTGCAGACATTGTGCAGTGGCTGCCACTATAAAGTCTTGATTGACAACAACATTAATACTCAGGAAAAATAGCTCCCACTCACAGTTATGTAACATACAAAGACACTACAGCGAGCGTGTGGATGGGTATTAGTGTGCATGTGCTTATGTGTGTGTGTGGGGCGGTGTACACATGTTGTATTTCCAGACAAAAACAAAAGTGACAGAATATCTAAGAGTTGTTCTTATCTTCTGACAACTGTATGCCTTCAAGGACATGAAAGACGATGTACAACACACTGAGGATCTCTCGGGGATCTTGGATTTATGCAGCACATAAAAGTTGTCTCAGACATTTTTTGTGGCGTTTTGTTGTTTGGCAAAGCGATGGTGAAAGTTTAATTGTGTGGTTGTGGCGGAGGCAGCTGATTTTCGTTGCATGCAGACACTAAATGCTGTGTCCCAACTTGAACTGGCGATAATTGTCCGTGGCCGAGGCCCTACGGAGGAGCCAGCAAAGAACAGACAGTGACAGGAGGAAATGAGCATCCCGTAATACATCACCGCAGATCCGCTGACACACCCGAGAAACCGAGCCATGTATCAGCCCACCAGCCCTCATCAGGGCCGTCACGGACCAGCAAAATAAAGACAATTTGTGTTCAGATGGTCCGCCAAAATATTTTACGACATCATATCACTGTTTCCATCTTATCTTAACACGAATCTCTGGAGCAGCCTGTTATTTTCAGGCACATTCTCTGCTTCCTTACATGGCTTGTGTCGGTATTCAGCATAAAAGTATGTGCACAGATGGCCCTCGCGAGCCATCACATCCATTCGAATCCAGGCACTCAGCTGACCAAACAAGCATCTCGGGGGTGAAGGGAGACAGACAGTCACCTGCTACCCGACCCCCCACCACCCCTCCATGCCTTTACACACACACACACACACACACACACACACACAGACACGCCACAAACACCACAAAGCAGACAGCTCAGCCAAAAGCCTGATCACCAGCCATACAGAGGGAGACAGCAGCAGACAGTCAATTGCTGTTATTGCATCAGTGTTTCTGAAATGGTCTGGCTCACTGTGTTTCAGAATACACATTGCATGTTGATGAACTGTAATTAATTTGTGATTTGCCAGCAAGTGTAAAGCAGAGTAGCTGGCTGAGGATCCTTCTAGATTAAAGCTGTGCTAGCTGCCCACATGTTTACTTTTAGCACGGCTCATATTGACAGCTAAATCTAACTTTAGCTCCACATGTCAGAGGTGGCAACAAGCATCTTACTACTGTGACTGGCATGCCCCTCCCAAAGGCCCAAAATATATGTCTGGAAGGTAGAGTTCAGCCAGAGAAAAGGGGATGTCATGACTTTTGTTTAACACAAGTGGATCTCTGCAGCTTTTCAAGTCTGCATGGGGTATTTTTACATAACAAAATGGAGTAAATTTAGAACC
Source organism: Protonibea diacanthus (assembly GCA_028641955.1). NCBI lineage: Eukaryota > Metazoa > Chordata > Actinopteri > Sciaenidae > Protonibea > Protonibea diacanthus. The sequence continues at coordinate 17,179,744 of CM053989.1, forward strand.
CCTCGTGGGCTATATTCTGCAGCCATATTGTTATGCACCGAATATTCTCGATTGCAGCAGATAATGCTCCCCTCTCTTGCCTCCTATTTTTCATTTGGCACAGTAGCGGCACGCCATCTTATCAGCTGATCCTGAGCCAGAAGCTAGGAGTAGTTGCTCAGCAGAAAAAGGAGGGATTGTGCTGGGCTCGGCTATAATATGAGAAAAAGCCCAAATGCTCTTGGATCAGTCCCATGCTTTGTCCTCATCTCTCACGTTGCCTCTTTCCCTTGTTCATTTTTCATCCTCTCTCATTTCATCTTTTTGTCCTGAGCCCCCTCTCCTTCCTCTGCATTCTGCTCACTCTCTTCCTCCACCTCTCTCTCTCTCTCTCTCTCTCTCTCTGCTCCACTTATAAGATTTGGCAGCACTCCAAGATCTGAGAAAAACATTGGAGGCATAGCCTCGTTTTGATGTCTGGAAAGAGAGGGAGGCTGAGAGTGAGAGAGACCTCATTTCCATTTCACAGACTTGATTCATAGCAACACCACAGCAGAAAGAAGGAATACAGGAATATCGTGAGTGTGAGCGTAACTGCCAGTCAGAGACAAAAGGAAGGATAGAAAAAAGGCACACGCGGGTCTTAGATTGCAAGAAAAAAAATGGCAAATTAGGTTTACAAAGTAGGATGACGGCGTATGTAGAGAAATGCAGAGGCAAACATAAAGGAAAGAAAAAAATATGCATTTTGCTCGTGTGACCTATAAAAGACCCTTATTTTGTGTTTGTAGCTGATACTCTACATAGAAAATAGCTGAACCGCTGCACAAAAAAAGACTCAAACTCGTTGAACTCCAGCACAGAAAAACATCAGACCATTCGTAGGCCTTTTTGCAGCAGCAATTGGGTCTCATACCAGTCTGAGAGAACACAAATTTGGCACTCTGCATTGTAATCATCTTAACTTTGCAGGCCTTCATGGTAAACAGGCCAGAGCAGTCAGATGTAAAAACCCCCCTCTACGGAGCGAGCCAAGAATCAGAAGGGAAATTTTACACATCCTGCGGATTCAGTCGTGCTCCTCCTAATTGCTGGTTGGAGCTCCAGCTTCTCCCCCGGCGCTGAGAAGAGAAACCGTCATTACTAGTCTCACAGGAGCCCGAGTCCAACTCCAAAGGGAAACTTTGATTGATGAAAAGAAAAAAGAGGCAGTTCCGAGCGTGTCCTCGATACAACATTTGCTGTGACCTTGTTTTCCCTGACAGGTCTAAAATTAACCAAGCGGATCAGTTATACTGGGAGCGGAGAAATGTGGACCAGATTCTCCTTTTGGCGCGCCCCTGTCTCTGCTTGCTTTCAGGGGATTACAGCAGCACGAGCATGCCTTTTGATTTATTGTGCTAAACATAGATTCATTAGTGAAACAGCTGGCTACATCGAGCGCTTCACTATCTCCCACACAGGCCTTCCCTCCCTCCGCCCACCCCACTGGACCATATTCAACATTTTAGTGTAAAATAAATGCCTGAGGATTAGAATTTATAGAGCTCTTCGGTGTAGATGTTGTCAGCATTAGCGTTATGGTTATCTTCTCTTTCTAACTAAATGTATTTATTTATAGACTACTGCAGCATTTCTTTATTCATTCAAGGCCATGAAAAAAAAAAACAGTCACATGCTTATCTGATCAGGGTTGTTCAACACACCTCATGCTCCAAACACAACAAATATGAACTCTGACCAACCGAGTTATGGCTTTACCATCACATCAACATCTTTGTGTAACACTGCATACCAGCCTATAGTTTAGTTAACTATTAAAAGGAGACACAGGGAGGCAACACTCTCTAGGTTTCACCTATCTGTTATTGCCTCTCACTTAGCTTGATTAACAAGACTGTGTCAGATAAATCAATCAAACAGCCAATGAGGGATTTTATGACCATTGATTAGGCTGTGTGTTGCAGCAGCCTGATAAAGGATGTCTGGGTTGCGGTGATATTTCACAGCTGGAGGATCTACCCCTGCAAACTGCGGGATTGTAAGCCAACCAGTAATGTAGCTTCAGACAAAATACGATCATAAAGCCGCGCATGGAGGAAGAAATCTGAATAAATCTTTCTGTGAGATATCAGTTTCTCCTGGACTTCACCTGGCTCATCTTCAGATGTCTTACTAGGTTTTCCATAAAAAGCTTTCCAGGGTAAAAGCACATCAAAGTCAAACATTGTTTGTGTCATAAGCAGGAGCTTAAACATTAAAAATCCCCAAAGGTTCTTATAAGTAAACAAAATGAAAGCCTGTGAGTCATTAACCACAAATGGCTCCTGCATGATTATACTGAAAACAGAGGAGATGTTTCACTGGAGTAGTAGTATAAACAAAAAAAAAAAAACAACAACTATAATCATAAAAATTAAAGCTGCACTTTACGCCATCAACTCTGTGTGACCTTGCCTTCACATGCTGGTTGTTTACTGAAATCTCACCATTATGTTCCCCTCCTGCATATGAATCGACAGGCTGCACCGGAGCATCTGCTGTGCACCGATTGCACTGGTAACTATGCAACACCAGAGCATTGTGTTATGACAGAGCCACTTCCAGGGACACATTATCACTGTATTAGATACGGTGTAGGCTATTTTAGTCAGCACTGAACAAACAGGTATTGGCTCTGCTGCGATAAATCTTCACGCCGTGAGAGAGAAATGTTCTTTTGTTTCTTGTTGCATCATACTTAATGCCAGGTTACAGGAACCTAGATGCAGCCATTCCAATTTGGCTCCAAGCACGCTGCCATGAGGAACAAGTGGGTCAAAGTGCCACTAATAAATCAAAAAAATCTCAGAGAGAACGGTATGTAAGAATATGGAATGGGTGTGTTGTTGGTGAGCACAGTAAAGCACTGCCCTTTATCAAACGGGGTTGCGTTTAAAGTCCAACTGATAAGATAAGTTTCCAAAGAACGGAAAAGGACTATAAACAAACATCTGTCTTCGTAATACGCAGGCATGAAAAACAGGTTCACGTTGTAAAAGCTCTTATTTGCTCTGAATGTTTTGCTCATTTGCTCATTTGTATCCCTTTTTAGTGTTCACAGTTAAGGGACAATAATTAGCCACACGCTTCTTAGTTAGGCTAAACAGTGGGGTGCAAAGGCTTTGTTTTCATTCAACATTATGAATCAATCTGTTAATCAAGACACCACACAGCTTATTAAAGAGTAGGTAATCCCTACCAAAATACATTTAGAACACTGTTGTCAGTGCAGCGAGGTCAATAAATCCCCATGTGATGAACAGATTTGTGAGCTAAAGCACAATAAAGCAGCGTTATATGGCCGTCTGTGGGCATTTAATTACCAAAAAAAACCAAGAAAAACAATCTGCTGTTTTGGGGGCTGCACCAACAGCTCGATAAAACATGAGCAGGAAGCAGAAATAATTACGCAACGGCCAACTACACCATGTCCCCCCTCTCTGCTAGATATTAATCTCCATGTCAGTGTCCGCTTGCTGCAGCGTCAGCTACATGGGAGTGACATTTCTTTGTCTGAGGGAAAGCAAGAACAGTCTCAAGATTGCTTCTCTTTTGCAGACACAGTAACTGCAGTTTGCCTCTTAACGACCCCATAAGCCGCTCATTGCTTTGTAGAGATGAGTCTGGCTGCCTTGCTTTGCCATAACGGGAGACAGAATTGCTGTTTTTATGGCTGTGCTTCCATGAATCTGCAACAATTACATTTGCATCTGAAGAGATATAGACCGAGGTTGGTATGTAAGGCAGCAACAGCGTTATTGTTTACTCTGAAAGAGCACTGCACACTGAGGCAGAAATCTGTTCCTGGCATGTGGGAGAATGTAGTAGTATATATTAGCGTCGCCTGATGCACCACATAAAACACACAAAAAAAATGAAAGTAAAGGGTTGTTGCTGCAGCTCTCATGTGCCTAATTCATGCTTGGAGGTAGTTTGAAATGCAGATTTTATTCATATTTGTGATTTGCCAGCAGCTTAGTGAGTCAATAGTATGGTATGGATATTTAAAAGAACAGATCTGAGGAAAATAAACACCTTCATAACATCAGACACAATCTGCACACAAGCTTGGATATACGTTGTGGCAGCAGAAAAGCTAAGAATGTTACTCAGGGTGGTTAATGTTCAGCAGGAGTCCTAATTTATAGTTACACAACGTGCTTACACTATGGTGTCATGTTGACAATCATGCACTTTCTCACATTACTGACTCGACAGATTCCAGCTAACAGAACATGACTTGGCACCTACTTCTGTATGCTGCAATCAGTAACAGTGATGCACAAATGGAGCAAATTTAGAACAATGTGTCTGGGTTTTTTTTTTTGGTTTTTTTTTTTTTTGTTAAACCAGCCATGCTTTTCTCCACGAATCACGACAAAAAAAAAGAAAAGAAAAAAGGTATGCATGCAGAAAAGCTGCCGTCCTGCAGCATGAAACAGTAGCCTACTTATGTTGTGCAGCGTAAATCAAGTCTCCTGAGCCGTCACAACAAGCCTACGTATCAGAGCACAGAGTCCTATCTCATCATCTGTCCACAGACCTGTGTAACTTAATCACTCAAATGAAGCAAGCTCAGACAATAAGTTCATACAAGATCAGAAATTGTATTTGGCAATTTTTTAAACAAGTGCATACAAGTACAACTAAAAGCATTTCAGTTTTGCCAAGTGCTCTTAGAGTAGCATTAGTCACATTCTACGTTAAACAGGAACTGCCACCAGACCTAGAAGTACATCAAGAATTTTGTTAAACATCAACAAAGAGGAACGTCGTCCATTATAATGAGTACATACCTTTATCTTCAAAAATATAGAAACACAATGTATTCAAAAATCAAAAATTATACAACCATGTTTTACGAAGTATACTCTTCCCTTGGGTCCAATATGTACAAGTCCGTTAGTTTGTTTGAATGGTATGTATGTGATATTTATATATTTATACTCATATTTTTGCTTCCCCTCCCCAAAGAAGTGTTCAAACAAAATCAAGGGTCCCTCTCCTTTTTTACTTTGACATCTCCTGCAAGGATGGTGGCGATTTCTCCTTGCATGAAAGCCCATGGTACGTTTGAGCCAACCAGGGGACATTTCTCTCCACTGGGACAGTACACTTCACCCATGGCACCTTGCTGCTTTATGCTTTCCCTCGAGCACGGGAAGCAGAACTTGTGAGAGGGCACAGACGGGCACTGAACAAAGTGTGTGTCCTCCAAACGCTCGTGGCACAGCGTGCAGCACAGGGGTATGCTGCCGGGTACCGAGGAGTCCGGAATGCTTTGGGGGTGCACTTGGTCCATGCCTGGCACGTGGGGGGTGCCTGCACCAGATGCCTCTCTCTGCGGAGGCCTCCTCTGATTCATGGAGGACGGCGACAGGGGACTGCTGCTGTTCCTCCGGGTGGTGGAGTGGACTTGGTTGGCGTCCTTGGGAGAGCTGTTCCCACCTGCATTGTCTGCCGCCATGATGAGAGCCGCCATAGGGGACTGGCCATTCTGGCCTGCCTCAGGTGGGGTGGTGCGGGAGTGGGGGGATATTGTGGAGGGGGGTGAGGCGAAGCTTGGCGGGGGAACTGGAGGCATTTTCAGTCCGTCAGTAGGTGGTGGTAACCACTGCTGTCCTTCTCCGTTAAGCTTGGCAGCTGTCCCCTCTCCTTCTGGTTCAGGCGACGCTTTTCTCTTCATATTCCGGGGGTGTTTTCCTCTGTCTGGAGGTGGGAAAGGGTTAAACAAAACAGTTGAGTTGCACAGCTCAGACAAGCATCAACAATTACACTGGAATGGAGACATGCATTTTTGCTGTTCCACGCTGCACCACAGGGTACAAAACAATAACAACAAACACAACAAATGAGAGAAAAAAAAACATGTATGCAGCTTTAAATTTTGCAGACATGATACTATATTTATCATCTGCTCACATTAACCCATTCCTGGGCTCGGATGGGTGAACAAAGACAACATAAAAATAAAAAATAGCACATGTAATTCTTGAATTTAAACCCTCCTGGATGCCTACCTGACTTGGACGCCGTGGCGCTGGGCTCATAGCTCATACCCCTTGGATTCACATGGTCCTTCTTGAACCTGCTGTCGAAAGTGTGCAGAGCCATCAGGTCCCTCACTGTTTTGCCCTTGCCCATCCAGTCCACGTCTGCCCTGTTTTTGTGGCTCTCGGAGATCTCCGGCGTGAGACTGTCCGGTCTGTGCTTCTCCTTCAGCTCTCGGTCGTGCTCGGTGCTGGAGACCGAGGCGGGTCTCTTGCCCATGTCGGCGGGACTACCGCCGGCCAGTGCGGAAGGAAGCCCCATCTGGCCCGGTCTACCGTTGACTGCGTGCACCGGGGGCATGCTCCCGTTAACCGTTAAAGGCACTAGATTCGGGGGAACAGTGCTATTCCTGCGCGGGTTGGGGCTCTGGCGGTTCAGCTCTGGAGGCTCGTCGGGCTTAGGAAATCCATTGGGGACGGGAATGCCGTTCGACTGCCTGCCAGACTGATACTCTGGACCCAGCCTGGGCGGTCGGTCGGAGGAGAGCGGGTAGCGGTCCAGCGGCTGCGGCGGCCGGGAGCCCGGATCTCCCGTCGCAGCGTGGTTGATCGCCTGGATCTCTTTCCCGGAGAGCTGCGACTTCCCCGGCCCGGGAGACCTGCCCTCCTGAAACCCGTGAGCCCTCTTGAGGTTCCTTGCCGTATCGATGACAAACTCAATGCGGTCTGCTCCTTCGTAGTTGACACATCCCCTGCAGACGGGCTCGGTAAAATCCCAGATCATGGCCCACGGCATGCGGGGCAAGTCGCATAAATAACACGACTGCCTCCTGGAAGAAGCAGCGACCGCCGCGGACGACATAGCGCTCGTCGTCTACCCCCCGAAAAGAAACCCAAAATGCTGTCTTCTTCTCCTGCTTTTCCTCCGAGCTTCTCCCTTTGTTTTAAAAAAAAAAAGCCAATAAAGAGCAAGTTCCCTCAGTGGAAGAAGAAGAAGAAAAAAAAACACAAACTCGTCTTCTCCCGACAACGTTGAAGTTTTAGAGGGAGAAGTTCATGTCGGTGTGTACTTTACTACGGCGCTCCTCTATCTATCTCCACTGACTCTCTACTACTGGCTCAATGTGGAGCAGTGACGTCACCACGGACCTCTAAACGCCTGCTTCCACTTCAGTTTCTATTGACTTGATTTCTTCGACAGACCCCACCACCACCACCACCACCTCCACCTCCACCTCCTCCTCCTCCTCCTCCTTCCTCCCTCTCTCCCTTACCTCCCTCCCTCCCTCCTCCACCTCCCCTCCACCGGTTTACTGCAGCCTCTGTCACTCACTTTTTATTTTTTTATTTTATTTTAATTTAATCACTTGTACCTCTGCCAAAAAAACAAACTGCACCCAGTTCAGCTTCACCGCCGCCTCCTGTCTGAAAGGAATAACCCACAGCTCCTGTTGTTGTTATTATCATTATTATTATTAACATTATTATTATCATCAAATACTCCACCGATTACAGCAACAACGAGAATTTTATAAAGAGGAGGAAAATGTGGCTGTAGGTAAGCAGCAGACCGCCAGGGGATTAAAAAACAGAGAGAGAGAGAGAGAGAGTCGCCAGCTCCTCCAGTTGACTGCTGCTTTGTCCTAAATTCAGAGCATTATCCGGTTGAGGCTGAAAAACGCTCGCTGCAGCTTGTTTTTCTCAATGCACAGCGCCTCGACGCCATGAGCTGCTACTACTACCGCTGCTGTGCAATGAATGAGGTGGGTCGACCTTTAAAAAGAACAACAACCAGTCTACTGTAATCCAGAAATATACCTAGAAGCTCAACAATATTTTATTATTCTTATTATAGCAGCATGAAGTCACGCCATTTGAATATATTACAGGATTTTACTATTTGTTCTCTGCAGCTCAGCATGCACTGACTTGGGTTTTTAGATATTTTCCTGCCGTGTTGACACAGAAGAGAAAGAAAGAAAGAAGAAGAAGAAGAAGAAAAAAAAAAGCGCCTCCATAAGTCAGTAAACCAGGAAGCAGCTCTGTCATGAGGTGGGGATTTCCAGCCAGTGTGTTGTAAACTTGAATGGACTGGGGTTTACAGCATGAATATAGCTCTGCCCACATTTTATTCTCGTGTACTGAACAGTCAGTCATCCAGATCTGCCACCACTAAATGAAATTACACTGGAATGAATCAGCCATTCAGACTCCCCCCTTTTTTTTTTCTTTAGTAGGCTAACCGTCAAACTAAAGCTGAAAAAAAGTACATAATAAAAGCAGTTTTAGTCTGAGTGGTGTTACAAGATTAATGACCGCACTTTTAAGTTGAATGTTTAACGTGAGGGGGAAGAAATATGTTACTAGAAACAAGTCACACGCCAGAGAAACCAGTCAGAAATCCCCTGAAGTAAAAGTGTAGGTTTGAACTGGAGGAGTGTCCCAGTAGTTCAGATTCCTCCCTCTCATCTGGGCCCATTCCAACTCATTGCAGCTTAGCCTCGGGCTTTGGGTGAGGCAATGCGTCTGTAACCTGCAGACACAAAGCAGGATATGTTTGTGCAAGCCCATGTGACGTTGGAAAGAGGAAGCAAGATATTTAGTCACGTACCCTCATCCGCCTCACCCATCTATGGGACATCAGACCATTTGGCTCCGTGCCTGCAGTCATGATCATGCACTGTGGCATGAGGATGTCCTTCAAAGGGTTTCCATAGAGTAAATAAAGCAGCTATGTTGCTCATCTGTTGCCACCCATCGTAAGTAATTGTGGCGCAGATGCCATGTGATTTTTCATGATTGTTTTTGTAATACTGCCAACATATGAATGAGCACACCCTTCCTTGGAACAAACAACATTCTCTTTAAAAGATTCAGAGACGTCACTAGGTTTTAGTGCCCTCTGTGTTACTCTCACTGTAAACTGCTGCATTAACACACCATTTCCTATCTCTGCTTTCACTCAAATCTCAGTTGGTTGAACAACACTAGGAAGTGTTGTCGGGCTTTATGACACAGTTAGGAAACGTCTGTTGTGAGGGACAAAATAAACAAATTCTTTCCTTAGGATTGGTGGGAAACAGTTGACTAATGTTTTGATCCTTTGGTTTCCACTCAGTCAATGTTTGTGCAAGCAGATAGCTACAAACTGTTATGTAAGAGGGAGGCATGCTGGGATTCAATTAGATCCTAAATGACCCAAATTTATAATAGGAAGAGCCATTGATTTCTGTTGCAAAGGCAGAACTGTACTGAGCAGAGGCGACAAAAGTCTGAGAGGAAGCCAGACATGCACAGATGGCTCTGATTGGCAATATGAACCATGTATACAGTAAAATCACCACAGTGTGACCCGGCTGACAGCCGTCTCATTTCTAGCCACTGAACCAGATGGGAGTAGCTGCATAACGCTGTCTTGAACTTTTTTTTTTTTTTTTTTTTTTTAGCGGTATGTAAATTGAGACATGAAGTAGCTAAATAAAGAGTGAGAGGTAGGTGACGGCCAGGGGAATACCCAGCATGTGACAGCATCGCAGGCTGACGAGATGACGTTATTTTTGTTCTATCACTTTCTGAGCCTGTTAAATTTTATATTGGCCATCTTTTATTCATGGAAGCAAATCATTACAAATTCTCTCTGAAGTTTTCTGCCTAAGCTGAGAACAGCACTGGATGTTTTCTCTGTCTTTTACTCTCCTCCATGACAACAACATTCATGTTATATAACCCCCTCCCTTTTTTTTTTCTTTTTTGGCCCAGTTGCTGAGGTGAGCATTAAAAACTAAACTGTAACATGTTTCACAGACAAAGAGGGGGGTTATAACAGGACAGTGAGAGGACATAGTACTGAAGCGAAGCAGCTGTTGTAGTCACCTGCCTTGTAGATTAATAGCTACACAGAGTGACAGAGGTTGGAAAATGTCAGGAGAGTAAATGTTAAGACTAATGCACCTTACAGGGCTCCTGTGTCTGTAACAGGGAGAGGTAACCATGGAGATTATCACGGCACCCCAACTCCAACCATATATATCCTGTTTACGGCGCTATTTTTAGCCACAGATTTACACAGCAAGGATTAGAGCGCAGATAAATTTGGGGAGCACTGTGAGATAATGTCAAAGCATCCATCTGTCTTATTAACTGCTTCCTGTTTTTTTTTTTTTTTAAATGAAATGTTCGAATATGTTTCATTGATTTTCTGAATGGGTTCACTCTGTATCCTGGTTGCATGATGCCGAGAAGTGATGCGCAGCATACGCACGTGGACACAACGGGTAAAAACATCAATTTTTAAGGAGTCTGTTTTGATATAGGTATAAAATGGTGGAATTCAAATAAAATGGAGGGTCGACAGCGAAAAAGGGAAAAATGTGCTGGGCGGCTGGAATCTGGGGGCTGGAGGCTGCAGAGGTGATGTCATTGGGCCAGAGCAAGAGGCGAGTGAAAAACAAGTCTCTCTCTTTATTCTGATCCTCTTTGCAGTTCCAGTGGGGGTGGTGGGGAGAGCAGAGAGGGAGAGAGGGGAGGAGCGGGGGGGGGGGGGGGGGGGGAGTGACTGGCGGTCGGCCAAGGCAAGGGCTGCTGGGAAATGGCAAAGGATGCCAAGCAGGCCCCTCCGCCAACATTAGAAGCTCACATCTTTGTTCTCAGAAACCTGGTGTGCTGCCAAAGGCCTCATTTCGGCTCCATGGCATGATTACACTGGATGTAGGCCAACTACTGAGAGCTTGCTCGCGCTCTCCCTCCCTCTCTCCCTCTCCCTTTATGCTTCCTCCCTGGGCTCTCTCTCTCTCTCTCTCTTTTTCCACTGCCTTCAAAAGCTTTCTGCCAAACATGCAGCAGTTGCCATGGCTGCAGAGAATGGAACATAAAAAAGTGAGTAATGAGTCAGGCTTGGACCCAGATGTGCCACATGTGTAACCATTTAGAAAAAAAAAAACCCAAGATGGTAACATCTCCTCTTAATCTGCCGGGCTTGTCAGGGGACAGACGACTCGGTAAATATCAGAGGGCTGAGAGGGGGAAGTGGAGGAAATAATCCCCGCAGAAAAATGTTCAAATGAACATTGTTTTCACATCCATTTTTAAACAGAAGGTAGTTTCAGGAGGTTGCCGTGCAGAGTTAATTTTGGCAGACAGGAACAGAAAGACCTGAACTTTGCCTCTGTAATGTTATGCTTAAGTAAGCTTGCATGCATTGTGAGCTGACAACATCATTTCCTGTCCAGTGGAAACCCCCCAGATTTTTTCAGTTACAACCAGTGTAGGCCTAAACAAACTTTCCCTGGCCTCTTTGAGCAAAATCAGCACCTAGTCTGAACTCACTCAGGTTAGGTGGTCCAATTCATAAGCTACTATTAGTATGAGTAACATTACCTGCGCATATAAATGGCTTCTTACTTATTGCCCTTAAAAGGAAGCTTCACTCCTGACTCATAGTTGTTATGTTTAGCATACTGTACTGAGCCGTGCAGTCATTCCAGCTTTGTGACCGACGCAGACAAAATGTTCAAAATGTCATTCTGCTGCATTCTCAAACACACACACAGTGCATACGTTTGTTATTCCCAGAAGGACAGCATCATCCACGGCCACTCCTACAGCTAGTTTCTGTGCGACTGGTTTGTTCTTACACCTTGAATGATCCTCATGCAAACCCCAGAGGAACCTGAGACATCCAGCTTCATTATAATGATCTTTGTAGAGCACACAGTACTATGAATATGTATGTAGAGCGGGTGTGTGAATGTGTGTATATGTTTATATTTGGACACAGTGTTTTCTTCCAGCATCTTATCTTGACAACGGTTACATTTTTATTTGCTTTTTTTTTGTCGAGCCAAAACGAAAGAAGGAGTTTTTCATGTGTTATGTAACCTCTTACACTGAGCCAAAAAAAAAACTTTCCCAAAGTAGGCTTATTTATTACCAGAGCTCCTGTCTATTTTTGAGCTGCCTTCCTAGAAAATGGACTCCGACATCCCCGGCACAGCGCTCCAATGTCATACATTCAAGTGCGGGCATCATTTTCACTTTGGTGCTGTCCTTTTCTGCCATTTGGTAAAATGCCTGACTGATTTGCATTTACTCCTTTGCATATATTAATTCAGCCAAACAGTTGCATAAAACCCTGGTGAATAATACATAAAAAAATATGAGTGAACATGCATATTTATAACGCCTTTATTTAAAAGATATTTCTGGGTTGCTACTGGAAGAGGATCAAAGCTCTACTGCTTTTCCAGTAACATTTGCCTTGAAAGCAAAATGGTATATAGAGAAATTTGTGTGATGTATAGAATACTAAATAACATGACTGTGAGAGGAAGGAAAGCCAAGAATAGCAAATACTGACCCAATTGGAAAACCTCAAGCCTCTGAATGTTGGGGGAAATTGTTCATAGATAGCATGTGGCTTATTCAAATGAGGAAAGTAGGGAAGATAATGTATAAATGCAACTGTAATGCATCGTTTACAGATGTTGCGGTTACATTTGGAAAGTGATATTTCTTTTCCCGCAATTAAGCTCTAAACACATTTACTTGGAAACAGCCCTTTTTTGGTCGTGGTCATAAATCAGCCGAGGTTTCCCGTCCCGGATTCCACAGATGTTTCACTGCCCTCTCTTTGATTGTCTGGTTTATGGAGGATGTTTCATCATATGCTATGAGCGTCCATGCCAGAGATGTCCTTCCTCCCCTTTCCATAAAAGTGCAAGTTGTCACGATGGTGTGGCATTCATTATCCGCCTGTGGTTTTGCAGGCCTGGCCTCGTGAGCAGCTGGGGAGCATTGGTTGTCACATTCAGCCGCCCGCTGCAATGAAAGATGGGAGGGCAGGAGAAGAGCGCTGTCCTCCCCTGTCTGTGTAATAAAGCCACCTTAAAACTGCAGCGTCTGGGCATCTGAACACACGATGCCTCGCCTCCCTCATCCACTTCAAAGCCTTGTCTCAGAAAACGGCTCAACGTGAGGAGCTGAAACAGAAAATGGAGCTGGAATGACTAGTACAACCACGTGCGTGTGAACTGACAGTCAGGTTAAAGGATAATCACAACTTGTGTCTTATTGACATAGTTTTGGCCATTTATTTATACTCCTGTGATGATATTATACTGGACGTGAATGTGAACGTGAAGACATTGCTACAGCAAAGTCAACAAGAGAGCAGTCAGACAGGTTGTAAAGACGTCTGACATTTTTGTATGACTTTATCATGAAGTAAAATCGAAAGTGAGAGATAAGCGTGCGATAACGTCGGTAACGATCCATTACGTGCCGTGCTGACAGAAGTAAATTAGTCATCTTTGCTAATGCAAAACGGAGAAAACTAGCGAGCTGTTTTCCAATCATGCTAACAAATCATCTGTGAAGTAATGTGAAGAAGCTTTTTGGATTCAGTGTCATAGCTAGAAAAAAATATAATTTTATATCATAAAATCATTTAGAAAATGCAACTGTGTACGTACAGTAACGTTAGCATTTTGCTTAAATGAGACGAGACATCACAAATCAAGAGAACAACATTAAATAGTGTTTTAAATAAGTTACAGTTAGTTTAACTAATGATGGCCATGTAAATAATTAATAAATACACTGGAAATGTTTTTTTTGGAATCAGAAACCAAAATGAAAGTGATGACGGCCTTTATTTAGGAACTTAAGATCACATTACCTCAACTTGAACTTCGTGTATGACAAACTAGTTTTGCAACAAAGACGTTGATAGACGTTGTAGTCATTATCCCTAACAGGCACATAGTGGATAGTTTAGTCATAGTCACCACAACAAGCCCAGCTGAACTGGTACAGTAATAATGTGAGAAGCACATGGGATGAATAGCAGAGTCTTTACGCAACAGTAATGTCCCAAAGGGATACGAAAGGACGGAGTGGAGAGAGCGCTGTGGGAAAGTTCATTGCCCTTGAAGGAGCCTGATAAACCCAAGGTGATATGAACCCTGCGTGTTAGGATTGTGCAAATTTGTAACGACTACAAGCTTGCCGCTGATAAGAGAGCCGTCTTACGCCATGTGTTTGAAGAAAACCTGCCTGTCCAAAGGGCAAGTCAAGCTGGGAGTGGTGGATGTTATCTATGCAATTCCAGTTTGTGATGGTAACGTAACACGGGGTGTAGATTGAGGTTGTTTTACACAGTCAACATACAGGTTTGGGCAGGTTTCAAACTGTTTTAACATATGAAAGGTTGTGATTACTTCTCCCCCTCCTCCGTGTTAAGTGATGGGATCCACATTGTTCGGCAGGCACACAGATGTGTAATTTGACCTTGCACAATGCAAATCATTTGAAAGCTCTCTCTCACTCAACAAAGAGGGATAAAGTTCACCTACACCGCATTGCCACACAATGGGAGGGAGGAGCCAGACAGCCTTGAAGCGGAAATGGTTTCACACTGACTGACAAGTCTGGCAACACACCCAGGGTTGCCCTGAAGGACAACACACCACCCTCACACTTTTGTTTTCACACTTCTATCCTCAAATATACATAATCTACTTTACTCATCAAGAAACATCTCATTTCTCAACTCATTTCTGTCTTCCTTCCTGGCGCTGTGTGTGACGTGCCCCCCCCCCCCCCCCCCCACCCCACACACACAGCCCGCCGTCTCTGTGTTTCTCCTCATGATAAAATCGCTCTGATCAAAAAAAAAAAAAAAAAAAAGCCGTTGCCTAACAACGAGGCGAGCAAAGTTCACGTCCCATGTAACTGCCAAAAAGGAAAGAAAAAAAAATTCCAGCTCTCACATGATCCTTGCCAAGTTAACCATTTACAGTGGAGAAAGAGCAGAACGAGGCTCATTCTGGGTAAACAGGGTGCTGTGTTTGCTGTTTGAACGAGTTAACCGTGCTCATTAACGCAACATGCAGGGGCATGAAACTCGTCAGGCTACAAGTCATCCTACACCAACACAAAAGCTCCTTCCTCCTGCCGCAAAAAAAACAAAAAAAAAAAAACAATGCACACGGGTCAGAGAAGTGCTCCCATTATGAAACCGCTCTGTCACAAGACTAATGCCTCGCAGGAATGCTGTTGTGACACATGCATGCTGTTGACGCAAGGGTTAAACATTGAACCGCTCACACACGCACACATTTCAGCTGCCAAAAGGGTGCGAGCTTTAACGGCTCCAGCACCGGTTGCTCGTCAGTTTGTGTTTATCTTTCCACTTTGGCTGGTCACGTCCTCCTCCACCCCGCAACGGTCGCCAGGTTTATCAAAGGAAAAGTCCTCTCTCTCTCTCTCTCTCTCTCTCTCTCTCTCGCTGCAGCCAGGTGCAGCTCAGTGTAATGATTCACGCACAGCAGACACAATACTCCACAGCAGATTAGCTTGCATGTTTGAAGCTTTGCAGGGGTCACTGGGTGCATGTGTGTGTGTGCGTGCGCGCGTTGGATGGCATGTGCTGATCTCTGGCTCGGTGCTGCCTGGTGCAAAAGGTTCAGCAGGAGTTCAGCACATATTCATTATTCATGCATTTCTGTGTATCAAATGATGGCACCGGGGAGCCTCTTTTCCCTCTAAAAAGGTCCATGTTCTTGAATGTTCCTTTGTTATTTTCACTCGGCCGTATTTTCTTTTCTTTTTCAAATGTGGAGTAACAGAAAATTGTGAGGAGGTTTGTTTATTTATGTGCACGGTGGGGCAGTGTTTTTTTTTTTTTTTTTTTCAAGCGCTCAATATTTGTTTCTTGGATTTAGATGTTGCCATGCGTGATAAGCACAGGAAACGTATCGTGTAATTCTTTACAGAAGGGTTTCTTCAGTTTAATGTGTATTGGCAACGCTTTGAAAAATCCCTGCTTAACGATTCGAGGAAAGCCAAGCCACCTGGAAATCTCATGACTTCCTGAATCTAATTCCAGGCCGAGCTATCAGACTGTCTGACTAGCAGCTTTCATTGAGGGGTGTAAACATTGAATGTCAGGCATGTTTCCCAGAGCCAGTGTTGAATCAGGCATTAGTACTCATGTAATGCCTGCAGTGAACTCGAATGCTCCGGCAAAGCCCTGATTATATTTTCTCCCTGTCTAACAGATTTATAGTGAACTCCAAGAGAAAGCTGGCACTGGCTAGACTCGTGAGCAGGCCTCTACATGGTCTATTCTTGTTGTTTTCAAATGCAGCCTTCACTTTACTCCAACCATATAATAACAGATGTCAGCTCAGGCTTACACTTTTGATAACCTGCAATTGGAATCTGAGATGTGCACAAGGCAAGCTAGACGATAGCAAAACAGAGCAAAGGTATGACACCACCGAGGGAGAATTCAGAACAAAATCCCCTCTTGTGTCACAGCATGCTGTGTTGGCGGACCGTGACCTCATCCAAAGTTTACACGCAGCCGCCTCATGCTGCATTGTTATCTTCAAAACTTGCAAACCAGCACATTCCAGCCCTCAGCGGCAACAAAAAATGTCAGCGTGCAGATCCTGCTGCGCTGCGAGAAACACGATAAGCAAATAAATGAACACTTCACCAAGTGAGCAGCGGCACATTTCGGAAAGTAAAAAAAAAAAAAAAAAAAAAAAGAAAAAGAAACACACACACAGGCAATACACACACTTTTCATGAGCAGAAGGGCAGAGATGTATATAGGTCAGTTGTGGACTGAGCTTTGCGTGTCTGCTTACTCAGCAGCATGCACCAAGCTTAGCTCGCTTTCAGTCTTTTTTTAAACAGACCACAGGGTAGTAAATAGCTACGAGGAGGATCACAGCCTTCACAGCTGATTGGCTTGATGCTTGCCTGACATAAACAGGAAGTCGGTCGTGCGAGTCAGCGAGGGGAGTGAACAAAGACGGAAGGACTGGAGACGAATGTGGTGGCAAGACAAAGAGAGAATGTGTAAAGAGCCTGAGGGATTTAGATTTGAGAGGAGGAGAGAGAGAAAAAAAAAAGGTTTCTGTTTGTAGCGCGCCATGTGACTCATGGAGGAATTCAGCTTGTGATTCAGTCCTCTGCATTGTCAGCAGGCAGCATGTGATGATAAGGGTGATGAGGTGTTTGCACTGGTAATAATAGGGCAGGAGACCACAGAATGATGACACTTATAATATGTAATCATATCAAAACATTAATCATTTGCGTTTTATCTTAATCTTTATATCGAGTTTGTTTAACTGTGAAGGTGTGACTGAGCAGTGTGAAATATCAGGCTGCTGCTGTAAACTGGATTTACACCTTATGACAAAAGGGCTGAACCACTAATCACACATTTCTTTTTCAAGCGGCCTATGTGTGACTTAAAGCGATTTAAACTAATTCCATTTTTATTTTTATCCTGCTGAACAACTTGCGTGTTACGTAAGTGAAACAAACAGCGACAAACATGATTTCACTTCCCTCTAATTTACTTTCCCTGTAATTTCCTTTTTTTTTTTTAAATCGGCTCATATATTTGTGTATTTTCTGATGATGTCAAGAATATATATCTAGGACTCCTACTCAGCTGTTAGTTTCTAATCACACAGCTGGGAGTTTATAGTAAAAGCTGATCGTGATAGATTGTGTTAAATTCAGTTATCTCCTCTTGATAGCAAGCTGTTGTGAAGCCTCCAGTAGCTCTGCGTGCAAAGCACTGGGTTGTTGCATGACTCTCAGAGAGCCAAAGCACAGAGTGGAAATAATGAGTGACATATCAGCCCTGCTACCCAAAGAGCTTTTAGAAAAACACCCCTCCTCCCTTCCTCCCCTGTCAACCTACTGTCCCCGTGCCTGGCTTTGAAGGTCAGATGAGAAACAAGAGAGAGAGAGAGAGAGAGAGAGAGAGTAAACGCCATCACCACCCCCGTCTGACTGGTTCAAACAGGCCCTGGGAGGAAAGGGGGTGGTGGTGGTGGTGGTGATGGTGTGTGGGGCGTGGCCCACTGAGCATGCCCAGTGAGGAGGAATGCCTTGTGATGGCAACACAGTGGGCTCTCCCATCTGCTGAAAGAGTGTGCACTTCTCGCCCCCCAGGCCCTTTTCCATCCAGTCTAGTGAGCAGCCAGATCAATTTACTGTGGAATGAACACAAAGTCAGCGGCTGACACACACGCACATATTCACACATTCTTTATGTACGACAACAGCAGCGACGCAGAGCCCTGCACTGCAGCAGGCAGACAGACACGCATAGGAGTTTACTCATGCATGCAAAAAAAAAAAAAACAGTAAGACAGAGGTTGAGTCAAAGGGCTGATATATTATTCAGGGAAATTCCCTCTTTACTCCAGCTGAAGTTTACAATGCCTTGTCTTTTAACTTTGTGCTACAAAAACAGCAGAGTCGATATTCCGGCTACTTTCCCTCCATCCAAATTCCTGTAACATACTGCTGACTCATCTGATCCGCTCGGGCTGAGGTGCGTTCATTTGTCATCAGGTTGGATGGCGACGGCTGCTGATGGCGTTTTTAGGATGAATGGCTCTGACTGACATTTTCATTGTGGAGCTGTGCGCTATTTCATCACACCGGTTTTTCTTAAAATGCCAGAGCAAGAGGCATCATTTCTGGGGAATGCTATCATCTGTCGCCCCCCCCCCCTCCCCTTCCTCCAACCACATATACACACACACACATGCAAAGTGAGACCACATGTTTCCCCACTTATGAATAATTGAGGAGCCCTGCCTCGTGTAGTTGAACAGGCGCTGACTAGGCACCCAGGGTGGCATTCTTAACTACTGTGACAAAATGGTGTAGCGTGAAAAGTGACATTTAAGGAATATTGACGCTAAGGTGTATCGTCAGACTGCTTAACTGCTTGTGGACGACACAGCAGACCAACATGCCACCGGCTCGAGTAAAACTTTCAAAATGTGAGCTGGCATGTTGGAGTGAGAGCTCAGAAAATGTTAATTTCTTCAGATGAAAGCGAATCAAGGTGAGATTTGGTTCTGTCTGCCCACTCTTACATTATACGAATAATTGAACCATATTGTAGGGTGGGATCTAATGTGTTCTTTTACTTGCAGAGTCACGCCTGTGCTTTCTGATATGCTAATGAGTCTCCCCTTGAGTAATTGAGCTGTGCTTTAGAAAATCAGCCCAGGCCTAATGGCGCATTGTCTGGTGGATGATCAAAAAGCAGCCAAGATGAGGATGAGATGTTCTCCGATGATCCGCAGATGACACCGATAATGAGGCACTTGAAGGAGTTTTCAGCCGTGGCGGACACGGCGGCCGTTTCAGTCAGGAATCAGCCGAGGACAGCGATCTAATTTCATTTCCAGATTTGTTGCTTGACCCCTCTATCAGATGCGGACTTCTCTTTGTGAGTGAGATGTCCTTCGCGGCCATGTCCTTCATCTCCCTCCCCCCTCTTTGACCCTCAACCCCAAACCATTACAGCCCACTCCAGAGTGAGCGCCGCAGCCTGTTTGCCACCCCACCCCACCTCATCTCTGCCTCTTTGCTTGAGGGTTTCTAAATCAGGAACATCTGACATGCTCGCCACCTACTCATGTGTCTCTCTGCAACTCCCCGTGACCTCGATCCACCCTTTTACATTGGAATATTGTACACACTAATCTTCCTATAATACTTTATAGCAGCCCCATGTTCAAACACAACCCGTGACCACATGTACACACAAATAGTGCCAACAAAAGACAGACAGCTGCAGTTCAAAGCTTAGCAACAGCTGTGTTCCATTGTCTAACCGGGAGCTGACTGACATTTGAAGCCAGCGATGGTTGTCTTTAAACGCTTCTATTCTTTCTCTCGCCTTCCCTCTTATTTGCTCCCTCCGTCCGTCCCTCTTTGTCCTCTACCGCCAAACACTTCTCATTCCTGTGATGTTTTTGGTATCGCTGAGGTCTGCCTAGACACCGCAGTGTCTCAGATTCTCACACAGTAACCGGGGAAGCGCAGAATATGCTCCTTATTTGCCTCCCACAGCAGGCAGACACTCTATCCAACCTCTTCAGTGTCAAAAAGGCGTTGGAGATATACTTGGCAAACTGTGTTTTGCCCCCCCCCCCCCCCCCCCCCCCCCTTGCCAGCCCCGCTCTGCACTCCCAGTATGCGTATGTATGTATCTTTCAAGCCCTTCATTTCCCAGAAAGGAGCCCAGGATTTATGAGTGCATGAGCCGCCGCGAGCGACATCTCCAGAGAAGGATGAGTGTTTCCTGCAAACAGTTGGGAGGGGAAGGGAGGGAGGCGCTGCTGTGTGTGTGGGTGGACAGCTTCCATAGAAACACTATCCAGTAACACTTGAAGAGCATCATCAAGGGGAGGTACGTGTGTGTGTGTGTGTGTGTGTGTGTGTATGGAGGGGGCGTCTTTCTGAGAAAAAGCCCATGAGGGCTGCAGACCTGTGATTGACAGTTACCTCTGCTGATTACTGCCCCTCAGGGACAGACTCTCGACGACAGCTGCCGCTTCAAACTCACCCTGGACTGTTGCTAACTTCAGGTTCACTAAATATGTCCAAACCTGAGTTGTCAGCTTAAGCGTGGTATCCAAATCCATCTCGTCGTCTTTGTTTTCGGTGAACACTTTGCAGAAATCTGACACGAGAGGACTGCACATTGCCTAACAATCCTGCTGAACTGACATGTATTTGCAAAGTAACCGAGCCCTTCATCACCACTCTCTCTTTATCCTCCATCATCGGGTGCGGACGTGAGGAGTAAAAGTGACTTCATGGTGAGTTGTGTAAGAGCGTGGGGCGAGGCTTGGAAAACGAGCCATGTGAGACAAACGAAAGTGCTGATGCGCCGAAAAGAGAGCCAGTGTTTCTGGAGGCATGCAGATACAAAAAACCCCCGGCAGAAGTCAGATGTCAGAGAGGACAGACAGGGTCCCGGACTCATCGGGGCTGTGTGGACAGACCGTGGTAAAGGGCCAGATATGGAGGGGGAGGGAGGGCGGGGGGTAAGGTCTAGAGGGGGGGATCTATTCCAGTAGAGAGAGAAAGGTCACAGTGTAAGCTGATAAAGGCAGGAGGCAGAGCTTGGGGCTGCTTCCAGGCCAGCTAGTCAGCTGACGCCTGCAGCTGTGTTTGGAACATCAATATGAGCCTTGTTCAGCCCCCCCCCACCCCACCCGTCCCACTCCCACCCTCCCTCTAAAACTCTCTTTCTCCCTCCCTCTCCTGCTCGCTCGGCATCCCCTCTCACCCCTCCTCCTCCTCCTCTTCCCCTCACACTGTTTCCTTTTTTTTTTTTCCAGCTCTGATTTATGAAAGTAGGGCATGTGCCCATAACTGCTGCATCAAGGCACATGGCTGAGCCTCCAGAGGCACTAAGGCTCTGTTTACATCAGCCCAGACAACTGCACCGCATTGCACAATCGCCACAGGCAAGCTCTGTTATATAAAGATGGGGCCACGTTGGCTCCGTTGTTTTTGTTTTTCTGGTTCGTCCTGTCTGTAATTCCTGAACTGCACCAATGTGGACGGACACGATGTCCCCTGATCCTTGACATGTCACTTTAGCGCAACCTTTAGCCAAGGACAGAATGTGTCAGCGGTGCACAGAGCTTCAGATTTCGCATTTCCCAGGCTGAAAATTCATCAGGCATATTTGGATCAAGCAGCTTGGGAACAACTTCAATAGCTGTTTTGTTTTGTGGAGTTTGTTTTCAGCTTTTTCACTCACTCCTGCACAGGATTTTTGGAGCGCTTTGTGCCGCCGTTTTATTGTCGAGAAGTACTGGAGCATGACAATATTATAACAAAGAGAGCGACAAATGCAGTTATTCCAGCGAGCGAGTGTGAGTCTAAATAGCATGCGTGTTTGTTTGGGGGGGTGACAATTAGTCCCAAATGTAGCACCAAGGCACTTCATGATCAGTTTCCATGGTGACAAATCAGACTGCTCAGCCGGTGGAAGCAGGAAAAAATGTGTTCTTGATGAGCACGAACAAAAGCAATTTGAGCCAGAAGCCCGAGACAATACTGATATGACAGTAAAAATGCATAATCATGTTGAGTATGAGGAAGAAGGTGGAGGCGGATTTAAGGTTGGGTTCAGTTTATTCGTGGGAGTATCTGTGTGTGTGTGTGTGTGTGTGTGTGTGTGTGTGTGTGTGTGTGAATGAACAGACTGGAGGTGGATGGATAGTAAGAACATACTGTCTTTATTTGATTGTAATCATCTGACACAGATGGGTGTAACCTGTCTTTGAAAGAATCCTGATGGCAGCTGAAAAACAAGACCAGCTGCTGTTAAACCATTAACTCATTAATGGATTACAGGCCACATTTCCACAGTAGAACCACAAGAATGAGTTCACTGTAACCTTCCCTGTCTGTATGCTTTACCAGTGCTGACTCAACGACGGGCCATTCGCTGCAGCGCCGTGCCTGAGCCTCCTGGCCTACAAGGACACACGATCATTTATAGCCGAGGGCTTTGGAGCTGGACTATTTCCGATATTTCTGCCTGCTTGTGAGTCATTACAGGCTGCAAGCCCTTTGTGTAGTCATGTTAGAGGCAGGGTCAGTGCAGCCAGACCTCTGCACGCACAGTACTACGCTCATTATTCCAGTTTTCTGTTCATGAAAGGAATTATCAAAGTTTCCCCTGCTGCTGTTTAATATGGAGTACATCACTTATGTTGCTGGTGTAGCTTATTTTGTTTGTGTGTCTTTTCCAGAGAGTAGAGATGCTTTCTGATGCACCCAAGTATTAATATTCTCTGGCAGGAAAGAGAAGAGAGAAATGAAAAACATCTTATTTTTCAATCTGGAACTCTAACCCAAATACATTTTTCTTTTTTATTTTCCCCCTCATGCTTCCAGTCTTTGTTGCTCGCTCTCTTTGTAGAAGTCCTCGTATCCTCGACGCTCCCTTCACCCTCGCTCCCCTCCTCCCAACGCCCACGCTCCTCTCCTCCACTCTCATAACTCAGCTGTTACTTGGCAACGTGGTCCCAGCTGGACCCAGCATCAGCCGTGTTGCCACGGCAACAGAACGCACACATGCAGACACGGTAAACATGTTGATTTTTGGAAGCCAGCACTACATGCACTAAAATATGCTTTCAGCGCTATAACATCCATCAAAGGAGGACAGCCATGTGGAAATGATTGAATGTAATCCCAGGCACCTGCAGCATCTTTATATCTGTGCTCGTGGTGAAAAAAATAAATAGAAAAATAGATTTGGAAACGTACAACATGATGTGATAAATTTCTGCTTCCACATTAGAGAATATCCTGTCCTATCCTCCTATCCTATCCTAAACATTTTCTGTTTTCACCGCCTTTATTAGTCATGTCCTGAGTCACCATAGATTTAAAAGCCGAGATGCATTCACAGCCTTGATTGTATGGTTCTGGGAAACAAACCTCTTCTCCACGCTCTGGGTAACACTGCATCTGTCGTCATAGCAACCCGATCCATCATCTGCAGGGGGATCAATTGATTCATTATTAACTGAGGCGCAGCCCTCCTTCTCTGCTTCCAGTTCACGTCTACTTACTCTGCCTTCAAGCATCCATTATTGAAGTCTAAGCCTACCCACTCACTGGGCTGAAGAATAGAGAGCTGTCAAGTCTGCCTCCTAGAAATATAATTCAGGTTCTATATATGAAAAACATTGTGTTTGTTGACCAGCGTGAGACAGGTAGAAAGGTACAAGATGCTCACATTATTCTGTTACATATCTCAGCACAATCAAAATCACATCGGTTCTTTCTTTGTAAGGAGGATAAATATAGCTCTCTAACCTAAAATCATCCAGTGGCCATTCCTACATGTGGCAGGAATAGTAAAAGAGGTGCAGGAATGAGGGCATGAGGGTCTTTGTTGTACAGACAAGATGAATTAGCATTAGCTGAGGCTTAAAAAAAGGGAGGGGTGAATGTAACGCGACACACATAGCCTGTTCAAAACACTGCTTTCTGGAGCAGGGCATTTATAGCTGCAGGGGAAGACACGCTTTGATGATATCCCCCCTTATTCCAGGCTGTCCTCCGTCATGTGGCTGCACACCTAAGCAGAGCCCGGAGGCACTGGGATGGGTGGGGAGCCCCAATTTCCAGGAAGGAAAGCTGTGAGTAGGGGGGTGGGAGACAAATGTATATCATTGGAAAATGTGTGCTAAATGGATGATGTCACTTCAGCACTTTGACATTTTAATGTCATCTCTCAGGGAATTACATCATTAGCCCTCTTTCCTGGCCTGGCTCAATGCTGGGAAACCTCCTAATGGATGTCAACAAGCCATCCCTCTGGAAGAATGGAGCAGAGGGGGAGTGGAGGGAGAGAGGGTGTGGATGGTGGTAGTTGGAGGGGGGGGGGGGTGGTTGTTTTCACCGAGCTTTTCACTGAGCTATGTGAACGAGAGGCCTCATACTGAGCGTCATCTGGACTAAAAGCCTACAGTGCATTTCTCGCTACAAGATTAACTCAATCTGCGTTACTGTCCCCATCAGACAAAGTGCAATCATCAAGCTCCACTCTCTATCCCTTGCTGCTGACCCTAAATGACCTGACGTGTAAAACGGCCTCGCGGTGGAGTTGTTTGTTAATTATTTCATGCATTTATAATTACAGGAGCACATTGAGTTGGCAGCGTGCGAGTCTCTGCAATGATTGTGCTTCTTTCAATTTGAAAAGCTGTCAGTGTCACCGCTGCAGTCGCCCAAACATCAGATGCTATATCCAATAATTGATTCATTAATCATCTACAAGTCCATTAAATTCAAATCAGGTCCAGGAATGCAGGCTTTCTGGGTGAAGAACTTATCTGTCTGATTGACTCCCCTATGCTGTGAAATAATTTATGAAGAGAAACATCTCAACCTAGATAAAGATTCTTTTTTTTTTTTTTTTAAAAAAAGCCTTTTATATGCTAATGAAAGTAGTAGCGTGGTATGAAAACAAACACCACAAGTTGCTCATATTTTAGGTAATAACATGAAATCATCACAGTAGCTGCAAATAGACTCCAAACAAACATGGAGGGAGATCAAGGCTTTGTTGCAAAATAGGTCAGATGTGCTGCGAGCTTACATAAATCAATAGTGTGTGGAGGAGAGGACTAAGAATCTGACAAAATTAGTGCTAAGAGCTGAAATATATGAGATGAAGTATCTGGAAAATTCTGAAACTGTCCGATGGATTGTATGTAAGTCGACAGACTGAGAAAACAGACTAACAGCTGGTTTCTTCAACTACTGCTCTCATCGTGCATTGATAGTGAATTCAGCTGCATGGTGGATCATCTCAGCCTTGAAAGGGATTTGGCGGCGAGTGAAAAGCTGAAGGATAGGAAAGAGTGGCTTGGATCTGCAGCTTAGGTTCACAGAACAATCACTAAGACTGACCGGTATTTGAAATGGATTGGGGGGGGTGGGGGATTGGAAGATCATATTTCCAGAAGGACACAAAAAGAGCTTCAGCTGTAGCGTGAGAATCAGACGTTGCTTACAACGTGGTTCTATTCTCCGCGTCACCCTCTTGAGGACTTTCATTTGAGAGCCAAAGCCTGACTCGCCGTTATTATCTCACTGAGTATGAGCCTGTAATCTTCCTCCCCAGTTCATTGAGAAAAGCAGATTTGATGTGACAAATCCTGGACCCCAGATGACAAATAAGTCAGGAATTTGCTGCGATAAGTACCACTCACTTTATGGTGTGGCTCCCTCGTAGATTGGAAATGGAGGGATATCTGTGTCACTCCATTTTTCCGTATTCTGCTCTCCCTCCATTTGAGACAGGAATTAACATCAAAGCATGACCTAGAAAGACCCACGACTGGCGAGGTTCATGATCAGATTGATTTTTTTCTGCCTTTTAAATGATGTAGCAAGGGGCCCATCACTTTTCATGCAACCAGTGTTTTCTGTCCCTTATGTAAAGTTAAAAAGATATTGTATTGTCATCTCAGAGCATACATACACACACACACACACACACACACACACACACACACATCCATAAGTAGACTAAAGATGGTTACATAAACAACAACAACAAAAAAAAATAGTTGCGGCATGCACAGGCTGTCATAAAAATAGTGCGCATGAATGAATAACATTAAACGAGTGGGGCAGATAAGCTACCCCCTTATGTGCTCGCCTCAGATTCAAATTTAGCTTTGCGTAGGGAATTGATGAGACGCAGAGCTCAAAGCCAAAGTCTTCAAAGACCACGGTTACACAAGATGCAAGGCGTCAAACCCACTTTGTAGTTCTCGGGTGAACAAGTGGGTTGTAGCTGCCGAGCTGCACAGGGTGATACGGCAACAGAGTTCTGCGAGCCCAAGAAAATATGATAAAATACAAAAGTTACACCAAGGTTACATGGAGTGTAAAAGAGAGCAGGAGTGATCTTTTTTCTTATTTTTTTTTTAGATGATTGTAGTTGTGGGAGTTGGGGTTGCTCTATCATGTTTCAAGGTTAAGGTCCCTTTAATCGTTGCCATAAAACATAGCAGGTGTGGGAGAGAAAAAAGAGCTGGAACGCCCAGGGAGAGTCAGAAGAGAATGACACGGAGAGATAAGGGGAGAAATAAGGATGGTGTTGGTATAATAGCACAAGTGAACAGTTTCATCACACTCATACAAAGGTTTGCTGAGGGAGGCGAACTGTAAAGGAATAGTTTGACATTTGGGGATATAAAATTATTTGCTTTCTTACCCAAAGTTAGTTGAGAAGATTGATACCACTCTCATGTTTGTGTGCCATGAGAAGCTATGGCCAGCATCTGTTAGCTTAGCATGACGTTTAAAAGAGCTAACCATGCAGGTAGTAAATTTGCGTATGAGCGCCAGCAGGCAGACATTTTGTTTTGGGTTCAAAGCCAAGAAATAGTCCAGCACATAACCTCCTTAAAACTGGTGAATTTTCCTATATACACTTTGTTTTTTTGTAAACAAACAAGATGTAACATGTTAATTAGCAAGCTTAACTGTGTGTTCAGACAGTATATGTATTTTAGAGGCGCCACGATTGTATCCAAAGCAAAGAAAGGATGCGATTCGATGAAAATCGCCCAGGGCAGCACAAATTGACGCATCTGTCCAAGTTGTCCCAACAGTCAAATCTGCACGAACAACTTGGTATGTACATCTAATTCCTGGCGAGAAAGTGAATAAGTTTAATTCCCCAAATGTCAGGAACATTTCAGCCTAGAATACTACATGGAGACGGGTTCGAGATGAATCTATTATCCTGTTCAACTGTACGACTGGTTTCCAGTTTCCCAGCATTGCTCCTCTTGAGACACCATTTGAATCCCTGTCAACCCCAGGCCTGTTGTGAAATAGCATTTCAGATTACCACATTATTATTAATATTTCATTATTAATGGCAGACTGCAGCAGTAAACTATTTGTCTTGGTAAAACTGAGAGGATAGAGCGGAAGTAGAGGATTGCTACATTCTTGCGGAGGCCCCACATTCCCCAGAGCACCACAGCAGGGCTGTTGTAGCTTGTACAGTTCCTCCTCTGCTCCCTCCCTGCACCCACGCCGCCCCCCCCTCCACCCCCCAGTTTCCTGTGCAGCAGCATGGCCGCTCAACCCTTCCCTTCCCTTCCCTGCTCTTAGCTCGGTCAAGCTCCAGCTCCCTCTACCCCGCTGCTGCAAATACATTATTTACACTCCCCTCCCTTCAGCTCAGCTCAAAAGAATCAGGGCAGAGGGAAATAACACCACTGTATAACCTCCCCCCTCTCTCCCCCATGCACCAATACACACACACACACACACACACACTGCACACTCAACGCTCAACCCTCCCTCCACCAGCATCACCCCACCTGCTCGCTCTTTTCTCACTCTGCGGGATGAAAATACAGCACAGGGCTGGGCTGCGACAATGGGAAACTCTGTGAGGCCCCAGCCTTCCCATTAATCCCCTCTGACATGCCTCCCGAGGGCAGGGATTTGCTACAAGTCAATGCAGGAGACCTACAGTATGCAAAACAAGCCTGTCTGACTCTCTCATGATTTTCAAAGCCACTGCACTGCACTGCCTGTGAGACAGGAAGGCAGATCAGAGAGAGAGAGAGAGAGCGGGGGGTGGCGGGGGGAGGAATAACTGTGCACACAGTCTGCTTAGTTAACCCTTTCCTCACACTCCTGTTCAGTGTATGTGTCACTTCCTTCTTCTAGTTTCACTCCAAGCCCAGATTGCATAGATAACGCTGATGACAGATGACAGGATGAGAACTGATGCTGAATGATATATATATATATATATATATTGTTTTTGTCTCCCGTTCAGCTGCTGCTATCCTCTTTGTCTCCCCTCATGACCGATTCAGCTCCAAGGACCAGACCAAAATATGAAAACCACCCAACGTAAACAGGAATCCACTGGCCACGTGATGCACTTACTTCTCTCAGGCTGAGTGGTGCTATTGAATTTCCGCCTTATCAGGCATCTAGTGATGAGGAGATAGATGGAAGATGGTTGGGGTGCTTGGGGAGTAGGCGGGGGGGGGGGCTGTTGTCCGCACCCTGCAGCTCACACTCACAGGGAATGTAAACAACAGAGCTGAATAGACAGGCTGGGACTACACATGGTGGGAGGAAGGGCAGCAGAAGAAGTTAAATTACCACAGAGAGAGCGGCAGAGAAATGGAAAAACAGATGACAGTAAGGCATTGCCCCGCCAGAGGAAGAGAAATCCGCCAGGATTTGTAGCCTGCTTTAGATTCACGTGATTGGCTCCACTGCTTGCCCCCCCCCCCCCTCTCTTTTTCCACCCATCCTCAGACCCTCTTAGATGGAAAAATGGGTCATCTGTGTGGAAGTTAATACTCTGAGCACGTACAGTGCTGCTTTATTTTAAGGACGTGCCTTGGAAAATTTTTCCTCTTCTCTGCCTTGCTGGTGAATGACACAGAGAAGGCGCTGGGTAATTAATACACTGTGTTGCTGCTGTGCACACAAGTGGCAGTGCAGAAGAGAGCAGCAGTCTTTATTATAGCTGCTGGCACAGCCCTGGACATGTCTCATATTTCTCCCCAGCCTGCCCTCTCCATGACAACGTACAGTAGGCTGCAGACTCTGGCACCACAGCCATGACATCAGCAACAGGGCACAGACAGTGTGACTCTGAGCATCATGGGGCGGTGGGAAAACATGTTCCAAAACACAGACGCCGGAGCTGCTCTGCGGACACCTTCACCTAAACAGTCAGCGATCTGCAGGCTACAGGCAGCGACTACCTCACTGGGAGGTTACTGCTCAGAGGCAGCACTCGGAGGATCTCAATTCGGTGCAGCAGAGAGTCTGCTGCTTTGCAGAGCTACGTGGAGCTGCCATAGCAACCACATACAACAGAGTTATTTCTGGCTGCCTTAAACTCCCAAACACAGCTGCTCCTGCAGATACCCAATCTGTGTATGTATGGCACTCGGTATACAGAGCAGTGATCAAGCTTTGACATTCAAACTCACAAAGTGGAATAACACAGCAAAGGTAATTACTGCTGTGGATAATTTGCTCACAGGATTTCCCATAATGAGTTGTAGAGCTCAAGTGATTAGAATATTCCCAATACAGCATCTTACATATGATCAGAATCCATGCAAACAAATTACAATGGCACTCAAGACTGCTTTGGTGCTGCCTGGCTGGTTAGAGCCTGTCTATGTCTAATCCTGGGATATTAAGGTTGCCTTCAATAGCAGTTTATTTCCCCGCACCTGTAACGAAGTAACACAGTGCATCTGTCAACATGAGCTCATTAGAAGAAAGCCTTAGGAACTGTTAAAAAAAAAAAAAAATTACCCCTCCCGAGCACATGGTCTCCGTGCTGCAGACACAGCCATTGTTATTGCTGTCAACTGGAGCTGTTATGCTCTCTGCTCTCTCCATTCAGTTGTCCTTCAGTGGAACACCATAGAAGTCTGCAAACACAGCCTGGAGCAACAGTTCCCCCTACTGCATGAGAAGAGGGAGTTTCTTTATTTGACTCACCCCCCCCCCCCCTGCCTGCTACATCAGATATGAAGAGCTGACTCATAATGCATTCGTACAGACTCAAATAGAGCAGCAGTTCTATTAAAAGAGCGACATTAAATCCAAAGAAGCACGGCAAACACCTCATGCATTACATTAATATTCTGCTCAGGGTTTCAGGACACGGAGGCTTTGTTTTAGATAAAAACAAAAGATTTGCTGTGTCATCCTGAAATCAAAGAGTCATGGCCTCATGTCAAGGTCTGTTTCACTTGGTTTACTTTATGATGCAGTGCTTTCTGGGCAGGCAGTACTGGTCTGGTATCCTTTAGTGACCCCTCAGCTCTCTCCAGTCTGCAGGGGGACAGAGTACGTGGCCAGCAGCTGAGTGTTTATTTACAGGAGAAGCAGGCCAGTGGCACGCTGTGTGGACGGGCTCTGAACCTGTTCCTACCCCAGACCACAGCTCCAGCTTGACCTCCAACACAGTCTTGTTTTTTTTTTCTCTCTCTCTTTCTTCTGCCTCCCCCAAAGGACAGATTAACAACGAGTCATTTCTTCTGCACACACACGCACACACTCTGGGCCAGACTCTGCAGGCCTCTTGACAGGCTTCTCCTATTCCACCAAATGGCAAAATAGCAGGAGTGCTGAAGAAAAGACTGCAGCGCGAGCCCATGAGTTCATGGAAAATGGAACACTGTCTACCATTTAGTCTTCACTCGACATTTCTGGGCCGATGTTCAATTTTCATTTTTCATTCCTAATGTAGAAAAACTATTTTCCCCTGCTCTCGTTTCCTGGCAACCTCAAGGCTCGGGCTGCACTGGCCAGAGCCCTTAGAAAAACAGCTGCAGACGGGGATAAAAATAATTACAGCTCTATTTGTCTTCCAAGAGACACACTTTCAACCTACTCCCTTCCCCTACGAGCTGCTCCACTTTCGCCCTCCTGCACGCACAATAAAGCCATTCACAATAAAGACATCGTGGCTCGATGTACTCACACAAGCTCGTACTGTATGTTTGGCCATGCTGGTTGGAAACAGAAATACTGTACTCACATGGTGGAAACTCAACCTTGTTCTGGCAGCGTCTGTATTTTATTAACCGGTGAGAAGGATTCATTAACATGTCAAATGTCAGGATTCAAAGGTTCTTTTGGACCAACATACAGATTTGTGGATTCAGACCCATTAGACTGCATCACATTACCTTGCTCCATGCTCCTTACAATCATTTTTTGTATAACTTATTTAAAAACTAAATGCTGATGCATATTTATCATTGATATATGAACTTCACACCTTTCCATTCAGCAGAAAATGACCCTACAGATAAAAACTGCTCACACTCCATAAGTCAAAACTGTAAATGCTTCAAATTTTCCTGTGCATTGCTACTGCCATCTACTGGCAAATGGAAATTCACGAACTCAAAGTGTGTCTTTGTGATTTATTTTAGGATTTTACACACACACACACACACACACAAAAAACATCCAGATATGAAAGGCTGGATTATAAAAATAACATTTAACCAACACTGCAAGACATTTGACAATATTCTACAAACAAGTGTTCTGTTTAGCGTAGGCACTCGTACAGGTTTCACATGTATATCAGCACAGCAATATGTAACAAATCATTTACATAATTTTGATTTTTATTTAATACATAACATCAGCACACCCCCTCCTCCCCCCAAACATTACACATAATTACTTTTGAGGGAAATAAATAGAACAGATGGCGAGAAAACAAAAAGTCTGATGGGAACAAGATTGGAAAGACGGAATGTGTTTAGGATTTCCCAAAAACGTAACCTTGAGGAAGTTCTTCAACCTTGCAGCGCAGTGACAGAAGTGACTGGAGGAAGGAGGGGGGGCGTGCGCTCTCATAATCAGGCTCACAACTCACACACTCTCACACACACACACACACACACCAAACATCAGTGCTTGAAATGCTTTTACACAAACACTCATTCGACGTCATCTTCTGTTAAAGACTGAGCGCTGATGATTCGCTGGAAAACAAAAGAAAATATCTCTCAGTTGTGTACAGCAGAGAACAGCTAAACGCACGCATCTCCAACTACACAGGAAACCTGTACTGTTGGCATTTCTGTCTTAGAGGTGAAATAACCGAGAGCTACTGACACATGGCTCTCAGCTTTGGATGATTCTAAGATTGATCTTGCACCCTTTCTTGTCCCAGAGGCCACAAATGACAACTGGGGGGTTTACTAAGGATGCTACACAAAAAAATCTGTCACACTGATTATCTTAAAAATGGAGGAGATGTAGGAAATCCTCACCTGGCTGATGGTGGGCAGTTTGGTAAGCAGCATCTGGAAGACTGGTGGTGGCAACGTCTGCTGGAGTACCTGAAGGAGCTGCTGCGGTTGGCCACATACTGCAATGGCATTGGTCAGGTGGTCCACACCTTTCTCGAATTCACCTAGGTTAGGGTGGGAAAGGGGGTTTAGAAAAAAAAAGTGTGCTAAAATACAAAAAAAAGACATGAAGTTGTCAACTTGTACTTAATGTTTGACATAGTTAGAGAATAGCTCTCCAGGCTTTCTGTGGGGTGTCCTGTAGGTGTGGAACATGCACATAAACTCCCAAATCTTCCATCAGATTAAGCAGTAAACAGACGTGTGGCTAACCTTGTGACAGGAGCTCCTCTCCCAACTGGATTTCCTCCAGGAAGAATTTCTGAACAGCTTCTGCGTCCTTCAAATCAGGCAGCTTCAGAGTGAAAGTGTCAGAAATTAACATAAAAGCGTATTAGGCCGCAGTAAGACAAACTAAATATACCTGAAATTAATGTTTTCATGTTTGCTCTTACCTTTGCCAGTCCGGAATTCTCACTGGAAACATTTTTCTTTCTTCTACCTGTGAGACAAAAAGTGTCTTTAGACTGTGCTGGACATGAACACATGGTCACAAGTTGAGCTGTTAGCTGCTGCATGTTTCTTCCACGAGTTAAGGTAATTTAACCTGCGACACAGCTGAGGAAACTTAACTCAACTCCTCTCTAAGATGCGAGGAGTTGAGAAAGAGTACATCTATAGAGAGTATATGTATATATATCTCTGTTTCTGACGTCGTGTTTCTGTCACATGGGAGACATTGTGCGGCTGTAAATCGCATGCTAAGCTAACTTCCTCTAACTCAAACACTTACGTTCACGTAGCTTTTCCTTGAAGCGAGGGTCACTCCGCCGCTTTCTGTCGAAATAAATACAATATGCGACGAAAAGGGCCCCGCACACCCCGAGAACGACCGCACCGGTCCTCCCGCTCATCATGTCTGGAAACTTTTCACACGCACAGCGCGCAGCTAAACAGCTAGCACGCTGCTAAGGAAGTGCCGAGAGGAAGTACGTAAATCGTGACGCATGTCGTAAAGCCAGCGGTCTCATATCCACACTGTAATAATTTAAGTCAGGGGTCTTCAACTAGATAATAAGCTACTTTTGACAAAAAAAAATATTTTTAAAATAAATGATCCCATTATGCATGAACTTTTTATCAATCATAAACACATACAGGCTTATAACACAGCATATAAACAGTTTAATAAGGTAAAATAGAAAGGTTGAATACACCTGGTTTAAGTCATTTTTTAAAACCTTTTTTACTCAGTCTACACTTTTGACAGGAAAATATGATTAACACACCTCCACTCACACACTGAGAAGCTCAGTATGAGCTAAAAGCTGAAAAAGTCTTGAATCCACAATGACAGCATAACCGCTGTTGGTGGTTTATGTAGTCTATGATGGGAGCCAGTGGTGGAAGAAGTACTAGTATTCAGATTCTGTACTTCAAGATTACCAACTGGGCAAAGTCCAAAAGCCCCAAGTTCTTTGTGTGGTAAAAGCTTGTGGTAATATGTCTGCCTAAAATAACCTGCAAAGAGGGGAGAAGCCTAAAGTCTAAAATGCTCTGTTGCAAGCTAAAGGTCCAATGTGTAAGATCTATGTAGGAAGCTGTATTAGTGGAATATGGCAAAAATGGAAAATAATATTCATAACTATGTTTTCCTTAGTGTATAATTACCTAAAAAATAGTGAGTCCTCTTCCATGGAGTCTACCATGTTTCTACAGAAGCTCAGAAAAGACAAACCTAACACTGGCTCTGCACAGGGTCTTTCGCATTTCAAGGCGCCATAGTTTTTCATTCTAGGAAGGAGAGGGTGAGGCGATAGGGATGCAATCAGCACCTAGGTGCCACTAAATCTTACACACTGCCACGTAAACTACTACTAAAACTAAAAATAAACAAAGGTACTACTAGCAAAATGCATTTTTAGAAGCAAATGTAGCAGAACGCTCTGATGTGTACTGACAGCAATTTAACACTTCAGTTTGTCATGATGGAGATTTTTTTATCCACCCTGTGTGTACGAGCTGCTGACAAGTGAATTTCCTCAGTGTGGGATCATTTAAGTCTGTCTTATCTGATCTTATTTTATATGTAGTAACCATAATAATTTGAATTAAGTCTTTAATTAATTAAAATAACTATTTCATTTCAGTTCACTGAAAGTAAATTTGTCAAATGAATGTGGGCATAAATTGCAATTTTACCTGAAGTAAAAAAGGAGTAAAAGTGCACAACATATTAAATTAGTATTCAAGTATTCAAATAAAGTAGAAATACCTCAAAATTGTACCTAAGTGTGTTAAATGTCATAATTGATGGCAGGAGACACTGAATACTTCACAAACTATGGCATTTATTTCAAACAGAGGCTTCTGCTTTGCTTACATTTTTACAATAAATTACACAATGACCATCATCAGATGAGCCTAATAAATACTATTGAGCATTTTTCAATAAGCTCCATTACTTTCTCTTAATCTATGATCCAGACCGTTTTCCATATACAGGTTCATACAGCTTTAGCTTTAGGACATGTACAGGTTGGAAAACAGTTCAGCCGCATCCGAAACCACCATTCTTCTCTTACAAGCACAAGCTATAGAAAAACAAAACAGAATACCAACTAAAGCAAACATGAAATTATAAAAGGGAAGAAAGAAATAAAAGAACTATTGAAACTGATGAAAGAGGCAAAACGAAACAACAAATGAACTCAAATAAATCTGTTCCTACAAGAGAACAGGACAAAAAGGGGCAGAACAAACATGCTGTAACCCTCAGTATTTACACTCAAACTACAGTTAAAACTGTAAAACTGTCTGTACAGAAAAGTACATGTTATTAACAGTGCAAGATATTAAATAGCTTGACTCAAAACACTTCTCAATATACAAATGTATAACAAAAGCATACAATTACATAGTGCCAAACAAAATGTAACTTCAGGTTATCATACAGTAGGGGATCTATACAAAGGAAACACTGGAGATGTCTTCAGAAATGTATACACATACGTCACTTTATGATATAAATGCACATTTACAATATCTTTACCTTTAATCTGGTCATAGTACAGGAAACAGAACCAAACATTTTTGGTAGGGGGTGAGTATGAGAAGAAGCTGACATGTCATTCATGATCATGAGTAAAATTAAAAAGAGATGGCCAAGCAAAAATAGGCTTAATTAAATATCTTCATGTTGTTTGGAACACTGCAAATGTGGGTATCAGCTTCATTCGTGTGTGGCGCAGTACTGAGTACGTGCTGTAAATACCTATATATGGCTGCCTTCAAGTTAACTTGATCCAGTTGCAGATGTGCAACATTGTTGAGGGGATTAGATGGGTGATGAAAATATAAGAAAATTAAGCAGATGGGCTGATGAACTGAAGTAATGTGAGCGCTGGATTCACCACCTCTGTCATTGCACATTTTATACTGCCAAACTTTAACAGTTATACCCAAGCTGCGTGAGTATTCAGTAGTAGATTCATCCAGTCTAAGAGTACTGCTTTTACAATTATACTTCTTAAATATTACCACACGCCGTCAGACTCAGCCCTTCACTGCCTGCTCACTCATACAGCATTCTTCAGTCTTTTTTTCTCTTTTTTTTTTTAAA
Organism: Protonibea diacanthus; assembly: GCA_028641955.1. Lineage (NCBI taxonomy): Eukaryota > Metazoa > Chordata > Actinopteri > Sciaenidae > Protonibea > Protonibea diacanthus. The sequence goes on from CM053989.1 coordinate 17,215,650, forward strand.
AAAGGGGACACATTATTCCAGCTGACCCTCCGACTTGAGAAGAGGATCAGGAAAACAAAGTGCTGTCCTTTCTCAAAGTGCCCCATGGAAAAGAACAAAAAGGCACTACAGTATCATTCCATGTTCGTCCACAGAGGTGGCTCAGTGGACCCATGATGGTCTGAAACCCTTAACGCATCAACACCTGTCTGTATGACTCAATGCAAACATGTACAGGACCACACGCCTGTACGGGAGATGAGCATCGTCGACTACTTGAGGTTTAACCACATGAAGGCCTTTTTAATGAGAGTGGACAGAGAAACGTGGCAAAGTTACATCTCCTTACGCCCTTAATGCCAATGTGGCAGTGTTCCTCTGAATTCCCCACGGTAACATGGCGAGCACAGGCCGTACCATGTTGGGCTATGAGGACAGAGCACAGAGGGGTCTTCACTGGATAACATCCCTTACCAATACAGCTTTATCAAATGGAAACAGTTATTGCTTGCAAAAACAATTCTTATAAATGTTCAATTAAGGAGCACGCAAAAGACAATTTTGTATATATTCTTTTTGACAAATTTCATCCCCCCACACAATCTTCATAAAAGTGCACTTAAGTGCCAATAGCTTGCCAAGGAAACAGTTGTCAATAGAAAATAGTGCTTGTTTCTTGTTTTTTTTGTCTCTGGTCTGGTTTTTGTGCCCCAGTAGTTACAGTATGTAGGTTGAATTGTCCGTCCTGTTGGAAGGGAATGGGGGGCGGTGACCCCGGGGTGCTGGTTAAGTGCTTAGTGCGGTGGCTTTTTCGCTGGTTTGTCCTGTCACCTGCACTCCACTGATACCCCAGAGTTCTGAGAAGAGGAGGATGATGACGACACCGGAGGGTCGGCCAGTGTCAGCATGACTGCTGCAGTCAGTGAGCTGGATGACGGTGAGGAGGAAGAGGAGGAGGAGGATGAAGAGGAAGCAGCCACTGTGCCTGCAGGACAGAGGAAAGATTTGGTAATGGTCAGTTTCAAACAGGTTGGTGGAGACGACATACAGCAGACTCCTGAAGTGGGACTTCAGTGTTAGCCTAGTGAGGATTTACACACCGCTAAATTAAAATGCTGCTCCACACAAACGACTTCTTACAAAGAGATTAATTGTTACTGAATATTTACACATGGTAATTATCAGGTGCAGCTGTTACATAAAGAACTAAATGAACTGACAAAGCTAATGTTAGCTTATTAATTGATGATCCATTTAGAGTGAAGCGTAAAAGAGTGAATCGTCTGACCTGACTCAAATAACGGGGTTACCTTTTTAACATGGTCTCAAAAATAAGACATTAACTGCATCAATAACAGACTAAATGGAGTTGGTGAGGTTAGCACAATCAGATTTTCCCCTCTCATTTAAATGTTGTGATTACTAATGAAAGTGTTAATTTTGCCATCTGTGCATATATAAATACAGCAAAGCAACACATGAAATTACAAATACTAAGCAGTTTAGTTTAACACACCTTCCCTGTTATGCTACAGCTTGTGATGCTACACATTACAAAAAGGGTATTATATTATTATTATTATTATTATATAAAAGGTAACTAGCTTTTAATGTTGCAACCAGATTTAGTATATCAGCTGGTAGTTACTAAGAATTCAGGAAGGACTTTGCTAACAAACTTTAACATCTGAAAAAACCCAGTCCTGGTAATCAGTGACTCACTTTCCCGTTCCTTTTTCTTCATGCGTTTTCGTCGTCTGTCAATAGAGGCCACCTCAGACTTGAGGGAGAGGTAGTGGTTCCTGATGTCCTGCAGCTTCTCCTGAAGAAATGAAATCCTCTCCAGACTGTTCATCTTTTCCAGGTCAGCTAAGGGGAACGGAAATAATTCAGGGCATTGATACAGGTCACAGGACGTGAGCTCAAAAGGAGGGCTGATTTTAACAATTCAACACAGTCAGTCACAACACATTACTATGCAAATTAGCTCGCTGTGTGACACTTACACATCTGGAAGCTCCACTTGTACACGCGCGGCGATCTTCCATGGTTGTCTCGGTGGTGGGTGTGGTCGGCGTCACCCTGCTTGTGGTACTTATGGCTCGAAGGGGGAGATCGTCCGTGACACTTGGGCGAAGTGGCAGCTTTCATGTCTGATGCGCTGTTCTTAGAGGCAGTTGATTTGGCAGTGCCGTCAACAACAGACTGATCTTCACTGTCACTGCTGTTGGCTGGAGGAGAGAAGACAGCAGAGATGGGTAAGATGGTGATGAAAGAAAAATCTCATTTCCTTTCTCACCTGAAACCTGTAATTTTGTGTCAGGAAATAAATATGAAAGTATTTGTGTGCATTTGAAATTGTAAGGCTATCGGGGTGTCAGCAATTCCATGTACCTGTTTTCCTATTCTTTTTGGGAGGCACACCTGGGGTCTTGCGGTTTGGCTTGTGTTTCTTTGAGGCTCCACCTGTCTGTGATTCTTTCTGCCGCTTCTGACTCGCAGACGCTACAAAAGAAAACACAAGACGATGGTGAGGAAACAGGCAGACTGTAAACGAGCTGTCACTCTATGTTTTGAAAAGATTCACAGGAGCAGGTACAGTAGATTGGATACTTTTTTTTTTTTTACCTTTGGACTTCTGCTCACTCTCCTGCTGGCTGCTGCTGCTCAGCTCTAGGCTGCAGCTGCTGCTGCTGTTGCAGGAGAGGCTGATGTCAAACACCTTTGAGGGGGAACCTGCCCCCTCATCCTGAGGCAGATCTTGCAGCTCCCCACCCAGACTCTCCACTTCCACAGTGCTGCTGTCTGTCTCACTGCGCCCGCCTGCCACTTCCTCCTGTATGGGTCCTGGGGGAAGAGTGTCAGAAACCGGCTCTGAAGGCAAGGCGGGGGGTATGGACGGTGGAGGGGAGGAAGGCTGCGCCTGACCAGACTCCTCCACAGCACTGCCCCCTCCTGAGGGAGACTCTGGCGTTGTTGGTGGTGTGTTAAGTACAGAGTTACTGCCGCTGCTCGGAAACTCCTGGAGTTTGTCGTTCTCCATCTGCTCCTCCGAGGCTTCGTCCTCAGGTCCGGCATCCTGTTCGACGTTCGGCTCCTCAAGACACGAGGGTACAGGTGGAGGAGGTGAATTGGCGGCCTCTGTGTCTGAGTCAGAGAACAACTCTTTGAGGGTCTTCTTGGGCCACTGGGCCTGGATGCTTGACCACACATCCTTTTGTCCTTTGGAGCGGACCGCTGGCCTCTCCTCTGCATTCCCAGACATTTTGGCTCTCTTTTCAGGAATCTCCCAGAACCCAGCTTGTCTGCCAGCTTTGGTCTTCTCCTTCATGCCGTTGTACTTCTTGGAAGGGGGCCCTTTGGTTTTTGGCCGGCTTCGCTCACTTTCCTCCGCCTGGGCCTCGGCCGCTGTTGTGCCCTCATCATCTGAACTGCTGCTAGACGAGGCGCCCCTCTCCTCCCCGGGACCAGCCGCTCTTTCCTCCAGCTTCCTGGGAGAGCCTCCAGGTAACCAGTCGGCACTCCTGGTGTTCCTGGTTTTAGCTTTGGATTGGCCTTTCGGGGTCCTCTCTGCTGCACCCTCAGATTTCCTCTTCCTGGTGCTCGCCTCTCCCTCTGGTTCTGGTTGGCTTCTGCGCTTCCCGACGTCTGCGCTCTCTGTGCTGACTAAATCCAGGTTCTTTCCTGAGACTGGAGAAGGTTTGGATCCTTCAGGAGGGGTTCCGCTCTCCCAGCGTTCGGATGTTTGCGGGGGCTCTGGTGGGGCCTTTCTGGGGCTGCCTCTGCAACCTGGAGGGCGATCCTCCTCATTATGCTCTTCCTCCTCATCCTCGTGCTCGCTTTCATCTGTGGACATCTCAGAGGCTGAGGCAAAGGAGACAGAACTTGTGTTAGTTTCAGCAGGATATCAGCACAAATACACCACTTCAGAGTCAAACAGTCCTGATCTGCTTTTAAGTGTGCATGAGGACTACAGGCTAATGAGTGTTGCTACCTTGCAGGCCATTGAGGATAGAAGTAATTTCTATAGACTTGACTGGAGACTGCTGAGTCCCTTTGTCCTCACCCTCGTCCATCTTGGAAAAGACATCCTGACTCAGGCCACATTTGGAGCGTGGGACGCGGTTCGAGTTGGATGAAGGGCCGAGGACTTCTCTGTCATTGAGCCTCTCCAACCTGTCTCGCTCCCTCTCCGCTTTGTTCTGTCAGGATTGAACACAGTCAGTGATTCGCTCCACGACGGTCAAACCAGGTTCAAGTTGAAAGGTGACCACTCTGTGTACTCATACCTTTATTTTTTTGCGGTGCTTTATTTTTGGTACGTTCTTATTGGCGGGGCGCACAATCTTGTCTGCTTTGATCCATTCATCATATCTAAAACAAATAAAATAAAAATCAAGTACAAAGACAAGAGACAATTTCATCAGTCAGATCTTTGAAAGGAGCTATGAAACATCCTCTCACACCACCCACCACACAGACACCTCTACTGTCTGACCCCAACATGTTGCTGTGACACAATAAGCCTCAACAGCAAAAAAAAGGAAGAAATCCCATGGTGTTAGGTGGAAAAAGACAAACCTTTACGATGAAGAAAGAAACAATATTAACACCGACCACCACACAAATCAAATTCAACAAAGTTCCAACAGTACCAAGGGTGCTACTTGGGTCGTATGAGGAGAAATGAAAAGTTTCACAACATCGCACACGACAGACACAATGCAGAGAACATCCCACTGTCTTTAATAGAGTGCTAGAGGACCACACAACAACATTGAGACAATGAAATGCTGATTGCACTAGTTAACCTCTGTGTCATGGTACCCTAACACTCTACTTAACACTGCATTAACCCTGACCCACTGGGGAGGGGGGAGAGGGTTGAGAGGTAGAGGTGAGTGTAGCAGCATCTTAGTTGGCCATTCAGAGATCCAAAGGGTAAGATCACGTTAAAAATATCATCATCTCGGAGGATCTAGAGATCGTTAAACCAAAACCACTAATTGGGTTCGAATTCAAGCCTGTCTGTAGATTTTGTAGAGAGACAGACAGCTGGGGGACAGACAGACAGGGGATTCAGACAAAACTGAGTATGGGAAGCTGAGGAATTATCCACATCAACCCAATACTCAGTTCTGTTTCTGCCACTAGATGGCCCAGTGTGCACCATAATCAGAGTACTGACCATGGGACTGGATCAGTTGAAGCAGAATTGTGAGGAAGGGATGTATCTGTTACTGCTGTGGGGATACCCATGTAGCGGTTATCCCCTAAGTTGAATTGAAGGTTTAAAAGATGTTTGTTTTTTTTGTTTGTTTTTTTTGTTCTTTTTAGGGTGAATATAGACGTTAGGTGATTTCTCCCCAGGTCCTGTCTTACCTGACGTTCCAGCCACAGTAGTGCACCAGGTAGAGCACCTCTCCCCCCTCCACGTCTGCCTCTTTCACAGTGGCCTCGTACGTCTTCAGATTGCGGCCTCGCCCATACCTCACCTGCACCTTCATCCCCGGGGGGTAACACTCAAACTCCTCCCCTTCCTCCCCCTCCTGACTGCTGTCATCCCTGCAAGAAAAACAGTTCAGCACTTCCTGGCCCTAGGCTGCCCCGTTTGAACACCACAGAACCCCACCCACACCCAGCCACCCAACTCACTGCCTGCTGCTAGGAAGCCCGTTTTTTTTCTGATTCTAATTTTTTCTAAGCTCCACCCTTGCCTTCCTTGTCCCGTTACAACACTACCCTTACCTATAAAGAAACATAAACTTCCCATTTTTGTCCTGCCTTAACTGTAATCCAGTGTAACCTACAGCAATCTGCAGTATTAACAACTGAATCATTTACAGTAAGCCAGTCAAAGAACAGTACATGGAGTGTTGCAGTAAATAAAACATACTTCTTTCATGGCAAAAATCAATCATCTTGCATGGGAAATAACACTACTGTTAAGCTATCTAACCCTATATCCACACACACCACAGCATACTTGGGATTCTCACTCACACACACTGTAAGAAACAAAGCAGCCACAAGGAGGAGCTAGTGGGAAACAGTCAGGAGATGTCGAGAAGCTGGAGGGTATACGGGTGGTGCAGGAGTGCCAGTAAGTGGTTTAGGCGCAGGGGCCACAGGAGCCACAGGGGCAGGTTAGCACGGCAAAAGCACAACTTGGCAGGCAGTGCAGCAACTTAAAGCAAGACTACAGTGTTGGGAGGAAGCAATGACTATCACATCCAATTTGGTCTGCTGCCACGGAGAACAGCTACTCCACACAATCCCTCTCATACCTTACTGCTCCGAGCATGTGCCTTCTGCTGACAGCTAATTCTCAACAAGCCACAACGAAGAAGATGCACTTCTTTGTGCAGCGGTCCAAGTGTGACAGCTGAAGAGGCTGCTACCGCCCTAAGACTGGGGACACACTACACTCCGAACGTCAACTGATTTAAAAAAAAAACACACACCGCGCATGATCAATCTCGTAGACCTTTTCCACCCCTCAGTGATAAATATGGGTCGGGAAACACAAACAAGCACAGACAGGTTACCAAATACTGAGATACAACACATTTAGAGCTGCAACAATTCGCCAAATAATCAGTTCAGCCAAGCGAAAGAAAATAATTTGCAACTATTTTAATAACTGATTTATTGTTTAAGTCATATTTTAAGATAAAATTCCAGATGTTTGATGGTTCTTGGCTCTCAAATGTGGAAGATTCATGGGTTTATTCATCCTATATTATAATAAATGGTATATTTTGGGGCTTGGGGCTGAAAAAAAAAGATTTAGCTTAGAGCTAATGATGAACATTTTCCCTGTTTTCTGATGTTTTATAGACCTTACAATGAATGATTATTCAAATAATGACCAGTAGATGAATCTGCAATTTAATAACCATTAGTTGCAGCCCTAAACAAATTACGCAGAAGCACCACTTATGCCAGGACTTCTAATTTCCTCAAAACACAATTCAGCTTCGGTAATATGAGTCACTATGGATTGAAAAAGTCATTCCAGGTGGGCTTCATCAGCTTCAGCTTCATCAGAAAAAAAAAAGGTAAATAGTACTTAGACGGTTATTTAACAATCACCATAGAACAGGAGTTTCCTTCTATATACTTAATTGGTCTCATTAATATAAAATCAAGACACAATTTTCTCATTTAAGCTCAGTGTAAACTAGCTTTTACTGACTACACACGGTCTCCGCTGCTGGAATGAAAATGTGATCCCCCCCACACACACACACACACTCCAGGTCCTATCCAGCTTACAGGTTGTAAACATGGAACAGGTTTTGATATCATCGGGAAAGCTCAGATCAGATCAGCCTGCGGGGTTGAATCTGTAAACCCTCACACTACCATGTAATCTGCTGCGAGAACCACTGATCCCGACAAAGTCAAAAGGGATCAGAGAACCTGTCGACTGACAGGAAGTCTACATGTGAGGGTAATCGGTGCGATCGTACCGTAGCGTGCCCAAGGCCATGGGTGATAAAAGCTGGTACTATCAGAGAATACTAAAGTTGGCGAACCCTTTCACCAGATAAAAAAAAATGTAGTGTTCTAAGTATGTGGATGGTTAACCTTTTTGTTTTCTAGCCTGTGCCCTGTAGGCCGAACACCACAAACACAAGTTTCAACTGGAGACTAAACAAAACACAGGTTTAAACTCGACAGAAAGCACTGATGTAGATGCTTTGGATAGGACACGACAGAGGAAAAGGCATCTGAGACCAAAACACACAACTACCCAGAACAATGTTTCAGCACCGCAAGAAATATTTTCCTCTTTTTCCTCTAAAAAAAATAAAATAAATAAGGTTACTACCTCTTACATCTAGTGCGCTAATGGATCGGTGACAACAACACTCACACACATGGAACATTTAATAAAGCTGAACATCGAAAAGCCAAAAAAATAAGAGAAGAGACAGAGAGAAAGAAAGACGGAGATAAGAGATCAGGAGAGGGCAGAAACTGAGACGAGCACAGCCATGTTGTGTGCGCTGAGTGAGTGAGCCTGGCCACGGTCAAACAATCCCAGCCAGAGAGAGAGAGAGACAGACAGGCAGACAGAGGATGAGTGAGAGAGAGAGAGAGAGACAGAGAGAGAGAGAGAGAGAGAGAGAGAGAGAGAGAGAGAGAGAGAGAGAGAGAGAGAGAGAGAGAGAGAGAGAGAGAGAGAGAGAGAGAGAGAGAGCACAGCATGACATGCCAGGTGAAAGGTAGCAGTCAGGCTTTGGTGCTCTAAGATGTCTCTGCCAGCTGATGCCGACTAAGCCACGAGAAATAATAATAGCACAGAGGGCAGTGGGTAAGAGCTTAGTTAGAAGACAGAGAGAGAGGAGAGCTTTCCTCTCTCTGGTTAGCAGGTACAGGTGGATTGTGGGTACACTGGGAATTAGTGTCATTAAGGTCAGAAGGGTCCTCATCTGCTAATGGTCTTTTAGGTTTTAACTGCCACCAAGGAATATGAATACCTCAGGTCCTTTTGTCTGGAGAGACTTTTAAAGTTGCTCTGCATTCAAAGTCAGATTGGATATTAACACACTTTCACCATGCAGAAGCCCTCCTGCATGGAGCTTGTGTTTGTGCCATGAGGATTTTTTGTTTTTGTTTTGTTTACCACCCTGGTGGAGGGATCATCCTTTCAGACCACCTACCCAGAGTTGTCCTTGCTCTCCTGCTCCTCGTCGCACTCCTGCTTCATGTTCTCGGCTCCGAGGCGAGCCGTCGACGAGCCCTCGTCCGCGTCTCCCTTGAGGGGGCCGCCGTCCTCGTCATCGTCGTCGTTTCCGGTGTCCTTTGCCTCAGTTTTCGGTGGTTCAGACTCCAGTTTGTTTCGGGTCAAATCGGGTTTCTCGTCCTGTGACAGAAAGGTGATTTTAATATAATGAACTGGGGAATTCACAGATGAATATCAAACACAACAAAAGATTCAAACAGTGCTTAGAATAATCCACCTTGCAGACGACGGACGATGCACTACAAGGTTCTCCATCCACCAGGGCTGTCTGCTCTTCAGAGCTGGAGGATGTGGCAGCTGTGCCCACTGCCTCCTCCTCAGACTTCACCTCCCCCTTGGGAGCCTGCTTCAGAGGGAGGTCCATCCTGAAGGTGATGGCAGTGGAGGTGCAGTATTCCTCAAATCCATACAAGTACCTGGATTGAAAAAAAAAAAAAAAACAATAGTCAACATATGCAGAAAATCTCCACCAAGTCTAATTCTAGTGCTCCTCTCAAAGATGTTCCATCTCTCCTGCAAAGCTAATCTCGCAGCGATAGAAGCTTGCTTAAATCTTGAGGAGAAAAAGAGGCTGTAAAAGTAGTACATCCAAATGGACATTAAAAATAAAGAGACTAAAAACGGCACGTCAGTCTTGGTGGAAAACTAAAGAAACAAAAGCTTCATCTGCCCAACAGATTTGCTTTGAGGAGTTGTGGAGGCAGCATCTGTACGTACTTGCGGTAAGCACATTTGACATTGTAGCCGGCGGCTGAGTTGAGTATAGGGATTCCCAGATCCTGATAGACTTGCTTCCAAACGGAGCCGCTTTCAATCTGCTCAAACACGGACAGAGAGGAAGATGCACCCATTGAGTCAGTGAAGGCTGAACGAGACAAGCGTGACCAAAGTCAAACCGGACTAAGAGTAGTCGCTGATAAGGTGGCACTCACGTTATCAAAGCCTCCCAGTTTGTTCACCAGCCTGTAGAGCTTGAACAGGTTCAGGTTCCTGTAGCCCAGAACAGGTCGTTTGTTGATGGGTGTCCCTGAGGAGGAGAAACACGGCACAAAGATAAAGTTTAAGAAGTCTGCTGAAAGATTTAAACTGAGTAAAGCAGCACTGCATGACACTGTCCACATTTTATTCTTAAACTTTTTTAAGGCTACTAAATTAGTTTTCTGCAGAGTATTTTACAGGAAACAACACTGCTAATTAAAAAACACTCCATCCTGTGACAAGTACAAGTGTTACAAATATTAGATGTTTAATACTGATGCATGAGGATATAAGTACCATTTTACTGTTTTAGTTGGGAGAAGTGAAGCTAATGTTAATTATTTTATATACTTTGGAGTTTTTTATCAGCTTAATAACATAACATCATATTTTGTGTATCTAATGCTGTCAAATAAACATTGTGGAGTAAAAAGCACAATATTAAACTCGTGAAGTAAATGTATGAAGTCATTCATTGTAATTGTACAGTAATATGTCTCTGTTGATTTGTTCTGTACACGTGACATCTATTGCACGTCTGTCCGTCCTGGGAGAGGGATCCTTCCTCTGTGGCTTTTCCTGAGGTTTCTTCCACATTTTTCCCTGTTAAAAGGGTTTTTTTTGTGGGCAAGTTTTTCCTCACTCAAACCGAGGCTCTAAGGACAGAGGGTGTCACTCCATGTACTGTTTGTAAAAGCCCTCCGAGGCAAGTCTATTTTGTGACTTTGGGCTATACAAATAAAATTTGATTTGATTTGAAGTGGCATGAAATGGAAACACTCAAGTGCCTCTAATTTGTAGCCGGGTCCTTGCACTTAATTACGTTTCTGTCACCATTTTAAAGAATCTTTTTTTAAAGAAAGCTATGAAGTTACACATGAACCCTGAACCGTAAAAATAAAAAAGCTAATCCCTAAAATGACTGCACAAAAGGTAGTCTGGAAACATCTGGGCTCACCTCTGTCCTCCATGAACTTGTACAGCTGCTGCAGAAAGTTCTCCCGCTCCTCTGGGAAGGGCTCCACTTCCTCCTGCGGACAGGAAACAACACAGTTTTGAGGATCTTGTTTTCCCCACTTTGGGGGTGCGCAGATGAAGTGTACTGCGATGAACGGTTCTCTACCTCCTCTTCCTCCCCGCTGGCGTCTTCTTCCTGCTCTTCCTCTTCATCTTCGTCGTCATCCTCGCTGCTAGAACTTTCTTCCTTCACTTCCGTCTTCCAGGTGCCGGGCACGACAAACTGCTGCTGGAACTCCAAGGCTGCGTCCAGTGCTGCCAAAACACACACAGAGTGAGTTATAGTGCATATAAACCACGTCCAATAAGGGCTGCCTATCATTCCCTGCTGCTGTTATCTCGCAAACTGAGCTCAAGCTAAATCATTTAGCGGAGACAGAACAATTTTCATGCTAAATAAAAAGAGATAAAACATGAACAGGTGTTATAATCAGACTGCTCTTTACCATCTTGTACATGAAAAATCAATTTTCTAAATGCAAGACTTTCCGTGTTTGATTTAAACCTCATAACATCCGTCACTGGGTGTTTGGAGGGTGTGAGGTGTGCATGTATGTGTGAGTCCGCATATGTGCATGTGTGAGCCAAGTACTGAAGCAATCTGACAAAAAATTACACTGAATAAAACCAGAGCTGCTTCAAGCAAAATACAATAACTGACAGTCAGTATTGGTTTAGAGTTATTGCTCTCTTAATGCTGAAAGAAATGGACTCTTGTGCAGAAAAATAGGACAGTTTAAAAAAGACATTTTGACATGAACATGAAGAGAAGCAGTCAAGGAAGAAAGCAGCATGAAAATCTGCCAGGAGTACTTGCAGTGACGCAGAGCACAGAAGCATTCAGCCACAGTGTCACAGGTGGATTTAAGTAGTATCTAACCACTCAGGCAGATGCTTGTTTTACACTTTTGTAATACAAAAAATATCACAGTTGTGAGTCAACCACCTGTGAGTACCAAGACTGGTATAATAAAAAGCAGTTTCCTAAATGTAATTATGAAAGAGTCGTAGCTCTGCAGCAGAAAAATGGGGGCACAATAAAAAAAAAAAAAAAAAAAAAAAAAAGCCTGCTGAGGACTTCAAATAAAAATAGACTCCAAAGTGACAGGAGCTCTCTGCCGCTGCATTCCACAGAACAAAAACAAAACTTCTCTTTCTTCAGTCTGTCTAGCTGCAACCCACTCTGTGAGCGTTCTCTGCCAAGTGTGTCAACGCACAGACCAGCCCACAGATGTCGGGGAATGGGTACGCGCTATGCACCAGTTCAGTGAGACTCTTAAAAGCTTCGCTTTAAACTCACCTGGTTTGAGCCCTGCGTCTGCTTTTGGAGGACAGTCGCTGTTCATCTCGCGGACGTCCTTCCGCAGCACTGTGTAACTGCAAAACACAGAAACTCTTATTGATATCTGTGCGGGAGTGACGTCGTGTGGACAGCACTGAGTGTGACTACATCAAGGTTCAGCTTCAACCGGCAGAAATCTAAGCAGATTTTTGTTTTCCCAAAACAAATGCATGATGATGGTGTCTACCCTGCAGTCTTAATTCATTAAAACACAGGCAGGATGAGTTTTTAGCTCAGCAACGGTAACAACCTCAAAACCCGAGCAGCCATGACTGCATTCTCTGCCTATTTTCTCATAACATCTTCTACAGCAGCTGGACAAAGTGTTGGTGATTTGGCAGATAGATGGATCAGTGGAGCTTGTAAGCTGAAAGCAGTCAGGGGCTTGGCGAGTGTGCCAGAGAGACGATTTGCTGTGGCATCTGTAGGCAGCTGAGCTGATCCAATCACTAGATTTGTCATAGAGTAAATATAAAAAAAAAGAAGAAGCAAGAGCTCATAGTTTAGAGGTTTAATTACATTTCCTATAGATAATCATTTTGTTCACTAACGTGCTGGTCTGTTCAGTGTTTCATTGAGACCAGCTCAAGGGCTAAACAGGAGTCAGCAGCCGTGCTAGCTCTGTAAGGCTGCAGTTAGACACAGTGGTGCTTGGAGCTAAACGCTGACATGCTTACAATGACAATGCCAACATGCTGACGTTTTAGCTCATGTTTTACCATGTTCATTATCATAGCTTAGCATGTTAGCATGCTAGCATTTGCTAACTATAACTAAACAAAAAGAACAGCTGGGGCTGATGGGAATGCCATTAGTTTTGCAGGTATTTGGTCGCTATGATGATGAGGCAGAATATAGGACCATGGATATATGCAGAACATTTTATGACAAACCATCCAATATTGTAAAAATATTTCACTCTCAGTCACAGATGTTAACCTCTTGTTGCAGCTAGATTAAAAGTCAAAAAGATACATAGTATAGATATGTATATATACTTTACAGACATACATATACAGCTAATTTCTAACATAACGAGGGCTGCAACCAGTGATTATTTTCAAACTTCAAAGATCTTCAATCTCCAGTTATACAAAACAGAGAAAGACAGGAAATTCTTGCATTTAAGAAGGCGGTACAAGCACGTTTAGTCATTTTGACTTAAACGATTAATCAAAATAGTTCAAACTAATAGTTTCAGTTCAGAATATGACCATCAAGGCAAATAGTTTTTTTAAGAATCAATCCTGCATCCCAGTTTTGTTTACCTAAATGTGAGAGGCTTATTTAAGAACCTACTCACATTGATTTTCTGTCTGTGTCAATAGCAGACAAGTTTGCAAGCTGGCCAAACAAGGAAAAAAATAAAAACTGCTTCTGTATTCATTGTTACTACAGTAACCAGTTTTGGCGAAATCAGAATAACCACTTCCTGAAAACTCCCGTCTACCCTCTGGATGTGACCTCGCTTTCCCTGAAAAATGTTTTCCAGCGCCATTGTTTTTGAAAAGGCGTTATCACTAACAATGCCAAAAAAAAAAAAAAAAAAAAAAACTCTCCAGAGGAAAGTGTACACGCTGACCCCGACGCGGTGAGGAGAGAGGTCACATGGCTTATGGATGTTACCCCTCTTCACAGAACAAATCACACAACGGGAGCAGCAAGTTAGAATAACCGTGTAATAAATAATAGATGAAAAAAGGCTGGCATAAATGATAAAGAACACAATACGAGTGGAGCGTGTGTGCCGCAAAAGAATGGAACAACAGTCTAAAGGAAGTGGTGCTGCATTATAATGACTGTAGCGTTAGTAGTATGCATGGTGTGGTTATACGAACTTGTCTTGGAAAATGTATTAATTTTCCTCTGCAAGGGCTGCAATAGATCAGTCTGTAACACGACATGAAGTCATGCCTGGTGGATCAGACTGCATCACGAGTAGCAGTAATGATATGCACTTTTCATCATTGTTATTCCATCCACAGTAAAGCCAAAAGGATTGGAGGGAAACAAACCTGAAAAATGTCATTAACAAAAATATAGATTTTACAACTTCTTGCATTATTATTTCTTGCACCCACCCCTGGACACACTATGCTGATTTCAATGAGTGAAATCAAATTGACAGAGAACAGAAATGAAAACTTCTATAATTCGATTTAATCTGCAACAAAAGCCATGCTCAGGCAGGAAGTACTTCACAGATATACGACTTCCTCTGATTTATCGTCTCTTATCTTAACTCTCGCATCACCTCCACCTCCGTCCTTCACCTGACTATTAGTCAAAATAAAAGCGATAAGAGGGATTTTTCACACTTCTGCTGCAGATTAAGGGTCATGCTGGTGAGTTACTCGGGGTATCTATTAAGGAATGCAGACTCAAGGCTGTTCTGTCATCAAAGGAATTCAAAAGGACAGAAAAGCAGACACTGGAGCAGGGAGCAAACACTAGATTCATTTATGTCGAGTGTGGGCCACGTTTCTACCACATACAGAGAGACCGCAGTAACAAACCACCAGCTGAGTGTAGACTCCTGACGGGGCTTATTCCTCTTTGCAGGGAAGCTACAAATCCTTACCTCAACAGTAATAGCCTTAGGACAAATAAAATTACACAGCACAGTCCTGACAGGGAAGGCGTACAGTGCGTTAATTCACAAAATCTGAGGTCGTGTTCTTCTGAAGCTATAAATGATGTATCACTGACATTTTTCTTTTGATTTAAACATGCAATTAATTAGTCAAGAGGTAAAAATGTCATCTGACAGAGCTCCCTCGAATAAAAAGATAATACAGAGATTTGTCATGAGTGAGAAGGTCAAACCAAATTGCAGTAAACATAAAAGGCATAAAGTACTGAGGTTATCTGAGATCAAGCAGTGCATGCGACTCCTTTATGGGGACGATCTACTAACACTAAATGATTAGTTGATTAATTGACTTGAAAATGGATAAATAACAACTTCAATAATTTATCAAGTGAAAATATCAATCGTGTGCATATCACAGCTTCTCAAAAGATAAGACTGGTTTTCACTCAGCTTTCTGCCTCTTAGCTAAAGACATTGTTCAAGTAATCGATAATGAAAATGTCAGATAATCTGCTGATAGTCATTAGTGCAGCCCTCCTTCACACATGGCGCTGCACATTAGTGATGACTCACAATTTTCCATCCTTGAAAGAGCGGACGAAGATGTTGTCCTTCTTCATCGTCACGTCTTCGTGGCAGTCCGGGGAGATGACCTTGTTGCACAGAAACAGGAGACAGTCAAGAGGTCAGACGAGGTGGTACTGTGTGTGTGTGTGTGTGTGTGTGTGTGTGTGTGTGTGTGTGTGTGAGTAAAGTGGAGGAGGAGAAGGGGGTGTCAGAGTACGCATCAATGACTAAAGTAGTTTCAGCAAAAGGCCACACTGATGGATGACAAAATATGCTGTGTACGAAACAGACAAACGAGCGAGCGTAAATGAAGAGTGGTGTGTGCGGGGTGTGCGCCCACACGCAGCATGTGCTGCTGCTGTTTACTGGAGTCCAGGAGCACAACAGTGGGAGCTGTTCCAGTGCCTGGGTCTAACCCAGAGGAGGCAGCGCTGCCGTTATGGAGATTTGATTTCCACTAGGACACTGCTCCTGCTCCCTCTGTATATACAGCACACAGACATGCACAGTGGAGGCTTTTACTTGAACAGTGTGACTCATGTTTACTCTGTGATACCATTTCCCTCTGACACATGTGCTGCAGCAGTGACGTGCAAATGAAAGCACCCGGCTCGCACATGGAGACAGGTCTCTTTTGACTTTAGAGCACACAGCCATGTAACATCTGCTGTAAGAGACATCTACCAATGTACTACTCCACCCCTCTGCCATACGGTCACAGTGTAAACAATGACAAGCTACTGTGTAACGCACTTCTCTGGGCTGTCACAGGGAGGCAGCATGGAGCTCAATCAACAGCAAGCCAAGAACAACAAACTCTGGAGGTGGGGCTCTGCTGACTACACAGTTAAAGGGACAGCTTTCCCCACCCTCTCCCATTCTCCCAGTTCTACTTGTAACACTTACATAAACAAACAACGCCTGTCACTATTGCATTGTGCGCAAGACGTGGTGGAGAGTTAAGGGTGGGTGGAGAGAAATGGACTGAGAAAGAATGAAAACGTCGAAGCAGCGTTTGTGCTGCACTGGTGCACGCGTCACAGAGGACGAGTCGTGTGTTTGTCCTCCAAAGTAAGAGCGGAAGAAATTCTTCAAACTGTAGAAGTCGGGCAGCTCGTGCAAAAAGTTTGTCTCGTTTTGCACAAGTCAGCTTAGTGCCACGTTTCTGACGCAATAAGATAATCCTGCTGAGGTTACACAAGCAGGCGTTTAGATGAAACAGCACAATGATGTGAGTGTACTGGATGACCATCAGCAGTGGTCCCTGTTTGTTCACAGTGATGGACTATGAGCTCACCAGAGCAGGATACCACGTGGTCTTCTTTTTGTCCCCTGTGGCGACCCCCTCCACGCAGACCACTTTGCCGAACAGATCCTCATTCTGCCGCTGATCGCTCTCCTCTTCTTCACTGGAGGATGAAGACAACTCTTCTTCTTGACTGTGGGAGGAAAGGACAGTTTACCCAACAGACTACACTTAAGAAAGGTACAGTGAGTGTGCATGCAGTGAAATGTTCATACACACTCTTTTACATTTATTACATCTGGTAAACTCAGTTCAGTTCATATAAAATTTAGTAGTAAAGTACTATCATATTAAAATCGGTCTAAGAAGTAGAGCCGAAACAAGCTGATTCTGATAATTGAGTCATTTTTGAGCAAAAATGTCAACAATTTTATAGTTTCAGCTTCTCATTTGTGAGAAATTTGCTGCTTTTCTTGTCTTTTGTTATTTAAAACTCCTTGTTTTGCCCAACCAGTAGACCAAAAACCACAGCTACTCAATTTGATAACATCACCTTGGACTTTAGCAAATGATTATGGTCATTTATTCACAATTTTCTGGCTCAGACAATAAAAACAAAGAGAGAAGCTTTACTTGAAAAAAAAATAAAAGCAAGTCCTCTATTTCTGAATAATGTATGCATTTGTGTGAGTGTATCCATAGTTTCTATACAATACAACACTACATACAAAGCTGCGCCAGCCTCTATGATATATTCAATAGTCTTGCATGTCATCAAAATATATTCCGCAAAAATCAGAGCTGGTTGCAGCCCCCAAAATAAATCAGATTTAAACTCAAAGTGTTGACCTTTGATTGAGGAAAGTGCTCTGCTTATCTCCATTTTTACACAGAAGTGTAGCACTGCTGCATCAGACCTCAAAAGATACTGGCATTTCATAACAAATCCACGCTATATATAAACCGGATAGGAAAATAAATTAGTGTCCGCTGGCTTCTGCAAACCAATCATCTTTTCATTTAACTGCTGTTCAGCTTAGAAAAACATCAAAAGGGTCTCAAACGAACAATCCACCAAACAAAAGGCCTCCACAAACTTTCAAGTCTTATCATTACGTAGCATAGCAGAACATAAGGCCTGCACCGCCGATGAGCTCACTCATCACAGGATCAGTGTATTGATGAGAGACGGCTCAGTCTCCGCCGTCTGACAGTCATCCTGATGCACAGGATGACGCCCCTCACTGCGTCCAGCAGACAGGCAGCCATGTCTCTGAGTGATCATTCAAGCAGCACCAGCAGGCAAACAGATCCTCGGTCCTTTTTTTTTTTTTTTTTTTTTTTAATGCCTCACTAGGTCTGCTCTGAGCACAACTCTATGTACAAACACACACATAGACACACACGCAGAATTTGGCACAACTCAAGAGCAGTAAATCAGCCAGGCTGCTACTACTATTACAGCAACAACAACAACATCTAAGCTGTGAATTAAAGCACTCTAACTGCTCAATGAAGGAGGGACTGTAATTCATGTAGGAAACAGTTTGCCCCTCATATGATGACTATAGCAGGAAATATTTGACAGTCACTCTTACTTATAAGACTAGGGAAAGTAATTTAAAGCAACGGTTTGGCATTTTGTGAAATATGCTCATTTGATTTCTTCTATTCTAAATATGAAGAAAAGTAGCAGCTAGTTAACTTAGCTTAGCATAAAGAAACGGTAGGAAACAGCTAGCCTGGCTCTGTCCTACCACCACCTATAAAACCCACTAACTGACACACACAAGTGAGGTGTCAATCTTTTCATCTTAATCTTAGTCCATCTCCCAAAATGTTACAATTTTCTATTAACAAGTGATGATGTGTACCTTTTCCCATCATCTCAATCTTTGCTGTATTGTCAATCCTTGAAATTCAAGAGGTAAGACACTATTAGTCTGCACAGGAAGGTCCAAGGTGCTAATGTGCAGCTGGGACCGTTCCAAGTCAATATTGCATCAATGTTTAGAGTAATATTGACTTTTCTCTCTCAGTGCCATTAGCAAGGGGTGTCAGAAAATGAGATTATGTTGCAGAGTGTCCTCTTTATAACAGCAAGGAGCCACAATTATACCTAGCGCCAAAAAGCCCTCAGCAGTTCCTATCCCCCTGATGAAAACTCTGCAGTCTCCCAGGAGTAGGCACATCAGAGCATAAAACACCCACTGAAACATTTGAGTCGAGGAGGGGAGGAAAAAAAAACAACAAAAAAAAAAACGGCCTGATATTCGGCAGGACCATGCCGTGCTCACGCTGCCTCTTCAGCATGCATGCACACACAGGAGTGTGATTAAAAGAGCTGGAGGAGGCGGGTAGGCTCTCCTCTTCCAGGCCTTAGGGGCTGTTTATGAAGGAATGGAGATGAGAGTAAATCTTTCATTTCAACTGCTGTCAGCATACTTAGAATGTGGGGAGCCTGTTGCTGATGATACAAATACAGAAAATCCCTCTGCAGCAGCATCACAGACGTCTGATATATTAGAGCTGATATGAGCCCTGCAGGATGCACAGATAGGCACGCTGGACGATACTCACATTGGGTTTGATCGTCGGCCGCGGTTGCCCTTCTTGCCGATGACAGGTGTGCCGAAGTGCTCGGGGTTGGTGAGAGGGAGTCTGTCGAGTGTCTGCAAGGGAGACAAACGACAGCCTCAGCGCCACCTTCTCAGACAATACGCTGCACAACAAAAGATTTATGTTCGAAACCAGCGAGGCATTCTCTTCATGGGATTTCATCTGTTACAAATGGAGGGATTTACACAGCACCACACACACAGCTTACATTTGGCAGCTTTGCTGTGATATCACTTTACAGTTCCTGGAAATATTTCACAGCTGCATGTCTAAATGCCAATATGGGACCATTCATGAACACAGTTTTGATTTGAGCACTGTGAGTACAGATGAAAGGGTGTCAGTGACTAAGTAAAATAACATTGAAAAAAAAAAAAACAAAAAAAAAAAAGAGCTTTGCTGGGAAACAGAGAGACGAGGCTGGTATAAAACTGCGGGACAGCACAATACTCGCCTCGCTCTCTGCAAAGTGACGTGCTCCTTTCAGGCAGAGAGAGGAACGCCTCAGGGTCTTCTCATCGCCATCGTCAAACACTGCAGAGATAAGAGACAAACTATTAGGCTGCTGTATGTAGGCCAGGAGACCGCCAACACACACAGACACACACACACACACACACTCACACTCACACAAATAAACTCCTGTCTCGGTTACAAAATGTCTGCTTGATTGGTGATACGTTAAAAACAAATTAAGCTTCCACATTTAAGGATCAGACAGATCCTCCAGCAGGCAGTGACAGAGTCACTTTCAGCTCACAGCTTCATCAGAGCTTCTAGGACCCGCTGCTACACAGAGAGTGGACTGGAACACTTTGTTTATGTATTAATTGATGTCACATCTGCCTGATATCAAATCTCCAGAGAGGAACATTTTACAAGAAATAAAAATGAAACAATAATATTAAAGCTAAACAAACCTTTTTTTTTCACATTCTACAGCTACATCACTCCCAAAGATAACCCCTGATGTGTAAATCCATAAATGTCTTTATTCATTGTTCATATGTATTTGACTGCTGTTTTTGTTTTTTCATTGTTGAATAAAAAAAAAGGAGAAATGTGCCAAGACGGGTGTTTCGAGGCAGGGAAAACCCCATGGGCACACTTATGTGCCAAGCAACTGCTGGGAGACTACAGATCCATGCAGCAGCCTATACTCTGTATACTTTGGATTATCCAACATTAACTGTGTACTCTTCACAGACTTGCACTTACAAATTGCAAGGAGGCATATTTGCTAATTCCTGCCCAAACGTGTCGTTTTTTTCTGTGTTAATTGAACATCTTTTGGTTTTGGACTGCACAAAACAATCTGAGGTCGTCACCTTGGGTTTTGGAAAAGTGTAATTGCAGGTTTTCAGACTTTTTTTTCATCTAATCCACTAAATCCATGTTCTGAATTTGAAGAAAGGCTTTTAATCAGAACTAAAAGCTATCTTTAGTTGTTGAAGCGGGTAAGTGCGCGTTGACTCAGCATAGCGCAGTCTAGCTCAATCCGCCTCTGAGACTGAAGTGGAATATTCTTTTTTTGTTGAACACTGTTTGTAGTATTCTTCTACCTCATCATTTGTCCTTTTTGTTCAGAGGTTTTATTAGTTGATCTTTCTACATCAGTTGCCTGGACAATATTTTGCAATATATTTGCCCTTCAATATAACGTAGGTGCTGTTTGGCCCTAGCTTTGATTTTTACCGGATATTTTAACAATCACACACACAAACAACAATAATGGCCTGGAGTCTGGTGGAGATTTGGACAATCTGAGCATGTAAGTCGCCTTTCAGTATGTGACATCACTTATTTCTTTACTTTTTCTGAGGAAATGAATGAAAATGCTTCTGAACAACTTTAAAACATAATGTTCAGGTAAAGGAAAATACAAACCCTGGAAACCATTGTACACACAGCAGGGTTTTTTTTATAAACTAGCTGTAGGGAGAATACAAGTCTTTGAGTAAGGAGGGAAAGCAGACAGTGTGTTATTGACTTACCAACAGTATATATACTAGCATCAGTCAGCTTATTGATTGTAGCCTCCTGGTAGACTCCATCCTGATTCTTCACCTCTACAACAGCACCCACCTGTGGGATGGATACACTGCTGTTATCCGGCACCCTAATATACTACTAATGATATATCTAATGTTGTGTTCTGAAGTAATGAGGCAATGATATTCCTGCTACAAGAATCATAATTGATGTGAAATTAAATTGCAGAGACAATGTTTCATTGACTGATTCTCTCCCTTTTTCTGCATTCACCGTGGCCAAAGTAAAAAAAAAGACAAAACAAAGGCAATCATGGGTAATTTATGACAATATGTGTGTCACAACGATGTTCCAAGCTGACTCCAGCTTTCCTGTCTTACCTTTAGAGGTCCTTTGATGTTTTCATCATGGACCTCGGCCGTGGACAGATCTGGTTTAAAGGTCACCTGGGGAGGAGGGGGGTGCAGCAGGGGAGGAGAATCAGTAACAAGGATAAACAAACAATTCCCCAAAGGCCTGACCAGAGCACATCAATGTTCCACTACGCAGATGCAGCGAGTCCCAACGAACGCTGCTGGATTTTATAAATGCCAGACACTGATTACCAAGATGGATATTTGGCAGGGAGACAGTTTGGTTGCTTAAAATCAGTTTGTGATACTAGAAAAGACTCCTTGGTGTCATTAGGCAAGCAGCGCGTGTGTGAATATTTAATACTATGGCTCATTTCTGGCACCCGATGGCGTGACCCCAGACTGGCAACTGCGCCTGCATCTGTTGCCGCCAACTGTGGTGGATTTCTGTTCTGTGAATG
Source organism: Protonibea diacanthus (assembly GCA_028641955.1). Classification (NCBI taxonomy): domain Eukaryota; kingdom Metazoa; phylum Chordata; class Actinopteri; family Sciaenidae; genus Protonibea; species Protonibea diacanthus. The sequence continues at coordinate 17,237,552 of CM053989.1, forward strand.
TTAGTGCTACGCTAACTCCCCCCACCCCCCCACCCGCCCCCTTCCACTCTCTCTGTCTCTGCATCTGCAGCCTCGCCTGAATGAGCCACAGAAGATCTTAATCTGATCACGCTGTGGCAGTCTTACATCTGCATGGTGACCTGGCAACACTGAGTGACAGAGAAGACCACAAGATACACACACATACAAACACACACGCACACACACACAAACACACGGAGCCATTTACTGTCACATATTTTCCAAGGCGCACATGTGAAAAGTGTTGAAGCAGCCAGAAGCAAAAGAAAAGAATCTGTTTAGCATTACAAATGCCCCTCCTCGCTTTATATATCAAAATGCTCATGTGCTTCCTTCTGCGTTTCCTGAGGGAAATTAAAAGTATTTTCGAGAGCATGTGCTAGTAAAATAGTAACATAATCACAATGGAAAACCAGTCTCAAACAACAAAGTAACAAATTCACACAATGCTCCCTCCAGTCAATTTCAAATATAACAGCAGAAACAGCAATCAAAGTCTCGCTGTGAAGGCAGGATCAAGACAATGAATGAAAGAAATATACACTGCAAGATGCTGTTAAATTGTCAGGACATAAAACAAGAGCGAATGGAAAGAAAAGGCATAAAAAGAAGTTTCCCGAGGCAGCATTTCATCGGTTAAGGAGATAATAACATTCCTGCCTGCTGGAATAAAGGAATCCCTCTCTTCACTGGGCTCTTACGACAGAGGGAGGGGGACTCTCGCTGTCCTAAGTCTTAGCAAGAGAGCGTCAACAACACCTGACTGTCCTGACAACCTCCCAACTGGGAGCTTGGATCCTGCATGGAAACTCAACAGAGGTCTGTAACTACACACACAGACCGTACAACCACTTAGACCCAACAACAAATATTGGAATAAGATATGAAAGCATATTTCTGATAAAAATAGAAAGTCCAGCAAATGTATGTGATGTGAGTAGCTGGAGCTCCCGGTCAATTATATTTCCCGATTAGTTCTTCCATAAGCCTGAAAATGTTTTTGACAACAATGGTTAGTGAGCATTTGTCCAATGTGAAACAGCATTTTTATGTTTCTGTTTACCTGATATTGTAAATGTTGACTAGGGGGGTGTATTCTGTGTCTTTTAGCCAGGCTAACAGCAGGAAGTGAATGTATGTATGACAGCTCAGATAAAAAAAAAAAAAAAAACATAACAGCACATCTCTCCTCATATTAATAAAGCCTTCTGATGTTCTGATTTCTCTGCCGACGAGAGTAAAGCGCTCACTTTTTATTCAGATCTTTGAACTAAATTTAAACGTTCGATCTGACCAAACTTATTTATAAAACTCACTGTCGCTCGGATCCATTGCATGTCCTGTTACCCTCTCGGTACACTCTGCAATTGTTCTCTTTTTGAACACAAAATGGAGGAAACTAGTGTGCCATGCTCAACGGACAATGATGACACTGACTACCATTTGAGAAATAACATGTGGAAGTACTTCAGATTCAACGCCACAGATAAAATGTGGAGCTTTCTGCTGTCTTTTGGAAAACACAACTCATAATACCACAACAACAAATCTGATGTCACAGATGAGGATGATGATGGTGATGTAAGAACAAAACTTAAAACATAACATTTGTTCAGGATTAGGCTACATCCTGCAGGCTGATTTAGTTGTTATTAGTTTGAACCTTTCTTTTTGTTTCCTTCACTGATTGCAAAATGTTTTAAAGCGAGGAAATCAGCGCTGATCTGCTCTCCACAAGTACTCAGACAGTGTTAGTCCATACATACAGAAGCAGAGAAAACAGGCTTTGTTATCCCAAGGTAATCAAACTTATCACAAGAAATCAAGCTCTGCTATCTCGAGTAACAAAATAATTAACCTGTCAACCTCTCAAGATAATGGCATTATAAAAAATAAAATACAAGCAAGGCTGTTCTCAGCTTCCTTATATACAAGCTTAAACATTTCCACTTTATCCTTATCTCAGGATATTCTCATGTATTTTTTTGCATTTAAGAGATTCTTTATTTACATCCTGCAGTGAAACTTATGAATAAAACTGCTGGAAATGAACTATAAACTCAGACGTGGTCAATGCCGTGCAGCCCCAATTCTTTGAGTACTTGTTACGGTGCCATAGGGTTAGTCCAGACTGATCATATGTGTGCTGAACATGTCACAGTGAGTGATACTGACATGGCGCTAATTGACTTTTTTGCAAGTCTTCTAGTACAGATCATCATCATCATCATCATCAATAAAAATGTCACACAGATCTTTCCCTGGGTTTTAAAAAATCACTCGCAAGACACCAGCGCCATATGCTGCAGCCATCAACTTTGTTAAACAAGCAGACAGAGATTAATGAACCAAACAGCTAAAGAGGAATTCATCACGCTGGAATATTCAGACTCACAACAACCACTGAATAATTGCCATGTTTCAAACGTTTGTGTAACGGAGCTCACATTCACATTACAGCTACCCAAAAACAAACGCCGCGCTCAGCCAATTAGCATGGTAATTAATTTATGAGCCGCGACTGTCCTATTAGCTTCGTCTTAGCCCACGATGTTTGAACGGAGAACATCACAGGGTCTACTTTGTCATGTTGTTTGTCCCCGTCCGCGAGACAAAAAGGAACGTCATGATTTCAGAATAGCAGAGCATCGCGGCTCTTTTGTCTGTACGGGGGGAACTACAGTGCATTGACACAGTGAAAAAGCCAGCATCCAATCTTTGTTCCTCCCACACACTCTAGCAGAACGAGAGACAAGCGATCTGTCTCTATTGTATTATCCAGATGCTCCAGCCTCGCTGGGAAATGAGATACTGTAGTACGAGCATCACGCAGTGCCTTCATCTGCAAGGCATAAAACCAATGGGGAAACGGCAGCATCGCCGTCCGCGGCACAAAGACGTGGAAGCCGTGGGCAGCAGGGACGCCGGAGCATGTGATGGGTACCTGGTGGGTTAGGCAAGATCCTGCATCTGTCACAGCTGGGGCCCTGATCAGTGTTTCAACTGTGTGAGCAGTACTAACAACCTAAACCAGGTGCTAGAGCTCTAGCATGCAAACAACACAGCTGGATTTTTTGGCAATATCAGAGACAGGAAAATAATTTAAATGCACTTTCATAGAATAAATCTAATAAGAGGATCTTATAATCATCCCAACAAACCCGGTCTCTAAAGGAATGTTTTGTCTTTTAAATGTCCCCAATCGAACTGCTGTGATTATAAACCTTCCACACAAAGACAAGAGCCTCTAGCTCCGCTGCATTCCACTTCACAACACACACACACACAATAAATTTTTAATTTTGGATCATGAGCACTTTGAAATGTGACTTACCTTGGCCTTGACTAGCCTCTTGGCGGTCTTTATCTTGGCCTCACAGAAAGCACCTCTGTACTTGGCACTCACATCCGTCCCTACTGTCAAGTAGGGGGGCTCCTCCAGAGTCTGAGGAAATAAAGTACAAACAAAACAGTGAATTCAAAGCCTTTTTCTTATAAATACCTATATCTATATCTATATAGCTTATTTGACACAGGTGTATTCTCACAGCTAAGCCAGGAGGACACGCATACAAGCACAGTCTAGGCCAGCTACGCAAAAAACCCACCCGGCTCAGTGATTCAACCATGGAAAACACATACCATCTGCTCTGGGTATTGGAAAACAAGACTCTGAGGGAGCAAACAAAAAGGCCACTTCACTACTGCTTTGATGACTACAAAGAAGAAGCTATCCGAAACACATAGCACCATCTTGTGTCATCATTGGATGTGTATCAAACCTTTTCTTCCCTCCCCTCAAGAACAGATTTGCAGAGGGTAGAGTACACAGAGAAAACAGACTTTCTGTGTATGTGTGTGTGTGTGTGTGTGTGTGTGTGTGTGTGTGTGTGTGTGTTAGGGGAAGATGATGTTTGTGGTTCGTGTAGTGCAGACTTGGATTTACTGAGGGTGTTTCGCTAACGCTCCAGGAAAAACCTAACCTAATAGTGACATCTTTCAAGAATAAGACCCAGAGTGGGCCACACTTCCCGCTGACAGGACACAACAAAAAAATCTAAATAAATGCAGCACACCTTATTTTAGCAGGGCACAGACCAAGAAAACACATCTTCTAAGTGTACTATGCTCAACACACTGAACAAGCTCTGTAACAAGGTCACATCATGTTAGCTTCAAAATTCAGCACTGATGGATCACTGTTCATTTAGCAGTCAGAAAAAAAACACTTCTGGAAACTAGATGCACGTTAAATTTTGTACTACAAGTGAGTAGACTTTTAAGACTTAATCAACTCTTGAATTTCTTTTTTACACTTCAATACAAATCAACTGCATAAATCTTAAAGGGCATGTCTAAGCACATAACAGCTGTCCATTGTTCCCTCAACGAGGGCAAAGAGTGTACAGGTTGCCATTCCAGCTAAAAAAAAAACAAAACATGCCAGCGGTGTAAGAACTAATCACTGAAACCAGCTGCCGTAAGCCTCTATAGCACATACTTGTGCCATGACCAAACCACTATTGAGGACTGATCTGGCATCTGTGAGTTTGAGACCTTTGACATGTTTTAACTGTTTGCAGGTTACCTTTTGTGTTGGGTTGCATCAACTTTATAAAGCCTGATCCAAGTCAGATTCTTTGTTCATTGTAACTCGTCGGGCTCCGGGTCAGGAAAAAAAAAAAAAAAAAGAACTACTGCCTTTGTGTAAACGTTTGAACCCGTTCACAGCGTATTACAGCGTGAGCAAAACCTCGAGTGGCATGAAAAAGAAGTAGTTTACAGGAGTTCCACATTGACGTTGAGTGCTTTAGCAGAAGTGAGCACAGCAGCTTTGGGAAAAGAAGCCCAAACAGCTGCTAGGCCTCTATTTCGGCAATGTTTTGCAGGTGCACCATGCTTCTTAAGTGCTAGCATTGATTGAATACAGCTCGTGAGCTCGTATTTTGTTCGATGTAGAGACAGGAGCTGTTGAAATGCTGCTCATACCGTCCTGCTACACTGCATTTCACACTGACACTCTCTCTGGATACTATGCATGCTGTAACATTAAAGATATCAACTGTATTGGATTTATTTATGTTGCTGCTGTACACCTGCACTGTATTATGTTGGAGAATGAAATATAAATATTTAATCTGGATTTGAACTTGGCAGATATTCACATCTGTATCTGGGTCACGTAAACATGATCAGGACGTCCCTAATCTGAATCATCTGAACTGTTAATAATGTTAGGTGAAATTCACCGCATGGAATCAGACAGGTGAAAGAGCAGCATGATTAAAAATCTGCTGTCCAATTGTCCACGATTAACTTTTAGAGTTTCATATCCCTCATTAATTTATTTGTGACCTGGGGCTAAATTCTATGTTATCTTAGTAGCCTAGCAACTTCAGGCCACAGACCCGAAACACGAAAATAATCTGATTTATGAGACATTAATAGAGGTGAAGATTATCTGGATCGGCAGGCCAGTTATCTGTCGAGAAAACGCTCCCTTTTCATTAATCAAAACAGGTATTACATTAAGTCTCAGCCAAGTTATTGTGCAGAAGAACCAGGGGTTGGGGAGCGAATGGGATGCTCTGACTGATATCAAAGGGGATAAGTAGATGCAGCACTGTGTGCTAAAAATAAAAATGGTTGTTGCCAACTGTAATAAATCAGTCCAGCTTGCTGATAAATAATTGTGTTGACTTAAAGGTAGTTTTTATGTTGTTCTGTAAAGAGACTAGAGAATATATATTATACACGTGTTAACATAGCTCTGTTAAGAAAAAATGATGAACTGCAACACTCATCCATCGAAAAACTAGCTCAATCTGGCTGAAACTGAGAAAACTATAGAAACACAGACGAATTTCATGGCCTCTGTTATTAAGGCCATGAGCCTGTCACAGTCAGGCCAGGACAAGTCGCGTCTTCCCCAGTGTCTCTGGGATTCTGACAGATGGGATTCAGGGGCAGAGTCCAGTGCACTTCAGCCTCCCCACCTCTCAGATAAACACCTCATTAGTCTTTAGTGCAGTCTGGCCTCAGCACCAGCTGCCCTTGCCAACACCAGTTTTACATGACACAGAAGCCATATCCACTGGCAAACCAATGCTCTTGTCAGTCATGGCTGCAACACAAACCTCTGCCGTACTAATACTCCTTTTGCTTGGCCTGCTCTGAGCCTGTGCCCTTCTACTTCTTCTTCTTTTTAGAGGAAGAGTCAGGCGACTGAGTCAGAGGGGGAGGCTCGACAGCTGTGGCTGCCAAAACTCCTCAACTTAACAGGGCAGTGGTGATAACAAACTACTGAGGCCAGATTTACATTTGTCATACTCGCATGCCAACACAAACAGAGGACAGTTTGTTATTTCCACTGAAGATGCCCCACCTCCCAGCACTCAGCTAAAACTATGAAAGAAAATTCCCTTCCTTGAATTAGACTGCCATATAGCCTACAGCGAAAGAGAAAAACACTGATCCTGTTTTTTTTTCATAGCTCCTGCCAGTACTCAACGTCAGACAATGTTTCCCCTGCTCAGAAGATCAACCAATCAAGATGACTAAGCTCAGAGAGGCGGAATTCATGTGTCTTTGGGAGGTGTAACATCCTCTCATCGACTTGAAGTGAGCTAAAATGCCACGCACCTCACAAGAGCTGCTCTTGTCAAAAATTCTGTCATAAAAAGAGCAGAGCGGTATTTACCATGAGCCTCAAGTGCCACTTTAGCTTCCGCATGCAAAAGTCAACACAACAGTAATAGCAGTGGCACGATCGAAACTAGCTCTCTGGCCGTTCACCTTGTGCCACTGATGTGGAAAATACTCTCCAGGAACACGTGTTTGATTAACCACATACAAATGTGGCTGGGCATGGGGTGACAAAACGCACCTGCGGTTGGCACGGAAAGAAACAAACTTGTAGCGTGACTTTGGTTAAACAAATCACATCTAAGAGAGAGAGGGGGGAAAAAAAGGCACGTGCAGGTAGTAATCATAAGGATGATCTGCTTGGCTACCCATCACTTGAGCATGTCACACTAGATAACGACTTGACTTTATTCGTGTCATAAAAGCTTTTTTTCCCCTCCACAAAAGAACCCTCTAAAACAAATCCCAGAGGTGATGGTGCACCAGTGTCGGTCGTAAAGTACTTCTGTCCTGGCTGTTGAATCCCGCAGACAATTTCAACAGAGCGCTAGCTTCACTGATACTAGTGATTGGAAGCCTACACCAGTATTTAAGCCTTTCTATTTAGGGGACAAGACAGGCAATGCTGCTGCTACATTAAGTCAGAGCTTTGAAATCATTCCAGCTTCACCAAAACAAAAACATACTGGAGTGACTCCGGCAACAGCAGAATGAGATCGGTTTCTGCTCAATAAAGACTCTCAGGTCATGAAAAATTTAACAGCCAACTCCATAGAAAAAACAGCTACTGCTTAAAGTGCGTTTCTTGGACAGACTGAATGACGACAGCATTTCATTCTACAACTCAGTAAAAAAAAAAGATGCTTCCTTGAAGCTATCAAAAGTAAAAGCTGCAAAAAAAAAAAAAATACACTGATGGCACATTTGTGGGGTGATACTGTAGACTGTGGACTGTGATTCACTACGGCGTATGGCCTCACTTCAATATCAGTCATCAGGGAGTGGCTCAAAGAATCCCTGTTCAACAGACCACAGTCTGTTTCTTGGAGGCTGCCACATGGAAGCATGCAGATGTCTGGTTCCGATGTATTATGACACATTTGCATCAGTCTCTGCAAATCTCTGCACATCCAATAACGTGATTCGGGCTCAGATGTCAAAGTTCACCTCTGCTGAACTTTCACCTATGAATTTGCATGGTCAGTCACTTGTAGTGACGTTGTCATTAGTCAGAGTCTTGTGTTTGGGGATGTGTTGGTGGAGGAATTGCGTATTCTAGCTCCATTTTGTCTACCATCATCGACTATTTACAGCCTGTGATTGCTTAGATGATTGTTTCCAGATCATCTACATCACACCCGTTGAGTCCCCCTTTTGGACAATTTTTTTAGTCCATATTTTGCCTACACAGCGGTAATGTTATTATAACACATGCCGACATCACTAGGTCTGGAACCGATTCTCGTTTCCAATCCCTGGTTATGCTCTATCAATTAATTCATTGTGTCGCAAATCAAACTCTTTTTTTTTTGTCATTTGACATAGATGCAGGCAGGAGACCTGCATGAAGCCAACGCAAACACTGAGGAGAGTCAACATGACACAGAACGGGGTAATTCCAAACAGAAGAAGAACAGCCACGACAAAACGTGGAGCTGATAATGAAGAGAGGCTACTTCTGTCCAATGGATGTGGTTAGACCTTGCTCTACCTAAACTAGCTGCAACAGATGAAACCACGTCTACTTCTGTATTACAAAAGCTTCAATGGCATATTTTGTGCTTTCATTACTTTGTTGGGAAAATTGCACACGACAGCGTAAGAGTAACTTGGAAAATAGAGAGTTATGGAGGTGAATGAATTTTTATTATCTTTAGTTTTCAGTCACTATTTGTTTTGGTTTAGGTTTAGGCACCAGAACTACTTAGTTATTTGACTTTTGGTTTCTGACAGAAAGCCCTGAAAGCACACTCAAGCGAGGCTGTGATTTACAGTGATTTTACAACAGCTAAGTTACAACGCCCCATTCTAAAATCATTGTAAACCACAGCCTCTTAGGATTTATTGCTTAATCTTGTGATGATCTGCAGGAAGAGGCTTCTCTCCTGCCTGCCTCTCTGTGTGTCTCTCAGTCTCTGTTTAGACACAACTTACAAATATGTGGACTTAGTACAGAATGTTAAAAAAAAACACAATCACAAGCAGCAGTGATGCTTTCTCTAATAAATATATTGCACAGGCAGATGTGATGTTTGATATTTCATCATATGGGGGGAAATGGGGGAAACTGAACAGTGGGGCACAGAAAAATCAAAAGGGTTGGTAAGCACTGGATGCATGTTTCATCATTTATTAGAATCAGATCGCATAATGCATCATTTATTTGATTATTGTAGATTATCTCTGTTTTCTTGACAGGTTCACTCATGGCTCCTGGAAGAACTACAGCATAGTGCAGAGTGTGTATGCAGATTAAGCTATGACAGACATGCATAACCGTTCTAAAATATACCCTGGGTTAACTTATTACTTTCGATTCTTTAAGTACACTTTTCTTATGATATTTGCTTTTACTCAAGTAATATTAAGAACACAGAACTTTAAGCTGTGGCAGTACTTTCACATATTGCTACTTTCACCACTGAGACTCTATCCATCCATCTAATTATTGGTTAACCCAGAGTTGGTGGGTGTGGCTCAGACTAGTGGATCGTCCACTAATCAGAAGATCAGCGGTTCGATCTTTGTCTCCTCCAGTCTGCATGTCGAAGTGTCTTTGGGCAAGATACTGAACCCCAGATTGCTTCCGAAGGCTGTGCCATGGGTGTTTGAGAGCTTGTGAATGGGATAAGTTACAGATAGCACCCTGCATAGCAGTCTCTGGCATCTGTGAATGAATATGTTGTGCATAAATGAGTGAATGCGATGTGCAGCGTAATGCGCCTTGGGTGGTCGGACAACTAGAAAGGCGCTATATAAGTACAGTCCATTAACCATCATCACTTATGCACCAAAACAGTAACCGAGTGTATGAGTGCATCATCTAATTGTTTCTTATGAATCTCTTGAAGGCGTTGGAGATCCAGTAACATTACCACATGTGAGCTGCACTTCAGATCAGAGTTTCAGCTCGTCTCATTTCCACACTCACTGCATTCTTAATTTTAAAGATAACCTCAATTTATTTAGGTCACTACTGTTACTACTGTTGCCACTGGCAAGGAGTTAATCCAGATGGTGCGAGTCTTAAAGTCTTAAAGGTTAGGACGAATGTGTCTCTGCTGTATGATTTTAAGAGTAAACAGACATAACAGTTAAATGTCTAAGTGAAATCAAGTGAAATAGATTGCAATGTAACAAATCAATTATTTTCCATTCAGAGAATCACAATATATTGATGTCTGTATAAACTACAGCTTTTAAAACACGTCATTCAGGCACTTATTGAAATATAAGAAACAATAGTTTTTGAGCCATCATATTGTGCGAATTGTGTGAATAGACTTGTAGGTCAAACAAAGGAACATGCAAGAGGCATGCAGGAAAGAATTAAGCTCGCTCCCAGCCAAGCTCACACGTACAATAATCCTGCTGTGAATCACCTCTTTGTCCAAACCAGAGTCACCACAATTCCAGTGACTGGTGCTTCAGCAGGAGTTGCCTTGGCAATGCCATGGCAGCTTCAAACTACAAAAAAATATAACAAACTTAATACGCTTCTTTAACGAACGTATTCCCCAATATATAGAGCGGTCAAGCATATCCACTTTTCCTGCAGTATTACATACAATTCAGATCAAGTAGAGAGCTTTTAAATGTTTAATAAAAGACCTGCATTTGATATTAGGAATATGATAAAAGATTTTTGATGACTTCTAATAAATCAAAACAACTCACCCTGACCATTTAACATGTAATTAATGTAGACTCCAAAATGCAAATGCCCATTTTTGCATAAGCCTTCTGAATGGATTGTGGCACTCTCTTACTTGCAATGAGGCCTCAGTGGGGGTTTCAGTACTTGTTCTTGGTTCCCAGGCAGGGACACCCTCCACTACAGCAACCCAGCTGCACCTGGCCTGTTGAGGGGTCTCTCTCTTCCCAAATGTTTAAGTATGGACCATATTACCACAGCACCACATGCTGTTAACTTGTCTAAATGACATCTCACTCCCACGGCACACTCTCTCGCCCTTACAAGTGGCTTTGATCAAAAACTGTCTGGACGGCTCCTGTTTTGACACGATATGGCGACCTTGCCAACTGCAGTTAAAGAAGTAATCCAGCATTTTAGTATACACCTCAAGAGTTGGGGGACTCACAGGAGACATATTTAAAACAGAGTTGTCACAATGTAACTACAAGCTGAGTAGTATTCTTCATGATGAGTAAACTAAACTTCCTGTGAAAATAAGTTGTCCCTTCCTGCATTTTTTAGAAGCATACACAGTTACATGCTTTTACAATACACCATTAGGTTATCAATGAACTGAGTAAGGTGTGTGCTTGGACTGCTAGCATCAATGCTTGTTTTGTTTTTTTACTACATCTTGTCGAGGTTACCAAGGTCAGGGACAGCGTGCAATGGCTGAGCGCATCTACCAGAACACTTCTGCTGGAGCAACGGCTTATTTATTCCAGTTTGAGCAAAGGCATTTACACAATTTTTGCAGGTTATGTTAATTAAGAATTCAAACAGTTATTCAGCACATTAGTCCACTTTTAGGATGTCTAATGTTGAAAGTGTTTTTATGCGGCACACAGTGTTGAAGCAGTGTGTGTAGGTGATGAAGAAAGGCTGCGGAACATAAGCCAAAGTGACATGAAAAGCTAAGCAAACATAATGACAAGTTGTCCTAGTTACAGAGCAATTTACAGTTTAGGCACTGAGCAGATGCTCCTACTATAGAGAGCTGTAAAATAAGTGAGCCCTCCTCAAGCATCAATAGAGCCGGATGACTCGGAGCACCGTCAAAAACAACAAAAAGCTACACCATTAAACCGGAAACGTCGGTGTTAAAACATCACTCCTGTCAGCAGTTATGAAAATAACTGAGTGTAAGGATAATAATCACCTAATAAGTTCTTACTGCTATCCAGCTGAAGAGCATAATAACTGCAGAATGGTCATGAGCACTAATGGCAACAGTTAAATGAATATTAACATATTAAGCTTTATTCAAGTAGACACTTGTAGGAAATTAAGCAGCAAAGCTCGCCTAAGGAGTGAATGAGGTGCTAACCCTGTTGTTCCTGTTTCATCTATAGATGCTCTCTGTTCGCTGGAATGCCTTTCCAGTCATGACATTCAGAATCCCATTGTCTTCCTTTGTCACAAACAATTCATTATATAACCACACATCATCATCATCATGCAGTTCAAGTCAGCATTATTTGTGCCACGTAGTATGTATGCAGGGAACAGAAATGGTTATTTAGTAGAGAGAGATTAAAGCTTTGTACCAGAACAAAATGATTTCCTCATTTCTCATGCAAGTTTCTGACTAAATTTAATGAATAATGCTAGTAACCATTTTCACATGGCCTGATGCTTTGGGATGCATTTTAATTGGATACTTTGGTAGACTGCTAAGGTGTCCATTAGTGGGTGGTGTTGGTGTTGGTTGTGTAGTTTGATTAACCACAATGAGCATAACATCATTAGAGCCCAAGTGACAGACTACAAATCACTACAAGAGCTGCTTTTATTTTCCCCAATCACAGAGTTTATGAAAATGCTCACACACTCTGCTGACTTTATTCTCTTCTATGATCCTGTTCACTAAAAAACACAGACTCTCACCAAAGTTGCTGTATGTTTGACCAATTAATTTAAAAGTAAAACACCTCTGCGGGATGTGGCTCTCCACATGGCAACAAATAACAAGTTAGAACACAACAGCCTGCAGGCATAACAACAGCTACAAATATGATCCATTGAAATTATAAGAAAAGATTAAATAGCTTGCTATCAGAACCTAGTTCCCAAACAATGACAGTTCTGGCTTTTTTGTATTGAATGGGGCAAGAGGAAAACAAAGCCAGAGCTTTTGAATATCATAACATAATTTTCACAGCTCATTTATTCTGTTATTCATGTGTTATTATGCACCAATAGCATTAGCATAGATTTATGTTAAACAATCTCTATGAAGCCAGCTTTGAAAAACAAACTTCACATATCTCACTACATGCCCAGGCCCGAGCTCAACATGTAATTCAATAACAAAGGATAACATCAAACTAACAGATCCCAATTTGTGTTTGCAAATGCAGCTGAAGCCACTGGAAACTCAATATCATCCTTATCAAATAAATATATCGCTTTGGCCTATGTTCAAAAAAACGCTGTGTTTGAACAAGACCAAAACTGACATTTAGTAAAAGTTCACACTAGCCTTAAAGAAGAGGCCGCGCATATAAAATATTGATATTCAATTTAACATTTTATGTTTGATTCGGCCTGGTTAGGGCATGTTTATACAAGGAGGTAAATGAAATCGAGCTTAAGGCTGGTGTTGCAGGAGTAGTAGTGGCATAAAACACATGCAAGAAAAATGAATGAACATACCTTCATCTCTCTATGAGTCCTCTGGGTGACCAGTGTAACGAATCTGAAGCTGAAAACAGAGGTTGAAGAAGCTGTTAGGGCATTACAGACGGTGCCAACTTCCAAGTCTGCCACAACAACACACGGTTATGTTATAATGACATCACTTCTGCTGCTACACTGCTGGGTGCCATGAAAGAGCTGGGCGGCAGACACACACATACACACTTTACATTGCTTAGAAAAACACCTGAAATCTTCTTTTAGGTTTCATTCTTAGCACAGGCTGGAAAAGTTGCTTAAATAATCGCAACTAATGCAATGAGCTAATGACGTGTGTGTGTGTGTTCAAGCTCCAGAGCCACATTCCCAAAAATATCGGTGTTGCAAAGTAAACCGTGGCAGGCTGATCACTCTCATTCGCAGAGCCCTTAAAGCCGTTTATGTAATGCCCAGTTGCACTGTAGTCCGTCAGTCAGCAGCAGTCAGACTTGGCTAGTGGCTACGAAGGGCGAGCAAACACAAAGTAACTAGTCGCTGGCCAAGGAGAGAGAGACGACTTCCTCCTCCTCCTCCGTCCAACAAAATTGCACAGATAATTAAGTGGGTTAGGATAAAAGTCGTGGATTCAGTAAAAGCCCGCACGGTGCTCGGCTCTTTGAGTAACATTAAGGGCAGGCAGCGTGGTGTGCCTACTGTCTGCACTGCACTGACTATACCAACACTACAGCAGAGGATGACGCCATTTCTGTAGCTGACAGTCGGCTAAAAAAAAGGAGAACACTTCGGCGCACAAACACTGGAAAATTGCGGGAACCGCGGTAGCAATTCACCTGTCCCCGCTAGAGCCATTCTCTCTCGGAAGACTGTTTTTGTCTTGTGTTGTTTGTTTTTTTTGTTTTACAGAAAAACTGCCCCGACGCCGTTCATTTTCGTTTTCGCTTCTTCTCTCCCTTGTCTCGGTGCGCTGCTCTCTCTGCGGAGAGTACACTCGGCAGCGAAAATAGAGCGATAATAACGCTGCTTATGTGCGGGCGACACAGCCACGCATAGCAGACCTTTAAAGAAACGTCATATTTATAAAAAGCTGTGTCGCAATAACGGCGTCAAGTTAAACAAAGTCGGAATGAGTCGAGTAAGCCCCGTTAAAGTCACTTTGTTTCTTCACAAAATGTTCTCTTTATCGACTGGTCCCTGGCATTTCGCTGACTGTTCACTGAGTGAGGGTTTTTGTTTTTTTTTTTTTTTTGCCTCTGACAAAGAAACAAGTCGACCAAACGGTTCGCAACAAGGTCAAGCTTCGAGGAAGACTTGTAACGCAGCAACATCGCATTAATACACACAACATTTTATTGTTATAACGCAAGCCAAGGTCGCAGCAGCACCTCGTTTGGGGCTCTTGGTCTTGGTGAATGATCGCGGAGGATACAATGTCATCCGCCCCAGACAATTTGCTAGACCAGCCGCTGCAAGTGAGTGATTGACCACCACCACCACCAACAACAATAATGCTCACACACACACATAGACACACATACACAGCGTGAGCCTCGGTCGTCTTTTCTCCTGCACGTCCTAAAAACCGGTACTGATTAACTAAAAGCGTCGAGCCCATTTAAACCTCCTCACTAATGAGTCAGTTTGTCAGCGGTGATGTTGCCAGTTACGGAAATGTGCAAAATACTGGTCACGCACGCGCACACACACACACACACACACACACACACACACACGGGATTTGAGAATAACACAAGTCCTCTCTTGCTTGCAGAGGGAAAAATAGTCCACCTCGCATCTGGTTATATAGTCACACAACTGATCAAATGGGTAAGCTCCTTCATACAAGGTGGCCCATCTGGTACAAACCTAACACTGGACAAGTCAACCAACCGGAGGAGAAGCTAGCGATAACCGGAGGCACAAAAGAAAAGCCTGACAATGCATTTTACCTGTTAAATTACACCGTTTAGTCGACAGATTACATCCTGCAGCGATGTCAAGCTTAAACGGGTCGCCAATGGATTCGTGTAATATCACTTTTGACGGCTATTAGGGAACACCATGACAGGCGCTGCTCGACGCCAACCTCTCCGAGGATTCCTCCGCTCAACAACACAACACTCCGGTGCTTGTCCAGCAGGCTTGAAACTATTCAACCCCGGAGTAGCATAACCTTTCACTGTGCTCATCAGCTTAATTTGGCTGGCTACAGCATAACTTTGTTATCGAGCTGACCAAGTTTTTTTCAGTATTTTCGGCCGTCAGCTTTTTGCTATCTGGTCGCCTGATTCATTCATTGCATAAATCCCATCTAAACACATCCCAGCATTAGTTAACAAGTTAGCTAACGTCAAGGTTGGCTTGGTAGCAGCAGGGAAGCAAGCTAACGTTAGTAAAATGTTCAAAATAGCAATGGCTGTGCCGAACAAAAGCAGGCTTACCTATTCTGTCAAGTTGAGAAACACTTCTGTTTTTCGACGAAAGTGTATTAGTAATCCATAGGGACATTTATGTGAAAAATCTGACAGGTTTTAACGTCGTCCGTTGGCCCCCAGTTGATGTTGGATGCGGATGGGTAAAAGTCGTTTTCGCAGAGCGCTGCTGTTTGCCTTGTTGAGTAGCTCCTCTAGCCTAGCTCTTTCTGTGATCCTTACTCCCGCCTCCTGAGAATGATTGACGGGACAAATAGCCCCGCCCCTCACAAATCTCCGTTCTCCTATTGGGTGGAACAGTGAAGGAAAACGCCCGAGCGGCACGCCATTGGCTAATACAGGAGAAAAATATCCATGGTGAGGTATACGAAGTAATCCTACTGGGTGGCTCTCACAATACAGAAAGGAAAAACAGTTAAAAACTACAAACCCCAGTTTTTAAACATATGTGTGTGTTCGATATGTATCACAGACTGGCCCGACTTCACGAGGTGTGTTTTTCCAATGTACTTATAGGTCGGAAGTATTTACCGGGCAATATAGCTACATAACTGCAACACACAGTATGCGAGGCAACCATGTTACATTCCCCACCCACTCTGCGCCTGCTCTGTGATGAAGCTGAAAGCATATATAGGTAGCTCGTCGAGCCTAGCGTTATTTGTGAAGTGTCTATAAACCCCGCAGCGGTGACGGTGCTAGCATAGCATAGCATAGCATAGCATAGACTCAGGTGAATTAGCCAGTCACACACGGAGCTAAAATGATATGAAAGTGTGGATGTGGCAGTCATATCGTGTGCCTTGGTCGACCAGCGTCGACGTGGGCGCTTTTACTTTGAATAAGAAAGAAAGAAACGCTCAGCTCTGTTATATTGGCGCGTTTATGTTAGCCCGCTAACGCTAGCTATCTAGCAATCTGGCTAACACGAACACAAGACCGGCAAGTTAGCGGACTGACGGACAGCAGCCAAGGTGGGTGGAGTTAAGAACACTGAGGGGAACAGGCCAACAGCAGCATTTTAGTTGGCAAGGTCTGCTGTGTATAATCTGGGTCATGGTAACTTTAAAGTCATTAATATACGTTTAAGTTGTTTTAAGTTATGTACACTGTCAATATGATTGGGATACTTTGTTTCAGTGGTATAATATTGGCTTTGCGCTTGTAACTATGTAATAGATATTGAGTGGTTGTGTTTTAAAGTGAAGTTGGCATATGTGGTGGGAAGTGACACTTCTTGTTGCACTTGTTGCATACCAGATGAGGATAACAATGTGTATTCATAACATGTGTTCCACTTCCCTTAAATGTACAGGTAAAGTTGCACACCTTACACTGAATTATCAGTTTTTCAGTTTATTAATTCAGTTTCCTCGAGGGAGTCATCCCAAAGGGATCAATAAAGTGCAGCCTAAGTCTCTAAGTCTATCAAGTTTGCAGTTGTATTAGATAATACATTTGTACCTATTAAACTCATAACCCTCTATCTACATGCTCAGGCCTGTCATCTTTCTAAAGGTAATGACTTCTCTGTAAATATTATTACATGATGATATCAAGTCTTTCTAATGTAATGTCTTGTGTTATTTGGTAGACAAGGCCATGGCAACCTGATAATTTAATTATAATAAGTAGCTGTGAGGCTGTGTATCAGTGTTATCACTGAATAGTCTTCCCTTTCAGCTGGATTTAGTTTAAGATAGTTGTTTCATACTTTGTTTTAGGTTAAGACTGTCATTGATCTTTGGGAGGTGACCGGTTATAAATGTTACGTAGTCTATCTGTAACAGGCAGGCGTTCTGTTTTTATTGCTACGTCACTTGTCACCAGTTTCTTTGATTCACCAGTAATGTGGTTGTTTTTCACTTGCTCAATCATGGGATCAGTGTGTCACCATGCATAAGGGGATTTCATGACTCTGCGTATGTGTCTGACACACAGTGCATTTCATTACAGTGCAAAATATTTCATCTGATTCGTCAAAATCTTTCATTTTCCTCTGTTAGAGCATGTTTATTACAAAGCTGCACAAACGCCATGTTAGTTTTGCATTTCCTCCGTCTCAATTATGTTTTTATTTAAAGGAAAAGTACAGTGTGTGGTATCAGTCTGAAATGATATCAGTTACTGTGTATTATGCTGCTAAAACTCGCAGCAACATTATGCAGTTATGTATCTGATGTCAGTTACACCAAGATGGCTTTCGAGTTTGACAATGTTCTTGTCATGTCAACACGCTCCTTTCCTGTAGTTTCTTCAACTACAATTCTGTCTACTGAGCACTTCCCCAATCTGTCAGTGATTCGGTGCTGAGAAATAACAGCTACAAGTACAACGAGCACACCACAAGCATGACTAATTACAATTTAGACACATCTTCACTACTTCTGTTTAAGTGTGATTGTGGACTAAGAGCCTTTTAACTTCAGCTGTCAGAGATAAGTGATATCCCCATTATTTCTTCACCATTATTTGTCAATCAGCAACAGACTAGAGGGATGAAACTGTTGCTACACCAGTTCAGAAAGTCACCTCTAGTCTGCTGCATCATCTAATCTCTGAAGTAATCACCTTTTCATTTAGGCAGTGATGTTAACAGTAGCTTTATGGGAAGTAACTGTTTACTGTTGTGAGATTTTAGATAACACAGCTTGAAGTATGGCCTCATAATTATGGCCAAAATGCTAATCACAGTTATTTCAATCAATATTGAGATCACAGTTATTCATTTTTAGTGACAAAACTTTTTTATTTAAATATTAAACATTTTTATTGCACTTTAACGTCTAAATAATGCTACAGTGTTATGCTACATTCCTGCTAATATGCAGACTCGTCCATATTCACAGTGCATCTCCCACAAGCATAATATACCAAAGCCTTTTACCCAAAATTAAATCATCAGAGTGCTGCATTCACTTTCTTCTTGGCCTTCATGTATTCATCTTACTGCAGTTTGCGGTGGTTTTCCAGGTTGTTTAATCAGTGACTTGTGTTGCTTTGTAGCACAGACACAAGTCTTGTGTACTCTTTGCATATGATTTGTTATTGCTGAACATCCCTTGCCCTAAATTCCAAATAATTCCCAAAACAACAGATGACGATCCATTTCAGGGGACTTGCTCTTCACCTTTTGCCTCAGACATTTTCATTTTGCCCATCTGCTCTCTGTTGTGTTTTACTCTTCTACTCTGGATTTCAGCCAAAACATCCAGGAAATATTTGCACAGGCTATCGCTGCAGGCTCCACGCACAGTGGCATGACCGCTCCCAAAAAGTAAAGCCAAATCGATCACCCCCGGTGGCTGTCTGGCTGTTAAGGATGCTCTTGATTTGAAATACAGCATTGATTGTGTTCATTTAATTTTGAGAAGCCAAAATCGTCATTGTGATTAATTTTCAATAAATTGTGTAGCCCTAGCATTTAGATGTGTAAATTGAATTTCTAATACAGCATATGCATGTGCTGACAAACAACATTAGATTGAAATAAACACAAGGCTGCTCATTTATTTAAAGAAAACTGTGTAAGGCTTCTCTTAGGTTTTTGTGTTCTCTGTCCTCCAATATAGATCTGTGTAAACTTGAAGCAATGGACAGTGACTCACAAGCCGCCTCTCAGCGAATTCTGCTGGAACCATACAAGTACTTGTTGCAGCTTCCAGGTGAGTCTTTTCCCACGTCAGTGACTGCAGAGCGGTGGAAAATGTGGAGAGATACAGACATGCAGCTAAAGGGTCAGCAAAAAGCATATATACTGCTGCTAAGTCCTACAGCTATGCTAATCTCTGACTCACTCACTTCTTGTTAGTCACACTGGATCACAGCGTCAACAAAATGCCTAAAATGACAAATGTGATGAAAGGCTTTAGTGTACACACGGCAGACATAATCACATAAACACGCACTTATCATTAACCATAAACTACATGATATGAGAGAGGATGTCTGGCAAGTTGTTGATCTAGTTGGTCAGTGCTAACACTTTGCTTCGTGTTATTATGAGGTCCTACTTGTTTGTTAGTGCTGAGGCACATTAGCTTAAGCTGACTTTGTTTAACACAGTGCATTTGTAAAACAATCATGACAACTGACTAATATTGTTCTTAAATTTCAAATCTGTGTTTTGGCAGCAGCATATGGTGTCATTATGCTAAAGATGTTATTTTGTTCAGGCCTAAGTTATCATAAGTTTTTATTTGAACATTTAACAATAAAAACAGTAGATGAACACATTTGTCTTTATAGTATTTTGTACTCATATTTAAGACAGTGTTTCACACATCGATGACTCCAAATGGTAATATGGAGTGGAGCAGTTTGAGAAATTAGAAGTCACCAAGCTGTGTGTAGTTCTGTGCATGTTTTAAAATCCCAGTTTTCTTGAGTCTAATTTATCTTGACCGAACGCTCATTTGCTGCTGTTTAGGTGACAGGCTTTATTTGTTTCTTCAGTTTTGATTGGTTACTTTTTGTCAGAGGAGAAGTGACTGACCTCACATTGGAATTTTATTTGGGTAAATAGAACAAGTCCTAAGAGCCTCAGTTAGTTGAGATGTTTTCCTCTGTTGCAGTGCCACTGTGTCCTTTAGGCTCATAAAAGATTATTTTAAAGACCTGCAACAGACATGATCCTCATTAAAAGAACATTTCAGTATTTTAAACCATTTGTCATACTTGTGGTTTGTGGTGTGTATATAGGTTTGCACACAGTCGTACTCACCCCGTTAGTGTTTAGATTGTGGATGTGGGCACTCAGCTGGAAACGGTTTTCGCTAGGGTCAAAGAAGTTTCTCCTTTTTAAACCCTGCCTTTGAACAACAGAAGACTTCCTGTGCTCCATTTTGAGTAGCTACAGGACTTTTCTTTTTCTGAGCCATGAGTTACTCTAGCAGGTCACATCCACTGTTGCCTAAACAGAGTTGTGTGCCCAGGCTGACCTGCAAGTTTAACTCTGAATTAGCTCTGCAATACAAAAACACACTGATGTGAATGGTTTCCTATTTATTTAGACCTTTAAGTACCTGCTTGTGGTAGGTGGGATTGACATATTATAAAATGTGTGTGAGGCTGGGATTACTTGGTCTCACTGGACTGTGTTGTGAAGCTGAGTGCTCTATGTCTACAGCAGGGAGGGTGAGATCAGTGTCATGTTATCCTTTAGTTATATCCCATGAAATTATGAAAATAAGAACATGACATTGTTTTTTAAAACTCTTTTTTCTAAATAGCGATGACCCATGAGCTGTGTTAATATAGACCTCAACAGTGTTCCTAAATTACCACATAAGGACTCAAAAAAGCAGTAAGACCCCATTCTTAAATGTAGAATGAGTTGATTATTTTTAGAGACCCAATAATTCCCACCATGAGCACACCCAAGATGCATTTTTTATTTTTGCATACTGCAGTATGAATGTTTTTTTTAACTATTAAAACTATTTAACTTCTGTTTTCTGCCCTTTTCTCAGGAAAGCAAGTGAGAACCAAACTATCCCAGGCATTTAACCACTGGCTTAATGTTCCAGAGGACAAACTGCAGGTGAGAATGCAGCTATTTCAAGCCTCTCAACATTCAGAGTTGTCTGATGTTTATTGTTGCAGACAGGTCCACAAAGGTGAAATGATGCCGTGCTCATTCCGAATGAGCAATTTATTTTGTAATGCAAGCAGAGCGTTCTGTCAGCTGAGTTGTTCCAAACTGAATCTAAATGTAAAGCTTGGATGTAGAGCCCAGAGCATCCATGATTTATTAGAGGAGGTTGTTAGTGGAGCTGAGGATCAAGTGGAATAAAGTGAAAAAGCTGGAGTGGCGCTTTCAAAAACAGAACATTTGCCCTCTAGTATATTTGTGTGATCTGTAGGCTGCTAAATGCAATTTTACCTTATTACTGATTTCATGTATTGTTGAGGTTGGAATCATTTTGCCCATGTGGATGCTACATATACACTTTTAAAGAGTCGGGAGTTGGAGTAAGGAGCAATTTGACGCTACCAGGGGCCAGAAGAACTCTAAAACAAGTTGACCGGTTATCAAACAGTTGTCCACTTTAGCATCCAGCAACCATTTGAGTTGCATTTATGTCCTAATATTTACTCTGTTTGCTTGATTTGGTTTTCATCAACTGCTGATAAAAAATATTTGAATCTTGAGCCGGCTGCATGGTTGACTAGTTTTTCCATACTTTGGTGTACAGTGAGCAAGCTTTTTTGTTATTTCTGCTGAAAATAACTACTTGTGACAGAGACAGATGTGAAACTGAACCTTACTGTAAAGTTGTGGGGCCCAAAACCAAAACAAGAAGCTAAGAGAACCCAAAGAGCTGTGTTGAGCTGCAGAGTTTAACATTACAGTAATTTGTTGTGGGTTTGTCAACTGTTAGAGATGACTGTGAGGTTTGACTGCTCAAAGGCACTGCCCATTAGTCCATTTGCAGACCTCTGAATTGCCGCCCACATCATACATTCTTTGGAGCGATTCAAAAAGGTCCGGTGTTGTTTTGGCGAATGGCCGTTTAGCCAGTTGGTGGAACAACCAAGCCCATCACAGGCCTTGTGGGTTACAGTTGATGTGACTAACAATACCAAGCTGTGTCAGATAAGGACTTTCTTCATCGTTTTACCGCAGTCCCCCACCTCCAGAAGAGCACAGCGGAGCTCCTTTTTAAACTTGAATAAAGAATAACGAAGGAACAATTTACATAAAAATGCAGCCTGGAATGAATTAGAAATGAATGCAATGAATGAAAATACCTGCAGTTAATATTATCTAAAGAAAATATCACTGATTGTATTTAGCTTCCCACATCACGCAGTGTCATTCATAACACTGAAGTCTGGCCCACTGTGGATTTATTCACTTGCACTGTTTTCTCTCTGTTCTTCATTTTGAAAAGCTTTCTGTTATATCTACTCTTTCATTTCAAGGTGTCTGCTAATGACTCAGGGCTTTTATGCTGCTCAGTGTGGTGCCTTAATAATGACTTTATTTATTAATATCACAAAGAGCACTTCTCAAAATTATGTTAAAAAGAAAGAGGAATAATGTCAGCTAACAAGCTTTTGTTGGCCACAAAACAAGCAAAATTAGGTGCTATATAACAGAAACATAATACAGTCATCAAAGGCTCAGAAAATCAAAATAAAGTCTTAAACCCAAGGAAAAGAGAACTAAAACCATCCATCCTGACATCCATTATCTGTAACTCTTATCCTCATCAGGGTCACTGTGGGGCTGAAGCGTGTCCCAGCTGACTGGGTGAGAGACGAGGTACACCCTGGACAAGTCGCCAGTTCATCACAGGGCACATAGAGACAAACAACCATTCACACTCACATTTACACCTACAGCCAATTTAGAGTCACCAATATATTATGTGCATGTCTTTGGACTGTGGGAGGAAGCCAGAGTACCCAGAGGGAACCCACACAGACACTGAGAGAACATGCAGACTTCTCACAGAAAGGCCTAGACGAGGTTGAGCCAGGAACCTTCTTGCTGTGCTAAAGAACTAAAACTATATTTCCATAAATTCACTTCACTGCATTTCCATTCCCATCAGTTTCTGTTTCCAGTTTTGCACGCTGGTCATGCGACACACAGCCCTTTGTATGACAACTAACTAGGACTCACTGAACAAGACTCTTCTTTTCTCCCATGCCAAGTCAGAGTTTTCTGTCATCTCTTTTTCTCTTAATATTCAGTCTATTCTGTCTATTTGAATAGAGTTTCTAATGTTTCTGGTGAGAGTGAAAGTAAGACTTCCCTGTGAGTTTAGATTGTTTCTAAATTATATTCACTAAGCACTTTAACTGACTGCATGTGAGCTGTTTGAGCTCACATGTGAGCTGCAAATTGCTGCGAAACTCAAACGCTGTGTTTTTTTTCTCCTTGTCACATTAGATTTGTCTCTAAAGTTGGATGAAAAAAGACAATTTCAAGACATGAAATTGATCTAATCACGGCAAAGGAAATTGTACCAGTTGCGATAGCTGTTTCTAATCCAGGGGTTTCCTGAACATGATGGGACTAGCTACAGGATGTTTTGTTTATTGGATTCCAATGAGTGCATTTATAGCTAATGCATTTATTGTATGCTTTTTGAATGAATATATGGAGGTCATGGTAGATAATTGTGTCACTATACAGTATATTCCAGATGGTGCAGTAAATGAGAGTGATATGGAAACATTTGGCAGCTTTTAGGGAACTGTTTGTGTCAATTAAGACATACTACACCCACATTAATCTCCAGTGAGAGACTACTGCGTCTTCAGCTTCTTGTTCCTGATCACCTCTGTGAGCAAAGGATTAGCATGACTTCAGTCCCAGGCAAACAAACACCTCCATTACACTGTTGTAACATATTCTTGGATGCTGCCTGATTAGATTGCAGCAGACATGTTGAAGCACAAAGCGGGCTGATTGGCATTCCTGCTCTCCCTCAGATTAATTTCAAATTAGCCCTTTAGGATTTATTGGTTTTATTGAGCAGGACCCTCCCGGCTGTCTGCTCAGGGAGATCAGGCCATTGACCCTATTATACTGACAGCATCAGCATTGTTGTGGCTGAATGCTGGTCCTGTGTCCACTGATGAAGATATGGAGACTAATCTGCGTTTTTTTGAATCTACATGCCTTTTTTTGCAGCACAGAATGCTAAGTGCTGAGCCTGTCAGGTCTCATTAGGTTTGCTGTTCAACAGGTCTTCCTTTGTCCTGAATGTTTTATAAACCCTCCCCAAATAGAGGAGTCCTGCTTCTGCAGCAGCTCAGAGGTCACGCCGTTGTCCCCTGTGGTTATTTCATCTTCCAGTGCACAATAAAAGTCTTCCCTCGACGTGATGACTTGTTTCAGGCTTCAGTGTGTGAAAGTGTAATAATGTTGTCAGTCTCCTGAGGAATTATTGAATATTATGGATCAATCCTGTCATGTCAGCCCTCCTCCTGCTACAGCATCCGTCTCGCACTTTGCATCAGTTGAGATATATTTAATCACAGCCTTCACAGCGCTACTGTTACAGGGGGGCTGTACGTCTTCAAATGAATGAAATCAGTTTGCAAAATGAATAAAAGGAGCGACTCAACATTCAAAGTGGCATTTTTTGATTACTTTCACATTACACGCTGCAATGTTTCTTGACTGACATGCTGACATTTTCAATTCAGGAGCACATATGCTCCATGAAACTCCAGTGGTATGTTACCTTAGCGTTTTGAGTGTGACCGATCTGTTTTAGATGACAGTTATTATGGACTCCATTCACACACAGATTGTAGAAGACTCTTGTTCTCCTGATAATTTCACTTCAGACAGGATTTCCTTGTTAACATACATCGGGTAGTTGAGGTTGAAACTTACCTCACACATTAAAGGACTGTCTCCCCGCTCTCTCTCAGCGTGTAGCAGCTCTGTAAACTCCTGCTGAACCCAACATGCAGACTCCTCTCGTCATCATTAGCACACTGCTGCCAAGAAGTCGCCGCCATGGAAACAACCGTGCCTTCAGATAGATGGAGGCAGCGACAGTATGGCATACTGTCTCATTCATTTGGCAATGAATTTTTTATCAATCCCCCCCATATGAGCTTCCCTACAGTGTCGTACAGCGGCATAGGTTGTGGAGGTTTGGGAAATTCCCCCTGCACACATCAGTTCCTTTGCGACCTTTAGCTGACTGTCTTCCTCTTCGTCTCTGTGACAGTGAAGAAAGGTTAGCTTTTATATTCTAGTCTTTTACTTTGAAAATATGTCTTCATGAGAATGTCTGCTGCCTCAGAGCTAGAGATGCTTGTAGGTTTTAATGTACCTGATGCAGAGTGAGACTATACTGTAGCTGCCTCCATGAGAGAATAACTAGGTCCTGGCTTGCAGGAAAGCATGCCAAATATGATGTGTAGAAAGTCATGGATGGTGTAATAATACATCTTTTTTTTTCTTTCTTTCTTCTGGATACAGCCTGTAATGTAGAGGATCAATACATAGGCAGATAAGAAGTCATGACAACAGATCGTATTACAGTGAAACAATTGTAGTGCATTTGTATTGCAGGGTTTTCCCCAGGAAATCGTTTGGCAGCAGCAGTTAGCCAGACGGATCTCATCTGGTGAGATTTAGTCAGTAAATGACAGGCTAACAATGGCCACACACATTAAATTTATGACCTTTGCTGAAATGGCTCCCTTGCTCTTTTCCCTAAATGTTAATGTTTTATATCATAAAAGTGCGTTCATTCTTTAGTATGACAGCAAAGGTGTCACTTGTTTCAAGTGGCGTGACCTCTGAGTTAATTAGTTACAGGCTCCATTGTCCACATTGTGGAAAATTGTCTTTGGCTTCGCCACACAGCAGTTGATGCATGCAAAACATAAATCCCAGGTTAAGATTGTAGTGTGGCTTATTGAGCATTTTATAAACATTGACATGACATCTGTCATATTTTAATACTGCTGCTTTAAAAGAATGACAGAGCATTTTTGAATTACGCAACCCAGTAGGCGTGGTGATTGTGTGGGATAACCATGTTAAAACCTTGGCCAGACTTCAGCAGTCCTGCAGTCTGACTCAGGTGTATTTGCGATGGTGTAGTGTCTAAATGAGACAGTTTATATATGCACATAACTGACTTCTTTAGAGTTATTTCCCCTCAGTATATTGAACTCCGTACACTCGGCTGTTTGTGAAAGGAGTCCCTGCATTCTTAATGGACCGCTGATTGTAACTTTGGCAAACATTGAGTTTCTGAGTCGGTAACCTCTGGTGATAATCAATGAAGTCTTGCGGAGCAGTGAAGGCTTTCGCCACTTAAACAGCAGCATCACACAGCAACAGCCTGGTGAGTTCGATCCGTTGGCAACCCTGAACACTCAGAGCTCAAAACCTGAAAATTGTCTGTGCTTGTGTCTGGGTTTGATAGCAGCTGTTATTATCTGAGGCTGGCGCTGATGTGAATTGCAAATCTTGTCCTGATTGCACCCTTGTCCCTTTTATCCTGAGACCACGGTCTGTTTGCAATTAACTTTTGAATCCTTGAGTATGTTTTTAGCTACACAATACTCCACTATGTGTAAAGGCTGCACACTAGATAACGCTCCCATGATGATTTATTTGTAAAAGGCCATGTGACGTTTCAGCCAGTAGACCTTCTGCAGACAGCGTTTATGTGTGTGTTCATTGTAGCTTTACCCACAACCCCCCTCGCTTGTAAGTGGCTCACTGAGGTTGCAGGGCGAGCAAGTGTCGGGACCCTGCAGAAGGAAAGGTTGTGTTTGGCGGATAAAATGCTCAACTGGCCCAGCTTTGGCCATCTGCCTGACCCACTGAGCCTCTCTTTGTGCTCCCCAGCCTCATACAAACAGCTTTCATTACCGGGCAACACCACTTGTCTTTTAAATCAGCGGAGCACTCCAGCAGGCTGCACGACCAGCTCAAGACAGCAGACACCTGATGGCAACCCTGGCTGTTTTGTGACAAAAAAAAAGAACTGGTGCATTGTCTTACCACAGCAGTGCATGCGTGTTATGGTTAATGCTGTTGGAGCTGTTGTCAATACACTTGGCATTTATGGCTTAAGCACTGAGCCCTGAAGTGCCCCCTTGTGTCACATGCTACTGCTCAACCATGTGAATACATCTCTTCTATGCTCATCAGGCCACTGCGCTCTGTTGTCCAGCAGTGAATCTCTGAATCTGGAGCGTGCCTCTCGCTGAACTCCTCATTTCCTCTGACTAACTGCCTGGTTTGTTTCAGCAACAACTATTTTGTCTACTGATGAAGGATCTGACTAGTGAAGCAGCACAGGAAAGAGTATAGACATGGCACCCTCTGCTGTATACAAGTTGTAATGCATAATTTACACAGAGCTCCTGAGAACCTGTTACTATCTCTGTCACTAGGCATGAGTAGGGAAAGGAAGTTCTCTCAGCATATGTGTTATTGCAACAGCTCCATCACTTCAAGACAGTACAGACAAACATAAAAACATGAAATGTAATTCATAGTATTGTTTGCATAATTAATGATGGTGTCTGTGTTACGTTCAGGTGGTCATCGAGGTGACTGAGATGCTGCACAATGCCAGCTTGCTCATCGATGACATTGAGGACAGCTCCACACTTAGGCGAGGCTTCCCTGTGGCCCACAGCATCTATGGCATTCCCTCCGTCATCAACTCGGCTAACTACGTCTACTTCTTGGGCTTGGAGAAGGTGCTGACCCTGGAGCATCCTGAGGCGGTCCGGGTGTTTACCCGGCAGCTGCTGGAGCTGCACCGCGGTCAGGGCCTGGACATCCACTGGAGGGACACCTACACTTGTCCCACCGAGCAGGAGTACCGCAACATGGTGCTGCAGAAGACTGGGGGGCTCTTTGGCCTGGCCGTGGGCCTGATGCAGCTCTTCTCAGACTGGAAACAGGACTTGAAACCCCTCTTGGACACACTGGGCCTCTTCTTTCAGATCCGCGACGACTACTGCAACCTCAGATCTCGTGATTACAGTGAGAACAAGAGCTTCTGCGAGGACTTGACCGAGGGCAAGTTCTCTTTCCCCACCATCCATGCCATATGGTCGCGTCCAGAGAGCACCCAGGTTCAGAACATCCTGAGGCAGCGCACGGAGAACATGGACATCAAACGATACTGTGTGGACTACCTGGAGAAGGTAGGCTCGTTCGCCTACACCCGTCAGACTCTGCGGGACCTGGAGGCGGAGGCCTACCGCCTCATCGGAGAGTTCGGGGGAAACCCTCAACTGGAGAGCCTTGTCAAACACCTTAGCCAAATCTATCGTGAGCCTGAAGACACAGCAGAGACTAGTACGGAGCCACAGTCCAGCCACAACCATTGAACAACCTGTCTCCTGTACACTCCACTAGCACAGAAGCTTTGCTAATACACTGATGCAGACACAGAAGCTCAACGCACATCCCCGTATCTTTGTATGAATGTAAACATGAGCACTTGAATTCTAGTAGACAGCAAAGCAGCCCCGACTGTTGCCTCTCTCTTTGTCCTTCAAGTGTTGCTTAACAAAATACACATCAGCGATTTTTGTGTCTGAGTGTAGCTGTGCTGTCAGCGGAAGAAATCAATTAAAACTAACTTCTTGCAGTTTTTGGTTTGCTTTTCTGAAAATAAAAACTAACAAGACGGCAGCAGAGCTTAAAAGCCTTCTTTTCTATGTGCACTCCAGTGCATATTAATGTATTTTTTTATGTTTTTCCACCAAATGAAAAGTGTTTATCTAGAGCCAAGTGACTTCTGGGTATTGTTTTTTCTTTCTTGAATTCCCTGTTCAAAATAAAATGAAAGTGTCTCGAGTGTATGATGTGTGATTTGGGGATCCTTAATCGTCACCAGAGTGCCAATCCTGTAGAAAAAGACATCTGCAACTGAATTGTCTATTTGTTATGTAACACGCTGATATTATATGCAAAATAGCACTTGTGGTGTTTGTGCTTGGCTTTATAAGAATACTGTTTGTTTAGTTTATTAAAATCTGTTTCTGGTTCCAATTCAACACAGTTCACACCTCTAAAATTTCATTGGGGTGATTCAGTTCTGATATTTGTAAGCAGACTCTGTTTATACTCAGTTTTATACGAATGCTGTTTATTATATAGGTAATTGAAGACCGTTCCATCTGGTTCCGATTCAGCACCATTCACACCTCTAATATTTTATTAAGGTGATTCATTTCTGTTAATTGTAAGCAGACAGTGCCCCGCAGTTGACAAAGCATTTGCATCTGTTGAATAAAAAAAACCTTCAAAGGTAACCTGTGTCTAGATATCCCTGTAAAACAAAATGTCACATCTGACTGGCATCCAGGCTAGTTTGGTTTCACTGTTTTGAACTGAACATCAGAGAAGAGAAGAGGACCTCAGTTACATTCGTAACTATCATCCATTTTCATTCTTCCTGACCGCCAGATAGCGGTGCTTCAGCACTGGATGACTTATGCCAGCAAGGTCACAAGGAATGCTCACCATACTAAGGCATGGAAGCTGTTGATAGGACAGCCATTGCCAGAGCAGGTAGAGTAGCCGAATTGACACAGTAATAGCAAACGAAGGTATGTGAGGATTCCCAGGTTGCAGCAGCACAGATGTCACATGTCAGATGTCAACTACTTGACTTCTGCCTCTCCTATGGGTTCAAATGGTGGCTGACACACACGACAACCTTAAAACCCTAGTCTTATGTAGTTTTAGAAGCAGCTGAAAACATGGCCTCCCTGGCCATTTGGGGGTTACTAGTAGAAACTGTGGTCTTCCTGTTGAACTCCTTCCAGCGTCACACAAAAGAATGGAATCGGAGGAAAGACATATAGAAGGCAGGCTGGCCAAGCATGAGCCAAGGCATCCCGTCCCAGAGGACTGGTCTTTTCCATTGGTGAGTACCAATGGGGACAATGTGTAGATGTTTCTAAGGCAAAAAAGTCCACCTCTGCTCTGCCATATCATTGCAACTACAGTACCTCTGGGTGGAGTCTCCAGTCCCCCTGGTGGGATAGCACATTAAAGGTGGGGTAGGAGATGTTGGGAAAACGGTTCCAGCAAGCTATATTTTGAAAATACACACCCATGCCTTTTCTTCAGACCTCCCCTCGAAACCACCCCTTCAAAGTAATGGAAGGGTCTCTATTCGTTCACGAATGGGTGAATGCGCAGAGGGGGAGGGAGAAGCAGACTGAAGTTTGATGGACATGTCAGGATCCAATCGTAATGAGCAGCCCCATCAATGTGATTGGACGGTGTTTTCCCATGATTTCGCCCTCTAGACTTTTTTTTGACAAACCTTCTGGCTGCAATGGGGTCGTGAAGAGGTTTTCAAGCAATATGGTAAAAAATGCTCCAGAAAACATCTCCTACCCGACCTTTAATAGCACGGTTCCACACTGTTCTGCATGTCTGGGAGATGTATGGCCCTAAGGCTCAGGAAGTGGGGAAATGCCCACCTAAGGAGCTGCTGTGGCCAGGGATTTTGCAGGATCTTTGACCACAGACATTCTGATCCTGCAGAAAGCCAGCAGCTGGTGGTGGAACTGTAGTGTGTATCCCTTGGACAGCGTGGTCACCACCCAAAGGTCTGTGGTCTCCCTCTACTAGTAGCTGAGGAGCTGCTGAGAGAAGCGCCCGACAACAGCCCCTTTTTGTGGGCAAGTTTTTCCTCACTTGAACCAACGGTCTAAGGACAGAGAGTGTCACTCCATGTACAGATTGTAAAGCCCTCCGAGACAAGTGTATTCTGTGACTTTGGGCTATACAAATTTGATTTGATTTGATTTGATTTGATTTGATTACAATGCCCAGAACAGTGAGAGGACCTCGGCTGCACACCTGGGTGACAAGTGGATGTTGATATTAAAGAGGCAATGTTAGGATCAACTGTAACCAACCATACGATCCAACCCATAGCTCCTGCAATGTGTGATGAAAGAATAATTTACCAGCACTGTTGGAGTTCTTCAGTATAGGATTTGAAGAACTCCAGGGACTGAAAAAGCTACAGGCTGTGGCTTCTGACTAAAAAAAACATTTGAAGGAACTGCTGCGACAGGAGCATTGTTAAAGCCATCCAAATTGGTTTCAGTGTGGCATGGCCAACTTTTGATCCACACAATGAACCACAATCAGATCCCTGAGACAAAGGAGAGGCGAAAAGGTGAAAACACAGCTGTTTTTGTCATATGCAAGCCCGGTGAGTCACCGGCTCTTGCTTACTAAACACTACAGTGGCTGCTGGCACAATCTGACATTTTCCCTGCTCTTAAAATATAATATAATATAATATAATATAATATAATATAATATAATATAATATAATATAATATAATATAATAATGTTTCATTTTTCAATTACAATTTTGTTTTTACAAATGATCAAACCTTTGGGCTGATTTGGCTCCACACAGACCTCCTTTGTGGAATCACTTCCAGTGGAACCTCTGCTCTCTGGAAAGTTCCACTGTCAGGACAGGAAGTGCACCCAAAAAATACAAAATAAAACTTGTAGAAACTACTGGTGGAAAACATTTTGTAGTTAATTAATACTTAATTAGCATAGTAAGGCAAACATAACATGATAGGTAAACAAAATAATGGTAATAATAGTAGTAGTAATGGTACTAAAGTAATTAGTAATTCCTTGAATGCAGCATATTGATTTTGTTTTTGCCTGTCTTTGTTTGTTTTGTTTTTTTTGTTTTGTTTTGTTCTTTTTGGCTTTTTCCAAGCTTTATTGATAGAGACAGCTGAAGAGTGACAGGAAATGTGGGAAGAGAGATGGGGAATGACATGCGGCAAAGGGCCACAGGTCAGGACTCAAACCCAGGCAGGCCCCAGCAAGCCTTCGCATATGGGGCGGCCGCTCTACCAACTGAGCTAAGCGCCGCCCCTGTTCTGTCTTTGTAACGTCAGTATGTATGCCAGTGTAGCAATATATAGATTCAATAATTCAAAGCTATCATAAGTACACGCAATTTCTTGTCAAAATAGGACATAAACTCCATCCATATAGCCGAGCGCTATCAGTTCAAAAAATAAATAAAGCTTGTTGATTGAACAATTGCAGCTTCAAATCAAATCAAATCAAATTTTATTTGTATAGCCCAAAGTCACAAAAAACATTTTGCCTCAGAGGGCTTTACAATCTGTACAGGGAGTGACACCCTCTGTCCTTAGACCCTCGGTTCGAGTGAGGAAAAACTTGCCCACAAAAAACCCTTTTAACAGGGAAAAAAGGTGGAAGAAACCTCAGGAAGACACAGAGGAGGGATTCTATGGAGCTACATTAGGGTCAAAAGTTTTGTACTTTTGTACAAACTGAAATTTCAAGTTTTCATCTTGAATTTTGAAAAATACAGCAACGTATTCAAAATAAAAATAAATGTACACATTTTTTTTTTCACAGGTTAAATACAATTAGGATCAACTGTGGTAATTCTTTTGAATAAATTATTTATTTTCATTTTTCACTTTCATATTTTTCTTTCAGTTGCATGTTTTATCTTTTCAGATTCAGATCTTATTTTTTACAGTTAAAAAAAAAAAATCAGTTTCAGATCTGTCTTTTTCAGTTTCAGAACTTTTTTTCAGGTTCAGCGAATGTAGCGTGGGGGGGCGTGGCATCAACTGAGAGGGGTGTGGAACCATGACCCAGAGCTCAAGTAAAAGGCTAGATACCTTCCCCTATCACGTTGCCTTCAGGGAACGTAGGATCTAAAACGATTCGGCTACACCACATGATTGGCAGTGAAAAAACTGCTGTCAGTGGCTAACTTCCACCGCACGTATATCCTGCACGGCTAAAACTGTTTTAATTTCCACAGTGGAAATCAAAACAGTTTTAGCCGTGCAAAGATCTCATCTATTAACAGCCTTGGCCTTTGGGCCTTAAGGCCAAGGCCGAAATGGGCAAATGGGCCTTGGCCTTGGCCTTGGCCTTAAGGCCCAAAGGCCAAGGCCAAGGCTGTTAATAGATGAGAATTTTTTCTTAATAGATGAGAACATACAGTGTAGATCCTCTTGTGGGCGTTCTAAAAAAGACAGCGGTTCTCAAACACTTAACACTGAAGGCAACATGGTTTGCTTCAGCTGACAAAGCATAATAAACAAAATGCCACAAGCAATTCAAACCATATGGAAACCTAGGAAAGCAAATACTTGTGTCCTGTATCCTCCCTGCCATTGTTGTCACTTGACAAATGAACTCGAGACCGATCCGAGAACGAACGTACTGCTTGTTACGTAGCCTGGGCTGCCGGTCACGTGACAAATGAACGATCCGGATGAATGAACGAACGAGAACGAACCGTTCAGCCTGAGCTGCCTGTCACGTGACAAATAAACGAGGACCTGAGGACAGACGCACTGTTGAGTGAGTCGTGAACTAATCATTTCTGTTTCCTGACTGAGCTTATGTAGCTGCCATGTGGTGAGGGAAGGTACTGCATGAAAATGAACGAATCATTCACTGAGACGACTCATTACTCCGGAGTTAATTAAAAGATTCGTTCATATTGAACAAATCGTTCACATCCGACACATCTCTAGAAGGGCAAGTTAGTACACTCGCGGATATATATATATATGTATATTTATAGTATATAATATAATAGGTCATAGTTGCTTTCCAGTCCTGGGCGTGTCAGTCAGCGACTGACAGTTTATAGGCAGCCTTCACAATTGGTTTTAGATTCTACAGAAGATTTCCACAGCGAAAATTCATGTGCATCTCGCACGCAGTGAACTTTTGAGAAGTGAGTAATTTTTCGTGTGCATTCGGTTATTGCATTTTTGCTTTACCCTTTAACCAATCAATCAAAGTTTTGGGTCACCATTGCCCACCCACAGCTGCTCAGGGAAAACAAACTCATCTTAACACCTGATCCACTCAGTTTTGCAAGTGAACTGGATTAGGTGTTTTTTCTGGTATTCATCCATGAATTCAGAAGTCCATGGTTTTCAAACTGCTGTGCTGTCAATCATTATTTTTAAGAGCATTTATTGAAGACGTTTGTGACACAGGCGCAAAGTTGTTTTCCTATGTGCTTCTGTTTTTCTGGTCCGCCTAATTGGAGAGTAACGTCATATTTAGGCGTTTATGTAGTAGCATAAAGTATGCTTTTAAGTAGTGCAAATTTGAATTTTAGCTTGACATATATGGTTTGAATTAAGTGATACACAGTAAGGGTTATTACTATTATAATTGTAGTTGAAGTTTATTCTGAGTTTACTTAAAGTGTGTGAAACGTATTAATCAAGTTTGATGACAATTGTACTACACCAAAAATATTTGGTGGTTGTTACAATACTTATTTAAAACACTTGAAACATTTTTTTTTTCTTCGCAGTAGAAAGAACCTATATC
Organism: Protonibea diacanthus; assembly: GCA_028641955.1. NCBI lineage: Eukaryota > Metazoa > Chordata > Actinopteri > Sciaenidae > Protonibea > Protonibea diacanthus. Next base: position 17,272,072 of record CM053989.1, read on the forward strand.
CTATGACAATTAGTACTTAAAAAAAAGAAGTTGAACAGAGCTAACTTTAACGGTATAATCCTTGAACAGGGAGAGCAAAGGTTGGTTTTGTTTTTGGCTTTACTATCTGCACTTCCTCATCACTAAGGTCTATGTCTCGCTCCTCCTAAATCTGACTCATTAGACTATCTGCTGTCTTCCTTCTCCTGTCTGTGCATAATCTTGACCTTCCTTTCTAATTCACTACTGTAGCTGTTAGTAGGAGAAGTTCTTCATAATTTGTTGCTTGTGATGAGCTTACTTGCTTGGCTATCTTAGCTTTGCAAAAAGGGATTTCTACTTGACAGTTGCAGACAGACAGAGAGCGCTTTTCTACTTTTTTGTTCTAGTAGTGTTACATCGACCTTGGCTTAAATGTTCGGCAGATCATGGGGAGAGGAAACCTTGGCTTGGCGCTTTGCCCAGCCATACATCATAGTTTTTGCAGATTTCTCCAAGTCATCAACATGCCTTTGTTTTATCTTAGTCATTTTTAAAGCACTAGTTTGTAACTTAGCTTTTAGTACAGGCACAACAGGCAGTGACACATTTGGCACTCAGATCAATTACCTTTTTCAAGTCATTGGATTCATGCTCGCAGCTTTTGTCACTCACAGGCCAGTCAACCACACTTGCATACATTCATGGATGTATCTGGAATCCCAGGATGGATTTCCAACATTAGGGTTAACATTTATCTCAGCCATTTATGGCTTTTCTTTCTCAAATGTTCCCTCGATACAGCCACATGCCATTCATCCATTCACACAAAAGAGAAGTGAACGGAAACATGAAATCCCATCCATTCAGTCTACAGACGATTCCAGCTGGTATTTGTGGAGAAAACATTGCCTTAAAGCTTGCACCACCCTCAGGCATTTTTGTCCATTTTTCTCTCTTTTTTTTTTTTTTGATTTGGTGATCATTGTCTTACAGCTTGTGGCATGAATTTTTTTCAATAAATCTTCTTTTTAGTAAATTTTTTGAAATCCAGTGTCTTTTACTCATCTTTTATACTCTGTCGATGCAGTTTGCACCCTTTCAACACCCTTGTGCCAAAAATGTACACATCAAAAAAATACTCTAAAATCCTCATACATCAATATTTTTTCTACGTTTTTTTCATAAATCTCCTAAACAACTTCAGACTTGCTCAAAACTACCAAACATTCAATAATTTTCCAGATTTTAAACCTTTAAATGCCAGTTTAAATATTTGAAGGATTAATCACTTTTTACAAAAAATGAAATATTTTCCATGTAATAAATAGTAAGGGGATGGGGTTTTGGTGGTAATTGGGTGGTAATCTTGGATATGTCAAAGATCAGCAACAAAATTGATTTGATTGCATTAGTATTTTTCATGTAGTGTCAAATAATCCCTTTCAACACCTTCGTGGCCAAAAATGCCCCATTGACTTCCATGAAAACCACATTTTTTAATGCTGTAATATTTTTTGACACTTGGCCAAGGAGAATTAGAGACACTCTCAAAGTTCATCAGAAGTGCCCGAGTCGGTCTCAGATTCTGTCCAACTCATCAGACTTTAAACCCCTACAGATAACACCACAAATACTATATGCCCAGAAATAGCAAAAGAGAATGTTTTTACACATGAAGGTGTTATTGTCAGCATATTCTAGTCTGAAGACACAGATGTCTGTTTATGCAGATTGGAACATCAACGGCAAGCTATCTATTATGTCTACGAAGGCAGTAATAGGTCTCTTCGACCCTGGCCACTACAGTGTTGAGATAGACTGTCACCTACTGAACAAGCCAAACAACTACTACTGCCGAGGCCCACACGTGACCTCGTGTAACCTAAGGATACAAAATTCCATAACAATCCCCTCTTATTGATCATAAGACCAATACTAACTACAAAATACTAATAATTATCGGATTTGCGGAGGTTTGGTCGATCTGAGTGTCTGATTGGCGGCCGCAGCATGACGTGGGGTTTCCGAAAGTTGAATCTGGCTCAACTTCTCTTGCTGCACACTGGCGAGGTTTTTTGCGGCAACGCCTGTGTTGCGGACTGCCGGCGCAGAAAGGCACGACCCCCATTGAAAATCAATTGAAAGACGTCGCCGGCATCAGTTTGCCTGTCCCTGTCCGAACACGCACTAAGGATAGAACACTTATGTCTCGCCCCTACCAGGGTATTGAGAAACTTCATAATCAATGACCAACTAATCTTTTCTGATCACATTGCCTTGGAATGTGCCACTTCTCACTTTTACAACATAAGAAAAATCAGGCCTAAACTGACTCAACATGCTATACAACTCCTGATACAGGCTGTGGTCATCTGACTAGATTACTGTAATGCCCTCCTGCTGGGCCTCCCAGCCCGCATAATGAAACCTTTTCAGAACGCGGTTGGTTTTCAATCAACCCAGCTGCTCATTGAACTCCACTGGCCACCTGTAGACTTTAAAGTCAGTCAGTTTATTTGAGTTAAAATTCTAAGATCGCTTGAATAATGTCCAAAATAAACCCCGTAGTTTCTGGTTTAAAATGTATATGTTAAGGATGAAAATGAAAACACCCCCGCTTAGCAAATGGTATCACCCTCATGTAACCCGCCACTTCTCCTCTGTACCTGACTGCACCGCTCCGCAGCCCGACCGTCGTCCGGCGAGAATCCGTTTAGTTGTAGTGTTGTGAATCAACTAAGTAAGTTACCCCAAAGCTGTGTCTCACACTTATTTCCTTTTATCCAGAGTTCCGATTCCGATACCATATCGGCGAGTACTGGAGTCCAGGTACCGTTTACCAGTTAGCTCCGTTAGCCCGGCTAGCTCCGTTAGCGCCATTAGCGCGGCTACAGTAGAACTGGAGCGGTCCGTTTATTAAACAAAAAGAGCAGCGCGACAAATAAACTGCGTACATGTGTAGTGCGTACGTGTGTCTCTGTTGTTAAAGTTTATCGTTACTTTAGAGACTCATTTTAACAATTGGGAGTCATGATGTTACGCGTCCGTTTCTGGTCAGTCGTCATGGCAACATGAAGCCCTGTCAGTACTGCGGCGTTTGTGTGCACTAGCTGAAAAACGAGAGGACACATCACTGTGTACCAACAGTGTGTGTGAAAACACTCACTGTGGCTTTTTAAATGAATTGTTATTTATTCCTAGATTTATAATTGTTATTTTTCATGTTTTACAGAGGGTTTAACCTGAACCAGGCTTTGCAACAGTAATAATCACATCACATTTATGCAGGCGTAGAATTATATACTACACACACACACACACACACAGTAGGTCTATATATATATAGGCTATTTATAACACAGGTATGGCACGGACATAGTATCAGATTCAGGTGAGAGACAAGGGACAGCCCATAATGACCTCTGTCTTGTTTTTTCTTCCCATCATTAGCACTTGACACGCCCACGGCAACCCACTTCAGCTCCCCTCATTCCCCCAACACCGCACTCCTCCACCACAACAGTTTGCCTGTCCCTGTCTGAACATGCGCGTTACAGGTGGGAGCATCCAACGTGAAATACTGCCACACTGCCGACATGATATGCTAGTGCTAGCTAGCTGCTAGTTAGCTTAGCTCCAAGCCTCTCGTCAACCGGCTCTGACATACGCGTTTGTCTGTTGTGTCTGTGTCACGTGATGAACTCTTCCCTCTCAACGCGATCAACTCGTCCCTATAAAACATCAGGCTGCAGTTTGCAGCACAGCGCAACTGTTTTAAGAGTGGCAAAGAAGAACTGCCAGAGCTTAACGGAGCTAACCAGTAAACATAACTAATTTAATAAATTATTATTATTATAAAGTATCGGATCGGTCAGGCCAGCATTTTCGGCAGTATCGGAGCAATTTCCGATACTGGTATCGGAATCAGAACAACTTTAAGAACATATGTCCTTGTTGCATGTAAATGTACATGTAAATCTCAATGTCACTGTAAATGCAGGTAATGTTACAAAAACAATATTAATTTTCTTAAAATAATTATCCTGTTATATAGAGCATGAGCCTCAACATGTTATAACATTTAGAACTTTTTTGTAAGTTTGCAACATGTACAGCATTCGACTGCATGCATTCCACTGGATGAGGTGATCAAATGATGCATCTACAAAAGACTTCAGATGTTCTCTGTGGCTCCACCATTACACACATTGACTTGCTCCTCTGTGCCGCCCACTCACTCTCATACCACTCACACCTTACACACTGGCCAGTTCCTCAACGGAACTATGCTACTCTTACAACAAAATGATTTTCACGTTATATTAACGGATAACTTACGTTACCTACAGAAAAAAACTCATCCAAAAAACTCATCCTATGGTCCATTATCAAGAGTGATAAAACTAGAAGCTAGCGCTTGCCACCATCAACATCGACAAATAGTTTATATATACATATATATACATGTGTGACATTCAGTAATTTGTGTCATTTAGATTTACACATATTGATAGTGGTCGCAATTTTGGCAGTGAACATATGCAAAAGACATGCATTTTTTGGATAATGCAAATCAGTCATCTACCATACCGTGAATGATGGTGGAGTGAAAGTAATGAAGTTTGTGTTATGTTGTTACCTTTGGGGGCCAGGAAGACAAAAAAATCTGCTCATTATTTCCTCTCCTGACACTGGAGCTGGCCTGAGAGCGCAGAGGAGGTCTGTCAACTCTCAGTATTTTTTGATTTACAAGAGGAAACTGGGTGGTTACGATGTTCTGATTATTTTTACACCAACTTAAGTGATCTACTAAGCTGTCTTTATTTTTCAAATACAACTCCAATATTTACCTGCGTTATACCATGTTTCTGCTTATGGAGCTTTTTAGGTCAGGTATAAATCATTAGCTCTGTTGATCCAGACAAACAGACCGTCCGGTCTGGATTGTGAATATCAAAAGAAGAAACATACTGACTGTAGTATTGTTGTCTAGAAACTCGTATAATTTCATGATGTTTTTTTCATGGTAATTTTATGATTTAATTCAATAAATATCTTACATATTGTTCTTTTAAAGGCCTGCAGTAAGCTGACAACTTGTCCAGGGTCTACCCCACCTCTCACCCAAAGTCAGCTGGGAAAGGGTTACAGGATAAACGTTTACAGATAATGGAAGGGTGGATGGACTGGCAAGCCGCCTCTCAGCAAATTCTGCTGGAACCATACAAGTACTTGTTGCAGCTTCCAGGTGAGTCTTTTCCCACATCAGTGACTGCAGAGTGGTGGGAAATGTGGAGACACAGAGACATGCAGCTAAAGGGTCAGCAAAAAGCACATATACTGCTGATAAGTCGTTATTGATGCACTAACATGTCCTAGTCGCACTGTACCTTGATTGTTTCCCTTTTTTGTGAGTGGCTTTGGATCAGTTAAATGACTAAATGTAATGCTATGGAGAAGGCTCTGTGAGGGATTGTTAGTGAGGAGGGGGAGAAGGGACCTGGTTATGTAGGGCTTTGAGTGTGAGGAGGAGGATTTTAAACTGGATGCACTGTGGGACTGGGAGCCTGTGGAGGTCCTGAAGAACAGGGGTAATGTCACGAGTGCGGGTGAGCAGACAAGCAGTGGAGTTTTTGATGTACTGGAATTTATTTAAGGTTTTGGATCTTGTGCCTTAAAATATGCTATTCCAATAGTTGACTCTAGAGGCGATAAAGGTATGGATGAAGATTTCTGCAGCAGAGTAGGAAAGTGATGGGCAGAGAGTTGCTCTTATCAGTTGTGAATGAGTTGGAGGTGTAGTCACTGGATTTGAAACATTATTTACTGTGGAGAAGAGAGCCTTGGGGTTGGTGGAGTGCATGCGGTGTGACTGGTAGGTGGACTGGGTGGTGTTGAGTGCAGCTTTGTACTGCTGAAGGTAGTCTGTATAGGCTTGTAGATGGACGGTTGGACCAGATTTCTTGGAAAGTCTTTTAAGCTGGCGCTTGCGGGATTTCATTTTATGTAGTTCAGGAGTGTACCAGGGAGCAGAGTAAATGAATGAGACAGTTTTGGTTTCGATTGGAGTGAACAGATGGAGACAAGCAGAGAGTGTTTCATTGTAATTGATGGTGAGGTTGGAGGGATTTTCAATCAGATACTTTAGTGGCAAGAAAGGCTGAAAGAACTGAGGGCCACTTATCTTTAGTGGTGGGAACAGGTATGTCCATGCTGATTGTCAGGTGGTCAGAGATGTTGAGGCTGGAGATGTGATGTATGGTGAGACCAGTGGAGCAGACCAGATCCAGGTTCTGACCATGGCTGTGAGTGGACATGTTGAGTGAAGTTGAAGCAGTGTAGTAGTTCCAGGAATTCAGTGGCAGATCTGCAGTCAGTGTCGATGTGGATGTTGACGTCTCCCAGGAGAAGAACAGAAGGTGAGATGACAGATATCTGGGTTAGAAAATCAGAAAATTCTGAGAGAAAGGAGGATTTGACTTGGTGGGTGGTAAATGATGGCAGTGACCAGGGGAGTGGGACCAAAGAGCTTGAAACTGATGTGTTCAAAGGAATGAGCAGCGGTAATGGAGATGGTGGATGCTTTGATGTTCTTTCTGACCCTCAGGTCTGGGTTTCTTTGTGTGTATCCTGTGTGTGTGGTCAGGTTAGGTGAAAAATAGTCCATAGGTCTGTGCCAGGTGTCTGTGACACAGAGGAAATCCAGGTCATTGTCAGTTATGAATTTGTTTAGAATGAGGCTTTTATTGTTGAGTGAGCGGGTGTTGAGCAAAGCTAGTTTCAGGAGGTGTTGCCTTGTGATGGGTTTTAAGGATTGAGGAAGGGGGTGGAGATTTGATAGATACATGAAGTTGCAGTGCACAAGCAGGACGAGATGGATGGGACAGAGTTTGAGGTTGAGTAGTAGTTGAACATACAACCAGAGCGTTTGTGTGGAGGATAGTGAAGTAGTTCAGTGTCTTGGAGCATGTCAGTGCAGTCCAGGCACAGGTGGTTGTTGAGTGAGTGGAGATCGGAGGTGGACAGCAGTGGCATGGTACACGTGTGGAGTACACGTACGGAGATAGTGCTAGCTTGTTATCTGGAGCTTGGTGTCTGTGGAAAGAGATATAACGTGCACCCCAGGAGTATCCACAGGACAATCCACAGCATAATCGCAACATTACCCAACAGTCCAAAGAGAAGGAAAAGGGCCACTGGCCTGCTAGCCTGGCAGTCCCAGTGAGGAGAGGACATCAGCCCGATGCGGTGGCAACCAGTGGAGGAAACCAGCCTGAGCCCGGCAGAGGTGACCACACACAGAGTGAGGTGGGCTCGAGCTAGCAGAAGTAATAGCAGGGAAAAACTGCAGGGATGGCTACCCCAGTAGCAGGGCGACGAGGCTACGCCAAGAGTCCCGGGAGTCCTGGAGTTAGCGACAGCCAGCAGGAGGAAATTTTGAATTGTTAGCCTGTCTGCCTTATCTGGTTGTATGTATAATGAGTTGTATTATGTTTCAAATGCTTTCTGGATACCCCTCAATTTAGTGGTTACCTTGTTTGTTAAGGTTTCCCTGAGTCTGTGAATTGTATTTTCTAAGTCTCCATGCAAGTAGCTTGGATGTTTTAGAACCTGCTTTGTAGTACCTTTGCTTCATGAGTTTTTTCTCGATTTCCTCACTAAGAATTTTGTCAATCTCCTGCTTAACTGGCCTCATTTGTTCATTTATAGAAGAGTCTTTACTGATACTGTGAGTTTGCTCTAAGTTCTAAGTTGTTCTTGTAGGCCTCGCAGTTTTTGCAGTATTGCTGCCGTTAAGTAAGCCCAAATCAAATTAAGTTTTTGGTTTTCCATTTGTCCCTCTCCCCAATTCTGCAATTCTTCATTTCATGACAGTCCCCTGCACATATAAGGGTACCATACATTTCTGCAGCAATTGGGCTGAATATCTTCTCAAAGAAGATGATATCACCACCTGAGGGAGCATATACCTTATGCAGAGTAATTAATGTCCCTTTTTAAATGCATCTACCATCTTTGTCTTTATGTTCTGAAATGAGTTCGAAGCATACCGAATTTGAAATCAGTATAGCAAAACCTGGGAGGGAGTTCAGCTTCCTGTCAGCCTGGTGGATAAAACTGTCTCTCAGTCTGCTGGTTCTGGCCCAGAGGCTTCTCATTCTCAAAGGGCAGGAGACTGAAGAAGCAGTGGTTGGGTTGGGTGAAGAAGCCCAACCCAATCACGTGTGTCATAAATGTCCTGGAGAAAGGGAAGGGGGGACACTGATGATCCTCTCAGCTGCTCTCACTGTGCTCTGCAGGGTCTTACAGCAGGCTGCATTGCAGCCTCCATACCACACAGCGATGCAGCTGGTCAGGATGCTCTCAGTGGTGCCTCGATAGAAAGAGCACATGGTGGACACTGGCTCTTCTCAGTCTGCAGAGGACGTAAAGGTGCTGCTGAGCTTTCTTGGCCATTGATGCAGGTGTTACTGCTCCAGGAGAGGTCCTCTGTGAGATGCATGCCCAGGAACTTGGTGCTGCTCACTCTTTCTTGATGGTCAACTGGTGCTAAGTGCATCAGATGAGGCCCTGTCCTCCATTTTGTCACCATTTTCACTTATGCAAGTTTCATCCATGTTATCTTCTTTTCATGTTTCTGGTTATGCATTGCTCCATAGAGCAGCTCTACCTTTTTTATTTTTGTCTCTGCTCATTGTTATTTTAGTTTCAGTCTCCTTAACTAAGTTATGTACTTCAATACATTGGTTCTGTTGATGCGAGAGCTGTCATGCTGGTAGACAGGCCCCCGGAAGTCCTAGACCATACTCTTTATAATATTATTTCCACTATTTAACTTTTGTTTTCCACCCTCTTCCCAGAAAATCAAGTGATGACAAAACTATTGCAAGCATTTAACCACTGGCTTAATGTCCCAGACGACAAACTGCAGGTGAGAAACCAGCCATTTCAAGACTTTCAACATTTGAGTACATACAGTTGTCTGATGTTTATTGTTGCAGACAGGTCCACAAAGGTGAAATGATGCCGTGCTCATTCCGAATGAGCAATTTATTTTGTAATGCAACCAGAGCGTTCTGTCAGCTGAGTTGTTCCAATCTGAATCTAAATGTAAAGCTTGGATGTAGAGCCCAGAGCATCCATGATTTATTAGAGGAGGTTGTTAGTGGAGCTGAGGATCAAGTGGAATAAAGTGAAAAAGCTGGAGTGGCACTCAAAAACAGAACATCTAGTATATTTGTTTGAATTGTAGGTTGAAAAATGTTACATTATTACTGATTTACACATTTTGTTTGACCACCTGGATGGTGCATATATTCACAGTGTGAGCAGTGTGAGAGGTGACAGGTGGGTGTGGGGATACTCACAAGCCCCAACCGATGGTCAACAACCATCCAACAACTCAGGAAGGGGAAGCAGGGCTTGGCCCATGCTGTGTTTAGCTGAGGTAGAGGAGAACTGCTGACATGGACTGAGGATATTGTTGGTAGGTGGAAAGAGCACTTTGAAGAACTCCTGAACCCAACCAACATGTCCTTTGTGGAGGTTTCAGAGTCTGAAGATTCAGTGGAAGCCTCGTCCATATCCATGGCAGAGGTTGCTAAGGTAGTTAGAAAGCTCTTTGATGCCAAGGCACCATGAATGGATGAGATTTGGAAGAGAATTCGAACAGCTGTTATTATGGTAGCTACATAAATACTTCCGGGTCATTTCACACAGTTAGGAACCTTCCTAAGCTAAATAGACTATTCGACCAGACCCATTAACTAAAACAGCCGCAATTAGCTGTCTCCCATTTGAGTCCATCTATCCTAACCTCATCAAGCCACTGTTGCTCTCTCTTGGTTTCAACATTTCAGTTTTATAGCATACCAGAAAAATAGACAACAGTCCTGTCAGTCTGTGAATTTCCTCTGACTAACTGCCTGTTTGTTTAACTAACTGTTTGTTTCAGCAACAAGTACAGTATTTTGTCTACTGATGAAGGATCTGACTAGGGGAGCAGCACAGGCAAGCGTATAGACATGGCAACCGCTGCTGTATACAAGATATAATGGATAATTTACACAGAGCTCCTAAGAACCGGTTACTGTATCTCACTAAACAAGAGTAGGGAAAGGAAGTTTTCCCGGTATACTTGTCATTGGAACAGCTCCATCACTTCAAGTCAGTACAGCGAACGTGAAACGTGAATGACTAAGAAGTGTAATTCATAGTATTTTTTCCAGGCATAATTCTCATATTATGCATTACTTTCTGCTTAACTGTTTAATGATGATGATTGTATCATATTCAGGTGATCATCGAGGTGACTGAGATGCTGCACAATGCCAGCCTGCTTATCGATGACATCGAGGACAACACCAAGCTGAGGCAAGGCTTCCCTGCAGCCCACAGCATCTACGGCATTCCCTCCGTCATCAACTCGGCCAACTTCATCTACTTCTTGGCCTTGGAGAAGGTGCTGACCCTGGAGCATCCTGAGGCTGTCCAGGTGTTTACCCAGCAGATGCTGGAGTTGCACATCGGTCAGGGCCTGGACATCCACTGGAGGGACACCTACACTTGTCCCACCGAGCAGGAGTACCGCAACATGGTGCTACAGAAAACCGGGGGGCTCTTTGGCCTGGTTGTACGCCTGATGCAGCTCTTCTCAGATTGGAAACAGGACTTGAAACCCATTCTGGACACACTGGGTCTCTTCTGTCAGATTTGTGATGACTACAAGGACAGCAACTTCTCCTGTGAGGACTTGACCGAGGGCAAGTTCTCTTTCCCCACCATCCATGCCATATGGTCGCGTCCAGAGAGCACCCAGGTTCAGAACATCCTGAGGCAGCGTACGGAGAACATGGACATCAAACGATACTGCGTGGACTACCTGGAGAAGGTAGGCTCGTTCGCCTACACCCGTCAGACTCTGCGGGACCTGGAGGCGGAGGCCTACCGCCTCATCGGAGAGTTCGGGGGAAACCCTCAACTGGAGAGCCTTGTCAAACACCTTAGCCAAATCTATCGTGAGCCTGAAGACACAGCAGAGACTAGTACGGAGCCACAGTCCAGCCACAACCATTGAACAACCTGTCTCCTGTACACTCCACTAGCACAGAAGCTTTGCTAATACACTGATGCAGACACAGAAGCTCAACGCACATCCCCGTATCTTTGTATGAATGTAAACATGAGCACTTGAATTCTAGTAGACAGCAAAGCAGCCCCGACTGTTGCCTCTCTCTTTGTCCTTCAAGTGTTGCTTAACAAAATACACATCAGCGATTTTTGTGTCTGAGTGTAGCTGTGCTGTCAGCGGAAGAAATCAATTAAAACTAACTTCTTGCAGTTTTTGGTTTGCTTTTCTGAAAATAAAAACTAACAAGACGGCAGCAGAGCTTAAAAGCCTTCTTTTCTATGTGCACTCCAGTGCATATTAATGTATTTTTTTATGTTTTTCCACCAAATGAAAAGTGTTTATCTAGAGCCAAGTATTGGGTATTGTTTTTTTTTTTCTTGAATTCCCTCAAGAAAAAAAAGATGAAAGTGTCTCGAGTGTATGATGTGTGATTTGGGGATCCTTAATCGTCACCAGAGTGCCAATCCTGAAAGAAAAATACATCTGCAACTCAATTGTCGTTTTGTTATGTAACACGCTGGTATTATATGCAAAACAGTGTTTGTGTTCAGCTTGATAAAAATACTGTTTGTTTAGTTTATTAAAATCTGTTTCTGGTTCCGATTCAACACAGTTCACACCTCTAAAATTTCATTGGGGTGATTCAGTTCTGATATTTGTAAGCAGACTCTGTTTATACTCAGTTTTATACGAATGCTGTTTATTATATAGGTAATTGAAGACCGTTCCATCTGGTTCAGACTCAGCACAGTTCACACCTCTAATATTTTATTAAGGTGATTCATTTCTGTTATTTGTAAGCAGACAGTGCCCTGCAGTTGACAAAGCATTTGCATCTGTTGAATAAAAAAAAACCTTCAGAAATAACCAGCGAGCCTGTCTTGACTTCTAAAACTAAACGTCATATCTGACTGTGGCATCGAGGCTAGTTGGCCTTTCATTGTTTTAAACTGAACACGTTTAATGTAATCAGAGGAGAGAAAGAACTGGAGAGATAAGCAGCACCATCTACTGAGCACACGGGTGTAACTGAAAATGTGCTAAACACAAACTTTCTGGATGTGTGTCTACAGTAGAAGGACTTCCTCCTAGACTGGACTATATGCCAATATACACACACCACAGATGGAAAAACACAGAGCCATGATTATCCATAATATATGTATTAATAAGCTTCTCCCATTGCACTAGATTCACACACTCATTTTTCATGGCAGCTGCCACTTTTGCAACTGCATGTTGAATAGTACAAGCTGCGTGGTGTACCGGCTGATGCAAGTTATTACAGGATTGCCTGCCATGTGCTTTGTTTTGAGGAACCTTGACTGAACGCTCACACAGCCTGGTTGCTATGGATGTGTGGTTTTCTTTTTTTTCCCCCTTCTTCTTTCTGCAAGCTCAGTTTGAAATACAAGGCACAAGTCATCTAAACCCTGTATCATCTGCTGCTTCTGTTAATACTACTGTTGTTGAGTTTTTCCTCAGCTGCTGAAAAGAAGCGCAGCCCAGCGGACAGAGGCTATCTGTCCCAGACAGCTCTGTTGACTCACTGAAGCTCTTGCTCTTGACAGCTGCATTTCAGTTAATTGTGTGTCTTTCAGATTGAATTGTGGCTTCTCTGAAAATACATCTATTCATCAAAATGTCAAATTCTTAAAAATCTACCAGGGAGGGGGGGGGTTGGGAGGGTGAGAGGTTCCTCTACTAATTTTCCTACAAAGCAGCCACAAGTGCAGGATAATGTGATGCAAATGCATTTCTGATTTGATAAACAGCAGAGACGTATGAAGTGGCTTTCGCGGAGCTGACTTTAAGTCCATCACAATAATCAAAGCCTCGCACGGTTCTCATTTCTTCTCTCTCGCGCTACGTTGCCTAGATTGATTTTCTCCACCCACAGCGTCTGAGTTCTGTTTGAGAGCAAAACAGAATAGCTTTTGTGTGAAGAGCGACATGGCTCACTCACTGTCTCCCTCATCCACGAGCAAGCTTTGGTTTATTTATCACTGGGTTGAGCTTTACACATTTGTGTTGCTTGGAAGCACTCCAATAGACATTTCATAAATATTCTCGTGGCAACAACAATAAAATTTTGAAAGCCTCGTCGCCGGGAAAGGCAGTGGTGGTGGTGTGTTTGCACGGTTTCACTGATTTCACTCTTTTCTTCTTAATTATTTTTAAAAAATTACTTTCTTGGACAAAGTTTTCTGGGATTGTTGTTTTCTTTAGGTGTACCCAGCTTGACAGATGTACAAACATTTTACTTTGTGGAGATGCCAGAATAACTGCAGTCCTTCACTGTAGAGCTGCTGAGCTGCTCCACTGGAGCAACTAGCAGGACATTTTATTCCTGTACATGAGCCTCAGAAGAAAACCATCGACACGACTGCTGGAAGCTTTCAATGCGACTTAAACTGGTATACATATTGAACCATGTTCCGTGAAAAATGTTTTAAAAGGACAGATTCTCTCATTTATTCCCAGCTACCTTAAAGGGGTTGGAGATACTCTATACTACTGTCAACAAACCCCACGAAGGGACCAAAATCAGCTCTCAACACTTTCCAACTTTACCTGGAGTCTATCTCAGGTGACTCTGGGTGAGAGGCGGGGTAGACCCTGAACAAGTTGCAGCTCATCACAGGGCACATAGAGAGTCACAGATTAACCTGTCAAGTGCATGTCTTTGGATTCTGAGAGGAAGCCAGAGTACCCGGAGAGAACCCACGCAGACACAGAGAGAACATGCAAACACACAGAAAGGCCCCAGCCGTGGGATTCGAACCAGGAACATTCTTGCTGTGAGGCAACGGTGCTAACCACTGCTACCCTACTGAAGACATTTTATTTTAAAATGGGTCACAAATATATACTTTAATAATTAAAAAAGGTGGAGTAACTTCAAAACCAGCTGAACACTGGTTGGGAACTGTTTTCAGCTGCAGATTTAATGCACAATGAATACTGACAGTATGATCTACATAAAATAAGATAGAGTTTAATGATCCCACAGTGAGGAAATTCACTTGTCACAGCAGCTCGTATACAGGTGGATAAGAAATTACTCATAAATAAGAAATAAAAGAAAGTCATGCTGGTGTTAAAGAGTCTGACTTGGAGTGAAGGACCTGTGGCAGCGCTCCTTCTTACGTGGTGGGAGTAGCAGTCAGTTGCTGAAGGAGCTGTTTAAGGCCTCCACATGCAGGAGGTGAGAGGAGTTGTTCATGATGGATGTCCACCTTTCACTCACTTCCTCTGTGGAGTCTATGGGGCAGTCCAGGACAGAGCTGGCCCTTATGAGCGGTTTGTTGAGGTTGTAGGATTGATATAAATATAATTATTTGTGGTGATGAAGTAACATGTCACAAAGTGCAAAAGTGTGGCACACAGACACTTTTTAAATAGTTTTTGGACAACAATGAAGCTCTCTTGTACAGGAAAATAAACTAAATCATGCTAAACAATTCTTATATTACCAGGATCATTTGATTGTTGGTTTGGTCTTTTCATAGGATTTGTTAACTATAAAAAAATATATAGAATATTGCCGAACTTATCCTTTAATGTCAATTAATCCACTGGGTTATTAAAGCTTGCTTCAGTTTACAATATTCATGCCAGTGTGGTTATCATATTCATGTCACTGTTCCCAGAACAACACATGTTCTCATGCATTATTCTGCCAGCACTGATTGTTTGAAAGAAAAACTCACAATGTCCCTTTGGGGATAAAGAGGAATTACAAAGTAGTCACTTGTTTCCACCTGCAAGCGTCGTAGCCATCATGAAACTGTCTTTACAGTAGCTGCATGTGGATTAAAGGCACAGTCCAGCAATTTCACACATTAGGTTCAGTCACTGACAATACAAAGGATGGATGGCTTAGCTGTAGAGACCAAAACTGTTTTTGAACCAGGCTGTAAACATGTTTATTTCTGCTTTGAAGTTTAAGACATTTTAATATGGGGGCTTATGGAGATTGAGTTGTTCAGTAGACGGCCTCAAGTGGATGTTCTAAGCACTGCAGTTTTTGGCATATCTGCACTGGCTTCACTTCACAACCACAGAGGTTACCACTTGGGTTCAGTTTATCCAATTTGGTGATTAAGTACTGATCAGCCTGTAAGAACTGCTGTATGGTATCTGTCATAGATAAAGCAGAACCAGTCAGAATAGTGGGGCTGGGATTGGTTTCAAATTTTGCCCAGTGGCCACTCGCAGCACAGCAACAAAAAACATTTTATCCATAGGCCCCCACTATAACAGAGATGTCTGTAAAACTGTTGACACCTTGAACTGCACACAAACAACTAACAAACTTCAGTTATAACTCCTGCTGTTTGGATTGGAAAGGTGCCATCTTCTGTATCCAGTTATGTTTATATATCTACAGTATCTGTGGCTCTGTGGGAGCTTCCTGAAGTCCGAGATGTACAGTTATACAGCAGTTATAAAAATTAGTTTTATACTGTGTTTCAAAGGTCTTAAATCATGAGATGTGTACGTGAGTTTCTACTCCTCACATGTTCTGTTTTCACTTCTCTAATATGACTACTTTGCTAAGGTCGGATAAGGTAAAGTCTGGGTTAATATGTAAATAGAGGAAGTCTAGAGGAAGGGTCGGGGACAGGTCAGAGTGGCGATATTTAGATTGGGGAAATGCTAACTATTAAAGGAAATTAAACTAAAAACTTATGATGCCATCTGTATCTTTGGGGAGGTGTCCAAGACAGCCAGTTAGAAAGTGTATAAGAACTAACTGTTAGAGCTCCACAGGGAGCCTTTTTCTCTGTAACCCCTTTTGCGTGTTGCACTGTGAAATGCTCCTTCTTGTACAAGAATAAATTCAACTTGACTTTGATACTTCGAATCCAGTCCTCCTTTTTAAAGGGTCATTCAAAATTCTTATAACATAAACAAAATAAATTTATAGCAGAAATTGTTACAAACTGGGTTTGCATGATGTGGCTGTTTATCCGGGAGGAAAAGTCAAATGAAGATGCAGCACTTTAGGAACTTGACTCATACTAGGGGGAAAAAAGTCAGGATATCTGGGTCTCTGATGCAGCAGTTTTAACCATTCTTTTTGAAATCCGTTTCTTGCAACCTCACGTAAGTACAACACTAAATTGCGGGAGCGCCCCTTTAATGCTGAACCCAGGGCAACTGGATTCACTTAGCTGACATCATGAAATTTCTAAAGTTGCATCAGGTTACATCAAGTGATTGAGTTGTTTTGAAGATTCTCATCATCAGACCGATGAGCTAATTCATGATCCCCAGAATGACTGTCGGTAATGGTTCAGTAATGGCTGAAAGACTAATTATCTCTCACAAACACTATCATAGTAAATCTGCTATGTCGCTGCAGCAGGGTTTAAGAGGGGTTATGAAACTCCATGATTCACACAGTATTTCCATCACTTTGTCAGAGATGTGTGTAATTCTGTGTACTGTCTAATAGCCAACGTAGCCTACTGAATATGTCATCTAACTGATCCACAATGTCACACATTTACAACTATGTTTGGCAAATGTCTGCAAAAAGTGACAGCCATAACCTTACAAGGCTGAGACGCTATAGCTGCTATGGACACGACAGAGAGAGCTGTGGGTGCGAGCTCAAATTGGGAATGAAAATGTTGCAGCATTAGGGCATAGTTGTGTGTCTAATAATATCTTCTCATTCGTGTGAATCAGAAATACTGGTTTTAGATGCCGGGTGTCATGAATAAATGATTTCCTCCTCGTTTTAGTGTGCACAGAGGAGAGGGTGATGGAGAAGGGGAGGCTGATTGACAACGATGTGTAATGCTCTGCGAGGAGAGTCTAAGAATCTGGAGTTGTTTGAATGAGTATGCAGATGCATGCCACTCAGCAGACTGTAAGCTCCTCTCTAAGATCTGGGACAGCTGTGCCTGATCTGAATCGTGTTTTCACTTTGACACCACAGGTATATTTAGATTGTATCCATAATGAATTATATCACTCAACAGTGGAGTAAAATATGCCATCACCGGTGGCATGTAATCTTTAAAGTGGCATTTTATTATAAATTACATAGTCTAAAACAATGAATCCCTATAAAAATTACTTATACCGCATGCAGTCTTACTGCATTTACAATGCAGTAGTATACGTGGAATCATTAATTCATCATTCATAATTCAAAATTCATTAATAATTAACTAAACTAAGCTAAACTAAACAAGCTCAACTAAAAATTGGGAGTAGATTTTCTTAAATATATCCACATATTTGTGTTCAGGAACAACCTGCTGATCTTTGGCTAATGTACAATAAACAGCTGCCCATCCCGAGCAGACAGCAGACAGTGAAATTGATTCAGTTTAGCTAATGCTAAAATGGCTAACCATTTCAAGTTGAAATAGTCAACTTGACTAAAAGTAATAAGCTAGCTAAAACAGTAATAGCTTATTTAGCTATCCAGTTAGCAGGCAGCAAAGTTAGCTTAGTTTAGTTATGAATGTTATAAATGATAAATACTTTAGTTAGCTAAAAGTTTAAAAGTAATGTTGAATAGCTAGCTCAAGTTGAGTAGTTATCTAAAGGTAATAGATGAATGGAATGAAGTGAAACGGATAAATAAAAGTCACAGATGAACAGTTAAAACTGTTAAAGGTAATGTTTGACAAGTTGAAATAATTATACATAAAAAAAATTGTTTGATAATGGATAAAAAAGTTTAAATATTTAGACAGTCAAAACATTCAGCTTTCCACCACTCTAAGTGGTAGTAGTACAAATGCACACTAACGTTCATATTGACAATTCAACTGTATGTAAAATATTATACACCTTTATATAAGATGTATAGTGTTACAAGATTCAGTTCATAAGAACATGTTTCGAATATGATGCGTGGCATTGATGAAGGGGCATTTAAACTCATTTCATAGTACTTGGAGCTACGTCAGACAAAAAAAAAAAGAAGACTCAAGTAAAAGATAGCGTTTGCCAAATCCACTATTCAGGAAAATAACACTCAAATTTATAATGTCAACACATTCTTGTATTCAATCTGCAGCGCGAGAAGATGAGTTTTGGGAAGAGGTGAGACTCCAGATGAAAAGGATTTTATAAATACAATTAACTCAAGTTCCCTCTATTTTCTCAGAGCAGTGCTTGTCACAGGCTAAACGGATGATTGCACTTTCATGGCAAAATATTAATAGAGTGAAAATAAGTCAGTGGTTCAGGGAATTGTACTCTTGTCGTCACTTAGAAAAGATTACACATGTGCTTAGGGCAGAGAAGATTCAAAACATGTGGGTCTCTTTAATATGCCCTGTTTTGTTGTCATATTTTTTTCTGATTCTACTCCACTCTCTAGCCATGCGCCATTGGGAGTAACTTCATGTTCACAAATATTGATCTCTCTGAGAACAAAGGAATTCTTGAGTAGTGTTTTTTCACACCATATAACTCTTTCTTATGCCAATACACAAGCATCTTGTTCCAAATATGAGACCATTTTCAGAAGAATAATACTCTCCATATTGTATAAACACCCCATATTGTATGTTGGCATGAAATGAGGTGTGATAAAACGTTAAAAAGTTGTGAATTACAAGCCCACGAAGATTCATAATAAATACACGACTGCAATTTTTAGATGAACACAGTACAATTTGTCTCGAGGTATCATGACAGAGGCTGATGTGGCTGATTTGATCGACTGGTTGAATGGGTATGAGAGAACAGAGCTCATACATCCACGGAATAAAGCAGGCAGGAGCATATCTCTGAAAACACAAAATGCTAAGAACTTAAACATTTTACATCATGGAGTAACAACATAACCCCAGCTCTCATCAACATTTAGACTGATTCAATAAGTTCATCCTCTAAAGAAGCATCAGAACAAGGAGCAAGTTTTTTTTTCCTCTTTCTTTCCATGCTGCCACACTTCTTTCTCAGCTCACAATGAAGAGCTGTGAGCCAAATCAGTGAGAGAGAGGCTGATGGGGTGAAAAATGCCGTCCTTATCTACGTAGGAGAGTGGAACAGATGCGGATATGACTTTGTTATCATGCAGCTCACTGAAAGAGAGGAGGCGAAAGGATAAGATGGACAGGAGGATGGGGGGAGGGGGGTTCAGAGGAAGAGGAATGTCTGCTTCAATGTCAGGTTAATCGCAGGAATGGATTTTTTTTTTTTTTTTTTGCAGGTAGGACAAGCCTAAATAAAACAAACGACTTGTATTATCCCCCATTAGTAATATATTCGGCATCATCTTTCATTATTTACAAAAATATACAGCGAGGCAATCTAATTCTAGTGACTCGGCATCAATCATATGGCCATACTTGAATAAACAAACAAATCACTGCGGCAACTAAAAGCATATGCTCAGAGAAGGCTCATTTGCTTCATGTCAACATCTTTAAAGGGTAAGTGTACCTGTTTAGTGGTCCTATTGATTCACTGATCAATTTGGGGCAACAGGAATCCCTGTTGGTCATTCCAGCAGTGTCCAGCTAACTGCCTCAGGAGGACATTGGATGATCAAAGTGGTTTAATATTCCTTTTAAGTTCAATAAACTGAATTCTGTAACAGCATGAGCACAGTCTGTTGGCCGACTGTGCGACACTGATGACGAACACAAAGCCTGAAACTCAACACGGATCCAACACAGACTCGGCGGCACCTGTGAGTTTACCGTGTGCATCGTCCCCAAAAATAAACCACAAGGAAGTCATTAATCTCTTTTAAGTGTTCTTTATTTGTCCTGTGAGGATGGCTTCATAAAACTAGTGTTAAACTAGTGAGTCTATTTCACAGTCGCTCCGACTGTCAAGTTCCAAAAATGTTGCAAATACATGAGTTTAAATCTGTGTCCATATCACAAGTGTTAACGTACATACAGTATGACGCCTAACAAATACAGTAAGGCCACATCACTATTTGCACAATGACAGTTACAGTACAAACTGTGTGTGTGTCTGTGTGTGTGTGTGAGAAAGCTCATCATAAATCTACAAATAGTGAGGAGGATGAAAAGCTTAAGACAATAATTTACAAAATATAGCAATGCAAAGCGATCATCTTCAAAATTCCATCAAATATCCCTTTTAAAGCAAAAGGCTTGAAGTCTGTCAAGTATCAGAGTACCAATAATTCTAATATTACAAAGTACTCAAGGCTTACAGCAATGATTCTGTACATGATGACGTCACATGCTGGTATTGCACATGGTTCTTGTCCGTCCCTGTCAGGTATCACTAAAATCACTAAAAACATCTTTTAATCCACATTTTCATTTCAAGTGTAATAACCAAGCTCATGATACAAACACTGACAGCGTGCTACAGCTAAATGTGACTGTTTAACATATTCTGAAGCTGCAAATGTTTATTATGTTGGCACAGTATTTTTGTTAATATTAAGAACCTGCAATGGATCCTCAAAGTTTTTAAGATTATTTTCCAACAGAAAGTTCCATGTGTTTTCATCATATCATAATAACCGTTAAAAGTCTGAAACGACTCACTTCTTCTTCTTCTTCTTTTTTTTTTTTTTTTTTAAAAAGGAAACCACATAGACTGACAACCAAGTGTTTGAGTGCATTTTACACAGTGCCACCTGGTCAGTGCGGTGTGAGCCAGATCTAGTGGCCCCAAGGACAACCGCATGGGTCTCCGCAGGCCCTCTTCCTGTCCCAGAGGATGTGCAGCTCCTCAGCTGTGTGTTGGGGGGACGACAGCATGTCCAGGTAGCACTCTTTCTCACACAGCCAGCCGGGGTCCTGACAGCAGCAAAGGGGCAGGCTTTGTTAACATGCACAGGCTGATCGGGATATTAACCTTTGATACGCTGAACGTGTTGCCAAGTTCCCACAGACTTTTAGTGCCCATACAATTTTGGCAGTGAACTGCTGTAAAAGGTGCTAAGGCTGTGCTACAATGATGGATGTGGAGTTCTTTTTTACAGCTGTGAAGCAATTTTGTAAGTATACACACCACAATGGTTATCAATTCACAAGTGAAAAACTGAATTACTAAGAAAAGAACAATAATAATCTTAACAGCAAGTGAGAGATTTAGTGAGAGGAGTGAGAGGAGTTGCGTAATTTATCATAATCGATTCATTATCTAGAATCACTTATTCTTCGCAGGGTCACGGTGGCTGGAGCCGATCCCGCTAATTTACTATAAGAGCAAAGATGCTATAGAGAAAAAGATTGATTGATAAACTGCAGTAAACTGATCTTCATCGCTTTAACACATTATTCACGGTGAGAACAAACTACTGCTGACAGAGTTACTGAGTTAAGACTCTGTTTTTCTTTTTAATTGATATTTGCATCTTCAACTGTGAAGAATGTCCTAAATGTTATACAACAGCTAGACAACTGCTGTTATTTATGATGTAATTCAGTGGACCGTGACGACATCAGGGACAAGGATGGAAAATGTTTATCGTTCTATCTCTGACGACTGAAGCCTAATAAATTGTATTTTATGAATATATGAAGACTGTTGTCAATAAAACAAATTATTTGTGATCACTGGTGCTTCACTGGAGTTGGAGGATATGCATGTAATTACATTTTTTACCTGATATTTCTGTGGTCCAACAGCTGCCATCCAGATCCCCATGCTCACATCTTCTCCCTGTAACAAGACGTCCAGGGAAGATTCCTCATATCACATTCATGCCTATCCGCTCCCATGTCCCCACAAACCACCTGCTTTCAGCTACTTTACCTGGTAGGCCTTCAGTTTATCTGCATTGCTGGCGAGCCACTGGACCAGGTCACGAGAGACCACGTAGCCCGAGCCGCAGGCGAATGCCGGGTAGGCTGGACTGGCATACTCAAGCTCCTGCCACTTCCCGATGCGATCCACTGCCCAGCTCTGCCTGAAACTGGGTCAGGATGGCAGATACATCATCATCGCATCCTGTCTGCCTTTCAGCTGATCCATCATCGTTCTGACAGAGCATTCCCGTTTCTTTCATCTAAAGTTCAGCTGACAGTGCACTGAAGTTAAGCTGCAAACACAAGTGGACTAAAAAAAAAACAAAATTAAGAGCAAAATACACGTTAAGAGACCAAATTGTACTTACTTCCCCCACCAGAAATTGCTACGCTTGAGACCCTTGTGGTCAATCTTCATTAATACTGAGTCCACGTCGATGTAACAATCATCATCGGTCTTCAGCAGCAGATTAAAGTCAGCATTTTCCACAGACCTGCCAGAGAAGGAATTTACAAACTTAATTAAAGCCCACCTTCTGATTTTTAGCAATATCCCAGAGTGGATTTATTTTCAAATACCACTGAGAGTGAAGGGCAGGAGGTCTTGCAAATAAATAATATACTTGTCAAGTCAAAGCTTGAGACCACTCTGTATGTTTTTCTACGTGATGACTCACAACTGTACTTTTCCCCCCGACTGAGTGATTGCAATCGTGATTCTAACAGCGAGACATTTTGAAGCGACGACACACTTTCATTTCAGGTTGCTGATTTCCTCAGAGGGCCCAGGCAATTTGGAAACAGAGAATCGAGTCATTAGCACTTGGCATACCATTTATAGAACTGAAGCAGTTTGGAAGGCACGTTCCTGTAGGTGTCAACCACGTCTACGAACACCATGTCGTCGTGCCTGAGGCTCTCCTGCTGCAAGGCGGTGTCCTCCTGCCTCAGCCTGGAGGCATGGTTCTCCATCCTGGCTGGACGGCCTCGCAGGAGCCCCGACAGGCCATCTGCATCTGATGCACAGGTGGAGGGTGGGCATAGGGAAACACACATTAGCGGTAAAAAAAAATGATAAACTGGGGGAAATAGTTAAAGTTTTTGTCCAAGATGAGATTTAAAAAGTCACATTAACTTTTTATTCACCCATGGTGTGAATAAATTAAGGCACATTTGAGGGATAATAACTTAAGTCACAGGCTGGCAAAACAATATGATAAAATTGCAACATTTTACAGAATGGATCATTAGTTCTGTCTTCAGAGATATTGGATACTAAATTTAATTTAATTTTTTCCAAAATGGCAACAAATCCATTCTCAGATAATTTCAAATGCAAACACATGCAGGAGGTACAATCAATAATGTGGGGGGGGGGCAAGAAATGTTATTTCCATTTGGCACATACGCAAGAGCCCTGAGGCGAAAAAGTAGCTAATCTCATAAACTGCCAGAGTGTATCAGAGTGTTTTCTTTATTTTTTACATAGGGACCGCAACTACTTTTACAACAGATGGCTCATAGAGCGATTTTGATCGAACTGTTTTCATAAAAAGCTCAGAATTAATTCCGTTGCTGGACCAACCATAGATAGTAAATGTGAACCCTCCAGCCAAACCGGGAAATCCAAGCGCACTTCTATGAGGCAATATGCCCTCTGCGATCTGCAACTCAAGGAAATAGCAAAGTTTTAAACTCCATGACCTTTTCCCTCGCTTCAAAACTTGAGAGAATATTCTTTGTACATTTTATTTGACACCGTGTCAGTACGTACAGAGGAGATCTTGAGGACACCTCCTCCATCACTGAGCTGCACAGAGGAAGAGTTGACTGTGCTCAATCCAGCAGAATCCAAATTCTCCCAAACCAGGGTCCCCTCAAAACCCTGAAGTAAAAACAAGACATTTCATTGCATGGAATACTAGTACAGCACATTTAAACTGAGTGACATGATACTGTATGCAGGGCTGCAGCTACCGAAGGATGCTCTGTGTCACCTCGGGGGGAGTAATTTCATTTAAGATTAACATAACACTTCTTACATTAACTTCTTACTTTGCAGCAGTGATGCAAACATGCACTCCAGGATCGTGTGACATCAAATCACCTCTAACCACACCCAGGATCTCTGCTGAGTGTGGTTAGAGGTGAAACAAGCTTGAAATGAGAGAAGGCAGAGAAACACTCTTTTACCCTGATGTTTAGGGACTCATGGAGGAATGAAGGAATTTAGCGCTTTATTTTGCTGGGAAACTTCCTGAGATGCTTCCCACTATGTAGAGTAATCTGGTACCAATTATAGGAAAAAGTAAGACGCACCGTTAAGTGGTGTCCCTCAGTTTTAAATAAAACTTGCACAAACTATAATAAGCAATAAAACCATTTTTTCTGGTTGTCAGTCTGGGGACATCCTGCCTACAGCCCTGCAAACATGTAAAAAAAACTGACCTTAGGCAAGATGAACTGCTCCACTGGTTTGTACCACACCCCGTTCATCATGGTCCCTGTGCTGATGGCACTGAAGCGAGCAGTGACCACAGCCTCCTGCAAAAATCACAAGCCTTTATCCATCAGGAATTAAATGAACATGCAAATTTACCTTCATCTAAACTGAATACTTCAGTATCGAGTTATCTTAAAGACAGATCATCCAAAAGGACTTTGAATTTCCGTCTATAACTGAGGCAGTAAACAGTACCAGCAGAGTCCTCCAGCTGCCCCTAGGCCATGTATCTACCACGCTCCACAGAAAAGGAGCATACAGTATACATTCTGCTCACAAGTTGATGCTATGTTACCTCCTGGTCCAGCTGGAGAAGCTTCACTGTCACATTGCTCTGGAGCTCGGGCCGGGTCCCGCTGGGAAACACCCCCAGCCTGGTGATCACCACTGGGTGGAGGACCTTGAAATCCAGGGCAATGGCTGACACGTCGGAGGGAGTGAGCGCCGAGGGGTCGGACACCGTCACAATCTCAATCTCTGCATCCTGGCCTGCCACTGGGACGGAGGGATGGCAGAGATCACTGCACATGGCTTTGCACACGTGAAATTTATTACGACCTCAACATGCTGACCGTCTCTTTTTGGTGATGAAGACCGGGGTGATTCGGGGAGAGGGAGAGCGCTCAGAGAAGAAGGCAGGCTCTGGTAAAGATACACCATCAGCACTTTGAAGAGCTGGTTCTTAGGACTGCGGTCTTCAAAGCAAGCTTTTGCTCGTGAGTGTGGTTTCTTAATTACAAAAGAGCAGTTTATTACCCTGGAGATCAATGAAAAGATCAAGGCTGTTAAAGGGAAGAAGGCTTTTTACTTTATATGCGCTCTCCATAAGTTCTGCTGCTCACTCCAAAATAAAGACAATTAGAGGCGAAGAATCACAGACAAGAGAAAGCAGCAGTTTATCAAACCAAATGTTTCTCACACTGAGCACCACTGTGTGTGAGGACGTATTTATTACTCCTATGCACACTACATATAAATGATTAGCTTGCTTACTTGTCAAAATTAATAACAGTAGTGTGTCTCTTGGCACTGGACATTATGGGATTGTTACTTTATTCTGGGGAAAAATGAATAAAACTTGGCATAAATCATAAATAATTAACAGCAAACTGAGTGTTATTTAGCATCTATTGGTGATTTTTCCCCCCCCCCAACATTAGCCAACAACTAAAGAACTGTAATACTCCACAGTGTTTACAATTCAAAAGTAAATGATGCAACATGCAAATCAAGTCATAATTAGGGCTGCTTTTTAGTTTATCTGCAGATTAATGTCTGGGTTAATTAAAAGTCTGTCATATTTTCACAACGCTCATATGGCTCATTTTGTTCGAATAAGAAAAGCAGCAAATGTTCACATTTGAGAGGCTGGAACCAGTACATGCAGGGACGGGTCCTTTAAAAAACAAATGAATTGTTCTGTCAACTGATAAAATGACTCATTGTTTCAGCTCTTGCCACATTAAAAACAAAAAAAATTCTCATCTCTCGAAGAGTTGTACATGCACAGTCCCGATCGGGCACTCACAAGTTTATGAACTGAAGCACAAGGGCATTTCATTCGTCCTGGAAACAGGAGTTAAGTTGGGTGGGGTTAGAGGATGTGAGTGTTTTGCTCATTTTGCTGCAAATTTGAGAGTAAGACGGATAAAACAGGTTTTTCAAAAGGACATCAAGTTTCCAAAAATTGTCACTGGAGTTCCATAACACGAACCGACAGCATCTCGTTTGCATGGCAGTCTTTGTTGTTATTTGTTATCCACCACTAAATATAACAATTTGCTCATTTGCCTAACCGTGTGTAAAAGATCCACACTGAACCTTAAACCTGGAGTCTGAAAATCTTTGAACACAATTAAGACTTCTCACCAAAGAATGAAACGTTGTGCTGGCAACAGATCTACTCAAATAAGCTAATTAGTATTCACCTTATTGGAGTCCAAAAGAAATATCTCTAAGATGAATGTGGTGCACACAAACAAGTCTCAACAACAATTAACTGTCCGCTTAACGTGTGCTTTGACCTGAATCCAGAGTCAGGTACCCAACTGTGTTTAAAAGCAACCATTGTCTCTTTCTCTTCCAATCACACAGCATCTCACACCAAAGCCTCCCTGCCTCCGATTCTGAAGCAAATCACGTCACCACTTACAACCATTAACGCAGTGGAGAGCAGAGAATGGACTGGAAAAATAAAACATCACCATGACCCTAAAGGCCGCCGTCTGAAAAAGCCTATTCTGATGGGCAGTAATTATGTTTTCATGAAGGCGGCAAACACTGAAACGGATTGGATGAAGTAGTGAAACGGCTGCATTGGACTGATTCTGTGAAGGTGAGAGACATAACAATTACTGTGGACGTTAAATCTGACAGTGAGCCTCTTCGATTATTTCTCATGTAGTGCGTCAATGCTTCCTACAGCTTTACTTTACAAGTGTCAGTACGCAGCCCTAGTATCGGCTGCAGCAGCTGCTGCGTTGACTGTGAGAGATCTCTGCTTCGGCCTTGGGTATAGAAAGGTAGAGAATGGTGTCCTTGAGATGTGGGTGAGCATGAATAAAGGTGTGATACTCTTTCTGAACTTGCATTCTTTTCAGTCTTTCAACTCATCTCCTGTTATTCTGCCTCCGCTTTTTTTTTTTTTTTTTGCTTCCATGCAACAGATTGCACACAGAGCATCTTTGCATGTTAAAGCTGCAGATGTTCCACTCACGAGTACGTTTTTGAATACCTGGCTCGGTGAAGTTCAGGAGGGAGCAGGAGTAGGGATCCTCTCTGTCCTCCTCTGGAATGGGACACCCATGTTCACCCACGATAAACTTCACCCCCACTCTGCAAAAAAAAATAAAAATAAGCACAAGTACTACTGCATTCTTCGTCTTATTTTTTTTATTTATTTTTGTGCAATATTAGGCTGCGAGATTTCTAAAGCTTGTCCGTCTAGCCACCCTGCGTTGCTATGGTTACTGGGGGTTGCTTAAAGGCCATCACACCTTATCTGCGCTCAGATCGCTGAATGAGAAGGAAATGGACAAAGGGGAAGAATGAAAGAGAAAGGGAGAGAGGAGGGGAGAACAATATGGGCCGCTGGTCAGGTAAAGATGAAAGGATTGATGGGGCAGTCAGTTATTTGCTGCCAGCTGCAGGCTGCGTGAATCTGGCTTTGGGAACAAAGACAAGAAAAAAAAAAAAAACAAGTGGTGAAGTTTGAGAGCCTCCACCCTACAGACCTGTGCTGGAAGTGGGGGTGATCTCGGAGGTAGCCCAGCCAGGTCTCTCTTATCGCTTGTCGCAGTTCATAATGGTGTCTCGCTGACAGCACTCCCACCAAAACTTCATGGAAAGGTAACGCTTCATCTGGGTCAGAAACAGAAAGCCATGCTGAAATATTTATTAAAATCAGCCCCCCAAAAAGCAGCCATTTCCTACCCGGTGGGGCTGAGGTGTTCAATGTGAGGAGCTGTGGTGAAATATGACCTCGAGTTGGTGACAATGATAAGACAAGCACAGATAATAAAAAAGAAATCACACTTTGATGCATGCTTAATGTTTGCTTCACATCCCAGCTCCTGACAGCCTCTGAGATCTACTTTGCACCGACTTACTGTGATGCATCTTTTAATTGACCTGGTGCAAATTGTCTTCGTGCATCAAAAGCTGATTAATCTATATTCCTGTGATAACAAAACGGCTTCACCCTCCAGCATACTCCTCTGATAATAAGCCACGTGAAGGCAGCTCAGTAGTTGCACTGTAACAAGGCAGAGAGATGCTCAGCTCCGCTTCAGTCTCTGTTTCCAGACGTGAGATTATCCCAGCAACGCCCAACACTACTCCGCTGTTACATCCACATTATTTCCCACTAAAACACACATGAACACACACACCGGAGCGCCAACACACAGCGGGCACAAACTACCTGTTCTCACACAAACTCACGGCCACAGCACACACACCGGGGCGGTGAAAGCAAAGTTAGCCTCCCGCTCGGGTGTTAATAACAACACAAAAAAGTTGCGAGGCTGTGAGGAGGTAAAGCCCGCGGTTGTGGCTGTAAAAAAAAAAAAAAAAAGTACCCGAGTGTGTGTTGTTGTCCGGCGGGGTGGAGGAGGGTCGTTGTGCCAACCACAAGTGCACCAGAACGGCGATAGCACAGGGCAGCAGAATGAGCGCTAGCCTCCGCATGGACGGAGCCCTTCACTCAGCCGGAGCAGCCTTCAGCTTTAGCGGCGCGGAGCCTCTTCCTGAGCCGCACGGAACTGCACGGTGTGAGCCGCTCCGTGTGTGCGCTTCATTTCAGCTCCGCAGCTCTCCGCCGGGCTCTCACCACTGCCTCATGTCTGCCTCCGCTGCTCGGAGAGACGGACCAATGGGAAGCGAGGAACCCTGCCGCGGCGTACTCTGGGAGATGGCGTTCTCTAGCCAGTGAGTTGTATTTTGAAGGTGCAATAAAATATCAGTAAAGATACAACTGACCTATAGATGCAATTATTATAATTAATTTATTTTATTTTATTATTTAAATATTTCTATTTATGTTATTTGTTTTATTGAAGTTAAATTGTTTTTTGTTGTTGTTTTTTTATTTTATTTTAACCATAAAAATAAACCTTAGATGCAGGTTTTTGGAGAAATTGGGGCATAAAATAAAACATAAAAATGTCAAGATAACAAAGCACCTATAGCAGATATACACACAATGAATAGATAGCAATAAAAATAACAAACTGTTATGATAATAATAATAATGTTCTGATTCATAAGAATCATTATCAACAGTATCTTTACCACATGTTTTCATTACATAACACAAACTGTACATATACTATGATATACAATTTAAAGAGGTTAGACAAAATAAGGAGAACCCTTTAAAATAAGATCTATTTCTAAGTTCTGCCATGTTCTGCATGATTTCTATCTGCCTCTTCCTGCTATAATGTTATATAACCTATTAAAAGAAAGCTTCTGGACTATATATTTTAGCATTTCTCACATCTCCATGAAAAATTGAGCAGCACTATTCAGTTTCAATTTCCACTCAAACTACTTAAAAGCATACAGAATGGTACGGTAAGCACAAAACATAGTTTATCGTATGTGCTTAGGGGTAAATTGAAACACTAAAACACTGATTACAGCCGCAAACAGTATTGCTGAGGTGAACCTTTCAACGTTTATCACATAAAGAAGTGTCAGGGTTCGTTTTGCTTCAGCCTACATTGTGAATTTCTAATGAAGTGAGAAAAAGTTTCTAAGCAGGCAAAGAAAATTAACATATGAATCATTTTATGCCTCTATAAATTAGGTGCCATGTTGTGGCTTTAAGATTAGGACATTACTATTAAACCTGTTACTCCGCGCTGCACATAAATCATTTAAATGGAATCTATTGTGCATGGAGAGGGGTGTTTGAAGAGGATTTCTTCTGACAATGAGAGCATCAGTGTTTCCTCTGAGGAAGAGTGAGCCATGCCACTAAGAGCCCCTGCTGCCATGCTTGTAAACATTTCAATTGTATTGATTTTAATGGAGTTCCAGTGTTGCATAAATGTTATTTTAAAGACTTCACCGCCCATTGTAGGGAAAATATAATAATGTAATGGGAAACACTGGCATGCAACAAACTGTGTGGCAAATGAGTAGAAATGAAAACGGCATGCTGTGACTGTAGATATCAGAAATTATTATGATTCTCAATGTATTTTGTGTACACTTTGGGGGCTCAATGCTCAATTTGGAAAATTGCTCTAGCACAGATTCCCAGTATTAGATAACCTACTGCTCTAGGGATAATTACTTTCCTGTGCATTATATAATTATTTTTAGAGCCATATTCATAAATGTACTCATCACAATGATTTGGTTGTCTCTCTGCAACACATTACTCATTTGAAAGGAAAAGGCTATTCATTTCATGCTCACTATTTCTTGAGGCAAAAACTTCTGCCCTATACTGCAGATATCTAGCCCTCCACTATCACAGTTTATTTATGTCCTCAACTCTGATTTAAACTTTTTTATTTATGTTCTATTTATACTATTCCTACCCATGTGTATGCATTTTCTTTTCTTTTTCTCTTTTAGCATGCAGCGTTCAAAACACTCTGCACTCACTGCACTTTTCCCTGGATCTATATACATTCTGTGGATTTCTTTTTATCTATCACACTCCCAGACTTATGCATACTACATAATATCAAGACCTACTTCTTGAATTTATAATTCTATTGGTACATAAAACTCTATTTTCTCCATTTTTTTCTATAGTACTTAAATTCTTCTCCTTTAAAAGGTATTTTCTGAACTGAGGGTCTGAAGAAAGAGGGTGTTGCATGTTTGACAGACTGCAAAGTCCTTTGGGCTAATTTATAATTGTGTCTTTTTCTGTGACCTCAATTAGTCACGACTAAATGCCAACAATTTAATTTAAAATTAGGAAAACAAACAACATCAGATATTTAGGGGCGGCTGTGGCTCGGAGGTAGAACGGGTCGTCCACTAATCAGAAGATCGGCGGTTCAGTCCCCTCCAGTCTGCATGTCGAAGTGTCCTTGGGCAAGATACTGAACCCCAAATTGCTCCTGAAGGCTGCGCCATCGGTGTGTATGAATGGTTAGCCCCAAAAAACTGATGAGCACTTGGCACCTTGCATGGCAGCCAATGCCATCAGTGTATGAATGTGTGTGAATGGGTGAATGAGATACGTACTGTAAAGTACTTTGAGTTATATACCCACCCACCCAAAAAAAAAAATCAGGTATCCACCAACATTGATCATATTCTGACTGAAATGGACTGAAGTCCTGTTTGATGCATGGAAGTTTATGACATCATGTTTTTCGAACTGAGGTCTGCCCAATTTAAACCGGTGAGAAGAGCAGAGAAAAAAAAGAAACACAAAATTGTGCCAACTTTACAGGATAATGCTGTGTTCATGTTGGACATCATTCACAGTAAGAAGCTGATTGAGAAAATATGTTTTCAGTAAGTGTTGAAGTAAATGTAGATAATAATCCACACCACAGCTGTGCCACAGATTAAAAAAAAAGATTTCATCTTGATCCTTTAGCATAAGGGATACCTGACTTGTCTTATCAATGCCATTCAATAAAAGGGTCCATGCTATTTTGTGCAATCTGTTTAGTTATATAACCTGAATGCGACTGTGTGTGATTATATGAAATCGCTAGGTTGATTTTCGTGGATGCGCCATGACTGATTAGGCCACAACAAGCAATTTTGCCTGATATGAGGCCTTAAAGTGCAGCGGAACAGTGTCTGAAAATGTAAAAAATAAGTAGTCAGTAAACCAAACTTGGTAGAAAGTGGTAATTTCAGGTGACACTGTAAATATATGCATTAATAGACACATGATACAGCTATAACAGGAAATATGAATGACTGATGCCCTGAATCATTAGGAGACACTTTTCATGCAACCTGTAGAGACAGCTGATGTATTCCTTTCTTCTCTTTCTTTTGAGGGGAGATTCAGTGTCTGAGGTTGTTTACAATGTAAAAGGGAATCTGGCTGAGGCTGAATTCAATCATAATCTTTAAAAAAAAAAAACTGCCACAACACACGAACAGTGCATCCAGATGGCCTGTGGTTCGGCTCAGCCACAGGAGGTCTCCACTACACATCAGAGTATCATGTTCCTCTGCAAGACCCAGAACGATTTGCAGTGGCCTTTCATGTTATCAGTGTGATCAGACGGACGTCAGAGAGAGACACGAAGCAGAAATATTGAAGACACAGCACATTTGGGTTGCCGTTTTCCTTTAATTCATTTGATCCATCAAAGGATTTACAAAGCCTGCTATTTAAATGCTATTTTTTTTTTTTTTTTTTTTTTTTTACCAAAACGATAATACCATTCATGAATACAGCTGCACATTGTTGACACATCCGGACTCCAATTATGTGCAGAGTAGCACCCAGAAAGTCAATGAAGAGGCAATATTTCATATCATAATAGTTCTCTCTGTTATAGATAGAAATAAATCCATGCAATATTCATCTCTAGCCGTTATATTTCTTGTTTCAGATTTGGCACCATCCTTAAGATGAGGTCAGTGAGCGCATCCTGAGGTCAGTCTCAGGTTTTTTAGAGAGGAAATAAAGACAATAATTAATCCTGACAACAATTTGAGTCCAATAGTTTGTGTTAGTGACAGTCCAGTATCAGTTTCATTCCTAATGCGATGGCTGTTCAAGTACCAGGAGGAAATTTCTTTGAATTTTACAGAAATGCAAAAAGCCTGAACCACCAAAGGGATCATATGATGTAAACCGACCCTTAATATTATTTTTAAAAAATACTCAGATAGTATCAATAATTGCATGATTTATAAATGTTTTTTTTTCTCCTAAGTATCATACAAGCTTAGTAGCACTACACGTCATGTAGCTGTCAGTGCTGTGCAACAAATATTCAATAATACTACTGATAATAACAATATTAATAACGATCATAACAATTCATCGTAAAAATTAGCAAATGCTATTCAACTACCATGTAAAGGAAATGTTTCGACAGTGTGCTTTTTCTTCCAAAAACAAACAAAACGGAAAAAAGGCTGTGCGACCACAGTGTGAAGATCACACTGCTCTCACAGATATTGGCACTGTAACATACTGTACACTCTAAAAGACTGACGGTCCCTCGGAAACAGAGGAGGCTGTCAAAAAGGAGCGGAGAAACATGCAGGCCTCTGGTTTGGCATTAATGTCAAAGGCCTTGCCATTCACTCTAGGACAGGCAAAAAGAATCAGGCTCAGGAAACATGCCCAGAAAACAAATGACGGTGTTAAGGAAATAAAAGCAAAAGATCTCCTGCAACTTGTAAAAATATTCCAGTCGGGGTGGCAGGATTAACTGATAGTGTCTCTGATTTGAAGTGGATGAAGTATATGGAGAGTAAATCAAACAGAGCAGCAAAGGTAGGATGCATTAGAGTGGGCCTGGGAGACGGTGGTAGATTCATAAATAATTTCTGACTTAAGGGTTGTTTGCACAGTGATAACCCTGAAGAACTCATTTCACTGTTGAAACATTAGCTCTGCACCTTTCAATAAACAGAGTCTATTTATTTATTTGCAGCAGAACTGATGTGCAGCCACCTTCTTCTTATTATGAGTGCAGTTTGCACAAACTGAAATAATTCACCATGAGATAAGGTTTCTGTTTCCGCGCTCTAATCTGAATCCGACTGTACTGCAGCACTAAAACGAGCGGGTTAATTGTTAGTGACTATGGAGGCAAATTGAAATAGAAACCACTACTGAGGGAAGTGTCGAATTTCAGTGGTACTTTCAGTAAGTGTTGCTACAAATAGTCAAACCTCTTCACTGAAAGCAATAGAAAACAAACCGAAATGATGTTCAAGATAATACAAAGATCAATGCTTTTTTACTCAGATAAAGGGAAGGGAAATAAATGTTTAAAATTCGTCGACACTGGGCAAATTTCTGTTTCCTGAGGCACGTTAAGATCTAGCACAATAAAAGAAAAAAGAAAAAAAAAAACATCTCTCATCTCATTAAGCACTGAGCAAGGCTGTTCTCTAATAACAAAGCAATAACAAACCTATTTAACAAGACATGATACGCTCACTGGGTTGCCAGTTTGGTAGCTGACTCCCCCAAAACCTTCAGCCACCAGGACAGAGCTGACCAACAACAGAGTGTCCACCTGGCAAAACTCAACTCAACGCCTATGGCCAGTAGCTTCAGGTGTGGTGAAGACAGAGAAGTCAGGCAACGCCATGCCTGCACCCGTACAGCTCTACCGGCAGGTCATCAGAGGATGGTGCAGAAGAACTTCTTCTCCCGGAAAGGGTTCTCGGAGGCGGGTACGGGCATGATGAGGGGGTCCTCGCGTATGTGGGCGTCGCAGTACGCCATCAGGTCGGCGGCTGCTTTGGATACCTGAAATATTGAGACAAAAGAAAAGAAACGCAGGTGATCAGGTGTTCCTTTGACTATTATATGATCAAAATTAAGCCTAATCACTCTCATCTCCAGCATATAATGCTTTGTTTTTCAGCTTCCTTGCCTTCATCAGGGCGGCGTCTGAGGTTGTTTCCGGTTTTCTGATATATAATTCATGACTTAAAAGTTCAAATCAGTCTGGGGACCTTTCATCCATCGCTCTCTCCTTTATTTTTCTGTTATCTCTCCCCTGTCGCCTTCTAATGAAGCCCTAAAATACCCCCAAAATACTTGCTAGATGCTGCAAGTAGATTTATGAGCTTGCACATTTTATGCAAATGAATCATCTGCTCTCTTCTCTTCCATATACCATAGAGAATAATTTGAATGTTAGTTTAAGATTAAGTGTTAAAGTCAAATATGGATAACCTTGAAAGAGAATAGAATTAACTGTTTTGTATTACACAAGATTAAGAGTCTACAGCCAGCAGCTCTACAGCTCTACATTTTTTAGCCACGTCACTGGCGAGGCTAAAAATGGAGATTCAACCTTTTTACCCATTCATGGGTTTAGATCATGGATGTATAAAGAGAACAGATCTGGGCCTGAATAAAATGATTTAATCGTGCGGCTCTTCTAGACTTTCAAAATGTTATTGGACCGAATGGATTCAATTCTGACGGTGAAACAAGTCATTTCATGGAGATTGTAACACCCCCAAAAATGTATTCCCTGTTTAACAGCCACGATGGACACCATTGCTGTCATCATGATGACAAATTGGGTTTAAAGCCCAGCAGTTTCAAAGAATTATTGTATTTTGAGAGGAGCAGTTTGAAAGTTGTATTCTTGAGTATGTCTCTTTATCCTTTTTTATAAAATAAAAGGATGACGGTGATGTTTCGTCCACTTCATGATGATTACTATGATGCTGTATGAGTCACATGATTGATTACAGACTTCTCTGGAGGGAAACTGGAACCAATCTCAGACACCACAACGAAGGCAAGATAAACATTTGTCGAAGCGAATAAAGCACTGAGTACTGGAGAAGATTTCATTTTGATAGACTTGCACTGAAGCTCGAGGTTCTGCAGTGTGTTCGTTTTCAGAGAAAATGTTTTTTGGAGATAAAGTTGCACCAGGTCCGAACTGTCCAAAATCTGAGCTGAGTGAATCTTGAACGTCTCCTTTTTCTTTAAAATTGCATATTGTCTGTGTGTTTTCAACCCGTCAGTGCCTGTGGCGACTGTACTGATGCCTGTTACCTCAGCCTGAGGCGATAGATAGAGACAGCTCATTGAGATGACTGACAGGTGTTAAGGCGGGACCTTGACCAGCTGAGGGGAAAGGAGGGTGGGGCTAACAACAGACTTTCTGCCTCAAGGCAAAAGGCATGTTGTATTTTTCAAAGTCAAACAGGGACAATAAATTTTACAGTAATCCAGACTGCATGTGAATGTGGGTTTCTACTCGGGAGGTGAGTGGGAGGTTACGGAAGGGAAGGCCGCAAATGGAGAGCAGAGGAGCAGCTGCATCAGGGGGACGGTGAGGGCTCAGGGATCTACGCAGAGAACAGAGCCATCTGATCTCCTCCCTGCCACTTCACCTCATCATCTCCACAGAATGCGACGCACAAAATCCATCATCATCCATCAGATGGTTATTACAGTATCATTTTTACAGTCTCACAGCATAAAATAATGTCTAAATGGTTGTTGATCAATATTGGGCGCTGACATTTCTGTATCTTAAAAGGAACAATGAGGCTGGTGTTATTTTTCTTATTTCTTACAAGTCAGCTCATTTCGTCTTCCCTACTCAACCCTATCATGGTGCAATAGATGTAAATCTCTAACAAATGGCTCCCCTTTTAAAAGAAGGCTAAGACAATTCCTAAAACAGCTGGTCACTGTAGTTTTTAATGAATGTTACTCAAACAGGA
This sequence comes from Protonibea diacanthus, assembly GCA_028641955.1. Classification (NCBI taxonomy): domain Eukaryota; kingdom Metazoa; phylum Chordata; class Actinopteri; family Sciaenidae; genus Protonibea; species Protonibea diacanthus. Next base: position 17,308,277 of record CM053989.1, read on the forward strand.
GATAATACTGAATTAGCTGGGGACGGTGGATTAGTACACATTTGGTCCAGTGTCACTGATGTGTTTTTATATAGTTGTTTGTCTTTTTCCCCAGACAACAGTGGAGGTAGAGAAGAATGTAATGAGATATTTTAAGCCTTGACTTCACAGGAAATACTATAAATAGAAACAATTCTTTTTTTTTTCTTATAGGATTTGATGATTTAAAAAACATCACATGCAGCCTCATCGTTTCACCTTTTAAAAAGATATACAGCTATTTAAGAATAAATTAAGAATAATACAGCCAATCAAAAGTTTTTCTTTCTTGTATCTTTGAAGCAAAATCCTTTAGTTGTACCTTTACCTCAGTGGTTCTCCACCTTGAGTTTGGGACTCCACCATGGAGTCAAATATGTGGGGTTTAAACATTACTGGGATAGTAAAGAAAAACATACAGTATATTTCTGTTACACAGAGGGTTTTTTTTCTTCTTTTTTGTGGTTTGGGAACCACTGAGATACATCATGCTCTATCTGTAAAAAGATGAAAAGTTTGCAGCCCGAGGTGCCCCAGTATAGCTCACCTGGTGGAGCTCGCACCTAATATACTAAAGCTGAGTCCTTACAGCAGCAGCCTGAGTTCTCTTCAAACCTCTGCCCTTTGCTGCATGTTATCTTTTGTTTCTTTTTCTACTTCCCTGTCTAGCTTTAGCTGTATCTATCTCATAAAGGAAATAGCCCCTCTCCCCCCAAAAAAGAGTCCACAGTACTGCAGCAAGACAGTGTTTTGAGCTAAATGCTAAAAAAGCTACATACTCAACATGACAATGCCAACATGCTTTGATAATAATTGTATAATTTCATGTACCATATTAGTTTGTTATGTTAGAATGCTGTTAATTTGCCAATATGCACTGATGTACAGCTGAGGTAGCAGGTTTTTGGACATAAACATGCCAAAACTAATGACACTAAAACACTTATTCAGATCTAGCTGGTCATAAGACTATTAAGGTCATACTCAGATGACTGTTATACTCAGTCAGAGAGTCGAAGAGAATCATATTAAAACGATCTGCTCGCTCAGAAGAAACACAGCATATTCTAAATGTTTAAGCTGCATATTAGTTTTAAATTTCTGCCTCTGTTTGACCTAATTCAGGCACTAATCAGAGCACACAAGCCTGCTCAGAGTGGCAACATTAACAAAGCGTTCTCTTGCAATGCAAGTAAACAGCTTAATTATTCGCATAATGAAAGTAAACGCAATAATTATATTATCATATAACTGCAGCCAGGGTTTCTGCAAAGAGCGAGGGCCCCACAGGACAAAAAGTGGTATTGCATAGTGTGTGTCATTAGGCCCAGACTGACTGTAATTACACTGCAGCCCCATGATGGAAGGAGAGTCCTTCTAATTAGCACAGATCACATTCCTTTGGCTGATTGAGCAATTAATGAGAACGTGGTGATCCCTCAATCAGCAGCACAGAGACTGCTCTTGTCACTGATACACACTATCTCTCATCAGATCCCTTAATTAAATTTAAGGGATCGCCAAACGTGGCCGACTGTCTGTTTTCTCCTTTTTTTATCTGTAATTTCTCTGCTTTCATTTGCCGCCGCCTTCTGCTTCAGTGGCTCTTTTTTAGAGCCATTAATACAGAATTACATGGATCTCCACATCTGATGTGCCAAGTAGTTACTAAAGCAGCTGCCTGCCAATCAATCATCCAACAACTGCTATAAAACACATAATACATAAATAATATGTGAAATCACGCTGCAACTAAAGCTGTTCGTGAGTTTTAGAGGAACACACCAACCCTATCATCTGAGGACTGCTTATATAAATACTTCAAATAATCTGTCTTAATCAGTACAAGTTTTTTTTTTTCCATCCTTAATGCACCCATTAAGTATTTCTTTGAATGTGAACAAATAGCTGATAATTTGCTGAGAAATGTGACATAAAAAGTAGTCGTGAACCCAGTGCCTCTTGCCAGACTTTTCAAATAACCAAACTTTACACACATTTTTTTAAAGGTTCGGAGTGTCAGATTTAGGGGGCTCTACTTACAGAATATGGCAGAAATGGAGTATAATGTGCATAACTATGTTTTCATTAGCGCATAATCACCTGAAAATAAGTCATTATCATGATGTTACCTTAGAATGAGTCTTTTATATCTCCAGGCACTGGATCCTCTTTGGCCATGTTGAAGCACCATCGTTCTACAGTAGCCTAGCTCCAGGGACTTTTTGTGTTTTGCTGTTACCATAGTTTCTCCACTTCATGCTTGGATTCAGCGATTAACCTGGTACATGGCACTAAATCCTACACACTGGTCCTTTAAGTTACAGAAGAATTATGATGAGAAGTTTTGCCCCCATAAAACTCACTGAATAAACTCAAACCTGCCTGATGTCTGTTTGTCCACCTGTACAAAAACACCCTGCTTACAAACAAGATGCTAAAAGCTTTTCACATAAGAGCAAAGGCGCACCAAACTGCAGCCAAATGAGACAGCAGGAGTCAATTATCCGGACGGCCTACATTTTTTTGTCAGACCCACTATGGAGCTGAGTGAAAGCCTCTCGGATATAGATCAGATGTGACATTTAAGATTCATTTACATTCACCCCTTTTTCCATTAAAAGCTAAGGTGACAATAAAACTGACAGGTCAAATCTTTTCAGACACTGTGTGATCTAAATACTTCTCAGCTCATTTAATGTAACAACTTTACATCATTTTACACGTTTCGTTTATCTTGGGGATCATTTGGGGGCTGGCAGCGGGTTATTAAGCATGTTTTCATTTAAAGTGATTACAATACCAATGAGACTAAACCACAACAACTTAGTTATGCTTGTTGCTACTGACCCATACCGTGACCTTTTTGGATTTTCTGTTTCTATCGTCTGTTTTATTCTGTTTACGACAACTCGCCGCGAAACAGAGACAACAAGGGTGAATGTCAGTTCAATATTAAACATCATCCTCTGCACACAGCTGAACACACAGCGGCTTCAAGAGTCATAATTAGATTTACAATTTAATGGCAATATTGATATGTTTTGCTCTCACTTTGTGTCGATAGGAAAGGGCATGTAATATGTTCTATTTTTAATAATTGTTGGGTCAGAACCGTCCCACCAAAGGGACCAATCTGGAGGCAAAGCGTGCAGAGAGGTCATTCATTTAAAATTTGAATTTGCACCGCTAATCCTGATTTGTCCACTGGACAAAGAAATGAACAAAACATTAAAAAAGCATAACAACTATTAAATTCTAAAATATGCTGCATGTGATGAAATGTCTTCTACTTTTGTAGATCCACAGTGATATATACATTTAATATATTATTTTTTTGGCCTTCTTGGATAGACAGCTGAAGAGTGTCAGGAAATGTGGGGAGAGAGATGGGAAATGACATGCGGGAAAAGGCCGCACAGGTCGGGATGAGCTAAACACCACCCTTATATATACATTTAAATGATGACAGCAGACTGAACTTATCTCAGGCTGTTCTTCACTGTTTTTGTAAATTGGCTGTTCATTAAATGTTTTCATAACGCACTTTTTTACACTGAAAGAGAGGGAACAATTTGGAGGTTATTTATAGGTTATTATGCAATGATTTTACTGCTCCGGTCCACTTGAGCTCACATTGGCTGCGTGAACTACAATGAGTTTGAATGAGTTTGAATGGGTGACGACCTGTATCACTGTGGTTCTTCATGAAGATCTTTGAACGCTATTATGGCAAACTGGTTGTGACATGTACTATATGTGTGACTGGAGTTTTTACTTCGATGGACTTGAATAGAAGCTCACATTGAACTTGGAAATGGCTTCAAACTCAAAACAAATTGGTTTGGTATGGTTAAATCTGTGCAGAAGCTGAATGGGTTTTATCTTGACATTAGCGGTCAATTAAAAAATGACTTTTTGATTGACACGATGCCAAACCGAACTCATAAAAATATGCAAATATCAGAAAAACTGATTTAAAGTTCTGTCAAAAAGTCAACTTGTAGGTTAAATCAGAGGTCACCATGATACATCTTCTGAACCCTCATAACAAGTTGGGGATAATCACTTTGTTTTTTAAGAAGAGGAGGTTTTCTTGTAAGCAGCCTTTGTTGTGCTGAGTAGGGATGATGGTGTATGGCAGGCTTCCAGGCCCGGCTATAATGCTGAGCGAACAGCCTCGGGGCTGTGGGGCAATCATTCCCTAAGCACATGAGGAGCATACCGAATGAGATGATGACACGGCCTTTTAAGTCGCACAAGAATTCGTTCATGAATGCTGTTGAGGAGAGCGGCGTCCTCACGCCACAGAAACATATTAATGTAAAACTTTGGGGTGAAAGCATCATTCAGTAAAAAAAACAACAACTAGACATGGATCAACGTAACGAATGAAAGTTATGCAGAAATCTCTATTTACAAAAACAATATCATGGCGTTTTAAGGCATGGTGACTGAACTCAACCATAAAGAGCATAAAAAAGTCAATATTTAACCAGGTGTTGTTTGATGAGGACACATACTCTTTATGAAGCCTGAATTGCTGCACGATAAAAGTCTGGTGGAGCTGCAGGAGGTTATGGATGTCATGAACATGATTATATAGAACAAGAGAACATGGGCTAATTTAAATCTTCACTTTTTCTTTGCTGCGACCGGGAACCAGAGACCTTAAGCTCACAAGCTGCACACTTGCCAAAATCAAACACTGGCAATGTAAGATGAGAAAGTGCTAACCCAAGGACAATCCCTGTGGACACACTATAAAAAGATAACCTGCAGTGGTAGAAAAGTAATGTCAGGAGTGGTCAACAATCACCGCAGCCCACAGTCACCATATTGGCGCTTCTTGCTGTGCAAATGAGATACACTCTGACAGAGAGGTGGTGACGCCGGCGTTTTCAAGGTGAACCGACACTTCATGTGATGCCTGTCAGAAGAAGTTGCACTGAACTTGTTCTCATCTCATCTGCATCTTAACAAAATAAATTACGGCACGTTATGAATGTTTATATGAAAAAAAGTTCCATAGACTGATAAACTGTTGGCTGATAAACTGCCTCAGCTGATGTCACTGGTCTGAAGCCTACAAGACTGAAAATGAAAGAAAAATCTGCAGGTGTTGGGGGAGTTGGACAGAAGTGATCTTATCAGACCTCTGTTGGTACCAGGTTTTTGACCCACCGACAACTTCTGTGACTGTGAAGTGAAGCCTATACGGTAGATCCAAAAACTGCAGTTCCTTGAACGTCCACTTGAGACTGGCTACAAAAAACAGTTTTGGTCTCTATAGATAATTTCCCCGTTCATGATAACTGTACTGAGGCTGAATTTATATATAACATATCTGTTCAGATTATTTTAGGCTTAAAAGCTTAGTTATGTATAATTAACAGTGTGGCCACTTTGATACGGAGCTTGTTTGAGTACCCAGGCATCATTCAGCCCACCTTAGACACATTGATGATCCATGTTTTTTTTTTTTTATCTGCCCGAGGTATCAGGGGCAGGACCGCCAAAATAGCGACACCCATAGCCGCCACACTGAGCTTCACAACGGCTCTTCAGAAACCTGAGTGATGTCATGGAGACAACGCCCATATTTATACTGCTATGCATAACATACATGAAACTGTCTGCAGCTGAGTTGCATTATGGGTAATATCAGTGTCAGGTTTTGACATAGAAGAAGACTGTATTAACTTTTGTTAAACCTTTTGTTAACCTTTTTAAAATGTCCATGATGAGCTCATGAAATCTCTGGTGTACTCTTTGAAGGAGTCACGAAGCACAGATAGAAAACGATGCCGATGATGTACTGCTACTGTATCTACTCTATATATGCTAACATTCATAATGATACAGAATGTCTGCCGAGTGTAAAGGAGCCATACAACATTTTGTGTATTTACTTTCTGGTGAAGAGATGAACAATACCACACTTAGGCATGGCATGCTAGCATAGGTTAGCTTAGCATAAAAACTGTGAACAAACAGCCAGCCTGGCTGAGTATAAAGGTAAAGCATTAAGCTTCCTGAACCTTTAAAGTTCACTAATCAACGCTGTTATATTTTGTCTGTTTACACAGTTTTTGTCTGACCTTTCATGGGCTTGTGTGCCAGATTATTTCTTTCAACACAAACCAGATATAACGAGATATAACGTGCTAATCAGTGAGCTTTAGAGGTGATGGCAGGCAGAATTTGTTACCTTTGGTTGGCAATTTTCTGTATTTTTACCACAAACTGAATGAAATGACCAAAAATACAACTATAACAATGTGTCAGTCTGGGTCACCTCTCTGTCACTCTCAGTCCAACGAAGAAATAAGTCTTAAAAAACACTAGACTATTTTTTTTTTAATCAAATGTTACTCTGGCAGGACTAATGAGTCTATTAAGAGGGGACTCATTTCAGCAGCGGATTAATACACATTAGGTGCACTGGTGAGTATTTTCAGCAGCAGGACTATGTGGTGAAATGTGAATCAAACTAAACGTGTGTTGACTGTGATAAAGGATCATGTCAATCATCACTGGTGTGGCTGATTTGTGTTTTTTTTTTTGAGTTTTTAAGCCAAATACATGATTACTTTCATTTAATTGTGCACAGCCGTTACATGATGACAGACAAGTATGATAATGTTGCCAATTCCAAGCAAGAAACTACGTCTTTCTCTTTGTTCAGACGTTAAAGAATAAAAATGAAGGTTGTCACTCATCAAGAGACGAACACACAATGTGTCAAAATCAGTGGAGTTTAGATACACAAAGATGTTTACCCAGTTTCACATGCAGGTAACATTCGTACACAGACCTGTTTTACTGATTAGTCAGTGTAAATATTGAACACTTTGTAAATGTATATTTTTTCTCTGAATCAATAAGAAATCTTGGTGTAGCACAAAAGTAGCACATACACAAAGTTTCCAACAATTTTGTTCATGCCTGACAGAGACGCTGTATGTTTGATAAAATAGAAACACAGGTACCTTTATCCTATCCATGCAGGCCTCCATCTTCAGCTGCTCCACAGCTTTCCTGGCTTGGGAGATGCTGGCTGTGCTGTTGTTGGCAATACCGTCCTTCATGGTGCTCCTGTGACGACGAACACGGGCACAAAGGGTGGACACATAGAGTCAATGAACATCACATTAAATCCACAAAGCAGCATCCCCCCTGGCGATGTCTTTGCCCCCCCCCCCCACGCCACACCCCCACCCTCCATCCTCACAGCCATTCTCTACTACAACCTTTTTATATGTAAAGGACCCATTTTGTCTGAGGGAATCTGTTTTGCAGCAGCTTCATTTTATCTGAAGAAAGAGTTTAAAAAGGGCAGCAGCTGGACAGCGGGTTGTCATTTTTCAGTCAGTGCTCATGCATGATTACAACAGGCTGGGGAGCATTAAAACACACACCTCTTTGGAGCTGCATGCTTCACCACAAGTGCTTTGCTCATGGGCCCTTGCCTTGAATCATCACTTCCTGGGATTTATCATGGAAATCAAACCTGCAACTTTCCCTCACCTGCTCGTGAACCAACACATCTGTGTCTGTGCTCTTCACCTTCATCTTCTCAACTTTCCCCACCAATGTGCATCAATGCAGCTGCACTGGATTCAATGTGCTCCATCACGGCCAGCCCTCCTGTGCATCTATCTATATAATGATTAAATCTTGCTCTCATTTCAGGCCTCTTGACCCCCCTCACTCCCTCTGAAATGTCCCAGTTTGGCAGCCAGAGCACACAGCAGAGGAAAAGAGAGGGATGACACCTGACCACAGATGTGTTTTATAATCATGTGCATGAGAATCGCTGAGGTGGGGTGCTGTTGAATCAAATCACACTCACTGTGGCTTTCTCTTTCTTTCTTTCTTTCTTTCTTTCTTTCTTTCTTTCTTTCTTTCCCTTTGCATCGATTTGTTTATTTATTTCCTTCCCATCGCATCAAGCTGAATTGAACTGTATTTAAAACGGACGTTGGGAATCAGATGTTTTGCAAAGGGGGAGATGCAGACGGTGAATTCATTTTTCCAATCCCACCCTTCATGCCTCTAAAGCCAATTTATAGCTTCTAATCACACCCTCGCAGGAAGCTATCAGGCCTTTTTCAATTTAGGTTTCCCCTCGATTCGTCCATCCTGAGGCTCACACGGCTCTACGTGGGGCTGTAAATGTGTCCACGGCGTTTTATCCGAATGTAACGACGCTAATTGTTGATGCAGATCTGTCAAACACGGGCGACTCTTATTTCTAAAGGGGATTAAATTGTGGACACACACACACACACACACACACACACACACACCGTGCGAGCTGCGGCCCTGATTAGAGCAGAAAAACAGCAAAGCACACAGACACACACACACACACATACATCAGGAGAAAAACAAATGCATGAAAGGTGAAAAATGTTGATGCTTCGCTGCATTGCTCGGCTATGAGCAGATTAATGTAAGCTACAGCCGCCGACCTACCTGAAATGTGCCAATGGTTTTCCAATTTGGAGAATTCCGGGTTGACTCCACCCAACACACACACACACACACGCGCGCGCGCGTAAAAAAAAAAGAAGAGAGGATCTGTCAAATATCAAATGATACGAGGAAATCCCAGCCTCGTTTCGGTCTGGACTGAACCCGAGGAGGTAAATCCTGGCGTTTTAATTTCGCCTCAGCAGCTCGCTGAGTGTGAGTCGTGCGTATTCCGTGTAGGATGATGAGATCCAAGCGGTGAGGTCTTGGTGAGCACCACCACGGCTGGACTTGGAGAGATGTTACGCATGCAGCAGGGGGGGAAACCTCTGTATGACGATCAGATACAGGCTGTGGGGCAGGGAGCACTCGATCAGTGGACCAGGAGCTGCAGCAAGCAACAAGCCAGGATGTTTTCCTACTGTACGAGCTGGCCCTAAACGCACCGAGGCAGCACTGTTAGTCAAATTAGCATCTGCTGATTTTTTTTTTTTTTTTTTTTTTTGTTATTATTATTATTTTATTACTGAAGAAGGCACCTGAGATCTGCAGGCTTCCTCATTTCATTTTTACATCAGCTTTGACATCACCGCCCCCCTCATAGTAAATGATGAAATGATGAAATGATGGGCCTCGTCCATCCCAACACCGCATTTTGGGGTAATTTGCATCTAAATGAAAAAATAAAATCGATTCCACCTATTTTAATCATAATCAATATATATCTATCTATGTATCTATCTATATCTATATATATTCGGTCCATGCTCCTTATCTAATACTGTGATCTGAGCATCACCAGCTTGGTTTATTCTTGCCCCTAAACGCACCTCCACACTCAAGTAAGAAATGGACACAAACGACAAGATGTAGTAATATTTCTTCAAATATTTATATATATTTATAATATACTCATCACTTTTGTCCATACATACACACACTCACATATATACAAACAAATAAACATAAAACATGACCTTTCAGAACCTCAGTCCATGATGCCAAACTACAAAACCAGCCCAGAGAGATCAATCAAATGACACAATTTTAGCGACCTAAGACAAAGATCTTTTAAATTATGCATAGCTTAAGTTATCAACAGAAAAAAAAAATAGTTCCATCTGTGACAGAAAGCACAAAAAAAGGAAGAGGGAAAACAAAACATTCATACAATCTCACATGTGGATGTTTAAGAGAAAACGAAAGGTTGTAGTTCTCATAGGCAAAAAAAAAAAAATGTATAATGTGCACATGCAGGCATGAAAACACAGTAAACAAACACAGTAACGTCATGTCTTGTACGGGCTTGGTGTTGGGCACAACAAGGATCCAGGTGGGCTGAGAACAACAACAAAAAAAAAACATAACAACACAAAAGGAATGACATCATGATATAAGAAGAAATATTCCCTTTCTTGTAAACAAATGTAGGACATCATTTCTTCATCACAGAAGGCTCGCTGCAGTTACCACAAAGGCAAAACAACTTTTTTTTTTCACAGCTGTGTTAAAACAATCTCCTGGTTTCTTCCCATATGAAATGTGACAACAAATGACATATTGCATGTCTGATATTGCTTTCTTGGATTGGGTTTATTAGTGGAATTATAGCAAAGCTCAGTTCATGTTAAGACCACAGATCATTGGCTCTCTTTGAATGAAACGGTAGCTGATTAAAAAGTGCTATCGGACTATCATTTCACACATAATAAACAGACAAAGTGCTGTGAGTTAAGTGGGAATGTAAAGGAAACTGCTGGTCAGACTGATCAGTGTGGTGTAAGACTCTAAAAGAAGCTGTAAACCTCATCAGTGCAGGAAACGTTAACTGCTCTAACCTCAGTCTGCGGGACATGATGCTCTCCACCACACCCTCCCACCTATTACATCCTGTTTGTAATGCTGCACAGGTACTTAAGCATGACTCGTAGATCAGCGAAGACAAGGGCATCTTCAGAAGCTTCCTCTTCGCTTCTTCTCCAGCATCTCATGCTCTTTGTAAATTTCTTTCTCAGAATTTCAGCAAGCTAGGCGAAGTACTGAAAAGCTTTTAGTGCATTTCAGTGTAGAGAGTAAAACACGAGAGAAGGAAAGAAGGGACGATGAGCCTCCACGGTGTTTCTAATAAATAAATGAATATCAACATTTCTCAAAGCAAAGGGACAGTTTCAACTGAGGCAGGCCTTAATAAAGTATCATGAGAGTAAATGTCACATTCACATACGCACAGTCAAGGTCAGTGTCATTCTAGCATGCAAAGGTAGGACAGAACAACAGGCAACACAAGGAACAATTCATCCCCCCTGTCCCTCCGCTGGGCTCAGATACAAAGTGATGCAGGGCTGTGACACTAGTGTTCAGATTTGAGTGGAGCAGACAGCCCAGCAGAGCGGCGTCTCACTCCCACAGAGTGGGACGTCTCCCGGTGACAGACGCGAGGAGGAGTTCCCCTCCCTCCTAGCTAGCTGCAGCGTCAGCATGACATGCTCGCCGAGCTCCGGCTGCAATCTGTCAGACGGCGCGCTGCGGGAGGGCCGAGCACAGCGCCGAGATGAGAGACGGGGGTCTTCACACTTCGGGTCTGGCTTTGGCCAGACGATAGCAGCTTACCAGGAAACGGGAAAAAAAAAAAAAACAACCTCAGGCAGAGAATCTTTGCACAACGAAAAACTCAACGGCGAGAAACAAAACAATAAGACTCAACAAACCAAACACTCTCAGAAATACATTTTGTATAAAGTGTCTGCTGCTGCCTCAGCCAAATATTCATCCCCAACATTCCACCTCTGTATGTTTATAAATATATATTTATATACATATAATACTATTTTCAGAATTTCTTGATGCTGGGAGTGGCTGTGGTAGAGTTTGCTCAGCTGGGGATGGCTTTAGTTAAAAGTCAGGGAGGTTGAGGCCATGCTGACATGTCCTCCTCCCTGTCAGTGCAGGGAAGAAGGAGGAAGAGGAAGAGGAGAGAGGGTGGAGTTGGGGCTCCTCTTGCTGAGAACTGGACAGTAGTAAACGTCAGACACGCTGTCAGCCTGCGGCATAGCTGCTCAGGAAGGAGTAGAACATGGGCAGCTTCATGCGCTGCTGGTCCCGCCGACACCACGCCATCACCGTACCCTCGCTGTTGGCTGTGTAGAGGTGGTGGCCGTCACATGAGTACGTCAGGCTGAGGCACACAGGAGAGGACATTATCATCAGAACTCCACATTATATATGAGAAAGAGTAGGACTGGTTGTAGGACTGCTGAGATACCTGATGATTGGTTTGCTTGACTTGGAAAAGGTGATCTCTCTCACTGGTTTTAAATCCCACGTGCTCCACAACCTGAAAATATTTCAGATGTCAGTTTACACTTCACACATCAGTGTCTTGAGATGCATAAATGTAAAAAAAAAAAAAAAAAAAGAACAAAGAAAAGCTTTAACGCTTACCTGACAACACCGTTCTCCAGCCCTCCGGCGATGACGTTGACAGACACGCCCTCCGGCTGGTTGGAGAAGGCCACAGAGCAGATGATCTCTCTGCAGTGGACGTGGCCGATTAGATCACCGTTCACCGTCCACAGGCGCAGGTCGCTGCCTCCGCCCACTTGGATACAAAGAATCATGTGTCATAAAACAAACCCAAAACACAAAAGTCTGAGAGGAGACAGAGCAAAGCGGTCTTCACCTGAGTCACACACTGTCGCGATGTCACCTGTTGTCTCGCTGGCAGACACCGCGGTCACCGGGCTTTTGTGGCCTGTGAGGCTTTGCACGTAACAGAGCCTGAAGAGACACAGAGCAGCTGAGAGGCCACGCAAATGCTGCATGCTGAGCTTCCACTTTAGATTTCTCATCACACACAAAAAGACGTAGAAGATATAACGCCCACACACTGACCTGTTGAGGTCCCAGAGGATACAGGTGCCATCTTTGCTGACACTGATGAGGATGCTGTAGGGTTTGCAGACAAACAAGCTGGTGACTTCCCCCGTGTGTCCGTACAGGTGAACCTGAGATTCCACCTCCATCTCTGACGGCTATGGAAAGACGTTTTCCAAATGCGGGCACATAATTAGAGACAACATACAGGTCTGAATAGTTGCGTGTGACTCATTGCCATTTCCTAACCTCTCCAATAATCAATCTCCAACAGGATTTTTTTTAGAACAGCACAAATCAATTGCTACTGAAACACCCTTCAGAGACACACAGAAAACAGGAAATCTAGATGCCTATTGGTGGGGACCGTTGAAAGTCTGAAAGCCTCTCTGATGACTGAACTCCCAGACCTCTAATCCCACTTGTAGGCTCGGTAGAAATGTGTTTCAAGGGCAACTGTGATGTGACTAATGAAGCTGAGCGTTGGAGCACGTTGAGGCGGTCTAAAGAGGGGTAGAGGAGGAGAAGGGGGGAGGGGTAATGGGAGGTGGGTGGATTGGGTGTTGATGTGGAGGCGGAAGGTTAGAGGGGGGACGTCGCCATGGAAACCCACCGTGGTGCTGGTGAAGCGGTTGCTGTAGGCGGTGATGACTCCACACTTGCTGCCTGTAAATAGCTGGCAGCCATCGGGCACCCAGGCACAGCTGGTCACCTGGAGGAGAGCGAGATGGACGGTTGGACGCAGGAAAGCGAGAAAGCTGGTGGCTCATTGGTCGATCCCTCAGTGTACGGCGGTGTAACACTGAAGGGAGAGCAGTAACACCTTGCACTGAGAGAGAGTTAACTTGCGCTTACCTGGTGAAGTTGCGAGCACTGAATGAAGTTGATAGGTGGTTCGCTCTGCTTGCTCTTCAGCCTCAATATGTTGTCCGCGTAGCCCCAGCTCAAGATGGCCGACCACTGGATGTCTGTGCTGTGCATGCTGCGGACACCTACAGAGCAGAGAGAATAAAGTTAATGGAGTCAGCAGGACATTGTGCAAAACATTCAGTACATCCTGGCTGATTTGTGTCTGACTGGTGGGCTTCCTACCCTGCTCTTTGCTGTAAATCATCATGAGGCAGAACTTGCGAGACAGCCCGCAAATGGCTCGTGTTGGCAGAGCCAGCAGGGATCCGAACCTCTCCCCGTGTGGCTGACTGAAACACACCACTGGGTCCGGAGCGGACGGCGAGCCCACATACTCGCCCCACTTCAGACCTTTGATCCATGGTAGTGGGCTCTGTGGGGGAGGAAGAGGAAATTGCCAGGTGAGAAGCAGATCATTTCATGGACGATGTATTAATTCATGTTTTCCTCAGCGCACAGCAAGCAGTCAGAGTCACTACTGTCACAGAGAAGATTACCGGGCAGACTATTTCCTTGGCTTGTTCTCGGGTTTCTCTGAAGGCAAGCTGAACAAGGAGACCCATGGCTGCCGGCAGCTCTCCCTCCATCAAGAGCTTGGGGCCGGCCCTGCTGATATGAGTGCCGTTGAAGAGCTGCCTGGGCGTCTGCCCGTACGTCTTGATCATTGTCTCCAGGGCCCGTCGCTGCACCGGGTCTTCTACAGCCGAAACGTCCATGCCAAAATAAGTCTGCGAAAAATGATATGAAAACTTACGTAAGCAACAACTGATATCTTTTCTGATCATTTCTAGCAAACTTGATGAAACATGCAGTTGCTTACAGCTGGGTGGAAGACATTGATGGCCTGGACAGCAGCTTTTCCTTTCTGCTTCAGCCCAAACACTAAGTCAATCCACTGACACAGTGTCTGGGAGACCTGGTCCGACTCCAGCGCTTGACGGTGGATCAGGATGAAGAGACGTGGGTCGTTGCGGGCCCAGGGCGGTAAATTCACATGATTCACCCTCTCACCGTTTTGCCGAACCCCAAAATCAAAACCTGTGAAGGCAAAAAAAAGATTCTCTTAATTTAGGAGAAGATATGAAAAAGAGATGCCTGTATAAAAGAAGTGAAATAAAGTGTAAAGATTAAACATATAAAATGTCATGGAAAATGATTATTACCTTCTCTGTTGACCAGGAATTCTGGGAGGTAGAAGAACTCTGGGATGAGCTCTTTCACATCAGTCATGGACTCGTAGGAGGACAGGCGCCACGTGGTGTTCATGGAGTGGAACGTCCGGTCCGGTATATCAAAGCTTTGGTCTGAAAAAGGCCAAAGACAATCTAATTACATATTCGACTCACTGATTGAAAAGATCCCCTTTCATGACCTTAGACACCACGCCTGCTGAATACATTTACCATCACATAAAAAGATGGCTCGGAGGATCAGAGGAGAGAGAGAGATGGACTGAATGAAAAAAGAATTAACAAGAAAGGGAGAAACAGAAAAGAAGAGTGGGAGCACGAGCAGAAAAGTAGAGAGTTGATGTAACCTTTTACAGCTAATACATGTGATGCAACATGTCAACGTGCTGCTCGGTTAGATCTGAGATCGGGACGTTACAGCATTTGCTAAAAGCTTCTGCATCAACCGAGATGCAGCGGTCAATGAAATGCAGACAGGTGGCCATCTGCTGCTAAAAGCTTTTTGGAGATGTATGATAATTACGTGCTGTTTAAGAGTCCCGGCTGTCAATCAGTTAACATTTACAGTACTTGTTGAGACTATAGATACTGTAAAAAGATAGCACAGCAGGAGTTCATGCATGACTCACCCTGGTAGGCGAGGAACATCTTGGTGAAAGGAGGCATTCGGACGAGGAAGTGCAGCACGGTGCCGCTGTTGGAGTAATGTGAGCCGTAGTGGTAAGGCTGGACGGGAGGCATGGGGTCGTCCTCGCGAATACCCTTCTTGTACTCCTCCTCGAGGTACTGCACAAAAAACACACACACACATTATGAACGTGTATTCTTACCAGAACATCCAGCACAATCAAGAGTCAAGAAACATGTAAAAGAGGCCTTACCCTGTAATTATCCACGTAGCGATCCTCTTTCTCTTTTGACTGCACTGCGATGGGTTTGCTTAAATTCCTGTGTAACAACAGAATGTAAGCAAAAGGACAGATGGAAACTTATTATAAATGTTTCCCGTGTCTCAAGTTTCGACATCAGAGAGGGCTTATTTATCATCAGGTTTATCAAATAATAAATAAATAAATGCTGTCTCGATCTGAAATTATAGTGTGGCACAGCCCTGACATAAACAAGAAGAGCACTTATTAAGAGGAGCAGCATACTTATTTTAAATACTAAGAGTCTCATGCATCAATGGCAGAGGAGGTAGCTGCACAAATCCCCTAGTAAATGCCTAAAACTAATCTTCATTACATTACATCATGTCATATCCCTTTCCCGCATAGTACATGATATAACGCAACATAAAATGTCTTTCCAAGCATATTAACAGAGCTGCCCTCTAGCACTGACCTGTAGATGTTCGGCTCCTGCAGGTCGAGCGTCTCACTGGTGTAATCTCGCAGGATAAAGGGGAACACCGGGTACTGCATGAGGTCGTTGAAGGAGCGTCCTGCGTGCTTGTTGAGATGCGTGAGGTACTCGAAGTTGGAGATCTGTCCCGAGCCCCACAGCTGCGTGAGCGCCGTGATGTTTCCGTGCTCCAGCAGGTTTGGCAGATCAGAGGTCAGGATGTTGTGGTAGACGTCGTCACGGAACTAGAGCAAGCGCGGAGAGAACTGTGAGATGTTTTTCCATCTCTAGTGCCTGGCTTGAAGTAGAACATGGAAAAACTACTAACTCACGAATGAGTGACACAGTTCGATGAATAAAACCTGCTGCGTCTCTTTCCTGAACCACTGAAAAAAAAGAGCCTGGTGCCTCAAGGGAACTGCTGATCCACATTAAATGACTCAATTAGTCTTGAGGTTTAGTTTCATTCATGGAAATCTAGAGCTTTTCCACCAAATCAAGCCTGAGATCCTGGGAGAATACAAAGATACAAAAAGATACTGAATGATGCTTTTAAATATTCAATTAATAAGCTCAAAGGATGATGCCAGTTTTAATAAATACTCATCATCCTTCAACAATCAATCAGGCACCATGGTGGTTAGCCAACCAAAACCACTAATGTTCCTGTCTTTGTGTTGCTACCCTCACACCTGTCACACACTGTCTGGCTGTCAATAAAGGCACAAAATGCGCCAAAATATACTTAAAAGCGAGTCCACAGTCAAGCTAGAAGCTCAGTGAGGCTGTGTTTTACTTTGGGACATGCAGAGCTTTGAGCTAAATGCTACTGTCAGCATGCTATCATGCTGCTGTTAAGGAGGTATATTTTTAACCATGTTCATCATCTTTGTTTAGCATGTTAGCATGCTAACATTTGCCACGTGTACAGGACAGGACAGATTTCTGTGAATCTACAGACAATCCAAGGACAACAGATTATCTGTTTGGCTTCCACGTGTTCTGTACTTCCTGTGATTTGTCTGCATTTAAAATATCTGCTGTAAAATATTTAATGTAACATATTTTCAGAATTTCACTCATAGTAGAAACAACAGTGTTTTTGCCCTGTATCTTATTATCATGACTGATCACTGTGATTGATTCTTGGCACAGAATACTACAGAGCTCTGCAGGAATCAGGGATAGAATACAAAAAAGGTAATTCAACAATTAACTCTCTTTGCAAATGTGTTTTTTTCAAGCTGCATGAGTTTGTCTATTCAAACATCGTTTTCATTAAGTGTCAGCAGAGCCTTTCATCTTGCCATTTCTGTCACAGTCCATTCTGTCTGGCCATGTTTTTATATTGAAATGAAACATGGTCTGAATGCTTATCTTGTGATCTACTGGGTAGTCTAGTTGTGGATGGTAAGCAAACTACAACATTTACATGACATCGCACATGAATGTCATTCATGTCAGCATTCATTTCCAGGCACCACATGGCTTCCTTTAGTTTTATTTCGTGTGACTTGTGTTTTTGCTTCACCTTGGTGTTGTCAAAGGCTAACAGCAGGGTCCTGCCATTTGTGAGGAATATCTCCACAGCATTGTCTCTTAGCTGCCACCAACGTTTGTGCACCTCCTTGATCTCCTCGTATGTCCAGGAGAAAGAAGGAGCCTCTGTCTCCCCATGAAGGCTCTGGCCAAACACATAAACACATAATGTTGAGTAACCAGGTCGAATCACATAACCCTGTGACATCCTTCTAGCAGAAAATAATCCTGAACAGTCCTCTGGCTTTACCTGGTTGTCATGAGCATCAGCGGCGTTGTCCTCCACAAAGTACATCCCAGACTTTCCTGTGAGACAGCACAGGGAGAGTGAACAAATAAATGCTTCCCCTACTGAATAACTAACAAACACTTATTCTCTTGTGCCTCAGAGAGAGCACATTACTCTCTGTTCCTTGTGACCGGCTGACTCTATTATGCATGGAGCAGCTATGAGAGATGGACAGTGTCTTACCCAGGAGTAGCTCCCCTGCTGTCTCTCTGGAGGGTGCGACGCTGATGCACCGTCTGGTGAACCTGAAGACAAAAAGACATTTCTCATACAAGAAATAACCACCTGAATAAAGTACAAGTTGATGAGACATTTATGTGCCTTCTTCAGAACCTCCAGGCTGCCTGAGAGGGATATGATGTTTACTAAAGGCTTACAGGCAGGCAGAGAGACAGGTGAGAGAGGTAGGAAATTATACCTGATGGGCTCGCTGGTGGCTTTGTCTTTCACAGTGGAGGAGAAGGAGGAGTGGGTCTTATCCTCAAACAAGAAGGACAATGCTGCTTTCACTGTTTCTAAACAAAACATGGAGGTCAGATTAAGGACACCAAAACAAACACGCACAGAATTTGTGAAGTGAAAGGCTTTCTTCACCTTCAGACTTGCGTCTGTCTTTCAGCAGGTATTTGTTAGGAATGGTGAGGTAGCATCTCTGGAGCCGCCGCCGCTCCCGGTTCGGCCCTTCGGTGGGGTCCAGCTGCCAGGAAGTTGGGTAGGATGTCTGGTCGTACCAAACAGCACTGAAACAAACCGTTTCAGCCCCATCAAACACTTTGTCTGCTTATATTAATACAAAAAAAAAGCTTGTCTTTGTTTGAATGGCTTGAATTGACAGCTCTATGGATGCCAACGTCAAAACTAATTTAATCAAGACTGAAATATCTCAACAACTGTTGGATGGATTGCCATGAAATTCAGAATAAGAATACATTTTAACCACTTTGGTGTCCTTCAACTAAAGCGCAAACATGCTAAACTAAGACAGTGAGCATGCTAAACTATACCTGAAAAACATCAACATGTTGGCATTTAGCTCTGTGCTGTGCATTAGTGCAGAGTTGCTAGCATGATTATAGACCTCACTTGATATACATGTAAAAGTTAGCCTGATTTAATTTTTTATAAATTGTATATTCTTTTAAGCTGCACTCTGCATGTCTGAGATCATCTTTTAGTTAATTCAAATCTATTTATTTAAATAAAGTGCAACCTAATTTTTTCCCATTAGAGTGTGATTTTCTTTTTAACAGAAATGACCAGATAAAATAAACACCATTAGAATAACAATAATTATTATAGTAACAAACTGTTCCAACATAGTGAAAACCTTCAGGTAAAGAGAGATAGATAAATAAAAGAATTTTGGTCCGCACCGGTCATGCGTGAGTTGCTGCACCAGCTCCTGCCAGTGGCGGCTGGCACTGAGGTCAGTCTTGTAGAGTCCCCTAATGTGCTGGATGACTTTCTTTCGCTCCATGCCTTGCCGCAGTGACACATTCTGAGTGATATCAGCTGCAATCTTGGAAATGTCCTTGGACTTTCCATCCAGCCTCTGGATGAGACTGCAGAGAAATAAGGAAGAATGGAGTGGATAGAAGAGTGGAACAAAGACACGATTCTTATAATTATTTCCCTGTACTGATTATCAATGTCACATCAGGAAAAAAGCTCCTACTCACTTCCTCTGAGTGTTGGCCATTTTCTTTTCCCATGCCACTTTGCTTGTTTTTTCTTCTGCTTCATACTTGAATTTTTCCTGCATAAAGAAAATGATAAGCAAACAAGTTCTTAACACACATTAGCTTTATTCTCTGGTTAAAAGGGCTGCCCCTAGCTGATATTTCACAATGCAGAACAGCCAAAGCAAGCAAACATGAAATGTTTCCCTGTCCCTTCTACAGCAATAACAACTCTGTCTTTGTAGGACTTACATCTTTTATGGCCTTGAGCAAGTCTTGTTTGTGTGGAGCGTTAGGTGGAATGCAGCGATGACCACAAAGCTTGAGCGAGGTCATGAACACACCTACGGCGTTCTGCTCGTCTTTAGTGAGGCTATCCTTGTGATCGTGCAGCATCTCGTACAGGTACAGTGACAACTTTGGTCCATGCTGAGTGTAAAAGAGAGCAAAAGAAGAGCACAGATTAAAATTTCATTCGTGTCTGAAGCAAGTGGGATACAGTGACGGACAGGAGAAATTCCTTATTCTGCTAGTTGACTCTAAGTAAAGCCTGAGAGAAGGACGCAGAGTGAAAGCCCAAGGCAATACAAGGAGGCTGAAGAAGAGCCTGACAGCTGCTGGAAATCTTGTCTGTAGAAGTGAAAATGACAAAGCGACTATATACTGCACACACACTCACCCTGAAAAAGAAGCAATTTCTGCATTGGGTAGGTGAAAATGATCAGAAATATATCAGTGAACAAAAAACAGGCTGATGTGTAAAGCAGCAAAAGGATGTTAATGATGTGATTTCATCACACCCACCTCTAGACCCGGGCTGAGGCTCTCCTTGAGGATATCTAAATGTCTGGAATCTGACACAAACTCCAGCGCCTCCTTCCTGTCAGTCAGGGGGAGCGCAGGGCTGAGTGTGTGCACAAGGAGCCGGCCGATTTGCACCCGAAAAGTGTCCCGACACGACCACAGGATCCTTCGCCACTGCTGATGAGGTGCTCCTCCTCGACCCGTGCTGCCCTGTGAGATCACAACACATCATCACGATTACAAACACAGCAGATACGTCTTTGGGAAAAAAAGCATGAAAATGCTTCTGTATCGTCATACCAGGCTGAGTTTGATCCCATCCATCATGAGTTTGAGGATGTCTTTCTGAAAGCTCTTCTTGCTGGCAGGCGGCAGGGTGAAGGGAGTAGGAGAGTGTGGAACAGATGCCGAGCCACTCTCATCCTGAGGTTGATCACCTGGATCTGGTGTGAAAAGCTGTTGGTCTGGTGAATCGGGAATGTTCAGCAGGTCAAATAAGTCCTGACTCACATCTGAAATGAAAGATACAATCAGAGAGAACCAGGATAAGACAGCTAGTTCGGTTTCATGTGAGGCAAAGGAGAACATGGAGACGATTAGAACAGATAAGCCGGGGAAGAGAAGTTTGTACCGTGGTAAATGAGTCTGTTGACAGCAAGAACCACGAGCCTCTGAAGCCGTTGGACGAACTCAGTCTCACTGGCACGAATGGGGTTTTCCTGGCTCATCCTCCTCTGCATCATCTGGTTGAGCTCATCGCTGGCGACAGAGCGCATCCGCATTAGGAGAGAGTCAGTCTGGGCCAGAGAGAACCGGCGCCGACCTGCAAGCACAAGATCAGTTGTGAGAACGGGGCACACATGGTGGTATGCTGTTTGTGAGAAGAAGCACACTTGCTTTTTCCTTTAAAGTTCAGAGTAAGGTTATGCAAATGTCTCTTAAATCATTGAACAAAGAGAATATTCTAAAGATTCACTGATCAAAATGCCATATGTGCTAAATGTTTAACTCTGATTTGAGTTAAACATTCAAACATGCACACACAAAGGCACCAGTAGCAGGGTACTGGGCAAATTAACCCCCAAGGGGAGTGGTGGGGGAAATGGTGTGAGTTCACAGCAAACATGAGAGACATGCCCCATGACAGGGAGGATGTTCTCTGCTGTGGACCGCAGTCCAAGCTACCTGCGTCACAGTGGAGCATGTAGGATGGAGCTCCAGAGGGGGAGGGGAGGGGGGAGTCCTGGGACAGGAAGCTGAAGGGAGGGGACAGGGGGATCTGGCCATAGGAGCAGTAGTGCTGCCTGGGGATGCGGGGGATAATGGAGTCTTTCATGGCAATGGAACCTTGAGATCGGGATGAGGAGATGGTCAATGAACAGACAGGTGAGAGTGGAGAAGTGTAATGTCTGAAAAAAACATGGTGGTGAATTCTGTCTTGACACTCAGGATGAGAAAAAACTGCATGCCAGATTTCTACTGCTGCGCTGGTTTGAAATATTCACCTGCGATGCTTTTGCGCTTCTGATAGATGGCGTGATGTGGAGAGCTCGGAGGGTTAACGGAGCTACTCAGCTTCTGAGGTTCCTGATTGGATGTTGTCTTTATGAACTCAATCGCTGACTGAAGGACGCGGAACTGCAAAGCCACCGCCATCTCTGAGGAAAACAAACAAAAAACAATGAACTTTGTCATGTTAGAAGTTAACCTGATAGCAGATCATAGATATAACATATATCATATTTTCTCTTATGCATGAACTTTCATTCATGAGGGGTCCAGGTCTGTTGTGCTAGCCATGTACAGATGCTCTTCCTCTCCCCACAGAGGTAAAAACATTAAACACTGAAATTATGCTTTAATCTGAATGAATTTTGATTTGAACGTGTTATCAGAACCCACATAATGAAACTCTGAATCATAGTCTTTTCTGGCTTTGAACTTCATCTTATTCATGTCTCTGTACAGCTCTGTGATGACACAGTGTTGACAGCTGTAGTAATATTAATACGACTACTGACACTGCTAAATATTTTATTTAGTTTTCATCTTCTAATTTGAAATCTTCTTTATGCGCTTGGGTAACATTAACATTAATGAAACTTGCCCATTAACAGAGATGAAAAGGTAGCCTTAAATAGCAATTAGCAGCAGTCGGCTGTGCTAATGATCGAATCTCATACACTGCACCTGATGATGGCAGCAATACAGTTGAGTAATTACTAAAATGACAAACAACGAATATATATATATATATATATATATATATATATATATATATATATATATATATATATATATATATATATATAGGGGAAAAATTAGAGCAAATCATTTAATGAGGAAATGGAGATATTTCTCAAATTACATATTTTCTCTCTGTAGATAATAAAGTGACAGCCCACTTTCTTTCTGCAGCAGAGCTTGATAGCTTGATATCATCCAGAACTGCAGAGCATAGTTGATGACACAACGCTGATGTATTCTGCATGTGTATCGAGTTTTCAGAAATCCAGTCCTCACCCTGTGTGCGACGCATCTTGCTGGTCTGCATGAAACCTAGCAAGGTAATGAGGTCTTCGATGATGCGGAAGTACTGGGACCCTGAAGAGCTGCAGGAGTGGATAGTTACAGCTACTAACAGCTGCTGGATGTCACACACCAGGAGTTTGTAGTCATTCAGGGGAATACTGCAGAGGGAGAACAACAAGGAGTAGAGAAATATGAAGCACAGGGAGGCTACCACTTGTGTATGCCAGATCAATGAACAGTGAGAGGATTAATGATTTAATTCATGGCTCAGAGGTTCAAGACAAAAACCCATGAAACCATGGAGGTGTTTGAATGAATGAATCATCCTCTTGTTCTGGCAGCCGTACCCGTTCTCCATTCCATTGAGGGTGGAGAGGGTGTTAAAGAGCACGTAGAGAAGCCCGTGGTCTAGCAGGATGTCTGCCAGCTTGGGGCAGGCATTGAGGAGCTGCAGCAGCATACACAGGATGTTGTGCACCAAGGAGTTCTCATACAGGGAGTTCTCAATGAGACCCAACACTGGGATGATACAGCGTTTTCTAAAAGGTGAGATATTTTCCATTTCCTCTAGGTCCAGACTGGAAAGCAATGCAGAAAAGAAAAATAGTAGTGAAATAAGCACAAATTGTGCACATCAAAACACATTTATTCACACAGTAGACAGTCCTATGCATAATATTATAGAATAAAACACAGCCTATGCTGCACAAGATGTTATGGCATGACAAAGCGTCCTGTCCCTTGACTTACTCTTCCTCCAGGCCCACAGGCCGTCCGAACAGCATCTCCAGGAAGCATTCAAGGAGCCCTTGGCTTCCCTGGTGGATGTACAGCTGGTTGGCCAGCAAAGAGAAGCCATGGTTCTTCAGGAATTTCTCCTTCTGCTCCTTTACAGCTCTGCTGAAATAGGCATCCAGCAGCTGGGAGAGAGGGAGAGAATAATGAGGTAACTTCAGTCTTAACACTGGCTGACTCCTGCTGCTAAATCACACACAGTGAGACTCAGAGAGGATACCAAACCAACCTTCATGACTCCTTGCTGGATGAGAGGTGATGAGTGGTTGACCAGGACGATGAGGGCCTCAGGCTGGATGAGCTTATCCATCACCTCCTCAAGCATGAGGTCAGGCAACAGCAGCAAGATGCCCCTCAGAAGATCGTAGAGTCCACAGCAGATCAGCACCAGGCAGTCCTCAGTGCTGGACCTGAGAAACACAAACTTAGACTTTAGTGCTAAATTAAAGCACATGATCAATGAGCCAAAATCCCATCAGTGCTAAAAAATATGGTTTATTCTAATATTAGTTTATTTTTTAATAACAGTGTATTAAAGTGTCATTTGTTGTGTACGCAACTATATAATGAAAGCCTAACTGCTGAAATGAGGTATTCCCATAATCAGCCCTGCTAAAAAGCTATTAAGTATTCAATGTCTTGGCAACAGACAAATGTCAGCATTTATTGGCAAACTGCTGATGAGTGAAAAATAATGCTGCACACATCAAGTGCTGTAGTAACTGGGAGTGAATATTTGCGCCCCAGTGCTATAAAACTTACATCAATCAGAAGAAAAGCTACTCATCAAAGAAGGCACAATGAAGTGAATGGATATATCTGAAATGATCTACTTTAATCAACACTGCCGGAGCAGTGAAAGCATAAAAACAGAATATAAGACAAACTTCTGCCATGAATTTTGATTTGAAGACTTTTTTTTTTTCCTTGAAACTTTTCTGCACAGCTTGAAATTCATCCACAAATCAAAGCAGATGTCTTCATGTCAGACAGCCCACATTGTCTCTAATAAAAAAACAAAGGTGACTTTGGTAAGAAAAAGGATTACAATGAAAAAAAAAAAAATCCTATTAGCTCAGCAGCTGGCTGCCAGGCAGAAATAAACTCAATCTGTCACTGCAGGACAAAATAATTTTCAAAGTTAGCTAAGGGTTATTACAATAACCAAATGCTGAATTTAAATTATGCAAATCCCTTCACAGGTCTTCTGTATCAAAGAAGATGAACCCAACATGAACATGCAATTAGATAACATGTTGAAAGAGACTATAAGTGCTTACTGTAAGTCATAGTTAGCTACTACAGCATACCTGTCATTGGACTCGGTCTTGCTGTGTGCCCTCTCATAGCCAGGAGAGTATGTGTAACTCTCCCAGTCTTCAGGCATTGAGCCCCGGTCAGCCGCACTAGGCCAGCGTCCGATGGCCAGTGAGCCGTTTGGAGCTGGGAAGGCCAAGCCCAGACTTGCCAGGTTGCTGTGGCTCCTCTGGAAGGACTGGATGCCTTTCAGGCTGTCCGGGCGGCGTGGCGCCTCATCACTGGCCCAGTCAAATCTATCCTCAGACTCCACCACCCCGACGCTGCCCTCTGCTAGGCTGTCCACCTCTGCCGCATCGTCCCGCTCCTCCTCCACGCTGATGGAAGGTGTTCGCAGGGCTCCACCCTCACTTACGTCCTTAGAGTCACAGATTGTCTTGGCCGATTCGCAGCTGCTCAGGAGCTGCTCATCACCTCCACCCTTTTTGAGTGTTTCAGTGCTGCCGAGAGCCTGTTGAGTGGCGAGGGAGACCCCGTCACCTTCACCTGCCTCATTAGAGCTACCGTGTCCGAGTCGAGGTGTCAGTAGAGGGGAGGAGTACGGAGACGGTGCCACACTAGGTGGGCGTAATGACTGATCATCACCTCCGTGCTCTGGGGAAGGAGCGTGGAGATGGCCTGGAAAACAGAACAAAATGATTCAGCACTTATAAATTATTACTTTATAACAAAAGGTTGCATAGGGCCTTATTTGTATGCAGGTGCATAATACAACACTTGGAGCTGTTGAATGAGCAACAAACAGCTTGTATAAACAGGGTCAGTCAGTTGTTTTTTTACTGTTAAATTTAGCACAATGCAAATGTCACAGCCACATTTCATTTATACAGCCCGTTCCTAAAGTTACAAAGAGCTTTACAAGAAATAAAAATAATAAAAGTAGAGTAGAACAATAAATGTTCAAATAAAAGAACTAAATGGAATAGCTGGAAAGATATTTAAGATGTATAATCAAGACAAGCTCTGTAAGAATTACTGTTAAGAGCTGCAGTTAGACTAAATCTTTTTTAAGCAGCTGTACCTTCATGGGGAGCATCAGTAAAGACGGTCGGTGAGAGTGACACCACAGAGCTGCTGGCAGACTTTCCTCCACTGTTGGAGTGTCTCAGGTACATAATGGACTGCACCTTCTCTTGGTACAGCTTCCCATCTGACAAAGAAAAGACATCAAAAGAACTCAGTGCATTAAATTAAGGGCACTCTCATACAGAGGTGTTGCTTTTAACTACGCTGCATCCTCACCTATGTGTAGTGAGAAGTAGAAGCTGGATGGAGTGTGGCAGACGTAGGTGTTGGTAGGTGGGTGAACAGCCAGCAGGAAGTTGTATATCAGTTTAAGCAGGTCCATGTCCGGAGGAGACCCGAGCACCTCCTGGATGATTTTGACAAATGAGAGACAGACTTCCTGCGGGATGGCAGTCAGATGCTCGTCTCGATGCTCCTTAAGAGAAACACAATGAAGTCAGTGACAGTCTCTGAGGAGATAAAGGATATTGTTTCAGCAGCTTTATGACAGTGACCTACCTGTAACACCTGGCAGGTGAGCAGGAAGCGATGCACCACTTCAGCCTTGAGAAACTGGCGGATGTTGAAGACCTGATGAGGGTGGTGCACCCTGATGAGGACTTCTAAGGCAGTGAGCAGTGTTTCCCACACTCCAAACTGACAGAAACAACACAAACAGTGAATGACAATGGAGAGTAGGATGAGCAGAATGTGGACTTTGCTTTCTGATACGACGACCAAAAGTGATCTACATCTCGTGGTGGAGACCAATAGCATAACTGATATTTTCACATTTTTGTATTTTAAAAAGTTGATAACCTGTAAATGCAGACCAGAGGGTAAGAAAGCTAAGATGTATGTATGGATGGCTTAATATTCCATAGCTCTGAATTAAACCAAATCTAACTGACATCACTATTGTTAACCCAACAATAACAAAGAACAGCTCTGACTTTTCAAATGTTTTTTTCTAGTAAAGTGCAAAAAAAACTTCACAGGCTTTGTCTTTTATTAAACATGAAGTCTATCAAACATTTTAATGTAAGAATTCAAAGTAAATGATCATATATACGTATATATCATGCATTCATCATCATCATAATGGAGAGACACATTAAATAGTTCTGAATTATCTAATGGTGGGGCTGAGAGTATCATTACTTCTCAGCAAAGTACATCAGGGCTGCTCATAGAATGCAAAACATATTAGACTTATTATATTTTTCCTCTCTGATTTTATCTTTTAAAACATTAAAAGCTGTGTGCAGCTCTGAACTCAAAAGTAAAATTTGCAGTGCAAACACTTTCGGCAGTCTGCACAATAAGCAGTCCATTTGTGTTTTTCTCCCCAAACTTTTGAGTTTGTCAGGACATAAAATGAAGGTGAAAAAAGATTGCAAACCAATTTACTACTTTCAGATGTTTGGAGAATCGTGTAAAGACTCACATCAATGAACTTGTGGCCACTGAGAGTTGCTCCTGAGGTGTATGAACTCATTCACAGCTCATCATTAGGTGATGATGTTTTGAGCTTTCTTACCTTCATCAGGAATGGATGTTAATAAATGAACAGACCTTGGCAGAAGCTACAAATTCAGCCAATCGTTTAGAGCATCACTTTATCTGCAGTGTAGTTTTACTTCACATACGTTTTTATATTTTGTCCACTTTGTCATGTGCGTTATGTCTCCTGTCACTAATGAAACACGGTTGATCCTGTGAATGTGTTTACCTCAGCTTTGGCCCAGATCTTCCAGTCCAACAGGATGTCTGAGAGAAGCCTGATGTCCTGCACAACAGCGACGGACTCTGTGTCCAAACGGAACTGACCATCGTCCCCCAGGATGAGGATGGGTCTGCTACAGCATCCATCCAGTAAAGTCTAGAAAGACAGAATATGGATACCACATCAGAAATACAGCCTGTTGGTGACTCTCATCAGACACACACCTCAACATATTGGTAATCGCTATCTTTCCAGAATCAACCTGACAGTGCAGAGTCCCAGACATCAATAAATTCTCCGTGAACTTTTTTGGAGTGCTTATCATTCCGTCAAAACCAATGCCATTTATCCCCTGAGCCGCCCTGTCTGTATTGATCAGACTCTATCATTTGTGACCAGCTTCGCTGCAGCGGCTGTAAATCTTGCAGTGCTTTGGATCGCTTGACTGAGGTAAGATAGACGCTTATGGTATTGCACACCGTCAGATACATTATTCATCTGTCTGACAAGTGAATTCAGTTATAGTCTAATAAAAAGTTAAACCTACTGATTTTTAACAGAGATTTCTTTTGCAGCATAAATAGAAAAATGTAACAGTGCAACACAGCGTGTTCCTTTTCATACAGGAATGATGCTGTGTTTAATACCACTAATCAGTGTAGTTCTATGCTGTATAATACTGTATGTGGAAGCCTAAAGTAACAAAGGCAATCAGAGGTGCTGTGTGACTCTGCAGGAGCTCAGTGTTTCATCAAGTCAGACAGAATCCATTTCAGTGCACAGCCATCACGCAGCTCAATTACAGACACTGCCAGAGGGTCAAGTAACAGCAGGGTCACCAACACTGGCTCAGAGAGGCACCAGTGTGTCGGGCTGGATCAGGTTCACGGCGTAAGAAAAACCTAAAATGTTTCACTGTGCAGATCAGCGGACGCTGTGGGTACAGAAGACAACAAAGAATTCAAGGTGTGACTCACTTTCAGCATATGATATCCCACGATGCATTTGGACTTTATGAGGACTTGATGGATCATAGAGTAACCATGGTAACAGTCCATTTCATGGATGCGGTGTTGGTTAAACTTGGACAAAGACAGCAGCACCCGCAGGGCCAGAGCTTGAGTCTTCTCACAGTCACTCAGCTCCACCGTCTGGACGCCGCAGACCCAGAGATGAGTGACAGAAAAGAAAAATCTGTTGAACAATGCAGGCCTTCCTTTCTAAAACACTATTTCACACTGTCCATGCTACAGTTATTGTGTTCTCATAAAAGCATGCAGGTGGCCGGTAACTGACACAATTAATAGGGCACATTGTCAGAATCAGACCAGTAGCCAAGTTAAATACAGTAAAAACAACAGGAAATTCATTGCCTTAAAATATACACTACATATAAAATAATACTCTTGTCATTAATCATCTGGGCTTAGTAATGAACTTCCTTGAGGTGCTGGTCATATGGAGAACTTCAATAAATACTTGTATGAGAGCATATAATCAATTATTATCTTGATTAATGAATTGTTTGGCTATAAAACATCAGAAATGAGATCTAACAGTCCAAACACAAAGACATTAAATCATTTTAAGACAAGGAAAAGAAGAAAATTTGAGAAGCTTGAATCAAGTTTCTTGAAAAACGACTTTAATGATCATCAAACTTGCTGCAAATTACTTTTCTCCAAACGGACTACTCTTGCTCTACTAAAGTAGTTCTGGTGTAAGACTTCCTTTTTTTGACATCCTATTAATGAGTGTTTATAATTCACTAAATAACTGAATCAGTTCCTTCTTTGTCCGTGTTGTTTGTTGTCTAACAGAGTAGCAAAGAAGAACTAGAGGAAGCGCTGACTAACAGAAGCTAATGCAGTCAATATGTGAAGTGATGAGACACATTTTTCTATATTGCTGTGAGGTGAATTTTTCTGGTTTATTTAATCAAACTGTCACTTTTTTCCCCATTCTTTCCAACACATTTGTCAAGATCCACAGCATTCCAGAAATATCATGAAAATTGAGAATCATGACCTAATCTGACTCAGCTAGAGCTCCACTAAATATAGACCATCCTACCTGCGCGAAGAGGAAGACAAAATTGCCTGTTCCTCCGATCTTGTGCAGGACGCTCTGCAGGCCTTGGGTCTCAGTTGGGAGCAGGGCTCTGAGAGGGTTCTGCTCCAGGGAAACACTCTGCACTTCCTTGGAGCTGAACGGCCGCTGGGTAACCACTGTCTTGGCTTGACCCTTCAGTCTGATTACAGGCTCGTAGATGGTGTAGACTCTGGGGCTGCTGGGAGCATACACCACAGCCAAGCTCTCCTGTACAGAAACACAACCCACACAATTATTAGGCAAAACATCCTGTAGCTTTCAGTTATTTACAATTTGAGGTGTTCAATTAGACCCAAGCAAAGAGCCTGGCTAGCTTGAGGCTCTGATTTCAAGTGTGGATTTAGACTTGGTTAGACTTGGTTATAGTATAACAGATATTATAAAGTTGTGGAGGGGAACTCATTCATTGTACTTGTCTTACTGCCTTCTTTTCTTTTTTTAAACCAGTAGAGCTATTATCAACAAATCCATTAGTATTTAATGGGAGAAAAACTATTTTCAGACTGACTGAAATAGCTGCAGCTTAACTGTAATAGCTTTTTCCATTGGGGAAAAATTACTTCCTACCATGCAGTATCATTAATGACAGCTAATTGGAACAGCATATTACTCATACACCGTGAAATGAAACAATAAATGAGACATAGGAAGAATTTGCTATGCTTACAGGGCCCTTGAATTACAAAGCATAAGCACAGGGTTTTAAAAGCAGTGCCAATCTGTGTTTTGACACAACTCACATATAGAAATTGGGTAATTTATCTGTACATTTCTTTGTCCATATCTCAAGTGCATTGCTTTGTGTTGTAATAAGGATGTTGTGTTAAAGCTTGAAGTAAACAAAGACTTACAACCAAAGCCGTTGTGTCCACGTCCTTGTTCTTCATCAGAAGCTCTCGTACATGCTCGCACTTCAGGCCTTCCTCAGTGACAAACTTGGAGAATGTCCCACTGGGCTTGCCATATTTGCAGGGCATGATTGAAGCGAGGTCAGGCCCGCTGGTGTACAGGTAGAGGGCCTCCTCAGATCCTATTCTAGATCCTGAAATATGGAGGCAAACTGAGTCACAATTACTTCCCTAATGAGACAAACACAGCACATCTCTGCTATTTAGAAGTTGGAAAACAGAAATGTGAGAAATCCAACATGGATCCTAAATCAGCACCGTGTGTAAATGATTTAGATTATTCCATCAATAACCAAAACTGCAATAACAAATAATGTGATCCAAAGTGAGACCCTTGAGGAGCCTTGATGTTTTATTTCTTGTTTTCATGAAACTCTGGTGAATCTCGCAGTCCTTCTTTTTCAAGAAGACACCGCTACCTAAAATGAATTCCAGTGAGGAGGAGCAGAGGCTAAAGCTTGTCTAAAGACATCAGTTGGGTTCACAGGTTGAGATTCGCCTACAGGCAAGCCATTCACAGCCAATTAGAGGCAACAAGAGAAGTATTCAGTAAGCCTCCCGAGAGAATGCTGAGAATCCACAGCACGCCAGCAACAGCCTTTTACAGACACTAAACTGGATACGCTGTTAAAATATAAGTGAGCCACAAACCATTAATGTACATTTGTGTGCCGTATATACAGCATAAGAGAGACGTTGGTAATCAGTGTACCACCAGGGAGCAGCACTGAGGCCGAACAGATACAATTACATAAAGGATTAAAGCAGACTGCGCATATGCATGAAGAGTAAGATGATGAGTGACTGACAGGGATTAAGTATCTAAGAGCTTATGGACACAGACAGATAAAGAAGACGGGAGTCAACAGGAGTCCTACCGTTAAAGAGAAGCACAGTGCCCATGCTCCAGCCTCCGCCCTGCTTCAATAGCTCCCCAGAGGACGGCGTACAGTGGCCCAGCATGCAGTAGGTTTTATTGCTGTCAGATGATAAACTTGACTTCCTGGGTAGAGTGTAGTCCAAAGAAACCTCACATTTTCTGAAACAGAGAGCAGTTTAAGGTTAATGTTAACTTATTCTCCAGATTCAAAAACGCATACTTTTTGCTATTACATATGTTCCTCACCTGATGCCACACACCCAGACAACCACACGACCATGAATGTTCTTTTTGCCCTCTGGCTGCTGGGTGTAAGTGAGGCCAAGGTGCTGCCATTGGCCCGGTCTGAGTAGTTCCACACCAGAATCTGCCTGTGCCAGCAGCCCTGCTTTTATGTCATCGTTGGGGTCTATACAAATCCTGAGGGGAACGGCACATTGCAATACTTCAAGGTCCATAAACTATGTTTACTTAAGAAACAGTAATCCATTCTTCACACACAACCTTGAGACTGTAGTCTTAGCTGGAGCTCACCTGAATGTGAGAGAGCCTGTAGAGAAGTCTGCCCACACTTGAAGCATCAGTGCCTTGGAGCCCATGGACAGAATATGAATGAGATCTTCCTCCACTAATCTCGTCCCTGCCTGAGAGGACCCATGGTGGGACTCAGCTGCAGGAGGGTTACTCTCTTCTGGAAGACAATAACTTAAAAATCTCAAAACCAGGTCATGTTTATGGATTGCAGGCATAAAAGTGTCTTGGTGAAGAATCTGCGTCTCACCCTCTTCTTTGTCCCCATCCTTTTTCTCCTGCTCTGTCACCCTCAGCCACATAGAGGCGCTAAAGCCGCTGGCCATGTGGGGCCAGCAGTTCTGCCCTACCAGGGGCAAGTGGAGAGGAGCCATGTGCCATGGAGAAGAACGGAGGTGGTTTGGTCGGTACTCAGTATCCCCGTCTCTGCGTCCAGGAGACAGTTTGCCCTTCCAGAGCAAACCAACACTTTTCCCTCCGGCAGCACCGTTCTGTCTGGAGCCGGCGGACACCCCCCCTGGCGTTGAAGCCCCAAGGATTATTGGAAAGGTCAGGAAGTGAAGAGGTTCCATATTCATGTTGGCTTCAACAATTTGTAGGATGCCTTTCAGTAAAACCTCCTGGCAATTAACAAAACAAATGGGAGGTGGGAAAGACATTTCTCATCATTTTAGATTCGATAAAAAAAAAAACACTTGACAGATACATGCTGTTCATGTTCACAATTTTTCAATTAAGTTTTATTTTTATCCCTAAATTAAGTAACACTCACATATTGCTGAGCTGTTTAATTGCTGTAACAGTGTGAAACAATCTGAAGTATCTCAGCATTAAACCTGTGGTATTCCTGTGCGTCTTAAAAAACAATCCATAAAAAAATAAAGAAGAATGTAGCAAATCTAAAAAAGAGAAACCTGGGAAGCAGTACGAAAAGAGCAACTGCAGTCACTGATATGTCTCATTTTCACAGACAGAAACCACAGGTCACATGTCATTACGTTCACATGGTTAAAAATAAAAACCCTCATTTCCCTTTTGGGAACCCATTTCTTGGAGACAGGTTATTAATGATGTCTGCTGGCGGATTCCAATTAAACACAGACCTGTGGTAATAAGTTGTAGCATCACATCTGTTCCGCACACATTGGTGTTAATTGTATATAGACCGAAGTGCGCCCAGGGAGCATCATGTGTTGATGAGTTTGAAGTGTGAAGAGAGCGTGACAAGAGAGACGTCTTACAAATGAGTTCTCCTTGCTGCTGAAAAATTGAATGTGCAGACACTGTGAGCATAAGCTATCAGTGTCAACACCCTAAACGTAAGCTAACAGTGCATTGTTGAGTAACTGATAGGGCTATTTACAGTAGGTGGGGTCTTCTCCAGGAAGAGGCGAATCAATAGAGCCAGTTCCTCCGCTGTGATTCGCTGGCTCACCATGGCAACCAGCAGCTCCACTAGCACAGTCTGGCAATCTGAATGTAGACCAATGAAGAGCACATTACGTAAACAGATTTCATTCACTTGGGCATGCACCAGAACACCACAAGCAAAAACACAAAACAGCATCACTGCCTGCTATGCTTACAGCAAAAATAATATTTCTGGAAAAGATCAACAAAAAAGGCCACAGACAAACTAATCAGATAAAGAATACTCTAAAATATACAATATGATAATTGTGCACAAATGTCTCCAAATAATTATTAATGTCATCCATATTGTATGTGTCGTTTAAGCCATGGGAGACCAGTCAAAAGGTCAGAAGAAGAAAAATAAAGTGCACCCAACGTTGTTTCCTTAGATTTTACACATGAAAATTTCAATGCCAGATAATGGAGATTAATTCCATCGCATGAAATTCATTGGGTACAGATGTTTCTAAGGAATACTAAAAATATTCACACTGAGTATGACGTTTGAACCCTGAGGACCCAGTCGAAATGTCAGCAGCAGAAAAAAAAGTCTTAGGAATACAGCAAACAGTTTTTTCCCCCTAGATGTCACACATGAATAATATCCTACAGTCTGCGATGAGGCAAAAATAAGCCAGAAGAAATAACAAACCTGTAAAGGAAGGGTCTGTTTGGCTGAGGATGTTGTGAAAGCCAGACAGGATGGTTTTGACTCCTCCCTGAGAAGACCAGAGCAGGGGGTCAGTCATAATTCACCAGAGCACAGCTGAGAGGAAGGGTAAGACAAATACAGACTGCCTGCGGCTGAGAGCAGTACAAAGAGGAAGAAGTGGTCATTCTGACCTGGTCATAGAGCAAAGCAGCGTTGCGGTGGTTGGCGTGCACTGCACCCAGCAGGCTGTGAAATACATGACTCAGAACCTCCAGGTCTGGGGAGCCGGTAGCAAGAAGCTGCAGCTCCATGGTGCAGATCTCTGGGAAGAGCAGCACACCACGCCCTGGCCCCTCTGCAACCACCGCAAACTCATGCAGCGCGGCAGACTCCACCTTCACTCCTAAGAGATCAACCACACACACACACACACACACACACAAGATCACAGACACAAGAAATGGAGAGTTGATGAATGTCACGCCAAACGTGCTAACGTAAAAACACACAATGGCAGGCCATGTTGCTTAAACAGCTTCATGATCCACAGGCATTCCCTGCTTCATCGCCGACCTCCCATCTTGGAGGCAGCTAATAAAAATGAATCAGCCCCAGCCCTGTGCTCAGCCTCAGAGCAGCATGGGAGTCCCCTCATGATTTACAGGAGAGCAGCCCAGCAGGCTCTCGCGCAGCTTCTGGGACCTCCGTTTATTAATGAAGCTTGCTCTCCCTCCCTGTTTCCCAACAGCTACACAGTATGCTTCCGTCTCACACTCACACATGCAGATACATGCTGCTTTCAGTAAATATAAATTTATACTGACTGCCATCTCAGCATCCATCAGTAAATATAAATGCTTGTGCTTCATTTTATCATCTTTCGCTGTGGTTTTGGAAAACAAATGTTAAATGTTGGCATAAATGGCATAAATGTTGTGTGTGTCAAGGCATGCATTGGATTGTGAGGAGCCAGGGAATCTTAATTTT
This sequence comes from Protonibea diacanthus, assembly GCA_028641955.1. Classification (NCBI taxonomy): domain Eukaryota; kingdom Metazoa; phylum Chordata; class Actinopteri; family Sciaenidae; genus Protonibea; species Protonibea diacanthus. The sequence goes on from CM053989.1 coordinate 17,343,258, forward strand.
GGCATCAAAAGAAAGGCCTGCAGAAAGTAGATGCGGGCCTATGATAGGCTTTGACACCTGTCAATCAAGTAACACACCCCTGGAATACATAAAACTAGACCTATTTATTTAGAAAACACAACTACTACCTATAATTTAGCTACAGAAAAACAATTTATAGTAGATTTTTTTTAGTCTGTGACTGAAGTATAAAATGGATGTTTGCATCAAGGGGAGATAAGCTGATATGAGAGGTGTAGTTGCCCCAAACTTGCCACTATATCGGGATTAAGGGTTAATGTATTTATTTATGTAACGAATGAGGTGAGTATTAAAGATTGGCTTTTTTCCAGGATGTAAGAATTTTCCAGGAAGTTCAAGTATCCATTTGGTGGAGACTTTAAGTCACAAGATCCAGCTCATGAGGCAACAGAGCGTAGTTGCCTACAGTTGTAAAACACAAAACAATGACTGTATTCTCAGGGGATGAAAAAGTAAAAAGGGTGTAAAGAGGTCACGTTGTTAACCTGCGAGACCAGAGTGGAGAGGCAGAGCTGACACAAGAGCCTGTCATGAGGAAAGCGCTCAGGCCAGTTTCTGTCGTGTCATGTGTACGCAATAAAAAGTAGCCACTTGTTGTTGCCAAATATCCTCCACAGCAAACCAAAAGAGGATGTGATATTTTTATACTGCAAAATACTTAAAACCACACGATGATGATGCTGTTTAACTTCAAATCCTACAGTGAATGTAAGGAAATGGAGCAATTCACAGTAGCTCAGTAACATGTACATTAAATAATCAACTCAACACTGGGAAAAGCAAGATTTCCCAAGGCTTTCCCAGGTTTAGAGGTTGAGAGCAATACATAACCTCTCAATCCATCAAGATTAGTCTGTGGACATTCATTACCAACAAAAACAAATGGCAGAGAAAACAAAGTCCATGATGTAAAAGTAATTTAGACCATTCTTAAAATAACCCCAGGAGTAAAAAGGGCGTAAAAAGAACCTGCAGTGGATACTTAAAGACTTAAATGTAAAGCAAAGAGTGCAAATATTGTTAAATCAGCCTAAGCTGCTATTATCTGGAGCAGGCAGGTGTGTTCAGTGGCTGTTCATTCTTGAGGAGGAGTAACTGGGAGTAAGAGAGTGTGTGGCAGTAAGTGTAAACCTACCCTCTTCCTGCTTGGCCATGTCCTCAGGATTGCTTTCACTGTCAGCGTCGTAGCCCTCCTCCTCCCCCGGGGGCTTGACGCCACAGCTCTGCACCTCGTCCACCTCCTCAGACAGATCGCCTGCCGGGGCCACCCCCTCGGCCAACACCTGGAGCTTCTGACGGAAAGAGTGAGTGAGAGAGAAAGGGAGAGAGAGAGAGAGAGAGAGAGAGAGAGAGAGAGAAACAGAGAGAGAGAGAGTGAGAGAGAGAGAGAGAGAGAGAGAGAGAGAGAGAGAGAGAGAGTGAGAGAGAGAGAGAGAGAGAGAGAGAGAGAGAGAGAGAGAGAGAGAGAGAGAGAGAGAGAGAGAGAGAACAGAGAGAGAGAGTGAGAGAGAGAGAGAGAGAGAGAGAGAGAGAGAGAGAGAGAGAGAGAGAGAGAGAGAGAGAGAGGAGGTTGGTAAGATAAGATTCTGACCTTAAGGCCAAGATTCGTTGCAAAAGCTTTACCCAGTCCAGTTTAAAAAAAAGTTCTGGATAAAAATATGTTATGCTAAAATATAATAAGCATAACAGGCAGCGAACCTTCTCTAATACAGCGAATAAAATCTGCTAACAAAATGTTTTCAAGTAATGAGGAGAAAAAATACAAGATTTTGGTCAAGACAAATCATTGACTTAGGCTCACAGCCCAGTTCCTTGATGTGAACAGTCAGACATCATATGTGTGCACGTAGGCACACACACACACACACACACACACACACACACACACACACACACACACACACACAAACACACACACACACACACACACACACACACACACACACACACACACACACACACACTCACATTTGAGTAAACAGTCCTATAAACCGCTTATTAGTTCAAAGTAGAGGCTAGTGTAATACACGTCTACCCCCTTACAGCATAATAACTAGGCAGCTATGATATTCAATCATGGTTTTCCTTATGAAGTGAATATTTCAAAGAATAGTCCTTCAGTGGACAAACTTTGCTGTGGAAGACTAATCTAGGAGCTTCACAGTGCATACTTGTAATGGTTAAGTGAACATCACACTCTGCTGGGCTCATTGGAGAAAGAGCTAAGCGAGGAAATAGGTAACCTATTATATAAAAGTTAAATCCTCCTGTGTTGAACGGCTTAGTCAGACAGGCATTTTAAGATTCTGAGAAAAACACATTCAAGGCTGTGAGGCTGAGGCACTCACCACTAAGAGGGACGCTATTTTAGTGAGGACAGCCAGAAGAAAATTATATATTATATTGTTACAATCTGGAAACAAATGGAAGCAGTTACATGTCTGGTCATAACCATACAGTCTTGAGAATAGTTTAAAAAATGTTTTGATCATCTGTCTGTATTTTTTGAGATATGGTATATATCATATATTATATATATATTATTATTGCTTGTTACAACAATGTACTTATACATATATTATGTAATTATATGTGAATTACATTCACACTTATTATTTTTATGTTTATGAAGATGTTACATTAAAATGTAAAAATCTTTTAAAACAAAGTAACATCAGTGTGGTTTCAAATGAGGTCATGCTCAAGCCATGTTTGCACCCGCTGCCCGGTCTAAACAAGGCTATCATTATTTACGCCTGTTGTTTTGTTGTACATCAGGCAGATAAATAGGTTAGCAACATAGTGTGAGTTGACTACACAATTGTCACAGTAACACTTGATGACACTCTGCAAGAAAATGGTTTTCCTTGTTACTGCTGCTCTTAATATTTTGCCACTGCGTTCAGTGAAATAATTTGTTGAATGAACACAGTCTACTTCATTTTACTGGGAAAAAGCAAATTAAGGCAAATTAAAGGCAAATGGGTTCAAAAGATTCATCATTCGTATGATGGCTGATAGTCTCAATGATTTTTTTTTTTTTTTTTTGCCTTGACAGCGGTTCATTGGACACAAGATAAGTTAATATGATGAAGAAGCGTTTTTCACACATGCTTGTTTAAAAACGTGTGATCTCTCATGACTCACTCTAATTCTCACCCCTGCCTCAGACACTCAAAAATCATTTGCCACCTTGTTTAAAGCAGCAATGAGATTTTTTTTAATGAAAGGGTATGATAGAGAATGTACAAAACATGGAACAAGGATTTCTGAGCACATTATGACACTATCATGGAGCTGACAGTGGAGAAATTTGGGGGAAGGGATGGGACATAACAAAAGTATGTCAAAGTTTTGGTCAGCATCATAAACTCACAAGCCACCAGGCTGATTTAAAAGTGTAAAATAGCAGCAAATTGAACTGTAGCAACATTTACTTAGTGGTGGTGTACACTGGGTAAGAGGCAGAGAAGATCAAGGAGTTGTAACTATAAGGAGAGTTTTTGCACATACCGTGCAAACAAAAACAATTTAGTTTTAATAAGAAAGACATTCTTTTTTCTTTTTATTGCATAGAAGTTATCAGCAGGACAGATAAAGATTAGTAAAATGACATATTACAGCTTTATACTGTGATGAGCATGGATAGCATGTGCTGCAGCTGCAGAGGAATCAAGTGTCTGCCAGACAGGCTATAACCTGAACTTGCCCCTTGAAACACGAGTAGCTCAAAAAAACCTGAGAATACAAAAAGGTGCAGTAACTTCACTCACAGTTTCTCCCAAGGCAGGACTCACCCTGTCTGGCTTCTCCTCAGGGGGATCAGGACCAGACGACACCTCGGCCAAGGCCACTCTCAGGAGAGAGTCAAACAGAGGAACAGCGAGGTCAGAGTTCACCACCCCGGAGCGAGAGAGTTGGTCTCTCACCTCAAACAGGGTCTCTTCCACTGATTGGAGCTATACACAAGAAGAGACAAAAAGTTAAGTACTATTTTTTGTGGTTGATGTGGTAACAGATATTAAACTACATACCTGATAAGAGAGCTCAGGCTCTGTCTTCTGCAGGGCTGAGTTAGCACTGTGCAGACAAATAGCCAGCAAGGCCTCAAGGAGACGAATACTTTGTATTTGCCACTCTTCCTCCAGCTTCTTTGCTGGATCTTTGGTCTTTCCTTCAGCTGGACCAGCGCTCAGACTGTCAGCTGAATCATGACTTGTCTCTTCCAGTCCCAGGGAGGTAGCCGAGGCAGTGGACTCAGGGCTGCCTTTGCCCTTACCATCCCTCTTCTTCTTTGCTTTCCCATCCTTGGTCTTACAGGACAGTTTCTGAATAACCATAGCCATGAGGCGCAAGCAGACATCCAGCCCTCCTAGCCTGAAGAACTGCCTCTGAAATAAGGGGCTGGCCAGGTAAATCCACCGACACACAGACCAAACATCTGCAGCACGTCGTACCTGCTCTTTGGAGGGTAGAGCCACGTTGTCTGGGGACAGGTAAGGCAGTCGGCCCCCAAGAGGTTCGCTGGCCGTACTGTCGTAACCTGAAGTGTCCTCAGAGTCATTGGCTGAGTCCCTGTCAGAATCAGCCTCTTTGCTGACACAGAGGAAGGCCACGCATAGAAAGAGGTTAATAACATGGAGGTGGGTCTCTGCCCGGCTGCGCCCTGGTCCACGGCCCTGCCCACTCCGGCTCTTGTAGCGTGGGTATGCCTCCTTTAGACCTTCATAGAACTTGCTGAGGCTCTGTGGGCCCTCTCCAGCCCCTCGGGACCCCAGTTCCTCAGCCAGGCCCAAGACGGCCTCCCTTTCCTCAGCATCAGCATTCTCTAGCTCCTGAAGCACCCCTTCAGCATGCTGTTGTCCAGTACCTATTATCAGAGTCTCAAACACCTTCAAAGCCAAGGAACGGGTCTGGTCCAAGTAGACTAGCTCAGTCACCTGATTGAGCCCATTACAACTGACGAAAAGGTCTCTGACCACCCTGCAACAGAAAATATTAGAAACTAAGTTAAGTTAATATAATGGACAAAGAAATCACACATCCTAAGTTTCTCAAAACCTAGTTATTACTGTAATTACTGAGAACCAGCAGCCTTTACAGAAGCACACAGAAAACAATTAAAATGAGGGAGATACTTGAATGAGTGAACACTTCTTAATGTCCTATGTTACAGTCATGCACACTAACTAAAAAATGTAAAAAATTATATAAATTTAAGCACTTTAAGGTCTTGATACAGCCCCACCCCACTCTTTATTATCACTTCCAAGGATTTCAAAGACCTGTGGGAACTATAACACGCTCAATATAAATATGGTCAATTAGCAAGACTCATAATTCTTTTTAACATTTTAATGCACTATGCCCACAGGACCCACAGCAAGAATATAGTTACTATCCATGTGTCACTTGGCCAAGGAAAGGTTTAATATGGTGACAGAGGGGGTAGATGTGAACTGCACACATTTAAACTCTACTGCATCTCCCAGCAATTAAAATAAAGGGCACTACTCAGTCCAATCTAACAAACTCTACAACTAATCACTCAGAGGAAAAGCCACTGCCATCACACAGGCCCCATTACACTCCTTCCATCACTTATTTCATTTCTGCAGATATGAATTCCCCCAGGGCACAACAACGCCATTGAATAAATTAGTCAACCTTTATTAACATGATGAATTAACTGTGAAGGACACTAACATTGCACATGAATGCTTATCTTTCTTTAGGTCCTACCTACTATAATGACGTGTTATGTTTTTTTTTTGGTTGTTGTTTTATTGAGCCACACCATCAACAGATTTCTGTCACACTGTATCAGATTTATCTAGAAGTGAATCATACATTTAGTGAGAAAAACAAAGCTGACATTTTACACTTTTAAATTTGATTACTAGCAGTACAAACACTATCGAAGCAGTGATAAATAAGAAATTACAATGCAGGGTTAATTACAAGGACAATCGTCACCTCTTAGTGAAGGTTAGATTTGGCAAGAGAAAACAACACTCTCAGTAGTTGTGCTGCCATCATTCACTGACTAGAAACAAACACTTTAAAACACTTTAATCTCAGCATGGGATTGTATACTCAGTATATTAAAAAACTCAAACTGATGTTCACTTGAAGCTTTGAGCTCAGGGCATATAAAAAGAGATAAATAAATTGAATATAAACACGCTGTTCTTTTTCTCTAATTCAAACCTTTTCTCCAGCTTTTCTCTAAATTAATGTGGAGTTTGTTAATTCTGCTTTTTCAGAACATTTCCTCTTTTCATTAGTGGTGTGCAGGTCCATCAGGATGACTATCCATTAGCCTGAATATTTAATATTCTCATCTAAAAAATTCTGTTCTGCAGAAATCAAAAGGAGCGGTGCAAGATGATGAAGATGATGTAAAGCTTTGAGAAGCTTACTTGTCTTTTGGGTTATCTTGCAGCAACTTGCCTCCATGCTATTCTATAGCAATAATTGATCAATTTAGATACATTGATACAAAACAATCTTGTCATTATCATCACTTACTGTCTGAGCCTTTTCATCAGCTACCAAAATTCCCAGGAAGCCTAAAATTAAAATGATTTAAAATGTTTTTTTCTATCAACATGCTTTGGGTGCAAGTTAATATTTACCTCAATATCTTCTACCCTTGTTCTTACTGCAATTTGATCTTCAACATGACAAGCAGATTTTTCTTCAGGTCAGTGTAGAAGTAATGGCCAGGATAATGTCACATAGGTACTAGATAGTAGGTAGTAGATAATTTGGCTACAAAAACTTGATAAATATCAAATGAATGTCTTCATTCAGTTTGAGAGAAGGCTAAGACAGAAAAGTGGGTACTGATGATCATCACAAACTTTATATTTCTGGGTAAATTTAAATATTTTTTTCACTTTGGATATTTTGTGGAATTTAAAATATCCATCCAAGCTTTAATAACAATTAGATACTTAGCATATACAATTAAAGTATTTTTCCTCATTCACATCTATGTGAATCAAACTTAACAATGCAGAATAATGAAAACAGATCAATATCGCATTATAACTTACACCATAACTTATAAATTACAATATATAAACTTATCATGTTATAGCAATGTTTGCTTGTTATAACAATGTACTTAAACATATTATATATATTATATATCTTTTCATAACAGAAAATGTTTCACAGTATAGCATAGTAACAAGTTATCATGTTAAGTATCGGCACTTGCCTTACTCACATTTTTATTGATACTCTACGATGGAATTTAATCAAAATCAAATCAAAATCTAATCAAAAATTTGTATTAACAAATAAATAATTAATAAAAAGCAGATCCCTGGTACCACTTATTATATAATACATTACTCATGTATGTACATTTTATTTTTATTATTTAGTTTATATCCACTGAGCATCAGTAGCTTGGTCTGTGAAACAAAAATGCTTTGAAGGTCCATGAAAGAAAAAAAATCAGGAGTTTAGGTAGAACACAACAAGTGAGACTTATCTGAATTTAAGACTTGTGCTATGATGCCTTTTACATCATAAGGATCTAAAACTGTCTCTAAGGTATCTTTTAAAAAGGCTCAGATGCCTTCAGAGCCATAAAGACTTTGAATGCCAGTCAAACCTGCAGAGAGCAGAACAACATACTCTGAATTTTAATCAGGAAACCTGACAGACTGCCTCAAAACTTCCATCCATCCATCTTTCTATACCCACTGATCCTGTTTAGGGTTGCAAGTTGATCCAATCTATCCCAGCATGCATTAGGTAGGAACTAGTATACAGCCTAGACAGGTCACCAGGCGAACACATTTATGTGTAAGGATTATTTAGTGTTTGTTTAATCTGTGAGTCCTGGGAGATTGTCTCAAGGCTGAGAATTTGATATTCAACAGATTTATGTCACAACAAAAGTAAAAAACCTAATTCATAATTCAGAGTATTATACTGCTTCAATTTTGGCAGAGTGTATCCAGACAAACAAGACAAGCACCTGCTTTTGCCAGACTAATGTATTTGTAACAGTGTTACATAAACAGTCAATAATCTTCCATCTCCCACTCAGTCCACAAAGCTGTAATAAATTATGGATTAGCATCAATTATCAATGACCTAGAGAGACATATCTAATGACAAACAATGTCCAAGTGGATTAGGTGTCCAACTTTGACCTGGCTGATTATATATGCTTTGTCTGATATTATAAAAGAAGCAGAATCCATTGAGTGAGAAATTTACCAAAACATCTTTCAAAACCAGCAGCTGTACCACTTCAGTGTAATAAGAGATTTGTCTACAGAATGCTGACGCTTCTGCACATTTAATCAACCCAAGAACACTTTGCAGGCACACATCTTTACCTAAAAAACTAAAAGAACCACTGGAAAAAAGACATGCGATCAAGAAAAAAAAAGCTCTCATCTTAAATAGATGTCAAAATCACTCACCTTGATTTGAGAAGGGCAGGTAATGTTTGCAGGTAAATGAGGAGGACCTCAACAGGCAGGCACCGTGTGTGATAGCTGCAGACCTGAGTACAGACAGTGGAAACTCCCAGTTGTTGGGCATGGTGGGCCAGCTCTACCCCTCTCTGCAGCACAGGGTTGAAGATGTGTGTGTAGAGCTGCCATTGCACTATAGCATTCCCCCGCAGGGTCAGGTGGCACACATGGCCAGCTATCTGCTGACTCAGCTGCCATTCTTCACCAAACACTAGTTCTTGGTAGGCCTCCAGAGCATCCCATTTCCAGAGCATGTCTTCTGCCCCCCCTCCACTTGGCAGAATACCCTGGGAGCGGTAGCACAGACTGGTAGAAACAGCTGAAGGATCCCCATGTTGCAGTGTCTCCTCCAGGCCTGGCAGCTGGCTGCTGTCCAGAGTGCAGATGTTACAGGAGGCCAACTTTGCTTTCTCTGAAGGCTGCCCTCCACCGAGCTGGTCTAAGATCAGTCTGCCCAGGACACTGAGAACATGAGACTGGTAACTACGCAGACCTGGAGCTTGGAAGGCATGCAGCAGGGGTACTACGACTGAGCGGGGGTCCATGCAACAGCAAATTCCAACAGCCTGCACCCCAGCCAGTACCTGCAACACAGCTGGCCCACTTGGGGAGAGCCTCTGCAGGAGTCGCAGACACTGGTGAGCACAGGCAGCCAGGCAGCAGCAGCGCTCGGGGTAACGCACCGCGTCACCCTCCGTCCCTTCCTTGCCTTCTCCGTCCTCTTCAAAGGGGTTGCGTCTAGCAGCCTGTTTGAAAGCAGAGACGGGCAAGCCTGACAGGTCTCTGTGGTGATGCAAAAAGTGGGAATATTCACAGCGGCGGTGGCGACGTCGGGCACACACAGACTGATGCAGCTGCTCTGATTTTGCCTTCTTGACAGCACTGATGATCTTGAAAACTCCTGCAATGAGACCTCGTAGCCTCTCTGAAGCCTCTCCTACTACTTCAGAATCCCTGGCTCTGCTAAGCCCCTCCAGTCGCAGCACTGTGACCTCAAACAGCTCCAGGCCATGGTGCTGGACAAACTCATGGATGAGCTCAAGCGCCTGGCTAAAAAAAAAGGGGTTGGGTGTGGAAGCCTGCAGGCAACCCAGCAGCACTTGGAGGACTCCTTCTAAAAGCTCTGGCAGCAGTAGCGCTCTGTGGCGATAGCGGGAGAATGAAAAGTCATCCTGGACCTCTTGCAGGGTCTTCTTAGGCCGTGGAGCAAAAGGATTATTCTGTCTGTCCAAGCAGCTCCGGATTTTGAGGGTGGCTCGCAGCAGGTCTGTCAGGCTGCGTCTGAGGCTGTCAGGGAGGGTTTCACTCTGACTCACATCCACTGACATTAGGTGCAGGATGGTACGTAGAAGCATCCTCTGGACCAGTGCGATGGGCTCTTCCGTCCACCCTCCAGCAAGTTCCTCGGCCCCCGTCCCACCTCCACCTCCTCCCCCAGGACCACAGCAATCTCCAAACTCAGTCAGGATCTCAGTAAGCGTAGGTACAACACTGACTGCCAGGCTAGGGTTGTGGTTGATGCTCATGTCAAACTTACAAACCTTCTCAAGCAAGGACAGCAAAACATGGCAAAGATCAAAAGGCGAATTTTCCATGCGGTTGAAAATTGATATTGCAGCTGGGTCTGTCAGGGTTTCAGTGTCCATCATATGGGATCCAGGGGCTCGGGGGTGTGGGTATGGTGCACTCATGGTTTCTGTGGTGGAGATAGCAGATGTTAAAGATGAGGCCTCTGAGCGATGATGTTGACAGCTTACCCGGATGGTGGAGCCATGTGACCTGCGGCTCCTTGCACCACCAGGGCCTGGGACAGCTTTGTCTTCAGTGTTGGCTTCTGAATCTGAGGTAGAAACCTGGGACTTTCGAGCATCCTTCACAGAGTATCTCTGCGCTGTCCTGCGTGACCTCCGTGATTTCCAGGTGCCACTGCCAACACGGGACCTCTTCCCAGAGTTCTGTTCATCTGTCGCAGCTTTCTGTCCTGCTCTGAGCGGGGCGGCCTTCACCTCCCGGCTAAGGAATACTTCCAGTAGGGACGGCAGGGTGAAATCTGTAAACACAGAGAATGTATGTAAGTCGTTAATGTCTGTTGATGTCAGATTTTGGAAACTGAGACTTAAAACCAACATTTAAGCAGCCATATAAAACTGTAAGATGAGAAACATAAAGCTCAGCTGCATGTCAGCTGCCATTCTGTGTTTGTTAAAACATACTCTGAGAAGAAATTAATTAAAGTAAAAATGTCTAGGGTCCATGTCAAAGAGGATCAACAGTCCTGTACTAAATACCGGTGTCATCCTGAGGTCACAGACCTCTGCAACAACTAGTCTTCTCCTTTTGTGTGGCAGCTTATGTTATGTTATGACACACTGCAGTCATTACCAACTGAATAGTCTGTCTCACACAATTCTCAAGCAAGTAAAATAGGACATGAGTCATTTGAGAACATTACAGACTCCATTTACAGTCAAATGCAATGTGCACACATTCCACTGCCTTCCCACCTACCAAAGCGAATGCTGAATCACTGCTTGGCCTTCATGATTGGTAAAGAATTATGTAGAAGAGAGATAGGAGATGAAACAAATGTATAAATATACAAAGCTAGATAACATTTCAGGCCCATGAAATGCAGTGTGCATTTCAGTTCGTCTATACAAATGATATTATTGTACAGTTAGCGAATCACACACAACTGTACAGCATAGCAAATTTTATACTAAGAAAATAAAGTATGTAAATTGATATGATTCGTTACAAACAAGGAGGTAGTCACATGCCATGACCGCTGAGAATTGTGAGGTATGAGCTGTTAACATTGACATTAACACAAACAAGTAATGGAGCAGTATTTGTGGGTACTGACCTGGGGCTTTTTCCTCCTGCACAGGGATCTTCCAGACCAGTGGTAGTAGAGACAGCAGCAAAGTGAGCAGCTCCTCCCGGCAGGTCAATTCCTGAGAGTGCAATAAAACACACTGAGGTTACTTAGAAAGCCTTGCTGCTTCTCTCCCATTGTTCACACTGTGATGTCACATCAAGACACTCCCATCAAGACAATCTCTTGTCCATACTCAGTACAAATATCGCTTTGGGTTTCACGACTTTCAACAAAAAGAACTTTGCGGCGTTACGATTTGCTTAGTCACTTAGTCAAAACATATTTTTCATCCCAGGAGATCGATATTTATTTATTTATTTGCGTGCATTTAGTTAGTTAGTTAGTTAGTTGGTCGTCAGTGCTAGTGTGACAGGAAGCAATGTAACATCTACATGACAGCCGTATTTCCAAGACCTTAGGGATCTTATGTTTACCCAGGGCATAACTCACAGCAGAGAGAGAACCAACTCCTTCATGTGTTAATTAAAACAATTTACCTACTCCTTCACGTGTGAATTAAAAACCATCAGCTTGTGGATTTTACAAAACTGTCAAAACATATATTTTATTGTCGCTGTGTAATACACCCTGCATTATTAACTGTGTTACTCGTTAAGTAACTCAATAATCAAGTAGATTTTCATCAAATAATCTCAGTATTTGTTTCTGGTTTCTTTTTCATACATACTTGAAATACTTTGTCTATCTAATCAATCACAAGTATGGATACTCTGCAGTAACACCACATTTACTGTATAAGGCTTTTCCTTTCTTTTTTTTCTTTACATAAAAACACATAAACAATCTTGATTTTTTTCTGTGTAAATATAAAATTGTCAGTGCTCTCTGGTGGACAAACTATGCAATGGTGACACTGTTTCTAAATTACCTTAATCCTAGTTTGGCATTTCAGTACTGACACACTGGCAAAACATAACTGTACACTGATATTGATATTTCTGCAACAAGCTCATATCCACAGACACATCAACCTGGCTGATCTGTTGGTGTCTTGTGTATTTCCATTTGAATTATTCAGTGGATGATGTACCCAGAGATGACAGTAGCCTGACATTTAACACCTGGTGAGTTGGAAAAAAATCTGATATGGACTATATTATTTGATATTTTTCAGGCCTATAAGAATACTGGCTATGTGTAGAATAGTTATACTAATGTAATGTAATAAAGAAGAGTCTTGCTACCATTACATAAGAAACATTTTACTGATCTAAAACTGCAACAGGACAGGCAGATAGAGAACGGTTGGCACGGGGGACAAACCCAATTCAAAATAATTACTTAATCTTATACCTGTAATCTTATACATTTCTGTAGTGAAAGCTCCCATTACATGAGAAAATATAGTAAATGTATGTAAAATCAGCTAAAGGATATGAACAATATGAAACCTTGATTCAACACATAACAATATTTCATTCATGACACATTTGTTACTTCATGTCAGAGGATTATAAACTCCTTCTTATTATTTTGGAGTCCGCTGGTTGGCATAAAAACAACTGAGCTAAGTCATTACAACTTTTGAGAACAGATCAGCATTATAATATCAAAAGGCAGCTATGGCTGATTGATTCCTTCTCACTCAATGGCACATTGTAGCACACGGTATTTGTTTGTATAGCCTGTTTATTTGCTGATGTCACTGTTTCTCTAATCTCCTCAAATGATTATGTTTTATGTAGGCTGACGCACAACTCAACTGCAACATTGTGTCTGACAAAGGGAGCTGTTGAAGAAAAACAGAAAACCCCAAAGCCCAGAGGTCACTTTCAACTTTGTTCTGGTTTGACACTGACCTTTCATGCTTATCACGTGAAAGCCCCATAATTCACTCTAGATAGGAGCAGCTCCTATATTATAACTTGACCCAAATCGCACAGATCAGATAAATACAGAGGCAAGTTAACAGAGGAACCAGCATTGCCCAGCCTGGTATTTGGGGCTGTAACCCACAGATGTTTTATTTAGCCCTATGTACTTTGAGCGGTTTGTAGACGGCAGTGTTGTAATTTTGTATTTTCATCGAACAGAATGGACGCAAGAATGAGGAAGAGATTAAGATTTAAGATTTACTTTTTTTAATCTCTATGAAGGTAATTATTTTTTCTCGCTCTTGTGGGACACACTACTTCCTGTAGTAAGATAAAATGATGGGCTGCCATGTAGTGGCACCGTGGGAGCAGCTAGGTGTTCAGTGTTCCTCCATACTGTGGACTTAAACCAGTCACCCTACGGTTCCCAAGCAAAATCCCTATAAGCTGCTGCTGCCCTAAAATAGGTCGAAATACTTGAGTTTTATTGGTTGACAGGTGTCTGCCTATTCTTCACTTGCTAGATAAAAACATATACTAACATGTATGCTGTAGCAATCTAAACTGTTAGCCATGAGATCTTGGTTGTGCCTAAGATTGGCTAGCAACACCAAATTAGCCTAACCCTGTGTTTGCCAAAAAGTTTGATATGTTTTATACATTTTTAAACTTTTTTTAATCTGGGCCCTGTCCAGGATGGTTAACGATCAAATTAATGGCTGCCCGTCATGTTACAGTAATCTGCTAATATTGTGTCAAACAAAGTCCAAACCATATCTCTAAAACCCATTTTGAAAGAGAGTAGTACTGACATATTTTGTGTATATTGTTATGATGAAAAATACACAGTTGACAGTGTATTTAGAAAGTTATACAAGTATATAAGTATATAAGTTATACAACTGTTCTAAATTTGGATTTACAATACAGCATCAACATCAAAAGAGAATGAAGCAGAACAAAAAGGCAGACTTTCTACAATCAAACATGTGGGCACTGCAGAGCTAATTTCCTTTTTTGATATCGAAAAAGGAAATTAGCTCTGCAGTGGCCACTTTTTTTTTTTCACCCTGCAAGATGCAGTAACACCAGCCACAGATCTAGAGAGGCAGTTCTTAATCAGATCTAGAAATGACCACTAAACAAAAATAGAGGCAACATTGGTCCTGTGGTGATATAATAATGGGGTACAGCGCCTGGAAATCAAACAGGTATTCAGATTCTCATGGCTGAAAGAAGGTTAATTATAGTTATTAGAATAGAAATATAAAACTCAAAATGAACTGTATCTTCCAGTTTTTTTTGGTACATGAAATTATACATCATCTCATCATTGCAGAACTTTTTCACTAATGAGTTTTATATTGCACTGTGCTCAATAAGTACTCATTCAGTTTCACCAGCTGATGTCTGTCCGATGTTTGCATAATCCTTGTTGCCTTTATCATCTGTTTTCATCATACTGTATCTCTATTGCAAATGCGGTCACCAATTTCATTTTGATGAAAAGAGATTAGCTGCAGCTTATGTGCAGAGTGCAGACATTTAATTTTGTTACACTGATATCGAACAGCTGCATGACAAAAAGTGAAATAGATGAATTAAAAATGTGAGAAGCAGTGACCTAAAGCTTAGTGTGAATACTACCAAATTTAACTACAATAGTCAACAATATCTGTTGCTGAAATAAAGCTGCAAACATTACTTTTTCATGATAAATGTGTGGCTTTGAACATCCTCACCTGGTCAATGATGGAATCCAGTGTGCTCAGCAACAGGAAGCCCCGTCCCCTGACCAGGTACTCTCCCAGTGCCACCATGTGACTCTCCTCCTCATCTTCCTCCCGTGCCTCCGCTCTCTGGGCCACCGCACTGCATAGTTGATGTACATCAGTCAGGAACTCCCTCGCCAGTGTGTTACTGGCCCCACTCATGTCTGAGCTGCAACAGGAGAAATAAACTGTCACATAATCAAATCTGATGCACATCTGTACACACACTCATAAACACTTTGGAGGATTATGACATTTTTCTTCATAAGAGAGAGAAATGCAACTAAAGTGTGTCATTTCTAGACTGTATGATTTTTAATTTCACACTGAAAGATGAAATCATCTTCACAGACTTTAATGGCCAAGCCGCCCTCTAAAAATATCTGGCAAAAATCACATTTTTGTTTCTGCCGTGTTTCTGATTCAACTCATCCCTTAGCAGTGAAAGTAAACTCAAATAAAGTTATGTAAGGTAGAAAACAGAGGGTGTGGAATTATTTTTAGTATAGTATGATTAGATTATAGTTTAAATGTATAATATGAATCATTACCAAAAAAGGAAAGACAAAAAAAAAAGTTGGTAAAAATTAGTTAGTGATGATTATAGCACAAGTTTGGAGTTTAATACTGTGAGAAAGCTGCAGATAAATGACATTACTCATTCGGTTCGGATCAATGTAATAGTGAAATAAAATTAAAATAAAAGACAAAGCCAGCTCCCTCAAAAAGCTCAAGCTGAAAATCTTGACAATCCGGTTGTTCCAATAATGTTTACCTCAATAAGCCAAACCATCTAGTCAAACTAGTCAAATTATGTAAGTAATAGGCAAACGTTAAAATCCAGACTCATGTAGTTTGAAGGTAAATAGGAAAACAGACTTGTCCTACTAAGTGTGCTCCGAGAGTGCCTTAAGCTAGTATGCGTATGTCTTTAATAACCACGTGTTCCTCTAAATGAAACTGACAATAAGCTGTAGGTCTCAATGTAAGACATCCACGCCTGCCGTTAAGGTGCAGCTCTGATCCAAACCAACTCATGACATAATAATAAAAAACGAATACTGAGAGGAGATGGTTAATAAAATCTACAACACTTATTTTAAACATTAGCATCTCTAACATATATGCATAGGCGTTCTCATCTTACCAAATGTTACTGGGCAAGACAGTTTCTTTCCAGTCATTTTGCGTTTTCTCCAAGCATGACTGCAGCTCTGCTGGCTGTATCTGCATACCTCCTCACACGACTGCTGACTGAATTTTCTGTTCTGCAGCACAAATTCCATTAAATTGGAATTTCAAATGGAAGCTTTCCAGATTCGCAGCAGATCAGCGTATCACATGAAAGCATGTGATGTCACATGGCCAGGGGACTGGCCTTGGGAATACACGAAAAGCCCCTAGTGCCCTGTAGAAGACCTCCGTACTCATTCACAGTGACTGTATTTGTATCCTGCATGACAACAATCGTTTTAGGATATTTTTTTTTCTGCACAATAAAGCCTTCTGGGAACAACTACAAAAATACCAGTAAGAGCCCAGAAAGTTAGGCTTGATAAAGCGTGACGTACTGTAGATCCCAAGATGAAACCCATAATTATTTGATTTTTTTTATTTTTTTCTAATTCTGTTTTTGTCTCTAATCTCAGGGTGTACCGTATTACACGTCTCATTTGGAGCAGTTGAGAGCTTTTACGTCCTTGCTGTAGTTTAGTCAGGCTTTGAGTCAGGCTGTATGTGATTACAGCAATTGAATGCTGGTCCTAAGTAGACTATGGCTGTGTCAAAGCAACAAAAAAACAACCACAGGATTTTATGATAGAGGAAATGTGATTGTAGCATGATTTCAAAAGCTAAATGACAAATATCTGCTGATCATGAAATCTGTTCAGGAAGCATTCTTATAATTGATCTCTATAAGCCCTTATGGAAGCCATCTGGTAACCACGTTTGCATGTTAGTCCTGTTGTTTTCCCTCATAAATAGGTCAAAAAAAAACTTGTCAGTTCATTGAGTCTGTCTCTTACGTCATTTTTCATTTTGCATTATTATAATAATCAGTATTTCTTTGTGAGCTACTTGTGGCACCAAAAAACATCAATATACACAACAGAAGCATTAAGTTCTGTCAGTCACTGGAATCTGATCTTCCCACGTGGGCCCTGATCCTGATGACAATCGCTGAAACTGCCCAAACAACGAGGCAACTCACTTTGAAAACGCTTTACAGCACTAAGTCACACACCACAAACTATTTGACTGTTTTTTGGTCAAACTGGATGACATTTTATGGAGAAAAAGGTTTTTTTTGCTTTTCCCTGTGATATCCTCCGGCTGCTCCACATCAACCTGGGCAAGCAGGCAACATAACTGGGCACAGCTTAAACACACAGGTTGACCAAGGGAGTAAAAGAGAGGCCGAATAAGAGGCTGGCAGACAAAAGATCAAATCTGGGTAAGCTTCTTGCTGTTGGACTAGTAATATTAGCGGGCTGCTATGTGTTATGTTACTGCTCTCGGTTGATGTTTGGTAGTGTTAGGAAAGTAGCCAACTTTCTAGTTCTTAATCATAAGTAATGTAATTATAAGAAATGCACATATACATCTGTTCATATTTACAGTGGTATGGCACTCTATAACAGGGGGGCACCAAATCACAAAAATATACATTTCTACATAATATTTCTCTATTATTCAATTTATTGCAGTTCTGCTCTCAGTTCTAAAACCACAAGGTTCCCATAACATATCTGTGTAAACACACAGAGTGACACATCTGTGATAGAAAAATAATACCAGATAAGGAAGAGCTAATTTACTTAAACAGCCTGGAGATTACATCAGAATTTGGTCAGAAGAAGATTATGTAAGAAAATGATGAAATTTACTGGAAGAAGGAGAAGGATGTGGCAAAAACAAGCCGCTCACATTACACACAGCGTACTGCTTTATTTACCTGAGTACAAAATGCAAGTGGAGCTTTATGACTTTCCTTCTATGGCCAATTAACTTTGAGTCTGACCGATAGAGACAGAGAAAACAGTATGAATGTGACACAATTAATAATTCCAAATTACAATTAAAACACAAGTTTCATATGTGTGAGGAATTTTGTCTGACTTAATTGTCATTGCATTTATTTATCAACAACTTGATAATTTATTTAACTTAATGTAACTCTGCATTAATTTGCAATATTATGATATGCTGACATTGCAACGATATTATTAGGATTATTTGAATATTTAAGAATTTGAGCCATTTCATCCTAACTTATACTGAAGTGTTACATCAGTTTAGTGTGGTTGAAACACATCTGTGCACTGAATATTTAACTAGGTCACCGGTCACTCTCAAACACGATGCACATCTGAGAGGCTTTGACATGCTATCTGACCACATCTCTTCTCTAACGTGAACAAGATCGTAGTTGTTTTTATCTTTCCAGTATGTCAAGCAATTACACACACAATTGCACATTTTGGTGTGTGACACAGATACTAGAGGGTGAGATATGTAAGTATACAGGTTGGACTTCTTAATGTGTAACAGCTACAGTAATTTATAATAAAAACAGTGTTTGCACTGTATTGTCACAAGACACAAAAGGTAAGCTTTGATCAAATAGTCCATACTGCAACCTCATCTGTAAAGACTAAAACACACCCCAGGAGGCTGGGAGATCTGTGTTATGTAATATATTATTATATAAATATATAAAACACAGTGCTTGCTTGTTAAATATTAAAAACATTATTTTGAATAATTTCACCACCAGCTATATGCCACCATCTTCTAAGACCTTTTATCATTACCACAAGACAGTGATTAGAGACTTAGTAAACAGAGATAATGGTTTCTACGATACCATCCCAGTGCAAAACACATCTCTCTCCTGCAGATCTCAAATTTTGTGTTTTTCCCCTCTCGCCAATTATCGTGATGTTCTTCACTCCAACTGAGATAATTATACAGCTGAGGATTTATCCTCTGCGTCTCTTTTGCTGTGGGTGAAAGTTTCATTTTGTCACAGCAAAAAGTTTTCTCAAGAGATTAAAGGACGCACTCAAATCCTGTCTGGGTTAGCATGGTTTCAGCTCTTACAAGAGTATATCATATAGTGTCTTCAACCGGGAATGTGTTCAGTGCACTGTTAACAGAGTGTCAAGAGCTATAATTAGGTCATGGAGGCAAACATGGATATCTACATGATTAACTAGTATCTGGTTCTACTGCAAACAACAAGAAACTCAGGACTGTGATGAGTTGTGATGGGCAAGCATGTAAATGACAACTGACTACATGATAATGGATGATTTAAACAGTTGAATTTCTGGTGGCGTCTGACTGTTACCAAAAGAAACATTCATTAAGACGTGTGTCATATGTTCTGTTCAGATACAAATCAACACTGTAATTCATATTAATAAGAACCAAATGTGAGTTAATACTGTATGCAGTCATGTTCCTCCAACAAGGGTAAGACTGCACTAACTAACTTACAAATTGTCAGTTTAAAATAAACTATAATAACAACATCATAAACATGCAACAGAGTGCGGGTAGATACACTTATAGACAGATATGTAGTATAATGGCTTGATGATAGTGTGACAAACCCACTGTAGTTCAATTCCTACAACTAGCTTAATTACTGCAGACAAAAGCTCCAAAAATGTAAAAAAAAAAAAAAAAAAGATAACATTTAATGGCAGGTCCCACAGAGCGAAACATTAAACCTTAAGCTTGTATTTAAACAAGGACATTATTTCAGCCATTTTAACCAAACCCCCATTCAAACTAATCTCGTCTCAGCTGATGGAACACAGCACACAAATGCTAATGCCCTCACTTAATTCTAGGCAGTGCATGTGTGTGTGACTTATTTACACTGAACAGAATACAAACAAGAGGCACTTGAGGTGCTAATGTCCCACAATTTTCCACATCAATATGTAAATCTATGCAGCAAGGTACTCCAACAGCTAATGCACCGTGATTACATAATGTCTGCAACCTCTACTTTAGTGGTTGGGCATAAAAATGAAATGAAAATAAATCTGTCACTTCTGCAGTTTGGTTAAGACAAGAGAAAAGACCAGTGTAACTGCAAGATGCTGCATGTTTGCAGTATCTTGCATGCAGTCCATGGCACAACTGCCATTAGTTTCATGCAACCATTCAGATGTATGGTGTCACCTTTTATTTTGAAATTTAAAGACTGACCAGTATTATTGATTTATAGCATCACAATTGGGACATTTAACATTATTCAGTGCATTGTTAGCCAATTGTACCACTAATCCACAAGTTTGTGCCATTTAATTTTGCTCATGATAAGATGGTATCTTCTTTAATATGATCAAAAAATTAATATTGCAACATTGGCAATACTCTGACTCGACTTGGTAACATAATGCCAGCGTACCATTACAAATAGCAAAAACAAGTATGGCTAAGTCAGAAAACTTACGTGACTTCAGTAGTGTGGAAGTGGTTTGGTTACAAAAGAACAAACAAACCACAGTAATATGTCAGAAGTGAAAGAAAAATTCAAGAAGAAGCACCCGGTTGAGTATGAGAATAACCTAAAATCTCGGGAGGAGAGCTCAAAAACTGATTTCTTATTTTCCATAGCATTGTTGCAAAAATACCCTGAAATATCATGATTATTATTTAAGGGCCATATCGCCCACCCCTACTGATCAAGTCAAAGAACACTATGTTCTCTCTGAGGCTATAGTTGTGTTGTGTGAATGCCACCCAGAGTGAGACAAAACGTCAATCACACCACAGTTAAAGATGTTAAAATAACAGTGAGACCTACCAGAATTTGAGTGCATCTTTGGTACTGTGGCTGGGGTGATGCTGCACATAGTGGAAGAGACAGAGGAAATTCTCCAAACCCTGAAGACTGACCTGATAAGAGACAGACAGAGAGAGATAGATAAGACACAAGAATAGCAACATGAATCAATCAAATTTTACTTTCACTCCACACGGAGAGGAATTTAAATGAAAAACGCACTACACAAAAACGGTACCCTTTCACTTGATAACCCATTATGACATTACTCTAAATCATTTGATGTTTTGTAATCATTATACATGATGACACAGTCAATTAGACAGTGATTTAACAGCCACTAATGTCATTTTGTGGAGCTCTAATATTGATTCATAAGGTCAGATGCATTTTATTTATTAACTTTCCAGTACGAAAGCGCTGGAAACAAAAAAAAAAACTGTTTAGACTTTTACACACCAGAAGAATCCAGTCCCAGGAACCACAAGTTATGTTTCAGCTTATGTTTTATCTGAAAGAAACCCCCCATAAAGTAAAGGGTCATTACTTGATATACTGGTGGACACACAGCATTTCACAATTTCAAATCTGTGCTGGAGAATCCCTGAGTCTGCAGATACAAAGACTATAGAAAGATGAAATCTACCTTATCACAGTGCTGTGGTTGCAGCTAGACAAGACCAGAGCAGGAATCTCTCTCTACCAGAATTGGCAATGCAAACTGGGATTTTTTTTTACAGTGACATAAGCCACCTGACCGCTTTTAACTGCATTATGGGTTTCAGAGTAATGTTTTAATACCCACCCATCTAAGCCAGCTCCTGGCATCCCTTACACCACACAGAAGCTACTTTTGCACCTCTGCTAATCTGACACCAGTGACTGGATTCATTTAGGCAACGCTGATCCCTGACTGATGTGGCTATGCTCAATGTCTGGGTCACAAAGCCAGAGAACAGACACCACACAGAGCCAATCACATTGCATACAGTCTGATCTTTGATGGCAGAACACTGACAGAATGGAAAAAATACATAAAAGTAACTGAAATTAGAGGGATACACCTTTTTATTTGTTTGGCTGTTTTTCTTTTTTATATACTATTAGAATTATAAAGGAATGCCTACAGTCAGGAAGCCTGTGGGTTCACTACAAATCTGACTAGCTTGTGAGCTTTGTCAGTGCACTCTCTTTTCAATAAGCAATTACATTTTTAGGTTACATACTAATAAATACTCTAATATGAATCTTTGAAATGAAGGCAAAAAAATAATTACATTACATACAACATGAAATAACAACAAACCTATCCTTGAAAACTTTAAAAAGTAAACACTCACAACATCACACATCCTCAAATGAAGCAGACCAATCAACCTGTTTCCTCTCCTTTCTATGTGACTTAAGTGTACCATTAAAAATTTAGTTTGTACAAACATAATGATATTTGGCATAGAAATGCACACTGAATTATTACCGATACCATTAAATTATATGAGCATCTTTACACGTTGTACTTTAATATACCCTGTGGAGTTTTTGACTATGCACATGGATGAGTACACAGGCGATGCAGTTGGTGTTGGTGGTGGCAGTGCCCAAAGAAGCGTGGCAGAGGCTGTAAAGAAGAAAACTGCTCGTAGGCAAATAAGGAAGTGAACAAATGTGTTTTGTGAGAAACGCTAACCTAACTTAGTTTGTTTACAAGAAACTCCACAGAGCATCTTTAATTCCTCTTACTTTGAAGAAAATGAGCATTAAGTAACTAAATACTAAACTTTACACCTAACCTATAACCAGTACTAGTCATCAGGAAAGTATCATGTATTTATTTTTTGAATATGGATTCCCCACACAAAAAGCAGTTACAGTAGATATCAGCAGATGCACTTATCTTTGATATATTTCTGTTACGTCACAGTGACACCACAACAAATCCCTTACTGTAGCTGCACCCACACACACATTTATAAATGGTCCCTATTCTAAAATATATATTTGAATTACACACAGCAGGAAGTGACAAAAACATAAAGTATGTGACGTAAAAAAGCACTTAAAATGTAAATATGGCATCATTTACAGCTATAGTGAGTTGTGTCTACATTACATGCTCTAAACAGCTAAGACATTTGTGCATAGTTGTGAAACTGATCTTCTCACTCTCCATGACTAACACACAAGGGGGAAACTTTCAAATCGGTTATTCAGGTGCCTGCACTTTAGTCACACAGTGTTTGCTGCTATCCGTCACAGTGAGGACTGGGACAGAAGCTACTCTGTACAATAACGGGGTGAGTCAACTTCCTTCCTGTGTCAGAAATGTCAAAAAAAGTTTGTTTTTTGTCAATTCTTATCACCACAAATGGCATAAGAGATGTAACTAGCAAATAAACAATATTGTATATTTGTTTGAGTTGTCACAGGCTAAAAGATTGTCACATTTAGGTTTAGCATCCTAAATTTGAAGTTGCAGGTGATGAAGGTGCAGAGTTGACCACACTCACCGGGGTCAAGGAGGGGCAGAGAGGGTGACACTTCAACAGCTGAGGCAACAACCCACCCGAGCAGTGAGGGGATGGGTTGGTAGGTAGGTAGGTAAGCAGGTAGGTAGGTAGGTAGGTGGGTGGGTGGGTAGGGGGGGTCACTGCACACCAGGGGGCTGGACAACATTACACACAAGAAAGTGGAAGAGAAAGAAATGCATGGATCATAAGAGAGACAGGAGAGGACAGGGGTAAACCATGAAAGGTGACAAAGAACATAAAAGGTGGAATAAATAAATGTAGCAACAGATGAGTGCAACAACAGAGGGAGTGACTGGCAGGAAATCAAAGATTCGTGGTTGCCAAAACTATTGTTAGTTAAATAAATAAGCTGTGGAGCTATGCTGGAGTCGTGCACTCGCTCTATTCAAATTAATCTCCCAAAACGAGCATCCAAAATGACTCGTGTTATCAGTGTACCTGCTGTGGCCGCATTCCTCACATGGGAAAGGGAAACTGAATGGTTCACGATAACACCAATTTCCCAGCAACGGGGTTGTTTTTTTTCCCCTTCCAAGGCTCTAATTCAATATTACAATGCACTCAGCACAAACCAGCTGGGGTGATTTGATAATGGAGAGACTGCCAATACTGATTAATACAGCTTGAAGGGGGAAATCAGCAGTTCACAAAGCTCAGAGAAAACATCTCTGTAAACAAAAAGAAAGCTTTGACCTTTAATCTGCAGTGATGAACTTCTTTATTTACTCGACTGTCATGTAGACAAACACAGGCTATCTGGGTGGTTGAGACACACAGCGCAGGTCTTTACTTATTGCCACTGACAATAAGTAAGTTAAGGGCTCTTTTTCTAGCTATTTTATAATTTCCTGATGGACACTTATTTCAACCATATTTCATTTGGCTGATGCAGACGTTTCCTTTCGTCTTTCTTTTTAAGTTGGAGGATGAGGAAGTCATAAACAGCACAGATTTGCTATTTTGATGGCCTGGTTCTGGAAGGTCTGAGGTCATATTCAGCTACATAACAGCATAACAGATGCTGACACTAGCTTAAGGACATCTCAGAAGGAAACACACTTGCTTACACTTGCTCTGTTTGTCTACCTAAGTCTCCATATTTTATCTTTTTCTTTTGTCAGAGAGTGACTTTACATGAGAGAAATACAAGTAAGTAATTGCTTCGACATGGTGGTTGGGCCTTTTACACTGCCTTTATCCAACTTGGCAATCATGGGAGGCCTAGTCATGGGAGTCTGACGGCTGAGTCACCCACACTGGTACAGACTTTCCTCACAAGCTCTCTTTGGATAATTGGGTAGACTACAACTTGGCAGAAGCAGTGAAAGCGATGTGATCCTGTCCTCGTGAGAGAGGACGTGGGGCGTTGGTTATGCAATGTTTTTTTCCGATTTGAGATCCCTACTGATCTAATTTGACATTTGGGTGATGAGCATCATGAGAAGCCCCTAACGTTCCGCATTTCCTCACAAACTACGAGTCAGAGAGCAGAGCCTCACGACAAATAACTATTTTCTTTCCCCCATTAAGACTCAGAATGAAATGTCAAGGGGCTACCATCAAAAAGCATGTTTGTGTTTTTGTCAGTGTCAGGTCCACACTGTCACAAGCAGTGACCTTTATTCGAGCATAGCCACTGTGGAGGAAATGAAAAACTGTTGCACTCTGCTTCATTGTTTTATTACTGGGAGATAGCGTGCGAGCTGGTGTTGGTCAAAATTACAATCCAAGCAGCCTGCATCAGCCTTTCTCTTCCCCCACTCAACTCAAAGTGAGGGTGTTTTTGAGGGAGTGATCTGACTTAATAACATGCAGGAAAAAACTGAGACAGAGCAACGGTTGGAGTCTGACTCAACCCAGAACTGGAGAGATGAATTATTCATTCATTCAGCCAATCGCTTGGAACAGCCCTGGAGAGCACATACAGTAGGTGTTGAAACCAAGGACGGAACAGTAAATGTAGATGTGAAACTAGCACTATGGTCAACTTGCAAGCCTAAGAATGCAACTTCGCTAAATATACATATTTGTAAACAATGTCAGATAATGAAAGCCACACTGCGTTAAAATTAAAAGGATTAATTACCTTAGTGTAAGTAGTGTGATGATCACAAGACATCATAATCAGGGCCTGACACATGCTTTTTATGTTTGGACCACTTGATTTTGACTCAGAGTATAGTGACCTTAGTCATGGTGAATTCACTAAAAAGGGAGTCATCACACAAATATGCAGTCAGATATGAACTTACTATTATCACACACGTTTTAGTAGGTAGACTATGACTATTATAACAGGCTATGAAAGAAGAACCTTTGGTGTGAAACTCTCCCACCACTTGAGGTTAGGCATTTAGTAATATCCTGAAACATGAACGATGAGAAATTTCCAGTCTAAATATGATTTTGTTGGTTGGCTTTTTGTGTTACTTTAGAAATGACTGTTATCTGAAAAAGCCATTTAAGTAGTGATTCCCATCTGCTAAGACACTGATTCGCAAACTGTGGTACAAGTACCACTGGTGGTACGCGAGCTCCCTTGAGTGGTACGCAGAGGAATCTCTGAAATTTATATTTTTAAAATTAAAAAAATAATTTAGAAACCGATAATACCACAAGAATTTAAATGAAAAGACTTAGTATATCATAGTCATGTCACGTTCATGCAGGTAGCACATAGTGCGCATACATCCATGATTAGGTGCAAGCTAACGAGTGACGGGTAATAAAAATGATAAAAACAATAATGAAAGATTCTTCCCATGGCAATAAACTTTCCTCCTACGTCAACTGTCTGTACCTGAACAGGGTCGGCCTGCTATTTTTTAATGTCTGTTATATTGGTGGTACTTGGGGAACTGAATATATTCTGAGGTGGTACGCAGTGTAAAATGTTTGAGGAATACTGTGCTAAGACACTGTACTGAAATGTATGTCTGTTATTGTTTTGCTGATAAACAATGCTGCCTTTAGGCTATACATAATAACCCAATTTACATGAGATACACGCAAACACCACGCAATATCAAATTAGCAAGGGTTACACTAAAATAATTTATGCAGATGTAGGCTTTTCAAAACCCGTTGGATATGACACTAACACTAACATAAATATTTTTTCCCATTTTACCAGACGGCTGTTTGAAAAGTACAAGAGAGACCAATTAATACAGCACTTACTTTTTTCCCCCACTTCACTGTACTCTTAGTTGCTCAGATATGATCCATGTAAATTAGTAAGTGCTTTAGACAGAAGCATACATTAATGCAGCTTACCTTAATGCCGGACAAACTACATGACATAATGTCAATTACACACAGCACAGTCTTCTACCAAGATATCGCAGAAATATAATATGCTGCCTCTCACAATTCAGTCACATAAAGCCAGATAATTACATATGAGGATGAAGGTGAACCAGTGTTGCCATCTTTGTTCCTTCTTTAGTCTTCACCACATTTTCTGTATGCTTTGCTCGACAAGTTTAATCTTCTTTAGACTCAGAGCTTTACAACAGGAGACATGTAAAGCACAGATTAAGCTCAGAAAGCTAATGACAACACGTAATGTGGGTGGAATAATTGTGTCACCAAGGTTGTTCTGTTTCAGAAAACTGACTATATTTCAGCACTTTTACTCACATGTATCTGTTGTCAGAGATTAAGTGACAAGTACAGACCCTGGACTTTTCCACCACATCCTATTAACCTATCAACCTAAACTATCAAACTAAAATTTTGAGGTTATTGTTTCCTATGTTTTTACAGAACAATACTTACAACATGAGTCCAATAACTGTGCAGGAAAATGTCTTCAAGTGCTTGCAATCCATGTTTGTGCAAACAAGCTGAACTCAACCACAGTTAGTCCAAAACTGCAACTGACTGAAATTAAAGTGATATAAGAGTGAAACGGAGGTCCCATGGAACCAGGCTAAAAAAGTGAAGCGTTCCAAACTCTTCACTCTAGTGTTTTGAAACATCCTCTTGGCTCATAATAAAACTAAACAGTCCTTGAGCAACAAAACCTGGTCTCTTTCTTGGCTCCTGGCCAGGTAACCATTCTACTAAATTGACTCTGCTCATCAAGATTCAGAGAGACTGGGCAGAATACAAAGTGTCCCTACAGATACTTTATTGCAAGTGTGCCTGAGGCAAATTTCCTCTGTAGTGGATCATAATAATACCATAGTTGTGGCTCTGTAAAGGAAGAAATTCTTAAGACTTGAAAGAAATGTCATTAATCCCATTTTACTGACGTTATAATACTTTAAGTAAATGCAACAAATTACATGCAAACAGCGATTCTGACAGTGGATTTTATAGCGAGGAACAATAATACACAGTGAATATATAGCAAGTGTGCGGATGGGAAACAGTACTCTCATTTATAAACAGAGATCCACCATCCAACAGTTTGCACTGTCCTGACTGACAGCATTGTTTCTTTTGAGCCCCAAAACACTACAGGCAGTAAACCAAACCAGGCCATTTCCTTTCTCTCAGAAAAGTGTTTATTTGTTGAGAATGACAGTCACAACAGGAAACAAAAAGAGGAAGACTAGGGTTAAAACATTGGGTCAGGAAGAGACTCCACCCAATCAAGGCAGTCCAGTTCTCTTACTGCTTGGTACTACTTGGTGATTGCGCTGTGAAGAAGCGAAAGCGATACCAGCAAGACATGCACCCTGATAGACATGTAGATGAGAAGCAGTGATACGAGAGACCTGAATGCAGAGGAAGAAAACAGAAGCAGAAAAAGAACAGGGCTGCAGCAGCAGTGCTTTCACACTTTTTTTTGGTGGTAACCTTATTGATTGCTGCAGAAGAAGATGTCTTTTTGCCCTCCACATTTTACTGTACAGTGTGATCACAGATTTGGGTACAGAGCAGTAGAGCAGAGTCTTGCTGTCTTATGGGCCTTGAAACTGGAGCCTTTCAGCTGTTGGGATAGTTTCCGTGATCACTTTATCTTGTTTACCTGTGTACCGACTGCCATTCCAGGTGGGATGCTAGGAATGTACAGTATACACTTGTGTGCTGATAGGATGAGCAGAATGAGCAGGAGAAAAATGTCAGAAGTGCAACGGTATCCATGAGTGTGCTATAGCCTGTCACTGTGTGGCCCCATCAGATTCAATCAAGAGGGAAAGCTACGGTATCAGCACACTGGAGAGTACAGCTGTGCTCACTTAACCATTTTTCTGCATCTCTCTCTCTCACACACACACAAGCTACACTTTGAAGACTGCAAAGGTGACAAGCTGGGGAGCTAACACAGTCATCTCAGGAGACTTGTCACAACAAAAAGTGACATTAAAAGTTACCAGGAATAGAGAGGCAGAGCCTGCTTGGCGCAGTCCATGAATTCATATTACTATGACAACTGAGCCTACAGCTGATATCCAAATGGGAACCAACATGATTAAGAAAGCAATGAGCACAACACACTATCACAGACATGATGACGACAGAGAAAGGAAGCCGTTATTTCCGAAAAAGAGAAAAACCCTGCAGGCTTTCTCAGCATGCATTAGTTTTTAAAGTGATAGCAGGTCTGCCTTTTAAGGACGACTTGCACATGACAAATCATGGACTAACATAAATCAGCTCATCTATGTGTGTGCGTGCGTGTGTGCGTGCGTGCGTGTGTGTGTGTGTGTAGGGCAGATCACTCTTAGCCTGCAGTCCGATCCTAATCCAAGTCTCGTGATCCGGCTGCTGTTAGTTTCCTGACAGCAGGAGGAGGGGGGTGGGGGCAAAAGAGCTGCAGTGTCCTGATAGAGATTTCAGATCCACCGCCACTTACGCCATTTTCCAGCACACAAACAAAAGTGCACTTGCGCAACGCTCATAATAAGCAATCTGTGGTTTACACCTGCCTCCACCTCCATATAGTGACTCACTGCTGGTTGAGCTCGTGCTGTGTTTCAGTTAAATGTCTGCCTCTTAAAGTGGCCTCTGGGGACCTCCAGGATCCTAAAGTGGATGTCCCGAACAACCAGGGGAATAATTTTCCTTCAAAGTTATTTTTACTGCTTATTCCTACCACAAGACAGAATGACTCTCCACCCTGTGGTCACTCCGTCATGCAATTACATATAATTTTGCACAATATAGGTCCATATCTGAACACAATAAAAGACAATAAACAACACTTTCTGATTCAAAAAGAGGAAATCTAGAAACCAGCATCTGAAGTCTCCCGCATGTCTCTGTCCACTAACACAACAGTGCTAGTTGCTATTTCTAAACACCACATGTCTCTTACTGGTTTTCTATTAGAGAATTTACGTAGAGCAGAAATAACATTTAAGTCTGTTTCTTTTTTTTTACTGAATTTCCTCCAACAGCCTCTTCCTGCTCGTGATCGCTCACTGTGCAACAGCTAAGGCAAAAACAGTGAAGTACTTGAAGCAGCTTGAATGACAAGAAGCAGACTAAAACACATCTGAGTCATGTTTGTAATTGTTGGATGAAGTTAACTTAGTGAACATTTTATTCAGATTGGAATTGAGCAAAACTCATCATCAAAACTCAAACTCATCTACACCAGCACCCTACAACTGGTAACTTGTATGCAAGTTGTATTGGTAATTTTAAAAAGTCATTTTAATATCATTAAATGTTGTAAAATACCGGTTTGACAACTTTAAAAAAAAATATGAAAACAAATACTTTCATCAGAACCTCTGCGTTGCATTCCTGGAAAATAAAAATAAGCATCACAAGCACCATGAGAGACCCCTAAACTCTTTCACAAAGCCTACCTGCAGATCCGCTCCTTGCAGTCTACAGTCCATGTACTTTTCCCATGCGTATGACAGCTCAGACTGATGTGGACTGGCCATGTCGTCCACACCTCCACGTATAACTCCAGTCAGGGCGTTGAGGAAGTCAGGAATGACAAAATGATTTTGGTTTCCTTCCTAATCCTCCAGGTGACTGAAGGTGCCCCGGACAACACGGAACGAAGCCCAAACTGTTCTCCTGAGTCATTCATAGCAGACTCATGATTCACGGCGCTGCTTTTCCACTTTTAAATTGTGTTTCTGCAGAAGGATATAAAGTGTTATGGGTTAGCAAAAGAATTAGCTGACAATGCAAGTTTCGCTTTTGCACTGTGAGGTGATGACTGTTGTAAATAACGAATATTAACCTGACATGAACCCAAAACTTCGGCCAAAGGGGCTTGACACGCTGTAGCATTACCAAAACAAAAGGGACTTGAGAGATACACTTAGCTAGCTAGCTAGGTATCTGACAGGACCTGCGTCAAACCTTCAGGAAGGTTGAAGCTACTAATTTCCGGTTTCCATTTCAAAATAAATGCAACTAATTTGGTACTGAGGGTAATAGACCAAAAACATAAAACAATAAAATGTTTGAATTAGATATTTACTGTATTGTAGCAATGAAATCCAGGTTTTCTTTAATTCATTTTTTATTTCTATATATACACAATTGAAAAAAGATGTTATGGATATATTACAAATATAATATAATAGGGCCATTTTGCTTCCATAAATGGACCATGCAACATCTCTGTTGCAATTTCTTAAAATAACTGACCCAAAGAGCACTGAGTTATAATGTTTTGTGAAGCATTTGTTAAACACAAAATCCTATGTCATGGAGACAGGGGCAAACCATCAAATCAGCTGCCATCTCAAATGTTCAAAACTATTTTATTATTCATCTTAATAAGATATAAAAGCATGTTCTACATTTGCATGCAAAGGTCTACATATAAACATATTCTAAACTGTGGTTTTATTGCTTACGTAAGATAAAATTTATTAAAGTAATATTTTTTTAGAAGAAAAATAATAATTTACCTCATACAATCACGCTATTATTTTGTGGGATAAATGCAGCATATTTTACAGCATAGTTTCTTTCATACATTTAGTGTAAAAAATATATTTCTAAAAGAAAACGTTGCCATTCATATTTTATTTTGAAAGTTCAGCACGATGGTTGTGGTTGATGTTTTAGCTAGCTTCATCACAAGAGGCACCAAGACAGCTTGATTATATTAACCATAATATTTGTGTTAATGTCACATTAAGCTCAGAATTGCTATACCCGGTGTTTCCTTCAAGCTATTTTCATATACAAAATACATATTCCGGGATTTTAGCTCTTTTGCTAACAACCGTTAGCTGTTTTGCTGGTTGTTGCATCGCATCGTACGTTACTGTGTATGGCAGCTGTCAAACTGTAACGAACACATCGTTAACGGCCTTTATCAAAATAAGCAAACAGTCTGGCTATAGCTGCACCTTTCTCGCATTCATAGTGTCCAGTTTAGAGCGTGAAGAACCAATTTTCATACATACCTTCGTTTCCTATGAATTAAAGCCAGCTAACGCTAGCCTTCGTCCAGCAGAGGCTGTATTATGTGATTTTGCCCTCAGCGCTGACTGTTAGACAATCCCGTACAATACCGCCCTTTCTCTGCCTGCTATTACGTTAGAACCACCCAGAACGTCAACGGCTGGATGTTATGACGGTTAGTCACAAAAATGTCTAGTTAGTGACATTTTTGTATTTTGTATTTACAAAAACTATCAACAAAACAAGAAGAGTTCCGTGTTTGAGTCGTCTAGATATTAAGGAAAATGTGAGTTTTGAGTCAGTAGGTGAATCTGACTCTGCAGAAAACACAAGTGTGACTAAAATGAAAGAGGATTTAGTAATAAGTGTTATAAGTGTTAGTCCTTAAAGGCTAATTTATGTGTTTTTATCTGTACTGACCAGAGCAAAATATTCCTCGCAGTCAAGTTTGAGGGTTATGTCGTAATAAACGGTCACAGCCGGTGACATGCCCACTGCCTCCTGTTTATCTTCCCATTGGATAACGCAACTAATTCACCAATCAATCAAAACATTTCCTTTCAGGACGGTGCTGCGTTTGCTGAATCACCGTAAATACGCGAACGCACCACAGTAAGTAAATGGACTGGCGCAAAGGTGGCCACTTTTTTTTTCAAATAGTGCATAAAGAAACCACCACACACAAGCGAAATGTTTATTTATAAAATAAGTTTATTCTTTAGTGATACAATAAGCTGTAAGATATGATAGGTAAACTGAAAATGCTAACAGTGAAGTATATTTGTTTTGGTGTGCAGACTGGATTTCACATATTAATACTTGCATATAAATTAGAGACCCAAACATTTAGCTAATTAATCAGTTAGTCGATTGAGCCAAGATTATTGGTGTATAACTATTTTGCTTATTGATTAATGGCTGAAGGCAATTATCAACAGTACCGAGACCTTTGCTGCTTTTTAATGTTTCGATTTTGGAGTGAGACAAAACAAGCAATTTAATGATCACTTTTATCACTGATTGATTGACAGTTATCAACAGAATATTTAGTAATTAAAATGTAGATACGAATAGGCTTCATGTGCTAAATCTACCATATTCCGCGTTTATCAAGAGTCCCTTAATGCACCACTGACGTAGGCGAGTGTCTCCCCTTTTGCGGCTCACACAGACTGCGGGGGTGGCAGCATTTTGTTTCCTTCAGTTTAACA
This sequence comes from Protonibea diacanthus, assembly GCA_028641955.1. Classification (NCBI taxonomy): domain Eukaryota; kingdom Metazoa; phylum Chordata; class Actinopteri; family Sciaenidae; genus Protonibea; species Protonibea diacanthus. The sequence goes on from CM053989.1 coordinate 17,376,159, forward strand.
AAGCAGGGACGTCATCCTATTGACACATTGCTATTTAGAAAGAGGCCACGTGAGAGCAACAAACCAGTGCAGGTTACAGGTTACTGTATCATTTGTTCAGCAACATGATAAGGCTGGTTGTCAGTCCAGTGTCCTGGGAAATTGAATCCACCTCGTGAGTCAGTTATTCAGGCCATCTTCTATAATAAGAATAAATGATGATGTTGAGATATCCTATATTAATATGGAATATAACAAAAGAGATGGAAAATATTATACATTTAAAGTAATTAATGATGCCAGAACTCCTATAGAAATAGAGTTTAGGGACCATAGAAATACCTTAAAACATTTAGTATTCTATATTTAAATCTGCTTTATTCGTTCCATACTGTGCCTGACAAGCTATTCCCTAATCACAAGATAAACAACCAACATGAATTTGTAATGCCCTCTACCGAACACACGATGTCGCTGTTATCGCACCAATGCGTCAGACACAGACAGTTAAGCCAACATGTTAGAAAAATGTTTATTCTTTTGCTGCCCAGTATGTAAATTCATCCCACCAAACTTGTACAAACACTAGTCATACTCCACAATAATACTTCCATGAGATAAGCTAATCCGAACATGCCACAGTGTAACACAACTGACATGAGATGGAGTCATGCATTGCTGTTAATTTCACATTAAATTATGTCCTTGAGCTTCATTCTCAGTTTATGTGCACTCAGGAAAAGACAAAATAATAGTGTTTATATTTACAATTCTCAAAGGCAGTTTGTGATTTCATAAAGGCAAATGGGAAATGTAAGCGTAACACTGAGCAATAAAAGGCACAGTAAGTTCACCTCGGGTTTTCAGTGGCATTTATATCAGCAGCTATAGTTTAGTAATGCTGAGCTGCTCCTAATTTGCGGCCAAACATCCAAACAGTGTCAACTCAGAGCACAGCCGCCTTCTTTCAGTATCCGCTGTCTCTCTCCACACAGCCCCCATCCACTGCGTTGTCGGGACATTTGCAGGAGCGGCCGGTAGGGGTTGCTAAACAGAGGTAATCACAGCCCCCGTTGTTCACCGCACAGTAGTTTTGTCCTGGGAAGGAAAAAACATACAAACTCTAATAAATGCAAGACATTCCAGGACACTTGAATAAATCATACGCCACCATAGCGAGGAGCAGCAGGAAACAGTCTCTTCAGTGTTTGTTTAGCAGATATATACATACTTAAAGGGAAAATAGCAAACTCCAGATGTTGGAGGCCCCTCTCCCATGGCTCCACATTCCCTGGCTTGTATAATGCACGCAGCCTTATCTAGAGGGGAGGATGAGGGCTAGTACTGCGCAGTAACATCAGTAATGCCTTCACCTAATGATAAATACTGCAGAAATTCTCCTGGTGTTTTTAGGTCGAGGAGTGAGGCTGTGGATTTTCTTGCTCCCATTCTGCACTCAGTATTATTTACAGAGGGCATGGAGGTCACAAAACTGGGCTGCTAGGTCCTGAAGAGTAAAGGGAATAAATAATAAGCCTCAAAATATTTTTAGGAACGACTTGTTGGTGGGGCTGCACGTCAGCGCTAGCTGCGGTACAAAGATTACTCAGGACATGAATGTTTTCTCACCAGTTTCAAAGTATCTAAAAAAAAAAAAAAAACAACATTGTGAAGACATCAAGTGCAAACATTTTAAGGAGGATGTAGGGGGAGTATACGGCCCTGTTGCACCCTATGCAACTGGCATATTTACCTGAAGGACACTGGGCATAGGCTGTGGCAATCCCATATAGCTTGGTCCGTTTCTGAGGCTGGAAGTGATCTGATTCCTTGCTAGCATAGCGATCCACAGCGACCACTGCATCCCTGTTGTAAACACAGAGTTTAGCAATCGGGGACTAGCCCGCTTGAGAAATGTTAACGTCCTGCCTCCCTATGATTTGTTTAAAGTCTGTCAAGAATGAGTAAGGGTTAGGCTAGGTTTTCTTAGCCATAACTGACATAGTTTGTGCGCCTCCCCCACCACCACCTCTCAGCCTTCTCCAGCAAGGCTGCAGCCCTGGCAAGATCAGAGGGAGGCCCAAGGCAGGTCACTCACAGACGCTGAGGCTGAGAAATTGCAAGCAGCTGCCACTTTTTAAGATGCTTCCTCACTCAACACACACACACACATACACAAATAGACACCCCAACCCCCACCTTTTTGCAGTGACTAACATACAGAATCAGCCGCGTGGGAAGAAAGCTCCACAGTGTTCAGAGTGGGAGTGTCCGCGAGTCAGGAGGAACATCAAGAGCCCATGCTTGAAGTGTGGGGAGCTTTTTGACCTCTGAACTAGCCTCTCCTTCCTCTACACTGACAGCTCTGGGTTCTTACATGGCACAGTGGACTATGGATACAGCCTGCATTATGTCTTTGATACTATGAATTCCAATGTGTAGTAATCTAAAAAATAACAAACATTACATATACAAGCATAAAGCATACTAGCAGGATTAGCCTATTTTACTTACATATGTTGTCAGTGGATAAAAAGCTAGACTTCATAACAAAACAAATGTCAAACCTCTGCCAGTCAGTGTAGTAGATGTTCTTTCCAAAAGATGTCATTCCAAACGGGTACCGAATCCCCTCCAGAACCTGTCTGCGGTCACCCCGGGCAGGATGCATGCACTCCATTTTATGTGTGCCTGCAGGCAAGAGATTACACTTATTGCTGATCAAAAGGCAGACATAATTTCACAGCTGAGTCACCTGTCTGAAATCTACAGTACCTGCATCTGCCCAACAAAGCATAGAACTCTGAGAGTCATAAGTCAAGCCGTTTGGCAGGCCGAGATCGTCTTTAACCAGCACCCTTCTGTTGGTTCCATCCATCCAAGAGGTCTCGATCTTGGGGGCATCACGGTTCCAGTCAGCCCAGTATAGATTACTGTTGTAAGGATAGATTTGAACACAATCAAATCATGCATTGTACATACAACAAACTTGGTGCTAAGCTTTCTGTAATTACTAAGACCACAAAAAATGGAATCAACTAATTGATTCATGTAATAATATTCACACATGTATATTTACAGTGATTTAAAGGAAGAGTTTGACATTTCAGGACCTTATTAATTCCTTAATTCTAATGAATACCATCAATACCACTATAATATTTGTCCTTTCAATGCAAGAATACAGCCAACATGTATAGGCCCTGTTTCTCTGCTGGACTCAATGACTTCCCAGAGTCTTCCTTGTTGTCACTGTAAGGCTGCCAGCTAACTGGCTGTAGCCCCATAATAAACACAAAGACATGACTAAGTAGCCAGGATATCTGTTTACCCCTGCTTCTAGTCGTTATGCCAAGCTAAGCTAACCAGCTGTTGGCTGTAGCCTTATATGGAAAGGAGACCATCATATTGAGAGGTACTGATCTTCTCATCTTATCGCCACAAGAAAGCAAATATGCTCATTTCCAAAACTGTTCTTTTAAATGTGCACTGCCCAATGAAAACTAAGTGGACTTATGCTTAGAACAAACTTTAAAAAAGTTCCTTTAGTGATTGGTAAAGTAGAAAGATTACTAAAGTGTAAAGGTTTCATGTGAAACAACACACACCCGTTGGGAGGGTCTGCGATAACAGCACGGGGATTGACAAGATCAGAGTTTATAATGACACGTCGCTGAGACCCATCCAAAGAGGCCACTTCGATGTGATCCTTCATAGAGTCCGTCCAGAACATAGTTCGTCCCAAGTGGTCGATGGTGATACCCTCTGGACTTCCCAAATCTGTTAAGAGGTTTACACATCAGTTCCATTGTTTTGTGACTCGCAAATGGCTGAAAATGAAAGAGAACCAGTAAGGTGAAGGAAAAAAGTGAACAGTAGCACTACCTGATTGAATGATCTCTGCGGGCTCTCCCCCCTCAATGCTTGCCTTACTGATTGAGGGAGACGTGATTTCAGTCCAGTAGACCATTTTCTCCACACAGTCATAGGCCACTCCGATGATTACCTTCTCCTGCAGAGGGGTCAGCAACCAACAATCGTTGAAGTACACTTCATACAAACAAGAGTGGTTCAAGAGAAAAACATGGAGCAGATATGTTTTTTTGATCTGAACGTCTACACAGCCACACACTGAGCATGAGCAAACTCGGCCAGACGTTAGACCAGCTGGTTCGGAAATTAGCGTAACAAGAAATGCAGATTGCAATTCCAAAGATGTCTGACTGATGTTAGTAATTAGTGTGAACGTCACCATGTGTCTCCAATAAAGTGCAGGCCTTGAATGCAAGAAGCAGATGGGGAAGTCTTAGAGGTAGAGTTCACTTATTACCAGCAAGGGAGCGACTTGTGTAAGAGTCTGACCTGATGTTGTATACATGAATGAGAACTACTGTAGCTTTCTGTAAATATTTTCTCCAGCATAATCTAAATGATTACACACGCCAAACAGTCCTGACTTGACGTTGTGCCTGAGATTGAACTTCCTCAGAAGTGCTTATTATACAGGAATGACATTCTAGGATCTTATCGTGAACAGACATAAGTATAAATTGAAAATAAATAAATCCCTTTCATGACAAAATGTCAAATGACAAAAACCCTATCAAAACCTCTCATAAATAAAGAGTGTAGACATGTAAAACACACTTCAAACCACAAAAAGAACCAAAATAAAATAAAAATTGATGACATACATCTGCTCAAACTGCTGCTGAAAAACTCTACAAGAGTCAATTTTCTGATTTTCTTTACAGCACTTAAAGCACTTAGCTAAGCTAAGCAAGTGACATCATGGCTGTATCTCAAAAATTATATGAAATTCTTGGTAGCAATGTATTGAAAACAGTTTCAATTTGAGTAATATGCGATTTGATCCAGCGTAAAATCTGATATTTAACATGTCAAATGAATGTGAAACTAATATTTGGGATTTTTGTTTTTTTTTCAGTTTTAAAAGAAAAGAGGCATGATAAATATGTGACATCAAACATTTGATTTTGTCATGTGTAGCCACATCTTTCCATGGCTGCACATACATCATGGCTTTGGTTCCTCCCTTAAAATGCTTAATATAGTCATTAGTCACTAATTAGGCTCAAACAGACTTACGGGCAGATGGAGGAGAGGTTTGGCATCGTCCTTTTTCAAATCATGACCTTTAAGGGGGACGTGCTCTATCCTGCCGCTCTGAGCATATAACAGGTGTGATCCTGGAGGCAGCGGATGGACATCAGGTCGAGGGGTGGGTCCAATAGGTGGTTGCACACCACCATTGTCGAAACCTACAAGAGACAAACACTGAAAAATCAGGGGGCTTGTAGTCATGCATATTTTGGTACTTTAATACAGGTAGAGACACTGTGGTCTCTTCAGCTCAGTGTTAAATATTTGTGATTTACTCACACATTGGTCTGCTGCCAGGGCCAGAGCGAGTCCCTGAGATCTCCTGTCCATTTCGGTCCACACACCAGCAGTATCCTGTGCTGCCATGGCACTGCATGGGTTCATAGGCACCGTTCTCATCACATGTAGGGATGTACTGTCCAACAGGAGGTCTGGGTCCCCGTGGACCAGCCACACTCAGAAGGCTGTCTCTGTGGGCCTCACAACGTGTTTTTGTCCTCACTGAAGAAAACGATAAAAAATAAATGTCACAAATGCAATGTCACAAACTTAGTCATAAGCTCATTCATATCTCCTTTTGTCTGTCCAGCTGCACAAAAATTCCCACATCCCTCACAAGACTTGACAAATTCCTTTTGCTATCCAGTAGAAAATGAAAAACAGCTTCCAGCTGGCACCGGTATACTCTGGTGAGGAACTCATTTCCAAACTCAAATCCAAGTCCAAATGGGTGGAATAAACAATGGTGAGAATGAAAAAGATCAGTTTTCCATTTTTCTATTATGGAGTCTACAACTATATCAGAGAAAACTATTACCCAGACTGTCTAACCTCCCATGGCAGATACCCAAAATAAACTTGTAGCAGCATAGACTGAATGTCACCGGAATGAATATAAAATCAAGTCGACAACAATGATGCACTGTTTAAGCAGGATGGTGGGTTTGCTTGTCGAAAGTGATGGAATTCCAAGAGGCTTACCTGGAGAGCAGGAGAAGCCGTCACCGTAGTAACCCGCTTTGCATTGGCAGGTAAATGATCCTTCCGTGTTATAGCACACAGCGTCCTGATGGCACCTGCCTGTTTGGCACTCATCTATGTCTTCAGGCAGGATAGAAAAGAAGACGGTACGTGAGAACAGAGAAGAATAAGGCATCAACTTCACAAACTTGTCATGTCCTTTTATGGTCACAGATCTACACTGTGATCTGGGTCAACCTGTGCCCACAGTTTGTCCGTGAAGTGCTGAACATCAAGCAAAGATGTGGAAAAAATCATGGAAAGTATGAAGGAGCCCTACTAAGGAGCAGCCAAAAAAAAAAAAAACTACACCGACTCAGGACTTCCACACATGAAATGCCCATCTGCTTTTCATGTTTTACTCTTTGCTCACTGCAGATGCATTATGTAATCTCACCTCCCCCAGTCCTGAGCAGATGGCTGAACAATTATTTTAAGTCCATGTAATGGATTTGAAATCTGGACTACACGTGTTAAAGGACAATCTTGATGATTTTCCATTTAGTTAACTAGAAATACTTTTTCAAAGCATGTGATAGTACTTTGGGTGAGTTATAAAGCCCTCTAGCACCGAGTCTGCAAACGCCCACATACCTACAAATGTGAGTTCAGTGTCGTTATTTCCAGAGAAAAAAATATTAAGTTGCCTCACCTCAACAAGATATCTGATAGATTATTTTTGTGCACCCATGACAGAGTTAGAACTTGTGTTTTGGAGTGAACATCCTGTTGTGTACGTGCACGTGTACAGTGCACGTGTTGATTTATACACAGATAAAGGTGCAATTTTCATTTGATTTGACTTGATTGCACATGTTGTGCAATTTCATAAACTGTGGTAAAGGATGAAGTATATCAGTCTTTCAAAATGTTCAATAAAAAATAAATGTGGGAATGATTTTTGTAAGAATATGTTTAATTACAGTATAACTGAACTATTTTGTTAATGGGTTTATCATTAACGAGCTGGATCTTGTTGGTGACTAGGAAAAGGAAGGAAAAGTTTATTCTCAGCAAATGTAAACATCGCTGTTAACAAAGATGATAATTAGACACCTCGCTAATGAATTTTGCTACTCTCGTCATAGAAAAACAAGGGCGTGCCAAAGCTTGTGTGTGTATTTATACCATGCCACAGATTGTTTTGGGTTTCAGTTAAGTTCTTTCCTGTTTTATGTTGAATGTCCTTCCTCTATGTGTCTAGTGTAATTTTACTTCCTGCCTTTGTTGTGTTTCCCATCAGTTTGATAGTCTGCCATTTTGGTATTTTGGTTTACCTGCCACCCTCTCCTCACCTGTGTTTTTAGTCTGTGTGTTCCTTTGTCTCGGCTGACAGTTTGCGATGTGAAGCAACCCAACTCATCCCCTTGTGCTTTTTTTTTTTGGATCATCTGTGTTTTCTTGAACATTGCTTGTCTTGCTTGGTTTTTTTGGTTTTCGATTCTGCCTGATCTTTTAGATTTGTTTGCCTGTGTTGGACTGCTTTCCTGGTTTTGATATTGCCTGCCTTACCATTCTATAAGCCATGTTTATTGACTTTTTGTTAAATAAATCGTTGAACTGCACCAGCTCTGCCTCTAGCATCTGCATTTGGGGCCTTCCTCTTGTGTTCCCTTCTTCCCTGATTGTACAGACATAACATGCCAGAAGCCATTTTTAGGCACGCCTCTTACACATCTGTGATTAAATGAGTTATCTTTACATTAAATAAGATAATCATAAAACTTTATGTATTATATTATATTATATTTATTATAATTTGTATTTTACTGCATGTGTATTAGACGAAATAATTGTAATGTTGTTTACATTCTGTAAAGTTGAAATGAGGCATATTTTGGTGATCTTCTGTTGCAAAGATAGAACAGTTTATTCCTCTGATCATTCTTCAGCAGAGGCATAATATTTGTGTCTTTCTGCAGTACCTCGGCAGGTTCTACCATCTCCTGTGAACCCTGGCAGGCAGGAGCAGATGTAGGATGAGCCTCCAGTGTAGCTGCACTGAGCACGCTCAGGAATGTCACAAGTATGGGTGCCTTCTTCACAGGCATCCACAGGTCGATTAACCTCTGAGGGGGAGAAGACAGCCAGGGAAATGCTGTTCATTTCTCAGGTTAGTGTGTCAGAATGACCAGAGATCACATTAAACTTTTAAACAGTTATCTTAAAGAAGTAGTTTAACATTTTCTTGCCTAGAGCTAAAACACATAAAGCATAAACACTTTTCCAAAATGTTGAAATGTTCTGAGTCAAATAGCAAAAGATCAGAAAAGTGGGAAAGGAAAACTGAGGTTACGCTATTCTTGCAGACACTTTTTCAGCACTGAACTGTCCTGATACAGCTTGATGCCTTATTTGACTCTAGGACTGATAAACACATACAGATTTACAGGCAATCACACAGGCAATGTGGAGCACATAATCACACTTTCTCTTAAATAATAATAAATTATGTCATTGCATCAGTCTGCTCAAAGTTGTTAAAATGTTAAGTTTATGCATGTCATTACAGTTAGTGTGAAACTGTACTTCCAAACTGCCAGGTGAGATTTCTGAAATGTGTAATTGTACTTGGCAACGTACAGACACCACTTACCAACGCATGTCTGCCCATCACTACTGAACTGATAACCCTCATCACATTCACAGCGGAAAGTCCCAGGCTGGTTGTTGCAAATGGCGTGCGAGCCGCAGATCTGAGGATTCTCTCTGCACTCATCAATGTCTGATAAAGAGAAGAGACAGTTATCATATGCTAATAACTCTTAAATTGGGGCCAAGTTCAAGTTTAAAGCTCTGAAGTCTGAAATCAGGAGATCAGGGCAGAGAGTATAATTAGATTTCTTAATTACAAATGTTTCAAGATAGCATCTGTCTGAAATACTTCCTTCCTTTTCTACTATATGTGCCTCAGAGCTCTTCCTGTCCTGAATGCAAAAGACTGTTGAGTTATATAGGACTTGGACTGGGGATGATGACCAAACTAGGCATGTTGTAGTCTGATAGTATACTTTGCTTATCATGTGGGACTCCAGTGTGCTAATTGGCATGATTGCCAAGTTCCCCAGGAAGGGAGGGTTAAGAAAGTCTCAACAGTATACATTAGTGGTGAAAATCAAGAAGCTACTACACCCTTGTCATTACCACAAAAAATTGAGACTTTTTTGGTACTGTATCATATGTCACTGTTACCATAACATGTGCGGCCATCTCCGTTGAAGCCAGCAGCACACTGGCAGGTAAACTGAGTTCCCTGTCCAGGCCGGCACACAGCGTTGGTATCACAGCCGTGTCTCCCCGTGAAACATGGGTTCTCCTGTGGCTGCCCCCCTGAGAATTAAGGGTGTATTTTAGAAACAATGTTACAGTAATGTTAATTCACGAGATTCCGTGAGAAAGACACCGCTAAACAAAGGCTCTAATTTTTTATCAAAAACTGTCTTTGTTCAGGATGTTATATGTTGTACTCCAGGAAGGAAATGAGCACAGACTAAAACGGGAATATAAACAAAATCTCCATGACCTCACCATTGATATCCCCGATCTTGTTGCTCATGGCGAACCGGATGAGTTCATTATTAGCATCATACATGACAAACACCTGGTCCACGCTAAGCATCTGAGTCGGTTTCATGTCTCTCAAAGAATCGCCATGCTGACAGCTCTGGAAGGTGATGGTCTGACGCCACTGATACGTCCTGGTTTCAGTGGAGCCATCGGGAAAACTCACTACATAGTCCCGGGTGGAGGATGAGGTGATCACTGGAATGTACGATAGGCAAGCGAGAAACAAATTGATGATTATTTCTCAATCTTAACTTCTTCAGGGTTTAGTTATAAATACAAGGGCAGAAAAATACTTCTTTCTTTGAATGAAAAGCTACAGCCCAGTGATATTCTCTGTTCAAGTTGAATCTTACAGTTGTTGCTGTACTGATAGATCTCAGAGTAACGGTCGATTTGTACGGTGGAGCCGGGAGACACCTCAGGGACGTGGCCTTCCAGGGTAGTCCTCACCACCAGGTGGTCATGCTCATCGATCCCTTTGAACTCCTGTGAGATGGTAAGCTTCTCAGACCCTGGCAGAAAGGTCACCTCAGCTTGCCGTGTGAATTCCCCCCCTACAGAGGACAGAAAAGAGGAGGTTAACTTTAAGACCCTGGCCCTGGGTGAACTTTGGTTTGCCTTCTGTCTCAGCTGAGGTAATGTGTGGGGAATTCAGCTGGAGAGGGTGAGTAAAACTGCAGCTGTATGGCAAATTGCTTTGTAGCAGATTAGCATTTGTGTACAGAGAAATACGCTTGCTGAATCTCCTCATTTTCTAACCAAGTGAAACATGAGAAAATTACATGAGAAGCTGCTGGATGGCACATTATCAGATACTGTTTGTGCAGTTGTGGAAGTTTTTTCTCACCAATAGTGCTGAAGCCATTCTTGAATCCAGGCTGCTCCAGAGCAAACGCCCACCCAATCACACCACCAAGGCCCGACAGGGGCTGCAGTGAGGGCCCAAGGGTGTAAGGGATGTCACTGATGGCCACGTAGGAACGGCCATCATTCACCACAACGTATGAGTGTAGATCATTGCTGGTGAACTCCACTGGAGAAGGATTGTTTCCCACGTATACTTTTCCATACACTTTACCATTCATCCTCTGTGGCTTTCCTGCAAAATAAAAGAAAAACATGAAAATCAGCCACAGAGAAGAACAGCTAAAAACCAAATCTGAGTCCATAGACTTGCAGGTAATATGGTAATGTAAGTGAAACGGCTAAAAGATTTTCTCCTACATGTCCACGTCTGCTATTAAGAACAATGAATACATTAAATACTGTCTGAATAATAAGAAGACTGTGGCATTCCTGTAACATTTTTAGCTATATTAGCTAGTCTGACTGGCTATTTGATTATTTTAAAAATAGCAAGCAATGCCAGTCACTCTGATAAGGGAAGATAAGCTGAAATTTTACAGAACAGGAAAAACCTTATTGGTACACTGGTGAACTTACAGTGGAAAAAGGCTGCAGCATTACTGCACATAGAAAGCAGCAAGTGACTGGTATGAGCTCAGCAGTATGTCATAGTCTCAGAGTTCATAATACAGCTCAGATTTAACAGAATGTAACAGTGTACTGTGTAAAGTTGGCCATAAACGTCCGTTCTGTTTCCCTGAAGTAGTTAAAATAACTTTCACACACAGTTTCAATTTTGTTTCAAAATGAAATGTGACCAGTTAAAGCAGAGGTGTAACATTACCCTCTGCCACACACTGTATCCCATTTCCATAGAAGCCCGGTCTGCAGTGGCAGCAGTATCCACTGGAGTAGTCCTTGCAGTCAGCAAACTGGGAGCACTTATTTCTATTGTTCGAACATGTCCCGAGGTTGTATGAAAACACTGAAAACGTGTAAAGGCATTGTAAGGATATTACAAAAACAGCTAATTAAATAGTTACAGTCTTCCAGCAATGATACAAAAAGATTTTAAAGTTCTATGTTACATACATATGACTCGGTTATAACTCAGTTTGAACATTTATCCTCACCATCTACATTTATGTCTGTGTCATCCACCACCACCACTTCTGGGTTCCCAGGCTGATATGGCTGGTACTGAACTGGATGGACTTCGATGGACTCGCCTGATTCAAAAGGAGGGTATTCCACTTGCTGTCCATCAGTATACACTGTTTTCCTTGTATCATCAACCTCGTCATAGCCCAGAGGAGCTGTGGCCTCGGGGGGCAGATCAGTGACTTCACCTGGAGCCACGTTTGTAAAATAGGGAGAAGTCCCAATTTCGTACACCCATACACCCCGCAGGCCAGAGTTAGTCTCCCTATAGGGAGAGAAGAGACTTTTACAGTCACTGTTCTTCAAACATTATCCAAACAGCTGGTCAGGTCATCGGGTGACTTACTTTGCTAAAGCTCTGACGGATTCCTCATCTTCAGTAGTGGTGCGGTAGTATGGACCCTGACTGGAATACAGGAAACCCTTGACCAAACCCTTACTGAAGCCAGCATGCATGACCACACTAAGGTCTCCTACAGGTGTGGTGGAAAACTGTATCCCATCCCTTGCATACAGGACAATAGCATAGGAGGCAGTCTCCAGGGATGCGATTACCAGCTGAAAGGTGTTTCTCTGTGGAATAAAACATTAGAGAGAATATAAATGACCAGTTCTGCCACATATCAAACTCATACTCAAATGACCATGCGATTCTCACCTTCTTCTCAATGCCATCTCCTCTACTTTGAGGTTCCTGGGTAGCTACATCTACCCAGGTGATCACCACAGCATGGGTGGGGTTGACTTCGTCATCCTCTGGGAAACCCCTGTTGATGTGCTCTGCCGCCTTATGCAAAGCCTCAGGACTGGAGTCTTGACGGAAGAAAACTTTCCCGACACCATCACTTGTGTCCAGGTCGCCTTGCAGAGCTGCGATCATTCCAAACTTTGGGGGCATGTTGCCAAGATATGTCGACTCACTTGTTGGCTCTGTTGTGGCAACAAAACCATTGGTGTTGATCTGAAATTAAAGGCTCAAGTTAAGGTAATGAGGATATGATTGTAACACAGTATGACTCTTTTTATAATAACTGGGGTAGCAACACGTAAAGAACTATTCCACAGCAGAGGGAAACCTAGTCCACTCTGACCCACTTTGATGTCTATTCCAAACTCATTAGACTAATGATCCAAGTCAGCTGACATGTCCTACAAAAGCACTAATGTGCAAACAAGATGCCATTTAACCACAGATTTTACACACTTACGGTTTAACGTGAACACATGGAGGGCTTGTAAAAAAGAAAAGCTGTGCTCATGTCAAAAACACTCACACACACAGTCTGTACTTCCTGGCCAGGGGAAAACAAGAGCACTATTCCTGGCCCGGGCCACACTTTCCTGTCCTTGCCCCTGACGAGCAGCCCCAGAGAGCCTAAGGATTGCGCACTAATTTTTGTTACATAAACTTGCTGCCAAAACTGAAGATAGAGCTGGGAAAATGATCAGTGATTCAGATCTTGCAGATGTAGTGCAGAGAACTTTGACGTTAGTGGCTACGCAAACATACCAGGGCTTTGTGGAAGATGAATCACACTCAGGAGGAGATAATAACCTTGTAATAATTAAAGAAAATGTTGTTTTTCTATATCATGTCTGCCTTTCAAAGCATTACTGTTCGCCTCCAGGGCACAGACAGTTCAGGCTAGACTGTCTCATAAATGAAAAACAGAAATCTTTAAACCATCTTGGCTGCGGTAAAAAAATATGTTTGTGGTGAGTGATAGAGGTGGTCAGCAATGAGGAAACCCCCCTAAGGCTGATAGCTATAACAGGGAATTCAACTTTTATTCTCAACCTCAGGCTCATGTATTAACCACAACTTTTTTTTTTCTGCACATCTCCACAAGTAGATACTTGGGTGAGATCGGGTATGTGACCGCTTCATAAATGACAACTTAAAACGCTGCTTCAACTTAAAGCTGAAATTCTTAATTAACTGGCAAAAACGTAAGAAATGAAGGCTCAAATCTTTTCCAAAACAGAAATATGGATTAGGGCGCAAAGTATATATCATCACGTAAAGACTACAGAGTTTTATTTAATATGGATGAAGCTTTCAAGGAAAGTTTTGTATGTAATCACTTTCTGATATTATCCACATGAGGCACAATTAAAACAGACATGCAGCACTTTTTTTGAAAAGGGGGATCATGGGGAATAAAGGGCTGTTTGTCTGTCCAACACAATGGTGCAGCTTTCAGCTAAAAGTTGCTATTAATAAGTAATTTAAAAGCTCTATGTGGCAACTGCAAACAGCAAATAATTAACACATTAAGTCATTAAGAATGTAGCATGTTAGAGATAACCTCCAAAGTTACTCATAACTTATATACATAGAGTACATAAACATAGTTTATAGGCTTAGTAAAGGCATATATTTGGTTCATAAAGGTCTTACTGGCCCCACAGTTATGTGATATAGATTAATCACTAAAGTTTTGGGGGGGATTTCAAAATTAGGTTGCTCAAGTACTCTGGTCTTTGTGTCAATAGTAAAATGATAATCTCAGGGGGATCTGTAAGAATGTGTCGACACATACATTTCACAAGATACAGCAGTCTATGTGCTAAGTAAATCAATATTTGCAAATTCTCCAGAGCAACAGAAAAAGTCATACGCTGCCCCAGATATATTTTGCAACTTCCAGGTATTGTTTTAAGATTGTCTGACCCCTTAACGTATAACTGCCCGGACTTTCTATGCTCTGCGCAATTGCGCAAGAACGATGGACAGTCCATCCTGACCAATAAATCTAATCCAAGTTTTTGTATTAAAATAACTTTGATTGTGAACCAAGTTATGGGTTAACTTACAAAGATGCTGTCGAAAGTACCATCGTAAAACAAAACTGGGTAGTCCAGTTCAAGTCGGTGCGTCTGGTCGTTCCCTGATTCCAGTAACTGGTCTCCTGCGCTTGGACCGAAAGGAAAAAGCTCTCCCCGCGTTATGCTCTGCGCCGACACCACAAATCCGAGAAAACTCGCACAGAGGAGCCAACCCTGCCTCTGCCAATCCATTGTTCGTGTTTCAGGAGCAGTTTAACAGTCCTGTGGTTTGTCCAGGCCAGGTTAGTGGAGAGTGACGCACGAGACCCTAAAGAAAGTTCAGCCTTGATCCCACTGGGCACGGCTCTGTGACGTTGTGGCCGCGAAGCTGTTTCGGTCCGTTATCCACGCCGCTTCATGCCCCACCAGGAGTGTGTGATCATTGCTCTGATCTGATCATTTTTCTCTGATTCGTGCTTCTACCATGAGAATAAAGGCAACGTAGTTAAATTATTTCTTTTTTTCTGTTTTTACAATCTACACCGGATCGGGAAGTGATTATCTTTCCAACTTCCAACTTCTCGGATCAATATCTGATAGGTAAAATGCTGTTAAAGCACAAACCACGCCCCTTCCCAACCATAGTAAGATAGACAAAGAGCTACAACCTAATTTTCATCAAAGTGAGCCGTCCTCCAGTTATTCCTCTCCATGTACAGCCGGCTGTGAGAGTGCTGTAGGGACCGTCTACAAAGTGCAACACCGAAAAGAGATACTAAAGAATATTCAATAACTACAATGTAGTGCTCCCAAAATAATTTTGCATAATTTTTAATGCGGAACATATTTAATAACTGCACTCTTATACAGTGTATAGAGTCTCCATAACCACTTCACACATCAATGTTCTCCTGCTGGTCATACTACAACACTTAAAGCAAAATTATGTACAAATTGTACTTTGCTGTTCATCACCAAACTCTGTAAATCACTGTGAGATGTTACATAGTGCAAGATGTACGAATGAAAGAGACAATATTAATATTATTTTAACAACCTGACAGGATTTATTGTTGCTAAGCTAACAATTTTGGTTCAGCTATTTTTGTGATATGAGACATATCTGCTGTGTACCCAATGCTAAATAGATAACTTTAGCAATGGATTTAACTTAAAGTTCGTAAACTGAATGGTATTAGTTTCTCCATCTGATGAGCAATGTTTTAAAAGTGTAATTTTACTAGCTCCCTCTCTCCAGAAAATTAAAAGAAATGCAGTAGAGGGCCATCACTATATGGCTGCTGCTTCATGGCTAGTGACCACCATTCAGGGAGGGAGGGAGACTGGTTGGAAACTACACACCATACTGGCTTTTTCAGTTCAAGTTGGTGTATTTGGTTCCTAATTCCAGTAGCTGGTCTCTTGTGCTTGGACCAAAAAGGGAAAACTCTTGCTGTGTTATGCTATGCACTGACATCACAAATCCAAGAAAACTCTCACAGAGGGGCCATACTTGCTGCTGCCAACACATTGTTTGTGTTTCAGGGCCAGTTGAGCAGTCCTGTGGTTTGTCCAGGCCAGGTTAGTGAAGAGTGACGCACAGACTTCACTAAAGGGAGAGGACTGTTTTCATAAAACACTGGAGAGAGATATTAAAGGTAACCTATACTTTTCATGCTGTTCTTCAAACAAATTCCTGGAGCGACAAGACATCTGCACTTATGGCCCTTGGCCCACTTTGAAAAAGTGTCAGTGGGTCAGTTGAGGATAGAAGGCTGATAAGCACTGCGGTCAGTTTCACATCATACCCCTTGATTTCAACCCTGACTTAATTGTTCTAGTATTGCCAATACAGTACAAAGTAGTCATCTCTGTTTGGATGATAAGGTACTATAATATAGAGGGCACTGAGCAGAAGGTCCTAGTTTCTCCAGAGGGACAACACAGGAACTGTATTTGCAGATTTGGATACAGGCCAAGGGGCCAACAGAGTATAGACATCAGAGCATGGACGAGTTACCAGCAACAGAGCCCAATGGTTGGTTTGATTGAAACATTATGTAAAGGACAATATCACAGATCACTGTAGCATACTCTAATCATTTGAGGCATACCGCTGTAGCTATCAGACTCGACTCCAGCTGGGAAAATGAGAGACATGCTGGTAATATGGTTCAGCTTGGAGCTGTTTCTGCACTCCTAATGGATGGTCAGTCATCCGTTCAACACTTTGGTCCACTTATCTGAGCAACTGTTGGCCAGATTACCATGACATTTTAATGTAGGTATTCATGGTCCCTGTGATCCCTAATGATTTCTAGTGACCTCTGACCTTTTGTTTAGTGCTAACACAAGCCTAATATGTATGTTTGCCAACACTTTGCTAGAAAACAACGTATTCTGCAAGTGAAGAAGAGATAACAAATGGCTTCCAAATCAATGGCAAGTTTTCAACTAGATTTGGTATGGACTACTGAATTTCCCCTAGAGCGATTAATAAAATATGCCATCTTCTTTTTCAATCATGATTCCCAGATGATGATTAATAATGTATCTCATGTTCGGCACCAGGCCAAGATTTCATTACACAAGCGATACCAAAACTTAAAGTGCAGAGTATGTATTACACATTCTACATTTTACCAGTGGTAGAAAGTATATTTACTCAAGTTCTGTTCTTAAAGGAGACATTAAATGCTAAATTTAAGGTTTCTACTCATATTTTGGGTTACAACTGTAGTTTTTTACGTTTTGATGTTCAAAATTATGTTTCTCTATACTAACTATAGCCATAAGATTAAAACACTGTGTATAAACTGAATATTGTATATTGTGACACATAACACCATAATACATTTTGACCATTTACAGGTTTTCATAGCCTTCCTGTCCAGCAAAAAAACATGTACTTTCAAATCTGTTGATTTTATATGTGAATTGCTTTGATAAACTGAAGGAAATGTTTATTTACGTGATCTTAAACTAAATAAACTCTTCTTTGGATTTGCTGGAAAATGCATCACAGAACTGTTTCCCTGACCTCATGAAAAGTTGTCTATTAAGACATACATAGTTTTTTCAGGAGAGTGGTGCTACAAAGATATAATGATCTTATAGAACATGATGCATTGCTGTGTGTGAAACTACCCAGTAGTACATAGGGTATCAAAAATGAATGCAATCCTAAACATGTACAGCAGTAAAATGCAGCACACACGTTAATACAGTAATAATATTAATCCAAAAATATCATATAATAGTAAAACACTGGCAAGGAAGATTTGTCTGCACAGTAAGTACTTTTACATTTGACACTTGAACATTTTCCTAATAATATTTACGCACTTTTGCTTAAGTAAAGGATTTGAACACATCCTCTACCACTGTATACTATGAAGACACTTTTTTCTATGTAGACACACGTTTTTTCTTAGATCTTTCCTGCCTCATAAACACCCACATAAAGTGTGACAATAAACTGATATTATGTGATGTGTGAAATTGGTGGAGGGTCCCTGTTACATGTGTAAGAATAAAAAAATACACACTGTTTGTGTTTTATCTTTTGACTTCTACTATATTTCTACATTATCTAGCATCTAGAAACGTCAGTGACAAAGGTCCCACACACACATTCCTTTCGAGGGTCAACCAGGAAAATACGCTGGAAACCACGAATGGATGAGCCTTTTGTAGACACTCTTGCACCACCCCCAGGCCAAAACCTCAATTTTTCACAAGACACAATGACCAAGCTGCTGTGAAATTTAAAGGGAACATTTATGCTTCCAAGGGGATGAACCCTCGTGATTCTAATGAATCTGTGACCTTTTCTTTAGCATCACCCTGAGGGCAAAATCTCTATTTTCAGCCCTACTTTTTTAGCCCTGACTCAACTGTCAGGTTTTTTAAGATTTTTCTCCAGCAGTAGTCTGATAAAATTAACAGCAGGTTCTCATGGATCGTGGCTGCTGCTGTAGTCCTGCATGACGTCCACTACATATATTATTGCTGTCATTATTGTTACCATATCTCCATTACAGTTTATAGTTAGTTTATAGTTAATTGATGACTTGCTGCTGCTGTGCATCTGTGTCTGTCTATCTCTATCACAGGTTTCACTGCTACTGTAATCATTTTATCATTCATTGTAATTGTACAATATGTCTGTGTTGATTTGTTCTGTACACGTGACATCTATTGCACGTCTATCCGTCCTGGGAGAGGGATCCCAACTCTGTGGCTCTTCCTGAGGTTTCTTCCACCTTTTTTCCCCGTTAAAAGGGTTTTTTGTGGGCAAGTTTTTCCTCACTTGAGGAAATAAAATTTGATTTGATTTCATCATCTGGTGTCACTTTATCTTGGTATTATATATTAATAATTATGCTGTGTCATAAAAGGCACAACATACATAGCCATAATATATTTTACTCTGATCTGATATGTTTTTGCTTGAAATGATAGTTTGGATTGTTGGACTGTATCTCAGTCACACCCATCAATTCCCAATCTGCTCTTGCTGAAGCATCACTAAGCAAAATACTTTCATATGTGAATTCATGGATTAAACATTGCAGCTTTGGGTCCCTCCCAGCCTTTCCATCCATACATAGGAGGAAAGTGCCACCTTCTGGTCATTTCATAAAGTTTCCATTTCTGCTCTGAATACAGCAAATCCACCAAGATTTCTAGACTTTACTATATTATTTGATACACAGTACATTAACATACAAACATTAACATGTTTAATTTATCATTGAAAAAAGAGTATGCCATACATGTTCTGCTCAGTCTGAAGGTAAATTTGTGTGGAATTTGATCAAAACTGAAAAATATTCATCATGACCACAGAACCTACAAGCCAGTGCTTCTATGTCAGAAACTAAAAGTAGTTTAACCAACAACAGTACTTGTATGTATCTTGTTGTATCACTACACATTACCTTATACTATATATCTCACATCCCATATTATATTATCTTGTGCCAGATAAACTGTATTCACCTGCTTTATGTTCTATATTATAGTGCTGTTGCATCTCTGCATTAATACAGACAAACTAGGTTCCATTACTTCTTCACGTCATATATTAATCAGGATTTTCAGTTTACATCAGCTCAACCTGGTATTATTATTATATGTATATTATCTCTTGTATAGTTTCTATTTAATATTCTTTTCATACTTTACTTTTCTTGTCTTCTTTATTTTTTTACCTTAAGATATAATTTCTTATGAGCATTGTGACAGTGAAGTGCAACAAAGTCCATCAATCGCTCAGATCATTTCAATCCACATGAATTAATATAAAACTGCCTTAATATTTAAGATCCTCTTCCTCATTTTTCATCATGTTAATTTCTCTTTATTGGCTGCACTGTACTCTTATTAGTTTCAAAGAGGAATGTAAAAAGTGATCAAGAAGATACTTTGATAGATGTTTAGGGACTACACTGAATATATATACACCATATACTTATAGCTCCACAACATTGTTAAAGTATTATTCCACAATATGTTGCGTCATGTTCTATTGTTAAACCTCTGGAGTTTGATTTTACTGAGCTCAAAACTTTTAAAAGATTTCTTCAAATCAGGTTTTATCAGCGAGGGAGCTTCAGGAAAATGAATACTGACCAGCCTTCAACGTTGCAGCTGGAGGTTTTTGACGTGTCCCTCCTGATGACGTCACGTTTTAAAAACTCAAACCTCCAATGCACGAGGACAGGTGCTGCCGGGTGCGGTGGCGCGCGCCTGTAATCCAAGCTACCGGGAGGCTGAGGCTGGCGGATCGCTTGAGCTCAGGAGCTCTGAGCTGCAGCGGACTATGTCGATCGGGTGTCCGCACTAAGTTCGGTATCGATATGGTGCTCCTGGGGGAGCCCGGGACCACCAGGTCGCCTAAGGAGGGGTGCACCGGCCCAGGTCGGAAACGGAGCAGGTCAAAGCCCCCGTGCCGCTCAGTAGTGGGGTCGCGCCTGTGAATAGACGCTGTAGTGCAGCCTGAGTAATACAGCGGGACCCAGTCTTTTTACACTCTTTGTGCTCTTCAACAAACTGCTGGGACAACACACACGATCAACAACAAGCTCTGTCTATGTTCAACAGCTTCATCACTGCACATTTCTTTGCTTGTTGCCATGAAAAACCTCCAGAAAGCACTAGTGTTTGTTTGTCCTGCAGCGCCTCCACCTGGAGGAGAGCAGCAATGAGCAGCAGTCACAGCAGTCAATGGGACAGCACACACTCAGTAAACTGGTTTGTCTGTCAGTGATTCAGTGAACTTCATCCAGACATTTGGTGTGGAGCAGCAGGAGGACAACAGAGTAGTTGCAGGAACTTCACAGATTACCACAAAGAGAAGGAGAATAATTGTATTTTTCAAATGACTGAGTGTCATTTGACAACAAACACTGCAACCCCTTCAGCACTATTTTGGATCTGTTTCTGTGATTGTGGTATGTAGAACCAGAAGTCTGGCATTTGAGGCCACCACACAAGATCAACAGAAATCAGCAAAAGCAAAATTATCTTGAACCAGCATCTACTGTAAGTGCAAACAATGAAAACAAACCAACAATAAGAATAATAGTTATGCTGTAGTTTAATAGTTAATTACCCCAGTAACACAGGTCACAGCTTCCTTATCATATAGCAGCTTAGTTTTACTTATAACCTATAAAAAGTCTTTGTTAATTACTCTGGGGTGCTTCTCTGAACCAGACATATATTATTCATTTTTAAATAACACAGATTATTACAATAACAATACAATAAATAACAGCAAAAGTGAAATCTGCTTCAATAAAATTGAACATCAAACAACTCAGCAGTTCTTCTTTTTTCTTTTCTCTGCACCAGACTCCTATTGCCTTTTTGATGCCTTGCTTTCATTGCTTTAGGGTTAATGTCAGGTGTGTGTCTGACTGGTGTAGCCTTATCCAACAAACCACTGTGTGATGGGGGGAGTTAGGGCACCAAACCATGATGTATTTGATTACTTGAAACGTTGCCTATAGTAGACTAATGATGCACATTACAGAAAGGATTCATATAAAATTTAAATAATTAATAATTATGATTGGCCTTTTGCAGGCTGATTGGATCAAACTTCAGATCACAGAGATGAGGTGTCTGTCAAAACACGTGTGGACGTCAAACATTCCATGGTTGCTATGGTTGGTTGCTATGTTATGTTTGTCTCCAGGTGCATCATTTGAATCATTTGAATGAAGATCACAATTTCAACCCAAACAAAACTGATCGATCACGAAAAGTTTGTCTCCCGACCATTTGTTGAGAATTAACACTTCACCTGCGAATATTTCCATCCACAAGACGATTAAAGTCCCACCGAAAGTGAAGAAACCAACCCATCAAACTTCCATCATGGAAAACGTAAGATTTGAACACTTTAAAAAAAGTTTTTTTGTGTCTTATATGGATTTTGCCGTCGCACTGTGCCGGATGAATTGAGCTATTCGTTTTAAAACAACTCATTTCTATATTTAAACATACATTTGCTGATATGAAAAATATTTAATAATTGTTATCAAGTAATTATTTTATGCGCACGCTTGGTCTATTATCTAATAATATATGCGTTAGTTTACATAACATAAATGTGAACATTGTTGACATATCATATCGAGTGAAAGAGGGAGAGTTTTTACAGAGGGAATTATTATTTGTCTCCTGTTTCACGCAACCATTTATCGAAAATTAAAAATATCGTTTCAACTGCGGATATTTTCATCCACACGACGATTAAAGTCAGACAGAGAGTGAAGAAGCCAACCCAGCCTCCATCATCCATCATTTTAAAAGTCTGTGGTGTTTTATATGGATTTACCGTCGGACTACACCGGATCAATTGATCTATTCGTTTTAAAACAGGCCAAAAATGCGCATAAAATAATGACTTGATGACAAGTTTTCTGAAATGTATGTTTAAATGTCCAAATGAGGTATTACTTAAGTAGATATACGTTAATTAGATACATCTCCAGAACAAATATGTGAAATTTTGACAAAGTCATGTTGATATCGAGTCAAAGGTTTTTACAAAGGGAATTTTGAATATGTCGGGTTTTTTTTTTAATTATTATTATTATTTCTCCATAAAGCAAGTGTGTGTTTAGGAATGTCTTTACACTACTCTGATATTTGATGGAAGAAAAATAGTGAAAAATGTATATCACACATTTAAATCAATAAAGTTCCAAGTTTGTCTGAAGGAAAGCCCACAGTCTCAGACTTTGAAAACTCCTGCACTAGTCAGGGCACAGCCCATCACGTGTTCCCTGGTAGATGAATGTGTCTGTGTTAATGAGGACATTTTCCCATTTCCATCTAAGAGAAGTACATTTATTGCAGGAAATGTGAAAATCACATTATTCGGTGCTGTTTGTTGCATTTTCTGTATTTGTAAAGCCTCATTCTAACTCATTTATATTACATTAATGTTCCTATTTAGTTCCCATCCAATCTTTGACAAATTTACTCTGTGACATTGTTACTTTTCAATTTCAACTTGTTAAGTAAGTAAGTTTACTGGAGCCTGACATCTTTTTCCTTCATTCCCCACAGCACAGTGCTAATGCCAGCCTGCCCCAGACGAGGAAGCGGATCTTAGTGGCCTGTCCCTCCCAGCAGGGCATCCAGACGTGCTGGGCCAGGTTTCCCCTGCTTGCACAAGCTCGGTGAACCTGATCCCAAGGTGGCAGCATGCCAGCATCCCACCTTCTGACCTCCCAGTGGTCTCCACTGTGGCTGTCAGGTTCACTGATCCAGTGCAGCCAGACAGCCCTGTCAGGATGTACAACGGATGAGTGGTGGAGTACCAACGTATATACCATGATGTGGTCGATGACATGCTGAGGTATGATTTAGACAAAACTCTGTGTTTCCATGTAACGTGAATTTTCATGACGTGGATCATAATTGTTTAATTTCTTAGTTTCTTCTGCTCATCACAGGTACAAGAATGGACAGCTACATCCATCCACTTGAGTCCTGGGATGTCGGATCAAGACCAGGCTGTGGGAGCGGCTGGGTCGTCCAGACTTCACTGAATGTTTCAGTAAAGACGGACTTGTGGCGATCGACCAGTGTTTTGGGGTCAGACTCCATCCATCCATCCATCCGTCCATCCATATACTGATGTCGACATCTCTGGTGAGGCACAGCCTGCCAAGCCACCACAGAAGAGAGCCAGGATGTCGGAGCTGGAGAACATTAAATGTGTAAATAGTTGTGTTCTGAATGAGTCACATAACTCAAAGAACTCAGAGTCAAAGCCAACACTGAATTTTTTAAGTCACTGAATGCAGCTTCTACAAACCAACCTAAATCAGCTACAATGACACCACCAACCTCTGCATACTCCATCCATCCTCCACCTCCAACATCCTACCTCATCCACTGACAAACCAACAAACACCTACCAGCTTCCTCCTGTAGCCCAGCCCTCCACCTACCAGCCTCTGCCAACAACGTGAAGGCCACCTCCACCTGCAGATTCTTGCAAACAGCTGAACCCGACTCTCCACCTGCCAGCCTCAGCTTACAACCTGCAGGCCTCCTTCATCTGCAGACACTTGCAAATAGCTGAAGCCCGCATCTCCACCCGCCAGCCTCAGCCTACAACCTGCAAGATGCCTCCACCTGCAGATTCTTGCAACCAGCTGTAGCCTGACCCTTGACCTCCCAGCCTCTGCCAGCGACCTGCGGGCCTCCTCCACCTGCAGACTCTTGCATACAGCTCAACCCGACTCTCCACCTGCCAGCCTCAGCCTACAACCGGCAGGATGCCTTCACTTGCAGATTGTGGCAACAGGCTGTAGCTCAGCCCTCCACCTCCCAGCCTCTGCCAATGACCTGCAGAATCCCTCCACCTGCACACTTTGGGAACCAGCTGTAGCCTTAACCTCAAACTACCAGTTTCTACCAAAAACCTGCAACCACCTCCAACTGTAGATAGTGGCAGAAGTTTGCAGTCCAAAGCTGCACCTACCAATTCAATTCAGTTCAATTTATATAGTGCCAAATCACAACAGAAGTTACCTCGTGACACCTTCCATATAGAGCAAGTCTCGACCGTACTCTTTATAAAATTATTTACAGAGATCCAACAAACCCACCAGGAGGAAGCACTTTGGCGAGGAAAAACTTCCTTTTAACAGTAACAACAGAGATAGCAATAGAGAGACAGAGAGAGAGACACATGGACAGCAGCAACAAAACAACAACTGTAACTTTAAACTTTAATGGAGTTATGACTAAAAGTAGCAGTCATAATAATAATAATAGTATATGTAGTGGACATCATGCAGGACCACAGCAGTATGCTCAATCAATACCTAATCAGGTAGAAGGCTGCAGTCGAAAGTGCCACCTACAGCCTCTGCCAACAACCTGCAGACCGCCTCCACCCACAGACCCTGCTGGTCACCTCACCACCTGCTACTCATCATCCAGTCATCCCTGCTATATTAAAGACTGGTTTAACCTTCCAGGCTGCCAGATCGTTCAGTTTCCTTTTGTTGTAATTACATAATGGCCAACCACACTAGTGTGCTCATTTTGTGAATCCTGTTTAACCTTGCTTTCCCTGTGCTTCAGGAAATCCTGCCAGTCATTCGCCTGCCACATCCAGTTCAGTCTTATCTGAACTCCTGCTCCGGAAGTTTTCTGCCACCACCAGCCTCGCACTGGTCTGGATCTCATTTAGTCATCTTGCTCTTGCTGAATTGCAATATTTATTTGGTTTTAATAAACCTGTTAAACTTATTTTAGTCTGCAGTTGTTGTTTGAAGTTTGGGTCTGCTACTGCTCATTCTAACGATAAAGCAAAGTAGAAATCAGCTGCTGGGCCTCTTATTAATGCCTTGTGACTCTTTCCTCTCTGTGTAGTCTCTGCTGCATTTCTGTGCTAGAATACACCCTCAGGTTTCCTGTGAAATAACGTGATTAGACACAAAAAATATTCTTTAACGTAAATCATCTGAGCATACTAAATATCAGTTTAAAACTAGACTTTTCACCTAAGAATCCTGATAAAATAGGTCCCCAGGAGCAGGACAAAGAGCCTTGAGCACAATACAATTGCCACAAAGTAAAGTAATCTAATCCAGGAGTTGAAGCTCAGAGGAGAAAGCTGCTTCTGAAGCTCTGCTTAAAAACTTTAAAACATGTGACACAGAAAATACACTGAGGTGAAAATCCAAACTAAGAAAAAGAAGCATCATAAATCATGGAATAACTTGTAACTTGTCTCTTAATTATGTGAATAAGAGAATATCTTCCAATAAACATGAAGAATTGAAAAGAGTTCAAAATTGTTTGAACTTGTTTGGTAAAAAAAAACTCAATGTGTCAGACAGACCAATAACCATCTACAGACAAACTGATTTCAGATTTCTGGAGCAGGGTGATATTTTAAATATAGTGTAATAATCAAGCACAAGACATCAAACTATTCACAGCTTGGATTAATTAATTGCTTCCCTTATATCTTAATGAAAAATCTTTAAGAAGTCATAACTCATCATGGCATTATTGTGATTCATTTTTCAGGTTCCCCAATATTGTTTATATAATATATAATATTGTTCCCCAATATTCTTGCCCATGCCGGAAAAGGAGCAGGTCAAACTTTACACAAGTATTTCTAATACTGGGACCTGAGGGCCACTCTAATACGTCTACTACCTTTCCCTCAGTGTGTGTATGTGTATACGTCTTTTATCAAGATGATGAAAGGGTAAGTAAAAACAATATAACATTAAACAATGTATAGCTTTAATAATAACTGAATCGAATTTGCATAAAAGTACGGTGATTTTAACTTGGAAATGTGAATTGTGATATTTACTTGGGATAGGGTGTCAGGAAGTGTACAGATGTGTCATGACCAAACTGTTTTTTGAGAAAACAAAGTTATAAAAGTTCTATTAAAGTTTATTGCGTAAATTCAGACTTTAACTACATGATTTTCACTACATGTCTATTATTTTATTATTATATATTATAAAATTATTATTATTATTATTATTTTTTTTTTTTTACTAGTATTTACCAATTTACCACCCGCGCCTCAGACGCCCCCTGCTCGATTTCATTGGTCAGCGCAGCCACATCTTTGCTCTCATTGGTCCGACCAGCTGTCAGTCACTCACACGGCTGTCGGGGTCATTTCAGTCCAGCTGATAGTTGTGTCAGGTCGTTCTCGGTAACAGAAAGTGAGACCAGCATGGCGGGACGTCTTCTTCTTCGAGCTTGCACCACAACAACACTGCAGCTGAGGAGCAATGTGGTGGCCAGACCGTTACACCGTGCCATGAGCACAGCGAAAGGTAAGAGTGTTTGTAACCGACGAAGTGAAGACTTTAGACTGCCACACAAGCGCGCAGATTACGGTAGAAGCGGAAATGTCATGGGCCATAAATAAAAGTTAAATTGAGGGAGCTGGTAGTCAGTTTGTATTATAGCGACACCGTTATGACGCAGTTTAGTGGCTAAAACGCCATATTAAACACTTGGTCTGTAATGTGACGTTAGCAAGCCACCATTGATGTGTTACTACAGACACAGATTTTTGGACACCTTGTGTTTATACGCATTAATTAAATGTACATTTATGTACACATTGTGTGCTGTGAGACAGCCATGCACCGCCGATATGTCACTATGTTCCGTCTAAATGTGACAATAGCGTCTGAATCAAATAATGAAGGTCATTTGGACTTTAGCTCGAGGAAAGGCCTGTGATAGGACCTCCTCCTCTGGCAGGCGGCTGCTGGTTTGGTGCCAGTATCCTGATAGGGGACATGAGAAGGTTGGTGTGGGTGGCGTCCAGTGTCTACGTGCAGTTTTACTGGCGTCCAAGTAGACTAAACAGTCCTGACTGCAATGTACATACAGCACAGCATAGCTATAGGACTGTGGAAGTGGTTTTAAATATAGGATTAATCATTTGCTCCTCTGCCATCTAATTTTTCAGGAATACCTACAGATGAAGAACAAGCCACTGGGCTGGAGCGGCGTGCCCTGCAGGCCCTTAAACGTGGAAAGGTAACAACAACAACTACTACTACTGCAGACACAATGCTTAATGCACGTGTACAAAGCTTAAAACCTTACATGTATTCTCTTTAAATGAACATTACAGGATCCCTACAGTATCCTGAAGCCCAAGCAGTATGCTGGCACCAAGGAGGAGCCTCACATTGTGCCATGCACTGGAACCAAGAGGCTGGTGGGCTGTCTCTGTAAGTGTTGTACAATGAAGGCAAAATCCAGTGGTCTGTATGAATGTGTACATTACAAACCAGGTAAATCATGATGTAATTCTCTGCAGGTGAAGAAGACAACACTGCTATTGTGTGGTTCTGGCTTCATGAGGGAGACGCTCAGCGCTGTCCATCCTGCGGTTCCCACTATAAGTTGGTCCACAACGAGCTGCCCCATTAAAGCCAAATTTAACACAATCTCTGGGACAACACAGACATCCGTCGTTGCCTCGTCCATGGGCATATACTCCAATGTGTGCATATCATTTAACATGTACAGTTTATCATTAAAATGTAAACCTGAACTGAACCGTCTTGAAAGAAATCTTTGTTAGATTTTTAATTAAGGAACAGATCAACCTCCAAACTGTGATCAAGTGTAACCAACAACTAACCAGTGATTCAGAAAACCACACTTATAAATGCCTTGAACAACAGCACAGGGTTTTATCCCCTTGACCCCAAGATAACTCACATTTATTTCAGTGGCTGTACTTGTTTTTATTTGTGGATTGTTTAAGGCATACAGCCAAGAAAATCCACCCTGGATCTAAAGCAAATGCTTCACACTGCTCTCAATCAAATGTTACAACAGAACTTATGTCAAACATAAAGCAATTTAGTTTACATTGTCTTGGTTGAAACATTTAATGCACAGGGGGTGGATACAACACCATTAACTCCTGTAAAATACAGTGTGATTCACTGCAGTGGCCATGCAGCATGTACTACCTTAGTGGAGCTTAAACTGTTTTTGTTAAGACCCCATCACAGAGTGCTGATTTAAATCTGGTCATTTTGAGGCCACGGTGTTTGAATAAGTTAGATTTTGAGGCGTTTCTGATAAAAAAAAAAAAAAAAAATCCACCAATATAAACATCTCATTATTACATTATAAGCTTCAGAAAGGTAGTGCCACTATATTTCATTACATTTTACAGGTGTTTATGTTGCTGTATGCATGCCCTGTGTTATATATACACCGGTAGTTTGCTTCATCATACTTGTCATATCCAAACATGAATAAAAGCATATCTACAAGAGCAATATCAAATGTGAATAGACATGTAATGGTGCTGTGCTGTGATAGCTTGGAGGAAAAAAAAAAAAAAAAAAAGTCGAGTTTAACATGAAAATCTAGACCTCTGACTCTTGGTCATTTCTAGTCTCATATGGCCGCCTCCTCTTTCCACCCAGTGTTCAATTCTTCAAGTCTGCAAAACTAAACATCCAGGAATGTGGTTACAACCAACAATCCAGACATGGAGTTTGAGGCATTTCTGTGTAGTATCAGGCAAGATTAAAGCCTTGATTGTGATCTATAGCCTGTAGAAGCTTCTCGCGCAGTGTTTCTATACTCGTGTACTTGGGCAGGTCCAGCAGGTTGAAGCAGGTGTGGGCGACTGGTAAGTAATGCTCCCCTCCACTGGTGGGCTGGATCACCAGCTTCAGGCTTTTCATGCCCAAGATGGGTATGCGGTCACTTCCCGTGAGGAACACTAAAGACAAGGCACATTGTTTTTTACTTTTCCAGCAGAGCACAAAACATATGTAACAAAACAGCATATCTGAATTATTAAAATAGGTCATGCATGGAGGGCAGAACTTACAAAGAAACTGTTTTTTCTTCTCTAAAGGAAGGCCGTGAAACACCTCCCAGAAGAGTCTGATGGTAGGATGGTCCGCCCAGTACTCCCCTTTGTATTCGGTACTCTGAAGGGTAAAGACAAAAGTAAATTTTACTCATTAATATTACTCAGCAGAGTGACGAATTAGAAAATTGGCGTTTTAGAAAATAAGAAAAGTGCCTTAAGATTCCTAAGATTACATTTCAAAGTTCAAAATGAGTTGGTGTGATGACATATTCCATTAATAAAAAAAACCTTTTGGAGCTCTGTCCAGTCGTAGTTGGTGTTGCCAATGACCATGGCTTGTAGTTCATTTGGCTGGAACAGCTCAAGAACTTTTCCGCCGCACACCTTGTGGAAGCCTGCATAGAAGCACTCAAACAGTGGGGCCACTGACGTGTTGAAGACGTAGTCTACGTATGCATTGACAAAGTCCTGCCTATAGGGAGAACAATAACATGTAAAGTTAACTGGCTGCTGACCCCAGCTTCATATCATACAGACATTAGACAGGTTTTCAACTTTTTGTCTAACTCTTAGTAGGTAAGAGAATAAATATATTTCCAAAAAAAAACAAAACGATTCATTCAAACATCTGCTATTCATTAACAGGATAAAACAAGAAAGTTTTACCTGTTTGATTTATTGACATTGATGTCTTCTCCGTTAGGTACTAGTTCCAAGACCTCTGTGGCACCATAGTTTTCCTCTGTGATCTGAAAAAAAACAACACGTTTTTAGATTTTACAATATGACATACAGGTATTACAACTATTTATTTTACTCTTCATGCTCCACAGAGACAATCATCTTACTGTGAAGTTCAAGCAGAAGGTGTCTTCAAGATCATCCTCTGTGTAGTCCAGTAACAGCTGCAGACTCCTAGTTCAAGAGTAGACAGATTTTAAAACAGATATTTGTTGACACAGGATTTTTTTTTTTAAATAAGCAGTTCGTTGAGTAATTTAACTGCATTTACATTTACATTTCATTTTAGATGGGGTGAAGTTAAAGCCTGATTCTGATATTTTGAATCTGGCCCTGGTTAATAGGCTTTAAAAATTTGGAAGTTGGTCCAGTAGACTGCCTCAGCAGGCAGCCACAAAACAGACTGCAACATAGATCCATGTTATATACAGTCATTGAGTTCAGGTCAGCTCCTGTTTTATTACCGCAGGTCTCTGGTCTATTTAACATTATGTGTAATACCAGAGTGGATCCGAGAAGATCTGGCTGCTATCAGACAGCACTGAACATGACAGAAGTGCTGTGTCTGTGTATAATAAAATCTGTGGCCACAAGGTGGTACCAAATGTCCTGTAAGAGCAGAGAAGAGCAGAGTGCCCCTGCTCAGGAAGAATCAGAGAGAAGAGGCCAGATTAATCTCTGAAAGCACCGATAGTAGCAACTTCGTAATGCTAATGTTAGCCATGACAGAGAGCAAGCTTTTATAGTTGATTGTTATTGTTGTTATTATAGTTGATTTTATATGACTAAACAGTCTTAAATGATCTATTTTGTGCTACTGCAACAAAACTGCAGAGCTGACTCTAAATGAGTCGTATTTGTCATCTGTCACTGTGGTAGCAAATAGACTTGAAATAAAGTGTGGCCATGCTGTTTCCATCAGCAGGAGAGCAATAACAGAAAACCTGGATGTATTTCACAAACCTTCTTGGCAAGAAAGACGTATCCTTGTGTGTTACAGCCAGGCACAGGGGAGAAGGCTAGCAACATCACATTAGGTAATAATAGGTAATAAGAGTTTTGTTGCGAATAGCAATCAGCTGTAAAATTGGTACAGTTAGGTTTATGACATTTCTTGGTTCTACATGGGTCCAGGTCCCAGCTTTCAGGTACTAGACAGGTCAGATTTGGTTCTAGGTAGAACATTTTCTGGTCTTTTTAAGTTATATATTTTTGGACCTGTGAAGACCTCTAATGCAACGTAATCCCTCAGGGAAAACAGAAAATGGATCCCTACAGAGATAGACCTCATTGTTTAAGAGCAAGATCCTTTTTGTTTAACTGGAAATAGCTGCTGTTTATCGCTTGCATCATTTTAACTTCCCAAACACAAAGGTTGTGTGTCTACTACTCCCTCTATATGTTAGTTTATTTATATGATTGTGCGACTAAAGGGTTAGACCAAAACTAACATGTGAACTAACGTCTTGATCTGACCTTCCCACATCTGGCATTAGCTCTTTCAGATCATCTAGCGTTGGTTTCCTCTTCAGGAGTTTCTTGTAAAGGGCCACAGGGAAGTGGAGCTCCACTATAGTGATATTGTAGATGGCCAGACCACAGATGACTCCGATGAGGTTGAACAAGTCAATGTCCTCAAAGGTCTGTGAGGGACAGTCATTGAAAAAATAAGATATGATAGGATGTTTGCCTATGAACAATCTACAGGAAAATACCTTATTTATCTTTCTCATTTCAGATTCAGACCATGCATCAACATATACCAATTCAAACAAATACGACCACTTCAGTGTCCTCATTATTGAGGGTGTTTTAGAGTGCAATGATATTTGAGCAACATGAGCAAACAGAGGTGAATTACATTTTCACTACCTTGTTTGAAAACCAGATGAGCCTGGACTCCTCGTAGTAACGAAACATCCCATATTTGGGATCCAGCAACTCTTTCATGATCAGGAGGAAGAACTCCTTTCTCACGCCTCCTGCATCGACTGCCTCCTCCCCCACAAAAATCACCTAGCAACAACAGCAGTACTTTATACATCTTTCAAAGCACTTTAATTACAAACAGTCATATTCTCACCTTATAGAGTTGATAAGACAAAAATACAGAAATAGGCACAATACAAACGAGCTCCATTTTGACAACATCTGTCTCTTTAGCAGCTTATTACTCCAGTATGTGTACTATCAAGTCACTCATTTTCTGATGGTGCTGGGCGGGTAGCGTACAGCGGGTTCTTAAAAACCAAAACCATGAAGTCTGGGACTGTAACACCAAAACAACTTGCTGAAAGACCCTAAACTGCTCTGTAGAGCTGAAGGAAACTGCAGTCAGAGTACACCTCTCACATTCTCTCACTTTCACTTCAGTTATTTGATCCATTGTTAATATAAAAATATTGATTATGGCAGCTTTTACCTTAAGTGGTTTCTTGTAGTCAACATTCTTGGACTTCCTGAGGACTTCCATGGTGTCTCCAACAATATTTTCCCTCCGGACGATGAGGATGAGGCACGGGTTGACAGATTCCACTGCTGGCATGAACATGGAGCTGAAGTTTTGCATCTGTGCCTGGTCCACTGCCATCTATCAATATAACAAGGGAATGATGACACATTAATACATTTCATAGACAATGGTGTATGGTTCTCTGTTATAAAAGCAACAGAGAAAAGAACCTTCATAAGTGATTCACTGTACATCACCTGCATCTGTATGACAGCATCAGTCTGAAGCAGTGTCGTCTTTGCTTGGGCATCAAATACAAAGGGATACCTGCACAGAGTCACCCCACCATCATGACCCTGAGGACACAGAGGCATAAACAAATGGTTCATATGGACATCTAAACATAGACAAACGTAATGATGTGAACCGACATCAAAACTAGACTCACCATTGGGTACATTTGCCTCTGAATCCACGTGACATAGTCATTTCTGATGTCTATCAGGTCATCCAACTCATGGATGTAAAATTTATCATACTGAATGATGTGTCCCGCTCTCTCACTCACCTGAAGTGACAGGAAAATGGATGTCATCAACAGTTTTTCAAGGTGCTGCATTATGTACTCTATGACAGCTGGTGTGGATGGAGTATTTTCATTTCTCACCATGTGCAGGATCTCCAGGAGTCTGAGGGATGTGTCCAGAAAACAGGTGAAAATTCTCTGCTCTACTGAAGGAATGCCCATCTTGTGCATCTGAAGCAGATACACCACCACTTCCTTGTACAATTCAACCAGCCGCTGGAAGACTGTGGGCTCCAACGTAGACCACCAGTTTCCTGATAGAAATACAAACATTTTGTGGAAATAAATGTCAGAGAAATTTTTTTATCATGTCTGGCATAAAAATTCATCCTACCTAAAACCTTCAGTGGAGCCTCTTTCATGTTGAGTAGTAATTTGGCAAACGGTATGGTGATGGTCACATAATTATTTCGGTCACTGAAGAGAGGGCATTCTGGCAGAGTGAGGTAGAGTCTCAGAGCTTCAATGTCTGGAGGAGAGTTGCTTAGTCTGGGAATTAGGTGCTTCTCCAGGCTGGCAGCAATCTGAGGGAGACAGAAGTACACACAGTAGATCTGTTATGATTAATGAAAAAAATCCGTAAATTATGCATCTCCTGAGTCTATATAATTAGATAAGTTTGAGGTAGAGCAAGGTGTTTATGGTGGCAGAGGCTCGACTTGAGACAGATCAATTAAAGCAATACAGTAATAGTGTGCAATTGAGGACAGTTATAAGGGGAATCACAGTGATGGAAACAGTCTAAGTACTCATGGTGCCAACATTGGGAAGGCCCTCATAAAGCCTGGAAGTTAACGTCTATTTTATATCCTATAATGAAATTTGCATATCCTATTTGAAATTTATTAGTAGTTTAAGTAAACCATTACAATACTCTTGGCTATATAATTTAATTAAAGCTGCAATAAAATGTTTTTGCATTAACAATGGGCGTCAATGGGAGAAATATCACTGATTGTGCAGTTCCACCTTCGTCTTGAGCCCAGGGTATAATCAAGATGGAAATAAGCATTGCACAATAGTTTCAGTGTGTTTAGAAAAGAGGGCTGAAACATGTTGATATTTCAGATTGTTCAGACTTTATTAAATGTGTTATGTACCCTAAGGTTTAGTTACTTATTAATCACATCTGTACAAGTAAATATACTTGTACATATGTGACAATGCATGATAGAGAAGAGGCCACAATGAGGCACACTGACAGTTACTGGTATATCCAAATCTAAATCCTACTTCTCCCAGCCACCAAATAAAAATTCAACAAGCATCTTACAAAAAGAAAAAAGTGACAAGATCAAGTAAATCCAGTTCAGCCATACTGTTGAAAAGACTATGGAATATTGGTGACGCTGAAACTAATTTTCTTTCTGCAAATTGTGTGGAGCTGTTCTTGAGGGGGGTTCAAGAAAAATAGTTCATTGTCAAAGCCAATGAGACATACAGCTACAAATTCAGTCTACACCTAGAGAAGACACTGTTGCCACTGCAAGAGGAATTTGCGCAGGTGAAATGGTGCGTACATTTACAGCAACTGTAATATACTAATGTAAAACATGAGAAATATCAATACAAGTCTATGACATTTTTTGCAATAAATAAGTTATATATTACATGCATGTGGTTCACCAATGACAGCATTTCTTTGTGACCACTGACCTGCTGAGTGACCTCAGGGTGATCTTGTTGGACCACTCTGTGAAACAGGAGGCGAGCCGTGTTCATATCCACCCCTGAACATTTGCTGCTGGTACTGTAGTGATCTGGATGACTGTGTAAATAATAGGCAGTTACTAAAAGACATATATAGACGAGACGCATAATTATCACTCTGTCAATCCAAAAAGTATATCAGTTGTAAATAGTGTGTGAATAAGAACAATCAAATCAGTGAAGAAAATACCTTGGATTTGATAATAATGAATTAAGACTTTAGGACCAGTCTGTAGATGAAAACGGACTTCATCTTTAATGTCATTACCTCGTTGACAGAAAAGATCCATTGAGGCAGCTTGCTGAGGAGAACACGAGGTCAATCTCACTAAAGGAATCATAAAAGGTGATTAATTAGTCTGACTGCTTTTCACAAGCAAATCTCCATAAAGAAATTACACAACCAATTTCAAAGCACATGTCTACAATCAACTAAAACCAGCAATAACACCAGTAATGTGGTCAGTCAAGGTTCTTGAGAAGAGAGGACTTTACTTGGAAATTTCTAGTGGAAGTCTTCCTGGTGAGTGATTCAACCATTTTTGTATGATGTTCTCATTTAAGGTGCAAATGATTCTGTGGGGGTCTTGTAGCCTCAAGTCATCTATGTTCTGGAGCTTCTACAACAACAACAACAACAATGCAAGTTTAAAAAAAAGGATTCAATGAAAAGTTTGAACTTATGTCAGTTTAAGTTTTAAATGGATTTTGTATGATTCAAAATAAATCATAAAGAAGTAGGTGCTTCTGTCCCAGAGGTAAACAAGGCTATACTAGAGAGAGAACAACAACTGTTTCAGAGTAGTACAAACAAACACCTATATAGCATTTATACACATGGCTACATGATTAAAAATGAGACCAACATGTATCGACCGTGGAGGATAAAGAGGTGAAGCAGTCTCTTAATTTGTCTTGGAAGTTACATTCCCTCTACTGTAAAACAAAGTTCTCCCATATTAACACTGGAGTATAGTTGTTAAACGGTTTTGTTACCAAATCATTTTATTACTTGTTAAGAGATATAATTCTTTAAATAAGAAGCCTCAATGATAGGCCTCATAATCTAAGAAGCCCTTTATTGATGACAACTTACATTGGCAGTGACATAGTGTGCAAAGCTCTGGTCTCCTCCGGCATAAATCTTCTTGACACAACAGCACTCCTCCGAGTCTACAGTGTGATGTAATGAAAGCAAGTAAATATACGGTTGAATAAAGAGGTTAGGATAACCTCCTGTAAGAGGAAAAGTACAACGTGTCATCTTAAAGCTCTATCAAGTAATAATTTTTATATTAACATGATATCAAATGGCTTTGAGGCTTAATTACTGTGTCTCACCTATATCTGATGGATTATTGGAGGCTATGAAGGGTCCCTTGACAGGAGCGGGGCTTTTTCTGTTGCAAGTGGAGCGAGTACCAAGCTGCCCGTTACCACCAAGCCCAAATGAGTACATCTTTCCAGAAGAGGGTGTGAAAGCCAACGTATGCTGCCTTAGAATTGCACAGTGATTTGAAAAGTGTTTAGCTGCCCTTGAGTCAATACACACAAAAAAGGATTTAGTATATATATAATGCATGTGAAAGTGTGTAAAAATAAACACAGTCAATTTTACCTTCCACATGAAATCTGTGTAACTACATTTCCCATGAGCTCAAACACTTTCCTAGGGTTGATTTCATGGTTCGTAGAATTGTGTCCAAGTTGTCCGTATCCACCAGCTCCAAATGTAAACACACCTCCTTCCTGTAAAATCAGCAACACCAGTTGTTCTGACGTTTTCAAGGACAGGAGTACTGCAAGGTCAAAATGTAAGCAGCAGACACCACAGGGCTGGGACAGGCTGAGAATGAATGCAGGATGCAATCATGCTAGTGATTTCAATCCAGTTACTTATTAATAAAAAACAGCCAGCTCCCTCATATTGTAACCTGCAACTCTGAAGGGAGTTCCTCTTCAATGA
Source organism: Protonibea diacanthus (assembly GCA_028641955.1). NCBI lineage: Eukaryota > Metazoa > Chordata > Actinopteri > Sciaenidae > Protonibea > Protonibea diacanthus. The sequence continues at coordinate 17,412,967 of CM053989.1, forward strand.
CTTAAGCACACAACTGAATGTTACTGCAGACCAGCCAACTAACCAGAATTCCAAATTAATATTTTGCAACAATAATAATAATAATATCTAACTGTCAGAATGGCCTGACAGGTTGAATCTGCAAAACCCTGAAGACTTCATTGTAAGACTAAGTTAACTGAAGTGTCCCTGTGAACCCAGATCTTTGCAATAAGGCTGACCAATGAAATATAATCACCCCAAATTATATAAATAAAGCTGTAAAAGGGGCTGTAAAACAATGATTATAAAACAGATAGTTCAGATCCTTGATTATGATTGGCTGAGCCGAATTTGAACCCACCCTTAAATACTTGATAAACACACACCTTTGACCACATTACATCAGTATTACTGTACCAAACAAAATGCAATGCTAAATGTCAGATTTTGTTGTTAATTTTGATTTACTGGGTGGAGTAAGTGGGAATGTACAGAAAACCATAAAGATGCCAGTGCAAGAAACATAGAGAGCATAGAGGGGATTTATGTTTGAGCAGCAGGACTACCCGGTTTATCTTGTGGCTTCATTGGAGAAATACCTCTCATTGCTGCCATCCAATCCTCCAAGTCTTTCATCTCCATACAAAGCGCACAAACTACACCAACAATCTGTGGTAACCTTTCAAAACCAGCTAACTTGCAGTCTGCACTACTCTGATGCTTGCCTAGAGGCAGGAGATATCATGTGAGTGACAGGGCATAAATGTGAATTGTCCCTGTAATCTAACTGGAGCCCAAACTACAACAACAAGAGAAGATTCTGTAGCAAAGTCCTTGGTTCCGTCACAGCGCAATCAAAGCACACATGCACCGCAAAGAGAAGTGCTAACATAACTGAGCACTACTTCAGCTGCACAATTATTGGCGAAATACAGATAAATGTTAATAATCACCACATTTTTTGAGCATGCTTTCCACTGTGTCTGTGAGCTGCTGCGTTTGTGTGTTGCTTAGCAACATTTCTGCTAAATGTCGCTGGAAACCTACAATGCACATGGGGTTGTGATTTATAGCGATTTCAGAACAGCTAAGGGGGTTTCAGGCTAACAACGCCCCTTAGCTGTTCTAAAAACACGGCTTCTTGATGCACCATTAATCACACACTACTTTGATTTAAGGTAACCATAGATTCAAATCAAGGCCTTTCACGCAACAGTGTCACATTACCAAATAGTATATAACTTAACTTGGTTAATGCTGCTGTGTGATCTTCTCCACAGGAGATGTAAATCACTCTCTGCGATCTAAGGGACTTCAGCAGGGCTGGGAAAGACCGATCTGAAAAAGACCTGACAGTTAGTCTGAGATGGGGACTTCAATTCTCACAGACCGCATTTTGACCACCCACCATTGCTGTCATTGAGACCCAGCTGACCAAACTTGTTGCGCCCCCAACCAAACACTGCTCCTGAGAGAGTGAGGGCAAAACTGTGAGCACCACCTGCTGATATCTGAGCAAAAGGAATGCCCTGCAGAGACTGAATGATTTGGGGTGTGGAAACGCTCTGTCCGTGTATTCCCAGCCCGAGTTGTCCATACCGATTCTGGCCCCAGGAGAAGACTTGGCCCCCTATGAAAATGAATAGACATAACATAAAATGTCTGAACATGTGGAAAATATAATAAGCTGGATGAATCGATGTGCAATGCGTGGGTGCAAACCACACTCACCTCTTGAAAGTGCATGTGAATGCCAATACCCACAGGCTACCTGAGCAATTTGTACATCTGACAAACTCTTAATGTTTCTGTCATATTTACAGGGAGAGAGAAATAAGCATGTTGAACTGAATCATAATTAAGAAAGTTACATTTATTTAGACCATAAACATATTCTGGTATATCTGATGTTATAATTACATGTGTCATGCAGAGCAAACATGCAACTCAGTATTAAAATACTGATCCATTTACCGAGGCACACGAACACATTCTTCAAAGTTATTGAGGCCCAACTGGCCGTCTGAGCCCAGACCCCAGGAGAAAACCTGCCCTTTGTCATTCAGGGCGAGTGTGTGGGACTCCCCGCATGACACCGCCATGATGATCTGTGCATCCAGAGCCACAACCTGTTCTAATAGAAGACAAAGACAAATGTTAATGTTTGTCTTATCATAAAACAACCATCAAAACTAAAAACTATTTTTATTTTTTTAAATCACTTACCTGGTTTCTTTCTGCTCTTCTCATGTCCCAGCTGCCCGAGGTCATTGCAGCCACAGGTGTACACTGTCCCATCCTCCAGCAGGAAGGCTGTGTGTCTGTGGCCACACCCCACATCACACACTTGCTTCCCGTGGAAGAATTCACATCTTCGTGGCTCGATCACAATCTCCTCATCAATCCCACCCATGCCTAGCTGTCCGTAGGAGGCATTTCCCCAGCACAGCATTGTAGCTCTCCCCTTTGGCTATCCACGCCAGCAGGATCCCCGTCTCTGTGAAAACGAGAGAGACACCTCGGCTAAAATAACCTCACGGAGCTCATTCAGAGACCCATAGTTTAGGCTGCAAGATACACTTCAGCTGGTATCACCTAGCAAGGTAGCCAAATGTTAACGTTATGGCTAAACAACATTACCAACGCTACGTGAAACAGACGCGAACATGTGGTTAGCTCAATCACCGTATTTAGGATTTAATGATATTTATAACCGGATACAAATATAGCGAACTCGTGGCTGGCTAAGTGACATGTAAACAGATTAGCCAAGTAAGCTACAGTTAAATTAACGGTGGTGGATGAGATGTGTTAGCTGAAATCATCAAATGAAAGCACTTCCGTTTTGGGCGTCTGGATTTCCAGATTAAAACACACGATTAAACGTGATTAAATAAATGTACTGATAATACTTCTATTTAACGAGATTCATCCAGCAACTAAGAACTCACATTAATGACCGCTGTCTTAAAAAAAATAATAAAGTGGCATGTTTATTTTGGGATTTATGAATAATCCAAACCGGAAGTACTATTCTTGTCTGTCTGGCAGACCGCGAATGAAGACAGCTAGCATGTCGCTTGACGTTACTCTATCATGATGATTACAAGCGAGGCAGATCAGTCATGACTAATGCAACTTGACCAAGTTAATATGGCATTACTTACCACAATAGTTTTACAGTTAACAACGTCGGCTAAAGGTTTAACATTAAGGAAACATGTTTTAGAAACGCGTCCGGCACGTGGCGACATTAATATACTCAAACTGTGCTGTAATGTTAGCAAGCTAATGTTAGTCAGAACACAACGTAGTTAACTATGAGTTCATTCAGTAAGGTGACTGCAAGTTTAACTTAAATAAATATTATTCTTTCGCGTTTTACGAAAGCAGTTAACAAGTTACAACCATGTCGACATTTTTTATAACGTTAAAATCAACAGCAAATCTTTCCAACCCGCCAGATCTGACCGTGTCACTGTCGTCCAGTGTTTGGCTCGCCAACGGATGCGACTGTTGAGAACGCACACATCAGCACATTTCCAATGTTTAATACTGAAAGCAAACTATCAGCTAGTTGTAAAGAAATTCCTGCCCAGTCCCTCTACTCCAGCGCTGTCAACAACTGCTGTACGGTGCCGTTAAAAAAAACATCGAGTCAGCAGTACTGCACTCTCGATATCCGGTTGTTCCTTTCAAAGTAAAACTCGATTTATAGTAGTACAACGCTAAGATGTTTGTTATTATTATTTTGTTAGACCTTCATTTAATCAGAAAAAGTCCCATTGAGATTAAAAATCTCCTTTTCAAGAGAGTCCTGGCCAAGACAGACAGCAACACAAACTAAGAACAAGTCAAACCAAAACAGACACAAGACAGACAGACAATATTAATATAACACAAAGTAGTTACTCTCTACTTTTATATCGTTTTTGTATAGATGTTTAGCATTTAACACAGTCATACATTTATTTTCTATGCAAATGTTTAATTCCCCTGCACAAATTTTAACTCTTAGAGTTTAACTCCTCTGCACATTTTTAATTCCTCTGTACACTTTTGTTTAATTTCTCTGAAAATGTTTAATTTCTCTGCAAATGTTTATTTTTTCTGTACATATTTAAATTTAGATTTATCTCAGCTTAATTTTAACGTATGGTTACTGTGATCTATCTATCTATCTATCTATCTATCTATCTATCTATCTATCTATCTATCTATCTATCTATCTATCTATCTATCTATCTAGTCTAACGCCTAACGCCCTCTTCCCAAGCTCAGTGCATCTATGTATTCCGTTTGCAGTACATACTAAGAGTACTGCCTGGACAATCTGAGTCCTTGTTTATAAGGTATATATGTAATATACATGTAGTGTAACGTTAAGTGTAAACGTAGTGACCTTTAATTTGAAGGCGTGCTCATTTATTGGGAAGTGTTACTGCTTGTACATAGACTTCACTTTACGGCGGTGAAAAAATGTAGAGACTCATCCACAATGTTCTAGACTGTCAACGGTTCTAGAGGGGGTGCACACGCGCATGCGTCTTGACGCTATAAAAACATACAAATATTTTAAATATATGTATATGTATACACATAAATGTATACTATATACAGGTAACTATAAATATGGTGTGTAACTAAAAGCAAACTGGAAAGTGAAAGTGCAAGGGTGTTCGGATTGTTATCAACCACGTCTATAAAATATACTTCCGAAATAAACTACAATATATTAAGGAAAACTATGCTACGTGCAACATAAGACTATATTCAAATATATAAAGGCACCAACAAGTAGTAGAGTTCCAAAATTTACTGTAAAGTTTAAAGTTTAAAGTTACATTAGAATTCAATTGTATGAGAGGAGCTCAGGACTATTAAAAAGTGGAAAGTGCAAGACGATATACAATAGGTGTACTTACTGTACATAAACTTGGTAAAGCTCTCAGTGATTATTTTCAACTATCTCAAATTCAAAATATATAATATATGAAATACAGCACAGAACTCTGTGCTATTGCTGCTGCTCTATTGTCCTAGAAAATATTCTATTAATATTTTGTTCTACTTATATAATTGTTGGTGTTCTGGAAGGATCTGGAACTTACCAGCTGGCCCTTACTGACCTTTTTCAAACCCAGTCAGTGAAACTAATATGTAACAAATAAGATCATGTGTTTGTCTCCCTCTGGTGGAGTTTATGCACAAATGAACTCACTCACTCATGCATTTAGTAATCATATAATAGTAGTGCTTGCAATATTGCACACACTTGCACATTTCAGACCAGCTATACTGACTAGCTTGGCTACCGTGGAATATATAGATAATAATGTAGCATACACCCTGCCACAGTAGGTGATTCACAGTGACGGAAAAAGGTATTCACATCTTTAAAGTAATTAAACCCCCAAATTCTGTCAGCTCCCTCTCTCCCAGAACATTAAGAAAATACAGCAGATAAAAATCATTATAGGGCTGCCGCCTCATAGTTAGGGACAGACTGACCACCATTCAGTGTAGCAGGAATACAGCTGGGACAGGAGGAGTTTGTTAATGACTAAACCTGTCACCACATCACCTGCCTCCAAAATCAGCCAATAACAAAACTCAAATGCAATACTTAGGTTTCAAGCTATGCACAGCTTGAATATAGTAGCTAGACATTGGGCAAGAGGCGGGCTACACCTTGGACCAGTCACCAGTTCATCAGAAGGCTGACACATAGACAGAGACAGTCATTCACACTCACAGTCACACCCATGGGCAGTTCAAAGACACCAATAAACCTGCATGTCTTTGGGAGGAGACTAGAATATTGACAAGAACCAACAGAGACTCAGGGAGAACATGTCAAGGTTAGGACCTGAATCAAACAATAACGCTACTGGGTTGAGGGTTTAGTTACACTTTAACATAATTAGAAGCAGCAGTACAACAATTAACAATACTCCATTATGAATAAAAACATTACTTAAGTAAATGTGCACAAGTGTCATCAACATTGTTCTTAATGTATCAAAAGTAAACATACCTATAATGCTGAAACATGTCCCTGGGGAATGTTACTGTTTTAGTTTGTTGATTGAGGTATTATGGTATCAATATAGTCTATTACATGAAAGCATCATTTTAATGTTGCAGCAGGTCAAGATGTTAAATTTCAGTGCTTTTTATAATGTTATGTAGTTTTAAAGTATATTTTATTTATAGATGTATTATATTTTGTGTTAAAGTGTGCTAAGTAACTGCAGCTGTCAAGATAAATGTAGTAGAATAAAAATACTTAAAAGTATGGAGTAAAAGTAGAAGGTGACAAAATAAAAGTACTCATAAAGTACAAGTACCTCAAAACCAAACTGAAGTACTGCAAATGTAGGTATATATTTATCTAGGTACATTCAACTCTTGCTACGTCAGAAAACCTAATGAGTAAATTAATAAACCAAAAAATGTTTCACAACAGATTTGTGGTTATACAGTATGTTACAGTCCAGAACATTTTGACCCCAATAACTTTAAGTGCTTTAAAAATAGAAATGGTTGTATTGTGTTCTGTATGTACGTCAGAACATGATGCTTGTTTGGTGTAAATGGAGGCGGTGACGCTCTTACAAGTGTTTCTCAATCTTGCATTAAAACGTGAATTCATAGATCACGGGACAGCCTTGACGCTTCTCTTGTTTTGTTAGTTGCAGGTGACAAATGAATATTCCAAAGAGGAAACTGCGTTACCACTGGAAGATTAATGATAGCCTTCTTTCCATAACAATAGCCCATTTTACATAAGAGAACGTTCTGATTAACATCTTCTAGGTGTAGTTTCACTAGAAATGCAGCATGTCCTGTATAGCTGGTTCTTCATAGGTGTTTTCCACTTGTGACTTGTGTGGTCTGATGTCTCAGAGAAAGAAGAGCTTATTTTACCGCAAGTGTGAATCAGGACACACAGGGCAGAACTAAGAGAAGCACACATGTTGCACTTACTGGGAGTAAGTAAAACTTTTTATTTCATTTGAATTTCTTTAAACGCATCAGTATCAACTAATCAAAGTTTTTGTCAAATGAGGACCGTGATGTACAGCATGTGATGTTGACTGGTGTTTTCTTGAAATACTTAGATCGTTGTTGGCCTTCTCTTCGTCATAATGTGCTTTTCAAAAGGACTCAAAGAGGTGAGCAAAGATTTACAGTATTTCTCTTGTACATAAATCAAACTTTAAAGAACAGAAACAAAGTTTAACTGATGTTCACAGATGCTAGGGAAAGTAACTTGCATTGAAGGAAGAAGGAAATAAAGTGTGATTTTCTTTAACAGGGAAATAAATCTCAAAAGTCACAACCACCTGAATCTTCTGCAAACAACAAGAAGGTGAGTGATTATCCAAAGTTATATGCTAGAGTTATAATAATATCTATACTCTAAACCAGGGGTGTCCAAACTTCTTGGCCAGATTTGACAATGTGAAGATGCCCAGGGGCCAATACTAACATTTTAAAAATGAAAAACTATAAAAGTTACATACAAATGCATGAAGTTTGCATGAAGTTGATATGAATATGTTCGTGTTCTGTCATGTTCATTCTAAAAATGACTTATTATGAGTAATGCAAAGTCTGTGAACATTTAAGTTTAAAACATATTATTCATGCTCTTCTCTTTAACAAGATCATGCAGAAAATAATATTTTGTGTCACATCTACAGGTACATAATACCAGCAGTTATGTCCTTAGAGGTTAATGTTTAGCGCATTCAAATGCTTCATTATGTCAACCAAAAAAGCCAAATCTTCCAGCCATACTGCATCTGACAATCTTAGCAGGCCATAAATAATATATTATAAAAATGAAGATGAGGGACACATTAAATCTGACCGCGGGCTGTGATTGGCTACCTGGGCCGGACTTTGGACATGCCTGCTCTAAACTATAATAATAATAATTGTTATGAAATATTTTACATTCACCTCAACAGAAGGACCTGAGTGAAGAAGATTTCCATTTATTGGCCAAGATCCTTTCAGTTGGATTGGTGGATGCAGATCCAAACTACCTCCAACATCTCAAAGGCTACAGAGATCTGCGTGGTGGCTGATCTTCTACACTTACAGTAACTAATGGCCAAGAAACAACAGTTTCTGGATTTATCGATGGATTTGTGATGGCATCAAATCAAGGAGCTTCAGCACTGTGTTTTGGATTGCCACAAGTCAAGTTATTTTTGCAACCCCTCCGGATGTTCCATGATTAATGGAAAGATTTACTTTATTCATGTCAAAAGTGATATTGGCAATGAATTAGGTATAACCTCCTGTTTGCACAGAGGGGAACTCACCTGTGCTCAATGGGGATGTGATCATTTTGATGTTGGACCATGACTGCTTCATCTATTGCCTAAATGTAGGACTGTTATCTGAAATATAAGGAAAAAGAGCCCCTGATTTATTACATTCAACAGTCACTTCTTTTAAAATCAGGAAATGCGGAAAATGAAAATGTAAAAGCAAAAGGGTTACTTGTGCTCTTTCGACACAGTGCTCATTGGCACTTTCTTTATTAGGCTTGTTTCGATGTTTAAAATACATGATTCAAATGTTGTCTAATGTGAAATATCCCTGTTTAACTGTAAAACTGAACTCAGACATTTACAACATTTACATCACACGCATATGTGTTACACAATTTAGCTGCTTGAGGCAGTTTCAGTACAGAGAGCAGCCGAGACTAACCTCTACTTAATGGCTACTGTTGTTTGTAAAGGAATAATGCTTTTAGCTAAATGCTAAAATGTACTTTACTGTTTACGCAGTCATGTGCATCACACAGCAACGTTTACTTTAAGTTTTGCTAACTTTAACTAACATTAGCCATCACGAGCTACTGGTCATACCAGAACGACATAGGCTGTAGCAACAAAACCCCTGAGTGTATTTCATCGAGCAATGGTGCATTTTATTGCTTATAAATTCAACTTTTCAATTGTAAGAGGAAGAATGTGTTAGCTCTTCATTCAGAAGTTACATAATCTTGCTTTAAAGGACAATTTTCATGTGGCAGAGAGGTTGAATAATGCTACTTTGCTTCTGCTGTCCACTTGTTCATGTCCTTACCTAAAGGAGACAAGAGAGAGAGAGAGGTGGACAGACAAAGAAAGATATTAGAGGCAGTTGATATGTAATCTATTGTTTGTCTCCAGTGGTAAACGTAATATCTCTTACTCCAGATGTGGGTGTTGAGCTTGTCCCCTAGCATGTAGAGCAAGGTCACCACTGTCATGTTGAAAAAGAAGAAGCCCACCAGACCAGTCGTGCTGAAGTGCCCAAGAAGGGGATACACCCAAATCCCAACTGACAAATACACCCATATGATCCTGCAGAACATGTTTAGTGAGAAAGAAAAAAAAAAAACTCTGTATCACTGTGTTAGATAATCTTGTACTGTCTTGTCTCAAAGAACTTGGATGTCTTATGCAAATATTTACTGGTTTCCACCCATTGAAAGAAACAGTAAGACAGTATGATAAAAAAAAAAAATCAGACACATGAGGATCTTTAATCTGCAGTATAGCAGGTGAGCCAGAACTATTAAAGCTTTTACCCCTCAAGCTGTTTGCCTTATGAACTGATAAATGCTGCTGCACTCGACCAGTCTAGACTAGTTACAGTACGAACACAGGCATATTTTAGCCACATTAAGTCATTGTATAAAAGATTCAGCTTACAATGAAGTATATTAAATTGAGGAGGATTCAATGTTAATGTTAAAATGCTGTAATATTTGTGTTTCAACTATATGCCCATTAAAGTTTGGAAATGTTTTGTCATGATTCTACTGCATATGCTGACTAAACACTTACCAAGATAAGTAAGACAAGCCCACAACTCCTAAAGCTGCCAGCGCATGTTTAATCTGTGGGTAGATGTGAGGCTGCACCAGCACTTCTCCGAGTAAAACAGGAAAGACAAATGTGTGCTGCGAAAACAGCGTAGAAATAACTCATTGTGTGTGATGTTTTATGACAGACAAATCAGGATGATATACATTTTGGCTTAAGGCTGTTGAAAATGCAAATTTTACAAACCATAGCATGGTTCATCCAAGGAGGGAAGAAGGTGTCAATAGTGGCTGGGTAGACTAATTCTCTGTCATAGGCAAAGATTGTCCAGAAAAGTAGAACAACAAACTAAACAAAATGCATAGAACATGGAGTTAGTCGCACAGTTCTTCTTATTATTACTAATAATAAGAATTATTATAAATTATTAATACAAAACAATAGGATTTTCTCACCATGCCCACAGGGAAGGCAAAGACAGAGAAGAGAAAGTCTTTACATCTGTTCAGAGTACTCTCTGACTTTACCCCAGGTTGTAGATCATTCACTGCAGCCAGTCCAAAGAATAACATTTGTAATAACTGAAATATTAAAATAAACATTACTGTTCTTCACTTCCCTCCATTTTCATATCTGCAATAGATATTTTTGTATACGTATGTGTATGCTACTATTATAAAATAGTTAATGTACTCACCACATTCAAAAAAGTAAGGTACTTCCAAGGTCCTCCATAAACAAAGATTCCTGGTGGTAACTCCTCTCCATCCTTAGCAGCAAGACTCTTAACAATGAAAGCATACCAGCTAAATGCTGTGATGTGGTACACTCTCCTCAGGGTTAAAGCCATTCTACCGTAACCTTTTACTGGTCCCAAATGAGCAACAAAATAAATTAAACACTAGCGAAAACTATTCTTTAAGGTGTGAGTTTTCCCTTCAAACTTGAGACTCTTCAGGCAGTGAGGGTTCTTTAAAGATTAGTGTAAATCAGCATGAGCTTATCAAGACATTTCAGACAAGAGGCCCACTGTTTCTTATGAATCATAGGAGTCTTACTTTCACAGTAAAACACTGTAGCATGTGACTATTTCATTCACAGTGAGAGCTAATCGGTTTCATAGTGTTTTGTAAGAGAAGCCCCACCATGTTAAGTAAGTAAGCAAGTACTTAAGTAGTATCATTTGAAAAATAGTCGATTCTGTGTGTCTTGAAATGTGTCCTTGACCAACAAACTAAATTGCAGCCAGAATCAGGTACACTTATGTTTTACAGTTGACCTTGACCTCTGACCTCCATGTGGAGGAAGTACACAGTGCCATGTAATGCCATATTTTGTTCTTTGTAATATAAATTACTTCATAAGGCAAGGTAGAAATATACACCTCACACACAGATACATGTAATGTATCATGTAATTTTATTCTGATTTTTTGTTTGTTCTGGTGAGTGTGATCGTGTCTAGGGATATGCATGGTGGCAGTAACCAATACATTTGGCCTGAGGATGGTGCTAGAGGAAAGGTCACTGTTTGGAACTAGTAAATCTTGATATCACACCACCATGTTAACCAAGATGTTAACAAGATACAGATGAGTTGTTCACATGCTGTCTCATAGATCCTATCTTTAAGCTGATGAGACAGAGATTAATTCCCAGAAAAGTGACTTTCAGTCATGTCATGAATCTTAAGACTCTTATTTCTACAGGTACAAAATTTAAGACCTGATTAATGTCATGTTTCTAGTAAGTGCTGTCTTTTGCAGAACATAGGTCATACATTTTAGAAACATTTTTTTAAAAAAAAAAAAGAACAGGCCTTTTTAGAAGAAATTTTGAGGACAATAATAGGTGTAAATAATAAAACGAATGATCACTGATTCATCCAGTGATCCTTCCATTTGCTCCTTGAATTTCAGGTCCTGCTAGAGCTTTTTCTTACACACTTACATGCTATACATGATACAGCTTATGTGAATTACTAATGTAATTTAACTGAACCACTTCAGCTTCTCTCAGTAACTTTCTTTTGCAACGTCAGATGACACAATTTTAATACGTTTTATTTACAAGTGGAAAGTGTTGCTGTATAAATCCATTATAAAAGTGTAACTTTCAGAGAACAATTCCACAAACTGTTTAAGAATTTGTACAGTCACGGCATGTTTTGATTTAAAACATCTTCAGAGACAATTTTCACTTACACCAAGTGGAATCTAGCCATACAGGCAGCTTTGGATTTACATGGCCAAAAATAACATTTAAATGCTTAAAAAGCAACATGTTTGATCACACAAAATCCACAAATCATCAAAATAAAAAAAAAAATATTTGTGTGATTTGGGTAATTTGGGTGAACTGACCCTTTAAAAATGGAAATACAAGTCCTATTGGATAATTGGTTCTGGAAAACAGAAACCAAAAAGATGACATACTATGTGGCGTAAAATGACATACATTAATATTGTGGATACATTATGTTTAAGCTGCAATAATGTTTCACTCCTAGGTTTGTTCATAATTTCAATTCTATGTTTGATTCAGATTACAACAAATGGTTGCAGTTTATAGTATATACACCAGAACAATAACAGTCCTGCATGGATACAAATTCATATATCAACTTGTATCACAAATGCATAGAATTATCAACATCTTTGTTGAACATAATTGTAAAATACTACAATATAAGCCAAAGTATATTACAGTTTTATAAACTCTAGTAAGACTGCTTTAGATCTATTACACTTTAACATCACATTTAGTCTTAAAACCAGCTATCATTAATGTAATGGCTGTCAGGACTGTAAAAAAGGCAAGGACAGTCATAGAAACAACCTTCTGCAAATACTGCACTTTACCCATGCAGTCAGTAAAAACATATTTGATCACACGTGTATAGTCTTAGTCCTTGTACTTTCCACACTTGGAAAGCAACTTAGTGATTTAATGACAGTAAAACGTCCTTTGCTGGTGGTGACACATATAACTCAGACATCAGGTTTGTATTCATTTGTATAACAAGTACTTTTACCCTTTTAATTTCAGTGCCACTGATACAAGTCCCCCGTGTCTTCTTCACATAAAATGCCTTGTGCGCAGAGAACCTGTGGTGAAATCACAGTTCCTTGGTCATCATTTTCATTTCATTTTTCTGTACATACTGTATACTCTGTTTATCCTCTCAACTTTCTGTGGATCCCATTTAAGGTGCCATCTGTGAAAATAACAAGAGACACAAAATGTTTTAGTACAATGGCAATAAAACGTACATTTAAATTGGTAATTGTAACAATGGTGTTAACGCATTCATACCTCAAATCGACTGTAAACTTTCCTCTCCTTCCTCATGCTCTGAATCCTTTCAAGCAGTTTGTCACGCTCCTGATTTGACTTAGACTGCCCTCTGCTGAGTGACCTTATCCCTCTTTCTTTATCCCTTTTGCCATTTTTGTCAGCTTTGTCTTCTTTCTCATCATCAGTGACAGGAGACTCTTTGGCAGCATCGTTCCTGTTTTGGCTATTTGCAGAAATTTGCTCCAGAAGCAGTTTTGTATCGTCTCTGAGGTTGCTACTTGAGATCACGTTGGCTGTTGATGATTGGTAGCGAGAGTGACTTGATTTGGGCTGCTTGGACTGTGGTGATGTAGGAACTACTTCATCTGATGGGATCTCTGGCATATCTGAGCTGTTATTTTGACTTACTTGGTAATTTGTTTTCTCACTACAGGACGATTCAGGCAAATCAGACATTTTGGGCTCTTGGCTTACATCATTTTGACTGTCCACATTATTATTTTCCACAGACACAGGTGGCTCTGAGGGGTGATTTTCAGAAATAGCAGGTTCAGGTGGTTCGCATGGCAGATCAGGCACTACAGGGTCTTTTGAGGTAGGCTCAGCTGGATTACAAGCTTCTGTTGATGGGGGCACTGAAGTCTCATTTGAGTCTGTTGTAACATGCTCTGGAGGAGAGTGGGTATCTAAACACAATGTTTTTTCACCTTCAGGGGACAAAACTGCTGCAACTGACTCAGTTAAAGGAGAAGAACATGATACTGTTTCAGCAGGGGAGGAGGTTACAGGTCCCGTCAGGTTAAGTTCAGTGGGTGGGGTCACGTGTTTTGGTGCATCTTGAGGAGATGAAGTTGTTTCTGCCTGGGAAGCATTAGGGGTTGTGTCTGGATGGACAGGTGGGCTGGTTTCTTTTGGAGAACCCTCCAGTGGAGTAGGAATAATGACCTCATTTTTATCAGAACTGGATTTACTTTCCAGATCAGCTACATGAGGTAAACATGTCTCAGGCAATGAATGACTAAGACTAGGAGGTGTGCTTTCCACTTTAACATCCTTTGATGGCCCAAGAACCTCAGACTCCTCTCCAACAACCTGCAGAGAGTTGTTTTCTGATTCAGGAGCATTTTTTTCTGAAGGGGTAGGAGCACAAGATTCTTCAGAGTCTGTCTTTTTAGGGGACTGTAATGGGGATGTATCTGGTTCTGAACCAGCACATTTTTCTGAAGAAATATCAGACTCCACATGTGCAGATTCAACTGCAGACGAGGTCTCAGAAAATTTCAAGGGAGAAACAGGATCTAGATTAGCTTTGGTGGACTCAGATTCTGTTTGGCTAACAGAAGAATCTGTAGATTTTTGTAAAGTTTCCTCTACTGATTGGGCTAAGGGGCTGACAGTTTCCTGTGCATTTGGTAACAATAAGCTCGAAGTTTGGGATGAGCCCGAGTCTTGTGGGCTAGCATTAGAAGATATGGTATCTACTGGAGTGGAAAGAGGAGTAGAGTTAGAGGGTGAATCTGTCAGAATGTGATCAGAGGAATAGCTTTGTACTGATGGGTCAGAAGCACTGAGTTCTGATTCAGTGTGTTGTTCAGATGTTGGAGGAGATGAGATGTTGGTTTCTGAGTGAACGGATTCAGGTTTTGGGGTTTTAGAATCCAGTGCAGCAAATGCAGAAGCTGGTGGTACCTCCACTAAACTGGGAGTTTGGGAACTAGACTGCTCTGAGGTAGAATCAAGGCATGCGTTTTCACTTTCATCAGTACCTTTTGCAAGAGAAGGGACATCAGGTGGAGTAGCATTTGTTGGTGTAGGTGGATGACTGGGGCTACTCTTTTTTACAGCAGGATTTGACAGCTTTGGTTCATCTGGTAGTTCACTCTGAGGTGCTTCTGGTTGTACAGAAACATTCAGAGTTTCTGCTGAGTGGCTGTTCCTCAGCTCTATCTTCTGTGAATCAGATGAAACTCTAGTTTGTTCTTCACAGCTTTGGGTGGTGTTGTGATCATTCTTGACCTGACTGTTCTCCTTGTCAGTTTTATCAGTAGCATCTAAAGATAGGGTGACTGATTTGCATGCCTCTGTGGATACTGTGTTCGCTGGATCCTCTGCAGTACCATTTTTTTCTGATAAACCCTTAGATGTTGTAGTATCAGCCATCATTTCTGTGATTTCTTGTGGCACATGTTCCTCCTTTTTAACAGTAGTATTGCTTTTTGGTTCAGCTGGTGGTTTCATTGGAACCTTCTCTTTGCTTTTTTCAGCTTCGGCAGCCTTAGCAGCTTTGCGTTTTGCTGCCAATTCTTTAAAAAACATTAGCCTTGAATCAGGATCATTCATATCTAAATATGGTTGACTTGTGAGCAAAGATTTGGGTGCTTTTACTGGTTGATCAGTTTTGGGCAGCTCAGCTTCAGAAGGCTTAGCTTGGGGAACTGATGGTGAAGACTTTGCTTGCCCTTCATCTGTCGGTTTTAATGACTCTTTTACCTCAGGGTTTTCTGAAAGATTCTTTGAATTTGCATCCTTTGATGAATTTTTATCATCTCCTTTGCTGTTTCCATCATCTGGTTTGGATGAGTCTGTGGCAGAGTTATCAAAAGTGGCTGACTTCATGTAACGACTCCATTCAAAAGGTTCCCTTGCAAGAGACCTCCTTTGTCCTAAAACAAAAGGTAGTTTTGTCTGTTCAGACTCATTTTTGTCACTTTCCTCATCCTGTTGTCCTGGAGTAGGTTTGGTATCTTGAGAAGCATTCTGCTGATCCAGAGAACTGAATATTAAAGAAGATCTTAACCTAGAGCTCCTTGGGACTGCTACATTATATTTCCTGCGGAACGACTCCTCTCTATGAAGAACAGCAGTTTTTGGTTCCTTTTGCTCTGCCTCCTCCATCTTTTCCCCTTCAGTTGTGGATGATGACTCCTCTGAAGGTGTTGGTGTTGTTTTGGTTTCTGCTGCCACTGCTGTGGGTTCATCAGGCAATTTCTTTGGCTGTTCTCGTGCAGTGGTTTTGGCATAACTCGGCATCTGACTTGCCCTTGGTACTGCAGGGATCTTAAACTCTCTGACATTAGGGATTTTAGGGACAGAAAAATCTATACCTGGTGCTGTTTGCTGTACGGGATTAGGGGTCTCTTCAAAGGGATCCGATACATTCGGTGGAGCCAGAGGCAGGCCTTCATCTCCTGGATTATCATATGCACTGAGATATGAGCTAATCCTCCAGTCTCTTAGGCCCCGTTTCACCAAAGGATCCTTGCGGTCGATGTTAGGTTCCTGGAAGAACTGCTTCTGCTCGGTTGGATTTGAGGGGGTGGGAGATGTTTGGCAGATATATGGCTGCCCTACATTCAATCTTTTAGAATGAGATGAACTAAAAGGTAAATCTGCTGCAGGCGGTAATTTCTCTGAGCCCTGGTCAAAGTCTACATTTCTGGTAGAAGATAAATAGTTAAGCACAGGGTCAAAGTTATCAGGTGGTTCCATTTCTTGTGGTAAACCAGGTTCAGAATACTGATCTGCCAAAAGATAGTCTTGGTTCCAGAACTTATCATAGGCACTGTAATCTGCTTCTTTTCCTGGTCCTGGCTGGTGCCCCCTGTGAAATTGCCTTCCCTGGATCTCAGGCTCTGGCATTCCCTGTTGCGGCAAGAATGGCAGTGAGTATCTACCGTGAACACCTTCAGCATAACTGTGACGTTTGAAGGCAGGATTTTCCATCATGGGCATCCTGGAGGCGCCCTGATCAAAAGATGGATCCAATCGTGATTGCTGGGGTGGAAACCTGCCATACATATCTGGAGGGCCATACACAGGTTCCTGCCTTTTAAGGGGCATCATTCTCCAATCCATCTCCATGCGGTCATCATAGGGATGTCTTGCCCATTCCTCTTGATGAGCAGGTTCTGATGATAGAAATTTCCTTGAATCTCGGTACAGTGCAGTCCTGTCACTTGAGTATTGCCTTTTTTGTAAAGGGGTACAATCTTCTATCGGAGGGAGCACATTTTCAATGATCAGCGGTTCGGACTGAGCAAACAGAATACGAAACTCTTCATCAAAAGTCGATACAAGCTGTCCAAGGAAAAGGTGTGCCATACCACGGTGGAGCTTCTCGAAAGACCACATGAAGCTGGACAAAGACATGACGATAAGTAGAATTAATAGAAGTATGTCATAGGCATGTCACTTTTGTGAATGAACTGAATATAATTTAAAAAAATATTAATTTAAATCATTCAAAGCCTTGTGTGGTATAAAGTGTAGAGGTATGACCTCCTGTGGCTGTTTTAAACAAAATCACCTGTAATTTCCACTCAGCACAGCCCTGCAGTCTGTCAACAAGAAGCGATCCATCATCTGACCTTTGAAGGTTTTCCCTGAGCGGCAGTGATACGTGATGCCAGACACTGTTCTCACACGTAAAAACTGCAAGACACACATCATATAAAAATGAACATTAAACTGGAGTAGTGCATGTGCAGGAGTACAGTGGTGTTAATGCTTTAATTGCAATACAAGCTAGATGGCAGCATTGCATTAGCACTACCACCTCCAAAATAAAGAGACAGAAAATGGCTGAATTTCAAGTTCCCTTTTACAGTAATATGCAGTTATGGTGGTTTCTATCAGAGGGAAAATACATTACAATCTATAATTACTGTATGAATCAGGGACAATACATATTATTATTAAAAGCAATGTGATGTAAATGAACCAGATTTGTTCATTTCATCTGAGCAGGCATTTCAACATGACAGAACAAACTGAACATTACAAAGGGCAACATAGCATTGTGTTATGGGCATACAGAAGAGAAGCAAAGCACACATATAGTAAAAGCAAACATGTAATATACAGCATATAACAGGATAAAGAAAAATACAAGAATAAACATCATAGGCTGTCTAGAAGCTTGAAAATACTACTGATGATATATGTATGATTCACACTGCTGGAACAGTTTGCTGTTCAACAACTAATAATGGTATATAATTAATTCCTCTCTCAAGCCTGTTGGAAGTGCATATCTGCCACGTGATGTTCGGAAAGAAAAAGCTGTTTCCTTTATCTGTATGATGGAGTCACTTCTTGCAACAGTGTGTTTAGTGTGCGAAGTATACTTGTGCTTTTCTTCACAAGACTGTTAAAGTATAAGTCTATTCTACTACTTTGTGACTTCACTACAATTGTCTGTGGCCCCAAGCTCTTTCATAGCAGATCTTGTGGATCAAAAATACAATATATCGTTTTTAGCAAATGTTTGCATTTGTTGGGGCAAATGTTTGCACTATGATTCTCTGATTAATACACATTTGGTGCTCTAGTGTTTTTTTTTACAGCAGCAGGAGAGTGACTCAAAATGTCCACCATAATAAAGGAGAACATGAAACCTAGTCCAACACTGTGGCTCAGAAAATATGTTTTTAATAGCTGGGCTCTGTGACACAGAGGAATAAACGACATGATATAGCTATACTATACTTTAGATACATAGACAGTTCTTCAGAGTAGGATTAATTCATTGTTACTTTTGATCTAGTTTCTGACAATAAAAAGAATATTACAAGACGTCATGTATTTTAAAAAATATTGTAACATTACATCAGCATATGTAATGTTTTTCAGCTTCAGTAGTCAAATTGTAAAGAAAGAGATCATTAAACTTTCCAAACTTCATTTACTACTGCTAGTTTCATATTCAGAGATTATTGGAACATTTCTAAGAATGGTATGGAACCAAAATACAACACTTCATTACAGTGCCTGTACCAAAATGTAATATTTTAATGTATATGTACTCACTTGGAAGCTCTGTAGATCAACTCTGCAGTTGGACACCATGTTGACAAAGTGATGTGCATTCTGATTGTCAAGCAGGATGTACACGGCAACATTTCTCATGGCAGCAGTGAGAACATCATGAAAAATGTCAACATCAGTAAACATGTCCATCGCTATAGCAATCACCTGGGGAGATAAAAGACACAAACAACGCGGATGCAAAAACAACGCGGTCAGACCAGTGATACTCATTATGGTATGTCTGGCATGAAGTCTCTATTCATAGAGAAAATGAAAGATGTACCTGTTGAGCATTCTTGATAAGTCGTCGGGCCTGCTCCTTGATACTTGGCATGTCTGGTTCAGGAGGGTTAACCAGAGTCGTGACCTCTGTGGGCCCAATTAAGTGATGCAGCTGAGGCCAGCCAAGATCCAAACCTGGGGCGTCCAGGTCAGAGTGAATCGGCCAGTAAGTATCTGAGGAGCCATCTGCACCAATTTCCAGAAAACGGGGTTCAGGCTGGCTCACCAGCTGGGGGACCTGAACAGATTCCTGAATATACTGAATCTCAGGTGAGGACAAAAAATCCACCACATCTGCCCTTTGGAGGAATTGATAGTATCCTTCCAAGTCCTCCTCAACCAGTGCATCGATAGCCAAGCGGTACTCCTCGCGATAGTGAGGAGGGAGGTAGTTGGGGTTCAGGGGGTTGTCCCCAGCAGAGGAACATTGAGAGCGACGTGCCATACTGTAATCTAAAGAGAGGGCAAGGGTTAAAACAGACGTGATGAATTTAATGTATAGTAGTAAATGTAAATATAGTATAGTATATAGTAGTAAAAGCAGGTTCCAGCTTTGCCAATGGGAACATTTGCTTGTCTTAAATGATAGTCATAAGAACTATAATGTGATATAATCACTTTCTGTAGTTTATATGATGATTATTATATGATTACAAGCAATGCTTAGCTAAAACTAATAACATTGTTCTTGCAGTTTTTGTTTTTTGTCAGATGTGGCGCACAGTAGTGGTACAAAGTTAACTGGGTTGAGCATTGTTTTGATGATTTCATATGTGAGATATATATATATATATATATATATATATATATATATATATATATATATATATATATATTAATATCAGAAAAAAATAATATGGTATTAATATCTTTTTACCCTAAAAACTTTGAATCAAATTGTCTAAGTCATTCAGCTCAGGTCTGTAGTTACAAGAGATACAGGCCTTACCACAAGATCCTCTCTCAGTTATAATACTATACTGCTAAAAGCACAATGAATGAGGGGAATCTAACCACAGGGTAGATGGGTCATGGGTGTGGCTTCTCCTTGTAGCCATAAAGCCAAGTCTCCATTTGCAAGTTCATGCGAAACCACATATGTGAGAAGAGCCGGGAGGAAACATCCCCCAGAAAACAAACAAACAAAAATAAAAAAACAAAAAAACAATACGCACAAGTCAGAGGATAAAAACAAGCTTTTGGTCACCGTTATGTGCTGAAAGTAGTCCACGCTTTATCGACACTTGTTTTTTTTACCCAGAGAGCCGAGATAACAAGTCAGAAAAGTTCAACAATACAAAACAACACGTCAGTGTGAGCTAACCATATGTTAGACTTCATACCCAAAACATAAAACCAGACAGGCCAAACGCTGTTTGCTGAACTTAACTTACCTCACTGATATTTCCCTCGTCAAGCTTTCCGTCGGTTAAACTTTGAGCCAGTCATCTTTGCTTTCTTCATTACGTGTTTCTTCGCCTATGTGTCGCGCTTCTTGTCCAGGTGGGACTTCGTCGAAAGTTTTGCTACATTGCCTTTTCCCCGTCACCCAGATAAACCAGTTTATTGTCATGCTTGAGGCATGTTGGCGAGAATGATAGACACAGCACACAGAGGAAAAACTACTGTGTCGACTAACAACCTTCGCCCCGCCTCTGTTGGTTCACTTCTCCTCTGACAGCTGTGTCCATGCTTGTCCTGAAACGACTGAACTCTGCTCATCTTTTATCTGATAACTGCGGCTATCTGCTCCCTAATTAACATTCTGTCAGTCCATATATCAATTATTAAAACATTACATCCAGACATTCTCACTGGTAAGATATAATGTTGCTGTATAACCCAACTTTATATCTTGTTTACCTTATTTATAACTGTATTGTTTAATGGCTGGAAAGTAATTATTTTACTTATATTTATATTTGAAAGCACAGACAGATAGAAAAAGTGCACTACGTTGTTATGGGACACCCTCAAAGGGTTCATAAGCTGTAACTACTAGCCTTATTTAATCAAAAGTATTAATAGAACCACCACTGTATTAGCAACAGGTTATACTGGCTATTGCCCCAGGGCTACCCAAAACTTTGTGGTAGATTGATTAATTAAATATTTTGTTTGCTATTATGCACCAAGAAAGCACAGTATAATCTAAAATAAGGTCACTATTTTGTTTATAATTTCATGTTATAGTTTTTAGATAGATATTTTTTGGCCTTTTCAAGCTTTTTTTAAAATTTTGATAGAGACAGCTGAAGAGTGACAGGAATGTAGGGAGAGAGAGATGGGGAATGACATGCAGTAAAGGGCCACAGGTAGGACTTGAACTCTGGGCCACTGTGGCAAGGACTGAGCCTTCGTACATGGAGCGGATGCCCTACCAACTGAAACCCCCAGTTTCATGTTATAGTTTACTTTATTGTGGAGCTTATTATTATTATTATTATTATTGTTTTACACTTTATATGAATTTATTTTCCATACATATAGAAGCAGAACCCAACATGTACATAAAATAAAACACAAAAGAGAAAAGGAGAAAAGGATAGATAAGAGAAAAAAGGAGGGGATCCAAATTCCAATAACTCTGCAAACAGAGTGTCTATGTAATGATCACGGGTTCACTGACCTGTCCAGTTGCCAACATGCAAAACATTTTAGTAGTAATAGTTTGTAGTTTCACTAAGCAAAACCTTATTTAAGTTGCTAGGGATGGACATGTAGTATTCAAGTACTCGATTTGGATGTCAGTATTTAATCAACATATTGAATACTCACATTTCTATATAGCAAAAATAATACATAATAATAATATAATATAGTACAATAGGCAACACTGTTGGTCTCACATCACTCGATCACTACTAAAACAACATGTATTGTCCATCCCCAGCAAACAACACAACGATGTTGGAGGCCCTGCAGGGAAGTAAATGTGGACCACTCACATGTTTTTGTCCTCAAATTGTTCAGTTTTGGGGAGATAGTCACACGGTTATTGTTAACTTCAACATACAGCAATAAAATAAAATAAGAAATAATAGATAATAAATCCTTGCAATCAGTATGGACCCATGCCTCATTTTTGCCCAGGAGCCCCATAGGAATTGGAATATTTTGAAAAGGGGTGCACCTAATTAAGGTAGAGTTTGCCAAAGGCCATTATATGATAGTCCTTAATAACTGTAGCGCAGGAGATGAAACTGTAAACAGAGAACTGTTTGGGAAAAGTGAAAAACTACATATATATTGCCTCTTAAAATGTCCCTTGAATTTAGCTTATTATAATATAAATATGTATTACACAGCTGTTAACTGATGACACCATAAGACTCAAAGACTCTGTCCCATTCATCTATAACATCTGTCATTGCATGGGTGCATGGCTAGCAATGATCAGACCTGCAAAACATTTTGAATGAAAAGAGGGGTTCAAATATGACCTGTGGCTCTTTCCTGCATGTCATTCCTCATCTCTCTTTCCCCACATTCCTGTCACTCTTCAAGCTGTCTCTGTCAAATTAAGCTCAAAAAGGCCAAAAAAAAAAAAAATCTTTAAAAAAAAGAATAGAAAAAAAGTGAATTATATAACCAACCTCTAGAGTGCCGTCTGGTGTCCGTCTGGTGTGTGTATAGCTTTGTGTGACATAAATGTCTGCATGGTAACAAAGTAAATCCATTATAATTTGTTCACCTCAACTGTCTTAATGTGGTGAGAAATATCAACAAACAATGGCAGTACAGGGTGATTATGATTATTATAAAGACTACCCCGCCACTCCGTGATGAGGGTGCAGTCTATACAAACAAATGAACGGAGCGGCAGGATGCCACAGGACAAAGCCTCAAAGCCTGCCTGAAAGGCTTCTTTTGCCACACCGTGCCAGCAGGTATTCTTTTGTTTCTTTATATGGTTCATTAACAATCTCTCTTGCACCATTTACAATAATGGATACAGACTGAAATTATATTACCTCACCAGACAGGCTGTGATGTATTTTCACTCTGTGATTTAGTGAGAGTACTCAAGTAGAAACCTAGCTTTGAAAGTTGAAGGAAGGTCATCTGGATTTCCAAGATAGGACCTTGTAGCACATGTTCTGATAAACCTTGAAAGGAGTGAGGGAGAGACTGAAAACGGTGGTTTCCTTTTATGGCGGCTCCACACTAAGACCTAAAATAGCCATGTCAGGATAAAATCTGTTCTAACTAAAGTAGAGGAAGTGATGCAATATAGCAGCTCAAGTGAAGACTTGAAGACAGTCTCTCATTGTTCCCTCCAGGCACCACCCAAGGCACACAGAGGAGCAGTTTGAATAGAAACATCAAAATGAACATTCGCTGAGTTCATCGATAGTTGCCACACGACATACCACAAGGCAGCATTCACCTCAGAAAAAAACAGGCATCTAGTGTCCTCCCTTTTGGTTTTGTGACTGACAGCTGTGATTACGAAATATAAACTTGGTCAATACTGACTCAGTGCTGGAACCCTCCCGTTCCACAAAACATCCCCAGGAATGTATGAATCAAACTTACAAAGAATCAGTGATAAGATTTATGTGATTTATGTGAGGGCAATGCCCTTCAAAACGAACTGTTATTGTTGAGCAAAGACGCAGTATATCTTGTGGTAAACACAAAGTAAACAACAGAGGCGATTATATTATACTGATAAAGATAGATGGAAGATAGTTCATAATGTTGGACGTTACTTATTCACGTGGGGTCATATATGTGACATTTTATTGTAAACTGTCAATGCAGATGTGAAATATGCCAACTTGAGAGGCATGGACCTCATTTTTTAGACCTTTTACAGTGAACTATTCAAATTCACATTTTCACATCAGGAGAGAAAACTCAAGACCACAAAATACTTTAATGATGAACATAAAGCATAATTTCAATTGTAGGGTGTGGCCAGACTGGTGCTAGCAAGTCTTTTTTAATGTGGGGACTCACATGCCTAAACAGGTGGTAAAAACATTCAGCAAAATTAGTTGCATGACTCTAGGGATAGCATTGTTGGTTGGTTGGTCTTTCCACTACTTGGACTATTCTGAAATATCTTGAAATGGAAATTTGTGCAGACATGTCCAACTGTGATGATAGACTGACTGTTCCTGTTATGCTGCCATGAGGTTGATATTTGTGGTTTTGCATGAAATGTCTTAACCTGGTTTTACCTTTTATTTATAGCATATAGTATAGATTGTCAATCAGTTCTGTGTTACACCTTTAGTCTTACTTCAGTTCAACCCATTGGACTGAAGTAAGACTAAAGGATTTTAGGGCCAATAGTCCTTGTTTACATGGAAGTATACACCGTTTTTGAGTTAACTCAAAGTACAGCCTGTAGCATTGAGTGGAGTATCTGCAGATTATCAATCTATAATTTTAAATAATGTAATAATTTGTATCTTTGGTCAGGAAAACTACTTGTGGCTCCTCCTTCTGCAGTACCACCACATTTTTGTTTATCAAGGAGAATATGTGTTCATCTTATGTTTACATCTTGTCTCAAGGCTTTTGAACTGATAAGGAGATATTGTCCCAGGAAAAGGAAGAGTATAGGAAAACAATGGAAAAGGGAAGAGCGTCAGCTGCAGAATCCATTTCCAGATGCAACATCTGACGGAGTGAACAGGAAGTCTTAGCGGTTTCTCAAGGAGGTGAGATCATGCTTGTCCACAGAGATGATGAAGGCGGAATCAAGAGGATGATGAATTAGTCCAGTTACATATGAGTGCTGAAGTCACTACACTTGGATCAGAGTATTACTTGTAGGGTGGTGACGATGCCTGTCCATGCTATATAATCCACAAGAGCTGAGATGATAAAATTCTTGGGCATGATTTAAAAAGTAGAGGCAAACTCATCTAATTTGATTCTAGATTAGTAGTGAATATGTGAGAGTCCACCCTTATCATTAGAGGAAAGACAGGCCCATCTATATTTGTCACTTGGCGAGGCCATGGCAGATTCCATAGATGTTTGTATTCCCACAACATTTTGTCTCTAAGAGATACTATGCACCTTTTAGCTGCTGTGGCACAGGGTTTAATGGCATTGATCACTCTACAGCTTTGTCAGAGGAGGCTGTGGGTGTCCAGCCAGAGATCATCACCTTTCTGGTGGAGAAAGGAGTGGACATAAACACACAGGTGAGACAAAACCACAGAAGTAGAAACAGCAGGCTCGTGTCAGTGTGGAATGTATCTACACCTCACATCACAGAGGTGTGGAATGGTTCCAGGTTGTGTTTAAGGACAGACACCTCTGTTTTAAGCTGCATTTGATGAACATGTTGGACAACTCTGAGCTGAACTTGTTACACACTATAGGTGTACTACTCAGCAGGAGTAGATTTGTATTTGATTTGAATATCTCTTTTCTCTGTGTGTCATTGGGACTTTTGAACTGAGAGATTTATAATATCTCTTTTTTTAAGAATCCTCTTCAGCCACCTTTAGTTTCTGTTCAGTGTTTAATACATGTTCTGTATGCATGTGTGCACCTGCAAGTTTATATGCAATCACAGTAGCATGCATGCTTGCATGTGGCTGTCATTGTGTGTGGCAGGTTGCTACAGGTGTGGCAGTGGCTGCTCATTGAATCAGTTGTAATCTGAGTTGCAGTAAAAAAAAAAAAGGAGACAGCAAAGTGCTACAAGGAGAATAAGAGCAAAGTAAAAACCAGGCCTTTGTGACCTGTGAGATACACAACCAGTTTTGACCCCACCCAGACTATTACTTGTTGAAGCATTCCATGCAACATTATTTACAGTTTCATGCAATCAAACAGTAAATTTACAGAGATTATATAGAGAACCGCAGCCTACAGTGACATAATAATTGCTGCCTGACATTAGAAAGATGAGGACAAACCCTGAGGACAAACATCTCCCTTGTGCAAGCAACAACTGTGCTTTACATTTTGCAATGTTGTCTTCCGGCCATCACCTTTTCTACTTGGTTGATTTTTTTCCAGTTCTATTGTATTGTATCCTGAGCCACATCCTGCAGCTACAGCACATACTGGAATGTTCTGTATTGAGTCAGCGACATGTGTCTCAGGACAGACATCATATCCCCCCCAAATACATCTTAGATGCAAAGACAACACAATGGCCGGCGTTTTCCCAAGGCCTAAAGGGAGAGGTGGAGAAACATAAACCAACATAAAGAATGTGAAGGATGCCTGTGATATAGCACACATCTGGATTTAATGACAGAAGTTAATGTAGGAAAAAGTGCTTGACATCATAGTGATGTCACTCCTGACATAGTCAAGAGGCAGACATGTGATAAATCTGTATCCTACTTTGTACTGTTGTTGCATTTAGTTATTTGCTCATTCAGCACTGTGTTGTGTCCTTATATCTCATGATCCAATGACCTTTCAGGTTGTGTTGTTTGCTTTTGTCTGCCTGTGGTTAGTAAGCTTGTAGCCCTGAAGTTGTGTTGGCACAGGCTCAAAGTGTGACACACTAAGCTGCTGAACTACTCAACTGTGCCAAGTTAGCTCTCAGGGACTTTCTGTTGTAGGCTTATACTTAAAATATAAAATATGCTTTAGGTTTAAAGGAACACCCAGTTTTACAGCTGACTTTCCCGTGTTCAGATGCTTCCCTGGAATGTAGTTGGATTTCCAAGGTCCACAAAAATAAGAGGTCACAAGTATGATGTTACTGCACAAACACACACTTTCTAAAGTTCAAATGAAACTTTTGTTTCGACTTCTGCATTTAATCCATATTTGGCTGTAGATAGGATCCAACACCGTAAGGCGACATAGAACTACAGTTATGGAGCCAGATGAAATGTCAGTAAAGGGCAATCAAATTAATCAAATCAAATCAAGGAGGAAGAGGAGGGGCAGAGGAGGGATCCCTCTCCCAGGACGGACAGACATACAATAGATGTCACGTATACAGAACAAATCAACACAAACATATTGTACAATTACAATGAATGATAAAATGACAATGAATTACAATGAATGATAAAATGATTAGAGTAGCAGTGGAACCTGTGATAGAGATAGAGAGACACAGATGCACAGCAGCAGCAAATCATTAACTAACTATAAACTGTAATAGAGATATGGTAGCAATAATGACAGTAATAATATATGTAGCTGGGGGGGAGGGGGTTGGGCATTCTCAATTAGCTGCAAAGTCCTAAGAGACTTATTGGAGCAGCCTGATAACAAAGAGTTACAATAGTCCAGCCTAGAAATAACAAATGCGTGGGCTAGTTTTTCTGCATCCGTTTGAGATACAATGCATCTGATTTTGGCGATGTTACGTAAGTGGAAGAATGCAGTCCTCGAAATTTGTTTTATGTGGACATTAAAAGACAAATCCTGATCAAAAACAACTCCAAGATTCTTTACGGTGGAGCTGGACGCCAGGGTGATCCCGTCTAAAGTAACAAAGTCTCTAGAAAGAGAGTTTCTGAGGTGTTTGGGTCCAATCACGTCATAAAATTGTAGGTCATCCAACTTTTTATATCCTTAAGGCATGCTTGGAGTTCAGTTAACTGATTAGTTTCATCAGGCTTGATCGATAAATATAATTGGGTGTCGTCGGCATAAAAATGAAAATTAAAGGAAGCTGACAAGTCCTCTGCCACATTGAGACATGGCATTGAATTCAATACTGAAGGAATCACTTCCTTAAATTTGATGATCAATTTCAATGCCATATGAGAGAACAAGATCAAGAGTGTGGTTCAGACAATGATTTGGTTTATTTACACTCTGACAGAAGCCAATTGAATCTAATAAAGAGATAAACCCAGTACTAAGACTATCATTGTGGTTGTCCACATGAATATTAAAATTAATATTAAAATCACCTACAATAATTACTTTACCTGTTTTAAGGATCAAGCCTGATGCAAATTTTGCAAATTCAGATAAAAATTCAGAGTAAGGACCAGGAGCACAATATACTATAACAGAGTATGGCTGTAATGTTTTCCAGGTTGGGTGAGAAAGGCTAAGAACAAGACTTTCAAATGAATTATAATTTAGTTTAGGTTTAGGATTTATTAATAGACTTGAATCAAATATGGCTGGGAGGAGTGGATTCATTTAAACTAACATATTCATCCTCCTGCAGCCAGGTTTCAGTGAAACAAAATAAATCAATATCATAACCAGATATTAATTCATTGACTAAAACAGCTTTAGAGGACAAGGATATTCAAGAGCCCACATTTAATTTTCTTATTTTGGACTGTTGGAGTTGATTTAATTTTTTATTAAGTTTTTATGATGGACTCCTCTTCTTTTTTTTAATCTTTTTTCTTTTTTAAGCTTATTATGACACCACCTTTACTTTAACGCTCACACTATCAGCCCATATCATGGATATGTATAAAGGAGGACTGTGTAATTAAATCAATAATAGTAATAATAATGATGATGATGATTATGATTATTGTGATGTGTGATTATAATTAAATTATAATATTTATTTCTGTTTCATTCAAAAATCCAACTGAAAGCGAAAATTTGGGATTGAGTTGGTAAATATAGATTGGTAGAAAAACAACCCAGATTTAGTTTTCAGCATCTGTCCTGAGTTTATTTGTTTGTTGTATTAAAGAATAGAGTGTTCCTCTGATGTCTCTCCGTTAACCCTAAGTTCAGGTTGGACTGCATTGAGAAGACTGGTAATGACATCCAAACAGCGCCACTCCCAGGACAGCCTACTCACAGCATTTTATTGTGCTGAAGTCATTTTGCCTGAGGCCAAAGTTTGGCAGCCTTGCAACATAATTTTTGCACCTTCTGTAACAATCATGTAATATAAGTATAGTATAGATTCATTTTCATTAAAAAAAACCCATTATAAAATATCTTTTATAAGAACTTTTTTAATATTTGCCAATTTTGGGCATTTTGGACAGTTCTGCTGTTGACCTGTGGCTCTATGAGGAATGCAGACACAGTCTGTGGTCTGGCTGATTATGTGTTCACAGTTGAAGACTTTAGGGAATCTGTTATAAATGAATGTGCTATGCAGAGTACTGCAGGAAAGCTGTGTAACCAGAGTATGTGTTATCCAGAGTATTCATGTTAACAGATATATATATATTTTTTCTTTCTACTGAGTTTTGCTGTAGGGCTACATTTTCTGGTGGGAGTGAAGACAAAGGGCAGGGTTGGAATGCTGTGTATAGATCAATGGACCTGGAATTTGAACCTGCTATTGTGTTATACATTATAGAGTAAAATCTTCAATAACTCACTAAGAAAGAGACAAAAATATTGATAATAACTGAGGTGACATAACCTTTTTAACACCATGGCCAGGGACTACATATAAAAACCACACTTTTTACCACGTGGCTTTATTAATTTGTACTGTTTCTTCTCCTTAAAATAATAATAAAAACCAATTGTGTAACAACTGGCAGACGTTGTTGTCAGGACAAGTGCTGATAACTGATTGACATTTTTGCAGATCAAGCAAAAGATACCTTCCCCAGGGGGACAACTGACTTTATCTTGTTACTTTGGATTTTGGCCAAAGAAGTCACTTTAAACACATTCCAGAGGTGGACCTGCCAAAGGCACACACAGACACACTTATCAGTGAATCACTTGTCTTATCAGTACTAAGAGTTTAAAGAGAAAAAGGAACTTAAGTGGTATAATAGTGTATTTTCAGTGATGAAATATATTAACAAATTCATTTGTTTATTAAAATTTCGACAGAAACTGCAAGAACATGACTATATTATGATAATTTATATGAACACAAAGTGGTATACAATGCATGCTGATAGAAATTGCCTTTTAATCTTTTTGCTTTTTGGTGAAGGTTGTGTCATACTGTAAAAATATACTGTTGTTTAAAAACATCATTAAGTCATCATTATGGGGCGCTGTGCACATGTCGATGCTTCACTTAAATAAAATATACACCAAAGAAGAAGACTTCCGGCGAATGACGTCCTCCCGCTGCGTGACGCAGGCTACGCCCCCACGTTTTCGCCCCGCGCAGTCTGATCAAAGATCGTGTATTATTAAAAAGATGAATCACGTGGTAGTGAGAAGATGGTAATTGGAACAACAGTTTTATCAACAGCCACGCGAGACATACAATAATAAACATGTTAAGCCTTTTTTGTGAGGAAATAATGCAATAATAGTAATAATAATAATAATAATAATAACACTCATACAGCCGTTTCTAGTAATAGTAATATTATAATAGTAATAGTAATAGTAATATAATAGTATCTAGTAATATTTTGACATTTCCAGTGAGAGTAAGACCTCTTATTTTTCACATCTCTGGTCTCCATGCATGCTCAGTTTCTTGCAGAAGTTGTGATGCTACACTTTAGCATATACACATAGCCTTTTTTTTTATCCATATAAATGTGTATTTACAGCCATTATTTGCTGTTTAAGTACTCTGAAGCCAAGTCAGCAGCGCAATAAACATGGCGGGAGTTATCCGGAGGCTCGACGAAACTGTTGTCAACCGCATAGCAGCAGGAGAAGTCATCCAGCGTCCTGCCAACGGCGTCAAGGAGTTGATTGAAAACTGGTGACTAACGAGCTACTTGATACAGTTAATTTTGATAACGAAAGCTAATGTTAAGTGTTTGACATATATCTATTGTGGGACCAATAAATATATGTCAGGAGCCTCCAATGTTTATATCACGTTTTGTGGCAAAGCCGCTTAAAAACACCTAGTAACGGTACTGTGATACTGTAAACTTACACCGAAAATATCACATAGCTGTTTAATTATTATGATATGTGTTTTAAAATGTTACAGCTTGGATGCAAAGTCCACAAACATTCAGGTGACGGTGAAAGACGGCGGGCTGAAGCTGCTTCAGATCCAGGACAACGGCACTGGCATCAGGGTGGGTGACCTGGGTCAAGAGATCCGCCCCCCTTTAAAAGTGTCTTTACCAAACTGAAGCTCATGTCACAACATGAATTCCCCATGTGAAAGCTATAAATGTTAACCAAAAAACATAACAGCACCCTTGGGAAAGATGTTGTTTGCCCTCTCTGCCCTCGCTGGGTTAGATTTATGGTTTGTGTCAGTGCCACTGTCTTTTAATCTGCAGTTTTCTCTGACCAAGCTGTCTGCTTTATTTCGGAGGCAGAAAGAAGATCTGGAAATTGTTTGTGAAAGGTTTACCACCAGCAAACTCCAGACTTTTGAGGACCTCTCAGCGATCGCAACCTATGGATTCAGAGGAGAGGTGAGCTCTGGGGCAGTAACAGCCTTCAGGTTATTAAATGTTGACATATTTTGTTGCTCACCATGTTTGTCGTCTTTGTCCTTGTTTGCAGGCGCTTGCGAGCATAAGCCATGTTGCACATGTGACCATAACGACAAAGACAGCTGATGCAAAGTGCGCCTACAGGTCTGCTGACATGTTAAATCATGGTTCACTCATCTATTTTGATTAATCTACATCATGATGCATAGAAGGAAATCAGGATTTCAGAGCTCTTGTGATTTATCTTTATTTTTTTATCGTGCAGGGCCAGCTACAGCGATGGCAAACTAAAAGGCCCCCCCAAACCATGTGCTGGCAACCAGGGAACACAGATTCTTGTGAGTTTGTTGTGGATCACGTTAGCAGAATGGTGTCTACAGATGCTCAGAAACCTACAATAGTCTGCCCTTCCTGTGTGCAGGTGGAGGACCTCTTCTATAATGTGTCCACCAGGAGGAAAGCTTTAAAGAGCCCCGGTGATGAGTACTCCAGGATTGTAGAAGTGGTCAGCAGGTCTGTCATCTCACCTTGTGTCATGTGATTCCTGCATATTTGAAGAACATCTCTGTGTTTGAATAGCTCACATGTTAACATGTTGTTTTGAAGGTACGCCATACACAATTCAGGAAAAAGTTTTTCTGTCAAAAAGGTGAGACATGATTTCTTTTTTTAAAAAACAAGAACAAAGCTATAGCTGCCACATTTCTATGTATGCTTCTGTTGTGTGTCTGTTTGTTTGAACACAGACAAAAAAAAGGCCACAAAGAAGTTTTCAGTATTATTTACGGTCTGTTTTTCCAGCAAGGAGAGACTGTAGCAGATGTGAGGACTCTACCCAACGCATCTGTAGTGGATAATATTCGCGCAGTCTTTGGCAATGCAGTCAGCAGGTATTAATCAACTACAGAGAAAAAGAAAAATAATGCTTTGATGTTCTCTGCACTTATGTGACCTGTTATCACCTTAACCTTAGCTGACTGCATGACTTGCTCTGTGGCATGTTCCCAGGGAGCTGATTGAAGTAGGCTGTGAGGATCAGAAGCTCGCTTATAAGATGAAAGGCTACATCTCGAATGCAAACTACTCGGTCAAGAAATGCATCCTGATCCTCTTCATCAACCGTATGTATCACAGAAAAGTTACTGGAAATGTAGCTTGTGGGTGAAGATCCTTTTAATCGTAATCAGCGCTCTGCTAAATGGAGGCTGTGATCTGTGATATCTCAGATCGTCTGGTGGAGTCGAGCGCTTTGAAGAAAGCGATCGAGACGGTTTATGCTGCATACCTTCCCAAGAACACACACCCTTTTCTGTACCTCAGGTAACTTAACATGCATTTGTCCCTTTTTTCTCTAAATGGATTCTTTTGTGGTTCAATTGATCTGATGTTCACTCGCACCACAGCTTAGAGATCGCTCCGCAGAATGTGGACGTAAACGTCCATCCCACCAAACACGAGGTGCATTTTTTGCACGAAGACAGCGTCATCGAGAGCGTCCAGAAGCACATTGAGAGCAAACTTCTGGGCTCCAACGCGTCACGCACATATTTCACTCAGGTATGATTGTCACAGCTGTGATTAATATGATCTCCATATTGTATTATGGCCTCCCAGACATCACCTGTCTCGTTTTACAGTGTGTCCATTTTGTGGGTATTTTCTTTTGAGACATGGCGATGACACATACACTGTGTTTGTGCAGACGTTGTTGCCCGGGCTGTCAGTCTCAGGTGGCAGTGAAGTCAAGTCCGCCAGCGCCGCAGCAGAGTCCAGCGAGCGAGTCTATGCTCATCAGATGGTGAGGACTGACTGTCGCGCGCAGAAGTTGGACGCCTTTCTCCAGCCAAAAGAGAAGCCGCCTCCTGATCCTGAACCAGCTGGTCCCAGCAGCAGGGAGGCTGCAGCTAAAACTGCCCAGCAGGCTGACAGCATAGAGGTGGATGAAATAGATGATGCAGACATGCTGGAGGGCCTCGCTGAGCAGGAAGCTGAGTTGGCAAAAAGAGAAGAAGAAAATGCTAATGGTGTTCAAAGGTGAGACTTCCTTTCATAGATGAATCATGCCAGTGCTTCACTGGGTGGGTCAGTACCATTGTGATTAATCAACATCAGGTCAAGACAGGTCTTACTGTGGCATTTCACTCTGAGCAAATGAGTTGAGCAAGCAAGCCGGAAGAAGACTACAAAAATAAACATGTATCAACACAAAGAATGACGTCCTTGTCTGTGCCAGACACAAACAACTCTCACCAAATGTCACCTTTTGTTTACCTGCTACTGACATTAGCATGTTATGGCAGTACAGTATGGCAGCTGTATTGTTTGAAGATTTGAGGGATTGCGTGGAGTGATTAGTCTTTGATTATTTGAAGAAAAAAAAGCTCCACCTAGCACCCTTTTCTTTTCTTTTGTAAGGTGTTCCTTACACTGATGTTCGTTCGTTCGTTCTTTCTTTCTTTCTTTCTTTCTTTCTTTCTTTCTTTCTTTCTTTCTTTCTTTCTTTCTTTCTTTCTTTCTTTCTTTCTTATGAAGAATAGTCACCCCACAGCTCTGTGGAGTTTCTTTAGCTTATTGTTTTGGTTTATGTCAGGCTAATTTACACTATTCTGAGAGAGCTGAGAGACAAAGCTAGGGACCATCTAATGAAAGAAAGTCGAACATTCAGCAGCTTTAAAGGTGCAGGGTGTCAGATTTAGGGACATCTCTTTACAGTCTATATCTTTTAAATCTATATCTCTTCCACAGGGACCACCATGCTGCACCACCATTTTTCTTTCTGTAGTAGAACAGACAAACTAAATTGTCTCTAGACAGGGAATTTAGATCTTTTTTGTTTTGTTTTGTTTTTGTGTGGCCACTGTAGTTTCTCCTTAGTGTGAGGCGAGGCGGTTGCATTCTCAACTACTACTACGAATTTTGGAGTTCTGCTCATCCTATGGACATAATCACAACTCCAAATGATTACTAATGTTGCTCTACGTCTGCTGGATGTATAACTTGATAACGTTTTGTTAACTTGGTAACTACAAGTTTATAAAATGTGTATGACATGGTTATAGTCATCAAATTATGGATTTCCTCTGCCCCCAAGTGGCTGAAAAAGTAACACATGCAGCCGAAACCTGTCATGTACTTGTTGCTTTTATTATTGCAAGACAAGAAGTATCTGCCACCCATTAAGTGTGTGATAAAATGTCTAAACATTTTCACAGCCCATTAAGTCTCATACTGTGTCCACTGTATGTTGGAGGTGTGACAGCAGTGTTTGTGTGATTATTGCGAGGCAGGAAGCGACCTAGGAAAGAGCAACAGCTGCAGGAGGAAGATGATGAAGACCTGACGGCTGCAGCCACGCCCAAGAGGCGAGTCATAAAACTGAACAGTATCAAAGAACTCAGAGCTGAGATCACTGAGAACACACACAAAGGTAAACAAAAGTGTTGTGTAGTTTTTCACAAGAAACGCCAGCAACACACCTGTTTGTTTGTTTTTTCTCTCACACCTCTAAATTTCCCAGAAATATGATGTATATAGAATATATGACCTTCTGCTCCAGGCCAGTCTCCAACTCAGATAATTTTTTTTTTTTTTACTTGGTGACAGTTTTCCTTGAATATCCACTTATTTTCTCCAGGTCTTCAAGAAATGCTGCAGAACCATTCGTTTGTGGGTTGCGTCAACCCCCAGTGGACGCTGATCCAACATCAAACCAAACTGTACCTACTCAACACCACTAACCTCAGGTCAGAGCCACAGGAAACACACCCTGTTCAGTCCTGTTGTCCCCGCCCGCTGCTTTGTCTAATTTCCCTCTTTATATTTGCTACAGCCAGGAGCTCTTCTACCAAATACTGCTCTACGACTTTGGGAACTTTGGCGTACTCAGACTATCTGTAAGTGTAAAAAGTCTTAGATTATGAATGATTAGGGTACACACGTGTTGACTTTTAATGGGTGATCCTGTGCATTTAGACACCGGCTCCACTTTATGACCTGGCCATGTTGGCTCTGGACTCTGAGGGGAGCGGCTGGACAGAAGAGGATGGTCCCAAAGAAGGCCTGGCTCAGTACATAGTGGACTTCCTGAAGAAGAAAGCTGAGATGCTGGAAGATTATTTCTCCATGGAGATAGACCAGGTCAGCTGGGACACTGATGTAGATAAATCTTTGTAAACCATCAAATCTTTCCTCATGTAGTAGCAAAACATAAGTCTGTTGTTACTCATGCTGTAAACCTTGTGCATTGTAGGAAGGAAATCTAACAGGGCTGCCGTTATTACTTGACAAGTACACCCCTATCATGGAGGGTCTCCCCTTGTTCATCCTGCGCCTAGCCACTGAGGTGAATATCTTGTAGGTGTCATCTATGACAAGATCTGGAACTGCATCTAAAGGCTTCTGCTTGGTGGTGTTGTGCAGGTGAACTGGGACGATGAAAAAGAGTGCTTCAGAGATTTCAGTAGGGAGTGCAGCATGTTCTACTCCATCAGGAAGGAGTACATCCTAGAGGCCGAGCCGGGAGAGGAGCAAGTATGTCGTAAGTGTTTCGACTCACATTAATGCCAAAAAACTGAAGTGACAAGTGTGATTCTTGTTTCAGGAGGCTGAGGTGAACTCGTGGCGTTGGAAAGTCGAGCACATCATCTTCAAAGCTTTCCGGACCCTCTTCAGTCCTCCGAAGAACTTCAGTGAGGACGGCACTGTGCTGCAGATCGCCAATCTACCTGACCTTTATAAAGTATTTGAGAGGTGCTAAATCTGATCAGACACCACACATGCTGCTTTTTTTTATACTTGAGTTTTCTGCTGTAAATAAATACTTTGTACAAGAGAAGACTTTACATGTTTGTCTTTGAATGAAAACTATATTCCATGATGTATGAAAGGGTGTTGGCCATAGGAAATCTTCATTCTGAATAGCCTATTTTAACATACCAAGCCTTCATGTGGTTTCTAAAAGTAAGACTTGAGGCATGCAGCCAGGAAAAATAGAATCAGGTCGTGAGTCCCATAACGATCCCTAAAATGTGCCAGCACACGGGCTTAACTTTTATTACAGCCTGTCAATCAGAGACACATGCAGTGCAGAGGGATCAAAGCTCAGCGTGAAGGAAATTAACACGGCCACCAATGTTTCCAAATACCTCATGGACGATTACAAGTTGAGAGTAACACATGTATAAACCTGGAAAATTGAATGTCGAGCATGAGTTCCTAACTACCTCTACCCTTATTCCAGTCACAGAAAAACTAATCTGGAGACCAAACTGTAAAGAATAAAAGAGTAAACTCTGCAGCTGAAAATGTTGATGGTACTGATTTGACACAGTAGAAAACTGGATCATGAAAAAGAAGACTGTATACAGAGTTCTGTAAATTACACATTTATTTTCAAGAAATCTTTTAAATATTTGAAAAATTTCAATGAAACCGCAGCAGACACAGTTGGTTCTACATATTTTCAAATAATGACTGCACCTTTTTAAATACATCATTCTGTACCTGTTAAAACGATTATTGTTTCATTGAGCGGTGCAGACCCCTCCAGTCTCCTAGTGTGAAAAGGCACTTCACTGTGTGAGGGGAAGCTGGGAAGGTGTGGGACCGGAGCAGCCGTGAGGGTTGAATAGTTTAAAAGCAACATTATACTCATTCATGCAACTTATCAAAAAAGAAAACAACAAAAAACAAAAACAAAACAAAGTACAGCCAAGCACCCAGCCAGAGAGAAACAAAATCTCGTGGATAACATGAAGTACAAAGCTCTGAAAAATTAAGTAGTGACTAAAGAAATGTCCTCAGATGTATCTCCCAGCAACTTTATAGTTTTATTAGTTAAGTTTCTGAGTCATTCCTCCGCTGGCGGCTCACCAGACCAAAACTTCCGGGTTTAAAAAAAAAGAAAGAAAAGAAAAAGACACAGTTGAGCTTTCTGCCTGTGCTACAAGTTTTTTTTAAGTGTTTTTTTGGTTAGCTACAAATCTTGAAGTGTTACAGCTAAAAATGGAAATGTGCTCCAGACGCAGTATGGCAGTCAGAGGTCTGAGGTGCGAGTTTAAGGGCTTCCGTGGTGATGCTGCCTTGCCTCACTGCTGTGACAGAAGGGCGTTCCTGTTGGCCTTCATCTTCTCAAGGCGCTTTACTAGGTGGTTGTTGGTCATCTCCATTTCCTCGATCTTATCTAGAGCTGTGCGCAGCTGTGAGGGAACGGAAGGGAGATGTTACGCTCAGCCTGCTTGCGCTTTGTATTATAAAATGCAACGTCTGCGTCTTTACCTCTCTTTGAAGTTTTCGTTTTTCTGCTTTAAGTTCGTCTTCTATTTTCTCAGAGTTGTCTGCTGATGCCTTGTACCTGGACACTTGCCCTTCAAGTCTGTTAATCTGGAAAAAAAAAAAGCCATAAACTCAGGGTGCAATATTAACTTTTTTGTCCACCGGCCAAATAGCTGGTGGATATTCAAAGTTTACCAGCCAGTTGAATACTTTACCAGCATTTGGCCGGCGACTGGTGCTAATCTTGTGTCCCGCTCAAATTTACAACTTATACTTTAATGCAAATTATTATTTAGTCCAACATTTTTTTTTTTACTTACATTTTGTTCCATTGTACCCATTTCCTGTTCTGCCTTAGAAAGCTTGAATTTGTATTCACTAATCTGTCTGTTGGCATCTCCTTCAGAGAAAAACAGAAACCGGTGAGTTTGACAAAACAAACAAATGTTCAAAAGATCATTTCATGTGTGCTCGTACATAATTACAAGGCCATACTTACTCTGCATCTCAATAAAATGTAGGTCTGTACCGTTTTCCATCCTCTCCCCATCTGTGAACGCACTGTCCACCTTTGAGTGTTTCTGTCTCTCCTCCTCCAGCTGATTCTTCAGCTTCCTGATCTGAGCCAACAGTTCATCTTTCTCCTCTGCCAATTTCCGTAGCCTGACATCTACAAAACAGACGGAAAATACATTGAACTGGTGCAATTTAGCATAGCAGATGTGCACAAGAACCTTGTGTGTTTCAATTGCAGGAGGAGGGATATATTTTCTGCAACTGCTGCTTGGACAAAGTAGATTGCATGCAGCAGGCTGGCATGCTAGTACAAGATCACGAGATCATGTTTTTCTTATTACAAGCGTTGCTACTTCTAAATACACATATCCTTAGATTAGATTATTTGGCATCCATGTAAACAGTTAATTTAGTCTTTGTCTGAGTAAATGGGACAGAGACAATATCCTCGACTCACCGAGTGGGCCCTCTCCTGCAGACTCCAGCACCTGGGCGGCCTCCTGGGAGACCACAGTGATCCCTGAGGGCTGAGGCTCATGGTTGACATCTCCATTTGGTGTGCCGTCTGGGATGATGACCAGCCCATGTTTCTGTGGTGAGAGAACACACATTACTTAGGACTGGCTCCACTAACACAGAGAGTAGGTACTGATACTACTTTTTCATGATTTGCCACCATTCAGTGACCAGACAAACAAACAGGTGGCTGAATTGACGAAGCTTTGATTGTAAAAAGTAGACAAAAAGCTTGGAAAAGTAAAGGCCTCTGTAAATGTCAATGATCTGTATCACGTACTGAAGAATCTATCTGCCTTTCTCTGCTCTCTGAATTTATCACCTGTTGAAAGAGCAGAACATGACCTTGCAGGAATCTGACTTCTTTGACTGCTCTGCTCAAAACACCCTCTTCATCCACGGCCAGCATGTTTTACACAGTCATATGGTGCTTATTATGCTGAGAGCCGATAATAATAATATGGCTAAAAACACTTGTCATTTTAACAGTTGAGGCTCGTTATCTTTGTGTCTTAAAATGAGTTGAACTGGGAGTGAGAGGATGAATGATGCCACAGGACAGTTTATTGTAAACAGTCAAGTCCAGGTGTTTTTATAACCATTAACTAGTCTAACAGTATGTTATTCTGTTATAGTTTGTAGACTATACATGCTTGTCAATAAGGAGATTAATTAATTTACAATAAAAAATAAATAAACTAATTAAAGTTTATGAGTTATTGGTCCAGCCTTTTTTTTTTTTTTAAAAAGGCTCCTGACAAACTCATGTACGCAGTAAGTAGCTCAACACCTGGGGGCCTATTGTTGCATTAATAAGATTTGTCTCTAACATGTGATGCCTGACAACACAATGCTTCTTTAATCCTTTGGTAGTCAAAATATAAAACAGTACAACAGTAAAAGCCTCAATTCTTTCTGAATTATTGTTCATTTGCCTGACGGCTCTTATTACGAGCTCTAATACTTGTGAATACACAATAGTAAATGCTGACTGTTGTGTTTGCCACTGTGGGAAGTTACCATGGTGATATTATGTGCATATCCTCTATAAACAAATCCACCTGTAATTTGATATAGTCAGTCACTGTAGTCATGGTCAAGCACAGGCTAACATGTACCAAAAAAAGGTACAGTATAAATTGGGGCAGCGACCTTTTTCATCTGAAGACCTACCTCTCCAGCTTTGGCCTTCCCCTTGATGTCAGCAAGCTCATCTCTGAGCTCATCTCTCTCATTCCTAATGCAATCAAAGTACTCTTTCTGCCTCTCTAGGGCCTGGCCACACACACGAGAGAGAAAAGACAAGAGGGAGGAGAAGAAGCAGAGGAGAAGTTGGATAGACTCTGGACAGACGTGCAACACTGCATGCTACAGCATCTTCCGTACACAAACATGCACATCAACAACAACAAAGACAAAGAAACAGTGCACACAGACGAGGACATGGCAGCATGCTCACGAAAGATGTTACTGGGAAAAATTAGGAGGTGAGGTAGGGACTGATGATACTGGGAGGAGGTAGATCTTTTTGCTATGATGCTTTCATCAGGAAGAGTCTGACTTCATGACCTAACAGACTAACTGCTCCACAGGTGGAAACATGCATGTCATGCTAGAACATGTGGATTTCTTTTAAAATCTTACATGACAATCCAAAACAAAAATATTTTTTATTACAACACAGTGCCAGGGCACTTGCATTGTTAGCCGTGGTTACAGGATCCAAACATGGTTATTTCAACATGCAAAAATCCAAACTGTGAATGTGGATGGGTCCAGGTATGCACTAATGCCTGAGGGTCTCCATCATGCAGAGACAGCGTGAGAGGCAAAACAGATGGACGGACAGAATGTCTAACCATCTATTGCCTCTCACGTTCTGTCAGAGCACCCGCGTGGGACCTCCTACCCCAATCTTTTTGTCCTTCCAGTTTATCGTTTCCTGCAGGTCAAACACCTCTCTGGTGAGGGCATCTAACTTAGTCTGCATTCGCTGGCTCTCCTGGAGCGATGATGGGCAGTACCAAGGTGACACGGTACAGGATAAGAACAGAATAGGAATAATTGAATGGAACAAAGACAAAAGAAGTGAAAATACGCAGAAAAATATACAGATACAAAAATGAGAAATAGAAACAGGTGAAACAGGATGGCAGGAGGCTAATTTGAGAACACAATGCAGAGGGGGGGATGAATGATAGTGTTGAAGTCAGATAGGACAATGAAACAGAGCAATAGAGTGGGAGAGGACCTAGAGGCAGGGCAGTGCCAATCAATCCTTATCAACTTCCTGCAGAACAGAGCCTCTGCTGCAGCTTTCACAGGCGCACTAACACCTTTCAAGGTGTTGACAGAATAGCATTCTGATGTGGTCACGCTGGCAGAAACAGTTTGTTTTTCTATTGCGAGGGCAGTCTTACCTCTATAAGCTCATCTCTCTGGCGTATTCCCTCTTTCAGTTCTTCTTGTTTATGTTGCAGGACCGTACATGTGTGCTTCTGTCTTTCTAGTTCCTGAAACCAAGGACAGAACATTTTAGCCACAACCCTTCAATACAAACATTTTCTGACTTCAGACATTTCACCTTTGACTTTTCTTCCAGCTCCCTCTTCATCTCAGACATTTGTTCCTCCATCTCCTCTATGACGTCCTTTAGTGTGTCCACTTGATAGATGAGGTTGGCTTTGTCGTTGTCCAGCTGTGCATTCGATACCATGGCTTTCTTATACTTCTCCTCCACCTCTGCAAGTGACTCCTGATAGGGGTGGGAGCATGTTAATAAACTGAGTAAGGTGTAAGCTCACCTACATGCCCCAGGTGGGTGCAACACACTGAACACACATTGGTCAAACGCACTCCACATGTTTACATCTTTCTAAATGTAAGTCAAAGGAATATTTCTCTGCTACCTTATGTGGTATTCATCTATTTGAAACAAGTCATTTAGGACTAATATGTGATGAGCATGTGATGACATTGATCACAATATTTAGGAAGTGTTGAATCACTTCCGAAACAAGGCGGTGGTGTGAAAAGGGGATTTGAAAGAGAGAACTAGAAGTGAACAAGGAAACAAGATGACGAAAAATAATCTTGCCTCTGTTTGTTAGTAATCTACTCTTATCAATAAAATATACAGTGTCCTTTCAAAGAGAACAGGAAGCTGCTGAAGGTGGCTACAGAGGTCAGTCAGCCAGAGGGCCATCCAACACTGTGGCAATGAAAAGCCTGGGTGGAAGAAGAGTCTTGAAATTGAAAGCTTTGGCCGTTATCTGTCAGCAGGTGGAGCATTTTAACTCTTCTTCTTACAACTTTGAACCCAGCTGAATCGTGGGAGTGTCTTCGTTTCGGGCAACAACCCGTGAGTTGGATCAAAACAGGAAGTGAAGGGAAAATCATGCAAAAAAAAGGGATCGTTACGCAATTCAGACTGGGAGCACGCAAAGACATGGCTCTAAGGGTTAGGAGCTACAAGAGGGGGTAACAGAGGGGTATGAGTGGGCAGGCAGGGAGAGGGGAGGGAGGGGGGTTAGTGACGCCATACTGCTCCCAGAGAACAAGAGAAGGCATGCTGTGAGCTCAAGCCCCTCTACCTTCAGCTCTTTAAGCCCTTGCATGTACCGCCCTTCTACATCCTGAATCTGGTCCTTTAGTTCATAGATATCCTGTAGAGCAGATGGAAGGAATGGTTGGGGTGAAGTAGGGCATCAGAGAGGGTGGGGATTATCAAGGAGAGATAACAAAGCACCCGCGCTGCCATCTCAAAGACAGTCCAGCTGGCAAATACATGACCAGCCCACCCAGATTTAAGGAACAGCTTCACAGGACACACGTCACATCCAGTCCTCCCGTGCATACATAAAGAAAAATGTTTAAAGCAGACAGCAGGGAAGGGCACAACAGAAGAAATGCTGTGGGAGGTTCATATGCAGAGGGAACAAGTGTATACATACATTGCTCAGAAATGTGGATTAGCATTTAAGCTCTATGATAAAGTAATGATGAAACATCTGGAGCTAAAAATGTACAATATTATTAATGTGCTGGCATTTTCCATCAGTTTATTCAGCCCCATGTATAGAAGGGTGACACTGTGTGTTCTATTGTACACCTTACCCTAAGTTCACTCAGGCTGGTGTCTGGGTCGTAGATGCTACCCGTGTCTGTGCTGCCCCGTCGTGATGAGGTGCCACCCAGTGAGGCCAACGTGGCTGCTGAGAGGCCTGGGGTGGCACATCGAGATGATGGCTGAGAACACACAAAGTGCCACATTAATTCAGTCAGAAACAGCGCAGCGTGATGTAACACAACATCCTTGACACCCTACCTAACACCATCATGTGATACGCAGTGCTCTTAAGTGATGTCCAATTCAAATCCCTTTGAGAGAGGAATTGTCACTGTGATGTGCTGAAGAGTATTTTATAAACTTGGCAAACTAGCTCACAGACTCCACAGGCTGTGTGTATAAAAGATGATGCTCAGTGTGAGATTTAACACACTGGCTGCTGCATTTTGCCACATTACTGCACATTCATATTTCCATTTTCTCATTCACTCTGTGCTAGACAAAAGAGGCTGCAGTGAACAGAAGAAATCGCTTTGTCAGACCACAAAATACAAATTTGTCTAGCGTTGCTGTGGTCTCACATAGCCCTAGTGTGCAGTTACACTCTTGAGGAATCTGCTATCTGTAGCTTCTGAGTTTTAAAACAAAGGCACCGCAACTCCCTGGTGAAAACCTCCTTGGTGCTTAGTGAAGAATTTGAATGACTTAAGTAAAATGCAAAATAAAAATGTGCACTCACCCGACTGTAATCTGAATACTGCTTGTC
This sequence comes from Protonibea diacanthus, assembly GCA_028641955.1. NCBI lineage: Eukaryota > Metazoa > Chordata > Actinopteri > Sciaenidae > Protonibea > Protonibea diacanthus. The sequence goes on from CM053989.1 coordinate 17,456,565, forward strand.
ACATTTTTCATCCAGCTGAAAGAAAGAGAAGAGATGTTATAAAAATGAAATACAGACTCCTCTGAGAACGTCGTCCTGTGTGGTCATGCTCGGTGCTGTTTCCTCATCTGTAAATAAGGGAGTCAGTCCTGTTAGTATAAGTTCTGAGTAAGTGCTGCATGTCACAGATCAGAGTTTACATCCAAACAAGCAAATGAAACACTGAGTGAATCACACATCTCCAATAGGATACCGTTTCTAAATCCATGCTGCTGCAGCACTGCTGCCACATCCACTGCAGCTAACTTTATTCCACTCATAAAAACACATACTGTGGGATGAGTTTTGAAAAAAACAAATGTTATTTTAAAATCGTGCGCTAGTTATGAAATAACACAATCAATCATTCGTGCTACACGGCACTTCCCAGCACGCAGTTGTGAATTTAGCATAGCCACTTACAGCGTCCAGATCTGGAATGCTCAAATCATCGAGGTCAGACACAATGCTGCCTCTTCGGTTGGAGCGGCTGAAATAATCAGCAGCCGACTCACTAATGTCCGAGAAGTCAGACGACTGCTTACACCACACACAGGATAAAGAGGCAGAGAAATAAAGAATAACAGAGAGCCAGAGAGAATAATCATGAAAGATGAAAAGGACAGGACATAAAAAAAATGACATGTATAACCAGAGAAGAAAAGAGCATTTGAAATTCATGATAGACAGTAAGCTGATACTATTATGTAGTACAATAAAATAAAATCAACCATGCAAAACAATTGCGACTACTGTGACAGGACAGCATCGATGTGGATTTTGTACAGTCCAGTCCCTACAGCTCACCACACTGTCCCTGCGGCCTCTGCCGGCACGTTCCTGGGACACGCTGCTGACCGTGTCATCATCTGAGGAAGACTGAGAGGAATACACACACGTACACACACACACATAAAAACACACACGCACATGGTGAGGAGCCAAAGTGATGTAGGATGGCTGCATGCCCAAGGCTTTCTCTGAGACACACGCGCTTCTCCTTCAAAACGGTAATTTGTAAACATCCAGTAGCAGTCTCCGTATTAAACAGATTATTTGATTACTCTGAAAGATGATAACCATGTAAGTGATGCCAATTCATGCAATTAAGATAATTTTGTCAAACGCACCAACTGGAGCCAAGACAGATAAGACGGATTTCCTACAACAACATAACCTGCACAGCACTGCAGAAGAAAGTCTTAATTCACACACTTGAATGTCAATCAACGATGCTGTTTCCTAAAGCAAGCTGTCGCCAGTTTGATGTGGGTGATGAACATTGTCCCTAGGAGGAGGAGGAGGAGGAGGAGGAGGAGGAGGAGGAGGGGGGAAGGCCTGATGCTGAGAGGGGGCCAGAGGAAGCTTGTTAGTGGTGGGCATCTGTGTGTGGTGTTAGCTGACACCATGCACGGTGGTGGTGGTTTTAAAAAGGTGCTTACCGCAGGGCTGGTGCGGGTGGAGCTGGCTCCAGAGGAGTACCAGCTGTATTCAGAGGGCTGCGGAGGGGGGTGGGGATTGGGGTCAGGGAATTAACATGAAGACAGACGTCAGGCCACAAGCACAACAGTAAGTTGCTGTGGTGGTGGTGACATTGCTAAAACGCTGTTTGGCAAACATTCAGAAGACTTACAGCTTTTGAACTGTACCCCGAGCCGTAAAGACCGGTGTCATCATAAATAGAGGCCTAAAGGCACATGTGGGAGACAATGTGAGACTCAGCAAAACACAAGAGGGAGCATAAATCTTGAACACATTAGCTAAGTAGGCTAAGTAGAATGACTTTCTCTGTGTGCAATAAACAGAAAATCTCCATTTGTTTCAGTGTTCTACAACAAAAGCACTGGCTTAACACAGACTCCAGCCTTATCTGACTGAAGCACAAATGTCCGGCCACAGCCAAGTGCTCAAGAGTGGTCAGGCGCTAAATATAAGCAGGGCATCTATCAGATGTATGTGGCCACAAGAGAGGAGGAAGGTCTGCTTCTGAAGGTAACTAAAGGCATGCGGAGAGATGCTGACCACTCCGTGGACAGAAACTGACCGTGCTGTAGCTGCGAGACAGCCCTGTGCCAGTGGTGGAGGACGAGGAAGTGGTGGCCTGTCAGAGAGGAGGGGAGCAGGGAAATCAGTCACAGAGGGGACAGAGGAAAACTGTTACCGGGAATGTGAGGTGGAGAGAGATAAAAGAGCTGCAGCAAGTGGAAACAGGATGAATGTTTTGCTGAGCCTGGAACATTTAGGGCCAAAAGTGTTGTGAGGATGAGTGAGGTCAGGTGATGCTGTCACTGGATTAAACAGGTGGAGCGACTTTGTCAGTACACAAGTCTTTTACATAAATTCAAATGATTATAAGAAATGTTCTGGAGAGAGAAATCTCGTTCTAAAAGCTGTGCTTTACTAGGGACTCTCAGCTACAATAGCTACAAAATGAATGATCCTCTCTTTGCTTTGATGCTTTTATAACACAAACCATATCCCTCATTGTAGTTATAAAACAAGTTTGTTGGGCATATAAATGTCTAATAAAATATGCTGTGCAGATTGGAATATACTGCTTCATCTGGCTCTGGTTTCCCTGTGCCCTTTAACCACATCTGTCTGTGTATAAAAAAGTTCTAAGTTGGACAGCACTGACAGGAGGACCGACCCGAGGCTGATAGGTGGAAGTGGAGGGAGGAGGTGGTGCTTTGGTCTTCGTTAAGCTGGTGTAGGTCCTTTGATCATGGTACAGTCCAGTCTGGAAGGGTAGTGACATAATATAACCTCAAATAAACAACGTCATTACAAATTTTATGATAAAGTGTCAGACTGATGTCTATTTCAAGATACATTCAACACAGCTTGGCTAACATCTATGTGACACCTCACAAGGCAATGAATAGTCAATCTTCATCAGGGGTAAAGTTGATCAATAGTAAATCATCACTGCAAGCCACTCCGATTAGTCTACACTGCCTCCATGCTTGAGGCTGCAGCAGAGACACCAACACAACACGAGTACACTGACCAGCAGGTCCTTCTTCGAAGAGCTGGAGGAAGCCCTTTTATGGCCATGCAGGTCATTGTACACAGAACTCTGTCCAGCCCGAGGAAAGGTGTAAAATAAAAATAAAAAGCTTATAATGAGACAGAGGGCGTAAAGCGCAGAGACAGTGATAAACAAATGATCATCACGTAGGTACATACAGTGGAGCGGGAACTCTTGAGGGTGGAGCTAGTGGAAAGGCCATCAGACTGAAGAGAGAACAGGAGTCACAAGAGTTACGATCAGAAGAAGATCAAACATCTGAGAAGCTGTCGGGTTGCTGTTAGATCTGCACCGGCAGCACACATTTCACATGTCTCACTGAGCTTAGTCATTCAACGGGTTAAGTCATCCAACAAAGCAACTGATCTTAAAAAAACATTTATTTCTCTACACTATGCCAAGGCCACAGTGAGGAACAAAAACATCTGTCAGTAGTAGATACTGCCCACTGTAGTAAAATACACCGTCAGCCTAAATTTAAACATTTCTGTAGAACAGCGACAAATGTAGACATTCACTATATACTCCCGTTGAAAAAGCTACTGTATATCTGTTTGTGTGTCCACCAGCTCCTACTAAGCCATCCATTGCAATGTAAGTAGTTATACCTCACCTAAAATTTGCCTGAATTCTGGTTACATGCTAAGAATCCAGGTATTCAATCAGCTGCCAAACTCCACACAAATTGTGCTCTCACACACATGCACACACAACGCACCAAAGCATCTTTTCTACGGGAACTGGATCGACTTCCCAAGTCTCGTATGCCTGACGAGGTTGACTTCAAATTTAAAAAAGACAAGACAAAAGCAAACATCAGAAGAAATCGTATTTTATGTCATGACCCATAATGAACTGAAATATAAAAATATTTCACCCAAATGTATTAATTTAACAAGTGCTTTCCTCATAAGAACAATTGCTTTCACACATCAGTGTGCCCCTATGAGAGCCAGGGTCTTAATAAAACTGACAGGGATGTATTATGTACGCACCCTGTAGCTGCGGACTGATGTGACATCATCATCCAGCCCCTGTTGATGTGGAAACATGGAGTCACAGCAGAAAAGCAGACAGAGAGGAACATGGATGATGAGAGAATAACTGCAGGATTAAAAGAGAAAGACAAAAGGAAATAGAGGAAGACAAAGAGGAAGTGTGTGGGGAAGATACAGACCCGGCGATGACGACTGCTGGATCTACTATTACTAGAGGATCTGGCTTTCTCTGTGTCAGCCTGGAGTAAGGAAGGAAAGTCGGAAAGTTGGTAACGATTACAGAGTTATAGTTATTGAGAGGCTCAATCACAGGGGTGAGAAAGGTCACTGCAATACTCAACAGTTGCTGTGCAAGGCCCAAACCATGCAAAACAACTTCTGTCATCATGTTTAGATCCAAATGGATGTCATAAACATTCGCAAATGTTATCCTCTCCAAGCACCACACAGCGTGATTAATGATATACAAAAACAGCTAATATATTGCACATTTTTGTCACATCTGTTCTTTTAAAAAGGCAACGTAACACCACATGATATCTGCACAAATCTCTGCCTCTCTTCACGGCATCAGTACACCAAAACACACACACACACAGGATAATTCCATGCAAAAGTTGGCCATCAACACACAAAACCATCCGTCATTTCTGAAGTAGCCGGAGGTTGTAGGAGTACAGCTAAACGTCCAAACCACCTTCTTGCATGCAGACTCACCCACTCTAAATAAAGTCAAAGGCCAATGCTTTGCTCTACAAATACACACAGTCACAGATTACGGTGTCTCCAAAGCAAATACACTGCTGAGGCATATTTCCGCAGTGAGGTACAGTGCAGTCTGTGAGTCAAGTGTAGCTCAATGGTCAGGGTTGACTGGGGCTCAATCCCACACAACAGGCTGTTAGCGGAGTGAGAGACTGCAACACTCTCTCGTGCGCGCTTGCCTACCATCCACTGGTGGATCTGACCCCATTTTCTGTTGCTACTGCTGGATGAGTGGTAAGAAAGCTGGACAGAGGGGAGGAAGTGCCAGGAAAAACATACAATCATACTTCACTCAAAACTGCTGAAACGTAAAAACTGGGTGACATTCACTTCAGGAATAGAACTTTTGGTTTCATCTGTGGACATGCAGCACTTTCATTTTTTTATTTTGGTGGGTGTATTTTTGTGTATGAACTGTCAGATTAATCTTAAAAAAATCTTTCAAGGCATGAAGCCAAACAGCTCCTCTGCACCAGCAGTTTGTGAACTCTAAGTTACTGTAGTAACAGGCCAGTGTCCAGTGTCCACTGCAAATGAAAAAAAGTAAACAGAGGAGCAAACAAGGCCAATTTCCATGTTGATCTGTGTTTAGGGAAATGGTTATGGGGCATTAGCTTCATTGGCTGAAGCCAGTCAGGTCTTTTTTTGTGTTATATACCTCTTTTTGCTGCCGTTCGAGTTCCCTCATTCGAATATCCCTGGCCTCCGCCCGTGCCGCCCTCTTCGCTGCCAGTCTCGCCTCCGCCTGTGAGACACAAACATGAACACACTTGTTAGCCATGAGCGGAAACTCGTATAGGTGCCTTTTCTCTGCAATACACACCCCACAGAGTGCAAGGAATAGCACAAGGATAACTTCAAACAAACAGCAAAAGAGTATATATGGGTACTCAAGTCATCTGTTTCCTGTGAGAGAAAGGAGACAGTGGATAATACACATGGTTTGATTTAATCTCTTTTTTAAGTGTGGTTGTCAAGGCCTATGAGAGTCCAGCTTCTTGTACTAGCTGGAAGCTAATTAACCAGCCTTTTGATGATGAGGCTTACTGCATAGTTTAAATAATAAAATACAGTCTTGAAGTTTTTTAGATGTATCAAGTAAATCAAATAAGTTAAAAACAGAGAACTATTTGGTGCTCTCAGATGACAAGTTCTTAATACTTTTAAATGCTTTTATAAAAACAAGTGAACATTCAAAACAGAGACTGACACTTGGAATAATACAGTTCCCCAAGAAACAAACCGTGAATTGGCCAGGTTAACAATATAAGCACAGTTGTACAGGTATCACTGCATATTCCGGCCAAGAAAAATTAAAGTCCAGAAATGTCAAAGACATAACTGAGGTAATTCAAAAACGAGATAGAGATCACTGACAAGTTTATATTTTAGCTGTGTTATCTCTGCCCCCAATAGTCAAAGAATCAATCTGGATTTGTTGTCAAAGTGTTGTTGTTGTTTTGTTGTCATTGTTTTATTGAACAGTTTATTTAAAACTCTTAAATGCGACAGTGCGCCCCAGCTGACCAGTATTGTCCAAGAGTCACAGTTCTGTTAGTCCTGTTCAAAGTGAGTGCTTGGGATGCCTCATCACCGACAACATGTGCTAACCATCAGTTTCAGGAGGAATGATTTAAAGTCCTCACAGGGGACATGCCAATAGTGCACAAACAAACTGAGAGAAGAACAGTATCAACAGAAAACAAAGTGAGTCACAATAGTGTGGTTCTGCTTAGTCTTTAAACACGGCGGAGATTTCACAATATCTAACTAGCTCAACCTCATGAAGCAAAGGCTAAACTCAACCCTATAAACTCTCCTCTGGGGGTAAACTGAGTAGAGTCATCACACAATTTTCTCCCCAACTGAGTCAGAATACAAACAGGAGCTAATTTTACAGAGTACTTCAGCAGAAGGAGCTAATTTAGGCGAGCCAGTACACAGCCCCGAGGAGTCACACAGGTGACTATTTACACTATCCTTCCATTACGTCCATAATACCAATTATGTTCCGTACATGCTCTAAAACTAAACATCCCACCAACAAAGAATGCCACATGTGCTCATGGGGCCTAGCCCTTTATCGCTAACAAAAAGACACTCCATAAATACAGTGCGTGGTGTGTACAGTATCTCACTGCAGACAAACACTGTCAGCATTCCAACAATTTCTTATCTGTGCTGCCAGAACAGTCAGCCTGTGGGTATAGACTATTCCTGTTTCAATAACAGCCTGGAGTGAGCAAACACTCTTTTATCGTTACGCCGAACCATCAAAATCAAGCATCTTTCTACCGTACATCTTGTGTTAATGCAGAAAATATTTAATCCTAGTCTTAACGTTTTACAGACAGACACTTGTGGTTGAGATTTAAGTAAGAGTTCAGTACAGTAGGAGAAAGTGAACCTCCTACTATTGATGTCGCTGAACAGCAGTATAACAAGCATCTTGTTTTACAGTGATACAGTGTCTTAACTTAACTTCCCAAGAAAGGCAATGAGTGACAACTACAGCCTAGAATTATACAATCTAAGCAAAGCTGGGGAGATGAGTGAGGTACAGACCATGATGTATTAAAATATGCATTTTTTAGTAGCTAGTACACAAATCTTGAATGTAACCACCGACAAATGTGATAATAATCAAATGATTTATGATTGTTTTTCTGTTTTTTCGCCCCAAGACTGCATGAAAACCAAAACCCAAGAACACTAATAGCTAAAGGCCATGTGGGACATTTTTAAAACCATTTCCCATGACCACTCTGTGTGATTTCAGTCTAAGTGATGGTCGTACCATGAAACATGCTCCGTACAGGGTGAAAAAGGAAGCAAAACTGTAAATGTATGCGGAGAGAGCAAAGAGGGACGGCTGGCCCTGTGCTCTGCACCTGTTGAGCTGTCTGACAGTATGACCTGCTCTGCACAGCAGCACAGCTGAGCTCTCTGTCTCTGTCCTATCTATAGCCTGGCCCATCCGGCCCCTGCTCTCTGACAGCCATATCATGCGGCTGGGAGGGTAACCTGAGCAGAAGTTCACCATCAAACACACCTCCAGCACTCGGGGCAATAAGAGTCCAGCAATCCACCATGAGATCACCTGGAGCACTGAGAATATGATGAATATGAACTAACTGGGGTAAGTCAGGGTAGTCTGAGTCAAATGTAGGCAGTTCAGTACTTTTCTTGTTTTATATCACCACATAGAAAACTTCAGTTTTGTACCAGCACAACTGATCAAGAAAGTAATCCAGAGGTCAGGTAAAAGCAAAAATAAACGTGTCCAACAAATAATGGAATAAAAATAGTATCTGGAGGCAGCCACAGTTTTATCATTGTGGTCAATATGGCTGCATTTATGGTCTTAATACACAAATGAAAGAATAAAAGAAATAGTGTAAGTGTGTAAGAGTGTAAGAAATAAGCTTATAATGGGTTTAATATTAAACAACAAATATTCATCTTATTGCCAAAACCAACTCAACAGTTGTCGTCATTATCATCATCAAAAAGCCCAGACATCATATGAGATGTGTAAAAACAAAGTATAAAATAGCTTATATATAATAACAGATGGGTTTATATACATAAAGATAGTCAGCTTTAAAAACAGGCCTATACAGTCCTCTCGGTGTACAAACCTGGTCTGTTATTTAAATTGATAACCTCAGGGTCTCTCTTGCAACATTAAAATGACTGTTTAATGTTTGAAATTGCTTGTTTACTGATTCTAATACAACCTAACACAGCATTATAGCTGTACAATAACATACAAAAAGCGTTTAAAAAGCTGCATTACCAGGAGATGATCATACCGATCCATTGGACAGACAGACAGACAGACACTATAATATGTGCTTTCTTCTCTCTCATAACTCTTCTAACGCTATACGTACAGAGAAAGAAAGTGCAACACTTTCCATTGCAATAATGACATGATATCACAAATAAGATCATATGGACTATGAACTACAGCTTTCACACAAAACACACCCCCTCTGTATACCGAGGAAAGTCAATGATTGCCTTGTTCAAGTACCATTTGCTCCCTTAGATCCTAATCTGAGGGACAACGGGTATGAGATGATCATCTAATTCTAACACTTGGCCACTGTCAGGCAAGCTGCTGGTATTCAAAAGGACTGACTGCCTAGTAACGTAAGAGGCCTCAGAACTAGGCTGGTGACGGTGCAGGCTCAAATTCACAGTCATTCCCAGCAGTGATCTGTGCCAAGCACAGGCAGGCAGGCTGTAACTTTTCTTAAATCACGCACAGACAACACGAGGCAGAAGCTGCAGTGTTTTGGGGGGTTTGTTTGAGTGGGAGGAGAGGTGCAACAAGTTAGACACTGACCCCATGAACTCCCTGCACTGTTGATCTAATCTCTGGTTTGCTCCACAAAGAGATTCAGATTTAGGGCCTGACTGGGAGGGTCAGATGACTCATGTTTCTATGATCGGCCTGCATGACTATAAAGAGAGCAAATGGAGCCTTGTGCTTAGTGCCCAAGAATGAGGCACTGAACAGCTTTCAAACAGCACAGATGAGGCATTCTTATAATGGGCCTGATTTATTCAGTGTTACATGTAAAAGCAAGAAATCGCCTAATTTGACTATAAGCCTTCAGAGAAAGTCTGCAGACAATGTGGCTATTTCAAGTCTACCAAACATAAAAGTGTCACTTTAAACTCTGAAAAATCATCTTTGTATTTCATGTTGTGAGCCAGGCCATTCTGAAAAAAGGCAAAGGAATGACAGCCCTGCAGTGGAACAAAATGGAATAATCCCAGGGCATGTCGTTACAGGCAAGGCAGCTTCTCTCCTCAGCCCATGTTTTTCCCCCCCAAATGAAAACACTACAAGTCAAGTCAATCCCTGTGGTCCAAACCAGCTGTCTCCACTAGCTTGGGCTGAAATACATGTGGATATTCAGGTTCTGCTGGTTAATCTGTAAGTATATGGGTCAAAGGTCCAATTTCTAACACAACTTTGACCACCATTTTTCAAACTAGCATCATTTATTGCATAATAGATACATGTTTTTGAGTCAGGTTGACTAAACACCTAGGTGTTGAATGATGAATTTTGTAAGCAAAGCGTAAAATCTGACAGATGACACATCATCTGTCAGGTTGCACTCTGCACTAAATTCTGAGTCGTCTCAATATTTAAAAAAAAAAAAATCTACCTAGAGCTGTGATCAAATCAACAGGTCCTTAAGCCAAATCCTGTTAAACTGCAGTTATTCAAAGTAAGAACTACTCCATTTACTCCATTTGTTCAATTTCTGCTCATTTTTCATATCCCTGTTGAAATTATTTAGTGAAAAATAAAAATCATTAAGTTCCTCTGCTGTTTGAAAGATACAAGTATAGTTGAATCATTTTCACAATCTTTGGGAAAACATTACCTGGGAATGAAACAAACAAATGATTTCTTCAAATATTTTGGGGAAAATATGCCAGACATAGAGTACGCAGTCAAGAGTCCAAGTTAATTACATTTAGATGCTTTCAAACCGATTGATTCTGGTTCTGTCTGTGTCAATTTCATAAAATGATGGGAATGAATGGGATTCTCAATAAATTCATGTTAGTTAAAAGTTTTCTAAAAATGTATCACACAACTGAAAAACATAATTAGAAGACGATCAAAGCATTTTCTCTAGTTTAGGTCATGATAATAACACAACATGGACAATAGGCGCAACTGAAAATAGCCTAAAGATTCATTTTCAGGATTTGGCAATATAACATTTCATATACGTTTTAGTTTTAAAAGTCTCTCTTCCAGCCAAAGTGAATGAGTGTCAGCTAATCATATGCTGACAATGGTATCAACTGTCTACTCATGTTCCCTTTATTTTGTGAAGGCGCTGCTGCCCAACATCCCATTAGCTGGATGAGAACAAACAATAAAATTTGATCTGGAAGAAATCATATTAGCATTGATTACACAATGCACATATAGAAGAACATAGCCTTTATCCATCCTAGTTTGCTGACTTGTGTGATGGAGTGTTAACTTACCTCTCGGGCAATGCTACTCAAGGCCTCATCCTCTGCTGAGAACCGATCTTTCAGAGGAGCACGCTTTCTACCAGAGCCTTGTGTCCCCATGTTGCCTCTGCAACTATTGCTTCACCGATGATGTGTTAGACCAGATATTACACAGAACTGTTTGCAAATACCTAAAGGAAATGAGACAAAAGAAAACATTTGAAACAGATCTGTAAACAAAGCTAAGTATTTGGATAATTTGACATGTGCATTAAGGCTATCTCCAGTTTCAACTGTATTTCATTGTGGAAGGTTTAATGGTCTTCTCTACTCTCACTAACAAGCCATACACTCCCCATCTCTTGCTTCCATTCCTGAAAAAACAGACAGTCACTCATGTATGGCACCTACAATGACCCTGGATAAACAGTTGTGGCTGACATGAGCCAGATTTAATGTGACATGCAGGACCACTGCAACCTTATACATCAGCACTGGGACATAACATTCCTATAAACAACAGCTAATGAGCTCTACACAGATAAAATTTAATTATACATCTGAAACGGATCTGTATAAGTGTTTGTACTCCGATATGGTTTGCATTAGCAGAGCTCCTCAGACAATATCAAAGTTAACAGATCACATAGACAAAAGAGCACTCTCGCTGGCTGGTAAAGACAAGGGGGAAAACGCCTAGTTAGGACCCGGCTGAGTCAGAGTACCCAAGCAAAGCATGAGCACTCCTTTAAGGCGCTTGATGATCTAGATAAACGCCGTGAGTCCGAAATTCAAAATGACCAATCTGACCACATCAGACACGCTGGCTAACAGTTCAATTAATCCGGACAGTCCCTGATGAACCGACTAGATTTACCACTAGCTAACGTTAACGCTATTCAACTAACTTCAGCTAACTTACTGAAATATTAACGCTTACTCGGACAGTCTTTCACCACCAACAAAGCTAACATTACTACCACTGTAACTTCACGTTACCGTATATATTAAGGAGAAGGAATACTGCCTTAGCTAGGTTAAAGCTAAAGTTACGCCAATGTACTGCGCTGTTAGCGTTAGCTAGCTAATTATACTAACGTAAACGTTGACTTTAAGGTTAGCAAGCTCAGCTAACTAAGAGTGCTAACTAGCATTTCGTGCTCCCGAAATTCTCATTTAAAAGTTACCATTTTAGGTTTTCACTCCGCTGAAGCTATCCATTTACAAAACAGAGAACTACCCAGACATGTCCTTCCCACGGCAATGACCCCTTAGCACGGACGACAATCTGTGGGAGCCAAGGCTGTCTGATCTATCTAGCTGAATATTTAGCTTGGATAGCCAGTGGGGCTAACCTCGACTCTCCTGAGAAGCAGACAGGGCAAACTGGCATTGATCCTCCCGTCATATTCCCCAACCCCCAAAATGTAGCCTTACCTTCGCGACACGTTTAAATAACCCGCGATGCCGCCAAAGTGTTGTCCCTTTTCTCTAGCAGATTTAGGTTATAGCCATTCGGCTTCTCTTCAGAGATTGGTAGTGTTTTTGTCCACATTGACAGCTGTCATCAGTCCGCCTTTCCACCGCTCTCCACTGCCCTCCTTCTTTGCCCAGTTTCCACACACACTGGTTAGCTGCAAAGGTCCCGGATGTTGGGAAAAAATTAGGGTGTGATGCTGCCTTCACGGGGCGTCAGACACATCAAAATGTCAACTGCTATAACAGACTGGAGATAGAAAAATAAATAAATAACCAACTGCAGAGAGAGAGAGAGAGAGAGAGAGAGAGAGAGAGAGAGAGAGAGAGAGAGAGAGAGAGAGTGGTTTTCCACTGAGTGATACTTTATAGTTCGTGTATGAATACATTTGAGGTGACTTTCCAGGGTTCGGTGTTTCGCGTCTGACAGCATGGAAATAAACCGCCGGTATTATTACTACATAAATATTCTACTATAATACACTAGTTCTTGTTTCTGTCAATCCTTGTCGGCTCCCATCTGACCCCGACTCGGGTTATACATGATTCTCATTTCTTAAAATTGCCTATAAGACTTCATAAGACTTTTTTTTTTTTAAACTACTAATTTCAATTAATTAAGAAATATAATGTCTAATTCTAAATAGTATAACTTCAGGATCAAATCTAAAGGTGGTTAATTAGTGCTGTAACCGTGTATCGTGAATTTAGCAGCCTCTGTATGATCCGCAGATGACCAATTATAAACTGGCAACCTGTAAAAATGACATTTGGACATTTGGACATTTTTCACGTAATTTTTCAAGACAGGTTCATAAAACAACTAAAATATTTGCCCCATATGATATTTGCATAATTTTGTAATTGAATGCAATCACGTGTTATTTGTTCGCACAGGTCGCAAAATAATTTTTATTACCTATTATATTATTCAATCATTCTAGATTGTTAACTAACATATATAGAGTACAAATAAAAGGAATCTATATTCTTTTGACACTGGATCACCAGAAGAGGGCACACGCCGCTGTAGTCTGTTACAGATATTTTCGTTTTGTCCACAAGAGGGAAGTAGCAGATAATGAATTCGTCTTTAGTGCTTCAGCAAAATTGCATACTGGCCTATATGTACTTAAACCACATATACATGAATATATGTTCAAAGATTCGAAGACTGCGTTTCAACTATCAAGATAAAGCACATAATCCAATGTGGACAGCAGGTTTCCCGATGATGTGGTTGCAAAGATTTATTGTAATGAAGTTGAAACATTTAAAGCAATCTGCTATACAGAGTATAGCAGCAGATAAAGAAATTCCAGTCTGGCATAGCTAATTATAATGACAGGATCAAAAATTGCAGATAGCATCTTACATGGTACACATTTGCATCTGTGCGCACAGCAGAGTTTGTTCTATTCCTAACAGTATAAACAATGCAGTCAGTGCAAACATTATGTATGGCGTTTTATCTCTTTTGTATTTTGCTTTTAGGTGGTACAGCACCTGCAATTTCATTTCATTCAGAACAGAAGACCTACAGGATCTGCATGGGAATCCCCTGATTGACACCCATAACACAGGTTGCATGAACGTAATGGCAAATAAAACACACACACACACACACACTTACTGTATTATTCCCTCTCATTCCAAGAAGCTAATGACTGTTTTGTCTCTGATCACCCCTCTCTGTTTGCTACCGTGCAGACAAGGTTTACTGGAGTCTTAACCCAAAGACACCATCAGCCATACAGTCTCCATGCTACTGCTCCTTTCCATGTAGTCATCATTTTCAGCACTAATTAACCACCTTTCACAGTAATATAATGATGAAGGATCACATCTAAATAGATCTAAATAGACAAACAGATTTATAACATTGCATTCAGTTATGCAGCTGCAGATCAAACTGTAATAACTTTAATTACAACTCTCTTACAGAGAACAGATAGTCTTCATATGGGGAAAAAAATCTATTAACATACATAAAATTCTGAAGACTGCTGTTTGGAAACCAGTACTGCTGCCTCTGCTCAGACCTGTAACATTGTGGTTTACTGTAAGAAGAACCATATGATTTGGGTCTAAAGTAAAAAACGTGCATGCATAAAGAAAACAAAATGTCTGTGAGTACTGGACAAAACATAGATGGAAGCAGTGGAGAAAAACAGAAGGCCTAAAGGCAGCCAGACAGTCCTTAAGTGTGTTTGTCTAGTTTTATGGCCCTTTTAGCTCATAAACACTCAAACCCTTGGGTTGTTTTTCTGGGATAGAGAGGCATGTACTCAGCCGAACCAAACCTGAAAATGTCTCCCTGTCCTTCACTTTAGTATCTTTTTGTCTTTGTCAGTGCTCTCCTCATCTGTTACTCTCACCTGGTAAACATTGTACTACAGCATGTGATTTTGTGTGTGCTTGAGGGTGGATTTGTATAATTCTGGATGGCACACACCACCAGTCGGTGATCAGCGGTTGGAAGCACCTCCCACTGCGCTAACAGGACTGACTGAATTGTTAACTGGCCTGTCTTTAAGCCTGACTCTCCACAGAAAAAGAGAAGAAACTGTGGAGCCCCAACTTGTAATTACCCCATGGAGGGCAATACTGCTCCCTCTTTCCATCTCCTCTGGAGCCCTTTGAAGATGCCCCTTAGGGAGTTAGTTGTAATCAGGACACATGACTCCTTTGCGGTGTTCCAGGAACACAGCAGAGTGGACGCAGCAGGGGGAGGGTATTCCCCTTGGACTGTTCAGATAGACCGGAGGTGCACATGCAGGATGGACAGCACGGCCTGGGTCTTGGACACAAATTAGATGCAATAAAAAATCGGATGTGCATTGTTTTTCTGGTGGTTAGCTCAGCTGGTCTGTTAAAGTGGCTATTCATTACTGTCTGGAGCAAGAGTGAGCAACCATCCAACCAAGGAAGGCCATGAGTCTGCATGTTTTCATTCCAGCCAAACTCATTAGTACACCGATTAGTACAATATCACCCAGGGAGAGGAGGAACTAATCAGTGAATATATTTGTTTCAGCTGTGGGTTTAAAGAGCACCCAAATATTATCCAAAACCCACATTACAAGAATCATATCTAGTGTAAAATATTTGGATTTATATATGTTGTACATGAACATACAGCATTTGTGTATTACATATAATAAAAACACCTTATGTTATATTTTGGGTATGCCACTTTAATACCACATAATTATACTGTAAGTTATATTATACTGGAAGTCCATAGTACACAAAATAAGTTCTCATAGCTTTCCATGGGAACTAGTTGCTTGTCCATGAAACATGTAATTAGCCACATAACCTGCACTTTTGCTGCCCTCTCTTTCCATATATTATTTTGCTGCATTGTACTCAGTCGTGTGCCCTAAAACAGGATAACTAGAATTATTTTAAATGGCAAAATTGTAGTGCAGAAGAAAGACGTATGATATATGATAACAACAATAGAGTGAGCTCTTATTATGTGAAACCAAAGGCCTGTATGCTTGTAGGTTCTTTATCTATATAGCCTGACTTGCAATAGATTCTTTGGCGATGCTTCGTTTGGCATTGAGAAAGACATCTCCGGTAAACAGAATGGGCAAAGCAAGTAGACCATAAAAAAGATCATAAAAGATGTCTTTTGATGTTTCTGGGCTTGCACTCTGGACACCTGTGGGGTTGAACCCAGTGACTGGCTGTCCTATGTGAACATGTTGAGTAGCGGTAATTGGGTCATTACTTGTCAAGAAGCTGGATTAAAGCCTGAGGCGATGCTTAAAGGCAAGGGAAATATGCCTTAATTTGACTTGCATGAAGTATAAATTACATTTACATTACATTTAGCTGACGCTTTTATCTAAAGCAACTTACAATCAAGGTACAAGGTATAAATATGTATTCAACAAATTATTACACAACCGCCTGGTTTTAGGTGAAAAGTGCAGAACAAGTCTGATTGAGAAAGAAAAGATTGATTGAGAAACTGTTTGTGTCAGGTAGTTTTGTCTCTATGAAAATATTGGCTTCTGCATCGGTTCTCATAAATAGAAAGATGTAACATTTCTCGTTAACTGTCATGAATGATATGGCTATATGGTTTCTGTTTGTATTGAATTGTTATTTGGCAGTCAAGCGTTGTGGGTGTCTTGGTTTTTCCTACACTGGTTTGGGGCTGAGTATTAGCGACGTGAGGTGTGCCGTTCAGGCCTGTTCAGATAGCGAAACAAGGATCAGAGGAGCGTGGAGCTGCAGACAGGCTACGTGCACACTTAAGTCATTGTTGATGACCACACCGGAACAGTAGTAGTCTTGGAGCAGCAGAAAAAAGGCCTGGAGCAGAGAAAGTTCAAAAGCCAATGAAGGAATGCTGTCCACTTACCAGAAGCTCATTGGTCACATTGTGTCTTTATCTTGTCAGAGATGAGGACCTTTTGTACTATAGATGATATGTTAGTGTGTTTCCTCTACTTGTTTGTCTCCATTGATATTGTGATCGCTGGATGATAACATTTCAAACATTTAAAGTCTGCATTTTTGTCTAAAAAGCAAACCATAAATAAGAATCCTGTCATGCAGATAGAGGATATATGTGTTTACATTGTGTATTTGTGTGTCTTTGTCTGTATCTCTGTGCTTGGAGGATTTTAAATGATTAGCATTGTTTAGTGCGGCAACCATTTAAAGGTCTATAATTCTTTATTTGCCTACATTTAGCATCTTCTTGCCTCCGCCCCTTATAAAGAGAATGGTTAGTCTAATCAGGGTCTTCTTTGGGGGTGGGCTAGGGCTTATTTGCCAATTGGCATTTGGTGGAAGGGTGTTAGATGAAAAAAGCACCTCACACCATGAGGTAGAAGGCTCACACCAAAACTCACTTCAGACATGTTGTGTTTGTGCGTAAAGAGGAACTTGTGTTTGAGTGTAAAGAAGGACTCGTTTTACCACTCTCTGCTCAGACGAAAGCACAGCACACTCTCTCTGTGCCGTGTGAAGTGTGTTGATCTTTGCCCATCAGCTTTTCTTTAAAATCGTTTTATGTAAATAAATGAAGCTTGGATAAAATTGGCCTATTTGCTTCTTTTTCATTGTTTTGACAGCATAATGGATGTAATTACATGTTGGTAACCTGTATTTGGGACCTGTTATCTTAGCATTATCATTAGAATAGCACAGGATGATTACCTTGCTTACCCTGTAATTACTTTAGTGGGACAACAAAATGGGCGCAGTTGTGCAATATTGATGCAAGTCATTTAGCTGTAGCATTGAAAATGCATAGCATAAGGAAGCCGCAAAATATGTTTACCATAAAACGCATAAGCTTTCTTCTTCTGTTGTTTTTCTTAGCTGTTTTAATGTATCGTCATTATTCTGAGCTATATGGTTTTCAGCACTCTGTTATAGAAAAGTGCCTCAAAGAGGCGTGCACACAAGCTGACAACCTGTTTTAGGTTAACACTAATTTTAGGATCTGTAGATTTTCTATTTATGACAGACCTGCCTGATAAATTTACATTCTGATTAAAAATATCAGTTTTCTCTTTTAGCTCATTTCGAGGATAATATGTTGAAACAAGGTATTGTTGCTTGTCTTTCCTCTTCCAGCACAATTACATTGACAGTAAATCTAATTAAATTCACTGGCATTATGGTGTAGCCTGAGGGTAATAAAGCTAAATCCTCTCTTGCGTCACACTATAAAGACTCAGCAATATATTTACACTATATAATGACTAGGCATTTCTGAGAATAAAGTGACTTACTTTTCACACCGCTCTGAACAATAAAGAAGAGAAAAAGAAAGAGCAGAACGGTGGAACAACATGATGGGAAAGACAGGCTCTGGACAGCGGAGAAGTAATGGCTCTGAATCTAAGCCCCTCATTAGACAGCAGACTCATCCAGGGATGGAGGATGGGACTCTGCGGGGGTCTGCAATGTCAGATTTGCTATGAGGAAATGGCAGAGCTCTAGGAATGTGTAGTGAAGTAAAAGTCAGCTGACTCCGGTTTTAACTGGCTTTCTTTCTCTTTCTTTCAGTGAACACAAATTAAGTCATTATTACTGTGTTATAAGATATATTTTCATATGTATTTATACCCATAATAGTAATATATTACATTTTTTATACATTACTTTCCAATGGTTGGAAAACACTTTCCATTTCCATCTGAGTTTCACTGAAACTCATTCACCATTTAGCATAAATACCAAGACAAGACAAGACAAGGACCAGATAGGTGTTCACTTAGCTTTGATTGTGTCCGAAATGTCTTCAATTGTGTCTAACAAGCCACTTCATTTACAAGTATTTTCTATACCAGCAACAAATGTGTGCCTTCTGGCTTCATCATTGGTGCCTTACCTTAGCTCTAGCTAAAACTTATTATGATAATGCAGTCATCCACCACCCAAATTTTATCCTTTCCTTGTGTTACAACTTACGTGTCAGGGTAAGCAAATTTGTCACTCTACACCACAAAAATAGCATACAGTGCTTTTTTTTATGCCGTGATACTGTTGAAGAATTAGTTTATCACTTCAGCATATTTGTTTTTACATGAACCTGCCCTGTCCTGATCTGAACTGAACATGGAGACATCTGTTTATTATATAATAAAAAGCAGCAACAATTTGGGTTGTTATCACCTCTACAGAAAGCCCCCTTGAGCAAAGCCATGTCAAAGTGACTTTATCCAGATCCTGGCATTCTTTGGAATTTTCGAAAAGCCAAAGCTAAGAGATATTGAAGACAAGTCTGGCCTTGAAGCCGAGCCAATTATGGAAGAAGCCAACTGACCAGAAGTAACTGGCATGACTAGGTGGTGTGAATTGGATTGGTGAAGGTTGCATAACCCTGTTTTTTGTTGAGTATAAACGTGTTTGTTTTCACATATCTGCAATCTTTTTCTTGGTGTATTGTTCTGTAAAAATAATTGATCTCTAGCCAGAAAGGATACAAAATTATTTGCATTTAAAAAATCAATACAACCAACTAGAGCCACCAAGTGACGATGAAGCTTGCAAAAGTGTCGAAGAAAGCACTGGAGGCAAGCTATGGCACCCAAAATTTTACTGAACTGGTAAAAAGATTTATTTATTTATTTATTATTACATTCTTTTCAGTCAGCAACTTCTTGTTGTTGTATCCAAACAATAAGAGAGAACTGATCACTTCTTACATGGTAAGAATTTATTTTCCAGTGAAAGCAACCCACCATATTGACTCATTTAAAAATAAAGTAAAGATCTTTTTATCAACAGGGGAGCAGTCTTGTCCTTTTATTATGCTAAACACCAGCACACATCACTTCTTAATTGATCTGTTTACAGTAGGTGATGGAAGACAATTGTTCCCCTGCCACCACTTTAGCAAATGTATAGCCCATTATCGGTGCGTATATGTGCTTGGTGAAAAGAAACAATGTTTGGGAAATTGATCTCACCCCTGGAGAAGTCACTTACACTCCAACTCAGATTGCAGTCAGCTATATTAGCTAATGTCAGGCTAAAATAGGGCAGATCACTGTCCTCTGACTCTTACTTAGATCCTTCTATAAATACAGCCTGTTTACTGGTTTACAAATCCACTTATGGCACATAAGAGATCTCCTGACCTCTGTGTAAGAATGTGCCAAATGTTGGGTCCTCCATGCTGGATATGATGGGTGAGGTAAGAAGGAGAGGAAGGGTAAGAGTGGAGAAGTTGTCTGTCATTAGCATTCTAGCCAGTACGATGGAAAGGTGACATAACTGCTCAGTCCTTGCACACTATTGTCATCTCCGATTAGCTTCCCTTCTCTGCCTGTGTGTGCTGTTCCTTCATAGTGGACCACAGACTTCACTGCTGCCATTGTGAAGACCAGCATCCTGTGCCTCACTGCAGGATTGCCCAAGACGCTTGGTAAACACAGGAAATACAAAGCCCCTAAATACATCCCTACTGTGTTTGGAGGACTGCCATGACAACACATAGTGGATCTCCTGGAGAGCCGGGGTGTTTGTTAGGTGGATACACACTGAGATATGCCCAAGCAGTGCCCTTCTGTGTGAGGTTGTGCAGCTTTAGCTTATACGTCTGTCACACCACCAAAATAAGAAGCCTCTCACTGCAGGGACACAGAATTTGTTTGAGACAGGAATCCACTCTTGGCTCTCACAGCATGCTTAACTCTGAAGGAATGTAAGGATAAAAATCTCAGCTAAATGTAAACACCCTAATCTGCTCCATGGATCTTTACACTCGAGATAAGGCTTGGAGAACTGCTGTGTGGGTTTTTTAGCGCAGCGTACCTGCTCTGGCCTTTATGTTGCACGGCTGAGGATCTCCAGACAGCTTTAGATTAGCCCCTCTCTCTCAAGAAACAACTGTCAAGGCTAATCTGCTCTGTAAGGTCATCTGGACGCCAGATCCTTACAGAGCATGCATCAAAGCTGGACTCTTTTTCTCCCAAACTGTCTCTACATCATCTTTTTTTTTCTTTTCATCCCTTTTTCTTTTGGCTTTAATAGCTTTAATGACCAGGGAGGAGGAAATCCAAATCCATGCGCATATCCTGCAGAGGATGTCTTTGCTGTCATCGATCTCACTGAGGAAGGATATGCTTTTGGTGCAGGCTGTAAAAGAAGTGAAAAGGGATGCACATTGATCCAACTAAAGCACACCCAGCACTGATCAATAGAATAGATCTGCTAAGGAGCCATGAGTGTAGTGGTGTCAGAATGTACTAAATGAGGGTTGACGGCTGCTAGAGAGGAGCCTGACAGGAGCCCCTAAGGCCTTTGTCATCATATCTGTCATCTTCTGTCTTTTTTATTTAATGATTATGCCATTTGTTAAGCGGCGCCATGAGGTAGCGTGACTGCATAATCCTAACTGAGGTCATATTGTGCAAAGCTCCCATGGAAACACTATAATTGTTGTTTTGAACTGGAACACCTCTTCCCCTTAGCATTTTTTTATTGTTTGAAATTAGCACCTTAGCTGGAAAAAAAAAAACAACTTTTAGTCTCAGTTATCTTAATATGTGTTTTATGGCTCTTTTACACCCTTTGTCCTGCTTTTATCAATACCATATAATGTACATTTTCTATTAATAAACCTGTCACGTAGCCGCTGTTTCTGTTGATTAACTGCTTTTCTGTGAACTGTGTAGATTGTCAAGGCCTATCACTGTGAGCATATGGTTAACTGAAGCCAGATAGAGTTTCAGGGATGCTTTGATGTTAAAACTTGACCTCATCAGGATACGTGTAAAAACACAATCAAACACTCATATCTTTTACTCCTCAAGGGAATCATGTTTTGATGCATGTGAACCTCATCTGTTTTTATTTTAATTTTAATGTAAAACACATGACATACATAAAAATCAGGATCTCAGTTGCAGTTCTTCTCCGCTAAATCCTCTGTCCTTCATGTGCAAATCCCTCCACAAACTGGCCTAAAGTGTCACCCTAGGTTGTCTTGTTCAAAGGAGCTCTGGGGTCAAACCTGCCAGGTCAACCTCTCTCAAAGTGACAGAGTTTCCCCCCAAACTCGCCCCCTTCTCTCTAAAAACACATGGGGCCCCAGATAGACTGTCATCCTTCCTTAGACTGCAGGCCTGTGGTGATTTACTGCCTCGGTACACAGCCCATATAAACATATCATCCACATGTCATCATCCAGGCCTCTGGGGGGACTTTTCACAGAGCTGTGGGGCAGATTTTAAAGATTTATCCACTTCTCTGCTGTTAACATGATGAAACATTAGCCATGGCCCACTTGCGATAGGATTTCTTCAGAAGTCCCTTCATCTTTGCCACTAGAACACAGATCAAACTAGTAATCTTGGTTTATCTTGAAGCACATTCACTGTCAGGTGTTAATGTTTATCTTAAGAGCCATAAAGGGAAGTTCACTTGCCACCCTTTTAACATATTTATGCCAGGAAGCTGTGGTGCTAACAGCCAGGAGCAGATAAAGGAAGGCTTGCCATATGTTGCCCTGAGGTATCACTGTAAAAACACACTGGCAACCCTTTCAAACCCATCAACATAATTAATGAAACAAAAGTATTTTGCATTGCAATCCACTGATAAATCCTTTATCAATACCTCTTACCCCTGCTCACAACAAGATCCATTTCTTGTCTGTGAGCCTTCCCAACTTTCCCTAATACCCCAGTACAAAGGGTTAAGGCCAGCCCTCCCCCATCAGCTGCTTTTGTGTCAAGTTTCAAAGACCCATTCGTCAGTATAACATACACAAATGACAATACCATGCATCATTACAAACTTTTGCCCTCTTCACCTTGAAATTATCAAGTTTCACGTCACATATAACAATAAATATTTTGGTGTAAACTGTCCCTTCCTTATAATCACTGTTTGTGTACGCTAATTTTCAGTGTGGTGAATCACACATGCCTTATAAGCCACAATTGCTTTTATACCATTTATGATGAATTAAAGTGGTACTGGTTAATCTGACAGTGACAGCTGTTTGAACATATCTGCTCTCATCGTGCTTCCTATAGGTACAGAGACCTAATACTGCATGGGCTTTCAGTCTGTTCCCAGTATGACCCCTGACCCCTGCGCTGATAGGGGCTGGCCAGTCCAGAGACAAGACCTCAGGGTGTCCCGCAATGTACTCATGGAGCCAAGTGAAATTACAATTTTCTGCTGTGCAGTATCATGTTTTTTACTTACCAAAAAAGGAAAAAAAAAGTTAAATAGAAACTAATGCAAAACACGACAACAGGAAGGAGATATACAGTACTACAATTCTAAGTCAGGGTGTGTTGAAAAGGCAGCCTTATTATCTTCCACAATTTCTTACTGTTGGATCCTTTCCACCGCAGATGCAAGCTGGGACCTGTCCCCGATGGGGGAGAGCAAGCTAACCACTAACTATACCTGGGAGACAAAGGAAAACAAACCCACACGCAAACTACTGACCCCAAGGAAATGCTGCAGTTTGCCCCATAACAAGCAATTTCCCCCCAGCTGAATAAAATTTAATTGGGCGGTCGACCATGTTTTGGAAAAATGAATGTGTACATGTGATTTTTTTCATTTTAATTTAGATAGGTATTTCCACTCCGATCATGTTTTTCCCACATGGAGAAGAAACGATTTAGACAAAGAATCATTGAAGGGGGGAAATCATTGAAGTGAAAGAGGTGGATGGAGGGCCATAAAACTGTGAGCTCACCAAACGGTTTTGTACTCATAAAATTAATAGAATATTGACTCTTTAAGACATGCCAGCTGAGTCCGTCTTTAATTGGAGCACATGCACTGGAAAGAGACAAGCGGGCGTATTTGCCTAAAGTCTAAAACATTTTTTATAGGTGTTAGACTAGAGTCCATTAGGCTTGGAGCTGTAGGAAGCCTCAGCTTTCAAGTGGTCACTGTGAGTACACACCCAACGGGTTTATGGCATTTTGTAGAAGGAGGGCAGTCACACATGAAGGACAGGCAAATAGTCTTGAGATGATAAGCAGAGATAGCCAGAAAACATTGACAAAATGTAGCTTTTAATATAAACAAATACTGGAGACGCTATTATTCACATTTTAAGAGGCAAAAAAGGGCTGAAGAGTCAAAAGGGAATTGACATGTTGGTAGGTGAGGGACTTGTTAGTGGCCATATGGAAGCAACAAGGAGGGTGCTGGTGCGGGAGGGAGGTACCTGTGGGGTCCCATGTTCTCCTGTCACTCTGATCTTATCAGGGGGCCTGACCAAGAGGAGGACCAGCTGTCACTCTCGCCACTCTTTTGATGTCCTCCTTCAGAGCTCACTCACACACACACATACACCACTTCAGAAGAGTCGAGGCTTGTTTTTGTTCATAATGAGGATTGGCTTTGTTGGTGAGCCAGTTGACGAACCTCACAGTAGAAAAAAAGCAAGATAAAGCAAGATAGTTACAGCTCTCTGAGGATATGTGGGGCTAGGGCAGTTCAATTTAGTTGTTTAGGGCCTGAGGCTTGACAAAAGAGAGGCAGTTCTCTGAGCTGACACAGGACATCCTGCTCATAAAAGCCAGGACATCCTCACAGAGACATTGGGACTGATAAAAGGAGAAACACCGTGTATTCATCTGAAACACAAATGCACTTGCTACTGTTCCTCATGAGCTCATGTCTTCTTTTGGAAATTGCACACTGGGTAGAATCCCCATAAGCTATGAGGCGATTGTGGAGTAATTATTTCTGCTTACCCAAGCACAAAAGCTTGTTCTCAGAGTCATCTAGACCGTTTTTGTAAAGTTTGAGGCTCAGGTAGCACCAACAGGTTTCAGCTATGAGAATAAATTTATGTATTTGGAGGATTACTGGATTACTACTTTTATTTTTCAGATCCCACTCATTTGTATAATCTTGTGGCTCAACTGTTTTTTGTTGAGAGGACATGTGTGTCTCCTTTTTTTCTACTGTACACTCCCTTCTTAACTATATCTTTGTATCCAAAGACAGCCATATTAACTACAGCGGTGGTTGTCATGTTAGTCGGTCATCACATTGGGCGACTTGTGATGTTTTGCGTAGACATTCCTGGTCCTCAGAAGATTAATCCTGACACTTACTGCTGAATTCTACCTGGCATGGCTACGACTAATTCCCGCACCACAGCTGGCTGAGCTGAACGCAGACATTCTAGACAATGTTTGTGACCACACCAGAAGTGCCACAGTGCATTTCCGAATTTCAGAAGTAATTCTCTGGTTTGAGAGAATACACAGTGGCTCTATTTTTGATGGACACCGCAACCAGCCATGTCAAGTACCACAGAGATTGAGCTGACCAGAAGTCAGACACACAAAGGGCATAAGGAATCTGGTCGATTTTCAAAATCAAACACCCTGTGATTAAACATCTGATCCTAAAAACAGACAAAAAGGAAACAAGCTAACTATGTAGCCAACTTATGTGTGGAAGAAGCGTATGAACTAAGATCAAATGTCTGAATCTGAGCAAGTCTGAGCAATCTGAGCAACAAAGTCTAACAGGCAAAACGCTTCTGAAATGCTCTGGACCAAAACAGCATTGCAGCCGTGATGTAACATGCCCGGTGGCTTCCAGGTATTAGATGATCAAATAAATTTTTCTCTAGCACCACAATGAGATCAACATTTAAGATTTCAAGTGAAATGTCTCAACAACTAAACAATGTGGTTACCAAAGTTATCATTTTAGCCATCAAACATCATCATTTTAGTGTTGTCATTGTAAGCATGTTAGCATTTAGCTAAGTCAGTCCCCTGCAGAGCTGCTGCAAATTTGTTAAAATGTTAAATAGTATTCAGAAAACAAAAGAATCATGTTGCCTTCTACCCCGACACACAGTATATTGTAGTAACACATGCCAGTACATTGAAATAAAAAATTGGTGTTGTACCATTTACCGTTGTTAATACAGGTCATGTTACAGTGCACTGTAGACCAATTATCTGTCCCCAAATATTGGCTTGTTCACGTCAAAGAAAGTAACTGATGTTGGCCTCAAAGGCTAGAGCCCAAAGACTCCTTCACTTGCATGCACAGGGATTTCTCTCTGTCTCAGACAATTGCTTGGCAGGGGCGAACACACTCACAATGCCCTCTGTTACTGTGAGTGCATGCTCTCCATAGACTGCGAACTTTTGAACCACCTCTTGACCACAGCTTGAAGGGAGCTGAGACAATGGTTAGTAAACACACTGGAGTGAATGAAGGGATTAGGTATTAAATGACAGGATGTGCTTAAAGAGGAGCAGGTGGTGGTTGAGGAAGGACCAGATTAAGCCCCATAGGAGTGGAGCATCATGCATCTCCCTGTTGCTTTTTCTCCATTTTGCTCATCTTTATGCTCTGTCTCTGTTGGTCTCGATCTTTCACACTTGTCACTGGTAGCTCATCTCTTCCTGCTCATTTCCCTCGCTTTCTATCCACCCATCTCCCTGTTCTCTATCTCTATTGTCCTCCTCTACACAACGAGAGAAGCCTGCTCTTTAACTCAGGCCGCAGACAATTGACATTCATGAGATTGGACATTCCGGTCCAGCCCCATTCATATGTACAGTAAGCAAAGGGACAAAAGCCACCTCACACACTATAGAACCCATCCCCCGTGCAAAGGGTCACAGAGGAGCTGGGTGAATCTTAGTTGTTTCATTACAGACGAAGCTACTACATTGTGGGTGTATACAATGTAAGTTCAATATGTGGCAACATAGAATCTATTAATCTCAAATATTCTGTAGTTGCTGACCTTGGTCTCCACTGTCACTGTGTCAGTGCTGAAATTTAACCTAATCTTTGTCTTATATTCCAGCTGTTATTACATTGAATAAAGTTCTAATGCCAGCAAAAGCAATTATGTCACGATTATGTCCACAAAAGTTTTAAATGTTTAAATATGAATGTGCCAATGAGTGAATCTACCTGTAATTTCATGATTTTCTGAGCACAATCTGATTTGATGTAGGTATTTGACGTACTAACTAAAGATAATCTTTCTTGCTTCACAGGACTCTGGAAAAGCATGACCCACTCTGTGTTTCCAAGGGTGCATTGTGGGTATGAGTAGAAAGCTCCTCTCATCAGGGTGGTAATGAGTTCCTGAGCTCCCACTTGTCAACATAGTAAATGCATGGCTTATATCTAAGGCCCAGCACCCTTAACAATATCTAGTGAAAAATATGTTTACCACAACGTAAAGATACACAAACAAGAAACCGTAAGATAACTACAAGATTAGCAGTGCTACTCTCAGTGTCAATAGAAAAAGGTATTACATGTTGCAACAGTACTGCTGAAATGATGCTTAAACAACTATGATAAAGGGAGAAAACACAGACAGCTTGATGGGGTATTATGTTGAGACAGACAGGGAAGGGCTGGTGCATGTTGGGCTTCGGGATTACCTCATGCACACGTAAGAAGAGAACCCCTCCTCCAACTGTGACCTAACATGAACCAAGTCAAAGTTTAATTAGCACCTGTCTGTGGCACGCCCTTTGTTATTATTACTCTCTTTTCTGCTCTCTGTTTTACGTTTGTTCGCAATGTTTTTTTCTCATTTTACAGATGTTACAGTCTCACAAAATTATTAAATCTGGATTCATTCATTCAGATTTTTTTTTGTAGATTTGGAGATCTGAATGAAAAGTGTGTTAATGAAATGAGATGCGTGTTAACAGAAGAAAAGCAGCACAGTGACCTAATGTGTAATAAGATCACTGTCCAAAGCAGCTCAGAGGCATTCACTGTATTACCTCAGTGTTAACCCATCCCAGTACTCTGAGTAGTTTGGCGTGACACTTCCACCTATTTATATCTCACTGGACGTTGGCAATGTTCTACTGCAGTCTGATTTAGAAAGTGTGTGTGACGAAAGGTGGGTGTGAGTGTGAAATGAATAAGCCTTTATTTTTATTTTGCTAGCTAAATCATGCACTTTATCGCTTGGACACATTACATTTCATACATTATCACCTTTTCTATTCAGGCCATGAATAACGCTTTTTAGAAAGTAAACCACAGCTGTATTTATGGATCTCTAGCCATGTGAAAAAGTGCTCAGGTTCATGTATTTGTCATGGTTAAAGAAACTGAGTTAAGACCCTTAACCAGCAGGTGTGGTGTCAGTTGAAGGTGTATGATCTTGATTAAATGCGACCGCGTGCCCATGTGTTCTCATGTGTTCTCATGTATGTGATATCAAAGTCAAAGCACTTCTGTGTAATGAGATCCCACACGACCTCTGTAGCCCTTCAGTACAATTGACAGCCACCCATAGGGAATATTTTATAGCCAACCCCCGCACTAAACTTTATACCCTATAAAATATTATCTCTGAATCCCATTTGCAGGTGCACCTGTACACCTGCTGCACAGGTTGCTGCTTCCAGTTCAACCTCCAGAGGTTTCATTCCCTTGCTGAATTATCTTTATCCAACATCCAATTACATTACATAGATGTTAAGGCACTGCTTCTGCAAAAACAAAACAAACAAACAACCAAAGAAAAAAACAACATCCAAACAAATTTTAGCAGCAAGGGGGCTTGCAGTGAACAGGTGGACCTACCTTCTCAACAACAGACTCAAACAATGAGTCAAAAGAAAGTAAATAACAGACATGCTGCACACAAAAAAAGACAAACCCAGAGACAGCAAGGGTACAAAAAGGTCCCTGACCTCTCTATTGTGGGGTGATGTGCCCTCAGTGATGAGCCAGCTCTACAGCTGGAAAGGTCAGCAAGCACACAAGGTCAAGCCGACATGGTCTCAACTATAGTCAACATCAAAGACAAGTCCAGCGCCAGTCATGGTCCCTCTGAGCCGGGTTGAAAACAGCAGCACTAATCCGACGACCACTCGCTCTCAGTCTTGTGAAGAGGACAGAGGTCAGTTGGATGTACAAATCCTAATAAGTTGACTCAATTGTAGCAACTTACTAACCTTAAAATGCTACCTTTGATGTTCCTTCCTTTTTCCCCTTTTAACATGTCTTGCATTTGTTGAATAGAAAAGGGAATGCTGCTGAATTAACACATGCCCTTTAGTGAGTGCTTTTACTCAAAGAATGATGCCTTTTCTGAAAGTAAATTTAACATTTCTACTCAGAGGAGAGAAAATGAATAAATGAAAGATCCCGGAGTTTCAAAAATAATGGTCTCCACAGTGATTAAATCTGCAGGGAACACAACTTCAAAGGGAAAAGTGATGAAATGCTGAAAATGTTTGTCAGTCCTATAAGCTTCTTAGTTGGGAAGGTCACGGTGGCTGCCTAATAGGAGAAAAACATTATTATGTATGGCTGCGGGAGAGAGTGCTGATGTTTGGAAGGCCAGTCACTGGACTACTTACCTTCTCAAGTGCCCTTTTGCTCACCCCATCATTGAAAGAATTTTAATGGAAAGATACCAAGGCAGATTTTGGAAATGAGATAATTTGGCAATTCAGCGCAGCTGCCCACTGTCTAATCTCCTCATGACAGCTCAGAAATGGGGAGCCTCTTATCATCTGTCATTCCTTCTAAATCCTGTGTGCCCTTTGGCATGTACACCAACTGTTCAAAAAGCTCAGGTCTCCCCTCACAAACCGGAGATTCTACTACCATCATCTTAATGTCTGTGTCTGAAATCATAGGAGCGTGACTGTGTGTGTTAGTTCTTCAGTGGAAGTGTGTTTGCTTACATTTAAATGGGTCAGGTTGATAAGTTTAGCCCTCTAATTAAACATGACTGTCTGGGTTGATTGTTGAAGGTGCAACTTATTAAACCAACAGCTGGGTAGAATCAGGAAACAAGATAAGGAGCTGTTAGTGCTATCTGCACTACATTGGTCAGCCTCTGTGGGACGTTTGTAAAGATTAAATGGAGATTCTTTTTTAGCATGTGCGATAAATAAACACCAGAAGAAGAGAGATGTTGGTAGGTGAGATGTTGCAAACATTGTTTACTCAGTGTTGAAAAGTTGGGTGCTAGTAATAACAAAGCTAGATCTAGTTCAACCAGTAATATCGTTAGCTGTCTGAAGATAAAAACACTGAAAGATACAGAAAAACTCTATGAAATCTGTCCCAATATATATTAAATAAGTTTCTTCTAATAAGATACATGTGCATTGAAATGAAACACACATGAAACAAGAAATGTAAAAAGATTGTTTTTATTTCTCCAGTACATATAATTATGACAGAAATATACATGAAATTGTCAATTGCAGTCACATGCTATGAGAAACTTTAATTATAACATAAATATCTACAAATTAAGTGTAAATGTAATAATTGTGTTATGTACGTTTATAAAATGCACCATTTTTACAGTTTCAGATCCAACCATTGTAAATTCTTAACTTTTTTTTGTTTGTTTTAACTATCAGTGCACTGATGCAGTCCAACTGTTGCTTCTCTGTGATGATTAAGGGTGCTGTGCTGAGGGACCAGGTGAGATCATTCCAAACAGTTCTGAAAGCATTTCCCACAGTTCTCTGTGTTTTCCCAACAGTTTTCATTCTGCCCAGGGGGAAATGTGCTACACCAGGGTCATGACCTTCAGGGAGGCAGGCTGGAACCGACGAATCTTCTTCTTTAGGGCTCGGGAAGCTTTGATGCGGCAGGCTGATGGCTCGGGGCGTGGGAGCTGCTGGAGGGGCAGTCCAGCGGCGGTGGGCCCCAGAGCAGCCTCAGCCCATACCAGACCTCTCTCCTCCCCCTGGCTGTCCACCTGGTCGTCCTCGTCCAGGGACAGGCTGCTGTCAGAGTCCGAGAAGGACTGATAGCTTTGGCTGGACTCGCTATCTCCAAACCGATTGGTGGTGTTATCACTCATCTCCCCCTCACTGCTCTCAGCAATGGTGGAGTGAAACAGTGAGGCGCATTCGGCCGAATATTCAGACTCACATCTGGGTGGGTAGTGGCTGGACATATGGAAGGGTGCTGGGGGATATCTGGCATTAAGATTGTGGAGAAAAGAGTTAGAGGACATGGAGGACTGGAAGGAGCGAGGAGCTATCCACTGGCCTTGCTTGGCACTCACACTACGGACCATCTGCATGCTCCCTGGTGCTTGAACATGGGGATCTTTTGACCTCTGACGTTGAGCACATGAGGCCTGGAACATCTCCACATCAGACGGCCATTTGGCAGCCCCCTGCCTCCTCTTCCTCTGCTCTACAGGCTGCTCATACTCCAGACTCTGCAGTCTGCGGCTTTTGCTGGACTTTGTAGCAGCAGGGATGGGATGTGGTTTCGGATGGACCTTGTGGGTGTATGTGAGTCCTGGGCTACAGTGGCTGGAGTCTGAGCCTGAGCCCTGTCTGCGTTCCTCTGTGTGACAGGTGGTACATTTCTGGGTCACTTTTCCTTTCCCTGATCTTCTCTGTTCCCCCTTGGTTCCACCACTGGCCTCTCTGATCCTTTCACTGGAGGAGTAGCCATGTTGCTGCCTCACAGCTCTAGGCTTCTCACTGCTTTTTCTTCTCAGTTTCACAGCTTTGGTTTTACGGTCTGCCTGTCTCACCTTGACCCTCTGAGATCCAGCAGGGAGAAATTTGGCATGGACAAACTCAGGGGAGGATCTGTGACCAGTGTGAACCTCAAAGCCTTGGCTCTCTTCTGTGCTGGAGCTGTGGGCCATCACCATTCTTTGCCTTTGGGCGTTCCACTCTTGTGGCATTGACTGTGCATTGTCCCCACATCTTTTCTCTGAATTGGTTCTTGTTACACTAGCATATTCTCCTTTGGGTTTGTCATTTGTCCTCAGGGATGCAGTGGTGACCTCATCAGAGCTGTATTCCCTCGTGGCAGCAGGATAAGAGTATCGGTATGAGGCCTCTGGGGCTCTCACTGAATCTTTATGGTTTGTGTTATCAGCTAGCTCTTGGCTGGAGTATGTCATGCAGTGTCTCTTCTGGTTGCTATCTATCGAGATGGTGTTTGTGGTCTGTGCTGGAAGAGGCTGCAGCATCGACACTTCTTCTTGTGACGCTTCAGGAAACACAGTTACAATTTCAGTGGGCTTCCTATGACAGTCACTCTGTGTCTGCATAGTTTCGGTGCAAGTTTCACTTTGGATTTTGCTCAAGCTGCGCAGGAGGAGCTTGTCAATATAACCCAGGGTTTTGGTCTCATAACCCATTTGTGCCCTCTGGAGGGTGTCAGAACCGTTCACTGGGGCTCCTTGGCCCTCTAGAAGTCTGGGTGTGGCTGGGTCGGCCCCATGGGAAAAGATTGGGCTCTGGAGAGCCACTGCGTGCAGAGGGCTGGGGTAGTGATACACTTCTGTCCCACTGCGGGACACCAAGTTGTTCTGGAATTTGGGATCCAATGTGGAGGTCTTCAAGTTTGTGCACACTTTCCTTGCATCCACAGATTTGTAGTAGCCCAGCCCTTGGGCCATCATTCTTTCAAGATCACCTGATAGGCAAGACAAAAATACTGATTAACCTTTCAAATCTCTCATCAACGGAAAAAATTATATGTTATTATGTAGCAAAATGCACGTTGAGTTGCTTAGCAACAACCGTTGCATGGTTCCCATTACTATATGAGAGATTATCTTAAATTAGAGATGAAGAAATTTGGTTACCTGTTGACACAGGTCTTGGTCGTGCCTGTTCGGTGCTAGTAGTGCTTGCTCGGATCCTGCTGCTGCCCAGGTGGAGGCCCATGGCCCGCGGCGGGTTGGGCTGGGTAGTGCTCTCATCAGCAGAGCGCCGGCGACATACATCAGCTTGTATTGGAGGGCTAATGTGAGAATTAGCAGGGCTCATGGGAAGGGGAAGGAGGCTTGTCTGGGAAGATGACAGACACTCGCTGTACACGGAGGTACAGGAGTTGGACAACGAGCAAGAGCCGCCATCACTAAGCTCATAGAAACCTGGAAACAACAACATGTAGGCACATGATTATTTTTTGTTAGTATTGCACATCATGTGATGATAGCTTGGGTGAAAGCTTGTTTACTTGCCACAATGTAAACTACTGTGGGCTTTTTGTTCATGTGTTTGCCTACACACCTGAACTTGGCCTGCTGTCACTCTCCAGCTGCTCTGTGGAGGCCTTGCTCACATCCAGCTTCAGCTCACTGATCTGTTGATCCAATTGCTGCAAGTGAGTCTTCAGACCAACATCCTGTTTCCGAAGTCGAGACTGTAAAACAGACAATGCACAATTTTTTTTAGCCAACCCCCCTAAAAATATGTGTGGTACAACCTAAAACCAATCGGTACAATCAACTTAGATTTTTTTTGTTTTTTATAGATGAGATTTTCTCAGAAAATGAGGAGGGAGTTTGAGAATGGGATGTTATGCAACTAAGCTCTCTCCACACACACACACACACACACACACATGGATACAGTCAGCCAGAAATTCTCTGTACAGGTATACGAAAAAAGGAAAATTAAGCAAAAAAAGTAAGGACGACAGTTTTCAGTGGTAGATTCTTACTAAAACGAGGTCTGTTATTCACATAAAAGATGCTCTAATGTACCGCCATCAGGAAAACAAAAGCGACTCAGCTGTGGCTGATGATTAACCCCAGCAGGACATGGGGGAGCATGGAAGAATCAGTGGTGGGTAACTCATTTCTCCCCCACAGCGAGGGCCTGGCCATTGTGTAAACTACTAGAGGAAGAGAGCTTGGGGGTTGGGGTGAAACTGTTTGCTTTGCAGTTAGGACTGGGACTTTACTGTTACAGTTGTTCTTAAAATCAGAGCTGGGGTGCATTGCCTTCAAAATGCACCATTTAAAAAGTTTGTTTGCATATGTAACATCACATTAGTTCAGCCATAGAGCTCTTGGAAAATGTTTTGGAGAATTAAGCCTTCATGTAGCTGGCAGTGTTTTTTAAAGATAGACTGTGGTTAGTCTGCTGTGGATCCAATTTGTATGAATGCAAAACAAAATATGAACAGTATGTTGTCCTGGTACCGTACAATGAATCCTTTGATGCCCAGTTCTACTAAAAGTCACGCATGGCACCTTAATCCCTCTATTTCCTATACATGCATAAAACAACAACAGCATGCATGGAAAAATCCTGTCATGGAAAACTCCACACAGCCAGTTGTCTCCAACACTCACGGGCCTCTCATGACAGAAACTATCAGTGAGTGTCACTCACAGCAAAATATCCCCTTTTACAAAGCACACACCACCAATTTTAAAAATATTTCCAGGCATTAGTGGTTAATGATTGAGGTTTACCCCCAGCAGTCTACACACGCACGATGTGCGCGCACATACGCAACTCAAAGTCCTCATGGTCCCGCAGTGAACCATGATTTATGACACCTATCTTACTTCCTACCCCCAGCTGAGAGCATGAGAGTGTGGCTGGTAATAACTGAAGACGGAATGCACATGAGCATCAGCTGACGGCAAGATTCAAACGGACGATTTTACAAGGACAATTAAAAAAAAAAAAAAAAAAAAAAGGCCTAAACGTGAGCCCAGTATTATCAATAAGAACTACAGTACATTCACAAATATTATTGTGACACAAAAATACTGCATACACATAACAGTAGGCGTAGTAACCTAGAGAGGTATTTTAATTATTTTGTTTTATGGCTTTCGATTTAATTGACTTCCTACCAGCTGTTGCTTCAGGGCTGTCAGGGTCGCCTCCAGGCGCTGTTCCTCAGCCCCCATCATCATCATCATAGGACCCTCCGGGCCTGCGTGGACAGAAGTGACCGGCTCCTCTCGGTCCACCCTCAGCGCCCAGCTCACCATGTCTCTCTGTCTGTCCTTCAGCAGATGCAGCTCCTGCAGACCGGCCAGAGCCGCCTGCAGCCTCTCCCCGACCCTGCTGCGGTCTACTCCGGCTGCAGCACTCATCATCCCCGCACAAGAACCTTTCCTGCTCAGCATGCTGGAGAGCGGCGTCCGTGCATATCCAGTAATAAAATGTGGTTGAAGAAACGTCCTCCACACAGGATAACCGCTTCGTTAGTCTGTGCCTTGCTGCTGTTGTTGCTGCTGCTGCTGTTGACCTGTTTGGTTTTGCGAACTACCTGTTAGAATAAATCTTGAGCTCAGAGGAGAGACTGAGCTCCTCCCACAGACCAAATGGCCCTCCTCTCTATTGGCTGCCCACTGGGTCCCAATGAACATCTGGTATTAATCCTCCCCATTCAAGTCCTCAGTGGGGCTGCCCAGGCATGTTGTAAGTTCATCTGCATAATGCCACATGGCACGATGAGCATATTATTATGCCACTTACACTATTCTTTTGTTGTTATTATTCTCCCTAGTGCCTACCCAGAGATGTGTGATCAACTTTGTGAAAGACTGTACGTGATTTGAGGTCACATGCCTTCTCATCGTGTCTCATCATGAGACAACCACCCACAAAAACCCCCCAAAAACTATTTTATCAGCTGAAAAGTATGTATTCAAGCAGTTCTGAGTCAGGCTCTACACACGTACATCTGCACATCTGTGTAAAACTCAGCTTTAATTCACATTTATATTGACATACATACATAAAACATAAACCCTAGATTTAAAACATTTAGTGGTGTTTTTTCTATTTTGCCTTGGGAATCCAGAGTTACAGATTGTCCTGGTATATGCATTAGAGATAGATGAATGCTGTCCCCTTGTGGTCGTAAAGAATATGACACCTTTTTGGCCTGCACATTGACCCCTGAGGTCCCTTGACCTCAGTTTAAGCCACATGCATGTGTGATGTCAGCTGCCTAGTGATGATCTTTAAATCCAAGCCTGTACAAAGAGAGGGGGCAATAGCCAACCCAAAACATTTCTTATGTGAATTTGATAACAGAACAGTATTTCATTGTGGTATTAGAACAACACCATATTCCTAGAAAGCTATTAGTCGATTTAGCTGAAGATATTACATGTAAGTAGTAAGTAGGTGATTGGGGAAGGGAATCCATTCTGGTTTTCTTGGATTTCATTTAGTTGATAACATTGACCATGAGATCCTCTTGGACTGTCTGGAAACCTCAGTACGTATTAGTGACACTGCAATCTGCTAACCTGCCTTCATGACATCTACAGGTATCCATCCATCCATCCATCCATCCATCCATCCATCCATCCACTCTCTTCCGCTTATCC
Organism: Protonibea diacanthus; assembly: GCA_028641955.1. Taxonomy (NCBI): domain Eukaryota; kingdom Metazoa; phylum Chordata; class Actinopteri; family Sciaenidae; genus Protonibea; species Protonibea diacanthus. Next base: position 17,492,434 of record CM053989.1, read on the forward strand.
GGTGTCGGGTCCGGCAGCAGGGCACTCCGGAAGCCTTTCGCCCCAGCAACACATTCCAGGTCCTCCTGGGGAATCCTGAGGCATTCCCAGGCTAGATGGGCTATATAATCCCTCCAGCGGGTTCTGTGTCTGACATCCACATCCACAGGTAGATTTCACAAAATGTCCTGCAGATAAACACAGTTACTGATCATAGATCAAGATTAAATATCAAACAGTATCAGTTTTCTGTCCCTTTCAATATCTCAACACTGCAGAAACCCCTCATCTTAGACAAACATGTTAAATAAATGCTTCAATCCTGCTTTTATCATCTCAGAAACATTTCAAAGATCAGATAATTTCTGTCTGCCAAAAATCTGGAAATTGTTATGCATGCTTTCAAAACTAGTCTGTTACATTACTGTAATTCCTTGCTTTCTGGCATCAGTAAAAATCCCTCTTTCGTCTCCAGCTCATTCAAAACTTTGCTGCCAGGAATCTGACTCTGCTGAAGAAGCATGATCATATCACACAGATCCTGGCTTCCTTATACTGGATACCTAATGCTTATAGAGTTGATCTGAAGATGATTTATTGATTACTTATAAAGCCCTGGGAGGCCTGGACCCAGGTTATTGAGCAAATCATTTAGAGCCCTATGTACTTATGTTCTTTCTTGCTCCCTGAGATCCTCAGATGCATTGTTTGTAGTTAGTCAGCGGTTAGAGATGAAGAAAAGCCTTTGTAGTTAGAGCCCCAAGACTATGGAATAACCTGCATGAGGAATTCTACCTCGTCTTTTAAATCCCTTGCCACAAAATGTCTTTTCTTCATAGATACCACTTGTTTTATTTTACTCTCTTTGAATGCGTATGTGTTCTGCTTTATTGTAAAGCACTTTTTAACCGTGTTTTGAAAGATGCCATATAAATAAAGTTGCTAGAGAACCATAAATTGGATGAAAGCACTCTCGCTATACTTGAAACAAGTGTACACTGTAGAATGTATGATAATACAAATGCAAAGTAAAATACTTTTCTGCAAAGACGTTCAGTGATATTGTGGTGGGTGCGTGAATAAAGGACTTTCACTGTGGTTTAGTTTGTTTGCACGTACTTGTTAACTCTGTGATCAGTGTCAAGAACATTAATGTCAATAGCTGTAGCAAGTTAAGAAAAGGATGACTTTTATTTATGCGTGTGCAGGGCTTAAATCTTGTAGTAAAAGAATCATTGAAACTTGTTTGTTGTAGGTCCATGTTTTCTCATTTAGTCATTAACTACACGTCCTATGAAATCATATCAGTGATCTCATTTGTTTATTATTTTATCTCTTAGCTATTTTTTCCTCACGACAATATGACTCATTGGACAAGTATTACTCTTGTTTTCTTTCCACCTGAGCTGCGGGAAACGAATGAAGCACTTGTTCTCATGGTCAATAATCTGATAACAAATAAATAAGGGAGTGATTGAGCCCTCATCACAGGCGAAGGCAACATGAGGCAGGCTACAGTCTACTCGCTTACACTGCTGATGTTCGCACTGTATCACAGGTGGGGAGATTCTTTCATGCTGATATCTGCAGCTATCTTGAAGCCAGAGTTCAAAGGAAATACCAAAATACCAGGAGGGGTGTACACCTGTGTGAGTATCCGTCTCTCTCTCTCTCTCTCTCTCTCTCTCTCTCTCTCTCTCTCTCTCTCTCTCTCTCTGTCACACACACACACACACACACACACACACACACAGATACAAAGATACAGTGATTAAAATGATTGAACTAGTTTCTGTTCAACCAACATATTGATTTAATCTTTGGCATTTTAGCACTTAATAAACATGCATCTGTACAATTTATTACTCTTGACCTAATTACACTAGAGGGCAGTGTAACATTACTTCTCAATATTGTGAGCTTACTTTTATACTTTGCTGTACTGTTACTGGCCTGTATGTACATTTGTAGATTTAATGGATGCTGAATATTTCTGAATATGAACCTGAGTGACCTGTGATGCAAAATAAAGCTTTTTCATCCACTCACCATGCAGCTGATCATGAAATTTGCAGATTTAGTTTGGTGATATGGAGCTAAATCACTTGTTTACTCATCCCTGATTGCAAAAACACATCCCAATCACTTTGATGATGCAGTTTGGTAGGCCCCTCATCAAGATGCTCATATTATATTGTGAAGCCCACTCCTCACAAGGATAGCGTCACATCCTTGTAATGCTGCTAGCATACAACACTGCATTGTGATGCCTGGATGTCCCTCTGCCCCCATCCCCTTCAAAGCACTTCCTTCAGGGTGACATCAGCTGGGGTGCTGCTCCAAAAGGTGCCCTCTTTTTTAGCTATGAAGTGTGGGCTTTGTTCTGGATTCAGCAAAGCTCTCTTAAACTCATCCACCCTGCCTTCTCCAAAAAAAAAAAAAAAAAAAAAAAAATGATTTACCTACCACTTTGCAAAGCTAAATCCAAACAGTTTCGTCTCACTGGAGGTTTCTCTTTGTGTGGCTTCTTCTTTTGTGTTCTGCATTTATCAGCAGATTTTCCATCCTCCCTCTCTTTTTTTTCCATCCACTTAAGAAATGATAAAGCAGCCAAATGTTGATAACTAAACAAAAGCACATGGGCAGGGATTCCTTTTACTGTATCCAGGATACTTCTCAAAAAACAGCTGCAGTGGAAAGAGTGTGATAAAGGGTATGTACCTGCTCAGGTAGATACAGACGGGAACAATGGAAGCTGCTACCACAAACAGGATGCGTGGGGGGTAAACATGGGGTGTTGTCATATGTGGGACTGAGCGTGTGTGTGAGTGTGAGAGGAAGAGCCAGGGAGTGAATCTGTTGTCAGCTCTGTGTACATGGAAAAAAACAAGCTTTTCACGTGTAGGCATTATGAGCTTATGACTTCAAAGGAGGAAAAATCTGATATCATACATAAGACACTCCGATGTACGCTTAAAAAGGAGCAGGATTCCTATGATGGGTGTTGCTGATTTTGAGCTATTTCCGGGGGTTTGTGTACTTTCACATATTTCTGCGTGTACGAGTTCTGTTCTCATTGCCTGTCAGGGGATTCCCATGCAGGTCCTCTGATTGAAAATCCCAGGTATTCTGTCGTCAACAAAGAGAAAGATAGGGATTTTCAGAGATCAAAGTGGCCTCTTGTGTCTGCCAGCGTAGCCTCACTCGCTCTGCCACCTCTGACCACTACTCAACTACAACTTACAACACAATTATCACACGCTAGAATGAGTGAATGGATGAAACACACACACAGAAGCCTACTTTTTGTTGTTAACATGTGGCCACTCACCAGTTGATCGCTCAGATCTCTGCTGCTGAGTTACTGAAGGAGATTATGGAATTAGATTTTATTTCCAAGTAAGTTTTACTGGCAGTAAAATGTTCTTTATCTGGAGCTTCTTAAATAGATATAGCATTTTAAAAGAAATGAATTGACCTCCAGTCAATTCATTTCCACGATTTTGGGTGTTTTGATGTTTTTTTTAATGTCCGAAGTGATTTCCACTGTAAAAAATCCCAAGTCTGTCTTTCCTACAAGACATGTCAGGGATTGTAGTAGGCTGTTCGGGAAGTGCTTGGTCTTGAAAAAGAAAGCAGAATTCTCATTTGTTGTCTTCCAACAAAATACATAGCTCCATCCAAGAAATATAACTCCTCACTGCTTTTGACACTGACTGATAGCAACTTTCCCAGGGTTTTACTAGGTATTTGAGATATGTTCTGCTTCATAACTGGTAGCGCCTACAGGAACTGTCAAACCTACTTGAGAGAAAAAGCTCAGACAGTCACTGCACAATCCACCATGTCAGTTTCCAATTCATTGTCAGTGGAGCAGCTCCAGGATTTATCTCCTGATGAAATCCCAGATTAGAGGCTTGTTTCTGTGGGTTTTAGCTTTGATTAGGAGTTGTTCATGCCAAAAAACGTTGAATGAACTGTCTAATGTTGGAATTTCTTTCAGGTTACTTTACTTAATCCAACAGGGAAATTTGATTAAATAATACAGCGGGATATTATCATTATCATTAAAGCATAAAATTGGTTCCTTCAGGTATACTAGTCAGATTCAGAGGATTTTATACTGATGTATATTTTGAGTCCCCTAAATTTAGAAAGGATTGGGTCATTTTTGAAGTTACAAAAGGGACTTATGAATATTTTATGGGTACATAAAAGCCAGTCCCCAGTGGTGGACGGGATCAGCCATATCTCCCTCTATCATCTTGTCCACCATCTACTGAACTACCTCTTCAGACTTTCAGTTGATTTGCCCTCAGAGTGCAGTACCCCTACACATGAGAGAGACCTTTATGCTGTATGCTCGCAAAATTATCTCCTCATCAAATTTTATTTGAGCTGAACAAATTTTTGTTTATTCAGCAAGTGAGGGAGACTGGCTTCCATGCTGTACTCCTGCAAATCATAAAGACATCAGTCTAAATTAACTGATTTAGGATTGCCTTACCTATGAATGCATGTGTGCTGCTTTCAGCCAAGTTCCCATGGAGAATTTAAAGCAGTAGATGGTCTATACCTCTTGTGTGACAAGCTGGAGGAGCCGTTTGGAAAATGTCTTTTTCCCCTGTGTATCCTCAAGGGGATTTGTCAAGGGGCACAGTGTACCGCGCACAATTGGTGTGAATGTCATGTGAAGTTTTTATCATATTTATATGTTTACACCTGCTTCACCCACAAGTATTTTATAGAAGTTGGAGATAACTTATGTGTGTACAGTACATGTCTGTTTGGGCTTCAGAGGGAGAAAAACAGAATTAACAAGACTCAAGGCTGAAAGACATCATTTAGCCTGGGAGGGCTACATTTCAGGCATGGATGTAAAAGTGTCAAAGTCCATACAAGAGACACTTATCATGGTGAGTCTCAAATGACCCGTATCTTTTCATAGGCAGAGAGACACATCTGAGCTGTGTAAGACTTGGACATTGTACTTAACTGACCCTGTCTGCAGAGCCCTGGAGACCCACGCTACTTCTGCTGACTAGGGGCTAAACTGAATTCCACATCTGTTAATAAAAGGAAGACCAGATTTAATTGATGAAATAGTTTCAAACTGTCGACACAATATCACAGTCTGTTGCGGTTTGGTAGCTGTCATCTCCGTCCTGTTTCTGGCCAAACTGCCAAACAGACCAAATAGTTTTGGATGGCAGAGTTTTTTATTGCAGCTCTAAAGGTGGCACTTTATTTTTGGACAGCAGAGTTGAGCAACAGTTTCAGCATGTGCACAAAGACCATACTGAAGGGTACAGGCCTTTTTTCTTTTAGTCAAAGATGTTCATTGTGCTACAGTAGTTGAGTCAGCAAATCTTTGGGTAACACAACTGTTGCCCAAAGAGATGTTTAGTGAAATTGCGCATAAAGAACAGCATTGTTTCTGGTTTTAGCCACGCTAGCTGCGTGGCTCTAGGGATGGCAATGTTGGTCATCTGAGATGTTTCAACAACTTTCGGGTGGATTGCCATTAACTTTGGTACAGATATTCATGTTGGCTAAGTGATGAATTCTGGTGATCTCTTGCATTTCCCTTAAGCAACACCATGAGGTTTACATTTCACTGAAATGTTGAAACAACCACTGCATTGACTTTCTTATTCCCCTTGGGATGAATTTCACTTGTGATCTAACTGATCCATTAACTTTTTCTCTACTACCATTATCAGGTGAAAATGGTGCATATGACCTGAAAATCAAATGACATTCCCATCTTCCACAGCTGTATGTTTTACTGCTTAGTGCTAATCAGAGAATGCCAGCATGCTAACATGCTAAACCAAGATGGTAACCACAGTAAGCATTAAACATGCTAAACATTATTATGTTAGCATTATCTGTGTTTTTTGTTTTGTGTGGTGAATAATGTAGCCTGTATATTGAATTATGACTGAATACAACATATTCACTATTTACTTGCAAATCATGTACATGTCATATTATGACCAAACCATAATTATATGTCGATAGTCAGCCATAACAAAACAGCAAAAGTGTACAAATCTAAAATAAACAGTCCCTCATTCACCCTCTTTCTCTCTCACGTACACACTGATGCACACGTAGAGAGGAAGTCTGTTGTCCAACCCAGCATCTGTGAACACCATCCAGTGAAGGGAAGCTCTGCTGTCATAGAGAACAACAGCACAATGCTAGTTGTTGTTTCCTTTGTCCCGTGTGGACTGTTTATGTACGTTTATCAAGATGGTGGCAGAGACTAGAAAAAAAACCTGGTTTGGCTGCGACAACTAAATCTCCTCTCCTCCTTTAGAAGGGCAGCTATTTTGACGGAGCATGTTTCTTCTTGTACACAGGAAAACCAGCAGACGTGGCTTTAGACATCCACTAAGCTATCACAATGCAGTTGCAACACAATCTCAGACTCAGGAGAACCAAACTCTCTTGTCTAAACTTCCCTCATGTCTGATCAGCATCTGATTCCGGCATCAAATCTTCATCAGATGATGAGTTTGTGCTGAGATATTTAACCTTGAGGTTTGAGTTCATAGGAATATAACCACAGGCTATACAGGCTCTGAAATGCTGCAGCCACTGCCTCCACACAGGTGTGCAATTTTAAGAGGCCTCTTTATTTGGAGAATCATCTGAAGTTTTTCCACCTGTGGGGAGTGTGACAGAATTGCCAGTTCGCCTAAGGGTGGCATTACGATCCATCTGTCCACACAGAACTGATATTCGTCACGTGCACACTGAACCGGCCCACTCCCCTTTCTCTTGTTCAGAAATAGAAAAAAGGTGAGGCCTCTACTTTAGCTTTCTGTTTCCACGACACAAGAGCATGAACACCGATGACAGCTCAATGTGTTGTGTGGTTTGTGACAACCACACCCAACCCCCACCCATCAACCCAAACCAAAACAATGTGCAGCTCACCACCAGACTCAGGTGATCTTGTGCCCCTCAGACAAGCAGAATGGGTGCGAGTGAATTACACTTGATAGGTTGACAAACTGAGACATATATCAGTGTAAGCCGGTTCAATCAAAATAATACACCAGAGCACATTAATTTGTACTTGAGAGGAGATCAAATATAAAACCCCAGGCTGACCCCTGAACACTTGCTCCTGAACCCTTCATCCCCTTCTTTGGTGTGCTAATCCTCCTGAAGCCCTCCATGGGAGCTCATGTGGCCCAGAGGAGATGGACCGGAGGAGGATGAGGTTGACAACAGCAACACAGCTGGCCTGTAGAGTCGTGAGCTGGGATTGGAAGCCTCCCTAGCACCCACGTTCACAGATGTGCTGGTCCCTGATGAGGAGGAAAACCCAATTGTTCTATGCCATACCCACCATGTGCTCGCCCCTTCAGAAACCACACTCCATGGTGAACATTGTGTGTTGGCCACTGATCTGATGGCTAGGAGAGGCGTACGTGAGTGTGTTTCATTAGACACAGGACCACACAAGACTGTTGTTGGGTATTTCCATAAACATTTGAAATAAAAGGCTACATCTATCAAAAGCACCAGATTAAAGTTTGATTTTGCACAAACAAAGACTTGGGGGCCGCTTTCCCAGAGCCATCATAGAGCGAAAGTCCACTGAAAAATGTACCTTTTGTTTTTGAGGTGTTTCCCCACAACCTTTGTAACTTGCATGTCATTAAAATTATGAGCAGACGTTTACAGCAGCCCACACAGGGAAGACAGGATCACTCTGGAGCATTTTCTTTTTCCAAGACTAAATTATTTTATTATATTTTCATTTCAGAAGCCAACTCACAAACATCAAATCAACAAGTTGATCTGTCATTTAAGGTACAATGAATCTGGCGAATGGGGCACGGCACAATAAGAGAAACAATTGCTATGAATATAACCCTGAGGAGGAGCAATTATCTCTCCCTCCTATCAGGGAGAGAGAGCGAGGATTAGGAGTGTTTGTAACAAGATAATGTGCAGCAAATGTTTGCAAATTCCTCTGCATCACTCACATATTTGAAGAAGGAGAGCTCTAAACTGTGCAGACTGTTAAAGTCTTGTTTCATACTGAATGATATTGTCCTTTGACCAGGACATGACACCTTATATAGAGGGAGCCAAAGGTCAAGTTGTATAGCACATGGAGCCATATATAAAATGTCAGTGGTTGTGGAGGCTGTGGGAAAGTTTTATCTGTTGGATGTCTTAAATCCTCTTCTCCTGCTTGTCCTTTCGGCTCTGTGGGTTCAGCTTGCATTATGTTTATGGAAGTTAAGAAAAAGATAAAGAAATCAAGGTCTTTCCAGTGTGGCAGGAGGACATAAGAGATGCTGGTTGATGTCATGTGCAGGGGTGTTAAGAGGTCTCTCCTACCTTTATTGGTCATATACTTCTGCCACAAAGCACTTATGTAAATCCTCCCAGTATCACATATCAGGGCAGGTATTTGAGAAGGTACAGCCAGACGACTATTTAAATCAGTGTCCCAGCTATGAATTAATTTATTGCTGTGTTTGGATGGCAAATAGATTTGATGGAGTGGCTGATAGCACAGACGTGTTTCTGGACACGGCTGGTTGGTGAGTTTCCCATCTGCCTGAGCCAAGAGCTGAGACGCGTGATTAGAAAGGGAAATTTTGGGGTGAAATAAAAAACTCCAGCCCTGACATTTTCTTGTGGTAAAAAAGTTGTGAACTACAGGGGAGAGGCAGGGGCCAAGGCCCCATAATATAGCCCTTCTCTACAAGGCCAGGTCTGACGCAGGGAGCCCGACGCTCCGCAGGCTGGGACAGAGCAGGTCTGTGTGGAGAGCCAACCATAGAAACTCTGTCACCTCTCTGTACTGTGTGGAAACCCCTGTGCACTGTCGCTAACAGCGTCCCACAACAGCCACATGTTGACTCTGTTAATTTGTGAAACATCACCTGCATTTTGTTTCACACATAAAGATGTTTACAGATCATAACTGCTCCTGGTTTAAGCAACAGTCAGCCAAAAGTCACACACACCTATGACTAATTAATGAAAGAAATAATTTTATTTGTCCTGCAAATGAACACAGTGCTGTAAAATGACAACTTCATTACTTTAAAGGTTTATGCATATTATCATAATGAGCATAATTAAAGGAATAGTTTGATATTTTGTAAAATACACTTATTTACTCTCTCACTAAGAGTAAGATCTGAAGCCAGCTGGTCTTAGCTTAGTTTATCTTAAAGGCTGGGGAAACTAGGGAAACATCTAGCCTATCTCTATCCAAAAGTACAGCAATCTTCCTAACACCTCTAAAATTAAGATGAATTAGTTAAAATCTAATCTCTAATTTATTTAATCTGCACAAAAACTGAAGACTAAAAACATCTTGTATTGATTTTACAGGAGAAGTAACTGTGCACACTTCTTTTAGTATGGATTAAGCCAACAATATCTAATGTATTAATTAGGGTGAGGTGCTAGTAAGCAGATTTTCTTACCTTTGGACAAAGCTAAGCTAATTGTTGCTGCCTGTTTAGCTATGCTAACTGTAGATTCATATGAAATGGACATCTTTTCAATGATGTACCAGGATAAAAAATAAAGCATCTAATCACACAATCTGCTGAAGCTGTGAATTCTGTAAGAAGGCTTGTGAATTAGGAAGGCTTTCGGATTATTTTTTTCTGTGTCAGAAAGTTCAAGGATTGCACAACGTCTGGTAACCAGCTGTTTGAGCAACACACGTTTTGTATTACAACTAAATATTTTTTGCTGATTTCCTAGGGTAATAGGCACTCATTAAAGTTGACATCTATCTTAAGCTGTCAAAAATCTGTGTGTTGAGATCTGTGTTGGAATTTCTGTATCTCTGCTCATCTGCCACGTTTATGTTAGATCCTGATATTACAAAATCAGGATGTTTTTTGAGGTGTAGGGGAGGGGAACAAAATAGAAGAATATTTGCTCTTGTATTTGTATGCTATATCCATCTAAATTTAGCAAGGTATGAAGTGAGGATTTGCTTAAAATCAGGATGATGTTTGAGATTGAGCTACCACTAAAAATCACATTTGTAGTTTTTAGTGAAATGTCAAAAACTATTGGATGGATTGTTGTGGAATTTGGTACAGACATTCACGTTCCCAACAGGATAAATTGCCATAACTCAACTACAATAACTACAAAACTTCAGAATTCTTGTTTATGACCAAATAGCCACAAACCTAATGACATTCCCATCAACCTCAACTGAATTTTGTGTTTAGTTAATACGCATCAGCATCTTAGCATTGTCATTGTGAGCATATTCATACTGATGTTAGCATTTAGCTCAAAGCATTTAGCGCTTACTGATGTTTAGCATTAAGCTCAGAGCACCACTATGCATAAGTAGAGCCTCATAGAGACTAACATAACTGTACTGTGCTCAGAAATAGTCAAAACACAAAAGTAATGAAGGAATTAACGTAATGTAACGTTTTAACTTACAAAAATGTTAATTGCTTGTATAACTGTAACATAAAATGTTTTTGTTGAGCTCAGCCTTCACACAGTGAAAGAAAGTGTTAGATAGAATCTGTCCCACATTCAGACAACATAGTGGAGATCCTGTGAGGTCCAGCTCACGTCAGATCCCCCTGCCAGTTAAAACCGCCATTTACTGATTAGTTCCTATCAGTTCTCTGTGTGGCCGTGATGTGCACAGTGAGAGGCCTGGGTATCTCTTTGGGTATCTGAGCTATGTAAACTCACCGCTGTGGGTCATGGCGCAACTTCTTCCCCTCTGCTCTGCACAAGAGGCGGTGGCACAGGTAAAAAAAAACCAAAAAAAAACCCAGATGACTCTCCCAGTTCTGGTCTGCAGATAGTGTCATCACCGTGATGAGACAGGGAGCCATGTCTTTATCGCGACTGTTCATCTCTCTTTCAACTGAAAGAAGATACAAGTACGGTTGGTTTGTGTAATGAAAAATATGGGTATTGATCACGTCATTATCATTGGTCTGTAACACCATTAAAAGAAACACTGATGACTGCCAGGGCCAGGAGAGTCAGGATCTTGTTACAACTCCTCAAAAGTTATTTACTTTTGCTTTGGTGTCAGTTAACATGAGCATGAACTACAGATGGGTGACACATGTTCGCTGAGAGCATGTTACATTTTCACAAAAATCAAATGATTTGCACCACAGTTTAACTCTAGTTATGTGTTTGTGTTTACAGTTTGCTAAGTTGCTAAGAGAGAGCTTGTTGACTGTGTATCACTGTTCCTGCTCCAAGTCACCAATCTGCTTCACACCCTGTGCCCTGTGGCACTGAATGGTCACATTACTCAGCTACACTGACAAACAGACAGATGTTAAAGCATTTTTTAAGTGAGTTTAATATGTGCATGGAAGAGATACGCAGAAGAGATAGAATCGAGAGGCTAGGCTTTGCCTGGAAAATTTATAGAGTCTACAAGGGTAGGTCTCAGGTTAAATGAAGAGTTAAATTTGGAATTAAATTAAATTTCTGATGAAAAAGTATTAATGATATACAAAGAAAAATATCGGGATTGGAAGCTGGGCGGGGAGACGCACATAACTAAATCACATATTAAAGGCCAATAAAAACTTAGCAAAATGAGGCATGAATGCTTTCTTGTGCCACCAAATATTAGATTATGCAAGTAATCCTTTCAGTCAGCGATGGCTTGGAATTCGAGGAGGCACCGTAGGCCAAGTCATGTCAAGCTGTCAACTCCTTTCGCCAGCTCGTCGCTACGCAGTCCCCGCTGTTTGTGATTGATGACCATGGCTTGTACATGACCTAGCCCAGTAAGGAGCCTTCCCAGCACTGACCAACACTGAACACTACAGGGTTTTACTCAGCTTACATCATGGTAAAAAGAGCTATAATGTAGCCCCATATTTCTTGAATGTTGATATTTTCTTGAGAGCAAAACAAGTACACACCTTGATATGGTGGGCTTGGACCCAGCGTACTGTCTGTAAGGTCTCATAAAACTTCCATCTTGAACCGGATGGATTAAGTGGAGAGCTTGAACTTGAGCATGGAAAAACATATTTGGGTTGATGCCTCTTTCATGGTTTTGATTTCAGCTTGTGTTTGCCAGACATTCATCAGAGTTGCAACATAACCTACATTATGATGTTTTCATAAAGATAAGCCTTCTTTCTGCTGGGTTCCATCCCAGTATGGCAACATCGCAACTCCATCCTCAAGTGCCAACTGTAAGCGTCACACCTGATTTTATTGACAACGAATGATTACATTTCATATTCTGTAATTACCACAGTCAAAATATTGTCTCAAAGCCTACGAAACTGTATGGTGCAGGGTCTAAACATAATACACACACAAGGAAGGGTTTGTGGATGAAAATCCTGCTTGCTTGCACTGCAAATGTTGGCTTTAATAATTTTGGTAAAAAATGGTGTCATGCAGCGTTTTCCTGCCTGGAATTCTTTCAGTGGATTCATTTAGAGATGACAAATTACCGGCAGAGGATAGAGCTGGAGACAGTGAGATAAGGTACTGAGAGTGTGGGAAGGGAAGACAAAGTGAGAGAGAGTGGGTAGTGCTTTTCTCTCTATCTGTGTGCAGTAGACCTTTTGTGCAGTAGGGAAAGTTTGAGCTCTGAATTATCTACATTGTTTGAAATCCCCATCCCTCTTGTGTCTTGGCAGACGAGGCACAGGCCGGGGTGTCCATGTGGGTGACTGTAAATGAAACATTCCGCGCTGAGTTCAGGACGGGGTTCCTCTTGACTCATCGTTCGTCATTGCATAAAGCTTGTGCTCTGCTAGTGAAGCAGCCCATTCTTCTGTCCATGGTGAGCCAGGCAGTAAATTCTCAGGGTCCTCATTGTTGAAAGCTCCATCACCTCCCTAGATGCCTCTGTCTCCCTAATCTACCTCTTGTGAACATCTGCAGTGATGGCCCACAGTGCACAGCGCACATCTGGAGGTGGAGCATCTGTGTTCACCTCACAGAAGACAATCTCAAGTGGATTATCTAAAGAAATAATATTGATTCAGAGCCTTCAGAGTCTCTTTGTGCTTTGCTGAAACTGAAGACACAATCAAACCAAAGGCATTTAGACAACTCTTTTTTAACATTTATTTAAATGAGGAGCTTTATAGCTGAGCATGCATTTTCTTTTTCAACAGTTTCACATTTTGTAGTATTACACATATTTAAACCTGGGAGCTTCCCAGTACAAACACTGGCTGGATGCTGTGCAGCTGTATTGTTAAAATGTGGTTTTCAGTGGTGGAGGAAAGAGTGAAAATCATTGAGAGATATACTACTCTACAGAGAATCCAGAGATGCTTCAAGATAAGTGTCTGGAGGTTGTCTTTGTGTGTGCGTTAGTCCGTCTCCTAATTTGCAGGTGTTTATGTGGCTAATTCTTCACATGCATTTTGGAGAGGAGTGAAAAGCTCTCCTCGGGGAGTGAACGGGCCCAGGTAGCCCTCACATCTGAAGAGCGTTCTAATGGGAAAGCAAACACAGTGATTACCAAGGACCCTTTACAAGGAGCAGCCTGCAGTGAGAGTGCTGCACCTGAACAAGCACGTGTGTTCATGTGTATGTGCGTGTGTGTGTGTGTGTGTGTTTGCACATCCGTGTTCATGAGTAAGGTTTCCTGTCTCTGATACTCCATAGTACTGTTTCATTTTCAAAATGTTTGTATCAGTTTTTATATTAGAGATAAATTGTAGCGCAGCACCTGCCACATCTCTCTGTTTCTTGTTAGCTGTACATTTCAGGTTTTATTCAGAGGGAGTCAGAGGGGTCTATATGTCATCCTTCATCTCTGCTTTTGTCTTGTCAAATAAAAGCCCAAATTTTAGAAGGAAAGTTGAACATGTGCAAAAGACCAGATCATAATTGTAAGTATATACACAGCAGAGTACAGACTTGTATACAGCATATATGAAGTATAGAATCTAGAAGTAAAAAAAACAAAAAGCAAAACAAAAACTGTAGTGAGCTACAAATTAATAAAGTACAAGACTGAGGAAAACATTAGTCTGATGGAGAGCCCAGCAGCTCAGCATGACAATGATAAGATGTCTTAAATATATTAAATACTGTACCAAAAAACTGTCTGCATTCACTAAATCTATGGATAGCAAGAAGTCATGCTGCCGCTCCTGTAATGCATCACAGTGACTAACATGTCTCAAACCTAAATGAATGGAATTAAGTTTTTAAATGTTTAATAAACTGTCCATTTGTGTGGATTTGTCAATATTTTAAATATATAAATGACTGTATATTTATTATTTATTTACATGGTATTTACATTAATATTTTATATTAATACTTTTATTCTCAGCATGGCAGGCTTGTGCTGTGGTGTGCCATGTCTCCTCAGGGACCACGGCTGTTGCATAGAGGGGCTTTCTTTGCAGCACACGGCCCCTCTTCACTCTGTGTTGACTTAGTAAATTACTTGGGATGTCAGGGCCCAACCACAGCTTATCCTCGGAGGGGGAGGTGGGCGGTGGGGGGGGGGTATGCAGTGTGGCGGTGAGAAAAAGAGGGGGTGTGAGAGAGAGGAAGAGAAATCATTGTAGAGGGCTAGAGCACAAAATTCAGACACTGACAGCTCCAGGTAGGAGTCAAAGTGTAGGTTTAGGAACAAAAGACACGGAACGATCGACAATACATACAGATGTTCAGTCTCACGCTTGTTCCCTAAGGATGACGTATTCACTGAATCAGATGAAAGATTTTACTTACTTTGCTACTACAAGTATGAAAACAGCAATGTCATGTTTACAATGTTGGGGGAAAAATGTTATGACCTATGTCATAATTAGGGACTAAATAATACAGAACATCCATACCAGTAATCTTGAATCCTCTCATTATATTTACGAGATGCAAACATTTCAATGTTGATGGAAAAAGGCCCCTCACATTTTTTGTATGTGTTGTAATGTGTCATTGTAAACGTGAAGATCCTCACAACAAAGGTTTGTTGTTTTTTTCCTTTTTCCTCACTTGTGCAGCCGATCCAGGTGGATGAAGGAGGCCAGACGGAGAGAGTCCTGCAGGGCACATGGCTGTATGGTATGCACGCTGGGCGCTTAGGGCTGTCTGTAGTCAGGCGAGCCGGCTGCACACCTGTGGCCCCTCTGCTTAGTTCTGTTTGCTTTGACACCTCGGATGCTGTCTCCTTCAACAACACATCTTTCATCCTCGCCATCAACCTCATCAATCCCTCGTTCGTCACCTCTCCTTCCTCCAACCCACACTTTTTTGTCTGTTCCTCCTTGACAACCCAGACACCAGCAATTTAAAAAACTCCATTCTTTTTTTAATCTTTGCTTTTTTTATTTCCTGTTAGTTTTGGCAGAGAAAAGTTTAAGAAAGAGTTTAAAATATATGCAGCCTCCAAGAAACAGTGCAGCACCTCAATCTTTGACAGTTGGTTTTCTATTTTCTCAGCTTAGTGAGCTATACTCCAAATGTGTTGAATTATGGAGTGAAACAGGCTTTTTGTTTGATTCATAATGGCCTGATTCCATCAACGCTTGCTATTCTCAGTTCCCTTACACTTCATTGGCTTCTTAGATTTTTTTTTCTTTTCCTCATTTTTTTTTCTTCAAAATCACATTTTCCCCTTCATCTGTCCACAGACCATGCTAAGCCTTTGATAGGGATGGCGCTGGTGGGGCATGGGAGCAATGGGAGTGGAGGGTGATTTTGTGGGTCGGGGTGTCAGTGGCTCCCCTAGGACCTACTCTGAAAGGATGTGACTGAATCCCCGGCCAAGTGAAGAAAAAAAAAATGTTCTCAAAGAAGCGCTTTGTGTGCAATCATCAAGCCATGATAGTACCACAATCGCCTTGTCTAATTTGTCATAACATGCTTTGCCATTTGTTGACATCCCCTGTCCACCTTTAAAGGGAGGTTTCATCACTTGGCCACACCTCTGGTGGTCTTTGAGCCTGACAGGTGGTGGTGGGCAAGAAAAAGATTTGTAAGATTTGTACCATCTTCCATCACATTTGTTGGCATTGACTTCATCTCTTATTTTTATTTTCTGTTAGCAGCACACTTACACACAAAAAAGAAAAGAAAAACATTTTTTTCAAACTTAAAAATAAAAAACATATTTTTTAAATAACTAGTTTGACGTTTTGGGATTCACTCGCCTTCTTACCAAGAATTAGATGAGTCACTGTACTCCTGGTTAACCTAGCACAAAGCCTAGAAACAAGGTGAAACACCTCGACCAACTCCAGCTACCACCAGCTCTAAGAATAAATAATTGCAGTAACACGTTATCTTAAGAAAGCTAGTTAGTTATTTCCCAAAATGTTGAATTATTTCTTTTGAATACAGGTTTGGCCTTGTAATCAGGGCAGAGCAAGTGTATATGTAGCATCTTTTGATTTAATTAAGTGGTTTACACTATACAACATAAAAAAGCATGAAGACAAAATAAAAACACAAAGTGATATAAAACTGCAATGCAGTGTGCGATATGAATGAATGAAAAGGCAACGTCAAACAGTTTTGAACCTTGATTTTAAAAGTACTGAGAGTTGGAGCAGGCCCCCAGTTTTCTGGGAGTTTGTTCCAGACATGTGGTGCATAAAAACTAAATTCTGCTTCTCCACATCTAGTTTTGGCTCTGGGGACAGTAAGCAGACCTGCCCCAGAGGATCTGAGAAGTCTGGATGGTTCATAATGGATCAGCAGTTCAGGAAAATATTTTGGCCCTAAAGCATTTAATTCTTTATAAACCAACAGCAGTATTTTAAAATGAATTATTTGACACACATGAAGCCAGTGTAAAGATCTGAGAACTGCAGTGATGTGATCCACTTTCCAGGTCCTAATGAGGAATCAGTAGAGTTTTTCTAAGACTTAAGTCCCTCCTTCGTTTTGGTATTCTGTATTAGACTAAAAGTGGTGTAACTTTACCAGCCCTGCTGTGAGTAACACTGTTTCTTCATCTAACCCCAGTCCCACTCTCAGACCTACAGCACCCATATATGAGCAGCTTCAGTAGAATGCTGGGTCTTTGCTCTGATACAGACATTCAAAACTAATGCCATTTAAGTAGCCCTCTGACACTGGACATTCACACAACCTGACTTCTAACGTTTTCAGGCGGTGGAGGGGGAAGGAGGGCAGCAACAACAGCCTCTTTCAGGGGCATTTCAGCACGGATTACAGCGGCTGACTGCTCCCCACGTTTGAACAATGTGACCACAAGGCCTTCATGATTTGTAGCTTTGCTGGATTCGGCAGATCTAATAAATCATTAAATCACCTTATTCTCCATTTGAAAAATGAGGGAGAAAGATTAGGGCAGCATGAGAACCATATGCAGAGACAGACAGGAAGATGGAGGGGGCAGAGGAGGAGCTCTGACTCATAAATATTACGTTTAGGATTCATGTGACAAGCTAGAATTTGTGTGAAATTTGCTCTCGTAGAGTTTGACTTCAGCCCAATAAAAATGCAACATTTATAAAACAGTAGGGAGGCAGTCTTTCAACAGAGGGCACCATACTTCAATTACAGATGTGGTGTTAGTGTATGCAGGATTAATGAAGGAAAGAATCATGAGATGTGTTTACCGTTGGCCTGTCGAGTCGCTTTCCTGTTGCATCCAGCATGTTTATGAGTCGTGCGAATTAGCGATCCATTAAACTACCTCTATGTTTTTCTGGTTATGTGCAGTGAGTGACTGGAGGAGAGTTATGTGATGAGTAGCTGCTTTGTCCCGGACTTGTTTAAAGCCAGAGCTCAGCAGTCAGACTCTTCCAGGGAAAGTACAAAGCCTTGCCTGGTGGTCTGCACACATGCCTGGATGATCTGCCCAAAACAGCCTGGATGGTGGGGTGGCAGAGACACACCTGCTTTGTCAACACCATCTTCCTCACTACTGTGGCCAACTGAAAATCCATCCTGTATAATTGCAAAGACTATAAGGCACCATAGATCTGAAGTAGCCTTGGTTTCAGAGAACTGAATACTTAATCTGAATACTTAAGGGAAGGAACACAACATTTTGAATGCAGGTGTGGAGATCTTTTCATTTCCTGTTGTTTGATATGTAACAGGTATAAGTGTAAAATAGTCTACAATTTCATATACAGTTCCAAATATGAAATTCATTGATTCCTAAAAGGAAATGTGGTTATTGCATCAGCAAAAACAATCTAAGAAGAAGAAGCTAAAATCAGGTTAAAAGACTCACTCACTCTTCAGCTGTCTCTATCAACGTAAAGCTTGAAAAGGCCAAGAAAAAAATCTTTAAAAAAAAATAAAGATCTAAACGGTATATCAGCAAATTAGCATAAAAACAAACAAATCTCATAGTGGTGCAGGAGGAAAATTCAGAGAATCACCAAAGTCAGTAAAATTCAACCTCTGGGTACCATGAACAAAACCTAAATAGTAATCTGTCCAATAGCTGCTGAAATAACAGACCAATGAAGCCTCAATGTATAAAATTATAGCAATTTGGAGCTATAAATCACATCACACCTTACATTACAGAGTCATACTTATTTTAAAATGTACTGCTTCAATTATTGCAAGAAAAAGTATTTTACTTCTCACCTGAGTTTTTACTTTTCTTTGTGGTGGTGGTAACCCAGAAACCAGAAGTCTGTGACGTTCCTCCCAGAACATCCATCTGGATGCCAGAATGACCCTGTTTTATCACCTTTGACCTCTCAGAGACTCGAGTCCCACCACCTGAGCGGTGTGTTGTCCCGTTGTGTTCGCCTGATGTTTGGATAGACTACCTGCTTCTCAAAACAGGGGAGACATGGCAGGGCAGGTCACCAAAGGGAGAGCAAAACAAAGAGTCAGATTTCACAGACCCTCTATCAATCAAACATCTTAGAAGCACAATCACACTCACACTACCTACAGGAATCCCGGTGGCTTCAAAGGGAAACGTGTGAGGGATTTTTCTTCGCTTCTGAACATGGGATTGTTGCAGATCAGCAGCAGTATTGTCCTTTGTTGCTACTTGACACAACCTGAGGATGTTGCTAAGACTGTGGTGCATTTACTGATGTGGAATTGACGCAACATAGATATAAAAGTGCAGAAAATTAATCCTTTGTCTTACATTTCTGCAAAGTAATACTTAACACTGCGCAGCAAGCACGGGCAAGCTCTTGTACATTCCCAAACATAAATTATAGCAGGACAAATGAATTCACCGACTGTTGTGTGTGTTACCAAATGCTGCCATGTCTGCTTTGTATACAGCATGCTGATTAAATGACTGGACTGAGATACACGGGCATTGTTCTGGTGTGAAGATTGACAGAGAGGTTTGTGTGTTAGGTTGATTCGTAACTTATTCAGTTCACAGAGGCTCAGTGTTGGTTCTCCACATTTACCAGAGCACAAATTCAGCTGACTCTTAAATCTGCTTAGGGTGGTTGAAAGCATTCTCCCTTTAATTCACGGCCTATTTGAGAAGTATGTAAACTTCCAGGGTTGTTTTGAATTGTGTAATAATCTTTCTACAGTTGCGACAGAACTGTTTTCAGGTGGTGTAATCTATCCATGCCATGGCTGAGGTTGATGGAGCAGTTTGCTTTGAAACGCTCCAGAGAGGATCTTTGGCCAAATTGTTTATTGATATACTTGTCAGTCTTGAGCTACGTATGGAAGTCTGTTTTCCTCCTCACCACCTCAGCCACCCAGTCTCTCTCACCCATCCACCCACCACCCGCCTTGCCTCGGCCGTGCACCTGTCTGTAGCAGGCAGCTGTGGGTGGGCGGGTCTTGGCTGTCAGTGGAACATTCCAGAGGAGAAGTCACCCCGTTAATCCCTTGAGTTTAGACCCAACAGCCCCCCACCTCCTTCCCTCCCTCCTTCACTACCTCAAGTACCCCTCATTGCCTCCCTCTCTGTCTCTCTCCCATCGTTGCCCCTTCCTCGCGGCTCTCCCTCTCAGCTCTGGTCAAGCTCAAATGGGATACTGCTATGTCAAAGGTAGACACTGTGAGAATGAGATTAAAGGACGAGTACCCCACACATGCACACCCACCCTCCAGCTCCCAGGACCAGAGGTTTTAATCCCCCCAAATATTCAAGAATGAAAGCAAATATTGTTATGTCCAGATCTGCAGGCTTGTTTTGGAGGGAAAGACTACATGGACACATAATACATCACTGTGACTTTCTGGTTGCCCAACATTGTGTCTGTTTCATACTTTTACACCTTATTAATGAAGCATTATACATTTCAGTATAAGTCACATGTTGAAGGCTTTACACATATTCACAAGTATGCTTCCTATTCTATCACTATTCAGTGAATGTGTGTAATTACTGGATGTTTGTAGTACTCTGTGTCTTGTCTACTGGAAATTTCACTCCTCTAATTGCCCATATCACTCTCTCAGTATTGCAGTTTTTTCTCTCCCACTGTCTATTAACTGTGATTCAAACAAGAGTCTCTTTATCACCCCGGGAAATTCTGATGTCAGGCCAGATCCTGAACTTGGCAGCCTCCCCATTCAGCTGGAACACATAAATGAGAAAAGCTGCACAATTCACCCTACGAGCACAGAAGACGACGTTCCCTTCGGTTTTCCCTTGACACTGCAGACACTCTATCTCGAGCGTAACATTTTATCTTGCTTCGTTGGCTGTTTTGGCAGGGACAACGAATGCTGTTTGTGTCCATCTCAGGCAAGGAAGGCTAATGTAACTTTGCAGCAGTCCTGACAACAACAGTACTTGGTATGACGCACTGAGGAGGAAAATATCAGCTGTAGGGGCTCATACAGACGGCTGGTTTAAGCAGAAAGCACAATACTTCGGGCTATTCCAGACGATACCATTGATCATACATTATGTGGTTTGAAAAATGGTCTAGTTGTGTTTTGTTCAAAACAATAGCTCAGCATTTTGGGAAATATACAAATTTCCAAGAGTTAAATGAAAACATCAGTACCACACTGATGTAGGATGAATATGACTGGCAGCGGGCAGTTAGTTTAACTTTGTATAAAGACTGGAAATGGTGTAATGACTACAAGTTCCTCTAAACCTCACTAAATAAATCTTTCTATCCTGTTAGTTTTAATTTAGACGCTGTGACACTTATTTCTGTGAAAGGTTCACGTACCTGTGCAGGGCTGCTGTGACTGGATTTGCTTCTTGGCAAAGATGAATGTGGAGAGCAAACATTCAAAGTTTGACACTGAAAATAGACAACTTAGTCTTAGTGATAACTGGACAGATGAATTTGCCTTTAATGTGCCGCCTTTTACCAGCCCTAATCAACTGTGACAATGACAGTTGCTATATGCAATATAGCAACTGTCATTGGTGATAGCTTTAGTGCAGAGTTTCTGCCTGGTAGCACAACAAGAAAATAAATGGTCTTCATCACATCAACAATCCTCTTTTTTTTTTCTTCTGATAAATATTATTATATACAGTATATTATATGTTTGCAAGAGTGGCCCCTGGGCAAAGCAAGCTCAGTATCCCTTTCCTTGTGTCCTTACTGGTTGCCCAGTCAAAACCATAGCCCTGCACATAACATCCTATAAAAGCACAACCTTCAGTCATTTTGGCACTTTGGTTCTGTAGGGATTAAACAAATATGATATATCATGTTAATTAGTTAACTTTAGAGGTGCTGCTAAGTGACATTTGTTACCTTTGGACAGGCTAGCTGCCTCAAGCTTCCAGTTCTTATGCTAAGCTAAGCTAACTGGCAGCTGAGTGCAAGTGTTGTCAATCTTTTTATTTAACTCAAATACAAAAACACCTAATTATTGCACCCATAACAAATGAAATTATTTTAAGGGGAGATAAAGTTTGTGAAAAGGCTCCTTGTGTGAGTGTGCCTAGTCCCATGCAACACTTAGCACCATTTGTTTTTCTTTTGCACCCTGTCCATTAAAAGTCACACCTCTTCTAGCAATTAATTTTCTTGAGTGTAATGACTGGCAGTGTCCTGCGGCGCTGGCTGGACTGCTGGGGTGTTTGGGCCACACCAGGGGAAGCTGTAAGAGAGTAAGAGAACTGGTCCCAGGGTGCAGGCTGTCCTCATGCTGTTTACCCACAGACCAGAGCCCCTCTGAGGGCCAGGGGGAAGCCACGATTGGGCCAGAGGCTATTAAAGCCCTGATGGCTTTTGACAGTAATTTCTTCATGAGTCCACAGCTCGCGGGGCCTGCCAGTGGTGAGATCGGGTGCCTCCTCTTGCCCATTAAAGCACACAAACTGTGCCCACAAATCCCGCTCAATGGTATCTCTGTACTCAGGGAGTGTGTTTGTGCATGTGTGAGTGAGAGAAGTGAGGAAGCAGGACTGAGGAACAGGAGAGGGGGAGGCCTCGCCAATCGTGAGACGGTCCTGGTAACCGGGCCAAAAGGTTTGGATGCTTTTCTTCAGCTACTCCATCAGTTCAGGCAAGACTCCAAGCCATCAGGGGAACATATTCGGAAAACCATGCCTTGACATCCAGCCAAATCGTAAAAGGTGTTTACGTGCATCTCAGCCCAGGGGAGTAGAAATCACACATGACAAGGCTTTAGCATTGTGTTGGGTGGAGACTGGGGCTTCAGCAGCATTCGAG
Organism: Protonibea diacanthus; assembly: GCA_028641955.1. Lineage (NCBI taxonomy): Eukaryota > Metazoa > Chordata > Actinopteri > Sciaenidae > Protonibea > Protonibea diacanthus. Next base: position 17,514,996 of record CM053989.1, read on the forward strand.
GGATTGGCTCGAGGTTTAGGTGAAGGTTGATGAGTTTGTTGGATGAGGAGAGCAGCAGTAAGGTGTAGGTTCTGTGGTGCTACACCTGTAACCAGCACAGCCACATTAACAGATTACATGGCTGGTTGGGAAAAGCAAATGTTGTTCTGGGCATGGTGCTAACATCACCTTCAGGGAGATTTAAGCCAGAAACATGGGTGGAAATTAGAGATGTTGCAAAAAGATTGAGCTTAATCGCAAGTTTATAATTAGAAGACTGTGTTTTCGCAAGAAATTAATTAACACCAAATTAATTTAGATGCACAGAAAAGCTTGGTGTGCTTATGAGCTAAGTTTTTCTGGGGGGTAAAACGTGGAGGTCCCGGATGCACAGGACTTGTTGCTTCAGATTTAACTTTTCCTTTGCTGTGAATGGAGAAAGTGCTTAAGAAGGCCATAGGTTATCCGTCTCTAATCCACCATTTTAGAGCAGTCATAATCTCTCCTCTGTGTCCAGACCACTGGGCTGGATTATATCGCAGAAAGGAGACCGATGTGTTAATCATAAATTAGAGGCTAAGCCTGAGTGAGCAGGTCAGTTTGAGGTCAGTCGCTAAGCCCTATAGGGGACTTTCTGTGTGAAAAGCCACAGTTTACCACTTAGTAGCCCCAACATAATCAGGTAGGAACAATGTACAGTAGTGTAATGTGTCAAGGCTGCCCTGAGCTGAATGTTGTTCTTTAAGAAAGAATCCATTCAAACCTCACTGACTGTTCAAGTGTACATTTACTGTATAGATGTAAGTATACCTTATGCAAATACACATGTTCACACACACGCACTGGCTCATATAACGCCCTTTTAATGGGCACTCGTACTACACACAGCCGAGATTGGTCCATTTATCTGTCTTCAGTCTATGTGGGAAATCTGTGACGAGAACAGAAATAAGTACCATCCGTTTTTCCAATTCTAAAATGTTGCCTCAGGGGAATTGGCAAGCTGTCTGAAACTGGGATGACACACGACTTTTGCTATGTATGACTAACACTTGGCTCCTAAAGACTGTGTCAACAAGGTGTTTTATTAAAGACATAGCAGGAAAACACAAAAAGGAAAAGACATTACAAGGATTTATACATGGAGAAGGAAAACATATAGAAGACTAATTGGATTAGAGACAAACAAAGGAATTTGCTGACCCAATTAACCTCCTTTGACTCATTAAGGCCTGCAGAACCACAGAGGACAGAATGTATAAAAGAGTTCTTTATTTCTAATAAACATGAATACATGTGAACATGTAGGACGTTTTTATGATCTATGTTTAAAACATTCTTGCAAACTGCTGTACAAAAAAACCAAAGAAGAGATGTTATAGGTCAGTACATGAGAGATGGCATGGTCTAAGTTATTGGAGCCGTGTGGCAAACCATCCAGATATACACTTTAACATCATCAACGTGAGAGGAAAAGTACACTGGGCGAGAAGGGGCACAAAATGCAACATCAAACATGAAATCTTGTACAACTCTGAAAAGTATACTTTTTAGACACACAAAGACACACATACATTGTATGTGTTAAATAATTTTTGTTTGTCAGGACATAAAAAGCTAACTACATCATTCACAGATTCAGCAGTCTGTTTAAATACCTTATTTCTACAAAGTGAATTTACATTTTTTTTCTTTAAAGTACAAAGTGCAAATACTATGGTTTCCATTATTGCCGATTGGTGAGGGCAGATTCTCCATGCGGGAGGGGAAATCTCAGCTGCTGGCTTAGCCTTGCTTCTTCGAGGGATTCTGAGGAGAGAAAATTGAAGTTTTGTCAGTTTGACACATCGCCTCGTTTCTCTGTACTTAGTCTGACAGCTTTTTCTAGTGACTGTCAGCTCCTGTCTCAATCAACACTAAAGAAATCACAGCCAGACTCTAGATGTGCCACCAATGTCTCTTTCCCAGACATTTTATCCAGTAATATGGGAGCAGGCGATTACTTACTAGTTTACTGGAAGATAAGCCTTCTCCTGGTTTGGCCCCTGTGAGACAAAATGTGACATAAATCTTAAGAACTATGAGGAATACTGCAAGTCAGCTGAAGGATCAAATTCTTGTTTGCACATAAGCACAGTCCCCTTAGTGTTGCTATACAAGCTGTCAAATCCAAACACTGTATGCAAGACACAATGACACTGGTGACAGTTTTACAGAGTATTTTTGAGACAATGGGTACTTGATTTCAAACATGTGTTAACAAGAGTAGGCTTCTTGTTTCCAGCTGGCGACCGTCAATTTTGCCATCTGAAGTGACATTTTATGGAAATGTGAGTTATTGGATTTTCTACCACAGCATCATGTGCTAAACTATGATTGGACAATTGCTGTTTAGAGTTGTTAAAAATCACATGGCACAAATCATGTCACCACCTCCGAACTGCTGTGATTATTACATATTAACCATCAATAAGCAAGTTTGAAGGCTGATGTTGATCAGGAGAATACATTTAGACATCAGGTTGTGTTGTGCAGCTCACCCTCTTCCTTGGTCACCCCGAGGCAACCCATCAACTCCTGAAGAGACAGCGCCTTGTCATTGCTGATGTCACAGTACTCCACAAACTTCTTCACACACTTCTTTGGCTTGGATTTCTTGCGCAGGAAGCGTTTGAAAGGCTTGATCTCTTTCTTTCCAATGTCCCCACTGGAGTTTTTGTCCAGTTGACTGAAATACCAGTGCACCACCCTCTCCTCCAGGGTGTGGTTGGGGTCGGGCTCAGCCATCCTAAATGAGAGGAAATCAGTTCATCAAATATCAACCCTCTATCGCTATATCAGGCAGAATAGTTTTATGCTCTTTTGTTCATTAATAATCCCAACATGTATACATCCATTTCCAAATGTCATACCTTCCGGCAGATGCTGGATCTGTGACGGCGTGCACCATGTCTGTCGACAGTGCATCAAGAACACTTGTCAGGAACTCTGTTTTCTTTGCCCCAGGACAACCTGGAAAATAAACCACGGATACCTGAATGAGTGTGTACGAGCATTCATATTCTGTTCATATGGAAGTAACTGTACATATATGTCAGCAAACACAGAAGAATTAACTGCCATCATAGGTGGCCTAATAAATGTTTGGGGAGGAACATCATGTAACAGGCAGTGTGCTTTTAACATACAGTAAAGACGACAGAAGAGAAAATATACTCAAACAAGACACTCATGGTTGTCTTTTACTCCCTCTCATAAAGTGTCAGACCTCCCCTCATCTTGAGGAGGAAGAGGGTACCTGCCAATCATCCTGGAGGCCCCTGAGTGGTTTTGACAGCCGGAGCACGGAAGATGTTAAAGAATATTGTATTTATGGACAAGAGTCTACATACAGCACCTGACACTCACCTGAGACATCGAGGGGACCAAATACAGTCACAGACTGACACAGACACATTGTTAGTTTGTCTGAGGGCTGTCTGATTCAAAGATATACATCTTAACACCTGGATCTTCAGTGTGTCGTAGGATTACTATTTGAAATATCATGCGGAGAAGAGACTGATATAATTAGTCCATAATTCTATAAGGTAAGCGTTATTATGTGCAGAATGACAGGAAAAAAATAGAAATGAGGGACAACTGGGATGGAATGACCTTAATGATAGTAATTGTCTGTTAGGCCATATAGTTTTAAGAGTGAGGAGGCAAAGGTTGTTCTGTAAGAGCTGAAGGCTACGGAGGCCTGAGAGATTCCTGGATTCCTCTCCTGGCTCTCCCCTGCTTTCTCACAGTCCAGCTTCCCTCTGCTATTCTGCCTGTGGAGAAGAAGAAATTCTCCACCGTTTGCTACTCTTTTTATGGCCCAGGCCTGCGGGGCCAGATTCTCCTGTGCTGGAGATAATAGCATGCTTTGCTCCTCTCTAACAGGTGGCGACCAGCATTGGCATAAACACCCAGCCTCCAATCTACCTTTCCCCGAGTAGCGCAGGGATTTAGCAGTCTGCACCGAAACATTCACATGTCCTAACTGTTCCACGGCCTCCTTTACATGCTGAACAGACTTGCACTTAAGTTTTAGTAGGCCCTCCTTGGATCTAGCCCAGTAAAATATCTGACCCACCTGTTAATGGCCAAACTGGTGCCTTGTGGAGCGTCTTGTGGTAAATTAGTCTAGACAGTCACACAATTTCAACCACAGAAGGCAAAGTGTTTTTATCTGGCTTCTTACTGAAGAGAGATTTGTGGGATGCAATTGGACTTGTTTGAGGCTCAGTGTTTTTCATGGAGAGCACACGTCCTCTCTGTAATGCTGCAGGAATCTGAGCGTGTCTGCAGTTCATTCAAATGGGACGCCATCAGGTGAGGCTCCAGTCCCTTCCTCTTGGCAGCAGAGGTTTTTTCTTGTGGGGGCAGGACAGATCAGCTTCTGTCTGTCTGGACAACGTTTAGCCGAGCGACAGGACACAAATGTTCCTGCTGTCATTTAAGGGAAATTGAGTCTGGACATTTTCCGTTCAGTTCAAGGCTGCAGCAGTAAACGACCGCTGTCTTATTCCATAATGATTATACTTATGTAATACCCAAGTCTGACAGTTGCAGGATGGAATCAAGTTGAGAAAGCCTCAAATGATTAAATTTTTTTCATGTTGAAAAGCTGAGAGCTGCAGCACTATTCATTTACCTCCATATATCTACTACTGGTAAAAAGTTGGCCAGTAAGTGCATGTTTGCATGTGTGTGCCCGTGTGTTACTGTCAATAAGAAGCAGTGTTTTTCTATGGAGCCACATGGGGCAGAGTCCTGTCAGCACTCACAGCCGCAGCTCCCAGTGGCTGCCCCAATGCTATCCCATGATCCCGCTCTGGGGAGAAAGCTAGCCAAATACTCCACTTTCCTCTCCTGCCCCTTTCAGGGCAAAGTTCTCCTTTTTCGCATCTCGCCCCATAAACCTCTCAACACCAGCGCTTCAACAGCAAATGGGCTGCAGCAAAGTGAAGGCAACATTTATAATTATCCCTCGTTCATACAGTAATGGGGTTTACAGCCGTTGACGCAATTGCTCATAAAGAAAACAAGATGCTGTGTTTTTTGACTGTGTCCTAGTGTAATTTATAATTGCAGACCTGGCTGATACGGTGCAGGGGTTTTTTTTTGACAGGTTTAAAATGAAGTCTGTGTAGTCATGTGAGCGTCTGCGTTAGGTGATTGCATGGCTGAATAAGTATATTGTTTTTTGTCCCACCGCTATGTGTTTAGGAGGTGTTTGGTTGGGCTTGAGGTCGTTCTCATGGGATATTTGTGGCTGTTTTCCACCCCATCACCATCTCACACTTTCTGTTGACAGATACACACTGTAATTAATCCTGCTCGATATCTTAGCAATAATAAATACCACCAGTGCCACTGAAAGGCAAAGATGAGTAACATTTGCTGGTCTAAGGAGCATTCATCTGTGACTGTCTATCCTCACTATTTTATACACACTGTACAAGTGTGCCGGAGTAGAGACAGAGTGCTGCTCTGCTGCTAAATGCAGCACCTGCAAGCAAAGAGCACAGCTCTGGCCCGGCACACTCTTACATAAACAGTTATGGATGGGATGAGAACAGTGGCAGCTCTGTTCATATGCTGGATTATTAACGTGTTTACCAAACCACCAAAAAAACCTAGCTAATTTGCCAAGCACCCTTCGGTGATTTAGTTATGTGCAGCACCTGAAAGCTATAACACTACTTTGCCTATCATTCGTTTTATGAAGAGTCATGAAATTACTTGAGACTAGATTTATCATCTAGTATTTATAAATGGCATGAAATCAAAGGTGAATTCACTCCAGCCACTGTATTGTAAAGCTGTGTCAATAAGATAAGAAGAATGGGTGAAAGTTACAACTGGAAACAGTCAAACAAAATCAAGTTTGGGAAACAATTTAAACCGTCACTTTCATTTTGACACCAAGATGGATGCTTCACCTTGCTTTACCTGCTCAAAACTGGTTAAATGTTTCATTACTTGTGAGTTACTTAGTAAAGCTGTGCAGATGGTGACCATGCCCCAGAACAATTAGATCAGTAGGTGGAATGAAGATTTCCTTTAAAGAAAAGCATGTTTGTACCATAAAGTACATAAAGTAACACATTTTAAATAATTTTGTGCTACTCTGATTACCCACTTTGTACCCTGTACCCCTATTCTTGTGCTATCTATGTACCTTTGGACCCGGGAGTGCGATTTTTTTTTTTTTTTTCCCTCCGCCTCAATCAATTTTTAGTTAAATCATCACAAACACATCCTCCAGAGTAAACCATTAAAAAAAGTGTAAATGCCCTCAAAAATGACAAATAAGCATTAGCATTTTCATCTGACACTCCATATTGGCAGGACAGCATACCTTGACAGTTGTTTTGATCTGATACCACTATGGTTACATTTTAGTTAGACTCATGGTTAGGGTTAGGGTTAAAATGTGTTTTTTGTTAAAATAAATACTTGGTTATGGTCAGGTTAGGTGGTTATTGTTAAGAGAATCCAACCTGACTGTTGGTTGGACATGGGAAGCGACCAGCAGTGTGTTGTGCCAAAGACGGATGTTGTGTTGACCCATCCAACCACTTCGACCACTTGCTTTGTCAGTTGAGCGTAAACATATGCTGTTTTTTGGGCATTTACTGAAACAACTGATCATTCTTGGAGGGTCTCCAGCAAAAGCAGCCTGTTTTATTTGATCAAGCACTTTTTTGCTGAACTGTTTCTCAAAATGTGCCTCAGAATAATGTCACACATCTTCACATTTAGTCTTCAGTTCTATCCATTGGCAAATACAACTCAACTATATAAAATTCTGCAGTTTTGAACTGTCAAACCCTTATTAGCAAAGATCCACCTAAAAGAGCAAACACAGTCCCACCTGTAGCTAAGCCCAACACCCCCAAGCTCCTCTCCCGCCCTCAATTTACTTATCTATACTGTTATCAGTCCTTCTATCACAACCTGTCTCTGGCATCCTATTATCCATTATCTGTACCCTCCTTCCTGCTGTTTCTCCTCTGTGCTATCATCACACTATCCTCCATCTCCCATGTCAGTTAAAGATTAATTCTAACCCCGATCCGTCTCTGTCTCCTTGCTTATTGACCAGTGAGGAGCAGTATCTGGCAATCCTCAACTCTTTATCAAGTATTTCCTTGACCAACAGTGCTAATGATGTCAACAAACACACACACACACACACACCCTCTGTTATCACAACCTTGGAAGCATGGCAGCAGTTGGGGGCCGACTGCTGAAGAACTTCACCATGTGGTCTAAACAGAGAGGAAAAACAGAGACTGAGTCCAGTCTTCAGAGACATACCTTGGAGATGTCTGCTTCTATAATGGTCCTTAGGTTTAGTTGGGTGGGCCCTGGCATTGCCATCGCACTTTGGCTGCTCATACCTGGGACAGAAAATACACCATGTGAGAAAATGCCAATTCATTCAAAGTTAAATGCGTAAAAGGGGTTGTTTATAACAGTAAAACTATCCTCGTTGTAAAATCAGAGAGAAATCCCATGTTTTCCAATTACCCCCGTACAGTTAAATCTCAGGGATTCAAATAATTGTTTTGTGGCAAACCAGAGGCTGTGAAACACTTCCAAAAAGAGGGGAGGGATTTAGGGCTGGTATGGGGACAGAAAGGGGAAGGGAGGGGGGAGAAAGAGAGAGATAGAGGGAAAGAAGCAGACAGGCAGACAGGGAGCGTGGGACACAAGGAAGCTTTCACGGCCTCCCTTGGAGAGCCGGCGGAGTCCCGATTGCTGCTGTGCAACTGGGCCAAAAGCTGGCCTGGGACAAGGAGAGAGAAGGGGGGAAATCCACGCTTCCATATGTGTGCTAATGTGCTGTCTGGCACTCTGCCTGAAGCCTTGTTAATCTGATACCCAGCCTCGCTTCTCAATAAGAGTGCACTAGTGCCCCATTCTGCCAGCCTGACTGACCTCTGACCTGCCGCTCACCAGACCACTGAGTCACTCTGTCTCATCTGCAATGGAGATGTCTGTCTGCCTGCTTATTTCAGACTTCTGTGCAGTCTCAAATACAGAAGCTTCTTTTTGTTGTCTGAAAGTTGCTTTATTACTAACAATTAAATGGAGACGTTTCTATAAAGTTTGCATGGTTTCAGGAGTTGTTCATGGATATTTTAGTGCAGACGATGCAAGGCCATCCAGTTGGACAGTCTGTCTACCAACTGGCCATTCTACCCTGTTTTTTATAACAACTGCCAGGTTTGATTACCACAAAGAATTGAGCAATAAGAATCTTTGTAAATTATGGTGAAAGTCCCATATATGCTCCATAATGACCATATAACACTTTTGTATAGGTTCAGTCTCTCCCACCTGGTGGAGGTCCCAGGTATGGGCCGTCCGGTGTCCACCAGTACACACCAGCAGTAGCCGGTGGAGGGGTGGCATTGGACCGGCTTGTACAGTCCTCCTTGGGCACAATCTGGTACAAATACAGCATCGTTCTTGTGTTGCCTCGCTTCTTCCTGAGCAGATTGCTGTTCCTGGTCACATGAAGAGGCTGGAAAGAGGGGTCAAAAGTCATATAGAAATCAGCAGAGACATTAGTGGATTGGTCACACAAACAAACACGCATACACGCCCGCAAAAACAGCATTCACTTAGGTGGTCTAGAATGTGTAACTTGGCAAACACACACACTCTGCATAAAGAAGAGGGTTTGTTTCAAGTTCAGAATAAAAGTCACTCTTGAGATCTGGTTAACACATTTTAGATTTACACAACATACTGTATGTTTAAATTAATTTCTACTTTAAATGCACACACTGTTGTCGCATTACACTAAAAAAAAAAAAAAACTTCTGAAAAGGAAGGTTGAATTGCGGGAGAAGACAAAGGGGTGGAGGACGAGTGCTTTGAGACAGTGTGTGTAGACTGCTATATCAGCCCCCCGTGGCACTGTTTACGGATATTAACGGGCTAATGACTAAGTACAGCTCCCTATGCCCCAAGTTAAGTAAATATTTGGACACTCAACTGCCCTCGTTGGATGTGTGTGACAGAGAGAGAAACAGACAAGACAAAAGCAGAAACAGTGGTCAGTCGGGCCTTCGCCTTCGCACACCCACATGCACACACACACACACATTGCTGCAGGGTACTGTAAAATACCAGGGATCTATATGTTTACATGTTCAAAATTCCCAGGGGGAAAATGCAATGCCTTATGATCCTTTCTTTTATCCATACATACAGAGACTAGAGCGGCCTCGATGGGAGAAAGATGGGGTTTTGCAGAGCCTCAGCAGGATCTAATCAGACGTTTTTTTCTGTGCAGCAGCCTCCTTCTTTGCCGTTTAGCTCTCCAACAGAGATTTGAGCACTAAACTCAAGGATGAAAGTAGAGCTCTTCTGGCCATGAAGGCTTTCATCACCGATCTCTCCCTCTCTTCGTTGCTCGCCTCAAGGCTCGGAAGCTACTGCGGGATTATGGATATCCCTTTTCTTTGTTTATTTTCATTAGAGATCTTTACCCACACAAAAGAGACCAAATGAAATGCCTCCCCGCTTTCTCAACCGACTCTATTCGCTCCAGTTCCTCCGTATGCGCTCTCTTTGTTGGGGCGGGTGTTTTTTTTTTCACCCCAATACCCCAAAGAGCACATGGTAATCAAAACCATCAATGCTGCATTTCTCAGGCTTTTTTTATTGGTTGTAAATTATGATAATGGAATTCACACACAAACGCACACAGGGTTCTCATCTCTGCACTGGCCTCAAAATAGTATTGTTTTATGCATAAAGCAACATATTTCCCCAAAGAGCAAAGACGCAACTGATCGGTACAATAAGATAAACATGCGTGTGTGTAAAGGGGGGGCTGAGCGGACCAGCTTGAAGAATAGGAGATCCTGTGTTTGTGCCATGTGCTGATAATTACAGATATGCTGCAGTGCAAAGAACCACAGAGAAGCAGATCCTCAAAGCCTGACGCACTCCAACACCAAGATGTATTGGTTTCACAACCCACCATCTGTCCTTAAAAGACAGGAACAGCCTCAAACCATGATTGCTCACACAAGTAGGAAAAACACAGAGCGTGCTTTCAGTTGAGGTTTGCAAACACCCGATCGCTGTCATTAAAGAAAAAGTGGTCTTAGAAACTCACATGGTGCTCTGGTTCTATTGTTCTGTCGGCTGCGAACCTGCTCTGTCCACAGAGTAGGGTACTGGGAAATGATGTCTGAAAGAAATCACCAAGACAGCTTTATTAGCTTCAACCGAAAACACACTCATATATCATGTGAGCCAAACCTGGTGGTTCCAAAAATCACAGACTGTAAAATGCACATCAAGGTTATCGTATCTCAAACTGCTGGAATGGAGGTGGAAAGTAAATTACATTTGACAGCTGTGACCAGAAATATAGCAGCAAAAAGAGAGGTAAGTAAACTATGACCTAGTCGCCTGCTGTCTTATCAAATAATCACATTAACATGAAATCATAAAACACTACTTTGAAAATATAAAGGGCTGATGAAAGTGCTGAAATGTAATTGTGCAAAATGTGGTTGTCTGCTTTCCGTTCACGGTGATGGATTATTTTTATTGAACTAGAAATGGAGGAAATTGTTTTCTCTCTCCCAGTTTAAAGGAAGTGAACAAAACAATATAATACTGCAAAATAATACTCCAGTGAAAATATTGCATTCAAAATTCAGAGCTCAGTAAAACATGTTTGAAATATCAAAAGTAAAAATACTTATTTTGCAGATTTACCCCTTTCAGCATCTCATATTACTATAACATATTTGATTATTCTTGTTGGTGCAATAACATTTACATTTTAATGTTGCAGCTGTTTAAACTGGAACTACTTTATATGATGTTGGACATATTTATCATACAAATAAATCACAGTTTATCATATTTTAATGGTGTGTTTAATATGAAACATGGTTTTACAGAACCAGTAACTCAGATTAAACACTCGGGTGCTTTGTTGCTATACTTACTTGATCTGGTATGACCAGCAGCTTTTGGTAGCTATCTAATGGTCATTAGTGTATGCTACATATCTCTCATTTACTCATTACATGAATATTTTAACATTTACTGATATCCTGTTATGGTAACCTGTGGCTACAGAGGCTGCTGTTCAACAAAAAATGCATCAACATCAAATGCAAGAGGGAAAAAAGAGCAAAAACACAATCCAGCTTTCCTTTAAATCTTGTACTTCTTATCAATTAAAAAAATGTTTTACTATCACATTCCCCAGGGATCTTATTTAAGCATGATAATGTTAATGCCTCGTGTACTCCTCTTCCCTTTTAAGGATATTTTGAAGCTACGCTTTTAATTCAGTCAGTGGTGTCTCAGTAAACAGAGACGCAGTATTAACCATTTTTACTCACGGTCTGACAGATAAAAGCTCACCTTCGTCATCAGTAGCAGGCTGTGAATCCACCACTAGGCCAGTCTCATCTGCATTTAGAATGGAGAATATTTGCAAGGAGACTACAATTACGAGAGTAAGCTAGATTAGAGAACAATTAACTATGTGAGATTTGCACGTTGCCCGGCCAAGAAGTATAGAGGAAGAAGAAGAGGTGAGGAAAACGAGAAAGAGAGAGAGGGGTGTGTGTTTGTGTGTTGAAAACAGAAAGAAGTGACAGCAGGAGAAAAAAGAAGGAAAATCAGAAGTATAGTGGTCATATATTCCCATGGCTTCACTTCATGTAACAAGGGAGATCATTATGCTATGGAGGACAGATTGAGGTCAGTTAAAATGAATGAGGAGAGGATGAGGACCAGTTGTCCTTGATGTTCTTCTCCATCCTCCCATTGCCTGCGTTTGAGTTATGAGAGCTGTGTGAAGGTGGGAGAGACACAAGACGTGAACAAAGCAGTAGCTAAGTCTGAGACAGACCAGTTAACAGTGGGAGAATCCAGCTCAGTGTTTGCTAGGTCTCTGTTTGTTTGTTTGATTTGTGGTAGGAGGGAGACCGGGATGGAGGGTTTTGAACCGCTTAGAGTGAAACCACGGCCGTAGGTGTGGTTAACCTCACTGTGGGTCACTTATGCTGCTCAAAGTAAAGCTCTGTTAATGCATGAGTCAGGGCATCTCTAATGGGCGTCTCCACAAACAGGGATTAAGCTTCAACTTATTTTCTTTAACAATGAATTCTCCATTGCAAAATCAGGATTTTACATTTAATGCGAGTTTGTTTTGCCAGCCATTCATCTTCTTGAGCACGCTTGGTGGATAAAAATACATACAGTCAGTGTGACTGACTGAGGCAGACATATTATTACCCTTCTCACTTAACGGATGGAAATGCCATTTCAAAAAGTGTATTTATGATTTGGATTTACGATAAACCACTAATGACCCATCTTTACTTTGCGGCCTTTTACATGACTGTAACACCTCTTTTAGCATCTGCCAGGAAACCCCCGCGCTATTTGTGGTCATACGGCATTAGTTTAACTGCTGTTTGTCATTCGTCAGCTGCATATGATTCCAGCATGTGAATGAATTTGTCAAGTCAAGCACCAGAAATGGTAAAGCATTTGGTGTTTAACATTACGATTGTGATAATAAAAGTGCAGCAAATGGCTGATGTGGAATGCTAAGGCGCTGATGGGCTTCTGCTGAATCAAAATATTGATGCAATCACTGCTATTTTCAGTGCTGGCACACCACAAATCTACAGTTTATTCTGCTTTTCACCACCCTGTTTATCCAACCAGTTCAGATTGAACCACAGCCCCTCCTCTTCCCCCATCCCCTCCACCTCCTTTTCTCTCTCCCACCATCCCTCCTCCTCTTTCAAATTTTGCATTCCCACTTGATCTATGTGTAATGAGTTGGCTGGGCTCAGACAGACACTATACGGAAGACTGTTTACAGAGAGAGAGAGAGGCGCAGACATAAATGTCACGCTGACAGGAATAACCCATGTGACAAACACAAGTGGATGAAAACACACATTCTCTTACCCATACACTTGCATACACATCCATGCATGCAAACACACACAGTCACATACAGAATCCCAAATTACACTTTTTCTTTGTGAGCCTTCAAATCACATCAGTTAAACAAACCGTCTCTTACAAGATGAGAGTAAGATATACAGTATCTGGAGCTGGAGGGAAACTTAGTGGTTCTATATCTGGAAGAGGGTAGATGTTGATGAGAGACAGAGTGAAAGTATAGAGGAGGATAAAGAGTGAACATTTCCTTGTATCTTATGACACTGTTGCTGAAAAAGAATCAAGAGCAAGCGAGAGAAGTTAGAGAAGATAAGTCAGTTTTCCTCCACACTGGCTGCTCCCTGGCCGTTTGGCTGCCTGGTAAAGACAACAGGCGGTTATTTGTGCTGTAGCTGGTGGTGGTGAGCATTAAAGCTCTCTCCTTAGACTCGTTACTCAGTAACAGTCTGCTTTTATATCAGCCTTCGGGCTGCTCACACTCTCTTAAATTGACAAAATATTAGAAAGGCAAGCCTTAACAGGCGACCCACCCTGCACATCTCCCGACACAGATGCAGGCAAACAGAGAGAGATACAAATGAATACATGCACACATGTACATGCATGCTGAGATAAGTACACACATGCACGTGGACAAACACACACATATAAAGGAGTCGTTTTTTCTTAAATTACAGTCTCACCTGCTTTACCTGGCTCTCTTGTAGTGGCTCTCTCTTGTTTTGAACCTGAAAAGCAACAGGTTCCAATTAATTAAAAACCCACCACCACACACCTTTTTCATGTTATCCTCAATGATGAAAAAATCTTTGGCAGACTCTTTAGTGGCACAGGAACGAACAACCACCACACTTAATGAGGAAAGAACCACAGTGGAAAACTTTTTATTTTTGTAAACGTTATTAATTCGTTTGAAGTGGCTTAGATCACTTGCACAATACATGTTGATAGAGCTATGATTAAAGTACAGCTGGCAGTTACAATGCTACTACTGCTGCTACTACTGGAGCTTTCTCACTATTCAGACAGCAGTAACTTCCGAAGCAGCTACACAGAGACGCACAGGGAGGACATGTGGCATTGGTTATTTGATTGTTTGGCAGACGCCATACTCCTAGAACACTTACATTCCTTACAGTTTAACTTTGTTGCTCAACTCTGCAGCAGGGATTTTCTACGAGGCTTATTTACACCGCAGCCCTATGCCTTGAGCAACGCTCAGTCCACGGGTGGCTTTCAGACCCTGTGGCCGTCAGTCCAGTCACTGACCACTTTCCCACAGGACTGAGGATTACACCCCCCACAAACACAGCATGTCATGCTTTGCTGTGTTGAATTCGATTTATTATCATTGCTTCACAAAATTACAGAAACCACATTCCTGTAAAAATCAGCCATTTCAAATGTCCTACATCTGGGTTTTTACAAAAAGAGATGCCTGTACTAGTCAACTGCAAAGGCAGTATGCATGACTGTATACATTATTGAAAGCTGCTCACTATAAGATGTAGTTATGGGGTTTTACCGACCTTGACATCGAGGTTTTTTATTGGCCACTGCTGAGCCACTGATGGGTCGACCATTGGGGGTGACACACCAACAGTATCCAGTGTAGCTGTGGCATTGAACCTGTAATCAAAACAGCATGTTAACCCAAAGTCAGCACTAACTAAACCAGGAATGCCAACAGTGAGAATCAAGTGTGGAGGCACAGTGTTAAAAACTCATTAACAATTAAATTCATGCAGGAGAAAAGAGCAATTCTTGCAAAAAAGTGGACTCTTGGTGCAAAAGAGTTGCTCTTCTCTGCTGTGGCCTCATATTCAAAACAAGTATCATTTGCATTGTGTTTTTAGTTACCTCGCTATATGTGCCATCAGGGTTGCATACAGGCACGAAGACCTGCGGGAAGAGTTTCTTGGCCTGCTGCTCTGTGTACTTCTTCTCTGCTACACATCTGGATGTATCTGTGGAGCACCACAAATCACCAGAATCACTACACATCACAGAGACCCATGATTCAACCCACAGCTCAACTATTTTCTTATGCTGCACAACTATGAAACCAACATACTTAAGAAGTCAGTAGACGATGCTGAATCTCACAGATGATGAAGAATGAAAGAAAAACGCAGGGAGAGAGGAGAGACGCAGGGGAAACAATTCAAGACATTTCGGAAGCGGCAGATACTTGTGTGGCTGGGAATAGAACCAACACCCCCAATCTTATTAGGAAGAAGTCAGGCAAGCCTGCACAGTGCCTGGTGGTAAAGCCATTACTGAGCGAAGCAGCTCGTGCTGCTCCTGTAGAACATTCCAGTCACCCAAGAAAAGGGCTGATGCACAGGGAAAACCTGACCTTCCTTAATGTCTGAGAGTCTGTCTCACTCTCCTTCTAAACCTCGACCGTCTCCTCAGTTCAGCTGTCCTCCAACTATGTCTCGATATAAATACAACTTTTCACCTTTGTGCACCTCAAGTCTTTTCACATCTCTCTGTCAGGCCGTGGCTCATCCTGTCATTCCACAGTTCATCATCTCACCTGGGCAACAGCAGCAGCTGTGCAAACTCTCAGGAAATGTTGGGTAGCAATGGTTTTGATGGTAACCTGGTGTGACACATTAGCTGCCATGCAGTGCCCGTCTAGCTAGTAGGTTCAAATCACATTAAAACAATGACTCATGCTAAGTTTAAAAACGTTCACCAGTTTGGTCAGGAGGCTGCATGTCGCTGGCATGGCTTACAGTAGATTATCCATTAGACACATGAAGGGGAATGTGCTGGTTTTTCTCAGTCTAGTGTGTGTGTGTGTGTGTGTGTGTCACTGTCGCCGGTGAGGGTGAGGGGGCAAGACGTTGGATATTCCGGATGGAGGAAAGCAGCAAGTTGATGAGCTCTAAAGTTAGTTCAGTGGAAAAACCCAAAACCATCGTCCTTCTCCAGGGGGCTCCGACCAAATAGCTGACTGGAAAAAATGAGAGGACACTTGAATCATCTGAGCGCAGTGATAGAAAACAAATGTGGTGCCAGCCTCACCATCTTTAAACACAATCCCATCTCTGTGCTTTTAGGCCAGACCAGCCCTCTGGTTTATTTCGGCTGCTGACTCGGCTGTTGCTGCTGTGTCTTTCACCCCGGCCGTCCAGAAGCAGAAGGGGGTCCGAACTCTTATAGACCCAATGTTATTGACGCATACAATACGACTTTCATGGACTCCCGTCCCTTTCAGCTTCCTAGCTGGAATCCTCTATTCTGTGTCCCGGCGCTGTCCGCCACATCCAGATGTCCGCTTAGAGACGTTGCCATAGAGACCCAGCACGGGCATAAAATCGTGGAATGCTTTTCCATCATATGAGACTTCTTTTTAAGCAAACCCTTTAGCTCACGCTCCCTGCATTAGTGATCTAATATTGTAATGTGTAAGAATGGGGCATTGTCCCCAGTCTGTAGAGCGATGAACTAGCAGTATAGAGTTAGTGAGTGGGGCGGGGGTGAGAGGTTTTGGGCTGAAGCATTGGGGTGTATGGGTGCTTCCTTCTAACAACGACTAACAATGAGGGAGTCTGTGAGCCTCCTGGCCTCACTGGCTCTCCTTCCCCTTTGGCTTTTCATCTCCAGTCTTCCATTGGTCACATACGTACAGCTTTACATCTAGTATGATGAAAATGAGACCATTAATTCTTGTCAAGATATTTCATTCAAATGCCCTCGCCTCTGCATTGAAATTCAGAGACGTGGCCCCATTTCAAATCAATGGCAGTTGGTCCGATGATGCAGTTGTGTATTTCTGTTGTAACAAAGCATGAAATCCTTAAGTAAACACTATTTTTCGCTGAAAGGGAAAGAATTTAGCATTTTGACAAATTTCTTTCATTTGGATAAATGGTGTGAAATTTTGAAACCAGCCAGGCGGCAGCAAACCACCGCCCCCAACCATCACCACCACCCACTCTCACTGTGTCAACCCCACTCGTCCTCCCAGCACTCAAATCAATTATGCTGAAATGAATTTAACCCACAAGTTTCTACTGTGACCCCCTCTGCGCATTTGTGAGCATCAGGCAGCGCTGAAGCGTGACTCATGACCTGACCTTTGCATGGCCCTCGGATGACCTCCAGCTGGGGGTCGCGGCACTTGGCTCGGAGGAACTCGCAACGAGATGTGAAGGTCCTGCCGTCGGAGGCGCACAGGGGCTTGCGAGGAGTTCCGCTGCATTCCATGTTGCACTCCTTATCCTGATCCACCCGCAGGAACTGCAGAAGTGAGAAAGCAAGAGATAAGCAGAGAAAACATTTGCTAAATGAGCCATTTTTTGTGAATCAGTGAGCTTTGCACCAAAACATTTTAATCTCCCCAACAACAGGTGTGATTCTGGAAGGATTTATGTGGACTAGGGTTGGAGCTTGTGTCAGGGCGTAAACAGGCTACTACACCAAAAACAACAGGTGTCCACAGCCAAAGCCACACAAATCGTTAATTCTGTTTTATCATAACAAAATCCTTTCATAAAGACACTCTAAAGCACCGATAAACAGTGCAACATACACACACACAAAGATGAGGCAGTGTCACTACAGGCCTGTCAGGGTGCAGCCATGCTTTGTCTTTGTCTAAAGGGCTGAGGAGGACTTGATTGACACTTCCTTTTTTCTTTGTCTGTGCCAACACCTGCACGAGTATTCACCTGGAATCACTCCTGAGGATGTTTTACTCAGCCATGAAAAGAGAAACAAGGATGGAGACTCCTGGCTGAACGCATCGGATCACCTGTGTCAATGCCACCATTGTATCTACCACTGTGGTATGAAACCCCCTCACCAGGCTACACAATGGGGTGGCGGCGGCAGTGAGGGGGTTGGCAACAAGCTGTGACTGCTACAATGAATGAAAAGACAGTGAACGATAGAGTGGCTGAATAAGCTAGATGTCAGGGAGCTTTGTCCTGCTACAGTGTGAGTGTAGGGAGTTCATAAACTTTGCGTGATTCATTCAGTTTGATTGAGTTGAGTGGAAAAAAACAAACTTCATACCTATGCCTTTGCAGGTGCTGTTTTGAGTCAGTCATATCCAAAGATAAATACATCTCCAAACTCTTTTTGTCTTCTCTTATAATGAAATATTTACACATATTAAACACTGTAATGTTTCATTCAATTCTAATCTTTTGTTTTCTGACATTTCTGTTCAGTTGTCAGTAGATGCACGGATATCCACAATCTTTCTAAATGCCCTCTCTGTTTACTATTCAGACACACAGACAGATAAAAACTTTCTCTCTTTCACTCACACACACACACACACACACACACACACACACACACACACACTTATCAATCTGTCACACAAAGCAGAGAATCAAAGCCCTCACTTAAAGGTAAGCCATAAAGATCTGTTATGAGTTATTAAAAGAAAGGGCTTGGCAAGATACTAAGAATGAAGAAAAGGGCGGGGGATCACCTATAAAAAAAATTTGTTGTGTCTGACATCTTACAAATGAAGTGAGAGATGAGGTTTGGTGGCAGCCCCCTGCATTCAGATGAGCAGGGCTGCAGGGCTGCATGCACCTGGAAGAGGGTTGGCAGCGAAGGCAGCGTCGCCCTGGGCCGAGAAAGGGGAGGGTGGGGGGGAGTACAGCCCACACTGTCAACCCTGCTCATAAATCTTCTTGTGTGGGGGGGGATCAGAGAGGAGAGGCCCGTTCAAACACATCGGAAGAGCAGCCGCAAGGGAAGGAAGTTGAGTCTTTTGGTCTGAATGAAATTTTCCCCCCTAAAAAAATGTTATTTTACAAGCCCTTTCTTCCCAGCATTTCAAAAAATGATGACGCTGTCATGAGAAGAACACAAAAATGATCCTGTCACTGCAGAACTGGAGATCTGTTTGCTTTACAAGAAGAACCTGTATCAAAGCCTCAAGACAGTCGATGTGATCTATTTCCAGTGGTTAATGAAGTCTCCTTAATTTTGACCATCACAAGATTGCATTTGAAGGGATCACAAGATGATAAAAGAATAATAAAAAGGGGAAACAACATTTGTGTTTGACCAAATGATGGTTATTTTTCAGACTTTTCCTTGTGAAATACTGTATTTTTTAATTAATTTTGGCCATTTTATGCCTTTAGTCAATAGCAACAGCAGAGAAATGACAGGAAATGGGGGAGAGGTGGGAATTGCATGCAAAAGGTCCCTGGCCAGACATGAACACGGCACGTAGTAGTTCATGGTTTGTCCCTTAGGCCACCAGATTGTCCAGATACTAGATATTTTTAGGTCTTCAGGCCACTAAACCTTCAAATGAAACAATCTTAGAAAATTCCCATCCACAGCCTTGTGACCACAATCTGTAATGACACTTGAGTGGGATATTCTAGTTCTCTTTCTACAGCTGCTCATTTCTTTGCCAGTTCCTCTGTAAAAACTGGGGGTCTAACATCTCCCTGCCCCTCCTTGTTAGTGTCTCTGAGTTTCTTTGATTGTTTGCATCGTTGCATCTAACTGACAGTCTCCCGTTGGTCCCCTCCCTCCCTCTCCCCCTGTCCTCCCACACTAGTTATTACATCCCTCTGCAGCAGTGACCTCCTCTCACCCTACACTCTGTCTCTCACAGCTCACCCCTTCACATAAAGTCCAGCCAGCGTGACAGGCTGGTCTGAGGGTGGTTATTTTTTTGCAAACACCACAACCTTCTAAAGCCAGTAACAGCTCTGATAGTGTCTGAGTGCGTCCAGCCATGCTTGGTGGTGGACCGCCAGCCTCGCCACAGCTCATTCTGGCCACCCGAGAGCACACAGTGGACCAGCATTATCAGCATCAGCCCCCGCAAGCCAGCAGACTGACAACCCAAACAGAGTTATTCAGCAACACAGCATCCTGCTAGATGTCCTCTGAACAGCACACAGCAGAGCGCCAAGTGCCTGCAAGTTTATGATAAAGCTCCAAGAAAGTAGCATGGAAAAACACAGTTCACCATGAAATCAGCCACCCATGAAATCAGCCACCCAGATTCACTATCAGACATCCAAGTGTTTGTTTCAAAGTCACAATTGGCCACACTGAAGAAGGAGAAGAAATAAGATGTGAATGCCAGTGAGAGGAAGGAGCATCAGAGACTAATGGTGTGTTGAGGACCTCTTCCTCCTGTGTACTCCTAATGGTAGTTAGCTGTCTGCTGCAGATCTCTGCGTGTTTGGCCTGTGATGATGGATGGGCGAGGCCAAGGCAGAGCCCTGACACTCCCTGATGTCTCATTCCAGCCTCTCCAAGTCGGCACTATCGCCATGCACAGAAACACAGTGGAGAGTGATGGATGGCCTCCGCCTCAGCTACATGCAGGACAAGGTTCCACCCCGATTTATCATAGAAGGAGACTCATACAAGACAGAACACATATTGTGACTAAAATCCAGTTTTTGCTCAAATCCTACTTCCAGAAAGCTGGATCTTACTGTCTTATTTTTTCTTTCTTTTTGCTCTTTGCTTTCATGATTTCTTTTTTTTTTCTTTGCTTGATCTTTCTTGGAAGATGCTTTTTGCATCTGCTCAAATAATACAAGAGGTTGGCAAAGGAACAAGAGACAGACGAGAGAGGGCTAGACGGGCGGAGTGTAAGGGAAATTTTTTTTTTTTCCAAGACCAACCAGCATACAAATCAAATCCTATTACCTCCCCCTGGCTCTGCGGCATTGTGGGATTGAATGGAGTATGGAGGAGGCGAGACTCCAGCCGAGAGCACATTGTAGGCTGATAAGGGCCTTCTGGGCTAGGAGGCCCCCGCTTCCAGCACCCTGAGAGGCCCCTCACACCACGGCCCCGCAGGGTCAATGGGGGCCCCAGCTGAGAGCTGTAGCGAACGTGTTAAATGGCCTTCGCGGGAGTTTCCTGCGTGGACGCAAGGATGCAAAGGGGATCATTAGTTTCCAGCATGGTGGAGAGGGAAGAAAGTGACAGCCTTTAACCAGGCTACTAACTCAATCAAAGGAAAAGGTGTTTAATTGCTGTGAAAGATATTAAAAAGAAAGAGAGGTGGTGTGAAAGGCCACGGATAGTGATAAGAAGGCAGGTGCACAATTTTATGAAGGCATAGGGGGCAGTGAAGCCCATATGTTATTACTAAAATTGCTTTCTCCAGGTTTGAACAAGAGGCAGCCAATGTTCTATGCGCCCTCATCTTTTCACACACTATTTCATACTTTCATAAACCATGGAAAAAGTCTGTCTCATGAATAACCTGGGCAAATATCCCATATATTTAACTGCCTGTTTGACCTCAAATATGCACAAAATATCACATGGAGCAATTTTCTTGAAACCAACAGTAACCTCTCCTGTGTCATTCAGACAATAAGCCATTAATCACTCCAAAGGTCCTGTTAAAGTATAAGTCCAGTGCTCCATGTGCTATTCCAATAAGGAAGGTCTAATGAACCACAGTGGGGAGGTATGACACAGACATAGTTACCACTGAAACATGCAATGAAAGAGAGAACTTTCTCAGCATTACAGCCATAACCAGATCAGAGTGGATGCTGTGCCACATCCACACACTTCACAGCTGTATCTGTGTTACCTTTACATCAGCCGCTGGGTAAATCTTACCACCCATGACGTTTAATTAAGATGCACTCATATTATCTATGCTCATACTGTGTGTGTAAATGTGTGCATCATTAAGGGGGAGCATCTGCACAGAGCCACACTTCCTCCCACATTCCACAACTCCATAGTGCTGTCAGGGAGAAAGGATCTCTGACCCTTCACCTGCAGGTTAACAACTCATGGCCATTTGTTTCCAATTGGATATTAAGGCATCTTCACTCTGACCATAAATAACGGTTCTGGGGGAGGCAGCAGTTACATCAACCTCTAAATCAAGGGGTGAATCCTCTGACAGCTCACATTCCGCTTTCTATTATTCCTCCTTTGGCACTGTACCTGCACTTGATTGTGGCCATGAAATTCCCCTAATCTAAGACACACTTACTCATGCAGTTTAAGATAAAGTGGGCAGGATGCATTGCTCTGCTGAGGCTGTAAACACTGCCATGTGCTTTGGTGCAGCAGAGCTGCTGACATTGGCAGAGTAGCCTCTACACAGCCGCTGGCACAACAAGAGCGAACAGGACAGAGAGGCAGACAAGCCGAGAAGCTGGCAGGCAGGTAGAGGCACTGAAAGCAAACCACAGTTGTGCTGCTAACAGACCAGTCAGCTCCTCACAGGCGAGCCAGCAGCTCTGCCATCTCAGACACACTGTGCAGAAAACACAGGGATGAGGAGTTTGCACAAGTCATGGAGAAGCCTCTTTTTTTTTTTTTTTTCCAAAAACCTCTTCAGTTGATGATCTTTTAAGTTCTTAAATCTTAGATCTTAAATTCAGCCTGAATCTACTACATATGAAATATACTGAAACAGTAAAACCTTCTGCTTTTGGAGAGATTATCCATGTCCTAGTATCAGCATTGTGTTATTAAAATTCATTTGAAAATGTATATCTGTTCATTATTTATTTTGTATTGTTAATTAGCAGTTATGACGTGTATATGATTATCATAAAAACTTACAAGAAAGTCATATGCTAGCTAGATATATATAAAAAAGAAATGTTTCATAACTATATTTCTGTCATAAAAGATGAATTTGACAGAGTCTTGAGTACCTTTTAGTCTTTACAAATATTACGCATAATGCATCATCATCATTCGCTTTAAAACGCTATTTTACATATACATGGCTCTTCCTACCGTGAGAGCGGAGAACTTCTGAGCGCGTCCAGCGCACAGCAGACAGAGGAAGACCAGCAGCGGACAGACGCGCATCCTGACGCAGCGTGGCAATAAACTCTCCAAATTACGCACGGTCCAAAATTCACTCCGTGTTGCCTGGACTTCACCAAAGCACAAAAAAGTGTGTCTGGAAGAAGTCGAAAATGTTTAAAAATCCACAGTAGTCCTTGCGCAAAAATGTGGTAGAGAGGGGGTTGCTGGTTTATTTCACTTCGTCTCCTTGGTTTCGTCTGCCAAACCGTTTGTGTAGACACTCTCCTTATTTCTGGCAGTGCGATAAACCCCCCCGTGTCCCTGACCTTTTCCCCTCCCTCGGTGTCTCTTCTCCCTTTCTCCCTCTCTCCAATTCGACTTCTTTTCTCCACACCCCCTCCCTCCACACTTGATTTTGTCGACGAGATCCCTTATCGGATGCAGGCAGTTCCCTCGCCGGTAGGTAGGTGTAGGTTTAGAGGGACTCCGTCTGCTGCTGGTAGCAAAGGCAAACACGTCAGGTATTCTTTTCTTTCACCCTTTTTTGTCCTTCTCAAAAAAAAAACAAAAAAAAAACTACAACAAGAAATCCTTTTTTTTTTTTTTTAGAGGACCTTGTGATGATGTTTGATTGGCAAAAAGAGCAGAGAATCAGTCACACTACTGTCTGCCAGAGGGTCAGCAAGAAGAAGTAACCCATACTGTTGGATCATACTGTTGGACACCCCCTACACACACACACACACACACACACACACACACACACCTACACACATGCACGCTCACTAACGCACAGACACCAACTCCAATATACAGTTTGGATGATTTCGTTTCTCGCTTACCTTGTGATAACATTCTCCAGAGAAAGTTACATAAAATCCTTTAAGTTAACACAAACAAAGATGATCTGGTCGTTAGGTTCGAAAAGCAAAATTCATCAAACTGCCCTTTTGAATGATTTAATTATACTGCACGTAAATCAGTGGCCTCGTCTTAGTGATATCAAATTAATATGATTAATACTGACACCATATTTGAAAACACATGATCACTTTGGCGTTTATTCTTGCTGCTCGTCTTGACATAACTTTTGACAAGACAGTGGCCATCTGAGCCTTTTTTTCAATTCATGGAGAGAGACCTTGCAACTATAACGCCACCTAACGGAGGATGTAAGTTATCACAGTCCTCTTAGCAGACGCATTCACCCAATACTGAAACATCACATCACTTTTCACCGTTGTATTTCTTTCATATTCTTCTGCACCTCTCACTTTATCAGCTCTACACTAAGTCATTTTGAAATAATTCAGATAATTCAAACGTTTAATTTTTTTTCAATTCACAATTCACTTCACAAAACGTGAAAAATTATATCTTTTGTGTTTGTTGAAATTTTAATTTACATAGTTTTTTTACGCAACAAATGAACAAGAAACATCCAGTAAAAATATGTCATGAAAACTCCCCCGTGTTGTCACCGGCTGATAAAACAAACAAAAATCAGCAACATTCAAGTCTATCTCAACGTTAACAAACGTCATTGACCACATTGCATTACAGACACTCAATTTCCCATAATGCTTCAATGCTACTGTGTTTCCTTCGAACGTCACAGCTTGTTCCTTCCGTTTCCGGCCGTCTCTCCAGCGCCAGCTGCGTGGTCTAGCGGCTTTAGCTAGCCGAGCACATATTCTCCATTTTAACTGCAGCATCTTATGAGCTTTGACTGATAACCGCCACCATGTCATATCACGACGACGAAGACGTCAGTATATATTTTTCCCTTCAAGATATTTGAACGCTTTCATGATAATAACAACGACAGGCTAGGCAGCCTTAACCGGTTGGCTAGCTAGCTAGTAGCTGTACCGTTCCGCCGGCATAACAGTAGCTTGTGATGAGCTAGCACGATATTAATGATTGTTGTAACAACCATAGCAACCATAACATCACAGTCTGTGAAACGCGCGTGTAGTGTTATGTATATTTGTGAGGTGGATGATGACGGTATTGATGACTGTCTGTCTGACAGATGTTTGCATCAGTAACATGTCTGCCTGCTCTGTTTCCTCACAGTACGATCCTTACACCTACCCAAACGACTGTGACCTGCACACCGGTTAGTATACACACATCCACATCTCTACTTATCTAAATGTATGAGGCCACCTTTCATTAACTCCTCTTGTAAACAGTCAATATATAACCCACTAGATGTAAAGCAAAAAACATTTTCAAGGACTTCATATGGTGTTATGACGTTTGTGTCTCCTTGTTGTTCTTCCAGGTGACCCCAAAGCAGACCTGGCCTATGAGAGGCAGTATGAGCAGCAGACCTACCACGTCATCCCAGAGGTGATCAAGAACTTCCTGCAGTATTTCCACAAAACCATCTCCGACCTGATCGATCAGAAGGTTTATGAGCTGCAGTCAAACCGTGTGTCAAGCGAGAGCATTGAGCAGAAGATCTATGAGATCCAGGACGTCTATGAGAACAGGTAAACTAGACCCTGAGCCTAAACGTCTCCCCCTATGGTGATGTTATAGGGCTGCATGTGTGTGAAATGAGAATCTCACCTTTCCTTTTTTCTTTTGTCTAGCTGGAATAAGTTGACTGACCGTTTCTTCAAGACCTCTCCCTGGCCAGAGGCTGAGGCCATCGCATCACTTGTTGGCAACGGTGAGTGTATGATCAGTCATCTCTTCTTTATTCTGCTTTTGCACAGATGCCATCATTTGTTTTTCATTGTAGAAATTCTATTATACATCCATATATATAATATATATTGTTGTTTATGCTGTTACATGAGATAATCCCTGTGTAGTTCAGCAGTGGGAGTGTTTAATATTATTGTTTGCCATCCTGCAGATGCCGTGTTCCTCATCCTCTATAAGGAACTGTACTACAGACACATCTACGCTAAAGTCAGCGTGAGTAACTGCTCAGTATAAACACTTCACTTAACTGAGAGGGAAAATATGTGAAAACCTTTCCAGTATTTTGTTGTGATTATTGTTTTCTCAATAATCAGGGTGGACCAACTTTGGACCAGAGGTTTGAGTCCTACTACAATTACTGCAACCTCTTCAACTACATTCTCAGTGAGTTCTTTATATTTTTACATCAGTGTAAAATTTAAGGGCTGCAACTATTGTTTTCATTACTCATTGATCTGTTGATCATTTTCTCAGTTTAATTGATTAGTTGTTTGGTCCAGAAAATGTCCATCAGTGTTTCCCAAAGCCCAAGGTGACGTCTTGTTTTGTCCACAAGCCACTCGTCCACAAGATACTCATCTTGCTATCATTGAGGATTACAGAAGCCAAAAAGTATTCACATTTTACAAGCTGAAATCAGAAAATTAAGACATGTTTTCCTCAAAAATATCTTAAACCAATTAATTAATTAATTATCAATATTATAGGAACCAAATGTTTTAATTATTTGTTTGGCTTGCACTTGTTTTCATTACTATCATTTCTGATAAATTGCACAGAGGTGTGCTGGGATGCAGAGAGTAGGGCTCTGATATTTTTTTTTGTTATGCCAAGTTTTGTTTGTTATTCTTTTGTTCAATAAAACCATCAGACACCACAGTGGAATTTTTTTGCTCTTAAATGAGTGACAGTAAACGAGCCTACTTATCCTTTGAGTGGCCTTTTTTTCATAGATAGTAGTCTCTACGAAAATAATCCATTCATGAAATAGTTGACAGTCGCTAAATCATTGCAGCTCTAGAAAAACTACAGCTAATGAAAGATGAGTTATGTGACAATGTTTGTGACTGTAAACAGATGCTGATGGCCCTGCACCATTGGAGCTGCCAAACCAGTGGCTCTGGGACATTATTGATGAGTTCATTTACCAGGTACAGTGAATTATATTCTTTATTAAATGTTTCCTCATTCAACAATTGACAGACAAATGGTAGAATAAGGGATAAAATAAAGTCCAGGTCAAATGTATTAACCACCAAAGAGCACAGCTTTCACATGCTTCTGTTTATTTTTTTTACTCCTAACTACCAGCCCATAGAAACAATGTTTAAAAGCTGTTATTACACAGATTGGGGAATTACACTCTTTTCTCTTCAGTTCCAGTCCTTCAGTCAGTACCGCTGTAAGACGGCCAAGAAGTCAGAGGAGGAGATCGAATTCCTGAGGAACAACCCAAAGATCTGGAACGTCCACAGCGTTCTAAATGTTCTCCACTCCTTGGTAGACAAGAGCAACATTAACCGCCAGCTTGAGGTCTACACCAGCGGAGGTACAGGGAACCTTAATGTTTTTAAAATCTTGAGTTATTTAAATTAAAGACCTCAGATCTTGTTAAAGTTACCAAAATACATTACAGTTTACAGTTCTCTCTCTAGATTTATTGTCCTGTAAAACTGTAGTTTGTTGCTTTTCTGGTGACAAAGTAACCTCAGCGTGTAGACTTTTTATATGATGCAGCTAACATGCCATTTGTTGGCGTGTTGCAGGAGACCCAGAGAGTGTGGCCGGAGAATATGGGCGCCACTCCCTCTACAAGATGCTGGGTTACTTCAGCTTGGTGGGACTCCTCAGGCTTCACTCTCTGCTTGGTGATTATTACCAGGCCATCAAAGTCCTGGAGAACATTGAGCTCAACAAGAAGGTAAGGCTTCATTTAGAGCACCTAACAAAGAGACTGACACTAATGATGATGCGACTGAGTATACTGAGCCCTCTATTTATTCTCTGTATATTCACTGGGGTTTAGGCTACATCTTATTTTTTCTTCTGCATATTGCACAGCCTTAAATCTACTTTTTTTCCTGTCTTGCAGAGCATGTACTCCCGTGTGCCCGAGTGCCAGATCACCACTTATTACTATGTGGGTTTTGCTTACCTGATGATGAGGCGCTACCAAGACGCCATTCGAGTCTTTGCCAACATCCTGCTCTACATCCAGAGGACAAGAAACATGTTCCAGAGGTCCACGTATAAATATGAGATGGTAAGTCTGAGCAGTGCTTCTCAGACAACTTGGGGGTTGCGCTTTCTTCATCTAGCTTTATGAATCTGCTTTGTGTGATTTTCTCCAAATATATGTGTGATGCATGAGTAATAAATACCAGGCGTGTTTGTCAGGCGTTCTGTCATTATCAAACAGTATTCTAGTTAAAACAGATGTCATTATACTTGTATAATGTGTTTTTTTAGATTAACAAGCAGAATGAGCAGATGCACGGCCTGCTGGCAATTGCTCTCACCATGTACCCGATGCGCATCGACGAGAGCATCCACACCCAGCTGAGGGAGAAATATGGAGACAAGATGCTGCGAATGCAGAAAGGGTAAGAAAGAAACTCTTTGTGCTGATATAGCTGTGACATTCAGCACTTGTCTCACTTTATTGCTTTTATTTGTGCTTGTTCCGTCACCATTTAAAAGACTTTTGATACTTTGTTGTGATTCTGTAATGTATAATAAAACCCATGCATCTTTTTGTTCCTGGGTTTAAGCACTGGGCTAGCTGTTTCCATCAAGTTGTCAGGAATCTAGTCCAGTAGTGCGCTGTCAGTAACTGTGGCACCCAGCAGCAATGCTGTCTTAAATGACACACGTGCTCCTTCTCTTCCTCAGAGACCTGCAGGTGTTTGAGGAGCTGTTCAGCTTCGCCTGCCCCAAGTTCCTGTCACCTGTGGTGCCAAACTATGACACCGTCCACCCCAACTACCACAAAGAGCCTTTCCAGCAGCAGCTGAAGGTCTTTGCTGAGGAGGTGCAGCAGCAGGCTCAGCTCTCCACCATCCGCAGGTAGAGCCATCAACTTGTGTGTGGCATAGTTAAAGGGGCCCTTGGGAGTTTCCTGGTAAATAAACAAAAGTTATGTTTACATTCAGGGTTACTCACCAGAATTCCTTGTGTGAGGTCTAACAAATGTGTTGAGTGCATTTCTGTAAAATATTTTTTTTTTTTTTAATTTAGATCCAGATTTATTTTAGATCCAGCGTTGTCTGCAGCTATGTTTATGAGTTCAGTCTTCTTCCCTGTCTTTGCTGATTTATCTTTGTGTGTTGCTGCCACCCGTTGATCAAAAAAACACTGACACCATGGGTAGGACTGAGAGAAACACAACAGGCACTCACTCACTCACTCATTGAAAAACAGCTCCGTAGTGCTACCAGAGGTCTAAAACTCCACAGGGAACCTTTAATGTTTCTTTCTTTAAACAGTGTGTTTATACATGTCATCTAAGCCACAATGTGTCCTTGCAGTTTCCTGAAGCTGTACACCACGATGCCAGTGGCCAAGCTGGCAGGATTCCTGGACATGACTGAGCAGGAGTTCCGTATTCAGCTACTTGTCTTCAAGCACAAGATGAAGAACCTGGTTTGGACCAGCGGCATCTCTGCTCTGGACGGAGAGTTCCAGTCTGCTTCCGAGGTCGACTTTTACATCGACAAGGTGTGTTGATGTCTGTTAAATAAAAGCGATGTCAGTGACTTTTCTGTATCACCACATACAGTATAGTGTCACATAGACGGATGAACTAATTGGCAATGCAAATCAAATGGGAATCTGCAGCTGTGACACTATATTCATGCTGTGCATAAAATGGTATTTGTCAAATTAATGTTGGAGGGTGATATAGCTCACTGCTGCACGTTCTTGTAAGAAGCTTTTCTTTTGTAACACCCTGCAGGATATGATCCACATTGCCGACACGAAAGTTGCACGTCGGTACGGAGACTTTTTCATCAGACAGATCCACAAGTTTGAGGAGGTGAGTAGTAATTAACCGTGCCAGCACAGATTTGCTTTAAACAGGCCTTCCCAGTTACATCTTGTGTGTCAGAGACTGAAAAAAAATGTCCTTTGTCTCCCTACAGTTGAACAGGACACTGAAGAAGATGCCAGTCTCCGGCACCACTGCGGCATCTGGGAGTGCTACAAACCGAGGAGTCTGAGTCCTCTAACCCTCAGTCTTCAAGTTTTTTGACAGCTATTATTGATGAAAGCTTTTCTATGTAACCTGGTAATAATAAAAGGATGGAGTGATGTGCTGAAACTTTTTTTTTTTTTTACTTGTCAAGTATTACTCTAAACGACCACTAGATGGCAGTATTTACCAAACTCACTGCCTCCAATACGGCATTGAAAGACAATTACAGTATGTAGTAATGGGGAAATGACACAGACAATGCGTTAGAACTGCTTATCCTTCAAGGGTGCAGGTAACTGTGCAAGAGGTACATCCTGGACAAGTTGCCACTTCATGACAGGGCACAAAGAGACACACAGCCATTCATACTCACATTCACACCTACAGTGTTCAAACTCATCAGTAATTAAGGTTTGGGTGTCTGTCTGGCTCTTTTTAATATCCTGCTCGAGTTCATTCAGTTACATCGCTTGCCATGTCGTTCTTGGCTGCTCTCCCATCTTCCCACTGATCGAGGTCAAAGGCTGTTGCATATTTCTTTTATTACTACAGATCATCCAACATTTCCCAACACAGATCTCAGGACTGGTGACAATAATGACAAAGAAATAAAAACTTACAAAATGCGAATATAAAAAATTAATCTTAAAAACACACCACTCATCAGAAACATTGTCAGTTGTCATAACAGAAAACAGAACGACATGTCACCATAGCACAATATAGACATACTCCAAACATCCAAAATGATGATCTACCTATTTTGGTAAGCCAGCATTTTTCTTCAAAAATATCATTTTAATTCCATCACATATTCTATAAAATAAAAAAATAAAGCAAACATCACTCATTTTGAGCATAACTCTTTTAGTCCCTCGGGTGGCAGTGTAAAGTCTGTGTGGGCACAACGCCATCTTAACGTCTATAAAAACTGGATAATTTATCTTTTTTAAAATTTCATCTATAAGTCCATACCAAGGCTTTCTTTGATTGCCTTTAATATCAAATTTCTCAAAAGATGCAAAGTTGCTTTTTTTTTTTTTTTTTTTTTTAAATGTCCTGGACAATGTTCATTCTTCTTCCAAGTCTTTCAGTTATTAGTGAGTCAGTCCACACTTAATATGAAGAGCTGGATCGGGATCTTAAAGTTCATTGTTGCCCTCCAGACTGGGAGTGTTTTTGTCTTTTTGCCACTGACCCAAAAAAAATCTCTTTCAAACCACTACAGTACTTATACAATTGCACAGTGGCGAGGGCCGCTCTCGCTCTTGATGTCAGGTGAAAAATCCGTTCTGTAAGCATGATCAGGGAACATACTTTGAAGATCTCTTCTTTGCACTGAATATCCATCTATAATTTCCCAACATTTATCTGAAAAGTCTTACTGTTCCACCCTCACTCCTTCAACTCTGATTGCATTGTCTTGCAAAAAGGAAAAAAATATCAGAACATGATAAGGAATTGTGTTTTTTTCTCAATGTCCCATTGATGGCCATCCGCTGGTCTGAGTGTGTGTTGCTTTTTTTTTTTTTTTTGAGTGTGTGTATTTGTGTTTGTGTGAGTGTATGCAGTCCAGGTATGACTTCAAAAGGATTAGTGAGAATGAGGCACCTTTTGATGATTATAAGGTCATTGTTTAACAAGCTTCTCCCACAGGGAGGCTTAGTCTCTCTTTTCCACTCAGGTCTTTGGGTGAAAGTCGATGACACCAGTTGGTTTTGTCTCACTGAAGACAAGTGCCCTGCTTATGATTTGCTTTTCCTAAAGGTTATTTGAATATTCCTCCTCTTGAAGCACCTTACGTGAGACCTTCAACATAAGATCCACTCAAACCAACCCAGTGGCGAGTAAGTCCTCTTGCAGGCTGTCTCACTGATGTTGGCAGATGGGGTTCCCTAGACTACACACACTCCTCCTCCAGTCCTCCCCAACCTTTTAGGGTGGCGGTGTGGAGGCACAAGGACACACACCAATCATGGTTGTGCTCAGACCAGCGAGGCCTCGGCTAGTCATAACTCTGTGATCTCTAGGGGACTCTGCGACAGGGTGTCGCCGTCCTTGTGACGGTGCATTGGGGTGGATTTGGCTGACTCTGTGCGAGCGTTGCGCTCAGAATAAAGACCCCCGTCAGCATTCAGTGCCTCCAGAGAACGTGCCAGGGCCCGCTGGTCATCCTCTGGCAGGCTGTTGAGGTCAGAGGTCAGGAGGGTACCTGTGCTGCCATGGACCACGTGCACACCTTCAGGACCCTTTAACTCCACAGGAAGCTTGTGCTTGAAGCGCAGAGTTCCGCGACCTCCGCCCATGCCCAGGCGCTCATCCTCATCGTCGTCCAGATCACTCTGGATCAGCTGTTAAAGGAAGAGAGGAGAAGGAGAGAAGAATGACAAAATGAGAATGAATAAAGTTACGGATTAATAACATGTTTATACAACAACAACAATCCAGCAATGGATTGCAATCCAGCATCTTTGTAAAAGCTTTGAGCTGGAAAGAGAAACCAGAGAAAGTTTCAGGAGAAAATTTAGTAGATCACTCACACGGTAAAAAAACAAGTTGAGTTTAGTGAGACAATATATCAGTAGAAAATCAGAATAAAAAAACAGATCTGGTATAGGTTATTGGCAACAATTCTTAGAATTATCAGAAATAATGCTCAATTTCCAGTGATTATCTAAACGTTGTCAGTTTCTGTGTGGTAAACTCCGCTTGACCCAAAGGTGATTCAAGGTAGCAGAGGCAGCAGAAGTGGTGAGCGCCAGAGAGGACGTCAGAATGGGAAATCAAAGGAATGTAATATCACTCTCCAGCGGTGTCAGGACAGGAAGAGCACAGGAGCAGGCGCAGACAGAGCATCAGTTTTTCTCGAGCCCACCTCAGTGACTGACGAGTGATCTTCCTGGTTGGTGGATACTGTGACAAGTCGAGCTGCAAAGAGCTTTTTCAGCCTCAGGTAGTCGTCCAGGACCACCTTGAGCAGAGAACCCTGAGAGGACGGCAGTTAGGATCAAACAGGAGTCTATAACACCATCCACCGTACACACCCTCACTGCAATCAATGAATAAATGAGAATCCATAGCAGGAATGTCGAGCCCTTTATCTAAATTTCTGCATCTCAACAGCCAATCTTCTTGTCCTTCTCAGACCATACTGGAGGAGGTCTAAGGTCCCATCCTCTGACTTTGTCTCCCAATCCGTTTTATGAATGATAGAAAAAAAAGAGTACATGACCAACGAAAAAGAGTCTTTTGAGATTGTGTTCATCTGTGTGGGTCTCCCTGGACAACAATACATCCGTTGTCTTACCTTGATAGGGCCCTCCCTCATTATCTGGCCCAGTTTAGCAATATTGTCATATTCCTGAATGGCTGCTCTCAAGTAACGATCATCCTCAGGCTTCGCTTGAGGCTCTCGACCAAATGTGCCCTGTGGGGATGACACACACACTCGATCACTTAAAAATAGTCAGCTGTGAAATGGCGTTGCCTTAGAGAGCAATGCATTGGTAAAAGATAAAACTTGTGTAATCCTGAGAATGATGGATTTAATCTCAGCATTGAAGCCTGGAGTAAAATATAATCTATTAAGCTCCTGTGTATCGTTGTGAAATATAAATGATAAATGCTGGTACTGACATGGGTGCGTGCAGGGCTGTTCCACAGGTCTGTTATCTCACTCAGGTTCTCAGGCAGGTCATCCTCGTGGTCAGCCTGTGTGGCGAGCTCCAGGTTGCGACAGAATGGGTCCAGCCACACTGGATTAGCCCTGCAGAGGCAAACATTACATGCACCACTGACAAAATGCAAAGCAAGTATGATGAGCTGCATTTATTTTTGGATGTTAGGTTACCTAAAAGGAACAGAGTGACATTTTAGCAATTATGCTGATTACAGATCAAACAAATCAACCGCACATACAAAGCCCACAAATATTATATTTCCTCTGGTTAATACTTACAGAAACCAAAATGTGAAAATGATGCATTGTGGTTTTATGGGAAGATACATGACTATAGTGGCTTCCTGGACTCTCCACTGGTTGTCTGGCAACCTTAGGGGGGTGACCTAAAATGCTAAACTATTACCTTAACCTCACCTTAATTACCTTGATTTTTAAAAGGAAAAACTCCAAACTCCAAAAATTGTGCTAAATGAATTTTAAGAAAGAAAATATTCAGTGTGAATTCTCGTCAAGCAGCTCGTGACAGGGTGTGAAATGAAAGCTAATGTCTCACCCCTCAAATGAGTACTTGTTAGTGTTGGGCATGTCCAGAATATCCATTAGACCCTGGTTGCCTAGAATGTAGAAGACAGATGACAGATGAAGAAAAACAGCTTTGCTGCAGTAAACTGACATGTTTTACTGTACATTAACATGGTAAAAACCACATCCTGACATTAACTGCTTGTGGGACTTCCCCAGCAAGGCTGCTTCTCACCTGTGGATCCTGCAACAATAGCTTTCAGTTTCCTCTCGTGTCTGCAGCACAGCAAAAGACACAAGTCATGAGAAGGTAAACATGTTTATGTCGCTGCTCAGACTGACAGCATGAAAACATGGTCATGTGACAAATGACTCAGTACACTCAAAATTCAAAATGAATCTACTTCAATATAAAATTGCCTATTTTAAAAGAATGCTGAAGGAATCTTACACTCTGCGATAGTGCCAGTTCATTGTGACGAACAAAATTCCCGTCAAGCATAGTAGCACGGCCAGGATAATGATGACCAGCTGTGAAAAGAGGAAAAGAAACAAAGTTAAAAAGAAACAAAGCACAAAAGATATGCAACAATTTTGGTTTCTGGAGGTCCCGGCCTTGCAAACCTGTAGTGGGGTGACGTCGCCTGGGAGTTTGTCACTGACAGCAGGCTGAACGTCCACAACATTGAATATCCTGAACAGGTTTCTCAGCTGCTCCTTGTTCTCATCAATCATCTGAATTACCCTGTAAAACATGAAACTCAGGTAAACAGGACTCAGGTAAACAGACAGGTAAACTCATTTCAGTCCTCAGTCCATGAGCTTACATATGGGAGGTTTCTATAAACCAGTGTGAGAGGACACATAGGCCTTACTACACATGCAGTATGTGGATGACACTGACACAAAGCTACACCATGTAGCTTTGGAGTGAAAGACTTATTTCATTAAGAAAGGACACCTTTCAACATCTAAGATGGTGTTGGTCTGATTGTTGACAACGTGGATGAGCATGTCTGTCTGAGCGTAATTCACCCGGCCCTTCTTGTCCACATGGAACTGGATTCAAGGAGACAAAAAGGCCAGATATTTGTGACATAATATAAAAATTATAACACAAACAAAACGAAAATACTAAAATTACATTAAAAAAACTTTGCGATCAAAAACCAAACCTGTATGTCATCTAAGTTGACAATAGCTCCGGTAATGTTGGACAGCAGGTTGATGAACTCTTCCTGGTTTTTGCGGACCAAATCTGGGATCTCATTGAAGACGATCTTGACCCTCTGGTCATCTCGTAGAATATAAATATTCACATTTGTGGTTGTGCTGTGTCCAGCATAATCGCATGCCAAGATCTCTAGCTGAAAGTAGCCTGGATTGAAGGCCGTAAAGAGGTCATATGTTCGGATGATACCATCTGTCAAACCTGTGGAAATCATGGGATAGAACATCGTTTCTAAGAAAATTTTTTACTTAACTTAATGGAAAAATAAGTTTTTCAAAGACATATGTGACTGAATTCTATGCAAAGTATCATGCTGTGCGTTTTTGTCAGATCTCTTGCCAGATGTCCAATTGACACCTTGTGGTGAAATCTGAGTAGGCACTAGGATGAGGAACCATCCCTCCCTGGGAGAACTAAACACTATGCAAATGTCCTGTCAAAAGTAAATGTGAAAGCCCTTTCAATTCATCTTTGCATTTAGCAAGGTGCGTTCATTCTGATTCATAAACATTTCCTTAAATTGATTAACAATAAACAATTACTGTGCATGGAATTAATGAATGAGTCTGGTCATATTCTGTTTTTTTAGTGTTGGCAAATCCAAAGAAAAAAACAAAATCAACAATGAATGTATCCTACTAACATCTAGGTGTATCCAAAGCCTGATATATCTTATTTCATTGTGTCACAGAGCTCCATTGTTGACCAAAAACAAGTCAGAATCTATGGAAACTTAGTGTTATTGCTTTGGAAGTTTTAATGGGATTTACTGACTATAACAGAAGTCTTCCTTGTGCATATATCATGTTCCTAAAATACTCTTGTTCTCATAAATCTTGTGCAAGCTTTGTTTCGATGGATCCAACGTTAGTGTCAGTCTTAAACATTTTTATTACGTCTGTTAAGTATTACAATATTTATATTGGCAGTATTAAGAATTGGGTGTCTGTGGTGACAAAACATGCTGTATTCAGTTGACTTTTATTATGAAGTTGTCACAGGAAATGAAATGTGTTTGTCAGTGAGGTTGACACAGACCGCTATTCTTCATCAAAAATGAGTCTACAGAACAAGACAATTGTCATTTTAGATAACAGATCAATTTGAAATGCTACAGGGAAGAATGGAGCAAGAATAAGTAGCCACAGTGAGATGTTAAATGAAGATTTTTGATGTTACCACTAGTAACTAGATGTTGCCGAATCAACCAGAACTGAAATCCGAAGGTCTGCCATTTCAAAGACAATACATGTAGAAGAGAATAGAAACTGTATTTTCAAACTATGTGTAGAAAATACATGCACACCCAAAGAGCAAACATCCAGAATGTTTTATATAAGGAAGCTCACCGATGATGAAGATGCTGCCAACATCCTCACTGCCGTTACTCTGTGACTGGAAGTAGCGGATTGTAAAGATATGGTATTGGATTATGCTGTTGTTGCCGATGTCATTATCAATAGCCACAACCTTGATCAGCTCTGAGCCCACTTTGGCATTTGCTGCAACTCCTGCAACAAGGACGCAAAGGAGGAAGATTATGGTTCTTCATAGACCAGCATATACATTCATGAAAGGATGCAGGTTACCTGCAGTGTACTCTGCCTTAAGGAAGCGAGGCTTTTGGTCATTGATATCTTCCAGTTCAATACGGACTTCTAGCAGGCTTGGGTCACGGGCTGGGTCCAGGGCTTTGGCTCTTGATGCCCTCTGACCCCTGGGAGGAGTCCAGCTCCTGTTGCTAGAAGCCTTGATGATGATGGAGTAGACCGGGATCTCCTCCCTGTCTAGATCTTTATGAACCTTCAGCTCTCCATCTAGACTCAAGCCAAAGTTTCCATCACTGTTTCCCGCTGCAGGAAGAGATAGAAAGGATGTGTGTTCAGTCATCTACTGCACTAGGAATTAGCTTTAAATAGAAAAGGAAGACAGATGGATCTATACAAATCAAGAGCACTTTGATCTGACCACACAAAGGATACAAGACAAACTGCATGAATAGAAATGTGAAAAAAACTCCTTATCCTCTGGTCTTGATCTCCAAGACTTTACTTTTAGTATAACATTATTGACATCAATATTAACAACAGTATCAAATGACATGTCACTGTGTCTGTATCACCTGCAATGAAGTAGTAGACTATGGCATTGGAGCCCTCATCTGCATCCACAGCCCTGGTTATGTTCCCCACCACAGTACCGACATGGGAGTGCTCAGGCACTGTCAGCTTCTGGTAAAGCAAGCTGCCGACCTGCTGAGGTCCACGCACACACACACAAACAGTTCAGTAGCAGTTCTTATGTGAAGATAACTACAATGAGAATATTCAGAGAGCTTCATACTCACCGGTGGTTTGAGGAAGACAGGTTCATTGTCGTCAATGTCCAACAGTGCCACCTGCAGAGGCTGTGTGGTCTCATAAGGCACTGGCTGGCCCATGTCACGGGCCACAATGATAAGCTGAGAGAGTTGTTTACAGAGAGTTAGAGACACACATATCTAGGCACTTACATGCATTAACTGCAGATGCACACACACAGTTGACTCACGCTCAGGAGGGCCTGTTTTTCTCGGTCCAGTTTCACAGTAGTTGTGATGACTCCAGACATGACATCAATTTTGAAGTTTTCCCAGTCTCTGTTACCTGCTCCAGTCTGCAGGAAGCCGTAGCGGACCTCTCCGTTAACCCCCTCATCAGAGTCTGTTGCATGTACCTCATACACCGGCAGGCCTGGGGGCTGCTCCTACATGGAGAGCAGAGAGGGTCAGTATGTGCTTTTGTGAAATTTTAAAACTGGATATTAGAGGTCAACTACAAAGAAAGATTCCAGGACAGGGGTTTTGGTACTTTCTGATCCTTTTATTCATCAGGATAAGAATAGACATAATTAATAATGTTAAATCTGCAATAACTGATTTTCTTTGGAAACTTGGGACAACAACAACAAAAAAAAATCTGTACATACAACACTGACACATTAACACTTCAATAAAGCAAGCATGTTGGCAAACAGTTGCTGTTTTACACATTACATTTACACATCAACTCCTAATATCTGGTTCTCTAGTAGCTAATGTCCCATTATGTTTATCAGCAAATCACTATCTGTGTCTGTATGTTGTTTGGTGCTGAACTAAACAGCTCTGTAACTTGATCACTAGATCTTTGTAGGTTTTGTTGTGGCTTGTGGTGATAAGTCAATCAATTAGTATACCTATTTATTAAAGCTCCTTTGTGTGGGGCTCCTGTATGAATGCCTTCTGTTGATTGGGTATCTGCTTCAGAAGTGCTTATTTTCTTAGCAACACAGCACACACTGGCAAATTTGTTCCAATGAGTCCCTCATAACAAGGTAGATGTTGTACAGATTGTGATTTAGATTTTTTTTTTAAATGGCAGATACATGAAGTTAAGGTATCAGAAGAGAAAAATGTGGATCAGTGCATACCTACTTTTGTGTCAGCTGTTTCTACAAACAAAAAAGATATCATCAATAAAATTTGGGAAAAAAAAGACGAGCACACAGTATCAATAAGAACATGCATGACATATGAATGCAGCTACCTCTAAGATGTGAATGATGGTTCCATTGGCAGGCCTGACAAACACTGGTCTGTTGTCATTGACGTCTATGACTGTAATGACCAGGTCTGCAGTGCCCCACAGGGGAGGACGTCCCTGATCTGTAGCCACCACAGTCAGGTTGAAACGTTCAGAAGACTGAAGCATACGTCGAGAACGCACTAGCCCTGTGTTTGGATCCAGGTAAAATGCATCTAAAAAGACAGAGAGACATCAGAGACTATGTATGAATGCTGAACCATATGTAGCCTGGTGTCACTAAATATATAATAAATAAGAACTACAAGGAGTATATTTACTGGACAGCTTTAAGAAATATAACAAATATAACATTTTTATTTAATGAAGTAAACAGTTCAGGTAGATCAGTTAGGTGACCTACTGGGAGTTTTATTAGTATATAGTATATAGTTCAGACCTGAATGGGGTCCCAGCATGCTGTAGAGTACCGCTCCATTTTCTCCTTCATCCAGGTCAATGGCCCTCACTGTGATCACAGACGTTCCACTGGGCTCATTCTCAAACACACTGGTGTTGAACACTCGCTCCGTAAAGTGTGGCCGATAATCGTTGACATCAAGAACTGTCACCAGGACCTGACATGTATCAACAAGCAGATAGGTATGAGGATGTCTTAAACACAGCACTCCTGAAACAAGGTTAAAATCTAAAAAAGGTCATAATATATCAGCACGGCCACTATCGTCTGCATATTTTACCTTGTCATATATTATATACAGCATTTATATACAGTGTATATGTTAGTTAAATGCTTCATTTTGTCTGCTCAGTGTAGATCCCAGTTTCCTTAAATTTAAAGTAAATTTAGTGGATATTTGCTTATCTTTTGCTGTCTTTACTTTTTTTCCAACAACTCTCTATATATCAATATTAGCGTGGGCCTAAAATACCCAGTATTGATGGGTCCTAATTCATGGTTCTTTCTATTTTCACATCCTGATGAAGTATTTGCGCCGATGCTAAACATGCTTGATTCTCCTTCAGCAACACATACAGCTTACTAATGACAGGAATTTAAACTAAGTAGATGGTTAGGTTTAATAGACCTGCTTCTCATGTACATACAAGGGTTTAGTAACTGTAACTGGGTAATTGTAGGTGGTACTTGCTGTTTATATGTGCTAACCCAATACCTGTAGATTACTATTTAGATATATATTGTAAGTCTGATTCACAATTGATTGTTGTGTCATAGCAGTAATCTTTACCTGGACAGAGTTTTCTCGTCTGTTGTTGGGGCTGCCGCCAGGGTTGTCACGGGCAACAGCGGTTAAAGTGTAGTGATCCTTTGTCTCTCTGTCGAGAGGAGAGATGATGTAGATCTCTCCCTGACGCAGAGGAGAGGAAATGATTAGGAAGGAAGTACAGGCGCTGACTGGGAGTGGTAGTTGTAGCAAGACATTTATTTGAGTGTTTGACAGAAAGAGCACGGAGGTCAAATATTTAGATTGTCTTTAGCACACACACACAGTATGCTTTGTTCAAACTTTAATTTCCATGCAGGATGACGTTCAGTGTGTGGAGCTGTGATGGCTGATTGAGCTGACATGCTAGTGTACAGGTTAACTTACAGTGGATGGTTTGATGGCAAACTTGCCTTCCCCATCTACCAGGCTGTACTCAATGACAGCAAAGAGGCCAGAGTCAGCGTCTGTTGCCTTGACACGAACTATGGTGGTGTCCAGGTTCACGTTCTCAAACACAGGCTCCTGCAAACACAGATAAAGACACACTTTGACTGCAGGACCCTTCAAGGATAAAATTACTATATTACTTAAGACAGAACACTTGTATTTATATATTGGGAGTACTGGGTGTCCTAAAAAATACCACATTTCCTACTGATTCAACTTCACATTAAAAGCATTTAACCAGTGAGACATGAGGTGACTTTGCACACAGCCACAGGAAATGCAAGGTGTTTGTCAGTAAGCGTGAGACAGCTATCGTTATCACATCAAAAATATCTACAAAACAAAAAACAGACAAAACAATGGTCATCTTCAACCGTTTTTTGACAGCAAAGAAGTCTGAAATGTTTCAGGAAGTAATAGAACAAGAGCAGTAATGAAGAGCTGTGACAAGCTGGAGAACTCCAACTTCTCAGCAAGACAACCAACTCGTTTCACTTACGCTGTTTGTAAACTTATGTCATGTGCAGCATAAAATCAGATCACGGCTGATGGAAAAAAAAAAAAAAGCTTGACTTCTTTATTAAATGACAATAGTTTGTTTTGCTACCCCGAGAATTCTGGGGCATGTAGTATTAAACTGCATCTACTATTACGACCAGTAACTAGGTGTCGCCAAATCATTTTCAAGGTAGAAAAGTAGCCATTTAAAAACAGTAAATGAATATATGATTTTTTAACATTACTCTTAAATCCTTCGGTGGGTGCAATTTGTTTGTTCAGTACCTGATATGAGGGTTGTAGGAAGACAGGGTTGTTGTCATTCACATCTACTATGCGCAGATAAACTGGCAGCTCAGCTATCCTGGGAGGTGTCCCATGGTCCTGGGCCCGAATAGTGAAATTCAGCCACTGAACCTGCTCGAAATCCACTGTCTTGTTGGCGACAATCTTACCTGAAAAACAGTAATAGTTAGTTATCTGTCCAATACTGTTATTATAAATCTATATAAAACAAGGCATGGCAATACACGCATTATATTACTTATGAAACATAGGAAACTTTGGAAATGACTTAAATGCTTTACATTTACAGTGCTGTCACAGTGAATTTGAACATTTGCTCACTGCTGTTAATGTTTGTAATGTGTGT
This sequence comes from Protonibea diacanthus, assembly GCA_028641955.1. Lineage (NCBI taxonomy): Eukaryota > Metazoa > Chordata > Actinopteri > Sciaenidae > Protonibea > Protonibea diacanthus. Next base: position 17,556,482 of record CM053989.1, read on the forward strand.
CTAACTTGCAGCCTATAGCAGCTTGTTGAAGTATGCTTGTGCTCATACCAGTGGAAGGGTCCTCCAGTCTAACATAGTCCCCTCTGGGCAGGTGGAGCAGCTGGTAGATGACTTGGCCATTGGGACCTTTATCTGGATCTACAGCTGATACTGATAGCAGTGTTGTGCCTGGCTGAGCCCCTTCTAAAATCTTCTCTGTGAAGTTGGACACTCCGAAGGGCCGGAAACGAGGGGCATTGTCATTTACATCCAACACGTTTATGGTTAGTTTTGCTATAGAGGAGAGAGTCATATTGATGAGAGATACAGAGTGAAAATTAGAAACATAGAAAACTGAATGAAGATGAAACTGAAGTCAATTTCATGTTAGAAAATGGACTTACCATTGGGAACACTGCCTGACTTGTCAATGACTTCACTGGCATTGTCATGGACAGACACAATGATCTCAAAAGTAGCTACCAGCTCTCTGTTGAGTGGGTTGCGTACAAACACTGCACCTGAAAGTTCACCAAAGCCACATCTAATTACTTTCCCAAATGTTAGATGCAATGTATTCTCTCCTTTGTAGATCAAGATACTGAATTTAGCTGAGCTCCATGTCTCACCAGTGTGTAAATCAATGCCAAAGGACTCCTGCAGGCCATCCACTGGGTTGTTCCCATCATCCTTTGCTTCCACTGAGATGATGTAATACTCCAGCCGGGGATGCAGATCAGGGTCCTCAGCAGTCAGTGTGGCCACGACAACACCAGGCGGTGTGGACTCATTGACATTTATTATGGTAAAAGGCTGTGTAAAACGGGGCCGTGAGTCGTTTACATCATCCAAGATGACTGTCAGGGTGGCTGTGCCAGACAAGGGGGGGGTGCCACGATCGGTTGCCATAACGACCAGGCGGTAGGACCCACGCTCTTCTCTATCGAGGGTGGTATTGCCCACCAGAACAGCCCCAGACAGTGGGTCAACAACAAAGCGGTCCTGAGCGCCGCTTTCCAGTCGATATGTCAACCAGCCATTAGAGCCTGAATCAGCATCGGTGGCGGACAGCTGAGTCACCACCACACCTGGAAGAGACACAGTAAAGACAAGAATCAATACATTATTCGGCCAGTGACAACTTAAACCTGGTCAGTGTGGATTATATGCCATATTCCTCCCAGCCTGTTCAGATACAAAGATCATTAGGCACACGCCAATCCACATACCAGTGGGGCTGTTCTCAGGGAGGCGAACACTGAAACTGGATGGGCTGAACACAGGAGCATTGTCATTCTGGTCCAGGATGGTAACCGTGAGGGGCACGCTGCTGTTTAAACCTCCTATGTCCTCCCCAACCAGAAACAGCTCTACCCGAGGCTCCTGGAATGCCTCACGGTCCAACCTTGCCCCCTGACGCACATGGATCACCCCTGGAGAGAGATACAGAGACATTAACAATTGCATTGCAGTTCTTTAATTTCTCTTTCTTTTTACTTGCTGAGGAGTTGCAATGTTACCGGTATCTGCATCCACAGTAAAGAGGTCCAGCCTGGTTCCTAGCAGACGGTACTTCACCACAGAATTGGGTCCAATGTCTTTATCCTCAGCCAGAACTGGCCCATTTAACACTGTTACAGTACTGCCTAAAAGACGGGCAGAGATGAAGACAGATACAGGTGGAGAAGTAAGTTGAAAGGAGGTACAGTAAAGTTTAGCTTTCTATCTGCATTAATGGACAAGAGACGCTGCTAAAATGTTGCTGCCACTGCTCTGATAACTATCATAAACTGGGACTTCAAATAACGTGCAGTTGTGAGGCCTTGGTTACAGATTGGTCCAGACTGGAAACAAATCAATTTCAATTCAAAGTTGTCAGTGTTTCCCTCTCACCTCTAAGCTTTCAAGTCTTCATTAAATATAAGCCACATGTAAACAAAGTCAGGAAGTGGAAGAGACAGTGTCACAGACAGTGTTTTGAGACATGTGCTGCAGTCACAGATTGCCCCTACTCTAAGGAAAAGAGAAAGACACACCAGCATGTGTGCTACCTGCTGCAGAGTTTTCTGGGATCTCAGCCCTGTAGCTGGTCCTGGTGAATATAGGCCTGTTGTCATTTTCATCCAGAATGGTGATCACCAAAAGATCTGAATCCTGGTGGTGCGGGACAGAAGAAGGTGGTTGTTTATTTATATGAGCAAAGGAATATGTGTTATAAAAGGCACTCCAATTGCTATGAAGTCAGAAAAACAAGTTTTGCAGTTGCATTTCACAGTGCAGCCGTGGTTTTTCTGCAGCTCTGGGTTTGAACAGTTTCTCACCTTACCCACAGAGGCAATGTTTAAGGCATGCCACATTAGTATCTTTAGAGGAGTAGTTCAGACATATGGTCTCATGCCAGTTTTAAGCAAACAGTATGCATTAGATTCTTAATCACAGGACAGCAGCCTGTGCATACCACTCAGCCAAAACACTACAATAGTGCTGAAATGCAAGACAAGTTATCAGCCTAAATCAGCAAAGGCCTGCATAAAAAGTGCTGCTGTCAAAATCTTTAAAGGACACATGGTTTTATGGCAGTGATTCATGACTGTTTCATTGGTCTCTGTGAAACTGACAATATTGATGCGTGTGACGCTTGCAGCATATGTATGCAGGAGTGTGAAATTACCCTGCGAGCAATGCGGGGGTTCTCCGGGTTGTCTTTGACAGTGATCGTGAGTCTGTACTCATCCACTCGCTCTCTGTCCAGTGGTCTGTTCACCTGCACCACACCTGTCTGACAGATACAGTGAGGAAGAGGTAAGTCACGTGTGTCATTCTCAATTATTGCATATTACTTGTGTAAACCCTGTTACTTTTACAGTCTCCCTTCTCTAAAAGACATGCAGTATTTGTATCCTTGGAGATATATTTATGCTGTAAATCCACAAATGTGTATGAGGCTTGTAGACAAGGTTGCACAAGCATTAAGACTATAGATGAAAGGTAGCAGGAACACCTGTCCCAAGTCAGGTTAGGCAACAGACAGCATAATATGTTATCAAATCTGGGAGCTGAACTTGCATTTTCATGCTTCTCTTTTTTCACAGCTCCATTGCTGCTCCACCTTTACCACATAAGTAAGTCTAGGTTTTCACCTAGCATCACTATTGGACCTGAAGCTCTACTGAACCTGTAACCACACCCAACAGTAATGTCAACATGTCCTGGAGTACACGTTTACATGAGTGCAGCGTGCAAAAATGAAACATTTTCAGATCCGCAAAGACAAGATTGTTTACTACTTAGTTTGTTTACTTCACACCATCTCTTTATCTCACCGTGTCATTTATATAGAAAGCTCCACCCTGATTGCCAGCAGTGATGTTGTAGGTAAGCAACGCGTTACGCCCACTGTCAGCATCTCGTGCTTGGACTCTGGCCACAGCAGTGTGTATGGACGCGCCCTCGCTCACACTGGTGTTGTAAGGCAGGTTCAGGAGGACTGGGTCATTGTCATTGATGTCTCGGACATGGACCCCCACCACCACCTGAAGAAAAGAAGCAAAGAAACAAAAATAAAACTTCCACCTCAAGCCTTTTTACAGTAATTTCTATTTAGATTGTCTGTTTGTATAACTGTCTAATAAGTGCCAAAAAGATTTGTGCCACACGACACGACTTAAAATAGAGTGGTACTACTCTGTACTTACGTCATGTACAAACCTCACAAATCTCACAAGCCATCTACTCATTTATTTGAGTGTTCTTTACAGTATGTGGTTATTGTCTGTGCAAGCCAAATTACATCACAGAAGTGAAACTCGCAACATCTTTGTTGTTCAAGAGGATATGGCGAGAATTTGCGTGTGTGTGCTTGTGTAATAAAGGCCCACCGAGCTATTGCGAGATGGAGTTCCCAGGTCTCGGGCTGTGACAGTGATGTTGTAGAAGGCTGTTGTCTCTCTGTCCAGCTCTACATCTTTCCTCACCCGAAGCTCCCCCTCCACTGGAGAAATCATGAACTCATCTGACAGAGGGACAGAGAAAGAGGCTCAGAAGCACAAAGTGAGGATTTAATAATATATCACTTCTTGACAGAACAAGCCTGTACTAACTCTGGTGATCTCCACCGGTGATGCTGTACTCCACTTTGCCATTGAGTCCAGAGTCTTCATCACTGGCTCTGAGTGTCCAGACCCGAGGTCCTGGCTGGCCCTCAGTTACCTCAAAGGGTCCCTCATAGGCTCTGGGGAAAGTGGGTGTCACATCGTTCGTATCTAGGACATTTACCAGCACCTGAGGAAGGAGGGAGAAGGAGAGGTGACTGATTGTCACATGTACTGTATGTGATTATGTTTAGTGACAAGAATCAATACAGTGGTCAGAATTCAAATCCCTGATTGGTGGTGCTGGAGCCAGCAAATATTTTTATTATTTAAATATTTAAATTACCCCAATCATTGATTGAATAGCAAAACTGACAATATACTTTTTGTTAACAGACTACTCAGTTTATTTTAAATGTTAAAGTTGAGTTAAAAGGGTATAAAAGAGTGTATCTCATTTGTGTAATTACTGTTGTGCTAGATGTCAAGCGAAGAGCAGGATTTGGACACTGGTCTGTAGCTGTGACGACCAGTGCGTAGTGTCCATTGCTGATCTCAAAGTCCAGCTCCTTCACGGCTGTAATCCTCCCCTAAATTCATGCACATCATAAATATAAAGTTAATACATAACATAACATGTATATTAATATATGTACACACAGTAAAGAAATGATCGAGTCTCACCGTAATGCTGTTTATATGAAAGGTCTGGATCAGGTTGCCACCAGCGATAGCATATCGCAAAGTGCCATTCAGACCCTCATCAGGATCGATGGCTGTTACCGTGGCGATGGTGGCACCCACTGTCTCTGGCCCCTCGCTCAACACTGTGACATACTCCTCCTCAGGAAACTCTGGGGCATTATCATTCTCGTCCACAATGCGAACATAGATGGTGGTTGAAGTCTGCAGAGAAAAACAGACAAAAAATTTTTTTTTTACAGCTGAATCTACTATTTATGGATTACTGGGTTATACTCTACTGAAAATATATGTTTCACTTCCAGCATATGGTAAAATTGATCTTGTAGTCTAGTCATCATCATGTTGAAAGATTCTACAGTGATGTATCATCAAAAAAGGAAAGGAAAAGGAGCAAAGGCCACAAATCAGGACTCCTCTTGAAGGCCAAACCTACAAAACAGTTTGTTAATCACTGTTTGTTATTTTATAATAACAACTAAACAATATCTTGTCAATCATCAGTAGTTTCCCACCTTTTAACGAGAAACGCCTTTTCTATAACTTGTGTTACACGTGCCACTCCCACACCTTCATACACTGTTTACTAGCTGTATGACTAATACGGCTTTCTGCATGAGATGAAAAGAACAAGTTTTGCTGTCTTCACTTATGATGAGCAGATGTGACATTCAAGATTCCTTTAACATGGGAGAATGCTATAAGACAGTAGATTGGAGTGTGTTTGGTTACAGACAGAAGGAGAAAATATCTTGTGAAAACCAAAATGAAATCATAAAGAGTAAGTGAGGCAGAAAGAAGATGCTGCAAGGTAGCCAGAAGGTCTGATTCCTTATGGTTTCATCTTCTCACCTGTGGGAAAAAAAGCTAAGTCTATTGTGAAGCAGAAGTGGAAGACAGTAGTGCAACCCGAAAGAAACCACTCAAAGATTCTGATACATTAAGAAAGCATCATTGTGGGGAATAAACGTTGAGTGTTAAGACAATTCCTGCTCCACCAGTCTGACCATGTAGTTTCCCTCCCAGTTCCCCTCCCAGTGCTACTAAATAGATGGACCAACTGACACCCTTGGGTTGTGGCGGTTAAAGAAGCCGTTGGCATTTCACAATGTTGTGATTTCTGTTGTGGTTGGCGTGTATGTGTGTTAAAAGAAATAATGCCAAGTAATTAGAACTAAAGACAAAAAACAAAAACAGGTTATCACAGAGTCTTTATTCAGTACAAAATATACTATAGCCATCATTGTGTTAATAAGCTGTGACCATATTAATTTGGCAATATCCAAGACAGTTAAGTACACTGATTTTGTTTCAGAAAGTGCTTGGTGTTTGCAATATATTGGCATTTACCAGATTGGGGTGTCTAATTAAAGACCTTATGGAGTTGCATTTTGGGAAATGTAGGATTCATATTGCAGACTAAAAGCCAGAATATCTGCTTTGCTGATTGACCATCTGATTTAAACAATCTCTTGTATGTACTACTTCATCTTTACAGAGGGACAATAATCTATTTTTTTTTTCTCCAAGTATCCCTTTGTCATGTGTCAAGCTTATAAGTTTAAATATATTCTGTGGATTGTGTATGTACATGGTGACATGATAGTTCATCACTGCTATATCCATGGGGGTGGGGCCCAGAGAGAGAGAGAGAGAGAGAGAGAGAGAGAGAGAGAGAGAGAGGCTCACTGACAGTGGGGGAGGAGCGTTTAAAGTCCGTATCACGTTTCTCCTGAGCTCTAAGTTCAGAAGGATAATTCAACTTTGCACACAAAGTGACAAAGACCTGTCAACCATCACTCCTTGTGTAGGTAGAAGGTTGAGAGAGTTTGTATAGTTTAATAGTGAAGGGGAAAAAACAAGTTTTAGCAAAAGCTACTTGCAGAATCAGTTGATAATAGTCTGAGTCAATCATTTTGCTGCTGCAGACAACATCCAGACAGCCATGGAGTGGGGATTACCTTGTCGGACATCACTTTGCGGACTGAAGCTCATGCTTTGGTTTTGCTCGGCTCTGTTTAACGTAGCCGGAGGTAAGCACACAAACACACACACACACACACACACACACACTGACATACATCTCCTTCAGAGTTGTTGTAGTAACTAAACTCATCACCCTGTCCGGGCGTGTGTGAACTTGTTGACAGTGTTCTCTGAGTGACAAACATATTCAGTGAAATCTCTGAAGTGAAGCCGTTGTCTTTTTCAACACATAAGTTAACTGACACGCACGGAAACGATGGTTAAAGCCCCGGTCATCATTTGACTTCCAGTAGGAAGTTAAGTGTGCTTGATGGGTGTCAGAGGGCCGCTGTGAAGTTTATGTGACAGGCCTGAAACAGTCTGTAACTTCAGTCTATTTTACGCATTATGTGCTCGTGGGTGGACCAAGACCTTGACGTAAACCTCTTAGCGTATTTTCCAAAAAAAAAACAAAAAACATGTCCGTTATTTTATTTCATTTTTATGTCACGACATAACGTGTGTGTGTGTGTGACTACTTTTGTATTGAGCGCGGCTTTAAACCGTTCGGGGTGTCGCTGCTGTTGTTTTGAGACGGAACATCTGGTGTGAAGCTGTTTCAGTGCCGCTCCCATGGGATGTAGCCGAGTGTAAAACCACCCTAGACTAACTCTTTACAACATATCCGCAAATTTAACGGTGGCCGCAAACTTTTTTAGACCGGCGAGTCATAAAATGTTCAGAAATGTACATAACTCGGAAGACGACAAAACGACAAAACATCCATGCGCTTTGTGCGCCTGTGCAGCACGAGTTTGGTGACCTGTGCGTCCAGAAACGTAACCCGTGACTGAAATCGGTTATTGGTCCATTTTCACAGAGATTTTCCTGTGTGTTCGTTCTGTAATCAAAATGCAGGGATTTTATTTCTTACTTTGGTATAGCTTAGCTTAAGTTAAAGCAGCTGACGCTGGAGGAGACGGGGAAGCAGCTGTTGCCTCCGGGACGCAGGCTGCTTCACTTCAAACGCCCCAGAAACCTAGCAGAGGTTATCAGTTTTCGGCTTTAGGATTTAGTCTATTTAGATAAGCTCACACGGTTAAGTCCGTCAAAGGTAGCAAGCGATGTTTACTGAACTTTCAGGCTGATCCAACCCGACAAAATCTTAATATCTCGTTAATGTCTGTGTGTACAGTGTTTCGAAACAGGCTATTTATGCAGGCCTATAAAACTCAAGAGGCCCCAATAAAAGACCTACAAGGCTAAAGTCTAACTCCCTTGCCCTCCCTTCAGCCCTGTTATGTCTTCTTTGTTTGGAAGTTTCCTTCCTTTTAGCGTATGATGAAAACAGCTGTTTGTGCCACTGGCAGTAATGGGTTTCTCCTCCACAAAACATGACTTGAGATAAATACAGCAATAATCAGTGGCTCTTTTCCTCTCGGTATAGATAAGCACTCCCTATGAAGGACAATGGCACAGTCAGAAAATGTCAATAAAGACCACAGGATGTGAGGACTGGCTCCCTGTCTCAACTACTTTCTCCTCCTGTTGATACAGAGCTTATGCTGTGCATTGATCCCCTGTCCTAAACGAATAAGTCATTACTAGGGGGGTGTAGAAACATGCTAAAGCGGGTGTGTTGTCGTGCAGCAGTTGTGTGGGCACATACTGCATGTGCGTGAGTAATAAAGACAGGAGGAGGGGGAGCTCCCTTCTTCTTCTGTAATTTTTGTGGGTATCAAAAAGCTTTGTCAAACATTTTGTAGGTGCAATCTTGGCATCTGCTGCTTAATATGCAGCGAGCATGGCAAGTAACACAAAAATCTGAAAGTGGCCTTCATACTTCCAGTAAAGATGAGTCTCCCACAGAGTCGTCATTGACCGTCAGGGCCTTGACTCACTTTCTAATAGCAGCAACAAAAATGGCCACCCAATGAGTTTTAGTCAGTAAAAGTCTGAAATATTTGACTCTAATAGAAACTGTAAAATAATAGAATAAGTATAATAGACATATTAATGTTGGAAGCAAGAGAGGACCCTAAAAGAGCGAGGAAGCAGTAAACTGGGTGATAATAATTAAGTCATCTACAAATTATGAAATTAAAATGTCATAACAGTACCTTTTCTGTTTCAAAAGTACAAAAACATGCCATTACACTTTCAAAATGACATTTCACCCTCAGCGTTGCTGCAGCCAAATGTTGAAAGGATTTTGTAATTATGTTGTAAGTATGTTTACGAAACTGTCATTACACAACCTCTTAGTGACATAGCTAAATGTTTAAAGTGAATTCAGTGGAATTGGCTCACAAAGTACCAAAAGACCCAACAAGTTGCTATCATTAAATCTCATGGATCCCTGAACATGGTTAGCTGCATCGCTGACCCATAACCACTTCCTTTTCTGAGTAGCCTGAGTTTGAAGTGACACATTTGAACACTTCCTGTTTCTGAAAAGATGCCTAGTGTAGTTTGTTTTGTTAGACGCTTCAACTGAAACCTGCATTTGTGTGTGTGTGTGGAGGGGCTAATCTGGGATCCTCCTGCTGGTTTCATTAACACCCAGTAATGGGTCCAATAATCATTAACATTACAGTAGGTGTGAAAAAGGGTGGAGTGTGTGGGAGATCAGGTAGAGAACTAATGCCAGTGAAAGCATACCGGATTTACCAGTATGGTATGTTTATTACCCCTCTAGAGAACTAAGATATACTCTATATACTCTTGCAGTAGTACTTCAAATAGTCAAACTTGGGGTAATTTAACCAGATATGGAGACATATTTAATTAGTTCACATGAGCTATGTTGCATGTCTGAATGCAAGAAAGCTGTCAGAGGCAACATGTCTTAAACAGGTGGCATTCAGCCTTAAAACAAAGGAGTGCCTGTTTCTGGGCCCTGAGGGGCTATCAGGATCCCAAGAACAGAGATCAGAGAAGAAACTTAGATCTGTTCTGGAGCCAAAACACAGATGTCTGGTGTATACAAGTGACAGAAATCCTGTCTGTACCAGACACAGGCAAAGCTTGATGTCTGTTTTTACCTGGTTGCAACCACATCAAGATAGCTCAGATAGTGCTGACACTGTGATAACATCACCGCATTGGCACCTAGTAGAAATCCTACTCATTGTCTCTCACATTTTAGAAAAGTCTGGTCTTGTCAGTAAGCCATACCCGTAAAAGATTGTATTTGTATAATTGTGTTTCCTTGCTGGCAAAGTTTTTATTAACCATGTTTTGACCTATCTTAAACTTAAATGTCTATTAATCACATTTTACAAAAGAAACTCCCAACCATTGCCAGAAATCCATCTCAACTAATTTAAAAGGGGTAAGAAAGGCAGGGAGGAAGGCAGGGCGGTGTGAAACAGGAGACGAGAAGGGCTTCCACTCCTATTGTCCCATCACACAGGCAGGAACAGCCGTGGGGGCAACAGTTTCACTTTAATCACCCTCCCTGGTCTTCCTATTGCTTTTCCTACAGCACAATGGCTAGTCCACTTTTCAGACACACACACAGGAACAGGGCACGCACCCCACACTCTGTGACACGACACAGGATACACACATACTGAATATACAAACATGCAGAGCTAATCAAAAGGAAGGGTCGTTGGCTGGTCAGCTACTGTATTTCTCACTCCAGCAGAGTGCAAACCAACCACTTAAATGTTATTTTGGCATTTAGACTTGAACAATTCATGTGCTTCCTCATTTATAGTCTAGCTGACCCAGAAGGCTCTCATTTGTTGCATCTGCTGCCCCCTCAGGAAAGTAGATATAGTGCATACAAACAATAGTTAGTCCAATGTTAAAGTGAAACACACAAAACCGCTGCTCCACTGCTCCCTACGGGTTTAAACAGTCAAGCATGTTCCAGTTCAATCTGTGATGTAACAGCATGTATCTTTGACAGCAGATGGAGAGCACCTGCAGTGACATCATTACTGATTGGGTCGTAGATGGAGGTGCAACCTGCTTAAAATTTCCAGGCCATATAGAGTTATGTAGCAGCAGCTGTACACCTTCAGATCCAGTTTTAAGCAAACAGGCGGAGGAGTGGGCACAATGTTCGCATGCTTGGACAGCTCAGGAAGGAAGTCCACTCCCCAAATCCAGCCACCGATCAGTCACCTTACAACCACACACATGCACGTGTTTAGAGATTGACTGGTAATCTCTGATCTCTGGTTCCTCTGCAATAATACACTTGCATGCATGCTTCTCTGTGTTGCAGTCTACCCACACACAGAAGAGTACACACACATACATGCACAGGCACACACACTTCCTGTCTTCTCTGCAGCACTGTGCATTCTAGGATGCTAAACCTCACCACAGTCTGTTGCAGACAAAGGAGGGTAATGATCTATTTAAGCAAAGAGATAGTAACAGGGTTGTGTTACATGCTGGATGTAGAGTCATTCATTATGTTTGTTGATGCTACACTGTGTAGTGTGTGGGTATTGTATAGAGAGTGGTATTGTATAGTATAAGGTTTACAGAGTGACTTCACAGTGCTTAGCCTGAGGATATGTTCATTTTGTTGTGTTTATGCATTGAAATACTTGTTCAGAGCACACAGAGTTTGCCTATTAGTGTATTCCAGTGGTGCTCTACATAAGTCAGAACAGGATGTGGTTGAAGGCAGTGCGCGTGAGGGAGAGGGTTCATACAATATGTAAAGAAATGTCTCACTGCTGTCTGTTTGGTCTGAACATACTTACTGTGAAAGGTTGATGCTGAGTCTGCTGAGACAAAGGACTATTTCACTGTAATCTCTGGTTAATAGTACCACACAGCAATACTGTGTACTGAACTTTCCCTAGTCTGATGGCAAAAGAGATGTCACATGAGGACTTGTATATATTGAATAGCATCTCTGTCTGAGAAAAACAGGGAATTTAATTCCCACAGGAGGTTAGTATATATATATATATATTTTTTTTTTTTTAGCCAGCAGACTATGTACTATCTCTAACCACAGTACAAATACACAGAACAGGAAACAAACTGCCCTAACTCAAAACGCACAAAAAACAAGGAAGTATGTAGTGTGCAAAAATAGTGCATGGAAAATTGTCGGACTTCGGCTTTAAATCCACACTGAGATTGGTAGTTGCTATAATTAGTTTTTGTACTGTGGTTATTTGTGTTATACTGGTGGTACCAGGCAGGAACTTCATTCCACTCAGCTTTAGCTATGAAATATTTGAATAGAACTGTGATTTACTAAGCAATTTCCTGTTTGAATATGTTCTCTTTGATTTTGGGGCTATACCATGATGAAACTTGGAAACTTGGAAACTGGATTTTGCATGGAACACCATAATACACCTGCATATTAGCATATATTACTATTAAAATGTTGATGTTGGCTTTTATATTTTACTTTTTTAATTGTGCTTTGTTCTGGACAGCTGTAATGTTTTATAAAGTTTCTAAATATCAGTCTTTTGGATTTCGTATCTTGTAAAAACTAGCTGTCGCTGCAATCAAAGTAAACTTGTGACAAACGTGACAGGGAATTTATGTTCGCTGGGTTAAGCCTCTCAGGCACTTCCTGGATTTGACAGGCCTAACCACAGTTATAACCCAAAATGTCATTATCTCTACCATAAAACGTTTCATTGGTAGAGCTTGTTTGCGGTGGTTCATAGCAAGGGAGGAAAGATTATCTGAAAGGCCTAATTCAGACATCTTTGTAAATCATTTTTAGCTGATGTACTGAAGTTGATAAAAAAACATTTCCGTGTGTCACCTACAGTCTTACATACTTTCTCTCTTCTCTCTAACTAAAGGTGAGATGTCCCACGTCCAACCCACACTGAGTGTTTCAGCTCCCCACCTGCATTATACCTGTCCTGAAGGTGCAACTGTCAAAATGATGTGCAGCCAGAGAGGCACGGCCATGCACGACACTGATGTCTTGAGGCACACCTGGCTTTTCACGCCCCATAGTGATCAGCACTGTACAGGACGGGCGGGCCCACGCCATACTACCGTTGGTGCACATTCCCATGGCAACCACACCTTGCCACCAGGGATGAAATTTGCAGCTGCAGAGCAGAACTTCTGGATTGTTCTGGAGAATGTGACCCGCGCTGACCAGGGTCGCTACTGCTGTGTGGTTCTGGACTTCCGGCCTGAACATAAACACGCGACCATCGTGCAGAAACCCCACAGCCATGTTATTCTCCATATTACACCAAGTAAGGACATCAAATGTATGGGTGTGAATGTGTAGTAAGTTAGTACATGGTAAACTGGCAGGGGAGGATGTTGACTGAGTCATCAATTCAAGCTGCTAAGTAGGACAAGATCATGATGGTGGTGATTCTATGTGATGTGGTTTATGAGTGCTAAATGTCATATGCTGAGGTGAATCACATCTGTTCTATTTAACAGGCAGAACCCTAATACTGTATGTATTTTTTCCTCTCTTTCTAGGGAGAAATGGATCTCAAGATTGTACCTTCTGGGATCCCGCACCACCTGGAGGTATGTCATCTTATACAAGCCTTCATAGCTAAATGATGACTGGCCAGTGATTCTATTTATTTAACTCACAGTCTCTCTGTTGCTTCTCCAGGCTCTGTGCCAGTGGCCTTGGCTGTAGCAGCCTGCATCTTAGCTCTGCTTTCTCTCCCTCTTATCCTGGTGCTTGTGTACAAACAGAGGCAGAACTCCCACTCGGGCAGACGTATGTATTACTGATATGCACAAACACTTTTACATGTCCAAGCTCTGGGTCAAATATAAATCTCTCACACTGGGTTGCCCATAGTGTTTTGTCTCACACTTGTTTCCTGTCAGTGAGGTGGATTAACTGTATTTCACACAGTAGGAAGCACATTCACACTCTGGAACTGTAGTGTTCCGCTCTGTTTCAATTCATTCACAATGGCCCATTTCCTGTTTCCTCTCTCCCAGGTGCACAAGAGTTGGTGAGGATGGACAGGTATGTTTTCCCACAGTCTGTCAGGCAGCTGGTTACATAGACCAGCCTGAAAACACAGCTGCTCTTTATAATAATACTGTGTCCGTGGATATTCTACTGTGTAGTGGACACATTTCTCACACAATAGGTACTTTCAGCCAGACAACTTGATCTGGCCAAAATGTGTTACAACTCTGCGGATATGAACTTTGCTAAAGATCTACACATAGCTTTGCAAGATCAATAATTCATTACTACGTTCATTTCTAGATATAACATCAATTAATAAACATCAAAAAGAACTTATGCCCAGTACATTGGTGGCCTTTATACCACTGGAATATTTTTGTGGTAAATCTATAACTTTACTTTATGGTACAATATGAGAGAGTTTTATGGCTCACAATAAGGTGATTGATAAATTCATGTGTATGTACAAAGCCTACTGCAGACTATTTTAGTTTAGTGTTAAATGTTCATTAAAGCCCAGAGTACTGCTAGAATACAACAATGACCAGAGAAAGCTTCTAAAGGTCTTAAGCAATAGATGAGCAATAGATGAGCAATAGATGAGTGTTGAAACAGTTTATTGTGTCATATCGGCAATACCTTACTCATCTGGACTCATCTGGATTTTTCTCTTTTTATATTTAGTGAGGCTCTTGGCCACGAAAACCCTGTGTTTCTTGGGGGATCACCACAGACTAAGACCCGTACTGTGTCTCAGATCATGACCCGGCAATCCTCAGAGACAGGCCGCCACCTGTTGTCTGAGCCAGGAACACCCCTTTCTCCTCCTGCACATGGGGATGTATTCTTCCCAATAGAAGGTAGGACACTCACAAAACTATACATCCACACAATCTTCAGGCCAAATGATACAAGGGACATTCATTAGGGTAGGACACAACAGCCATCTACTAATTAAAGACGCTTATTAAACAAAATGAAAAACACTAAATCAGTCAACACAGGTTGGGGAATTCCATTATTTAAACCATTTTTGCCCCTTAGCCTGGCTCAAAACTCTCTATGACCAGCACAATAACACAAAGAAAGCGGAGTATGAGTTATCTCACACCAAGCTTCATTTACATAGCTGCCTTTCAGTTTAGGAGTATGCAATATATATCCATTGGTAGGTCAAGCCTTATTAACATTCTGACTGTCTACACCTGACTCCCTTCACATATGATACTCAAATTACGTAAAAAGGTGTTTAAATAGTGGAATTTAATTGTATTGCACAAGGACATCGTTCTGAGCATGTTTCAAAATGTGGAGTGAGCATGTTTAAGGACTCTGACGCAATCAAAGAATTGTCATAGCCTTTCGCACTTGCCAGAAAATCCTGCATCAGACATTAGTTACGGTGAAGGGGTTCAATCCTGAGTATTTTTCTACCAATTCCCGGGGCACCTGCGCAGACATTCCAGGCATACTGAGGTGGATTGCCCCGTTTCCTGGCAGCACAGACTGGGAAAAGGACAGAACCAGACTTACTGAAAATCCAACCTGAACACAATATGTTGTTTCTATGACCTTGAAGAGTTTAGTCTGCAAACAGGGGCAAGTCTCAGAAACATGTAATGGACAAATTCCATTGACGATATACTACAAATAGCATAAAGCAAATACACAAAGTAAAACAAGGTCACCCTTGCTCAATGAGCCACTAATTCAGCTGCTGTAGTTTTGCTCTATGTGTCCAAATCCTCTGTTTACAATAAGTGACAGATGGAAACTACCGCTGCTTGATTGACTACAGACTACATTTCTTCTCTAGAGGGAGACACAAATATTGCTTAAACTATCAAAAATCCTAGAAAATAAATACAAACCATATCTTAGACATTTTTCCTTCCAGATGTCATTTCCTTCAGTGGTCTACAAATGTTATGCAGAATACAGAGCAGGGTTTGAGGTTTCGTGTTACGTGGATAAAAGCCACACTTCATCTTTCTTCTTCATTTTTTTTAGCCCGCTGACCTTCAGCTGAGCGGAATTTAACTAGCAGCAGTTCCCTCTTATCTTCAAAATGTCGCAACTCAGACTTGAACCCTCTTGGTTCCCCTTTTTAATGAGTTTTCAGAAAAACATATCGTATTCTGAGAAACGTGTTGCTGCGTGGTTGTACAACTATATAGAGTGGGAGGATTGGAAAAAGAAATACTGATCCGTTCACATTTTGGGCAGGAAGTACAAACTCCCTCATATCTACATTTCGACATGTCAGCACACAGACATGAAATACACATTTGTGCAGGTTCGCATATGTGGATTACTTGCTAGCATTTCTATGCTCTCACTGACCTGCACTGTTCTCTATTCCAGACACCATCCTTGAGTCACCAGAGTTCCTGCAGGTTTAAAGGGCTCTAACTGCTGATCTGGAGACAGTACTGCAACTCTCTTCCTCTTCTCTCTGCCTCCAGAGCGATGTTGCCCTTATGCGCTGTCTCACAATAACCTCTGCTGGGGTTGTAGTCTGTACATTCTCTGGACCGCAGGAGGGAACGGACTCTGTTTTTTAATTCAAAAACTATTTAGACCTGCAACAACAGCTGGAGGCCAAAAAAGCAAACTTTTGCTTGGGAGCACTTGTGTTGTCGTGGTGGCTGGGTTTATGTGTGATGTTCCATCTAAACACTGATTCGTGAGCAAACAGCAGAAGAACCCAGAGTGTTGAGGGTGGGGGTCCCGCCAGGTGCAGGGGTATAATTGTAAGAGGGATAACAGTTTATGTGGTTTCTAAGGCTGCTTTCACGCTTACAGTAACTTGTTTGGTGCGGTTCAAACAAACTAGAAAGTGAATCAGAAAGTGAAAAGTGGGTTTAAGTTACATTAGTGTGTGTTGCTTGCATCCTATTCTGTATAACTTTGTAGTATGTAGCAGAGCGACCATACTGACACCAAGCCCCTCTATTATATCACAATAAGAAGACTCATTTCTGTTCAGTTTCCTGCCATTCCATCGTTTTTTTATGACAGAAGTGATAAATATTATGTATCACTTGTCAGTTACTGGAGTAAACTTGGTTTTTCCATCCTTAGTTCATTTAGTACTAATGACGAAGGACGTGACTAACCAAAACTGTCCCATGAATGAGTTATTTGTCAACCCATGTTAACAGTTCAATTGTAATAAGTCAATAGGAAAGATTAAATGGACTAGAACTAAAAGACAACAGGCTATAATTTTTTTGGCCAAACCACATGTGTGAAATCAACTGAAGGCTCTCTCTCATCCCTGGCGCTGTTATCAAGTGCTCAAATATCTTCATATCAAAGGACACTCAATCGTCAGAGAAGTCCTGCTATTCTTGCACAAGTTGACAGTAATTTGTTTTTATGGCATTACACCGTTCCTGTGTATCATTTCCACTTGGCCTCGGCTTCATTTCTTTTCTCTCTCCTACCTCAGTTACTGTAAAGTCTGTTGCTCTAAATGCTCCACTTCCTTCCTGTGCTCTCAGAAATGCAGCACTTCACAGTGCCCTTAAATATATTTAGAAAGTGCTGAAAACTGCAGTATTGTGGGTTATGTTTGATAAAAGTTTTTTCATGAATGCCATTTTTGAACAGTTATAATAAAGAATAAAATGTTTGATTTTCTCTTGAATGTAGCCCAACACAAAACATCATCAAAAAGCTACCAACAGTTTAACCACTGCCATCTCAGTGCTGTTTTTGTGAATCTTTTTCTGATTATTTTTGGTTTTGATTCCATGTGTCTTGATTTGATTGTTGGGATGTGTATATCAATGTTCATTTGTGTTTTTGTGTGCGCAATGGGATGTTAATAAGTAAATACCATTTGGCACAGGTGTGGTGGAATGGTATTAAAATTTTAATCAAATCATATCAAGGTAGACTGAGAGAAAATGAGAAGTGATTGTGATGATATCATTACTTAGTTGTGACTGTGTGTGATTGAAAACCACTGGTGGTTTTCTTATATTGAGGTTAAATATGTACAGCAGGTGATGTGTAGCAGGTGTATAGGACAGGGTATTATGTACAATATGTTTTTTTCCCTAATATTTTAATGTGTGTGTGTGCGTGCGTGTGTGTGTGTGTGTGTGAGTGTGTGTGTGTGCGTGCGTGGTCTAGTTTAAATGTGTGCGCATACTTGCATGGAATTCTGTATCTGTATGCATGTGTTTCACAATGTATAAAGGTTGTATTACACATACATACAGAGGAATGCAGTAAAAGCCTGTTTGTTCTGTATATTACATTTAAATTGTCCCGGTTGTAGCTTATATAATAAAATGGAGCTCTTAAACCTTAAAGCCAATGTGTCTAGTCTTTGAAATCATTGTTCCTTTGAACTGGCACATCTCCAAAACTATCACTACACAAGGACGTGCAGCACTTGCTGCCTAGGGAGCCATTATGAACGGAACAAGGTTGTTCCACTTGTGTGCCTCTAAGATGGTGCACACCAGAGGGAGACTGGCATTGAGGAGAGAAAATGATAAAACAATCTTAGTATCTTGGTTTATGAGAAGTGACAGAGAGCTAGATGGGAGGAGGGTGCCTGTTGCTGGCCATTTCCTCTCATCAGAGCTTTTTTTTGTATTAGCCATTTATGTCTTGTATTAGCAGGAGCTGCATTATTATAGCTTTGTACCACCAACATCGTACTGTGTGACATACCTAGACAAGCATATCAAGCAGATCAAAATACAAATACAAGTCACATGACACCTGTCAAGCAATGCATGCACATACACTGCATATCTCGTTCTGTTTGTGCGCGTAAACACGTTTAAAAGTCCTGTAGAAATTACTAAACAGGAAAAGCAGCAACACTTTAACTTGTGGCTTTCCTGTTTACAAAGGTGTTTCCTGCACCTTCACAGCTGATCAGCTCAGACAGAACAACCAACCACTATATTAACTGTATGTTATGTTTCATATTTTACTTGGATGGTATCCTGGTTTAAGGCAGGTAAAAAGAAGCAAACATATACCCAGAATCCCCAGAAAAATGCACATCTTTAAGGTAAGGTTGTAGTGTAATGACTGACCAAAAGAGGGCTCTAAAATAAGATGTGAAGCTGAATCCCACAAAGGGGGACTGAGTGGTCCAGATCACCAGGAACAGATCAGATTAGATTTACATCCCTTTGTAGAGGTTACTGCATCACACTGCATGAAGACGAATGTTTCAAGATACATTATTTTCCTTCATAATATGAACCAATGTTAATTTTGTATGGATATTTTTTAGTGCATTGGTACACTTGTTTATGTGATATGTTGAGATAGATTGTGAAGTGTTCTACTTGTTGCAGCTGCTGTTCCTTGTATCTTACCGACAGAGGTGGTGTGCCGTCATCTTCCACAGTGACAGTGAGTCGGTACTCTTGCTGACGCTCTCGGTCAGGAGGGGCCGGCCGTGTCACCATCTCTCCAGTCACACGGTCCATACGGAAGGTCAGGTCCTGGTTTCCAGCAGTGATGTAGTAAAAGAGCATGGCGTTGGGACCAATGTCTCGGTCGGTTGCTATCACACGGAGAACTGACGTTCCGCCTCCAACATTCTACAGATTGTATTATAAAAGAAGCCTTCATTATTGATTACTGTGCAAACTGAAAATCACATAATGTCACACCAGTGCTCATGCCATTATTCCGCTTCAGTTCAGTCAGTAAGAACAAAATACATGCAAAACTATAGAAACATAGAAATCCAAAAGCAAGTCACACATGGATATAATAAACATCATGCAGTGTGTCCCTACCTCGCTTATGCTGACATTGTAGCCCCTCTGGCTTTCAATAACAGGTGCATTGTCATTGACATCCAAAATGTTGATGGTGAGGGAGTGGTCTGAGTGTCTGGGAGGTGAGCCATTGTCGATGGCACGCACCTGTAATAACATACACATGCACTGGTGTGTACTTGTATGTCGGTCTGATCACATATTTTGACACATCATAGAAAAATCACACAAAGAGAATAAGTGCTCTAATGCTCTGTGAAATGCTGTGTCCTTTCCTTTCTGTGAAAATATTGAAAATAATATGTGATAATATGTTAATACGATCGGATCACACATCATCTGATACCAATGCTCATACTCAAGTGAAACTAAATCAGGTTTATTTTAGAGGTTAGAAATCGAGTTGGGGTTTTAGTGAAAAGTGTAACATAGGTGCAGAAGTGTGGTCAAAGATATCATAACATGTGGATTGCAGCCCGACCTTCAGTAAATAGCGGTCTACTGACTCTCTGTCCAGAGGAGCATTGACATAAACCTCCCCATAGGTGTGGTTCACTGTCTTGATCTTGAACACATCCTCCATGTTTCCAGCCACCAGAGTGAAATTGACCTAAGAGAGAGTAATGCGTCAGAGTGAAACAGAAAAATGGGGAGGAGAAAAAGAAAAAATGAAAATATCAAGCAGCAGCGGGGTCAGTCAGAAATTGTAATCATAAAGTTATCCACACTGTATACAAAGTTTATTTGTTTTTGGCTGTTCTAAATCTTAAATAAATTGCGGCACATGGTAAAGATTCAATGGGGAGCACAACTGAGACCTCCAATGGATTAACAAACAGGTAAGAAATGCCACTCTATGATTAAAATCGAAAATTAAGAAATTATGACTGAGAGACAGGAGGGGGTGGGTGGCTGGTGAAGAGAAAAATTAGCACAAGCACAGTGAAAAAAACTCAAGTTGCAAACAACAATGTGTAACAGTCTTCAGCATGTATACTACGTAGTAGTAAGGAGAAAAATGCAGTGTTGGCAACTTTAGTGGACCATTATGCTGAAATGTCAAAATGTTGGCTGATGTGAAACTGAGGCAAGGTTCAGATGAGGTATTGTATTGTAATCTGCTGAAGTAAACATTATAGTACTCACGTCAATTGAAAAGGTACATAAACCAAAGTGAGTCAAACATGGCTTATAAACACTGTTCTGCCTCGCAAGTCATGATAATGATTGATCTTTAAACTTTAATTGTAGTTTTTTGTATTGGTCTAAGCAAGTCAACATTTTTCTTCCTCTCTTTCTTTTTTTATTCTCACCAGTCCATTTAATCCAGCATCTTTGTCCCTTCCCAGCACTACTGCCACTTTCTTGCCCATGGGTGTGTTTTCTGCAATGTCGACTGAAGTATCAGATGTGATGTCAAACTCTGGACTGTTGTCATTCTCATCCAGAATAGTGATTGAAACCTGTCAAGAGATGAAATCAAATGTAGGCTCCATAACTTGCCAGATTGATGCAATACTTACCTTTTAGATGAATCAAATAACCAAGACCTAAAAATAAAAATCCTGCAGATGCATACAGTTCATGTTGCCTTTAAACAGAACAGCAAGCCTTACCTTCTGCACTTCCAATGAGAGATGCAATGAATAAAAGAGGAATGCCATTAAGTTTTCTACAACAGAACAGACATGACACATACTGTAATAAATAAAAAAAAAGCTGTACACAAAAAGAAAGGTAAATGTACACAGTTCAGAATTAAGCTTACCACAGTTGAGTCCTTTTTAGGTCCTCCATCATCAGCTACAACAGTCAAGGTGTACATGTCCCCCCGCTCTCTGTCCAACAAGCCTGTCACTGTGATACGGCCCTGAAACATCACACACACTCGCATATATCTCCACATCCACAGAAATTCCAAACAAGATAGAAATATCCCTAATGTGACAAACAAAGCGGGAGCAATGACAGAGAGAGAGAGAGAAGAGTGATGCATTGTAAAAAAAAAACAAAACAAACAAAAAAAAAATCCCCATTTCTCATCTGTGAAAGGAATCAAATTACTTCAAAGCAAACACGCTCTTTGATCAGCTTACAGTCATGCAGCAACAAGAGTGCTATCTAAAATCACAGAGGAAGAGGTGTTATTGAATCACAGTGCAGTTAATGGATGGAACATATTTGACAGAAGGTGGGTGTAGTCTTTGAAGTGTACAAAAAAAAAGAGACATGTACATTGTGCTCATATCATCAGTGACCTTTCTTCCTCCACTGCTCCCCAGCTCACCGTGACGCTGTCTATCTTGAAGAGGGCCAGAGCTGCAGGTGAAGTGTCAGGGTCGAAGCGGTAAGTCAACTGGTTTAAGTTGTCGGCTGACTGGGCCTGCACTTGGACCACCTCTGTTCCCGTGGCGATGTTCTCACGTAGCGAAGCCTCATAACCAGCAGAGAAGAAGGCCACAGCCTCATCCAGCTCATTAAGTAACGTGACATAGACTGTGCAGAAGCCTCGGTGGAAAGGTGGAGCCTGGTCAGTAGCCGAGACGTTCATCAGATAGGTTGTCTTGGTCTCATAGTCCAGGTAGTCGACAGTGGTTACCAGGCCAGTGCTCACATCCACTTCAAACTTGCGGTCCGAGCCAGACACAAGGGCATAAGAAACAGCTCCACCATCACCTGACCAGGAAGACGGGGGTGGTTAGTAGGGAAAGCGTACAAAAACAACTTTAAAACATACATTTTTCAACTACTATGAGAGTTTAAAATTGTTACATTTGAAGCTGTGGTTATAACATTACAACAGTTTCCTTTATTCTGAGGTTGTTGTTTTTTTTTTTAACACTGTTGTCAACGCCCTTTTCTCTTGTCTAATATTATTGTTTATTTTAGTTTCTAGTTTCTAATGTTTTGGAAAATGTGTGTCACAGCAGATACATCATACACTTATACACTATGGGAAGTGAATAGAGGAAGTCTGTAGGGTGCAACAGAAGTAGAGGTTTAAAGATACACTGCCATTTTTCGTGTAGTGTAATACGTAAAACAGATGTTATGTGTTTTGATGTTTCCCAGTAGAATAGCACTCGTGTAAGGGTTGGTAACCTGTAAACAATTGACTTAGACCAGCAGTAGCAGAGCAAAAATGGGAAGTTTAAAACCAGAGTCAGCTAAATGACTCTTTCTGTTTTGGATGAGGAGGATAAAACGTCATACTGAAGGGAACTGACATGGACTCACCAGTGTCAGGGTCTGTGGCACGCACCACAATCACAGAAGTGCCGATGCCAGCAGTTTCCCTAAGGCCCAGACGGTTGTATTGTTGCTGGGTAAACACTGGCACCTCATCATTGGCATCGTCTACATATATGATCACCTGCAGGGAAAGACATTTGTATATAAATTACACGTATTATCTTTGAGGAAAGGGTCTTGGTCTTGCTTCCAGGGAATGATTCCACAGACATAAATATTATATATATCTGAATCCCACTTCAGGGCCTGGATCCTCTTTGTTCTTTGTTTGTCTTTTTCCTCTCTATCTACATTTCTAGACCAAATATGTTGTAATGGGTCGACAAAGCTGTTCATTTTTAAAAAGCAGCCACATTTTCCTTTTAAATTTTGAATTTTCATGCTCTATAATAAAAAGGAACTATTTCTACATACTTCATGCTACACATTTGGCATGAAGCACAGGGATAAAACTTTTATATTACAGCATCCTCCCCTTCCCCTCTGGCTATCCTCTTCTTCCTCACCCTCACAGAGCTCCTCATGCTGCCCTCATCACTGTTGTAGGCCTCCACTTCCAACACATGGGAGCTGCTGGTTTCTCTGTCCAGTGCCCTGAGGCCTCTTGTCACCAGCCCGGTCTGTCTGTCTATGCTGAACAGATTGTTGCTGTTCCCTGCATGTATGCATTCACAAACATGAGCACACAGACAAACACACACAGTGACAGAGAGAGAGAGAGAGAGGAAAGTGAGACAAGCAAGATACTTGTACAAAAATGCACATGCAAAACATTTAGTCAAGTTTCTGAGTCTACATAATTTCAGTTGCTTCCAAATTCAAATGAACCCCCCTGGGATTATTAAAGTATTTCTGATTTTGATTCTGACACTGCATTGGAAACATCACTCCATCACTGTCATACATGTCTATCTGAAAAATCAAAGTAGAGCAGCACTTACCAGTGAGGATCCTGTACAGGACTCGGCCATTTTCCCCCTGGTCTGCATCAGTGGCTCGAACCTGTAAACACAAGCATAAAGTCTGTCTAACATGTCTTACTGTCTAACATTTTTATGTGAGAAATGTGTTACATTTGGTAACCAGTGAGTTTGCTGTTCAGTGTTTACCCCCATAAAGTCACATGAGACACAATTCCATACATTTTTTTTCCTACACATATATAAATGGGTATTCTTCCTCATTCACCACACATCCACTGGTGCCCAGTGTCTTGTTGCCACAACAACCCCAACATGGCTTGGCAGCAGAGCCTCTCTCTCTCTCTCTCTCTCTCTCTCTCTCTCTCTCTCTCTCTCTCTAAAAGCAGCCAAAAACCCAAACCCAGCACAGACAGCACGGCTCCACAGCGTACACAGATAAATAGTGGAGCATGCTGGGCTGCTGGTGAATGGGCCATGTCATAAGACTGACTTCTGAATCCAGAGAGGCACAGAGCCACTGGCACTGGATGAGACCGACTTCATGTCACACTCCGCTCCTCTGTGGATGTGTCAAAACCTGTGGAGGTGCCTACAAAGTGCATATTCAATAGCATACAGAGACACACACTCAAGACACTTGAGAGCATGTACGTGCACTTGGGTACGCACAAATACAGATACATACACTCTCACAGTCTCTCTCTCTCTCTCTTGCCCTGTGTGTCCTCCTTTGCTCTCTCCCACTCCCCCTGTGAAGAGGGGCCCAACTTCAGTCTCATTAGCTTTATAAAGAGATGTGGAGAGAAGAGGAGAAAGAGGAGGAGAAGGGAGGGGGAGATGGGAGAAAAAAGAGGCTGGGGGGTCAGATTGGTGAGTGATGAATAGGGTATTACACAGCGGACTGCACCACTTAGGCCATAAAAGGGGTGTAAGACTACATTGCTGAGCCAGATGTTATAAG
This sequence comes from Protonibea diacanthus, assembly GCA_028641955.1. Lineage (NCBI taxonomy): Eukaryota > Metazoa > Chordata > Actinopteri > Sciaenidae > Protonibea > Protonibea diacanthus. The sequence continues at coordinate 17,581,033 of CM053989.1, forward strand.
TGTAAGCATGCGGAGTGTAAGCATTAAGAGATTATTCACTAAGCCTCTGCATGGCTCAGAAAACACACTATTGTCTTTGGCTCCCTGGGATTAAAACAACTGTGAGATATTTCAGTTGTTATGCTGTTCCCCACATTTTACCCTCTTTTCCTCCTTGTTCCCCTCTTCCTCCCCAGCGTTTTCCCCTCTGTCTCTGGGAAATCAGCAGTTTAAGGGGGGAAAACAAGAGCGTGGAGCCAAGAAACAGGTCTGACCTCAGTTACTGGAATTAAGCAAGGTGCTGTTTTAAAGAGTTTCTAGTGTGGGTGTGAGTATACATTTTTGAAGGGTTTTATTCTAAATTACTAAAGGTTCAATCTGAAGAATAAATGTTAACTGCTAAGTATTTTAGAGGTAAACATATTTAAGTTCTTACAAATCTTAAGGTCTCAACTTTTCTAACAATCTCATGAATGTCTCTTACAATATGTATTTTATATCTGCCACAGGGTCTCATTTTGGAATGAAACTTCTAAAAGGCATGTGAGCTGCTTGACATGTGCTTTAGTAACTGCACATTGTCTAAAGGAGTATGAGGAGACTGTTGCTTTCATTTGTTTTAGTATGATTAGTACTTATTTCAAGAATAGATTTGGATATTAACAAATAAAGACTGAGATCAATATGTAGATAATATAGAGAATATACAGTAAATAAATACCATAAATAGAGACCAGCCAAAAGGCAATAAAAAAGAAAAAAGTAATTTTTGCATTGGCAAGCATGCTACTAGGGAACTGCAGAACTTGTGGATGCATAATTAGTCAAACTTTACAAATGTGAATAGGTGAGACAAAGTGTGCTTGTAAAGCAGCAAAGAAATTAGTTTGACTGTTTCAAAACTAGCTGAGCGGTCAGATCTGCGGGAGCAACAAAGTGGGGTGATCGAGAGGGAGAGTACCTTACAGCTAAGCTGCCAAGCTTGAGAGCAGCATGCCTAATCACGAATATGTGCAGTACAGTCCCCAGTATGTGTGGGTGAGAAAAAAAGTTTGTGTTTGAATAGTTTGTGTGTGTGTGTGTGTGTGTACGTGTGTGCGTGTGGCATATGTGCTTGGAGGCGCTGACTAATGAACTGACTCTCTAACGAGCCATCCTGCTCCACTGGCCTTTTCACAGCTTTCCTGGCATTTGGTCTTAAAAATAATTTCACGTCCCAATGTGTTTCCCTTAAACCGATAAGCCATGCTTTGTCTCCGCTGAATTAAGGACGATGACATTTACAAATGTTACTATGCTGAAGATGGGGGCACGCAGAATGAGAGGGGGGATAATTGGAGACCGGGGTAGAAGAGGTGGGTGCCTTGCATTTTACAAGGGGCATTTTAATAAACCCAATTTGTTTTACATTGAAGAAAGCCTGTCAAGCATTGACTGTTTTGTAGTCCTTGATTTAATAGCTACATAATTGCCGCAAATGCCAAACACTCACCGCATCTGCATGTGCGTGCAGCCGTTTCTGTGCGTATTTGTGCGTGTGTGTACGTTTATCATAAGCCCTTGTCCCAATAAAGTGAAAATGAACCTACTCAGCTTGGTTAGGCTTGGTTAGTGAGGCAAGGAGCTGCTGTGGCACTTTGGCAGAGGCTGACCACACACAAGCAGACACAGAGTAAAGCACGCATGCACACACACACACACACACATACACACACACACACACACACCCTTACATAGACCTTCATTCTAATGTTGTCTTCTCCATCCAGGGCTGAGACAACATGAACGCCACTGAACCAGGCTCCAACTTCATCTTTACCTCTGACACACAAAATGTCACTCTATCCAACCTTACAACCACCACCACATCACCCACCATCTCACAGCCTCCATCCTATTCTTCAGATGACTACGACCCAGAATTCACCATCATGGTGGTGCTGGGTTTATCACTGCTGCTGGCAGGGTTAGCAGCATTTCTGGCAGTGTGCCGGCCCTCGGAACAGGATGGGGACTCGGAGGCGAGCTGTGGCCCAGGGGAGAGCTTGACCCGTGGAAGAAGCCGGTCCAGTGAGCCCCAGCTCAAGGTGTGGAAGAGACTGGGCTCCTATCGGCGTTCATACAACCTCTCCTTCAGACGACCGCCCCACCGTAGGCCGCATGAGCGAGAGATCACACATGTGTCCCAGTCACCAGCTCAACAGACACCACAGCCAGAAGCCAGCATGGAGCCTCACCTTACTATGCCATGTCTATTTGACTATGTCACGGAAATCTGACTTGAGGACAGGCTGAGGGCTGATGACTGCTCCTCAAAACAAGTGATACAGGTGGATAAAGTGGATGAGGTTTGCAACAAAACAAATGTTTAAAAATGACTGAAGATTTCACCCTTTTTAGCAGGTAACATTGTTGTGCATGGATGTTCTTTTTCAGCACTGCTCTGCACTATTTTCACTGGAGAGAAAACTGATTTAACCCAACAACAACTCAATTTGATTGCAATTATCTCAGTAAAGATTTGATGCATCATCAGATTTGACATTCTAGAATAAATTGAATTTGATTTGATTATATAGTAATTTTTCCAAGCGAAATCAAACAGATACAGTAAATAATAATTCAACACAGAAGCCTCACAGCAAGGTAAATAAATTTAGTCTTAAAAATGTTCTTCCATCACATTCATGGTGTGGGGAAGGGCATCATCCTCTGATTTACACTGCCAATTGTTCTGATGCAGAAAACCCCATGCACCTGGTAATTCATGTGTATTAAGACATTATTTTATCAAAACATAATGACTTACCAATGCTGACAAGACAAATGAAACCAGAGCCAAAAAGAGACCACTCTGTAACTGATTGTGTTTTGTGATTGTTTACAAAATAAAGTTACTTTTTAAGTTTGACTGATGAAAGTGCACTTTGTGATGAGATGTGTTTAGCAGTGTGTTTTCTACCTGAAGGATGCTGGTTCCTTGGGGCACACTCTCCAGTATGCTGGTCTCATAGCTGTTTTGCAGGAAGATGGGTCTGTTGTCGTTAACATCCTGCACCTCAACAAATACAGTGGCTGTGCCTGTCCTCCGGCTGCCTGCTGGACCGTTGTCTATGCGCAGAAACAGACACATTCACAAACACATCAGCTGCAATCATTCAGGTTAATGCTAATTTTTAGGGTTGCGCCAGGACAACACAAGTAGACACACTGTCGGCTTGGCTCATCAGAACTTGGGTCGTTTTCATCTGCTTGTGAATTAGGACAATATGTGTAATTCTGTTCTCTTGCACAGTTTTGCATTATCTCTGTTTCTACTCCCCTCTCTCGTGTCTCTGGCCCCCTCTGCAGATAAGCCAGCGTGACTCACTGGTTTCCAAAACAGGAAAACCTCAGAGTTTTGTTCTTGCTTTTCAAACAGGAACAAAGGCAGTTGAGCAATAGTCTGAAATCACTGCAGATGTGCAGGCATTGCTTTTTCTCATCACTGTCGTACAAAAGTACAAAGGAGCAGCTTTGAAGAGCCCAAACAAAACAACTCAGAAAACAAGTCCAATTATAACAAATCTACACGTAGACTGTGTAATGGGGATGATAAAAGATGATAAAGGTTTTCTATTATCATAAAAAGGTGAGTTCATAACATACCTATAGCTTCTACAACCAGAGTGTATGCTGCTTGGGTCTCTCTGTCTAGGCCAACCACCGTCCGAACAACCCCGTCTCTGAAGCCCACGCTAAATTTACCGTCCTGATTACCGCCTAGAAACAGAACACAGACACAATTCCAAATTAATCTATGGCATATTAGTTAAACATACTCATTTACATACACACAGAACAACTATAATACTAAAAGAAGCATGCAAGAGCAGCTCACCTCAGTCACACACAAGTCATACACAGATGGATGGATGGACAAAGGTACTGTATGTGCACATAGACCCCAGTAGCCCACAGACACACAAAAACAAGCCCCACTTTGACCTCTGACCTGTAATGAAGTAGCTAAGTTCGGCGTTGAGGCCAGCGTCGTTGTCAGAGCAGCTGAGGCGTGCTACAATGTGGTCTCTAGGGACACTCTCCTTCAGGGAAACATTGTACACGGGAGGGTTGAAGGTGGGCGTCTCATCATTTACATCCAGAACTGACCCACGCACACAGACAGAAAGGCATGAGGACACACAGATAGATGTACTGTACATGAGGACAAATAAGGCAGCAGGGTGGTGCAGTGAGTGGAAAGGTTTTAGTGTATAGTCTAGTAAAACAGTCTAGTTCAACGATCTGTGCTCTTCTATAGTTGGTCCTGGCTTCCCTGCGAAGTTAAGAGACGTGACACAGATCTCTACGAAACAATTCAAAATATTTTGATGCCTCTGACTCATCTGATCCTTTCGAGAAATGACAGAAAACCTTTTTCAGTTTTTCCATTTCTTTTTTTTAGTTTTTTTTTAGATTTTTCACATGCCACCAGCAGGTGGTGGTATCCTTCTCAGCAGATTCCTGACAAGTCAGTGGTTAACCATCTGCCATAACGAAGTAACTGTTCATGACAGGCAGAATCCAATCATACCATGGCTTAGCGGTTGCATATGTAGGATCAATTCAGAGAGAAATCAAACCCAGGTTTCTTACCATCAGCCACATTTGCAGACTCTCACCTGTGACAGTAAGGGTTGAAGTGGAGGTGCGAGGGAACTTCCCTGCATCGTATGCAATAATTCTCAAATGGTACTGTGCTATCTGCTCGCGATCCAGGACTGCCGTGGAGGTGAGAATGCCAGTGGAGGTGTTCAGGTAGAAGTCGAGGCGAGGCATTCCCATCTGTAACGCCATTGTTATCAAACCATTCTTATCCTCATCTGGGTCCTCCACCTGGATCTATAATAGAAAGAGAGAGGGGACAATACACAGGAGAGAGTGAAACCAAGACAGAGCACAGCAGGTTATTGAAAGGATAAAGTAGAAAGAAAAGATATGTAAAAAGAAAGATATGTTAAACAAGGTTTATTTCAATTGGATAGCAATTATCATAAAGTCCTGCGAGGAATCTCTTTGGAAGTCATATTTAAAAAAAAAAAAAAAGATATTTTGCACCACTAAAATGAATTTAAAATATAAAAAGTCCTTTTTCTCTTTTAAAATACAATCATTATTGAATGTGTTTTCTTACCTTATAAACTGAGGACCCAATGGGCAGTCCCTCTGGCATCTCAGCCACAAAGGGCAGGTTGAGGAAGGTTGGGTCATTGTCATTCAGATCTAGCAGGTTAACAAACACTGTGGTGCTCGCTGATGCACGCAGTGGAGGACTACCACCTAAAGAGGGCGCCAGAGGGACACATAAAGACAGACACGCACACACACCCCACATCTCACGGTCAGAGGAGTTTATTAGCCACAGTAAAAAGTTTCATGGTCAACATAAAACTTGAGGAATGAGGCTTGAAGAAAGAGGCTAATCGCTCAGAATTGAAAGCTCTCTGCTGAGAATGATATAAAGCTATTTAAGCTTGCTTACAAATGGTTTATGTGTTTCATGAGTCAAACAAATTTACACAGTGAAAGGCAAATAGAAGTGTAAACTGACATCGCACCGCACACATAAACATTACTTACCGTCGACAGCTGAGATGATAATGGTCCTCATGAGTGCTGCCTCCCTGGGGTTGGAGCTTTCCCTGTCCAGGGTTACCCCACTGGTGCGGATCTTCCCTGTACTGCTGTTAATCGTGTAGAAAGGGTTTTCTGGACTGATACTGTACATCACTGTGCCATTTTCCCCATCATCAGGGTCCACTGCCAACACCTGGACAGGTGAAAGACAGGAAAGACATTTTTGAAGCTCCTTTGACCTGAACTCATTAATAACCCCATCCTCATGGTTAATGGTAATAGTAATAAGAACATCCCCATCCCCTAGAGCAGCCGGTGAGGCTGCAGGTTTTCCTTCCAACCAAACAGCAGCACACCAGACTTAACTCATTTAATCAACTGATCTCAGTCTTCAGAGAGTTGACTGGTCAAACGGTGTGCTCTTGGTTGGTTGGAACAAAAACTTGCAGCCACACCCCTTTGTAGAACAGTTTGGACACCCCTGCCCTAGAGCATCTTCAAACTCAACCCATTCCTACGGTCCTAACACATCAGTCAGCTAAAAGAAAAATGGTAACGTCTCTTTTCTGACACAAAGTGGCGATGGGTGATGAATGTGTGAAACCGGGAGCCAAGCTAAAGCACTGGCTGATTTTTAAAGAGCTGATCAATTATTCAGTACGCTGACTAAAACGTTAGAAAGTGGTTAATTGGTCATTAGAGGAACAAAGGTTTTGCAGGTATTAAATTATTAAGGGGACATGGTAGGCAGGAATCTCCGAGGCCCATTGATTAGCAAGAGCACAGACAAAGCCAGGTGATATAAGATGTGGAGAAGTGTCTAGCCCAGCCAGTTCAACTAATCAATTCTGGCCTGAGCAGAACACATTAAAAGATGGTGAGCAAATATATTAGCCTTGTCTATTGAACTGCAGCTCTGGCCTGACTGCAGAGTGGCAGAAAAGAGAATATTGTTTTGAGACGAGGTATTAGAGGGGGTTCACTGCGCATGTGTAGGTCCTGAATGTAAAAGGAGTACTAGTGATGGTGGGGTGCACCGAGTTTTGAGTGGGCTGATTTTTGTACTGGGTGCTGCAACCAAATTCATCGGCTCGCTGGACACCTCAAGGAGGACTCTGCAGGTGGCCTCTTGTCACCATAGTAACGCTGGTTGGGCCAGGGCTACATTGGGGCCAATTACAGGAGTGTAAGCATGGGTGGGCCGATTTATTGAAAAATGGTCAAAGGGGTAACAGTGTCTGTCCACTGAGCACAGAGTCACATACAGTATGCATTGCATTGCTGGCTGCACCATGAACTCAACTGAGGAATAGCTACAAGAGACCAGAAACAAGTAGAAAATGTAGCAACATTTTAGCAGTATATCTTGAATTTCTCTTTCCCTATCATTTCTCCATTCCACTCGCTTGCCCTGCAAGAATGGTTCTTGCTTACTTTTCTGCCTAGCAGCTGAATAATTTGCTATGCGTATGACTGCAGGCTACATTTTAATTACCAATCGGACTCCCTTAATTACACTCACTGACACCTCTTTAATTAATGGACAATCAGGGCTTAATTAACAACAACACACTGCCAAAGACACCAGCAGGACAATAAGAAAGTTTGGGCTAATATTAGAGTGTTTGTGATGACCTACGCAGTGATGGTGATGATGTACTGTTTTTCATGTACAATATGCCTTTAACCCTATGATTACCCCCCACTGGTGTTCTCTCAACATCACATTTGTGTATAAAAAGGAGAGGTCAACATTTCAATAAATTCATTCCTAATGTTAACAAAACCCATCCTACTTGAAATAAAACAAAAAGATATTATTCCAGAGTGGTAATTTGTGCTGTTCATGATTACAATTTAGTTAACCATTAGACAGTCAGCCAGCTAAAGTACCAAGTTAGGCGAGGTGCACTCACAGAGATAACATCGGTGTATATTGGGCTCTTCTCCACTACGTTGGCATGGTATGGCTCATCTCTCCAGTAAGGGGCGTTGTCATTGATGTCCAAAATAGTGATATTCACCTATACAACGTGAGAGTGAGGGAAAGTAAATGGAAAATGAGCTATGTAATAGACCTTTGACCACCATGATTTATAATGCAAAAAACATGAAACAGCTGTAAGGAGGATCAGAAGGATGATGGCTGCAAAGAGGTTACCGTGGCGATGCCAGTCTTCTGCTGAGGGCCCACCCCTCCATCCACAGCTCTGACTATCAGGATGTACTCGGACTTCAGCTCTCGGTCCAGTAGGGCTGTGGTGGTGATCTCTCCTGAAACACACATGGAATGAGATGTCAGGACAAACTGAGTTAAAAGTCCTAACCCAAAAACCCACGTGACCCAGCCACAATGTGCTTATAAGCATAATTAAGAGCTTAAGGAAGAAACAGAAAAAAGATGTTGCAGACACAGGTGTAAACAGGCAGAGAGTCATTTTCAGGCAAGGTATGAACTGACAGCAGAATGATCTCAAATAATTCAAATTTGAAATAGAAAAATTGAATCAGATCTCAACAATGCTGTCTCAATTACAAGTATGCTTTCAGAAAATATACACACTTGCAAATGCATGCACGCACGCACGCACGCACGCACGCACGCACGCACGCACGCACGCACGCACTGCGCCACGCCACGCCACGCCACGCTGCATACGCACCCTTGCACCACGCCACGCGCTACGCACACACACACACACACACACACACACACACACACACACACACACACACACACACACACACAAGCCTGAGCGTGAGTTGAAGAGACGGAACTGAGAGGAGCCCTCCAGAGAGTAGATGGTGAGGCTTCTTGAAACTCGCGAGGCGTCCAAATCAGTAGCATTCACAAGCAGCACAGTTGCTCCTGTGGAAGAGAGGAGAGGAATTGAAGCAGTAAGACAGAGAAGAAAGTTACAACTCATGGAGTGGGAAGGAAAATGAACTGAGACACAGAGTTATGAGGAAAATATGTGAAGTCTAGTAAAGAGGAAAGACGAGCAGCAGAGACAGACTGAAATGGCATTCAGAGGCTAATTTCTTCTGCCCATCCACAGCTCCACTGATGGCACTTGGCAGTGAGTGGGTTTGGATTAGTGGATTATCAGCTTGTTTGGCACAGCCATACTTGGCACAAGCTGAATCAATACCCCAGCAGACAGAGGGATGAGAGGCTAGCCAGAGCTGGCAGGCTGTACTTTAGCTCAGCCTTGCAGCCCAGCCTTAGGCCCCTAGCTCAGGGCCAAGCACTTTAACCATACGCCTAAACCTCAGCCTTGGCCAAGCCGCTCAACTAATGTGCTCTTTCAAAATCGTGTCCGAGACACAAAAAGTAGCCAGCGTCTGCTGGAGCTCAGAGGAGAAAGGGGCGGGCAAATGTCTCATTTTCCCTCTGTGACTGGAAACTAATCTATTGTCTGGGATAAAGAGTCTTCTGAATGCATGCATGAGAATGAATATAGCAACCAGTGATTTTTCCTTGAATAGTCAATATCCTGCATTCTGGCTGAGCATTTAAAAACATTATGCAAAATCAAAACAAATAAGACAGCAGAGGCCAGAGGGCAGATAAAATAAAACATATACCCCCAAGAAAGCAAAGCTATTTGTTGAATATGCTATGTTAAGGCAATTCCAAGTAAGAAGTGACTGTATGTCCTACACCGTGTTTGAGCTGTTTGGAGTGTTAAGTGCTGTGTTGGTTGTACAGACCAGAAAATGCATTCTAACTTAGCAAACTGTAACCCCACATGTATAAAATGACTCACCGGCATTAATGTTCTCTGGGATTTTGTGATGTAGGGCGGCTTGCTGAACTCAGGTGGATTGTCATTTTCATCCTGGAGAGGTATAAACATCAACAACAGCTCAAATCAATGTGCTAAACAATGAAAAATGCAAATGCTGCTTAAAAAGAGGAACTAAAATGGGTCTGAAGTAAGTCATCGCACATTAGCACTGAGATAAACATGTTGGGAATCAGGACACTGAGAAAGCGCTAAATGTTTTTAATAGTAAAACAGTAGTGGTACAGTATAGTATTGGTAAACCAGTCACTTTACTCATCATTGCATCTTGTATGATGAAAATGTTGGGTGGACATCTCTAACATTTAAGATGTAGTTTTTATTTATACAGCTCTTTATGGCAACTTACTTGTCTGATATCCCACCTCATTATTAAACTGCTTCCATAGTTATTATTTGATTTGTGCAAGTGATTGGCTAATGCTTGACGTCCTGCATGCAAACATTCTCTATTTCTATTTTATTCTGTTATTGCTGTTCCCTCAACATCATCAAAAATGATGACATGCCCTCAATGATTTTTCATGAATTCAGTAAAGTTTGAATAAATCGCTTTGATGATGGTTAGTCAGCCAATTAGTGAAAACTCCTCAGAGCACTTTTTTGTGTCATGCTGTTTCTGTCATCTAATCATATAAATATATATTCATATAACAACAACAACAACAACAAATAATAATAATAATAATAATAATAATAATAATAATAATAATAATAATAATAATGATGATAATAATAATAATAATAATAATAAATGCAAGACACTAAACTATCCTAACCAGGCAGTGCAGTGTAGTTAATTGTTTTAACTGCAGGAGTGTGGAAAACCTACACCTGAACAGTCAGTGGTATATTGCAAAGGCTGAGTTGGACATTAAAAAAGAAGACACATTTGCAGTGATAGGGGAGAAAATCATTGAAAACATTATTATTAATGGCTTTACCTAAAACAAAGGGTAATCAAGTCTTGTAATTTGACAGGAACGAATGGCTACAACATGGAACAGCATCTGCTGTCACATGGACTTTCCCAGAGCATTTATATTTCTCACAACCTCCACTCATTGAATTAAACTCCATTTCACACCAACACATCCAGTTGTGTGGCTATTCGCAGAGAGGCTCCCCACTGTGTGAGCTGCTGAGAATTGTTAACACTTTAACAACAGTCACTGGCACCATTATCTATCTCTGTGTTACACTGGTGCAAAGCATTGTGTGTGTGATGCTGCCAGCTACTGATAAACCCCTGTGGTGTGAGTCACGACACTGTGGAGGACATAGAGGGAATACAACATTGTGCACGTCCGTCCCTATTCATTTTTGCATTCCGGCATAGTTTCCTTCATTCTTTAAAACAATATTTCTCCCTTGTGTAGGCTGTGTATAGATACGCTTACTGTTCTTGCATATCCAAGAATATTCCAGCTGGATTCATCCATTCTACTCTGTCATTTCTTCTTTTATGATGAAAAGTTACATGTACAATGAATGCCTATCAGGGGAAATGACTTTAAGAGCCAGCAGGGATGTGAGGATACGGGTTCTGGTTGCTCATTATATTTTTACTGCTGTATTTATAGCATCTTAGCAAAGATCAAAATTCATGTTTGCTATTTAAAAGCTAAGAGAAAAAAAATACAGAAACACATAGTCTGTTAGACAGAATCGTCAGCACTATACGACACACCACATTTACATTACAGATGGTTTAGATGAATTCCATCAGGACCTCCTTGAAGATGCAAAGTAAGATTTTCACAAACCAACAGAGAAATACAATAATGCATAGATGTTTTTTTTGACTTGCATTTACAATAAATATTGTGTATTCAATATATTTTAAATTATTTTTTGGCTTAGAATTAGAGGCCTCAATAAAGACTGATAAAGGTAGCAAAATCAGGGATACATCATAGCGATACATCTTATTGCTAATAGTGACAGTCACTGTCATCACCTTGGATCAAATGAGAATTTGAACACAAGTTGTGAAAACAAATAAAACATCTCAGGTTGAACAGGCAGGCATTATCTGCTTACTGCCTTTAACCAAGTCGTCTGCAAGATGCACAGGTATTATGTAAGTAACAAATGAAACCATGTAATGTGAGACTTCCAGTTCCTGACATCATGACATGGTCTTTCATACATGAGAAGAAAGGTGGCACCTTTTAACATTTACAAAAAATACACTCAGGTTGCAGGAAAACTAAGAATTAGGATCCAAAACCGTGTGTATAGTATATTACTTTTTCCTCTCTGACTCATTGTGTGCGAGTAGATGGCTGTGACTTTCTCTAGCGCCCTAAAATAAGACATTTGGTGATAAGACTGACAAAGGCAACGAAACTGGAAACTCTGATAGTCACACAGACTGTGATAAAACTGCAAACAAAACTGTAGTCAGACATGGATCAAAAGGTACTCATAATGATTCATGCAGTGAGAAAATATGTAAGTGATGCTGAAGACATGAAATGATCCACCATGAGCGGATGGACACCTGTCACACACTGGATCAACATTTAGACAAATACAAGACAGCTTAGTCTTCATTCTGTGCACATGGTGTAACAGTTCCTATAAAAGTTACGCTTCCAAATCTCAGGCCCACAAATTTTTCAGAGTCACATCTGAGGAGAAACTTAATGAAAAAAACTCTGTAAAAGTTTGGAGATCGTGCTTTTGAACGTGGGGAGACTGTGAGGAATTTGTCACAGGGTGTGTCTGCTGCAGTACCAAGAGTGTCATTAAAAAAATACCACGCTTGAAGATATATTAAAAGTGTGAATTAAAGAGATTCACAGCTAAGAGGAAAAGAACTGTCTCCAAACTTGTTTTTAACTATTTAAGTACTTTTCTGGAACCAAAAAACAAACACACTGTTGCGGAAGACACAAAAGTTGGCACTGACAATGACACTAAAAACTCATACTGAACCATTACAGTGTTTTTTTTAAAGCTTATTATTTACTATTGATATCTATTATTAAAAATGCATTATTAATAACATTTTTTTAATTCTTTTTTTTCAATCAGTGCACGAGAGGCTGAGAGTCTTTTAATGATCCACATCCACTTTCTTAACCAGCTAATTTGACCGATTTAGAAAAATAACTTTAATCTCATGGCTGTTTATGATAAAATCAAAGACATCAGATCTGCACCTAGTTGAGAATTACTTGTTATATCAAAGTATGTACTATGTATGATTCTGCATGTGTCTATAATACTAAATAATATAATACTCTTTGATTTAGTCAGACTGACCTCAGTGACCTCTGTGAAAGAACTGAGTTGCTGGTCTGACTCCGAAACATTTAACCAATCCCTTGATCCATGACAGTGACAAACAACAAATAACAGCTGCTAGTAGATTTACATCAAGGTAAGGTAGTGTCCAAGTTGTACTGCAGATGACAGAGGAATAAAAATGTATGTGCAAGGTTCTGTATGAGTTTTTGGCTGACAGCCACTACAGAGAGTCTTGTATTTTGTAGGGTTGTACTTACAATCACCTCCACCGTGACAGGGACGGTATTGTTGAGGGCTGGGTTTCCACCATCTTTGACCATCACTGTCAAGTAGATCATCCCATTGGAAATTTGCTCATAGTCCAGAGGCCTGTTCACATTGATCACTGATAGAAGGAGAGGGGGAGAGAGAAGAAGAAAGGTGGTTTTGTGCTAAATGTGTTTTTATGTGGGACCTGCAGCAACATCACAGCTTAGTAAAGCTGCGAGTCAAATAGCAAAACTACAAAACAGATATTGCAACACCAACCATCAACTATTTTTCAACTTAAATGTGAGTGTAGTCAGCACATCAATAACATCCATGCCCGTACTGTAACTGGCATACTCAAGCATATTATAGATGGCTATATGCTTCTAAAGGCAAACAAACCTGCGTAGCCCTCCACCATGATGATGCTGAAGTAACTGGGGAAGGCCGAAGCTGAAGTGATGGTGTATGTCAGGAAGTTGTTGGGAGGAGAGTCCTCATCTGTAGCCTGTGGGTGGGCAGACAGTAGTGGGATATTAAGAGACAGGAGTCCCTTTAACATATGCCTCAGTGACAGTCAAAAGTCCACAGAGAGAAGAAGTTTTTGAGTGAGTAAGACAAGTGGACAGACAGTGTAACAGGACAGATGCTGCGGTAGACAGTGCTAATATTTATATGTGTATGTTTGCACAGCATGGGTGCGTGTGAGTCTGCATATGTGTGTAGCCAGCAAGCTGTCAGTCAGTGATGGCATGTTATTGGACAGATTAAAGCTGATTCTGGCTATTAGTGGTAGCAGGCGTCAATACTGGATGAACACCAACTGAGCCAAGACAAGCCAATCAGACAGAGGACAGAAGAAACTATACTTCGTAGGGCTAATCCACAACAACATCAACAACAATAATGACACCCCCTCATTATTCTCAAGTTGGAAGGAACTTAAACACGAGTCCTCCGGCTGTGAGGAGAGTCTACTAGGCCTCACTGGCATCATTAGAGGCTGGACAGGTTGTCAAAAACACTCACTTGTATCTCTCCATAACACGCATATCTCTACTCTTTGATTTCACGCCAAAGTGTTGAGTAAGCAATACCTTTCTACCCCCACAACTTCCTAAGCTGTGTCTTTTTTCTTACAGACTGCCTTCCTATATCAAATTTCGACAAACAGTTTCATATTAGATCGTTTACCACTCAAAAGGTAAGAGGAGTTGGGGGCAGAAAATCAAATAGATGAGTGGCAAAAAAAGTAAAGGAATAAGAATTGTAGAGAAAATTTTTAAAAAGATTTAGCTGTTAGAAAGCATAAGCACTGTAGTAGGAGGCACAAACCTCCCAGGCATTTTTGGGAGAAAGAAAGAAGCAGAAAAAGAAAAGCCTCTCTTTGCTTCATCTCTCCACACATCTCCTTCCATCTATTTCAGTCTTTTTCCACTTTCCTCCTTGTCTGCCTGTTTTCCGGAGCAGTGTGCACGCTTGTGTGTGTATAGAGTGAGTTCCAGGGCAAATTGCTGACACAGAATTGTGCGACTGGCTTCCCTGTTCCTCTCGGGCAGCGTATTAATATCAGCAGCGTTTAAGGTTAGCTCAGACTAATCAAACACAGTGAGCCAAGCGTTGAGCCCAGTCATCAGCTCAACTCTCACAATGTAAAGGCTGTGTCTGGGTAAGCCACTGCTCTACCCACTGCCACAAGGGACGTAATAGTCTTTCTCTCGAGGGCACAATCAAAGGAAACGCTGAGCCATTAGTTACCATTGTGCCTGTGTACCTCTGCCTTTTGTGTGGCAGTGACTGATGGCCAACACACTGGGCTGACCTGTTCTTCTTGAATACAGTGCCCACAAACACATAACTGTATGATCATAGTAACGCAGAGGAATAGTTTTTATGTGAATGCACAGTACATGCACATGTGAACGTACTGAATTATTGCAGGTATCTTTGTGTGAGCGAATAGATTTACTATACCTGCTTTTATGTGTCTGCACCACAACCGACTGACTCACCACTGAAGACTTGAGTTTTAGAATAACTGAAATTTGATTAATTAAAAAAACATTTCTTTTGGTCCAGAAATTTAGTTCATTTATTGCAGCCAAATAATTGTTAAGCAACACTACAATACCATTATGAATGCTGATTTTGGTTTAGTGTATTAATATTTAAAATCATTGTCACATCATTGTCACAGGTGTATGTTTATAGGGTGTTTTATAACAGCAGTAAACAGGAGAGTTTTACTGTCTTGCAACAAGACTGTACTCTTTGCTTCATATGTCTCTTTTAAAACTCCATTATTTTAAACACGTCTCACCCTGATTCGTGCCACCGGCTGGACAGCCTGTTCGTTCTCTCTCAGCGAGCCCACGTACGCCTCCTTCTGGAACAGTGGCGAATTGTCATTGACATCCAACACATTGACGCGGATCCTGCCCGTCGTCTCCTCTCCACCGCCGTCCCTCGCCAGCACGGTCAGCGTGAATCGGCGCATCAACTCATAGTCCAGACTGGCCCGCAGAATGACCCAGCCCGTCTCATCATCCAATGAAAACCTGCAAGAGACAAACAGGTGAAATCAAAGGTGGTCAACTCCCAAAAGTTTTCAGAGGGTTATTGTGACAAGA
The DNA here is from genome assembly GCA_028641955.1 of Protonibea diacanthus. NCBI lineage: Eukaryota > Metazoa > Chordata > Actinopteri > Sciaenidae > Protonibea > Protonibea diacanthus. The sequence continues at coordinate 17,596,577 of CM053989.1, forward strand.
CCTTTTTCTCAATACAACAATATACTTTAATGTTATGTTATTGCAATTATAGCATATTAACTTTTTTAATTATACAAGATTTATTTCCAATGCTCAAGAACACAAGTTGATTTAGCATTATTGTACAGCTGAAGAGTTTCATGTCATCAACAGAAAACAGGCACTGTCCAGACATCAGACAAAAAAGTGTGTGTGGTTGGGACGTACTCACTAGTCTGCATTTGTGCTCCTGTTAAGTTTAATACTTTTTTAATCTGGCAATGAGATGTACTAAATAGTTAATGGTGTCTTAGAGCCTTAGTAAAAAGCACATTACAATGCATCTGACTGTTCAGAACTGTGTCGTCCTTGTTAACTGAAGATAAAAAGAGCTGCAATAATGATTTGTTATCACAATGAGAGAAACTCAAGTTTTAACAAAACGTTTGTATGCTGTAATAATAAAAACGTATCATGAAAGTATATTGTTAAAATGAGAAACTGTTTTCATTCTGGATGTTTTTCTCATCTTTGCAGAAATACGCTGGTATAAAAAAAAACAAAAAAAAAACTTTTCTACAGAAATGAAACTAATGACAAAATAAACAGACCAAAACCACACAAAAATGATGCTCGGTAAGGGAAAGAAACAGAGAAACAATAATGGTTTGAAGCCACAGTAATTGTGTCCTTTTGATGCTGAAGACAATGAATCAATGAATTAATTATGTGAATGTTTGTTTTTGTGTGTGTGTGACTCTGTAAATTTGTGGCCTGAAGAGAGCAGGGAGTAAAGAAAAGCGCCAGACACATTGTTGCTCAGCTGTCTCTGGTGAGGCTGGGTGGGCAGAAACAGTACAATCATTCTCTAGTGGCCAAATAAATGAAATATTTATGTGATTGTGTGGACTGTTTGAGTGTATGTGTGTGTGTAGCTGTGTGTATCTTACTGGTCTGGCTCATCACTGAAGTAGTAACGCACAATCCCAAATGTGCCTGCATCTCCGTCTGTAGCCTGGACACAAAAGACAGAAGAAAAAAAAAAAGTATTTATTTCTTGTAATTTTATAGAACATTCAGCTTCTGTTGTCCATCAATTTGGTTTCTCACCTGGATCTTGCGTTTTTTTCTACTTTGGTTTTCACATGTACCTGCTATACCTTCCATTCTCTTTCAGGATTCATGCGTTACGTAAAAACAGCCTTCATCAACTCTTTATTAAGTTTTAAGTGTGTGATTGTGTGTAGCTTCCATTTGGCTATTGTGAAAAGGGAGGGACGGAAGTTCATGTTGTGCTGTTAGTTACCACAGGCACAATGTGTTAGGTGCAAAATGTTAAGAGGTGAAGCTCTTTAAAGCAGAGTAATAGATATCATATTTTTCCAATTCATGTTAATGTATGTTATTATATTATTCCTCAGCATACATTTGTGCCTGTGCATGTGTGTGTTTGAGAGTGTGTGCTTCAGAGCGTGTGTGTGAGAGGCTAACTGATTTTAATGACACGATGCATAAAATCATCTGTCACTGAATTTTGCTCACTTCAACAGCTGTCTATGACCGTATGACTTTGTTAAAAACATGCAAGCCACACTTCACTCAGAGGTGTTGATTAGATTAAATCTGGGGGAGCTGATATATCTCCCTCTTCCACATGAGCCACCACTGCCATAAAAGCAGCAACAACTGTTGTCATATGTTTTGCAGATAAAAGGGGTGTCAAAGAAATGCAACATAAAGAGCTACACTCTCAGGAATCTTGTACTTTATGAAACGCCACATTAACACAATCTGTCTTTGTAAGCACATGCACGCATATGTGCACACATGTGCTGATGCGTACACACAGGGTGTTGTGTCGGCGCTGATGGATCGCGGCTGGAGAGGCTGTTGTAATAGAGTTTCACTTCAGTGGCTCTGCAGTCACTTGAAGGGCCAAACTTGAACGTGTCTGCAGCCTGCTCCGTCAACCACGATGCTGGCCACAGTGATTCAGTGATGCCCTGATACCGACCCTATTATGTAGGACTGTGTGCATGCGTGTGTGTAGGGCAGATGCTTTTTTTTGCATGTAGCTGTGACTTATGTTGTAAGAGAGTGAGTGTGTTCATGTGTGTGAGCATTTATTCGAGTCTTTTTTGGCTGCAAATGTGGATATACTGTATGTGTGCACATTCAAATGTGTTAGGAAATATCTGTGCCTTTTAAATTAATTGCATTTATAGTTGTGTGTGTGTGTGTGTGCATATGCCCCATCTATGATGCCTCTCACAGATGGAACAACGGCTGCAGCTATCAATGTGCTTTTTCTGCTTCTAAAAATTACACCATGCTATTTAGCTCAAGCCTGTAATTTCACAGAGAGTTTCCACCACATCGTCCCGGATGGTGAATTGATGTTTCTTTTTAATGTGCCAATGGTCCTTGCTTTGTTGTCAAGTGCACTGAAGCACATCCGGCTGAGCAAGTATAGAGTGATGCTAAATACATGTGAGGTGTTTGGGGACTCCAGTCAGGTTCCTATATTAACCTTTGAGTTTTCATCTGTCCTGTCTCTCCTAACCTCATCATTTAATGCCACTCAACAGCTTCTCCTCCTCTCTCCTTTTGCATTCCTACCAATCCCTTCCTCCCACTCCTCCTTTATCTTTCCCCTTTTCTTTTCTGACTTTACCTCGCTTTCCTCCCTGCAATTCTGAGCTCCACCTCCATCTCAACCGTCTCCCGTCTCCTCTACATATCTCCCTTAGCACACTCTTCCCCCTCGATGCCTCCCTCCCTCCTTTGCTCCCTCTCTCCCAGGTGAGTGACAGTCCCATAAGTGCTCCAATGATAGCAGTGGGGGTGTTAGCGTGACAGCTATCGCAGCGGTGACAGGAGCTAGGCTCAGCCTGAGAGCTAATACTGCCTCTGCTGCTGCGGCCAAGCCCCACTCACCATGACGACAGAGAGAGAGAGAGAAAGACGATAGCCATCACTCCACTCCTCCATCATTCACCTACCCACTTCCTTTCTCCCACCAAACAATCACCATGACTGTAAGGCCCAGTCACTTTGCCAACTGCTTGCGAAAGACTTTCAACTTTAGACACAGAAGGACTGGAGCAGATGGACGGTAGAGATTGGCTTGTACAGGGATTTGCTGTAACTTAACACCATGGACCCGAATCCTTGACACCAGGGTATTATGCATTTACCCCTCATTGCCATGGTAGCTTAAACTTTTTTTGGTTGGGGAATTGGAGGTGATGGAAAAGCTGGTGAGATGGGATGCACAGAGAGAGTGTGTGAGATTTAATGAGGAAAGAAATGACATGGGAAAAAAGCTGGGCCAACTAATGTGCCTTATAAGCACAATGACAATTACAACAAGCATTTAAAGTACTGTGATGGTTCACAGGGATAAATTGCATTCATGCTGATGGATTCACAAAACCTCTTTTTTAGGGACCCTCCAAAATAACTGAAAAGAGTTACAAAAAAACAAAAGAAGTATGGCGCATACACATCGCTTTAAAATGCCTGCCGTTGACTAATGGTAAGAAACCCTGTTGGTTGATTGCCTGTTCTCTTACTGTCAAGTCTCCCAGAGATGAAACAGCGGCTGTATGTGTTGTAGATGAATACTGGGCCCAGACTGCAGCGATGAAAATCTCGCTCGTGCTAAGGAGCTGAGCACTGAGGTATCAGAGTCAGCGTTCTGATCAAAATCTAAACTAAGTTGTTAAGGCGTTTCTGCACAAAGAGTCAGTGCGCTGCTGATTGCCAATATAAACTCTGCAAACCCTTGGGTCCTCAGGCAGTAACTACAAAAGAGAAATTAGTTCTCAGTTGACCAGTTTGGTTAAATGATGTGTTTCTTCCCTTCAGAGAGGCGAAACCAGCAGGCAAAACACAGCCCTGTGTGTGTGTGTGTGTGTGTGTGGTATTTATGTGGGTGTACCTGTGTAACAATGTGCTCATTTGTGTGTCTGCATGCATGTTAATGCAAACTGTGATAGTATGTGTGTGATGATTGGTTGTATAATGCAAAGTATAATGTGTATTTGGGTGCATATGTGAAAAGGATACTCACTGACAGAGATGCAATGTGTTTCCAGGTTCATTCAGTCTTGGGTTAAATATGCACCCACGACCATTTACAGTATAAACTCCTATTATCACACTCAATTGCTTTCAAGAGAAAGTGGAAATGAGAGCCTCCCTCATGGGTGACAGAGAGACAGGGGTGTGTCTGTGTGTAAACTGGGGTTGGGTTGGAGGGAGTGGAGGAGCAGATTATCAGCCCAGCTATCTCATGGACAGCGAGAGAGGTTAAAGCTGCACAGGCTTTTCTATCTTGAGTGAGCTGGAATTTGAATTGATTGGCTCCTAAAATTGCTTTTTCTGCAGAGGCTTTGAGAGGCATAGAAAAGGAAACCAATTACTGGCTGTCAAAGCCTGCTGTCAAAATAGAGATGACCCCGGTCCAAACACAGACAACCTCTTCTGTCTCAGTGTTGCACACCTAAACACAACCACAAAGAAGAGATAACAAACATACAACTGCACACACACACACACACACACACACACACACACACACACACCACCACAGTGAAGATGTCCAGTTAGTGACAATCATTGTGGGGGAGACAATGATGAAGTCACGGTTGTCAGGTTATCTTCCTCAGCTTTGGTTCTTTAGCTCTGGTTAGCTCCACTTACGTGGGCTCTTTTAAACGCTCTGTCCCACTTTCTCACATGTTCTGTATCCACGATAAGATCATAGATCAATCTTCACAAATGCTACACAAGTGGGATACAGTCAATAGCTATTTTTAAATAAGAAACCTCTTTGTGTGTGTGAGTGACACACACAAAGCAGAATCTTGGTCATGTGACACATTCTCTCTTTGTGTGTGTGTGTGTGTGTGATGGGGCTGGAAGGGGGGATTGCATAGTGTATATTTGTATTTATATCTGTTTTCGCAACGTTTGTGTACTTCTACACAAAATTTCCCATTTTGGATAATAACATTTACTGTGACCTTCCACACAGCATACTTCATCATTATACATCATCGCAGCAAAATTACTGTGGATCAGTAGAGTGGAAGTTTGTGGCTCCCACTGCACACACAGGCAACATGAGAATCAAGCACATGGACATGCATGTCTCTGGGAGAGATATGCACGTCCTATCAGACTGAAAATCACAGTTTACAGTGCTCCAAATCATGTCTGCTTGATAACATAACTAAAAAAAAATATGCACTACCATTAAAAAGGGCTTTGTCACAGGATAGGCTCACACTTTTCAAGTCTGTCTTAAAACAATACTCTTAATATAAGTTTAATATATATATAATAATATGAGTATTGGTTGCTATTGCTCTTGTCCACATTGGTTGCAAAGAGATGCCTTCCAAATATGATTTCATTGTAAGAGATCTATAGCCACATTCACAGTCCAAATCCTGTGGAAAGATGCATTTCAAACTTTAGCTAAGGCTAATAGAGGTGTCAGCAGTTAGAGTTAATTAAATCAAGTGGGTTTCTTCGCAAGTCTTTTTAGTACAAAAGTCCCTTGTTGTGTTTCTTCAAACAGTGTTTTCCTTGCTGAGCTGCAGCACAGTGGTGGTGACATAAAGTGGGAGTTTTGCACTAAAAACACAACTTTGGAAAATAACCTACCCACCTGATGTTTTTACACTATGTGACAGAGGAGAAGTCAAATAATAACACAATGAAAGGTGTGACAAAGGAAAGGTAAAAGAAAGAATGAAAACTCTGTTTTTTTTTATGGCGCTGGACTTCCGTCTCCTCAGTAACTTTCTTGATCTCTGTCTCTAGGAACAATATCTGCCATGGGAACGTGCAGAGTTTGTATCTCCAATCAATACTACAGAGCAAGGGTCAGAGCAGAGCAGTAACCAGAAAAAAGCACAGAAACTCTGCTGGGCTGCACTGGACGACAAGTGTCCGATTAATGATCACGTTATTTTACCTCATCATTCTTGCTCATCCCACCTGTGACTCAACTAATGAAGAAATGTATATACTCTCCTTAATTTTAATAATTAACAAGCATCTACAGCTTATGCTGTGTGAAATGATTCCAACCTAAAACCTCTTTAGCAGAGAAAAGATGCAAAATTCTTCACCTACTTGGATCAAATGGGGACCAACCGCATTTCTTGCCAGTCCTCCAGCTGTGACCTAGTGCACCTGCGGGGGTTGATGGGAGCTGTGTGTGTTTTTACTGCGGACACTTTAGTGTAATAGCGATAGTGAGCGTACGTTTACGACTGCTTTATTTCTCTAAAACATTAACGAGCAGGTGGGGGTGCTCACAGCGACTGCTGCCTGCCGACAGGATTGAACAGGCTGTTTCTATTATCTCCTGACCACCCAGATAACAGCAAGACAGACAGAGAGAGACAGATACAACTTTTTTTTAAACAGTGTATACCTTTTGTAAAAAGATGAGGCTGACAGCTTGCAAGATAAATTGTACTGCTTGCATACATACACAGCCACTATATAATGATTACAACCAAATGTGAACCACTGGAAAAAAAAAAAACAGCTGTTACCTCTGGAATGAGGAGGAAAGTGGGGGAGAGCGATGGAGAGAGAAAAACAGAGAGGACTGCATTGTGGGCATAAGCTGGAGACAGTTTGAGCTGCCAGAGAAACAGCTTAATGCAGAGCTTTGCGGCTGGCAGCTTCACTTTGCCGACAGGCCTTGGTCCTCCCCCTCTCTTTCTTTCTCTCTCTCTCTCTCTCTCTCTCTCTCTCTCTCTCTCTCTCAGTCCTCGATGATGAAGGAACAAGATTAGAACAAGCAAAGAGAGGATGCAGAGAATGATAAAGAGTGAAGAGTGTACTACAGAGGCACCGAATATAAGGTGGAGGAAAAACATGCAGGGTATCTATGGTTATGTGATGAGGGAGCAGGGCTGAGGTCAAGAAATTACACAATCACAGACAATGGACGTGAGCAAAAAATGTCTTGGATTGATATTCTCAATTGTGATGATTATATGTTGTTATGCGTTTTACATAAACGTAAACTGGATATCTTTGGGTGTTTGAAATTTTGCTCAGACAAAACAAGCAATTTTAAGACATCATCTTAGGCTTTGTGATGGACATTTCCCCTATTTACATATGCCCATTGTTCTTATTCTTATTTCCTGTTCTTACCTACATATTTTACTTGTCATGTCTGAGCTGTTTTCTTCTGTGTGGTATATGAAAAATGTAATGTAATGTAAAAACTGCAGTCTGAAAAAGTTAGAGGCTGATCTTATTGTGCCTACCCTTTTCACAACACCCAGATTAATTGATAGCAACAATCATTAATTGCAGCCCTAGTTTTATCTGTAGTTGCACATACAGTTTGGCCATTCTGTGTCATTTTTTAAAATGTTGCAAAACAGCGGTGAAGTGCATTGTTTAATCAGTGTTGTCTGAATGAAATAGATAAAGTTATTAATAGATGACTAAGCAAATGAGCCAATAGAGACCATTCCTTTAACTCGACTACACTCTCCAACTTCCTTCTCATCTAAATCAATCTAATAGTGAACCAACTCTGGGAAACTTCAGACTTTTAGCTACTCTCAGCTCCCGCCTGTTCATCCTCTGCCCTGCACACCCATTCACACTCTGTCTCACAATGTCAGAACACCCATGATAAAGGACCCATTATTACAGTGATTCTGTGTGTGCTACCACATGCAGGAGAGAGCTGGGCCTCACCCCTTTTATTACAATAATGAATTATAATCACTGTTGTGACTATTGCCCTATAAAGGCTTGTCTAAACAGTGGCGGTAGCGAAATATCCAGCACTCTGTAATTTATAACCTTCTGCTGGGAGCATTTATCATTGTGCTTAGCTCTCAAACATACAGCATCTGCACAGAGCCCACAAAGCACACGGGATGCTTAAAGACACAGAAAGCCCCTAATCAAGGAAGAACGTTGGATCGTTGGATCGTTGGAACGTTGATATACAGTGTTTTATAAGAGCAAGATAAACTATAAGAAGCGAAGGTGCAGGTAAACTTCATTTCTATATGCATATTAGAGCTGTGTATGTCCTCATCAAATATCCTTAGAGATAGATTGATGTAGAGCCTGATGTGTAGGAAGAGCTGGAGAGAATGTAATCCAAGCAGAAACAGACACAGGACCTTAGAGTGAATCAATGCAACACCTGAAAACCATTAGCAATCTAATGGTAAATCAGAGAAAGGGGAAAAACAACAATAACTGAGGGCATACAATAAATACGAAATGAAAGAAGGCAAATTCTCTGAAACCCAAGGAGAGAAAATCAGAGTGATTCCACTGATACGAGCAGCTGCTGGTGTCTAAAGTCTCCAGGGTAAGGAAGAGACAGAAAGAGAGAGAGTGAGAGAGAAAAGGACCCAGACAAAAGAGTAAATCACAATAAATATTTATAATGATAAGTAATGCTGCAGACCATAAATATTAAACAGCCACTGCCTGTGTGTGTGTATATATGTGTGGTCCTATGTTAAGCACAAGTGTCCACAGGGATGCAGGAGCGGGCACAGAGTAATACACTGACTAACATTGTACATAAGCTCTGATCAGATGAGCTATGAATATGAACCCAAACAAAGCATTTCAATTACATTTTCAGACTGCTTGTTTGGCACTTTTAAAAAAACAACAACTGGGAAACAATGTGCATAATTTCAATTATCATAGGCATAAAGTATTATAAAAACATCATCCAAACCCACCCTCTTTACATACACACCACATCCACCACACCATACTGCACGACTGCAGAATCACTTGCCCAGGAAACAGTGATGTATCAGGCTCTTGAAATAACTACTTCATTGTGAGAGGAACTATTATCAGTCTCATAGTTACTGTAAGAGCAGGAGATAAAACTTAATTTGACGAACCTCTCTGCTATTGTTGGTACTAAAGGTCCAGATTGCATTGCAAGGGATATGTACATATTAGAGCACTTAAGTTACTTGATCTATGGCTATGTATATGGCAAATCAAGCTGTGATATGAATACATTCTTGGATACAGCAGTGCACAGACAAATAGTAACAGGCCTTTCTGGACTAACTCAACATTAAGCTCTAATACTGATCTACAGATGTTATCACTGTCCCATAAAATTAGCTTTTTTCTTCGACTGTTTTGTAATGCAAAACTCCTTTCTGTACTGTTGACATGCTGGTCATAATTACATTGTTTCAAAAGATGCTGTTGTAAATCTGACACAAGCAGCTGATAATAGCTTGCGCGGATGCAACTGTGAAGTAAGCTCTAGAGGTGCAGGGAGGTGTATTTTTGAGCTTTGGAGTAAGCCAAACTAGTGCATCCAGTCTAGATGCTAAGCTAAACTAACTGGGTTGTGGCTCTAGGCTAATCAACTCATATGCAATAATATGGCATTTGAACAGTGACAACGGTATCTAATTTAACTCTTGGCAAGAAAGCAAGCAAGTAAGTATATTGTTCAAAACTATTCCTTTAATTAATTATTTTGTGTGTATTTGAGTGTGTGTTATGTTTGTGACAGGCCAGACTACCTTGGGAGATTGAGAATTAAAGTTGCCCTCCCTTTTGGTGCTAAAACATAATTTGGCCACCATCTGTTGCGCCTCACAGCCATCTGACAGATAGCACTGAGAGGCTAGTCTCAGCCTAACAATCTGGTTATATTGTAATGCCTTGAGTTGTTCACTGTACTTAAACAAGCAAATAGTTTAAACTATTGTAAAAGAGTGTGTCACACAGTTACAAAGGGAATCAGGAAAATGAAAAGATGCCCACCGTGTGAGCAACACAGACACTTAAAAGCACAAAGTTCAGAATAAAATGTGCTTGAGTGAAGTACAAATGTAACACAAGCTCTATAATAACATTACCATTTGTTAGCGGCTTCATGATTTCATTTTATCACAATTAATGCTTCAATTCAACAGGCTTTTCTACAGGTGGTGAGCGACATAATTTGTCCCTAACAGTGAGGTGATGGACAGGTTAAGTTATTATTTTACCTGATTTATGGAGTGGGTTGAAAAGTGTTCAAGCACAAGTCTGAATGTAATCAAGGCTCATTTTTATATTTCTGTACTCTATACTTTAAAATATATAACTAGAACAGGTGATTCATTTGAAGAAATGTGGCCCTTTACATTTACATCAACCCCCTCATCATTCCTCCATTTACCCTCTGACTCCTGCTGAACAATAAGAGGCAAAAAAAAAAACAATTTGATGGATTTAACTTCTCTGAGCTTTACTTTAAACTTGAACTTTTTTATACAATACATGGGAGCAATGTCCATTCCAAAATAAATACCTCATTATTCACACAAATATGACTGAGGCGTCCGCAAATTGTTTGATCAGACTGCAGCATATAAATAAACAGTCTCCGCTATTTTCACTAGATTAGAGCTGTTGTAACACATTGTCTAAATTACTAATGAACTAAATTATGACAGACCCACATATGTAAACAAGTCTGTGCAAACACATTAATGAACACACACAACCACACATACATAGTAAATGGAAAATGGAAAAAGGCCTTTGATGACTAATGACTTTGTCTGGCTTTTTAGCCATGTGTTGACCTTGTGGGAGGGAGACCTTCAAAGAGATAGTTTTGTATATACTGTATATGGGCGTGGGGATGTGTGTGTTTCTATTTCTATTTCTCAGCCCCAGAGCAAGGCTAGAGTGTTGGAAACATCTGTTTAATCTGTATGTGCGTTTTATCTCCAGTGGCACCAGGTGCCCCTGGTGTGTGTGTGTGTGTTTGTGTTGTGTGTGCGCGTGTAGGTTGGAATATGAAAACCCTCATCTAACAGTGTAGATATATAAGAGTGGTGCCATCCATGCCAGTGCAGTCCTCACCAAGAGCCGTCACATCTCATTCTATTTACAGCCTTTTCACTCTCTACAGCCAGCAATCAGGATTCTACAGCGGGCCGCACGCTCCAGCACGAGGCCAACATCAGCCAGACTTATCGGGTATTAGACTGCCCTGCAATCTCCATTTCATGAGCACCCAGTCTATAAACACTATTGATTTTCACACTGTGCTTTTTGCACTTGTATCTAGTAGATTGTGGGCGTTCTGTCAGAGGAATGACTGGTAATGAATAATAATGCAGAGTTTTGGAGAGATGCTTGGAGATTTTTTGGGGATCTGGTTAAAGTAGTGGATGCTGGTCTGGTCAAAAAGGGAGAGTGAGCTCTGCTGTGTGGTGGTGTGTGGTGATATGATGAGGTGGAGTGGCCTCAAGGACACTTCAACTGTGAGAGACTTAACAGAAAGACTAACAGACCTGGAGGGAATGAATGAGACACAATTTCTGGAAATCATTGTTAAACCATGTGCTAATTGGATTAGTTTTAATAGAGGTGGTCCTGAAATTATTATCGACATCTTAATATTAATCCACTATGAATAGAAGACATTTTTAAGATTCCCTGATAATAGTAATCCACTTTGAGCTGATATTTCTGTAATATGTTTACATTTTTGCAACTAAATACATTTAAATGTAGAATATTAAACTAAGTATGTCAACAATTTCAGTTGAATTATTTGCTAAAATTATTCTCTAGACCTACATACATAGTAAGCAATTACATTGCAGCTTGCTATTATGTTGGCTGCAAATAACTAATTCTGCTTTTCAACAAATTTGCACAATTATTTGATGAAAAGGGGTTCATGACCAAGCCACGGTAGAGTCAAAGATCATCTTGAATATCTAAAAGATGCTTTAGCCAATATAGGTCAGTGAGTTTTTCATTAGTGGTTATTTGCACTTTTGTCTGAGGCAGCCAAGCCAGAGTCACAACAACTACTCATATGGTACTGTACATGGGGTACACAAACAAGCCAAGATTCCATTCCTAATAAAACAAACCCCATGAAAGTCACTAGTACAAGTCAGGTTTTATTGTAATCAATTTGGTTTCCAGTTAAATTCTCCCTCTGGTATAAATCACAAGAATTCACTCTATTAGTAATCTATCACAATGTAAGCTCTGTACTGTAGACACTGCACAGTGGTTTCATGACATACTCACCAGGATGCGTAGCAGTGAGGTACCAGGGGGGGTGTTTTCAGGAAGGCTGATGTTGTACAGGGGTCTGCTGAAGATGGGCCGGTTATCATTCTCATTGATCAGCTCAATAAAGACACGAGCAAAGCCCACATGGTCGGACATGGACTCATTGGCAAAAAGCTGAGGAGAGACAATAAGCAGTATATTTACACTAAAGCTTTACATATAGACTTAGACGGGGCACTGGTTAGCTCAGTAGTTAGACTGTGCACCCCGTGCAGGAAGGCTCACTCCTTGCTGCAGCAGCCCAGGGTTTGAATCTGACCTGTGGCCCTCTGCTGCTGTCATTCCCCGTCTTTCTCTCCTCACTGTTCTGTCACTCTTCAGTTGTCCCTATCCAATAAAGCTTAAAAAAGCCCCATGAAAGAAATATATGTACTGAATATATAGGCTTAGATATTACCACTGAGTTAGACAAGAAACTGTACAGGCTTAACACTGGTATATCAATATAAAATATTTCACATTTTTAGATTTTAAATTATAATCAGAATTTGCAATTTTGCTAAAGTTACTGAGGTAAAGAACCGACTCGTTTAACATTTGGAGATCTTGGATTATACACAGAGACCACCCTCTGGTTCTGTAAACAACTCAGGGGTAAACTGGGGTGACAAAATACCAATTTCACTGTTCAAACAAGTCTGCAGTGTTGAGAAAGGGATATAGCTCCAGTCCGACGGAGTCTTGTGTCCAAGCAAATAAAAACAAGTTGCAAGAAACATAATGAAGCTACATTCAGTCTTGTTGCTTAGAAATCAGTCTTTGTCCACAGTTCATTCAAGGGCATTCTCACAAGAGCAATGTAGCTGTTTTGTCTTATTATTTAATGTTTTGTCAGATTACCTTCTCTGATTGTACTTTGTATCTCTTAATAAAACTGATCTGTGGTGGAAATTTACAAAATTTTCTTCAACAATATGAACTGCTAACTAAGCGTCCTACTGCTTATATTAGCTCGATAGCTGTACCTTCCTTGTTTGTGGTGGAGGCCCTAGCTATTGTGATCCTCCTGAGCCTTATGTATTATTTGATTACTTATTCATTCAGTTATTCTCTCATACTCTGGGATTGGAGTCCATCCCAGAATTTACTCTCTGATATAAACGTTAAGATACAAACTGTAAGAATGCTCAAGTTAAAAACTCACTGAGAAGCTGTAGCTGCGAATGTTTTCATAGTCCAATGGCATGGCCACCCTCATTCTGATGTCTGCACGCCCCTGTACTGCGGTGGGCGAGATGGTGAAGTACTCTGAATTGTTTCCTGTCAGAAACACCTGGAACATACTGTTCACCCCCTGCCACAGAAAGGATAAAAGAGAGTTGAATAAAGAAAAACAGAGAAAAATGGGTTGTTGAGAGAGTACAAGGGCGGGTGGTGAAACATACTTTACCCAGACACAGTGACAAATGAACATAATAAAATCTACACTATAGTATATCTATAGAGTTTTCATGAATAACTGTTGGAGAAAAGATACAATATATAACAAAGGTAAAGATACTGTATGCAATAAATATACAGAAAGGCAGAACTGATTTACATCAAATTAAAACAAATTTGTTTTACATTTCAAGCATTTAGATGATTGTTGTACCCATAATTAATTACACTGACTGTAACTGTAAAGACAGTAAAATAAGCACAAAGCACAAATTTCATAAGAAACCAATAGTCAGAATTAAGGTCATTGTGTGAACTGATCATATTATGGGGAGGGAGATACATTAAATATAGAAAAAGCTGTATTTTGCACTGTTGTCAGCTTGGTGACGAAATTATATTATTAATCTTGGCATCCAAACATTTCTTGGTCTTTGCCATTATATTGTGAAATGGTAAGGATATACAGTACTTTTGTGACGCAGGCAAGATAACTGTACTTGGTAAACACCTGAAGGACTACATGCATCACAAATATTTTTAAACAAAATACAAGCTGTTAATAAATGTTCTCCATAATGACGCTGATCATGAGGCTTCACAAGCAGCATCAGCAGGAAAGCCAGCACCATTCACTCTTATCAGTTCTGTGCAAGATGTTTCTCTGCATGTACTGTACTTGTAATCTATGTCCTGTGCAGAATCAATCTGTACAGTATACAACACTTTCTATCCTTAAACTTTTGGATAAGGAAAAGCATCCCCACCCACCCCAAAAAAAAGATACGAGCGGGAGAGATCTGGAACTGTCTGTCATTAAGATCTTAATCTCTGAAGTCAGAGCTTTAAGTGACACACACACATGCACTAGCTGATGGTAGATCATAACTTATAAATGTTCACAATTATAAAGCGCCTGCATGAAATAATTTGAAAAACATGCAAATGACAACATTGGACCGCAAAACAGATATAAGAATTAAATTATAGTCCATAAATACATGTTCATCTTGTCTCCTCATCAGAATTATTTTTCTTCACGACATAAAGCCTGCACTGGACCATTTTCACATTATGGTCATTTGAATGTAAAATGTAGTACATTCCCATATACCGCCCACAGAACTGTATATAGTCTGTGATTACCCAGCCAGTGAAGAAGGTTGAAACCATGTGGTTTAATTGTCATAGTGGTCATTTAGATGTTAGAATGCAATTCCTGATTACGATGGCATACATACAATGACATACAGATACACGTGTCTGGGTTGGTTTCCAGCCCACTATACCGTATGTGGACAATATTAGTTTATATGAGCATGGAGTTGTTTTAGAGATGCTACGTACTCGATTACTGACTGGGTCTGTATGACAAGGTTAGTATTATTTGATTAGCAGTTATATGAAATTCTGAATAACCTCTAAAAAGAGTACCAACTTCATCTGTCTCTTGTTTCTTTCTCTTTCTCAGACAAATCCCAATGTGCAAAGGCATCATGGATAAATATAAAGCAAGTCAGGTTCAAAATGACATTGCAGACCTGAGAAGCCTGTGGCTGTCTTGAGCTGAGAACACATCTCTAGATCCCTCCTGTCTTGATATATAAAGCTGCAGGGCGGCCAATCATGTAGCCATTGTGGCAGACAGAGGAAGACGGGTGCGGTGGTCGATTGGCATTATGTTGGCGGTTGAAATAGCCCCCTTGTTTTTGTTTTCATCTCTGGGAGAACCATTGTGGCTGATGACTCCTATTTAAAAGACCATCCAATATGCAGGGATGTCACCTCAAACTGCCCATAAACGTAATTGCCCGTCCATTTGCTTCTGCCTTTAGAAGCCCCCAATAAAAGCACCCTGTCAGACGCGACTGCCACAAAGTTTAGTGACAACTTCCAGCAACAAAAGTTTTATCGATGCTAACCGAGCAGAAGAGGATATGAAGGCAGCAACAGACAGATGGAGAGAGGTAACTACTACTTGTGTCATAGTCTAACAAATGAAACGTCTGCCTATAATCCCTCACACTTGGAAAAAGTGAGATTACAGCACAGGTGTAGCAGAGTGTGAATGAGTGTGTGTATCGGCACTGACATGCAGGTTTAAAGGATCAAAACAGCAGTACAAAGCTGCAAGACAAAAAAGTCTCAGACTTTCCTCCTTGGAATGGATGTACTGTATGTGTATGTGGTACTATTGCAGCAGGGTGACAATTCAAGACTGAGTGCAGTCAATCTATGTGTCTCCAGCACACAACTTGAGAACACAAATGCAACAATTTTGTGTGATACTGCTTTTTGAGCTCTTCCTGCTATGTGGCAATAAAGAGGGTGTTTTCCAATGCAACATCTTTGGTTAATCTGGTTAAAACCATCTTGTAATTACCATAGTGAGTCCCCCATTTGCAATGAGCAGTCTCTGGAGATACTGGAATGTTAAGCAGCTGCTTTGAATAGTGGTAAAATTGGGTGGTAACCTACAGAGGAACCTCTTATTGCATGCCAGGTGTCTGGGTCATCAACACACTCACGGTTCTGACCTCTCTACCTCGCCATTGCAACACAGCATTCTTTGAATGAATAAACAGACTTGCTGCTAAATACTGCTATCTCTCCTTCAAGTGCTGTCTTTCTCTTCTGGCTGCTGTTCTCCCTGTTTCTTCTTGCCCCACCAATTATTCAGACTTCTAGCTTTGCTCCATTACAGGCTACTATTTTCCTCCATTTTTCCTCCTCTCCTCTCCTCTCCTCTCCTCACTCTCTACCTTTTTCTCTATCCACTTGACTTGCAGTTATCTGTCAAATTCCACCCTGGCGGCTGCTGTGCCTGAATCAATCAGAGTTGACTAGCATTCGGCTTATCTGCACCCTTGGTGATTGATTTTCCTCGTTAGGTATAATTTGATGCTCTATCCCATCTCTTCCAGAGCAAATTAAATTGTAGTCGAGTCCAATGCGCTGGTGTGAGTGAGCATTTGCACATGTGAGAGAGGGAGAGAGAAAGTGAGAAAGAGAGACAGAGTGGCAGACCAAGCGTAAAGTGAAAAAGTGTTTGAGTTCTGTGTGTGTGTGTGTGTGTGTGTGTGTGTGTGTGTGTTGGTGTCTGAGTGTGTGTCACCACAGTAGGTTGATAGATACAGCTAATGGGAAGTGGCGGACACACTAAAGTGTGATGTCGTACACTGCTGCTGACAGTCCATACACACACACACTGCTGCCATGCAAGTAGTTTCAGAGAGTGGCTGAGTGGCTTTTTGGCTGCTGCATTTATAAACAAGACAAATCTGAACCTAGAAATGAAAACACAAAATATAAACTACTCACATGTCTTGGCTGTCTCTGTAGTACGATCAAATCAAAAATGAAAAATGTCTTGCAAATGAGACTGCTTTTACTAATGAATCCTTTTTTGAAACTTTGTGTCACAGCCAGTTGTTAGTCTCAGAGGTACCTCCTTAGTCCCTAAAAACAGCAGATTGTTCATTACTAGTAATAACTTAATTTGTGCAAACAGTTAGGAATGTCTTTTTTATAAGGTACTTTTATTGGGTGCTTTTTAATGAGTATCTGCTAAATCTGCTCATCCAATACTTATATTTACTTCACATTTGCGAGTTCTGGTCTGGCAATACCATGATAGAGTGGAGGTTTCTCTCTCACAAATGATCCAAGTACAGACACTGTATGCAAAGGGAATTTTAACCAGTCAACTTTATACAGACAGCCACTTTATACAGACGGCCATTTTAATTTTGGCCTGTTGTCAAGTTATCGCCTTAGAATTAATATTAATTAGTGAAAGATGACGTGACCTGCTGCTGGTGCTGCTTATTTTAACTGATGAAAGAGATGGTCAGTGCTAGTTTAAAAGGAAAACTGCTAGCTGAATGTTTTGTACACTGATGTTTGCTAATGAGAAAGAGAAAGGAGAGATACCAGATTTGTTAGTTTACTTAGCAGTTGTTGGAAGAGGAGAAAACCACTGCCATACCAACAGACTGAAATGGACAGGACCACAGTATGGTGACATTGCCTTCTCTGGATAAGAGTATCAGCCTAATGTTGAGGATGTTGTGACTGTGCCAGCCGTTAGGATGTGAGCCACTCACCTCATCCTTGTCTTCAGCCTGGATGAAAAGGGGAAGGGCAAAGCCCACTTGGGCCAGTTCAGTGATGCGGACCCGATACTCAGAGCTGTTGAACTTTGGGGCGTTGTCATTCTTGTCAATTAGCAGGATGGTGAAGGTGGTCATCACCGTAGCATCTGATGGACTGCGATCATCTTTCAACTCTGTTGCCTTGGAGAGAGCAACAGAGGGGACAGACACAGAGAGAGAGAGACAGAGGGGGGTGGAGGTGGAAGAAAGAGACATGAGATGCATTTGATTGCACTGAAAATGTCATTTTGGATGGTGGCAGTCACCACACAATCTCAGGCAGGTATTTACAGCTGTTCATTTATTGGATCAAAAGGTGGACGGACGGACTCAAGGCAATCATAGAAATAGGCTCAAAGTGAGGCCAAGAGAGGGCCAGCACATGTACATCCACACATACACATACATAGACACGTACACACAATGAGATTTAGGAGAAAGCAGCCCCTATTGAGAAGACACAATCACACATTCTCTCTGTTTCTGGCTGCCTAGTATAGAAGATGCGAAATGGAAAAAAAAAAAAAAAAAAAGGTGAGAAAGATAGGACTGGACAGCCTTGGTCTTTTATTGATAGAGGACTGTCAGAAGCAATAGGAGAAGAGGCAGGAACAACATTCTGGTCTCTGGGTAATCAAGGTAGTTTAGCCTCTCTCGTCCCAACGCCACTGAATCATTTGACCTCCACCTCCACACGCTCAGCACTATCTAAGCTGCCTGAAGTTGAGAAATTAGTTGTATTACTATGGCACACTGCAATCAATAGTAGCACCACCTAAGAAAGCACAAGCAGAGAGAGGGAGAGAAAATGCAGAGGGAAAAAATCCATATCTTATAAATACATTTTTGGGCAACATTTTTTCGTTTTCAGCACTTTCACTTATTCTACTTTTCTTCTATGTAATTATTGATTTCAATTAAACAGATAGACTGAGGCTGGAATATGTAAGCCAGAATCTTTTTTTTTTATTATTATTAAACCTTAGGGACAGTTGTATCTCAATGGTCTCTCAATAAAACGCACACCTGTATATAACTGCAGCTACATGAGTAAATACATGAGTGAGGCCATTTGGTGCTCTTAAGGCCATTTATTGTGCTGTACAGGTATAACCGATTAAACTTGACATTCCATCAAAATCCACAATGTAACATTGCGAGAAAAAAAAGAAGGTCTTTGATTGCAAATCCTTCCACTTTCAGTAGCACTTGGGAATCTATTTCATGCACCCTCTCACACCCTGTGGGAACCACTTGGGGTACAATACTGGAAAAGAAGAAAAGACGACAAAAAAAAAAAAAAAAAAGAAAGCATTGGAGTGGACAAGGTGAGTAGGCCGTGGGTGGGGAAGAGGTGGGGGTGGGGTTGAGACGGCAGGACTAACATTCTAAAAAGCCAAGTGAGATAGGCTCAGTGGAGGGACAGAGGGATTCAAAGACTGCACCTGCTTCAAACAGAAGAAAAAAGAAAGAGAGGAACAAAGGAGCTCTCAGCATTGAGGACTCTAAATCCCCATCCTTTATCTTGTCCTCCTTAGTCCTCCTGTCCTCTGTGGTTGCTGGCAGTTCACTGAACAAGCCTCTGAAGGGTGACATTATCATAGAATCACAAACACAAATGCCCCCACTGACAAGCCCATTAAAGGTATGTGAATTTGTCAGGGTCACATCTGCGCAGAGGCATATTGACAAAGACATCTGTAAACACATATGGTACAGCAGGATCTTGTGTTTAATCAGTGTTAAGTGAAGTATTGACCTTGAAATCTTTCATAATTATGATGGTGTGTATTTACTTCATGTATAGCATGTGCCAGGGTGAAATACTGCACTGAACAGGTCTTTTGAGCCTATATCAGTCCCAGACACTGCATTGATTTAATACACTATCATATCAAAGCTCTCTCTTGATCCAACAGTAAAACAGATTTTCGATTCCTTTTCTAGGCTGTGACAGTTCCTCCACCCCCGACCGCCTCCCATTCAACAGCAGCTCACCTTGACAGTGAGAGTGAATCCTGCTGAGTAGAGTGGGTTTTCTCTGTCCAGCTGGCCATTCACTGTCAGGGACCCGCTGATGTAGTCCACTGCAAAAACGCTGTTGGTGTTCCCTGGATGGATGGATGATGAGAGAGAGGCAGAGACAGAGATAAGAAAGTCAGATGGACCAACGCAACTGGCGTTGTGGATAATTCAACATAGCCCCTGGGAGCACCCCTACAACAAGGAGCCCCTGGAAGGGAAGGTGGTGGATGAGCTATGTGAATGTCTCTATTTCATGCAATATGGATACAGCTTTTGTCTCCCTTAGGCTGACCCACCACCTCCAACCTGTCAACAACCTGACTCTCCTGCATTCCTTTGTTTCATCTGTCACTGTCAGCCCTCGTTCTTCTGCTTCTATTTCTTCGTCACCTTTCCCGTACTCTTCACTACTTCTACCACTACTACTACATGTATGATTGGGGTTACTGCCAAGTGAAGTGAATGTAATTTGCTTCATATATAAGTTACAGTTCAACTGTAATTCATAACAGTGTCGCGATTTGATGAGAGCATGGCAAAAATCCCAAGAAGCACTATGAAGCGTACAAATGGACCAATAAAAGAAGTGGCAAAAGAAGAAGCAACCATGGATGTAAACAATATTTTAAAATATTTATAAAAAATGGCTTAAAAGATATTATGAGGAGAGAAACCTCTTCAGATATCACAATATTTAATATAATATCATTAAGTATTGATCAAATCTTGGAATTCTTCAAAAGACTTGTGTAACTTCCTGAAGTCTTTTCATAAAAGAAATTTGATTTAAGTCAATGTAATGTGACACATTACTGAACATTTGCTGAACTGTCCAAGCTTCGCAATGTCTGTGAAAAAGTATCTGCAACAAAATTCCACATGTACATCTAAAATGTGATTAACAGGATGAGATGACTTAATCCTAATTCATTTTCACTTTCAATATTGAAGAAAAAAAATGTTTATGGTGCTTATTTAATTGCTTTAAATTAACCAAGCTTCTGCTGAGAAAACAATCCCACCTCAAATTCTGAAACACAGAATACTTATTTGAAGCCCAAGACGATAGGATTGGATATACAGGAGAGATTTAGTACTATGACTGCACACGGCACAGTTTTCTTGAACTACATCACTTCACATGGGCTGATGAATTGCATTAAATTTGTTATAGTCTATGCGTTCCTTACAAGAGGGGCATTTCAAATTATGAGCGCTACACTGTTCTCATTAACAAGTTCTAGTGTGCCTGGTGTTTTCTATTCACTTCAATTACACAGGTTAAAATATTAGACCGAGACCCACTTGAGTCCTCCTCTCATATTTTCTTATTCCCTCTCTTCATTTTCAAATTATCATCCTTCTCATTAACTTTCTCACCTCTCTTACACTCTTCTTTAGCACTCTGTCTCGCTCTTTCTCTCAGGCATCTTGTATTTGTGGCTGTTGCCTGCTAATTATACCCAGCAGATGGAGACAACAAACAAAAAGACATCCAATACACCCAAAAATTGCACAGTGTTTCCCAAGTATCCATCAGATGTCAGATGAATCATCTGAATTCAAACATTTTCAAAATTTCATTAGAATTCTTTGTGTCTGCCACATGTTGTGTAATACCTGGGGAATCCCCCTGTGCAATCTTTAGATAGTGGCAGTTCATACATGTGAATGTTATCACTAGCTCAGGCAAGTCCACCTGGAACCAATTCACTTATGCCTTGTTAATACAGACCACTCTTACCGGCTGACAGCACAGAAGCTCCTCTGTGCTGTCACTGTATGTTTAACAGAATAATCTCTGGATGAAAAAGAGCAAACGTGCTTAGGGAACTCAATCCATATCTGCATAGTACAAATATGTGTGAATATATACAAGGTTATCAGGTTCAAAGGAAGTGTCTGAAAAAGAGACAGAGAGGGTTGTGTCTGTTTTTTTTTTTTTTAAAGAAAACAAAATAAATAAAAATACAAAAAGATTCCTGTAATATACAGATAAAATATAAAGAATGACTAAAATATTATAAAATTGTCTCACCGAAAACAGATCCTGTGCACACACAGTACAGTTTGACACTGTTGTCCACATTAAAAGCAGCGGAACCAAAACTTGAAATTCGTTAGGAAAACTGTACTCTACTGCTGGCTTTTAGTCAATTTGTGGCACAAAAAGTTTTTAATTACTGCCTGAAACACACATATTAGAATACCAGTAAAGTGTATAATACCAGAACTGTGAGAAGAAAAAAGACATCACCCTATTTTGGCTTTGGTTCACACTGTAAGGAGGAAAGACTGAGTTGTTGTTAATTTAACGTATTTCCAAACAGGACATATGTTCAATTAAAATAAAGCACTAGACATGATCTAACTTCAGCGTGGGGACTTTTCTGTGCAAGGCCAACATCAGCAAACTGCAGGGGAGATGTACAACAACTACTAGCTTTTCAGTCTTTTCTTAAAAAAAAGGCTATTGTCAATATAAAGTGCATGCTCCTTTTGCATGTAACTCACTAATCAGTATATGTAACAATGTTGTATGCAAAGTAGAAAAAACAAATCTAACATGCCTCCAAAAAACATATTCTCTGAATACACGTGGGTTTTCACATTATTTTTGTAGTATTAGGGCACACGATGAACCTTGAGCTACACTTTGAGGGATTAAGACTCATTCACTTTCAGATAGTTTATAGTAATAGCTGAGGTCTAGACTCCAGAGAAACATGGTCAGATGGTAAGACTACAGTGCACAACGGCTAGGGTCAACAGATTAACCCAGGCCTGTGTTCCCCACTCCCCGCTCGCTGCTCTATTATTGCCCTGTACCTAGCCTGGAATGGAGAGGAGGTAAGCTACAGAACAAAGCTCACAGAGGGGGCGTAGAGGAGAGGAGGGAGGCCAGCAGAGAGTGCAGAACCCTTGGGTAATTAGTCTGGATTGAGGCCAAAAGGTGGAGAAAGGGAGGAAGGTAGAAGCGACAAAAACTCCTGTGATTATATTGATTTTACATAATGTATTTCATTCTGGGACTGGAGAAAAGTGTAAATAGAAATATAGTGTAGTGTGAAATATAGTGTAGTGTGACTCTGGAGTTACAGTAGGTTCTCATCATCATAAAGCTAAATTAAAATACACACATGCATTTACATTAAACCATACTTTAAATTTAAGAGTACTTAAATTGTTGAGGAGTAACGGCTTGTGTATTCGAACCATTCAGAAAAGGACATTCAGTACTGTATGTAACTTCCTCAGTTCAGCACAAACCTGTGAGCCATACAATGTCTGTCAAAATAATCTGTCCATACAGAAAGAAATTTTAGAACACATTTTTTACCCATCACATTTTGGCAGTGCACTTGTTCTGTATCAGCTGTAGTATGCTAGATGGCGTCCTATGGTTAGTCAAACAAGTGTGCTTTCCCGTTAAGGTATAGCAAAAATGAACAAAGTGCTATAGAACTGTTTATGTCTGCTTATGTCTCTCAGTTGTGCTGCTCTGTATAAAGGAACACAAGTTGTTCAGGAATTATCTACAGTGTTGGAGTGATGGAGTATTACTGACATTTGACTCATTTATTTTTGTCATTATTTGAGTGCCTTAACTGTTACAGTAAGAATTATAGACAATGGGCCACTGCTAAATGTTTAGAGTTTTTTTTTTTTTAAATGACAGAAATATTTGATCAAATTTGTTGTTTTCTGTTTGTGTTTCATTACGTAGAGAGTTACAAGGCAGTGTTTCAATTTCCTAATCAATTTCATAGTTTGGGTTAAAAGTACTACTTTAAGTTCAGGGAAACTTTGTTTGCATAGTTACAATACTAAAACACACGAGGTTAGGGAATGAACAAATCATAGTTAAAAGCTTTATCACTTAACAGAAAATGAACATTCCCAGAAACAGGAAGCTAATGAAACACAGGATCAATACTGTAAGTTTGAATCTTCTTTTGCAAAAATATGACCCTGTTCAGTGTAATAATCCTACGGTAACTGCTTGTGCCAAGTTGCTTATTAGGATTTTCTTTATTTCATACACCAATGAAAATAAGCTGACACAACATTCATTGTAACACTTCTTTTTTTTTTTGCTTGGATAGCAGGGGCAGGCGTCATGTTGATAATGAATGGTGGAGGTGGGGGGTAACGTGCACCAGGGATCAGACCCACTCAGTGTGGGCATCATGCCTCTAAATTGGTTTGTCAGCTTCAGTGGCCTGACTAGCATGCCAATCTACTCTGACAGCCGCTCCTTACCCAGACGACTGGGCATTCACCTGGCCAAGCAACGAGTGGTGTTTATACGCAAACACACACAAACAGGCACACCTGCCAAAGAGCATGTGCTGTAATGTACATGTGCACAGTAGCAGCAGACTGTTGGTTCTACTCCCGGTATGCATCTGGTAAAGAGGCTTCGGCTCACTGCTTCAGGTTCCACAGAATGGCCTTCCTCCTCAGCTCTGCTGAGTGTTGAGCTTGACCAGAGAGACAGACTGAAATTACACAGAATGACTTACAGGTCCCACTGAGAGGAAAAAAATAATCATATTCTAATTGGTGATAGAAAGTGGTCTCCGGTGATCTGCCAGGACACTGTGATTAGACCCCCAGGGGGTGAAAATGACTGCGCGCAGATATGAACATGCTCAAATTCAGCACAAATAAGTGCACATTTTCCTCTTCACATTTCCTATTCATATTTAGTGGTGTTTGTATGTTTCATGAGTGTGTTAATGCACAGGTATTTCACTTCTGAATTCTCATGTAGATAGAGAGAGTGCGCGTACGTGTGCGTGAGAGCGAGAGAGAGTGCATGTGGTGCTAACTGGCGGAGTTTGATTCTATGATGTGAGACTCCGGGGGATTAGCCATGCTCTCACATTACCAACAGTACTGGACTGGAAAATGAGAAACCATGCCATGATTTTGTTTAGTGTGGAGCACACACTCAAATGTACTCACACACCCACAGCTAAATAAATGCCCACAAGCATGCACGCACACACAAATAACTATTATTTCCTCGCAGCGCAAATTTAGTGTGTCCGCAATAGCTTCAATAGCTAGTTCTACAATTACAAGATAAAAGTAATCCAAATAATTTGCCACTTTGAATAATCTCCGCATTACCAAAGCATAAAGAAAAACACGGGTGTGGATTTCATATTATCTATTGACAAACACATTTGAATTCTTGTGTCATGAACAATGAAGTGAAGGCTCATTTACTGAGAACAGCTTCCTCATTGAAATTCTCTCCTTCACTTACAAAGAGCAAAAGGGTGAGTGCAAAGACAGAGAGGGGGAAACAGGGAGGCTAGCAATGGGAGAGACAGAGTGTATCGAGTCACAAAAGTGGAAAACATACATGTGTAGTTATTATGTGGAGATTGTCCAAGCGAACAAAAGATATAAGGCACGCAATCTGATGAGTTCAATCGGACGTGTGACAAGTGGATGACAATGACTTTCTCTGAGCAATGAGCTTTTGAGGACAGCCAAAGCAGGAGATCTCCAAGTGTAATCGCCATGACTAAGCCAGTGACAACTGTTTTCTCTAGTTTGTGACAACACCATGGGGGCGCTGGAACATTCTAGTAATGTGATATGGCATGCAGCCAGTGTTCAGAGTCTTGGGGCTAAGATTTTGTGTACTGTGCTAAATGTACACAAATTAGTGTCACTTTTAAGGATTACGCCTACAGGCAAATCATGTTGATGATGAGGTTTTAGTTATTGTCTTCAAACTACACTCGCTTCTAAGATTAAATGAGCAGCTCCTCACATACACAGACTTGCTTATGCACATGCTCATGTGTGCAATTGTGACACACACCCCTCAGTGTATGACAGCTACCAGTGCATATGTATGTGTTTTTGTGTGTGTGATGCGGAGTGATAATGGCCCTGTGGGTGTCTTGCCATTGGCAGGCAAGCTGCATTTCATGAATACTCAATGAACTAGTTTCATCGAAAGTTTTTCTTTAAAATAGGTTGAAGGACAAACATTCTAAGACAATACATGGCGGATGAAAACAACAACTCCCTCTTATGTATATGTATCTCACTCTGTGTGGTCAAAATAGCTAGTTAGGTGTGCTTCCATGGTCATTGAGGAGGTCATAATATCTCCACTTTGACTAGCAGATCCTTCTACTGCATCCAGAGGAGTTTCTGCTGACAAGGCCCCTACAATACTTTTCATCTTAGAAAATTAGGACGCTTTCTTATTCTTAAATCCACCTTGTTTTGTGATAAAATGGTGTATATTTTTTCAAATACCATCAAGAAAAGTCACTACAAAGAACACTGCAACATTGTGTGGCCATAATGGTTCCCACTGCCCTGATTTTGCAAACACGCTTCAACAATTTATTTTAAATATGCTAAACTAAGATATTATTCCAGCATTGTCAGACAAGTGGTGTTATGAAGCTGATGATTATATTGTAACTAAATGGAAGAGAAATAAACTTAAAAAAAAGTTGTGTAATCATTTAGATTAAACTGTTCAACTTAAACTCATCTGTGGCTCCAGCTCACACAAGCTGGGTGTGTTTGGTGTGAAAAAAAGGGTGTGTTAGGTTAAAATATCCCCCAAGCGCTAACCCTCCCCCAACTACTCTATGCAATGGACCAGTAGGAGTTGCCTATTATGTGACTAGGACAGGTCCCACACCAATTGTGGCCAATTGTGTATAATAATATTTCCACATTAAGATGTCTAAAAAACTAGGATGTTGTAGTAGCTCACCTGTTAGAGCAGATGCCCCACATACAAAGGCTGGATGTTTACCACCGCAACCTTGGTATTCAGCTGTCCTATCAAATAGATGCATAAATGCTCCAAAAATGTTTGTAAAATGTCTGAAAACGACTAGATATTTTATTTATTTGTGAAACAGTACTGTGCATGTTAAATCCAGAAAACTGAAACTTTTTTGCTGTATGCACCGGGAGACTAGGCATCATCATCATCTTATGATACATCTATGTCAAAATAACGTCAGATAGAATTTCATTGGCAATGGTGATTATTTAACAATGAAGACAACATGTTACTTCATAGCTTCCTCAAATTATGTCTTAGTAGAATAGAATAGTAGAAAAACAGAAAAACAGAGACATGCAAAAAAAACGATTACATCAGATTCTCAGCAGTCAAGTAGTGTGTGTGCATTTAACAGAATGCCAGAGGTATTGCTACCTGTAACTGAAAATGTAAGTAAGCAAGTAAATGATTTAAAGGTTTATGTTTTTCCCACAAAGATGCAGCTTAGCATCTAATCTCTTCTCTCTGTGTAATGGTCAACTTATTATGGTATTTACTTAGAACGAACTGTACTACACATTTCTCTGCTGACTTTGGTTCCAGTTGCCACAGTAAAAGCTAAACTTATTCTCAACCAGGTCACAGGCAAAAGTATTGATCCACAGGCCTCGGGTCTCATGGAAAATAATCAAACTCAAAGCTATTGATTACTGGCTTTGATCTGTCAGCTCAAGGTGTCACATTTTCTCTTTTCAACAGAACGTTGTGCTGGCAGTGTAGGCTTATCTTTGCACTTTGTGTGTGTATGTGTGAGAACATATGTGTGAGATTTTTTGTCTGTGTCTCTAAGAGTAGACTACAGTACTTGGGATTTACTCTCTGTTACTTTTTGCAGTTTGCTAGACAATACAAAATCTGTTTCTGCACAGTCTGTACAAAACAACAGCTGGCTGGAAGACGGCAGCAGAGGAAATTGGGTTTGACATCTGGAAATGTACTTGTTCAGAAGCAGATAGCTAAGGATAACATTTCTCAAAGCTAGCAGCATTTTCTTTATCCTGCAGATAAATGAAAATAAAGGAGAACCTCTAAAACCACTAGATAAAGCTGTAATGTAGTGTAGTTTAGTGATGTAATGTTGCTAAAACATTTGCTTAGTGTTCTAACTGAACACTAATTTTTATTCATTGTTTTCTTTTGAACATATATATGAGCTGATTTTTTTGTCATTTTAAAATATTTAATCTGAATTCCTAGCATGAATTGTTGCAGTGCATGTAACTGTGCAACATAGGCTGATTGAAGAAGCCATTATTAGTCTGGATTATATTTAATGAAGATAAGATAGAAGAGATCAAAAGAGAAAACCTACTGTATAAGACTATACCATAGCCCAGTGAGGTTTGGCCCTGAATGTGAACACAACTGCAAGCCTCTACTAGATCTGACTAGACTTTGGATTGTGTTGTGAACAGTGTCCCGCAGACTATCTGCCTCCTCTAAGAGATTACATAGCAACAGGCTGCGGAGAGCCTCGGAGCGTCTAATTGAAAACCTGGAGAAATCCCAGCGATGTGGCCGTCACAATAAGAGCTCCCCATAGAATAACAGGTATTAGCCTTGTCCATTATTATTACAGCATGCCTGCTGATAGGAGTTAGGTAGTATGGAATCAGAGCATCGGGGTGTAGCAGTACTGAAGGATAGAGATTTGTGTGGAAAGGCAGACGAGGGGAAATAATCGCCTTTACTACTTATCAGTCTGTCCAGGCAGGAAATGGCATGGCCGTACCTGCCTGACCTGTATGGTAGAAGGAGGCTGGAAGACAAGGCCAGTCGTCTCCCTCAGACCCACTGTACCAGACAGGGTCGTCTATCTCTCTCCTGTGGCAGCAGCAGACAGGGTGCTCACATGCTGCCCCAGAAAAAGGCCATGGATGTCAGTGGATGCCTGTGGCTACACTCTGTAAGTCTGTAAGTGTAATATACGGTGTCACTCTGTAGCCTCTGACAAACTTTAAAATAGTCTACATTTTTTTTTTAGCAAATAGAAAAATTGAGTTATCATCTTTTATCAATTTAGACAATTATTCTACTTGGGTTGTTGCAAATTAAAATCCAATGCGGTCAGGCAAGAGAATCTGAGAGCTAAGAGTTGGCTGGCATTGTGACAATTTCTTTGCTGCAGTGTCCCGGCATGGAGATGTTGAGAGAGGAAGAATCATCCAAAAGGAAAGAAAATGGTAAAGATGGAAAAGGGCTTAAGATGGGATTAGTTGTGCTTGCGTGTGACAAAAGCGATAGAAACAAGCACACACAGATAAACAACAGGCTGATAGGAAAGGCTTGGGGGATGTCCTTTCATTCTGTGAGGCGCTAGGTTGATTTTTATTCTTCTTGTTCTTACACTATCATTACAGCACAGTGGAGAGGCTACATAAACTTTACATGAGGGCTTAACTCTTATCCTAACAGACAGCCACGCTTTTGGACAAGACTTGTTGGTCTCTAACTCTCTGTAATAGGAATCACAGATAGCCAAGCTCTTTTTAGAGAGGTAAAGGTTACAGGCACTGGCCCAAATATGTAGTATTTTCATATTTCTCAGGAGTCATACTCAGTTTTGATGCCCTTTTTTTCCTGTGTCCCTCTGTGTGTATGTGTGTGTGTGTGTGGAGAAGAAGGTGTCTATCCACGAATTTATGCATGCACATTTGAGTGTGTATTGTATGGATGTTGTGCCAGAGTGCGTCTATCTGGGCTTTGGACCGTCAGTCCCTCAGGTCGTTGGTGTCAGTGAGACTGACTGAAGCTGTCTGTGCTTCTGCCTTGACTGTCCTCAGGGGTAGGTTTGAGTGGATAATGGATGACGTTTTGGGATTGTTTGTTGCTAGAAGGGTTGGCTAAAAGCAAAGTTGTAATACACTGTTAATGTGAATAAAAGCTCAGCGTTGAAAGTGATTTTTCAGAAAACTCATTAAAGGTCAATGCAATATTTGCTCTGTAGCTTTCGTAAAAATTACGTAAAATACACATGATGATGAGATGATGATGAAAATGGAGATCATGCAGGTGTAAGACTAGAAGTGTTACGGGAAAGGTCATTTTATATTCCTGACAGTAACTGGAGTCATAGTAACCAGTGAAACGATGCTAAGTAGATATTTGATCCCCTGAGCATGTGGTTGCTACTTAAAAGAGATGCCTGAACACCGAGCAAATTCTTCTGCTAATCCTCCCTGTATTTCCTAATAGGCCAATTACCAGTATAAGCCTAGCACAAATGAATAAAAAATAAATAAAAAATAGAACTAAAATGCCCATTTAGATGACACAGAGCAAGTGTTAAAAGCATCACCTGATATAATATTGCCAGTGGCCAAATTAGACTGTCTCAGATCCCATTTTTGTTACACAGAAAATGTGGAGTCATTTTTGGTGTTTCACATCAGGGGAAGTGCATTTGGATTTTATCATGTATCAAATATTTGGCCGAACATTAGTAGTACACCAGCAGAGAACTAGGTAATAATGATTATTGCCAGAGCACCTCCATAACTTTTGTCCGATCAATAATGATCTGACAGTGACTCTGCACAGCTTCCTCAAATTAAAAGGTTTGCAGAAATTACAAATTCATTCATCACAAGAGTCTCTCACTCCCATGATTTCATTTCAATCCAGCATGCCTCTCAGCAGTCTATGGCATACTAACATGATTACTGGTGGATTACAACTGAAGGAACATTTTTTCTTGTTTGTTTAAATGTTTCTGCAATCACACAGGACATAGTTAATGGTGCTTTTAAGCTGGTCTTTGTTAATTCTACTGTATCACAATTGAGACTTGGAGTGGTCTACATCATTAATTATTAAATGCACATTTAAATGTCATGTAAAAAAAAAGGAGGGAAGGGAAAAAAAGAAGCAAATATAGCAGCATCTACAATGATGAGGTCATTAAATCAATATCACCTCACCAATGTCTGTTTGTTTAGGGGAACAAGCACTAAGGGCATGTCATTTTTTTGGTCAGAAAATACATTTTTTGTGACAAAAAGCCAATGGAAATATTCAGTACTGGTGGCTTTGGTTGGAACTTTTGATATATAATGAGACCAGTAGGTCAGATGTCCAATAAGGGATACATCTTACCCTGTGGATCAGAGATTTACCATTAGAACCGCCGCCCTGAATCTCCAACATCATAACAAACAATAACAACTTTGGCGACAGTGCGCTGCTGTGATGCTATCTCTTACACACATTAAATCCCAGATTCGCCCTCTGATTGGAGGAGGGAAAGGAAATCCTCATCTTGAGTCCCACAATCATTAGCATAAATCACAGCTGCAATTAAAACCTCGTTTATCTTAATTACTGAACTAATGGGACGAGTCCCGCAGGAGTGAGCCACGCTCTCTGAGGACACTCGCGGTGAGGAGCGGGAAGGCAAGGGAGGCGTTGTGCCGAGTCTCACTTAAGTCTGCAAACAAGCACGCCCTCACACTAATCTGACTGCGGCAGGGCACATGAGCCTGGAAAGACAGAGACAGATGTGCAAGTATACATGTTCAAGCGCACGCACACACACACAAAAAAAATAACCCACACACATGCTTAGAAAATGCATCACTTGACAACCTTACCCTCCCACCTTTATCCCCTGGCACTGCATCACCCTTCAACTTCCATTATCTATCAAACTTATAATGATTTTATCAAGCCTACAGGCTCCATCTCCATAAGGGCTTAGTGCGGTGCTATAACTCTTGATTTTGCAATGACTGGGAATACATCGCACCACCTAATTAATGTCTTTTTAATGCTCTTCTCCTCTAGAGCTTAACTCAGCCCTTCAACTTTGCAACAAACACAACACACACAACAATACAACATGTGGCAGCAGACAGTAAGTAAGACTGAGTAGGTGTGTGCAGTGAATGGGAGCAGAGTGTTTATGGGATGAGATCTGTGGAGATGTGGGCTGGGCTGTGGACTGTGCACACATGCATTCAAGCACAGACACTTGCAAATAATACATGAGTGCACACATGCTCACATGCGGGCGCACACACAGGGTCAAATTCCTTCGTTCAGCTGTGAGGTCATTCAGTGACTCAGCAGATGGCAGAACAATGAATATCTTCATCACCCAAAATTCCCATGGTGTGCCAGGTTTATCAAGCAGGGCCAGCCCTTATCAGCCAGCTGGCAATACTGGAGGCACCAGTGTCCTTCCATCCTGAACATTCTGGACTCAACAGGGGGCATTCAGAGTTTAAAGGATACGGTCCACATATGGCAGTAATCCTCCCAACTGGTGTTTATTTTCACCACGCAGATCAATGTTTTAGACCTTAAAGATCTTAAAGGGATCATTTGTCCTTCAGGATCGAAACGTTGATTGTGGTGAAAATAAACACCCTACAAGGGTATTAAGTCTCTATTAAGTCAGTGGATGGAACGCAGAGTCAAAAGTATTTGTGTGTTTTATCTTAATGAGAATACAGAGCTTACTAGGAGAGGTAAGAAAAAAAGAGGGCTGCATCTCACAGAACCTCTGATGTTACTTTTGTCTTGTCATTTTTTGACAAACAACTGAAGACATGTGGCTCAAATAAGTAAATATCAGGTGAAGGAGACATTCTTTTCCTGCACTCATATCAATGATAAAGACACCTTCAGTGGCTTTAATACACAGAAATAACTCAGTTACTGACAATATCCAGATCGGGACAAGAATTCAAATTCAGTTGTTTCCCAATCATATTCATTAAGTTAGTCAAGTTCATGACATGAAGGACTTGTGGTAAAAATATAATATTAGCGCCACAAAATAAAACAAGGAAAAATCTAAGAATTTACTTTGCATCCATCTGACCTTTGTGTGCCCACTTATGACACCCAAGAAAAAAACGTTCTGGCTGGTGGTCGATGGTTCCAGATGGATGCCACAGCAGAAGTAATGTAGAAGGCTGTTATCATCATAATATTGAGTTACACTTACTCCATTAATTGTTAGTCAGGTTAATGTGTAAACACGACAACTGTATTCTGAGTATTGACTTAATCTAGTTATAATCATGTCAAGAGTGTATGTAAACTCAGGTTTCACAGGATTTCATATCAGGTTATATGCAGTGATTACAGTCTGAGGAAAAATCACAGTTTCATGATATCAGCACTGTAATGCATTAAAAGTACATTAGCATTTTTGTTTGTTTGTTTATTAGTTATAGTAAAAATGAAAGAAGGAAACTGAGAATATCTCTAATGCATGTGTAATGCCCTTGAGGGGATTAAATGCTGTTTTGGAAAGTGTTAAATTTATAAAGGGTGCAGTGCTCCTTCTTCTGTTTTCTTGCCGTTGGTTTAAGTTGCCTTGAAAGCCTAAGACTCTGTGTAAGTGAGCCATTGGGGATACAAAATTGTGACGTTTCAAACCACGGTTAATAGCGATATGTGACATGACAGTGTCATTTAGCAGACATGCTGAACCTTCAGCAAGTAACATTATTTAAAGGTCGGGAACAATGAAACAGGAAAAAAGTCTGGTTGTGTGTAAACATGCAGGCATAGCATGGACAGACAAATACACAAAAACTATCCCTCCACCAAGACTCCACCATCACTTAGAAACATAATTTATGTGATTAAAAGTTTAAGTTAAATGGATTTCTTCATCCTGCAAACGTACCAAAGGGAATTTGGAATCATTTTTGTATTTTGTATCTTGTATTTTTTTTCATTACATAGATAAGGCCAAATCACAACACACCTGTCTAATAGTGACAATCCTAAGATATGCACAAACACCAAAATCTAACGTAGAGATCCTTGCCCGAAGGTAAATCTGTCCAAGTTTCATGGGAATCTGTTCATGAGTTTTTGAGATATCCACCTGGCAGACAGACAGACAAAGTAACTGGCAGGCACAAACACACATCCTTGGCAGAGGTAAGAAAACTCAGTTCAAGAGTATTAAAGCAGGATCACTGCTATAGCCTTATCAGCACTGTGCAAACTCTAGCTTCCTCTCGTCTTCTTTAAAGTAAAACTCTCAGGTATGGCAACACCAACACAAGTTATGGATTTTAGGAGTCCCAATATGGCGATCATTAGCACTGACACTTCATCCAAGCACATTTTACCCAAACTGCCTCTGTGACATATCTAATAAAACATTCATAACAATACAAGTAGGCAACAACAGAAAGTCATGAGATCACCCGTTCTGCTGAAGGTAAAACTTATCACTCTGACAAACTGTAATCCTGTTTTGATGGCATGAGCCAGCTTGTGAATGATAACACTAAATGAAGGCTGACTTCCACACAACTGCACTAAACAGTGATTAATAAGTGCTTATGGGCAAGCCTGTTCTCCAATTCTGAGGTGCTGCTCTCTGCTGTTATTGACTGTTGTGCTTGATGAGACTTGTCTATTATTGCTGTGAGATTATGATAAGAAGTGATCGATTCCCCTCTCTGTGCTGTGGATGTCAGATTGATTATGTGACTCAGACCTGAGATGATGGTGTAGCCGATGCCTCTCGGTCGGCCAAGATCCTGGTCAATGGCTGTTATCTTCCGCACTTCGTATCCCTGCAGAGACACACACACAATACACACTATTCATAAGCTGCGTGTAATCTTTCACAGTTGCATTTTTGAGCATTTTTCACAGTAGTTTCCACTTTAATCAGACCTGTTAACACTGACAAAACACCTGATATCACAGTAAACAGCTAATGGCA
Organism: Protonibea diacanthus; assembly: GCA_028641955.1. Lineage (NCBI taxonomy): Eukaryota > Metazoa > Chordata > Actinopteri > Sciaenidae > Protonibea > Protonibea diacanthus. The sequence goes on from CM053989.1 coordinate 17,630,805, forward strand.
AATTAAATAATCACATCTCTGTTTTACAGCTTTTGTCTTCTGTATGTGCTCAATATTATGATACTGGCTTTTATCATATTGTAAAAAAAATGTTTATTTTGGTCTTGAAGATGATAATGAATGAGTGAAATATCTAACTGGAACATCAACTTGGAGACACAACATTTCCTACTCAGATATCCATGATTCAGTGAAGACACATCCACCACATTTTGAAACATAAGAACACTGTCTTTTCACACTGGAAAGAAAAGAAACACTAACAAAATTGAAAAGACCATCATAGCATGCAAATCAAATTTGTTTGTCATTATATTATGTCTTTAGCATTTCATTTGGGTTTATTTCTCCTTTCATTTGTTGAGACTGCAACTCGACAAAACCACGGTTGAAAAAAAAAGAAAAGTGGAAAAAGAAAGAGGGAGAAAGAAGGCTGTTTGAAAAGTCTTTGATCCACTGAGCTTTCCCAGCCTTCGTGCCTCAATCAGACACGGTGGTGATACTTAAAAACCCCTGTGCTGCAGTGAGAGATGGAGACCCTCCCAGTTTCCTTCCTTCTCTCCTCCTCCTACCCTCCTTCACTCCCTCACTTCCCTCCCTTAGCTCTCTCACTCACACCCAAGCAAGCTGCCTCCCATTGATCCTGCAAATTGTGTCTAAGGCGTGTTTATGCTCCATTTCTGCCAAAGCATCTTCTGTCATTGACCAATTACAGCAGAATCAATTACAAGCCTTTTAGAGAGACTGATTCACACCAATCACTAGCTGAGAGGGAAACACACACGGACACATACACACACAAACACGAAAGATTTAGGGACAGCCTTCGAGTGAAATAAGGGACGGAAAGAAAGCGAGTGAGGAGAAGAAGTGATGCTGAAGTAATATGAGCAATATTCTTCAGCTGTCTACACAAGTGGAATATGTTCAATCAACCGTCAAAGATACAATCCCCCCTCCTGCAAACACACACACACACACACACACACACATCAGTGAATCTCCGCAAACTAAAGCCAACCTCCTCTCTCCCTCTGCCCCTCTCCCCCTCTTCATCCTTTCATTTCTAGCTATACAGTGCATTACCCCCCCAACCCATACTCCTTTCTCTCTTTCTCCTCATTGATTTGACAGCCAAATTGTGTTTGTCCTAGAAGGGGCTTAAACGTCAGTCCAAGCAGCATGGATTCACAGCTATAACAGCTGAAAACCCTGGCCTGTGATTTCATCTGAAAAAAAAAAATATTTTCTTCCACTCCTTTGTCAAAGTTTTCTACGGATGACGGGTTGATTGGCTGGAGAGAAAGAGAAAGACAGACAAAGAGAAACAAACAGGAACTCAGGGAGACAGAAGCAGAAATAGTTTTTTTTTTTCTTTTGGATCTGTGTGAGTTTGTGTGCACTCACACCTTTGAGAAATGACCTATGACAGGGATCCAAGTTTGATTCCCCTTTACGTGTAAATGTCATGGGCCTTGAGCACAGTTGACACTCGTTCCGTCACTGTACGCCCTCGGCTTATCACCGCCCAACACTGCCTAATGGAAATGACACATGCCTGTTAGAATAGCACATGAGGGCATCGGAAGTGTGTGTATGTGTGTGTACAATTGCAGTGGCACTGCTGGCCTGTATTTCTGTCTCACTTTAAGTACTGTTGTTATCCTGTCAGTATCTGTTGTGGGGTCAAAGGGGCTTGGTAACAGACTTTGGTTTGCATGCCTGCCGTGACCTCCTCCTACAGCGATGCAGTAATAGGATTATACACTGCCCCCTACTGTTAGAGGCAAGAGCTACAACACTCCGAGGCAGTATTACTGAGGCTTAATGCTGTTCAGCCGCTGTGAGAAATCTGGAATCCACTGACCAATGTCAATTTTGTGATCCAATGTAATACCATCTTTTTTTTTTTTAACACTCTCCTCTTTACTCTGTCAACTATGTTTTTTCTCTCTTTTTTCATTTTACCCCACCATTGTCTTTCTACCCCCCCTCACAACTCTCCCCCCTCCTCTTCCTGTTGTGACCTTCCTGGTGACAGTTGATGAATCAGAGAGTCGGGGAGACACCGGGCGTTGACTCCGTCACGCCCCGTTAATATGCATGCAAATGTAGCACTTGACATTTCTACTACGGCGCGTGCCGACCAGGGACGTGGGATGTGCGGGCTGGGTGAGTCAGGGGGAAAGACTTTGGGAGAGGCAGAATGAAAACGGATACAGAGAGTGAGAGAGAGAGAGAGAACAGAAATAAGGACGGACAGTATTATGCCCCTGTGTGTAATTCCCTCTCTACGAGTGGAAACATCAATAGCTGGACCATTAGCCACCTGGGAACCGAGTTTAGAGGGCTGAGTCAGGGGAGTGAACATAATGGTATACTGGGAAACAGACACTCAGTGTATTAGATACTCATTACAAACCTAGTTGCAATGAAGACAAAGGTAAGGTCATGGTGAGACTCCACTGCTTAGTGCCTTATACAATACACAGACTTCATACTTCACACACATGCAGCGCATGAGGTAGCATGGTGAGATAAATCCTATAGCCCCAGTGACCTTTGCTAGAGGCCTCACATCCCTGAAGCAGACTGTAAATCTCCCACAGTAATTACAGTCTCCAAGACCTGCAGTGCTGTATGTAGGGACTCGGGCTGAGTTTGGTGTGTTGGAGTTGGGGGGTAAGAGGTGAGACATCCTGCTCAGATAATAACTCAGGACTCTGTTTTTAACTATATTTCCCTTGCACCTGCTCCAAACACCTCCTGAATAATCAAAGAGGAGAATGAACACGGGACAGGAGAAGCTGGAGATGAATAATGCGGCGAAAGATAAATGAAACATCTTGGCAACAGAGCAATGGGAGTGAAAGAAATTGGCTGATTACAGGATTTCACATAAAAGCTGCATGAATAGTATACAAGCTGTGGTGGTGTGATGTCAGGTGAGATTGTAATACTGACCAGGGGGACGTTTTCTTCTATGTTGGTACTATAGGGCAGATTGGTGAAAACAGGGTCCATGTCCTGGACATCAGTGATACTGATAGCTAAGTTGGCAAGCCGCGACAGAGGTCTCACTTTGTCTTGATCCTGAAACAGAAAAAAGTCCACTATATGCATGTGCATTCATCTAACTGAGTGTGTTGTGCCTGTGCCTGACAGAAAAATGCCTTTTATGCATGTGCTGACCGTGGCGTTGACAGTGAGCTGGTATGTTGACGTTGTCTCGTAGTCTAGGGGTTTGGTGACAGTAACGGTGCCTCGGGCCCCATCAATGGTGAAGAAGGGAGAAGGTGGCTGGAAGGAGAAGAGGACACTGCCTCCAGTGCCCTGGTCCGGATCTGTGGCATTCACCATGAACACAGATCTGCCCACCGGTGTGTCCTGAAAGACACAGTCAAGCAGAAAAATGCACACACACATTTGACATTGAGTTCAGGTAAACCAAACAGCAAGATAAACATGTTTCAAGTACAGTACATGCTGATTTACACTGCAGAAGAATAGGTATTCATTATTACAGCGATACAGAAATGTTCAAGATTAATATAACTAGACTACTGTTTAATTAGAAACTGAACTTATAACCTTTGTGTAGTTTACACAGGAGCCTTAACCATCTACATAGCCACAGAGGACAATTTAATTTAGACATGATTTTTGGAACACAATGTGACTGTGCATGTGTACTGTACATTTCCTTGTAGCTACACCTCCAAATCATGCGCACACATGACAATCAAACTGGATAAATAAAGGCAATGATTAAGAAATGCTAAGAGCACACAAAGTTTTCATACCAAAGCAGACAAAGCTTTTGTAGATACTAAATGGACAAAAAGGAAAAGGATTAAACAAAACAGAATCCCATTGCTTCTGGATGGTTACTCATCATAATATCATTATAAACAAGTTCTATACTTCCCTCTTCACAGAATAGGTTCCCACAAAATGACAATTCAGTCATTCACTCACATCAACACATCCAGTCAAATTTGGTCTCTGTGTTAGAACAGCAATATTATAATTAAGTTAGACCCATCTAGCGACAGTTCAACTACAAAACAATGTCCTCTGCATTTAGAGCGATTTGCTGTAAATGCAGAGGACAGTTCATGTTTGTTTTGCTGCTTTGAAAAGAAGAAATTCTCTCATTGACTTTTCTGTTGAGAAGTTTGAAAGAAGGTTGAAGGAAGATGAAACCCTGGTACTATCTCGGTGTGTGGTGGAATCCTACAAAGTTCACTGAAAGCTCAACTGGTAAGGCAGTGAGAAAAGATAATGACCTTATTTTTAATGGACTGAACTTTGCTCATCACTTCCTGTGCATGGAGACGGTTTCAGAAGAGTGACCATACCCAGCTGGCAGCAGTTTAATTTGAGCACACAGGACACATTTATGGCATCGCAGTTAGGCATAATGAAAACACTCTTGTCTGTTGTCTGCTTCACTTTGTGACTTTCCCCGATAAAACAAAATTCACTCTCACAATTGTTCTACTTCAATAGCACAGGGATATCTTATTGTCAGAAAATATTTGTCACACCTTGTTGTTCGTAAAGATAAGCCTTGCCTATCTATCGGTTTTGCCTTAGATATATAAAAGTTGAGAGTTAAAAAATATCAACTGGGCAGAAAAGCTGCACACTGCCACATCAGAGTAGTGTTTGTCTTGGTCATGGTCATTGTCGAAACCTGGCAAAAAGAGGCAGACATATAAAGAAACAGTCCCCAGGTATTGCATCTTGTCCGTAGGTTTAAGGAACATCCCCATTAATTGGAATTTTATCTCAAAACAACCACACACACAGACAATTAATAAGAAATGAGAATGCCTACAGATACAAGAAAAAGACAGGTGTGCAGGAGGTATTCTAGAAATATTATTGGAAAGAAATGCTTGCAAAGGCCACTATTCTCTCCCTCTCTTTGTCACTCACACACTCACCTGTGTGCACACACAGGGCACAGTGTGTGGTCGTGTTTACTGCAGGGGGAGAGTGTGACCACATGGGGAGGTCATGGTGTTGAACTGAGCTGGGCCCTGAGCCAAAGCCAAAGTGACACAGTAAGAGAGCAGTTGACCCCACAGTCTGTCTGCAATGGTGTCATGGGAGTGTGGACATGTATTTGCATGTGTGTGTGAGTGTGGGTGTGTGTACATACTACTTTGGGCCTTTGTCTCTGTTTGTGTGTTGCTTGGGCTATAACATGTTCATTTGTTTGGACAACGAATATGTGGAGCAAGAGCCTGTGGACTGCGTGTGGGTGTGTTTGTGAGTGTGTGAGTGTGTGTGTCTGTGTGACTTAGACCTGTTGACCCACTGTCTTACTCTCAAGGACAGGGGGGCATCACCCAGGTAACACAACAACAGCGGTAAGGCTAACTGCCTCTGTCTCCCTAACTTTACATTACAGCTGCTGCACTTACACGTCCTCAGGCTCTGCTTCTGATATTGTTCTTGCTTGATTTCCCCTCTTTAACTTTCTTCCACTGGTTTCTACACATGCATGAGCAGTGCTGGAAACTGGTCTGTCTAACCAGATTAAGCCAGACTGCCACATGGGAACTGAGGGACAGAGAGAGGAGAGAGATCTGAGTAGTATAGCTGCAGGGGAAGACGGCAAGCAACAGATGCCAGAGAGAGCAACAGATATCACAAGGCGTTTCTCAACCTTGGAGTTGGAACCACCTGACTATGAGCTGAGCTCATTTCCCTGATGTATTGTATGGGACTAATGTATTGAGGTTAATTGTATTGTAGATTAAAAAAAACATGTGGTGTTATGACCCAAGTTGTTCTGGGGAAGAGGGGAGTAACATTAACCAGCTGAACAGTCTGAGGAATCAGTGTCTTGAATTTTTTAATGCCAGATGAGGAAACTTAAATGCAACATCAGGGAGAGCACTGACTGAAACAACAAACAAACCTTACACAAGCCTTGAGTAAAAATAAAATCAATACTAAATAAACTACCTAGAAAGAAAAGTTTCAATTCTGAACTTCCTGACAACACAAGAAATACAGTAGAAAAGGGAATGTAATAAAAATGTCAGCTCGTCCCTACAGGACTTCTTGGTAAGGAATAAAAAACATCAGGTAACAATAGTAAACTAATGAATGGATTTATCTGACAAATAACACAACTAACAGCAGAATCACTACATGTTTTACCTTTAACAAGCAACAGACAAAAGAGCTATGGACTAAATCCTGACAAAGTAGTTTCAACCACACAATACTCTAGGTGTACATTGGCAAAAGAATTGACCTGTGAAAGGATGCAGGTCCCCAGATTCTCCAACAAACAAAGCTAGAGAAGAGGAGGAACAAAAGCTGAGGCCCATAAAGCCTAAGGACAAACACAGCATGGGTTAAGATCATCATTCATTGGTTATACCGTCACATATGGGGTAATGCAAAATGGGGGTAAACCTCAAACACCAAGTGTTTTTAGTGCTGCTTCTATGACTATAAGGAAAGTGCAAGAAGTGAGAGAAGAAAATAAGTAGGAGGCTCCTCTTACTGTCAGTAAAACATCACTCTCAGAAAAAAGGGGAATAACAACATCTAGACTTAACAGTCTCTTTGATATGTCAGTCAGTTTCCCATACTCTGCTCTGCTCTGGTCACAGAAACTCTACAGCAGCACCTAAAAGTAGCTGAAGTAAACCTCATCGATAGTTACTGGATGAAGGACCAGAGTTACTAATCTACCCCCCCCCCCCCCCACACACACAACAATAACTGCCTTTAAATAAACATCTAAGCTGCATTTCTCTGATATATTTATTATGCCTGTCAAGTTGTCTGCTTACGAGAGAACTGGAAACACCTGTAAAAAGGTACCCCACAGCCTGCAGCATGACACTGGAGCACAGGCACAAATGGATAAAAATACACAAAATCAAACTCTAGATGAATCAATTAAATATTCATGCTTGTGCTTGTTTGTGTGTGTGTGCACTTGTATAAATGTATGTGAGTCTGGCATGGGTGTCTGCTTTATCAACTTTGCTTTGATGTCAAGGAGGTAGTTTGACAGTTGAGCATTAGGTGAGAGTGTGTGTGTGTGTGTGTGTGTGTGTATATGTACGACTTTTTTGGAGTGAAGAAGCGTGTGTGGATGAGATCTGAATGTGTGTGTGTGTGATATGACGTATCCTTTACCTCCCCTAAAGCATGCCAGTTTCTATCTCTCGCTACACAGCAGCTTGTAAAACAATGACTCATTAACACCGCCCGTTGTCAAATGCCACAAGGCTCAGTAAATAACGTGACACACTCGAATAAGTAAACACACACGCAATCATTGGATTTGATCTCCCAGATTTGACAGTGCCATGGTGTTCAAAGTAGTTCAAGCAATAACAGTTCAAAGCTTTGCTAAGACGCACCGATGACCAGCTCTTAACAGTATATGTCAGTGTGCTAGTGTGGTACTTCAAAGGTTAGCAGGCTTGACTGTGTGCAGGTAAAGATCATCTTTGAGCTGCTATTAGACTCTGGAGAATAAAACAACCTATTTAAATAGTTGCCATGTGATCATGAGCTACTTTTGCATGAATGAATAAATGAATGAATGATGAATTTCTGTGCATTTCAGCAGTCTACTTCTACGAAGAGCACTACAACCTGTCTGGTATTCTGCTTAATGCAGCTTACTGTGGACCTCAACGGAGAGTAAAGAGCCATCAGACATAAAGTCTTTCTGCTTGGCCTTTTTTTACCTTCCACTGGGACTCAATAGCCTCACCAGCAGGCCATTGATTAGATCCATGTGATGCCAATTACAAGTCAATGTGGGTGACCAGGCGCAAAACACTAGGCAGTGAATCCCTTTGTTTTTATTATCCTATAAGACTGTCCAATTACTTCTTCATAAACAAGTCAGACAGTAAACAATGTCCGACAATGCTTGGTGAGACCAGTAGCTGCTGAACCAGGTACCAATGCACCGAGAAGCGCTGTATGAGTCACTACCTATTCCTACAAGTGCAAAAGCCAATTGGTTAGCCATGGCTCATATTCCTGCATATGTGCCTTGACAGTGCTTTGTAGCCTTTAAATAAATGCGGGCCATTTCCTACGGGAAGCAGAATGTTAAGTGATGAGACAGTTGGAGAGGGATGAAGAGAGTTCCCTGCTGCGTCTTATCTGAAGTGCACTGCAGGAATCGCCCTCTTCTCCATCTGAGAGCCACTACTTATGGAAGCTCTCCTTCTGTAAGTAGCAGGAGATGAGACATACTATAGAGTATATTGAGACACAGAGTTATTTAAACAGAAGAGCATACTGACCACAAACCGAATTGAGAATTTATTAAGATTTTGGCATTAATTTACTCTTGATATTTGATGCAATACACATTTTCAGAAACGTATTAATTCTGAAACACAAAAGTATCTTGTACTTAATTTACCAAAGTTTTTAGACTCCTAGCTATTACATTGTTAGTTGATTTTTTGTTGTTTATGGTCCTTTTGTTTAATCATCACTGAAATGTGCCCAAAACCTGATTACAGGCCACCTGTGAGAAAATCCAATAGATTGGAAATGAATTACAGGCACACATCATTGGAAAAAGGTCATATAGTTCATAGTGCACTCAGTACTAAGCAGGCAAACCCTGAAAGCCCTTAAGTTCAAGGTACTCTCAGTAGAGGAAGATGTAATTTTGTTAAGGGAATTGCTAAATCAATGAACATTCACAGGAGCATGGTGGGCATCACTGTGCAAAGGAAAGACCCTAGAAAGGCCATAATTCTTCAGAGAGTTGGCCCTATAGCCAAAGTCAGTAGATGGCCAACAAGGGCAAGTGACCCAAGAACCCAATGGCCCTAACAGGACTGCAGAGTTTCTTTGCAACAATGGCTGACAGAGGGACAACAGGGATACCTAGGAAGACCAACACAGTAGTCACAATATGAATGGTGGTTCTACAAAGTAATATGTAGGTGGAATATTTCAATTGCCCATTTGGGGCATTGTATGAAGTTTAATAGTGAGGAAATAATATTTAAAATTAAAATAGAGTGAAGGAGAATGTTTTCTTCTCAAACTTCCTGCAGGCACAATGGGAGGGACACAAATGTCAGAAAAAGAGAAAATGACAGATTACAAGTTATAAAGAGATTGAGAAAAACAAAGACTGAGAGGGAGACAGACAGTGAGAGAAGAGAAAAAAAAAGTGAGAGCACATGAAAGTCAAAGCTTGTCACTAACAGCCATGAGACATCTCTAATAAAGAAGGGAGACCCTATTCGCTTTTAACTCTGTCTCTGCTGTATAATATGGTGGTGTTTGCCCTGCTGTCTGTACTGCCTGGGTTGAAGACAGCAGTGGAGTGCTCGTCTCCTGTGGGCCACATTTCAGGTTCAACATGACAGGGAGACTTCAGGGCTCTGGAGAGTCAAGGCTGGCCAGACTTCATGACTACATGCCCCAGCTTCTTTCTGAGACCCTGAGGGATGACAAGGGCTCAAGTCCACTGAGGACTGGAGTTTTAAGTGTAATGGATTCCAGTGGTTAAATGTCAGGCTCTCTCCTCCAGGAAGTCCTTGAGGGAGTAGGCACCACAGCATGCAATGATGCTCTGTCCAACAACAACTTAGTTTAATTCATTTATACATCAATCTAGCCAAATTCACTCAGACTGCAGTGTAAAGGCAAATTATGCTCTTCAGGTGCACGCGCTAAAAGCCCCAAATTAGTGTGCGATTTGTTCCAAAAATTATGCAAATCACCCAAACACATCTCCTGCAATGGAGAAGTAAGTACAGCACTATTGAAAGCATAGTAAGTCATAGGAGACAGCAAGATGTGAAAAATAGATTTTTTTTAGCATTCTACATAACGTTTTCTTAAAAAGAATAGTCATTATCAGTCTGAATGTGAAAGTTAGAAAGAAATTATAAATATCTTGTATTGGTAGCATGTCACTGTTACTCATTAAAAAAAGGAGAACAAAAGTATTATGTCTACTCTGCACTTTCCCTTCTCTGAGGAAATGTAGATTGGTCTCCATCAGCTATGGAATTTATGCCATAATGCCTATATTATGTGAACAGGTTGAAGGATAAACACAGTTCCATCACAGATGGTTAGTATTCTTCCGTTCCTCTGCTAAATGTATATTGAATGCATTCATTAACATTCTTGACAACCAAACTCTTACCTACGTAACCTGAAACAACCCTAAGTATTATTTCGGATCCATGCCAACATGCCTCTCCATGCTTAAGTACTTAATTTGTTCAGGATTTGCTTATCTATGCTTATCTATTTATATTAATGCAGACACTGCATTGATTTTGTGCTCAGAAAATGTCATGTATTCAAACTGAGACTCAGATAGGTAGTCTACAGATTGTTGCTGATAAGCAAAAGATGCTGCTCTGCTAAATACTGTAATGTTCTATTGATCGTGCCTGTGACAGAGTGAGCTGTTTGACCAATAAATGCAAATTAAACATTTTTGGTTTGCAAAAACATAATGGTTAGCGCAGTGGGCTTGTGTGTAAAGGTGTGCTGGATCAAACCTCTAGCTATGTTCTGCCCTGCTCCCTGCTCATTTATTAAGACGTGACAGTCAAAAGTCAGTCTTTGGCAAGTTAGAAAGTTAACCTTTTGTTCTCCCTGGTAAAGGCCATGGTAAACCCATAGACTTTTGAGTTCCATATTCTGCCCTTATATTGTAAGAAATGTTAAAGACATGTTGATTTGCAGGGGCAGTACCCGGGCTTTGGCTCCCTGCTGCTCACAGCTCCAGAGGCCCAGCTGTTAACTACAATAGAGCCATGATTACACCTACACTCCTCGCAAGGTTCTCAGTTTCTCCCTGGCTGTCTGCTCTCCGCTTCCAACCCAGCAGGCATGTGATTGTACCACCTCTGCTCACCCTTTCACTGCTGGCCTCTCACAACCTCTGTCCCTCCATCAATGCCTCCCACATGTGGGGCTGTGTCACACTGCCACTGGCATTATTCTAAAAGATGTGAGGAAATGTATTGCAAATGAGAAGATAAAAAAGCACATTTATTAAGTGAAAGGTAAGGGAAGAACAATATGTTAACTCAAAAGGCAAAATGTAAGAGATACCTAAAAGCAAGAGTCCAATCAGCCGTTTAATAATTGTGCTAAATCAATGTGGAAGGTCTGTAGATAACAATAGTGCTACTGCTATGTGATCAGCTAACTGAAACTGGGGAATCAGACCTAACTATGAGCTTAGCCCTGCTAACACCAAACAGATGACTGTATCGTAAAGTAAACTACATTATTGAAAAATAAAAGCTTTACTTTTTTATGCTTTAATGTAAGTCATCAAACAAAACAATGAAATGTTTTGTATTGAATAATTGATATTTATTTGGCTGTTCATTTTCAATTTGATTTACACACAAATTAAAATACCACTTACTTGCAGTAAGTGACATTTTTCTTGCCAACGCAAGAGTCAAAGTGATTCACAAGTTGATAAAAGAGTTCGAGATGCAAAAACATGAAAATAAGAAAACAAAAACAAAATCAAAATCAATTAAATAGTTATCTGTTTAACAGGGTTTTAATATGGCAATTAAAACATTCCACATTAATGACTGACCTAATATGGGGGCCTATTTTCTTGAGGATAGCATTTGGAGCACTATGTAATAAGTAAGTGCAGGACAAAAGTTGACATAAATTACTTATTCTTAGAATAATGCACCCTTTTTTACAATTACACTTCTGAAAGCACACTCCATACAGCCCTTTGTTTTCTTTTTTTAAAGATATTCTTAGACCTTTTGAGCTTTTATTTTTAATACAGACAGCTTAAGAGTGACAGGAAGGTAGGGAGAGAGAGGCGGGGTGACATGCAGCAAAGAGCCACAGGTTAGACTCTGAACCCTACACCGCTGCGTCAAGGACTGAGCTCTACCAGGTGAGCCAAACGTTGCCCCAGTACAGCCTTTTCTTTCAGGGATATTCAGCATTTTCTTTCACCATCTTACTGAGTGCCATTTTGTGCAACAGGCCAAAGATTTTTTCCCTTTTTAAAAAGGTTTTCTGCCTTAATGGGTCACTTTTAGTTGACAAGTGTTGCTTAAAGTCAAAGCCCCTCAAATTACGTTCTGATCAGCCCAAGAGTCCTTGGGGCAAAATAAAACCCACATAACCAAAAAACATAACCATAACCCTGCACACAGGAGAGGTACTGGACCGATGCAGTGCCCTGTGAAACTGTCAGGGACCCATTTGTGTGTGAGAACCAAGAGTAGAAGAGCTTATGTCTCTTAATTTTTTTCTATCCATCTCCATAGTTCTTATTAATTGTAAAATTGTTGTAGCCTTTGTGAGCAAACACTTAGCTGATTGAAGTGAAGTTATGTTGTCTTGGCAATGGCCAGTTTAAACTCTGCTTGCAGGATGAGAGATGCACAGTGAGCCTCTCCAGGGTGTCTGTGTGTGTGGGCACTTGTGTTTGGAGAGAGGGCGGGGCTGGCAAGAGAAAATATTTGCACCAAAGCCAAAAGCAATTATGATATGCCACAGGGAGCAAGCTACATCCTAGAGGTTTAAGCAAGAACTTGCACTGATATTTTAAAAATGATAATGTTGATCATAAATATAATGCGAGAAGTCAAAAAGACAAATATACCCAGGGTTATGTGAATCTATCAATATACAGTATATATATTCATAACATATATGCACTGCAGAACTACTTGATGAATACACAGACTCCAGCATATAAATAGGTCAGGTCAGGGTGCTGGTAATAGTTTCACAGTGTGCAGCTTTGGCAGAGATGCTGAAGCAGGTGAATCACGAGAACACTTAAATTAATCATAGAGGTGACACACAAAGCCATATTTCACATCTGAAATTAGCTTATCAATAATTCACTGGTATTGAAACAAGACTAAGTGTCCTTCATCTGCAGGACTCTAACAGTAAATGGGGAAAAAATTATAGAAAAATGATTTATACTCTATTTCAAAAAAGGAAGCTAAACCACACTCTGGCTTTTCATTCTTCAAAGAAAACATGCATGTAAGTATGTGTAGAATTTGTTTGTGTACACTATAGCAACTTCTGAATTAATATGATTCCAAATTTTTCTTGGAGTAAGGGCTTTAGGAGATGCTAGATATTACTGCTGTTCAGTTGTTCTTTCCTATGGTGCCAAACAGATCAGAGAATACCCAGGAAAAAAAAAAACAAGGTAATGACCTCACCCCGAGAACCAGCACAATCCCAGTAACATCTAGACAGGTGAACTAGTCCAGTGTACTGTACAGTATGTACAGAAACCCAGCTTGTGACTCAACATACAGTATTTCTTGCAAAGATATATCATGGAATCGGCTCCCTGATGCATCTCTGCCCTTGGTTAAATGAATTCTTAGGCCAAAGGGGGGTAGTACTGACCTAAAATCATATGTCAAAGCTATAACGCCAACAAACCAATGAAAGAATATTTGTCGTTACAATTCCGCTCATGTCAACAGTTATGACATGTGTTCCTTTAAAGCCCATACTTTCCCAGTGGTACTGAGCAGCAGTCCTTGTGTATGTACCCAAGCTATCGCAATGGCCACTGTGCTTGGGGCTGATGTGGAGGTATGAAACCTACCTCATAAAGCTCTTTAATCTTAGCAGCCCCAGTGGTAAAGCCTGGCTGATGCCATCATTGCAGTTTGAGTGTTGAATGGCATCATGAGCTAAGTGTGAGCTAAGAAACAGACTGCCTGAGTGACAACATACAATCTGCTGATAGATTTACCTATCAGTAGTTTAACTCCAATTCCAAGAATGCATTGTTCTTGGATGAGAGATTGATGTTAGGGAGCTTTGCTCTGATGCTGAAGGATGACAGCTTTGCAAGCATGACTCATTGAATTTGCAAAGATAAGCCAGTTGTCTACGTATGACTGAAGTGTGAGCCTTCTGAAGTGGAAATTAAACTTCATTTTTACTAAATAAAATTTCTGTTTAACAGCTAGTAAACATGATACTGTAAGAACATATAAGTATACTATACTACTATTTGAATGGAGAAAAGAGTCTATTGAGGGAAATGTGTGGAGCTTATGCAAAACATGTTGATGAATCCAACTGTTGTGAGACCTGAGTCCAAAACTAAAAGGTGTGTCAGAAAAAAGTTGGATTGGATTGATGGCAAAGTTTACCACATAGTTACATTTAACATATAACACACAACAACGAACAGAGGAGTTCATGGCTACTGTTATTTTCACCATGATATGGTATAACTAATTTCATGACTCTTCTAGTTGACAAGAATTTTCTTGCATTTCTGTGTCTCTGTCCAAGACAGAACCTCAGTAAAAGCAAATTCAGTGGTGCTGCAGCGGGGGCATCAGTCACAAAAAGACACCAAGTTCTCCAAATCCCTATTTTGCTTTTCTCTTTCTTCCCTCATCTGAGGATTCCTGTGGTGATGCCAACAAAGCAGTAAAAGAGAAGAGCTTAAACTAAGTGAAAGAGTTACGCCCTCTTGTTGGAGAGACTAATAGAAATGCTCCTACAAAGCACAGTAAGTGAGAGGTTAGAAACATCTGTATTTCGACCTGATGTTTGTATGTCTGTGCGTTTGATCCTAAGAAATGTAGCTCTCTTTATTAGATTATTATTGCTCTTGTCAGAAAATCAATTGCACTACAGACTGAATTGACAATATTGTTTGTATGTGCTTCCCTCCCATAGTGGCCATTTATTTTCTCCTTCCCCTTTTCTAACAGTGGTTAGCCTTTCCCTGGCAATTCACTTGACCTCATATACCCAATGAATTTCTGTTAAACTGGTCAGGAAAACATAATAGAAGAAATCATATGTAGCAAGTCTTTGTGTACTGTACAAAAACTGATAGTAAAAAATGTCTCACATTATAACCTCCTTGCAATCTATCTTGCTCTTGCACTGCTTTCCTCTCCGTCCACTCTGTGGACTGGCTGAGCGATGGGTGATTTTCTGGAGAAGCACTCAGCTGAACAAAATGATTCCACACCAAGAGTCAGCGAGCAGCCACTTTTGAAAGCCAAGGACAGCCTATGAATTTGTGTGTGTATGTGCTAGCGTAGTGTGGCAGTACCTGTATTAATTTTGTCATGTGTTCCTACACTTTCAGTTTTAGCTAATAGATTTAGGCATTTTGGTTAAGAGCAGACATTTTGTCTGTTATTCTCTTCGACTTTGGGTTATTATCTTTATAATTAGGTTTAGGTTACAATAGGGATTTAGGTTATGGTAAAATTTGAAGTAGTAGTGAGGGTTTGAGTAAGGTTTTAGAAGGTAGAGATTTAATGTAGCAAAAGGAAGGTTCGCACAAGCACAAGGATGTGTGTGTGTGTTTGTGCATGTGTGTGTGTATGGACACGACATTTTATCGGTAGAGAAAATAATCAAATAACATCTTTATCTCCTGATCAGTCTTCTCCCCTACGGCCTAACCCCAACCTGTCAGAGCTCATGGCTGACTGCATCCATAGAGCCGGACTGTTTGTATAAATGTAAAGGTAATCAGGCCCGGCACGCTGCAGGGATCCACAGGGCCAGAGAGAAACAGAGAAAGGCAGATGGGTTGATCCTAGGGGAAGGGTACAAGGACGGGCCGCATCGACAAGTCCTGCGCTTTCTTTATATCTGTTGTGGAAAGTTATCCATCTAAATCTAGAATGCCAAATGGAGGATGCAAACAATGTGTTTGCAACCTTTATTTGTAGTTGGTAGCTGTAGCTATGTTAGAACTTTTCTTAGACAGTTCAGGAATTCAATCTAGTTAAGGCTCTACGGTGCATTTCACTCACATATGCAACTGAAAATTAGACTGTTGAATTGAAAATTTGAAGTTTTGATGCTCAAAAACAAAACATTGAGGTAGCAGCTTCTCATTTTTAGTGGCAATCGTTCCTTTCACCAGTTAAAATGAAACACCCCACTGCAGCCTTCATAATGTTTCCCTCCAAAGCTGGGTTAGGTTAGGTTAGGTTAGGTTAGGGTTTGGTGTCAGAGATAACTTGTGAAGTAAGGCTAAAGGCAAAGTCTATGGTTATTGTTATTTCTGTTATGAAAGCAAAAAGGGATTTATCGATATGCATACTGCAATCCTACTTTACATGTATGCTCTTATTATGATCAGTGTGCCCCTCAAGGTAAAGCCTCACTTGCATAAACCAAAGAAAATTAACTACCTGATGAAAGACAGTGAAAAGGTAAATGATAACAAAGCCTGTTTGCTTTTCCTCCTACAGAATATCTTGTTCTCATACATAATTTTTTCTGTTCTTCTCCACTTCTTCTCTTTTTTAAGAAGTCATTTTTAAAATAGAATTAAATGCAAATTAGAGTAGAGCTGATTATCATATAAACGGCCGTTGCCTAGAGGGGCAAGACACTCTTTCTTTATTTATTTTGTCATATTTTTCACAGTTCTCCATAAAACTCTGACTTTAATCAGTCCACACTTTCTTTTAAAGACATAGGGGAATCAGGGACCAGCTGAAGCGATGTGCGTGTTTATGTATGTGGGCAGCTTGCATTTGTGTTTGTACTGTACGTGCGCATATGAGAGTTATGTGACCAAGAGCATAGTGAGGGGGAGAGAAATCAAACTTAAGAAGCTTTAGACCTGTACAGCTTTATTAGTATCATGTAAACAGGTGCTGTACATTATGCAATTAGCTGGGCGTCAAATGATGTTGCTGCATGTACATAATCTTATACTACTAACACTGGGGGAAATCCCCTGTAAAAGCACACATCTGGATCAGTACAAGTGCCACATCTGGAAATTACAAATGTCAAATACAGACTGGTAACTTTATGTAGCGTTAGGGAGGGTTTTTTATGGTAGCAGGATTATATTTGCAGTCACTCCCCAGTACAAATGGTCTGATTTGAATTCAGTGGGAGAGAGGGAAACACTATTTGAGCAATTATCTGGAACTAAAATGGAGGGGAGAGATGAAGTGAATTAGCAAGACAAGATACATAGATAAAGACTAAGTAGAGAGTCTGAGCAACACACAAGAAAATCAACGTAAGAATGGAAAAGTTACTTCCAAAAGGGCAGTTTGTGTGTGATGCCAATACTTGAATGAGGGGTTTATCACATTTTCCATAGCCTGTGAGACATTGACATTTCATGTAAAACAAGTCACTGTAGCCAAAGCATGCATAGGTTAGCTGCAGCTACTCTACAATAAAAACATGCACAAAACAAGACTTCTGATAGTACTCTGAAGTTTGACAAACAGATTTATCAGATGTACCCTTTCTGACACTCAGGCTTTTGTGTTATCTGACACGGATGCACTTCCTACAGTCTCAACTACTGTAATCTGCAATGTCCCAAAACAGTTTGCCCAGAACAGAGGGATATAGACCGTGCCCGTGCTCTAATGCTTTCTACTCTACTTTACTGGCTCCTGGTCTATCTACAACTAAGCATCTAGTGTCAGTCAGTTCATCATCTCTCCCAGTCTGCTCACCTGCCTCTCCTCAAACCATTAACCCCAGTTCTTTAACTACTCATAACCAGATTGTTGTTTTAATTCAGTGGAAGCTACACTTCAGCCAATACCTCAGATTGACAAGATGTTTTTATGGTTCTTGCTTCCTTGTGTTCTCTTGTGTCTAACGTGTGTTTTTTCTGGCTCAGGATCATTGTCGGTCTCTCTGCCCTCCATTTGTATATATCACTTATGGTCCCCTGGTACTACTAGTCCCATCCGTGATCACTGCTGCATTACATTTCTTCTAGTTCTATTGGAGGTATGAGTGCATAGGGACAGCTGGCATTAGTCTCTACATCATCTGACAGGAGATTACAGTTGTCTGTTGCAGCATGGCAGGATAAGCAGCTCTGTTTCCTCAGCAGAAAACCATTCACTTCTCCAACTTGTCGAATTCATCATTTAAATAGCAATATGCCAGGTGCAGGCGTGCCAGACTTTTCTAGGGAATGGGAGATGACACTTGTGTTTTGGGTGTCCCTTACTTCGTACCCAGATTAACACAGACTTTAGAGAGCAAGAGTAAGAGATTTCCTCGAGGTGCTCTAGTTTTGCCTTGCCTGATAATCAGACAGAATTTCCTCTTTGTTTTCACTTTATTGTTTTATCTACCACTGTTGTATTGTATGTAATATTAACATGATATAAATATTTTTATGATATCAAGGTTATTGTCAATACCAATATAGCAAAAAAATAAATCAATAAATAAAATCCTGGTATGGACCTAATTTAAATTTGCTTATCCAAAGATAAGCAGGTTAGATTTACTGGGGAACCGTATGACTGACTGAGTGCTGTTTATAGTGTTAGCCCTGTGACAGACAGCAGCAAACTGTTGTTTACTGGGAGTTTTATTTCCCCTGTTTCTTAGTTTCCCTAGTTGGCACGACACAGTCTTTCTTTAACAAAATTTCTAAACAAACATGACTTGACATGACTTGACTTTACTGTGTTAACTATGGCACTTCTTTATGCAGCAGCGCCAAGTGTTTGGAGCCGGTGACCAAGAGAAGCTGCACTTTACACGCTACGTTCTCAGATGAACTATACCACCCAAGTTGCTTTTGAGGCCATATCATCTCTGCTGTTTTCCAATAGCCTGCTCTCTTTCTCACTCTCTCTTTCACTGCCTTTCTATCCTCTCTCTCCTTGTATGCCTGCGTGTGCTTTTTTTTTAAAGCCTTTTGTGTGTTTTCACTTCATGGTGAACTCTGTATCCCTGAATCTCTCCATTCTGCAGTCTGGTCCTATAGGTACACTGCACTCTATATCAATATCTCTTTCTATCTGTAGCCTGGGGCATGGGGTGTCATGAGGGCAGATGGGGCTCTACTTCCACAAGTCCTAATGTCTCAAGTGTCTCTCCACAGACACACACACACATACGTACAAGTAGAAATATACATGCTTCCTATCCAATGCATAATTCAAAGACTTCAAGCAATTGCAGACACATCTTAGTACATATATCCAGACTGCCTTTCTCCTGCACTATGACCTCAGGTGCTTATAATTTCCCATGCATTATTCCAGTACTTTAATAATGGCAGTGGTTACCCCCAAACAGTGTGTGTGTGTGTGTGTGTGTGTGTGTAAGAGTGAGTGTCTGGTTAAGCTCTTCACTACTATCTTAGACTTTCAGCAGGGACCCAAGTGTAAAAATGCCTGCGACTGCTTATGAGCAAAGGAGCTCTAACAGGACCGTGGAGTAAAATAACGTGAACAGTGAGAATGCATGCATTTGGATGTACCCTTTTTCATTTTCATTAACTGTAAGTGAGAGAAGAAGTGATATGTAGACAGATCAGCCTTGTAGAAAATATGAGCAATTAGAATAAAAAATTCTAATTTCAATCCCCATACAACAATCTGCTAAAAACGTGTGAATCTACTCCTGAGGAAGTATTACGTTAGAGCATTTCAGTCTTTACTAGCCATCTGTTCTGGTCAATAGTATTTCCTCAGTGGATGTACTCTAGATGCTTTGGTGATACAGAAAGCATTCTTTGATGCCAGTAAAGCATATTTGTCTAAGGCATTTCTCCTCTCTGTACTATACTGAATTAAAATACATGGAATCAAATATATTATATATGATAGCAAATATATATTTATTTCATGATATAATGTCAAAATCAAGTCAAACACACTCCTTAGTTTCAGCTTTACAATTAGGTCCAACACATTCATGGCAAGTGATCAATCTAAGAGAATGAAATAAAGTGAACTAGATATAAAAGCCTGTACAGAGAAACCACTGGGATCTGTTTGCAATCACTTCATGTAGCTCTGCAGCAGAGAAGAGTGGGGACAGAGAGACAAGCAAGCAAAGTACTGCATGTAAGAAGAAGATGAACATGAACAAGACAAAAACACTTGCACTTTCAGTTTATTACAGCAAAGTGTACCCAGGGTTTACAAGGTTTAGGTTGGTTGCATATTATATTATCATATGATGACAGATCTCTAAAAAAACACACTGGCAGCACTAATGATTTGAATGCAGAATGGCAATGTGTACCATTACACAGCAATTGGTACTTCCTAAACAAAACAAATAGACATATTATTTCCATCATTTCATTCCCCTTTCATCTCTCACTTTATCTCAATTAGTAGAATGTGACACTGTCAAATTAGCTTACATCTTGTTGATGAAACATGACACCAGTTAGGGGGCTCTCAACAAGAGGAGGGCTCAGGATGTCTGTGTCTTCACCTGTCTCAATTCCCTTTGCCCATGCAACAACATTTGGTAATAGTGCTTTATTGATTCATTTGTAGCAACTCCTGAAATTTCGCCTAAGGTTTGTATTAGTAGTGGCTCTTAGAAGCCTCACACTTACTCTTATAAAGTAGCTGTATTACAATCCAATAGCCTCTCCCCTGCCAAACTCTTATAAGCAATGTCTCAATTTCCTTTCCTCTTCTGTTTCCTCCTTTTTTTCTCTTCAACCCTTTAACCTATCTTTTCTATAAGCCAGGTCCTTTGGGGAGGACAAGAGACTAGCATAGAGGAAAGAGTTGAAAAAAGGGGGAGAGGAGCGGTCGTGCACACAACTCAATTATACATCAAAGCACTTATGTTGGGGACCCCACAGAAGGAGGAGGCAAGTTGGAGGTGGAGGGGAAGACAGTTGAGGACGAAAGGGTTTTCACTTGGATGAGAAGGGAGCTGGTGACAGTTGTCAGTATCAGGGAAAGCAAATCATCATTCAGAGCTTGCTTACTTAAGAGAAAGAAGAGAGAGGCTTTTTTCTAACACATGTTCAATAAAATGGAACACCAAAGGATATTTCTGTCCATCTATAACTATATTTTAGCCCAGTCTAGTAATTAAACAAAGTTAAAAACCCACCAAAAACCTGCAATTAGAATTCTAAACTTTGTATGTTATACTGTACTCTCTGATGAAAGGAGAGACATACATTATTCCTTTTTCATTTAAACCCAGGCAAAGGATTAAATAGCTTTCAACTTTTAATAATGCAAAGAATTAGCTTTTGTTGCTAATGCTGTTCTTTGGGTACACGATTAAACTGTACCGATATGCACCATACTTCATGCTGACTTCTTCACTATGCCACACATACCTAAACAACTAATTTCCTATTGTCTGTTTTCATATTGTGCTCATTCATAGTTTCAGAATTGCTGTGTTTCTTACTGTAAGCATTAGAATAAAATTCATTCTGAAAATAGTGCACACTAAACTCTGCTATAACCATGCAGGTAGAATAAAAAATTTTAATGGAAAATATAGACCAATTTAAAGGAAATGCTATTAAACTGTCTGAAATAAGAAAATTTAAAGACATTTTGTACCTTGCAAAAAAAATCCTTGCATTGAGTCCTGTACATACCGCATTCAAAGATTTAGTCAGAAAATCCTAGAGAGAACTGTAAAGTTGAATATGACAGTTGAAAGCCTTGCTTGCAGCCATTATAGTGCTGGACTATATAGAGAATTTATGATATATGATGAGCTGCTATTCTAGCGTTAGCAGAAGTGGGGCCAAAATGTAAAATTTGATGCAATGCTAAATTTAATGGCGCTATTTAACTCTTACTGGATCATACCCCAATATGCATAAATGTCCAGGGTAAGTCTTGAGATACGTGTTAATAATTATGAGATACGTGTGTAAAGCTGACATTTGACATTTAGAACCACAGAAGTCCATAAGTGTCAAAATGCAAAGGGGGTCGTGGATGGTTCAATAAGTATCACAGTCATCTGCCCATTTGATTTTAGTATGCGCTTGAAGTTCACTCGAGAAAATGTCAGAAAAGCAACCAGTAGTTG
This sequence comes from Protonibea diacanthus, assembly GCA_028641955.1. Classification (NCBI taxonomy): domain Eukaryota; kingdom Metazoa; phylum Chordata; class Actinopteri; family Sciaenidae; genus Protonibea; species Protonibea diacanthus. The sequence continues at coordinate 17,652,642 of CM053989.1, forward strand.
GTAGACAGACCAATATCACCATCCTCAGATAGTGGGGCAAGAAGCCTGTTGTTCTATAAGAGGAAGTGCCAAACAAGATGCTGCTAGACAACATCAGATTGACTAGAATGACAACTTGAAAATTAAAGAGATTTGATAAGGATGGGCTGTATATTGGAGTGTAAACATCTGTTTGTCACCTTAATTAGTTTGAGAGGTGTTTGTGGTGGTTGTCATACATGCCTGCTGTAAAACAGCTCTTAAAAACCTGGGATCTGAAGTGTAAACTGAACTGAAAAAGCAGTGGCAAAAACCTCACATTTTATTTGCAGTCATGCTTTCTATAGAAGTGAGTGCAATGTATGTGTATTGTTAAAAACAATGAGCCCTAATAATATTGTTATTTCACTGAAGTGTACAGAGAAAAATACTAGAAGAAAGAGGTGAAGCTGTAGTTTTTCTCTTCACCTTTAATCCATACTGCTCTATAATGCATCATTTTTCTTTAATGCTTCTCTGACAGCCAAAACAGATTTGAGCAAATTGGAGACCCTATAAAGCTCTATTAAGGAAAATCTAGCTATGGTTGGAGGAACAAAAAATGAATAGGGAGTATGGTGCATGTGGAGAACAGACAGAGGGGAAGAATCGCTGAGGAATTTGCATAATGCCAAATAGAGCACTGGCGAAGCTGAAGGCACGACTTGTAGTTGAGTATTGTTTCCATAACCATAGTATGATACACATTGCAAAAAGCCACGAGAGCAAGCACTCTGTCTTTCTTTCTCTCTTCCACAAAAACAAACTTAAACACAAACACACAAGCAGCAGCAAAACACGGAGGGACAGACAAGAAGCACAACTGTCTTCCATGTTAGCAAAAGCTTGTCGGAATTCACATTTCTGCCAAGTGAGTGTTAGAGGTAAGGAGAGTGCCAAAGGCAGGGTGGGAGTGGGGATGGAGGGGTGGGACCCACACACTTGAAAGAAAGGGAGAAAGGGAACGACAGGTTGATTTATTCAAAGAGTGAGGAGAGGGTGAATCAAACTTTAATGGCTTTTGGGAGTGCAACCCGTTCTCTCTCTCTCTACCCCTTCAATCTTGCCCCTCTCACTCAGTCTTTCCTTGTGTGCTACCACCATACTTCCCTTACTTTTGCCTCTCTCTCCCTCTTCCCCTATTGCTCTGTCTCCCTGTCTCTCCTTGTTCTCTGTCTTTCAGAAATACATTTTTCGATGGTCACTCACAAACAAGAGCCTTCTTTTTTTTTTGACAGACAAATCTGTGCCCATTGCTGCATAGCACGCAAATCAAGGTGCTCTTCATGCTCAGCGGGATAAAGTAAATGACAGAAAGATAAAGAGAGGAAGAAGAGGTGATTTACCTTCATGAGTGGCAGCGTATGTGATGCCCAGGCAGTATTTGTTGCGTTAACCCCTGGACTGGAAAGGATGTGCGGAAAAATTGTTCTACAGGCACGACATCCTCTCTGACAACTCACTTAAGCGACCATTTGCCCTGAAAGGCTTACTGAAGACTACAAATGAATCATCATTCATGGAGGTGAATGACTGAACTCACTCCTTTAAGAATGTGCTATCTACCCATGAACACAGGCTTGCATGGAGTGCAGATGGAAAATTACACCCCCACACCCCCAAACACACACTAAACAAACCCCATCATTGAAATGGAGAAACTGAAATTAGCAGACTCTTTCTGTATGAAATATGTGAACAAACAGCTGGTAAAACATCCTGGGCCTGTAGATAAACTAGCCATATGTAATATATTTGTGTTGTGTAGAAAAGTGAGGCGTTAGTGTAGGAGATAGATTAGTTTGTAGGGGATGATCATGTGCTATGGTCTAATCACTTCTGTCAGGCATAATCATATGGGCAGATGGAGAAAGATCTAAAAAATAAACAAAACTATATTCAACAGAACTACCAACAGTTTACTATTTAAACACATCCTAAAACACTTTTCTTTCTAACTGTATTCATGATCTCATTATTCAGTAGTTTTAGAATTGGGTCCTAAGCACCAAGTCTATGTATGTAGGAGAAAGTTATAAATGGAGCCTGAAGTGAGTAAAAATATTGACTGCTTCCCATTTAACCTTCTCACTTTATCCATTTTTTTCTCTCTTTCTCCCTAAATCCTTCCATCCCTCCCTACAGGGCTCAGGGTCTTAGTGTCAGGCAGAATTCTCTTTGAGGCCTGCGCCTGTCAACCAGCCGCCACTCAGCTCAGTAACCACTAGATTCAATTACACTACAGGAGAGACCCGGAGAGATGATACTGAAATCATTATGGGCTAAATCCAACTTCTGGCAGCGTGTGTGTTTGTGTGTTGAGTTTTATAAAGAAGCCATGCGTTTGTTGGCTTGTGTGCATTATATGAACAGGATGACTGTGTAGAAATCACAAATATTTTGCGACTGTAATTTCAAATTAAATGCATTCCTCATCAAAGAAGACTCATTTCTTTTAAGTTCCCAAAGAACCTTGAAACTGCCCAGACATTAGTCATCCATATATTGTGGGTGCTGCTTTAGAGCTGAAATATTTTGTTTGTAACCTGGTAAACAAATTACTTTTGGATGCTGTAACCTGCCGAGGTACAGGGCAGAAGGCGATAAAAGATTAGGGATTGAATTTCTGCTTTCAGATCTGAACAAAAGCAAAGAAGAAAGGAATATAACAGATTCATCTATGTTTTACCTGACAGCGACAGAGGGCACATCAAATAACAGGTGCATCTGTTTTGCTGCCAGAGCCCACATCAAGCGCTAAACAGCTCATTCACAGGCGTAATAGGAGCTCTCAAACACCTCTGCCAATATTATCTAAAGTACGAGTGCATTTGTGTGTGTGTGTGTATGTGTGTGTGTGTGTGTGTGTTTTGTGGGTGAAATTCTGTCATGCTATTCAATTTAAAATTGTTTGAAGGAAGTAGTAGTCAAAGGTTGCGGGCTAAAATTGTGTTAGAATTCCTCTCCTGTACATAACGGTTTATCATAGTGCCTTTTGAGTAGCGGGCCTGATTCCCAAACAGACAATTATCCTACTGATAAAAGACACAGATTAATCAAAAGTATGATAAAACAGGGACTAAGAGACACATTTTTGTTCTGGACATTTTTTCAAAAACTGGTTATTTCAAGAAGAAATAACCTCAGGTTGGTGACGAGGATTCCTGTCTCTCTGTTTCTATAGAGGATATTCTCCTTAATAGAAACCAGACTGAAAGGCTTTTCCTTCTTTAGATGTCTGACTTTCACCTGAGGGGTTTCCACCTTGGGCAGCTGGGTTCTGTAACATCAGGCGTAGTTCATCAGAGCTTACTGTAGGTTATAGAGGGACATTGAGATATGGCTGATAGAAAATAGAGGCTGAGGAGGGATTTGCTCACCTGCCTGGCATACCTGAGAGACAGTAAACAGATAAGTTTGGATATCTATCACCTTATACCTGCCTGTTTGGCAATACATTTTATCATCTATGTGCCGCATTACTGCACACATCTGAAGTCAGCTATACAACCTTGTGTGCATTATTACTGCATTATTGGAGGCAGGATTCCACTGCACTGCACATCTGCGGTGGATAGGGATGAATGTGGGTAGAAGAGGGCGAAAGAGGGTGTTTTGTGTATATTTAGGTGTGAAGGACAGAGCAGTGCTTGGGAACAGGTATCTAAGGCAGAAAAGACAAGCAAAAGAGTCCAAATGGCTCAAAGAACAAGTGAAAACTATGTCTGAGGTCGGGGCAGCTTATGAAACCGCAGGAGATGGACATACTATTTGATATTATCACATTGGAACTGACAGAGAGACCGTCTCCCAGTAGAGGAGTATAAAGGGAGGTTTGTGTGTGTGAGCGTTTTTGGGGAGGATTGATCTTTAAGACCTGGATGGTGCCACGGTTGCTCATACAGCAGCTCTGTACTCCACAGATGCACACATGGCAAAACATTTGAGTGTGTCAATAGAGGACTTGCTATAAAGAGGACTACCTGTTGTGCCTAGGGAATGTGAAAAACACTTCTCAGTATGTTGTGGGCTCACTCCATCATCTCATCCAATAATGGATTTGGGTTGTGGACCATCTGCTGTTCTATCAAAACATTATTCCTGGTGATAGTCGTCGCTCCTTGTATCCAGCCTCTGCTGCTGGCTGTGTGTAGATGCTGTAAATCTGGCCAGCTCATTAGCACTGACAGAGGGAATGCTAGCAGCCCACCTGCTACCCTTCACCCTCTTTATGGCTCTACAAATTAAAACGACATTTACACAAACTCTCTCCCCTGCTCCCCCTACTGCACTGCTCACCTTGCCACTCACATTGCTTCATCTGCTCACTGCTGACACGCTCCTTCTTATTCTGATGGACATTGTGTTGTTTCCTCTTGGCATGTGTCAGTCTATTTGGTATTTGGTGTCTTTGCCTAAATTAAATCTCATCATTTTAATCTTAATCTCTTCTCTACGGTTACTACTCTGTCATCTTTCAGCCTCTCTCATCTTTTTCCTCTGTGCAATAAAGTTCAGCAGCACTATCTAGTAGTGCTGATGGTACTCTAACCTCCAGTTACTCTGGCACGTCCAGTGAGTGACAGCATGATCGAATGATGTCGCAGTATGTTTGCCTCGCCCGCTGGGAGGTCAGCTAGGGTCCCAGAGGTAATGAGGCCATAAAAATGCAGGTAACTAAAGTTGCGGGAAAACAAGATAAGGTGGAGAAAGGGGCAGAGGAAGGGGAAACAGGGTACAGGGAGGACGAAACTGTCTTCTGAATGAAGTTCCCAAAACTCCTACTTCCAGGTGGAAAGGTGGAAGGTTTTAATGAAATGGACTGTGGGTTGCATTATTATTCATAAACAATTATGATTATTATGATTATTATGAGCATTATTATGAGCATCATTGTTATTATTATTATTATTATTATTATTATTATTATTATTATTATTATTATTATTATTATTATTATTATTATTATTATTATTATTATTATTATTATTATTATTATTATTATTATTATTATTATTATTATTATTATTATTATTATTATTATTATTATTATTATTATTATTATTATTATTATTATTATTATTATTATTATTATTATTATTATTATTATTATTATTATTATTATTATTATTATTATTATTATTATTATTATTATTATTATTATTATTATTATTATTATTATTATTATTATTATTATTATTATTATTATTATTATTATTATTATTATTATTATTATTATTATTATTATTATTATTATTATTATTATTATTATTATTATTATTATTATTATTATTATTATTATTATTATTATTATTATTATTATTATTATTATTATTATTATTATTATTATTATTATTATTATTATTATTATTATTATTATTATTATTATTATTATTATTATTATTATTATTATTATTATTATTATTATTATTATTATTATTATTATTATTATTATTATTATCATCATCATCATCATCATCGTCACCACCATCATCATTATTCATTTATTGAGATTTGAAAACCAAAAAAACAACAAAAAAAAGGTGCTTTCCACCTGCATTAGTCTCAGACTGTGCTCATATGCTTTGCATATTTTATTTATGTTATATCTCATTGCTACAGGCTTCAGCTGCCAGTGAATTAGACCCATGGCTGTGTCCAGTGTTTTAAGGAACCTGATCTATTACCACATCCCATTGCCTCAAATAGAAAAGCTTAAATTTTGTAAGCACTAGGAGGCCAAGACTGACACAAGCAGTAATTCATTGAGTGATCCAAGGGAACGAACAATATGTGAGCGACTGAGGGTCAACCACAGCTCTGTTTAATGGTTTTCCGGAGGCTAAACTGAAGCTTATTGTTCGCTGTGCTTGGAAAATCTGTATGTGGACTATAAGTGAGTCCCACACAACTCAGTAGTGGTTGCACTGGCCTGAGAGAACCTTCCCTGGTGGGTGGTCTAAACAGCCTCGTCTAAACAGTCCTCCTTTCTTCCATTTATTTGCCTGACTTTATGGATTGAGGAGAGAAAAAGCCAGTGGCTTTGAAGATTTGGTGAAGACTCAGAAAGGGGTATGTGCTCAATATCAGCACAACAAGATATGTGGATGTGTGCGTGTTTGCGTGTGTGGAATTCAGCCCCTGTTTGAAGTCCTCTTCTTCACTCTGGCAATTACTTCTATCAAGGATTAGATGAGGGAGAGGGCAAAGAGGAGAGAGAAAGATGGAAAGAAACGAGAGAGAAGGGAGGTAGCAGATTCAGAGAGAGGACAGGGAAGGGAGAGAAAGAGAGAGGAGAAAAGAGATTGAGGTCTCCACTGCAGTGAGTGTTTTGCTTCCCTATCAGGGAGGCAGTGCGCACTCTCTAAACATGAGCTAGAGGACAACTCCTGAAATCTTGAGAAGATCACAGGTTCAGCAAAACACAGCCATTTCCAGGGCAGCACAGACCAAAAAGCACTATGAATAGTTGATTATCACCATAAGGTGGATGTAGCCACCATGCAGTTACAACTGTTACAAGAGAGAAAACATTGGGGTGAATTGCACTTTTTTTTACCTTTTCCTAAAAGAGAAGGAAACCTGTGCTGGCCAAAACATTTTTTTGCAGGCACCATTTTTTGATGTTCATAACACAACAAATCAGGTAGCAACTGTCCTGCAAACATTTTCATAAATAAATTTCCATTGTATTCAAATTTTCTGCAGAAAGAAGTCCATTTAATAAAAGTGCACATAATCTCTGCTTTAGATCTTATTTTACTGCTACCTTAGGTGCAATAAATAAATAAGTTATATGACTTTCTGTCAGCCTTACCTCTGGGATATGGACGGTGTAAGGCTGCCCATGGAAGATTGGTGCATTATCATTCACGTCTCCAATCTGGATGTTTACTGTGTCTTTGACCACCTGAGGGATGAAACACCTTAGAAAAATTGTTCCAAAGCCTCCTCCACACACATTACTTGTCAGAAAACCGTAGTCACTGAAAATATGTATTAGCCATACCAAACCAAGATTCAGAGTGAAAGAAAGCAGGACAAGTGTGTGATAGATTACCCGCAGGGGAGAGTAGGTTGAACGTCAGTGTGTTTTAGCAACTAAACTGCGTTGAGTGAGACAGGTGTCAGAATGATTACATGTGAGAAAGGAAGAAATAAGGGTGAGAATGAACGCGAGAGACTGAAAGGGAGACAGATTGAGAGAAAGTCTCTATGTGACATGTGGTCAGGCTATATGCAGGTGTCAGTGTGTGACAGGAGGTGTCATAACTGTGATCGCAGTACAAATCTCTCTCTTACCTCTTGAATGTCACTCACGTAGAATTCGACCTGCATCTCTGACTTGGTCTGGTGGAGACAGAAAAAGACATCAGCACAAACTTTGCATAGACATGAAGTGCAAAAGAGCAGTGCAGAAAAGCATAACAAGACATAGAAATGGCACTGTCTCACAACCCTTTCTTTTTCATCTCTGCTACTGAAGAGTATTGCACTTTTCACTGCTCTTTCATCATTTGATTATTTACATTCCATCTCCTATTTTCAAAATTGTCCTAAGTATCATTTCTTGTATTAGTGCATTTGCTTTGGTAATGTGTAAGTGAGTATGCAGCAGTTCGTCAGTATGTGTGTTTGTTTGCTGTTCGTACCTCACGGTCGAGCTGCTGTCGGAGCCAGACCACACCAGTGTCTTTGTTCACAGAAAAATACCTCATGGCCTCTTCTCCTGAAACTCCATACATGAGGGGTTCCCCCTCAGGATCTGTTGCCTTCAGCTGGGCCACTGATGAACCTGCCAGACAGAGAGTCAAAGGTCAGAAGTCCCATCAGGTCAAAGGTCAGTACGTCTACAAGATTTCTGATCGTTTTTTAACTTTGTAATTACAAATACATTAATTCAATATTCTCCCTAGATGTCTTATTACAGGATAAGTTAAAATAGTATAAAACAATATTTCATATCCTATCCTACATTACCTGTTGTATACCTGTTACCTGTCTGAATGCCCGTGTTAGACTGTTCTCATTTAAATGTCATTTAAGTGAAGATTAACTAAATTCCCACAAAAAAGGAAACAACTTGACCGGTAGGATCAGACTGATGCTCCTCTAAAAAGTAGTAAAGTCATCTGCATTTTTATGTTAAGGATAAAGATGGCATAACAACAGAGACACACACACACACACACACACACACACAAGTATGTGGTGTACTGTAAGGGTAGAAGAGCAACGGGTTTTTAATTGGAGCTGTAGTGGTTCACAGGCTTCATTCATCACAGACACCAGAGCTCAGACAGGCTGGCTAATCAAACCCAGAGGTGGAGCGCAATCAGGCCGGCTAATCCACCATGCTGGACAGCTGGGTCAAGGAGTGCAAGGATGAGGTTAGGAAGGACATGGAGGACAGCACTGGGACCCCTTGACTCAGAGGGACAAGGCTCATTACTATCCAGGGTAAAACTGCATGGGCAGGGTATCATAAAGGACTGAAGGGGAGGGCATGCTGATATCAGTCACACCCGGTGGATATGAATATGTTTAATGTTCTAGACATACCGTTATAACTGGACAGAAACAGAAACAGGGACCTTAAGTAGGACCTAGACACTGTCCATGGTGCTGAACTACTCTTATTGAGTAAATAGCTTCACTTGTCCCAGCACCAACGCAACTTGGTCATACCCTCATTCTCTCATGTTACATTGATTTGCACACTGAACCCAGAACTCAGTAACAAGTCCTTCCTTACTGAGGTTCAAAGGTGTATTGTCTTTGTAAAATGTTGTTTGTGCATTTACCCTGTGATGCTAAGCTCACACAATGCATGTGGGGATAGACTTCAGCTCCACTGTTCACTCGATACGGAATATTGAATCAATGGAAGAGGTGACTGAACATGAGTGCATGGATGGGAGAGAAAATACAGATGATACACACATGCAATGAGCTGTACACACACGCACACACACACACACACACACTTCCTCTCTCCGTCTCTGCAGGTACTCGGTCAGACAATAGAGGTGAAGCCAAAACTAAATCAAGCCTGTCACTTGCACACCAAAATGCTTAACACAACGACCAATTAGGCTTCACAATCACACACCCCTCTCGTTTTATTAATACACCCCATTTTCCTATGAAAGGGTGGCAAAAATGACTAATTAATATAACGATTTATGAACCCCCTCTCATTGCGTCTAATGAGATTTATGCAAATTCAGCTGCTTTCAATATGAGTTATAATTTGGTTGAAGACGGTGCAAATTAAGCATTTTACCTCATAGTCATCAATAATAACGGATTTTTTTTCCCTCCTTGCAGCCCTCTCGACTGTGGAGGAATTGTCTGCTCCATGTGGGTAGACATACACTTGAGTGAAGGATAACAAATGAATGATAACAAATCATTTGAGACCAAGACTATATATGAGAGTCACAGCCTTGTGGAAGATTAACTCTTACTCTGGAAAAAAAGAAGCAAACTAGGACCAGCCCATTAAGCATATAGGTTAGATTCTCTGCTCAGATTAAGAATGGAGAGCAGGCACATGTGCTGAGCTAGAGGCTAGAATATTTCCATATCTACTGAATCAGTGTGCAGTTATATATATTTAGATAAAGATTTGGTACTGCACTAAATTTATGAATTTGCTCTAATGTCTCTTCATTTTCTCAGATTGTGCTTGTACTGTATTTATCGTTTTTCAAGCTTGCCCAAAGTAATAAAATAGATGTGATAGATAAAGAAAAAAAATCAGAATTATAACTTTGCCCTTAAGGATGGAGATATGGAAAAACTTGACATTTCTGTTAGTAGTGACAATATCTTTGTTTGTTCCCTAATTTATAATGTAGTGGTGGTAGAGTGGATTGTCCAGGTAAAAGTATTTGATCCCTGGCTCCTCCAGTCTGCATGTCAAAGTGTCCTTGGGCAAGACACTAATACCCCAAATTGATCCCAAAAGGCTGGCCTTTGGTGTGTGCGTGCGTCCATGCGTGCGTGTGTGTGTGTGTGTGTGTGTGTGTGTGTGTGTGTGTGTGTGTGTGTGTGTGTGTGTAAATAGGATTATTTAATTTCTAACGAGCAGTTGGCACCTTAGATGGTAAGCTCTGCTGTCACTGTATGAATGTGTGAATGTGTGAATGTGACGTGAATGTGAATGTGTAGTGTGAAATGCTTCAGGTGGTTGGAAGTCTACAAAGGCACTACATAGAACTCCAAGAACAGTCCATTTACCGTTACCATTTTTTGAATATCTATAGTTTAAAAATGTGCTGTGATTGAACAGAAGGGAGTTTGACTCCTCAGCTGCAATAAAAAATTTGAATGACATAAAAATCTGGATTTGAATCTGGTTTGCACTCTGCAGCAGTTCAGTTTTGGGTCATATTAATTCAGAATCCACAATGGTTTGTAGGGATCTAATTTTCTTTTAGTCCCAAACAAAATGATGTGCGTACTCTTCCACATTTATGTGCTTGCCTAAGTTTTTTTTGACTGTATTTGCATCCAAATGCAGCCCGTACAATTGCAGACTCATAAATGACAAACTCTTGCATATTTTAATGGAATAAATAGACTTATAATGGCTGAAGAACATCTACGATTTTGTTGTTTCTTAGTGGGATTGATCTGTTGTTATTTTAATCTTAGAATTATAGTTAAAGTCAATTTTAGTTTTAAATTTTGGGTTTAGAGAAGATTTATGATTAAAAGTAATGTAAGGGCATAAAGTCAGGTTTGGTTAGATCACTGTTGTAAGCAAAAATATTCTTATAGTGTGCGTGGAGGGGTATAGTGTAGGTATTCTTCTGGTGCTTATCTGTAACACTGTGGCACCAAGCCCTTTCCCTGACAAATGATGCCATTTAGCAGCAAGTGATGCCGGTATTACTGTTATGAATGATACAGTGCACATTAACATTGCCCCTCCCCTTCTCCTATACTCTGCAACACTGCTCTCATGACAAGAGTGATGGGCTGGGGGATTCATCTCTCTACCTCACCTTTCTCTCTCCTATTGTCCCCTGAACCTCTCACTCTCTCTGCAAACTCAAATACTAAATCCCCAATTTTTCTTCTGTATTCAGGCAGCGAGGTCAAACCAGAACAACAACAGCAGAGCTAAATTCAACAATTCATCTGAGGCCAAACCAGAACACTACTGACCTGGTAGATTTAGATATGTGTCCTCATGTGTGTTAATACAGAAGTGAGAGAAAGCCTACAAGTCTCGCTTTGTGATAGGCAGTATAGCAGAATACATTACATACAGTTTTATTTAAACTTTTAAATGCCAGATTCAAGATCTGCTTTGCAAATATTTCAAAATTAACTAAATGTATGTAAAAGATTACATGAGTAAATTACTAATTACTACTTATGTGGCTCTAATAATATAAATAAATAAATGTGATATTGTGAAATATTTATGTATGAAATATTTCACTGGAAGGAGCAAATACAGAACACTTGCATATGTGGTTTTATTAAAATGGCTTAACTTTGAAGCTACCTCTGGGGAAATTCCAAATACTGGAAGCATTTAGGTTGAAATGGTTAGAACTGGAGAGCGGAGAATTGGTGAGTTGAAAGTGTGAAACATGCTCAATAAAAGGAAGCAAATCGGAATTAATAAATTAATAAAAAGAAAAAGAAATAACAGGGAGAGAGGAAGGTGCAGAGGAGATGAGGTCCGTTGAAGAAAGTAACAAATAAACTCTATTACCATACTTCTCCCAAAGTTACAGTAAGACTTCTGCATTAAGACAAAGCATTGCTACTTCACGGTGGCAGGGCTGAAAAACTCTGCCATAAAACAAACAAAATGACAAAAAACTGGAGAGGCATGAGAGTGAAAGTGCAGGAGGAGAGAAGAAAAGTAGGAAGACTTGCTAACTTATACACAGCAGCAGCCACATGTTTTACTCAGCCCAACCTTTTAGGAAAGGCAAGGGGGCCAATGGGGGCGCTAAATCAGTCGCTGGAGAACATCAATCCCTGCTGGATCAATAGGAGTCGCGCGTGTTAGACGGGGACTAGGCTCAGTCCTGCCCTGGGGCTTCAGACTTGTGAAAGAAAAGGGGCTATAGGCCAAAGCCCTGTTTATTATGTTGGTGACATCTCGAGACCTCTCGTTCATCTGAGCGCTGATTCAGTGGGACAGGCACTGTCAGGACAGCAATTTCAGGCATGTTGTGAATTATAGCTTGGAATTTTATGGTGCACAAAGGCTCAATGGGTATATGGGCAATGTTCAGAACGCTAGCTCCCAAATCAGCTAAAAACCAAAGAAAAGATGAAACTACCTCAAGACAAAGTGGAGGGATGACAGACTGTGGCAGGGCAGGGAGAATCTTGAGCTTTACCTGCTTTGTATAAATACTTGATGAATTGTCTTGAGGCGAGTGAACCTCAGGGTTGAAGTCATACAATCAGTAGGCTGATGAGTCAGTATGATGCCACTCATGTTACCACACTGTCTATCCACTGACAAAGAGAGCCTTCAAACATCAGCAACAACGAGTTGAAGCCACACTGCCTCACATCAATCACTCTCATCAAGAATTCACACAGGCAAATACTGTTTACTGGCAGCATGAGCTCATTCTGCACAGTGTCTGTATTTTGTTTCCTACTTGATATAGTGCCCTCTATAGATAACCATATGAAGAGAAGCAGTTATGGAAAGCCTTTACATCTGTCACATAGATCAGTTGTGATTATGAGATTACTGACTAAGCCACAATATTGTACATTTTTCAGCGTCAGATCCATCAGGTCTGGGATAACAGGCAGCACGCACAACCATGTCAAGTGACTGTGTGCCATTATAACAATAACTGGTCTTTTTGCAAGACACTGTTGTGAGTTTGTGTTGGCATCTGTTTGAATCTCTGCAGTCAGAGATCTATAGTCATAAGATGGTAGTGAATGAGGCACACTCATGCAGAAATACTACTTTACTTTAGTTAAAATGAGAAACAGCTGTTATAATGAGAAATATAGCTGTTAACTGCGGTCATTAGAGTGCAAACACCAAAATATGAACACTGCGTTTAACTTCAGCGGTTAAAAACTGAAGAGGGTGTGAACTCTACATGGCCATTTACGACTGAGCAGGGGAACTATACAGTACACTGCACCTCTAAGCCAAAGCCCAAATCTGCTCATAGCAAGTAGGCAATTTATGTTGGTGAGGTCTTGTTTCAGGCTCATCCTTTTAAGAGATCTCTTGGGGGAACATGCATTACCTTGCACACTCACCTCCAGTCAAACACATGAAAAAAGAAAGTCGTCTTTTCCTTCAGAAATGAGATGGAAATGAGCAGAAATTAACCCATCGCCGCTTTCTCTGCCTGTGGTGCTGTATGCCGCATTAATGTCCAGAGATTCACGCTCCTTCTGGGGAACCAGTTGGATGTGGAAATAAACTAAGCAGATCTACCTGGAAAGACAATAGAGTGGTGGCCAGAAACTGAGTGTTTGGTCCTCTATTTCCATACAAAGAGAGGCATATGTGTTCAGGGGGAATCTTTAGTAGCGGAAAAGAGGATGCATGCCGATAGTTTATTTCCCTGTAGGACGAAGACAGCTATGGAGAGTGACAGTAAAGTCTTTTCCCTAGGGAGGTCAATTAGACAGCTAGCAATAAAAAAAGATGGAAAGAAAGAAAAAGCTCACATTATGTTTGCAAGCCTTTGTGCCACAAGTAAACAAATACAGCACATTCTTGATACAACTGCTGCAGATGAGAACTATTTACATATTAAATAATGGGTATGAATTACAACTGGAGTTCTTCAAACGGAGGTTAGATTTGTCTGTTAGGAAAAGCTAATTTATCAAACCGAAATCCTTACATTTTAATAGCTCCTTTGAAACAAGACATTTACCAAATTCTATCTCATTTTCCTCTCATTTACTCTTTCTCCATTTTTCACTGACCTTCTCTCCTTTGTGTGTGCGAGTTTGTGCGTGTGTGTGTGACATCAATAACGGTGATGGGGAAGAGAGCCAAAGACAAATAGTGCCGGGAGTCTGGCTTTAAGTGACTCCTGTGTTTCAACAACACACACCACGAGAGTCCTTGGGAGGCTGTGTATTAATCCAACAGATTTATGACTAAATCTGTCACGGATGGGAGGAGAACACCCTCTGCCTTTCCTTTAGCCATTCCTGAGAGAAATACACATCTCCTAGACCACACATCCTAAATATGTAGGTGTATACACAGCTTAAGTGAACACACTGTATATACAGGTAAACACAAGATACACACACACTTGTGGTCACATGAGAATAGACAAGCATTTGCTGAAGGTCATCTGGCATGTTAACCTAAACTATTTTGGAGGAAGGATAAGGATAAGCAAATGTTTTCTTACTATGAGTATAAGATAGTATAGTTACCATAAACAGTATCTACTATAAGTGTGCAAGGCTTCCTTCAATGGAAACTAAGCTATGCAGTAGCTCATCATACAACTTAAAAACCCCAAACTGAAGGAGGAAAATAATGAAAATAAATGGATTAATTATCTATAGCTAAACTGTAGTTTAACTTTGAGGGGAAGGAGGTGGGATTTCTACAGTGATATACTGAATTCTGCATGGCATCAGAAAATATGCTAAATATTTTTACCTTTTACCTTAGGTAAATGTGTCATTTGAAAGCAAAACAATTCACATAAAGTAAGACTATTAGGGACTTATGGAACTATTGCAGAATAAGTAGTTTATAGTTTCTGCAGATTTTGTTATCAGGAAGTATTTGAAGTTGATTCTGCTGTCAAGATATGAATCATTCATTCACAAGAGTGTCGAAAATGAACTGAGAAAGACAAGCTGTATGTCCAGGATTGGCTTTCTAATACGCCAAATGGTGAAATGATGAAAACACTGAGTGACAAGGCTGTGACTAACCAATCACAATGCGAAAGTCGGAGGACAGTGAAGGACATTAGTGGACAGTCATCCTACGCATTGGTGAGGAGAGGCAGACCTGTCACTGTGAATTCACGCGCAGCTCCGTTCACTCTCCCATCAGACAGAAAAGCGCTTTGCTCTTGCTATTTTCTATTCTATCCCATCACAGTCTTGCTGTTCCCCCACTCCCTCTCTTTCATTTTTGTCATCCTCTCGTCACGCTCCGTCCTGCTTGTGGAGGCCAGACAGAGGGGCACAGGCAGTGCTGATAGGAGTGGACAGGTGGCTGGGTGCTACTGAGGCTTCTAGAGTGATGGCTGAGCCAGCCTGGCCTGTCGTTGTCACAAAAGCAAACGCCCACCCCAAACACACATGCATCCACCCCAAACTGCACCACTCCTGCCAACATGCCAAAATGTCCATCAACACTGGCACTTTGTAACGCCTGCCCAATTCTTTCCTCTTCTTTCTGTCTTGCTCTTTTCATCCAGTTTTTCCGCTCACCTTGGTTTTTAATCCTGTTCTTATTCTGTTATTTGCCTCTCTCTCTTTCACCCTCCCTTCACTCCCTCTCTCCTCCACTAGCCCTCTCCTGACCTCACCACTGCTGACTATTACCTGAGAGTGAGCTAAATCATGGCCGGGTAATGGAACATGCCACCTTCATTGTGAAGCACACGCACACATAAACACACTCACATCGAAACAAAAGCCTTTCACTTTTGGCCTTTCCCCTTTTTTCTCCTGTTTACATGTTTATCATTTTGCCCGTGTGTTACTGAAATATAAGGCTGATGTTGTTTCTGTCAGCCCTGTGGATGTAGATGGGGATGTTGGGGAATGGCAGGAGCTGGGGTCAAGAATGAAGCTGTGGCAACTCAGAGTTGACCTCCAGCTCTGGCTGTCACTGGAAGGCACAGTATGGAGTATTGGCTCAGAAAACAAGGGCCCCATTTCTTGACAAATATAGCAATAACATATATCTGACAGCCCAGAGTTTCAGCAATAGTTTCCTTGTTTTGGACCTCCTGTGCCTTGCAGATAGATCTGCAAGGCCAAAAAAGGTCCAAAATGAAGTTAATGTGACTATACAGTATATTGCGATTTATCTTGTATTTAAGCGTTTGTCAGTATATTGTCAAGCATGTATTTATTATTTGTCAGACCAACCTCTTGTCAGCTACTAGGGAGTTACATTAAAATAAATTCAACAGCCCACAAAGCTTTAAAAGCACAGTCACATCTAAAAATTAATAAAACATTAGCCACCCTACTCAAGCACTGGCTCCATGAAGAGTACAATTTCATTTTCAATAATATTACAGCGCCCAATCAGAGAAAAGTTGTCACCAGTGTGAAGACACAGATATATTAGCCACAGATTATAGCTATATAGGCCATTTTAATATATCTATAAAACAAAAAACAAAGTGCTGACTAATCTGTACACTGAAAGAGCAGTAAGAGAAATGAGTATCTTGCATTTGGAGAAACATAAAACATGAATACAAGAGAAGAAAAGTGTGGAAATGACCTACAGTGTCTCCTAATTTGTTCTATTTAGGTGTGTAAACCAGCAGGTACAATATAAACACCCTGTTACTGGCACATGTACATTACTTTATTGTACATTACTGATATTTGTTCCAGCTGTGTTTGACAAGGTAAAATATCCACTGTGAGAAACATCGACATAGCATGTGATTGTTCTAGGGCTCCATTTAAGCATACCACACTAAAAATTTACAACCGCTAGTTCTCAGCATGATGTGCTCATAGTGCCTGATAGTAACAATAGTTGTGCTTGTCACCATACGCTGATGAGTTGAAAACGGCTTACCATTTCTAGTTACAAGAGCTATTTTATAACTTATGAGTTTATCTGACTTGAAATCATGTGACTTGAGATCTTGGCTACTGAGAATTGATGAAAATAGCAATGTCAAGATCAGGACTACTTGTGTAGTTATTTCTGTTAGCAGCTAGACCAGACCTGGGCAATCTGTTCCACAAAGGGCCGGTATGGCTGCAGGTTTTTGTTCCAACCAACCAAGAGCACACCGTTTGACCAGTCAACTCTCTAAAGACTGAGATCAGTTGATTAAATGAGTCAAGTCTGGTGTGCTGCTGCTTGGTTGGAAAGAAAACCTGCAGCCACACCGGCCCTTTGTGGAACAGATTGCCCAGGTCTGAGCTAGACTATGCTAAATTTGCATGATTGCACTCAAAGTAATTTTTTTTTTTAAATATGACCCTCATTGTTATTTACTGTGTTGTTCTATTCTGATTGACTGATTGATTTAATAGCACATAACAAAATAACAGTAACAAAATAAAATGAACAGAATATGCAGGCAGGCCAAAAGCCCTTCAACTTATCAAGGGTCTCTCCTAGTTTTGATTAGAACAATCAAATAAAAAATAATAAAATAATACAATAAAAATAAACTTACCTGAATACAATTTTGAACACATCCAATTAGTTTTCGTTAGTTTGTGCAACTTTTTTGTGCAAATAACCTTTCTACCATAAAATAAGAGATTTTAAACAATTTTGATGAAACACTGACATATACTGTATTCACACCAACTATTTAACTCGTTATTATTTGTATCTAATTATTTAAATTTAAAAAGTCTCACACAGATTTTATTTTAATCGAAATAATCGTAGTAGAATAAACAAATAGTTCAAGGAATAAAATTAAAAGTAAATGTTGGGGAGGGGTCATGATATACCAATTTTAATGATAAACATGATATATAAAAATACTGATATTGTGTTTATAATACACATCGTAATAATCATCATTGTGTAAAATATCCTCTATCATCATATCAAGCTATAGCTGCTACCTAATTTCACATTTCCTTTTTATAGATAACTTGATGATGTGATGACATGCAGGCTTGGTGATCTTCGGTGGAACATATCTGTAATAGTTTTTTCTCACCAGTCCATATGGTGTAACAGTTGTATAATTGCACTGTGCTTCCAGATGCCACACTAGCATGTCTAATCCTGGTCTGGTCCTGCTCAGCTCAGTATAACTGACTGACTGGCCAGGTTAGGCCATGGCCCGCTGGACTTTATCTATATACACTAGAGCATCTCTATCTACCTCATCTCCTTCTCGCCCTCTTATGCCCATCTGCTGTGAAGCCCCTCTTACCCTCATCTTCCCCTCTGCCAGTACCTATTCCCATCTCTCTATGTGTGCATCCCATCCACTTTTACAGTTTCTGCCGGCTCCCATCCATTTATCTTACTTCTTTCCTTACATCTAGCCAACTCTCCTTCAACCTCTGCTTCCCTTCCTCGTAACTTTTCTACCTTGTTCCTTTTATTTCTCCCTCCCCATCTCTCTCTTACTATTCCTTATTCCATCTCCTTCAGGATCTTTTGCATTCTCACACTACTACAGCATCAGCATCGCCATTCTGCCATTATCCTCACAGAGAGGAAGACAAAGACGAGGAAGACACAGGGGCAAAAAAGAGAGGGGGGGGTACATAAGGTGGTGGTAGTGCGGTGCTGGAGGGAGGTCACTGTCCAAAACGCTCAGCTAAAAATGTGCTCCAGCTGACCAGCAGAGGACTGCAATGCAGACAAGCCAGAGTCTAAAGTGTGTGTGTGTGTGTGTATGTGTGCATGTGGTGTATGTGTGTGAGTGAGAGGGAGAGAGAGAGAGAGAGAGACGGAGAGAGAAGGTGAGTGAGTTAAGTGAGTGGTTGGTGTGTGTGCCTAAATGTGTGTGTGTCCAGATTGTTTGCTGCCTAAATCTGATGTCCGGCTGCTGCCAGTACAGCTTTTTTCATCCCGTAACACGCCACACTTGTTTTATGGATTATAAATGAACTCATTATCTGTAGCGCTCATTAGCTTCAGGTCCTAATTAGCCAAAATTAATATTGTTTCCTGACAAAGACATTGGCACTGGCAAACTGGCAATTGACCTCCTTGGTCAATCTGGAGAGAGGGACAGAGTGATGAGCATAAAAGCGTAAAAAACAGGGGAGGTGAGGAGCTGGGCAATGACAGCTGCTCCGGTTGATCAACTTTGGATCTCTCTCTCTCGCTCTCGCTCTCGCTCTCGCTCTCGCTCTCGCTCTCGCTCTCGCTCTCTCTCTCGCTCTCTCTCTCTCTCTCTCTCTCTCTCTCTGTCTTTCTCTCTTTCTCTCGACAGGTTGGGAATGATGAACAGTCTAGGTACAAGATAAGCAACTAGATATTTTGTATGTTAAGTGTGTGAGTTTGTGTGGGCATGAACTCAGGCTTCAGTGGAAAAATGAATATCTAGAAAAAACCACAGCATCTCACACGCAGACAGCAGAAAAGCCAGGGATTTGTTCGCAACTGGCACTTCTCACTAGAGACAAACTGCCATACAGAGAAACAAATAGGAGAGAAAGAGACAAAGAACAAGAATGTGTGCTCAGGAGAGAGAGAGAGAGAGAGGCAGACAGACAAGCCTGCCTTTCCCTAAAAAAAAAAAAGACCCATGCTTCTAAGGAGGTCTGTTAAATGTCAAACACCTTCTCACTTGTGAGATAAGGAGTTCAATTATAGCCCACTCTCCATCCAACAGGCACATAAACACATATGACTGTACACACAACAGACAGACATGTCTTATCGGCCTGTCACTGCGCCTACAGCTAACATGCACAGATTTAGAAGTCTGTACTTACTAGATTTTGATACTTAAAGTATGTGTCAAGCACCAAATTGACATTGTACGTATCTGCACTAAGAAGACTGTAGTTGCATCACCTCGCAGTGAATGGTGACATACCGAGAGCATAATGAGTACATAACCAGGGTGAATAAGCCAGTAAACAAAAGCAGATTTGAGCCATAGACTGGTCTATAAATTGGGGGCATAGAGTGCAGGCACCCCACTTGTCAATTAATCCTATCTGGCACCAGCACGCTGGCCTTTATGAGAACAAATGTCAGCTTTCAAGACAAGGACGATATAACCTTTCTTCATAGAATGCACAGCAGCCTCAGACAACGGACACAGATATTACACTGCAGGCATCTAATATAATTGATCCAGTATGTCATCCTAACAGTAATTCAAAGGGTTTAGCAAATTTGTCGTTTTGAAAATTATTCAGGCTCATCGTTGACAATTTACATCCGACCACCACTTGCTTAAGCAAAGGAAAAGAAGGACATATTCAGCTAGTCTGACCACTGCTCTTACACAAATCAGAAAAAGGGTTGCATGTGAGGTGAAAATGTCTGGCATCAACAGGGCTCTGTGAAATATGGTGATTTAAGTGCTCTAAACACAGGTTCCTACTCTCAGCAGGAATTCATATTCAAGTAATATTCAGTACATTATGCACGCCCCAATAAGATTTTTTTTTTAGCTTTGAAATCATCTCTAGTGGTCTTTCAGACCTGTAACCTTCTGATTTTCAAAGACCATTAGGGGTTTTCCATGACATTTCATTTTCTCTTCATTTTTTCCCTTACCTCTCTACATTCTCTGTAATTGGAAAAGTGGACTTTTTTTGTACGATAAAAACACTTTCTGAGGAATCGAGACTTGTGTAACATTACGTACTGTATAACAACAATATATTTGAACTTGAGTCACAACACTAACTGCCACATGCGTGTACATCTCTAAAGGGGCACAAACTAACAACAACAGATACATTGACACAAACACACATGCAAGCAACATACACAAACAGACACACATAAGCATTTCCCCTCCTCACTTGTACGGCTTCCCTGCAATGGAGCAGGGAGAGGTGGTCGCTGATGTGAAACATCAATTTCCAGGTTAGCTGCTCTGCGTGGCTCAGGCAGGTATCAGCCGTGACCCACCTGGGCCAGATAAGCAGCTGCAAGAAGCTGATCTGCCACCCAGCAATGCACCTCTCAGTACTGGAGAATGAAGTAACGTGTGTGCACACACACACACACACACACACACACACACACACACATATAAACATAAGTAAACAAATACTAAAACCTAAAACAATGAATTAAATATGAGGGAAAAGTGGGAAAACAGCAATACGGAAATGGCCATGTTACATTTCCAATTAATGTTGTCGTGTTGGAAATCACCAATTTCTCCAAATGAGGGGAAAAATATACATCCCTGCATAAAGAGCCACATACACAATTCATGAGCACTGCTCAGGTAGAGGGTTCACCCTCTTGATACTTTGATCATTAGACTTGCTGGGAATGCTGGGATTAAACTGGGTTTAAACCTGAGGCATTTCAGATAGGAGTTCAACACACAAATAAACACAAGTGTAAACATGTAAACAAACTGAACCCTGTGACGATGAAAAAAAAAAGATAACTAGGAATATTGTCTGATTTCTCTCTCATACACACAGACACCAGAGCAATTATGGTTAAGTGTCTTGCCCAGTGACACAGGATAGTTTGTCTAAATTCTACACAATAAAGCTAGTGAGCCCAACCTCAGTTGATCAGGTAATCTAACCACTGCCACCATCACAGTGATGCCTGTCAGCTCAGTGCTGGGTGCCTTGGCAGTGCAGTTCAACCTGTGTCGCGCCACATTCCCACAGACAATTTCAATTAACTTTTACAAGCCAGAGAAATATCTCTCTCTCACTCACACACACACCCGTGTGCGCACACGCACGCGCGCACACACACAGCCTGCAGCTATTCAACATGCTTTCCTCATCTTTGTCGCTGTCTTTCTGTATCTCCACTTTCTGCAGCCTCATAACACAGGAGAGCTTAAATAGAATAGCACAGAAACAGTATGTCTTTCTCAAGGAGATCGAGAGAGATCACTACACTATCTAAGATAGTGTCTTTGAAGAAACACTAAACGAGGCTTACGCGAGATGTTGGACTGTGCAGCTGAAACTGAAGACCACGCTGAACACTGATATAGCACGTCCTCAAAGTGTGGTTTTAAAGATGGACCTACAATGACTACGAGCACTCATTACTCTTTGTCTGACCTACAATCTTATTTATTTACATTTTATTATATTTATATATATATATATATATATATATATATATATATTCAAAAATGCACTTTTCAAACACTATTTTATTTTGTTCTGACTGTCTTATCCTGAAACAACACTCAGATTTAGGACAGAACAATCAACTAGGGCTATTGATTTTACTGTGACACACCTGCAGGAACTGTTCACAAGCTAAAGCTAAAGCTAAACTCCTACTCTTAAAGTCCTTCTAGTCAAGGGCTGTTGAAGTAATTACAAACAATGTAACAATGTTGTAACATACAGTCATAATTATACACACAGTAACAATGATGATATGTTGCTTTATTAAACTTTTAATTGCACTATAGCTTTTATAGCTCCAGTTATTATCTACTTTTAGGATTAAAATTGTAATCGAAAACATTATCTAAACATAATGCAAGCATCTCACCAAATACGATGCACTTCCAGTGATTCAGCTACCCAGTAATATAATGTATAAAGTAAATAAATTAATTCAAAGCTTCACCTAATGTCTATGATTAGGGGTCATTCTGCATAATAAACATTATTACAGCTGTATTAAGTAACTTTTTTAATGCCAGACTTTAACTTCCTGGCATTAAAAAGGAAGTTAATGCCAGGAACTATTTTTACACTATAGTATTGCTACTTTTCTTTCAGTTAAGGATCTAAATGTTTTCACAACTAGTTGTCACTATGATTGTAGGTGTATGATCATACAGTGCTGCTCAAAAGTTTGTGAACCTCTTGAGCAGTTCTATTGTTTCAATCTGATTTCCTTATTTAACCAAACTATTATTGTTTATATGAAATAACAGGTGCAGGTACATCAATTAAATATACTCTAAAAAAATTGTGTAGGTAGGTGCAAAGGTTTGTGAACCCTGGGCTGCATTGATTAAAACAAGCAGTTAAGTAGAATCTGGTGGGACAAATTGGTGGCCACATTAACCACTGAAATGGACCAATAACATCAGAGATGTTTAGGGATGAAATTATGCATCACTGAATGAAACAGAGATAAAACGTAGCTTTGGTTAATTGGGTTTCAGCTGAGGTAAATGTATAAATTGAACATATTTATTTTAACTTGTCCAATGAGATATGTGTCCCTTTACAAGCTGGTAATCGTTCTTAGTTTTTCAGCCCTAAATATCTGTGTATGATATTGACATCAGCAATAATGTTTGAGGCTTCTTAAACCAGCACTTGTACTATTTATTTACCATGTACTTCATTAAGTCGTTTTGAAGTTTCATTTTTTCCTTGGTAAATTCTAGAAATTAGACACTGGATTAAATCAAATTTAACATACACACATAGAAGCTACATTGCAAATATGCACAATTTTCTTAAACCACTGCCAGAGTTGTATATAATTTGAGACTGCATATGGGAAAAAATTATTTGTTAAAATAAATGTTTTCCACAGAGCTGGCAGAAAAGCAAGACTGAAAGTAGTAGCTAGCTAGAAAAAATAAGACTAGGGAAAAGTAAGGAAATTATAATTATCTATGAGTATGAGCGGGATGCTTAGAATTCCTGGAAACTCAGAGGCAATGTTGCAATGAGAGGCCAGAGTGTTGTGAGTGTTTGCATGGACTGTAATAACACTAACACATCACGTGCTGGGTAAGTGCAGACAATATAGCGCAGCACAGCGTCATGATGGATGGTGTGTTTGCAGACACCGCTGAACCGTGGACCCTATTATTTCCTGGGGGAGGAAGGGGGGAGCAAGGCACCACGGGGGAGAGATAAGAGATGATTGACTAAACCAAAACAGAGGTCCCTCATGGATGGCAGTGTGCTGGCATTATTGGGAAGCCATTGTGGGAGTCAATGCAACAGCTCAATGACAGGAGAGAGCTGTCACAGGAAGTAAGAAGATCAAGTGTATCCCCTTCCTAAAGTGAGGGTACAGGAGGAATCTTCATGTGGAGAGAAAAACTTCCAGTCATTAAGAATATCTCCTGGACATGTTGCAACTCATCTCCCGCTGAGATCAGGTGGTTCAATCCTCAACAGGGAGGAATACCTCTGCAGCTGTTAGATAGGATTTATAAAGCTAAGACACACATGCACAAACAGCCACAGTCACTCTCATGCAGGCAGTGCAGCCGCCAACCCAAACTCACAAACAGTGAGAGATAAAACGGCAGTTCTCAGATACTGAAAGGACACATACGCCATTCCAATTTGGCTAAATGAGGGCTGAAGGTACGAGCATAAACAGACCGCTACACTGCCCTGCTCACAGTCAGACAGTAACAAGTAACAAATATCTAGATGTACATATCCTGCAAGTAGAGACAGCCCAGGATACAAGCCAACATCCCCAAAACACTGAATCGACTCTCAGAGGTACTCCCCCTCCTCTTCTTCTCCTGATTACCCTTTCATTTTACCACTGCTCATCTATCTTTACTTCTATTTTCATGCTTGTTTCTGCTCCAGATTATCTGTTCTGTAGAGGCAAAGGACAGGCAAAACATTCTTGGATGTCTTCAGGTCTTCTGCGAAACAATCTGCCAGTGTGATGAGGTAATTTCAGATATTTAAAATGTCAAAAAATAAATTAAGGATTCACACTTTAAGCCTGGGAAGCATAGCAATTCTCCTCCTCCACTCAATGTTTTAGATTTGTTTTTCTGATGTTTACATGTAAAACATGGGATGGGTGAGGACCCTTTATTGCTTTTTTGATATATTTTGCATTAGTTGACAAACCACTTCTGAGTGTCATCTTGGCGCTTTGAAGATTTTCTTAATGCAAATTAGAGAAAATAATTTTCTCTTATAAAGTGACATATTCTTATGTTCAGCCTTATTTGATGGTATTTTTTTTTCATTTTAATGAGTACATTTTGACATCTATTATATATTGGATCATTGTTTTTATTAAGTATTAACACTGATATCACAGTGGTTTGCTGGGGAGTTACACAGGTAAAGAAGAACTGCCATTACGAGAACAATAATCAATGTTTTTTCTGATTAGATATATATTCCTAAATCTATGTTGCAGAAGGATTGAGTGTTATGATTATAGACCATATAATAATAATGATGGCCATGTTATTTTCTGTTACTACATGATGTGTGTATGTTATGAATCATGTTCACTGTTGCTTTTCCAAAACTACCAAATGTCATATATTTCCTTACCCTGTCCATAAATTCCATTACATATACCTGTTACAAATCTTAGTGAAAGATTTGCACTAATGACAGAGCATTTGATTGAATTCATGCTGAATTTGTCATGTCAAGGAACTTGTGCACTGGAGTGCCTTCATGTTGGTTGGCAAACCACTGGTGTGACACTAGTGAATTGTACACTTGATACACTTACACTACACTTACACTTGTAGCTCTGAAACGGTATTAAGGAGAGTGTGCATCACTTTGTTTTTGTTTTTACACAGATTTGTTCATGGTTAGTTTACTGTGCATGGGTGTTCTTTTGCAAGACAAGCCAGTTGACACTCAGACAGTCTGATTTCTTGGTCACTGAGCATCACCATTGGAGCATATGGATGTGAAGTGTCTACCCTCACTTCCCTACCCTCCAAATCTGGACACACATTTATTTCACATACCTTATCCTGATACATAGAAGCAAGAGGAGCTCCACATGGGTGAACATGTGTGAGATTGTGCAATGGGGCAAAATCTACTGATGTTGGTTAAGAGAGACAAAGAGAAAGAGAATGTGTTATTGGGCTCATAGCAGCCCAGAGCCAAAGACAGAGCAAAGTGTGTACATGTTCTATAGTACTGTGCAAATCAGCTGGTCAGTCAGTGATGTGCATAGGAAGCCATGCAGGTAGGGAGGCTGTTCTCTCCAACCAGGTAATGGTATCATTTGGTCAGCAGCAGAAAAAACAGAGTGCTTGTCTCCAGCCAATTGTCACTAACAGGCAGTCAAATATGGATTTCCCATTCCTAAACACAAAACCCTCTTGTGCTGGAGAAAAGGCTAAGGCTCAAACCTTACCCTGCATGTTCTTCCTGCAGTCTTTAACATAACATTAAAAAACAAATTTTCTTGCATATTAAATTACCAAAGGCACAGGAAACCCTGGGCCACGAAACTTTGAGGGTTCACAAAGCTGAGAGAAAAGGCAGCCCTTAATACCAGGCAAAGAAAAACTATTTAATTTGTACTTTGACTCATCTTCCAAAGAAACTAACAAAACAATTTGAACAATTAAAACATTTATACTTCATCCACAATGTGAAAGGATGACTTTATCAGGTTAAGAATGTGCTGATTAATATCATAAGAAGTGCACTTATCATATATCAAAATGGATTGGTCTAGTCAAATTAAGGAGCATTCCCACTTCGATATCATCAATCTACAATAGCTGGTAATAGTTTTGAATACAGCTTTGTCTATGACTGCAGCTAGCACAATCAATACACTGAATCAGACGGCTGTGAAGGAGAGAAAGAGAGACAGTGTGTCCGGAGGAGGGAGTGTTGACAAGCTATAGTTAATGTAGAGTGTGCCAGTCAGCCGACAGCGGGGAAATTGGCTGGGCAAAGAGTACACAGACATTATCAACACGTTTAGGGGAAGGCTTTAATAAGTCGTTCCTTGGGGCTACTTCGTGCTCCTTAATTATTATTGAATTAGGAATGCCACGGAGCTAATTAAAAGTGCAAGGTATTTACTGTGGCAGTATAAGAATGTGAAGGAGCAGAGGAGAGCGAGGGAAACAGGACTCTGCCTCTGGAGCAATGTTTCCCTGCTGGCACTGTAACAGAAAATAAAATATATAACCAAGAAAAAATGTTGAAGAAAAGAGGTCTATTTGGGCTGAAATAAGAGCTGGTACACTGCCTCCTCATGCTGAAAATGGTAAGTATGCTGCTTTGGATGTCTAATTTGTCCACTGTGTGTGTAGGAGAAATAGAATAGCAGTATCATTGTTTTTTTTTATAGATTTTTCTATTGGAAATTTCATGCTCTTTTGTTTAATGACAAAGGATACAAGTGTGCTGATGGATATGAATGACTCACTCATGACTGAAATGGTTGTTTGAAAAAGATCTTCAATTCAATTCATTCATTCATGTAATGAATAGTGCCAGAAGCTCCTCTCCTGTTTTACTCCCTGCCCTTAGAGGCTTCTTACTTCCTCAGTAAAAATAATTGAATCTGAATATATACAATAACTCATCCTGTATAAATGAACACATTTTAATAATGTTAGCCTAAGCCAAATTTGAAGCCTTATGCTCAATTGGCATAAACTACAAGAAACGCACGAACCATCCCAGCAGAGTGTGGAAGTTTCTTATTTTGAACAAATGTTGTGTTCTTTCCACAAGTTAATTACTCAGTAGAGAGCTTAATCTGCCGAATCAGGGCAAAGTGGATTAGGAGATGAGAGCGTTTAATCAAAGTGTTCTCTCAGTCTAATTACACATCCCATTTCCTGACACAACACACACTGTTATCTGCCACTGCATTTAGACATCAGCTCCTCTCCTCTCAACTTAAGAGTGAGTGATCCCAGTGCCTGGTTGTGACAGCAGTGTATGGACTACAAGCACATCCATGCAAATTCGCACCAAATGGATACACACATACACAAAGAGAGCATGTAGATACGCAGAGAATGAACGTGAAAAGGGTGAGGATTTTGTTCTCAACACCATGAAATATTCCTCTTGTAAATATTCAAATAAATCATCTGACGCATCATATCGCTGCAGTGTACAGCAAACCACTAATGCAGCCTAATCACGCATCACAGGCATCATTCATACAAGTGGGGATCAGAGATTCCTCTTGGGTTCAGTATCAGCCATGAATCAAACTGAGAGTCTTGGCTTTGCCTGCAGGAAACACAATGAAAACAGCACAGGACTCTGAGGTAACGGACAGTATATATGTCAGAGGTGTGAGTTCACACTGAGTGAGGGCTTTCTCCTATTGTGTTACATGTGTTCCTACATCACACATCTTTTTTCTTATGTAGGTTCCTGAAACTCCTTGCTGAGCGGGTATAGTCTCAGATCAAATATCCATGGCGTTTGGATGTGTTCCCTCATCTCTGATAAATAATCGTGTGCTCCTGCCTGCCATACGGAGCTGAGCCTACTGGCCATGAGCTGGAGTCACTGATATGCTGCCTACAGAAGGCCGGATAGTGTCGTGAGTGTGTGCACAGGCATGCAGACCAGTTTTAACTTGAGAAAGTCTGCTTAGCTAAACACAGGTTGAATGTGCTATTGTGCATGTGGCAGTCAATACTTAAACTGCTCACATGAAACCTAAGGTGTTACATCATCACCAAGACTAAGACCTGACAACCTCCATGGCAACTAAATGCGACCAATCAGAACGGTTGCAGAAACCTGATCACTGGGCTCAAGTCATGAGGTTTGGCTGCAGTCAGACAGGTGCTCATTTATGTTCATCAAATTTGTGGTAAAATAATAGCCTAATGAAGTAGAGAGGAATGTATGAAAGTTTGAATATGATTAAACCACCTCCATTGTGCCCTGAAAGTCCAATTTAACAATTCTTTATTCTTCGCACAATCTTTCCACTGAACCTTGAGATGAGAAAATGTGTATTTTCAATCTACCCTTTATTCAAATCAAGAGTAAGAGGGATGTCAGCATTGAAATTGCTGCCGGGCTACTCTATTAACTCAGTGTGCTGGATGATAAGTAACCCTGAGTTTATGTGTGAGGAAACGTGTGTGTTTGTGGTGTAAAAGATCTTGTGTTTTTCTCCACTATGTCACAACCACCCCTAATAAAACACACGCACACACACCTCAGTGGCTTGTGTATATCTGTGTGTTCATGTGTTTATGAATGGGGGGGCCTCCTAGACGAGGACATCTGCTGAGCTAATAAACAATAATCTTGACAAATTGTCACTGTCCAATCACTCAGCCCGCCCTCATAATCACACCACTGAAGAAGCCATCACAGGCCGAGCCAGAGACATAACTGACAGCTCTCTGGGCCAGTGGAAGGTGCTGCTGGACTGAAGCCCAGCTGCCTGAGGAGAGGACACAATGATTCATGGCCAGAGGGCAACCTGGACAGAGTGGTTAGGGAAATTAGCAACGCCACCCACCAACACATCCATGCCCTTCACTGGTTAGAGCACAAGCTGACTGAAAGAAGAGATGGCTTTCTGCCAGAAACTGTTTAGTTCTGCTGGACAAAGATGCCATACCAGGCAACTATGAGGGTGATAGTGTTTAGGGTCATGGTGATGATGATTTACTGTAGGCTCACTGGGATATTGTAACCTTTCCTGGCTGCAGTGCAAAACACACAACAACAATGATGATGACGGAGATGGGGCTGATGTCGATGTGACTGGGCTAGTGATGATGCTGAGGCTTAGTGATGCAATTGATCTTATATGACACCAAGAATAAAACAATTAAAACAGGGCTCCGGACTGCCACCATTTAGTCACTTAATGAGACCATTTTTGGAGAGTATTTCATAACTTGGAGTACTAGTGCATCTTGCAAATATGCTCTAATATTTTAATGTTTTGTTTTTTAAAATCATTATCATATGTCATTAGAAAAGTGAGAATTGCTGTGTGTCTAAGTGAGATTAGAATGGAGAGCTACCACAAGGCTCTCATTGTCATAACGCAGGGTGGCGCAGGATCTACCTGTGTCTGGTCCGTAAGTGCTCTTGCTTTGCCCTTTGGTGACAATGTAACTGTGGATTAATTTTTCAAATGAAAAGATAATTCAGACGCTCGTGTTCCACTACAGTCCCAATGTCTAATAAGGGCAATTTAGACGAGGAATCAGCAGATCTTACAGGAATGGCTCACACAGTTTGAAAAGAAAGAACACCATGTATTGTATGCACTGATTTCAGTATATGTTTGTGAACTTGACAAATCGACTACACACCTTAAACATGAAACATTCTTGACATATTCAGTGAAGGAATTGCAGCGCCTCTGCCAATAGCATTTCAAAGCCAGGAATCTACTAATCAGTTAGCAGAAAAGGCTGAAGTGACAATAAAATTCAAAACACCCTATAAGATTGTGAAGGAAGAGCTGCCATTCACTAAATTCAAAGATTACATTGAATTGTTATATATATATAAAAAGTTCAAGTAAATCTGACTGACAACAACGACACAGCAGGTTTTCCTTTTCATGTGATTTCCTTTAAAATAAAACAACCGATTGTTGTTTCTGAAAATTGTGCATTAATTACCAAATCATTTATGAGTAATAAAGGGGGAAAAAACTCTGTGAGGAGGACTGGCGCTACCAGTGGAAAAAGTTAGCCTGGAGCTCTGGAAAAAGGAAAAATGACACGTAACCACTAACATAAAGCAACTCTGAGGGTGTAGACATTGATAAGCCAACACTCAATGACTCAGACTAGGAGTGTTGACAGACTGTGAGAGTAAAGGTCATGTGATTAAAAAAAACAAACTTCTAGAAAATCAATCCAATATAAAGGATTTTAATTCCAACCCACTGACACCCTGAGAGATGATGAAAAGCCAGACATCTCCAAATTGCCCTGTCAATCACTGCAACCAACAAAAATGACAAAAAAATAAGAGAGGGAATAATAGATCCAGGAGGAATCAGACTCAACCATGTCTGGTGTCTATACTCTATACTGTACCCTAACCCCCAACCGACCCCCAACAGCAATGAGCAGCAAGTTTATAATAACATGGAGATATCAAATCAGAAAAACTCTTTATCCAGAAATGAACAGCAGGACACAAAATATTGTGCCAGATATATATTATAGAGACTCACTCACAGTTTCCAACTCATCACACAGACAAACACACCACACACATACAAACACATACACGTGTCTTGATGGAGGACATCCATTGCACTTTTTGCACATTGTCACTCTCAATATTTTTATGACGTCTCTCTTCATCATTTTATATTCAAGGGGTACAGAGGACAAACCATTTCTGGCAAGTTGACCAAGCAATCCACAAAGACAGTATTACTGTGCTTTCTTTAGACAATGCAGATACATAAAAAAGACACAATGGCACTCCACAGAGACTCACCAACAGGTGTATCTTCATAGATGAGAAGGTAGGTCGAAAAGAAGTAGTTCAGGAAGCGTGGTGGCTGGTTGGAGCCTGTAATAAAGAGAGAGGGAAGAGTGGTACTTTAAATTACTACAAATGACTTGGACTTGACCCTCTGAACTGGGATTAGTGTTGATTATATTATATATCATTATTATTATTATTGTAAAGAAGTTGGGTCAATTACGTTAAATGATATACGTATAGCCAGACAGATTACTACTAGCTTAGTTACTACTTATAGTACTATGAGCCTGAAAGCTTTCATGAATGTTGTTCATGGTGTCTGGCAGGTCTCTTACATCCTTTTGTCCCCAGGAACTAATGCATTGAACAAGTGGATTTCAAGAAGTAAAGGTGCAAAAACACCACTGCAATTAGCATGTGAACTGAAAGATTTGGTATCACATTGGTGAAACTGATGCCAGTGCATATATCCCCATTCCCGTACTGTTTAATTCATTGGCTGTTTTCACACTGCTTCCCAATGAAAGCATGTCCCCTCCCTCCAAAACGGGACTGTGGTGGGGTGTGTGACAATGTATAAGCAGCTATAGCAAATATATTCAGTGTGTGACACTGTGAGTGGCTAGAACAAATGCATTCAGTGTAAGACAGTATATAACATCTGGGGACTTGTACATTTTGAGGAGACCATAGCTGCATTTGTTAAAACCAAAAAAAAAGCCAGCAACATGTTTTCAAAGGCAAAAATATCAAAATATAAAAGACCAGTGTGTGGGATGCAGTTACTGTGTAGTTGGTGTTCCCTCATCTCACCCTCTTTTTCCTAGCACGAAGAAGAAACTACAATCCTTATGAAACCCACAAAAAAAAAAAAAAAAAAAAAAAAATCTAGAACCAGTGTTTAGTTTGTCTGTTCTTGGCTACTGTAGAAACATACTATATATGATGTTTTGCAGTTACCATTGTTTCTCCCTCAAGCTTAGAACAGGATGGGTGGAGATGGTTGCAATTTGAAACTACACCACTTGATGTCATAAAATCCTACACACTTGACATTTAGATAATGACAGAAGTTTGTAAAGACAGCCTGCACTACTTCATCCCAGAATGTACTACACTCCTTTCCAAATATTTCCATCATGGATACACACCCAACCACTAAAATTAACCTAAATGAACAAAAGTTGTAGATCTAAACAGGAGATAACATTGGGGTAGATGAGTCTTGCTTAGGGTTGCTAATTTAAGATGGGTTAACTTAATCTGTTAACAATACCTAGCTTTTAAGCTGCAGTTGTCAACTATTAAATTCATTACTACTTTGATCAATGTTTGAGTATTTTTTTATTTACTACCTATGACAGTAAACTTAATACTTCTGGTTAGTGGACAAAAGACACTTGAGACCTCTTTGGGCTTTGGAAAACAGTGATCATTTTTCACAATTTTCTGACATTTTATGGACCAACAACAACTGATCAATTAACTGAGAAAATAACTGATGATTACATGATTATCAAACTTAGGGTTAGTTGCAGCCCTACTGAGATTAGTACATTTTCTTGAATTGGTACCATTGATCTTGGCCTTGGCCACAGGCAAACCTTTAATTACACTACTTTGAGCTGTTCAAGCTTTAAATACAGGTATTGCATTGTCAGTGGCTCCATCTTTGTCTTAAGAAACTGGCTAAATCCTTGAACAAGAAACAACTGGATGCTGTCTTTTAAAAATTGTATATAAAATCAGTCCTATCTATATCTTTAATTTGTCTGTTACCTTGGTGTCAATTATTCAAATGAACCACCAAGTCAGATTTTTAAAGTACTCAATCGTTCACTAAAACATTCCTTGATTTACTCAGGGTCATTGCTTTTTTGCAGAAGCCTTTTATCTGGCAGACAGTCTGTAGGCTGGTATCTTTTACTGTTCTTCTCAATAATTGTTTCTTTTGTTCCTACTCACTGTCTTCTACCTATTTTAGACATTATTGTTTTTTTATCCGTTTACTTATGTATGTGTATTGACTGCGTCTATGACATATATACTTCAGCAGCACATAAATCACTCAGCAGAGGGACAAATACATAAACTTGATCTTGAACAATCCCCCTGCAGGTGTATTCTGGTCTATGAAACACAAAACAACTTACATGGTGGCTCTTATTTATACATTCAAAAAAAGGTTTTAGAGATAACCATTAAACAGTCAATGTAGAACAGTGTAAGCAGAGAACATCAATTACACACAGAGCATTATACTGCTGTCAGTTTTGGCCATTATTTTCATGCGTTAACTTGAATAAAACATTTACATGGTCTGTCTGTAGGTAGAGTCATTCATGCCTCCAGGGTGCATGAAAATCATTCAACACCATGGTCACTTTTTAACACTGTATGAGTCTTGAAATTATTAAAAATATATATATATATTTTTTTGTGAAAAGCTCACTTTTAAGTGCTAGTATTTTCAACTATAACAAATATGTACATAGTATAACCCAAAAATTCATTTATCTCACTTTTCATTTCTCTGTATCTTTTCATTACAACACCACAGTTTTGGGGGTTAATAATATTTTATGTTTGGTCAGGCTTCTGTGGTATCAGAAGGTTGTGCGACACAAGCTGTTTTGTTGGGAAGATCAGGGAACAAAGCTGATGGTCTTTGAGCAGCTGAGTCGGGCGACAGACCACAGAGACACTGAAGCGAGAGAAAGGGAGACCAGCCTGTTTGAAGTGAGAGCGATTGATAGTGTGAATCGGTGCTTTGAAAGTGGGAGCTTTACGTTGAGTCATGTGCCTGCCTGTGCGGAAGAAGATGCTTATCTCTGGCTTGCCAGTGTGGCTTTTAGTGGGTGGGTGCCAAGAACATAGAGTGTGTGTTTCACTGGATAGAAGCTGGTGAGGAGGAGGGTTAATAAGCTCACATCCACACCTGTGGCTTAATTACTACGAGGCTCTGCGTCAGGCTTGTATACTGGAATGCAGATAGATTACAGCCACAGAATAATCACAGCAATGACCATCAATCCAATTTGCTCGATCAGGGAGGTAATGCTCAAGAGGAGCGCAGGGTCAATGTGTTAATGGGTTAGTGAAGGCAAGGGAGAGGGAGGGAGAGAGAGGACAACAGAGATAACATAGAAAGCAAATAAGGTCCTCCTGCCTCTCACATTCACCTCAAGTATGAGAGGCTGGAGGACTCTGGAGATACATATAGGGGAAAAAAAGGCCTTGATAAACTCATTGTGCTTGATGGAAAGAGGTTGTGGCATTTACTTAATAACTTTCCCCGCTGCTTCAGCGCTGTGTGTGATTTGAGGTGTCTCCTGCCTGTCACTTTGAGACAGTTACCGTGACTTTCTACAACACTGAAGCTCTCTCTCTCACCATCTCTCTCTCTCTCTCTGTCTTTCTCGTGCCCTCACACAGACACAATCAGCAAGGAGGCAAATGTTTTAAAGTAGTTCTTAAGCTGAGCAGTAATGTAAGGCATTATGCAAGACAGACAAGGGGAGGGGGCCAGCAGAAAAGGAGAACAAGAGTGAAGTGATGACAGTGATACAGTGTGAAAAAATAAATAGACCATGTACAGCGTTGAAAAGAAAAGGTGTATGAGTCAAGAAATGTAAGAGAATACTTCATGTGTAGAAGGTAAGTGACAGACAGTTAATGAAGAAGTGAGAAGGAAGTGGGGGAAGTACTGTAAAACTTCTGATGTCGCTTCATCACCCTGAAATCTTTACTAAGTCACTGATACAGACCAAACTGAAGTTATTCATAATTCATAACTTGAATATCAAAGGTAGATTTATAGTTAAAGGTTGATGCCACAGTGATATATTTAAACCCTTCCTTCCTTTATTCAGCAAACACTGACTGAACATTCTCCTTTTCAATTATTCAGCTTCAAATTCACAATGTTGCACATATTCACAAAAATAACTGCCAAGTAAAACCAGGGTCCTCTTTTTGCCAGAGAACTACATTAAACTGAAATATATGCACTGTACCAGGAATATGGGGTCATTGTATAAACGATGCAGCATAAATGCCTCACAATCACCACTTTTTGCAGATTTACACGTATTCATTGTTTATAGTGAAGAGGACTCACCTTCACAGAAAGAGTGGAGAATGAGGAAGGGGAGGAGGAGCTTGGCAAATGTCATCCTGCCGTCTAAACCCACACTCCACGACATCACCTGCACCTGATGGAGCACACACAAACACACATTACTGTACAGTTACTTATTACCATTATTAGATGATAATCCACATTGCAGTTTCAGCCTAGCTACACGTCCATAAACACTGCAGCTCCTTTATGTTAGGTTATTACTGTGGAAGTAAGTAGGAAATCTAATCAGTACAATTAGAAGGCGGGAAAAAAAAAAAAGAGTCACAGCACTGCATGCTTCAAGCAGGTGTTTTCTTCTGTGTGCAAGAGTGTCTCTGCTTGAGGGGTTGGGTGTTGATGAAGGCAAATTCACAGCAACAGCTCATTTACAGTACACACTGTTAAATGGCCATAATTAAGACGCCACATCGTTAATTGTCTCAGAGAAACAAACAAACAAAAAAAAAACAACAAAAAACAACAACAAAAAACAACAACACTGTCATTTTGTGCAAAAAGGAAAAGTGTAAATGACATTTTCAACACTGGCGCAGCTTCGCTGGACCAAGCGTAAGGTCACAATTCATAAATTATGAAACTTAACAGTTAGAGAGTGCATGCATGTTTAGGTGCTTACAGTCATTGTGCTCGAAGAAGAGCAACAAAGACAAACCTCTAACTGTAAATTATTGTACACTGTGACTGTGACTGTCTTTACCTTAAACTTAAGGTTTTGCTTATGTTGGCTTTAATAAGCTTCCCCCGAGCCCATATTTTGGAAATCGGGTAGCTGTCAAACAGCAGGGCATGTAGAAGGCCACACCATCTTCCCTCCTTTCCCTCCCCTCTCTCCCATTTGTTCCCTCTCTTTATACTGTCATCACCTGTCCTAGTAAGGCCTCGCTGGTCAGCAAATGCATTAAGTGACAATTTAATTTTGAAGGGTTATCTTTCTAAATTCTCCTTCTCCCCAAAGCCCACTGTATTTTAGCTCACAGTAAAAGTTCTGTTTAGAGACAGCACTGCTTGTCCTTCAGGTATCTAATGGGGAAAAAAGCTAAATAAACTACAGAAACCAGTGTGGGGAGCAATAAAATATGATACAGATGGTGCTTTGTGTTGCTGCTTGCTATCCTGTCGCTGTGTTGCAATATACAGTAGATGGTGGATTCAATTCAGACAAAGCTCCTAAAATTTACAGGTGAGTGAGAAAGAGACACAAGGTAAAGAATAGGCTGTCATTGCATATTGTGTATATAATATATACAGTATGTGTGTGTGTGTGCTTATAATAGTTGTGCATGTGTGTCAGTTTGAATAGGCACATTTGTTTTCATTTGGATTCTTGTTTCCTCAGCATTATTGCATTTCACTTTCTGTAACAATGCAACCTGCATGGCTGTCTGCTTTTTTTCAAACCCCATTCCTTCCTCATTTCCTTTTCCCTTCCTTCTTTGCTTATACACATTCATCTTTCTTGCTGGGTCCCGAGAACCTCCTCTTTTTCCTCCTATCCTTCGCTCCTTGCCCTGTCCGATACAGTTGTGGTCCTCCGGTAGAGGAAGTCTACTGGGGGAAACGCTGATAGAAAGCTGACAACAAAACCCAAAACAGATTACACATTAATGCAACTTTCCTTTCCTGGTCAAAAAGTCACTTCCATCATTTCCTACCATTTGTATCATAAACACACCTGAGGTATTGTGACTTGGTCACCCTGGAGCCCTTTAAGTAGCCTCATGTACTGACATGCAGTTTATCAAACCCAGTAACTACAACACAGCAAGCTACAAGACCTAAGGGCAAAATCTCTGTGTTCCCCGTGTTCCTCTTTGATGCTTGGTTAGGGTTGATCAGTCTGGATGAGGACAATCAATAAAGCCCATTCCCAGCTCTCCACACTGAAAAAAAAATGTAATAATTGTACACAGAACAGTGAACAGGCTGTGAGTCTCTTTTTAGTCCCCTTTGTTGAACACACACATTTCACTGAAAGAGTGGTTTTCTCTGTATCATTTCTACATCTGCTCTTCTAAATAGAATCAAATTATGCTCTATTGACTTTCTTGCCTACAATCTGATTGAAAATATCAGATGTCATTGTAAAAAATCATCGATGTGAAAGATCTGCTACAATCTGATGTATAGTGGTACTGAAAATCTACTGTATACTATTTTATCATTTTTCATTTCCCTGTACTAGTACATAATGCAGGAAAGGGTTTGATTTATGCATGATCTTTACTTTGTTGTCTGCCACAAAACTGATACCCTTTTCTCTCCACTACATCTCCCCCCAAACACCTTATCAAGCCACTTCACCCATCCTTCCTCCAAATGCTAAAGGACATTTCTGAGATGACGAGTGGGTGACTATGAGTGATGGATATTGGTTGAGACAGACAGGTTGGGTTTGAGAGAGCTGAGGCAGCCACGGAAAATACAAGCAGTCCTCCTGCAGCAGCAGCATCCGGCTCTTTGCTCTCACCAGGATACAGGAGGATTCAGTATTAAAACATTCACACACAGAAAGCATCCCCACAAAGTTACAGTACACCATAACAATACGCTATAACTAGTGTATCAGATGGCCACACTGACCTGCCTAGCTTCAGTCATATCAGTATGCATAACCTGGATTGTGTGATTGTGATTTTGTGTCATTTTATTATTTGAAACTGCATTGTCTACAATTCAAATGGAACCAGGTTCATTTTAAAACTGCTGACCAGTTGTGTTTTGGGGGGCAAAACACTAAAGTGTTGACCTGACTTAAAGGGTTCACCCAAAACACAAATAGTCATTCACCAACGTACCCCTGGGTATTTTACTATGCAGATTAATTTAGTTTTGTCCAGGTTATTCGATATCTCCTAACGCCACACCAACACAATTTCCATAAACTGAATTTAATTTGTGATGCTCAATGCATTGAAAATTGATGTTTTCATAACTTATCTTTTCAGTAATACTGCAGATAACTTGGTCAAAAGTTTTTAATGGAAACAATTTTTGTATTGAGGGTTAGATTATCCAGGTCTGTGGGTAATCTAGAGTGGCATGGTTGTGACCCAAAATGTGTTGTGGACCCATTTTTTTGATATTCCCTGATTGTCAGAGTAAAACAGTGCTATTGTATTATTATTTAATTAATTTTCCTAATTAAAATATAAGAAAACGAGAGAATGCTTTTCTATTTTAAATCAGAAAAATGAAATTAGAGGGTGACGCACTTGCAAAGCTGGGCCTGAAAACATGTTCTGCGGTGAACCAGATTTCTCTGTTGGGTCTCAAACTAAAAAAAGTTTGGGAAGCCCTGATAGAATAAACATGATTTTGTTACTGAAAAGAGACTTTTCTGCTGAATTTTGTCAACTTTTGTTATTTTAGCACCAATAAAATAATTGAAAATGTTAGAGCAATTTGTTTCTCGTTCTTATAGTTCTTACATGGTTGACTCAGACTATTGTGTATAATATATAAAATGCAGTTTATGGGGCATACAATGTGTACCATTGCAATCACTTCAATAAACAATATGTTCGAGAGAGAGGGAAGATAGGAGGTGGTAAACAAATCTGGCTTTTCAATCCAAGAACACTGGGTGTGGTCATGTTTGACCACATGAATGCAGACATGTAAATTAAATGGAAGCATTTTGTGTGTTACTTAAATGATCATAATTGAAAACACACTTCTGTTTAACTTCAGAAGCTTCACTGAAGTAAACAAATCTTTTTTAACCATCAATGAACATAAATTAACATTCTGGCTGTTTATGGTGTTAGTCCATAAATACATATATAATATAAGATCTGCTAATCTATTTTGGAGTCATAGCACATCCACATCTTCTACATCTGACATTTAGAGTATAGCCTACCGTGCCTTTAAGAAATGGTGAAGGAATGTTATCGAGCACAGAGCAGATGAATTAAATTCAATAAGAGCAGGGGCCCTTGAGGTAGAGGTAAGTTAGTATTTACTGCAAAAGCATGATCTAGTTTTAGATTTAGCGTTTGAGTAACAACAGGACAGCTTGACTTGGCCTAATCAGTCAGTTATGTGTGGGGCAATTACACTGCAGAGAGCAGGGCTAAAGCAGGGATGTGGTCCTGGATGCAAGCTGGGCCTCGCTGCGGCACCGTCCCACTCCATTGGCTATACTGTCGCCATCTATCAATCCCTCACTTTCTTCACCCCCCTCCTTCACTCTGTCAGAGTCACTGCTCATCTACTGCTCACCCCCTTCACCCTCATACCAGTCTCTAACTCTCCCCAACTCTGCCTTTTTTGTCTGTTTTCCTTCCCCCCCCCATTCTTTTTACTCATCTATCACTTTTTATTTTCTCTTCTTGGTCTAATCTACATTGACTTATATCTCTTCCTTTTTTTTTTTATTTACCGTGCAACTTGGCTTGTCCAATTATATACATATTCTGTAGTCTTTTCAAATTGTTTTTACCACACGTAAGCTTTGGTAGATAATTGTATCTCCTGTGTCCTCATTTAAAATGGCAGCACAACAAATACATATCTTCTGTGGGCCATGTATTTGTTGTGTTGTCATGTTTAGTGTAGGTCCAAGACAAACCATTTCTCTGTGCCCAAAAAGGAATGAAAAGTATAGCTTATGAGGTTACGAGTATTTTTCTTTTGAAAAGCATAGGCCAACCACTGACTTGAGGCTTTTCTGTTTTGGTTATTAATCATCTGTGATTAATGAATCATCAGTTTCTCACAGTTATGCAGCAGACATCTGAAAGCCAACATTATTTTGAGTCTATTAAATCACTTCCAATGTTTACAAGTACTTGCCAACATGCCCGAGATCCTGCCCTGAATCCCAATTTAAAGGCAAACTATTTTAAGGCCTTGAACGACTATTAGGAACAAATATAGCTCCCACTGGGCAAAGCTTAGCGTGGCTGAGATCCAGGTCTATTTAATGAGTTGTGGTCCTATAGTTTATCTGACAGTAATATGTGATTAAGGCAGTGTAAAGTGAAGAGTAATATCTGGACCTGCTGTGCGCTCTCTGGAGAGGCCTGCCTGCCCACATGGCTGTATCTCCTGGCTTACAGCACTCGATATTATTGATTACATGGCAATTGTGTATGACTTGCCTTAACCTCAAAGGCACCCTTCTCGGAGGGAGTGGCGGACCTTAGCCGGCAGCCAAATCTGGATTATCACAGCAAATCGATGGCAGATTTCTACTCTCCCTTGGTCCTCATGAAAAAGCCATCACTCATTAGCACAGTGATCACAGACAGATTAGCAGACATTTGGCCTCGTCAGGGAGGAGAGAGGGGACAGCAGCGCTCTGATGAGCTGAGTAATGTTTTCCTTCCTGCCCTCCTGATCCCTTCATCTCCAACATGACATGACTTTCTGAAAGCCTTACTCAGCAAACCTCACTCACATGACAAGAGTGCGATGTAAACGGGATGGAAATTGGAGAGCAGAACATGTAGTGTTTGCTGAGTAGAAATGATAGTCAAAGTGACACGGCACATTGAGGCCATGTAAACAGTTGGTCAGGTAAAATTTCTTGTGCTGATGTTTCACTTTTCTAACAAATTAGTAGCCAGTGTCTTAGAAAAGGAAATCTCCTAAGCTACAACACATAAATTCAGCAACCGTAACAGTATTTTCTTTTACAGTTAAATAAGTTTTTTTCGTGAACTTTTCCTTATCCAAATCTAGGTGTAAAAGCTGTGTAGATTATATAGCCCCTTGAGGAAATTTTGATATATAATAATTTTGATATATATGAGCTATATAAATAAAAAGACTTGACTTGTCTGGAGCCTCCTCTCAATAAAAAATTATCAACTCCCTTCCAGCCAACAAGAGGATACACCAAGCCAAACCTGTGTTCTTCCACTATTTGGTTTTGTATGGACTGACAGTAAAGCCAACCACTGTGGGAGCGTCAGAGAAAGCTTACACAGGACCTGGGGAGATGGTAATTATCAGGAACAGGATGGTAGCGCTGCAAGGCGCTGCATTACAGCATCCTGTCACAAAACGCTTGAACAGGCACAACTCATACACCCTGTCCAGTGTGTGTGTGTGTGAGTGACATGGGGCCTGGGGGAGGGGTGGGGGTTCATTAGTGTTCACTTGGAGAAAATAGTAGGGGGGAAGCTTCCTCCTGTGCTGCACAATACAAGACACAGCTGGGTGAAAGTGTGTCCTGCATTTGTCAAGCGAATGCTGAGGAGCTATGTCTCCAATAGCAGTATCAAAAAACTGATTAAAGACGGGTGGTGCAGTGATGGAGGTTACATGCTGATGACATTCCATCTTGTAGACAAGTCAGCTACTGTACTTTACTGGAGTGTCTGTGCATACCACTCAGATGACATCGTGAAAGAGAGAAAGCATAAATGTAACTGATAAATTTCTATTCACTCAATCATTGATCAGATTGCCAGCATAGTCCATAGCTAAGTTCTCTTGATCTCCTTCTACACATATGGAAAGCAATATGAACAAGAAAACGTTTAACTCATTACCAAACTGTCTGATTGTAGTTTAGACGACAAAAGATAAAAAGATTCTTAATTATTTTGTGAAAGAAGAGAAAGAGAAAGAATTTAGGGCCATGAAATCTCAGTTTCAGGGTTGAGAAATATATGGAGAGACAACAAAAAGTGATAAATGAATTATTGCATAAACACTGCCTGGCTTAATTTCTACAGCTGTTAAAACTGCTCATCTAATGGACAGTGGCCATTTGTATCTATTTGTGTCTCATCCAGGTCATATGTTGTCATATGCATGTCATTCTGCTTCTTGTGCCAGTTAACTCAAGTTTATCATAGAACAGGTAATCTATAACATCAAAATTTTCTATAATGGTAAACTATGATAAGAATCTTTGTGACAAAATGTTTTATATTAATTTTCTAAGGGGACTGAGAAAACACAATGCCCCAGATACATCAATTCATTCATCAAATATATATTATATAAAATAATGCATCAAGACAACTCAAAAAAAAAAAAAAAAATGTAATGGAACAGCACAGCGAATTGTCTCATGAGATACAAGATGCAAAGAAATGCAATACAAAAAGTTGTGCAGGAAGCAAGCAACCATGTCCGCTGCTGTCGTCTCCTTTTTTCCTGAGTGCAGACTGACATAACAATCTTAGCTCTCTGATTTTAGGCTTTTAGTGTTTTTGTGGACAAATTGTAGTGAGAACATAATGATACACTCCATGACTTTTTCCTCTCATCCATCTACTGATAAAAACAGCACAGATCAATACGCTGTCATGCTCTTCTTGTCCTCCACTCTCCTTTTATTTTACTGAATAACAATATTTTAGGCTTCACCTGTTTTAGATGGCCTAGAAATGTTTGACAATGAGATGCATTGTTAATGAGTTGCCCTTGTTTTATACTGTAATCACAGCATTAGCAAACTATTCATCTCAATTCATCTAAATCAATTCTGATGTTTTCTTTATTTGAAAAGTTATGGCAGTAAACAAATTCAAAGAATCCGTAATGTCAACTGATTTTTTTTTGATGATCAAAATTTGATGTCAGTCTTAAAATGCCTGCTTCTCAGCCAGGCTCTATTTTCACTTGGCCATTATTCGCTGCAATGAGCTTGGCAAAGCTGTCCCAGCAGAGGCCTGTGTGTATATCAGACAACATAAACACAGACAGCTGTGTCAGAGGGCAGCCGATAGCCTGTAGAGACTCATTCATCTCCTTTTGTCTCTCTCTTTGTTAGAGTGCAGTCATTCCATCCCGCCAACAGCTGAAGGTTCTCGCCCGGTTTAAAGATCAAAACGCACCATTTAGTAGCTCCTCTCCAGCACAGATGACCTTTGCATCTTAACACTTCACCTCTCTCCTCATTCAGCCTGCTTCCAATCTTACTTCACCCTCATTGTCTCTCATCCTGTTCTGTCCCTCCTTGTGCTGCCTCAGCCTCACTTCAGGGCAGCATTCCATGCGTAAATACCAGCAACGAGGATTTGTCACACAACAAAGCTGCCATTAAATTGCTGTTTTGTTTGTTTTACATGGCATGATTTATTTTCAGGGGAAAATATGACTTGATATGGTAACTGCTACCGGCTTAGATATGAATCCCTAATGTTTTAACTATGAAAAGCAAAACCCTCCATTCCTTCAATGAATTTCAATTTCCAAATTCCTTCATTATGGTATCACACTTACACAATAATGAATCAACAAAGGGATTAGTGGCTAAAACAAGATTACTGTGGATGGTTGGGTATATAACCAACTATTAAAGCAATCGTCCTCTAAAAAGACACTGTCAATGATCAATCAATGATCAGAGCTATTGTGACCTTTATGCTCACTATTACTCATTTAGGAAAGTATAGCTTTGTATCCATAAGGACAAGCATGCAGAAACTGACGGCTAACCTGAAATACAACTGGCTGAGCAAAATCATCTTCTCAGCCCACCCCCATTTCGCTTCAGTCTGTTTTCTTCAGTTCTGCTCGACTGCCTTGGCTGATTTAATGACCACACTGAGCCGGACCAGGAGAGAGAAGGGTGCAGAATTTGGAAAAGTGTATAATGATTATGATTGTAAGAACCAGGAATTTTGTGTAGACGCCAAAAGCAGCTGGGAAAGGGTGGAAAATTGACATTTAAAGTCTCTGAGTTGCGTCAAAAGCTATCATCTATTAGAATAAAATAGAATATTATTCTGTCAGGAAAAATGTGCCACTGTAT
The DNA here is from genome assembly GCA_028641955.1 of Protonibea diacanthus. NCBI lineage: Eukaryota > Metazoa > Chordata > Actinopteri > Sciaenidae > Protonibea > Protonibea diacanthus. The sequence continues at coordinate 17,696,522 of CM053989.1, forward strand.
AAATACAGTTGCAATAAAAATCAATTCCTGTCGACTGCAACCCTATATGCGCATTGTGCCAAAGTGAATGATGCTGATATTTAGGTATGCATACTGTATAAACAAATAAACAAGAATAAATAAATACCTTTAATAACTTACATTACATTCAAGAGCCATCATCTAATAGTTACTCAAGAGCAGGTATAGACTATTCAGATACTTTCACACCTGGTAACCAATGCCAAACCAGTCCCAATGGTCCCACTTACAATTTCCACAGACTGGCTGAGCTACAAGAATTATATAAACACCATGGGGAAAATGTGAAGCTTCATTTTAATATCTACCTCTTTTCTATACTCCACATTGCCTTCTCTGCCTGTCTTTTTCCACAAGTTTACTATTCTTCAATTTTACAATACTTCCATCCTTTCTTGTCCCCGTACCTTGCTCTGCTCCTTGTCTGAGACCTCATAGGATAGTCCAGTAGACTCACTGTATCTGCAATTCATTCGTCGATCCCTCATATTGGGTTTCATTTGAGCCTGTCAGTCAAGGTGTCTGTCAGATATGGACTCTCCAGTTAACTCTTTTTTCTTCCTTCTCGTTCTCTGAATGCATTCAGGGAGGGTGACATACACACAGAGAGGGAAACTGTCACAGGCATGCTTTCCCCACATAATGTATGAAAGACCAGCAGCAGTTTCCCTCCAGCTTATCATACATAATATTAAATATCTGAGTTTTTGATGGTATAGTAGCATCATCGTAGTCATTTTAAAAGACTTGTACACTATGTGCACATTTTGCCAACATACTTTGACATCAGCTGGGGTGAAAGAAGCAGCACATCAGTACACACTTGTGGTCCACATTGAGGCTGAAAGTGAATCTACAACCAGGATCACTGAGGCCAAAATTAATAGAGACAGCATTTCTTCAGAAACAGAACAACCTTGGTCACCCCATTTATGACATATAATTCTGACTTTGTATAACCCTCCTAAAGCACACCATTGATACAGGTTGAAAGCAATGTAATATTAGAGTTAATTTAAGTATTAGTGAATTCCTGTTTGAGTATGTGTCATTTATAGCACCACTGGCAACCATAAAAATGACATATGAAAACATTTTACCATGACAATCATTAGCATGTTAGAATTTTGATAAACTTTAAAGCTTTTTGCTACGTCAGTCAGCAGTGGTCCAAATGAAGTAAATCTGCCTTGCGGGAAAAATATCACAAACATTACGATCCACATGATATCATACATACTACTTGATACTTTGAAAAAATAATGATAAAATATTAATAAGAAAACGACTACATTAAATCATGATTTGAGCACAAGTGGAATAATTGTAACTGGTTGGAAAGTATGAGCACACAGGCCAGAAGGTAAAAAAGATAAAAATCTGCATTACTCTGCACAGTCATTGTTGCATCAGCTGTCAATGAAGTAATTCCTGTATGAAAGCTAAAGCTCTATTAGATAAAATATTTAACAACTGTTACTGCAGTATCCAAAATTACAAGAAGGAACTATATATTGGAGAAATAAACTGTACTGACCCAGGCCGCTGGATGAATAGTTTCTCCGTAGATTCTCAAACTGAGTGGTGTTTCCCTTTAACCTGGCGTTGCGTCGATGCCGCGTTCAAGTGACACATGAATAAATAAGTGGGCAACAGGGCGCTTCCCAGCCGCCACTTTCGGAGTAGCCAGGGCTACCTGAGATAACACTGTGCACCTGACACCTCTGCAAACACGCACTGCCTCACATTTACTGACTGCGTAATTACTCTGATAAAATATCCCGTGATGAAACGACAGCAACAGTTGGAGTGAACCACGACAACAGACAACATAACTTGAATGAAGTGGTCGCAGATGAGATATTATATTGATCAAAATTGAAGCAGTTCTGTCATTGAACCGACAGCTCATGAAAACAGTACTTATATTATCAATCAACTACTTCTAAAACTCTTTGGTGCGCAGATTCAAACGCCACTTCATAAACATATGTCGGAGAAAGATAACTATTAGTGAGCGTAAAAGTCGTGAATTACGCACAACTACAGTGGGTAGGACATGTTACACTACATAATGGAAAAACATTATCCTTTATATGAAAACCTTTCTCTGTCGCAGTCATCTCTCAAACACTGCTTCGTGATTATCAAGTCATGATGATCATGTCATTATCATATTGTCCTACCTTCCTCGTCCGTGTCCGTCGCTGGCTGAGCGCCTTTAGGTTCGATCGCCTGTCCTGCTGTGATGCGTTACCAAGTATCTGGTACCCCCTCTCTCCCTCCCTCCCTCCCCTCTCCTCTCTCTCTCCCTCTCTTTCTCCCGTTAGCTTTACTCTATCACCACCAACGCCCTGGTCATTGCAAATTACACTTCTCCGTGTTCAGAACTACCACTGCAAAATCCACCAGCTCAAAATAAACCTTCACTGGTGTGCAGCTCCAACATAACGTCCCGTGTTACACCCATACCTCCTAAACCAGGGTCACACTCCAGCAATTCCAGCACTTACAGGAATAATCCCATATGTTTAAAATGTTCCGACTGTATTTTTCCCGTGCATGTAATCTAAAATGATTTATATAGTTTGCATTTGATATGGGTTAAATTTATTATCTCTTTTTTAAATTAAATAATTTATTATTTTTGCTAATAGCAAATATAAAAGGCACGGCCCTGCTCCATTTGTGTCAGCGAAAAATGCAAAATAATTACTCTTAGATGTATTCACAAATCATTTGCGAGCTTCACGGAAGAGGGCTGAATTCACTAAGATTAAAGAGATCTATTTATGAGCCAGCTAAATAAGCTTTTGAGCTAATATATTACACAGATTAAATTTAAAGTCCATTATTTAACCGCAGAGGTCATGGAGCGGAGGAACAATAGCCAGTATGATAGCACCACCTAGTGTATAAAATAAGAATTACTAATGAAATACTTGCCACAGTATCCAAATGAGACAACATTTTAAGAGACGCATGTAGCTAAAGAAATTTTCCAGCACAGGTTTGAAATAATTTACACAACTTTAACTTAATAATGTTAATAGGCTGGATAAAAAGCCACTTGAAAATTAGGGCAAAAGGTGCAGAAAACCACTACAAGATACCTTGGCAGCTGTTTTAGTGGTGCTACCTAGCAGTCACTGGGATGTTGTGGCAGCAGTGCAGTCCTTTAGTACAATCAGATTTTTATTTTAATATTTGCAAGTAGTGTCATGTCAACATTCCACCATAACAGTGTCAACGTGAACATTTTTCAGCTGAGTAAGTAGTTCATTTATCTGTCACATTTAAAAGGACCAGTGTCTAGGATTTAGTGGCATCTGACGGTGTAGTTGCTGATTGCAACTCTGTTGCATCACCCGCTTCTTCCTATCTTTGAAGAGAAACTACATTTGCCTAAAAAACAAACAAAAAAACAAAATAAAAACAGTCAGTGCCTCATTTGTCTGTTCTGGGCTACCGTAGAAACATGGCTGGGTAAAATGCCCCTCTGAGAAAAGGTGAGAAAGTGCTGTCTAAGGTGCTAACCCTAACCCTGACTAAGCTCCTCAGTATATAGCTCATTCCCATTGACATCATCACATGTATCTTTGTTAATAAATGCTTAATTTTATTAGAAGTGTAGAAATTATACTCACATAAAACAATTTTAATCTCATCCAGGGATGTTAACTGTTACACAATAAATGCATCAATGCTGCTGCCTCACCACTAGTGGTGTGTCGAGTACTGAAAACCTTCACTCAAGTTAAAGTAGAAAAGGACTTGGACAATAAAGTACACCAAAAAGTTTGTTTTAATATTGTTTAGTGTATGTGGGCCAAGTCTCAGTTCTTTGGGGGACGTGAAGTCTTTTTTTGGAATAACAGTTATTACATCCACTGTGCATCAGGGTAGAAATAACCACTGTACAACATATTTATTTCTAGAGAATGCACTTTTTTTTTTAGTTTCCTATTTTAGCTATTTCTGTTTAATACAATTTTCATTATACAATCTGCATGAAGGTATCATGAAGGTATATACAGTATATAAGCTGACATTTGAATTTATAACTTCCAATGTGTAAGATTTTGGGGGCTCTATTTACTGACAGAAACTAATGTACATAACTATGTTTTCATCAGTGTATAATCACCTGATAATAAGAATCATTATGTATTTGTTACCTCAGAATGAAACTTTGATATCTGATGTCACAGGTCCTCTTCCACAGAGTCCACCATGTTTCTACAGTGACTGGGAAAGGACAAATCAAATACTCGTTCTAGATATGGTATTTTATTTTTAGCAGAAACTGTGATTTCCTCTAGGAAGGAGAGGGTAAAATGAGAGCGTTGCACTGCTAAATGCCACTAAATTCTACACACAGGTCATTTAAAATTAGAAGTTAAAAGTTGTGAATCTTTAGCTTTTATTGTCCACTGTAGTCAAGTTTTTTTGTAAAACAAACTCAAGCAGTTTGGTAAAGTAAAGATTGTTAGGGTAACATATCTTTTAATCGCTCATGCAGACCATTCAACTTTAGTAAATTGATTTCCTGCCACTGATCTCTTGCTGATGAGATGCCTCTTCTTGTATGTTACAAATTTCGTCACTAAGAGAGAGACTTGATCAGGAGGGAGCTATCAAAGGAAGACAGTGTGCTGTTGTAGAACCGAATGTGGCTCTGTGTCAGTCTCGGATCTTCCTTTGATGTAAGCAATGCTAGTGGTACAGCAAAAAGCACAAACAAAAATGTGTCATGGTTGCAAAAGCATTCTTACAGATTTTTTTCTGTATTGCTTTGTTACAGAAATGTTGTTAGTCTTTGTCATAGACCAGTAAGCATATATTTTTGATTTTCAGAAATTGTATTAAACAGACTAGAATTTATCTATCCATCTATCTTCCATAGCTCCTCTCTTAGCACCACCTTCTTCCTTGCATGTATGACACGCAGGGTGTGATGATTTAGTGATATTTTGCTGCTCTCTGGTGGATATTTCACTCCATTGCAGTTTAGAAGTTTTTTGCACCAAAGTGCAGATCATAATATATTTCAAGTTTCAAGCCCCTAGGAAATGGGCACAGAGTTTCAATCATAACATCAAGAATAATGCAATAATAATAATACAAGGAATCATGTACACGGCCAACAGTAAAGTTATTTTGCACCAACATTTGAATAAATCATTGTTATATGGACCTTTTTTCATACATTTCACGGAGGAGTGGTTGTATTTATGATGTGTTAATCAATCTTTGGCTTAGCTGCTGACCCTTTTCTTTATTTTGCCTGCCTGCAAGTAGAAATAGCAATATTATTTTTCTTCTCCTTGTTCAAAGACAGTGCCTGGAAGTTTGTAAGTTAGAAGGCCCTGGGTCATGTTATAAATGGTATTGGTTGTTTCCCTATAGATACATTGATTATACAATATATATACCATACTAAGTGATACTTTCTCTGAGACCACAACAACCTCTCTTAGCCACCATTCACATAAAGGTCATAGTTTTATTCCACTAAAGACATTTGTATCCCAGTGTGGTGCCTGTGTGTTAGGTACGTACACCCTTCAATATAACGGACTGTGTATGTTTATTAAGCTACAGGACAGTTATCACTGTTAAACGCCTTGCTAGTCGACACTTGATGTAGCTAACCACACTGATGTTAGCTTACTACTTTGCTTCATACGCCAATATTTCCGCGCCGTCCATAAAACATCTTTACTAAAATTATAAACGAACATACCTTTATGTTCCACAGTTGGCTGCTATACTATTGTGAGCCTGTTGTGTCTTCTGCGCCATAAGACTACTGTAACTTTTAAAAGTCTCGCTGCATTGCGCCCTCTTCTTGGTAGCCATTTTGACCAAGTTTGATTTGCCACAGCAGGACGTGCACAGGTGTAGTTAATCACATTAATTATGGCTGTGTTCAATTTAGGTGTCCCAGTAAATCAGGCCAGTGAGCCATCATTTACAGTACAGAGGCCCTGGAACTAAGTAGCATAAATGGGATGCATCCATTATAAATGTTATCAATTAGCTACTACACCTGTGTCTTTCCTGCCCTGACTTATCTGCTGGTGTGTGACCACTATCCATTTTTTGATCTTCTCTGACTCATGCAATCTGTGACATTTAAGTCTTCAGTATTTTTACAGACCCACAGTACATTTACCATTTAACAGTCATCATGGTGCTGAGTCTGACTCACTTAAAAACGGCACAAATCTGTAATCTGCAAAAACATTACAGTAATATCTCAAAAAGCACGTCCATCTAAATATGTGCAGTGCTTGTTTCTGACAATACTTGCATTGTGAATCAACAGTGCTCATTTGCTTTTAGACTTTTGGTTCCCATGTCTGCAATACCTTTTTATGAAACTCAGTGGCAATACCAGTAATCTTGTTTAATGCCACTTGGCAGTAGCTACATGAATGTGAAGATGTTGTAGTAAATACTGGAGTATATCTCGGGGGCTGTGTTAAAGTGTTTTGACTGTAAGGAAGATTAGTGTGACAAAAAATTCTTAACTGATCCAGATGTCTTTACATTTTTGGTGAGACAGTTAAACATGTGCACAAATAATATAGACTGTGACAAACATTTTCAGAAACTAGGTGTTACATCAACCTTTATATTTTATTTATCAGCATTCCCCTTCATGATTACATGGCTCAGACTGGACATTCAGAAGTACCTCATCATTTTTCATATTGTTAAGAGACAAGTATTTATCCCCTAGAACCCGTTCCGACATCGAACAGTTGCATCTTTACGCACCGAGTGAGAGAGGTCCTTCTGTGTTTTGAGCAATGTGGTAGTTTGCTAATGACTTCCCAGCTGTCATCTGGAAGAAGCTTGTGCCAAAATGGGCAGGAGGACGAAGAAAGCTCAGCCTATTACACTGGCACCGCCACGGCAGCTTCCCTTGGCAGTCGTGACTACCTAGACAATTGCTGGCCTAGGTTAATATGCACCCCTATTAGTGACAGTTACCTAACACCTTTGGAAGAACAAACCACAGGACCGTGCCAAGCAGCACTGGGGTTCCAGTATTGCTCCCAGTGTCCCATTATTCTTCTCTGCTGAAGGCGTGTCTTCTGTCTGCTCCACAGAGCTGCCCAGGCACTTCAGAGGCACTGCTGTGCTCTATTCAGCCCACCGCCAGGCATAGGATGAATGCTTACTGGTAAGAGACAATGAAAGTATTTCCAATGGCAAGAGATGGTCTGGAAAAAAAAGGAAAGAATGGACGAATGACTTGTTGACAGAGAGAGAAGCCTCCTGTGCTGACACAGAGGGGAATCAGATTCATAATGAAAAATGGAAGACAAATGTTCAATGAGTATTAACATGGTTACAATATTGATTTCAGCATGATAGGCCTATTTCTTTGAAGACATTTTGACATGTTATAGCAGAAAAAGTGCTGGTGTAATTAATCAAATTAGTGATGGCTGCATTTAATTTAGAGTTTCAGTTGCAGGGCCGTGGTGTTGTGCATGCTGGCTCACAGTTAGGCTTCTGGGACATGTAAATAGAACATGATTAATGTTATTAGTAACATATGTGCTTTTCCAATGCTAAGTAAAAAGGAAAAATGCTCTTAATAGGCCAATTGCAGTGATGTTACAGTCCCCGAAGAAATACTCTTAATTCATACCTCAGTTTTTTAGGTGGCCATCTAACAAAGGACCTTTTTTGTAAACAGTAACATATACTAGACTACTGTTGCATATTTAGCTTAATAGTTTGATTTGCTTGACGTCAGGGAGAAAGAGTCGTCATAAAATCAACATTAGTCACTGAAGAGGTGCAGATTGCAACAAATCCTGGCCCACAGACAGTGAAAGAACTACAAAGTTATGTATTGTGAAGTATTCCCTTTTCCTTACTCCATCCACTCGTGAAAATTGGACGACTATGTCATGCCTTCACCATCCTAGGTAAAAACATTTCAACTTGCAGAACACCACTGAATGATGTGCATCAGAAGGGATTCAGAAGTGTGTATACCCAATGCTGACTGAAAAATAAGTATGTATACTCTGTATGACTATGTGTACTGTACCTGCACTACACTACTGGCACTTTGTGTAAACTATACTTTAAACAGGAGGTAGTCATGAGTTATTTTTCATGTGAGCATTTATATTAGATTTATTTTTTTACCAGAAAAGACAAAAGCAGACAAAATAATCCAGTCTAGTAGACTTCAGCGTGTTTCTCTTAGAATCATTATTGTATTTTTTGGTAGAATGTCCTATTTAGCTTGCAGTTGCATTGTGCATTTTGCATTTTGTGACTGTCTGAGAGAAAAATACATTTTTGCTGGAACTGTGAGAGAAACTGTTGAAGGGCTGGATAACTAGCTGATGGAGTGACTGTGTCTGTGAGGAGAACAGACAGAAGAAGCTGCCTCTGGGTTTCACAGTCAGTGGCCGGGGGCAGACTGGGCTACACAGTCAGATAGAGTTGGAAAACCTATTGTCTCAAAGGCAGCTTCGGCAATGAACCATGAGACTGACCCTTGTAGAACACTGTGATACACAGTGACACAATAGAAGTGTGTCATGCAGCATGACTGAGGCTGAGGAGACTGGGATTTCACAAAGTTATACTAAACTTTTTACTGTTATGATCACGTCATGGCTGTCTCTAAAGCCCTTCACAGATCTAGAAAGACATATTCTCCCCTAGACATGTTTGTAACAATGATTAATTATAAATACCTCATGCAATATTGAGCCACATTATTTTCACTTCTGTGTATTTTACCGTATGTTATTACCATAAAATTTGCATCTCAAGTTATGTTCAAATATGTGCACGGTATTTAGATATTAACCAAAGGCAAATCAAAATCAAAGCACTGTTTAATGTGTAAAAAATCAAATGCCTTCTTTGCTGTGTGAGCAAAGTTGCCTTAATGATAAAAAATACCTCAAACATCCTTACCTTTGATTCCAATGAGTCATTTTTTTTGGCAGGATATAGTGAAAGCTAACAGGATGGTATGGCAGGGGGAAAGAATCTATATCAGAGTATACTTAATAAGTAACTCATTTCTGACATCAAAGGGTTTAAAATGAAGTGAAATAATCAGAAGGCTTCTTGCATTTCATTGTTAATTGCATTTGTACTGCCTGATGTCATGCAGACTTTTGAGTAATATGTGTAACTGATTGTGTGAGCATGTAGGACATAAATCATAATTTGCAATGCCTGTGTCTTTGAACCAGAAGTGTCTGCCACCATGCAGCGGAGAGAATGTAACATAGGTTGGTTTCAGACGTTTTCGAGATAAGGTTCTTATGAATAACAAGGAGCATGGTAGACCGGGGTTTGTTTTTTGTAGAATCATATTAAAATGAAATCACTAGGAGCAGTTCGGCGTGAGAGGAGAGAGGGTAATTTGCTCAGAAGAGAGAGGATGAACAGGCTGAATATATGTCCGTGTTTGATACTCATCCAGTTTCACTTTCAGCAGGGAGTTTAAATTAGACATAGTTCTGTAACAACATCTGCACAAATATGACACTGTTTTATTTGCTTTTTGTGTTGCTCTTTGTTTTATCTGTTTTTCTTCTCTGTCCTTATGTGCTTATACGTGTTTTCAGTTTAAATGGATTTTTATTGGTGTTTTTTATTACACACTTAAAAGCAGTGAGTAAGGGTAAATGCAGGGAGAGAGAAGAGATGTGACGCAGCAGAGTTCCCTGATAAAACAAAGGGCATGCACATAAGACCACCAAGAACATCACTATTTATTCTTATCACACATTGTGGAAATGTGTTAACTTACTATATCTTCTTGATAAAGTTCACACTTGTTTTATTAGTTGGCTTAAAGCATCTGCTATGTGTAACACATAATACACAGATACATGCAGATAATTCATTTGAAGTCCCGGCACAGAACGTGTCAGACATTGCAGCAGAGATAAATTCTCAGAAGTTGAAGGAGAAACCTGGCTGGCTGAAGGTAGTTTCATCAGTGACCTTTACCAAAAGAACTGGGATAGAATTTAGTACTTGCCTTGTTCAGTTAATTAGAAAATCTTTTTTTTTTCTCCACAACAGAACTCCCCCTATATATTTTGCAGTGAAATGTTAGAACAGGAGACAATGGCCCAGTTGTACCACTTGTAATCATTCATTTCTCAAGGTACTTTAGTATTCTAATGTTTTTCTCTTTCCCATTCCCCAAATTTTTCGGGGTGGGTTATTTTTCTCTCTTGGCTCACAGTCTCTTCTCATTAAATTAAATTTAGATTTGTTCTCCCAATGTAAGGCAAATGCATGTAGAAGGAAAAAAAACAAAAACAAGAATATCACATGACAGGTTTAGTTTCCAGAACCTCTGTCCAGTGAGGGTACAGATGGATAGTGGGTATAATATGCAACTATTTATATTTTACATACTCTACAAATTATCATCTAGAAGCGCAATCCGAAATATTAATTTGATGTTCAACATTGGAGATTCAAGTCCAAAGGTCCTGCACACCCACTCAGGTGTTTTCTATTATTCTATCTAATTGGACCTCTGCTTAGGTTGATGCTAGGTCCATGTACCAATTAGAATGATAATAGTGTTACTTGTTTCGCTTTTGCAGATGACTCAAAGCTAACAAGAAATGCAGGGGAACTCTGTCTCCAAGAAATTGCATACTATACTGTTTTTACTTCTGGTGGTGCTAAATGTAAATGATGCTTTGATTACATTCTCTGTTCTCTCTAGGAAACACAACATTTTTGCACTGCACATGTGTCATAAGGAGTTAGATGGGGTAAATGGTGCTTGCACAAAGCACAGGACACAGAATTAGTGATTGGGCACTTTTCCTTATCTATCTTTGAACTGTTTCTTGACAGAGATAACATTTATCACCACAATGTAATATTTACTGTAAGTAATACTGTATGTAAACAAAACTTCTATGATGCGGAGTTGCTAGGTGACAGGATTTGTCAATCACACCCTACTGTAAGAACTAATCTTGCTTTAATAAACATACTTTGACAGTTAAATCATATCAATAAGAAAAACATTGTACAAAGGTGGAGGTTGGAGTACTACAACGTGCCTACATGAGTGTATCAGCTGAATGGAGGGAGAAAAGTATCAGGTAATAATGACATATAATGGCCTCTGTCCAGTTTGAGTGTGAGGGTACAGAAAATGATACTGCCCCATAGTGAGTAGCAGTAGAATCATCAACAAATAGGAAACTGCTCAACAACAACTACTGTGGGCAAATCAATACATTTTCTTACTCAACAAGAAGGTATATTACAGGTAAATCAATATATTTTTTTCTTGCCCTTGTTTAAAGAAATAATTTTGGATCCACTCTAAAATATGAATGATTTTTGCTTTAGGTATTTAAGAGATTGATCCGACAAGATTCTCATTCGAACCAATTCTTGGACAATCTGTGAAGTATCTGCAATATCTGACAGAATTACAGGCAGAAAGCAGAGATGATAGAGTAGTTCACAGTCACACTCATACATACTGTATGTGTACATACAGTATACTTGCTATGTATGCATCTGCAAACACATGGAACACCTTATATTATTGCTGCTTTTATAAACATCATAATTTCAGTTCCGCCTAGATGTAAAGCCTTTTCTGAAATAGCGATCCAAGAACTACAATAAGGCAAATGGATGGCAGTGTGACAGAGATGCAAATCAAATAAAATCACAGTAGGCCCCCGATTAGACAAAAAGAGCTGCATGAATATTCCTATTCTTGTCGCAGTTTAATATTTCATCACTGTGTCATTGTCAAAAGCAGAACTAATTGCTGACATTAATTACTAATTTCACTGATGGCATTAACACTGATAAGTGTGATGATGATCGGATTAGTCAAGCTGTATTATGCTTAAAGACCCAGAGCCAGATTGTGAGTGTACCAAAATAGGGGACAGTGATAGGAAAGAGACTAAATTCCTTCTTTTCATTCACAACATCCCACTTCAGTTCAATTCAATCCAATACAAACTTTACATCTAAAGCTTCAAAACCATTCATTTATCTTTAGTTATAAAGGCTTTTGTAAATATTCTGAGGCACTGTATATGACAGTAAATTTACCCTAATAGAAAAATGGAGAAACTAAAAAAACTAGCATTAGGAATGATTTTACATGTCATTATGTATTACAGATTGACTGAGCTGGCCTGGTATTCAAACACTGACCTAGGACTTAGTTCTAGGAAGAAGGCAGCAGAACAAATTTCAAATTCACTATCTTCAATAACAACCTTCCCATTTCCTTGATGACTTGCCATACTCACATAGGTGCTTTAGCAGCTAAGACTGAAACTATGTGCATGACGAAATACAATCAGGTGTAAGTGAGGATTTTTTTTTTTCTGGTGATTTTGGTGACTGACCTAGACATTCAAAATGCGTCCACTCCACCAAATTGGAATATAACAAGTTGACAATTCCCATCTGATATGGGGCAAGTGAACTGACCATTTAACCCACTGAAAATCCACAGCTCTGCGTGTTGTCAAATTGTCATGCCATTGGACATAATTGATATACAATGCATACAATGCAAAACTTAAACATATGGCATGGTAGGATGCACAAAATAAACAAAACATATTCTCATACAGTCGCCCAGACCCGTGACTGGCAATAGTATCTAGAAAACACCTCCATGATACATTCTCCTCTCCGCTAAAATCCAACTAAATATATGGTCCGTAATGCACTGAGCGGGAACTAGCCACAGCCAAGATGACTTATATGTCAAGACCTCTGCAGGTTTTTTGTCTTACTGTTGCCAATCAATTAACTTGAGTGTTGGACCAAGAGAAAAATCTGGCCATGGCTTGCTTCACAATTTATGAGAACTCTGTTTGAATTGTGACAGCCGACATTTTAATATCAACATGGTCCGGTTCACTGAAGCTGTTTCTCATTTTAAATTAAACCACTTTGTCTCATTACAGCCTATCAAAAAATTTGATCAGATAAAAGGGCGGAAAATGGCTTTTTAGCTGAACAGTTCACTGCTTTCATTCTTATTTACACATGTCGCATGCGAATAAAGAGTAATATGTGACAAACAACATTATGCTATCAATGGAATGTCACTGCCATAAACAGCACAATATACTACTGAACTCAATGTTAACATTGTGTTAACCAGTATCCTAAAGCTATAAATCCCATAAAACGTATATTTCTGCCCTACCCAAACTGTCGTCATATCAACAGTTCACAGGAAGTAAACAATAAGGTCTTGTGAAGCAGTGCAATCCCAGTGAAATGGGCTATTGATCTCTCTCTAGCCGACTCTTTTCTTTGGGTGGTAAAAAAATTCCAGTTACAGGCAGTGATTAAATCAGAGTCTGGCACCAAAATAAATTGTACTTAACATATACGCTGGCTGAAATTAGCTGGCACAGCTCCTTATCCACCTACCTCAAAACAACTTCAGTGGCTCAGCGTTCATCCTTTTGAGCTGCCATTCCCAACCTTTTAAGCTGTGATCTCTTAATATAAAGCACTGTCTACTTTTCACTCCTCGCCTCAGAATACCAGATGATTTCTCCTCTTTTGAATGGTTTTCCAGAGGCCTCAAGAGGAAAACATATACAGTAAAAGTAAAAGGTAAGAAAAAAAAACAGAATTTTGTTTAGCAGTATTACTGTATTTAATGTATTACAACTAACAATGTTTTTTGTATGTGTAGCCTATATGACACTTATAGTAAGGTCTATGACAACGACGTATTTGATACACTCAGTACAGATGCTCATTACCTTATGGTGGCTAATATCAGCAAACAATGGATAATGAAGGCTATGTTAGCAAATTTTAGGTAATTATTTCTGTATGATGAGCATTACCTGCCTATGTAGATAAAGTTTTTTGGAGAATGGCTAAGTACTGGTGGTTTTTAAAGAGGTGGTGAGCCTCCCCAGGGGGGCTCCAAACAGTTTCAGTGGAGGCTCAGTGAATGGAAGTTAAAAACACACCTAAATGTTGCTGTTGCATTCACATGGATTCAGCAGACGTTAGATGGCAGACACTTTCTGGATCGCATGGGAAAAACAAACAAACTCTGTCCATCTGATGGAATGGCAAGACAGCAAAACAAAACACTAATGACGTTCTATTGCTATAGTGACATGAACATTAGAATAAAATATATTAAATAAAATTATTTTGTGTATATTATATTATGCCCTGTGATGAACTGGTGACTTGTCCAGGGTCGCCTGGACATACCGTGCCTGTCGCCCAAAGTCAGCTGGGATAGGCTCCAGCCCCACCGTGACCCTCATGAGGATAAACGGTTACAGATATTGGATGGATGGATGGATGGATGGATGGATATTGGTTTGTGTAATTAATAATTATCTTCTTGTTGTCTAGATTGCCCAATTTTTCTTTGTGTGAGGGAGTCACATAACATCCTGTTGTAAAGTACATCACAAAGGACAGCAAAAAGTTGAACTATTTTCACTTTGGACACAATGCTGTCTACTGTACATTTACTGTTGATTGTATTCTCACCAGCCTCACCTATCTTACTGACTGCCTAAATCCATGTAGCATTACAGACCTTTTTTATGTATTTGGTATAGTCTGAAGTTATGGCAAACAACAATATTAGGCTATCTTAACTCCATTGTTAAGTGTCTAAGGGATCAAATAATACAATCATAATCCCATAGGGATCTAAGAAAAACTAAGCAAGTAAGCGAAGTGGGACTGAAGGGGAAGACTTTTCCATGCTCTATCTGAAAGGAGGCCCACAGTGTCAGACGTGTCATGGTCAGTCATGACACGTCAAGTCAGTTTTTACCTCATTACACAAACATCAAGTTTTCTGGATGACTAATGCTGTTATTGGGGAATGCCATACAGAGGATGCCAATCATTTTGACTAGCGAAAGATTTCTCTCTCCAGTTCTGTGACTAGATGTGAATTGACTGACACGTTGTCGGTTCTGGCTCAAAAGCTGATTCAGATTTTTAGGGAATAATTCTATAACCCCAACATTAAAATTGGACTGCTCCGAGTGCTACAACTTTATTTTCCATGTTGTAATACATCACTTCTTCTAGTTGTACATCCTATTTTACCACAGATACAGTGCTCAGTGAAGGAGTATGTTATCACATTATACAACAGTATCAAACTTTACACCCCCTTAGGTGGATCAGCATGTAAAAATCCTACCCACATACTGATATAACTCTGTATATAAAGTAAGAATGAGAGATGCTTTCCACTAAAACCTCGCCCAAAGTGCAATGAGCAGAGATGTCCAATAAAACCTAGAACCAAGGGAGTAATGGACCAACCCCTTTGTAGCATGATGAGTCACTCTGTCGCAGAGACTATCCTAAATAGTGAACAGTACATTCACCCATACCCATGGAGGTGATTAGGAGCACTTTGTAACGATGCATTCAGCTCTGATTTATTGAAGCACAGCCTATTTTAGAGTTTGCCATATGTTTAACCTTGCAGTATAACCACAACCTCGAGGTATGTGACTCAGTCAATACTGCAGAGAAGGAAAAATAACTCGAGTTGGGTCAAGGAAATAGAAATATTAAAATGCTGCGTGTAATTAACAAAATAACCCAAAATAGAAATGAAAAAGAAAGATGTTCCTTTTCATATACTGTAGCGCTTACATGTTTCCCTTTTTTCTATTTGTCCTATAATTGAATCTTTATGTACTGCCGATGGTCAGAAAGGTCTTGGAGTGAATCATCTGAATCATGACTGCTGTGGTGCTGTGAGGTAAAACCATGTTGATGGCTTGTAATAAACATGCCACACTCTCTAAAAGCTGAAAAGTCTGATGGCTGCCAGGAAGCTTTGAAGTTAGATCTCACCTCCTAACCTACCACCATTTTACGTCTCTTCTTGTTTTGTTTTGTTCTTATTAGCGAGCTGGCAAAGACTTCAGGCACATCACCCGGAACTCTACTGTATGAAAGAAATGGGAATGAAAGGAATAGATCAAAACCTCCGCTGTGTGTGCGTGTGCATTTGTGAGTGTGAAAGTATCCAGTCTGTTCATTTATCTTAGTCGTACGGCAGCAAACAGGATGCCCAGGATGCCTGATTAATTAGCAAGAATGTGCAATATTTTGAAATTGCATCTGCGGAGTCAGTTTACAGCTTGTGAAGCTTGTGACCTAAAAAGGCAGGAAAAGTTTTTGGGTCAGGGGTTTTTTCAACGATGGTCTCTCTCTCTGTCTCTCTCTCTCTCTCTCTCTCTCTCTCTCTCTCTCACACACACACACACACACACACACACACTCACACACACGCACATGTGCAGAGGCACATCTTGGACTGGCAGGTAATGCAGGAGGCCCAGTTTTAGATGGCATCAAATATTCATGTGCGCCTATGAAGTGCTAGCCAGGTTTCCTGGCCCGCAGGTATGCTGCTGCCTGTGCTCCTTTATCACTGTCTGGCTGCATAGACCCTGAGGTGTTAGATTCTTTATAGTGGTATGATTTGAAAGTATGGGGAAGAGCCAACAGAGAGCGGGGCTCCCCTGAACCGGCCTTCTGATGGCAATGTAATATCACATATCAAGATGCTGTGTCAAGCCTAATGCCTCCCACCAGCCGATCAGCTGTTGTGGGACAATGTTTCTGGGTGGTGAACACCTCCTGAGAGGTTGTCACATTTTACTGTAAGTGCTTCAATATTTATGGGATGTTTGTTCAGCTCAGACCGGACAAGAGGAGAGTTAATGGCAGTGTAACATTACTGGACAGGAGTGCTGAACTTGTGCACAAGGCCTCCTGTGAAGTCCTGAGTGCTGTTCCAGAAACCTCTGGATCTGATACTCTAAAGTGAAGCCAAGAGGGGGGGTGAGAGAGAGAGAGAGAGGGAGAGAGAGGGAGGGAGAGAGAGAGAAAGAGAGAGACCCACTCTGACTCCACACACACTCGGCGACGTTCATATCTCTCTCGACTTTGCTATCTCCCATCACTTTCACCCTCAGTTCCTTCTTTTTTTTTTCCCCTCCCGAAACTCCAACCCAGTTTCCTAATTGATGGAGTGCAGGAAGAAGACTTAGAGGAGCAGCTGTCAGCAACAGAGTTGCAATAAAGAAAATCGCCCGAGGGGACTGAAACAGACGGAGGCCAGCGGAGACAAGCGGAAGGCGAGAGGGGAAAAAAAAGAGAGAGAGAGAGAGAGAGAGAAGGCTGCCTTCAGGTGCCCGAGTCGCGATGGAGGCGCACGGTGATGCGTGAATCGGGAGCACCGCGTCTGGAAGCGCTCGCTTTGTTCAGGTGGATTACAAAGTGAGCAACCCTCAGAACTGACCGGGGCCGCTTTTGTTTCGTTTTCACTTGACGGATTATCTCAAGAATCATGAACGTGTCGCCCCCAGACCGGAGGAAAAACATGCGAGAACTGGCTTTGGAGATTGGCATCCGAGTTCTGCTTTTCGGAGTTTTTGTGTAAGTAAAGCGTCAACCCGCCGAGTTTTCTGTTCTCGCCTGGCATTATCCGTGCGCTGGCATTCAGTTTCATGACGGACGTTATCCATGTGCCTTTACATGCTTTACACACTGAACTGCTGTAATCAGGTTCATTTGCCGCGGTGTGGTGCTGGATGGACAGACCTGTCCCTGTGTGGAGATCACAGATCATTGTTAAGCAGCAGACACACTCTGCGTTAACAGGTTGCATTAAAACAAGTTCGTGAATCAGATTCAGTCATGAATCAGTGTCACTGTTGTTTGATGACACTTGTGGAAAAAATAGTGGTGTCTCTGTCTCTGTCTGTCTGTCTGTCTGTCTGTCTGTCTTCAGTTGTTAGAGGGAGGCAGAGGTAGCTTCTTTGACCACTTCACTACACAAGAAATAGACTCATAGAAGGAAAGCCCGGCACAGTGGGATAGTTACATCTCTGACACTTTGCAAGAAGGTTATGTGTCAGAACAAACATAAATATGTTTTATTTATTGCTTATCTAGCCTGTAGGTGTTATGCCTGGTTTGCGTCATTATTGTGTCATTTATTGATTTTCTGCAAGCTGTGATATGAAGAAAAGCCCCAGGTGATGGTATCTGAAATGACTCTGCTGCAGTATTCATTCTAGCTCTTGAAAAAAAGGAGAAAAAAGTCAAAAAATTAGCTGCTCTGTACATTATCATCAATATCTGTATTTGGGCTTAAGTGGTCTGCATGTGTGCTGTCACCCTAAACGCATTATACAGTCTCGTGCTGCTCTGTTCAGTGTTTGATATGGGAAATCTCAGCTGAAGGGATCAGCCCAAAGAATGAAACAGAGGAGGTGTTAGACTATTACACTGAAACCTCCTGATTTCCTTTGTGAGTGTGTGTGCGTGTGTGGGATTCATATTTGCGGCCGATTTATTATTTATGTTATGTGCTTGTGGCTACATGAAAAAACTGTTTCACACAATATCATCATCGTCGTCATCGTCACCATCATCATCACTGACTAACTACTGTTTTCCACCACAAATGCCCTAGTCACAAAGTCCTTGATCACTGTAATGAACTGAGTTTTGCTCCCCACATTCCCTCTTCACTGCACAGAAAACGAATAAACTTTGTACTTGTGTAACACATTAAAATAATTTGGTTACACGGCCACGTTTGCCTGTCCTGTGTGACCGTGCCCCAGCACAAACATGTAACACACGTCACCTTCATACTTGCATACCTGTATATTGTCAGGGTTCTGATAGTTTGGCATGTCCATATGAACAGTTATGATTGGGTCGTGATCAATGTTGGTGTAACAAGGAGCCATGCAAGTCTAATTCCATTATTTAGTTTTTGTACTTTTGTTTGTTTTTAAAGATAACAAACATAAAAAGTGCACTATTGTGCTCTGTTCCTAAGATTGAGAGCCAGAACAGGTTTAAATCATATATATCATGGCATTTGGAGCAGAAGTAATTGTTGTACTGAACTAGCTTTTTCCTGGCAGATCAGAGAGAGTTGCCCTCTGGCCCTGCAGAGCAGTAGTTCCTTGTTCTTGGTTCACCTCAGAACCTGAGTTGAAGGCAGGATAATTGGGGTCAACTAGAATCTGTTGTTTTCCTCACTGGAGGCGTAAGGGACAATTTTTAGCCACCGCCCTTTGTGTCTCAGTGTAGGTGTAGTTTTATTTTGGAAAGAAAATGGCAGCTGTATCCGAGAGTATGTTTACCAATAAGATTCAGCAGTATTTCATTGCTTCATTGTTTAGTTCAAATCTTTCATTTTTCTGCTTTCTACCTCTGCAGCTCAGTATAATATTTGTGTCACTGGAAGAAAAAAAAGAAGAAGAACAATGGATTTTCTCATTTGCTGTACACATTCCTTCATAATAGTGAACATTTATCAAGGGATGCTGAAAAATGAATGATTTAATCCTTTAGTTTTGGCTCATAAGTAGATATGAATGCATCAGAGAGACATCTGATCTCTGATGTCTGATCTCAGAGATCACACATGCACAGTTTTGTTATTCTTTTTGTCTTTGATTAAACAATGCTTACTGTAACAACAGTGTTACTTTTTCTACTGTATGTGCTGGGCACCCACACAAACTGTTTTAGTTTTTCTTCACCACGCAGTAAAGCACATCTCTGTACTCTCTGAGGACTGTTTCTGTCTTGGGGATGATTTTAAACCTAAGAGCCCTGAATGCCCCTCTATTACTCACATCCACATTTTGTCAAAGATGACCTGCTTGTTGAGGGAATATTATTTTTTATTTGCCCTTGCTTGCCAAGCTACCTATCTGTTCCAGGCCTCGGGAGGTGCACTGACCTTATAGTGACGGGCCAAGTGTGTAACGTTTGGGCAACCCAGTGCTATCGAACTGCTAATGCCATGCAGTCATCATAGCTTGGTGGGCGCCCCAGGAGTCACACATCTCCCGGGTGTAAAGCAAAAAAAGTTCAATCTAAATGGAAATGGATCTTTGGCATTTAACAGAATGGAAAAAAAAACAAAAGCTGGAAACTGAAAAAGATAAAGTTCTTTTTTTTTTCTGCTGCTAGCCACTCAACATAGAAAGAGGATAATGAGATTGGTGTTATTCCGCTTTCCTTGTAATCTGGAGCAAAACAAGCAAGAGCTTAGACAAATACCAAGAAGTAATTTCTTCCTTGAGTGGTTGGCGATAGAGCTCATATCGTCAATCAATCAACACAAGCTCAAGCTCAGAGTTGAAGTTTCTTTCTGTTTGTTCCTCAGCTCACAGTCGGACACTTGAAGAAGCAGATACATTTTCGGAAATATCAGAAGAGAACAGGAAGTGAAGCAAGAAGGACACAGAGACTAAAAAAAGAAAGAGACAGAGGTGGAAGATAAGATGGAGGACATGGAGTTAGGAAGATCTAGACTGAAGACCTGAGGCACCTCAAATAGAGAGGCAACAAAATCACTCTGAACTGCCATCAATGCAATCTAAAAGCTTTGTGATTGAGCGATTGGCCAGATAAGAGGGCAGTTTTATGGGCTAATGTACACAACAAAGCATAATAGATTTGTTTGTGCCCCAGGGAACAATTTGGGTTTAGGCTGAATTGGCTCCTTTATTGCAGAGAATTACTGTAGTTGACGGAGGAGTAATTTTGTTTATTACATGTATTTGCATGCCAGAATATCCAGTATGAGATGAGCTCAACACCCTCTGACGATGATGATCTTGGAATTTTAAGGATTATAATATAGTTGTTGTGAAATGAGGCTAACAGCTGGTGCTCTGAAACAACATCAGTCATCTCTCAAAACAGTGTTCGGCACTGCATATCATCCTCTTCTCTCAGAGGAAGGCTTAGGCGCAGCCTTTGGATACAGCCCAGAGCCTTGGCAAGTCTCAGAAAGCCGTGTAAGATCAGGAAGAGTAGAATGTCAGGCCTTAGACTGTTTAAGAATAAGCGGATTGTTTAGCCTGCATGTTAAGGATGGGAGCTCTTACACTCCGGTGCTCTGGTTTTCAGTAGGAAATCTCTTTGTAAAGGATTTGCTGCAGTATCATCAGATCACATCAACTCTGTGTAGTTAATGTACACAACAAATATTTTTGGTATAAATATTTATCTTATGGTTATTGGATTAATGGTGAAAAAAAAACCTTAATCCTTAAACCTCAATCTTAATCCTTAAGATTGGTTGATTTGGTTACCATGGTAGTTTAACAGTGCAACAAACACTGTGCTGCAACTTTGTCAGCAAAACAGCAGAAGAGCAACAAGTCTATCTGTTTACAGTGCAGCCAAACCAACTCATAATTCATAACTCATAAATAAAAAAAAAAAGTGATCTGATTTCTGCTGCACTTGGTACAAGTAGTTTTCCCACAACAGGGCCTAAAGAAACTACAATATAACGAGAAGAAATTATGGAAAAAAAAGGCAGGTCATAAATGGAATCAAAAAGCTTTGCTGAAAATCTTAAAGGTGCAGTGTGTAAGACTTAGCCTCTATTTACTGAAAATGACATAAATGGAATATAAAATGTATTTTTTTCATATAATCATCTGAAAATAAGAATCAATATGTTTTTATGACCTTAGATTAACCTTTATCTATAGACTTCAGGTCCTCTTCTGCAGAGTCTGCCATGTTTCTGCAGTAGCCCAAAATGGACAAACCAAACAGCCTACTGATTTTAGACATGGCCTTTGGTCTTTTTCACATGTTTCACGCCCACTGTAGTTTCTCCCATGTGTTAGGAAGGAGAGTTTGAATCTGCAACTTCACTGCTAAGTGGCACTACATTTTACAAACTGGCCTTTTAAAGGCTTTTGGTAATATACTGACACTAAAATATGAATTATAAAAAAATATAAAAATGATATTTTTTTCATCTAGGATGTAGATTTTCTGTTAGAAAATGTTCAGCCAAAGGCCACAGGTATGAGTGCCACATTAAAGTTCTATTAAATGGTGTTTAATATGAAAATTAATATTAAACTGAACCGGCACTTGACTCTACAGCTCTGAAACTTTCAGCTCTTTGTTTTATTTCACTTGTGTGTATGTTCCAGTCCAAACGACTCTTCCCATGGGCAACATCTCCAAGCAAACAAGCTCACTCAAGCTGATTTTACAATACATGGGCATAGGGTAATGGCAGAGAGCTGAAGTAAAAGAGTTGCTGATGAAGAAAGTCCAACATCTAGCATTCAGAACCAGGCATTTCCCCCTGGACCTGGCTGATTTAAAAGCTATGTGAACACTGGAATTATATTGATCAAGTGGTGAGAAAAAAGGAGTCCAATGAGATAGCTGTGTTGCTTTGTGTCTTACATATACTGTATTGAGGCAGTTGTTGGCCCATATGCAATACATATCCTTCTTACTTATTGTTTGTTTCAGGTTTCTCTGCTCGATTGTGGCCAGAAATAACTTTTTAAGAACATGACACATCTCTAGCCAGAGCAATCTGCTGTTACTATTACTTTTCACCGCCTACATGATTATTACAGTGTACTGTCTTGCTGTGTTTCTTAATTTTGGCAGCCAACATGTGAGGCACTGAATCGCAAGTCATTCAATCTGTAACCCTCATTATCTTGGACAAGAAGGAAAAATTGAAATTGCGGGCTTGACAGCTGACACACCTTCACTTCACACTCGATGTTGTTGACAGAAATTGACCAGAAACATGAGGGAAATGACTGAAAAGACCTCTAGGCTCTAGCAGTATTCATTTATCGATCTTTGTCTGAAATAGCACAGGCGGAACAGGCCATTGTTATACTTGATTATGTAAAATCAACCTGATTAATTACTTAGTTCTTACAGGGGTAACTTTTGAAAAGTGTCAGCCTATTCAGGGACATCCAATTAAACTAAACAAAAGAAAGATAATTCGACAAGTCCAAGTGAACGCACGACTGAAAATACAAAGATGGTACACAATGCCAGAAGTATGACATTTTCAAAAGTAATTGTGTGTTGCATGAAAGTTTGATTAGTGACCATGGTGAATTCTGAATCTGAGAAGTCTGTGGAAAAAAGATAGACTAAGAAAAATGGACAAACAGAAAGGCTCTTTGGCAGACGGACAAAGATTTAAGTGAAGAAAGGATGGATTGAAAATGGACAGGGTTGTGTTTAGCGCTAGAATTGAGAAGGGGAGACAAAAATGGGAGAATAGCGTGGATCAGCAAAATCCACAGGTCCTGCGGCACAAATAACTGTGAGTCAAATGAGAGCAGAAGCAGCTGACTATCACACTAAGACCAGGAATTCCCTGACAGCTCAGTCTGTCACCGCTCTAAGCTACTCTGGCATGTCATTCCCCACAATCATTTGATCAGCTCATTATATTCGCTGTCCCTGCTGTCATCTATCCAACCCCATCTCTTTATCCCTTCGTGGGCATCAGGTCCCTCAGTTACTCTCCATGTGTCCTTTTCACCATTTTTTCTTCCAAGAATATGTACGTTTTTGCAGAGACAGCCCTCTGGGTCAACTTATCCATTAGATGAAAACATTCACTGTAGGCACAAAAATGATATGATAGGAGAAGCAAAGAAATGAAATGAAATTAACTATAAGGTGGATTGCCCTGACATTTATTGAAGCATTTATGTCCCTGTGGTGAGCTCATATTTTTTTTAATATATTATCACATATAGCAACATCAATAGGTATAAAACTATTTCATTCATAATACCTGTAAAACTAGTGACATTCTCCTAAGCCTCTGCTGTAGCAAATGTTACCATGTTAATATGGTAAACTAAGAAGGTAACAATGGTACACCAACACCCCTACTAAAGGTAGGTTGCTCCAGCTGGTCTTTACTAAGCCTCTTTGTCAAGGCCAGTCTTTAGAAAGAACTTGGTTGCACCTCGGTTGCACCAACCAAACTTAAGTCGAGTCTTAACGACGCTGGACTTACCGATGCACGTCAGTGTGAATGCCTATGCAACTGTGACTATTGCCTAGCAGCGTGCATTGCTAAGATACATTATTAACGATCTCCCGCTGTCTTGCTAATTTGTGGCTAATCATTTCTCTTTTGTAGCAACAGCATGGAAGGCAAACCCATTTCACCAACACTGAGATAAAAAAAAAATGAATAGAGCTGTGCAGTCCAACATAATACCAAACATGAAGAGTTGACTTAACGGATGCCATAAATGATTGTTCCGTCTTGGGCATCCTTCGTTCAGAAAACATAGAGTGACATATTATTGATGTGTTTGAAACGGAGGAGACAATCTCCAGCAGATGCTGCTTGAGCGGAGTGGAGGCTGAAAACAAAAGAATTGCAGAAAGAGCAGGAAATGCCAGAGCTGGAAAAACAGAAATTAGCAGTAGAAATCCAACTAAAGATGCTTTCTTCTCATATTTTTGAAGAGGAATTTAATTAAATCAGCATGACTTCATTTATATACCATGTAGAGACAAGCTGAGAAAAACAATTTAAATTGCATATGTGGGTTGATGACACAGTATCTCATCTGAAGATGTTTTAATTTTTAACAGTTTACAATATAAATTTATCAGTGGAAAAGGCACAAAAACAAGTTGATATAATCACTTTGCATATATTGACATGTACTTTTCTATGATAATATTATGAAGTGCAATAATACAAGCAATAATAATCAACCACAAATGCAAACAAAAAATATTTACAAACAGACTCTGTAAGCAGACTCTTTCAGTGTGCAGCTGCATCTCCCAGTGAAACCTAGAAAATATAACTAACGATGACACTGTCAGGCCCAGATTTATCACTAAGTGGAAAGTTTGTTTATTTATTTAGTCTATTTTTCATATTTGGAATATATGGAATTATAATGAAATAATGATTTAAAAGAAAAAAGTGAATGGCCAACTTTGCTCTGTGTAGTGATCTGCTCTGATCAGCACCACGGATAGTGTCATTTTCTGTCTACCTCTCCCTCCTTCAGTCAGTGACGCTCTCCAAGGTGCTGATGCATTCATGGCAGAGCTAGCAAATGTGCCAGTTTTAATCCTTTCATTTAAAAAAACAAACTCCAAAACCTTTATAGAATAGAGTAGAATAAAATGATAGAATGACTTTTTTCAGCCTTATCCTGCATATTTAAAGTTAGATATGTATCTCCATTTCTTCAGTTATTCAGCATAAATTTGGAGACAATTTTAGGCATTAAATGAATAATTCAGAATAAAGACAGGAAAAAAGACAATTATGGAAGTTAAGTGGTGGCAATACAGTTTTTGGCATAGGAAATATTTTGTAAGGTATATATATTATATTACTTGCCCGTGCTTGAAGACTCATTGCTCAACAACTGACCAAGTGGTGGGTCAAGGATGCTGTTCTTGCTCAGAACGGAGTGATATCTGTGCCATTAACCAGCATTTCCATGGTTAGCCAATGTTGTCAAGGAGCAGCCCGTTTTTCTTCCAGCATCAAATCCTTAATAACACACTCCCAGAGAATGTGTGGGTTGTGGGTAGATTGGTAGATCCTGGCTTTATAAAGATGTTTTGATTGGCATGGGAAGCAATCTGAACATTGAACCATTGAATGGTATCCCTTGCAGTTGGCATGAAGATACTCATGTTCGGATGGCAGCTAGATCCAGAAATGAGTCCGATCAATGTACGTTACCATAGAAATGGCCTTTGATTTTACACCTACTTCTGACTTCACACCTGCTCCTGGCTAGATGTGAGATTTATGAAGGAGTCTTAGCGAGAAGAAGGCTTAAGCCTTGAATATACAACTGGTTTAACTATTAGCTTGAACTTATTTTAAGATTAGACGTAAGCCCTGTTGGTGTAAACGGTCCCTGGTATGTTAGCATTGTCACCGACACAGGCACAGCATTCAGTACAAGGCAGTACAATCCATAAACTCTCTACCTCACGGTGGTAGAGCTGGTGTAGTAGACTGCATTAGTGTTACTTCATGCACTGGATAAATAAAAAAAAAAAAAAAACAGGAGATGATTTTTTTTTTTGCTCGACAGATTCAGGTTAAAGAAATGAAATGAAGGCAGACATCTTTGCACAATTCTTCCATTAATACATTAGATCATATCTGAAGAAGATTTAAGTGTTGTCTTCTCTGTTAATTGCAGTTAATTACTGATTCTTATTTTGTAGAGTTGCACTCTTCAACCCAAATCTGACTTATTTCCCAGCCCACCCACCCCCATAGCTCTCATTATTAAGTCAAATTAAGAAAATTAAATAGACACCACAATGTTTACAGGCTGCATTTAATCAAACATCCAGTCATTAAGACTGGAGTCACAGTAAGGGTTGTGCTTATGCTGGTGGGTATTTCCTAAATGGCATTTTCAGCTGGAAATGCAACTGCTATTATTATACAAAGATGATATTTAGCAAGAAGTTCCTCCTACAATGGGGAGTTCTGTTTAAAGGTTATTCAGTGTTTGGACAATAGTTATGAGTCATTTTCTTCATTGTGATCACATCGTATCTATCAGTCCCATTTCTTTTACCCCTAAATGAAAAAGTTCTGATGTTGAAAATGGAAATCATGTCAAAAATGTCAATCAATCAATCAAGACTTGATTACTTTCATTGTCTGTATTTGTTGCTTTAGACAATCATGAAATTATATAGTCCGGTGATAAGTTGAAATGTTCAGTGCTGGGATTTTTAATTTTAACAAAACTGTAAGGAGATCTATAGTCAAAAAAGAGATATATATATTATATGATATTAGATGTGTTATGTGCTGTAGTCATTCCATTTGTCTAAAATGTACTGTAAAATCTTTCCCCATTAGTTGAGAAGATGATGAAATATTTGAACCCTGACTGGTACTCAGTAGGTGGAGGTTGAGCTCAGGAGAAATGCTGTAGACCTCAGAGGTGTGGACGCAGTGTGAAAGTGACAGATTCTGTGGGAACATCGCTTGCACTTCCTCCCATCGTGATATTTCTATTCTTACACTTTCCCTGTTTCTCTCACCTTCTCTCTCTGTCACTTCCTTCCTTCATTTCCCCTTTCTCAGGTATTTTCTTAGATCTCCTCCATTGCTGTCATTTCCAGCTTCATAATCTTATCTGTGCAAAGACAGATGAGGGGTGGAGGAGATGAAAGAGTCTTCCTCCAGCACACACATGCTCACACATGCAGCAGTCTCCTGGCCCAAATCTCAAAATATATAACAAGCAAGCCCCTCTCCTTCTGGAGAAGCTTTCATCACGTCTGTGTATGTGTGTGTGTGTGTGTGTGTGTGTGTGTGTGTGTGTGTGTGTCCCTCTCAGGCCCCTGGGTTTTGCTGTCAGACCAGAGTCTTTCCTTGATGACTCCTCCGTTGTTTCCTTTTAGACAATGCGCTGCAGAGTGATAGTTCACTTTTTGCCACAGCATGGTGAATCACATAAAGTATATATGGCATAGTTGAAGGGAGGAAACAGGTAGAGACACGTCTCTGACATCTTTTATAACTTTGGGGTAAACTAACATGGTGTTAGTGAAACCAAAAAATATTGTCAAGGTAAACTAAACTTTTTGGGAACAACATTATATGTATCGGCTTAGCAAGTTTGCTAAAGCTGGGAACAGACTGTTGAAAAAAAATTCATTCAAAAGAGACTCTCCACATGCAAGAAATAATATTTCTACCAACATATGGAAATTTAATTAAATGCTTAAATATAGACAAGACATTTTTAGTCTTGACAGCAGGAAGAAGCACACTGCATAAGACACCACAATAAATGACAAAATCAAAATAATAGTCTCTTACCCAAGGCACAGACTATTTTTCCAACTGGCTCACTGTTATCAGTCAGTCTCTAATTATTGTTTCACCTACTTACACCTACAGTGTCAACACTCTCATTATCATAATGAGACTGATGGGTTCACGTTGACAGTTGGAATCATTAAATGCCACGCACCGATTTTATCTTCCAACTGTCCACGACTGTATTGTACTTAGCATGACTGCACTCTTTATTCTGAAAATGAAACATGGTTTAAAACCCAGACACACTTTGTTGTCGCACTCTCCAGGTGTTTTCATTTAAAATACATTTGGCTGATTAAACCACAGTCTCAGGACTGTGTGATTAAAGACTGTTTGATTAAATTGTCCTTGATTTTGGTTACTTTCATGTAAGCTTGGAGAAAACTTGCTTGGTGAGCTCGAGGAATTTAAATTCATATCCATCATTACATGTGTACTGTACTTGTACATGTGTACAACATGTCAGAGCTAACCAATTGTGTTGTAGTGCTGTAGTCCAGTGTTTAGTTTGTCCATTGTGGGCTTCTGTGGTAACGTGGCAGTGTAACATGGCAGACTCCATAAAAGAGGACCTGCTGCATCTGTATATATAAAAAGGCTCATTCTGGGGTGTCGATTAGCTCAGTTGGTAGAGCGTCATCCCATGTACAGAGGCTCAGTCCTTGCCGTAACAGCCCAGGGTTCGAATTCTGTCTGCCGTATTCTGTAAATAGAGCCCCCTAAATTACACACTGGACCTTTAATGGTTTCACTTTACTGTAAGGCAGCTGTTGAGACCAGGTAGGACACCGGTTGAAAGCCCTGTACGCCCAAGTGAATCCACACAGGTGATTTCATTTATTTCGGCTGATTAGCACTCTTCAAGACTGTGTGGGCTTGACTGATATCTCCCTCAAATCCTTTGTTACCTTTATCATGGAGTTTGGTGACCTTGCGTAATTCCAGCATGGCTTCAGCCACATTCAACCTGAGCAGACGCCTAGTCTCAAGAAAATTACTGAAACCCTGTGGGAGTGTGCACAACTTTATGCTGTACCGTGTAAGCTATAATATACTGTATTTAACAGAAATTTATCCTCACACCCTTCTGTTAGTCACATGTGCGGTACACTCAAAAAACTATTATGGCCACTTATGCAATTCAGTTACATAGAAAACTTCCATCCATTTGAATTACATAGTTTTAATATAAATTAACTAACAAACTTAATGTGAAGCAAGTAATAAGATTTATGTAAAAGTACTAATAAACTCAAAATGACTGCATTCATTTTCACTGTTGGGTTTGGACAAACAGATTGGCTTTATTAATACTGAATGCATAAATCTGGCTACTACTACACCACTGTGTCATGGAAACACATTGAGTTTATGAGTACCATTACATAAATCTTATTACTTGCTTCACATTACATTTATTAGTTAATGTATATAAAATCTATGGAATTCAAATGGATGGAAAGTCCTGCATTTTGGCCCCATTTTAAAATTTTTTTTTTTGAGTGTGGGTTTTATGCTCTTCACAGGTAGTCTTTGTTTGCATATGTGGATTGTGGAAACTAAGAAAATAAGTAATTTAATTTTCCTCCAGATGAAACAAAGAAATCCCTTAAGGCATCTGAGACAACATCAGCTCCTGAAGAAAATGAGAAAAAAAAAAATAGAGATGACGAAGAGT
This sequence comes from Protonibea diacanthus, assembly GCA_028641955.1. Classification (NCBI taxonomy): domain Eukaryota; kingdom Metazoa; phylum Chordata; class Actinopteri; family Sciaenidae; genus Protonibea; species Protonibea diacanthus. Next base: position 17,725,969 of record CM053989.1, read on the forward strand.
CATTTTCTGGAAAGAAAATTCAAATGACAGAGGAGATTGTTAGGCAGTAAACAAAACAACAAGCAGGAAGGTAAATAAAATAAATTCAAGTTGTAGCCATGAAACTCAAATACCCTGAGGCAAGGAGAATGAGTGTCACAGTGAGAGAACATTCAGTATATACTCTTTACAGATCAGCAGACATTTGGTAACCAATTATAGCTCCATGAAAGTGTAGCATCACTGTGTGTGTTGGTGTATTTGTTTCAGAAAAGGCAAGAGTGTGTGCATTGAAACCTCTGTTTGTCTGCCAGCATACATGGTTAAGTGTGCATATGTCTGTGGGCATATAGTGCACTATGGCTTCTGATGCTGCTAATGACCAGCTTTAACACTGTGTGGGAATCGTTGAGGCGTGTGTACGCTCACCCTTCCTTTAAATGAACAAAGAGTGCAGAGATGGAATATCTCTCCTGTTGCTGTTGACTTTGACATTTTCCAGGATGAACCGTGGGCATGACAAAATGATAAATGTCAGCCCTGTGTCCCAGTCCCATATCTGCGTCCAACATCGCAGCCAGTGTGAGTGATCAGGGTGTCTCTGTCTAATTCCTTCCACCTCCCTCCATTCCCTCCCTTCTCTCCAAGCATGGTTACCCCTCACTTCTAACCTAATAAACTCTGCACGCAAGAAAAATCACACACCCACACAACTGTCTTTATATACCTTCTGCTGAGATTTTTAAACATTAGGTACTTGCTTTGTGCTGAAACGGATTCCTTAACCTTCAAGGTGACTACAGATGTAAGTTATTCTGCCTGCAGTAGTAGTTTAAATTCATAACAAGTCATTAATTACCTATCGGGGGAAAAAATAAGCAATGCAAATGCAAAGGGTTATTATGTCTTGTCAGTAGTGGGTGAATAACATACTGAACATTTTTACTCAAGTAAAAGTATAATTACACATAAAAATGCTCCAGAATAAAAACTTCTATTTGACAAACCTACTCAAGTAAAAGCATAAAAGTACTGAGATCTTCAGAAGTCATCTTATGTCCAAGTAATCTCAAGACTTTAGGATATAACCCAGAAGAAAAAAAATGTACATTTTAAATCTAAAAGTGCATGAATCGGGTGCATATTGTGAGCAAAAATTAAGAGGCTGGTGAAGAATTTTGTAACTTGTTAATTAATTACTCATTACATAGTGCTACTAGAATTGAAAAATTGATGTGATTACTAGTTTCTCAACCAGTGTTTTGAGGTTTTGCACGGAAGATGTTTTCAGAATCAGAATCAGAAATACTTTAATATGTGTATACAAAAACCTTCTAGTCACAATAGATACAAAAGCACAGGTGTAGATAATTAAATTCATGAATTACTGAATCCCATTTAACTGTTTCCATTTCAGGGTCCTGGCATTGTCATGTAGACCTGACACTGAACCATCGTAATGTTATTCCATAATAAACATCTGTGCTTTTCCTACCATGAGACGTTTGCAGGGAAAAAGGGTTTACAAGAGAACACTCATGTGTAGGACAGCGAATTGTTGAGTTAGATGTTTCATTATTACATTTTACGAGGTAATCCTAATGCTGATTATTAGCCTAACAACACCTCTAAATCCTAACTAGAGATGCTTGTAGAAACTTGTTTTTCTGACTGTATGTGTGTGTGGTTTTAGAGAGTTGTGTGCCTTATTGACAATGCAACAGCAATGACCCCTCAGAGGTAGTGGGATCTGACATTATTAACAGCAAGTCAGCCATTTTTGAAGGATACCAATCTGACCTGTATGCCATCACCTATCCAGCAAAGCATTCTTAACCTGTTAAACTTTGTGTAACTCGGTTAAACTTTCAAGATGGTCAGTTTTATAGTGGGCTGTAATAGCCAATCTCACAGCCAAATGAAATCATGGGATTACTCCCTTAATTTTTTTCCCACCATAAAAACTAATCGAGTGAGACCAGGTAGGCAACATCACTAACTGATGCTGACTGGCTTGGGTGGCAGCAGCAAGAAGTAACATCACTTTTCGCAACATCCCTCTTTTCCATTCTGGTGGTGAGTTATCATTTTGTTAGTTAACTGGACTCTGCATGCGAACATCGGCTTGTCAGCTTAGTAACGCAAACATTAGCTAGCTAATGTCAACAAATCAAATGTTATCTATGGTGACACCTAGCTCACAAGCTCCTGATTTGGGGAATATTGTTTGCATTTGTTGCTAATGTAAGCATAGTTTTACTGAGCAAGTCACTTCACACAACTTTAAGGTGGGTTGCGGTTAGGGTCTGTACAATCAAGTCAAAGACGAGATTAAAAGTAAGTTGCTTTGTGAGTTGATATAAATGTAACTGAACGTGTTAAATGGGCATATGGTATCATCATCTTATCTCATCTTATCGATCGCAGGCCCCTGAATTGAATTAAAATAGTATTGTGGCAGACTTTGTGATATCGGTAAATATTGTACTGTTGTGCAAAGAATCAATGTAATATTGTATTGTGTGAACTTGCGTGACCTCTAGTAAACAGAGAACAGAAAAGAAACCACCTGCAGTTGAGGATAACGGAGCCCGCAAAAAGTGAGAGTCTACATGAACAGAAGGCTGATGAGGATGACACAGCATCAGGGAATCCACAGGATGAATGTGATTTTTGTGAGCTTAGGCAGGAAGAGACAACCACCTGCTGAACATGAAGCTGAAGTCGGAGCTGAAAGAGGATGATAATGCAAATAGCAAACATTCCACAGGACCTGTTTTACCATACTCATACTCATGAGTGTGCTGAAAATGCTGCTGTTTCCTAAAGCAAGATGAATCATGTCACCATTTCAGATGCTGTTCCTAACCACCATGTGTCGGGAGCTGAATCCCCTTGTCCAACACTTGACTTGAGAGAACCATCTCCACCACATTCCCTGATGCATAAATATTTTGTATTCCATGTTAGCCCTTTAGTGTATTGGCCAGAGAGAGTACTTGCAGGGTACTATGCCACATCAATTTGTGGAGGTGTTTAATAATCATGCCACAGTAATTAGAGACTGCTTTGTGATATCACTGAAAAGCCATCTAATCTAAAAACAAAAGCCCATTCTCACAGTACAAACAACATCACACAAAGAGCGATCTAATTGGCATTACACCACAGGGTGGGGTGGGGAGGTCGTACAATTAAAAAACATTATCGCTGCATTAATATTTCAGAATTATTTTTCCCAGAGCATAGAGTGTAAGAGTGTAACTAGCTCCCTAAGGCCAAAGGGTCTCATCAAGATTTATTTAGGACTGCTTTTGCAATAACTTTTGCATTACCCCGCATTACTGTTCTTCTTCTGAGCCTTATGCCAATTTGTACTCATTTGTACTCACATTGAACTAGACATTGAGTGTGCTGATATAGTACTACTACTTAATTGGTATGTAATTATTGGAAGTAAACTAAAATGATTTTTTAGGCCAAGAGGGCTCTCCAGAAGAAAACAGTACAGTAATCTGCAGGATGCTGTCATTGTCATTCGCAAAGAGTTACTGTACTCAGGACAACTGCAAAAATACAGATGAGATCTATGTATTCTAGAAAATAGAGCGTAAGAAAAACTAAGAAATTAGCACGTCAGCTTGATTTTAAATTCATGCTGTGTGTATATTTATATATATTTAAGATATAAGATATAATTTTTGATATAATTCTCAATTAGCAAATAATAGTTTTCAGACACATTCCTCTTTTTATTCCTATTTTTACACATCAGATTAATTGTGGTTTAGAGAAGATACACTTTATCTATCAAGAATAAATCACATTTTCACAATCATTTCATGAGCAGAGGTAAATATGGAAAATAAAATATGTTATTCCAACTTCAAGGCAAAAGTGTACATTTATCTCTTCTTGCTTATTTAATAACAGTTACCTTTATTGATACTTAGACTGTGTGAACATCTTGGTCAAGAGCTTCCCTTTATATGGTCATTTGTCTTTTGCATGTATTTTACACATTTCTGATAGATGACGAGTGACAGTGACAACTGAAGACAGCTACCTAACATACGCTATCCTTCAAAAAACAAACCACCACCCCAGAAGAATGCTCTCCATAACACTAATGCTAATCCTAATGCTGCCCAGAAGTACAGGGTGCGTAGATAAACTTAAAAAAAAAAAAGTTACAATACAAAACTCCCCTAAATCACAAGTGTTTTTCTCAGTTCTGTTTGTGTAGAGTTAAACAAATGTGCAATGTGTTGATCACTGAGGTTCAGAAGTATTAGCAGGTGTATTTCTGAACTGTGTCCCTGTGTTCCATGGCTTTGTGCTAAGCTGAGCTAATTGCCTTACAGCTGCACCTCTGTACTTAACATTCACAGACATGAGAGCGGTATTGATCATCACACATAACTCTGAAAACAAAATAAGCAAATATTCCCCAAAGTGTCCAGTGCAGTGTGCAGTAACCGACGTTCATGAAGATGAAAAGAAAAAGTCAGATACACAAGAAAAGTGAGCTATAGCACCTCATTACAGAGTACCTCCTATGCACTCCAGTACTATATACAGTAGGAGCATCTAAGGATGACAGTTTCCTCTATGCAGTGCAAAAAAGGGAGAGAACAAATCTGATGAGGCGACTCCAATGGGCTGGTGAAATCGATGCATTTACTCAGCAAGCTCGATGAACATAAGCCTTGAACCTGTGGAGCATTTGCAAAGCCTGCTGGCAACTCATAGTGCATGGCAGCCTGGCTCCTTTCTTCCCTGCTGTGGGTTGTAACTTATCTCGCCATGCCCCCCCCTCCCCCACCATGCTTTCTTGATTCCCCAATCCCTCTGTGTCCCTTTAGCCATGTCCTGCCAGCTTCAGACCACTGCATTTCCTAATGCCCGTCTCAAATGCAGGCCTCTGACCTTTCCCAAAGTGTCTCTAGGGCTTTTATCATGAACGGACACCTGTAGTCTAAGTAAGCCAGCCCTCATTTTGTTTCTCATTATACTCTGGCCTCTTTATTACTCACTCTTGAATTAGCCAGTGTGAATGGGTGATTAAAATTAAAAGAATGACCCAGGCGTTTTCCACTGTATCCTATGATCCCATGTATCGCATGACAAGCAAAGGATGGTGTTTTTCTTTTTTTTTCCTTTCCCCTTTAGCTGACTTTAGAAGGCATATCTCCAGGGAAGCCAAAGCTAGCTGAGTGTCACTCAGCATATATCCTGCTCCCCTCCTCTCTCTCGGCTGCCTGTGACAGGACTGGTGCTGTGTATTCCTGACACGTTTGGTCAAGGCCCTGACTGTAACCACTAACACGAACAGAGACAGATAGAGGAGTTGTGACATTTATTGCACTTGCAGAATTCTGACTTGCATAGCAGTATAGTATAATGTAGGAAGCCTCTAGGTAAATGTCTGTTTTGAACACATCCCAGTAATTATGTTGATTAAATATGATTATATTAGCTACGCAGTTTGCTGTATGGGAAAACTCAGACAAGGTTATTAATATTATGGGTGTAGTTTTCCCCAGAGCAGGTGTATGACTTCATTTGTTGGCTAACAATGTCATTTACCCATCTGTTTCTGTTTTTTTTTTAACTTAGGCTGTGACTATGATGTTGGAAAAGGGTAAAGAATTGATATGCTTCTCCATAGAGGCAATACTTCAGCTCAAAGCCTGTCCCCAGGCTTCAGTTCTGTCTCCAAACTCAAAGCTTTAAGCCCATTGCCATAACCAGCCACACAACGTCACCTCCAGGCTTCATGCCTTCTGTTTCCACACATTTCCCTGCTGTCCGGTCCCTCTCTAAAGCCAAAAAAAAAAAAAAAAATGCAGCCTTAAATGATTGTAGGTTTCTGGAATCCAATCTACCTGGAATCTACCCTATAGATAGTTACTAACCTGTTTGAAACTTCCACTCCGGAAAAGCACTGTTGTTATCTCGCGGCCCTCTGCAATCAGCAGCACGTAAGTACACATTAGTTGTCAAGGCAGCAGCGCTGTTCCCTGATCTGTGGGTCCAATAATGAATGAAAAAAAGTGGCATAATCGAATCAAGGATGTATCCACAGTCTGTCATTTGGCTCCCCTCTTTCTCTGTTGTGACCCACTCCTAATGGAATTGCAGCAGCAGTGGTTTATTAAATCACAGATACCCAGTTGTCTTTATTTTAATCCAGCTGTGCCAGTGGAGCGAGATTTGATTTTGTTGGAATAGCAAATGCAGGATTTTTTTTCCCCTTGCATGGAATAAAAAATGGAAACTTTAGCAAAACCTCTGTTGTACCTTTTTCTTCGAGCAGTGAGAAAGTTCTGGATTTGAGCTGAACTGAGGCTCACCTGCTGTGACTGTCATCCACTAATCATCATTACACATTTCTTTTTGTTGGTTAAACAGTGTGACATCACATTTCAAAGTTATGCACCTCTTGAAAAGTTGATATGAACTGAAAGTATCCATTTAGTATATACTTAAAACACTTAAAACAAGGTACAAAAAATGTTTCTGGCCCACTTTACCAGTTTCTTAAGCGCACATGCACATTGTAATAAAATGAAAAACATTAATATTAATTTTGTAATGCTTAGAATACTTTTGTTTTTGTTCACCCTGTAAGATTTGCCAAATAGCAGAAGAGCATGCCAGAAAGAGAATTCATAGTTCAACACAGTTGAACATAGTTGAACTATAGTTCAACATATTTGAACTACGGATAATAGTTTCTTGCAGAGAGTTAGTTAAGAAGAATGATACCATTCCCATGTCTCTTCAGACATCAGCCAGAATCTTGTTATCTTAGCACACATGATTTATGTGCAGCTTCAAGTTGAATGGACAGCTATGAGAGTTTTCTCAGTGAGAAAGCAAACGTGTATTTCCCAAAATGTCAAACTACTCATTTAATTTATACTTTTTACTAATATTACACTTCATTGCTGTTCCCCTTTTAACACAGTACTAGTGTAGGCTAATGCCATCACACAGTATCTTAATCCTCCCCCTATTATTCTGCTCCTTCATGCAAATTAAAACAATATGCACTATGTCTGAAGTAAAGTCATCAGCTCTATAATATAGACCCTTTAACACCATAAATTGGTACCAATTCAAATGAAGACTTAACAGACTGAGACCAAACACTTAAAGCACATCAATCAGAAAGATTTAAAAGAAAAACTCAAACATACTTCTGTAACGTTTTATTCTACAGTCTGAGCATGATTACCATAATTTGAAAATGGTCTGTGCAACAATCCAACACCTCTGTTCAGACTTAGAGCTTAGAGGTGCTGAGTGGCTGTCCGTGCAGTATGCTGGTGATTTGTCCACTCCAGAACAGCCTGTCTGTGAGCCAGCCACCACTGGGACAAAATTCGGCAAATAGTCTTCTCCAAAATGCTCTCTCCCTTCATATCTCTTATTAATTCTCCCCAAATCTCTCCCCCTCGCTGGCATTTCTACCATTGTTTTTTAGAGATATAAACAATATTGAAGCCCAAGCTCTCAACATTCACCACTGAACCATTTAGCTTTATTGAACAGCCCAATTCTCCAGTTGGATTTGATGGTGTGTAAGAAGAGGAATGGGAAGTTACCGGTGGTAAATGAACCAGAAGACGCATTCAGCAGAGAAAAATGGGAATTTCCCTCGGGGCTCTATACAACCTCTCATCCTAATAGCTTGTAAATCTCATAAGTCACTTTTCAATAGCTCCCCGCCATATGATTAAATGATTGGAGTAATAAGTAGGGGGTAACATGTGGGTGCCATCAGACTGTGAGAAAGGCAGTGATGATTGTCCACCTCTGATTTGGTCAGAAGTGATTTCAAATTCTGTCCCAGATCTGACAGATGGTCAGCTCCAGTTTTTTGCTCCCTCAGTCCCCTTACTACACACACACACAGCTCGCTCCTAGCACAGCTGATTGCCAAATGTGCACCTTGTGAGAGCAAACGCAACCAAATGTGAATGAACACAGTGCCCTGCAACCTTTTGAATATGTCTCCGGGTTGCATCAGGTACTCTAGCAGTCATACCTGTGAACAGCACTCGTGCAAATTGTGACAAAGTTAGGAAAACAGCTTAACACTCAACTCTTAAGACTCGCACTGGGAGAACTCTAAGACATCTGAACAGGCCACTGTCTGCAGCTTTGCGCCTGTGTGTGGCGGACATTTGTAAAGCTCCCTGATATTTTCCATTTCTCTTGAGAAGCGAAGGTCACACACGGTGTCTGCCGAGTGTTAGAGCTGTGGCCTCCTGCACCTGTAGATAAATGCTGTGTGACTGTAGTTTAATAATGGCTCTCGGCGTTTGGCTCCCGCTCAGCCAGCCCCTACTAGCAGATATAATGCGATCAATATTGATGAAAATGCTCGGCCTCTGTTTGGATATATCTGTGATAGGCTGATGCACACTCGCACACAGCCACGCACATAGACATTCAGCCAAAAAATTACTTTCTAACTTAGTTTTGTGAAAGCTTGCCTGAAGTTAATACAACTAGCTAGCCCACTCTTCTGCGTGCCTAATGCTTCACAGCATATCGAACTAATTAAGGAGGAATTTCCCGACTGTCAAGGTGGCACAGCAGAAGATATGTATTCCCAGGGCCATAGCAACAGATTCTGCCCACAGTGCATTGTAAATCAAGAGCTTTTATATTAGCTGCTTGTATTGTTCTTCATGTTGTTCTGTGCTAAATCTCCAAGACGGTTCAGCAGGGGAAGGAAGAGAGAGAAATAATTTAGTTTTATTTCCTTGGCTGTGGCTGTGGCTTGTCAGATTTAGAATATACATCATACAGAGATGGCTAGGAATGGGTGATGATAAATTGGCCCAATTGCAGAGTTTTAATGAACAGGAACAAGCAAGAGGCAAAAATCTAAAAACCTTCCGAGTTAGGAAAGGTCACAAGTAAATATTTAAAGCTAAATCTGTGGGCTAGTTACGGTCTGCTCCTTGTGGAAATTAACATGGATGTATGTCCGTATCCACTCAGCATGAAATTACAATTAAACTATTTGCAGATAGCAATACACCAGGATAAAGAACATCTCTAGTTTTTTTTTTTAAAAGTGTGATGCCAACATTGGTTACATATTGGTTCACATATTCACCTCAAGACTTCCCAGGTTGTCAGTGTATGTATAATTCTGTAGTGTAGCCCCTGTAGAAGCCATTAATCTGTTGCTCAATACTGTCTGTCCACAAAGCAAACAGAAGCTGATAAAACAGAGTGAGTTACTCTGCAGGCAGCCAGCAGGCAGTGCTCAGGTCAGGGACTTTTGCGTGCCTTGTGTTTAAACAGGCCATCTATCTGGGCCGGAGATTGTGTCAGAAGGCCTTGGGTGTCATTAGAGCATTGATGAGATTCTACCTTTGTAGAAAAACATTTTTCTACATGGTTGATCTTTCCAGATGCTTTGTTTCTGCTCAATGCCTCTATAGCTCCTACTTTCATGGTCATTTAAAGGTCTTTAGGCTTGTGAATGAACAGAAAGAAGAGCTAACGTAACAGGGAATCAGGAAACCACAAACAACAGCCTTACATGACATGAAGCGTAAAACATAACTCTCTTGGCTGTTAAGCAGACATCTCGCCTGTGTGTATGAACCAAATTAGTTTATATAATGCAGCCCACCATCATCTTCCACTCTCTCTGTGTCTCTCTTTGAATCAGTGTAATTACAATTATTTCCCAGCAGGATAAATTGGTTTGCATGCTGTGTATGTCATTACCTCTCCAAGCTCCGACATCTCTGCTTATGTGGCTGTAATCCACATTGTCCTCCCTTCCTCTCACAGACAAATGCATTCTCTGTCACCAGCCTGTAAATGATGCACTTCCTGCTGGTTTCATCTCGCCCTGTAAATTACAAATTAATTTCCACAAAGGATAGGCTCTTCTATCCGTAGAATCAAGGATGAAGCCTTGATTAATTCCAACTGTGTTTGACGTTTGGAGCCTGGAGCCCTTAAAGTGCACCCAAACCATATTGGAGTCTTTCTTTTAATAAAGTTTATTGTTGGAAAGGAGAAGATGGGGCAAAAACTCAATCTGAATCTTGAGCCAAGGGAAATCCTTTGAGGGTGGTATTGATTTGTTGGAGGAGATTGGATACAAATTCTCCCAAAGAAGTAGGAATATGATTACATGTCCAAAAGGCATTTTAATTTTGAGCTTATGAAAGTGAACATCCCTAGTAAACAAGGAGGTGTTGAAGACACAGTGCCATAAGAAATTATAGTTGTTGCATAGCTGCTTTATTTTATTAAATCTGTCATGTCAGCCCAAAACATTTTACTGATGTTTTTAGATACATTTTTATCATGCTGAACAGTTAGAAATTCTTTTCTAACCTGTAAGATTGCATGAGTGGAGGTTGAACAACAAAAAATAGAGTTAAAACTAAAAGTGAAATCTTAATTCAGCACAGGAATGGCAGACTCCGCCACTGCCAATTATAACTACTATATATAGAGGTAATTATACAATGAATAATGGCTCATTTTTTGATAATAATCACAGTGCTTGCTTTCCTACTGTAGCAAGTCTGTGCACGCTATGTTCGTTTTACTGTGACCCACAAAAACCAAATACTGTGAAGATGAATTTTATCTATGTAGTCACCTTGGGGGAGTGTGTGGCTCAAACTCATTAAGACGTTAGGGGTTGGATGTAAGATAAGCCTTGCAGACTGACAGGTAGACCACTGCAATATTTAATGACCTGAGAGCTGTGTGTGTGTGTGTGTGTGTGTGTGTGTGTGTTTATAAGATAGGAGGTATGGGGAGCATCTGTGTGTACCTCTGTGTCTGTGCCCTGTCTCCTGCTTTTATTCCCTGCGGGCTAAAATAACATTCCCTGTCACTGATATCTGAACAATAGTACAACAAGAGTAATTCATGAAGCATACTGTGTAATTTATTGTATACCACATACCGTAAACGTAATGCGGCTGAAGCGAATCATGCGCCCGGGCTCAGCAAGGTGTAAAATGAGCTAGTACTGATTAGGCTGCTCTCTTGCAAAAGCATCATGACACAGTTATCAGCGACAACAAATATACTTTGCACAGTGTGTAATACACTGCATGCCTTCTAGAGAGATTAAAAACCTATAATTGATTTTCCTGTAGCTTGTAGGGGGGGGGGGAGAAGAAAATGTGTAGTACATGAATCAATTCTTATCTTGGAAAGGGTTGCAGAAGATGCATGTGCCTATTTAGCCAATATTCAGTTACAGTTAGATTCACACTGAGAAGTGGCATAGGATCCAGGACATCCCAACACTTTACTGCCGCTGGATATGGGGCAGTTGTAGCAGAGCAGATGTGTGATAAATGCCCTGCTCAAGGGCGTGTAGTTGTTTGGGAGAGCATTACTCGCTCACTATTACCACCTAGACTGAAGCAGATCATCTGGAAAATGAACTGCTGGACCACACAATCGTTCCACAAATTCTATCTCACCTCACTTTTTTATTTATTTATTTTCATAGTTTTTCTGACTGTAAGTCAAGGCATGTTTAATATTATAAAATATATTTATTATTTGGTTTAAGCAGCACTTAATCTATGTATGAATTTAGGTTTTAATAGTGGTTACCTCATGCACAGGAACCCTATTACAGTAGCTCATGCCCACTTACACCACCTGTCATGTTCCGAATATGTTCTTTTTGAGTGGATTGAACGCCATTAATCTTATAAAAGTGGATATTGTTTCTGTTTTTTAATGCAATTATTTATCTTAAGGTTGATTTAGTCAAGTTTGCATTAGAACTGCAACCAAGTTTTTTCTTTTAGCAACCCATTTCAACTGTTCCATTACTTTTAATGAATGGAGTCACTGATGTAGGAAGTTAAAAAATGTGTACAGCACAGAGGCCCTGGAACATGCCAGGGATTGCAGATATTTACTATTTTGAGATCTTAAGTAGGAAAAGTTGTTTACAGGGGTCCCAGAATTTTATGTGAGTGGGCAGCTGTACTTTTGATTTATTTTTGAACTTACAGGTTTATGGGCCAGTTCTTTGGTCACTGTGAGGCACACACACAGCAAGATTCGTAATAAGTTCCTCCTTCCCCTGTTTTAACACCAAATGTCCCCCAGTGAATTTCTGTTATCAATTTTGCCTTTTTCTCTCTAGAACACAATGTCCCAGCAACACTGTTCAAAACATCTATTTAGTATTTTAAATATTCTGAGCCGCCTATGGACCCAGGAGGTAGAACAGAGCAGCCCATTGAATTGTTTGCAGTGACAAAAAGACTTTGTTGAGATGACAGAGAACAAGGTCATGTCTGACAGATCACTGGGTGGCCGGGGAGGGCTGGAGGAAGCAGGAGCATGCTAATTTGTTCCCACTCAAGTAAGAGTGTGAAAGAGTTGAGCTCTTCAGCACAGGTGAACTTGGGTGAAGTCGCCCTGCTTGCATGATCTCAGCTTTATTTATTCTTGTGGCAGAACCAACAGGTTCTTGTTTGCTTTGCCCTGCAAATACAGAAATTCAAGCACTAGTTTTTCACAAGGAAACACACACTAAAAAGTCACGTGTTCGTACTCATAATAACGAGTACACAGTATGCTACTCTGTCTAAAAGCATCTGCTAAATGTCTGAATGAGTAACTGATCTGGGTACATTTTTTCTTTTCCACAGTTTTACTGAGTTTCTGGAGCCCTTTGAGAGAGTGATCCAACCAGAGGAGCTTTGGCTCTACAAGAACCCTCTAGTTGAGTCAGACCACATTCCCAAGAGAGTCATGTTCGTAAGTATATGTGTCAAATTATGCATTACTCTTATTACAGACTTGATTACCAGTAAATACTTGGTCATTATTGTGTTCCACAGGAACCATATCATCTGCTTAATTCCTAATATTTGCAGTGTAGAAACCCTTCATTTGAGATGATCAATGCTGCAAAGCATCTCTCATTGATAGACATGAGAAGGGCTTTAACAGAAGTGTGGTCATTATTGCTTGTCAATATCTCCTCTTCTTGGACAGAAATGGGTGATGCAGAGTAAAGATGAATTTCTAACTAATACAGCAAGGACTGAAAATATTTTTTTCCCCTCCGGCTCATGCTGTAAACACTGAGCAAATAACCCAGCGAATATCTTGGCAAACACTCCTATCCAGCACATATTGAATCGCCTGTGCTGATTTCGTTCTCAGCGCAGTTGCAGTGACAATCGCTGGCTTCAATTCGCTTAGAATACATCATACTGGTCATTACAGAGCTCATTCTAATGCAGCTGTGAGTCGTACATTGCTTCCAGACTCAGATGGTCCTAGTTTCAAAGACTGATTATGGTAAAATATGACAACAGTGATGCCAAAGGAAATAAGCTGTTGAAAAATCTGAGAATTCTATACTTCCAACATCTGCCACCAACACAAACCATCAACATGAAATGCTGGGAAGATTTTGTAAAGACACAATTTGGGAAATATGCTTATTTTTTTAATGAATTAAATTTGATTAAAAAAATATACATATTTAGACTATTTAGCTTAGCTTAGCATAAAGATGGGAAATGAGGAGAACTGTCTAGTCTCTGTTCAAAGTTTCATTGGACACCTAGCAGCACATCTAACTCACTAATTACTCATGATTGTGGTTTTACAGGGAGTTGTTTTTTTGTTCTTTCTGCTGTCCATGAGGTTGCTATGCAACCAGCAGAGGCTCCAGGAGGTCGCAGCACCCAGCTGATGAAAATATAGAGAACAGTAACAACAGTTCTGTAACTTTAACAGAAAAACCTTAATCTCCACATACTCTCAGCAGAATAAAATGCGAGAGGTGCTCAGGGGCAGAATTGAGTCCTTAAGATGAATGCATTTTGTGGCCTATCTTCCATATAATAAACTTTGTCGACCACATCAAAGGATCCGGGCTTTCACAGGTTTAATACCTGAGTTCTTACATGGCTGGGATCAGAACTGCTGCTCTGATGTAGGGTTTGCACTGTTTTAGTTCAGGAATGGCAGTTTTGTGACAAATGTAGCTTCAAAAGGGCTTTAGAAAAACCTACAGAACATCACAAGCTAATTTACTGTATATATATGACAAATAGCTGTAACATGTTTTGTGAATTAGCTGGCCCACAGTTTAAATTAATCATTTTTCTGACAGGTTGGTATGTTTATTTTTTTACAGTTGGAAACCTTTGTCTACCTGCTGACCTTTCTTGTAGGTTATCACTGTTTGATCAAAATATCAAACAAACTTAACTTGCCTAGTGCTTGTTTAGCTTAGCTTTCTGCAAACTGACAGCGTTTGACTGACACGGGCGCTACGCTCTGTCCTATGCACCTCCACACTCATCAATCATTATGTTATGTGGCAGAAATAGCTGCAGAGTAGGCGGAGAGTGCTAACTGTCAGTCATTTCAGGCTAGAAATAAAGGCGGAAGTAAAGTTTGCAGTTCTGTAAAATGAATATGAATATGTAAAACTCCCTTGCCCAAAAGAAATGTCTGAATAGATTAAATATGGACAGTAGATACAGTATGATGAGGCTTGACTCCACTTCATGATGTGTAGAAGACTTTGTTCCAGACCAGTTTAACCAATGACAAACACAAAAGGGTTAACACATTAACAGAAGTGCTTTTACTCATAAATAATAATAATAATAATAATAATAATAAAAAAAAACTCAGGTTTGAATGAGTCACCAACAAATCATTTGTTTGGTATTTATTATAAGCACTTAAAAGTGCATTAGTCACAGGAAGCCTTTACCAATCAGGCAGAAAATACACACACACAAATACAAACACCCACATTTGAACTTTCTCAGCCATTCGTCCGTGGTGCTGAGCACCCAGCAAAAAGCAATAAATAAACCCTTCGGCTTATCTACAGCTTTATCTGCACTCTATTATTTCTATTTTATTTTTCAACATCTTTTATAAAAAATCTGACAGTTTATATTCACTTCAATGTCCATGGATCTTTGCTCATGGCAGGCCACTAAATAATGTGTGGGAACCCCCACCCCCCCCACTCACATGCCTCTTAGAGAAAATGCTCCCAGTGCTGACACCCAACAGTCAGGCCTCTTCAATGTCATTGGGCTGACAGTAGCCCTGAAGGTGTGAGGAATTCATCTGGCCTTTAAAAATAGTCCATGGATGGTATTTACATGAAGCTACATTATAACTCACAGCAACCTTTATTATGATATATACTGTATTAACAGACACTCTTGGATTATTATTATCATTTATATTACATATTATTATTATTATTATTATTATCAGGAATGTTGATGATCTTAGAGTACATACCCCCCTGATCAGTATATCCAGAGCTCACCTTTCTTTCCATAGAATGGGTAAACAAGCTAATACTGTAGAATACATTCCACAAATCACCTCCGTAAAGGTGGGGTAGGAGATGTTGGGAAAACGGTACCAGCAAGCTATATTTTGAAAATATACACCCATGCCTTTTCTTCAGACCTCCCCTCGAAACCACCCCTTCAAAGTAATGGAAGGGTCTCTATTCATTCATGAATGGGTGAATGCGCAGAGGGGGAGGGAGAAGCGGACTGAAGTTTGATGGATGTGTCAGGATCCAATCGTAATGAGCAGCCCCATCAACGTGATTGGACGGTGTTTTCCCATGATTTCGCCCTCTAGACTTTTTTTGGCTGCAATGGGGTCGTGAAGAGGTTTTCAAGCAATATGGTAAAAAATGCTTCAGAAAACATCTCCTACTCCACCTTTAAAATGAAGCCTCATCTTCGAGGAAATCTTTGCTGTTCCCATTATGTAATTAACAGGTAAAACAAGATTGATTGAGAATTATTGGTGCTGAACTATACATAAGTGACAGTGGGAATCTCCCTTAGAGCTGCTAATGTGAGTGCAGTCCAACCCTCTAGGCAGGCAGTCTGTGAAAGCTACAGATCAATTGTTTAATGAGATTTATTCAAGTAGAGATGTCTACTCAGTTTTTTCACCCATGTGAAAGAGACGTAACAGTTATTCACATCCCAAAAGGCATATGACCTTTGAAAAAAAAAGTCTTCCCAGTAACACATCATTTGAACGGAGGATTTCACACTTTCACATATGACATATATAGCCTTCACAGCCTGTGTCAAGTGAGCATGCGAAAGCATTTAGGGACGTGAGAGAGTATAATGAACATCAATCAAAGCCATGTGCCTGAGCACAGCTCTTTATTAATACAGAAAGACATGAATGGTCTTTTATAATTGTCTTTAAACTGCCACAAAATATTATGGGACAAGATCATTTAGACCGTCAAACAATTTTTGGACACTTTAATGAGTTTCCATGGCAACTCAAATCCTCATAAGTAGAGCTTTCCGCGTCCTCGTCCAGTTGTCAGAGATTCCTCACATCTCTGACAACTGTATTAAACTCCCAAGATTGCCCCTGTATCATTTTAGGTTCTAAAGAGCTACTCTAAGTAAAATACTGTCTGCGTAATACCGAAAATGTCAAAAGCTGCCAAATAAACCATCAAAGTCGGGCCACCTTTAGAAAAGGTGCTTTTGTCTCACCCTGCATAAATTCAAAGGAGAGAAAGTCTAAACCTAACAGAGAAATAGGTGTGTTTTTTCTTTCTCTCCATTGGATTTCCTGACAACCTCAGTGATAAAGTGATGGGAGCTGCTGTGACAGAAAGGGTAGGCAGGGTGCATTTTTGGCAAACATGATGGATGCCACTAGCTGCTGAGTCGCCACGGCTTTATTGCTTTAATCCATGTTTGCCAGGAAACAGTATTTGAATCTGTCTCTGTCATTTTTCTTCTGGTTATTGCTTGTGAACACTGTTTGCCTATTTAGCCAGTGTGACTTATACAAGCTACTCATTCCCCTCACCACCCAGCATAAAGTAAATGCCTCACTGGAGCAAGACATTGTTAAATATGTTGTGCAACCACACTGTATCCCACAGACATGGCATGAAATGTGACTGTCCATGATGCTGTTTGGTTAGCACTACGTTGCTCATAGTATGAACAGGAAATTGTCAGTAAGTTCTAAAGTGACATTTTGACTACCTACAATATGTCTGTGCCCATGGCATGATCACATGAATAAATTGTGGCTGATGTAATTTCTAATTCAGGCAGTTACTTCACTTATGAGTATGAATCCAAGTGCGATTACAAGTTTGAATCGAGGTACTTCAAAGGGGATAGTGAGGTACAAAATTACACCTACGTACACCCAGCTGAACTGATGAACAGAACTCAAGGAGAATTCAATATGTGCATTATGATAATGGATCTGAAACTCTCACCTTTGTTTTTACGACCTCTGTTGCAAAGAAAATATATTGAATTTGGCTAGAATGTAATGAATACAGTCTGAGGCATGAATAATTACCGAGGTGCTGAGGGGCCCCAAATCTCTCATCAAGTCAGAGACAAAATTATTTTTTGTTCACAGACAAGAAAGTTCACTGAACATTAAAGACGCTTGTTTGGCCCCTCAGTTTGCCTTGTTAAAATTAACTCTGAATAATGGATCGGTTCGCGTCAGTCCCTTAGGCAAAAGGCATTTTACGATTAACCTGCAAAACAGACCCAGTGGAATGCTGAAGTGCATCTTTAATGTGACAAGGACTGCACATTTTTTTTGTCTTTTCTTTTTTCTCACAGGCAATTTCATTCCTTACCCCGTTGGCGGTGATATTTGTGGTGAAGATCATTCAGAGGACGGACAAGACAGAGATCAAAGAGGCATGTTTAGGTACGTGGAGCCAATTACTTGAAATGTCACAAATTTGTTGCTGTTAGTTACAATCTAGCCTATGAGTCCTGGGTCTTTAAATGGCAGTATATATCACAGTTGCTGTATACAGGGCATTTTTTTTAGTTTTTAATAACTTCTTTCTACCTGGGTTAATTGGTCACCGAGAAGTACTCCATTGTGCTTAATGATGCAGATCTTTCAACTCTGTGGCATAGTGTTACAGTCTGAATGGTAACACACAATTTTATCTTAATCACAGAAGCCACAAATATCTACACGCATTTCAAAATTCATTCCATTTGTTTATTTCTTAAAATATGGGCAGCTTGCTTACTCTGATTTCCCCCCCCCCTGCCCTGGGTCGAGAGCCCTGCTTTGGCACATCACAGAGCATTAAAAAAGTTTAACACAAATCCAATTAAGAAGACACACAGAGATGAAT
The DNA here is from genome assembly GCA_028641955.1 of Protonibea diacanthus. NCBI lineage: Eukaryota > Metazoa > Chordata > Actinopteri > Sciaenidae > Protonibea > Protonibea diacanthus. Next base: position 17,744,165 of record CM053989.1, read on the forward strand.
CGGGTGGAGAGAGGATTGCTCAGTGTATCAATGTAGAGATTGCACTGCTGTGTAGAACTAAACAGACCCATTACAGCCTACAGTGCAGCACTTCTTTAAGGGCCATAGCTGCAACAGGATAACAACATCATTCAGAAGAACAAAGAATAAAAAGGACCCCGTTATTCTGACAAGTTTCTACATGATCGTAGCTTTGAACACAGCTTTGAACCAATGCTACCTCTAGTCCTAATGGGAAAGAATGAATCATAAAAGCACTTTTCAGCTGGGTGTGCAGTCTAAAACTCACTAAAGTCATTAAAGTTTTGACTACCTTCCCATTTATCCCAAGCTAAAATCACACAAAAGCAGCTTTCCCTACATACCTAATTTACTGAGTTCAAAGTTGTCCCTCAGGGTTCTTTAATTCTGAATTCATGCATCAAAATTTTAAACAGATATAAATGAGCTGGCATAAATTAAGCGTGCAACTTCGAGTTTCACCATTGTAATGCCAGGGGGATTTGCTATTATTGTGCATGTCTTGTTTGATACAGTGTATTCTGCTGTGACATCGCCTCTTTACATGGTGTGAAAGGAACACAGAGTTTCCTTTGTAGATTTGTCTAATAACCGTTTATCATTCCCCAAAACCCTGCAGCTAAATTGTGTGATTATCTATCAGTCAAGATATAATCCTGCCATTCTGGAAGTTTGATTATATTTTCCAAAAGACTACACTCTGAGAATGTCACAGAGATGACTGTGCAGTGATTCTTTTTAATTTAGGTTACAAAGCATGGATGATATTATTCATCATCTAAATGTGAGATCTCATAGCACACAGAGGCGTCATTGTTTGGTGTGTGTAGAGGGAGTAATCTTCCAGTTAATGAGACAATGAGGGTTTCATCAATAATAGGAGTTTGTGTGGTCCCTGCTAATGTGGTCCAATGAGTTTAACTTTAAACATCCCAAAATATTTAACTACACTACCGGACCATCCTGCTGCTAAATGAGACGAACTTTGGTACAGTGATCACAGCAACACTGTCTTTACTCAATCAGTCTCTCATTCATTCTCAAACTGTGCCTTAGTGCAATCGCTAGTGTAACCAGAGGTAACCATGTACAGTCCTAATGTAGCACAGACCAAGCGCAACTAAAGAGATTAGGCTGAACACCTAAAGGAGAAGGAATGCAGTATCAGCAGGTGCACTTGTGGCGAACTTCAAGAAAGGCCATTCGTATCACTTCCTCTCCTAACCTTTAAAAGTAGCAGCAGAGGCAAGTCCAGGTCCAAACCTGACGTGCAATATCACAAAGCATGAATTTATGGTGCCACATTACTATATAGCAGCCCAAATATGCTAGAAAGGTCAGAGGATGTCTCCTTTATGAAGTGCTATGATCAGCTATGCTACTCCAGCTAATTGGCAGAAACTGACTCATTTGATGCCAGGACTTTCACAAACAGGCATAAGTGCAAATAAATGAACTGCCAAAACTATGTCAGTGTGGCTGTCAGCTTTGGGCCAGCACAGATATTAATTAATTATTACTTTAATGACCCATAGCAAACTTCCCATGCTTAGACTACAGTGTATATGAGAGATTGCAGCTGGAGCAATAGTGTTATACAGTAAGTGCTCTGTATCTTCACACAGAGAGGGATCTGACAAAGGGAACATATTGCAATTTAATGCTCCATTTTTCAACTGGTCAATCGGAACATGTTTCATTTTGGACTTTAATTTGATCTGCACAGAGTTTGCCCAAATTAACAAGCTGTTACTTATTATTAACACTGTACTCCTCTCAGAAACTCAGGAATATAATGTATTTGAATTCTGGCAACATGGGTTGAATTCAGTTGACCTGCTGGGATTAATTTATGTAGGCAATAACTCTAATGATGAAATCCGATGGTTTGCTTCATGGATTATTAAATAAATGTACAGTTACAGTGTAATGCCTATCTGTCAACTAACAGCAGTCCTCCCTTTTCACATTACCAAAGTTGAGCTCAAGTGGTAATTGCTTCACACTTAGGTAGGGTTTAAGTAGGTGCAATCATTATCCCTGCTCTATTGTCATGAGAGCTTTTTCTCCCAATTAAATATCTGTTAGATACTTGCCAGCACAGTGCTATACACAAAGCTTAAACTACTGTTTTTTTCGGACCCAATGACATATTAGACTCAGAGTGAAATACCTCAACAACTACCATATGAATTGCCGTGACATTTTGTACAGACATTCATGCCCAAAGGATAAAGGCTAATGACTTTGGTTATATCCTAACTTTTCCTTCCACGTTTGTGACTTTTACTGAGATAGTCTTAAAAGCTATTGAATGGATTGCAACATGCACGTCTCCATCCTTCCTCCCAGGTTAAATTGTAATAACTTTAGTGATCCTAGGACTTTCCCTATGAGCCATATAAGGTCAAAATTTTAATTTGTTCAGGACTTTAATGACCAAATAACTACAAAAATGTAATTTTCATTCCCATCAGCCATAGCTTTACTCTGCGTAAATTAGCAAATGTGAACATGCTACCAAAATGAGCTCTGATGTGCAACATGGCAAAAACACAGACAGCAAGTTAGTATTTTTCACTATGAGCATGTAAGCATGCTGATCTTAGCATGCAGCTCAAAGCACCATTGTGCCTAGATACTGTAGCTTTACAACCTTACTCGTATTGAATCATCATTCACATTAAACTGGATCTGTGAGTGTGTGCACCACAGGAGCAGTAATTCACAATCAGAGCTTCATTTCATTTGGCTGCACAAAGGACTTCCCATGCATAAATATACAGTATGTGTTCATCTATTTCTGTGTGTGTGTTTATGAAGCCTGCACCGTGTTTAAAACCTGCTTGCTACAGTACTGTTGTTGCTTAGAAATTATGAGAGGCTTCACACATAAATCCTGACAACCATCTGTCCAGCTGGAAGGGAAATTTCCATGAACCTAATTGGCTGTTTTATTTGAACATAATGTCAAAAGAGTGGGCCACCTGCCAGGGCCTGTATTGCACCGATAGTAAAACTTATTTTACTACAGCGTCACTCTTTCTATGAACTTACAGTGTAAATGCTGTGTCAACCTTGTCTGTATGACATTCCAACAAAAAAAGCTCTGTAAGATGTTTATTTGATTTTATGTGTCAATCTTTCTGCTCTAGCTGTGTCCCTGGCTCTCGCCCTGAATGGAGTCTTCACAAATACCATCAAGTTGATTGTTGGCAGGTACGCAAGATAAACTGAAGCATATTACAGGCTCTATCAGCTAAATGTTAAGCTGTAGGCTCTGGTGATCACATTCTCAGCGTTGACTCACTAGATTTATGGACAGTGAACTGAAGTAAATGGAACTCTCTCTACTAACGAAACAGAAACTGTCTTTCGGGTTGTGCTTGATTTTCAGACCCAGGCCAGATTATTTCCAGCGTTGTTTCCCAGATGGACAAGTAAATGCGAAGATGCTGTGCACTGGAGAGTCAGATCTAGTCTCCGAGGGACGCAAGAGCTTCCCCAGCAGCCATTCTTCCTGTGAGTGCCAGTTATCAGTCCAAGCAGATCACAGCCAGTCCTTGCAACACAATGCCAACATATCAGATGTCAGAAATCACGCACTGACTCTTTAAAACTGCATACAACTGCAACTATTTACTGAGCAACATTTCATCAAGTAGAACATGTCCATGTCTGCTGACTGGATGTGTACTGTACAAGGTGTTCCCTTCACATTTCAAAGTGATGTTTTTGTTGCTGCCTCTCTTCAGCTGTAATTAGAACATGCAGCAATGAATTATCATTCAATTTACACATCCCCAGGCAGCTTGTCGAGACGGCCGTGGGTTTTGTTGATTGAGTCAAGCACATTCAAATCTTCACAATGCATAATGCACGCCTACCGTTTCCACTTTATCTGACTTCCTGCCGCGTTCAGCTGCGCAGACCTATGTGGGACTGTGGACGTCTTTTCAACCATATTGCTTTCCAAGCTGTTTTCAGTTCAGCAGTGTGTTAAATAATTCACATGTTTTCTGTTGTCCAGCAAATGAATGTTCACTGGGATGCAAAGAGTGTTCCCGAGGAATGTAATCCCTCAGCATTAGATGGTGCATTAGACGGGCATCTAAAGACTGAAGACACATTGAAAATATCTCCTAATTACCTGGCTGCCATTGAGCATGAAATATACTTGTGACTGTGGGGCTTTGAAGTTTCTTTTCTCCCTTGCTCTAGCGACTGTTTGCGTCATAATAGTCTGCCAGCCGTAAAATGCTTGCACTGAAATTACACTGAACCTCTTGCTATCTATTATGCAAAATGAAAAATATATTGGTATATCCTCCAGTGAGCTGTAACCCCAGCTGTGGCATGCTTGATATTAATATTGTTTGCTTTTGTTCCAAATTCTTATTACAGTTCCACTCTAGATGCACATTCGATTGTGAAAGTACAACATGAATGTGTATGCAAATGGTTGCATCGACTGAAGTACTTATTAAAACTGAAAATGCGAGGATGGAGTTTATATGTATTCTTGACTGGTAAAGGGCGTATGTGTACACAGGAATCAATATGCTTGTGAAATGGTCTGTGAATGTGTTTAATTGCCATCCTGCTGTGTGTGATTGCCCTTAAACTACTATATAAAAGGCTTCAAATCAAATATGGGATTAATAGGTCTTTGTGTGTTACAATGACACAGCAAGATACCGGACAGAAGTTGGCATACATAGTGATTTTTTTATGTTAAAGACGGCTGTAATTTCATGTTCCAGTCTGATGTAAAATGGTTGTTTTAGCATAATATTAAAGTTGCATACTTAGAGGTTCTCAGACACCTGCTTTAAGGAAGAAATGCTTTGAAGTGCTGCCTGTGTCCCATTAGAAATGGCAGTGGGACATTGCTCTGTAATTCACTGCAGCACCGTGTATGGATTACATTCATCTGCGCGACAGCTCTAATAGCCTTATGTTGTTGTGCTGTGAGTGAAAAAGTGATTGAGAGAACCGTGCGAAGGGGACACAGGGAGCACCCATATGGCAGCACGTCTAGAGAGCAGAAGAAATCCAATTTCCTGTCTGTGTCCCTTTTCACCAGGACAATGCTTGTTGGACAACGCATAAGTTACAGAGCTTTTACCCAGACCAGTGTGGTAATGGGGAGGGAATAGGGCCAGGCAGATGGCAAGAGTGAATGTAGCTGTATTCAAAGAGGCACCTGGATGTTAACGCAACATCACTTCTGACTGGTGCGCCTGAGACTGTTTTGCATTCAGAGATTCTTGATTCTTGCTTTTAATGTAGTCAATATAAATATACACAAAAATGTATAGTTTAGTCTATATAAATATACACAAAAATGTAAAGTTTAGTCAACATAAATTTACGTAAAAATGTAAAGTTTAGTCTATATAAATATACACAAAAATGTGAAGTTTAGTCGATATAAATATACACAAAAATGTAAAGTTTAGTTGATATAAATATGCACAAGAATGTATAGTGCATTGTGGTTTATACACCAGACTTCAGTGTTTGATAACAGCTGTTTTTAAAGCACACAAACTGTCGCTGCATTTCACACTTTTTAAATCCACCTGGGTTCTGTGATTTCATTTATTTTCTTCACCTCAAAACAAAGTAAGAGGGAAACAAATTCGAGAAGACAGATCCCAGAAAGAGAAAAACAAACAGACAAATGCTAACTCCCCTGACCACTCTGTACTAATATACACAGCGGTAAAGCAAGCGTGCCCTAAAGCATTACAGTAGCTGTGAATTGTCTGCTTCTTATTCATATTCATCTCCCCTTGTGCCTATTAGGCAAATAGATATGATCAATTAATATGCATTTTGATTTCATTAAACTAATAAATCCTGTGTGACGGACCTAATCACATCTTTGAATCTCCACTTTCACTTATGCATGACTATCTATATTAAATTAACCATAGCTCAGAATGTCCATCATATTACTTCAATTAGAGAGAGTTAAGCCCCTCCAAAATGTGCTCTCATGTGTTTACTATAACTCACTCAGGCACATTTCAGTCTGTCTGGAGTGTCCAAAGAGGTTGAGGAACAGCTTGTGTAGGAGTGCAGAAGCAATTATATAGAGCTAATAATCCTAATAGTTCCTTTCTGGCTTTTGTATGTTAATGGTGGAAACTGATTGAGTGCCTAAGTGGTCTGTTAATATGCATCGCTTCTGATGAGAGGCAGAGGGCTGTCATGTTGGTCCCTGCACAGGTCAAAGGTCAAAAGAGAAATGAGAGAGGATATGGCTGGGATATTAGAAAACATAGCTGCTACCATCAGTGATTGGTTAGACAGAAGTGTCTGTGTGTGTCAGGTACTTCAGTGATGATGGAAATCAAAAGGTAAAGAGGCTGGAATTACCAAAATTATTAGAGTTTGCAGAGGCTTTGACCTCCTTTGACTGCACTCTTTAAATCCACAACCAAACCCTGTGGTTTGTAAGAACACTTATCTACTTTAAAATGTCTCCTTAATGGGTCCACTTGTCAAAAAACATAGCAGGCTCAACAGAACAGTCCTAATTTACCATGGCTTTCTTTTCTAACCTAGAGTCTAAGGTACTTCCCTTCTTACCTACTCCTATCACCCATTCCTTCATGCTTCATACCTCATCTAATTTAAAACTCTGTATTAGAGCTGCGAGGTCATACAAAGCAAAATACTGGACAAATTAAAATTTTGACCTGTCGATAAAGCTAGATGAAAATTCAGAGGATCAACTAAAGTTGTTGTAATTCATCCTAAAAGGGGCCACAAATGTCTGTACTGAATGTCATAGTAATCTCTCTAACATTCATTTTAATAGTTCACATTTCACAAAACTGAATTTGGATTTGGGTGCAGGCATGTTAGTTAAGTATAAGAATCAATTATACAAAACCACCAAGAATCAAGTAGTAAGTTATACCCATTTAAATTTTTTATGCTGCTCTGTCCAAGTAAAATTGACATGCACCTTCTTTTCTTTCATTTTTCTCAATTTTGTCACCGTTATGTCTCCGTTCTGCCATTTTTATAGGAGTCACCGCCCATTTGCTTCCAAAAGGTGCACTCACACTTCCTCTGAAGACAACATCTGAACATTGTGCCTGTTTGGAGATGAGGAAAACAATCAGACTGTACTCATCAATCTAATTAGGCATCTTTGTTTTATCTCAGGGGAATTACTCTTCAAGGCTTTTTAAATCTGTGAAGCAGGTTCATTACCAAGATGTTTTTCCTTTTGTTAGCCTCCTCTCTGTCCTCTGGCCTTTCAGGGAGTCCTGCTGCCTCTTGGGGACTATCCTTTCGTGGTTAATTGGGCATACCTAGTATTTATTGTGTCACCCTGCTACCTTACATATATTGGCTTAGTTAATTATGCTAATTTTACTTGTAGAAATGTGTTTGTGTGTCCCCTTTGGAGCAGAAGTGTGTGAGTGACACATGCTTACTGTCCCCATTCATGCATTATGCAAAAGCATTTTTATTAGTGTAATCCTTAAGATGTTGACTTACTGTGTCTGCAAACCTATTGTTTGTGTGCATAATGGAAATATACACGTTTACTGCTACAATTAAACATTTTTATTATGATACTTTGATATGATGATACAAAATCGGTATCTATCTTTGTTTCTGTATTACAATTCCAAAACAGATCAACAGACCAACAGAGAAGTTAACAGAATATTGTATTCACTTTCTATATACAGTTACTTTATATTTTAATCTTACCTATAGTGCCATAAAAGCACCAAACTCAGAAAAATCCACTGTAGGTTAAACATAGGTTTAAGGTGTGCAGCCTATATAGTTGAAAGACATACATACGCCCATTTTCAAGCTTTAGTCTTTACTATTTCTGTGGTTTCCTGCAGTCCAGACACATACAAATTAGGAGGAGAGTACTGCAACTGACACTGTGGGTGAACAAATGTGTTCACCCTGTGAGTTGTTTGGTGACCTGTCCATGGTGTTTCCCTGTGTTCCTCTCAAGGCATGCTTGGATAAGCTCCAGGCCTCATCACTCTGAATGAATAATGATGACAAGTAAAAATGATACACTTGGTGTTTGCTGTTCCAAGAATTGTTTTGTGCACTGTCCTCACAAAACACTGGAATTTGGAAGGTGGATTTGGTTAATAATTTAGGGAAGGAACAAAGAAATTAATAAATAATAAAATGTATTTATGTATTTACATCTGCATTAGAAAATTGCAATTAACCGGTGAATCACCTCAAAAGAAACTGCAAGATAGGAGATCAGGTGTATTGAAAAAGTAGGATTTTGTTATATGAAACTACTGCTGAGTTCCCCCAAGTTAAAATGTGCAGTCAGCAAACTGAGTCATTGGTTCACGGATAATTTAGTTCTATCTATCCAAATGAGTAATGTAATCGCCTTAGCTATGGTTAAAGCTATTAAAATGTGTGATTGGAAATGTGGAGAGGTTGTCCAGAAGCAAGATGAATAGGCATTGAGGGATGCTGACGATCTGAGATGGCTTGTTCATGACCTCTGAACAGAAGGACTGGACTGATGAACTGAGCCAGAGAATAATGTGTTGTTTCCTGTTAAACCCACATGGTACACTTGCAATAATGACTAGGATATCCACAGGATTTTCTATACCACAGGGCATCAATTAATTCTTCAGCTTATTTCACATTTTACCTGCTCTCCATATGGCTGGATTTAACTGGCTGAATTTATAAACTTGATTAATCTAGCCCTAGATGTCTTTGGTGTCCAAAAGACTATCAACTACTAGCTCGCTTTAAAGCTTAAGCTGTTCAAAGGGACCCATTGGCCAAATTTGTAATCATCTAATCTAAACCACCATATGGTCTCTAGGTAGGTGTGGTTGTATAGGCCACCCAAGAGGCCTATAAGGTCAAGAATATGAGCTTCCCATGCAGGCTCCTTTGATTAACATAAGATGCAGCCTTGTTAATTGCACAGGTGTCATTCAGAGATTGGTATACTGTTTTTATCCACTGTTGCTGTTTTGGCAATCCAGAATAAACATGTTGCAATAATGGTTTGCCATCGAAGTACAGGTACCAGGGGATAATCCTTATTGGCTTTAGCAATCACTTTTCCTCTAACATCACCATCAGGTTGACATTTGAGAGTGAAATGTCTTAAAATGCTCCCCTACATTTAAATCTAGCATTGAAAACAAGAAGCTTGGACATCCCAGGGGGAGCTTGGAGTAGAGTCGCTGCTCCTTCACATTGAAAGGAGCCGGCTGAGGTGGTTTGGGCATCTGATTAAGATGCCCCCTGGGCACCTCCCCTTGGAGATGTTCCGGGGACATCCAACTGGGTGGAGACCCCTGAATGGATGGATAGAAGTTGTGAAAAAGTATGGTTTATGTACAAATACCTCCAATCCTGGTAAAATTGTCATCAACCTCAGATGTTTTTTGCTTTTAGGGGTAATAAACAAATGTTAGCATGCTAGCATGCTTAACTAAGATGGTAAATATTACCTGATAAATATCGGCATAGCAATTAGCTCAAAGCACAACTGTATCAATCATTTTATCTTTTAAGCTGGGCAGACACAGTTTATTGTTATTGTTTGCTTTATTGAAACAAGATGGCCCAATTCTAAAATTAGTCAATTACTAACTGTTAATTAGTGAATGATATATTCAGGATTAAACCTGGCTCAATCTGAGCAGTTTCTGCTTGGCTTTACACTTTTGTTTTTTCCTTTTTCGATTTTGGGCAATGTAATATGTCCATTTAAATTCCCATGTTTTATTTCCATTCCACCAGTGCTGCAGATCTCTAATGGATTGTTGACATTTAGGAGGTGTGTACTTTAGTAGCCTCTACAACCATTCTTTGTATAGATAAGCAGCAACATTTATGGGGCCCACACAGCTTACTTTTAAAGACTATGCTCACTTGTTGCCCACATTGCCCACATGAGCTTACATGAATAAGTTGGCAAACAGCAACAGCACAAGAAAGCAAAAATACACCATACATGCCTTTGTGGAATCCAGCCAGAATCACATAATTGATTCAGTCCCGTTTAAGGGGTTCAATATCAGTAGAATATTACTCTAATATAAGTAGAAATGCAATCAAGCAAACTACGTTATATCAATAATTTCCAGTCATTTCCATAACCATTTTTTATTAAAAACCCAATATCAGCCTATACCAGACATAATATATTGGTCTAAATTACCTCATGGAAAATGGTGAGTTCTTAATGGAGCCAGCTACATCTCCCTGCCAGCAGGACAGCCACTGAGACAGCTGGACTTTCTGCCTCTGCCCTTTCTTCCCATCATCCGTCCTCCCTTGACAGGCTACACACATGTCCTGGCGTCCTTAGTATTCTTGGCCAGTTTGACAAATAGGCAGCTGATGGGTGCTGATGGTTACTGTTTGGCCCACTGCAGCAGTAAACTAATGACACCATCTCAGTGGTACCTTTTACAGCTCCATCACACAGCCTTTAATTCATACAATTAGGCTGTTTCTCTTTCAGTATCCACCATCAACTGAGACACAGACCCCCCGTCAGCACAGCATGGCCAGCAGCTAAATCACCTCTGTGCTTTTTCATTCAAGGCTTTAGCTTTCCTGGTGAGCTGCTGCTATGTTATAATGTACCAGCTCTATACTAGTTTTAATGTAAGGTAATTTGGCTCTGACATAGCCTTTCTGTTAGTTAGTACTGTTTGCACCGAAACCAGTTATTAAAAATCTAATTTTGTACTGTGCATTGGCTCAGGGATTCACACTCATGCCACATACAGTACAGGAGTATGCAAGAGTGTGCACATTGCTAAATAAGTCCCCCATGGTGTGTGGGTTGTGCTTTCGACAGCTGTGTAGGCCTGTGGTGTGTTTACCTTTGCTTGCTTAGTTTGGCTTATATGGTTTAGAGAAAGTGCTGTGCAAATGAATAAATACACATTGTAAATAAAAAGATACAAGAATTAGTCAACAGGCTATTTCAAGCAGTTATTTAGTATGGAGGTATTTGTTTAACTGCAATAAGTGAGTTCACTTGGGAGTGGATGGCAGTGGACATGCTGCAAATCTCCCATCTGCTTTCTTCACTGTATGGTATTCTGTCTCGCTTATCACACCATGGTTGTAAAGTTGCTGTCACCTGTTGCACACTTGTCCATCATGCAGTGTAATTGAATTTTACAAAACACTCCTGTGAGACATGGTCCCAGGTGGCCGTTTATAAACCTAATGCTGTATATAATGTTCAGTCCTGATCGCCTTCTCCTCTTTTTCTTTTTCTGCCCACTTCTCTGCCTGCTAGTTGCATTCTCCGGTCTTGGCTTCACCTCCTTCTACCTGGCGGGCAAGCTGCAGTGTTTCACGGATCAGGGTCGAGGGCGTAGCTGGCGTCTGTGCGCCACGGTGCTGCCACTCTACAGCGCTATGATGATTGCATTGTCCCGGACCTGCGACTACAAACACCACTGGCAAGGTCCGCCTAACAGCTTAAGACACATGAATATGAATTTCCTGAATCAATCAAAATTACTGTCAACTAAGTGCTGTGCTCTCTGAACCTACGTGGTGTTAAATCTGCTGGTGTCAGGCTGAGAAGGATTGCTGTGCATAATTCTGTTTCAATCACACCTGGCTCAAGGCACTTTTCTAATTATTGTACAGGTAATTTATGAGGAAAACTGGGGTGATGCTCATTTCAAACAGCTGTACTGCTGTAATCACATTTTCATCTTAATCAGCATGAAAGCAAATCAAGGAAAGTCTGAACAACAGGCCGGGCGGCTTGCTTATTATCCCAACGGACTAAAAACGGTCTTTAAGGCTGTTTTCTGTCAGCTATTTGTCTCAGATGACAGCGAGGTAGCATTTTTAATTCAGAAGCCTGGGAAGAAATTTACAATTACAACATTCAGGTTCTCAGATCTGTTCTGAGAGAACTGGAGAGAGACTTGGAGGGACAGAGGGAAGGGAATGCATATGTGGGTGAGGTGTGGGAGAGAATATGTGGTAATATGATGACAGCTCTGTCATACGGTGTTAATTAGTTTTAGAAAGCCATATGTTCCTGGTGAGCAGGGCAACTACAAAACAGACAAGTCTTTTAACAAGCAGGCCTTATTTACAGCAATAGTACAACAGGCATGCCAACCATTTTCTGAGTCGTTTTTGTGTTCTGTACTACTGCACATACTTCTTCTTCTCTCCCTCCCCAGCAGACTTTAAGTAAGCAGCAATGGTGCAGCCCATTAAACTTGAGGGGCCCCAATCTGCCCTCAGTGTAAACACAAGCTGGGAGCCTCCATTAGCCTCGCCGCTCAGCCATGTTTGATGGATACTAATATGCTCACCACCCCATTGCACTTTGTAGGTGCACTCTGTCCTTGATGGGGGAAGGGCTGGGCTTATAATCACCATCTCAATGAGGCTACCAAACTAATATATTGCATCAAGTCACAGTCTTTTAAATTAAGTTGACAGGTGTCGAAACATTCACACAGCAAACTCACTTGAGTGTATAGTTGAATGAATGGTGGAAATCAGTGTATTACCATTGATTATATTTCATTTCACCCAGAAGGAGAAAATAAGTGTGGTAACACCTATAGAGAAATAAAATTTTGATATTGTGGAATCCTCTAGTTCAGCTGCGCAAGCCACCACCTAGCAATGTCATTTTGATCTCTATCCAGCAATATAGACTTAATATTCACCTCCGCAGTGTGATATTATATGATGTATTATAGCTTAAAGGGGAGCAGGTATAATATGAAACTGTTCAGTATAGATGACAAAGTGACAGAGACAGCCTGTCCACAGGCAAGTGAGCCCAGTGCTCAGTAGAACAGATTCATCGTTTTGCCTTTCAGTTTACTTTCATCACCCTCCAAAGTAGCCAGGTATGATAAATGCTCACTCGAACATTGTTGCACATAAAATAATGCCTAATTTATTGTGCTCATTCCAAGAGTGGCTGCTATTTTTCTTCCTCCACACAGGCTAAAATTAGCTTAGATGCATACCTTAAAATATATGTGTTTTTGTGACTTTGCAGACGCCTTTGTTGGAGGAGTGATCGGGTTGTTGTTTGCGTACATCTGCTATCGCCAGCACTACCCACCCTTTCTGCACATGGACTGCCACCTGCCTTATGCCAGTCTGGCTGCTGCCACCCATACACCCTCGCATGCCCAGGACGACCCGCAACCCACTGACAATGCCACCACCCTTCCCCTGGAGGGCTTGACTGAAGGGCCAGTATGACTAGTGGCCACCACCGAGACTTCCGCCAACACCTTTACCAAGCCACCAAGCCCGCCTCCCCATTCCCTGTGACTGACTGGCACTTATATACATTCCAGCAGATAGTAATACACCTCACCCATCTCCATACTGTTAGATCTCTGTCTCGGTGACACCTACATTCTTTGTGTTTATTTTATTTTTTTTTATATCTGGTTCTCGCTCAGCAGCCGTGAAAGTTTATATTTAGATGTGATGTACGAGAGGAATCTACGAATATGGGACATCACCGCTGAGAGCGAAGAGAGAAAATGTTGAAAACCTGAGGAAACAAGTCTTACTAATGGGTGTGAAAGAAGATAAAATTATTGCCAGTTTTTTTGCTGGAATTTCTTGGTTAATGAGAACTGTGTTTGGCACGTTGTTTAATGCTGGAGTATATTTAATGTTTATCTGTTAAATGATTGGGACAGCAAGTTAGGGAGTCCCAGAGAAAATCCCGTAAAATGTCACAGCAATTAAACCATAAAATCAAAAAGGTATTATCATATTTCATCAAATTATGGAATTTGATAGCAACTTGTAAAATGAATCCAATGACTGTGTGTTTAAGCTAGACTTTTAGATGCAGTTTCAGAGGCCAACAATGTTTTTTTGTTTTTTTTTTAACTCAAGGATTTGCAGCACTAGATTTATACCTCCTTGCTTTTAATCATTTTTGGTTGTCTTTAGCAACATAATGATACATACACAGCCAATACACTCTTGGAGAAAAACACAGGTCCATGCCAAGGACAATATTCGATGCTCTCCAACCTTTCTCTTCTACATTCACCCATTTTTATTATTTCATTTTTTCTTATTCTCCTAGATTTATATAATTTTTTCAGTGCAAACCCACATATATCACCTTCTTCCTATTTCTCTTCCTCTTGTTGTCACCAGAGGTTGCACAGGGACCTGAACCCAAATTGTAGCTCAATGAGTGCAATCAATAACAGGCAGGTGGGAATGGCGTGGTGGAAGTGTGTCTGGACAGGCACAAACTTTAATCTGATCCTGCATTAATCCTCATTAAGGGAGGTCAGCCTTGGCTGCTTATGAGCACATTAAGACTGTATGAGGTGCCCCACGGACTGCCCAAGCATTGCAAATGGCTTCCAGCCTGACTGTAGCCCCACAAACAGACAATCTAGCATTCAGGAGATGACAGGCCTGAACCTAGTACAGCAATTTTGATGTATTATTCATCCATTAATGTTCCATTATTTATTAATGTTGCCAGCCTTAATTTAATGACAGCACATTGCAACAGAGAACACACCAAAGATTCGTAGCTTTTTTCTGCTTGGGTTGTATGCACCCTCTTATGCTTTATTAACAGAGATGACACATAGCCAGATTACTTGGTCCCTATCATCAACAAAGCAATTTGTAGCCTCCAACAAGTTCTGTTACAAATTATGGATAATTTTGTTGCCTCGTGTCTTTTTGCCATTGCTGTGACATTAATGGGAAGGTGCAATCTCAGTTTACTTCTTACTCAACCCAGCTACATGGAAAGGCAAAGATTATATATTTGCACTCAAAAATGAAGGGTGGACACACAGTGTAGATGGTTCTTTTGTAATTTAAATATATTGTCAGTATGTCAGTAAGTCCTGTTTATGTATTTGTCTATCTCCACTGAAAAAAGAAAGCTGAAACAGCCTGCACTCATAGCTGGTAGGAATACACAAGGAAAGCTACTCTCTGTTCAAAATTCTTTTAAACACTATTTCCTCAAATCAGTCACAAACAAGCCTCTATCACTAATGCAACCCACTGGCAGCTTCGTGAAACTGTGTGTGTGTGGGTGCAGGTTTTTGACAAGGCCCATCCCACACTGATGCAATACAAAATTAAACTTTACGAAGAACGAACCTTTCACTAGTCGGGGGAGAAAAAGGTGCTCGACTCTGCACATCAGACTCTGTGACAGGACTCAACGAGACTCGAGAGTTGACTGGAAAGGAACTTATCTCCTTGTCTGCAATTTGTCTTTCAGCACAGGCCTGTAGATCTGTGACTGTGAGATTTTGACATCTTGAGGCAGATTTGGAGATGAAATGATTGTGACAGAGATTCATCTTGTTGTACAGACCTGCAATCGCCTGACTTGGCAGCCTGATGTTTGTATTTTGTCATTTAGTTTGGTACAGTGTTTATTGGAAAAAAAAAATGTTCAGAAGTCATGTCTGTAAGAGTATTTTCCCTTTGCCATCAACTGATTTGAGTTCTCCACTTTCCTTTAAGTCTATCCATGATTTGTTTTAATTTGGTGCTATAGATAGTTTTGTAGCAATAGGTGTCACTTTTTTTCAAATGGTTGATGTGTCATTTTGAAATGAAAGTTCAATAATTTTCTACAGAGAAAGAAAAAATAATTATTATACATACAGTAGGTTTTCATCAGATGCACAAGGGCAACCGGTGCTGAATACTTTTTCTTTTTAATCATTTCACCTCCCCAGTGACTGGTGGGAGAAAAGTATATCAAAATATTAAAGAACAATGAAATTATTATCTAAAATTAATGAATAGATGTCTGAAGAAAAAGAGTGTAAGAATCTTTGTTCATGGCATGCCAGTTCCATTTGTGAGAAAAGACTGTTTTCTATGAATAAGCATGTCTGGCCTTGAGAACTATTTGAGCTGTGTTTTGCTGTTTATATATTTTATGTACAATAAAGGACTGCAGCTGTGTGAAATTTGTCTATGAAGAAAACAAAGGAGCCTAATGTATCGTGGGTGTGGTTGTTGGAGCCTACGTTTGTTGCTGTGATGGGAACTTTCTGCTTCAGTTGGGTTCAACACATCAATGGAAACTGATCAAGGTTTGAAAATGTTTATAAGGAAAATGTCCTCTCTGTACTGAGAACCTTGGTACTACTACACTCTTCTTTATATGCAAGAAACAACAAGAAAGAAAAAAAAAAAACTTAATGCAGCAGCAGAATGAGCTATATCCCAAGTTCAGTTAAATGAATTTATGCTTCAACAGACCCGCTGTTAGATTGCATTGTGCTACTGAGGCAGTTGAGTGTATGTGTGTGAATGTAACTCTGTTCTAAGTGTGCGTTGTGCTTTTCTGCATCATTTGTGTTGCACTCTTGTTTAGGGAGTTTACAATAAATGTGTGTATGCTTACGACTGCCTGTTGCTTTTCATATCAGTGGGATTGAAATGGCCTACTTCCAATGACAGCTCCTGAGGGAATGTTCTTTTCCAAGTTTGTTCCTATTAATAATTTTACTTTTACTTGTCAGAGGTCAGAGGCGCCTTAGAATCTACCTTTTTTAGTATTTTTAGTCATGCTAACAATAGCAATGTTGATATGATATGTCAGTCTACCACTTCAGTCCAAAATGAAATATCTCAGCATTCTTTGGATGGATTGCCATTCAATCCTCTGTTTTCTACATTTGTGGTCCTCAGATGATAAACCCCAATGACTTTATGGATCTCCTGACTTTTCATGTAGTGCCATATGAGTCTTTTTGTTTTGAGTGACATATGTTAACAACTAGATGGATTGTCTTGAAATTTGCTAAAGAACCATATTCATGCAAAAGACAAAGACGTTCAGGCTCAGCTATACTTTGTGGCAAGTGCTAATTAGCAAATGTTAGCATACTGGCCCACTAAATTAAGGCGACATTAACATTAACTGCTAAATATCAGCTTGATAGCATTGTCATTGGAACAATGTGTCATAGGACTTCAACACATTTGGTTAACAAGTGAACTTGATTTGGTAATGATTGTTCCAATGACATTGAGGCTAATGAGTCGTTTTTGAAAATGGGGAGAAAAAAATTACAAAAATATAAAAATTACAAATAGAAATCTAGACTTTATTTTGGTGTCACAAGTTAGAAAAGCATTCAGTGATATTTGTAGTGATATAACATAATTCAGTAACTCATGATGAATTGCTAGATTATACATTAGCTATATATTATGCTTTGGCTTCCTTTCACAATTTCAGATGAAGTAAATTGATTAATTCACTTGTTTTTGATAGCTCAAAATTGAATTGAATGTTTTCACACATGGTTTTAGCCCTTGTGGTCTTGTTATTCATGAAAATGTTTCTTTCTAAATAACAATATAGACACCACAGATCAATAGGGTTGTTGCTCCAGACATCAGCCCTCTTCAGATGATAGAAAACTTTCGAGTGATGTGTGGTAACAACCCACCCTATCAGACTTAGGAGTGATGCAGCAGCCACCTGAAAGATGCAGGTTTCATCTCACACTTGAGAATACATATTGGATCCATTAAATGATATATGATCTCATTTTAACAGCTTTTGGAATTTGTCTTTCATCTTTTTGGAAAACGTCTTTCACTTTGAATTGTCCCCAAGTCCCCACACACCTTGCCTTAAACCTTACTTTATTTTGGGTTGACAATGAATTGTCAAAATGGCATGATATTGCCTGAGAGTCTGTGCTCCTGGTATTGTTGATATTGTAGTTTCAAGGCACATTGTACATTCATACAACACTATAACTGCCACATAGCAGCAATTACACAGCCATTGTTGCTCCTGAGTAGCTCTCACATTGGAACCTTACAAGAAACCATTTGCTGTGAGATTATGTGTGTTACTGAGGTAAATTATGCACAAAATATGCTCTTGTGTAGCTCTGCAGGAGATTAATCATTAATACAGCAGCAAAGAGCTTCCCGTCAGTTTCACATTTGTTTGCCTTGGAAATAGAAGAGACGGTTTCTTTCCACTATGTGAATTATAATAGTGCTCAATCAGTGTGTCGTCCCTTAAAACATCCATATTGTTTTTCTGTCAAGACCAGCTGCTTGTGTCTGAATAAGCAATGTTGTAATGGCAGTGAAATCAACCTGGTTCTAATGCATCAACAGTCATCTGGCATCTTATATTACTTAACACTGTAATACTCTTCAAGACGCTAGACACACTATTCCATCATACTGTGTTTCCAAGGGGTACTAAAACAGAGATTTCATGAGCTTGTGGTTACCCCATGAGGAAATCATTAACATGGTAATTTATATATTGTAGACGCTGACAAAATACTGCGATAGACAACAGACCAGATTTTATCAGCTCATATCATAAAAACATCACATGACACACCTTCTACATATACATTTTTCAATAGGGTATGGATATGGAAATAACACTTAACCTGATGGTCCCAAATGGTTTGTTACACTGAACCATCTAGGAGGTCATTGTTGGAAACTTTTTGAAAAAGATCAGGCACTTGACTGACTCAAAACCTGACTTGGCAAGTGATTGGATGAACAGTCTATCACCGTTTATCACGGGCAAACTTCAGCCAATCAGGGCAAAGAACCATATCACATAATAGCTTTGACCAATATATTCTCGAGCTCTGATGTAATGCTAGCAACATCTATGCTAACGCGCTTAGTAGACACCATTGTTGATTTTAAGCAAACAGTCACTCCTGACACAATCACTAGCTCACGTGTGAGGTAACACTAGCTAGATTTGATAACAATGTTATTTGATGATGATAATAATAATAATGATTTGATGATTCAATAAGGACATTTTCAAGGTATCTCCTTTCAAATAAAACTCCTGTTATGTAAGCATACAATCAATCACAAAAAGCTGGGAAGAGAATCTGCTGTGCAGTTGATCATGCAAAACTCTATTCAGTCTTTACTACTGCAGAAGAGAACAAATATGTTCATATAGAAGAGGGAGCATGAAACAAACTCATGAGACTTGAACAAATTTGTGCAAAGAAGCAAACTACCTCTCCCATGTCACAGTATTATTGACAAAGAGGCAAAGCCAGGCTAGGTAAAGCTTCAAAGCTTAACTGAGCTACACAGATTTGTCAGTTGTTTCTTTGTTGTACAGTAATTGCTTATCTTTGCAGAAGCTTACAAATGTTTTGTTGCTAAAAGCAATGTATTATTGTATTTCAATAAAATTGGAGGACTCAAGAGATGCAGTGCCACAAATTGATGATGATTAATGAGTGTCTGAAACCTAAATTTATTGCTCTTTATTGACTAAACTGTTGAGTGAGTGAGGGAGGCGTGAATTACAGAAACAGAATGACTATGGACACAGCATCACTGTTTTCACATGCAGAGTAGTGCTCCCCATGACAAGTAAATTGATCTTAATGTGTGTGTGGTGATAGAATGTATCCATTACACTGTTAATCTTTTTCTTAATATTTTGCTATGCTTTTTAGGAATGTGACTACAGTTTGCAACCTTTCTATCTCACAGCTGTGACTTGCTGAGAGTTGGCTAGCAAACTATGTACAAAGAGTTCTTGTGATAGACTTCAAGGCCAAAGATAAGAGTCAGACTCTCATTATGGGAAAATCGACTTGTCAGGGTGAGAAACAGCTGAACTTTGGTTTCCTGTAACCAAATTCTGTGATTCTGATCACGTCAGAAGCAGGATAGGAACTGGATAAATATGTGTTACTTTTATTACTCTGTCAGACTCACTACTTACCACCCTGTGTGTGTAAAGATCTCTGACCTTTCAGCTGAAATAGTTGTGATTTGGTATTCTCTGAGTGCTGTTCTTTGTAATGGTGTTCTTACATATTACAGTTGTATGCTCATACAGTCTTCTTAACCTCATTTCAGTCTTTGTTGAATAAATCAAAGACAAAGACAGTATTGGAGAAACTTTGCTTATTTGTTCATCTCTCACTGGAATTTCTACCACAATTTACCACAACAGTTTAAAATTATTATTATTATTGTGTCTTGATGGTTTATGCAACAGATTTTCAAGTATATTCTTTTTATCCTGAAAAGATGCAAAAATGTTTTTGCAGTTTTGTATTTAGCTAGAGTTAACTAAGGTGCTCTTATAAGTAAAGTTTGTGACCTCAGACTCAAATGGAGTTAGGTGTCAGGGAAAAGGTCTACAACAGCAAGTGCTAATGTAGCCACAGTAAGGAACTACAGCATGAGCTTTAAATAATTTAGACTTTTTCTACCCTACTCATCTAATTTGGTATCGTCTTTTTGTTGAAATGTGACATTACTAAATAATGAATGGATCTGGATTTTGGAGGATGTGGCAAATAAAGGACTATCATCAGATTGGCTCATAATTAATGGATCAGTCAGGGAATGTGAGATTCATCTGTTAGAAGTCTCTTCTGTGGAGCTGTAACTGATATTGGAAAAACAGAAGAAAAAAAATAGTTTCTGCTGAACTCGCCAAGTCTCCTCAGAAGTCTTATTTAAAATTTCTTGGAAAATAAATGTCATTGACATACTTAGATAATTCAAGGCACGTTTATCATTCCGTCTGAATTGTTGCTTTTTTGTGTGCATCAATCTTTGACTTGGTCGGCTTTAAAACGATATAGCTGCAATGAATCATCAGACTCAGACCTTCATCAAATACGCTGTTGAAGCATAAGATTTCCATCGGGATGTTTTTAACAGGTCTGCAGGTTTACTGCCATCATTAAGAAGTCAATATGTGTTTTAATCAGTATTATCTATAAAACTAAGCTCCAAATCATCATAAAAATGATCATCAACATAAAAATGATGTATATGTAAAGCAGCATGCCCAATAAATTTCCAGCTCAGACATTCATAATAGATCAATAGCAATGAGCAGACAGCTGAAGATGTACCTTTCATGCTCCTGTAAATTCCTCAGGGTAGTGTGCTATATCGCAGAGCTCAGTAATTTCTGTCAGGACTGCCTCATAAATACACAAACCACAAATTCTGTAACAGTGTAACATTCAGCATAAATCCACAGGAAAGGTTTGGGGAATTGTTTGCAAAGTGAGTGGTAGGCATGTTTCTTAAATGCTAACTACTGATTGTACCCTTTTTTGGCTCACTCAGAAGCAGAAATTGATCCACACTATTCAGACACATGACATCGTCAATAGTCAGCAGAGGACAAACATACATAAATGGAAGAATGGAGGCTTTTTCACAAGGGAGTCTTGTGAGATAAATACACAAAGAGGCTTGAGAAAGGTTGTGAACTACTCTTTTCTAGTCCACAATCAACTTTAACTTCATGCAATACTGAAAAGGAGCTTTCTTATATTCTATTGTATGGATTACTTAACATCTGATGTTGATGCTGATGTTTGATCAATACATCATCTGAGAAATATGCAGGTCAAAAATACTGTTGTTTTGCTTCATTCTGAAGGCTGGTCAGTCAATTGACTGAATTGACAAAAAACAACAACAAAAAAAGTTATTAAAAAGACAAAACTTAGGAAACTTAGGAAAACTTAGAAACTTTCTACCCTAAAATAGCCACTTCACTATGATTCTGATTTGCAGGATGCATGTTGCCTCTGTCATTCCCACTTTGTGCCCTGTATGCCTGTTCTCGCTCTATGGAACTTTGGGTTCCAGGTCAGCAGAAGTGTGGAGTAGTTTACTAAGTAACATGTAAGTATTGGGGTAACTGGACATATGGAGAAAATGACCATAAAACTAGCTAGCTAATGTTAGCTCTGCTATGTTAGCTATACTGCCAAAGATGAGGTGGTCAGAGAAATGAGGAGTGTTGATGTTTGGCATAGGAGCCCTGGAACACCAGGAGAGGAAATTTTATGGCCAGGGATGTGGTTGGATGCAGATGGAGAGCAGCACTGGTGTCATGCCGGTACTAGAATTAAGTGAACAGGCAATGTAACCGGGCTCAGCAGCTTCTATAGAATTAGCTAATGGCAGAGGCTAAGAGGCCGAAGAGGATGACAAAATAAGCTAGAAAGAGAGAAAAGGAGAGACTGACCAAGCAAGAACAAGAGAAGAATACATCCCAAACGGGCTTTTAGTTGTTTGAGAGAGATTTGTTAAATAAAAGACATGCTGATCTGCACTTCTTGCTGCTGGATTTGTTCATCTGGATTGGATTTGGATTTGTCTTGTTGCATTTGCCTGAAATTATTGACTTGACAGTTTTTGATCATAAGCTAGATAATCATAGCAAATCCATTTGTATCCATATTTACAGCAGCAACAAGACATATGTGAAACTGGGGGTGCCAACTTGCATATGCATATTGCACTGCCAAATCTTCTTGAGAATACCGTTTTATAACATCCATTATCATTTCATTGACATCTACATGAAGTAATGTCTCTTTATAAAAGATATGTTGGAGAGTTTTGCCATTCTGGTAAATTTTGTTTCTTTCATGCTACCTAAAAGCCAAGGTAAGAACTGAATAACAGATTGTATAACTCCTACTCAAAACTGAAAACCTTGCACCTCTTCTTTATGACATTGCTATTTGTTGCCTAATCTGCCCAGACAATTATCAAATGAAACACGTGTTTGTTCTGTTAAATTATAATACTTTCACATTGCTTCACCTGCTGCATTCGTTGACTTTACCCCCCACATTTCCTTCAGGGATCGCAGACCTGTATCTAAGTTCATGGTAAACTGCTCTATGGAGGACATGCAATGTTTTTCTTAGACTGCAATGCAAGATGGCTTACATAAGTTGTTCTTTAATATTTCATAGTGAAATGTTTCAGAAGTTTCATATCAGCTCTAGCAGTTTTGCACAAAGCTTTTATTCCCTGTTGAATCACCAGTTTTAGTTTTACTCACTCTGGAGGACATTGTCCACTTCAGTGCTGTCTTGTTGCTGTTTCATAGCTGTTATTGATGGCTGAAGTGTGAGGAGAGTTAAGTGACACACTGGGAGGAGAACAAATGCAGTCTGCACTGTCAGCACAGCTGAACTTTAAAGTTGGGCACTTCTCACCTTTCCCAAATCTTTCTTTGTAAAACTGGCAATTTCCAGCAACTTTAACATTTTGCTTTTTTTCATCATGTAGTAATGCAGTTGGTAACCGGTGTGATAATGGAAAGATAACTCATCTTGCTGGAAATATTTTTTTCATAAGATGGTGTTAAATGAATTTTAACACAGCATAACTCAACCAATAGACAGGAACTCACAGGTTCCTGTACAAAGATGATGTTCATGGGGCTGTTGTTGGGCCAGTCATTAAAAATTGTGAAAATCAATAAACTGTGATGTGCTACTGCAGGGACCCAGCACTGCTATCACAACAGAGATGTAGCGTTCTCTCCCAGAGCTGAGGCAACTGAGAACTTCTCTCGAGGAGAGCTAAAGGATTACCCAAATTATCTGTTCTGCAGCAGGTACAGCAGCTACAGGTGAGCTGCATTATGCTAACATCTACTGACCTACTTGTGAGCAAGACTAGAAGAGTGGCTGAGCCTGGAACAGAAAGTACTCTTATTGACCTGAAATTCTCTGTAGCGTTAATACTGGAATGAACCTGAACTGAAAAACAGTGATTTTTAGACATTTTTGGCTTTTTCTGGATGGAAGCTCACAAATGTTTGTATGTATCAACCAAGTAACTTTACCAATTTCAGCCCCTAAAGGTCACATTTCTAAATCACATAGAGATCCTACAGTTTTCTCTGTTCATGTTCCTCATACAGGAACAACATTTTGCTGAAAAAAATAATCTACATTTTTATGACTGTCCATTTTACCAACATGATTTATTTTAGGAGTTACATTTCAAAATGACATATCTGCCAATGTGATACTGACTTAGCTGGCAGCGCAAAATTGAAAATTATGAGGGCAGGGGGAGAGAATGATGGCAGGTAATTTCTATCTGCAGTCGACACATGGATGGCATCTTTACAGGCTGTATCACCTGGTGTATATTTTTGAGATACTGAGTGATAGACATCTGGTAAGCTATATTCATAAAAGATAGAAGACAAGTCATTTTCGTGGACATGATCTCTCCCAGTTTCTTTAAATCCGTAGAGGCTAAAACACTACTGAAATATTGACTTATCTGCCATCTGCGCACCTGTGGGATGAAGGCGCTGCTGAGAGGTGGAGGGGTTTATCTCAGCTGCTCCAACACGAAACCATCTAAACACCATGACTAATAACACTCGGCAGGAATCCTCTTTCTGATGACTCTGTTTGCAGTGTGCGTGTGTGTATGCCTTGTGATTTCATGTAAAAATGTCTTCAGTAGATTTTCACAGTGATGTGATGTGGTGGGTCTTTTAAGTACTCCAGAATATGTGTTTGTACATCTGTATGCATCGGGGAATAAAAAGAGCTGAAGAAAGCAGGAGAAAAAACGCTGTGTGGAATAAATAAATATTTCATGATTACCAAGTGCTGAGGATCAACATGAAGCAGACTGGTTGACTTGGCTGTTAATGCTAAGTGGAATTTGGGTAAAAGCTGTGTTTGTACTTAATTGTAATTGTTGCAGCGGGACATGTATTGACTATCTTTCCACATTTAAAAGCTTGGCCAGTTACTGACAGATACCAAACACCTTTTATGAATAGAGATATGTGCATCTTGCAAGGCGTATATAATAGACTGTGTTAACCCAGGTTTAAATGTCAGATATCAACCGTGTATAAGCAGTCTAGTTTACAACAAGTGGAGGAAAGACAAATAAAGCTGTTTTAATGCATAGTCTATACACTATGTTGAACAATATCGGTACCCATTGGTTATCATCTGATGACGATTTAGCTTCCTAACGCTCTTGTCTCTGACAAGAAAGGTCCAGTGTGTAAGATTTAGGGGTTTTTCATGCGTTTCATGGCCACCATAGATTCTCCTCAAAGCTCGGAAGGAAGGGGTCAGGCAAGGGGATTGCAAATATCTCCTTAGTGTCACATATGTTAAAGCAGGACAACCAGGAAAACAAGAGATTGGACCTAAATGCAGACTGAGTTAGATGCCTTTGAATGATTTAATGGTAAAGTGTCAGTTAACAAAAGGCTTACAGGGATGATGAGGCAGACAAAGGTCAATACCAGAAAAACAGTCCAACACGGGAAAACAAATCCAAGGAAGCAGGACAAAACCTGAAGTCCATAAAACAGTTTAGGTCTAAGACAGCAAAGTAAAAGTCAATACAACATTAGGAAACACTAGAAATGGCTGGAACCTTGAGTAATGCTGCACTCCGGTCAAGATCAGAGGTCTGAATTTCCCAGTTGGAATAATGTACATTTTAATTCATGCATCGCAAAGTCTGTTTCTTTTATCCTTTGTTTCCTGTGTGACTCCCTAATTAAGTTTAGATCTCTCTGAGATTCCATGCAGGACTGTAGTAAATTGGTCAACCTTTAGTCCTGGCAGGGCTTATTTTGCGATCCAGGGATCATGTGAACAGCAATATCAAGAAAGGTTCACTTATTTCTCAATGACATATGCAAAATTCTTCATCATCGGGGTTCATCACACTTAACTATGTTACTATCCTTTGCAAGGACACATCTTTCTCTTCAAATTGTGCTGCAGGGGCAAAATTTACATCTATTCCCACCCACTTGTGTCTTTCCATTGACTTTGTATCCACTTGTATTATACTTGACCTTGTGTTCTGCCTGAACATATGGTAAGGGATGCATTTTTACAAAGACTGTGCATCCTCCTTCTCTCATTTTGAATTTGTCATAGGAAGACCAGTATGAACAGGCGAACATCTTCACTAAATCAGTTGTTCATACAGCACATACAGATGTAATGTGAACCTATCCTTTAAATACTGCATTTCAACATCTGAAAATTCCTGTGCTTGTCTGGTTCAGTACTAGCTATTGTCACACATCAACTTATATAATGGTACATAACAATCCATCTGAGGTTTTCATTTATTGACAATCACAGTGCAAAGTAAAATTACTGATCCCTTAAGACTTAAAGGTGGCTATTCATGGGAAACTCTGGCAAAAACCCTGAAATTCAATCTATTCCAGCTGACTGGCTCGAGGAACATTAGAAACCGCAGGATTACCTGTCAACCTATTTACAGAGACACTGAGTCTGAGGATACACATCTCTGTGCACACTCACACGTATGCAGATGCCTGGGCAAGTGTGCACTCACACATGTCGGTGTGTCTTTCCGTCCACCTGCCTGTCTGCAAGTGAGCGCAAGAGACCTACAAAGAATGAGAAGATAAAACTGTAAAGAATAAATTATCATGAATAGCACCACCTACCTCTTAAAAGCAGAGAAACAGCAATAATTCACCGGATACAATAGCTCACTGTGGGTTGCAAACCTGTGTGTGTGGTTATTTCTCTGCCCAAATATCCTGACTCTGCATCTTCCACCATCACACAACAAACATCCGGCAACTTGATCTGATAAACAAGAAACTTTCAGATCTTTTACTGTATCAGAATCACAATTTATGTGATGGACGCTGTCATCTTCTACTGTTAACTTCTATTTCCACTGCTTGTTGCTACATAATAACGTGATGTTAGATTTACACTGAAAATTTCCATGAAAACATCCAATCATGTATCAAGATTATTGATATTTTAGAATACACTGTACAGAACAGTACAAATACAATCTAGCTTTTTATTTAATGTGGTTCTATTGATAAAAGATCATGATCTTACTTAACAGATAAAGTACATTCTGTTGAACTATTTCTTTTTTCTTTTAGTCTTTCTCCACGTATCTGTTTGGCTGCTCTACTTGTTTACAGAGTTTATAATGAAGGCTGTGCACTTTGGTGTCAAGATGACCATCTGCTACATTTTTAATAATTGTTTGACTTTATGGAAATACATTAATGAGAAGATTGATAATGTTTTTAGTTCTCTGTGTTAAAGGTCCAGTGTGTAAGACTAGAAGGAACTACTGGCAGGAAAAAAGTATGTTTTCATTATTTTTTCATTAATCCTAAATGCTCGGAAGGGGAGGTTGAGGTAAGGGTTATTCACTTAGTTGCAACTTCATCACTAGATACATGCCAAAAAGCATGAAACCCAGCCTACACTCACACCTGTCACATGTGGATTAAAACGATCTCCATCTCAGACCATAGACTATTGCTTTGATAGGTAAAACTTAAGCGTCTAAAGCTGCTAAAATCCATTGAAGCAGCAGAAACATATATCTTTAAGATTACAACGTCTGCTGAAACTTCTCACATCTCACATCTTCTTGACTAACTGTCACTATTTCGTTCGTCAGGGATAAGAAGCTGCCTCACTCTAAGAAACAGGTGAGCTCAGAGAAAAAAAAAAACACGTGATGGGGAATCTATTGTGTATTTAATGGTCCACACTCAGAAAGAGCCCAAAGAGATATTTCTTTTGGGGCTGTATTTTAATAAACCAAAAATCTTTTTGCTTTCTACAAAGCCTCATCTTGCCCAAGGCACAGAAATTGTCTAAAAAAATATCTGTTCCTGAAAGAAAAGTGCCTCTCTTTAGCTTGGCAACTCCACTGCCCCAAGGCACCTTGAAGCGCTCTCTCTCTCTCTACCTCATTCTTTCAGAAAATATCAGACTTCGCATGTTATGGTAAATATCATGTTGAGGAATACACCTATACATATATTTTAAGGGTGAATTATAGATGGTGTTTGATTTTGCAGCCAATGCTTTTCAAAACAAAGTAGTAAAAGAGAAAAGCATGGTATTTAAGAAAAAGATTTTAAGGTCACTGATGAAAGCTTCACATTAATTCTAAACAGTGACGTGTTAAGCAGAGACTCAACAGGCAGGAAAAATATTTAAACTGTCCCCATTTTTCTGTATTTTTTCATTTTATCTATTTAATTGGCTTTCAGTCCCTTTTGCTCGTTCCAGCTGATGAATCACGGATGAATGGCAGCCTGTTTTTTTTCTCCTCTGAAGAGCTTGTGAAACTAAGTTCCTCAAAGAATTTTCTTCCTTTGAGAAGCTAATGGTTTCTCCAATTTAAAACTTTTTGAAAAGATTTTCATGTGTTTTTGTGAGCAGATACTGTAGGTCAGAGTCTGTGATTTTCACCATTAGATATATGTTGTTCTTTTACCAAGAACAGTAAGAACTCACATCAAACCTTTTCCATTATTTTTATCTGTGTGATGGAAATCATGTCACAGAGATTTATTCTGAACTAACTGAGGTGTCATCTCACTCTGTAATTTGTATATTCTGTGTACCAGCTGAGATAAACAGGAAGGGAATGTTTATATACCGGCAACAGTATGAGCCTGCATTCGCATATTAAATTGCCTTCTCATCTTAAAAAGATAACTGAATCTCTTCTGCATTATTCAGGTGGGAGAATCTTATCAGGTGTGCTCATGTCTGGCCCTTGTCACAAAAAAAAATGATATTCATGAAACTCTAATTGCCTCAGTTTGTTAATTTTACACACAAAAACACACACAGACACTCAAACACATAGATGTGCAAGCAGTCGGCCAGCCTTCTGAAGTGGAGATGATGTGTGAATCTGGGGCACGCAGTGACTGATGTTCAGCACTGATGGGCATTGGCACCACCATTCTGCCAACCCATGAGGCGCTCAGCAGAGGAGAGGGGCTACAGCTGGCCTGGATAAGATTCGCCACCAAGACCGACAGCAACCTGGCTTCAGTGAGACTCAGAACACATGGGCCATCTAGGGACAATTCTAAGATGCTGATGTTGCTGTTTTCTTATGCTCTGTGAACTACTTTCTGAAAAACGACTCCCACTGCTACCTGGGAAATGAATAAGGACATAGTGAAAAAAGGCCCACAATATGTTCAGTCAGAAGAGGACAAAATAGAATAAGATGCTACTTTTGAAACATTAGACGTCAAATATCAGAAATCTGGTCAGCAAAGATAATCAGCTTTTTTCAAGGAGGTTTATAGATTGAAGTTTTACCCAGCAGACATCTGAGCCAGTCTAATACAGTCTGATATTGATTCAACATCTGAGAACAACTCAAGTGGTGTGTGGGGATAACATACGTCTGCCAAGAATGGGGGAAAAGCTAATGTGAGATGAGTTCACATCTGCCTGTTTTTGATGGATTTCAGGCATATTGTATTGTGCAAAGGATTAAAGAGCATGAATGTATCAGAACCCAGCAGGATTTTCTTAGTTATGGTTACAAAAAGGTAAGTTTGCCTACCCTTTGAGTGTGGACAGATGTGTGTGATGAGATGCCTTTTCAAAGTCAGTGAGAACTTTGTATGTCCTGTCATCTGCCCCAGCATTCAGGATGCTGCATTTGAGATGGATACTTGAGATAGATGTTCTTTTCCCACATCTCTTTGTATCTATGCTGTTAAATGAAAATACTGGTCATCTGTTTGTTGCTGAAATACACTTATTAGACATAATTGTTGTTTTTCCAGACCTCACTTGGATGGTAATAGATTTGGCTATCGGACAATAGTCCCCTACATAGGCTATCTCCTTCTCAGACTCACATCACTTCCCTGGCTGCTAACTGTATAAGAGCTCATGAAATGTCAATAGTCAGAAGCAAGATTTCATTTTAAACCTGCACATTTTTGTTCATTTGTTGGCAGCAGTGTAAATGTAACACGGATAACCTCTTGGGTTGTTATGGCAAACTGGAATAAAGTTGGCAGACCATATCCACTGGAAAGGTTAGAAAGTTAGAAAATTATTCTTTCCCTCCATTGGACTGACTTGACTGCTCGCTATGTCCACAGGGGAATAAAGAAAATTGCAGTTGATTTATAAAGTTAGAGGACCTCAGCTGCTATCATCACGCAGTAAGTCAAAATAAAAGACCTTAATAAACTATGCCTCCCATGCAGCAAGGTCAAAACAAGATATACTTGTTTAGAAAATGTGCCAGGGATGTATGCAATTGGATATAATTCATTTTATAAAATTGTGTGTGTTAACAATGTGGAGTGCAATGTTATTATTGCTGATTAATTGCGCATTAATTGTGGGGGACAGCATGTCTACTTGTTGCCTTGGTTACTACTGTATCAGTCGTAATGAGATTCAGTTCCACTCCATTGGCTTTCCTCTTGTTGCTCTGCTATAGTACTCTTTACAACAGTGTTACCGTACAGTAATAGCGTATGAGACATCAAGCCTGCTCCAAATGAATTTCTCTTATTTTGCTTGCATCAGTTCATTTCCTAATGGAGAGGTTTGTCCGCACTAGAAGAGTCCATAAGGATGCGCCCATGAAGAGACATGTCACCTTAGCCAGGCATTTTCATTGAGGCTAACATGCCTCTCATCCATCTGTGTGGCTTTGTGAAAAACGAGTGAAAGATGATGCCTTCAAGCTGGTCGATGAGGTGCTGGCTGCCGAGAGCACCTATGTTCATTATCATGTAGAGCAGAAGACGCATTGGCTGTACTAGCTGGCTCAGGGTTTTACTGAGGCTTCATTAAATATACATGAATCATTACAGTGATTTACAGATGATTTTCCCTATATGAATCTTTAATGCTTTGTGCTATGTCATCCGGCAAGTGATAGAACTCCTCTGCTAATCAGTATGAAAAACATGTTACTTTTTTCAGTGCCCTGTATCCTCACTGTCCGTGTCACATCTCTCTCTCTCTCTTTCTCTTGCTCTCTCTCTCACACACAGACACACACACACACACACACACACACACACACACACACACACACACACACATCGCCAAAGGAGCCCATTTAAAAGTGCACTAGATATTTTTGCAAACTCAGATGTCAACAGATGTCAAATTAAGGCTTTGCTCTTTGTTTTCTTGTTTTTCAGTCATCATTCTTACTTTGAAATGATTTATGGCTTCTACATCCTCCTTTATTTTGAAATTAAAGATCCACTAAAGTTGCTCCAACTCCCCAGTTTCATTATCACTAATGGAAGCCAATTACATTCCAAGCTGTATGAGTGCAAAGATAAAAATACATCTCTGATGCATCTTAGCACCAGTAATCAAACATGGTGTTGTGACAATCAAGATCCAGCTGCAAAAATACTATATTGCATTTGCCTGACGCACATTCATCATAACAGCAGAAAATCATAAAGATAAGCTATCCAATAAAACCCTTTGGGGTAACAGAAGAGAGCAGTATTTTATTGATACATGTTTTCAAAATATGCTTTAATGACATGCTAAAACATGTGCAAGGTGAATGAGGAGTTAGGGAATTTGCAAAGCTCTCTCTCAGAATCTCTCCGGGTGCTACATTTCCATCCTGCAATATTAAGTCCCTGATTTGGATGCCAGTGCATAACCTGTCCAGGATCACAGCTAAACTCAGCAATATTTCTTGTGAGTTCACACTCATCAGTGTGTATTGCTAATCTTCTTATTCCACTGCAAGTCGGATTACCTGACTGCTGATATGTTGAATAAACCTTTGTGTGTTTTCCCTCTTCCCCTTCTTCCCTCAAGCTCTCTCATCTTGCGAGTGTGTCCAGGCAGAAGATGCAGTCGGTAATCATTTATTTGCAGTTGGTAGCACAAATTGCACCATATCCAGGGATTCCATCTTATACCTGCCATGAAGACATTCACAGGCATTTTCTGTTGCTTTCTTTCCCTCTTTCTCTGCTTGAGATGCTTTGCTTGTTTAACTATTGAGGGAAACCTTCCCGCAAAAAATGACAATGCATATCAGTTCTACACATTCAGCAGGATTACTGTAGGTAGCCCCCTGTATCAGACAGTGCTTTGTTTGTTTGGCCTTTAAGTTAAGCACACATGAGTCATTTGGAAATCTTGCATAATTTCTGGTGACTGTGACATTGCTGTGTTGATTAAGACTTCTTGATATAATTGGGCTCTTACAGCTGCTCTGTAGGGCTTGTTGTTGCATCTACTTGGTGAGCTGCCAGTAGCTGAATGGAAGACAGTAGTCTCAGAGTACGTTCTATACTCTGACATCCCAGCAAGGACACATGTAGCCCCTCAGTCAGAGACCCTGGGATATGTTTCCCCTCATTCCTTTCATATGTTACCCCTCTATCTTCAGCACATGCAGAAAAACATGCTGTCTTTGCTCTTTCATGTCTGCGTCAGCCCTGGAAATGCAGAGATTTGGCATTCAGCCCTGCAACTGTAAAACAAAATGTTTTTTTGTTAATTTTCTCTGTTCTGCTCTAGTTGGTGCAAGAGCTTAATTGCTACTCATTAGAAGAGATGTGGCCACGTAGTGTCCTAGGTCCATCCTGTTCCCCTATGTATGCGAAGCAACTTCACTACTAAGTGGAAAAGCATTAAGAGTAGCCATTAGTGAGCATACAGTGGGGACATAAAAAACATAAAATAGGGCCACACATTCTGGCAGAGAGAGATAGAGAGTTTCAGCATTACATTATTCTCTTTAGCATCTGGATAATGGAATTAACATTTGTTTTCTACTGTTGGATGCCAGCTGTATCACAAACACAGAGTTCTGGCATTGGTGGACTTCACCATTATGCATAAATGATGACAGAAAATCTGACTGTTTTTTTTTTTTTTCACCAGCAGAGATTGATGGCAAAGAAATGTCATTAACTTTGAAGTGTTTATCTCATTCAATGTTTGATCTGACAATTTTTGTTATTATTACAACCTGTGACACTGACATCAGACTACCGTTATGATGTGCATTATTATCTCCTATCATTATTATTTCTCCAGGTGGAGAACTTTGCCTTGAGGTGACAAAAGGAAGATTCGCTGACTAATAAACAAGACAAGAGTCTACAGTCATGATTGCAGCAGTGAAACTACACTTTGAGCTGAATGGCAATTCTTACATGCTGATGTTAAGCAGGAGTTATACCATGTTCACCATCTCAGTTTAGCGTGTTAACATTTGCTAAGTAGGAATAAGCACAAGGTACAGCTGGGGCTGATGGGAATGTTGTAATTTTTGCAGTTATTTGCTCATAAATCAAAGTACTGGTCAACTTGACATGTTAGTCTGGCTCAGAAGATCACCAAAGCGAGTACAACTCATCCTGAAATGGACTTGTACACTTGAATGTGTGTAGCAACCCATCCAAGACATTTCAAGTCAGGGATCACCAAAGTCAGCAGGCCCTATCCTCTGGGAGCATCAAGAAGGAACTAAAGCAAGTAAAGTAAGTAAATGAACAAAACCTGACTTGCTGCTGGCACTAGAAGTAAAGCCAGGACCACCAAAGTCATTAGCATTTATCCTGTGGGACTGACCAACAGTCCAACAATCCCATCCCTTGCAGCACATTATATTCCTATGTCCTACAAAATGTTTTCCTTTTTCACAATACTATCATTTTTTTTTTTTTTACCAGCTGCAGTGAGGAGGTTCTTGTCTTGTCTGAACTTTAACAACTTCTCCCTCACCCACTGAGTGGCTAAAAGGTCAGTGCTGCTTCTCCCATCAACACCAGCTAAAAGTCCTACTCAGCCGAGGTCACTGTGGAACCATGCTGTGCTGAAATGTTGTCCTGCTGCGACATGGTTCTTAATAAAGAAAGAGATGAAAGACAAACATGTATTTGGTGATGCATAGCTACAGTCGGGGCAGCATTGTGCAAAATGTTTTCTTCTCTTTGTTTTAAAAGGTTATCGTCCGTCCTGGTGAGCATGCACATTTAAACAGCCCTGCTTCACGTTTGTCAGTCTTAATCTTCAGTTTATTCATTTCAACGTGGCAGCTATTTAAAATTGCAAACTTTCTTGAATGACAGCAGTTGTGCAATAAATTATTCATATGAAAATGCTATTTTGCCATATTTTAGGGCATCATAGGTGCTAACAGCAACCCAGCATTCAGGGGGAAAAGAAAGCTTGTTTGTGTTAATCTCTACTGACAGTGTCAGCCCACACTGCCTTCACAGATTTTTATTCAATCTCAATTTACAACGTTAAGCATGCTTGATTTTTTTGGTACTTAGTTTTAATACTAAGCAACACAATTTATTCTGTATAAGGAGCAAACAATTAAATATGCACTCTGTGATTAATGTACATATGTTCTGATTCATTGGAAGCTTTTCTATGAAGGACTTATTGTTCATTCCCATGATATTTTTCAATGTCAAGTTCTGACAGACCAGACGGTGATGACCTTTTGAGGTGCACACAAGACCAAATTTGAATGTGCTTCAGCGCCAATATACAGTTAACTGTATAGAAAGTACATCAGCAACAATGTAGCTTAGTTTGGTGTCATGTTTTATTCAGCACTCCTGAAAGGAAAAGACCTTGGAATAAAAACAGTTTTGCTGGGGAAGATACGGGAAGCAGGAGGGAAGAGTTAGCACAAATTTGCCTCTTTTGACAGCAGAGTTCAAGCTGAAAATACTCAAATTGTACTCTTTTGTTGTCCGATATATTTCTTTAGGGCAGCCGATATATTAAATTGACAGTTCCTATTCTACAAGATTGTTGCTCTTGGCCACAAACTAAGTTATTTAACATTTTGCTTCAACCTCTTTCATATCACAGTTTCGGCTCTGATATTTTTCTCATTTTCAGGTTTCAATATTTTATAATTGGTCTGGTATGCTAGAATAGAAATAGTTTTAACGACATGTTGTCCCCCACGGCACAGTGGTTAGCAGCAAGAAGTAACTGGGTTTGAACCTGCAAGAAAGCTGACCACCTTTCTTTCAGCTTTTCAGTGTTGATCCTTTTTTATTGGTTGCTTCCCCTATCGGTGTTAAAAATGCTAAAAATGATTGGGTGTGGGGTATGAACTTTTTTCAACTTCTGACGGGGGGCATGCCAAAAAAAGTTTGATAACCACAGGCCTATGCACAGATTTATATATGCATTCCCCCTTTGTAGATTTAGTTCATCGGCAGGCCTCACACAAACACGTTGTTGACTGTATAGTAAATACATTCCCCATGTTTATACGTGTTTGCATTATTTGTCATTTCAACTCCCACCTGATCACAAAGTCATCAAGCCTAGCAGGTGATGAATAGCTGCAAAATAAATCCATCACCTGTTCAGAGAATAACACACAACCTCATTTCCCTTTCATCTGATGAAAGTGCAGCTTTGTTAAGTAGGAAAATGTAAATGCAGTCTTGGCGTCTCCACACAATTTCCAAACTTTTAGAAATCTACTGTTTTATATTTTATTTTATATCATATATCGGAGGCAGTATTGAATTCGAGGCTGAACTTTAAACCAAGATCTTCTGCACTACTAAGCTCTTTGCCCCTTCAGTGCTCCCTGTCTGTGGGTCAGGTCCCGGTAGGAACGTGATCAAACTTTGTCTTTGTCTTTTCCACTCTGTTGCACTTTATCTCACCAATGCCCTCTCTCCTGCCACGCCGGTGTCTCTTCCCCTCTCCTCCCTCCCTGTCAGTGCCTCAGGATCACTGCAGTGGAACCTGCTCTCATCTCAGCAGTGAAGGTGATTGATTACCCATCAGCATCCAGTTTCATCTGCTCTTACCATCACTGCTGCTCTGTCGCCTTGTCATTTTTAAGGGCTGGCCATGGTCAGAGCCAAAAACAAGGGTGTGAGAGACTTTGATTTTGTTCCAGCGTTATAAAAATCCTCTAATCTTGGTCGTTACTCTAACCACTTTCAACTATTGGCTCTCCAAGAGCTGAATGACCTTCACACTTGAGTTACAGAGATCAAAGTAACTTCTCATCTTCTATAACAGGCAAGTAAGTCGTACTTTAGTCATGACTGCATCACATTGTCTTGAGTCTGTACTGACTCTTATGACTCTCTTTAAAGTGTACTCTTTAAGCATTCTGTGGTCTTTTAACAGTACTTACTCTTTAATGATTGATGTAATAATTTAATTTCACAACAAGCCATGTTTCATTTTCCAGCAGATTTCATTGTTCTGCACGAAAAAGAATAAAAACAACAAACAAGATGACCAAGAACAGAAGAGCATCTGAAGAAGAGGAGCATGCGTGTGAAAAGTGTGACATGTCTGTGGTGAAAGATGAATTACTTCAGTCAGCGGTTGTAATATAACCTTGAAACTGGAGTTGTTTGTGAGCAATATTGGTGTGTGGGACTGAGAAATTGTATGATACAACACAGATCTCCTTGCTAGTGTTGAGTGCTTGGGGGATGGATCTTTTTTGTCATGTTGTAAGTAGCTATTTTGGAGCTGAATGGAAACTATGATGACTGAATTACTGGTGCAACTGTGGAGAATCGAAGTGATAATGGTTTGCAGAGCGCATTCAGTATTAATCTGGGAAGTTCTATTGTAAAGCTTTACCACTGGTTCAGTGATTTACATGGCACTAAAAGCTGAACAGAGATGGGGGATGACTCAACAACAATGAATCTGGGCTTGATCGAGCAGCAACCTCTGTGACTGTAAAGTGACCCCAATGCTAGGCCACTTGAGGCTGGCTACAGAACAAGTTAATCTAAAAAAAAAAAAAAAAATGCCCTCATGTTAAAATATCTAACTTCGCCGCAGAAATAATAACCTGTTCTTGACGGCTGTACTGGAGGTGGATTTTTTTTATATAACTCACCTGTTCAAATTATATTAAAGCCTAAAGTTATGCATAATTAAGAGCGTGGCTGCCTTGATTGACAGATGGGGGACGGCATGGATACTATGACCATGTTTTATACTGTCTAAGGGCTTGATACATAGATGGTAGTAGAAAATACAAATGTAGAATTAATTGTACAATTGTACAGTTTAGCAAAAAGAAATTGATACCATAGAGTATATTGTACACACTGTTTTTTTTTTCTTTGTTTGTTTGTTTGTTTACATGCAATACAAAGCATGGGGGTTTAAAGCAAAGGTTGAATATCAATAACTTGGGTCAGAGGAAGAAAAATCAAGTCGTCAGCATATAACGATCACAAGATTGTATTGATTATTGAGGTCTCATCTGGCCAGGGATCAAATGTGCAGTAGTCCAGAACAATTCAAAATGCCTTACATTCTGTCCATGCTGCACTGCATTCAGTTAGCCTTCAAGCTCTTTTCATCTAGATTTGACCTGCCAAAGACAAGACTTCTGCTCTGACAGGGGAGTGTAAGACAGAGGAGTTACAGTACAGAGATTTACTTTTACTGAAGAGACTGTAAACAAACTAACTTATGTTTGTTTATGTTTTTTTTTTCTATGTTCATCTCAGTTTATTTCAGGTGGTCTTTGCCCATCTCTTCCTAACATATCGCTCTGTCTTCTCACTCACCCACTGGCATAAGCACACACGCAATCACACTCTTACCAAGGCAGTGGTCAATTAATATTGAGCTGTCATGCATCCTTGCTTTTGGAAAGTAATCTAGCTTAATTGAAACTCAAGTAATTAGCACATAACTACTCCCTGGTCCAAGATGGAGCGCATCTAATTCAAGCCCATGCATGCGCCAGCGAACACGCGAGTGGACATAATGTGTGTAAATGTGCATGGACACAGATGTACACACAATTAAGAGGTGCAAAGGTGAAATGAGCTGTAATTCT
The DNA here is from genome assembly GCA_028641955.1 of Protonibea diacanthus. Lineage (NCBI taxonomy): Eukaryota > Metazoa > Chordata > Actinopteri > Sciaenidae > Protonibea > Protonibea diacanthus. Next base: position 17,781,707 of record CM053989.1, read on the forward strand.
TTACGTTCTGTAGGTTGGGTAGATTTTCGCTGCAGGAAGAAGAGAGTGGGATGCAGAGAATGCAGCAGTTTCTTGCTGTGCGGATAAGTGGTAATAATGAGCGTGTGAGCTTGCTGTGGATTTCTGGCATATTTTCCTCCTTTGCAGACATCACCTTGAGCTTGCTGTGTTCTTTGCCTGCATCTCCTTGACTTTCTTCCTTCTATCTCACTTTCACTCCCACCATTATCTTCGCTCTCAATTCAATTTTGCATCAAATCGATATTCTTTATTATAAAGCTGACGTGATCAATACTGCCAAAGTGTCAGAATGCAGTGAGATGTCACTGAAATAAAGAAAAGCAGCTCTCTTTCTTTATATCTCTCTCCTTCTCTTTGCTCCCTTTGTCTCTTTGTTCTATACCACCGTATCTGGCCATGATTTAAGTGTATCCCTGGCAACTGGGTCTTCATTGTTGCCATTATCAACCACTGTATGTTTGCCAGCGATTAACTTCTCCAATTTCTCTTAAGTGTGTAAGGGAAGCAAACTCCGTTCAGACCACATAGCAAAATAACATTGTTAGGAGGTTAGAAAAGCCAATATTAATGTCAGTATATTAATAAAGAGTGTATGTGCACCAAAGGCTGCAAAAGTATATATCACAGCTGTACATGCTGCCTTAGGAAACCAAGTATGCAAAGTTTGGATCATAGAAAATATGCTTGTGATTAACAAAACTGATTTGCATGACTGTAAGACATCTAAAGCTTATCATGTTGTCAGAGATTTATAGGCGTCATCATCACATTAAGCTGGTGAAATACTTTCAGAGCTGCTCTCATAGCCTTTATACTATCCCCATGCTGCTCTTCCTTGGTGTAACTAATAGGCTGTGAAGCCTAGTCTGCCCTGAATGTTAAATGTAGACTTACTGTTTTATTGAAACGTCACAGATCCAAGGTTTAATTCATTTTGTTTACGCTCCTCTAGGGAGAGGCTTGTTTTCTTTAACGGCATTTCATGTCTGACCGTCCGTCACCATGTCATTTATTAGATGTTAATATAACATCAAGAATGAGGCCACAGGAAGAATAATAAGTTATGCTGACAGTCACATCAGCATATGTGGTTTGTGTTGATGAGGCATCAAGTGTGGCCAGGAGACTGAAAGTACCACTTATGGTTTTCTCAGGGTCATGTTTATGTGACACTGCGTTACCACTACATTAAATATTCTTTTCACAGTGACTGAAAACGAAGTTGACATTTATTGGTTTAAAGTAATAAGTGCAACAAACAGATATTATTTGTCTGTTTTTCTTGGCGCTTTGGTCAATCTATGCAAACTCATTTTCATCATATAGTTTTTCATTGCTGTCTTTGCCGAGTGGTTTATTGACTCATTCCCTCTAACATCAAAATGCTTTAAGTCTGTAGATGATGGTCCCGAAATGGCATAATGACCAGTATTATGCATAGTTTAGCTAAGCTCCATCCCATCCATATTAGGAAATAAAATGTGGAGAAGAGAAAAAATTGAAGGCTTCTCAAATGTTTATAAAGGTTCATCCTTAATTGTCACCATGCTCATCTACAAGCACAAATTTTAGACATAGAGATACAGATATAGTCAGGGCAAGTCACAACCACACTTCAGCTTTAAGGTCATGCGTCGTCAGTGGCAAAAATGCCAGGTTCTACCCTTGGTGAGGTGCACAGCTCAAAATTGCCACCTAATGCTGCACTCAAAGTTTTAATTACTTCAACTACAGGTGCCACTAACCTTTTCAAAGCACAACCAATGAAGTAACAGCTGTATGTGACATAGGCAGAGAGTGAATGTACGATTATAACACAACATTAAACATAAGAATAATTTCACAAGTAAACCCTGACAAAATGTCAGCAGTGAGTTGGGGCAACTTTGTAAAGAGGTACATAATTTTTGAACTAAGCATGCAAATCTTATGCTAAAGTTGTCTGTTAATGTGTTTAGCTATGCCAGGTATACACAGTGACAGTGGATATGCTTCATATCACAATATAAGCAGTTGCTGGTAAGAAAACATTAGCTTAGCAATATTAAATCCCATCATGTTGTTACATAAAAATTCTGATTTGTTTTTGTTGAAGAATGAATTTTTGCTGAGCGCTCTGTGCTTTGTCTCTGCAAACACCATGCTCTGCGCCCTACCAAGCAAAATCTCTTCTCTCGTGTGAAGGCAGCTTTAGTCTCTGCAGGGATGAACACAGTTCTTACAAAAGAAATTTTCTCATTTGGCGTTTTGATGATGCTATAAGCAAGCTTTGTCTAACATGTTGATCTAAAATCTCTCATAGGTGAGATCAGGTGATTATGGAGGCCGTAGCCTATATGATTTATATCATTTTGATATTCATCAGACCATTCAGTGAGCCATTTTGTCATGTCACAGTCCTCATTTTTCTGCTGTTAGTTGCTGAGCCAGGTTTTTACTTTCATTTCTCGCTGGATATATCCCAAACAATCTCACTTCAAGGTCCATTTAGTATCTGATCTTTTGATCATATCAAGTCTACTCGGTTGTCATAGAAATATCTGTTTCAAATATTGTTATTTTTTTTAATCTATAAGTACTTTACACACTTCTCTTGCATGTTGACTTCAAAGTCAAAATTGAGTGCTTAAGCTGAAAACATCTACTGTACATTTGTCAAAGAAGATCATGTGACATGATCAAAAAATAGTTACTAACTGGATCTTTATGTGACAGCTGCTGTTTTTGAGGTCAAGAACAAAAAAAAAATGTGTATTCCTGTATATTTCTATTTCTGAGCAAAAAAACATAATAATGTTAATCTGTTGCCACTATCCTACAAAAGTACTCCCATTTTCACTTTCTACTTTGCACTCAGATGCACTTCAAACTCTTTTATTGCTCTGCAGAGATGTACTAAAACATGGCCTTCATTTGCATTCATGAAAATTACCTTTCAGTACAGGTCATTTTGGACAATTCTGAGGTTGGAAAATATGAAGAGTTCATGCAAAAACAGGCATTTCTAATTTTTATTTATTTTTCAAAATCATGTTTTATTTTGGTGCACTCCAAAGATGGTGTTGTTGTGTTTTTCAGATAAACTATCTCAGTTTGAATTGTGCATTCAGGGGAAGGATCAAACTAGCGTTGGTTTATTCATTTAAAAAAAATGGTGTTTATCTGTTTTTGCAAATGAATGAACTCCTCACCAGTGAAAATCTTTATTCAGTATTCATCATCATTCATTTTCAGCTGCAGCAAAAGCTAGTCTTGTTTCTCTATAGTGAAATGGATGTTGAGTATTCACATGCAATCAAATTACAATTCAATTTCTGCCCATTCTATAGGTACAAGGTCATAGTATGTATTATAACCTTTATGGTTTATGTCATTATGCCATTTATGCCCTCCCTGTCATCCCTGATTATGCTGTATTTATGATAAATAAATGATGTCCATTATGTATCATTTACCCAGTGTGAAGAAATTATGCACCCCGAGCATAAAATGATGACTCATTTTGCTGTTACAGGCTAGCAATTTAGAATCAATTTCATACCAGCAGAAGTAATAGAAATTGTGCTGACAATTACACAGATGACAATGCTTTCACTCTACGACTCATTCAGTCTTTCATTAATATACATACAACAGATGTTCGACTGCCTGATGATAAAAGTAAATCAGGGGTATCTTGTGGGAGTCTCTCCTCTCAAAGTGTGACATCATAACTCACTTTGACATCCAGTGCTGTAACCGTTGAGCGAGACCATTTGAAATATGGAAGGGAGCTGTTAACACATTCTGGAGGCATGATTCAAAGGTCTGCTCCATTCATGCGGATCGGACATGCTTCATGAGCAACAGAAGGTGATGAGAACTTTGAAAGAAAAACATTTTGGCTTTTTTTCCAGCTGCCGCAAACTTTACAAGAGAAGTAAGACGAGACACAGTAAAACATTAACCTGAACCTCCCATATGGACTCCTGTGGTTACAGAGAAATCAATAAGAATTTTATGGTCCTGTTGCCTCTATTTCATGCTCCCTATGCCCACTGTGTTTGCAGGGAATTCTGATGATGTGGAGATCAAGAGGAAGCGGACAGGATGGTAGAAATGAGCACTCACAGACTCTGGGGGGGGAGCTTCAACTTGTCATTAATTCTCTGTTTTCTGGGAAACATAAAAACAGACATGACAGGGCTGTATTTTGCTGGGTGTCAGTTAAAACTTGGAGGACAGATGATGATGATAACAGGAGCCACATGATAAGCCTCTTGGCTTCTTTGGCTCTGACAGCACATCTGTTGTAACTGTATGTCTTTTATTGTGTTCTAACACATTAGGATTTGTCTGTGACTTTTTATGGTTTGTTTTTTCGGCTTTGATATTGTGTAAAATATATCACTCGTTGTGCAGTTTTGAAACTCCAGATTCACAAGTTTTTTTTTTTATTGTGGAACTGAGTAAAATTTTGTAGGCACTCAGTGAAAAATGCATTACTGTCCAGTGAAAATCATATATCTCCAATATATGATTTCAGCAAAATGTACAGAAGTCAGCCTTGCTTTCAACATGACAGTTATGTATTTTGAAATGTATCCATTGCATCTTATGGGTTTAGAAAAGGTTACAGAGCACCATGGATGGGTGAAATTGCTGTTATAGGGAACCTATATGTTTTCTTCCTGCCTGCAGCAATTCAGAATGATGGCTAATGGTACTCTGAGTGCCTGAACTTGGTGCAACAGTAACACAATTATCTAACACATCCTGGTTACTAACATGTTGTGTGTTACCTGGTGTGTACTATTATGTGTAATTTTGTTATTATGTGTCCGTTTTTGTTTACCTAGTTCTGTGCTGGGCAGCAAAATTTTACATATGAGGCAGCTACTCTACCAACTGAACACCACCCTTTGTCATACTGTATATATTCTAACAGTGACCTGACAAAAGAATGCAGAGATAGATTTGCTTTACTCTGGTAAAGTACATCAAATTATAACATGTAGGTTTAATTTATGCTGCACATAGATGCAAAACGCCATTAAGTCAGTAACTTCAGTTATAAGTGCAATACAGTTTCCTAATGTTAGACACCTTAAGCTAGTGGTCATTCAGATCAAATAAGCATGTAGCAACAAAACCGGTGTGAACTGAACTGCATAATGTTATGTTTTATTATTTTTATTACTAATTATTTAAATATTACATAATCATCCTTAAAAGGAATAAGTCATTCTTTGAGTGAAACTTAAGTAGGTTATCGAAATCTACCAAATTTACTTTGTCATTTGTCATGAACAAATCATTTTATGTTTTTCCCTGTAAGGCAGAGGTTCTTTTTTCAACCAGGGTCCACTTACAAGATAGAAGATATATCAGGGACCCACTTATGTAAATGGAAAATGGAAAAATTTGACCTGTTTTTACTCTTCTTACTCTTTCATAGGTTTAGTTATGTAAAATCAACACAAGACGAACGTATCAGAAAGATATTGTGTGAAAATATGTGTTAAACATATTTGAGCCATCTCAACACATTCTAAAAGTTGCCGAACGATTTCTTTTTTTTTTTTTTTTTTACTTTGAAGCCTTTTGCAAAATAATAACTATTTAAAAAGATACATTCAAATCTTTTTTATATCATGATATCTAAGATGAAAACTATCTAAGATGAAAACACACTGCCACGAGGTCTGCCCCAGATCCTATTTGAGATTCACAGAACAAAGGAACACCATAGAGGAGTCAATAGAGAACACTGTGAAGGTGAGTGTCAATAGAGTTTGTGTGAATATAACAATGCATGCACGTCAATAAAATATTTCATCATACTCATAAACACATCTAAAATAAGGGTGCATATTGAGGCTGGATATACAGATGGGTAGCAGAAATAATGGGGACATTTCACACGGCTGACGGCCAGCAGTCAAGTGCACTCAGAGCACTCAGGCTCTAATTGGGTTTTTACGTGACCCAAAGTGTGATTATCCCTGCTCTCCATTTTCATTACAGAGCCTTCATTACACATCGTGGCTCAGGTCCCTTGGCTAACACCACCACGGAAACTTAAAGGCTTAAGGGAGAAAAACAAGAGAGAGAAATAAAGGATTGATTTAGCTTTCACTCAAATAATGTCTGTCCTGAGAGGATAAGCTAACTAGACTGCCTTTCCAGCATGAAACGGGAGAGAGCTCAGGTAAACAAGTGACTTTTGCATCTCAAGCTTAAGACCCCAAATGATGTCCTTCAGACTTGCCAGAGACCAAAACATGACTGAAAGGATTACATTCTTCAGCTGGCCAGAAGGAACCATTTTCTGATAAAAAAAAAAAAATAGCTCAAAAACTAACCAAACCTTACCCAGTGTTATCAGAAAGTGGAAAGTAAGATTTGCAGTGGTTTTGTAAGGCAATGAAGTGCGATAGTGAGTGGGATAGAATGGGATGCTCTTGTCATTCTATGTTAACATATTGATCTTAACTACTTAATAACATAATAGTGTGTCAGCCTTGCGTTTCTGTAGGTTTGTTTTGCGCTCTGTCTACCTCCTACTGGTGAAAAAAATGACCCAGTGCAATTCCTTGTAAAAGCAAATCTTGCACACAGCTGTAGAAATAGCAACATGCAAATAAATTATGTACGTTATGTTGATGTGAAGATGTGACAGACTGCAAAACAGGTCAGGATAGCGAATTTAATTAGGCTAATATAATCAAGTGGAAAAAGAAGCATGGAGTCTGAATGAGGTAGTGTAACACAGCAGACTTTTCTACAGTGAACAACAGGTTGCCAGGCTGACAAGAGCAGATGGATGTGCCTTAAGAAATGTTTTGATAGCACAGACATCTTCTTTATAATGATCTATAATAGAAGCACATCAAAAGGTAGTTTGACAGTAAATTATGGATGGTAAATAGTAATAAAATGTCAGAAAACATTGGCTGAATTGAACTTACTTGACTTACTGCATGTTTTCATTACCATTTAGCTGACCAAGACAACCCAGACTCATAATTCTTTATGGGACACTTTGACATTTTGGGGAAAATGCTTGGTAGTGGTGCTCATGCATTCAGATAAGAAGATCAATATAAATTTCATTTCTGCTCCTCTTTAGTTTTCAAAGAAAGAAAGGTTTCACATTCATCAAACAAGTAGTAAAAAAAATATGCTTATAGAGGAGGATAGAGATTTCTTTTTTTTACCCTCATACTGCCAAATGTATCAGTTCAAGTTGAGGAAGCTAATTTAAATGAGAAATGCTTAAATGAGATCAATTAGACACTGTTCCCCTAAGTCTGCAAATGACATAAAGTCTTATATTCTGCAACCTAAAATGAGGGAAGAGTGAGAAATTGTATAATAATTCTACATCAGCTCAGCAGTATTCCTAAAGACTGCAGACTTGCAATAATTGTGATAAATGTGATGGATTCTGGCTGTATACATTAAATGTGCAGAGAACCATGACCACAAGATGATTCTGACAGACTGTCAAACATCCACGATGTAAAGGTTGATGAAGTCTGAGTCAATTGACAATTAACATGCAAATCAGAAACGAGCTGCAGGGGATTGCAAACAAAATACAATAACCACGTAACAGCTATGGAACATGTTAATTTAGCCTGTCTGCCACAAAGGAATGTAAGAATATTGGAATCCCTTTTCCCCATATGGACCTTTTTAATGGACTCTAGATAATGACAGTCACTTTCAAATGATACCGTATGTTCGAATTAACATTAACTTGTATTGTTGTGATTGCACTGCATAATACAGCATGTAAATGAAGACAATCAATGCACACTGTTAATGTTTATGACAACTCCCTGAAGAAAATAGCCTAAAATAACAGTGCGGTTATCTGATATTATGATAAACACTATTAACGGTGCTGCATTTGCAACCAATGAACCACAAGTGAAGAAACTGTTAACCTGAACATTTTCTGATTAAAGAACCTTGTGACCATATAATGCATTCCTTTCACATCCCATGTCAGTGTCTCCACTACAGTGTCTCTACAAATGAAAGAAATGTCCTTTATTATTAGTGCTGTGGAAACTTGTCTTGTCGAATATGTCACAGTCAGTGGGGGTAAAAAAAGATATATCCTTCTCAAAGGTCATCTCTGGGTTTCATGAAAATCAGTCAAATACTGTCATCTACCAGTTAATGGAAAATCTTTCTTAAGGTCGCAAAACTATAACAGATAAACTGTCTGCCTATGTTCCAATTCATTGTTCCCTCCATACCTTCAGTATCTCATTATAACATGTGCTGTTTGACCCTCTGTAGTATTTTCTTTATGTTGCACAGCAAACTTTGTCTCCATTCATTTTCCCCAGAAGAGAGAATACCAAACTTGAAGGCTAACTTCTGCCAAAGTGTCATAGTCTATTTTATCTAAAACAAAAAGCTCAAGGTAACTTTTTCTTTCTTGAGTGAAATGTGGCATATTATTGTTATTTAACAGTGGGAGTCATTTTATTTATTGTTTTTTATATTATATTATTTTGTATTATTTTATTTTTTACAGAAACAAGTAGTTTTAATAAGAATAAGAGACTAACAAGAACTTGGAAACTTGAAATCATGATTGGACAGCAGACTATGCCAGTGATTACAGTTTTTGTCAGTGTGTCAGAACTTTTAATGAGCTGAGCAAACTGGTTGTCAGTCAAACACGAGTTCAGGGTCTATTCTCCCTATAAGAATCATCCAGGACATCTGTTCTTTCCCCAGAGACATGCATGTGTGTTCCAACTAATGTGCCAGCTTGAGTCACCACAGGGAGGCAAAGCCACCATATAAAAGGCGTAAAGATTTTGATGGTTTGAACTGCCAACAGTCATTTGAGGTAGTTTAGATTTAAGTTGCACAGCTGCAGTGGCCAAAAGCAATTCACTGCTCTCCCTGGTATTTTGCTTCCAAACCCAACAGACTAGATTATGACGCCATCACATTCCTGCAGGATGACGCTCCTAAGCAGCATACTCGCTTTGAACCATGTGAGGCTCTCCAGTATTTCACTCTGATGCATCAAGTGGGCATAGGATTTACGCAGCAGGCAATTTATAATGAAGTTGCTGAAACAATTGTTTATCATGGGATGTTGTATAACAAAATGATGATTCAAATGATTAAATGAAATACACTACTGTATAAGAGTAAATAAGTATTTCCTGGTGATATTGAAGTCCTTGATTTTATTACATTAAACAATAACTTTAAAAACAAGAGTACTGGGCATATTTTATGTAATCATACTTTGGATTTAAGTGGTACTTGAGTTAAATGCAGCTTCTGAGTTGTATTTTATTTACATAAGTAGATTCAAGTGCTGCCAGTGTGTCTACCTGATAATAATCATAATTTTTCACCCCACCAACAAATTCTCTGGGACAGTTGTTACCACTGACATATTTGTTTCTTAAATCAAACATTGATTAAAGACAACAATGTACAATTATTAGATAGGGAGAGATATGTAATGTCTAAACCCTCACACAACTAGATTGGATTTGTATTCGTTTGTATTCGCTAAATGTTTGACAATTTATTAATTTCAACATTTTGTTTCCGCTTTGAAAAACGAAAATGAAAAGTCAGTTGTGGAACCCTGTTGCGCTGGGATTTGTTCCCACACGGTGTTTCATGTAGAGGCACCGTGTCACTTCCTGTTACGATTCTCAACAGAGCCGAACAACCGAAGCTAATCAGCTGTTAGCCGCATTTTGTCAACAAATGTTAATGTAGCGTAAATATTGACACACAACAATGATTCCGTACACCGTCAACATCAAACTCGCGGCTCGGACATTGACTGGCACTCTCAATTTGCAGAATAAAACCGCCGTAGATTGGTGAGTACTGCTCCTGTGTCGTTAGCTTTATTTTGTAGCTGGTCTGTTGAGTCAAGATGACAGATGATGTCTAATGAACTGCTAATTGACGTTGCATAGTATGCGTCTCAGTTTATTGTTTTCTTTTATTGCTGCCTATAAATATTCAAGTAGTTAGCGGTGCTGATAATGTAGATGTTTCTCATCAGCACAGAGAAACATGTTCGGTCTCTTGAGTCATGTGATGTTATGTGACATTTAGCTGGGCCTGGTGTGTTATCTTCCCATAGTAACACAGCAGAGTCTGACTGCAGTGTGACTTACATACGGACACTAGTTTTATTCCACATACATGGAGCTGGTAATGATTTATTCATGACCCATCTTTAGTAAAAGACTTTTAGTCTATGTGTTTACATCAAGCAGACAGACAGTATGTGAATTAAATGCTAGATAAGTATGGTAATTTCATCAAGTCTTCACCTGCAGCTACTTTATTTTTACGTTATTTCCCTGAAATTTTGATTTACAGTCACTTCACAGTCAGTGAATATATATCAGCTTGTTGCACCAGGACATGAGAGTCTGTCTTATATTTGGGTTTCAAAATGTAATATGAGATTGAGCCACATCTGCATTCTGACGTTGTATACGCACTGAAAGATGAAGATGGATGTGTCAGGCATGGAGCGGAAAGCAGGACATTGTAATGCAGACCCAGCTTTCAAGTAACACTATATTCATAGGAGAGGTTATTCAAATCAATGTGTAATGGGCACAGTCATTGATGTTGTCTCATAAAATAAAATGTTGTAGTCTTTATGTGCAGCACTTGGCTCAGTATGCCTCATTTATTCTGAAGTGGAAAGAATCTCCAGTTCACTTCCACTGACTTCATCAGTCATTTTCCTCTTTACTCTCCCCTTCTTGCCATTCTCTCTGGCTTTCATTTGCCACAGGGGTTGGCAGGGGCTGATAGCTCAGGGATGTCACTCCAGTATTCTTATCATCGATCCAAAGACATCCCAGACCATTCAGGTGTTGGAGAGGCACAAAGCTAATGTGGTCAAGGTGAGTTTCTCAAGAACATGACTTAAGTTTTCCTCTGTTTAATTATTTATCTCAAGAATAGGGCTGCAGCTAATGGTTACTTCATTTTTCAATCACTCTGTTGGTTATTTTCTCAATTTAATTATCTGCTACCATTCAAAGGTTGGTCTGATTACATACAAAACAAAAATTCTGTTCTGGGACTTCACTCTGCTTCACTTCTTTCTGTCCCATTTTGTTCTTTCCCAATCACAAACAGTCTTTATTGAATACACAATTCCTGGAAGAAAAAACAAAATCATACATGTTACGTGTTGCAGGTTAAGTCAATATATGTGTTTGAAGTACGGTTGGTAAGCAATAAATGTCTCCAGTGTGTTAACTGTATGTCATACTGTCTGTACTTTAAATATATATGTAAGTTTCTTGCTGATTTTCTGCTGTACAGTTTAAATACAAACACCCAACAACTGTTTATGCAGTAATATTTTATAACACAGTATTAATGTTAGTGCTGCGTGACCTTGAGCTGAGTTGTTTTCATCCTTCTCTGGCAGACAAATTCTGCTCAGCTTCACTGTGTAAGCCAACACCAGAACACTGATAAAGGTTGCTTCTGCATTGACAGAGAGTCCTTTAGTGTGTATGTGCCTATGTACATTTATACATGTGTGTATTTATGTTTGTGTGTTTTGTAGGAGGGTAAATAATGAGTAATAAATTTTGCAGTGATAATCAATGCCTGGGCTCAGTCCGTGGCTCACATTCCTCACTCTGAGGCACACTTTAATCTTGTAAAGCACCGCAGTCACAGCAGCTTGGCATTCCTCACCACCCAGTCTGACATAAGAAAGCTTGCTGAATTAAAAACAAAAGAAAGCACAGTGGCCACAGTGAAGTGTGTGCCTATTCAGGAACAAATATGCAGACAGAATCAATTATTTAAACACCAACTTGTTCATAGAGTCATTTGTCTTTGCAGAGCTTGCATTTCCTGCATTTCAATGTTGTGTGCTTTCTATAGGGACTGTCTTATTTCTTTAATTTCCTGTATCTTGCTCTCCCAAACCAACATTTATATGGACTAGTTATTAATGAATACAGAACAACACCTGGTCTGGATAGGTCTTTGTATTTGTGAAATTTATCATCTTCTATGTCAGAAAAATATTACTTCTGTTTATCTTTATTTCACAAATGGAAAAATGTGGATGTGTTGCAGTGTCGCCATAGCTACTGCCAGATATTCAGCACATGTTTTGTGTTTGATAGGTGAAATGGTCCAGGGAAAACTACTACCACAACCTGAGCTCTCCCTACTGTCTGCGGCTGGCTTCAGGAGATGCCTCAGGAAAGATCATAGTGTGGGATGTGGTCAGTGGCACTGCCCACTGTGAGATTCAGGAGCACTCCAAACCTATCCAGGGTAAGAGATTTTCCAGAAACTCCCCAACCTCCTTTCATCGTAGGTTCAGATTTATTCTTTGTCCATCCGCACTATGCAGGAGGGGGACATTACCCTGCCAGCACTGCCAAGGAGGAACTTTGAACTGTTGTTGGCCATTTGTTTTCATTAAGATGCTCTTACCATTATTCTCTGTCTTCCCCCCTGCCGCACACTACGCCTCCATCCTCTTCATTTCCACATTCTCCTCTCTATCTTGCTCACTTTCCCTGTCAGACTTGGAGTGGTTGTGGAATCAGGATGCCTCTCGCGATCTGCTGTTAGCTGTCCACCCTCCCAACTACATCGTTCTTTGGAATGGAGACACAGGCACCAAGCTGTGGAAGAAGAGCTACGCTGAGAATATCCTCTCCTTTTCTTTTGACCCCTTTGACCCTTCCAACATGGCGTGTAGGTGAACAACATCTGACTCAGCCCTAGTTTATGCAGTGTTTCACTTTTTACTTTCTCGCCCGCATATACACGTCTTGGCTGTATATTGGAGCCAATTTACAATTCATCAAGCTCAGCATGCAATGGAATTCAATACTATGCCTAACAATATATAGAACAAATATCAGAGATGAATCACTGTGCCATTTCTAGAGTGATGCATGGCATTCAATTATGCAAACCATTGAACCGCTGGTAACATCTAATATTAAAAAAATAAGACGAAGGAATGCTGAATGACAGTTTCTAACACAGCAGCTGTGACAAATGTTTATAATTTTATTTTGGTCTTTCTTGGCAGTGCTGACCAGTGAAGGAATAGTCTTTATCACAGACTTTACCCACTCCAAACCACCAGGCAGCGCTGGCAAAAAGGTTTACATCGCAAGCCCCCATGCAAGCCCAGCTCACACCAAACCTGCACCTGCCACTGCTCCCGCCCCTACCGGTGCCAAGAAGGCCCTCAACAAGGTCAAAGTGCTCATCACCAATGAAAAACCCACGTAAGAGCCACTGAATTAGACTTTTGCTTCCATAATTGTATTTTAGAATGTGTGAAAAATTATTGCCTATTTGAAACTGTTTTCAAAATCTTTTCACTCGCCCATATATCATGGCTTTATAAACCTCTCATAACCTGATCTGCATTTCAAGTAAGCTCTCTTGCTGTTTCACTCCAGTGACTGGGACTGAAGGGCATTGCTCAGGGTCAACTCAGTGAAGTTTCCACAAGATAATTTTATCAGACAATTTATCCTGCTGAAGGCATCTTAGGCCACAAACTATATGTATGCGCCCTTGACCAGAAGTAAATCTGTACCTGTCAGCATGTGTTAATTATGTTATGTCCTCTGCTGCTGGACGACATATTCAGGCACTGAATATGTCTTGTTTGATTCATCAAATTTTTCCATCCCATAAATATGAGTATAAAATGCAAAATAAAGGTGCAGAGTGGGGAGCACATTAACAAAATACAGTGCCATTTTGTGCATGAGTCAGCTTGTCTGTGTTGTGGTTTGTTGGAAATGCTGCTGCGGTGCACTGTCCATTATTCAGGAACTTGTGTTGCTCTTCCCCGCCTTCATTTAGCAAGTTAACTGGCCTGTTGAAAGTGATTTGTGACACCTTGTCTGTTTTGGAGGAATTACTTAGTGGAAAAGCTATCTATCACACCTGAGGCATCTGCCAGAAATTATGTTTCTGTAACGGGATGAAATATCAGGCTTCAATCTGTGAGATTAAAAAATTGATTTTTGATCTTGTTTGTTTTGCTCAACTCCGAGTCGAGTTTGGTGTGCAGCTGACTGCGCTGACATTTCTCCCATCATGGTTTGACATTGATTGATTTGACCACGTTCAAGCTTTTTTTAGGGTAAAGGTGTCATTTAAATTAAGCTGAAGGACTAAATATCTGACCATTTGGCAGATTTACTAGATTACTTTTTAATACTAAAACACGTGAGACTTAACAAAAGTTTATATAGAACAGGGACCAAAGGCTTGTTTGATGCGACGTGGTTGATGTGCTGGCAGCTTCCTGCCTGAGCGGTTGTGGCTGTCAAACAAGCTTATTTATAACTGCAGCACCGCGGCCTCTCTGTCCACCCACCAAACCAGCTGTAATAACAAACACTCCATTAATCGCACTTGTCTTTATTTTCTCTCGTGTGTGCCCATTTCATTCTTTGTGTCTTCTGTTGGCAACTGACAACTCCTTCCCTCACCTTTCACGTGCTGTGTAATTGCTGTATTCCTTCAGTCTACCTTTGTCTGTTTGTCGATTTTGGATGTTTATCATGTCCGCTGTTACAGTATCTCCCCTCTCCGGCTCTGTCCGTCTGTGGTTGATAAATGGGGGGGTTTAAATAAGACTCTGCTCTCCCAGACTGTTATCAGCAACTCATTGAATACAGTGCTATATCACGCACATTAGTGTCTCATCAGGCAGCTATTAATCCAGTTGTTAGCCAGCACAGATTTGGTCCCTTTATCAAGATAACAGAAATTGGCTTCACATTCACACCTAGGCATGCCTGTTCATACACAAACACACATGGGCAGTCTAAATCAATATTTTTCTATAATATCATTATTTACTAAGACAACAAAGATGTAATCTTAAAGACTTCTGACACCCGCAGTTACTGTGGTAACAGCACGTGGGGTTTAACACTACAGGTCCCAGAATTGTGGGGGCAGCAAACACTTGAGCAGTTATTTTGTTACAAATGCAACAGAAAAGTAAATAAGCTCATGTTGTTTTAATATAGACGTCACTGAATCAGTCAATAATCAGCCTTTTTTTTCTTTTTAGTCACACTGTGAGCCACCGTGATCTGAATTCATTCTGCACGCAGTGTAGATAGGGCAAAGTGAATTTGGAGTTGTAAATGTGCAGCCTGTTTCCTGGAGCTCTCCGTCTAACCACTGACTGTAACTGCTCTTTATTGTTGTGCTGAGGAAAAAAATACAGAAAATGACTGTAGTATTGTTTTGTACATGGATTAGATGACCGATCACTAACCACCAATAGATTATATTTCCTGTCACTGCTTCAGGATGTTTCTTTTGCATTAGCAGTAACTTGGAGATCCAGTGTGTAAGATTATTTACAAAATATTGCAGAAATGAAATGTAATGTGTTTCCATTGCTGTATAATCACCTGACAATAAAAATAGTGCATGCGTTTTTGTTATCTTAGAAGTCTAGTCACTAAAGTTTCTGCTTAAGTTAGGAAGGACTGTCTGAGGTGTGGAGGTTACAGGTGGTAACTGCATTGCTAGATGCCGCTAAATCCTACACACTGGCCCCTTACTGCTGTGAAATGGTGGAAAGAGACAGTAAACAAAAAATAAGTTAAATTATCACTGGTAAAAAATACATGCATATTTCGTGTGAATCTCGTGTGTGTGTGTGAAGGCAATTTGGATCCATTGTTACAATGGCAGACTCGAACAGTGAAAATTCATTGAACGGCTATTGCAGAAAAAATTTCGACCAAAGGGATTATAGCTTTAAATATATTGAGGATTAAAAATTTAATTTCAGGCTTGGGTAGGAGAAGAGTGAGAACACTGTAGAGACGTGGCATGGAAAAGACCAGTAGCATCTGTAGATATTAAAGGCTCATCCTAAGGTAACAAAAATAAAATGATTCCTATTTTCAGGTGATCATACACTAATGAGACATAATTATGCATGTCATATTTGATTTTTGTCATGTTCTGTAAATAGAAAAGGTATACATTTTGCACACTGGACCTTTTTAAATAACAAAATAAATGAATTATTAATAATTGTCAGTTACACTAAGAAGACATGGAAAAGCACCCAGTCAAACCCCAATATGTACCAAACTAGTTTTATAAAATCCACAGAGGTCTACCTATCTTATCCACTTACGCTGACATGGTTTATGTTGTAGAAGCATGTTTTTGTCTGTTTTTGACGATTGGATTATGATTTATGATTTATATGGTCATTATGAGTTTGAGGTTTTGTTGTGTTTTGTTTAGTTTTTTTTTTTTTTAGTTCCCACTGCCATTTCCAGCTGCTGCTGCTCTTCTCTTTGCCAAGACTATGGGCCCTCGGTTATAAAACGTAATTATGCACACATTTGGTGCTCATGTGCATATCCAAGCCAAAGTCAAAATGATTTATGGCCCACTGCCTGCCAGTATCAAGTTGTGTCAGTTTATTCTAAATTGTCTGGACATCAGAAGCTGAAGCTGGAGTGACTACATGATGTATTAACATTGTATTTGATTTGAATGTCCTTTGGGTCATTTATGTTTATTTAAGATGATTAAATAATAGCTTGAGCCAAAAGTTCTTTGAAACTTCAGTCCTCAGAGATAGTCTGTCTCGCTATCAAACACACCTCACACTACTCACACCGTGTGAGAGCATGTGTGCATGTATAAGTGTATGATCCATTGACTGCTGTAGCCTCTTTTTTTTTTATTCACAGCAAAGAGAGATAGAGAGAGAGAGAGAGATGTGAGGAGTGTGTGATGTCTTAGAAATTGGACAGCTGAATATTTTGGAGGGTTTGGGGTTACTTTTTCTTCTCTTTTTCTGTTTTCCCCCTCTGAAGATCTGTTGCTGTTTTTTTTGCATCTAAAACACAGAAGTCTCTTACTGTTTCATTCTGATGTTTTGCCTTTGGTGGTTCAGACAGTTCAGCCACCATCTCTGCCATGCCTGACTTCAGTAAGCTGGTAACAGTGTGATTTAGCTCAGCAACTCTGCAAGGTTCCGCTATTGAGTCCAGTTTATCTGTTACTCTTTCCTCAGGATAATAATGATCTTCATTGTGTTATAAAGTTTGTCTCCCCTTTATTTGATCTTGTGGTGACCTAAAGGAATGAAGCTGTAGGAATGAGTTATAGCCACAGACCTGCTCATAGATTCTGTGGAAATAAGGCCTCTGTTCCCTCTTGACTGAAGTATTTCTGACCGCTTTGTTGTCATGTGGAGAGATCAAACCTGACTGTTGCCATGGATAATAGTATTTCTATTTCATTTAAACACGCATGAAAGAAGTCACAACACACAGACTTAGTTCAACATTTTTAGGACTTTAGGATAATAATGAAATGGATTTTTGTCTGCCGTCATTCGACCACTTCACTTTTAAGTTCTCCCTCATTTGTCTGCTTCTCACAGAGCTCACAGTAATAATTCATTTTTTCAGCTGTCTGTATGTGAAGACATGAATAAAGATTAAGGAGTTGGTTTCTGAAATGACTTAGTTATTATTGAACTTGGTTTGAGACTTTTATCCAGCATCAAGTTGGTGTACATCATTTTTGCATATTTCATATGCATGTGTTGTTATAGCAGAGTCTCATTACATCTTTAGTGATATGTCTGCAGAATAAGACTGGCAATATATATTAGACCTTCATTTCCATTAAGCCATTAAAATGTTCACCTCTTCATTAATGTCTTGCCTGCAGGATATTGGCTTAAGTATCCAAAATGGAGGCCAAATGTCAGAACAGGTTAATTTATCAACATTAGTAGATGTATTTCAGGTTTTTCCATGTACAATTTTTTTCCAGTTAAGAAAATAACCTGACACTGAAATACATTTCATTTTCCTGATTTATGTGCATTCTCATCCCTCCTCTGCTTTGTGGCACCGTTAGTGCGGAGGCGGTGACGTTGAATGACTGCCTCCAGCTGTCCTACCTGCCATCCAAGAGAAACCACATGCTGCTGCTTTATCCACGAGAGATCCTCATCCTGGATCTGGAGCTCAGCCAGACGGTGGGCGTGGTTGCCATCGAGCGCTCCGGGGTGCCCTTCATTCAGGTGAGGCGATATGTACATGTACAGCAAATTCTGCATAAATGGGATTTCAGTAAAGCTGGACGGAGTCAAAGTTTGTGGAAACTGCAGTCCTAAAAGACTTAACCTAGTTCTTAGTGGGGATAAGGTACTGCATTTGCTAATTGCATTAATTTTTCAAGGTCTGAATTCTGTCAGCTTTCTAATGGGTTTGAATGTGAGGGAGAGACATTCCTGCTGTGCATTTGGTAGTTTCAAGCAAAGACAACTTGCACAGTGTTTGCACTGATGTCTTAGTGGGTCTAGGTGAGATAAATGAAAGTATGGCTGTGCTGGCTCACTCTAACATGCTTTCTACATCACCAGCTTTCCCTCCCCTTAAGTGAACCCGGGCAGAGTTTCTACTTGAATTGCATTACTCAAAGGGTTTTACCAAAATCTTCTTTTTTCTTTTGGATGGATTCTTCCAGCAAGCCAATTCCCCCTGCCATGAATGATAAAGTTCTCTACTTTTCTTCCTCCCCCTCAGTGCTCACCTCATCAAGGTCTGATGACTGCATGGCAGGGTCGTCCTTAGCTACAGAAAAACATATCACCAGCACTATATATTGCCTGACTTCTTGTTCCTTTCTATACTCACATTGAGCAGCAACGGTGACCTTTAGGTGCCAATTTCCTTCTTTTGAATTCTGGATTTCTAATTGGAAATTGATGACTGCTGTGGGGGTATTAGATAAAGGATTTGTCATGGCTGCAGAGACAATAATAGAACAGAAACTGTCTCTTAATGTAACTCTGCTCACTCTGCTTTCACTCCCAACCTTGTGTCTGTCTGTGAATGAATGGCCTTTGTGGTGGCTTATCACTGCTTGGTGGCTTTTCATTGAGTAGATCTCATAGTTTCCACTGGGGTGGATCTTCTCTATTTGAGCTATCTTATGCCCTTTTATATGTATAACCTTGAAACTAACTGCACATGCCTTCATCAGTTCCTCATTCTCATTTTATCACTACAGTCAATTTCTGTGTGCGTGAAACAGTGTTCTCTTCTACATTTTAATTTACGTCCATAAATCACACTTTTCTTGTGTTGTCAGTGATCTTGTTTTAATAAATGTATTCATGGTTACACAGCACAAAGATGGAGAACAAGTCTTTGTAGTCACAGAGTAAGTCCTGAAGTCACAGAGAAGTAGAGAGGTATTACTCAACCGTCCAGGCTTTGTCCGGCCAACACCTCCCTTCTCTAAGTATTATAAAGTGCTTGTCACACAGCCAATTTGCATGACTGATGACACAGTTTCAGCAAGGCTCGAGTGTAGAACCTCCAAGAACCAAGAAAAAAACAAATGGAAATATAGACATATGCACATCAATGTCAGATATGACACATACACTATGTACACTGAGTTGTCAGTCCATCACATCTAAAGCAATCCAGTACAAAATCTATGAATGTAATGCATGTGGTGGGGATGTGGGTTGAAAATGAACAATATAACTACTCAAAAACTGAAAATGATAAATGAAAAACACCACATAATTACTAAACCTGTGGGCCATAACCTCCTATTTAACTCCAAATCGGTTAGTGTATGAAATGTATGAAAATGTACAGAGCATTGTAACTTTTTGCACCTTAATGATTTTTGCTTAGGGCAATCAATTCTTATACACAAGGCAAAGTAGGTGCTTTGTGCTTGTTTCATTTACTGTGAGCGCGTTCAGGTGTAAAAAATATCGACTACTAATGTTTATTCTATTGAGAAACACTTTGCAATTGTTTTGATAGTTGATTTAAGGAGTCACTTTTCAAGCAAAATCACCAAACATTCCCAGGTTCCAGGTTCTCCAATTCGAGTACTGAGCTTAATGTTTTCTTACTGTAAATTTAGGTTTTGAACTGTTGCTTGGGCAAAAGAAGCCATTTAAAGAGGTTACATCACTATTCACTATTCATTTTTTTGCAGAGCAAATTAATAATCAATAATTAAAAACTATATATGTAACAATTTATATTGTCGCTACCTGGTGCCCTTAGTCTACCACATGTTGAACACTCTGTCAGCTGGCCATTTTTATCCTGAACACACACATATACATCATGACCTGTTTCCCTCTATGTTCAGGTGATCCCTTGTGCTCAGCGGGACGCCCTCTATTGTCTCCATGAGAACGGGTGTATCACCCTCCGAGTTTGTCGCTCCACTACCACCGCAGAGGAGGCAACAGGTATGAAACCTCTCGACAGTGTACGCACACATAGAGCACGTGCTAGTGGCACTGTACTCAGAAACCACTCTAACTCCTGTGCCATCGGTCCTCATCTGTTCAGCTGAACTGCACTGCAGTCAGAGCCTCTAGCCTTTCTCTATGCTCCAGTGGACATTTAGCCTCTTACTGTCTCATTTATCTTTGGCTTAGTGTTACAAGCCAATGGGAAACCATCGTCTTGCTGAATCTCCCTCACTTACTCTTGTTGCTATCTCTTCCACGCTAGTCATTTTTATTTTTCCCCGCCATTTTCTTTTGTGAGCCTCTCATGCACTCATTTATGTCCTTATTTCCTGTCTTCTGTTCTTATCTCTTTAAATCCTGTCCTTTATCTCTCCACTCTGCTCTTTTTCTTTCATTTCACTCTGACTCAAAAAAATGTATCTGTCACACTTTCTCCCACTCGTATCTACTTCCATTCTGTCAGTCTCTGTTCCCATTATTCTTAACATCAACCCAATGCCTTCTATGACATTTTCTCTTTTTTTTCTTCTTGTTTGTGCCCCCGTTCATTCGCATGTTCATCAATTTGCTCTGCTTCTCTTCTTTCTTTTACTACCCTACCTGCTCAAACTGTGTCTTCCTACATTTTTATCACTCTTATCTTGGTCTTTTTATCTACCTTCTGTCTCTTCCACAGACCCAGAGCAGAGTGTTCACGAGCTTGTGTACGACCTGCGTTCTCAGTGCGATGCCATCCGAGTCACCAAGACAGTCCGACCATATCGTATGGTCATCTGTCCTGTCAACGAAAACAACGCTGCGCTAATGGTCAGTGATGGCAGAGCCATGTTGTGGGAGCTCAAAGCCCACACTGGCAGGGCTGCTGCCAATCCTAGGTATGGACACACATACACTCACACACATAAATAATTGTGCAAAGCTATATTACATTTTTTAAGTAATGGCTGAAATAGCTGGGAGAGGGAATGGTTAAACTTTGAATACTTTCTAAAGTGACTTAAACTGTCTTTAAACTACATAACCTTCGGAGCTAAATTTAGTCTTCTCAGTGCAGGTAGGGGGTGCACAGAGTTTTAAGCTATCGTTGATGAGCCCTCCTTCCCTTTGATTTAGCACTCCCTTGCTTCTGCCAAGGAGACAGTTTTATATTTCTCCACTGGCTTCCTGTGTGGACCAGAGAAAGGTTTAGCAAAGCGAATTTATTTTTGGCAAAAAAGAGAAATCTACAGCTCTGAATTAAAGAGATGACAGGCTTGTGTTTTTTGTGATGAATTGCACCATTGTTGTCTTGTTTGAATTGATTTGCTTAAAGTTGCCAGCCGGTCGGCTTTCTATTTCAGGACTATTCAGATGTTTATCACACTAAACTAATAATCTCATGCTTCCTTGTGATTGTTTTAACATTCTGGTGCGCAGTGTTCATATTTACAAGCTAGAGCAAATCCTAAAAAGATGATTTGGCCTAGGTTTGATGTACTGACGTGAACTGCAATTCCACTTATGCTCTTTCTGTGAGGTGGTGTTGTCACGTGCAGTGAGGATATAGAGAAGAATTAAGATGAGTTATTTAGAGTGGGATTTTTCACTCTGCTGTACCTGTTCGATAACAGGTCAAGCCCCATTACAGTTTGCAGCAGTCAAGAAAATAATTTGTCCAGAAATCATTTCTTCTTCTTTTTTTTATCAAGCATCATCTAATCAATATAAGGAATCCGTACTCCTCATCCTCTAGGAATACTGCTGTCTCCCTCTGGTGTAGTAATTTGTTCAATCACATTCATCATTGGCACAAACGTTACTCATTTATCACTCCCAATTCACTTAGTGTCAATAACAGATGTGTGCCATGATTTCTAATTGTATGTATTAATATTCTCTCTCTCCCTCTGTGTCAGCTCGGGTCTTTCGCCGCTCTACTCCCCCGTGTCATTTTGTGGAGCTCCACTGGGTCCAAACCAGAAAAGGATTCAGGATCTGTCTCTCAACAGCATGATCGGTACGACCGTACACATCATTATCAACACCATCTGGCAAGCACCAGACATGTTGCATGTCTGCAAAGGCAAAAATATCATCCCTCTCCATAGAAGGATGACTTTAATTTGTGAAATACAATGGGGAAACTAAAAAGAATGGATGAGACTTGTGTATATATGTATGTATATGTGTGAGTGTGTGTAGGTATATGTGAGTGTGCATCAGGCCTTTTATATCTTGTACCTCAGTTAGCTGTGTGAGCCTCAGGGCACCATTTAACTTTGTGTTTTAATGTGTGACTGCTGGCTTCTCCTCTGCACATCGCGGCCAGCGTTATTCCCTAGTCTGAGGGGCTCTGCACAAAGATTCCCATGGGCGCTTAGCCCTTTTTCCTTTTGTCTCTTTACCATCTCATCCTTTTTGCTTATGATGTGTATGCATCTGTCTGTCTCTAGTCCACTCACCCTCTCTCTCTCTCCTCCCTGCTGGTTTAAAACAGAGCTGCCTATCAGAAGATGAATGTGAATATAGAGTAGTAATGAGATGCAGGACTTCTTTTTTTTTGTTCTTTTTTTGTTTTTGCTTTTTTTAGGTTTGTCAGTTGTATTCAGCGAGAGTCAAACTGCCACTGAGTGGAAAGCCTTGGGGAGGTGGAGCAGTAGTTTATGCTGGCATAAGAAGGGAGGATTTTGCTGTCTCTCCCAACACACACACACACACACACACACACACACACACACACACACACATACATACACACACACACACACACACACATTTGAGCAAGCTACTGCCTGAAGCAATAGCTCTGTCTAATGGTTGCTGACTAAAGCTCATGTTATGAGGGAATGTCACTGGCCTGCAGGTTGCTAAAATTCTGTGAAAACGCTAGCTTGTTGTTAAAATCTGATGCTGATTGGCTGACACAAGAAGGGCATTTGACAGACAAAGGCAAACTGAACATTGCTGCAGGCAATAGCTGCCAACTAGAAAACCATATTTGCCTCTACTGCATAGTTATATATTGCAGGACATGGCAATCTGTTGTGCATGTATGATTTGTTTTTTTATTGATATATTTGTTTGTCTGGAATTATGTCCTCATCTCATTTTATTATATCTTCACTGCATTGCAATGACGCTCATTTAGAGAGACATTAAATTGCCAATGCAAAGAACGTTATTATGGTGCATGAAATGAAAACCAAATGGATTTTTGAACCAGCACCAATTATAACTTGAAGGTTGTTGCAGCCTCAGAGGGTGTCCTATAGCTCTGCAGCAAATACACAAAAGAAGATGATCGCCCCTTCAGAACATATAAAATGTAGTCATTAACTGTCTGATTTTCACATTGCCATCAAAATCTATGCTTCAGTGAAAAACACAAGCTGTGTTTTGGACTTTGAAAATATTAAAACACCTGAGGCTTATATTTATGGAGAACATTGGCGTTAAATTCTATGACTGTCGATTATTGGAAATTCAATGAAATCATGAAAGTAGATTTAACTGGATGAAGCATATAGACATTCCTGTGTAAAACATGGGTCTGTGGCTTAATTGTCTCCACTCACCACTAAATCCTTCAGATCGTTAAAACTGTTTAACTTGATAACTGAGGCCGCAGTTTAACGAAACCAACAATATTATTATTATTATTTTTTTTTTTTTTGCTGGCCGTAGTTGCAGTGAGCTCTTCTACTTTAGCCGTAGAACATATTTGGATTAGATGGCCAAGTTGAAAGCTTTAATTGCTAATGAACTCTGTAACAAATAGATGTCTTGAATTCTGAAAAAAAGAGCAAAAACAAACCTATGCTACAAAAGATTAGATTTATTCCAGTGTGTTTCGACTTGTGCCTTTCTCAGGATAACAGTGACACTGTGCCACAGGACTCGATCTAGGACTATTCCCACCTGCACAAAATGAGGACACCATGTCTCATGTTTATGCAGTGTCATCTGGAGTTGTAGAAGGCGCTACTTTAAACTGTTCAATAGTTTATGTTGGTGCTGTTGCTATGTTGGGTTGCTTCGGGTGGCAGTTTATTAGTTTCTGTTTGAAGTTTTCCTTTATTTGGTTGTGTTTAATTTTGTCTGATATTTTTATTTATTGTAATGCACAGGGCTCTAGGTATGGCAACTGTCAAAATTTTCTGATTGCGGTTTGCTGAATTAGTGCAACCTATTTCTAATGCCCATTTTTGCAAGCAAGTGAAGTACTGGCACGGACAAATAAACTGCTGCCAGCAGTTTTAATGGAATATCCATACGGATGGTTGCTTTAGAGTGGCTGTCTAAATCCTGTCCAAACCTTCCTCTCTAAACATCTACAGACTGGAAATGCTCTGTCCACAGATATTATACAAAGTGCAGTAGAACATGGTGCAAAAAGCTATAGGAAACCATTAAAGTCTCCATGCGGCCATATTTTCTTAATGCAGCCAGAAAATATCATCCAAATCGGATCAGCCTGACTAATTTTAAATATCTTAAATATTATATTGGACGCAGCAGTATCAACACATTCGCAATATTGAAAGACTTGGATCAGCCTCATTGAACATTCCTAATTGTGGCTTCAATCACATAAATTGTTTCGATGTAAAGAGATGTCAAGTTGTAATAGACACTTCTCATGTAGTTCAAGCAATGCTAAGCATGCTGCATTTATTGAGTTTAATGTTTTTAAACTGCCTCATTAATTAAGTAGTAAATATTGTGTTTTTTTTCTCTAGGTCAGACCTTGATAGCTGGTGAGGCTCCTCCTCCATCATCCAACCAGCAAGAGGTCCAGCTGAAGTTCCTGCTGACTGGCCTGCTGTCTGGACTGCCGCTGCCACCATTTGCCATTCGCATGTGTCCACCTCTTACAACCAAAAACATCAACCACTACCAACCCCTACTGGCTGTAGGTAGGTAATAATGCACCACTGACACACATGAGCTAGTAAAATTCTGGCCCACCCCTGCCAGGATTGGGGATTTCACAAAACTCTGCAAGTAATTTTTTGTTATTTTGTTTCATCATGATGTTTCGCCCTTTCAGATTAAAAAACAGTTTGTTTAGTGCTGCAGTTCATAGAGAAATCCAATAATAAATTAACTGCTCTTGTGTTTTTATGACTTTCTCTGTCACAGCCATGGCAACAAATCCTTTTAGTAAACATTAGTAAATGTTGCATAAATGTTATGTGCTGCTCATTTAGCTGAATGGATATTGCATCTGTGTTAAATCTGATTGAATCCTTTATTAAACACTTAGATAACATTATATTATACTACTTTTAATACTACGAATAGCAACAAAAATAAAAGTAATAGGGAAAATAAATAGTCTCTAAATCAGCGCCCTCATTTAAGATCCTGGTGGCTTGAGGGTAGAAACTCTTCCTTCTATATTTTTAGATGTGTTAATTACTCTGGCCTAAAGCTTTGCACAGTGTTTTACACAACTGTCAGGATTCAGTTTTATATATTTAGTGTATGAAATGTTGAGTGGTTTTGTCGCGTTTATATTAAAAACATTTTGGAATTGGAACCTTTTGAATTGGATTCAACTTTAATTACCTTGGAGAGCATCATCTCTAACCTCTAACCTCTTTAACCTGCAGAACATCATTGAACTTCATTCACACATTAACAGTACGCAAAAATATGTTTTCAGCGTGTCCACACTGGAGAAAAGCCTCGCCTCTGTGGCCAGTGCGAGACAGGCATTTATCGAATTTGAAGACTCATCAGCAGAAGCATCATCAGTGCACTAACACAGTTTAAAAAGTATTTGTGAACTTTACTTTAACTTAATTATGTAACAACAATTGATTGTTAAATAATGATTTATTAATATTCATATTCTTGTAACTTGAGTTATCCAATTTTATTTTTACTTCCACTCAAAGCACAGCAGCAAACACAAATATTAAGGAGCAAGGCACTACCTTATTATAGCAATACATGAGCATGCTACCACCTGACCAATGAGTGTTTACTGTTTACCAACACACTCACCCAGAACTCATCTTTAAAATAACGTAGCCTCCTTTCAGAGTGTTAGATATTAAAATGTAGAGTAGAGTAGAGTCCAAAGTACAATTTTTCTCTCTTAAGTGTAGTTAAGTCAGAAGTATAAAGTAGCAAGTCCCAAATGAACTTGATTTCTTCCCCAACTGAAATAAATAAAAAAAAAAGCAGATTTTTATTTAATAGCTTTTACGAATGAATATGTTGCATGGATATGTTTTTGGGCCAGAGTTGATTCTGAGTGTGTGGTATATTATGTCATGGCTGTACAGTATGCTTTTTTTTTAAACTGTAGTTATCAAATGCACTCTGTATCAGCTGTTGTCATTTATCATTCCATCACTGTAACAACTGCAGATTTAGGCGTTGAAAAATGAAGCTTGTCTGGTTTGATTTATGAAATGTTGCTGCCCTGCGAAATCAGCACAAAACATCCAATGAGAGGGTTGTTTGGAGGGCCTAGGGAATAATCATGCAGCTGCAGCTACAAATTTTAATCACATGCACTTTCAGGCCTTTTATCAGTGTGTTTGTGGTTTAGGTATAAAAAAAAAAAAAAACACATAATAAGCACTGGTGATGAATAGAAACAGAACAAGACCTCAACCATTTTTTTTGAACAGCTACTGATATGAAGGCAAACATTAAGTCAAGCAGGACCTCAGAACAACAACACAATTATCAGACATAGTCATTCGTATCTGTGCCTGAGGGACCTGTCAGTGTGAACAAAATACTTTTAGAATGTCTAGGTCAACAATTCCCAGCATTACTTGGCGTTAAATGTTTTATTATGCTTTGTCGTCAAATTATTGTCAACTATTAAGGTTGCAGCAAAACAATTTTTTTTTACAAAAGTTACAAAACCCTCTTGACAAATTTTAAATTCTCATCTTTGAGTTAAAAAATGTGATGATTTCTAAAATGTACATATAGTATGTCTTAATATGCATATATATATGATGGATGGCTGTGAATTTCAGTCTTTGAGGCAGAAAGTAAGTAAGTAGCAGTCCGTTGAATCTGACTGTGCAGTCTCAGCAAATTATGCAGAAAGCATAGAGTTAATCTGAAATATCAGCCACTGTTATTACTCCCTGGAGACAGCTGGTAGGCGAGAGAGAGAGAGAGAGGCAGTGAAAGTTTAGGATTTATTTGTTTTAGATCAGCATAGCAATTTTCTTCAAAAGCTGTTCCCTTATCTCCCCCACAGTAATGATGCATAAAATTCTAAAAGTCTCAATTTGAATAGGAAGTTAAGAGAAATGTACATGTAATGTGTCCCCGTTTTTTAAAACCTGTCTGTTGCTTTATGTGTGTGTGTGTATGCCTGTGTGTGCACACATTTCTGCTGGTGCACCAAATTCCATTTAAGGCCCAGGCGTACTGCTGTTTTCTCCCCAACGTGGCAAACCTTCAGTTTAGTTGTCAAGCTGAAAAATAGGCTACGCTCAGTCCCCTGACATAGCCCACATAAATTAATCATAGCTCAAAGATACATTGCCTCCCTCAGACCCATAGACAAGCAGATGAATAATAACACCTTCAACCTACACAACTTACAACCATTTTCACTTTGTCTCTTTGTTTCTCTGATACGTGCATCACATACACAATACCGGACACTGAGATCCTTCATTAGATATTATTACTTGAACATTATTATTCTAAAAGGCCTAAAGGGAGGACTGTACTCTTTTCCATCTGTTATTTACAAGGTTGTGTCAGGTGTGTTTTGTTAAATGTGAAAGGGTAGCTCTACCTAAAGAACAACAACCACCATTCTTTCAAAAGCATTAATTTAAAAAAAAAAAAAACACTTTTCAGAGACCTGTCCTTTTTTTTCACTCACTGTGGGAATTCTAGACTGGGTGCAGTAGGAGACCATCACAGCGCAGATGGTGTGGGGTTGACTCGGCACAGCTGGTTCCCAGTGGCGTTGTGAATAAGGCGATTTAGTTTTCTATGCACATCATTTGTCCATTCCCAATAGTTATCTTGCAAAGTCAAGTGGTTAAACAGTCTCTAGCTGCATTATTGAAATGTGGCTTCCACTTCCCGTGAGCTGCCTTATGAATATTAATTTTAGGAAAACTGGTTAATTACTTTAGGGATTTAGATTGTGCCATGGTTGATGCAGATCTGCTGAAAGGCGGCGGCAATGTCCAGGTGATTTAAAATCTCGTATATGTTTCATTAAAATGGTATCTTGAGGCTAGTGTATTTCATTTACAGCCAATTTATTATATTATTATTATAATATGTACACCATTACAACAAGGTAGAAGTTATAATATCTTTAGAAATCTGGTACTCTGCCTCACTGTCATGCTTTATAAATTGAAAACGTTCCTGGGTTACGATTGCAATTGTCACTTCCTCAGTAATGATGTCGATGTTGGTGCCGTGACAGGTGTTCTGGCAGGCACTGGCATCTGTCACCTCTCCTGTTTACCAAGAGCCAGAGAATACACCTGATCACTAAATCCAGAGCGATCCATGGATAAGTGCTTGGCAGATACAGCTCAGACTGCAGTCTGTGTAAGGTTTCTTAGCTACACATTAGGGAACCTAAAAGAGTTAAAAGGGGGACTCATTGAGTCTGAGTGATTTGACATCAGATAGAGAAACAGCCAAGAAAAACCGAGTTCTTACACCTTCCACTAGGTGCAAATAAAGCAAGAGATGAGCTTACTGCTGATGGCGTGAAAGCACTCAGGGTTGAAATTACCATCCACAGTTTCATTACAATTAGACAGAAGGCAGGGATTCCCATCTCTGTTTTCTCAGTTTCCATCTTTCATTTCCCCCCTCTGCCAGTCTTTCTTGCTCCTTGCCTTGAAAGGAAAGGTTACAGAAGCTGTGCAGCCACCCTAGCTACCCAGAAGCAATGCTTGCTGGTCTCCTGTCTAAAAAGCTGTAATCGGTGTGGGGCTTGACAGCTCCATTACAGATAGGTAGAAGGCCCAGAGCCTTCCTTTTCAGTGACATGTACACAAACACTGACAATCTGACATCCATTCCTAATCATTTGATGGTGGCATGCCTAATTTATTTAGCCATGCTTGGCCGACAGCTATTCTTTGCTGCATTGTTTGGATTTATAAAATGAAATAGCATTAAGAGTAGAATAAAATATCAACACAGCAAAAACATAACATTTGTCAGTTGCAAAATACAGGAAATAAACACCCACATAGTGATATGAAGGCAGCCATTGAGGCATGCACCTCCCAAAAAGCAAAACAATTATCAGATGGACTGATTCTCATTCTCAGCTCCAGCGGTCTGTCAAAGGGAATATCAATTATGTTTTCAGGGCACAAAAGGGTCTATTTAAAGCCTCCAGTTCACCCATCATTTTCTGTCGCCTCACACTTATTTGCAGAATTGGGTTCAACGGAGGATAGTCCGGCATTGTCGTCAGCAGTGCTTTGTGTTGAAACATATTAGATTTTGTATTGGATTTTTTTTTTTTTTTTGTACTAAAATTCAATCCACAAAATGATGCAGTCCAAAGTTTCCTAGAATTTGGACAAAGATTTTTGCTACTTAAAAGGAATTCATTAAGTCAGTCATTTAATTGACTGCATGTGTAGCAAGACACAGAATTAGGACCACCCACTGCCCAGTGCTGGTAAAATATCTAAGTGGCTGGTAGATTTGCTTTACCCACCAGCAAAAAACAAGGGTCAGTCACCAGCCATTTACCTGGTGGACAAAAAAAGTTAGTTTTGCACCCTGGTGTACTGGAAACACACAAAAATCTGTTGAGTTTTTAGTGAACAAGCACTACAGATGCACAAAACCATGGTGCCTTGCCAGGTGTGCAGCACCTTTTCTAAGTTGTTGAATTTTTTAGAATAATTTAGACAACCACATGAGCTGGGACTCAATTTACTAAAGAGTGGTGTGAGCATTGGCCATACTGAATAATGATAGTTGATTGAGTCTCATTTCCATTCTTCAAATTTCCTATGTAAATGGGTAATATACAAAGTGGTTTGGCAGAAACCACACAACATGATGCCTAATGTTGTGTTGTTTGTTTTCATTCATGTGAGTATTTGATGACCTGGAAATGAGACTCAACAAATAGCTTTTTATCTTTCTCCACTATGACTAACCACACTTTTAAAGAGCTGGTTTAGCATTTTTGGAAATACGCTTTCTTACTATTTTGCCAGGAGTTAGGTGAGAAGATTGGTACCACTCATAAGACAGTCTGCATGAACCTACAGGAACTAGTAAGCTTAGCATAAAGACTGAAATGGGCAAATAGTTGCCCTGGCTTTCTCCAAAGAAAAAAATTCACCAACCAGCACCTGTTAGTCTCAGGAATGCATTTCTTGGCCAGAAGCAGTCACTTCCTTCAGTTGTTACTGTGACTTTTCCAGACAACCAGCAGAAACTCAGGAGCCACTGTCATATGCCAAGAATAGTCCAGCACAAAACCAAGTTTTAAAATCTCAACTTGACATTTTTTACACTTAAAGTGAGCTTAATAGTTAAACTAGATTTCTTACCTTAAGACAGAACTGGGCTAGTTGTTTCCCGTCCTTAATACTAAGCTAACCACTTCCTAGTTGTAGTGTCATATTTAACAGCTAGATATGAGAAAGATAGGGCAGGAAAGATCTAGAAGGTGAATAGTAAAAACCATTTTTTTTAAACCTGATTTGCTGACTCAAAACAGCAGATATGCTTGAACACTAGTTACAGCATCAGGTAAGTACTGCCAAACAGTTGCATCCGCAATCCCACCCATAAATTGCATATTTTTGATTGGTCTGTCTGGACTGTCTGACCTGAATTTGCTTTTGATTCTTACATCCTATGTTGTGGGTAAAAAGGCCATTTTCTAGAGGAGAAAGGCGCAAAAGAAGAAGACTTCCCTTTGGGGGAATTCAGTTTTTTCCACTCTATTGTTATTATATACACACAGGTTGAAAATACACACGTAGGACCAACTTACAGACAGTTATTGGGGAGAGAGGGAGATATTAGAGTGATGGGACTGTCACAAACTAGGACAGGTGTCCTGAACAGTTACCTGTTACCTGCCCTATTGTCTCTCCCAACTACCAGTTGACACTTGTAATGTGGTCTGTTTTGGACTTACACCGGCCATTGACTGGTTGCCCAAAAAACAAGTCTTTACAGATATTGAAAGTATCTGTCCCAGAATTAAAATCAAGTTTTTTTTAATGATTTCCATCTCTTACCTCACTACCATATGGAGGAGTAGCATCTTCTAGATCATCTTGATTAAAGTAAACAAACCCTGACTGTGAGGCAACTGAGGGACAGGCGTACGTATGTTTATCTCCATCCACCACTTCCTGATTGCCCGACTTCCTGCTGAAACATCCCACAGTTTCACACTACATGCCATCTATCAGCTTCACAGGGAGCAGGAGGGGATGACACACACACACAGATGCCTGTGCAACACTGCCTATCACCACCTCCAGATGTTGTGTCAGCATGTGGTCGTCTCGCTGAATCCCTTTGCAGACTGAGAAGTCCTTTGCAGAGGGACTGGGCACATTAGCCCAGTTCCATCACACTCAGAATAATTATAGAAGTGATTGTGCTCCTGCACCTGCCTGTGTTTGCCACAAAAAATAAAAATAAATCCCCAAAACCTTGTTACACCTTCCAAACATCGTAAAAATGGACATTGGGAATTTGCTTTCACATCTGCTACAGAGGTTTTTTAGGGCCACACTCTGAAATTGAGTAATTATTTTAATTGCCATGGCTTTCAGCTTCCTTGCTTAGGTCATAACCTCAATTGTTTTGTGCTTTTTACAACTGCTTGTTTTTCCCACTAATGTAAAATTAGCCCATGGCATTCTATAAAACCACGAAAAAGCTGTTTGAATCATTTAAGGGAAATTTCCATATGGGGAATAGGATGTCAGATTATGGTTCTAAGCTGAAAATGTAATTTTTTATTACTTGTTTTCTTAAAATACAAAAGTATAAATTAGAAATAGTCACCAATACAAATCAGTCCACAAACTGAAGGAAAACTGAAGGAAAGGCTCTTATAGACCCGAGCTAAAATGTGACATCACTTGTTCAGATCACCAGAAAATGCTCAATTATTCAAAATTCACTGCCTGAATACTCTTGAGCAGGTCTCAAAGATAAATGTATTTTAACTCTGAGTCTGAACCAGAGTATTACTAAAAAAAACATCAGCTTTCCCTGCATGTACTAAAAAAAAGTTGTAAGTTGATTTTAAGTTCATCTCAACTTTTCATACTGATAAACTTTCCCTCAAATGATAAACATCAAAGAACTTTTAAGTAGATTTTGGTTTGATGTTCTCTGTTACAGTATGAACAAACGTGGAAAAAACACCACTTTGTCAAACCGCCTCAGACTTTCTGATCACAGTGTCAAATGTCACCTGCAGCATTTAATCAGATGGAGTTTGGGGAAGGATGGGGCTGTTATGCTGTTTCCCAGCAGCAGACGAAACTGTGCAATGTTTTCAGGCTGTGAGCTGAGTGACACATGGTTTGATGTGCTGCCTAAATCCAAACCTACTGCGGTGACAGGGAACACACACGGGTGTCACACTGACATGCCATCTCTTTGATCCTGCTGGAGGGTAGATGATGCTAAGATAAGTAACTGCATGCCTTGTGACCTCTTGTGTTTCTGAGACTAAGATTTCTTGTGCACTGCTCTGTGTCTCTGTCTCCACTTCTCAGGCACCAGTAATGGCTCTGTACTGGTTTATAACCTGACGAGTGGTCTTCTCCACAAAGAACTCAGTGTCCACTCTTGTGAAGTCAGGTAAGATTTTTTAACATTTCCATGGTCAGAAGTGGTAAAATGACATACCGCTGAATAGATTCCCAGTGGTCATTCGATCAGCTCAAGGCAGATTGATTTTCTATTGATTGTTTTCAGACTCATTACACTTTGCAGAGATAATTGGCAATCACATGATTAGAGTGCTTTGTCAGCTCTTGTGTGTCAGAGAGAAATGATTCCTTAGCTTCCTTTATGGGGATTATCTTGTCAGAGGGCTTCAGCTCTTGAAGAAATAAAGACACCATCACAAGAGCAAAAGGAAAATTATCCAAACAGATATGAGGATAGTGGTTACAGTTAATGACGTGATCTAGACTTGGAAGGTTTGCATACTGTATATTACACTCCACAAAACAACTAAACCAAATCACCATATTTTAGCTTTTTTTTTTTTTTTTGCAAATGTTAAGATGGTAGGAGCATTGCTTTTATATGCAAAATGTTTTATGTTTAAGAGTCTGGTTACTTATGATGTACCTTTGTGAAAAATCCTGGCAGCACATACTATGTAATCAAGCCAGAGCATATTTGAGAAACACTACACAGTCTCAAGGAGCCGATTAAAATACTGAAGAGCTGCCTTGGTATGTTTATCCCAACAAGTAACTGAATGGTGACTTCCTTTCCTGAAGTGTAGGTGAACGCAGAGGGAGCTGAGATGTGCTTGAAAAATGGGACTAGCTTTGCGTACCATGCAAATCAATTCATCACAACAACCCAGGCATTACAAGCCTATATTTACTCTGTATGTTTGTGTGTGTGTGTGTGTGTGTGTGTGTGTGTGTGTGTGTATTTGTGGTAACTGAACACAGTGTGTTAAAGTAGTGACATCCAATGTTAGCAAAAGTCGCTAATGTGACTTTGATTCATTAAGCACAGTATTGTATTTGCTCAGTTAACAGTAACAGAATATACTTTCTGCCAGCTCACAGTTTATTTAGAAGAAATCATTTGTTGCCACTCTCCACAAAAGAACAGCAGCAGAAGCTCAGTCCTTTCACAGGAGACTTTTTGACTTGTGGTTGGGCCTCTGGTATTGTACGTGCTGACTCACTGGAACACGAAAGCAGAACAGAGCCATCGTTAATGCTATTAGTTATACCTGCCTTTTTTTCCTGATATGACGGGTCAAGATATTTGCTGGGAGAGAGGTTTATTGATTTGTGGGTGAAATGCATGCTGCTTAAAGATATCATTCGGAATAAATTGCTTGAATTTCTTATGGTTGAAATCGTGCTAGATGTTCAGGCCTCTCCTGTAGTATTCCCTTGACCTCTGAACACTACATATTTCCCCTCAAGTCTAAGTAGCTGGAATAATGAACCTGTCAATAACACATCAAAAGAAGCATTCAGAGAAGAGCGGTATTCAGTACTGGGAAGCTATCTCCTGTTCTTAACCAAGCATTTGATGCAGAAATTAAAAATTCCGATCATGTCTACGGTTATAGATGTGCTCAGAAAAAGAAGTCGGTTCTCAAAACTTTGTGATTGATTCCACATGACTCAGACCACTTGTTGGCCTTGCAGCATCGCATATCGAGAACACCATTCAGTATTTAATTTGAATCTAAGCTTTGCTTCAGTGCAGTTTTGTTAACATTAAGCTCGCTGTAAACATATCGGTCAGTTATGATGTGTATGGCAGGCCACAATGAAAAGGGATGATTTCAGAACACAGCACAACATCCTGAACGCTCCACAATGCAACAGGCAAACATCAACAAAAAGCAGGCTGCGCTCCATTAGTTAGTATTCTCTAATGAGCAGCAAAACTATTTCACCAGGATTAATTAAGCACGAGATTGAATCAATTAACGCTGTTAGGAGATTGATTGGGAGCAAACACCATCCGTTCAAGCAGAGCCTGGCTTTCTTTAATGAGAGAAGTTGGTATCCACAAATGCAAAACTCCAACAAACTTTAATGAGCTATGCAACACAAGCATAAGCTACTTGAAATTGATTTAGCTCCCTGTGCACACTGTACGTGTGGATTAAAGTGAGTGATTAGGTAATGGTTTTCTCTGCCTGCTTCCTGGTGTCAGTTTGTCACTGTGAATTTGCTCTACTCTCATGACACTGAACAGCTGTCTCTTCATCTACTTGTCATCTCTCACTCAACACTACCTTGTGCTCACTTGCTGCATTTAAAATTTAATAGATGCAAGCACTTATACACTGTTTAGCTGCTTGATATTGCACACTGCTTTGGTCTGTTAGAGCCCCTCATGTTTTTTTAAATGGCCATATCAAACGTGGAGGGCAAAGAAGGAGCAACATTTAAAAATAAATGAATAACACAATCATACATGGTGCCCATTCAACCAGACATTCAGATCAAAATCAGATCAGGGCTTTTTCCTACAAAGACCTTCACTGGATTTTCTCTGTCCCTGCATAGACACATGGAGAGCACTCCTGTGACGTACACCATTAAGTTCAAAGCTGTGTGTTTTCAGTTTCACAGAGAGCCGAGGTTCTTTATGGAAATGAGTCCAGCAGCCCTTGCCCCAACACAGCCATGCCAAAGGAGGCCTGGCTGCTTAGCATCTCATTTACATTTAGTGGGGAAATTGACTAATTAATCATGTGGCTATTTACCATCTCATTACGGTGGAGTTTCTCCCTGCTCCCTGAGCTGGCCTCACTCCTCAAAAATATTCATATCTGGCACTTTCCTGTGGATTTTTACACTTTCCGAACGCATTTTTGTTGACTATTTAGGTTCTTGCTAGTATGTAGTAGAGGAATATTTAACAGCTGCACTGCAAGTATTAGATAGCAATATTATTAATTTAACCTGACACCTGTGTGTGTGTGTGTGTGTGCGCACTTATTCCACAGGGGGATTGAATGGGTGAGTCTTACCAGTTTCCTCTCTTTTGCCACTTCTGCTCCCAACAACATGGGCCTGGTGCGAAATGAACTGCAGCATGTCGACCTGCCTACTGGTGAGAAGCTTACACACACACTCACACAAATGTTATCACCTATACCTGAGGGCGCCGACCACCACTTTTTTCAGTACACTGGCCTTTGTTCATAAGATTTCGGATTTGCTCAGGGTTCCTGCAGCCTTAACAACAAAGAAAATAGACACGTCAGTCTTTCTTTCTCTTTTTATTTGTCTTTTTGTGTGTTTGTAGTTCTCGAAGAGACTCCTCTTGTTCTCCTCCAAGGGATACTTACACACTCCTCCAAATCTGGTTCAAACGTAACAGTGTTAGGTTACCACCAAGGGATGCCTTGCTCTGAAAATGAGATCCTATCATGACTTCCTGCAGAGCAACTTATATCCCTGCCTGAGCCCATTGACAGGTCTTTTGAATTACTGCACCCGCAGTGACCATTGTGTGCTTCTACCACCTCCAGGATGTGGAAAATACACAGTGCTACATTTTCAAGAGAAAGCAGAATTGGAAAGTAACCTAAAGGGACAGCAGTAAGTGGTCAGGAGGAGACAGTTAAAAGATTTTTCCTTTTAGTTTATATGTGAGATTTACATGAGAAGATCTATATGACAGTCTTTCCTGTTTTTGTCATGTGATTCTGCTTCAGAAATTCAGAGCTTAATGTGTGTGGCATGAGAAATTTGCTTGGGCACACTAAAAAATATGGTCACTATGATGGCCGGGTTACAGAGGCTTTATCTTCAATTCATTCACGACAATGGGGAGGGTAAGTCACTTCTTTAATGATTCTCTCTGAAGCAGCAGAGTCGTCAAAGTTAACAGTCCACGACATTAGCTTTGGTTACAGGCTCATACACTTTTCCAACACACGTATACTTAATTGTTTTTCCTTGCGAGTTCAAGTGACTGAGATCCTCCAAGGTGTCATTGACTGAAAAAGTAGCTGCTGGAAGTGCATATAATCTGTAGGGAGCTCACTGCCTCACATCTCTGATGCACACACGTGTGTGGCTGTTTGCTACAGTCACTATTTTTGTAGTAGTTTAGAGTACGCTTTTTTTTTTTTTGCTATCTTACCAAGAGCTAGATGGAAAAAATCAATATCAATTTAATCTGTGTGTATTCAGTACAGAGATACAATAGGTCTGGGACATGCTTAGCTTAGCATAGCACCGAGATGACGAGAAGTAAGAAGGAAACGATTTGCTAAGCCCAATCAAAACAGAAAAATATGCCTTTAAACAATTTATAAGATGTCTTATTTACAGGGCTCTTATACTATAAGTATGTACTTTATAGAAGTAAAAGAACTTGTATATGATTAGAAAAAAGCATGTAGTGATGTTTTTTTTTTTTTTAAATTGTGATGTATACTCTTTCAGCCTACTGCAGATTTGTTCAAGCATTTGTTTAGTATGACAATTATACCATCTAGTAGTTCAATTGCTACTCAGATACACATCCTCTACCAGATTCAGTAAGACAGCAGGCAGATTTGCCCAATTTTGTTTCTCTTACTTATGCATATGAGCGTTCATCTTATTTATTCAGCGAAAGTAAGCACATTTTTGCATAAAACTCCTCAAATAGAACAGAAGAAAAGTACGTTCTGTACTTGACGTTTCTGTATTTTGTCAGTAAGACTAATCCACGAAGGCAGATACCCTTTTGAACATTTTCTGATAAGATTTTGAGACTCTTGGATGGAAAATCAGACTTACCCAGAAACGGTGATACCTGATTTCTGTAGCTGCTCTGAATGGAAATATTGTTGATCTACTGTATGAAAGGATTTTTTTGTGTGCTCAAGTTAGTGTTGAGAAGTTAGTTATACTGAACTCATTTTGCATTGCCTCAGACTCAGTATAAATATTCATTATGTGTACCGATTATAATTAGGCATTAGCATTATCATTTATACATGCATGATGATAGCAGGTGCCGTCGGGCATCTTTCCAATAATCAGCATCTGTGTGTTTTTGAGAAGCCATTTTTGACACATGTCTTTAGAGCCTACAGGCTGATGATCTGCAGACTGACTGACACTCATGCAATCATGCAACCCAGCCCACTGCGTATGACTGAGGAAACGAGTCATACGCAGAGGAAATTCTGAGCAAGACTGCATTAGCCTCTAGTGCACCACAGGTCTCCCAGGTTTTCTCTGCACCATATGCTTAGCTTTTTTGTCACCTCCGGTACACAACAACTGCAGTCTCAACACAACTGTTAGAGGTCAACCCTCCCTCTGCCTTCTTCCCCCCAAACCACCACATGAAGCTCTGTCACTCGTACATTTTAAACAGGCCACCTTCCTAAGTGTCCTCAGCAAAATCAGATCAGCACTTCCTTAGGCAAATGTGATAGCATACACCTGAAGGGCATTCTTGTTTTGTTTAAGGGGGCACCTTGATGCTCTGCATAATGTTTGCTTCGGTAGGTGGAAAAGCACGGATTGGAGCAGGTGGTGGGAATAAGTTGTCGGCAGTTTGCTCGTCTTGCTACGGCAAAACAGATGAAACCAGGATGCCCTGGCACTAAAGTGAAATTAAATGAATCACTCTTCACAGGTGTAAAGAAAGATACCATCTTCTGCCTTCCATCATCGCCTCCTCTCCCTCACGCTCTCACCCCTTCTCTCTGTATTTCTGTTGTGTTTTCCAGGCAGATGCTTTGCATTCAGAGGCGAGCGCGGAAACGATGAGCCACCCATTGAGATGATTAAAGTGTCTCATCTCAAGTAAGTTTTCTGCACCCAACAAGTACCAACAGCATCACATCAACACACGCTGAAACACAAATGGCGCATTTACATGTGCACCTTCTACATCCTCACACTTTCCTTCACATTGCCTGCTTGCAGCAATCTCACCTTTGTCTATCTCTCTCTCTGTCTATCTCTGAACATTTAATATTTTGTAATTCTCAGTCATTTGTTATTGTCCTCCCAGAACCTTCACATATTCATGTTGTGCATTCTTGTGTCTTTTCTATTCAAGTATTTGTCATTGCTGCACCTTTTGATAGGACTTTGATATTTAGAAAAATAAAAGAGCATGCTTTTATTTTTTGACAAATGAATCTATATACAAGGTTATCAGACTGTTGTCCTCTATACAAGTTCCCTTCTTCAGAGTGAAATACGTAGGCTGCCAAATGAATACAAGTACACAGTACAGTCATGACCATGATAATATTATACATGATATTACATAGAAGGTGTTGTACAACTGCAGACAAATGATGTATAGCTTGGATAGCAAGGATGGTTACTATTTTGCATTTAAGGTTATTGAATTTCACACTAAATAAATCATCAGTCATCTCTCCTAGATTATTTCTTAAACGACTTTCAGAGTTGCCTCACTCTGAACTGATCATCAGTTTATGATGTCTTAGCCTTGACATTCTTGTCATCTCTTCACATAATTTATATCTTGAACAGCTATAAATCCTTATAAATGAAAAGTTGAATTCATAAGTGATAAAACGGACTGTTGCTCAGTTCAGTAGACTCTGGTGTTTTGCTTCTAGAGCCGTACGCATCGGTGCAAAAGCTCCACCAACAGACGGATTTCTGTCAAAAGTGAATTATTTGTTCGGTCGTAGTCCGTTTATTTTTACTGCTAATGCAAAAGAATATTTAACGTTTTGGTGTAATTTATTATCAAGCTGCAGTCTCACCGCTGCTCTCTGTGTTCTCCACACAAACACACGCACCTAGAAGGGAGGCCGCAGTGGTGAAGTGAAGTGAAAATTACTCAACTGTAACTACATTCATTACTGTACAGTAGGTACAATCATACCTTTGCGTAAAAAAAAGTAAAAAGACAATACTTTATCAATTCAACTGTTTAACAAACATAACCATATAAACATGTAGAAATTATAAATATTTGAATCTGCTCCATCTGCAGTCTCTCATCCACCGCTGCTATGTTTTACACAAACACAGCGCGATTGCTAGGCTAATAGTGAATCGTTACAACCAAGAACAACAACATGGTTTAGGTTAGTTTGCCATGTATCTTAAAATTTGTCAAATTCTTGTAAATGTAGCTGCTGGCTGAGACAGACCAGCCTCTCCACTCTCTGTCAGTGGTACCTGCTGGCAGTGAATCACATCAGAGGAGGACAGAGGACAGGATGAAGGACTGATACTGACTGAAGTCTGTGTTTTACATTCTTGACAGAATGTTGTTTATTTGATTACAGCATATTTTACATTTTATTTTTTACATTGAAAAAGAACCAAACCTGAACACAAGTAAAAAACAAACAAAAAAAACTCACTGAGGAGTTGCCCACTGCTGCAGTGTTTCCGCACTGTTGAATTCTGTGTTGCTCCTCTACTGCAGCTGAAGCTTACATATTTGCTCTTGAGCAACTGCACTGTAGCTTTTTAAGAAAAGGACCCTGTTACTTGGGCCAGATTTAGTTAGTTGGGGTGTTCAGACTGGCTAACAAGTCTTAATATTTTATAATTCATACAGTATGTGCAAAAAAAAAAAAAAAAAAAGGTTTATGCTGCTGCGCATTTGTTTCTTTCTCTTAACAGCTGTGTACTTACAATAGGATTAAAGAATTAGACACAAAGCTCTTTTTGAATACTCATCCTTGTAGCACTAAGGCTCTTGGGAGAAGGTTAAACACTCAACAATCAATTCAAAGTTTATCCCTTGTGAATACAAAAAACAAACTTTCTGAAACTTTAGATAAACTTGAATTTGTGCTGTCACTGGTGATCTTTCACATTAACTGCTGTGGTAGACTGTGTTTACACATCCAAGTCACATGGCAACCTGATTTTGGCCCTTTTTGAATTCAAGAAAACACAAGAAACCTTCTACTAGAGTAGTGGGCACTGTATATTTTGAGACTGAATGTGTGTGTTTGTGATGTTCATTCTCAGACAGTACCTGGTGGTGGTGTTCAGAGATAAGCCCCTGGAGCTGTGGGACATCAGGACGGGGACGCTCCTCCGAGAGATGGCTAAGAACTTCCCCACCGTTACGGCATTGGTACTGACAAATCTGCATACTGATAAAAACATGGTCCTCTACAATCCTTGGATCTGAGCTGCTAGTAAAACACAAAGAAAAAACAAATGCTGTAGAAATTTGAATATAACAACAGGTGTTTGTGTATGCTCATGTAGATTCACAGCTGCATATCAGAACCTCTCCAGTTTCCATATTTATTTAACAAAACACACAGGCAGTGCTGTAGGGCTCATTGTTGACTCTTCTCTTTGTTAATAGTCTCTTTTACTTTTCGACGCCTTTCCCTTCTTGTGTGGGCCATTTGAAAGATTAGTCTGAAAATTTTCCCCAAGCTCAGCAAAGAATGGTGGCTTCATTAGGCCAGAGAAATGCTCATAAAACAAGAGTTATGCTGGACAAACTTTACAGTGGGGCCGTAAAATTCTCCACAGTGAGAATAAAAACAGCAGTAACCTTAATAATACATGCTGGTCTCCCCCAGCCCCATATTGCTGTCTCATTTCCATATTGATTACAACCTTGAGTCAGCCAGACTAGAGCCACAGAGCTCCTGCAGTCAGGCAGGAAAGCATGGAAAAACAGCTCTCCTGTGTGCCTTAGCTTCATTTATGTGAATATCTACTGTATGTGCAAATCACTTCCCCTGAACTGCCTGTCTCTATGTCTGCTTTTTGCACTGTAATGGTTTGCTAGGTCAGCAAATGTGTTTATATCTAGGTCTGTTTCTGGATCCGTTCCTGTAACGGTAACCCTGGGTGTATGTGTGTAAACAGGAGTGGTCCCCATCCCATAACTTGAAGAGCTTAAAGAAGAAGCAGATGGCAGCGAGGGAGGCCATGGCTCGGCAGACGGTGTCAGATGCCGAGCAGAGTAGCGTTGAATCCTCAGTGATCAGGTCAGTGTTAGAAAGATGAAAATGTTTTGCCAGGATGGAAAGCCATAAGTAAAATATTTCAACATCAGACTGCGATTACATGCATTTTTATTAGATTTTAATAAAATCTTATAGTAAAGTAGCTGTGTTTAGAGTTGAAGTTGTATTATACCTCATGTAGTACTGGCAAATAGGCCAGTAGAGATCCTTTGTATTAGTAAAACATTATTTTATAGTATTATTTTAATACATTTAGTTAGACTTTCAGCCCAATGTATATGAGGCTCAAACCTGTGGCTGTGAAGAATTCAAATTGGAAAAAAAGACACTGCTGGCAATTCATGGCACTAACAACGGGATTGTCTTTTTAATTTAACAGGTACTCGTCCAAAATTATTTCTTCATCCCTTAATTTGGAAACATGGCCTAGATCAGTTTTTTTTCTGACATACACCCACAAACCTCTCACATGTTCCAAACATTATATACATGTTATTATTGCTGCAATAATGGTTTCATACAGAAACTTTAAGGTCAGGTTGTATTCATACAACTTGGTCGCCACTTGGAGTGGCAGAAGCCTTTTAAGAATGGATCCATTACTTTTAGCTAACTAATGTTACTAATGCTACTGTTTGAACATTACTTTAAGCTATATCACCATTTAGCCATTTTAGCTCTCTATCTATTAATTTATCTGTAAGACTACATTTATTGGTCTATTTCTAGCTTTGATTTACCTGTTTAGACCTCGTTGGTCTCTTGCTAACTACTTTTTTACACAATCTCACACTTTATTTCTTTTTTTGTTGTTGTTGACCCTCTCTGAAATCTTCCCATGTACCCCCTGGCAACAGTAGAAGTACCTCCTGGGGTACAACTGGTTGGCCTTTCCACTGTCAGCAGCATAATACTAAGATGTCAAAAGTAAAGCCAAAATATTTCACACTGGAAAGAGTGTAAAAAAAACCTGACATGTTTCTTCACTACAGTCTCTTACAGGATGCAGAAAGCAAGTCAGAGACCAGCCAGGCCATCTCAGCCAGGGAGCATTTTGTATTCACTGACACAGACGGGCAGGTCTACCACATCAC
This sequence comes from Protonibea diacanthus, assembly GCA_028641955.1. Taxonomy (NCBI): domain Eukaryota; kingdom Metazoa; phylum Chordata; class Actinopteri; family Sciaenidae; genus Protonibea; species Protonibea diacanthus. Next base: position 17,824,776 of record CM053989.1, read on the forward strand.
CGTAGAGGGCAATACAGTCAAAGACGGTGCACGAATTCCCCCTGATGTGAGTCCAGAGACTGTTTTTCCTCTTGAATTACTTTAAGGTCATCCACACTGATCCTTGTTATTGCTACGTTTTCCATATCTCTCCCTCATTCATTACCATAATCCTTTCTGTTTGCAAAGATCTAAATCTGTCTCTTATTTTCCCTCTTTACCTTTTACTATCACTTCTTCTACCTCTGACTTTCTCCTTCCTCGTCTCTGTAAATGTGTCTATCTCTCACATCTGTTAATCAATACCTTCTCTCGGTATTATGACCTACACTGTCCTGTACTGTAATCACTTTTACACACGACAGCACATCTACCTTTGTGCAGCCACTTTTTTTCAGTTCCCCCTTTTTTGTTCATGCTGACAATGTATCTTATGTTTAAAGGTTAAATCTTTTTTTGCAATGTGACTTTCCTCTCTCAGTTTCAAAGAGAATTAAAAGGTGATAGCAGGGTTTCACATAAATTGCTTCCCTGTTTTTGTGATCAAAGATCTGCTTTGTCAACATTTTACCTTGTTTTGGAGCGTAAAAGAAATGCTGCTTTTTGGTTGTTAGTCAGGGTCTGCACAATTTCATCCTCTATAAAGTAAAAGCTATCACTCCCTCTCTATATCCTGTGTCCTTCAGGTTCTTATTTTTCTTTTTTGTGGGGTTTGTGTGGGGAAATGATATAGATGTTGGTTCTGCAGAAAAAAAAGTGGTCAACCTAATGTGCCACACACAATATTATTAATAAACTGCATGCAAGCAAGTTAAAGTTTGAGCTACATTTTACAAATTTATGTTGTAGGTTTTTTTTTTGTTTTTTTTTTGTGCTAGAGACTAAACAGCCAGCTGTGTGTCATCAGAGTTTCATCAGTTTGTCTCAGATAATCCATTGCATTTTCTCTCCTCTGGGTCAGGGCGTGACTCTGGCTCAAAGAGACTGTTATTGTATTTACCTGTAAAGCCTCTAACAGTAACAGCTAGCTATTAATGTGCTTTGACAGCAAAATGGCCAGTCTGGGAAACAGAAACAAGCTAGTACTGAAAACACGATTTCTTTTCACCTGGATGACTACAAGATACGGTTGGATTATCATAGCAGCAGGATGTTTTGGTTCCTTTAGAAGTCGACATGTCATCACTAACAAAGAGCCCTTTGTTGATTAAAGAAATGTGTTTAGTTGCTAAGCATCTATTTTCCTTATAGGTACCACAGATTTGATGCTGTTGTTTGAGATGTCTTTTGAAAGACTTCAGGACATTCCTGTTCTCATTAGTGACTTTTAATCGTGTTGAGCTGAGTCATGCTATAGAGTAGGTAGCACCATCTGTTGTTGTTGATTGCCCACATCTTCTGTCAACAAAATCAGCACTATTTCATAGCTCACCACTAACATGTATCATTCAAGATGGGAAAAATATATCTTGCTCCATACAGTATTTCTAAAGGAAAGCCACTATAGTTTATCAAATTTTCAAGTCCATTTCTGAGCAACAGATTGGATTGTTAGACTGTCTTGGTTTTGATCGCGCACTACCCGCATCTCTTCACACCAGACAGACAGACACTGGAGGTTTACCTGGGGATTTTACAGCCTTATCTTTATGACGGCTGCAGATTCATTGCTTTTGCAGATTTGCATACCCCAAATGGTTTTACAGTCCTTTCACAATGATAGAAGATCTTTATATCTCTGTCAGGAAACTCTCCTAAAAAGTTTTGTCCCATCATCCTCTGCGTACACACCGACGGTGAAACTGGCACTTAATGTCTTCACATCATGGCTCTGTCTTGCAGCGCAGCCTTATTTAAACTCAGATGTTGTGCTTATTCACCCCTCGGCTGCCACAGACATTTTTAATTTATTTTCCTGTTTGGATTCACACTCAAACATTAAGTGTCAGACGTATGATGTTTTTATAGTGGAGGGATTTGATTTTTATACTACACTTTTTTAACTTGACTTTAACTTTTTTAATTGGATGCCTGTATTAAAGACAACAACGTCATTGTCTATCCTGTAATTATGTGGAGGATGATCATCATTATCATCATCATTATCAGAATTAGAATGACTTTTAAAGATTGACACAGGCTCTTTTAGTAATTAAACGGTACATCTGTTCATTGGTGACTCTAGTAGGTAGCAGTGAAATCTGTAAAGATGCTTGTCATACTGTAAAAAACGGTAAATGTTTAGGTTTACTTCAGTAGCACTTTTCTAATACATAATTTAATTAGCATTTTTTGCAGGGGACAAATGTTAATCCTTATTTTTCCTCTTGTATTCCAGGGTAGTATGGGCAGTATCGCCTGCATTGCTTGGAAAGGTGACACCCTGGTGCTTGGGGATGTGGATGGCAATCTCAACTTCTGGGACCTCAAAGCTCGGTTGTCAAGGTAACATCAAGTTTTAGGTCACTTACTACACACTGCCTACAGTATACTATACTGCTTTGTTGTGTTGCGTAGGCAAAGATGAATGCTTACAACTTAGGAGAAGAAATTCACCAACATTGTGATGTTTATGATCATCTGTCTATGTGTGCAGTTGTTACTTTTTAAAAGGAAGGGGAGTGTATTGACTGTGGGGTAGGAATGAAAGCAAGTGTTGTGTATGTTTTCAGGGGAATACCAACACACCGTGGCTGGGTGAAGAAGATCCGCTTCGCTCCGGGAAAAGGCAACCAAAAGCTGCTGGTCATGTACACGGACGGTGCAGAGGTCTGGGATACCAAAGAGGTGAAGCTCCACACACCAACCCTTGGCACTTGCCGGTGATATGTTACTGTGACAGAACTTTTGCAGTTGATTTACTGATTCATTAACAGGTTATAAATTCCCAGCATGCATTGCCTGACTGCTCTGCATAACTCAAATAAAGCAATAGAATCTGCAACGCTCTGCAGGTTTATACTGTAGCAGTGGTTTACATTTAAGCAGATTTACTGTGGCAGAATTAATGTGTTTCCCTAGCACTGTAATCACTGAAGCACAACAATATTGTGGTGGGGTATATTTAACTAAAGTCCTCTCTCAAACTAATGCTGTGGTAATAGCACATCCGCTGTAATTGTTCTGTTTTATTAAAGAATCATTACAGTGCACTATATAAGTGTGCATACACAGGACTTAAAAGCTTTCCACTGACATATATAAGCTCAACCATAACAGGATGGATGATCCTGATTCCTGCAAGAGGCATGCGTCCTCACTTTCTCTATAACTTTGTTTACAGAAGTCGTGATCAGCCAGAAAGTCCTCCCTCTCCACAGTCTTCATTTTGCCTCATTTAAGGATCCTTCTGGCTAGTTTGCGTTCCACTTTATTATTTGATCTAATGTCACAGGCTGGACTGCTTTTGCTTGTTATCTGTATCCACGTCACAGTATGTGTTTGTTTGCTTTGCTGCTGCAATGTGTTTAAAAAATTGAAAAGTAGATGAATGTGGGCACACATACTATACTCTGGTGTATTAAGCAGCATGGGGTGGAGCGGTGGAAGAAGAGGGTCCCACCGGAGCACTATTGTCTGGGTATAAGGATGTGTTTTCTTAAGGGAATCTAAGATAAGACAGTTTTCAGTCCCCAATTGTAAAAGGCAGACAACAGATGGATCAAGCTGCAAAGGGGAACAAGCAGGTTTGGAGAAAAAAGGAGTAGAGAGAGAGAGGGAGGAGCAGGAGAGACTGAGGGAGGAGAGGAAGTGCAGGAGAGATCTCCGAAATGCTTCAGTGCTCTGCTGACAGCTCGGTTGCACTGACTCCCATACAGCCAAAGAAAAAGCCAGATGGAGATAGAGGTTTTGGAGGACACCTCCTGAAAAGGCTGTTTGCCTACTAAGCCTTCCATTCTGTAGCCTGCTATACTTAACATTAACTTGTTACCCATTGTGTTGGCCATCCTCTGTTGGTACAACAGGCTTTTATTAAATGCAAAATCATCCTATATTGTGTCCTTCTCCCTCCTGAATTTGGCAGAGCAGTTGTTCATTTTCCACCATCCCCCTGTAAAATAAGCTTTTAGGTGACGTTTGAAATGAACTATCTCGGTCTATACCACTTTTCATGCAGGTTCAAATGGTCAGCAGCATGCGGATCGGTCGCAATGTGAATTATCGCATCCTAGACATTGACTGGTGCACATCAGACAAGGTTGTGCTGGCCTCTGACGATGGCTGCATCCGAGTGCTGGAGATGGCCATGAAGTCTGCTAGCTACCGCATGGATGAACAAGACCTGACCGGTGAGTGAGTGTGAAGGAATGATATATGGGTTTTTAAATATATATCCAATTACACATAATGACACATGATGCAACACTTCTCACGAGGCAGCCACAGCCTAATACTGTGTTCCTTCTGATCCGTGGGGGAATATATTCAGATCCAGTGTGGTGTCCTTACTTGCTGGTGCCCCGTGCCGCGCTCACTCTCAAGTCTTTCCTCCTGCTGCAGCCCTGGTCAGGAACCTTCACCATGGATATCACTCAGGTGTAAGTCTCAACTCTGAAAGACTCACTGTGTCCACTTTAAAATCACCCCCCTCTTATCATGCCAGGACTGTTAGTGTGGTTAACACAGAGACAGTGTTTCTTAATTTTTCAGTTTCACCTGACCAGCATGTCTTTGGACTGTGTGGTGTGTGAAAACAACTCCAAGAAGAAAACAAACCCACATGACAATAGACCAAAGTCCAAAATGCAATTCTCGCATTTTTTCCTAGTCTTCATATTCCTGTTCTTCATGCGTACAAAGATATTTGTTTAAAACAGCTTTGTAAGCAACTTGGTAAGTGAAACTAGAAAACTCACTCTAGATGCCTTGAGCCAGTCTACAAAATTGGTATCAGGGCTGACCGCTTTTTTTTTTTTTATAATTTGTATCAGCTTTGTCAAGCCTAATCCAATCTGATCCTCTGTTTACTGTAGCGAATTGTTGTTGGGTACACCGGCTGTAAAATAAAAAAAAATAATAAATACTGGTACCTCCCTTTATCCCTAAAGCATGGCGCTGCAAGCAAGTGAGCTGAGCAGCACATTAATAGTGGCCAGGAGTTTCAGTTGTTGATATCCACACAGCGTGCATCAGTGATTGAGCAGAGCTACTTTAGGTCAAACGGCATTTGAACTTGTACCACACATCGTTGAACTCGAGGATTATAACAGGCTGTCAATCTTCTGTTTAACTTACCTGCAACAGCAGTTACAGACTGTCTGACTCACTTCTCACCACAGAGTATGAAAACTCAATAAATCACTATGAAGAGGTTTTGAGCTGCAGAATAGGTTATCGAAAAGTGTTATCTAAATTAATTTTAGATCAGTTTCAGCATAAAAATCATTCACTAGGATCTTGCCGTCCATATTTAATACAGTTTTACTTTGGATTTTAATTTTAGTTCAGTTTTAAATTAGCTGTGAGCAGCAGGTAGTTGCGTTTAGTAATATATGAAACTAAATCAGATTTGTTCTTAAGAATTGGGGTTGATAAAACTGAATTGAATGAACCAAAGGCCAAGCTATCACCTTGATGTATTCTCATATAACACCTTACCATCTGCCCACCTCTCAAGCATTTAGTTTAGTGCCTTCATAAAAACATACCCAATTTACCAGTATAAGCAAGTCACCTTTGTAAACAAGTCAACACCGGAGCCATTACATCTGTGTTTAACTATATCCTGATGTAAATATGCCCCAAATAAACTGAGCCCTCTGTGTGACACAGCTTTCTTCCATTAAACACACACAGCTGCCTTATCACAGTTCAGGCTGCTTTATTAACAGCGCTCGCAGGTTGCTACCTGACCTCAGCATAAATGCTCAAATAGAGTTATCCATTATCTGACACCACAGATCGACTTCTGCAGGCTTTTAACCTCCCATTTAATATCAGATTGGGTTTTGTTTTGGAGCCATTTCATTGAGTTTGATCCTTCTGTTTCAGAGACTACAATGAGAAAAATGAGATAAAAGGCCTGATCCAGGAGCAGCTCAACTCCTTGTCAAAGTGAGTTCTCACACTTTCCAATGGTAATGATTGTGCACTGTAGCTCAAATAAAATATTCAGCATTAATGTCATGATGCAAACGGCACTAATCGGATGTTGTGCGTATGTGTATGTATGAGTGTCTGCCAATGTATCTGTGCCAAGTGTCAGTTTTTGTTTATGTAGTTTGGGCTTGCGGTCGATTCCCAGGCTCCTTTGTGTTTAGACAGCAGGCCCAAAGAGCATGTAGCCTGTGGGTTGACAGATAAGAAGAATCTCCTCTAACAGCCACACTCAGCCCGCTGTGTTTGAGAAGTGTAATTGGCTCTTGCTGTGTTCTGATTGTCTGTCTGTGATTGGCTCCCTAGTGATATGAAGAGTGTGCTCCAAGACCCAGAGCTCAGTCTGCTTCAGCGCTGCCTCCTGGTCTCAAGGTGAGTCGAGGCCCAGCATGGAGTTACCACTGTTTGTTGTTGGCACAGACTGCACTGTGTTCAGTGGGGCTTACTGGTACTACAGCATGAATATTTTTTTAACATGCAGACAGCACACCTATGTCAAAGACTTGTGAAATTTGCAAATAATAAATAACAAGCCGCTATCCTGGATATGTGGTCGCACTCTTGCACCACACTATAGAATAATTTAAACTCATACACTTTACATATAACAGAATACATATTAGACTTGTCTTTGACTCAATATGTTATTTCTGATAATGTCGTCCTTTACCCTGTTTGTATAAGTGATAAATTTAGGCAGTAGAATGGGTCTATTTGTTACAGTGATCTAAAGCCAAACTGGATTTGCAATCAAGGTACTTGTTAGCCTTGCTGTTCATTGATTTGTTCAGGATGTAATTCACCTGAGCAAGATATAATTAGATGGATCAGAAGTGATATCTTTAGAGAAATCTGTGCTTAATCGTTCCCTTTAATATCATTACATTCAGTCTGTATTTTATTTTTTCACTTTTGCTCAAATCATCGTATGTAATGTAATTAAGAAAGATGAGCAACATGAACCGATCTTGTAAGTTGAATAAACTTGTCTTTAAAACAGGCAAATTATCTGCCAAAATAAGAGGGTTTATTTTTGCTCCAACAGTACAGTCGTGATTCTCTATCTGCACAACAAAGCATAACATCAGAGCTGGTGTCAGCAACTCTGATCTAGTCTCTGCTCCAGTTCTCATTTCCCTTGAGCATCTGACAAATCTAGAGCAGCCAGTCTGAGCGGATATGCAATATTTCACCCCTCCCATTCACATCATGTTATTAAAGCTATGATTTACCTAGAAAACCAGTTCCGTTTGTTTTAAGGCAAATGCTGTGAATGCAGAGAGCTCATGATTATGTCCGTCCAAGATTTTGAGCCATTGATAATGTCGCAAGGTAGCCTAGCAACATCTGTGTGCCTGTGCAGACATGTTAAAAGGACCTCGGATGGAAAAGGATGTGGAGAGGGGGTTGGAAGGGAGCTTGCTGAAAGAGCGAGGCGTAGGCTGGAAGATACAGGGACTATGGTCATTAGAGAGCAAACTATTAGAAGAACCAAGCTGCATGTTGATTGAGACTGCAGAATTAGGCTAACTGCCCCGGACAGAGCATCTACCACTCAGGGCCCAGCTAATCAGCTGTTGTGGTGAATCACAGATTGTTCGGAGATGAGTCAGATCTTCACTTCTGGACAGTGGCGTCCCACTACATCCAGTCGTTCGCCCAGGCTCGCCAGCTGAGCATGTCGACTGCAGAGGGTCAGGCTCAAAGTGATGGAACCCAGACGTCACCTCAGAACCATCTGGACATCTGCCATGACGTCCTGTGTGAGAGCTCCTACTTCCAGGTCAGTGAGACAAGAAAAGACAAAGAAGTGTTAGTCTGTTTTGGTCCCTTTTTCTTGCTTTTTTTTCTTTGTCTAACACAGACAATAGAGACATATACATAATCCCTGCAGTCAACATTTGAAAATTCCCTTAGGAGTCATCCAGAGACACTTATTATCCTCAAGTCAGACCACGCACAAACACCATCCTCTCTCCTGTCAACCAGTGTCAACAACAGTGGCCCGGTCACACAGTGCATTCCATTATTAATGAAATTGTGTCCCAGTCTTGCAACTCACACTTTTAAGTCTTTGAGGTCAAACCCATTTTTCACTTTGTCCTTGCTACATTTAATTCCCTGAATGTTTCCTCACAATGATTGTAGCCCACACCAGGATGCTCAATTAAAAAAAAAAAAAAAAATCCCTCTCTTGTTTGCTCCGTGTCATTGCTCGGATCAATGCGTCTTGCTGATGCCATAGCTGAACCAGCGTACAAGGCCTCTATTAACAATGCCCTGAATCTTCTCTTTTTTTTTTTTTTCAACTTTAATTATCGACTTAGTTTGTTCTGAAGCGTGTTAGAAAAGTTTCTTTAGAAGATGCTCATTGATTGGTACTCCTCTTGTGTGCCTGCGTCACTCTGTTGGTTGGCATGGCAGCCACACAGCCGATTGAACATTTTTTTTTTATTTAGTTTGTTTTTTTGTTTTTCATTTTGTGGTTGTGATGTACCACACATCGTTTTTGTGTCCAGGCTGCAGAAAATACTTCTGTGGACTTTAGAGAAATAGTGTGAATAGTAATTAAAAAGTTGGCACAGTACACAGTGTACAAGTGGAGACTCTCTATGGTTTTTGGTAAGTGTGTTCTTTTTTCCCCACAAGGCTACATCAATATAAAGAACAAAGTTGAGGACAAGAGTCAAGAGAACATGTATTTTTTTTTTTTGATGAAAGACAATTAGCCAAAAAAATGTGAAGTAACTTTTAGCTAGCATTGAAGTTTGAAGCAGCAGAATGTAAATTCAGTGTTTCAGTCTAATTTCAGTCAGTAGTTGTTTTGGGGGGATTATGCATCATTCTGTTTTTGAGAAAGTTCTACTTCCTGTTAATGAGGACCCACGCAGTGATCACAAAGTTAAAACTTTCAAAGAGCTACTGTACCCAGACAGTCTGCAGCTACATTTGGCTCCTGTTGTCATAAAACGGCTTCAGTGGCAAAACTATGATTGTAATTACTAATATCCAACACTACAATACAGAGCACACAGTACTCATTTGGTATCTCTGCAAGAATCCATGCTCACGGCTGTGATTCACAGAAGAATTCATCATAATAAAGTATTAAAAAAAAAGTAAAGCGTCTGTGTTAAATATAGATATGCAAGAAATGCACATGCAGCCTGTATAACTCATTTTCCACTATGCTGTTATCTTTCTCCTCATTCTATGATTTTCCCCCTCTAGTCTACTTATAAAACTGATAAGCTCTCACACTTTGAAACATGTATTGCTATTTTCATGTTACATGCTCTCATTTGCTCACTGTAAGAAAATCTGATCTCCCATCAGGGACAATGTAATGAAATAATGGTGAAAAAGCCACCAGTAATGAAAGGCGATACTGGATGTTCTGGCACCAGAAAACTCCTGGATATTTTAAAGACAATATAATTACACTCTCTATCTCTGAAGTCTGTACTTCTATAATTATCTTCCATGTCTTTTTGTCATTTAATGTCCTTAGTGTACAATCTGGGTACCTACTCATTCCATCTATGTCTCTCTCCCACACCTGGAAAGAAAAGGATGTGGAGAGGGGAAGAAGTGTAAAAAACAAGGTAAACTAACTTGTGGCTCCATCTTTACTGCTCAACAGAAGTTCCAGTTGGATCGGGTTCATCTGCAGGAGGTGAAGCGCTCCAGTTATGAACACACTAAGAAATGTGCCGACCAGCTCCTCCTGCTGGGTCAGGTAAGTATTACACTACACACACAATGACGTCTGTAAGGAGGACGTGATTACATGTTTACATTCATATCATATGGGAGTGAAATTAGATAAGAGTTTCTGTTCATGTGTTTCGGTTTTCAGATGAACAGTGTCTTTTATATGCACACAGTTGTTAACAACATAATCCTCCCTCACAAATAAATGGATAAACTCTAAATTTTTGTTTTTAGCTGTCACATTTACTTTGACGATTCAAAAAAAGAATGTGACAAATTTTCCCTGTTTCTTCCAGCTTTCAGAATATTAACTAACCTACTCTCACACACACTAACACACACGCCTTCACACCTTCATACTCAGCTGCACATACATGCATGTTGTCATAATGGTAAATGGGTCATATCGGTGCTGTGGAACCTAATGAAGCAAAGATGGATGATAAGTGCTGCCTCCGTCCTCCCCTGCATCTCAATCTGTGGAGATTGGAGTCACCTCTCCCTTCTCAATGTCACCACTCTCCCTCTAATCACAGGCTGCAATCAGCAGGCTGTTAGTTGGAGGCTCAGTCCTCCAACAAACAGTCTGAGCTGACCTCAGCATGAGGCTTCATCTACACTAGATGAAAAGCATGATAATAAACATAATTTCCCCTTATTACTGTCTTGTTCAGCTTACATAGTAGTTACCTGCCCATTCTGCTAATGCTGTCTCTCTCTCTCTTTCTCTCTCTCTGCCACCTCAGTTATTACATTCTCATGTCTTTGTTGTTGCTTTCAGACGGACCGGGCAGTGCAGTTACTGTTGGAGACAAGTGCTGACAACTCCAGCTACTACTGTGATTCACTCAAGGCCTGCTTAGTGACCACCATCACCTCTTCCGGACCCTCACAGTCCACTATTAAACTAGTGGCCACCAACATGATTGCCAATGGCAAGCTAGCAGGTAGTGTAACTGTATGTGTGATAGCAGTCAGCAACGTTGTCCTCTCTTATTTTAAGTGCACAAATTTAAAGTGCCTTGAAATATCTTTAATAATCCGTCTATTCTTCAGGCCTTAAAATGAACTAGATGCCTTTTTAAATCTATGTCTTATAAAGGTTTAAAAAAGGTTGTGCATTTTATACCTGAAAAAAACGGTTCAGTCTGACCGACCAGCTCTATGGATTATGCTTCTTTTTTTTTCATTTTCGCAATTATTTACAATTAAAATTTGGATTTGACTGTATCCACATATTGCATAATGATTGTGGTTACTGCCAGCACATTCACAGTGTATTAAGAAATAATCACAAAATGGTATATCACTGAAAACACCAAACAAATTTATTCAGGCTTCCTGCACACCTACCTTCTCTTGGGTCTTAGTCAATGAGGTTTTTAATGTTATTGATGCACCCACGAAGGTGACGGTGGTGTCTGGAAAGAAAAGATGTCCATGTAGAAATGCCATGCTGGTAAGAAAAGAAAAAACGGAGGGTTGAAATCGGAACACAGGTGGCAAAAAAACTCTAGTTTTATGATGACATAAATAAAGTATTTCATTTGGAGCTTTTTCTCGGGAACAGCCTTTTTTGCTGCTGTCAACAAGCCTTCTGAACTTCTGTCTACCAGAGCCTGCAATGAATTTGCTTTCCTTCTTCACTGACCAAAGTCAGAAAATCAGACAGACAATCAGTTCCTCCAGACCAGGCACAGGGAATGTGTCCCTGTGTCCACTTAAAATCAATTCATGAAACAGCATGAAACAAATTTCAATCAACCATTAAAAACTTGAGGAGGACATCATAGATATCTGAAATCTTCCTCTTGCTACTGTGATGTTTTACCAACAGGCTTTTACAAAATTGTTTCTAATTGCACAGCCTCAGATCTTTTACAAATTGTCAACATGTCTCTTTTTTTCAGGTTATTTCCCACAGGCCCTGAAAACTGCGGTCATCTAGCTACTCTTAAAAAAGAACAATTTAGAAATGTCACTAATTAACAATTATAAACCAATACTAAACCTCGTGTTTTTCAACAGTTGAACAACTTTTTGGCACTAAACAACAGTCTGAAATGCAGCCACTGCCTGTGTTTAAAGTGCAAGTTGTTGAAGATCTTAACAAACCTAGTGTCAGTGCTGTGGTGTAGACAAAATCCTGTCCTGATATAATTGGATCTCACCACTGCATATGAAATAGTGAACCACAAAATATTACTAGACTGACCAGAAAAACTCGGTATGACTTTCCGGTACACTTCTTAACAGGTTTGAACGATCATGGTCTATGGTAATTACTTCATGTGGAATTCCCCAAGGCTCCATTCTGGGGCCTTTTCCCTTCAACATTTGTCAGCTTCCTCTAGCTCAAATAATGCAAAAAAAACAAAGTATATTACTATTATCATGAACATAATCATAATCAACAACCAGGTCACCAGACTATAATCCTGTACAAGTGCTGAGTAGGTGCATTGAACTAATCATAGATCGGATGTGCCAGAATAATAACAACAATAATAACAATTAAACAAAGAAATGACTGAAGTAATTGTTTTTGGAGCCAAAGAAGAATTCAGTTTTGTCACATAAAGTCATAGAAGAAGTCATAGAAGCACAATTGTAGTCAAATGTATTCCTGTGAGCTCTGACTATACATTCTTAATGGGACTAAATATTTAATAATAACAGCAGCAACTGCAGCAACAACAACAATAGCAATAAGGAATAAATAAAATATCCTAGGCAGTGTCCTCATTTAGGATCCTAGTGGCCTGAGGGTAGAAGCTCTTCCTGAGCCACTCATTGCTGACCTGATGTATCTGGAACCATCTTCCTGATCACAGCAGGGAGAAAAGGCCGTTATCCGGGTGGTTGGATTCCTTATTGATTGTCCTAGACTTATTTTTGCAGCATCTGGTATAGAGGTCTAGACAGGGTAGAGCATCACCTATTGTATGTTCAGTTGGTCAATGCTCAGCTGCAATCTGTGATGTTAAAAACTGCAAATCAAGCTAGAGTTCTTGACTGAATGAAATTAGGCTTAAACTGCACTGGAACCCCACTTTTACTCTCTTGTTTTATCTTACTTCTCTTGTTGCTTTCTGGATGCCTTTCATATTTTATGTAAAGCACATTGAATTGCCTTGTTGTTGAAATGTGCTATACAAATAAACTTTTCTTTCCTTGGTGTCTGAACAGAGTTAGCCATCTTGTGTATTGATAGGCCATCATTTCTCCACCTCACGTTTGTGTACAAATTCTTTTGCTGTCTGTCAGAGGGAGTACAGCTGTTGTGCTTGATTGACAAGGCGGCGGATGCTTGCCGCTACTTGCAGACCTATGGGGAGTGGAACCGTGCTGCTTGGCTGGCTAAGGTAATTCGGCATGACGCTGTCCATCACGAGGAAACATCTGATACTGTGTAATGTTTGGATGTTTGTCAGTGTGTGGGCATGTGAGTAGTGGGTTAAACATATTTCTTACTATTTGTTTGGATCCTTCCAACTATGTTTTAATAAGTTTCCTTATTATCTCTACCATTGTAAGTGATACATTATGGCAATAAAGCCAAATTAGAAACATTTAGAGCTGCACAACAACAGCATGCTCTTATGCTGTACATAAAATCTAAAAGTAAGGATGAACCTTTGAAGCAGTTGTGGTTTCAGTGCCTTGCATGTTGTGTGTGTTTCCAGGTGCGTCTGAGCCCAGCAGAAAGCTCAGATGTACTGAAGCGATGGGCCGAACACCTGTGCTCCCCGCAGGTCAACCACAAGTCCAAAGCCATCCTGGTGCTGCTTTCCCTGGGCTGCTTTTACAAAGTTGGAGAGATGCTCCACAGGTAAAAAACCAAAGGCTATTTTGATCCTACTGTATATATTCAGACATAAAAGTGTGCAAGTGCCTGTAGTCTTAAAAAAGTATTGAATTTCATGATGAGAAACTTCAACTTTTTAAAATTTCATTTTTGACTGGGCTGCAGCAGCAGAGCTAGCCCTATATTCTGACTCACAATTCTGACTCACTGAGTGAGTCACGAATTTACACTATTGATCAGTCAAGTGTTTCCCCAATGGCTGTTGCTCTTTTCTTGAATAGGCATGAAGGTTTGTTACACACCATAATGCCTTCCAAGGCTATCATTTTTGGGCTCATCCCTCTACGCCAACGTACTAGTGTAGAAGTTGAGACCAGACAGTGGACGCCCAAAAACATTTTTTTTTATTCAGATGGAATAATGGAACCAGTGTGGCTCATAGTTTAAAAGTGTATTTTGTATATACCTCTCTAGGCTCCCCCTACCCACAAGGACAAACACACCCAAAACACAAGAAATCAGTAACCTTGGCAATGCATCACAGTGCGTATATGCGCACAGATAGAACAGAAACAGTACAATACCTGATATTCACTTTGAGGTAATGACACTGGAAAGCAACATAAAACGTACTGCTGTGAGAGACAGAGATTGTAACAGTCCAGCAGAGAGCAGAGTAGGAGAGAAAGCAGCTCTCTAGGCACAGAGAGGCGTGAGGGAGAGTGCACGGTTCAAGCACCTCACATTAACAATCAGTCTTTCAGAACACCCAGATTCAGAGAGGGTCACGTAAAATGAGAGACATCTTGCAGATAGAAATAAATGAAAGGGCAGGAGGATAATATATATTGATGCATATATTTTTTATATAAGAATAAGTTCTCTTTAAAACCAAACATCTTAAGGTATGAGCCTGTCTTGTTAAAAATGTATTTACACTGGCTTTTCTCTGCTTGACCTTTCTCTCCTCTACTCCCCGCTCATTTCATCCACACTCATGAGCACATGAGTCTTTCTCAGTTTCTGCTTCTCTCCCTGAGTACACTTAAAGAACACTTCGCAGTGTATGATATGGTCTGACCCCATACCTTTTACCTCAGCATCGATCTGCTGCTGGTCTCCTCCTCCTCCTTGACAGCTTGTGTTCTGGGACGCCTCGGGCGGCAAAACCTCTCAGAGAGAAATAGAGTGGCATCAGGACGACAGGGTTGATGTCTGCTTTAGGATCACAGACATCACAGGCAGTGATGATGCTGGTTTCTGACAATAGCTCTCACCTTCTCCTTCTGCCTGTGTCTCTGTCTCTCCCTCCTTCTATATCCTTGCAGTATGAGGCACTTTGATCGTGCCGCCCTCTTCATTGAAGCCTGTTTGAAGTATGGGGTTATGGAGGCCAACGACTCTTCCAATATCCTTTTTGAAAAACCCATTACTGTATTCTGAGGGACATTTATAACCAGAGTTAGCTTTGCCACTAACTCTGTCCATCTCGACTGCAGACGAGCACTCAAGATTTTTCTCAGTCAAAGTCAGTTTAGATGCTCCACTGAGTGATTTATGACCACACCAGGACCAGACTGACCAAAATGAACTGGACCCAAACACAAACTCAGGTGCAATTCCCAGACTTAAGTGCCTGTGTGTGTGTGTGTGTGTCTGTGTGTGTGTGTGTGTGCGTTTGCGTGTGTTTGACCAACTAATCTTTGCAGTTTTAGCTAACCATCAGCAGTGGCTTTCTTTGGCTTACTGTGTTTCGAATGTTATGAATTCTCCTTAACCTACATTTGCACATAAACTCATCGAAGCAGCATTTCTGGACTACGCACGGCTGCTCCGCACGCTGGGCCTGAGAGAGGGTGCCGCTCTGTGGGCATCACGGGCCGGCACCGCTGGCGAGCAGCTGATGGAGGAGCTGTTCCAGGGAGAGGGGGGAATACCAGAGGGGGTTTTTGGCAAAGAGGAAGTAGAGATGGGCCAGGAGAGCACCGAGTGACCTCAAAGATGAGAGGTCTGGAAGAGAACAGGTGATACACTCTTTTGGTGCAAATCGAGGGTCGTCCATACAGTCCAGCTTCAATATGTAACCATTGTGAATTAGCTCTGAGTCGGCATCCAGGGGGATAATGAACATCATCTCCTCATCGTGAGGAGAGAGGAGATCAGATGAGTTTTCTCCATGTGAAGTTCGTCGTTGGAGTCTGCCTGTGTCTGTGGCTGTAATGACGTTTCTTAATGTTTAGTATGACTAGTGTGTTTGTGTGCATATGTGTATGCATGTAACAGCCCCAAAAGAAACACACTTTTGTCCTGATTCCCCCAACAAGTGAAATAATACACATTGTTGATATTGGTCTATTTTTTTGTTGTTGTTGTTCTTGTTGGTTGATGAATTTAACTCATTAGATTTTTTTAATGGTTGCTGGTTAAGCTTTATTTTTTGTGCCTGTATTAATAACTTCAAAGTACTGTTGTAGCTCTTTTCCTTTTTTGCTGCTGCGATTAAACGTGGCATAATAACTAAAATAATACGTTCCTCATGTAATTTTAAAAATGCACTGCCATTATAGAAGGTCTCCATAACTACTCCATGACTGAATTCCAAAATTAGTTTTTTTTTTTTTTGCACTCTTGATTGAACCAAAAAACACTGCGTTATTTTAATGCTAACTTTGCTTCCTCTGCCCTCCCTGTAACAGACACAATAAAACTCCAGACAGACACTTGCTGTAACAGACTGGAAGTTTAA
The DNA here is from genome assembly GCA_028641955.1 of Protonibea diacanthus. Classification (NCBI taxonomy): domain Eukaryota; kingdom Metazoa; phylum Chordata; class Actinopteri; family Sciaenidae; genus Protonibea; species Protonibea diacanthus. The sequence continues at coordinate 17,841,119 of CM053989.1, forward strand.
TCCACAGCAGGGGAGGTGCTGTATAAATGACTGACCAAAGCATGCTACTGCACAAGCCTGTAAAATTAGTCAGCCAGGCCACTCTGCCCTTATTAGACACTTATTAGTTAAATTATCTCTCTATTAAGAGTGGGCCCGCTGCCACATCGATGATACCATTTAATTATCTTGTGTAGCCTTCAGTTCAGTTAACCAGACCCTGTCATTAATCCATTCCATTAAATTAATTTGAATTTTTTAATTTTCTACTTTTATGAAGACTTGAGAGGATACTTTTGCTCTCTGCATACTTTAGTGTTTGTATAATGAGGTTGTTCTCTGGTGTGTGTGTGAGTGTGTGTGTCTTGCAAGAAAAGCTGTGATGTGTTGTTACTCATTTTAATCAGACCTCTGATGGAACATTTACACACGAGTAATCTGTGCTGCTGCCACTCTCGCTCAATCATCACAAACACAACTGACTCACAGTTTAGGAACTGGTTTAGACCTGCAGCCACCTCTCCTCTCCTGCGCTCTGCTTTTGCCTCATCTTTACGTAGTGAATATCTACTGATCATCAAAATCATCTGTGTGACAATGCGAAGACTTTAGTGATTATTGTGTTGAATTGCCTTCTAATGTGTTAAGTTGTCCTGAAACAAGACAGTAACTCCATCCACAGGACCTTTTCTTGTGTGTCATTGTGTTTCATAAACACGTCAGTGCTGTGTTACAGTTAACCCCAGGCAGTGTCACTATGGCAACCCAGGCCTATTTTTGGGGACTACATGTTATTCCCGTAGATCCATTTCACATAGCTCCACTTACATATTGTAGGATCTCTAGAGGCCAGCATAGAGTCACAACCCAACAGATAATCAGCTGTAGCTTACCTGATGCTGTGTGCCCTCCTCCAATCATGTCATACAGTATCGTGGAAGCAACATGTACTGTACTGCCTCTTTATGATTAGGCACTAGTTTGATTAACACTTGCTGCTTTTCTTTGTAATTAGATGAAGTAAACAAAGTTTAGCCTTTTTTTTCATTGTTCTCTGTTCATTGTTAACATGGTGATCCTAATGCTTTAAGCTAAAAAAAAAAATATTACAAGAGAAAAAAAAGATATACTGTATGTATATATGGATGGCAATAAAATCAAAATTATTAACTTTGTAGTTTCAGTGTGTTGTTTCCTGTCTAAAGATGTTGACACAAGAGGGCGCTCTTACCCCTCATTAGGAGGCAAAGGGACCGTGGCTCTTTTGTGTTTAATGTCAGGCACTTTGTGCGAAAAGGTCTGTTATATCAAGCGCTCTTTGCAATTATCCAACTTTAATTTCAACCCAGGTAGATTGAACGTGAATGTTCATTTATCAAACTGTCTTAAAAGCGAATAAGCTCCTGCATGAGTCGCTTCCGCAATTAATTACTTCTTTTCTGCTCAAAAGGAGGGCCAACAGCTGGCTTCAGCTCGCTGCCCAGGTCTAACCGTTTTCACCCTTTTCTCCCCCTCAGATTTTTTCATTGATGTGTATTCTGTTTCTTCTCTCTCTCTCCCTCTCTCTTCTGCAAGAAGCTGAGCACAAAGGAGAAGAAAAACAGTCTGAAACAGAAGGCTACACAAATGACTTGATTGTGTTCCTTTAATGGCTTAATGAATAACTGCCGGAGAGCCGATCCAGCCGTTACAGCCAGGTCATCAGTATGCAGGACCTCACTACAGGATTTCTATTCTGTTCAACTGCTTATACTTTAGGCTACCACCCAGCTAGCCAAATGGCTCTGATAACAACACCCACCCAGCCATCCTCACTTGTCACTTCCCTTTTCCACCGTATATGCACTTTATCCCTCTTTTTCTGCTTTTCTTCCACCTAAAGAAAACAAGCAGACACCATGCCAACTCATGTTCTTGTTGCACCCCACCTCTTCTAATTTCCTGGAAGCCTTGTTTCCATCTGCTGCTTGGCTTTCACCTTTCAGTGCCCCCCCACGTCCTGAAATAAGATTCAAAGTAGTGTCAAAAACACAAGATTAACTGTGCTTGGATCCAGAGCTGTGAGGATCACTTATGTTCATTTAGCAGATGGAAATCACTGGCTTTCCACGCTACATACGGCGAGAATTAACAGTCAGCTCCAAATCAATTTTATACGGTAGTTCTGCTGTTACGCATTCTCAATCATCTGTATAAGTAAGTAACCATCGAATCAGGCTTCTATGTGCAGCATGCAGGGGCAGAGCCAACGCTGCACAGTCTGTGTGGTGAAGACCGATGCACAGCAGGTCAGTCAGTTCCCATGAGCATGTTCTCCTCTGGTGCTGACAGATAGCTTTATCCAGGATGGGCAGGTCCATGCCTGCTTGCACAACTTACTGAAAACTCACTGTGTCTTTCTCTTTGTTTGTGCGAAAATGTTTTCCAGTCTGTTTTTCCCCTCCTCCCTGAGGGTTACCACTGAGTTCATCCCTCATTTTCTCTGTAATTATCCCACCTTCCATTGTTTTCTCAACACCCTCCCCAGACATTTTGGAGCATTCTTTAGTCAGCCCAAACCCCAGGTAGAGAAATTATATTTGTGTCAAGTGGCTGCTGCATTCATGAGGATAATTATTTGTCTAGGTATCTTGATTGCTGTTTCACCCTCGTCCTTTTGTGCCATGTTGAAAATAAGGTAGAATTAAATGTACATGTTTTCATTTTCTTGTTTACCTTCATCCCATCTGATGTTTTTCATCTTTGTAGCCCGCCTGCCTATCTTCTCCACATCACTGTAATTCACACCTTTCTCTACACTGTTTCTTACTCTCAGTCCACTCCACAGGCAATCTGATCTACACATGTAAAGGTCATATCCGTTTCTCTCACACAGTCATTCTCAACATCCCTCATCACCTCCCCATGCCCACATCTGGAGGTATTACCTGGCGTGGAAGGAACCCACAGGCCTGATCTCATCTGATATCTGTAGACAGCCACTCGGAGTGGTTGGAGATGATTTCCCTCCCTCCCTTCAGCTTCTGTGATTGGTTGAGCTCCTGGTTCTCGCTGATGTCTGCAGGCTCTGGTTGGCTGGGGCCCCCAGCTGGGGGCTCCAGGTGATGTTTATGTTGAAGGTATTCAGGCCCCAAGCTTTATCTGATTCCATTTAGATGAATGTCATAGTGTTCAGCAGACCATGGCCTCACCTCGCCACAACACCACACTGGTCCCATTTAAGAAAAGGCATGAGTGAGAGAGAGTAAAGCGGGGGACGAGGGCTTGGGCAGAGCGTGGGCGAACAACAGGATCTCTGGAACATTACCACACGACGACAAACTCTTATCGAGTGCCGGTAATGACTTTGCAGACAGGATAATCTTTTTAAAAAGCTCCTGCTATCTCTAAAACAGCTCTTTTGTGGCTTCCACGCGTGCATGTTGCGGCCAGGGCTGTTATTTACAAAAGAGAAGAGGAATCAATGAGTGCATTGTGTCAGGAGCGTGGTGCTGCCTCTGTCAATTACTGCAGTGTGGTCTACAGCTTCTGCACAGGCTTTTACATGATTCTACACTACTAATCCTCAGAGAATGATCAGGGTTATGTGTGTGAAAAAGAGACTAATGATTTGCTAACAAGGCTAAGACTCATAGAATAGACAGTGGGACGTGCAGGCTTCATTAGATTGACAGGCCTACTGCACTGTGGGAGATGTCCAAACTGGTAGTAAGAGGTTTATCCCATCATATTAATTTCACATATAATAGGAAATCCTCACTGCTGTGTCAACAAGCTGGAAATACACAGCTGAAAGATCTCTTCTCCAACTGTTGTTGTCAAAGCTTACACCACATCCAGACTGTGCGTGTTTCTGTGTGTAAATAACAAATAGTGACTGCAGAGAGATCATATTAATGACTGTGAAGCGAATTAGTAGCAACTAAACAATAAGGTGGTGAGAGATGAAGAAAGAAGTAGCTTAATGAGCGAATACTTAACCAAACAAACACATTTTAAAGAGGAGAAAAAGATGATATGCTGCTATATGCGGACACAAGATGTGTTTCAATGGCAGGCCATGAGGTAATAGAGATGCCACAGATGCCCTTACTACAGCGAGGCCCTCATTGGGCTAATTGCCACTGTCCTTTGGGAGATTAGAGCAGGGGAAGGCAGGGATGATTATGAAGGAAATGGCCTCTTATAAGGCACTGTATGCTCGGCCAGCCGGGCCCAGGTTCGCAGGGAAGGGGGTATTCCCTTTCATCGGTGGACAGTGGGAGCCAGTAGAGGATGTAAAGGATACCTGTGCTGCAGCTGACCCATTTCCTGTATTGTTGGTTGTGTATATGCACATGTAAGTGTGTTTATTTGAAGCTGTGTGTATGCCCTGAATACGTGCTCGGTGTCTGAATGTACAGAGTGATCCTAGTTTAACTGCGCTGGCCTCTTTCCGGTGAGTGCAGAGAGACTATCCTGCTGTGTTTTGGGTCTCTCATGGAGCTGCGTGTTTTTGTTTCTAGTCAAGCGGAGTATGTGTGTTTCCTCTCTGTGTAGTTCAACCGGACACACTGGGCCTGTGTGTGAGAGCAGGGGCCGTGGGGGACGCTGGAGGCCCAGGAGCGGTGGACTGTTTTGCTGCGGCCCGTGCAGGCCTTCACTCCTGGGGATAAGCACGTGCTACGCTGCCAAGAGAGAAACGGGTCCAGGCTGGGTCTTTCTCTCGTGTTTTTTTTAAAGGAAAACATCCGCTGTGCTGTTAACCGGAGATGGCAATCAATCACAGCATAGTCATATCTACAGTATGGGGTACAAAGCTATGAGCTTTGTTTTATGGCTGCACTTCCTGACTGTTCTGTTGAGACAAGCACAAATGTCCCAGTTGTATTCTACGAATTCAAACGACATCTTGGTTATATCATGTGTTCAGGCTAAAGGAATGACAAGAGGACTTTTGACTGTAGCATTGATTGACGCTGATATCCCACAATGCAACATTACAAAAGTGTGGGGTTGTTTACAGCTGCTGTAAATAAAAAAAAAATGTGGACAGAGGTGTCATAGTTTCAGTGACAGCAGAGGACACAAACGTTAGTAGTAATGGTACAGTTCATCCATGTTTTGCACTCTGACGACCACAGTAGAGCACTGTCAACACTAGAATAACGTAAACTGCACTTTAGTATTAGTATAGGTCTGATAGCTTCATTGTGTTTCCACTAGGGGGCGGCAGAGGTCTGGAGAACAGATGTTTGGATCGTCTGGTAGTGAGTATCTCCCTCCTAAAAACCCAACTAATTTAGAGTTTGGGGATTTTACATTCCCCATGCCAGTTTGCAGATGTACTCTATATGGATTATAAATTAGGATAGCTTGTATCATTGATGCAACTAATTAAGACTGCAAAATGTGTGTGCATAATGATTCTATGCAAACTACTTGTTTGTCTATGGTTCAGTGGCAACAAGCTATTTTTTTTGCAGCATCATTCTTATAAATAAAAAAAAAAAAAAAAAATGCTGCACACATTTCACTAAACTGCTGTTTAATTCATCTAATGAATACACTTGTGTCAACATTGTCGTTCCCAGGACGCTAACTAGGCCGCAGAATCTTTGTCTGAATCCCTTTTGAAAAGAGTCACATTCCAGTGTGTCTGCTGCGTGCTTCTCGTTGGCTGAGGTGTGTGTTAGTGGGTCATGCAGTGAGAGGGCCGACCAGAAGTTGCAGGTCCATTTCATAACAGCTCACTGTGTTTGTGCATGACGGCGCCATGTTCCCTCTATCAGCGAGACAATCTCACACCAGCACTGCTGCATGTTGTCTAATCTGTGAATCTGTGTAGCAGCTATTCCTTATAGCCGCTGCTCACGTAGCTCTCTGTGCAAGGAAACATCCGCTCAGGTATATCACGCTGACACCTTGCGATAAATACTTGGAGGTCACCCTTCACTGACACTCCTGCTTCTTGATCTCTTTGAGGGGGACTTTATGAGTGATATTTGATGCAGCACAGCTGGGAGAAATGCTGGCATACTGGAACTGTATTACATCAGACTAGACAGAAGTCTAATAGACAGGGAGAAGAAAGAGGCAGGAGGGAAGGATTGAAAGGTTAAAGTGATGAGGAGACAGAGTGGAGAGAAAGGCAGGATGACAGAAGAGGTGGAAGGCAGGGTGGATGAGGGAGGGGCAGGGTGCTGACAGTGTTTTGTTGGAGTTATGTAGATGTAATCCCTTCTGATGGGCAGGTCAAGCTGCCTGCCGAACACTGAGGCACTGGCCAGCCATGAGTGCGCACATGCAGGCGCACATTACACACACAAGTAGTTTGTGCTGGTCTGTGTGCATGTGTGTCCGTTGAGCCCCTTGTTGCAATCTGGCAAGGCTCATGAAAGGGGGAACAAAGGGTAGATTTTCTTTTTCTTTAAACGGTGAGGGCTGGCCCATGGAGGAAAGAGAGATGGATCTTCTCCAAATGCCACCGTGGGCGCACTAATGCCTGCTTTGTTCACCACGGTAATTCTATTATGGTAATGGGGGATGAATCCCAGCTTTTTTCCCCTTCTTGCTCCATCCAAGTCTCCTGTCCCCACACCCCCATCTGAGAGCTTCCGGCATAAGTACACAACAGTTAAATGGCCCCTAGAGGCCCCCGAAAGATTAGATGCAAAGTCCTACTGTTGCATGGATGTAGTGAGTGGTGAAAAAAAAAAAAAAAAACTCACTGAAATTTGTCTGTCTCCGGAATAGTTTAAATTGATCCTGACAGCCTTATGAATTTCTTTTCTTCACATTTATCAATTGGTCATTGTTCACAAATCAGCAGCAGATGAGATAATGACACAGTAATGAAGGTTTGCCTCAATAAGGTAAACAATAGAGGGGAAATAGCATGAGAGATCTGCAAATCATCCATTACACTTCTTTGTCACTGTGCCATCCTCTGGGACTTTGTCTGCCTTGCACGATGCCATGCTGGGTGGAGGTTGTGGGTGGCTGCCAGGCCAGACCCTTAGGCCATGCAATGACTCGGTACATATCCAGTAATGTTTGCTCCACTGGGACTGGTTTCTCTCTCCTTTGGACAGCACTCTACCGCTTTACCCAGCAGCCCCTAGGGAGCCCCTAATTTCTACGGCCTGGGAACAACTCCAACTTGCAGTCCCTTAAAATGTCTTGGTTTGTGCATTATTAGATGCTATGAATTACACTTAGGGACGTATGGAGGGAAAACATGGCAACTGGCAAACATGGCAGTGATAAATCTGAAATAATGAAACAGGGCTCTAAGTGGAACCAGGAGGGCTTCGCTGACCCAAAATCAGAGTAACTTGATAGGCCTGCAGGGCTGCTGGAGGCAGGACTGCTAGTAAAGCCCAGCTGGACTTGCGGGTACCTAACCTCAGCACAATGTGCAGCTCATTGGAGCCCTGGGAGATCTAAGGTGGGTCACATTCCTGGCCTTCAGAGCAACCCTGGGAGAGATGGAGCTTCAGTGGTAGGACTAGACAAGGTGTTAGTGAAAGTGAAATTCTTGGTGAGGCTTCTGTTAGTCATTCTATCTCTTTATTTTTATTTTTTCAGACATCCACGAAGAGTTACAGTCCTTTCAAGAGTGTAAGTGATGGTAAGTAAAGATAGAGCAAACTAATGACAGGCCGTTTAGCTTTGAACTCTGATAAGTTATTGCTCCAGATGGGATGAATACATTACTTAACCAAGACAAATGTCCTGCTGTCTTCATGCTCAGAATCCTCCTTCTCCTGTCTGTTCATTCATTAATATACAGGAAAAACAAATAACATGTCCCCTGTTGCAATTCTCTGTGTGTGTCACAGCTTTGAGTGCATCCTGAGCCCACTTTGTAAGAGGGGGCCTCACTACTGTGCAGCCATAAAGGACAGCCTGTGCACATGAGCGATGGAGCCCTGCGCCCGGACTGAGGCTTGGTTGCTTTTTCACTCTGAAAGCGATATAAATTCCCAGCCGGTAATATAACTTGTTTGGGTTGGTTGGTGTACGCAGAAGTGTGTGTGTGTGTGTGTGTGTGTGTGTGTGTGTGTGTGTGTGTGGATGTGTGTGTGAAGGAGGAAAGAGGGCATGTACGTAGTGTGTGTCAGAGAGAAAGGGTAGTGCAGGGCAGAGAATGAATAGCTCTGTCACAGAAAGGCCAACTAATAAAGTAGGTAGTTGAGGGGGGGTAAAAAGAATGCATCTCGTCTTTCGCCCCTGCGCCATGGGTTGTCATCGAGGGTGAATTAGTTTTATGCTGGGGCGAATGCAACCAATAAACCTTCATCCACTGGTCAGGCCCTTCCCACCATAACACACACCCCCCGACCGCCTGCCAGTGGAAATTGCATTGGCCATGGTTTAGGAGACGCACGCGGCTCAAGTTTCAACCCTTTTGAAATTTTCATCGTCAATAAATTGCTAGATCAAGCAGATTAGTTAAGTGTATTTTGGCTTCTTTTCACAGCTGGGTGACCTTTGTGTGTGTGTGTCTGTGTATGTGTGCATGTGTGTGAACACGAAGAGATGGTTGTTCTTGGACTTCACTTTTGCTTTTCCAGAGTGCAGCCCTGACCTGTAAGTGTTGAGCGATCTGACAAAAAAAAAAAGCAAATTATTCAGGAATTAAAGTTCAGAACACTGAAACATTGTTCTTCTCACCTTTACCTCAACATCAGTTTAAACTATTAGTAATGCAGAATTTCACTTTTTCTCTGAGAATCTGTGTGAAAAAGCTTTTTTTTTTTTGTTCTCTTGAAATGCTGTAATCCCAACATTTGTCACATCAAGTCTGAGAGATCTAACTGTCATCAAATGGATGAGTGTGCTTTAAAGCTACTGTTAAAGTCTGCTAATACCATATTGAACAAGCACAATACATCAAGGTAAAAGACGGTATTCACTTGACTGATATCAAGGTTCGACCCTGTCTCGTTCTAACACTTTGACAGCACGTTCTTCATCAGGATAAGCTCCACTTTATTCAAACCAGGGTAATAGCTCAATCCCTCCAGCCTCACTCCTTTCCCAGGCCTTTTCTCTGTAGGAGGGGAAGAAAAGGGAGGTGTTCGGGGTGATAACCCCTCTCCATCACCCTGACACTGGAAACAGAGTTGTAGGGTCTCTGGATAGAGCTGTGGCCCAACGGAGTGGTCACCCTCAGCTAGGGGCTGGAGGAGGAGGAAGGAGATGGAGAGCAAGAGCAGCAAAAAGAAGGCAACAGAGAGTGGGGCGAGGGGTTGATAAAGGGTTAAAGTAAATAAATGATGGGGGTCTTGCTGAGACTTGGAGTTATCTATTTGGTCATATGTTTGACAGACTCTTTCTGTCTCTCACATCATTCACCCTGTCATGTGATATCAGTTTTGCTGTGGCGCCAACTTGTTATCAGGCCCACAAAGGCCGATAGGTTTGTGCACATTTGGGTTATCATAAATGTGCATTACTACATACCTACTGTATGACTCCACCGAGCTCCACAGATAAAGGCTGGGCTATGTGCCAACATCTTGCTTGAATGAATTTGATCAGCTTTTCACTCACTGTTGATAGATATGTCATACAGTGCAAACACAGGGACGCATGCCTACACGTATAGCGAATCTGGGGTACTTAGTTATAGATACACACATGCGGCTACTCCTATACATGAGGGTGGGCGCTAACAGGGAAAGGGCGAACTCCCGCTGAGTCCACTGCTGCACAAATAAACATCGGTCCAGATCTGTAAATGTGGGGAGAAACACCATCTGTCACCATAGTGCATCACCCCCATCAGAGAAGGAGTTAGAGAGGAAGGGAAAGAAGGAAGGATGGAGGGAGGTGTGAGCCTTAATGGAACCCAGGCAGTCACATGATAGATAACAAATTTCACAATGGGGAATAAGGGAATACGATAATGTGAAGCAGCCATGAAGGGGGGTGGGGGCGCAGTGTGCAGCTGCATTGACCAGTGTAGCCTCAGCACGGCATACACAGCCACTGCTGCTCTGACTCTGCTGCAGCACAACCTGAGAATTATCTTATGCAATAAAGTGTTGGAGGCTTTTACTCTTTCACCTGGCATGTTGAAGCATGGTACACCCTACAGTATCAGCTCTACCTGGCAATTAATTTTACTGTACACCCATGGTAGCTACTTGCTCTAAGCCATAGTAACACAGTGTATTGGTAAAATATTTATAGCAACCCCAAAGCAAGATAAAAGCAGCATATTGCTTTCTTGCACACGCTGTTCTCAGCACAATTCATGCTGGGACAGGTGAGCTCAGCCATCACACTGCGACATAATTGTGGGAATTTTGGGGTTTACATAAAGGATTGAGCAAGGCTTCTGAACAGGAGAGGCTCTCGTTGGAATGGTCTGTTGCAATTTCACACTTTGCTTCACGATGCCAATAAAATCCCTTTTTTTACAGATGTCTTTCTGGTTTGTTTTAAAGCCTTTACTAGACAAGACAATGAAAAAATACACCATATATAGATATAAATGTGCTCTATATGTTTTATGTGCTTACAACAGATGTTCAGATTCTTTTTTTTTTTATTTAAACGAAAAATGAATCTTCTTAATGCATGACATTAATTTCTGAGAAACATTTCAAAACAACTGGAGACCTGCAGTATTTTGCTCCACTTGCGGAAAAAATAAGATTTTGGAAAGCAGCTCTCAGAAATGCATGTCTAATCTGTTTCCATGTAAATTTTGACAAATGAACACAGACGTGAGGGTTTAAAGAGTCTTAGGATCTATACACTACACAGCTGGTCGGACTTGTTTGCAGATGTATCATGCAGGCTATACTCCTTGGCCTTCTCTCACGTTCATATGGTGCAAGACTGAAATGTCACAAGAGGAGTGGGAATGGATTAATCTCCTTCTCAAATGAAGCAAGTCGTCCTTTTCCATATCTCAATCAATGTGTGTGTGTGTGTGTGTGTGTGTGTTGTTGCAAATGCACAGGCTATTAATCAAAGCTAACATAAATAAGTTGTGATGGGGGAAGTGTAATGGTCTCTGTGACTGTTGGCAGCAGCTTCTGAGAGCCAGATAAACACAAGATAAGGAGGGGAGCCAGACAAGGCAGCCCCAAATGAGACCCCTTCTCCTCGGCACAGACCAATAACCAACATCTCGTATATGAACACTGCTCTTGCTTTTGCTGCTGGCTAATGCTCTGTGCCATTTGAAATCCCAATTGTGCCATGGCAGTGCTGACACACAAAGATTGATGTATTTTTGTACTCATATACGACACCCCTCCAAACCTCCCTCGAAAATGTTTTGTTAGAGGTAAACTAGTCATCATGTGTGTTTTTGAAACCCACACCAGTGAGAAAAGACGGAGCAATGTGTTCCAGGGATTGAATAAATATTTAATATTTCAAAGCCAGGCCACACCAAAAGCATGGTGAAAGATCACAATGGAACAGAAAATGCACGCAAAGTCTAAATAAAGAAAAAAAATATATAACATTTATTTTATTAAGGTCGTGATTTGTTTCCCCCCAATTTGTTTCTTCTGTCTGGATTCGTCAGTTGTCATCTTCAAAGCCTTGGCATCTCCGTCGACCACTTGGAGAACAAAAGAGTGTCTGCATGTTGTCATTTTGGAGCTGAGTTTGCTGCCCAGCTCTCATGTTTTTGGAGATGTTATTATTTTATTTGAAGGCCTTCGCGGTGTATATTTTCTCTCCGTATTCGAACCTCGTTCTGGATCTTGAGCCCCTCTTTAGCTCTCTGCTTCTGTTTGCTTTCTCCTGGCTCTCTTTAGTTCCTCACTTCATGGGCCAGTGATGCTCTTGCATGGAACACACACCCACCTTTCCTCTTTTTAACTCCTCTGTTGACTCTCAAGAGTGTGTTTGTTGTCATTAACTAACCCTCCTAACAGGAAGACCTGATCCTCTCTGAAAACCTTTGTGCAATCAGTATGTAAAAGAAAAAGGTGGAAGTCTGAACACGCATTTGACACCTTGTTATTGCAAATTGTTCGTTCGATGAGTGACACTGTGGATATCTCACCCGTGAATGTCCCTCACCACCACCTACATCATTTCCAAATGCGTTTCTGCAAGCGTGTGAGTGCCAAACGTATCTATAGCATCTATAGTATGTGTTCATACGCTGTGGTCTTTACTTCTTTGTTCATGTCTGTGTGTCTGTATCTGCTGTAGTCTGTCTGCTTGGGAATCGGGGGGTCAGCACATGCTTTTAATCAGGCAACCTCTGGTTTTGCCAGACGACTGTACACTGTTCCCCCTCCTTACTTTCTTCCACGGCTCTTCCCTCCCCTTCTCTGTAATATTTACTCTCACTGCTACAAAGAAAAAGCTCACTGGCTCCACACAGTGGTAGAGATGTAGCTCATACAAGCCTTAAAACTTACTGTATCTTCATATGCTTAAGTGGAAAGTAACTAAGCATGTTTACTCAAGTACCTATGTACAAATTTTAGGTACTTTTAATGTAATTCAAAAAAGCAGAAACGTCTACGCCACTCTTCTGTGAAAAGATTAATAAACTCTTCATCTCGTCTCATCTCAATCTCATGGTGAAATTCTAAAAGCACAGACATTGCCTATGCATACATACACCTGGGCTTTTTCACTTTTAGTGCTCTGGACCTTTCTTATTTTTTATAACTTTAGTGTTCCCCACCGAAGAGCACCTTCATCATTATGGTTTAAACGTCAGGGCACCTTTTCTTTTCTGCAGTATTTTACTTTACTTCACTATTTACATTTTATGATAATTAATACTTTCACTCAACTACAATTCAGCAGGAAATATTCTAGTTTTTATTCCATAACATTTATTTCACAGGTGTAGTTACTTGTTACTTTAAAAATTAATGCAAAGATTAAACCAGCGTTTCCCAACCTTTGTGTTTTAGAACCCTTTACAAAAAATTTGTCTGGCTGCAAAAGAAGCATCTGGCCTAGGTTCCTTGGTACGTGTCGGGAATGACAGTTTGAGGCTGAAAGAGGTGAAACTCTAATATTTCACATAAAAGGCAAAAATCAGAGAACATTCAAAAATGTGTTTTTTATTGTTTTTCCTGACCAATTAATCATCTCATGACCTCACCAGATTTATCTTGTGAGGAGCCTGGGAGCCACTACAACTTATTTATAAAATAGTTAAATCTTGCTACTCTTCACCCAGTTACAACAACAAAGTGCTGCTTTTATCTTGATGCATCAGTATCAATAAGTGAAAAAGAAAAAGCCACAAAGGGTAGAGTACTTTTGATATTAGCACATTTACCTGATAATATTTATTTACTTTTGAGTAAGTGGGATTTTAAAAACAAGATTTTACTTGTAATGAAGTGAAATGGTATAAAATGTGGTACTGGTACTGTACTTCCTCCATCATGGTTCATATGTAATGGATGTCTTGCTACTTCACCTGGAAAAACAAGTGTGTGAAAGTGGTAAAATATGCTATCTCTGTAAAGTGATCTATTTGTAATAACCCTCTCTACTCTATCATATTAGAATTTTCAGCTTTCATTGATTCATTTCATTCATCTGTGAATCTCTGAATTGCTCTTCAGTTTCAATTTTTGGTCTTCAGCTTAATCCTTTACACATTGCACTGATGAATTTCTCTCTCTCTTTCTAAATTTCCTGCCATTTTAAGCCTGTCTCGCCTCCTTACCCTGATTTTCACCGTCTATCGCTGTCTCTCAGGTGAGAGTAAGTGACAGTTGGAGTGACAGGCTCATTAGGGCTTCATTACATGGCTGCTTGGACAGGAGGAGGAGAGAGGCCCAGGAGATGAGCTATAAAGCAGGACTGGCTGGCTAGGCGACCCCATCAGGCCTGAAACTTCAGGTTCACTGATGGCCCCTGGGGGAGAAAGCACACCTGGGCCAGGTGAGGTTTGCCATGAAGAAGGGCACTGGGAGCACATTTACTGAGAAAACGGGGGCGGATTCTTCACATTCAGCCCAGGAGGTAACCCAGAGGCACAGCGTCATACACACTGCGCTCACACAATACACTGACAAGCACATACATTTATCCTCACGTATATAAACACTGTCTGCCAAGAGTATTACAGCAGGTTTAGACTTTTCAACAGGTCTACTCAACTAAAAGAAAACAGAGCAAACAGTGAAATTACTTTTCCGAGCTTGAATAATGAGAATTAAGACATGACACAAGTCTTGACATGATCTCTTCACAATAGATGTCTCAGACTGCTCCTTCTTGAACTGTACCACACCCCTGAATCCTGTCAGTTGTCTCCAGTTGGATTTGACTTTAACGCCTGGCAACAAATGTCATTCAGAGGTTTGTTTTCTGAGAAACGTATCTTGAGCTGCAGTGATTAAGGCATTGAGGACCCATTATGTTGTTAAATTAAGTGGTTAAATGGAAACCAGGTTCCTTCAGATTTGAGGGTAGGATCGGGTAACAACCCAAGTAAAGACCTTGGTCAAATAATGTTTACACATAATTTACAGTGTTTAGAGTATTAGATCTGTGGAATTAATTTCAGCAACATAATTGCAATTGAGTTATGTAGGCTACTTTAAGGTGATATTTTCCACTGTTTTCTGGGAGCATAAATACAGTTTATAGGTCTGTAACAACATGGGTCTAGCCGAGAGATAATTTTGCTCTACAGTGCTGCTGTCCCCCTCATTATTAGCTCCTTTAAGTGCTGTAAATACTTCAGCCATAGTGCAAAAAATACTGATAGTGATGGTGTTTTGTGTCAAAATAAAGGGAATTTTCTGCAAGCAGGTTTCAGCACCTGTCCCGAGCTCCTTGCACTTCCTTAATGGTGATAAATGGGCCAGGTTGAGTCTGTTGGGGTCTTATTGAAACAGGCTGCACCCAGAACTATGTGCTAGAGAAATATATCTTAATGAAGGAAATGTGGCTTCACTGGGACTTACAGCTGCCACAACTATGCAAGAGTGCGCTGTTTAATGTAGTGCGAGTGAGTGGAAGAGTTTGGAACTGGAGCGTGACGTTAGATTTGTGTTAATGTTAAATAACAAGTGTGTGCGTGTGTCTATGTATAAATCTTCCTTGGCTGCGGTATTCCCCTGTATCTTTAGACCACAGGTATGCAGTCACAGGAATGTAAATTTGAATAACATTTCATAAAGGACAAAAATACATATAATATCTAAACCACGAACATGCTTCCTTTCATTTTTTGGATTATGTGTAAGTAGTAACAGCATGATTAACACCTGAAATGGCTCAGATTAAAATCACACGATGTAACATTAAGGTCTTGTAACTGCTACAGATTCTAAATTCATGTTTTAAACAATTTTAAATTCTTTGCAATGCTAACGTGTTGTTCAACATTCAGATATTGTGTCAACAAATGGTTTATTTCAGTCATCTATTGACTTCATAATAACTGGACAAAATGCTAGTAGTATCATACAGGTTATATGGTCACTGTAAAGTTATACTGCCACAGCATACAGTCAATGAGGATTAGTCTAAAATAGTTTAAGTGACTTATTTTTATTTTGGGTATTACTAATCTGCAGCATAATACAGTACATGGTGCAATTGGGTTTGTGTAAAAATTCTGGTGGCTGCCAAAGAAAATTGCTTTCTAGGGGCAAAGTAAAGCAGTGAAACTATTCTTAATATAGAGTACACTTCAACTGATATTGATTTTTTGGTGATTTTAGGTGAGCTTTTTTTTATGTGTTAAGGTTTTTCTGCTGACCTGTCCACAGTGGTGCAGAGCTCAGGACTCCTGTCTGCCTCTATCTGCTGTCTACTGTAGTCCACACACTGATTATGGATAAGTGTCTCATACAACCGCACTTCAAAATACCCAAAATATCCCGGAGAGTGCAGTTTGTCTTCACATCACTGTCACTAACATAAAGACCTGTACAGTCTATAAACCTGATTGTTTCATACTGGCTCTGTGCGTACACATCTGCTTAGACAAACAGGCTGGATGCCAAAGCAAGCTGACTCCTAACAATAAAATAAAGTAGATGAGGATTGTGGAATATGTTGTAATAATGTTAGCAACAAACAGAGCTTTAGTATTTGTTTATTGTTTCAGAAGCAACGCTGGCTAACATTAGTTTGTGTTAGCATTTTCTAGCAAGCATGCAGTCCTTCAGATTACAGTGTTGTCAGTTCTACTGATCTTCACCCCCCTCTTCCAGTGTTGAAGCTGTGAAAGAGTATGTAAGCCTGTTCTGTTTGTTCTCAGAGTAGAAACAGCTCAGGGTGTCTCATTTACTCATTTAATAGGGAGATGACTCGATCAATTGTCAATCAAGTTTACAGAATTTTTCAATTAAGATTTTCTACATTTAGGCTACATTCCACTGAGCTTTATTTGATCCCATACAAAGCTCCCGTGTTGTACCATTTTCAAACTAATCAAGGAGAAGTCCCATAAAAAGTGGATCTGAGGTTTTTGAATTTCTATCTAAACAGGAAGACTGATCCTCCAAAGAATTAAGTGTGATTTGTCTCGGATTGCAGGCCAAAAATCATAGAGGAAATATGAACATACACAAAGTCTAAACCCCTACTTACAATCTCATCCCGTTTTCTCTCTCTCTCTCTCTCTCTCTCTAACCACTTCTTCTCATTTCATTTCACCAATGAATACATAACTGCCCTGCATTGGTCTTTCCTTTATATCCCCCTTCCTTTGGCTGAAGCGGTTTCCCATCCCCATGCTCAGATGTGACCTTTCACCCATGGCGGCAAACTGACTCACGATGGCAGACATGCTGGTGTCTAATGCTCACCACTCCACATATCGGTTAAGTCACAGTCATTTCCGACAGTCACTGTGGCCAAGAGAAAAGAGGAACTGGATGGAGATGGAGGATGGATGCAAGCATTGTCTTGGTCAAATATAAACTGTTATTGACTTCACTTTTTCCCTGTCCTTCCTCTGCTTGGGAGACTAGCGGACGCCTCGAATCTTCCCGCTCTCCTCTCCATCTTATTACTCCCCTGTTCTTTATTTTTCTCTTTGCATAGACTGGCTTTGGTCAGCTTGTGCACCACCACATGTGTTTTTATAATGTGTTTTTCATAATGTCTTTCTGTGTGTCGGTTTAGAAAGTGGTAGGTTCATAAATATCTCACAGTGGCCACTCACCCAGTGACATACAGTATCCTTTCTGTGAACAACTGCGTACACAAAAGAGACTAAATTAAAGCCAGACTGCAAAATAGAAACATATCAGGCTTATCAGGCTGACACTCAAAACCGTGGCAGCCGCATCACTGGATATCATAGCTCTATTTGGTGAAATGATAATTATGATAATTGTTCTGTGAACTGTAGCAGTGTGGGGTTGTAATAGTCGCTCTCCCCACAACAGGAACTACTGGGATCTCTGCAGCAGCTTGCCAAAACCACAGAGCTTACACAGCCCTGAGGATGACAAGACAGGGAGAACGAAGGGAAAGGGTGGGTGAAGCAAAGAATGAGGCACACTATAGGGTCCAGTAAAGACTTTCATATGTACCATGCCCTGCATGTTTGATTTTCAATGACTGCGGCGCGGCTTGGCTGCCTCTCAAGGCAATCCATGAATAATTTCCATGAGTAGAGAAGTAGATCTATGACTCTACAGATCACAGCACTCTGTTAGTCATATGTGTTTCATTGATTTGGACTCTTCTTCCCTGTTATTTGAGTGCTTCAGTTACAGATTGAGTATCATGGCTGTAATTGACCTAGATACACCACGCTGTCAATCAAAACTTTTTCACCCCCTCAGTGTTTTAGCATTTTTATTGAAATCTCAAATGAAGAAATAAAAAAAGAGGCATAGTTTGGAGTGAAATAGGAATGTTTTGTTCTAACTAGGCATCTATAGCTAACATACTCTATATTTGTCTGACTGTTGCTAGTTAAATCTGTTTATGCATACAATAAGTCTGCCAGAACTTTTTTTTTTGCTCTGCACAGTTTTAGTTTCTATATGCATTTGATCCTGTAAACTGCTGCACTGAAAGATGTTACTTTTTTGTCTTGTTTTTGGTAATTTCTCTCTAGGAAAATGCATGTGATGAAAGCTTTTTTTCCCTGTGATAATCTGACATTTAGCACCATGATAATTGTGTCATAAATTGGTCCAACAAAGTCATAAACCTTTGTATTTAATGACCTGTTAATTGGCACACTCTCAAGTCCTAATAGGACTTTTAATTAATGCTTTATTACAGGCAGGCGCGTGGATAAGGTCAACCTGCTGTTATTGGCTAAATTCCAATAAAATGTTCACCTTATCATATCTCATATAATTTATCTTTTTATACATTCTCTCTATATCTCTTTATATTGTATAATTTCAGGTTATTTACAGTAAGGGAAAATTTAATTTTTTAAAGTTCGACAGAAGGCAATTAGCCTAGTTTAGCATAAATGTTTGACAGTGGGAAGCAGCTATGTTTGAGTTTCTGAGCATTAGTACAGTACATAATATTTTGCAATTTTGAGCAGAGCCAATCTTTTCCCCTGCTTTCAGTCTTCATGCTAAACCAGGTTCATTGCCTCCCAGAAAGTGTATTAGGAAGAATCAAGGAAATTGTTTTAGGGTTGTTGCATGTTGTGAATGACAGAACACAAATGCTCTGGATTCAGCATTAGGCATGTTATCTGTCCATTGGGCACTTTCTCACATTGCACACACAGTCATTATTATGAATTGAGGAGTTCGAAAGAGTTATGTCTCCTTTCTCTCTAAATCCCCTCTTCATATCTAGTATCCTCTCTGTCTCTGGCTAGTGTCTTATTTTTCCAGAGCTCTCCGTTAGAACTCTGAGCTGTCGAGGAATGATCCTGCACAGCTCTGCCAAGCAGAGGTGAAGATCAAGAGATGAATCTTCTCCCACTTCATCAACACCTCTGTGACATATGTGGTGCTACATCTCCATCCTGTGTATAGGCCATTCATGTACAATATCCTGTGGCTGAAGTCTTACTGCCACATCTGTTTTACTCTGTTTGACACTGTACATTAATCTGACTGCATCTGATGGTTTGTTACACTGGGATCTGGAAAGTTGTCATCGGAAACTGTTTGGAAATGGGCAGGCACTTTCAAAATAATGTAGACCAGGTGATTGGATGAACCACCTGTCTATGACTGTTTATCATCGGTGAACAGACCAATCGTATCAATAAACCTTATAATGTAGTCAAACTATTACAAGCCAATCAGAAGAGTGAAAACACATGAAAACACAAGCCTTCAGTTCTCTTCTTTCAATGAATAAATACTTTCCCATTCTGATATACGTGATGATAGTAGCATCTACGCTAACCTCTATAGCAGCCACCATTCTTGTTTTTGAGCAGTCACGTCTCACACATGTCATCACACACACCTAGCACTAAACCTCGCCCATAGCTCATGCCATAACTGCCAGTAATTCCTAATAGGACTGATTGGTCCGTAACCACTGTGCTCAAACACAAATGCATTGTCTGAAGCCTGTCAAGATGGATTGTTGCGTCATCTTGCAATTTTCTGGTCTTGCGAGAGCAGCTGCCCCACAAGGTTAACTATACATTCAGTAAATTTACCAGTAAATCTCTGTGTTTGGTTTATTCAAAGTGTATTGGATGTGTCAGCAGAGTACAGTGAGTGTCGATGTTTAAACAAAGCTATTTGACAAAAATAATCATTAACCTGATTCCATGAACCATGCCCACCTGGCTATTTTCAGATATTTATCTGATTCGCACATTCTCACGTGCACATACACGCACACACACGGCGAGCAGGCATGATGTTGGCGTCACATACTGGCACAGTCTCAGCTCTCAGGCATGAAAAGATCGATTCTATTTTCTATGTCTAATTTGGGCTTTTCAGGCAGGACATGTGCGTGGACAATATGTACATGTTGCCAGGTTTGTGTCAAGATTTCCAGTGCTCCCGCAGTGTTAATGGCTGGACTGTGAATCGTCTCCACAGCAATGGTCAAATGTAGCCAGGCCGGTGACGTACACCGGTGTGTCTGTCCAAGAGAAATAGCATGCGTGTATGTATTTTAAGGTGTTTTAAAAGTCCTCTCGCCCCTCCTTTCTTTTTGGGTCAGTTCCAAATTCTGCGTCCTTCATCCACTCTGGAGGGCTTTGGTGGGGCAAGCTTTGGTATCAACCAGCTCTTGTAGAGTCCAGTACCCTGCCTTCTCTCAATCTCACTGGCACAACCTCAGTTAGCAAGACTGATTTTCACCAGGGCAATGAGAGAGCATAATTTAATCATTGTGTGACTGGTGCTGTGTGGGTACAACATAGACAGTGTAATGTTGTTGAAACAGGGTGGCCTGCTGGACAAGTCTGAGACTGAAAGGTTGCAAGTTCAGTCCAAATAAGAGTCCAAATCTTTTTTTTTTTTTTTTTTGGCTCATGGTCTAACAGTGAACTGAGACCAACCATCCATGCAAAAGTCCAAACCACTCAGCAGGAGCTATATTTTTGTTTTATGTAATTGCTGTGACAAGGTTTGCAATGTCACAACAGCCACTGCTCCACCTTCTTTTTCCTTTCTACAAACACATCCATATGTGGGAATCGACGTCCCGTGATGTTTGCTTAAATCTTAATTCCCTCAGTGCCCTGGCTGCCTCCGCATGGTCCAGGAACTGCAGCAGCCGTGCAGCGGGGCCATGCTGCCAGAGGGCAGGAACCCACTGAACAGAAGGGAGAGCTCCTAATTGGCCTGAATGGCTGCAATCAGAGCCAATAAGAGATAAGCGCTGGATTGCTCTCCAGATCGGTAGCGATAGCATTGTGCTGTTTGACCGGGCTACGATTGTGCTGTTGACCAAACAGAGAACAGGTGTGCAAGCCCTTTGCCGCTCAGGTGGCCTTCCCAGCAACCCTGAGCGAACACCTTTTGCCACGGCAGGCCTCACACACCCTGAGCAAACACACTGAATGCTTGGATTGCTCTACACTATATGCTTTTATACTTGAAGGGGAAAATCCATCTCTGTGTGACAGGCTTGTTCCCGTGTTCAAGCTGGATAATCTACAGTATGGAGGAATGTATTCATAAATGTGGGAACAAAGGCTTTCTTAACTTGCTTCCTTTACGCCTAATCAACCTGTATTGACTTAAGTGATAGGGGGCTGGCTAGATGGATGTTGGCAGGTTGAACTGAGCACAGTGCAATCTATTAATGCTCCATTTTTTATTACAGTGACAGCTAGTGAATAGTATTTTCTTGTTTCCTGTGACTGCTCTGAATAATAATTACAAATCCCTTCTACCTCTGAAGCAAGTATTTCTATTTCACAAACAATATATACTGTAAATGCTTGGCTCATATGACCAGTCTTTGTTTTGATTAGAAGCCATAAGTGTATAAATATGCCTATAACCTTCCTGGCAAGCAACTCCCTGATATTAATGGCTTCCAGACGGCAAAGGACCAATGAAGGAATGTTAACAAATTCACATTTAGTATTGTAAACAAGGGTAGACAAATAGGAAAAAATAATAAACCGTAATACCAAAACAAACAATTCTTCACCAGTTTCCCTTTTAGTCTTTATTTATATGTTTGTTCAAACACATACCATCTTTTCCATAAATCATGGTGTCTGGTACTACTTATTTTAATGTTGTGTGTATTAATGATAGAAAATAAACATATATTACTCGTGAAATGTGTGGAAACAGCACGCAAAGGTAACTGTAAAACACGAAATTTATTGTGTGTACGCTTCATTCAGATACTGACGTCTGTGCTGTTTACATCTGAGTTTGACTGAGTGAGTGTAACTTTTTCAATAAGAGAGGAAGGGGGTCTTTAAGAGGGGGGATCACATCCTGTGCCAGAACCCTGCACTCTGTTTCCAAAGCCAGCAGAAGTGATGGGTGTGCTGGGATAATGAGGGGGGTCAGTATCGGAGGGTGAAAGCATTTGGGGATAAGCCACGGCTAATGACGAGGAAGTCTAAGGCAGCTTTGATCTACACGGGTCCTTTGGCACATCGAGGGAAAGCTGTGTGCTATACCAAGGAGACCCCTAATCTTCTTAGGGATATGCTTAACATTCCTCCACTTTTGGGGACCAAAAAAGAGGACTCCGTTTCTCCTTTTTATGGGTGCAATTCAAAACAGTCTGCAGGCCTGCATCCTATTTCGTTGTTGGTTTTTAGGGAAAACCAGAGAGACCATGAGGGAACGAGAGAGCTGTGGGTTGGTGGGTTGGCTGCTCGATGGAAGGAAGGCCTCTTTTGGTCACAGTTGTGGGATAGTTTCTACTAAACTGGAACAGGTTTTTTGGTGGGTTTTGGGAAGATTTCCGCATCAATCACTGGCATTGCATAGCTGAACCTAAGCCTAAAGAGGACATTTTGATTTCATTTTGGATGTGGAAGTTGTTCTTTTTAAAGTGGCATCATCATCACTTCAGCATGATTGATTTCTCCCCATATCTACTGGGATTATTTTGTAGAAAAGCATTCTTTTTTTTTTCTTTCTGCTGCGGTTGGAAGGTATTTATAGATGTGATATTTCCAATTAGACTGAATTGGCCTGAGAGTGACATTAAGCACTATTCTGTGAGGCGTTTTGAGAAAGGACAGGGCTGGAAATTACAATGGCCATGCCAGCCTGTTGCCTGCCAGTCAAGGAGAAAAGCCCAAAAAGCAGCAATGAGGATGGAAAATATGGAACAGTCCATTTTTCCCCTGGCTGGACTGGCACTGTGACTCACCAAACAACTGAAATGAGTTCAGCTCAGTTCGCAGCAGGACATGTTTTCTATAAACACATTCCCCTTGTTGTTTTCTTGATTTTCTTACAAAAAAACGTTTATTCTCACAATCGAGATTGGTTTTGTACAGTACATCCATGTATTATAAGACTGACCGACCAGAGAGGCGGTCTTCCATTTTTCAGGGTTCAAATCTTTGGGTTGAGGGCTCTGTCTTGCTTGCTGTGAGGCCAGAAGAGCATTAGCCAGCCGAGGCCTGCGTGTCTGCAGGGGCTTAGGTCTGCCTTCATTCCCCGATCTACAGCCAAAGCCGACACCCCTCCAGGGCATGAGGAGAGAGGAATGCACTCCGACCCTCCACCCTCCTCTCCTCTTTCCCTCCAGAGGAGCAGGGATGGAGGCCCCTTTATGGAAAGCAACCAAGACCCCAGGCATCAGATCCCTCTGTTTTTCATCCCTCTCTTTACCTCCTCACCCTCTGCTCTTTTTTCTCGCCTTTGTGCGAGGGTTGTTTGCAGTGGTAGAATACACAGTGTGGTGTAGCCGCAGCCTTGCAGAGGGCCGTGGCGGGCTAGGCTGGGGCCCCTGATAAGGGCTGTGCTCGGCTGCTGTGAGGGCCATGAGAGCACAAACATTACACCACTGAGTAAACGGACCCTGGGGCCCACTGCTGAGCGCCTTTGTTATTGCGGCTCACATACAGCCGGGTCAGAGTAGATAGGGAATGCAGCTCATATGGCTGGCTTATCACAAAATCCAATCCTGGACCTTGTGGTACAGCCTATTCTTGGAAGTGGGAGCATGTTAATTCTCTGGTTGTTTTCCTTTTTTGTTTTTTGTTTTTTTCCTTTTTTTCAGGGATTTGATTTAAAGCTATTTATAAGTGCAGTTATGAAAGGGCATTTTAGGATAGTCTCTGTTCCAGATGGCTATCTGTGCTGTTTGTTTGACTGTGATAAACCAGATCAATCATTTATGTTGAATATTTGCCCGTGATATTAATGTTTAATTAAAAAGGAAATGGCTCTCCTCAAATCTCTGTTAATCTCACCGAAACTAATGTTATCTTGCATTACTGTGGGAAAAAAACATCTCTGCCTGTTTTCAGATCAGATAATCTGTAGATGTCCTTGACTTATTGCAGGATTTTCTCTTTTAGGAGCACAGGAACTGAAAAGAAACTTTCCCCTGTCACTGAAGATTCCAGCACCATCTAGTGACAGAGTAAAATCTGCGTGTGCATCTATTTTCATGTGTTTACTGTTACTTCTCCGTCTGTCTCTGATGCTCATCTCAGCATCTTTCTTCCGTGTTCTGGCGCTGCAGGATGGAGGAGGAAAGAGGAGGCAGGGTGAGTTATAGCGGGAAACGGAGACTTAAGCAGTTGTCTAAACACTGTCAGCAGTGTTCCTGGGCTTTAGAGAAAGATCTGCTCGTGTTGCTGTGTGTTCTGTCTGAGGTGACACACTGGAGGCTCTGGTTCCTGTCCTGGCCCCCAGCTCTGGCTCTGAACCATCCTCTGGAGGAAGACAGTTTTTATTTTTTTTTTTACTTGAAAAATAAGTGGCTCATTTGGGAAGATAAATGTGCTTCTTCATTTTCAGTTTCTCATCATGTTTATTGTGGTCCATATGCACAAACTTGGTTCATAGCCGCAGTTATTACCTGATGATTGGACTAGCATATGATTGCCTGAGCAACACATCTTGCAGACTACTCTAGAATTCATGAAGCATGTTATTTTTCTTCCAAAAGATGACTTTGCTGGAATTTGCCTAAGGACACAGGGCCAGCGACCCGAGTCACAGGTTCTGTATGCACATGCCAAACACGAAACACCAGGGTTTTTTTGCTGCTCCAGTATTTTACGGGAAGTTTAGGTCACTTCCAAAGTTTCTCTCTGTTCTCGTCCACAATCCACAGCTTGGCGTCAGGATCCAGACTGTGCGGACAGAACGGTCTCACCTTGGTAAACTCAGGGCACTTAATGAAAACTGATGACAGATCAGTCATTAGAGCTACACACAGCAGCCATTTATGCTCTTAATCTGTCATACACAGGTGACCTTGGAGCTCTCACGTGTATACATGCGTGATTGTGCTCACTCAGGTGTGTTTGCATAGTAGGACTGTTGATGGCATGAATTCATATTCCTATGTTAAAGAAACTCCAAAGGACACATAAGGTGAGATCTATATTCAAACTGTGTTGTGTTTGAAGAAAAAATATTAACATAGAAAAACATGTTGAGCTATGATGACTGACTGAACATGGACATGACATCCCAGTGAAATGTTCAGAAAGCATCTACATTTTTATGGAACTTTAGAGCAGCCATAATCAGTGGCAGACTCAGGCTGTTCAAGGGGCAGGGGCAAAAAGGGGGGGGGCACCAGCATGCACTTCATCACACATTCTCCACCGGAAGAGCACCATAATCCTGAAGAGAGAGATATTTTTGTTGGAGCCAAAAAGAGAATGAACATTGGACTTAAATTGAATTGGTGGCGAGAGAGATATGAACTTAAGATGATAATATATTTGTTCCTCCAAGTCAAATCAGTTAATGTGGGTTTCGAGAGCGAGACCTTTTTAAGGACTCATCTTTGTGCACAAATGCAAAAAAAAATAAAAATAAAAATAAATAAATAAGACAGAAAAATAATTGGAGAAAATCCAGAAATACACAAGTTTCCATCCACAGAAGCCCAGATAGACCAGAATGCAATGCAGCCACAGTACATGTTTTGTTTTAAAGTAATGGGCACAACTGTCACATTTTCTCAACTGGAAAAGCTCACCCTCTTACTGCCGCTATGCTTTTACTATTACTGCTCCCTTTCTGTGTACACTTATAAATTCAACGCATTCAGATGCGTATTGAGTTTGTCAAAGTCATTCTTGAAAATGTTGGAAATAACAACTAGCACGAATGTGTACCGCGGATGAGGCACGGTGAAGGCAAGTGGGAACACTTGAAAAGTAGATTGCACCACGTCCTACATCGCACTTAGCAAAAGATTGATTACTTCACGACACTTGAAGAGAGTCCAAGGATGGAATTTTCCTTTAGGTGTGCGTCGCTATGCATGTCTGTGTACATTTTCATGCATTCAGCAATATAGAAGATGGGAGCCTACTTGTCTCAACAAGCACATGTGAGCAAGATGAAAGGTAAATCAACACAATCTTTGAATTCAGTTAAATATCCGGCAGGCTTGAGCAACTTAGCTATGCTTTGTAAAAAAAAAATGACTGTTGAGTTGGATCCATTTTATTTGTCATAAATAACACTTGAACAAGACATTCACATTAGGAAGAAGTCCAGTATATGTTCACTTGTACGTGTCTTTCGAAATAATAAAGCCTGTGCACAGTTTGCAGTGTCAACATGATACAGATTGAGTCAACTTGATACACTTGTTATTGTTTCCTGGTCAGAGCGGACCTGGAGACGAGCCAAAGCTCTTTATAACCCGCACCAACATTTGCAAAACAATGTCTCGGTGATGTCTTGTTTTTGCCACTGACTTCTCCAGGCTCATTAACATGATTAATGGATATCTGAGGAGCTAATGAAAATGCGGTTGGATCCAAGCATAGCATTGGATTTCCATAGCTTTTTAATTTCTCATCACTCATTAAGAGAAAGTCATTCAAGTCTCTTTTACGAGATATTAGCTTGAGTGTAATAGCTGTGACTCTAGAGGGAGAGCATGTTAAGGGTTTTCTTAATGAGCCTTTCTACCCTCTTATTGCAGAAACATCTCAGCTTTCATCCTCAAGTGCCCTTTTTTTCTTGACTTTTTTCTTTTTCCAAGGAATTTTTAAAAAATCCCTCAAAAAACACCTGATCTTTGATCCATGTGTATGACTTTATTTCTGGGAATAGGATGGCTCTGTTCATGCCCTGTGCCCTCTGTCATTTCATACCAACTAACCTTATCTCCTCCCCCTTGTTGCTTTTCCTAATGGGGAATTTCATTTACCGGGGAAGTGATCCGTTTTGTCTGAGCATAAATTGCATTTAATTGTGCCATTTGGACGCTGGACAGCGGGGTCGCTAGAAGAACAGTCAGGCTGGGTGAAAGCGGATGCCTGGGAGTTCACGGTTGGCTGAAACCAAATGCATGGATACATGTATGTGTATGTGTGGCCTCGTGTTTTTGCTTGGTGTGTACTGTGTGCGTGTGAGTATGAGAGAGAGGGAGTGCTCCTCCCTGTGTTTGTTCTTCTATTCACAGTGGGTTTTAAAAACAGGCCGACGCTGGCTGAGGAGTATATTTTTTAACTGTATGTAATTGTCCTCTACAATAACAGCCACCATGTTTGCTCTGGCAGCGCGCAGCATACAGACTGTGTGAGAGGGGCTCCAGCACTGTAAGGCCCATGTTTTATTTTCTTACAGTATCTTACTTCACCAGTGATTGCCAAGATCTATGAGGGCAACAGGAGTGCATGGAGATATCTGCGAGGTGTTGTTATATCCAAGCACTTTCCCACTCTAACATCCAACTCTTTCTCTCACAAATCATCTAAGCTTGACAAAGAGCTAACTCAGCTCTCCCTTGTTCCATCTCTTTCTCTCTGTGACACAGTGGCTGGCACATTTGCCAGCAGGTACAGGATGGGCTGGTGTAGCATTGTTTCCCCTGAGGTGAGGTGACATCCCAGCACAAGCTCTGTCAGGTGCAGTTGTTGGAGGGGGGTTAAGTGGTGCCCCAAGCCAGCCAGCACACAGGAGCTTAAGCTTTTGACTGACAGCTCTTTAAAGCACAGCCCCTGGAGCTGGTCCAGGTGTGTGAGAGAGAGGCTGAGCTTTAGCACACAGAGCCTGATTAGGAGTTTCTCCTTTAAGCAGCCCAGCCAAGCTCATTGGAATGACTTATGACTTATGACATGGGTGTCTCTAGAAAGACAGGTTGATTTATAATCTTACAGATAGCTCTCTGTACTATAGCAGTGCATTTGGCCGGCTCCTGTAATCAGAAATTATATCAGAAACCGATAAGTCTGGTCATTTTCTATATTTTTATCATCAACAAATCATCAAAAAGTCCAAAACCAACATTGACTTAACCCGTTTTTTTTTTTCTTTTTTTTCTTTTCTTTTGTAAGATCTACGTCATCAGCAGAAACAAATGTATTTGGGGTTGACAGATTAATCCTTTAAAGACCTGGGTCTTATTTTTGTAAGTTTGATTGCAATTCCTTTTAGAAAAGACGACACCGAGCAAATGAATTAAGGAGAACCTTTTCAGCATTGCTAAATAGGAAGTTGTGAGAAGTAAGAAGACAGGAAGTCAGGCAGTTGACACATTTAAATCAAATCCCTAGAAGAGAAGACAAAGGGAGAAAGTAAACATGATTTCATAAATTATTAGTTATTAATTAATTGTATGCATTGCACTTATTGCCATACCTTCCATACTTTTTTTTGTTTGTTTGTTTTTTGCACATCACATCTATGTATGTAACTGTATCCCTATCCTCCCTATAAATATAATAGTTTTTTTTTTTTTTATTCTTCCGTCAATGCCATTTTTTATATTCTCTTCTTCTTCTGTTCTCTTTGTTCTATTTTGTTATTTTATTCTAACTTATTTAAATATTTTGTTTAAAGTTAGTTTCAAGTTTATACATTTTGTGTGTGTGTAGCATGAAAGGGGCTACAACTGCATTTTATTGTGCAATCCATAGATCAAAACCTTGAAGATTCTTGTTTCGTCTTTGACCTGTTATACTTTAAGTAGTTGTCATGCGCAGTTTTCAAGTGAAATGAAGCATTTTTTCACATAAGAGTGAGATTACTTTCAGTTTTAGTTTCTATCTAAGTGATTAAGATGATTTAGTTTAAGTGTAGGCTTGTTTACAAGCTGCCTGATCCTCTAGTCTCTTGTTTCTTACCTGTCCAGCTTTGTTGTAGAGATGTCACAGTGTTCTCAACAAAATTGGTGAGCACAATAAAAGCCGATAGAGACAATAGCCAAAACTACGAAAATAACACCAAAGTCGTAATAAAGTTAAATTTTACTTTAAAGGTGCAACGTGTAAGATTTGTAAGTTTAGATATTAAAAAAATAATTAAAATTATCAACAGAATGTGAATAAATAACTGACATGTCAAAGTTCATATTGTGTTGCAGAGATAACTGAACTAACTAGCTAGCATCAACCATTTTGTAACTTAAACTTACACTTGAACTCATAGTCCTGGTGGCTGTTAATCATCTTACTCCCTGTTGTCAAACATCGATCATTCTATGAGGCTGTGTTCAGTCCCACTCTAGCTATGTTCACTAGGAGGCTGCTAAACCAGGTTCTGTTGCCTCTGTTTCTGGTGCCCATTCTAGACTCAGTCAATATGAATTCGACAGGTGCAGAGTAGTCTTTTACACATTGCACCTTTAAGTGTTTATCTATCCAAATGAGAGCCAGAACCATCGTTCTTCCAGGATTCAAACTCTGTCCTAGGGCTGCATCACCAGATCACTTCCTATCAGTGCTGGCAGCAGGAAATCAGTGGAGGCACAAAGGCATGCATCAGCCCAAGTGGCCATCTGCTTACCACCCCAGCTGAGTGTGTTTGGCCTGCTCAGGAGCTCTGAGAAACATTCCCAGAGAGGCAACTACATACTCACTGTCTCCTCCGCTCATGTCAACCTTTGTGGGTCCGAGCTGCAGCCACCAGAACACCTGTGATGTAGCATTGATTCTCATGTTGGTTTGGTTGACATTAACACTTTTGGAGCCCCACATAAAGAGAGACATCAGAAGCTACTTGTTTTTTTCTCTCTCTCAATTCTCTATTTTATAACATTTCTGCCTTTTTATCAATGTGAAGTGCTTAGTTCTACATGCTCCACCAGATCTCCCTTTGAACAATCTGAATCCATGCGACATGGGCATGTGAGGCACCATCTTGGTAGGAGGTCAAACTTCAACCTTCACTTAAGACTTCAATGAAGCAATCTGGCTCTTAACCCTGAAGAGAGATGTGTCCAGCAAGTCTAAGGTGTATTCACCCAGAAAAATAACCGACTAAACCAAAGCATCAAGCATGTCTTCACCAGCAGGACTCCAGTGAAGCCAGGAATTTACACCTGTGTCTATTTTAACTTACAGTATGAGCAAAATTAAATCAAAAACAAAGGAATGATGTGAATTAATATAATTGGATTGACACAATACATTTTGAATGGCAGCAAAGTTTTAGTTTCTGTTGTTTTCCAGAGCAGTTGTCCCACTTGCTATTATGATCCTTCCATGGTGGTTGTTTCTGAGTTTTGCGGATGGAAGTCTTGTTCATACATGCATGCATCAAATTACTGTAAATATTTATGTCCACCGCTCTTGAATAGAGGCCTACTGTATCGGAAGAGAGGAAAATGAGGCGGGGAGGAGGAGGAGGGGGAGGAGGAGGAGCCCCATAAATGGAGAACTATTTGGATAGTTGCAGTCTTTGGATAATGCTCCATTAATCTCACCTCTCATGTGTGTTTCCCATCACAAAGCATTCTGTGTGGATTCTCATGAGAGAATCAGATAGTTAATCTTTATGGGTTAGTGGTGCTCCATATGGAAAATTGTCTGGCAGAGTAAAAGACTCAGCTCGGCCCGTGCCTGACAGGCAGAGTATGAAAACATTTCCAACCTGACGCCTGCCTCCCACTCTCCTGCGGTTTATCCTGTGTTTTGTTTGTTTGTTTAGTGGGCCAATGCTGCTTGCTGGACGCTTGTCCTCTTTGGTGTGTGACTCTAGCCATAATGTTTGGATTTGGAGCCTCACTTTGGTGTGGTTTTTGGAGGGGGCTCCACTCTGAACAACAATGCCATTAAAAAAAACAGCACAGCTATAGGGATTCCGACACTGCCGGTTCTGTAAGAAGACAAAAAAAAAAACAAAACAAAAAACAAGCAACTGGCAAATTAATTTTTTCCACTGGATTCTTTTTTTTCCCCCCACTACAATTTTCTTCTGTTTGTTAAATACTTCAGGTTTTTATAAGCATTAAGCAGCACTGTGGGGAAGAACATTTGGCAAGACGCAGCAAAGTAAACATAGAGTGCCAGCCACCTTGTGAGATGGTCTGTGCTCTGCAGGGGGTAAAGAGTACAGTTTCATGTATAAACCATCAGTACTCCACAGACACACAAATACACAAATGCACGCCAGAGTGTATAAACACACAAGTTTCAGCCGTCTCTCGTGCGCAGACATACACAGTCTTAGTGTCTCTTCTGCCTGTTGGGGGTAGATGTCATAAGGGCTCGGCTTGCCAAAGGAAATCACTGTTGTATTTATGTATGTGAGCACAACTGTTATTATAGGGGATGTTTTAAACAGGAGAAAATGGGGGTAATGAATGAGACTCATACATTCCACAATTCCAGTGGTTTTTCCCCACTCACCCCTCCTCTGAAAAACAATGAGACATTGTCGCTAGAGAGAAGAAATCCCTATTCAACAGACTGCTGCTGCTGTCACTGCATTTTCCTCTCCTTCCCTCTCATGTCTTTCCTCCACTCTCTCCATCTTTTTTTTTTTTCTGCACTCACTTTTTCCTTATTTGTCGTGTTATTTATATGAGCTCACCCCGCTCACGCTGGGCAGCTTCAGAATGGAAGGTTCCCCAGGGGGAGGTAGTGGCGGCAGGTTGAGGAAGGTGTGTGTGTGAAAGCGAGTGTGTGACCCACTGGCCACCCCAGCACAGAGGGCCCTTTGTACACGTCCCTGGTTTATAACACCTCCACTCTTCTCTACTCTGCTCTCCTTTTATACCATTCCCTTTCTCTGCAGCCGCTGCCAGTCCTGCCCAATGACACTTTCATGTACACACACACACACACACATATAAACACACATCAAACTGCTACCCAGTTTTTATTGTAGGCAGGGATCACTCATTCTTTCCAGGGAGGGAAGCGTGTCGTGAACTCTGCGGCTCTAAGCCCAGGGCTCTGGCAGTGGCAGCCTGTGATGCAGCCACAAATTCAAACCGGGTCCCCCCCGGTCTGGAACATCCTGCTGCTGTGTCTCTTGCTTAGATGGGAATAGCACCCAGATGTTTGGATTTATTATATTGCTTTGGTGTACTTGCAAGTCATGGTATCGATTTTCTCCCTTTTCCTGCTGATATATTCATCTCAAAGGTAACTTAAATGCATCTCAGGCCCAAACAATCACTCCCTGCTACTGCTACTACTTTCATACTTCTGTAACTCTTTTAGACTTCACCTCAAGTCAAAGATGCTTCACTGGTGTGAAAATTGTTGGCAGAGGGGTTAACACCATGGAAATATTATGTTACTGTACTGCAGAGAAATGATTTCTGTCTCTCCGTTGCAGTCTTACTGAAGAATATATGAACCAATTTTGAAATAGTGGCCACACTCCATCAGGATCATGTGATCCACCCGTACCCAAAATACTTTTCCCCATACACAATCATAAAAGTCAGAAAAACAAGCGGCTCTTAAACGACGAACACAAACGACCCAAAATGACAATTCTGTTATCAGAATTTGATCAGTTCAGTCCAATAAGAACTGTATCAGTGAATTATTTTCATGCCATTCGTGTGTGCGAGGTGCCAGCAGGAAGTCAGCATGCTCAGGGGGAGGAAGTCTCGCATGTGCACGCTCACAACTGGCTCAGCTGAAGAAGCATGTGCTATGGGCCCAAAAACACAAAAGCCTTTTTTGGCACACACACCCAGTGAGCAAATTTCAGGCATGTTTTCAATAAACAAGGTGATCTGCAACAAGTTCAGCTCAGAATATGTTTGTGCTGATAGAAGATAAAAAATGGAAGAAATCAGAAATGAGTTAAGGTTTATGCTCCAGGGTCTCAGTTATTTAGTATTAAAACAGATGGGCCTGTTAGGGTGCCTGAACAAGAATTTGAAAATGATTTAGCTTTTCTTTTTTTTTTTTTTATGACCTTTCGTCCCAATTATTGAAGTATATATAGTTTCAGCTCCTTTTTAGCTGTCTGGTCACAACTTTACTGTTTTGGTTTACTTTTACTGCACTCATGGTGTCATTTTTGACTGCAGCAGGTAGATGAGACTGGCACAAAGACACAGTTAAGTGACTTCCTGGTGAACATCGTGGAATATTTGCCAGCGGAAGAGACAGATATTTTCCTCTGGAGTTGTAGAGACCAAAAATAGAGCTAAAAGAGAGAGTCAGACCTTTAGGACATTCATCAGCTGGCCTGAAACATGATGCTGTTGTGTAAAATATGCATGTAGCAATAGGCAAATGTTTGCGAGCTGGTTTACTATATCTAAAAGGTCAATATACTGTTCACAACTGGTTTCCTCTGCCTCCATGTAGCCAAACAAATCCATTTTTGTAGATTTATGTACAGTATTTTTCAAAAACTTAAGATACCTTTTGACAATTGATGATTTCAAACAAAAAACAGAAATCTTTTGCAGAGCAGCAACATATATGTACTGTAGCAGGTTTGGTGTAATTCTCATTCTTCTGAGTGCCTTTCATCACTACAATAAGAACAGTTCACACATACATTCCTTTAAAATGAACAGTTTCATATTTTCTCCACATGCAAGTGCTCATGACATCTGTCCCTTCCACTTTTAATGACTATGGATTCAATTTCACCATAGAATCAATATTTATGCATTTTCCCGTGCGCTACGTTTGTAAAGCACGTCTGTAAAGTTTAAATATTTTGTCAACAGCAGCGTGGCAAATGTTTTCATTTTGAAACAACATTCTGTGGGATATATAAGGAATGTTGACGAGAAAAGGAGAGAAGCAAAAAGATTTATGAAACTCCCCCTAAAAGTCAATATGGGTTTCGAGTTACATCTATGGCGCTGTGGAGATTTATGTTTAATAAGCTTCAGGTGTTGGCTGGCTTGAGTTTGGGCTGGAGGGGGGGGGTAGACTGGGCAACTGTTCACACATGCACAGACATCCACACACAGACACACATTCACATACACACATTCTGCTCTCAGCCCATTTTTGCTGTCAATCTTTACCAACGCTTTTAGTTTGCCTTGCGTCTGGAAAAACAGAGCTACCTTTGTGCCCACCTCTCAAATGGTTTCGTGTGGCCGTCTGTAACGGCTGTATGACAACACACAGCCCATCAGGGGTGAGCTGAGACAAATGGAAAAGCTAATATACGACTAATAAGCAAAGAAGGGGAGGAATGTGCCAGAGAGGTCACAGGAGAGATTGACAGCAGGTATTAGCGGCGCCCCTCCTTCTTCCATCTTTCACTTTCTGCTGTGTGTTTATGTGAGTGACAGGCACTTTGTGAAACAAAGGTCAGTCTGTATACAGAAGGTGTGCCCTCTCCACCAACCCTACCCTATAGCTTTAGAGGCAGATGCAGAGCGGATCTTAATAGCATCATGGGGTATGAGATGGTGGCGTCAATGGGGTGTTTGGCACGTATACAAAGATGTATTTTACCAAGACTCCCTTTCTACTTCCATCCACATCTGTCTGGTCTTGCCCTTAGAAGCCCCCCTCACCCCCTCCAAACACACACACACACACACCCCACGCCCCTCCACTCTTCCCCAAGCCCATCATAGATCCTACCTGTCATTTATAAGCTGACTGTAAATCATCACACTAAGCATTCCTTCTGACACCTGAAAGTGTCTCAACAAGACAGCCCAAAAATGTATTTGCGGCACTGCTGAGTATGCATGCATGAATGTGAAATGAAAACATGTGAAATTCAATAGCAGAGAATGTGCTTGCCTATGGCTGTATGGCCTCCCAAACCTCCATTCTTCACTCTATTTTATTTCCCAAAGAGAACCAGCTGTACTTATATAGAAATTCTCAACCTTTAGCAATGCATCTCTTATTCACCCACATAATCTTACATTCTTGTCCTTTGTCTTTCGGTGAGAGTAAACATTATTTTAATTGAAGCCATTGTGAGGACTGAACAGGGCCACCCACAGCAACAAGTCATTATGTTTGCAAAGCTGAAAATGAGACAAATTAAAAGTAGTCTCTATGGTAAAGAGGTAAATTGAAGAAAATAACTTAATTGGGTCTTTTCTAGGTTCCTTACCCTAATCTGAGGTTGCAGCATCTTCTCTTTTGTTCTGTATTTCAAGAAAGGCACGAGAATCTATTGTGTCTGTCAAAAAAAAAGAGGCATCAGTTACTTTACCTCACAAAACATATATGCTCATATAGGCTGACTAGAATATAGCTTTTCAAGGCCACATGTTTTCGTGGAGAAAGACAATGGTATGTGGTGTTCACATGTTATCTTGGTATTGTTTAACAGTGGGGTTAAGGTGGGTTGGGAAGTTATAATTGCATGTTTTCTACACAAGGTCAGAGCACAGGAGGGAAAAGAATAGCCTGTTGATTCGATTGGTTCATCCTGTGCTGGTGTTATTGTATGTTGTGTAAAATGGCACAAGTGGCTCCTATTCAGCAGACACACGCTGGAGGGCCCTGCCTTTCTCCTCAGAACAATGGCCCACAATTCCCTGGGCAGTTCTCAGGTGGATCGCCTTACCCATACTGCCTTAGTGGCTCACCTGAGGACCGGCCCAGCAGCTTAAACCTGCTTCAGTCACACGGGGAAGGTTACAGTTACATACATAGACCCAGATGCATATATACAGGTTCATAAACACAAGCAAAGACACAGTCACAAAACACCTGACTTCACTCTGCTGTTAAATTGGTGTGTAAGCTTCTGTAACAACTGGAAAACCCCATTCTTGAATACATGCATACACATGCTAGTAATTATGGGACATTAACAATACACTTTCAGTGCATGGAGGCAGTGCATTGAACTGTGTCAAGAGTGAACTGTACACTGTCACCCAAGCTGCTGCTGTAGAGGTGCTTTTCACTCTGAAAGCCAATCGCAGGCTTTCCCTCCCGGCTAACTGTCCACGTGCTTACTGAGCTGAACTCTCAGATTCCTGGAGAAGATTGAAACATGATGCTTTCCCAAGACAACAGGGCAACCCAATACTACACACACCTCACACATACACTCATTATCAAGTTACACCACTAGTTTCTGCAAACACACCTATATGGGAATGTACAAACACAGGCATGCACACTCAGACATTTTGTTTCTTGACAATTAGCTTGGTATGTGGCCTTTTCACCTGGTGACCATGGAATATATTTAGTACAAGAAGTGCTGCTTTTCATCTCATCAACCCAGCAAATGTTTGGAGTAATTACTCCTGGCGTCTGACATTCAGCATGCCCATTCAAGCACTTAGGCTACCCCTAACCTTTGTTGATTTAACATCAGGACGAGGCATGAAACATGGACTTCTACACTCCACATATTAAAATCCTAATTTTGGGGGGAATTTTATTAGGCTACTCTGTATTTTGGCCTGTATTACCTCAGTTCTTTAGAGCGCAGAGACGTCTTCCTCATGTACAGACAGATAATTATCCACAGATCCACACTAGCTGAACTGACAGAGGCTTTGCCAGCCAGGATTTACTGCTCACTCTGGCTGTAGAAACAGAGATGTACAGAAATAAAAGAAAAAATGCATCACTGTGGAGGGTCTGAGTATGATCAAATGCATTCATGATATGATTTATATTACACTGTATTGTTTTTGTGTCATATTACATTATACTATTCTAGTCTATTCTCTTATATTATGTTACATGTAGTCTCATATTTGGCCTTCAGGAGATATTTTCAGTTTTTACCTTTGTTTTGTTTTTTTTTCTCAATTCACAAGGATGCATTGTGTCATGAAACAAACAAACAAAAAAAAAGGATATGACAGATTGCTGCACTAGAAACAAGAAAGTCACACAACAAACACAAAGTCAGTGCTTCACAACAAATGATGGAATAACAGAAAGATAGTGAAAGGAAGCATAAATGAGAAGTTAAAAAAGGGCAAGGTTAAAGAGAGAAAAACATTGTAATTAAAAAGGAAACCAGTAAAAAAAGAAAACCTTTATATAAAAGTGAGCCTTCAACACTTTGGATTCATGCCTATTCACCTTCTCGTTGACTGGCAGATGAAAAGATTGATACTACTTATATATTTCCATTAAATATGAAGCTCCAGCTGGGAAATGAATAGTTTAGCTTGGCAGAAAGACTAGAAACAAATGGAAACAGCCTCTAGCTTTTACCCGTTTGGTTCTTAGACAAATTAAACAGATGAGATATAACATTAGCTTCAGAGGTGCTGATGGGCAGATTTACATTTGGCAGGCTAGAGAGTGGTGTCAATCTTCTCACCTAACTCTCAGCAAGAGAATAAATAAGATTCTTTCTTAAAATGTCCAATTATTTCTTTAGGGAGTAACTTAAAAGATGTTACTGGTTCATTAGCCTAACGTCCTTGGCACCAACCTCTGGCTTCACAGTGATGACTGCACAAATATCTTGTACATATCTCATGATGTTTGAGCTGCTAAAATAACCTCATTCCTATATACATCACAATATGTGCTAGCAATTATGAGACATTAGCAGCTCACTTTCATGGAAGTCATGCATTCAATGGTGTCCTCGGGGAAAACTGTACACTGTCACCCAAGCTGCTGCTGCCTTGGAGTTGTTTTTCATTCTCAGGCACGTACAGTAGGCCTCTTGAAATAGGTTTATATTGGAATACAATTCAGTCATGGTAAAATTCCAGTAGCAGAGTTTGATGTAAGAACACAATATTTTGGACTCAATTAAAATAACTTATTCATGGAGGTTTTCAAAGTATAGATAATGTGAAATGTATAATCTATATTATATTTAAATGTATAGCTGAAGAAAAAGGTTCAGTATGTGAGTGGAGGGATCAGAGGTATTACAGTCCAGATACCTAATCATGTGGACCAGTTTAAAGAAGACAAAGGGATTTGTTTTAAAGTCCTACACAGCATCCAACAGAGCTGATTTACTAGCAGTCTGAACTGTGTGATGAATCAAATTTCTGCTGATATTTTTGTGCCTAACCAAAAGCCAGTGTGGATGCGTATGTTCACATGCTTTAAGTTTGCACTTTCATTAGCTTCATAATGGGGATGTTTCTGTAGACTCACTTTGGTAGAGGATCTTCCTACAAGTCTTACAGCTAAGGTTAGTTCGCAGTTATGTAGCGGGCTAAGGTTAGCATTTTGAGGAGAGGAACTGAATGTTGCCAGTTGTCCTCAAATGTATAGAAAAATGTACATGAGCATGTGTGCGTCAGAGAGACAGTCAAACTTAAGTGAGAGTGAAAAGAGAGATTGCAGAACGTCAGCAAGATTTACTGTTTCTAAACGTTTTGGATGTCTCCAGACACTCCTGAGTTGATGGATCTGAACAAGCAGGGATTTGGACTGATACTTGATTCTGTCTTGAGTCTGTTTCAGCACTCCCATTCACCTCATCACTCTGTCCCACAGCACTGAGATCTCATTCACCTTTGAACTCCAAAGAACCCCCCTTAGTGACTCCCAAGAGCCTTGTAGTCGCCCGTTGCCAACTAGGTGCAAAGTTCCGCTTACTTCCGCCTGCAAGTGTGCTGTTATGGCAGATGACGTAAAAGTTTGGTTTATACTTGAATCCAGCCAGAAGGTGGACTGATAAGGAAAAGAGCTGACACAAGACAGAGATAGAAGATTGGAGGAGGCGAGGATCCAAATAAAAGAAAGATTAAATGAGCAGGAAAATATATGAGATGAGAGGAAGTGAAGGAGGCTGGAAAAGGTGTAGGAAACAAGAGGGATAGTACATTAGTCACAGGGTAACTTTAGCTGCCCTTGTGGCTGAGCGGAGAGAGATTTCTCATCAGCGATTTGGCTGGAGCAGACTGCAGAAACATTATACATGCCAGACGTGCCATTTGTCCATCTCCCTTCCTTTATGTCACTGTTTTTCTATAAGCTGTCTCCACCCAAAAGATCAGTGCAGGGCAACCTACATTTTTCTGCCTAATGTGGACTCGAAATGTAGAGTTGGGATGTGAGGCTGGTGATCATGTGGCTGATTAATGTAACCACGTCACCTCTGCTCACCATTATTTTGTTCATTGTTTTCTTGCTGTTGGACTAAAAATACTTCTTACACGTTGCATTTGAAGGCTCAGTGTGTAGAGTTTAATGTCTTAATGATGGATAGTGGGAGTCTTAACAGTGGTCTTCATTTGGCAGCGAGGAATGATGAGGAATGGCGAAGTAAACCTGACAGGAGTGTGGACATTGTGGCAACTAGACGTGGCAACAGCACAGCAAGGAACAAAAGTTACTGATATCAAACAAATAAGGAATCAGGCAGCAAACAACAGGAATAATTTGCCATGGAAAAGTACCACTAAAGTGACTGGACAATCTGAGAAAGAGCCGGGTTTAAATACTGAGGAGGTTGGCGTTGATGATCAGTTGCAGGTGTGTAGGATGATTGGCAGGTGAGAGACCATGAAGCCAAGCCAAGCAGCACACACACACATAAACAGAGACAAAGTGGGATAAAACATGACGCAAGAGGAGAGAGAAACAAAAAGAAGATACAGGGAAAAGGGAGAGGAGGAGACTCCTAACAGTCTCCTAACATTGTTGTGCTTTTGCATGTTTTAAGCCATAAAATACAAATCTGCACTAATTATTTTAAAGCATACCATAAGTTTAAGTTTAGATTTCAGGACAGCAATAGGCTGCTTTATCACCACTTAAATCAAACATTATTTTGGCGCAAACTTTTGTTTCTTCAAGAATGGGGAGCAGCAACATTTTTTCATAAAAAAAACAAAAAGAAAAAACATGACGCATGATTCTTGTCAATTTTTGCTTACTGATTGTGTTTTTGGATTAAGACCTTCCAAAAACATCAGCAGATTCAAGCTGTTGACAAAATGCACCTCTGAGGAAGGTTTTTATAAATGGTCTCTACTTGGAAAGAATTGTTCTGCAAAGATAAGGACACATAGCATGTTGATTTATATGGAACAAATGAAAAGTAAAGTAGGTTATCAACCTGGAAACATATGGAAAAATTATCTTCAGCAGATTAAACGGCCTGAAATCTCCACCCAACCACTGGTGTGGGCCTTCATCTGAATCAGACTTTCACTGGTGGGTCCAGTATATTGTCATGTTTGTATATTGATATACTGTTACTGTTATGTCTGCACACTCAGCCTGCTGGGGTTTCTCCCTTCTACTGTTATTGCAGTGAGAGGCTGCAGTTTCGTGAGCGTAACAGAGGTGTGTCTTCAAGTATGTGTGTAGTTTTCGAAGTGCATTGTGTGTTCTTTGAGGTGTTTGACGTGACCTCATTAATTAAAGGACATTGAAAATCAAAGTGTCTGTCTCTCTCTCTGTTTTTCACTCACTCTTTGTCCTCACCCTCTGCCTGAAACCCATCTTCACAGTCTCTCACAATCTCAGGGTGCTAGATTGGTGTGAAATGTGTTTCTCTTTGAGTGGAAACGTACTGTTTGTCCGTGTGGATGCATGTGCGTTCATACAGTATGTCAGTGTTGTGTGTGTCCATGTGGTTTCTGTAGCATTTATCCCCTGTGACTACAAACGCCTGTTGCCCCCATGTGACCCAAATAGGCCCACAGATGTGATTAACTCAGGTTGCCTACCAGATCAACACTCTGTCACACACTGGCACCACACCTTGAATTTCATCAAGACTGTCTCCTTCACTGTTTTGGTAAACATATAAAATCAGATTACTTTTATGTTTTGCCATATTATTATACCCTGTAAATTTGGGAACTTGCCATAGGCCATGTGTGTACAGTGCATAGTGGTAGTTATTTGATTCCCCTGATAGTGAATTTCACGCTAATAATTGTTGGTTTCTTCTCCTCATCACTCATTTGCCTCCCCTTGTAACAACAGAAGGAAGTGTGTGCCGAGAGATGAAAAACAAAAAGTCTTTCTTTGAAGTGGTACAGTAATAGCTTTACAGGTAGGTATGACATGCTGTATTATTTGATGTAGTATTGCAGGGCATTCTGTGGTGTGTATGATATATTGTCAAGATGGCAACAGTATCCTTCAGACACACAATTATTTCCAATTCTAAAAGCAACTTAAGATGTGAAACTTGAGCATGTCCAAGTTCTGATACAGCGGATAATTGTATGGTACTATGCATACATAGCACATAATAACACTCCTTGGGTGAAATTTCATTTAATCGCATAAAAAATGTGTATTTGCTTTAAACTTGATTGTAGGGCCAGATAGACTAGGATTTGCCACATTAGGATTACAAGTGATTGCTCATTGGAAAGTACAGAAAATACGTGTCTATTCAGAATTTACTTTTTACTGTACTACTACTATTTGGCACTATTTTTCTCTTACAGTGAACTCTGTAGATTATCCTTGAGAACTAGATTGCTTCTTGGGCATAAATCTTTTTTAATTACATAGCTGAATTCTCTGAGCACGTAAAGAGCATTGCCAAGAGTTAGATGGGAAGATTCCAGTTTTGTGTTTGTACACTAAATATGAAACAACCACCGGTTATCTTAGCGTAGCATAAAGACACTTGGTATAATGTGTACGGACTGTGCAGGTAGATGCTAGGTTTATTTTGTTACCTGTGGGCAGAGCAAGGAAAGCTGTTTCTCTCTGTTTTTAATCTTTACGCTGAGACAAGCACACAGGCTGCTGGCTGTAACATCATATTTACAGGCAGATATAAAAAAAAGTTTTTGTTTTACCAAAATGTTAAACCATTTACAAAAGGTTAGCTAAGACAATACTTCAGGCCTACATTTTCATGATTTATCTGATGGGATGCTCAAACATAGTAAACACAACACTTCAGTGACAACTCTACAATGACAGTTCCTCTGCCAAGTCTTCCTCTTCCCCTCAAGCACTTTTAATCAGTGGGAAAGAGAAAGTATTGCTCTTCTCTTGGTGAGTGTTTGCTGGTGAGGTGGCATGTGTTGTCTTGCAGTCTTGACTTCATGCCATCACTGGGTGTTTTCATTATTCCTGGGTTCTGGTGTGCCTGGCGGGCTTTTCAGATTGTCTCTGCTCTAGAACTTTTTGGCAGGTCCCTAACAGCAGAGACAAACCAGAGAGAGACAGGCCTCTGCTCTCATGAAGACACGCTTGCTGTAGGGCAGAATTAAAGACAATAAATAAACCACTTGGAGCAGCTTCACTCAAGTTGTTCTTTTTTTAGCAGTGTCCCAGCCTGACAGGGTTATTATCCCAGCCTGCAGTGGATGAGTGCAGCATCCATTCAGTGTTAATCTTTTCTGTTTGTCCTCCAACAAGTTGGAACATCTCAGTCTGCTGTGTGTGTCTTTTGGGTGCTAACAAGGGTTCTTTGAAGGAGTCGAGTAACAGAGTTTCTCTCCAGATGCAGCAATGAGCAGGTATGGAGTCAAATACTTCACAGTGACTCCTTGTCTAATCCTCTTCTCTACCCAGGGGCTGAAGAAGCAATTTCCTTGTAACAAATAAATCCTCTAGTCTCGAAACACCTTCATCTTTGAGCTGAAGGAGGTAAAGAAGTCTTGTATCATCAAAAGTAGGTCATATGGGTTTCCCTTATTATTCATTCTCCAGCATTTAAAAGAAAGAAACTTCTTGCAACATTTTTGTTTTGTCGCAGTTTTCTTTTTATTACTGCTGCTGTTACCAATGGGTAGGTGAGTCATCGTGTGTCTACTTGTTGAGAAACAATATGAGAGATATGAGGTAATTTGAGAGAAAAAAGCAATAAAACTTCATTGAAGTAAGTGTTTTTGTAACTTTTGTAACAAATACACCTATTATACAATGACTTTGAGTAGTATTGATTATGTGTTAATATTGTGACAGATGTTAGATGAAAAGATAACACATGCAACACAGTCAAAAGACCATGATGTTTTTTTTTACACACCTTAAATAATATAAACAAAATATTCTTTATATTACTCCTGACATTTTTTGTCATTAGTTTCAGTTAATAACACTTCCAAGTGTAAGGCTAGTTAGCCTTAGCTTGCATGTTCGCTAATGTAATCACCACTAAAATATTATCTGAGTGCATATATCTTGCTAAATTTTTCACCAGCTTAAATGTTCCATGATCCTAACATAGGAATTAAACACTGTTGATTTTAGCCAACAATAAATGGTGTCACGGGACAAAGCAAAGGTGTAACTGTAACTATTTATTGGTCAAAGGTGTCATTATTAAGGTTATTAAGTTTTCTGAATGTTACGTACACAGTATGACATTTCAGTAGATTGTGATGAAAATGTTTTTGTAATTCTAAGTAAAATTTTTAATGCATGACTTTCACTAAACAGAAGAACTCAGTAGCCTACTTCACAATCCTGTAAACATTTCTTTGCCTTAAATGCTAAAATGATGTATGATCATCATCACATCTGTCACATTTTTACTTTGTTCATTGTTCTGGTCATACATAATAAATACATAATAGTGGAACCTCCATAGATGTTCCAACAAGCAAAGTTTTCAGTACTTGATGTAACCATGACAAAAACGATTACAGCAACCAAATATTTACTTTAAATGGTTATCCTTTTCAAATCAGTTTGATGTCTCAACTCATGATTTACAGAGCATGCAAACATGACCTGGTTCTGTAACATCCCAGCTCTGTCTCACAGTATTCACTCTAGTTGAAGCTCACCTGCCAATTGTGCTTATACAGCAGACAGGGGCAGTAACTCTTGCTGGATTATAACAGTTTCAGGTGAGAGAACAATCTGATTTTCCATCCCTCCCCCCCTCTTACAGGCAGCTGCCAAGCAGTCAATAAAGCAGCCCAACCTTCCTTCACTGCACCCCCGGGTGAGAGTGATCTACTGTGCAGGCTAGTAAAAATGTTTTTCTGTCCCTCTCACTCTCTACTTTTCTCCCTCTCCCTCTCCCACTCCATCCCCCTCCACATCCTCTTGTCTGTTATTACCATCATCCAGGTACCTTTGACTCATACAGAGGGAAACACCTTTCATGAAGAGCTTGGCATAAGTGCGAGTGTTAAATGCAGTGCATTGTATCCGGATGTTTGGTGTCGGAGGTGTGTGGACAGCCTGGCTGCAGTCACTTTTTGGCTACCGTTCTGCAGGCAATCTGCCTAGTGTAAAAGTTTACTATCAACAAGACTCAACTTCAAATAGCCACTAGTGCAGTTCAGGACACTGCAGCACAGCTGAGCTTAACCATTTAGCTACACATCCATCATTGTGCAAAGCCACAGACTTAAACAAATCACCTTGGCTGTCCTCTGTAATCTCTGTTTTACTCTTGTTTGCCTTGTTGGCTTCATCACCTGCTTTCTGATCTCACATGACAGCACCAACTATTTTCCACATATCTTAAGTTGTCACAGAATTTGGTGATTTATAAATATACAGTACATTTTTAACTGGCACAGCGCTGGGAAAGTGGCTTTCTAAACTCAGTCACACTCAGAGAAACACAAAACCTTATAATATTCAACAATTAGAGAACATGCAGACCAGTGTGTTCAAG
The DNA here is from genome assembly GCA_028641955.1 of Protonibea diacanthus. Taxonomy (NCBI): domain Eukaryota; kingdom Metazoa; phylum Chordata; class Actinopteri; family Sciaenidae; genus Protonibea; species Protonibea diacanthus. The sequence goes on from CM053989.1 coordinate 17,885,293, forward strand.
CACACAACCCTGCTGAGAGATACTTAACCACTTATAGGAGTATGAGTGATAATCCACACTCATAAACGACACTGTTATCAATTAGTGCTGCTGATTTGGACATCTTGACAACACGGGCAGCCATAAATCACACAAGTCTCATATGTGTGAGAGAGTGCGTGTGTTTTGTGGGATCAGTAAAAGTTTCGTTTGCCAGCATCAGCCTTCATGTGGATAGACTCTCTTCTTGGTATACCAGAGTTCCCGGGGCAAAACTGCTGTTTGTCAAATGAGAGACTTCCACTGTGGGTTAACTGGAAACATCAGGACTCTGGTCAGAGCTACAAGAGGCACGGAGAGGCTGCTTTCTGGGAGACAAAACAAAAACATGTCCTGAGAATGAAAGGGCATTCATTGAAGCTGAACGGGAGGAATACACTCAGGTTTTACAGGGACGTCTAAAGGCGGTGAAACCGTGAAGTGAACAAAGCCTTCCCCCCAATCAGGTCGTTGTTGGTTTGACTTAACTCAATCCAGCCATCACCCCTTTATCAAGATTAAAGATCACGTTTCCATGTTCACAGGCAGCTTGACCTCTTCCTCTTCATCTACCCAACAACGTCTTCCTCTTCTCGCTCCTCCCATATGGCTAACAGCCTAGTTTCTGTGATTTTCTTCTCACACGAGGGCACAAAATTTCAAGTTCACTTGAAAACACAAGCTGGGACACTCTGAAACATGTTATTGTGCTTTTGTGTGTCACTGAGCGCAGACATGTTTGCCTTAGGCCTGAAAGGACATAATACAAAGGAATGCAAAGTGAGGCCACACCATGACACACACTACTGTCTTCTGGCCAGCCCAAGGCTGTGTGAACACCCTGCCAAGACCTAGCAATGAAACTAGTGACAGAGCTCTTGGCTGATCCATGCAAAACAGGAACTTGGCAAGATTTTTTTGTTTAAAACCATGAATTGATCCTCTTATGCACAAAACAATATACTATTGATTTTTATAAGTGCAATCCAACACTCTGTTTAATATCTGATTAATGATTGTAGATGCAGCCTTTATATTCTTTATATATCTATGTTTACATATCTTTTATTATATATTTCAGTGTACCTGTATAAGTTACAGTATTTTGAATCTTGTTAAACTGCATAACCAAACTGCCTTTATGTTGTGCTATTGTATCCTTATAGTGATAAATCATCTGATACATCTGAAATGGCATATTTAGGAATTTATCACAGAAGCAATAACTCTAGTGTAAAATTAAATGTTGTGAATTATGCTGCAGGAGTATTTTAACAAGTTTCTGTGGATGTTGACACACATTTTTATTATTATTTTTATTTTTCTATCCTGGTCGCAGATGATAATTCTTAAAGAGTTTGGTAATTCCCTGTGTTGCCTCTCCACCATGAGGTTTTCATTTGTGTTTTTTAGTCAAAGGTTTCATTGGACTGGATGGATTGCCATAAGATTTTATACAAGACATCCATGTCCCACCACTCAGGATGAAATGTTGTGGCTTAAGTTTTCATCAAGTACCAAACATCAGGTAAAAAGTTTTTGTCCAACACAACTGACATTCCCATCAGCCTTAGCTGTATTTTTTCTGTTTAGTGCTAATAAACAAATATTAGAATGCTAAAATCCTATTAGAATTGTCACTGGGAGCATGCTGATGCCTTAATCTCAAAGCATTACTGTATCTAAATACAGCCTCAGATCTGCTAGCATCATGTTTTTCCACTGTAACCTCTGTAACTCTATCTAGTTTAAGTTCTTGTCCTCCACTCAGACAAATATGATTAGATTGGACAATACAGAGGCAGACAGGAAACAAAAAGAAAGAGAGAGGGGCATGACATGTAACACAGGTCCCCGGCTTGCAGTTATGTGGTGTGTGGTCCTTAACCATATTGCTATGAGGACGCCCCCAGGAGCAACAAAACCTTTAAGAGCCACCTTTCAAGCCAACAGGTGGTGAGTATTTGATAGTGAAAATACATTTTCAGTAGAGTATTTCTTTCACTATGAACCAAAAATGTTAAATTAATTTTATTGCACGCTCTTAACTTGCTGTGCAGTCACTCATAACTGAGCTGACAACACATTCATGTCTTTGATCCATGCCATTTTAATGTGACTTTACATCACTGAGTTTTATTGTTCAACCACATCCAGCTCAGCAGATGTTTAGCACAACTCTTGTCTTCTCTTTCTGCAGCTACATATCAATATGCCACAGAGACAGCCAGCTCTGAACAGGTGTTCCTGCTCATGCTTGTGAGATCATGGTTTGAGAGGGAAAGATGTTACAGCGTTGAGAAGGGAAGATGGTGTCTTTCTTCCACACTCCTCCTTCTCATCCTTCATTCTTCGCTTTCTCCATCTGGAGTTCTTTTTGTAACCCATCTTCTATCCATTACCACATCATCCATCAATAAAAAAAAAAACGCCAAACAGTGTCTGTCTTTTTACTTGTAATGCAAACCTAGCAATATTGCTGCCCTGACATCCTCGTTGCACACACACAGAAACATACACATTGATTTGATCGCTGCCACCAAATCCATCAGCCAAGTTATTTTCCTCTTAATCACAGAGCCTTTATTGCCTCTGCCACCCTCCTCACCCCTGACTAACCTGCCCACTCACCTTGCTCCCTGTTCTGAAAAGCTCTGATTGTCCCTTAATTTTCAGGTGCCTTTGGGTGACTCTAGGACTGCATTGTTTACCCTCAGTTCCTGAGATGAGATCCATCCAGCCACCCAGTTAGGTGCTTATCTGATGCAATGGACCATTGATCACCTTTTACCCTTTCAATGAATCAACTCTCTGTTAGTTGAGTGGACAATCATCCACTTGGTAACCTAAAACTAACCTAATATATTGCTGCTTCAGGTTCACTGGACCTCCGCTTGTTGGTGTGCTCCTGTTTCAGACAGCATCCGTATGTAATGCAACGTGGATCAGGCTCAGTGGTGGATAAAATAGGATGTTGCATTCCATTTGAATTGCGTTGATGCATGTCCGGAGTTCAGAAGTGTAGCAGTATATACTGCATGGCATCACTATGGGTGACATCACCTGAAAATAAACAGACAGAGATTAAACAATGAGAATCTCTCCTAGATAAACATTTCATAAACCATTCTGTTTAAGAAATCGAACCCGAACTATTCTGATCCATCTATCCTGAGAAGCCGTCATAAATCTGATGAATGACTTTTCATCTGAGCTGTAAATATTTATCCGTTGCACAAATCCAAATTCCATTAAGGGAGTAAACATAAATATATTTCTTTCTTAAGAAGGCATATATTAAATTAAACAATGTAATGCTGACAGAGAGTTCAGCTAAGTGCCACCATATGGTCAATGGTGGCTCTCAGAGCTGCATTGTTAGTTGTGTGCGCAGCCTGTTTCTGACAACAGCTTGGCTCTCGTCACCCCTTCATCTCCAAACACGCTGCATGTGGTGCTCCCACCAACGCGACCCGGCTAAACTCCAAACAGAGGAACGGTTTGTAATTCGTCATGACTGTGTCAGAAATGAACTGATGTGTTTGGGGTTGTGGAAAACATCCATTGAAGGGGGGTCATGGTGAAGGAATTGGTTTGTTGTGGGTGTCAGTCATACAGCAAATGGCTCAAACTCACTGACATGGCGTTCATATCCCTTTGTAACTAAGTTTATGTTAACACTAGCAACCACAGGCCTGAGCGTGCTGAGGAGGGGAGGATGATGGACTTTTTTTCTTTGCATTTGGCAAGCAAATCATTTCTCTTAATGATGTACAACATTATCATATAAATAAATGTCAGCTTTGCAACTCTATGATCAATTTATGTAACACAGCTGGTTCGAACTATACCCTTTTTATGAAGTTTTGGTTCCACAAATGTCATCTGGTGAGTAGGACGTGATTTGTTTCTTTCTGCAGCAATAACAAGAAAAGAAGAACAAAAAGTCCAAGGAAGAAGTTGTCACAGTGTTTAATCATGGGAAAGGTCTACATTTAAACATTTACTATTAAGGTTTTTGCTGCTCATTCACATGGACACATGTGGCAGCAAGTTACCACACAGTGTACTGGTCTGACCATTGGGACCATTGTTCATTGTCTTGCCTGATGCAACTTTTACATGTGGACAGAAGAAGGTAGGGATTTAACCACAGCTGCTCTGGCCTCTTCATCTGCAGTGCAAAACTCTCCCGAAATTATAATGTAGCAACAAATACACTAAAAGTGAATTGTGCATCTTGGCACGTTTGAGCACCAATTTTTGCATCAAGTGAAATTGATCCCCAACAGATATTCAGCAGCTGTCCGATCACCCTGTATGTAAAGTTTACGTTGGTTAGCTCTGCTGATGAAGCGTGGGGATGTGGTGTGGGCCACATCCCCCTGTTTGCATTGGGGAGCTCATTAGCCACCACTCGGTCCATTACTGGTTCCGGACCTCGTGGCACCAAACTGTCTGCACTCATTGCTTCTAAGAGGGTGGGGGGGGGGGGCTAAATGTTGGTCCCCTGCGCTCCCCTGTGCCTGAGCAGATAGCATCACGCCAAGAGCAGCAGCAGTTAGACCCTGAAACCTAACCACCAGCACCCCCTCACCCCCCAACTTAATTAGGCCATAATTTTACTGTATGCCGCAGTGTGGAGATATCAGCCGTGTGGGGAGAGAGAGGTGGGGTGAGCAGGGATTTAAAAGTGGTTCCAAAAGTCCCATTAAAGGATTTCAGCAGCTTTCCTGTCATTCCTTCAACCGCAAATGTTGTGTTTCAGTGCAGGTCAGCATTCTTCAGTATGATCAGCGGTTTTAGATCAATAACAGTTAGAAAGTAGCACCCCAAGAATTGCAGCTCTTAAATTGAAAATATGGTTTTGCCATCAGCTTGGAGAAAGTGCTTTAATGGCTTCCCCCTTAGCAGAACACTGAGGTGAGCCTTACACCGCTTCAAGAATGTGAAAATGGGTAAATAGATTACCATCATGTCGTTCATACTGTTTTCACTGGAGTTCGTCCAGTTGGCTTATGACTGAAAGAAACAGTGTGTTCAGTGTGTAAGCATTACCTCGTCAACGTTTGGGCAGCAGGGTGATAAATGTTTGCGCACACATCGACTTTTCACACTTTCACACATCGGTCAACATTATTTATGTGTTATACCTATTCACACTCAGCTGAACATACAAACAGTTTTGTGCACACATTGACAGAACTGACATTTCGTCATATCTTGTCAGTTTACTCAGCAATTTCTTTCTCCGACTGTTCATCAATCTGGCAAAACAAAGAACCCAAAACTGCACACCTAAGCTAGGAATGTGTTTCAGGCCAGTGAAAGAAAAGGCTATACGGCAGTATAATCCTTTCAGACATAGCTAAAAAACCACACTCAAGCACACCAGTCCCAATTTTGGTCAAAATGGTGTATTTTAATGCAGGCAGATAATTAACAAGGCAGTAAATTATACCATAGTAAATAGGCTAGGCTGTTGTTGGACAACCTCTACAGTTAATGGCTTTTATGCATTCTTTCATGGAAGGAATGTAACAGGGTGCGAATACAGCGCCAAGAATTACACAGACTCAATCTCCCAATACTGCTTTCTCTCTCACCACACTGTACTGTACAGTTTCCTCTCTTTTCCTCTCATCACACATCTGAGTCAATCAGTCTTTGTCCCCAACTTTGTGGTTCACGACTGAGACTCGTACAGGCATGCATGTGTGTGTGTGTGTGTGTCTGTATGCATACAGTGCGTGCGTATGTTACTATTTGTGCTGTTTAAACACAACATGCAGGTCTCTTTTATTGCTAACACATATTTCACAACTTTTCCTGCCCTGGAGCTAGAGGAAGACCAAACATCCTCCGTCGTAAATTTTCTCCTGGAGCACAACCTGGAGAGTATGCCACACAGGAAACCATACTCACACATGCACACACATGCACAAACACACTCAAACGGATGGTGGGATGGAAAAGGAATGGAGAGCAACATATATATAACAAAAATAAATGAAGATTTTCATTTCAACAGAGAATATTTAACATTTTAACACCTACTCAGATGAAAGGATTCCAATTACGAAATGGTTGTTTTAAAAGTTATTCAAAACAAACTCAATTGATTTCCTGAGCTTATGTTTTTCCAAAACAGATAAAGCATTTTAGCCCAATGCTCCTCATATGAATAAACATCATATCAATCAGAGTGGATGGCATGGTGTTTGTGACTGCCCCTCTTCACTTCATCGGGCTAATGGGAAATCAAATCTGGGGAATGTCTTTAGCTCATTGCTCATCTTCAGGACGCCTGCCCAATTAAATGGATTCAATTTATCAGTCATGATTCATCCCCAACACAAACTCATATTTACTTCAACTGTGATTGATGAAGATCATTATGATGATTAAATTTGGTCTAAATGTGTTCGTATGACAGCCGTCTTAGTCTTCACAAAAGGGTCTCTGTCTCTCCCTCTGTGGCTCTACTGTAAATTTCTTTATGTGTCTATATGTGTGGATGAAGAGACAAAAAAGACAAAAAAAAGGGAGTTATTAGTTTGTATTGTAAGTATAGTGTGCACATGTGTGCAGTATCAGTGTTATGTGTGTGTGCCATGAAAGAAATTGACTCCTTTGCTGCATTTTCTGTGGCCTAGCTCATTTTGTGGTTTTGGTTTTGGACCCAAAGCAGTGACCAACGACTGGACACTCTTGGGAATTTGTGGTAAGCTCTTTTGTTACACATACAAGTTTTCTGAGCGTTCTCACACCAACCCATTGGTGAGAGGCCAAGGCAGCGTGTGTTTTTGTTGTCCAGTGTTTATTTGGTTTCTGAGTGTGTATGTAGATATTCATAATTAAAATGCAAGTGGTAGGCGAAAAAATTACATTTCCATCCAAAGTTGAGAAACACATTATTTGCTTTTGTGACGTCATTCATGTCTGTAAAGCAGTGGAGTCATTGCCCTGTTCATTATGTTCATTTTCGCTTGTTTATTTGTCCTGGAAAAAGACATAAAACTGCTCAGACTGACGCCTGAGACGAGAGACATAGAGGGGGGTAGACAAAAGAAAATCTGAAGGCGCAAAAACACATATAGTACACAGAGCAATACATAAACTATACTTACAACGCACATTCCCTCATTACTGTTGCCTTAAAAAAAACTTTTCAGGATCTCGCAAAAGCAGCCTTGTTTCCATCTTGCCTGCAATTTTGAGATTATCCATTAGTTTTGTGAAAGTCTGGGTAATGTAAAGTTTAAACATAAAATCAAAAAAATGCAAAAGGACTTTCATCTTGCAACTAAAACTTACATTAAACAACGCATGCCATGTGTGCATGCAGATGTATGGACACAAATACAGTTCTCCACAAATTCAGTTCTGAGTTATCTGACTAAGTATGTGATTATTTTTATTGTTGCATTCCTTTTATAGGGTCATCTCCCAACGGCCATATATAAACTGAAGAAGTGCTGTTGCGAGAAAGTATAAATCCCCCAGCTGAGCACTAATTGCATGATTTAAAGCATAGTTGTTGAACACCTCAGAGAGGCCCCACATTAGTTTTGTGTGGACATTATACAGGCAGAACCTGCACAGGGAACGGAGGATACAAAGTGAGGGGAGAAAGAGGGGGGGTTCCTGATACGAGTCCTCGATGCTAATGGGTAACACCTACTTGATTAGATTAACATACAACCAGAGCCCCTCCTTTCCTTTTCCTCTGTGTCCTGTGGATTTCCTATTTAGTCCCTTGTGCCAATTTCTTTTAACAGTTATATTAAATTGCAAGTCATATAAATGACTGCAGTAGCACATGATGTCCTGTGTTATGTGACCCTGCAGAGCAAGTGGAAACCAACTCAGAGGCACAGGTGAATTCTCTCTCATATGGTGTAAAACTGATAAGAGTGTTACCCTCCCTCTGATCTACCTCAAGGTATAGTCATTCATTTGTCGGAGGTCAGATTTATTGGGATATTGATGAGAGACCCATAAGGAATTAAAAGTGGAGTCACGGTGTTTGAGTTTGATTTATATTCTCAATTATTTAAAGGGGCAGAGTCACTTTGAAATTGTATTTATTATGAAATTTAATATCAGTTAAATACAAAATATTAAGTGTGACTTTTTGCCCTTTATGCTCCGGTAGTTCTGTCTTACATTTTTTTTTAGACTGCCACTGTAGTTCTCTGACTTAGAGAGAAAAAAAGAGAAGAAAAAAATCATGAATAGGAGAGGAAGTCAGATTAAAGAGTTTCCCAGTTTGCAGGCTAAGGCTTTCTGGAGATGCTCTCTTGTCACTCGCACTAAGTGCTGGTCCTGCTGGAGTTCTAAAGCTCCAACAATCCACCTCACCACACTCATAGCCATGAGGCCTGGGAAGACCATAAAGCTCTTTTACAAGGTGACATGACATAAAAACGCAGGGAGAACAGAGAAAGAGGGGGGTAATATCCAGGAAAAAAAAGACGAAAAAGCTTTCTCATGCTCTCTCTCATTCTCTATTGTTTGCGCTAGTGCTTTTTCATTGTGTGTATGTGCGTCTGAGAATGATTGTGCGTTCACGTGTGTTTTTCCGTGAATGTTTGAAGCTGTGTTGGCTGGCTTCAATGGGTGGGCTGGTGAGCCGTTCCTTGTCTGCCATCACCCATGTCCACTTACACACACTCTGGGCCTCAGTGGGAATGAAGAGGGGATTATGGCTCTGACTGATCCTGGAGGGGCACGCACTTAACACTACTGTAAACAACAAGGCCATTTGAGTGGTTCACACCAAGCTGAACTTTAGAGGTGAAGGCTGGGGGGCACAATCTGTCCATATAGAGGCTTGTGTTGGTCTTACGAAGATTACTGATGTAATATAAAAATAGTCTTGAAGAGGCTTTTGGAGTGGAGGCTTTTTTTTTGTTTTGTTTTGTTTTTCAAAAATGAAAAAAAGACATAAATAAAGAAAAAAAAAAACAACTTGAAACTTAACTTACTTTTTGTATTTTAAATATTGTACTCACCAAGGTAAATACTTGGATCTGGATAAACAATCACTTTGCTACAAGGTGTGATGCAGCAGGAAACATCATTGGTCAAAGAATTAGATGGATTATGAAAAAGACAATCCTTTATTTGGAGGTAAAACCACTGGTGAGTACTACCAAAATTGTCTTTTAATAGGGGTTTGCATGAGCCTCCAAATGATGAGAAAATTAATTTTTAGGTCTTTATGATGGCTCCAGCTGTGAGTGCTGGGAGGCGTGTGACTCAACTCTAAAGCCTCAGAGAGGAGATGATGATTTTTTTTTTTTTAAATATTGATCAATCATTGGGCTACATTGTCCAGGCCTATCAATGTGATTTGTTATTTATTTTTATTTATTTATTTTTTGTTGTTGTTTTGCATCAAACTCTCTGAAGTGGTCTCTGCAGAACTTGGACTTTTGTTTGTTTTCCCTTTCAATTATGGAGGCCTTGCGGATTCAACATAATGGTCTTGCTTGGAGAAATAGGATAAAACAGGGCCTATTCCAGCAGAAAAGACAGCTAGAGATGGGGCTTAGTGATGTTATTGCGTGACAGAGGTTCATATAAAAAGATTTTGGTCCATAATTTGCTTGGGTTGGGCCAGCTCCAAAAAGGCTGAGGAATTTTATTCTGTTGCAGGAGTTGGGGGATGGGGAAGTACAGAAACCTGCTCCACTAAACACCCGACAAAATATGGTTCACATTTTTCTCCATCATACTAAATGTACCATGAATGATCTCGCTTTCCAGTTGAAAGGGAAAACTTTGATTTCATCTCATGTGTAGCAGTGTGGCTGAGAAGCAGCATTAAGCTCTGTAGTATATGCACTCTACAGACCAAACCTGAGATTATATGAGTCTGACTGCCAGGCCCCTCACTCCACACTTCTCACTCCTTCTTCAGACCTACTTCCTCTGCACTATATAGGTCTGGACCCAAAAGGTAAACAAACTCCATGAAAGAATGAGTGAGTCAGGAGTCTGCCTGTCTCTGCCTTTTTACTTAATGTAATTGTGTTTGCAGCACCACATAGTATGCTGATCATTCCCTCTTGCCTGTACCGATGACAGCCGGGGCACAGACTTTCATAAACATAATAAATCACTTTTGATGATAGCGACTCATCTCACACCATTTATTCTTTTTTTCTTTCTTTTCATCAATTGTCTGGGCATTTTGCAAAGGCTGCCAAATGCAACTTGAGCAGGTTTCTGAGTGTAATTGAAACATCATAATCATCATTATAATTATGCAATGCAATTGTCAACAAGCCGGGTCACATTCACGGATTTGTTTTAGGGGTTCTACTCGGTGAGGTTTCTGAAATCATTTTATCCTGCACTCGTTGCTCAGTGTGAGGCCACTCTGCAACTCTCTCATGGGAATGATCTTCAGAGTTAAAGCTCCAGAGCCAAAGAATTTCAGTGAAGCACCAATGGTTTATTTTTGCAGCCCTCTGTGGTGTGTCTCAGCCTAGCCTAACCAGCTCAGCGCAACCTGGCTCTGTGCAGCTCATGGAGCAGTTCAGGAAGGGCCCGTCACTCCAGATGGTAGTTCAGTGCCTGCCAGCTAGAGGGTCTGAAGGCCTGGCTGCTGGCCTAGAACCACAACCTCTGACAGGCTAAAGCCTCGGGCCCTTCTAAACCAGCACAAAGCACCTTTTCAGGGGCCCTCTCTCCTTTGCCCCCCCACCCTCCCTCTCACTGCTCAGCCAGGGGCCAGCCACCTCATGGAGCCCGGGAGGGAGTGTATTCAAGGCAGAAATGGGCTGAGGTTCAACGTACAGATTCATATGTTCCCAGCTTGGACAGATGGAGAAGACCAGACAGACTTTAATCGGTTTATAATGTATTCATAATATAGACACGTTTAGTGTGCAGATGAGGTAGGAGCACAGCAGCAATACATTATTGATCATATTGATCTATGACACAGTGAGTGAGTGAGTGAGTGAGTGAGTGAGTGAGTGAGATAGCTTTAACTCACCCAAAAACCCAAAACTCTTTTCTGGAAAATGTGAGAAATGGACAAATGTGTCAGGCCTAAGAGGAGATGGATGCTAACCTGTGAGTGAACCCAAAACTCATAGTGTGTCTGAGTTTAAGCCTGCAGCACACCTTGAACTGTTTGCCCCTCTCTGTGCATGTATGAACTACCTAAACCGCAAAACACTTTGCCCACACCCATCATTGTCTCTGAATGAAAAAAGTGAACAATCTGTAATGTTGCAACACTTCACTATTGGCAGGTGGCGGCAAACCTGAAAAGAGAAAAAGAGAGTCACAGAGGCAAGAAGCTGTAGAACTAAAGGGCTTTGAGGTAAGTGATTAAGTCAGGAGCTATAATTATCCTGTCTTGCCTGGGCAGGACAGAGCGGGCTCTTGTTGTTTCTGAGCAGACAGGCAGGTATAGAGGCATGTCACTCACTGCACACTTTTATTTAATGACCTCCTTACTGTAGAGAATGAAAAAGAGAGAGAGAAGTTTCCCTTATACCTGCCCCCAAACTTTCAGCAGCACACAATCACTCTAGCCATTAAAGTCAGAGAGGGATAAGGGGGGGAAATGTCACAGACCAGGAAAAAAAAGAGCGAGGAGGAGAAAAGTACGGAGACGCAAACACAGGCAGAGAAAGAACCAACAAAACACTGAAAGCATATTTGAAATTGACAAATTGAGTAGAGGGGGGGTGAAGGGAAATGAGCTGTGTGGGCATTCAGAGAAACAGTGGACTACTTGTTAGCTGGAAACAGCGATGCAGGTGAAAAGGGGAGGAGGGTCTTGTGGTGATTTATTTCCCATGTGATTTATATCCCCTGTCTGTCACCATGGCATTGTCATGGTGATCATCCGTCATTTAGATTGTGAAAACAGTCCACCTGACATAGGTAGGCGCCAACATTTGCAGCTGAACTCTGGTGGGAAATTTTATTCAGTACGCATAAGACCTAGAAATGTTGGGAGAACATCGCTTCATGGTATGTAACCAGGGAAGTATTCATCTTTTTCAGAATGACTAGAAGTTACATTAAAATTTTAATGCCTCCTAAGGAAGCAATTTTGGCTCTGAATCACGCATTCGACAATTCTCTCTTCTGCTCTCACTTTTGGAGACCAAAACAATCCTAACCTCCCTTTTCAATCAATCCTAACCTCCCTTCTTCCACTTCCTGCTCTTCCTCCCCCTCCTCTTCTTCCTGTTCCCCTTCCCCCAGCGCCAGCATGTGTTTGTGTGTGTGGACTCATGGGAGCTATAGCTCTGACAAACTGCCCTCCTGCACAGTTTCAATTAAACATCATTTATGGGCACTCCTTTTTTTTTTTTTTTTTTTTACAAGCGTTTTTTTATTGGCCTGGGCCTGTGTTTACTCATGACAGTAACAGTGTTGGAGTGGTTAACTGTCCTGTGTGTACATTGCCATATATCTTCATCCAGTCTGTCTCCTGACACAGAGGCCAGAGGAGGCAACAGTCTCTTTACTGTCAACGATGCACTAACAGCCACCTTTCTGTCCTCCTGTCAGTGATATACTGCGCTTTCAGTTCAGCTGAACTTGTGTGAGGCAAGAACTACAGTTTGGCTCTAAACATGATTTAGTTGTTTGCCATTATCTACGGTTTTTCAGACACATTTACTATGCGATTCCCAAGTACAGTAATTCCAAGAAACAAGATAATGTAAACAAACTGCAGAGACTCTTTGCTGTGACGCTGGCTTGGTCAGCTGTCAGCGAAGCGTGAGAGAAAAATAGATAAAAGACAATAAATGAGGAAATAACTTCTAGCGTGAAATAAAGCCACTGTATGTGAATATAAATGGTGACATGGAATAAACTACTACTTTCAAGACGTAAAGAAATGAACTCATTTTAGAACCACAAACATTATTGGAATTAAATGGGCACAATTTTACATGTCGAAATCAATTTACATGTTTTCAGCCTGTGAAAATACTTCTGTAGCTCTGAAGGAGCTCTCTAAAAGTCTTAGAAATTTAGTGACATCAAGTGGGTATCCGTCTTGTGGACACTGCAGTTGTTTAATGGAAAGTCTTTCTTACAAATTGGGGAAGGTTTAACAGGGCCTAAGCACTATTGAGCTGCATCATGGGAAAAGTGGAAACCTGTGTTCTGGAGGTTTAACTCATATTAGAGGTCAGGATATCTTGACCTGTGCTGCATTCATTTTTACCACTCTCTCACTTCATGAAAGTGCAAAACTTAATGTGCTCGTTTAAGCCCAGTTCCTTATAAAACACAACTTTGCCTTAGTCACAGGCTCGGTCATAAGCCCAAATAAATCCCTGCTACATGAGGCACAATTTGTTTGTGCAGAGAATAAAAAAGCTTGCCATTGGAAAACCCATGTTTGACACCTTGGCAGGACATCATTAGCTTGCGTCAGGGTTTATGGCTTTTGATGTCATCAATGACATCATCACTGCAAGACAAGACATAGGGGAATAGAGCTGACCGATGGGGTGAGTGTTGTGATTGGCATCGCTGGGCAGGGAACATTATGACTAAGCTCACTTATAGAACACACCCAGAACTGTAAAACATGCCAGTGTAAGAAAACTTCACCAGCTTACAGTGAAATTTAATTTTGCAATGTGAAATTCTGTGTATAGATCAACATTTGCAGTATTTCCTAGTGTGTCCAACATTTAGCTTAAATCTAACTAAACACTATTTAATGAGGCACATTATTCCCCTGTCTCCTGCTCAGTCGACAAACAAAAGCAGTCTAAACTCTGCTCAGAGATGTTAGTTCTTGAGTTCTGGCAATTCTACCCCGTTATCCTCCTCCAAACAATTTAGTTTCAGCTCTTCTTTTTCCACTGATTACACTCCAAGAGCTGTTACCTCAGACCTTTAGACATAGCAAAGTCAGCATATAAACTAAGTGGAAGTGGATTCTGTGAATTGCAATTGCTCAGACACAATTGCGCCATTAGTGAATGTTTAGAAGATCCCACAGGGCAACAAACCACACACATCCTCGCTCGCACATGCACCACAGTCTAACACACAAACACACACTCGACTTGTTTATCCTTCCATGCAGAACCAGACACGGTGCCTTGCAAGCCCTTAATCAAACACAAGTAGACCCCCCCTCTCTCTCTCTCTCATGAGCACTGACCTAGCGATGAACCACTCATTATCTACTCTTCAATTCAAATGGTAGGTTGAGGAGCACAGCCTTGACAGATACTATGACCCCACTGGTAAATGGCAAAGATTTTAGTGAAATATCTGCTCTAAAAGCAGGAAATAAAATAATAAGATTAACAGGGGGGGGTTGGTACCCTACCAGACAGATGTCTTCAACCCGGAATTAGATTTTGGTTCCCTAAAAGTCTTATTTATTAGGCAAAGCTGGAGATGGGTCAGGGGAGAGACTTGTGTTCAGGATTAAGCCGTGGTTATAGCGGTCACTTGGCAGCTTTGTTAAACTTTAAGTCGCCCTCTAACTACGCCCACCAGACACCCACCCTCTGACCCTTCCTCCTCTCCCGGGGTTGGTGGGGTCTTATCTCCAGTGAATGTGGGCTCCTCTGGCTTCGTTCGCACAAAGCCTCATGTTGACATTCCAGAGGACCAAGCCTTGTGCAAACACACCAGGCCCCACCAGATGGCTAGGCGAGGGAGGACAGGGCTAAGACGAAGGACGCAGAGGAGGACTAGGAAGGACAGGAAGAAACAGCAGGATCAGAATGAAAACCACTGAAATGTCATGCTGCCCTGGCAGTTCATCAGTCTGACGCACCAAATGGCTTCAGGTTTGATCCTTTGACAAATCAGCAAAAAGCTGACATTAGCAGCTAGTTCAATTCAGTATACACTACTGACCAAGAAGTGTTTTTCTTGTGTCCTCCAGCTATTGCCTGGTCTCCCTAAAGTCATTTAAAGCTAATATTTGAGGGTCACTAGGTTAATCTTGAGGGCATTAGGAAACCATGGAGTAAAAAGCCCTCAAAATGAAAAACTCATTTAGAGCTTTGGCTAAGCGTGGTGGGTCATGTTTATCAGTGGAGGTTTAGAAAGTATCCTTGCTCCGTGACTCCTAGGGGCATTTGTGTATGGAAAAAGACACCACAATGCATTCACATCACAGTAAATGACAAAAAAGTTGTTTTTTGTTTTTTTTTTGTTTTGTTTTTTTGGCCAGTAAACGTTGCAAATGATGTAAAACCATGTGAGGACATTAATGGATGCGAAACTGTGCAGCATTTGTGGATTGCACAATACAGTATCATCATCTTTATAGGGTGATTTAAATGTTTATGATGTAAAAGCATGCTGTAAAACACATTTTATTATTGATGTAATAATATGTTGTGTTTTTCTGTGGCAAAAGCACCAAAAAAATTGCTTTGTCTGTTTTAAATCAGTTGTTAGCTCTCTTCACATCTAATGACTGAGGTCATAGGTACCCATCTATTTATTTACCCATTACATCATTATCAATATGTAAACAGAACAGATAATGTGCCTCTTGAAAGAGCTAGCTTTTAGTTAGGCTCCATTGTGACACATTACTGACAACAGATAAAGTGTATTTGTGTCATACAAATGTATCGGCAGCTCAGAGGGCATTTTGTCATGATGGAACAAACTAATCCTCTATTTGGTCTCCCTGGAGTTTAACCCCTCCCTGCTCCCTGCCTGTCTGTGTGTGTGCCATCAACGTACAGCACAATAGACAGCCGTTCTGATAAAAGTGTGCAATAGCCAGTGTGGATATCCGGCTGCCTTTCTCTCCACTCCCCCCTTTAATGAGTGTGTATGGTACTGTGGTTTATCCTGCCACTCTTTCTTTCCAATCCCCCTCCAATCCTCCAGGGCTGTAGCTGCTTTCTTCACCCCTATACTATGGAAAAAGAGGAATGTTTTCTGGCTGACTTTTCCCTCCAATCCCCTTTCAAGCTCCGGAGACATGAGGGGACACGTCTAATAGAGGATGATTTAGAACTGGTGTGTGTATGTTTATTCAGAACATGTTCAAACCTGATGATAGAGGGAATCCAGATTTATGTTAAAGAACTCACCTTGTTATCTTTGCAACAAGGTGAATAACCCTGCTAAGGGCCAGTACTGTTGCTCTCTTTTTGCATGTTTCAGTGTTTACATGGGTAGGAATGTCAGTTCGTCTGTCTGTCAGACATTTGGTCATCCACTTTAGTCCAAACTAAATTGACTGCATTCATGGTGTCCAGATGACGTATGCAACTGATTCTGGTGACCTGACTTTGTCCCTCTACATTTGTTTGACTGAGATGTCTCGACAGTTATTGAACAGTTTGCCATGAAATTTGATATAGAAATATTGCTCTCCCCACAAGGCGAACTGTAATAACCTTGGTGATACCTTAACCTCTCATCCATCAGGTCAGAATTTCAATTTGTGTTTTATTTATGACCAAATACCTTTAAGATTAATGGCATTCCCATCAACTCTGTACATGTGATAATTAATGTTAACATGCTAACACACAAAGCTGAGATGGTGATCACTGTAACCTTTACTCATGAAATGTCAGCATGTTTGTCATTGTCATTGACGGCATGTGTGCAGGTGTTGCATGTAGCATTTAGCTTAAAACACTGCTGCCTAAGTACAGCCTCACAGAGTTGGTAGCATAGCAGTAGACTTGTTAATTATATGCCTTTTATTACATGAACCAGGGAATGTTTATAAATAATACTAATGTGAATTAGGAATGAATTCAGTACAGAATTCAGTAGCTTGTGGAGCTCTCCCCAGCGCCATGACTTCTTAGCTGGCTCTATCACTGCGGTACTAATGTCGTGAGAACATTATTGCTACGTGGTTGATAAGAGGCCACCATTAATAAACACGACCACATTCATGGCTGCCAGTATCAATCACATTCGCTACTAGATCAACTTTGATTAACTTACATCAAATCAGATAAATCAAGTACTCACTCTGTTGAATTAAATCTGTTCTGATAAGAGAAAAAGGAAAATCAATCAACTAATCAGAGCACCTATTAGTCTGCCAGGAGGCTAACAAAGACTCTTTGTCTGATCAAATTCAGACAGATCGAGACACAGAGCCACACTATCATGACAGTGATGAGTTCCTTTTTCATTAACAAAATTGCTTTGACTGCTGGCATAAATTCTGTCTAATTGGATCACATTTACTGTGTTTGTGTTGACTTTTGCATGACACCCTGACTTATCAGTGCAACTAAAGCAGAAAACACAGAATAAACAGAATAAACTAGACTGAAATACAGAAAAAAAGTCTTCTACACACTTAATTAATTTCAGATACGGGGGAAAATCTATTTTCTTGCATAGTAAGTGAAGGATGAAAGCACACATGCAAAATACTTACTCCTAAGAAGCACTGAGCACTTAGTAAAGACAGCTAAACCATCTCCACCCAGATAAGATACTAAACAAAAAAAAATTTAGCTCAGAGGAATGTGAAATTTAATGATAAGACATTCTTCCAACTTAGAAAAATAAAGCAAATTCAGGCAGTTATATCTACAATTCACTGCAAAAATGCAGAACTTCATATTACTTAGCACGACAAAATCAGATTAAGACGAGAATATTTTTCCATCATTTATTTCGCAAATGTGACATGAACACTTGCAAAAGAACATCTTAAAGTTGGTCCAGTAGAAAAAGACAAAAAACACTTGAATGATTTAATACTTTGTTTTTCAGCTTTCAATTCTGTCAAGTAAATTTGGAGTCTATATTTAGTCTAAATGAGGGAGCGGGTTGCTAGTAGGTATTTCCAAAATCTTTTTCTTTCAATCATATATAAATATCCAGAAATAAATCTCGTTTCCTAAAGCAAAGCTAAGAAAGAGTAAAATGACTGGATAGAAATGGCATCAACATCTACATAAGAAAGGGATTAGCTGACTATAAAATGTACAGTTTTTAAAATTTAACTTAATATTCACATTCATATATAAAACTTACAAAACCTGGATCTTTCAAACCCACTAAAATAGCCTTTTTTTCTGTTACTGCTGAAAGATCATTTTAAATTACCATAAATTTAATGGATTATTTATGTATTATCAGCATCATTAATGTCATCATTTCTGCCATATTGTTTTTGTTCTTTTTTTCCAGACTTTTTTTTTGATTCATCTCAAAAAAAAAAACATAAGTCAATAAATTAACATGCTACCTCAGTCCCTGAAAGCCAATACTCAACTGTGTTACTGAGTGAGAGTAAGACAGGTGTTTGTGTACATTAAAGTGTGTATCCATGTCTGTATGTGTGAGTTTGTGTGTGAAGAGAAATATAGGACACATAACCTGTTAGCATACCTGCCTCAAACTCAAAGGGTAGGGAGGGTTGGGGTTATTTCGGAGTCCATACAAAAAATAATTCATTGTAAATATATAATATATATTTATACATATTTGAATATATTTACAAATATACCCAGCACTATACATTATACTGTGTATTTTTTTTCTCCAGAATAATTGGGAGGGTTTATCAAGAGAACTGAAAAAGAAATGCATCAATATTACAAAATAAACAGGAGAGTAATTTCTATATGTGCTCTCCTTCTATTCCTCTGTTTTGTTAGTTGAAGCTGTATCTCTCAGTCCTTTTCCTATTTGTCATCCTCTTCTAGTCCCTTGTTTTTAAGTTCACATCAGTCCATACATTCCTCCAGAAGCAAATAACAGTCTTGGAATGCCAGCCACTGGAATGGGATCACCAAACAAGTAACGTTGTCGATTGTAAAAAAAAAAAAAAAAAAAAAAAAAAATGAAAACATGAGAACCAAAATTAAACATCTGTGTGTTTATATGATGGGAGAGGAGCAGGAGGAGGGTCCCCAGGGAACGTCAGTTCATTCAGTCAGTAAAAAAAAAAACAGCCCTGTCCTCTCCTGTAAGACGTCATGTAAGAATGTAGTGTATATAGTGTGTGCGCATGGCAGTATGAGTGTGTGACAGCAGCGCTGCCACCAGCCCAGTCCCATCTGGGTCCATTAGTTCACTGGGAGCCAGAGGGATGATGGGGGGGCAGGAGGTTGGGAGGATTTCAGAGAGGGCGTCTGTGCTACGTGTGTTTTGGGGATGTTGAGGGGTAAAACGAGGGTAGGTCAAGATGGAGTAGAGAAGCTGGGTGAAGGGCTCATGTTTTGACGTTTCCATTGATGTGCTGGTACTTGGGGAGGCAGGGCTCGTCCGGTAAGGGGTCGTGGGAAAACACAGAGTCGTCACCGGAGGAGCAGGAGCTGCGCGTGTCGGGGAAGCTGGGGGAATACTGTTCTGCTGGGGCGCACAGGTCCAGATACTCCTGTAGACACAAACAAAAGAAAGACAGGGTTGGGTGAGATAATTTACACTCAGACACAAGCTCATATGTTACAAATGGAAAAGACACTTCGAATTGTAGAGAGCCGAAAGACCTAGAGCAAACAGGACAGCATACTGTACATATGGTGCTGAAATATAGTCAACAAGAACAGGGACTTTCCAGAGGAGGGTGAGGGAGTATCACCTTTATTATGATATTGATCTAAAGCATTCCAAATCACCCTGGAAGGATTTATGAAACAGAGCAGAAAAAATAATCTTAAACTGGATACTGTATGAAAATATTTGCAGGAATAATAGGTCATAAATTGAATGTTGGATTGCAGGCTGATCCAGCAGAGCTTGATAGCAGGGTTGTGGTTTTGGTCCTCTAAAAAATATTTTAATGTGTTTGGGGAAAAGACGAGACATTTAGACCAGAGAGCTGGGGTAGAGATGTGGCATTACAGCCTTTACAACATCTCTTATCATCGTTCTCTAGTTCAGCCCTACCAAATCTAACATCTGACACTGAAACACCCAACATAAACAAAATTATATGGCTGGAAAAAATAAAGAAGTTGGCAAAACACAAAGCACAACCCCTCCCCAATCAAAATGAAGATGAAGGAAGATGAAAACCCAAAGAAACCATTCTTATTAATTTTTAACTCAGTCCAGTGTTGTGAAGTTCTTTTGGTCTTTTCATGTCAGCCGAGGAATCTTTTTTTCCCCTCCTGCTTGTCTTTCATGGCTGTTATTGGGACTAGTTGTGAGAAGGAAGAGTTCTTGGGGTTTTCTCGAAAATGAGTGCTGGCTTCCATTTTCCCAGCTCAACACGAGAAGGCTCACATTACTAAAGACCTCCACATCTGCCAGCGGTTTGGGGCAGAGAGAAAGGGGGAGGAAAAAAAAGGCAAGAAAAAGGCGCTTTATTACATTTCAAAAGTTCAAACTCAAAGTTGGGCTTTTTTGGCATAAATTCATGAAGTTCCAGCTACAGAGCAGACGAGTCTTGACAGCTTTCCATCGACGGCCTCTTTTCAGGTCGGCCCGCGGATATCACATAAGACAGGAAGGGGAATGGAAAGAAATGCAGGCTATTATAGGGAGCGAGGCATGGATGTGATGATTGGGCAACTTCACTGGGCCGTAGCGGCCATGTTGGGCCTGGATCAAATCATTCGGCCATTTTTTTGGTCACTATTTAGTCCTTGTGTCAGCAACGTGGCTGCTAATGCTCCTAAAGCTTTCAGCAACATTCTGCTGAACTCTGGCAAGAGTGTGATTTAGTTTGGATTGAGAAACATGTTACTGTGTGTAGGAATGTATCATATTCTTTTTTATTGTTCTGAAATGCTGGACTGCTATCTGCCAGGAAATTATAGGGTTAGTGTAGCACGAATTCTGACCACCCTGAATCCAGGAACTTTATAGAATAACAATGTGTGAAGATGTGTGAAGAAGAATGAATGGGCTGCACTCACCTCGTTGGTGCTGAGGGTGAGGATGCGATCCAGATCCTCTACTAGCTGCTTAAAGGTGGGTCTCTGGGATGAGATGGCATGCCAGCAGTCTTTCATCATCATGTACCTGGCAGGAAGAAAGTCAAAATCAGTTTACTCAAGAGAAGACTGAATTAATGGAGACAGAACAGAAACATTTAGGGAATTGTTGTTGGCTTTATTTAGTCTGTTCAAGCGGTGCCACTCCTCATCAACATTATAATCAGGTTTCACAATTAACCAGCTGCCGGCTGTGCGTAATGCATCTGGACTCAGGTGTTCGCCTATCAAAATATAAATCAAAACAGCAGGTGTTCTCTGACACCATCTCATTTTGAAATTGATTTTGGTCTACAAATCAGTAACAAAGATAACATGCCCAGTGTTTTGGAATTTTTGTAAGTGTGTCATGCACTGCCATTGTATTTGTCTCTACTTTGTTCTCAATCAACCCTCTCAGTGTGGCACTGTGACAGAGCTGTGCCATTGTCCGCTGACTGCAGAGTGCTCATTGTGAATGAGGACACTGATAGCAACCAGTCACAGCTGCGCAGAGGGCCGACAGAGTGGACACAGAGCCCTGGAGTCATGGATCTAATGGAGACTGGGATGGCTTGCTGTAAGACCCAGTGTTTATTTGGGTGACAGTGTGGTTTGGGAGAGAAAAAAAAGCAAAACTTAAACTCTCTTACAGCTCGTTGGTGCAGTTGCCAGGCTTGTCCATGCGATGTCCCTCTTTGAGCAACTTGAAGAGCTCTTCAACAGGAATGCCAGGGTAGGGGGAGCCCCCTAGGGTGAAGATCTCCCACATCAGCACCCCAAATGACCAGCTGATAAGACAGGAAAACATATATATATATAATACATACAATATAAATATAATCAAAAATGACAACGAAACAGCAGTACTCATCTATAAATAGTATTCAAGTGCTCAGACCCGATGAGTGTCATTTTCCTTTAACCTATAGATAATTTACATTTAGTCACTTGGCCAAAGTTTGGAAACAACTTCAGCAGTATGATTACAGCGGTGTCAATGCCCTCTTTCTGCCGTCCGGTGGCTTGTGGTGCGAACCCGCTCCCTGTGCCACTCTGGCCCTGATCTCAATGATGGCTTTTGTGGCCGGCTGGCTGGTCACACAGGCTGGCATTGTCCAGTCACACCACACCAAAACAAACAGCCGACCACCCACAGTAGACAAAAGGAGGAGAGAGAGGTCCAGAGACAGCTAGTGACTATTAACTATTAACTACTTCCGCATCCTAGTGTCCAGTCATTAAGTATCAGTGATTCAGTACCACTGATTTCCATCGATGTCACGCTGCATGTTTATATTAGAGACTGTGTATTCACGGTGTCTCAAATAAATCATTCTTGCGCTGACAGCATGCTTGATTCATGTCCACACAAAGGCTGTATTATAACATGCAGACAAGCTGACAAACACTAATGTGCATGTATGCATTCAGGCAGCCACAGGCCATGTTAGTGGTCCAATCAGGCAAGCAGGCATGGTCAGGCAGGTTGGGGTATCAGTTCCTCCATCTGTTTACACAACCAGCCCTGGGTTTGTTCTCTCCTCTATCGCTGTGTTGCATCTCCCCACTTGTTGACATACTCATCTCTCTTTCTCTTTCTGTGCTACTTTGTAACCGTTGCTCAGTGCTTGTCATCCTGTTGCTCTGCACAGGTCCATGTCCACCTGCAACCAACCCTGACTCGCCAAATAAACATACACACCAACATGCTCCGGGTCACTTTAGCTGACCTGCAAACTTACAAGAGACTGGCAACTAGATGCATAAACAAGTCAACCAATCAACCAAAAAATGAATCTGTGTTGAAAACGTTCATATTCTGGAGCTGTATTCATACCTCATTGCATTCACATCTCAAAGCAGTTAGGCTGTACGTTTTCTGTTGCTGAAGTTTATATCGACTGAAGGCAGCATGAATATGAATGTCGAGTAAAGCCGCTCAATACACGAACATGCATCAGTGGATCTGATCAAAATATTAAGAGTCAAGGCTCTGAAATGTGGTACGGGAGCTAGAGCTACATTTGTTTTTCTTTGATGATGTAGCTGAGTTAGACCTCCCACAATGCCTCCACCCAGCCTGGCCATGATACTGTGTCTCTGGGCTTTAGCCACAACTCTTTACCCATACCTAAGCCAGCCAAGGCTGAGTCCCCTGAGCCCATTTGTCAAAACAGTGAGAGGCGAGTTTCATTGGAATTCATGTATTCATTTAATCTGATGTCATGTATGGATTGCCTACGCTTCTGATGATGTTTGAGTGTGAGTCCACCACCCTCCACCTTCAACTTCCTTTTCCCTCCATACTCTATGTGAAAAAGCCAATTACTAAAAGTGAGTGATGAAACGTAATTAGCAGTGAGCTGACAGAAGGGACTGCAGTAGCCACTTCATGCCTGTACCCTCCCCCTCATTCAGCCCCCTGTACTTCCCCAAGTTATTGACTGGTGCTACGCTATGGAACATGAGCATGAAGGGCATGATGTGTGCAAACACATATTATACATGTGCACACACACGTACACACACTAGCGTGGATAGTTTCAGATAGATAGATTCTCTATCCAAGTACTTAACTGGATGAGCATTATGTTTAGTGTGCTACTGGTGTATGACTCATAGACACACACAAAAATCTCCTTGCTGAGGGGGTCAGCATGCAGAGCATTTATCTAATTGCCACATACACTTTCTGCCGCCAGTGTCTGGAGCAGAAACTTCAAACAACGCTGTCAGAACGCATGAGACTCAAACACCAAAAAGAGAGGGACGCTCTTCCTTTGTTCTGTTTTTAGAATAAGTACTCTGGAACTTAAAAAAAGAAAGAGACAGACGGGTCAGCAATTCACATACCAGATGAATGAAAATGAGGTGGGGCAAAAGAAGGAGGGGGGGGGTGAGGGAGGGTTGGATTATATTGATCATAGATCTGCTCTAAAACGATGAGCCACATGTTCAAAGTGTTGCCGAACGAAGAGAGCGAAGAGGGGGTTAGAGAAGGAGGGTGAGGGAGGATGAGGCCCGCACTGAAGGGCCGCAGCATTGTTGCGTTCAGACATGTGTGGAGGCCCAAAAGGAGGGGAGACTTCCGAGCCGAGCCAGAGGGGTGAGTCGGTGGGGGAGGAGGTGCTGGTGGGCTCCCGGCTCCTTCCAGGGCCCTTTGAAGCCGGTCAGATTAGTAACACGGCATTGGCTACAAGTCTAGCGTGAAATCCTCACTTTTACCGCAGATCGGCCAGTGCTGGACCCCTATAGGCGGCCTGCCCCCCACCTCACCACAACACTCACCAGCAAGGCACCGAAACACCTCACACACTCCCCCTCCTTCTGAAAAACAACTCTCTGATTCTGACAGCTAGGCTCCAAATGAAATCTTAAAAATAGCAGTGAACGGTCTGAGAGATTTATATGCACCACTGATGTGTGTAAATGGATTTTCTGGTATGTATTTGTGGTTGTAGGACAAAGAAACAGTTGGTTATATACTTACACGTCACTCTGGTGTGTGTAGACCCGGTCAAACAGTGCCTCTGGAGCCATCCATTTTACCGGGAGACGACCCTGTGGACACACACAGGTGAGAGGTCAAACAAAATCTACATACAATCCACCAATGGATTTCTTCATTTCTGGCCTGAGAAGCATGTTTGAATTCATTCACTGCTGGGGGTATCTGATTACTTGTGGAAGGACGCTATGTGAAAGACGCTTGGGGAATAAGGCACAAGAGCTACTGTCTGGGAGGAGGATTTCCCAGAGGAACATTTACATTGTTAAAGCAATAGAGCTGATAAACAAGGTCACAGATAAAGGAGAAAGTTTATCTCTATGTGCCATTAGAACACTGGCTTGGAAGCTAAGCACAGCTGACAAGGCGACCCTGGTCAATATCTGTGTGTAGTAGAGGCATGGCATAGATAATCTCATCAGACACTGAATTACTAAATGGGGCAATAACACCTAAGAGATTTTTCAGCTTCTGTAAAAACTAATGGGCAATTAGCTAACATATGTAACATACATATCAGTTCATTACACCTACAAAACATTTTCACGGGGTAATGAGATTTGTAAAGATTGAAGAAAAAATAGAAATAAAACAAATGCAGCACTACAATGACGGCTCTCATCTAGTTTGGTTTAACATTAATGATGATTGTCACTGCCGTCATTGTCCTAATCATCATTACCATCAACATCATCACACATTGTTGTTGTTATTGTTGTTGTTGTTGTTGTCAGCTAGTTCTCAGCATGATTGTGCATGCGATGAAAAGCCACCCATGCATACTAAATGAGGATGTGCCGGCAATGCTGCTCTGCGGTGGGAAAGAAAAGACACCACTGGGCCACTATGGAGATGTCAATTATGTTTAAGCCGCACCTCTCTCCCTCTCACTCTATCTCCCATTCTGGCTAATTGTATAAGTGTCTATGGAACTAAAGGAAAAGGAGACTGAGGGATAAACAAGGCAGAGTCTCCAGAAGCACTACATTCACAGGCTGCCTGGGAACCTGCAGCTTCTGCCAAGACACCAGCCGAGGGAAAGAGTGCACTAGAAAGATGAGGGAAGGAAGGGAGGGAATTAGAGAAAAGTAAGAGATGGGTGGACTAATCTAACACCACGGCTCTCAAAAACATTCCACTCCCCCAAAGAGCACATGCTTCAATGTGCGATGCTCAGGCTGAGGACTCACATTGGTCGTCTTTTTATAGTAGTCGATGTTATGGACGTCCCTGGCCAGGCCAAAGTCAGCGATCTTCATGACGTTGCTCTCTGTGACCAGGACATTCCTGGCTGCCAGGTCTCTGTGTATACACTGGGATGGACAGAGTGAGAAAAGGGAGGGGAGGGAAAAGAGAGGAGGACAGAGTGGAAAAAGTGAGGGGAAGAAAAGAATGAGAGTTACCTCATTGCATAAATAAATCAACTCTGAAACAGGTGTATACTTAATTTGGAATGGTGTTAAAATGTTTGTGGTGGATGTAATCATCCAGAAATCTCCTGCACAGAGGTACCACTTGACTGCATGACGTGACGCCACGATGAATGCACTGACATGAACATGTCTGGATAAGTAAAGATTCCTCACATACTTCGCCACATACATGGTCAGAGTTGTTTCTGTGCATCAGCACGCATGCGCAAGCATGTATATGTACGTGTGTGCGTGCGAGACAGTACTCTCTGTCACATTCCAACAGTGAGAGCGAGCGTGAGGCTGGTTTTGGCCAACCCCTTTGGCTGTACCCCTATTGTGAAAACCTCACTATTCTTCGACACAGAGGGGCTTTTGTTGTGGAATGGGAGACAATGCAGGGATTGGACAGGGGGTCAGAAAAGTGTTTTTAGGAGACAATATTCCCACAGTGACACACAAGCAAGCCTCCTACGTAAAACCTTCCCGGATACAGCACATCAAATGTTCTGTGTACTGGCACAGAGATCTGTCTAGGCAGCGAGCAGGGGGGGACCGATGTGAGAACAGGACATTTTGTGTATTTGTGCGTGTCCTCCTCTTACCTTCTGTGATGCTAGGTACTCCATGCCCCGTGCCACCTGATAAGTGCAGGAGACCAGATCTTTGAAAGTAAGCTGTTCGTCTGAGACACGGGCGATATCATAGGAGTACTCCATGCCAGGCGGCCGGCGGGCTCGAAGGTACTCCCTAAGGTTGCCTTTGGAGGCATACTCCACTATCACATAGAGGGGGCCTGCAGCGGAGAAAAGACCCACATTGGCTCTTGAACATCTTAATGATCATCATAATAAATGATTCCCTTTGAAAGAAAGTGACACTGAACAAAATTCAGAGTGAACTTTTAATGGAATACAGTATGTAAAAAAAGGGGTATCTATCGTTTGAATGCAAAAACTTCAAATTTCATGCTTGCTTCAAGAAAAATTCTATTTGAAAACATGAGGAAGTCTGTGTGGAAAACACCTTCCAAATGGCCACTGCTGCATCAAAGCATTTGTGAAAAAAAAAGATTCATAAAGAGCGTTCAGCTTTAACTACTCTTCACACCCAACTAATATCCAACCTCTTAATATAACTACCTCTCGAAAGGAAGAACACTCTGTCCTACACTCCCTGTCTGAAGTGGTTTGATGACACTTTTAATGAAACTGTTTGAAGTGTGCAGCAACTTTTAGCGCAGCATTACAGGACATATCAAGCGGCCTCAAAGCTGGATGCAACACTAAAAACTTGCTTGTTCGTTAATCACTGATTCCCTTTTCAAGGCGCTACTTTATGATGTTGTGTCTCATCCTACTCACCATCTTGTGTGCAGGCCCCCAAAAGATTAATGATGTTCTTATGTTTGCCGATCATCTTCATCATTTCCATCTCTGACACCAGGTCAGACAGGTCTTTCTCAGTGGCGTCATCTAAGAACAGAAGATGTGGATTAATGGTTGCTAGGAAAAACTCAGCAAAACAAACACACCCTAGTCCTGTCTTACCTTTAACCCTTGACTCAGGACTAAGTAGCTGCCCTGTGAGACAACACCTTGTTTGGAAGGTGCCTCTGATTAAGTGCGGCTGACAGACAATGTGAGCTAAAATTACGGCAGTGAGGGAAGATCCTCACACAGACTACAGAGGCATCCTTTCAGTGCTGAGGGCAGGGAGGAGGAATTAAAGACGTTCAATCTGGATTCATTATCTGTTGCACAAGCTCCTTTTTCATGAGACCGATTGAGCCAGTGGAGCTATCCAGACAGTTAGAATAGCATTGCCTGCATTCCTCTGCACCATTACCTTACCTGGATTCATTCTAAAGAGTAGATTTCCATTGTTAAGGTTGGACCACTAGCCTGCTGCTGTACCTGATCTAACCCCCCACCCCATATCAGCCCTGTGCCCCCTTCTGCCGCTTTCATTAATCATAGCAATGCTGCTAGTGTGAGTTGCGTCTTTGTGTGGGTGCTGACTGAGCTCCAGCCAGCTGCTGCTCTGGGGTCAGGTATGTGACCGCCCTGAACCCTTACCTACCCAACCCACCTCCCCCTAGCCGTCACTCAGCAACCACCAATAACGAATAATAATGACTGCCCCAGGCTCCGCCTTGTACCTTTGCTGAACCCTCACTGGAGTATAAATCACCTATAAAATGTACTCAGGTTGCCCACTAGACATAATGAAACTGTGTACATCTTATCCCAGTGGTCTGATTTTCAGCACAAGTCAAACGTTTACCATTACAACTTCACTGTGATTGTGCAGCAGCAGGAGACTCGCTCACCTTTCAGCATCTTAACAGCGACTGTTACAGCCTCCTTGGGTTTGTCCTTATCGATTCCCAGGGCCTCTGCCATTACAACTTGGCCGAAGCAACCTTCACCTAGGGGCTTGCCCAGGGTCAACCTGCAGCCACCAGACAGCAAACACAGTGGGGAGAAACAAGAAAACAGTCAGGAAGCTGTTAAGCCGTTGAAACACAAACTAAAACTCATCGACTTGATCCGACTGTGACATCGATTCACTCCTTGTGCAGGAATAAAGAAAGTGTGTGTGTGTGAGAGAGAGAGAGGGAATGAGACCAGGTATCGAGCCAGTTTCTCAACCTCACCCTGTGGTTTTTTTTACTCTCTCTGTTTCAATCAGATTGTGTCTGTGTGAGTGCTTTATTGGCGCGGTGACTGTAGCCCGTGCCAGGGCAGTAGGTAGCAAGGCAGACATGGCAACGATAATCACCTGATAAAGCCAGGGAGAGGCACTCATTTCTAAACTGTTTACCCTGCCTTGGCATGTTCCAATATACACTCTTTACAAGTCATTACACAGGGCTTAGCTTAGCTCTGACACATTAGCCCGTGACAGATGGAATGCTGGCTTTGTGTTGCCGTACAGGTGGGCCTGACTACAATACCAGATGGGAATTTAAGTACTATTTTATTGTAAGCCATGTCACAATAGCTGGTGTGTTAAACTTTCTGTCCAAACTTTACTGTACTGATTGATATAGTGAAGAACCTATACACACACACACATGCTCTTTTATAACTATCCATCAGAGGCACAGCAGCTATCTGACCCCTGAACTAGCAGTGTAACTTGGTGCTTTTTCACTTGATTGACAGGTGTAGGCCCCACCCCTGCGGCCCAGCGTCCTGACTATGTAAACACTCACACTACGAGCCGCAAAGCCTATGGCCTGAGGCCGGCGCCCTGCTGTAGTAACACAATCCCCTTTCTGTCCACACACTCGCCACGCTCAATGGCAACCATTCTGTCCATCCAGCCACACATAATCAATGTTATTTTTCCTCCATGCAAACCGCAAACGTTAGCATTCCTCAACGTTCTGCAATCCCAACATGATCCCTCGGGCGCTGGGATGACAGGCAAAGAATAAAGACCCAAACAGAGAGACACAGAGAGATTTATTCATTCTAGACAAAACATCCCATTTGGTGGATCCATCAATTAAAATCAAAACTTTTCACCAAAATGCTTTTCTGCATGCACACAAGAGAGTTTTGCATTACATCAGAAATGTTTTTTTCATTGATGAGTGATGTTAAATTTATGATCCAAGCTCTTTTTACAACCATTTTAACAAAAGACAGGCCATGTTTATGGTTTGGGATTTTCCCTTTTCTTTCAAAACCAGAGGCCTCGAGTGAGTATTAAACTATTGTAACCTTTGCTGTCCTATTAAATCCACCCGTAAGCTTATCACTGGCCGCTGCAACTGTGACTAACCGAAACCTCAGCGGTGCTAATTCCTTTGGTATGAAACTGGGCATGAACACTCCTAGGCCAAACATGCAGATGAAAGCTGCGAGTTCTAACTAGTAATTAGCACAGCTTCATTCCTCACCATCAGTATGTAACTATGTGTGTGTGTGAGAGTGTGACGTAGCAGCAGTTGTCATGATGAGGCGTGGGGCCAAGTCCAGGTCGTTTTACTACAGCACAATGGATGAATCAGTAGCCTTTATCTCAGCCACCACAACCATTATTCTCCACTTAGTCATTATTGCCTGCTGACTGTGAGTGTTAACTCTTCAACTAGCACAATACTTATCTGATCATTGAGGAGCTGAGATACAATCAGAGAGATGCTCATTGTGTAGTAATCTTAGCGTTATCGCCTACTGTAATGCTCCCTGTTAGCTAAAGATAGTCGCACTGACATTGAGGACAAGAGCAAAGGGTGTAGCACTGAAAGTTGGCATACAAACTGTCAAACAGGTACTGTGTGCAGGCCTTGAATACTAAGAGTGTTATTATGAACAGTTCTTTGAGATGAAAGTGGCACTGCATAGCAGATCAGCATTTCAAAGGTTTTTTTTATCTGTTATGCAGGAGTTGAATCAGATTTACATAATTGCGTATTTTGCAATAGACTAACAATTAAAACCAGGTCATGATTTCGATTTTCACTGCAGAATGTCAAATTTCACTAAAACCAGCACTAAATCTGCTATCTAGTTGTTTCTAATACATATAGTTATGTATAAATGCATAAGAATCAGACAACCCTCACCTGTCTCGGGCAAATTCCCATCGTGGATCTTCAGGAAGGTCATACTCAGGGATTGGCTCATCGTGCGCAGAGCTTCGCCGTGTTGTAATGCGTACCAGTGGCGTGCTGGAATTCATGGAAGAGCTTGAATCTGCCGACACCTACAAGAGTAAAGTAATGGCTGATCACCGCAGTCTGGGTTCATAGGTCAAATAAAGCTCCAAGGCATCACTAGAGGAGTTTAAGTAAATGTGTGGATTGACTGTGGTGCTTTTGTTGAAATTACCAAGAATGTTGGTACGTATGACACATTAACATGAATATTATCCTTAATTTCCATGGTGAATGCTTCAACAGTAGTTTGTCTTGAGGCTAGACATTACATTTCAGTGATCATTAAGAAGGGAGTGACAACAGTAATTTTGACGAATGTGTGTAAATCATTCTGCCTTGCCGTTGTCCCCAGGGCTCATCTGTCCTCTCTCCACCCTAACCTTACCTTGACACAGGAATCAGGCTCTCCGCAGAATGTAATCCAACACTTTTTTTACCTTTTGGAGCGTACCTTTTGGTTTTCCCTCGAGGTAAAAGCATGGCAGGAAAAAACAATCTGGCTGCAGGTTCAGGCAGCAGTGCTAACTCGCTCAAATGCATGCCTTCTAAATGAGGCTGGATGAAGATTGTTTAAAATAACATAAACGTATATACTAAGGTGTTCTTTTTGTTTGCAAAACCCAAGTAATAAGTAATAATAATGTATCAACCCTGCAACTTTTAACTTTTCAGCATTAGCCTTTTTTTAAAATTTATTTATGTAAATTATCTAGAGTTTGTGGTCTGTCTTTTTATTTCTTCAGCGTGTCTGAAGTGTGTGTTTTTTCTCCTCTAGAGGTGTTAGATGCCATTAGAACTCTTTATCTACTTTCTGTTACCTGGCGGCGCAGAGGGATCTGCTTGCTCAGTTTGTGGACTGCTGGTTGCCCCCCAAAGTCAGGTTTCTTTGCAGTGTTCCTCATGCGGCACACCACCACGATGCCCACCATGCATGCGATGAGGAAGACGCCTGCACAGTATATCGCAATCTCCACATAGTCTGGGGAAAGGGGCCCTGGGGATTTCTCGAGGGCTGGGGAAAATAAAGGGTGAGCATTGAGACAGAGGAAGCCACTTGCTGATCACTCTCTCACACTCACAAACACAGACATATGGGTGATACACACAGGCACTTTCTCCATTCGAATAGATGCACACAGATATCAGACAGGTAAACACAGGGACAGATGTTCTGGATATGACTCATGCGTAAATGTTATCATCATCAACAGGCAAACTAAACAGAAATTATTTTGTAGCATCTTCCTCTCTCTCTCTACTTCCCAGAGTACCAACACAACATTTTTTGTTTCTAATCTAAGGCTTGTAGGAGGCTAAACAGTCTCAAAAGATTTTACATTTTGACTGAGCCAGAACAACCAGGCCTGCATATGTCTGCAGTCTGTGCTAATGTTGGAGACACGCGAGCACAAACACAAACACACACCCACGGACACCGGAACAATACGCGCTTCACTTCAGATTGCAAACAAGAGAGAGCGGTGTCCTTCGTGGTTGTATATGGCCTGAACTTCCTGTCGAGGAAATGGGCTAATTCCGTGTGTGTCTCTGTGTGTGCGCTATATAAATGGACTGTTCCATAATGCATAGCCCTCCAGACCACAAACAAGGCTCTTATGCAGCACAGCCAACCAAGCAGCCCGTCAGCCAGCTGGAGGTGAAGCTACATGTAGGAACGTTTCTCCTGTCTGCTTTGGATCTGTTGGTCCAAAAACCACAGCGCACACACAGAAGCCACAGTCTCGAAGGCGCCATCTGTGCAGATAGAGCACATCAAGGGCAATAAATATTACATATTACTCCCAGAGGTAATGGCTTGCCTGTGATCATTATGCTGTATTGTTTACAGACAAAAACAAAACGATCCTCTGGTTACGACATTAAGGGAGGGTTAATAATGGTTGCAGACAGTCAACTACTCTCATCGATCTCATTTAATGCTCATCCTACTTTCGGCTAGAACTTGAGCAGAAACATTCGACTGTTTAGCCTGGAGTGAACTTGTACAGATACTGACACTAAGTTTTATGTATTTGATCCTTCAGTATGCATAATTACAGGCCAGACATACAGCGACAGACAAAAATAGGATAAAACAAGTTGATAAATGAGAACACGCGAACATTCACATGCAAGATTCACTATGTAGAGGCGGAAAAGTTTGGCTCTGATAATTGAGAAAGTCAAGCCAACTTGAGGCGAGCGTTGAGCGTTACCTTTCGACCTTTACTTCGAGGAGAAATAAAGATCTTAAATGAAGCCAATTATCAGAGCCAGGAAAGGGGTGGAGAAGATTTTGAGGTGCAAGTGAAACCCGTGGAAGAATAACAGATTTATTTGACATGCAGACTCAGATGTGGCACTGAAAGGCTTTCCCCAAGGAGCAGGAATGAGATGTAACAGAAGGAAAAGAGATGTGGGCGACAAACCCTCCCCTCCTTCTGGAGTCTGGAGACACTTGAGCTGCTCTGGGAGCTTCACTTCCGTCTCAGAGTTATAATAAGTCATCGGCAAACTACCCCGTTATCTGCTCTGAGCTTTCAACAGCTCGCCAATCCAGATAATATTATAGAATATATGCTCCCTGTTCTTATGTTACATTGTCTTGGATGTTGACCATGCTGATTCATCACAGTAATCTAATATTTGAGCTTTGTGTCTTGGACTCCAGAGGGAGAATTTGCCTACCATAGAGGTCATTCAAATGACATAACCATTTTAGAAAAGGCTGAGAGAAAAGGAGAAGAGGGAAAAGTATATGAGTGTATATACCTGGAAGCACCGTCAACCAAGCAGTGTGAAAGGAGATCCCAATAGAATTACCCGCCAAGCACGTATACTCCCCAGCATCTTCAAATGTTACATTGGGCAAGTAGAGAACTTCTATCTCCTTATCTGTGGTGTTAACACCTGCGGTCTGGGGAGAAGGAGAAGAGAAGGAAGTGGAGAATGGGGGAGGTGGAGAAGAAAAAAGAGAGGGTAGAAAAAAAGGGCAAGTCACAGAGAAAGAAAGGAGAAAACAGAGAGAGAAAGAGAAAAAAATGAGACCCACAACACCAAGAGAGAAACAAAGTGGAGCTGAATGGTATCCATCGTTGAAGTCCCATCTAGAGCAAAGGATGTTGGGAGTCCCCATGGGTAAGTAGAAGGAGGCGTCATAAACAAAGATACAGATAGAGCCCAAAACATGAGGAAACAGAACCAATACACCAAAAATAAAAACCCAAAAGGTTCCCGTCACCAACACAACCTGCTAATAGAGGCCAGTCTAATCCATACATTGAACTGGAGACATGCACAAACCCAGAGAGCATGGAGAGCACTGCACTGCAACACCAAACACCATCTTGACACAGCTTGCGAGAGAGATAAAGATGTGAAAAAATGTAAGGGAGGTGAAGTGAGATGCTAGCTGTGACAATATCTGTGTCTAGCTATGCAGGTCCAACCAGTCCTTCCATGGCTGCACTAGTCGCAGTGGAGGGAAAAGCTGAAACACAAGGGTCTGACATTAGGGTAGAGAAGGTCTGTGAGAACCAGGACCACCAAGAGACCACCACAGCACAGCAGGTCAGGAACGAAGCCCAGGAAACCACACCAAGGGGAGGGAGAGTAGGTGGGGTCAGGTCTCAATGGTTACCTGGGATGACAGTCAGCCAGCCCGACTCGCTGACCTCGCCTATATAATTGGAGACTTTACAGATATACTCTCCAGCATCGTCCTCCGTCACGTTGGGGAGGGTGAGCACTTCCACGTCTGAACTGTTAATGCCTGAACGCTGCAATCCACACATACACATACTTAGACATGAACATGTGAAACTCAAGACAAATA
The DNA here is from genome assembly GCA_028641955.1 of Protonibea diacanthus. Taxonomy (NCBI): domain Eukaryota; kingdom Metazoa; phylum Chordata; class Actinopteri; family Sciaenidae; genus Protonibea; species Protonibea diacanthus. The sequence goes on from CM053989.1 coordinate 17,919,638, forward strand.
AGTACAACCAATCAGACACACATGCAAACATCATGACTACAGCTACTGCATTTGGATTTGCTACCACCAGGAGCCAGCATGAAAAGGACCTATCAGCTTGTAAGGGAGGAAATATAATGATTAACTCCTTGTTGGAATTCACCTGAGACATCTGCAACCACTGGAAAAGTACCAAAAAAAAGAGGAAAAGATTTGCCTCTAATCATGAGCGTAGCAAGAGGAAGTGCAGGAATGTACCTTTAACACTCGGACGTAGGGGTGTCCATCTGGGCCGTAGCGACTGCCATTCTGAGTGATGTGTTTCAGCCACTGGATGTGAGGTTGTGCGTCGCTGTAGACCTTGCAGACAAAACGGGCGTCCTCCCCAACGTGTACAGTGGTGTTGGCTGGGAGACCAGCCTGGAGAATAGGCCGGTGAGGGGACCGTTCTGTTAAGAGGGAAGGGAATGATCATTTTAGGGAGCTGGTTCGCAACTTGTTTAAAAACTTGCCATTCCCCTTCAAGAATCATATCAAGTATGAAATTGTAGGATGTGAAAAGACTGTGAGAGTTTATCTTTGTAAAAGCAGAACTTCTTAGACTCTGAATTTGAAATGGTTCCCAGCAACCCTGACAGGTAAAATCATGACCGCGCTGCCTCTTCCTTATCTCAGAAGCATTTAGAAGCTTCACACAAAACAAAGAGACGTAGGCATTTATCACTGAAAGATAAGGAACTCGGATGGAGGAGGACTTCCATGAAGCGGAGTGTATATGCTTTATGTGAGTAGGGGGTTAAGCAAAACTATGTGCCAGTCTTGGAAAGTGAAACACCTCCACAGCACCCCCACATCACCAGCTATCTGCATTCTTTTACAAGCAAACATTTGGCTAGCAAATCCAAACAGAGCGAGACCTGTTGAACAATGCCCCCTTTCAAACACTACCCAGCCTTCACAACCACACTGAGGAGCCCACCAACCCCCACACTGACAGCAACCACCCGCTGCCACTACACACACACCCACACAAATGACATCACTCAGCCTGGGGCACTGCACTGCCTTTCCAAAACAAAGCCTTAAGGTAGGTGCAGTGAATTCATTTGGGCGTGTACGTGTGTGTGCATGTGTGTGAGTGTGTGTGTGTGTGTGTGTGTGCAAGGTCAGGGGTGGCTCAGGGGGGAGTCAGAGGGTGAGGCTGGGTTTAAGGAGAAGGATTAAAAAAGGAGAAAGAATTAACAAGGCGAGTGAAGAGGAGAAAAGGGATCAACAGATGGAGAGTGCAGAAACTAGGAGGCAGAAACTTCTTCCATATGTCCGTCTGCCTGCCTGTCTTCCTCCTCCATCTTTCTCAAATCTGTCAGATCAGATGATTCCCACCAATTCCTCTTTCCCCATCTTGCTCCTCCTTCTTGCACATTCCTACGGCTCGCCTTGTTTATTGCCCCCCCTCCTACCCGACACCACCATTTTTTCTCTCCTCCTCCATCTTTCACAGGCCTTCTCACCCTCACTTTCTTTCCCAGACAGAGAGACGTGTTCGGCTTGAATCTAACTGTCTGTCGCCAAACGCCCTCTTTGTAAAACCTACCAAACAGAATACTGTCTGGCATGATATATGTTTACTAAAACAGGCAAAAGAGAACAAAAGCAGTCATCCAGCGAGATACGTTGGCAAGACAAAGGACTTTTGGAGCTGACATTTTTTAAAAACCCATTCTAATCTTCATTATGGCTGATCCAAAACTTAGCTGGAGCATTTTTAGAGCTGCAGCTCAGACCAAATGATAGAATGAGTGTGCAGAGCGAGAAAATAGGCCACATCATGATTATGGAGTAACCTCAAAACAATAAAAGTTTATGGAGCAATTCTTGCTTAAATTAGATAAAGGAATATTGTGCCTGTGCCTGTGTCTGTGTGTGTGTGCATGTGTGTGTGTGGGCATGGACAAGTGGAGAGAAACTCCTTTATGGCCCATCGATTTTCACGTGAGAAACTACACTTGAGGAGAAAAAGACATGAGAGGAGACAAGTAAAGAAATAGTAAAAGAAGGATGTGAAAAATGTTGCCATGTTCCATGAAATGAGGAAATGGCGACAGAAAAAGCAGATGGAGAATGCAATAGAAGAACGTAACAAGTTTTAGGTACTTGTACTTTGCTTGAATATTTCAACTTGATGCTACTTCACTTGCTTCTAGATACTTTAACTCTTCTACTTTTCAAATGGAAATATTGTACTTTTTACTCTATTAGATTTATCTGACAGCTGGAGTAAATTTTCAGATTAAGATTTTTCTTGTTTTCCAAGTACAGTGCATTTTTCTATATTAAACCATTGGTTCCTAATCTTTTTAGTTTGTGACCCTTTAAAAAAGAAAACATAAAAAACATTCCCCTTCTTCCAACTTCTCAGATGGTTTTAATGACTTTAATGCTCAAAGAGGTAAAAATTATCCAAAAACTGAAAACAGATCTGTGTCAGAAAACTTTGTTTTTTCTTCTTTTGTTTTATTAACATTATTATTATTATTATTTATTTGTTTATTTTGTGTCCAAACTTCCAGCTACCACAGTAAAATGCTCTTTACAAACTGATGCATCAGCATTAACAATGAAATAATGTCATATAGAGTTGTATATCACTCACATGGAACATTTTACTGCAGAATGAGTGTTTTTAATTTGATACTTTTAGGTCAGTTTTGCTGATGCTACATGCACTTTTACTCACGTAAGATTTTGAATGAAATCAAAATCAGGCCACGCGGTGCCTTTTTAGGTTTTTCTGTGACCAGTATTTAGTGACCCATTTCAAACCTGAATCCATTTATCAATTAAGTGATTAGTGAAGAAATTTGATGGCAGCGGCGGTGGGATAGAGGCAGAAAGAAGCATGGGGAGATGGACCAGAGGCATTCCATGGTGTCCCATGCGAGACCGGTGAACTTTGGGTAACCTGGAGGCTTGGCACACAGGGCCCTAAGGGTCAGGGAGGGATAGAAGCACAGGAAGAACGTGGCATGGCACAGGGTGGCATGGGGCTACCAACAAAGTGCCGCAAGGCCAGTGAATACCACAGCTCTGATTGAAAGAACCGACATCTGTTTTGACTCCTCATTTGTGTCTAGATTTCAAGGGTTTCTGCTTGTGTGTCTCTCACTGCAGCCCTTTCTTCACCAGCCAGTTTGAACTAGAACAGGCTGGTTCCTCTTGGTTTTAATAGCTGATTCTGCAGGTCATTTGGGCAAAAAAAAAAAAAAGACAGATAAGAAGAACCTTTTCTGTCTCTGTTTCCCCTCCTTTTCTCTTTCTCCCCCTCTCCTCCTTGCATCCACCCCACTATAATGGAAGAAAATGAAGCAAGAGGTTGCAGGGGGCAGTGGCTGCAGAGCCAGACATGGAAGGGGTTTACTGCTCTGCAATAAAACAGAACAAAAAACAGAAATATGCAGTCTGAAGCAGAGCTTTAGCTAACTCCAGAGGGGAGCAGAGCAGGGGGCCGGAGTTGGGGAACATGCGTGTGTGTGTGTGTACCGTCATGTGTGCATGTTCCTATACGCTCATTGTGCAAAAACCCTCAGGTATTCAATCTCCATCTGATATAATGAAAATAATACTCCTTATTACCATGGAGATGCTAATCAAAACAGAAGTATGTAATTACAGTAGGCCTGCTCAGGACAAAGGAGTAAATAGGAGAACAATTCTACATACAGACTACGGACACATGGAGTGACCAGTGGCCCTTAAATGTTCTTCTGTGTATCAAACTGCTGCAGTTGCATGTCTCTCCGGGTAATCTGTGGATTATTGACCAACCTTTTGAAGAACCATGTGAGATAAACTTTGATGTGTACTGATTGCTTGGATAGTTGTTGGAGCTCGGGTCGACATCAAATTAAGGGCAAAGTTGCCGTACGCTCCCACGCAAACACATACGCACACATTGATCTACTGTCTTTATCCCTCTCCCCTTGTTGTCCCCGCTGTCTATTGATTCTGCAAACTGAGCAGAAAAACACTCTTTGCTTTCTGTGCTCCAAAGGTCATAGTGAGGGGTTGACTGAGTTGGGTCTGAACTCAGTATAATAGTGCTGAGCCCAGCACTCAGAGTGACATGAAACGATCATCCGCTATCATGCCTCTGATGACTTAACAGGGTCATATCACCCAAATCACACACAACAAGAATAACATCTTTCCGCTCACTTCTTGTAGTATTAAGACGACGTGCAGATAGTTTCTGTTTTATTAGTTTAAGGCTGTGGTGCTCAAATCGTGGAAAACTGCATTCGAAAAACTGGACAACAACTTGTTTTTCGTTTCCAGAAACAGTGTCCCTGTTACTCAGGATATTCCACAGACTGCACTGTCAGCAATTTTTGGAGGAAATATTTCATCAATAAAAAGCAGTTCCAGTGAAAATAAATTTTTGTGATTTGGGTGAACTGACCCTTTAAATCAAGCTTTAAAAGTTTTACTCTGCCTGGAGTTATGGAGCATGAAGTGCAAAACAAGCCACCAAGCTGGTGCTTCAAATGATTAAAAAGAACTATAAGTTGTCATAAGGCTGCCTCACATGCACAGTATAACTGGATATCATAAACACACCATGCCATCATGAAAACAGGATTTACCTAAATGAATAAAACATTATATGAATGAATAAAGACTACATTAAACGTGTTGACATGTGCATCTTTAGCTTCCACACACTTGGCAGTACTCTTTGACCTGCACCTGCATCCAGAGTGCACCTGGGTGATCAAACAGCACGCACACACTATTCTCAGTGTGAGAACTCTTTCCGCTGGCCTCCACCTCTCCCTCCCTCCATCCCTCCACTCCATATTTGTTGGCCCCACAGGTGTACTCTGTGCCTGAGCGTGTGTTTTATGCATAATACTGACCCACTACGTCCAAGGTGTAGGTGTGGTTGATGGATCCAAACTCATTCTCCACCAGACAGGTGTAGTTTCCCTTGTCAGACGGCACCACGCTTTCCATGATCAGGGTCCAGTGCTGGCTACGCACCTGGGTACGAGAAGCAGGGGATTCTTGTTATGAGTGGATGGACAGACACACGTAATAAACACATAAATACAGGGAAATGCAGGTGCCACTAACAGACATAAAGAGCTAGCGCTAAATGAGAAAGATGACAGAGGGGATTTGGTTGGAAGAGTGAAAGATGAGAGCTGATGTAGTGTGCTGGAAAACAATATTGAGGCTGATGACAGGCTGATTCCACCAGAATGACTCTACAACATGAGAATATTTTCTTTACTCCTGCAAATTATGTCAGCTGCTGGGAAAAATACCGAAGTTGGATTGATACCGAAGATGGAGTCGTCTTTGGAGTTCAAAATGGATCTGGATGCAATTTTTTACAAAGGTAAAAATAAATTGACAAATACACCTAGTAGACTCCCACATACTTCCCTTTAATTCCTCTGTCAGTTAGCTTGGGGAGTAAACCCCACCTTTCCAGTCTAAATACAGTTATTCATAATAATTTGCAAAAGTAGTTTCACCTTTGAGTGGAATCCACAGGTGTGAGCTAACAATAGTATTTCCGTCTGCACACAGAAGACAGACTGTAGCTACTGCTTGTACAGGCCTACATTTCACACAATGGAGAGATTATGCCACAGGGCTGGGCTCAGGTACAGCTTTTGTCCAACATTTGTTGACAAAAAGAGAGAAATGAGCTGCTCACAGTGTGTCTGACAGCCTGACTGTATCATTTCCGTCACGTTGCGGTAGTTTTTTTTTTTTTTTTTGTCTACACTGTAATGAGCCTGCTGAAAGCCAAAGGGAAGTGACATTAGCAGCTACATCAACACAATCGGCTCCTAAACTTTCCTGGCAGGGATATGTGTTTTCTAATAAACCGTCAATCATTAACCAGGAGCCTCAGACTCGTTCAGCATCACTGGATCTTTTCATAAATTAATTTCACGACTGTCTGTTTAAACTGTTATTCCACTCTATCATCACCGCTCTAGTATATACAGTAAATGCTGCTTGTTTTGGGAAACAAAGGGAGGAATTCAGGAGCAAACATAACTAAATTGCAATCTAAATAGAATCTGTCACAGTGAAGGAATTCTTCATATTAAGACTAGCTGTAGCTGTTTTCAGGCTTTTTATACAAAGAAGAAATAACACACAACCACGCTGGCTCGACTTTCCCATGACATACAGAATCAGGTATTTTTCAGCACATATAAATCGACTCAGACTGTTTATTTGCCAAAATGGGAACACGGCGAGAGACAATTTAGCTAAAGTTAAACAAAGCTCTTTTGTTGTAATCACAGTGCACTGTATAGTAGGCCATAAATGTTCATCAAATTATCATTATTTTGCTTTTATAATTGTTATTGCACAAACAGACATTTGGAAAGGTGCACAGCACATCAGGTATACGCTCTCTGATAGTGTTTGTGAATCACATTTCAAAACAATAGAATCACATGCTAGAATCACATACTAGTCTCCAACCAAAGCCAGTGGGACCTGTTCTCCCTGATTGAATTACCTCAGCATTCTCAACTCATTTCAACCCTGACGCTACCTACTTTCTCTATACGTTACTGTCTGGGGGCATTTAACCCTTAAGTCCCGGGCTTAAGTTTCTAATTGTTGGGGGTAAAGAACCATTTCGAGTTACAGTGAGAGGCTCTGCAAAGTATCCTGGTGAGAGGAGGCGCACGGATGAGCAATTCCAATTTCACACCAGAAACCCTGCCCTCGTTTCCTCTGTCTACTCTCCTCCCGTCTCTCCAGTGAAGGGTGGAAAAGAGGTGAAAGGACAGTCGGGGAATGATTGGAAGAAAGAGGCTTGACATCCCTTGTAAATACATTCACAAAATGGCCCAAAAAAAGTACTGCAGCACAGAAAGCAGTAAAAAGCAAGAGAAAGCAGTGAGTAAGTTGACATTTGTAATAAAACGTATGATGTACGACTGTTTATCCTACCTTATACCCTCCCATGCGGTCCTCTTGGCGGAAAGGCCTGCTGTTTTTAAGCCAGCGCAGCTTGGGCCGGGGGTTGCCTCCTGCAGCACAGCGGAACTTGACTGTGTTGGCAGCTGGCACTGCATGCAGCTTCTTCTCCATCTTTGCTGACGAGGTCCAATACGGGGCGCCTACAACCAGAGAACAGTTGGTGTTCAGTCAGGGTAAGATTTCCTAATCATGTCCTCAGTATTAACAGTTTGGCTTCAGGGACTTGGACTGGCTAAGGTAGATATACATGGAAGCGTGACTGCAGAGGAGCCAAACCTGAACCATTCCTAACACTCCTAGAGAACCCCCCCCTCCCCTTTGGCAACACTGCCTGACCCGCCGTCTGCATAACACAACCCAGAGCTCCACACTCACACAGTTAAATAAAAACACACACTTTCCCTGTAGGCTCGGCGGGGTGTTTCAGAGGGGGAAAAAACATCAGCTCTGAGGGGAGAATGTGCCTGGGCGTTGCCAAGAGGGTAACTAGACCATCACATTCAATTTCATCTCATTCCACTTAGCAGCTTTTTTTCTCCCTCCACTTCCTCCAATTACCATAGCTCCCCTGTTTATCTGCCTGTCACTTGGCTAGATATGGACAGCAGGGCCAGGGATGCTTATCACCCTTGGAAAATCATTATGTGCCGTCTTGGGAGAAAATGAATGTCACGTTTAACGAAGGGTTTCTGGAGTTCTCAATGCACGCTCTTTTCCAGATTTTATCAGCACCAAGCTGTTACCATTTCTCCTACTGAAATCTGTCACCTTCCCTATGTTTTGTCCATTCCCCTGGATCCCTCTTTTCTCCCAATTTCTGTGCCTCAGTCAGCTGGATTTTCCTCAGAGCTCCCCCACCCGCCCTTTCTCTCTGCACCTGGGAGCGTGATTGCCTAAGCAGATGGGACTCGGAGGGAAAGAGAAACTCAAAGTCAAACAACAACCCAAACGGTCTTCCACACCATCACTTCCTCTCCAAATAGCAGAAGTACGAGCAACAGAGGGAATACCCACAGATAAAACCACTACTGACTTTAGTATGACCCTCAAACATACGTTCGAATCCCAGGAGGTGCTAAGCCTGCCCAATCTGCGTACTATCAGACACCTCCCAACGTTTTCTCTGGCATGCACAGCCGGACAAGTCACACATACTTGGATAGTAAAGTCAGTAAACAGTGCTCTTCCTTCCTGAATGGATGCATACGGTAAGTACTCAAACTATAATTAGTCATTCCCCTTCTTTTTCTTCCTTCTCACTCTCACTATCAGAGCTTCCCTTCCTGCATCTTCACCTCTCAGTCCAGTCCATTTCTCTCCATCCACTCTCCCTGTCATCACTCCGTCCGTTCAGACAGAGACAGATTAGGTAGAGAATGGCCCATTGCGAGGTTGTCTCTCCGAAACGACCCCTGACCCCAAACTGGCAGCCCGGGTCAGAGGATGAGGTTGGGACATGAAAGGTGAGTGGTGCTGTTTCCCATGCTCTCCGTCCGGAGGGGCAGCACTTCAAACAAGACGACCCTCGGACCTCTCTCCAGATGAGGCCAAACTCTCACTGGCCCAACTGCTGTGGACTCCAGGAACCCCCGCCTCCCCCAAAGCCCCGTGCATCCGGATCCCCACTCACGGCTGTTTATCCTAAGCTGGCCTGGGGTGAGCTGAGGTTATCTAACTCCTGTGCTATGACTCAAAAATTTTTTCGTCTCTAATTTCCTCTGGAGAGCTGAATCCATCAGTGACCCAAAGTAGTATTTGTAGCATTTCGACTTGAAATGATTTCTCAATTTCTCTTCACCGTGCATCAGTGCAAGCTGAAAAAGTCAACTTTGCACACTTGATTATAAGGGCTACCGTTGGGGAAACAATGTGGGATTTCACGGAACTGCACTGCAACACCCTTGTTTTCAGCTTTGCGATGCTGCATTTTTTACCTAAACCACATTTTAAACGATTTATTTAATTTTGCTGATTCCTGATTGGTTTACAGAAATATACAGTGACGTCAATGGGAGTCCCACCCATTGCAAACAAGTCAGCTGAGGTCAGACAAAATAAGAATACTGAAATCACTGTTGTGAAAAAGCCAAAATTGGTCAAACTGTAGATTTGTGTACAACTCCATTCCCTATTTAAAGAAGCTGAGTGGGTAAATGGGTTATGACTTTTTATTTACTTATTTTATTTCTATTAAATGATGACTTCATTCTCATACTATATTTTTGTCATAAGCATACAACTTTATTCTCATAATATTTCCAAATATGACTTTATTTTATAAATCCCTAATCGTGACCATACTCTTGCATGCTTGAGGTCACAAATAGTTTGTTTTTTAAATGGATGTATTTTTTCACTTCAGTACCCATAATAGTATAAAGCGGGACATCAGTAATGATCTCACATTTTTCCATTACCAGTAAAAAAACTGTTCTGTGCATGAGTGCTTTATGTCTTCACTTTTCGTCATAACTTTAATTATGTGAGATAGATCTATTCTTCCATTAAAAATCCGGACGTGCAGCTTTAACTCAAGTGGAGGCACAGTGACAATGAGTGATATTGATGTAAACAATAATGAATAAATGCGTCAACAGGAGAGCGTCAGGACATGCATGCAGAACGCAAAGTTCCACGTGGCTCCTTAACTTCATTATGACATCAGTGCTACCCTTCTCCACCCCTCCACCTTCACCCTTCCCCTAAACACAGCTTCCCTCACAGGTCCCTGTAGAGGCTGTTCCATGTCTCCTCCAATAACACCACCCACTGCTGATGATGGACAAACACTCTGGACTCTCTCCTCCCAATTATCATCTTTTTTCACCGGCTGATGTTTCTTCTTTTCTACAAAGTCAAATCAAAATGCTCTGTTTTGCGGTGGCTTGATGCCCAACCCATTCTGAGTGCTCCAGAAGAAAAAAAAAGAAGAAGCCACGAATAAAAAGCTACACCCCACACTCTCCGCTCTCATTCCCTCCCACGCCTACATGCACCCTCCTCCCTTGCTCCAGTCCTCGGCCTGAGGCCAAGGCTCCACGCCATGCTCAGAGAAATGCTGGTACTGATCCAACCCCCCCCCCCCCCCCCCCCCCCCCCCCCCCCCTCTTCTTCCCCCTTTCTTTTAATAATAATCTCGGTTTTGAATTTTCAGAAACACACACGGCGAGAAAATGCGACTGTACTGCCAGAACAGCTTTCCCTTTGTTTTCAAACAGCTTATTACCACCAGAATGGCTGGATCTTTTCCCTCTCCCCCATTTTTTTCCTCTTGCTGAGTTCCTTTCTCTCCCCCATATTTAATGGATTTCAGGCAATTACAGTCAGTCCAAAAGTGGAGGAGGAGGACTCACGGCGAGACGCAATGCGTGTGGAGAATTTTAACAAGATGTGGAAGCCCTCATCCTCACTTCCATGAGTGTATGTGCACGTGAACACATGCACCCACGTATGTGGCTACATAAACACATTACTGCTACAGATACTCGCAAACGCATAGGCAAGCTTGGGTAAAAACTTTCTCTTTCCCACACACACACGCAGGCCCATCAGGTGGGTAACTTGGTCCAGATGGGCGTCTTTCATAATGGATGAGCCCAGCTGACTGGCTGGCTGGCTCCATGAGGCCTGGCTACCTGAGGGACACTAGGAATTCCAGGAATCTCTGTATTCCCTGGAGACACACACACACACACACACACTATACACTACACACAAAATCTCACAGTATAGGCCTAGACAGGAATGCTAAGGTGTAGAATAGCAGCGATATGTGTGCTGGACAGAGCTGACATTAGTTTTTTGCTATCGCGAACAACCGTCTCCTTCTGTTCGCAAAAGAATAGAGACCATCCACTTTCTTGCCTGCCTCAATCATAATCGTCTTAAACTGTGCTAATAAACACTGACAGAGGTAAGTAGATTATTTCACTTAGGGATTAAGTCTTTGTAAGTGTTTGGCTATCATAATCAGCATTCTTCAGACTTAAGTTTTGACATGCTGTTAAGGCTGCTCATTATTTTTGTAAAGGACATTGCTTCATACAAAGGAGGTTTTATATTTTATATGGGGAGATTTGACACGCTACTTTTAAAGCTGTTGATTACAGTGAATTCTTGTGAAAAAGTGTTCGCGCTGCACAAAGCATCACTGCTTCAACAATACAATCACAACTTGCTGACCACATCAAGTGAAGGCACACGGGCAAGTTAGCATTGTACAGGTATACATTTTTTTCACTTTTATTTCCCAGTTTTCTTTATATTTTATGAGGGTTGAGTTTATGATAGAAATAATATTTCTACCATGAACTGACAGTGAACGTGATCTGAAAAACTGCAGATCTTCGCACCCACAGGCATCTACAGTCCATGTATTGTGCCTTGATCAAGGGCGCCTAATGTAATGGGAGTTGGTGAGGAAGTGTAGCGCATCATTAACTCTTTCGTTCCTCCCATACTCACTTATCTGCTCTCCGTCCGCCCCAGTGTCCTCCGATCGCTCTGTATCGTCCTCATCATCCCCCGACGAGATGGCATCTGCACAGAGTAACCACGGTTACTGCCACTGCTTTTCGCAAAACCCGCATGCACCCACATACACTGTTGCATGCAGAAATGTTCATGCAGTCACTTTCTCGCAAGTGTTTTGCAAATTTGCACACACAAATTTGTAAAGGAAATGTTGGAGTGAGGTCGTTTTCTGATGGCTCTAGTTGTGTGCTACTGTAGTTGTACACACACATACACACTCACACGATGCCAGAGTCACTGGGTAAGAACTACATTCAGGTTGTTCATCCCTGACCATATCTGCTCCATGGCCACTTCCTGGATTCAAACTCTAAATCTCCAGACTCCCTATCCCGTCCTAACCTGCCTCATCCCTGACTCACCTGTGACATTCACTATGAAGCAGACCGTGTCTTTGCCCACGCTGGTGCAGGTGTACAGGCCTGAATCCTTGGGCGTGGCATCACGAATCTGCAGCACCTCCTGCTCTATCAGCGTGCGGTTGTTGGTGCCCAGAGAGCTGCCATCTTTGGTCCAGATGATGGTCCCCGTCGCCGGCAGAGGGCAGCTCAGCTTCAGCACCTCCCCCGGGTGCACTGAGCACACCGTGGGCTTAGAAATTTGGTATTTGTTCGATGCGTCTGCAGAGCGAATGGGGGGGGAGGGTAGGGGGGGAGGCAAAGAAGGAAGAAGGTGCACAAGAAGTAGGAAGAAGAGGTGGGAGAGGAAGAAACAAGCCATAGTTTAGGAAACAAAAACACCACATAACCCCCAATGGATGCACTTAATTCAACTTACGCAGGAGGGGCAATACAGAAAAAGAGGAGGCCCATTTTTTAAACCGTCACACCAACATGTCGTTGCCACAAACTCCCAGTCAGTCATTTGAAATGGAGCCCTTAGAAAATACCACTATTCTGTTATCAAGTGTGTAATGTGATTGGTGTTTACAGATTCAGAGCATGCAGTTACAGCCAGAGCAGCATGTGTAAAGAAAAAAAAAAAAAACAAGCAGGTAAGAATTGGACATCACTGTGTTGAGAGACACCCCCCTTCCTCCAACCACCCAACCCTTATTAGCATAGATGCCAAGCAGCCAGTGTGTGTGGGGTGAGCAGGAGCAGCACGGACAGATCTCTGCAGCCTAAAACAAAGTAATAAAACTCCAGCACGCCTGCCCATCAGAGAGGAAAGCAGCCAGAAAGGTCTGGGATGGAAGCGGTTGTCAGGCAGGAGAAGGGTGAAGAGGGAGATGGGAGGGGGACGCTCTCTTTTTTTGGCTTTCTCCCGTTTTGACTGTAAGCCTAAGCTTCAAAAACCTTGACCTGGCTGTAGCCTGACTCTTCTGTTTTCCATCTCTCAATTCTTGGTTGTCTTTCATAACACAGCCATGGAGGATCTACAACCCCTGCACAGGATCTGCCGGCCAAGGCAGAGAGCAAAAAACTCCACATGACTCCAAAGTGCATAAAACCTTCACTTCTGGGAGAAAATCCAAGTCCGCCTGTGAGTGCATGTGTGTACACCATGTCCTCTGACTTGTACAACTGCTCGGAGAAAACAAGGTGACTGTCCAATATACTGTATGAAAGGGAATTCAGTCTGTAGCTGAGACTGCACTTCTACATCATCCATGCAAACTCTAGACTGTAACTGAATGTTGAGCAAAAGGGGGAAAACCTGCCTGAAATACAAGCTGGCTCCTGCCATATATACCAAAGCCAATTCCAGTCACCCTGAGGCTCTTGCAGACGTTAACACACACACACACTAACACACACATTCATGCACAAATGTGTACATTCACTCAGCTCAAACGCAGATAGATCTTGACACTCTTTGCAGCAATCCACAGTGAGAAAACACTGGAAAGTTCTTTTTTTTTATTGCAGTACAAAAATGTCCAAAACTGTGTGTGTGTGTTTTTTTTTTTCTTCAGAGAGAACTGAAGGAAAGGGGCAAACAAGTGAGGTATTAAAAAGATTTGAGGAGGGGGGAGGCACAATGGAAAAGCATACGAAAAAGCCAGCGATGACGGTATATGTAGTGTTTGACTGAAGGCTAATAGTTGTAATTATAGAGGCAGTGGCACTCCCAATCCTTCCTGTACCTCGATACACCTTTTCAACAACATTCCACCCCCATAATGAGCCCGGCCGGTGTGTTAAACGTAAAGTGTACACACACACACACTCACCTCACCTCAGCAGGAAGGGAAAGTCATTCCGCCACAATCCAGCGGTCGAGGCATGTGTGCAAGCCTCTAAACGTTCCCCTTGGGCAAGTAGACACACACACAGGTACAGTTCATGTATTGTCTTTTTTCTCTCTTTCTCTTTGCTTCGATCCGGAAATAATTAACCCCTCCTTCACCACCCCCAGGACTGAGTGTGTGGTCTGATAAGAGGTGGAGCTCCTGTGCTGATTGATGGAAGCTGTCTCCGCTATTTTTTATGGCATGGTTTTCCACACCGGAGGCCACTGCCTTTGCTTTGACATTATTACTGGCTTCAGCTTTTTTCGTTTAATGTTTAATTTAGGATTTTGGTGATTTAGAGATGTCGTAACTACCGGGACACAAAGCAGCTCAGGTAACTACTGGGAAGCTAGCATGCATGGACAGCTTCAAGACGGTGGGCCCCTCAATGAGGATGACGTAGCAATGCAACACCTGGAACACTCACACACACATACAGTCTGCACTGAGGTGCTTCATAGAAAGATGATCCTCACACAGACACATGGATGTGTGTGAGTGTGTGTGTTACACTACAAGCAGAAGTCAGAGAAGGAGGGGAAATAGAGGAAAGGAAAGCAATCTCTCCAAATGGTGCATCTGATTAAAGAAAGCACACACGTGTTAGTTCTGCCTTCATCATTTCCTTATCTCCGCAGTGTCCATCTGTCCCCCTCCATCAACTCCTCCTTCTCCTGTTGCTGCTCCTTCATTTCCCCTCTTTTAAACATCTCTTCAGCTTTGCCCTCACCTTCCCCCATCCCACACATCTCCACCCCTGCTCCCACCCCTCTGACCCCACTGACCTAACCCTGACCTTTCCCAAACCTGTTGACACCTCCAGCATGCCTGATTGTTCATGGGAACCTGTGTCACATAAACGCGCACATGCAGACGAAGAAAGCTTGTACACACAGAGAAAATAATAATAATAAAAAAAAAAGAGGTGCAACTTAATAAATGCTTGTATCAGACACCAGGAGATACAGGCCCAGACACACACGCACACACACACGCACACACACACACACACATACCTTGATCTCATAGAGTTTACAAGAATCCAGGGATGCATGTTGAGCTGAAGATTTGAAACACTTCACTGCAGATTTTTCATCTCTGCAAAGTTTCATCCCCTCTGCACCACAGGAGGGGGCGGGAGCCTCTCTATCTCACACTAACACACACACACACACACAGACTCACACTTTTGCTCAATTTCTACCAAACAGCTTTCTCCTCTTCCCTCCCTCCATCATCGCTATCATTTTGCCTCTCTTCACCTGAAGCACATCTCCATTTCAAAACCCATCTCTTTCTCTCTGACAGCTATTACAAGTGCCTATCAGGTGTGATAGATTCGGGCTGTCCACTCTTCGATATCTCTTCGTCCTCATTCTTGGCTGGCAATAATTACTCTAGTGCAGTTCTCACCAGTGCCCACCCATCTGCCTTTCTGTCTGTTTGTCAAGCCAGTGAGAGCCAAACAGCGATGTTGGTGGAGGCGGAGTTTACAATATTTTACATGAACGATCTTATGAATTTACTTCTGCAGAGAGGCGCACTGAACTGCAAAGTCTGTTCTCCCATCTCCACCCTGTTGAGTCCTGCACAACGGGATAGGTGGACTAAACGTAATGACTGCCATCTCGGAAGCACACACACAGCATGCACGCAGACCAACACACACACACACACTGCCAAATCACATTATCTCTGTTGCCCTTCTTATCCCTCCTTTTTTCCTCTCCTCTTTCCTCTGTATCCTCCTCACACAGTCAAATCCCAGGACTTTTCTCCCCTTTTTTGTCTCTCCCTTTTTTCTGATGTCTGTGTCCTTTCACATTCAAATCCCTTTTTTTTTTTATTATGACAAAGGAGCAGCTCCATGAACTGGCTCCTGCAGGCGTCCATGGCAACAGCCCCTCCGGTTCGTCCACCCTTTCACCCCTCATCAAGGCATTGCCTGAACCCCACCTGACCCCTTTAACCTACCGGCTACCCCTTATCTTCAAAATCTTCTTTAGATCGAAGCACTGGTGGCCTCAGAGCAGATCCTCCCTCTAGAGATTAATCTTGTCAACATTAAATCAGCTGAATGTAAAAACTAAGGCTGAAACTAACTTTATTGTAAACGAATCTGCCTAATCTGAAAAAAAAAACCAGTGGAAAAAATGCCTATCACAACTTCCCATGAGGACATCTTCAGACGTTTTGTTTTGTTCAATAAACAGTCCAAAACCCAAAGACATTCGGTTTACAACAATATAAAACAGAGTAAAGCAACAAATACTTGCAGCTGAAACCAACAGGACAAATGTTAGTGTTTTGTTTTTTTGACTCTTTCTTACTTGGAAAAATGACTCAAATGATTCAAGTTGTTGATTTTTTCTGCTGATAGATTAATCAATTGATTGAATTGAGGCTCTAATATGCACATCACATTATACAGCAAGTGGCCCCCATAAAAGTGAGTGCTTTGAACAAAGACACATAAAAGGATGACATAAGGCTTATGCAAGAATCAAATCTGTGATTAATCAGATCTGTCATCTTAAGCACTACAACTACTCCTGTATGGATTTCATAATTTAGTTTACTTTTATTAGAAATGTGCTTCATGCATTATTTTTGTATCAGTGTCTAGTCCCTTGATCAATATATTTCTTGTCTTATTCAGTAGTTTTATCCAGTGTTTCTCCTCCTTTTTCTGCCGTCATCCCGCACGCTATCTTTGCTGGCTCAGATTCCTCTCTGCCATACAGCAGTCAGTCCACTGAGACCTGAGGCACAAGCTGGCACAGGTAGCAGCTCTTCCCAGCCTCTTATCAGGCAGGTGTGAGATTGAGCGGTGGAGTGACAAGGTATTTTCTGGCACATCGGCCAAAGCAAATAACAGTACACATACACCCACACACACACACACACACACACACACACACACACACACACACACACACACACACTCTCTCAACAACCACCACCACACTCAAACCTTCAAGATTAACACCGGCCAACGGCAGGCTAATAAAAGTCATTGTGTAAAGGCTGTATATTCAGCCCAACTGCCCCCCGGTCGCACCACCAGCCAACACACTGTGTTTGTTTAGAGTTCAGTTCCATTGCCATCGCCACAGTCGCACACACACTCCATGTCATTAACCAGCCAGCTGACACTTTTATACTTTTACAACCATTCTCCTACTGTGTGGACAGCACTGTATTGCAGATAGGTAATAAGCCTGCAACACCTTGACATTCCCAGCTTCACACCCAGAAACACTGACATACAACTACCAACCGTGGCCACTATGATTGTTAACGAAATAATAAAGGCTTCTCTGTTTAACATTTGTATCTTGTAAAATAAAGTGCAGCATATAGGTGGGAACTTAATTTAAGAGTAGAAACCATGCAGTAAATAAATATATAAATATGCCAAGAGGGCAATTATGTTCATACTGAGCCTAGAAACTCTTCAAGTAATAAAACTATTCTTTTGTTGACAAGCACCCATCCTTTTCTTTTGTCTGTCTGAGCATGAAAGCCTCATCCTTGACAGATAATGTAGCCTTTATTTATTTAACCACTCATATTTTTTGAAGTGTTTGCCTTCATGCTGATCAGAGCTTTTTTTTTTTGAAGAACAGAGTTTGGCAGGGAATACATGAAAGTACAGCCAAACCATGAACTGACTTTTGTCTGCTGCACATTCAGTCTGCGTTCCAATGTGCCTGGTGCCACACTTATTCCACATTATATGCAAAGAGGGGCTTGAGCAGACCACAGAGCAGAGAATACCAATGTTAAAGACACACACACACATACACACACACACACACACCTTCTATGTTTGGTACCATTGTTATTCAGCTCAGTCGGAGTATTTTAATCACTGTGCAAACAGAGAGTGGCTGGACAAGGTAAACACTCCCATAGATACTGAAGTGGCTACAGGAACAACAATAGGTCTGTTGTGGACACCTTAACCAGCGTGCTTGTTCTACTTCTACTGTTACAGCAGCAACAGGTAAACAAACTAGCAGGGCCACCAGGGGTGCAGGCGTGGGCTCTATAGAGACTACATTGATATGCAATCTGATGAATCTACAGCAATTAGTGCTCCCACACACACAGGCAGCAGTGTGACAGAGGCTGCGGGGCAACGTTTGGTGGGGTAAGGTCCTAGACATCTCTGTAGGGGGGTGTTATTAGGACAAAGGAGGCAGAGCCACCCAGTCTGTCTAATATCGATGCCCTACAGGTGACACCAGTGCAGCCCGCCAGGAGCAGCGAACAGAAGGAGACCACAACAAACTGGAGCTGCGGACACACTGATTCAATCACGCACAGCTGCTGCGTACAAATCTATGTTTGCCATGTGCAGCAAGGAAACTGATTCAGGATCAGATAAGCGGGCCAGCTTCTCTGTGCCCCGTTGATCCTTCATCATGTGACCCCCCAGGTCTAGCCACTTAATCTCTAGTCACATGACTTCACCACTGCCCAGCGCTCTGTAATCACTTCATCTAAAGGAGAAGTCAAATATGCACAAATCCTCTTAGACCTTTCCTGGAGGATTGTGTAACTCTGGAAAACTCTCCCTCCCTCTGTCCTCTCTGTGGCCATGTAGCGTAGCGTCCGGGGGCCATGTGGGGCTCTGAACCCAGCGGCTTGGAGCCAAACCGTCTGCGACAGAACAACAAAAACACCAACAGGAGAGGAGAGCTCAGGCAGCCTCTCATCAAGGTAGCTAAGAACAAACGATACCTGACCTCTAGGGCAAAGAGCAAGACATGGTGCAGACTGCGTGTGTGTGTGTGTGTGTGTGTGTGCATGGGGAATTGGCTTAAAAAAAAAGTGATTCTCTGTTGTTGGCCTAACTTACAATTATCATGCTGATTAAAGCCCGGGAACAAAAGACTTTGGAATGTGAGTTACCATCCATCACAACAACTCTAATTAGCTAGTCTCTGACCAGACAGGAGACAGAAAATGGAGAAGCCTCAAAAGAAAAGAAAAAAGCTGTCTGCGTTATAGAAGACTTTCACAAAAAGTTTCTCAAGGGTTTTTATTTTGCCAATAAAAATATGACTGAAATATTCTTACAACACAAACTTACACAGGCAGTTGTAACTCAAAGAAACAAAGCAAAGCCCTGAACTCTCTATCCTAATTTCTCTCGCTTCCCTCCCTCTTTGTGCTTCTTTCCAAGCAAGGGGGGCATGAGAGAAATGCCAGCATAAACACTGTCCCACCCTCCTTCACAGCTCTCCATTGTCCTCCCACACAGGGTCACAAACCTGCCTTTAACACTCATGTATACACTGAACTACCACAGACAACAGCAGGAGAAATAAAACAAAAAAAAGTGTGAATCACACGCCAACAAGAGGCTCGCCATGCTGAGTTAGTTGTTTATTTTAATAAATCTACGCCCAAAAATCTTCCTTGAAGTCCATTCGTTCTATTTTATTTAGATTTTTAGTGAAGTTTAAATGAATAGAAATAGTGGATAAAAATAAAGTTTTCTTAGCAGTAGTTTTCTACTGTAAAAGAAAGAGTAAAACTTCAAATCACTTTTTTTTTTACTGTATTATCTTCAAATTAATGAATTTGTAGAAATGTAACTATTCCTCATTTTGTTGGAGGCTTATTGTGGATTTTTTTCGGAAGAAGATAAGGACAAGAATCCCAAGAAAACTATGCAAAAGTTAACCAAAACTCTAAAGTTGTGTTTAAGGGGGAAAGCAAACTTGGCAGACCTACACCTGCTCTCTAAAAACAAACCAAACAAATGGTCCCCCCCACCTCCTCATTCCACCTCCCAGGCTCTTCTTTTCTGTCCCTTCCCGTCCCCTGCTGCTTACCTTCAGGTTCCAGAGTGGCCTCCTCCTCCTTGGTGGCAGTGAGGGGCGGCCGGGCCACGCTGACGGTCAGCAGGGACAGCAGGACGGCGGCCAGCAGCCAGGCCCATGAGGCCATCCCGTTAGTGGGGGCCAACGCTCCCCATACCCCCCTTCTCCACCTCCCCCTGGACACTGATCCCATCTGAGGGGGTCCGCCCAACCATCAACTGCTGCCGGGTCGGTCTGTCACTCAGTGGAATTCACCCAATCACCTGGGCTGAGAGGTGAATGAGGGAGAGAGAGGAGGAAGGGAAGGTGGTGGCAGAGTGATGATTGAAGAGGTAGACAGAAGTGTGAACAGAAAGGCATGAAGAAGAGAGAGAGAAAAAAAGAAAATATGTTAGTGTGGATTTATTACTCATTACTCATTTTAAGGAGCTTGTTTCTGCACTATTTTTCCTCTCACTTTATATTTGACAGAGAAATGAAGTGAGAGAAAGCAACAGGCACACTGAGGGTTTTAAAATGCTGTCAAACGAGCCATGCCACAGACATACCTAAGCTGTGAGGCACCAGCAGTCAACAACCAACCTGCATGTACATTTACTTCTCATCTATAATTATATGCATTGAAATGTGTTTTACAGAAGCCAATTAAGAGACCGTGTAGCTCTGCCTTAATCTCCACAGTCTAACCAGTTTGATGCCTCCCCGAGTCACACATGTGCACTAAAGATCAGACTGTTTGTGTGTTTCTTCAAATATAACGTCATGTCACACACGTCTGATGTGGAAAACTGTTTCATCGCCAAACATAATCTCCTGTATCGTTTTACTAAGCTGCTCCTGTTTTGTATAAATAAATAAAATCTGTTCTTAACTTATGAGTCATGATATGTTTTGATGATATCGCTGGCATATTATTGGAGACATTTCAGCGAATGTGGCACCAATTTCGCTTTGATGGGCATTGTTGATTCTCGTGCGCAACAGATGCGCCAAACCTGTTGCCCGCGCTGCTGCATCTCTGTTAATTGTATTCGTATGGGACTCTTATTGCATTTTGGTGACTTGATTATGAAAGCACTAATGCTTTAATTGAAATGCAATATTGCAATATTGGGACACACACATACGCACAGAGCAATCTGTTCAGGCAGACATCTGCAGTTTAACCGTGCTGAAGTGTCTCTGGAGGTTTGGTGAAGTCACGCTTCCCTGCGCATTTTCTGCTCCAGCTGGACGTATCGATTGGTTTTTACCCGCAAAGACACATGTAGTTTGACTTTTAGAGAGACAACCTGAAAACGTGCAAGCTGATTTTCCCTTAATTCGTCCCTCAGGGGGGGCTGCACGGAGATACGCATGGTGGAAGCTCACACGCTGTCGCCGTGCATCCATGAATTTATCTAGACGTCCCGACTTTGTTAGGCACCAGTTTGTATTTTGTACGAATAGTTCTTGCACTATTACAGTTCAGAAGTGTGAATTATTGATGAACTATAAATCAATCATTGCACCAATCGCCCGCCGGCCTCACCGCTGTCTAAGAACTTCAGCAGGACGAATAGAGAGCAGATTTACCAAGAAACCTCCACTCATTTCACATCATTTAAACTTGTGCAGTGTCTATAACACATTAAAAATAATGCTGGCTTCTGCAGCTATCAAATGCGACAACACCACAGAGCAGACTCAACAGGGTAAAAAGAAAACGGATAGAGATGTTTAAAAAACTAAACTAAACTAAACAGAAAAAGGCTTAAATAGATGATATGATGAAATAAAAACTTTCTTCTTTTAGCATGTCGCTGACAACATGACATTTGGACACATTAGGGACTTTACACGATCGCAGCCTTCATTTAAACCGGCCTTTGAATGAAATTTCTTGGCACTGATTGAATTCCTATTGAAATTCAAATCAGTTGGCTTTTCCACAATGGGGGCTCATTTGGAGTTGCTCAGTGATTTAGGGCTCCGGCACCAAGCAGTGAAAAAACAACTGCGGTCACGGGATAATTGGCACCATAAATGCAATGTAGAAAATTAAGCAAAGTAATAAATAACCAGGACACTTGTTAATGGGCCCTAAAGTGATGACGCAAGGTGCTGTATAGTTCCTCACCTTCTAGTATAAACAAGGAGAGACTGGACTGAATTAACTCCAATGAAGGATAGCAGAAAATAATATAAAGTAACGGACATTGCATTAAATATTTGTTGGGTGTACGTTTAAGAAAATCTCAAAACTTTGTGGATAACTTCGTATATTTCACAGACTTCTGAAAGTCACAAAAATGAATTCTTGCCTATTAAATTGAACTGCAAGTAATAAAATAGTTCTTATTTCGTCTTTAAGCCACGAGAAAAAAAAAGAGTAGTACACGTCAAAAAAAGTGCAAAGCATTTCCACAATTACGCAGCCAGTTTGTCATGACAGCCGGAACCCTGATAGATATGATTCTGAAGAAGCTTCGGACGTAAACAGAAAATACTTACCAGGGAGGAAAAATATCGTGGAGATCTCTGTTTTGGCATGCACAGATAAGGGAGGAGAGTGCATGAGCTGAATCCAGAGGGAGGAATGTCTCCAACTCCACAATGCACCAAAAAAATCTGCGAGGCGCTAACCCTTTTTTTCAGTTTACTATTCCACAATCAGCCGGCATCAACTCAGATCAGAGGATATATTCCGAATCAACTGGCAGCGTAGTCCAATGCCATGCAAAGAAATCCGAGTTTACACGCGTTATCCTTCAAAAACAGCTCGGAAAACCATACCGCTGTCCCCCCGAAACTTTCCTCCCCGTCACCAAGTTTCTTCTAGGGCGCAAAACATGCCCAGTGTTCCCGAGCAGCGCACTTGTCAACTAAATACAAAGTTTGCAGCTACTAAGGAGGTGAAACGGGGTTTAAAATGTACAAGAGGATAGCTGTCCAATGCAAAATGTCATAAAATCCATCAGTGTGCGTTCCCCTGGTGAAAAGAGCGTCTTTCGCGTCTCTTTCTCTTCTTCCGTCCTCGCACTGTTTCTCAGACGCTTTGTCAGGTTTACTAGGTTTTTTCTCCTCCTTACGTCTCCACACACTGCCCTCCTCCTTCACTCCAGTGGGTGTCATTCCCCCCCAAGCACCCCCAGTGTAATTCGAGCCGCTTCCTGGCCGCAGTGCCTTTGGGCCCTGCCTTCCTCCGCCCATCAAATTGCAGCGCTGCCTGCCTGCCTGCCCTGCGCTCAACTTGCTCAGTCCAATGCGAGGGCCCCTGCTCCGCGCCGGAGCTGTCAGACCGCAGTAACAACGCCCCTCAGTGGCCAAGTCATGACATGTGCGGTTTTGAGACGCACACACACACACGCACATGCACGCTCACGACCGCACAGAGCTCTGTGTTTCAGTACATTTAGATGCTGCAGTGGTGGAAGAAGTATTCAAATCATTTTTGGAAAGTAAGACTAGAAACACCACAATGGAAAATATCATCTGTTTTCAAGAAAATGCCTGCATTTAGTACTGAAATACAACCAGCACACATATTTTGGACATGTACAGCATGATCAGCTTGTAAAACGTGACACATTATTGATCAGCCTTCCCAGTGAAGTAGTTAGTAGGCATTATTGGTGATAGAACAAAATAAAAATATACATATAAATTAAAAGTAGTGTAGTACTAGTAATATTTCACTCTGAAATGTGGTGGACCTGAAGCGTGACAGCAGGAAATGAAAACACTAAAGTGGTGTACAAGTAGTCCTGCCTCATAATTGTTCTTAGTACAGTATTTAAGTAATTACTTTCCACCACTGAGATGTCGCATGACAGGTTGTGACGTCAGGAGAGAGCCAGCTCACGTAGCACCTTTAGCTGTGTGTGTCAAGTGAGTGAGTCAAGTGACTGTCTTTCTTAATGCAATACATGCAAGGAAGTGGCTAAAAATGCAACAACGTGGTGTCATATTATATGATAAATATGTCACATCTGTAATAAAACATAATGAACTTTCCACCTGTGACCGGAGCTATTGTCATGGATTGGGGGTACAATGAAAATAAAACACCAAAACAACCGCCTGTATTTAATGTGGAATAATGCCTTTCTAAAAAAAAGAAGAAGAAGAAGAAGAAGAAGAAGAAGAAGAAGAAGAAGAAGAGGTATTTGTATTGAGTGTTTCCATTTGATGCTTCTTTACTTCTACAGGTTACAGGCCGGTGCAGGTAAATTTGACATACAACATAATGTGATCACCTTATATGACATGCTGAAATATGTTAAAGTATCGAATGCAGATAGTTAAAATGAACTCCACCTTGACTAGTTACACTCTTTAAATGCTCCATGTTAATGCAGTAATAATAATCCAATAATGTAACAACACTATAGCTCTATAATATAACACTGAAAGTGGTCCCTCTATCTGCATAATGAATACTTTTAATTTTTAATTTTTATACTGCTGAATGTAGAACTTTTGCTTGTAATGGAGAATTTTCACAACAGTGTATTAATGCTGTAACTTAAGGATGGATCTGAACGCTTCTTCCACCACTGCTGCCATAAAGAGCTCAACAGTAGATATTTATTATATCAAATTGCAAACCTTACAGTGTAAGCATCCAGTATTACAAAGGGCCAAGAAGAAAAGAACTAAGGAGTGGGAGTGAAGGATTTATTCTATGATATGGTGAGAATCAGGACAAACTGAAGTTCATAACTTTTCTACAAATGAACAGATCTGTCCTTCGCTACCAAGAGAGAGACTGAAGGCTGGCCCCCTGCAGCTCGTCCCCCACTGCTTCAAGCTGTCTCCTGCATTGGTTCAGGCGTTCAAGTGTTCTGAAAGAGACACAGGGGAGGGTGGAAGACTCTAATCTCCACAGACTTTTTATTTTCGTCTCACTTCCACTGCTGAAGCCTGCTTTTTTTTAAACAAGGGAGGGAAAACTCTTCCATTCATTTTTGAAAAGAGCCACTAACAAGGTTTTTTTTTTTCTCTCTCTGAGGTAAAGGTTTGGCCTGTGAATGGAGAGTTCTCCGTCTGTTTTTCTCTCCTCTCCCATCTCTGCCTCCACCAGTAAAGCCATCAGATAACAGTGGAGCTGACAGGTTGGCTAGAAATAAAGAGGGAGCAAGAGGTGAGGAAGGAGTTTGACTCATTTTTCAAGAGTGGCACAAAATACCCCCCACTGTTTCTCCCTCTCTGTGTGTCTCTTTCCTCCCACTACATAAGTCTATTTACAATTGCCCAATTTATTTTCTACTGCACAGGCATCTCACATTTGAAAGAAACCTCATCAAGCAGAGTCTCATGGGCCTTTGACTGAGAACTGGATGGACTCAATGCCCTTGCGCTGTGGTATCCGTCAACCTGTCATTGTCCCTCTTCATCTCCAATCTTTTCTTCAGTCCTCTTTCTTCCTTAATCCCTCCTGAGCTAACAGCCACAGTGTTTGGAATAAGGGAACGCCGTGAGGGTTAAAGAAAGTGACAAGCTAATAGCTTGTCATCAGCATCTAAGATGAACATATTGATTCCTTGTCATTGTTGATAGAAATCATCAGGACCCTAGCTTATTGGAGAGGTTCTTCAATAACCACGCATTAATGGTGAGAAAACCTCTTATAGCTGTGACAACTGAAGCTGTGAGTGATGTTTGAGGCTGAGCCACTCACCAGTCATTAAGCATGCCTCCTGCTGCTATGCAAATTGAAGATGCTGCTGAAGCGAGCTAATCAACAACTAGCCGTTACTTCCCTTTGTCCATGGAGCAGTTAATTGGTTCGCTCCTCTTACACTCTGAAATGTGTTTTGCTTATTGTTACTCACTTAGATGTTTGACCTTTATTGTGCAGAATGATGCGCAGATGGTTTGACACGCGAAAGCTGTTTCACATTCATCTGCAGTTTCCCCTCTGCTCACCTTTAAGATGTGGACGTACAAACGAGAAACTGACACCTCCATGAGACACTGTACATTGAGAATGGATAATTCAGCAAATAACACAAAAAGTAATTAATTATTATTTATGTAAGAGTCACTTATATGTCTTAAAATATGCCTGGAGGGGAGAGTCGTCACTTTGTAGTGATATTCTTTGTGCCAGTAAGTTCTACCTGTTTAGCCGTGCTAGCATGACAGCTCTATGGGTAACAATGTCCATGTGTTGGTCAGTCAGCCAACCACTTTGAAATACCTCAACAACAATTTTAATAATTAACTAAGAAGAGTTTTCCCTTAGTACCAGTTTAGTGACTTCTGTTTGTGATCAAATATCTGCAAAACTAATGTAATTCCTATCAGCCTCAGCTGTGCTTTGTGTTTTTTGCTAATTATCTAATGTTAGCATGCTAACACATTAAGAAAGTGAAGATGGAACAGCTGCTTAGCATCAGCATGTCGGCATTGTCATTTTTAGCATGTTAGCATACAGACACCAGAAGTCTTGCCTTAATACAAGCAAGCTTAATCCTGTTTTTAATTCTGGTGTTCTGAAGGTTTTTTTTTTTTTTACTTTTCTGTTGCAGTTCATGAAGGGTCGTGTCTCACATAAGTCTATTTTAAGCAGCCGCAGTCATCACAACACGTCTTCTCAAATCCCAACAGTGCTATATTAGTGATAACACAGCCAATGGTTGTGGTGTACGCCTTTATTGGAGTCAATCAACCATTATACAATACTTTTTTACTGCGGTGACAGAGAGACAATCCACTCCCTTACAGTGAACGTCAAAATCCCTCCCTCTGTCTCGCTGAATACTATAGACAAGAGATATTTACTGAGTACAGAACAGACTTGTTCTCCTTTGGAAGATCGTTCTTTTTTCTTCCTTCAGGGTGCTGCTGTTAATCATGAATGGCAGTGATATGTTATTATAACTTCACTATGCCAAATCCTAGAGAGTCCCCTCCTTTTTCTCCCAATATATCACTGACACTGTATAATTAAAACAACAAACGTGGGTGAGTCATATCCTGTGTAAAATATGAAACAAATGCGTCGAGCTGTGTGTGGTGGGGGATGGGGGAGATTGGCAAGAGAAGTAAGAAGTAGACACACGCCTCAGGGTCTAATTTGAACCATATACTGTAGCTTCTCTGCATGTGCATGTGGCGATGTAAGAGGACCCTGACAGAAAGTGAGAGGAGAGTTTAGGTGTTCAGTTAGAGAGAGGGGTAGGAATTGGTTAGCAGCACACCAGATGTGTTTCAAAATGGCAAAGTACTCTGAGAGAAATCTCTTATCCACATCATGTGGACACTTCGATCTAGCAGGCCAGCTCTTACTGCTGAACCTTCCCACTCCGCACGACATGAGCCATCTCACACAGCAGAGTCCTTTGCTTTTAGCTCAGGAGACATCACCCCATAAGTCAGTGGGTCTTCCTCCTCACTGTCACTGATACTCCGTAATAACCTCGTCCAAACAGCCAGGTCTCCAGTGTCCCTCTCCTCCCCCTCAGCAGGTAACAGAGAGCAGGGATAGTGGGAGTGGATGGAGGGGGAGTGGAGGGTCAATCATCCAGATTCCTCACATGTTTCCACCTCAGTACTCCAGAGTGTTTGAAATAGCTGGAATGCCTGCAGATTGAGCTTGCAGTGTAGCTCAGCTGAAAGGGGAGCACAGGGAGAAGGGGAGAATGTTAATGTTTCCAGCTTGAAAATGGGAAGTTTGCACGTTTTAAATCCCTCAGACAGCAAACAGCAGAACATGAAGCAGAAACATGGTGCACGTTGCAGTGTCGCAGTAAAACTCCTGATCAAAATGTCTGCTTCCCCTCCCACCTGACTGGCACCATCACCCCTAATAAAAAGAACAGAGGATTTTTTCCAGGGAGAAACACAGAGAAATGCTGAGTGGAACTGACAACTTTACCTCTATATAAAATGAAGAATGAATAGAGCTTTTTCCAGGCATGTAAACAGTGACAAGGAAATTTCTCTCTCTCTCTCTTTTCAATGGTTCAATAGTCACACAGCACATAAGCATTATGCACACGCACACACACATACATACAAACACATTACACAGCTCATTTGGTTCAGAGAACAGGTCACTTCAGTCATTCTGGGTATGACTCATACTTTGCAAGTTAGGACTTCAGCCTGTGCTGACTCTGTTGAAGTTTATTTTTCTACTCAAGCTATCAGTCCTTTAAGAGTTAACTCCAACAGTTCAATATTCCTCTTTTGTAATCTTACGCATCCTGACTATGAGTGCGAAGACTTACGTCATTGGAAAGCCAGAGAATCATAAGTTCACAATGACTCAAGGCTCATTGTTACTACCAGTAGTAAAGAGCTTGGACAGAAAACAAGATTAGGTCAGTCCTAACATTGCTATCGAAAGTCTTGAGTAGTAAAAAATGTCAGCAAACTACCTCAGCAATATCCATTATACAGAAACATCTACCTAAAGTCTGCTAAAATAAGCCATAACCATAAGCTATTGGTCATACCAAAGTACCAACAAAATATTTGCGGTAGGTTTTATTGTATACAAGTCATTATTTCCATTCGTAAGACCAGGAAAGTGTTTTGTTTTATATATTTAAATGTTACTTAATCACTTAAAAGCAAACATTTGTGATGTGGGGAAATACACGTATTGAACTGGCAGTGAACTTAGTTTAGCATAAAGACTAAAAACGGCTAGTGTGCCTCTTTCCAAAGGTCACACATGTACTTCAAAGTTCCTGAAGTAAAATACTGCGTAAAATATGACAATTCAACATTTCACAGAGCATTGCATGAATATTTATAAAATGTTTTTAAAGTCATTAAAAAAAAGTTTAGAAACAAGCGAGATTTGCTCTTACTAGAAAAAACACATTTTTAAGATAAATTTAGTTGGCTTGTTTTAAACCATGAAAAATAAGACTTGCTCTGTGTTAGATTGGATTATATATCCAAGTGCATATAATTCACAACCTGTTTCTGCTTCTCTGTTGTTGGAGGGAGTTAGACATTAGCGCTGACTGCAGTGATCCTTGCAGTTCCTCTGTCCAGAGCAGCAGGATGTCAGGTTAAATATTACATGGTGTACAGAACTGAATAGTTCCACAGACCTAGCCAGCCGCCCTGACTGATAACTCACAGGATGTGTGCTTTGTAGGATCTATAATCTACTGCTCTTACCTGCAGCACTATCTGCGCTATAAAGAGAAGAGATGCTATCTCTGAGGATGAGCTTGTTCTCGTGGACTCTCTTTTAAAGCAGTGGGGGTGTCTGAAAGACTTTCACTGCATTTTGAAAGCAGGTGTTTTCTATTGTGAGTCTTTACACCATTTGAAGATGAGCGCCGCCTGTCATCAGGTTGGTCTTTAGAAAACATTCGTTGGCACTGACAATGATGAAGTAGGGACTAAAGAGGGCTGAAAAAGCAAACCAAAAGTATTTAGGGTCTCTAACAGAGTGCCCACCTCGGAGAGTCATGCATTCCGAGCATACACATAGCTTTCATTGTGATTATAGATTGAGGGAGGCCCAGGGAATAAATCACAAGGTCAGTGAATGGGCTGTCTGACCTTTAACCCCCAGGCCCAGAAAAGACTCTGCTCTATGTCCTAATGTCATCAGCAAGTCATTACTGCTAAGGCTCTCAACACCTCTACCATCCCACCCTAACTCACACTGCTGAGCTGCTATTGGACAAACCCCCTGGTCACAGCATCTAAATCACTCTGTATCAGCAGTTATAGACTTGACCTTGGCTTGGTGCTGTTTTCCATTCCCCGCTCCCACATTTAACTCTGTTTATTGTTTCTCTGTGTCCCCACTTACTCCTCCATCCAGTGGCAGGAGCACAAGAAATAGTAAGTTATGGGAGCAGTAAACAATATTGCTCCAACATGTTTTATTTGGTCCAGTTAGTTACATCTAGCAACTGTAGCCTTAGAAGGCTTCCCAATTATTCTGAATACATGTCCACTGGCATGACTTGTTCTACCCTGTGCTAATAAGGGAATTTGAAAGTAACTGTTTATACAGGAGATGTTTAGACATGTGTCAGTGGTCCTTCATGGCAATGCATGTTTGCCCTTGTGAGGCTGACAGAGTTTGTTAAAGCAAGACTGAGGCTTTGAGGCAAAGCATATGTTTTCTTAAGGGAAGATGAGGTGAGCTGAGGTTAACTATTTTGACCGTGAACGCCAATCTGAGGCCTAATTTGAGCTGAGCGGTCTCCTGAGAAGTCACCTCCTCACCAGGGCTCCGACCTCTGACCCCTTCAAGCTGCTCCTGCCCTACATCCAGGGAGAAAGATAGAGGAAGAGAAGGAAAGTGACAGAGATATATGTCTTATTAAACATCTCTACACCCTTCAACCTGTCCAGTAAACCTCATGCGTACATGACTAGTAAATTTCCGCTCTTTTTTCTCCGTGTGCATGTGTGCATACTGTTTTTCCCCTCTGTTTACATTGTTTCCCGCACTCAGTAACAGAGGGGTGACTATGAGTAAGCTGGCTTGATTTAAGGCTTCAGGTTGCAGCATGCCCACCTCCGGAGCACAGACTGACAGATTTACATTGTTGTCTACAACATAGTTCTGCACTTGCAAGTCCTAATCATGCTGTTGGGCAATGGCATCCCCTGGAAAACCCATCTCTCAGCATCTACCAGTTTCTATTTCTCCCGCCCTCTTGCCCACGGCAATTGCAGAAAACCCTGAGCTGTGCAAAGCAGGGCAGATTAAAAACTCCTACTAGGCCTATAAAACAACCAAGTACAGTAGTTATGGAGGCACCTGGATAGACTCCTCTGCACAACTGAATGCACCTCAATACAAAAGACCTTTGACAAATGCATTTATATGATTATACCTACACTAACCCTGGAGATACGCCAGGAAAAGTCTTTACAATTCTTTCTTCATGTAAACAGACATGTATGCCTGAACATGTGGCGGTTAATGTACACTTCACTCATTCTTGTTGAAAAACGGCACCGTACAAATAAATTAATCAGGCTGAGCGCTACACTTCCTTTCAAAGCACTTTGCAGTTTGGGTGCCCCGTTAGTGCATATTCCATCAATCATGATCAAATCACTCTGGAAAAATGGGACGAGGCCAGCATGCAGAACTGTTCCAGCAGAGCGGCGTTTTAGAAAAGAATGATGGAATTGTAAATGTGGTTTGTGTTGAAAAGTACAGTACGGGTTAGAGCAGCAAAGAAATGCCTCTCTCGAGATGAGTTGAGATGTAATGTTTTTAGTTTAGTTTAGTTAAATAACTTTTGGGTTGCCAGATAGAAAAAAAACCTAAGCTGTCTTCTTTCATCATTTTTTTTTTTCTTTTTCTTTTTTCTAGCTTTAATTAATTAGGAAGCTTTCTCCAATGGACCATTTCATTTGGCCTCTGGAAAATACTTTTTTCCTAACAAAACTTAATTTGTGACTGAAATACTCAGTTATACATTAGAGAGTACAACTGTAGTAGACTTGGTGCACTATAACTTTGGAAGAACACTTTATTTATACTTCACTAAATAATGAGACATCAGCTCTGCATTTATAAATCTAAGTAAGTCACTAAAGAGTCTCACATTCCAATATTTTAAAATAATAAAGTGTGCAGTTATGTTGTTAATAAATTAAATTGCAGATGTTTTTTTTTTTCAGAAAATCAGTGGTTAAAAGCACCTTAAGTGTGCAGGAAGAGGACATACACCAACCAAATAGATTTTTGGAACCACTCAGGACAACACAAAAGTCCTCATTATTAGTCTGCAAACCATTATCAAACTATTTATTAATCATTAATGGACTTATAAACCCTTTATATAGATAGCTTGCTGTAAATAAAGTCTTCTAAGAAAGTGCTAATTTAGTTTGGTTTACTTTAGGCACTTTAATAATAGCACACACACATATACACATACACAGTTATGCTTAAAGTCTGGATGTTGTCCCCAGAGCATCCATCTGACAATGTAAACTGTCAATATAAACAATGTGTAACAGAATGAGTGTATTCTTGTAACAAGATGATATGCCTTGGAAAAGCCACAAATAATCCATCATCCTGCGGAATCAGAGTGTTTTCTGTAATTAAACGTACAACCAAATCAGCGCAGCAGTGTGGGAAAACCTCAGCTTGTAATTACTGTAACAGTGAAAGTCAAGGAGGCACACCTTGTAAACTGATCCCTGAGAAATCCTGATGTTCACACTGAAGGCCACTCCCCTGTCTCTTCCCCCGGCTGCACAGCTAAGCTTGGGTAAAGTTGCAAGAGAAAGCTCCCCCACTCTAAACACACACAACCCATCTCAACCCCAGCCCGGGCCTCTCTCTCTCCCCTTGCCTCTGCTGCCCAGCACGAGCTGTCACTCCTTTAGTATGTCACTGTAATTCACAGTGACAACAAACAACTGGCCATGCCACACACTACCCATGATCCCTCACAGAAAACTGAAGGGGGGGTGGAGAGTTGGAAGAAGAGAAGGGGCAGACAGAGCATTTAGGAGGGGACAGAGGGAAGAGAAAGAGGGCACAGGGTAGAAAGACTAGAAGGAAGGGGCCAAAGTGGAGGAGAAGCTATTGTCATGTATATGAACACACTATCTGTCATATTTGCTCAAAAGCCATTTTAATATTTCCTTCCACATCGTGACATCCTGCTGTGCTGCTGCAACAGAGAAAACACAATTAATATGACTATACCATACTATCACTGTATGGCTCTTGTTATTCCAAAAGGCCACAATGTGGCTGACAATCAATATGGTCCTGTCAGAGGGGTTGATAGGTTGAGAAATAGTAGGGTGGTAACCTCTGACCCCAAGGCATAGAAAAAAAGACAGAGGTGGAGTGAGGGGAGGTAGTTTCTGTTTCACACCCCTTCTCAAATGCAGTGCTTAGTTTGAGGTTTTGTACAAGTGTGAGGAGCATTTTCTTTCCCTGAGAGACCTTGAGCACTTAAAAAGACAAAAAAGCCAGGGAGGCAAATGGAGGGAAATAGGAGCAAAGGGAAGAATACCAATAAGTGGAGAAATA
Organism: Protonibea diacanthus; assembly: GCA_028641955.1. Lineage (NCBI taxonomy): Eukaryota > Metazoa > Chordata > Actinopteri > Sciaenidae > Protonibea > Protonibea diacanthus. The sequence continues at coordinate 17,952,228 of CM053989.1, forward strand.
AGAATGAAATGGAAATAGGAGGGAGGAGGAAGGGCTGGGAGAAAAGAGAGAGAGAAAGAGAAGAAGGAACATGACCCAAGGTTCAGCTGAAGACAAGGCATAAATCAAAGATGGCGTGAAAACATTGCACCTTTGGGCTCTCTGTTTTGCTTTCCAGCCGAGGAGCCAAATTGTTCTCTAGCAGAGCGCGGCCGCTTCTGAGGCTTGATGTGCTAATAGTACTGATCAGTTGTTGTTTATCCTGCATTACTCAGAAGAGCCAAATCAATCACTGTGTAAACATTAACCAGAGTGCAGAGAGCTGGAGGGCGGGAAACTCTTACAGGGAAAAAGAAGGAATTCACTCACACACGGCATGACAAATAGGGCAGCTGGAGAAAGTCCTTAACCTTTCGATCAGTTTAAAAGGAAGTTCCCACAGAATATGAGGAACTGACCAAATATTTACAAGGTGTGTAACGTGTTTTTAGTCATGCAATGCATATCTGTACAGTTTCTCCAACATATTCAGTAGATATGATGGCATGAAATCACAGCAAAACATATCTGCTTGAGCTGTTTAAGAATTCTGACTGATTGATTTTTCCAAAACAAATATAATAAATAGTCAGTATTTTGTAAACATTTTAATGGAACCAAATGTGGGCTTTTTTCATTTATATTATTCTGTCTAATGTCATCAGTTAAAATTCAGTTTCAAAACACTTTTAGATAGATGGATTTTGTTTTTGAACTCATGCAGATTTTTTTCACTCGTTAGACAAGAAACAAGTTTGTAACACTGGTAATTTAAGGCTCTATGATTTGTGAAGACTAGATGTCTTATAAATTACATTTTTAATCCCCCAAAAATGAAATGACGTTTTGTAGTGCTAACTCATTCACTGGTAAACATCCTCCTCACTATGCTCTTACAACAGTTGTGTAAGTGATGGTGGCATGTGTGCCATATGTATTTGATTGGATGTCCTCTGTATTGGACCATCACAGCCCCCGGACAGTCTAGACAGGGGACTTGTTTACTCAATAGTAATAGCACAGAGATGCATGCAAGCAAATTCTCCCATCTGTAACATTTTTCCTGTGGTCAGCAGTGATTGTCAGCCGCCCACATTAACATTGAACAAAGAGGATGTTTAGCTTAGTGGTTATTGTTATTATGTGGTACATTAAATATGTACTTTCATTGAGTGTGTGTGCCAGTTTGCCACAGTGTGTAGGTTCACAGCTGACAGTGTAGATCATGCATGCATGCTGCGCAGTCAAGTTCTGCTGAAACTGAGATTGCATGGTGGGGAGATAACAAAAAGAAACAGTAAGATAAGAATAAGTATGGGAGGTGGGTGTGAGTAAAGAGGGCTGTAAAGTAGAGCAGAATGAGCCATATTATTGTTTCCAGAGGTCAGTGGATTGCTCAGTGCAAAAACACACTGATGACAGATGAGTTGATTTAATTTCTTCTGCCTCACGCTAGAAGATGGACACGGAGCGAGCAGCCACCATCTGGGTGTCAGGCTGCTTGGCTGGTGGGTGAACTGTCTGCCTATGGTGCAGGGGTCTGTCGGGGGGTGTCGGGCCATGTGTCCCCTAAGAAGGGGGCAAAGGGGTCCTGGTGGGCCTTATAGCCTGTGACCATGATGCCTGTTCCCCCCTGACCCAGAGCACCACCCCTCACCCCAAACAAGACGCACGCATCCAAACACACATATGCACAATACCAGGTCAATGGCCACTTTGTTTAATCCATTAACACTCTGATAGCTTTTTTATGAGCTTACAATGTTATGAAAAACACATGTCCAAAGGTTGCACTACAATGGAAAAGCTGGCAAGCAGATTCACTCTCAGGGTCTGGTAAAAATTAGTAATGTCAATGTCCAATTCTACTGGATAAAATTATAAATCAAATAATGAATCCAACAACATCTGTTAATCAACATCCACTTAATTTATTACACTTAATTTATGACCTTAGTTGGAGGTTTTCATCTTTTCAGTCTATGTTACAACATAATGTTCCCTACCTGCCCATGGGCGGAAGTGTTTGAAGGTGGTTGTGGTGTAGAGTTGCCACTTCATATTGCAACCAGTGAGGCTCTACTAAAGACAGACAAAACACACCACAGACATCCCATTGCAAAAACACAGTGCACATAGCTGGAATTAAGAAAATATGATGCAGAATGGGACAGTTTATTGAATTTTAGCATAAAGATTCACTTCAGATCCAAAGTCATGAAAATGATCACAGACAGTTGATGTAGTGTTGACCTGGATTTCAACGACTTACCCTGCCTTTTTGTGCTTTGACTGTATGAAATAAAAAAAAGGAACAATAAATAATTACTATTTGAAGTATTTGAAGGTGCTAAAGAAAGAAAATCTTAAAATGCAGTAATAATGCCAACAGTACGCTGCATCACCCCAAGGTATATATGAAGCCAACAACATGCCCCTAACTACAAGTGAATACATTAAGTACATACACACAGAGTTGTAATTGGGCTTTGAGAGTATAGAACGGGTGTGGGCCCATCTGTCCCTGGTATCCGGGCTCTGTGTTTGGGGGGCCATGCATAGGCAGACTGCTGCTGGTGTGGAGTCTGAATAGGACGGCGGCCGAGCTAAGAGAGCTGTGCGCACATGGCCTCCATGGCTAATCTGCTAATGTATTCCAGAGGTCAGGAGGGTTTCGCACCAAATCAATGGAGGGATTTACACAGCTTTTCCCTGGAATGTGCTCCATCCGCACTCTGCTTCGACGAAAACATCCACCTCTGCTTTGCCAGGCTGCCCAATTTTCCGCGGCATTTAACCACAAAAAAGGAAGAGCGAATTTGAAAAAAAAACAAAAAACAAACAGAGGGGTGCAATGAAGCATTCTCTTGCATGTCCCTTCTCTTTTACATGTCCACCACAGAAAGTCAGCAGTGACAGCCTCAGTTTTGCTGCTGAGATGTCTGTGTTCAACCATATACAGCCTGTTTGGTATTGAAGAGTTCACTGACACAGAGATGACTGAGCAGTGATGTAAGATAGGGCTGAGCTTTTACATATGGGGGAAAGGGTGAAAAGACAGCAGGGAGGAAAGAAATAAAGAATAAAGAATCCACAGGGAGGGCCTTCATGTAGATCCACAGCTTTTGAACTGTACCCTCTCTAATCTAGATGGACTAAAGAGAGGCCTCAGCACCTTAAAGGTAAGAGAAGAAGCAAAACATTGATATCTCAGCTTGAAACCCCAGATCAGTGGAGAAAATATGTGTATCATCAGCATCTACACCCTATCTATCTCTAAGGCATCTGAATATCTCAAAGGTCAACTAAAATAGGGTATAAAAAAGTTTTTTTTTTTTTATGGATGGTAGTTTTTAGAGAAGAGATGGTATCCATGAATGATATCTGAGTTGCAGAGTAAAATATCTGGAAGAAAAATAATTTAAACGATGGCGTTCAGTTTCAGTCAGTTATTTAAAGTCTGTAAAAGAGAGCTGTGACCCTGAAACAGATGCCTGCAGTGATCACAGGACGGGGAGAAAGAAGGAAAGAGAAAGAAAGAGAGAGAGGGGGGCAGTGAGAACAAATAGTAGGGAGGGAAAGTGTCTCTCTGCAGCCTAGCACTCACAGTTTCTGATATGAGATCATGGGAGATATTTCCATCTCCTTATCTGTAGCCTGTCTGTGTTTTTATGCGAATGTGTGTCAGTCAGGTCTCGTGTGCGTAGGAATGCATCAGGGTTATGTGGCGCTCGATCCCTCCTCTCCTCTCTGTCTCTGGCCCGGCTCAGGTCATAAATAAGCCAGCCTGGATAGAGGAGGACGCCCGAACTCAGACACACAGACGCAGACTACAGGGGCCCTGGCCTTAAATCCAGACAGCCCCGCTTGGACAAAACCAAACCCAGACACACACACACATAGAACCAGGGCGGCTCACTTTCACTGCCCTTAAACTCAGTTATAGAGGTCACAGGTCAGCTTCATATAAATGTGCTCAGCTCCATATGCCTTGAAAGAGAGATTGATGTTCAGCTCTGCGGGGACGCTTTATGTTATTCTTTCACATATCTGTCTCAGGATGAGATACGTTTTGTATAACTCCCACATGGAAGGTTGATAAAAAGACGAGTTTCATGTAAATAGTGAATCTATAGTATATAGATCTTTAGAGGAATGGCCCATAAAGGCAGATAAGATCTTTGCCCAACATTGCAGATGTTTTAATCTGACAAGTATAGGCCCCACATTTACATTAGATGTAACGTCATCATTTCTCTTAAATCACATAGCATGTATCACATACTGTACTTTTCTCAGACTCTTCAAAATGCTCTTATTCTCCCCCCCTTCTCCTGTCAGAACTCCCCCTCCACCTTGCTAACTTTTGCCTCCCTCTCCATCATAGAGCTGATGTCTCTGCGACTGCTCGCTTCACTGCTGCAATGCTACATGATCTGTTTACCAATACTGTACCAGGTGCCGGTCAGAGGGAGAGAAACTGTTTTAAGGGGATCAGCTCACACAGTTAAACTCAAGACCAGTATCTGACAGCCACACAATGGTCCTTCTCATGAAGGAACATTTGAACATGTGCGACATATATTTGAGCTATTAACATTTAAAACAGTGCTTATATGGTTAATTTTGTACTGAACATTGTATCTTGAAAAAGTACCAGGCTGAACTAAAGATGAATGCTGATGTGTTCACTTACTAATGTGCATACTTAATGGCTGAATCTTTAAACTGAACTGAACAAAATCATTTGAATCAGGAAAGTGATTCATAATTTCCACTTCAGCAACAAAATCTGCCTCTGAGCCTCAGTAATAAACAGTTATAACTTTGCTGTTTGTTCAATCTGTACAAAAACTGACGTGTAAAAGTGTCATATTGTGGTTTTACAGGGGTTATGACTATTTCTTGGCCAGGAGTAGTAAAACCGGAGTCCTGCTTGGCAACATCATGGTAATCAAGTGAGTTCAAACGTGGCTAAGAAAGCACATACTGCTCTTAAAACCACAACATGTCAATTTTAAACTTTGAATTTTGTATGGATTAAGTGTTGATTAGTGATCATTTTAGATGTAGAGGTGCTGGAAGGTAAATTTTGTTACCTTTAGATGGAACCGGACTTCCAGTGTTTGTGCTAAGCTAAGCTAAGCTAACAAAACATATTTATCGTGCAGACCCAAGAGAGATATGCACTTCATATTCAGCTGTAATGTTAGGAGAAAATACTCTACAATATTGATCTGCTCATCTAACTTTCACCAAGAAAGAAGTAAGATTTTTATTTTACATTTTTTTTTAATTTTGACATTTTAGAGGTTAAAATGAGAGACGGGTGTGTTTTATCGTCAATGAATCTGCATCCCAAGTTCACGCACAATTCCCCCTTGCTCATCTTCCTCCCTCCACATGACTCATCCCGACCCTGCCTCTTGTCCCGGGCCCCATCCTCCTCATTGACATGATCTCTCCATTCATCTGCCAGAGCGTTTCCTGTGCACGGGGTGATGGGGGGTCAGCGGTTTGATAAACTCATAAAAGGCCCCCATGTTAGCCCATGAAGGCCCCGGATGGCCTCTGTCACCCGTTCCCACAGCTTGCCTGTCTGTCAGCCCCTCTGACTGACAAGACCCGTCACCCCAGACCCGACGTTCACGCCCACTCCAGCTACATCCACCCCCCTCCAAAAACCACACGCATTTCAAATCATTCAGTCTGTCCTGCCACTCATTAATATGACCGACAAAAGCTTCAGCCCCATACACTCACTACTTGTCAGTCCACCAGTGGGGGACGCAGGGAGGACGGAGTGTGGGCATGGTGCCCAGTGACTCCACCTCGTCCAGTCATGAACAGGGACTCTTTCTGTCCTTCCCTCTGGCCTTCTAGACTCTTTGAATAGGAAGAATGCACCATGCTAAATCTGCCCACAAGGGATGGTGAGCAGTGTGAAAAGACTGACACTGATGCCACCCTCCCTCTGGCACAATGACACAGATGCCCCTGGCAGGAGGCTAGGCTGTGTCCTACAACATCACAGGATATTTAGTATTTGGTAGCAATTTGGCTACTGCGTGTAAGGCTTGAAATTGTTTTTCTACTTTTCAGTTCTCATTAGGCAACACAAGCTGGATGAAAAAGTGTTCTCATTTTCAGTAATGACTCTGGGGAGAGACCGAAGATTACACTAGGGAGCGCGTACTGTTGAACAATTTCTCCTGCAGGAGTTTTGGGGTTTTGGTGATTTGCTGAGACGTCAGTTCAGTAATTGCACTATTTACTTACTTTAAATACCCAGCTTTGTCTTTTCCTCTTCCTATTTAGATTTTGAAACAGGGGCATCTCTATCTGAAGACCACTTCTCAGCCCTTTAACTTACTATTTTCTCCATCCATATTAAACTTTGGTTAGGCCACCCTCTGGGTATCTGCAACTTTACAGCATAAGCAAGAGCTGTTATTAAAGGAACACATGGACAGTTAACTCAAAACCTACAAGTCAGCTGTAAAGGAAGCTCTCATCAAACTGTATGGAGAAAAAAAAAAAACTTTTTAGTCGCATTGAACTTGGTTGACTTAAGACTTGCATGAATCACAGCTGAGTGAAAGAATTTAAAATGAACTTGAGTTTAAAGAGAAACTTTAAGCCATCAATTATACATATAAACATCAATTTACTATTCACTGGGTGTACAACTCTGCATGTGAAAACAACGTCTTCTGTAGCTCCAGAGAAGATTTGGTCAGTCTTAGTAAATGAGCCAAGTGATGTCATCAGAGGTATCCCAGTTTGGATTTGGAGAATACAAAATTACAACAGAAAAACTGTGTTGGGGTGATAGATTTAACATGGGTGTTCCAGGAGGGCCTAATAAATCAATGCTACTGGTTTCATTATGGAAAATGAACTGTGTACCAGCTGATACTTGCATGAACCAAAGAAAAACATCACTAATTCAAATAATTCTCATGTAAAAGTTTATTTAACTTGGAATATTATATTGTATTATACAATCTTGTAATTAAAAACTATAAAATATATTTTATCATCACCAACCACGCATTGAAATGTGCTTCAAGTGTTTCCTGTAGTAGTAATAGTAGTAATAGTAATAGTAATAGCAATAGTAATAGTAATAGTAATAGTAATAGTAATAGTAGCAAAAACCTCATGGCAGTTGCAGCTTACAGTTTCAAGATGCATTTATTGTTTCGATGTACAATGCCAACAAAGTTCTGGAAATGATCTGTTTTTTTGTTTATGTTATAGTTAGGTTACCTTATTATAATTTTTCTGGTCCAGGGAAGAGTGTGTCCACTGTTTTATTTAGAACTGTGGGAGTGTTGATATTTAAATCTTACTTTGCACCCAAAGGATACAGTTACTAGAAATGTTTTCTATTTCTCCATCTGTCCAGGTTTGCATCCTGCACCATGCAGGTACTTGACCGCAACCCCATATCTCACCCCTGCACTGACGGCTGGGGGTGGGTAACCCAGCCAGCAGAGGCCTGTCCTGTCTCCAGACACACATCAGTGTAATGGAAAGTCGCCTTAGCAAGCCAGAAACTCGTCTCACCCTGTCTAAAGCCAGAAACGAAGGAGAATTAGGAGCAAACGTATTGGAGGGGAGAGGAGGCTTTCTGTCAGACGATGAGATAATCCGAAGGGGCAGCCTTAGTCACACACACACACACACACACACACACACACACACACACAGGTTAATGCAGTGGAAAAACCATGGCAAGAAAAATGTATTTTGGAAAAGACACATGGGGTGTTATCTTAAAAGGATAATGAATATGTCTCTCCCTGTGAGTGAGAGCGAGTTTCAGTGTCTAGTTTGTGATGGTAATTTCCACAGAGATGACAACCTGGTTCCAGTGTGGTGACTAGGGATAATGCAGGTCATGCATGACTGTTTCTTTCTTTGTTTCTGTGTATCTTGCTCCATCTGTCTCTCTATCCAATGACACCAATTACTATTATAGGTATTTTTTTTGTACTGAAAAGCTGTGTGTCTTGCACAAAACATCAGTTAAAACACAAAATTTGAAATTTAATTTGCGTCCTGCTACTGTTTTGTTCTTTATTTTTTTGTATGTGCAAGAGGCACAAAAGATCCATTTTACTTCATATGCTTCTCAACTTCATACAGCCCATCCATACACCCAACCCAGCCCGACACTCCTCCTCTCCCCACGTCTAGCTGCTGTATCCTGTGTGGTGAAGCTGGCACCAGGCGTTGAAAGCTTTCCTGCACAGACGTTTTTGATTCAAGCGTTGAAGTTTCTTGGTTTCTCTACATGTGTGGCGAAGACCATCTTCTTCCCTACTCTGTTTACTGAATAGTAAAACCCGGAGGCCACAGACCGACGTGGGCTCACTCTGAGGCTCCTCATACCCACAGAAAGGAACCCATTTTATGAAGAATAATACTAATAACGTGACCAGAGCCCAAAACACTTCCTTCCCCGCAGAACTGCAGATCAGGTTTTTGTTATATTATTCTTCATATTACAGTATTGGCCGCCTGAGTGCCCCATAAACACTAACCCAAAATTATCTAGTGCTTTTACAAAGTGGTGTACTTTAAAATCTTTCTCAACCCAATCTCACACCAACGGTAGCATTTATTCTAGCCCGAAAAACGCTGGAAAAAATCCCTCTATGCAGCATATTGGGGTCTTTTAGAGGCTTTTCAGTGAATCAGAACTGCCTTTAAAATACCCTCGGGGGAACAGACGGCAGAGGGAACAAACCAGAGAGAGACGACAAGGAAAGGAGACAAAGAGGAACACAAAGCAAAGAGAAGTATAAGATGTAGGATGAGAAAGTGAGTGAAAGTGACAAAGAAAGGAGAAAAAGAGGAAGGAAAGGCCTGGTTTTCTTTTCCCTAACTCTGGATTCCTGGGTAATGACTGGGCTGTAATGGTACTGAGCCTCAATTCGCCAAATGAAACAAGAGGCCCAGCCAGCCCGATGATGTTTATTTCTCTCCATTTTTCATCTTTTCCTTTTTTTTTTTTCATTTGTGACATAAAAATCATATACAGAGCGTGCATTTAATTTCTATGGCAGCCCACTGTTTTCTTCCCTTTTTCTCATCTGCTACCCCCTATTTTTTTCTTGCACATTCAGCACAGTCCTCTGGCCAAAGAAGGGATTTGTGGCTTGCTAACCAGCGGAGGGGATATTTTCTGAGAAATCCCCTCTGCCAACAACTTTCTTCATTGCGACCTCATATGCTGACCTGAGCAAACGCCTTTTGAATCACTGCTGAAAGAGACTTTGGTCCATGGTGCCTTTGTTTAGCTCTGACCTACAGTTGAACATGGACGCCTACATTGGTAGAAAAATGTCAAAGGAAAGTGAAAAATTTCCATTTGTAGCTGTATTTTGACTTGGATGAGTGCTGGTATGAAGGGATGGTCAGTGAATCCCCAATCATGCATCAGCAAAGTCAGCAATAAACCTGCAGAGAACACATTAAGCCTGCCCACTCATGCACATTCAAGAACCTCAGTAGTGTGGAACAGCTTGTGTTGTGTGAGACTGATCAGCTCCGCAAGCCACTGATGGGCCCTGATCCAGCGGCCACAGTGGCTGGATGAGAGCAGGCCAGGCTGCATGCCACGAGGGATTTCTGAGATCAGTGAATCTCTTCTTCTATCTCCGTAAGGCTCGGAGGCTCCGTTTTTTTGGAGTGAGCGTGATTTCTAGCCACGGTCCTTATTTGGTTCATTTTACGGGCGCCATGTAGCCACCGCAAAGTCAAAACCCAGACGTGAATTCCCTCTCTGCGTACACCATCCAAGCAAACCACATCAACCGAAGTATTTAATACAATTGTGGTTTATATTGATGTATTGGCTGTTACCTGAACTCACAGCACTTGACATTTCAAATAGATTTGCATAGTTTCACATCATTCTCCAGCAGGCTTCTGAGGGTACAATTAAATTTACCAAACTATTTCCTGTATATATTTTGTAGAAACTTGAAATACTGATAAAAATCTACTCATAATGGTGGGGCCCTTTGCAGTGCATTTGCATCCAAACTTTGGCCAATATGACCACGCCACCATTTGTAATAAATAATATCATAGACAGTCATCAAACTGTATATGCAGCCCATAAAAAAGGTTGCTACACCTTTTTCCCAGCTGAAATCTTTTCCAGACTCCATTTGAGAAATGCATTGTGCTCCATTACCCCATCCGTCCCCCCTTTTTCTCATCCGTCCACAGATGGCAGCTCCACCAGCAGCCGCACCCGCTCCCACTGTTGTCCCGAGCCAGGCAGTTTGAAGGCCTGTGCCCACTTTTTGCCAGAAATAAAAATATTTGTTCAGTTAAGTATTTCTGCAAATGGCTTAACGGTCTCATGGGCTGTTGGGCAACTAGAGTTCAGGTGGTCTAGTCATGAATGATGACGATTTTAGTTCTGTCATTTGATTTTATAGAGAAAGACATCAGTTTCTCCTTCCAGAGAATTACTGGATACATCCAGGATAACAGAACCTGGCTGAGGGTTCATCCTTAAAACAAAATAGTGCCCCCCTGGTATTCAGAGCCTCCCCTCTGAACCCTTAGCTCCTTGGCTCATAGCCTTTATCAGTCCTGTACGGACGTCTGACTGCACCAGTTGAGTTGAGACAAGGCGCATGAAACATTTCTGACATTTCTCAAATGTGTGGCTAATCAGGAATGGCTGCTCATGTGTGGAGGATTCTCTAACTGAGGGGGGGAGATGGAGAGAAAAAGGGGGAGGTGATGCCATACAGCTGTATAACACTTTGAGATTGGAACATACAGTTCTCCAAATGATCTGCAGGGGATTTATATGTTTTAAAGGTTTATAGGCTGTTCACGTCAATATAATTTTATGAAAATATTAGTGTGCGTGTCAACCATGCTGTGAGTACATAAATCCACATAGTCTGTGTATTATTTCCAGTGATATGGTGTAACAACACCCTTTTTAGCCACTTTGAAAATACTAAATACTAACACCATTGTGGGGACTACAAATTGAAACCTAGTCATAAAAACAACTATTACTAATGGAAAAATTGCTTATTAACATATTGTAGGCTATTAGGAATATTTTTATTGGTTAGATTTGAGGGCCAAATGCAGTTGGAGCATGAAACAAGGTGTGAGTAAAGAGGCAAAGTGAGATGCTGAGAATGGGAGCATCTCGGGCAGACAAAGGAAACTAGTGAATACTTATTGTTTTTACAGTGAATGTGATTATAGAAGTTTCATAGACATTTGCACGGGATTTCCCATAGCAAATGCATGGAAATACTTGACAGTGAGTGAGATATATAAAAGGAAAAATACACCGTGTACTATCTAATAGGACACCCACGTCAAGAAAAACACCATTAACGACATGGTGAAGAAAAACAGTGTTAAAACTAAAATGATTCAGTTTTGCTGCCATGACTTCTCTCGCTCTGCTGGAGTTGTGTAGCCTGTGTAGACCATAAATATCAGCGTTTTTATAATCTTAATTATACAGACATTTTTCTGTTCTCCTCCACGGGCCAGCTCCCCCTCAAACACAGCAGGTTGCCGTGACGATGCCAAGCTCTCCCCTCTGCAACAACAGCAGCATTCAACAGGCGAAGATTTAGAGCTCTGCAAATATTGGCTGTGCTGGCTTTCATGGGCAGAGAGTGGGAGGGATAGAAGTTCAGGAGGAGGTTGGTGTTAGTTGTGACTCTCACCTCTACCTGTTCTAAAGTTCTGGAAAATATATTTCCTACATCCAACAGAAACTAAAAGGGGACGGGAAAAAGGGAGAAGAAAGTTTCCATAGTGGAGTCAAATGGGATTGAAGCTAAAGAAGCAGCAGGGAGAGAGTGAGCTAAAGAAGATTTAGATTCCCCACAAGAGACAGCACACATATTGAGAGGTGGGTCGACTCCCACCGCCGCCCGAAAGCTTTACTCTATTCACACTGACACATTAGTATTCTAATGCCAGTGGGAATATGTATGACTGCCTCAGAGAGAAAGAGATGTACAGGCCTGTGCCAGAGAAGCAGGAGAAAAGACAAAGGAACGAGGGCAACAAGAGAGACATTAATGTGGTAAAGATCTGTAGGGAGGGAGAAGAGAGAGGCACATGCACACAGAGGAGGTTTTAAATGATGACAACATTTATCTCCCTGCAGTCATTTTCTGTGTCTCCATGCCAACTCAGCAGCATTTTAGGACCAGAGGGGCTCTCTTCTCATGCCTGCGCACGCTGGTTCACCTTCATAGTCAGACTAGAATTGATAATGATTAATTAGAGTACAGCTTTTTGTGTTTTGGGCTAATCTTTCATCTCAGGTTCAAAAAGTCCTGATACTACAATGTAAAAATTGTAGTAGTAGTATTATGTTATATTACATACAGTATATTAAATTGCATAAGGAACGCTGTACAGTTATAGCTGCTCGAGGTGGACCTAGTGCTAGATACTTTATGTACAGTTAGTTTACTCCAGTGGTCCCAACTTAAGGGTCTGGCCCCTCCAAAGAGTCGCAATATAAATCTGAGGCGTCGTAAGATGATTATTGTGGTTGGAAAGAACAAAAGTTCTGTGACACAAATTTATATTCAGCTTTTGGAAAGTTTTCTTAATCTTTGCTTTTTTGAGAACTATTGGGTTTTTCCTCTGTGGGCCTCAAACAATTACTTAAATGAAACCATCTGAGAGATTTAAAGGGGAAATGTCTCTTTGATAGAACTCATAGGCATGTGAGACGTGACAAGGGGCCCCCAACCAGACACTGCTTTTCTGTAAGGGGGTCACAATTCAGAAAGGTTGGGTGACACTTTTTTAATCTTTAACAATGCATTGAATTTGATTAGCTTGTGTTCTTTATGTCATCTCTTAATCTGAAAAGTAACAAATAAATGTAGCGGTGTACAATATTTCCCTCTGAATTCTAGGCAGTATAAAGTAAAATTAAAGAACCTCAAATTTGTACTCATGTACAATACTTGAAATATAAATTTGCTGATTTAATGTCCAGCCATAGAGTACTAATAAAGTGTGTAAACTTCAGTCACTGATCATGGCAGAGCAAGCAACCATCAGCATAAATCAAATGTATAAAAGAATTAATTTATGCTTCGGTTCTCTTTTATTTCCGTGTGAACTGTACGTCACTTGGACAGTAGCAACACCCATGCAATGATTTTAAACTACTTTGCAAATAAATCAACTGAGCTTAAATAGTTTTCTCTTGACTACATGCCTGCATCAGAATGGCTTAACATATGGACACAACAACCTGATGCTTGTGAATATTTTCACCATGTCCAACAGCGAGTTGGATCAACTTGAAGCCCCATGTCAAAATGCATTTTCTATGGTCCCTTAATAACTCAGGCTAATCACTTTAGCATTGTCTCTAGGGGCACAATGACTCCCCTCATGGCCTGTAGCCTAGCGAGGGGGCTAGGGAGCGGTCTGGTGACGGTGTGTTGAATTTGGGTGACAGGGCCCCAGTGGGAGTGGGCGCCCCCCTGTCCCTTAGATAATCCCCAGGAGAAAGGGCCTGCATTTAGGGTGCGATACGCTTAATCCGGGTGGTGGGGGGGGTCTTTTTCACAAAGGAGCCCGGCACTTCCTCTGGCCTGGGAGCTTCCGCTGGTCTGGGGGGCCTGGCGTGGGTGCCAGTACAAACATGCGCCAATAATACACGTCCGCATCACAATGGAACAAATAACAGACATATAGACGCACACACACACATACATGAGCATGGGAGAATAAAAAAAAACAAACTTGTAAATTCACACTGCCCTTATGGGGAGCCAATCCAAACAAGCAGCCCACGCAGACAAGGCCCGGCAAGACACACATAAACACACTGCATAATGTGGGCAGAGGCAGTGTTTACATTCTGCCCCCGGGTACGATGAAATAAAGCTTGTGTGTACTGTAGAAAGATTAACTCAGCGAAGGACAGAAAAAGAGTGAGATCAAACAGCTTACTGCCTACAGATAGTTTCATATTTACAAACAGGAAGACAGTGTCATGTAATAGCCCGTTCAGATGCTACACGGAGTCCCGGTTTACTCATACATACAGTAGATGTGATCAGGGGATGCTGGCGGATGACGCATATGCTTCAGCTCCATCCCCTGGCAGCATCTGTGTTCCTACCGTAAGGGAAAAAGAATACTGAAGAAAGATACAATCTACAAAACTCTTCTTTTCCTAAACACATTTTCCCCTCTTATTTACCACAAAAGCAAATAATATTCACCCAGGCAGCATGTAACATTTAGAGACATTTACGTAAACAGCTGAGGGATATTATTCCATATTTTTCTGACATGATTCCACACGCAGGTTTGGATTAGATGCGTGGAAAAAAGGAAAACGTCAGGCGCTGTGTCTCTTTTTCCTCATTTTCAGACTTGCTTTTCCTTCCCATACTATTTCACACTGACACATCCTCTTTTCTCTGTGGGTCCCTTGGCATTTTCCTCTGGCCACAATACATCTGTGGAGACGTTACTGCAGGTAGCAGCAAATGGAGAGAGAAAGGAGGTCTGTTGTGTAACAGGAGACTGATGTAAATACTTATCTACTTGAGCTTAAACTTTTAAACTGCTGCCACTGCTTACATAACAACCGACACTTCAACTATTAACAGAGCGCACACTTCAGCTAATTCTGGCACTACGACTGAAATGTCTTTCATCTCTCACATCGCAACACATTTCTTACATCATTTAACTGCTCAACTCACACGTGGACTGACTTTTCAGCTGCTTTCTCCTCTAATTCTTCAGCGGACTCTTCAACTACTTTCCGTGCTTACATGCGAGCTCACAATTCAACCGTAAATCTATTTGCATATTTCTCTGATTACACTTTCACCTGCTTTTGACTTACACTTCTGTTACGTTCACATCTTCAACCTGATCTGACATTTTAACTTGTTTAGGTGCATCATGTCACACACAGCATGTAACTTTTTAAGATATCTGAACTTGTTTAACCCGTGAGTGCAATTTTCAGTGAAAGCAAGCACATTTAAATTTCCGTCATGGGAATGTAGCCTGGTCTCATTTTGAATGTTATCTTACTACAGGGTCATACTCTCCTTTCTCGGCTTTTTGGCAGTCTCATTATTTTCCAGTGTGACAAACTCCACCCATTTGGCACCAACACATCCTAAAATAAACCATAGAGTATTTAAACCATCTCTGTGACTTAGGTCTGACATGAAGATAAAGCCTTCACTCCAGGCCCCTTTATTCTCTGAATGCTGACCTTTGGCTGAACGGTACTTCAGCGGCAGTGCGTGGTCAGTACAGACCTCATACTTAATAAGAATTATGAGCAGCGACACAATTATATATCAGAGTAATGTCCAGAGCCTGCCATGCTGTGACTTGCGGCATTATGGGCTCATTATAAAATAGCCGACCGGTCCAGGCCACTTGTTTTGACAGAAAGAGGTCCACCACAGCACTGGCACATTTCCTTATGTGTGGCGTCCACCAAGACTAACTACTCGTGACAGTGCCAGGAGTGTGTGTGTTTGTGTGTGTGTGTGTGTGTCTGTATGAGTGCACATTAAGTCTGAAGAGAAGCATGCCTAATGTGGGAGAGAAACAGTGAATCCAACATGGCCACTAGCCAGCGTCAGTGTTCCCTTCTTGGAGAATTAGCCTGTCAATCCATCCTAATTCCTGAGGACACAGGCTGCTCTTAAACCCAGGTTGAGTTTAAACTGGAGAGACTGACTCTCTCGACTGTTTTCTCAGAATCGGGTGCAGACAGGCTGGCAGAATGTGCGGCAGGTCAGGCCGCACTGGAGAGCAGAGCCACTGCACAAATACAAGTCTAGTCCGGGGTCAAGCTGACACTTAACAGTCCGTGGTTACACTTTTCGCTCAGTTAGCTGCATGATTGTGTTTCTAGGTAAGCGTCCAGAAAGAATCAACTCCAAACTTCAGAGCACCATCCTCACAACCTGATATCCTGTCTGCACATTTAGCACAAGTTTTTGTGTGCACAACCAACACTCTAAAGGAATGTCAGTTTAAGATTATTCATGCTGAGCATGCAGTTGACAAAATCCCTGTTATTTAACATCATGATGTAGCAAATCATGATCAGTGTGATTACTTTCAGTAGTAAAAAACATGATTTTTGATCACTCTTGAGACAAGAATTGAAGTTACACAGCTATACAGACCAACTTTTATTTGATTTCTAAGTGGCCTTATCACAGTGTGTGTATAATGTCAGTGTGTTCAGATTTGACTGAGGAGACAAACAGATACAAGATTTAGACATTTAGCAGATTTACATCATTTAACTTACCAGGGTTATGATTATGCTAGTTACATGAAAGGTGCAAACACAGGTTGGTAGTTTGTGTAGTTCAAGTATATCCGTCCCTGTACTGGCTGAGAGTTGGACTGCTGTTGACACTCTGTTTGGAGGCGAAAGGCCATTCACGCTTGTGTTCTGCCAGCTCATATATCTAACACCTGTTGCTGGGCCTAATTCAACAAGCCCATCTCAAGCACTTATCTCTGGGTGCATGTGTTTTAGGAGACAGAGGTTTACTACTGTATGTGTAAAAATGGACACACTTTGTGCCAACAAGAGGACTCTTGCTTCATTATTGCCCCCTGTTCCCAAAACCTCTGCCAGTGGATTTAGGTGGTGCATGATAAGCATGCAAAGGACAGTCCAAGCAGGGAATATACAACCCCTTTATTTAGTTTAACAAAAAATAACAGTGTCAATTCATAAAAGAAAAGCAAATAAAGCTATACATACAGACAAAAACATTGAAAACAGCGAGTTCTTTTCGTCACATAAATTCAGAGGTAAAAATCAATGTTGCGGTGGTGTGGTGAGTCGTACTGAAGTTTTGGGATGTAACCTAAGCAGTTGAAAACCCACTTTTAATATCACTGAACATTCATGCTCTTCAAGTGGAGATGGTGACGTAAGTCTAAACCCGTGTTAGTTCAGGAAAGAGCTGTCACCCGCCTGTAGCTAGACACTCTTTTACAATATCATTATTCAAATTCAGGACTGAGGATGGTGCAAAAAAAAATCAAAGCGATGAATATATGAAAATTAAAATAACATTCAAGCGGCTGGTTCCTGTGCAGAGTACAAGAGCTTAACTCACATAAACTAAACAGCAGGATAAAATGTAACTAAATAAAATGAAATGAATGTGAATGAGGCCAATGGGTGAAACACACACGCACACACACACATACACATACATACAGCAGATAGCGGGTGGCTACTGCATTGTTTCAGCCTGTGTAGAGCTAAGTATGGTGACACTACTTGGAGGGGCAGCAGAAAGCACTTAGACAGACATACAGAAACAACAGACACTGTTGGGAAGTGTGGATTTATGTATATTATAAAAGGTGCAGTGGTGTGACGTTGTATGTTTAGGCGCGGTAGAGCAAGATCCTTTCAGCACATTCCTGGCCAACCAAGCCAGCGTACTGCTGCACCTCCGTCTCGTCGCTGGAACCTTTGCGTTTGCGGGAGTAGGCTGCATAGGGCATGACGGCCCGTCTGTATAGCACCAGAGCTCTGCCCACATCCTTCAGCACGCGAACATCTCCTAGACAAAAATAGGCAGACATGAGAATATAATAAGGACCCGTGTAGACACATCAAGCACAATAAACAATGTCCTTTTTTCCCCCCCTCATTCTTATGAGTTAACCTCTGAGTGACTTGGCAAGAATACACCATTATTCCGAGAAGCTGTTGGAGGAGCAGAAAGCATTTTTCCCCCTACAGCATTAATTCCCCCATGCCCTAAACCTGGAGTCACAGCGGTGCGTGAGCAGGCTAGTTAGTTGGCCTTGTTTACGGGCCCTTGCTCCCTGCTGGCTTGCCAAACTCAGCATTTCATCAGGTCCTGTGTCATACACTGCCAGCTCCCATTAGACCAGTGAAAACACTGCTAATCTCAAAAGTGTGCAGGTTCAGCAGCTAAGAATGGTCCTCTGGGGAGTTGGATGGAAAAAAAGTGTAAAAAATGATGACCCTCGCTCTGACACTAAAACCACTGCCTCCAGGAGTGAGAGGTTGAGCCAAGCTGCCCACCGCTGGCGCCAAGAGGAGGGAGTGGGAGTGCAAGGGGTGGCACAGCAGGGAGTCAGTCGAGCCAGTCAGACCCAAATATAAATATACTGCACATAATATGTGAATGCAAGTGGGTCTCAAAAATCCATCGTGGCCATCAATCATCTCCCTACTCCAGTCAGAATTGAGAAGTCCTTTATTTGCTGTCATTTGCCCGAAGTTCAGTATTTCATGTCATCCTCTCACCAAGGAATAACATCACTGCTTTAGTTACTCTAATTGCCCTCTTAAAATGCTTTTATCTCTCTCTTCAGCTCTTAGCTAAACCCCTCCGCTCATCTTCTACAAACATTCTGCTGTTTCACCAATTGCAAAATGCCTAAGATGCCTACATTTATATCACGCCTTCTGAAATGCACATCCTCTACACGCTATACACGCAATATTTCCACCCACCAGCCCGCTCTCTTCAAAGCAATCCTGGTCTGTTCTAACTGAGGGGAAGCAAATGAAAATAAACTCCAGGCCAGGCTGTGGAGTGGAGTGGACTAGCTTGCCAGATCCATGGCGACACATCAGTCAAACAGGAGCGACTTAGATTTGGTATTAATAGAGCTCAGGGCCTCCCACTCACCACTACCGCTCCCTCTGACACCCATGTGGCTCACAGCTGAGCACCCAGGTGGTACGAGTGATGTTACCGCACATATTTCGGCCTAATTCCTAAAATATTCGCCACCGCACGGCCAAATCCCACCTGATCACCTAATCAACTGGGGAAAAGTAAGACAACAAAGAGAAAAACTGTGATGTAATGCCACAAACAAAGGTCTTTTTTCTTGTGCCAGATGTTAAAAGGGATCCCCAGTTTACAAAGCACTCAAAGGCACTCTAGACTGGATCTTTGCTATTTGTAGGATGAATGTGGCTTTATATATAACTATATATAACTTGCACATACTCTACCTGAAAAGCAAGCCAGAGGAAAGAAGAGTGCAGAGTATAAACATAAAGCCCAGAGGCTTCTCAGCTCATAGAGATATTTTCATATTTCGATTCAATTTTTTATTTTATTTTCAAACCACACTGTGCATTCATGTTTTATTTATTAGCCTCATTTCCCTGCTCAGTAATGCCCTAACCACTGTGCCTTTCCCCCTTCTCTAAAAACTGCTGAGTCACATAATTGAAGAATGCTCAAGACAAACTTTTAAATGAAGGAAATCAGCAGTATGTTAAGTCCCCCCATGTGGGGAAATGGGTTTTAAAAGATGTAAACATGTTATATAACGTCCACATGACCGTAATTTTGGTCCATGAAGAATTAATGGGATAAAAGTGAAAATATTTAAACATTTGAAGATTCCTTAATAACTTAAGCGGCATTGAGCTCTCTAAGCACTGTGTGTCTCCTCATACTTCCTATCAGTGTGACAGCCCACTTACACAACAGTTAGGCAAAGTTATACTTCTCCACTCAAATGTGTGACACTGGGCTTAAGCACCACTGTCCCCTTGTGAAGATATTAAGTAATGAACATTTGACAGACCAAAGCAGCACGCAACTGTAAGATGGTCTGAGCAGTGGCGCTCTCTTTCTCTCTCTCTTACTCAAGGCAATCCAAACATCCGCTCCTCGCGTAAACAACTTTCATTTTTTCCTTCTTCACTCACTCCGTTTTCCATCAATACCACCCCCCGAATCCTCATTTTGAGTAGCTCCAGACTCTGTTCCCGCCAGGCCCACCGGACGTTCAGTGACATGCCACTCTGAGGTCATAGCTCCTCGGGGTCGGGGTTCAAGGGTCGGGGGGAAGAGGAGTGGTGAGGGTCGGTCGGGGAGTGAGAGGGTCAGAGCTGAGGCTAGGGGCCTTGACACCTCGCCACGCTCCTCTCTCTTCCTATCCATCTCAAACTTTCAAAACACTTGCTTAACACCGGACGCTGGTCAAAGGCAGGCCATCAGGTTATGACCACTTCCTGTGACCCAATGTTGCAAAGTCAAAATAGGGCTTACGTTTGAAAGGAAAAAGGCCAAAATGGTGGTGTAGTAAGAAGGCTGCTCTTTGACCGAAAGACCTGGGTTCAAGCCCCTGTGTAAGCACACATCCGTCCAGTTGAAAGCGAGACCCTAAATCTATGTAGCTGACCATGAATTTTGACCTCTACGGTGAAGAAAGCAGTAAAAGATTCCCCTGGATTATAAAGGATATTATCATTATTATTACAATAAGGCTCTTCCATAGCAGAAAAGTGCAGCAAATCTGCAGATCCGGGGCATTGTGGTGGTGTGGGGGGTTCATAGATTATAACACAAGAAGCTGAGAGGAGTGATATCGGTCTCTCCTTCACGCTGAATGGGAACATTAGCGCAAGTCAGGCTAAGGAGCAGAAAGCCTGGTGAAGAGCAGAGCAAAGTGGCTCTGACAGTCAGACAAGATATGGAAGTGTATACTGTAAAAACTAGAAAGTGGAGAAGGCAAGAGGCTTGGGGATAATGGCTGGGTGCTGTCAGCCTAGCACTGTCTCCCCCCCACCCAAATGTTTTGGCTGTAAGCACAGATCCTGTAGATTTCAGAGTCAATCAGCTTGACTGAAAGTGAATAAATGTTTTTTGTATGAGACATGAAAGAGACAAACAGAGCCAGGATATTTTTATTTTGATATTTTATGAAATGACTTAGTGTAGTGTTTGTATGCAGTGTTTAATTTTGTGTGTCTGGGTTTGGCGCCTGCCGGACGCACTTGAGGTTCTGGCGGTGACTACTTGTGTCACACATTTTTTGGATGTGTTTATCCTGCTGAGTGGGCAATGGCCCCAACTTCTTCTCTGTCAAGCAAACACTTGATTATGAGTGTGTGAGAGATAGTACATATGTGCTGCTTAGAATGCGTGTCTGTGTGTGTGTGTACACTGTATGTAGGCTTGTATGAGACCACAACGAGGCCCTCGGGCCCTCAATGTGTCAGCGGGCATGTAATCAATGTGAGCCTGCTTTGGACAGAGTTGTGTAAACTTTAGATTAGCTGTCTTTACACACCTCATTAAGACAGCTCTGTAACCCCGGTCATCTTTACAATCTGAATGCACAACCAGCACCCCAATTCTCATTCACCCCTGGTGAGGCTTGGAGTTTGTGGCAGGGCCTTATAACTAGGCTGAGTTGTAATTAATGACAGTTTTGGTGGAAAGTGAAATTCTTTTGTGAGTTTTTCTTTTGTTTTTTGATCAAGAACCTTTGTTTGCACTTCTGGTTCTCACTTTCATAAATGGAAAACTGTGTTGTCACCGTGTCTATCAGTGGTTCTCAATCCGAGGGTCATTCAACACAGGGACCAAGAACTCAAACACACTATGTACTATAGGCTATGTAATTTTTATGTTGTTATTACTTTTATTATATTTTAATTTTTTACAATGACCTCAGTTAGATGAAAATGCATTTCTAAATCAGACATTTTGACTGACTGAGGTATATGTATTTCAATAAACCTGAAAACACTAATTAAAGCTAAAATCGAATTAGTTGTTCTGTTTGTGGGCAAAGCAGTGGTCTTCCTGTGTGAGTTTGGTAGCTTTCATATTACAGTAATCCCTGCAGAGTCTCAGGCAGGTAAAAACACCACCCAGATTACTGTAGGGGTTCACAAGAAGGTTGAGAACCACTGCTGTACATGGACATGACCGGAGGTTGTATTGCAAAGGTAATTATAAACGTAATTATATGTAGTTATTTTGGACTTGACACTTCACTGCTGACTCTCCATAGGAGGGAAAAATGCCGATTTTACAGAGTACATGCTAATCAACAAACTTCAACAAAGAGTATCTTTTGACAATCAGCTGGAAACATTATGAATTAAACTGGGTTGTTTTTATTTTGGATCTCTACTTTTACTTTACAAAATGTATTACATTACATAATTACAGCAGCTTAAAAATTAGGCTGCAATACAAAGTTATTTCCTAAAAGACACACAGGAGATTCCCAAACTATTACATGCAGTCAGGACTTCCCCAGGACTTAAAAACGGATTGCAGCATGTCATTATTTAGGCCAAAAACAAGCCACACAAAACAAACTGCCAATTAGGACTGTGCCACAGGCTTCAACAGTGCACCATGCTGCCAACTTGACGATGACACAGGGCAGGCTGACCCGGTGACTGACTGACCACTGGGTGTATTTCAGGGGAAGAGAGAAATCTCCACACCACGACTAGTCTGGCATCCCACAACTTGGCAACAGACGTGAGAGCTAACCATCAAAGACAGCTAGCACTGAGACGCAGTGACAGTGCATTTGAACAGTTAGGCCTGAAATAATACCCAGGCGCGTACAGGATCAACAGTCCACGCAGGAATGCAGGCACCACAAGAGCCGCAGATACACAAACACACTCTGACCACAGTGAGAATCGCTAACTCTGAGATCACCACTTTGTCCTCAGTAATTTGTGCCTACTCAGGGATTAGTGTTATGATTGACAAGAAAATGTCAGACCCACCACTGGCTAAGCTGTTAATGGAAAGGTTGTAAATGACCAGCCTACTAATGGTCTTTTAAATGTCCTCATTCCTCTCGGGTGTGGTGCTTCCACCGCCACTTGAATCAACAACAAAAGCTAGCCAGGAAATCAAGAAAATCCTTAAATAGTCCTTATTTCCTTACGACATGTGTTAAGATTTTTATTCATTATAGATGGTGCACTCTTACCTCATTGCAGAATCTGACCTCTGCAGAAGGGGACAGAGGAAAGAGGCATCTGTGCCAGAGAACATTTTGAAGTGTTTGTTTTTTTGCCTCTCTGCATGGCACCAAGTCCAAGTATGACCTCACTACAACAAACTCTTAAGCCGTCTCTCCACATTCATATATCCCTCACACCTCCTCCACCTCTCTGTCAATCTATCTCTTGTTTATTATGCTTCCCTCTCTCCGAGTGCCAGCATACAGCCACCAGCCTCCCTCCTTTCCTCTTCCCATCTCTATAAAATCAATTTTATCACATACCCGCCCCCACCACTCTCTTTCCCCCCCATCTATCCTTCTATTACTCCCTCTCTTACCCTCCATCTATCAGCCCCAGTCTACTTGACAATCAAATTCTTGTCCTCTCACATCTCCTATTACTGTCTATCAGTGGCTCTTTCCTGTTTGGTGCCTGTTTGGTGATATAGATTAATGGGGAAGAGTAAACAGCAGATGCCCCCTGTACACTCAAACGCTCAGGTTACAAGCACTGGCAATATCCACAACATGTGTATGTATGTATGCACATTTAAACCATGTGGATTACGCGCACTTAAACCGACAGTCTCCAGTCATCTCCTTCAATAATTCCTATAATACTGTATCCATACAGTAAACCTTTGCAGCTGAGCAGTGTCATAACCTTCGGACTGAGTCAGTCAAAGTTAGGTGAAAGTCTTTCTGTTCAGCATGCAGAGTAACATGATGCAAACTATTTCAGTTTGGTTTAAGTGGGAGCCGTAGGAATTTGACTGCGTACTCACCTCAAACCACCTAGAGCATGAAAATGAACAGAATCAACACAGGAGAGTGAGCAGAACGAGATTTCAAAGGTGCAATGTGTAAGATATTTTGAAAATGAACTAATATTATCAACAGAATGTGAAGTAGTAACAAGGACATTATGTCAAAGACATCTATGTATCGTAGGTTTGCATGCTAACCAGCTAGCCCATGCCCATCGAGAGGGGTGATAGTGAGATTGATGGGGAACGGGTTAAGTTGAAGGACAGAGCCACTGCTTGCCGAAAGATAGCTGCTGACCGCAGAGGAGCTCTGAAAGAGAGCACGGGGCAGAGTCGGAGCTTCTTGAGGTATATACCTGGAGTAAGGCCAGATTCTGCTATGATCCGGAGCAGTTTACCATTGGGAGGACAGCTCAGAGCTTATTTTTTAAACGTTTGGGATTAAAAAGTGGATTTATCTTTACTCTCATTTCTTTACCTGTCTAAAATTGCAGTCTGCAGCTGCAGTGATACTACCTCATATTTATACAGAGAACTGCAAAAAAGGAGATTGCATGGAGAAAAGTAAAAGAGGAGGCTGGCCTATATGATAAGTTCTGAAAAAAATGTGTCTGTAACTGGATTACAGCTATTGATTGTACTGAACCAAGTTAGTGTAGTCCTGATTAACCAAAACTTTGTTTGGAAAATAAGTATTTTAAAAGTTGTTTTCTTACATGTCTTACAGACCTGACATAGTATGAATGCAACATGATGTAGTTATTTCAGCATACTTTGGATCTGTTTAATGCAATAAAATCGCAACAAAATCTGTTTACGTTGGGTTCATAATGCCATAGCACACGGGTTCTGTGGTTCATAGTAGTAGCAGCTCAGCTAGTTACTCATGCAAGTAATGCGAAAAAACAGAAATGATGCTGCAGTCATAAGTGCAACCACTTTGCATTACCGTTATTAGATGAGGCAAGACTGGAAGTTTGGAAACTTTGCTATACATGATGCACATGTAACTGTAAACAATCTTGAACAGTGTCACTGCATCAGCGGTGGGAGATGAAATGCTGTGGTCTGTTTTTTGGAGCATGAAGCCAGGAGTTACGAAGAAATAGAGGGAGACAGAAAATGTATCATTTTCTCTGGCTATGCACCTATGCAGAAAATCGTACAAAACTCGCCTTTCAAAACTTTCAAACTCTCTTACACTCTATTAAACACTCTCCCTGGCCCCCATCTCTCACCCCGCTAGTCCAAGCAATGGGCGTCTGCCAGTCTACCTTCCGCATGTGGTTTATTATTGCTGATATCACTATTCATCTAATGGATACATGGTCCTTTCATAATGACATCGCTGGCTGTGTTCTGATCACGCTGAGGGATCATCTGGGGAGAGGGCTGTGTGATCAGAGCTGCCGGCCCTCCATTTACCCCTGTTCAGAGAGTGTGCGCTGCCTTGGAGCAAGACCACAGTTTTCAATACACCATCACAGTGAAACCGGATCAGATGTTAACACGAGGTTCAAGGGTTCATCCAGAATGGTGTGTACGGAGGATCCAAGACTCAGTTCACAGCATCAGGACAGTATGTTAGTGATGTTACAAAATGTAGACAACTGTTTGGGATAAATGCAGATAAACGTTTCTTCCAGGTTCAGATATGCAATACCTTAATGGATAATAATGACAGGAGAGTAAAGCGTCGCATAATTGTACCTGCATCAAGATCCTGGTTGAAACGAGCATAGCGGGAGTTCTCCAGCTGGGGTAGGCATCGCTCTATTGGTACCCAGACATAGGTTTCTGGGCACAGAAGTTCTGAAGGCCGGTACTGCCCCTGGAAGTGAAGAAGAGACAAAGAGAGGGTTACTCCTCCTGCTAGAACATTTCAATTTATCACTGTAGAGGTCATCAACAGAAAATCAGATCACAATTGATACTGGAATTTTGGCTCAGAGACATATATACACATATAAATGCAGAATTTTTGCAATGATCACTTTAATGTGGTTATCAAACGTCTTTGACAAAGATGTGTAGTGGAGGCATGAACTTTTACAGCTTGACAATAAACTTTATTGTCCAAAACAACATCAGTGTAGTTAAACAGTAAACTTTCATGGGAATTTAATAATTAGATTTAGATTAAAACTGCAACTTTTCAGCAGTATGCTCTGTAAAAAAGTTGTTATATCCTTGATGATCCTTGACCTTTTAGGGGTAAAGGTTTGACATGTTGTAAACTGACCTCAGGGGTGAGGCCTGGATCGAACTCCAGTTCTGTTAAAGTTCTTTGTTTGAGCCATGTTTTCTCTGTGTCAGTGCTACGTTGTCTGCAATGTTGAGCAGGAAATGTAAACACACCAGCATAGTGCAACGTGTGCTTGTGAAATGGGTACAAGTCTGTATTTGACCTAACATTTTGGATTGAAAGTAAACCAAGCTGAACAAAAACAGCTGCAGGGCAAACAGGGGGGAAAAAATGAGTGAGGGGTTGAATGAACAGAAAGGAGGAGGAGACTCCATTATCAGTGACCTGTGTTCTATCACATGACTCCAAACAAACGCAAACTGTCGAGATAGTTCTGTAAACAAGCAGGCGCCTGCAACAGGCTGCACCATCTCAATACACACACTAATATTTATAGTTTTTGAGACATTAAACCGTAGGACAAAGACTCCAACATTTCATGAACACGAAGAAGAAGAAGAAAAAAAAAAAAACACAGATGGCATTATGAACTCAAAATAAGCAAGACAAAGGAAATACCATTTCTAGAATATGCTGTTGCTATACAAGTGCTGTGACCATGACCGATCTGTCAGTGGGCCTATATGGAAAATATGCTGCCTGTTTTTACATGCACGATAGGATGCCATGAGAACAAACTAGGCAGCTCTGAACAATAAAAAACAGAAGGATTTGGGGGATACAATCATATTACAGCATTCCCCTCAAGCCGGATTCCTCATCTGTAGCCATCCTTTCAGTCTGCCTCACGATTAAGGAAAGGGGAATAGGAGATATGCCAAAATGTATCACTAAATCCATAGGCCAAGACTGAGGTGCAGGCTGTAAGGAGGGAAAAAGCAATTCAGAGTGAAGCAAAAGACACTAACGTGCTTTAAGTGCTTCTGCTAACAGATGGATGGTAGTGGAATGCTATGCATCTGTAGCTGCAATGGACACACACATTGATCGGATGCTCTCCGTGTCCCGACAACCTACAGCCTTCTACAACTGTCAGCACAGTCAGCGTGACACTCTCACACTCTGCCTCACCTCTATAGACTCCTTCAACACCGCAGAGGACACACCTATATATGTAGAACACACACAAACACACATCTGCTCAGCAGGAGAGACGTACATACTTTCCACTACAGGCCTGACATTGCACCTCAACTCAACCTGACCGGATGAGTAGAGGGAGGGTGGAAGGGAGAAACGTAGAAGAGACAGAGGTGTGAATGAAGCAGACAGAGAGAGAGACAGACATGCAAAGAAGACAGACCTTTGGGGAGGCTATTATTCCATAAAGAAAAACAGTTGTGTATTTGTGAGAGGCCTTTGTTTCATGTCAACAGTCTGAAATGATATATGCAGTCCTCTGCTGTAAAGTTTCAACAGAAAGACAGGCATATCAAACCAAAATGAGAGACAGAGTCTGGTCATGGCACTGGCACAATTCCTCAATTCTCCCCCTGAAAAGAGTAAAAGATGAAGAGAAGGATAGAGGAGTAAGAGAGGACACAGCTATTAGTGGTCTGGACAGAGGAGAGAGAAAAGAAGAAAGAAGAGGGAAAAGAAAAGCTTGGTTTGCCACAGCCTATCTGTCAGCTTCCTTTCTTTATTGGAGTGAAAGTGAAGACTGAGCTCACCACTGACTTTCTTTATCTTCCCTCTTATTTTCTCTCTTCCCCAGGTTGGCTTGAAGGCCCTGTAATTCACAGCTACCCCTGCAGCTTCCTTGGCTCTTTTTCAACCCAGTGTTTTCTGCTTTTGCGTCAGCTTGCTCACCATATCCATCTCTTTATCTAACAGTTACATATACCAGCAGAGAATGCGGTAATGGTTTCCTAAAAATTTGATTTTTGACAGAGAGGACTGATGTGCAAAGAGTAAGAGCCAATCTAATAGATGAAATTGAAATGGCCTATTCCTACAAATATATGTTTCTGACTGGTTGTTCAGCAAGTGCTGTAAAGAGGCCATGAGAAGTGATAGCAACTACTTTCGAATGGCCAGAATGCAGTGAAATGAGATTGTTGAATGTGTCCACTCAGTGGGCTACCCAGCTGCTCAACAGATAAGTAGGAGGTTTTAAGATGAAGAAGATCTTTTTGGTTTGGTCCTCCTCTCTTCAAGTGGCTCAGTTCCTCCTTTTCAAACTGCTCAGCACCTCCCACACAAACCAATCCATCACCATCCCTCCATCTTTCCCTGTTTTCTGCACTTGCACGTTCAGACGGATATGGAGGTGATGCCCGATGACTGACGACTTCTGAAAGGCTCGTTCAGAGGGACCGTAACAGAGGCCAAGGATGTAAAAAGCAAGTGGAGAAAGAAGGAAACATGTACTAACTTCGGCGCATAGACTTGGCTGCCATCAGTGGTGTGAGAAATGAGCGGGGAGATAGGAGGGAGACAGGGAGGGACGAGAGAAAATTAGGTGCAGATGAGTAAAGGGATGGTATTTAACGTCACTGAGACATGGTCTGAGGCAAGCTGATGGAAGTGATAGGAGCGGTATGAGTGCCAGGATGGAGGGGCCCAGCTCTAAGAGAGGATGTTGGAAGTCTGGGATGAAGAGGGGGGGGGTTTGGAAATAGAGAGAAATGGGGGAAGAGCGAAGTAGACAGAGGCTGAGATGGAGAGAAGAGAAAAACAGACAGATGAGGTGAAATGAAGAGCTGTGTTCAATAGTTGTCAAATAAAAGAGGGGAAAGTCAAAAATGGAAATTGTACATTTACAAGTGAAGGAACGCACTTACACATTTTAATCTATTGTATAGCTGCATGTTTGTTAATTAATGTACAGAGGTAACGGTTTATAGGAAACCAATCTTCTACAGTGCAGGCTTCCTAATGAACTGAACTTTAACAAGCTGCCCGAGTATAAACAATTACACAACCCAAGTAAATAAACACATATCTGAACAGGGCTTGACATGCAGTTACACAATACTTTGCAGATCTATTATCACTGCGAGCCCCTCTGTGACACAGCATCACTCACTCTTTTCAGGCCACACAGACTTCACACACATACAGACAGCAGAGGCCCTGCTGTCATAGTTAACTTTATTGCCAACTCAAACACACAACTGTCACCATGTTCCTCTGCTTCATTGTGCACCATGTCTGTCTTGTTTTCTCGCACACCTCATGATAGGGAGCGATGCCCCAGGCCCATACCGATGATTTATATGAAAAGCAATTAATCAGACACATAAATCGAGGGCTTCACTGCAGCCAAGGAATCCTCATGAAAGCCTACACCTCTTTTGCCTTCTGCTTCTTTTCCTCCTCCCTGTCTGACTATGAGTTTGGTATTTGTAGAGTTCAGACTCTAGATTTTCATCAGGGAAGAGACAAAAGTGACTTTCACATCTCTGGTTTGCCTGAATGGGTAGACAGATCAAAACACAACTTCATATCAAACTCCAGTTCTGACTGTTTACTACCAGTCAAATTAAAACTTTAATTTTTTCAGGCCAGTCTTTATCAGAGCACAGCCTTTAGAGCACAAGTGTTTTATGCTTCTGGTGGAGCAAACAGAGGAATATTTCTGTGATAAGTGTGAGTAGCAATAGTACGCATAGCTAAATGTACAAATGCATGGATTAACGCAACAATGCTTTTATCTCTGATAACATGTAGAGCTGAAACAAAACATTGAATTGTTCTCTCTGGTTTCAGCTTCTCATATGTGAAGATTGGCCGCTTTGCCGTTTCATATCATTGCATATTGAATATCTTTGGGTTCTGGACCACTGGTCAGGCAAAATAAGTCATTTGAAGACGCTGACTCAGGGTTTAGAAAATAGCGTTGAGCATTTTTTCATTATAATCTGACATTACATAGACTTACATAGACAATGAGTACGAGTATGAGATGCTAAGGCCAGCAGAATTAGTATCACTTAGCATCTTTTCCTTACTTTCTATTACTATAATGGCAATGTCTTTGATTACTGCCAATTGATAATATGATTAATTTAAGACACTATCCAATTTTCCATTAGTGGGAGACTTTTTGAGCACCAGTGTCATGGTATCAAGTGATCTTTTTTCAGACTTGGTAGAGGAAAGACCAGGAGGTGGATTTGGTGTCTTAGCAAGGGTTTCCCTGCCTCCATCTGCATTACTTTACACCACATCTGCTGCTGATTTCCTCCAGTTGAGATTTCACCCACCCTACCCCTAGCTGAGGTATCCCTTTATGTGTATGTGTGTACTCAAGCCAGGCACTGTGCAGAATGTCTAAATGCAGCCTCAATGGGTCTATTCTTGATAACAGTATCAGTAAAGCTCAAATCTCCACAGCACAGTGCATTAAGTTATACAGTAATCTACTGGTCAACTGAACACCTACTTCAGCATGAGACAGAGTGTCTCCAACAGTGTGATGTAAGGCTGGTCGTGGAGTAGATGAGGTCACTAATGTTAGACTTTGCTCTGTTTGTCTCTGTCAGGAGCTATATCACCCAAAATAACATGCAATACAAAAGGAGCCTGTTTTACAACATAAGAGGTTGAGCAATGAACAATAGTGAATAGATATTATGTCAGGATTACGTATTTGTCAAGCACTCTCCACAGAACATTTGACATTGGACATTTGACCCAAACAGACAAATACGGTCACCATGTCACATTTGTGGACTCTTCGCAATATGTTATTCAGCTGGTTGTCACACGGGACAAGCCTGAACTCGGAGGGTACACAAAGAGGCCTAGTGTGACCGAAAGCCTACCAGATCTAACCTAGGTTGGCCTGGGCTAGCACTCTGACCCGGGGTCGCATTGAGCCAATCTCAAGTCAAAAAGCAATAAACACAGGGCCTGATCCTGACATCCACACTCTCTCTCAAGCATAAAGCTCTCACAATACCCTCCCTCTATCGTCCTAAGACTGTTGAAACATATACATTCTGCCCAGACAAGGGGGCATGGCTGGTGGGGGTGGCCTCTTGCTGCTGATGGACACACGTAAACTGCACAGCTCGCACAAACACACACACAGCTAGACAAATAACACCAAAAATCAGCAGGCTGGACAGGGGGACAGCACCAATGAAAGACATGTCCAAACAAGCTGCTTCGCCCACACAGACACACTTTCATCACAATATGTACATATACGTGTGTGTTTATGTGTGCATGTGTGTGTGTGTGTGTGTGTGTTGAGGTCTGTGTGAGCGTCCTTAACATGTCTGGGGTCTGCGTTTGGGGAGATTTACGCTAACTGCTGCTGTTTAAACACTCGGGGCCCACCGAGGCCTTTTCACCCTACTCAACACATTACCACAGGACGACCTTCAAATAAAGCATCCGGGCCCATGAGTCTCCCTCTTGGGCCCCTAGAAAACCCCCCACAATATCCCTCCACCTTACCCCACCCTGCCCTGTCCCAGCACTCCCTCGCCTGGCTATGCGTCACGGCTCCACGGATGACAGGTTAATGAGGAGAAAATATTTTTACAGGATCGCATTTCGACGGAGCCCTGAGAACCAATGGCAGCGCTTTTATGGGCATCAGCTCACAGACTGGGCACTTTTATCTCTTTATCTCCTCTGGTCTTTATGGGCAGGCGAGCTGTTACGCCTGTCTGACACAGACCACAGCTTACCGACTTGCAGGCCCTAATCTTACAGCTCCACCTCAAACTTCTAACTTCAAGACCAAACCTGAGGCCCTCCACCCAGTATGTGAATAAATGTCGAAGTGTGTTTATGAGGCAAGCTCATTCAGTCCAGTAGTGCTTATCAAAGATCTGAATGCATTCCCTTGCCAAAAAGAAACCAGGCGTTTCAGACAAAGTGGCGCAGCTGCAGCAGGTTTGAAAATAAATAGTGGTGAAGTTAATGGCAAGGCAAACACCTCAGGCTGGCAGCTAGAGGGCTCTGGATCTGCTCAGCATGACACACCTCAAAACTCTCATTTTCACCCTTGTGACCTTCACACCTTCATCTCGCCAACCCCCCACCCCTACAACTCCATCCTTCCACACACAGCAAGACTGAATCGTCTGACCTGACCTGTTGAACTCTGCTCCCTCAGAGCCTCACCCTGTCAGCGCTCCTCCTAGGGGTGCCAAGCAGTGGTTGCCCCCAGACTGCGCTGTAGCCTGTTAATGATTTGTTAAAAACACAACCGTGCAAAGACACAAGGGGAGAAAAAAAAGAGATGATGTGGCATAAAAGAGAAGAGAAATTATCAAAAAACTTTAAACAAATGTTTCTGCTGAGAGGTGCACTGTTGGTGGTCTCCTGTCGAGCTAAATCAAACAAACCCATTCCTGTCAGAAAGGCTCCATTTAAGACAGGGGGAGGGGAGAGAGTTGGAAAGCAACAAAAGAGTTATGCTTTGGCTTATAAATTTCACAGAGAGGGTGAAAATGGGATCGGTTGGGTTTGATCTTATTTTGATGGGCACAGGTCTTGTAACATGAGGATTGCTGGAAGGTAATGGTACTGGCATGGTAGAAGAATACCTTCTAAAACCAACTTAATATTGCTTCATCTCAGGAAAATGGCAGCGCAAAAACAAAGAGAGGGCTAAAGAAATAAATCTATTAGGGTAAACACCTGAAAAAGGCCATTAGTTTCAACATGGAACACTGCCCTCCCCACAGTAACTTTATACCACCTCCATTTGAGCCGTCTTGACATCCCAGACTTAGTGCACCTTAGCATGGCGATATGACGATTGGAGAAACGAGATCCTCGCCACAGCAAAAAATATGCACCATTCCTGCCCACTAGCACAGTGATAACATTAGGCTGAATTATCTCTGAATAAATTCAGTTGAAAGTTTGCTCAGTCTCTCTATCAATCTTTCATCCCAACCAGCATGGTGGCTGGTTTCTTTAAACAGTCGCTGAAAGAAGAACGGAAACAAAAAGAGGGACAGAAAGAGAAAAATGTATGGCTATACTGTGCCTGGACCTGCGTAAACCTACAGTTCAACATAAACATCACCATTCACTGTAAAGCTTTTAAATACAACTCATCAAAACCTGTCAAAGAGTAAATCATTTTTACGGCAAGAGCAAAACTCAAACAAAGGAATGCCCTCATGAACAAATCTGATAAATTAAAAAAAAAAAAAAAAGAAGAAGCTGTGTACTGTAGCATGGTATGCAGCGAAGGGGGCCTCAGTGAGAAACACCCACCTCTAGATGCCTCAAACTCACTCACTGTCACTCTTAATCTTCCCAGATGTACAACAAGTGACACACAGAATGTGAGGTCACACACATACACATAACATACTGTCTTGAATGGGCCCCCTGAGTGAAAATAACATGCATGCAGAGTCCTGATAGATGTGGCTCACAGCCTTTTAGCATGTTATAACCTGCAACTTGCGTACCTGGAGAGGAGACAGACTGTTTGAAGGAGAGATTCATTACATTAATATACACTGCTGGTTATTGATGGCACTGCAATGATACAGAAAGCTGAGCACCGGTTTTCTTTTCCAGGATTGATTTGATTGAACTGAAATTAAATCAGTGAGAAAAGGAATGTAGGTATGAGGGACCTTTAGTACTGATCACACTTCAACTTAAAAAAAAAAACAAAAAACATGCATGTGCAGGTGAGTATTTGTGCATCTTGAGAAAATGAAACATGCCTGAGCTGGGAAGCACTTTGTCATGCCCAATTCATGTCATGAGAACTACGCTGAGCAGGTGACAGAAAAGCCTGCAGGCACACACACTGATTAAGGCATAGCATAGCAGCAAATGACTGAAACCAACTTGAAATTCTTTCATCAGTCATACCCTAACATACTCTTCTACACAGTGGCTGACACCTGGATGGATTAATTTCAGGTCCACTGAATTCAAAAGCTTTGGCCATGTGGAAAACTGCTGGCTGTTGCTAGAGAACTGACCGGCTCTCTGACAGTGTTTGTTGTTTGTGGGTGAGGAGGAGTTGGGTTTGAAAGGGAACGGAGGTGCAGCTGCTGCAAAAGAGCTCTTTAAAAGTCAGTGAAGTACCGCCGGGAAACGAATAATCCTTTTCATCTTGCCTCCTTTTCTCATTTGGCACACATTTTGTCACTCCTGTTTTTTTTTCTCTCCATCTGTCCTCTTCCTCCTCCTTTCACTCATTTTGCTCACTCCTGCTTTCTTCCTCTCTGTGGAAAATTTAATGGTTTCCTGGGCTCAGAGTGAGACATTCTTTCACAGTGAACAATAATAACAAGAGTAAGCGCCACTTCATGTAACTCCCTCACTCCCTTACCAACTGGGTATAACTGGGCATTCTGTCTGCGTCTATTCTATAAGTGTGTGCGTGTGTGTGCGTGTGTGTGCGTGTGTGTACGTGCGCGTGTTGCAAATGTGCATGCATGCCACACTCGAAAAGTGCTTGATCTGTTAAGACCAGGTACTGCAAGATCGGTAAAGCCAAGTGGGTGAGCGCCTCGTTTGTTATCATCAAAGTCTGCTTATTCAGTGCTTAAAAATAAACGACACGGACAAGTGCTCACACATACACACACTTCTGCAAAGAAATGGAAAATCACTACAACGTGGCACTGATCTTTTATTCCTTGTTTCGTCCAAAATAAAAAGCAGAAATGTATCAAATGAAAGCTAATGAAACTCCGTTGAGCCGTTGAACCTGATGGTGGAGTTATTGGAGGACAAGCAAATAAAACATGGTGGGAAAATCGCATAAGGTGAAATACAGGGGTGAGGCATTCAGCTAAACATGCTAAGGCAGATCATGTCAAGAGTTGAACTCAACGCCTATAAGAAGATGCATTATGGCTGCAATGTCTTGATGGTGCCAAAACTTTACTGAGCATGCACTGACAGGCTTTTTTTTTTTTTTTTGTCAGGAGAGCCCCAAGAAATGTGTGTGCACTCTTGTCACCAGGCATACTCTGAAACCTGCAATACACTTCCATGTGTTTGTTCACCAATGACCACAATCCTTCCAAACAAGCTACATAATGCTGTATGTATCTCTAAAGCCACAGTGTCAGTTACTCTGTCAATTCACGAGAGCGGTTAATTCAGATGACTTTTAGCTACACGAGAGGCAATGTGAAAAAAAAGAAGAATGGCAGAAGGGCCAAGACCTTTGGTCTCATTTAGCCTCCAACAGCTTCACCTTCTGCTCCCTACAGCTCAACATCAGAGGGCCAGGGAGGGCCAAAGGACCAGGGACAGGAGCCAGGGGCAGGATGTCACGTCTAACCCTGAACCCACCAGCCAAACCAGCAAGGGCCTGTGGGACGCTCCGTCCCAGCTTTAAGAACAAAGGAGAGGGTCTGACACTGGCCAGGCAACCCCCTATTCCTGGCTGGACTCCAAGTCTTCTAGGACACTTTAGGGCTGCTCTGCAGGGCCATGTCCAGGCTTTGGCAATGCTAAGAAGTTTTTAAACCCGTCGCACATGGAGCTGTTCCCCACGCCATGCAGAGATGTGACCTGGCAGAAAGGACTTTCCTCCCGACTCAGAACTCAAGAATACTTCAAAATGGAAACACGGATAAAGAAGAGTCAGTCCACTCTTACACTGTAGCCTCACACAGCTAAATCCTTAACACACATGCAAGAGGAGGATATGACGGGACAGGACAGACAAAAGAACAGCTCAGATAGAGGCTTCAGAAAGTGCTGCCTTACTACAAGTCTTCAAAACTCTCTGTCTGTGAAAACTATAGAGTCAACATAAAAAGCCTTTCACAATGCTGCTGGAGTCAGTTACATAAACAATGCAATTCTAGTGCTCCTCAGGGAATGAAAGTACTGTATGAACCATCATGTGAAATTCCACAGAGGAAACTGGTTTTAGACAGATAAATGCTTGTAGTATTCTCTCAGCACAAGTTAGATGAATAAATGACTGTTTCCTCCTTGACACGTAACTACCCACTTCACCTACCCTATTACAGTTCTATGAGTTTTTAATGTTGTCATGTTAATATTATTACCTGTGAGTGAGTGTGTACTTTTAGTATTGTGTGTACTCTCTTCTGTTGTTTTTCTATACTTGTAAAATGTACAGACTTGTGCACTAAGGCAAGTTAAGGCAATACTAGCTTCAACTGAAATTCAGGCCACGTCCACAAAATAAATGTAGATAAATTAGAAACACATTTCTCAAACTGAAGTCCATCTTATGTACATAGTGTTCAGATTGTTCTGTTTGTTGTCCAAAGTGAAATGACAAAATTTAATCATGAGAAACCAATTTTAAAATTGTATGGCTGGACACTCACCGCCCTTACTCACCACAGAAGATTTGAACGAGGGTCATACATGTTACAGGCTGTCATACTGAGCCCCCTAATCAAATCAGTTTGTTCCAGTCGAGCAGTTGCTGACAGCAGAAACACACAAATACATTGATTACAACAGGTGACTAAGAGTTAGAGCAGGGTATGTCTGTGATGTGTGTTTGTGAAGGGTTTAAAGCTGATAATCATACATCATACAAACAGCAGGCCCACATGCAGGGGCAGAAATGTATCCACATTAGTGTGAATCTGGTGTCCGAACAGGATGGGCACATAGAGCTAAAGAAGTGGCGTGGGGAAAGGAGGGGATATGTGGGTAAAATGGAGAGAGGGAGTGGTGTTGAAGGGGTTTGAGTGGTGTCCAGCAGGGTTCAAGTGCCGGTGTTTTGGTCCTTAAAGAGGCAAGCAGCAGGACTGAGATCCAGAAACCAGTAAACCGCCAACACAATAACAGTGAAGTTTAGGGGCTCCCCATTTTAGCGACTTGAACAATTCCACAGTATGTCTGTGCATTAATGAACTACTTGGGCTCATATGCAAATTGGACAATGGAGCGAGACACTGTGCATGTGGTGAGAGTGTGGTTGAGCGCGGGTGTGTTTCTGTGGGAGTGTGAGAGCCCAAAGGTGGGAACTGGGCAACCTTCTCACCCTTGTTCTGTGTTCCTCCCCAAGGGTAAAATAGGAAGAAGTGGGGTGGTTGTGAACAAGACGCTGGAAAGGCAAACACACCAGAACAGATATGGGGGTTGGGGGGGGAGTAAATACCACTGCAGGGGGGGGTTTGGTGCTGTGGTAACAGCGTTCTCAGACAAACAGTGTGATCAAGATTCAACACACAGACACATAAACAGAGCAAAGACACTCACATGCATTCCATACACAGCCTGAGACAATGGGCAAAGCACAACGCAAGGCACAAAACAAGATGTAAATGGATAAAAAGATGTGGCACTTTGCCATAATCCCCAACAAGACATCAGGCTCCCATGGACAAGAACAAGCTCTGGGAACATCTGAATGAAATGACAGAGAAATAGAGGAATTAGTAGATGAATGAGAGAAAGAAGGGATGAATGGTAAACCTTGGCCAAACTAATGGACTTGGAAAGGCCGCTTTCTTTCACCATCCTCCTGAAGCTTAAAGTGGTGTTTGATGTGAGTATATTTGTGAGTTGTGGCTCCTGTGTGCATGGATATGCACGCACATGCACACAGGAGTATTTAAATGTTTTAAATGTTTCCAACCGCACTTGTATAAAAATATGCAGGTATCTGTGCATGTGTGTCGCACGCTTCCTGCGACTTCTTGAGTTACAGCTGCCGTCACCACTGTGACCTCTCGGTCAACCTTTAATGTTTTCAGCAGCCTCGTTCTCTCCTCCTTGCCTGTACCTCCATCCCTTTTTCCCCCTCTCACACCATGTCTACGACTGTACCGGTACTCAACCCATCAAATTTACTTACATTTCTCCTTGTTTTTATCCCTCCTAATCAGCTGATTAGGGTTAATAACTTTTCCATGTGCATTTAAGCATAAAATGAATGTGAATGCTCATGTTATCCTGACAAACAATTTCTGACAGCACATCCCCGATCTACCTTTGGACTGTTACAAACAATTTGTCTTCAAGGTAAAGCATCCACTGTTAACCTACTGCTGAACCTGTTAATCAGCTACTGTCTCCTAAAAAGTAGACCTGATATGTGTTACTATGTTGGAAAGACTTATGGTCAGCACAATTCCAAACTGTAATACATGAAGAATTAAAGCAGGTGCCAAGATTCATGTGGAAATGGGAGAGAAAAGCACATAGGTAGGCCCCTGTTGAGGCCTTTGCACCTATATCAACAAACTGGAATAGGAAAAAGTGAGATCGGGGGGGAGCTGGTCTTCCTCTGGCTTTATGAGCATGCAGTTGGGACATTGAATGTCTCTTCAGGTAGATAGAACCCTGCATTATGCAAAAGTAATCAGAGGATTCATGTTTTTTTAATGTTCTGAAAGGCCAGAAGCAGATCAGAGTGGGACAGATAGAAAAAGAGAAAGACATATGTAAAGAGTGCAGCGATCAATACATTTCTTGAAACTGACACTGCCATATATCGTCACGAGCCCATAAAACTGCTGAACTTTACAGTCTGTCCTCCACACATGATAACGGTAAGACAGACAACTTGACCGTCTCTCACGTACACAGACAAGTAGTGGGAGTGAGGCTCAGTGTGAAACAGATAGAGCAGAAACATTCGTCTCATGAAATGGGCTTCCACGTCAAAATGTTAGTCATATATCATGAAGGCATTCTGGGGAGCAGAACAAAAAAGTCACTCTTTAAGTGAAATATTATAAACAAATAATGGAAACACAACATAACTGGGCTTAATGCTGTACATCCATTCAAACTGGTTGTCGTTAACAGTTTATAGAAATTAGATGAAAAGGAGCACACACAGCGGTGATGCCATTAGAGGCGTGATACAGAGCTCTAACTTTCAAATAGTCTCAAAACACAATGAAAACCAATCCTGAAGTAAATTCTGGCTGTTCCCATTATAAAATGGCCGTGGCGTGCACGTGTGCATGAGAAGGCCACCTGTCTGATGTGCTCAAATGTGAGGAGGTCATGTAACCTTAAACTAATTCACACTTCTGACACTCACTCTGAGAAAGAGTCTTTGTCCCTGGCTCAGTGACAGCAGAAAGTGCAAAATCCCACCAGTGCTTTGGGTGGTGGGATTTTTCAGCCGCAACAGGTACACACTGCTTGTGCAAGTGTGCACAGGTCAGTGTGTATGACAGCAGTGCAATGCAACAGAGTAACATTGCCACATGATGATGTATTAATGTACTTTATTGTGTAGCCGAGGAAGGATTTGTGTAGGCTGCAAACTCAAACGTGGATACAAACTTTCCACATTTGCATTTAGATGTATCAAGAAGTTCACACACTTGCAGTTGTCATACGGCAACAGAGCACGGGTAAAGACAAGGGCAGTCATTCTGTTACATCAGAGGAAATGTTGGCATGGGGTATGTGATATTGCATTTACACTGTCTGGAATGTTGAACTCACACAAGGTCCATCTAGTGTTGCAAAAGTCCTCTTGCTGTTGCCAAATGGTTGAAATATTAAAATGTAACACTAGTATAACACCCTACAATGGTGTTTATATAAAAAGTAAAGAACAAGAGAAACATGTTGTAAATGTCAATGTGAGCCAATGCATACCTTATACCGCATCTTGGGACAGGAGTGAATGTAAAAGCCCAGGTAGTAGTAGGACAGCTTGGGGGACTGTTTCTGCAGCTGCCTGGTGAAAGTGATCTCCCTGTGGCAAAACACACAGACACACCATTTCAGAGAGGTACTGTAAGAAAAAAGTTCAGGCTTCATGCTTTCAGAAAGAGCACATACTGCATCCAGGTTGGTGTTATTGCTTCTTACAATGACAGCAACCACTCTCTCTTTTTCAGATGATCCTGCTTGGAGATGCTGCACTGCAGTGTTCTAAATTTCAGATGGTGCGTAATCATGTTTGCAATTTACACAGTGGCATGGGCATCAATTAAATGCATCACATAATTGACTAGTGATTTTACTTTTCTAAATTTATGTATATGATGTTTGATACCAAGTAGTTTGCATCATGTTTGTGCTACAAGTGTATGCATATGCAGTTAGCCAAATAAATGACACACTAATTGATCCACAGTTTGGAGGTCGTTTTCATCACTGAAAACCAGACAAAGTCAGACAAAGTAAAGAGTAATTTTGAATGTATGGATTAATATTACATACACATATTACAAAATGGAGTGTCTAGGCGTAAACAACTAACTTGAAATGTGTCTTCTTACAAGCTAGTATATCATCGGCATTTAAATGAGGGCATTAGGAAATAAAATTGGTACTAGCAGCTCCAACTAGAGCAGTGCTTTAGCTGAGGAAGTAAACAGCCACACTCAAAAAAGGCAGCTTTCCTTGGTCTCATTTCATTACACAAAAACAACTGCCTTCTCTCTATCGGCATTGAGCCCTCGGGCAGAAAAGAAGGTGGTGAAAAACGAGAGAGAGAGCGTGTAAAATAAAGATTTAGAACTTGGAAGATTTATACAGCTTCTTCAAATACAGTAAATGTCTTGCCGGCTTTATTTTTCCCCAATAGTTTCTTCCTTAATTGCATCCTTTTTCTAAAAGCCTATTTTCCCCTTTCCCTCTGCTGTTTCCTTCACTATTCCATAACTAAATTCCAGCTCCTCTTTCTTCTCCCTTTTTGTTTCTCTCTTCCTTCCACCCTGTGTGTTTCACCCGCTTAAATGAAGGGGGAGAATTCCCTTTCTTACAATACTTAAGAGAGAGAGAAAGAGGCCTGAAAATAAAATAGATGCACTGAAAAATAAGACATGGGACAAAGCAGGCCAATCCAGGGAGGGGGAGAGACAGGGAGAGAGAGAGCAGGAGGAGAATATAAAAGAGGAGGGTCAAGAAAGAGAAAGGGAGGGAGAAGAGAGGCAGCTAGAGCGAGGTGCTAGAAGGTCACCCGCTTGCTGCCAGGTTCCTGGGTTCCCATCCCCTCTCCACAAAAGCTCCCGGCAGGCCTGAATTGGGGGAGGGGGGTCAAGAGAGGCGAGGGGCCCATTCACAAAAAGCCCTGTGCCCCCCCCCTTCACTTGAGGCCTTCACACCCCCACCTCCACCCCCATGGCAGCAGCTTGAGTCCGCCATTATCTCCTCTTCAGCCATCTGACACTCCAGCACAAGCCAATTATCAAGCCCTCTGCTCCTGCACAGCTTCCCTCATACTGATGTGCATACACACACACACCCAGACACAAAGGGTCCATAATAGTGCATGCCATGAGGTGCTGACGGCAGCGTTGCATGCATGCGGAAACATTTCATTACCAAACATTACAAGAGTAGTGTTGATTAGCTAGATGTAAAATGCAGACTGAGCTACGAGTGATGGGAAGCACACAGAGGCTAATTAAACTGCAGAAACTGACCTGATGTGACACATACAAAATAAATGTATAACTATATAAAAACTAAAGCTAAAACTATGAATGTCCCAAGCCAGGCTGCAGGATCAAGAACTAGACCAATTCAGGCATTTTATGATGGATCATTATTATCTTTGTGAATTTATCTCCAAACCTTCATTTGTTTGCTCTGGCCCAGCAATGTCAAAAATGCACCATCAGGATCCCTGATAAAACTGTACAAAGTTGTGAGCAAGTTAAAGTGAACTGAATAGCACACAAAATAAGTAAACATCAGCTTACAGTTTAAATCATTGATATGAGAGCAGCACTGAGGTGTGTACAGAGAATATTTGTGTTTAAAAGAACATTGCTTCTCTCTGCTACTCTTTGCAGGTGTGTTGCTGCAAAGTATTCATTTGAATTTAAACTGCATTTTCTTCCCCTTTAAAACAATGTGACAAAATATTTTAAAAATATATATTAATGGAAAGTTGGAATCTGTATCAATTTTAAATGTTAAAGGGTATCAATAATCTCTTTTTTATCTTCATTATGTATAGAAAAATATACATGTACAGTATTTGATTGGACGCTGCATCAGAAAATGCTGAACATTTAAGGATGACTTGGATGAGGATCAGGGGCAGAACAACATAATCAGGACATCCCCATAAGAAAGTGATCCAGGTTGGACACCAGCTGTGTTTCCTGCACACAGGGCCTCAGGCACCTCATTATGTGCCTCTTTACTTCTCCTCCTCCTCCTCCTCCTCCTTCTCCTCCTCCTCCTGTCCGGGGCCTCTGTGGCAGAAGGAGCTGCACTCCTGCAAGACATTTCTCAACATCCCCCTCTCCTGTTTTTACTGCTGAATCACACACACACACAGATACAAACTTAAGACCAAAATACACCCAGTGCTGTACTTGTTTTTGTACTGACATACACATTTAACCACAACTGTAACATAATCCAACTCTATGCCTGTTTTCCCAGATGACGTCTGCACAAATATGTCCAACAAATCAAGGTTCCCACTGAAGTACTTCGAGATTCCAAAACTTTCCATTTTTCCATAACCTTTCCATGACTTTTTGTTACTAGGAAAAAACAAAGTTCTGCTTCATATTTAACTAACAATTCCACCATGATTTTTTTTTAAAGTTTTATAGTGTATGTGGGTGTGTGTGTGTGTACATGAATTCTGTACAGTAAGTTTTGGACAGAGTCAGCCAGGCCCAGCAGACTAGGGAGTGTCCAGACCTGATCAAAGGCCTGGACTCTGGTGTCTGTAAACAAGCGGGAGGATTTTAGTCCCGCTGGCTCCCTTCTCCAAGGCCTCCTCCACACACCGAGCACTCTGTGTTACTCTTGGAGCCAGACCCTTAAAATAATAAGTGATGGGGAGCTGTGTGCTTATGATGACCAGGGTGTTCCCTTCTATATGAGCAGAGCCTGTCTGTCCTAACTGCTGGGCTGACTTAGTGTGTGATTACAGATCCGCACATGAATAAGCACTCACATACTGACACCTGTAAACTTTGAGGCTCAGATCACCCAGCCTCCCACATCTGTGCAGAAATATTTTAAAAAGCCTTTCTCACATTATTGGGTTACATTTTACAGGAAACTCCAGATATGTGCGCCTGTAGTGTTATGCGTGTGTTCTCTTATTTCATCTTGGCAGAGGGAACTGTCGTCAGCTGAACCACAAACGGAGAACTGCCTCAACCAATCAAGTGCAAAGAAAGAGGTATTTTCCCCCCAACCTGCAGCATTATGCCACTTATGGTATACAGTTCTAAGGAAAGATAAAAATTAGGGAGGAGCTGAAAGATCAAGAGTCAGGGAGAGAGCGGGTTAAGAGGAGGACAAATGAAAAGGGAGGAAGAATAAAAAGAACAAAGAATAAAAAGAAAGAATCACCTCGATTCTCCTCTTGAGAGGAGCTACACTTTGTATTTGACAAGTCATTACTCTATTCATTTTAAAACATATTACATAATGTGGGTTTAAATCTACTGTTTTCCTTTCCTCCACCATCAACTGATTTACGACAATTATAAGCTGGCTATCAAAACAACAGAAAAGGGATGATGAAGCTGGTTTAAGTCCTGGCAACTGACCTGAGAGCAGAGTAGGAGCCCAGAGACAGTGAGGCAAAGTCTGGGTGGTAGTACAGGTAGACAGAGGACACACAGGTAGGCAGGATATCAATCACCCCCACCGCCACGATACGCCCGTCCAGCCAGTATTGCTGGTGGAAGGAGCCATAGCCCACCTCGGGCCCATCTAGAGAATATTCCGCCTGGAGAGAGAGGCAAAGAGAGTTAAACAGTAAGAGGAGGTGGTCAGTGGTCGAAACAATCCATACTCTTGTGTGCAATATAGTTTGTGTGTAAAATATATAAATCACAGTGCAATGAGAATGTGGTATTTAATAGGATATTTAATAGGATAATAGTTTTTACTTTCTGTGCAGCACTACTTTCTCTGTCTTACACACACACACACACCTGTATGATGGCGTATTATAAGCCTGGCTTTTCCCTGCCAGGCCTCATGCATTATGTGTGGAGGTGTACAGTAGCCTCACGTTCAGCCTGCTAATGGCTCCCAAATGTGGAGTGAGAGCAGGAGCTCAGAGCAGGGGGCTGGGGAGGGCTGGCCACAGAAACACTCCAGGAGAGGACTTTTTAATAAAAGACCCTGCATGAGCAAAATCCATTTGACCAGGCGGTGGTGGAGTGTTGCCAAGCTTTCTCCTATATGTCTGTGTCTGCTCTCTCTGTATGTGGTATGAAAGAATGTGGGTGTAGGTATCCACCCGCATGCTTGAGTCTACCCCATTAATAAAACAGTTAAGTGTTCGACACACGTTGCGTTTCTCATAGGGATCGACATGCTGGGCTTTTCAATCAAATCACTTCACTGTTTTTCTCAAAGAGGCTTAAGACTAGAGGCTTGGGGTTAGGGTTAAAAGTCATATTAAGCCAGGGTATTGGTTTGTGTGTGTGTGTGTGTGTGCATGTGTCTTTCTTCAGTGCATGAGTAACAGGATCCTGCTCCTTTACCAACAGTCATCTGGACCCAGTTAAGTAGCGCAGACGCTGCTAGTTATCACAACACTGAGAGAGCTAGTTTGCTAATCCATTGCGCCACTGGGCCTACACTCTGGCCAAATTAAACCTGACCAAATAGGCAGACACACACATACACATACACACACTCCCTGCAGCTCTGTGACCCCCAGAGCGCTGAACATCACCAATGGGGTGACTGTGTGCCACATTCCTCACCATTTAAGGTTTTCTCAAGTAGAGCTGGTAGTAAAAATAAAATTACATCCCTCTAGCTCAGACGCTTGGACACTCAGGTCTGATTACCTGTCTGACACAATGTATACCAGAGTCCATTTATCTTTTTTTTTTTTTTTTTTGCATGTGTGGGTAGTTCGGTGGGAAGGGATGATTAAATTGTCTAACTGCTGCTCCACATCAGAGGACATATGATACGAGATAGACGTGATGTG
The DNA here is from genome assembly GCA_028641955.1 of Protonibea diacanthus. Lineage (NCBI taxonomy): Eukaryota > Metazoa > Chordata > Actinopteri > Sciaenidae > Protonibea > Protonibea diacanthus. Next base: position 17,996,854 of record CM053989.1, read on the forward strand.
GTTTTGCTACACATTAGGTGTGACTGACTGGCAGCCCGAAAAAAAGAAAGAAAGAATCCAGAAAAAAAAACAGTTATTTGGAGCTCAGAGCATCGAAGGGTGACAGGCACCACATCTGGAGCAAGCACTACACTCTATGTGGCTGTGTGTGTGTGTGTGGGGTGGGGGGACAGGGGGAACTGTCTGTCTGTGTAAGCAGGCAGCCTGTTATTTCTTGGCATAAGTTCCACCCAGAAACACTGGAGGCTTTGTCAAGGGCCCCTCTGTATCATTCAAAAGTTGTAAGCAAAAAGAAAAAGCTCAAGGTGATCTGGGTGTGTAAGAGAGGGAGATCTTTCATACCCCACCTCAAATATACATGTTGGAGCACAATTATGTGAATGCCGGCGCATTAGAACTAAAGGCTGTCTGAGTCTGTATGTTTGTTTGTAAGTTCATACCCTGTTCAAGGCCGATCTTGTCTGACTGACCTGTGCGTCACCTCAGACGACAGCTTAATGGTTGTGTCCTTGCCACTGTGACAACAATCTAAACATTCTCTGGAACACTTCAACCCACCCCAGAGCTTCCCCTGCAGCCCCAAATCGCTCTCATATGGCCTAAATGTAGGGCCATGTGAGCAGTATGCTTGACAAAGTGGGGAGGTGGTGTACTCAATGTTTGTTTCAACCAGAGACATTTGAATAGACTTTTACTATTGGCAGAAACAGTGGCCTACTATATAATATTGGGTGTATTATTAGAGATTTCACTGTGATTGGTTAAAGTAGCTTATTCTGGCAAATCCCATCCAAATATATGTAATGAGCCTGATCTGGCTCTAATGATGCTCTGACATGGGAGAGAAAGGACAGACTGTAGATGTAAAGTACAGCTCACTCACTATTCATGCTGCTAGTCTGTCTCCAGTCTCTTGTCTCTCTCTTCTGTAGCAACAACAGCTCAGAGCTCAGGTAAAGCTATACCAAAATATAATAGCATATCTTGCTGAATAACTTGAACACATGATTGTATGCTGACAAGGACTGTTTGTACTGTACCGAGTTTTAATGTTAAACATATTTACAGGATGTTGTGATTATTTAATCATAAAGGGTGCCGCATTTTTCATATGATGTAATAATTCTGACAACGTCTCCAAACAATAAACAGAAAGCCTGACAAATTGATTCCAATTTTTTTAAATTACTTTAGTGGGTTTATTTGTCTCATGTGTGAAAGGAAAATGTCATTCAGTGCTGACGGTTTGTTTTCTATAAACAGCTTTCAATAACTTTTCAATGGACATTACTGTATGTGGCTGATAAGTCAGTGGAACAACTTGTAGATCATGGGATTCTGCTACATTAAAAGTTAGGTGTGCAGGAAAACTTCACATTCTGCAGAGCACGGACGTCTTTTAAACATTCATTTAGATGTTTTATGCGCAACACATTGACACAAACCCCAAATATGGACATTTTTGTGACGAAACCCCACAAAGCTTCTGATCAAAGCCGTTGTTTGGAAAACTATTTTCCAATAACAGAATGGACAAAGACTTGGCTTGTGCTCTGAGAGTTGAAATGTGACAGATATTAGTTGAAGAACAGATTTTGGAAATAGCTCTGAGTTCATTCCATTTCTTCAACAACAATCAGTGAATTACACAATATATCTGGGATGAGCATGGTTCCATTTACAATGTCTTGCTTATTTTTCCATCCCCTCCATCATACAATTTTCATTTCATGCATTTTTGTCTATTATGTTTATTTATACTTTTTTATTTTACAGAATTTGTTTATTTTGTATTTGTCTATTAGCCTTTTTAGAAGGTCAATATTCATTATTTTGAAGTAATACTAAAACGTGTGTATTTTCTTATTTCAGTTGTGCTGGAATATGTTTATTGCTGTTAGCTGCTGTAGATAAATAGTAGTCATTGCTGGGTTGCTATTAACTGTTTTTGAGTGGAAATCAAATCGGTGGAGGAAGATCACCATGTTACCACCATGTCACCGAGTTTTTTCCATTTAACCTCAACTCAAATCTGCAGCACAGAGTTGTCAGACCTACTGTAGAAATGATGTTGTTATGATTCTGGCACTGACCAACAACAGATGTTGAACTAACACATTTTCAGCCCTCTCCTTCATGCACTTAACCGCAAACACACACAGAGAAAGTCCTCCAAGCAGGCTGTAGGTATAGCATCGCTCACATCATAAGCAGAAATAATATTTTTTCCCACGCTTTTACTGCTGAACTTATTTAAAGAAATGTCCTGTTGTTTTTACAGTAGATCTAGTTGGTAGATGCTTTTGGGCTTACAGCTGAGGCATGTATGGTGGAGGTCTGTGTGTTCATTACTACGGCATGTCAGCTGGTGCATTCCCTGCTGGTGTGTATCTGGGTCTTTATACAAAAGAAATGTTTATTCTCTTCCTCTCGGGGAGAGAAAAAAGGAGAAACCAAATCACCGAAGGACAGACAGAGAGAGGGTCAGAGAGGTGCAGTCATAAAAAACTTAGTGACTAATTGGCCAACACCCCTGTTAATGAGTGTTTGCCCCTTGGTTAGACACATTAGGAGGCTGTAAAGGAAAATAAATAGAAACAGAATGAGTGCATGAACCCCACCTAGCTCATAAAAACTTGAGTTTCTCCATCTCCATGCCACATAGATCTCACCAAGGTCAAGTGCAGTGGCAGACACCTGCGTGACTGTTGCACATCATGTTTGTATGTGCCGACGTGCCACTGTTTATCAGACAACACAAATGTGTTTACATGTGTGTGTGTAAATGTAGTAAAAAAAATAAATAAAAAAATAAAAAACCTAGTGGAATCAGTGACAGCTGATGTTAATTACCTCCGAGTTTCAGCACGAATCCTCTGCAATTTTGGTGAAATTGAACACAGCAACAAACAAACAAGTCAGACAACCTGGGTCCTAATTAGCTGCAGTTGGATTTTTAAGTATGCTGTTTGCATACATTTGTATAAATGCAGGCTTACATGTGAGCTGATGAACCACACAGTATGCAGGTCCATGTGGTGAGTGTCTGTGTGTGTATTTTAATAGCACTCTGATTGGAGACAGATGGAGGCCAACACGCAGAGGTAGCGCAGAAAGCCATGCATAATAACTCTGAAATGGAGAGCATTTGGAGAGAGACGGGAGAAGACAGGGAGGGAGATCAGAGAAAGAAATAAAAATAAGTTGGATGAGAGGGGGCCGAACGAAGGAAGACGCCCCTTTAAACCGGTCGTGAGAGGCGGGGACGGTGAAGGCCGGAAGACGTGTGAGGCAGTGTGCCACAGTATGTGCGCTCACATGTGTGTGTGTATGTGTGTAATTCAGTGTGCCTGGCCGCCAGCCTTGACGAGGTGATAAAAGCTTGTTTCCTATAAACACTAATGATGTTCATTAGTGAAGACCTGAGGGGGCCCACGGGGCAACACAGAGTGACTGTGTTTGTGTGTCTCTGTGTCAGTCAGTTCGTGTGTGCTCCCATTAAAGTGGCTGTTATAAGTGCCCATCCTGGGTCTAATTGCCGGTGTAATTGTCCTGACCCAACAGGTCCACTGGTGTTTCTGAAGGCTGCAGCTCACCGGGGCTGCTAAGTGCTCGGTGATGCCCAGCTGCTCCTACATCATGCTCAGTGACCACAGAGAGTCCTCTTCCAGACGCCATCAACATCCCTCACATTATAACCACCTAAAATGTAATCATTAAATAGATCACCAGCAAGACTGTATTAATGAATGCACCAGACGCTGCCTAAATAATTACTTGCTAACTAGGCAGATAGCCATCTGTTAGGTCCCAAATTGATGCACACAGAGGTGCCTAATCAGCCTCTAATCTGTACCACACCACACAAAGTGAAGAGCAGTGGTATGTCCCGTTGTGTCAAGGCCAGAGAAAAGGACTGGTCTGAAGACCTTGTGTTCAATGCAATCTGGACACCACATTGCACTGTGTTCTTCCCTCAACACCCTCTTTCACTTAGAAGGAGCTAAATTAAAAACCCTCCGATATGAAACAAAAAACTCCTCTCTGAATCCCTTAACCCCCTCCCCATCCCCTAAACCCTGCTGGAGGGTTTTGGAAGAGAGAGCGAGAGTGCAAAGGTAGCTGTGTATGTATGTGCTGGACGAGGGGAACTAGCGCACGTTTATCTCCTTTTCGAGTGTGTTTGATGAAGAACTAAACACTGAAATTCTGGAAAGTTTTCCGATCCTTCCCATCGTCATCTCTACGACAGTAATTTCCACAGGAAGACCTTCTCCTCATTGCAGGTAACACACATATGGACGAACAGAGACATTTAAAAGTGGTTTTATTAAACTGTCAACAGGCCAAAGGAAATACATACCTCTAGTGGTGAATCACAAAGAAATCTCCGGAACTGTGAAGGGAGGCAGAGGGGAGGGGGGTGGGCAGAGAGAAAAACAGTTAGTTCTCTGGGTCACCAACTCTTTTCAAAAGGCATAAATGAAAACCATACACATCTCCTTTGCCGTCCTATATACTTTATCCCTCCCTGTTTTCTCCTCATTCAGGTGTCATATATCAAATGCAGCCCCCATTCACAAAGGGGCATGGAAAGGAAGACTGTATTTACACAAATGAAAACATTTAGCCTATCAACTGGAGCTCACGGTCCAGGGAGGACATTGTGACAGCTTAAATAATCAGTATTGCCGATGTCAAAATAGCTTATCTCTGAACACACTTTAAAAATGCACATCAGACATCAATTACTGCGGGACTTTATGTCTGAGGAAACAATCTTTCTTTCTTTCTCTCTACTATTTCCTGTGCTCCTTCTTTTTTAGCACCATGGTTGAGAGTAGTGTGTTTAAAGACGAGCTGACCTGCGGGACTGGAGGACAAGCGTAGCACGCTTCCACGTCTAGAGCCAAAGAAACGTTCTGTAATGAGTAGCAGCACAGCCGCAGCCAAGCAGTCGTGGACAGCCTTTGGTTTACTCAGTCTGTCTCACCCTCACCACACCACAGTTTCCCGTTCATATTACACAAAGAAACGCTACCATTCGTCCTAGATCTGTGCGTGCGTTTGCAGATACGTTCAACCTTGGTTGCACTGTCTAGTGGGCAGAACACTTAAGTATCATAAACACAGGATAGAGATGTTCCAGACAGGACTAAAAAACAAGTGGGGAATATGAATTAGGTAAAACGGTTCATAAAATGTGAGGTTACATAATCACACACATTATTAACCAAGGGCCGGTGGTAATAATGTGTTTTTTTTTTCTTGTTTCCCCTCACTTAGACCTTAACTCCAACTAGGGTTTCACTTACATGATGGGGTTCTTTATGGTGACTTGGTGATTTAGTGGGCCTTTTTTCCTGGAATACTGTTTTTGTCATGAATATGAGATTTTAGAAAATAAAAGTTTTAAACATATGCTGCTGAATTTTTTTAAAGGTGGGTTACCAGGCAGACAAGCTGCTCTCATCAATGGCATGTAATTAACAGGCTAATAACATATGTATTGAAAGGTCAGTGTTTGTCCGTTGTATTGGCAAATTAACATCTCAGTCTAATTGCATGACCTCCTAAGAATGTAAAAGTAGATGAAAGGCAGTGAAAAACGATAGGCGCACAATGTTCTTGTGATTTAATTTCTGTCATGAATGCTAGTATTTGGAATAGGACTCATCTCTCACAAAGTTTCAATAAATGAATGAATCCAAGTTATTTTGTTCAGAAAGCAGCGCTATATAGTTTTTATTAAAACTAATTTGTTCTACAAGTTATTAAAAGTTCCCACAAGCACCCGAACATCCTGTGTGCGTGTGTGTGTGTGTGGGTGAGTATGTCACAGCAGTACAACTAGTAACAGTGATGACGGCTGAAGGCATGGTTCACTGGGTGGGACAGTCCTGGCTTAGGTGCAACTCAAAATACTGCCAGTACTGAACTCATCGAGTGTGTGTGTTTCTCCGTTCCCCCGCCACAGTTGGTGTGTGTGTTGGTGACACTAATGCAGTGCTCTCCAACACGGGGGATGTTTTGGCAGAGAGTGGTTAAAGAATGATGCGCTGTTGCCTGTCATTTTTATTTTACCTCCTCCTGAAGCAAACAGTTTTCACTACGTCTGAAATTCCCCCTCTTGAGTTGTACTCACGTCATAAAAATGACTAAATCCACAAAATATTAAACCAGAAAAAATCTATAAAATATGAGGATCAAGCAAGACTACAGCTTGTGTACAAAACAACTGAACTCAAAAACAATGCATGCATTTCTTGCCTAGAGGTATTGTGAGCTATAAAAGTCTTACAAACTGTGCTCCCTGCAGTACTGAATATGACAACAAGATGCAACACACCAACTTTACCCTCGACTCAACCTCAGATGAGGCTGGAGAGGAGCTGAGGGGATGGACAGAATTACTCAGAACAAACCTGAATGATGGTCTTTAACTTTACATTCTCCTGCTCAAGGCCATTATTTACCCAGAAAGAATATTTCAACTTTAAACATTTAACAGTTGTAAAATAATTCCCTGCAAATGCATTAAAATACACCTGCCAAACAGAGGAGCGTTTTGTATGAAATTTACACTTTTCGTGGCCGTTACGGAAATTGTAGTGACCACATCTGTTCAGTCCATAATGATCTCTGGTCATGCAAAAAATGCTTATCAAGTTCCCCACCTGTGTAACCATGCCAGTAAAGTGTAATTTTCCACTCCTAACTTTGCGGTGACTACTGCTCTGCCAGTCAACAAATTACCAACAGCGCAGCCTTCCAATGTGCGATATTGCTGAAGGGCACAAATGAAACTTTTGTTTAAAACTCACAAAAAAGCACCAAATGGTTTACCAACAGAACAACAGCTGCAGTTATTAGATGACATCATTTATAGAGGGCATGCTACGACTCTGGCTGCTGTTTGTGTGCAACTGAGAAATCTCCAATTCACCTTGTAGTAAGAATGCTGTCTTATGGGATTAGACAAGTACGCCTGTGATCCTTTTACACACTGGGGTTAATGTATGCAAATGCATACTTGGACGTGTGCATCATGTTAAGTTGTGATAGCTCCGAGCACCTCCCGCCACTCAGTCCCTCCTCCTCCACCTTTACCGTGCGCTCGTCAGGGGGCTGCTGGGTAATTGTAACAACAGGAATGAGCAGTGGAGCGCGGCAGCTTTCCACTGCTGTGTCAACCCCGTTTGGCTAGGTGAGGTGTGCTCTCCTGGAGCCTGGCAGGGTTTGACCCCTCTCAAGCCACTGACAAACAACACACACTACACGGCCCTGCCAGGCTGACACAGACGTACAAACAAACAGACAAACTCATTCAAAGACATCACTCTGCAGGAGATAGACAGTCTAAAATATATATAAAAGTACAGTCGCTCAGGCGTGAAGACTACAAGGGAACAAACATGTGACTCCAATCTCAGCATCCTTTCCCTCTCTCTCTCTCTTTCTATCTCAAATACAACAACACATATGTCTGTAAATGGAGCCGTGTCCAGAGTGCCTTCTGGAACGCTCTCATCCACAACACATGGAGTCCATCACTTCCTCTCTAACTCTCCCTTTCCTATAGTAAACACTCATCTGTGTACGATTAGAAGGGCAAGCAGCCGTCTCAATCTCTCTCTCTCTCTCTCTCTCTCTCTCTCTCTCTCTCTCTCTCTCTCTCACACTCACACTCACACTCACACACACACACACACACACACAAGCAGTCGTGTCTTCACTCACACACATATAGTACATATAAACACACACATCTGTTTAAGCCTAATTGCTACTTAGAGCTCTCGTCATTGTGCGCTTTACTTGCTCAAATTGCCGTACTTATTTCAGTGACAAGGTGCCTGTATTCGCTCTCTCACATTAAAAGAACAATAAAAACAAACTAAATAGCGTTTCTTTCTCTCACCGCCAAACTTTTGCTGACTGGTTCTTTGTTCAGACTGTGCAGGAGAGGAGCTAGATGCAATGCACGAGTCAGTTGGTGGAAAAATATACAAAAACATTAGGAGAAGTGGACATACATACATGCTTCCTTTGGACGGTTTTATATAAGCGTTATTATTCATAACCATGTTGCAAATGGCTTTAAGCCACAAGTTATTTCCATGTCCTCCATTTTTATTTTTTATTCTATTGCTATGTCTTAGCAATAAAGCTCTGTCTTTTTTTTGTTCCTTTTTTCATGTGTTCTGGTTAAGGCCATCAAGAAGAGTAAATACAGATTTAACAGGATTTGTTTTGCTGAAAATGAATGCCACATGTGCAGGAACTCAGAGTCACGGCTCAGCACAACACTTAAGAACAGTAAGTGTGAGTTAGAGAGTTTGTGTGCGTGTGTGTGCGCGCTGTGTCTAAATTATTGTGAGTATGTCTCAACTCTGTCAGGAAACCATGATTGGATGTGGAAGGAATAATGTCTGTGTCTGGCTCTCTTCCAGTCATGGTATGACAGGAAATACATACATCCCTAAACAAACAAAGCCGTTCCCCTCTAGGACATTGTACTGTCTAATGGTAGTACAATTTTCGCAGGGTAATTCAACTTCAACAACACACACACACACACACACACACACACACACACACACACACACACACACACACACACGCACACACACACACACAAACACACACACAAACACACAATCTCTCCTATCGCCTGGCTCTAAGCCAGGCTGACAATATTGCACATTCTGTCCCCAGGTGATACTTTAATAGATTAATAAATACCTCCAAAAATACTAAATGACCCAACTTCCTAGGTAGCAGCAGGCATAGAATGGCACTGCACCAAAATGTGCCATCACCACATCAACAATGTGTTTCTCATTTCATTATGATTGCCACAGGACAATGGGGGGGCTCTGTGCTTCTGGGAAGCAAATAGGCGAGTTAACCAGGAGCTTGACGGGCAAGAAAATAAAAACAGCAGAGTTTAGTTCTGTGGTCTCAGGAATGGGGTTCACAGAGGAGAGTCCAACTAAGGGGGATATGATACAAGTTAAATTTGCTTCAGTGGGAACAATTAGAGACAACCATGAATAAATTCAGCGTAGTAGAGTGAGACAAACAAAAGAGAGGTTCTAGTATTGTATGTAATACAACAGAAGAGCTTATCCATGGAGGCCGATAATAGGAGGATGAAGCCTTGTGTGGTGGTCTGTTTATGTCTCTCACCTGTGACCTGTAACCTCTAAATTATCTCCATGTAGCAAAGAAAATGTGTGATTGAATGAATAGTACATATTGTGCCTTTAAGTTTGCCTTTAACTGTAATTAGTACAACCTTAATTCATTCTTTTACACTACACTACATGCAGTCAGAATCCACCCTGGAAAGTCCATGTAATAAAAAAAAAAAAGAATTTATTTTTTGGCAACCAAACAGACAGCGAAGATGTTTGTGCAGCTCCACACCTCTTTATTTTTTCAGTTTTTTTAGACGGTAGTTCTCTAGTCGTTGAACCCATCCGATCCCAGTGCAGTTATAAACCTGTGCTGAAGCTGTGCACACAAATACACACAAACACACACGCTCCCTGTAATAGAGCTAGTGTTATGGCAGTAGGAAAGAATCTGCCACAGTCTGCCCAATCTGACAGCTTTTATTATTTATTAATTACCTTACTTTTACAAGCTGGAGAATTCAGTAATTTACTGAGGCCTGCTGGCAGGAGGGTGGAGGAGGAGGAGGTTGTTTTTCCAGCCCTGAGGGACAAAAGGCCCTCTCAGGTTAGTAAGAATGTCCAGCAGTTCGGCATCCTGACTAGACTTTATTTTCTCCTTTTTTTTTTATTTATGTATAAAGTGCAGAAACTGAGCTGTGTAGATATTTTTACAAGATAATTTACAGTGTATTATGAATTCATTTTTAGACTTTATGAATCTATGTTTCAGTTTGCCATTCCCATTTATTACTGGACAATACTGCTCATTCATTATATGAACTAGTGAACTTTCTCTTTCCTTCATAGAGTTAGCTTACACACCCAAAGTATAATAGAAGAAGCATTTTAATGATTACAGTTATTTGTCAAGGACCAATGAATGCTACAAGTCTCCCAACAGTGTACACTCAACTGTTGTTGATGGAGGTACAAAGACTATAATTTAACGATTAACACATAAATGAACTAGTATTAACTAGTAGTTATTTTCATCATCAGATGAATCTGTGAATTATTTTAACAATTACTCAATGGTTCATCTATTCTATGCCAAAAAATAGACACAGATGTCCATCAGAATTTCCCAACATCTGAGGTGCGTCTGTAAGTTCAAAATACAAAGAAAGCATATTAAACCAAAATAAAACAGAGAAAAGCAGCAAAAAACTGGAATGAGCGTGCACAGTCGTTCCCTACAGTAGGTGGGGAATAATAATCATGCAGTACCTCACTCTCACTACATTCGCTGGGGTCATCACCATGAATGGCCATCTGGTAGCTGGCGTACAGCGCCACCGACTGCTGATAGGACGCTGTGAATTGAGGGTCCTCAAAGCTGACCGGCACTAGCCTCACCTTCAAGCACAGGGTATGGAAGGGGAAGGAGCAATAAGGTGGAGGGAGGTTTTATAAGGGTTGACAATGAATACAAGGATGGTGAGTAGTTAGAAAATGTATTTTAAAAAAATTTAAAAAAAAAAAGACAAGACAAGAAAGCATGGATGCTTCGGAGGAAGGAACAGTGCAGGATGCAACAATGGAGGTTTTAAACAGTGTTATACAAGTGCTTTGGCATGTTAGGGTTCACGTCAGTCTCCTAGTCCTCGAGGCAGCTGGTAACAGAGCAGGTCTGTTTTGAGTTTGAGACGTGATTTAGTGATTTTACCAGATTGTTGCGCAAAAAGGATACATGAATGCAAAAAAACAATAGGATTCTGGGAGACTGACAGTTTGTTTTTAAAGTAATGAGATGTCAGCAAGTTGAAGGTGAGGCTAGTGCACTGCCCAGATTTAACCACAGATCGCACTTAGAGTTTTGGTAATTTAAGATTCAACACAGCGCGTGTAAGGCCCAGGGCAGCAGGAATCCAAAACTGTGTCTGAATTGATCATCCCAGCAAGACACATACAGACTCTTCCAACACTACAGACTCCTCTCAAGAACGTAAACAAGGTTGAACAGACTTCACGCACAAAGTAAATTAAAATCTTATTACCACTACTTCATCATAAATTGAAAAGTAATTCCACTTCAGGCATGGGGGACTATTGTGATTTGGGGTGGGGGGTGTGAAGGTCGAGATGGTTCAGCTGACGAGCTGCCCCCCAAAACTGTAACAGCTCAAGACTAACGACCCGGCTGGCCAACCAAGGGCCAACTCAGACACCTGGAGAAACACTGCTCTGAACCATGGCGTATGGAAACATTTTCCCCTCCATTTCCTCTCCCTTTGACTGCCGCTCGCATACACATACACTCTCTTTAATACGAACACGTTAATTCACTTTTTTTCATTCATACAGAAAGTTTGAGCGCAATTTAACGGCAGTATAATCCCTGAGTCTGTTCATTATGATTTAAACCTATGAACTATGAATCAAATCTTCAAAAAAAGCAACAAAAGTAATTAATACTCATTAAATACTTCAAGTACAAACCTAACAATGATTTACCTGTTTTGTGCTTGTTTAAAATTAGGAATCACATCCAGCACTTCTGCTAAAGACATTAAGAAGTAATGATAAACTTTAGCCCATTATATGATATAAAACTACAAAAACGACCAAGAAGAAGACATATTCATTAAGAGATGAGGCACCCGTTTGATGCGTCACCCTTTCCCTCCCTCCCCCTAGGGCAGGTTGACCTATGCCCCCCACCCTCTGACCTGGCTCTCGGAGGGTTTGTCAGGAGGGTCCTTGTGAATGGCCATCTGGTAGAGTTTGTACACCTGGTAGGAGGCGTCGAAAGAGGCTTTGAACTGCGGGCAAGGGGGATTGGAGCGCACTAGCCTCACCTTCAAAAAGAATACGTGCAAACAAAGGTTAACATTAAGATGGAAAAAAGTACTGAGAATAACACAAGGGGTGATTAAAAATAGAAGATATTATCACAAAACAATGGGAGAAAGTGTGAAAAGAGTGTGAAGTGAGTGAGAAATTGGCACAAACACACCCTCTTTAGGTTGGGTGACCTGGTGCCCATCAAGGTTTTAAGACATTTTAAAAACAAAATGGAAAAGTTTCCTGTTTGAAAGTTTTGTTTTTTAATGGGAAAACAAGAATAATACAAAGAGGGTGTGTTATGTCCATCTCCATCATGACATGAAAATGGCAGGTGTTACTCAAGACAAGAAAGAACATGAACAAGCATTTGCTGTAACAGAAAACTTAGTACTCAGAAAGAAGAAATAATCATTAGCCTATTTGGCCTATCATTAGCCTTTGCATTTAGCTTTTACACATTGTGTATATGAGCCCATCTCCAGTGCTTCACCATGTCATGTCATCTGAGTTGAATTCTTGATCCCAATCATACCCAACAGAGTGTGCAGAGACTTTTTATCATGTCTGAATGAAGTTCAGCTATCCTAGCCCAAGAGCATGCAAACGTTTGCAAATGAATTCATTAACGCATATAAAAGATGTATACTTTAAAAAGGAATGTTTGCAGTGCTATACATTCATGTTAACAGGAAGAATCAGTAGAAGCCTATGATAGAAAGAGTGTTGTTAAAGTCAAGGAAACTGAAAGAAGAATTCAACTCCCACACCCTAAGGCCCAATTTAATTAACCGTCTCTTCGTTTAGAAGCTTTTGTTGGCCACAGAGGCTGTGCCATATGAATCCCCTGGACAGACGGGAGAGAGGAACTGAACCTGGGGTTTGTTTGAGTTGGACCTAAGTGGGTTTCTCTCATATGACCACTTGGCAACGGCATCCTTAAGTCAAACAGAGACGTTGGGCTTCTTACATAAAAGGACAATGCTGAAGTTCAGCCTTTTTTCATTTTGTTCTAAATCTAGAGATTTATTTTGACAAGCTGAAATCCTTTCGGTGAACCAACTCTGCAGCAGAAGTGAAATTTTAACAATTCTCATAACAGCCTTGAAATTTAACACCCAGAGTCTGATACTTGACCCCTTTAAGAATGTTCAAATAAAGCCTCATAATACCAGTAGCGTTTTCCAACTTTAATTAAAATGTAAGATTGTGGTTTTTCAAAGTTTTAACTGTAAGAGATTCCTCTGAATCTGGCTCTTCAGGACCTTTCAGTACGCCATTATAAAGTAATATAATAGAGGAGACAAATAATTGCATGTTAGCAATAGGAGATTTAGAGGAAAGGCTATGAAAATATGAGAAAAGTGTGTAGACTAGTATGACTCAAGAGGGGGAATAGTTGATGAACAGTTCCACACTCTCCTGAGGTGCCTGAAGGGCTCTAGATGATGTTCTCACACTGACCCCTGGTGGTGGCTAATGGGCCCACAGCTGCTTTTAATGGCCAGGTAACTATTGAACTGTATATACAGTACATCTGAACCAGTCCCTGTCTCTATGAGTTATCTCTTTACTGTGCATCACTTCAAGAAATAATCAGCTCCTCCAAGGTCACAGTTAGCAGAGAAAGTCAACTGAACAGTTTTACAGTAAGCAAAGGTAAGCCTAGAAGAGCTTACTCACCGAATTTCTCAATTTTCCATTTCCTTTAATATTCTCATCAGTCATGCTGTGTGATATCTTTAACAGATGTGTTTATGATGGATCCGAGTAAACTGTAAACATCCATCTTCTGGTACTGACACGAAAAACCTTTCTGAGGCTGGAGCTCAGTCAACAGCACAGAAACCCAGGAAGGAGCATCAGATAGATTCACTAAACTGCTTATCATCCAAATTGTCCATTAGCCACAAATCTGATGCAGCCTTGCCACATGTAATAAACATTTAAATGAGTCAAATAGAGGCACTGCTCAATTATTTGACTTGTAAAACGTACAATTATCCTTCCTTTGCTAAGGATGACCTTGTGTTCATGCCCACTTAGTGAAATTGAACGATAATTGCCAGCAAATAAATTAATCCAATTGAAAAGAGCTGGATTGCTGGTCTAGTCTCAGAGGGTGTACAGACAAGAGACAGACACTGCCTGGTTCATCCCAGCATCTGGCTCAAATCTTGGTCAAGACAAAGAATGACGTTACTCTACCAACCTCAGCTTAAGGCCTTCGCCAGGGATCTTTCTACATCGTTCTGCCCCCTGCCAGAAGTTCATTTCCATGTCCTCTCATACCGGCTGAGCTGGGAGCTGTGGTTTTAATGTCATCAGCAGGGTAACGTGAACCAGTTTGTGCGGTGTGTCTGTCATTTGGTTGAATTCAAACTAGGAAGAGGTGGTTTTTCCACTCTGCTCTGGCCAGCTGTCCTCTCCGCACACATAAACACATGGTGAAGTCACTGGAGCTCTGGAAGAGGGCTCTATGAAACTAAAGTTTCAGGCTAACTGAATCCAAAAGTCGTGGAGACAGAAAGCTCAACCAAACACACTATTTCTTAATGACAGCTGGAATCATCACAATAGGCTAATGTTTATTCCAAGTCACATAAAAAGAGAAAATAAAGTACCTACTCCATACTCCTGCTCACCTCAAAGCAATGAGAAGAGTTCTCAGGTAATGACTCAGTGATGAAATCTTCCAGGGGTTTGGGTTGGTTGGTCTGGGTGGGAGCGGGTGGAGTAGGAGAGACAATGGAAGATACCCCATCAGCGTCATGCCTCATCTGCTCTTTCTGAAGACGTCGCTCCTTCCTCAAGTCTTTGGCCTTCCGACATGGAGGCCGACTAGCATCAGCTCCCACCCCTGCACCCGAGAGGAAAGAGAGAAGAGGAGAGGGGGAGACGAAAACACTGTTCTTAATCTTTCATCTGTCATGCAAAAGATCTGGTATTGCACTCTGAAAACATTTCCAGGTGAGAAATGACATGACAGTAAAACAGGCAGTTATAAGATTTTTTTTTTGATGCGGGTAACACGTTTTGCTTTCATGCTGCTTTCGACGTAAGACTCAACCCAGATGTAAGAAACCTTTCTTACTTCAAGCTGCTGGTACTGATGACTCTCAAATTTGGGGCAGGTTTAGAGAGTTGAGTGTTAGACCATGTTTCCGATGGATTTTTCCCTGCGCCTCTGGGCAAATGGACTGCCATGTTTACTTTAGTGGACCCCCTGTCTAAGAAGCCAGTATCAACAGAGAGCCCTATGGAAGTCATTTTCTTGTTTCCCAGCCTTGACAGTCTTTACATTAAATCTATGAAACGATATGGTCTGTGTTAGCTAAGTGTATTTATAAAAGAAGCTTAAGACATTATGGACCCAAGAGTTTTGTTTTTTTTCTAATAATGACAAAGATAAGGTTGTTAGTAACAGTGCACACACACACACTCATACACTGTTTTGCTCTCCCAGCAAAACATGAACAGTCTCTGAAGCAACCGAATCTCTCTCCATTTCCCTCTCTCTGTTCCCCTTCTCATCCTTCTTCTACTCCTCCTCCTCCTTCTCCTCCTCCACCACCACCTCCTGGGCTCTTGCCAGGCCCTCCAGCTCTCCGGGCATCCCATGTCAACAGTTTACACGCCCACATCCTGTTTGGAGCAATAAGGAAACGAGAGCCATTTCCTGCTTGTCCTACTGCCAGCCGCCACCATCAGCTCACTTACTAACTTTCCCCTCCTTCGACGTCACGAGAAAGAGAGGGACGCCCGGTCTTGACAAGGGGAGAGGGAAACTCTGGCAGTGGCCAAGGTTCATTGGCAGCGTTCAGCTTCAGCTGACTCAAGCTACTTTTTCTACTGTAAGGTACAGCTTCTGTCCTGTGAATATAAAAAGAGAGCAGAGCTTCTGGCTTCTTTCATGATTTATTTAAAAACATTTTCTTGTAATTTCCAATGTGAAGTAACAAAAACAGTAACGTCTAAGGTAACAAAATTTCAACCTGACTTGTATCAATAACTACTGTGTTCCTGTGAACAATTTGTTTCACATTATCACACAAATCTTATTAGGTGAAAACGACCTGGGCATGTATCATCTCAAAGCCCCTGTTTGCTGTATTGGGACATGACTGGAAGCATAAAAACGAGGGTAGCATTTCTAAACTTCTCTTGATATAAACAAACCCTGTGAGTTAAAGCGTGGTCAAATGCTATTCCAGCGAAAGCAAAGCAGACTGTCTGGTCACAAAGAAAACAGGAATCAGAATCTAAACTCAACCACAAACACACGAACCCTTATCCACAACGATTCCGTCCGCGTGCCTCTCTTCCCTTTAATTACACTCACTACAAACACACTTCGTCTCTCGCTCGCCTCGGTCTCACACGCGCACACAGGCACAGGTACTCAGGAGGAGAGCGTGAGCAGCCGTGGCGAAGATAAAGTCTGACAGATCAGTTCCTGTGGAAGACAAACACTCCCTCTCCAGCAGTTAGCACTTCATAAAAACTATGACACTCTCCCTCCCTGCTTCCCCAAACACATATACAACTCTCAAAATCAGCCTAAACTGTCCGGGATGGTGACATACTGCTTTCTTGCATGTAAACATGTGGAGACACAAAATCAATTCACAGTGGGAGGAGGATGCTGTTATCTGTGAGCAGCCACTGAAATATTAACACGCAGGAATGTCACTTTATAGGAAATTTACTCTGGGAAAATGTACTGTGTACCACTGTTAGCTCACACTATACTGCTTCCTGCTTCTTAGAAACCAATAAATTTGGGCCATCTGCTATCATGTTGGTATTAACCCTAACTTGTGCTGACCTGACCGATTTTGTTCATCGATTAGTGGTGATTAAGTGGCCTTAGAGGAATCAAAACTTTAAGCTTACATTTCAGTGACTGGTTCTCTTGAATTTACTGCAACACTGCCTTCTCTACTGATAAAATATTTTGCTACTTCTGATTCCCTAAAAAGCAGATCCTAGCAGAGCTTTACAAAACACAACATATCATATCTACTTCTGTACCTGTTTACCTTTGGCTTTACGAATGCTGTATGGCAGATGGGGAGCTATTTTCTCAAGACAGAACTGGAGCCTGTCCAAAGCTATAAAGCGTTCCAGTCATAAAGCTAAAGGAAAGATATGGCCAGGTGTTTTCTGTTGGAGGTGAATAAGGGGGGAGTGGAGAAACACTGGCCCAGCATAGTAAATCCTCCTCACTTCCTTGTTGCTAGCATCCTGAAAAGCCTTGTTATTTCTGACAGGCAGAAGAAGAAGAGTGTGGTGCTGACACAGGTGTAAGGGGAAAAAGAACACTGGCACCGTTGAAAGTTTTATTCTGTGTGTTTATCAACCTGCGCCAATACCAGGCTTTCCTGCTCAAATGTACATCCTCGCCTTTTGATTAATGAGCATGGGGGGGGGGGACTGTTCTCATTAGAAGTTTGAGAGGGAAAAAAGTGGTCAAGACAGTTGTTAAAAGTGCTGCTTCCTGTGTTTAAACGGAGTTTATTATCTCTACACTGTGAGTGTTTTTTATTCATTACTGTGAGTTGGCTAAGAGGATATCCTGTAGTGGAGAAGTAAGGAAGAGAACATGACATATAAGCCAAAACCAGACACCCTACAGAAATCACAGAAACACCAGCTTCACTCACCAAGCTGCTGCACAGTGGATTACAAGGTGAACAGTGACACCCTCTGGCAAGCAATGGTGCTTTAGCTACTGCAGAACACCACAGTGGCAGTCTACAGTTGATTGTGGTGAACTGCCATTAAACGCACTGGTACTTTTTGAAGTCGTCCCTACTCTTGTCTTAAAGAATACCCAACATCCAAAATAAATAAATAAAGTACATTCATTTACCTTTTGACACATGCTGCTACAGCATTACTACACTATTTTCTCCACATTATTGTAGCAGGTACAAGTATCTTAGTGTTGTAAGACAAAAAGTGAACAAAATACAGAGTAATTCATGCGTAGAGTGCAACACTAAAGCTCAGAGCTATAATATGCTGCGCCTGAGCACCTAATGAGTCTCATAATAATTAGCAGAAGTAGTTTATAGAATATTAAAACTGAACGATGATTTAATCACTTCATTATTCAGTCTAACATTATGTTCTTGTAGTCATTCTCTTTGCTCCAACCACTCATTAGCTGACAGATGTATGCAGCTGCTGTAACGTCACTTTGACACACACTCTGCATGAATCAGCATGTAGGGCTGTAACTAACAGTTATTTTCATGATCGATTAATCTGTCGATCATTTTCTTGGATAAATGTACAGAAAATAAAAATGAAAAATGATGACAAGTTCTCACAGTCCCCAAGACAATTTGTTCAAATTTCTAATTTTATTCGAAACCCAAAGAAAATGACTGAAACAAAATAAAATATCAAAATACTTCCAATTATCTGTAACCACGTATCCTCATCAGGGGGAGTGGAGCTGGAGCGCATCACAGCTGACTTTGGGTGAGAGACGGGGTACACCCTGGACAAGTTGCCAGTTCATCACGGGGCACATAGAGACAAACAACCATTCATACTCACATTCACAGATAGGGGCAATTTAGAGTCACCAATTAACCTGTTAAGTACATATCTTTGGACTGTGGGAGGAAGCCGAAGTACCGGGAGAGAACTCATGCAGACACGGGGAGAACATACAGGAAGCTAGGTTCAAACCAGGAACCATCTTGTTGTGAGGCCACAGGGCTAACAGGGCTACTGCAGCTCTAGATTCAAGTTGTTGGTGGTTGGTTAAATAAGCAGAAATGCAAAAAAAAAATAAATGTTTTAATTTAAGACACGCTTTTTTTCAAACTGTGCCTGAAAATCAACAGTACGGCACCAACACGGCACCAACACGGCATCAACACGCCAAGATTGCGTGCAGTAGCTCTATTTCCTTCTTTGACGGTCAGATCGATTGCCTTTAACTAAAAACCTGCATCATATGCATTTCTTTGTGTGTTTTCCACGATGAGGGTGTGTGCATGATGCGCAAAATGACAGTTTTGTGTGTAGTGTCCCCACTATGAAAATACAGGTGTGAGGTTGCTGGTTCCCAATAGGACCCAACTGGAGCTCACGTCAACTGATTGCTTGTTGATGAATATTATCAGCCATGAGGGACAGGGAAACAGATTTCTTACCCGGTTTAGGAGCTGTGGCTGTTGTTCTCCCTTCCGGAGACACTGACACTGAATCCTTTCTTGAGGTTTCTGAGCCGGCAGGTGCGTCATCCGCTGCCTCCTCCTGAACATTTGTGATAGCAGGACACTCTGCTACTTCCTTCTGAATGTCTGTTATAGCAGCACACTTTACTTCTGAGTGACAGGCTTTACTCGGTTCCCGTGGACCTGCTTCTTCACACACTGAGTCCATTGGCTCCCCTACAAGGCACAAGATAAAAGACCAGATAGAAATACATTACAGAGCCACAGTACCAACAAGGTTTTGTGTTTGTGCCCATCTCTACCTGTAGTTTAAACCCTGCACTCAGTCCAATAGTCTTGACTGCAGACAGCTACCTGACTTTTTTCCATTTTTTCATTTGACAAGTACCATACAGAATACAGATGCATTAACAACTACTATAAAAAATGAAATGTACTCTTACCATCATTCTGTCCTTTTGGTAATTCCCCTTTGGAAAGAAATTTGCTCATCTTCTTCAGGATTTTCTTGTGGGATTTGGAAGGCTGGAATTTCAGTGCATGGCATCTTGACAGAGGGCACAGCAGTTAAGTTGTGGTTAGAAGAACAATATACATATACAATACATATATTTCTGTTTGTTACATATACATTTATTCATTTTTTTCAAGGGCTACTTCAGTATTCTTCAACCTTGGCCTTATTTTCCCGTGTTTCTGTGTCAAAGTGACTAATGGGGACACATGTTTTGAATTAGGTCCAGTATCACAATGAGAGCACTGCAGCCTGGAACCTCCATTAAAAGTGGTTGTTTTTGACACAGATTGTGTCTGACAACATTATGGAAAGAACTCTTCCTCTGTACTCCAGCTCAAATAAATATGGGCAACAAAGTCCATTGTCAAAAGCAGTTAAACATTAAGCCATGACAATGAAAGTCCTTTATAATGTACTACGCTACGTCTTCTCAACTCCCTTTTCACCGGTGCATTACTAGACTCACGTTTCCACTGTTGACTTCCAGCTCTCCTGAGATTTCAGAACAATACTTCTTCTGACACTTGGTTAGAAACACAGTGGATCAAGCAAAAGGAACAGAAAATGTTGTATTTCTCTGCCGTGTTGTCAGAATATGAGCCAGTCAACAGCAAAAACAAGAGCTTTTAACTGACGTATTTTGACAGTGCAGTTGCCCACATAAGAATTATACTGGATCCCATTTCACAGCTGCAGGCTGCAGCACTCTCACTCAATATTGGACCAAATTCAAAACTTGTTGTCCCCATTAGTCACTAACACATAAATATGAGAAAATATTGTTCAGATTGAAAAGTACCAAAGTTATGTTCTGAAGTCTAAATCATAGATCATAGGAAAAAAATCTGATGGGTTTAATGTCATTACCTGATGGTGTATTGTGGACAGCATGTCTTGTTCATTATGGGCTTATAGACGTATTTCCCGCTTCTGAAAAGGAAAGAATCAATAATCTTCAGTGAAATACATTATCAATGATTTGAAATATCCAAAATGACATTCTTTGAATTATGTCAATGAGAAAATTCAAAAAGGTCCATAAGTAAGTGAGTCATTTATGTGAATTTGGAGACAGCTACTCACCTTCTCCATCCTCGGTCTATGAGGTCTTGGTAGTCCTGTACAGTCATGGTGTGAGACCACATCCCTGTAGAAAACAAAGGGAACATCAGAGCTTTAAAACATTTAATTGATTTCATATGCTTTTATACAACACTCCTCAAATGGATAGAATCATCATGCACGATGCCTAACTTGCAGGAAATTAAGCTATATTAGAAACAGGCAGAAAGGAGTGTAAATGGAATAAAATAAACTGAATGAAATAAAACTCAATTAAAGCATAAAAAGAGGATAATACATTTTGTTAGCCTGAATTTGGAGTAATGTATGCAAGTAAGGAGTGGTCTGTTGGGAGGTTTACATTCTTGTGTCAGCTTAAATCACAGTGTCCACCCAAGTACATTCCCACAGTGCTTTAAGCCCCCAATGGTAATATACTAATTCATTATTTGTATCAACAGCAGCTTGGATTCTGGTTCCCAGAACTGAGGTCTGAGCTCCCTGTTTCACCTCCTGACCTTCTCCTCTGCAACCATATACATAGTTTCCACACATGCGCACACACACATACACACCAATTACTAAGTCTCTACGAGTCCACTATCGGTTTAACATCTAAAAACAACTGAAGCAGTCACTGTATACCCGTTCACACAGCACAAATTAAGTTTGCAACAGAGTACAATGCCCTGTGTCCCTGGTGAATTGTGTTTAGACAGAGTCCACAGGGACAAGGAACGACGCTAAGCTACAGAACAAGCAGTAAATGACTGGAGTTAGTTCTAAGGCTTGTACAAACAGCAGCAAGACTGCACGTTTTCTTAAAAACAGTCAAAAAGACAGCTGTTTCTAAAAAAGTTATGATATAATCACAATGATAGTCAACATATCTGATCATCAGTATGTCAAAATCTTTGATCTCTGGTCATAAAAACTGAAAATATGGTATAGAATTGCACCAAATGCATCATAAAACTTTGTTGACAATACATCTCAGTAGTAAATGGTTATTAAATTGGTTATTTTGAAGTTTTGACCACATTAAAAACTCCAGCTGTTAAGCCACTATCCTCCAACTGAAGACACATCACCGTACAGAACAGGACAGAAAGTGAAATCAAGCTAAGACAACACAGCGTACATCTATAATTTAAGATTCTTGGAAAGGTACAAATGTATCAACATACATTTAGGAAGTAACCTCACCTCTCAGAGCTTTCTGCCCTATGACCCCATTTTTATTTCCCAAAAGTCTCATGACCTCAGCAATTACACAGTTGTTAAGTTGTGATATGCAAATTAATTTTGGCATTCAAAGCATCAAGTAGGTTTCAACTGGATTGAAAAAAAAATGTATGATATATTTCAAACCTTGCATATCAAGTGACTTTCAAGAGCAGGAGCATGTGGAGAAGGACAGGGCAGGGCCATTTAAATAACACAAGAGCCATATACCTAGTTAGCCAAGAAGTAGATTTAAATGGATAATGGTTACATATAGAGTACAAACGAATCAGGCCATGTGAGCCGGATGTGAGTGTAGCAGCTGCAGTCATCAGGGCACAAAGGGAGTGCCTCTCCATCATTCACACCTGATCCACACACCTCAACCGTGGCGTGACAGACACAATAACACAGAGGGGAGCAGATGTTGTGCTCTGTGGTGTGGGGGCGGCATTTGCTTTGTATGTAACAACAATGTTGATAACATCACTGCACACACACAGAGGAAAACGTCATTGAAGTATGAATTAAATTTCTAATACAGCAGAAACACTGCTCCTATCTGATAATCACTCTGTTCTAAATATCATGAAATAATGTGCTCAATTCTATAGTTGTTGTATAGTGCAGCCTCATTGAACATGTATCCACACAAAGAACCTTTAGCCTTTTAATACTATTACTGGTAACTTACAAGAATTATACAGGAAGTCCTCCCTCTTCCCCAGAATCCTCCATGCAAACATGATGTAACCACTCTTAACTTACTTTAGATAGCAGCTCTCGTCTGCAGGCTCTCAGCCAAATCACTAATTGACTACGTTAGGAACTGCCTCAACCCTAATTATAGTTGACCTGTCTTGTCCCTGCTCACCTCAACTGAATGACACCAGTCTGTCCCACACAGAAAATCCCTTGTTTTGTTTTATAGTTCTGTATCAAAGTCAGACCTTCTAAAAATGCAGTTATATTAACCTTGCCTCTCGGCATTGGCTCATCTGTCTGCTTCATCTTTCATGTGAATGGCTTGTGTCACCCTAATTATGAACAGATTCATGGAAGGAATGCACCTGGCACCTGGATTCTTGTAGGCTAATGAAACTCTACCCCAGAATTAACCTAAAATACCAAGTATACGGTTAAACAGCAGACACCTGGTTTATAGCTGTTCAAGACACAAGCCTCACACATATAGAGCTGACTGATTTTTAATAGATTCCCACTGGTTGCCCAAGGACAGACCTTTAGATAATTATAGTTTTATTTCAAAAACATCCTGACATACAGAACAAGTTTGTTGTTGACACTTCATTTGTGGTTAGGCATTTGCAGCGGCAATGTAAGTAAGAAGTGGTGGCATATGCAAACTAAACATCAGTCCTTGTTTTGATTTTTTTTTTTACATTGTCCATTTAAAAATACCCAGTTCAGGGTTCACGTGAAGGCGAGCCTCAGCCAAACTCTCACAGCTGAATTAGGCAAAGAGGATTTTCACTGCAGCTGGACAGAGTGGTTTCTCACCTCTTTAAACTGAACAAAGCCATCACTTCACATAAAAAGGGGGTAAAAAAATGAGTGAGTTAATTGTTCCACTGTGTGTCATCTCACATGATGATGCCTCAGCAACAAAGCTGCAGTACACTGAGATTACATACAGTACACAGAGTAAACACGCTCTTATGTTTCAACACGTTGTGAAACCTGTCTCATATTTAGTCTCATGCTGTTGCAGCAGTCCACTCAGCTTACAGTTACACCTGACATACATGTACTGTAGATACTGTACCATTCACCAGATGAATATCAGACATCTGTCATAACATTCACGTGCTCTTGCTGACCGTCAGGTCTGAGCTCTCAACACCAGCATATATAAATATGATAGCACCTGCTGCGTTACCACATCACGTCTGACCCGGTACGTGAAGGCCTCTTCCTCGTATCACAGCTGCCCTTTCGCCTGGGAGAGCTCTCGGCTCTCTGTCCTGCTCTGCCAGCCGTTGGCTAGCTTGATGCTAGTAGAAATGTTTACAAGTCCAATGCTAAGCTGCTAATGTTACACCGTTAGTTTTGACATTATATCATTACCCAACTGAATACTAATTCAAAAACACAAGCCCAGTCTTGTTAAATTATCATAAGTCATTTTGTTTTACGACAGTCTTGGTTAGTTTCCCACGATCAAAGAGTTGGGCTATAAGATGCTGTCAGCTGAACACTGAACAGCCTGAGCACTGTCCAAGGAGTTAGCGTTAGCGTTAGGTGGACGCTAACTAATGTGTACACTCGATACAATATACTCGTCCTGCAGTGCAAGTACAGTAGGTATAACTTAACTTATTGCATTTTAATGACATTAAGTGGACACAGTGCCAACATTGGTTAGCTCTATTTCAATACCGGTGACTATTGCAGCAAGTAGACGGAACTAGCTAGGTCGTTAGCATAAGCCAGTTTAGCCATATCGACTAGCTATTTTTCTTCGCTATTGAGACACTTACCATGAGAAAAGTTTCCCTTTTCATTTTTACAGTAACCACAGCGGTAACCATCATCTCCGCCGAAATATTCAACTATAGTGTAAGACTTATTTCCTGCCATGTTTAATATCGGCACGATGACAGCTGAGCTTGCCCCGGTGTCCGGGCAAGTACTGCTGGACAACAAACCCCGCCCACACACGAGACGTCACCAGCGGTGCGTTAAAGACCGATGGACATTATGATGTTTCAGTATTATGTTTGTGACTGATAAAAACACAAAAGCGTGAGTAAAGAACTGTACAGCATATTTATTACACCATCTGTGCAAAGAGGAAAGACAGCAAAATAAATCTGAACCGAGATCCTGCACAAACAACAATTACAGTAAATTACAAAAAGAGCACAGGAGAGTTAGGATGTAGAAAAATAAGTTAGAAAATAACAGCTGGGCATTGATTTCTTTTCTGATGCCATGAAAATGGCCTTACAAAGGAAGGGAGCTTTGTCTGTGTATCTTTTGTTTCACCTGTCACATAATGATAGCTGAATTAGTTTCTTTTTAATTTAACCATAATAAATGTCCCCACACACCAGTCATGTAACAACAAGCCATTTTCTCAGGAGAATAATACATATCTTTAAAAAAACTTGACTGATTGATTGTTTATGCACAGGTTCACCAACCAGGAACTTGGCTGTCTGGTAAAAGTAGCCTCTGTTCTGTATATATCATAGTGGATTTATACAGGAGATGAAGCGGCAGCTAAAAGTGCTCCCGGCAGACACAAACCTTTAAATAAACTCTGTGGACATCAGTTTTCTTGGCTGCTGTTGATTCTTCTTGACTCTTTGGCTGGACACCTAACTAAAGCTCCCATGTGGGACAGGGATGTTTTCATGAAGGTATTTCAGACTGCCTTGCTCAGAGAAGTCAGCCACAGTGTGCCCTTCTCCACGAAGGACCCATTTGGTGGTCAGAAGCCCCTCCAGACCAACTGGACCTCTGGCATGTATCCGTGCCGTACTTATACCAACCTCAGCTCCTGCAAAATGAGTAAAACTTAATTTTTATGCACCTTTTTCAAAACTGTGGAACAAAGGATGTATATTCTTATTTTTTTTTTTTTAAATCAATGGCATCAAGTAAAATCATGCTTGATAATGTACATACCTAGACCAAAGCGGTAGCCATCAGCAAAGCGAGAGCTGGAGTTCCAGAATACACAAGCACTGTCCACCTGCTGCAGGAACTGTTCGGCTGTCTCTTCGTTTTCAGTAATAATGACATCAGTGTGGGAGCTGCCGTATTTGTGGATGTGGTCCACAGCATCCTGCATGCTGTCTACCACCTCAATGCAGCACTCCAGGTCCCCATACTCTGTCCTCAGAGACTTCACCTCGGATGGGCTGAAAGTCAAATAGGATGCAAACCGTGGGCCTGCATGGATCTTCACCTGTGAGTAAGCACATGGCACAATGACAAATCAACAGAATAATGAAAAAAAAAAGTTTTGAAAAAGAAAAAGTTTTTTTACTCCCATTTCTGGAGCTCAGACCAAAATGTAAAACCCATTTAACCGCGATCTGTAAGGCTATGAACAAACGTATGGAGTGTTGGTGCACATTTCTTACATGTTCTGTTCTCAGCATGTCAATGATCTGGTCAAATATAGGAGTTCGCAGCAAATCTCTGTGAATAAGGAGGGTCTCCATGGCATTGCAGGCCGCAGGGTAGTCACACTTGGAGTCTCTGACTAGAATGAAACATAAGTTAGTAGGTGCCTGTTTTGCAATTCTATGCTACCCCACATTAATAAGCACAACTCCAGGGCAAAATGTAAAATTATATACATTTCAGTCAAATAATTGAATCAAATTCCACTTCTACAACTTGCATAACACTGTGACCAAACCATAGGAGGCATGTAAACAACATTAAAACAGCTACACATACCAACATCAATAGCTTTGTCTATGCTGGCATCACTGTCTATGTACACGTGACAGACGCCCTCGCTGTGGCCCAGTACAGGAATGCCCTTTGCTGCCCTTTGGATGTCCCGGACCAACTGGGAAGAGCCCCTTGGAATGATCAGGTCAATCATCTTGTCTAGTCTGCACAGATCTTCAACTTCTTCACGTGTGCTCACCTACACATGGTTAATGGTACATTTTAGCATGTCATAATGTAAAAACTTGTTCTGTATATGGATAATGTAATGCTTTCAGTTTTTACCAGCTGAATGGCATCAGCCACTCCATGAATGGAAAGCGCTTCCTGAGTAAGTTGATGAAGAATTTTGTTGGTGTTGGAAGCTTCTTTACCCCCCTTCAGTAGCAAGGCGTTTCCGCTGGCAATAGCCAGAGCTGACACCTGAAACAAAATTAACAAGACAATGTGAGCCTAACTTTCAATGATAAAGACGTCTCCCAGACTAGCAGTTGACAGTTCTACAGACAGGGTGCTGAGGTTGACTGACCTGTGGGAGACAATCAGGACGGGATTCAAAGATGACCAGCAAAACACCAATGGGAACAGTGATCTGTTCCAGCTCTAGATTGTTGGCCACCCTGGTCCTCCTTAGCACCCGGCCTACGCTGTCCCTGGAGGACACAGCAAGCTGACGGAGGCCAATGGCAAGGCTGTTCAGCTTCGCAGTTGACAGACTGAGGCGATTGATCAGAGACTGAGACAAACGACCTATGAGGAAAAAGAATGAATAACAACACTGACAGTACAATACTGACAACAGGAGCATGATATTTGAGTCAGACGACTGCGTGTGGATTTTTTGTGCCTCTCTACCTGATGCTGTTGCTAACTCCATGTCTCTCTTGTTGGCGCTTAGAATCTCGTCTTTCTTCTCTGTAAGCAGCTCAGCCAGACAGCAAATGATCTCCCCTCTCTGAGAAAACAAACACACAAAGCAACCAGTATGACTGACAAACACCGAGCGAATCAAGAGTAATTAAAGCTGCCACCAGTACAATCTAAAAGCTAATGAGTTTGGTGACCCCTGTTGTGAAAATGATTTTCACTTTTCTTTCCTGTTTTTGTGTTGATAGGTTTTTAATTTATTATGTTTACTGACTGCTAAATAACACGTTTTTTCTCCCTAATGTAATCTAGTCATTTAAATTAATTTGGGAATGATATAATGAGGTCAATATTCTGTATTTAGGGGACTTACCAATGAAATCTTAATATATCAGTGCTAAATAAATTGTGATAAATGCCATTCCACTGTCAGTGAGCACATACGTGACCATGAGAAAATGAGAAAATCATCCTTGTATAGTATATATGAGCTTTTAAAACCTCACTTTAGTGAGGGAACAAAAAAATCCACCTGTTCAGGGTGCAGAGAGGCCAGAGTCCTGCCTGCATGCCGAGCCATCTCTGTCTGCTGCTCCACAGTTGGACCTGGTGGTGTCAATAATACACGCATCAGGCATGAAACACAAACACAAGTGGGTCAAATATTCTGTTTCCAATTAGTTGTACCCAGTACCTGCAGGTTTCACTTCAGAGAAGAAGGTGCCAACCTTCTTCCCTTCCACAATGTCTGTGATGACGTGGCCCGTGACTTTGGGATGTGTGCCGTTGGCGATGACAACAGACGTCCCACCCTGTAGTGCCCAGAGGGCTGCTTTCACCTGAATCAGAAAACATGGTAAGACATAATGAAACATTTCCATCATTCAACAACCTCAAAAAATGATCTATTTAATATTATCTGTCATCCTGACCTTGGCTTCCATGCCACCAAGGCCGACTCTGGACTTAGTGCCGTATGTGATTGACTGCTGGTCTCCAGGATAGAATATATCAATGAGCTTGGCATCATCCGTTCCTGGGGGACTGTCGTATAAGCCTGTGGAATAGATTTTTCTTTTTTAACCTTCACAGAACCAAAGCAGTCACACAGACATTAATATCTTTTGATCATTAAAAATATGGCCAAGAAGCCAGACAGTAAGTTTAAGGTCCAAAGCCAAGAAATCTTTATCGACATCATCAATGTTTTTACAAACTCGGGTAATTGCGCCCTAGAGCCACAGAAGACTGGCCCTTTAAGTGATATACATTATGTATAATTACCAAACAGCCTGTTAGTTTCCCAGCATCTATAAATACAGAGATTTGCACTTTTTCTGCTTCACATCACTGCAGACTGTTGGCATTATTTACAGTTGGCAGGTCAGAAGATAAACAATTTGCAGATATCACTTTGGGTTTGGAATAACTTTAGTATTTGTGTTATATTTTGACAGGTAAATTAAATGATTGACAATCTGAAAATGATCTGTATTTGCAGCCCTTTGGAAACATGTAATGACATAAAGAGAACTCATAGTGATGCATACATTATCAATCATAAAAATAATGATTATTTCTGTACCTTCAACATCTGACAGGGCAATAAGAAGGTCTGCTTTCATTTCGACAGCCAGACGTGCAGCCAAGCTGTCATTATCTTTGATGCTGATTACCTGAAATACAAACAGAAACAGTATTAAAAAAAAAATCACTTCATCTCACATTACTCTGTAGGATAACAGATAATCAGTTGCTACAGTTGTTGCTACCGTGTAACAAAAGCCTCCCAGTCCCATTCAGCTCCAGAACAAACAACATATGTTCACGTCTTTCCAAAAGGAGATAACACAAGCAGGTCTGTGCACAACCATGACCACCATGTTTTGAATTAGTAGAACATTAAATGCATATGTTATATGTTGTGAGGATGTGAGTGAGGATGGAAATGGAAATTAAATGAAACATACGTCTTTCATACATGCATGACGTAAGCAATCCACCATCACAATTCTGGACAACATTTAGCATTCCCAGCATGCCCTTCACACAGTACCCACATTTACCCCCTGCAAGTCACTGCTGGGAACAGGGGGTGGCACAACAGCATCGTTGGTGTTGATGATAGGAACTATGTTCATCCGCAGCAGTTCGTGCAGCGTGCTGTTCAGGTTGCGACGCTTCTGCTCATCATGGAAATCCAGGTTGGTGACCAGAATCTACAGAAGGGGACAGAAATAAAGATAATTAAGTGAGATGTAACTCATTTGATGTGCTTTATTCTGTGAGAGCAAAGTCAAGTACATACTTGTGCAGTGCAGGTGCTATACTGGGTGAACATAGCTTCATACAAGGCCATCAGGCCACTCTGCCCAGCAGCTGCGCATGCTCTTGCTTCCAAAACTGGGACAGACTGAAAGACAGAGAGAAGTCACTTAAGTTAACAAAACTATGGAGAAAATGCAACAAAATATCTAATATCGACACATTTGTCAAGGAGTTCAAGTGTTCAAGATGATCATTTACCATTTCTTTGAGTTGGTTCTGTCCAGAATGCAAGGCTTGTCTAACGCTCTGAGACAACAGGATCTCATGTCTCAGTCTCTGCTTCCCAAACGCCACAGCACCACTGGTGACAATCATCATCTCCCTGCCTTGATTCTGCAGCATGGCCACCTGACAGGACACACAAAGACCATCAGTTTATCTTTCACAGTCTTCCTTGAGCCTACATAATATGCACAGCCATCATCAACAGAGTGGCTCTTTCGTCTACTTCGACAACATGAATGTGGCACTACCTGCTCTACTATTGAGGCCAGGCGTCCCAGTGCCAGGCCGCACTCATCCCGTGTCACCACAGCACTCCCAAGCTTCACTACAATGCGTTTGGCCTGCTTCAACTCACTGCGGTGGGCAAAAGACTTTCCATGGGGACGTGGGAGCGAGACTGCAGAGAATAACAACAACAAAGAAAGACATATTTACACTGTAAAGAGTACTTACACTGTACAGTTTAAAGCAATGATAAGGAGAGTGTCTCCTTCAGGTGTGACAATGAAGTTGGCTGGTTACTTACATTTAGCCTGCGAAAACGTTCTGATGGAGACCGGACAGACATTTGACTGCCGGACTCTGGATGGAAGGCGAGAGCACAAAGCCAGCCTGGCAAACATGGCACTGACGCCTGAGGACAACTGTGAGGAACACACACAAATCAGTGACAGGTTACTCCAAAGGTGCGATAACCTCATCTGAGATAAGCAGCTTTTGAGTATGATAGAAGGGCTGCAAGGTTGGCTCACTACACCTAGAATTAATATGTGAAGATGAAATATCAATATCAAAGTCAATTACCTTTATTCACTTGAATAATATTTAGGTCTCACTGGAAAGCTTTGCAGCATGTGCCATGAGTTTATCAGCATTTTGTAGGCAACACTACTTGAACTTGACACACTGACCCAGAAAAGATGTTATTGTTTGGATTAGTCATCTTCGAGATATCTACCACCAGAAAAGTCCACGAACTCGGTGTTCACACAAACAAACTCTACTATGTATAATATGTAAAGAAATTGAAGTTTGCAAGTTAGATAATAAGGTTAACATATGTCTTGTGTGTGTAGTTACTGCTGTCACAACGTCCCACGGGCTAGCTGACATTAGCTAGCATTAGCTATTGTGAGCTAAAGCACTGCCTAGCTTAGCGGCTATTTTCGACACAGTGGACAGAAGAAAGTTTGTGCAAAATAATTTCTTACCTGACAACGTGAAAATATACCAAACCAACCACAACTGCCCTTGTAGGTGCACTGCAGGAGACACGTAGTCAGCCGAACCAGTGCTGCTTCGCTGCCACATCCACAGCCCACGTTTGGTGGGAAGTGCCGAAATCGAGCTATGCACGGACGACCTGTACGTAAGATATCTAGATACGCTCACGTAGTATGATGTTGGTTTAAGGAAATAACGTAACACCGTACGTAGAAATAGTACTTTGATGGGTGGACGCTTGTGTGACTGTGGGAAGTTCAAACACAGCGGTGGAGGGTAAAAATATACACTGGCTGCTCATGTTTCAAATTTAGTTTCAGATGTTTAATTTAAGTTAATAAAATTCACTGTAACTTTCTAAATATATAAATGCACATAGTCTATCTATTAAAAAGGCTATTATTTAACCTGACGTACATGTTTTTTAGTGAAAATATTGATTAAATAGCCTATTGCTTATTCAAATTGAGTGTCACGTATGTTTCTTAATATGTATAGCAGATTATAAGGCTTAGTATTGATCTGTAAAACTATGTAACTGCTTTAACTATGACTGAACATTTAGTACAAAACTAAACTTAATGTTGACTTAACTTGTCACAGCATCCAAGCAAACTCTATTTGCTGTTGAAGACCTTGAGGTGAAAGCTGAAGTAAGTGGATCGTGTTGCTGCAATAACATGTCGTTTTTCAGACTAGGCATGGAAGTGGAAAACACACAGATACATTAAGGTAATAATTTCACTGCATTTTGTTTATTTGCATCTGTATTAAATTCACCAAAAGTTAGCATTAGATGATGTATCATTTGCATATTCAAACATAAACTTCCAGAAATCTTAAATACAAAAAGTAATTGTCTTAATGTAAATAATTAATGAATGTAAATTTAAAAAATCTCTACAAACATAGTCTTCTACAAGCCTTCCAGTTTTATTATAAATTATAAATTATTATAAATTATAATGTTTATCTATATGCTGAATGTTTTTTACAGAGGCACTTGTTCATATGTCAGTCATTGCCTGTTTTTTTTTTATAATATTTTTACACAACATTTTATTACTAAAAACATGAAAAAAATATTAATTAATTAATTAAATTAATTTATACCTTATTCAGATATAGTGTCTCCCCTTAATTAATGCATTTTGTTTGATTACATTAAATATCAGATTATATGGCACTGCTTTTAGGATAAATAATTGGTAATTTGATTCATTTAATCCTTGTTGGAAATGTGCCATTCCATTGTGTGTGGTCTCTTGAATGTCAATGGCTCGAAACAGCGACTGGAGGATGTTAACTCATCTTTAGTAATCTGACACGGAGGCCTATGAGTGACGTGTGCATGCCAAGAGAGGCCTGTGAAACATTAATGAGCAGGAAGACTAGGAGCACAGTGGACACTGAGCTGCCACAACAGGTGCAAGCAGAGCCATGGGGACTGTTGAGGAAGCTTTAAAGTGTCCCGTCTGCCAAGACGTCTTCACAGATCCTGTAACGCTGCCATGCGGACATGATTTCTGTCTCACCTGTATCCAGGCTGTGTGGGAAACGGATGTGTCTCACAACGGTCCTTTCTTCTGTCCAGAGTGTCAGATATTCCTCCCCTCTGACCTCACTTTGGAGATAAACACAAGCCTTCAGAACAAAGTGATGGACTTCACAGCTAACCAGCCATCAGCAGCAGAGCTACAGTCAACAACATCAAGCAGGACAACCAAGTCATCTTCAACCATCCACTGTGACCACTGCATAGAGACACCAACAGTGGCCATCAGGACCTGTCTGACCTGTGATGCCTCACTGTGCCAGGCTCATGCCTTGCTACACCAGCAGAGGTCTGCTCTTAGGGAGCATACGGTGGTGGAGGTGACGGGGGATCCACTGTCTCTGAAGTGCAGGGAACACCGTGATGAGCTCAAGCTTTTCTGTATGGAAGAACGGGTCCCCGTGTGCTGTTTGTGTGTCGTGGTTGGTATGCACAAGAACCACAAAGCATCTCAACTCCATGAAGCCTGCGATGACTTCAAGGTGAATTAGTAGAATTTTATCATTGGCTAGTCCATTTTATGTTCTTGTCAATGTGATGGCTGTTTCTTTAGTTCTTCATCAGCATGTTTATTTTCGATAGGCCTGTTGTATTTCTGTCTTTAGAACATGTTAAAGACCTCTATGGACCAACTGCTGAAGAGGAGAGGTGAAGCAGAACATGCTATTAAGGACTTGGAGTCATTGTATACACAAACAGTGGTACAGTCAATGTGAAATCATTTATGTTTTTAGTCCAATATAATCCCTTCTTGTATACATCTGATAAATGTTTGTTTGTTTTTTTCCCTAGAAGTCTGCTGCAGATTTCAGAGAGAGAGTCTCAGACAAATACAGCAGAATTCGCTTTGTGCTGGATGGTGATGAGCGTCTGATGATGCAGATTATCGATGCAGAGGAGACATACATGACAGAGTGGTTGGAGGCCCAGAGGGCCATCATGGAGGCCCAGATCAAAGAGATAGACAGCCTCAGAGCCTCCAGCAAATCACTCCTCCAAGAGACAAATGATCTGCGATTCCTACAGGTAGGTTATTGTGAGAGTGTGTTATTGTGGTCATGTCAAAGTCTTGTATAAATGTAACTAAATGCAGCTTCTACATACATGACCATACATGTTTTCCACAGCAAATCACAGCACAGAATCTTTGGTGAGTATATCACCACTGTATATTTGTCTATGTTAATTGTCTGCTTTTGGAAAGATTTTTGCCTTCTGACGGTTTTCGTTTTTTATTGTAGCGACCCTTTGGATTTAGCACCAATCCAGCAAGTAGACAGAGATCTGTCTGATCCTGAGAAGCTGAGAACAGTAGAGCGGCTGGTGGATGACCTCTCTGTGGCTCTGGCCCAACACTTTCCACGAATGTGGTCATGTTAGTAAGCCAATATTTTGCAATCAAATATGAACCCTCACTATCTCTGTAGTTGAGTACTGAAAGTCGTGATTTTTATTTGCAGATCTAAGTTCTCCTGCTCTGGACTCCAGCACAGCCCATCCGAAATTGGAAATATCCCAGGACCAGAAAAAAGTGTACTGGAGACAGCAGCCTGTCGATGAAGCTCTGAGTCCTCAGCCATATGACTCCCAGTACAGTGTACTGGCCCAGGAGAGTTTTACCACTGGCAGGCACTACTGGGAGGTCATTGTCCAGGACAAGCCTTACTGGTTAATAGGTGTGACGACTGGGTCAGTCGATAAAAAAGACAGTCCAAATCAGAGTTCCTCCAGTCTGGGTGTGAACAACACATCGTGGTGCATCTATCATGGAGATGGACAGTACCTGGCATGTCATGATACCCAGGAGAAGCAGCTGTCAGTTGGAAAAAGAGTAAGAAAGCTGGGCATGCTGGCAAATCTCCAGAAGGGGGAGCTGTCATTCTACGACGCAGATTCTATGACCCTGCTTCACTCTTTCTGCGTGCAGTGCACAGCACCTCTCTTCCCCATGTTAAACCCATGCATTGATGTCAATGGATTGAACAAACATCCTCTTACCTTGTTTTGGATTAAGGACTCCTGGAATTAGCATGGGAACAATAATGAAGGTAAAGAGTGAACTTAGAGGTCAACTAAGTTCACTCTTTACCTTAAATGATGAGGAGAACGAAAATTGAAAATGGTCATAGTTGACCTTTTCCTTCATAAACATTTTTCCATGTTCATTCCAGTTTTGCAAAAGACGTTTCCCTGCCTGGATATACTATAATCAATGAATTTACCTACCTCTGTATTTAGTTAAGCTAAGATGAATTTCTCTACCAGCAGCAAGGCTTAAAATACAGCATTTCAGTCTTCTCATGTTATATTATTGTGATCATATAATACTGATGTGTAGGAAGAAATACAGCTGTTTTAACTTTTAGTCTAATTTTTGGTCTATAGTCATATAATCTCTTGTATATTGCCCTTTTCTTGTCTGCAGTTGTTCTATACATTAAATATTTCATCGAGTGGTATCAGGTGAATCTTCAAACACCACTGTTGTTCTGTCCTAAAGTCTGTCTATTCAGTCAAGCAGCTCAGCAGCTCTCATGTTTGACGTGCTGTAGTTCAGGCATTAAATGACCCGTGAGTAAACTACTGGCTTGTTCTTTGTACAACCGTCCCCTCAGTTCACCAGACCATGGAGGACATGCGTGCCTTCACTCCATCAGTGATCCCACAGTGATGCTGCCCTGTGGCAAACAATGTACTCAGTGACGCTAAATAACATGAACAATGACAGAGCACAAGAGATTTAACTCTATTTTTTTAGACTATTATTCGTACAGTATAGTTTTCCTCTGTGTACATAAATACCTACTGTGTGAGTCTGAAAATTTTCATCCACCTGTCTCCTCCATTCCTCTGAGTCCTCTCA
This sequence comes from Protonibea diacanthus, assembly GCA_028641955.1. NCBI lineage: Eukaryota > Metazoa > Chordata > Actinopteri > Sciaenidae > Protonibea > Protonibea diacanthus. The sequence continues at coordinate 18,032,318 of CM053989.1, forward strand.
GGCGTAAATCAGTGTGTCACACATGGACATTTTCATAGATGTGAGAGGAAATAAGAACATGTAAAACTATTTGATCTTGAACATTGATTTTGTGTAGTGGTTTATTAAAAGGCACATGCATGGAAACCAGGTTGACAGGCAGTTGTTTAGTCTGTGGCATCACGGCTACATTTTACCCCTTTCCCCAAAGGAATGATGATGTATCCGCTTATTGTCCTGCTAAGAAATACTGCTTGATGAATAAGAAAGCAAGAGATTTTTCCCTTAGGGCTCAGGGCGGTCACATTTTAAATGTATTGTCTTTTCCTTTTTAACACACACACATCGTTTTTGAATATGAGGTTTTGGATTGCCTTTGGCTTTTGGGGTAAAACCAAGGAAAAATGACATTTAGATGTACAGACAAAACAGACAACACAATTTGATGAAACGCTTCATCTGTTTTTTAGATTGTATTAAGTAGCATTGGAATTTAAAATTATGTTTATACCTGAAAAGCAAAATTTCACATACAACTGCACAAAACCCAAAAGCTAAAGACTTCCTCCATACACAAAGTCATTGGCTACAATGGTCGGCATGTTGCAGAAAAATGGGGGCTGATTAGGGAAATACTGCTTGAGTCTTTGACTTGATCCAATCCACAAAGTGAGTGACTCGTGTGTAGACCCCAGGTTTGTTCTTCTTTCCACATTCATCTCCCCAACTCACCACACCATAAATAACATGGCTACTGTTCTGCTCACAAGTCAGTGGCCCTCCAGAGTCACCCTGAAACAAGTGCAAACAGCTGATCAGATAACAAATGCACTGCAGCACACAACTATTCTAAGAACATACCTCAAATAAGTTATTCATACAGATATTTTTGTATGTTAGCATGCACCTAAGTGTCAAGTTTCTTTTACCAACCTGGCAGGAGTCCACTCCTCCCTGCAGGTAACCAGCACAGAGCATGCTATTATCCAGGACAGGCCCATAAACTGTTGGTTCAGAGCACTTTTCCTGATTGATCAGCAGTACATTGGCTTTCAGCAGGTGATTGGAACCATACTGAGCTGCAGAGATGAAATTTAAATTTTGATTTTATTAAATATAATAATATAACTATTAAATATAACAACAAGTGCAACAAAGATGTAATAAGCTGTCTCTAATTTAAATCCAATCCAAAAGATCTGAGTGAAAATGAGAGCTTTTGTTTTTGCTTTGCTAACTTTACAAAAGTGGTCTTACCGTTCTCAGTGATACCCCATCCAGAAATCTGACACTCCATCCCATCTGGCAGTTGGCCACTGGGCAGACAGGCTGTCTTCACAAACTGGGTCTCATTGGCACAAACTCCATTGTTACCACTCAGCCTTAGCAAAGCTTTGGAAATATAGTGTGGATTAAAGCAATGAATTGATAAAGCACTTAATGTCTAATATTTTTACATGACAATCTCAAATAATTTGTGTAATACAAATAGTAGTATTAGACTCTCTCCCTAATTGGTGATACTGCCACATCGCGTTCTTAGTTCATTAAAAAGAATCAAGATACAGAAATTAGATGGTGTAAGTACGATCTTTGATGTAGATATTCAATTCTAATATTGTTGGTAATATGGGTGTTTATTTTCTATAAAGAGTAAAATATATAGAGAGAGATGGATCACCTATGTCATTGTAAACAGCTGAAGGAGTCTCCCTGTAGTTTTCATGTTTAATAACTTCTTCAACTCTGAGGGTTTGCTGTGTGGGTTCCGTAAAGTCCAGTGACTGAGCTCCCAGGACCACCTGCATGTCCTTTATTCCTTCACTGTTTCAAACAACACATAAGTCAATAAAAATAAGTGCACACGTGAAAGCCATACTATAATCAGCCACTGTTAGATTTGTTACCACTGTGATTGCGCTTACATGCAGTGTCCAGCTGTCAGTATCCAGCAGCTTGCGATGAGAACTCCTCCACATGTGTGTCCGAATGGCTGGTTGGAGTTCTTTGGTCGCACTTGCACTGATGCCTGCCAAGGTATACCCGCAGGAGGGACCTTCAGACCCCCAAAGATTCTGGTAAGGGATTTCTTTGGCTGAGGCTTCCCACAAGTGGAGAACTGTTGTGATGGAGGGGGTGCACTGGGGACAAGAGGAACATCAGTGGGTATAGGAGAAGGTTGTGGAGCCTGGCTGGGCTTTGCAGGTGTTGGGGGTACAGTAGTCACTGATGGTTCGGCAGGTTTGGTAGTCACTTGAGGTTTGGCAGTTGTTGGCGTGGGAACTTTTGTAGGTTCAGGTGTTGCAGGTTGGGGCTTAGGATCAGTGGGATCAGGCTGTGGAGGGACAATTTCAGTTGGTGCCTCACCTAAAAATACATACAAGAAGATTATAGGCGGTAGAAACAATTATTCTTGATTGCACTCATAATCAGAAAGTTGTCTGAAGCTGACCTGTTGGTTCAGGACACTCTGTCACATCACAGTAGTCCCAGAACAACCTGCGGCCTCTTCTGAAGAAACACCAGGGCATCGCGTCTCCGTCTGGGTTTCTGTGTCATACAAAATGTTTGAGTGAGAATCTTGTTTGTTGTAGATGACCTGTGCTATTAAAATCCACATATTGCACATTATTTACTCCTGACCTGCAGAAGTTGTGAGGTCCAAGTCCATCTTCGTCCTCAAAGGCGGTAAAGGGATTAACTCCATTGTCCAGGATGAAGTGAGAATTCCAGTGTAGACATTCATGGCCATCCTCTGTCTCACTCACATTGCCATGATATGACTCCCCATCATCCACAACGCAGTCATCAGGGCCTGAGAAATATACCAGTCAGTATATGAGCTATGATGATCCATGGAAAAGGAAAACAATATTGAGGATATATTTACCAACTTGGCAGAAATGTCCTCTGTACTCTGGTGGGCACACGCACTCAAAATCATTACCGTCCTTGATGCACTTTCCACCGTTCTTACATGGGTTAGGCTCACACACTGACACTTTGGAGAAAAACAGTCAACAGTGAAAGTTTGCCTCATGGAAAACTGTAAAAATGTGTATTCGGTCTGTTTGGACAAAGAAAGGCTCCTTACTAGTTCTGCAGTATGGAGGCTGGAAGGGCTCCTTGCATTTACACTCAAAGAACGGGGCAGTTGAAGTCAACACACATTCACCACGCCCACATGTTCCTTTCTTACAATGTTTTGGACCTGAGATGATAACACATGATAGTTTGAATTCATATTTGCTTATTATATATTCTGGATATATGACTAGTCTGCAGTCCAACAACAACGTGGAAAAAGAGAATCTTTTTCAAACCTTTCTCACACTTCCTTCCCTTGAAAGGGCGGGGACAATCACATTTATAATTTCCCCTGCCTTTCACCTCACACTCTCCATTGTTGAGGCAAGGGTTTGGGTCACATTTGCCTTAAAAACGAAGAGAAAAGTTAAGAGGGAAATGTAAGGTTTAAATTAGAGCATTCCAATCTAGTGTTATGTGGTCATTGAAAACATCTGATATTACATAAATTAGTGTAAAGAGTTTGACAGAATAACTCAGTGATAACTCTCTCACCCTGTGGACTTTGAAGATCTAAAAGCCATTCTGAAGGGTCATCTTCGTCCTCATCATCATCATGGGTACCATCAACGATCTGAAAGAAGATGTCTAAAAGAAAATATTCCCTTAATTATATAGAGATATAGTATTATTGTTTTCATCTCTGTCTTACACTTTGAAGCATGCACATAGTGAGCTTAGTAATGCACCCTGAGAACTTACACACTTTATAAATTCTACTTTTACAAAGCTCTTAATGTTTTGGTTTTTGTTGGCACTGTCAAAGAGGTCGTAATTTTACTTCATGATTATTATCGAGTTCTGAGTGGGTGCTGTTCCTGCATAGGAGTGCATTATAAGTGTTTCTAATACCGTGGCCCTTTATGTAAGTAAATGAGGTGGCAAAAACATTATAAACATATAATAATATATTGCAGTTCAGTTTAACCCTACTGCAAACTACAACCTCAGTAGTGAATATAATATTTACATTAATATCTCTGACAGTGTCAAGAAAATCAGAGAAATTCTAAGCTTTGTAAAAGTATAATTTATGGCAGAGATGTTGTATGAGATCACATTGGATTGTACAAGCGAAGTGGCCAGTTGGTGTATGTATATACATATAAAAGGAATACAAAGAAGCACTTACCCTCAATTATGTCCTTGAATTTAAATTTATTTTTTTCATGTTTAAGCTTTCCATGTCGCCCACGCTCATGACTGTCATGCTGATGATGACGATGTTTCTTGTGCTTTTTAGATTTCAGCTGAATCACAATTTAACAGCACCACATGAGAGTCATAATAATAATGTGCAGCCGCTAGAATTTTGTTGATATTTCTGTTAATTCAAGATTACTATGACAAAAATGCAGTGAATTAATCCTTTTTAAACAGAAACATGGACAACAATCTCTACTGCATTTTATTCCCAGCAAAAAAAAAATCAAACATTGCAACACTGTAAAATAGAGCCAATACATTTGCCTATTGCTACACAATAGCTGTATAATATATGCAGCGAATACATACTTCAGCAGGTATGAGGAGTATCGCCAGGCAGAGGCAAAAGAAGAGGAGCTTTAGGTTCATGATGGAAGTGGATCAGAAGACATTCAGGAGAGTGAAATGCACTGTCTGGCAGATAACTCACACTTTTCTAATATTTGTGTTAAGGACACTAACCTTTGATTCACCGGGGGTGTTTGGCATCCACCCATGTTGCTGAATCAGTTTTATTGATTTTAACTGTGCTCTTGGATAGTTATTATTTTAGGAATAATATGCAAAACACTGTTAACAAACACTTAATAATAATAAACAAATAAAATATGAACAAATATATTCAACATCTGTCAACTTTGAAACATTTTTTTTCTATTGAGAGTCATTAAAATGAACGGTTGGGGGGGTCAGATGCAACACAAAGGCTCAGAGAGCATATTTGCAGAGTCGCTTGTTTGCTTGAAGGTAGACTTTGGATCCACATACATCCATATGAGGTTACACTACTGTGTGCTTTTCTTTTTTTTTTAAATCTCTTTATAAATTTAAAAAATCAGTGAAGTGTAATATGTTTAGAATGATTGTATGCACAGTCAAATATATCAATAACATCGTATGTATAACAGAGTAGCTTTTATGACTTCAAAGTAAAACTGAAACCTTTTTGACAAAACTTTGTCATCAAATAGAGAATACCTAAACTATATGCTATATGCTTAAAACATTGTTTTAATGGTCTTTTTTTTTTTTTAGTTCAGTGAGCTCAGAGATGCTGCTGCATGAAAGTACAGTACACATATACAGGCACTGAACCAGATGTGTAGTGTTATTATTAACTAACTAACTAACTAACTAACTAATTATTAACATGATTCCTTGTAAGTAACTATTTTCCTACTAGAAATTTGTGCCTCTATGTCATCTAAAATTTGCAAGGGTACCACTTTGTAATAAAGCACCCTTTATTAAGGACTTAATAGTTGTAACTAATTGCTTTATTAATCGTTAATAAAGAACATAGTAATGTTTTAGATATTATGCACATCATCCTCCAGCATGACGCTTTGTGTTTTTAGAAAACTCTTTGATCCACTAAGAAGACACTCTCAGACTGCTGGATCGTTTACCTTCTTCTAATTATTAACAGACTAGCTGGATTGATGACTGGGTAGATTATTAGTAAGAAAACCACCATCATTTATTAAATGGATTCCCTGTAAAATGTAAATGTAAATAGAAAGGATGAATGATAGATATATTTTCCAACCTGGCAAAAAGTTGTTCCTGCTTTTCTTGGCGGTAACTGTGTGAGAGAGCACTTTATGTTTGATGTGTTTAAAGGAGTAGTCCCTGCGTACCTTGTGTATTGGTCATGTCTTATAGCTGCTTATATTTTTGTTCTGCATTGTTTGACATGTATGGTGTTTTTCTTGTTCTTTTGCTCTAGTTAAGTTTATTGCCTTTGTTCACGATCACCCAATAAATACACTTGACTTTGGCAATCCCATGACTTTTTTTGTAGGGTGACCATGAGGATGATGTTTTTGACTTTTAGGATGGATTGTCATGAAATTTGGTGCAGATATTCATGGTGCCCAGAGGATGAATTCTAATGTCTTCCTTGACCTTTTCTCTAGTGTCACCATCAACTCAAAGTTTTTGCTTATCCTGAGGAATATCGCATTATCTATCATAGGTTTAGTGCTAATTAGCAGAAGTCGTCATGCTAACATGCTAAACTCATTGTGAACATGGTAAACATTCTACCTGTTTAACATCATGTTAGCGTTGTGAGCATGTTAGCATGTTAGTGTTGGCATTTAGTTTAAAGTACAACTATGTGTAAGAGCCACTAACATGGCTTTAAACACTTGATTATCAATAAAGCCATTAGTTAGGACTCATAAACCTTTATAAGTGCTATGTTATTAGAAAGTAGTGCCCCAGCAACTAATTACTAAAAGCTTTTCTGTGGAGCTGCTAATCCAAGATCACTGGTAGGAGATGGAGTATTACAGATTACAATAGGCTTAGAATTTGTGCCCTTGTGATCGTGACCAGGACAGAGGGCCAGGTGGAGGCAGTCTGAGAAGGTTCCTGCACAGAAGGAGAACAGCTGTGTCATGTTGTCTGCCTCGAGAAACGTCACTAAACCTGCAGGGAAATTACAAAACACACCAATCCGACAGAAGCGTTTTGTAAAAGGCAGCTGATGGGGCACCCCTCCATGCCAAGCTGTATACTCCCCATCAAAGAACTCCACACACCAAGACTCGTCCCCCCGGCCCAGCCAGCAATCCTCAGTGGTGCCCTTGCGGGGAATGGTGGGATACGTGACACCCAGCTCCCAGTAAGTCTTGCCAGTTACATCAATTTCCCAATAATGGCGACCAAAGCTGTAGCCTTGTAAGCTGATGACATTGAGGGTGGTGTCAAATCGTCCAGGGAGGTCAGGAAGTTGCTGCCAGGTGTTTGTGAAGGTGGCACTGTCACCTTTGGGGGAGATGATCAGCTTTGGGTGGGCCGTCTCTGGATCCAGACGCACCTCACTGGAATCTGGAGACACATATTTAACACATTTTATACTTAAAATTCTACATGTTGAAGAGGCAAAATTGTAAACACTAGAGAAATCATGTGTGAACTAACAACTCTTGATGAGGTTCTTAATTATAGGGGTCTGTGAGCGGATAAGCAGAAGCATGTTGTTGGTGAGGTTGAGGATCTGGTCAGCTTTAACTTCATCCAGGCTCACACTGATCGGGTCTGTCCTGTTTAGCAGGTCCACCACTCTGGAAGAGGCAGACCAAAGTGGGAAACATCAGCTTCTACCTGAAGCTTTTTTTTTATTTAAAGTATTAATTATGATTTGATATATGATTTTCCATACCTGTCTGCTGTTTCCATGTCGCCATGTTCAGGGAACGAAAAGAAAGACTGAAGAAAGGCAGAAAAATTAAGATTAAGCAAAATGTTTTATACAACTTAATTTTAGATTAATTTTAGGTTTCTTGCACAAATAAGATGGAACATATGAAATTCTAAATAATATTTGTCCCTTCACAACTTCACATACGACTCCTAAGTTTAATCACCATTGTATCAGGCTCTGTGTCCGTCTGGTCTAGTGTTACAGTGAGTCTGGACAGGTCCTGCTCTATCTCTTGGATTAGAGCGCAGTTTTTTTCCATCAGCCCATCCAGGGCAGAGACTGCAGCACGCTCCTCCATCTCCAGGTGGGACAAGGTAATCCTCAGGTCCTCGTCCAGGATGGCCTGGATCTCCTGATATTTCCGTATGATACTCTCCCTTATCCCCGCGGACTTTTTCTGTGTCAGGCATAAGCATTTATGAGTTTATCATACTGCCTGATCACAGGTGTTTTTATGTGGAATTATACTTTTTGTGTTTTGTCTTGAAGGATAACTAATGAAATGTTTCATGTTCAAATTTAATGCCACAACCAAGACACAAAACGTTTTTATGTTGTGAGCTCAGATTAGTCCGAGCACAACTTACTGTGATTTCTGATTGCCGTGCTGCCAGTTTTTTCAGTCTGTATTTCACTGCTTCCTTTTGCTTCTTTAGACACTCTTGGTGCTTTTCTAATGTCTCCTGTAGAAAAGGTTGAAGACACGTTCAGCACAGCTCAATTCAACACCACACACAGCCAAAGTCTTTGTGGCGAAGTGCAGCTGCAGAAGCAGAAGCAGTTTATCATGAGGCTTGATGTAAGTAGCAACAAAGCAACAACCATCTTGTCTTCAGTCTTTTTTTCATAGGGTGTGTGTTTTATGTGGCACACTTCATGGTAGCAGCACAGAAGGTTTTTCTGTGTTTCCGCCACTTAATCGAGTGAAAAATGATACCCATTGCCATTAAATGACTGACACACTGCAGTGTTGTGACCCCAAGGGCAGGCATCTGTCTTCAAAGTGTTAGTGTTTGTCAGTGCTGCCTTCTCCAAGAGGAAAAGTATGATCGCTGTGTCGACGCTCATTTAAATTTGTCCTACTAAAATACCTCCTGTGACTGAATAAGGCCACACTGCAGCTCTAACCAGCATCCAGTGTACAATAGATGCATTACTTGATGATAAAAGTGACACTGTTTGACTTGTGCAGTTCATATTACAGACCCAACATGGTCAAAGGAGAATATTTTTGTCATCACATTTGAGGATCATACCTGCATGTTTGTGTAGTTTTTCTTACAAATTTCAAACATTTTCCAAAGCACACCATGGTTTTCTATATTGTTATAGTCCCCTCCATCCAGACGTACATTTTGCTTATTGTTTCTTCACTTGGAAGCTTCATTGTGCAGAATTATGTATGGAAGCTGTTTTAACTGTTTTACCTCTCATCTGGTGAACTGGTTTGGACCCAATCAAGGTCCAGTATGCAGTTTACTCAAGTGTGATATGAAAACCCAGACAGCTGTTCTCTTGTAGTTAACTTTTTAAATGAACAATATTTGCATATTCATAGATCTTGGGTTTTACAGTGAGGGAGAAGGAGCAGATGCAGAAGAAGTTTTAATTGGTTTATTGAACTTTTTTTGAGGAAAAGCCAGATTAGACACACATTATTATTCCAAGTACTTTATATGTCTTAAAATTAGTCTGGAGGGGATCTTTAACTGTGTTTCTGCTGCTGTCCAGGGAGCCACTGTTCAGTTAATTCCAATGTAGTATAAAAATTAAAACTAGAAACACTTTAAACATGCTTAAGGCAAGTTATCCTTTCAATGGAAAATGAGTTCCCTTTCCCCTTTTTGTCAGTTACATTATCACTGAGGGGTAATTAAGTCGAAATGTGGCTTTGTCTTTGAAAAGTCAGGGTAATACTTTCAGTAAAGTTCAGGTGAGAGGCTCTGACGTGATATTTAATCAGAGTCAGCAACTGCGCTGCTTTCATGAATGCTGAAGCAACATGTTGGAAACAAAAACCCAGAGGATAAAAAAAAATATTACAAATGGGATCAAATTAATTTTGTAGTTTCTTCATTGAAGAGGTTGCTGCTGCAGCTGCAGATGGTTTCCCAATTGCACTGGAATGCATCAATCTGGAGGCGGTGTTCAAATAATCAGTTTGCGTCACATTAACACACAAAGAAAACCAACAAAACAGAACGTTGTTTAATTTTCACAGTGATGCATTTTGTCTGAAGCAAGCAAACATTTGCAAAGTGTTTTTTTTTTTTAATCATACCGATGTGAATTAACACAAATAGCTGCTTGGAATGACAGAAAACCTTGTTAATTCATCTAAAAAAAAAAAAAATCCGTTGTATGCTTTGGAAAATGGCTGGCTGTAAATGCAGTGCATGATGTGTTGCATATGAGCTATGGCCTTTCAGGTACAATGTGCAATCAAATAGTAATTTCTTCAACACTAGAAGAAAAATGACTAAATCTTTAGTTGGTGGCTGTTGTTCACTAGTTTGGAGGAATATTTGTCCACACACAAAACTTTAAAATGCAGATCTCTACTGTAAGTCTTTATATCAGAGTAAAGGGCCAAGGTTTAGTGAAAAGATGTTTCATCACAGGGGCCCAATGTGTTTGTGAAGAAGGTCAATAGACTCCACAGTCTGACTGTTCACATAAAAGTCAACTCAGGCAACTCAGTCCTCAGATCACCTCTCATCCTGTGTAACACCACTGAATCGGTGTGTTTATTGATGAAATGCACACAGAAAACAGAAAAGAGGCGGTGGGTACCTTTGGTATAGCCGAGGATCATATGGTTCATGGTGATTTAAAGCTTTATTGGCTTAGATTTCAATACAACAAATGGCAGTGTGGGTTTTCATTTATAAAACAGTACTTTCAAATACAGTTGCTTCTTACATTAGGTGTTTTATCTATTTGTTGGTTACTGTATGTTGGATACGGCATTAAAATATATTAAGATTTGTACTTCCAATACATGTAAAGGGAAAGTGTCTGGCCATGTTTATGAGAGCCTGAGAAGAGAGACATTTTCTTTTTGTCAGGGTCAGATGAATGTTTGGCGTGTACAGTAGGCAGGGGAAGGAGACTGATGATGTGTAGGTGCTTGGATGATTCATTTCCATGTAGATCCAGTAAAACAGTTGATGGGTCAGCTGACTGCTTCCCCACTGGCTTTTTTTTTTTTTTTTTTTTAATTCAAAGACTCACTGAGCCGATTCTTGCAAACTTTGGACTAAAACAGTTTCAGCCCAAGCGAAGGAAAGCTGACACATGTTCAAGCTACAAGCATGGACATTTTGTAATGGCGCCATGAGGTTCTACTGTACTTACAAAGTTCCACAGGAATCAACAGCAACAAATAGTAGGAAGAAACAAGCAAGAAAGAAAGGAAAGCAGTTCCACTCAAAGCAAAGCAAGAAGTAAAAACAAGCGCAGTCAAACCAAATAACATGACCCTATTTATCTTTCATTCTCATTCTTTGTCATTTTTGAGCATGGGAGAGATTCCCCATTCCTTGTTTCCTGTGCAAGTCTAACTGGACAAATCATTCAGCCCACAGTCTCGGGAAGCTTCAGAGCAAAAAGAGTCCATTTCACGGCTTCCTTGATTATGCCAGGAGAAAACAAAAGACCAGAAGAAAAGGAAATAAACCAAAAACCTACATCTAGATTACAGTTGTTGTGTGCTATCTGGATGAATGTACAGTATGTGCATGCTGCTCTGAGTGTTAGAAGAGCTTGGCCTTCTTTTTCATGTCGTTGCGTTTCCACAGGGGAAGCCTGTCAAACTCCTGGATCTCCATTCCAAAGATGTCAAAGAACGTTTCAGGTGCTAAGTGGCGCTAGAATTGAGAACAAAGGTGGAGAAAACAAAGGAGGGGAGGGTGGGAGGGGAGGGGGTTGTTTTGTGGTTAGCACCAAAGCCTTAAAACGGGTCACTGCAAAAATGACAAGAAGCAATGGATACTGCACATTCTTTGCTACAATTGTATTTGTGTAACATGTTATTTACACAAAGTAGAGAAATCCAGTATCAATTGCGGACAGTCAGGTGGAAAACTGATACCTCCAGTCTGGTTCTGTCCACATCCCTGGGCAGTTTAGCTCTCCCTCTACTGGTTATCATGAGCATTTCATAGGGATACACCTTCAGAAGAAGACACTCGTCAGTGAACAGGTCAAACCTATAAGCTGGAGTTAAGCTTCAAAAACTTGCAAACAAACTTTTTATCAGACAAAACTGGAAAATTTGGATATTTTTTGTTGTATTTTCTGACTGTGACAGAGGTTACACTGGGTGGGAGAACAGGTATGTGACAGGAGGCTGACTGGGAGTGAGAGCTGTTTTTTAGGTTGTCGGGGGAAATGCAGGGTGCTATGGTGTGCACACTTTTTTTCTTGACGTGTAGAAACGTGCAATAGATTAGGTAAGGGTAAAAACATGGAAACAGAGTTATGTAACGGGCTGTATTTTTAGAGTAATTTAAATGCAAACTAAAAATAGAACTAACGCCAGTAATGTAGGCCGCGTTAATCACATGGGAATGATTGTCCTGGAAACCTGAGGTGCTTCTGCTTTTCTAAATAACTAATTCAATCTTTTCAAGACGAAACTGGTGAATGAGTTGTTAATTTAGCTGAAATGCTCAATAATAAGCAACTAGAAGTTCTCTGAGGCCTCTGACCAACTCATATACACACAGTAATGTACAATCTCTTATATACTATGCAGTATATAGTGATATGAGTTGTTTGGATGACAGTCTGGGTGTTGGATTCTCCACTGTATGCCGCATACAGTATCCAGCCACTTTAAGTCAAAAGCTATGTGCAGATGAGCATGGAGAAGCCAGCATGCTAAGCGCTAGAGTGACTTGGCAGCTCCTGAAGCGGCATGCTAAATCAGGAACCCAGCTAATGTGAGTCTTTCACCTCCAGTAAAAATCTCTTTTTAGATCAATATTTCTTCCACCAATGTCCCCACACTAAGAGGGTTAATACAGCACACTGATTATTTAACTTCATCCTCCTTCTCTTTTGGGCTGGTCTCTTTTGTCTTATTTGTAAATTAATCATTAAATGTATCCTCGTCTACAAATTAAAAGGCACTTAAAAATAAGTGAACAGTGTATAAAATTTGTAACATATTTCAGTGTAGATTACAATGTTGTCATCAGTACAAAAAGAAGAAGATACTTGCTTTTGGTTCCAACATATTAGGCATAGATACTCCCCTGTCCATCCTTGCAAGTGCTGCACGGCCATCCTTAATGTGCTAAAGAATAGAACATACACAAATGTAATATAGTGGAAGGGGACTGCGGGGTTAATGGCAATGAATATGTCCACTAATGACAGTGGGCACAGTTTTCACTGGATGGAGCAAGTAGCTTGGATACTACTGTGGAGTATCGTAATTAGTATTCAAGATGGGCAGTCTATTACATGTTCTCTGAATGTCCGTAGTTTTTTTGTTTTTTTTTTGTACGATGGTGAATATATTCAAATGTGACATTTAGCTTGAGTCATAACATTGGTAAACAACACACAAAACAAGACACAAGGCGATGATTGTACATTGCATTTACAGTAAACCGGTTCAGCTACTGGGCAGTGCATGTTTAGGCTTTTGTAATCACTGCACTGCATACCCTGTAGTTGACATTTATCCAACAGTGATGCAAGCATGTAGCAGGAGTGGGCGGTGTGCATTCAGGGCAAGGTGTCTCTTGCAACCCATGAGCAAGCAAATATATGATGCAAGGTGTGGAAGCATGCCATGTGAAAAAGCAGATGAGAGACATACCTGAAACTCTGCAGGACAACATGGGACAGAAAATGAGACTCACAGTTAATGGTTTTGCTGTCAAATCCCCTGCCAGGCTACTGTCTACAACACTGCTGTCCCTGACGACACATTGTGTGAATCATTACGCAAATATTTAAAAATGCACGTCCATTTATGTACACGTAGCAAGCCATTTTTGAATACTGATGCTGAATAGCTCTGGTGAAATTGGCAAGAGATTTGCTCAGTGGCCACATTTCTGGCTGCCGCTCTCACCTCTGCCTCCTCCACACATGTCACCATAGCTGTTGTACTGGGTGAAATCTGTAGACTGGGGCTGTGGGAAAGCAGATAACAAGATATCAGCATTAACTTATGAGCATGTTGTTGTTGATTTAAGACCAGAATGTGAGTTAAGTGTAAAAACTATGTATGATTGTCATCTATCTTCATGTTCGTATGAGTGAGCTCTCACCCGGTGCAGTCCATTCCTTCCATAGCCAGGCAGCGAGTTAGTTTTGGTCGGCGAAGTTGGATCTGAAACGTGAATATTGTCACGAATCATCACAAATTTAAGCAATTTTGTAATTCAGGCATGTTACAGCAAAACAAATGCAAAGATTTACAAGTATGGCACAGATGTTGTGTTGCAGTACATTGCTGACAACTCAAGAGCGCATTAGCTGATGATGCTGCTCTGTACCTGCGTCACAGTTGGTCTGTTTGGGGTCATATCGCTGAGCAGAGAGGCTACGTGCGTGACGTTCCCTGATCTGCTCTTTTTCCATCTCCTCCTTCAAAATGAGCTTTCCCAAACCAGATTGAATCTACACACAAACGCACACATTCACATACTTTATATTAGATCCACAGATAAATATCAATCTCTAACATGAACATTAAGGATACAAAACATTTATGTACTGTATGGCTCTCAGGTTTATGATTAATGGAAGATATGTTGCAAGTGCATGAACCGGTGTGAGTTTATGTTGGTATGGTTATCTCACTGACCTTGCTGAGATGTTCCTCCTGGAGCTGCTTTCTTTTCAAGGCCTCTTCTTCATCCTCTTCTCTGGATCGTCGCCTCCCCTCTGACCCTGCAGGTACCGTACACAAGCCCATAAAATTACATAAAACACAAATGCACACACCTATGAAAGACACAAACACATACTTCTGGAGAAAAACCATGCTTCACGTGATTTTGCATGGTACAACCAGATGAAATGCTTCATCCACAGTTCAGTTTTTTGAGAAAACCAGAAAGATATGGCTGCTTCATTTGGCTGTAGAGCAGTGACGAGTATTAACACACAGAAATAGGGTAACAGGTGGACAGAAGAACACAAATGTGAGACAGAGTTGACGAGACAGACAAACAGAGGGACTTATTGGAATATTTGGCTACATTGACATGATGGGATGTTTGCACTTCATCATTCATGTCAAGATTTTGCTGGATGTTAAATACACAGAACAGCACAATGTACGACAGACAAGACAAAAGTCAGTTTGAAGTCAGTCTCAGTTATCTCTGTCCAGGTCATTTGTGCCACTATTGTGTACAGCTGGTGCACCCATCATGTGCAGCAAGTGAACGTAAAATGGTGAGACTGATGCTACCTCAAGCAGAAAATAATATGGCAGCAACAGAAAGCACAGAACGCTTCTGCTTTGTGCAAGCAAAACTTAAAGACAAATACTGTAACGCCTGAATAACAGCGTGAGCTCGGAGTGAAGCAGGGATGCAGTTAAGCTTTTGGGGCAGCTAGAAGGGAGAAATAAGAACAGTTAGACTGTGGTGAGGTGTCTATTGTACCCCTAGAAGGTAGCAGTGCAAGCATGCCCATCAGGAGCCTACTGTACCTAATACAGCGAGAGAGTAGGGCCATTGGTCGCCCTCACTCCGTGAGCTGTCATCCGGAGAGGGAGCATGGGCAGCGGGGAAGGTGGCGGATCTGATGATGTCATCAGCAGACTTGCTTTGGCGTGCTATGGCAGCTGTATCTAGGTTGGTAACCATGGGAACTGATCTATCAGTGTCTGGGTCACAGTCTCAACCACATGTAAACATCTTAGCCCGGCTTAAGGATCATTTAATCACGTCTCATTCAGGTGTAAAATATAATGCAAAAACATTCTTTCCTAACAAGTCACCGAATACTGAATAGAGCCTTAAATTTTTTGAAATAAGTGGTAAATAACTGCCAGTGGGTAAGTAAGGGAGGTTTTACGGATGTTTCAAGGAAGATTTTAGTGACATCTTGCACAAGCAAGA
This sequence comes from Protonibea diacanthus, assembly GCA_028641955.1. Taxonomy (NCBI): domain Eukaryota; kingdom Metazoa; phylum Chordata; class Actinopteri; family Sciaenidae; genus Protonibea; species Protonibea diacanthus. Next base: position 18,047,900 of record CM053989.1, read on the forward strand.
TTACACCTGCTCTGAGAAACATCACATATTAAAGAAAAGGAAAGGAATATCAAAAATAAAGTGAAATCTTACACCACTGGCATATTTTTTGATCCATTTTTAAAGCAAGACAATGTAACCCACCCTGGTTCAATTAAATTCACTCAGTGGTTTTGCTGCTACAGCATTACTTGGTAGTAGCTAATGTTAGCTAATGTTTGCAAACTTCTGATAGATATTACAGTGTAATTGATATTACTGAGTCAGTTTGAGACATTATCACTCTTCTGTACTCGTGCTAACGTAACATTCTATTCTAGTCACAGATAAACACTTTTAATGGATTTATCACTAAAGCAAAACAAGAAATAAACATAGTCAAAAATCCATCTTGTAGTGCCATTCCTCTCCTCTTAGTCAGGTCTTATAAATAAATGACTCTTAGAAAAAGAAATGTCATTATTGTGTAATTGTTGCAACTTAGCAAAGGTTACATAGTCTTGCTTTATGAAAAGGCTGACTGTAACATTACTGCTGTGACTTGTTAAGATGGATAAAGTTAAAGTAAAGCTAAAGGACAGACAGGAGAGGATTGGAGACAGACTTCAAACAGTGCTCATACACTGACACTGGGGGTGACTACATGGTTAGATGAATACACACTTTCAGTTAATTAACAGAAACATTAAAGAGCCCATCAACAAACATAATTAACTAGAGTAGTACTCTGAATTAGTACTCAGACAGAGAGATTTTTCACTGTCGTAAAACAGGCCATACTATAAGAGAAAAGGTACCGTGTTGTTTGTAGATTGGTGGTTTTCTGTAGATGTTGCTCCCCTGATCTGAAAACATTTAAATACAGACAGAAAGACATTTACAAAGTGCCTCTAAATATAGAAATGAAAAATCTATTAAACATCTCAACACCAAGCAATGACGCAGATGGATTACACTGAATTTCGGCCCTTTCCTGTGATACATCTGTATAGTTGTGAGAGAAGAGGGGAAAAAGCAAAAGCTGATTCCAAATGGATTATAATGATAGATAGATAGATAGATAGATAGATAGATAGATAGATAGATAGATAGATAGATAGATAGATAGAGAAACTAGGGACGAGCAGTGACAGGGTGCGCTCCAGCTCCTACCTGGGAGGTGGAAATGTTTAGGGGTCTGAGAGAGAGGCGGGGTGACCGGCCGGCTGTCGGGCCTGAGCGGGAGGGGGGAGCTCCGGCCACTTGGCGGGTCAGTGCCTCCAGTGAGAAGAACCGAGAACAGAACATAAGCAGGGATACTAGGGGAACCACAGTCTGAACGGTGCAACACACAGGGACCAACGGGATCAGCTGAAGTCATTTTGTGAGCATGGGAGACATTCTGGTTGGTTTTGATAGATGCAGTTAATGGAGCTGCGTGTGCAAGATTTTAAGCGCATCAAACCAGCAGAGTTTAAAAATAGCGAGATTAAATGCTTGAGTGATGTGTTATGAGTCATGAAATATAATGTTTGTTAGTTTGTCATGTAATATGAATCCACGCTTCAATAACAGCTCATGGCTAAGAAGTTCCTCTCAGCATGCAACGGCAAACTTATATTACAAAACCTTTCTTTTTGTTCTCAGTCTTAAAGTTTACTACAGTCTAGAGACTTATTCTGACAAGGCAAAAGAGTCATACATCATACAACATTTGGAGAACTGTCAGTTTGGATACTGGATGTGGATCACTAAGGAGTCTTAAGAGCATGCAAATCTGCAAACACAAAAAGCCCTTCAGCTATTTGGGTAAAGGTTGTGTTAGACAAAGGGCGAATAAGTACATGCGAGTTAGTGAAGAATCTGTGCCTTGGCTGGGTTTGACCAAGACAAGACCATTCAGGATGGCAGAGAATGAGAATGAGTATCGGCCATGGATCCAGAATGACAGATGGGGCACTGACGGGATGTGACATCCCAGGTGACGATGGAAATGGCGTGTTGCCTTGAGGGAAGGGGGGGCAGTGAAAAGTGGAGTGGGGCCCTTACCTTGGCTATGGGGCAGGAAGTGGTGTCTGAAAGGGGAGGTGGGGCGGGAGTCACTATTTCTGGAGCCCACACTGTTACTGCACAGGGAGGAGCAGAGCTTCTGCATGCCTGTCAGAGCCTCTGCAGGGAGGGTGTGAGACAGGGGACAAAACCCCAGGACCAGGCAGCAGAGGTGGACGATTTGGGGGAGGAGATAGAAGGTGAGAAGGTGAGGGACAAAAGAAACGGAAGGTATACAGGAATCAAATGTTGAAAAAGAGGAAATAAAAGACACCCCAAGTGAGAGGTAAGGCGTATTTAAGATGAACAAGGAGAAACAAGGAAAAGTATTCCACTTTAAAATCAAACTTCTTTAATGGAAAGAATAGCAAACTCAGGAGAAATTGTGCTGTTAGAGGTGCAAAATTGAGTTTAAGGTTGTTATTCTGCAAGAGTCCATAATGTCAAACCAAAGTGTTACAAGAAGAAAAATCAATAACATAACAACCCAAAGTCAATTTTGATGAAGTTCCCCTTTAAAGTGGTCAGAAGGTGGGAAGGGAGAACCTTAAGGTGGAGGGTCAGTGAACACATCCTTAGTGTTTTGCCGCTGCTCTGTGAACCAGTAAAGATCTCATCGATTCACCTCATAAAAACCCTGAAATCACTGATTTTCATCACAAACAGTGTAACAATATAGATGTGCCAACAAACACGTACAAACACACACACTCAAAACAGTCTTTTTAAATACTCACCTGGCCTGTGAAAATGCTGTGGTGATCGTGACAATGTGGGGGTGTAACCATGGCGATTATAAACTGGTGATCCTATGGAGCCCTGGCTGGTGGACCTTTGGAGGATGCGTTCCCTCCTGTCGTAAGAGCCCTGACACACATACACACGTTATTACACAAACTGCTAGGATGAATAAGAATACATATTTACAGGGGGGCAGTGAATTTGACAAAATGGTATTCTCACCTCACCGGGTGGGGTTGGCGACATATTTCTCGAGGACTAAGAAAATCAAACAAGTCTGAATTATAACTTTGTTTTAAACATATTCTTTGAAACAAGACAAGGTTATGTAGATGTTATTAGAATGCTCCATGGAGGCAAAAGAGCCCAGAGAGCCAGACATAAATACATCAGCGGTAACAGATGTGGTATCAGGCTTTAAATAACACCACTCTGTACCAGGACTGAAAATGAACTATTTGCTGATCTTCCACATTTTTGCAAGCTGTACCAACAACGCACATGGTTTCTTTTTTATATGATGCACACCTCTGTTCTTTTCTTTGCCATTTTGTAACATTTATCATCATCAGCACACTGTGACATATCTTACCTTGTCATCGGGCAAGGGGGAACGCTCCCTCCTGGCAGTGTGGAGCTGTGAGGGACACACAAGTTCAGTACTGCACAACGACTTTTATTACAGCATGAAATATCTCATGCCACCAGTAAAGAATCCTTTTGTCTGCACTTCTTTTTTTTTTTTTCATGAGGAATGAAAATCATATTCATGGAAAACTTTCTTTGAGGAGTATTTCTCTTAATGCACAGTACTGTATGTGCAAAGATGGCGTGCATGCAGGAGAAGATGCATGCGGTCTGTGTGTTTACCTCTCCCACACTCTCTCGTCTCTCCTCTCTCTCATCCAGGGAGGTCGTGTACAAAGGTTCATAGGTAATAAGATCAGGGCGCTCAATGTCATAAATGGCTTTGACTTTTGGAATGGCAGCTAGGTCTCTGTAATCAAGGATCTCATTGTCTACTTTTGCCTAGGGAGACAAATAAAGACACACATGCATATACACACAAGGATAAATGGAGATTGCTACTGTACCAAAAGTTACTATTACTGAACAAGGTGTAATTGCCAAAAAGGGAATGGCTGACTAGATCATCTGCATCAGAGCAATCTGGTTAGACATATAAGTCCGTAGCATTTCTTACATAGATCGTGTGACCCGGTGAGCCAGGTATGCTTGAACCAGGTCTGGAACAAATACTTTCGGATGACGACCTCGTAGGCTGTCAAAAGAAAACACACATAAGCGGCTGTTAGTCACAACAACGTCTGTCTCTCCCATGATACAGCCCCCCTGCCATCTGCATATCACCGTGATTTTTACCCAAAGCACTCCAACATTACACTGTTTGGCTTTTATACTGTATGAGCGATGCAAACCCTGTATTTGCGTTTCATTAATTAATCACATGAAGTACTTTGAAATACTAACATGTCGTCTTATGATTAGGTCATTCATTTGCTAATTTGCAAAGTGAATGAGTGCTTTAGCGCTGTGATTTTATGTCCTTAAGGACCTCATGCCTGTTTATGGGAAATGAAGAGTTTGGATGGCAGCAGCAGGTCTGAATGTAGCGTAATTAAATGAGTTTTTCACCTAATGGGTAAATGGGGATTTAGAAAAGACAAATTCATCATCCGTGCTATTGTCTGCTCCTCCAAATTTGTGCACATCTTTGTCTCATGCTTGATATGAGCGTAGTCTAAGGTGTTCAAAGACAAGACTGAATGGCTCCGTATGACACACAGAGAGGGCACTGCAGGCTGTCTCCAGCAGATGGCAGCATACAGTGCATCGTGTCCTATGTATATGGTGGAACACAGGATGATGCCATCTCATAGCCAATAGCGAATACAGTACCTGCCTTTCTGTTTTTTGGAGGAATAAGAGGGACGGAGGCAATAGCTGTGGAGGAAGGGAGAGGGGGGGTTCACAGGACATCACACAGGGGTTGTGCTTCTCCAGCCCGACTCACAGTTCACACATACATCAAGGCGAACATGTCAACATGTAAATATGCACATGAACAAAAATATATACGCCACACACACACACACAAAAGCCACACTGCCTCAATAGGCAAATAATTTAAACCACAGTATGTTAAGGTTTAACATTTCAGCGAGGAAGCGATAACAGCCTATGCAGTTCGCCTGTTACATATTCCGAATTTCTACCTTTTCCGGTAAAACATTGTCATGGGACATGAACAGAAAGGTGCTTTTAGTCAAAACAAAGTCATGGACAATGGAGTCAGTGACGCCCAAATTCCTACCCGCTCCCTGTGTCTTTCCTCTGTTCTGGTGGTGTTCTTGCAGCCAGGATGCCAGACTGTTGATCCTGATGAGGAAGAGAGAGAACATACATTAAAAACAACATAAGGATGTCCTGAAACAGATTGTTTTTATTAATAAAAGTATGTCCATATTCAGGATATGCTGTATATACAGTGGGTGACAAATTAGCTGAGTTTAAAAGGTGTAGGATTTAGTAGTTGTGGATTGCAACCCTGTCACCTCACCCTCTCCTTCTTCAGGTGAAGGAGAAGCTATGGTGGCATCAAAACACACGAAAAACGTGAAATGTGTACTTTAAAGCCAGTGTGTGTTTTAGGCTACTGAAGAAAAATGACGGTTCATCATGGCATACTTTTTATTTTCAGGTGATTATACACTAATAAAAACATAGTTGTGCATTATATTCCATTTCGGCCATGCTCTGTAAATAAACCACCCTAAATCTTAAACACAGGACTTTTAAAGGTCCCTAAGCCATACTTAATGCATACTGCAGTCATTCAGTTTTAGTTAAAAATTAACCAAAAGTGGAGTGACATTTGAATGTGCCAGTGACAGTACAGGTAGGTCTGCTCACCTTGCAGATACATCTCTTCTCCTTCTGTGAACATCTGATTGCACCTGCTGCATCGCGCACAGCTGGGGTGGTAGTGCTTATCTCCCGCCTGGAAAAGTGCACAAGACAGACTTGACATTACAGGAAAATGAAGATCAATGAAGCCTGCAGTAAAGCAAGTGAAGCGGAGCCATGACTTCCAGGAAATACTCCATAGCTACATTTCCGTCCTTTAACACCTAAACTCTGATAGTGCAAGGGATAGTTTCATCAGATCCTGTGTGCCGGTAACTGCTCTCCCAACCTTTCAAGAAGAAATGTTGATGAAATTGTGGCACTGGGCAGCTGTTAGCGAATGTGTTTCCCTGAAATGGGTGTGCAGGCTTCCTGTAAATAAAGTGTTCCTCCACAGTTTATGTGGGAATGTGAAAAACAGTCCAGTTATATTCTTTTAGACCTGAGATTGTAAGATTGTTTTGTTCATATTTGTTCCTATTTGACACAGTCAACCTGGCTCCAGATATCTGAGTGCTCCTCTTTGTGATAACCCGCACAATGCAATCCAATAAAATGATCTGAAGGCTAGAGCACCTGAATTTCCATCTACACTGATGTGGCACTTTGTATTCAGAGTAAAGAGATAAATACCCAAATGAAATGCTGTATAAAAACCCTCAGTGCCATTTCAGCTGGCAAGTGGCCACTCAGAGATATGGAGCCACTGACTAATATTTGCATTTTACATTTTCCTGTATTAAAAAGTCTACAAAGGGACTACAGTAGACACTTCATAGAACCTCCTACCCAACACTCTCCTCACGTACAATGTAGAACTGAATATCTCTCTCAGGGATAATAAAGGTACTTATCCTATATGTGTAGTATGCCATTAAATACTCTCCCTATTTCTCTCCACTTTTAATAGCTGCTTTAATAAGCCATTCACATTGCACTCCCAGTGGCGCAGACAAAATGCAAACCCACCAAGAGCTATACAGTATTTGACCCGGGTCTTGGGTCAGTGATTTGACTATCAGACTGGCTGCGATGCCTTTGGCCCCACTGATCCACTGGCAGCAGCTCAGGGGGGAGATGCAGAAGCCTTTGCTTATTGTCATAAAGGCCTGCCTTAGTGCTGGATTACTGTAAGCCTGACTGGCTAGCAGTGACATTTTCATACTATTAAGTGACGCATAACTCAGTGTCTGATTGGATCAGTGTCTGCAGGACAGACAGGATAGCACTTGTTCAAGAGACCAGTGAGCAGAGAGAGTGTCAAGGACAGAGGTGCTGCTGATAAACCGGGCTCAGACAGTGTTGATAAGAGTTTCATAACAGCTGCCTGACATACAGCATTAATGAATAATGATCACTTCCTAAATGTCAAATCACATTAGGTGTCTTATGTAATATTTATATCATTTGCAGCAGAGCAAGCTTGTATTGAGTATGCACAAGCATGTTTATTTAGGCAGAGTTGGAAAAATCTGCTAAGAATTAATCTTTTAGTTGACTACAGTCATGTCAACGACAAGATTACACCGCACATTATAAGACTACATTTTACAATTTCACATGGGAAGCATAATATAGATATTACAACCAACTACAACAAAATGTCTTAACAATGAACTAATTCCTACGTGCAATATGTAAATCCACATAATACAATTAATATATGAAAGTGTGAGCATACTTTCCATATGTCCGTAGTTGTAGTTCTTAAATAAACCTAAAGGACTCAAATGAAAATCAAGTGAAAATATTTGGTCCTTTAGAAGTCTTTCAAACTTACCTTAGGCAGGATTCACAAGAAATCTAGGTGTAACCTCAATTGTCCGTTTACAGATGCATATTATAAATTCCACATCAGATAGCTGGCTGTACAGAGAAACATCTGTGTGTGCTAGGGAGCCAATCAGAGGGTTGTTAACGTTGAAGAGTGGGATGTGTGCATCTTACCTCGAGCACCTTCCCTGTAATGAACTGATGACACGCCTCACACTGAACTCCAAAATGGATCTGATAGTCCTTCTCACAGTAGGGGGCGCCATCCCTGAGTGGAGAGAGGCATATCTCAACACCAGGGACTTGGCAGTAAAATATAATATTGTATGTGGACCTTATGTAGCCTGTAATTATAGGGGATATGAGCTGCTTACTTGCTGATGTACTCCCCGGTCAGCACTTTGCTGCAGGCCTTACACTTAAAACAGCCCAGATGCCACTGTCTGTCCAGTGCTAAAAGAGCCTGCCCGTTTTTAATGTCTCGACCACATCCTGCACAATCTGTGAAAAACAAAAGTGGCATGGCATAAAAAACAAATAAAAGTGGTAGAAGAAAAGAAAACTAGAAGAAAATACAAAAAGAGACCAAGGAAATACCTGTAGAGTGAATTAATGCTTACACATACACATACAGCCTTTAAAGCTCCCATATTGTAGAAAGTTAAATTTCTATATATTTTTTGTTATGAAGCAGGTCATATATGAATTCTGTAATAGTATCAAAATGCTCAATCCATGGAGAAATATACACAGCCTGTATTCAGTACAGTGCCCTTAAACAAGCCATCAGGATTTCCATAAGATTTTGATGTCACAACTATACAGTCATCACCCTCAGCCATGCTCCCACTACAGCCTACACAACTGTCTGTTAAGTATGCGTCACTCAGAAAAAAGTCAGCCAATCAGAAGAGAGGCTCATTAATATTAACAAAAACAAACCACAGCACAAAATGACCTGTTCTTGCTGGGGCTCTTGAGGGAAGCCTAAGAGAGGAAATGTAAAACTACACTGAGATGGCTTTTGGTATTCAAAAGCACATACATACACTCTTAGGGGTTTCAAAACTTCAAATAATACACAAAACATACACTTTTACAGAAAAATGTAAAGTATGGGCTCTTTAATGGGCTCACAATATTAACCGGGGGTTAAATTATTGCATTCAGAGTTGTCACTTATGACCCAAGACACTAGATGGTGATAGAGGGTAACCAACGATGTCCTGACAGCTGCCTCTTTCTATCATCCACGTTTCTTACAATGGCTTTAAAAGCTTCATCCATATACTAGTAGGATTCTCTAAAAGTGTAAGAGGTTCTACAAAGAACAATCATCTTGTCATGTCTTCTTTAATAAATACAGGATGAAAGCAACACAGAGCCCACTGCAACCACAGGGGATGATAACTCCATAAGGCATAACGAGGTTGCAATGATGACGTGAGGAGAATCAGCATGCCTTATTTATAGGTGACCTTGTCTAAAAGCTCTTCAAACGCCAACAGAGAGACTAGAGGGGGTGAGAGAGTGGGGAGAAGGAAAGAGAGACAGAACAGGAAGAGGACAAGAGGAAAGAGAAAGAGGGATGATGAGAGGAGGAGTTGGAAGATGAGGGGTTTGAGGGCTGCACATTCCCTGCGTTAGAGCAATGGAAATGCATGGCCATGCATTATTTAGCAAGGCCTATCTCGGTGTTATTCATAAAGGAGCATGGCTGGTCGAACACCGCTGAGATTACAGAGAAGAGGAGAGAGAGTTGGAGGAACTCCCTGAATGATACCTCTACATCATTCAGTCTTCAAGCTTAACTGGGTTGCAGGAGTGCTCCTTGCAAAGTATCTTCCGCTATACTTTACTGTCATATGGAACTGTTAGCTACAAACTCTTTTCCACTTTTATTTCTCCTTTAAACAATCATTTGATATTTTGAGAAATAATGTTATTTTCCATCTAGCTGAGAGCTAGAGGAGAAGATTGATAACACTTTCATGTTTGTCAATTTGAAGCTACCGTCTGCCGTCACTTAGCTTAGCCTAGCAACGGCTGTAAATGTGGAAACTGGTCTGGCTTTGTTCACAGTTACCAAAATCTGGCTACCAGAAACAGCTCCACCAAACAAGTTAAAATGTTAGATCTAATAAATGTAATTATTACAAACAACAAGTTGTAGATTTGCTAAATTAAACTACTAAAACACTTCTGGTACAAAGAAGAAAGCACATTTTCCCCAAATGTTAAACTATTCCTTTAAGTAGTTAGAAGTTATTATTGAGTGAACTTTTCAAACCCAAGACTGTTTTGTAGCCACACCATTTCATGAAATAGAAATATTCATAGATGTATTGTGGTTCGGTTTTGAACAACAACAACAACGTTCAGTCTGACATTTTTTGAACTGTGAAAACCTTCTCTTTTAGTATTGGTTAAGTGATATTGGTTTGAGCAGTGTTTGGCACAAGTTTGCAAGGACTGACCCACCAGCAGCTTGTGAAGAGGTTAATGTTCATGATTCCATGTTTCTAAGTTTTAAACTCTTGAAATGATTTGAACATTTTGGACGGCATTCAATTAGAATTATGCTAATGATGTGTGGGCAAGATGACTGACGTAGACCTGAAAATTATTTTTCACAGCAGAAATATCACAGCTACTAAATGTCATGCATGAATCATTTCTGGAGGCTCGTTCTCCCAAACTTTTATTAAGTTGTTTTAAAATGTTTTTAAGATTCCTTCAAGTATTCTATGTTCCCTTTGATTACTACTGCAGACTTCTAAAAGCCATTACTCTGTGGAAGCCAAAATAGCATCGTGAATAAGAATGTCTTCCTGTGTATTAAATCTGTGTGCATGTGTTTAACAGACGATGTCTACTTACTGCTAGAGCCCAGGATGTCCTTTGGTCCCGGAGACATGGGCTCGACACAGTATTGACACAGACAGTCCTTCCCATTAAAGGTCACCCTGTCCCCGGCAGGGAACGGTCGTCTGGAAGCAGGGTGACATCAACAATTGGTCAACAAAACATGAGCTGTGGTAAATGTAAGAGTGTATTAAATGTGGCTTCCAGCGTGTCTGATGGGGCTTTAAATGACAGGACCTGATGATGAGGATGTGCATCAACACTGTGTGCCTGAGGAGGCCATTTAGTCAGATGACCCAGGCATGACACACACTTCATGGTATATGGTGCACTGTCAAATGAAACTCCTGCCAACTTTGTTTGTTCATCACAATTATTATTATTATTATATTATCATTCACATGATTCAGCAGAATTTCATTATGACTACATTCAAAAGATCTATACAAATGCAAGAAAGTAACTCCACAGAGCTACTGTGTGGAGATTTTGATCAGAATCGATTGATATAATGAAAACCAATGAGAAAATTTAAGTGACGTTGGCCAGAGATATGGTTTAAGCACAAATTCAATCAGGAAGACTGAGATACTTTCAAGCCTTTCCTATTAAATTATTATTGATATTTCCAGCATTTTCCAGGCCTCTTTAAATAGGTATGTCACTGTTTTCTCTCTTTGAAGGCCTACATTTGGCTCTACGTTGGTCAGAGCTGTGTGCAAAGAGTTTTCCAAAGATAAATAGCTGCGTATTCTGCCATGCAATATTGTAGTATTTCTAGAATAAGTGTTGGTTGATCTGTTGTTTATCAGCTTGTGTAAAATGAGCCTGTGTGTCTTACTTGCAGATGGTGCAGACGAAGCAGGCAGGGTGATAGGTCTTGCCCAGGGCAGTGACCACTTCCCCCTCCACAAAGTCACCACAGCCATTGCAGCGAGTGCCGTGCATGCGTTGGTAGTCTAGCGTACACAGATACTCTCCATTCTTCATGAAGAACCCCCCCTGGGCGAGGTCACAGCCGCACACTGTACAGGACACACACATTGGTATTCCGTGAGTCGGGTCATTTAGTGCTCTGCCCATATAACACATAAAGCATCCACCCATCAAGCCGCCCAACTCCTCCATGCATCAGTGGCTTTGTTAAGACTTACTAGTCTGTGTAATCCAGAGAGGCTCAGTTACTGCGCGAAATGGATGCTGACTACAAAATCAGTGAAAACTAGATTTGAACAGCTTTGTGCGGTACAATGTGAAGCATTACTAAAATCCTTTCATCAGTGGTGTTCAGAGTCACAAGGAAAAAAAAACCAAAGCTTCTCCTTTTTTGAAGAACATTGGGGGCTCATGTGGATTAATCAGCATTTCCACTGCAAGGTCTTTTCATTGTCAATGGTGAGGTAGACTGTTCAATGCAACAACAATTCGACGATTGTCTACCCCAGGAAATGGCCTTGATCTGTTTCTGAAGATAACTGGGACTAAATACTTCATACCACACTGTCAGTCTCCAACAAGCTTCCTTCAATTCAAATATAACCATCTACACAAACATGAAAGAGTGGCAAAGGAGGAAATACTACTTAGGGAACAAATAAGAGTCAGGGATATCTTAATGTTGTTGTGACATTGTTGTGCAGTTTTACTACTGACCTACAATGGCTTTCATCTTTCATATCAAACAGAGACGCTCAGTGGTGGCTAAAGGTTTGTGGCTTTTCGTACAAAGCCATGCAAAGAGTGGTTCATTCAGATGAACATATAATAGTGCATAGTTGGTCAGGGGAGTCATCATGAATATCTGTACCAAGTTTTGTGACAATCAAGGTTCAAGGGGCAATGGATGCTTTCTATTGCTCATCGGTATGGACTCTGAGATACACATTCCTAGGAAACAAAGAATGTCACCTCCATTAATGTAACTAGGGGTGTGTGTTTTCGCCTCCTTTGTCCTAAAATTTATGATCATCTTCTTGGTTTTGGGGATGTTGGGCAGGAGGTTGTTTTCTGTGCCCCATCCTGCAAGATTGTAATTTCCTCACTATATTAAAGATGGGGTAGGAGATGTTGGGAAAACGGTTCCAGCAAGCTATATTTTGAAAATATACACCCATGCCTTTTCTTCAGACCTCCCCTCGAAACCACGCCTTCAAAGTAATGGAAGGGTCTCTATTCATTCATGAATGGGTGAACGCGCAGAGGGGGAGGGAGAAGCGGACTGAAGTTTGATGGACGTGTCAGGATCCAATCGTAATGAGCAGCCCCGTCAACGTGATTGGACGGTGTTTTCCCATGATTTCGCCCTCTAGACTGGACTAAAACATTTCGTTTTTTTGACAAAACTTCTATTTTACTGGCTGCAATGGGGTCGTGAAGAGGTTTTCAAGCAATATGGTGAAAAATGCTCCAGAAAACATCTCCTACCCCACTTTTAATTCTCATTGTTTGTAATTTGGCTGATAATAATGTTGTCATCCATAAACCAGAAGGGGCCTGAGCACACAGCCCTTGGGGACTCTGGTGTTCAATACAAGAGTGGATCAGAACTGTCTGGGGTCTAATTGTCAGGATGGCTAATATCCAGAGTGTGTTACAAGCACAGAGGGCTAAGTTTTCTACTCAGTTTCATTTGGGGAGATTGTATTGAATGCTGAGCTGAAACTAACCATAACTGTAACTATTTCTCCAAAAAGCTGAAAACATCAACCTCATGGTGCCATGACAAGAAAACTCAGGCTCAGGATTTTACGGCAATCAATTTAAATCCATCCAATCATCTAATATTTGAAGTGTAGGGTGTGTAAACTCCAGTATTTTAACCTCATATTGATCACATGAGCCATGCCGTCCATCCAACCACTCCAGAGTGAGTCTGAGAATGTGATAGCCTTTTGGATATGCCACAGCTGAGAGGGAAAATATTTTGATGTTTGAGATGAGTGCACTTAATCATTCTTATGCAATGAGCCATGATAAATCCTGGGGATGAATGAGACGAGTGAGGGAGAGAATCAGATTTAATTGCATTAGGGCTCAGGGGTGATGAGATTAGCTTGTAAGCTAACTGAGTCGAGAGAAAACCAGCAGTGCAGATCTGGTGGCCTTTGACTGTGATGTCCACCTACCTTAGATTTTCAACATGGATGCAGTTGCATATTTCCAATTACATTCTTTTGGAAATTTCCGTGGGTCAATTTATGAAATGGAAATGAAAGTAAATTCAGGGAAACTGAAAGGTTCTGCTTTTATGCATGTCAGGTAATGAGATAAACACACAAAAGCAGCCGTTTGGGATTTATCTGCCAAGGGTTAGTATGTGTTAATAATCTTTGAGTGTCAATAAGCTAGGTCAACTTGGTATGATGTTTTAATATTAGTCCTCCTACAGTTTGGAGATTGACAACAGCACACACAGATTTAGAGCAAGGACTAGGACAGTGTGTGTTTTGGCTATCAAAGCTGTCTTCTTTGACACCCACTCACACACACACATACACTTTTAGTACTACAGACTCTCTAATGGCATGTATATCCACTTATAAAGGACAGAATTAGGTACTAATCTCAGTGTTTGCTTGTGTTATTCCTGGCCTTTGGTGAACTAAGCTAACTCTATAATAGTACTCCAGTCACAGATTAACTACAAGGGCTTCAGCAGGGCAAGCGCAACCTACAGGAGTGAGACTGCTTGGTCGGCCGTGGGCGGCTCCATCACAATCGTGCCAGAATGCCAGAAATCCATCAGTAATAAGTCATAACAGTCTGAATGGTACTTTCATTTAAGTATGTAGGTCTGAGAAGTGAAGATGAGGCATGCCACTGTGTATCCTCCTCGTTAGTGGAGGGTGGAAAGGACGCTGTGGCCTTTAGGGACTTTTTAGGGACAGTCATGAAAAAAAACCCACAAATTTGTTCATTTACACTTTTTGCCTAAGGTGCCATCAGGCATACAATATGACTCTTCTGTACCTGGGAACTATCATTATATAATAAAAAACACAAATCAGTTCAGCATAGGCAGCATTAAGCAGCTTGTACTGAATGAAAGGAAGCTAATGTCCTACTATTGTGACAGTATCAAATTACGGTAGCTATGAATTTTAAAACTTCACACTTTAGCTGCCAATTTTCACACAGCCCCCACATTCTTCTTCTCCTATCAGAAAAATACTCATCTAAGCTGTCTGAGGGCTCATTTTTAAATTGTAAACAAATAACTGATTTACCAAAGACTGGTCTATTTCAAGACAATATTAGGGTTGTCTCACGCCACGTAAGGCTGAGCCAAAGCACAAGCAGTAAATACTAGTGAAACTCATTCAGCACCTGATATTTAATTACTTATTTGTATTAATCAGCTGTGAGGTACCGTACCTTTGCACGTAAAGCACTTGAGGTGGAAGTGCTTGTTTTGCACTCGCAGCACTTCGCCCTTACATGGCTCCCCACACTTGTAGCACTGAATCAGGGGCTTCTCTGTGGAGTGGTGGTGTGTGTCCTGCGCATGAGCCACTGCAAGAGAAGGAGACATTAACATTACTACTGAACTGTAATGTTGAGTCATTGTGGTCTCTGCATGGGGTACTCACTGCAGTTTTTTAACATTGCTTTTAGTGTTTTATTCAAGTGGCGTTCAACTGAGGACACGCTGAATCTGCAACATCACACAAACACCAGAGATAAAGACCAACTGCTGAGAGCCTGTCAGGGTAAAAAAAGAACAACACTGAGAAGGACAGCACAATTTGGGGTTCACGGCCCAGATACGCTCTCTAGAGGGCAACGACCTAAATATAGTCTGTCTTGATCAGTGAGGGATGGAGAGTCAAAATGCTGAGAGGAGCAGGGCTTGGTAAATGGCAAGCTAAAAGGATATTGATAAAATCAGTTTCACTATTAAGTTTCAGCCTCAAAGGAAAATATCAAGGGCCATTTGCTGTCTAGCTGGTTTATGTTCCCAGCAATCATTCTGCAGTGCACGCTATATATGGCTTCTTCTTGCCAAGTTTAAAAGTTAAGTTTTGGTGCTACTTCTATGCCATGCTAGCAAACATTCAACACTGAACAGATTTTGGGGAGAGCTGAACAGTTCTAATCTTCCCTGCATATGTGAGGTGGTACTTATCTCAGATAACAATAAAACACAGCAGGCCTAATGTTTGCTGTGATTGAATATCTCACCCTGTGGGAGTTGCAAATGAGTGAATGAAAAAATAGCATTTGTCAAATATCTTCCTGGAAAGGCAGAAACAATAGTCCTCATATTTCCAACTACACTGTCTGTACGCAGATGCCAGGAAAACAAAAATAAGGTCAATGAGGTAGAAGAACAACTGCGAAAAGACTAAGTCATAATCACACCTGCAGCTTAGTGAGGCTGTACTTATGCACATCTCTGCTTTGAGCTAATGTCAGCATATTAATATTGAAATACTGATGTTTAGCAGGTGTTTGTGTGGTAAACTCTTTTAAATTTGTTAGCATGCTAACTTAGCATTTAGCAACGAACAAAAAGTACAACACATCTCATGAGAAAAAGTACGCTTCATCCTGGAAAGGAGTATCTAAATCCAATTTAAAAGCAATCAGTCCAATAGCTGTCAAGAAAGATCACGAGATAAAAGATAAAGGCACAAATGTAAACCTCATGGTGGAGCTGGAGAAAAAGCCAAGAGGAATCAACAAAATCATCATTTAGGAACCATACATGTGTGTACTAAGTTTTGGGCCTGTCCATGGTGCAAATATTTCACTGAATCCATAAAAACTTTGTCCTGCTGATCTTTAAGAAAAGGCAGAGGTTCATGGAAGTCAGTAGGCATCATTCTCCAGGGAAAAGAAATGCCTGTACACAGTGATGGTAATCCCCCAAATAGTTGTTAAGATATTTCACTCTGAAACCAAAGTACACTAAAAGACTAACATTGCTGTCCCTAAAGCCACTCTGGTGCTGCTAACATGACTATAAATGGAACTGAAATGGATGCACAACCATGCATAGATCTAATCTGAGTAAAGATTTAGACATTACTTTCTTAATGTGATGTATTGTGACAACCATCAAATTTAGATAAGACAAAGAAGGTTTATCAACTTGCTTTATCTCAAAAAGCCATATCCAGTATGATCTGTAGATCTTTGATATGTCAGCCTGTGGCCCTCCTCAGTAGAAAGTCTGGGCGTTGCTGACATAGACAGACATTATTACAGCACTACTGTACGGGATGTAAATACTGCTGCAGTGCCGCACTGCACACAGCTTATCAGCTATTCTGACACTGGCAGATTATTTCACATTCAGGAGCATTAACTAGCAAGGCAGCCTCTTTCTTTCATCCTCCTATATCCCTCTTTTTCACACAAAAATGTACGCACACAAACACGCACGCACACACTAAGAATACACATGAAAGGATCCTTGCTCTTTCTGCTCCGCAATGATTCATTAGTCTGCAAGGCTAAAATAAGACACCACCGAAGGCACAGAAATAGCATCATGACCAATCGATGGTCTAGCAAAGAGAGACGTTACTCTGGATTATTGATGAGTTGGCCTACCTTGCATCCCACTTCTACACTTGCAGTGGCTGTCTGATATTGCGAGACAGTTTAATTTCAGAAAAAAAAACCAAATCACCAAGAGAGCCCAGTTGTCAGAACACTATTTTCTTAATGAGACACTTCAACAGTCTTTGGTTCATCCTCTAGGGGCAGTCTGAAATGCTGTGTTAATTCTTATGAGTACAATTCACAGAACATCTGTCTATTCATGATACGGAATGAAAGGGAACTGAGAGAAGTTGTGAAAAACAGCGGATGAAGAAGAAGACAGGATAACAGGAGGGAGGATGGAAAGAATGTGGGTACAAGGGGTTGGAGGGTGGAGGACCTGTCTCCCTGGTGTCTCTGATGTGATTACACTGAGCAGGACAATGAGTCATCTCTGGCTGAACCAGACTACTGTGACAGTGAACTGAGCCTCAGCAGCTCTGTGTATGTGTGACATCGCACCTTCATACAAAAACACAAGCCATCTGGGTAACTGCATTCTTCAAATATATGCAAGTCATTTTAAGACTCGTACATACTATTAAACCTGGAGGCACTTTATTCCAATTTATTATAACTTGGTTATTTTTATTTTTTTTTAATTCTTAATGATAACTGATAATTGCTAAGATTTAGAAACGCAGACATGATGACAACAAAGTCCAACATGGCCAGACATATGACTGGTAAACAGACAGACTGGTAATCAAACAGACTGTAGCAACAACTACACTAAGCGCGGAAAGTCAAAGCTGAACCAGGAGTTTGGTCTGTAAATTGAGATGGCTCTTTACAATGACCAGTTTGGGCTGTAATTTTACCGTTCCCCTTCGTTTTCTCTTCTGTTTCTTGTCCTGTCTGACGCTGTCCGGTTCCTAAATCTCTATAATTAAAGAGGTACTGTACACTTGCACATGTTTTTTTTTTTTTTGAGCTGTAAACTTAATTATATGACTTCACTGTGCTGGAACACACCAATGCTGGTGTGAATTATGACGTTCTTACTAATTTTATAAAAATAGGCTTCTCATGGTTTGGAAATGGCTCGACGTACCATCTCCTAAATCTTGCAAGGCCAGTACTGACACAGTCAAACATTTGGGACTCATTTATGTCATGGCATTTACATTTTTAAAAAAGCGTTAACGCGTTGATGGAGACGCACCATTCACAGGAGCTTACATTACTATGTCTTGTTCTTTGCAGTAGGATTGCATATCTCCCTTGATGATGATCTCATGACAAACATTTGACTAAGACTACGTGCTGAAACTCCCGCACATCAATGTGCTTCTAGTGACTGTAAAAGCTGTACCAGACTCTCTGTGTTTTCAGCGCAGACATGAATATTTTGACAGCAGCAGCTCATGGCTGGTTAGCTTCATGGTTAGCTCAATAAGCTCTACTGGCTGTACTGAGCGGTGGTCAGTCTGTTTATGTCGAGGCCAGGTTAAAGTGTCCTGTGCAGTCCTCTGCTGCATTTTGCAGGGAGGAAGGGAGCTAGCAGAATTTGAGTGTGTAGTTACACTTTGACTGAAAACTGTAGTCAGTTGCCCATTACGCATTACTTATTCTAAAAAGTAATACATTATTACTCAGCAGTTAAAAGTAATGTTTCTGTATGTTACTTGTTGCTTTCATTACTTGGGTCACCTCTGTCAAGGGTTCCTTTGAACAACTCCAGTCATTGTTACTTAAGTGGGCTGCCCTACAATTTGGAGAGATTATTGACGATCCTGAAGCTAACTTAGCCTCTGTGGCTGCTCACAGTTCAGCACAAATCCTGACCTCAGCTGCACGGTTTACACACCCTTCAGTTCTAAATAAAACTAGGTTAGTCCTGAATGTCAGCATGCCCTTGGCCAAGAAAACACAACGTGAAGAAACAACTTTGAAATTCTGGTATTTCCCCTTTCCGCCTCCCTCATACTCAAGCCCCTGTGCTAGGGAGCAGTCAGTCCACTGAATGCAGACAGATTAAACCCTCTATCAAACTGATGGTAAGACAGTGAACAAATCAACCTCCAAATGTCACAGTAACAAAGCATAACAAGTGAATGTTATAAAAAGAAAAATAAGTATATCAATAAAAAAAAATTGTGGAAGCATTACCTAGTGTGCAGAGTCACTCATTCAATATAATATGTTATGTAATGCAACACAGGATTTGGACTTATGTCTCTGCAAAATATCTCTTTAGCTGCTAAATGCTCAACTGTGTTCAGGAGCTAGCTGTTAACTTTGGAGAAAGAGAGTTTTTAGAGCTTTTAAACTTTTTTGCTAAATAGCTTCCTGCCACGATGCCAAAACACTGACAGACCATAAAACCAAAACAAGCGTTAAAAGACACTAAAAGGTTCCATAGAGCTGACGGAGACAGAAGAGTTGTGTTCCTAACCACTATTGGAGCAGCTGTAAAGCATATATGCTCATTATTGTGATGCCAGCGATCTGTCTTTGAGCCTGCTTGAGTTGCTGACTTACTATTTTTAACATTTCATAGAGTGTTTTGTTGTCAGCAGGGGCAGTGCAGTATGGAAAAATCAACACTGCTGACGTCATAGCAGGTTGGTCAAAAATCCAAGACAGATGTTTGAATCCCATGCATGAGTTTTGGATGGGAATATATGAGTGCTGTGTGTTTTTCCAGCTTAACCTCACCTCCTCCACTGTAAAGTGCTGCGTTTGCCTCAGCAGTGGCTGCATAGAGGGAGAGGGTCTGTGGCAGGCTGAGATGGTTTCCCTACATGGTGTTTCATAAAAATTAAAGAAGCCAACATAAAATGGCCCGTTAAGTTTGCTAAAAGAATTCAGATTCGACCATTTATATGATTTGTTTGGACATAAAATCCATTGGTGAAATCTCATGGCTTCATGCAATTTTACTTTTTCCCTGAAAAAGGGTCTTAAAGGGTTCTTGTGATAGCAGCAAAATGGTGCTTGATTTGCAAGAATGTATCTTATATAATGCAATAAATAAGTAAGCACGCCGTACATGAAGCAACATCAGCACAGAGCAACTTACTGTGAAAAATACAGCAGTACAATTTTTCCGACTGCTGCTCACATTCCTCATTCTGGGCTGGATGTGTTGGCTGTGCTGACAGAGTGATCTGTCCTGCCTCATCACCAGGGGATAAAGTGACTGATATGAGCCTAAACACACAATGAACACACACACACAACCGTGGTGCTGAGGGAACAATAACCAGCAGAGCATCCCAAAGCCAGGCGTAGAGGAAAGGGGACTGCTCTCTCCACCCCTACAACCCAACCACCCCCCACCCATTTAAGCAGAGCTTAGCTGTGTTGGCAATAATAAAAGCTGCAGATGATACTCTGGAGGGAAGTGAAGAAGGCCATCTTGAATCCCCTGAGGACAGGTTTAACGGTAACACGTGCCCCAGCCTCTCTGGTAAATAACAATAGAGTATAGAGCAATAGAGGGTTATTGACAGGGGGTGCAGGATTTGCTGAGGAAGCTTCAGACTTTGTTGCCTTAATTTCCTACCATGAACCCCGAGGAATGCAAAGCCATAGTAGCGGCTTTGGAAATGCACTGGGAAAAGGGGAATTCAATTAAACAATAGATGAGAGATGAAAAGATCCAATAAAATATTCACTCGCTTGCTGCCTTTGTTACTGTAAGAGTCACAGACAGAAGATTTTTCCAGTACAGACAGATAGCAGCCCCAAAGGAGTGTGTGTCTGTACAGTATGCGTGCATGTGACTTAGTGTGTATGAGTGTATGTGTTACAAAGAGAAATGGATAAAGAGAGTGGCAAAAGCAGTCATCTCCAGTCATCTCCACTCCTGGCATGTTAATACTTTTGGCCCCTGGTGTGTCTGCTTCATAGGCAACAAAACACTTTTTTACTCCATATTCATCCAGTTCAGCCAGTTTGGGATGAAATATTCTAAGGGCCTCTGACCTATATGAATATCAAACGGCACCAAACATAACCCCCATGAAATCCCGAATGTGCGATGGGACGAGTGTGTCTGTGTGTGCATGTGTGTTAGGGGGAGGGTGCATGAAGCTCTTCATCACCCAGACATAACAAGAAGCTCTTAACCCTCCCCGCCATGAATATGTATGGCTGTATTCACTGCCTCCCCGCCCCTTTGCCCCACCACCAGCGTCCCAGACAAAGCACTTCAAAGGTGGCCACAAATTGCGGGAGGGGGACCCTATCAGCCTCCAACAGGCCCCCAAACCTTGAATAACTAATCCTCAGGGACCTGGGTTTGAAATAATGATCTGGTTTGAATGGTTGAACGCCACAGTGAGGAGCGTTTGTTGTTGGGTAGGTACATAATCATAAAACTACGCTGATGAACAGAGAGAGGGACTTCCAGTCCAGCCACTTATCTGAGAGGGTATACAATGGTGGCTTCATGAACTGCAGGAGCCATTGTGTTTGTAGAATCAGAGTTGATGAAGGCCTTGGCTTTTTGCCTCTGAACGACGACCCATTACGAACCCCACACTCCTGTGTCGTGTTTCCTGTGATAATCAAACCGATTGATGCCAGACGGGGAGGATGTTTGTTGGCTGACTGGCACAATGTATGGCGACAGTGTTTCATGCCGCTCTTTCTTGTTGTTTTATCCTGTATATTTTAGGTCAGTGGCTCTCTCTCCCCCGGCCGACCATTTATCTCATCTGTATATTCTGGTCCTGTGTGCCAGCTGTACAAACACCAAGTGTCTATGAGATTGTGTGTTGCATTGATGTCTGTGAAAGGGTTTAGCTGCTCTTTCAGGGGGTAGACACTGGCAAGCTTCAAAGATGAGGCACCACTGCAGTTGTCTGCAGCACTCTGCGAAATCACAGGAGGCAGCTACAGAGGCACATGACATTAGGCTGCCATGTCAAAAGAAAGCGTTTAGACTGTGAATGCAGAGAGTTGTGGGAGTTGGTGGGTCACTGCACGAGGCAGGTGACGTGCGTGTGATGACGATGGTCTCGTCCCACAGAATCAGCAGCAATTTAACGCCGAGAACGATGGGAAGGGCATAAATGAATCACCTAGTTAGACAAACGCACGCAAATCTCTGAAGCACGTGTAGATCAAGTTAAAAAGGATGAGACTGCCTTATGTACACGTGGCACCAATAAATTACTAACTATTTCAAGGGTATTCTTGGCTGTGAAAATAGGACAACCGCCTGCAAGCGGACAAAACGCTAACACTGCAATCCTTTTATTATGATTCATCGCCCTGAGCATACAGTATTTGGTCAGCTGTGCATCCTGATGGTACAGAGCCCACCTGGCCTCTGACAGGTTGCATGATGAGATCCCTGGGCGATACACGATTAAATCTTAGGTCGCAAGAAGCATTCCCACAGCTTTCTTTTAAGAGGAATGAAAATTCGAGGCCTCTAAATGTGGACGATAAACACAGACAAGCCTCCTGCCACCAACAAATCCCATGAGCCGGCAGGCGAGGTAGTGGGTTAACTCTACGGAAAACTTTCAGAGGGATTGTGGGAGATGGAACATGTGGCAGCCAGAGGTTACGGGTGCTCTGCCAGCGTGGGGACTCAGTGGCAAAAGGCCTTTTCTTTGTGGCCAGTCAAATCCACATGAAGCGAATAGCTCCAGAGACGGACACCGCCTCCAGCCACCAGTGCGTTGTCAGATATATAAACACACCTACACACTCATATCTGTCAACAAAAAAAAAAAAAATCTAAACATAGTTTTTCAGTGATAGAAATATTTTGAGACAAAACAAAAAAATATCACATGCCCACACATGGAACACAATTTCTGTTTGTCTGCACGAGCTCTGAGATGAACTCATCCACTGAAACAGGAGTAATCTATCAAGCTAGTTAACTTGAGACACAATTAAGGGACTTGATATATAATGACTTATTGCTGTGATTAATTATTTTCACATTCTGTCCAGCTGACTTTAATGGAAATGTTAGCTTTTAGTACCATTCATAGGTTCAGTATATGTAAGTTACACGTTTATTGATCAAATTAATTTCTTTATTTTTGTCCTATTTTTGGTTAAAGAAGTCAAAAGGCAGAGAGAGGTCGGCATTTTTTAAGCATTACAATTTTTATGATAGAAAATCGTGCCTATGTAGCTCCTTGCTATGAGTCATACTGACAAACACTGGTCAACCTCACGACCACGTGCCCCTGTAAATTGCCGGGAATGAAACATGCCCCCTGACTTCACCTAATTCATTCCACACAACGAGGCGACCTCAGTTATAGGTGGAAATAATCATGTTTTTATCTTAAAGGGACACTATGAATGAGGCCACAGCTGACAACAATGGAGTGTACCTTTTAGATGGTCGCCATGGCAACGGCTGCAGACAGAGCGAGAGAGAAAGAGAGAGAGAGCGAGAGACACAGAGTGCAGGTCTATAGCTCTGCGCAGTGTGGATCTCTACACTGGTGCTCCACTTTTTCTCTCTACATGTTACCTTTTCCATCAGCCTGCATGCAAAGACGGACTGTTTTAACCCCAAACTGTGTGCACATTTTCACCCTGAACCTTTTACATTTGGTGTCAAGCTCCTACACAACAGGCCAGATGCTCTGCTTCATCAGACATTTACATAAAGACTGACGCTGCCAAATAAAGCAGACTCCAACCCAAAGCATCAGCTGCTGGAGAGTGTTGAGAAGGGCGTAGCACGTCCAAATCTTTAACTAGAGAGAATATGTCGATATGTTGAAGATCAACATTCATACTGTGTCATTAGTCATGCTTTTTGCAAGCACACACACCCACATAAAGAAAACCATATCCATATTACCGTGGCTACATCCACACATCTAAAAATAATCAAATCTGACACTAAAAATTCAGCCAAACTAAATATGATTTAGTTAACAGCCAGACACAGCAGTGCAAATCCAACTGGACATGCTGCACATCTACACACACTGCAGACAGTCAACAGCACGACAAGCAAAACAAATCCCCTACATACACACTCATCACACAAACATACACACACTTTGACCACGACCGCTGGAGTACCTTTTTCTTTGACCATGACCATTGGAATCCAGGTAAATCTGCACCAGAAAAGGCTTCGGGTATCGATCACCAGTAACACAGCAGCTGCTAGTCCCCTTTTTTTATCCAAGACTGAAGAGACACCACAGAGAGAGAGAGAGAGAGAGGGAGAGAGAGAGAGAGAGAGAGAGAGAGGTGTAGGCGCTGCTAAGCTCTCCTCCCAAAAACGCTGCTACAGCGTGGGGTTTGCCTCCCGACTGCCTGTTTTCCTCCCATCCCTCTCCTCCTCCTCCTCCTCCTCCTCCTCCTCCTCCTCCTCCTCTGCCCACTCCTCCTCCCTCTTCCCTTCCTGCTCCCTCTCTCAGTCCCTCTGTTGTGTCAGCCGCCTCCTCATTGCAGCAACCAGGTGGCTGCTGCTGCTGCTTCTGTGTGACCAAAAAATGGTTAGCCTTTTTGGTCAAATCCCCAAAACAGACCACATTAAGCACGTAATGGTACAGTGATGAACACACACATCACATGATATTGTAGACACACATGTTAAGAACTGTGGCTGAATGTATGTACAGTATTTATATAAACTGGACATATAAATAAATCTGTTACATCAGACCTTCTTCTCCAGTTCTCTCTTTTCCAGTTTTAACATCATGTCTTCATATAGCACAGTCAGTTTGATTTCTGTGTAAACAGTGTGATATGATGTGCATTTATTTAAAAATCAGGATCTCTATTCCACATATAAAAAGTTCTACAAGCTGAATTTTGATGGGAATAACCCTTTACCACATTACTGCGTGACACTCACACAAAAACTTTGTATCAGTACAACAGGGCAGCAGGCGGAGATCAGTTACTGTGGCTAAAAGTCTGACTGACTTCTTATGTAAATGCCGGTCTTTCATGACAGTATCTAGAGGTGGTTATAGCACCAAGCAACATGAATCATTAAAATGAGATGACGGATGTGTTTGATACGTGAGAATATTATCTGCAGTGTAAAAAGTGATAATGATGATGACAGTAGGGGTTAACTACAGTAATCAGATCCAATCAACACTGACCATGATCATACGCATGCATCAAAGCCGGGCTCACCTTGGGTGTTAAGTTGTTAATAATCACACCTTTTCCAGGAGGTTGCGCTCTGCATGAGGACAGCATGCGAAGTCAAGAGAGGCCATATTAGGTCGAAGGTCATACTTAGCCTGATCTCTAGCATGAGCTTTGTATTAATATCTTTAGTGAATCCTCTGGAATCCAATTACAAAGAGCACGGGAGAGCACGTTCCTGGCTGAACCTGGTGAACACACCAGCTCTTATATCATCTGCAACTTAAATGACCAACTTTAGAGAGTTAACTCATACACCTGTATATACCCGCTTGTATATATATATATATATTACTATTTCGACAGCAGCTATTACTATGTGCGAATAAAGTTTCTTATTTGCCTCCTATCAAACAAAAAAATCACCAAGACCCAGCAAAGACATAGCAGGGAATCAATTTAATGTTCGCAGATGCTTCAGTGTGTAAGCTAAAGACAGTATGAGTTGAGAAATAAGTAAGCCACGTCACACCAGCAGCCTCTGGGGACCAGGCAGTCACTGATCCTTCTGTCACATGCTGGAGCCTCACTGTACCTTTCTATGGCTGTTGGGAAGGAACAGTTTTGCATCAGCATCACCTCTGTAATTGCTGATGCAGTCAGCCCATTATGCATTCAGAGTGCATTCATCCTCTGCAGTGTCAACTGTGCCACCTGGTGGATACCCAACAACGTACATCACTTTGTACAGGGGCGTTTTCTTCTCATCGGGCAATGGAGACATGCCAATGAGGCAAACGGCAAAAAATAGTTAACGGACGTCTCTCCACCCTTTTTTATTACGAGGGCAGAGACACATGTAACGAGTTTGTGATGACTCAAGACGTAAGTGGTTTTTAATGAAACCTGTTTTCCAACTGTTGGGTAGTCAGAAACCATCTCTTTAAGAAAATGAGATGTTTACAGTGTGGCTACTAACTGCTACAAGCAACAAAAGAAGTCTTGTTATTGTGTCTTCTCATAATAGTGTAATGGACCTTTTATCATCTTCACTCTTTTAATAATCTTTGTTGGAGCTCTTAGACATTCATGCTGTACGAGGCTTGCCAAGAGCAATTCCCGAGGAGCAAAGCCTATTATCCATGGATGAAAGGGTTCTGGCTCACCTATGGATGATCCATGTACGACTGTCCAGTTATAACCTGGCATCAGTGCAGTTTAAACACCGTTACCGTGCATGTGCATTTCATTGTTATCCATAAAAGCCATTTGATTAAGACTATTGCCTTAAGTACTGAAGCCAGACTGACATTCTAATGCAAGAGGTCACATTTACAGTAAACAACAGCGCTTCATGCGGCTACACTGCAGTTATCCCTAGGATTAAAATTAGGATTGTAGGATGCCAGACACACACACACACAAACACACACAAATGCATCCAGAACAATGTTTCAACACTTCTATCTACATGCTGCTGCACTCAGTGACAATTTGCCGATTTACAAATCCAGCAAACACAGAGCATGACAGTCAGAAACTACAAATAACCAGGATGAACCCTTCAACTCTTTTGAAACACTGACAGACCCTTCACCTGCGTGTTACTATTTTAAATTGAGTTACAGAACAAACAACAAAAAAAAGTGAGAACCTTTTGAGCAGCATTCCTCTGCAGTCATGTTCACCCATACCACATTAACATTCCTGTGTTGTAACTACTCTGACTACACAGAAATATATTTTCATTCCCACATTCATTCAAACACTTCTTTCAAGGCATGATTTCAGTCTACAGTCCACAGGAATGTTGGGCTGCTGACTTATATGTTTGTTTCTTTGAGGAATCATCAATCACTTGGCGACCTCTGGATAACATCACCAGGGGAGCAGAGTCAATGCCACTCATATTCAAAAGCACTCAGTTAGTGAAATAAAGCAGACCTGTTTACAGAACACAGAGTTTCAACTTTGTTGGGGGGACAGTTCAACACTAGACAGGTTTCAGAAAGGGTTAAGGGTGAATAAAATGATGTCGAGTGCTTTCTGAGTTTGAAAGTCTTGCATCAGTGTTTTTGTTTTAAGATACTGGGTTTCAGAAAGCAGCTATTGAGTGTCATTGTTGATTTTAGCTGTCCCTAAGGAAATGAAATGCCTTCACCTCTATGTCATCTTTGATCCAGGGTCACTTTGCAGAAAGAAACATTCCTTGAACTGGTCTATTCTCCCAAATTAAAATGTAACACCAAAATAGAAGAATAAGCCACTGCTGTCTGTGGTATTTTCAAGCAGCCAATTGCTAAGCAATGATGATTTTACTACCGCACCTGGCATGCAGTCAGAGAATACATAAGGTCTGGAAATCTCGATTTGTCTTCATGCCCATGTTGTAATCCTGATGTAAGCCGCCATGTTACTTCCTCATGTGCTGTTGCTCGGCAAATTGCGGCACATCTGCCCTTGTGTATGAGTTAGGTTTAGGGTTATAGCATTATATAACTATAAAGAGGACGGTGATTAATTTCCTGACTTTTTTCAGCAATTGCTATAAAACTATTTGGGGAGTTATGAATGCGTAACTCATGCACAGGAGCTCTCACACATATACGCAGGTCAGATGTGAAAAGCCTTAAGTGTAATAACTCAGTGCCATCCAATTAGAAAGAAGTAATCTCTGAGCAACAATTAATCAATTCACTGTTGGACACCTACTTGCAGACGAAACACAAAGCAGAGCAGCCAAACTGCAATACAGAACAAAAAATAATAGCCTCTTGTGTTATTAACAAATAAAACTCCTGATAAAACAATCATTAAAGCTGCCACAGTTGAAATGGATGACGGCTGTAATGAGAGATGGGTGAATAAATGTTTCAGATAGACAGATCTAGATACATATTTTCTCCTGTCCTACCTGTAGCGAAATCGTTCAACCTCTCACTTAGATAATAGTCATTTGGGTTGAGGTAGGGCATGTGCTCCATGTATTCTTTAGGAATGAGGTAGAGGACCTCAGCCACATGCCCATCCTCAATGATCGACATGCGCTTGACCGAGCTCTTGCGTTTCACCCGGACGCGGTTGACATTGTGGCTACGGCTGGAGCTGCACAGCTTGCCCAGGCTATTCAGATTGGGCAGGGTGGGCATGGTGCCCTGTTCCCCTTCAACTGTCCCACAGAGAAGGATGAAGCACTGCTGGTAGATGTCGTCCAGGGTGTGGGCTTAGACCCGCTCTAAAATCCAGTTGCTTTTGGACATCGAGAACTTGGGGT
Source organism: Protonibea diacanthus (assembly GCA_028641955.1). NCBI lineage: Eukaryota > Metazoa > Chordata > Actinopteri > Sciaenidae > Protonibea > Protonibea diacanthus. The sequence goes on from CM053989.1 coordinate 18,076,089, forward strand.
GCTCGTAGAGGCACAAAGTGGAAACAAAGGAGCCAAAGCTTGATGGGCAACTTCAAAGCCACTCATCATAAAATCATGACAATATCCAGTGAGGCCCTCCAGTGGAAACAGCTCCTCTTTGGGTCCCTCTATCTGTCACTTCAGACCTGAAGTGGGTGTAAGTTGTGTAGTCCTGACATCCACATTGAGGTGGAGATGCCAAACATCAGGCGGCGGGTATGACAAAGCACTCTGCTGCAGGCAGAGCACAGTGGGAAACAGTCAAAGAAGCTTATACTATGAGAGTCTTCAGCCCAAACCAGCCTGGTGCCTTAAGCAGCTTAGAGCTGACGTCGAGCCTATGATTATCTTCTGGGTGGGGTTAGGTAGATCACATCAGGTACATCGGTGTATGGTGGGATTCTCTAGACCTGATGTGGCACATGTGCATTCTAGTCATGGCTATGCTTATTCACATCTGTCCAATGAAGAGCTGAGAATCTGTAAGACCTTTCAAGAAGCAAACACATTTTGTTTGGCGTGCTAAAAAACAACAAGATCCTGTCTGTGAAAGCATTTTAGATGCATCTAGAGTCCATTAGGTTCATAAAGTGTGTTTTTTTTTTTCGTGTGAACGTACTTTGCATTAAGGTGATTTTGTGTGCCAAATGGATGCATAGTGCACAGCATCACAGTGATCCAAGATATACTTTCAGGGTAGACTGCTTTGGGAGTCTGCCAGTCCTTTACAAGGTCAACAAGCAGCAAGGTCACTCCAGCAGCCAACAATGCACAAACCCACTGTTAAACATCAGCAGGATCCTTTACAATAAAAAATACTGTGATTACATCAGCGCTGTAGTGGAAATTACATCAGCAGCGGCTTTTTATGATCTGGCGAAATCGGTGGGTATAGGATTTTGGAAGATGTAACTTAGTAAGAAGGCATGTTCTGAGTTTTTAATCTTCAAACCGTCAAATATTGGGATGAATTTGTTTCTGCAAAGACTTACAGAATGTTTTCTTGACAAGCCAAATAACCACATAACATCCAGATATTGAATTTTTACAAGCACTCTTTCTTGACTCAGATATGCGTTCACCTTCCTGGGAAAAGTCAGTTGTGCATGAAGTACATTTTGAGTCATCGACACGTCCTGGTGGGAGGGATGGTACACAGAAAGAATCTGAGCAATCTCCACAAAAACAAAATCACCTCACAGTGCTCAGATATGTTTGAAACCAAACATGGAGAACATGCTGTTTTTTTAAACATAAAAAACAAGATTGACCTTTACACACACGCACACACACACACGCACAGATTAATAACTAAAAGCAGAAAACTCCCATGACATCTAATATTTATCAAACAGATAAAGCTAATCACATCTATCTACTTTCTTGCGCAAAATGAAACTAATCATTGCGGTATGTAGGCATTATAAAAAGCACAGCAGACAATGACAAAGCACAAAATATCCCTTGAGTCTAGAGATGTCCGGCTTGGCCTGCACTTCAAATTTAATGATTTTCTTCTTTGTCTGAAAGGGTGCATAGAAACAGGATTGTTGGAGCTTGGCTGGCTGAGTTAACTACTGTTTACATCAATACAGTATTTCACTAATTTGATTTAATTCAGGTTCCGCTTACAAGGACACCTTCATCCTCCAGTTTAGAAAGCTAAAGTTTCGTTCCAGATACAAGATGAAGTGTGATAGTGAGCTATACGCAAGAAGACGTACACTCTTACACCCACACATGCAGACACATGGACCAGAGAGTATCTAAGGACATGCTATTCTGCTGCAGTAAGGCACTGCCCTCCAATTGTCATCCACTCTGTGGGTTTGACACAACTACTCACACAAGAACAAACACATACATGCTCAGGAGAGACAAGACTGCTGTCCCTGCACGCAGCAAAATCAGCATCGCACACAAAACACATCCCAAACATTTCACAGCCTCTGCCGTTCCTCTGCATCCTGTTCCACAGCAGAAGAAACGCACACCCCCCTCCTCTTCATCTTTTTCTTACCATCCAGTCCGAAGCAGGAGGTGATTTTTTGGGCGTAGTTGCAGAGCCCATCGTAGCCAGGCTCCTGCTTCACTGTATCCCTCTCCCCCATCTCTACACACTCCCACACACACAGTCCCGTCCGGCAGTGCTTTTACTCCTTCCCCTGCTCATCAATTATTCAGGCTTTTGCCAGGACACATGCATGCGCGCGCACACTAACCCTCATATTCGCACATACATTACACACACACACACACAAACACACAGAAAAGTGCTGATGCAGAGGGTCGTGCTGTTGGAGCATGAGCAGCCCTCTCCTGTGGTCGGATGAGGAGGACGTATCAGATTAGGTTACTGCAGTATGGAGCCGTGCCTCCTTTTTTATCCACCATTGATCATCCAGATTACACTGCAGTGTAACAGGTATGGTGTGCAGGATGTGCAAGCCCTCCAGGAAAGGGCGGGGCGATGAAGGAGTTCAGAGCAGGGCAAAACAGGACACGTGCCAGGTATCAGGGGGAGGACTTCCTTTGCTACCATCACTTAAAGCTATCCAGACACCCAAATGTAACGATTACTTTTAGATCTGATTACTGAAAAAAGAAACAGTCTAGTCTATTGGGGATGAGGATAAAACAGAGAAGAATAACCCACAAACTAGAGTGCCAACAATTTTCCAGCTATCTTCCAATCTTCCAGCTTACATAACTCTCTATGACTTGCATTCAACATATAAGAAGTAGTACTGATTTGCAAAATTACATGGAAATAAGTTAGAATTTACTGCGATCATGTTTTGTATGTATACTGACTATGATCACAGGGCTAAATATCCAAAATTTCTAACAGTGAAAGGTTGTAAACTCATGGTTCATGTTTGCTGAGATTTAGTTCAACACACTTTACTGCTTCACTACAATGCCTTCCAAATGTTCCATAAAATCAAATATAAAATATGACAGACTTAAGCAGTTGACTGCTGCCCACGAGCAGCAGTCAACTGAATAACCCACACATGTGAGAACTCTGCCGTCCAACATGTTGTTTTAAGATTCTGCTGTGGAGCTGAGATAAATGGCTTACATGGACCAAGATGAACAATAAATTCTCCCACATATGAACAGCCAACATAAACAGTAGACAACCAATGGAAGCAGAGCAGAAAATTATAAAAATAAATGAAGAGATTACGCTGAATGGCAGGACTGTGGCAGGTTTTAAGGTGATTTCCCAGACTGAGATGGAGAATACACTGTCAGATAGAGAAGAAAGACCCCTCCATCCCTCCAATGCCACTATCCAGGTGACCTTGAACAATGCACTTAACCCCCTGTTGCTGTGGTCGAACTGCTTAATGGCCATCAGTGGCAGATTCACTGAGCTAACAGTTACCTATGAACACCAAAGCCCTACTTGAAATAATATACAGCATGTGCTCTGGCAACATCCCCAGGATAATGGTTTTTATAAAATAAATAAATAAAGGTTTTATTTTTTTTTAAAAACGAGACAAAAGACAGCAGCACAGGAAATGTGATGACACTGAAAGGCCCAGATAGAGCAGTCTGCCCGCAAGGGTGTATTAAAAGGTGGGGTGACTAATGGAAGGGCATCACTACCAAGGTAAAGCTGATGGCCTTGTGCTGATAAGAGGGGTGGGGGATGGGGGGCGGGCGACTGCAAGACTGAGAGCACAGTAATGGCTGACGCTTGACAACCGAGGGAGGGGCTGCTAATCATAAATGCACACTGGGAGGGAAAAGTGGAGTAACATGAGCCTTTTTCCAAGTTTCTTGATACAGAGTTGCAACAATTAGTTGGTTATGTAAATGAGTAAATTAATCAATAACTATTTTGATAAGCGATTCATCATTTTGAGTAATTTCTAGAGGAAAAAAAAGCCATAGCTTCTTAAGTGTGAAGATTTTATTATCTGAGTTGAGGACGAAAGCAGACATTTGAGGATGTCAACTTGGGCACTTTTTTTTTTTTTTTTTTTTTTTTACAGTTTTCTGACATTTTTTGGACCAAAGTAATCAATAAATCGAGAAAATGATCAACTGATCAATGGATAATGAAAAATAATCATTAGTTGCAGCCATAATCAGGGTGCTAGAATATCTATAATAATAGAACCAGAGTAAAAACAATATAGGCTGAGTCTGCAACGATATAATGATACCTTGAGCATAAAGAGGGATCGGTGATGATGTAATTTCATTCCAGTCATCCACATCAGGACAGCATTTCCTTTTTTGTTAAATATGCTGATAATTTTTTTTGATTGTTTCAGAAAGTCGTCAATTTTTCATTCTAATTGTTTGTTTTGGTCGACCAGAAATCCACAACCCAAACATTTTATGTTATCTATCACACATGACAAAGAAAAGCAGTAGCTCTTTGATATAATTTGGAATTTTACTGGAAAAACAATGAATAATCAAAATTTAAAAGTTTTTCAGATTTTCTGTTGATCAACTAAATAATTGTCAGCATTTAAAACATGGCAAAAATCCTTCGAAAGACATTCTGACTGCCTAAAACATATTGGGACATCCATGCAAATTCCTTACAAAGTTTAGGAAAACAATATACTTCTTATCACCTTTCAAATATTATGAAACATGATGTTAATCATGTTCTCATGTACCACAACCAGAGCAACTGAATAGACATTGACTCAGTGTTTGATTTGACATATTGTTACTTATACTCATGTTTGTGCCTGATTTATCTGCGTTAATGAACTAATAACCTCACATGTGTGTAACCAACACATTATAAGATAATTGGCCCTTCCCTATCATACTACTGTAGGGTGCAGTTACTTCTCATGAATAATGACTGGCTGTTTGCAGGGGCTTAAGTGTGCTAATCAGATCTATGGACCACAGGGGGGCTGTCAAGGAGTGGGCTCCAAGCTCCATCGATCTCCACCAGTAGCCATGGAGGAGAGTAGGCCACATCAGTGATGAGGTGGGGGTTCAAAGCCATCTTCCTACACAGGCTCAACCATTCAGAGTCTGAAAGGGAATGACATACTGTACAGGCTGAGCTGCTTTAGGTTTGTGTTTTAGCCAATAACAGGATCAAACCAGTCATGATGAATCCGACTGGAGAATTAATATAATAACCCTGAGGTCAACAACACAAGGTTAATATCACAACTTCTCCATTTCCATCCATCTGTCAATCGGTGCCAGATCACCTGATCACAGCCTATAGTGGAAACAGCTGGAGGCTCTCTTCTGCCAGAGGACACAGTCACCTGACACAAATCCAGGACAGCACAAAGGCCCACCTGATGGGAACAAAGATGCTCCGCCTGCACTGTTTGCAGGTGTTTTGTGCTCAGCAAGAACATCATCTCAGCTCACACAGGTTCAGATTGTTGCACGGCATGACAGTTTGCAAATTGTCAGCTAAAACACTTGACAAGTACAACAATGCTCAAATTTCACCTCCCCATTGTATTACAGGTCAGTCAATTAGGAATGCACAAAATATGCTCAACAATCATCCATCAACAGCTTTCTTTCAGGCAACAATCAGGGTGTGTGCAGCCTTTAACTCAGGATATGCACCATCCCTGATTAAAGATGTCAAATGTCTAAAGAAACAGCAATCAGAGAAGGTTCATTATCACAGCTGGGGTTTGTTATTATTTTAATGTGATCTATTTATAGGTAGCACCAGAGTCCAAAGTGTTTATATTAACAAAAATAAGTTGTAGGCTGTCTAGAAAGGGCTGCAGCAGTGGAAGCTGTAGTTCAGCTATGCACCGGTGTAACCTACTTACAATAACAGTGTCATTATCACAGCCTGATACTCCCGAAAGACGACGCAAATGGGCTCTCGTCTCCATTGCATCCATCCTTGACCCAAGACCCCCCTTCTCCCCCCAAAATTAAGCGACTTTCTTCCTCTATATGTGTTGTTATGAAGGCTTCTGCGGCAAAAGATACTCACCTCTAGCAGACATGCCCGGTAGGTAGAGCCTCTCTTTCTTTGCCGAGATTAACAGGAGGAGATGCCCCGGTGCGGCTTTGGAGGAGGGAAAAAGACCGGTTGACAGCCTAATATTATCTGTACTTTAAGTTTTTTGGCTGTCATTTAACGGGATTAAACGCAGGGAAACATACAGCCTGCGATTTGGTAGACCAGACTAGACTGCGCGATGGAGAGAGCACTTTCCAGCGACAGGGCGTGTCCTGGAACAGACAGCATCTTTCTTATTTTCCAACAAGTTTATATCCATATTTGAAGATAATACCACAGAAATACGGAGTTATAAATGAGATCATGCCGGAGATTCTTCGCCTGCGAGATGCTGCCAGGTCTCCAACGCGTAAAACTGGCTAGCCTACTTTTTTGTGTGTCTGTGGATGACTGTGCTGTTCTGGATAGAGGTAGTTGTTGGGCTAAATCATAAAGTTGACAGACACTCTGGAGAAATCAGTGTTGTTTTATTTTATTTTATTCATTACTGGGGCTACTGTGGGGGAAATATTGATTTTTTTTTCATCACGTGGACTCCTCAACTTTATCCTAAAAGCAGCGACACGTTAAGCAATCATAACCTTGTGTTGGGTAAACACTGCAATTTCAGAGAAATACCCCACACACACTAGTGCATAATATGGGGGCACGATCAATTGATTGCACAGCTTTTACATATAACCTATATTGCTTGCTTACAGGGATCCTATAGTTGCTGTTATTTTTAAAGTGCACCTATTGATTGTTGTTTCCGAGCTGAAAATATTGATCATCGCCCCTCATTCAATGTATTGGTAGCTACGTTCATTTGTATGCATTGATCGTCCTCAGTAATTATAACCCAGTGTCTTGTCCTCCTGCGCCCCCTGGTGGGTTGAAACAGTAGCGTTTGGCGAGGGAAGTGCCACCGTGTCCAAAGTGAGCATACGTTACTGTAGTCCGTAGACGTCTTGTTTACAGTGGCTGTGCCAGGCCTGTGAGGTCCTGATGTCAGCAACGTGTTAAGGTTTTATTGCTCACAGTTATTCTTTCGTTACAAGGGTCAGTATATGAAACCTCCAATCTGGATCGAGGCGGTAACAACAGGAAGAAGAAGATAGAGGAATTCTCTAGGTCTTCTCGGGAGAAACTAGTCCAGTCGAAGAACAAAATGTTCTCCAAATTTACGTCCATTCTCCAGCACGCTGTGGAAGCGGTGAGTTTTTATTACATACGCTACAATAAGAATGCAATTATCCACTGACTTGTGTTTGTCTGTCGTCTGTTTGGGTTGAAAGCGGCCTACGGTCGCCCAGACATCACATAACATAACGTCAGCGTTAGGAATACGTTGCTAACTAGCGAGCTAACCAATTAGCCTAAGCTAATGTTAGCGTTTTGTGTTTGTGCTGCCAATTTGATTGTTTTTGTTAGAAATAGCAAATCATACCCGTGTTTGTACTTATTTGTCAGTTCACGTATGTTATTAATTAACATATGTCCTTATTGTCACTTATTTTATTGTAACAGGGCACCTGTGTTAAGGATTGTTTGCCAAGCTGAGCTAGTTAGCCGCTAATGTTAGCTCATAATAGCCCCGGGAAGCTAAAGACGTAGCTGGCTATCCCGTTTCAAACAGCAGTCTTGTCAAGAGGAGGGATGTCGAAATGAGAGGACAGTCTTATTTGATATTGCGCAAACGCTTCACCGTTAATATTAAAGGGATAGTCTGTCGGATAATCTCGCACAGATATGTCGAAAAGCTTGATGTTAGCCTGCTCACGTTAACTAGCTATGAACCAGTAGTAACCTGTCTGGAAGCTGTCCACAGGCTGCTTCATGGCAAGGCTTTCAAACAATAGACACCGAACCAGGTGTAGATATGAGTTAATAATTCATCAGCTCATTATTTGTTGACGTGTGAGAAACATGAAAAGTGAAAACCCTTTTTGCCACTCTGAAGAGAAAGTTTGAACATCTGGTAGTGACACATTACAAACATTTAAGCTATGAGACAACAGTATTGGAAACTGGAGCAGAAAAGTCTTTTCAGTCTCTGTTTGTTTGAAAGTGACTGAAACATGTTGCCATGGTAATCAGTGATGTCTCTCTGGACCACCATTATAAACGTGCTCATGTTTGCAATTTTTCTTTTTCAGCTTGCCCCATCGCTGCCCTTACAGGAGGACTTTGTCTATCACTGGAAGGCGATTACACATTATTACATTGAGACTTCAGGTAAGAGAAGTCTGAAAGAGCAAGTTAACACCGTGGTAATGATGTCCCCAGAGACAGATGGACTGTTGTGTGGGTTACTGTCAAGCTTGGTGTTTTTAATGATGAAGTTTGATGAGTACAGTTGCAGGAAATCATGCTTGTTGATATTTGTGGTTATATTCCCTGTTGACACTTATTATTGTCACTTAAGTATTTTAAAAGATAAGTGCACATACAACTTACCACATCCAAAAGAGTTGCCTTAAACTTGCTTCATTTTCTACCAAGCACGTCAGCATTGCTAACCTTCAATCAGCAAACATTTCATATGTTTCTCAACTACAATAATTAATTGATAATCAGATTGTTTCTTGATGAATCGCCTGCTCATGCAGCACTACTGTACACAGAAGGACAACAGGCAGTGTAAAGGGGATAGTTATGAAGAACATCCAGAGGAAAGTATTCCAGGAATGCCATGCTGGTTGAGTTTCTGGACAATAGCGGCTCCAGACTATGAGAGTGCTTCCTTCATGTTTGCCTGCAGGATCAGCAAAAGTAGAACTCGTATACTCTGCATCTGTGTCAGGTTGCATCTAAGATGTGCTCGGTGGTTAAACGCAGTCGTGTAAAATTTTGACAACGTCCACTCGAATCTACTGATGTCTAGTTTGGGTATATATTGGGCCGTGAAAGTCTCCTTCACTATGAAAAAAAGAAGTTTCTTTGCAGCAGTTCTGTCAGTGAGGCCAGTTCAACAAAATTTACTCTGAACAGCTGATGGATTATCTGTCCTGTGAGTGTTATGTAGCTGAGCTTGTTTTCAGGGACTTGTAATCACTGGTTTAGCAGACTTGTGACTTAAATGAACTCGATCTCTTATTGTGAGGTCACTACAAATCTAAGTAATTATTTGATTTTTATCTAAAAGCTAATGTTGTGATTTATCTTTCAAATTCATCTTTCACATGTGATCACTGACTGTATTTTTTGGGATTGTTTGCTTTGTTATATGGTTCATACCTGTGTGTATCCTAACCTGTTATTTAAGGGTATCATTTTTAACAAGCGAGGATGGTATACTTAAGCCACTGTTTAACACTATTATTATTTCACTCTCTGACATTGGCTTCAGTTTTGAAGTTTCTTAATCCTTTGATTAAAAAAAGAATAATGTTATTGAAATATTTCATTTCAGTGAATATTCGTTCATGTGAAGCGAATAGTAGTGCCTTGCTTATCATTTGCCAGCAGTCATGTAAAAAACAGGAAGGAAAAACGTTGCAGTGGTTAGATGAAGAGTGGAGAAGCTTTTTGCACTTCAGGAAAACCTCAAATTTCTGTATGTGACAAAGACTCTTTCCCTTCTTCCCACAGGCTTTTAGGTTTCTGACTGTTTCTGTGTTTTCCCTGTTAGATGACAAAGCTCCAGTCACAGACACCAACATCCCATCCCACCTGGAACAGATGCTGGACATCCTGACCCAGGAGGAAGGGGAGAGGGAGTCTGGAGAGACGGGACCCTGCATGGAGTATCTCCTACACCATAAGATCCTGGAGACTCTCTACACCCTGGGCAAGGCAGATGTAAGGCAGTCATGTGTTGGTAACTACAGGAATGATATATATGTGATATTGGATGCAATCAAGGTTGAGAATGAATGTAGTCTTGGGGCTGGACACTGAGTGTGTAATCACAGCAGGGTGGGGCCATACCTTCCTTCTCTTTGTCCAGCGTGTACACAAATAAATTCTTACTTGTTCTGTTTGTATTATTTCCCATCAGTGTCCTCCAGGGATGAAGCAGCAGGTGCTTACTTTTTACACAAAGCTGCTAGCGCACATTCGTCAGCCTCTCCTGCCACACATCAATGTCCACAGACCTGTACAGGTGAGCAGTGACGCAGGATTTCAGTGTTTTTTTCTCTCAGCGGTCTGCTAACAGTCAGGTTATGTATGTAACCTTATTTTTTCCGTTGCTCTGATGTTCCTCTCTCAGAAACTGATCCGTCTGTGCGGGGAAGTGCTGGCTGCACCTACAGAAAACGAAGAGATTCAGTTTCTTTGTATAGTCTGTGCCAAACTGAAGCAGGACCCATACCTAGTCAACTTCTTCCTTGAGGTGAGTTGCTATGACATCAGGGAGAAAAAAAGTTGAATGGCACATTCATAAATATTTATTTGTATATTTTTATTGAAAAGTAAGCACCTGATAGGATTTTTAAGTACACAGTTCAGAGAATATCTCTCTTTTTTTGCAGAACAAGTCAAAGAGACCTGAGACAAAGAGTTCTGGAGGGACAGAGGTGGTGAAGGAGAATGCGTTGGCTCCAGACACTGGTCAGTCTCAGACAGAGGAACAGGCTGACCTGTCAGAGGAGCCACAGGCTGCAGCTGCTGCATCCACCTCTAGTCCAACCACTAACAACAATAACAGCAACAATTACAATCTCGTCAGCTCCCTGCTCAACCTCACGAAGAGCCCTGTAAGTAATGGGAGGAAGTTTATGTCATGTTTTCTTCTCCATTTGACTTGAATGTTTATATTCACGAGTTGTATCCATTCCTTCTCTTCTCAGGATGGCAGGATAGTGGTGAAGGCATGTGAGGGCCTGATGCTGCTGGTCAGTTTACCAGAGCCTGCAGCTGCCAAGTGTTTAACAGAAAACACAGAGCTTTGTGAGCTTCTGACTGACAGGCTGGTCTCCTTCTATAAAGCTCTGCCACAGTCCATGGACCCCTTGGACATTGAGACAGTGGAGTCAGTCAATTGGGGGTAAATGTCTTTTCTAGTGTTCACTGTCTATAACTACACGTTGATTTATAGATCCAGTGTGTAGGATATAGAGGGCTCCTTTTTACAGAACATTGCAGAAAGAGAGTGTGATGTGTTAAATGTGATTCAGCACAGTAGCCTTTTAAATAGCATCATTTTATTAAATGCCATTTTCAGTGGATACATTGGAAGAGCTCCATCAAACCTTTAACATTATTTCCCCTTTTTTTCTCTCTCCCCCTCCCCTTGTCTCATTTTTTACTTCCAGTCTGGATGTATATAACCTGAAGGAGGATGCTGCCATCTTCACAGGGAAGAGGGCTCTCATCTCCTTCCTGTCCTGGCTAGATTACTGTGACCAGCTCATCAAGGAGGCTCAGAAGGTGCTTAACTAACACTGACTCACTGTGTTTTGATGCGTCAAATTGTAGTCAGAATAAAAGAAGTCTCTTCAAAGGAGTTGTTTTTGTATCTGAAAGCCACAGAAGGCTGAAGCACATTTTTGTTTTTCCTCCTTGTCTTCCAGTCAGCAGCTGCAGTGATGGCAAAAGCAGTGAGAGAAAGATTCTTTGTGTCTGTTATGGAACCACAGCTGATGCAGACGTAAGTCTCTCTTTGAATCATCCGTCAATCATCCTTTGATTGAAATACTTTGTCCTGGCTTGTGTGTCGTGACTGCTCTGTATTACATGCGATGTGTTTTTGTGCACGCATAGGTCTGAGGTGGGCATCCTGACCTCCACAGCTCTGCTGAACAGGATCATCAGGCAGGTGACATCGGAGGCTCTGCTGCAGGAGATGGTTTACTTCTTGCTGGGAGAGGAGAAAGAGCCCGAGAGCGCAGCTACTATTGCTCAGAATCCACTCAGACACAGACTCATCGAGCACTGCGACCACCTGTCAGACGAGGTTATTATCAAATAATTGTTATTCAGGATGTACCTTCAGCATCATTTATGTCTGGCTCATCAGACTCATTCAGGCCTTTTGGTTGCACACTGTCTTAATTACATTATGTCTAAAATGAAAATCTAATTGTTTCTTTTACTTGTTTTGATATTTAAAAGTACACATGGGCATTTGATTCTGTCTTCCAGTGAATCATATAATTAACCAAAAGCACATGAATTTTAATTAGTATCTGACAGAGCCATTGCACACATTTTCATCACACAAAAGACAGATGAATCACCTCTTTGATGTTTGAAACAGCCGCTGCCGTCTTTTTTTTTTTTTTTTTTTTTTTTCTTGCCAGTGAGTAAATACTTGGCATGTAGTTCTGGGTTTATAGAGGGAACAAAGCCTCATTCCTCCTTCTGTGTCCCCAGATCAGCATCATGACGCTGCGGCTATTTGAGCAACTGATCCAGAAGCCCAGCGAGCACATCCTCCACAGCTTGGTGCTGCGCAGCCTGGAAGAGAGGAACTACCTGGAGAACAAACCGCAGGAGGAGCGGGAGCCCCTGGAGAACGGGCAGCCGCATGATGCCGTGTAAGGACCCCTCTCCTTTGACCTCCCTGAGCTGCCTTAAAATCCATCCTGGAAAATCACCTGCACGAATACACACCACTGGAAATAAAATGAATGATTCAACTAGCTGTGTTTTTTTTAGATGTGCTACCAATTCAGCTAAACCGTTCCTTATTGTATGTTTCAGTTGGTGGGATATACATGCATGGAGGTTGATACTTAATGAGCAGTAGCTTGCATGTTTCTTGATGTTATTGTTTTATTTGACTCAATGAATTAACTCAAATGAATTAAGTCATTAACATACAGCACTGTAGTACTGGGTTTGCATGGTCATTTCTTATAAAAGAGCTGATGAATGTCAGTGATATTTGAATATCTACAGATACAGATACAGTAAATGCTTCTGTTTTAACATCTATAAAACATACATTCACTTTCCACATTACACAACAGAGCTTGAAGGTGTCGTTGCAAGCCCCAAAAGCCATAAAATGCAATCATCTCATAAAAAACACTCGTATTTCCTTATATACTTTTAACGATACACAGGAACATTGGCAAACACACAAGAATGGAAAATAGAAACAATACACTGTTACATCAGTGGGTCTCTCTCCTCAGAGTTCTGCATGCTGTTGACACATGCATAGATCCTCAGGCGAAATAAACAGCAGGTAGCACTGATCTGAATCGGATCATGTTCTCTTTCCACAGAGACCTTGAGGAGGATCCATTGTTTGGTGATGACGTCTCTCCAGACAGCAGGCTGTCTGGTTCTGAGTGGCTCAGCGCCTCTCCACCACAGAGTCCAGACCACTCAAAGTCTGATGGGAAGACAGAGGTCCACAAAATTGTCAACAGGTACATATAAGTGCGTGTGGTGCTACATACAGAATGAGTATTTCCTCAGTGTTAAAACTGTTCAATTCTGTTGCAGCTTCCTGTGTCTGGTGCCCGATGAGGCAAAGTCTTCGTATCATGTTGAAGGCACAGGATATGACACTTACCTCAGAGATGCACACAGACAGGTGAGGCTTATTCTGCAGTAGCTTTAAGTATGAGATTAAGAGAAGGAAGGTGAAAAATCTGATTTAGTGTTTCTCCTTCGTCTTCCATCATTAAACTTATTGCTGAGGATAATCCTTGGCGACTGTTGCTCATCAGTTTTCTCTTGTCACTAGTAGAACAGATACTAAGTGTAGATGAATTGTTCTCCTCAGTTTAGGGACTATTGCGGGGTCTGCCAACGCTGGGACTGGAGAGGAAATCCAAAGCCTTTTGAGAAGTGCAACTTGGACAGCCCATTCTTCGAGGGCCATTTCCTCAAGGTTCTCTTCGACAGGATGGGGCGCATCCTGGATCAGGTCAGTTTGATCCACCATATAGTAAACATCTGTTGACAACACTGCCATCATTCAGAACAACTGCAAGCTTTATTGTCAAAATATGTTGCCTTGTTTAAGCTCCACTAGTACGAATAGCAAGACTCCCACAGTAAACGTGCCCTTTGAAGATCAAAGCGCAGCTTTGCTCGTAATCAAATCCATGAAGCAAACGAAGCGGCTAATGAATTCAAAAATCATCTCAACTGGCAAGCTTGCAAGGCAAGAGTCCTTAACTGGTTCATTTGGCCTGACATGTAGAACCAGATTCCAGTGAGTAAATTAAGATTTCTGCATGCAAATCAGCACAAATTTTTATTTAAGGTCAAACTAAGTTAGAGCCATTAAATTCTTTCAGAGGAGCGATTTGGCGTAAACGAGATCTGCTAATGGAAAGTGCAGAGACATATGGGGAGAAAATGCAAATGTGCTGCTGACTATACACAGAGCTATTTATAAAAAAACAAACAAACAAAAATAATGAGCTCAGGCCAAAAACTCATTTGACAAATGACATTGAATGGCGATGATGACTAATAGAGATTCAGAAGCGAAATTCACTTTTTGGCAGCTCGTAGGTTTCTGCGATCATTTAGGAAATCACATCTAAAAGGGAGTGCTGTATTAATTGATGGGTCTGTCATTAAAAGCTTCTGATGACTGTGACACTTTGTTTTATTTATTCACAGCTGCTCTACACACACACACACACACACACACACACACACACACACACACACAATTTGTGTTTCATGGGAAATATAAATGTCAGGATGTCGGCACTTCATTTTCATTTAATTTCCTGTGCAGTTTTATATCTGATATCCTCTCTGTCCTCCAGCCCTACGATGTCAACCTGCAGGTGACTGCTGTGCTGTCCAAGCTGTCTTTGTTACCACACCCCCACTTGCATGAGTACCTGCTGGACCCTTATATCAACCTGGCCCCTGGCTGCAGGTCTCTGTTCTCTGTCATCGTCAGGGTAAGACTATAGCCTTGCTTTACTTTAATAGATTTATGTTTTTGTGTGGTATCTTGAACAGTTGAAAAGGGCAACAAATCATGTTTGAGACAGATGTTGGTTTTTATTTCATGCCAGTAAACTTGTTATTGACTTTGCAGATGTTTCTGTGAGTCACACTTCCTGTTAATCTCATGAGCATGCCACTACCTGACCTGCTTCTTACTGGAAGACCTGCATGTCTCTACCTATTTTGTTCAGTGATTGCATCCATCTACTTTTCTTTGATATCTATCCCAGTAGCTCACAGTGTACAAGGCAGTTTAGCGTCCAGTGGCAACGGCTAATTTCCTTGTTGATGGTCTTGTTTGTTTATGGTAATTATTGTAATGCCTCCAGTAAGTGCTGTGATGATTTACTCTGTACCACCTTTGTCCAGAGGTGTGTTTATGGTAAATGCTTTGTGTGTGGTAGGTGGTGGGTGATCTCATGTTGAGGATTCAGCGCATCCCTGACTTCACACCCAAACTGCTGCTTGTGAGGAAGAGATTATTAGGTCTGGAGCCGGAGGGCATCACGTACGTACTTTAATGGGCTCTTTTGGACTCTCATCTCCTGAGTTGACTTTTTGAATGCACTTCTCAACTTCCTGTCTATTTCCTCCCGTAGCATCGACCACATGACTCTTCTAGAGGGAGTGATCGTGTTGGAAGAGTTCTGCAAAGAGCTGGCAGCCATCGCCTTCGTCAAATACCACGCAGCTTCCTCCTCCTCGCCGTAATCTTCCTGCTGTTCATCCATCTGCCACGGCCAGGCAGATGGGTCAAGATTAAACTGGGCCTTTTGGGGGTGTGCTGGTACCGGTGGCACAGGGTCGGCAAAACATTACCACTAACCGCTCATCCCTGCAGGACTGTTAAAAGCCCACACGGACGGGTTTCATTGCTTCCCCCCTCGTCGGGCCTCTCGGGCTCCATCATAAAAAAAAAGTCTTTGGTCTCATTTTTGAGCAGGTCACAGACAGAGCACAGACACTGCCCAGCCAGCAGAGGAATGAAGAGGAGGGAAGGATAGAGGTCGAGGTGCAGAGAGATGGTCACTGGACTCTTTTCAGCCTCTGAGTTTTCTCTCACTCACCATCTTTCTTCCTCAGCAGCCAAAATATGATCGCCCTGTAATTATGATATCAAGGAGAAGAGATGTTTGTGTATTTATTTCCTGTTCCATTATCACCCATTTGTAAACATCATTGCCTTAGTGTGGAATCACACCTTTCAGTTACACGAGATTGTTTCCTTTTGAAACATTTTTATCTTTAACTCCTCGCGTGTTGTCTGTTTGAAGACAAGAGGCTGTAGAGACAAATGCCCACTAGCTTCAACTCCTATATGTACCTGTAGTTACATACATATTGAACTGCAGTATTTACGATACTGCACTCATATTTTATATGCCAAGTCCTCTTATTTATTTGCTTTCAGGTTGCCTTTGTAACTGTCATCTTAAGAGAAATGAATTTAAAGCAGTCGAAGTAAGGACTGACTAAGCAGATGCTTATTTCTTTGTTGTCCTCGTCGTTCCTCAGTTTGTCTTTAATAGCTCTCAAAGCTCATCTGTAATCACCCAAAGATGTCACCCCTGAAAGGGTGAATGTTGCAAATTATGTGAATTTGCACACGGATCTCATTGCATTGCACTCGTTACATTATTTAAGTTTATTCATGCTTTGCTGCGCTGGCTTTTAGGAAATGTCGTTGTTTTTGATTCCAAACCCAGTGTTGTATTTCTCACGCACCAGTGTTTATTTTATCCAAGGGATACTGTTATTGTTTTTGCATCCTTTAGAATATTCTCTCTCTAATCATTCATGGAGGGGGCGGGGCAAGCAGAGAAGCAAACCTCTTGATTTTAGTTTTCTTTTAGAATTTGAGTTTCTTCAAAACAGTAACTCCAAACATACTGTGTTCCCAACCTTTGAGCTTTGCAGAGTTGTTGCAAGTTAATAGTTCAGCCAGTGTGGTTGTTGTTTTTATTTGAAATGATCAAATCTGTGAAAGAAACCTCGCTGCCCCTTAAAGTTCCTCCAGAGGCTATCATGACTTCCTTCGAGGTGTTGTGTTTACTAGCAGTATTACCTTTTCATTCTCATCTTGAATGACATGCTCACGGTGCTGTGCATTGTTGGAACGGGTTGTTTGGTTGTTTCTCGCCTGGATATTTGAGGAGGGCAAAGTCTCACCTCACCGGTCTGTGATTCATTACCTAAGATTTGAATTAGTCTAAATTGAGATGCTACTTAATGCAACTTTGGTTCTTGTGTTATGTTCCCTGTGTGAATGATTGGTAAGCGTGTTTGGCATTGAGTTTGTTTATCTGCGAGTGAAATGATTTCTTATTGCGGTGGAGAATGGACAGTCATTCATTGAAGCCATGAGTCCCTGGTCTTGAGTTTTCTTTCCCCCCTCTTTCACATCACTCAAGCACCTCAGCTACATTATGCAACTGTTTGCATGGAATCAGATTTGCACATCTTCATCCTTGTTCATAATGTAAATATACACAGACACAAAGCTTTTCTTTTTTTTTTCCAAAAATGTTTTGTTTCATAAACCAAAAAAAAAAAAAAAAAATCTAGGATGTGCCGGGAGTAACAGTTCTATTTTAATGGGAAACTTTTTTTAAATTATCAATCATGCACATTTTTTAATCAACTATCTTTCCAACTTCTTCTGTACATTTGTATATTGTATGTGTACAATAGCAATAGAGATATACTACCTGGCGTAATTGCATGCTTACACATTATTTTTCATCGTTGAAAGAAAGAGGAAAAAAAAAAAAGGCAGTCCAGCCATCTGTGATGATTTCTTAGCTGTCAGCACTTTGTTCGTTGAAGACACTGACAGGGAGATATGATGCCTTACTTCACACTGTGGATCTCTGAGGACTCCTCGAATCGATGTGTCAGGGGTTTCTGCTTCACCACAGTCTGTTGTGATCTTATTATGCCTATCTCTTGTGTTACATAGACTCTGTTTAGTTCGTGAAGATGTAAAGGACTCGGTATAGTCAAAAAAAAAATCTGATGCCAACTGATTCATTTTCTTGTGTCAGCTTAGACCAATCACTGTATGATGTTGCTGCATTCTTTCATGTTCATCGCTGCTTTCCCCTGGTGTGAGAAAATGGGATGCGTCTCATTATGCTTCTTCTATCTCATGGCCAGTTTGATTTTGTGATTGTGCAATGCATAATTATAACATTAAGATAAGGTGCATGCTCACTCCTCCCGCCTCCCAATGCCTCACCCAACAGGCACCGGCTCATTTTACCCCTCATCAGCCATCTTCATTTCAACACTGTTGTGTTTCATTCAGGACAATATGGTTTTGTTTAACATTCTCCGTCCCAATTAAAAAAAAAAAAAAAAGAGACAAAATGTTCTCCAGCAGGAGATGTGGTCATTCTTTGAACGTTTGTTGTGTTTCATCTCGTTTTTTTTATTACAAAATGTCTGTACAACAAAAGAAAAATACACAAAATAACCATTTTTTTCAATGACAAGGTGAAAACCACAAATTCTGCTCAATAATCCCCTTTTTAAAATAATATCTTTGAAAAACCACCAGATAATATGGGGGCATTAAATGTCTTTAACCTGTAATTTTCCTATGCAAACAGCCCTGCAGGATGACATGACATCATGTACAGGAACAGAACAGATAAACACAGAGCATGGAAATGACCCCTCTCACTAGTGAATAACTGAACTGGGTACTTTATCCTCTCTTTGACTTCAAGCCAGTCACGCTCAGTCATCCAGCTAATTCTGGAGAAATGAAGTCAAATCTCACATACTGGACGCGGCAGAGGATTGTGATGAAGTCCAGAGTCATGAGAAGTGGTCTGGAAATAAAGTACATCCTACATTTTCCTTGCCTTGCAGTGATTAAAAAGAAAAAAAATCAGCCATGGAAAAGAGGCACTATGGTACAGAAAGAAGGCTCTCAGTCTTATAACTCATTCTTAATGATTGCTGAGGTACACACTGAGATTGCAGTCAGCTAGGGTCTTACAGTTCTCGTTAAAAAGGAGCATATTAATATTTTAAAGCACCTGAAGTCACTTTTCCCAAATTAAAAGATCCTTGTTCTTACAAAAATATTCACTCATTACTACTGTAATATTGCAGCTGCACTGAATAACATCGAGTGCTTCCGTACGAGGAAACACTAAAGCTTTGCTTGCAGTACTGAAGTGGAATTTCCTATATAGTCTATACAGTGTCTTGTCAAACATTTGTGTCCAATGCCCTGCCTCGAGTCAGTAGTAGCATCACATAACTAAAGTTCTGCAGTCTAGTGGAGGCAAATCAGAGCAACAGGTTTACAATGGATCACCTTTTAAACAAACTGGGACAGCATGAAGTTCATTTATTTATGTGATGTCATGAAAACCCGTTTGGCACTCGGGTTCGTTACCCAGAAAAGTCAAGTCAACTAATGTGGCCTTTAAAAGTAAATGAACTTAAATATCACGCTAAGGATACTGACTGTATCAGAAGAATGTCAAATGAAACTCGTGGGTGTGAACACGTGAGAATGAAGAGCTGAGATAAATGAAAAATGATTTTCCATCAGATTGTCATAGTTTTAACCAAGTGCCAGATCAGGGCTTCAGGAGGAAACCTCACGTTTCCTAGATCATGATCATGATCAGCTGTTGCACTGAAGTCTTCCCAGCTAAAGTAAACGACAGTAAATCATAAATAAACTTCTGTTTTACATTATGTGAGCCAGCTACTTGATCCTGTTTGGAGGACAGACCTACAAATGTCACAATCCAAAGGAAAAAAAAAAAAAAAACACAATGTAGAAAAACATCCAGCGTCCTTTTTCCATCCTGTAGTGAAAACTCCCAACACCATGACAGTATATCAACAGATGATGGTATATTAAATTAATTTACATATACATGTAAATAATTCATTTTCTTTATGCAAATCATTATCATGTACATACAAAACCACTACGTAAAAAACAACTACATGCCGTTGCACAAACTAAACCGGGCTAAAAATACAAGTTATCAATTTAAAAAAGAAAAATATGTACATTTCCAAATGTCTTTTTGTTTTGTTTCTTTTTTTTTTGTTTTTTTTTTTGTTTTTTTTTTTAATAGTCAGTGTCGCCCCCACCCATTTACAAACCCCAGATATGCACGCGCACAGACACACATGCTCGTGCACGAGTTGCTCACACTGGAACATTCAGACAAACAAATGTCTCTTTGGCTGGTGTGAAGCTGTGGCACGTTGCTGTGTGTGTGTACATGTAATTACACGTTTCCAAAAAAAAAAAACCACACGCACACACAAAAAATAACACCATCTAACGGCATAAAAAATAGCTTCCGATGATGGGTGTAGTGATATATTTCCTATGCATTTGCGAATATATATATATATATTTATATATATTTATATACCAAAACATACTGTATGCTGTATAAGGGTCAGACACACATATGCCCTTGATTGTGTGTGTGTATATGTACTTTAAAGTCACATTCAGAAGTGTAACGTGAAACTCTGTAGGAAGGCATCAATAAATAGAGATGTCGGTCAGTCTGTCTGGTCGTCTGTCTGTGTCCCTGGGTCTACCAACAGCTCCGGTTGCCTGTCAGTCGCTCTTCGAGCTCTGTGCCGCGTCCAGGTTGACCACCTGGAGCTCCGTCAGGTTACTGCTGCTGCCGCTCGACTGCTGCCCAATCACCATCTGGAACACAACACAAGCTACGTCAGGAGGCAGTACGGGGGGGGGCCTATCAGGCAGCCAATCGCATCACACGGCACCCAGCAGAGATGGAAATCCTGCTCCACTACATGCTGTTTATCATGGAGTGGTGTGAAGCTGTAATGGATGCTGATGTTTTCTGTGACATTTAAGGTGTTGACACTCTGAAATCATTTTCTGTAGAGTGCGGTTTAGACTATTAGGACACAGCTATTCTTTAAATGAGAACGCCAAATACATCCCGAATAGAATCTGGCCAGTTGCATTTAATCTGAATAAATGGATTTTCCTCATTAAAAACTGGACTTTATAAAGTTTTTAAAAACACAATCGACTTTTTGAATTCCATGCACTGCTACAGTGGTGTTTTGTTAAGTCTACTGCATGTGTATTTTGCTTCAAATCACAGGTAAAAACAAACTGCCAGCTGATCATTCCCACTCATACAAAAAAGGCTGTAAGGTCACAACCCCCGTGGCCTCTGTGTGCCAGTGCTCTGTTAGGATGCATTAGTGCGGTCACGTGGCATGCTGGTTGCAGAGGGAATATGAGAGTTTCACTTGTAAAATGCAGATCTTGCCGTACTGGGTGTATCTGCACCGCCGAAACGGGGATCTGCACCGTGCCTGGAGGTGCTGTGAGGAACACCTGAGGGACAGCACCTGAAGGAGGGGGGAAAACAAAACAAACACGGTTGTCCATCTGCAATGTGTAAAAATGAAATGTATCATTCAGTAACCGGTGTGTGTGCAGCCTGTGTTGCTCACCTGTGTCTTGGGCCTGTGCGTGAGACACCTGCATGGCCGAGGTGCCCTGGGAGAAGGCGTTGAGCACAGCCAGGCCCCCGTCAGCCAGTGTTGGCGTGGACGCGTACATCACCGTGTGGGGGCTGGGGTACATCATGTGACCGGCCACAGATGTTGGCACTGACGAGGTGACGATGGTTGCTGGGAGACTCACCGTTGCTAGAAGGAGAGCGGGGGTGGGGGGAGGGAGAAAGTGCATGTCACACTGAGGGCAAGAGGGGTGTGTGTGTGTGTGTGTGTGTGCGTTGGCCGGCAGATGGCGCTCAATCTCCATCCAAGTTTAACCGTTAACTCCCACTTATGCGGTGTGTGGCGGCACAAAAATACTGTCCTCGAAGGACTCGACTCAGTCCAAACAGGAGCAAAACAGTGCAAGCAAGAAAAAAATGCAACACTGTCATTTTAAAGGAATTTGTATTCATGTTACTGTGTGTTATCATTAGATTACATGAAGTTTGATTACTGCGTGCTCTTTCTAGAGCAACACTGTGCACTGTTTTTAAATGGAACGTCCCTGAAACCTACAAATGCTCACCCATTTCAAATCAGACCTGAAGGAGACAGGAGACAGTGGAGGTGATGTGACATACCGGTGGAGTTTGTGGAGGTGTGGGAGATCTCTGGGCTGCTGTCGCTGTTGGAGGTGACCTGGGTGTTTGGGTGGACCTGGATAGCCTGGAGCTGCTGAGGAACCCCTGCTCCTGAAGACACAGAGAGCATACAGCCACTACAGTAAGTCATCAAACACCCCACACAAGAAACAGCGGTAGTTGCAGTAGGAGTATGCAGGAGTGGGGGTGGCATATGGCAGCTCTGGCAGCAGAAGCACTGGCAGTGACATTAGCTGAGGGAGAAGAAGTCCCACAGCTAATGCAAGGAGCGGTAGGTGCATGATTATTAGTCATAGCAAGAGATGTAGCATTAGCTGTGCTAGCGCCACCACCAGCAGCAGCTTTATGATGATGAGGTGATTAGGTTTAGTACAAGCGGGCAAAAGTCGTGGCAGCATGCAGAGCAGGTCACCTGTGAGGGAGACAGCAGCAGGGAAGCGGAAGACAGCCTGCTGTCCCTGCTGTGGCTGTGGGGCGGCGGCCAGGGCCTGACCATGCTGCCCCTGGAGGGCCAGGGAGTGCTGCTGCAGCTGGCTCAGAGGAATGGTGGGGGTGCCAGGGGGGAGAGGAGTGCCTGCTGGAGGGGCACGCGCGCACACACACACACACACAGACACACACACAGGGGGGAAAATAAGACTAAATGCAAAAGGATAGAACAGTTTGAAAAAAAGTGAGAGTAATATAACTTCAGTCAGAAAAACGTATACAGTTGCCCAAGCGCTGATGTGAAATGGCAGCAGATGAACCCCGTTTAGCCACAGATCACAGATCTGATGGTCTAATGTGAAATAAATGTGATATAATTTATCCATCCTAGATTATTGGTGGATGACTGCTGTGAAACAAAGCAGGAGGCAATATGAAGGATATTCATTTTCAATTAAGACATTAAAACATGCCTAATGGAGTTTTCTAGTAAACAGTTATGTTTACTCTCTGCGTTTCTCATCGGAACACTGTGTGAAGTCGCAAAAGGACGAGTACAGCAACAACAAAAAGAAAGAAAAAAAAAGCGCTCTGCTCTTTTACATTAAAGATATTTTACATGTATTTGAAATAACGCATCGTTTACATTTGTCCATGCGCTCTCCCTTTGCTTTGTTGGCGTGTTACCAAATGTCGATCAGCTGAGCAGCCTGAAACAGACGGCAAGATGTGAATTGTGCCACCCACGTGCGAGCGCGCCTTCGTGCACGTGCGCAATACAAACACAGCGGGGACGCACTTGTGAAAAGATCGCTTCATAGTGCCACTAGTGGTGGTCAAAAGCACCACCTTTATGTTGGTGTCACATTGTAAATTAAAGCTGAATAGTTAATAAACGACCGGTGAAAATAATTCACACGTTCACTAACACGGCTGCTTAGTCAAGTGACACATACTGCATGACTGTACCAAGCGGCACTGACATTTACTCAGCTCATACACGTGTGTTCAATAAATTTTAAGAGATGTAAGAACATGATTCAGCAAATCTGTTACAGGACATTTTGTGATTTTTGTTTTTTCGAATGTTGTGTGATGTTTGAATGTTCTGTTTGTTTCGTTTCAGAACATGACTGTGGAGTTACACCCTCACATTTGGTCATATGCTCCATAGACAGTTGCTGCAGGAGGGTGGGCAGGCCCTGTCAAGCTGTCAGCTGAGGAGGTTTTAGTGTGGGAGGGTGTGTTGTTCCACCTGGCACTGCTGCTATGTGCCAGACAGGTGGTGAAGAGGAGAGACAGAGGGAGGGAGGGAGGGAGTGAGCGGGCAGAAGAGAGGGAGAGAACGAACGAGCAAGGGAGGGAGGGGAGGGTGTGAGAGAAGGTTGTAGAAGAAAGAAAGAGACGCTGCCTGGCTGTCCTTCAGCTGTCAGTCAAAATAACATATAGGGGCCATTAGTGGGCATCATGTGTCTGTCCGTTCAACTGTGGCGGAGTGCAGACAACCAACGCGCTGCAACAACCGGCTACTGGCAGTACACAGAAAACACAACAGTGACGAGCACTGGGCCTGTTCAGGTCAGACACAGACTCTCTCCTCCATGAAGAAGAACAGATAGAAAGGGTCGCACCAGGACGCATTTGAGCCAGCCTTTTCAAATTCTTCACATCATGGACAGTCTCAATAAAAACTCCAGAGCTTCTCACACAGCTGAGATAATGTCAAATTAAATGAGCGTGAAATTCAAATACTCTTCACGTCTTTGGAGTCATGACCTCTTGGCATCTCGAAGCCCCATTTGGAGACCCACAGATGTATCCCCAGTATTTCCCAGCACATCCACCACGAAAAGGAAGTGTAATGACTAATTAGTGGGGAAAGCCAATTTAGAAACACTTTACTGATCCCCAAATCTGAGCCTGCTGCCGAAAAGTCCTCAGTTGGTGCGGTAGAGGTCCCCTGTGTTTCACAGTGCGTCTGTGAAGTCCCCCTTAATGAAGGGTCATGTCTAGTTCATGACCACTCTGTCACAAAGCTCCAGCTCCACAAAGTACGCCTCAATTATAATTTCAGCACAAGCCACCGATCCTTCATTGAATATTCATGACTAATTATGGGACGTGTTCATCGGTCCTCATTGCCAGGTCTATTGTGTCCCTCTCACCGAATTATTCCTGTTCCCAAGTGACAATCAAAGGCAGGGCCAGTCGCCAATAGACGTGGCTTCCCTGCATACTAGGGGCTTTTTGAAAGCTGAGGGCGTTGAGTGTTGCTGACTGGCTATGAGGGGCTGTTGTGTGATGTAAACAGCTCCAAAAGAAGAGAGGCACGACCACCCTGAGAGGACGGATCAGGTCACGGCGCGGTGCCATTCAAATTCTAATCAGCTAATATGCTAGACAACACGGTGACATTAACAAAACATGAGGGCCGACAGAAGTGTCACTGCGATTCTAAAAGGATGAGGTCAAGACAAACAAACCATAAAGAAAATAATTAAGACTTGTAACAGAGCTCTGGTCAACTAGAAGTAGACCTTCTTACCAGGCATGAAAGTGAAGCCGCCGGGCAGCTGCATGACCCCCGTGGAGGCGGCGGCGGTCTTGAGGACAGTGCCGTTGGCGCTGACGTTGGCGCCGGCCGACACGGGCGCCAGGTAGTTGGTGATGGGAAATGAAGCTCCGCTGCTCACCTGCATGGTGGTGGAGGTGGTGGGTACTGTGGACTGGGCGCTGCTGGTAGTGCCTGGTAGGCTGGCTACCGTGAACGTCGGCTTCAGTGAATCCTGTGAGAGAGAAAGCAAACACTGTGAGTAGGAAGACGGGGGGGATCATTAGATGAAATTATATTAGCAATGGATTCTGTCAAGGAAGTAGAAGACTGAGTCGAGGAGCCATTTAATATTGAACTTCCAGAAACTTGAGGGACTCACAAGAGACGGGTGGTGAAAATGGAAGCATTGTGAATCAAGCCCACAAAAAACATTGGCTCCTACAATTCCCATAATGCAACAATAGTGCATTTTGTTAGGCCTTCCCAAACAATCCATTTCAATCCTCAAATCTGCATTTTGTCACTGTAGCTTACTGTTAAAAAATGTAAAGCCTGAAACCAACTTATCAAACGATTTAACTGAACTCGATGTATAAAATGGTGGTGTGGCCCTTTAAGACACAATTTTTGACCACTTTGAAGTTGCTAGTATTTCAAACTGATGGACTAGCACTTGCTCCATTCTGTTATAATCCATTTATTTCACTGAGTGCAAAAGCAACATCAGAAGAGTTTCATGTAAGGACACCTAAAACAACACCATTAATGGGGCTTTTCCTCTTTGAGCAGCTGAGAGCGGGGTGGGCAGGAGGAGGAGGCTTTAATGCCTGCAGTATTTTCAGGGATCAATGAATGGGTGACAGAAACCAGAGTGGGTCTTAACAGACTCAAGAGAGAAGACAAACAAGGTAGGGAAAACAGGCCGGGTCCATTCTAATTGCATCCATGTGTAAAATAATAATCACTGCTGGGAGCGTTTCTCTGAGCAATAAGTTGTATTTAAGTCAGAGAAAATCTTTGAAAGTGAACGTAGTGAGATGGTGACTCAACACTAGTATATCAAATTATATATATATATATATATATATATATATATATATATATATCTCAAGTCCTTAAATCACACCAGTGTAGCAACCATACCTGCTTATCCTGTAATTAAAATCCAACTGTATTGAAGGGCAACAAAATCATCATTTCATTGTGCTCGTATTTTGTCGAGTTACTATGACAACTGACATGACACCGCAGCGAACTGCGTGGAAATCAGGCAGATGAGATTGCTCGCATAAACTTAACATCAAAGGAGGGGAGACGTAGCGTCACACCATACGCTAATGTGAACATCTATTGAACGGCAGAGCAGGATGTGCTGCTGAGTGGGCTGCGTGATAAGAGCAGGGTAGGCGTTAGGCCGAGACAACAAAGCACATCTAAACCCACCATGCCTGTTTCTACGCACTTCCAACGCTCATCAGTTGATACTAATGATCTGTAGTAGGAGAAAGGGAATAAGCATACACGTTGGAAGGCACGTATGATTAAACATGCTAAAATATGCTGAGACATATCAGTAAGCGACAGGCAGGGCCTTTCATGAATGAATGGGAGCTGCGCGTCCAGAAAGGATGCATCTGATTCTCCACATGTTTAGAATACATCACGACTTTCCACAATTCAAAAGGCCCCTTCAAACGTGGCCAAGCAAGTCAGCTTTCTTTTGCCTGAATTCACTGTGTGTCATCATTGACCAATGCACATGCAAGCAGTAGGTTGGTGTTAACATGAACTCCACTATGTATGTGTGTGTAGATTTATAGTTTACGGGTCAGGGGGTGTACAAGTTAGTCTGTGAAAACCACTGTATAATGTCCTCTGAGAAAATAACCCTGATAATGTCATCAGCGGTTCATCAACTGGTTTTGATGATTCCTTTTTTAAAATCCATCCACTGCCAAACTTGATGGATGTCCAGTACTTATGTCCAGGACTGTATGTAAGTTACCTGGTACATTAGTAACCTGTTAGTTGTCTATTGTGTGCTGAACTGAAATGTTACTACTCCAATATAAACATTGGCACCATGGAATTTGTGAGCCCAGTTTCCCAGTGGTATTTACACTTTGTTGGATTTTAGGGAAACTTCCTGCTGACGACCATGCAAATATTTGAGCTTACAAATTGAAAACCAATAGTTTTTTCACCCTGAGGCTAAATTAAAGCAGGCTTCGCTTAGACCCCAGATCCTTTGAAGGGCATACCTTTGTGGCCCTTGTCCTTTGGAGAATCCAGCCTCAGAAGTGGGACAAAACTACAGTGTCAGTGACACAAAGCACTCTACACAGTGCAGCTGTATAACAGATGAGGTGAGTGAATAATACAGCTTTGGTATCTGGAAACACAAGCCACGTGTCGCAGCAGACAATGAGCGAGCAAGTGAATGAGGTACGTTGCTTGTAACTTTGAAATGTCCCGCAGAAGACACGCCGACGCAGGCTGTGCCAACCTCTCTTAGCAAAGCACTATTGGTTTTTATATGTGACTGATTACATAGGTGAGAGGTGGACGATCCAATCTGGACTGATAAGGCCTTCCAACCATACGCAAACATGTAAATGGAGCTACTGTAAGGGCTGGCTTCCAGTCTTCAGCTATACGCCAGTCTGCTCATATCTTAATATTAAAAATAGCATGCTAATATGGCGCAATCAAACGCAGTGCTACACAGTGTTGAGAAGTGACTTTGTTGCTCCGCTGCACAGACCCTGGCTCTGCTGAGGGGCTCTGACAGTCCAAGGTCCTTTACCTCTTTAGTTAAACAGCAGCTGGATAGTCAAAGGGGGAGGGCCACACAGAGGACTCACAGTTGTTCTACCCTTTCAACCAAAAAGGAAAACTAAATAAATTCACACAACGACACCCTATTGTCCAACTATTAGGCCTGTCATTCACCACAGAGTGATTACTGACAGGCAGCTGTTACCACGTGCTCATTCTCCCATGAGATCTTTTGATTTTGGTTTAAAGTGGTTTCATTAATGTTCACAAATGGGAATAACTCACTCTACATTGGTGGATGTGTTACAGATCTTACTAAGCCATAAATAAATCTTTAGGTTGTAACAAAAGGAGGGGGTCTGTCACAAAGCAGAACAAAAATCAACAGCTCTACTCTCGACACTCGGGATTTAATACATCTAGGAAACCAACAGCGGCGTCGCAGCAAGTAGCACTCAGCCAC
Source organism: Protonibea diacanthus (assembly GCA_028641955.1). NCBI lineage: Eukaryota > Metazoa > Chordata > Actinopteri > Sciaenidae > Protonibea > Protonibea diacanthus. The sequence goes on from CM053989.1 coordinate 18,104,315, forward strand.
CGTAAGTAGCAGAGTGCGTGTGTGTGTTTGACGAAGCATAGTCAGACCTGTGTGAGATTTGGGACAGGGGACAGCACAGGGGAGTGATAGGGAGTACAAACAGCTGAGGATACAGACAGCTGGCGGGAAACCTGAGCACCTCTGAGTGGGAATTAACCCTTTCCAGGCCAGCTGAGGCAGCAGGAAAGCACGTGTAAAGACAGACGCTATCTGACACTGAGCAGTTCTCACCATTGGGGCCGCAAAAGAACCACTGAATTCCTTAAATGGACCGAGACGCTTCACCTTGTACTATTGAAAGAAAGCAAAAACAAACAAAAACAGCATGGCTCACGAAAAAGGGACAAGGTCACTGTGTTCCTGTTTTCTATATTACACTCCTCAGTGTAGAAATGAACGGCTGCTCTTGCTTTGCTGAGAGTGTGACTCCAGAAAGTGGACGCTGATTGGCCATCCAGGTTTTTAAACGTGCGTTGCAGTCAAACTGGCAATATCTCTGTGACCTACATAGCGAGCTTCCTCTGACCGACTGCTTTGTTTGACCATCTCCATGTGTCTCCTGTTCAACTGGACAATCTATAAACAGCGCTGGCTTTTAGTTCAGAGTCCAGGCAGTACATAGTAAACATAGGCCACAGTGGTGTAATGCATTCCTTCAGACCAGAAGTGAGAGCAGAGAATCATCTGTGATGTAGCCAAAGCTTTCGAAGCAGTCATTTCCTCCTTAGATCCTTTCCATTAACACACTGATGCATCACGCCATTGAACCTCTCCACTGTAATATACACACATCTTATTCATATAATACAACATATTAGAGCTGAAACAATTAAAATCGGTTCATCAATGATTCTTAATTTGCAGCAATTTTAAAACTTCAATTTTTTCAGTTTTATCTCAGAATCCTTTTTTACCCTTTTATTTTTAAATCAACCTCACTGCGCTGCACTTTGGGAAACCAGGGTCCAGCCTGGGGAAAACACACCACTTAGTATAATGAGGTACCAAAACGTAACAAATGAAGTCACAATTTACAGTCGTGTGAATGAAGGGCTGAGTCGTCTGGAATAAGCAATGAATCCTCTGGATCCTCAGTGGCTGTGCAGTCTAAGCAATCCATTCAAGAGAGGGACTTTATTTTGCTCCAGTAAAGTAAAGTATTATACATTCTGTCACTCCTATATCAAGTGTGAATATGTGAGAATTGCCAATATAAAAAACAAGTACAGCAGACAGAATTTAATAAACACAAACCAAAAGAGACAGACACATGAAATAATATCAGGGTTCTTTGGTTAACAGTGCCACAAGAAACACATTTTCTTGTAGTTCTTTCAATGTGCTGGTTTCCAAAATTTTGGGCACTCTATATATGGTAAAAGAGCCCTCCTTACATTCACAGACATCATACGAAAGACCCTGTTTTAAAAAAAAAAACAGACGAGGAAACGAGAGAATAATTAATAAGAGCAGGACACAAATGATTCCCTATTCATGAGGGATTAATCATTCCAAATTGAAGGTGACAACTGGCAGACTAGTCCAGTGTTGGTTGGAGAGCCCATTGTGCAGTTTACTGGTGCCTGGTCCTCGTCTAATCTCCCATTTGCTGGCTCCCATCTCCCAGTCTGTCACCCTGCCAGCAACATGGAATTTGCAGCTCCATTTGGGACTGCTAAAAAAGGCAAGGCAGCCCAAGTGGAGGAGGTGCAGCCAATGGCGGCTGACCTGTCCAGTTGCTTGCTGTAAAATAAGGGGGTGGGGGAGAAGGGGGGTTGTTGGGGGGTGGGTGGGTGACATAACATTGCTTTTCTCCCCCTCTAACAGCCAACGTGCTGCTCTCCCTGTGGCACCACCGCCGTCACCTCTCTCTTCATGCGGTCTGATTAGGAGAAGGCTTGTGATAAGAGCACATATCCGAGTAATCTCAGTGATTCTCGCCTGACACCTACTTCAAGCCACTGCTCTGCATTAACAGCAGTTAAACAGGAAGAAAGAAGAAACGTGTAAAAGATAAATACTTTCTGTTCAAGCACAGCCCCCTCCCCATTTAAGACGGAATTAATTATCAAATCTCTTTAATTTCTCTAGGTACAGAGTCCTACGCATTTCTACGCGTGCAATCTGTTGAATAAAAGAGGCTGTCACGTGACATCTAAGAGCCACAATGCAGAGCAAACAAACATGTCAGCTGTTGGTTAGGACGGTGGCTTCAGTCTGGACGTTTTCAGCGGCAAAGACAGCGTGATCTGTGCTAATGAGCGGAGCAACAAATAAACTTCACCGGGATTATAACAGCACTGACAGCCAGAGCAGCAGGGGAGAGGGGGAGAGGTGGAGAGGGATGGAGCGAAGGAGGAGGGGGAGAAAACCAGAGCAGACTGATACTGAGAAATCTATCCTAAGCTAGATCCTCGAAGCAAACATGAGTTGTGGGATTTGCCATCCCCTTCCAAAAATAACCCAAGAAGCATAAAAACATCTGTACTGGAGGCACGCATTATATTAAAAAGCAGCCAGAGAAGTCGTAAAACAATCTAAAGATTTGCCAGGGGATGCCACAATAATGACAACTGCGCCTGCTCTGTGAGGTATCAGAATTTAGTTTTAGTTGGAAGCACTTTCCCCTCTACCTCGCTCGTTCACCTCCACGTCAGACGTTACATTTCCCAGAATTCCTTTCTACAGCCCTTCGAGAACAGTAAACTTGTTGGTTTTATGAACTTAATGTGCGCTGAGAGAGAAACAGCGACATAAAATGAGGGGTTTTCAGACAAAGCGAGTCAAGCACTTCAAATTTAATGTCTTAACGTCTCAGCACTGCCTTCTGCTCAACTGCAGACGCTCTCCATGGAATAATACAATGATTCTTCCCTGCGTGACTGCTGAAAGTAATGACGAATGATGTGTCTAGCAAAAGGCCTGCATATTTCATCTGATAGTCTCTCACTGCTAGATGTTTTCAGCTGTATCAGATTTAAGTCTGGTGACACTGACCCGAGGATCGATTCAGCCTAGCAAGATGACCAGCCCAATCAGCAGGCTGCTTTTTCAAACACTCACACGACGCTATCAACTACGAAAACAAGGAGTAGTACGTGCATGACTCTCAAACTTCACCATGGATTCCTCACCTTAAAATTTCACTGAATTATTTCCCAAAATCTGCTTCTAAATAAATGTTATCTTTGAATTTCCAGAGCAGTGTGTTTCATATTCAATTTAGAAAGAAACTGGAAATACTCCATTGGACAGTCTGTGTGAAATGACTCCAGTCTTGAGCTAATTCGTACATGTTGTGGGATTGCTTTGTTTGGCTTTTATTTTGGTGGACTAGTTTAATATAAATCATAGATGCAGGGACACAATCGACCAACTTTGGGAAGCAGCTGGATTCGTGAGATCAGGAGAGAATCAATCTTACCGGGCTTCAAGCGTCCTATGAGGAAACACTAGCAGCTACAGGCGTGGTTTAACGCCAGGTGCGAGAAAAACTACAATGATGGCTCCTGAAGAGGTTAGCGTAGCTGCAGCTAGCTGCAGCCCAAAGAACGGCCCTGAAGGATTTTTTTTTGATGGAAAAGATGTGCTGGCTCCACTGATCTGATTGGTTGAAGTTTGGCCGTGACAGACGGATGGTTCATCCAATCACCTGCCAAGTATTTTCTAAAAGAGCCTGCCCTTTTCTAGACAGTTTCCAAGGACGTCTTCCCAGATGGTTCGTTACACAGAACCATCTGGTGCATCAGGTTACCAATCCACCCGAGCATACTGTATATTGAAAATCCACATTAAATATAATTTCTTCATTGGTATCATTAAAAATGCTTTAGTTATCATTTACAATCATTGACTCAAAGCAGTGTTATATCACCACTTGCTGTTGATATTTTTCCAATAAAGTCTTTCCACTTCTCTCTCTCTCTCTATTAAATCCAGCAAGAGTGATATAGGAAAACTTTTTAGCAGCAGAATTTCTACTCTCACATGATTTTATAAGCAATGCTTACAGCTCTAAATCATGTCTGCTTCACTTATCTCCTCAGTCCCTCTCTTCTGCTCCTCCAAAACGTCCTCCCCCTCATAAGCCATCGCAAACCCTGAACTGTTTAGACTAGCTCGGACTGTATGTATGACATACTGCTCTCTTGATAAACTGTGTCCAGACGCTGCAGAGGTGCACGCAGTGTGCACGCGACAGACTTACAGCACAGAAACTCTCCCTCGGTATCCACCTGCCATGTCCTAACCATAACAGCCCTGGTCATGACATGGATCACGCAGTGACAACTTCCTCTCCGCGAGCAGCGTTCGAAGAGCGCATGCTGGGCTCTCCCAGACTCATAGCTACAGGGGCGGGGGCAGAGGTCACATCATCGCTGCCAGCCACCTAAATAGATATCACATGAGATGTTGAAGTAACGCTCAAATGTTTCCATTCTACCTGCTCATATCTACATCTATACCTCTCGTCCATATCACTAAATGAGTGGGGGGTGGAGGGGGGTGGGGGGGGGGGGGGGGGAAATCACAGGACTCCAAAGACAGCTGCAGCTTATAAGGAATGTGAGGGGCCTCAGCCAAGAGAGCAGGCAGGGAAACCATACCATATATGGAAACAGAGGCAGAATCAAATTTTTATCAATGAGCCGAGCGGGCATGAGAGCGGCTTAACCAGCAATGGTTGATCTCCTCCATCCTCGACGGTGTATGGTGCGTGTTAGTTAGCGTGTTGTAAAAACAGCACGCAGTCAAACAGACCTGGAAGTGCCCGTCTTTAAAAAAAAAAAAGGGGGCGTACTTTAGCCGTGTAAACAGTGGAGGGAATCTCAGCTTCCTAGCACGTGAATGCACGAACGTGCGGACAGTGAGGCGTGCTTGCGGATGAATTTATCGCTTGGCTTCAAAATCTCAAAGACCCAAGGTTTAAGAACATTTGCAGGAAGGTAGGTGGAAAATGCTCGGTCGCTAACTGCAGCTCACGAGGGGTGGGAATAGGTCACATCTGAGGAGAAATCTTCCAACACATCATATCCAAATCTGAACTTATTTTAAGACAGTTTGAAATAACTACATAAAAAGTGTTATAGCTCAATATTTTCAGAAATATAACTTCCTGTTTAACTTTTTCAGGGTCTCATCCACGAGTTAGCTCCATCCCAAAAATCAAAGATAAACACCAAAGTCCTCCATACTGCAGGCTGCATGTTTCTCATCCTAACACAGCCCAGACCTGCTGTGATTTATCTTTGAGAGTGTTACGAGGCTTTTCCTGGATGAGTGGTCAGAAAGTGTGTAGACAGCTCCCTTTAGTTAGTGGGATAATACTCTACATTTGATCTAGATCTCTCTGAACTGTGGAGCCCTTTGAAGGACGACTAAGACTTTTTGGTTCAATTAAAAAAAATTACTCAGTGCTCAGAACCAAACCGCAGCCCAAAACAGAGGCCTCAGGCAAAAGTTCAAAACTGTGTTTACAATAGGACAAAGATTATTTTCCACAACTGCTTGTGGGTTTGATTTATTTGCTCTCCTCGTGTGCTAGTCTAGCCTTTTTTGGAGAGATTTCCCACTATATCCATTAGTGACTCCATGGTGCTTTATCAGTTCTTTTTTTTTTTAAATTCGTACTGTAATTCATGTCTCCATTAGAAAGCAGACAGTCAGTGAGTCACAAAGACTTTAACTTGAGTGCTATTCTGAAAAGCAGCTGAAAGTAGGGATAATGTGATGTGGGGACAGGTACAGAAAGGAGTGCATTCAGTTTTAGGGATTCACAGATACGATCTCCTCATAAGAAATGGAGTGTACTCTGAATTTTGTGTTCACCATCTGCGGGGCGGGGGCCAGTCTAAAACACTTTTTGATTCTCACCTTTGTGTCGCCCATGCTCTCTGACTCAGACACCTGGTAGGTGAGGTCCGTCTCCTCAAAGCCCGTGGCACTCATGCGCTGGTCCATGGAGGGGTCGGAGCGCGGTGGCGAGTCCGGCGAGTTGAGGCATGTTTGGATCAGGGCTTTGCCCGTTTCGCTCGTGATCATGGGTTGGAGTTTGCGGGTGGCAAAAGTGTAGACGTGGCCTGTTTCACTGGCCACAAGCAGCAGAACCTGGGTTCCCGTCAGGGTGGAGAGTTCGTATGCCTAGGAGAGAGAAAGAAGACTGCTGAAGTGCGTAAGAGAGAGGACGGGCCAAGAGCCAGGCTAGACTTCAAACATCAGAAAGATATGGCTCTCCAAATTGAGGTTTGGATTACATTCATCTCATGGACAAAGTTATCTCTACTGGAAAGGGATTATATGGTGCACCTCTGGAAGAGGCCAAGAAATCACTAAAATCTAAAAATACCCCCGTAGTGAACTCTGATGTATAGCGCAAATGAAGCTAAGATAACATGAGATAAGGCTCCCAGAATAGAACGAGTGATATAGCTTAAAGACTGATTGCACAGGGGGGCTGGCCTGCATAGGCAGAGGAGGGAGGGGGGGGGGTGCTAGTAACCCGGTCTTGAGGGAGGACACAGAAATCGTTCTTCACACACAAGAGGTGAAACGTGATGCCACCATCACAGCCTACCGGCCTTGTCATTCGTTACACGCCGTGCACACACATTCACCACTCACATCCAAACCTAAGTGTAAAGGGGAAAAAAAAGCACAATGAGATTCATCCAGCACACACACACACACACACACACACACACGATCAAACACACTAAGAGGCTGCACTCAGAGTGAACTCCCGAGAAAGCCTTTTTATCTAAATGAATCATACGTTATGTGGAGGATGCTTCTGGTACAGTGCCATTACCATCACCTTGGTGAACGCAGTCAGAGCCGCAGCTCGCTGATAAATGTGCCATTGTGGAGCTGGAGCGCAATACTTAAAAGAGGAGGAGACAAATCACATTCAAATTTAGGGATTTTATTGAGCCGTTATAAAACGATGCATTCATGCTGCTCTACTCTATCATGCTCCAACACTGTGTTCATTATGGGCCGTATCAGGCCAATCCTCTATATCTGGGCACGCGATGAAGCTGATCATATAATTGCCTTTTTGTGTGCAATAGCATTACGACACAGCACAGAGAGGCTAATGATGACCAGCTACTGCTAAAGAGGCTCAGTGCTCCACTGCACTTGTTTCACCTGAGTAATCATCTTGAGGTGTTTTGGTGCGTTTGCGTGTACTGAAGAATAATCTCTGGCTCGATGTGCAGTTCACCTCTGCGGCTGCTAATGCAACATTACCGAGGCAGGTGATGAACTACACGGCTCCTGTCATTCTCTTCCACTACCATCTCCCGTGATTAGCTCTGCAGCAGCGACAGACGGGTCTCTAATAACAGGCCCTGATGTTTGGCCAACATCCAAGGCAGAAAGGGACTAATTTGTCAACTTAACGTGTGCTAGGTGGCAGCACAAACTAGACCTACACAATGCTTTAATAAGTTTCCTTGCTCGGCTGATTTTCTCATAAATATTCATGACAGCAGGGTCAGCTCTGGCTGTAATTGGTCCCTCTGTCACACAAAACATCCCAGTCGAGCCTATATATCAAATAAAGAAGGAGCAGACGATATACTTGAGGATGCAAACAAGGAGATATGTGGTTTTACAATGTAACAGTGGCTCATTTCATCTCATTTTCTGCTGGAAGTTCAAACACTAGTTCCAAAGGCAGCCTTGTGATTACACCGTTGTTAGTTAACATCCAAGGTAGTTTCCTCAAAGTGCTTGTGTTTGCTAGAAAAGCCCAAAATACTACATTTAACATATAATAAGAGAGCTGGATCCAGGGAATGTTTTCCATCAGAGACTAACTATTTCAGCAATAGACACATCAAAGTATGAAAAGGCCAGTTAATAATAAAAGTTAATAAGTTAATAATAAAAGTAACTACATCTGCATTCTGGTAAATGGATCGGTTTCAGAGCCCTGGTATTCTGTACATTGGCTCATATACAGGGCTTACTGAGGCACCTAAATAGAACGGAGCCAGATTTTATAGTATTAATAACATCTGTAGTTTTTTTCCTGCCATGCCAAGTTAAAATGTGTGCCACCATCCTATTGAGCAATGGTGACAGTCAGCACAATGAAAACGCCCTTTTCTGGACAAACGATGTGGGAGGGGGAAAAAAAGGAACCTTGAGTATTAATTAAGCAATCCTGCAACACAAATTAAGTAACAGTTCATATTGTGCAATCGTTTACATGCATGGAATCTGAAGTGTAGATTATTCAGATGTTTTTATTGGAAAAACCCCAAACAGGCTTATGCATCTCTCACCACATCCTTCAGTATGGAACTAGGCTCTTCCTAGAAACCAGTTTGAGACCAGTCTACTATGAATCTTCCCACTCCACCCACTTGTCAATTTCTCTGATGGCTGACATAGTGTAGGCAACATTTTCATAAAAAAAAAAAAAAAAAAAAATCCGCACAGCGTGTCAAATAGTGTTCATGTTGCCAAGAGCCTACATAAAGACACCTCAGTTTCCACGACAACAGTCTGGGATGCATTAAAAAAAGAGAAATACTGCAGAGTACAGTAGAGGCGCATCGAACTAACATGAGGGCAAATGAAAACTATAATTGCACTCTTGCACTGCAATAAAGCATGGCTGTTTATTTACAGTCATAATGAAACGGCCATGTCTAAGGCAAAACAAGTGCTGTGCTTCTGGTCACCAGCTGACCTCAACTCCTCTGAATAATCAACTTTTAGATGTTGAATTCCACACAGCAGTCACTCATCGTGTCAGTGACTGTGTGTTCGAGCTGTGGATTTGCAGTGAAATATTACTTTGGTACTAAACTTAGCAGACAGCAATAGATGCAGTTTGGACCACCATGGAGCGAGTTCTGTCATCTGCTTATGTGCCAATCCCAACTAACAAAACTGAAATCAAGTCCAGTCATCACTGACTGGATGAGGCTTGTGTCACAATGTTCGCTGCCATAATGCATGCACAGACAGTCCCCAGCCTCTCGCTCTTCTGTTCCAGCGCTCTTTGACTGTTTCCCCCGGGGTTAAGTCAGCTGTTGGCACCTACAGGCCCTCACCACCGCATGGCTGCCTCCTGCAAGCAAAAGCCCCGCTTTCACAGCGACAGAGGGAACAGCCTGTGTGTGCACTGAGGGCTACTGATGGGAACTCCTTCCAACAGTTCTAGGCCAGTCTGTCTGTGCATGGAGGTGCACGGGCATGTGAGAGAGTGTGTGTCCAGATTTATCTGGAAATCTCTGTGTGTTCGTGGGTCAGGCCATGTGTGTGATAGATGGGGTGAGCATGGTCATAAATAGAATTGTCATTTGCTCAAGTCTATTTAAAGCAACTGCCTATCATCCTTGCCTAACATGAATGCTCTGACTTCCTCACATCCAGTGAGTCGGTTTGTGCCACAATTGTTAGATTTATGGTTAAATAAACTGTAAGGTCACTACTCACAAAATATCACTTCTTCGTTGTGGATATTATATTCATGCATCACATGCCAGCTGGTGTTGTGATTACATTTTATTAAGGTGCAACTTCAACCTCCTTCTATGAATGAATGAATAGACAACATCAGCTGAGTGACACTCAAATCAAATGTTACTGTGGTTGGATGGCACCCAAAGACAATCACCTGACTTACCTTTTTCATAATACCCGTCTTCCTCTTGCTGAACGTGGTATACCGTCTCAACTTGTTGTCAATAAATTCCATCTTTATCTTTACGCGCCCACGTGTCTTCTTCCCCGGCTTTGCCCCGACGACCCCTCCGGGCACCATGCCGTAGCCACCAGGGGTTATTGCCACCTCCTGACCCGTCACCGCAGCTTCCATCTCTCTCTCCCGCTTCACCCCTCTCCTGTTGTCCCCGAGTGAACCCACTGGGTCATCATCGTCCCCGGAGTCCGAGTCATTATCCGAGCCGCTGCAAAGAGGAGCACTCTCTCTGTCCGGGTCGAACCTGGCTCCGTGAGGTAACACAACTCCGGTGTTTAACCCCACCATGTTGCCCTGGACGGCGGTCTGTAGAGGGTTCACCCCAGTCCCGTTCCCCGGTCTTCCGCCTCTCGGACCTCCTGGACCATTAGCCCCCAGCATCCCAACGGCGTCTCTCCCGCCCTGTCGCCCGGCGCTCTCGCTGACCCCCGGTAAAGCTTGCCCTGCTCTGATCAAGACGGGACGGATCCCGCTGCCGACAACCCCCGAACCGTGTCCTGTGGTACCTCTGCCCGAAGCTGACCCGTTTCCAGATGGTGCAGATCCAACCCGGCTCGGTAACATTCTATTTACTGGACCGAGTCTCTAAACACCAGCCAAACAAGCTGGAGTGTTGGCGCGATGTCTCGCCAACGACTGATAAAACGCATACGCGGGTACGCCTGAGCTACAAAATGTAAACAAACCAGGCCAGTTGGTGGTTCGGACACTCCAGGAAATAACCGAGACAAACTTTCGAAAGTGATGCTGCCCCCAAGACCCTTCAACCCGGCAGTTTGGTTCACCCTCCTCCTCTATTTCCAAAACTCTGAGCACTTTCTCAAAAAGGAAAACGCGAAGAGCGCTGTCGATGTCACTCCGCCACGCCAACTAGTCCTCACTGTGAACCGAAAATAACGCAAACTTCGACCTGCGGGCACCCATATTATCATTATTACTCCATCAATAACGCAATATTTATCTATTCACGGTTCGGTGACGCATAAAAACATGCGGTTTCAAAGGAGCGTTTACGACAGCGGAGTGATATTACAACCCAGGATCTACTTCCCTCCTTATAAAGAGATACAATGTTTCCTTATTTGGTGCTGTCTCTCCTTATTTGGTGAGTCACAGCGTCGCCCGCCGATTGGCTGAGGATTATCTGAGTAGCGCTGCCATTGGTCGATAAGGCAGGCTCATTGGAATAAATACCAAAATGGTTGCGCTACGGACAACGTCACCGTGGACAGACAGAGGCACTGAAATAACAAAACATTCAACTTTTTATTCCCCAGGTTGTACTCTCTCATAGCGCAAACCACGTTTTCCCACAGTTTATGTGCCAGCGCATGTATTTATTGATCTGAGCTGTTTGGAGGACATGAAAGGATTCAGTTAGAGGAGTTACGTTTAGAGTTTAGATGAGATAACTGCTCGTGGAGACAAGTATAGATAAAGATGTGCAGTGTTGCTAATGTTACTTAAGGTGCCACATCACATGTATGAGTCAGGTTCTTATTTTATATGTTTGTGCATTTTATTATTCCTCTCTACCAGTGTTCTTAAAGAGGAAGCCTGCATCATGCTGACTTTGAGCCGTTCACTGTGCTGACAAGCTAAATATGTATAAGAATATATTTATTTGTAAGGACTATTTCTAAAGAAACTTAAAGGTGCACTCAACCTGTTGCTGTGCCTCACTAATTTTAACTTTGCGTGGCATTCATAGCTTCACAGTAGAAAACACACAATGTGATACTAAGAACATTAACAATCTATCTGCCCCAGTAAATCATAAAAGCATGCACAAACACCAGCACCCTGAAAACGAGGTAGCTAAAGCCATCACTGATTGTATTATTTACACATATTATTCACCTGTTATGACACGTCAAAATGTCTTCTGTAGAACTTCTGTAGGACTATCACATGAAAATCTGTCAAAAAAGGCATCTTATCAGACAGCATTTGAAATGATGCAGTAACCCCCACCCACCTGGTACTCCAGGCAGGTTAAAACAAATGCAGCATGCTATTTGAAAATGGTTTCTCACTCAAGAATTTTTTTTTTTTTTGGCAAGATGCTTGAGGAGTTTTATATTCATACGCAGGCTTTTATGACCATGAGAAAGCTGTCATGATATCACTAGTATTGAATGAGTCAAGGCATCATGTCTTGTCCTCAGTTTGTCAAATAAGTGTGCAAGATTTAACAAGACACCGAATGACAAAAATGCCTCCAACATACCCAAACCCTGCAGAAGCTGTTTGCACATGGTTCTGTGTACAAAGGCCTGAAGCTGAAGCTCTTTTATCTATCACTGTATGTGCACAGAAGGCTCCCACAGAAGTTACGCAATCAGACCTCTCACAGTTAAAATCTGGAAGACCCATGATGCCTCAGGATGAACTCAGACATCTACAGTGAACCTTTGAAGTCGGCTGTGGGCGCCAAATAAAATGTGACATTAAATAATGACATATTTATCCAATCAAAAGAGAACACTGTCACTAGTCCAAGACTATTACTCATATGGGAATCCTCCTTTGCAGCTATAAAAGGCCATGTTAGTGTATTCAACTCTAAACATAATTATATGGAAAAACTATTTGGCACACTTTTCTGATCAAAGTTAAAAAGTGCTATAGAAGATACACACCTCCCTCTAGTGGCTGCTGATATAACGTTTTGGATTACCAGCATGATTGAAGGGCTGTGATCATTTGTGTTCTCACAGGACAGTGCAGATAGGTTTTTATGTTACAGCTCATTAAATATAAAACTGTATGCTTTGTTACTCCTGATCCTTTTAAAAGGCATTTCATCAATTCTACGCTTCATTTTGTAGAAACAGGAAGCTAATATTTTGTATGAAAATCAACTTGCAGAGACATGCTTGAGGTAATCCACCTCAGAGCATTTCATCATCTTTACTTTTACTGATTATATTGTGGTGGTGTGCTATTGCAAGCAGGAGTAGTCATGAGAATGCAAGTCAACTCAAGTAGCAACATCATCATTTGAATGAATGAAAAGTTTTTTTCTCCACAGCTTTTGGGTGTGAAAAAACAAAAAATATAACATGTTTCAGCAGCTGGATACCTAATGAGAAATTTTTAAATGGTTCCTGCTTGCTACTGCATAAGCACATAAACATGACTAAAAACAGCCTAAAGACTGATAGGATATTCTGGAAACAGTCGCTGACGTGATCGGTAAAGGCGCGTTTCTGTCTGCAGTATTAATCACAACACATTTGGTAAAAACACTGTGAACCTTTATTGACAGCAGCATGTATATTCTTGTATATATCTGTGATTATTGTGAACATTTTGCTGAAGCAGATTAAAAAAAGATGTCTAGGTGTGAGTGCCTAGCATTCATAAAAACAAAACATTACACTAAAAACAACGTATAAAAACAAGTTCATAAACAAAGGCCATTGCATTTGATTAGATAATGTAAAAAAAAAAAGAAGAGGGAAACAGTTAAGATAATCCTTCATTTACCAGGCACTTAAATGAGTACTGGTGACCAGCAGTCACTCTTTTGACCTCCTCTGTACTTTGTGGTAGCATATTCAGCTGGTTACCAGACTGAACGCACATTGAGATGGACCATGAGAATGAACACATCAGAGAAGTACCTTCCTATTATAAACATAGTTAAAAAAAAGACAGGACCTTCATCATAAATAAACAGGCACCTGCATGTCCTACTACACAACATGATAGACATAAAGAGGGATATTCTTTTAAGTGAAATTAGTGCATGGCTTCTACATTATGTACACATTGCCTGGTGTGATGGTCCACTTTGCAGCATTGCATAAAAACAGCTGGACCGGGAGGGAAACCGTGATTGGACCTCTGAAGGAAATTATGCTGCAGGTTATACACAGTGATAGGCTGCATCCCCGCAACTGAGACAGCATCATAATGTTAATGCGGTATAATGGGTACTTGTTACCCATAGGTAGTGACCAATAAGCACCTCAAAGTTAATACAAGAACACACTCATAAAAAAAAAAAAAAAAAACGTACAAAGCCCACACTGGCACAATCTCCTCTATTCAATATATTCCTTGGCTATAAATGTGATCTTTTTTTCTTTTCTTTTTTTTTAAATTCCTGAAGTGTTACCATAACACGGATTACTTTTTCCACAAGTCTCCTCATGTTGCAAATCACAAAGTGTAACAGACGGCAAACCTTCATGCAAACCCCATTTTACTTCTTCTTTGAACGTACACTAGAGCATGGGAACAGTTCAGTGGGACACACACACACACACACACACACACACACACACACACACACACACACACACACACACACACACACACACACATACACATACACAAACACACACACACACTTTGGAGGATGGTGGTGGGTCCAGAATAGCTAGGTGTCTCCTCCAGGATTAGGGTAGCAGAACACAGGATGGACTCTTTTTGATTTAACAGACCAGTTTGAAACTCAACACACTAAGTTGTTGAAGGACTATTCAAGAGGCTTCACTGCTCCACTGAAGTCACATTATTTCCCGCTTTCCGTTCAATATTCTTTCTAGTTTAACCGAGAACGCGACAGAGCAGTGAACCTACATTTTTATGTTTTTCCCCCCCTAAACTTCTGACCAATAATCTTTATTGATCTGTGCCAGTGAAAGCACTGTATCTAACATCTCTACAAAGCAGTTGGGAGTCTTGATGAGTGTGCACGCGGAGGGGTAAGAGGCACTGAGGTTGTGAGGCTCCGTGAAACAAAGTGTCTCTGGGACAGAGCGGCTGCAGGCAGGCAGGGTCACAGTGGAACCACAGACCGGGACTCGAAGGGTCATCCATGTTGCGGTTAAGGCAAGCGTAAACTCCTGGCACTGCTCACAAGAAGCCATTCACACAAACGTGAGTGCGTTTCCACTGACATAGCAAAAGAAGTCTTATCGACACACCGTCTGTTTGAAATGCATATTTAAAAAAAAAAAGAAAAAAAGTATTTCTCCTCAACCCTCTTCCCTGAAATGTGTGAGACTAATAATCCAGCATTCCTGTCTTTATTTTGGGGGGGAAGGGGGTTGGTCAAAGTTCCCCTCTGATATGGGGTCATGGTCTCTCAGACTTTGCTGTCAGAGGGCACCTCTCCCAGGGCGTGCACGATTTCAGTGAAGGAGGGGCGCTCTTTGAGGCTTAGCGCCCAGCAACGGGCCATGAGCTTGTAGATTTTGGAGGGACATCCGTCAGGAACGGGCAGCTTCAGCTTCCCTGTCTGCAGAGCTGGAGGGGCAGAGGGCAGGAAACGAGGGTTAGACCAAATCAGAACCATGTGGTTGCTTGATTGCATTATTTAATGAATATTCTGCGCTTCCTTAGAGAGCTGATTACATGCCACCTCTCTAATTTACCACTCAAACATATTTAATGATCAATAGGGACCTATTTCCTCCATAAAGATGATGTTCTGTCTGTGTTGAATCAGAACTTGGACTAAAAACAAGTCGCTGAAGCATCATACTGACCTTCCAGCGTCTCATCATCGCTGAGTTTGGTGTATGGCATTTCCCCGTGACTGAACACTTCCCACATCAACACTCCGAAGGCCCACACGTCAGATTTGGTGGAGAAGTCGTCCTCAAACACAGACTCCGATGGGAGCCAGCGCAGGGGGATCCATGCCTGTCTGTAGTGGTAGTACTCACTGTATACACATGAGAGATGACGAGGAGACGGAAACAGCTCAGATTAGCCGGATGAACGGAGATGTCGCAGAATTTTTATGATGCCATTTAATGTGGTAGATGATTAAAGTGGCTGATCATTATTAAACCAGATTCCTTTTCTAACAAACCTGTTGTAGACGTCCTTGCTTAGGCTGAGTGACGACACTTTCACGCGCCTCTGACTGTTGATCAGGCAGTTTCGGGCAGCTAGGTCTTTGTGAACGAAGCGGTGATTGGACAGATGCTCCATCCCATGAGCCACCTGGGCGCAGATGGAAACCTGAAGGAAAAGAGAAATATTATAAAACAAACTGTCAAGGTAATCTACAATGACAGCAGAAATCAAGGTTTTTCAGTCTCCACTGGTTGCCTGGCAACGGTGACAACTGACCCCAGGAAGTCACTGCTAGGAAATTAATTGTCCAGCACATAACTCCAATTAAATTTATGATTTCTAATCATAATTTCTGCACTTTTTTGCACCAAGAGTCAGGCTAGTTATTACCCCATGTGTTTGGCCTTTATGCTAAGCTACGTTGACAGTCTCCTGGTTGTAGCTTCATATTTAGTATACAGACATGAGAGAGGTATTGATCTTATGTAACTCTCAAGAAAGTGTGTTTGCCAAAATATCTAAATATTGGTTTAAGGGAACATGATTTCATATGAATGGGAGAAGCAGTCTTTAATTGCTTAAATTGACACATTTATTTCATAATTTGATGGTACATGTTCTGCAGGATGCTCTGAGCTGTCAACCGTGGTACAACGTTCACCACTTACTTTGGTCTTGGTGCTGAGAGGCTGAGATTTGACCTTGTCATCTTTGCTTTTGGAAATTCTCAGGAACTGCTTCAGGTCTCCCTGTTATTAGAAAAGCAAAAATTGAGAATTATACACACATATGTAAAAAATATAAATATATGTATTGAATTGTTAAGTGTGTGCTTGAATTACCAGGTCATAGTACTCCAGGATCATGTAGTGGGGCTCTGTCTCTCTACACAGGCCCAGCAGGCGGACAACGTTGGGGTGGCTGAGCTTGGCGAACATTTCAGCTTCACGGCGGAAATCGAGTTGGAGTTGTTCATCTCTGGTCTGTAGGCTCTTCACCAACACCACCGACTCCTCCTCGCTCTCCTCGATACCTTTAGCTTTGCACAGCAGCACCTCACCAAACTCCCCTTTACCTGATTCACACACCACAGGGCAAATGTCAGAGCAGGAAATAAAATTAAGGTTGCACATCTTGTTTTATTATCTGAACGCACCATTATGTTACAGATTTACATTCACCCTCGGTTAAATCATACTAAAGAGAACAGTAGAACCGAGTCTACCTAAAGTAGTGATGGTTTGTAGGTTTGCTCGAGGAAAGTGGAGCTTATCATTGTTGACGTGGCTGTGGCGTTTCTCGGTTGTTGCCATGGTACCCATGTTGGTGAGTGCCACCTCTTCTTGGATCTCAGCGGTGGTGTGGCCATTTTGTTGAATGGCCCCTCCTGATAAACACAACACACACATACCACAGGGTCAAAGGTCAAACAGAGACAGCGCAAATCTCAATGGATATTTCAGTGCACTGTCAAACTTATTTGTATCCAAGTAGAACACTTTTTATTCTTTGGCTTGTAAAGAAACATAGAATAAACAAAACTAATACTTTTCCAAATCTGAGTGTTGAAGAAAACATGAACACCAAATGTGGTGTAGAGGAGTTTTACAGAGTAATGCTGGATGTTGTTTGAGGAAAAAAAGACTTCAACAGGGCTTCTGCACATATCACACTATTGCGCTGTCCTGATTCCAGACTATGCACGAACTCTGTATGTGTTCTATGTATTCATCTGTACGGTATACTGATCAAATCTAAATCTAACTAAACTGTAACTTTCTTCATAAATAGTTTTAAATCTAAATCTGCTCAGTTAGTTTACTCGGTGGAATTTGGACACAGCTCATCACATTTGTGGCATTCCACAAGTTAACTGCAGTACCCAGCATAAACACAAGATGGCAGCAAATATCCTACACGGCCAACTATCAACACAACCTCCTGGCTGGTTTCCACAACTGCCTGACCACAAACCATGAACATTCTTCTCCATCAAACACTCATACCGTTGAGACACTCCATCTCAGGCTCCTCTCCGTCCTGGCCTTTCTGCAGTCTTTTGGCGTTGCGTCTCTTTTTGCAGTAAAACATGAGGCCCAGCACGATAATGATGTAAGCCACAGCTGCTCCCACCGACAGGCCGATGGTTTGGATCATCTTATAGGGAGCCCTGTCTCCATCTTCATCAATGGAATGCACTGGTTTCTCTGTTGGGCACAGGCAACAATTATGGTTTACTAAACAGGACAGGATGTGTTCTCTCTTAACACATCAAAGTCTTTAATCAAGATCACATTTTGTGTTCCCGCATCTGTTTTAGCACAAAGGGGTAGGCACATTTTGTCCAAGAATAGACTTTTGAAAATAAGAGTTACACACAGGTCACTTTTTTGTCAGATGTGGTTTACTGTGCAAGATATCCACGACATGAAACTCATGAAACAAACGTTAGAAAGCTGCGACTGCTTTCATCTGTTTCACAGATCAAAAAGGTCCTTGCACTGAATGTTAACACAATTAAAACTGTGATACTATTTATAAATACATTCGCTTCATTCAACAAGTCATTTTTCTGAGTCACCCTCGTCACACAGTCTCTTTGTTGGGCTGTGCCACCACGCAGACCCTGACAAGCTGCAGCAAACATTTCAATTCAATTGTCCCCTACTTTTAACTAATCTGGAATACCATTGTGCTACTTTGGAAGAAAATGAGTTGATATGGGACACTGGTGCAACTGTGTGACTGTAATTTTCAGCTTCAGTCAGCACACAAGGAGCCTCAGAGGGTGCAGCGTTATTAGATCTAACGTCTGCCCAATCCCATCACCCCAGTGACAGCCGTGGCGTCAGAGATGTAGCTGTGGTTATTAACCTGTCGAGATGGATGACAGGCAGAGGGTGAAGCTTTAATGAATGCCTTCATCCTTTACTTGTGATTGCGGCGTACGCCCCATGTGTGCACCTTTGTTCCTGATACAGGAAGCCTGTGTAAATGTGTTAGAGTGTGTTAAACTCACCCACTACATACAGCTGAGCCGCACGGTCTTTGATGCTGCAGCTGTTTCCTGCAACACATGTGTATCTGCCAGTGTCATCTGTAGTGACATCTGTAATCACCAAGGAGCCGTTGGGCATCTTCTGGAACCTGGAAGAAAGAAGGGACGGGACAAATGAAGGTGGAGGTCCGCAAGACGGGCTCCATGTAACGAGGTGCACTTTGCAATTTCAAAGATTCGTTCTTCAGTTTGGTCTGAAATGCTGAAATGGTTTTCCATTGTAGACAAAAAGTGAATGCCAAGTTGGCATGTGAGTCTGTAATATACTGTCAGTACAGATGATTTAAAGCCCATTTCACACACACAGTGTGCCCCATGCAAGAATGTATTCTCATCCTAAACCTCTTACTTTCTTGTGAGGTTCACTCATACAACGGTTCCAAGTCGAATTCAGCCAAACCTCTTAACTGCATAAACTTGTCATAAATTGCTCGTGAGCCTGATGAATGCCACCTGTTCATGGGCAGGTGGCTGTGTCAGATTTGATCACTGGCACAATCAACACCCCTAAAATCGTTGCCAGTTCTGCTCCATTTGTGGGGAAGTTTCATTCACAGAAATCTTACTCAAGTGTAAAGAGAAAGACTTTGCACTGGTGGAGATCGGAAGATGAAAACAGGACAGGTTTAGCGGTGTCAGTACCGGCGTTAGAGGACTAATTAGGAAATTTTAATGATATAGCCGTCAGCGTGTCTTCAGAGCAGCGCAACACTCAGAAATAATGAGAAAATGACTTGGCATGAGGTCAAAAACATCAACAAAGCAGACTTAGACGAGGTGGTCGAGGGACTGTGACAACAGAATATTATACTGAACATGCTGCCGATGCTAGACTGCCAGATGTAATGATGGAGGATGTTCACCACTAACATTAACATTAACCTCTCAGTATTGTATGAGGCATTGTTGCATGTGGCCCATTGCATTCAGATGTCTAATATTAGAATTCTAATATAATGAGCATAATAAAAACAAAATGAAAAAAAAATGACGCCAGCATTTAAAAAACAGATTAAAAAGGACACAGTCGTGGCTAATTTACCTCCTGTTCTTAGTGATGTCCAGCGCCTTGTCTTTGACCATCCAGTGGATGTGAGGCTCGGGGTCACCGGTGGCCTGACAGTGCAGGATGGCTGTGTGACCTTGGTACACTGTTGTGTTCTCTGGGTCCACCTTAAAGCGAATGTACACTATATGTGCACAACACACATTCACACACACATTAATACAAAACACCACAACAGGGCTGTAACATTTCCTTTATAGACTGTGGCGACTGTGGTTAACATCCTTTCAGTTACACTCTACAAACCAAAAGCAATTCATTACTGGGTTATAAAAAGGCCACCAAGCACACAATAAATGTGACTATTTGCCACTTGATGAGAATGATCAATGACTCTCTGCCCTCATAAAAGACCACAAGCACTTTAGATGTGTGACGGATGACTAATATATGAGCGTGACCCTTTCGTTCATAATTCCCCACGTCCAGGATGATGAGTGAGTGGTTTACCGGCCACAGTGAGGGTCACCAGAGCTCTGATCTCCCCCTGGAGGCTGTTGGAGGCGATGCACGTGTAGTTGCCGGCGTCGCTGCGGGTGACTTTGGTGAAGTGGAGCTGGCCGTTCCTCTGCTCCACATGAGGCGGTAGCTCTCCTCCGTCTGCAGGGGGAGACAGAGAGGTGCACAGGGGGGTTAAGGAGGGCTCAGTCTGGTGCTGCATGTGGAATTAAATAGACTCCATCAGTGCATATGCAGAGGGGAATGATCCATGATGATGAATCTGCCTCACACTCTGTTTATGGCAGATTCTGTGCGTGTTTCTACATATTCTTGTGGAAGGAGCATTTGTCTTCATTAGCATGAAAGGAATGAAGTTTTGCGCTACACTTAGCTGAGATATTTCCCCAGGAAAGTGTTTAATAGTCATTCCTTATCCTATTTAAGCCATTGTGAGCTGAGGTTAAGCCAGCGGTGTACACACCTGCTTTGGTCCAGCGGATGGTGGGGTTCTCTCTGCCTTTAGCCGAGCACTGGATGGTGATGTCGTTATCCAGCTCCAGGCACTGAGCAGGCTGGGGGGTCGGGGTGAACTTTAGCTTCTCTGAAACACAAGTCAAAACACCACACGCCTATTACACACGTGGTAAACACGTCAAATCCTCCTTTTGTGCAACTCACACTGCAGATGAAATGACACAAAGCTGACGCGAATCATGTTCAGACACATTCGGGGAAATGTGGCTGCGTGCGCACATGTACGCACTGATCTGAGCGCAAAAAACCTGAAGTCTATCAGTGGATGAGATCATATAAACACAGATTGGCCAGACAAAACAGCCACAGTCAGCCCATCTATCACAGTAATCCTACAGCAGCAGCTACATCGATAGGAATTTATCACAGAGATAATGTGTGAAAATGAACGCTGGAATAAAGCTGCCATGCGTGAGTCATATTTTGCACCTCTGTGGGTGTCCTGCAGGACGCCCAGAGACACAACAAAGACATGCTCTCACTATATTGGGAAACACTTGCACTCACAAGCCCACAGGCATGACCACATTTGTTTTAGATTTTCTCCCAACGCTGTGTTACTCATTATGCCCTGGATAAGATTTCATCCGTCGCACATTATCTTTCGGTCAGTGTGGCAAATAACGACATGCTCAGTAAGAATAGTATAATCTATTGTATGCACTGATCAACTGAGTGTTTCCCTCGCAGCTTACCAAGCACAAAAACTCTAGCCTGCCCAGACAGTCTGCCGCCTGGAGTCTTGGTTTCACAGCCGAAAATCTGTCCGTCGTACACTTCCACGTTGTTGATCCTGAGGGTGCCGTTGGGGAACAGCTTAAAACGAGAGTCCTTGAAGAAAAAGCAGATATTAAGAGAAGTTTGAATCTGCAAGGTGTAGAATGCATGTCAGAAAAAGACACTGATGACTATTTGTGAGTGTGTGTGTGTCATTGTGTTTCATAACTGACCTCTGGTGTTATCACGATGTTGTTGCGGATCCAGGTGACCTCTGGTTCAGGGTTGGCTTGAGCGTGGCAGTGAAGGTAACCTGGTTTACCCTCCTCTAAGTAGCTGTCCTGAGGCCTCGTCACCCACACTGGAGCAGCTGTGGTAACACACATACACACATGCATTTAAGTATTATACAGCACAGACATGTCACACTTACCCACAAAATATATATACATCTTCAGCTACATGGAAGTCCCTTGAAAGAATACACAATGCACTGGTCAGTCTAAACATAGATGCCATTAATAATCCTAGTGTCCCAGCAGTGTTCCCACTGATATTAAATAACTTGACTTACTGTAAGATGAAAGAGTGCCTCCATGACCTAAACTAAGTTAGCCCTCATTGGTCAGCTGATGCTCTATACATGACAAATTATTGTCTCTACTTCAGGGGTTGCTATGCGATAAAGAAAAAGATGGCACTTTTCTATATTATACTATGTTGATATATTATGATAATAGGAGAATTAATCCTATTCTTTAAGGGCCCTGCAAAGATATCTCTGCTCTGTTTTAATCCTTTTCCAACAGAGAAAACTGACCACTAGCTGTTTAATTGTTAATTCAATTTTCATTTAATCTGATTTTGTCTGTTATAAGTGATTTAGTACCGCCATTCCATAAAGACCAAGGATTCACAAGAGACCTTTTTTAAAAAAAAAACAAATGGTAAGATTAAAGCAGCAGACGCAGATATCCTGAATTTAACTTTAAAGCTCTGAAAACACTGGATCCTACATATCCCATAATACAACATGATAGCACCTTTCCCATGCGTCCGGTTTGTACTGCACCCTCAAACTTTATATAACAGTTTTCACAAGAGTTACAGACTTAAGGTGTAAAAAAGTGTCCCTTTAAAGCAGTCAATATAGTCTATGACTCACTGGCCACGGTAAAGGTGACTTCCTGCGTCTTGCGTCCTGCCTTGTTCTGGGCCACGCAGGTGTAGGTGCCTGAATCCCCTTCCTCTGTGGGACTGAAGACCAGATCCAGGTCATCCTGGTACACTCTGCCCTCTGTGGGCACTCGCTGACCTCCTCTCTCCCACCACACCTCGGGCTCAGGTCTGCCTCGTGGGGGGCGACAGGCTACCCGCTGCAGCGTGTCCGCTGTGAAAACCTTGGACATCTTGGGCACCATGTCGTCTATCTCTGTAGCCGAGAGCAGGGAGAGCGAGAGAATTTTCAGCATGAAGAAGCAATTTGAATGCTGAATGAAACTGATTTAAATTAACACGAGGTCCCTGATAATCATCAATTTGTCTTCAAAGCCTCCGAAGCATTACTGGTTTTGATTTTTTATGAGTAGCCCTGAGCAAATTTAACTCCAGCTCACAGTTCTGTTAACGGATTTCCTGTCTTGTTAAGAAAAGTCCTCTGATTTGTAGCGCAGGCCACAGTAATTAGAGAACAAAGCGCACAGTAGAGGACTCTGAGTATATAGATTGTATGGGAATTAACTGGGGCCTGTGTGAGGTGGGTTATATCAAAACTGGCAGCCCCTATACAGAAAGTGGAATGTGATCTGTGGTGCAAAGACTCACAAGACCTCCGTCTACTGTGTGGTTTAATACTGTGTGTCCCAAATGGAAGTCATTAATACTTTATTGGCCGACAGCGCTCTAAAAGCTGGTCAGTGGCTCTGACCTTCTGTTAGTCTACGATCTAAATCAATTAATGAGAACAGAAGAAAACATGCATTTCCCAGCAGATGAAAGAGAAGCTGGAAGAAGAGGGGGAGGGCGGCGAGACGAATGAGGTGGAGCTACGATGGAATGACTGTTTAAACTTGTCCCCTAAATACTGAATTCTACTGTGACACAATCCCCTATAATGCCTGTAGGGATTACCATCAGATTAAGTGAATTAAGGTATTTAAATGGAGCTGCGGTTCACTGGGTTAAAACTGCAGATACAGTCGAACCTCGTTAATCCAAAACCCTTGGGGAAAGGGGGCTGCTCGAGAGGAATAAAGTACTCGGGACCCTGAAACACAGAGTAATTCCAGCCCTAAGCTCATTCAAAATATTTGACTTGCATGCACTTGCATTTCAAAATGCTGGCTGATTAGTAAGATGAGAAGATACTACAGCTTGTTCGTGCTTTAAGCTCAAGCAGCCATTTAAGAAGTTGTTTCCAGGAGTTCTCTTTGGAGTCACAGGAAAAGAGCAGGCGCTGTTATGTGCAATATTAAAAACCTCCATGTGTCTGGACTTGTATATCACAACGATTTCCCTGCCATGCATCAGAACCTAACTTCGATGCACAACCACAAAGTTATATTTGCTATACATGATGTTATGTTTTCATTTTAAAGTGGTTTAACACACCAACCCATTTGGCAGTAGTCATTTCTGACAAGTCAGTTCCAACTGATGTTGTGTGAAAATCACAAGGGCAGGTCTCCTGACATTAAACATTTCACAACCTTATAATTACGCCGCTCGTTAGCTAGTTTGAGTCATACCCGCCGTGTTATCTAATGTTAAACGCTTGTTCAGCCAGGTGCTGTTGCTCTTTGGGGAAAGCTTGTTGAGCTACGCAGGCTTTGGCAAACAGCTGGACTGTTGGAGGAAATAATATGGAGGGGAAGTAGAGAAATGTGTGCGTAGTGAATACAGCTGGGCAGGATGTCAATAGGAGAATGTGATTATCATCGGCGAGATCGGGCTCTAAGTGAAAGAACCAGAAGAAGAAGGGAGAGGAGAGCACAATGAGATGGAGGGCAGGATAAATATGTAGCCCAAATAACCCCTCACACTCTCAGATTACACAATCACAGGTGTTTATCTGCCGTCACTTCAACAACAGCAAAGGTGTGTGTGTGTGTGTGTGTGTGTGTACCTGCTATGAGGAGGGAGGCCTCCAGCGTAACATGGGACCCTCTGAGGCCATGGCCAACACACTTGTAGGTCCCTGTGTTCCTGGGCTTGACCTGGGTGATCAGCAGTGTTCCATTGGGGAGCAGGATCAGACTGTGGAGAAGAAGATCAGACCGTTTTACGCCTCCAGCTCGGCTCGTTCTCGCCGTCGCTGACCAACAAACAATGTGTCACGCATTATTTGTACATGAGGGGACCAGCACATGTCAGAAATGTTCTCTGCACAAGCGTAACATCAGATTTCGCTCAGATCGCATCTGAAAATAATTTTTATACTAGTTTTTGCCTGCCTGGAGCGCCAGACAGAGATGTTCTGCCACACAGGACAACAGAATTAGTGCCAGCATAGCAGAGCTATCTTAACATAGCCCTACTTTTTTTGTGCTTGGCGTGTTACCTGACTCTATCTGAATTGCCCTGATTCTCTAAAACCCAAGCCATCTGCTGCTCCAAATAGGGTTAAAGTAAATGCTGAGAATTTGTCCAAAGTACACAAAGAAAAGTGACCTACATAGTGAGTTCATCTGAAAAAGTCTTGTGCTTTTTCCTGATGGCTGGCCCCTGGCCTCTGGCAGGCTGAAGGGAGTATCAGTGCCAGTGATGGACGGGATGAGAAGTAATTAAAGGCTGACCTTAAGCCAGCTTCAGGGATGACAGATAAGGAGCTGAACATCCCACGCAGACCAGAAAGCAGCTCCACAGACCAGACAACTCAACAGCTCATCAGGGCTATATGACAAAGTCATTATGAAGCTCAGGAGGGAAAGTGAACCAGAAAGCCAGAGAGGACTAGGTAAAAGGCACTGCTGGATGCATTTAGGATGCCGTGGAAATCCTGAGGAGAGTTTCCAAAAATCGGGATCCATCCAGGACTATCTGGTTCTGCACTGGAGTCCCCCAGGAAGAGTGATATTTCTGTGTCATCTCTTCTTCTTCTCTGTTCAATAGCGGGTGGAAAATGAGCTTTGGGAGCTTGTGTGTGTTTCCTCCCCGAGAGATGGAGATCAAATCTGTGGAACATTACTTCACTCTGAGGAAACAGTCTAAAATAACCACTAAATAAAACGAAAAAGGCAAATAAAAAAACAAAAACAAACAACAAACAAAAAAAAAACAAGTGTTTTTAACTACATGGGATCCCGTGCAGACAGAATTGGTACGGCTTCACATATTTTGCCTCCAGAGTTGGTTTGACCCATGGGGCTGAATTTCTTCTGGGTGTAAAAACAGCCTTGAGCTTACGCTGGTATGTTTTTTTCCCTTAGTTTCACACAATCTCCATCAAACATTCACACATAATCTAGAGAGGGGGGTTGTCTAAACACAGTGCAGGTGCAAAACAGATGATATCCCCTGAAGGGCAGCCGCATTCCTGTGGAATTATATCAGCCCAGATCAATAAACACAAACACACAACACACCAGACTGCCTTTGAATACAGTCTGTGTGTGTGTGTGTGTGTGTGTGTGTGTGTGTTTTATTCATGCTTATTTCCCATTCCTTTGCGCTCCTGCTGCTGAGTCATCACTGCTTAGGTGACCAAACCTGCCTCTGACAAGCTCATTACACAAGTGACTAAGTATTGATATTGGAGTCCTTCACCTCCCTCCCTCACTCGCTGAACACAATAATCACTTTAAAATCGAAACCAGGCTCAGGCTCCCTCGTGTGGAACAGGCTGCCTACAATGTGACTATGTATAAGCATGAGATGCTATGGACCCTGAGGGTATACTTGGCACTTGGTATAGAAATTGGTTATTATCTAGTGCTTATGTGTTTATAGAGGACATGCTGATAAACTGATTGTAGCTTGAGGGTCTTTTTTTCTTGCTCCTTTATGATAGACTGTAGGGAAAGGCTGTGCTCAGTTGATGTATAGTAGACTGCAGAGAAACGTTACCGCATTCTGTTCCAGTAATAATATTCCTTAATGTGCAATCCATCTTAAGACTGAGTAGTAACAGTGCACAGAGAGCTGAGAGCCCGATGCAAGAGTTCCACCTCATTGGGTTCAAAGGAATACCCGAAGCTGGAGCTTATATAATGGTAAGGAGAGGAGAGGGAATGAAGTGGGGGCAGGATGTGGGTGGGAGAGGGGGAGCGCGAGATGTACGATGAGAAAGAAAAGGGAGATGCAGAGGGGAGGATTTAGCACTCAACATACCGAGACTTGTTTGCCAGCAGCTCGTTTTCGTGGTACCACTCCAACGTGGGTGCCGGCTCAGCGGTGAACTGGCAGTGAAACGCCGCCTCCTCGTTCCTCAATACCACCTGGTCCTCAGGAGTGACGACCGGCCGCGGGAAACTCTTATCTGTTGGAGAGGTAGACAAACATCTGCATGATTACATCTGCAGGCATCGGACCATCAAGTTCAATCTGCGTGGATGCTCGTGCATTGTGCCGATTGACTCTGGGGCTTTATTAAAAGCTGCCAACAGCAGCATGAGGCTGGTGAGCAAGTGGCCTTCAGGTGGCGGTGTGTGTCAACACCTCAGGGGGGCCCCGGGCAGACTTAATGAGGTCAGTGGACAGACCTTGCAGCTTATCTGGACCATCATTTTCTCCCTTTTTTGCCTTGTGGATCGCAGGAAAACACACAGGAGATCACGTCTCCCTTCCCTGCGAAGATCTAAAGTCACGCTATTCCAGAAAAATTGGGGTCAGAAGCACTCAAGTGGGGTCAACTACTCTGGAAGCAAGAAAAATCTGTACATGAATGATCACTCTGATGTATAATTTAAAGGGTCATTTCAAAGTTACAGGATTTTTGCAGCCATTTTTCATATTGCAAAACTGTATGATATTGTCTCCTTTGTTCACAATCTTTTGACCCCTTCTACCCTGCCATATACCCCTTTTACTCTCTCCTTTGGCTGACACTGGACGAAGTTTCTCTGACCTGCCAAAACCAGACATTTGGTACAACTTAGAAGAGGAGTTATTATATATATATATAGAGAGAGAGAGAGAGAGAGAGATTTTAGGACATTGTTATCCTCTGAATAGAAAGCTGAAAGTGCGCTGAGCTCAATAAAGAAATGGGAGCAAAATACCTCTAATCCAGGTTTTAGTGTGTGAGTATTTCAATTGTGAACAGCTAAAATGAGGTACGGTGCCAGTAGTGGTATTAGGATATGGCTACTGGTTGGTGTGAAGAAAAAGAAAGGTGTGCACACTCGGAGCACACCTGGCCCACCCAGGAAGTTGGTGGGAGGGCTTCATCTTAAATAGCTTTGACCGTGCATTGAAAACCTATCTAAATCAGTCATCCTTTCCTTAAGGTGAAGCCCTATAGAAGAGCGAAGGGTGGCAACATGGTAACTGGAAACTCAACAATTATCCATTCTTCCTTCAGCCAGGTGCTAACCTAGCGTGTCTGAGTGTGTGTGTGTTGCAGGTGGCTAATTAGAGTGGAGCAGGGCATCAGGTTTCTTGCACAGATGTGCTGCTGTATGTACAATACTAACTCTGTAGTGTACTGAGGGGATAATACACAGGAGTGGTGTGCACACATACGCACAGGCACAAAGTAAACAACAAAAGTCATGTTGCGAGAAATGCAAATAATATATATATATATATATATATCTGTGAACGCTACAGTCAGATTAACAGAGCGACGCTGCTGCAGAGGGAGCCGATGTTGTTCACTAAATGTTTTATGTTTGTTTCTGTCTGCCTGGGTGGTAGCGGGGGAGGAAGGTGCTCACACACTCTTAGGTAATCGCATTAGGAATGCCACCACTGTCTCTTCCTGCTCTCACTCACCACTAATGGCGTATATACCCTGCTCCTTTTCAACACACTTCGTGGCAGGTGTGGAAAGGTAGAAAATGTATTATTTATTTATTAATCATTGTAGGCAACTAAAGCTGAAAAGATTACTTGATTCATTGGCAGACAAGTAATGAACAAATTATTACTCATTAAAGTCATTTTCAAGCAAAAATGCCAAATAATCACCGCTTCCAGCTTCTCTAATGTGAAGATTTAATGAGTATCTCATTTATAAATTAGCAAAAATTAATTTTTTGGACTGTCAGTTGAGTCAAAACAAGGACTGTAAAGACGTTCCCTTGGAGTCTTTGAAGTTAGAGGGTATTTTTCTCTGTTCTCTGGTGTTTAACAGTTGGAATGATGTTATTGATTAATTTTGTCAAGTGTTATTATCATTTATATGCCACAGTGGATGAATACACTGTCATGCACACATGCGCACACACACACCTATAATGTTGAGAGTGAAGTTGCTGTTGCTGCAGACGTGACCGGCTGCGTTCTTGGCACAGCAGTAGTACAGGCCGTTATCGTCCGGACTGGCACTCTTGAAGGTGAGCGTCCTCTCCTTGTTGTTGATCTGATGGCTCTTCTCCGTCAGCTTCACCCCGTCCTTGAACCACTGGCACGTTGGCCTGAGAGAAGGATTAAAGAGGATAAGCATGAGAAAAAATTAAGGGCGAGCCGTGTGATTGATGAAGACAAAAAAAAAAAGAGGAGGTACAGAGGGGGAAAAGACGAGGAAGAGGAAAAGAAGAACATAAGGGCATGAGAAAGACCAACGCGAAGAAAGGTTTTTCAGTACAGTCCTCAACGTGATCCTTAACCCTGTGAGCTCTGAACTTGAGGTGACGGGGAGGGGACTCACCGTGGGTGTCCATCAATGTGGCAGCGCAACGTGACCGGTGCAGAGCTCTCGATCTCCCCTTCTGAGGCGGGCTCCTTCAAAGTCACGCCACCACTTTCCAACCCTGTAGAGGAGGAAAAACACAGGACACTGTAAGCAGGAGGAGGGAGATGGAGGGAGCACAGGAGGTTGGGGGGAAATGATCGAGGAGAAGGACGGGAGGAAAAATTGAGTTAAGTGGTCGTCATGTTGTCTGTCCTCACGGGACGCATGCCGATGCTAATGGGTCCAGCAGAGACGAGGGCAGGCTCGAGCGCATCGCCATGACAGCGCTATGACTCAAGAACAGAGGCAGAGGCATCGCTGTTCTGCAAGTGCTGTGCTTTTTATGGACATTTAATGGACAGCCTATTGACTTACTCTGATAAAAGGGCTACTCTGCTGTCAGAGCAGCCCATAAAACAGTGAGCACGTTTTGACTTTTGGCCAATAGCGTAGCTGTAATTCTGAAAATGCTGGAAGTCTGTCTGTATTACTGCATGATGGGAGGAGCAAATGCCACAACAAAGTGATGAGAAGCATCACTCACACAAGTAACATGAAACCTGATCAATGGTGTCAGAGTAACAGATGAGCATGAGAACAAATGAAGAAAACAGATGGTGGGAAATTGATCCACAGTCGTCCCCTGAACGCATTGCGATGCAGTGAGAAACGAGGGGAACTGAGTGGTTTTGCCATTAAGGGTTTGACCCAGTGTGCTGGGATATATATATATCGACTACTCACAGCATGTCAAGAAATGATCACAGTGGCAAATCATTTCTACATTCTGCTAAAAGAAGAGTAACAAATGATCATTTTTCAGGGCATGATTCTTTCAAATGTCAAAGGCAGACTCGTGGATATATCTCACAAGGCTTTTCAACCATCTTTCAATAAGGCCCGCGATGGCTCCTGCAAGCTAAGCCTCTCATGTTGCCAGGAATTCAATGTCCACCATAAAAAAATGCTGTATTTTAACCAATGGAGAGAAATTGCTGATGCACACTGAAGTCTACTGGACGAATAAAGAAATATCTCACAGTCACTTAGAGAGTTGTCTCATTTGGTGAAAGACATCTGAGATTTGGTTGTAATACAGGCTTCGTGTTACCTTGCCGGAATTCCCCTTCCCTTGTTGTGTGTGTTGACTATACAAATACTTTGTGTGTACACTGAGTGAGATCAGGGCTAATTGTTATTTATGTGACGATAATATGAGCTGTGGTCGGATGACATGCAGTAACCGTGCAACCAGCGTGGTTACTGGGTGCCTACATCCATTCACTGCATGTTTGTTTGGGTTGCCCTGGTTCATGTACGAGTCCATGATGTGTGTATTAGTGAAAGACATTCCATCATGGTGAACTACATTCATATGGCCTGTGGCTGAATACTGTGGCTGCATCATCTATGAAATATGCATGGCATGAGCCTCCACCTGAGAGAGCGTTAGAGAAGAGGAGGGGGACACAACGCCGCTACAAAGCCAGAGGAGGCGCTAGAGGACGACCTGCGACAACAAATTATGCATGAAACTGCCGGTGCTCTGCACCCTCCAGGGGATCATGGGAAACCAGTCTCCACAGTAACACAACCTCCATCCCTCATGCTTATATCCCCATCTGTGGCGGGCACCGCTCATTAGCTTCCACCTAAAACAGATGCCCCCACAACTGTGAGTGTGTGTGCAAATCACGCCACCGTGGAACAAATGTATGTGTTTGTGTCTGTTAGAGACAAGTGTTTGTGTATATATTTGGCGGTGAGGTGTGAAACACAGTCGGTCGATGAGGCTGTGCCCCAGAGCACAAACACATGTGCTTAAATGTACTCAAACGTCTTTGACAGTTCTGCAGAGGATGCTAATTGTGTGTCTCAGTCAAGGCCGTTCCAGTCAATAGTTCCAGTAGTTCAGTGAGGAGGAAGAGGAGAAGGGGGGAGGTGACTAAGGCCATCCCAGCAATGGGGACCTGAGGGCCAGACACTGCAGACAGACCTGTTATTACTGCTCTGGATGCATAAAGGCGGGGGTGACAAAACCAGAAGGGGAAACTGTGAGTCACTGAGAAGGAGGAGGAGGAGAGTGTAAGAAAAAGTTTGATGGAACATGTATCATCTGCAGCGTGACTGACATTTGCAAAATGAAATCAAAGAATTTGTTTTAACCTGCCTGGAGTAACAGGTGGGTGTCAACCTGTCAACCTGAGGAGACACGGCAACTATTCTGTATAACTTTTATCGGAGTCTGTGCTTTTTAACTTCCCCGTGTCTGGTATCTGTCCTGGGAAAAACCCTCTGACACCTTTTTAGATTTGGAGCAATATTTTACATTCCAGCAGCATGAATTTTAAGAGGAAAAAAAATGGGTTGGTAGTGTGAGTGGTAAGAGACAAACAAAATACCTCGGCTAGATAATGTAGGAAAAAGTAATCACAGTACAGGACACACTGCTTGACCTCTTTGAACAATGAGCACTTAAAGCACACACACACAGACACACACAGTCTAAAATTTCTCCACACTCCTGATCCATTTGCTTCTCTAGCTCGTGAAAAACACCTCTTGGTATCATTCGGTTTCTAATTTGACCTGGATTTCCTGACAGACTTAGATTCTAACCCTCTGCGCCACTCATAGCTCCATATACAGTTCAGGTTTCTCCAGCTGTCCCCTCGACAAACAGAAGGCACTCTTTCATAACCTATTAGTGGCAAATACTTCCCCGTAATCCCTCTCAGAATGCATGACTAAGTGTTGGAGCAGGCCTGCCAGCTAACGCCATAATTAGGGGCGTATAATTATTATGTTGGAGGCAGAACAGGAAGCTCTATCAACACGGGGATGATAACAGATGAATTGTGTGGATATTGTCAAGGCAGATGCTTGGGCCATTCATCCCTCACTGTGCCAAAAGGCAGCTGTACGTAATGTGTGTGTGTGTTTGTCTGGTTCACTCAATGAGCTGATTTGTTGCCATGGAGAAGGGTTTCTGCAACAGAGAGGCAGGGTGGACTGTGTTATCCAGGGTAATGCTGGGGATCTGATTTGACAGACAGCACCACATGGGCATGGAAATAACTAAAACATATGGCTTCATATTGTAGACTTTGTTAAAAAAAAAAAAAAAAAAAGCGTGCCCTTGCACAGTCCTGGGAAAAGCGTGGCAGACTCGGCTTGTTTCAGACGAGGTGTCAGATTTTATCAGCTGTGGCTGACAGAGGTCAACAGGCCAGGCTGCAAACTACAGGAACCGAGAGAGATGATGCTGCTGCTGAGACAAGGCAGTGAAAGGAGGGGGAAAAAAGACACTCTGACAGCGGAGCAAAGTTAATCTGCAGAGAAGAAGGTGACGGATGGAGTCTGGGTCATTAAGCATGGGAAACTGCATTTTGTCAGCTCACAAAAGACGAGAAAAAGGAAGTGTGAAAGGGCGTTAAGCAGTGGAGCTGTACAGGCGATCGGTAAGGATGCTCTAAAATGCATCTGCTGAGCTAATGTAGGTTAAGGACACATGCTGTGTGATTAAACCAAGATGGCATGTGCGTGTGTGTGTGCTTGTGTTTTAAACAATTAAACGGGGAGGGAAATGTGCCTGCTTCCTTGTGTTACTGCTCCATGTTCTTCTTCCTACTAGCTATGTCACTTATTTCCACAACTCTGTCACTCCGCATCTTGTCACAGAGAGTCAAGTGAAGCGTCGCCTCTAGGACCAACAAGCGTGCTGACAATAGTGATGCCTGAGCCCGACGCCTCTGCTGGACGTGGTCTCGCCATGGAGACTCAGTGACCGGGCGCGACAAAAGGATGGAGAGGGGGGCTAAAACGTCTATTAGTGAAAACAGAGGGGGGATAATTACTCTGAATAACTCTCAACTGGCAGGATTTGCCCACCCACCATTGAGCGCAAGATAAATTAACTCTCTTGCTGCAGAGGGGAGAGGAGGAGGAGGAGGAGGAGGAGGAGGGGGACAGCCTACTCTGGTACAGTACATGTACAGTACATTTGGGACAACCCCACCCCCAACTCCCCCCTACAACCTATATTTACTCCTACGCACGCAAACTAGCATACACATGAGCGAACGCAAATGCAGGATTAATGCCAGAGGGGGTCTTTACTTTAAAGCCGTGTGCGGCTTTATCGCCCGTTAAATGTATGTTGGGGAAATATGAGAACATCTGTCATAACATAGTCTGATCCGCCGAAAGTGATCACGAGATGGACAGCTAACCTGCAAACTCTGACAAAGAGACAAATCTGTTGATACACACAGACAGAGGTATACAAAAGTCATTAATGATGATTTATGACTGCACGCTGCTTGACTCGTGTGTTTGAAAAGAATGTGCTGTGCTATAAATGATCTTGTCTCTACATTATCAGAGCACACAAGTTCTGCTGTAAGTGCTTTCTTATCTGACGTCTTGCCTGAGGAACCCACTCATGTTGCTGTCTTCTTATTAAACAGATATAAAGCTATCGACCTAACAGTCTCCGGCAGAATGTTAATGTGTGGTGCATTGATAACACTACACCCATTAATATCTGCTTCTCAGCTGCTCATATCAGCTTTGTGTAGCGGGTGTCTGGAGCACTGTCATATCTAAAAAGGAAGAAATGTATACTTAGTGTCGTACCTCTGTCCTGCTGCTGGTTTTGCTAAAAGCCTCTTTAATCTGAAAGCCTACTTGATATGATGTCCCATCAGCACCCTCAGGCGCAGATGGAGAATCAATGCGTGCACACGTGTACCCTCATTAACTCCCACAAATAAGGACATAGCATGTGCATTTGATATTTTAAATCCAGCAAGCACGCTTGTTACTGCTCCTTGGATACACTGGTCAACTAACTGAGGCGTGTCAGAGAGCCAAATGAAACACTTTCTGAGTCTTTATTGAAAATTTATTTACTTAAACTTGCTTTAATTGCCTTTTTGGCCAACACTGATGTACCATCACCTTATAAAGTTGATTTGGCAAACCTGTTAGGAAACAGTTTTTTATTTACACATTAGTGTTCATTCATTCTCCACTAAATGGGACTTTTCAACTTCTAAAAGCACCAGCTAGCCAGAAACTTTGTCTAACTGCTGTTTGGTGCTTTGCAGGTAGAGTACAGAGGGTTTATCAGCTGATGCCTGGATCTCAAAATGATGCCAATGTTATTATTATTATTATTATTATTATTATTATTATTATTATTATTATTATTATTATTATTATTATTATTGACGACTGAACGACCATATCTTGATTCTTTTGCTCATCTACACTGAGCAAAAAATGTACGACCGCTCTTATATAAACAAATATCCATATTCATTTCCCTTTATTAAGTGAGTTAAGCGTAAAAAAATGTGTTTTTTTTCCAAAAAAGGTCAATATCACACCTTCCTTCCAATGAAAATATTCCTCTCTTTTCCAGTGCATGGGAATATTAATGACCTGGCAGATAATACAGTTTATTCTGGGTCACGATGGCAGCTCGTAAGAACTGGTGCTTCATGTCTAACTTGTTTTTTTTTCCTCTTTCCCATCTGTGGGAGTAAGTCAGTTGAACTTTATTGACACACTAGATCATGTTTAATTGCAACACATAAAAGCGGTTCCCTTCAGATCAGACGTGGTTTGGAAAACTGATGTGCTTCTTCGGTCTATCTGGATAAAACTTTTTAATCGTTTAGAGTCGGTGCTCAACATCACAGACCACAAATATCCACTGGCGGAGACACATCACAGAGCAGGGGTTAAACCTCTGCTCTCTCCCTCCGTCTGTCCCTCTGTGTCTCTCAGTTCTGCGACTTGGAGGTCCGGACACTGATCTGCTCTTGTAATCAGCCTTTGAACAATTAACATCACCGCAAAGAAAAACCTCCCGGCTGAACGCAGCTACAGAGGACAACATATTCCAGATGGAGCTATTTTTCACTCTGCTTTGCTTTTTGTTTCCTACTGCCATCAGTCCAAAACTCAGTGTTTGAAAGATACAAAGGCTTTTCAGTAACGACTGGTACCTGAGGGCCTTCCACAATACATGAACAAGGTTGTTATTTATCCAAAACAGGGTTGTGCAGAATTCCCATGGCTTCCTCTGAAACTTAAGAGGGTCATTGGGGTTTGGTTATGAGGCTAAACAACAAATTACGATACTAGCCCCCTTAACAGGATAAAATGTTTAGAAAGTGACGGAGTGAAAAGCCTGACATAAATAAAAAGCTGGAGGGAAGAGGGCAGTGTTAATCTGAATCTAAATAATTATATAGCTCGAAAGCAAATTACACTGCTCAGTAATTTCCAGACAAAAGCCTTTTGATAGTATATGGGAAAAGACTGTTACACAACGGAGGAACAGAAAAAAGATACAAGCAACAAGAAACACATGCTTGGTGGCACACATATCTAGTTTCCTTTGGAGAGAGGGAGAGGAAGCCACAAAGAACAAGGCAACAAGGTGGAAACATTCCTTCAGCTCATACTACCTGTCATCTTATACTCTGACTTTTGTTTTGCTTTTTTGATCCAGAAACTGGATGCACACCCTCATTGCCATTATGAAACCCTGTCAGCTAGCAACTTTCACTCGGGAGGGTTCTTCTTTTTTTTTTTTTTTTTCTAAAATGGAGGGTGAGAACGCCTTGAAATGAAAACACTCACACTTGATATTGAAGGAGGCATTGGTGGAGTGCTGCACAGCTCCCGTGGCCGTGTTCATCGCGACGCACACAAAGTTCCCCGCGTCCAGCCGCCGATCCACGGCGGTGAACTTGAGGTTGCTGCCTTCCTGGAAGCGCCTCTCGCTGTTTACCAGGGGCTGGTCGTTGTGGAGCCAGCTGTAAGTGATGTGAGCCGGGTCGCTGACCTCGCAGCGTAGCATGGCGCTGCGGCCGTGCAAGGCATCCTGGGATTTGGGCTCCTTGGTGAACTGGATGGCAGCAGCCTGGATGGACAGAACTGGAAGAGGAAAGAGAGAGAGGGAAAGTAAATGACAGAGGATTAGAATGGGGCTGCTGTTAACATTTTACTGCTTTTTCCGTTCATTAAGTGTGTGCCATGGCGACCACTTAGCCCCGCGGAGGAATGCAATGTTTAGACAATGCTGGCTAGCTGTGAATTATTTTGTCGTAAAATTATCAGACCCAACGCGGAGAAAATACCTTTTCCCGTTAGCGAGGCTGTGACGTGAATGGATGATCTCACTCACACACACACACACACACACACACGCACAGACACACACACACACACACACACACACACACACACACCATTTCTACCTAACAGTCATGTGCCGTCACTTCAGAGAGCCATATCTCTCAAACAGGACGTGATGTGCTGCTCACACATCCTCACGCACACTTAAATCTTTTATTTCCCCTCATGATGCTGTGTACAAGCTCTGTGTGAGAGACATGCTTTCTGCTCCACTTACCCACATCTCAGTGGAGAAAATGACAAGAGTGTGACTTGGACTAAAGGCTGCAAGAATGCTCCACAGCTATTTTGACATGCTACAGTTAGAAGCTCAGAGATTAGGAGAGACAAAATGAAAACAGAAGGACGGGGCCATGGTGCGATTAGAGGGGCTTTTTCCCCCTCACTTTTGTTTTCCTCCATCTTTTTTTAATTGTTTTAACAACTAGAACTTGACAGAGCAACAACACTGTCGTGGTATGTGATAACACAGTTCTAATCAGCACTCATCAGCTGACAGATTAATCTTCATATTTTAGGATTTTATACAGAAACACAAATGTTTCCTTTGCAGAAAGTTTTCACACTCCCATTTCAATGCAATATGCTCACACGTTGGGCTGATAATTCTCGTGTCTACCTCAGATTGAGGAAAAAAGGCCACACATTAAATTTTATTTCAGATCACCAATAAGTCTTTCGTGGCAAGATACACTCATGTTTGTTTCTAAAAAAAAAAAATCTTGGCAAGACAAAGAAAGGTTTAAACAAATCTAGTCATCAAGAACCATGTTCATCGTGTGTCAAGGCAGGCCCTCATGTGCCCTGCATAACACACTGTTATCATACCTGACGTCAAGGTTTGTTATGATAAGGAACGGTCCACAGCTAGAGTCAATTAAGCATACCTACACCTGCATGATGGTGTGTGTGTGTGTGTGTGTGTGTGTGTGTGAGTGAAGGTCTTCTTGCCCTCTTGTAGGACTGAAGCCAAGTAAAATGGGGATCTTTCAATAATGTTAAATCAAGGAGCCCGTTGAAGATGAGCCAAGATAATTCCTTCATCTTTGACCCTCCTCATCCCACTGAGCCTGCCCTTCTCCTGCCTGTCCATCTCTTCATCAGGCCATCTTTGTCTCAGCTGCAGGTGGCTTGAGCCGACACACACACACACACACAGGCAGGCAGAAAAAAGACGCAGTAGAGCAGAGAAGTTGCTCAAACATGACAGCTGCCTTGTACTTCACAGACAGGAGTAGAAATTATTTGCATCATTTCAAAAGAAAAAGAAAACGGAGAAGCAAAAAATGTACCGAAACATCAGCTTGAGATGAATAAAATACAGAAATACCATCTATATCACACGCAAGATAGGCAAATGGCTCAGACTGAGCATTATATCACCGCTAAGTGTTGGAGATACGCATTATGGATTCACATACGTTGCCAAAAATAAAGAAGAATGTCTGGTGTGTTCTTGCAGATGAAAGCCTACAGCTAAAGTAAAGAGATATCTGTTAACACCTCCCTCACAGATAAAACCAGAACTAATCTGGTGTTGAAGCAGAAAACCGCTTATGAACGCCTCCTTACTCATCACGCCAGAAACTGCATTAAAGCGCCATCCTGATAAGAAAATTAGCTAAAGCGTGAGCGACGACTCCTTTGTTTGAGGACACTTAAACAACAATCATCGTTGCGTGTTTTCCCACAATGGGACAAATCCGCAGACGTCTCATGGTTGAAGATTGGCACAAGAAACGCGTCCCTTCAAAGCACGAACACAAACATGCTCAGTGTGACAAGGTCACAGCATTTGTAAAATGCTGGAGTGAGCCGAGAAAAGGGTCCCTGAGAGGATTTAACCCACAACTGTGACATTAACATTAGCAATGCCTCTGTGTAGCCCAGGGGAAAAACAACCTTTATTCATTTTTCTTGCATAAACCTTTTTTATATATGTAAAGAACTGTACTTTTGGATCTCGATGTCAATGTGAGCACATGTTATAAAAGAGAACACTAGAAGTTGTGAGAAAACGACTTGCTATTCCAATGTTATGATTTTTAGTCCGTCATATTTTTGTTTTTATTTCAGCAGGTCTGGCAGACAGGTGGATCGATGGCTTCATTGGGGAATTGATTTTCTTCTTGTGGAGACACTGTATTAGAGGTCACAGCGCCGTGGCCTTTATTTCAGCTGTAAAACACCACGTGGGGAGAGATTTACAGCCTCCAGGAGAGACGGCTGCTGCCACACGATTGATTGTATCAGACAAAATATCTCACTTGGGACTCATCCCATCTTCATTTCAACTTATGCCACCAAGTGCCAACCATCTCACATCATTTCCAAAGAGATTTATGATCAAATCGTGCCTCTGATTTTCATATTCTTTCATGCTCTGCCTCAACATGGGGTGATGGTCTTGTAGAATAAAGCTGTAGCCCAATGCACACTCAAAAGTTGTGTTCATACACAATTTATAGATTATTTATCAAGCAAATGTGTTCCAGCTTGTGAGGACTTGCTGTTTTTCCATGTTTTATTATCCTTTTAATTTAAATATTGAGTTTTGGATACTTGGTTAATCAAACAAGAAACCTAAAGATGTCACACTGGGCTCTGAGAACTTTTAATAAACATATTTCACTATTTCTTGACATTTCATAGACAAAATAGGAATCTATTGATGAGAAATGATCAAGGGATTTACTGAATACTGATAACAGTTACCCCCAGTTCATAAATCATTCTTCCACCACCTGAAAATAAGCTCTGGTACAGTTGCTTCGCATGATTTATTGCACAAAGGATTGTTTCAACTTCTCCTCTGTATCAGTAAGTGGTCTCTAACATTTCTTTAAAGGGTCTGTGAATTTGTTCCATCTGCGTAAAACCGGGATAAAAGGCAGCAGATGGGTTGAAACACCAGCAGAGTCATCCCCAACATCCACCTTGAACAATATATCAAGTAATGTTTGCAGACAGCGCCTTGCCTCCATGCCAAGCTTACAGCTGGGGTGTGAGGTAGCGTGCCAACTTCGATCACACTGAGCCTCCTCTGTGTACGCTGATGTTACAAGATTTGGAGGAGGAACGGCGGAGCTGTGGCATGCAGCTGATGGTTTCATTTGAGATGCATGTTGACATACAGTGTGTGCGTGTGTGTGTGTGTGTGTGTGTGTGTGTGTGAGAGAGTGTGTTTAAATAGTGAATGACTTGAGGGAAAAGTCCCAGCAGAGACGGCACATACAGATAAGGTGTTTTCACATACCACAGGATGACAGACGAGACCAAGCGAGAGAGAGTGAGAGGGTCGAGTGAGGCACAGTCTATCACGTCTGAGGAAATCTGCCAAGTTTACTGTACTGTTCAAACAAGGAAGGCACCGTGACCTACATCTCAAACTCACTGCACCCTGCCTCTGAAACCAACCAGAGACCACTATCATATATAGAAAATTAAAGCTGCGCCCGCGATCCTCTGTATTGCTGTAACGTAGGCATGCTGCAGAAGAAACACATCTGAAGTTCTGTCTGTCTGACCGAATCAGTGCAGTTAATTTAGGTCATGCTTTTCACTGAGTCACACAAGGACCGAAGGAAAGGGAATGTCTGGCTCGGCACGCAGTGACATTTCAAAGAGATAAGCAGGGCAAATGCTATCTGAAGTCCCACTGAGGGCCCTTCAAAGAGAGAGGGGTCGAAAGGGATAGTTATAGATGAAGGGGAAACAAACAGCCAGATTGGAGGAGATGGGATGGGAATGTTCCTGTGACGAAATCTCTCCAGAGCTCAGACTGAGGTAATCAAAGGTTAAACTGGTGGATCATGTCTACAACTGAACTAACTACACAACAAAGAAATACAGTCAAGTAGAATAAATCATTAAAGGTGCCCCGTGGAGTTTTTGACCACTAGTAGACTGCAAGCTAGCAAACATGGATGTAAACAATACCGATTCAGGGAACATTCAAATAATTGGCTTTGCGAATGTTTTATGGAGGAAGGAAATGCATTCAACATGTTTGTTATACCTCAAGGATACACAGCAATGAGCTCTGGTGAGAATGCAAACAACACTTCACAGAGCATTCTAAGTTTTAAAAGTAGAGCTTTAATTACTAGTTAATAATTCATACTTTTATTACTGATTTGTTTTTTATTACTGATGTTTGTAAAGGTTAATAGTTTAGTCTATAAAATGTATTTAATACCTTTCTAGAGGGGGTGTCTGCCTACCAGCCAACAAAGACAACACATCTAAAATGATCTGACACCAAAAAGCTGCTGGAACCTGTAAATGTCACATTTTAGAAGAAGAAGGGAAGATTCTGTTGACTGATTATTCAATTAATTTAAAATGTAGTCTTTTCTTAAACCAGAATGCCTCATAAGGAAGGAATATGATGAGGAATATATATATATATATCTTAATTAATTACAGCTGTGGAAAAGTGTTCTTGCCACAAGCACTCTTCCTCCTGGGAGCCTCCTCCTCTTCACAGATTAAGGAAAAAAAAAAAAAAAGATGAGAACAAAAAAAAGATGTCTGGCTCTGATTCCAGTCAGTACACACTTGCCCGGAAAAGCTTACGACGGATACGCTAATGCACCCGGATGAGCAGTGATCGTCATTAAATATTGATAGTTGCTTGTTTTCAAAATAGTTTGGACTTTCCCTGGATTTCGATCAAGGTATCTGGAAAGAAGTTGGAAGAGACAGAAAGTAGGTTAAAGATGGAGGGGGAAACTGCTGAGAGGGGTAAAATATCTGCACACAGGGATTCTCCTCTTCAACTTGCTGCACTGCCGACCCCATTAAGCCTGGCTCGGCTGTCAGGGCTGTCAGGTGGAAGTCGCCTTTAAGTCGGCCTGACAGCAAGAACCCACAATAATGGGCTCATCAGCAACCCACGCCTCCATTCTCGGTTTTCGACTGTCTGCTGGCACGGGCAGCCAGAGGTGGATGAGTTGAATTATATGTCAAGACACACTACACTGTATCAGTACAGAGAGGAATGCAAGATGCACAATCGGAGTCAAAGAAAGAGGGTTTGTGGGAGTGTGTGTGCATTATCTGTGGACATTAACAATGAAATCAATATCCAGATAAGACACACTGTTTCATCTTCACACAGACCACATACCGGTTCTTATTGTAGAGGTAAAAGTTGCATGTTTGAATGAAAAAGACTGACAAATGATGTCCTATATTTCTAAAACATTTAAGATAAGAACTTTATTTCCTTCTGACATCAAAGATGTCTTCATCTTATCAGTGGCGATGCTGTAATCAGGATTGTGTGTCTCCAACAGGCCGTCACACACGACAATGTTATCGCTCAAAGTGCTGCGGGGTGATGGCAGCCAGCAATGACGCACAGGACTGAGGCTGCAAGAGGTTAAAGGGGAAGACCCTCACACATGCACAGACACGAACAGCAGAGCCCACGGATGCTTGGCACCAGACACACCCGTCGTGGGAGCTCGAATTGCCCGTATGTGTGTGTTTTAACAGCCTCTCTCTGGACCGTGTCGAAGCGTGACAGCTGCTCTGAAATGTTTCAGAGTGACAGGACAGCGGAGCGAGGAGGCTTGGTGTCGCAGGAGGGAGTGTTGCTGACGGAGCGTGAGACCAGTGATTGGAGCGTTCAACATGGCTGCTATTAGACATTAATCTCAATGACAACTCGGCCTCGGTGACACGCAATTCCCAAAATCTTCAAAATTAAAGCATTAAAACTCTGTTTTAAAGAGTGTTCAAGAGTTTAAAGTCTGTAAGTTATCTCCATCTCCTCCGCTCGTGTCTTAATGAAGACACAACTTCCTTCCACGATTGCTCTGTTTTCATTACTCTCCTCTCCACAGACACAAAATCTACACAACCCAATTAAGGAGCCGAGTAGCGAGACTGCAGATAACATCAGCCCTCTTTGCTCAAACTGCACACACTGACAACAAACAGCGCGACTCTGATCAGATCAATTATTAACAACTCCAGGAGTTCACATGAGATCACAAGGAAAGATGCAACATGATTTCGAAAAGCAGCGTGAAACATGTTTTTTTTTTAGTTCAATGCAATCTGGAGGTCAGACAAGAGCCTACACGATGAGCACATACTGGAAAAATGTCATCAATTTTTCAGCATGCAAACG
Source organism: Protonibea diacanthus (assembly GCA_028641955.1). NCBI lineage: Eukaryota > Metazoa > Chordata > Actinopteri > Sciaenidae > Protonibea > Protonibea diacanthus. The sequence goes on from CM053989.1 coordinate 18,146,863, forward strand.
ATGGGTAGAGAGAGAACACTGATGTAAACTCCTCTCTTTTTCAAAGCTCTTTCCTCTTATTTTAGCAGCTGCTTTGCCTCGTTCACAGGGTCAAACATGACAGGATACATAACTCTACCGCCCTCCGGTCACCTTTCGGAGGAAAAAGTTAACATTCGAAATAATCAAAGTGGATACTCCTCTTCATCCTCAGGGTCGGGTAATGAGGTCATCTTTAAAGAGCTCCATTAAACAGGTCAGGGCTGCCAGCAGTGGGGGGTGTAGATCATATTTTTATTCCCAGCAATTTTAGCAATCGCGGCAGATTCCTGCTGCTTAACTGGAATACCGAGCTAACGAGATTAGCATTCCCACTAGGGTGGATGTCAAACAGAGCGAGGGAGGGAGATACATCCTCACTGTCGGCAGAAGACAGTGAGCCGCACACCGTGGTGAAATAGACATGCATCAATGCTTCTAATTAGCTTCTACGTTGGAGGAGGCCCTGGGTATCAAACATCAACAAGTGCATCATAACGATCAAGTAACAAATGTTGGTCTGCTCAGATTCTCTCTTGTTTACTTATTTTTTGACCAGACAGATACTAACTACATTTTGTTTGGGCAAATGCCTAGCAGCATGTACCACATAGGATGATACAATCCTTGACACTCTTGATGATTGTAGATATTGTTTGGAAACCCTATTTAACCCATATTAATAGTAAGCAGTAGCACAATGAATGTCATGTCTACTGTATGGTAACTCTCACGCTTTCCCATATAGCCATTAGTGGTAACCGTATGACTGCCAAATATTTGTTATAGAACAAATCATCATATCATGATAAAATCTCTGAGGCAACAGCTTAAATGAATGTCATGTTGGCATTTGGACAGAAATGCCGACAACCATCTGTCACAATTCAAGCAAGTGCGTGTTTGAAAGCTGAAAAGAAACCTCAGATGACAGACCGTGATAACCCCGTCCTCGGTTGTGTTTGTGGACCAAGATGTCAGGGAGATAAATTGAAGTGGGAATGAAGGGCGAAATCATGGGAAGCACTGAGGCCCACTGATGGCACCGTCATTACCTGTCAACAAATTACCAGATGTGTGCGTGTGTGAATGTGTGTGTGTGTTGCCTCCCCTGGATGCCTCTCCTTGAAAACTGGTTGGCAGAAGAGCTTCCTTAAAACTGACAGCGTTTATGGTCTCATAAACACAGTGGAAAAACCCAAAAGAGCATAAGACAGGTCAGACTGTATGATTAACTGCATTCTGATTTATTAGTATCATGACAAATCGCAATTTAAATTCCATCTAAAACACGAAATATAGAGATACATGTGTGCCTGCAACAGTGTCAGAGAAAACACATGCACGCAACACACTGTTGGAGCACGTGTCATGGTCAACAATTAAGATTTTGTGGTCCTTAAAGTGTTGCAGAACATACTAAAGCAAAAGCTTTGGTCTATAATCAAAGGACTGTTAAGAGAAAAGCAGAAGTGATCTCAGATACTGATGTCAGATTGAGTTTATTTTGCTAGAAGTGCATTTTCACGTTTCACTGATTTCTTGGTCAGTATTTTTAACAATGCTGTGTGTCAGCAATGGTTTGTGTTCTCCAACTTGAATTACACAGAGAGAAATCACCAGTGCATGAAGCCGAAATGCCGCCCAAACAAAGAGGTCGGGTTGCCTTATTTAACTTGACAGCGGGGACGTTAAACAGGACGCAGTCAGAACAGGTACAATGTCTCTGTCAGACCATTGCAGCAGCAGTGACAGGCTGGTTCACCACAGTCTGATCTCATAATTGACCTCCATCAGCTTTTGTAGGGCTGCAACTAACAATTGTTTTTTTTTTTTTTTTTTATTATTGGCCAATCCAATTTATTTGATTAATAGATGAATAATTTACTGAAACACGATGCCTTGTTTTGTCCTAAACCACAAAACATTGAACCCACAGTAATATAACAGACAAAGCTAAATATAAAGGTAGAGCCAGGAGCTGGTTAGCTTAGCTTCACATTAATACTGGAAACAGGGGGAAAGAGTTAGCCTCGCTCAGTTCTGTGCTAACGAAATGTGCCTGTTAGCACCTGCAAAACTCACCAATTAACACACAGTATCTCATTTTCTTATTCTGGACAAAACCAGGTGATTTTTTTTTTTTTTTTTACAACGGGTTATGTGCCCAATCCACAAGTCTTACTGTGTACAATGCGCCGTCTGTGTTCAGGGTTTCATAAATGATATGAAAGACAAATTTTAGCCTCAGCTATAACAGAGGCACCCCCACTCTATCAAGCTGAAAGGGATCAAAGCAATACAAAAAGAATGAGTCCCTGCTGTCTCTTTCCATTACATCCAAAAAACTGACCCCAGGTAGTGTTTTATTCTCTGTGAGGCATCAGCACAGCACATCTCTGTGTTCATTCCTCTGCCTCTAATTGAAAACCATGTTCAAAGCAGAGACGGGATGCCTTTTTTTTTTTTTTTAACCACTAACACGGCTAGGTAGACCCGCTTCCTTAATTCAATCGCTGCTCTTATTGTACCAGGTAATTGCACTGCAGAGAAGTCTCACTCTGCAAAGTGACTTTGCTCGTGTGCAAAGAGAGGACTGGGCTCATTATAACAAACCTCACTGAGATCACTATCAGTTTGTGCTCTCCGTCTTACTGCTGACAGCAGGGAGCGGGCTCTGCACCAGCCAGACAAAGACCCCTCTCCCCAGCTTATTATCAGGCAACATTGGCATGGCAACAGGCATGCAACCTCTCCAGGTGGACCCGAGCGCTCTGTCGTTTTGCGTCGCTCCTCCCTCAAACGGCAGCAACATTCGTTCATGACGCCTCAGTGGAGTTTTTAGCCCCTTTGACAACTCCTAAAATTAGCTCTTTCATCAGAAACATGACAGTGATTGTACCATAGCTGTGTTTTTTGGATCCTGGAAAATCATTTTCCCCACAGAAAAATACTTGACATGGCATTTTGACAGAAGTATGTCACCTCTCCTACATCGTTCTGAAATGCCCTCTCATCCCTCCTAACGAGCCGCTGCTTGCCAGCACACCTCTTGCCTTTGAAATGAAGAAGTGCTCCATATGGCCTCCATGACAGGAAAAATAATAAAAACACTCATGTAACGGTGTAAGCAGCAGGGGGGGAAAACAGGCGTCAGCCATAAATCTCTTAATAAGCACGCGGGGAGGTGGTCAACAGCATCAAAGTGTTGGCTTAGCCCCACCCAAACGCTCCTTTGACTGTTTTAATAGGCCACCCAACCTAGGCCATTACTGGCTCATTATTAGTTGTACTATCAGGCCTGCAGCCTCCTCACTGGGACTAGTTTGGCCCCTGAGGAACACTAGTAGGGATCTCCATTATGTAGTCAGCAGGAAAAAGAGTCAGAATCATAGCTCATACTGTAAGCATAACAAATATAGGAAAATATTTGCTGGACTAAATCATTGCAAAATAAAAAAAAAGTGCTCGCATTTCTTTTCTAAACAGCTCAAAAATACAAGTAACTTTTGATAAAAATCTATTTTATAACTTATAACTTATATAATTTAATGCACATTTTGTACACCCAATTAACGCTACATCATGTCTTTGCATCAAAGGGTTGACTCTCTTCTTTTATCTCACTGCTAAGGTTATTTAAGTTTAATGCAGAGCATTACCATAGTATCACAATGTCATGCTGTACGAGACGTCATTTTTTTTGCATTCGAAACTACTACTGACGTTTTCAAAAGAAACTTTAACACTCTGTTTTGTCACGATAAATACAGGGCACAAAATGGTGTGAAATTGCTGCTAGGCCGGCCTGTGAATACAGGTACATTTATGTAACTGTTTTTTTAACCACACTAAAAAAAAGTCGTTTTGAAAGGCTTTTTTCAATGATTTTGACTTTTGGATATTTTTTGGATAGAGACTTTTGGATAGAGTATTCTCTGGAGTTACTAAAAATGTTTGGATCACACAACCTGGAAACAATCCTGTGCAGCCACCACTGGAATCTAATTGTATAAATAGCAAAATTAGTACAGCCAAATCTTTGTCTGCAACTGTGCCGTACTGGATTTAAACAGAATAAATAGAAATGTAAAAAGGCCAGCCTTCAAATGTTGACTTTGAATGCCAGCGTTATGAATGAAACGTCAAAGCTTCAAACGCGATATTCCATGTTATCGCGTGATGCACAAATGGCAGTTCACGGGGCGTGATATGCTTGCTTTACGGCAGATGGAGCTTCAGAACACGAAGAAGCCTTTCAGAGAAGATATGAGCCACGTCTCTCATCACCCCCCGCTGCTCTGTCCCTCTACACCAGCCTTCAGAACTGTCATGCTGTATCGAAAATAGAGACATCTGAGCACGGCCAGCTCTCACTGATTTTCAACACCCACTCATAAAAGGCTGACTGTTGAAACACAGGCAGCCTAATGGATCTCTGTGCAAACCCACGTATGCTGAGGTCAGAACAAGAGCCGACAAGAAAGAAAGAAAGAAAACAAAAAGCAAGAAAGAAATCAAGACAGGCACAGAGGAAAGAAAGAAGCGCGGAGAAGGGGTTATGTAATTTGTCTGGAACGCCCAAACGATGATGAACCAGTGCGGTGCCACAGATCTGATCCTGGCCATGAAAGAGGACCATGGGTATTATTACCCATGGTGCACAGCAATCTGGAGCCACAGCCGTCCCCTGCAGCTGTGCTCTTATGAGACAGAGTGAATATGGGAGCAATTATTAGATTAAGGCGGATTAGGCTTTACTCAGGTAAGGCAGGTTGGGTCGTTCCTGTCTCTTTGGTCCTGAAAAACTGGGCACTAATCCAGTAATGACACCACTTTGAGAGGGAAAACTGAAAAGTGCAGCAGAGGAGAATAAAGGCTGCCATTTCTTCTACGTATGTTTAGGGTTTTTTTCATATACATAGACAACAAAGAGTCTGCACACGGGCTGACATGAAAGCCTAATGCAAACTGTTTACCTAAGTAAGTGCTATAACTATCCTGCAAAGGGCATGAGCAAAAATTAACAGAGGATTTAGTATCAAACTAAATATAAAGGAACAGTAATGTTAAACATCTGGGGTCACACTCTACAATATTTTTCCAGCATTATGAGCCAAAGATGGAAGATTAAGTCACAGTGGAACAGAGCAGCTCAGCAGTTTGCAGCCAGGCTAAACACACATCTGATAGATGTTTCAGACTACACAGTCCGCTTTGAATTTGAAAGTGGGAGTTCGAGAACTGAAGCTGGCTGCATGGTTAAATCTTCCTCTGCAGGCCTGTAGACGCCGCCTCGATGGAGTAATATGACAGATATGAGATAAAGCAGAGGGAAGAAGTGGGATGCTGTTTCCAATCGTCTTCCCTTCTGAAATATGATCTGCAAGGACGGACAATTTCGATGGATTAAACAGAAAGAGGGGGGAACATACCTCCACTGCACAATCCGAAGCCAAACATGCAGACTTGGGGCGGAAACCTTACAGAGTGCAGCAGTGACGGGACAATATGTCTCCAGAGTGACAGGAGCTGCTTTTCGCATCAGTGGAGGTAATAAATGATAGTTCTCTTGCTGGCGCTGCCAGCAGATGGGCACCAAGTCCTTGGCTGCCAGTGCCGGTCTCTTCTCTGCAGGCGGCTCTGGCTAATGCCTGCACCTCCTCAGCTATGTCCAGACATGAGTGCCAAACAGGAATGTGGTGGCACTCTACAATCCCCCTGGCAAACTACCCGACATGAAGGGAAGTGAGCCGAGATAAGAGGGAAAGAAGAGGGGACGATTTTCAGAATTAAATGAAATAAGATGAAGAACAGGAGGGTCTGAACGCTTGTTGCAGTCATTCTGGTGAGAGTCTGTATTAAACCCAGAGACATTCAGAGTGTTGGCTTCACGAAGGCTGTAAAGAGAGTCTGCTTCAGTCATTACTCTGTCAGCTCACACTGTGGAGGACAGGAGATTGTGTGAGAGATAAACCAATCCCTTGAGTATTACAGTTTCATTCTAGGTCAATTCAATGCCACGGTCCTGCTCCAACATCCAACTGCTAATATAGTGAAGCAGGATAATTAAAAAAGAAGTTTTAAATTAGATTCCTCTGTCAGGGTGATATCAGTTTCATGATCTAATGAGACGGATTACAGAGACGACAAGATGGAATAGTTAATGATGGATGTATGGATGGATGAACATGCCCATTCTTAAGAGTCAGATTCTTTCAGTTACTTAATAGGACTCCAGAGTACAATAAGGACTCCATTAAACTCTCATTCTGTGTTGCTGTCGCTCTCACATTATAACAATCCAGCTACCACTGGCCTCTGAAAGTGTGTTTTTAAAAGCTTCCTGCATCCCTCTGGAAAAAGCAATATCTGCAATATCCTCAGCTGAGCAACTGTATTTGTTGCTTTTGTTCTTGTGAATGCACCCTGAGGCCTTGTCCTTGAATGAAGCTGACAAAAGACACAGACCTTTGACATACAAGTTCATGAAAGGAAAGAAGGAAAGAAGGCGGCGTGTCAACCTTCCTCGTTTCATTTCGAAAAATGGATTTGAGACATGGGTGGCCTCGTGGCCTCTCTATATCTACCTCACCCTCCCTCCCTCCCACACGCAAACACACACAGATGTTGACGCTGGCAGGAGGGAATCAAACAAACCTGGCAACCAGGTTGTTTCCAGGACTGGTCGACTCTGTGGTGTAGGTTTCCTAGCAGAGCTTGGCTGGCTCTGCAAAGTGAGCTCAGTGTAGTCACCACAGTTTAATTAGCCACAACCTTTCTGGACAGACGTCTACTGTAGCTGCAGTCAGTGGAGTCTCTCCGGCCGTCAGAAAGGACCCTGTGACTGTGGACCACATAGGTGTGTGTGTTTTTATGACTCTATAAACACCAGAGGAGAGTGGCAGATCTCCAACACTGCAAACACATAGTCTTAAGATGAGCAAAGATGTCTTTGTTTCATTTTCCACAGTGCTCATTGGTTTCAGATGTATGTGCTGATTTATTACCACAGTGATGTATTTTATTTAAATCAACAATAATGACAAAGGGTTGATTAAAAGGGGATAGCAGCATCAGCTACAACAAAAAACACGTCACAGCACTTTTTGTAGTGGGATTATATTCTTTCAACAAAATAATCAAAATTAACGTATGAGAAAGGCAATAATAAAACAGTAACAAACAAATATACCTCAGCCTCGCTAATGCAAAACACACAACCAGCTCCAAACAACAGCAGGGAAGAAGAAATCTAACGAAGAGCAGAGCAGACACACGAGGAATTAATTATACACTTAATGAGAATGTTTGTCATCTAAATAAAATCTGACATCAAAAGCATCCTATTACGAGAGGTAAAGAGCGTGACGTTCCAACACCGTTCCTGATGTTTTTCATACATCTCTAACCCAGATCATTATAATTAAGTTGTATTATCTTTTAATCAGGGAAGACACTCTGTGCCGTCATGTACGCAAGCCAGCATGTGGTCCATTTGCACATCATGAAGAGCAAGAAGACGGGGATTGCCCTATTTCTGTACTTTATTTAGGTTTACTATGCCTTGTTCAGATCAGGTATCCTCTCTAGACCCAGATGAGACTGCAGCTCACAGATGGCATCAGAATCTGCTTAAAGCGTGTAATAAATGACCATCTGTTTGATTTAATCTTATTTTACAAGGTGACGTACTGAAAAACACACCTGGTGTTTTACTTTGAGTACGGAGTGCAAAACTCTTTGGCATATAAACAGTATTTTTTTTTTTCATTCACAGTTAAAGGTCCAATGTAAGATCTGGTGGCTCTATTTACAGAATACACCAGAAATTAACTTTAATACACACAACTATGTTTTCACCAGTGTCTTATCACCTGAAAATAATTATCAATGTGTTTTAGTTTCCTTAGAATGAGACTTATATTTTCGGAATTTCTCAGTTAACAGTTTATGTATGCATACCTGCAAAGATATCCATTTAGGCTAGTAACATTTTCTAGTTTTAATGTCTTTCACACATAGACACTTAGGAGTGTATGCATCACTGTCTTTTTATGCACTGAGAGTTTGACAACACCATTAGGAGACATTTGTCTTTGAGGTTTAAATGCAATCAATTCTCACTTTGTATTTACATGTGCCATGTAGTGTAGTATATCAAAAAGACGTTGCATCATAAGTGCCACTTTTAAAATCTCATGGGGTGACTGTGTGCGCCGTAGGGGGTTTGTGACATTTGCAGCACCTCCGATTATTTGAATAACAGAGGAATGGGCAGGATGCGGCAGACCCCCAGTGAGGCTTAGCATTTAACTTTGAAGGCAATGTTTGCATTAGCATAGAGAGAGAGCTGCATCTACTTTAAACCACAGTGCTGAAGTGAGGAGAAGCGTGAGGAAAAAAGAAATCACTCGCAAATGGCTAATGTCTCCTTTTTTACTGCCAGACCTGTCGAATGAATATCTGATTTAGTGGTCTCTTGTATAATCTGTTTTCCATTTAGTCGTAAATCATTAACAGACTATCTAGGTGGGTGCTGGCTGTAGTGCAGGGATAAATGATCCACTAATGCAAGTACAGAGCAGAGCACATATGAATCAATTTAAGGGAAAACAATTAAGAATAATCTGTGAAACAATTCCTTCATAACAGGAGCATCTGCTAAATCCCTTTGTTGTAAATTTTAATGTTACACAATGTGCCAGACTTAAAGCCACCATTATTATGGACGATCACACGACTACTTACTGCCTGCGTTACTTGGCAACACGTGCTACTTGACGTGTTTCCACCCACTCGGGTTGAGCTGAACACGGTCAAGGTGATTATGTTGTTTCTATGAACAATTCAACAGCTCAGCGCGCTGACGCTTCACACCTGCCTGTTGAGAAAAGAGCTTTGTGTTCACGCTGGAAGCACGGAAGGAGTAAGACAACTCTGGCTGTATCAACTAAAGCCAGATTACTGCAGGCTCAGCGCCTCATATGCACTGTAGATTAGGGGTCTCTGGACAGGAAATGAAATGTTTGGTCTGTCCACGTCGTGGCTGCTTGGAGTGTTTGCCCAGGTACCATAACTGTTGATAGGCATCTAGACACTAACACGGTGTGAGCAAGGATCTGAGATACGACAGGAAGGCAGACTTCCTTAGGGATAAGTGTGACTGATAAACACCAACACAAAGGGGTTTAAGACGGTGGGTACAACTGGACCAGTGTATGACCTTTCTGATCAAACAACATAAAGGCTCCAAGCTATCAGTAAGCTTTCACCTTCGTGTATTGCAAAAAAAACTATCAACAAGCTACACTACCTAAAGTCTAACTTCAACAATAGGCAGATCTCTGTCTGCATGCTGCACTGGTAAAGGAATAATCATAATCTCCTCCGGAAAACCACCTTAATTACAATTGATCCTAATTCCATAACATTCTTTCCATTGTACCTTTCCAGGAACTTAACAATGATGGAGTGGGTCGATGTGGAAGAGGGGGGTTGCATTTGTCTTTCAACTCATCAAACCTCCAAAAAAAGAACACACTACAGCTGGGATCCATCTCTACATCTGTTCTACAAATGTCCATGTTAGATGTTTCTGAAATTGGATGAAATGGAGGCACTGAGACAGGAAAAGAGGGAGGTAAAACTTCAGATTGATATGTGGAAAGAAGCAGGGACAAAATGGAGATCGTGTGTGATGCATGCTGATATTTCTGTTTATTCGCCTTTGAGCATCCTGGGGATCAGACTGACAGCATGCTCTCATCTGGACAGTCTGTTTCTGCTCAGGGCTCTGGTATAATGAGGATGCCAGTCTATGGAGTTACAGATCACGGCTAGACCTGCGGTGATCTTGACCAGCCAACCCAAGCCCCCTCCCCCCTCTGCGCTTCAGGCTCAGTGGAGATTCATGGTTCCTTTTTAGAACAGTCACTGGTCTGAAGAAAAAATAACCTGATTCACTTGGTTTGAGATAATACTATTTGTTGAATGTCTGTAGTGTGCATGGATGCTCTGCACTGGTAATGACTGGGGAGCAGTCCAGGCATCAAGTGACCTGTCCGGACAGAAGAATGGACAAACTCACATAGCTGTGAAGTAGCCATTCAGCCAAATGGGGATGACTGCACAGACAGTTTGTGGCCACCATGAAAACAACCCGCTGAAGACAGACATGATTTTGAAGAAAACACGTTGCTTGTTTCTTTAAAATGAAATGAGAAATGGGAGAAGCTAGAATTCAATACAAGACCAATTTTTCCAGTGACATGAACATGTAATTGAAAAAAGACATGTAGGGAGCTGCATTTTATACTGAATAATCTGTGACTGGAGGGTTTATTTGATCACATTCTATCATGTGTTTGTGCACTCCGAGGGAGATCAATCAAACAGATGTTGGATTGTTTTAATAAGATATCCTGTTTTTTTTAAAAACTTTTTATAAATCGTGTTTTTTATTGTGAACTCAGGGAAACATCAATCCAAGTGGTGTTGATTTATTCACTTTATGAATGGTGGTTTTTGCAAATGAATTGTGCCAAAAAGTTGTGGTCGCCGTCTTGAACTTGAACTTGTGTTTTACTCATGATAACCGAGTTAGCACAGCAGTCCATGGTTAATAGACTTTGATGGGTTTCATTTTTTAAGTTGAAAGCAAAAATATTTTGGATAGAAAACGAAAGCCATGAAATAGTGATTTTCCAAAAGAATACATTTTCATTTTCTCCAAATGCAACGGTTATATGGAGTTCACTCTGTGATCTTGGTGGAGCACGGCAGAATGAAATGAGTTTTTCAAAAGACAGATGATCCCAGCTGTGCTTCTCAAGCTGATCACACTCTTTCATCGCAACGCTTAGCTAAACTATGTTCCTCACAGTATCATTATGATCAGGATATTGCCTTACTTAATTTAAAAACAAAGTTCATGTAACACATAAATCATCACATGTTGAGTGCTCTTAAACTTAATGTAAGCATTACAGGCTGATATCTAACAGTTCACATTCAGCCACCTTGCTAAAGTGAGAATATCCCATGTTGTGAGGGAAGTCCTGTAGTCTGATGTCTCTGTCAAGACATTTAATTCACCGCTCACTCTCTCTCCTCTCATAATGGATAGATGCTTTCTCCTCTTGAGTACAGGAAGCACTTCTCTTTATGGCACTTCCTGAATAGTAAGGAGAGAATGTTTGCCCTGGCAAGTCCACACTACACTGAAGATAATACATCCAAAATGTATCAGAGGACTGTAGATTTACATGAATGTCTTAAATCCGTCACATCACCAGTATGATTGATCATACGATGATCAACATTTGATAAACCTTCAGAAATAATATTTCAGAATAAAACAGTATCTGTCCTTTAAGCAATAACTCCATTAACTTCACCAAACTACTCTAAACGTTCAAAAAAAAAAAAGTTCAGTTTATGCGCGCACACACACACACACACACACACACACACACACACACACACAGAAGACAACATACTGGTTTCCTCTCCTCTTAAATGTAAACAGCATTGGGAACCAGTGAGGCCTGACTGGCACAATGGCCTCCCTCCAAGCATGCTGTCACTCACACTCGGGGGAGAGACACCTCACTGCAGGAGGTGGCGCGACCCCCTGAGACTTAACGAAATGACACCTTCAGACAGACTCACACACACACACACACACAGAGAAAGAGAGAATCACAGACGCACAATTATACGCTCTAAGGCCACTAATTGGCTCGCTTGGCTGTGTGTGAATACTAACTGGGTGCAGGGCAGCAGCTGTTGTTAGAGTCAGTTTTCTCAAAGGTGAAGGAGAGGAAGAAGAAGAGGAAGAGTGTGTGTGTGTGTGTGTGTGTGTGTGTTTGGAATAAAGAATTTGGTCTCACGCTGTGTCGTACCCCATGCCCGACAGCCAATTACCTGTGTGAGAACCTGGAGCCCTCCCTGTCTTTCTGTCAGAGCCTGTCTCGTCTTAAAGCACGATTGGACAATGCTGTTTCCTGTCTGACTTCTCCTGCCCGCCTGAGAGACTGCGGTATGGCTGCTGTCCCATAATGGTTGCCATCTTTACCCACCTCATACAGGCTGGTTCCCTTTCAGATACAGAGAAGACAGAGCTTGCACTACATAGGCATTTAGTGTTTCCCCACATATAGGCTATACTGGGCGACCTGCCCAGATATTAATGGACACATGAGCATGTTTTGACCTATTTTAACGGTGGTAGAGGCTCTTAAAGAGAGTCTTACGTCATGGAAGTGAAGAGGTGGTCTGTCCAAGAATAGGCGGCCACTTCATGCATAACACAAGATTGCAAACTGGAGTCTGTCTGCCAGCTAATGCTTAATTCATCTTAACCACATGAAGGCCTACGCTGAATTTATCACTTGCTACACTTGCTCTGTATAATACAATCAACTACTTTTACCCTGCATTAAGTCCTAACTTTGTAAAGCCTGGGATTTCTACATATGATCAGACTTTTGAGCTGCACTCACTGCTGGATGGAGCCAGCAGCTCAGTCTAAAGCTGATGGGTCATCATAAGATACTTAACAAAAGAAAAAAAAAAGAAGATATATTCATGGAAAAAACAATAATCCAAATGTTTGGAATTGGACCAATGTGTAACATAAAGCACTTATTAGCATAAGTGTTGATTGTTGCTATTAACTATGAACAACTTCATTGCAAACAAAGTGTCAGTCTTAAAAAACAACACTAGGAAACAGAACATAATAGAAAGTGCGTCTTCAAAAAGCCTCAAATCAAAGCAGGGACTCATTCATCCCCACTACATTTTGCATTGCTTCATTTGCACATGAAATGATGTTGCCTCTTGTGTCTATAATTGCTTTGCTTTGCATTGACAAGTGACTTGTTACTGTGCTAGCTTACCATTTGACACTGTTTGTTGCATCAACCCGTCTGATTCAGTCATTTGCAGCAGTGTACATCAGTTTGTTTCACAGTGTTGTATGTTTCTGGTTTTCATTAGGACTTTTGCCTGTGTATTTGTAGTTAATCCAACCAAAAAAATGATTTAATCTCATTGTTCTAATTAGTTCATATAGTCTATAAATAAACACAGAGGAAGAGCTTCCTCTTTCCTGTTTAAAACGCAGCTTAATTCAAGTCAGGTTTTAATTCACATTACATTTCAGATTCATTTATATATTCCAACTAAGTCAGCATTTCTCAGTGAGAGCATTACCATCCGACTGATCGATGGTTTGCTTAAAAGGTTAAGCAGCCATGCGATACTGCAGCTACAGGTCTTACTGTGAAGCAATAAGCTGGACATTTCCCATGACCTCAAACTAAATGTGTCTGGTTTGCAGAAACAGTGGCAGTGGAAATTTATTTAAGCTTACCTTTGATGGGAATGGGCATGGTCACATCCAGGCAGACATGAGGAGACAGAGAGGAGAAAAAAAAACAAGAATGTTAGCCGTGGGCTCAGCATCAGCACAGACAAAACAGAAGAGGGTTTCTTTCTGCCAGCATCATGTCTGCGTCTTTTTTTGTTTGTTTTTCTGTTTGACCCTGAGGGAACATGGTTGTTTCTATCTTTGAAAGGTGTTTCCTTAATGTTCTTCTCACAAAATGAATCACAGCAGTAATACTGAGATGCCTCCTGGCACCTAAACCCTTGTGCATGTCAATGAAGTGCAGGACAAGATAAAGCAATCCAGCTGTAAACATGAATCTCTCTATTCATCCTTCACATATTTCCCCCAAAAATATATGATGTGATGGATTCACAGATCACCATCGCTGGCGGTATAAACCTCGCTGGAAAGAGCAGAAGTAGTCTCGTGGGCCAAAACAAAGGGCTTCTGGGTAATGCTTTCATGGAAAGAGAGGTCCAGGTCAACACATCTTCCTCTCTCGCTTTCTCTCTGCCTCAAAGGAACGATCTATGAAAAAGGTGCACAACTACAATTTCTGAAAGCCCCCATGAGCAGTGCAACATAAATCCATTTCCCCCCCTTCACTGGCTCCCTATTCCCATTTATCTTCCCACTGTTTCAGGCTCATCTTGGCTCAATCTAAACGCCACAGGAGGGGAGATAGGAGAGAAGGAAAAACTACATAACAGCTACAGTACATCCAAAAGTGGGAGAGAGGTGGATGTCCACTTTGTACTGTCTTAAGCACCAGACCTTTGCCTCCATGGCACACCCTTCGCCCTCATGCTCACCCCCTGAACCTTACTGACATGGTCAGAACACATTGCTTTATTGCCTGTAAAATAGACACACTGGCCTATTTATAAGAGGATTAAGTAAAGAAAGAAAAGACAGCAGGAGGGTGTTCTGTCTCTGCCAGCACTCCCAGCCCGAGGGGGAGGACCCATTACAAGGACAATACAGCACATATATGTAGTCTGATGTGATCTGCGACTCAACGCAAGACTTGCCCAAGGTGAATGTTTCCAGGACACCATGTCGTTAGGAGGTATGTGTGTTTTCTCTGCGACTGAGGCAAACACAACTGGGTGCCATGACATCACCGGGACACTGGGACGAGCTGCTTTATATTTTATATTTTTATATTTTAATGGAACAGCCAGGATCAGTGGATTCAGTGGATTGTGGGGGTCAAAGAAAATTTGCACAGATTTTTTTGGGTCAAGTTCAAATTTCAATTCAAGTTCAGCAAAGTGTGAAAGTGTGAGGGGTTATGGCACGACCCATGAACCACAACGTCCTCGGCCTCGACTCTCACCAGAGGCTTTTGTTGCCGTCTCTCCCCATTTCCCAACTGATCTCAAATGAAAAGACACACAATGGCCTCTTGAAAAAAACTTCTGGGCTCTAATACATGATGCTGGTAAATGGAGAGGCCAAAGTGGAGGAAGCTGTCGTAGTTTATAAGCTACCAGCTATCAGTTTGTAGACAAGTATGCATTACATACAAACACTTCATATCTGCGCATATTGGATAGCATATACACCGATAGCGATATGTCTGTGACAGGCTAATATTGGCCAATAATATTGGCTTTAGAAATTATGCATTAAAAGGGTCTGAATGTTGCTTAATAGACTGTATCATCTCCCTGCTGTTACAAAAAAAAATCCACATGAAACTAACAGCTAACAAACCAGAGTTTACCATACCATGAACATAACCCACTGCCTCAATTTCATCTTTGAGCATCCTCAAAAGACAGCAAATAAATCTCAGACGGCTTTTAAAAGGTGCAAAAGAAACCCTCACTGTTAAGTATCATCTGTAACCGCCTCGCCCCCACCCCGAGTATCAGTAGCACAAAGAGCAGATCTGCCTCTCTTCACATCAGTGGTGACCACTGCCTCCAGACCTAGTGATTTAATGATCTTTGCAGGCTTCGCAGGCTGGCCGAGCTTCAGTAACAGATCCTTCCCCTGACTTTTAAATTGCCTGTTGCTACCAAAAAGATCTCTTTCCCGACAGAAAAACAGTGATGCTTTACCGGTAAATGCCAAACAATAACAGATTGTGTTACACTGTAAAAACAGGGAGTATGCATGTCTAATTTCAGCCCCCTGCCCCACCCCTCTCAGGCGTCCAGTAACAGTTTGGTCTATCTTTCCATCTGGCCTAAACCCAGAAGCCAGGCTATAGGGCTAATACAGCCTTGGACCAGTTCTCAGGTGTCAGCCTATTGAATTGAACCTGGGAGGGACGGGCCACTGTAGTAAGTAAAACCCCCCTTTCAGACTCTGAAACTCACCCAGGACCAGTGGGACGGCAGGGAGGAGGGCAGAAACGCTGGGCTAGGGACCATTCATTCCTTGTAGACTTCAACACACAGACTGTTTGTTTCCATTCTCCATTTCAGCAGGATGTATTGATCCACAGCCCTGTGCAGATCAAGGTCTTGTCTGGGGAAGGACCCAGACATGCCCCTGTAATGGGCTGATAGGCTTACACAAGAAGGGGATGTGTGAGCTGCATGTTAAAGATATGGGCAGAATTCTCCTTTGGTTATTGGGTATCCTACGGGTCATCCATCGGCAAATAAATGTATCATGTAAGTAGATTGTGCTGGTACAAATGAGAACATGAGTATCGTTTGCGATGGCTCTATATTTTTAGAGAGGTGGTGGTTTGTGTGCAACAGAACGAAGGGTGAGTAGTGGCAATCTGAGGCACCCGGAGCATCCCTCATGCATCTCCTTCTGTCCAACAGGCGTTTCCACGGCAACCGTGGCAGGACAGTGATCCTCCTGAGAGAAGGAGCCTCACCAGTGGTCAAAAGGTCAATTAAGGGTAATTTATTTTTTGCTGAGGGAGGCGATGATCCTCCTATCTTCAAGCAGCCACCCTCCCTGCATGCTTTTTGTCAGAAGGCAGGAGAGTTAATATTCATCCACCAGTGACGGATCCCTTTGGCGGCTGTATTTTTCTTTTTGCTTTAAACTGACTTGTGCAATTTTTGCTTCAATGTGTATTTTCACATCCAGGATGTTTGTTTCCCGTTTTTTCCTTCCCAAAAAGCAGTATTAAAATCAATCTGTTGTACTTAAATCAAATCAAAACAACAAAGAGGCAGTTTTCTTACACTGTTTGTCCTCAATCTCATCGTTTGGTCGAGATGATGCCCAGAGGTCATTTCATATGAGAAATATGAGGCAATATCAACTGTATGGATGTGCAGTGTTCACCCAACCAGCCCTAACTCACTCTGACGCTCCTCTCTGAGGGTTAAAAGGCTATGGTGTCAGTATTGGCCAACAATAAGATGGTTCGATGCCACGTGAATGTTAAGGATGCTTTTGACAAATGCTGCAGTGCTAAATTGACCTAAACCCCCGGGCCAAGCAGCAAATGGCAGACCAGCTCAGTGGCTGACCCGTCCCCGTGGCTTATTAAACGGCAGCACTCAACAACACATCAAGAGAAATCACAACAGGCACAAATATTTCTGTCCAACCCACAATGCAATCCACCGGTATCGGGAGATACTATACAGCTAATTCAGGCAAATGACATTTACTGAAGAGTTATTTAGATGCTATCGGTGGCTCGGGTCTTTGTGCTAAGGGGATTAGCGCCACCGTGCCCAGTGCTGAAAGGCGTCTTTGTGGCTGTAGTCTTTAGCGGGATGGGAGAGCGGCTCAGATGCCTGCGTGGAGGGTGTCAGTTATCAGGGATCCTGCCATGCCTTGCTAATCTCTGGCCCCGCAGAGTTCCTGAACCCCAGCCAGCGTGTCCTACGCCAGCCTCTAGAGTTCCCTCAAACCAGAAAGACAATGATAGGTATTCACAGGGAGAGCCACCGGACTGTCAAGTTCCTCTCCTCTCCTTGAGTGAGCAGCATAAGGACGAGGGGGGCGGGGGGGTCAGACTGCAGGATGAGGGATCTAAAGCACCACTGCTACTTCAGCCGCCACGAGCACTCAATAGAGACAAGGGCATATATACTGGCACAGCGCACCCACCCAGGCACAAACCACTGTGAGGTAATAAAAGCAGGATGAATGCCATCATTAAGGAGGTGTCTTTCATTTATTTGCCTCCAGTGATCTGCCACATGGCATTGTAAGGAAATTCTCTGTGGTGTGCTGCTTCAGTCTCTCTGCCAGAGAGTCACCAGACGGTCAACTGACGGTTTACCGTTTGTGAAAAGAAAAGGGTGTGGAAGTGAAATTATAGTTGACGTTATGACTGCGAAACTGCATTAGTGGACTGAACAAGAACAAGCTAATCTACTTTACATGAGGACTGGGAAGCTCAAGGTACATCGCAATTTGATTAGATTTGTATTCAGGCTGCTAAGATTTTATTACAGAACGCTTCTTGATGCGTCTTAATTTCTGATTTACAAAGTCTGACTTTCTTCTTTTCACAATCAAACTGCTTTAATGTCAAAAACAAACTGTTAAAACACTTGGTTATCCTTACATTGCAGCTTCTTCTACTGGGCACAGTCTTCAATAAAATGTTTATACAATATAATACAATGCTTCAAACAATCAATTATTGCCCCCACTTGAACTCTACATACACTAATTTGAGTGTTTGAACTACATCACAGATGAAAAAGACCTCCACATTTACTTCAACAGCTTAATCAGTTTTCTGTCGACACTATCTATCCAAAAAGTAATGCAAAATTCCTGCAGGGTACACGGGTTAATGAAAAACTGGGTCACAGAAATACACTGCCATATGTTCCCTAAAGATCAGCACTGTTTCACACTCCCAAACCCTTGTGTGTGTGTGTGTGTGTGTTATCTCTGTTTTAATTAAATGTAGATGAGTAGGTGGAAGGGAGAGATATGCAACACAGATGAAATATTCTTTCCAGACATTCTGGAGTTTAAAGACTTTGGATGGTTGGAAGGGGGTTAAAGGAGTTGTGTGGGTGCACAGGGAGGAGGGAAAGAGAAAGAGGGGGGGCGGTGGATTATTGCAACCAAATGAAGAGATGATTCACTGAAATGTTGAATTAATTTGTGGCTGTCAGTTTCTCTTTCACATGGTATGGTGTTCAGGGTGTGGGGTGTCTGCCCCCACCATTCCCTGGATCCCACCTCTTCCTCCACATGCCTTGGCCCAGCACAGCTTGGCTCTCCTCGGCTCTTTATGGCCTCCTTTCCACTCAACTGGGAACCAGACATGCAGAGGACTATCATAAATGCTTGGCTGCAGAACTTCACGGACCAGCGTCTCATCTCCTCTCTAGGTTTCCCATTGTCCCCTTAACCTGGTTTTTAGTGTCCAGCGTGATGCGTCTTGAACCGCCCCAGCATAGGCTCAATTCTGGTTCGACACACATCATCTACCTCGTTCAGAGATGTAAATAACTGGGCAGATTGTGGCCCAGGGTTTGCTTTAGGAAGCCA
The DNA here is from genome assembly GCA_028641955.1 of Protonibea diacanthus. NCBI lineage: Eukaryota > Metazoa > Chordata > Actinopteri > Sciaenidae > Protonibea > Protonibea diacanthus. Next base: position 18,165,728 of record CM053989.1, read on the forward strand.
AGTCCCTGAAGGCGTATATCCAATCGCACCAACAGTTCTCTGGCTTCAAAAAGAGCAATAAGAAGTCAGGCAGAAGATCAAGCAGCTCACTGCAACAACTGGGCTATAAAGTAAGTTCGGGCTCCGTGCTAACTGCTCTGAGGTAAAATACTGCACAGTCAACACATAGACACATTCAGCTATAATTTAACTGCAGCAGCGCATGGATCACAAAGCTTATTGGTCTTGACAGCACTGAAGAAATGGAAGTCTCTTTCACTGAGCAAGCGTTGGGGACGCGACACGGTCAAGCAATCAGGAACAGCGGGTCTGTGGTGTCCTAACAACAGTCCACGGCACACACACACAACACCTCCTCTTGGCTCTACAGCGGAATGTGGCCGCTAACAGCTCAGACCATCTCGGAGCTCACTGAGCACCAAAGTACAATGTCTCTTTTCAAAGGGGACGCTCAGATAAAAGAAGCCAAGTTAATTGCCTTGGCTACAATAGAAACCTCCGTGTAAGGCCGTCCCATTTCCCCTGGCAATTAGGGTTCACTTCCCCCTTCTCCAAGTACTCGTGAACAAGCCGTGGGGTTGACACTCGTGTGACTGAGCCGTGGCATGAAGACCAGATTCCACCTGTCATCTGCTAGTTGTCCACAGAGCTTGTAGCACATGATGGATTGGTTCCTGGGTGCTGTCACTACAAAGATGTAAGAGGAAGGAGGGGAAGACAATTTTTTAACAAAGACAGCCTGACAGCACTCACTGAGCTGACACTGAAACATGTCACCATGTGGGAAATGTATGCCCCCCAAAAAATCTGGTAAAATAATCAACCTGCTCAATGCAATAAAATGTGTTCCACTGTTTGGCATTATACCATGTTAAATTTCAATGAGCTTAAAATAATCCAGCTGGACAACGGCACAACATGTTCATATTATTAAAGTTCATATTAAGAAAGTTGCTAAACGATAGCATTGAATCAGTGCCAAGCCATATTAAGTCAAACAGAACTCTCAAAAGTTCAAAAGGATGCTGCAGCTCGGAGAGTTCCTAAAAATCCCCCAAAGCCAAACACTGGGGCTTATACACAGATTCTTTCCAAGGACGTAATATCTAGATTACAACTTTGAACAATCACAGTCTAAAGATTGGTGCCATTGATTTCCAAACAGCAGACATCCCATCAAACAAAGCCGTTTATACGCAGACGTTACAGTAATAATAACCAGGTGGTGTGAAGCACAAATGATACTTTGTGTAGCAGCTGGTAAACAGGAACCTTGTCAACGAGAGTCTGCAGTGTGTGACTACATAGACTTTGTGTACTGATTGCACATTTTTAGCTGTGAAATGAATTGAGAGGACAGACAGTAGTGCTGGGGCAGGGAGAAAAGAAGAGAAATTTATTGACAACCTCAGGGACGTCATTCATCTTATTTAGAATGACTTGCAATAAGTTTCCTAACAGAATGTAATGATAACAGTCCTGCTGCAAAAGACGGAGGTTGAACCCTGAAAACAACAAAAACATAGGAAAGAAAAGGGTTTTTAAAGAAGGCTTACAGATAGAAGTCTAACAACAAAAATCTGGAATGTGGATGTCTGATACCGGTTAATTTATCTCAGATTTGTGACTCACTTTCAGATGACTCACATTGGTTGTAAACCAAGGGCATCATGTGCCTTCGCCTCTTTGTCTCACTGAACAACGAACCACTATGAACAATAATTATATGGTGAGAACTCTGGTTAACCAACCACAGTGGTGAGGCAGCAGCCGTGGAGTTTTTTTTTTTTTTTTTCGATGATTAAAGCAGAATAATTAGCTCTAATTACTTCCTGTCTTACACACCATCTCCTGCAGGTCATGCACACCGAGAATGAACAATGTTTTGCTTTTCCCAGGATTTAGGCTTGGGGGGGGGGAGCGGGGCGGTTTGAGGAAGACAGCGGGGGGGGGGCTCGGTTGAATTTCTGCTTACCAGACTTTTCAAAACACAAGCATGGCTGTAGGATGTGGAAATATGAGATATCTGGAGCACAAAGTTTTAGCAGGAGGTGCAATCATGGATGTGTGAACCGTGCACATACTTGACGCAGGAATGAGGCACAGACATGAGCACACAGAGAGTTTGTTTGTCAGATTAAACTAAGAAGGAATTGAGTGACAAAACCACCTATTATGGGCTCATTTGTATGTACATCACAGCCTCTCTTTGTATTGGAGTAAGATGTGTTGAAGCGCGCTTCTCTGCTCCTCAATGAGAGACTGACAGGCCTGCTAAGCCCAGCCCCCCCTTTTAAAGCCCTTGAATGAGCTCTCGACAGCGGCTCTGCTAAAACCCTGCTCTGCATTAGTATGGGTAACAGCTCGCTCAAAGTGGGATGGGCAACACACATGGCATGGACAAAACGCCACGGAGAAAAGGGGATTGGCAAGCCCTAATGAAATGGTTCAATTAAACAGCTGCACTCCAGCAACCGCCATCATGTTTCCAACTACAGCCATAAAATCACTTGAATAAATTAAGCTAGTAGTTGTGATCACATAATCAGATCAAGTGTACTCATTACCAGTGCTGATCACTGATGATTAGGAAGGGAAGGCCGAGTGCAATGACACTTTGTGCTTAATTGGAATATTTATGCACGAGGACGTTCTGCCCAAGATGCAAGAGACTGTGTTGCTATTTGAATAATGTGGATTAATGTATGCCACACTAACGCCTGGGCTCTAAGGATGACGATGTTAATTGTTCAGTCTATTGACCACTTTGGTGCAGACTGATATAAGTTAAATAGACTGAATGAGGTATTGAGACATTTATGATGTCCAGAGGAGCGCTAACATAAGGTTGACATGTGTGGTGATGAGTGAAACGCCTCAACAACTTGTGAATGGAATGCATCAAGCACTGGTAAAGACACTCGTGTTCCTCACTGTAAGAACTTCAGGTCAAAATTTCTCTTTGTCCAAACTGGTTTACGACATGCCCATCAGCCTCAGCTGTTAGCAAATGTTAGTGTGCTAGCATGGTGAGCAAGGTCAACATTAATTCTGCTAAGCATCGCCATGTTAACATTGTCATTATGAGCACATTAGCATACTGATGATGTCAGCGTTTCACTCAGTGCATAAGGTCAGCCTCAGAGCTGCTAGTATGGCTCCTATGAACCAAGGAAACGTCTTAACATTGCTGTTTTAACCTAATCATGTTCAACTTTTTTATATAAAGACTAGAAAAAAAATAGAAATCCTCCTTTTAGTTAACAATGAACTAGCAAAGCTTCATCATCTTTGATTGATAAATACCGTAAATAAATAAAAAGTAATCAATTATTTTCCCAAACAGGAAGAAACTTTTTTGAGGAAGACGATGCATTGCATGCATGGCTCAACCTATTAGTAATGTGAAATTTCATAATGCATTCATCGTACGGTCTCCTGCTCCGTTTGTGATTAGTCCTGCAAGATCCCATCCTGTTGTTGCTCAAATGATTCCTCAGCTAAAAGCCCAGGTGAGTCAAGGTCCACTGCAGAGCTTGAGGACTCTTGCTGACTCCCTGTTGGTCTCATTGGCTGATCAAAGACTTCCACGACTGAGAGCTCAGACTGTGTATTCCTCTGACTGCATGGCTAATATTAACAAGCCCAGGAAACCACACTCCCACTGGCAGGAATGCCTGACACACATTGTCTGAATCTCCCACAGCTCTCCCAAGTCTCCCAGCTGTATCAGCCACAGGTTAAGTGCTTCATTTCGCCTGTGAACTGCAGGGGTGGTAAACATTTAAAAACATTTTAAGTGCTCTTAAGTATGACAAAATAACACAGTCATGGTTTTCGGAAATGACATTAAAATGAGACTCATTGAATCCTGTGAGTCACACCCGCCCTTGCCAAGCTGACATGCATTTGCAAAGAATGGTTTGACAACACATATTCGTCATGCATTTAGCACATTCAGGGTCACACCGAATCCAAACAAGAGCTATTCTATGCATGCATGTATGGGCAGGAATCACTGTGTGTTAAGGATCGCTAAAGGCAGAGAAGTGTGGGACACCCTGACACTGAGAGCGACGGTAATGAGCCTACACAATCCCCTCACCAGTCATCCACATCCATCACTGACACAAGGGGAGCAGATTAGATGGACTGCATCCATCACCTGACATTACACACTGCTCCTACAGGCTCTCTTCCAAGGAAATGAGATCTGGAGCACTCTATTTCTATATCTGTTTCACTCCACCATGTGTATATGCAAGTGTTTTTGCCAATTTGGAAGGGCGTGTTTTAGTACAGAGTGCACATGTGGGCACAGCAGGGATTGTAGCAGTGTGCCAGAGGGAGGCACTGAGGTGAGACCTGTGACCCGTGAAAAGTGACGCTGGGTACCCAAGCTCCTGCGGTGGGCAAATCCCTACTTCAATTTACCACCTGGCATAACCGACCTCATCTACATGCAAACACGGAGATAAACCCAAACACATTTCACACCTGAGGACACGGGGAAAAAGGGTGCAGGAAGAGATGAGCCAAAAGACAGTCGGGCTAAACTCAGATCCCAGGACATGCAAGGTCAGCGTTTCCCTGGCAGCACAATTCATTAAAAACAAGAATACAGAGACACCCACAGCACAGGGATCTCATTATAAATGTTAGCTTCAACATCTCTCGTCCGCTCGTACTAATGGACTACTATGGGCTCCAACCTTTAAAAAGGGAGGAACTGAAATATGAGGCTCTTTTCAGGAATTCCCAGTTTCTCGTAACTTTCAGTAACTGGTTGAAAGATAAAAAGGGGGAATCTTTCTTGCTCTTTAATCTGTGTCATGTCTTTTGATTTGTCGAGCTTGTTACTAAAGGGGGTTTTAACCACAGAGAATGGCTTCAGTGTTTTACAGACAACAAAGGAAACAAAATCACTCAGAAACGAACATTTATAGCACAACGGCCGTTTTATCTGAGTCAGTGACCGTTTGAACAGCTTAAAATAAATACATGTACGCAACTATGAGCAGATTTGCCACCCAGATGGTTGCTGGAAATCAATGACCCAAAACCCTGACAAAGAAACAATATGTAATATGTGGTTTTATGAAAATTAAAGTGCAAAATCAAACAGGTGGCTTCATAATATATGAAAGAAAAGTTCATTTCCTCTTGATATTCTGAACTCTTTGAGCACTGGACACTGCTACACAGCTCTACACGTTGAACTACACTGATTGGACTGACTGGCGTATCATGGACCATGGTTCTAATTAAACGGCAATCCCCTTTAACGGACAACAACAGCTCCTCAAATCTTTTTATCCGTCCATGTCGGCCTGAGGCATCCCCCTGTAACATAAAGCTTTCTCTCTTCCCTCCACCCCTCTCTTTCTGCCCTGTTGAAAGTCACAGCCCCTGAGAAGCTGGCAGTGGCTGCAGAGAGGCAGCTCACATTTCAAGACAAAGCCCGATCCTCTGTCAGAAAGGAGACACTTTCCAAACCGGGCCTGCTATTTATCACCAAGAACCTGTTTTTCTGCCTGCTCCCCTGTCTCACACCTCTGCGCTGAAAAGCTGCCCGGCGAAGCTGCCTTTCCACAAGGAGAGGCTAACAAACTAATGTCAAGTATCGAGCCCGTCGGAGCTTTACCGTTTCTGTGCGCCATCGCACAATGAGTGCATGCCACCTAAATCACCTCTGCGCCGTCCGCTTTGCCCTGACAATGATGCATTTTGTTGACAGTGGGGACAAAAAAAATCTATTACACTATGCAGAGGTATGCAAGGTGACGCTGACTTTGTTTGAGTTTCACACAAACAGAAAGAGAGGGGTCGAGGAGACATTGATAGCCACTGCGTCAGCACATTGTTAGTTTACCAAAGTTTGGATAAACTGTATTTTCTGTGGAGACTTTCGCCACAAAGAACACAAGAATTTACATCCTGAGAGTTCTCAACACTGCAACAGTCCAGCTTTTGTCTGAGTAAACAGACGACGCAGAGAGGCTGAGGCTGTTTGGAGAAAAGTGACAATTTGTCAAGATTTAAAACCTTGTTAAATATACAACATGGCCGCTGTTGGTTAAGATGGCATTTCCTGTGTGAAATTACATGGTGGGGATAATCAGATAATGACCCTGTAAGGAGCAGATTTGCCTTGTTTAAAAGGTGAGAGGTCATGTTATACACAAGTCCCAGTGTTTCAGGACCTGAGGTTAAAACACATGTCTTGACCTTTGATCATAAAGCTGCAGCCCCGTTCGACGTGTTTGACACCCAGGGTCAGGCTTATAGCTACACAGACTGTGGCTGACATCGACGGGTCAGAGTACCCGTTTTCTAACATGCAGTAACAAAGAGCCACTGATCCCAGCAACTGAACTTCACTCTTGAAAGTCTGAAGGCACACCCAGCTTCCCTGCTATGAATCCATGAAAATACCTTTCTGACAAGTCTGCCACTTAAAGTTTAAATGAAGAAAAATATCAGAGCTCTGTAACGTAATACTCTGCTGTCTGCGGTAGCAAATATATTCTTTTAGCACAACCCACCTCTTCCCTGCAGCGCATAAAGTGGAAAACTCTTGAAAAATCAAACTGCTTCACAAACCAACAACATAAAAGCTAAAGCAAACATTAAATGTTAAATGTAAAGGAGGTGGAGGGGTTTACAGGCCAAAAAAAAATGTATACGTTTTTATTTATTTTGCAGAGTAAGCTATTATTTCATAAGGATTAGCATAGTTCTGTTGGAACGCGGCCAAAAGAAACAGCACACATGAACTCCGTCTCCTCAAATACCTTCAGTCAGCCTTCATTTCAGATTCATGCAGCCACCTGCTCGTTGCTGCGTGTGCTAACCGAGTTAGGCGGAAATGGCATTACTTGCAATGTACCGTCGTTTAGAGGGCTGAGAAGTGGTGAACAGTCAAAGATGCTCTTGTTGTCTCTCAAAGGGGGATAACAATGTTAGACTGCAGAAGAGCTGACTCCGATAAGACCATGTGCTGCGGGCCTAAAATCACATGAAAATTATTAGAACAGAATTTCCCCTCAGGATTCACTCATTCATCATCTCTGCAGCACGGCCATGTAGAAATACTCTCACTGAACCGAACCAAAGACACGAACAGAGCCTCAAAGAAGAAAAAAAAGCGCACAGAGGTTTCATTTACAAACTGGAAAAGAATCAATGAAAGCCTCACATTAAATTGCTTGAAGCTTCTTTGGGCACTGGTCTTCGTCATACAGTATTATTCCATCATAAAACGCTGAAAATGGGCCATTGTTTATGGCATGAGCTGAGCAGTCTGGCAACACTACATTTAACAAGATCTAAAACAAAAAAAAGCATTTTCACCAAATAAGAAGCATATGGTTTCACATTCAATTACAGCTATTTTCTCCCCAGCTCACATTTAACAAGAACCACTTGTTCACCGCTGCAAAACTTCTAGAGGAATCATCTTGCCGCACGGCTCAGGGTGACCTCAGGAACTAGCCACCTAAAAGCAGCCCTCATTCATAAAAACAGACCTTAAAAAAGGGACATCAGACACACCGCAAGATCCTGTACAGTGTTTTCCTTGCAGGCATATATACAGAAAGAGGGATGTTGAAGAGTGAGTCACTACGAGGGCAGTCAATCATATTCAGCTCATAAAATCTGTAAAAACGACAACATGTCACCACCAAATTTAACTGTCAACAAACTATAAGGAAAAGGTGTGAACGCCGGTTTACAATTACAGGAATAATCTAATTGAGAAGGCTGTAAACCTGGGTTAATCCCAGATGTGCATCTCAATTCGTGTAATCTCAAAACTCTGAAACACACACCAACCCCTGGGCTAATACCAGGCTTCACACAGCTTTTTAAAGAGCAAAATTCAAGCACTTTCAAGGTACCTACACCAGACTTCAAGGAAGGTTTATAGAATTCCTTTATACCCAAGATAATCAATATATGTTGTCACATTTACCAGCTGTTCATAGTGTGATTATATGTTCTGATCACAATTATTCATTGCTAATTTTGACACCAGGAGACAAGCAAATATGATGAATATGATTTTTTTGGACACATGATTGTGAACATATTCCCAACTTCGAAGACAAATGAAGCATTTTCCAAACTTTAAAGCCTTTGTACGAACCCTGTAATAATGTGAAAGGTGACTTATGTAGGTTTTGGCAGGCTTAGTAAAAACTGCAGGAAGTTCGGTATCGTTTCAAGATGAGCTACAATGATATTTAGTGGTATCCTCTTTTTTTAATTACAACACAAGCAAACAACCTCATGAGGTCTCTTGTAAAAACACAAATTAGTAGTATAATTTATGATTCTTTAACCACAAAGCACTTAAGTTAAGTTTACGATGATTTCCGGGTGACTGTCAGAGGGATTAAATATGAAGCTTCTCTTCCTCGCAGTTAAAGAATCGGCAGCCAGGAAGTTTGGATGTAAAAAGCCAGTCAACAAAGATAGAAAAAAGCAAAAACCTCCACCCACCAGGCTGAGTATGCTGGGATCAGATGCAGCATCAAAGGCTGATGCATCATAGTTTAAAGTGGTGTTTAATAAATTAATCTGGGAGCAGGGTAGGACAGGCCTTGTCTCTCTCACAATCACCTGACCGGCAGAGAAAATCAGATCAGGATCACAGGATCAAGTTGGTGAACGCCAGCCCCGGAGAGGATATGTCTGGAAGGTACTGGAGCAGAGTTTGAGAGGAACAAGTTAACCTTACTGGACAGTGACGGGGTGATGTCTCTGTTAGTTTCTCCCCAAGCAGGCCACGTACACATGTATGCATTTCTTCAGGGAGGATTCGAGTTAGCTCCATCACAGTTTTAGGGTCAGTCCTGAGCCGAACAAAGCAGTGCAGTCACCCTCCGTTCGTCAGTTCACAGCTGGAATGAGTTGCTGCATCATATTTCCTGTGTAGAAAATCTGTAGAGTGTCTAGTCAAGTACCTATTGTCAAAAATGTAACCTTTAAGCCGTCTCAAATGGATCCTCAGTGTGGCCCTGGCCTTTAATCATTCATTACACCTTTAAAGCTGACAGGGTTCTGCTTGGGAGATCACACTTCCATCTGTGGTGGGTTAAAACCTGTGTCTCTTCCTCACTTTGAATCAGGTTAATGCTCGTTAGAGTCCATCTGCATTGAAACCTGAGCAGGTCTTTGCGGGCTGACCTTAGTTTCTTTCTGAACCTTTAACCTCTTGGCCCTCCCTCCCTCTCGGTCTGATGTCCTCCAGCTGTCCAAATTACTCATACTCCCGCCTGAAATTAAAGTCTTCATTAGGACATTTTTAGAAGCGCAGTAAACCACTGTCCGATTTTTATGGACTAACCCACCAACAGCACGCTGTCATAAAAGTTGCTTTGATACACATTCTGCAGCCAAACCTTTCGCTCGTCTGACTTCCAGCTGTGACATGAAAAGGGAGGGGGAGGCAGCTCACGTCCGACTATTAAACTTTTAGTTCATTTGGGGGATATATATAAAAACTTCCTTTCCTGAGCAGAAACTGAACAGAAAAGAAACACCCCTGTCGTCAAGTTCATGTCTGTGCTTTTATCTGCTTCCCAATAATTTGGAACGTCAAAAAACGAACACAGTTATGACATGAATCTTGCGCATTATGATGATGAGCATTAAGCATTTTATAGTTGTTCGGAGAGAGCCAAATGTGGTCTCACTAAGCGTAAAAAAACAAAGCCCAAGTGCACGCTTTCTTCCTTCCATAAACATTTACGTAATATATAGTCAAAGTCTCCAAAGTAAACCGACCGTTGGCATTTACCAGAAACAAGGTACAAAGTAATGACTGGAGGAAGTGCACAGACTCGAGTGAACCCCAAACCGGCAACCTCAAAGCAACACTTTTCTTTAAAGAAATAATAATAACTAACATGAGTGTGAGTTTGTGAATGTGAGTGTTTACTGACGGAAATCGGGTGCAGGGGCCAACAGCTCTGGGAGACTCTGCCCTGTTGTATGCTTAAAATACACTCAACATAATTCTGTGGACGTCTCTCACTATTTCCCTGCACCGGGGAAATCGCTCATGTTTAATGCCTTTTGAACAGCCAGAGTTTTAGAAAGAGTTACAGTGCCAGAAAAAAAAAAAAAAAAAAAAAAAAAAAAAAGATCAAACGTAGAGGGAGGGGTGGAGGAAAAGCTGCAGGACATCCAACTCTTTCTCTTGTAAGAGATGAGAAACATTTGTGTGGGTGTCTATGAATAGTAGCGCTTGTTTAATTCATGACTAGCCTCTTTTCTGTGAGGTGTCGTCAAGTTCGGCCCCAGCTGGCTGTAAATCTGAAGACTCGCTTTTCTAATAAGCGTCCCTGATGTGAGGATCACCACTGTTTTTTAAATCAGGATACAAGGGTTTTCTCACTCTTTCTGATTTAAGGGAATCTGATTAAAGCCCAGCAGCTTTTCAAACTACATTACTTAAGTCAAAAGGTGTGGCAGTTTACCCTAAAGGTGTAGTATCAATCACTGTTAATGAGCTGTGGTTGTGACATTTTCACTAGATCAATATCCAAAAAGTAACACAAGACAGGGAAACACAACAGATACAATTTGACACATTTTTTCCAGTTTGATTTAAGGAATGCAGCGAGGAATATTTGATTGTTACTCAATACACGTACAGTTTGAACATGACATTTTTTTGAAAAGCAGTCAGGGAGGTTTCTCCACTTTTTTTTTTTTTTTTAACACCACAGTGTGAGAGTGCCTGCTGAGTGTGAGTCAGGGAGTAGTTTTCTCCCTTCAAAGCACGCCACCGTCCATGTGAATGTGTGCGAGGGAGGAACTGAGCAGGAGAGTGAGGAAACGCGAGAGTGGTGCACCCGGGGCTCGTGTGTCATCTGACCTCATTTTAAGATGGACCTGTGAGGTTGTAGGGAAGGCAGTGGTGTCGCTTTCACTGCAACCTTTTCTTCGCTTCCTCCAAAATGACAGGACGGGAGGGCGCACACAAAAGCCAGAGTAAGACGTCTGCCTGGAAACCATCCACACGGAGATGAAAGAGCCCCGGTGAAGTCATGGTGCAAAAACGCAACGAGGAGAAATGTGTGTGCTCCCTGAATAATGGCCTACAGTATTTTACCAAAAGAGAGATCTTTCTGCAAAGTATGTCTGAGAGATTAATCGAATTTATTTGTGCAATTTCATCTTCTCGTCTATTACAGGCAGCATCACGGGCTTTGCATTTTCTCATGCAGCAATGATGAGGATCACGCATCACCGGTCATGCGTACAGACAAAGAAGAATGAATTAAAAAAAAAAAGAAGTAAAGTCTGTGTCCAATTTGATAGACTGCAAACACATGGGTCTGTAGTCTCATCCCAACCCACTTCAACACAAGCATAAAGCATCGGGTCCGCTTCATTGTCTGGTTTCCTCCAGAATCCATCAATAATGACATATAATAGAACAAATAAAGCATTAGCTATAAAAATACAGACACATATGTACCCACAGGTGCACAGGCCACATGTGTATAACACACTAACACATGCCCATACACAAAATAGCCTTTCCCGTGTGGCGTCAGTCTGCGTTCACATATTTTTTAAATTCCAGAGGTAGTGAAAGCTGCGTGTGTTCAGCAGCACGGGAGGCCCCCCCATCTGTACCAGAGGAAGTCAACAACCAAACAGCCGCCTGCCTTCTCCTGCCACGGCTGTTGTCCAGACCCTGAGGGAGACCGCAGCTTTTGCCCTCCATCCTGACCACACACGCACAGAGAGCCGAGTCCCCCGGCCACATGGTTCACAGTGAGGAAAGATGAGAATGTGGCCTTCTGTTTGGGTCCTAACCTGGACGAGGACACAAAGCGGTGGTGAAAGCCGTAGCGTGGAACAGGGAGGACACTGCGGAGATCCTCATCCGCTCTGACGTAACGCCAGGAGGAAACATCCACAATAAAGCATCTACTTCCTGTGTGTGTGCTCGTGGGCATAGGAGGGGGAGGCCAGGGACCATTGTCAATTGTCAGACACAACACGGGCATTTCTGTCTGTCGTCACCTCAGCAGATAAGAACAGGAAACACTGTCCTGTGCTCCCCAGTCAACAAGGCTGCTGTTAGCTGGCTGCACCTGCACAGAGCGGCCTATTGTAGTGGCGTGTGTTATTTCTGGTGTGTTTGTCTTCTGTGGGGATCGACCAGTGTGGGGTTTTGGAGGGTGAATACTGATAATGTTGACTGAGGCTGGTAATAGCTGAGATAACAACGGCTGGAATGAACTTTTCATTTCACCCACAGAGGACTGATAAAGTAATGTAATACCTTCAAGTCATTTACACTGACCACAACAATCAGTGCACATTTATCTCAGGAATTTGTCACTGTGCGTGCTTTTAGGGCCGTTTTCTCCCCCTGTGGGTCACCTCACTATAAAATGTTCCTGAAGACATAGAACTGAAGCAAGTTTGTAATCCAGCAGGGTAGACTGAAGGCAAAGACGATCCAATTGTTATCATGTCAAGAAGTTGTGATTCTGTGATTCATTTATAGAAACTTTCATCCATATGGTGTTTTCCAGCCTGTTGTGATATTCAGTATGTTTATACTGCGCCATTTTAATGTAAAAAGATCCTTAAAAATAGAAAGATCAAGTTTGCCCCTCCAGGCTTTTATTCTTGGCAGAGTGGAAAATCCTTTTGAAAACAGCTTTTAGAGCGTGCAGCACTAAAATCCTCCATGGAAACCTAAAATAAGCATTTAAAAACAGCAGACTAGTTTTGATCAAGCCTACTGTACAACACACACCATTGATTTTAATTAAACAGAGAGAGATCCAGCCGCTACCATAAAGGCTACCGCAGTGTGTGGAAGGATGGAGGGAGTAATGCGAGACAAACAGGAAGCACCTTCCTGCAGCAGATGTTACTGGACTAACCTGTGACCTCTTGATGCGCTGAAAACAAATCACCAAACAAACCGGCAGACGGATTTCTCCTGACTCGACAGCTAGCTCGAAGACATTAAATCATTTGTGTCAATACACACTTGAGTTTGTTTGAATATGAAAACAACTTCCACTCAACTGTGGGCTCATTTCAGATCCCTCACATCGGGAGAATCACTTCTCAAACACCGCAAAGAGGTGCAGTTTTACCAAAACCTCCTCATGCAGCAAACCCACTCAGTCAGTCTGCCTCTGCTGTGCCATCCCTCTGTCAAAACTGATTAAAAGAAACACTGAAGTCTGGCATTAACGCAGACTCAAAGGGGGGTTCAGACAGAGGACAGCAGAAAGGAGGACGGGGGTTTTGAAGTAGTTGGCATAGTTTGCGAAACTGGAACGAACAAAGTGAAAAGGAGCAGAGGAAGGTGAAATCGAGTGCGCGTACAGCCACAGCAGAGAGGGAGCGAGATGAAGCTGGGGAGGCTGGTGAGGTTGTTTAACATAATTAGAATCTGCAGAAAATAACGACGCCGGCCGTGTAATGAGCTTCCCTCTCTGCTGTGGTAATTACTGTCTCCTAATACAGAACAATGCCGGCCATAATGTGCTAATGCTGCTGGGTGCGCTGGCTGCAGGAGAGGAGACGTATAGTCGTCAAACACGGACGCGTAACAGACCTCGGGTCAGCGGAGCTTGCACTTGGTGATTATGTAGCCAATAAATAAATCTACTGAATGACCGGCTTCACTGTTAGAGGCTGATCTCAGGGCAAACGCAATTACAAGATGTACAACTGTGAAAAAGAGACAACAACAGAGGATCTGAAAACTGAGTGAGCAAATGAATGAATGAATGAATGACTCTCTGGGCCAATGGGGTGCTTCTCTGCTAAACAAAAACAGCTGTTGGAGATGTAGATTCAAGTTCTGGACTCATACTATTATTTCTCCTTCATTTTTGATTAAACAGACTTCAACATATCACCACATGAAGATTTCCAGCACAATGGACACAAACCATCGTAAAAGAAACACACATTCTCTTCTGACCGCAGCCTCACTAAACCAGAACACAATATTTGCACACACTTATTGTGATTTGAAATGGCATCACAAGAGTGCCCAGCTAACTAGCACATAACCAAATGTAACCTAAAATTAGACTATTAAATATGGTGCCATTTTGTACAGCCTTCTAACTGTGATGTGTTTAGACTCGATGTCAGCATGGCACAAAATGAAAGAGAGGCCACGGAAAAGATGATGACCAGGCGGTAATATGAGAATTTACAAGAGCCATTTGGCTGAACAAAAAGAGAAACAAATAACAAAAAAAAAAGGATATGGAGTGTTAGTCGGCTAACCCAAACCACAAGAAATGTTACTGAGTTTAGCCGGAGCGCTGGTTGGAGGTTGAAGATGTAAACAAACGCAGTGACCTGATCGAGAAAGAAGCTTTTCCACAAGGCTGCACGGGCAAATGTGATAATTCAGACCGCGTACAGATGGCACCGCAGCGGTGACCAGTTCGGTTAGAAACGCTGCGTTCATTGCGGAGTGCCGGTGCCAGAGGAGCGATTCGTTTTCCCGTTAGAGATCCCAGAAATCAAGCAAAGATCAAGCAATAAAACCTACAAAAAGATGTTTGTCAAAAAGATGAAATGAAAATTGTCTGACTCAGTGTTGACTGATTGTGTGGGAGCCAGTTTTACAGACTAGTAAGTGATAAATGATAATGTAGTCTGAGCAACGTTTTCATCTCGCGCAGGCACATTTGATCCTGGCTGATCAGTATTCACAGTATGCAGGAGATAGCAGCCATCCCCGTTCACGTTTTCTTTGGGCTGCTTGCTTAACACAGGAATCTCACCTAAAAATGATTCTGAAGAATGTTTTCTTCATCGCTGCATATCTTTCAGAGACAATTTCAAAAGAAATATTGGTCTTTGTGAGAGCTGGAAAGATACGGCTGTTCTCCTCCAAAGCCCCGAGAGAACACTACTAGCAGTATGGCACTTGGTTCACATCCAAATTGTACGAGGGTGGATTCAAAGGAACCAGGAAGCTCTACAACATTCACAGGCTCCCCGTGCCAAGAACAGATAAAGCCACCAGCTTAAATCATGCATTATGCCAGCTCCATCATACAGACTGAATCCTATCTCTGCAGGTTTAGTCAGGTACCAAGACCAGGAGGTTAACACTGTACCGGCTGTCATGGAGACAGATCTGGCTCTCTCTGCGGCCTCTGAGCTCGGCTGCAACCCACAGCGGAAAGGTGAGACACAGCATAATGAGGAGCACCGGCAAACATAACAGAGAACAAATAAGTGAGCACAGATACAGGGACCTACAAACTACTGAAGGTAAATATATTCTCTCCAAACAACAACCGGGCCCTCTGCAGGGTCAGTTGTAGCCAGCTGACCCCATTCATTAGAAGATCAAACACAGTTGAAGGCCCTTCCCATTAAACACCAGAGGCCTTTTCAGCCTGTTTAAATCTGCTAGTGTGGCGGGGAGGAGTCGCGGCTTGATTGAGAGCTGCCTGATGTCACTCTGCCTGTGGCCCGTTGCTATGATGAGTTCATTCAGCCTCGGGACACAAAGAGTTAATGGCTGCTGGGATTATGCAATGGCATGCCAGACGCCTTTCTCCTCTCCTGCCCTCCTTTCTTCCCCCTTTCCCCTTCAAACCGGCCAAATTAGGCATTCCTACACGTTTCGATCAGATGCATTTGAATGCAGTGGCAGCGCTGCACATGCTTTGGCACCGACGTGGGAACAAAACAGGGATTCTGTTTCCCTCTGAAGGCGAGCTTCCCCTCACCAGGGCCTCACACCTGCCCTGCAGGGGGAAAAGTCGTCATAAGGATTTACAACTGTCGGAGTGGGGGATATCTGCAGAGTGTCAAACCAGTAAAAACATCTGTATTCATCATTTTAAAAGCGAACATGAAACCATGGGTTATCACTAATAGCAAACAAGTGATCCGGCAACAGCAGATTAGACCGAGCTGAGGTTAAAGACGGTGAGCAAATGTCAGAAACTACATCTGATAAGAGAACAATAATGTCAAATTACTGAAGGATCACTGCAACTAAATTATAGCTTAAACCATAACAGGTCCACCTGGTTCCTAGTAACTAAGAGCCAAACTGGGGTTGGGAGAAAAGACAATATGTAACATGAGAAAATAGAACTATATCTCCCAGAAGAGATGTTACTATACTGTTTATAGCTGCTGGCTATCCCTTCAATATCTCTGGGTGTGTTTATGGGCTTTCGGACTAAAAAACAACACTGTTTAAAACATGCAGAGGGCTGAAGCTGTGAGGTGTGCCGTTTGAGGTTACCTGTGTATTTCCTGTCTGAGCTGAACTGAAAATGTGTCACTTCCCTATAAATGAATGTGATGATCTTGATGAATCAAGTGTGTGTTTTGTCTGTAATATCAGAAGGTAATCACAAATGCTTGTCTTAATTTCCCAAAAACCAAAGAGATGTCCCGAAGACATGACCAATCAGTCAAAAAGTCAAAGATTCACTGTGATGTATGGCACAAAATCTTGGGATTCAAAAAAAAAAAAAAAAACTAAAATGATTATTCAACTATCAAAACAGTTTCATTTTTGAGGAGGGCGGGGGTTTAGAGTAGTTGCTTTTAGATTCATTTTATGTCAACTGACTCATTAATGGACTAAAATTATTGGAGCCGTCCTCACCACTGTATGATGCTTGAATTATCTGCCGTCTTAAGAGATTTATTTAAAAAATAAATGTTTAGGTTGGAATCATTTGTGTTTTCAAGTGAATTTCAGAACCTAAGCCCTGGTAAATTACAAAGCTCCTGTAGCGTACTATCCCACTGAAGCATGGCAGCAAGTAATTGGAAACACCATAGAACAAAAAAAAAAAAAAAAAAAAAAACTTTGCTGAGTACAACACAACAAAGCCAGAAGCAGCGGTGGGTTGGGTCAGGGGGGTGGGGGGGTGGGGGGGTGCAGGCTACCCACTCCTCCAGCCTAGACAGGAGACAGAGCTGCGCAGGCAGGCACCGAGTCAATAAACAACAGAGATCCCTCCAGAAAAGACTGGCAACCACGAGGGGCAACAGACCAACTACGACAGGAAAGAAGGAAAAAGAGACAGGGATCTACAAGGCCAGACTCCAATCATAACCACAGGGTCCAACAGCAGGGCCAGCAAAACCGCAGACACATGAGCCAACGCACATGCACTCTATCACACACACATACACATACACAAGCACACGGGTCATTAGGTGCAGTAATCATTGTTTAAAGCGAGTAGCTCGGCCCTTTGTTTATTTGACTTTATTGATGACAAGGAGCCAACCGGGGCTGCGGAGGGCAGTGGTCATTATGAACTCTGGTAACTTTCCGGTCCGACCAAAGAACATCAAGGAGACGCGATCCTGCACAAATCAGCAGGTACGCCTCCTACGCTGCAAACATTTGAAGTTACGGCTTGGAAAATGTTAGCAGACACAACATCACAGAAGCTAGCGTATCCATCTTTCCTTCATAAATCTCTTCCTCGGGTTGACGCGAGTGTTGTTTTGGCAAACACGGATTCATAATTTACAAAATGATTCCAATTAATACATTTTAAATTTAATAAAATGAGGCTAAAATTAAGCACTTTTTCTCTGTCTCTCTGCCAATTTATTTGAGTGAGAAAAATAAACACAGTGAGGACAATTAGAGGAAGAAAGGACCTTTGCAAGCAAAGAAATAGTGTGGGCGAAGTCATCATGGTAATGGTTGATTAAATTTTGAGGATAGATGTGCATCTTCACTTGAGTCTCCTTTACTCCTCCCAAAAAAAAAACTCACTTCACTAGCTTTAGATGGCAGATCTATATCAATTTGGTCATGGTCTGGAGGACAGAGCACCGAGGAGACAAGGGTGCATTGATTTAGAACCAACACAGACCCCAAAATCAGAGATATTGGGTAGCCGTGATTGTGACCTCTGAGAGAGTGCAAGAAGATCCTCCCCTGGGAGAAGAGCCCTCTGAAATGGAGTGAGTGCAAACTGCACATAGCGCCTGGGTGAAAAGGAGGACTCTCAAGTTCAAAAGGCTTCACCTAAACCTGAATAAACATTGACTGATAAATGACCAGAAACAAGAGCCATGGAAGACCTTGAGAAATCCTCCCCCCAGACTCACAACTTGTGCTTCCAGTCAAACTCTGTGATGTGCACAAACACACTGGGCACCAGATCTTATTATTCAAGCCTATTCATCAGGCTTTGTTGCTGCTCACTGCTTTGTTTTGGTGTCACACAGCTAGCTTTGGCGACCCTTGCAAAATTCTGTAAAATATTCGCTTATGAACAACATTTCAGCCACCAGTGCAGTAAATATCAGTAGAGTTTAAAACTTGAGACATTTTTAACCTGGAGCCAGTTTTATTTTATTGCTTCTCTGCAGGGATACATGCCTTTTGTCTTCCAGAGTATTTCTACATACAGACAACCAAGACCAAATGCTATACCTTACAATATGAACCCTCTGTTAAGGTTAAAGCTGAAACAGTGGTCGGTGTAGATGCGTCATATCGAGAGACAGCCAATTAATGTGATAAAATTGTAGAAAAGGAGTGTGTAAGATTTGTTTTCGATGTTTGATAAATACCGGGTGTGTACAGCTTTTTTAGAGAATAATTCAAGCACTTATCAAGCACTTTCAAGGAACCTAAACAAAAGATTTCCAGACTCTAGAAGCCTTTATCCTCACATCTAAATTTCTACTACAAATGCAATTACAGATTTCCTTTAGACCCACAGCCACAGATGTATTGTCACTTTGTTTTGACACCAGGCGTGAAGCGGAGCAGAACATTTCTTTTCATTTCGGCGCCACTGTCAGTCAACGCGGCTCCACTCTGCGTCTGACGTGAGATGCCAGGAGACAAACAAATGTGACGCCCGGATCATTTCTTTTCAAATATTAAAAGATTTTTGGTTTACATGAGTGATTGAAACAACAGATTATGGTGTAAAAAGGGCTATATTCAAATTCAATCATTTTCCATAACCTTGAAAACATAATGGTTCAAATGAAACGTTTTCCAAAGCTTCAAGAATTTATAGCGTAACCTGTAATTAGGATTCTGTAAACTCTCAAAAAATGATGTTTGTACCAGCCTCAAAAAATCCAGTACTGGTCCAGCTATAATAAAGATTATATCAGATGCATGAGTGAGTGAGAGTGATGTGTGTCATAAATCAGTCATAAATAGAATAATCAAACTGATGTTTCCACCGTTGGGCTCTGTTTCATGACCACGCCGTTCATATGAAAAGAAACTAAACCTTCAGTTACCAATTTAAATCCTAAATTTAGTTTTTAATTCCATCTTGCTCTGAATCATTTATTTAGACAACTGCAACTTGTTGAACAACAACATAATATGATCACATCAAGAGAGGACGTGAAGTCAACAGAGGGTAATATTGAATTATCGCCCAGCACTGACACGAACTGCATTTCAAAACTACTGAAGCCACGTATTACTATCCTATTCTGCCTTGCTGAAACAGCATGTTGCAGGGCCGTTGTAGTGGATTGCACAGATGTTTGTGTGATATATAACCCAGCAGCACTGTAGTGACAGAACAAGCAAGAATCACTTCATGTGGTTGGACGAAAAAACAAAACAAAAGTAAGTAAGTGAAAGTTGTGCACAAAAAGACAGCAATCGGACGCTGACCCCTGTTTTGTAATCCACCCAGACATGTTGAAATAAATTCCAATACAGTACAATTTCACTTAGACTGTTGTCCACCACAGGATTGTAAACCGCTGGACGACAATTTCCCCTCCTCGCAATATATTCCTGTCTTTATATAGGCGTCATCCCTTCGTCCGCTCTGAATCTAGAGTATTCAGAGAATCAGAACCAGCTTGCAGCCAAACAGCCTGCAGGCACGGTTGGGTTAATAAGAGCCAAGCATATGGATTTTAAAATAGAGCAGCGGCAGGTGGGTACGCCGACAAAACATCCCGAACAAAGCCCACATGGGATCTGCTCCGCAAACTGCACAAATACTGCAGATTACCTTCGTGGACCCTCTAATAAGAGCAGCGGAACGGCCGCTCTGTAAAATACAGGTCGATTCATGAATACAGAGAGAGCATCCGAACAATGCTGACTTCCTTTATCCGTTATCCTTCTGGGAAAGTATAACAGATCCGATAGGTGAAAGAACAATAAATCCATTACACAAGCCCAATAATTTAATTGCGGTTTGCTACCCCTGCAGTGTAGTTATAGTGTCTTGTTTTATAGCCGGTTATGGAAGCCAGAGAGGAGATTCATAAAATGAACAAACTCTGGACTTAGTAGTGAATTCCATCAAGAAATATGATTGCACACCACTAAATCATCAGGAGGTGAATACTATTTTTTTTTTGCACAGGAATCCAAATTATTAATGCGCCAGGAGAACTGAAATGCAGATCTTCTCCAGCTGCACGATGAGGGAGAGAGATCAAAAAGGGGGGGGCGGGCGGAGGGGTGTGGAGGTCTGAGAAGAAATGAGTGAGCGAGGATGTTGCTCAAACATTTCAAATCTATCTCAGCTCCACGGCAATAAGCCCAGTCATTTGTTTTTTTTCACATAAATACTCCAACAGTGAGATTGTCTTGATGAAGCAGAGAGGGAAGGGGGGGGTGAAAAGCAGAGCACAGGATGAGGAGGATGGGTGAGAGCAATAGGTAGGTGGGCGGATGCTGCATTAACATTATGGACGTTAAGTCCATAAGTGGCTTTCATCTCCTCTGAGCGCTGCGTCAGGCGCTGGTCAGTTATACAAATAGAAAACCAGATTGAGATGCAAAAAAAAAGCAAAGAGCGGAGCTGCGAAACAGAGCGATGACTGTGCACTAAGAATAAAATAAGATCTGGGTAAATATTTGTGCAGAGTGCCCAGATCCTGCAGATCAGACAACTCTCCAGAAACATGGTGCATTTGGTGTAGACTGCTTCATGTGGGAATAAAGCCACTATAAAAACGCCTCATTCGTCACCGTTTCTGGCCTCTGCAGTGCTCTGCCACTTTCAGAAAGCCCTGTTTTAAAAATAGGACATTTCTAAAGCGGGCTACAAGGCGAGGCTGTCATGACAGTACCTGGCTTGGCTCCTTTCACGAATGTTATAAACACAAACCCACAGCAGCCTCCGTCTCCCCTGCTGCCTGCACACAGAGGACACATTCATCCCAAAGTGGGCACCATGAGGAGGACTGCTGGAGGGAGGGGAGGGGGGGGTGGGCTACACACACTTCAACTTAAAGGAATTTTTCAGCCACTCTTGACTATCAGGGCTGTGTTGAAGGCGCAGGGCAAAACACAATCTGAGCTCGTCTCCGTTTCAGTCTACATGTGGAGATCAGATAAACCCGACTCAGTTTTGACATGATGAGCGGTGAGTTAATGAGCCCGATGCTTGGCAGGATAAGAGCATTCCTTACACAAACTAGGAAAGATCTTTTCAGGGCTTTCGTCTTGAGGTTATGAACTTTAAGGCTTTGACAATGTGGGAGGCCGTTGCATCATTTTAGTTTTAGATTTCTCTAGCTCCTCTCTCTTTTGGATAATAGTCAGGCAGACGCTCGGCACTCCACTCCACTCCACTCCACCCGTGCATATGAATGGCACCCATGAAAGCATGCCAGGCTGGGGGCTCAGAGAAGCAGTTCAAACATGCAAACCGAGTTATGAATATGATAATCAGAAATGGCGTATCCAATGTGTTGTTTGTGCGAGGATGGAAGTATACTCCTGGGAATACATAATGACATGGCAAGGAAGGCTGCCTCCAGTGCTGGCTGAAAACCTACCATCATCCTCCCCTTCATTGCCCTGCTTCAGATGAGATATTTAATTACTGTGCAACTAAGGTAATATGCAAACGGACATGTTTGGATTGTGTAAAACAGAGCAATTTCTTTTAAAGAGAGCATTTTCCCCCCCACTCCAAGTCTTTCCACTTGGAAGCATTTATATCCTCATTTCCAGCCCTCTTGAAGGCAGAAGCCTGGATTTACTTACAGAATTGCAGTTGTTGTTTGTGTCAGGGGGGGAGGGGGAGACCAGGGGGAGACTCACCCCCTACCACCGCCTCTGAACTCCCAAACAAAATGTAGCTTAAAGTCTTTAAAATTTAACTAAACAGAAAACGTTCCTGTGCAGTAATGAATGAGGAAAGCAGCTGGAAGCAGGACCTCCAGCCTCAGTGCTGTGTCTGCCGTGTCCCTCAGGCAGTCAGCCCAAAATGAACTAAGTTGAACCAGCAAGAGCAAATCCTCAAAAGAAGCATGGAGGTCAATGTCGAGGTCCGCACCGACCACTCACTGAGCGTGTTGTTGTTTTATAGCATCTAAATTAACAGAAATAAATAGAAATGTGTGTGTGTGTGTGTGTGTGTGGGAGATGTACCACAGCTTTGTTACCAACCTTGGAGGCAGATAAAACCGACGGCGTACATCGTGTTCACCGGCGTGTTTCTCCTGTTAATCGCCGCGGGGGTCCTCCTGCCTTCTCCCCGCCGGGTCTCGCTCTCTCCTGGTAGATCCATGACCGTCCTGGTTCTCGGCGGCTCACCGGTGCGGTTCTCCGGCGGCGGCTGCGGCTGCGAGAGAGCCGTAGGACGAAAGAGGAGCGTCAAAAGAGGTCCGTGCGTCACTGTGTGCGTAAAGGTAAACTAACCCCGTTTACCTGCGCAAGTCCCTGGGGGAAGCCAGACGGCCTGCTCACCTGGCTGTTTTGGAAACTAGCAGGAACAAGGCAGAAACATGTGGGGACCGACGCTTCGGTTTACGAGGCCAGCCGCACAAACGACTTAACGAGTTCAGACTGAGAAGCCCCGCCGAAAGTTTGGAGCGAAGTTTAAACTTCCAGGTGCTTTACAGGACGGAGGGTTTGAGTGAATTTTAGGCCGCAGTGGTTCATTACAACCCGGTCTGTGTAGCCGCCGTCTGCCCGCGTCCAGAGCCGCCGGCCGAGTTCAGTCTCCAACGAGAGGAGTTTCGCTCCGCGGTGTTTCCAAGTTGGCTTCCTCCCACCAGCCTGTGTGATTTTTTTACACCAGCGTCAAGTGGGCGGAAACAACACATCTGAGTTCCGCTTTGGACTTTCAAAATAAATAAATAAAGGTTTTATCTTTATTGCACGCTTCCAATGTTTTGTTTATTCATTCATTTATTTATTTCACAACTTTATTTTTTTAAATTTTCACGTGGTGTGCAAAAACAGTACTAGATAAAGCAAAACATGTTAACCCTATTTGAGCATATATTCACATATTTTAACAATATGTATATCTTTACTATTATTTTTCTTTCTTCACCACACTTCATTTTGTTTATTTATATGTTGTACTTTCATGGCGTGCTTAATCAAATGTGTTTTTATTCATATGCTTCTCACTTATGTCTCGGTCTTGTAGTTAAACAGTAACAGTTGGGTTTTACAATTGTCCACGTACAAATAGGCCCTTTTATTTTGAAATCCAAACATCAAACATCCTGTATCAGTCTGTGTATCTCTGGTCGCTTGACGTGTTTTTCCTTTTTCTACCTACAGTGGAGCTTCCGGTGCCCGTACAGACCTGGGATAAGGAATACAACACTGCGACCCCCTGGATCAACCTGATCACTGTTTCATTCAATAGATCACATGCAGATCATTAAAACGAACATGCACAATAATAACAAAGTGCAGATTAATCGCAAAATGCTCAGATTTCTACCGATTTTATCTGTCAGATCACTTAAATAAATTTGAGTGATTAAATCTCGATAGATAGATAGATAGATAGATAGATAGATAGATAGATAGATAGATAGATAGATAGATAGATAGATAATATCATTCAAAGTGACATTTTTGCACAATGTTCTCATATCACAATTAAACCTGCAGCACATTTGGTACATTTATGACATGCAAATACAATATTCAAGGGGAAGGCCCCTGTTGCCGCCACTCCTAGTCCTGTGTGTGGGACTGGTGCCATGTTGCTTGTCCAGCTGGCACCTAGATGGCTGACAGAAACATGCAGTCGACCAAGCTTAAATGATTAAAGGGTCAAACCAATGTTACCTGATGATAGGAAGTGGCTGCAATGAATAAGGCAGGCCTGAAGGACACACTGAAGGTTGTAAAAAATGAATTTTATATACCTGCCAGCCACTTGCCTGGCTCTCTATGTATTCCTAACTCATGAGGGAACAGGAGTGCTTTGACAGAAAGTAAGAGTTACAACAACATCCACGTTTCTTTCATTTAAAGTTTCTGAGGGTATGGTGTCAACTCTCATGCACTAATGAACTCTGCTGCTCTCAACTTGCTGTTGCTTCCAAAGACAGCCAAGAGAAGGAGCCTGACAGCTCCCCGTAGAATATAAACCCTGCTTGGATCATTTAATTCAAAGCTCTCAGAGTTCCTAAAGGGCCGGGGCTCCACATTAAAGCTCTGACATACTGAGAGATTACCAGGGAGCAGAGAAACCCCAGGCTGACTTCTACCAGGAGGAGGGGAAAACTCTGGGAGACACATCACATCTTGGCAAGGCATCAGGGTTCACAAGGTTCCCACCCTTATTTAGACGCTAGCATTTAAGCTCTTTCTTGATGGATTTCGCTGATATAATCTGCAGGTTTAGGGACATGGCAAAACATAAAATGGGTTATGATCTTGTTAAGTGTTTTCAGACCAATCCATTCATTTAAATAGTTTAAACACAAGATGAGAGGTCTGTAGGAAATCCACAAATCAACCACATCCTATCTGATTAGTATAAATGACAAAAACACAACTATGAATAGAAAATTGTTGGTTTTTATTTCTGAATCACGATCAAACAATAGTTGAGATTTGTAGTAGTAGTGTATTCATGACATATGGGATTATTCAAGATCCAAACAGACGCACATTCAACTCTTACCAACAATGATTATGAACCTAAACAAACTCAAAACTATTCCTGCTAATTTCCTGACGACCTTCTGATCAGATTCTAGTTTATACATTTTATTACAGAGGATGAGAAAAAACACAAACATTAACGAGAAAAAAACAAAATCAAGAATAATTTCGAGACATTCCAGTTCTTTTGAGTAGCTTCACTAAACAAAGACAGAAGACACCCCTCTGAGAATTGTGCAAAATCTATAATTATCACATAAGTAGAAATCTAGACATTTATCACACATCTAATCACTGTAAACGACATTAGAAAGATGTGCTCACAGTTGGCAGCTTAAACCCAGCAGAGGTCATGCATGGCACTAGAGATCAGACCAGGAAGAATCAAGTGACCCAGTTCAGCCTCATTATTCTTTTTTATATATACAATTTAAAAAGTTGAACATTTTCATGGTTGTGTTTCTCAGCACTCTGGGGCCGTGAATGACTCAGAGATTGTTGCTGTATTTTCTCTGCAATGGAAGAGAAAGCGGTGCAGAAAGAAAGAAAAAAACAAAAACACACACTTGGCTCTCAAACATGTAGAGGTTAAGCAGCATCCTATTTCAATTTCCAAAACTTTGTATGAACAGAACTTATCCCTAACAAGTCACATGACTCACATCATGTCTGTAGGGTAAACGTTTCACCCTGTTTTCCCAAAGCTTCAACCAACACCTCGCATTGCAAGTAAATCTCAACAGGCAAATTTATCACCACTAAAATGAAAATAAAAACGATTTAACAGTGTGATCATGTCAGTTTACATAGTGTCATTTCAAACCCAATGGACCGTAATCTTATTATATTCTTTTCTTTTCTGAAGAAAACAATGAATGGCACAGAAAGACTCAAATCAAAACAACACAAGGAGGAATATACCAGAACGGGCAACAGATGAAGTCAAAGTGCAAAGTCACAGGGATTATTAATAAGGATGAGAGATGAGGCGACATCAATATTAGGAAACATACGGCAATCTGTCTCTGGAAGACTTAACAAACTGGAAAAAAAATAGTTAAGTATGTTTATGCTCTGAAGACTGAAAATGTCTTTGGGTCTGAATTTTAGAGGAAATGGGTCTTTGGGTGAGAAAGGTTGTGTGGGAGGTTGACGCTGTCTGGTAGTGTTGTTGGTGATCACTATGGCTCAGAGAACGAGCCGAAGGAAGGAGCATCTTTGGGTTGGAGAGCAGACCTGCCCACCTGCGGCTCAGTTTCCAGTGTAGAGGTCCACAGTGCTGGAGCTCAGGCCCCGGCTCTCCCTGAAATTACTGCGTCCCCGAGGCTGCAGAAGACAGGAAGGATATGAAGGTTAAGACATTTCTGATAACACAGCATACATTTATTACAGTACATCATTACACCTCCTCACCTGGAACGAATCATCACTGGTTTTGTTCAGGTAATTCAAGGAAGCAGCTCGTTTCATGCTGTTGAACGAAGAATAAGAAAACAATGTTTCTGTAGCTGGAGAGAATTTCCAAATTTGTTTCCAAAGACGTCATTTCCTCTCATTAATACTTTAACTCAATGATTTGCTGTAAATCTCAGTTAAACGTCCTCACAGAGGACTTCTTGTGTTCTTACTTGGTGCTGCGGGGTTCAGGCGGTCCATTGCCCTGCAGTTTCTTCACCAGCAGCTCGCTGCTGCGACGTAAGACGTCTCTGAGCTTCCCCAGAGAGCCGCTGCGCTGCAGGGCTCCGCTGCCATCCTGCAGACACACACAGTCATCAGCCCATCCATTCCACACTGAAGACGTGGAGAATGCAAATATTTTTTCTTCTTTTTATTAACATTTGCAACAGCAGGTTCGAGTTTCACATTAATTGTCCAGTCTAGGCCAATCTTGTCCTGAATGGCTGGTTGCAGCCAAATAGCATGATCACAAAGTCTCTGAAGAAAAGAACGTGTATACTTGATATGACCACTAAAAATTAGGTGATACTAAAATATTTAGCTAGATTTGTAAACGTGCAATGTCTTCTATCACTAGAGCTTTGAACATACTTGTCATTATCATCCTGTAACCATCAAACAAATGTACTTTTGTGTTAAGAAGTTCTGGTCACAAGGGTGAACACACATCCATCAGGCAGAGTTACTGGTGTTAAAGTGTCATGGTGGTCCAGTGGTTGCATTGTTATTTTCCCTCATCGGTAATTGGAGCTTAAAGGATCAGTGTGTAGGACTTAGTGACATCTAGCAGTTTAGTTGATGATGACTGCATCCACCCCACCTCACCTCCTATAATAAGCTTTTAGGACAAACTATGGTGACCACGAAAAGCCCTATCTGCAGCCAGTGTTTAGTTTAGTCACCAAAGCGCCGGGGGACCCTGCATGGGTTTTGGATCTGATAAATACATCTACTACTGTAGAAACATGGCGGTCAACACAGCAAACTCTGTGAATGAGGTCCTGCAGTGTCTGTAGATATTAAAGTCTCATTTTGAGGTAACAAAAACATAACTATTTTTTTTTTTTTTTTTTTTAGGTGATTATACATTAATGAACAGAGAGTTTTGCATATTACATTCCAGTTATTCCAGATTCTGTAAATAGTGCTAGCTAAATCTCACACACTGGACCTTTAAGTGATTTTAGATTCTGATACAACTGTTAATCGTTTGTTATTTTTAAAGCAAAAATGCCAAAACATGACTTCAGCACATTCACTGGGAGACTTCGCTGCTTTCATCTTTTGTGACAGAAACATGAATATCTTTGGGACTTGGGCTGGACAGAACAAGCAATGTGAATATGTGACTTAGAAAGGGCATTAGAATAGTGTGATGGATGTTTGACAGTGTATTCTGACTGTTTACAGACCGATTGATTTAGCAATTTATTGAGAAAATGAAGCACCAGATTAATCAATGATGACACTAATCAGCCAACTCAAAGCTTTTGACTCTGATACACCAATGTATCCATCCATCCATCCATCCATTCATTTTTAGATTGTCACATACCAGCAATCCTACAGTCTGTGCTTTGATTGTTAAATAAATAAAATACAATACTGGTATTTTCCTCTGGCCTTGGCTAAATTCATAACAAAATACTCAATGTTTGTGATCATCACGATGTAATACCGGTTCATCACCAGCAGAGGGAACTGTGGCTTATTAGAGACTTGTTATTTCTGTTCCACTAGGTGGCTCTGCAGGCGCAATGAAAATATAAAAGAATGTCTGTTTCCACTGATGCCACATTAACACAGACGTCTCCTTCTGATGCAGAGAAAAGACAAACGTTCACAAATGAAAAACTTTATTTGAGAATACCAACAAGTGTTGATGCAATAATCATCACAATGCAGAATGGTAAATATAATGCAGTCCTACTTACTAAGATAGTGCTTATAGACCTTACCATTTATGTTCTTCCACTTTAGGAAACTGAAGTCACACTATATATGTCAAGAATAGACAGTTCAATAAATAAGCATTCCACTAACACAACAATATTGTCATAATTATGTGATGTACATAGTCAATTCTTTTGTTCAGAGTTGCATTAGAAGTAATAGGAGTACTCATTGGAAGGAATGAAGAATCAAGGCAAGTAGCATACTGAAAAGCCGTATAGTGAATGCACTTGTCAAATCTATAAATACAGCCTACAATTACACTTCCAAGATGTTAAAGTCATTTTTACATTCAGTAAGTTAAACATCTGAAATAACATGTTGATCTTGAGGAAACACTCGCACTGTACTTTTGGTGTCTAAAAACAAGATCCACCAAAGTGACAATGTTTACTTGCAAACGACTGTGTAAGAAAAAAGGCAACACACTCCATTAAGCTTTGTGTTCCAAATACAGTATCCATAGCCAGAGTGGGCACTGTGACTGTACCACCAAAAACATACACAAATACACACGAGAACTACTGTGGAACCCAGACATCCAATGAATTATAACACTAGCTTCTATTCCTACACCGACAAATAAAGGCAATTAAGGGCATTTCCGTCCTTTATTTTGAAATCTGTAAATATTTAGCAATCTCTCGGGGTGGCCAGTGTCTGTGCTAGGTGCTCCGGTTGGTCTCTGCTGTCATATTTGCTTTACAGCGTCAGCCAATGTTGCTCATTCCCTTTGTAAATGCAAGCTGCTGTGTACACACTTCACCAGCACAGAGCCTGTGTGAATAACTCTATCAAACCAAGGACACTGAAGCCAGTGAGAGCAACTTGTACATAAATTCCCATGGCAACAAGAG
This sequence comes from Protonibea diacanthus, assembly GCA_028641955.1. Taxonomy (NCBI): domain Eukaryota; kingdom Metazoa; phylum Chordata; class Actinopteri; family Sciaenidae; genus Protonibea; species Protonibea diacanthus. The sequence goes on from CM053989.1 coordinate 18,194,891, forward strand.
CTAGCTGGGATCTGACCAATTTGCGGTCAGCTTTGGCCTATTTGATCTCGGCCCTTCTGGTCTTTCGCAACAGGCAACACTATGGCGTTTGTTGACAAGCTACTGCCTTAATATTCAGCCACAAAAGAATCAACGTTTAAAAAATGTAAACACAAATTATAAAAACAAAAAGGAAAAAAAGGAAATATATCTATAAAAAAAATAGCAATGCTCCCTTCTCGTTTCCTGCCAACTAGGCTGCAGAAGTTTAAATGAAACAACACTTCTATTAGCATGTCAAACTGCACGGTACCATTTATTTCCAAACTGGTTAGGCATTTGATCTCATCGTCGCTTTAATTAAAAACAGAAAACAATTTTTAAAAAAAGAAGAAAATACTACACTGGCTAAATGCAGGCACCCGGCTGGAAGCTAGTTTTGAGGTCACCTTTCACTTGTTGTAGAAACAGACTGCGAGTGCTCAAGGCAACAAACACACCAATGCAGAGCAACTGTGCAGATGAATGACTGTAATATACTGACTCTATTGTGATTGTTTTATCTGACTGTGGGTTGGAGTGATGTCTGGAGCAGTCAAATGGTGACACCCATCCTTCAAAGTCTTTCAGCATTCCTGTTTTGCCTTCTTCCAATAAATTACTTTCACACTCCTCTATCTAGACAAATAAATGTACTATGCATCTATGAAATATTACAAATGAGTGTTGGAGAGAGGAAAAATGTGCGAGTGACTTCCTCACAGGAAAAAGATTTCACACACAATGATTTCTTTTTTTAATGTGAAGTGAGAGAAAGAGTTGATTTCTGAAATGGTGGGTGACACAGGGTTAGTGAGAGGGAGAGAGAGAGAGAGAGAGAGAGAGAGAGAGAGAGAGAGAGAGAGAGAGAGGGAGAGAGAGAGAGAGGGAGAGAGAGAGATGAGAAGACCAAACGTCCCAGCAGTTGTCAGATGAACAAGGGACAGAGGTGACAACCAGGAGGAGGAGAGGGGGGCTTTCTGAGTCTCTGCCGGAGAGGGGGCACCGGGAATGGTAGAAGAGCTGTTGTTTTGTTGGGACAGAGTAGGCCAGAGGGAACGACAACACTCATCCTTTTGCTATTGTGTTGGGGAAGGAGAGAAGGATGGAGGAATAATCTTGATGGCTTAGGCCTGATAAAAGAGAAAGAGAGAAACAGACAAAAAAAAACGGCACACATTGTAAGATCAAGAGCTCTGGGTTGGGCGTCCTATACTACACCCCTACATACTGGTAAACCTGAGCTTCATCCCTTTTTCCTGCGCTCATCTGAGCTAGTCTGTCAATCCTGCACCATGTTTACAGTGTGCAGCTTAGAAGTCTGGTTATTGTTTCAGTAAACCTGAGCTGAGGGGTCCTACACAAACACAAATCATCAGAGAACAGCAGCGCAGGGGCTGCACTACAACAAGCAGGTCGATGATGCAGTAGAGGTTGGTGGTTGCAGTCACCGTGACTCAGCTGCTTTTTTTCTTCTCTCTCTTTCCTCTCTGGGTACCAGGAAGCCTGGTCTTGGCACGCTGCACACGGCCAGTGACTGTGCACTGCAGACGTGGAACATCTGCAAGCATCAGCACTGAAATGGGTGAACTAATATAGCCATTACACTGATGACAGGAGGGACTGCCATAGTGATTAATATCTCAGTCTGCAGCATTTTGAATGGGCCAGAAACCCTGCATGAACCTGAGCATAACCTTCTCTCAAGCAAAATATGGATCTGTATATGTAATCCTAATCCTCTGCTACTGCCCTGTGCTCTGTTACCTTAAAGGATGACTAATCATCTAGCCTATTTATCATCACTATTATTACATACCAACCCACCCGAGCATATTGTGTGGAATGAGAGTTGAAGAAGGAGAGTACAATCCACTGAGTGAGAAAAGGAAATCTGATTGACAGGCTGATTGGTTGTCATGGCAAATGTAATCAACGAGGAAGCAGGTTAGTTGACACATGGAGGAGGAGAAAGAAAAGGATGAAATCTAGGAAACGTGCAAAGCTAACAGGCAGCACAGTGAAGCGAGAGCACGAAGCACGTTGCAGACACACACGGACTTGTGAGTCAAATCATGCATTTTAAAGAGGTGACGGCTGTCATCTCTTTAGAGTTACTTCCTTGTATCCCTCCACTTGTTTTGTCAATGAGCTCCTGAAAAGTGGCACTTAGATTAGTACCATGTAAATGATGTAATAATGGAACAAGTGAACTGTGAAGATCTGCGGTATGAGTATGTAAACCACTGCTAGAGCCTCAGTGACCTATCAGGACGTGTCTAGGCAAAACTATGCAGTAGATGAGTGATCGCTCATCATCGCTCAGTGAATATCTACACACAAGCAGACAGTTCTTTTTTTAAAAACACGACATAGCCAAGCTGTAGTTACATATATTATGTTTTGGAAATGAATGGATTGATGGAAACTTTTAGTCAAAAGCTCAAAAGTTTGGTGACATGTCATAAGTGCATTTCCTGTTCTTGTGGATTTCATTTCTACAGTAGTGCAATGGTCATGATAATGAAATCCTAGCACACACACACACAAACACACACACCGAACCGACAGTCCTCTGCATGCCACCACATGTTTTAAAGACAAACAGGTGCACACTCGGATGAATGCGCATGCCGTTGCATTTGTTGGAGGGGATATTCAAGCGGTTTGGAGTGAGCCGTGTTATGCGTGTGAACGTGTGTGTGAAGAAGCATTCATGTTAACCGGCCAGCAAACAGAAAAAAAAAAAACCAGACCTATCTAAATGATGTTACTCGGAGAGAACGGCAGACTTTAGGTTAAAAGACATTTTGTTGACCATGTGACAACAGTGAACACACATGGGTCCATTAGTGTGCGTGTTAATGGGTAGCCCCGGCAGGCTGGCATTGCTACATGCATGTTTGGACTGGGTTGGTGTGGTGAAGGGTGTGGCTGCACTGATGGGAGGGAGGGTGGGGGTGGTGGTGGGATGGGAGGCACAGGCTCAGACGAGGCATCGCTGCTGGTATGTTCCAGCACCAGAGGGCTTCTTTGAGCTGGGCTGCAGCTGTAGCGGCGCCTATTTAAGTGCATACACCGCTACACTGAATATCACATTTTCAGCACTGACCTCTTTAATAAGAAGGAGCGGGGTGAGAAGTCCAATGGGAAACACTACGCAGAAAATAAAAGCGCCACGGTGAAATGACACTAACGATTGTTGCTACGCAGGGTGGACGTCATAATGAGGCAATAAAACTGGCAGGATGATACATTACATATCAGCTGCCCAGTTTACTGTGGACGGATGAGCACCAAGGATATCGAGAAGCCAGTCAATTGTGTTTAATGTTGGAAACACATAGACATACAAATAGGGATTTAGACAGGTCCCATCTCTGCAAGTCTCACAAAAGCAAATAAATATTTAATACACTACCAGGGTGCCACAGAATGAGCCTGTGCCTTTTAGTTTTTTGTTCCCGCTCCACTTGTGCAGAAGCAATGCCGGCAAAACAACAACCACTTATTAAAACGAGACACCGGGACTTCATTGTCAAACAATGAACAACAAAAAAAAAACGTGAACATCTAGGTCAAAAAACAAACTCAGACGTTGTCAAAAAAAACACAACAGTCAGCATGCCAGGACACTCAATCAGCTTTACATTTTGCACAAAAAAAGGGATTTCCAGGTTAATCTCACGAGAGGAACAAGGAGCGTGTACGTGAAGTTGATGGACCGGTACAGATGCAGTTCACTGAGTGCAGCCAAATCTAGAGCTGGGAGTGAGCAGCTGTTCCACTGTGTGCCTCAAGCTGTGAATAACAAGTTGTGCAACTTTGTTTCCGCAATCATTCATCATCAGTTTATGATGATGATGTGCAACATTGGAATCATAAAACTGGGCATGCAGGAAGGACTAATTTGTGCTTTTGTGCAGTTTGACCACAGTGGAGAGAGGGTCTTCCTGAACTTCCTGTGAGGTGGATCATCTAGTCCGCCTTCCTGACCGGCTCGGATCATTTATTTACAGAAGCCAGAGGAGTCGGCTTCCCGTTAACTAAAGAGCTTAAGAGTCTTCTAGTCTCACCTTTCTAGTTACACACACTCACTCACAGTTACTGTCTGATTTTGAACTCTACTGTTGAATTGTAGGTAGTTCTGTACCAGCCCACGCTGTGTGTGACATTACTGACATCACCTTGTTCTTCCAGTGAGGTCACTGGTTGTGTTGACTCAACTGTAGTGGATTTGTACTCACCCCATTCCACTCCACGCCCATACTCACTTCCTCTCCGGTCTCAGAGCCGCTCTCATACTTAACGCTGGACAGGCTGTCCCTGCTCCTCCGCCTGTCGCCCTCTGTATCCTTCAGGATCTCCACCACACGTGTCTGGTGGATTGGGTCGATGCCCTGATGGGAATAACACACAAGTGCGACACACAAACAAACAAACAAAAAAAAGAAACAATAATCAGAAGTGGCTCGGAGGTAGACGTCAGCTTGTTGATATGGGTGAGGGTGCAAAGTTACATGGAAGTATTAAAAGGGGTTTATGCTTTCTTTTCTCTTTCAATGCATTCAAGGCACTAAATCATTGTAAATGACTGTGAGATGGGAGTGATATCAGGGTAGACAGGTGGAGGACTCTATGGGGGCTATCAGTTAATGACAAACCACTTACTGTGTTGCTCTGGATCCATAGCAATATAGAGAAAGGGAAAGAAATATCATGAGATTAGCTATCCTAACATGGGGAACACATTTAAAAATTTTAAAAATAGGAACTGATAAGTGATCTGCATGCAGAAATTGATCATTTCCGCTCAGGAAATGCTGCTGACCTGCTTGCGAGACCTCACGGCGCACTCTTCCAGAGTCTCAGCAGCCTCTAGCTTGCCCTGTCGGCGGTACAGGGCACCCAGGTTTCTCAGGGTGGTGTTCACTGTAGGGCTGGACAGAGAAACAGGCACACGATATGTATCCAAAAAGTGATTTGAGGAACAATTTGGTCAGAGGAAACTGTTGTGTGTACAATAGTGCAAGAAAATACTAAAAACCATGGAGGATTAAGAAAACTATAAACTCTGATTGATTTAGTCACATTAGAATATAAAAAATAAAACATTTTCCTGCAATATAATCAACTTCAAGCCTTTATAAAACAATAAATGTTAAGTGGTGAATTCTCTTTATTTACAGCCACGCTGTAAAAACATGTAAAAACAAGCCTCACCTGTTGACTTTGCAGGCCTTGTACCAGCCTCCGTACTCTCCGTATGGAGTGTTGTCTCTGTGCTTGCCCTGGAAGTAAATGAGAGAAAAGAGGAAGAAAAGAGTGAAGGGGAGTGGTGCTTTGAACTGGATCGGCAGCATTTTTCTTTGTGTTTACATATAATCATCATATACCCACAAGGGTTTATATATTGTGTTTTTAAGACAGCGCCCTGCAAAGGGATTATACTTCTGCACTCCAGGAAGTGAAATAGGCGGCGCTGTATTTAAACACCCTTTGAACTCAACATGTTTCATTCATTTAACTGGAAGTGTTTTAAATATTTGCCCTGCTTCTGTTCAAAAATGACACGAGGTTGATCACACAAATCCCCTCACCTTGCTCATCTCCTCCCTTTCCTCTGCATGCATCCAGATGGGCTTGTTTTCAGCTGCAGACAGATAAGACATGAGAGGTGGTCTACATACAGTTACAACAGGACTAGGAAATAGACCTCAGGATGTCTCACTGAATCAGTGATGAACTATTTATGATGCAGGCTGAGCTTGCTGTATTACCGCACTGATAAGGATAATGACATCAGCCACCAAGTGGCACAGACTATCTATAAAAAAAAAAAAAAAAAAAAAAAAAAAAAAAAAAAAATATATATATATATATATATATATATATATATATATATATATATATACACACACCCCCATGTGGAGAAAATCCTTTTTTATGTTTGACTAAAGAAATACACTTCTAGATGTGTGCCTGTTTTGATCTGGGGTGTAAATATTAAAACACTGCTGTTAAAAACACACAGACTGATTCAGATAGAATGTTTCTGAGCTTATTTAGTGACACTAAGTTTAGTAACACACAGTAGCACAACTTTGTTTTAAATTTAATATTTTCATTAACATTTAGGCAGATAACAAAAAATAAGGGTATAGATCTCACTATAGTAAACACTATAAATGTACCATTACATTTTTTGGTTATACAACAACCTGAGCAGGGCAAAGAAGGCCACAGAGATGATGTGATAGAAAGAATAAAGAGACAGTATGAATATCTTATAAATATCAGCACACAAGTCATTTTCATGCATACACTTAAAATTTCACAGAGAACCATTATTAAGTATTCAAGCTATAGATTCATTAAATATGCATATTTGAAACCCGAACCAACAAAATCTGTAACTCTTTGAAATAAAGATATATAAAACTATAAAAGCTGCTTAAAATATGAACCATTGTCTGTTTCTTTTAAACAGGTACACAAACTGTTGGTGCTTAATGCTGCCAATGCTCCTTCTTCTTAACCTTCAACTCACCAAGAGACTAAAAAGAAATCTGAGCTCCATTGTCACGTTAAGTGAACATGAAAAATGAATCTCTCAGAAAAATGTGAGATGCTTTGGCTCAGAAAGCGCCAGAGCTGCGCATTGTGCCGAGTCCCTTTCATTCCTTTTTCAAAGCAGTCGATCTAATCCCCAGAGGAAAGCTGACAAAAAGCAGCTTAAACTCAAAGAGAAGAAAATTTGCGAGAGTTCATCTTTCAGACAAGTAAACTCTTTATTTAGATTCTTTGAGTCCTCTGAATGGTGAAGGTTGGCACCCTGCTTAGAACACCGTCCACTTTTTAACCATCTGTCCGTCATTGACCCTGCTCGCTGGTGTGAGACGGAAGAGAAGACAATGGTGGAGGACAGTTCAACACAACAAAAACAAATCTAATCTATATATCTGAGGAGTTTAGTCTAACCCACCACCATTTTTCTCAGGATAACTTTGTAGATTTTATTGTGTTTCTCAGTTGACCTCCACCACAGCAATATAAAAGTAACCCTTCAAACATGTGCTGCACAATTTCTACTGCGAGGCCTTACCATCAACAGATCCAAACTCTTTCTCATGAGCGCGAGTCAGAATCTCTTTGTACAGGACCTCAGCCTCCTTGTATTTCCCCTGTTTGAGAAAACAGGATGCCTGAAGAAGAAAGAGAAGTGAAAGCACATTTTAGTGTTGGATCGAATGGGCCTATTGACTTGCAATGTGTCCCCTGAGAGAACAGGAGCTGTCCGTCTGCATATTTCTCCTGTGCACCGTGACTCATGAAAAATGATAATAGTATCACATCGTCTCCTCAATACAGCCTCTCCATCATCAGTGGGGCAGGTGTAGACAGAGGACTGCCGGCTTGGTACCGTACAAGCGATGCTAATCAAAACAAAGTTGTTCTAGAAACACCTTCTGAAGATGTCGAAGTGTGCTGAAATATATCCAGCTGTCTCTCATAACTTTTATATTGCAAAGCTCTTTTGTAAACGAGGCACAGTGTAAACCTAAATCATCAGCTTTGCAGGCAGAAAACAGAGTTTACATGATGAACACCCCTGCAGACACAGAGCTCCGGCTGACAGAACAACTGAGTGATTCTCCCGACAATGAAAAAACACTTTGCCTCTGTTTACCTCGGTATGTTCAGAGCTCAGTAGGGACTGTGATTGTTGTTGAAATGAATACTAGACTAAAATGTTTGAAAGTAAGGGGGTTAGAAAAAAAGCAATAAAAGGCTGGTGCGGTAACTTGTCTCACCAGGTTGTTCTTGGTTTTGGCCACATTGGGATCATCTGGGCCCAGCCTGCACTCGTAGATCTCCAGGGCACGGCAGTAGTAGTACTCCACCTCCTCGTACTTGCCCTGGTTCTGACAAAGCAGGGCCAAGTTGTTCAGCTGCTTGGCCACGTCCGGGTGATCCTTCCCTAGGACCTGATGGAAATCAAGAAGCGTATGTTTTGAATTAACATTTCAGTTCAGTTGTGTCTCAGTGGTTCCTCTGTGCATCTCTCAGCTTCTGTATCTCTTGCTGCTTTCGCATCTGCCGGCAACAGGCACTCAGGAGATCTAATAAAAGCCTAGCTGATCAATAGAGAGGGTACAGAATAGAGCTTTCAGGCAAAGGGGAACTCATTGAACTCTAGTGAGCACTGTAGCTTTGTCATGTCTCCCATCCACCTTCTGCCTCGCTCCCCAACGGCTGCTATCCATTTTCAGCCGTGCTCTCAATTAAACTGTCTAATTCCCCTCCGACACGAGAATGGCACCCAGTGGAAACTTCAGACAATTTAAGAAAATGATTTGCTCCTTTGCCTATTTATAGACACTGGTGTTTCAGTATCTCCAGCTGACATTTTGGAAATATTATCACTGTTAATTAGTTTATTACAATGAGCTAATTGTTCACTGGCTTCAAGATGAGGCCTCGATAGCAGTGCTGTGGACGGCTCTACTGGTGCAATCCAGGGATATGGCCTACCTTTTCTCTGATCTCCAGAGCCCTCTTGCACAGAGGCTCGGCCTCCTTGTACTTCCCTCTCTTTCCGTACAGCACAGCCAAGTTGTTCAGCGTTGCGGCAACCTAGACAGGCAGAAGGAGAGAAAACCTGAGTGAGGCCATTTCCTTTTCCATTCCCCTTTTCTACTGGCAGCTTATCTTGACAATATCAGAACTTAATTTACTGTTGACGTGTCATAAAAATGTCATATAAATGTAAGCTGTTCAATCAAGCAGTCTTTTTAAAAAGCTCAAAGGCAAAGTGCATACCTCACAGAGCTGAGGCCAGAGACCAGCACTGTGCTTTAACAGCTTCTTTTAGGCTTTTCAAGGTGTTTTGTTGCCACAGTGTAAATCAAAATGAATGAGGCAACAAAATTAATAGTAAATTTTAATTTTTTCCCATCATTCGTTTGTACCAACTGCAAGGTTTTGGTTCATGCCGGATGTATTAGCAGACAGTGAGCAGTTGTGATTGATTACTTTCAAGCCTGCAGGCACATGTGGTCGAGAATCAATACTTTAACAGTGGAAACAAATCCTTACAGATTGAACAGCACATACAGTAAACTGTGCCATTATTGCCTCCCTGTTCACTGAGACTTCGAGCCATTATGGACCAACTCCATGACTAATTTGATCTATCTAAACACGTGTGTCTCCACTTGAAGATAGAGTTGTCATGACGATGGCAGAGTCTTACAGCGGGATGGTCTTTGCCCAGGGTTTTCTCACGGATGGACAGAGCATCGTTGAGCAGATGGGCAGCCTCTTTGTATTTGTTCTGATCCCTGCACGAGTGAGAGGGAGAGACAGGAAAACATGATGACAATGTTTCCCACTCTTTGGCAAAACGTGTGGAAAATGGAGAGCAACATGACACGGGTAAACTGACCTATAGACCAAGGCCAGGATGTTGAGCATGGTGGCCACGTCAGGGTGGTCGTGTCCAGAGGTCTTCTCCAGGTCTTCCAGAGCTTGCTTGCAGAGGGGGACGGCCACCTCGTACCTGCCCTGGGAGGCATACTGGATCACCAGGTTGTGCAGGGTCCTCAGACGGGCTGGGATCTCGTAGCCTCCCTGCTGGGCTGCAGCCACGGCTGCACTGTTGTGTTGGTGCTGCACTGTGGGGTCACATGCACAAGGGCAAAGGTCAGCTTGGATGTCAAAGGGAGAAAACTCTGAGCTGATTATATCGCTAACGACATTTGCATGGACACAATACTGTGGTTTCAGGGAATAATTGGATTATGGGGATAATTCAGTTTGTATTTTAAATGGCATGACATGACATTATCTAAGCCAGCGTTGTAGATTTACATGGAGTGTCAGGTTAATCTACTAGGAGATGGATGGCACCAGGCAGTCAGGCCTGTATGATCTTAATGTCAAACCAAACATGCCATTTTTTCCTTATACAAAGCGTGTCCATTATAGGAAGCACAGAAGAGCTAAGTTATCAGGTTTTGCAGTGAAATGTTGGGTGTTGTTCTTACTTCCTTGGCCATGCTCCTCCTCATCATTGGGGAAGAGGTCGTCCAGGGAGTCCTTCGGTGTCTCTCGGTCCTTCTCCTCCTGCTGAGATAATAAAAACAAAGCCACTTGTCAGATCCTCTATCAGACAGCAGGAATCAGGGATGACAATTCAGGAATCATCCGGATCAGATATGTGAAATGATACAATGACAGTTAACTGGAACAACACAGAAATGAAGAATGTCAAGCACATCGATCTGATTACCTAAGCGTGACATAATATCTGTTTGCAAGCTCGATACTTACAGTATGATTATATCGGAGTGGACAGACACTGAGGATCAGAGATTTAATTTATCATCTGGCAACGTTGTCCTGTTTTTTTTTTTTTTTTAAGTTTTTGAATCATTTAGGTCAATAGGTCATTTAAAGTAATAACATCTCATATAACATGTAGTTATAATCAAAGACCGGACAAAAAGGTAATATAACCTCATCATACAGCTACATAATAAATGCAACTGATAGTATCAGACCATTTAAACATTAAATACTCAATATTAAAATTACACTTTAGCTCAAACTGGATTATAAGGATTGCCTGGACTCATCCATATTCATCCAAAAGACATTATTAAAGTCCATAAAAGTTTTCTTCGTCTACTCTAGCATACAGTGCATGGCTGCTCTGTGAATCACATGACATGTATTCTCCTTTGAGAACAAACACAAGAGCCACAGACTCTAAACAACAACCCATCATTAGCTTTCCTACTCAAGTCTCCTTCTTATCTTAACTTACAAACATCAACATGCATCTTGTCCTTAGCTTACACAGTAACTTGTTAAATGAACCACCGAACAAACCGTAGAAAAGTGCACTGCTAATGTCAGTTTGCAGGCTAAATAGCTAATTAGATACTTGGGTGCGGCACGTGTAAATGTGCCTGTAAATGTCACTTCAGTTGGGTTAGATGCTGGTGTGTTCCCTACCCCTATAAATCACTGCAAACAGCAAAGTGTCTGCCAGTAACATGTTTATTGGCAGACAATGTTTACTAAGTTTCTCATTTCCTACAGGTATGCTGGCAGCCTGCTATCAGCTGACGATCGAACAAGATATCGACACGCTCCTTCAGCCAACTGAGACAAAGAGAAGCATTTAAGATGTTTATCTGCCTTTAAATGACACAAAACTATTAACAATGCATTTAAAAACACAAACAACACCTGACTGAAGGACAGGATGACTAAATGTGATTTCAGTTGGACTTAAATAAAGCTGAGAAATGGAAAAGCTGCTTCCACGGCAAGAATTTGCATCCTTCAGGCTATTGGCAGGACGAGTTCCTGTGGAGTTATGCAGTTAGTGTTTACAGGCTCTTCCAGACGTTTATTGTGACTAAGTATAAGGTCAGAATGTTCAGCGACTCATCCCCACCATCAGATCAATCATGACCTGGCCAGAAAGGCTCACTCCTCTGAGATTGTGTATTTTCTTATCCTGCAAACAAAGGCTGTATTCTTCTCTTATATCAGACATCATTGATGATGTGCTGCCTTTAAGTTCAATCAGTCATTGTAACCTCACCTCCAGTTCATGGAGTGCATGGGTTAAATAATAAATGAAATATGAATCTAGTCAATCGAAGGCAGTGGTTTCTGGTTAACTGTGCTAAAAAGGAAGGAAGGGAAGGATTTTAATTTAAAGACTCCCGCTACAATCAGAACAATCTAACCACAACACATAAATGGTGGAATGAAAAACCTCATAACAATCAATCTGTAGATGGATGTTTATTGTAAGTGAGTGGCTTCGGTCTTGATACCAAGCTTTCTGTCAGTGTACTGTACTTACAGTGGGTGAGACATCATCATCATATTTTTTGAGCTGGTTCATGAACTCCAGGTGCTTCTTCTCCTCCTCCAGCTGAGCCACGCTCTGCTCGCTCTTCTGCAGCTTCTGCTGGGTGTTGGCCAGCTCGTCCCGCAGCCACTGGTTCTCCTGGCAAAGCCTCCTCACCTGTGCTCGCAGCTTCTGCTTCTCTGACTCCACCGCGTTCAGGTGGTTGGACAGGGCCATCATCACCTGAGACAGAGCATTCGTTCAGTGACATTCAACGGAGACAAAGCGGTTGCGGCTGCGAGGCAAGAGAAGACAAACTCGGGCTGATTGTGAATGAATCATGATCACCACACAAGCTCAGTATAGAATGAGGAAGCAGAAACACATAGAGGACAGTAACACATAGCTGTGTAAGTTAGATAACACAAATTTACTACATCGTGAACTGTTCTCTTTTTCTGCCAACTCTGAGAATAAAAAAAGAAAAATACTGTTTTCGCCCTCCTCAGCCTCTACCATGCAGACTTACCTGTGCTTCTCCAAGGCCCAGTTCAATCATCTCCACTGACTTGCGGAGCAGGTTGGACTTCTCGTGCACCAGGTTGGCCTCTTCATCCTTCTTTAGGCACTTGATGGTCTCCAGGAGGCTGTGGAGGATGGAGTTGTGCTCGTTCTTCAGGGCCTCCAGACCCTGGATCACCAGCTTGGTGTTGGAAATGATCTCCTCCTGAGAGAGCTTCTCGAGCTTCTCTTCCCGTGCATACAACATGGTGGACATCTTCTATGTAGCTCTGGGAAACCTGTACAGATTGGGGAGGGAAAAAAAGAAAGAGGGGAACCGGCTGTTACAACAGGCTGACCCAGTGGACACAGTGGAGAGCAGCAGCGGCCGGCTGCACTGCAACAATCACAACATGTCTCTGTCCTCCATTTAACTGAAAGCATCTTCAGATTCACACTAAAGCATCTAAATAGCATCCTCACCTCAAGTGACATGACATTCTCTATTTAAAGCTATCAGACGATGTAGAGCCCTGCCTTTGATACTGACAGACACCATCATTTCTGAGAGATCATGGCATGATCCACCGGCAACGTGACAGCCATAAAAGGGGAAATGAACTTTTATCACCACAGGGAAGCTGAGTGATTCAAATTTCATGTGCGAGATAGGTCAGCATTTCTTTGAGGTGTTCAATTGTAAAAGTTCAGAATGAATCCAAGTCAATCTGATAGGAAAGAAAGGTACTTCAGTAAATGAATTGAATGAATTAAAATGACTATGATCCAACTGAGTCTGTGTGTTGAACGAGTAGCCACATACAAATTAAAGACCTGCATAGAATGTCTGCTTTATGCATAGCCCAGGGCCACAGGGACATATTATTCGGGTGGCCAGACTGTTGGGATTTGGCACCTATAATAAGCTCCAGTCGGGAGTAGAGCTGCAGCTTGCTGTGGAACAGAGGGCACACAGATGCTGCAGTGTTTGTGCCTTCTGGTGCCAGCACTTTATCCAAACAGAGGCCTAGCTGGCTGCATGACTGGTGTCAAGGAGAGAATGACATTACAAAAGCCTCGGTAATACAGCTTAGCAGCTGGTCAAGTCGGAGACAAAAAGCTCAGTGTCAATGATATAGTGTTCTGAAGAAATGTCAGGCCTTCTGTGAGTGCATGGAACATGTGTTATTTTCCCCAAACAGTCTGAAGATAACCCATGACTCACTGAGCCACGTCGCTGCTGGCTACATCGTGCAAATGTCTGTGCAAAAAGCAGCCCTGCCCTTCAGACCTGGGTCCAGGCAACGTGCATTCTGTATTTTAGCAGCAGTGAGGGGTTACGAGGTAAAGGATGAGGGGGCTTGCAGTAATAAACACCAGCTGAGAGCCATCTGCCAAGAGAAAAAATATACTACACTATTAGTGAGCCACCCCTTGCTTTTGCTACTTGCATTTCAGCAATTGTCTATTTAAGCAGGTCGTCGAAAAATAAAAGAAAGCACTAAACTACTGCGCTTAATAGCAATTTGCTTTGTAATGTGAGATGAGAAGAGATAATGAAAGTGATGTGAAGTCCTGTTACTGCAAAAGCGAGAGAACGATTGATTGGTTGGTGAAGGATGAAACTCCTTGAGACGTCAAACCAGAATCATAAATTGCTGCTGGTGCTGATTATTTTCATTAGCAATTTAATTTGCAGACCGTTTTCTCTATTAACTGATTAGATGTTGATCTATGAAATTAGAAAATGGTTAAAAATGCCCATCACTATTTCCCAGCACCTTAGATGATGTCTTCAAATGTTTTGTCTGATCAAAACAAACCAAAACATATTTTGTTTACCATCATAGGAGACAACAAAAAACAGAAAATAAACACGTTTGAGAGAATTAATGGCGTTTTAATTGATTATTAAAGTAGCTGATTTATTTTCTGTTGGTCAATTAATCATTGCAACTGTTACAGAACACTTATTTTGCTTGGGTGTTTCCAACGGACCTTGGCTGCACTGCTAGAAACAGACATGTCCAACCGGGTTTGTTGCTAGTATCCAGTAATTATGTCCCCTCCTGTGGCGTAATGCATGTCACATCGTGTAATCACAGCTGGGCTCTGTCAGAGGAAGGTTATTTATGCTAATATATTTCCTGATGGAGACTCGACAAGCAAACAGGGGCAGTCAACTAATGACCAACTGGATGTCAGCCTGTGGAAATGTGCTTTATTCAGGATGACACAGGAGCCTGTGTACCACCAGCTGGAGGCTCTGGATAGACAGAGCGGCAGTGGTAGATGTCAGGTAACATAACACCGTGGACTGTATGAGAGGATAACACAGAGAAGACATACCTCTACTGTCAGGTGAAATAATAATGTTGTTTTTCTTTTCCTTCACCGAAAAGCTCTACCATCCCTACCAACATGAATCCACTGAGTTTAATCCAGTGAAGAATTTAAGAAATGCAGAATGTTCGGAGTAAAAGCATCCAGACAGCATCCTGTTTAAGCTGTTAAAATGCTGAAGCAGCACCGAACGATTAATAGTGACCATGTTAGGTATGGTACCCAGAAGTGACGTTGAGCATCTCTCATCTGCAATTTAGCACTTTGTTGCACGTCATGATCACGTCTTTGCATTCATCTGACAGGAAGTAACAGAGCAGCAGGACAAGGCTAACTCACAGCGACAGCAAAGTAGTTTTCATCACACATCAAGTGACCCCACTCTAATGAAACAAAGCATATAATCAATTAGTGGAAACATCTTTCTGAACCAAGAGTTTTCAGATCACAAACCTGCATGAAAGTCTAGAGAAGACTAGTGTGACCTTGTGTTTGTTGCTAGCTTTAAAATCTTTCTGCATTTTACGGCGACATAATTGAGAAACGTTAAGATCAAGTGGGCATGACGTCAGAATATATAAAAACAGATCTGATGGAGGTTGGGTGTTGGTCACGGTATGCACATATTAAGTATGCATAAAAACAGACTGAGCAGAGGGCTTACAGTCAGTGGTTGTAAGCATGCCGAACTGTAAAATGTGCTGATGGTGGAGTCAGAGGCAAGAAGTAACATGTTGGGAGAGCTTACATGAACAGAGAACAGAGCACAGCACAGATAACGACTAAGAACGGACGCTGTGCTTTACATAAAAGTATATTCAAATTCTCTCATTTGCATGGTTAAAAAGACGACTGTTTCCTATAAAATGTTATATTCACAAACATTTAGTGTCATGTGCCTCATGTAGCACATGACACTAAATGTTTCTGAACATAACCTCTTATTCGTTATGCTACAAAGACGGGTGACCCTTAAGTAAAGTCAAGGTGGGGATTATAAAACAGTAACTTCACGTGGAGACATGTGAGACGGATGAGGAGAAGTTTGCTCTGCCGTCAGTGACTACAGAACATTTCTCCATGATAAGGTCTGGCACCAAAGCTCTAACATTCTCTGAACAAGATCTGAAATGTTTTAAAGATCAAGCATATTCACAGATCACACAGCGTATTACCCTGTACAGAGTCTCAGCAGTTTAACACCTAAGAGGATGAAAGGCCTGAATAGAAGAGAAACAGTGCTTTCATGTCAGTCAGGGGAGAAACATGGAGCTTCACTTTGATAGAATACACAAACACCCATATCTAAGACTTGTGCTTCCTTCAGATGGCTGAAGTTAATATTTTCCAAGTCTTTAAAGAGGTGAGATAAAGTCCAACAGACCTGTTGTTTTTCTTCAAAATGACCGCCCTTGTATTAATCTTTAACATTTACTTTTTTGTATTTCACACACATCATGTGCACGTTAAAATACAACAGACAAAGGAAATGACAGACAGCTCTAGTTCACAAGGCCCAGAATACGACTCATGCTGCTGAAATGTGTCACAGTGCTTTTGGGACAACACAAAAAGCCCTCACGGTGTTCCAAATTACACCATGAGCACATATTTATTTGATTTGGGCTTTTATTCAAATGCCCTCATGAGCAGGATCAACTATTACTCAAGATTCAGTCGCAGCAAGTACGCGGAAATGTTCACCTCTTAATATGAACAAAAAGTAAACACAGGCACACGAGGAAACCATTTTCAACAAATCTCTCAGCACAGAGTTACCTGACCTGCCATCTTAATACATACGCACCAAAGATAAGACGTGCATTAACAGATGTTCCTGTCTCTCAATGGTACTTTGCGACAGACGGAGCATTTTATGAAATGTAGCCATCGGCTTGCAATCTAAAGTCATTAGAGTGGCGTGTTTATACAACATATATAGAGAGAGCTGTTATAGTGAGACTATTTATTCGGATTGGTTATTACTCATGAGGAAAAGAGACAGGAAAAAAACTGTCACAATATGAAAAATGGGCAGATTAAACTGTGAAAGAATCCTTATATCCGTTACAAAATGCCTGCTGAAGTCTTAAGCCATCTATCATTCATGCTGGCAGTGTTTTCAGCTGCTACAGCTTGCCGGACCAGAAAACTAACCTCTGTTTCAGTGGCAGATCGGGAGCCTCATAGTTTGGCACGGAGAAAAGCTGATGAGATAATGACTCCTCCTGCAGCAATAGCGCTACACGCCAGCAAAGTGCATCATAAAACTGCTGAGCTAATCCAAAAAGGATCCTCCTCAAAATGAAAAAGGAAACACTGAGCGTGAACCGGAGGCGAACGGAAATGAAACAGGACAGGGATGAGAGCCGACGGTGGGGAGAGGAGGACGGGAGCTGCTTGCAGGATGATGATGACCTTCCCACTGCTCCGTCAGAACAACCAACATCAGCTTAGGGCGCACATCAGGAGGCAGCCCCGCCCACAGCCGGAGGAGAGCAGAGTGTGGAGGAGCAGGTCGGATTGGGGGGAGGGAGCCATCCTGATCTAGACTCTGCTCCTCTACAGTCATCAGACACAAAGGAATAGGCCTAATGAGACACACTGGAATAGAGTCAATGGCGCTATTTACCGGCGCTAAAGGAGGTTCACACGCTACCACGGCAGAGGGCACACAACACACTGCAAGGTTAAAATCTACAGTCTCATGTACTGTATATGTGAAAATATTACAGTCAGTTACATAAAGCTACCAGCCATACATTCTCACTGTATCACTAAACAATAAATGTCACTTATAATCCAGCATCAAACCAGTCCAGCGATGAGAACATGCAAAGTCCACCGAACACGTGTAACATGATACTGGACCGTAATGATCATACTTCCGGAAATGTGCATTCATCATGCCAACAGAATAATAGAGCAGCAATATGAGAAGCATCTAATTTCTGCTAACAAGACTAAATTAGATTTTCCTAATACCACAGCTAGAGCTCGACTATTCAATTCAAAAACAGCTGAATATACAAGTCGTAATTTGGCGTTGTTTTGTTGAGGTGGATCAGGAACTGAATTTTATGGACAAGTTTGATGACTCAACCTTGCAGGTGGATCAAAGGTCATATGATATTGCAGCAGCTGTAGCACATCTAGCCCAGAAGCCATTACAAACGCCTGAGAGGAGAGAACAGCGTTATGAAAGGCAGCTCTGTGCTTGAAGAAATAAGTGGCTGGACTCTTTTGGCTCTTTCTGAGCAGTGAGAAAACCTGGGTCATCTCCTTATCATGTTTTCCTCTCCAGAGCGCCACTCTTCATGAGTCTCCATCTCCAGAGAGCCTTCGGGCCTCACATATCACATCTCCCTTTGGCAAACACCATCATCACTCAGTCCCTCGTTCCTCCCAATCCCTCCCTACCATCACTAACTGCACAACAGTCACGCAAGTCGATTGGGCCTTTGCTTCTCCAAGAGGAGGATCAACTTAATAACCTTTAATTGTGCCTAAGTGTGTACTTGCTACTGCCAGGCGTAATTGCACATCTTACTGACTTTAGGACAGGATGAAAAACTCAACAGGGGTGGCCATTTTCTCCTTGAAATGCAGGGATTTGGTTTCAAGCAAAACCTACGGACAACAGTTTAAATATTTGTCTTGCAACTTTACAGAAGAGCCGAGCTTCACTGAAATCCTTAATGAGCAAATACAAAACACAGCACCATCCTAGAAACAGACAGGGTGTGGTGCTTGCTGGCATTATAAAACTAAACTAGCAGCACAGGAAATGGAAAAAGGCAGACTACAGTGGGTGCATCAACAAGCCAGTGGGCAGCGTCTGTGCCGTCTCCCCAGAGAAGCATTTCCTGTCTACTTGATGAAGTTTGACACCAACAGATCACTTTGTCTTCCTCCCGTTTCTTGCACAAACAGCAATCCAACGCACTTCCCGCATCACCACCACCACCACCACCACCACCACCACCAGCAGCAGCAGCAGACACAAAGGATATCCAGGCATCAAGGAGGGTGTGGCGGGGCCTTGGACAGCCGGGAGGGAGGGAAGTGGCACTGACGCTGTCCGTAGTCATCCATCAGTGCGCAGCCGGTTTCGGCTGCTAGAGGGCTATTTTCCTGCTAATAGCTGTCTGCCAGATATCGACCTGAATGTTTCTACTGATGCAGGAAGAGGAGGCAGGCAGAGTATCTACATGAGTCTAATGCAGAAACTGTGACACCTGTTCTCCACAGAGTTACACACTGATGCGTCAGTGTTTAAAACTATTGGATTTAATATTGTGGTAATGACTCTGCACAACATTAACGTGCTGGGAGCACAAACAGGAGTCCATTGAACATGTGTAAATTATTTCAAAATATAACAGACAGGTTGGTCTTTCATCTGTCAGGAGCTCTGCTCAGTATTAGACGCACAATTCAATTTTGTTACGACTTTCGCTATTCACAACTCGGCTGTGATTTTCCACCTCCGTCTAGCAGGTTCTTAATTGACAATAAGGGCAGATGTAACCCGTTCTTTCCTTCACTGTATTCATCATGATTTCAGCTGGATGAACATTCATATGTTTAGTTAACACACAGTGAAGCTCGGCTCGCTTTTTCATCTGTTTAGCGCTCCGGTAGCTAGCCGCTAGCTAGCTTCAGCTAACCAGCTAGCATCACCACTCCCTAGTCATTACGAGTTCAGCCGGTTCAAACCGCCGAGCTGAAGCTTTCTATCAGCCGTGTCTTAAACTGTTACTACTTAAACACACGTTCATGCACACGGCTTCACACATTTATAATGTTAGTTAATAAAAATACAGCTATGACTTACCGAGAGCTAGGACTGACGGCTAGCTCAGCCCCTTTAAATCCAAAATGTCTCCAGCACAGCAACTCTCTCCCAGCAGCCTCTGCGGCCGGTTGATGTACAGTGACGTCATGTTTTGTTTTCCTTGGGAGACATCATCGACACGTTTATCTATCTATCTATCTATCTATCTATCTATCTATCTATCTATCTATCTATCTATCTATCTGTTGTGGTGTCAGAAACGCCCTCAATTACTGTTACTACTATTAGTATATTAAGTAACTAATTAAAACACTAATTAAAACACAGAATTAATCCTTGAAGTTTACTTTAACTTCAAGGATTAATTCTAACTGTAAAAGAAAAATAATAAATAATGATAGAAAGGAATAATGAATGAAATCGCGCGTAAATTCCGTAATACCAAAGAGCATAACATAGTGACATCTGGTGGTTATCTGTGAGCATTACAGATTACAGGAACTCTACCAGTTAAATATTTAAATTCTCAAAAAAAAAGGGAGGAAAAAAGGGGTCTGGAGTTCATTCTTGTTACGTATCCACAACAACACACACACTTGTATATAATATTGGTTTAATATTTAACGACAAAATAACAATAATGTGTATTGAAGCTTGAAACTTTTTTTGTTCAGCCTTTAAAATGTGTTCCTCTAGTCTAGCGTAGTAAGACTACATGTTTTAATGCTAGTGACAGTACAACGATAAAATATAAACTTTAATACACGGTAAGGTAACAATAAGTTGTATTTATCATCCACACAGTTATATTAATGTAAAATGTAAACATGCAACAATTCTGCCACCTAGAGGTCAAACTGAAACCAGCGGATTTAATTAATGTCACTCTATGTATTATAAGTTCACATACATACCATGTTAACAGAGGAAGATTGATATATTACACATTAATAACTTTAACAGTTTATTGTTAATAAATTAGTTTGACAGTTAATAAAGGACAAAAGGGAGCTCCCCTACGTCATCAGTAGGCGACGTCGCGTGTAGGACCGTGAAGGACGCCGACGAGCAGCCTGTGATGAAATAAGTCAACTATAAAGGTTGGTGTCATGTTATTGTCACGTTGCTTTATATCGCACGTTGGACATGAGATAAACAACATATTTCGTACATTAGTTTATAGGTTCATTAAAGCAGAAAACAGTTCTTGAGCCAGATGTACCTCACTTCGCTAGATTCAGGCTAAGCTAGGCGGTAGCTCACGTTGACTTGGTAAGGTTACTGCATAGTAATGACACAGCACAGGCACAACTGAGCCTAAAATATAACAGTAGTTTAATTAAGTGTAGCAGTTAATGATTATTTAGAAATGAGCCCAGAGTAAGTAACAAATTGAATTAAAGAAAGAGCTGTTTGTTGACTGTATTGGACACAGTGAAGCTAACAGACAGATTCACTGAAGGCACCAAACTATCAGCTGTCAACCTCTCCTCTCCTCTCCTCTCAGCTCTGTCAGGAGGACGTTGTTATGATGGCGGTGTCGTGTCTGACTCGAGCTCTGCGCTCCCTGACTGTCTCCCAGCCTGCTCTGCTCTCCTCTCAGGTAAAGATCCGCAGCCTGTCAGTCACACCGTAGAATCACCACAGCTGTAAGATGTGTGTGTGCTTCTTGTGTCGACAGGCAGTCACAGCACGAACTAAGCTGGAGCTGGGAACTCGGGTGCCTGGTGCAATCAGTGGACAGTGCAGAGGATTCCTCACCACAGCCTCTCTGGATCAGAACAAGACATTTTGGAAGCAGAGGGAGAAGTACACCATCAGGCCTATAGGGATGAAAAAGACAGGAGGCAGAGATCACTCAGGTACACAGTGAAGAAGGACATGAGGTTGCGGTTTTGTAAGCAAGGCTGGAGAATGGATCTGGTTTGGCAATCAATCTGAAGATTTTATAAGGATGTTCTGACATTTTATAGACTAAGATGATAAATCAGTTAAGTGACAAAATAATGGGCCAAATAATCGATAATGAACTGAAGATTGACGTAAAATCAAGCACCTGTTTGAGCGTTTTATGAGAATCACCTAAGAATAATTTCACACCCAACTAATCAATCAGAAGTCAAGTTTAGCCTCGGGTCGAGGGCCTCTAGCACTTTGAAAAGAGCTGCTCATCTTTCTACACAGGAAGGATACGGACACACGGCATCGGTGGTGGCCATAAACAAAGATACCGGTGGATAGACTTTCAGCGACTGCGCTATGAAGAAGACAAAGAGGCCCAGCCTTTTGACGAGAAGGTTGTTGAAGTGCGATACGACCCGTGCAGGTGAGACCAGTTTTCACCACACAGGACTTTGATTAACATGCATGCTGGAGTTAACAAACATGCCCGTAATCTGTGTTATCTACACAGATCTGCTGACATTGCTCTGGTAGCTGGAGGAAACCGTAAAAGATGGATTATCGCAACCGAGAACATGCAGGTTGGAGACATCATTAAAACATCAGGAGTTATTGGACGCATGGCAGGTATGGACCTTCCCTTGAGATGATGGAAGCAAAGATTTGGTAGACTTCTGACAGTTCATTACACATTGTCGTTTTGTTTTACTCTGCAGTCGCAGCCAATGAGGGTGACGCATACCCACTGGGAGCTCTTCCTGTGGGAACACTGGTGAACAACCTGGAGATACTACCAGGGAAGGGATCAGAGTACATCCGTGCTGCAGGTGATCTGTTATTAGCGTGTTTCTGTCCAGTATTTCTTAAAAGCCTTTGGAGCTTGGTAATAGCTGCTGTAAAATGTCTTTTATTCTAAACTGAACGTTGTATTTGTTTGCAGGTACAAGTGGTGTTTTGCTCCGTAAAGTAAACGGAACAGCGATCGTTCAGCTTCCGTCGAAGCAGCAGGTTCAGGTGAGGTTACCTGGATTAAGATTTCACCCGCCTGTCTTGTCGTTCAAACCACACTCTGCTCTGAACTGATACTTATCTTTCTTTATTCTTACACACACGTACAGGTACTGGAGACCTGCATGGTAACGGTGGGCCGCGTGTCCAACATTGACCACAATAAACAGATCATCGGAAAAGCTGGTCGCAATCGCTGGCTCGGCAAACGCCCTTCGAGCGGCTTGTGGCAGAGAAAGGGAGGCTGGGCGGGACGCAAGATTAAACCACTGCCTCCGATGAAGTCTTACGTCAACCTGCCCTCAATCTCAGCTAAATAACTCATGAGTCTGGACATGTTTGGGACTGTGAAGATTGTTGTCTCTTGCTTCTAATCACCTTGTATTATTATTTAGGTCCTTACAGTGAAATGGAACGGGTCGTTCAGAGAGAAAAAACATGAATAAAGACGAGCTGTTTGTACAGAAGATTAAAAATTTTTATTAAACACAACTGCTTGTGAGAGCATGGAAAGAAACAAAACAATATAAAAATCCAAAACATATTTACATCTATAGTAAAACATGCAGAGTAACCCATATTTTTAGTGGTAAATTTAAAAATACTGTCATGTCATTTAAAATAGGGTTTGTGCAAAGACACTGGGTGGCATTTCAAGTAATAGGAGCAATGAGATGGCATGTTGTTTGTAGTTTGACTATTAATGAGAAACACTAACACTGATGTTAGAAGTTAATTATTTTTTGCGTTGCCAAAGTGAGCATGCCTGCTCATTGATCCTGTCTTGCAAAACACCCCCATGCTACCTCTAGATTTAGGGGAAAAAAAAAAAAAATCGAGGTCAAATACATTGAAATACGCTTGTCGTTATGCCTGTTTAGTATTTAAAAGGCTAACTCACGTGACAAATTCCCTCAAACAACTCTGCCCCGGCTAACACTTCACACACAGCCCGAGTTTTACAATGTAAGGGCCAGTTGGTCTCCCAACTAAGAGAAGATAGTGAACCCTTCAAAAAGCAGGAGACAAGAAAACTTGACTGTATAAGTCACAGGCAGACACGTATGGTGGTAGCTGCAGAATAAGCTTTTCAACATCAAGTGGCAAAACATTTAAGTAACAGACAGCCATGGTGGCATTTCAGACCTCATAGGACGCTTTAACCCATCAACACAAACATATCGTCCCCATGGAAAAAAGGGTCATTCTGGGAAAACAAAACAGCCTTCTGTCGACTATAGGTAGTGGTTTACATTTCAAACACCTCTATCACTTCACCTCAAAACCAAAGTGTGTCCCAAATTTGAGTTAAAATGTGTATAAAACCACATGAAAGTGCATTACAAAGTGAGGGAAATGTATGAGAAATGACATACCCAATAGTGTTTGCATTGTACAAGTTAATTTCATAGGTATGAGTTCTGGAAATATATTTGGCATTTATGTTGTGAAATAAAGGTAAGCTATTTGTGCTTTCAATTTAGTGGGAGGGGGATTTCACAATAATACATCTTGTATATATTTCTATACAATACTAAAAAAAGCCAGCCTATCAAAGCTTGTAAGTCTTCACTTTATAAAAAGCAACAACAAACTCATACAGAAGGCCCTTTGTCCAAAGGTTTCCTATTGCAAAAGTTTCACGTTAACACTATTCAGGGAGTACCATCAAACATATAGCACACCTACACAGACACACATAGGCAGTGACTTAGACTCCATACACTTTTCATCCTATTTTAAAAAGCAATTCATTACTTGCATTGTGCTCGACACTACTGTCAAACCGTGTTTCGAGTCGGACCTACTCATCTGAGATATTTCCCATGTCGGGTCTACGCAATACTAAACAACCAACGTGTCAGTTAGGTTAGGTGCTATCTGCATGTCCAGCCATGGTGAAGCTGTATTCAAAAGGACACAACAGTAATTGCTTGGTTACAATGTGCACACGTCTTGTAATTGCTTAATGGGTTTACATTTGGCCAAATGTAGAGCACTAATTTGTCAAAATTCATAACTCAGTAATCTTACTACTGATCTCCACAGGGACCACAAATGCATTAAATGTACAATTTATCAGTTTAACATACTATGAAAATCGGCCAAGCCAAGAGCTCTGGTGGTTAGAATGTAAAACAAACTTGACATTGGCACATCACTGAACAAATGGAGAAATCCAGTATTTGTTATAAGTTTTGTGGGTCTGTGAGTCATTACGTCAAGCTGAACATGCGGTGGCAGTGTTCACCAAATGAATGCTGTTAAAACCTAAAGGAGGCCCAATTACAACACGGGTGGAAAACGCAGCTGGGAAACTGAAAAACTATTCAGGACCTTGAAACAATAAGACAGTTCATACAGTCACAACTTAATTTGGCATTCAGCTGTTGATAGTTGAAATATGTTGTTTTTTTTGTGTTTGTGTGTGTGTGTGTCGTGTTACCCTGCTTCTATATGGGTGTTACTGTACAGTCTGAATGTACACTAACAGCGATACAAAATCTTCAGCACTTACAATAACAAACTGATCTGATGAACTGTGCACACGTTACAAATGTGTCATAGCTACATTCATTATAGCTACCTTCAAAAATACCTTGCTTGATTTGTTTTTTTGTTGTTTTTTTTTTTTTTTTTGATTTGCGTTAGGTACACAGTGTGCTTAAAAGCAACAAGGCCAAAAAAAAAAGAACTTGTGTTCATTTTTATAAAAATTTACCTTTTTGAGAAAGTAAAGGGACGAGTAAGAAAACTGAGCACTGAGTTAGAAGAGAAGGATTCCATCTAGATTCACAGCAATATTCCAACTTTCAACAATAAACACAAACACGGTCTCAAACAATCTCACACACGCCACTGCACATCACCATCACACTCCTCCATTGTCTATAGAGTAACAATAAATGTAGGATTTCACAGAAATAATAAAATGTTAACAAAAACAAAGTGCAAACACAGCTGCCATTATCGAAATGTGGCAAATTGTCAAAAACCTCAAAATACCTCCGAGGCGGTAGCACAAATCTTACAAAATAGTACTTGTTCTTTTTGTAGTGTGTAAAAAACAACAACAACACCCAACAACATCAACATCAAAAACATCAAATTGACAACATGAACATTTGTGTATTGAACACGTGGTTGTGAGTCAGCAAGATTTCCACAGGAAAACTATTACTGCCGTTTTTTGTTTGTTTTTTTTCTCCTCGAATTCTCTGTAGCCTCTCGGTGAGACAAGTGCAGCAGAGAGTCTGGTGGTGGTTGGGTGGATGGCAGCCAGGGTCACACGGGCTTAGTGTAACCAAAGATTCCCACCGGGAAATGCTTGACATGTGTTGGCCACTGGGCAGCGAGCTGGAAAAACTTCACATCGTGCCACTCCACTCCATCAATAGTGACTAAGGGACAAAAAAGGTGATAGTTATTACATTAAAAATATCGTAATGGATACTTGGGAATTTGCAGCGACAGCTGTCATAGCATACATAATTCTTTATTTACATCACTGCTCTTATTTAATACTGAAGACGTTCCTGACATCAACACCAGATGGCAGTATAGCTCCAGCTGTGGGGGTGTGTGTTCACGTCGGTCTTACCTCTCAGCATCGTGTGCTGGTGCTTGGCTGTGCAGATCAACCTGCTGATACCATCAATCACTTGGCTCTTAGAGTCCAGCTCTTTCTCCTTGGGTTTCTTGCTGAGAAAAATCACTGGGAAATGAAACAGGGAGTGAGAGAAGTTAGTGAACACATTTCCTTCAAGTTTTTTTTTTTTGCACATAAAAGGGAGCTCCATTGATTTTAGTGTTTCCAGATGTCGGAGAGTACTACTAAACAAATAAGTTGAACTGTTTATTTTGTGGCTCCAGAGCTGTGCAGAGTCTGATTCATTACCTCAAGCGATGTCACTTGAGTCACTATCTAGTTGGGTTAGGACTGAAGACTACAAGTCTGAAAATAAAAGAAATCTGGAGGTGTGGAGTTAGAAAGAAGTGAGCTGACCACACCCCTGTTCCTCATCTCAAGGCTATATTAGCTGCTACTAGCATAATGCAGGGTGAGTAGGTTGTGGGTAGATTAGGTACACGATTTAGGAAGAATGTATAGAACAAAAAAGATTCATTTTGACACTTTTCTTCACTTGGATTTTGATGTTGAATACCTTTCTTGTTCTTTTCCTTGGTGACTACAGTCATGGCCATGCTGGGTGGAGGGGTGAGTTCCCCTCCACATGGCAGGCGGCTGACTTGCAGTGAACGGAAGTTACTCTTCAGGGTGTTCTTCAGTCCCACGTCTCTCTTCTCTCCTTCTTTCTTCTTTTCCGGGCCTTGCCACGTCCAGTAATCCACCTGGAGCCCCATCACTTCACTGCCCGAACACGGAGAACTACAAAAGGAAAACAGGAAAAGTCAGAAACACCACCGAGAAATGTGTTTATTGTACACCACAGCAACTAAAAGGCAGCTCAAGGTGTGATAGAAAAAGCATGTAGAGGATGTAGTTTTGTTCTTGATAATTATGTGTGTGTTTCTGACGTACCCAGCTCCTGAAAGGGCGGTGGACACAGAGGGAGACTGTGGAGGAGTGCCCCCAATCTCCTTCCCATACGGACCAGCCGATGGGGGCGTTGGGGAGGACAGGATGCTTGTGTTGACCCCCATGGCATCATCTGAGTCCACTACAAATTGGTGAGAAAAAAAATATATCAAACACAGGTTTCAAAGGATATGCTGTAAAAAAAATGTACTGCTTGATGTAAAATAAATATCTGAATATCTATACAGTGAGTGGCTGTGTTTTTTTTTAGATTTCTGTCTTAGCAACACACTGATAGAATACAATGACAACTTTAAATAAAAAATGTCCCTCTTACCTGAAGTTGAGAGACTTTGCTCTACAATTCCAACTTTCACAACCTGCAGGAATAAAAAAGGTTTCAGTGTGACAAAATTAAAACACGATTAATGAACAATTCTGTCTGACACAGGGAAATCAATTCTTACCCCAATAAATGGCACAAATTTCTGACATGAGTCCTCATCAGGGCTGTAAACAGACAGAGAGTAAAGAGGCTGTGAGTATGCTCAGAGGTTAGTTTGAACACTTCAACAGTCCAGAGGTGCACATGAACACTCAATGGTCCTGGAGGGAAGATGGTAGTGGCGTGGCCTGCACCATGTCCCATCGCAGCAGAAATGGCACATGACTGGTTTGGGTGGAATGGGGTCATCTTGGGGTGGGGGGGTCACGTTACAATGAGATGAATGAGAGGACCGCTCCTTACAACCAAAAAGAAGAGTCTTTCTTATCAGTCAGTGCCAGGATAAGACAGCTATAATTATACATGGGGCTAAAAGTGACAGATTACGCCCAGCTGTATTAACAGCGTGGCTACTTGACACAGCATGACCGGTTCACAATACACAGACAGGAACGTAGGTGCAGCGGTCAATGTCAGTATCTAGTAGATATCCAGACCACAACGACAGCTTGAAAACAGCAAAAATGCATCCAGTGACTCGACAGAAAAGAGGTGAAATACCGTTATCTTTCTGCAAATGTCCTCAAACACGTGGTGCAACTCCTAAACTAGCCGGTGAGTCTTTGATGAGCCTTAAAAATAGACGGCACCAACGGCAAACAACAAGAGGATGAGCCACACTGCTGACTCCAGAGCTTAAACAGGACCAGACTCCCCAGCAATCTTACCACCTTGAGCGCCAGTGCTGTATTTTCTCACTATATTTAAGTGATGTAGTGATTTATAAAATCTAATTAGTGTCTTGTCTTTGCAAGAAAAAAATTAAGTAATGATACATCGGCATCGCTGTCCAACTGAAAGCAGTCAACAGTGTAAACAAAGTTTACCATGTGTAGCATCACGAGCTGGAACACAACTCCCAAAAATGTATATTATATGAGAGAGCTGGTCAGAGTTTAGAATGAATGGGAGATATTACCATTAACAATGTTATTAACTTCTTGACTGATGAAATATTTCTTTGGCCTTGCAGCAGTCAAAGCAGTCAATAATATTGAGCAGCTGATTCATAATTATGTAGCCACTCCTGAGGGCAAACCAATACACACCCTGAGATCACTTTCAAAATCAATAGAAAAACTGAAACCAAAATTCCACTCACTAAAAAAATGACACACTATTCATTCAACGTCGTTTGTGACACTGATATTGTTGGATACAGGAGCCAGAGAAAAAAAAAAAAAAACATCCCACTTTGTGATTATTTGTGGTTATTTTTAAAGGTTGTTAGGCAAATCTTCACAGCAACAACACAGACGACAAAGTAAGAATCAAAATCACACCGAACCAAAGACACAAGTCAGGACAGAGTGTGGAGTGAAGTTACAGTGATTATCGAGTGTGAGAAGGGAAATGTTAGGACACAGCAAGGAGCTCAAGCCAAATGGAGGAGAGAGAATAAGGAGGGCAAAACAAAACGAGAGTTGAATTAGATACCTGATGTAAAAATCAAAATACAAACTCCTTTTCCTTGAATGCAAATCAAAGGGGGAAAGGGGGAAGAAGGAATGCAACAGTGTTAAAACTATGTTGTATTTAGTACCTTCTGACCAATAGGAAGCCATTCTTACAAAGAGGGGAAGGGTTTGGTCAAACCTCAGAAAGGACAGAAACAAATGCACACAAATATGCAACGGCCTGTTTGTTGAGTGCGTCTGTGTTCGTCTGCTGGGCTGTGCTGAACTGAACTTTTGCTCTGTCTATCTAAGATGGCCCAGAACCTTCGTCTTCTGGACTCATATATGTCAGAATGAACATGTGTGACTGCAGTAACAATTGAACTGATGGTTTATCATCACACATCACAGCATCTTGTATGTGTGTGTTGAATATGTGTCCGCTTGCATGCATATGCATCTTCTCATGCAGTTCAACTGATGATCAGTCATAGACATTATTTGTTCAAGGACTCACATCTACTGGGAATAAACTGAATATTAATATCAGTACTGCAAGTTAGAGATCATTCCAACAGGCAGAGCACAAAAAAAGCACAAAAATATACATGCGTACACACAAACATATGCAGTGCATGAGTATGCCCAAACTTAAATAATCAAAGTGACTTTACCTCTTCTGTTTGTAGGTGAGCATGGCTTCTGAGATGGGGAACTGGTGGGACACGTTGGCACCTGCCAGATACTGAAAGACTCGTCCTGCTACGTCTATGTTATCTGCAGAGACCAGAGAAGGCTTGTTAACAACATGCCCCTCCTGTTCCATATCTGACTAACGGGCTGCAAGACAATTGACGCAAAATCCAATTTTCACATACGGCAGATCGCTACTAAGACTGCGCATTAATCATTTTCATTCCTCCAAATTAAAGAGACGGAGGTGCTGAGCGTGAAATGTCATTAAAACTTGGGTGAAGTCAGCCATGTGACAGACGAGATAAATTGTGTGTCAAACAGAAGGCCACGTGCAGCCTGGCATACATTTTTTGGGGAACCTGAAATGTGGAAACATGCAACGTCAATTTATTTTGACCTATTCCCTTGTTGCACTTGAAACCTATTCTGTCGTGTGAAAGAAAGCACTCACAGCCAGATCTTATCCAAACACTGTCTTTTGTGTTGGGATGGCAGCAAATGTCGAGGATAAAAGAAGGACCCAGTACTTTTTATACATCTTTTATGTTTTGCTTGGAATCCCTTTTGAGATGATTCAACATAGCCTGTGGAACTGTAACTGTTGCACCTATGGGGCGTAAATTAAGTGAATTAAAAGGTGGGGAAGGGTGAAGATTATCAGGCTTGTTTGGGCAGAACAAGTGAGAATTGACGAAAAGGACGGGAATAGAATGGATGTGTGTGCGTGTGACTGTTAGATTTACAAACTGAAAGCCTGTTAAAAGCAAACCTAACAGAAAAAGTGCTTTCAATCTAGAAAATAGTCCCAAAATAAACAGATGAATAATGGAAATGTCTTGATTTTGGCCTCCTGGTTTACTCCTACATTTGAATATTTTACTGGCTTTTATTTTTACTGGCTTAACTTAAATCATCAGAGATACATAGAAAGTGAACAAACCCACAATGACAAGATGTACGATCTCATCACGTTTTCTAATGAGAATTTTTTTTTCATTTCTAATGTTTCAAACAAGTATTTCAAATACGGGGTAAATATCTAACTCAGGATTGGTGGAGACAGTTTACATGGAGTGGTGCCATGATGTAAAGCTACATTAAAGCATGCCATCTGTGTCTTTGGCCGCTGGATGAAATCTCTTCTTCCCATCCATTAGCCTTTGACCCATGCTTTGACCTCATTTCTTTCCCTTTCAAGTTGGCTGAACATTAGACAAACAGACTTGCTTTGTAGCCAGACACCAGAGCTATGCATCCTACCTGAGGCGGGCCGTTCCGTCCGGCAGAACAGCTCCCTCCATGCAGTGTCCATAAAGATGCTGTTGAACCTGCTGTCAAAGGAGGCCACATACTTTGCCAGGGGGTGAGAACCTGCGCACGAGAGCAAAGGAAAACTTCATGTGTAAAACAGATGTTGAAAATATGTAGCGCGTCAGCCTGGTTTGTACTAATCCTGGGCGACTTACCTATGGGGATCACCAGGAAGCGTATGTAACTGAGCCAGTCAGGTGTCTTGTTGGCCAGCTGCTCCACAAAGAACCTCAGGATGGTGCTGAGGTAACTCTGGTCGCCTGCCACCGCCACCTTCATCGTGGGTGGTGTCTGTGCATTGCAGTTACAGCTGTGAGGGGAAAAGGAGTGAGTCATTAAAAGAATCAAAAGAGTATCCAATTATGAAAGAAGTGGGTCAGACAGGGTGTGTGAGAGAATTTATGGCTTTCTAAGAGAAAGATTCATATCTCAACAGGATTCTTCTTGGTTTAAAACCGGTCTTACTTTTTTTAAAGCCAGATTATGTCATATGGTTTGCAATTCCAGGTACTTGCAAGTATCAGCACGTCTTTCTCAAGTTAAACCAAATATTACAACAGCTGTTAAGATCCTAATCCTACAATGACAACTTAATCTTTAAAGAAACTGAAAATTGAAAGAAAGGACTCTGGGTTGATTAAATTCTCACTTCAAACACATTAAACTAAACATTAAACCCTAAAAATGATTTCAAGTTTTACAAAGCTGTGTTATATTTTACTTCTTAGAAGGAAACATGTGTATCTGTAACTCACTTTCAGGACTATCTTAAGGACGTTGTATCTAAATGCCATGATATATGTGGGTTTTAAAATTTACTCTCAACGTCTGAGGAAAAACCCTGCAGCCATCTGAAGCAGTAACTGCACTGAATGAGCATGTCAAACATGACATGGCCTCAGCTGGGGTAAAGAGGTTGACTGAGGAGCAGGTGTATAAAGAGTGGAAAAGTTGCAGTTCGTCTGGATTAGAGAGAAAACGGGTTTAACAGAAGCAGCACAGCAGACTGAGACAGCCTCGTCTCCCACTGACATGACTTCCTGAAGAGATGGCAGCCGAGCAGATGGATCCGAGAAGAGGAAGAAGGAGACTGAACGTCAGCTTTTCATGAGAGAACGAGCACATTTTGATAGAATGGGTTCACGGACAGAGAGCGCTGCAGCAGTGTGAGCGATGGCGTCCTGGAATTCTCTGGCAGTGAGCCACCATAAACATGCACATGTTTATGCGAGGACTGCTCCCGAGATAGCAAACGACAAGATCACACTTTGTGGTGTCGTTCAACCAAAGGCGTGTGCATCTATGTATGTATGTATGTATGCGACTCACAATCTCTGGATGCGAGTAACGATGGTGTTGAAGGCAGCCTGAACATCGGCAGCAGAGCAGGTGGACACAATGGGCTGGGCCTGTTCATGGAGCAACTCAGCTACGTACTGCACAGAAACACATGAGAGGGACATGATGAGTTAATGGATATACAAGGGGCAAGAGGCAGGGTTGGATAGAGCGCAGGAAAAACATGCTACATGGTATCAAGTATCTTTTGCCATGACATTTTGCTATGACATTCCTCTGTATAAATGAAGAGATGAAGGTAGGAGAGTTTATGATTCAAAGTGTTACATATAGAAAAACACACACCTGTCCTTGCCACTCCATAGTGTTGATGAGGATGATGCTCTCCGGCAGGCGTTCATCAGAGATGAGGATCTGGTTCAGCTGGTCATACACAGACTTCCTAGGAACCTTTGCGGCAAACAAAAAGCAGGAGTTTGAGATCGACGAGAGCCACCGCTGAATTCAAAACATGTATAAAGGACACATCTGTGAGTTGTTTACCTGCGCGATGAGTCGTGAGTCTGGTGAGCACTCGCTCTCCATGCTGCTGGTTCTGTCGCTCTGGGCCTTGGAGTTCTGTCTATCTTTCATGGACGTGCTACGAGGACGCCTCTGCAGCCTGTCCATTTTACTGAGGAAAGGACACGAGGAGCTCAAAACACATGACGGAACCTAGTCGACTGGACTCAAAAGATTTCAAACTGTTCCAGATGACACATTAAAGCAGATAATCTAAAGGAGCTTGTGTACATACATGATGACATAACACTGTCTTTTATGCGCGTTTCCAGATGTAGTGATCGGCAGCATACCTGGGAGACATGTGGTTTTGAGACTCCGTCTTGCAGAGCTTGCCAACGGAGCTGGTTATCCGTTCAGTGTTGACATCCCAGCTGCTCACCTCCCCCGGCCCAGGCCCGCTGTCATCAGGTTCTGGCTCCTGTAGCAAAAAAGGGGAGAGCAAAGACGAGAGAAGAAGGTTGTGAGAGGACAATACTGAGGTTTATCATACAACACAGGCACCGTGAGGTCCCGTCAAACTACACCAGTTTCTCTCTCGGGCTTCAGGTTAAGGTATACTCTGCATTCTTTATGTGTTTTTGGGTGCTGCATCTGCAGCCGGCATTTTAAGAACACAAATTGAGAGAGTTGAGGCGGGGAGGGAGGCAGAGAGGTGTTGGCCTGGTGAATAATTGAGCTTTGTTGTTGAGGCTGGAGATAATGATGCAAGCCCACCATGACAGACGAGGAAAGTCATGGTCTCTTAGCAGGTGGCTGAGGAAACACTGTTCCTGCAGTTTAGATATTTCCTTTAAATTGGGTTAGTGGAGCGGTTTGCCGAGCTGCTTGCCGGCACTCAGAGGGGGGGCCGCGGGTGAGACGAACAAGGTTAGACTGACCCGACAGAGCAAAGACAACAACAAACACAAACGCTGCCCCCCTTTCGATCCTCATCAGTCAGGATCTATCCAGCATGGGGCTGCCTTGTCTGCTCTACTGATCCATAATGGATGACTGCGCTGTTTGCTTTGCCCACACTTGCATACTGCCCCCCTCTTTGCCTTCTCTTGGAAAACAACTAAGACCCACAGGAAGAAAGGCACTCAAGTGGAGAGGGCAGGAGGGTAAGAAAAGAAAAAATCTTGAGAAAGAGATCCTTGAGGGAGTTTTCGTTGAGAAAAAAAATGTCAAATACAACTACCGTTGTTCCAAAAACATACCCCGATGGTTGTATCTGTGATGCTGTCATCTTGATACCTGGCCCCTTGCACTTTACATCTGTCCACGGTCAGAAACTCTCCACTCTGTGAGATAAACACACATACAAGCATTAGATCATTTTAAGCATGGAGGACACTGGGAATAGAAAATGACAAAATCTCACAGCTCCAAATGGGTCTGCTATGCTCAATTGGCTTAGGGCAAAACTGACCGCTTCACAATGTTGGCTCCACAGTCAGCGGTGGAGTGTAAATATCTCTAAAAGCTTCTGCGTGTTACACTACAGCTGGCTGCTGATATGTAAACCTCTGAAAGAATAACTGACACACTTGTATGCTCAAGTTTGCTCAACTGAAAGTGTTTAAGTGCATCCTGTAACATCTAGTTTAATTCATTTCAATATTAGATCAAAGGCTCTCCATTTTGCCTGCAAGACGTGTTTATGAAGTTCGACTGGAGACATTTATTGAGCAAAATGGAGGGCTATAGCTGTCTAAAATGCTCTGGGCTGTTTTATTA
The DNA here is from genome assembly GCA_028641955.1 of Protonibea diacanthus. Classification (NCBI taxonomy): domain Eukaryota; kingdom Metazoa; phylum Chordata; class Actinopteri; family Sciaenidae; genus Protonibea; species Protonibea diacanthus. The sequence continues at coordinate 18,229,367 of CM053989.1, forward strand.
CAGACTAAAATGGATTCCCAGATATTTATAAACAGCACTCCCTCCCTCGCCATCAGACTCAACATGTCTCTCCCTCTCTTTCTCTGCCCTTCTTGTTTCCAATGGGCCATAAATCTGAGTAGGAGTTCAAAATTGCTCCTTCCAATCTTCTCTCTGAGCATAGGAGCATATTTGTGTCAGTGAGTGAGTGTGTGTGTGTGTGTGTGTGTGTGTGTGTGTGTGTGTGTGTCTGTTGATGGTGGTGGAGAGGTCATTTGGTGTCATTCCCTATAAATACTGGAAGGCTGTAGGGGTTAAGAGGGTAAGGACTGCAGCCCCCACCCCCACCCACCCATCGGATTCTGCTAGGGTGGAAGCTGTTGGGCTGCATTGCACCCATGCTCAGAATATCTTCCCTGTAGTATTATGGTCCTTGGGAATCCCTGAACCACAATAAGCACAGAAGACTGCCAGACATTTAAACAGTGCCCAGGGGCAATATCCTTTAACACTGTAACACTGTTTACAAAAAGAACCTCTCCAGCAAACTGAGAGGCATCAGATGGGTTTGTTGATACAGTGACTGGTCAACTTACTGGACATGACAACTCTCTGTGCTGGCTTTTTTGGCTGTGTATGCTTCCAATTTCTGTCTGAGAGCTGGAGTGAGACATCCCTTCAAAAAACGGCCTGAAAACAGAAACAGATTTGAAGATTTGAATTAGAGAAAACAACAAAATGCTTTTCTTCAGTTTTTCTAGGCAGTATGACTACAGATATTTTTTCAATACTTTCTTAAACCAGAAAGGTTGTGAACAGAATTAATCCAGTATATAGAAGTATACAGACATACTTGAGTTTGGGCTTGGGCGTGCTCAGGACACTCTCGTTGTCTTCCATCTCTGGCCCACTGTCACTCTGGTTGTATACCTCCAGACTGTCATAGAGTAAGTCCAGATCCTCCTCCACCTCCTGGGTCTGGTCGACTGGGTCAGAGTCCAGGACCTGCCACACAGGATGGACAGATTATCAACACATCAGTACACTGTAAGTGGGGATTTGTAATTATGGCTATAGATTAAATAAGTATAAGGAGTGACTGGCACTATCCATTAGCTAATCACTTGAACACAACTCAAACAATGAACGAGAAGACTGAAAGAAGACTGTACAATGAGAAAATCTATAAAGACTATAAATACATCCCTCCCTTGGTCCTAAGCAGGCCAATTAAAAGGTAAGTGAGTGCTAGAGACTAAGGTGCTGGGCCTTGATCTGCCAGCTGCACAGTAGGGATGTATATCATAGGAAATGCACGCAGGCAGGCTTGTGGACTAATCAGGTGATTAATGCCACTCCATAAGTGCAGAAGCTGGCAGGGAGCAGATAAACACAGTCTGTCCCCTCTCCTCCTCCTGGCTATGTATTTATAGAGCTGTAGCCCTGCACACTGCCCAGCCACAAGGAAGGGATTAGAGACAGGGGACGTGATAAAAGATCATCGGGCCACCTGGAGCTTCCAGAAGCATCCAGCAAAACACAGCTCAGATGGCCTGGAGGCTCTTGTAAGCATCACTAGGTGAAAACGTTCGCTCTTAGGGCTATTTTTTTCAGAGTTACATATAAATCCCCAAAGGGATGAGTGAAAAGGTGGAGCAAATCCTCATCCAGTGTGAAAACCTACAGAGGTAAAAATAGAAACTAATCTCCTATACAGGATATGATGGGCAATAGCTATTTCAATTACTCCTATAGATTTCGCAGTTCAATGATAATTATTACCAAAATAATGGCCTCGGCCAGAGATTATGTACTAATGCACATCTAGGGGTTGTTGCACACAAATGGTCGACATCCTGCTGATGACCTGATTACAGGCTATTATGCAGAATCCACAGAAATTCAAAAGGACTTGAGAGAAGAAAAACACAAACCTAAATAGGGCAAGCGTATGAGGCTACATTTATCATTAGATTAAGTGGTAGAGAATAAGGTGGTTAATGGATTCTGCATACGAATGGTTGCTAATGGAAATGTATGAATCATGCATCCATGAGCACAGTGGTAATGCAGCCTAGCACCATAATGACGCTTGTACCTCTGTTGTGGCAGTGATTTGTTTGCAGGCGATTCTCCTCCGGTCAGGAGCGCATTAGCAGTGATGTAGCAATACGCTGTTTAGACCATCAATACTGAGATGATTTTCTCCTGCCCTGAGGGCAATTTAATAACTGATACGTTTCACAGCTGATTTATTGAGGCATCAAAACAGAAGGAGTGAGAAACTCCAGGCGCATCGTTTGCTTTGACACTGACCACATTCGCCCCGGTGCCAATCAAAACAAAAGGGTATTATTCTTTTCACACTCACCTCATCTGAGACCTTAAACCTCTTCAGCAAGGCCACAAATTTCTGCTTAAAGTTAGGTTGCTGCAAAAGGAAAAAAAAAACAAAACAAAACATACAATTATGAGAAAAAGACTGCAAAATTAAACATGCATGACAGCTGGGCTGTGGCTTATCAGTTCTCCCAGTAACTGTCCACTGGATTACTCATTCACAGCCATTCCATGTAAAGACCATTAGAATCAGTCCAGTGAACCCACAGAGCTCATTTACATGCTCATCCACGTCACCTTAATGGCTTGAACAAATGGAACACAGTGCGTGTGCTTTGCCTTAAAAGCTTGTACAGCAGCAAACATGGCTCTTTAGTTATTCTCGTAGTCAATGATTGGCGAGCATAAAACTTGCTGTGGTGGAAAAGGAGAACACTAACTCTGGTCATGGAGGTGGTTCGGATCATTTTCCTCCGGGGTTTCTTGGGCTTCCTGACCTCATCGTCTTCATCATAAAGATCCTGAAATACAGAGAAGATAGATGAGGTAACTTAAATATCAATATCAAAGAGTCTCCACATTTCTATCTGCATACACTGAAACTAAATGTAGAAAACATACTAACAAAACACACTGAAAGGACGACTGCTTCTGACAAAATCTGCTCTTAAATGTCTTCTTATGTAACATTACTAGTATATGTAACTATGCGACAGCATGTTCAGCATGACAAGCAGCCTCCTTAATTTGATCTAGCTCTATGAACTTTTTATTTATTTAATTTCACTTGGTAACGCAGCTAAGCATTTTCTGGCACTGACCTGGACGTGAACTGCGTCATCGCTGGCTTCCTGCTCTGACGAGTAGCTATCATCGTCCTCCTCAGAATAGTTGTCCATATCTGGGGAGCGGTCTGAGGTAGGCAAGGACAGAAAAACATTAAAATAGAGGGAAATGTGACTAGCATTGTATTCAGCAGCATGTCACCATGAAGTTTTCTTAAAGAAGCACTGTTTGGAGTCAAAATCAAACCTTCTAAACTCAATATGAAATTCTAGGAAGTTTCTGCTTCTTTCACACATATCATAGGGAGCCAAGGAAGACAATTTTCTATCTCGTGTGAATAGAGTTGTTTAATTTCCTGTCTAGTTCATCAGTAAAGAACTGTTATGGCTACTAAAAATAATGAACAAAATTTATGGTAATGCAAAAACATTTTCTGCATGTAATTAAATGCTAGATTTGCTAGCTGATGTAATGAATCTCTTATTATATGCAAATTAGATTGCAGAACTCTTTGGTGATCCATGTCTCACATTCTGATTAAGTTTTAATGACTTTTTTTTGCGGTTGGAACATTTTACTATTGTTCTTTTGTTTAATGGCTGATTTTATTGGTTTGAACAGCCATGTTCCTAAAGAAGATTTTACTGTGTGTTTCACAGCCCAGGACAGATCAGGTGATGGAGGGTTTTTTTGTTTTTTTTTTAACAGCTAATTCAGACTTCCCTTTGCCTGTGAAACATCCTGTTCTGTAATGGGATGGACATTATTAAGGATCACTGCAGAGAGGCGAAAGATAAACATCTTTCTTTCCCTCAGAGTGACACTAGTTTAATACTTGGTGCATGAGCTCATCTGTTATGTTTGAGCGGCCTCCTTAATAACATCCAGAACAGCGAGGGATCAGCATAGCAGGGTAAAGGCGTGGAGTCCGAGCAGGGCCCAACATCCCCGTCCAGAATTAGACCAGGGTAAGGTAAGAGGCCGTAAAGCTGTTCAACTCTCAAATCAACATTACAACCATAGCTGAAGAGAATAACATATTCCTGGGCCATAGGTTGGCTTGGGGATTAATAGAGTTTATTCTGTCCTCGGGTTGGGAAATAGGAGCCATGTGGAAGGAGGGAAGAGAGAGGCCTGGGGAGGGAGGGCCGGCTGCGGGGAGAAGGCTGAAATTACACACAGGATTTGGCTGGGCGGCATGGGTACAGGACTGTCTAACAGTCCCACGCAGGGGGATTGGAGATGGCTGTGCGCACCTGAGGTTTTGGTCTTGCGGCCAGCTTGGCTGCTACCGTCCTCGTGGTCGATGGGCTGGCTGGACAGAGAGTACACGCTGATCTCCGCCACGCGCACTGGCGCCTCCTTCACGTTGCTATGGAGACCCAGAATCTGTCCTCCGTCTGTTGGGTGTTGCATCACCTGGGCATAGGAAGAAGGCCGGGCATTGATTTCAAGAATCCACTCCAATAAAACATGTATCCATGACACTTTCATTTCATCTCTCCCCTGCAATAAGTCCGGTAATATTATCTTGTATGGAATGAATACAACACAGGACTTGCTTTATGGATGTCATCTGCCTCAACATCAAGTCCCCTTTAGCTGAGAAGCTTTCATGTCTTGTACAATTCCTACGTCTATCAGTCACGCTGTGGAGCCATGTCGAAGCAGCATGGAACAAATAATATTTCTTCAACAGACAGGCAGGATAGAAGAATTTTATCTCTCCCCCTTTACTGATCCAATGCTGATCCAACAGAGATTGAGCTGGCTTCTGTTACACTGCTTTATGCTCACAGAGATTTACAGACTGATTACAAGCTGACAGCTATGCTATCTTTAAATAAATCTTTGTCAGCACAATGCTGCTCTCCCATTCGGAATGTCTAAATGAGCCGAGCCAATTTGCCCCTATCAGCCAATCAAACCGTGTAACACAGTTTGCATCAACTGTTTTGAATCAGACGAAAAAGGATGAGCTTTCATTCTAAGCTCTATCCGGGGGGTACTTTCAATATTTCACTTGATGAGTCACTGTACAGGGACTGGGCTCATTTTGCCCAAACACCGGCAGGGGTGCACTTGAATGCTGCACGCAAAGTCCAATAAGTGACTTCCTCCCACATAATGCCCCCAACAGATTCAGAATGAGGGCACCAGAGAGTTTACTCTACAGCAGATGACAACATAATTACCCAACAGGACCCAATAATGGCCAATCTAGTTTTGCTCATAGAAGTCTGTGGGTTGTTTCACTGCAGTAAGCACCACAAAAAAACACAACAGTTGAGTGGTATTTTAAAATGCAATAATGCATCGCTCACGCTTTCAGATGTGAGTCAATTCCTGTCCTGGGGCTACTGAGGGTGAGTAACTTTGGTCGAGCAATAATGGGTGTGTCAGCTGCTGTAATTAGAATTGAGGAAATGTACCTCAATTACTGTGTTTCTCCATTCCAAATAAGCGTGGCATCTCTAAATGTCTGTATAATTACGTCCTCGACAAGGCATCTGAATTGATGTGTAATGGAATATGAAGCTCAATAAACTCTTTGTTTACTGTAATCCATAGTAGTAACGCTTTTAGCAGAAAGTGCCCACTCTCCTCTGTTAAAACACGACAGGTGCTGCACTGTGTTACTAGTGAATAATCCACAGGGTGACACAATTACCAGGAGCCAGTTTCACACTGATAACAGGCATCAGTAAGCAAAGCAAGCAGAGCCTCTTTGGGTACAAAAAAAGGCCCAGTGGCCAAACATAGTCTGCCGTAATTGTGAAGTCACCGCTGTATCAAACAAACATCTACAAATGGCTTTATATCACTTCCTAGTCCATTATTTCTTCCTAGCATGGCTGGACGCGCTGTTTTCCACAAAGTGCGTATGACGCCAGCTCCAGACGGCCTATAATCTCACACAGCAGTACGTGTGATGAGCATGAATCATCTGACATGATGTGTAACACACGAGGGCCCTCTCTCTGGCATCCAAGACAAGACAAAGACACTAATAGCCATGTCAATCACTGTCAGAGAGGAGCATAACGCAGTGACAAGCTCAGAGAAGAATGATACGTTTCTCAAGAGAAATTGAACGGATGATGATTGAAAGTAATACCTCAGCCATGTTGATAACTCCCACAGCCAAAGTTTTGTAGCCCAGGATGGTTCGATTCTTGTAGCGTTTTCTCCTCTGCAGCATAATCTGCAGTCTGTTGGCATCCCTCTTGAGAAAATGGGGGTACTGAAAATAAGAAGAAGAAAAAAATAAAAGTCAGATAAACAATGCGAACCGCATTATATATTCATCAGCCTTTTAGATGAAAACAAACACGCAGACTTCTTTCAACACATTGTTTTTGTTTAGAAAACTATTCCTTCAAAAAGTTCCGCTCTATTCAGCTTCCATTTCTTGCAAGTAACATTTTATTTTCCACCATGCAACTGAAACAATACAATGACAGTGTATGCATTGTGTTTATCTTAATATTCAGCTCCTTCCTTCATCACACCAGAAGAGGTGTGTGAACAGATTAACTCCCTGTGGTTAGCGATCACCACACCTGGTTCAAGTTCATGTAAAAATAAAATACAGCGAGTCTCACTGTACTCAGATGCCAGCACCAACATGTGAGGTGTTAGATTCTGGATTTGTCCTGCCAGGACGTTCTGTAGTCTGCTGGGCTGTGGCTGAACTGTTGGTGAACCTTGCACCTCACTTCTGAACTAAATTTCTCTTTGAGGCTTCATATGTCATGCTCACATTTGCTTTTTTTATCCTGGCAGTCAGAACGCATCTGACTGCCAGAACTTGATCTTCGCATTGACTTTTCTTGCCTTCTTGGTCTTAAATATTCACACAATAACAGCTAGTAATATCAACTTTTACAAGGTGGTCGAACGGCTGCAATATGCATGTCCAATACTGTCCCCACTTATTCGAGGCTTCACTCGGCAGCAGTGTGATTTTAGCTGGGCCTTTTCGTGTCAGATTTTTGCAAAGAATTGGAGCTTTTTTGCAAAATATACAATTGTTCCATCAACATGTTACATCATGTCTGTTTTTCACAACTTGTTCAATCCTTCTGGCTTAGTTCACTTCTATAGCTGTCTAGTTATTCCACTTGGCATGCACGCACTGTCAATTAGCACAAATCCGAACCATTGCGTCATAAAATGTTTCTGCTTCAGTTACTCCAGTAATGATTCATATCTGCATGGAGTAAGGTTGCACTTGGAAAACCGCCAACAACAACAACAACAGAAACAACAGCAGATCCTGTCCTTCTGCAACAAGAGTTTGATCACTAAACAACATGAAAAATGGTACAGGCTAATATTAAAGAAATGTGTCGGATCACACCTTATAGTATAAAGACACACAGATATTTAAACATCACACTTTTGATAGGGGTGTGATGTGTGAATAAAGGCTTCAACACAATCCTGCCTGTCAAGTAACTGGCAAATCTGTGTGAGATTTCACAGTATAATGTCAAGAGTGCTTGCCTGTAGTGAGAATGTGAGCTCCAGATCTGTCTCCATCAGTCCACTGGGTGGGAGGACATACTCGTTTGATCTCAGAAGACGCTTAGAACCCTGAAAGACAAAAGTTACATTTCAAGCACAAACAATAAACGCTACACATAAACAATTACACATGAGGGACTACAAGGGTTGTTTTAGCGGCTAGCTTGAAATTGGCACAAATCGATTCTGGACTGAGACCGACAACATTGTTTGTTTTGAGGTGCAGACACATTGAAATTCAATATGCTTCCTTTGGAATAAAAAGAAAATCCCCCCAAAAATCCCTCATCCTCTGTTGTTTCTCAAGACTCAAGACAAAAGCAGCTCAGTGATCAAGCCTTATTTTAGTACCAGCCTGCTTCGCATTCACACATTTATGCAGTATCACACCTTGAGATAGCCTAGTACAAACAGTCCTCCACTCCTTCACTGCTTTCTAGAGAATAGTGCTACTAGAACATTTGAAATCAGGTCAGATGGAACATCAAGGGCTGCTGTTGAGTGACTTATAACAATTCAAACCAGCGACAACCTGATCACAAGCTTCAGCCTCTAAGCTACGGCCTGGGATTTTTAATCATACCCTGATAGATACGTTTGGTAGTTTGGTGTGTCTGAATATGAAAAAGCTTTATCCGTTTGATACAGCTGCTGTGATGTTGCATGTTGTTGCCATGGATCTTTATTAGAAATGAACAAGCACTGTTTCAAGCTGCTAATCAAAACCAAATGTGGCTTTAGTATCTAATGCTTGTTATTCCAGTAGAGAGACTCATCACCAAAGCTAATTTTGGGACATGGCGCAAAAGTTGGCATGGCCAAACAGCGCACAGGGATTTAAATGCCATGGGTTATCGAAGCCTCTTCCAAATGTAAGGACACAGACGCACAGTCCGTCCTCAGAGGAACTGTGTGAGGCCTTAGCATGTCTGTCTTACGAACATCGGATTATCATGTTCCTCATCAAGTTACAGTTTAATTCTTCAACCGAGCTTCCTTTTCTACCTCTTATAATCTTGAAATAGGGAATCAGAAGTGTGAATGTGGGAACAGAAACAGCTTGTCAAGTCTGCTTCATGATTTTATGTCAAGCTGTGAGTGCTGGAGACAGGCATCTGTTGCGTAATATATTTGGCAACTCATCAGCTGCTTTTAAAATTTCATAAGTCTGCTAAGCTTAGTTCAGGTATCTGCTAAACCGGCCAATAGAATTAAGACTTGGTGAGCAGCATGGAGAGGTAAGGATATCCTGTATCTGGCTTAATGCCCTGGGGAGAAACTCTTTAATAGTCCGATGCATTGGGTACGACATTGGATCCTTATGTAATTGGAGCTGCTAAATCATGCAACAGATATCAAATACAATGGTTGTGTGTGCACTGAGGAGTTATCACAGGATGTCAGGGGGCGTTTATTCAAGAATGCAGTGGTGCTTCTGTAAGTAGCAGTCTAAATGACAATGCACGTTGAATACACAATACACAATAATAAAGGCAGAGCAGTGCTTTAACAGTGTTTTTAATCTAGTCACACCTGTCAACTCAGAGTGGATAGATGATAGAGGAGGCAGATCAAGGATGATCCACAGAGAGTGACAGTCAAGGAAACAAGGCCAACAAACAAAAGCCTTGGAAGCCAAAAAATGACCATGGGAGTCTGTCACAGCCAACAGAAATGGCACAGACACACTTGAAGTAATAAACGTCTTCTAATCAACAGCTAAATATAAGAAAACCTAATAGAAGATTGCATATAGATTTATATGTTTGGCAGATCTGACAGATCTGACACACACACAGACAATGAAAATGAAAGCTTTGGACGACTAAGTGTGACTGGTGTGAAGTTATTATCCCAACTTCCAAATTTATCTTTGGAAAATAGCCTTAGCTATTAGCTAATAGCTCTTGTTCGGTCTGCTCTACTTTGTTCTTCAGGTTCTAAAACATCTGCTAGGTATGAAGTCATTTGTCCATCTATCATCCTCATGATGCATTCTGGGATTGACACCACACTTTCCTTGATCATAAATAGATTCAAAAAGATAAAAATGGATGGATGAGTGATAATTTCAGCATAAGCTGAAATAAAAATAATATACTAAATGATATACTAACATTAGCCAGTATGACATGAATAATTGTAAAACACTTCTGGTTCTGTTTTTACTTTACTCCAAAATAAAACGTGTTAGAAATACAGTTTCACTCAAATCCTCCATGTATCATGCAGTCTACAAAAAAGTTAAGCAATGCTGCATGTTATGACACAACTTCCACTTCCTCTTTTCCCATTTCACTGGTACTGAGCGAGCAGCAGACAGCAAAAGTAAGAAAGTAAAGGGTGCTCATAGAGGTTTGTTTGGCTACACAATGCCACCGTTACACAATAAATGAGTGTAACTGCTGCACGATCACCACTGATGTATTATGATATGTTGTCATAATTGGTATTTTCTTAATCCTATGAGTATTATGTAATACATTTTCAACATGGGATGTTTGCTTGTTGAAAACTTCCAGTTGTCACTCTACAAACTTGTGCACAACACTGTGTTCTTCCTTACTCTGTGAAGTAAAAGAACATTTAGTGTCAAGAGTTTAAAAATGCACCAAACAAAAGAAAGCTTTGAAGACATAAACGGAATAAAGAATTTAGCTCTGCTGACACTTGCAAAGCTTTCTGTTGCAATAAGCATTTTTTCCATCCAGTCTAATGCTCAATATGTTCCAGAGAAGGACATGTTGATGATACCCTGACAGTTGCTGTAGCAGTTGTTTTCTATATGAATAAAAAAAAAAAAAAATAGAATAAATCTCTGTCCGACTCTGACCTTGTCACTAACTTGAGTTCTACAAAGAGGGGCCTTGTATGCACTCTTTTCTCATGCTCAATGGTGGGTACAATGAATCAAGGCACAAAAGCTGAGCACTCTCAAACTGCCTGACATGCATTAACAATACAGAGCCTTGGCGAGGAAAGCTTGTACTGAATGTCCTTTGCCCCCCTTCTCTTGCCCTCTCTCCCCCTGCTACAAGCTTCTCCACTGTCTTTCTGGGGCCATATGGGGGGGATGTTACAGCCCCTCTGCTAACTGTTCTCCGCAAGCCTGTGGGAAAACAAGTTCAACTTTACACTCCTTCTCAAGGTTACTTTTTAAAATTCTCTAAATTGGCTTGCCTGTTTGCAGCATCGACAGGAAGTCATTTAGGGTCGGGACAAGAGCTCAACGTGCAATGGTATTAGAGAGGTTTTAAAGGAGTTTTAAAAGGTTCTGCATTCACCCAACACAACCCTACACACAAAGCAACACACACATATACATACATAATTGGATCATATCTGAGTGCACTGCAAATGGAAGTGCTTTTGGACAGCAGCTTCCACTGGAATGATGATTGCACGTCTTTCCTATCATAATCCAGCTGACATCAATGTCAACCTCAGGCAACTGCACACAGAAAAGATGGGACACAAAATGCAGAATCATGTAATGTACGTGCAGTAGTGTACCACATTGTAAGTAAAGTAGCATACAAGAAAACAGTGTGGTATGTGCAGATGTAAGATGCAAATGTAGCAGAGGTTTGTCTGAGGAGGTCTAAGCTACTTGAGGTGACCCAGTGGTCTCCAGGGTGAGAGACAGTAGAATATCTCCCAGGGAACGCAGGACCTCCCGGAGACTAAACTGCAATCTCATCATCCCTGCTGCTGTGGCTTTGGGAGACCATCCAAATGTTTAGCCATTACAAGGGTTGTGTGTGCGTGCAGGCCACTCAACCTGATGAGCCCCAGAGAGAGACAAGAGACGGCCACTGTATGCTGAACAAAGAACCAATGACGTGTGGTAATGAGGCTTTGTCGTCCACTGTCTGAAAACAAAACCCTCTTATTCATCTGTCATCTTCTCCAACTGTGTCTTTATCCCCTTGGTGTCTGTGTTCTCCCTAACCAAACCTGCTGGAAATTGCATTTAATGCCCCAGTTCCGGAGCTGCAGTCAACAGAGCTTTGCTCGCCTGTCCTAAGGGCAGCTCAGCAGTAATGGAGAGATTTCACGCTCTGGAGACAACGTAGCTCATGGATAAAGCCACATTTGGTTGGTTACTTTCTCTTTCAGGATGACAGTAGGGGGGGGGGGGGGGGATTTGTTCCTCTTTAAATAGAATCAGCCAGTATTGCATAAAATTTCAATTACATTTCATAATTAGGAGGACAACACTGAGCATGGGAGAGAAAAAATGTCAATTACTGTGGTGTGAAAGCAGAAAAACAGTAACTACACATACAGTGGGGATAAAACAGGCTTGGAGTTTTTAGTATTAATAAGTATTAATCATTGAAACACGTCAATATGTTTGGACAATCTGAAGGGCATGGTGGAAATGGAAATAGTTACAGAGAAAATGTGTTTGGGCCCTATTATCCATTTTGTAATGTAGTTAGCTAGTTTAATAAAGCAATCTTTAATTACATACATTTGAATGTGTGATTTAGGGGTAGTCTAACCACATGAAATCATATGCATTCCACTTGAGTCAGAGGCTGCAGAGATGGCAGTGGCTTGAACCCTTCCAAGCTAGGCTGGTTGGAGCTGCTTCAAGTACTGAACTTAACCTGCCTGTATTCGGGACAGGCCTTCAACTCCCTTCGCACAAAACTCTTGTTCAGTAAAGATGGGAAATAAGAACAAATTGTTTATTTAAACCAGTATGAATATTGAATTATACTTGAAAATAAGGCTATCAAATAATAGATCAATTACGAATCATTCATTTGATCTAGCTCAGAGAAACAACGTATTTAGGCCAACGTCATGCAGAGAGAGAGACACAGAGCGTGGTCTTCATTTAGCAAACAAAGTTAGCGGGCAGTGAGCACTGGACTTCATATGACAAGATTCAAGAATTTGATTCATTTTTCTGAAAATCTTGTTTTCGTTGGACCCAGTGGATACAAAGGAATACAGTTAATCAAGGAATGGACACAAATTTGCTATATTATATGTAGGGAGTAACCACTTTTTCTGTCCTGTTTACACCGCTGGTCAATCTGAATGACTTGGACATTGGTGCTTGTGCTTGCTATAGAATTAACTGAACAAATAAATTGTGGAGAATCTAATCAGGCATGTCCATGTTGACAAATATTTTTTTTATATTTGTAAGAGCACTTTAGAACTGGCGTAAGAGGGCTTCTCACATCCAAAGAATTGCTAAAAAACAGACCAAGTGTTGATACTTGCACTTACTAGTCAAAATGTGTAGTCACACTTGGCGAATAAAGAAGACTGTTAAATTGAAGTTTCATGTTCTTGTATTATGTATTATGAAAAGGTTCATTACAAAGATGTTAGTAAGACTGCACTTATTTTTTCAGTATTTTTCATGCTTTTCTTTCCCCAGAAGTTTTACAACCTATACTAAAATCATTTCTGTGGTTAAAATGTTGACGATATGGTGACAAATGCTTTTGTCAATGTTTTGATATTTTATGTTTTATACTTTAAAATTCTACCCAACACTCATGCATATCTATTTCTAGGAATACTCATCCACTGTTGGTATAAACATTTCCTTTTCCTTGTGTTGATAAATCAAACATGCTGGGCACACAGTGTCAGACACATTCGTACTTAAGAGGTAAGTAAGCCTGGGATTTGTGTAACAGAGACAGAGCCATGGGATGCATATTATTAAAGCGTCTGCAAAATACAGCACTAGCAAAAGTCAAAATATTACATTTTCCAATGCGTGCATAATACACAAGCTTTGGCTCAGACTATTCATGTGGTACTTAATCTTTCCGGTACATGTTATAGACAAAGTTGGCTCCCTCCTCACTTCTTGATTCTCAGTTTCTCTTCTGAGTGGGTTTTCTTGGCAACTGTAATGAAGAAAGTCAAAAGACTATTTCCTCTGAGAGTTATTTCCACATGGCCACCTCAGATCAGTGTGTTTGTGTACACTTAAGGTGTACTCACTGGTCCTAGTTCTCTCTCAGGATCAACTGTTTCAGAAGCAGTGGACCATCATCTTTAAAACCACTGCTAGACTTACTGCTGATTGTGTGTTTTAAGACTGTGGGGCCTGTGTGCAGACTAAAGGCAGGGTTCCAGCACTCAGATGAGTCAAGTCTATGACCTACACATGGTCAGTCCATGATTATAATGGAATTTAAAAACATAATAGTAATGTGGCGTAATATTAACAGTAAAAGGAAAACAATTGTTTCACAGCTGCTGTTTTTTTCTCACTTCTCCAACTCCCATACAAGTGAAAACACAAAAACCTCCACACAGATACGAGGATGCTGACGGGGGCGGGACATTCACAAGTTAAAACAACTTCTCCAGCTCTCTGCCAACGATATGTCAGTCACACACAACAATATTCTGAGAGGGAGACGTGTTATCCCGCCTTCCCAAAAAGCTCACACTGGGTTCTAGGAATACTTTGAATTCCACATAAAAGGTGAAATTTGTTATGGCAAGCAAGAAGTGCGACTAACCTTGAGTCATCTCTGCAGTTCTTCATTCTGCTAACTTGTTTAGTGAGCAGCAAGAATCAGTTCCTTACACTGAAACATACATCTCCCGCACTGCATTTTAATTCCATTTACCCAGCCAATTGCTGGTTTTTGCTATTTAAAATATAGATTTCTCAGTTCCAATATATCGCAATATTGACTTAAGATGTCAGTATTATGACTAAAAACAAAATAAATCAAGAAATGTTTATGTTGTTATGCGTTTGCATCCAAGAGGATCTGGCATTTAAACTACACAAAATGCCAACCCTGAGACTAAGCAATGCATGTTAGTTAGAGACTAAGCAAAAACATATTAGTAATCGAGGTAAGATGCACAATCCTTCTTGTGGTGCTAATGCTCCTTGTTCAGAGTGGTAATGCTTGTCTGTAATTTAAAGCACCTGAGGGGATGTGACTCACCAGAGCTTCCTGTGCAGCTCAGGAGGTTTTTATCAATCAGCGGGATTAGTAACATGTCTTATCATCGTCTGAGCTTTGTGATTGTGTTCAACAGAGCACAGCTCCGGACAAAGGACTGAGAAACAGTGAGCCGCAGACTGTGACATGCTGCTATCAAATGTTTTTTTTTTTCCCAAATGAACCCGTTACTCCCGTCGCACATGGGAGATTAACGCACCCACCTGTATTTTGACAGCTATTGACAGGGAATTCAGCTCTTTATCCAGTTCTTTGAGGACGACCAGCTTTTTCAATGTGAGGCTGCAGAGCCTGTGGGGAAGGAAAAAAGAGAAGAGAGGGGGGAGAGAAAACACATTAGTAACATGACTAACACAATGTGAGCACACCTTCACGACAAGCTGTAGCATCTGGGGATGAAAAGTACGACGGAAAAAAGCAACACTCTCTGCTGTCACATGTTATTTCTGCACGTGTCTTACATCTCACGTATTATTTCTTTGCAGTATGTTAACTATTCAAATTCAATAATCAAACCCCATTTCTACACATCAAGGAAAAATCTATGACTTATTGAAAATGGATGGTGAACCAAAGTATAACTAAATCAGCCTTTCCTCTGTCAGCTTTATGGGCGAATTCTTCATGGAAGGTGACATGGCACAGATGCTTTGACAAGGCACAATGCAGTACAATGCCTTCAGTCAGCCCTCTTTCAGCATGCTGAACGCAGGGGCTTATGTGACTCACTGCCATCTGTTCATCATTAAATAAAACAAGTTAGAAACATATACACATACATGCCTCTGTAAGAAGCTTTATACATTTTTGATTGGCACATTTTACTTTTTTAATACTTGACAGCTGTCGCAGGGATCCAGAATGGACGAGGGGGAAAGATGACAACAAGTACCATAAAATATACTGTATTTAATCAAAGAAATACAGGCCTATCTCGAAGAACACAAAAGCAGATTAAAAGACAAAACTGAGCAATACAAGAAGGCCATGACCAGATGCAAGCCCCCAAAAAACATGTCTCTACAACAAGACACTCCACAAAAGTCAACAACTTCCAAGCCAAGTTCGCTAAAACTTCCTCCTGACCCACTTTTCCCACCAGTCCCGCTGCATTAAACTGTGATCAGTCTGAGCCAGAGTCAAAGGGGAGGATGAAAGACAAAACAAACAAATAACTATCTAGTCATACACTTTCCTTGCGAGCAATGCTCACTGACTTCATTCAGGCACTCCCTACTAGACAAGTATGATTCACAGACACATCAAGTTCAAACACAGAGGAAATTGAAGTGTCACACTGGGGTGGTCTGTTAAGAATGAATATTTAATGGACACAATGGGGACAAAAGGGCCCGTGTGCACACGGCACATTGGTCTTTTCACTGTACTGTATTTATTTGTATTTGATATTTTCTGAGGGCAACTAAAAGTGTGTTCTCAACACACCTTTCTGATCTTCAGTATGCCATTTCAGAAATTCAAATCTTTTTGTCAAATCAACTGACAACTTGTTTTAATTGGTCAAACATTAATGTTAATCAATGAAGATTTATTTTATTGCTCTGCATGTGTCATCGGCTCACACATCACACAGTAGATACGCAAATGAACATGGTAAGGTTTATTTTCGTGTCGTCTTTCTTGCTGAAACATAATACAAGTTATATTTGGTTTTAAATTCCAGTTTCTCCCATTTTTGTTTAGCAAAGATGCAGTCGTTTAAAAAAAAGGGGGGGGGGGGGGGGTTTGTCTGTAGTTTTCATTAACAAAATTAACAGCAGAGAGGAAAGAGGAAGAAGGCTTGTCAAAGGTCAATAGATCCCAAGAGAGGTTTATCCAGGCAGCCAATAGAATATATCTTTAATGACGACAATATAAAATTTTGATTAACAAAGGAATGGGCCAGGAACTTCCTGTTCCTGCATGGAATCTCCCCTCTCTCCAAATAAACAATTTTACGACATTTCACTGGAATCAAATCAAATTTAGGTGTAAAAACTGCCAACCCACTTGGCTGCACAATAACACGAGTTAGCTCATGTGTGTTAGAATATCAAATGCACATCTGAGGCCAGAGTGATTAAATGTTAAACCTTAGATCCAGCTTTTCTTATGGTGAGGATGACTCACCAGTCAGCCACAGCTCTCCGTCAGAAAGCAGCTGATGGTTTAACAACATCTCTATCCTGTCACAGCTCCCCCCCCCCCTCCCTCTCTCAGTAGACTGGGATTCACATGTAATTAAAAAGGCTGCAGGCGTTGAAGGGGTCACCTAGGGAACGAAGGATTTTTTATTATTAGACAGAGGTGTTATCTCCACTCCTGCCTGCCACTGTGTTGTGTTGCAAGCGAAACCCGAGGCCATCTGTTCTGGCCTGGTGCCAGTCTGTCCCTGTGCTCCTACCCAGTGCCAGTTCACTTTGCCACCCAATCAGTGACTACAGCGACAGACCAGGTGTCACGCAACAGCACTAATCATGGTGCTAAAATATCTGGCAGAGGCATACAATGGGTCAAGGATAATTCAAATACTTTTAGAAATAGCTGTCAGTGGTATGGGTCTCCTCTCCACTCAGCAGACACTGGCACACACTCAAGATCAAAATAAAGGCTTGCAGAAGCCCCTCAAATGATGCATTAATCCTCCTTTTTTGGCATGTCATCCCCACATTCCCAGAGAGAGCCTGGGGTGGGTTCAGAGCACGCCTCTCTGTGCCAAACAGGACCCCAAACACAACAGTGTTATCAATCCATAGAGAAGACTGGGTGGGTGAAGAATCTATAGCAGAGGTCTCCACTTCGATATTTCTCTGAACTGGTGGTGGGAAGTGCTGATAAGTGATACATTTTTTGTCTGTTTCCCAGCTGATAAGAGCCCACGGGGGAATCCCTCTTTCAGTTTCACCGCTTGCGCTGGTTAAGTCAACACATCGCCTGCCAAGCTCTGCTGCTTGTGCTACTATCCTGGTTATGGAGTCTTTCACTGGTTTTGAGCATACACATCAATAAGGGTGGAGAATCCTATAAACTGCACAGTTTAACTTTCTTGAGGGTAGAATTTATTATTACAGAGCGGTTGCATTTGTTGTAGCGTCTGTAGAGATACCCAGTAAACTCAAACTTGAATGCAGAATTAATATCATATCCCTGTATACGTGATTAGAACTGATACATTTTCATACACAAACACACACGACTAGGACAACCGACAATTACATTTATTACTGATTAAACTATCAATCATCTCTTGGATTAGCAAGTGTCACAATAACAGTAAAACAATTCCAAGGTTCCAAAGTCCAGTTCACATCTTGTAACAATGATATGAACCAGATAAACACATCCTCACATTTGAAAATGTTTCATAAAATGCCTTAAGCAATTAATTTTCTGTCAATTGACTAATCTCTATCGACTGGAGATTTTAAAGCAAGCTGTAGTTTTTAAACTGTTCTTGCTTCACTCAGCTCAAGGTGAGGGGAATAATAAAACATTCGTATTATGTCACAGGTAGAGGCCAAACTGCACCTCAGGCAACACTGGAATCTGAATCATGTCACACCGCAGGCTACTCCCGGTAAATGTGCGAATCTTTTTCTAGATGACACTTTCCATTACTGAGTGACGCGACCATATAGAACAACTCAAAGTAGTGTGATATTGCGTCAAAATGAACAGTTATTGACTCCACTGATGAATGGTGACCAGTACGTGCCTGAGCACTTTACAGCTAATAGGTTTAGCCTATATGGCATCACTCACAGCAGCATGGACAGTGCTGCTCCATCTAAGCCCATTAGTGCATCCAAGTCACTCGCTGTACCGTCACTAACTGCTGACCTTTCAAGGCCTCTAAAGTGAAGCCAGGCCATTTCCCTCTTTCAGATTATACAGACTGCTCTCAGCGACACACTACTTAGGAAATCAAAAGTAAGGAGGTGACAAATGCTTCTTTTTGTGTCAAGAGTGAAGGAAAAGGCTTAGACAAGCAACCTTATTTATAGAGAAAAGACTGTAAATCTGCACTGAAAGCTCTTTAGTTCAACTGACAAACAGGAACAGCTCCTCAACCATGGCCACTGTATTGCACATAAGTCATGACACCATAATCCCATCTTTGATTTGTTTTTCTTTAAAAACAGCAAAGCTGCCAAAATTAAAATATTTCACCGGCGTATTTAATTCACAGTGGCATAAAAAGCTGTAGACTTCCTTATAGTGCCACATCAGTGAACTTATGCAGCAATGAATACTGGTTTAAGCCTTAAACATAACATCACAGATGTCAAAGAGCCACCGTTGAAATCTCAGTGCAATGAAAGATTGTCCATCTGTGGCTACGCTTGAATGCTTTCACATTTAACGTTCCTGGACAAACAAAACAACTTATCAGGCAGTGCCCTCAAACAGCCGCGGTCAAATATTTGGTTTTAGATAAGAGGCCTGTGATTGTTAGCTATATGGCATGAAGGTGCATTATCTTATCTCGGCTGCTTCATCTATTTTCTCTACAGCAATAACAAATAGACTTCAGAGGGTAAAGGAACGAACATTTTAATTTTACAGTTTCGGGGAAGTAATTATTTAACACATCATCACTTTATAACACTGTACAGATCGACTGAATCACCAGTGACAAAGAAAGGATAAAAAATGAATGTATGACACGAGTGTGCTCCTAAAAATCACCTGCATATCACACTGGAGACAGTCGTGCTGCCATGCCTCAACAAAGCCTCTCTCTCCCTTCCAGTGCAGGCCAACTTGGCTGACCTGGCCTGGAGTGCTGCTGGAACATCAGAGGAAACCAAATCAATTGTGGAAGGTGGATTAAAGGTGGACAGTAGGGTGGAAGTCATGGAGCAAAGCCCAGGGACACACACACATTCTACGCAGTGAATAATCCTTTTTGTTGGCCCCTTTCTGACCTCGCCCTCCCCTGAGTTAGGCTGGCTTTCTTTATCTCACACAGACACACACACACACACACAGGTTTCTCTGGAGTCGGGTCTCAAAGACAACTTCAGTCACACGCTGCTTTGAGGTTGGCTCTTTGGTAAAATGATATGTCTGTCTGGAGACTGCCTATGTGACAGCAGGCATAGTTTATATTACATAGACATCAAGAGGTATTTAAAATATGTAAACCTCAAATCTGAAATCAACTCCCCAGATGTTTAGTGCCTCAGCATCAGTAGTGCGAGGCTGTGACTGGAGGCATATAAAGGAATAATCATTTTAGTTCAAAGTGAGAACACTGAGACCAGAATTCTACTCTCTCTTCTATTCTCTGTTGACTCCTTGTTTTTGTCATTACAAAAGCCAGAACAAAAAGAGGCAATTCACATTCAGATCTGTACTCATATTATAAGGAATAAAACTTTAAGAGCAGAGCCCAGTCGACCGATTTTATGGGACAATATTGGCCAATCACAGGTATGTCAATATCGGCATACATGTTGTTGATGATGATGAAGTCCAGTATTGGTCGGGCTCTATTTAATATTTACAAATATTTAATGTCCACATCATGGTAAATCCTGATGAAACAATGCAATGGACAATGATACTTTGGGGGGAAAGTCTGCTACATCCTTTACGGGCATATTACAACATCACTTACATATAAGACTGACCGGTGTCAACAAACAACACAAATATCTACTCAAACATCCCTCAAAGCCATTAGTCCAAGATGGGTTGTTGTGTAATAGTACATGTGGCTATTATCGCTGCACTATTTCTGGACCACTTCAGTGACAGCAGCATCTCAAATAACTTGTGATTGAAACACTCTTAGGCTTGAGAGCCTACAAAGAGACAGCAGCTACAGTACATCCCATGGCAATAGATCCAAGAATTAAAATGAGCTCTTTGTTGAGATATAGCTGCTTACACAAAGTAGGTGTCAAGTTTTACCACTGCTCAGGTTCTCATTTGTCTCAGTTGGAAAGACTGACGCATTAGTAGCATTCAAACAGTTCCTATCTTCCTATTTCTAAAAACATCTCAACATTTATAGGGACATCATGCAAATACAGACATGGGTCCTCAGACCATAGATGAACGTGCGCAGTGCTGAGGGAGAGGCCAACGAACCCTCTGAATTGAACGATATGCTGCCTAAACAAAAACACACTTTTGTAATTCTTTTCCCCTGTCAGCGTTCTAGTTGATGTTTTGCCAGTTCCATGCCCTCGGATCACTGCACAGCAATTGTCAGAGGCACAAAGCAGGGGGAAGTGGAGGATGGAGGATGAGTGATGTAACGGAGGGCTGAATGAAAAAGAGACTGTATGTTTGGTATGTGCTGGGGGGCTTCCAAGCTACAAAAAAAAAAAAAAAGACTTCCAGTGCTTTCAGTGTGCTATTTTCTTGTGTTCTCTGCTTGAGATGTGAATGCAGTCACTTTTCTTTAATAAAGCATGCTTGAACATAATGCTCTGCATGAATTTCTTAAGGAAACGGTGTATGGTATGCATGTGTGGGACTGAGTGGAAAAACCCTTTCTCTACAGTGAAAGCTCTGGCTACAGAAAGCCACAGCACTTTGTTCTTTTATAACAGTATTATTTGTTCATGACTAGTTGTATAATTTAGTCCAAATAAAGGATACGCCAGTCTAAAAGCTAGTTCTTCTGAATATTTTATACTTCCACGAGAAAACATGGGGAATCTATTCATGGTGAAGGCTAGCCTATGGAACTAGTGAAATGTTCTCATGCAGCAATAAACTTCTTTTCTTTATCTTTATCACTTCTTTATTTGATTCATAGCTGTTCAATCAAACTGCAAACAAAGAGAAAGGGCAAAAAACAAAGCTACATTCTCAAATCCATACCCACACCGCCCACGGAAATGTTCTTTAATAAATGAATCATTTTTTAAAATTGCTGGTCTGACAGTTTCTACGATGGGAAAGCATTATGACTAAAGATGGAAGAGAGTGGTAAGGAGAATAATGGTAGGGAATTTAGAGGCAGCTAAATCAATTTTAATTCATTTTAAAATCTACATCATCAGTGAGAAAGATTAATCCAGAAGACCGATCAATCGGTTTTAACAAGTTCACACAGTTGGATGTGCCATAGGAGCTTAGCCTGCACTTAGCCTTGCATGCAAAAGCTATTTTAGCCCCCAAATATCTGGTTATGTGTGCCAGATGGCCATATGCTGGTTGGGCTTTAATTCCCCTGAATGAAATCTTCTCATGGCCACAGTGAAAGAGGAGGAAGAGGCTGTGGCCAGGGTACACAAAGAGAACAAGAGGAAGCTATTAATTTGGCAAAGCCTGATTTCTGTGACCGTTTATGTTTGACACACACCCTAATGGTTACAATAAGAAACAGCATTCAAAGGCTGAAAGCAGCAAAATTAGAGTGAAATTAAACAAGCCTTTGGTTCAGAAAGTAACCTTCATAAGATGGCTTGTGGTGTGCCAAAGAGGTCTGTAAAGCCACAGCCATGTGCTCGAAGGACAAGTCGCGTGTCTATTTTGACTTTTTGATGTAATTTCTTTGCTAAATGTCAGAGGTCAGCACTGAGACAGAAACATATCCCTCTATAGCTGAAACAATCATTTTACATTGGGTATGAATTCTCATAATGAAAAACAACAGATGATGTGGACACGTCACATCCTCTGCTCATCATCTCGACACATTACAAAATACTTCATAATGAGATGGCAGCATAAGGTTGATAGGTGGCTGTAAAAAGTTCAGTCCTGCACGCAGCTCACTGAATTAATGTTAGTTACTAAAGTTTCTGACATTTGCTAGATTTTTAGTAGTACAAACTATCAAACGTCTAATGAAATATTTGAAACATGTCCCGTAGCATAAGGGTGGAAGGTATTTCTTATCAGAAGTTTTTACTCGCACTAAAAAGGCCTTGGCTCTCCATCTGTATGCTTACTGTGTTCCAAAAGCCATAATTTAGCCAAGCTATGGCCAAATGCACAACTTCCTTGTTAGACCTCATGCGTATCAATCCTGCATTATCCTTGGAGGAAGCTTGAGCACCTGAGGAACAAGCAGACTCTACGAAGATTCAAACCAAACCATTCAAAAACAATTTAAACATTAAATTTAATATGAAAGATTAATTACAGTTTTAAAAAGGTATGCTGAAGATTAGTCAATACAGAACTTTTGAATTGTCTGGCCCAGTCAAAGGCTGTAAACTTTAAAAATAGTGGTGAAAATGGTTGAGGGCTGGCAGAAATCAACACAACATCCCGTAAACCATTTTTTAAAATCCCCCATTCAACACGTAGTTTGTGTTAAGTCATTGTTCAGATGGGTTTTAGCTTTGTTGGCCCAGCAGGCCCAGACAGAAGCTGCAATGAAGCAATTTGGCACCTTGAGAAGGCAGGACAGGTGTCATCACTCAGGTATGAAACAAACCCAGAGGGACATGTTATGAAAAGAAAAACAGATTGGGAAGAAGATAAACCGGTTATTTCCGAGAATGCTAGAGGACGTAATAGCCACACTCATATCTGTCATAATACTCTGTAATATGGTCTTTGTGAACTCTGTGGTCATGAGGCTCCCCAGAGCTGTGGTAAAATCTGACTCTTGTCGGGATTACAAGCACTTTTTATGTAATACCACACAGGGGTGGTGCATTAGAGCTCAGTGCCAGATTTTTTTTCAGTTGGTGATTGAAGCTAGTGCTTTCCCTTCCTCAAACCTGTTTGAAAAAAAACATTTATATCCGTCAAGTGTGAATCAGCGGTTTGACCAGTATGCTCTTGTTGTGTGGGTGGTTTGTAGAATCTTTATTTCTCTGATAATGAAGGGTGTGCTAGCAAGTTTTTATGCTTCCTATTTGGAAATATAGGGCAAAAGAAAAAGGCTTGTTTGAGGTAAGGCAAAAAAAAAAGAGCAAAGTTTGCTTTTTAATGACACCAGGAAATGCAAGAATGGGGTGAACCTGTGTCCCTATATTTTATCATCAAGTGAAGCACAAGCTGTGAAAAAGAGCTTCTCCTTGTTCTGCAGGTACCAAACCAACAAATCTGTCCTAAACATAAGGCACACATGATAACACTGCTTTGTCTTCTCAACTCTTCAGCCTCTATGATACCAATTAAATATAGAACCCTATACTGCACTCAGGCCTCTGTGATCAGACAGTCATTGTCAGGGACTCAGTCCATGGCTGTTGCCCTTTGTTGAAGGTTTTGCAGCGCTAAACAGCCCTTTTGTTGAGCCCTGAACACAAACTGATGAGGTCAGCAGGCCTGTGTTTGTAGTAGCCATGCAAGACAAGATCAGACCAGACAAGGCATGTTTACAGGTAAAATCAGAGCCAAAGTAAGACACCTTGACCAGATCAGCTACAGTAGATCATAACAGACAAAATCTGATGCATGATGATGATATCAGTGTTTATTTTACAGTACATCCTCTGGATAAACACATGCCTGCTGCATCCAGTTACTTCAAATGAGTCTATAGTAACCAGTCCAACAGATACAGGTTAATCCTGTGAGGGCCACAGTGGCTGACAAGGTTATGATTGAGCTCTACAATCCTATTAAGGTGGAAGGCCTGGAACGTTCCTTTGCCCGGAGTCTACGAGTAGGATCAAAAGCTCAAGAGCAAAGACTTGTTTAAAACAATCTCTGTGTCTAGCCTACTGACCAGGCAAATTCAAACACTTTGAAAGAAGGAACTGTTGGGGAAAAAAATGTGCTTCAAAATGACACAGATAGTTATAAAGTCTAGACACAGCGTTATTGAGATGACAATTTCCTTAAACAAACTTTCAGAACAGTTACTTTGCTGCAGGAGATGAATGAAAAATAAAGAGATATAACGATAATTATGCCTGATGCTGAGTAGTTGTGATTCTCATTTTAGCTATTATTGTGCAGCCCTACTTACTAGGAAATATCTGAAATTGCAAAAGAGCATGAATAAATCAAAATGTGCAGACTATGTCAGAGTCTAGTATTAATAGCTTGTAGAGCTTATGTAACTCTTTTCCAAAAAAGAAAAAAAAAAAAAAAATCACTGAAGATGTTTCATCTTAGCACTGATGAATGGGCTGGACTGGGCTGAAAAGATGAAAATACACGGCCCCTGGGAGCTTTTCTGCTAAAATCTAGCTGAAAAGATAAAAACTTACTTTGTTAGATATCTAAGAGAGCAAAGACTAAATCTAATCACCTTGTCAGTGTAAAACTGAGCAAAACTAGGTGTTGCTTTTGTGTTAAATGTACACAGCACTGACATTTCCTCTAAAAGATCTGTTCAGTTTTTCTGTGCATATTTCATACTGCCACATAGTGCCTCTGCTTAGTATCAGACAGGATTAAGTTTGCCGCTTAACCAACCACCATGATCAGATCTGTGTCTTTAGCTGTCATCATTGAGTTGATTTTACGACACCCTCAGACTCATCCGACAATGAACAAAGACAAAGAGTGTGTGTGTTTCTACTGTATCCTGTACGAGGTATCAAGATCTGAATATATTTCTTTGGGAAGCAGCATATAGCAAGATTATGTCTGACTGTACTCTGACTCAAAACTATTTTCTGCAATGTAGACAACACTTGCAGAAAGAAAAATGAAGTGCTATGAACTGGGAATTGCGCAATCAATAAATGTACAATGGTCAGCATCAGCAAATATTCTTAGGAGGGGTATCTAATAAACAAGTGATGCATTGCCCCGTGTGTCTATTGCTATAATACCCATGCTGCTGATTAAACAACTGATGCATCATGTATTTATACCTTTTTGGCACTATTATTTAAAAATGAACAATAGCAGCTCAAAAGTGCTTTTTGTCTACTCCTCCCAGTCCATTCCCCTGGCTTAATATGTCCAAATGAATAATGTGCTGAATGTGTGCACGTTCTAGTTTCTCCTTAGTGTCCATACGCAGACCTTGCCTTTCTCTGCATCCCTGCAGTAGTGGTTTTAACATTATCTTTAAAGCAGCGATAACTGATAAATTACAAACACTATTAATAATACAGCTGTAATTAACTTGAGTCTTTTCAAAACTTTTAGAGGCAGGATAAGCATTAAGGGGCCAGTAAAAGGAGGTCTATGCCTGACTATTTCTGAAACTTTTAGTCAGCACATGTGCAGAGGTGAGAAATGAGCCAGGGATTGAAGTTCTCTCTCGAACTCACTTTCGGCATCTTCCAGGAGAGTCTGAATATGTGCACCGTTATCCCCATGTTGGAACAAAATGGTATATCCTCCCTCTCAATGATGGACAGCTTTTCATTTCACCTTTAAGTACGGCCCTTTGCACAAAGTACAAACACTTCTGACGTGGTTAGACTGTGCGTCATAAGAATTATATCTGATACCCAAGGTTGTTAAGTGAAGTCAGTTACCCAAAGTGTTTTTCCAGTGGATAAATCTATCAGATTTATTTTTAGTCTAGAACTGAGCCTTTTCTGCCCATGAAGCCTCAAAAACGAGTTTTTGCACGAACAGCAAGAAGAGTCACAACAAATGTGGTGTGGGTTAATTGCGCAAAGGCACAAAGAGAGAAAGAGGACTGCAAACAGTTCGGACTGTTAATCTGTGATTAGACAAGTGGACAGGGCATCCAGCTCAGTGCTATTTGAGAGTTGACACTTTCAGGACTGTTATGTCTTCAACTAGACAGCAACAGCAAAAGTGTTGAATCTCTTCTCAGGATATTATTTAACCAATCAATGGCAGAAATGAGATTATAGAAATGGTCTATTAGTAAGCCTGGCAATAATTATGATATGTTATTGCAAAAAAAAATATTTAACTCACTGGGATAAACCTCAATACATATAGTTTGTTTACAGTAGGCTGTGCTAGACTGGAGCACAGGATCTCTCACTGTCATTGTGACAATGCGCCATGCTTTATGTTTTCAAATGGTCTGTCATGTGCTCTCATTCATCCACGCCACTGTGTTTTGTGTCTGAAATAATGGTCTCTGAGTTGCTGCTGGCACATACGGCTCAGGAAATGCCTGAAAGGGAGAGGTGGGAAATAAGTAGAGAAAGAACAAGAGAAAAATACGGGTTGAGAGACATTGTCCCTAATGTGCTTATTTTGACAGGATCCTCCCTGTGTCAGAGGACACTTTCCTTGCGTCACTTGTTGGATCAGGAAGTTGGATCTCTTGACTAGCAGAGAGACCCCAGTATCCACCCACACAAGTATCTGGCCTTTCTCACATTCTGAGGTCCAGGCAGGGGGAAACAAACCTTTCTTCCCTTTGTGTGGAATTCAACACGAGCATTCAGCACATGTCCGTTTACTGTGAAGCTCTGGGCCAGTTCAGCAAAACCTTTCAACGTCGTTAGCAATCCACAGCTTCAATCCTGCACCCCCCCCACCTCTTAGAGAGCAGGTTGTTGGTTGACAACAGAATACAAAAGGGGGGCTGAGGACAGAGCAAAGCAGCCTGGCTTTGGCTGCACCAGCGGCTCTCTAGTTGCCAGGAATGTAAAACGTTTCCCAAGGAAATTCCTCCTCCTCCAGGAAGACATGGAAGGAAACCAAGAGAATTTTGACACATTTCAGGCAGTGGGAGTGAGCATGAAAAAGAAGGGAGTGAAGGTGCTGATTGGTCTACTGCTAGCAAAGTGTGTGAACAGCATGGTGGAGCATGGAGCAGAGTAATATTTCCAAAATGTATTTTAAGAAGGACTTATAAAGAAGTCTAAAAAATTACATTTTAAGTCTCTGCAAAGTTGGTAGACAAAGTTCCATTAAAAAGCAATTACATGAAACTCTAAATTTCATGGCCAATATCATAACTTTCACTTACTGCTTCCAGCTGCGGTCTGATCTCTCTACAATAAAATGCTTTTATTATAGTGCAGGTCTTATGCATTAATATAAGGTCACTTAACTTTGCAGATATTCCAAGGAACAGTAACTAGATTCTTGCACATAGAGTATGCAGTTCAGCATTCCACCCTCTCATCAAGTAAGTCCAGAGAGGACAATGAAAATGTGACAGGGTCCTGGAGACTGAGCAGCTGTTTGACTTTGAGTATCAGTTCCATTTCTGTGCATCAGATGTCTGTTGGTGCAGCCGGACGAATAAAGATTGTGAACGCGATGCAGACAGACGTGGAGTGCTGTGTCACAATCCTGAAGGGCACTGGAGATGGCTGGTGAGGGCATGTTTATGATTGCAAAAGGAAGCAGAGGATTAAGCAGGCAGTGTCTGTGTGCAGCGTCAGATTACCAGCACTTCTTTTCCTGTTATGAAATCAGATTACTGCAGCTCCCCCACTAGGAGAAACAATATCCAAGCCTTGAGATGGAGGGGTTATCGAGGAGGTGAGAGGGGAAAGTAAGCTCATATTATCTGACAGACAGGCCTCTTATTTGTATCCTGATTCAATGGTTTATCTTTGAAATGAACATAGAGAGACGAGATTAAGGCCAGAAATTATACGGCAGATTGCACACTAACAATTCAAACTTCGGGATATAATAAATAGCCGTGTGCATCACCGCATATGGATATGTAAAGAGTTAGGGCTGAGGGCTTCATCTCCACTGACCTAGAACAAAGAACACATAATAACGTTGCTCCAGTCCAGGACTCTGTTTGTTTTTGTTTATCGTCTTCATTTGCTGACATACACAGCACACATCAGGTCAATACACCATACAAAACTGGGGCAGAAGAAACAAGCATCTGACCGGAGCCAGCAAAGCACACTCAATTACTATCGAGACACGGCTCTTCCACTTGCCAGAGAGTAAAGTCATCTTGGGACTCAAATGAATCAAACAGCCAGAGAGAAGGATGCTTTGCTCACCTGAGAGAAACGTTGGAGGAGAAGAGGAAAAAGGTTGTTTTGCAGCTTGTGAGAAAACCTTTAAGATATTTTCACCTCTCTGAACCAATATAGGAACTGAAAATGTCATGCAAAAATATTCCTAGATCTTGTTTCAGTACCATGGCAGCCTCGTTATCATATTGTAAACGAGAATGAAACCTGGAGCGTTTCTATAGCAAGCATGATCAAATTGCTTGGTTGCTGCCATCATGTTAGAGATGAGGTCAAAGGTCACAACTTTTGACCGCAAGTTGTAAAAGTTGATTTTTGAACTTGGTAAAAAGTAGAAAAGAGTTGTCACGATACCAAAATGAGTAACTATGATACTATACCAGAACAAGTATCACAGTTCCGGGAATTATCATGATACTGCGGCCTTTTTTATTATTATTTTATTGTTGTGAACTGCGATGTATTTGTACAAGTTATAAATACTTATTAATTACTTATAATTTTGTTTGGTGCATGATAAACATAATACTGGTGAAGAAAAATTAGACTGAAACAAGTTTGAAACAACGAGTTTGGTTTTGGTAGCAAAATTATTGGTGCCATTGACGACGACGCTGCGGCAGACTCGCCGCTCGGGCCCGGTGCTTCTGCCATGGGGGATGTGTTGTCTTGGGTTTGTGACTGTAAGACATGCATGCGTCTGGGCGAGACAGAACCTCAGCTTGTTGTTTGTTTTCTATCGAAGTGGAGCTGTCTTCATGGAGTTCGTTCTTGCCGGCAGAAACACGTGAACAGCCAATCAGTGGGCGAACCCAGCGTGCGGAAACAGCCTATCATATCCACGGGCATCACCAGTAACAGGCAAACAGCCAATCATTCAGCAGCTGTGTAGTTCGGTTGCAGTAGTTGCCGTGTGGGTTTGTTTACAAGGGAGTAGCATGCAGTGAGAAGCCGAGAGGAGAGTAGAGGCAGCCACTATGTAGCGGAAACTGGCACCGGTAGTATAGTAATCCACAGTAGTACCGTCGTGTAGAATTTCTAGTATAGTAAGAACTGTTACAATTTGGCACCAAGGGGTATCGTGGGTATCGTGCAACTCTAGTAAAAGCCAACTCTCCCATGCCGCCTCACATCCTTTATTGTTGGTAGATAAACAAAGCACCATCTTGACCTCTGCATTAGTGTAATTCCTGCAGATACCACATCACTCCCTCAGCAAATGCATGCCTTGCCATAGTTGAAGGATAGGCAAGCCGCTAAACTGCCATCATATAATAAAAAGTCATTAACTCTCACCATTTGGGTTTGCTGACAAAATAGCTACGTTTATTTTGCTGTGCAATCACATGTACACCCTTTATGCATTTTATTCCCACGTCTGTCATGAGAGGGAAACAATACCTGTGAAAAATAAATTCCAGTGAACCGAAATGTATGAGCCCTGAAGCTAGGAGGATTTAGAAACCAAGCTGCCATTGTATTCCACAGTACTGTATTTCAAAGTAAAAACAAACTGCTACTACAAATGTCAAAACATCCACCATAGCATTGGAAACCATCTAGCTCATCAACATGCCATTAAGCATGGATAAAATGCACATGCATATTCTTTCTCTAGCATACATACAGGCCGGGTCTTTTAAAAGAAACGACTGAATTCATCCTGTTATCACTTAGTATACAGACAAGCCTGTCAGGGGTCATCGTGTGCATTTTGTTTCTTAGCTGTTTTTTGGTTACTTAAAGTAAAATTACCACCAGCATTGATTAACAATTGTTGAGGTTAAAAAAGGAAAAAGGCGAGGTACCATGTCTGCTCGCAGACATTGTGTGACGGTTAGTGAAAAAAAACAACCTCTTTATATAAAGATACCACATGCTATTAGAAACACTGGAGTGAGGCAGACTGGTAGGCCATGTGCTGGAATCCAAGCTATGCGTCTTTGACAGTTCCAACAGGTCTGTTAAGGATGAGGCTGCCACAAACTCATCAGTTAAAATGAGTAATAATAATAACAAGAAAGTTATATGAGTTATGTGGCTCCTTGTACAAATAGCAGATCCTGTGTAATAGTTAATAAGTACTTAAAAAAAGAGAGGCAAAGGGAAAAAAAGTATACTGCATGTCCTAGTTTTTAAGAGGTCCTTCAGTGGCTCTGTGCCATAGGTGTGACAACAGCAAAACTGCAAGCACCCACAATCCCATGCAGAGAGGGCCTACAAGAGCTGACAACATATTTTCCATTGTGAATAAAATATTTTCCCCCTAAGCGCAGCTTTCAGTGGGGCTGCAGGGCTTAGGAGGATCTTTTTTTTAAAAAAAAAAATGCCATCTTATTAACGAACAACAGCTGTGTGTAATGTTTTAGAGCACCACAATAAAATAAAAAAAAAAACAAACAGTCAATTACTAACAGCCCAATACCCTCATGTGAAACTGTGCCACTTAGCTGGACACCCACACTTGCTAAAGGCTAGTGGAGGAGCAAACAGCTGCACACAAAATGGCCCAACCCCTGAAAGAATGCCAAGGCAGAATCCCCAAAACAGGCCTTGGGTTGGGCTCCATGCAAGCCCTTTCACACCAGTCTAGGATAAATGGTCACAAAACACATAAGGAAGAAACAGGCTTAGCAAATGACTTTGTAAAATGCTGTTAGAAATGTAACTGCGAGTCACAAAACATGCAAGACTTTAGCCCGAATAAACAGTCGTGTGATTCATAATTGTCAGATCTAACCAATTAAAGTCATCCACAAAGGCCTGTCTCAGGCAGCTACAGCAGTCTTATACTGAACAATGACTGGTAAACCCTTACTCTATGCCTCATAAATAATCCATTGTCATCCTCATCCTTATCCATCTTTAATACAGCGCAGTGTATGTCATCCGCAAGCGAGCAAGCACATAGTGTGGAGGCAGAGAGGTGGGAAATCAATGTACCACGTATGGCACGCTCTCCAAATGCACAGACAAGGCTCCTGCCTTTTCTGCTAGCCTGTAGTCTTAAAACTTAATGGATACAGTTATCAAAGACATGCTCACTCGAGTCTCGAGTCCAGGAGACAACACTTGTAGTTGCTTGCACGGTGCATCAGAGCTCCAAACACGTAGGCACTTCTTCGCAGGCAAACATCAATGATCTAATAGCTTCGGTCGTGGAAGATGTGAGACTAATGTCATGAAAAGTAATTGTCTTCCAAGAGCTCCAATAAAAATAATGGAATCATACTTTCAGAAATAGGATTACAATAAAAAAGACTAGTCTTTTTATTTTTATTGAGCTGCCGAATAAGCGGGGGGCGATGCTGTTCAAACTCTCACTCTGGCTGGCTTCAAATCAGCTGGGCTGCCACAGTCAAAACAGACTTTGAGGGATCACCATCACTGTAAATTATCAGTGTTTTGCACATGCTATGATTCCACTGACACTTGCACACTCATGCAGGCACTAATAGAGAGGCAGCAGGCAAAAACACACACATACACACACACACACATCGACTGTGGAGGAAACCCTCCCCTTGCGAGCCCACTTCTCTCCCAATGAGTGGAACAGATCTAGGTCAAAGCTGATTAATGTGCCCACAGCTCCCGAGAGGTTTCTGGTCAGGTGGCAGCAACGCCTGCTCACACTGCCGATGAATACTAATGCAGAGTATTACTGAACATTACTGCTATACCCGAAATGAAATGGACTAAACATCGAGACGATGCGGATGACTGCGAGGAAATCTGCACACGCACAAAGTGACAATCAAAACAGTTGACTCTGTCTTAGCACCAGCTGCTGTGTCAACACCGTGGAGTGGCTGTGTTTGTGCTGGTTTTTATGGCAGACCAGTTAGCCAACGCAGAGCTACACGAGAAGGAGGTTTATCTGAACACAAACATGAACCAGCCCACAACACATGAACGCTAAAATAACGTGACGGCCGGCCAGTCAGCTGCTGAACTGTCCATTTGCTCAAGACAGCCCCTGACACAGTATGTGCTGCTAGAGGATGAAAAGGATGTCTGCTGCTCATGAGACGGACGGCATCCATGTCACTGTATTTATAGATAGTTATGTTGCTATTAGGCGGTATGCATTCCGTAAATCCGTTCAAGCACAGGCCCACATAGACAAAAGGAAATTAAATGTCTGCAAAGCTTTGACAACACAGCCACAAAGCAGAATATGAGCAGCAGAAAGCCTCCGGAGGGATAAACAAGTTAGCCGAACTTTTGTTAACGCTAGCTTAGTTATTATAACGGTCGTTAACGTTAACAGCACTATCACACACTTTCAGAGCACGTCTAACATATTGGTGAGAAGTACACAATTTAGCATTGGCCATATTAAAACAGTTGTGTCTTTATTCAGAAAAAATGTAAGTAAAATGCAATTCAGTAAAATGCTTTTAGTACGAAACATGAGAGGAACTCGACCACCAGTGCTATTTGCTAGGTAGCTTTAGCGTTAGCTTTAGCCGCCGTGCTAGTTAGCTTGCTAGTAAGCAACCCAACACTGTTTTGGAAATGTGTGGCAGCTCGTCTCCCTTGCCTAACGTTACAGTCAACGAGGGCGTTGTTTGTCCGACGTTAGCCTGGTGTTCCCCAAAGCGACACGGTGATTTGTAAACACTGTGGTTTGTGGTAATTTACGCTAACACAACACTGTTAACGTTACCTCGGAACGCAGCTTGGGGATGATCGGTCTATCTCCCATGTCGCGAATAGGTTCATGGGCACAGGCATGCTGCCGGAGCCCAGGACCACAGCCCCGGCTAAGGCTCCGGTTGGGAGGCTCGTCGGTGCTGGTCCACCACCGCCACCGCTGCTCGGGTTCAGGAAAGCGGCCCGGACGCCTCCTCTCTCTACAGCCGCCGCCATCATCACCTCCACTGCCTGGGGAGCAGCTCTAGCTAAGTGTCGGACGAACGCGGGAGCCGCTGAACTCTGTGCTGCCTGCTCCTGCTCCTCCAGACTCCCAGCTCCTCTACACTGGCTGGAGATGCTGATAGGCGGGGCGGGGCATGTCACTACTGATAGGGGGCAGCACGTCCCTGTTTCTGGGGTGGGACATATTTTTAATGTCAACCAAGCCTCAGAACTACTCGTCTTACATGTTTTCCTGTAACACACTTATGACAGGAAAAGTATTTAGGAGTAGCTGTTACACACAGTGATGTTACAGGAAATAATCAGCTTGGTAGTAGTTAGCTTTTGTAAACTTGGTTATCCACATTTTCCCATCAGTTTTGTTCATTGGCTCTGTGAATTGTTTAACGAAGCAGAATGGATATGAAAGTCATAAAATTCTTATTTTCTTACACATAAATACTAAGTTGTTATGTAAGAACACCTGGTGGTGAATACACACTGACTATTAGTGAGGATCATTTTTTCTATCAAGTCAAACACGCCCTATTTCCTGACACAAAGTTCTAACATAAATAAAGGTATAGCAGTTCAAAATGGAAAGACTTTCAAATAGTGACCACATGTATTATTTTAAATGAACGTGGCTGCAAATTCTGTTGTTGAGATATAAACAACTAAAATATAATGTAGATCCCCTTTGAATTGACATTGTGATGAAGAGTGAGCTTTTTAGGGAAAGGTTTGTCATTGGTTGATTGGTACACTATAAACACTTGTTTATGTGTGAATACAAATCATTAGATTGCAATTGTTATAAAAACATATATATGTATAACCGTTCATGGAAAAATGGTTTCACAATAGTGGGCAACGAGACTTTCTTTGGTAAGTCCATATTATTCATGATTTGTCATCAGTCCTGTGATCACTAATGCCATGGTACTTGTTTCTTTGTTCTCATGTTGTGAAAGCCATTACTGAAACTGTGACTAAGGACTCAAATCAAGATGACTTGACTTGACTTGCTCGTGAGGGTTGGGTAAGGTGTGTGACAGCCTGTTTAAACTCACTGGGGGGGGGGGAAAAAACAAAAAAACAGTTCCTGATTTTGTCAAATCTTACTGCGGTTTGCACAATCAGCTAGTCTGACCTAACAGCAATACATCATTTAAACAAAACAAGTCATCACCATCGGCAGTTTCAGCTGTGCTTCATAGACTTTCTCAGCTGTTTGTTGAGACCTTCAACAGAGCAGTAAACTATTGGCATACACCACAGCTCACAAAGGTGAAATACACTATTTTTTAAACTCAGCACTTTGTTTGTTACAGTCTCATGGGATGTATTGTTGCCACTGCAAAACATGCTGAGTGTAAGAAATCTAATCTTTAATCATTGCTAGGCTGTGCACCTGACAGCACTTAATCTTCCAGACCGAAACAGTTTCCACATCCCCTGGAGTTGTTAGTAATGATGATGGCAGCCGTAATAAAATTTTGAAATTTGTCATTCCTGAGCTCACTATTACTTTTTTTGTCTGACAATACATTTAACAAGATTAGGTTCATATAGAATTCATCAGTGAATTTATGGTTTAGGTGAGGCAAGGCTCAAAACTCATTGTGTGTTACAGCAAACTGAGTTGTTAGATAATCTCTTATGTGTGAGTGAAAGTGTTCTTAAAGGAAGAAATCACTGACTTTTCTTATTATATCAAAGTACCTGGATATGGAGACCAGAGCTTTTTCAAATTGAGTCTGCAGTGGATGATGGCCTCCCTCTGATATTTTTCATTTTATCACAGTTGTGTGTCCTGTGAGTCATTCTGACATGCTTCTATCTCAAAATTACCACAACAGTTGAAGTGACTAAGTAATGAAGCTGTGGAGTGCACCGCCACCTAGTGTTTAAAAATAACACTACAACTAAAAGAATGTAGGACATTAAATACTAACATGCATGTTGTGATTCGTCCAATAGATGGCAGGCTGTCTGCATCTATTGGCAAGATCAACCTCTCTCTCTCTCTCTCTCTCTCTCTCTCTCTCTCTCTCTCTCTCCTCTCCTCTCATTTCTCATCTCTTCCTCATCCTTGCTCTACCCGCTCTGATTAAACCTCCCCACCCCCTCCTCCTCCTCCTATAAGTGTGAGTGGGTGGGTGCAGATTGTGACACCGTGACACCATTGATGTTTCCACACCACAACAGTCTGACACTTTATAAGCCAGCCTTTTCACCTTTATTGAATTCCAGAGAAAAGAATACAATACACAAGCATCCGTTTGTCACGTAACACCTGCTCAGTGGCAGGCATCCTCCCCTAAAATCAAAGAAATTGCTCGCCTTCTAATATCAAGTGAAGAAAGGTCTGCAGCTCAGAGGAGGCTGCTGGTGGCTGATGGTTCAGAAAGTTTGCAGGGCATTTCTCGTTTATTAAAGCCAGCTGAGAGTCTGTCTGCTAGACAAAGGCAGGATAGTGGGCACTGTAATGCATCTCTCTGATGTAAACATACTGACTACAAAGAATACTAATTAGTCATGCCATCTACTAGGTGACAGCATCTTATTCTTTCTCACATATCTGGACAAAAACAACAGATCTTCCATAATGCCACAGTGATGGAAGGCTAATGTGGTTTCCATGCAGATCTTTATTTTTAGGTGCTTTTGTTTTAGGCTTGTGACATTGTTTTGCGCACCACCTCCTCGCCATCAAAGTCAAGACATTTCTAATGAGCAAGCCTTTGATTACAAGCTAAAAACAGCACTTCTCTGAATCACTGCACAGGGCTTAAAGATTGTAGTCACGCATGTTCTTGTTTAAATTTAGACCACCAAGGGCATCAGGTCTTTGTAACGTTTGTGAACACTCGGCAAAGTGAGTGTACTGAACAGCGTAGGTTGATTCAAGGGAGCTGGCTGAGGGTTGCCCCCTGGTGCCCCCATGTTTGAAAACACACACACACACACACACACACACACACACACACACACACACACAGAAAAAGTACCTTATTGGATGCCACTACGGTAGATAAAACATGATAATGTGTCCTCTATGGTGACTCAAAGTGCAAGAAAATGTGATAAAATGCCTTCTATGATGCCCTTAAAGTGGAGAAAACATGGTGCAATGCATTAACGTGCTGCCCTCTAATTCAGGCGACCGTGGCTCAGCAGAGTGGGTCGTCCAATAACCCCACGGTTGGAGGTTCGATCCCTGCTCTCGCTGCTCAAAAAAGATTGCCACGGCCATGGTGCCCTTGAGCAAGGCACCGTACACCCAAATTGTTTTGCCACAAATGCATCACAACTTTTTGTGTCCTGATACCCCACTGTATGCAGGTAGTGCCCTCCTCTTCAAATATATTGCCCTAAAGACTAAAAGAGTCCACCACTGAACCCCAGTGAAACCACCACAAAAGTGTTTGCTTAGTAATTCTCTGCAATAATGTGCCACACATTAACTTGGACTTATGTTGCTTGCTCCTCACTTTGTACAGTGTTAAGTTGACTGACTCGTTCAGGGGCTGCCAACTCTCACACAATTACAGTGAGACCCACGCAATTAACCCTTTTCACATGCTCTCACGCCTCACGTCCATTAACCTACAGATTAATGTCGTATGGAAAGCCAGCTAGTTCAGATATACGTGACTTTCAACACGTTGTTTACATGTTGTTAACTGATTTTTCACATGTTGATTTTTTCATGCATTGACATGTTTATGCATAAACAATGGGTTAAATGTCACACATACTGTCTGTCGCTTTTGTACTGGTTGTCTTAAATGCTGCACGGTGCTTTGGTATTTATCCTCACTCTCATTTATTTAGGACCTCTGGTTAATATCTCCATTTAGCTGTAAATGTGAAAATGAACTGCCTTTGTTGTCTTTTAGTAACTTAGTCTTATTTAACAACAACTAGTTTCTTTGTTTTCTGGACAAAATGATCCTGCAGGATATTTGAACAGTGTGTTTTGTTTTCTCCATCATTTACTTTTAACATTATAGTTCTGTTTGTAGCTACTTGCCAGTCCTCAGATACAGCAAGAGATTTGATGTTGAATGATTTGTGCATCTCTATTATGTGCATGTGTTCGTTCAGTTATTAGCGGTGTGTGCGATATGCTGACTTTTTTTGGGGCCCACAGAAAAAATCTTTTTTAGGGCCACTAAATATTTAGGGCCGGCCCTGTGTCCCACAAGATATTTCTGCTTCTACAAGTGAATGGGGGGGGGGCACTAATGAATCAAATATGATAATGTGCTTATTATTCTAGCAACAAGAGCATATTAGTATTGTCAGTATGTTCATAGTTATAATGCAGTCTGCCTCTATATGCAGCAAAATCTGGACCATATTGACACATTAATAAGAAGTGTTTAGGGCCACTTCAGAGGCACAAAAGAAATTATGTGCAGCCATATGCTGACCCCTGAGGAGTTTGCAGCATTGTGCTGCAGATGAGTATGAATACTCTGCGTGGGAGTCGTATGATACCTGCAGCACAGAGATTGTTTATCTGACTTGGTGCCTCTGGAGCCAGAGTCAACATCTGCCTTCCTACTCACTTCATACTGATGATAAAGACATTAACTGGAAAAAATTAAACGAGACATGTGAAGACGTTTTCATTTTATGCATTATGCAGTTTTAGCTTGAAACCAAAGCATATCATCGTGCACATCCTTCCGTTAGTTTCATTAAGGTTTCAGCCTCTGTCAGCTTTCACTGAACTGATGGAGAGATGCGGATGGCCTCTCAGGCTGCAGTGTGAGAAAAGGGTTAATTTTTTGGTCTATCAAAGCCAACCCATTTAACATGAGTTTAAAGCGGGTCTCATTCATCAGGGAAACTGTGCACAGCGTTACTGTTATGTTTCTCATTTCGCACACATATTACAGCCGGCTCCAGTCACGGCTCAGAGTGATTGGTCTCTGCTGAGCAGTCAGACACAATTTAAAGGTGCTGTCTATTTGTAATCTGCTGGAAAGATTGCCACATGCCCTGATACAGTAGAGCAGATCAATCCAAGGCACATCTCTATCTCATTCATAACCTCTCTGTACACCTCTTACTAATAATCACACTTGAAAACACTAAGGGCTGCAGATAAACTGCTGATGTAATTAAGGTTTTGCAAGCTGAGCAAATTAAGGATATTATGTCTCATGGATTATATCCTTATATCCGTGCTCGTTACGGCACAATCGATGCACAATTTCCTGGATTTTGATTGATCCCAGGTATTATCATATTTCTTTGCATGGTTTGGGTTGTGATACTGATTAAATACCAATATTATAAAGGAGCGCAACATTCGATAGAAGAGGTGAAATTGAGGCCCACTGATCTCTGTCTGCTCTGTAAACAGCCAGTTTTACCAAGTCCAACCCTCTCCACTCTACGCACCCAATAATACTGTAAAATGTAGTCTAAATGACCAATCTTAACCAGTCAATGTAGCCTAAGAAGGTCAGGTTAAACAGTGGCTCATGGCACTTTGAAAACCATCTGTCAGACTTTATGTGGTTCAAATTCCTCTCTACATTCAAGGGTTTTCAGTTTTTAAGTCTCAGTTTTTCCAGTTGCTCATTTGAACTTCTCTTCCTTGGATCACTGGACTGACAGAACACAACCTGACAGGGCTGTAGCCTGGATACTCAACTCACAATTTTTCATCTTGAGTTTTGGTGCTTCTAATTTCACAGTATGGTATTTAGGGGCTTCTTAGATTTGAACCCTCATGGCGTTGTCCCATACAACAGTTACTGCTTTAATTCTGTTACTGAACACACATACTGGTATATGTATGTATGAATGTCTTGAATGGAATGTAAGATTATGTTTCTTTCTTTAGAAGAGGATGTTTGCCATCTAATTTAGAAAATAGATCTTTATGATGTCACAAATATCAAAATGAAATGATGTGAAAATCCCATTTGAAGGTTATGAAGAGATTCTCCAACACAAGCCCTTTATTATGTTGCAAAGAAAGCATGACAGGAATGTATCTGTGAATAGAGATTTCCAAGAACTTAGTATGTTTAATATGTATTTGCACATGAATGACACTGAGATTCCCATTCACTCTAGCCAACATGGTTTTCTGGTGCTTGTTTATGGAAACGCTCCTTACGCAGACAGATTGACGCATTAACATTTCACATCAAATAAAATTGCTGTATTTTAATTTCTCAAACCTCTACAGATCTGTGGTAATGGCAGTGTTTTATAGAAAGATGGCTAGTGGAGAGTGGCAAGGGATGATAAAAAGGAGAGACAGCCAAGGGAAATGAAAAAGGGCTGAATGAGTTGATGAAATCCTAGAACATACAGTATGAATACCAGGAGAGACATCATGCGTCAGTTTCGAATCTCATCTTGATCTCACAGTACATGAACTCTGCATAAAGCGCATTCATAATTATCATCTATTCAGTGGTACCGGTGCAGCTCGGCTGATCTCTGAAGAATGTATAAGCTGATTCCCCTGACTCCCATTGTGTTCCCAATCTGGACAATGCGGTTCAAAAAGACGAAAGAGACGGACCCATGAAAACCATTTGCATGAATGCAAGCCACAGAGAACAGAGAAGAACAGGCATGACAAAATCCCTACAGCATCTCCTGTGAGGGATGACCAGGTCATACTGCAAAGCCAGATAGCACAAAAGCCCCCTCTAGACAAGAGCCAACATTAGGGAAATGTTGTGCTGCCATTAAAATTCCCATTCAAGTAGAGGCAGGAAATGCACCTGCCAGCTTGCTCTCTTTCCTCCCCTCTCCTTAATACGCTCAGATGGGAACCTTTGTTGAAAGGAATCGTTGCATTTAGATTTCCCAGAGTAAAAAGAGACGCAGGGGGAAACTCTCTGCTTGGCGACATGTTTCTCACAGAAAAAGCCTACCTAATGAGTCATTTTAAGCTTAGCTGATTATTTTCTGCTCTGGAGTTGTAGCTGGATTGCTGCTACATGTTTTCTCCACTATTAACCCAGATATCCAAAATGGCAGCCCCGGGGTATGTTTTGATTGCTCTTCCCCAATCCTTTGAACTCCACAGCAATCAGACAACCCAAACTTCGGCTAGTTTTAGCCATGAAATCGAAAAGGTATCTGCCTATCACAGCATTCCCTCAAGTCCCCAAGAAGAAACACGTCTTTGTCCTGAAATGCCATCTTTGAGCTGTGGTACCATTGGATACCTGTCCCACTGTCAGACATGCAAATAATACAGCCATGTTGATGCAGGGGAGGGGGGGGGGGGGGGGGCAAACTGTTTATCATGCCCATCCAAGGCTAATCCAAGATCCTTTGTCATTTGTCCAGTTGAAATATTTTCTGTGAGGACAAATCATCATTATACTGAGAAACCACTTACACAGATAAATAGAATATTTGTTTTTCTTGTGTTAAATGATTGATTATCAATGTCATCTTTGATACTTCTGAAAAAATCAAGAACCCAAAGCTGCCAGAGCCTTTTTGCCAAAATAAAATAAATACAGAGAGGTGAAAAGGCAAAAAAGTATAACTTATCATATCATTTTCAAAAAGCGATGCAGAGATAGGCTACTGCTAGCCCTGTGAAGAGGATCTTCTTTGTAGGCAGCACCACAATTTGACATTTCCATCTGGCCTGAAATCATTTGACATTTTCTGGCTTTGGAGAAATAAGCTTTTAATTTTTAATATCTGCAAAAAGTTTTCAGCCTTTAGTCAGAAGATACTATAGTTGGATACTTGAGTGGTGCTAGAATTCTCATACCTCTGTTTTTGGTCATGTTTCAAAGCGTTCGTAGGTGGGAAGCTGGTGAGGCAAGATTGTGGCATTAGCGATGAAGATGACAAGGATTGGTAATGCTGCTTTAACTCCTACATCAGTGATGATAATGCAAACTAAAATAACAACAATTCAACATC
Organism: Protonibea diacanthus; assembly: GCA_028641955.1. Lineage (NCBI taxonomy): Eukaryota > Metazoa > Chordata > Actinopteri > Sciaenidae > Protonibea > Protonibea diacanthus. The sequence goes on from CM053989.1 coordinate 18,270,540, forward strand.
TCTGACTCACTATCATGCTGTAAAAAAACCACAAAAAGGAAACCTGCATGACTGGACCATGAAGTTCCAATGAAATTTGCTTTGATGTGTGAATGAGTGTGTCTTGCTTCAGGCCCTTCAGCACATCTGTCCATACTTATTGAACTGTGGTAAAAGGATAGATGGGCACTTCAAGAAACCAGCATAACTGTGATGAAGTATGACAGGATGTTGTTGTTTTTCTAATACCACCCACATTGTCCTGTAGATACCCAAGCTGCCAGTTATGAAGTACAAGTGCCACTGTTTTCTGAGAGCCAACAGAAAATCGACCCTGTTGCCAGATAAACTGATCATTATATTGCTCGTCCTTGCTTTAAGTTGTCCTTCAGCATGCACCGAGCTGTGACAGGAAGCACGCAGCACATTAACAGGCCATACTTTGACCTCATCTTTGTCCATAACTTGTCACGGACGTCTCTCACTGCTCTGCCTATATATGGACGTTACGGCAGCACATGAACCTGACATATCTGATTTTACCGACAGAACAGAACAGGAACTGGGAAAGGATCGCTTTGCAAACACTGCCCTGAGGGGAGCAGCAAAAAAAAAAAAAAAAAAAAACAGGACTGACTTTCTCTTGTTGGTGAAATGTCAGAAGCTTCTTTGCCTGACCCCTGTCAAAACTAAACGCTGTCAAAGTGAGGATGTGCTTTGGTGTGTGACCTGTATACCCTCAGCATTAAATCCTGAGAAAATAAAAGCAGCACATGTTTAACTAAGACTTATGTTTTTGGACTTGTGCCATAAAGAACTTGAAAAAATAAGCTTCAAATATTTATTGTGGCTTTCAACGTGGATACAGTGAAGCTGACAATACAACCAGCTCATTGCTTTTACTTGACAAGGCACAATATGCTCCAAAAATGTGTGTTGCTGCACTGGCTCATTAAAATCACCATGGACTTACATTTCTTGGACCAATTTATGCACTAAATTAGTTCTTCCACATCCTTGTGACACCAGAAGGTGTGAGGAGCGAGCAGGAGATGACAGGAGGCTGATGGCATGGTATGTTATCACATATATATTCCACAAATAATTAGCAATATCATAATTAAAGCGATATTGCTTCAGTGATGTACTTGGAGGGAACTATTCAAGAGAGATATTCTCTTCTCCTAAAGGTTTAATTACCAACAATTTATATATGCCCTAATCAAGCACAATTATAATTTGAAATAATAATTACTTTGAAAAAATAGTTGGAAATATGCTTTTCTTTCCTGGTGAGAGTTAGATGAAAACATACCTCTTTAATTTCTTGCAGTTCAAAGGTCTAGTGTGTAGGATTTAGTGGCACCTAGCAGTGAAGTTGTAGATTGCAACCAAATGAATATGCTCCAACGTCTCACCCTCTCTTCCCAAGCATGAAAGAAAAACTCTGCGAAGTTCACATAAAAAGCACAAGGTCATATCTAGATCAATGTTTGGTTTTTCTGTTCTAGGCTACTGTACAAAAATGGCCGTTCAACATGACAGGCTTTATGGAAGAGGACTCACTCTCCCTGTAGATATAAAAGGCTCATTTTAAGACAACAAAAATACAACGATTCTTTTACTCAATTTATTATATATGAATTAACTTTTATATAATAACAAACACAAATACATACTAATGAATTCCTACAAAGAAATACTCCTAATCTTACTGCACCTATAAGGCCGGTTAGTTTAACCTAGAACGCAGACTGGAAACAGTTGGCCTGGCACAGTCCAGTGCAGAAATGCAGGTGGCCAGATGGGGCAAGTGAAAATCTTGGGTTAGCAGAGCTAACAGTCAAAAGCAGCAGGCTAGTGTTATTTTCTTCTTATTCATCGGTTGGTAGTATTCCAGCTGACCCAGGGCCATCCTTAAGATTAATCTGGCACATTCAGGTACATAATACCATGTATCACCATGTACTCACCATGGTATTACATTAGAGGTGCATTAAAGTTGTATTATATTAAGACAATTATAATACAGTTAAGAGTTATTATAATACAGTATTACAAACTGCAGTTATGGTTGCCTATAGAAGATGCTTTTAGTGTATCTCTGGTGTAAACTGGCCAAAGATCCACCACATTGTGACACATAGATACACTATCATATAAACCCAAAAGGTAAAGAACAGAGACGAGAAATCAAAGCATTCTTTCTTCTAAAAAAACACAACTTACGCACCTTCTCAGCGGGATATATGACCCAGATATGTGAACAGAATATCTGAAGCTGCAGGCTATATAGCATGAACCCAAAGAATGCATTTATTAAATTATATTCTATTAATTCCACGTAGCTGAACTGATGTAACTCTTCATCGGTACAATATTGCAAGGTTGTGTATTTCTACATCGGGACACCCACACAATCCGTCACATGGCACAATGAAGCTGCAAGGTTGTTGCTACTGCAGCTGGAGGCTGCATTCTGTCCCCATCAAGGGTAATAATCACTTTTGTTGATTTATTTTGTGCAGACTTGGTTAGCTCTGACAACCAAAAAGCTCACAATATGGAACAAAACTTTTTCACCTTCATGAATGCTTTTCTTTTTTAGGCCGCTCTTTGTTGTTGCCAGTATTTTTCTGTGTTTACTGACAATGCTGCTTTTCTCCAGCAGCAGTTTTTGCTGATGGCAGTGTATAAATACAGCAGACAGGCACATGAAAAGTTGTGATCTATAAAAAGAAAAGAACATATTTTGGAGGTATTTCAGTGTCTGACAAAATACTTAATGGCCTTTTCAAATTATTGTCTTATTTCTTAGAGCTGTCACTGTCTGATTTTGGAACGAGAAATGATAGAGAATAGATTCATTTCACGACACACAGGTGAGACAATTTCTCTCACCGCATCAAACAAGTAGAAGGGAACAGCCACAATGTTATTGTGGAATTTCCATTTCAAGATTAGTTGCAAGATGGTTGCAGTAATTGCATATGACATTAGGTCATTATGTCTAATGGCTTGCATTATATGGAAAAATACAAATGTGAATACTGAAAGCCAATTTGGAACACAGTCTTGGCTCACCGGCAAATTCAGGTCATTCCAGGCCTGTATGGGAAACAGCTGTGCACGCATACACAAAATGAGCCTTGTTAATTTTCTGAAGTTTGGGGTTAGAGAAGATTAAGAGTTTGTTTTTATGTGGCCGTGTGGATGATTACTAGGATGGCTCTCACTGCCTGGGCCAAGGGATTAGAAAAGCACAAGAAACTGAAATGTAAAATGGTCTGTTATCTCGTGCCAGGGAGGAATGTGGGGACCAGATGTTATCTTTTTGTGGGTAATGGGTTATCACATCTTGGGGCACAGATTACAGATTTATTGTCCTTCTCTTCCTCTCTTAGATATTATTGAAGTTTTCATTATCTTGTCCACACACTGTCACCTCAATGACTCAGCTCCTTCTCTTCAGCCCGACGCAAAGTTACAAAGCAGCTTAGCTTCCATCACCTCATTTACCCTCTCACACCAATCTTAATAGCTCCTTATCACTATAAACATATCGTTGAATTCCATCTATGATTTTCTGCTCATTAACTTTCACACTGCAGTGCAAAAACTGATGGGAAGATGGGGAGTTTATTTGGCCATAGTTTGAGGATTAGAAATAGTTAATGGTTGTTTGGCTGCTTAAAAGGAGATTCTTAATGGCTTGACAGATACACTTCATCAAACAATATAACGGATGAGTCAGATGTCATAATACAACAAAGAATCTGCACAGACAATCAACCAAGAGGCAGGATTTAGTCTGGTTCATTTAGCTATTATCTACTGAAATGAGCATTTAACCACACTGACACATCATGCAAGCAAATACCAGAGATGCTGAACAATTTGTTGACAAATGTGTGATTTTTATGCCTATTAACACAGTAAATGATCCACTTAATCAATATGAAGTTAATTACAGCCGCCAGCTTAATTGCTAAACTAACTTAAAGTTGGTGTCGACTTTCTTTGCCTGTCCTTACTCTAGCAAAGCGGGGCAATAAACTAGGATTAAAATAGTCTCTGGACAGATGTGAGCTGTCACATTATTATGTGCAAATGTTAGGGGGATTATGTCAAAGGGAGTAGAGCGGCTGACATTTTTTTTGCATTCACTGGTCTGGTTTTCACCAAAATTAAAATAATAGTAACATAATAATATTGTACTTGTTTTTAGCCCTTACATAGACGTTAATCATATTCTGTCCACACACTATTACCTAACCTAATATGAAAACAATGTATCATGCATCTGAATTTAACACTGATTTGTCATTGACAAGGCTGTTGCTACCCTATGATTCATAGACACGCCTCATTTGTGAAACTTGTCAGTGTGTCTAAGAGAAAGTCAGTCTTTTTTAATGACCTCCAGGACCCTTACTCCATTGTAAAGTGCCAGGCAATGGAAATACTAAGTTCATGCTACCTATGGTATTGAAAGGTGCTAAACTTGAGGTAAGTGCTGAAATAGCTGTACTTCTACCCTGATGAAAATGTCTACAATGTGTGCACAAGTGCATGCATGTGCAGATTCATGAACATGCAATATACTTGAGGGTCCAGGGTAGAACATATTGGCCTAAAATTTATTAGGGTGTAGCTGTACTTTGAATTAAATGCTAATGTCAACATGCTAACATGCTCACAGTTGCTTATGTTACTCTGCTGCTGGTTACCATCTTTAGCGTATTAGTATGCTAACTTTTGCTATTTAGCATTAAACACAAAGTACGCTGATGGGAATGACATTCATTTTGGAAGTATTTAGCCATAAACCAAAGCATTTGACAAACTGAAATTTTGACCTGATGGTGATGGATGAAAACCTCAGGGGATCATCAAAGTAATTAAAATGAATAAGGGAAACATGAATATCTGTAACAAATATCATGGAAACACATCCAATAGTTAAAACTGCAGTGTTAATCTTGTGATGGCACTAAAGTTAAAGTCAGGGGATTGCCAAAGTCAGTAGGATTTATCCTTTAGGGACCCTGAAAGTGTATGGAAAATTTCAAGTCGATCTGAGATACTTCAGTCTGGATTCTGCACCAAAGTGCTGGAACATTTTGCTGACTGAAAGTGTCATCCTTTGAGCCATTCCTTAAAAAAATGCAGGAAACCAATGAGTGGATGGGGAAAACATCCATCAAAGCCAATGGTTTGTCACTGCATGCTTCACTTGTATTTGGAGCTGTTAGCTGTGTCACTTATGTCAATAGGTTGTGTAATTAAGATGTCAGAGGAACTGTAGATAGACACTGGTCTTTTGTTCCAACCCAAAACAAGATAGTATTGCTTTTAAAAAAAACATCAGAAGTTTACAGGATTCTAAGTAACTCTATTTTACAGACAGTGCAGTGCGATACCTGTGGGAGCCATACATCTTATCATCTTATGCATTTTATCTATGCAGCCTATTTATTCCACACAATATATCAGCTGTTAAAACATTGCAAATAGGCACATATACAATTTAAGAATTTCACCAAGTAAAAATTTATTTGGAAACCTTGAGTTTATCAAACTTTTCTGAAAAACATTCACACATACACACACACACACACACACACACACAAACCCCAATCAAAAATAATACAGCAAAAAAAAATCTGTTGTATTTGAGACCCTTGTGGAGGTGTGTGGATGATATCTAATACGCAGCATGTCCTGTCCACAAGATCTGACAAATGCAACATCACCTATTGATTCTCATGCTGCACACACCCATCTGCCCATCCCACTGCCCAGCATTCCATCTGGCAAGAGCCTCCCTATCATCTATTATTGAAAAGAAAGCATCAACCTTAACACCCTTCTAACACCTAAAGAACAGATGCTGACTGATTTAGCAGTGTGCGGACCTGAGGCCAAATGTCTGACACTGAATCTGCATTTACATTTATTTGATCTGGAACTTTAGTCTTAAGTGTTAGAGGTCTGAAAAGTTTTCATTACAAAAATCTCAAAAGTTCTTCTCACAGTGACGTTTCAAAAGAACCTGTTATGAATGTGCATTTGTTTTACCAGAGGTTCTCCAGATGTTCATGTTTTATTTACCTGTTAAGCATGTGCATACATGAATCAGAGGCAGGAATCATGATTCAAATATGGTGATAACAAAACACACACACATTCACATCTCTATAGTCAAGGCTGGATTGCCAATCAAGCAAACTTGGAAACTAACAATAGGCTCCGACCCCTCAAGGCTCCATTCACAATGTGGCCATTAGTTTATGTTTTGCAATTTAATGTCACAGCCTCTTGTTGTCACAGCAAGTCCAGTACTATTTCAGTTTTTATTGTGCTCACATGTGTATTCTTATTTGAATTTGTGCTTAAATTAGATTTTACACATGAATACTGGATTACTTATTAATTTTTTTATTGTTATTATTAAGATAGTACTATTTAGGCTGTCTAAAGTTGTGTGATATCTTCTGTAACTCTAAAGAGAACTTCCTAAAGTCTGAGAAAATAACCCTGGTGATGTCACCAATATAGGATCCAGTGGAAAGTTTTTAACTTTTTTTTTTTTCATCTATACCTGATTCTCTCAACCTCGGCCACAGATCTTGCACGTTTGTTTTGACCAGCCTCTTGTGATTTCCCAAACTGATGGAAGTGCAGTACTACATTTCTGAAGTACTCCTCTAATCAAGTTACCACAAACAGAATCAACCAAACAGAATCAACCAAATGCATAAGTGAACTACATACCTGCTTAGAGGTTCACCATATCAGTCGTTCAATCTGTCTAATCTTTTTTTCTTTTTTTTTTTGCAGTCTAAAATTAGCCAAATTAGTTAGTCATATTGGGAAATTGCATAATGGGCTGATTTGTTTTAACATACTCAGACAGATGATGTGCTGGCTGTGTTGGATAACAACTTTTTAGGAACACTCATCTGAAAACCTCCATGGTTAGTCTGAATATATTTTTAATGGTGGGGTCAATGTGCCAACTTTGTCGCATTTTGTGTGGCCTTGGCTACTGTTTGGTACTGTAAGAAGCATATTTCATCTGTTCTGACTTTTAAGCTGTTGTGTAACATGCTGTTTTACCACAACTCAGGACAATGTGCAGTGTTTTGGGGGGTTTTCTGTGTGTCCATTTTGCCTGGACCCACCCTGGTTGTATATTGATCTCATTGTCCACTCTAACTGCTATATTTTTACACCACCTGTTGTGCTGTGTTTGCTATCCCTCTGGTTCTCCCTCCCCTCTGTCGGTGTGTGTATGTGAGCCGTGTGCACAATGTGTGGGGTCTGTAGTGGACAGGTGTGCCTTACAATGTGTATGAATTGAAATAGCACAAATGTTATTGCCTAAACTCAGTAGTGATCGTCCATGTCTGTTGCATGTCAGTGCAATAATCTAACCCATAGCAGTCTCATGCATATAGGCCTAATTCATTTGCACGTTACAAAAGTTGGTTCAGATGCTAAATTTATCAGCTAAGCAAAACATCGTGGTGGTAGATAAGCAGACGATGCAATGCATTGGCTTGCTGAACACAGACATGTTTAACAGGCTTACCAAAGGAATTTCATCCATGTCCCTGTGCTCGTCTCAGGCTCATCTCTTCCTCTTTAGCATGTATGACAGAGTGTGTAATTTGCCACATGCTATCTGGCTGCTTTTTCTCTGGTGGACATTTGTTGTCAGATGCGCACAAAAGCAGTGGGAAAAACTTCATACACAGCACGGTCGATACAAATGGACTGTCATTAAACGTGATTTGAGGAGGTTGTTTGGGGAATTTTCAGCAATTGGATAACTCCCCCTATACAACACAGTAATCGATGTGAAATCACTACATTTTTTTCTCATTCCAGACCATGATGCCATATTGGACTGCTGTGAGGACCCCTGCAGACGGAGAGAGAGAGTCTGAGCCGCTATCTTCAGGCTGTAGATATAAACTTCCACCACAAACAAGCCAACAAACTAAATCTGCTTTGTTTCCAAAGCTTCAGCGCAGCTAAATCTGCACATGTGATCTTTACAGTAACACAGATTTGATGTATTTGGCATGCCACTGTTTAGATGCGATGTTATCTCGCTTTGTACTGCGAATCTCTGCTTGTCCCATGAGGAAGGTGCTTTGGGTTTCCATTTGTTTTCTCACCCGCAAGAATTCAATGCGCTAGAGCTGCATATTAAGGAGTGCAAACGTAGGCTCAGCACACACTCATATCCTGACTGTCACGAGGACAGATGCTGGCTCAGACTATAAAGGCTCGTTCTATAATGGGCGCTATGAGTATTACATGTCATAGCACCCGCATCCTGCTTTAGAAAGCAGAGAAATGAGGAGGAATGCACTGGCCCTGTAACCAGACTCATGAGATATTGCTGTAAAAATGTGGAAAATTATGGAACACTCTATGTAATAACCTTGTACCTTCAGGTATACTTTTTAAAGTTCAGTTAATTTCAGTTTATCCAGTATTAACATAATCACTTACATCTTATTTTTCTAGATAGAGACCAAGGTGAGGAGTCAAGAGAACAGATGAGTTTGGCTAAGTGAAATTTATTTCTCACATCATACATTATAGAGTCATAGAACCTTGGTCAATTGAATTCGCTGCACTTTTATAATGAAAGGCATTTTTTTTTATTGAGCAATAAAGTGATTCTAATATCCAACGTGGTTTATGTTGAAATTAACCTAAAATTCTTTTTTTTTTTTTTATGAAACCTGCTTTGATCTTAAATGCCTCCAAGCTCATAAGGGAGACCTTTGAGGTGAGAAAGAACTGTTTCATCTATCAAAGCCATGAACCAGCTCAGCCTGCTGTGTTTATGCTGCATGACAGTTTTAATAACAGTTACTGTACCTTAAATGATAAACATAGCTGAACACAATTCAATGCAATGCATTCTTATTGGAACTAAACAACAATAAGGAATAAGTGATAAGCGAGTCATTTAAGAACCTAGGGGCCTGAGGGTGGAAGCTTTTCCTGAGACTTTCAGTACTGGTGTATCTGGAACCTTCTTCCTGACTGCAGCAGGCTGTTATCCATGTGTTTCTTGTGTTTTAAAGACTTATTTTTTTTCAGGCCGTCTGAGATGTGAACACCAAAGTACCTGAAGCTGTCCACTCCCTCCACCAAAGAGCCGTTGATATTAAAGGGGGTGTCGTTCCTCCTCTGCATCTTCTCAAAGTCCACTATCCTTAGTCTTGCTAACGTTCAGATGGAGGTTGTTACCTTGACCAGCGGGTCAGGTTTTCTGCTTTGTTCAGATAATGATCAGGCTCACTAATGCTGAGTCATCAGCAGACTTGATGCTTTTGAGTCGCCAGTAATGAAAGCTGACTGATGATCAAAATATAAGAGAGTGTTATGTGGTTTATTTGAAATGGTATTGCAGTACTTATATTTTAATACTGCCATATAACTATAGCCATATATAGCAAAATAAGAAATGACTGGTATCTGTTTAAAAAACAAAACATACCCAGCATCCCTAATTTAATCTCAATACAAACAATAAATGTGATCTCATGCTTCTCACTGATACCTGTGTTATGATTGTTTACCTGAGAGTGCTTTTTAAATCTAATCACATAGACCAATAATGTTTGCATAGCAATAGATTCTAATTGTAAAACAAATGATAAATCACATCCCTCTAACTGCCTGTCACTGCGTATTATCTGCCTGTTTCAGAAAAAAAAAAACAGACTTCTGTCCCGAATGATTATGAGACAATGAGTGAGTCATTTATAATCAAAGCAGGCTACGCTAGCATCCACTGCTAATGCAAAAAATGTTTTTTGTTAAGTTGTTTCCTGAGCCAACGGCCGACATTTCCAAACTTCAAAGAACTGTTTTCATGCCCACATTCGACTGTGAATCAAATAAGAGATAGAATATAATTGCCACATATGAATAATTCAGTTGTAGGATTTATGATAAGACAAAATTCTTATCAGGGCTTTCCCTCAAGGTCCTGCAGGATGCTTTTTCCATTTTGTATGGCTGGCTGCTCGTACATGGTTCTGAGGTCTCTATCTTCTTGCTCTCCTGCTTCCTCTGATGCCCACTAGGAGAACAAAGTCAGCAGAATTCACACTGACTGACACCAAGTCGCTTCCAACAAACAGGCTGCTCACTCTGCAACAATGTGGCTCTGTAGATTAAGACTTCACCCTTCAAACACATAACATGCTGTAGTTTTTGCATGAATCCACCATTCTATTCCTAATAAGTCATGTTTGCTGTGATGGGGGCTGACAGGACAGCTGATGGTGTTTTGAATAATTGTTCTAACTGTACTGAGCAGGCATAACAATAGGTACAATTTGTGCTGTAAGACTGTATAACAGCATCTGTCCAGAAAATGGGGCTGTATAAAATCTTTAGCACTTAAAAGCACAACAGGAGTTCTCCCCTGTGTGCTCAGGTTTTGTAAGTGTTGGACCTGTGAAGTGATTTCCTCCACTAAATCTATTGTTGTGAAGCCTATACTACAGGGTTTAACAATGACCTCAACAAACTCCTCTCTTTCTCTGGCACTCTTCGGCTGCTTGTGAGAGTTGCCATACTTTTCAGCTTACTTTACTTCAGAGCTGTCTGTCTTGGGTTTATATCAAAGGGATCCAGTTTCCTAACTGCTGCCCAATTTTCTTGAGAAACAAAAAAAAAAAAAAAAAAAAGGAAAAGAAAAAGCTCCCCCTACTTTTCTCTGCACCAAAGAGTCACCTCCAGATATATCTCACACACATCAAAAATGGAGGTGCATTTCATAAAGGAGGAAGACACGCTATCGTTAAAGCGCATATACCTATCTTGAGTTGATAGATGGGACAGGTCTTCAAATTTAACATTCAGTACTTTCCCTTACATATCAAATCCATCCTTGTCATCTAAAAGTTTGCGTTCCCCTTGCGATGATGGCCCATGGCTTCAAGGTACTCATGGGTGATTATAGACAAAGCTGAGTCAAAGCTGGGTCTCACAATCCATTTTACTTTTGGCACCTTCTGTCAGACATCTTTGGTCTGATATGAAGGTGTGACCTCGGCAGTTAAGTGCCTGAGCTGACTGTGGGAGTCAGCTCTTTTTAGAAGTCCTCTTCACATGATGGAGAGAGCTTTGAGGACATCTGTTTTATGTGTAAGGTTGTCCCTTCTTTTAGCCACTGTCCCACATACACAGCTGCACACAGTAACTCACTACAAAGGACGTGTAGATGATTGTTTGATGAGACCAGTACCCTTGTCAGACAGTTGTAATGGGGCCCATTGACCCCTTGAAGAGTCTGTGGTGATGCTAACTGTTTAGATAACACTATCATTTACCTAAATGATCAGAACACAGTATGTTATATTTATGTTATAAGAATTAAAAGATCACACTGATTCTTTTTGTCCTTTGCCAACCAGTATGAGTTGCCTCTTATTAATAATTATTTAGGAAAAAGCTCTGATTGTCTTTTTTCCTGAAGGATTGAGGGAAGTTGTGATTTTTTTCAAATGTGTTATGTCAATGTTTTATGTCAATAATAATAAATAAGATGTACATACATCTTTTAGCAGGGTAAATGAAATGTTAATTTAAAGGAGCAATGTGATTTGGTAGCATCTAGTGGTGTAGTTACCTTTCCTAGTGTGAAGGAGAAACTACAGTGATTATGAGGAAAAACACAAAAGACCCAATCTAGAGTCTGTTCATTCTGCACAGGGTTGAGTCTTGACGGTAACCCTAAATTTGCAAGATTCTCGAGAGATTTGTTCTTGTTGTTTCTGCACATAGGAGAGTTTGCCTTCAGGGCTTTCGCCTAAAAAACTGCTGTTCATATCCCATGTGAAATCAAAACTCAGTGTTTACTTATTATTTTAACCCAAACCATGATCTTTTTCTCAACCTTACCAAACTGTGAATGAAAAATGAAAAAATTCAAATAAAAAGCCGATGTTTGTGTCACTCAGGAAGCAAACCCTTGTCTTTTGGGTATGTGAACAAATGTATTCTTGGTTTTCTCCTCGTACAAAAGCCAAAACATTGTGAGACAAGAATATTTTGAAGCTGCATGTTTTGAAGGGTTTTGCCAATCTAGGGTTACCATCTAGACACGACCCTGTGGAAGAAGTATGTTGATTTAAAAAAGACTCTTTCTAAGGTAAAACATCAGTTCTTAGTTTCATTATACACTAATGAAAACATTGTTATGCATATTATATTGCATTTCCATATTCCAGTTTCAGTCCTGTAAATCTTACACACTGAACCTTTAAAAGATTTACAAAAAATACGAGTGGAACGAACTCTGCCTCAGGTCCAAAAGTAAAAGGTGAGATAACTGAATCATTATCTGGAACATTTTGTTCCTAGTAACCTTTCTTCTTAGATTAAGAAATTGCCCTCAAAAATGACACCGAGATACTGTTGCAGGATGACATCATTTGCCACTGTCTTCCAAAAGCATAACAACAGTGAGCTAAAGATCATGGTTAGATTAACTACTTTGATAAATGCATTTCTGTTTTAGAAGCATGTTTTCTTGTGCACACTCTGCCTGCATTCATTGTGTATGTATATGTTTTTTTATGGGAGTGACTTTGGAGGGTAGCCTGAAGGGAAAATCTAGCTGTCTCTTGCTAATTTCTCCAACATTGCCTGCTCTAACTTTACGGTTGGGAAAACATTGTGGTTTGGGTTGAAATAACAGTTTGTCTTTGTTACTGAAATGTACACATTATGTTACGACTGGGCATTTGCTAAAACAAATGGCACTGCCATTTGAAGTGTGTTAAAATATCTAATTATGAATAAAACTGAAGCTGTTTTCATCCAAGTTTTATTGAATATTCTTTAAATATAAACTAATTTCTTAATTCACTGTACAGTTTTATATAGCTCCAAGCCTTTGGGAGCAGTGACTTCCCATAAACATACACAGAGCCAACTCCAAAATGCCATTAAAATACTCCCTATTTGAGCTGATGCCATCTGGCTTTATGGTTAGTTTAGATTAGAATTAGGTACTGTAAACACACAATAGCTACAGTACCTGGGGTCCACATAAATGTATTTACTATACAATACAATAAAAGATGTAGTACTGGTGATAAAGTAGACCTTTCTAAAATGAAGAATGGCAGGCAAGAGCCCTCAAGCAATATCTCACTTAGGGCCCTCAAAAATGTGAAGGTCAGTCGTGATTATATTTACCACAATGGACAGTTCAGAAAGGCTTTTCACACATTGCAGTGGGCATCAATATTACAGCAGGGGCAGCAACATGTCAAACTCATTGCTGTAGCCCCAGGTGGGTTCTTGTGCTCTGCAGGATGTCCCGTGCCAACAGACAGTTTAAGGCTGTCGTCCGACTCTATATGTCATTCCGATGCCTGCCCTGCCCGAGGACATTGAAGCAAACGCTTGTGTTCGCTTTTAGCACTTCAAGGTTCTTTGGATCCCCAATAAAAGTGAAGAGCTGGAAGCTCAAAGTGTTGACCTGTGCTGGTCCCTGGGTATGCATTCGAAAGCACCTCCTGCCTACGCTGTGTAACCCTGTGACAGGCCAGCTCTGTGGTATTCTGGGCCAGAGGCCTTGACAGGGAGGGGCTTGATCTCTCCTGACATTGTAACTTTTATTCTGGCTCAGGTACTGTATTGTTCACATGACCTCTTTACACAGAAGAATGTAATCCCAACTTTTCCATTACTAACTTTACAAAGACACAAGTCACATTCACAGCTTGTCATCTGACCTTTCTGTCCTTCATGCTTAAATATCAGAAATGATGGGCTCCCTGCAACGGTTCTGAAATTGCCTTACTGCAGAAATCCCAGTGATTTTTGACCATGTAACATAATAACAGGTGAAACATGACCCTGAGTTTCTTCTTATCCTTCTAGGTGATTTATATTTCTATAATAAAGAACATTTATCATGAATACATTTTCAACTTTAATAACACACACAAAAAGTATCAAAAGATTGACATGAACCAAACTGGCCAAAGCCTTTGCGAAGTAGTAGTCACAAATACTATATTAATGCTTTTAATACATTTCTTTTAACTTGAGTTAATTGCATCATACATCTGCAATCAGTTCACCTTCAACATTCTTTTTTATAATGAGCCTGATCACTCCAAAAAGTACCTGTTGATAGTAAGATCCAAGCAACACTTTCTTTTCTCCTCTCACCAGAAAGATTTGTGATCAGTTTGCAATGCGGTGAATTCTGAAATACCACGGTTACTTTTAAACATGTGGAGGTGAAGATGCCGCTGCTTTATTATTTTTTTTCCAAAGCAAATGTCTCAGGTGCGTAGGTTCAAAGACTTAGAACAAAAGGCAACTAAGAGAAATCTGTGTATGATGAAAGAAGCAAAACAGATGCCAACTGATGAAAGAAACAGTTTACTTAGAAGCAAAATGTGCAAAGGAATAAAGAAATCATCAACCAACTAACAAGCAATGAAAATCAAGAGAGGTGAGTAAACACTTTATTAAGTAATTAAATGATGAAAAAAAGCTCTGGCGTTATCAAGTGATTCAAAGTCAGTTAAGGCTAAAAACAAAACTTGGCAACCTCTTGCAAGTTCTCTTTTAGTCATCTACAACCTTTTCTTTAATCCTCTACATCAAACAGTCTCCTCTAAGCCTCCTGTCTGTATAAACTTCCAATCTTTTTAACATTTTTGTGATCAATTCTTTAATCATTTTACTAAAAAAAGAGAAAAGAAACCCCCTCCCTCAAAAGCATCCTCAGTCTCCCACATCCTCCAGGAAGATCTTCGGATAATTACTATAGATTTATAAGTGCAACACTGATCTGTAATCAGACTTAATTAGGTCATACAGCACTCTTTAAATAATTCAAATGATAAACAAAGAGTAATGAATCCAGGTCCACACAAATAAATATTTTCACTCTACTTTAAGACAAAAGAATATCAGTTTGATTCAACTTTAAACACTGCTGAGCAATTTTAGTTAACTGCAGCATCTTTCCATGAAAACATTTAATAAAGAAGTACAATAAAAATATGAAAACCCTAATGGCTACTGATGGTGCAATAAAAGACTCAAATCAATAAAGGGACACTTCTTGGAGGGAATCCAACGCTCAACCACATCACTTGGCTCAAGTCACTCTGACACAAAACATTACGAGCAGACAGCAGTCTAAAGGGAAAGCTAAGGTCACGTCCTATAAACAGTGTATTGGCTTAGCGGGCCGAACGCTTAAACTCATGGACTTGGACAGATAACAACTGTAACTGGGTGACCATTTTAGAGGCTACAGAGGCTTTTTAGATGCACAAGTAATTAATACACAAGGGTTAATGATGATTACACAATGGCTCTTATTTATTTAAGCTGTCCATACCCTTAAAACTCCCACACATACACTCACACACACAGGCATGCATACACTCACCTCCCAGCCATTAGAGAGGAAAGGTAAAAACTTCAAAAAGATTTAACACTTGGCATGAATTGTAAGTCTTGTATCTGGTCTGCAGGGACATGTATGACATACAGCGTGACAACTATTAGCATTTAAGGTGGCAAACACACGTATCACCACTGTCGAACACGAAGGAAACGGTTGAGCTCGCTGCATGTTAATGGAAGCTCAGCGGAGGATAAATAATTAAAGACAGCATTACATAATGGATGAACTTCCTTCAAATGAGCATCGTTGAGTGGCAACGGGTTGAAGGAGGATAAGAGGCAGGATGGCCCTGTGAGAGTTTGACAGTACAGGCCCCCCATGGGACTTATGGCCAAGTGTGCCCAGGGCCTCATATTGCAGGCAAGAGATCAGAGGAACCAGTCCCTCACATGAAGCAGAGACTGGAGGAAAGCAGGAGGGAGAAGAGAGCGAATGAGTGGAGGGGAAGGAGAGAAAGACACTGCACCATGACTCAGAGGTGTTTGGCTGGGATCTTTCTGCCTGGTGGCTGGTTAGTTTTTCATCCGAGTTTTCTCACCTTGATTAACACTTCAGGAAATTAGTAGGGGGATATGTTGAGATCCTCAGGGCAGAAGAGTGCCTCAGAGTTCAAATAGCATGGATGGGTATAAAAAATCTCAATAGCAGTCATATTACAGTCCTCCTATATTCTTCCTTTTTTCATTTTGTAAGTACTCTACTAACGTAGAGTTGTGATGTCATTTGACATTTCACAAAAGGCTGTATACAAACATTAATGCATTAGTAATAGTAAGAATTCAAACAATAATGCAATCACCATGGCAGATGGTCATATTTACATCTTAATGGTAATATGTGTGGACTTTAACAAAGTATAAAATATTATATGCTGGACTTTTACATGTAATTAAATACATTATAGAGTTTTACTTTACTCCACTTTACTCCAACCTGCAAACTCAACATTACCATATTATCGCAGTATAAAGTTTCAATGGCTTACATGTTTGCAAAGTTACATATGTACACATCCAGCAAACAGTCAAATAGTTAAATCAGTTAAGTTAAATATTCTTCTTTTAGCTCTGTTTTGGTCTCCACCAACTCCTAAGAATGGGGCTTTAAGTTGAAAATGCTCCATCATGCTCACCAGCAAACAAGCCACTAACGTTGTCTTAGAGCTTTTAAGCTGCTTTTGGAGCCAAAAAAAAAAAACCAAAAAACTGATGTTTTGATGTTAAAATGCTGAAAAGAGCTGATGGGATGATGATGACGATTATGGTGATGATGATGTAGAGTTGGATGTAATTATCTCTGAGTTTCTTATGTTAACATTTCTTTCACCACTAGTAGTTTTCTAAATAGATTTAGATGAAATCACCTTGCACAGTAAATGGTGGAAAGCAGGTGTTGTGTACAGATCCTCAGGGCAACAGAGCCCCTGAGAGACCAGACAGTGTGCTTGAAATTTGGATCATGCATATAAATGATGCTCCAGGTATAATCACATTAGAAAATACGATATGAAAAGCTTATTCTATAACAACCATATCATAATTCTCTCACTGTAGATTCTGAAGAAATCACTTATGCAGTAAATGGAGGATGATATTATTCCCATGCACAAAAATGGCACCTAGTGGGGGCTAATTTTCTGTGCTGACTGACAATATATCCAAGAACAACGCTGATGGTGGACAGGTTGGAATTATAGGTTGGAGCAATGCTCAGTCACTGACAAGGTTTTTTTGAGGCAAGCCTTCTACAAAGCATTCAGATGGAATATAAAACACACAGACATGACGCATGGGACAAAGGGATATGCTACACTATACACCATACTGTAACACACCAAAGAAGAGACTATTAATGGAAATCTGGTCATGATAATTGTGAAAGGAGCTCATAGAACAGCTTGGCTTTCCTGATCATGTTTCTTTCACAGTCTTTTAATATGTTTCTTAAAAAACAAGCTCTACCTACAGATTCTACACTATGCAATTTCCAATATTTAAATACTGCATCTACTTGTTTTTTTTTCTTTTTCAGCAGGCTGCTGGTTGACTTAATAGGCTTGGATTTGTTTTATGTCCTTTTTTTAGTGTGCAGTTTCTTGCTGATGCTGCAGCCTCCAAGAAAGGCCTTCCAAAGAGCAGAAATAAAAGACTAGTTTATTTTTCGACTACTATCCAAGAATCTCCCATATGGTCAATGTTACTCTTTAAAATGGGTTGATTTTTTTGTAGCATCCTAAAGAAATCTCTTTTCTTTCCTCTTTGGGATATTTTTTGTAGCTAGTAGTTGCTTCTTTATTGGGGCAGCCACTCTGCAGAAAAACACCTCACAGCCTGAAAAATATTATTGTTTGGCTTTTTATTATCGGGTGACACATCCTGTTTTCATTCAATCACATGGATAAATGAGCTTTCAGCAACCATTAAAGTAGTGGTCACTGCATTCATTCATTTCACCTATTAAATGTAATCAGATTAGAGTAGAGTTAGGTTGTCAGGAAGTGGTTATTTTGCTGTGGCTTTTTTTTTTTTTTTTTTTTTTTTTACAGAGAATTCAGGATGAATAGTTTCCCTCCCCACAGTCAAATTATTGCTCCAGTGCTTAGTAGGACATGATTTCCCCATAAGAAGCCAAGCAAACTTCTGAAGTAGCAGCATTAATTGCTGCAGAAATACAAAGGTTTGAAAACCAATCAAAACTTATACGAATTGTATGAATGGTGAGAGTCAGTTGTTTCCTCAGAAAAGCTAACTATAGAAGCCATTTGAAGCCCAGGTCACGCTGATCCCCTGAAATCTAATTTCCTCTGAAAGGGAATGTCAGAGTTCTGCTCCAAAAGCACTTTTTCTAATGAACTATAATTACCTTTCATCCAATTTGGTCCCCTCAGTTCAGGTGTGGCTTACGATTTCTTTCAGTATAAACCCTCACACTTTCATTCAGCATGCTATTTGTAATTTACTTTGACCCCCGCTCTGTAGAATAACCTTCAGTTTCATACCCGCAATCATTAATCCTCTAATTTCCCGATGCCAGATACACTGTGTGTGGTGCAGGATGCCAAGAAATGTAAAGGGAGTGGTGGTGAAATTAATATCCAACAAACACTATTTTTTTTACGACCACTGGTGCACAGACCTAATGCTAACGCCTGTGAGAGCTATCATTAGGATATCAAAATGATTTCCTGCAGCACAGTGACCATGACTGATTTTATTTTGATATTATCTTCGGACACAGCTACCCGGACTGATTTACCGAAGAGTTTGAAATGTTCCCAGTGTATCTTTATAAATATTGTCAAATTGAGTGGATGTCTTAATTTCAGTAAATATAAGTGATTTTAATAGTTTTAGGTCTCTCATTAAATAGTCATTAAAAATCATTAAAATAATCTCTGCTTACTTCCTCCAGTCCGCTGCCAATAATAATAATAATGATAATATTAAAAAGCCATTTTCTATCACAAATAGTCATTTTTCTTTATTGCTGAGAGTTAGTTAAGTGAGAAGATTGCTACCATGTGTTGATGATATGCTAACTATGAAGCTACAGATAGCAGACAGTTAGCTTAGCCTAGCATAATACCAAGCTAGCACAAACCTAAAAAAAAGTTGTTGTTTTATGGGAAAGTTACAGGTCTGCTGGGAGAATTTCTTAGGTTTTTGCAATGACTTCAGAGAATGAAGAGGTAGACATAGATGTTTTGAACTTTGGACAGAGCCAGACCAAATGTTTCAACCTGCTTTCAGATTTAATGCTAAGCTAAGCTAATCAATAATGCTAATTTTAGCTTCATATTTAGTGGACAGATATGAGTGTTGTGATAGTCTTCTCATCCAGCTCTTGGCAAGAAAACAAATAACTGGTTCAGCTGAATTTCAGCCAACCTACAATACTGGAAAGGCTCAACTTATTTTCTAAACTTTCCGAGTTTTAAAATGGTGGATAACAACTTCACATGCAGTCCGGTGGTTGGAGGAGCCCCGGAGTGTTGATCCTCAGGGACTGTGGAGAATCAGGCTGGCATGCCTGCGAGCTGCACTGTGGGGAAATCAAATGATATTGTTCTGCACATCTCCTCTGCTTCATTGGGAGCACAGCGAGGAGATTGTCTACATTTCTTTAGCATTGCCCTGCCCATGCTGTGCCTCATTGACTGTTTCCTGCAACAACATGTAGAATATTCACAATAACAAGTGATGTGATTGGCAACCCGATTCCCAGCCTGAACGATTAGTTGTGTGCAGTCAAAGGTTGTATAAATATGTAAAGCCTCACAAATTAGGAATCAATAGAACAAATATGAAACTCTTCCTCTGCCTAAATGTTGTTTGCAATGCGTCAGCTCTCTTAGATGCCACGAAAAGGCTGGATGTGGTTTCATTCATACTGATTCTTTGATAAGACATCTCCAAAACAAACTAGTTTGACAAGCATTCCTGCACAGCTGGGATACAAGCGAGTTATTGACTGAAATAAAT
Source organism: Protonibea diacanthus (assembly GCA_028641955.1). Lineage (NCBI taxonomy): Eukaryota > Metazoa > Chordata > Actinopteri > Sciaenidae > Protonibea > Protonibea diacanthus. The sequence continues at coordinate 18,290,490 of CM053989.1, forward strand.
GAATTTTTATGAAACAGAAGCTGTTTTACCAAGGTCATGTGGAAATCACAGCATTATATTTCTGGCACGTACACGTGGAAACTTTTATTTGGATGAGATAAGATTAGAGATATTTTGCTCTACAGTCTATAGTTGTATTTGGCTAAATTGCTTGTGGCCCCTGTAAATGAATCTAACTAGCTTTCCCCAAAATAACTGTGATTTTAAAGGTTAATGTGATTTTTCAAAGATAGCAGATAGCAGATAAGACCATCAGATTGGCATCCTTCACGTCCAAATTACAAAACCGGAAAAACCAGCAATGCACAGAAAAAAAAAAAAATGCATGGCTTATCTGACAACTGAAAAACTGACTTGGGAGAAAATGCGAAAATGCAGCTGCAGTCTTGACAGCAACCCAAGAAATCCAAACAGATTACACCTGTCCCTGGACCACTGCACTGTCTCCAAAATACAAATCAGATATGCTTGTCAGATATGAGCCAGCGAGGCCTCTGAGATCATCCAGCATCACATGACACCGTCTAAAGCAATGAAAGCAGTTTGTGCTCTTCTGTCTGTCAGACCCAAGTGGAAATAGACAACTTTTTATTTTTTATTTTAACTCACATTGTGTAGTAAATGTTGATTGCACAGTGGAATGACTATAGCATAATGATGCCATCCGTGTTTAGATTGGTTCTATATAAGCCTTGCTTTCATTAGGCAATTTTGCCGCCTGCCATGATGTTTCCCGGGAAAACGAAGGCTTGATTATATTATGTATATATACAAACTAAATGACTGAACAAACTCACTCAGTTTTCCCGTACTGTTTTCTTTTAACAATAATATTTCTGCCCCCTCCACATCAACGCCAATCCTTGCTTATTTGGGCGAAGCAATAATGTTACTCAAACTATATTATTACTGTGCAATGCACATCATTACAAGAGCTTTTTTTCTGTTTTGCCTCCCCAGATTCAATATAAAATTGTGACAATTTCAATTTACCCCATCAGTATACATGCTTCTTTACTTTTCTTATTTCCAAAGTGGTGTAGATCATTGGTTTAGGGATCTAGGCTATGACGTAAACAGAAAGCGATCAAGTCTTTCTAGAGAAGAAAGTAGAAAAGTTGTACAGTAACAATTAATACAATAAATGTGGTCTAAATGTATAAATCTACTAAATCTGCATTTTCTTTGCTGCTCTGGAACATTTCTGAGGTGCTTTTTGTTGGAATCCAAGCTACGTTCTGCATGAATATAAAGAATTGCTTCACGTACTGCAGATCATCAGTGCTCACTGACGGTGCCTGTGGTGTCTTTATTGATGGCACTTACCTCAGCCTCAGGCTAGATGCATTCATAGGAGGCAGCACGTCAAGAAGAGTGACAAGCTTTTAGATGGGACCTTGACCAACTGAGAGGGAGGAACTAAGTCACGCCTGAAGGTGAAAAGATGTGCACTGTAGCGGGGTGCCACAAAAACATTGAGAGATAGACTAGATTTTGCAAATGCTTTGAACAAAAGATGTGTGATGTTATGGTTTGTATGCATGTATTTCACTTAATTTCTTAAGTGTCCTCGTGAGACAAGATAAGACAGTATATCAATACTCAATAATTCACTCATTAGTGTTCAGTTATGAGATTCCTAGTCTTGGCTGATTGACAGAGGGACCTTGGTTCATGCAGCCGCCTCTGTTTATTAAGGATGAGGACTCACGGCAATGCAATGCAGCTATAGATCCTATTAAGTCATGAAAATATGGCATTTATTGAGAGGACCAGTGGGTAAAGGAACAAATAAGCTAGACGGGGAGTCAGCGGCACCGCTGCCTGTACTTTTTATGTGTTAGTTAATGAGCATGTGGCACTGGGTGGTCAAAGGGGGACCAAGGTGTGAGCCACTGCACGCTGTGATATCAAGCAGATGCCTCAGCAATGACAGCTGGTGAGGCAAATGGTCCAGGGTGCAAACATTCAAGGTAATTACGGAGTAATTATCCAGCATTGCTGCCATATGGAAACCAACTGAGTACCATAGATCTTATTTTCATCCTGAGATGGATCAGTTATTCATATGTCAGGGGGTAGCATCTTCGCAGACAATTTGATGTAGTTGTGCACTTGAAAAAAACAAAACAAAACATAACCTCTCTGTAAATCTATTTCTTGTACAATCACCTTGAAAAATTAAAAAAAAAAAAAAAAAAAAGTCAAATTGTGTGTTGGTGGCAATCTTAGCCCTTCCCCGGGCTTCATGCCCAGATAGATGAGTCAGTTATGCTAAATAGCTCCCAGATGGACAAATTATTCATGTGATCCTTACGTTTTGTCGCAGTGGGAGGATGCAGGATGTACGGTCATGCTGACAGCAGGTTTATAGCTTCATCAACAGGACATGGTATGGTACAAATAGCAGCAAAGAGAAAACACTTTCTGTTTCATGTTAAGTGATAAAGTTGACTAAAAGTTAATTGTTTTTGACATCACTGGTTCAATTCGTAGAGCACAGAGATGTAATAAATATGCTATTCCATTTTAAAACTTTTGTTTACCTGCATTTGCAGTGACCTCTTCTAATCTCCTCCAGGCGCTTGTCTCATGTTTACCAATGAGATTTTCTCACATCGAAAGTGGACATAATGAACACAGCGCATCAGAGGAGTGATTCATTTTTCACACTTCTAGCAACAAAACCTCCTGTGAGAACAGCTGTAGATGTAACCCCGATCATTGATCTTGCAAGGCGTAGCCGGAGCTCCCAGCTCGCTGACTTTTTGATGTTTCTACCGACTCTCCACTCCACTGAAATGCCTCAACCCCTGCCTGCAGGGCTGAGGAATCACCTGCTCCACTGAAACTAACACATAATCACTTATCCACACTTGTCACGCTAGGCCTGCTACCTATGCAGCTATTTGTTTTTAGATCTTCTTCGATATATTTTTTTTAAAGTCACTTTTTCACGCTTGCACAAATGCACACAAGCAATGAGAATTCACGCTGGTATACTTGCACACACGCATTGGGTAACATTTTCCACATGTACACAAATACACATACACATAATGTAAGATTGCTTAAGGCTTGAATTTGAGATTCATGTCTTGCACTAGGTGAATGCAGAAAATATAAGATAGAGGTTGTTTTCCCAGGCAAGCAGGCCGGCGTCTGACTCCAAAAAGTAGTGGATCACCGCTTTGATGGAAATTTAAGGTTCTGAAAGTACCTGTGCTTAAAGAAATGCTACGCTTAGTTGCTGCAGAGTATCTGCAGATGTCCGTGCTCGGAAAGTTTCAAGACTTAAATATTTACCTCAGTCAGATTTGTGAATTCATTGGTCTCTTTGATATTTGGAATTACAGATTATTTGCACAAATGTGTACAAATTCATACATTTTCTCAAGTTTGCCACCAGATTGGTTGCCTCCTCACAACTGTATGTATATTTTCTTTCAGTGTTTTGGTCACACAGATGCAACTCGCACTATCGGAATACAATATTCATTCAAAAGTCAGACATGCGCAGATCAACAAGATCACCTGAGAATTATGTTTAGCAACCAACCAATATGTAACCCTCTGGCAGTGTAAATAAACAGCTTTTATTTAAAGCTAGGCCAATTATTATTTAATCTTCATGCAAAACCTGAGTTTGCAGTTGGTGTTTACATGGTGTCAACACCATGCAAAACGGTTTGTGAAAAATCCTTTTTCATTCCAAATTGGTGTGCAAAATGAATGAACTTCTTTGTCAAAAAGCAGCACATTAAATCAAACAGCACTGAGCTGATCCTAAAAGGAAAACGTTCAGAATGACAAATAATTACACCAACCATTCATGACTGTCTCTTCCCCTGCAAAGCTCTGATATATTGTGTCAAGCATTAGACTTGTGGAGGAAAGGAGCACTCTATGTTCTCTGAAGCTTTCTTTGTGTGCATTCATCACAAGCGTGCTAGAAGAAGCCAGCCCAGATTGATAACTGTTCATAAAGGATGGAGCCCAAAACAGGAGCGTAACTTGTTCACAGAGGGAGCCCTGGGAGGCCCCTATCTGATGAGTGAAAGAAAAGGGACAAGAAGAGCAACAACAAATGTGAGTGCAGATGACTGGAGATACTGCAGGGTTATTGATGTGCTGAAATAAAGCTGTAGGAGGCCTGTTAGTACAAGCTTGTCTCCATCTCCTTATGACCATCAATCATAACTACATTTATTGCCAATTAACAGTGCCTCCTTACAGCAAAGCCAATGGACACTGTCACAGTTGTGCCCCCTTAAATGTCTATTTCTGCAAAAATGAACAACTTAAAGACTTTAATCTAAGCCCAAAATGTGGAATAGAAAGCTTTGACTTGGTTGATGTGGATCTTCAGTGCTGTCACAGTCCACTCCCGGGGAAAGGCGTGTCATTTAATATGGGAAAATGGCAGTGAGCCCCTTGATCTTAAATTGTTAATAATTAAGTAATTAATTCTCATGATGCTCAGCTTTGCAGTAGTAATAGATATTCCGTGAAAGACAAGGAGGGAAATCTTTCAAAATGTTGGATGGCTGTCAGCAGGGTGTGAGATGAATTACAGGCTTTGAGAAACTTTGAATTATTTGTGCGTTTATCGATCCTGACACACTGTGTGCAGATAGAGCTCAAAGTGCACATGAAACAGAAGAAAAAGCCCCACTGATGTTACCAAAAGGACCCTATAATACTGGAAATGACACAGTCTGGATCTTACTCCTGTGATCATACCAGCATCAATGCTACAGTCTACTTTTTCAAATGTGTTGGAAAGTCAACTGTCAGCCATTGTTTTATTATGACTGCTATGGAGATCAAACTATTCTACTGAAGAAAACAAAGCAGAATAAATTTTGAAGCAGTATTAGATCATTCCGGCCTCTTGTGGGACATATTTGCATCTTAAGTCGGCATGTCAACAGAACATTTGCTTTTTCACACATCTAGCAGACTTGGAACACCTTGCATTTATTATTTTTATTATTATCATTCTTCATTATTAACAGATCGGCACAGTGGTGCAGTGGTTCGCACCGTCGCCAGCAAGAAGGTTTTTTGGTTCGAACCTCAGCTGTGGAGTTTGCAGTTCTCCCTGTGTCTGTGTGGGTTCTCTCCGGGTACTCCAGCTTCCTCCCAAAGACATGCACTTGTCCGTAGGTGTGAATGATTGTTTGTCTCTATGTGCCCTGTGATGAGCTGTCGACATGTTCAGGGTGTACCCTAACTCTTGCCTGAAGTCAGCTGGGAAAGGCTCCAGCCCCACTGTGACCCTGATGAGGATAATGGATGGATGGATGGATGGATGGATGGATGAATGGATTATTAACAGATTAATGCTACTGTTACTTCCAGTCATTTTCTTTTAAACTGGTTCTGTTGCAAGCAAGCTGGAACCTTTGTGGATGTTAGTCCACTGTAATGTGAAGCCAATGCATAAGTGCCAAAAACCGCAGTTCCTCGAACAGCTACTTGAAGCTGGCTACAGAACAAGTCAATCTTCATAAACCCCCATATTAAAATGCCAAACTTCACTGCAGAAATAAAAATTTTTAGAGCTGCCTCAGCTCCATCGATGATCCTCACTTTTGCCCATTTTTAGATTAGCCGGTAGACGGCAGAGGCAGGACTGCCAAAATAGTGGTGGCTACCACACTCTGAGATTCACCTGCGGCCCTTCAGAAACTTGCGGGTAACATTGTGGATACTACATCCATATTTTTTCTGTCTAAAGCAGTAAGCTGAAATACTGTCAAAAATATTGGCAATCACGCCAAGTTTAATTGGTAAAGTATGCTGTGTTCTCAGAAAGAGTCTTTGAGCTATTAAAAAGACTGACACATTCAATTTTATTGATCTATCTCAGCATTTCTCAACCTTTTTTCCAGACACAGTATCCTAAAAAATAAGCAAGATCACCCCAGTCTAAAATGTATTAAAAATCCTCTAGAATGTTACTTGGTCTTATTGCCACTCTACTTATACTGGAAATAAGACCGCCTCTGCAATCATGTGTGGTTTCTTGGTCTTTGCTACTATCTCAGTCATTAGATAGCTAGCCTCCAGCTAGCTGCTTTCTCTGGCAGTTTTGCACATTTCATCATCACTTGCTCTCTCTCTGCACTAGGCTAATGATCTGCATTTTCATACTAAGTTTTAGCTTTATGTTTTTATTTATTTTTATTTAAATGCATTCTCTCATATCAGAAATGTAAGAATATATTCTTTTTAAAGCCACCTCTGACACGTCCTGAAGGCAGCACCCTGTGGTGCCTCTATCTGTTGCATACTGGGTGAAAATGCTGTGGTCAGAGTTACAATACCCTTTTACTAATTAACGCTGATTAAAATGTAGATAAACACTGACTTTTTCTCTTTATCAGTCGGCAAGTGTCTCTGTTTTGAATTAATGTGGATCAGGAGTGGAATTACCTCGACGGGAATTAATCAAAACTTTCTTGGAGAAGACAAGGATCAATAAATCAGTCATTCTAGTCTATCTTTCCAAGCACATAAGGACACAAAGGGACACCTATGCTTCTACTTTTCACTGCAGAGTTGTTCAATTTTGTGGATGTAGTGATACAACGGATTGTTCTCTTTCTGTGAATTGAAATATAACAAATAGATGATTTTTCATTTTTTACTTTGCCACTTGTTGGCAGGAAATATTAAACATAAAAAGTGCTGTCTCTTCCTTTCCCCCTCTGTCTTCTTGGCACTGTGGCTCAGACCTTTAGATTAGTTTCTTGTATTGTCTCCAGTAAGAAATGAATGTAACTTTTCTCTACTGTTACACAGACTGAAAAGGGCTATTGAGACATTACTGACAACTCTCTGGCACTGTCCCTGAGAATTTCTTTATCTCTGTGATCATCTGTTGGTTGGCTTATGATAGTGACATTGGGGAAACACTTCATAATATGGTACAAACATTTGCGAGTAGTTGTTAATTAAAAAGTGAAGAAAGAATTAACAATCTGTGAGTAAATGTTTCTTGAATATCTCGGAATTGAGGACTATATAGCACACAGTGATGAGTCACTATGACAGATAATGATTTGTTTGTTGTTTGTTCATAATAATTAAGGATTATTTTAGTGATACTTTATATGGAGTAGTAACTAAGTACAGTAGTCTCTCATCACTTCATGATTATTTATCTTATTATCTAACATTTCTTAGTCTTTAAAGGTGGGCCCAGTCATGGAGTCTGGAGAAAGATGAGTCTCAGGATGTATACGTATATGTATATGTAGACATAAATGGTACATAACTGTTGGTGTTTGTGCTGGGATTTGAGTCATCAACCGAAAGCGTCCATATTTGATAACCTGACGCAAGCAGGGGTGAGAGAACTTTTCCCTTTTTTTTGTCCAGTTCAATTCAAAATTGCTTTATTGGTATAAATGTCAGAATAGCCTTTTTTTTTTTTTACACAACTACCGGTGTCACATTTTATGTGTTAAACTGAGAGCGACACTGTGACTTTGAAGAGAGACTGCCAGAAAGTGTGTTCCCTTTTAACAATCATTGCATTTCACCTCCTTTTATGACGGCAGGCTTTTTGCCCAACTTTCAAGTGCAGCCATTCGAATAATGCATAAACCTTTAGACGTGGTCGGATGACGTCAAAGATATTGCATTCCTGTCCAGTAGGAATTATGTTTATACAGTACTAATTTGTTTTTCCAATTAAGTTGTGGGGGGAAATATAATTGTGGCCTGGATTATTTTCACTGACTGAAGACAGCGCTGCATTTTTTTTTTTTTTATCACAAATGAGTCATAGGGAGGTGGTCAGGGTGGATTATGTGGGTGTATAAAGCACAGGACTTTGACAATGGATAGCAAAGACTCTTTGGTCTTCTTGTGAAGAAGGTTCAGATGCTGACACCCACATATGGTCATGTTTGGGCTGCAAAAGCATTTTGTTTCATGTCAAGAAAGATTGCTCCATCTTGTTGCCCAAGTTTGTATTCTCTGTCCCCAGTAGCTGTAAGCCAGTACCCAGTAAGATGGTGGTGAGCAGTAAACAAGGCTTTGAAATATTCCTTCTGAAACCTGTGGGTGATGTGACAGGTCCAACACCAGTGTTTTGTGTATTGTGTACCGTGATTGAGTCTCAGTGTGTTGCCTGTATATCGCCTCTCTTTTGTATGGACTGCTGTGTGCACAGGTTATCCTGGGCTTAAATTTTTAGGCTCCCTTTAAATCCAATAGAAATATCTAATAAAGATATAAATCATGATGTCAGTGCTAAACACCACTGTAATTTTTGCCTTCTTTCACTTTTCAGCTTCAGTAACTGAAACATCTTGTCTTGCCAGCCTCTCCTCCCCCCTTGCAGCAGTGTGCTCTCCTTGCAGAAAAGCTGAAAAATGTGATTAGGCTTCAAAATTTGAGCATAGCGTTCGGAAAGTGACAAATGTCAGCACCTGGCCATCTGATCCTTGAGTCATTGATATTGATCAACAACACTGTCAGCTCCCCTGCAGATGGATGGCGGTCATTTAGCTCTCTGGAGCCACTAAAAATCTTAGTTATTGCTCTTTAAAATGTGCCCATCTACTCCTGAGATCAGTCTGAGACAAGCAGGCTGAGAAAAAAAAGACTTCACTGAGAATCGATGTGACCGTCAGACGTGGATGTGACAGACAGTGAGTGAGAAGAGGGTGAGTTATGAAAGGAAAGGTTGGGAGTTAGAAGATGTGCTTTGTGAGGGCCTTGGCTCCTCTGCTCATTCGATGATAGACTGTGACCCGGCGTGTCAGAGGGCTGGAGTAGGCGGGGTAATCACTTCGACTTTTTTTTTTTTTTTCCTGTTTACTCTGCCTTTGTTAGCAGCGCTACGGTGATAAATCACAACATAGATCCACGTCTCTTTTTCTGAGTAATATATTCAGCTATTTTATGAGTTAATCTATACCTGCAATTTTTTATTCTGTCTCATTTACATCTAGTATGTGCCTACCTAGCATACAGTAATAATTGTAGCCTTCAGTGCTGTGTGAGAAGTAGGAGTAGTGTGTGTGTGTGTGTGTGTGTGTGTGTGTGTGTACGTGAGAGAGAGATCAAGAGAGAATCACACAACCCTGTCACAACCACCAGCAGGACTACTTTGACAAGGGCAGCAGGCTGTAATTTATTCTGATGGCTCCCCCCTCCCTCCATGCAACTCTGAAGGTCAACCCCCACACTGATAAGAAAGCTGAAAGAAAAGCATTTTCACAAGTGATAATCAACAGCTTATTCCTTCAAATGCCATGTCCGAGAAGTGGCTGGCACAAATTCGCTGTAATACAAGCTGTCAGGTGGTTTTGTGTCGCTGGAGGGGGGATTTGCCGCTGTAAGGTTTCATTCGCAGGGTGTCGGGCTGACAAACAGAATTGATTGAGGTTGTTTCGATATAAGAGAAACCCAGAGAGCAACCAAAATGAGGCATAAAAATTGATAAACAATGGCTGAAGAAAGGGGCTGGCATTTCACGAAACAGACAAATTTGCTGAAATATATCTCCGGCGATTCCTGCTGAAGTGTTTGTGTCGAAGTTGTTTGGAGGCCGCACTTCTATGTTTAGTTTTATGACTCATGTCACATCGATCCTCATCCTCACTGCACGCTTTCGACAGGTTATGAGCTTCAGTTAGACGTTACGCTATCGCATCTAAATATTTATTTATATACTGTCTGGAGGAATGACAGTGTATTTGAAGTCTCCTCTGAAACGGTGCCAGTCCTTTCTGTGGAATGAGTTTGTTGTGGTGAGAGGAGAAGACTGCTGCCTCTCACAGCAAACACATCTGTGTGGATTTGATTCAGGATCGATTGCAGGAAAGCCCACAAAACGGCAAAGCTTTGAAGGCAGAGAGGAAGGCAGATGAGCTATGAATGGAGGATAATAATAATAATAAAGAATCAAGCATGAAAAGGACTTGCGTGGGGAAATTGATTAAACGCTGGAGATACCGAGAAAATAGTGGATTTTTAAAATTTCATACACATTTGCCTTTCAAAGTAGTTTTCAGACGCATTTCAGTCTTTAAACTTTAAACCACCTTGGACTTGCTTTTTAAATGTTTCCCCTTTAACACTATATACATTCACTCCCACTGCTTAAAGGCAACTGCAGACTTGTTTCTGGGAATAGATGCATTTTGGTTTATTTAGCTGCACTTTCACATGACTCTGCTTTAGCAAAGTTTTTATGGTTTCAGGAGAGGAAAGTTCACACAGACTGCAGCTCAATTTGTGGCTGCCTTGCTGATGTTGCCATGGTGACATTACCACAGATAACAGCATCAGCAAGATTTCAACGAATCTTCGTACCTAGAAGACACAACAGGTCATTTGTCAGCAAGTTTCAAAACAACTCTTATGAGTGCTTCAAAAACGATTCTGCTGCCCTCCATGGTGAAGGTCTGGGGAAGTTTAAGTAAACAAAACTTTCTGGGCTGTCAGAAAATCAAATATATTCTGAAACTTCAGATCCTTTCTTTTGGATTTAATGTTGATATCAGCAGAAAAAGATAATCAACAGGGGAAAGTAATCTTTGATGTGGTGTGCTCGCCCACATCCGTCATCACTCAGCCAGCATGGTCAGTACTATTACTGGAAGTTTGAATGTGAAATTGAGTTTGACTTTTGGGGTTTTGCTCTTTTCTTTCTCTCTAAATTAAAATTCAGGTGGTGCTGAGGCATTTCCATGCCTTTTCACACAGGAAATAGGACAGTTAATAGAGAGGTTCTTATAAACTGGTGCTGTTAAAGGCAAAACAGTCGTTATATAAATAAAGTTTAGATTTTAAGACTTTAACAGGGAATCAAAGACCTTGCTTCAGGCTTCCTATAAAACTGCAAATGTTAAATACATAATTTCCTGTGTGTGCTCAAGGGATTCTTCCAGGAAGCACTTTTATCATACTGGACTGTTATAACAGACAATGTAACAGCTTACAGGAAATGACTGCAGGTTTACATCAGATCATTATGTTGCAGTATATCAGCAGGGGATAACAAACTAACAGACACTCAAAACCGCCACAGATTGGTGAACAACATTTTATCCAATCTTGTGTCTGTAGCTATTCAGTGTTACATTTCATTATTTCTGATGGTGTATCTTGATGAAAACCCATGGGGTTGATTAGAACTTGATTTTGTGGTCATTAAGACTCCCAAGTGACTTCCACTTACAGTTTAAAAGACCATCAGTATTCACTCTGAGCTTATGGTGTAATTATTTCAGCATGAAGGCAGATTGTTCATTCAGTTATCATTAACACAATCTGCACTAAATAATCTTGATATTCTATTGATAGTAACACCTCGGAGGGAAATGTACAGTAGCTTCGCCTCCCAAGATCAATTTGTGCTGGCTTGCTGTCTGCAGCCTGGTGAGACGTTTCAATTGTAATAAACAGGAAACCTATGACATTTTTAAAAACGGAGCCAGAGATGATCATTTTATATTTTCATTGGCATATAATGGAGCTTTGAGGCCATATGGCAAATGGCAACTACTCCACTGTCACCTCTCAGTATGAGTGTAGCTTTTAACCTCCACTTACTGTATTTTTCTCCAAATCAAGAGGGTGCCTGGAGGGAGAATAACTACTAATATATATAAATTCAGCATACTGTAGAATTTTAATCAGAGTAAAAACATTTCAGCACAAGATTATAAACCTGACCTATGAGAAGAAAAAACATTATCACATGCTTGACTTCCATCGCTGAAGTAGTGCTTAGCCATAAGGAAACATTGCTAAAAATAAACATGTTACAAAATTAATGAAATGTAATTTTCTAGAGAGAAGAAGCAGCTCGCTGTGGACCTTCACTGCTGCTTTACTGTTGAGTGGCAACACAAAATCGCGTCTCCATGCGATGACAATCTTCAAAATGATTTACTTGAACAAACAGAGAGCCGGGTGGAAATTGATTGCATGTAGATGTGTATGCATCCTTTGGGTACACACATACATGCTTACCTTTTCATACAAACATCTGCTGATATCATCTGAAGTGTTTTTTTTTTATCCGTTTTTTTAAAAACCAAAAGCCAGGAAATGTATTCACTAAATTCATATGATGCCACATTTGTTCTAACGTGACATCTTATTGCTTACATGCAAACAGATCTAAGTGAACAATTACACTGCTCATTCAGAAAAGCAGCAAAGATTTTCTTGGCTTTGTTGGCTCACCATACAAGTGTTGTGGCAAGTGGAAGCAAAGCAGAGAAATACAACACACCCCACTGCTCTCTCTTACAACTCAACATGCCGTTCCTCACACCTTTCTTGATCTCTTCCTTCTACTATGTGCAGTCTTCTCTAAGGCTTTCAGCAGGACTATTTATGAATGGTTGCACTCCATGTTGGGGGTCCATGTTTCACCTTTCAAAGGAAATGAAACCAGGAGAGATGTTGTTTAGTGTCTGATACTCAGAAAGGCCAACTCTCCTTGTTAAAAGAGAAACAATGCCTTTTAAGATATATTTCACATGAATCTTTACTTGTGTCTTACCAGGTTTGGAGGTGATGATAGAGGCAAAGTTTTAAAAGTCTATAAAAATTTCTTTGTGAAGCAGAGGAGACTTTACAAAGGCTTCTATATTCTCCCCAGAACTTTGACATATAGGAGCCTGGGCCGAGCCCTGTTGTCTCTGTGAATTGCATCTCAGGGCAGTTTTGTGGACACCACTACCTTGCACACACCAAATCAAATCAAGCCTGTCAAATTGAAGCCGCTGGATTCCCAGCCAGTCCCAAATCTCAGTGTGTCGACCTCGGCTCCCTCCCTCCTTTCCTCTCTGCAGCACAGCCAGATTCTCAGCTGCTCTAAGCACTGTCATTACACCACAGTCAATACACTGAAAATCCTGTACTCCGCTATTATGGCACAACCTGGGGTTTTACCGATCAGTATCTGAGGCATGGCTTTAAATTAATTTAGGTGCCATAGATTGAAGAGGATTGGGTGTTTAATGGTTTGGAATATGATGTATACAATGATGACTGTTTGAGTCAAGATATTGAGCTGCTGTTAGGGAAGGTAAGCCCTCATGAACATTTATTTTTTCTCTCATGTCTGCGCAGCCTGTCAATAATAACGACCGCTCTTCCATAGACAGCATCAATGTGAAACTATAATTATCTGTCAAACTTATTTCAAGGTCACATAGTACTAGATAATAGTTAACAAGTCTTAAATATTACCCTGTCAGGGCAAAAAGCAAAAAAAAAAAACACATTGAAATTATTGATTCAAGAAAGATGAAATGGTTGAACAAATGAGTGCAGAACAAAGGCAGATCTACTCTAATGTCTAATTATGTCTCATTCAAAAGGAGTGCACACCCGACGTTTGGTTGCAAACACGCTGTCACACATCAACATTCAAAGAGACACTACAAGTGCAGCACTGACTCAACGTCAAACTACAAAAGACTATGTGGAAGTGATTATTTATTTGTTGGCTGCTGTTCTGTACTTGTTTTTTTTTTTATTCTTAATGAGGCAAATGAGTTATTGGATGCAGAGTTTATGCAATATTCAAAGCCTCTCAAATAAAAGAACAATTATGATTTACAATTGGATTTTTACATTTGTGGTTTATTGTTTTTTGTACCAAATGAAACAGATGTTAAGAGTCATGAAGAGAAAACATGTTAACAAGGTAATAAACAATTACGTTGCCTTGTATTAATATTAGTGAATCATTTACTGTAGATTGCAGAATTGGAATGTAAATTTTGTTGTAGACTTTCACACTAACATTCAACTATGTACTGAACTTTCCTGAAGATTTCCCGTTGCCTCAAACGTTGGTAATTAATAGAACTTTTTACATCTCAGAATGTCTAATATGTGTGTGTAATGAGACTGGTCCACTAAACATGGCCTGGGCTGTCATGAACAGAAATGAGTGTTGGGGTATATAATGTATATACAGTAAGTAGGGTATATGGGCCTGTTCTTGTCCATTGCTCGTCACTTGGTCAGCTTGCTCTGCCTGGTCCAATGCAGTTTAGTATTAGTGCTCCATTCACAGTGCAGTAGCTACACAGTAAACATGCAGGCAATAACTTGGAACAAAAATGTTTTAGGGAAAAGTGAAACTTGATGGTACGTCTTTCCAGTCAAACTAATGAAACCCAGGCAGGACAACTAGGGAGACAGTGTGCTGTGACATTTACTTTAAAGACGCACAGTAAGTAAGTGCACATCTCCCAATATGCTGATCATTTTTCTTTCGACTTAATGTAATGAGTTAAGTAATAACTCTCAGTATTCAACATTTCACTCATCATTTTGTGTCAGGACTTTAAGTCAAGTGATCTGAAAGACAAACTGTTAAGCTTAATTTACATAAATTAATAAAAGATACGATATGGTAGATTTGTCACAGCAGGCTTGATACACACATGATGTGCAGCATTATACTAAATATAGAATGTTAATGTAATATGCAGTCCTGTTAAATATTGCCTTGAAAGATGGATGAAACCGTACAAACATTACAACATGAGATAGTTGCACAGTGTTAGGAAATATAATTACACAGGAAACAACTGCACAGCCTAAAAATAATTGAAATCAAATATATGAAGGAAGATATAAGGTACACTATAAAATAGTTGCATCTTATAAAAGTGTGTACTGTATGAACTGCTCATGCATAAATATGATGTGTAACCCGGGATTGATATATGATGAATAGTGTAAAAAGTAGCTGTGATGTTGTAGATGATGCTGTGGGTAATTAAGTTAATGACAAAATCCTGTACGGTGTTTTACAATTTACACCTCACAATAAACACCATAAAATAGCCAAAGGTGTGCACAGGCTTTTTTAACAGAATACATTCTGTATTGGCTGGATTTGAAGTGTTTAGAGAGACAAAACAAAATATCATCTGCATTAATTTTGAAATGATATTCAAATATGTAAGTACCCTTAATTCGAATGGTTCTAATGCTAAACACAATGAACTGGGCACAGTTGTCATGCAGACCTAAATAACTGCAAATATGTTGTTGTTGTTGTTTCAGTGAGGAGGTTCTTTGTGTACTTATTTCATGAATGATTTATATTCACCCCATCATTGTTTGCATCTAGTTTGAGCCACTTCTGAGAGCTGCACAGATTGATTTGAATAATACCCCATGGAATAAGCAATGCTCCATCCAAACTGTAAGATACCTCCTTAATTTGGAAGTGAATCGTGTCTTTTGGTGTGATAATGATGATATTGACCAACTGGTAATGAACCAGATAACTGACACATCAGTAGATAAAGCAGAAGTGCTGATCATTTGCATACTAATTTATGCATTTAAACACTAGAATAGGCATATGTTGCTCAAAGCATAAAACTACTTAATATTCACCACACATCTCTTCCTTATTTCCATTTTTGCCTGCAATAATAAACAAACAAAAACAAGCTTAGTGCTAGTTTCAGGTTCGTCGGCCGTTTTGTGTGTGAAGCTGGGTGAGTATAACAGCATAAAGTATCAGAACGAGTGAGTTAGGAAGTGCACAGAAGGAGGGGGAGAGAAACAGGGGATCATCTTTCATTCAGACCTATTTTCTCAGTGATCTTAAAAGTTACACTTCTGTCAGCTCTGCTCCAGTTTTCTCTTAAAAAAAAAACAAGTTAAAGATGTTTTCTATCCATCATGACTAAGATGTAACGTCTACATGTGTAATATATCCATCTATAGATAGATTAAAGTTAACGTCTGCCCGCACTTTCTGCAAAATGTTATACCATTATGACAGTTTTGAGTGATATGCTGAGGAGCGCTGCCACACATCAGAATGTGCCATGTCTCGTAAATCACGTAGAATGGTTTATTTGCTTATCTTGTTGTATTTCATTTTTTAAAGGAGTAGTTCAACATTTATTTACTTTCTTGTGGAGAGTGAGATGAGAAGACTGATACTCACTGTCTGTTAAGTATAGAGCTACAGGCAGTAGCTGGATAGCAGTCCAAAAGTAACAAAATGTGCAGATGAGCTCATTTGAAGCTAAACATAAACTAATTGCAGCTTTGATGGATTATTTCTCGGCTGTGAGATTACTCCACTGTTTGTCTTTCCAAGGGTCATGTAGGGTGACTAAAAAAACTGCTAAAGCCTTTACATGGATCAAGCAAACACAACATGTTACAATGTGTTAATTAGTGAGCTTCATAGGTGCTACAAATGACACGAAAGTGCCCAATTAAAACAGTAAGAAAATGGTTCTCGTTTACTGAAGAAAGAAGAAAAAACATGGTGTAACATGAACTGCACAGAGAAAGAGCAGATATGAGGTTTAAGATTGAGTATGATAAGAGCTTTAGAGAGTATAAAGAACCTTGTCTTACAAAGCAAGCTTAAGACTGACTGATGTTGTTGTTGCCTCTGATAATGATAATGTAAAACACCCACAAGAGTGATCATCTTTTGTCTTTATAAAAGTCGAGGTTACTCGCATTCTCTGCAGTGGAGCATACTGCAAGAAGAAAGCCAGAAGGAAGTCAGAGTTTTCCATCCGAACACAGAAACACTTTAAGGGCTAAGACGGGAGTGGATGTTAACTGAATCTAACAAGAAGTTAGAATCGCACTGGATCTACTCCTGAAGTGAATGTAGCTCTTAAAGTGCAGCAAGCACAACTGATAATAGATAGAAGGAAGTTGTAGGGTGAAAACAACAGGGTCATGCAGGACTTCGCAGAGACAAACCACAAATGAACAAAATAACAGCTTCTGAGAGTAAAAATTGATTTTAGAAAAAAAAAAAAAAATCCATCACCAAGAGAAAGTTGCAAAGTGCACATTGTGCCAAAGCAGAATGAGTGTAGAAAACCACTGGCTTAGTTGGAAAAAAAAAAAAGTACGGCAGCCTCTATGATTATTTGAACAGGATCTGATGTGTGAGCATCACCTTAAATCTCAGCCAGTGGCCCTGTTGTTGTCTGTGTCTCGATACAGAAACACATATCCTGTCAAGATGCAGAGTCTTTCTTGCCTCTGGTTGACATGCTCGGTGCTGCACCTGATCATTTAAGTCCTCGGCTGAAGAGTAGAGTGCTGAGAATAAACAAGCACCAATTAATTATTAACCTGGAACAAATTGGCTTTGTATGTGAGGGTGAATATTTCACCACCAATAACTGAAAGAGACAACGCATGAAGAATTAAAGATGATGTACCTCTATTTAACTTTTAATAGCTCAATGTATAATACAGTTAGCCATGGGTGATGTTACAGCACATGTAACCTTTTCTTTTATGATACAGAATGGACTGAATAAAGTGAAAGTTGGAATGACAAAACCAACTAATCACTTTTTGTACTCCCATGTATAAGGCGTGAGCATAGACAGTATAAAGAATCTGCGTCGTCATCCACAGGTTTCTGAAGAGGCATTGTGAAGTTCAGAGCGTGCTGGCTTTGGTCGCCGCCTTCTTAGCAGTCCTTCCTCTGCTGGCTCCCAGGTCATCTAAGCAATGGACAAAGATGTGGATCGTCAGTCTACCTAAGGCGAATGAGGCTGAATGAGGCCTGCATTCTCAAACAAACCACCTGTAACAGCACCCACCTGTCAATCAAAGCAGCCACACTGTTAATTACGTATAACTTTAAGCTTTAATATAATTTACACAGGTGAGTTAAATTGAAATTCACCCTCAGTACAGTTGTCATGAAATTAACTATAAAGACCAAAACTGTTTTTTTTTCTTTCTCCAGGCTGTAAACATGTTTATTTCTGCTGTGAAGTTGGACATTTTAACATGGGGACTTGGGGAGATGGATTCATTGTGCAGCCGGCCTCAAGTGGACAGTCAAGGAACTGCAGTTTTTGGCACTTCTGCATTGGCTTCCCTTCACAGCCCCAGAAGTTGCTGCTTGAGGGTGACATCAGTGTCCAGAAGCCCATTATCTCCTCATTTGTCCATGGCTATATACTAATAGCAACTATTTAATGATATATTTTTATATTTGGAACTTTAAAGTTGTTTATTTGATATTTATTAATTACACAGAATAAATAATATAATATTAATAATTGACAGGTTATTAATGCCAAGAATCAGGGCTCTTAACACTTTTTTTAAAAATATATTTTACAAGTGTGCCCCTCTTTTGCTCATGCTCTGCTGCTCAACCAAAATAATCCACCTTTCTTTATATAACTCTCCCCCTTTTCTGCACCCCCTCCCTCCCCTAATACTTTTTGTACAGCCCCTTAAATAAATTTAAACAAGCAGCTGAGGAACCGGGGTATGCCCAGTGGAAGCTGGGTGTCTTGAATGTGCAGCCACATGCACTAAGTTTACTCAAGAAGTTAGGGATTCGTGCTCAGGGATTACAGGCTCAGCTAGTGAGTCTCTCTCAAGAGAGAGAAAAAATGCTTCAAATATGCAAATCTATCTCATGCCTAACACAGAAACTGTGTAACAAATATGGGTGTACATTATGGTAACAGTGTTATGTTTGTGTTTCAGTTCACCGCCTTTCTGCCTATTCAAATCAGGCAGACTTTGTATAGTTTGGCTTCTAAAATTCTCAGCAGACCACTTTCACACAGATGGAACTGGACAAATGTCAAATCTGTCTCTTCTCTCATCTTGTTCGGTGTTAGTTTTCTCATTTTGCCCCTGTACAGCTCTACACTTGCTTAGTTTCTTCAGCCTTTTTCTGTGTATTTCTGAAAATGTGTCCTTGTCCAATCTGACCCTGAAGACCAATTCCTTTACATTTTACAGTACGTTTAAGTCCTAAATCATCCACAGTTTGTTGCTGGGGAAGCATATGAGTTGGATTAGAGGGTGAGGAATAGAGGTTGCCCGTGAAAGCTATCACCCACAGCAGCAAGAGATGACTGAACATCACATAAGCTCATATTGATTTGGCAGTCGGACATGTATATCTTATTTTAGTCTTAGGATTTGCGATCACAATGGGAAAATCACCATATAATACGTGCAGATTTAGGATTAACTAACACTGTCACAGCATGCGTGTGTTATTATTGGGTTATCGGATATGATTTATTTGTGGTACTGGTGCAAGTGGACACATGATTGACACAGGACTTGAGATTTCTCTACATTCAACTTTTAATCAGTATAGGCAGCAGCCAGCAGGCCTCCTGGCCTCATGCAGTCTGGCTGCAGTGATGATGAGTGCCCAGCAGTGAGATACAGTAGCTTTAATGAGCAGGGTGAAATGTAAAAGTCATGTGTATTGTACAGCCTGAGTGCAAGTCGAGAGAGCCGTGTGTGCTCTACAGAATATTCTTTTGATATGGAAGAGTTTGTCTCTGGTGTGTAGGTTCAGAAAAAAAAAAAAAAAGACACAAATGAGGAGTCTAACATGAAGTTGCAGATAAACAAGTAAAAAAGGAAAGACAAAATCCAATAGAGGCCAAGTGATGCAAGAAAGACTGTTTTTTTCTCTACGTGGTAGAAAATGTGAGAATGAAAAACAGTGTACAACAGAAGATATCTGACGAAGACAGTCATGTGTCACATCTGGACCAGTCCTTTAGTTCATGTGGGCTTTTCTTTATTAAAAAGTATGGGCATAATTTAGGCGGTGTAGCACTCAGAGAACCTGTGCAAATATTTATGCTTTAAATAGAAGAACTGTTTGGTAATTGCTATTCCTAGTATGAACAAAAAGGCTGGTTATTTCAGTTTCAGTGTGCTTGCAACCCATCTGCCCTGAAATGGCTTCAGCCCCAACTGACCAGTATCACAATAAGGTGACACACAGGCATTACTTGCTCTTGCTGACAGACCGTGACAGTGGCCATTATCAGCTCCCCGAACACTGTCTGAATAGCCGGTCCAGGTTATTATCTGTTGGAGTAGCTGGCTTTTGGCTGGAAGGAAAGAAGGAATTTCAGAAAACAGAGAAAGCTGAGGAAGACACACGGTTTTACACTTTTAATAGATCTGTAGCCATGGGAGAAATTGTTGCAGTCAGAGGTACATGAGGCATGCAGTTAGTCTCATTTTCTCCAGAGTGCTTACAGATTTACGTGTCTTCACCAGGAAATAGCTTAAAAATGGGCCGTTTAAAAAACTCTCGTAAGCCCCTTTAAGATTTTCCTGGGAAGGATGTTGAGTACTGTGCACTTCCCTCGGTAGAAAGAAGAAAAGAAAACTTGTTTACTAGCATGTGTAACCAGGCTAAAGTGGCAAGGCTAGTTGGTCTCAAAGTTGGACTAAGCTACTTGAGGTTAGATTGCCCAGGAAAACTAAATAAAAGTGGACAAGGTTCCCTACAAGTAGTTCTACAGAATACTGCAGAGACTTGGATTCTGACTCTGGAGGGTCAATTTTAAGGCAAAGTTTAAGGCAATTTATTAAGTCTGTCTGGTACAAACACAAAATAAAAGATGGAGGCTGAGGGCGAATTGCGAAAGAGAAAAAAACACAAAAACATTAGCAAGCCTAAGCCGTTGGCACCAACATTTCTGCAGCCCATCCACCTATTAACTGGGCTTAGTACAAAATCAAGGACTATACAGGCAAAACAGCAGTGGCAATGGCAATCTTGGGAACCCAGATGTAGCTCCACAATCAATGCTACCTCAAGCAACTGCAGGATGATCAAGGCAACTCAGATGCATGTCATTTCCGATTGCTTTTCCTGTGGTGAGCTCCAGCACAACAGCTACCTTTAAAACAGGGCTCGCAGGGCCTGGACAACAGGTTGCTAGTTTCCAGGTGTGCGTGTCTGCCAGTGAGGGAGGCAAAGGGTGAAGCTTTTTAGGAGAGGGACAGCTGATGGTGGTCAAAGGAGACCTATCACACATGGAAAAACAAATCTTTTGTGGATGTCATTGTGGCTACGAGTCACAATTATGTGAGAGTTGCAAATGATATAATGTAGTGTAACAAACAACCAACTGACTGACTGACTGACTGAACTGTCCAGTTTGTTAGCATTCGCTTACATTAGCTACTACTTAGTCATATCAGACCAAAGCACTTAAACCTCTAAATGTATCTTATGTATCTTATATGAATCTTTTCATATAATCATAGAATCTTTCTTTTTCACTTTAAGGCTTTATTTTTTAATGTGAACACCTTGTTATGTTCTCAGAATAACATCACTTTCTTTCATTATCATTCATTCATTCATTCAGGCTGAAAACATAAAAAGTACTTTGAGCAAACAGCTTATGAGGACTAGAAAATATATAAGGCACTTATTGTGCTGCTGCTGCTGTGCTTTCTCCCTTGCATCTTACCCAAGGCTAGCTTTAGCAGCTTTCTATTAAGCAGTCTTAGAAGGTGTAGACTTGGATCAAAGATAAGACCACTTTATCAACTGCTTTCATCCCTCTAAAGGACTTTTGACAGGAACTCCAAAGGAAATCAAGCACAATGCTCAGATTGTCTTCCCTTTCCATCCTCAGAGAAAAACAAGCTGCACATTTGCTGTTTATTTTGAAAATGTCGACTTCTTTTTACTTTTAAGATGCTTTAGTCATTTGACACCTCAACCAACACTTACCTTCCCAGATCTGAATTTTAACAGCACTATTATTATCTCTTGCATCACAATGATCCTTTATCTCAGCCTGTGTTTGCTCTGTTTTAACAGTCTTTTTTATAGTTAAAAATATTTATCAGTTCTCATAAAACTGCATGTTACCTCATCACAACAATCCCTGAGCCTGATTCATATCATATCCATCATGTTCAAAAGAAAAGAATAAAACATTTCAAATTATGCTGCTTTAAGAATTATAGATCTTGAATTTGGTAAATAACAGTGAAGATTATGGTGTTATTATTCATGACTTCACACTATACCATGTTTGCTTGTGACCAACAATCTTAAATGTTCCATTTCCCCAGATTGCCGATGACATCAATTCAAAACCAAAATAGTGTGACAAGAAATGATTTTGAGGGCTTTATATTACAGGTGCTTAAATTGCTTCTGCCTCTGGCTATTTCCTGGTAATGAGTATAAATGAATTGAAAAATGTAGATGGACCGCCAGTGGAGAAATTGATTCCACAGTGGCTGACATCTCCATGCTAAAAGCAGAGATGGAGTAAAAGAGGCTGAGACTGCGGGGACGCCTACTCCGCCCTCAACGACCCCACTGTGCAGTTTGCTGGTTGCTCTTTGGATTATAGAATGACTGAGCACTCTTCACTTGATCTCCACTGCCTGCTATGCTCCAGTGAGCCCAGGTAGAATTTTAATTCATTGTTTTATCTTGCTTAAAATATGCCATTTTTGAATTAGATGTATCAATATGCATGTAGGTCATGCTGGTCTGAATGTCTACTTGATTAATTACCCTTTACTTAGACGTATTGCTGATGTTTATGTTTGCATCTGATTATTTATGCATGAGTCAGACATGTGCAGTAAATTGTTTTCATAATTCTTAAGTGCGGATTCTACTCAATGGGACACAGTGAATGACGTGGAGAGGACTCTTCAGATGCGCATGCTGCAATAGCCCACATGATACGCCAAATTGGATGTACTCCCATGAACTACTTACCTCTTTACATTTATTGTCAGTGAACAGAGTCAATTTCCATCCCCATCTGCAGAGATTTGTCTGGCCTTAATCTGACTCTGCATTTATAGTCTTGTAAGAGTGAGGATTAATTTTGGCAAGCCACTCACATAAATGCTGCATAATTATTGTCATTCAAACACTTCATGTCTTACTTCTGAGGGGGAACTGCTGGCTTAACCACACTGTCTCATCTCCCACTGAGGAAGTCGCTTAAGTTTTATTGAGACAAGAGTGATGAGTGTTAGCATTAGTATTACTACAGTATTAGTTGAAGTGTTTGTTTTAGTAGGAAAACAATGTATGATGCAAGCTCTCAATTTGCTGCAATTTGAGTTTTTCCATAGTGAGGACACAGAAAATGACAAATATGTAATAAGTGAGAAGTACGAGAAGTGATCGCCTCCATAAATTATGCTAATGCCCTGCAGCCAGTCATATTCCTTCATTTCCTCAAAAATAAAAAAAATCTGATTCTGGTTCTTTTATTTATATAGTAAGCTTAATGTACGTCTACTGTGGCTGCTAATAAAATTTGAACCCCTCATTTCTTTTTAAGAGAAAGAAAGAGTAACACCGGTCATTTACGGGAAAGTGTGTCCTTAAATATTTGACTAATTTATCGTAACTTGCCAAGCAAGAAAATGGCTGCTCAAAGTCATATTTTTGCTTATTACTTTAGATATACCCTACATCACTACAATTCAGTTTAAGACAGACAGACAAAATTTCACAAAAGGATTTTATATACTTCGAAATGTTCTGTTAGATAAAGAGTAGCACTAGCACAAGACCCCATTATGTAAATCCTGTGATATCCTGATTGTGGGCCATGTTTGGTAACCCGATGAAGGCATCATTTCCTCTGTTGGTGGAGAGGACTCTGGTGTGTGAATGAATCTGAGCTTGTTGAACTGCACCTGTGCTGCCTGTAATGAACTGAAGAAGTGTTGAAGAAGAGGTAGGGCGCTAAGAAGGCAGCAGAAGGCAGACGAGGAAAGAATAAATTTAAACTTTTTTACTCACTACTCATCTTGCTTTAAAAATACAAAATGAAACCCAAGAGTATTAAAAGATGTGAGTGGATATGTAGAGTCACGTTTGGTGTTAAATAAAACATTGTTACATTAAATACGCCACTTTTAATGGTGTTGGTTCCCTCATCCAACACTTAGAGAATTAGCAGATGGTGAGGAAGTGCTAAAAGCCACTCGGAAGTTGTGTGATTTAGATACGCTTAATGCACATTCACACTTGGCAAGAGGAGTTCTTCAGAGCAGAGGTGGGCCCATTATAGATTATGCTTAACAATAAGGCCTCCCTCGTGTTTTTGACTCCAGAATTTCAGTCATTTTATCACTGCTCTCTCACTCTTAGCGACCGTGCAGATCTTCATATGACACGAGTGCCAAACTAACTGCCAAAAGGAGCTGTCTCTTTAATTCATAAAACACGTGCTAAAGCAGATGTCAAACCGCACATATTTTATGAAATACATGGAAACCTCTTGCAGTGCATTATAATGCAAGCGGGTAAGTGAATCAGTAAGTAATAAAGCATACAGTGTTTCAAAGTTATTTCTGACTGCTCTGTACAGAGAAACAAAAGCTCAGTATAAATGTATTCAGTGCTCTCCCTGACTGCCTGAGCGGTAAACACACACACCTCTCTACACTCTCTTTCTAAGAGCCGGGATGATGGCAGAAGAGAGGGCTTTCATGCTGACTTTTTACTCAGTCATTGAAAACAATACGTGAAGGCTGGGGAGTCCAGCCAGACAAAGAGCCGCCGTCTGCAGTGCAGGGCAGGAGTATCCTTCGCTTCAGGCCAGTTGATGCAACGACATAAGCCCTACAGAGTGTCAGAGAGGGTAACAGTGTCCTGGGGATACTTGGATGGATGACAAGATATCAAACATAGGATATGAACATGAACGTTTTTTTTTGTTTTTTTTTTGCCAGGAAGTGAGACTGGAATTAAGTTCTTTTTGGAGCTGGAGGGATCATAAAAAAAGGAAATGATTCCTGTGTTAACTGCAGGGCAGACTAGCCTGTGCTCCCCTTCAGCATCAATTTGAGCAATAGAAACTCAAAAATGTAGGGCAGACCTCCTTTACAATTCCACCCCCCTGCCCCCCCTGCATCTTTTGGGCTAAAACGATGTGTTCAAATACTGCTCTGATGACTGGCTTTTCTTGTGTATCTCGTCCACCTCCCCCTTATGAAGCGGGACTAAACGCCTCTTGCAACACTCAGACACAATAAAGCTGAAACAATAGTGCCCTTCTCTTGCAGAAAACCAGCTTAAGAAATTACATTAGTGAATAATTTCTCCCAATTCACTTGTCAGTCACTGCGTATAGTTCAAACACACCTACTCAAAGCAGGTTTCTCCAAACAGACTATCTTTCAGTCCAACTGGTTCTTCTCTTTTGTTCCATATCTATCCCATTTTCCCTTATCAAGCCAACACCAAATGCCTCTGGCACGAAACAATGGAGACTGTGATGGGTGGTCGAAATCACTGCATTGGCCCAGCTTCCGTCTCATTTTCATTTTATTTAAATATGCACTGGTGCTGCATCGTAGCCAAAAAACACACTGGTTATGTTCATGAACGCCTCAGAGTGCTCGTGCCTTTGGGTGGCGTCCCTCTGCCTCTCACAGGACTGTGAGTACTGACTGACCCAAATACATTGTTTTGAGTAGCAGTGGCACATTTACACTGTGAAAGTGATTCGTCTATCATGAGCAACTCATTGCCAGATTAAATGCTTTACTTTGTTTGCTGTATGTTATTCTAATGCCATTCTACTGGATGGAACAGATTCAAATAGATTTATGTATGAATGTTGCTGTAATTTCCCTATGTATTTTTCATACCTCATAGCACACAGTTGGCCGTAAAACATCTGCATACGTCTCCAAAGGTTTTTAATTAACATCACTATCTTTGTGGTAACCTGGCCGGCTGCTGAGACCTGCTGATTGTAGCTGCTGAGGCTTTCAAATCTCGCTCACCAGCCTCTACTCCGTTTTGGAACAAACCCTGCTCTCCCTTATTCCCTCTTTTCCTCATCCCTCGCTGGAATTGCACAACACAGATTTCTGGCTTTTTCCTAAAACTCACTGACTACTCTGTTTTGGAACCAAATCTCCTTGGCCATTGGAATTTCAAAGCACTCCCAAGCTCTCTGCCCCCCACCATCGTTCATCCTTCTCCTGCTCAACGATGGGAGGGTGGTGCTACAGCACGAGCCAGCGAGCATGTCTCCTTTTTGAGCCAAAAAAAAAAAAAAAAGACATGAAAGAGAAATATTTTGCATGGCGGGACCTTACGTCCTTGTTGTATTTCTGTTGCATTTCTGCCCCAGTTAGCTAGCTTACTTCCTATTGTAAGAATATGACTTCATTGTTTTTTTTTGTTTTTTTTTTAAAAAAGGGTGCAGTCCCTTATATAATAAACATCACAGATGACCCAGTGCCCCCATTAAATTTAGCTGATCCATAAATCATTTCACTTGTTGTACTGGGGGTGCAGGGTCAAGGTTCTTTTCCAAACAGTGAAGCCCGTCCTGTATCCGAGCAAGCGGTCCTAATTGATCTCAGCTTCAGAGAAAAAGAATGAGACAATGTGCGTCTGCTAATAAGGCTGACAGTTCTCATTTAATATTAGATACAGCTGATCATAAAAGATTCAGTGGAGAACTAGAAATGTTTTAAATTGACTGCTGAACTCCCCGAACGCTGATTGTTCTAACTTTTAAGCACAGCAGGCCTGTAAAGCTTTGAATTACATGTTTGAGTAATGAAGGATGAACTGTTTAAAAAAAAAAAAGTTCCAGTGGTAAATCTTCCACCATTATCAATGCAAACTTCACATGTGCCGTGCAGAATGACTTCACGTGAACAGTAAGCAGCTGAATCTTCTTCCAGCTGTTCCCAACGAAGAATTTAACTCCATAAAACCTGACAACCTCGGCGGTCTGCAGATTTCTGTATCTCCAGTCACTCAGAGTTGATTTATGACCTCAATAATGTTCCTCCTCTACCCTCAGCTCATTACTACTATGCATAGATTTTAGAAATACATGCACAATGGTAAAGCTATAATGATTATAAAACAAACCCATCCTCCACACACACTGAGTGATTAATGGGCACTGTCAGTCATGGTGCAACATTAGCACAGCCATTTACCGAGAGCTGCGTCTTGTAAGAGCTCCGGAGACATGGTGGCACGTTTTGTCCCCAGATGAGGTGAGTTATCATCAAGAACTTTACATATCTGAAATATCTTGTATTCCAGTTGATCAGAGTTGTTTAAACATCTGTGTGTGCGCCCTACACAGACGTGCAGACCGTGGCTGCCACAGGATAGTTGATAACACTTTCATAACAATACAGGCATGCAAGATAAAGTTTCCCCAGTGGACTCAGGAAAGTTTATCTCATCAGGTTTAACCTCTCTATCTGAGCAAACAAAGAAACAAACACATGCACAGGTGCACACACACAATCCTGGCTCATTAAGCTAGCTAAGCAGTCGTCCTGAGGAAAAAAAGGGTGAGCTGGGGCTGTGCAGTTTCTGCCATTTATAAACTACTTCCCTAAATTAGCCATGTCCCCAGTGAGGAGAGTTGGGCCACTAAGCAGCCCAGCTTACCGCTTTGAAAGAAACACATAGCTTGAATGTTCTTTAGTGCTGTTTT
Organism: Protonibea diacanthus; assembly: GCA_028641955.1. Classification (NCBI taxonomy): domain Eukaryota; kingdom Metazoa; phylum Chordata; class Actinopteri; family Sciaenidae; genus Protonibea; species Protonibea diacanthus. The sequence goes on from CM053989.1 coordinate 18,317,777, forward strand.
CCGTGACGATAAAGTTATAACACACAGTCGCCTTCAGAGCATAATGATGCAAGATGGTGCTCATCGTTTGCTTGCATGAAGCTGATGTTTTGGATTTAGCTTTGTGATTCTTAAAGTTCTTGATCTTTTTGGAACTTTTCGTAGCTACAGGGTTTTATACGTAATGGTGGTAGTCACCGCAGAGTTCATGCATAAAAAATAACATTAACCCAACATGACCGCGCAGCAACGTGAAAAGAAAACAACCGATAAATAAAAGCGCTGTGTGCAAAATTGCCTTCACTCCAAATGACCTTGACAAAGAAGCAGCCCACATAGAAGTTTTTTTTTTTGGAATCTTTAAGTTGTGATTGTGCTCACTTTAATTAATGCTGTGCGTCTCTCTGTACACAAGCAACCTCAAGGGAGCATGCAAATATTCTTTATGGGTAAACGGCCACATCATGGTTGCTCTGTATTCAATTAATCAGAATGAGTAAACCGCAGAGAGGCCCGCACAAACAAAAAATTCATCAGTGATTTCAAGTCCAATAAGCCTGCAGACAAATCACTGTCTAGACAGTGAGCACTTTGGTGCACACCTCCGCTGGCTCACAGTGTGTTGTTCATCTTATGATAACACAGTGTGTTTTTCTTGCAGCTCCATGTTGCCTTCAAAAAGAAGATTTATGAGGATACAAAATTTCTGCAATGAAACTTGTACTAACCTCATCCGTTTTACTGATAAAGTCAGAGCTATTAGTGTTGAGATATTAAGAATTTTGAGAACCTGAACAAATTTATTTTCTGGTGCTTGCTATCTATTTTGTTTTCACTCATGACCATCGGGTGTGTGGCTGCGGAGTCCATCAAAATGTATTCTATCTATGGGCAGAGAGTAGAGAGGCTAACAAAAAGCCTTTTAGGAGAATGGGCTGCTTAATTAGCTCATCAAAACATAGCATCCCAGAGTGACACTTACTCCTCTGCCACCATCATCTCAATATTTACTGTAAATAAAGGAAATTGCCACCGGAAGATGTGTCAAAGCACCACCAATATTTAGAATATTACAAATTCATATCTTGTTGACGGTTGCATCAGCGCTATTAAAAAAAAAATCTTTCTGTGTACAAAAATGTGTAGTATGTGCTGAAGGTTGTTTACCACCAATGACTCAACATTTTATTGCTTTTGATACCCTCGTTCTTTTTTTGTCTGCTTTTAATCTCACTACCCATCGGGATCTCCAAACCCTCTTATCCCCCGACTTCATCTTTCAGCTGCTCGGCTGTGGATAGCGTTCCTATGAGTCAGTGAATGGCATCGCTAAATAGTTTGTACTCAAGACAAAAATGACAAAGCATCATTAAAACAATATTATTTTACGTGGTGACACATCAGCTCTTCACTTGATTATTTAGACTTCGCCCCTAATGAGCTCCCTTGAATTTACTGCTGGGAGGATGTGACTGATTATGATGTCACTTACGGGCCCCTGTAAGCTTTGTCATTAATAGGGAATGGATGAAACTTAATGCTACTGTCACAACTGTCAGCAGATTTTGTTTCTACCAAATACTTAAGTACTGCTCCAGATGAAGCACCCACACTCCACCTCCTACATAGATAAAAAGGAGGTATCTGTGATTTTTAATGAATATTCTCTGATTGAGTATTCTCTGATTGCAGGTGCAAACTCTGAAGGGAATAAAGTTGTTCAGTGAACCTTACATAAATCTTCTCATCTCTAATTCTCTGTCTTTAATCAGTGATGTGAAAGTGATTTTCTTTTTCCTTGTCTTAGGGTCTGAGGCCAAACAGGCTGCAGCAGAAAATATTATTTACATGTTTCATCTTGCATGTCCAAGGCTGTGTGTCAGACTAAAAAATATAATGAGCCATGAATGATTATGGGTTGCAGTGCTCTGTCGGCCACCGCCTGTTCTCACGTAGGGGGAGGCTTATATAAAAACAGATCATGAGCAGTGATCATAAGCTCTGTCACTCTGTTTTCTGTGTAAGGTAGCATTTGGAGAGACATAAGAACCGCCTCGTCATATTATATAACAACATCACTTGAACTTTATGTTTGATGCTTTTAAAGGGATGTGCTTAACACTTTTGCAAATGTTTCTTTATGTTTGTTTTGGTCTGCGTGGGACAGTAAAGTGGCAGGGTTTGTTAAGCCATAAGGTTTCTGAATGCTTATTGAATGTATATTGCACTGCCTCTCATTTTCCTGACTGTGATAATGATGTGGCAATCATTCTCTTCCTCTACTGCGCAGCTCAACCACATGGGACTCTGAACAAGATCAATTAAATGCAAATACTGTTAGATCCAGGTCTGCTTTGTAGTCATCAATCCTCCGTAGAAGCTGTTGACGAGCCACTGTCTCACATTTGACCTGATGTTGTGTCAAATTTCCAAAAGACAGCATGCACTACTTCACCCTCTATGTTACCAACAGTTAATATCACAGCTATAGGGGCTGAAATGACCTGCAGCTCCTCCAGCATGGGTGTCTGGTGGGTGCTGAGGGGACGGATCACAGGCTGCTCCCCCCTTTCTGATCTAATAGCCCCACGGGGAGCAGCATAGCCTGTCCACTTCATGTTTCCCATTTGGTGGTTAGAACCCTGATGGGGATGTTTAAGGATGGGAAGCCTTAACGCCCCCATTTGTTTTCCTGTAGGTAATCGATGGCAGACTCAGGGTTACAGCTAATGTGATTTATGTGTCCTATTTCCACTGTTATGCTTCATGTACAAATTGTCTTTGGTGATGTAAATTCCCCAGTCTTTTCACAACTTGCTGACACTGGATACCGGCTGCCAAACCCAAGCAATTAATCCATGTTTGTGTCCATTGTCTTTTTTTTTTTTTCTCCCCCTACTAGCAACACCCACAGATCATGACATATGAAATGCACTGGAACTTGATCCTTTGTTTCACACACCTCTCTCTTGTATAATGCAGCAAACGCAGCGACAAAGATAGAAACATTTCACCTACATTCTTGTCAAGACATGGTGACACTTTTCAAGATAATTCTAATTGGCAGGTGTTTCTATTTGTGTTTCATGTGGCATAGCGTCATGAAATTAATCATGCTTCACTCTTGACTGTTAAGTAAATCATCTGCAGTCTAAACACAAAGGAAATCGAATCGACCTATTCATTCAGTGATGCATACCCTTGTAATTATGCTGCTATCTGCGGCACAAAGGTGTACATTAATGCCCCCTCTCTCTTGCTCGGGGAAAACATCAATACAATAAACATGGATGGTGTTAGAAAAGTGCACCAAGTTGCAGAAGAAAACCTGTCATCAAATGGGCATGCAGGCCGTGTTTGAAAAAGACAGATCCAGACGTGATAAAACCCTTGTAGACATTTGAGTTCTTGCAAAAATACAAAGATCGTCTGTTGACTGTAAAGAAGAAAATAGGAAAAATAGACGGTCAGAGAGGTTGCATAGACACTTAGTACTAAGAGCAAAATAAGAATAAGGTACTGATTGAACCACCAATTGCAATCAGCCGAAAGCATAAACTCCACTTGAAAGCCAAACTCTCTTTCTCTGATGGTAAAGCCTATTTTGTTTTTCCTCCCACAGCAATGTGTATAAAAAACATATTTTCGTGCGTTATTTAAGCTGAAGTTCAAGGTGCAGTTTGCAGTGTTGATTTTCTCCCATGATATCCTTTCTGACGAGATGAGAAAACATGTTTCTCAAGCTGCTGCACTTGGTTGTCAAGGGAACATTTCTGGAAATGGAGTGTGCTCTGTGAAAGCATGCTCAAATATTTGCATAAAGGCAAATACCACATTTAAAGGCGAAGAGATCGAACTGAACGTTTGATTTTTTTTTTTTTTTTTCAAAACGGAGCCATTCTAACCCACTTTAAAAACCGGGATGAGAGAGCCTTCACACCTTCTTCACTTCAAGACAACTGATTGTCTCCTGTAGATGCCTTATGTTATAGAAAATGAGGCTAGTGTTCTTTATCATTTGCTATCTGCTGTCTCTTTGAGTGCCGTCGTAGAGCTGAGCAGTGATGAAGCAGTGTCCCTGTCCAGGATCCAAGGACAGTCCTCTGTAGGAGGCAGAGCAGAGCCTGATGGACAAAAGAGAGAGGGCAGAAGAGGACAGGCACGACTCTTGAATGTACTTCAGTTGGATGAAATCTCATAAATCATAAAATATAGCCTTGTGTTGGTATAATAGCATAATTACATTAATCAGGAGTCAGAATGGAGAACTTTGACACAAACTAACTGCAAAAAAAAAACAGCAACCCTAAACTTGTGCATAAATCAGCTTCATCTAGGAGACAGTGATGTGATTTCCTCCACGCTCATGAATTATAAACACACAGTGAAGGAAGACAAAAGAGGAAATGCTGAGTATGTACAAATGAGGATTATCAGTAGATGTGAATCAAAATCTGAGCCCGGGTTAACTCTCCTTTTTAATGAAGAGGTTACCACAGCCTCGGACACAATTGTATATCACAATAGGCATGTAAACGAAGATATAAATTATAGATTGCTGGAGGAGATGTGTGAGGAATCACAAATGACGGAGGTGCTGTATCAATCTCCCGTACTGACTTTAGGGGGAGTTACACTATTAAGATCACATGTCCGCTGTTAAACAGACAAGCCATCCGCTCATTTACAATTCAGCCGTTTAGCTGACGCTGTTACCCAGAATGACTTTGAGCGAATGAGTTAGCAGGTAGCTGTTTAGTGTCTGGCTCAAGGACACGTGGCTGTAGCTGGTTGCGTTGCCTGTCATGGGGATCAGACCTGTAACCTTTTCTTACACAATGAATTTTCTAAGCACCATCTCTAACAATCTGTTAAATGTGTTGCAGTAACATTTCAGCACCAGTTGATTTTAAATGAAAGTCTGTCATGTGTTTTATAAGGACTGTCAAAATGCTGAAAAAAAAAAAAAATGTTGTGGAAGAAACAGCGTCACAATTTGCAAAGTAGAATATAATTCATCACTCGGCTTGTCATGGCTCAATTATGGTCTATAAATCCAGAGGAAACAGTCAATAATAAAGCAGCCTGGTGAAAGGCTGTTACACTTGACTTCATTTCACATGAAGCCTCCGTATGCTTCCATGATAAAGGCATGATAGAAGTCATAAACAGGCATGATGGTCCGCTGTCAGCTGATCCACAGCTGGTAAATCTGTGACCATATTCATTCATGCCTGCAAGAATTTGCATGATTGATTGCAATTATGTTTAGTTGTCATTACACAGTTGGATGAAAAGTGCAGCTACACTGCATAGAAAACCAATACTTTCGATTCTTTAATAACGGAAATTCATGACGTGAGCAGTAAATGGCTTCATACTGTAGTATTGAGAGCAGTTTGGTTCCTCTGAGGAAGGATTAGTGCTAATTGGCCCAGCTGGATAAACAGAGCTAATGGTGTTAGCATACTGCGTGGCAGAGCAAATGCATCCAACTTTTGCGTACCTTTATACATTTTTGAATACGTATTATCTCTCAGCACAGGCATCATGACATCTCAGAGGATAAAAAGGCTCCCTTGACATTTAGTCCAACCCCACACACCTCCTGCTCCTCCTTTTCCTCCTCTTATCATGTCACTCTGCCTCCTCATCTCTGTTTTCTTTTTTCCCCTCATTCGCTATCCCCACATCTGTACCTCCCCCTTACCCCTCATCTCTTTTGGTCTCTGGCCCTGATTCACTACTCTGTCAGTAGATCAATAAAAAGGCTCTCTGTCAGGAGGAGCAACTGCATGCCTCAAACCCCCCCTCACCTCCACCCTCCACCCCCTTCCATGTCTCCCCAGACTGCAGACACACAGCCTGCTGGGAAGCTGGCTTACTACATCCCATACCGAAGAGTATCTCCTCCTCGCTCGCACCCCCCGCCCCCTCCACCCCACCCACCTTTTTCTCCTCTCAGGATCACTTTTCATCTCTGCACCTCGAACCCGATGGAGAGAAGAAAAAAAAAATGCGTGGCACCTTAATGGGCTGCTCAAAGAAGAAGAAAAAGCAGGACTTTTTCTGAGAGTCAAAAAAGAAACAGCCTGTGAAAATAGGATGTCAGCACAAGACACACAACGTGAAAAGAAGATGGGATGTGAGGGGGGAAAAAGCAGGGTGAGAGAGGGAAGTTGTGCATTCAGCTAAGCTGCAAAAGGCTGGCTCGTCTTCCCTTCCCTACCCCCCTTCCCCGCCTTTCTCCACCCCCTGGAAAAGTCTCTCTCTCTCTCTCTCTCTCTCTCTCTCTCTCTCTCTCTCTCTCTCTCCTACCTCTTTTCTCTCTCCCTGGCTCTGCAGCTGTGGTCTGCTGAGCGTCACCTCCACACAGCAAGTGCCTTTACTTGAGCAGAAGAGGAAGAAGGGAGAGGAGGGTAGCTGTTACAGGGAGAGAAAGAGAGAGATAGGGACACAGAAAAAAAAAAAAAAAAAAAAAACCCACGAGTGTGTTTGAACACCCCAGAGGAGCATCTCTCTGACTTCGCAGAGAGAGCTGAGAAGTGCACAGAGACAGACGGGCAGGGGCAGGCGGCGTTGGAGTATCACAGCGCTGGTGGTGCTGGCAGAGCATGCTCAGTGGAGACAGGGGAATCCACTGGTGCTGTTGATCCTGGTGTCCCTGGCAAAAGCTGCTTGAGCAGGAGAGAGAGAAAACGGCGCAGCAGCCAGGATCTTGCCAGGGGGGCAGCATTTTACAGCGACAACGAAGCGTGGAGATAGCTGAAATCTGCACACACACACACACCCACACACACAGACAGACACGCACACACACAAACACACAATCACACAGCTGAGTGGGGAAGGACAGTCAGTCACACGCTGCATTTAAAAGATTCACGACAATCCTTCTTCTTCTTCTTCTTCTTCTCAAACACACAAACTTACACTGGAAACACACACTAAATGTCACGTTTTCTTGTCCATGGATCGTAGAGGATGGAGAGGAAAACTTCTGGAGAGGAAATTTCCTTTTGAGCAGGACTTTAGCAGATTTTTCCACTAAGAATAACTTTCTTTTTTGGGGGAGTTGGAGGTCTAAACGCTCTATCCAAGCACAACAAAAAATAACCTCTATTTTTAGTTGCAGAAATTGAGAGTGGTCTTTGGGACTATTAAGATGCCTCCTCCTGATTCAGTCTGAGCAGTAAGTGGATTATGACGGAAATATTTTGGGATTTCTCTTTTGCTTGAGAAAAAAGAGAGCGTGAAAAAAAGAGAGAAATATATATCCATGACCGGTGGATTTACGTCTGTCAAAGAAGGAGAGGATCCTGTGCGTTTTCTCCTCTCTTCTCCTGTGGATTACAGATGGGCTTTGTGATCTCCCAGTGCAGTCTCATGGATGATCGCTCACTGCCAGTCATTAGGATAAAGTACAAAGAGGGACACAAGTGAGTATTCAGCTGGATTTTTATCTCTCAAGGCTTAAGCTTGTATGAAAACAAGGGTGTCGGAAGTGAATCTGTAATGAGAACACATCGCGACAGCTTTTTTCCTCTTTTAACAAGAGAAAATGTAACTCACTGATTTAACTGCTGTACTGTGTTTAATGAATGATTAACAGTGTTAAATGGTAGACACACATGATTTATTGTTATTATTTTTTTTACAATACTGAATCTGTATGTTTACACACCATTTCCCAATGAACATAATTTACTAAATGAGGGGTACTGTCTACCCGGCAGGTGGCTTGGGCTCGAGCGGAGATTGATTGAAGTGATCTGTGTGAATCCTATTATTGCATCCTGGATTGTGGCCAAGGCAGAAGCAATGGAGGGGAACACCGCTGTCTAGCAGCACTATCTGATCTGCCTTCTCACTGGACAAACTGAGCACCCTCTGCACTCCCTCTTCAACAACACTACTCCTCCTCCTCCTCCTCCTCCTCCTCCTCCTCCTCCTCTAGCCCAGGCAAGGATGGTACCTCCACCTCCCACCAACAAGCCCCACGTGTGCCTTTCCACCATCCTGATCATGAGCAGCATGGCGCTGATTGATGCCTACCTGGTGGAGCAGAACCACGGGCCACGCAAGATTGGCATCTGCATCATGGTGATGGTGGGAGACATCTGTTTCCTAATCGTCTTGCGTTACGTGGCGGTGTGGGTGGGTGCTGAGGTGCGCACAGCAAAGCGAGGCTACGCCATGATCCTGTGGTTCCTTTACATCTTTGTGCTGGAGATCAAAGTCTACTTTGTGTATCAAAACTACAAGGCGGACAGGAAGAGCCTGGATGCTCTTGCAAGAAAAGCATTGACGCTGCTGTTGTCAATTTGCATCCCAGTGCTGTTTGTGGTGCTGGTTGCCATCGACCATATGGAGTACGTTCGCGCCTTCAAGAAGCGTGAGGAGATCCGTAATCGTCTCTTTTGGGTGGTGGTGGACTTGCTGGACATACTGGACATCCAAGCCAACCTGTGGGAGCCTCAAAAGAAGGGGCTTCCTTTGTGGGCTGAGGGCCTGATGTTCTTCTACTGCTACATCCTGCTGCTTGTGCTGCCCTGTGTGTCCTTGAGCGAGATCAGCATGCAGGGCATCAACATTGTGCCCCACAAGATGCTCCTGTACCCCATCCTCAGCTTGGTCACCATCAACATCATCACCCTCTTCATCCGTGGGGGGAACATGATTCTATACAAGGACGCCAGGGTATCCGGGATCCTGATAGGAAAGAACATCCTGGCTATCATCCTAAAGACCTGCAGCTTCGTGCAGTACAGGAGACAGTTGCAGAACGCTTCTCCTGCCTTCGGGGTGGAGCTGCAGAAAAACTCGGTGGCACACGCTCGCCCTGCCCCCACCCCACCTCAAGTGGTCATGCAGGACCAGACGCCCCTCCCAGAGGTGACAACGTGTGAACACACATGACATAATGGTGAGGTGTATCCTGGAAATGTCAATATGAATATACATGACCCTCAGGACGCTGGCAGGGCACAAAGTTCTACACCTTTTAGGGCATGTGAACGCTCATGTGAACACACAGGAGATCATGATCTTCTCCACTGATGCTTAATGGCACACAGGACACTGCTGACGCTTAGCGAGGCTAGAGCAGTGCTGTATCCAAAGCTGTCATGGTGCAAAATACAGTATCACTTGTGACTTTGGTAAAGCATTTCCCACAATGAATTCAGTTAACTGTGTATTTTTTCTAATTGTACAAAAGAGGAAAAAAAAGCTATCACTGCAAGATTAGAGGATATATTTTTGAACTGTGTGTGTTGCATTCTAATCTTAAATTTAAGGGTCTGTGTGCTGTGGTGTGTATTTCTGTTGCTCGAACGATTTTAGTAGTCGAGGGCTTTAACGTGTCAAAGTCAGAGAGAGCAACCAAGAAGAGGATCAAACTAATGTGAATGAAAATAACAGTTAAAGCTTTCTTCTGAAAGAAGTGTGTTTTTATATGTGATTCTTTGATAAAGTATTGTGTACAAGATAAAGGCTTTCCTGCTCTTTGACTGGCTGTAAAAGAGTCTTTCATAAAGTTATTGGACCAATTGAGTATATTTCACGTTTTAATTAAAATTCAACCATTGTCGTTTAATTAACCTGGGTTACAAAAGAAAATAGACAATGATTTTTCTTCCCACTCTGGTTCAATCTACAATTAGAGACTACTTAATCGCTGAAGTGGTGCCTTTGCAATGTCATTCATCTCGAGCGTGATCATTATATTTGAGGCCACTTATTCCAAGCGAGGAGGATAAATTCTCTGCGCAGTTATGAGCAGTTTGATCACTGCAAAGGGTAACTATGGTGCTGTAGTCATAGGACAGAATACACAGCCAAGGGGCAACGCTGCAGATGGATAAATGATTCCCAAATAAGGAAACCTGTTTAATATCCTCCTCAGGCACTCACTGGCTATCTGTGCTTGTGCTTAGTGGCAGCTCTTTGTAAGCGCTGTCATTTTGTTCTTCGCACAAAAGGACAAAATGGATACTTTGGTCCAGTGATGTGAATCTAAACAACAGCCAAGAAAACATCACATCTTCTAATATGACAAATCTCTTTCTGTCTCAAGCAATCTTTTTTTCTCTCCATCAACACCAGTTGAGCCAGAGCTGGACTTTTCCTTTTTGTTTTTCAGTAACAGACATTTTGGCATTTTCCTAAAAAACTCGGATGTTAAAAGTCGAAGAAAAACAGCAGATAGATATGTGTCCTCAAAGGAGGATTTTTACAGGGTGGGCTATTGCTTACACAGTCAGACATGCAACAAGGGATTGAACAATGAGGTCAGGTGGCATGATGTGATGCAGTGCAAAAAAGCAAATAATACTCCTGGCACAGGTGCCACGGTAAAAAAAAAAAAAAAAAAAAAAAAAAGAAGTACATTTTTATAATAGGTTCCTTCTCTTGTACGCAGGTTACTTTCTTTTTCATAATCTCTCCCTCACCACTGACTGCTTGCATAATTTAAAGCAGACTGGCTGTCCATGTTTGTTAAATCCCTGAGAGTGCAGAAGCCGGTCCAACATTTTCATCCATGCAAGGCACAAAAACAGGAAGGTGGCAACTTACTGTGGCACAAACCAGGCTATCACATTAAGACTGCTGTAGCCAGCATTATTTGTCAGTGCTGATGGCTTGTAAAGTTACAACATCAGCAATTTAGACACTATACTCTACTTGTACTATTGGATTGCATTGTTTTTACAGAACTATAGCAATGAAAAGAAAACATCCAGCCCTTAGAGAATATGCTGAATGATGAATTCAGTTCATGTGAGGAAAAGTTTCTCTTGAAATGGGTTTTGATTGTGTTGGTCACAATGTAAGAAATCCAATAAAAAATAAATCTTGTGCGCTCTACCATCGATAAGAAATGTTTGCACATAGTGTTACTGGTCTTATGAAGAAATCAATTGAACACAAATAACACAGCAGCTTAATTATATGAAGGCTTTTAGGTATCCGACAATGTCAAGGCTACTCTTTAAAGAGCAGAGAGCAGAAACAACAGTACTGTTGGTAATTCATACAGTACAGTAGACCTTAACTACTGGAGCGGTTGGTAAAAGCAGAAGATGTGGACAAAAAGATGCAACTTCAACAAGCAGCAGCACTTGGCTTATACAAGGAATATAATATAACATTCACATGCACAGATTCCCTTTCAGGATCAAAGAAGGGCTTACATTTATCCCAGCATGCAATGTATAGAGAGAAACATCCCAGATAGATCAGCAGTCCACTGCAGAGCTAGCAGAAATCTCGAGGTCATGTGATCAGCATGTATTTCGACAGTGTGGGGACAAAGGAGCACATATGTGAACAGAACATGAGGAGTACATTATGCAAACCAGTGCACTCAGGTCCCTCTTGCTGTGATGTGACAACTGAATCACGTGACGCCGCGCAGAGCACATTCTCAAAAGTCCCAACTCTCATGTGTACCAACTGTTGGATGTGTAACAGTTACTTTGCATAAGTACTTTGTAAAGGCATTAGCAAAACAGTGCATTTGCATTTGACTGAAGACAATGCAATGAACTCATTTTGGCTCAATGTGAAAGTCTTTACTCGCTGAGCAGAGTGTAGATTCTTTAGTCTGTTAAATGGGACATAATCAGACTATCGGACAGAGCACTGTGACTATTACTTTATTTGTTTATATATGTGGCAAAATTCATTACGTCTTCACTGTTTATCACCATTTGGTTAAGCAACATCTGCTTTTCAACAAAGCACTTATATTACATACATATTCTTGATGTTTTCATAATGTACAATGTTTTACCCTACTAATGACTAATTACTATATTAAGCATGTTAAGGAAAAGCCCCGCAGAATAATTTCTGTTAGAGCTGGAAACACAAAATCTATTGTGGGTGTCAAGACATATGGCTACACATGACAAAATCCAAATAGTTGATTTCACATATTTTTCATGCCTTAATTGGTCAACAAATTTGATTTTTTTCTGGTTAAAAATCACCAGTTGAACATTCATTTGACATGTTAAATATCAGATTTACAATGCATCAAAGCACAAATTACTGAAACTGAGATTCTTTTGGATCCGATGGCAACAAGCATTTGATAGAATATAATGATACAGCCATATCTGTCTCATATTTGGTCTTTAGTCGCATTGTGTTACTAATTTCATCCCACAGGAATACATTATGAAAGTGTCTCAAAGGTCTGCACAATTATCAGTGCTAGACTGAGAAAAGGCAACAGACTATGATTTGAATCTATAATGTAACAGCACAGAATTATTAAGCTCTGAAATGCCCAATCCATTGTTCTAGAGGTGTTTTCATGACAATACCTTGTGATTAATGACTAGAGGATGTAAAGAAGAACAAAGGCAGTGCATGCTGTCGAATATCACTACTACATCTGATGTTTACATATGTTGTCGTTGTTCATCACCTGTTAGACTCAACAAAGCGCTACTAGCTAAGAGTGTACAACTGGTGTTCATATCAATATGTTTCCATCAAAACAACAACAAAAAGATGACCCGCTCCTCTGGAAGCCACAAGTGTGCCTTCGGGCAGTCACCCAACCCAATCTACCACGCGCTCTCCCAACCCACTGCACATCACCCTTACTGCACTGCCAGATCCTGAATGAATGTTGCATTCATCCAGATGACCATGTTTTTTTGCTTTGCGCTCTCGAATGTTAATAAACTGGAAAAGGCTGTTGGATGCACCTCCACACTTACCACATTAACACTGACAAAGCGGCCAGTGCCAAGCAAGCAAGACAAACGGCTGCAGTAAATTCACAGCTCGACCTTCGGCAGTCTTAGATGGCAACAGAGCCGGGGAAACAAATGTATTTTTCATGGAAGGCATGTTAGAGCACGAAGAGAACAAATCAGTACAGAAAACGAATACTCATCAAGTATAGATTATCTTGTCTGGTGGGAAACTGATTTTGGATATAAAAAGACGACACAAATAACACCAGTTTGTTTTTTTTAGGTCGATGAAGCACAGGAAAGCGTGCAGCGCTGCTGTCTGAACTGGCCGTATTTAATGCTGTAACTTAAAGCTCTGTGCATCTTCCAAACAGTACAGAGGTCAGCATGCATGCTAATGAATGTTTTAATCTAAAATTTAGATGCTGTGCACGTGAACAAAGCACAGGAGGGTCAGAAAGTTATCCCGCAGTGTCTGAGACTCATTTAATTGCTACTAAACATACTATACATACACATATCGCACGGATGTGCACATTAGCTCTGGGCGATATTTAACATCCTTGAACAAATTTGCTGAACAGTCACAATTATCTATTCCTTAGAACAGTGGTGCAACAAAACAGTTTCATCATACATATCTCTCAGACGTGCATGTACTATGCATGAGAGGAGATCTGTGTGCAGAGTTTTATTCTCTGTGCCCCTGTAACACCTAAGGTCTCACTATCTTGCCCATGCACAGTTCGGCGAGGATTAACAACAGCTGTGGAGTGTGAACTCGACGGTGGATCAAGCCTGTGACTCGCAGCTATAGTACGATCTTTCTAATAATCAGGTCACTCTGCTGGACTGCAAGCAAGTTTCCGTCGACCCAGCAGGGAACCGAGGTGTCGGAGATGTGAGCCGGTCGCTCCGAGCGCCGTCAAGTGTTGAATGTAAATGTGAATTATGGAGAGGTGTTTCAATATTTAAACTTGTTGGCAGTTTCTTGAGATTTAGCATTTAAATCCGAGCAGTCCTGCAAGTTTTCTATCAGGCGTTGTTGACCTATAAAAGATTCAGATGGTTTATGATTCTCTCTGTTGCTTACGGTGCTTTTTCTCAAGAACCCATTTATATGTAAAAGGTATTAGTCAAATCCCGAAAGACCCAAAAGAACATTTGCTCTGTGTAATACCCATCGTTAGAAGGCAACATCACTACACATGCCTGTGACTGTGTTTATATTTTGTCAAGCATTTGATATTCACTTGGAATAAAAAAGGAATTTTACAGGATAAAAAAAAAAACAACAACAACAGGAGGTTATTTCCTCTCCATGTAAAACTTGTTACTTTGTTGAAGCCACTCAGTGAAACATTTCACCTTGTGGCAGGAAGCGTATTGTCAGTTCCACCCCCTGCAGTTGGTCAAGTCCGCTCTACAACACCTGTCACTCATTTTGATGAGCTGTCTACCTTGAAACAGCATCTAGCCCAGGGCTGCAGGAACTGCCATCAAAAAAAGCCACCACAGGCATTAATGAAACAGATGGTGAGTGCAGGTGGATTTTAAGAGAAACAGCAGTGATTTCTTATCTCTGTCCACAATTGTTGCAACAACCTTCTTGTGTTGCATGGCCGCTAAGTAGCCCACGGCAAATACATTTCTCCCCAGAAATATCCTGAATTTAATTGAAAAGCAAGTTTGTAATACTTTGTAATGTGTTTGTATTGGTGAGTGTCAGTGTTAGAGTGACTGTGCTGTTTTTTGTTCTAATGAGGCAAATCTGGCATAATTTCCCCCTAGTATGACAGTGGCTGTAGCCAGAAAATTATGACTAAACATTCATTGTTCGGTCAGGAGCAGCTCTCAGCTGGATGCTGAAAGATTTAATGCAGCCTCACAGAGGAGGTGGGAGCATCCATTACAAATGAAACATTGAAGGTAAATGGACTGACACTGTGTTATGCATAAGTTATTGTATTGTTAAAAATGTCTGTTAATGTGCTCAGTTAAGGTTAAACCTCTATTGTAAAGAGATGTGGTAGTCTTAGGAATATTATTCATTAAACAGTGAGTCAAGAAAGGGTTAAATGCATTAGTCATGTCAGGTGTCAATCACTTGTTATCTTGCATATTTGTGTCAGCATTATATAAATTATTTAACATTAAAATACATTTAAAATGTGTAAAAAAAATTGTCTTCCCTCAGGGCGAGAAGGTGTTTTTAATTTTTAATTTAAAATGTTTTTAGTTATCTGGCGGCCTGTGAGTTGGCTGAAGCATACGTCCACATGATCTGGAGACTAACACTGCTAAAGGAGCTAAAGTCCATGCATGAATATAACTAATGAGAAAGAACCCTATGTCAAACATCTGAACTGTTCCTTTATGCAAGGAGGAAACCTTAAATATACACGCTAACATGCTAACACACCGAATGAATGTCCATTTAATAAACATGCTGTTATTTTGACGGATATATTTGTCAATCCAAATGCGCAGTCTGTCACCATATTTCAATATGAACATGTTATGCATTGAAAAAACTTCTATCCAGACTAATAACACTGATCTCTTTATAAAAATGATGATATACATACGTACATGCCACATAATGGTTCCCCGAAGCAGTCAGAGGTTTGGTGCCTTGCTCAACAGCACATTGGAAGTGCATAGGAAGAGAACTGGCAACTCTCCAGCTACCAGTGCACACTCCGTTCTGTGGTCTGTGTTAGACTTGAACTGGTCACCCTCCGGCTTACAAGTCAAGTCCCTACAGACTGAGCTACTGCCGCCCCAAGCAGATAAGACAGAAAGAGCAACACATTTTTTAACCTTATGTCCTACAGCACTTTTCATTTTGACGTACTAGTAGGAAGAGCAGAGGTATGAATAATAAAATTAAGGATAAGTTAATGCAATTTAGCTGTCACAGTTTCAGGGCCCTGGTGCTGTGCAAAATGACATGCATGACGGCTTAGACATGTCTACACAGAGGGTGTAACGTGAGCAGAATGTTGGCAGGGCACAGTGTGGAGTGCAGTCACTGTAGTTACATGGAAAATAGAAAAGAAAACAGACTTGAAACATAAAAATATGCTTTGGCTTGCGCTTCCATGTATATAGCCAGTGGTGCCACCTGGAGAAGTGGGTATAGTCTTAACTTATGCCTCCAATTTCTTTTTAATGCAGTCCGTCCAGCAAAGGATAAACACACTGTGCTATAAACAGTAACACGTAAGACTACGTTTGCATAGCTTAGTAGTTAGATTTGCACATTGTCACATATCCTCTGCTGTTTGGCTTTAGGGACTAAGGATCATATGATATCAACTCATATTAGCCACAGTAGAGGTGCAGATTTTGTAATAAATACTGGGCCCCAAGATGGGTGAGACAACTACATAATGATGTATTTTGAATGAAGCATTTCTTATTCCTTACTCCATCACCTCATGAAAATTGGACAGCTATGTCAAGCCATTCTAGGGAAAAAAAATCAGCTCCCAGAACACTACTGAATGATGTGCATCAGAGGGGATTTAGAAGTGGGTATACCCAGTGCTGACTGAAAAATAAATAGGTATACTATACCTCAGAGTACACCCTGCAGTAAAATGGAGACTGTTACAAAGATGGCATCAGACATGAAAACTTGTTAGACACATGGTAGTGAATGGTCTGGTGAACTTGCTAAGTGCTTTTCATGCTATGGCAAGTGAAACTGTCTGCTGTAAATAAGGACCATAACCATCCACTCTGCAGGGCTATGCAGCTTTTAAACAATGTCACTTTGTTCTTTTTATTCAACACAGATTTGAAAGGTCAGTGAATATTGGACTGCAACCTCAACCTCCCTGCCTTTCATTTCCACTGCTCTAACCAAACTAACCATTTCTCAAGTCTGCAGGACGTTTTTTTTTTTTTTTCACTTTCAAAGTCACAATCATAGAATCATAGAATTAGAGAGAATGAAAATTACACAGTAATGAATAGAGGAGCAGTAATTCAGACAACCTCTGCTCAACCAATAATTTAGAAAAAAAAAAAAAAAATGGTCTCACCGGGCTAGTCCTCCCCACCAATAATCTACAATTACATAGTGATGGCTCTTCCACCCAGGAGGCTGTGATTTGTAGAGGGGATTTAAGAAATAACAGAGCAAATGAAAATTGGTATATTGTTGAATTTGTTAAACCCCTGTGTACATGTTTAAATATTTCATTCTTAAATTAATTTTAATGGCCTATAATGACTGTAGTATAACAAGACAATCACTGAGAGAATTGGTTGGGTGTTTGTTTGCACTGAATGTGTTCATTCCCTTTGTCCCAGGGTACAATTTGGTGTGAAACGTTTAGGACTAACTAAAATCCCAAAGACATAGAGCCTTATCTGAAGTAGAAAGAAGACTGACTCACTCACTCACCGTGTTCATACGTGCACAGACAGACAAGTCCAGATTCCCCACAGTCCTACAGCTGCTGCTTAGTAATAATAAGGACCACTCTGCTATAGTCTAAAAGTGGATTGATCCAAAATTCTTAGTTTGTTATATGTGCTTCTGTAGGTTTGGTTACCTGTCTGCTAGCCAAAAGGTTTTACAAGGTTTAATAAGCATTATCCAAACTTAGATCAACTGAAGCGCCTGTCTTTGTGTTACAGCATACACAGCTCCCTGTCTCACAGTTCACGTGGCCTCATTTGAGAAAATATCATTAAGTCGTTGGGTCACTATATAGATCTATCTACTGCAGATGGTGAACTTTAAAAAACATATGTCTTGGCTTTCTAAACCAGCTCACAGCATGGGAAAAGTGCACTGCTAATGCCAGTTTGCAGGATAGATGAATAATTATCTAGTCAGCTACAGTAGTAAGTGTCTGTTAAGACACACATTTTCTTCTGCATGCCCACTCAAAGACTGGAGAGAAAATGAGCATACCCAAACGCAAACCATTTTTTCCTTTTCAAGTATTAGAAAAAATGAACAATACTTGAATGAACGATGACTTAATTTTAGCTGGTCTCACACCAAACTTGACAAACATTTTCTTAGCTGAGTCTTATAATACCTAAAATATTTCCTGAAGCACTCTCATCACAAAATATTATACTGAAGTTGCAAACTTCACGCACTCTGTGTGAGGCGAGAGCTCTGCTTGATAAATGAACTGACTGACCTTGGCGTCTGATGAATCTTCTCCTGTGAAAAACTTGCAAATTATTCATATTCTATTCTTCAACTTTTATTACTGTCTATTGTTTTTTACATTTTCTCTCGGCTGTGATAAATAAGGACACAGGGCTTAGGATTTGTCTCAGTTCTTACTATTGTCTGAGTGCATGTGGGGTAATCCTTACTTTCAGTCTCGAATTAGCAATCCGTTCAACTGATATATACTGTATGTATACTGTATATAAGCAGAAAATAAGCAGATATTGTAAACAATATGCATATACAGCAAGAGAAAAGCCATTTTAAATGTAAGAAATCATCACATTGATTTATCCATTAACTTAAGCACCACTTCATTTTGTCTGAATGTTAAAAGACAACAAAAGGAACAAGAAACACTTTACATAAAGGATACACACTGTAAGAGGTCTCTATATGTCTTAAGTAGCTCTTGAGGCTGACCTCATACAATAACCACAGGGTGCATGGCTTGTGCTCGATAGCTGTTTACAGCGGCGCAAACATCTGTAAACTTTAAACAGACTGCGAGGACGAGGCCTTTTGATGATGTAGACAGTTTTTGACCCTCGTTAAAGAGATGTTTGGCTGCCGATCATAAGAGCAACTTTATTAATGTGAAGAGAAAGGTCAAAGGTGTATCAGCTGGTTGTAAAATGCTATAATATATACTACCAGACTGCTAGGGTGGTACAGATAAAGTGCCCTCTGGAGAGACAGCTGGGAAAGCTTGTGGAGAGATAGAAGAAGAAGGAACAGCTTGCAGCTCAGTGAGGGATGTGGGGAAGAGAGGGATCGGGGGTTCACAGAAGGCAGACTAAAGTGTAGATGGAAGCAGTGAACTGAGCTTTACTGTGACCACCGGGATGGTGGGAGCAGAAGGAGGATGAGTCACATGCTCACAGAACAGAAATGACCCCTCTCGTAGATATGTCTCCTGGGAAATTGTTTAGCCAAGATAGTGAGGGGGCAGGAGCCATTTTGCCCACCGTCACCGAACCTGCCTCAGTATCGATGGCCAAGTAGTGACATTCCCTAACCTTCGGTGTATCTGTGGACACAGGGGGGATTATTTATAAGCTTATTAAACCGTAAATTCTGAAACGGTGTTGGACAATGAGTTAGAGGCATATATTAAGCTGCCAAGTTGCCAAACTGATAAAATAGTGTAGATGAAAGGAGGCAATCATGCATCTCATGCTCTGATGAGCAATATATATTCCAGATCACAGCTGGTCGTGTAGGTGAAGTCTTAACATATAGTGTAATGTTAACTTTTCTCCAAAAAACATCAACTTCTAGCTTTGACATCTGCACGACCTTGTAAGAAATAATCTGTCCATTGACCATTCCTTCATGAACCCATTCTCGTGTAACCTAATTAGTGACAGGAAAGTAGGAAATCAAGATGAAGCAGGCTGGATGAAGGGTGGGGGATGATTGTAATGTGATGTGAGATAAGGTCAGAAAACCAGAGCCTCAGAGCCGATATGTGAAGCGGAAGAGATAAATGAGTGCTGAAAATAAATGAGGAGATTTTATGCAGATGATTTCCGGATTTCCTTTAATGATCTTCCTGTGTTCAAGAGTGTCATTCTGGCAGAGGGATGTTATTGGTTGGTCATGCATTTACGATGTGCGAGGCAGCACTTATGCACCCATCTAGCTGCTTGTAGGTTGCCAACTTTTTAATGTAATGGTTCAACATTGCCAGCATCCAGTTAGCTTAGCTTAGCATAAAGCCTGGAAACAGCTAGTCTGGCACTGTCCAACAATTTACCAGCACCTCTAAAGCTCTCAAATTAACATCTTATATATATTTTGTTAATCCATGCAAAAACAGCATGCAGAAATCACTGCAATCTTACCTAACCCTCTGCTAGAAAGCAAATGAGCACATTCCCCAGATTGTTGAATCACTCCTTCACGTTCGCAGTAAACAAGTCAAGCTGCTGAAACAGTAAGAATGGAAAGATATATTAAGAGAAAATTTCCACGACAATAACCCTAATGAAGATTTACACATATACATCCTGTGTGTGACAGGATATTTATGCTTGACACTGTAAGTAAAATCTATTACACGTGTCAGTCAAGGGTGACTTGGAATAATTTAGGAAACATATAGTAGCCTGGAGAAAAGGCTTCTTTTGCACTAATAAGATTAAACGCAGATAAGTCCCTCAGCAGCTGCCTCAGTTCAGCTGCCAACAGGTACTTCATGCCAACCATGCAGCACATAAGGTAATAAGCCACCATGACACTAAGCCTGTATTGAAAAAAGGGTTGGCTGCAACATCTCAGATATGAGAAATGAGCCTTGATGTGACAGATCATTGTCCAGATTGAGACTCATGTCAAATGTGATGTTTCAGTCCATGTCAAAGGCCATAACAATTTGGATAAAGTACTGGATCATGTTGGCAGAGGAGATGCAACACTATGTTTAGATGTAAATGTTGGATCCAGTAAAGGAAATAATTTCCTGCTGGGTACATGGTGCTCAGCTGGTGATTATGTGTATAACGTGAGCTCTTAGTGATCCCAATACGGTATCTGGTAAATAAGTGCTTTTCTGTGTAATGTGGAAGGTAGACTGCGTTGTTACAGTGATGACAGCCTCAGTAAGCAATGCTGGCATGAAAACAAGTGTGTGTTACTGTTACTGAATTTCAATGGGAGGTTGAGCTCCTTTTCTTCCTATGTGGGTACCTTATGGATGGCCTATTTCTCTGTGTGCTGCAATACTTGATTACCTGATTCAACACTGAAGAATGGCAGAAACAGTCTTTATCAATCATATTTCATTTGATTCAGTCAAACCACAAAAATCTGATGCACAAATCTGATGCAAATAGGAAAAATTGTGTTGAAATATAATTACAGCAGAGTGATTACAGAAGAAAAGTAATTGGAACTTTCCTGGAAAAGATGAATATTGTAATATGTGATTATTAATACTTCTCTGTCTCCAAACTGTGCAAGACCTTTTAAGCTTCACAGTGAGAGCGCAATGATTAAAGGAGAATAATTATGCTCTTATAAATGAAGCTACATCGTAAAGCAATCACAGATTAAATACTGTGCAAACATTGCTAATGCAACTTAACAATTTAGTAGTAAAGGCTTGATGATGATTGTGACTGTAATAGTCCATTTTATGTGTGAGTGCCAAGAATGTTCTTCACTTAGTTCTACTCCTAGAATTATGCTTTTGAAAAATTCAAAGGGCAGGATTAGTCATGATAAATTCAATCTGAAAATCTCTGGCCAGAAAACTCTTTTCTTCCTTTTGCTGTATTTTTTTTTCTTCTTTTTTCTTTTTTGGACTAAACAAATTGTTGTGAAATAAGTGCTTTGGCATTGAAATGAAACAGGTTACCCAATTTGAATGAAATATCAAATAATTGAAAAGCTGATCTTGTGTTGGCTGTGTACACTGTGGAATTAATGGGCTGTGTATTTAATGCCAAATTGCAATTTAATGAGTTGAGTCACCCTGACTGTTTTGTGTGTACAAGTCATTATCACTGACATTGATGTGCTTGTTAGCTAACCCAGTATTGTCTCATGCAGTGTCCTGATTGGAGAAAATGTGTCTGAAGTCTCTAGTGATGTCTTCAGTGTTTCATCTGCATCATGACTTGGTATGAGGAACTTCAATCTGAATATATATTTAAAAAAATGTGTGGAAATGCTCTATGTAGATCCAACATTGCCCACACAGTGTGGAAACAGTGCCATGCTATACAGAAGCTTGCATTATAATGGAACTGGAAAAATGAAAAGCCATTTTGAAGCTTTCTGCAGGGACCAGGCTGCATTCTCCAGCCAAACACACATATGTATACGCAGATACAAAGAACAGGTTAGCTCAAATAAGTATTTGTTTTCCCACACTGAAAGAATAGCATCCGTATTCCTCAGGGAGCCAGGACTGCAGAGAGTCTTTGTGCTTTCCGTCATGGATATTCATCCATCCGACAAACAATGGCCACCTCACCAGCAGGTCCTTCTGAACCTCTCTCCTTTTTCTTTGTCACCAATTCCCCTCTTTTTCTGAGGTTTGGTCCAATATCCTCTTGAGAAATCCTGGGCTGGAAATCATTTACTGGCAGTTGTACCACAGCATCCAACATTGTCAACAGCAGGCTAGGGTTGGGACTCTACGCTGGGCTGTGTGTTATAGCTGCCATAAGGTTCTGAATCTGGAAGAGCTCCTGCATGGAGATAGATCTGTGTCTGAGGCGGGTTGGTGGGCAGCGCCAGCAGCCAGCTGTCTGTGTGATTTAACAGTGTGTGTAAATCAAGAGCGAGAGTCTGCTCGACCAGCCAGCCTCATTTCAATCTCTCTACAAATCACACCACGCAGGCAGAGGGAAGGGGGAGAGCTATAAAGGCGCCCCAAAATAATCATCCTCCGCAACTCTCTTTCTTATGCTTTCATTTATTAAGTAGATGAGGATAAATCTGACATCCATCATAAGAGACACTGGGAATATGGTTTGGTCTAGCCAGATAACATTAAGTTTGGGCTTGGTTAGTCATCTGTGGTTTTGTGTAGGGAAGGTGTCACACTCTGTCCTTCACATTCAATGCAGAAATGGTGGACCAATATTTGAGGTGATTCTTGGCAAAATCTGAGAAACTATCCCACAGAGCAGCTGCAAAGTTTCCACAAATCCAGGCTTGGAAGAGACTTTTATTTATGATGTGTAAAAAAGGGTATTGAATTAGCATATCTCTTGCCGTCAGCCAACCTATGTTGAACTAGATATTAGAGTGAACCAATGCCAGGAAGCGGGCAACATGATGATTCACTACCAACAGATTAATTCACTGCTCCAGTGAGGGAGTCACACGGGCACCCAGGGAGGAAACAGACTATGAAGGCCACACACACACTCCTGACAGCTCTCACAGTGGTATAAAAGATGCTTGGAAACAATTAACTCCACTGGAGCCACCATACAGCGCTGGTGGGCAATACCAACAATGTCAGGCTTAAAAAATAATACAAGTAGTATTTTAAAAGCTCCTCATGTCCCTCCAGTCCCACACCACTGCTAATAAAGTTCCATAACACTGAAAGCTGTTTCACTGCAGTTTATCAATGAACAAAACAAGCACATTATTCAAACAACAGCAGAAAGGTACTTATATTAGGGATAAACACATTTTCAGCAGGCTGTTGGCGATAAATTATAATGATTCGAACATAAAATATAACTGTGGTTTTCTGTGGACACTAGCAAAGTCCAAACGTTAAGTCAGAGTTCATCAGTATTCTTAGGGAACGGCCTGTGGCATTAATGAATTCAGGCAAGCATCCACTTTGTCAAATGGCTTTAATAGAGGGCTTCCCATTTTCATGAATGGTCTGTTATAGATTTATTCAGATGGGATTGAGATGGAGTTACCACGGTACTGCAAATTATCTGTTCTGAGATGCTAAGATTGCTCTTTGCTTGTCTTCTAAATTGTTTTGGGAGCACTTAAGCTTCTCGTGATCTGCTTACTTTTGAACATAGTATCATGTCCATCCATGGCATTGTAGGCACTTTAAGGAAACAAGTGTGTAAAGCAATTCCATCCATGAAGAATACAAAATACACTTCTCAAATGTATTCCAGGTAGTGCTCCACTTCAGCAATCTCAATCTGAACCTGAACAAAGCAACCTTGATAAGTGGTGAACTGAATTTTAAAAAAGTTTTGACTTTATTAACAGCATGCAAATCATGTCATGTCTTGGAGTTGGATCACACCGTCAGCCGTCATACCTGTTAACATGTAGATGTTCTGACACTAAGTACTAGTTATTACTACATCGTGATGTTAGTATTGCATGTAGTGGCTACCACCTTGACCAAATCAGGTGTTTGAAACTTTAATAATCACATGATGTGAAGTTTTGTTATTCACTTAATCACATTATAAAACATGTAAAAACTACATTATGTAATGTCAACATTTCTGTATAGATCTATAGATCTTTTTAGCAGTTACACCAACACAATTCATATTTTATACTCATCATTCCTACTTACTGTACTTCTCTATATTTATGTTTATTTTTATTATTATTCATTGATTAGCCTGCATTATTGGAACAGAAATTATTGTGGTTCAAATGCATTTTTAGCAACTATCAAGCAGAGAAGAAGAAGAAAAGGAGAATTACGGATGATTTTAATCATTTTAATTCTTTACTTAATGGTTGCTAAAAATGCTAACTTTGCTTCTGCCACGGTCTATTGTCTTCCTCTGCCTTTTTTAGGACCTGTGTTTCAGACTCTGCTTTACTTCCTTTTGCCATACCAAATAATGACATATGTTTTGAAGGGGGCATGGTTTGTAGGGTCTGTAAGGATACAGCTGGACCATTCTCAATGCAGCAACCCATATCAATTTCACGTCAACAACTTCCAGTTAGCACTGCTTACTTCTGTTAAGTTAAGCACAACCCACATCTGGTTAAAATCCTGCCCAATCCTGAGTACGCATAAAACTACTGATAATTTAGCTAGTTTTACTGATACGGTTACATAATGGTCACATTAAACATAGTCATTCCTACATTATGACAGGAGTACTGGGCATTGATGGGTCAGATCACACCCATCTTCAAACTCACACTTCATTTAATCTCGACAACACACTCATGACTGAATCTTGCATGGTTGAGGTATTGCAGACAGACAGACAGACAGACAGCTGTCAGAGGACTAAAAATCACCTCAGTGGTACTTCCCGCAACAGTAGGTCTTTTCCTCCAGGAGCATTTTGCCATGATGACACACACACAGACTCACAAGGTGAAAACAATACCAGCCGTCGCTGTCACGGCAAGTAATTAACAATGCATCTGTTTTAACAAGAACTGGATGCTGAATCCTTTTCAGAACGTTAGAGGTCATTGAAAACTACAGAAACCTGGAATTAATCCAAGACCATTTTTCATTTAGCAGCCCTCATACATGCTCAATAAGCGCAATATACATTAGCAAAGTCTTTGCCAATGACAAGGACAGTACAATGACCTTTAGGAAAACTGCTGAGTTGCTACTCTTGTATCACAACCTGATCAAATGTCGACCAATCAGATGTCAGCTACTATAACACTGACACAAATTAAATTATGTTGCAAGAAGAAGTTCACTTTTACCCAGCGAACAGAAGATACTCCTGCCAAATTATGACAATAAATATATGCAAAAATTGTGACATTATGTTGTTTAATTATTTCCCCAGTGCAGTCGTGGTTGTGGATGAACATGTATGCTACATTGAATCCATGAATTCATGGAAGATGAATTATATTCGATTAATATATACAGTATTAATTATATTGTATAGGAGTCCCTGTAAACCCTCTAAATGCTGTGTTGAACAAATCCTTCAAATAAAGTGACAATGAGCAGCTTAAACAACAAAATTTTTGTCCATTTGTGGCAGTAAGAAAAAAGACACTGACACTTTTTCTATTAAGTTGACATGGCTAACTTGTTAGCAAACAGTCTTTTCTGACATAAGGGTTCTTCATAAAAGTCCAAGTGCAGTGGAGGGTAATCATGTGCTATTAACATGGCAATTTACACAGTACTTGAGCCTGTGGTTCTCAGTAAAAAAAAAAAAAAAGCTGACATTAAATCAGAATGTATCCAATGGATACAGGGAAGCACAGTTTCCCAGGAGCACTGTCATAATTAATTTATTCACTAAAAGTAAAACAACAACATTAATTAGGAGAGTGCATCTCAGTAAAGCAGAATTTTAGCAAAATGCTATAATATAATGTTTTATTCATTTGCATTCGTACTAAATAGATAGCGAAGATGTAGTTAGGGCAAAACCAGCCAGCCAGCAATGTGGAGAAAATGATTATGAGCATTCAAGAACAAACTGACCATTATCACACAGGAATTGTAATAATTGGCCAACTTGCTTCCCTCTTCTCAACCGCTTTCTAAAACAGAAGCTCACCCACTGCACAGACACAATTAGCAGGCAAATTAAGATTCACAGATTGTTCTCAGCGGCCACTTTTGCAAAGCTAACACCAGAATAATGGTGCAGTGGAGACCAGCATCAACACACTAACTCTGAAGCGTTTGGATGCAGAAATTAAAATGTGACAGGTTGAGTGGCTCTGTCTTCTCCGTCTTACAGAATGTGTTTGACAAATAGATATGTTATGATGGGTTTCAACTGAGATGCTGTTGGTGGAGAGAAGCAAAGCCTGAAGGCAAAATGACCTTCAGTGAGTAGTTAAACTTTCATACACAAGCACTCAATTTATGATAGCAGGGAGGGGGCATGTCCTACATAGAAGTGTTTGGGGAGATAAACACATTACTGCTCATTACATCATGGAAGCCTACTGCTGCCACTCAAGAAAAAATCAACGAATCATGATCAGGTTATAATGTGAAAAGTTTAGTGTTATATCAAGATATTCTCACATCATAACAAGTACATTTTCTTGCTCTAACAATATACCATTTATCTTCTTTGAAATGTTATGATGAGATGCTATTTCAATATAAGTAACACGCTGGGTATTAAATGTGACTCCAGTCTTGATGCTGCCTTGTTGGCCAAGCACTCCTCGAGCGAAACATTTTAACCTCGACATGACTTTCACGTGGTTGAATTAACATTAAATAAATAAAAAAGTCACAGCAGACTTGATCATGATGAATGGCGCAGCGTCACCTGAGGTATCAGGCCTGACACTAAGGAGTACATCAGTTTATGGCCTCCAGTTGATGTAAATCAGAAAAATTTGCATGACACCAGAACAGATTTTTTTGGGTGAGAACAGTAGAATTGCTTCAAGCAACACGCCAGCCCTGCTGCAAACAAATCTGTCTGAAGGAGGTGAACTCTGGCTGACAAGTGACAACCACATCATGAATAAAACATCATGTGTGGATAAAAAATAAATTCTGAGAAATCTGAGAGGACATATTATCTGTCTTGAGTGTGTGATGCAACATGAAGGAAGTCTTGGTGGTGTCCTAATCTCTCATTCCCAGATCCCACAGCAATACTGTGAAAGACAAAAAACAGAAAGAAACAACTTCTGCCTGCTGCCCCTCAATCCTCACTGCTTCTTGGCTCTGAATGAAAAAAATAACATTTTATCACATATAGTTAATCCATTGTGTCTGCAGTCAAAGTCTGCTAATTGGTCAGACATAGGAAGAGTCAACAGAGTCTAAGCCCTCCAGAGCTTTAAGTGAGGCCCTGTGATGTAAGGCAGCAGCTGACTGGAGTAAATGAGCCTGTTCTCACCCTGCTGACATGACTGGATCCTCTCCAGATACCACAGCCTTGCACACAACTCCCCAAGGCTCTGACAGAGACTAATGTCCCAACATTAAGCACCCTGCACCACTTTACATTTGACCATAACCTTGCTTTGTTTCGTCTCTTCAGTGATACGGTTTTACATTACCGCATGTCTTCACAACACGGGGTAAGAGGGATGGACATGTCTCCTGCTTTCATATTCACTGGCTGTAAATATTTTAGGAGTCGGACCAAAGTAAACACTGGTCAATTCAACAGGGCATAGTCACACATTTGTCAGTGCTTCCTGTGTAATTATAGTTGAGACTTTGCAGCCAAATTGAGCATTAAGGAAATGCATGAGGCGATGCTGGGTTTGTTTTTGGTAAGCAGAAGCAAAATGGGGGATTGATGTGTGTGTGTGTGCCAAGCATAGAAAAAGGAGGATACAAGTGTTTATTTACCTTCCCTGGCTTTGTCTAATAATGATGTTTGTCCATATAGAGAACGGAAACAGTATCTCAATGTAAATTTGTAATCAAGAAGGTCTTTAGAGGTCTTTCAGAATCAGTTCAGACTTAAGATATAAAATGTAATGTTTACTCAGGAGATATAACATCTGTCCTATAACAAATATAAAATGAGAATGTTCAATAGCTAAATGTCTACTATATTGCCGGTTTAAGAATTATTAAGCAAGCCCTTATCAGCTCATAAGAAAACTTAATTTAGCAACTTAAAGACTAGAGCAAGAATGACACAGAAACACAAGACTGAGATGATGAGCTGAAAAAGAAAACTACCATGGTTTTAAGCACGCAAGAGGAAAACAGGTTATTTCTGTTGTTTCCTGGGGGAAATGAATTAATCAGCA
Organism: Protonibea diacanthus; assembly: GCA_028641955.1. Classification (NCBI taxonomy): domain Eukaryota; kingdom Metazoa; phylum Chordata; class Actinopteri; family Sciaenidae; genus Protonibea; species Protonibea diacanthus. The sequence goes on from CM053989.1 coordinate 18,345,827, forward strand.
GTTTAACAAGAAATATATATCTCTGTTCTGCAAAAATTTGTATCAATTCTGTGACAAATTCAATTTAACTAGTTTTCTGGAATAATATCATCCTGATGATAAGTTGGAATCCCAGAGTGAAAAATCAGTCTCCATCAAGACACGGCAATTTCACCACAGGAAACTTGTACAATATAAAAATAATCACATTATTGCTCTGAAGATTTTTATGTCTCTCAGAAAATGTGTATAACCAGAGTTCCATAAGCACACAGTTTCACCGCACTGAGTTTGGATTGATTTGCTCCAAGGTTAAAGTCCTATTATTGGTCTAGACTGTAATCAGGCGGTGAGAAAGGAGAGCCATATTTGATGGAGAGTCTACTTTGCAAAATGACAAAACATCTGCATCTTTTGCATATCGATTTGTTGCTAACCCTTATTTAGATATTTGCAGGGGTATTCAAAAGCCAGTGGATGGCAGTTCACCCGCTGCTCCTGCTGCGGATTAGTTGGATTTTTTATGTTTTTGCATGGTGAATAAATTAAGTCGACAATTTGATGGGTTTCAGGGGGTTAACATAAACATGGGTTCAGAGGCTTTGGTGTGTAGATAAGTCTTCAGAGGCTTGTTGCCGTCTGCTGTGGCTACAGTAGGTCATCAGTGTTTGTGGCTTTTGAGGTTGAACTGACATTAAAAAACAGGGCTGGATGCAGTAATTTCAGTGTAAATCAGTGTAAATGTATTCTTTCATTTGCATATTTTGAAGAAAAAGTTTTTGATAAAATGGTTTCCATGTTTGTTTTTGCTCTTGCATAGTGCCACATAGTCAGGGCTATAAGCTGATCTTTATTCAGTACCAAACTCTGGCTTGCTCATTGATTTACAGTAGAACAGGAGGATTTAGGTTCCTCTGTGGTCGTGTATCTGAAGAGATAAGAACTGGACTAGTGTATGTTTGTAATGTTGTCTTTGTTTCTGTGTCTTCAGTAAAGCATTGGCTGTTTTTCCTCACCTACAGTATCAGAGAAATGGATTTGGACTGCACACACACTACAAGTGAGCAACTATACTGTGCCCCCCCGTCCTTTGTCCTGTTTTTGTTAAGCTGTCGTGCATGTTCTTGCTTTTTATGACTTTTTCTTTTCGTTGAGCTCAATACAACAAAGAGGAAGTTCTTGCTGTTGTGAAGTCGCCATTTTGTTTTCTAGTATGCTCCCATCTCATTATTGAAGTATGATCAAAGATTTAAGCCATCTAGGGCTGGTAGGAATGTTTAGGTTTGTTAAAACATCAGTTTGGTTGATGCTAGATGAAAAGTCAAAGGGATCACCAAAGCTATTACAATTCATTTTGAGGGGTGCATGAATATAATTTCATGGCAAACCATCCAATCATGGTTGTGATATTTCAATCTGGACCACTGACATCCTGGAGCAATGCCACTAATGTAACTAACAATACAAATTTAAACTGACTTCAGACTAATTCAGAATATATATTGCTTTGCTATGCAAACCAGCAAAATATGAAGTATAAAACCCTCTGCTTTATCTACAGACCACAACACTAATCTGTCTTGTACAGTAATCAAGTGACAGATGCTGCTGCTGCTGCTGCAATAAGCGAGAAATGGGAGTGTGACTTAACAGATTAAATGTTTCTTTGAGTCTTTTTTGTTTGTTTGTTTTTTCATCTCAATCAATGTATTGATCAGCAGAAAGTCCTTGTTGATGGTATTGCAGACTGTCAGGTTATCATGTGCGTCCTAAGGGATCCACGTTCAAAAAAGCAAACATTTCAGGGAAGGAAAGAGCAAAAGGTCAGAAAAGACTGTACCTGCTAATAGGCTGCGTTGGTCCCTCATTTTACCCTCATATCTCATATTTGAGATATCTTGAATCTTGAATCTTGAATTTTACCCTCATATCTCATACAACCAGTGAGGCATCAAGGGTTCCTGTTCTGCTCTTTTTTGATAACAAGTCCTTTTTTTTATGATGCTGTTGACCAATAAATAATCGAAAATGGTCTCCAGCTGTACCTTAACCCTCCATTCCAGTTATTTAATGCCACACATCCTGCAACTCAGAAAGCCTCAGAAAGGAAGCCAAGACTGTGATTCAAACGTGCTGCTCACATGTGAGCCTGGCCTGTAAGGTTACCTTGACAATTATGTATTTGTAGACATCCTCATAAATATTCATAACTGGTGTTGACAATGCAATCATGCAAATTGCTCCTGTATCATGAATATCTATCAAATATATGGATCATTTATACAGGCATTATTGAATAAATTTGCAGAAAATAAACAGATTATGGAGCTCGGGTAACATTTTAATTTACAAGCAACAAGTTTCCTCAAAACCCTTTATCACCTCGACCATTTTATGGCTGCAAAATGATCTTGTATTTTGTTGCTCTTTGTTAATCTCATTTGTGAGTCATAAACACGCTTTCATTCTATTCACTTATAAGCCACAAGGGGAGGAGAAAGACATAAATGTTTCAGAAGTAAATGCCTTTGGAATTTGATAGAATTACAATATATTCCTCCGTGACACTTAATATGTAAACACATTAGCAGTATTTTTCTATTTTTCTCTCTTCTCCCTTTGAATCCTGCATGTAAATATACCGTATAAATGACAGGTGCATCCCAGGATATCAAACATGTCTGACTAATTCTGAATAATTTCCTGAGCTGGGTGACAAATTCTGCCTTCCTCCTGCACTATGCATAGCCAGCAAGCGTAGGCATGCATACAAAGTAGGGTGGAGATTTAGCTTGGCTTGCCATAGCGTGCCTCCCCACCTCCCTGCAAACCACCCCGCACATCCCTCCATGCCTTCTCTTGCTCCAGCTCCAGCTCTCTCTGACATAAAAGGGCATGTCCTCTGAGATTTCTGTCTGCCCCTCTGTGTCTGTCAGGGCTACATGTCCCAGAGAGACACAGTAAAATAAAAAATTAAAAAAAGCACAAAGAAAACACAGGTATGTGTTGGTATGTAAGAGTCGCCATTTCTAGAAACATCCAAGTGGCCAAACTTTTTAAATTACACAAAACATGCTCAGTTTTGGGAAGAAAATTTAGCAACACTGCTCGTGGCCAGGGCAGAATATGTAATAACTTGTGTTGGTAGCTACAGAGGGCCTAGCGTCTTACTCATTACCCCACTTGGCCTTCCCTTGAATTCAGCTGCCAGAGTTTTGGGGGAATCGAAAGCCTTACCTGAATAATTGATGTAAAAACTCAGCTGGGAAAGAAAGTTCTGAGCTGGCAATCTGCAGCCTCTTATTGATAAGTTTGTGCGCAGGTCCCGTGCCAAGCTCTGAATCAGTGCTGCTGGCCAAGCTGAGGCCATGACTCACGCTGTGGTTCAGCTCTTATTCTCTCTACTCTACTGGGTGCTCAGAGTTTGCTGTGAGGCTTCCAAAGTGTTGTAAGAATAACTTTATAATGATAATGATGAGGTAATGTAGTGTAAAAACAGTCATGAACTAAAATAGTGCAGGGACCGACCCTGTGTTTAATGGGAGGGTTTACATATTTTACACAAAGCAGGCAGTAAATGGGGAATGGTGACCAAAGACTTGTAAGTAAAAAAGTTCTTGCATATAGAGTTTCTTTTTTATTTTACCAGGTAAGGTATTTATAACAATTTCTCATTTACAATGACTGCCTGGAATATACTGTACAACAGCAAGGCAATTTGTGTCTCATCGTTCTATTCAAATAAAACATTCACAAACTGAAACAGTGCCTAGTTATTTATTTAACAAAGTACTTCCATACAAAACAATTTCCACATTTTAAATAAATGAGAAACCACATTGTATGAACACAAACAATGCACAATTTATAAACTTAAATAAATAAGAAGTAGCTCCCACAGAATTGTAAGATATACTGACAATTGTTTTGTGTGTGTGTGCGCACGCATGTGTGTGTGTTTTGATTTTGTGTTATTTCTGTGTTCTTCACTGCTTAATGCATTCTCTGTCTATGATGCCAGTTGTGACTTTGTACAGTACTTACGCTCATTTAAAATATTTACAGTAACTAACTTTACATGGAGACAAATACATTTCATAATGGATTCAGGCATCATGCAAAAATACTGTAAAATCTAGACTGGAGACACTAAACTTGGCTAAAGAATCAAAAGGCATACAGGACTATCAGCTGCAAACTCTATTTGAAATGACAAAGGTTGTTGATGTTTTTTTTCTCTCTCTGTGATTTGAGTGTCATATTTGTGGGCTGAATCTATTCCTCCTGAATGTGACTCAAACTACATTTACTCCAGGATGCTGTGAACTGTGAAGAGCTGAAAAAAAAAAGAAAGAAAAAACCAACAGGAGCTCACAGCTCAAAAAAACAAAGCTGGCCTCAACTGTCTGCAGTCCGACTAGTCAAAATTCTCTTCCCTCTGATCCTCTGCAGAGATGGCAGATTGTAGGGCCTTAGTTGGGTAAAGATATGTTAGAAATAGGGTATATACAGTGAAGGGATTTGTTCATATCAAAACTATTATATATGTGTTTTCAAGAGGTTCTTCCGTCAAATTCTGCCTCAGGCCCTGAAAGCGATGTGCCTTGTTTGAAAGCCTTCAACATAAGTAAATGATTGAAGGGCAAAACCACAATCTGGAATGATTCTTATATTGATTTTTTCACATGCTCTTTACCAGTATGCACACCAGGGAGTACACACATGCATCATGGTTAGCCAGAGCGAACTTAATTTTTGCTTAAACTCTCCTCACTGCCAGGACGTCCAGGAGCACAGATTACCAAAAATCTGTCAAACTAGTTAAATGTGAATTTTGCTTCCAGGTCCTGGTTTGAACCCAAGTAAAACAGAAAAAAACCCTGCAACAACGTAAGCCTATATCACAAAAAAGTATGAATTATTGCACCCAGAGTTCTTGTTAAAAAACTGTATTTTGCACCGCTTTAATGAATCTCATTACTCTTCAGGTTTCTTTAAATAAACAACTTTAAATTCACTCAAGTTTTAATTTTTAAGAAATTAATATGTTTTTACTTGTTCTTGTGTTGGATTAATATTCTTTTCATGTCTTTAATTATAGCACTGTAAGATTTTATTGAAAAGCCAGATCACACTTTGTATTCTTTATTATTTTTCATTCATCATAATTCAGTTTCCTGTCAGCTTTGTCATTGATCACAAATCCAATTACAGTTCAATTGGCTGTACATTTTAAAAGCTTATAGTAGAGAATAAAGAAATGGAAACAATTCAAAATGCAGCTTGAATAAGATCTTGATAAAAAAACGAAGCACTAATGTTACCAAGACACTCTGTGTGAAAGGCTCAACACTTGGTTTGGTTAACAGCATGTGTGGATGAAAAAAAACGTAATGGCTTCACTCCTGAGGAATACAGGGAAACAGGCACCCTGGGAAATGTAACAAATATGAGATTCAGAGAGAAACGGTGGACAGCGATGGCAGGGAGAAACTGTGAGATGTATTTGACCCATGTAGTGCAAGATTGAAGGAGATCACATGCTGGCAATTCTACTTTGGGTCTGTTGTGAGCTACAGAGATTCATCAAATGCTTTGCCATGCTCGGCCTGCAGCAGACATTGATGCTGTCCCAACACATTTCATCCAAAACCCCTCAGATATCATTATACGTTTAAAACAAAATAAAAGTATGAGGCAGTTCTTCAGTCAAACTGAAATTTTTTTTTTTTTTTTTTTGCTGAGAAATCAATGTATATCCTCTCTGTGTTTGTTTTGACTTGTGGACCAAAAATGTTATGTATTGTTCCAAATGACTATGTCAGTACTGTTATTTGATTGATGCAATATCTGTGTGGGTCAGTACTAAAAATAGTCTGTGATATCCGTTCACATCCACCCGACTCACAGGAAGTTATAAAGCTGGTGGGCTGACTTTGTTGGCTTACTTTTAAGCGCTGCCTACATTACTTAGTCACTCAACAGTCCTTCCGTGTTGTGATTCGAATCACAGGACTCTGTGCTCTGGTAATTTGTTATCAACCCACCTGAACTCTGAGCCTGGAAAGAGAGACAGCTAGCTAGTGTAGTCTTCAAGTAAGTCTTCACATGTACGTGGAAAAATGTGTCTTTTTTGTAAAAAAAAAAAAAAAAAATAGATATGCACAATACCTTTACAATCATGGTTACTAGTTGTTATAGTATATGTCCTTACTGAAAAGGTGAAAAGAGAATTCAAATGTCTGCTCCACAATTAATGGCAGAGTTTGATTAAATCACTGCAGTGCTGAAGTGTCATTTTCTCTTGAATAAAAAACACGTCTATATAGATCTTTATTTCCTATTAAATCTCAGGCTGATGATCAAATGCATGATTTGGCGCGCTGACAGGAAGAAACAGAATTAGAAAATAGTTTTTTAATACAATGCTAAAACGAGCTTGACTTTTACAAGCATCATTTCAAAGCAGACAGTGGAGATTAGAGGGTGACAATAGAACATCTTAAATGTTAATTGATGTTACAACAAAGGCTTCCTCCACTGTGTGTGCAGACCGGGGACACATGGGCAGTATTAAACTGCTGTAACCATGGAAATGCGCATTACCTGCCAAGGTTAGTTGTGTTTGACAGGGCAGTGGGTGTTGCATTATGCAGACGAGAGGTTTCAACGTTCTGCTGACAGCTGCGTCGAGGGCAGTGACAGTGACTGGTTGTGGCTACCCTCACATCTTCATAAGGGAGCGGTGTCCGTTGTGCACACTGCTGAGGTGCATTTTTGCAGCTCATATAGATTTGTTAATGCTGCTGCGTGCTGTGAAGTTCAAACATTACAGCGCATGCGTGTGTGTGTGTGTCTGCAAGTGATGTGCGATTATAGATTTGTTCTTTGCTGTAAGAGAGTCCAAAACAACTTTCCTCGAGAGCCAATAAAGTATCAGAACACAACCGGTGAGCCAAACACAAGTGATTCCATTTGGAAGATTTGGCACGTTTGTGTAATCCTAACAGTCAGCTGCTGTTAATCAATCAAACCAGATCATGACCCAGACTCATTTATAATGAGCATCTCTCTCATCTTCTGAGCTTTCTTTCTGAAGTCTACCAGCTGCTCTGTAAGTGCTCTAATGACAGACGCTCATACACATATAGTTTAATGGGGCTCCAAAGGAGTTAACAGTAGAGATGGACATGATTAATTGATGTTTTATGTCATAAAAATGGATGATTAACTTGTTTTAATGGGTTTGTTAAAGGCAGTGGGGAAAACAAAGAAAACAATCAGCCTATAGCATCATTTGGGTTGCAGGGAGTGACTTATTTTAGTGCATCCATTAATTTAAAAACAATTTGGGGGCTTTTTCTCAGATAAGGTGCTGACTTTGATATTACTGTACTGCTTTCCAACAAAGCCTCACTCGCTTTATTCAGCCTGCCAATTAGCTGTTAAACAGAACGTGGTTGCCCTTTTCTTCCTTAATTGATGGATTATTAGCACCAGTGTTGCCCTTGCAGCTAATTAAGAGAGGCTTTTTGTGTTAAAAAAAAATCAATCATTCTCATATAGACGTTTATTGACGATGAAATATTGACCGACCTGCAAAAATGTTTTTTTTTCTACTTTATAGAATTTTAAACTTTCATTTATGTTTTACTTTCTAAAAAATGCTGGACATTTCTATCTGTCGTGTGTTCCTCATGTTGAGAGCCAAACAAATAAATAAACCCACCAATGTTATCTCCTCCTTTGCTGGGTATTCCAGACATCGAGATTGCATGTCAACTTAGGATCAGTTATGTCCGTGTTACAGATATTCTAAACCCAGATGACACATGCAATCTTATAAACACACAAGGCCATAGCCAGCAATATTGTACGCCATGACTTATGGCTGTACGATAAACCATCCTTTAAAAAGAGGAATTTCAAGCAGACAGGCAGGGGATGTATGATAGATTAGCTGTGTCAGGTTTTATATCAGCCATTTAAGTTGTCACCCTCCACAGCAAACAGCCTCGGAGGCAGACAAACCTCAGCAGATTTCTACACGGTGAGCACTCTTCTTCTTCTTCTTCTTCTCGTGCAATAAAGTTGGTGAAAATGATTGAGAGATTACAGATGTATGACAAAAATAAAATCCAGAGAATGCATAGTGTAGACGACACATCATCAGCCTCTACAGACATCTTGTCCATTCCAGTGTACTCTTATGTATTTGTCTTTTTCCCACTAGATATTCATCAATCAATCAGCCATTCTTAATAAACCCATTCTGGATTTGTCATTGTCTCTCATTTGAGCCTTCCCTCTGGCAGCCCACCCAGCTGCATCCTCTGCCACTCTAATGGTATTTTCTCATATCAACCAGCTTATCAAATCCAAATTCCAATGATGGATAAATCTGCCTGAGCTGATGCGCTGGAGTGCCTCCTGCTACTATCAATCAACGTGTTGCCAGGTGATTGTGTCCTGCTGGGATGTATGACATTATGAGGTCCATTTGGAGGCCCAGCTGAGTTACAATGGCTCCGATCGCTCAAAGTCAATTTTCGGCATTGGTCGCCTTTTCATGATCTATGCTTTCCTGGAAAAGCACAGTTTATCCCTTCTGTCTCTTATGCACGTGTAGCAGAGCCATTTTCACCATTTATCCCCTGGGATGTGCTGTCCAGGTTCCCGAGGCCTTCCTTTAAGTGATGGTAGAATGGCTGGTTGTATGTTTAAAAAGGCACTTCTGCACACACAAGTACATTTTTATGGTGACTATTGAGAGAAACTATTCTGGGTGAAAACAACCAGGCATAGCATGATGACTACCTCTGCTACATGGCAGTTAACGGCAGCACACAGGGACAGGGAAGAAAAAGTTAACATCTGCACCAGGAGATGCATAAAAGATGTAACATAATAAAATCACGAACTGTCACTTTTATTCAAAAGATTAATATTGGAGACACTGGAAAATATTGTTAAAAAAGCCAGAGCAATAACATATTATGCCTATAACAAAATAAGAGCTGTTCCATATAAAGAAACCCGAAGAAGTCAACAAGCTTAAAATAAATTCATTCAAGTAAGCTGCATCAGTGAGATATGCTTTTGCGGACCTCTAGTGTATTTCAGGAATCTAATCTATTCACGAGGAAGTCTCTCTGACTGAAGCAGGTGCGTTTGTGAGATTTAAATGCCAATCTCGAACTGTTTGTAATTGCATTGCGTTTCTTAAATCCATTTGGCCATTTAAAGTCCCGGTGCCTGACAAGAATGGCCAGTAGCTATTTGGACATCATAAATTAGGGATACAAAATTGATATTTATTAATCGAAATCTAAAGCAGAGTTGGCAGGCAACATTAAATTACACAGTGCACCATCTATAACACTCACATCACAGCCAGACTTAAAGCTTAATATACATCCACTATTGCTCCCCTTTTGCACTTTATGACTGTCAGAATAAGGAGGGATTTCTAACAATCAATTCCGTTTTGATTTAATTATTCCTCTTTTTTTCCCCTTGCAATCACATTGTTGGTAAAATAGCACATTCGGATATTGATGCTAATCACCTAATTTATTTATTTTTCTACATTCCTCAACACAGTCAGTACATGGAGCCGTGCAAGTCTAATCCACAATGATAAAAAAAAGCTTAGCGGTTCGTTTTTATTTCTTTTTCATACACTCTGCTGATATTTAAATCAGCACGCACTGTAAGGTCCATTAAACCGATTAAACACAGAGGATGCTGGCAAGTTGCAGAGACACTAGGTGATAGCTCAAACCCTGATTAAGTTCGGAATGAAATCCATGACTGAGAAACTCAAATTAAATTATTTGTGCTTAAATGATGCAGCTCCAAGACTAATGTGATTGATAATTGGACCGCATAGCACACAAGAGTTCACATTTAATTGCATTTAGCCATTGACACCACAAGCACTAAACAACATCTTACAGTCTGAAGTAAGCATTTATGCACGGCCTTGAGTTGATCTCACATGAATTCATTTTTACAACGTATTCCTGCTTTCACAGTGGATGAAACCTATCTGAAATGACTCAGACACTGACAAGGTATGGCTGAAAGGTCATAGCTGAAATTGCTTGGGCGCCTGCACTAAATAGTAACATTCAGGAATATAGACACAAAAGAAAATGGGTTATTTATGACCCCTGCTCCCAGAACAATGAGCAGAGCACATACTGTTAGCCCACAAATATCTCAGGGCAGATAAACCACAACATTTCACGCATAACGTAATCACGCTGTCCTTTTGATTAAATTAAGGACCTTAAGTCCTGTGTGAGACTTGGGGCTGGAAGAGGTTCTGAGTCACACAATCGATTCCCTTTGGCTTCTGAGGTCTAGAAAATGAAGACATTTTGCCACTGTGCAGAGCATGGAGAGAGGGATATTGAGGGGACTTTGGTGAGGGATGTAAATAAACATCGAGACAGAGAGACGGAGGAAGAAAAGAGAGAGAGAGAGAGAGGAAAAAAGACAATCTGAATGTTCTCTCCAATGAGAAAGATAAGACCTAAGGTACTAAGAAATTGAGTCAGGACTGTGTAAAACGAGCTGGACACGGTGCATCAAAAACACATTGTGTACTGTTTAGCTCACTGGTCTTCTAAATTGGCATTTGTTAGTGTGAACACAATATGCTTATTGCTCTCTTTTCTGTGAAGGTTTCTGTACACACGACTTCTACACAAGTATTCATGTAGACAATAAGACGCTTAGTCACCTTTAAAATTGGTTAATCAACTTTGAGAATGACAATAGACAACACTGATACCACTATCCTCCCCCTCTCTGTTAATACTATTATGGACAGTGTCATGAGATAACTTCTGGTATGATTTGGTGCTATATATATTAACTGAACTATATCTTGGTGAACAAGAGGTGGATGTCTTTGTCATGGATCAAAATATACTTACAGTATGTAACGCCCCCTAAAGTCACAGATACCTGTTTGTGTATGAAATAAACAAATGAGGTACATTTAGATTTAAAGTAGCTGGTCGGCAACTTTGGAGTCTCAGTGTTTTCAGTCTTTATGCTAAGCTAACTGGCTCCAGCTTCTTATTTAACTTCAAGGTTATATCTCTCTATGAGAATAAGACACTATATACTTACATCTATTTTGATAGTTTCTGTGAGTTTGTTTCTTTTGGAAAAAACAGACAAAAGACATTTCAAATGCATTTTTTGTAATTCCATCTTGAGGAGTATTTTCATTATTTCTGTCATAATCTACCAGTATTATGGTGCGGATTATTTTAAGTTGTTAAACACAGTGGATGAAAGCTGCACAGCATCTAATTTGAAATTCAATTTGGCGCAAACCACTCATAAAAGTTAAGTCTAAAGGGAGTTTATCACCTTCTGTTCAGTCCTCATTTGACTGAAATCCGCTGTCATGGTCTCAGCTTTGAGTCTGGAGCTTTGCAATATCAGAAGACGACCTACTGGAGTGCAAATAACCACCACACCCTCCCCGTTATATGAATCTCCTTGTTTGCCTGACCAAAGCTTTCACAAACTCAGTCATTCACTTGAATTTCATCATTTGCCCGTGAACAATGTTGTGAGTGTGGAGGCCTCAGGTGATAATCTTCCCAATTTCCAAAGTCCATTAGTTCTTCCCCAGACAGATATGTCAGCCATTGAATACTCAATTATTCTTCCCCTTTTCTGCAGCCGAGGCTAGCTGTAGGTGGAGGTTCATGATATTATACCAGTCTTCTTTATGTGTAATTGTCACAACTTCTTTATTTTCATCTGTTATTCACCTTGTTCAGAGTTGGAGTGTGTGGAGTGTGTGTGTGTAGACTGACTGATTGTTAACCTGCAGTGTCTTGTTTGTTTTATGGTGAAAAACAAAAAAAACATATAACTTGTGAATGTGGAGGCAGTGAAGTAACAGAAAGGAACTGAACCAGTAATGTAAGCAATTACATTTCATTTCAGTAAGTAGTTAATTAATGTAATTGCTTTTTAGCAAGTAATAAGTAACTGGTGATTCATTATATTCCTCCAGTAGCTTGCCCATGAAAATATTAACAATTGCACTCATATCTGTGTTTAATATCATCGACACAGAACAACTGGTCAGATGATTGGACAGGCCGTGAACAAGTTTTGCAAGATTATCTGAACCATTATATTTGGAGGTACAACCAAAACTGAGAACATCTGAAGTGTTAATAAACCAGAATATAAATGTGAAAGATGATTATAACAGACAGTTTGAGTGAAAATGAAATTTGAAATTTTTGCTTATCTAGGGGTTTGTTAAAAAAAAAAAAAAAAAACCTGGCTGATCATGAGACTGCTTGTGGCTTCTGCTCTGTTGGACCTCTTTTTATCAGTGTGGCTCTGTTCCCAGATCTCAGCTATTAACTTGTGAGTGCAATGCTATTATTACTGATTGGAATTATGGCCAAAAAAGACTCATGTTGTCATAAACCAGAGTTATACTTTGAGAAATACGATGGGAAAATCGTACAGAAATGACAGCTGGAGGAAAGTCCTCACTGATCCATACACACTCACCCATTCATTCATCACTGAGGAAGGAGAGAAATCCTCTGAATGGTTTCATTAATGAGAAGACTTTTGTTAGGTTGGTATGATGTTTGGGAACATCAACAGCATTAAAGACCTTTTAAATCAGAAATTAAATTCATGTGGTATAAGCTTTAAGCTTTTTTCTGTCCTTTGCTGGATGCACTCACATGTCATACCTAATCAGGGTTCCCAGGACTTTGTTATAAGGTTTTATAATTTACCGATGTACTCAGCTTCTCCCAACATGGCTGATTTACTTCCACTCATTAGTGCTTTCTTACTGCCTCTCACTTCACACCACTCGGAGAACAGCTGGAGCTTGCTGCATGCAGCTGTGGGTTATGTGAGCAGGTGGGTGGAGTAATTGTTCTTGTCAGTATTTTATGTCTTTTTAGATTTGATCCATATTCTTTTTTTAATTTTGTTAGAAATCACAAAGAATTATGATTATGTTGATTACGATTTGCAAATTATTACCTTCTTTATGTGAATGAAATGATTTCATCATGATGTGAATGTAGCATCATCAGCATGTTATAAAGCTGCAACATTTTCAGCTTTAGCAGGGACTTAAAATTAAAAAAAAAGAAGAAGAAAATCTGCTTCACAATCATTAAAAATCCACCAACATTCAAGTCTAATTGTAAATTGATTGAGTACTATTTATTTCCAGAGGCATGCTGGGAAAGAAAATCACTGATTAAATTGAAATGGACGAGGTGGATTGAGTATCATCAGCATCAAAAGAAATGATTACAACGCCTTATCACAACATAACTCCTGGAATGCATTTATCATTACAAACTGATGATTCACATTTTTAGATTGAGTGTTTTGAAATAATAAACTTACAGTATATGTACATTTATAACTTACATATGTAGTGAGAGCAGACAGGTGCCATTATGTGTGGATTATATATTTCTTTTATGCTGAAAAAGTCTGCAACAACAGGGCAAAACTTTACAGCACCAGTTTTTTTGTGCATGTTCTGAGTTTGTATTCCAAGAATGAGACAACGTCGGCTAATTTGTTGTGTTTGTCTATTCAGGTTTTTCTTTTTTGATAACAAACACAGTCTACTGGCAAGTTATTTCCTCGGGCACAGAGTGTACATGCACATCACGATTTTGTCTTTGAAAAGAAAAATGTGTCTTGAAAATTAAAATATTAGGTTTAGACCTCTGGAAGCCTGGCGGGGTTCAGTTTGGAGGACATATTTTCACATCCCTCCCTGTTTTTGTCTCAGTTCGCATTTGAATTTTTTTTCCACTTTTTGGTCTCAGCAACAATGAGCTTAGTTTTAGATAATGTTGACATTATCAGGAGTTGCAGGAGCCCAAACCTTCTGTATGCAGCAAGTTTTTTGACATACAGTATTTCTCCACAAACCAGGCTGGGAAAATCTATTTGGAAAGAACATATTTCAAACTCTAGATAAAAACCCAATCAAGAGGAATTGTCAAAGGAAATTTACTAGGTGGCCCGCCTGTGTTCAATTTCACACCATCCTTCCCTGTTTTCTGCAAGAAACAAATCCTCTTGGTGAACCCAGAAGCTGGAAACAGATTAGACCATCGCCTGTTGTTTGAATTTTACTGGCCTTGTCTAATTGGTGAGTAAAATAAGACCAAACAAGTGTTAAATTGACTTCTAATGATCAAGATTGTAAAAGTCTGCGAGAGCCTGTAACGTGAAAAGCAGCAGCTAAATCTGCAGGCAGTGTCCTCTGTGCACATCATCTATGATTCAAAATATACGACCACACATCTGATTAAAGCTGGCAATACATAATTGATGTCTAAGATAATTTTAGAAATGTTTTGATTTATTTTAAAGCGATGATCGTCACATTAATTCATCTCCCTGGAGCTAATTCTGGGATGAAAGCTTTTTTGAATTCTCGATGAATTCCTTTAATGGAAAGCATGGATTAAAGTGTCAAGCAAGATATTTCTAGTGTGATATCATGTTAGCATCAAATGCAAGGCTATGTACTGAAATACACATTTGCAGTGTTTTTTTTTATTATAAGAACATAAATCATTTTAAGATAAACTAAGACAAAGCGTCATAATGTTTGGTAAATGAAGACCTGGAGAACCAGATGCCGATGATGTATTGTATATACAGAGACATTCATCAAACATGTGCACTGGCTCATGTATGTGGATGCATACAGAGATGTGCGATAAAGGTATTGTGACTCAGCACAGATGTGATTGCTCAGCATTCCTCTAGCAGGGCAGATGTGCACATCAGTGTACATACTGCAGATGTTGCAGTGCAAGCTGGGAGCAGCTGCCTCCTGTCGGACTGTGACTGCAGCCAATGTGGAAGGAAGCGTTATGAGCCACAACTGGCACAAGTGACCCTCTGAAGTTGTTCTTTGAGGCCTGCCAAGAGCTTAAGGCACTGCATCTCTGTTGCAGCTCACTGTCCGGAAGAAGGGAGGTGCTGCCCAAGGTGAAGTTTATTTTCTTAATATACTATAACTAAACTTTTTAACACACTAATCAGAAAAGTTAATCAGTGGTGTTGCTGAATGTGACCTTTCCTTAATTCTTTTCCATATTTCAATTAAATCACACTGTGGTTGTGAGTTTATTGTGACCTTTTGGAATGCCACAGAAAAATGTTAACTAGTTTACAGACAGGACCAGAAACACAAAATAATACAGGCTGGTGAAGGACTTTTCATTCACAGTGAAAAATAATTGGAAAATATTGAATTTCCATTAATTATAAGAATAGAATGAACTTTTAAAAGGTGAATATTTTGGATTACTTCAGAGATAACAAATAACCACTGTGTTGCCACATAACCGGTGCTATGCTCACTTTCTGCTGACATGCACGCTATAGGAACACCCGATGGGAGGAGGAAGAAGACTGCAGCTCATCTATATACTCCTCAAGAAGCAGCTGGGCAGCTGAGCTCTGCTGAACCTCTGTTCCTATCTTTCTGCCCTGCTTCTCATCACCCATCTGCGGTAAAAATCTAAGAAGAAGAGAGTGAGGAAGGGAGGAAAGAAAGAAAGAAGAAAGCATCTCCACATCCAGGAAAAGGGCCAGACTGAACCAACAGCATCAGACAACAAAGCCCTAAAAAAAGAAGAAGCAATGCAGTGATATAGGTGAGACGGATCTAGATGAAGTCACATATCTGCTGGAAAGAGGGCAAACAAAGAGAAGTCCAACTGTTAGATATTGCAGTCGAGCTTCAAGCAAAAATTCAAGGAATTAAATATTTTCTGTTGTGTGTATGTGTGGGCCTGTGGGGGAGTGTACTGCATGGAATTTTAAATTAATAAGATTTCAGACTTCACACCATGATTTTCTTGTCTGGAAAATAAACCTTTATTCCTCAACATTGATCTACCCTGAGAGTCGTAAACATCTACTTTTTTGTTGCACATTGATTCAGATCTTTTGTGTTTTGTACATTGTTGATCGTTTGAACCAGTTTATTTATAGTTTATATTATTTATACTGTATTTTTTATGCGTTCTTAAATTACAAACAAATGTATGTAAAATGACAATGATTATCTGTAATTAAATATGTGGCTCATTATATAAATGTTAAATAGTAACAATTTAATGTTTTTCTTTGGGAAGTATTAGTTTTACATGAATGTGTACATTTACATTCACACAAAAGTATTACAGTTGTTTTCTGTTTTTTAAAATCGTATACCAGTCTTTATAACATTATAGAAATTATCTGTAAATTAACAACCAAACAACAACAACTGTAATTTAAGTACTATGCCATCAATGACAAAGTGCAGTCCAGTCAGTGTCCTTGCGCAAGACATTGAACTCTAATAACGGTGACGACGGTGTGTGAATGGGTGTGTATGGATGATTGCGTCTGAATAATTTGTAGAATAACAGTGTTTCTCTGCAAAATCTTGACTATATATACTGTATATATAGTGTAATCTTAGTCAAATTCCTCGGGTGTACACATACCTGGGGAATTAAAGTAATTCTGATTCTGATTCTGCTATATATGTCATATATATATAATATAATATATATCTACGTATACGTCGGTTATTCCCCTCAAATGTGTTATAACTAAAGTTACAAGCCTGAAAAAGTAAAAATATTTGTGCAAAAATGCAAGGGGTGAACCTAAAAGGTTCTACCCAAGGAAAACCTGAAAAAAAAACAACTTAAGAACAGTAACAAAGTATTTGTACTTTACGTTGTTATTTGTGGGTGAAGATCAATGAGAACATCCCACCACTTCTTATTGACTTTTGCGATTGTACAGCAACTAGAGGTTAGAGACACCAGCTATCCATACATTCATTGATTTTTAAGAGTCTAAGGAAGCTCTGTTTTACTGCTGTTTGTATCCTGGAGTCAAATCTGAGCCAGAGAATGTACTAACCAGTGGTCATTACTGTACATGGCTGCTGTTTTGATCCAAGTTTTTTCTAGCTACTCAGTTCCTTAGGTAGATAAGAGGTAAGAGATAAGAGAAGAGATAAGAGGTTAGGTTAGATAAGTAAATAGCATAAATAACAACACAGCAATAAATGAGTCTAGCTAAATTCCAAACATCTGCATTCTTGGGATGTGTAATGTTTACCTTGCAAGTTAAATAAATATGATTCACCAAATAATTCAACACCTATACTTGAGCAAAGGGGACAAGAGAGAGCCAAGAAACAGAAGCATAAAGAAGGTAAGAGAGCAGAGCAACCTTAAAGTTTCACTGAAAAACGTCTCTGTGTTTTCTCCTCTCCTGTATTTCCCTCCTTTAGATGATTGTAGTCTGTAACAAAATCTCTAAAAGGTATTTAACACTATGATGGGGAGCTTTTATAAATCTGGTGCTAAATGGTTTTAATATGGGAATTTATATTTTCCCATAAATATGACAGATGTCTTTCAGAACTCGTTTCCGAAAGATGGACTTAGTAATTAGGTTTGCAGATTATTAATTCTTGCGTTAATGTGAGATGCTGTCTTATAAATGCAAATGGTAAAACAGCTGAAGACAATTTAAAGAATTCAAAGAGATTCACCTCAGGGCTTTCAAACACAGTGAGGCAGTGTGAAGATGAGGCAGAGAGAAAATTGTGTTTTTCATGTTGGAGGCAAGGACTGAATTTGATTGGGTTATCTCCCTCCCACAGAGCGTGACAACCTAGAAATCAATACCAGTACAGTGCAGACAATTTTAGTGACAGGGGCCGACAGCCAACAGGTGGTTGAGAATGAATCATTTAATCAGGGCTGGAGTTCTACATTACAAGATAATGTCCGTCCTGTACTGCTATCTGAAAAAATCTGCCCCTGAGACGCCTCTGACCTGCAAGAACAATATGAATATTGTATGTGCATAAGAAGCTAAACACAAAAAGTACATGACTTAAGACAGCTTTAGGCTGGTTCATTAGAACAGAGAGACCAGAGAAACATCTGGAAATAGACAATGAATAAAAAGTTTGCACCTGAGGCTAGAGGTATTGACTAGTGTCTAGTTTCATTTTGTGAATCTGGATGTGCGCCTTGGTGCACAGAGTAAAGGTCTACAGCTCCACAGAAATCCAGCACTGTTGCCTCTAACCCAACAGCTTCTGGGACCTGTATCTTGTTACTGAAGTGTCTGGTGGTCTAATCTGGACAGAGAAGAAAGGCTACAGGCAAACGATCCAACAGTAACTCAATGTGTGCACTGGATATTTAGCTAGTCTGGCACCATTTAGAGTCGGTGCTTCTTATAGTGCTCGCAGATACTAATGCCACATTCATGTCATGAGGGATGGATGACAGAGATTGGGAAATGCTCATGTTAGCGCTTGCACCCATGTTTGTTTGTCTATGCAGGTAATCTGTGATAGGGACACTCCAGGCAAAAACATATTTTTTTCATTTAAAAACATCTCTTCCTCTTCTACTTCTTTCAAAGTAGTGTATAGATAATTCCCAAAACACACATTCATTTTACTGCACTTTGTCTATTTGTATCTGACTGAATTAAATAATGCCTCATTTGCATATTAGTCCATATAAAATGACATTTCCGAAAACTTAATAAAACATTATTTTAAAAAAAGTAAATAATAATAATAATATAATAATGTAAATAATCCACTGGGACATTGTATGGTGATATATATGAGTTAAAATGTTTTAGCCTCCTTACTTTTAGTGTATGAATGTACAATACAGCTCACAAAAGGCTGTTTCCTTGATGTGAGTTTTCTAACCCTGGATCAGAAATCTCCACTTCGGTATTTACACCAAACTTTTCTATTCACTGCATATTATATATGGCATATACTGAAGGTTTTCACACTGGGGTTTGTTCATGTATCATTCATAGCCTGATATATATTTTACATTTAGTCCTAAAAACATGGCAAAATTTTCGTGGCTGTTGACAGTATTTTGTGGAGTCATAAAAAGAGATGTCCAAAATTCCCTCCGTGAAAATCTTTCATTCTAATATGAACCTGACTTGACAGCCAACATTCAGATTTCTGATCTGGAAATGTATGCAAAGTAATGCATTTTTAATGACACAATCAGGAAGCTTTAAGGTTATATCTATTAGTTATTTCTTTCCTCTATTCACTTGTCGTGTCTCTCCTTCAAAGCCAAATCAGATATTTGAAGCACTCTGAAAAATACCCAGGGGTTTTTATGACTTGGATCTTGATGTTTACACTGGATAAAATTTGAAAAGTAGTCAAATTTCCACACCAAAATAGTAATTCTGTATCATATACAAAACAGCGGACCTTAAAAGGTACTCCAGAAATTTAGTGTTATTAACTTGGCGAACTAATGACAGACACATTTTTAAAAAACTGATGCAGCATGGATATATCCTGACTTTTGTTCCCTGTAGTATGGGTCTAACTCCAAAAACCTACACCTCCCATAAGGCAATTGAGTAGCAACTTTTATTAGACTCTTCATGCCTGGAGATCGTCTGCGTCTTACTCTGCAACCTCAGTTCATAACACAGCCTCGACAATGAAGGGTTTGTTTTCTAACTGAAAACTGTCCTGACAAATGGACACAATAACTTAATGTATAACATTTGCTGAATTTAAAAGATGGCTCAAATAATCAAGAATTTGTCATAGACAGAGAAATTTTCTTACCCAGTGTACTGAGTCTGGGATCTTTGCCATGATAAACTGACATATATGTTTCTTACAGTGAAAAAAACAACTTAATGCATTGCATTTGATGCACAATGAAGGCAACAGTGGTCAAGAATTTGCTGTAGAGGTTTGGCAAGGTTTAGGCTATCAAGTTTCTCCTCAGCTCTCAAAATTGATTTTTCTTTCTTGGGATATTGAGGTCAGTAGTTCAGTAGTAAAAATCAGTTGAAACAGTGTGCACATTGGCTGCTTATGTTAACAGATAAGAGAGCCCACTTACATTACAGTGAACCAAATGAAAATCAGTGTGTTTTGTGTGAACGTGGACTAGATCACACCCACTTGTGATTGGATCACCCAGGATGCACCAGGTGTAAACAAACAGGGCCAGTCTTTTAAGCTGCTTTTTCTGAAGTTCTCTGAGGCGCTATAAATCCTGAGCCATTTAGCCTGAGCACGACAACCATATATTATTTTCTGTCCTTTTACACTTTGTTTCCTTATAGCCTTCTTGTTAGCAGCAGTTTCTATGTGCTAGTGCATTTTTTTTTTTTTATCACTGTTGAGGATAAGACATGGAGCGCTACATCATGTTGGCTAAATCAGGGATCAAGGCAAACAAGAGTAAAGCCTCAGGGAAGAAAGAATGAAACCAGTCAAGACCAGTACGATACAGCTGCTCTGATGTGTATCCATACTGACATGTATTTCATGTAACATGGCTTCTGTGTTAAAACAAATGTCAGTCGTTTTTGGTCTTTTACACAGTGTTTCCAGTAATCAGACTTGAGTTACAGTGACAGAAAATCCACTTTAAAACAGGTGTTATGGTTCATTTATGTGATCTCCGACACACTCCTGAACATAAATAACTTTGTCACAAAGCAGAGAACCGGAGAGTGAGGAAAAGTTCCCATAAAGGTTTAGTTAATAATATGAAAGATCAGATTCCTGGATCTTTTGTTTCAACATGGCTGCTCTGTAGCATAAATCTAAACTGAACAGGCCAAGATCAAAGGAATAAATCACAGAATGTATTCTAGTGTTTCAACTCTACTCTCTTTTATTGTAGACTTTTACTGCAACGTCTGGCTGTGTAAAGAGCTGCAAACAAATGAAACACTTCAGTCAGTTCAGTCTCAGACATCCAGCATGAAAAGTAATGGTGTGAATTGTCTGTTATTATTGCCCTTGTCTTAATTATCTTTTATGTTAATCTGCCTGTGGCAATTTATAAGCCTTTTCCAATTATATTTGGGAAGAAATCGACCATTAAGTCTTACATAAGCTCGCACAATTCAGCAAAATCCTTTTTTTTTCAATCATAGATACAACTAATCTGCTGAAGTGATGCAGTAATTCCAGTGATGATCCAGTAATGAAACAAACCATTTGAAGTGTCACAGGGTGCAGTTCAGCTCTAGAAACACTGTAACATAGCCAGCTTGCACAGTACCTGTAATATTTATCTTCTTATGATTGCATTTAGGTCTGTAGTCCACATCACTGTTATGTTGTTTACCTCATGACAGGAATTACCATCACTGGGCCATGTTAATTCAACTCTGGTCATTAACATGGCATAGAATTGAAATATGTGCTCATTTTGACTCAAAAAGGTCATGGTTGTGGTCCTTATAAAGTAATAATTGATTACTGTACATGAAACATGATGCATTGGAACACATTTGACCCATTTAACACTGAATCATTTCCTGTGTCTTGGGATTGAAATGCTATTCAGACAAAAAAAGACAAAAAAAAAAAAAAAAGCTAAGTGCAAATGCATCCAAGATGCATTTGAAATAGATTACAATCCGACTGCTCAAACCAGGTGGTGAGATAGATTGTTGCCAGATGTTGAAAAGCTCTGCAAGACGCATATTTAATCTTTGCTCCTCCCAAGTGTAAATATGCTAGCAAACGGGCTCTTGACAGCGTCTGCCTGTAGACTTGACTAGATCTGTCCCCTATGGTGAAGGCAGCTGAAGTCACGATGAAATAAGCCATCGTTCTCTTTGTCATTTAAGGCAGGGAGAAGTAGGCTACAACACATGAGATCATGCAGAGAGCACAGCCAGCTTTACGGATCTGTTTGACCATTCGGTTGATATGTGTGGGGGGAGAAAGCACTGATCTGTATAACGCACTGATAGCCCATAAACGCAAGTCATCCATGTGGGTTAGCTCATGGGATAGTCATCATTACTAGCTCTTCATTTTTGTGGCCTAAATTGTGAGTGCACTTCTTCTTCTTCTTCTGGTGTTCTTGGCAGTAGCCAGACAGATCCAGGTGCATTACCTCTCTCTGGACTTGGAATAGTGACCCTGCTTTGCATGAAGGATGGATTGCAATCAGATCACATAAACAAAAGCAGACATTTTGACTTGTCATAGAAGGAAAATCACAGGTGTTACTAATAGCCTTATCAATCCTATTCAATGGCTATGTTCCATTAAGCTTTGAAAGTGAGCCAGTATGCACAATAACGGGACTTTGAAACTGAAACAGCTAAATGGAATTTAGCCATATTTAATTGTGTTATTTACGCCTCTGCACATGTCCTCCCACAAGGCTAGTTGAGACTTTGGCCAGATGAGGCTAAATGTCGACAGCTCAGGATTTATTTTACGGGGAAAAGGTGGATGGAAAGTCCCAAAGCTGTTACACAGTCCAAAAAAAAAAGAGTCAAACAATTCACACGTGCAGGGTCAGCGCACAACACCACACTGACACTCAGTAGTAAAAGCACAGGTGTAGCCTAAATAATATATGAATGATGGCTGAATTCCATTTAGATGCTTCGGTTTCTGGGTCCTGGGGTTGTGCATCTTGTCTCACTGTCTTAGTGGGACAGTCAGAGCCATTTTTAATGTTACTACTAAGACATTCTGAATGTAAGGATGAAATGAGATTGTGAAACGATGTAATGTCCTGCGAAGTACTACACTACCCACAATCCTAGATTGTAAGAGTAATGTTTTTGAAAGCCAGCTGTTATGGAAATGTTCACCAGATTTGTGACCTCGGCAAGTGAGTTACTTCTTTTTTGCACGTTCACAGCAGATTAAACTCATCAGTTTCTGCTGCCACTCAACTCTACAACTCTACGTTCATTTATGTTGTATGAACCACGGATAACCATGGTTTCTCTTTCTGAAATGCATGACTCACTACACGTCAGTGTTTGTGAGGGCCAGCTTGTTGTTTCTGTCAGAGCCAGTATGAAAGACAAAATAGTTAAACACTTAGTTAAACACTACACTATGCATGTATGCATACGCCCACCACAAATTACACAATATTAAAACACTATTATTACCAAAATAAACACTATACTGCTATAACGCCACCACTGTCATCAGGTAGGAAGTCGCTGGAAACGTATTTGCAGTGGTTAATGGAATGGGTTACTTCCTTCACTCCCTTAAATATTATATACACAGTTTGTAGCTGTACCTTTTTCCATTCTCCAATATTTTTTTTTCTTTTGCTCCAAATCAAATATTTTATGGCCAGGATCCATCTCATTGTTGCTTGGCTTAGTTCCAGGTTTAAAACTCTTTATATAAGGATTTTCTGAAATGTCAATGGAGTGAATGAATGAATGAATTCACTGAACCGGGGCCATTCAGAAAGTATGAGGTCACTGTTGAGCTTTTTCTGCCATGATAAGTCAAAATATTTGCTGTGGAAATACCTAACATTTTTCTATGCACATTCAGTCTAATACATATTTATGGATTATAATTAGGGAGAGTCAAACATTCCATACATACAGTAACTGGCAGAACTGCAAGGGAATGAAAAAGACCCATTTCTGCTTTCACTTATATTGTTGTGAAATAAATGATGCATTCACATGGATTCAAGCAGATGGACAGCAACAAAGTGAAGTCTGAAATTATTTTTTTTGTCTATTATTCAGTCTGTATATTGTACTTGTAGTAATGCATGCAGCTTTCTCTTATGTTTAATTCCAGCCAAGGCCATTGCACTAGTGTATTGTATATATAAACTTATTTATGTATGCCTGAAAAAGAGATAACAACAAAACAAAAACAAAAACAAAAGTGCATATAGCTGGATCCTGTTCTGCAAGAGTACAGAATACAAGGGGAGTTTCATCAGCTCATCCAGGAGCTGAAGATGGATTAAGACAGATTTCAGGCATACTTTCAACTGAACCTTTCTCACTTCAGCAACTTGCTTCATCTGATTGCTCCCCATCTCCTATGATTGATATCAATTTCAGGACACCCTCCAGTCCAGACAAGAGGCTGGCCATCATTCTCAGGTAGTCTATTCATGTAATAAATTACTGCTATGACATGGGATAAACCTATATCAGGGGTGCAAAAGATCTATTACATACAGACTGACAAGACATTCTTATATGGACAGGCCTACATATTGACATTACATATATATAATTTGTAGAGCTTATAGGTTGTTATTAAGACACATATGATATACTGTAACAATGAATGCAACACAATTCAAACACGACTCAAACAGAATAAAACTGAAAATGAAAATATTCTGGTAGAATTACTGTTTTTGAAAAAGTAGTCTTGCTAAGTCAAGGCTAAGAAGAGAGCTTAGCCTCATTTCCCTTTCATAAATGGCTAAGTAAAGCCATGAAGATAGTCTCAATATAGTGTACACTTAACTTACTCAGGTAGCTATGAGTTTTGCTGCTGCCTCCTGTCCACAGCAATACCCTACATCCACGCTGTTACTCGCAAGGGAGCTGTCAGTCAAAACTGGACCTGCCATGCCTGCGCAGTCTTGAAAAATGGTCTAACCAGCATGAAGATCTGTTTTTTAGCTGAGCTAAATTTTCTAATAGTTCTGAATGTTTATTCTAACTGAGATTTTTGTGGATGCTCAACTTTGACATCATATACAGTATGCATTTTCACCGTTTCAAGCCATATTTCCAAAGGTTTGAAGTCTTACTGTTTTTCATTTAGTGACGGCAGAACTAACACAAACACAAGATCTCAAGCTATGCCTCTCTTTAATCAGCGGCTCCAGTGGTGTCTTCACATTGACTATTTTCATTTGTTAGGCTGCTGAGATATAACACCAATATTTGGTAACCCATAATCCAATGTAGCTTTCATAACTACACATACATCGCCCCAGTCTTTTCTTATTTTCACATTTATTATATTATTATATATATTTATATTATTTTCATTTTCATTCCCACTCAGGCAGAGTGGCAACAAAAACAGCATCAGTGAGGCAATGAAGACTAGGGAGACTCCCACTCACTACTGTCTGTTCATAAGTGTCATTCAAAGATGCTACTCTGTAATCTTTCACTCCATGATTGTTAAAACACTAAACACTCGCAAGTGTCTCATTGTCATGGATTTTTTCTTAATACTTAAAAAGACTACCACTTGAGATAACACAGAGTATGTGCACAAATTACATTTTTGAACACCGTCAAAGACAACGTTGAAACAAGTCATGATGGGACAGCCCTCCTTGCTTTAGTAGAACTGATGTGGGTGAAGTGAGTGATGATCGACCTCCTCACATGCACACACACACACACACACACACACACACACACAATCTAGTAAGAGCATAAACATATTCCTCGTCACAAATGGAAAACAACCTGGAACTAGAAAACGTCAATAACTCCTGCCAAATGTATGAGCTGAATGATATCATAAAAATGAATCTTATGGAGTAACTGAGTTTTAAGAAATGTCAAAAAGGCTCGTCTGTTTGTCAGACAGATGTCTGAGTTTACTGTATATGCCAAACTAAGACATCAAAAACCATCATTGTCATTTTTCTTACGCTGAATTCATAGGAGTTTGTCTTCAAATTTACAAGTCTTGTCACTGTTCTCTGTCTGTCCCAGATTTTTTTGTATTTTGGACCTTGTTTGACCATAGTGGTCAAAGTAACAGATGAAGAGGGGAGGTATGCATGAAGAGGGTGATCCTATCTTCATCCATATTTGAGTCTTCCACAAGAACCAGGACAGCACTCCTGCCTTTGTGCAGTCTCCTCAGGGACAGGGCTTTGAGGCATCTACCTGCTGTTGGCCCTTCCTTGATGGCTGAATTGAGAAATGTCAGAAAGGAGATCAGCTTCCTCTTCTTGGTGTCAGCTTGGTTTCTCCTCAGCTTTAATTTTCTTGTTGTTGCGCCCCCTTAAATTGACAAGTCTTATGCATATCTGGACTGTATGAAATGACAAGCCATTGCTAATATTATCTTGCTGTATTTAAGCAGTGTTGCAAACTTTCATGCATATATCCATCTGTCTGCATCTGGCAATTATTTAACAAGTCTTTCAGTGGGTTACACAACGTTAATAGCTAGCCAAATAGCTTACTAAGCTAATATAACATAACACCTAGCTAGGATTTCAAGCAGTGAACATATCATTTCAGGTGATGTTGCACCAAAATTATTAGTTTCTCATTGTCCAGGTTTGTCCATGTTTGTGAGCTACGTAACGTATAGTAGTAAACACCATCTTGAAGGGGTGAAGGTGAAAAATTGAGCATTCTAACTTTACTATGACCAGGGCCATTGCTAGCTAATTTGGTGCCCTAAATGTAATTGCTTTGTAATGTAATTGCCCCACCCCATCGCTACTCTTACAACATGATGATAATTGGACCATTTTTGTGGCCCCTCCAGCACTTGGTGCCCTACGCACAGCGGGACATGTGTGTTATCGTAGTGACTGCACTGACCATTACCATTTACCATTACCGACCATTACAGATGCTGGTATTCTCCACCAGTTTCACTTGAATTTACCTCTCATCCACTAAATTGATATTTGATATACAATCTGCCTGTGAATGCAGCATATTACTGAGAAAACATCGACAAGCACTTTTACCCTCACACATGCCT
The DNA here is from genome assembly GCA_028641955.1 of Protonibea diacanthus. NCBI lineage: Eukaryota > Metazoa > Chordata > Actinopteri > Sciaenidae > Protonibea > Protonibea diacanthus. The sequence continues at coordinate 18,372,426 of CM053989.1, forward strand.
GCTGGGTGGTTTTAAAATTCATCTTAAATGTAATTGAGACATCAGCAGTATGTCCATGTGCTGCATCCCTTTACTGTTAGTACACCACAGTGTTCCTCCTCTTCAGTCTGTACTGTTGCTCGGCTTACTGTGACATCTCACACATTCCAGCAATATAAAGTGCAAATTAGCACAAAAACAAACAACTCCACTTTAGAAAAAATGTTTATCATGTTGTTCAGTGCGACCCACGTTTTTCTACAGAACTGAGAATAGACTTTTAAAACGCTGCGAGGGGTTTTATTTTCACTCCTAGCTGCTGAGCTCCAGCATATAATAGTGATGTTGCTTTACAGTGCAGGCTGCAGCTGCCTGAAAGGTCTAAATGCTCCCTGACAGTCCTGGATAAATTATTCCTTTCGGCACCAGCTTTGGGATTATGCTGGGGACACTGGGAACCTAAAAACTGCAGTGAGGAAGTGCAGGTTGTGATACATCATAAAGAAAACTGCCTGGTCAAGGTAAAGCAGCACACTCAATTTCAGGTTTTCGGCTTGTTATTCACAGCCTGCAGCGCCAAAGAGAGTCAGGATGAGGGAGGATGTTCAACACAAGGCCTGGGGTGTTTCAGAGTGAAGCTACTCGTCTGTCTTGAGTTGTTTAGTTCTGAGATTGTCACTTGTCAGCGTTGCTGCAGGAACTGAGAGCGAGCAGACAACAAAGGTGAATCCACTTATTGCAAACTGTGTTTCTGTGGCAGATTCATCAGTGACCTGTATGTGTACACTGAGCGGGCACCTGTAGAAACTACCTTCAGGACTCAATCACTTACTCAGGCAACAGCTTGTGGTGTGGCACTGAGTGTTAAAGGGCTACAGCAAATCCTCTAGAAGTGGGGTGAAGCCTTGGGCAATGCTGTTATAGTCCATTCGTCTGGTCGCTAATTACATATTATCCTCGTGCAATAATAATCAGAGAGGATGAGTGTTTTGCTGGGAGCAGCAGTGGAGTGGAACATGAGTTTTTATGAACCAGTGCAAGGGTTGTTTCTTTCCCAAAAATCGAGACACTTTCTGTGGAAACATTGGTGTAGGTGATCATCTTTTTCACCTTTTTTCATTGTCTAAACCTGTGAGCACAGGTTTTATGAGTCATCCACACAGTAGTTCAGCACGGAATAACCTTCAAAATCATGTTAATGTGAAAACCCCACAGTATCCAAAAGTAAAGGATTTATAATAGCCTTGGGCACCCCATAGATCACATCACAAAGATCACATCTGTTCAAAAAACTAGAAACTCTAAGAAATAATTGTGTATTTTGTTACCTTTGGACAGGGCCAGGCTCCCACAGTTGCAGTCTTTGTGCTCCGCTAAGTTAACCCTTTGCTGATCACAAAGATAGACTGTAAAAGTGAAAATGTACAAAGTCTCTATGATGTCGTCCATAGGTTTCTGAAGAGCATTTGTGAAGCTAAGCGTGGTGGCTCCAGGTGTTGACATCTTGGCAGCCCTGCTTCTGTCGGCTCCTGGCTAATCCAAAAACGGGCAAAGACGTGGAACAAAGGTGGAGTAGAGGTGGGATGAATGAAGCATAGATGCTCAAACAAGCAACCCGTGCTGGAGGTCAAAGAGGCCACACTGTTAATTAGGCATAACTTTAAGCCTTTAATATAATTTGATATAATATAATAATTTTATGTAAGAATTCATGAAGTTGGGCATTTTGACATGAGGCCTTTATTGAGATGGACTCGTTTTACAGCCAGCCTCGAGTGGACGTTCGAGGAACTGCAATTTTCAGCACTTCCACATAGGCTTCATTCCACAGCCACAGAGGCTGCAGCTTCCTCACTATATTTATATATTTACCGTACAGACATGACATTCGTATTGAAATTCTTACTTCAAATCGGTGAGGAAAAAAGCATAAAATATGAAAAGAATAATTAACTTTACAGGCTTTTACCTGTAATAATGACCACCCTGCAGATAATTGCAACTTTGAAGACAGCAATCTTATTCTGACAATAGAGTAAACTCGGTTTGCTATATTTATCTTACAGTGATGCACAGAAAGTGTCTGGGATCACACTGAAGTCAGCGCAGCTCCTGTCAACACCTGCACTTCTCAAATGGTGCTGCAAATAATTGACTCATGTTGTTGATGCTTTATACATCAGAGAGTTTAAGTGCTGCTGTGACCTGAGCATCACTCAAGCGCCCACACATGCATTACAAACGGATACCTGAATATCCTGCAGTGAAAACAACTCCATGTGCAAAAAATAAATACTCTGGTGCACTGTATGTTCCCGGGAAGTGTTTGGATTATTTAGTGGCTTACTGCATGTATGATAGCTTGTTTATGACATGTGTTTGTAATCCTTAAAATCAATAAACAGGAAGAAACTCTTATTTAGCAATCTGACCATAAGAATATAAAGCATAAAAATCATCATTGCAGTGATGTATCATTTAAATTCCTATGCCTTGAACAAAATTGAAGGCTTTTCTGATAGTTTGGCCTTGCAGTCTATTGCAGTATATTTACTTTTGTTCACATTCCTGTAAAGTGCCCCTCTTTAAGCTGAGTGCTTGTAGGTTGTGTTTTTTTTTTTATTGCTCGATATAAATGGATAAATGGAGCAGGACTCACTGTTTACATTCAAATTGTTCGCTCACCATTTAGCCGCATAATGCAGCTCATTTTAATCAATTTATTATTTATGATCGGACGAAATGGGCAGACCTTGCAAGCTAAGCAAGGTCTTGCTGGCTAATGTAGAAGTTTTCTGAAAGTTAAAACCATAATAGTAATCATACTGACGTACACCAGTCCTGTCGTGCAGTAGCCTACAGTAAGCCACCATGCTCAAGCTGCAGACTCTGTCCTCCTCTGTGAGTCTGTGAATCATAGATAACTTGTGCGCAGAGGTCGCATCACGTAATCCTGGAGAAACAATGATTCAAAGGGTGACAACATTTCATCAGAGGGCAATATTTTATATGGTTCGTGACGTACATTTCACACAGCCTGTCAGCCTTTCCGTGGAAAGGGAGCTTCAAAGCTAGAATAAGCAATGCTTGCCTTTGGAGTTATTGATGAAGAACAACTTTGGCGAGATGGATTATCATAAATAAAATGAAACTGTCGGCACCCTGTATGACCCTGTTACATGCCACACTGACTGGTTATTTCTCAATTGCAGTGTTGGGTCAGAAAATGTCAGAGCCAAGATGTTTGATCTAATGAAATACATCCATTTCTTATCTGAGCTGAGTTTTATCTACAGCACAGAGGACAGTTACTCTGCAGTGGCTGGATCTAAACTAGGCGCTCATAAGTTTCTAAAGAGCATAAGAGAGACATTTCTGTGCATGTAAGTCCAATTTGATGCCTTCTGCATTTTATTGATATCTTCACGGCACAGTGTTTGGTGCTGCAGGATACATATAGTATAATCCCCCCCAACAAAGTCAAACCATCTGCTTCATAATGGAGCTGCCAGAACATGTCAACAGACAGTGGCTCAATTTTATCTCAGCGTAGCCAGTCGATCATTAGCTTCTATCACTTTGCAAAAACTCTGCTGAAGTTGCTGGAGTGAAGTTTAAATGGCTGAAGGAATGCCACTGCATTTTCAACTTTAACTGGCACTCTCGAGACGTTTGTCAGATTGAAGGAAAAGATTATAATTTGTGTTTCACTTTCCTGAGAATGATGGCAATGACATTTCTCATTGAAACCAGGGGGCACAGAGGAAGTGGAAACACCGCTGTGTTTTTCTATAAAAATATAAGCTATTGTGTAAGTGCAGGGTTCTCTGTATATATATAGGTGCTAAGGCATTACCAAAATTGGCATTGGAACGGGAGAATTAACTGAAACCCCCTTTTTTCCACTTTCCACTTTCCACTTTCTGGGCATATTGTCAACATACATTTACTGACTATAGACGTTATATGGCTCTGGTGAAAGCTACCAGACTCCATTGACAAAAACAGCAATGTTGAAACCCCAGGGGATGCTGATCTACCACCGCCTCGATCGATTGGTTTGTTTTTGTCATTGTATGATATTGGTGTTTTATAGATTCAAAAAAACATGTTAAAACACAGAGTGGTGGATGCGAACAACTACATATTAAAATTAAAGTTGCTTCTTACTGCCAAGTGGCAGTACAGTGTAGGTTTAATGTGTAGGTTTGAAATGTTAGAACTGTATTTGATAGTTTTGTGGCATATGGTAGCATCATCTGCCAGTATTGGGAGCATCACTTGTGCAAGAAAAAAGGTGGTTAGCTACAGACACTGAGGAGAAAGTGTTTCTTAGCTAATTAACTCCACCACTGACAGCTGCAGCATAGCTGTTTTTGTACGTGTGTGTAGGTGTGTGTGTGTGTGTGTATGTGTTTCCTTCACATGGACACCCCAAACTAACACCTTCGGGTTGTCAGGAAATAGCCTAGAGATACAAACTAATGCAGTACACAGATGTGGTGAAGCGCCTGGGTTTAGGATGAACTTGTTGAAACTGAATGTGCGATGTTACACGAAAAAAATGACAAACATCAAACAATAATCGTCCCATCATGATCCAGTGGATGGACACATGGGCAATATTTATTTTACACTGAAACTATAGTATGCATTCAATTCATGGCAATGAAGAAAGCAAATATTAGTTAGCCCGAACAAGTATCAAGAGTATCAAGAACAAGAGGCGATTATGTGGGATACTTCAAGGAAAATATGTCACTTAATTAGAAGTGGCTGCACTAACAAAATGTTGTTTTCTCAGTCAAGGACATAGTCAAGACGCAGAAAATGAACAAGCCCATTCCTCACTCAAATTTTTGTTGTTTTCCTGCAGTGCAAAAGCAGTCATCACTCCACATGAATAATGCAGCAAATTCACTTTTGCCAATCGTGTAAGTGCCCCATTCAATATGGCAAAATACCTCAGTCATATGTGGTAAAGTTTTCTGCGAGGCAGTTTGGGGGGGAAGAGAAAAAGCAACAGCACCTAATAAGGGAGCTTCAGCAGCTGTATAAAGCAGCATCTCAAATGCACCAAGCTTACAGTATGTGACAGCCAGAGTTTATATGGCAAAGAGCCACACATATAAATTGATACTTTAGGTCTTTTTTAAAGTGTATTCATTACCCCTGAAGCCTGGTGTTGTTTAAAAAATACAGTATGTGCATGTGCTTATAAACATTCATATTCATTGTTGTATCATTCTTCCCTTTCACTTCATAAATAAACATATTAATCAAGATGTCATCAGGCCAGTAAATGTTACAGTATGTTAAGTTAATAATGAAGTATTGCACGACGTAGTGTTAAAAACTTTGATGTGGTCATTTGATGATTGACATTTTGGCATACAATTTAGTGTTGCATTATTTATTGACCTCCTCATTGTTATTACTGAATTCATATTCAGAGTTTTGAATTCTGCACTCTATGTACATTTGATGTGGTTCATTTACAAACCACATTTTCATTTTTATTTATTCATTCAGTGTGGTTGTTTGCAGCACTTTTCTCCGCACTTTTAATGCATCTGATGGCACGTGTATTTTCCAGAGTGATGCAGTTGGATTTTATTTATTTATTTAGTGGAATATAACAAACCACATAGTGGTTGCTGCTCATGCTGTTTCTTGGGTTCATTTCAGTTTGCCCAAAAATGCTGCCAGAGGGGGTCCAATTTGGGATGGCTAGAGCTTCAAAATCAATATTCTGTATGACCTTAAAAGCCCCAGTTTTTGTTTTCTCTCTTGCCATTTTGGATTTACAGGGACAAAAAATGCTTCTTGCATTTTAGTGATATTTAATCCAGCAAGAATATTTTTTATCCAGTGGGAAAGATTCAAACAAATCGTTTTTACAGCTTTAAGTGGATTTAGAATACGTGATCAGCTGTCAAACACAGTTGATTACGAGGCCTGTCATTCAATTTGACTGTGAATTGCTCCCATAATTAACTGTTGTCAGGATGTTAGGATCGGGTTGTAGATTAAGGAGATCTCCATTTAGGATTTTATCGAGAAAGGAAAGTAAACAAACAAAAGTCTTTTGTGATTACCATTCCCTACTTCATTAGATCAAATAGCCTAAACAAATGTGTCTTTTACTGCAAGTGTTTTAGCATGTATATCACTGTCTGCATCCTGCAGACTAGTGTCACAACATCAACTATGTCAGTCTGAGATAAACAGATTAGAAACTTGGCTGCTGTGTTTCCTTTTCTGTCTACACCAGCCAAGTTGAGTTTTGTCTCCAGCAAATTCAGTATAATCTTAACTAAAAATCACTCAATCACTCAAGTTTTTCCTCACAGTATTTCACAGCATTATATCCCAGGGTTGCCCCTGAAGCCCTGGAGCATTTAGGGTGAAGTGTCCTTATTCAAATTTTTGTCCTTGCCCTTGAGAGACTATGCATGCATGTCACTGGCAGTAACACTTCATATTTGGTAAGGCTGACAGCACAGGCTGACAGGCAGCGAGGGAGGGGGGAGTGGTCTGTTTTGAGAATTGCTCTGCAACATTTGTTTGTTGAGGGGATGATTGGATAAGGCAGGGAATCCTCTAATGGTTTAAATGTCAACTGGTCAATAAAAGCCTGGCATCCTGTCACTTCTCATTTGTACTGAGACAGAGGATCCTATTAAAAATTGAAACTAAAATTACCAACCTGACATTTCCCCATTTACTCACTGTTGTTTCTCATGTCAATTCTCCACTCTGTCCTTGAGTAATCATGAATCAGCTGCTCTCACATTTGTCTGTAAATTCTGACCTCAACAATATTATTTCCACCAGGAGCCCAGGGCGGTATTTATTTTTAAATGGTTCTACATATCAGACTGTGCATGTTTTGTATCATTTTTTATATAAGACAAGTGGGATGAAGAACAAATCCAATCAGATGAGTAGCCTACACACTTATGTTATGTCTAAATAAAAGCACAAGAACAAATTGGACCTGCAAATGTGTACACTTACTTTCTTGCTGTATCTTGAGACGGTCCTTAGTGAGGTCCCCAAAACATTCAAGTGATTAGCTTAGCATTGCTTGTCTTTTTTTTCTTACCAAATGAACAAGGTATAACTTTAATCTTAACATCTGCTTCAAGAAATACGTTTTGGCCAAGACTTCATGCTAAATATTACACTAGTTTATGCTGAGAGGCAACCTTTGTGGCTGTTAAATTAAGGTAATGAAAACTGCAGTTCCCCAAAAAGGCACTTGAGTCTGGCTGCAGCAAATAGTCGAGTTAATCACCATACACCTGCATATTGTGTACATGTTTACATTAGATTTTACTAATTAACTTGAAGAATAGGTTTACCTTGTTCATATAAGAGGTAAATAGAACAACAAATAAGATAATCCTCTGTTGACTGTAGCTTCAAATCTATTGTACAAACATGAGAGTGGTATCAATATTCAGAAATACCATATTTGAAAGGATGTTCATAAGCCTGACATGACACCATCATGGCCATGATATGATACATGTCATAGTTATGACACAGTCTTTATGAATGTTTCTGACTGTTGTCATCAAATGCCATTCCATCAGTATTGTTACTTTTAATGCAAAATTGTTTGAAATGTCTTGACATTAGCTGTCATGAGACCATTATCACTTCTTATAAAGATGTCATTAAAGGATCCAGTGTGTAGAATTTAAGAGTATTTTTCGGCAGCATTTATAAGGACTCTGTCATGTTCATGACAGGTGTCTTGTTGAGTTCATGACGGTGTCATGTCAGTCTTATGCACACTCCTTTAAATAAACTGTAAGAAGGAAGAGGGCTGCACATTTAAGAAAAAAAAAAAGAAAAAAGGTTTGCACAGCAGCACCGGCATCAGAATAAATTGTGTTTAATTTGTTTAATCTGTACACAAAATTTAAGGATGACAAGTTATGCCAAGCAAGCTGATCACCTGCTGGCTTCATACTTGACACACAGATGAGAGTGGCAGTCATCATCTCATCATCTAATTCTCAGCAAGAATATTAATAATGTTTTAATAATCTGAATGTTGTGACACGACAAAAAAGGGAAGCATTCAATATCCTATATTTCACATTCTGGTGGGCGTTCTCCTAGAGAGCTTTTATCATCAGATTATCAGATGTGTTTTATTGCAGTTTTTTTTTTTTTTTTTTTATCTGTGTGTAGTCTTTAATAACAGAACTACCTGTGGATATGCAGGGTTTTCAGGGTGAAGATGCTATTCTAAATTTGATGTGATAGTTCAGCATCAGGCTCTTCAACAAAGAAAGCATGTATGCAGAATTCATAATAGACACATCCAAGATTAAAACTGACATTCATCTGATAAGAAGAGTGAAGAGTCTTTCATTCTGCTTTTCCTCAGAAAAATTTAGATTTTTCTCTGCAGCACTGAAAATGGCAACAATGAATATGTTAGAGAGTTCAAATCAGGAAAATAATCCAGGCCACAAACATTCATGCAGGCTCTCTGCTATCTAGTCATAGGATTAAATCAGTGAATACAAGTAAACGAACAAACAAACAAACCAGAGAGCCAAAATAAAGATTTCTGCTCAGGCGAGAAATCAGCTTGTGTCTTCTGTTAATGAGCCAAACCGAGACAGGCTGCAGATACTGCTCTGCTGCCTGGTTACAGTCAACAAACCCAGTTTCATCAGGGAATTGAGAGACAATGGCTCTTTGTTGAAAAAAAAAAAAAATCCAACCCACCTCATCAAGAATGTAACAATCCTACCTGTTTATATGCAGACTGTGTTACCGTCCAACTTTATTCAGCGCTACATCGTCGTTCAGTGATTCAGTTCTATCTGCAGTGTGTACAGCGGGTACCTCCACTGAAACAGTGTTAACTTATCGTTACTATAATTTTTGAGAGATGGAGCCTGTTTTGACCTCTGTGGTCTGCTCTTTTAAAAATATCTTTATATGTGTTACTTCTCTTCTCAGATAGACAGAGAGGCTTAGAATATTAATTAAATGGCAAAGGGTACTGATGATGCTAATTGATCCTCTTCTCTGGCGAATTAATTACATTGATCCATCAGTACGTCTGAGTGACCTGTTGCCAATTTTCTCATCTGTTCAGACTAATCTGAGTTGATGTCCCTTGAGTATTAATGAAACATCTGCTCTCTTTCACTCATCTGCTCACTAAACAGAGAAGGTGCCTTCCTGCCTGTGGTGCTGCTATTATTAGTTGATAATATTAATGTTTTCCAGAGCATAAAAGCATATATCTCGGGCTGGTCGCAAAAGAGCAAGGCACAGTTCATTGCCGCTGTCATATTTATCTGTTTGGAAAATGCGTCCTTGCACATTATATGCAAGTCTTGCATATTTTTCAGCTGTTAGTGACACTATATGTAGCCAGTGCTGAAAACAGGGCATACCTGTACAAATGATATCTTGTGAGAATCTATTAAATTATTAGAATTTCTCACTTCTGTGTTTTCCAACATTCACGATCATGTTATCTTCAACTGAAAAACTCAAAACCCTCAGTTTCTAACCATGCAAACTTCCCCAATTAGCTGCTGTATCATACAGCAACAACTTGCCTGGTTGGTGGTTTGCAGGATTTGCTTCTTTGGCCATGTGTGACCTGTCAAAACAAAATGTTTTAGGGTACGCTGGGGCCGCCGTTGGAGCTTACACTACTACGTTGCACTGGTTAATGGTTTCCAGGCTGTCTGTCTCGTCTCTCCTTCATTACCATCTGAGAGGATAAGGATTAGTCTTTCTTCATGCATATTTGGTATGAAGGGGAAAAATCATGTCAAATTTAAATTGGTGTGGATGGTAGTCGTGTTTAAGGAGTAAAGGAAAATTCCCAGGTGTATTTGACATGTGGCGACCGTAGAGAGGATTTAGATTTACAAGTACATTTTCTGTAATGATCAACACGGAACTAATGTGATTTAGAAGATTTTTTTCCCTCTCACCACCCAGTTTATTGGACATATTATGATATATAACGCACAGTCTTGGCGGCTTTGTCACTTGCTTTTAAAAACATAAAAACGTGTTTGTTTCTGATGATGGCTCAACTATCCAAGGTAGATTTCTCATATTATAGGACAGTATTCCAATACAGCAAGACAGCAAGAGTCTGTAATGAATTACTAATAATGTAATCATATGATTAGTGATCTAATAATCATTATTAGCCCTCTTTAAATGAAGATCCAGGATGTGATAAGCAGCAGGTGAAAGAGTGTGGGGATCTTTTTTTGTTTCTGGTTGTGGGTTAATTAATTAGTCCAATAAATCATGATGGCTATCGCTATGCATCAGTATGTATGTGAGCCTATTCTATACATGAATAGTCCTAGCCGTTCTGGCAGTCTTTTCATCAGAGAAAGGGAGGAAGGGAAAATAAAAAGCCGGAATTCTTAATTTATCCTCATTTCAATGACATCTGGTCTTGAGGATTTTTCATCCTCCTCACAGCTTTTGGGGAGCTGCTGTAGAATTTATTTTTCTGTAAAAGAAAAATGTATTAGCAGTCTGAAAATGATGACAAGATAGACTCCCCCGCTCAAATCATCTTTAAGCGTGAAACCTGTTCACTTTCGTCAAAGACGTGTAAGAACGAGGCATTGTGATAAAGGTTTTTTTCCACAGGTACTTAAGATTTGCTTGTCTTTTGATACTTACCAGAACGGTGACAGTTTGCAGAGTCATATTTTATAATAAATGTCCTGTCATATCAAACAAACACACAACCAATGTTAAAAAAAAAAATAGATGAGTGAAAAGTAGTTTTACGCACACAGTCGTCACTCTTGCCTTTATCATCGGCGCTGTAACACTGAGGGAATGTAAAATGACAGTAAAAATTGCTGGCAATAATTCAATTGAGATGCAATCTTAACGTTCACTGCGTGGGCTAGAGTAGACATAGTTTGCCATTTAAATCCATGAAGCTGTCACTTCTGGCTCTGCACGGCGATAGACTGTTTTCTTTTTTGCCACAAAAGGCGAGTAGAGCTGAATTCCCACATCCCCTCCTTCTTTTAGCACACAACCTTGACCACAGCATGTAGGGATGAGCAATTAGAGCAGAGTCAGACATTGTGAGCTGAATGGAGTACGATCAGGAGACCTCCATTTGCAAATCAACATTATTCATCAGCAGAGAACTAGTGAATGAAGACACTCAACCACATTAAAAAGCTCCGGGAGAAAAGATTTGCCACTGTTGTACTGAGAAAGTGCAAGTATGTGTAATGAGCACCACTTTTCTTTACAAGGAAATTTCCTTGCTGCTACAGGGCTTTCTGACCTCAGAACGTTTAGTGCTTTGATTGTCAGCTATTGCAAATCTATAGAGCTGTAGCTGTCTAAAAACTTTTATATCCGTGCTACAAAGGAAACATTTGATCCGCATTTGAGATAATCAGCAAATTAAAAGTCGGTGAATTTAAACTTTAATAGACCCCCTTTTTTTGTGGCAGGCTCTGTTATGCATATCCTCTGCATGAGACTGAGTACAGTTCAAAAACAAAAATGCAGCACATTCTTAATAGGCACAAAAACACTGAGCAGTTTTTTAGGTTACACTGTGCCCTCTGTGTTTTCAGCAAACTAAAACAGGGACTTCTGAACCGTGCCATTGTGCTTTATTAACTGGAAATCCCTGCATTATGCTGTTTCATTAAAAATGTGACCGTAGAACAGAGTTGAGGATTGAAGGAATAATTAAGATTCAGGGGGGAGCATGCACTTTGTTATTTCAACAAATGTGTGCGGTGGAACTCATCAGTGAGTTGTAAAGTTCAAATCAAATGTTCTGTGCAAATTAAATTTGAATTAGAAGATAATTAATTACTCACAGAATTGAATATAAAAGTGACTTCTTATTAAAATCAACTGCTACATAATCAACATCCATATGCACTGAGACAGCACTACGTCCCATATGTCTTCATACAGTGACTGCAGGGATGTTACACAACCTTCTTGAGTATAATCCACATGGTGACTCACGTTGGCCAATTCAAAGCAAAGATGCTTCATGGCACAGCATATGCCAGGAGATTAGTATACCTGCACTTTGTATTAGGAAGCTTATGGAGCAGTCTTAGAATTAATTCCCTGCTGCAATCATCATATTAGCTTCCATATTAATCCCTGTAGGAAACACTGATTCGTGGCATATTCGGAGGCTCCCCTCAGAGGGTGTCAAGGATGGAGCGTGGACGACATGAGAAGTGACTGCTGAGGGCTGGATACATTCAGAGATTCATTTTTACACAAATCCCACATGATTCAAACATGTAGGCTTCATTTTTTTTCATATTGAGTTGCGCATTTGTAGCTTCTGTGCTGTGATGTCGAGCCTGGGAAGCAACTCTGATGTACTTTTCCGCTGACTAGATGGAAAGAGAGGTGCCTGCCTTAGGAGGATTCATTGCAATGCTGCTGAAATTAGCGTCTGCATTAATTAATTTATGCATAAAACGACCAAAGAAACCTAATACACAGCCTTAACAATAATCTTTGCGGGCACAAGAAAAAGTGGTTTGCCTCTTTATTTTGGAAAAGCTCATGAATAAAACATCGTTTTCTGGAGGGAGAAAAAAAAAAGAGGTGAAATTAAAGTTCAGTGAGTTCATTCATAAAGAGATTTGGTCACATCGGCACAGAATTTTCAGAAAATATTTCCACACGTGGAGAAGTAGGAGGATCTGCAATGTTCTAAAAATATTCTTCTCTTCTGAGAGAAAAAAACATGCCATGTATTGGTTGAATTCCTTTTTTTGGAACGGGAAACTACTTGAAGTGAATGCTGCGAATTTGCAGTGCTTTTCTGCAGTCTTCTCAAACGGCCAAGTGACATTGCTGTGGGTGTTATACACTGAATATTGAAAGAGGGAAAAGAGGGAACATTTGTATGAAACATGGCCTGTCTGTCTTAAACACTGCAGACAGTCTAATAGGATGGATGACTATGTCATGCTGGTATTAAGGTAGTCCATGTAATCTGGTATAACGCTAACACGGTTAAGCTAAGAGCCCCGGTTCTCTCCCTCTGGCTGAAGCTAAAATGCTAGAGGTGATTCCCAGCCGTTCTCCTGTGGTCAATTAGGAAAGCCATCAGGGTTTGTCTTCATCTCAGGTCCACTCAATAGTTCGTCTTACCTTGCAATTCCTGAGATAGGAATTTTATCATCCGGATGTTCTCCATATTTATAGAGCTTCTCAAATACAGATAGCTTAAAATTAATAGAGAGCACGAGCTGGAAATATGCACTGTGCTGCAAAGTTGATGACTAGGACACCTCACTCTGTCTTTTTCATGTAAATCCCTCTCTGCTCTCCAAGCCTCAGCCACCTATCTTCACCACATTCATACAAACTCTTGCACAGTGTGTCCATTTAAAAGCCCATGGAAATGTAACGAATGGAATCTGCATTGTTGACACACACCGCATGTCCCCGAGAGAGACTCGCTCTGCACCTAAACAGCACAATTCTGAAGCTCGCAGATCCAGAAAAAAAAAAACCTGCAGCGGCTCCATTTCTGTTGGCAGCACTCCAGCAGAGGAAGGTGGGAACTTCACACAGGCTAATGATACAGCCTTGGTTGAGGGCTTATCATGGGGAGTTACTCTTGACAGCCAGACTGACCCTCTCAACTAATTAAAAGTTGGGCTCAAAAGAATGTGCCTTGTTATATTTGATTTAAGCTTGATCTACAAGGAAAGAAGGAAGGAAACAATCCCTTTTGAGATTTGCTGTGTGGAAATGTGACCCACTCGGCAAGAACAAAAAGATGTTTTATGGTGCGTTTAACTGGCAACAAATCATTCTCTAAGATCACAATAAATCAGCCCATAAGAAAAATTTTCTAACCAGTCAGTAGGTAGACAATTGTGATTCAGTACTATGTGACTGTTCTTTCTAAAGACCTCCATTAGAGCTGGATGACAACATCTGACAAGAACTACAGCAATTTAACATGATCACCGGTCTGAGATACAACTAGCAATCATCAAACTGGCAATCCTGTGCACTGCTAACCTCTTTTGAATCAGCATTCATTACTTTCTTAAAAAGTTCTTTAAAAGTTCACCAGATGGAGCTAATTTGCATATAATTGGTTCTAAGCTTCCACCCTCCAGTGAGGGAGCAAGCGAGGCTGTAGAAATAGAGTATACTTATTATACTATAGTGTTATAATGGATGACTCCAGTGTGCATGATTCTTCTTGATACTCATATTTTAACATCTATCATCTTCCACATTCTGCAGATATCACGGTGTAACTGTTCATTATCTGGGTCATAAAGTCTCCTGGTGTTATTTTTGTCTGACGCTGGAAGAAGAAATTTTTTGACCGAAGCAGTTAGCAGATATTAAACACTATGCAGCACCATGTCAGCTTTGTCTGCCATGATGTTGAACTGGATTAATTGCATTATATTGAGATGTGTTTCCAATGTTTTCTCCACCATGTTCTTAAATTATTATCATTATAAATTATTATTAAATTATATATTTATACATATGTATTTACATACATAGTTCTATCTGTACATATCAGTTCGTGTTGGTAATGTTGAGCTTGTTGTCCATGTTTTTAGCCGGATTTATGTCTCTACATGTACATTGAGAGAAAAATCCAAATTCAAAAAGTCAAACCTTGTATGTGTACACGTGTCTGGCCAATAAAAAAGTGATTCTGATTCTGATGTTGTGTGGTATCGCCCCAGTCAATGTTCCACACAAGCTGAGCCAGTACTAATCTGTGGAATGAAAACACTACAAACCACTGATTTGTCAGAGGCTGCACACTGACCACAAATTGCACAAATCACTTGACCCAGATTTTTAAAAATGGAATGCAAAACTTTGTTGATGGAGTGCGGACGTTCCTCTGTTTAGATGCTGGGAAAACTCTTAAACTTGAACTGAAACTGAAAATAAAAAAATCAAACATAAAGTCTTCCTAAATATAGGATGCAGTAAATTATATAAGTGGCTAGGGAGGGCATGTTAAAGGAGGTTAGAGTTCTTGTGATATCTGTAGTGAGGCAGGAGAGAGAGGTGAGTCTGAGTAAAGACGTACAAGCTCTACTGGGTGAGCTACCAGAGCTGTTTACAATAATAGTAATAATGATGATAATAGCAATCATTTATTCATATACCACCTATTTATTGATCCAGGTGTGACCCAAAACCTGGCATCAAACTCCAAACATCAAAACTTAAATTTGCCTATTACCTAAGTTTATAACTAAATACCCACAAAATGCCGGCCTTCTGTGGAGGAGCATGTTGCCATGATAGCATTAGCATTCAACTAAGCAGTGACTATAAGTACAGCCTTAAAGAGCTGCTAGCATGGCTGTATACACTTTATTGTGTTTTGTTACTGTGAGCAATGAAACAGGGAATTTTCATTTTGCTGGATATGGTGCATCTTTAATGAACTGACTTCATTTGAATTGTCAGCTCCTGCTGTAAATTCCAGTACATGTTCTGTTTACACTGCATGAACAATAACTGCAAGGCAAATATAATTACCTCTGACTCCATTAGTGGACAATTTCAGAGACGTTTAACAGAAGTCTTGATGCATTCATATTAGTTTGTGTGTTAGTTTGAGCGTGTGTGACAAAGTGTGTGTGTTCCTCGAAATTAGGATCTCAGTGTCTTGCCCAGCACTGCTTTGCACATCCAGTAGGAAACACTTTTCTATCAGTTCAGTGATTCCTGTTGTTCTGCAGCTGAAAACAGAGAGTGTCTCACATCAAGAGCACCACTCAGAGCAATGTGTATCATCAGGAATGTCACTTTTGACCGAGCAGGCCTCTCTCTGTGGTATACAGTTACTCTTCAGGGTTACCAAAAGATGGTCCTGGCCAACTCGTAATAAAAGGCCGTAATGATCGCTGGTAATAAAAATCTGGGGGACGCAAACAATGAGCACATTTGTGCTGATGTGGTTTGTGTCCAGTTTCCAATTGCTACATTTATCTGTAATAGCCATTGAAAGGTATAGAAACACTCAGCATCTCAGTGTGTCATACTATATATTAATAGGTGATCTGAAAGAATGTGGCACAGGGGCTGTGGAAACACAATGAGAATATAAATCTGTTGCTTTTTCACTAAGAGGCACCACAATTTCGGCTAATTACACATATGCTACAATGCTGAGTGAGTAGAGAGAGAAGATTAAGAGACTATTGTCGTCATTTACATGAGAGTGTGTATGATGTAGGTGGTAAATATTAAGTAAATAAACGGCTGGCTGTGACTGAGACTGAGACAAACCTGCTACCACAGGCACTCTTGAGTTAAATGGAGCAAACAACAGAGGGATACATCATAGCCAGCATCACTTCCTATCCTTCATCCTCCGACTCGGGGTGCAGGAGGTCGATTCACGCGTGGGAAATCTACAGTGAATCTTAAATAGTTATTGACAGCCCTCCAGTTGGTAAACCTCTATCACAGCACAGAATTGATTGTAGGTCTTGTGCTGATGCAAATAGCCGTGCAGCTATGAATGTTTGATAAATGTTGGGTCAGTGCTGAATGTCGGGTGAAGAGTTCAGAGGTTTAATTTGCAGCGAGACTCTGCGGGCTCCTGTTGATTCGGCAGCGTGGCCAAAAGGTTTGTCTGTCTGCGCTCATCGATTGGCAACAACATACTAATGTGTTTATTGATGTGCCAAAGCAGGTATAAAGATTAGATATAACCAGATGATAAAATAGCTGTCAGTGATTATTCCTGGCTTCCTTTTGATTACAAAGACGAAGGTGCCACTCCTTTTCCTGCTCCTACAAAGCTGAAATGTTACAAGCTTATAGAGTACATACCCATATATTTATATTTGTAAAACATCCGCCCATTTCTGTCAACTCAATATATGATGTATATCACAATGTTCATCCTGTGCTTCCATATTGGCAAGGCTTCAAAGCCAAAGCTATTTGATCAAGGAGATAGGCTTTTTAATATTCAAAAAGAGCTTCTGGCACTATGACGGATTGAGAGTAGCCCTCCTAAATCCTTTACTGTCCAGTTCACTACATGAAGATAAATGCTGTATGCATGACACTGTTGAGAGTTAAAGGGGAAAAGACAACTCGGATCCACCCAGGGGTTTGCATTTTAGTCCCCTGGCTGGAGAAAAGAGTTGTGTGGTTAAGTGGCCTGTCAAATAAGGCTGAAAAATGCTACACACTTTAATAGAGGAAGACTCTAATACAGGAAGCATCTTTAAACCTGTCGTTAAACAAACTTTCCTATTAATCAGGTATGACTTGCTTTATCTCATCTGCTATTGGTGAAGATGATAGTGGGATGATTCAGCTGCTAAGTGCAATCAGTCAGCCTCAACGTGTTTTAAAATCTGAAGACATGCAAATTACAAGGTTATATTCTCTCTCATTATTCAGTTGAGAATCCATTGGAGCTCAATTTTCACACTCTTGTACCAAAGCTGATATGAAGAACGATTTTTTTATACGGTTTTATATATGCTAACATTTCTATGGAGTTTTACTTTACGTCTAGTATGATTGATTTGACGTGAGGAGGAATAGAAGACGACTTAAGTGCAGACCCTAATCATTGTACCTATTATTGGTGGGAAGCCGCAAATGTGCAACACCCAGCGTACTTTTTCCTGCTCTTCTCTCGCAGCTCATCTGTGGATGCCATGGAAATCAATTAGAGACACATCAGCGCTGTCTGAGCCACCGGAGGGAGCCAGTCAGAGCAAATTAGAACGCTATCCCTTCTGTTTCACACTTTCTTTCTCATGCAAAGAAGGGAAATTAGGAGCCAATCTATCAATTGATCAATGGCTGAAATGTGCTGATTACACCAAGACAGATCATCATTATCTCTTTATCTACTTTTGGCAAATTCAGTGAGGTAGGAGTGCCATATTGAAGATAGAGAATGAAACACTGAGCTACATTTTACCTACTCGTGCAGCTGCGGCCCACCCGAGAGAAAGCAATTCTGGACGTCTCGTGGCGCTATGGAGAGAGTCATGTTTACTGTGGGATGAAACCCCTGAAGAGATTAGTGGCAGATGAGAAAATTTAGAAAGAAGTGATTGATGTGGACACAAGAAGTCATAAAACAGGATTACCTGTAATAACCAGTGGGATAAAATAAGTTTCTCTTCTCTTCTCTTCTCTTCTCTTTTAATTCCACGGCTTGTAGCTGTAAAATATTCTTTGGAGGAAATGTTCTTTGTTGTCCTTACCTCGTTCTTACCCCAAACCTTAACCCTATCCCTGGAGATGCTTATGCTCAAGCTTATTTACTGTATAACTACACACCCAGATTCTGCCTCCATTTTCCTCCATCCCAGCATGTTTAAAAGATGTAGCAGAGGACTGCACAGGACAACCTCTGTAGGGGACATGGCTATGTATGTTACACTGCCCAGAGCGACTGTCAGCGTGACTGACTGTGCAGCACAGTTTAGCAGGAACACCGCACAGAGCTGGTAGTCAGAGTTAACCTGTCAGTAGCGATACAACAAAATTTGGTTTCAATTTGAAAACAAGTAATACCAGGGCCAGGATCAATGATATCGATACTGATATTGATACTTTTTGTTGTTATGTACTATCATGTAAGCAAGCAAAATATATAGGTATGTTCATTATGTGAATGATCACTGTGCGCTTGCACACAACAGCAACAGAGATGAAAATATTGCAGCACTGAAAAGAATGTTCATGTTCCCATCTTTCTGGTATCAATCCCACTGATGGTAGTTATCGATATTCAAAACAAGACTTTGTATTGGTACGTGGACACTTTGTGGATAGATATACCCACCCTTAGCTGTCAGGCTCTCAGTGTCCAGACTGGAAAAACAGAGAATCCATTGGAGCTTTGACAGTCACTAGAGTCACAATTCACGGTCCTTTGTAAAAGTTTCTGTGTGGTGCCTGTATTGTGCTGAGGAAGGCTGTCTAGCATGTCTTTATCTGTGGGGGAGTGTTAGTACGTAGCCACAGACCTGTTGATTGTCACAGGATCATCATCAAGAGAGAGAATCCAGTTTGAAGTTTCTACAGCTGTCAAAACCAAAAGTCTAAATCATTGCACCAAAACAGAAAAAATATGAAGTAGAGGGTTTGCAACAAAAAAAAAAGTCTCAATTACTATATATTTGAAAATAAGACTCCCACTCAAGGGCATGGGCTCTTCTTCTTTATATAAATGTGATGATGTAAATTAGTCACAAACACTTAGCTCAATGTCAAAATTGGCTTTGAGGTTTAAAGGATGGATTTTCAACCCAGGAAGTTCTGATTTTTCTAAACTTAGTAAGAAATGTCAACATTAACACCAGCACTGATGCGTTTCAGTATGTGCAATACTTTTTAAAAGGGGCAAACGCTGCATGTCTGAGCACATTAAACCCATATTATGAATCAAAACTATTTACTTGAATTCATCTTTATTTGCAAAAAAGTTTGTTTTTCCAAATTAGTTTTGAAGAAAACATCCTGCCTGTATTATGATCAGCGCCAACATTTCTTTGGGGAAGAACATTCTGTGTTTTCGTGCCACGAGGAAGGCGCTGGGAGGTTTTGTGGGGTGGTGGTTGATGTACAAAGTGAGCATATGCTTTAGTTGTGCTGGAAGAGTGGATAATATTGGAATAAGACTAAGCGTTGACAGCCATGCTAGAGGCTGTTGAGAATATTATTAGTTTTGGAGGTGAAATTGAAATTTTGGCCTGATGATGGTGCTAGATGAAAAGTCAGAGGATCAAAGTTATTATAATTCATCCTTAGGGGGATGTGAATGTCTGTACAATTTTGTGTAAATATGGTACTCCATTCAATAGTTACTGAGATATTTCAGTCTGGGCCAAAGTGATGGACTGACAAACAGGCCAATATTGTCATCCATACACTGTTAACTGTGGCCCAAAACAATCTATAATCTCCTCCCTGCTCTCGCGTAACTGAGGCCACGAACGCTGGTCATGTGATGACACCTGAGTGCGTTCCATTTGCTAAATGAAGGCCATGTGATATAGTCAAAACCTCTGAAAACTGTCAAGTAAGTGGACTGAATGAAGTTTCAGTCACTGTGTTGCAGAAGTTCTATTGCAGACCTACAGTTTCTGAAGGTATCACATAATTTTAGGCTGAAACACAGAAAAATAATAAACCAAGACTCATGGATTTTTCCATTTGATATTTTAGGTAAAATGCTGTTTTTTTCTAGTTTTTTTCTAGTTTAGTTTCTAGTCTAATAATAGTATAAAAGTCTACTATATAACATAGTACCACATGTACAAAGCATACAGCATATGTGATATTAGAAAAATGCTTTCCATAACTTGGCTCAAGAGATCAGACAGTGTGTCCTAGCATGCCTCTGAAGTGATGACCAGTTTGAATGGGTCTCATTTATGCCCGTAAATCATGAAAGAAACAGTCCAAATGGGAACAACAAAGACAAAAGGGTGAAAAAAAACGTGCATACATAAAGGTGATGTATTATGAATGTAGTTTTCATAGGTTTTAAAGCGTTGTGTTTGAACATGCTGCTTGTTGTTTAAAAGGTCACTGATTCTAATGACATTTCTGAGAGGTTTTGTAATGGAGCCAACTGATGCATGGCGAGCGCTCCACCACACACTGCAAAAACACGGCCACACGCAGTGTGGAACATGCCTGCTAATTGATGCTAGGCCTCTTTCCATCTGTAGGGGATGTCTGTGTGTCTGTGTGTGTGTGTGTGTGTTTGTTCTGCACCTCGCTCTCTTCTTTGTTCTTGTCTCACACCTCATTTCCCAAACATTTGATGCAGAATGTAAAAGAAACACTTATTGACACATCATCAGGTCTGAACAATGTGTTTTACTCCAGTTAATTACTGACATTGCTTTCCTCTGCTGTGCAGCCAAATTTGGTGAGATTGCAGTATAGCAGCTTTAATTGCTTAATTGATTTAGTTTAGAGTCATGGATCTTCTGATCGCTTTCAATATAACAAGGTCATAGTTTTTAGTGTACTGTAATCCAGCGCTGGCACATTTGTGGTCAGAACAAGTTTTATTTGCACACATGCTGTTCACATAAACACATTCCATTTTGTCATAGACACCAGACATGTAGCAGATAGCAAGCCTGACTTAATACACGTCATCCTTTGAGTTTCTTTCAGGAGAATTCATCCATACAGTACGCATCTATCAATCATATGCTCATGGCTATAAATGCTAATGTCAGTATGCTAACATGCCCACAGTGACAATGCTAACATGCTGATGCTAACGAGGTATAATGCTCACCATCTTAGACTGTCAGCATGCTATTTATCAAAGTGCAGCTCAGGCCGATGGAAATGTTTTGAAGGTCATAAATGTTACATAAATGCCATGACTTAAATTACAATCTTTCAGCTAGCATTAACATTAACATAAAGTAATCACATGAAAATCACAAAAGAAAAAAGGGAGCTTGAAGTGGCTAATCCTTATCAAACAATGTCCAGCTAACCAGCTGAGGTTAGGTGGGGGGTGGCACATTATGGGAGCCTGGCTCATCAGAATAATAATATAATTTAAAAAGTGTAAATATGATGTCATTTATTAAGCAATAAACTCTGGCTGACTTTTCATTAAAAGGAGATTAAATGTAATCCACGTACAAACATTCATTCGTTCATTTGAGGAGTTGTGTCACATATCGCACAATCCAAATGAAATTGAAACAATTTTAACTCCCCTTTACATTGAATAAAACATGTCTTTTCTTTTCTTTTCATATTACTTTCTTCTTTCATATTAAATTACTTCATAAATCAAAATACCATAATCAATCATCAGATTTTCTTAAACTCAAAAACTCAATGTGGCTCCAACAGAGCTTATAAAGTATAAGATCTATTTCTGCTCTGCTCTGTATTGTAGCATGTAGGAAAATAAATATGGTGTAATTTTTGTTTATTTTTGTATAAAATATTTCCCATGAGGATATTCACAAATAGGCCTTCTAATAGTTGCAATCTTTTTGTGCAGAGGAAAGTGATTTATGCGCCTGAAGCTACATGTTTTTACAGTTACGAAATCATCCCAACCAAATCAATAAAGACATGAATAAAGATGACTCGACCCTGATGAGCCAGCACTGATCATTAAATGGCCATTCTCATCAAGAGAACGTCACGTTACAGCTACACTTGGGAATCCCCATGTGGTTTTCCAATAAATAACAATTCTTTATGACCCGTGGCATTCAATTTTCATGACTAGACACTTAAAGAAAACTCCGGATGGACTTTTGACATGTACGTGTTAGACCAGCACTTAAGGACTCAAAGGCTGTTTCACCCCGTGCATGAATGAACAAATCATTATTATCCCATGAGCGGCTGAGCGGTGCTCTCATTGTCACCTAACTGCTCTCTCACCTCGTTTGCATTCCAAGAGCAGGATTTTCCTATTAGGGGAAGTTAATAACTTGCTAATACTCTGAAATTTCAACCTCAGCGAAAAGGCGCTCGGCACTTTAAGCGCACCCTCAACATGCATTGAATAAAGCCAAAAGGCAGTTGGAGTGCACTCGTCCAATGTCTGACCCTTTCCACATTCCTCTATAATCTGCAAAGTTTGATTAACTGTAATTAATACTTGATTCTTGCTGCCAAGTGAAGGGGATAGAGTAATTTCATCAACTTTAGCACAGGGCAGGGATAAAATGAACTCTGTATTTCCTTCTTCAATAGAGCCATTCACATTTAATAAGTTACTGTTGGTGGGGCTATGTGAGGCAATTCAACGTCCTTCTACTCAGTAAGGTGGCCTATAAAGTCCTGTAGTTGAACATCCAGAGCATCACACGTCTCCCCACAGGCTTTTATGTATGTAAGCAGCTACTGGTGTCCTTCCATGGTGTCACTGGAGACATAAAAAGAGCCTGTGACCTTTCATATGGACAGACACGGTCTAACTGCCTCTGATCAATAGTAGAGGAAAAGGCTCAGACTGGACTGCTGCACTTCTAGCTCAGGGGAACACACACATCTTTACCACCCACTAAAGCTGTCACTCACAGCCTGCTCTCCTCCTGTAATGGCACTGTGACTGAAAGGCCACACACCACAGGAGAGCAGAGCCCAGTTTAGATACAGTATGTGATGTCTAAATTAGGATCCCAGTCCACCTAAAATGACATGTTCAGCACAGAGGACTGCAAACATAAAATGTTGCAATGACCTTGCTAAACATACAAACAACAATGCTGCTTTTGATTTAACACGGAGGCCTTGAGGAAGCTTATTTAATACTTCTAAACACTTTGTGATTCATTACTTTATTAACCAAAATATATCATTTGGTACAGTGGAGGTGTAACTTCCACAGAAAAGTTTCAAACAAGTTCTTGCCCTTGGTGTTCATTGCTCAAAGAGAAACACACAGAACAATTATTTCCCCTATGAAGGATGACTAAAGAGCGTATGAGAAGGAAATTATTCAAATGACGCCGTGCATTGTTATTAGACTCGTAAATTTCAATTTACACACTCATTTTGACTTCACAAAGGTTTTTTCATAGGGGAGCGGATTCAGAGCGGGATTTATTAGGTAGAAGCGAAGGGAGAAAAGGTCCACAGCAGAGGTCTGAATGATTAAACCTCAAGCTGCTCTCTCTAGCTCTGTCTGTTGACACGTGTGTATCAAGATACACAACTAAAAGTAAAGGGTTTTTGATTAAAATATGATCGCATTAGAGTCATAGAATGGCCTTTTATAGACAGACAGTACGCATTTATATGTCTTTATTTTGCTGTATTTTGTTACATCATTGCAGCAATAGTTTGCATGACTTTATACTGAAGTAAGTAGCTTAAAAGCATAATGATAAAGTTGGTGCATCAGTAATATATGTCTTATTGTTATGTGTATGAAATGCCGACAGTAAAGCTACTGTATTATTCTTTTTAAAGAAAAACCTACAGGCTTCTTTTACTGCAAAAACAGTTGAAAGAAAGTTGCCACCATAGAGATTTCTCCACCGTTAGTGTGGGAACAAATATTGCATTTCATGTCTTTATCTCTCAGTCTGTCATGTCCACAGCCCGCTGACTCCACTGAATTTACCTCAGACAGAACCGTGTTTTGATTTTCTACTGCATGTATCAAATAAACTACTTTCCCACAGTAAAACAACCACGTCTAACTGAACCAAATGCTTGACTGCACAGCACATAAGCATAACATACTTTTATGGACCGGAGAACATTCAAAAAAATCTCCAAATTCTACTCAAAAATGCAAACAAATCCATTCGTGTCAGGAGGCTGCAGCATGCGGACTTGACAACTTGAAAATAAATGCAAAAGAAAAAACATGTTCACACTCAGAATAAACGTTTTCTGATGTAACACAATGGAAACTTTATCTCTACAGAACTCCAAATCCTTGGGAGGCAGAAATCATAGTAGTCATAGTAAAATTGCGTGTGCTTTGCGCATTTATTGCTCAATCTACACATTAAACATCGTGTGCACAAAGCTTTGAACAAAAATGTTTGTTAAATCAATAAATGTAATGTAAATATTCACGTGCAGCAGTTTTCTGTTGGGAATTTTGAAGGTTTCATTCAAATATAATACATTTAACTAACTATTACACCTTTTACAGTTACCAGGAGTCTAAACTTAAGATAGCAAAATGTATTGTGAATACTAAAAGGTGGCAAGGTCAAATTTAAACACATTTATGCATGTGTAGGGCTGTGTCATGTCATATAAAAGTCAAGTCACAGTCAGAGAGTACCTGAAATGAGTCAAACCATCATGGGGTGTTTTGACCTGTGACATGACCCACATGACAACAAACATGCATTATAACTATTATGTACCTTGACAGATCAAACACAGCTTCCATTCGTGTGTAGGCTGCGGTGAGGAGCTGCGCACACGCTTGCAGAGAATGATAAAACAGCGGTGTAACCGTGAGCTGAACACTCTCCTGTCCTGTGGGTGCCTCATTAGTGGTGTGAGTCATCGTCGGCACAGAAATCGAGTGAATGCAAATGAGACGTGATGGAAGGCATCTCCCCGGGTGGCACAGCCCGTACGCACCTCCAGTGACTACTGTACTATAAATCATCCCAGTGTCAATGCCTCAGCGTTCATCATCAGAAGTCCCATTAGACACCCGAACCTGTGCAGCCCGAGTCATAAACTTCAGATTAGAAAAAGAACACAGGAGAGCGTCATGCGGCAACAATACACAGTGACTCACAGAGAAGTAAAGAGGTGAGAGTAGTAGAAAGAAAATGTTTTGTAGGCTGTGTTTTTCTGGCTCTGGCTCTATGAGTATTTTAGGGTACCCTTGAGGAGCACAGATCTATTCAATAAAACTAGGCTTGCTGAGAGGGCAAAGTGACTGCTTTAACGCTGAATAGGGTATATTCAATTTGAATCAACTGCTTTCCTGTCCAAAATCCAAAGAGATCATGTTTGATTAGCTGTGTGAAATCATTATTGATTTTTGTTTGTTGGAGCACAAAGCCATTTCTGTTTGTTTGTTTGTTTGTTTGTGTGTGTGAGCAGTGCATGTGTGGCTGCGTGTGCTCTGGGTAATGCGCAATAAAATATGGGTACAGTAACAAATCTGTGTTCATTTTACTTTCTAATTACATCTTTCTTCTCCATTTGGCAGTCGGCCTGAGCTCCATTATCAGTCATTATATTTTTTTTCCCACATAGCCTAGATTCTTGTACACTTGTTCCAGCAATACAGTCTCTGTAGGAAAAGGTGTGCATGACCTGAGCACGTGACGGAGGTCCCTGCAGACTAGAGGTCACCAGGATCACCGTCAGCACATTAATCTGAGTGTAAGATGAATAAATTAATGACTGGGTAATGCCAAATTGTCACCCAGGCGGCATTGTCTTCAATTATCATCATTAGTGGGTGCTGGTATGAGCTAAATAGTGATCAGTAACATGGATAGATCTTGTCTCCTCTTGTCTTGTAAATGGGTTCTGCGTGTAACATGATTGGGTTGCGGTCTAAAATAGAAGATGAATGAAAGTTGTCAATAAAAGCAAAGCAATACAGATTTCACAAATCTCAGTAAATATATTTTCTTGGCAGAAACCTCTCAGCACTGAGCATTTTATTAAGATTGCTCCCTATAATTCATACCAATACTATGATAATGAAAAGTCAAGAGATGACCTTGATTCTGCTGAAGCAAGAACAAGAGGGGAGGTTTCTTTCTTTCTTTTTATTCTTGGCAAGGTAGTCTGTTTCTGTATTGTATTTTGTGGAGTATAATGAGCACGCCTATATGCACATTTCTACTTAAGTATATGACGTATTAGGTAGTCTGCCTAATAAAAACATATTCTGTTTAGAACGGCACAAATAATCTGACAATGTGTAATGTAACAATATTATCCAAGATGCTGAGATTCAGGCTATTTACCATTACCTATATTGGTCTGTGCACTGTACCGTTTCCATGGTAATGTTCTTTGTGCTTGAAAGCAGGACCACTTGTGACTGCAATATGAAGATGAAATACCTCATCATGAATAAATCTTGCTGTACATCTATCTATCTTTTTATCTGGAACATTTTGTACATTTACAAGCGCACTTGAAAGTCTGTCGTCCACCACTAAGCATGCATTTACTGAACAAACAAATAAAGTTAAAATCCCTCAAGATAACAAATCAATGCATGAAGTGCATTGATTTAGTGGTGGTGGGGAGTAGTTTTACCTGATCCTCTGTTGTTTATAGTTGCTTTCATGCAAAGGTCGAGTTATAGAAAATGAAAGCGTTTCACTGAGGTGTGCAGGGATGCTCGCTCTCTCTTATCTTCTCCAAGTCTTTCCTTTTATTTCTTCATCCTTCAAACAGCGTCACAGACCACCCACACGCTGACCCCCGCTAGGCTGAAGATATTTCTTTGTGGAGGTGTGAAACCACAAGAGTTTCGTCTTGTCCCCAGCATTACCCAAAGTTCTCGGTGGTTGGTTTGATGTACCGTAAAGGGAGAAGTTTCCTCTGTAGTGTAAAGGCTTCTTCTCCTGCTGTGTTAACTGTCATTCCAATCCGTCAGCACAGTATGACAGTACTCAGAAATATTAATATCTATATGACACATGTTAATTCCAAGAACCTCCATGTGTCTTACAGAGAATGTGCCATATCCAGAAATTCAGAAATGCAGCTGAAGTCTTCTTAACTTGGCCGTAACTTCATCAAAACTCTGCTTTGGATGGACATCAAAGACAAAGAGTTGCAAATACAGCAATGTGGAAAATCTAATTATATGTAGATCAAATGTTTGCCTGTGAGTCAAGAGAAAAGATTGAGTCTTGAACAATAGGGCTTAGAATAAAATAAAATTCCTTTTAAAATAAGAATGGAGTGAAACCATTTGACTTGAATAGTGTCTATGTTATGCATGAGCTGAGGCCGTGTGCCCTTTGAATGAGTTGCACCGTCAGAATTATCAATGAGGGCTAAACCCAAGCTAACTGAGCACTGAAAGGGTCTGATGAATTTTAAAGAACCAAGCGCTCGCCCACACATAATCACACAGAAGAAGTCGAAAAGGCAATATCATTTTACTCTTCTCTCAATCAAGTCAGATGAAAGTGCCATTGTGTAACTTTTTTCACCAAACAGGTTTCTTTGGAACTAAATAATAGTCTATTTTTCCATTTTTCATGTCCATGTTTGAAGGACCTGTAATACGACAGGTCCTTCAAACACAGCTGTTTCCTTATTCATGTCTTCAAGTGGTGATGCTACCTTTTTTGCCTGGGACAGGATTCATGTTTCAATAAATCATCTGGAAACATCAGAGTCAACCAGAGACAGTGTTCTCAATCAGGAAGTAATGAGGGCTTAGCCAGCTAGTTGCAACTAATAAAATCTGTTAGTATCAGTCGACATTTCAGCCATCAAAAATTGATGAAGAGGAGCTGCTTTTCTCTACATTCGCCTGAATTCAAGAATCCATTTTTCAAAAATGTCTGTCTCGAGTGGTAAACCTGCCCATTACTATTGTAAACTGCATATGGGTGAGAAATCAAGATATAGTGACTGGTTGAGGGAATGAATCTGAGTGATCTGACAATTTGAAAAAATTATTAATTTTCCTGTTTTGTAAAAAGCACATGTAAATTTATGCTTATTTCCCCCATTGGAAATTGGGTCATCAAATTGAATTACACATGCCAACATTTAATGAGGTCTTAACGCTAATTTATGATTTAGCAATGCATCAATTATTTTGGCATTTATAAAAAAAAATGTTTTATTTGATTCCATTTGATTCATTTTTACTTCTTGTGAAATCCTAATTTCATTTCACTTAATTAATTACTTTCTAATCATCTCTGCCCTCGATAAGTCCTTCACGTACAGCAGTTCATGTTCGTGTTATGCCCCCTGGGGTTCTGCAGAAGTGCAAAGATAAACATGTTTATGACGTTAGTCCTTGTATGTAGAGTACACGTGATGTGCTTATGGATGGAAATCCACACGCTGGTTATTACTAGCAATGACTTTAAGCATCCACATTACTATACAAACAACATCAGTGCTTGAAAAATCAAACTATATCTCACGGAAATCCACATATGTGCTGCTTTGTATTGGAATTACAGCACAGAGCATTGATTATCTGAATGCTGGGGATTGAGTGTATGGAGGGTAAATACACAACATATTGAGTGGCTTTAACTCCCTAAAACTAGTGGTATGCGTCTGCAGAAAAAAAGGGCTTCATGTAAACCCGTGAAAATCTGTTTGGGATTGCTGTAAAGCACAATCCTACATCCAGGCACATATTCTCAAGTCCCTAATGGAAACTCTTATCTGTGAAAATGCTTTTCTCAATACACAATGGCTAACATGTAAATCAAATCTTGCCACAATTGGGTGCTTATGTCTCTTCTGTGGGCAGGTGCTTTGCTTAACTCCTCCCTGAGAGAGAACTGAAGAAAATAAATCAAATGCTCATACGCAAGTAGGCTCTGCTGTTAGGCTGCCGTTTGCATTCTTCTCCCTGGTTGGCTGGCCTTTCTCTTGTGAATATGAACAGGATGTGTTGACTCTGCATGACTGGAATCCAGCGTTGAAACAGATCTGTGGTTTCAGGCATGGCAACGGGAGTAACACGAGGGTTCCTGAAGGGAACAGGCTGCAGTCTATTTTGGGTCTTTTTGTTTAACCCAATTACAGTGTCAGCGTGTGCTGACTGAACCAGAACCAGTCAGGTGATGTGCCTCCTTTGAAAAGTGGGACAGCAGCCTTATAGACATGGAAATGTGATGCAGCCAAAACAATGGCGGGCTGTTTTATACGTTGAGACAAGGAGAAAATGAATCACACAGTGAGCAGGGTCTCCTTGTGGAGTGTGGAGAATGAAAAGGCAGGTTCAGGTTAACGTGCAATAACAGCTCAGGCCTCCCTCATGACAGTGTGTACCACCTTTATGTGACCTTGCCGGCTATCTTCTATGTCACTGCTTCTATCTGCCAAACAATCCTGGAGCAAAATAGACAAATCACATTCTTAGCTGGATGGCTTTCCACGTCTTCATCTATTTCAAATGTAGACCACAAGATAAGATTTCAGTGGAGCCCTCAAGCCTGGTTGCAGTGACAATAAAAGCATAAAGCCGGTAAATAAACGAAGACACGGCATCGCCACCTGAGGCCCTGTTGTCTGAAATCAGTGAGAGTTTCAATTTGGAGAGTTTTTCTTTGCAAGTTAATGAGGTAATCATTTGTGAGAAGCCACCGGAGAGGCAGGATATGAAAACCTGGCTGCTTGTGGGAGGCACAACTCTGAAAAGAATTCCATCCATGAGCTGCTCTGTTTAACTGCACTGCTGCGCTTTTCCCTCAGCATCAGCCCTCCAGTCATCCACCTGAGAAAGCGATTTAGAAGCTACTGAAGTGGGTCAGATGACAGTTTCGCCTATGTTTCCCTTTTGTCACTTCTCCTGTACAGTATCATCTTCAGCCCCAATGCCGCTGTCAGATCTCAGATATGAATCACAAAATCAGCCGACTGCATTTCATCATTCACTTTCACTGGCACACTCCTCCAGTACTTCACCACCCATGTGAGGCGTACATTTAGTTAATTTAATCTTATATCATCTTAATTTAATATCAGAGAGACAAGGGTGACGCCTGTGTAATTAAATGATACATTAACGCACTTTACAGGGATAAATTGAGTGTGCTTGCATTCCTGCTTTTACATATATATATATTTATGTTTGTTGTTGACTTAAAGGTACAGCATATGCTCTGTTTTCAGCATTTAACACCACTGTCACACACAAACAGCCACTGATCTACCACTATTGCTCCAGCTACCACTTCTCATGACAATGTCATGATGTTTGCATCGATTTTTAAGTGAAAAATTATGAAAACTCATACCTGATCTAATAAATCATGTGTGAAAAGTGCCAAACTCTCCTTACTGCTGTGTTATATAATCTGTAGACATGGCATTGTTTGGAGCATACACTGTGTGTGTCTGTGAAGCGAAAAGGCAAATTCTTTCTGTCTCCTTGGTGCGGACAAACTCGTCGATACCACGGACCTGGTGTCAACGGACCCCTGGGAAATCATTATTGTTCCAGGTAACGCTGAGTGATGCAGGAAGACTGGAGCGCAGCAGATGTGGGGACTTGTTAGGAACTTTATTTGCCACTGTACCCTCCAACAGACATCACTCTTAATTAGGTCTCCATGGATAAGACTAGGCATCTGGGCTGTTTGCTCATGAACGGACTGAACGGTGTCCTTTTGTGCTCCCATCGCCACACGAATACACATGCACACACTCCTTCACTTTATTTCAAGCTTGTTTGAGTTACATTACACCGATGGCATGCAGATATCTGTGTTACGGGGAGGCTGTTGGAGCTATCACTCCATCTAGTGGCTGTTTTGACTCACATGAGGAAAACACAGGGGCTCTGCAATGCTCGCACTGCACCAGCAGCATTACCGTAGTGCCCCCTGTGAGCTTTTTGTTCCACAGTCATGCACAAGGGCCGAGTGCTTCTCTAGAGCCGCGTCTCTGTTTAACCAGGGTGATCCATCAGTCTCCTCAGTGCCCAGTCAATTCACTTCTTTGTCTAACTAGAGTCATTGACTTTGTGCATCTGTCCAAACATGTCATTGATTCCTCTGCATACAGTTTATATGCTCTCACTGGTCTGACCAGCCACAATATGTAAAAATCAATGGAGCACTCAAAAGCTCAGTAGACGTTGTGCCGGGGCGCAATCTCATCAGATACAGAGAAAGTGCACATAAAAAAGACATTAAAAAATACACAGCAGACCCATTTGTTATAAATAACTGCTCCTACAAAAAAGTGTATTTTAAAGCTGCACAAATCAATATAGTTAGATTAAAAATGTCTCAAGTTATTAAATGTTATGTGAAAGGTGTCTGTCCTAGTGACACACCCAAAGAGAATTATCGCCCAGCTGCGTGGTTCTCCTCAGCTCTGTGCGGGCACCTTTCAGCTCAGCATTGTGGCTTTACAGCCCACAGTTAAAGCTGCCTTGATTCACTATCACAACTCTCATTAGCCATGTTTCCAGACAGAACAGCACCGAGCCGCCAACATACAGCGCAAGTTATCAACTAGCTAGTGGAGCATTCAGCTGCTAAAGAAACAGAAATATGACTGAGAATGAATGTTAATGTTGCTCTACTGTATATCTGCTGAATGTGTAACGAGGAAACTGTTTGCTAACATGTTTGTCATTAAGATAACTATATTAATAATACTACCTGTTAGTGATGTGTTATAACTTGTTGCACCAATGGTGGAACAAATTAGATGAGGTACTGACCATGTTTAAATGTATTATGAGTCTAACATAGCATCATTGTATCACTGCATTTACTGTAAAAGTAAATGTTATACATCTGTAATGAGTTTTAAGATCCATACTTTGAACACTTCATCATCATGTCAATAAAATACAATTCATTTTTCGCTAGTTTTATTTACATTTCAAACATTTGAATCAAATTGGAATAACACTGAGCATTCAGATACATACAGTACCAGTACCAACAAAAAACATTTTGAACACTATTAAGTGTGAGTAAGAAGTGAGTACATTCAAAATAAATATAATTACTTAATAGGATTAGGACTTGGAATGTATTTAGATGTACCATTGAGGTAGGTGTTGTAAGTAACAATCATAATTTTCTCACTGACGCAATTTCTCAGCTTTGCGTCTTTATTCATAACAGCATGAAAGCAATAATGGCACACTGGGAAAAAATAAACACTAAAAACAAATAAGGAATGGAAATACAATTTTTTCTGATCTTTCAGTCTTCATTCCAGTTTTTCAAGGCACCTAAAACCAAATGTTTACAAATGGCTCTTTGTTATAAGGAATGATTTTTGTATTAAAGCTCGCCCAGGTATCTCTGAAATCGAATATTCCTTTGAATCAGCACGCCTTGTTTATAAAATTCTTGTGGCAATGACATTGATAAAGTGCTCAATAGTAAACTGTGGTCACTCAGCGTTAGAAGAAAAATATACCTCCAATGGCACTCTGACACATTTTTTAAAAAAGTACCTTTTCATAAAATATAAGACATCAGCAAAACATAGTTGACAGCAGTGTTGGGGAATGAAGACAGAGCTGTAGTCTTAATCTACTTTAGATTATTTTCTACATTCAGCAATAAGTCATCTGGGGAAACAACGTCTTAGCAAAGACGTCCTTTAAATGTCTTTGCTCACACTCTTCTTTGAATCCAGCGAAGGAAGATTGTCCTGACAATATGTCATACAAGTGGTAGTACAGTAAGTCACAGACTTATTTCAGTACAGGTTTTCTTCAGCAAGTCCATCTGAAAAGAGCCAGAAAATAAAATGAATGATATTATAACTTCAGTCTCTGCTACCTACAGTGATTTTATCAATGGATTAGATAGATTAGTGGCTGTGTTGTTTCAGTAGAAATTACCTTGCTGAAGGCCACTCTGCATGTAGTGGTTGAGTTGATGCAACCCAGTGTTTTGGTCATGGCGTTCCAACTGCAAATTGAAAGCATCCATGACAGTGAACTGCTCCGCAGGCAGCGGCCCCTCTGGGATGCTTGGGGTGAGACCAAGAGCATCCTGGTCTAACTGGTGGGACCCATTCCTGCTGCGCAACAAGCCCTGCTGGTAGCTGTATGGTACAACACCGGGGCCGGACAAGTTTCTTTTCCATGTGACCATGTCCAAGTCTTTCAGGATGCTGTCGAACATGTTGTCGTCAAGGGCCAGTTCACGCTTCGGAGGAAGGACTGAGGAAAGAGGAGGGTGATGGGGCCAGTCACAGGCTGTGGGCAGGGTGTTAATTGTTGCAGGTTGGATTGCATTTTGAAGTGGGTTCAGGGTGTGATACATGGCGAAGCTGCTGGCCAAGGAGGAGATCTGCTGAGCCAGAATACTGATCTCAGCCTGTTCCGTCTCACTGTAAGTGTTTGAGTCTGTGGGTGTGGGAGATTGATTGGGGGTAAGAAGATTGGAGTGTGGGGACAACATATGGTGGGGAACATGTTGCGCTTGGACAAGGCTGCCCTCTTGTGGCTGCTCAAGAAGGCTGAAGTCGTCTTGATGCAGAGCACAGTCCACTGGGCTCTCACACATGTTGGACACAGACAGGCAGTCTGGAACTAATCGAGCATCGGATGTACAAGCTTGGAAATCATAGGTCGGAGATGAGGAGGAGAGTGGAGAGTGAGCACTGAGCGCGCCGAAGGCTGCCTGGTCAAAGGTTTGTTCGGTGGCCACAGGGAGGGAGATTGGGAGGGAATCGGAGGGAGATTGGTGACAGGCGAGCCCTGCCTCTGGGTAGGAATAATAGGAGGGAGAGCCCTCGGGGGAGGACAGCAGCTGATCTGTGTATCCATGCACATCCATCAGGAGGTCATGGCTGAGCTCATCCTGCTGCAGAGTGGAACTGGAAGAGGCCGGGCTGTAGGGAGGGGTGAAGAAAGCAGGGCTGTCACCTAAGGGAGCAGGTGAGCTATCGCCTTGAGAGGACGTGCACGCCACATTGTATAAGTCTTGCTCAGACTCCCTCCTAGGTCTGACACTTGGAAGCTCCTCACTTTGGCTGTTAGACGTCCTCTGCCTTTTCAAGCATTTAGTGCTGTTGTAGCTCTGAGTATTGGGTGCCTGTTGAGCTGCAAAATTGCAGGAATTTGCCAGAGATGATGGTCTGAAAGCATCACTGCTGATTTTCTTCTGCAGAAACCTGGCTTCTGTTTCACTGCAAAAACAAAAGAATGTGTAATGTTAGTGTAACCTAAAAACGTTCCTTACACAGTCAACTCAGGTCTGCTGGAAAAATGAAATTTGTCATACCTGATGATGAAGTTTGTGCAGCTTATGCCTTGACACTCAGAGTCTTTGTTAGCTTGGATGTAGATCCAGGTCCATGACAGATCCTTGCACTGGAGTCTTAGCACTATCTCTACCTGGAAGCCATCATCTGCCTGCACTGGATAGGACAGGGAAGAAACATTCATGGTTATTATCATGTACAGTCGTTATTCAACCAGTGTAAAACAAGTTTTCCTTCAATGGATTGTAAACTTACTTAAACTTCTATGAGAATCTGCGCTCAAAGAAAGATCTTCAGTGTGGA
Organism: Protonibea diacanthus; assembly: GCA_028641955.1. NCBI lineage: Eukaryota > Metazoa > Chordata > Actinopteri > Sciaenidae > Protonibea > Protonibea diacanthus. The sequence continues at coordinate 18,407,142 of CM053989.1, forward strand.
CAAGACTGTACCACGACCGTCCAGTCATCTCCTCTGCTGAATACCCCAAAAAATATAAAGCACTGAAAAAGAAAGAGGTAAAGGTGTTTGTCAGTAACCAATACAAGAACACGGTGATTTTATCTATTCAAAGTGGAGATCTATGAATGTACCTGTCTGACAGGTGAGTAAAAGTCATATCCAGTCTGTGGACACTGTTGAAGCTGCGACAGAAGTCGGAGTCAGAGCTCCGCAGGCGGTTGACTGTGGGGGTACAGAGGGCCACAAACAGAGGCTGGTTGCTGGGACAGCCTGAAGAGGTGGACAAAGGCTGAGGGAAAGACTGGAAGCTCCCTGTGACCATCATGGAACAGCAGCTGCCGTGTTGCAGCTTGAAGGCTTTGGAGGTTTGCATGCAACATATAAAGCTCCTCTCTGAAGAAAGATAAGATGTCAGGTTAGTCTTTCAGTAGTAAGAACTTTCAGTACTTGTGATTATACACCATAATCACAGTTGACATAACAATTTGAAAGAAATACTGAAGTCTTTAAAGTTACCTGATGATGAGTTGTTTTCAATGTCCAGGTTTGATTTAACAATAGCAATGTCAGAGCTTTCCACCATGTCATAGAAAGTGTCCCCCTGAAGCACATCTATCTGGAAAAACGAAAGGTTTTACTATTAGATACAACACAATAAAGCAGAGTGTGCAGTAAACTAAATAGTAAGGAACCAAAAGATCAAAACACATTGACTACAATGAATGTATTAAATTGACCGACTCACCATGGAAAGACCAAGATATTCAGCTACATTTTCTGACACATAGACCAGCCTCCCCTGGGCAGTTGTTATCAGAATGAAGCCGTGCAGGGCTTGAAGAAAGGCCTCGTATGGCAGTGAGCAGTGTGATCTCTCTTCAGCTGGGAGTCCTTAGAGAGAAAAAGTGAGTTCAGCTTTAGTTACACTGTGTGCACCTCAGCAGGTTGTCACAGCGCTTTGATTTAATCCCTGTGGTACTGCAAACTTATTCCAATTTTGTTTGACAATGATGTAGGCTGAATGTAAATTACGTTTTTGAAGATATTAAAGAACAGACGGTAACTGAAGTTTGAAGACTTACCCTGGAAGAGAACAGACTTCCTGACGTAGGTGCAGATGGCGGCCATGGAGTGCAGGTAGGAGAGTCGCTCCTGGTCCTCCTGGGTGATGGGCAACAGGGCGCGCATATTCCTGATCTCATGATTGATGTGGTCCCGCCGGGCTTTAGACGCTCCTTTGGTAGATCTGTGAGAGACCATGGTCACTGAGGTCAGAGCTTGGAAGAAAACTGGCTAAACTAAAGCTATGGAGCTAAAGTTTGGTCTATTGCCACACTTCAAAAAAACTGTCTGAAATCATCATCTTCCAAGCCGTAAGTCCAAAAAAATATTTAGCCAAAAAAGTAATTGGCTTGAACTGGTCTAGCCTCACAGTTCAGGCTGTAGTCTCTTCCCCACGACCTGAAGTGGACTTTAAATATCAATGGTTCCTATGGTAACTGCTGATATGAGAGGCTGTCGTGTCTGCAGGGCTCTCAATAGCCTGTGCGATCAGTATCTGTCTGGGCCCATCCACAGAGAGCCTGGGGTTTTTATAGCTGCCAGGGCTTCAGTGTGGGCGTCGCACACAAAGGGGAGGCTGGGCTTCTGCTGCTCCCTATCATTGCCTTATAAAGTGGGTGTCCTCAGAATGGGGCGCCCCACGTCACAAGGACACAAAAAGTGCCACAAAAGGAGAATTATATCAGATTATACCCCAGCATCTTAACATTAAAGATCCATTCAAATTGTCCATGCTTGCGATTTCTTTAGGATATTCTACCATGATTTCAGGTCTGTGTGATTTCAGGAATATTTTAGCGCTATAAATTCACAGACACATTATGATTCCCTCTGGTAATATTCAGTATAAGTAATATATCAAGACTGGTTATGTTCTTGCAGGCTGATTCTCCAACAAAGTAAACCCTGGTAGAGGCTACTCTGTCCCAGCTTGACTTTTTTAAATGCAGTAACAGCAGCATTGTAGCTGGATTAGTATGTATCACATGCAGGACTAGGCTGCAGACTGGAGAAAACTGGATTAAGTGCTCCCTGTGGTGCGTTCACTACAGGCAGCAGAGATGGGGCTAAATCCTCATCACAGCCATGTGTTGATTCAGCCACTAGAGGACGTGGAGAATAGAGGAAGAGTGATGGACACTAACCTGAACCTCCTACAGAAGGAGCTGCGGTGATCCTCGGGCGGATGATGAGAGGTGCACGGGGCACTTACGTGACATTTGCAGGAGTTGCACCAAATTGTCATTTTGAGGCTAAAACATAGACAAGTTTAGGATGAGGCATAACTCTGAAAACGCAATCCAATGTTCAGGTTCTGATTTTTTTTTTTTTCTTAAAAAGCGCGTTTTGTGTAAAGGATCAAATAATTAAGATGTAGTATACTGAAGTTCCTCTGTGAGGAGAAACTACGCCCGCCTCCACCTCTTACCTTTGCAGGCTCCAGTCCTGATGATGAGTGTCAAGCCCTCGTGTGCGTCCCTCCTTTTATAGCCTAAAACCCGACACCTCTCATCCAAACTCAGCCGGTGGTGAAGAAAGAAAAAAAAACCCAAAATGGGATAATGTTACTTGTTGTGACGCGGTCACAAACGATCGAGGCGGGTTATATTTAGTGAAGTGAGCCCTAAAAATAACTCGGTTCGGGTCGTCATGTCATTAATGTGGAAAGAAATGTGATATTTCACATGCGTAAAAAGCGCGCAACGTGTCCAAATGTTGTCCTAATTAAATAATAAGAGAATATTAATGATCTGATGTCTTACAATATCTACAGTGTACTTTATTGAGAAAACTACCATATCAGCACCACATTGAGCATGGAGTTAGAGCCATATGAAGAGAAGCTTAAAATCTTGTCTGTCTTTGATTTAATGGTTATGAGCCAACAAATTCACCCTGACACGGAGGAACTGTTTGCCAAGCTGAGTTCTATTCGTGTTATGAAAATGGATTTTTCACTTCTTCAGCCATATATATATATATGGTAGATACACCAAACCTCTTTTAACACTTTTGTTTTGTTGACAGTGGCTTTGGGGTCTCACGTGCACCACTGCTGTCCACTGATGGAGGAAGTATCCAGATATTTATTTAAGTAAAAATACAAATAAAAGGCAAAAATCAAAATGGATCCATGTTTTATGATCTAAATGTACGCTATCAACACCCACAGTATCACGAGTCAAGTAAAAGTACTTGTTTAATATATAGTGACTAGTCACGTCATTAATACTGATGCACGAGTTTGTGTAATCAGCATTTTCTAGCTGCTCAGGTGGAGAAAGTTTGAACTACTTTTACTACAGTTTTTGTGTAGTTTACTTAAAGGGTGTCCAACCTGGGGGTCGGGAAGCTCTAGAAGGGTCGCAAGATAATCTGAGAGGTCATGAGATGATTAATGAGAAGTTCCCGTAAACAAATGAAACAAACGTTTTTTTGTTTTGTTTTGTTTGTTTTACCCTTCTCTAGTTTTGGAAAAGTAAAAAAAAATATATCTGCGGAGTGGACAATATTATACTCTGAAAATGTGGGTACTTTAAAATTGTGCATAATACTCAAATAAATGCACTAAGTTACATTACATCACTGCTGCTGTGTGAATGTGTTCTAATGACCTTATTAGAGACACATATGTAGAGATGTCGCCAAAAGTCATTCACAGAGTATTAAACAGTGACTTTAGAGTCATTTATTACTCCCTCTTAAAAACACAGAAACACAGAGATCCCAAACACAAGTAATGTGTCGTTTTGTTCGGAAGGTGACAAAACAATGTCAAACAAGTCTTTTGATTCACACAGATAAAGTGACGTGTACTGCTTCCTGTTTAAATGTATCTCTTTTATTCTACTGCAGCCTAGCTGAAAATATGTAACAAAATGAATTCAAACAAAATCTACTTTAAAACACTTTTATATACATTATATATATAATGTATACTTTTATATTCACTCTCTCTTTTCTTTTTTTTAACATAATTGAGTTACTTTCACAGTGAAACATGTAACATGATGCAGCCAGCACCAAACCCATAAAAAAGCACCAAGACAACCAGCCCCAGTCTCTCCTACACATACAAAAGTTAGGTCAGTAAGAATACTACACTATAATGACATGGAAGGTAAAACATTGTAAGGATGGGGACCTATTAAAAGAATTAAACTGTTTTTTTTTTTTTTTTAACAAAACAGCCAGAGCACAGCGTCACAGAAAACCAGCTTGATGCAGCATTGTTTAATTTCTGAACAGATTTCTGAAGCAGTCAGCTATGGCAGTTTATCTTCAAAGGGCTTTAACTGCGTGTGTATTAGTCACTCAATTAAACCCCAGTTGGAAGGGAATTAAGCTACAGGTCTGCAAACATGACGCACTGAGGCTGAGAGGCTCGGTCACTCACACAGAATCACTTCCTTTAGCAGAGGAATAGATTACGGGCGCCGCAAAACACGACCGACGCACACCAGAAAGCTTTAAATTTACAAAAAGGCTGCCACTCATCTTAGAGGAGACACTCCGTGAGTTGCATGGAAAAGTTGCCTTGTTTCTTAGTGTAAAATGACTTTTTGCTTTCTTTCCCATCATTTTTGCATGACTTTATTTTTTAGTCTAGTTCTTCTATCCTCTGAGGGCTCATGCTCCTTTAATGCCTCTTCAAATCCCCAATTTAGTGGCCTCAATAGCACAGGGAGCAGAGACCTAGAACTTGAGTGAGAGAATTGCACCGGAATAGGGGGGACAAGACAAAACAAATCACTCCGAACAAATCCCTAGTCTGATTCTCAAGGACCAGTGGGATCTTCTGAGTCCTGAAGGGAAATTAGAGAGTCATTTGGCCGAGTGTCTCCTCGCATTAGCGCCTGCGTTTGCTGGCCAAGGCAGGCTCCGGGGCCAGACAGAGGGACCCAGCTCGGCCCTGCTTCCTGTGTGTGGCGGGGCCAGGCGGGACAGGGTGTCTCTGCTGCCTCAGCTGCCTCACTTTAAGCTGACCCTCTGTCTGTGGCCTGCACTTAACACTGCAGATAACACTGGCTTTATAGCAGGGGGCTGGTGACAGACAGGAACAAACTGCCAGGCCGCTACTGGTAGCAGAGGCAAAGATTGGAGCTGGGGTTCATGGTGAGACACTTTCTAATGATGGGACACCCCCCTAAAGCAGTCGCACGCGTCCCATTAGGTAGTCTGACAGCCAAGTTGGGGGGGGGTTGGGTGGCACCATGGCTTCAGAGTACCCACTGAAGGAGACGGTGAGGGCAATCAGACAGGCCGGCTGGAGAAGATTCAGTTCTCTGGATTTCAGCAGGAAGCAGAAATTGAGGGACTGCTGCAGGGTTCAAAGACTTGCTGACTATTAAGTGCCATATACAGTAGAACCAAGAGGAGACGGAAATCAGACACAATGGGCTTGTTTTATCAACAAACTCATTGCAATAACTGCAGCTATTAAAAGCTCGTTAAGGAATGACTGCACGTTTTGTCATGATTATCATTTGTGATTTTACTGAGCCATTTTATTTTGACTTCCACGAGTACAACTGTGCGCAATTAAGTCGCCGTGGTGTTTAGTTCTTTCATGATCATAACTTTCATTCACTCACAGGCGTATTATTTGGGAGTGTTTTTCATTTGGCAAGATGGTGAGCGGGTGTCAAACAAGTGTTAATTTGGTCTTCAACAATAAATTTGAGCTTTATTCGCCACAATAGGCTGAGCAACTCATCTCTTTATCTCCTCTCCTTCATACCCTGTTCATGAAATGTTATTCTTAGCAGATAAAAGTGACACTGAGCTATACAGAAACTGACCAACTATGCACAATGTCCTCCAAACAAGCTTATGAAGGAACATTTGTGTGTCAGGTTGAGTGCTGTTGGTCTTAGCCTAAGTGTTTCTGTTGTGAGGCAACTTTCACACTCTGATGTTGCAGACTTGCTCTATGATAAAAGAATAACGTAAATGATTTCACAACATGTAGGGGACATTATTCCATCCACAACAATGACATACTAGTCCCTCAGCTGGCAGTTGAAATCTCACAGTGTAATGTGTCTACTTGCAATGGCATTCTTTCCAACCTTGACTGTGAAGCATCAAAATGCACACGACAGCAGCACTGACTGACGCTGACTGTCCAGTCGTAACCAAATCTGTGTCGCTTTAGATTCATTAAGCTTTAAAACAGAAGCAGCGTGTAAAGACACTGAATGCATAACATATTTAAAGTGGATGCAAATATTAACAACTCAAATTGTTTCAGATTTATTAGTGATACAGTCATAAAGCATATTGCACAGGAAGTCCTGACCAACCGCGATGGATACAGAGTCCCCTCTGAAAACGTGTAACATATAAAAGAAAAGAAAAACAGTGAGTATAGCCAGTTTGCACAGTTTGTTCAGATTCTTCCACGCATTGTTTTTCTGTCTATTATTCATGCGATAGATAGAATACACTTCTTGACACGAGTGTGCGCTTCAATATTATGATCCAATTTTCTTGACAGAGAATTTTTTCCTAGGTTCGCAAATGCTGTTCTGGTAAAGCAAGAGTCACCCTGTGAAGTTTGATCGACTGTTTGCTCACAAAGTTAAATGAGAAATAACAGAGGAGTATGACACAGTGCAGTTCAATGTCACTGCCGCTGAACATGTAATGCCAATATATTTGGGCTAAATTTTTTGTTATGAGCTGGAGGTAAGTGAGTGACCATCACTGAGAAATTTTGTTGTGCAGGTATTTTATTTTTGACCATCGTGTCTACATTGTCATTTACTCAATATTTACTTCACATAATATTCCTGAAGAGTTCGCCACTGAAAATACCGTCACCCATAATCTTCACACGCAACAAGAAAATGACCAAATCCTGAAATAAAAATGACTTTCACACCACACATTAGAAAAAAAAAAAAGAAAAAGAAAATTAACATCAGTTTGCTGACGGCCATTTGGTGTCACATAAACAGTTTGATTTGTTCACCGGTACGTTTTTGTATGCGTGTGTGTGTGACACACAATTAGCTTCCCTGTGGTTTCACTGCATTAGCTGTTGTATAGTCCAAGTAACTGGGGTACTGAGGAATATCTAGTGTGATATGTCCATGTGTGTGCAGGCTAGAGGGCATAAAGACTGCGTCACATTGGCACCACCGGTCGGTAAATAAAATTCACACTTGGTTTGGGCAGGCAAACTCTGGAACTCTACTTAGGCAAAAGCAGCATCGACATGTCTCCTCCCTGTAAGGCCTGACATGCCATGATTGGCTTTAGTGCAGTTATCTGGTGACTTCAACCTGCGTTTAAGATTGTTTTACACTGCTTCACATGAAATACACAGATTTGTAAACATTTATGATGTAGGTCAGAGTTATCCAATCCTGATGTTTGGGACCCAGAGGCCTGCAGGGCTAGTGAGATACAGATTAAAAGTGAACTATCTGGCAGGACAGAAAACAGCAGCACACTTGGTCCCAAAGACCAGGACTGAAAAAAAAGCATCGATGCAGCTCACAAGTGTGTGGTAACACAGTTCCTATTCACATCAAAATAAATAGGCAGTATAAATAAAATTCTTCTGCTGTATATTCATCCTCAGCGAGTCATTAATTCCAATGTCATGCTGTATTAATTCTTAGTCATAAGATTCATAACACGGTACGGTGATATTCTGGATTTTTTTTTCTTTTTGTCAACAAATCCCATAAAAAGACCAAACCCAATTAATTTGATCTAAGTATTGTCTGTAAGCCTGATATATCTTAGACTTTCACTGTTGTCCAAAAGCTTAAAAAACAAAACAAAACTAATGAGCCACCGCACTGCACTCAGTGACATGTTTCTTCATAACAAGAACATGGCCACTTATTCTGAATCAATCCCTGCTCGGAGGACTCGCACGTGCACCAAATCCACAACTTAATACAAGTCCCCAACAAATGCCAGCTGCTTCAGGAAGTTAATGAACCTTGTATTGGAACTGTTCAGTAGGAACAAATGGACTGAGAGTCACAGACAGAGCAAGGAACTGTTGAGAGGCTACAGAATATCACCAACCTTTATCCTTCAACTGATGGGTGTGAGTGGAGATAAAATGTTAAAAAAAAAAAAAGACCACCACCACCCCTGTGTTTTCAAAGCTTTGTTCTAAAATTTGTAATTAGTATTAATAAAATAAAAACACACAACCTGAATAAACCAATTTAAGCTATTCCGAGTAATCTTCAAGCTGTGTAGCGAGTGTGTCGTCGCATTGCAGCCCTTATGTGTTTATCTGCTCAGGTGTAGCATCGCTTGTACACAAACTCACGTCCACACCTTCCTGGTTTTTCACTGCGGTGTGAATGAGCAGGTCAGGAGGAGGAGTCTCTGTAGGATTGTCTATAAAGAGGAACAACTACATTAGCATAATGATGTGGTGATGACCCCCCCCCCCCACACACACACACAACTACAGGCAAACTTGAAGCAGGTGGGCTAAGATTACGTGTAAACGGGACCACGTGCTTACACACATACACAGTATATATTTGCATCATGATTCCCTTCTACGTTTGGCACTGAAACACAAAGGGTAGGCTGAGGGTGAGATGGGTTGGTGTGTGTGCGTGAGCTGCATTCTTCCTGTGACACTACAACATTTCTCCGAAGAATACAAGAGACAACCACAAATACATGTTTCCCTGTGAGAAGGCTTGTCAGGGTTAGTAGATGCCTAATGTACGGAAGTCTTAAGGCCGAAATGCACAGGGCGCAGACGCAGCGTGGTACAGCAGCTTCAGCGTGCCCACAGCAGAGCACGCCCATTACATCAAATGACCATGGAAGACCACTCATCATATTTTCATGTGGCTGGCTACGTGGCCCTCCAACATGTAAAATACATTGAGTTTTTGTGTAAAAATGATTAAAATAAGGACCTCATTGAACCAGAGGCAACGCAGGACGCAGGACGCAGGAGAGCAACCTTGTGGATGTTTTTCACATTAAAATAAAACAGTGTGTTTTACAAGTACTTGTAGTTGAAACAAGTTAATTCAGATCCAGTTAAAATAGTCTGCACTGAACCCAACAAAGGAGTCTGTATAGCAACAAAAGAAGAAAAAAAAAAAACCTTCCACACTGCCTTCATCCGTGTCCCATGTATTTCGGCCCCTAGTAAAGACTCAATGAGACGCACTATCGAGGGAGGTAGATGGAATTGATTATTTTCGAAGGCAGACAGGCAGCTTGCTTCACGCGCCTTGCAAATCACCTTTGAGACACTTAAGAGCAGTCCTAGCCAACTTATGATAAGGTGGGGGAAAAGGTAAGCATTGAAAGCCAGTCAAACAGAACCTTTCACAAGCATAACACCCCTAAAAATCATGTACCCAATACTAGGTCTCCTTGCATTTAACACCAAAATAATAAGTTAGCCTCGTCAACTCCATATACTGTGTATATAACTTAATTCCCCAAAAATGGACATGGTAGTTTTACATAGTTTTATGACCGAGTTCAAGCTGCAAGATATACAAACTCACAACCATTTCAGTCTCTTTGTATCTGCAACAGAAGGTTCACATTTGTCTCTTAGGGGAGATCTGTTGAGTGTGACATCAGCATGACATCCTCAACAAAGAGGCTCTCAAGACCTTTGGCTGAAGTTCTTGTCTCTTCCTGTGCTTAAGATTAGAAGTCTATGATTATCATAGGCTGATTGGATTTCTAGAGAGGCTAGAAAGAAGAGAAAAAGGTGACAATTTCTGTCTCACATCACCTCAAGGGTTAAAATATCCTTTGACAAGAGTAAGCTCACGGTGTCCTAGGAAGTCACAAGCATGGTAATTTGGTCAGTAATGAGTTTTCGCTTGAAGAATGCGGGAAATAAATCCGATACAGATCCAAACTCTACAAAAAACAGTCCGCCGGAGCTCAGTTGATTAGAAAGGTAAAAGCCTGGTGTCCTGAAACAGAGTTCTGGTTCTGCTTCACATTCAGCGTCGTCAGCCATGGGAGGAGAAGATGGGCCTGCTGATGTTGCTGTTGGTGGTCATGGCGGCCAGTTCCCACCTAGAGAGAACATCAGGAAAGTCAGAGGTAAAAATCTCAGGGTACCTTTCACACTCACAAATGATGCATCGCCTTTTTGTTCTGGTCTGTGTTCACACAGAGCTGTAAGCGTGAAGTTATGTACTGTTTTAACAATGGTCAGCCTGTATCATCATCATCATCAGGATGACGCTAAGTCAAGCAGCACTTTGATAAGTGTTGTTTGTTTCAATCTTTGGTGTCCCAGCTAAGATAGCTAAGATTTTATACTGTAAAATTACAGGACAGTAACTGTGTGTTTTTTTACATTTCATCATTTTACTCACATTTAATTAAAAAGCTGTTTAAATAGTTACCATGGTTAAAAAAAAATGGCATAAATTTGTACAATACATCTTATTCAGATTATTCTGAACCCCCCCAACTACGATGTGGACTAGGACGAGGGAAGGCCCCGCTGTAACACGAGAACCAGGAGCAAGGGCTGACAACAGGGTCTAGTGCTGACCTGCTGACAGGTCAGAGGTTGAGCTCCAGATTGTTATCACTGGCTCTGGTTTCACACTCACTCCCCTCTCAATTGCTTTGTTCGTTTTTTTGTAGTGCGCGTGTGTGTTTAAGAGGGGAGATTGGCATTGGAGCTGGAGATGCCAGCGAGGGGCAAAGGGAGTTAACCAGAGTCTTGTGACCCCCACTGAAAAACCCTTCCAAGGGTTAGAGACACAACTGCACACTCTGAAGTGGGGAGAGTGCAAGGTGGCAGTGACGGTGTGAGAGAAATGAGCGTCGAAGAGGAGTAATTAGTGTCACGTTTCATGGGGTCCACATGTAACAAAACAAAAAACACTTTAGTGCAACCCCTTCATTGCAGATGCACTTGTCTAATGAGCGACATCAGCTTGAAGTCTACTCATTAAGACTGTGTGAATATCTTTCCACATGAAGCAACATATTATGTTCCAGATTACTGTGAACGTGAGCCTGTCAGTTTGAAAATACCAGTTTGAGTATTTCACTTTCATAAGTAGCTAATTAAAAGAGGCTGACAGTACCAGCTGAAAACACTTTTTTGACACATATTTTGCCTTTACATGTTTAAAAACCGAGCTTTAACACAGTTATTACGACTTTCCCTACCCTGTGATTACAACATCACAACAAATCAAAGTGATGCTCCTGAACTTTGCAGGAAGTTACGTGTCAAATTAATTTTCAAACCTGTCAGTGAGAGGGGAAAATTATGCATTATTAATCTGATTCATCACAATGTTTCCCTCACACTTTAAAAATCTCAAAAAAAAAGTGCTGCGTGTTTACTTCCTACCTGCTTACAAAACCAAGGCGGTACTTCTGTGGATTGATTCTAAGTTATTTCACTGTATTTCTCTGACTTCAGAGAGGGGAAGTTGTTTTGTTTTATCAAACAGGATAATTCATTCAAAGATGACAATGATGTTTGTGTGTGCATAGTTTTGGGAGAATTATTTTCTTCATTCTTTCCAGACTGTTACTCCCTAGTTACCATCCCGCTGTACGCCATTTGAAGTCTCTCTTTATTTATTCACATATAAAACTTCTCTCCTCCCTGGAAATAAGCACAAAGGAAAAGTCCTCTTCTTCCTATTTTGGTCTCTTGTCTTCTGTATCTCAGTGCAAATGAACAGACTGAAAGAATCACACAGACTGTACTAATGTTTCATTATGATTGTCTGATTTTTCTGTACATATACCTTTGTGCTATCATGGATCAGACTTTCAGTAAAGTCGGACAAAAGCCTGAGTAAAACTTACCACTCATTAAATGAAAGATAATGAGTCATAATTTGCCCCTTTGAAAAACATCCTCATCATTGAGAGAGACAGAATGGTGGCAACAATGACAAGCATAACACAAACAGAATGAACAACAATGTGTCAATTCTTTGACCAAATAGCACTAATGTTTGAGGAGAGGATGCTCGTCTGACCTGATATCGTGTGGGAGTCCTGACTGCTCCAGACTGTACTGAATAACAGCTATTTTGCATAACGTCTTCAAATTAGGGCCTGAAAAGAAGAGAAAGTGTAATGAGTCACAGACTGATCATAGACACTAATCATACTAGGCTAAGAATATCCATTTCAGCTGTGGGAATTCAAAATGGGTGCCAGGCAGGTCAGATCTAAGGATCTGTAGATGAAAGGGGTTGATTCTCTCTCCATGGTGTAAAAATCATCATGTTCTGTCGGCACCGTACTCCAAAAAAAAAGCTGAAACAAACAGTGTTCACGTACGAGGATGTGCACAACATTATGATGCCAGTGTTCCTTTCTAATACCAATTACAAACTTCCGCTCAATTACTATCGCCATCATGGCTGTTCCACCATATGTTCGCTGATAAAACAGTGTGAAGGCACACGCGACTGGCACGTGGAGGCGTGTGCCACAGGGGATGCCACTGGGTACTGCCAGTCCCATACGGTCCCTGCGTCCCTGTGTAAGCCCACCTACACAAACCCTAACTGTGACCTGACCGCATAACAGGCTACCCCAGTGCCGGCAGGAAATGGCTATATTTGGTAGTCGATGAGACGGAAGTGCCCCATGTGATAACACAAAGCAGGGCCAAGGCCAGGCATGCTAGACCAGGTGAAAAATGAAGCAGTGGTGTAAGGAGGGTATTGATTCTATAAAAGATGATCAGATGAGGTAGAACCAGGGGGTATGTGTGGATTTATACATCTGATTGAATACCTGCATCTGCAAGATTAGACACTTTCTTAAACGAACAAAACAGATAATGACAAGGATACTTACTGAAATCTAAGATATACAGGTCTGAATGATCCATGAGGTTAAATTCATCACCCATCCCTTGCTCTGGACAGGGGCTGTAAAGAGAACAAAAAACAGCTTTTATAAGATTTTGCAGAAGTGGACAAATCTTCAAACCAATCCAAGAGGACAACTTAAACCGCCTGTCTGTTTGGACAAGGTCATATTTGCTTGAACCTTGCCGTCTACCCTCTCTTACCATGATCCTTGAGTCACTAAAGTTCATAATCAGGGAGCTACAGCTTATTCCCAAAAAGAGCCGTGCTGTTAACACAGTGCTCTGCTCTCCTTATCATGGCCTGGCATGATTTAAGCCCACAGGAAGTATAGCACTGCAGTGAGACGGCAGGCTGGCCCGTGCTGATAGCCTCGCAGACCTGTGCAGCCGTTGATATCACATCTGCACATCTGTTTCCTGCCACAGCTCAGCACAGACACACACCTGTAACACACCTGGTGCACTGCAGCTTAGAAAGCCTAATTGTGTTGCAACCCTCGTCAGTCACTATCTACATATCAATTAGTTAAAATGCAAAACATGCACTACTCGGGGAGGTACTGTGTAAAAACGAAACTGAAATTAACAGCTGTGAGGCCTGTGGGAGTTGAACTATCACTTACTCCCACCGGGCAGGGAAGTAAATTACTTTAAATGTACTCACTGCACATCATTGCTGTACATCCATAACAACAGTGCATCTAGAGACCTGTCCAGATTAGTGGATAAAAATGCACTTTGCAGTTTTACACTACCCTGAGGACAGCTTCAGCCAAACAGGTGCATTTACCAGCAGTTTACTGTCTATAAATATCCATCATGGTGAATAACTGCGGGACTTTGTAGCCAGGTTTGGTCCTTAAGAATAGCTTTGCAAGATGCTTTCTGCTACGCATGAACTAGCCAGTGACTGGCAAGAGTCCAAACAAAGACACCACTTCAACAGTCCTGTAGACTGTTGAAGCAATCCAGCAGAAACCACTGGCTTGGAATTACATTTATTACATTTCCCTTTTCCTTCAGTCTCTTTCCATTTGTCATTCTTGCCTCAGTATACTCTCTCCTCCACTGTCTCTCCACCCATCAATCTCTATTCCTCTTTCCCGCTGTCCTCTCCATCGCGTCCCCCTTTGCTGCGTGTTCAGGATGTTGTAAGGGTTTTACGTTGCTAATCTTCCCTAAACAAACATAGTAGTGGCTTAAAGCAGCCAGGAGAGGTGCAGAGCACGAGCGCGGCCGTCCCAGGGGGCCAGCTGGGGAAGTCATTACGCCCCCTGCCCCCCAAGGAGGTGATCCACCCGGACTTACAGCGTGGACCTTTATCAGAATACCCTCAACGACACAAGCCACCCCCCCAATCATCATTAGACTGTCTACTGCTAGACCTGCCGTTCATTCCTGGCTTTAACGTTACTGTGGTGATTAAAATGGTAGTTTAAGTCTGACTGAATATGGACTTTATACTATGTATTAAAAATATGCAGCTATAAAACTAGTGCTGAAAATGATCGATTGCTTTGTCACAAATTCAGCTAGTTGAATATCATGATCTTTATTATCTTTTATTTGGCTTTTCATCTTGTAGGCACACCGATTATTCACTACCTACGCTCAACGAGGAAAGACAAAAACTGGTGCCACATTATGAAAAGGAAAAATGTTTAATGGTTGCATTAGATACTGGATGTGTGGAAATGACACTAACAGCAGCAGTCTGTCTCCATAACAGAAGTAATGAAAAGTAGCATCTCTATCTAAAGAACACACTGCAGTAGCTGTCAACTACTGTGCGGGCTCACATGGAGGAAAGGTATAGTAGGTTTTGGATGATGACGCGTGAAAGGGTGCAGATAAGAGGATGCTTTAACAGGAGCAACAAAAGACATGAAGATTGCATCCCCTGAACAAGACTTTCTCGCATGTTCATTGATAATCTCAGCCCGGGTGTGAAATTTGGCAGAACATTAAGGAATAGTAATGCTTTATTGGTCATCGCAAAAAAGAATGAAGCTGAAGGGGATCGTAGAGGCACGGGGAAGGAAAACGGGCGGTGAGAGGTATGTCAAGATAGACCGGTAGTGGCTGGAAGCGGGAAAGTCACATTGTGCGATTTTATGTGGCATCCTGGTGTTTGATGGGTCACTTTGTTACTTGATCAGCAAAGTATCACTATGTGTGAAAGTGCCCCCCCCCAGTCTGAATGAGGCCTGAGTGATGCTGCACCCCCCACTAAAGAAAACACTGATTGCTATTTCAAACAACACTCACTGAGGGTGTCTAATCACCCAATTGCCAGTCTTTTCTAGCAATGCACTGCCTGCTCCACCTCATTATCTTTCAAACCTAGGTCTAAAAACAGTAGAAGAAAGAGCTAGAGTCCTAAAACTAATGAGAAGCACACAGACCCTGGGAACACTTCAATTTGTCTCAATTGTCCAGGAATGCAATTGCCTTAGCAAATAACAAAAACAAGAGCAATGCAAATGAAAGGATGAGAAAAAGATTGAGTATTGGAGAAAATTCATCAGTAACACCTCGTCTTTCTACACACACAGTGGTGTTAACAATACAGTCGTAGGGATGTTTTCTAAGCCTTCATTGGCCGTATCCTCATTCTTGAAGTGATATGATCTGCATCCTTTTCCTTTCTCCACTTCCTATTGAACTTTGGTCCTTCAGAACCATCTAGCACACAGGAACTCATCACACACTATAACTTCCTGCCAAGCACCTTATCAGGGTGGCCAGACACGCATTAAATGATGTCAGTACCGCTTTTGAGTGAAAACATGAAAATGTTAGGGATAGGTAGTGATAGTACGACTAACAAAAAAAAACAGGCAGCAATTTGTAAAGGTCTTTTTCATTAGTAGGCAACACTACTGCATGATTACTGCAGCATTATTTTAAAAATAACTACTTAAATAATTATATAGATTGTGGTTGGACTAATCGTCCTTATCATGGTAGTGGTTACTAAGATTAGCATTAATTCTGTTTTGCTTTTTTTGCTTTTGTTTAGCTCTATACATGACAGAAAGTTCTTAAAGAATATTCAGTCATATACCAAAAGTATCCACATTTATTTGGTATTAACATGAATTATTTTGCCTTATATCAGTACTGTAGAAACATGTTTATCTGCAGCTAGGACCTGATAAAAAGGTGTTTACTGGACTGTCAAGAATCCAGCAAGAATTGGCAACAGTTTTGGAGTTAAACTTTCCTTAAAGAAATCCAACAGACTTGGTTATCACAGATCGATAGATTCCCGTCCATTTCTTTTGCCTTAATCTCGACTGTCTCACCTCGTCTTACCGAGCTATCTGTGCCCCCTCCTGGGCAGTGGCTGGACAGTGGATTAAAACCTGTAGTTGCCCAGACCTAAGCCCCATGCAGAGGGTGAGACACAAACTACAGCTGGCTCCCAGAGAAAGAGACGCTTGGCTTCAGATTAGACAGAAGAGATGCCAGCCGCTAGTGAAGGATGCATCTCAAATTGCAACCCCTGAGGACAAAATGTAGTTGGACTTGGTAGTCTTATTGCGGAGAAAAACTCGCTCTACAAACCTCAAGCAAACACAAATTTAATTCCTTTTATCAGGACCAGTTGTTATCAAACTAGCTTCCCTATAAAAATGAGGAAGAGGATATTAAATAGTGTTTTCAGGTCCTTGAACACAGCTGGTTAATGTACAGGGAAAGTCGAAAGGGCTTGTCAAATGTTCCTCTATAGCTGGCTGGATTAATTTTGGACTTCCTCTAAAGCCACAGTCTGAAGACTGGAGTCAAGGTCAGTCAACGTACAGGAGACACTCCCAACAGAAAATACTGTTATGGCTCATGTCTTCTATCAAAATAGCTTATTAAAAAAACTGACTACTTTTGCAATTAAGTATGTCTTCATATCCTGTTCTTTTACTATTGCTGCAAGTATTTCCTATAAAAAAGCCTTGTAGTGTTTGAGAATAGAGCTCCAATGATTAGTTGTCAACTATGAAATTAATCGGCAACAAACTTGACAACTGATCGATCATTTTGCATATTTTTTAAGAATGGTCAAATTCTGATTCTAGCTCCTCAAATATGAATATTTTCTGGTTTCTTTAGTCCTCTATGGCACTTAAGAAACCAGAAAATATTATATTTAGATATTATAATATTATATTAATTAAATTTATTATATTGTTAAATAAAGCTTCTGTTTAGTCCTATATGGAACGTAACAGAATATTTTTGGTTTGTGGACAAAACAAGATTTTAAGATTTTAAGAAGGCTTTGGGAAATCTGATGGACATTTTTCACCATTTTCTGACATTTTATGGAACAAACAACTAACCGTTTAATTGAGAAAATGTTTGACAGATTAATCATTAAAGAAAATAATCATTAGTTGCAGCCCATTTCAGAAAAGCCTATTAGATTGTTTAAAGATGTTAGTCTGTTAAATCGGTGGGCTGGTGTCCTTAGCTCATTATTTTTTATTGAAGTTTGTCTACATAGCATGGCATTTGTCTACGGAGAGTTTGTGATGACAGTAGCAAATCAAGTTAAAATTACTACTATTTAGACGTCTGAATTTATGTGCACAACAGCATCACAAAGCTTCACCTATGCGGGCTGTTTATTTGAGCTGCTGTGTAACACTCAACCTTATGACACCTTCATGTATACAGCCTGTTAGTGGGTTAAAGAGGGTTAAGATGCAGATGAAATACTATCAGGAGCTTGTCTTTGAAGAGTAAATCACAGTGTTGCTGTGCTGCCCCAAGGTCCTGTCCTGCCACGCGCGGGATGCCCTATATCCTGTTGGGGTCACCTCCACTGTTTGACAGGTTTTATCTTGAGCATACTAAACGCACACACACACACGCACGCAGACAATTAATAAAAGGAAACTTCTGCAGCCTAGCCTTTGACACTGAAGGCCAAACGGCACCGTGTGTGTGGCATCATAATCTATGGAGTGTTGATAGGCACGTTTCCATGGAGCCAAGTTCCACTGTGGCAGGTCTTTTTATAGTTTGTAGTAAGAGCAGCCATGATGATATTTAGATACATGAAAAAAGGTAAATCAAAACAGAGAGCAGTGTTTTTGTGCAATACCTGGCAGGAAAGTAAAGTATATACAATTAGTTGTGCCTCAGTCCCATGTTGTGTTTAGTCTAACATTTGAACTGCCAGTTTCAACAGTGATAACAAGCCAACTCTAACCAGCTGGATTATCATAACAGCAGCCCTTTCAGCCATTGATAAGGTGCCAAATATCCTTGTAGGTGATATCGAGGCACCAGGCTTTTGACCTTCTTGATCTGCTAAACAAAATCAGTGGACTCTGCAGAAGCTCTGAGGCTCAACAACTTGCTGTTTTGAAATGACCAGCTAAATTCTTCGCAGATTAAATATCATGGTGAGATTCTGCTGGATTAAACAAGGGGTTTTAGGCTGGGATGTTTTGGCTACCAGTGAGATCATCGGCTATATAGTCTCCCTCTTGCCCAGTGTGTAGCAGTCACAGTCTGCCGATCTGAATTTTTTTTATTTAGCATTTTACACGTATACTAAACCAGGGTAATGAGTCAGTGAGAGAGAGAGAAACCTTAAAAAGGCACCCAATAACTGAAGCATAAATGTTTCTGCATCTAATGTTAGGACTGGCGTCAGCATGCTTTCCGTCTTTACTCAAATGTACCAAGTGACAGTGCATATTGCCAAATGGAACACATGCGTTAAGGCTGGCAGAGCGAACGAAGCATGTGCACCACTCTGACGTCAGCTGAACAAGAGGAGCAGTGAGTCATTAAGTCATGGCAATACATCCAGACACATGCAAACGCACAAAAATGGCACACTTCACCGGAAAAGAGGGAATGATGGAATGGGACTCAGTATCCTTCTGGCCTGTGTGCTGAGCAGAAGCTAGTAGGAAGTCTCAGCAGCGACCTGGAGTGGCTTATTCAATTTGACTGAAAGTCTGAACCAGGGGAAATGAGTAATGGGCATTGTGTTGGTTTGATGATGCCAAAACACAATACACTGGAACACACATTACGGAAAGCAGTCATTTAAAAAGGACCAAAACTAGGGCCAGTCAATATCATCCAACTGTAGAGCCACAGTGCCAGCAACAAAGGAAGCCTGCAGGCTTTTCCTGCATTGTAGAAGTTAAGAAAGCTTATTAAATGATAGATTAATTTACAAAATTAAAAATAATATTTGGTGTCACAAGCTTACGTGCAGTGATTTAGAGCACTGTGGTTAATATCTGGTTAGCTTTACAGTAGCATGCTTAAAACAGGTCTAACCAAACAATCTGCCGTCCGTGGAGAATCTGCAATTATGCATGTCATATTTCTACTACCACTAACATCATCATCCTTTGTCTGAGCTTATATGAATGTAGATGATAACATATGGGTCACAGACCTGTGATGACATCAAAGAGACTCATCCAGTGCTCAAGGCCACTTTGGCATTGTTAGACCTAAAGTGACAGGTACTGGTGCCTGCATCTCACAGTGAAAGGCAATTAAATCCCCTTTGAAGAAGACTCACCATCAGCAGTCCACATAAAGCTGCTGAGGGTCTAAAAAGGCATAAAATCTCAATTCTACAGACGTCTGAGATGCTTTTGATCTAAAGATCGACTAAAAAGCAAGCCTTCGATCACATAGTAAATATTTACCACAAAGAGTTTATTTCAACCAGTCAAACGGTCGTCAGGGAGATGAATACCTGTCATGGTAAAAATATACTCTAAAGTCAATGATGGAACAAATACACGTCGTCATGTCGCAAGGGCCAGTGCTAGATTCCCCTTCACAGATTCCAAGCTGTCTGCTCCCAGCATGCCAATCTGTCATGTCCTTGTTCACATCCTGCCCCTCATAGGATGCCCTGTTCCCAAGCTTAAAATGCTTCCCGATTTAGCCCAACCTGGACTTGTCGTAAGCAATTATACACAGAGTGTGGTGAATGCCAACAATGACAACATAACCTCAGCAGGAGATCCATAATCTATGTGGCACTGTCTTTATGTGCGGCTCAACTTTAGCTGTGTTCAGTTCCTCGGAAAGTGAGAGAAAAGTTACAAACGTGTGGGGTTTAACACATAGGGTTTATAAAAGGATGCTGCTCATTGCCTGTTTGTGTAGGTGAAGGTCAGTGCAGGTGGAGTTAGTCATGCACGGGTTGTCCTTCGTGGGGCAGTGAGCAGGTCTCAGTAAATGAGTGTAGCAGAGGTGCTGAGGGCATATCAGATTGCACTCTGTGAGAAAGAATGCTCCCTAAGGTCATAAATCAGAGATGGGGCAGAATTTCGCGCCTCTCTGCAGCTCAGCAGGCCTGTTTACACTGACGCAAGTGGCACTCAATAGAGTGCCCCTAATGCCCAGCCTGTCATTCAAACACGCGCGCCCTCTGCTCATTTACCTTCAAAGAAGCAAGTATGCACCTAAAAACATACTCATAAAACAAAGGATATCATGCACTAAATCCTGTTAAATTGGAGTCAATATAATCAAAATTCCAAAAAATCCAATGCAAACATCAAAGCTCATTCACTACAAATCCAAACATACTCTATACCAGTCTCTACCTTTAGTGTTTATTTATTAGAGCTGATATCACACTGTGGATGTTTGTTTTATAATCGTGTTCACTGCCAACACACCTCGATGTTATGTCCAGTCCAAAGTGTAACCGCTTTGAAAGCGGAGAGCTCTTGGACTTAATAGTTTTATTGTCCTTCACTAAAGTAATAAATTATTCCTGAACAAATTCCTGCTGGTAAAATAAATATCATAAACTGGGAGAAAGTATCAACAGAGGGGTTCTGTTTTGGATCAATATGAAGGGACAACTGACCCGGGAAAACAAGATGTAGACCATAAATCTGAACACAATTTCCTTGGCAGACCTACCAAAATGAAGAGCCCCAGAAAAAACACAAGCAAGGTGTCCAGCAAGTAATTCATGGTGGCCTCTGCAGGCATTTGTCAACTGCACTGAGACACACCAATAACTTTTTTTTCCCTGTTAACTACCCTCATGTATTTAGGTCATGCAAAAATAAACACAGGAGACACAGCAATGGCTCATTTAAAATGTTATGTTCAGAATAATTAGAGGTATATAAAAATGAAAACACTAATCTTCATCAATGCAAGAAATGAAAACACCAAGTGAACCTTAATGATAAAACTTCCTTCATAAAGAAGAGTAAGCAAACAAAGCAGTGTGTTAAGAAGCTGCTTGGAATCTGTTTGTGTGTCTTAGTGTGTGTGTGTGCACGTGCTTATGGGAGTTCCTGTGTGTAAGAGGCTTAAATGTGCTCATGTAAACAACAAACGTGCAATGCCAGGCAAGAGAGTCTGTGTGGCCAACTTGCTTAGAGCCTGTGAGGATCATGCTCTACTGTGTACAGTAACAGGAAACAACATCTTAGAACGACTCAGCAGAACTACAAAATCCTCCACTGACAAAAAAAGGAACACAAACAAACCAAAGTTCTCCCCTTATAAAGATACCTGTGCATTCATGACCACGTGTTAACAACAGTTAAGGCAGTAAAAAAAAAAAAAAAGACCTGCCCTGAACCTTTTAAACAGGATGTTGGAGATATAATGTGGTGTTTGATTTCTTCCTCTGCTCAGCCAGCACCCTCCATCATTCCAGTGGCCCCTGATGACACTCCCTTTCCAGCCCCAGCCCTATCTGCTCACAACAGGAAATCATGACTCCTTAAAACCCATCCTGGACTAATCCTGGCGAGAAACAAAACAACGCATAACAATCTTCAAAAAAATAAGCACCTTCTCCAGCTATTTGTCTCATCAATTATCTTCTTCTTCCTCAGCTGCATAGCAGTAACTGACTTTACTGACTTTTACTGACTGCTACCGTTTAAAGCAGCAGATTTTACTTCTTTGAATTGTAATGACTAATTTCAGGAAGTTCTGTTACATCATATTTTTGCTGAAATATAATCCTATATATGTGCTAATAGTTGAAAATGAATTATTTTAATAATGAATATAATGCTGCCACATAATGGATGGATGAAGATGAAAAGTGTGTATTAGGGTGTGTTGCTCTCCATGATGTGGTGGTCACTGGAGCAGTAGTAAATGAATCCAGAAGCAGCCAGAAGCCTCTAGGACTGTAGACGTAGTGGGGCTGAGAGGACTATTATCCACTGCCTCCCGATTCCCACTATCAGGTTATCCCAGTGGGGTTGGTCTGATAACACTGCCTTGCTGATAACAGTAGCCCAGCTCCCGGACTACTCTGGACCATGCTAGCACTGTTAGCTACTTCATTACTCTACCGGCTACTGGCCTATCATAAGCTCGTCACCAGCCCAGTGGCACCTTACCAGCTACAAACCCCCAGTAATCACTACTGTCTTACTGCCAACAAGGGAATCATCACAGACTGATGTCTACAGGAGCCAGACCCTCCATTTGGCAGATTGAAAAGAGAGGACAGTTGGAGTGAAGTGGATGGAGTTTCTCTCCACAGCCTGTGCTTCATAAAGTTTATCAAAACAAACAATGAGAAGAGTCACGAGTATAAGAATTTAAGGGGTTTCTAAAGAAAGGAGCTTCCCATCTCTGGGAAGGCTTTCTTTATTGCAAAAAGACATTAGTATCAGTACATTAACTATTAAATAAAATAATTGTGTATTACAAAAGAGAAAAAAAGATCAATTCTCAAAAAAAATGTGCTGGTTGGTGAGAATGGTAAGGGAAGAATATGTTAGGAAGGTTTGAGACATACCACAAATGTGCAAAACATGTAATATGTGGATTGAACTCCGCAGTTTGAATTCAGGTTTTGCCTGGCCATTCTTTGGAATAAAATGTCTGTTAAGAGGAGCCATCTCTCAGATAAAGGAACTGTTCAATAACCAGAGTGACCACTTTACCTTACTTTAATATTTTATTCTTTGGAAATAGTTTTTCTCTGAACAACTGTTAGCATGCGCACTCCTTTGTCCACATCACTTCTCAGAATCACTGACTTTCCTACTTGGCAGTAAGAGTGTGAATCCATCCAAACACATCTTTTAAAAAAATACTTTCAGAGCCAGAATTGTACACAGTCACCAATGTAGTCAAACAAGTTAGCAGGTATAACTCTTTCAAGGATTAACAGAGGTAGCTTCAGATTCCCAAGCTAGAGCTTCAATGGAAATGCTGCGTAACCTTAACAAGTGATTTAATATATAATAAATATAAGTATTGCCCCTATAGTAATTCACTAGAGATTTTCAAAGGCATGACCACTATTTGAACTGTGGGAAATCATTTAAAGTCTCCTCTTTGCTTTCTTGATCTGTCATACTTAAAGATAGTTTGTAACAGCTTCCAGTCACGTCTTAAAGAAATATCCCTAAAGACAGAAAAGATAAATCCTCATTTTAACCCTGTATAAATGTTTTCCTGAAACATACAATAGGTTTTAATAATGATAAATGTTTTTGTATCAGCACCATGTTACAAGCAAATGTTTTCAACACACTACTATACTACACTGCACTGTGTTCCACTGTAATACCAAGTGACAATGACTGAAACAAAACTAAACACGGGCTGCAGTTGATTGTGACGGATTATGCGGCAAGTTTCATGTTTTTTTGCAAGTCAGTTTTCATATGATGCTGAAATGAAACCAGTGGTGTATGATAAACACACCCTTCAGTCTAAGCATTTGTTTACATAAATGTTTTGCATAGCAAACAATCCACACGTGTCACACAAGTAACTTTTTTTTTTTTTTTTTTTAAACAAGAACCAAACAACGCATGAGGAGACAGCACATGAGTACTGCCGGCCCCACTGCTCTCCCTAGGAGAAAACAATGGCTCAGCTGGCAACACAGGGGTTTTAACATGTGCTGTCAGCTTAAGCTTTAAGCATATTCATGTTTTGCAGTTGGAGAAAATATATAATTAATGGTGCATTCATTAAGAGCTAATTAATGAATTAATTCAGAGAGATAATCTAGAAAGACCCACTAGAATAATCAAGAGGAAACCCAACAGAGAAAACAAATTGGGCTACCTCATTAGTGTACATGTTAACAATTTAGTATATAAAAATAAAAAAATACAGTTTAAGCAGTAATATTTTGTGCCTCACCTGGTTCCTCCAAAGAGGATGATTCGATCTCCAACCATACAACAGCACTGCCGTCTCCGCGGACACGGGCCTTTCCCCTTTGGTTCTACCTTTACCCAGGAAAAGGCTTCTGTTGTGCACACACAAGACAAGAATAAAGGTTATTTATCATGGAAAAAGAAGAAAAAAAAAGAGGCACACATACGCCTGGCTGACAGGAAGCAAATTATACATTACACATAAAAAATTATATTCTTGCTTTCCATAGCTCAACAGAGGGATCCTTAGCACAGCATATTTTGATCTGTTGACTACATCATAGCACCCATTCAAACTCCCAGTCACTTGAAGTTACATAAACCTACTAGTGCTTTCCATTATGACATGTCATCATTCAGCCCTCTGCTATATTTAACAAGCTCAAAGGGAATAGAGGGAGCGAAAACCTTCATCAGAACACAAAACTTTACATTTTAGCGACACAAATCCTCTCTTCTGCGCCGCTTAAGTGCTATGAGTGACGATGTCGAAGCTCTCTCAGCTGCTCCATATAAGGATATACTGTGCAGTCTCACACTCTCAGAGCCAACAGCATCATTGCATCTCTATGGCAACAGGCCATTCAGATTTTGTTGGATAATTGGGACTACAATTGAGGTGCTGCCATCTAGTGGACAGAAAAGCACAGGTTTAAATGCTTGACAGCAGATCTAAGGATAAGCCAGGACACGACGGATACCTAATACTTCATCCTGTAATGAGAACTTGTGATAATCTACTAACTGTATGTATGATGACCGTTATAAAAACAGGACAAGCAGAAAGAAAAGTTGATTTTTAATAACTAATTCAGTGGGCTAGTGTTAACTAATACTATATTGACGATGAAAATATATCAGGTGTGCTGCTTCTGTTATGACAATAAATCTTTGTTTGGAACAAGAGCAGAAACTGACTTGAGAATCAATCTGGCAACATTTGTAAGAGCAGACGAAGCTTCCAGAGACTGCATTATTGCCTGTGTTTTTGGCACAAAGGCAGAGCAAGCAACCAGCTACTATCATGAGACAGACAACAATGCAATGAAGGAGAGGGTTGTCTATATGGCTCCCTACAGAAGAACAAGGGGGAAAGTGGGTCAGCGTGAAATAGCACTGGCAGTGCTGCAATTCCTCTTATAGAGTAAACAATCATCAATGCAGGTAGAACAAACAGAATTACTATGCACCAAGCAAAGAAAGGCAATCAGGAATGACACAGTTAGCATCAGTGCTGACATGTTTTGCAGTCTGATATGCAACATATAAATAATGATCACCTGGATTGAATTTCCAGAGGTCGTTGAAGTGCTGGTCTAGGCGGGCATTGTATCCTCCAAATATATACAGCTCTCCATTGTAGGAAACTAAGCACAGAGGGGAAAATTAAAAAATGAACCAATATTTATGGTCCATCATGCAGCACTGTAAATGGACCATGTGAACCAGTTAAATTAGCTGGATTTTGTTTAATCAGACAATGTGTGCAAAGAAACTCAATCTTATATGCAGAATGAAAAACACTGTTTATACTCCCACAACAAACACAAACAATAAAAAACAAACCATGCTTGAGAATGAGACGGAGAAAGGTCACAGTGGAAAATGACATCGCAGTTTACACACTAGTGAATCATCACAGTAAGAAAATTTGAAAATGATTCCATGAGTGCGAGCTCTTCCTTTTAAACACACATTATTTAGAACTACGGGTTTCTTAACTTGCAGAGTTTATTCAGAAATCTGTACATCTGCTCACACTTCTGATTTCTAAATGAATTATAGTTTAATCCTTATCCAATGTAGAAATATTTTAGGATAAAAGATGTTTAGGATACCGTGCTACTAAAATGCAATGATTTAAAAGTGATGATGACAAATTTGTTCATATCATATTGATGCTGATGTCTTACAGGCTGAATGACTCCTACGTCCTTCTGGCGATGGCTGTGTTGAAGGTGTAGTCAGCCAGCAGTTGGTCTCTGTGTCGAACACTTTGATCTTGTTGCAGTAGATCTCGTTGTTGGAGTGGAAGGGGCCAAAGCGGTCTGCTCGCCCTCCAAACACAAACATCTTTGTCCCGATGATGGTGGCTGAGTGGAAGTCCCTCCAGCGTGCCGGAGTGCCCTGTGAAGACAAGACCCGCAAAAGAAACTTTTACACTCCATAAAGTTTCAGTGTAGAGCGGTCTACTCAGGACATAAAGCAAGGTCGCTGAATGTAACCTACATTCTTACTGCATTCTTGCATAAGCTGAACTACACCTCATAAACTAGTTTTAGTCCAGAACTCCTCTACAATTCCAAACTTTCTGTGCTTATTATAACCCAGGGTGCAAAGCTTCATCTTCAAACTTACCAAAGTGATGCTTCATAACCAGCAACTTTGGGTAAATATCGCCATCTAGTGAACCAACTTATCAACTACAAAGGCACACCAAGTCAAAACCACTTTTGAGGCACCACCAGCCTTTCAAAAATAATGTCAGACATTGTATAAAATTAAGTGGGAACCCATCTCAGAATAATAATGCAGCTGATGCCATCTGCGGTCACTCAAGAACGATGACTACAAAACAAATTGTGAAGAGTGACCTGTTTCCACTGAATGAAGCGGTGCCTAACAAAGCCCCTACCCCCTTTGCATTTAACTGGCCTATAGCCATGGTAAAGCCACAATGTGCTGCCATTGTTTTCACAATGCCAGCTGTTTTACAGATCTCATGCATGCAGGCAAGCAGGCCTTTTGACTTGCACTGTAAACAGCAGAGCAAAATAAACTCTTAAAAATGATATGTTCAATTAAAATGACTTCAATTAAAAACAGCTGAATGAAAATAATAGAACTAACTGTAAATATTTAAATTCATCATGTGCTGAATCTAGGAAAAAAAAACTCAAGAAACTCGAGAGAATACCAGACATGCTGAAAATTTAAATAAGCGGAAAAACAAGGTCAGCTTCAGAGCTAACGTGTTTTGAGGCATGGCCAAGCCGGTAGTTTTGTTTTCCAAAAGGAGCGCAAGTCTGAGAACAATCAGTCACATGCACAAC
Organism: Protonibea diacanthus; assembly: GCA_028641955.1. Classification (NCBI taxonomy): domain Eukaryota; kingdom Metazoa; phylum Chordata; class Actinopteri; family Sciaenidae; genus Protonibea; species Protonibea diacanthus. The sequence goes on from CM053989.1 coordinate 18,434,282, forward strand.
TAAATCTGTAAGAACTAAACTGTAATCTCCCTGATGACAAAACGCTTACAGTTAGGAACTAAAACTCGTGGCTGTCAGAGTAAGAGCTCCTCTAACAGCCGCTGGGAATGTGTGTATGTGTAAAATTTACTTTACAAGAGTTTATCATGCGAGACGTGAGAGAGTGTTGACTGTGTACAAACACAAATGGCAGTTCCCAAAAGGGGAGTGTATATAATCCTCTGTGAGGCTTTTTGTACTTGGCCACCTACCAGAGAGCTGCATTACATTACACTGCCTTTGTATCCAGCCAATCTGAGAGCTTGTATCGCAACACTGCCAACCCCGGTAATAACCAGTGGTTTGTGGATTTCCAACAGCGCTTTGAATCTAACTGTGCATGTTGCCAGTCCATTCTATCTTTGTGTCCACTTTTAACTGAACTTGAACACTCAACACAAGCCATTCTCAATACAGGAAGACTTAAAGTGAAACAACTGGTGGCTTTAACTCACCCTGGCATTAATTAATGACCAAACCATGGTGGTGGTGTCCAGCTTGTGGATGTCATTGGAGAAGCAGTCAGCCTAAAAGACAGCGGTGAAGACAAATTAAATCATGTTTTAATGTTCAGAGGGTAATTCCCACAGTGAAGATTGATGAAGACTCACCAGCTGCTCATATCCTCCAAATATATACATTGCCTTCACCAGAACGCAGGCAGAGTGGCCATCCCTTGCCCCTGGAACAGTCCCCGAAATCTTGGGTGTAAACCATCTGTGGGTGTCTATGAAGCACGAACAGTTTATGTTAACACTAAGTACTCTTGTGAGGGACCTATCCTCTCATTTTACAACACTCTAACACTTGAGTCACAAGCAATGGAACATCATCACACAGAAAAGCAGGTGTTACAGCTCCCTGGTGTAAAAAAAGAGTCTCTGCCTTTTGCTATCACCACCTCAACATCAAACAGGTGCATGGTAGTTGTAGGTCTACTTACTGATATCAAAGGCATAAAGCACATTGCAGGCCCCCTCTGTGTCGTTACGCCCACCCCAGAGGTAGATAATGTCATCCAGCAGCACAGCTGTGTGGCCATAACGCATATATGGCACTTCACGGGCACGTTCATGTCCTCCCGTCCTAACTGGAGGCAACTTCATCCAGCGCAAAGACACTGAAGTACAAAACAGATGAGAAAGGTATTCATTTATGACATAGTTGGAAAATAACTTGACATGATGCAGGAACATTTTGTTATTTACAAGAAAATATATTGACAAGATCTATTTAAGGCAAGTCTCAGTGCCAAAGAAAACAGGACTACAATAACATACTACAGACAGTGGTAGAGTTCAAGTTTAAAAGCAGCAAGAAATTAAAAGCAGCAATAACAATTAGTGAAACAATTTGGTGATACATATGCAAGAGATTTAAATATGAAACTCAAAATAAATGTCATTTGTGCATTTCTTTAAACCTACTAGAATAAAAAAAGATGTGAAACATCTGGATGAAAACCAAATTTCTTATTTGCAAGTTCACTTTCTCCTCAAGAGAGAGAGAGAGATTCGAAACAGAAGGTGAAAAAGTAAAGACAGAAAGAAAAGAAAGAAAGAACTGTAAAAGACAACAGGCTCTGCTGTAAAATCGACATCAAAGAGAAAGAGCACAAAACAAGTGACAAGATAAAATAGTGAAACAATGGCTAAGGTGGTCCCGTTTCCATTTCAATCAGCCTTTCAAGGCTTGGTTCCACAGATCTTTTCATGGTACAGCATCAGCAGGTACGTTCAAGTTACTTTAAAGAAGTTGTAAAAGCCGAAAGCAGGTGGCTGCCCGCACAGAGAAAAAAATATATAAAATGGGTTACTTGGAAGAAAAGCGAGCAGATTTCTAAAAGTTAGGGCAGCGCATTAAAAGAAAACACCTGTGTTTGTGAGATAGCAACGGAAAAACACCTAACAGAAAACACACAGACCGCACAGGAAAGCTTGGGTTTTCCATTTCCAGCTGTAATGCGTTACCGTTAAAATGGTGAAGGTTCAACAAACTCTCAGACACTCGCTTACCCTTACTCCATAATTTGAATAAACAAATATTTTCCTGCTTCACTACAGATGAAACACAGGACATCAAAAGAGTGAAAAGTCTTTTCGCCTACTTAGGCTGTAAACAGAAAAGTACTCTAGATATGTATGTTCAATACAAATTCAAATACTTTTCGATCTGACAGGTCAGAGTGCTCTTTTCTGATTTAATGATGATTTTTTTTCACGTCATAAAAGTAGATAAAAAGGGGAAGAACAGCTGCAGTCACTGTCAAGATAAAGAGTTAGTAAAATAATTCATTTGCCTAACTTCTAACATGTCCCACGAAGTCTATAACCAATGGGATTCCTCAATATAGATGTGTATTCACCACCTACCTGTGTTGAAGACATGCACATCAATCTGACGGAGTGTCTCGTAGTCCTCCCCAGAGCAGTAGCCTCCAAAGGAGTACACCTTGTGCCCCACCGCCACAGCAGCATGGTTGACTCTCCGCGGCCCTCCTTCTAGGTGCACCGACCAGCGCAACATTCCACGCGCAAGCACCTCTGTGACTGTGAGTCCTTAGACCATCACTTTGTTGCCTGCTTGGATCCCATTGAGCAAACACCAATGAAACCTGTGATCAGAGCAACGAGAGGTGCACTCTGCTTATAAGCGCAGCGGGGCAAACAAGGAGTGGCAATGAAGGGAGATCACAAAGGGGAACTGTTTGTCCTCTTGGGCTAAGAGTTGCTCAGCTTTGCTGTTGCTGACAGGCTCACAAGCCCCTGTATTATCTAAGCTGGGAGAGTATTTTAAGAAGTGATTAGACCTACACCTACCACTCCTCTTTCTTTCTGTTCGCTCTCATCTCTGTGCCCTCCAACGGCACTCCAAAACTATGATAAATATAGACTCATACAAATAAATATGCACCCCTTTGTGCCATTACTATATCGCCACAAATGCTATATCAATATCATTACTCACAAACTGCTTCAGTGATCATTTCACAGTATTAAACTCCTATTAAGTTACTGAGGTGTCATAAATACGAGTGAGTTTCTAATCTATTTAAAAGAAAGCAACAAAGAAAGTCATTTGGCTGTCTCTGCAATTGCAAATCTAAAATGCCTGAAGAAAACAAAGCACACCAAAGTATCTAAAAAATCTGCAGCATGTAATTCAATACTTCTAGACTGTTTCCATCTTGAAATAAAAAAAATAAAAAAGCCTACAACTTCTAAAAAAACAAGTGACCCTGCCTCTTGCTAAACCCTGTGTACCCTTTGCTTTTTCTGTCTCAATGACTCACTTTCTCACTGACCTCCAACCTTTGTTTGCCATTAAAAATAAACCCCCAGAAGACCATTTACCGTAAACTTTCTAATTCAAGAACACAAGTCCCTCGAGGAGCATCTCAGGCCACATCCATGCAACAGTTCAAATGTGAGTTTCAGCTTGAACAGAGTCATTGTTTTGGAGCATGCTGTAAGACCTGACATGCAAACTCAGGACCCCACCTGGGCTAAATCGACTTCTTAAAATGCAAATACATCGTTAAGGAAGTACTGTCTTATCTGTGCTGGATTCCAGTGGCTTACCGTGCATAAATTAAACAGCAATTTGCTTTCTCACGTAAATGTTTAGAACAGGCTCGCCTTTGTGAGAGCTGAGCCGGGTGGAAAGCAGTTTCTACACCCTCCTGACCCACTGAACAGGATATTGTTGATATCAGATGACTAGCTATGGCACTGACATCTGACGACTCGGTGTAATGGGACTCGTTTAGCATACAGGAAAAATCTATGTGCACTAATGCACATGTCTCTGTTGGCCATATCTATTGATCATAGCTCATCTAGAGCCGGTGACATTGAGCTTTAACGCCGTAACTACAGTCCAGTCAACGCCACACACACAAGCTAGCCTGTGTTAGCTATCAGACAGGAATAGCACACGCCTGTGAGGAACAGCGACTAACCACTAGGGTCGCTTGTCTCGCAACATCAACTTTAACAACAACCGTGTGACGATAATAGCATCGCTGTTTCCAGCTGTTTGGATATCAACTGTCCAGGAGGAGCTGTTGTAGCTAGGCTAAAGCTAATCTGTGGACGCTATCTTATTTAGCTGTTAGCTGGCTAACGTGGGTTGAATAAATTCAAAGCTGGACAAAACAGCGGCGTTTATGCCCGACATTAGCAGAGTTACGACCTATTTAGTTAGCAAACTGATGTATTAGCACAGAAATAAAGTGTAGCTACCTTCAGGTCCAGTCGGTTGTGGTTAACTGGTGTTCAGACAGATAGTGTATCCACTGGGAGCCTCTACCGACTCCCTCGTGACGTTTTGGGTGGAGAAGCGTCCGCTAGCACCCCCTGTCGGCTGTCTCCATCCTGGAGAAAACCCTTATTCATGCTCACACTGACACAAGCCTGTGAATTTGTCACACCTTCACTTGCAGCACTCTCAGCTGAGATACAGGTTTGTACACAATTTCCTTCGATGAATTCTTCCGGACTGACTGGTTACTGACGTCCAACTCCCCCCTGTGTGTGTGTAGGTATGTATACCTGTTTCAGTACAGCGCAAACAGCACCTTCATTATTATAAGCCCAGGAATTCACACACCAGCCTGTGATGAAATAGCAGGAACTGGTTTGTTGTTTGTCACTTAGTCTGTGCATCTTTATATGCACCACATGAGTACAGTATGAGCTAAGCTTACTAGTTACTGATACAGGGCCTCTCTACAAGACAGGGTCAGACAAGGGGCATATTGATACATATCCCTGAACAAATTTACAGGTAATTTTCCCAGACAACAGACAAGCACAGGGCCCTTCATCCTGGCTCACTGTCCCACACATGACTTATTGGGACACTTGAATAAATTATTTTTATATTGTTAGTAATACCTGTACTTTTCCTACAATTCTTACTGTATGAATTTGTCTGCTGAGAAAATGGCCTAACCAAAAACTTGGTACGTTTCACCTCCCTAACAAGTCTCTAAAGGACAAATTCTTGTTTGGTTAAACTGCACATTAAGACCCTTATCTGTGATGAGGAGTTTTCACATGAACTTGGAAATAATCAGACAATTTGAGGATTCCTAAAGTTTGTGAAAGTGCCAAATTGTTTTTCCAAGCAATGGGAGGATATCTCATTGTCAAGTCATGGTTTGACTAAAGGGGGAAGTGCATCAAACTCTCAAACCCTTTGCATGAATTGGATGAGTTGTATCCAAAGCACAATCAGTCAGACCACAATGAACCACATCATTAGAAGATCAATACTTCAGTCTCTGTTCCCTGAGGGATAGAAAAGCAGCTTCATCACAGATACAGATTTTACTAAATAAAAAACACACAATTCCAATCAGAAAAAGTCCTGTCAAAGGACGGCTGTCTTGTAGTTGTCTCAGAGGACAAGTAGCAGTTTCATAAACCACTTCTCAGGAGGGGAAACAGGGCCAAACGCTTGGGGTGGACTAATGGAAATACCAGCGCTTCACAGTGGATTACTGGAAAAGTCCTGCTTACTGATGAATCCAAGTTTGAGATTTATGGCAGTAACAGAAGGGTGTATGTAAGGAGACAAACAGGAGGGAATCATACCACAGTGTATCAAACCCACAGTGGTGGGAATAGTAAAGTCTGGGGGAGTTTTTCCAACTATGCAGTTAGACACCTGCACTGAATTGACTCAACACTGACCAAGGAGAAGTAGCGCTCCATTTGTCAGAGACATGCTACGTAGGATAATGACCACTAACACACCTCAAAGCTTTGCAAGAACTACTTGAAGATCACAGACGACAAAGGAGTCAGGAGTCACCTGATATCAACTCCATTGAACATTTATGGGGGCACTTAAAGACTGAGAAAGCCAAGTGTTTTGTGACATCACAAGAAGCTCTTTGGAGCATTGTCAAGTCTGTTGGGTCATCAGATTTTACACAAACTTGTGGAGTCAATGCCATGAAGTCCATTGAAGCAAAAGGGGAATACCAATCCTAACATATTCTGAAGTTCATGTATATTTTTCACTCAAATAGCTTATATTCTCATTTGAGCACAAAAAAAGAAAATAGCATTACATCTGCAATTTTTACTGTAAAATAAAAAGTATCTTGAGTAGTGGTCTCAGACTTTTAGACCCCACTGTGTAGATACTAGATAGATCACTGTTTTAACAGACTCAGTAAAGGAAGTTAATGAAATCTCTATCCCCATTGTTTACAGTTGTAGTAGTAGCCCATGTGACTATTTCTCTCACACACATAAATAACACAGTTGCAGCAGTAGATGGCACTGTTACACATGTTTTGAAATGCTCACAAGATCAGCAGGCTATCACAGACCCAAACACATTAAGACACGTTTCCAAAAATATGATCCCTACCCCAGTATTTCTGGTAAGATAATGTGGCCAGATGATCCAGTTTGTCTTGTTGAGGTGCACTTTGGGCACTGATACTCTTGGCTTGCCTTGGCTGCTTGCTTCTTGACAGCCATTCATGAAGAGCGCGGCCATTTACCAAGTACAAATCTCAGTGTTTTAGTGTCAGATTGTATAAAAACACTTCAGCATGGTAGAAGTATACCCACACAGACTGGAAACCAACGTGTCTGGTGCAAGGCCAATGTATTTAACCACTAAATAAGCCTCACAACCTCAACTTATTCCAGTGTAAGATTGTGGTCGAATTGGGAAGTTTCTAGGTATGAATTTGTGTTTGATATAAAGAAAAGTCCTTCATCTTGCAAGAACTACTTCCAGCTCAATGCTGTCAATAAATAAGAATGTGCTCTTGGGCAGCTTGCCTGGCTTGGAGAACAAAATAGTCTTCATCTGAGGCTCATATGAGCATGACTGACCTAATCCTACTGTAACCAAGGTCCAGGTGACGGGGGCCAAGGATAATTGTGAACAACTCTGGTGTAACTTTTGTATTGTAGTATTTGTAGTATGTGAAGCCTGTCCCATATAGTAAAATTTACTGGAACCCCTTAAACAGCCCATTTCACACGTCTAGACTGTAAATATGGCACATTGCGCAGCTTGATTTTGCTACTTAATTTTTAAAAGCGTTAAATTACAAAGGATTGGGTTTATTGTGATCAGCTTGGTTCCAAATGGCCAGACTAAAGTGAAAGTAGAGCCTTGTAAAAGGATTATGGCACTGAGGAACCATGTTACAGCTGCCATGAATCTGCCCATATCAATGCCCAGGTCTGGTCCACTTAGGAGGGGGTTTGATTGATTCATTGTGCGCAGGCATTCCAACACCATGCCAGCTGCATGTCATGCACAATGGTGAGATTGTGCCTAGGGCTGCCCGAACGACAGCTGCCCATGGCTGCCCCTTGGAGTTAAGATAGGTGATTACAGACCACAGATGGACACGCACTGAAAAATAGGTTAAAGCACATTGTAGTTGCAGTAGACTCTAAAAATATCATCGCTCAAAAAGTGAACTAATCTAGAGCTTTGTAGTTTGTTGCTTTTGTAGAATTGCTATAGCTGCAGTGCCCAATAAAAATCAGTTTTTTAGAAGTCTTGTGTTCTTTATGTCGACCTGTTTGATGCAGATGCAAAATCTTTTCTGACAGTCTGAACTGTGGCTGCATACTCAGCACTCCTGTCTTATTCTCTATTACTCTATTACACAACTGCAGTTAGATGACGCTATTGTCTGGAAGTGGACCAAGGAATTTCTGGTAATGGCTTTGATACGTTTATTTAAATGATCACATGTCTGGGACACAGGATGTTATTTGGGGTAATTGTTTTGTTTTCGAACTATAACATGCAGACCTCATATTGCATAGTGATATGCAATATAATACACATGACATTATACTGAAGCATGCATACACATTTGTGCCAGGCCTCAGTTTATAATACTGTAAATATTCTGCCTATTCTGTAACAGAGAGAAAAGAAGTAGAGCATACAGCTTTTTCCCGAAAAGTATACTCACGACTGCCATTATCTAGTAATTTCAGTAGTTGATAATCTCATAAACATTTCAAGATTTCTCTCTTGCCTCACCTCTCTTTACAAAGGGGATGTTTATAAGTAGGTGCTTAAAAAGTAAATTTCTCATCACACAGACAATACAGAGTTGAGGACAGCCAAGTGAAAGTCTCTGTAATCTCTCAGCAGTTACACCCAGTCTGTTCAGCCTGAAAAGTCAGGCCTGCCATCCCACCTGTCAGCATTTGCACAGATTGCGTCACCCATCTGACCCCGCTGAGCTTACTCTGACACATTTGCTTAGTGGTGTGTTTCACAAACTTTATAGCCATCACATGTGGTGCCTGTCTGTTGTTATGCTTTGACATAGAGAACAGGAGTTGACCAACTGCAGCATAGCTTTGCAAGTCAACAACAACTGCTAAAACCAACTGTTGTTCGGTATTCTTGGGCAGGCCCAATGATGGAAGAGCTTTGCAATGCTTTGTGGCAGAGAAAAACACAGCCTCTACTTAGAAATGGCTCATTTGGTTAACCTTTTTCTTTACCATGGATCATAAAAGTCCTAAGTGGGCTGTTATTATGAACAGTAAAACCAACTCCATGCAAAATAAACCAATAAATGAAAGGAAGGGGAAAGAAATGTTTGTTGATGTTGACGTGAAAAACAAGTACGACTATAGTTTAGTATAATTTTGCAGGATTATTTCCGCCTGCTCATGTTTTACAATATAATGGACATCCTCCTGAGGTCCTACCATAGTCTACACTCAGTATTCTGATTTCTTTGCCCAAAGTAAGTTAAAACTGTGTTGCTGTAGAGCAGAGTCATGGTGCCGTAGTGGCAATTGCCTCAAAAAATGGTAATACTCATAATATCAAATACTATTACGGAAAAGAGCATTTTCCAGTTAAGGTCAGTGGATTTCTACATCATGCAGCAATATTCCCCGGATGGTTAATGTACTGATTTGACTTCCGCTATAGCTGGATTAAGTCAACAGTGTTAAGCAGTCCAGAATGATGTCATAGAGCATGATCTAACTCTGTGGCCAGATGATTGAATCATACATTTTCCTTTAATTTGGGGGTTATTAAATGAACAGAGCTCCTCTCTGTGAGTTTCTAAAGAAGACGATTGGTATTTGCCTGAGGTCATTTTCTCGCTTATGCTTCATTTGAATTGTTCTGAATTAGGAGTAAAATTAGTACTTTGTAGCAGCTTTTTATTGGTTAGGCTATGTTTCCAATTACCAATTAACCAACAAGCCATACTTTATAAGCTAAATCATGTGGCCCGAACAGACAGGCCAGTTATTGGATGAAGCTTAAAATCCTAAACAGATGAGTGAGTATTATCATAGTTTAGAGTTTTGTAATCTTGACACAGCTTCTTTTTGTTTGCATTATAGTTTTACTGAGCTTTATTGCCGCCATCTACAGCGGGATATAATCATTACCATTCCAGAGGGTCTTTCAGACTGACTGCAACAGAAGACACAACGAGCAGCAAGAAGTATTTTCATCTGAACCACTTTAATTATGTGGCTCACTTTCTATTTTTGCCCCAAGAGAGCCCCACCCCACCCCTCCTTCACCCACACAGTTGGGACAGTTGTTTCGTAGATTGCACAGCACCTGTTCTAAACCCAATTGTGATCCCACGCCCTATCTGAAGACACTTGCATGCACCCTAATGCTTGAATAGCATTTGATGCTCTGTGTCTTTCTTGTCATCCATGAATATCTCTCTAACCTGGAATGTGCAAAGCATTGTTTAGTCGCATGCCGTCTCTTTGAAACCTAAAAAATAATGCGCTTTTCACAGACGTTTAGAACAGCCTGTGCCATAAGGGACAGCTGTCTGGGTTATTCTGTTGGTGAATGGGACTTTGTAAGGATCATTACCCAGCAATGGGAACAATTTCTGCTTTGTCACTTGTAGGTCTGCAGTGAGGTAAAGGTTATTTGAAAGTAAAATGTAGATGAGTATTTTATGAGACCTCAAAATGAGCCTCCAAGTTCTGTCTTTTGATGGCACCACACATGTTCATGGTCACCAGTACTGACGGTGCTTTCCAAAATTATGTAATGCCTGCTTAAGATTCAATTTTTCTTTTTATGTGTCGCAAATTATCACTCTACTCTGGAGACAAATAATGCTTCAGTCAATCAATTTTATTTGTAAAAGTATAGCACTGTTTTTAGGATGTTTGTTATAGCGTCAACCTCACCAAGCATCACCAAGCCATGCATAGTTCAGACTCGTGTCAGCAATGAGCTCATCCATTCCACTAACAGGAGGTGACATGAGCGAGGCAAACAATAACGCACGACTTTCAGGTAGGTCCAGCTTGTTATGTAAAGCCCTCGAGGCCACCTTGTGTGTCATAGCAGAAGAAAACCCACATTTGCCTGTCCTGTATTGAATCCAGACTCTTTGAGGTTGACGCGTATGATGTCGTTATGGTGAGATAAAACAAGTGCTGACCCCTCTCCGTTTGAAAAAGGTTAAAAACATCTGTGAAAGCTTTTCCGAGTTGTCTGTGTATTCACTGGTATTTTCTTATTTACCTCCGATTAGAAAATGACAGAGAAGGATTACCTCAACCAAAACATTAAACTAATCTGTAACGCAGTAGTGGTGTTCAAAAATGACTTAAGATGTACTTTGGCTTGACTATATTTTCCACTTGCCTGAAGCGCTCAGATGAAACAGTTTTCTTTTTCTTCTGCTCTTTCTCCTCTGCTGTTTTGTAGTACATCATGATTACAGAGCAGATCCATCAAATGTCCTGACATGTAAATGTTTGAATGTAAATATGTAGGTTCTCTCTTTCTCTACCCTGTATGTCTGCATTCAGAGTGTTTAACAAGCCTCTCTGCTTGGCAACAATTTAGGATTCAGATGTCAAGCACACAGGCAAGCAATATACTCCAGGCAAACTGCATAACATGATTAAAGTTCCTGTATGTGATTAATTAATCACACCGCAAGGTCAACAAAGCTTCCAAATAAAGGCTTAAAGGCACCCAACCTGCCGCTGGAATGACATCAGAGGTCAAATGTTAAGCCTCCCTCTCACGGTGATTGATACTTTTGGAGAGGGCAAAAATAAGGTACAGCTTTTTTCTGTTATTCAACCTTTGATATGGGGAAAATTGCTTCCTGCTGCCGGAGCATAGCTGCCGCGTGAACCTATGATGTCACATGATGGAATGACCTCATCCCGCCATTCAAGCGAGCTAATTATAGATTTAAATAACTTAGTTTAGCATATAACAATGCTAACATTACACCAAAGACAAAGCACAACTAAAGCTGATGGAAAAATAATTATTTTTGCAGGTATTGAAGTAAGTACTCCTGTTGTTTAATCCACTCCTACTACGAAAAAGAATAGGAAAAGGAAAATACCATGGAGTTTGCAAAACTGATTATGATTCTGAAAAAATGTGTGTAAAAATGTGAGTACCAGTGTTTGTCCATTATGGGCATTTGTAGATATAATAGACTCATCCAAAGGTAAAAAAAAAAAAAAAAAAAAAAAAAAAATGACAATCAATCCAACAGTTCTTGAAATTTTTCAGCCTGGACCAAAATGGAGGACCAAGTGACATAGAGAGATAGAGAGAGACAGAACAACATTGCCATCTATATAAGCGTGTCATTAGCATGGCTAAAAGTTAAATGTATTTTTTAAAGTCGTTTTTAGAACAGCCAAGAAAAAACTGTCCATTCCCCATGATCCTTATTCTTGTTGAGAACAAATGATCCCATGGATGCCAGCCTGTCATCAACTGACCTCCAGCCCAGAAGTAGAAACACAAACTAACTATGAAGTGGAAACATTTAATCATCTACAAATTTCAGTCATCGCCGACCTGTTCATTGACTTGCTTAACAAACCTGAATGTTGACTTTAAATTATCAGCCTTTTCAAGAGCCAGAACCAAGCCGCTTTTGATCTTTAACATTCATAACATCATAATCACTGTTTCCTAACTACACTGCCTGATGTATTTTTCTAATGCCATGGCCAATTGTTTTGGTAGGTCAGGAAACCCATTTAGGAAGTCAGAGTCAAAACAAAGGCCCACTTGTCTTAAAGGCAGGTCTGACTGCTGTCTTTATATGTTAACATACTTACTGGCACATGGTGCTAGACACTGTTTCTACTCATGATACCACCTTCCTGCCAAAGTTGGACGCTGAATAGAACAAATATTACGGGTTGCATGTTTGCATGGAGGAATGCTGCACGAGGATGCCAGAGATCATTGTATTATTGATGTCAGAACAGCAGTTACCTTTCAGCAAGACACTCTGCATGACAACCAATCTGATCTATAGCATTCCAAGATATTTGGAAAAGGGGAACATATTTAACATATGAGCACTTTTTGTGTGTGTGTGTGTGTGTGTGTTTGTTTTTCTTGAAACATTGACGCTACAGTTTCACATTAAATGCGTCATGGCTGACGGTTGGGTTTCATTGCCGTTGTTTGTGTCTTTCTGTGCTATGACTAACTTGGCACTCTGTCTCTCTAAACAATGAGTACTGACTGACTAAGTTGGCATTTTATTGCATGTGATGTCATCCAGCACTCAAGCTTGCTTAGGTTCTTAACGGCTGTGATAAGAGTGGACATGTTCAGGAGGAACGTGTGAAATAGGACTCCCAGGATGAAGCACCACAGGTGTGTGGGAACGTCAGCTGATAAGCATGCAGTCTCATTAGGTCAGATATAGCCTCAGGTGAGCGTCAAACCTAGATGTCACTACTATTTCATGATTGAATTAGTAATTAAAGGCATCGGTGCTTCAGCTGACAAGATTCAAGGCTCCAGCTTTTATGTTTTTAAGAGGATTGGATTGAAGTTATGTCATAAACTGTGCTGCAACCCGTTCAATACTCCGGCTGAACAGATTTGTGGTGGGTGAAACTTCAAGAAACCCATGTGGACATCATGCAGTAAATGCTGAAAATGTGGCTTTCGTAATGTGTTTATATTTCCATTTGTCCATAAACTGCAGCTGTCATGTTGTTCTTTTTAAACACAAATCATTTCATTGTTAATGCGGTGTATTAGTCTCAGTGGCTGGAGTACAAAAGCCCACAGGCAAGCCATCTGAGAGAGACTAGGTCATTGTCAAGATGTGGGTTCAGACTCGTGAGCTAAGAACAAAGGAATTTAAAGCTATTTAGATCAACAGATAAGCATTAATACAAATGTATGACTTCATTGGCACTACGCCCCCGACGCTTTGTAGTTTGTTTCACTGTCATTCACAACTTTAACTTTCTCTTTAGTTTATTTGTTTGTTTCTATTTGCGCAAAGCCCAAAACACGTAGCTGAACTGGAAGAAATATGCTCATGTTGCTTTAAAACTTTGCCAAAGACTTGTTTTGAGATTGCGTGTTTATGCTTCGTCTGTCCTAGTTAGTAAAAACTTAAAAATAGGCGTTTGGGCCATGGGACAAATGATTACGTTTTGGTAGTGTTTATGGCCTGACATCCAAAACCGAACAATACCGTTTTAGCAATAACAATAAAACTATATATATATAAAAAAGACTTGTTTCTAATGAGTTTTAGTTAAACTCACTTGATTGACTTGTGTAATCTTAAACAGGAGAAGTGTCCAGTGTTGGGGTTAGATCTCTTTGGTGCTGACTAGTGGTGGTGATGCTGTCTAGTTACTAAGAAGCTCAGGCCAAGCATGCCTGACATAAAACATGTCAGGTAAGTATTTTCATTTTTCTATTCCTTTCATATCAACCATTTTTTAAAACTTCAAATCTTTTCTTTTTTGATCATGATCCAGAGTGAACAGCTCAATCTTATCTGCACTGAAACTTGACCAGCAGGCCGATCATGCCTTTGAGATGACATACACCAAGTGGAAAAGTACAGACCCCCTCTAGCTCCCATGCATATTCTCTCCTCCGCCACAGCTATCACTCTCCTTTCATGCGGGCAGACTTGGTGACATCACCCCTTGAACAAGTCTTCCAAGTCGTATTTACTGACTCTAATAAAACGGAAGATATCTAACAAGGGTGATCACTAACCAGGGTCTGTGGTGAGAGAGCATCAGGATTTTATTATCATCTTGGGAGGCAATGATATCAGCCATCAGGCCAGAACCAGCTTGTCTTTAACAGCCATCCTCAAATGTGCACATAAAGGAAGATGGCACAAATAAAGGGCTTTCAGATCAAGGCTGAGGTTTAAATTATTTGTAACGGATGTGGGCAGCACAGTTAAACGTTGCGCACAAGATGTGAATGAGAGCTGTGGGGAGGGAGGACTTCCAGGGTAAACAACATAAGGAAGGTGTTACAGTAGCCTAATCTGACTTGGTTGGCAGAGGTGGGACACCTGGTTCAAATCTAATCTGACAGTGACTCTGTGAGCAAACAACTTTCCATCCTTTATAAATGTTTACAGGCTAAGTGGAAAACAGGGCCTATACACACACACAACGATTTCAGCTAAAAGACTAAAGAAGGGGGTTGTCGTTTAGCTCAGTCGGTAGAGCATCCGCCCCATGTACAAAGGCTCAGTCTTTGCCATGGTGGCCAAGGGTTCGAATCCGACCAGTGGCTCTTTCATGCATGCCATTCCCCATCTCTCTCTCTCCCCACATTTCCTGTCACTCTTCAGCTGTCTCTGTCAAATAATAAAAAGAAAAAGACTAAAGAAGGAGTTTTGGTAAAAGTCTTGCACTTTGAGCAGGTTATGATATGCTTAAAGTGTACCAGTCAACTTAAGTGAGCAAATCTTACATGATGCTATGCTATGCTAAGCTATGTGTCTTGTTTACAGTAAGTGAGGATGCTAAACTGCCCTTAGTTACTAAGAAAGGTTTTATGGACCTGACTTTAGGGTTACACCTCTCCATGAATCTGCCCACCCTTTTATTGTCTTCTTTTAAAGCTGCAGAAGATGGATACTATACTCATGCCTGTGCCTTAGGTAGGAGGTAATTAGCTTTGCTTAGCATAAAGAGTCTCAAAAATATGAGACAATGCTTCCATTATCTGTAGAGCTCATAGTAAGTAGTGAGCCAGGCTGGCTCACCTTTATGCTATGCTAGGCTAATCCCCACCTGGCTCGAGCTCAGTACTTACAAACACAAAAGTGGTATCAAGCTTCTCATTCAACTGTTGGCAAGAAAGCTAATTACAAGAGTATTTCTCAAAATGTCAAAGTGCTCCTTTAAGAATTGTACCTGATTGGTTAGTAGCTTGAAGAAATTTTGTGTGGCATGTTGTGTCATGATTGTATTACAATGTGTCCTCTGTTGAATTTTAAGCTCTGAGGAGCTGACTGCTAACTCATGCAACTTTTCTGATCTGAACATCATTCCACTCCAGGGGCCTTTCTGTGCAGAGTTTGCATGTTCTCCCTGTGCCTGTGTGGGTTGTCTCTGGGTACTCCAGCTTGCTCCCACAGTCCAAAGACATGAACCTTAACAGGTTAATTGTCAAATTGTCTGTAGGTATGAATGTGAGTGTGAATTGTTGTGTGTTTCTGTCTGCCCTGTAATGAACTGACAACTTGTCCTGGGTGTCCTCTCACCCAAAGTCAGCTGGGACAGACTCCAGCCCAACCGTGACACTGATGAGGATAAGCAGTTACAGATAATGGATAGATGGAATAATAATGATGATGATGATAAGAAGAAGAAGAAGAAGAAGAAGAAGAAGAAGAAGAAGAAGAAGTTGAGGATAAGTTGCCTATAAACCCTAGCTCTGCACTCTGCATGCTATTGTAGCCCCAGTTTAATACGTATGTTGTATATGAACTGTGTTCTATACAACATACAGAATATATTAGGGGGCCCTGCTCTGCCACTCTATCAGCTACAGCTGTTTCTTACTTAAGAATGAGCCTTTTATATCTACAGATATATCGTTCATGGTGAAGTGTTTTTACAGTAGACCAGAACAGACAAATAAATAAACACTGGTAGGGCCTTTTGTGTTTCTTGAGCATTTCATAGCCACCATAGTTTCTCCTTGAGGTCAGGAAGGAAAGAGTGAAACAAGGGACTGTGACTGCACCACTAGATGCCACTAAATCCTACACACTGGTTCCTTAATGTTTTCATATAAACATTAAGGTTAAATTGTTAATGTTCAAGTACTGTTCAAGTTAGAAAGTTCATTTAATGTGGTAAATCTGTTTTTTTCAATGGACTTCATTCATCGCTGTGTTCTTGGCTAACTTATGGACTGAACTTTGTCAGTAACAGCTCTCAGTGGGCTGGCGTTCTCTTTACACAGCATGACCATAGACTATGAATAAAAAGAGCGTGACTTGCAAAAAGATGTGTGTGTATATATATTTCTTTCCTGACAAATAATGAACCTAAATTAATAATAACCCACATTTCCAAATGTTCCATTTCAGCACAACCAACGTTTTGGCATATGGTGGTGTCAGAGTCACACAGTGTACCCGCTGCACACATAAATCCACACTTTTAGAGCCACTCACCCAGCAATATGAGGAAATGGCATTTTAAAGTCAGCCAAACCCCTTGAACTCCACCCATCCAGCCTTCCTTAAACACCACCCAGCCTGCGCAGAATTTATCTCTGATTTCAAGCTGCAACACATTAAATCTCTTCCTTAGATGACTTCATCATGAAACCAGAGCTCTTTTAAAAGCATCATTAACCATGTCGGCTCCGGGGCCACCTCTGTCATCGCGAGCCCCGCTAAGTGACTTTAGTCCCACTGCTGGCTGTTTGTACAGTAACACTGGAGACATTTGTTCCTTTAATGTTTCTAGGTCTAAATGCTGTGTAATTTTACAGATATTTTGTGAACACAAGTTCCAATAGTGCTATGTTGTAAAATGAAGCATGCAGTTTGATCATACTGACTGAGTTTTACTGCCTCCGAGAGCCATTGGACCAGGTGCCGGGGTCAAGTCAGAGGGCAGCAGAGTGAAGAGTGAGAGTTCCTTTTTTGGGAAAGCTTTCACCAGTGGATGCGGATTCTGCACCCTGCAAATATTTTCTCTGCTGTCTGCTCTCCTCAGTAATCCCTGCTGTCATGACATACGCACGCCACTCCTGCCATTCCAATCAGTCACCCCAACATGTGCTCTGTTGAACCTTAGCCACTATCAAGGAGTGGTAGGGGTCATCATCTGCTTCACTGTTATTTGCCCACCCCCCACCTCCCTTCTCCACTGCCACACTTGTCATGCCAGCAGTTCAGAGGTTTAAGGAGCATAGCGACAGGGCTGCTCTGTTCCATTCAGCTGAAACTTGTGTGACAACTGCTCCTCACCGACGAGGAAAGAGGAGGTTCGGAGTTCAAGCCTCACTCCTGGACAGACAGCGCTCACATGAGCCTCTGAAGCTTGCTCTCTCTCCCTCTCCTCAGATTTTTCCCTGGATTTTCTTTTACAAACCTGCTGCCTGTAAAAGACTTTTTTTTTTTTGTCTTGGATTTTTTTTGCGCTGGAACAAAGTAGCACACCTCAGGGCTGATCTGTTCTTCTGCACTTGAAGGTGGAGGTAAGGTAGAGTCAGCGTGGGTGTGTGTGAGTTTTGTTTCAGCTGAGGATATTACCTCATAGAGGATAAGCTGTGATTGAAGAGGTCTGACAGAGGTCTCTCCCTCTGACTCCATTACTCCTCGCCTCTTATCTGAGCAGATTTTCTGTTCGGGTTCAGAGGGGAAGTTTTGACAGCCAGGCTTTACAGCCCCCACTCCGCTCTGTCACTCCTGACAGGGAGAGAGAAAGAGAGAGAGTGGAGAGGTGGTGACTTCATCCACTCTCTTAACCAACCCTCCTTTTTCCTCCTCCTTTTTTTCATTTTTTTTTTTTTTTTTTTGCGCTGCACAGTCAGGCAGCATGCCAGCAGTTTTCATCTTGCTGCGGTCCCTGGTTATCAGGCTCCTCAGTAGCAGACTGGCAGGCTCAGTGGCACAGTTCCTCAGGAGAAGCCTCTCTACAGGCGCTGCCCACCTTGGCACGGCACTCCGCCACGTCTGGGACCGCGTTCGATCCCAGGAGTCCAAGGAAGCCATCCTGGGCTGTGTGCTGTGCATTCTCAACATGCACAAGAAGGTGGAGAACTGAGCTCTCCCTCCACTTTCTGTTCAACTCTCCACTTGCCTGCTGAACAGAGACTGGACAACCAGAGCTGGTGAGTGAGAAGAGTGTACAAAGGAATGTGACAGACTTTTTTGTTTCAATGCCCATTTGGACTTTAGCATATTTTGTTTTTCTAACTGGACACCGGCAATGTCTGAAAGCATTGTGAGGAAGGTCCAGCCTTTCACCATTGGGACAAGGTTGTCAGTCCCAGCTGTGCCAAAATGCCAGGAGTTCACAGAGAGTTATTTGCAGAGCCAGAATCTGGATAACTGCACTCTACAGCACAACCTGAACTCGCTCTACCTCAGCCGATCTCAGGTCTGTGCACATGGCCCCTGCCTAGTCTCACCCATCGTCAAGCAGGTAGCCCCCGTGAAACCCAAACAGGAGGACATGGCAGCCGAGGACCACCTGAACCAGAACGTTGCCTCTCCCTCTGCTGTGTCCAGATCCATTAAGAAGATCACAATCTCTGGGAGTAAAGACAGATCAGAGAACAAGGTGTCAGTGGGACCAGCGCAGCTTTCGATCACAGGGTCCCCATCTGAAAACAACAATAACAACAACAACGTAACCAGCACATCAGATCCACATCTGCCCAGGATTGTAGGTGTGAGCTGTGAGAATAAGCCCAGTTCTCACTTCAAGGTACAGGACACACTTTACTAATGCAGATAACATACAAATCTAATGACCAAGGACGTACTAACACATGGAAGTGCATTTTTTGTTAATATTATAGTTTCATTAAATAAGTGTAAAATGTTGTTTACTTACATTAATATTATAAAACGGACAAAAGCTTTATATTTAATGGTTTGAATAAAATACTGGATGTATTTGCAAGTTAATTAATGAACCTTAAAATGATAGTAGTAAGTAAGCAGACATTTTATACATTTTTATATAGCAGTGCAGGCTAACTTTACACATCTGAAGAACCCAGACGGTTTATCACTGTCCCTTAACATTAGTACTTAGTAGTTAAGTGAATAATTTGGGATTTTTTCGGTTATAGAAGAATATCTATTATTTGAGAAATATATGCCAACCGAAACTAAAACTTTGTAGGGCGAGATATTTATATAGGGACTGAGATATTTGTTTTACTCAGGTCTTAAAGCTGAAATGCTGTCTACATTTTTTTTTTCCTGCCACAATTTTCGTCGTCCTGTCCAGCTTGTTTTATTCATTTAACGGCTTATTTTCAGCGCTACCAGCTGCTTATTTTATCGAAATGTTTTAGGTTTTACTCAGAAAAGACAGCAGTGATGAATGTCAGTCCACGCAGGGACAAACCAGGCTGAGACTGCACGGAGAGAAACCTGTCCAACAGGTAAGACGCTAGCTTAACTGCGAAATTAAAAAATGTCAGCTCATTAACGTTAGCATTAAAGGAAAAAAACGACTTTTCTTTCAATATATTTCAGTATATGAGAGTATCGTATTCAACTTAAAATACTTGCACAGTACTGTTTTATCGTTTTTCCACCTTTATTTCACACTTTAATGTATTAAAGCAGTTGTTTGGCTGTGAGGCAGTGGGGTCTTTAGGCAGCTGTGTGCTCGATGAATCTCTCGGAGTTTAGGAAGTGAAGTCATGTGCTGTGTTCGCCAAACCTAAACAGTTTATTATGTTATACATTTGGAGAAAAGTTACACAGAGGTGGAAAACCAGTTATAGGAGTAGCGTGTCTTTGAACGCCACACAAATAGCCTGTTGTTTCCTCTTGTTTGGCCGTAATTTATTAAAGCAACAGTCCACAGAAGACAGACAGTATAGGTATATTGTAGGATATTGTTTAAAGTCAATGGGCTGTCGGATTTGGCGTGTTCCTTGTTGAAGTCATCAGTGTGTGTGTGTTGTGGATGAAGTGCTCTGTTACTGCAGAGCAGACCCTGCTGAGGCAGGGCTCACTGGAAAACATGAGGTCAGGGAAGATGTTAACAAAAGAAAAGGCTCGCTCAAGTCCTCATGGAGGCTGCTTATAATAACACACTGACACAGCAATGGCCTCATTTCCCCTTTTAGGACAAAACAAATCTACAACACTCACCTCTTCTTCTTCTGTAACCACAACAACAATACTTTACTTTCCTCCTCTCATATATTATTCATGCAAATGGCCCAAAAAAAATAGTTATAATTACTTGTGAAAAGTTGGTGGTGCCTTTACCTGTTCAGGTATGAGAGAGTGAACATGATCTACCAAAGACCTTTAAAGGTGATATGTTTATATGTGAGGCTGACAGTAAAAAACGTCAGACATCCGAGGATCTGTCCGTTCCTGCTTCCTTCATTTGCCCAGATGTTTCCTGAATGGAGATCAGTAGGAACGTTTGTCCATTTGTGAAGTTGTGCCAGTCGTGTTCATTTCATGTTACGCAGTGCTGACAGTACGCTTTTGTTAAGTGGGACCTTGGGGTCAGTCTGACACAAGTTTGTAATGTCTATTAATGGTCATTAACATGGAAATAACACGGAGAACTGTAGTGTACCTCCTTCTTCTGGATGGTAGCATCATCTGGTGGTCAGGTTTTTTATAATTAAAAGGACAGTCATGTTTTCAACACTTGTGTCTGTCTCTGTTGTGTGCTCACGCAGATTTCAATGCCTGAATCGCAGAAGAAAGAAAGTCATCTGCTCACACAGAATGAAGCGTGTGCAGCTGTTACATCCCAGATTGACTGCTTCACTCAGCGCAACTCGCTTTTCAACAAGGAAGTGCTGCAGGTAAAATGTTCAAACATTCATACGCAACACCAACAATACCGATATGAACAGGTGGACACTCCACTCCATGAAAAAGCTGAACGTTCCTCCTACTTTTCTGTCTCTGCTCATATATGGAAACTAATAAAATGATTGAGGAGGGTGTGCTTTTTTCCACTTCACTTTTCCAGAATATATGCAGATGGAGTTTTAAATCATTTTAAAATGAAACCAGAGAGAGTAACTTATCAAAATCTCTCATCTCCTGATGTAAAAAAAAAAAAAAAACAAAACAGTAAAAGTTTATCTCAAAAGCAACAAGTGACTGTTGAGATGTAATCAAGAGTGGAAGCTGCCTGTCGCATGACCCTCCGTGGAAGGACAAAATATGTACTGGTTCTTATTTTGTCCCGAGAACTGTATGAGCTGTGTTCGGCTGAGGGAAGAGAGGGAGGGGAAACCGCCACAAGTGAAGCAATTATTTAGGGATGAGATCATTGTTTGGCTCCATCTCTTCACGCCTATGGCCCAGAGAGGCGCAGCCAAGCAGCACAACTGGTTGTGTTATCTCATCGCTGCGTCCACCCCGCTGTACAAGGACATTTTTCAGCGAGTTCGTCTGAGGGACATTTTGTCCAGCAGTTGGCTTTGTCATCAGGCCTCTGTTGAGCAACCGTCCAAGTGATAGGCTGCTTACTTCCAGTAATAAGAAATTCATTTTGGATGTGTCAGCTGAAGGAAACACATGATGTATGTATGTGTTGAAAACAGCTCTGTAGCACATCGTTAATGTTAACAAGCTTAGCAGCCCCTTTACTCTTAAGTGGAGCTTGCGTATCTGTTGCTTTTGGAGAAAACAGACTTTTGTTTTTTAGCTTTAATTGAGAACTTGCTTTAAATAGCCAGAGCTTTTGGTGCCTGGGGACCTGCTTATTTTAGAGGGATTTGGTTGACTGCTATCGCTGATGAAAATGTGTTATTACAGTATTACATTGCCGTGGAAGTGGAAGTGAGCTTTCCAGGGAGAGACTTTTAAAGGCCCCCAATGTTTCAAGCTACGAGAGCAAAGCAGGTCACCACATGGAGAAGCACGGCTCCGTTTGAGGGCCATCTGTCTCCGAGGCTGCTCTGCAAAACATCTCGCCTTTCACCCGCTCATTTCCATGATAGAGAAAGTAGAGAAACTTCCACTCCCACAGTCCTTTTCGGGCCAAGTTGCGTTACTAGAGAGGCAAAAAATTTGGCTTTTTTTGGTAAACATTTTATAAAGTGTAAAGATGTGCACAGTCGGTCCTCGTTTTCCAGCTAAAATGATAAAAATGTGTTCCTTTGAAGCTCGTAGAAATGAAAAGCAGACTTAAAAAGAATTGTTTCTGCTTACGGATTATAATGACCAAACATGGAGATTATTTCAAAATGTGTTCTGTGTTGACTGGAGTGCTGCTTTCCTGCACAGCCAAAGATTTTTCACAAAAAATCAGAAGCAGTGACACAATCTGAGCTGCATTCATTTACTGTCTATTCTTCGTGGTTAGACTAAGGCCTCACTGTACATTGTGATAAACACACAATTGTTGTGGAGAGCAGACAGGAAGAAACAAGGGAATCATAGACTTCCTGGATGAGGTCATTATAATGCCATGGGAGCCAGTGTGAGGAGATAGGGGCAGGCCTGTTTTGTCAAGCTCTTTTCCTTCTGTTCAACCAGAAATACCTCCGCTGCACTGGGGGCTTTGTAAAAGTTAATGACCTGCCTCTCTGAGGAGAAGTGACATCACATTTTAATCTCAAGCAAAGTGTTGTTTAGAGGCTGTGTCATGTGTGGTCTTGATGTTTTTATTGATTTAAACGAAGGGTTACTGAAGAGTGTATTATTCATTGCCAGTCATACTGAATTCCTTCAGAAATAAAGCTTTGATGTCATGTTATAATGACTTATTTGTGTGTTTAACTGTTATTTGACATTCAGCAGAGTACACAAGAGCGCACTGTGAGAAATGAAGTTCTGCTATTTATCAACCGACTATGACTCATTTAGGATCTGAGAAGTGGAAGAACCTGAGTTGATTTATTAGTCCATTTGATTATTGTGACTTGGGCGGGTCACTGACTTCCACACAGGGTTCCTTGCAGAAAACAAACACGTACTTTCCAACACTTTCTGACTTTGGCCACCTGGTTTGCAGTTTTCACTCCATACAAATGTTGCCAGAAAAGGCAGCTCTGCAAGACAAAGCCTCATGCAGGTTTTGGAGTTCAGGCACTTGCCAAGAGAAACTTCTGCTCTGCATAACATGACACTGGAGAACAAAGGACTGTGCTTGATGTGTCTAAAGCTCCGTATTACTCTAAGTCAGGCAAGAAAACGTGGCTGTGGCTACTACTTTATTGAGTGGGATTTGGATGTGCAAGCTCTTGATATTCTTTTAAAACACTTCATAAGAAATCTGAGTAACTTTGTCAAGTTTCCATGTGTAATATTGATCTACTCGAATATCAGATAGCTGAATCAGGTCTATAAACAGGCATAAATGGTCTACTATCTAACATTTGTGCCTGTGTGTCTGTGTGTGATGTAGGCAGAGGCTTGGATCAAAGGCAAGCTTCAAGACTTGAAGGATGGATGCAATATTCAGCGCTGCCCCCTGCAGGACTGGGAGGAAGCCTCGCAGACACTTCAGAGAGACCTCAAAGACTTTGAGAACACCCTTATTCAACTCAACCAGGTAACAAAGTGATTCAACACGAGGCAGGACCCACACTCAAATATTACCAAGATGCCAGAGCAAGCACATCAGAGCAGCCCACATCCAGAATGAAATGTGTACTTTTTAACAGGTAATGGAGATCTGACTGTAACCATTAATCACTGTCTTTGGTGCTGAAACAGTCTGTCAGATCACATAACACATAGCATAATGGTCTCGTAGGCATTTCCAGTCGACCAGAGAGAAAAGCAGATCCTCAGTGCTCCAGACGGCTCTGTCAAGCCAGTTTTTACTTTCACCCTCTGGAGAAAATGTTTGGAAATGTTACATCGCTGATAATTAACCTCCCCCGACACTCAGACAGCTCAGGAAAGGCAGAAGCAGAACCAGGAGATTTTTCAAGGGTATATCCAAGAAATTACTGGCAGTTTTCCAACATTTGTGAAGCCAGCTGGCACATGAGCAACGTCCCTGACAAACCTGAGGTGTCAAATGAACAGTGAACGCCACTGTTCTGTGTTAGTCTGGCCGCTCCGTCTGTGCTACACCTAAAACAAACAATGACTGCATTTCTCTTTCTGTTTCAAAAGATGGGCGAGCAGTTGATCTGCAAGATGAACCCCACCTCTGATCTGGTGAAGAAACAGCTCAGCCAGCTCAGGGACCAGTGGCAGACCTTGAAACAAACGGCTGCAACTCAGACAAGGGCCCTGGGCGGAGCCAAGAACCTGCAGGAGTTCAACAAAAAAGTGGACAAGCTGGAGGCATGGATTAAAGAGAAGGTAAGAAAAACATTCCTCTGCTTTTCTGTTGCTATGTGCAGAGCTATTTTTGCCTTTTTTGTCATCCTTTTCAGAGCCAATTCTATTAGACTAGTGAGTAAAACCTTGTTTTTTTTTGGCAGTGTGTGCAGTTTAGGATGCTAGCACTGATACTGATGTAAGTGAAATAGGAAACATGTACTTTAAATTAGAACGCGTAATTCTTAAATTTTTAATTTAAATTTCACGGACTCCTGAGCTCTTTTCATGTTTCTGATCCTGTCCACACTCCTTCCTTCCTCATCTCCTCAAACTTCCTTCCTTTCTTTACCCATTTATCCAAACAGAAAAATAATCAAGCTCTCCAACTGTAATGATTAATACCAAAAACAGTTGGGCCAGAGGCAAATATAAGAGGACGGACAGTTCTAATCAACAGCTGTCAAGATAATTGGCTCAAAAAACAGCACTTGCTAATAGAGGAAATTAGCTCAGTATCCTGAAGACATCTCCTGTTTGTGTATATTCACCGGTGTAAAACATCTGCCTGTCATTATCAAAAAGCAATCTAGTGCCTATGTTTAACTCTCTGTTCATGTCTATGTCTGGCACAAGGGAATTGGTGATTGATAATAGACCTGTGGTAATGTAATGGAAGATGTTGCTTATGAAGTCTATAAAGTATCCATCCCCAGAGGAGATGGTGTTCTCCATTTAGTTCCGCTCATCCTTTCCTCTGTGCATTAGTATCAAGTTCAAAGTTCCTCTCCTAACGCTGCAGGCTACCTCTGTTCAGCATCCACCTTGGTAGCGGGGCTAATGTGGTTTAATCCTGGTGCCTCTGAAAAGAAATAATGGTTGGGTTCCCAACAAATGGGAGCTATAAACACTGACTTTTATGTGTGCCAGCAGGAAGAGGAGCAGTCTCTGGTGAATGTCCTGGAGGAGAATGTTGACAAAATGCAGCTGACCAGGAGAATTTTAGATCTGAAACAGGTAAGACTAAAAACATTATAAATGCTTAACAACGTTTCATGACGTAAGAATGTACACATTCCCATATGTTAATGGTTTATATTACGATTTTGTGGAGGTTTCACAGCCATTTATCTATGGCTGACTGTAATTTGTCTCCCAGGGTGCATGGTAAAGACAGCTGAGGTCATAGTTGGATTGTGTTCCCCTGTTTCACTGCAGGATGAGCAGCTCTACAGAAACCTCCATGAGGAGATCAACCACTTGGCCCTGAAACTGGAGAAACAAGGGAAGACAGATGGCAAAAATATCTCCAGCAGGAGGAAGCACATCAATAAAATGTATGTTTAAGTTGAACTACTGTGCGCTGCAAGAAACGTCTTCGATCTAGAGATAAACTCTGAACTTATTTGCACTATGATCTGCTGTGTGTAGGTGGCTGAAGGTCCAGTCTCATCTGAAAAACTACCATGAAAATCTTCAGCTGGCACTGGAGGTGTCCTCATTCTACCAGCAGGCGGATAACACGTTGTTTGCCATCAGTAATATGGTACAATTCCTCAATTGGTTTGATTATTTCTTTTCTTTTAGATCAGAGAATCACATTTTATGAGTTTACTGATACAGCAGTTTCTCTTTCAGAGGAAAAGCATGTCTGCATCCAAAGAGCTGGACAGCTTTGGAGACAGAGAAATACGTGACATTGCCAGCCAAATCATGGTAGGAAACATCTTTTCACTTTAATTAGCACTGCTCGATCAGATCCTGAAAGTGTGTTGCAGAAGCCTTCTCTACCTAACCTACAGGCCTGTGTGTGGTAGATGTTAGATGTGTGCGTGTCCCAGTTGTCTAATCTGCATCCTGCGCTGGCTGCCGGCGTCACACAGAAGCAGAGTGAGGTGAAGGACTGCTGGGCTCTTCTTCAGAAGGTTTTCAGGTAAGACAGTGGGCCAAGGATAGCACAGACAACTCTGGTGGCCCTGTGAACACATGCGCCATTTCACCTAGTAATTGGTCCTCTGCTGGTTTCCACTGAGCTGGAACTGTATTTTTCTGTTATTACTCTTCTGGTTCTCTACATTAAAAGCCTACATTGGCAAAAACCTAGAGGACGTTTTCCCGAATGAAAATGAGCTTTGTATAAAGATTCCTCTCTCCCTCTTGATTAGTTTTGTTTAATTTGGGTTTCAATCAGTGAAAAATTATAAGCAAAGTGAAGGACCAGTCTGTTGGATGTTTGGAGACCAACTGCCACACAGAGCATCACTCACCACCCAGTTTTTGGTTTATAATATTCCGTTTTCTGGACGGCTTTGAAAGTTGACCATGTGTTTGATTACTGTATGAGGTGAATAATGTCTTGGCTTACTGAGTCAATTTGGCAACATGATTTGTTCTCTTTTCTCACTATTAAAATTCTGCCGTCACCTTGAACAGTCTGCTGAATCTAAAATAAAAACATGTTTACAAGAATATTTAGTTATTTTTATGGCATTTGTAAAATAAATTTATTGTTACATTAATAGCCAACAGTACGAATCCAGACCTTTACGTCATTAGACCTTTTTTAGACTATTTGAAACAATATCTACTCAATGAGTACAGCCACATTTCAATGCTGTGCTGGGAGCGAACATACTATACTGACACTGGTTACAGCCCTGTAGAGAAAAATGTGGAATTCTTTGCAATAATGTCCAAAACATAAAAGGTCATCATCTTGGGATGCATCAGTTAATTTAGAAAATGAGTCCATTTGATTTTTTTCTTGTGTAAAAGTGGAAGCATTGAGTGATAGTGGTGTTAGATTAAAGGTGAGGTGGTCAGCATTGTTTTGAAAAATGCTTCATACAGTGCTGTTTAAATTTAAAACCCTCATCCTCTGGGGACCATGAATATTCCTGTCAAATTTAAGTATTAGTCTGGCCAGTACTTTTTCATTTTTATCTCAGTCCAGTAGACCGGCCAATAGATAACATTACAATCCTTATACCCTACCTGGGCAAAAAAGATTTTCCATTTTTATAATAATAAATACAGTCAGGAATAACTCAAGTCCAAAGTTCTGACATCCATCTCCAACATCTCCAGCTTTCCAAATATTTCTCAGGCTGAGAGCCTCTCATGTCGGCAGGCTATCTTTAGATCCAAATATTACATCATCTCTCTGTCTTATCAGCTGCGTTTCATAGCTATTTAAAACAAGTAACACAAACACTGGTAGAAAACTTCAGAGCCATAATTGGAGTTCATTGCAGGCCTCCAAAATCTCTGCTGTCAGCAACACAGTAACCTCCTGCTCTGCTCGCCATGCAGGAGTGACAGGACCACACTCTCTCCCACTGGCTCCACTTTCACCAGGGAAGATGCTGACCCCCTGACACCAGCCAGAGAACCCGAGTGCAACGTGGGAACTGAGATGCAAAGGATCATGGGAAAAGAGGTGAAGGAGGAGCAGAATCGTCTGAAAGGCTGCGTGGTAAGTAGCCTCACTATTTCATTCTATTACTGGAGAAACCACACTGTGGCTCTAGGCTGGGAGAGAACAACGCCATCAATGCTGGTAAAAGATGAGCTCAGCCTCTTCCAGTCCTACGACTTCTGTGGCTCCACAAAGTGACGCACTTTGTCCTTTGGTTTGGAAAATGCCTGATTTACAATTTAAGCAGGTTTTTCCTAAATAACAGTGTTTCTGGAGCTGGTGCCGTAGAGCAGCAGCTTCTAGTCTTGGCACCCAACATGCTGCCAGTTTTCCATCCTATCAGCTAGTTAGTTGCATTTAATAATGTAATCTGATGTCCCAGTTGTGAGGATGCCCTTGATAAGATGGTCAGGATGAATGCCAGCTTGGCTCTAAAACTCAAACACCAGCACTGTAGAGTATGGAGAAATATGTAACTTTGCCGACTATCTTCCCCACTCTGCCAGTGTCATGAATATTGCCCTGTAGGAGTCACAGGAAGAGCTTTTAGAGGTGTTATTTACCCTGGCACAAAAATTCCATAAGTTTCCATGAAAAATGTCAAGCCGTGACTGTACAACATGGTTGAACGGTGGGCCAGAGCAAATAAGCCTTCTCTCCGACCCAAAATTTCACTTTATGGTAGAATAATATCTTGGCTTTCAACGGCTCTAACAACAGAACACAGTCATTGGATTAATACTATATTACTAGATGGTCTGCGGGTCAGTCCGGGGTGAGTGGATAATCTGCCGACCATGTGGACTCCTCAGACATGACATTCCTCATCTTGGAGGCCTACCAGCAATTTATTGAACACGTGGGTGCTCCTATAGTAAATCCATGGCCCATAAAGCTACAAGGAAATACTGTTAGCATCCTTTGGAAGAACCGAGATCCAGATACTTAAGTGTGTGGTATGTTAAAAACCAGTAATTATGTGTATATTTAGTCTTTTAAGTTAGCACATTAAACCTCTTTATAGTCTGTAAGTGACTGCACAGTGGCTATTTATGTTCAGCCAAGGGGTATCCCACAATGCATTGCTCCTCTCCTCTTGTTGACCCTGAGCTCTTGTGAAGTTCCTTCTGAGCCTCTAGCCTTGTTTTGCTCACTGTGAAAGTACCCAGATGCTCCGGGAGAGACAACTTCACTCTTTCCATTCTGGTTCCGTTTATTTTCCTGACTCATGGTTTTAGGTTCTTACCAGCCCTGTGGGCCCGCCACCTGTGACAGGAGTCTATCAGGGCAACAGGCCGGATTCAGTTGTTACTCTGAACAGGCACCAAGCTCGTTGGCGGTTAGTTGCCTTTATTGCACTGGGAGCTGGGAGTTACCTGGGTGCACTGTCTGTGAGAGCCCCACTCGTTACTCTTTATAGAAGCATTAATAAGACACTCGGAACAAAACCCTGGAGCCCAAGGGCCAAATTCAGCGCCGGGGCTCAACCACCAGTTGAACAGTAAAAGTAATTTGTCACATAGTTTCGTTGCGCTTTAGCAGCTCCCGGGTGTGCTGAATTGATTACAGTATTTGTAAGGGCGCAGCTGCACATGTCTGTGGGCTGATAGTGACTCTGAGGCAGTTGAATGTGTGCTGGTAGAAAGTGCCTTCAGTGTGTCTGCAGACACGTGCATGCTCATGCAGGCTTTCTCTCTTTAATCTCCCACTCTGGTGTGATTAAAGGTAACTGTAAAGGTTTTAGTGTCTGTATGTGTACACGTACATGCATTAGACTCTATATGACCATGTCTGTGTTAGCAGTGGTATGGCCTCTTGTTGCTGGAGGTAAACATGGCTATCGTCTGTTTCTCTGGCTAATTGTAGCCAGATGCTGGGGCTGTGGACCAGATGGGCTTGGTGCTAAGTGATAGTTCTTGGCTGACATCACTTCATAGCGCATTGCAGAAAGACGCACAGGGGAAGAGGAGATCTGTAGAAAACAGAAAGGAATCAACATTACCCAGGTAGGGAGAAGTATGCTGAAAAGGGAGATGATTGGATGAGGCTTAAAAATGCAGAATACCATCGAATATGACATAACAAATCATTAAAAGCTTTTTGGATGTGCGATGTTGAGTGTGCTACAGGAGTTGTTTACAGTGGAAGCCACTGTGAAGGATGAAGGACAGAAGCAAATATCTGAGGAGGAGACGTCACCGATGGTTATCGACCCCGACAAATGAATCACAGTAGTTTGTTAGTTCTGCAGCTTTAGCACATAAATGGGCTGATAATGTGCCTCTATGAAACTGAGACCGGCCTATAAAATGACTGGCATGTAAGTATGATGTTAGACCCCTTCAATTTACTGCATCTCTCGCATAATTTTAGAGGCGACACTTTTCTCCAGCTCTCTGACTCACTTCGTCTATAAGCCCATTCCCAAAATAACGTGGTTAAATTAAAGCTACTCCATAAAACATTATTATTAATGTCTGTTTTGTGCTTTTTGGCAGTCGTGCACATTCAGCATTACTGATTTTTGAACATGAAAGCATCCACAGATGCATATTTTGCCTTGCTGATGCTGTTGCAGAGGCCACACTGTTTTTACTGGCATTGGTAAAAGGCATTATGTTATACAGAACAATTAACACAGTATGGTGTGCATGATTCACACAGTCAGACAAAGAAATTTCTGCATAGGACACATTGTATTAAATTCACAGTTCATTTCATTAGTTCATATTTATACCAAGCAGTTCTCATAACCAAAGCAAGCAAAACGTTGTTTATTTAGCACATTTTAAAACCTTAGTGTGTGCCTTAGAATTTTAAATCATACACAGTAATAGAAAACACAAGTCAAAAAAATAACCAAAAGAAAATAACCTTTTGAAGAACAACAAGTGAATAAGTAACGTCTTTAATTATTGTACATGACTTCTTGCATTGGTTTGTGGATCTTGGCTTTTTGCAGTGGACGGTTAGTAAAAAGACCAACAATCAGGATATCCCACTGTGTTCTCTGTAATGATCCAGATACATGTAGCTCTCATTGGAAGCCCTGCTGCTGAGTCCTTTGGCCAACCTTTAATGTACTCAGATGGTTGTAAAAGAGGCTTAGTGGCTGCTGACGTCTTTAATATATTTCTGCACATAGACAAGGTCTATAGCTCTGGCGTTGACCTTGCTAAAAACTCAGCTACATAGTCCTAAATAGAGTCAGCATTGACGGCCATGGAAATCAGTATCTAAGGCTGAAAAAAACACTGCTGCTATTTAATGAGAGCTGGGGATAGGGTTTTTTTTTTTTAAGTCATATTTCCAACTGCAATGGCTCTTTTTAGTCATCAGAGTGGTATAGCACATGTTGGCAACCGTGTTAGACTTAATGTGTTCATTCATAAAGCAATTATAATTTATTTAAACTTTTGCTGCCATCTTTAGTATTTTTATTACAAGCGTTGATGCTGTCAAACAGAAATAGCTTGTATCTTTAGCCTGGCCTGGGTTATTTCACTGAGAATAGCGAGCCTTTGTAAGAAAGTATGCTTTGTGTCATTTACAGGAGAAACTTTACTCTGGGCAGCTGTCCATGTTGTGCAGCCACATTGTAACATTCACTTTAGCAGAGAGCTACAGCAACGCCTCATTGTCTAGTGACTGCTCAGTGGATAAAATCCTCCATTTGAGATGTTTATGCATCCAGTCAACATTTATTCGGTGGATGGCTGACAGAGAAAGCAAAACATTACTCACATGTCATGTTGCTGATCTTTTGGATTTTCCTATAGAGACTCTTACTCTTTTGTCCACAGAGTACTGTTGAATGTGGGGTTGGTAGGAGGACACCAGGGAACCAAAGCCAGGAGCAGCAATCAGTGAACCACACCTCCCTACCCATGGGAGATGGCCCTGCCTGTGCACATGATGTCATCGTCAGACATCAATTGAAGGGGGAAAGGTGACATTTCATTTCAGCCCGCCTTCTCGCTCCCTCCCTCTCTCTTTCTGTGACTTACATAATGAGAGGTCTTTATGTAAGTCATAATTGGAGTCACATGTCTGTGTTTTCTTTGCAGCAGGAAGCCCAGAGCAGAGCCCAAGCTTGCCACCGCCCCACGAGGCCACCCACAGCTTCACGTACAGCTCCAGAAGTTCACCGTGTCTGCTGACAAGGTGACGTGACCCCTGCCAGGCACACCAGAAATCACCAACTGTCTGTGTACTCTACAGAACATCAACAAAAATGGATCATTCATTTCTATGAGTTGTCAAGTCAGCACTGCAGTTTTTGCACTATTACACCCTCTTCTTGTAACCAGCCACAGACGTTATGTCACATTTTTAAATGAGACATTATTTGTCATGCATTCAACTGTGATTGTATACTGACTGGTGTGCTACTATTTCCAGTAATTGTATTGATTTTTTTTTTTTTTGGATGAGAAACAAAATCTGGATCCTGGTCACTGTGCTTCCTGTTCACTGTTGTTTACTGTTCATCTCTTTAACACTTTCCCTGTTGTCTCTACTGTGCACCTCAGACTTTGTCCTGGCTGAAGGACAACGTGTCCATGGCCACACAGGTGTGTTCAGTAGCCAGCTTTGAGGGGCTGGAGGCGGCCAGGAGGTGTCAGCACACTCTGGAACAAGAAATCCTCACCAACAGGGCCAGAATAGAGGTGGTCAAAAGAGTAAGCCAATGCACACTGTCATATTCACGGTTTCTCTTAAAACATAAGCACTGGACGGATGCCTTGAAATAAAATATCCCAGACAAAACTGGGCAGCCTGACAGGCCTGGTTTGTGTATTAATCTGAGTGCTTCAGTTACCCAAAGCTGCAGATTAGGTTCATATTAGGTCTATATTTCATAACCTAAATAGTCCATAGTCATCACTTGCTCTCATCAGTTTAACACTCCTTCCTCAGGAGGGCCGCGGGCTGGTCCGTGCACAGCACCCGGGCAGCGCCAAGATCGAGGAGTTCCTCGGCCAGCTGGAGGTCCTGTGGGAAGAGCTGCGGAGGAGGCACCAGAGGAACGCCATGTTTCTCCAGGCCTCAGAGGAGCTGGGGTTTAGGGTAAGATCCATAAAACATCTCACAACAGGCACTCCTCTTGAGTCATAAGGAGGCAAGTTACTTACCTCTACAGTTATAAGGGAAATTTATGGTTATGATCGATGATTCTGGGTCAGCTCTCCCATTGTGAGGAGCTTTATGCTGGCCCAGAGCCTGCGCTGTTCACATACACCCGTAGTTAGAAGCTCATTTACTTTCATCTGTACCACCATAATTGGCAGAGTCTGCAAGGTATACCCTCAGAAATTTATAAAGACTAATCCAAGGCATATAAATTGTGCTGCATATAATTCGATTATGGGATGGAAAGAGGTTGCAAATCCACCCAGATTGATGACTTAGTTGGAAAGCGTGAGTCTTTTATTACAAATAATGTAGGTCAGAGCTGGTCTGCTTCCATGAGGTAAACCTTTTATTGTCTTCTTTGTACACTACATCACCTCTTGTTTTCTCTCTGCAATAAATCACCTGCAATTCACAACAGCACAACCTCAACATCATTAGCCTCTCTGCATCTCTACTGTCTAGGTTGTAAAAGTACTCCAGGCCCTGGGCAGTCTGGAGGCCTGGCTGGAGTCAGTGGAGCTTTCTATGAAGGAATCTGCTCTAGCCGGTGACCCTGAAACAATGAGCATGGCTGAGAGGGAGAGCTGTCTGCTGGAGAAAGAGGTGGCAGCACGCAGCCTGGAGCTCCGTGCTCTGAGGCAGGAGGTGGACCGCCTCCACGACCACAGTCACCCGCACACCCGAGGCCTGCCGGCACGCATTGAGGAGGTGGAAAGAAAGTGAGTTTTTCAAAGCAGGAGAGGTCAGGGGCATCCCCCTAATGTCTATCATCATGGAAGACTTGTGTTGTTGATCTGAACAATCAGACTCTGGTGGTTTCCCTCGTCACTGTGGTCAGGAAATAAAGTAAGAATTTTGTCAGTGTTTCCAGGAGGTCACAGGTTTGGGCTTGCCATGTCTGCAGTCCAACATGGAAGAGTTTATTCATAAAATCCCCAGTTCTTGTTGAAGACAAACAATTTCACCCCATAAACCACTAAAATATATATCCATATATCTCATAAGTTGCCCTTTTTTATCCAAGTTGGCAAAAAATACTCTCCATGTGCTCATTCATTGCAGGGCTCAAGTTTATTCATTTGTGATTCATGCAGCACTTAGTGAGGTCTACCCCGCAGTCCTGACATGCACTTCACCCACAGCTTGTCAAAGTGTGTCAGAGTCACCCATTCCATGTTCACCCCTCTCAGTGGTTGGCCCACGAAAGACAGGTTGTTGCCACAGACTCTCATTCAAACCTTATGGTGTTGGCTGGTTCACTGGACGTACCTGAACGTCTATAAACACAAGTTCAGACTCTGTAAAGAACACAGAGTTAACCAAAGAAAATAAAGAAACGGAAAGAGCTCAGTTTAAGTGTTTCCAGGGTGGGGGTGTTAGATGAGGCAGGGATGGACACTTGTGCAGTCTGAGGAACTATTGATGCAGGTAGAGGCTCTCACTAAGCAGCTGTAAGACAGTTGGGATGATGTCATTATTTAATGCTACGTACAAGCAACTTAAGGCTCATTTGTTCTGGAAAAAATACACTTTGAAATTTCTTACCTTACCATCTCAAATATAAACTCTGCACGGACAAGGTACCTCCATGGCCTGAAGTACAGGATATGTTTATGTGACACATGATATATGATTACACAAACAGCATGATGATGTGCACTCAGTATGCTTCTTGTGCTCTCTGTAATGTGGTTCTTTTAACGGATGCAGGCATGCATAGGCAGATGTGGATTACGATTAAGGTGTAATCCCTGCTGGTGTGTCTGTGTGTTTCCCAGGTACCATCGTGTCCAAAGTGCCCTAACCCAGCAGAACTCAGAGCTGCAGGACACACGCATGCTGACTGAGTTCCTGGAGCGTGTGGAGCTGGAGGAGAGCCAGGAACTCAGTGGTAATCACTACAGCCTGGGCCAGGTGAGAAGCTGAGCACCAAAAGTGGCATTAAAGGGTCATTTCACCCACATTTTAAAAGACCTTTTCTCACTTAACCCTAATGGTTTGATTGTGAGGTATTCATCTGGTGACATCTGCCACCAAAAATAGTGCCAATCTCAGTGAAAGTATCTCAAAAACACACATTGTCTGTGTTACAAAGGGTCATTGAGAAAATGTGAGAATGTGATGTGACCCTTTCCAGTGATATTGGACTTGTCTGATAACAGCTATCTCGTTCTCTGTAACTAACAGCCTCTTCACAGTGAGATTTCCTCAGCTCCAACATTGCTGGGACTCCAAAGCAGTAGCGGTGGTGAACCCCTGATAGAAAGCATGGGGGACCCTGTGGAGGAACTACGAGAGGCTGTAGAGATGCTGAATGACACCGTTCGGGAAAGGGGCCGGTCACAGAGCCACGACCAGGCAATCCAGGACCTGCTGAGCAAGGTAAGGAGATGGGTGTCAGTTTATATTGACAGCGGGTGCACATGGGAGCTCTAGCTCTAGTTCATTAGATGGTTGCCTCAGTGTTTGTTGAGTTATAAAGATCTTAGATGGTGCTGAATGGTCTTTAAGTTCCTCCACTTTTGTCACAAACAGCTGCACAAACCAATAGAGCCACATCTGGTTTCCTTTTGTCTGTGGCTGTGTACTTTAATAGGTCCCAAACGAGCCACCACTCCTCCTCACTTGAGTATTTCTGCGTTAATTCGATTTATTCTTGGTAAAAAAAGCACATGTCAAAAGAGCACATGCACACACAAACACACGCCCGGAGGGAACTCCATGACACCATTTTTAAACACTAATTTGCAATGTGGCTCTCATTGGAAAACAAATAATACACAGTGAAGTATAATGACTTAATGACATCCTACGAGTGCTCATGATGACTCTGTGCCTCGCCAGCATGCCAGCCTGGCGGTGCGCGTGGAGGAGTGCTTGTGCTGTAGCAAGGAGCTGAGCCTGGACATCCTGGAGAAGGAGACAGACATGGCCGTCCAGTGTGAGCCAGACCGCTGCGGCCTAGAGGCTCTGCAGGAGATGCAGGACCACCTGGAGGTGAGAAGAAGATCCCGACACATGTTGTGATTATGGTGCAAACATTTAAAATGATCCAGAATTCCGTCACATTAACTTTGCCCGGTGTAATGAAAAAAGGGAAGCCCCCACCTCCTCTCTTTCCCGCACTCGACTCCAACACATTGTTCCACAGTCTGTTTCCTGTTGTGCCAGATTTTCTCACATCTAAAAAAGGGCCAGCCCACCCCGCTTTGTGCTGTGTTTCATTTATTATATAAACTGCGTCGTGCAATCGCACACATACACACATGGAGCGTGCAAAAGTTTATTATTCACACGGGATATTTATTTATGCTTGTGTGAGTCATCGTCCTGTTAACTCTCAAAGTGTGTGTGTGTGTGTGTGTGTGTGTGTGTGTGTGTGTGTGTGTGTGTGTGTGTTTGTGAGTAAATCTGGTGGGGTGTGTGTATGCGCCCATGGGTCATGGGTTGGTGATGTGAGGTTGGGGATGGTAAAAATCTATGTGAGTCATTTTTGGGCAGTGTTATGTTGATCACACGCACGCATGCACGCACACACGCACACACACAAACACAGACGGCTGTGTTTGTGTGTGCGTGCATGCGTGCGTGCAGACTTGATACAGCTGAAGAGCAGAAATTACCTAATCTTCCAAACTGAAATAACTGTGCCGTCAGCAGACAGGCATCCACAACTCAGTGTTCTTGAGGCGTACTGTAGCTGAGAAACATGAAGTATTACTCCCAGAGAACCCCTCAACGCTGTTAATTAATGCCTCGTCAAAAGTAGAAAAAAAAATGGTCAAGATTGCTAGCTTGCTTTAGCGTGGCAGCCCATATGTAAACCATATGGACTGAATAACATGCATTGAGCTTTGAGGGTGAGGTCATCGACATACACGGATACAATTGGTACAGGCTGTTTGAGTGATACCGAGGATGATGAGAAATGATAGATTTTTATTGTGATTCTCCACAGATTGACTATGAAGTCATCAGGGAGGAGGTAAAGGAGCTGGAGAACCAGGCGTCTCGGTTGGAGGAGCTGTGCCCAGAGAGAGTGCACATACTTGGGGCAAAGATCCAGGCCATGCTGCAGGGCTGGACAGAGCTGGGGAAGAGTGTGACAGAGAACAAAGCACGTCTGCGAGAGTTTGTGCAGCTCCAGGACTTCTTCAGGAGCTACCTCGCGATGATGTAAGCAGGGCGTGGGGTTGTTGTGACCCCTTCCTGGGCCAGACACTGTTTCATAATCCTCTTTGTGAGAACATCTGCCCATTACAATATCTTTGCAAGGAAAGAACAGGATGTTCTCATTGTGAAGCACAGGTCCCTGGTGAAATGTGTAATTTAAGATGTGCTGAGGAGGTCGGCGTAAGTTTCCTGGGAGTGTGACAAGGCGATGAATGTCTGTCTTATCAGGGAGAGTCTGGTCATTCTCATGTTTTTCGAATATATGGCTTTTCTCACAGCTCTGTTCCTTGTCTCCTCCTCCACCACCTCCTACTCCTCCTCTGCTCCCCTGAACAGCTCATGGACAGAAGACACCAGGTCATGCATTTTTTCAGATACCGCCTTGCATCTTGGGAAAGATGGGCGGAGGCCACTCGCCGCAGAGCTGGACATGCAGATTGAGCTAAAGTTTGAGGAGTTTGACGAGCTTGTAGCCACGGGGAGGAACCTTTTAGACAAAGATCACCACCTCACACAGATGGTGAGCAGACTTACACACTAATGACTGACTCACTGCCAACTTTGATGATATATTTTTGTCTGCATTTACAAACCCTGAGTAATGCCTTGCAGGTAAAAGAGCGCATGGAGGAACTGAGGAGTATGCTTGGGTGGATCTTGGTGCACTGGAGGGCTCAGAAACAACAGTGGCTCCACAAAAAGAGCAGACAGGAGTCTTCACAAGATAACATTTATTCTGAGGCCACAATGTGCTCGACATTAACAGAGGTGAATCAGCAGAGAGGCATTTATTGTAGGCACAGATCCTTGAAAAACGTAAAATACACCTTTTTCTTTTTTGTGTGTGTCATACTCCGCACACTAAGTCACATTAGGACATTTCTTTGATTATATTTAAAAAAAAATCCACCAAAACAACTTAGAATTTAGCCTGAAGTAGTACTGCAGATTTGGGCTCCGTAAACAACAAAACAATAAATCACAATAATCAAGATAATCATCATCATAAATCACAAAACCTCAACAATCAAGGACTGAAGGATTGACTGCTGTGGATAAAAAGTGGGGAAAACAATGCCATGCCAACATGTGTTTCTTGCTTTTGGAAACAAACATCAGTGATACAGACTGTGCATGTACTGCTTATTCACCAGTGTGAATGTTTGTTCTGTTTTTTTTATGGTTTCCTACATAGAGTTCAGCTCCTGAGCTAGAGGCCTACATGTCCCATCAGTCCCCAGTCGTCACCTCCGCCAATGAAGACAAATTAAAGGCGTCAGTAGACAGCCGACGCTCATCCTTGCCACTCAGACAAGCTGAGCAGGAGCAGGAGGAGAAGCAGTTAGAAGATGGGTATGAGGTCATGAACAGCATTGGACCACGAAGCGGCGAGGCCACCTCCGCAGAGTCTCCCAAACCTTCTATTGTGCTCCTCAAAAAGCCCGGCAGCCCTGCTTTAGGGGGCACGGTCAACCTCATCCTTAGCTTTGGTAACACAGGAGACAGCCAGGTTCAGGTGCTTGACTCGCCTGCTAGGACGGATGAGGTAGTGGAGGAGACTTCTGAGCCTGTCCACAGGGTGAGACACACACTCATGACTTCACACTAAAAGCCACCAAACACCATTATGCGATGCCACTACTGAATGATGTTTGTTGCTGCTCCTGAGAGTCAGTGCAGTAACATTCATTCTCTGTAATGACACTGCATGGGATCTCCCTCCTCGACTGTCTGCTGCTGTTCATTCCTCCCTCTCCTCTGGCCTTCATATCTTCCTTTTTCCCCGTTTTCTCCCTTAGCCCACTGTGCCTCAAACTTCTGCCTGTAAAAACTTTTGGAGGCGCTGCCAGGGGCTTTTGGAAAATACTTTGGGTAGTTTAAAGCGAAAGAGAAAGATTTATCAACAGAGTGCAAACGAGGTAAATTGCGCGGTGTGAATTGGCATTGCATGCTGCGTCTCAAAGTGTGCTGGGACTGCATGCTGTGTGTAGTTGTTTTCTGGGGGCAGCATGCTCTACTAACCCCTGTTACAAGGTACAGCCGGTCTGCAGCTTCCCCATGTTGTTGCCATGTCTGCAAGCCAGGCAAAAGAGTAGAAGGAAACAGGTCATGCCAAAGGGCTATCATAGTTGCACTCACACCATCTCAGTTACTCTACATTGCGGCTGGAAATTTACAGCAAATGTGAGAAAAGACAACACCATTTTACTGTCACAGGTCAAAATTTCCTACTTAGCTGCAGTCATAAATGCAAATCCAAAAGCAAATAAATTCTATTTTTAGTGAAGTACATGCTACACACTGTGATATTTAATGAGATGGGAAAAGAGAGGTGCTACCTTTACAGTGCATTTATATAGCGAAAATATAGAAGATGTCATAAATAACAATAACAATGACAAACGAAATGTAATGATGCATCTGAACTCCAGCTAGTGAACACAAATCTGTCTTTATGTAACTGCTGATCAGTTCATTATTGTAATGTACACAATGAATTGATACCAGACATAATATTATGTCAACCCAAAAGGTTATTTAAGTTCTTTATTATTTTTTTTCTGATAAAAATGGATTCTAGGACATTTTATTTAAAGGACTGTGTGAATTATCTAAGTAAGCTTGAGGTTCTGGAAACTGTATGTGTATATATTGGATTTAAGTGAATGTGAAAACATCGCTGCAATAATCTGTTAGAAGTCCTTTTGCCCTTTCAGTGTGTCTTGTGTAAATAATTAAGTTCCCAACAGAAAATCAGACACTGAATCAGTATGTTTACAATCCAACTTTCCTCCAACATTAAAACTTTTCTTTGGACCTCGACTTGTTCAATGAGCCAGGATTTAAAGCTGGAAGGCACAGAGACAGAATGAGGGTGATGAGTAAGAAAAGCACACACAGTCTTCTCCCTGCTGTTAATGTTGACAGAAGCGCTCTCTTCTCCTTCTGTCATTTCACCACAACGCCTGACGTAAACCTGGTCTTGTTTGTCTCTCCGTGGCTGTGCCCCCAATTGTGTAAAAGTAAGTGACCTCACCCTCACTTCCTATGAAACTTGGGCTCCACAATGGCTCCCAGCAGGAGTGTGTCCCAAACTCCAATACAGGCGCAGTCATTAGACGGAGAACTGGTGCTGAACCTTCAAGAAAGGCCCCCAGACTGCGCACTATGATTTATAGTCTGGTGCTTCCATAGAAACAAGAGATTAGTCACAGAGTTGAAAGGTCAAGCCATTACAGCTGCATATGACGACATGTGCAGCCACATATGATTCTGATTAAGTCCAAGTGTGCAGTCATGTTTGTGTTCTTTGTCCTTTCATCTAATTTTTTTTGTCTTTCATGTTGTTGTTTTTTACATCTGCATCGCTGTCTGAGGACTGTACATTCCTGAATCCATTGTTTTTTTTTGGAAGTGTGGGATGCAGAGGAAAAAGAGGCTGATGTTTGTCTCTGAAAAGTAGCTGATTGCCTCAGTTTTGCTCTCATGTCATCATTCATCTGTAACACATAAAACAGCTCTGTTCTCACAGAGGGCTGGCTGCAGGGCTCCAGCATGCATGAGTCTTTCTGGGGTTAACCATGTGCGATAAAGCATTTACAGTCTCAGCGATACAAGAGTTCCAACACACCTAACATCCTTTTCTTTTTACAGGTAAGTACCTACTTGCATGTCAAGGATAACAACTTGGCTGCGGCACCTGTGTATGAGAGTATCACCCTGCCCCGCCAAAAGAGCCGCTCTGCAGCCTCAGCCTCCCCTACTTTCTTGCCGTCCTCCTCCGCCTCAACGTCTTCTTTAGCGCCTGTGACTCAGATGGCTAACGTGACCTTCCACCCTTCGGCGGGGAGTGGCAGCAGCTCCATCTTTAGCAGCCTTAAGAGAATGGGCAAGAAGAGGAAAAGGAAGAGAGACGCTCGCAGACACACTATCCAAAAAATCATGGGAGTGGAAGAGCAGACAGAAGGGATGCCTCAATACGCCTGCGAGACGATCACATATGACACACATACGTGGCCGCTGAAGGAAGGCAGAAGAAAAAAGAGTTCACAAAAGAGTGGAGATGGAGTAGAAGCGATGGCCTATATGAAGAATCCCCTGCTGAAGGACATTGACACAGAGTGTTCAGGGGAATACAGCATTACTCCATATGCTGTATCGGAGGGGCCTACCACTCCGCCCTCCACAAATCATGTGAGAAGCCACTGCAGATTCCTTTCTTTGGGCTCTGTGCTAAGCTTCGACCTACCTAAGGACATGACCCTCATCCCCAGTATTCAGGACATCATTACTATCGCCCCGCCGGAGTCCAAAAAAGGAGCAGGGACTGATCCAGACCCACTCTCCCAGAGACACACAGCCCTGAGCTCCTTCAAACAGACTCGACCCACTCCTGCTGTCACAAGCAGTTCAGCAGATATCAGCTTTTCTGAGACACAGGCTTCAACAGTTGTAGTGAAAGATCTACCCGATGTGGACGAGAGGATCCAACCACCGCCTCCTCTTTCCCTGGAAGAGGATGAGGATCAGACTGTACCATGTAACGACCTGTCTAAAAAGCAGTTCAGTCTGCATGAGGATGCAGAGCAGGAGTGGGACAAGATGTCATCAGAGGTTAAGATCAGCACAGCTGAAAGGGATGTGACCAGCAAGCAATCTCAGCCCCCTATTTATGTGAATCAAGTCCAATGTACAGCTGAACACAAACACACGTGCCCCAGTGTCCATACGCTGATTCGAGACCTAAATGGACACCAGTACCATAAAAGTGCAAGACGCCAGAGCGCGCGTGAAGAGAGTCCAGGACTTCAGTGTCTGAGCCAAGCCTCTCACATGGTGGTGAATCTGAAGTCAACAGTGAGCGTGAGTGTTCGCCAGGACTCAGTAGACTCTGGAATCTCCACCTCCAGCAGTATCAAGCTTTGTGCTGATGCTCCATGTCCAGATAACCTGCAGCCCAAGGGGGTGGTGGGAAGGCTCATGTCCCTCGAGGTGGGAGGTATAGACTGCACTAGAACAAGGGAGAACACTGTCACATCATCGGTTCCATCAACAGACACAGCAGAGATAGAAACAGAGCCTGTCCACCTCGACCACCAGCAGTTTGAGGAGGAAGAAGAAGAACTGGAGGACATCTGGAACCAGACTACCAACTACAGACAGAGCATCTGCTCAGACATCATGTACCAGCCCAACCAGGAAGAGTCTGAACCCTCAGAACAATCCAGAGAGCCCTGTTCCCGCTCACCTTCACCTAAAACCCCGGCTGTGCTCTATAGGAACTTGGCCACAGCCTCAGCACCCAACCTCCTCGTGGCCGAGTTCAAACTGCCCCCCTACATCCAGAGCTTGCTGGGTTACGACAAGGAGCAGAATCCCAAAGGTCATCACCCTTCACTGACCATAGGGGACAGGAGATCCTGGGCAGCCTTTCCTAACAGGGAACCAACAAGCAAGACCACAGTGACGGTGAACGAGACAGCGTCGGATCCGCTGAAGCTGCCAGATGTAGGGGACAATCAGAGATATATTTATCAATACAGAGAGGAAGAGGAGGAGGAAGAGGAGGCAGAGGTGGGGGAGCAGGTGGATGAGCACACGGGTTGTTCCAAGGTGAGGTCAGCGTTTGATATACTGTGACGTCGAAACCTGAAACCTAAACCTGAGCAATAAAACCAAAACAATGAGCATGTCTCGATAGCAAGAGAAGTAAGCAAGAATAAGATGGTGAGAGTTTTTTATGTAACTTCGGTGAACTGAAACTTTAACCACCTCACCTTATTAATAGTCTTAATAAGGCAAAAGTAATACATTTAAATGTTCATACAACAACGAGTAACAAACAAATTAGTGTGTAAATTATCTTGTATATACAGTGAGTGGAAATTGTAGTCATTTTGCCCTAAACCTGTAGTTTTTTCACACTTGTGTTGATATTAAAGGCACCACAACTGCATGAGCGTCTAATATTTTGTTCTCAGTGATTGTGGAATCCTCTCTTTTCTGAACAGGACCAGTCAATGAGTCTACTGTCAGTCCACATGGGTTTGGACGGTGTCTGTCAGCAAAGAAAAGCTGCTCAAAGCCTAGATGACACGGAGAAGCAGGAAGGATCAGTGGCCACAGGAGGGCGCTGTATCACCCTGGTAAGAGTGACACCGGCCTGCTAAGCTCTTTGCCTGTTAGAAACATGGCTCTCACGATTAACCGCAGAGAGGAATTTTTCTTTTCATCTAAATGTTGGTGTTAATCTAAACCCTCCCAGAGCGGAAAGCCTGAGCTGCAGTCTATGGAGGGAACGCTTGAGAGGAAGCACAAGCTGCAGCTGGGAGGAAAGAAAGTAAGAAATGCTCCATTCAATGGTTAAGCCAGCACGGTCAGCAA
The DNA here is from genome assembly GCA_028641955.1 of Protonibea diacanthus. Lineage (NCBI taxonomy): Eukaryota > Metazoa > Chordata > Actinopteri > Sciaenidae > Protonibea > Protonibea diacanthus. Next base: position 18,477,691 of record CM053989.1, read on the forward strand.
ATGCAAAGCCCACAGTCAGCAGCACACACTCTTATCTTATTTTCACAGGCAGCCTCCCGAGGCTGGAACTCTTACCACGCCGTACTATATAGACACACCTTGTGCTTCTACCAGGATAGAAAGGATACACTGAGGGTAAGCAGAAAAATTACTACAATAAGAGCAGAGAGAACAGAACTGATAAATAATTGAATTGGTTCGTATGAAGTCAGTGATGATCAATCTGTGCTGTGCTGCAGAGCTCTGCATGTGGCCTGCCACTGAACCTCATAGCAGCTGAGTGTTCACCTGCACCAGAGTACACCAAAAAACCCAACTGCTTTCGACTACGGTAATTCTCACGTAAAATAACATATATATATATATATATATATAACATATATTACAGATGTAAATGTATAGACAGCTGCATGTTTGACCTGTCTAGAATGTGGAGGTTGTAATAGTCATCTTTTCTGACCCTCAGGCTCCGTGATGGTTCAGAATATCTGCTGAATGCTTCCTCACGCTTTATGATGAAGAAATGGATGATGAAAATACAAGCAAACACAGGTAGACATTTTCATTTCAGAGCTAATGACGGCTAATTCTACACTGATCCTGTGAAAATCAGTCATTTCCTTTTTCTCTTAAAGGTCAGAGTGAATCTGTGACTTCATTATCGAGCGTCCCATTCGATCAAGACTTCCCCATTTCCCTGTAAGATTTGATCGTTTATTGACCTGCAATTCTTTCAAATCAATATGCTACAGAGCGACAACAATATAATAATGTTTCCCTGCCACCTTGCAGAAAGCCGTCCCTCTGCTACACTTGTCATGGTCTTGCCAAATGCCACTGCTCCTCCCGACATGATGTCACCTCTACCTTCCCCAGACGCAAAGCACCAGGCGCCGCCCAAACCAAAGAGATTGTAGTCCTCACCAGAGAGTTCACCCACATGTCACAGAGTCATTTAAGGAGTGTGGATGAGCAGTCGACCATCTCGTCCACAGATGGAGGCTGCTGCGGTAAGGCCCTCTGCTGTGTAGACAAAGGCTATATTTACCTGGGGAGAGCTAACTGACTGCGCATCTGCCCCGCGTTCACACTTAGCAGAAGCAATACAAGCCCCACCGACCATTGGCAGCTACTGAATATTCCCACTGAGACACCGGTGGTTAGACGATGCACTCCTCTACGGTCTTTATTGATTGGACAGGATTTTTATTCGTTTTCCCAACAATGATTTTATCAAACCAGCTGGTTTTGCTTCTTTGCCCTTGAGGATGCTGTGGAGTTCAAAAAGGAATTAAGGGTTTCATTTATCTTTGTAGTGTCAGACTGCTGTAAGTGCTCTAACCACAGAGGAAGCTGGTGAAAGGCTGTTGCAGGTGTAATATGTACCACTAGGGGGAGCTAAGGTATCGTCTTACTAGATCTAAAGAGAGCGTCGCAGAACAGCAAAGAGACAGCTGGCTGTTGTTTCACTGTTTGCAGCTCAGCTCTTCTGTTTCTGATTTTGATAATTTTTGTCTCTCTCTAGATGACGGTGAAGTCAGTTTAAAGCAGACAGTGACTCACAGACTGTCTGGGGCATCCAGAGACAACATGTCCTCCTCCCCTCACTCCCCTGTATCCAGTGATCACGACTGGTTCAGCAACAAACGTCGCTCCCACTCCTTCACATCAGGTTACTCTGCAGTTATTAACCTAAATTATCTTTAATGTGTCTGTAAATCATAAACGGCTCTTCTGTTCTAATGCTCTCTTTAATGTTTTCTCTCAGCCACCTTTCAGAAGATCAAACCCGTGTCAAACACCCCTGGAGGCAGAGGCCTGGAAAGAGGCTCCAACTACTGTGTGACGCTTGTAGTCGGAGACAAGTCATCAGACAGTCCATCCGTGAGCAGAAGCTCTGAGCCTCCAGTGCTGGCCTTAGCTGGATGGCAGCAGGACTCCTATCAGGACTCTGCTCTGAGGAGCTATGCCAGCCTGCCACGGCAACGCAACAAGTCCGTCTTTAAAAAGTTCTTTGGAAAAAGGGACCTCTGAGTTTTTCAGAACATTTTTACACATAAAATGTTTCCAACGTGCAGTGCACATATTTGTTGAAAAGCAAAAAAACAAAACAAAAAAACACTACTACTGATGACTGTATTTATGATCGGAAGAGCTACCACGGTTTTATTTTTGATGTGTCTTATATAAATCACTTAAATGGCTGAAAAGTCCACAGTAAGTCTTCTTGTGAGTGTTTATCAAGTGAACAATCCCGTGTGAGTGTGCATTGTGTAGTTGTAGATTTGATTCATTGAAAAAACACATTTTCTCACCAGTCTTACTTCATATTTCCTTTTATATTCTTTGGATTGTTGTGTTATTGGGTTACTACTCAGATGAGATTCAGTTTAGAAAACACATTACAGAATAATCCTAGTGATGACTCAGTTATAACCAAGTATTAACAATATCCTGAACTCATGACACTTACTGTACCAGATCTTCACAGCTCCCTTCCTTACCGTGTACAGTGTGTGTTGCACCAAGCGTTTTCTTTCCTTACACGAAAATCAGCAGTTTGATACTGCTTAAGCTTGTCTGGTATTAACACTTTTTGAGTATTAATAGTAGAGTATTCATAATAAAACATAAAAAAAACAATTGTTTGTTTCAGCTGTGATTTATTTTTAATACAGTTGTGGTCAAACTGTGTATTAATCAAGCTTTTTTTGTCATCTCTGGAGGCTTTGAAGAGAAAAGAGATTAGATGAATAGAGCGAGATTAAAGGCCAGCCCAGGCCAGGAACATCTTCACATCATTAGCCTTATTATTGCATATTAAAAAGCACCATTCAAAGACATGATTCAAACAAACACACATAATCAACACTGCATTTGTACTGAGGGACCAAGCCTTCTCCGCACACATTATAGCTGCATAATGAGTCGTATGCATAAAGAATTTGCAAAATGCTGTTTAGCATTACAAAATATTCAGTGATTCCCTACAAGATCTCCGAGGGACAGATTAGTTACCACAGAGAGGAGAAGAAATAGGTCAATTGGTGTACATTTAAATTTGTTCTGGAAGATTTGGAATACACAAACAACTAGAAAAGTCTAAATTCTTTGAGGAAAATGCGTCTTATTGAAGCACTTTAAGCAGTTAAAGTGAAATGTCTTGAAATGTGAGCGCCAAAATTGTTGAAATCAGTTGCTAAAAGCTAAAGCTAAAGCCCTCTGTGCAGTTGCATGTGATGAAGTGAAAGTAGATGAACTGTCGGTTGAAGTGAAAGATAAACACAGTTCATTAAGGAGTAATGAAAGCTGTTGAAATGTTGCGGGACTGTAAAAGGTGAAAGTGATCGAAATCTCAGTCGAAGCTGAAACGCCAGAGATAGTTGAAGCGTGTGCACTGTTATTAGTTGAAGTGCTGGTATGTTAGCAGTGGAAGCAGTTGAAATGTCAGTTAGAGTAACAGACAGACTAATCATATGACGCACTATGGACATGCCGTCAGCGCAATGCACACACTTTTGTGGAGAAGCACTAGCACAAAAGTAAGATGGAAAAGAAGAGAAGAAGAAGAAGCACTGAGTTTTGGCACAACCACCGCACCACCTTTCAGTTCATATAGCGCTGCCAAAAGTCACAGTGTGGTCTTGGCATGTATATACGCATACACGCATGCACGGGGCAGCTATGGTAGTGTATGGAATGGAAACAGCTTGCAGAGCTCTGTGTTTGTGGTAAAAGAATTTGTCAAAAGCATCCAGCAGAGGCATTAATCATGGCAGGTCAGCAATCTGTGAATCATTATTGTATAGAGCTGAATGACTCAACCTCTCGCAGTACTGTAAAATACAGCCCACGTTTGTTCAGTTTATATACAAAACCCCCATACAAGTCATGTCCATGTGCCACTGCAATAATGTATGTTACCAGTGCAAGACAAGTAAATAATCCACAGAGACATCCGTGATACGATTGGCGAATTCACATCGTTGCTGCAAGCACATATGGCACCTATTTTCTTGATATGCATGGACTACAAACATTTGGGGTTTTCCCTCCACAATAAAGACACATTTTGTGTGTTTTTCTTCTCTGTCAAGTTTGGAATGACAGCCACATCCTGTGCTGCCTTGAGGGACGCGCCAACAGCCCATCGATTGATCACCACGCCCCTGATCTCTGTGTCCTTTCTCTGACCTCCGACCTCCATGTCGTCCGCTGACAGCGCCTACCGCTTCCTTCACAGCTCTGGGAGATTCAAGCCTTCCCCCTGCAGAGACAGTGAAGTGCTAGCTCTGCCTGTGTGTCACCACAATCTGGAGGCTTCCTCTCTGAGTATTGGATTATATGATGCGGCCATGGTTATGTGCGCCACAAAACACAACACCTACACACTTCTCCACACTTTGGTTGTTGCATTTCCCCTGTCTAACCACTAATAACAGCCAACATGACACATCCTCCCAAAGGTGAGGTAAAGTCCGGGTTTTTGTTATGAAGCCAAGTGAGAAGGGTGAGTCACAGTCATTCAAAGGGATCTGGAGTTCACATAGAACCATGAAGGTGGTGTAACAGGATAGGAGTGTCCTCAGGCCTCCACCTCTCCCGTACTGTTGATGGGAAATGGTCCTTGTGTCACTGGAAGGACGCATGACTCCTTACACAGAACAGACATATTAGTGGCTGCTCTTTTGTATTACAGTCGAGCCATTGGATAGAAGTAGAAGTATGGATTGATGTCAGCATTTCTGGATTACGAATCACAAATTTGTTGAAATCATGCAAAGGCACTTCCTTTTTATTTTCATTCTCGTGTTTCTTTGAGCTTTGAACCCAGGCTCAAAAGGTGGGCATGCGGAGGGGTGTGTTAGTGGCCTGGACACAGGCTTTGAAACCCGACACTGTCTGCCTCCAGCAGCCCCGGGGAGCCCATGAAAGTGATGTAATGGGGAGAGTGGTTAAGGAATCATCGGTGGTGGGCAGCAGGATGGAATAGTGGTTAGGAACCCAGATCAAATAGCTTAATTTCCAGAGCCTTTAGATCCTGCTTGACATTAACTGCCCACCTGTCAAGACCAGCAGACCTTAGTTATGCCCATTAGCACAAAGAGGAGAACAAGAGCTTTCTGAGAATATACCTGAAATCACAATGCCTGTGGGCGATGCAAAGCCGCAGCAGGAACTGCGAGAACTCACATTCACAGTACGTGCTGAGAAATTACCTTTATTTAAGGGCATGCTGCTAAGTACTTAACATATGCAGGCTCTGGCACCGAGAAATCTGACATCACAGATGCTAAGAAGCTTTAGCTCCACATCTTTCAATAAATCATGTGATCATCTTGGGAAATAAACAGTGAATCTGAAGTCATGCTTTAGAAAAGCTGGAGTGGGATTTTGTGTATCTCCCACATGGTCTTTGAACAATATGTCAGATTTTCATCAGCTGTGTTTGGCATTTTGGCCAAAGGCTTCTCGGACAATATATCATAATATGTCCGCCCTCTGCAGCTGTCATTGTGCCTCCTGGGCTGCTACAACAAAGTGCAATAACTGGAGAGAAATTTCCTCATCTAAGCTCCGGGCCCCCCCGCCGTCCACCCTCCCACCAGTGAGCTTTCTTTTGTCCTGGATTGTTGGTAAGCTCTTTGCATTTCTGTGCCCTCCATGCGTGGAGGGATAAAGGGTACAGGGTGCCACGCAGACATCTGTCCCACAGATATGGTGTAAATGCATCTCTGTGATATGGATATTAATTCACTTCATATTCATTCAAGCTGTTCTATATGGCTTTTCACGCACCTCCCCTCCTGCTCATGCATCAATACATTCAAGTCCCCTGACACTGTATCCAATTGTTACAGCTGCACCATGATTATGTATGAACTACGGTGTTTACAATGTAAAGCATGATGACCACGTCTGGACAACATTACTATAAAATATAAACATTTCGTACACCTCATGATACTCTGTGGTTAACAACGTTGTTTTGGGAGACGTGGCAAACAGCCTTCAGATGAACTCAAGTATCCTTACATCAACAATATCAGATTAATCATATTTAATTAGAAAATATTCTTTTAACTGTTTACATGTTCATTTTAACTACTTATTCAACCATTTATTCATTACCATTAGCTTAATCTTAGAACTGTAACTTCACTTGTTATGTCCATTACATTTTTGACCAGTGGAGGGAGAACAGGCTGCCCCTTGGGGCTCATAGAGCCACTGTAAGGAAGGGTGTGGACCAGGGGAAAATATGGAATGAAATTAAGTTGAATGAACATTATTTATGTATATTAAATAAACACTTAACTTACAACTTAACTCACAAAACTTATTTTTTTAAAGATTATTTTTTGGCCTTTCCAAGCTTTATTAGATGGAGACAGCTGAAGAGTGACAGGAAATATGGGGAGAGAGAGAGAGATGGGAAAGGGCCACAGGTTGGGACTCAAACCCAGGCGCAGCGAGCCTTCGCATATGGGGCGGCCGCTCTACCGACTGAGCCAAGCGCCGCCCCAACTCACAAAACTTTTAACTTCAATCCTTCTTTATTAGCTGCTTCCCCTATCAATGTTCACATGAGGTATGTTTGATTTCTTTTTCCTTCATTGAGCTACTCCACAATCTTTTCACGTACGCCGTGACATCTGCAGAGGTACTTGTGGCTGAGAATCCCTGCTGTACATATCCATAATGTCATAATATGAACAATATGGTTGCTAATTACATCACAACACATCAAATGCATCCACACACACAGAACGAGACACACTGACACACACACACACACACACACACAAGCACACCCCTTTTTTTGGTAAAAACTGGCAAGGTCTTTGTCACTGTTACATAACCCATCTGCTACCCTGCTGCAGGGTGCTGAGGATCACTGTCCAATCAGGAGAGTCAGCCCCTTCAGCAACACTGCCTGGCTGAACCATACCATCAAATCTAATTGCCTGTCTGCGCCTACAATAGCAATGCAACGTCACATTTCCACGTCAGTTAAAAGAAAATAGGACAATCGTGATGTCGACTTTGAAGCCAATTCAGTGACTGTTAGCGCCAGTTGATCCAGAGGTATGCCAGTGGTGGCCACGGAACAGATGCTGCCACAGCAGCTCGTCTGACGCAGATCACAGCTGGCAGCTCGCTCTGCAGCCAACCTGACAGGTTACATCAGTTATACAAGCAGTATTAAAAAAAAACAAGCCAAAAAGGCCTTCCATGTATTTTCACTTTGAAATGACCTGAAGATGCTTTGGTGTTGAAACAAATATCTTTGCCAGAGGGTTTCTATTAAAAACCTTGATACAACTGCCAGACTTCGGCGCTCACGCAGTGAAATTCCACTTGCAGCGAGTGTGTGTGTCTGATCTCAACTATCAGACAAACCTTGAATGTTCTTGAGCTACTTCTCTCTCTAAAAACAGACTTCACCTTTTCCAAACAAACTTAAAAAAAAAGCATGGATGTGTCAGATATAATTTGCAGCTGTTTGTTGTGACAGAGAGCCTCACCTGTCCTTTAGTTTGGCCACATGTCTTATTCTACAGCTGGAAGCCCCCTCAGACTCTTTTTGAGCTGTACCATCGGAGTAAATCCTTCATAAATGCACTCTGACATCTCAAAAATCCTATGTTACACCATCTATCCTTTAATGTAATATGACTGCGCATGGATAGAAATTCCATTATCTCGCGGGATGGAGCACGAAATCCCCGAAACTAAAGTGAAGCATATTTATTTATTTGCGCTGCCGAATATGAAAATAAGATTCATCAGCTCATCGCCGCTATGAGAACATTTGTTGCTGCTTGACAAATTAGAAGTTCCCATCCATTAAATGTAAGAAATGAATACCAGAGGAAAACAATCTCACTGTTGGAAGACAAAAACTGTTTATTTTTCCATTTTTTTTTTGTTCATTCAGGTGGATGAATAAACCATGAAAGGATTGGACATAGTTGCACTGTTAAATATTGATTGATTTTCAATGAGCACATGCCCAGGTTGACAAGACAAACAAAAGGGCGGCTCACAAGAAGCTAAATGAATTCAAATGAATTAACCACCACTTATTCTCGTCGACAAATTAATGTAATAAATGAATACATGAGGAATGCCTGCTGCAGAGTAAGACCAAGCCACTAAATGAAAAATAAAACAGAGCCGTTTTCAGGACTAGCGGTCTTTGACTCTGACAGCACGGGGTATTTACACACTAACTGAACAATTTCCCCGCTGTGTTCCATCTCACAATCAATTATTCAGCATGCAATCCATTTTAAGGCTGCATGAGGAAGAAAAAAAAAGTGTACATAATACATGCATGTGACACACTAACTCTTCCAGCAGCTCGGTATGCCCTTCAGGTTAGGTCACAACCCTGTTATATAGCGTGAGTGGATCCACTCTGTAGTCTGGCTGCGTGTGCTGTTAATGCATCGACACAAATAAAAAAATGTTGTCAGCAAAAAAAACCAAAACAAAACACACAACCTGCAGCGTTTTTTCCTCTTTTAGTGCCTCTGAATCTTCGTACTAGGATGTTTGTTTGAGACAGTTGTGTAGTGCTGCTAAAATGTCTTGTAGGATAGAGTTTCTGTTTTCCTTTGACACCTGAGCAGGGAAAGAAACAAGCACAAAACATCAGCAGGTAGTCAGCAGATGTAATGTAGAATTACACAACCTGTGCTGTCAAATATAAATAACATGAGAGCTGTGACAAATGCCTGGTCCGGTCAAAGATCTAAGCCTCAGTGACTACAGTGTCCACTCTGAGATTATCAGACCACATGTTGTCAACACCTAATCTCTGACCTACTGTCTCATAAGTGAAATAAAAAAAAATCATATGTTTGCAAAAGTGCCTCGTCTGACATAGTAACTACTCCAGCATAGCGAGTGTTTTGCATGACAATATCCATAACTGAGTCTTCCGTGATAAATTATCTTGACATTTGAGACCACCCTTTGTTGTTGAATCAGTCACGCATGATTTAGAGTTAATCCTGCTATAGGAGAGGGATAATGCAGGGCATGCCCCTTCTGCATTAGTGAACAGACTGATTGACCAAGTGGATACAGTGTAAACAGTGTCCTGTAGCTATTGTGGGACCTAAACGCTCCTGAACTGACCCAAATACCCCCTACGCGGGGTGTGCGCTATCATTTGTGCTCACCGTGAAGACTTTGACGTCCCTCCTGCTCCGCACCTCTTCAACGAGACCCAGTGGTTTGCCCTTGGGGATGGGGATGGTGCCCAGGAGGGTGCAGGAAGAGCTATCTAAAGTCTGCCTCACTGACCTGATGAACGACTGGCTGAAGAGCTCCATTTTGCCAATCTCATCAATGACAAACACTTTCCTGCCGCCTGCATCGGCTGACCCCACCTGGGAAAGAAGGATGTTAGCATGAAGCAAGAGTCACATGTATGCTTGGTGTTAATTACAATATAGAAAGAGAAGACAGCAGCTCAGTTTGGACACGTATTGATAAAATGATGGAATAGGTTTCATCAGGGGTCATGTGGCTAATCTAACATGTGGAAAAAGCTCATCATGTTAATGTCTCATATATGTGAATTTCACTGACAGATAATTACACGCAACGGGTGACCAGCAGTGATCACAGAGATGCTTTAAGCGAGATGAAAGTGGACTATGTGCCGCCACGGCACAGACACCTTCCTTTACAGCGCATGTGTAGGCGTCAGTCCAGGCTCACTTTACATGCCGGATTAATCACGGTCAGTGACAGCCAGACGGCACCACGAACACTAAAAATGTCACCATGGAATTTATGTGTTTGCAAGCTTCCAATTATTCCGTCAATTCTAAGAAAATCAAAGGTTTGATGATTTGTTAAGTGGAGTGTTTTGCTTACTGTGATCTCTTGATGAGTTTAAGAACGAAGATAACATGTGCTGGTGTCTTACATTGCTGAAGAGGGGGAGAGCCAGGCTTTCAAACGAGGGCAAGTCAACCACATACTGCCCAACTGTGTATTCCCGTCTGCCATGAGATGAACCGGCAACATCTCTGGAAGTTAAAATGAGGCGATGGTTACTAAAAACAGCACGATAAGAGAGAGCGGATAGTTTGAGTTTGGGCAGGATGACAAGGCTGCTACCTGATTCTGGACAGGTGGCCCCTCTCTCCTGTCACTGTGACTACATCAAAGCCGACTCTTCGGCCTGCCTCCCTGACCTCCTCTGTGTAAAACCCTTCAACTCCCACTCCTGATGACACTAAAGCTTCACAGACCTTCTGCACCAGGGTGGTTTTCCCCACACCTGGAAGCAAAACAAGGGACAATGTAAAACTACTGCAAAATCTCCATTTAAAGCTGGCTTACAGTACCTTACTGTAATATGTTGGGACATGTTTAATATATGTATTAGTCATGTGGGCTCTACAGTTTATTTATACAGCATTAAACGTTATGTAGTATCGAGTGATAGTGACTAAACACATAGCATAATAGCATAAAAGGTTCAACTATAATTCGATGTTACCCGGACAAAAGGAGCTAAAACGAGCTAACATTTATGAGAGCCAGCGTTACTGCCTGCCTGACTAACACAGCTGAATGACTGCTGTGGATTTACAGCGACTTTAACTCGAGCAGCGCCGGACACACAGGCTGTTCACGGTTACCTGGAGGTCCTGTCAGAAAAACGTGTTTGAACATTTCACTTCACCCCATCGAGCACGCAGCACGCTGCTGCGCTTCCGTACACAGCGTACACATCGACGCATGCGCGGTAGACTCCAGAGGCGTCGTTTAGTAAAAGACAGATTTGAGTTAAAAAAATAAAAATTTGTTTTATTTAGCGAACAGATTCAACATCTGTTGAAACTGTAAGTATAACAACATCCAATTTAAACCCAAATATTATAGTACTTATTATACAGTCAATGATGGAAGCAAATTAGGAGTGAAAGAATTAAGTATTTACATGCTTTACTTAAGTAAATGGAACTGCATTTAAAATTCAGCCCTGCATTTTTAAAATGTATCAAGAGTAACATCAAGATCGTGCAGAATGGATCCTATCCTGTGTTATAATATTACTAATTTATAATTATCATGTAAGTGTAACCAGCAGCTTAAAGTTGTAGCTGTTTTTTTTTTTTTTTTTTGTCTCATTTGAACTGTTCTGTATTTAAAATCCTAATTTGACATGAGCTCTGGAGCTGTCAAATAAATGTGGTGGAGTAAAAAAGTACAGTAGTTCCTCTTCTGAAATCTAGTGCAGTATAATTATAGTAGCATAAAATGAAAATACTCAAAGTACAAATACCTTAGACATAATTACAGCACTTGATTAAACTGACTTAATAATAATACCTTTCCACCATTGCAAATTAGTAGTTCATTAGTCGTCCCACTGAAACCCCTGAACTGTTCAACAAACTGTATACATAACTGCCATGCAAAACACAGTGTGACGGTTTTAAAATGAATTAAATAGCTGTCTATGTTTTGCTTATCAAATAATATCAAGGGCCGAATGCAAAGTGGCAGGTAGTATTTAAATAAAATACCCTGGAATCAGGAGCTGCCCTACGAGCTCTGGGAGATTTTCAGCTTGTGACAACTCTGCTGGAAAGGAGGGCTTGATTTGCATAAATGTCGTGCGCGGAAAGATTTTCCATCCCCTTATATACAGTATTACTAAAAGACTCACCATCTGACACTTTATGCAAATGTCCAGGAGCCTAGCATTAGCTGAATGATTAAGCAGTAAAATGATCCCATCATTTCCAAAGAAAGCGTTTATTTCTTTATTCAAAAAGGTTGTCAGATGTCAGAACTGAAAGGAAAATTATGCATTTGAAAGTGTACACATTTACTAGATGTACAGCTGAGTCAGGACTACTGCTGATATGTTTATCAGCAGTTAAGGGAAATAATGCAGCATTGTACATTATGCTATCATAATGTGGAGCTATATTTTTCTTTACATAGTGTAACCAGGGAGTTTGTTGGCCACTAGCTTAGAGATATGCTGATACTCCTTTCTGAAATCCAGAGATCCGAGCTCATCCTCCAGTTCCTCTGCCTCCTGTGGTTCAAAGGACGACACTGATTCTACAGAAAATCCTCGAACTGGGCTGCTGTTCCTGGTCGACTCGCTCCTTTGACCTCTTGATGACATAAAACTGTCAGCGCCAGAGCTCCTTTCCACTCCTCCGCTCTCTGTCATCTGTTTTCTGGAGCATATTGTTTGTAAGGATGCCGACTTGTCTCTGTCACCGTCATCAGAGGAAAAGCTGAGGGCCGAGGTGTGTGTTCGAGGCCGGATGACGTGTGTACCCCTCAGAGTGCGCTGTGGAGAGCTGGGTGCTCTGACGGGCACAGGGAGGACTGCTCTCCTCTGGAAAATTTCAGAGCCTGAGTCAGAGGTGCGGAAGTCCAGGCGGACAGGAGACCTGGGAGTCTTTGCTCTGGAGGGCTCGGGGCTACTCGAGTAGGCATCACTGGGCTCAAGACTGTTAAAGTCATCGGCGTAGTCTGCCTCCTCATTTCCTTCCCCGCTGGAGTCTGACAGTGGGGGGGTGCTGTGTCTGCTGCTTCCTGAAGATTCAATTTTGTCTCTGTGCCTGTCAGATTCAGCCTGTGATTGATTTGATTCACTGTGACGCTCGCTCTTGTCTTTGTTTTGGGCGACACTGTCACCGCCCACACTGGGGATGCGAATACATTTCAAGTCTCTTTCAGAAAGGGAAGATTTTTCTGAAATTGTCTGAGAGTGTCCGTCTTGTTTACCACAAACTTTGCCATGCAGGTTTTTCTGTTTTAGCGTGACTGTTTCACAGCCCACTGTGATGCTTTGTATCATTGTCTCGATATTTTCATTGAGCCTGGAGCTCTGGTTTAATGCTGATTTTCTTTTCCTGGACTTCATGATCTTATTACCCGACTTTATCTTTCCTTTGGCCATGCTCGACTGTGTTTCCCTCTGTAATAAGTCCATGCATTCACGCCGATTTACTTTCAGGGGAGAAATTTTCTGCAGCCTTAGATTAAATGTTTTCGTTGTACCATATACAAGCCTCTTCCTCGGAGAGGTACTGGAGCTCATACTCTCAATCACACCCTCTTCTTGCTTGTCTTTCTTTTTGACAGACGCACGCCTAACTACTGGTGTAGAACAGTTTCTGGGGGAATGTAACTGCTTTAAATGCAAACTAGTCTCCTGTCTGCTTTTCTGCAGCGATGTGGTTTGTACCTTTTGTGCTGTGTTCCCACGCCCAGCTGAAGGCTCTGTGGAGGCAGGCCTGTAAATCCAGGCTAGGTTGGGATGAACAGACAATTGCTGGTGTGGGTTCCGGTCGTTCAGCTGTGACAGCTCGACAAGAAGAGCGTTCAACAGAGGCAACTGCTGTAATGCTTCCCCGAGGACATTTAGTGTCGCCCCACTTGACGTTTTTACACCATGTCTTTCTCTCTGGTTCATCGGAGAAGTTTTACCTTCAGTTTTATTTTCAGCTGTCTCTTCCTCTGAAGATGTGTCTTCAAATGTAAAATCCTCACAGTCTAGACTGACTAATTTGCAACCAGCCTGTTCATTTTTGCTTCTTTCCTCTGATGAGTTATTGTAGAAGAGATGTGGTGGACAAAACACAGCTAAATCTTCTTCAAAGCTGTTTTCAGGTTCTTTGTGAGTCTGGCTTTCTGGCTTGCGTTCAGCCTGCATGGCAACATTGTCCTGTTTATCCTCATTTCTTACGTTACTCTCATTTGATGGTTTGTTTTGGGTGTTTCTTCCAACATCAGACCTGTCCAGAGTGGGTGCACAGTCAAGAGGCAATAAGTCTATCGATATGCTTTTCCTCATGTTGCGTTCTTGTACATGTTGTTCTACATGTACATGTACACTGGTGCTTTTAAGAGCCCCGCTGTCTGTGATATGTGGCAGTAAACTAACACCCAGGCTTAGCAGCTTATAACTGAGTGAAATTGATCCAATTTTCTCCCCCGTGAGGTTGCACACACCAACGAGCCCCCTTTCACCGTGAGACGAGGGAGTAGAAGCACCACGCCCGGTCACATCCAGCCTGATCCTGTCCATCACTTTGGCCAGAGAGATGAGTGAAGTCCCAACTAATCTGGGGATCTCCTCTTTCACATCCAGCACCATGGCATACAGAGGGCTGCTGGATAGCTGGGTGTGCAGTGAGTTCAGGTTCATTTTGAAGAAACAAGACTTGCCCCTGTTAAAGGCGTATTCTCCATGCTGATACTTTCCATGATGTTCTTGTTGGTTAATGCTCTTCTGAGGCTGGTAAATGAGCAGCGTTGGAAAATCCAGTAACCGTACTCCAACAGCCAGCTCGTCGGAAACTTGACTTTCTTTCTCGAGTCGGATACACTCCACCAACAGCTCGAATGAAAACAGAGTCTCCAGGTTATCGCTGTTTTGTCCTCCCGACATCATGAGACTTAGCTAATCCGCAAACTGAAGCTTTTAGCTTCTTTCTCCATGGAAACAAACTGTCGCGAGCATTTTACGTCACACAATGCCCCCGGGATACCTGGGAGATGTAGTTTCAGGGGCCCTTTATGTGTAGCGCTGATTTAAAATGGCATAAAATATCAGTAAGTCTGCTTTATTGTTGTTATATTTTTGCAAATATGGGATTGTATGTATTTGTAAATACGTGTAATTATGGAAGTTTTTTAATTTAAACGATTAAAAAATAAAACATAAATAGCAAATTAACAAGAAAAAGTCTTTTTTATAAACACATGTAAAACTAATATGAATATAATTCATTCAGGTACAGTTAGGGAGAGAGCAACTTTTCTGCAGTTCACCAGATGGTGCCACTGTGGGGCTTATTGGGCTTATGGACTAAAATAGTCCTGTGGTGAAAGACAACAAGGCCACCGGACTCATTTACATAGCAGGCTCACTATTCACCTTAATCCTATAATGACTATTAGTCTGTTATTATCGCTTCAATATCGACCTGTTAATATTAGATAATAATTTGCCAGCGGAGTGGAGTGAACAGCAGAGAGTTTGTACAGGCGTCGGGTGGGCGGAGTCTCTTTCCCTGCGTGTTGTCATCACGGAGATAGGTGCTGGATGGATCTATGGTCTGAGCTACTTCAGTCTGGAGGTTGAGACTGACAGAGAGAGATGTGAGAGCGACTACCGCAGCTTCAACTGGTTTTTACACTTTAAAGGATAAGCGACAACGTCAACAACCTAGCAAACTGGACAGGACACCGCTCACATTTAAAGGTAAGAGCCGGGCCGTCCCTTTTTTCTCCCTCCGAGCCGACCAACAAAGTAAAAAGTAGGGCTGTAGCTAAAAGTGAGGAGCGCTACGCGCAGTGAGAGTAGCGAGAGGCGTCGGAACTCAGCGGCGTATCGGCGGTGATAGTGAACACAAAGGGTAAAGTTACTTTCAGGCACCGAGGCGGGTGTAATTTAAGAGGCAAACGTTAAAAGAACCGGGTGATATGATGTTTCAGCAGCAGCCTATCTATAGCTCATATTTGTATGTGTTCATGAAGTGTGTGGTGTGAGCTACGCGCTGATATTGACTCATGTTTGTTTGTTTATTTATTAAGGAGCATGTTAGCCTCACATAAAGACCAAATGCAATGCAAAATCCAGCCAATTTTACATTCCCGAAGACAGACTATATATGTTCTAAATCAAATTTAAACATATATATATATATATTTTACTGTTAATTATCACACGTTGACGTCATATTTTTGGTGATGGTGGTGGCAGTGTGTGCGCGCGTGCTGTGGGTGATATGGCTGGATTTGCACAGAAATATTTTTGAATGGATTTGTTCGGTGGAGTGCTGCCATGAAAACGTTGGGGGGCGATAAAGGCATCATTGTCCAACTGGTCATGGGTAATAAAGCCTTCTCATGCCCACTGTAGCTGAAGCCAACATTTATATAACCTTATAGGCCATATTTAATTGTTTCATGGAAGCCCAGACTGAAATATGTTTCTATTTATGTTGGTAACGCTCAAAGAAAATCACACTCTTGTGTGTGTACCTGCTTATCTTGACTCTTCACAGCAGCGGGAGCTTGTCTGTATGTCCAGACAAAGAAGTGTTTCCCCTAACATAAGAGTTGTTTGGTTCCTCTGTAAATAATATCTGGCAGCCTGATTGCACACAGCGTGTACAATCTTGCTTTATCACAGACTGCCCCTGTGGCCTATTCAACCTACATGTATACTGCGCTGTATACCCCACTGGGAGAGTAAACAAGTGAAATGTTGTTTGTCTTTCAGTACCATATCCTTTGCTGTCTTCCTGCAGGAAGTTTAGCCTCCGCAATAACTAACTTCCCAATAAAGGGAAACAAATAAGCCCGTTCCTCGACTGGTGGCTAGCTGCAGACACAACAACAAGGTGCTCGTGAGTGTAAATGTAACTTTCCATTGTTTAATTCTCAGTGCTCTCGATAAATGTCCTCCTGGCTTCATGGCTCCCATCTGAACAGATCAAGCATAAAGAATTCTCTGCTCCTGGAGCGTTGAAATCAATAAGACACCATTATTTTTCACTGGATTTTATGTCTGGGATGGATTAGTTTTCTGTGGGGCTGTGCTGAGCTAAGTAGGCACAGGAGTGTTTTAAGATGGCTCCAGTATGTTGATGGCCTGGTATAACATTTAACATATTTTCCTTTAATGCCAAAAATGTTTGGCTTAGCTCCAGCTGTCATAGTTCTGCACATCAGGGAGGCAATTTTTCAACTGACCACTCTCCTGAATGTGCATAAAGACATATGTAGTGATGTGTGAATAATTTGCTGTTATTGTGCACAAAAGCGAAAAAACAAGCCCATTAATCTGCTCATTCTCTCTGTCATCATGCAAATATTTCTATTAGCGAACGTGTTTCCAGTTGAGTTTGGATTCATGCCTTTCCTCATTATGTAGTTGTACTCCATACACCGACCATATGATCTTTACTTTTTGGATTTACTGTTGGAAATTCTGTGTCTTTGTCACATTACAGTAACAGCTTTCCCTCAGATAGATGAAAGGTAAATTAAAGACCAGATCTCCCCCAATGTGAATGAAAAAGAGGCTTCCTAGATACCCCATCTCACCCACTGCCAGCAGCACACTCCTAGAGGGAGACCTATTCAGCAGCCATGATAATGACAGTGCCAGGGAAAGTCTTTCAATCTCAGTTTGAATAGAGATCTGTTGCATTCAGCCTCCAACAGGGCAGAGACAGGGCCCCGAAGAAGAAATATGTTCTCATCTATTTCTACCACAGCTTTCTGCATGGCTAACCAGACAATGGGTAATTGAGCTGGATAGATATGTCTCTCAAAATAAAGTTATGTGCACAATGTGTGCTCAGCTGAACAATGAGGCACCTGTCAGGATTGGCAGAGGAATGGCTTCCTTTGACATGCCCACAGGCCATATCCAGTTGTTATCATTGTGGAGCTGGTTGGGATGTCTTGTGGCCTAGTGGGCCTGGAGACGCCCCACTAGAGTTACAGCCGTTCTGCTGTGTTTGTTTAACGGTAAGCGATATAAAGATATTACCATAACACAGAATACACCATAACACACACACACACACACACACGCACTGTTGTGGGGGCCTCCTTTGGGTTTGGGAAAGTACTTAACAGCAGTGGCTGATTTCAGTCTTCTTGTTACACCACTTCCCCTCAGTGTGCCTGACACTGTCTCCTGTTCTTTCCCCTTTTTTGTCTCTGTTCCCACGGTGCTACTGGTGTGCTGACTAGTCATGATTTGGAGAACAGTAAAAGGAGGAAAAAAACTGCTCAAGTACTTCAGACCACATTTGTTAGGGGTGATGCATTTCTCCTTATTGTACCAAAGAAGCATGCCAAACCATGTGCCGCCCCCCCTCCCGCCCTTTCAGCAGATCCCACACCCCGCGCATGTGACGAGGATCAGGAAACTTGGTCTGGTCTGCGCCGACTGACCGGCTGGCTGGCTGGCTGACTAGCCAGGAGTCACAATAGGCCTCCCGACCAAATCCTGTTGCTTCAAAACCAACCAACCAGCAGACAGGGGATCACATGCTGCCTGCTCCTGTTGTGAGAGCCAGACTTTCTCTCCATCTTTTTGTCAGCCTTTGTTTTGATAGCAGTCTGGATTTATGGAAGGTTTTAAGCCCACTCATCACTGTCAGGGAAAGCACAGATGTCGTCATTAGGTTGATGTTTTGTTATGGATTGATCCTTGTTCCTCTTGGGGGTCTGTTTGTGATGGATGTGGGCGGTTTAGTGAGCAATGTTCATGATGTGTTCACTGGAGATGAAGGTTGGACATTGATTTGACATCTCAGTTAGATCTGTGATCACTTAAGAGCACATCAGTGACAGAAATGCCTCCTGTTAGTTTGGATCTAAGGTTAGCGTATTGGGTTGTTCATCATTTTTTTTCTTAACTACGCACTATGGGACATATCATGCGTAATCAGTCTAATGGCATTAAAACGGCATGTTTAACAGCTTGTTCAGGCGCTGGCGTATGTCAGCATCCATTCCAGGGAAACACGGGGAGACGCCAGCAGCCCTTCACAGCACAATATTTCCACTCTTTATGTGATATGCACAAATGAGATGTTATGGCCTGTGGCTTGTTTCTTTGGGACATGTGGATTGGTGCCCTCATGTGCCGCTTTGCTTGTTTATTTATTGGTGTCTCATAGATGTTATGTCAATCTGACCGTACTGATGTGGTTAAGCCTTACAGTAGATACAACAGATTAGAAGCAGATGGATGCTGTGTTTGGTCAGATGTAATGCTTGCCATTTAAAGGCATTTTACTGAGGGATTTCTGCATTATGCCTTAAATGGTTTTAAAGGAGAAATGGATCCATTGACCATCTTTATGCATGCTCGTTTGCACATAGATGCTATTATCTCTATAAAATTGGCTTAAATAGCTGCTCCACCAGCACGTCCCTTGTGTCTTGTACGTGTTGTATCTGATGTGCTCTTTAATTTCCCACCCTCTTGCCACTCATCCAGCAGTTCGCTGCCGTGCCAAGCACATTTGTGTGAAGAAGCAGTGTCATGGCTTGAGGGGGGTGCTGCTGGATGGAGCAGATGGCATAATGACAGAAGTCAAATGTTGATCGCGCCATCGCTGGTTGGGACCCCGTCAACCTCTGGTGACACGCAACCGAGCTGCTGAAGGAGTGCGGAGGAGGTGGGATATGTGGGAGGAGGGGAGAATAAAGGTTTGAGCCCTCTGATGACCTACTCCACCATCGCTGCTGGCTCATGCAAGGTCAGACCAATTATGGAAAAGATCAGGCATTTGATCATTTAAGCCGGAGACGTGGATAATACACAGTATGCTTCACTATATCTGTATTACAGCTGGTTAGAAACCCTTTTGTTGCAGTGCAGATTGAATGTGCAATGATACATTGCATTATATCCATGCATTAGATAGTACTACTGTGTCACCGAAAACAAAATCATATGACCGGCTTAGACCAGCTTGGACCTTTTTCACGATGACCTTTTGAAACCCCACATGATTTTCTGAACTGAGCTCCATCCTGCACACTGGAATGACAGACGGAGCTACATATGATCTCCTGTATGGCAGTTGTTCACAGATGTTAATACAGTCAACACAGATGTAACTGTAAGATATGTTTATAGCTGAAAGAAAATCACTAATCCACATAATCTCAGACACAATGTGGGTCATTGACCTTCATTGTCAGGACTTCTTCTCTGCCATTATACGGCGTAGGCACTGTGCCTATGTATATGCTGCCATATGAATGTAAAAACAATGTGGAGAGCATCTGGATGAGCCAGCACACATGAGACCAGAACCTCAAAGGCTGCACAGCACAACTGTTTAAGAGCCCTGATTGACATAATTGCAAAACACTTAAAAAATTAAGCTCTCTTGCCATTTACTCGCCTCATCCTACTGGTTAACCATACTGGGCTAAAATCATGGTGCATTTGCAAGTTAAACAGCAAAATGGAGGCGAATCACAACCTTCCAGCTTTGCCTTAAATCCATTAGTTTGTTTCCTGTTGTGAACACATAATGGTTTTATTTAATTTCTTCTCCTTTCATGACAAAATCTACCCAATGGACAGCAGTGCAAACACCACTTGTCAGAGCTGTAAGCAGGGGAGGATCAGTCTTTGTTTCACCAAGCCAATCATTGAACAGTGTCACTCCAAAAAAACAACATGTTCATGCATTATGGATTTGCAATAGTCAAGCATATAGGAAAATGTGTCTTGCCAAGATGAATTATGTCTGCACCCTGTGTTCCCTAAGGGACTCATTAGTGTCCATATCAGGAATGTTGGAGAAAAGGCCACTGAAAGTTGCTGACCCTCCTTACATGTTTTGTCTACGTGTCTGTCACTGGGCCACAATGAAGAGAATGAGTGCTGGCCAGTCATTAACCCGATTGCCATTGCGTCCAAGGACCAGTCATGACCCATGGGGTTAACTCACTCTGTGTTCCCCTCAGCGGGCCCAAACAATCGGGCCAGATGACCTCTGTGGTCCCAGCCAGCCTCCAATGGGAGATAAGAAGGGATTTGGTTTAGTGCCGGTGTGCATACCGCCTTCCTACTGTAGCGAAAAAGAAAGGGCCTGTCTGAATAGACAGACAGACAGGATTGGGTGTGGGTGATCCAGCCAGTCCAGACTGCATACCATCGCAGCCTCTGTAGACTGGTTCTCTGTCTGTCTGTCTATTCATTCATTGAACACCACCTTGGTAAAGGTGTTTGGTGTAGAACTTCAAATTGACCTAGACTGGATAGAAAAATGGGTGTAAAATGAAACAAACATTTGTATAGTTACAGGGAAATATGGAAATAAAACTCCTCAGCCATAAGATTATTTATTTCATAGTATCTTTTTAATAGCCATGTTGGAGTCCTCAAAGGTACCTTGACTTGTAGTCATAAAATGTAGGCCAGTACTGCACGAACCCCCCCGTGCCAGCATCTGCGCCCTTGATGGCCAAATTGACCCTGGGTAAGCTAAGGAGCAAAATAGCCATCGGATGAGTTGTTTTGAAGCGTAAAAGTACGCCGTCTTGTTTCTGATAGAGGTTGATTGTAATTAACAAGTGAAATGGAGCAGAGCCGTGACAGATGTGCCATAAAGTGCTCAGCTTTAGTGTGTTTGCATGCGTGCGAGTGTGAGCCATTGGGGCATTGCTGCTGGAGCCAGTATCCTTCACTTAACCTCACCAGTGCACTGCAGTGCATCCACAGTGTTGTCAAGAGCGAGGTTATGCCGAAACTCAGTTTAGCTTAAATGACCAGCAGGATTGCTTCGATAGATGTTACACTGTACAGTGTAAGGCAGATTTGTTAAGTAGTATTTACTCATTTAAAAGAATTTAAGGATCTAAGAATAAAAGAATTGAATTATTCCACTTTGTGCTGTGTGACAGAGGCTGCTTTGTGCTGGTGGGAGATTGCCTTTTCTGTTCTGAGTACAGCACTGATGGGAATGTACGAGTTTTCTGGTTATCAGCCTTTTTACCGGAAGGAACTTTCTCCTTAACAGCCTTTTTATCCATTGTGAGAAAGTGTCTGTTTTTTGTTGCTTCCTTTCATGCTGCCGGCCCACTGACATGAGACAAATTAGAAAGTCTAGTCATGGTCTGTAATCTGTCATTGTGTTTCTTAAAAGCGCTGACAAAACATATTTGGATGTTATTCTTGTATTTGTTTCCACTCATCCATTAATCAGATGATAATGAGTGCAGTTTACTGAGTATGTGTGGTTATACTGGAATCTCAGAACTATAACAAAAGCTCCACCGTTTGCAGTCTTGTTTTCTCTGTGTATTTCATAGTGGTGTGACTTAATGTATTATTCTGATTGTGTTATTCTTTCATTTGACGGCAGAGGAAAGTCGTCAAAATCGAAATCAGAAATCTTATCGCGCTCTTCCTAGAAGCCTTTTTTTTTTTCATTTTTTAGAGCTTCATTTGGTTAAAATAAACATTCTACTTCCTTTCAGTATCCTTGAAATCTAAATATTTTCTCTGTCTCTTCAGTTCAGATTGTACTTTTGAATTATGCACACCATTAAACCAGGACATTACTCTGTAGGCTTTGTGTTCACTTACTGAAGCACAAAAATGCCTGAACATGATGTTGCCTTTGGCCTATAATAACTTGCTGCTGAGACATAGTAGTCTTTGACTATTTTAGACAAGCCTGAGATACTGGAGTTACTGGTGTGTGTGGGAAACCCTTTTACGCAAAGTGGAAGGGAAGGCTAAAGCCGAGAGGAGCTGAACTGTGCAGGGCTGGCAGTCGGCCTGGCCTTTCCTTGTACTCTGGGCTGCTGCAGCAGCGGTATGATGTGTTTAAGGAGCACCGGCCCAGCCAAGCAGAGCTAATTCGAAGCTAGAGTAGTATATTCCATCTCGCTTGTTTTTTTGTTTTTTTTTTCTTCCTCCTCTTTCTTTGCAACATCATTTCGACTAGCCTTCCTTTTATGTGATTTGTAAAGGCTGTTGACGGAGGATAATGATCTGGAGTGACAGTGGCCTGATTTTTTTTTTTTTTTTTTTTTTTTCTTTTCTGTTGCTTCTGTAATCGCACTGTCTGTCAATGTGGAGGAGATCAACTGCTCCCCTCCTCCCCTCCTCAGAAGTGTATTGAAAGCTTCTGTGAACGTTTGGAGGTTAGCCACAGGGGGTGGGACGCTGTGGGCTCCAGAAGGGCAGCACATTTGACACTGAATGCTAGCCGCCTTTATATGGATTTACTACCTTAAAAGAAGAAGGAGCAAAGGAAGAGAGAGATTACATAACAATCGGGCAAACAGTGTCCCACACATTGTGTCCCAGACACTATGTTAGGATACCAACAAGAAGTCTCTGTATAAGTAATTCTCACAATGCCTAGCAGCACGACTGTGTGTTCATGCTTACCTTCCCCTGGCTGAGTTTACTGGAAGCCCTCGGAACCTCTCTGAAATGTAAACAGGACTGCAGGGCCACATACAGTTCAGCACTGAGCTGTGTGGGCTCAAGCCAAAACACAATGAACACACAACTGCTGGATACACAGCCAGGTGCTGTATATCTAACCACAGGAGCAGCTGTATAATTACACTGTTCTCATCTGTCTCAAGATAATCTGTGTTTAGGTGGAGCACACAAACACCAAAGGTCAGAGGTCAGCGTGAGCTTTCCACTTGTTGATGGATTTCTTTTGGAATTTATTTACTTTAATATTCTGACGGGATGTTTTCTTTCTGGTTTCTCCTGATGAGCTAAGCAGATTTTTCCCCAAATTTTCAGATTAAGGAAACGGTTTCTTATTTACATGACTCTAAATAAATCAGCTTAAAGCAGAAAGCTGACAATAATCAGGTTAGTTAAGTGCATGTAAACACATGGGTCACACATGAAGTTCCTTTGTCCCCGGCAATGACATTTGACTTTTTCTGGGGGGAGTGTAAAGAGTGAAATGAATGAAGCTTAATTGTTTCCTGTCATTTTGTTTAATTTTCATTGAGAGGCAGTCTGAGTCACGGGGGTCCCTGAGGAGACTTCTTCCATTTCCCTCTGCGCAAACAGAGCCAATTCCCTGGTTAGACTAAAGGCCGCTTTGTTTGTTGACTTCATGGATTGCTGCAGCACCATTGCTTTGTCGCCTCCGTGTTTTTGTTGTTGCTCTGCAGTATCAACAGTATGCCCATGGCTAGGTTTACAATGTGGGTTTGCAAACATTTTCTCACCATAGATGCTGAAAAAGACACACACTGAGCCATGAGCCTGGGCTTGATAGGATTTTGCCCCAGGGAGTCCCATACTGGAAGACTGGGGTTGTTATTGATTTAGTATTGAATAGCATTACTGTCTGGGCTTTCAGGGGGTGTTTGTAATGGTGAGAATTCAAATATTTCATATTTCTGTGGTGGTCTGTCAAGGTCAGACGCACACATTACCCAGCAGACTTCAACAAAGTGCTGGAGGACTCTTTGTCTCTCTCATTAACCAGGCAGGTTGACTAAGATTTTATTTATAGCTTCAGCCTGTGGGAGTCGTCCATCTTATCAAACAGTGCTGGATCTAACACTGCATTTGCAATCTACCTAAATTACAGCAAGACTTTCCTCTTGATCCTGCCAGGCTTGTGCCCCCGAGTGCATGTTGTACAGCTGCTGGTTCCCGGTGCTTTCTCTAAATGCCGCCATCTTGGTGACATTCTTCAGAGCCAGCTGCAGTTTAGAGATAAGGAAGTGAGGAATAAGGAAATCTGTGCTTATTTGGTATTCTGTTGTAAAGTCTGGCCACCTCTGTGATTAAGGACAGACACCTACCTGTGCTCAAATGAGGTGGAAGTACATTAAAAGATCTAACTCCGTCTCTTTTTTCAGTGTGATTCCGAATTGTATAAATATTAATGTCAGTGGACTTCAATGTGCATTCACCAGTGACGTCTCTGAGGAAATGCTGCAGCATGCAATATAACCGTCCTCCTTGTGACTGTTGGGACATTTTCCATCCACCCCCCCCGTTCCTCGTACACTCCCTTCCCCCCTTCATAAGAGCACCTCATCAGATCGTTGGCCTCGATCAGTTCTACGGGGCAAAGGTCACTCGATCACTTGGGGCCCTCATGCCAGGTCGGATCAGTGCACTTGGCTCCTGGTGGAATGAATGAATTCATCCACACTCATCTCCCTGGACACTTTTTCCCCCATTTAGCATTCAGGAAGGGGGATGGTAGGATGTTATGATGTGTAAGGAGGTGGGAACAAGACCGGGGAGAAGATGTGGAGAACAAAAGAGAGCATTCGCATCCCTTCCTCCTCTCAGCACACTTTTTACTGGTTCATCTACAGTGTGTGTGTGTGTGTGTGTGTGTGTGTGTGTGTGTGTGTGTGTGTGCGTGTGTATGCAGATATTTAGCAGGACATGATGATGGCCAGCTGACTGGAGGAATGGGATGCGTGTATGTACTGCATGTGTTGGATCTTTTTTTTCTTTAAGGCAGCTGACTCCTCTCTAAATCAGTTTGATCAAGGATGAGCTGTTGAGTGGCAGTAGAGTATTTTCCATGATGCTTTGGTGTGTCATTAACATTATTAATCTTTAGGTGGAGAGCAAAAAAAAAAAAAAAAACAATGTGATTGTGAACGCGTGTGTGTCATGTGCATGTAACCATTTGTGTGTTTGTCTATGCGTAGGTGCACGCACGCGTGTGTGGGTGGCTCTCAGTGGGAGGTTAGTCTTTGACACCCTTTTAGCCACCACACCTCCTTTAAACACACCCACCACATGCCATGCCAGCTGCAGCTGTTGTGCCTCAATGCTAGAGATGTAGAAAATTCCTCTCACTCTGCAATTAGAGCTGCAGATTGCTGAATAGCGCACATTGCGATGTCCTAAAATTGCACTTGGTCGCCTTTCTACTCCCAAGAACACTGAGTAAATAGAAACTGATGAGAGCGAATCATGAATAAACTGGCCCCCGTCTGCCTCCGAGTTGACAGATTGTGTTTTGTGCAAGCTGCTCCTTGTGATGTGCTGTTACTCTGGTTAAAGAAACCAAAGGGTGGAAAAAGGCCTCATTGATGGGGTGGGTTTCTCACGCCTGACTGAGAATGTTCGCTTTCCATCGAGTCAAGTGGTGCATTGTGATTCAACCAAAGAAATGCAAATATATAGAACAGATGTACTATTTCTTTTTTCTCCCGTTTGTCGGCAGAAGTAATCCTTCACTCCGGTGGAGATTGTGCCGGGTGCACTCCGGGTCCAAGACTAAAGTGTTAACAAGGGAAAAGCCATGTCACCCTGGCACATGTGATGGCTGCCTGCCTTTCGGGTCCTCTTCTCAATAAGGCTTGATGCTCAGGATAGATAAATGGAGGCTTTTGTGGCCTTTGCCAGAGGGAAAACCACACAATGAAGGACACACACAGAGCAAGGTCTTTTCCAGAGAAAACGGCTAAAAGCAGCATTTCCACAGTCCCTCCTCCTTCTTCTCTTTCCCTCCCTCCTTCACTTTCTCCTGTCTCTTAGTCTTACTTCCCGAATCTTTTCCTCCTCCGTGAGAACTGAACCCTGCTACCATAATGTTTCCATAAACGGGCTGAGGGAATGGAAATAACTCGGACCATTTCCCATCGCCTCCCTCTACCCACTCTGGACTCTTTACAGGTCCGTGGACAGTACTTAAGCACACTTCCCTTAATGATGCACAGTGTTTTACACTGCTCTGAGCACCAGTAGAGTGCACATTTAAGGCATCTTATACCTGGACACGGTAGCCTTAATATAGCTGTTCTACTGCTCCTTCACCAGGAATTACCAGGTCCCTACACGAACAGGGCTGCTTTGAAGGATGGAGGTCAAATTGGTCTTTGGCTTGAGATGTAAAGTACCACTGCACAACCGTCAAGATGACCGGGAGACACAGGCCCAGAATTAGGCTACTAGTTGTTGTAATCATCATCCCTGTCACCTATCATCTTGTTTCTCCCTCCCTTCCTTTTCACTATTTCTAAGTCCCCCATCTTTCCCTTCTCTACCCCCACTCCTCTCTCTCCTTCCCACTATGTGACTTATATTGCTGTCTTAACTGTCACAATGTGGCTGTCTGGGTCTTTACATGTACATTTGCATGTCAGTTGTTGCCTACATCTGCAGGCCAGCCTGCCAGTACTGGGCAATCTCTCATGTGGGTGGCTGCCCTGCGAACAGATGTTTTTGATGCCACTTGTAGGGTGAGGGGGGAGCTTTGAAAGTGACTCCATAAAAGAGATGCCAGCTGCATGACAAACCAGGGCCGCCTAGTTCTCAGGAATTCTGTCAGAGCCATTTCTCTGCGAGCTCTGAAAACATGGCCTACGGAGAATAAGAAGAGTTTTCACTTAATCAGACTGTTCCCTTTGGAGAACTTCATTAATTACAGGAGGAAGTAGCTGCACTGGAACATGTGCTCCAGATGGCCACGGACTTCACTTGTTGTTGTTGTTGTTGTTGTTATTTTGCTATCTAGATTCTGTGCAAAGATCTGAGTACAGTCTTTCTCTTTCCTTTCTTCTGTGTGTAATATGTGACTGTCTGCTCTCTCCAGTATGTCAACAGGTTGATAGATTTATGAATATACCCAATGTCAGACAGCTTGTTTGTTTGTACCCATTTTTTTCCACTTCTCTAGCCAGCCATGGTGCAGACATCTGGCATCTTACATGGTCATCTGAAAGCACTGGCAACTTTGCCTATACTGCTGGTAACAATATGGTTTCCAGTGTCAACTTTCCTTCGCTTCCTGACTGCCTGCTCTCTCTGCACACATCCGTAGAGCAGCACCCCTGATCTGGCATCCAGCACACTCTTCCCCTGCCAAACTTCCAATGAAAAACAGTTCTCCGGCCAGTGATTATTATTCACGTGCTAATTTTAGCCCCTGCAATCGTCAGAAACCCTTATTATGTGCCCTATGGATGAAGCACGTCATCTGTGCTGCACACAGAATGTGCTGAGCCGGATCTGTTGGTGTCTGCCAACTTTTGCCAAAGTATAGTTTGTAGGTTGTGGTGGTAACGCTGGTACTCTGCCCCAGGACTTTCTTACAGATCCTAATCATATGTTCATAGGTAATGAAAGAGTGTGTGCAAAACTGCAAAATATAAACAAGACTTGGATAAGCACTTAATTACTGAAGACATCCTCAGTGTGCCAGTGGCGTTGTTGGAGTGTTCAGAAATTAATCCATCGGTTTGCTCCACGGTGTGTTTACAGCAACAGAAATGAAGTTGACTTCATCTGGAGTGAGCAGAGATAAAGTTGTTTGCACAAAAGACTGACTGTTTTGGGAAGCTTTTGAAATGATGCAGTATCCACCTGTTGCATCTGTAGTGACCAGAGAAGTGTTTCTTGGTTTTATTTGAATAATTTTAGAGGCGCAAATAAAATACATTTTGCAGTAATTTAAAAGAAAAAACAGTTTTTCTGATTTCTTATTCTGTTAAATATCTCCTGACCCATGAGATTTATCTTCTGATCCCTTTGTTGGTTCTGACCCCGAGATAAAGAACAACCTTTCTGAATTTGTTCGCCCTTTTTTCAATGATTTATTTCCTCTGAATGTTATATAATGTTGCTTTGTGCAGCTTGAAACTCAACAACAATGCGCCTGCCCCTGTATTCACCGCCAGATCACCACTCATCTCTGTGCTGCTCCCTGCTCCTCTCCTTTCCCTCCCTCTTTGTTCTGAAGGGAGGTCTGCTGTCACTCAGTGCTGTCATATGAAGAAAAAGTTGCCTAGCAACAACATAGAGGGATGCAAAGCCGCTGTTTACTCTCCACCCCCTCACCTCATGTGCCCACTACCCCCTTCTCTTTTGCTCTCTTCTTGGTGGAGTGGCATAGGAGGGGTAGTGGTGGCAGCCCAGGCTCCTGCTCTCTGATGAAATCAGACAACACATAGGGAACAAACTGAGAGGAGGAGAGAAGGTGGAGAGAAAAAGGGGGGAGGCGGGTAGGGGAGAAGTGACATTCGGCGATGCTGTGTCTGCCTGTTGCCTGCCAGCTGTTATTCCTCCCTTCTTCTCTGCAGGAGGAACAGGTCATTTCCCTAAACAGCTTCTCTCCCACTCTGCATAACTAAGGAGAAACTTGTCTTACCACAGCATGCCGTTATCAGCGGGACTAAAAATACTGGACGGCAAATGCATTGCATGTCTGGCTATCGTCACACCCTCATGAAAGAGCGCTCAATCTAAGCGGATACAGGTGCCTTTCGCTCTTGGTGGATTATTAAACGTCCCCTGGTGGAAGTAATCACGCAAAAACCCTGGTTCCTTACCACATTATGCTGTTTCAACTTGTTTAGTACTGTAATTATGAAGCAAGCCACAATAGTTTCCACACTCCCTGCTGACCCTTTTCAGGTTGACCACAGAATGACAAGAGTCCCTCTAAAGGTTGTTTTTCACAAACAATTGGCTCCACTACAGAGATAACAGGGTGTGATTGAACGGCGTGTTTGTTATCTCCTGCATAATGTTGAGTGTACATGTATTGTGTGATCAGACTTTACACAAGGGATTACACTGGGCTTTGTTTGCTCTATCAGTCATCTGATCCAAAAATTACACCAAAGGCGTTACTCAAGTATTTCCAGTAGCACGTTCTGCCCAAATGCTAATGCTTAACTGCGTTGTTACACCTTAAATACACTGTAAATACACTTATTTTCTTGCAGGGAGTTAGATGAGAAGATTGATACCTCTTTTGAGTCTGTGCAATAAATACAAATGACAGACAGTTAGCTTAGCATAAAAACAGGAAATAAGGGAGACAGCTAGCCTGACGCTGTCCAAAGGTACAAAAAAAACAAAACACCCTCGCCTATCAGAACCTCTAAAGCTCATTAATTAACATGTTATATCTCTGTATTGTTACAGGGGGTTATGTGCTACACTATATTTTGACTGGGCGCAGTAACTTCCTGGCCGGGCCAAGAAAAGCTCTGCATCGATCTTCCCATCTAACTCTGTCCAACAATGAAAACAAGCGTATTTTCCAAAATGTCAAACTTTTCATTAGAGCGTGAAGTTTGACAAGGTTAAACCTTACGCTAATCCAGTGTAGGTATTTTTTCAAAATGAAAGTTTGTCTTGTCATGACAGGAAACTCTGCAGACATCTTGAATCTATAAATCAACAGAAACATTGTGTCTGGATGAATATTCCAATTCTCGATGTGAACTCTCTGAAAGGTCATTGTATTTCTTCAGATCAGTCAAAACTCTCCACGGCGTGTGAAAGACGAGATGTGAAAAATGTTTTCTTAGCGTTTGTGAATGTAGGTCGTATTGCATGTGTGTCCGTTTGTGTAATGACTACCCATGGTATGTAAATTGCCCATCAACCCGGTCGTCCATGTGCAAACGAGCAGTGTTTGTGGGTTCGTGTGTTTCTCCACGGGCCCTGCTGCACATGTGTGTAGGCTGATGAATAGTTTGTCTGTTTGCTGGGATGCAGTGACAAGAACTCCTCTAAGTGTTACCTCCTGGGGCTTCCCACTCTTCAAATAAAACTCTTTCCTTCCCCTCAACTCAAATCAAAGCTGAGAACCTGCCTGCAGAGGCTAGATCAAAGCGGACTGTGGCACACAGACCTGTACTTGCTGCCATTCATTCAGCTTGATTAAAGTCTGTCATTTCCTCCTATTAACATGCTCCTACCTCCAACCAGAAACAGACAGAGCAAAGCAGTCATCAGGAAGTGGTTAGAATGACACTGTTTAGTGTTTTTCCAATTAAGCTTCCTGAAACTCAATTATGTTGCACTATACAAAGGAGGAATATATCATCAAAACTCAATTACCTCACAGAGTTGTTCTTTATTTAGCTTTTATGAGTCCAGGGAAGGTCGACTTCCTCAGAAATAACTGGCTTTCACAACATACTCGTGTTGGCCAACGAACAGCTCCTCTGCTCGAGTTCAGTGTGCCATGCTCTGAGGTGTCACAGTGGTTGTTGAGAAACGTTTTATTGGTCTCCACACCCATGTTTAACCTGCTGGTTCACAGACTTCATCCGCAAACCCTTACAGTCACAAGTCTGCTTCACTAACTCTGCGTTGGGCCAAGACACACCGAGCAACCTCAAACTGGAGTCAACAAACAGCAGCTGATCATACATTTAATGACAGCTGACACAGCCTAAAAGTTGCCTGACGTCTTCTCTTTAAAGCTGAAGCTGAAGGCCACAAAAACAACATCATACAGTCAGCTGACCTGCGTTCGCAGAAGAGAAACACACTACTCAGAAGTCTTTATCTAATCCCAAAAAAAAGCTGAGCTTTGAAAAATGAATTGAGGATATGCCTGCTAAAAACTGGCACAGCTTGACCGCTCAGTGTCTGGCATCGACTGTTTAGCCAAGCGAGTTGTTTTCACCAGTTTTGCATGGGTTTTCCTGTTCCTCTTCTTTTCTACAAGAAAAAAGACCAGGCCCAATGCCAGCACATAGCAAAGCAAACCTTTACAGTGCCAGTTGCAACTTTTAAATAGACCACTTACTTATTATTTCATGCCATGCATGCGCAGAACGTACATGAATGTTAGTGGTCAGCTTGCTGTCAGCCATGGCCTTTGATGCATGGCCTCACATCTTTTGATAAAAGCTGCACTTAAACACACTGCAGTCAGTCTTTTGTTGGTGTGTGTAGGCCCTTAAACCCACAGCAGTTTGCAGTGAAGCACCGGAGAGTAGCACCCTGCAGAGAAGAGGATCTTCTTCCTCCTGGCTCTTAGGAGAATCGCAGTGTTTCTCCTCCCTATCTTCCTCCTGACTGCTGCTCTGGCTTCTGCAGAAGGTACAAAAACGCAGGCTTAGCATATGGCGTGTGGCGAGAAGGATTATAAGTTTTGAAAGAAGAGCAGTGGTCCTGTCTCTCTCCGCTCATCTCGGCGTGTTCAAGGTGGTCACGGTTGCTTGCTCTGTTTGTAAGACGGACCTTTGTACCAGGCTGTAGTTCATAGGATGGAGTATGGATAAGTGGATTCCATCCATCTCCCGCTGTCATTGCAAAAAAACTTGGAAGGTCACGGGCCTGACCTGGGCATCTTTTCCTGGGAACAATAGCTCCCCCCTCTTTTTCCTTGTCCTTCCTGTTAGCCAAAGAAGTTCTGAATGTCACGGTCCACCCCCTCCCCCCAACCACCAACACCCTGCAGCACTTCTCCCCCCACCCAGCACAGCCACCTACTTTTCCTTACATATGCTAATGTTGCAGTCTCATTCTGTTGGTGGCTTTGTCACAGGGGGAGGGAGAGGGCTGCTTGCATTAAGGGGCAGCTGTATGCATTTCGCTAAATTGACTCCCCGATGGCTGCCAGACTTGTCCTTATTTTACTCTCTCCTTCTTTTTCTTCTATCTTTCTCCATTTTCTCCCCAAACTAGTGACTGGATAAAGGAGCAGGAGGAAGAGTTGTTTATTTTCGAGGCTTTCTGCTGTGAAGTGTGGCAGCTTTCTCTCAACAAGTGGCTGATGGATTTAATGCACTTGGATAGCGTTTCCACAGTGAGCTCATTACCACTGTGGCTCACAAGGCTTTGTGTCCTCTGCTCTTAGGATTTATGGCTGTGATGAAAAAGGACTCTCCTAATCAGGTAAGCATGGCAACTGTTGATCTATATTTTTTGTTGCCATGTAATGGCCTCACAGGTAAAAACATATTGACCATGGCTCTACTTGCATTTATGCGCAGCAAACGCATTCTCTATAGAGCGATGAAAAGTCTTGTTTTTTTAGACAATGGTATGTTAAAGTGGTCTAGCCTGCGGTGTGTATCAGAGGAGGAATTTGTGAGTGTGCTTCTCTGGCAGACTCAGCACAAAAAGTTCTTGCGAGGTGAATAAAGGAGTGATTCATTTGTGTATCCGTGCTTACCCCCGTCCTCCCTACACTTATGTTCCCTTTGCATCCTCCGGCTGATTAAACCTTATTCTCCTGTCAGCTTTGGAGCTTCCAGCAGCTGCCCAGGAGTCCAAATTGTCTCCGTTACACCAGATTTCTGTCAGCAACACCAGGCTAAGTGTGAAAAAACAAACTTTTAAAAGAAAATGAGTACTGCTGAAGTGAGTGAGAGGAGGGACAGATGCATCCTGACACTGACACGCTCTCAGGTCACTCAGCCGGTCAGCATGCTTTGTGTGTGAATGTGTTTGTGCGTTAGTGTGTAGGTTCTCAGTCTTAACAGTGTCACATTGCTTACCTACTTCCCTCCACTGCTGCAATGTTCCTCAGTGAGAATGTGACAATGTGGACTCTGACTGACCTCAGCAGAGGAGCAGAAGCACGGACGTTCTCAGAGCTTTCAATCCGAACTCCCTCACAACTTATTTAACTGCTTTCCTTTAACAAGATGAGAGCGCTCTACTCACCATGACTCACCCCCTTCTTTTCTTTTCCCTCCTTTCCCTGAGAGAGTGCGCGCCGCTGACAGGCTGTCATTGGTATGGAGGTAGCGGGGTAAGCGGCAGGCTGCTAGGAAGCGGCAGAGGGGGGATGTGTGCTGATGGAAATAGGTGGTGGTTTATTCGGGTGGCCTGCTGGGCCACATCAACCCTGCACGTCCCTTTCTGTCTCACCATAGCAGCAAAGGCCGACGTGGCTAGGCCAAGTTTGGGGGACAGATGGTCCCTTTTGGAGAAGGGCCACAGCACAGTGCTCTCTGTTCATGGGGCTCTGCTGGAGCAGCCAAGAACAAACACGGTCTCCTTCTGTTGGGAACATACAGAAGCTTCAGTCTGCGAGACCTCAATAGGCTCTGGGAGTGACATCTAAAACTATGCATGTGTATCTCGAGTGTGATACTAATGCTGGTTGTTACATGATGTTAACTGACACACAGCGAAGTGCTTCGTGATAATGCTGCTTGTCTCATTTCTAATAACACGGTATTCCACTCGTCATATTAGTCAGTGTTCATTAATTTTGTATCAGAATAGGGACTCACTACGTTATCTGAAGCCAGGTTTACAACATCACTTAAATCTTTTAACTTGCTGCATTGTGGTTTTGTGTTTACCGCTGTGGTAAATCTTTATTCTGTGTGTGTATAAACAGAGAAGATCTGCTGTCCTGTCTATTTTAATTCTCAGATCACCCTGAAACAACTAAAGGACAATGGCAGTGTGCTGCCTGGCAGGCGCTGGGCATGTAGCCAGCTGGCGGAGCATCAGGGCAGGAGACTCCCATTTTCAGTGGAGCCAGGAGGAGGCCTGCCTCTCTCCTGCTCTACCTACAGCCAGTACTCTACCACCATTGTGCTGTTTTTTATATATGAGGTTCAGTCTAAGCTCAAGAACAGGGGCTCTTTTCTTTTCACATCTTAACTTTGCTCAGCTCTACACTCCGGCAGTGTGAAAATTTGAAGCTACCATCAGCGCTGTGACTGTGGTTGAGCTCCCACTTGATGGATTGCTGTTAGTAATTATGTTAATCTTGGCACGTAAAGGTCGTCATTCCAGAGCCACAGTGGTAATTTTATTTTATCGATGGCTGTCATGTCAATGCGATGTGAATGTGCAAGGTGTTTTTTTGTGTTTGCACCAGAAAAACTGTGACAAATGAATTGATGAATGAGCTCGCTTGCATCCAAGTGATGAGAGTCAGGTCTCTCAGCACTTTAAGAACATCTGTTGTGGATATTTACTGAGCATATAGCATGTCAAAACACTCCTCGGTGAAGAAGCAAAAAAAGTTAGGGTTTGAAGGCTTTACATGCGTAGCTTCAAAACATGTTGTGGCGCTTCACAATGAAATCTATTACTTTGAAAGAGTCGATTGATGTTTTCAGAGAAACCAAGATGAAAAATATGTACACATACTCATAATGAGATTTACTTTGACTCTCCCTTCTTTTAGTTTGCTGGCTTCTATACACAATCATGGTGTTTAAAACCACTCTCTTCTGGCAGGACCCCTTTTCTTTGTCTGTAACACAGCATATGGTAGATATTATGAGATTTTGAATGTGTGCAGGAAATGAAAAGAATTTACCATTTCTGTTGGGTAAATACTTACTGTTCCCTGAACCAAGTGAAATGGAGTCAGATCACGGGTGACCCTTGTGCTTCAGACTTTCCAGATGGAGCTACTGCTAGCATGAAACAGAGCACACTCAGGGGTGAACTGGTGAGGGAAAACATGTCCATGTTAAGCTGCCTCCATGATAAGACAACGGCTAGAAATAACTACCAGTCCAAACCCCAAAGTCCACAGCAAAGCAAACAGCTATCTTTTGTTTAATTTTACACGCGAGAGCACAACTGTTGACAGATGAGGTGTGGCGAGATGACTGTTGGAGGGCAGTGACCTCGGGCAAGCTCTGTAACCACAGGAGTAGATATCAGACAGTGCAGCTCAGCACACAGCTATATCTCTGTGGCCTCTTTTATTCCAGCTGTTCTCTGTCTTGTATCTGTGGAAAGCTGCTCCATTTTCTTAGGCTTGTTATGGGAGTATTGAAGTCTTATTCTGGTATGAAGCGACTTCCTTTTTGCTGAGATACCCCATCTAGTCTTCTCAATCAAGAAGTGAAAGAGCTGAAAGGATTTTTACTTGAGTTTTATATAGATCAAAATGCAGACAGAGTATAAAGGCTCTCTTTTGAAGTGGCGCCCATGCCAGAGGTTAGACTCCTGGAAACACTGCAGCGCTTGTTTGATAGAGGCTCTGTTCTTCATAAGTCTGTGCACCTGGGGGCACTGACTGGGCATTAGTGAATGTGGGCATTTCCCACAGTGCATTGTGAGGCGCAGCGCTGGGGGATTGATGAGACGCTGAGGGTATATGTTTACTCTGTGCTGTCTGACCTTGTTTTTTTATCTCTTCTACTGATTGTTCTTCTGCTGTTGGGTCAACTCGGGTCTGTGTGCTTTGAGATGTAAACAAAAAGCCTCTAATCGCCTCTTGCTCCTGCAGAAACGGCCTCCATTCGGCCAGTCTCTCTTTACGCAAGTACTTTCTTCATCCTCCTGGCCTCCTCTGCTGCTGTCATGCCCATCGAAGTGTTGGTATGAGCTGACTGTGTGTGTTTGTGTGCTTGTGTCATCGTGGGCATTGCCAGGTAAATTGGATCATGTCAGAATGGTCAGTGGTGATGACATGACACTGGAAGATTTTAGCTTGAAGGGACAGAGTGCACACACATGGGCTGCCAAAGAGAGATGAGATTGCAGATGAGTAAACACGGAGGGACTTAGGCTGATTGGACATTGAAAAACAGAAATGTCATGTTCTCTCCGGCAGTATGGCAGGCCTGCAACAAATAAAAAGCCTTCAAAGCACCTCCCGGTGGTTAATAATGTCACGTGATCATTTCCACATTTTCGTTGTCAGCTTTGGGGCTCATGTTAATGTTTATCTGGCGTTTAGTATTATTTCCAAATTAGATAATTGGACAGAATTTGACACAAAGAATGATTTAAAGGCAACTTTTAGAGAAATCTTGTGAATATGTTGAATGTATGTATGAATACATGAAGGTCTACTAAGACAGTTGTTTTTTTGTTTGTTTTTTTACACTGGAAGCAGCTGGTCCTGGCCGTGCTTATTATCTTCCCGAGCTTGACAGCAGTGCTTACCAGGTTGCCATTGTCAACCATTTTGAGAACCAATTTTTTGGCCTTTTTAATATCTAAAAATGGGAAAGTAAAATGTGCAGCCCAAAATAAATACATTTTAAGTATTTGTTGCAGTGGTTATTTTTAGATATTGCTGTCACAATTGGAACCAGACCATGCTCTGTGTGTGTGTGTTGATGTGTTTACTCACGTGCACACAGGCATCTGTTTTAGAGATGAGGGCAAAGAACATGAAGTTGTTTAACTTTGGGGTTGACAAACCCAAAAACACAAACTGCAAAAAATTTAGTTTGGTCACTGTAATAAAGCTCTTAAACATGTTTTTTTTTTCATGTTTCATGGTATTATTATCATATTATTAATCTGATGCTGCATAGTATCTTAATAACCTCATGTAAGGTGACTAAAAATGGCAACCATATTTTCAGTTTTGGCAATCGAAGGCTGATGCCTGCCTGCCAGCCTTGCAACCATTATGAGCACAATGTTGAGCTCTGCCTTTGTGTTGCATACATTCGAGTACTAGTAATTTGAGCTTTTGAGGAAATTCACACTTCTAAAACAATTAGGAAATAAATTGCATCAAGTTTATCCACTTGGAGTGTTTACTTCTTTTCTTTAAACTCATTCTGGCCGCATCATAAAAGTGCCTGGCACACATACCCCTCCTCTGTTGTCAGAGAAGGGTAAGCTCTCCATTCTATCTCCTTCTTTGGTTTTGGGAACAAACATGCGGTCTGCTTTTTGTTGTTGCAAAGCAGTACCAGGACCGGTTCTAAATCATCTAGTCCCTCTTGTAACATAAGCTGCAGCTGGAGCTTGTGCAGCTATTCATTTCAACTTTCACCATCAGGATTTCTGGCTCTTTGACTTCTCTTCAAATTCCACCCTTTTTGCGTGGAACGACAGACCTCTAGTCACACCCAGAGCTGTATTCAGCCTTTGAGGACATGCCAAATTTGATTTCAGATTGAGCATACTCAAGCTCATAATGATAGAAATAGAGTGACATGAAGCAGAGGGTGAGATCCAGGGGGAGTAGTGGAGAAATGTTAGATGGATTTGACTGCCAGTTTGGTTACTGACAGCCCCTATATCCTCTCTAATGGATGATGCTGTCAAATTGGCAACCATCACTGGTGAAGCATTATTTTTTAAATTCTGTAGCTTATTACTTACACAACCTCACTTAACCCAAATAAATCATAGCATCTGTGGTTGTTAAACTCTCATCTGTGTGAATATTTTTAAAGTATAACTAGGCTGGATATGGTTTGGTGATAGTTTCTACATATCAGGCTCGATAAGGCGGCTGGCTGGAACTCATTTCATTGGTTTCCTTACCTCCCACTGAGGGCGTGACCCTCTATTCACACTGGCCATTAAAATCTCAGCATTACTCCCTGCAGGCAATATTGGCACATCGGAGGTGTTCGGTTGGTGGTCTGACCACAATAAGAGAGGGTGGAGTTAGACGATTGGGTTCTTACCGGCTCAGAGTTAGTGAGTTATCGCCGAGTACAGGAAGGGAAGGGATAGGCCATTAATGGCAGGGCTTTAGCATCAGTGCTAATTTGAGTGTCAGTTGGTGGGAGATTCCTCCCTGTTGTGAGGTTGAATTGTGGGAGCTGCAGATGAAAGAGGAAGAAGTTGAATGGTTCATTTGGTTTCTTTTGGTCCATACTTTCATAGCCACAGTCGGAGTGAGCACGCACACACACACACACACACACACACACACACACACACAGACGGTCTCTCACGCAGTGTCCTTTTTGGTTTTGGAGGCACTTGGGGAAGATGGTATGCCTGTTTTCCCAGGCCCCTAGTAATGAACTCTCAAGGATAACATCGCCCAATTAATTGGTTCTGTGGTTTAATTGCATGAATCTCTTTCAGGAAGGTTTGGCAAAACTCCCTTTTATTTTCTTCCCGCTCCACCACTTTCACTTCTCATCTTAACCCTTGCATTCTTCTTTGCTTTAACCCAGTTAAGGTAAAAGAATCGCTCCAGTGAAGCAGTAAGAGAAATGTTTTCATCAGACTGGAGATGCCCGTGTCTGGTTGCAGTCATACACCCCCCACCCCCCTCCATACCCCTCCTTCTCTAACTGCAAGTGTGATGAATTTAATATCTATCCTGCCCAAAACCATCTCGTACACCCCTCCCATTCCCACCGCAAGGTTGGAACAGCTGCTCACAATGGAGGATTGAAAACAGAGCTCCCACGTTGTTCTAAATCAACTCCTCGGAGGATGAAACACTAACATAGTGTGCAGTGCAAATTTGATCGTATTTGAGTGTGATGTGACGTGGAATGTGATTCATTGTTTTTATTTCAAGTTTATTGAGGAATCAAATGACGGGCAGTGAAGCATAAGCAACGTGCCTTCAGGTTTGTTTGCTTTCCGCTTGTTTTTTTTCCCCCTTCTTCTGTGTTAATGATGAACACAGCGTGACACATTAAAATGTCTGACTGACTGAGGCCTGTAAAACAGTCGAACGCAGGTAACAAGGATCTAAAATCAATGTGGCTTGCGAATGCGTGGAGAAGGACTTGTAAATTGGCTTCACACAGTAACGCTGCCTGACTCGCTATATGATGAAGTCCATGAGCTGGAAAATTGGTGTAATCATCTTGGCCTCTAACCTGCATTGCACCCTAATTTGGCTGCGGGAGGAGAGGATGACTGCATCATGGCTTGGCCTCAGCTCAGGAGGTCGAGGCGTCTTGGGGACGAGGCCAGCTACTACTTCCTGCTTGCTGAGAACAGAGGAGCATTAATATGGCTCAATTACACCAGGGTTTATTAAAGATAATTGACCATAATCACAGGTCTGCGTTCACCCCGGGGCTCGTAGTGGCCTTGCAGCTTGGTAGGGGCTAAATAAACATGTTTGACTTTGACCTGAGGTGCTATAGGCTGGACAATGTGGAGGGTGCCAGACTTTAGAGGAATGTGAAAATGTGCCTTCTTTTATCTACAAGATGTTTTTACTTCAGCTTTTCAAGTGTACTGAATAATATAATAACACACCTCTCTGTTATTATGATATTCTGTAATCATGCAGAACGGGTGCACTGGCAGAAACATACAGCTGAGGTGTGCCTGTGATTGCCAAACATATGCAAATCTTGATATTTTGTTCCCATAATTGTGACTTCTAGGTGACTGTTTTGCAATTTCTCCACACAGTGTACTAAACCTTTGTAACCTTATGTTTGGGACGTGACAAGTTTGGCTTTTTAGACAATTACTGCTACCTGAAATGAGCCTTGTGGCATCAAAAATCAAACATGCATATTATCAGGCATTCCTCTCAAGAATATTTGAGACATGGACCTGCTTTTTGAGCATACACCATGTGCCTAATTTCCCGAAGTGCCGTCAGCTCTAAGTGGAGTAATCTTAATAATGCCATGCGCAAAATGTGTTTGCAACGGGCATTGAACAGAGCTTCAGTGTTAATATATGCAGTGTTTAGTGGAACATCCATGCATAACTTAATTTCCAGAAATCTCTGATAGATCGAAATGTTCCTTTGCTTTTAACTCAGGTAGCTGAGGAGAAAAATATTTATCAACGTGCCATACTACCCAGTTTGATCAGTCTTTTACTGTAAACACTGGGATAACAAACCAACAAAAAGACTGTCCACAGCTTTGTTTGAGGGGACTTCCTCTCCATGATTGCATTGACAGTTGTGTAGGAGTTGAAGAAGTGACTAATGAGAAGTCAGTCTAGAGACTCTGTCAGAGTTGGCTGACATCATGCTTTTGTGTCCTCTCTGGTGAAATGGCCTCGCAGTGATAATAGACTATTAATCTCAGGATGGTGGACAGAACGTGTTCACTTTTCTGACAGAGTATTAATATCTCCTGAGGCTTTAATCAGGCCACAATGTCAGGATTATTTTAAGACCTGGGAGAACTGCTGGGCCACTCCTCTCTAGATGAACCGAGATGAAAGACAGACTATCCAACATCAGAGACAGAAAATGAGTTCATTACTGTAATTAGGCCTGTCTTTCTCTCCCATCTCTCCCCCTCCACCTCTTCCCCCTGTTCACCAGGCCTTGTGTCTTAAACACCCATAATGGCGATGCATTACTCCAGTAATAAAGGGCTGTTAGCAAAGCAGACCGCCCACCCTCCATCTGCTGCCTCCCTTGTACACACAGCCACAAAGGAAAGGACAGAAAACAGCCTCCTTCAGGTCACACAGAAGATAGATTCTGCTGACCAAGTAGCTCGTGGCACTCTGTCTATTGGTTGGGGGATGCAGGGGGTGGGGGGGGGTGTGGACGTGGAATGAGACATGGTACAACAGTGTTCATTAATCACTGTCGCAGGGAAAGTAGCTAATAGAAGGCAGGAAAAGGAAACACAGACCACCATGTTCTCTGGTTTATCCTGTCCTGTCCTCCATGTGAAATAAAGGCCAGTTCACCCTTTCCTGACCCCGTGTAGCAGCACAAACAGGGAGAGGCTGGACACTATGAACATAAACAGTCTAGTCTCCAGATTCTGTTTTTATTACTATGAATTCATCACCAGCGGGGAAAGAGACCGGAGGCAAAACTCGGAGGCTATGTAACAGCCAAGAATGAAAAGACTGATTTTAAATAAGAAGATGTCATTTGATTTTATTTTAATGGCTTGCTCCATTTGTTTTTATGTGGTGATATAATATTTTTTTCTCCTGACAGCCATAATAAACATTAAGCTTTGACTGTTTTTTTTGGTTTGTGTGTGTTAACCGCATTACAACCCTCTATCTTTTTTTTTTTTTCTCTCCACTCGACATGGACTGCTGTGAAAGTCATTCATGCTGTTTTGTTGTCATGCATTGAGATTACAGTATGTCAGTTTCTTTGTTCTTCTTGTTCCCAGTCATCCGTTAAAGCCTCTGTTGGAGTGTCACCATTGATAAAGCCGTTTGCACAGGTGGCACATTTTGCTGTCACCGGCTCTAATTGTTCAGTCAAAGCGTGACATTTGGGTGTCGGTCAGCAGACTGCCATAGTCACCTCTGCTCCCAGTCAGCCACTAGAAAGGGTCCTGAGAATGACATGGGTCGACTGGAGGAACTTAAAATAAATGTCCAGCCGCAAAAGGAGATAGTTGGAAAAAATAGAGTCGATTATAGTAATTCTTTGTTTGTCTTGGTGACAGGATATCTCCTGTGGTGCCTCAGGGTGATGGATGTCTAGTGTTTGAAGCAGAGAGGCCAGCAGAGGTCACTTTCCTTTGAACAGTATTGCCATATTTACACTGCACTAGATCTGCACATTTAGACTTTTTAGAAGAAGAAATGTTACCAAACCAGGACATTAGACTATAATTTTTAATGTGACAATCCACTTTTGTAATTCAGAGTTCAAGCTTTATGTAGAAAAACTAGAATCCAAAGTGACTTCATATCTAAACCTTCCACTTTGGCCTTTTCAGACACAGACACACATTGTACTGAAAATGACTGGCGCTGGCATTGTTCACTATGCTGCGGCCCGGCACATACTCCATTATTCATAATTCGCCAACTGTAACAGACAGACATATTTGAACTGTTTGCTACATTATGCATTCACATGACACAACACAATATCTTGCTGTCTTCTCTTGCCTTGTGTTAAATACAGTGGCAGCACGGTTTGTTGCCTGTGAATGAAGCTGCGTTGATAAGCAGACCAGTCCGTAATAGGACAGAGAGGATTGTGGATAGTTTGGTATTAAATTTAACTGAGGAGGTATCATTATCAATCTGCTCCTCCACATTTGGGTCATGCATGCATTAACCGGTATTTGGCCCAGGCAGAAGCGCATACTTTATTATTACAATGTTTCCCACTCATCCCGAGTGTATTTGGTCTAGCCTGACTGGTATCTAATCTTGACGTGGCCCACATTTTTATCCCAAAATAGTTTATCCTCCTCCTTAACAGTAAATGACAGAAATGTAAACAGTTGTCTGGAAACAGAAGCTATCATATTAAAGGCCAGTGCATGGAGCTGAAGCAAACTTTGGATGTCAGGCCCAACTTCATGTATCACGTTCACAGAGAAACCTTACAGGAAGAGGAGCTTTAACAGGGTTATCATATTCACTGAAGCAAAAAACACCAGCGACCCTGTTCTCTGTGATGTGCAGGGTTTATTGGATAACTTGTAGTGTTTTCACATGATTGCGGAACTAGAAGAAATGAGGCACACCGGCAGCCCCAAAGAACAAGAAAAAAGCATTTAGGTCAGTATAGTGAAGAGTCACAGTCTCTGTTGTGGCATGTTGTGGTGTGAGCCTCCATGCAGAAGTCGGCATTGGAGGAGATGAATCCAGTGCAACACCTCAGTCACTCAGTCCCACTGGACCTACAACTCACCCAATAGTCTGTGGCGAGATCAATAAGAGAGGATCCTGCTTGTGTTTCCTGGAGTTGCTCACTTCCTCTTGGAGTTTTGCTTTCAGCGGCAGTACACAATACAGACTTTGTTTGTTAGCGTCTTTATTACATTGTCCGTATCAAATTGCCTATTTAACAGAAGT
This sequence comes from Protonibea diacanthus, assembly GCA_028641955.1. NCBI lineage: Eukaryota > Metazoa > Chordata > Actinopteri > Sciaenidae > Protonibea > Protonibea diacanthus. The sequence goes on from CM053989.1 coordinate 18,520,388, forward strand.
CTACATAACTTATGTACAGGGACGTTACTTATGGATAAAAATGGAAACCATGTGAGTTTGCAGCATGTGCGTATCTGACATCAGAAATACCCAAGAGGGAACGAAGCTACTTTTCAAGGACAAGCCGACCAGTGTTTTCACTCTCCTTCTCTCTGTCCTCTGATGTTCAGGTTAATGAATAAAAGCGCTGATATCAGCCATTTGTCTGTTTGTCATTTCCGCAGTTGAACAAAACTAAACAAGGAGGAAGGGTAAACTTGCAAACTTTCTCCTCTGAAGTTACGGTAGTGGAGTGGACTACGGCTTCATATCTGAGTGAATTTTGGCTATTATTACGACTCTGTTTTAAATTTGTTCTAGCCGATTTACCTCATCAGCACCTTGTTAATTTTCCTCCTCCATCAGATAAAAAGCAAAAGTGGTATTGGCGTTGAACATGCAAAATTATCCCTCCTGTATAATTTGCAGGCTTGATGATGCTGCGAGCGGTTGGATCAGATATTGTTACATGCGAACATTTAACTGAACATCTGCCTCTTGTTGCTGTAATTTGCTTCACCACCATCTGTTAGGCATTGGCTGGAAGCGCCAACAAAGATATACATCTATCTTGTTATAAACTCATAATGGCACCGGCTCCTCTCAAATGCACTAATCAGCTGTATTTGGCGATATGTTCTACATAGCTCCAAAACTAATAAAGCCCTGCATACACCTTGGTGGAAGTTTGTCACATGATAACAGGGTGCAGATGATTTAGGTCAACAGTATGATCATTTTTATATCTGAACTGAATGTGCTGTGTTTTGGGGTTATTTTGAGGAATACAAAGTGCTTTTCCTGATGTTTTAAATTAAAATGCCTCAGTTACTCTGTTCTAACCCACTTGCAGTGTGTTAACATTTTCTTCTGTGTTTGTGTTTCTGTGCCACAGATCCAACTCTTCCAGCTGTCGTTCTGCATTGGCGGCACGCTGTGAGAAAAGACTCCACTCCGCTGCGCCTCAGCGCTCCTCAGACACTTGTCCTTGACATCCAAATGCTGTGTGTCGATCGTCGTGCCAGCCGCCTTCTGTGAGTTATGACGACGGCTGCTCCATTGACTCAGGAAAGAGGCTCCTCCTCCACTCACCACTGAGCAAATCACATGATGTAATGAAGAAGGGTCCTGAAAGTCTGCTCTTCAAGGAGTCTGCCAGCAGGATATGAGTATTTTGAGCCCTGTGACGGATAACAAATCAAACCTTGTGGGAATTGTGGGAGGCCCAGAAGAATACTCCAGAGCCATGCAGTCAGAGGAGCTATTCGGCAGGAAACTCAAAGCCCTGAATGGTGGCATGGGGCCACCAGCGTCCAACATGCAGGGGAAACCTGAAGGCGCAGGCAAAACAAATGGTACTCCAGCCATGCCTAAAATGGGCGTCAGAGCCAGGGTGACAGAATGGCCACCGAGGAAAGATGGATGGGACGGGCGGCCTTCACCGAACTATCAGAGCGTGATACCGGTATTTCAGAACGGCCAGCAGGAACACACTGTGGAAATACTGGAGCAAGGCGAAGCTGTCTGTCTGGAGGTAGACTACTCTGACAAATACTCCCTGAGTGACCTCCTCAGCCACTCCCCGCTGAAGGGTCTCCATCCGATCCGTCAGCGCAGTAACAGTGATGTTACCATTAGTGACATTGACTCCGAGGACATAATGGACCAGAACGCTGTCAATCCAAACACTGGGGCCTCGCTGCACCGTGAATACGGCAGCACATCCTCCATTGACCGCCAGGGCCTGAGTGGAGATGGCTTCTTTACCATGCTTAGGGGCTACCGAGTGGACACTCTGGACCACCGTAGCATACCACCTCTGGGTTTCCCCGAGTTGTTGCGCTGTGATGCCTCCCTCTCCCCTAGCCTGCAGACAGCAGCCCAGATCGCCAGGGGTGAGATAGTCCACATTCCAGGCTATGACTACATAGACAGCTCTCTCCTCTACAGCCGGGAGCGTGAGAAGTCTTTTATGAGGCGTCTTAAATCGGAATCATCAGAACCGTCTCTGTTCAGGAAACTGCGGACCATAAAGAGTGAGAGTGACGCCTTGCGGCTCTCAATAGAGGATGACCGGCGTCCACTCAGCTTTCAAAAATGCTTTGCTCATTATGACGTCCAGAGCGTTCTTTTCAACATCAGCGAGGCGGTGGCAAGCAGAGCTAACCTGAGCCAGAGGAAGAACACCACTACCGGGGCTTCAGCTGCCTCAGCTGGACCTGGAGCCGTTGGAGTGTCTGGAGGTGGAGCAGGGGCTGGACCTGGAGTAGGGACAGATGGCGGAGCAGCGGGATGTAGCAGTGGAAATGCCCCCTTGTTTGAGTCACCACTGGGCAGCAGGGAGGACTTGAACCCCAAGGAGAACTTGGATGCTGATGAGGGGGACGGGAAGAGCAACAGTTTAGTGCTGAGCTGTCCACACTTTCGCAATGAGATTGGCGGTGAGGGCGAGAGGAGGATCTCCCTCTCCAGAGCCAACAGTGCCAACTACAGCGGTGTGTCAGAGAGCTGCTCTTTTGAATCATCTTTAAGTTCACACTGCACCAACGCAGGAGTCTCTGTACTGGAGGTGCCTCGAGAAAACCAGCCTATCCACAGGGAGAAGGTTAAACGCTACATCATTGAGCACATCGACCTTGGAGCATACTACTACCACAAGTATTTCTATGGGAGAGGTAAGGGGTGCTTGTGATGAACGTGTGATTTTTGAGTATACTGAGATTAAACAGTGATGATGCAGGAGGATTTAAAGGATTATTCAACTTTCTAGGCTAAATCTGTTTCCTTGAAACAAGACTATGCATAATGCCACATTCCCAAATGAAACAGGCTCCGCTCATAGGGTCAGATATCTCAACGGCCCAGTTATTTTTGTAGGACCAGATGAAATAAGGTCCAGAACAATAGCAGGCTTGTGTTGGGTGCGAGGGTGTGTGTTTCACTTCCTCAGGAGAGGAGCAGTCGTGTCCTCCCTGTGATATTGCTCTGAACTCTGTGGAGAAGCTGTGATTAGTCATGTGAGAAGAGAGAGGTGAGCGAGAGGGTGCGTTGCAGCTGTTCCCCGCGGGGGCTGCAGGGGTGTGAGGACCCCTCCTATGAAACTTTAGGGTCAGCAGAACTATGCCAAGGTCCCAGGTCCCCTCATTAAAACACCTATATGACAGACGCTGGAAATACCATGCTGACCCCGACCCATCGCCGTATTATGCGTATCTGTTTTTCTCCCTGTCTATGCATCCGAGTTCGCTGCTCTCAGCAGATTGAGTTACCCATTCTTAAGCCTCCCCAGAAAACAGCTGCTTCACCTTTCACACGAGAGATGCCTGACCCTCTTCAAAAAGATACTCTGTATTAAAATATTCCTCAGTTGAGACTCGGTGTCTCCAGTCAAGGTTAATGAGACCATTATGGATCTGCTCTACTTACAGTACGTTTGAACGTACCACTGACCTCACTCTGATAATCATTAACGTGAAACTGCCTCGCTCACTACTCATCCCGAAAGTGGTCTATCTATTCGATCTCTTTCCGCGGCAACACAGGCCAAACGTCTCGTGCCGCTGTCACTTTTGTTTCGACATTTTACAGAAGATGCCTATTTCACCGTATGTGGATGCAGCCTTTGCCCTTCTTTCATGAGGTGTTTCACTGGAGAGACAAGTCTGTCGTCACCTCTGCTTCACCGCACACATGAAAACAGGCACATATCCGCACACACACTCAGACAAACATGACCGTGTGTCACCACTTTAGGCCAAGCTTTTATCAACCTGGGCTGAACATTGATCCTATTGATTGCCTAAAGCCCTCCCTCCCTCAGCAACAGGAGTGTTTCTCCCCAGGCTACGCTAATGGACACAGTGTTTCATCCACACCCACTGCCTAAGCCTTGTTATACACAGGTAATGGTTACGAGTGGTCTCGCAGACCAGTAGTGTGGGGGGGGGGTTAGACCAGTTTGAGTCGACTTTACAAGATCTGTTGCAGCTTTAAGAGCATATTTTAAGTTGCTTTCGTTATTAGCTTCATGGGTTTTTTTTTTTTTTTTTACATCTGTCATAATGAGAGAGCAACGGGAAGCTCTCCGGTGTGGGCGTGCGAAAGATCGAGCGCACATTATTGACAGAAGGAGAGAAGTGTGAAACTGAACCCAGGTTTATTAGATGTCATATAAAATAGCACCACGACGTCACCACTCAATGAGAAATTTGCTCGTTTTCTCCGCTTATCTGTCGTTGCGTGAATGATCTATTATAGCGACAGATGGAGGGCGTCTCTTTTATTCTGTTTGTCCTCTTTTGGATGGATTGATGATCAGTTCTTCTGCAGGCCAGTGTCCAACATTACACAGACCGGTGGTGGGTCGAGGCCCATCATTGAGAATCACTTATGAAAACCATGCCTTATATGGAGATATGTGACCTGAAATAAAGTTTTTGAGCCACAAAGTGTAGGACTTTTTAAAGACTTTGACATTTCTGCTGTGTGGGGGTGACAGGCATTATTTGACATGACAATCGTAGTCATCCATTTTTTAACCTTTGGCAAATTGTCAACACCAAGTGATGACTGGCAGCGACATGTTATAGTTGTTGACAAAAAGCTTTCCTCTACAGTCAACACTTTAAATGCTCAGTGGCCTCGTATGCATAGGCATTCTTCCTACCACCATTTGACCTTATGCCTCACGGAGCATTTCCCCCCCCCCAGTCCACCGTCCCGGACAAGCTGTGCATTCCTCAGACGGTTAACCCCGCAGTGCCTTATACATACAGTTCATTTATTATTCATGCTGATATGTGCATTGCCCCGATGTTAATGCATCGGTGACAAGAATCGGTTTATACATGGTATGCTCCACATGGCACAGATGCAGAGTCTAAACTTCTGCAGGAATGTCTTTGCGAATGTCGGCGCTTTGAGTCCCCGCTGAGGTTTTTCTTGTTTTTGTCTGCTGAATCCAGGTCTTTCTCCCCGGCTTTAGCATGGATTAGGGAGTGTTTGCTCAAGGCACCGCTTATTGTGTGCAAAGCTCTGCTCCTGTCTATGTCCTAAACAGAGACACACACACACACAAAACACACTCAGAGCTTTATTAGACAAGTTATTATACAAACATAAGTACATGTTTTACAAAGATCCTATATCTTTATGATATTCTCATTAAGTAAGCTGTATTTTGAGTGCCTCATTTTGGCAGTTCAGTGAGTTTAAAATTTAATACTTCTTATTTTAAAACTGAAATGAGTCCCGGCTCTTATATTGCTTAAAACTAACAATACTGCAAGCCTGAAGTCCTGCTAGTGACTCCCCTAGTGTCTATTAAATTTTTCATTATATCCCACAATACAAAACTGCTGGAAAGAACCAACAACACATTGGCAACTCTGCTGTTCCTGCAGCCTGACCACAAATGAGGTTAAAATGTTTATCCTCATGGGAGCATTATTAGAGTCTGTAAATTTCATGTCAATCTGCCCATTAGAATATTATAACTATAATTTACTGCACAAATTAACCTCCTAACAAAAGAGGAGAACTCACTGAGTGCCCACAAATAAAAAAAAAATGCATCCTGACAAGAAAATTTAATGAGAATCTGCCCATTAGAGTTTGTACACTGGAGAGTTGAGGGGCTACTAGAGCCATTAGCGGGCTTTGTTTGATTGCCATGAATGTCCACAGGAAATGTCCTGAACATCTCAGCATCAGTATTTGAGATAACTAATTATAGATCAAGGTGGAAACATTTCCTGTAAACATTTACATTAATTATTCGTGATTGAATTGTTCAGCCAATGGACGTACTGACCAGCTGCACACCCACAGGCCCTGCCACTAAAATCCTCATTTCTAAATGATGTAAGTCTCTTTTTTTGGTTTTGACCAGCAGCTGTTCCACTGAGCCCAGCCAGAGGGGACATCCCGGTGGCCTAGGGTTTAAGGCGCATACCACGTAACCACTTGTCCTGGGTTAGATGTAGCCAGGAAAGTTCACATTGCTTATGTCTCCACAAATATTCTTCCACCCTGCACAGTCAATTATGAAATGAAAGTAATATATGTCATAGAAAGAAAAGCAGAAATGTATCCTGTACTTTTAAAGCCAAGGTTTGCTTCAGAAGCAGGAGCAAACTGTCTGTAGTGGTGTGAGTCTAGATACAAAAATTCCCTGTTGGTGATGTTCTCTGATACTTCTGAGGGTCTGTGTTAAGTTACACTTGTGGTGGGATCATAAATCCATCGCTTCAGAATTACAAACGCAAAAGATTCTATATTATATTTTATTCCCAAATAAGTCCCAAATCCATCTTTAATACTGAGTCATGCTTAATAAAAACATGCCTGTAATAACACATGGTTCTACATTTGTTGTCGTGAGAAGCATGATGTTATGTGTATTTGGGTCAGCGATGGGTCGGAGCGGGTCAAACTTGTCTGGGCTGTATTTATATTTATTTATTTACTTTTTAATTCCCAGGGCTGCCACTACAAGCCAGGTTCTAATCCTGAGTGGATTAAAATTGGACCCCTGCTCTTTTCTGCAATCGGTGTCACAGCTCACCCAATTCACACAGAATTTTTACACGAATAAATAAATATATGGACTCAACAGCATAAATATTCTGTTGAGGCAAAAGCTGTGATTTGATAAAGACGTGAACAAGATCATAGATTCACATTCTCAAAAATCTGTATGTGCAACAATTTTTACAACTTCAGTCAGTTTGATGTCAACTCGGAGCACTTAATCTGATGCTGAATGTGTTTAATTCTGATCTTTCTTTCTCATCCTCCAGAGCATCAGAACTATTTCGGGGTGGATGACAATCTTGGACCAGTGGCAGTGAGCGTCCGCAGGGAGAGGCTTGATGATGGGAAGGAGAAAGATGGAATGCAGTTCAACTATCGAGTCACCTTCAGAACCAGTCAGGTAGATATAACACACAGAATATAATACACGGTCTGCTTGTTGCCTTAAATCTGAGTAGAATTATTCTTGGAAAAGCTTGCGTGATTTCTATTATTTTATTAAAGAACTGACTATGAGCTGGAACATGCTTTTAAAGGATATTTTTCGTATATTGCATTCAGCATGACATGTTAAGGTCACACAACTCACGGTTCATTCAAGCAGCACAGGAGTGCAGGAATGCTTCACTACCCCTGAAAACAAGAGGAGGCTTCTTGCTGCTCTCCCAATCCCAAATCTGCTCCTAGCACCCTAATGTGTCCAGTGATTCGGTGCCAGTTGTGACTCAGATGGTCACTCATGCACACACTGGTTCAGTCTATCAGAGTTGGTGTGATCGCCCTGGCTCGCTCGCTCTCTCACACAAACACATGCGCGCACATATGTACACACAAGCTGATTAATCCACAAGCTGAAATGCACAGTCCCTGGTGGTACAGAACCCTCTTCTTGATTGATGCTGGGTGGTCTCATCCACTGAATAATTCAGGTGCGACAGATGTGTCAGGCAGGGAAATGTCACTGATATCCAGTGCCATTCTTGGTTTAAAGCACCACTCCCACGATGAAACAATGTATCTGGGTCATGGTAGCCCTGCAAGTAGCACGCAGAAAATGTTTTAACTCCCCAACCACTGGAGCGTCTATTTGCATGTACTCCTATCATTTAGCCTCAGCTCTCTCTGCCTCTCTCCACTCCACTCTCACTCTCCCTTCTCTCAGAGTCTGTTAAGTAATCTGCTTTTCAGAAAGCCTCTCTGTCGGCCAGCCTTGCCATGACATTCATGTCCACAGGGTGTGCAGATGGAAGTGAGTTTATGGGCATAAATGTGTCTGTGATGTTTCACCAACAGCACAGGATTATAGAGTGGGTGTTCCAAAGCTGTTGGGTTAATGTTTACTGGCACATTAATGATCTTAATAGTAAAATGCCACTTAACATCTAGTGTTCAGTTAACCTATCTTAATTATTTAGAATGTGAATTCCTAATGTTTTCCAATAGAGCTGTAATGGAGCCGCTGCTCTAAATAATATGGTGTAACATAAAGGGATATTATGACACAGCTGCTAGCATGCAAGCCTGGTTTTCATTTCCAACACCCTGAAATAAAATGTAATGATTCAAGCAAAGTGTGGGCAGTGAGATCCAAATGCATATAGTCGCTGATTGACCTAAGTGGAAGCAGTGCACACAAAGACTTAACAGTTTCTACAAAGGGACACCAAGACCTCATAAGATACATGGCAATGAAAATCTGTCTTTTCTGTCAGCTGACCACACTTCGTGGAGCCATCCTGGAGGATGCCATTCCATCCACTGCAAGACACGGCACAGCCCGTGGCCTGCCACTGAAAGAAGTGCTGGAATACGTCATCCCGGAGCTGAATATCCAGTGTCTGAGGCTGGCCCTTAATTCCCCTAAGGTCCCGGAGCAGCTACTCAAGCTGGACGAGCAGGGGGTGAGTACATCGAGATGTCCTTAATGTTTTGAGTGCCACCACAGACCTCTGCTGATGATGATTAAGCAGCACTGGAGCAATCTGTGTTTGAGTGCCTTAATCAGGGACTTTTGTTGATAGGGAATGATTGTTCTTAAAGGAATAGTGCAACTATTTGCTCTTCCTACGGAAGCCGCAGGGTAAAAATCCTAATTTGTTGTTAAACGTGGTGTTATGTACAGGGCCAATATTTGTCTAGATTTAGTGACTTACTAGAGCCTTGTCACTGTCAGATTGCTGTTTGAGACTCCAGGACATCTCTGCATGTGGACGAGAAGTAGTTTGTCACATAAACTTGTTGTTACACTTTGTGCATATGAAACAAGATGTATCATGTTTATTTGTGGATTTTATTACCTTCTGACAGAGCCGGGTTAGCTGTTTCCAGTCTAAGCTAGGCTAACAGGCCTCGGGCTGTAGCTTGATAATGGGGATATATGAGAGTGGTATCAACCTGCTCCTCTAACTCTTGGCAAATAAGTATATTTTGCAAAATGTTGAATTATTCCTTTAGGGAAGGCAAAGCTATAGGCCATTTACTTTCCCCCACACATATTGTACATTTATTGTTTCATTTTGACGCCACCATATTACATATTATGAAGGACGTTTTGGATTTCGAGAATGATGGATTGTACTGATATTATGATATGGATTTTCTTTTTATTTAAGGTACATCTGTCTCTGTTTCTGACATTTGCGTCAGCTAGAGAAGGAAACAGGGGAGGGATTAACTTCAAATAGCACGAACCTTTGTCCTATATGTGGACTGCTTATTATAGATGAACACAGGCTCCCCGGTGGAGGCATAAGACAGCCAATATCACACTTAAATAGAATCAATATGGATCCCGCTCTCTGTGTAGCCAGCATCGACTACTTCGACACACATTTTCTGCTGATAGGACATTCAAGCACAAACTGAAGTAACTCACTTTTGATAACTTACTTATCTGAGAGCAGGTGATTTTGTATTCTGCCTGGATGGCGGTGGATGTCATCTTGCATTATCTCTGTTGGAATAAAATGGCTATTAGTGACATGGGCTCTCCGTATTCACAGGTGTCAGAGATGGATTCTTTGTGTGAGCTTAAGGCCTTTATTTCCTCATCTATTAAAACTGCAAGCTGGAAAGGAGCGTGGGGGGATTAGCTAGTGCTGTATTGTTTATCTTACTATCAGAGAATTGGCTGCTTATTAGTGTAATTACATTCATTAGCATGAACCCATCCTTCCAACTGACAGGGGAAAGGCTCTTATAATAGAAAGTGTCAGCCATGTCCCTCTTGTATATTAAGATTGTGTTGCACACATAAACAAGAGCAGTGCGGTGTCCTCTCTAAAGCAAGTTAAATGCACTTAAGATAATGACAGACTTTGTGTATCTAATTATTGCAAAGTAAATTTTTAAGTAAGTGCTCATATGAGATCTTCCTGCAGGATCCCAAGAAGCTGTTTTTTTCACCTGCCATACAACTTCCCTTCAGTATGAGATACTGTCTGCAGATACAGACTTTGATATAAGACTGGAGCTGACACATAGGGGGAAGAAAAGCAATAAAGTAATCTAAGAAACTACTCTGAGAGGAGGAGAGTGCCGGCTAAGTGGGGCTTAAAGCTATTCCAACTGGCGCTCCTCCTCACAGACCTCAAACCAAACGCCCAGCAGAGGCCAGGTTTTTATATTCGGACATCAGTATTTTTGTACACTGTTTTAATCATCAATGTTATGCTTGTCGTGCAAATGTTTAACAGCCAGGTTTAATAGCCTTGGTTGAAATCTTTGTTTTAAGCAAGCTGGACTTTCACCGCCCTTCTAATGTGTTTATGCGAGGGAGCTAATATTGGACAGGAAGAGCTGCAGCTCAGAAATAGAGTGGTCTGCCAGGCCTGTTTTTGTTTGTTTGAGTGCATAATTTTCTTCCACCACATGTAGAAAGCTTTATTTGAGGAAGTTTTGTGTATATGCATGCTGTTAAGGAGATGTTAGTCCTCCGTTTTTGTGTTTCGAGTGTGTGTATGTGAAAAGGCTTCATTTTGCTGTGAACAGAAAGCACGCCTGGTGAGTGAGAGTGTCCTAGAGCAAGATAGCCTTCATAATCCTCATGATCAGCTCTGCAGAAAGAATATCCCTGAAAGCAGTGTTGTACACTGGGCTGTAATGGCCCTGGATGTAAGAAGAGAACAGGGCATATGTGAATGTATTTTAGATCACATTGTAGATCATCGTGATCTGACTGTGTGCAGATGGACTGGGGAAAGCATTAGGCAGGGAACCGTTTTTGAGATGTGATTTTAGGTGATAGAAATCACAAATGAGACATTTTTCTAATAAAATAAAAATGTGTATCTGTTGTTTCCATCTAAAGACTAAAATCTGGGAAATAAAAATGATTGTTTTATAGAAAGAGTTCATCAGCTGCATCGTTTGCAGGGTTAAAAGTCTGATTTCAAGCTTTATTTTACAATTTGTGACAATAAAACTACAGATCTTAACAGGATAAAGGCTAGCCTGCGGGTATCTGCGTGGAAAATGTAACTACACATAAAGCTGGTTGTTGACAGTAAAGACAACATCAAAGAGGTCAAAGACGGGCGACAAATCTTTCCCTCTAAGTAATGCTGAACAAATGACTCCCTAGAAAACAATATTCACTGCACTGCTCCGTATCATCATGTGAACAAAGGATAAAACCATGATGCTTCCCAATTGCCAACCCTGCTAATCAAGTTTTGCAGCACTCTATACTATAACAGTCAACAGGTAAAGCCTTTGCAGGGCCATAAATCACTCCTGATGCCCACAGCAACAGCTCAACTCTAAAGTACAATTCAGGCTTAAGTGAGATTTGTTCCACAAGTTCAAGAGCGTAATCTACCACCTACTGAGGCTGTTATTGCAGTGCCAAAAAAATCACCTCTGCCTTATGTAAATCAATCCCCTGTCATGACATTGAAACTTGAGGATTAACTTTGTGAAATGATGTAGTGACCAGAATATTTTCCCCTTCATTTCCCCCCACATCTGCATCCCACTTCCCCCTTTTTTAGATATTGCTGCTTTGGAACTTCTGCCCCAAAAACAGCATTAGATGTTTGTGTAATGGTGCATGATGATTTTAACCAGGTTTTCGCAGCCATATTTTGATTTTTTTTTTTTTTTTGCTGCATCGGGACACTGCAGTGCAGACAGATGTCACAGTGGTGTGTGTGTGTGTGTGTGTATGTGTGTGTTGTGTTAGGACACTGCTGTATCCCTCAGGTGTGTCTCAGAGCTCCCCAAAGGGAATGTTGTCCTCATTTCTCTCTCCACTCAAGTATCTTTCCATCCTTTGCATTTTGTAAGATTTTTTGTTGTTTTTGTTGTTGAAGAGAAGATGAGGGAAGAACGATGTTCAACCCTTTCTCACAGATGGAGGGACAGGGACATGGCTTTCTAGCAACGTATGCTCAGATTTTCAGCAAGTGGGAAAGCTCATTACAGATCAGTTAAACGGGATATAGGTTTATCTCTTCCCTTCTTCCATCAAAAGACACATCAAACGCGGTTACGCAATGAGGTTGACCTGAGGAGCGGTATTCATCTATATATATGTTATATGCCCTCATGTGTTTGCACTTTCCAGGCAGCGGCAAAAAGGGCAACGTGATTGTCCTTGCCACCGGCCAATCTGTTAAGAGGAGCAGGAGGTTAAGTGAGCCCATATAATGCAGGATAAAAAATAAAAGACCACATCATTGCATCGCACATCATGCCACTTCCACTGGGCTTGATGGTATAATGGCTTTCCTCCACCATAGAGGCTTTAGTGCAGAGCAGAGACTGGTTGATAGAGGAAGTCATCATGGCAACAGTGTCAAGAGCAGACCAGGAACGAGCGGGAGCAAAAAGACAATTGCAGTTTGTTTCAGCATATAGATCATTTGTCGGCTCTCGCATTCCAAGAAACCTTTTCGTCTTGCCGCACTGACACATTTACCCCCGGGTCAAGATCACCCTGTCCTCAGCTGTGAATATTGGGCAACAGGTGGCAAAGCACAAGGCTATTTTTTCATCCATTTTTTCCCCTCTTTCACTTTCTTTTTTTTTTGGCCAGCATCAGAGAGCTGTGGACCATGAAAGATTCATGTTGCAAGAGAGAGCTCTTTCTCTCTCTCTCTCACGGTGCTAGAAGAATCACTCTGGATGTTTTATTTCTTCCTGTCTCTTCGTCAGACAAGTTCATATCAGACCTGTAATTTCTGAATAATAATAATAATAATACTTGCAAGTGGAAGCCTGTGAGATTTGGCCGCCTCATTTATGTCTATAAATACTGCTCTTTGTGACAAGATTTATCTTTATCAAGGTGACTTTGAATTAAGAGTATTATTAGTGGCGTGGTATCAGTGTTTTTTTATAAAGCATTAAAATGCTATTGCTGGAAGCTTGTAGAGTTTTCTGCCGTAAACCAAAGGTATGCTGCGATATGTCTCTCTCATTGCTCCACAGCTGCTCTTAAGTAGCAGCTATTATCTGGGCTTGATTTATGCTCTGCTCAGAGCTCCTGAGAGTTCACAGCCTGGCTTCACAAAAGGGGATTTCAGCCCTCTCCTAGAAGACTCAGGAAGACCTTCACATTAGCTGTGACGTGATGGAAAGTGGGCACTCTCATACTTTGAGTGCATAATGTACTGTATGTATGAGTGGGGTGTGCGATACATATCAGCGACAGGAAATGATACTTACACACTGAGTGTCTGTGTATGTTCCTCATTGCAGCTAAGCTTCCAGCACAAGGTGGGAGTGCTTTACTGCAAGGCAGGCCAGAGCACAGAAGAAGAGATGTACAACAATGAGAGTGCTGGGCCAGCGCTGGAAGAGTTCTTGGATCTGCTTGGGCAGAGAGTGCGCCTCAAAGGCTTCACCAAGTACAGAGCCCAGCTGGATAACAAGAGTAAGATAAAACACACATCAAACTACATATATTCACAAAGTGCAAGCCCGTACACTTTTAATCCAACTGAGTGCAGACGCTCCGCTTTGTTTCATGTTGCTTTTTTCAGGGGCTGTAATGTTTTCTAGGCCTACATATCTTTAATCTCTGTTCAATTACATCATCAGCTTATCTAATTCAATGGCCTTTTGTAATGAGGCCCGAGACCTTGACTGCCCTGTCCTGTGTTCCAGCCGACTCCACAGGCACGCACTCTCTCTACACCACCTACAAGGACTACGAGCTGATGTTTCACGTGTCCACCATGCTCCCCTACACGCCCAACAACAGACAGCAGGTCAGTAAACTCAACACTTCACACTCTGCCCCTTCCAGCAGACCACCTTGTTTGCTTTACGGTGTGGTGAGTCTCTAATGGTGGTAATGGTGGTCCTTGAGCAGCTTCCTCTTAGGATATCTTCAATCCCAGTTCTTTCCAATCTTCCCCAGAGGCTCATTTTGCCACGGTAATGACCTATCAGTTGAAAGCATGAACATTGCCATGGTAACGGTACCCCGTAGTAGGATTTTAATCAATGCATCCCCAGGGGCTGGACCTGACATGGTATTAGATGGGCCTCTCTGTCTGCACTAACAAGTGGAATTAAGTGGATATGGTGGTGGACTGACAAGCGACGGCCCGATAAAGCCGCGATAAGAGAAGCTCACTATATTAGTCTCTGCACTCCTTGTATGGAAGCACTTTTTGAGCCCATAATAAAACCTGTGGGTACAGCACTGCAGAGATATTACATGTAAAGACACTGAAGGAGGTGGTAAGTGAGTGAGAGGCAGGATCTACAGTGAAACAGTGCAGAGACCTAATCTACCAGGTGCATCTAAAGCATCTGATTGGTAGGATTTAGGCTGGTGGTTCTTTCTCTTTTCTTTCTCCTCCTCCAATTGTATTTCATGGAGTGAAATAGTTCAATTTAATCCCTGGCAGTAATCTTCCAGCAGACCCAAGCGGGGTTTGTCCCACTCATCCCTTCATCCTTCCCAATTCACCTCTGCACCCTCTAATCCTGCTTGTTTCCCGCTCTTGCTGACCCTCACTGTCAACTTTAAAGCAGCCAGAGAACCAGGTTAACTCTTGGCACAATCCAACAATACAAGCAGTCTAAATTGAGTTTGGGAGAATATGTCTCCATCCAAAAAAAGCCTGAATTGTGTTAGTGAAATACACTCCTTCAAAAAGCTCTTTTATCTTGATTTTGAATACAAAATCAAAAGCAAAACACGAACCTCTATCAATAAATAAATCTGAAAACTGTGTTCTCTGTATGTTTTATTCTCTATATTAAATGTCTGTGCAGTTGGTTACTGACATGAAATGTTAATTGACTTCAAATCTGTGTCCTCTTGAATTCCTGTAATATATTCACCCTTTTTAATGATGCCTTTTCTTCTTGTATTTGTCTCATTCTCCCTTTTTTTTAACAGTTATTAAGGAAAAGGCACATTGGCAACGATATCGTCACCATAGTATTCCAGGAGCCCGGGGCCCTTCCTTTCACTCCAAAAAACATCCGCTCCCATTTCCAACATGTGTTTGTCATCGTCAAAGTCCACAACCCCTGCACTGATAACGTCTGCTACAGGTAAATAAAACAAGCATGCATCATGCCTGCAAGGCTCCCTCAAAGCGATTTCCCTCCCTTCCATGGGAATCCAAGCAACCCAACATCCTGAAGACAATTTAGAAGATTTCTATTTATCTTTTGATGTGCTTTGCATTAATATCTCCATGCCAAGTGGCACTACATGAACTTTTAAGAGCACTTAATTTGAAAGAATAATAATAATAGCCTGCTGAGTGCTTTCTGTGGTTTCTGTCATGACTTCATAGTAATGTGCAGGAATCACAAGGCTCTTTTGATCCGTTCAGTGATGATACAGTTATTATCTTCAGAGACACCTTGAAATTATGACTTACGACTCTTTTCTTGAGTGTTTCTGAAGTCAAGACGACTCTTGTTAATAACATAGCATGTGTTGAACAGAGCAAGATTAGTCTGAGCTCCATTCAGTCTCCCCAACAGAAATAATTTCCCTCAAAGCCGTATAATTTTAACACTCTTCAAATGGCTGCTCATTATAGGTACAGTTCAATACTCCTTCACTTCTTGTTAACTGTCACCACTACATTTAAATCATTCAAATCATGTCATTCTGTTTTTCAGCGTGGCTGTGTCACGATCTAAGGACGTTCCCCCATTCGGCCCCCCAATTCCCAAGTCTGTAACGTTCCCAAAGTCAGCTGTTTTCAGGGACTTCCTGCTCGCCAAGGTCATCAATGGAGAAAATGCCGCACACAAGTCAGAGAAGTTCCGAGCCATGGCAACTCGAACGCGGCAGGAGTATCTGAAGGACCTGGCTGAGAACTTTGTCAGCACAGCTACTATAGACAATGCTGTCAAATTCAGCTTCATCACACTCGGAGCCAAGAAGAAGGAGAAGGTGAAACCCAGGAAGGATGCACATCTGTTCAGCGTGGGAGCCATCACCTGGAGCGTCCGTGCCCGGGACTTTGGCCAGTCGATGGACGTGGACTGCTTGCTCGGCATTTCTAATGAGTTTATTGTGCTCATTGAGGAAGAATCAAAAAATGTGGTCTTCAACTGCTCTTGTCGTGACGTCATTGGATGGACCTCAGGGATTATGAGCATTAAGATCTTCTATGAGCGTGGGGAGTGTATCATGCTGTCTGCCCATGACAACTGCGGCGAAGACATCAGGGAGATGGTGCAAAGACTAGAGGTAAGATCCTTAAACTGTAATAATCTCTGTCATTTTAGAGGTCTTAATATCTGATGGATTAGACCATGCTGGAGGAGGCTTGCTAATCCTTTGTAGCATACTTTATGCACATGTCTTTAGTATCAGTCTCAAATCGTATCATAGAAGAAGATTTCTGAGAACAAAAGACATATAATCAGTTTCAATCAACATCCACCTAAGAGAGGGAGCAATTCATTCTGTTTGATTCTCTGTGGTTGACTGAAGGTTTCCTCCTAGTTTGGCAACTGCTTAATTTAAAAAAAAAGTATTACAGTAAAAACAATTAAGTCGTCACACTGTCGACAGTGTGACGACTGTTAATCTTTTCTCAACTGTTACTGGATTGGCCGAGGTGCAGCCCAGGTTGGCAGTAATACATGAACCTGCATGACGCCTACATCTGTTCAGCCACGGGGCAGGAAAGAAAAGGGAAAAGACCATCACAATTTCAATTTGTATGTATATAAAACAGAACATCAGCTGTATCTCCCTCTGCTCGCTGTGTTCTTCTTCCCCTTCACCTGTCCCTCTTTGCTCTGCATTGCTGGAGCAACTGGCTTGATGCTCTTATTTCTTATATGGCCTACCATCAAACATTTTTGTTTGGTGGCCCAGTGGGTGGACCATAACGTTTCAGGCCCTTTGCCCTGCTGGTCACCACCATGGTGGCTTCCATTCCTTTATATGTGAGAGGCGTTGGCCCATTCCAGGATTTTGCAGGTCTGGACCACAGTTGTCACATTTTTCTCGCTGTTGCAGCTTTGTTGTAGCAGTGTCATTCCCAATATCTACCAGTATATCTTGCCTAAAAAGTGACCTATAACTAACTCCCATAAAACATGGACTGGTAGTCTGTCATCAAAGTTGCCCAGTAAATCTATTATGACAGTGTTTCACACATAAGCCGCACGGCATATGAGGGAAAATGGCTGCCTTTACTTTAAATGGTGCAGTGAGGCATTTTACTTTGGGATAGTTGTGGTCTCTCTGTGGTGAAACAATGCATTCTGCAAATATTGCTCTTGCCATCTTAGCTTTACTACTTACCACAAGCCTTGTTATTTTATTTTCATCATTATGTCAGCAGAACAGTTGCTTGTTTAACTTATATCTATCCTGTCATGTCTCATGTGTTGCAACTCTGCACTGAGATTTCAGTATTTTCTTTCCTCGTGTGCCTTTTACCGACTTTTTCCTCAACATCGTAAGAATGTGGCTTATAGAATTAACTGACTGACTTTACCTCCTCCATCTCCCTGGTCCTGATTGGATTGTAGAGCGACAGGAGTGTCACTTCAAAGTGAATTTCTAAAGTAAAATCAATCGAGTCCAGAGAGTGTTAAGGACCTCCTGTTGATCGCTTTCTTTGGCTGAGAATCAGCAGAGGTGTACAGGCAAATGTTTAGGTCATACAAGTACACAATGTCCTGCTTTTGATCTGGGTAAAGCATTCAAAAAAATCAAAAGCCACAGCCACTCCATGCGACACTCACTTCATTTAATGGAGCGAAAGATTAGTGATGATATGATTGTGTCCCATTCTTGAATTTGCGGATGTCTGGGTGCAGGTACAGGAGGAGGCAGCTTAAACAGGACACCAACCCAGTTTTGGAGGGGAAGAGAGGAAACACAGATGCATTTTTTTGGGTCTGAAAGACTAAGAATAGAGGACACTTGGCCTCAGACTACTTCACTCCTATGGAGAGCTGCCCACTTAGTCCTAGTTCTCTCATCCCCATTTTGTAGTTCTGCCTTGGCCATCTGTACAACGCAGTGGCCTTGGTTACACTGTGTGATTTTTGGGGTCAGATGGGTCTAAAGTACCTTTCAAGTTCAGAAGAAAATAGGTCAAAACACCTGGTTCCTCAGCTTTGAATCCTTATTTCCGTTCCTTGTGTTGCTGCATAGGCTTGCCTTTCCTATTCTGGTTCCCATGGTTTGTTTACTGAACCTCTAATCAGGCAACCCTTTGTTTCCTTTAAATAACATTGAGGTTGAAACCCAAAATCCAAACCTGAGCTGTGCATGACCTTATTTCTGCCTGCCGGGCTGCATACTCCATTTATCCCTTTGGCAATCTCATCAACAGTTTAGAAATTTTCAACAGACCCTAGCCAGCATATCTTTCAGCTAGTAACATGAGAAATAACCCATTTCCTGCTAAAGGCATGAACAAGAATCTCAGTCTTCTGAGGCAGAGATAGTAAAATATTAGACATTAAAATGACTAAAAGTAAACGAGAACATGAGCACAAAGGTTTTGCATATCACAGCCACCTCAAAAACCACAAGATCCTGGAAAGGTGTTTTTCCTAATTAATCACAAACAGACATGGATGTCATTCAGCATCTACTCAGCTCATCATAAGAAAGGACAGTGCAGGATATATTAGCATTTGTGATTAGCCAAAGTACCTCACTTCCTCATTCACTATGCTAATATCCTCTCACATTTACTGTCCACTCACCCACGGGATTTGTGAGGGGTATTTCGCGAATAAAAGCTCAGAATAAGTATTAATAAGTGGGAGGCTATTTGTGTAACTCGCACCAGACAGTGGAGCAGCAGCAGCAGCAGGCATATTTGGGTATGAGCTGACCATGCATACTTTGTCTTAAAGGTGTCTGTAATGTCCCAGAGGTTGACTCGAATCATGTTTCATTACGAGGATTTACAGGCTGCCAGACCTGTGATGTAATGCGAACCAGAGTGAACAGATTGCCCACTGCAACACACAGAGGAGCCCAGTGTGGGAGCACAACTAAAAGCTTTGTGATAACGTCCTGCTCTCCAGGGTGTTGCTGAGCTGGGTGGCCACGTGTTCGGCTTTTATGAGACAAGTCATTTTGGCTTGGGTGCCATGTATGCTGTCAATTTTTTCTTTCTTGTTTCCTGAACAAAATGCAGGACGTCTCTGACATTTTGTGTGTGTGTTTCTTCTTGTATTATATACTGCACACCAGCAGGACTATAAATAAAAATAAAGGACTGAATCTGCTATAGATTTGAGTGATATGAGAGGCTGGGTAACAAAATGAAATGATGGAAAAACTATGATGACATAAGAACGGCTTCCGACATACAGACAGTTGACAAATTAAAGGAAAAAACAACATATATAAGTGTTCTCACAAGGTGTTGTGTCATGATGCGCAAACGAGAACAGCTTGTACCTCGTCATTGATTCTACAAGTCTGTGAAGGAGGAGCACATATATTCTCTAATTTGGTGTTTTAATGATGGTGGTGGAGAGTGCTGCCTGACATGTCGGACTAAAATCTCTTACAGGTGTTCAACTGGGTTCAAATCTGTTGACTGTGAAGGCCATAGCATATAATTCATTTTCACACTCCTCATACTGACCCCTTGTGCCCTTGATGGCATCTGCATTCACCGTTTTTCCACTCACTCAGGTGTTTCCTTTAATTTGTCACCTGCCTTTACAGCATTGGATTACTATACAGTAATGCTGAAATGATTAGACAATTAATTGATTAGTCAATTGAAAAAAAAACTAATTAGGTAACTAATTAAGTTATTAATCATTTCTCAAATGTAATACTTCAAACACATTGGTTTGTCTGTTTTGGTTTTTCTGACATCTTAAGGACATTTGATAAATCAAGAATAATGTCAGTAATCGTTAGTTACATTTATCAGTTTTGGGATCACAATAAATTATGAATCATTTTTATTATCAGTTTAATTGTTTGATGTTCTATATTCTATAAAATGTCCAAATGTGGAAGAGGGAGACAGGGAGGTGTCTGAAATCCAGAAACATTCAACTTGCATCTCAAAAACATCTCAGTCGATCTTAAGCATTGTTGCTTAATCAATAATTTAAATATTTAAATAATTAATGGTTGCCATATTATTTTTGATTATTTTTCTGTCAGGCAACTGATCGATTAATCAGTACTCATCAGCAGTTATGAGTAAGTGTTGACATTAATGTCTTACTCTGGCTACTTTTGCCACTTTAAGTAAAATTGTGCTTCATCATGTTAGAAGCCTCTGTCCTAGATTCAGATATTAGATCCTGAGAGAATCACAAAAATACAGCTCGAAGGAAGAGAGTGTCCCCAGGTTTCACCAGTCTGTGCTTCAGTTCTTTGAAGTTCAGTGGGATGGAAAGGTTTTGTCGTGTCTGTGAAACATGCTACTACAGACGGTGTCATCAGTGTCAAAGCTGCTTCTGACTGTCAGACGTCTCACTGAGGATCAACGCCAGCAACACAACTTGACAACAGATTTGAGGCCGATACTGTTTGTTTCCTCAGGACAGTGTTGCGGTTTTAAGTCACCAGTCCTTAGAGCCTGTCATTAAGACTCTGTATGGAAATACTTTGGTTACACACACGTTCACACTGCCATATTTCATGTCACCATAACTTAACGGGCCACAAATCCCTCCTTTGAGGTAATGTGTCCTGGTCGTTTCAGCCGTTATGGATTTGGGCCATTCGGGGGAGAACCTGGGCACATTAATTTTCAGGATGGACTGAATGAGAAGCCTTGATGAAGGCATTTAGAGAGCCATTATTTAGGCTTAATGAATTCCTGACAAAGGGCAGTTTGATTCATGGTCCATACAGCCAATGTCTTCGTCATATACAGCCCATTTACTTCCAGACTTTGCGACTGAGTGATTGTTTAGTTTGTGGGTCATCTCACCAAAGTGCTCCTCTACTTTTTCTGCCTTTGAAAACTGAATCTTTGAGCTTGTATTCATAACAAAACTGAGACCAATGTCACGTAACAGGATTCAGGACTGAGGAGTTTCTTCCTCAGTTAATAAAGTTTTAGAGTCATGTCACTCCATAAGGCCCATCATGGTAGTCTCGGGTCCCCTCGCGCACAGCGGGGTAGGATTTCTGCCAGTGTGAGAATCTGTTGGAGTGTTGACAGGCCATAGTCTGAGTTAATGTGTCCCTGAAGCCAGCTGCCACTCTGCAAATGGAGGCACTCATCCAAAACAGAACCAAGACTAATCTGATGGGTGATTAAAACTCATTGGATGCAGTGAGTGAGTGTTTTTTTTTTCCAGTGGTGTCAAAAGAAAACTTAGTGTGTGTGTACCTACACTATATATAAGCTCAGCCATCAAGGGGAACATCGATGGGCTTCAGTCGCATGTCATCTTTTTCAGACCAGTGCAGCGGCTGCATGTTTTACTGAAATATTGCTGCTGATGCAAGAGCATCGCCTGAACTTCATTTGAACCTGAATTGCATTAAAGCAAGAGGCTTAGGCCAGGCTACCACTGAGCAAAGTGAGCAACTTAATTTGCATGCCAGTACATGTTTGGACAAGAACCAACTTTAAGTTTTATCCAAGTGGACAAATAGCGACTGTTCATAAAGTATCCATGGGTGAAGTCTCAGAGAGTAGCAAGAAAAGGGGTGAAGGGATCTTCTTTTTCACTCTGCATGTGAACACAGTGTGTTCATCAGCTGCCAGTTGATGCAGATAATGTGTTGATAAATGTTGTGCTCCAACGTCCTTTCCAGAAGTTAACTCTGGATAATAGACTTAGTTCTCTAGGCAAGGCTGTATCTTGTGAGCCAATTTGATCCTAATTCCCCACTGAGAGAGCTACTGTAGTTAGTGTCCACAGAGACAAGTGTGTATTTGTGCATGCAGTGCACTTGTGTTTTAGCTGTCTCTGCACAGCTCTGAGGCTGAATCAGTTATCTCAGCATTGTACCCTCTTATTAACCTCCATTTTGAGAGGCTCTTTGAATTAACCAAATAAAGATGCTTGTGCACCTCTGCACAAACACAGCATTTTTATTCTGCTCTAATGGTATTATTTTTGCAAGAGCATATGTGTGTTTCTTGTGTAATAAAACCACCACACTTCTACTAAGGAAGATGCAAATTGTACATTATTTATGGCTACTGCTGGAATATACTGTACTAGCTTAGAAAGCTCTTATTAAGTGAGATTAAGATCACTCAGTTTCAGTCTTTCACTGTTAATCTCATGCTTGGTTTCTGTTTTCTCAGTGTGACTGTGTACCGTCCACTGTCTATTCCATGTGCTGCACTTTCTCTGCTTAAGTGTTTCTAAAGTTAAAATGATTTTGATTCTGTTTCCAGATCACGACCAGAGGTTGCGAGACATCAGAGATGACTTTGCGACGGAACGGCCTCGGCCAGCTCGGTTTTCACGTCAACTTCGAGGGCATCGTGGCCGATGTGGAGCCCTTTGGCTTCGCCTGGAAGGCAGGATTGAGGCAGGGCAGCCGGCTTGTGGAGATCTGCAAGGTGGCGGTCGCTACTCTCACCCATGAGCAAATGATTGACCTGCTGCGCACATCCGTCAGCGTCAAAGTGGTTATAATCCAGCCTCATGAAGACGGAACCCCCCGAAGGTAACTCCTTGACTTTGTTTTCTTATTTTTACTTGGAAACTGACACTTTCTAACAACGCGGCAGACAAAGGATGCTTTCAAAACATGTGCAGACTTCCTATTGTCTTTGTATTGTGGCTGCGGTTAGTGAGACAGAGAAACAGGTGCTCCTCAGAAATGAATGAAGTTGTAACAGAAGAGGAGTTTCTTTCTCTCATTTTTCCATGCAGCTGGGGTAAATTAGCTTGACATTTGCTCTCATGTTTTGAGATGATTAGCATAAAGAAATGCTTACATTCTGTTTTTGTTGCACAAGGGTGGATGTTGTTCTCCGTTGATTTCTCTGGAGAGGAGGCTCTCTTTGTATTTATGTGGCTTTGTTGCAAGAGAAAAGCTCCAGCAGGGCTGTAGAGTCACGCAGACACGGACAGTCAGCGTTTCCCTCTAATGATAATGAGAGGAGCATTTTGATTAATGGCTCATCTCTCACTGCCATTGTCTGACAGCTCACATTTGCAGATTGCTTTTTTCCAACCTCGCCCAATCTTCCATTCAGCAATTAGGATGGGAGTGTTTGGCTTTTTAGGGACACACACCCATGGGGAGCGTCCATCGCTCCCATAATAAAAAGACAGTAGCATATTTCAAACGATCTTTTATGATGGGAAGAGATGGAGGTCTTTGTAAAATGCTTGTTCTGAAAGCACATCTGCTTGTTTTGCCTGCGAGAGACAGACAAGTCCTGTGAAATCATATCCATCACTGTTTCACACTCACATTTCTCGACATCTTTGTTTTGGTTGCTCCAGGGAGACACAGATTTGTGTACCAGCAAATGCTGGTCCCAGAATGACTTCTGTGTGCAGGGCGAATACCTCAACTTGATCCTGTTGTCTGTTTGTGATGTTGCAGGTAATGCTAGCGTCGCTAGCTAATAATTCAAATTAAAAACCTGTGGATGACTTTGAATTTACAGATAAACAAATGTTGATGACGCTGAAAACCTCCTAGATTTTTAGCCTTGCTAAAACTATTGTACGAATATAATCTCAAGCAGCTGTGTGTATATGTGTGTCATTATGTCAAAGACTGCATAGTATATGTCTGTTTAAGTGTGTCTCAACGTTGCTTTCTGGTCTGGCAACAGAGGAGTAACATATTTGCTCCCCCAGATGGCAAGCTAACATGGCTTGTCTGTGAATCCAACACAGCAGCCACTCTGGCAGAACCAACGTCTAATCCTCTTACCACGATCTATGATGATACATGATGATACAATCATAATCGCAGTTCAGGGAAGCAGAAAGCAGACAAAACAAACATCTTCCAAAGCTGGTTCTGTCTACAAATGCGTGTCCAGCTCTTTGGAGATGTAGTTACAGGATGGGAGATTCTTTAAAGAAGGATGTCGTTGCGATGTATTTGTGCCAGTAGAAGGCATCTAGCTTGATTTCAGTGACACCATCAAATCCTGTGAAGGTGCTTTAGAGAGCTGGTAAAAGATGGTTTTAAAAATACACACGCTGTATAGCACTCTGCTCAAAAGATTCATGCTGTGTGTCCATAATGGGTGGTATGATGCATAATGCACAGAGCTTGACCCATATATGGCGTCGCTAACAGATGCATCTGGCAGATTAGTAGGCATTACAGTGGAAGACTATACCGGTCAGAGCTGTTGAGCTCGACTGAGAGACTTCCCTGTCTCCCATACTGAGACACAATTTCTCATCACCATCCCATGAGAACCAAAAGACACTGTCTCGGGTCCTGTGAATTTTTCTCCCAAGGCTCCAACAAATCGAGAGGTGAGAGGTCAGGTGAAGAATCTCGAGGGCCCTCAACTCTTTTTGCTGCTGCGTCTTTGAGTTGCCAAAGTGTTGCAGTCAACAATAAGTGCTCCAGTTTCTCCACTATTATCTCAAAGGAAAGGAATTCAGCAGGGGCCCAAAGGCCCCAGTCAGTCCCCTGTGGCCAGAGAGATGGGGGTTAGTCTAACAACAATGGACAAGAGTCTCATGACCTCCAGACAATGTACCCTGGCTCCACACTGCTATCATGACAAGGAAAAATGTTTTCATAAGCACATGTTGGGGCTGGAAGAAGAGTGTTTCCTCTTTAGTGTTTTTATATTGTCAGAATATCATTTCATCTTCTTGATTTTATGATCCCCTATGATCCGATGAGGACCGATGGGGTCAAACAGTTGCTAAGATTATGTTTTGAAGAAAAATAAATGTATACCACTGTGTAGCACTGTTTTGGAACAAACTTCTTAAAGCTATTTATGCCCTAAACGGTTTTACCCCGCTCAGCCTTAAGCTAGTGGAGATGTGCCTCTGATATTAGCCTTACCTAGTACAGTATTTATTTACACTGGAGGAAGGATGTGGTTTTAGCCCAGTGCAATGCCAGAGGCTTTTCCATCATCACTCTGAAAAGCTTGAAACAAGTTCAACATGTTAGCCTTGGATCAAACTAATGAGAAAAAGATGAAAAAGATTAGCTCTTTGAAACAGGAATGCAATGTAAAGAACATGGCAGTGATTGTATGTTTTGGTATATGGTCATCAGAGATGTAAGAGTAAACACAAGGATCAGTACAATGTGGACTAAAACGGATGATTACTACAAGACATACAAACATTAATAGGCACAAAAAGCATCTGTATTGTCAGGGTATCAGCCTTTTTTCTTTTTTTTATCATAACATGTTGTACATTTTAGCTGGTAAACTTTGAAGATTTATCATTAAAATGGCGAGTACCCTGAATTTAAGTGTGTTCAACCTGCACCCCTGCTGATAATGAGTATTGCCTGTGACATTCAGATGGCCACTTGTGACCTTTCCTTTGAAGTGTCATCAGACTTGTCATCATGGATTTTCATCTGGACTGAAGTTAAGCTGGATTTCTCACTTCCCATGCCGTCACCCTGTGAAAAAGAGCACAGCAAAAACCAAAACTGCCAGAACTTGCATCACAAATTGTTCCGCTTAATCCCCTCACATTCTTCACAGGAGCCGTTCTTTCTTTTATATCACTTTGCAAAGAAATCACATAAAATGCTTCTCTCTCTCTCTTTCTCTCTCTCTCTCTCTGTCTCTCTCTCACTCCCCCTTTTTATGCAATCTGACACACTTTTCAGCACACCTTATTTAATGAACTTCCTTGACAATGGTCTGAAAAGGGCTGGTGGAGGTCACAACCCCTGTGGCTCTTTGCTGTGACATGGACTCTGACTGTGGGAATGGATTAGCATGTCCTTCAGTCGCTGGCCATGTCATTAGAATGACAGGTCTCTGACTGAAGTCTAAGGTCCAGTTGTCACACTGATCTATTGAAATTCGTTAAGAGCCGGAGGCCAAAGGAGCTGATTGTTCACCCCCAAATGGCCCCAAACTTAGCAGAACTCTTTATTTTAAATGAGCAATGACGTTATTTTAGTAACGTCAAGTCAAGTTGCGGCATTTCTGTTGTCAAATTATTTCCTCCAATAAGTCAAACATAGCTGTATTTATAGTTGACTGGATGTTGGTTTTAAGTTGTAGATGTTCTTCTCTACAAGCTTATGTAGGCCATTGTGGTATAATTTATAGCCCCTTAGATTTAGCTGGAAGAGCGCAGCAGCAGTTCTTGGTGGAATCAAGAGGAAGCAGACAGTATTACTGCTCAACTTCTCTCAGTCTTTCTTGGCTTCTTCCTCTCCTTATGGCAGTCTGGATGTGTCTGACAGCCTCCAGCTCAGGTTTAACTGTTGACCAAACACTTGTTTCCTGCTGTTTCTCCATGATTTATACACAGCGAATCCGAGTCCCCCCTATACATTACAAACAAGAAGCACATTCCACATACATCAGCCCCATGTGACGTGAATTTCCACTTCCAGCTAAGCTTGTCTGGGCGCTGAGGGAGAATATTAGTATCATAAGAGAAACTTAGCTTGTCAGCTCTTGGTCACTCTGGTGCAAAAAAAAGTGGAGCGAGAGACAACGGCTGAGACCTTTCCTGCTGACAAGCTGTTAGCTAGGTTTACCCTTTTCAGAGAGTAATGAAGTGTGGCAACCTGGCATGACCACACACACACACACATTTAATCAAGGTAATGAGTGGGTTAGCAGCCCTGTTGAAAAGCCAATTGACCAACAGTCTGGAGGATTTAACACTCTTGTTAGCATCCTTTTCATCTGAAATTAACAAATAATGATTGAAAGGCATCAGGTTACACGATGGGAGTAAGTAGTATCATGATTTGATCTGTTAACCAAATATCGGAGCTCTCTATATACATACAGTAGCTTCACCAACAAGATACTTCCCTTTTTCATTTATGGACATTTCTGATCTCATGTTGTAATGTCGCTCATTACTCTCACTGTCATGTATACCAAGCCAGCGATGCATGCTTCATGCACGCACTAAATGAATAATGTAAACTAGAGGATGTAGAGCACACCATTGACGGTCCTTCATCATGGATGAGGCCAGTTTGACACTGACCAGATGTGAGAGACGGCCGACATGGTGGAGGAGGAGGAAGCGAAGGATGATCTTCTAGTTAGATCTTATAACAACCACAGCTGCACTAAGAGACCGGCTGTAAACAGCTCAGCCACCCATGGCCCAGTTTGATGAAAAGGTCTCTGAGAGGGATTACTCGCCCCCTCCACTGCAGCCTGTGCAATCAGCCAGCACACCCTCCTCAAGCTCCAGTGTGTATACATGTATGACCACAGCAAAGTATACACATCTCTCCACCCCCCCACCCCCACCCCCCCTCAGTGGATTCTGGAAAATGGACTTTGGAGGGGGGAGGGCAGTGTAATCATTAGGGTCATGCTTGAGATGCTTTCGGAGAGCTAGCAGAGCAACCAGGCTGTTTAACCCTGACTCACCACCACCCTGTAAAACCCCTCGTCCTTCCAAACATACACACCAAGCCTCTGCCCAGCCCCGAAGATTAATGTTGCATGAAATGGCATCACAGGCCTTGTCCATCCCAGAGATCCTCAGTTTTGTTAGCAGTAATGGGATGGAGATGGAGGGACGAAAAGCCTCCTGTGTAGAGCTACTCAAGGAAGACCCATATCTGATTAAGTGGCAACTGGGAAGCTGAGATTTTCAGCTCTATTAAAACAGGCAAAATGTTTCTGCTGTTTTCAAAGTGTCTCTGATGTGCCCTAAGCCCTGAGTGTGTGCAACAGTGTGTGTGTATGTTTTTATGGTTGACACATTTAAATATGTCTGACAGCATTAGTATGTTTTTGTGTAGTCATGGTAATACAAAGGATATAATGGATTTATTGGCTGGTACCTTAATCATAATTTGACTAATAACAAATTTGAATTGGTGCTGATGTATTACATCATCAATAATAAACTGTATATTTTAAAATCAAATGCAGTCATATGCACACTGCTGTAATAATAAGTGGAATCATGTGATATTATAAAATAATGGATTTTTTTTTACATTCATATTATTTAGTTCACATTTAATCTACTGTGCTCTCTACAGTAATTACTGGAACTTTTAGTATTAATGGAAAAAGTGACTGAATGTAGTGTGAAAGAGGTCACTCATAGCAACGAATCCACGGAGAATTATCACCCACTCTGCTGTTCCCTTCTCCTGCATCCTTTGGCTCGTTGGTTAGGGTCGCTCTCACCACTCTCATCACTTCCAGCAGCAACATGCAGTTTAGGTGAACCCATCGTACACTACCTGCTCAGCAGCACCCAAGGTGACTGACAAAGTTAACAACTCACAGAGGAAACACAGTGGCAGCAGAGGAGCAGCTTAAAGCCTAGTTTGGATCAAAGATTCACGATGAGACGAAACTGTGTTGCAGGGAAAAGTTACAGCGGTGTGAACTGGCCCATCTCGGCTCACTTCAAGTCGGCTGATGGCTTCACCTGCAGCTCATCTTATCAAACCTCCAGTGGCTGGTTTTAGAGCATCTGGCACATCCCCTCATTCAAAAGCCAATCAGCTGGTCAAAATGGCAAAGTTTTGACCTCATCAGTTTATTTGAATAACATCCATGTCTGTATGACATGAGCTTTAAAATTTACTTGGATAAAGAGCACCCATGGACAGCTCCAAATTTTCTGGCCTGCGCCGTTGCTGTTTTATCAATACTGAAATTGCAGCTAACTCACTCTCAGTGTTCATCATATTATCTCTATCTCATTCATATTTTAAGGTGCTGCAAATTATATCCTACAACAAAATAAGCCTGAAAAGCAGGCAGTTAGAACAGAAAGTCATTACGATGGAGATGATACACCATCCAGTTTAAACTGGCGCATCGCAAGTTGTTGCATGTTTCAGCTCATCTCATCACATTACAGATCTTTGGTCTGAAGTTTTCTCTGTGCTTGGAAAACATTTTTTGTATACTGCTGTCTGTAGTAGTGTAGGATTGTTGTAGTCTTTTCATCCTGGCTGACCTTTAACCTTCTTATTTGTTTCTTTATCCATCCTCCTTCCCTCTCAGGGGCTGCTCCGAACTCTACCGCATACCCATGGTGGAGTACAAGGTCGACAGCGAGGGTACACCCTGTGAGTACAAGACACCCTTCAGAAGAAACACCACCTGGCATCGGGTGCCCACAGCTGCTGGAGCACCTCTATCCCGAGGCTCCCCAACGCAGGGCCCCGACCGCCTGCAGTGCCAGCAGATCCTCCAGCAGCACCAGGCAGCTATCCCACGAAGCACCTCATTTGATAGGAAGCTACCAGACGGGTCCAGGTAAACCAGCGTCAGCTCTCACTCCTTTCCAGACAGGTTAAAAACAACTCTTGAGACTTGTAAATGAGTTGGTAAAGTCATGGAGTGATCAGATATTACAGACATTGTGCTCACTGCTGCTCACACATGACACATTGAAGAAACACTGCAAGAGCTTTAAAAAGATCGGCCTGTAAAGGAACTATTTTGGGTGAGGACATGTTCAATTTTTATGAATGCAATACCCCTAAAAATAAAAAAGGTTTTGACCACTATCTAAAACTTTCATCTGTCATGTCTTATTCAGCAGGAAGCTCTTACCACATAATGTTCATACAGTAAGACTAAGATTAGGCATTGCATAGATAACAGCAAAGATTTCTGACCTTTATCCTTTTGTGAGAGTAAAAAAATTCCATATTCATGATACGAGTCACAGCAACATTATTTACAGTGGCGCTTGAGTGAATGTAAAAACTGAGCAAAACCAATGAACAAACAAAATGATGCTTTAAAGACATTTTTGGAAGTCAAGCTTTCTACTGACGCTTTTTCTGAAAGCTAGGCAGAGCAAAGCTTGTGATCAAACATGACGCTCAAAAGATACAATCCTTTGAGATGAGATCTTTGAACTCTCAGCCTTTCTGATTTAGAAAAGAGCCACAGTAACACTTTGAGGGGCTGTTATTGTCTTCTGTTATTTGCATACATATTGATGGAGCATTTTAGTCCAATGAATTCACAGCTTCTCTTTCATCTGCCTTTAGATGATAAGGCCACGCTCAGACTTTGTTCCTGTCCTAGACAGTGTCTCTTTTGGACATCTTCATTGAGCCATGTAAAGCAGTGATTTGTTCATTCTAATGAAACCCCTACAGTCATGATAACCTTTCCAGTGTGTCACACCGACCCCCCCTGGTGTTGCCTGTTCTGACTATACTGGGATAATGGCCGCCTTCTCTGCCTAATCAGAGTCCCAGGCAGTGGGAGCACTCCATTCTCCCTCGCTCCTTTCTTTCTCTCTCCGTCTCCCTCCTACTCCCCGCTCCCTCCCTCTTCCTGCACCCTGCCGAGGAGGAGGTGATAGGGACACTGACACAGCTCAGCTCATCTCATCCAATTACTGCAGAAACAAAGAGAGTGCTCTTCCCCAGACCACGATATGTAACACCCCAGAGGGAGTGGGAGTAGTGGAGGGAGGAACAGACAGGAGGGGAATATTATACAGTCGCATATTCTAGAAAAGAAGAAGCTGCTTGTGTTTTTTCTCATGTTGTGTGGACATGCAGGAGAGAAACTTTACATGTGTATAGCAGTGATTCATAACCAGTGGTACTTCTGCAGTTGTTTGTCTGTGGAAAGATTGTAGAGGTCAGCTATTTTGAAAAGATGGAAATCATGATTTCATTGAAAAAAAATCATATATCAAGTCAGATGTAACATATTTGACAGAGAACCATTGAGAGTGACTGCAAACTATTTAGCTCACAAGCAGAAAAGTCTTAAAAGTTAACATTGACTAAAAGTAATGAATATACGGTTGGAAGAGATGACTAATGAATAAACAATATGTACTTTAATAGAGTTGAATAACATGCAGTGTGAATTCAGATGAACATGTTTGGAACGTGACAGGTGGCCATCATCTGATAGGGCTGTGGGAGGGTCTACAGGACACATATATAAATCTTGATATCTTAGATAAAGCATCATCCCGTCCAACCATAAAGCTGAATCCAGACTTGGCACGTAAAACATGACACTTACTCTGCAGCAAACTGAGCCTGGACGCTAATCTCTGTAGCCTCGAATGTTATTGCAGCGCGGACAGACAAATTATGTTCAATATCCCCCCTAGAACTTTACATTATGTCCAGGGGAGGAAGAGACTGGGAACAAAAAGCAGCTGCGGCTGTTTCACATTAAAGTGCCTGGACCCGGCTGAGGAGACTAACACTTCAGCCGGGGAGGAAATATAGCAATCCGGCCAAAGCATTCGATGATGTGTGCAGCGACTGAGTTACTGACAGTTTAGTGAGTTTCCCATGGAGGTCCAGACAAAGGAAATCTGATGACAAAGCAGAAAGGGTTGATGCTAGGAATTCATCGCCTTCTAAATGGACTTTTATATTGCGATTTTTGAATTATGTGGTTCCACTGAGGCCTTTTTAATTTTTTTTTTATTCATTTTTGGTCTTTGATCTTTGTTCCTTCAGTTTTGTAATTGTTTGGATTTTAAAAATAAGCCAGAAATACACCTGGGATATGAGCTTATACAGATAAGAAACAGATAAGAGAAGACACAGACATGAAAGGAGTATAGAGTATGCAGCCAAACCTAGGTTGAGACTTAATGTGAAAGCCATCCTGCCTATGTTGTTGCAGCCTTATTTCCGTCCGGTCATCTAACCTACTTTAGTGTGTTGGTTAAAAGGAAGACCTCCAGGCTGCAGACATAACTCCAATCCAGTGTTTATTTTTCCCTCCAGACCGTAGTCCGCAAGTTTTTCCTGACCAGGCGAAAGTAAGCAAAGAAACCTCTTGTTTGACATCAGGCCAGGGCTTATTGCATGACAGTGACGTGCACTTTAGGATGGGTTGAGCTAAGGTAATGGTCAAAGCAAAAGTATGTACATGGGTAACCATCCTGTAACAAGTTATACATGAAAGAAAAGATAGAGTTCAAGAGCAGAGTCAAGTTTGTGTATTAAATCAGAAATCTCAAGCATCCTCTTATATTCAGAAGCCACTTGTGTATTTAAATACACACAGGGCTTCACCATCTGGAATACTCACTGAGGCTTATTACCATAACTAATCTCTGTTTCTATTTGTCTTTGGAGAACAAGACACCGCCTCCCTTACTGACACTTCTCACATTTTCTTAGAGATTATCCACGGTGCTCACATGCAAGGGACTCTTCACTGCAGTGACACCTGATAATATAGTTATTAACATGTGAGACAGAGAGGGAAAGAAGTGGTTCCAGTTTGTTGTGAAATTTGAGCATCTAGAGTCAAAAAGTCAAAAGTAATTTCAGCGTGTTGCTGAAATAATTTGGGTAGCGATTACTCAACTAGACAGAAAATGTATTAATTTTTTTTTTTTACAATCAATTAATTTTAAGTCATTTATTAAGCAAACTGCTAAACATTTACAGATTCCAACATATTAAAAGTAAGGATTCAAATCTTTTGTTTCTTTTATATAAGTGAAATAAATTGAATATGACCATGTATTTTACACTCGTGTGTCTTTTGCCCCTCTGTTTCTGCAGGACAATGCCGGATATGGAGAACCCCCAGGTCACCTCATGTAACAAGGGCGACCAGCACTATCGCAGCTCCCCCAGTAACCAGTCCTCCTCCAGTGATCCAGGACCCTGCGGCAGCGGCACTTGGTCCCAGCAGCCCGGATATGATGGGTACGGGACCACAGCAGTGTTACTTCTTTTGAAATAGCCTCTAAGTAGTCCCTCCAGGAATATGTGGTTTTGCAGTAATGAATGCAGCTACAATCAGTCCCAGCACTATTTCTGAGAACTTGCAATTTTGCAAAATGACAGCAATTTTTCCACATGAAATGACCAAATCATCAGCACACTTTTCGCCAGTCGTCACTCTTTTCTTTTTTTTTTTTTTTTGCAGGAAGTGATCTAACCAAACAATAAAATATGCCTGCCTCGGTATAATACCACATCTAGCGCATAAAAGATGGATGATGATGAAATTTTTTTTTCATTTAACATTCATTATTATACTTTCCATTCAATGATCCCAGAGCTTAAGTTTCATGAATTCTTTCAGGAGAATATTAAGACTACCTCAAACATAAATGGGCACTTTGTAAATTAAGCCATTCTGTTTTATAGCCTTTAAAAATCAGAGTGGTACAATCCAAGTATAGTATTTTGCTTTGCTGTAACTTTGAACACATCATCTGCTGTTCGGAATATTTTAAAAGGATGAGCACTTAAGTATAATAGGAAGTGATTATGAAGAATACTTTCTTGTCCTTCAGTGTATCCTACTGCAACTGAAGTGCCACTTTAGCAAACTGCTCTGTAATTTTGGAAAAAGCCATTGAAAAGAGTGAAATTGTGCAAAGAGTAAGAAGCAGCTTCGGCATTGATTACAGCCATCACAATTTCTTTCTGTCATCGTAATTTTCAAGCTCACGTGTTCGTGTGTCAGTTTTGTCTTCTTTACAGTACATACCATAGATGTTGAATCCAATATTCAACATGCTCATATGGTTGCCAGGACAGCATGGCTTCAGACTGCACAGGCATTACTTCTGTCAGTGTGAGTCTTGTACATGAGAATCCATCAGAGACCAGTGTCTGTCTGTAAGTGGTTATGGACCATGACAAGAGGCTTAGCTCCACGCTGCCTCTTTTCTGTCAGAGGCCTCAAAAGTGCACTGAACTCTCAGGGATCACTGTGCCCTGTCAAAGCTGCCACGGTGCAGAACAACAGACACATTGACTGGCTGGTTGATCTCCACTTAGAGCCTTTGCTAAGAGATCATGAAACACTGTGGCCTCTGTTCTTCCGCTGTAACCTTTATTAACTCTTTAAGGTTTAATTAAGACCTACATTGAAAAATCTGCTGCTCTTTCCCTTTTGTGAAGAGCAAGAGAGCGCCTGGCATGCCGAGTCGAATGAAAGGAGGTCTCTTGTCAGCGTTGTCTGGCAGCTTCTTTATTCTATTATAAGCTCAAGTGATTCGACCTTAAATGATCTTGAGCTAATTGCTGTACATCTGTGGTAAATCTTTTGAAGCCTTTGCTCTGACTAGAATACAGAGTTCACTCTGCAGGCAGAATATAATTTACAGTCTATTCTCCTTTTCTTTCTTCCTGCAGGTGTCCCTCCCCGATCCTCCATGAGCGGGCAGGGGACATCCAGGGGGGAGATGGAGAAATCCACAGGGAGAGGGAGCCCACCCTGGAGAGGACCAGGTCTGCAGGTAAGCAGTCGTGACTCAGATGCATAAAATGTCTCGAAATGTAATGTTTTTAAAGGCATGTAACCCAGGAGTGATTTATGCAGTCTATTCATAACTCTTTCTTCTTCTCGGTCCACAGAGGCCAAATGGCACATCCCCTCCACCAAGATCCTAAACCCTCTGAAGCAAAGAGAAGGAGGAAAAGACTCACCCAACAAGCTGTCCAGGGTAAATGCCTGACCTACTTTAATTTCAGTTTGACAGAAGTTGTCCACATGACATTTAATGGAAGTGTTCAGAAAAGTCATTGTTGACTTGTTTTGAAGGGCTCAAAGCTTTTTAATGCAGTTTAATGAAACCTCTGTGAGTGTTGTGTTTGGACTGGAAGTCCAGCTCTGCACTGTCAGACCTGGTTTATCCAACATTAGCCTCTGAGTCAGGGTCAGATTGCCCTTGTTTATGGGCTTTGCAGCAACCAGCAGCTCAATTGGGGTATTCAAACACATGCCACCCCCCTCTAGCCGCTCTTTGCACTTATCACTTTTTCTTCATCAGCATGCTAACGGGCGTCTCATTTCATCACCGTTTCCCGTTGTCTCCGTTTTTCTAGGACACATTTTCCTAGAAGGTTGAATATATTAAGTGTTCAAGGCTCTCATTTCCCCTTTCTCTATATTCCCCTCTCACTTATCTTTTTTTGGACCCGTACACCGTCTCTCCTTCTGTCTTTTATTTTTCCTTTGATGCTGGAGGCTGGCACACACAGCTAACAACATCTTTCAGTGCTTTCAGCCAGTGTTGCATTAACCCAGTCCAGTGGATAAAAATTTAAACCATTCCCTCGGCATTCTCTTCCCTAATGCACAGACCTTGTTTTTAAAATCAGAGTAGCTGTTTTTGATGTAATGCAGTTTATGTTGCTTCCACAATTTAATAGTGTTAAGCAAAAGATAATGAAGAAAACCGGACAGGTCATAATCCTGAGGTCTTTATTATATTCTCTAATTAAGCATTGCTGTTAACCTTCACAAGGGGCCTATCTCTGAGCCAAAAGGTGGCTGGTCTATTTCTCTAAAATTTGTTCACAAATCTGTGTTAGTTAGCACTTCTCCTTTGCCAAAATAATCCATCCACCTGACAAGTGTGTGCAAATCAAGAGGCTGATCAAACAGCATGGTTATTGCACTCATGTGCCTTCGACTGATCACAGTAAAATGACACTCTAAATGTGCATTTTTATCACACAAAACAAAGCTACAGATGACTGTAGGAATGTCCACCAGAGCTGTTGTCCATTTGTTGAATGTTCATTTCACGACCATAAGCTGTCTCAGGCGTTGTTTCCAAGAATTTGGCAGGACCTCCAACCAGCCTCATAACCACAGACCACATGTAACCACTCCAGCCCAGGCCCTTCACAACCAGCTTCTTCACCATCTTCATCATCTGTGACCAGCCACCTAGACAGCTGCTGCAACAGTTGGTTTGCACAAACCAAAGAATTTCTGCACAAACTGTCAGAAAGCGTGTCAGGGAAATTCATCTAAGTGCTTTTCATCCTCGCCGGGGGCCTTGACCTGACTGCAGTTCACCGTTGTAGCTGACTTAGTGGGCAAATGCTCACTTTTGATGGCGTCTGACACTTTGGAAAAGTGTTCTCTTCAGGGATGAATCCCAGTTTGCACTGCGCCGAGCAGATGGCAGACAGTGTGTACTGTGTTGTGTGGGGGCGGGTGGTTTGCTAATGTCAACGTTGTGCTGCATGTTGACAGCTGGGTTATGGTATGGACAGGCATAAGCTACAGACAACAAAGGCGGGGCATTTTATTGATGGCAGTTTGAACACACAGAGATGCTGTGTAGAGATCTCAGTTGCTTGGCCTGCTTACTCACCAGACATGTTTCCCATTGAGCGTGTTTGGGATGCTAACTCTGGATCGGCGTGTTCGACAGCCTGTTCTAATTCCTGCCAATATCCAGCAAATTTGCACAGTCATTGAAGAGGAGTGGGCCAGCATTCCACAGTCAACAATCAACAACCTGATCAACTCTATGTGAAGACTGCATGAGGCAAATAGCGGTCACGCCAGATGCTGGCTTTTTTCAAGATAAAGCTGCACATTCTTAGAGTTAATTGTGATCAGTCCAAGACGCATCTGTGCATTAGTCATTCTATTTCATCAGCATTTTGATGTGCCGCATCTGTCAGATGGATGAATTATCTCGGCAAAGGAGAAGTGCTCACTGACACCAATTTTAACAAATTTGTGGACAAAATTTGAGCCTCCTGTAGATTGTGTGTGTGTTGTGGAGGTTTTTTTTTTTTTTTTTGTAATGATAAACAACTGATCATAAATGAGTAGTTTGGCTATTTGTATTCCTAGCTAGCCTGGGTTCCAACAAAACAAGCTGTCACCTCAGTCAGGGACACACGTGATGTAGCCTAAAGGGTAAATCCCATCCCCCTGTCGCGCGCGAAGAATGTTAAAACCAACTGGAAGAATTATTTACCTGCTGTTTGACATTGTCTAACTTACTGTCTCCTCCATCCCTCTTCCTCCCTCTTTCAACCAGACGGGCGATAAAAACTCAAGCCACTCAAGTAGCAACACTCTCTCAAGCAACGCCTCCAGCAACAGCGACGATAAGCACTTTGGCTCTGGAGACCTGATGGACCCAGAGATGCTCGGCCTCACGTACATCAAAGGGGCGTCCACAGACAGTGGCATCGACACTAATCCCTGCGTGGCCCCTGGTGCCCGGGTGTTGATGCAGGGTAGGGTGGGAGAGCAGGGACACCCTTGGGTATCGGAGCACCATGAGGACGGGGCATCAGAGGAGGATCATGGGAAACTGTACCTGCCGCAGGGCTACGCCTCCGCCATTCTGTCTAGTCATGTGACAGAAGGAAGCATCGGAGACCTGAGCGAGATCTCATCCCATTCAAGGTATGGTGCAGAGACAGAATGTGTGTTATTTAATGCCGTTTTTGCCTTTTATTGGTCACCGCACTGTCAATGGTGACTGACGATCTTTCTTCTGAATGGGTAATTACTTGATTCTGTTGTGGCCTAATTTGAGCGTGTTGGGTCATTGATTTATCCACTGAGAAAAATCACACCCTTTTCATGGTATACAGCTCAAAGCACAAACCGCTCTGTTCAAACATGTGGACGCACATTCACACTGCCACGCTTCAGCCCATTATCTGTCCTGTTAAACACACTCAAGACAAAAGCACGAACAAAGGGATGATTGCTAGCTGTTAGCTGACCCTTTCACCTAGCCGAGCTCCCTCACTCCTGACCCCACAACCCGAATCGCCCAGCTGTGCTGAAGCCAGTGGGTGGGGCTGCTGTCAGGCTGGCACAACATGGGGGGGAGGGCGGTTTCATCAGCACACTGTCGTCCAAGTCCTCCTCACCAGACTGGAGCCCATCTGGGAAAGAGGAGAGGTGTCACAGAGGGTTGGCCCTGCAGCCACTCACAGTCTGTCTCGATGAAATAGAATGGGTATCTATTTGTTTATGCCGTACAGGATTATGTTACCACAATCTGTTCAGATCATTGACCTGTTTGGGAAGCGTCAGAACTGTCCACTCCAGGATATCATTCAGAAAATGAGTAAAGATCCCATGTCATCACCTTGACTACTCCGATGCTTCCCACCTTTTATGTAATGGTCTTTGACACCCGAGTGTCATCTGAACAAACAGTGAAGCAGCAGGAGCACATTTTGCAGGGTGTGGCCCAGATGGTCATGAATATGGAAATATGGAGGATGTAGTGCCTCCAGCTAAAGCCAACTCTAATGTCTCTGGGTATTTTAGGAGAATGTTTTGTGTTTGCTGAAAGTTTTCCAAGCTGTTTGGACCAAGACCTGACAGGTCCATGGACCAGTTGAGCAGCTAACAGATTAATCCTAACCAGGCAGGTGACACGAAACACAACCTGTCCGCCCTCATGTTAATGATGAGATGAATAGGAAGCTACAGTAGATGTGAGCTTCTGAGGGACCTCAGTTATGAAGGATGCAAAGGCAACCAGAGTGCTGCAGCTCATTTTCACATCATTGTCAAATGTGTTGCATTCATCCTGCATAAATCCACCATTACTTGAATGAGCAGGTAGTCTTTTCAAAAAGCTGAAATGACAACTGTAAACAGTATAATGGCATCTAACCATTTTGTGATATGCTGTATATTAAAATCAACAAGAAACAAACTGTAGCTGAAATATCAATAAGATTTTAGAAATATACAGTACAGCATACATTTTTCGCTCCACAAATACAGCATTCTTGATTTTTAAAGGTCACTTCACCCAAATCACAAAATAAGAAAGCAGTTACTTGAAGTTTTACGCTTTCAGAACCAGAAATAAGCAGGAGTCACAGTGGTTGATATTGCAAAACCTCTAATAAAACTGACTGTGGGAGTAAGCGGGAATATACGCCTCCTCGTGGTTTCGGCGCACTCACCCTTTAATCTGCTTTGTCAGTTGATATTTGTCTAAATATTGAAAGGGCAAAGTTAAGCAGGAATACGCACACGGCAGACTGGATGTGAGTCATCTTACAACAGCACTGGGTTAGGGGTAAACTTGTGGGATATTGCTCAATGCGGAGGAAATGATGTCATCCTATCAAGGTCAACAGCAAAGATAGAGCGTCCAGTAATCATTTTAAGTTGGGGAAAAAAAAGTCATCCGTTTTCTCAACATGAGCTAGCTGCCTTTCTCATTTTTTCATTGTTGTTTGTTTATGCTTTCATGTATTTTTTTTTCTAAAATCATTCATTTTGTCACTTTTGAGTTACATTATTCTTTATTTTTTTGCTGTTTGGTCAGTGGCTCACATCACTCTGGCAGTCCATTGGCCCGTGGTGCCAGATACTGTATGTCCGCTGACTCCTCCAAGGTGTACACCATCCCTCAGA
Source organism: Protonibea diacanthus (assembly GCA_028641955.1). NCBI lineage: Eukaryota > Metazoa > Chordata > Actinopteri > Sciaenidae > Protonibea > Protonibea diacanthus. The sequence goes on from CM053989.1 coordinate 18,559,639, forward strand.
CCAGCAGCTCAGGGCAAGGGCCAGAGCCGGGGCCGGGGCCCAGCTCAGAGGCCTGTGGACAGACACGCCCACAGTCCGGTTGCAAACTCCCAGTGGGCATGAAGACGGCTGATGATGATCATGATGATGGTGATGATGATGATGATGATGATGCCCACAACACAGAAGGACCTCCCAACATTTCAGAGTGTGGGTGAGTGTGTGTGTGTGTGAGAGAGAAAGCAAGAAAAGGCACATGCTGTATGAAAACAGCATTAAATATTTAGCATCTATACTACTCTCATACCACAGTTAGTACAATTTGGTTCCAGTTCACATTAAGTTCAAGTCTAGCTCTCATGCAACGCTAGATGACACACTTTTTAATCACGCTAACTAGCCTCGTTAGCACTGTTTCTCTCACTGTAGAGCTGTTCCCCTCAGACTTACTGCTGCACTAGAGCCAGACCCATTCCAATACAAGTGTCTCCTCCATCAGCCCACCCAGTGTGCACAAACTGGCCTTGATTGAAGCCGACAGCCACAAAATAAATAAGCTCAATGAAGCTGCAGACATAATACACTTGGCACATGTCACTTGCGGTTATTGATCGCTCCCGTGAAGCCGGGTCCCCGTGGGCTGCCAGGCTGAGCCTCTACCAGATCAGCATCTCTTCTGGGAGCCAAACAACGATCCGCACAGAACAACACACTGCTGTCACACACGCGGCCCAAGGACATCTGCCACAGAATAGCCTCTAGAAAAAAAATGCAAAAGGTGAGGGACGTATGCAGCCGCTCAGCCAGGCTGAGAACGTATGCTCTCTTCAGACTCTATATGAGCAGTGACGATTGACTGTATCTGTCTGATGATTAAATGGTTTCCTGTAGAGAACAGAGAGCCATTGATGGTGAAATTGAAACACACCTCTGATGGTGTAAGTGTAGATGTGTGTGTGTGTGTCTGTGTGTGTGCTTGTTTAAAGGTGTCTGCGTGTGGACTCGGGGTATATTTTGGAAAAGAGAATGTGAGATCTGCCCTGGAAGAAACCCCCTGCTCTAGCTCCCAAGTAATTTCATTTAGGCTGTGAAATTTGCCACTTAAGAGCTATGTGATTGATCGCATGCACTGAAGTCATCTTCTGCCGACTTATGAAAAAGCTCTGTAATTCGGTTACCCTCCCCATTGTTTGTTTATATATTCCTGCAGTTTTATTTCATCTTACATAACAGTGCCTCATGATGAATGGCCTAATATTACTCACAGATATTGTTCTAACATAATGAAGTTTCTCTTCCCGCTTTCTAAAAAGTTTTCTCATTTGCTGTAACACTGTGTGTAATGCAGGATGTGTAACAATGCTCCTAACCCTGGGCTGTTTCTCTTCTTGCTTCTGCTTCTTGTTCCAGAGGAGCGGAGAGCTTATTAGCCTTCCTTCTCAAAATGCTGTCTGAGCGTTCAAGGTACACAGTTCGTCAAAGTCAACCCCACGTGGCCCCAATCTGACCCAGCCTGTTCCCCCACATACCCCACTATCCCTTTGTCCCACTCGTCCCCTCATAGCAGGTCTGAAGTGCTAGTCCTGCCATGTGGCACATGCTGAGAGTGGATGGAAACCAGCTGTGACATTAGTGGATGTGACATTTATCCTGTGTCTCCTGCAGAATCCCGATGCTGTGCACTGTCCACCAACACATCCTCCTGTTAGACCCTCATCCAGCACACCCTCTGAATACCTGTAGTTGTGATCTAATTGAAATTGTGATAAAGTTTTATGTGAATTTCTGGAATTTTGCCAAAATTAAATGTGAATCAGTCCATGTTTCTGTCAGCGACATACAAGCAAATATATTCAAGAAAATGTAAAGCGAGTAACTCTGATATATCACGTCATTTCATGCTGCGTCCCACCTAAGATGAATGAATTTGTCTCCTCTGAACAACATGAACCCTGTGGTGTTTTAATCAGCCACTGTAGTTATAGAGAGAGGTGGAGGTGGGGGAGGTGACAGGCAACAAGCGACCCAGTCTGGACCCAAACCAGGGTTGTTGTGGTTACATGCACCTTGACACACCCCCGCTCTTTTTCTGTTCTTTCTTGGAGACCAAAAGTCCAAAACATTTCATCATGGCATTTAAAACATACCTCCTCTCTTTCACACCATGCTCTGGACCTGCTGTGCAAGAAAACATTTATTACATATTGTAGGTAACAGACACTCCCGCAGAGCAGAATAACCTTTAATTGCAAAGGTCAGGGCTTTAGTGTTGTTTCAATCTTCCCGTAATCATAGATCAATCGTGTCAGAGCAAATTGGACAAGAACTAAGTCAGGATCCAGTAGGAAAAGAATGGGTTAGTCCCTACAGTTTTAGCACCAAACCACCAGTATACAGAGCTCTTCTTTTTCCTGGATGCAGCCTTCAAAATAGAGCAATTGCTTTTGAACCAGAGAAGTCATGCACCAGTCACAATGCATCTGGTAATCACGCATGGACGTTTTCAGCACCCGTCTATGTATTTAGGGCTTGGTTGCCATGGTGCCAAAAGCTTTAAACAGGGCAACTCTCAGCAGTAGTGTATCTAGGTAACCAACGCTGCCAGGCTGTCCCGACGTCTCGCCATCTAGCATAACGTATCCCCCTGTGGCCATCTAACACCCTGCCAACAGCACTCAGTGTGTCATGCTCACAGGCTGCTCACTTAAAGCAGTGGTCTCACAGCCACACAACTTCACTAGTCAGGTCTTGCCTTCACTGCCACCCCCCCCTTTAAATACTCATCACCTTCAAAATCATGTAAATGTTCTCTGAAAATACCCCGCTGACATACACCGCCACCAAAACAAAACATGTCACCTCTTGTAGGTCCTTCTCCAACCCTGTCTAACAGCTCTCATGTCTTCCTCTGTTGTTGTCTGAGCACTCCCCCAGAGTCCCTGGTTTGCACTTGTCTCTGGATGTAATTTCTGTCCAAAACCCTCCTTTTTTTCTCCCTTCTTCCTTTCTACCTCTCAAAGTGCTTGGCTGAATTCTTCACAGTCTCTTTAATCATGGGTTTGGCAGAATGAGATGGGACAGGGATGGGATTGGAAATAAATTCCGTCCCTAGCTCCCCTCTCCAACCCCGTTACCCCCACGTTCACCCAACTAGCTTGGAGCAGGGAGGCACATGATGTTGGCATGCTAAGATGGATCCACCTGAACCCTTTGTGTGTAACTGACCTTATTTTCTAAACAGCTGGACCCAAGCTGTGATGGCCCAAGGCCTCCCCTTCAGGTTGTGGTTTTCATGCCGCTCCTGACGAGCTCTGCTCTTCTGTGCCCTCTGTATTGTCTACAGGCAGCTGTACGCACAGGAGGCTGCCTGCCGGCTCCAGGCTGCTGAGCGGGACGGCAAATCACTGCAGAGACTTTCGAAAGAAGAATACCTTAAAATGATGCTGCCCGACAGCCCTCCCGGAGAAGACAGGACTCGGAAGGTGAGATCATTGCGACTGACTGACAAACTAACCTTTAAATGACATGATAATTGAACAGGAGTTGTGATGTACTGATTGATAACATGATTATATGGCATTTCAAGATCTACTGCAAAACCTCAGGATTTTTTATCATGCTGACTAACAGGCTGAGCACATACACAGCCAGAATCAGAGCAGATAACCTCTTGCTGGGACACAAGTAAAAGCAGGACAAACATCTGCTGCCTATCAGCTGGCCCTGCTGCTGCAGCGCAGCTGATAGGAGGCCCTGTCTTTCCCGACACAAGACCTTTTCAGTCCCCATTGACTGGCACAGAGTGTTTGGTTAATTTAATTTATAACAGGGGCCTGGATTTGCTCAGTCGGGATGTCATGGATTAAAGGCAGGGAGTTGCAGAGAGTGCATCGATGTTTGATGTTCCTGGGTCCTGCAGACTCTATTAATTGCATCTTCAGTTCCCCCTGTGCTGTCCCCATCCCCCATCCCCCAGTCCATTATCTACAAGGAAGATACCCTGGAGACATACAAATCAGTTATTTTTGGATGATGCTCAATTCTAATATAAATGCACTTCATCCCTAGAGATGACAAGCATGTCCTCTGGCACAGGCGGGCCTTGTCCCTCACATGAAGCATCTCAGTGCACTGATTACTGTGTTTTTCTTGCTGTTATATGCTGGACTTAGAATATGTAGAATATGGTGCTCACAAGAGAACCAGAAAGCATCAGTGCCTGTCTAAAATGAAAGCAGATGTAACAGGCCTGCGCTGTGATTTCCCTTCATTTGATGCTATTTTGTTTCCCACAGAGAAGGGAAGCGCAGTAACGAGTACAAAGGTGCACAGCGCTGCTTGTTGGACTCAAAGAGTAGTACGGTCTTTGTTGTAATCTCACTCTCCGTTCTGATTCAGAGTGATAATAGAGTGTGTGGAAAAGCAATCTGGAAGAGAGATGCATGAGGTAGGGCACAGTGCCAGATACTCCAACCATATACTCCACACATCCCATCCCAGTGAACACATACTGCTCTTTTCTGAGAGCAGCTTCACTGAGACTGTTTTCAATCATTAGCTGGCAGGGAAAGGAATCAAATTACAGTAATGACAAGGTTGGAAACATAACGGACGTATTTCTAATTTAATGCAGTCTGTCTTGTTTAATCTCCAAAGTAATTAAACAGTCTACGCTAAAGGTTAATCAGTGTGTCACTTCCGGTAGTCACCCAATGCCATTGTGTGGGTGAGCAGGTGCAGAGAGATTTTCCTTGCCAGCCGCCTTGTCCGCTGGGACGCCCTTCCACAGACAGGCAGACTATTGTGTGGCTGACGTAAAGGAAAGGCCGCTCACAGCTTATTCTCCCACAACGTTCCTCTTTTGAACCTCCTGTGGGAAAGAAAAAAAGCATCTGAATAGGTGGTTGTCCAACACATCCTCCCAAGTGGCACGTCAAAGGGTTTCAGTGCTGGTTGTTGTCTTTGTTCAGTGCGGGCAGCGAGGGGAAAAAAAGTCAGGAAAATCAGGAAAAATCTAGGTGGACGTGTCAGCGCTGCCTCGACTGATAAGAACGTTGCTTTTGTACAAAAGAATTGAAATGCATTGCAGCCCAAATCAGGGTGAGGTCTGCTGCCAGCTGAGGTGGATTTAGATGCTGAAATAGTCCCATAATCTTGCAGGTTTGATGAATGCAATATTTTCTGTGTAACCTGCGCAGCAGGTTCAGTTAACCAGTGCCAAGTTGTTTTCAGAGAGCCCAGTTTGATGCTGTAGATGTAATAAATAGATGGCGTCTAAAAAAACATTAAGCCCTATTGCGAATGGTTTCATCTGCCGTGACTCCATTTGAGTTCTGAATCGTTGCTATTTTTGCTTTATATGAGAGAGCAGCAAATCCTGTTTAAAGTTGTTTTGATGCGGGAGATCCTTACGGGGTCTAATCTTGTAAAAGTTGGGTGGGAAAACGTGCAATAAGGCACAACCTTGTTAAGTTAAAGCCTCTGAGATATTCTTTTGAGGCAGCATGTATGTACGCTGCTTTGAATTCCAGTATATTATCTCATATTTAAAGACCTACTAGATGTTTGTTAAATTCTCACGGTGGGATTTGTGGGGAAATCCATCTTTGAAATGGAGATGGCTGGGTGTTGGCTTGTGGGGATCAGTCTCGTGTTGGTTACAGCTGGAAAGCCAAAGTCAGACATTTACCCATCTGGCCAACTGCCCCGCATATCATTTGTGGCTACTTTTGATGTCACTCCTGTAATATTTATGTAAGCTAAAAGGGACAATGATGGATTGGATTGGCCTTTGTGGTTTTGTGTGTTTAAACAGGAGATCGTCTGTCAAACTTCTGGCCACGGCCATGAAACTCAAGTATTCCTGTAGTGGTATTCAGTATTATTTCTTGTGCTCTGAGGGCATCCCCTCAGGATGATGCTGCCTTTGTGATTGTTCATCTTGACCTTGTGTTGCCTTTTGACCTCTGCATTGGCCTCTTTAGGTTTTTATATTCTTTGCAATAAGAGTCCTTTTTTAGAGAGTAGACTCAATGCAGCAAACACACTCGATGTGCTGTAAGGACACAATACTCACCGCTTCACTGCACTGTGTTCACTGGGTCTTTGTCTGGTTTGTTAACAAGCACACAAAAGAAAATGTGTGCTGACTTCATTTAAATTGATTACATGATATGAGTTTTTTACTACAGCCTTGCTTTAACTTGACTTGTACAGGAGCTCGACATGCTCTATTTATCTGTACTGACGCTACCCTGGATAATCACTGTTTGTCAACCTGGCTTATTTTCTATAAATGTGCCAAATGTTAATCTATGGTTCAGGCTAATGTTGCGCTCACCACCTCGGTTGTAGAGTCTCGGAAAAACAACAGTATATCGAGGAAAGCTGTGCGAGGCTCCTACAGCTTTACAGCTAAATTTACATTAATAATTTCCCACTTTGAGTCCGCACAGTATGTAGCCCCCCGAAATAGTCATGATGGCTGACTACACAGGGATCTACATCTGGGTCAACTAGCTGGCTGACCTAACTACAGTAACTGCACTTCTCTTGTATTAATTACAATATTTGAAGGAATACAAAATTTTTTATATTGTCGTTGATATCTTGATATATTTTCCTCCTGCCTCCAGATCAGTCATCAAAGTGAGATGACTCTCCGCCATTGTGTTTAGCTTTTTGAGCTTCATTAAAAGACCATGAAAGTCCTTACACATGTGCAGATGAACATGGCAGGGTGATTAGATCAGCTGGCAGGCTGATGTGGATGTAGTTCCCTGTGCAGTTAGCCGTAATGGCTACTCCAGGGGATGCTTTCTGTTTTTACTTTCAGTGAGACTCAGAGACAAGCTCCCAGCTTTCCCCGATATACATTGGATAGCACAAATCCTCATTTCCCCAAATCGCTATACCAAAATCAGCAGGTGCAAAATAAGCATAGACCCATGAAGTCAAAATGGCCCTGTTTATGGGAAATATGCCAGGTTTAGACAAGAATTTTGCTTTAAATCTATGAGCTTATATATTTTTTTCCATCTGGTATTGTGCCACCTACGCTAAGTCTTCTCTGCTTGCTGTAATTTCTCACATTAAGCTCGGTGACTATTGGCTGCCTCAGCGCCATGACCTCTGTCACCACCTCCAGAAGCTCTGTCCCCCGTTTTTCCCACTTGCCAGACACTCTCCAGCTGTGCTCAATCCATCTGCATTTTCCTGAGAGCAAAGACTGTAATTGATTCCCTACACTGCTCCCCGGTGTTCCCTCCTTTACCCGCCCAGCTGCCCGCTCATGTAAACCTGCTGCGCCGAGGGAAGGCAAAGCACGGTGGAACGTGCAGAGAGGGGGCCATCGCTGGGGGTTAGGAGGTCATTCAACTCCATCATTTGCACAGTTGTGACTATCTCTTGACAAATTGTTTTCCTTCTCGCCCCTCGCAGGTGTCAACAGTGGACAGTTTGTCACCAAGACGCTCACTATACCGGACGCTATCAGACGAGAGTGTGTGTAGTAACCGTAAGGGTTCATCCTACACTAGCTCACACAGCTCCATGTTGGACCAAGCCATGCCTAACGACATCCTATTCAGCACCACCCCACCTTACCACAGCACGCTGCCTCCTCGCATGATCCACAACCAGGGGGCATCCAACCTAAGGAGTAAGTACAGACGGTGAAACTTTCTAAAAGAAAAAGAAACACCCAAAAAAATGTGTACAACACCTCACGGAAGATACTGCAGAGAAGCTGATCTAAAGAAAACAAACAGGACGCTGCACTTCATATTAAAATACCTCTCAGAGACAGGAAGGCTAATGTAGACTTTCTCTGCATGTTGCTCTTGGATTATCATTCCTCCTCTCTGGCACCGGATAAGAGTCAGGATATAGATACTTGTTTGAAGAGCCACTTGTGTCCTACCAATATCATTAGCACAACTGGTACACACTCCAGCAAACACTCCTCAATATAGCCAACTAATTGGAAGTGGGTGAGGTGGCAGGCAACTTGCAAGGGGCCTGCCACTCCGTCTGCATTAAGCAGACACCTGTCACTGCTGGCTAGTATTCCCCTCTCTACTGTTCGCCTAGCATCCACTGAATATGTATTAGTGATGAGAGGTGCGATGTGTCCTGCCTGCGCCGCTGCAGGTTCCTAAGATCTGTGACATGAACATGCCTATTTTTCCATCAGGAGTGTCACAATGTCTGTCATACATAATGCTTCATTCACTCATGAGTCCCTGCCTGCCTTTCCTCGCTGTCCCTCCTGTCTCATTTCCATACCGCTCCTCATCCATCTCCGGCTGCCGTGATTAGATTGAAAATGGCTTTTGGAAAGATGTTTCTCTCTTTAGCTTCTTCTGGCTGTCAACCTGATGGATTCCCGATTGTTTTGAAGGATAGTTGAGAACACGGGCTCTCTTTTTCCCTTACTGAAACAGTCCAATTTGGTAAACAGTGAATCACTCCAGCTCCAAGACGCTGTGTAAATTGAAAGGAGGGTGTCAGCATCACCTCGAGCTCTCTCTGTCTCTTCTCTGCTTCTCCACTCACGCTTTTCTAAATGCCTCTCTGCAGAATGGGAGCTTGTTTATTGCATTCCCCGTCTTTCAGGGCTGACAGGGAGGGAGGGAGAGAGAGACAGAGTGGAGGGAAAGGAGATATTGATTGAAACATGAAGACATTCACTTAGACAAGTCATTTATCGCCCCTCAGACAGCGCCCTGCGAGTGTTATGCAGCTAGGGTAGTTTTCTGTCACATCTATACAAAACTTTTCTTTTCAAAGTTAAATTGTTGCGCAGCCTTTAAGAGGATTTGTTACTTTGTTCGCATCCAGATTAGAATTGGACTCAGGTGAAGCTACTTTACTTAGCATAGACTCAAGCTAGGTGTTTTGATGTGCGGCGCTGGAGTTATAGCATCCCTCTTAGCCAGCAATGAATAGTTCGAATAAGTCCCCTGCCTTCTCCCCTCTACGCCCCTTCATTCCTCTCCCAACTCCTCTTGTCTGCTCTGATGCAAACTGATGGGCCACTCAGAGATGAGCCCTGAACTCAGGCCAGGCGTAGACACTGATCAGAGTGCCTGCCTGTCTCTGCAGATGAGTTTTGGTTCTCTGACGGCTCCTTGGCGGACAGGTCCAAGTTCAGCGATCCAGGCCTCATGCCCCTCCCAGACACTGCCTCAGGCCTGGACTGGTCTCACCTGGTTGACGCAGCACGAGCCTTTGAAGGTAACCAGCCTGGTTGAAGCTGCTGGCACCTCGTGTAACCCCCCCCCCCCCCACCACCACCACCTCCTCCTGGCTGCTTAGCGTGCGTGTGTGTGTTTGTGTGTGTGTGTGTGTCCATAATCTGCAAGTGCTAGCTCGCTTGCATGTGCAGGTCTGTGTGTGTTTTTATGTTTGTGTTTCTTCTAGAGTCTCCTAAGTGCTGTAAGAGGTGACTTGTGGGAATCCTTTTGCTTTTTGCGCCTCTGCTCTCTGAGCCTCATTGTGATTCCCATTAAGCACTTTAACCTGGGAAAATGAGCCATCATTTCTCAGTACAGACATGGAGCCAGTTTTTAAACTGTAAAACCAACAAGTCATCACTCAGGGAGAGTTCTTATAGCAATGCCTTTTACTATTAAACTCTTGGGTAGATAGTTTGGGGTAATTTCAGCTCCCCTCATGGCCTTTTGTCCATTAAGTGTGAATTTGGTCCACTGAAAGATGGTGGATTTTTTTCTTCTACAAAAGAAATGGCCCAAAGAACCATAAATCGTCCTTTTAAGGTGGACTGTTCTTAAAAACTGTCTAGACAGGTGCTTTAGAGTCTTTGTGCTTTGTAGTGGCGTCCTGGAACAAGTGATTTCGGAATCGGGTACTCGGAGGACTAGCAGTATGTTGTCTTTTCAGACAACACGAGTGATATGTTCCTGTCAAAACCGAAATCTGTCTTTTCACTCAGTCACGACCTGTTTTCGGTTAATTAGCATTTCCACGTCTCAGCCACTTCATGGTCAGCATCATCACTTCTGTTCATTTGTTTTGCTCCCAGTTTAAGTACTTCTACGGCCGCTCTCATACCAGTGCATTTCCCATTAATCACGGATCACGGAAACGCTAACACGCCATGTGTTTGATTTTTTTTTTTCTCCCCCCCACAGTTGAACTCCGTCTGACCCTGAGACCAGTGAGCAGGCAAAAGTGGCATGTGACCATTCATTTGTCATAATTAATTGAATCCTCTGCAGAGTTTCCTCTTTGATACACTTACTGCTGCATAGCCTGCAGCATATCATTTAACCAGAGTGGAATCAGTGAAGATAATGTAGAGTCTGACTGACAGCAAGCAGGCAGTTGTCACGGCAGCTCAGCCGGCCCAGAAAAGCACTGTGTAAACTGGAGCTTTGTTGCCGAGCAGAAAGTGGCTCCAGGCTGCCATTGTGCCATGTATGTTTGAGCAGCTCTGGTTAGAGCCAGGGGAGAAGGAGACTGCCAGAGATGTAAAGCATTTATACCATTCATTATTGTGGTCATGCAGATCCTGAGAGACTGCTCATATTCTTGATGCAAGGAGACAGTTTGGATTGGGTTGCAGCATCCACAAACAAACTGTGGCCTCTTGACTTTTAAAAGTAGAAGCAGATGGAATTAAAAATGGGCTTTGATAAATCTCAGCAACAAAAGGCTTTTGGTGCAATCATGAAAGCTCCCTTTGTCAACCATAGGATATGTTTTTAATATTCCATCATAAATAAACACTGCATTGTTCAGAGATTGTTGTGTTATGTCTGTTCTCTGTAGTGTGATCTGTTTTTGTTTGTTTTTTTTTTTTTTTAGACATTTGTCCGGTAATATCTGGACCCCGGGTCACGCAAATATGACAAGCTGCTTTTCTAGAAGTCTTTAATCTTTCTGATGCAGCCATCGAACATGAGGAAAATGTTCATTCATATGTAAATTAAAGCTTGGTCTTCCTTCCCTGCCTCGTCTGAACAACTAACTCCAGGCTGGATCAGCTTTTGTCTTGGAGTGGATTAGCTTTCATTTGGGGGCTAAATTAATGGAAGGGTTTCCTTAATCTTTTCTATGAATATGCAGATCCCCCTATCTTAAGTCTCAGACCAAGGGCTTGAGAGAGAGAAGGGGTTTCTACAGAAAAAGAGCATTACGTCTCAAAACTGGGCTGTCCCCAAGTGTAACATGCCAAGTTTGGGTTTTCCATGGGGCTTTGAGTGAGCTTAAGGGCCTGATATGGTAAAACAAGCATGACTGGTGCCTTGCAGCTCTGTGGGATCCAGCCCATTATGAGCCAAACAGCTGTCAGAGGAAGCTCGGAGGGGCGAGGGCACCAAAGCAATACCCAAGGGACTGACTTAATCTGTGAGGAGTCTAGAAATGCTCTGTTTACGGCGTTGTCCCTTATTGTCTGCTTGTAGATCTCTCTGTACGGAAGGACCTCTTTTGGTGGCTTTGCAGCAGCGTTTAAATCAGAACCACTCATTCATACAGAGCATGAATGAAGCGCCCCATCCTGTCAGGAGTGTGTGCATGCGAGTGTGTTGTTCTGCTCTATTTTAGTTGCATGTTGACATCATCAAATGCAAACACATTTCCTGTTTGGGATGTTAAGGGCATATGATTAAAGGGCACATTATGACCTGTTACGTCATCTGTTCTGTCTCCAGACCAGCGCGTGGCCTCTTTCTGCACCATGACGGACATGCAGCGGGCAGAGGCTCTGCAGATCTCAAGAGAGCTGACCAGACGAGTGGTGGAGGCGGAGGGAGCAGCGCTGGAAGCAGAGTAGGCTTTACAGACGAACACAAACACACACCAACACAGCAAGTGAAAAATTGACTATTCGCTAAAACTTAGCCCCAAACACTGATTGTCCAGTCACAGCTTAGCAACCATAACCGGGCACAGCATGTGTTGGTGGTGTGGTGTGCATGAGGCTCTAATAAAAGCAACAATATCTCAAGAGTTTAGATGATGGTGTCTTTTTTTTTAAACTTTACAAGGTTGAATTTTTTAAATCTTTAGCATCTCTGTGTTTCTTTTTATGTAATATGGAAGAATTTACAGATCAGAAACTTTATTGTTCAGGAACAACAAACTCATCAGTTTATTCTCCAAACATGAAGTTTAAAAATATGAACATTAAAAGACAAATATAACCACTGTGTTGCTTGTCCAAGCACGTGTTGGGGCTGGGGCTAACTAGCTTTATACTGCAATACATAAAAATTGCTTCTTCTTTATTTCCACGTCCCATTGGACTTCAACTGCATATCAATTATGTTACATCATGTGCATATTTAAAACAATCAACTCCAAATACTAAAAAGTCGACTAACCATCGGATAGTATTAGCTTACGCTAGCTAGCTAAAGCTGATGAAATCAGTTAGCTACAGTCGTCTTTCTGCCTACAAAAACCAAGGTGGTCTGCTGGAAATGGGAAGGTTGTCCTTACTTCAATTGTTTTAGACATTCCTAAGGATTTAGATTGTAAATCTGTCTTTGTTATCATATTTCACCATATTTGCCATGCAAGAACACAAAGCTTGACAGGCGTAGAAATGGTAACTGAGGTGGGCCGGCTTAGCTAACAGTCCATTATCAGCTACTTGCGTGATAAACGACTCTTTCTTGAGTCTTACTAACATCCAGTTTTGTGTTCCCATAACAGCAGCTCCCCCTCCACACTAACGGGCAAAGTCAACCAGTTAGAGGTGATCCTCAGGCAGCTGCAGCATGACCTCAGAAAGGTAAGTTCACACACATCAAACAAATTATGTTCGTCACTTTTTTTTTTTTTTTTTTTTCTTCAGTTTTTCATGTCAGCAAACAGTGCATGTCTGTGTCACTCAGCTCAGGAGAATAGACATTGAGTAATGGGTGCCCTAAGGTCCGTGTAATACAAACTCGTCCACTTAATTCAATATCCTGCTTCCTTTCCTTATTGTTTCCCAGCCCAGCAATTCCCCACATCCACTAATGTGCTTAAAATGGAGAGAGGAAATGCACTTTTATCAGAACAGAGAAAAGGCCGCTTTGCCATCTTAATGCCTCCCACTTACACAGCGCTGACGAAAGACGGATGTTCTTGTAATAGCGGGGCTTTTATCAAGCTATTTTGTATCCGTTTATTTTTGCCTCATGTCTTGGTCCTGATTGTGTGTGTGTGTGTGTGTATGTATGTGTGTGTTTGTGTGTTCAGGAGAAAGAGGATAAGGCGATGTTACAGGAGGAGGTGCAACACCTGAGACAGGACAACATGCGACTGCAGGAGGAGAGCCAGACGGCGGCGGCTCAGCTCAGGAAGTTCACAGAGTGGTTCTTTCACACCATTGACAAGAAACCCTGAGAGAGAGACACCCACAGAGAAGGTGAGGGAGAGGGAGAGAGAGAGAGAGAGAGAGAGAGAGAGAGGGAGAGAGAGCAAGATGGCCTTCACTCCTCCTGGGCACCCACTCAACTCCTACTTAAGACTCCCAGATGATCCACAGGCAAACAAACTTTCAAACAAACCATTACCGGCCCCCAGAGTAATCAAGACTCTTTAAAAAGCCCCTGCTTAGGAGACTGTAGTGCAGCCCTGTTTGGAAGGGCTTGAAACCCTGATCTGGACCTTAGTTTTGGGATCCTCCTTTGTCTGAAGTCCAGGGCTGTTTCTGATGTTAACGGTTTCTCCGTCCTGGCAAATGAGACTCTTGGGAAACCTCCTCATCTCCGGCGCTGGAGAGGAATTGAGAAAGGCAACCCCCGGGGGCCCCCGCCTGAGTCCCTGGGATCTTCTTACAGTAGTGGAATGTAAAGCTCATTTACTGTAGTCAACATATAATCTACCTACGTATGTCCCGTCAGTCTACTGTACTGTATACTCAGCTGTACTGTATCATACTGCGCACACTGTCACACAGCTGTTTCTGTGCCGGCCTTCACGGACACAGGAAAGTGGAGAGGGTGAGGTGAGGCGAGGAGGGGAGGAATGTACTGGACATAATGAAGTGGTACTTACTGTCTGCTTGCACCAAGAGGAATCCACATGTGGTGGTCTTGAAACATACAGTGGGGGGAAAAATGAATGTAGCTCAACTGAGACCCTTTTATTTCTGGATATCTGGATCCCAAAGTCACAAAAGTTTCAAGGTTTTTGATGTTCTGGGCCATTTTTTTTTGTTTGTTTTTGTTTTGTTTTGTTTTTTTGTTTTTTGCTTTTGCAATTAATTCCACTTTTTCTTTCCCTCAGTGTTGTAACGTAGGGTCACATGGCAGTAATTTTGATGTTTAAAGGTGCTTTCCCTACACACGTTTGTCAGTAGTTTCCATTCACTGTCACAATGTCCTAGCAATAACGAAGTGGTAGTTACGAAACTGTGTTTAAAAAAAAAAAAAATTAAAGTTAGCACAAACGTGAAGAGTTCCTGTCGAGAAGCAGTCGTACTTGACATGTATTTATAAAACAGGAAGAGACTGTGCCTAAAACTCTTGGTTGTAAATGGATTGTTTCTCTTTGCTTTTAATTTGTCTTTTATAAACACATGCCTTGTCTGTGGCTCACTGATATGAAATTGTGTGTATGAATGTGAATGTGTGTGTGTGTATGAATGTGTGTAGTCTATCACAGCTAAATGTGTTCTTATGCAGTGGTTTCTAGAGCATTAGAGCAAGCGCCAGTGAACCACACTTACAATGCCAAATGTGTTTATTTCTGTACATATCTGCCACAGAAGTGTCTTGTATTTAACACTATTATTTAAGCTTATTTAACCTAAAGTTGTTTATTTTATTAAGGGTATTTGTTTTTTTGTTTTTTTTTCTGCACTAAGGAGAGTTAAAGCTCTGTGTATGTTGTAAAGTGTGTAGCTTGCCAGGGCAAAAAAAACAACAACTATATATTTAAATATATAAATGATGATTTTGGAAATTCCAACATTTGGATGCTGCTAGATTACAGTTTGCTGGTTTGTATGCTTTTAAAAATGTCTCTCTCCGTAAACTGTCTCATCCCTGGTGGGACACTGGTTGCTTTATTTGTTTTTGTTCTATTTTTTTTCTTTTGTTTTTTTAATAAATGTAGTTGTAAAAATAAGATGATGATTTTCGTGTTTTTTTATTTAGTTTGTTTTATTGTTTCTATTGCCAGAATTCTTAACCAAATGATTTATGCTGATGGATAATCTGCTCATGT
Organism: Protonibea diacanthus; assembly: GCA_028641955.1. Classification (NCBI taxonomy): domain Eukaryota; kingdom Metazoa; phylum Chordata; class Actinopteri; family Sciaenidae; genus Protonibea; species Protonibea diacanthus. Next base: position 18,574,807 of record CM053989.1, read on the forward strand.
TTAGTAAATAAAAAACTGGTGTTAAATATAGATTCATATTTTTTCAACTATGTCTTAAAAATAGTTGAGCATGTTAGAAAATCTGAAACAGCAAATGCTTATTTGCTTTCCTGCCAAATATCAAATGAGATTGATAACTCTCGTATCTGTCCCTTTAAATAAAAAGGTGGAGCTAAAGATGGTTAGCTTAGCATGAACAGGAAACAGCTAGCCTGCCTCTGCTTTACCCTTTGTTTTTTGTACAAATTCAACAAGCAAGATACAACATGTTAATTAGTGAGCTTTGGATGTGCCGGTAGAAGGATTTTGCTAACTGTTCAGTTAACTCTTTCAGTCTTGCTGTTCTAAGCTAATTGTTTGCTCTTGCAGACATGACAGTGGTATCAAATTTCTCATCCAACTTGAAAAGAAAGTGAATAAGCACATTTCCCAAATCTACTGAAGCTAACAGTACAGCTAGAGCAATCATTCTGGACAAAAATGCATTCTTTTAATAAGTCGCTTCATACGTGAATCTGTCCTTAAATGGTCTGGTCTGCACATTCCAAATTATTCCTACGTCTATCTTTCAAGTGAACTTTGAAAACTGTGTTCCCTTTTCAGTACGAGCATATCAACATTATAATCAAAATAGCGAGCAACAAAATGAATTTGTCAAAGTTTGGACTTATTAAAAGCATTATGAACATAATACATCGGCATGAGGCCTTAGACGTACTGGAAAGAATCAAAGGGATAAAGGTAGAATGAATTCAGCTGAGAGCTTTAAGTTTGTGCACCTAGTGGTAGGAATGATATGGAAATGAAGATGGATTGAGAGCTGGGTAAATGTCTTCATCAGCCAGCTGATGTTCTGTTCGCGAGGCTTGGACAAAGAGCTCATTTTGAGCACTGCATTCGCTGACTTCCCGCAGGTGAAAATGAAGATAACAACCTTTTCTGAGACTTTTTCATCCTCTATTTTGTAAACAGCAGGTGTGCTAAGACTTTCGAATGGAAACATGAAACCATAATGTGTTTGTGACTTGATTCCCTGTGAGTTGGTGTGCTTTAAATAAATGACAGATGTTGCTTTCACCACAGGGACGGCAAAGGACTCACTGAATAATTAATCATAAGCCTTTTTGGGTGCTGAGAGGAAAAACAATTAAATTTGTTTGCGACTTCCTGCATAAACCTCCAGCCCAGCTGCTGGAGTGTGGTCCAATCTATCATGTCCTCTAGGGGCTGGTGGCTATGCAGCTGCATTGAACTGTGGGTAGAGCTGGTCTGGCTGTGTCTTTTTTGGATCCATTTTTTACCCCCATTGGACTCACCTTGGAAGGAGTTGGAGCCAGCTGCAGTTCTTTGAAATGTCCTTATTTTTGCACATTTTCTGTGTCAGCAAGTCCTGCCTCTGAGGTGACGAAGCAGTTTCAGTGAAAAGATGTAGCTTCATCTGATTCTGACTGCTTCCTGAATTAACCTGCAGGTTATATCACCCGCAGCCTGCTCTGACCTCTCCATCAGGCCATTCCTCTCACTGGTGCTGCCTATAAAAATACCTGGATGGCCATGTGAGGACAAGCTCTCCGGGTTTGGCCGGGACCAGCGTGCAGTCAGATGAGGTAGTTAATCTACATGTGTGTGCACGGTGCCAGGACAGCAGATGGGAGCTCACACTGGCACAAGGCAAAAGTGTGGCCTGTTTTTTCAGACAGAGAAAGAATCCAGGGTGTGTTGTGGTGGGCAAGATCAGGAGTTCGACCACTACAGAGAGGTGCCAAACGACTTTGGCATGAGGGAAATCCGGAGGAGCATCCATGGAGCGAGGCCGGGCCAGCAGCAGAGAGTGAAAATGGGGAAAACAAGCGGCAGCAGAAGGATGCATGGGACCAATCTCATCCTGCAATGACATGTTGGTATTTTAGCAGCCTTGCAAAATATGCTGACAAGCAGTAAAGTTAGAACCAATCCAATAGATTGAAATGTACTCTAACCAGATGGAAGCGCTTACAGTCACGCAGACCATATTGATTTCTGATATTTGACTGTGTCAGCACTTAAAGGAATAAACGTTAGCATTCCTCCTCCGCTCAAGAGTGACGGTCACGCGCCGCTTCACAGATTTGGTGCACGTCGCGCATAATAGCATGTGACTGGGACGCAGTTGTCCTGTTTCCACGGTCCCACAGCAGATGCTCCCCTGCTGTGAGTGCCACCCTGGTCAGGATCATGTTACCCTGGATAGGGTTCAGTGTGCCCAAAGCACAGCTAGCACAGCTGGCACATCTCGGAGGGAGGGGGAACTTTATCGACTGCATGCGTAGGTCAGCCTGTAGTTACTGCTTGCAAAATATCAAATAGCAGCTTCAGCTTTCAGCTTCCCTGAAACAATGGATTAGATTTTGTGTGTTTCTGTTGGATTATTGTAAAAAAAAAAAAAAAAAAAATCAACTCCAGAATTGCAGGGAATTATTCATCTGACATTCTGTGGATGTATTATTCAGAGTGGATGTTGGACATAATCCTGGGTTCAATAGCTTGATATCAAGATTTTTCCACTTTTACCAGAAAGTTACATGTATAAATTATTGACCCCGGCTGAGATATTAAGGATTGAGGACGGTGAAAATTGAATAGGATTGCCTTTGGTCTTGTCAAACAGTTAGGAAATCTCAATTGTGTTGTGTGCCTGTGAGGCGTAACAGCAGGATTAGCTCTCTCACCTGGACTGCTTATCTGTGCAGCTCATCTCCCCTCAGCAGGCGCTTTGAAATTCCCTCTCACTCACTGGGGAGCTGCATCTCACACACAACACAAAAGAAAAGAAAGGGAAGAGAGAGAGAGAGGGGAAGGGAGGGAACAGAGACAAAAAGAGAAACCAGCAGACAGTCATCTCTCTCCCCCATCTGCCTCCATCGTCCCCCGGGCCGTCGCTATCTGTCAGTCAAGTCACAGGTGACCACCCCCTTAGCTGAACCTAGTGAAGGGCGACATTTTATAAGCCACTTGCCTGACTGCCTGGTCTCAATAGAAATCAGAAAGGGGGTACAAAAAAAAAATCATTCTCCAGAAAGGTCATTGCTGGCAGAAAAGCATGAAATCTCACACATCCAGCGGAGACAAAAAACCTCAGTAAACCTCTTGTGTTGTCGGCATGGGGATAAAAGAAAGGTTCATGTCTTGTGTTCTCTGCCTCTGTTGTTTCACTGCCAAATTAGATAAAGAGACAGGAACACACAGATAAGACGGGGCTGCTGAATTATCTTCATTTGCCGAGATGTCCTTGTCTGTTGTCCTTGTCAGCCTCCAAGCAACAGCGAGCCCGGCTATCGATTCTCTATCGGCTGCTTCAGTGCAAACAGCTCCGGCTGTGAAGAGGCATTCAAGGCACAGGGGCAGGTGGGTGTGCGGATGGTGGTTGGGATGTTTTCAGACCCAGATCCCTATGCTGACTTTCCCTTTTTTCGTATTTAAGATATTGATTATGCAAAGTTGCATTTAGACTGGCCTGGTCCGTGTGGCTGAGTGGAGGGGTTGTTTTAGAGGGTCATGGGAATATTGATGTCCGGAGGGTGAATGGTAGGTGTGAGAGTGGGGGGCGTAGAGTAGCCAATAACAAACAACCCCCACTAACCCATCATCAGCAATAAAAGCTTAACTGTGGAAGCCATCGATCCTCTGTGTGAGAGAGGAGACACGGAGACACTGGAAGGTCAAACGCGAAATGTGTCTGAGCCTTCTCTCGTCGACACAGTGAGCTCAGGAATGAGCGATGCCATTTACCTACAACCCGGCGTGCTCACATTAAACTGTTAAATAGAGTGCACGCTGTGTCACATGTGCAAGTAATAAGAACAGACCTGTCATTATCTGAAGGCATGTATTGTTGAAAATCTACTTCACTGCCATTTTGGTGATTTCATCCTTTGGAGAAATTTATAGTCCACTTAAGCTCATTTTTCTCCACAAAAACAAAACAAAACATGGACAACCATTGAAAATGTGACTAGAAATTTGATTCAGGTACACAAAACTATTCAGTTCATGTCATCCAGTCTGCTACATACCTTAATGCACAACCACATTTTTCCATCATATTCTCGAGGTTGTTTTATATATCGGAAAGAGCAGATGTTTCTATTTTGAACTGTGTAACAGATGTGAAAATGTAATAAATGTCACATCAGTTCCTTACAGTAAGTCCATAATCTCTTTTTCCGTACATGAAATAATTTGTATGACCTAAGAGTCTGCGGCCCTGCCAGCACCTCTGTGAGGCGGCACTACACAGTGGCAATGACACACTGATGTTTAGCACATATACAAGAATCATCATCAACGTCATGTTCACCATCTTACTTAAGGATGTTAGCATTTTAATGTTTGCTAATTAACATTAACACAAAGCAGAGTTGAGACTAATGGGAATATCATCTGATTTGACGATGGTGCTAAATTAAAAGTCAGCATAGCACAAAGTTGTGCCAATTCATCCAGACATTAAGATACTGGATTATGGATTATTGGATTACTTTTTTAAAGATATTTGTTGGCCTTTTCAAGCTTTATTTTTCAGAGACAGCTAGAGAGAGACAGAGAGAGAGATGAGGAATGACATGCAGCAAAGGGCCGCAGGTCGGATTCGAAACTTCGTACATGGGGCGGATGCTCTACCAACAGAGCTAATCGACTTATGGAACATTTTGACCTGCTAGTGGCACTAAAGGAAAAGTCATAGGGCAAAGAAACTAATTCAGTTTCATCCTCCAGAGACCACAAATGCCTGTACAAAAGTTCGTAGTAATCTACCCAATAATTGTTGAAATAGCTCAGTCTTGTGGACTGATTGTCCATCTCCTGAGTCACAGTGCTAGCATGACTATTAATGACCAGGTAATTGGCAGTGTTAGTGTCTCAAATTAGCTCGGAACAGTGTTTATATATAATATAAACTTCATCTTACGGCCCCACTTGATGGATTTCTGTACATTTCTGTCTTCTCACAGAGAAGTGCATCAGGGATTAGCGTCTCCTGCTTCACATGCCAGACGGTGACATTTATGTCTTCATTCAGCATGTCAACAAAAGTAATAAATGTTAATCTATGAAGCCTAATAAAACATAAAAACCAGAAGATTTTGATTTGTGATTTTAATTAGTCTGCTTGATAGCAGGACTTTATGTGCACCAGGAGCAATGAAGCACACACTAAGTATTGGTATTTTCCTGAATAGTTCATTAACCGGTTCAATAAGTACACATTAATGTGCACTTCTTCCTCACCCGGTGACAGCTCAGTGTTTATGATGTGGAAACAAAGCTCCACCATTGCACCCCATTGTGATGAAGGATCAGTGTGGCTTGGATTACTCAACTAAATTTCCTATTAAAATAACACACGGTCATAGACTCTAATATGACTCCCATTCAAAAAGTGTGTAATCACTTCATAACTTCAGCATCATTACATCGACCCGTTTAGCTGTACAGTCATTTATCCATTGTTTAAAACCACAGTTAACAATTTAATACTGAGATAGTGAGCTGGTATTACCCACACACTTTATGACATATGACTAAATGTTTTTCAAATGTGATTTCATGTAAAGCAACTAACCTGCACAACACGCTCATCTGTGGACTCCATGTTCACGCTGACCTCTGACTCCAGCCATTACTTCCTATCGATTGCTTATGTAATCAATAATGTACAACACAATAAGGTTGAATGTATTTGCATAAAACAGCCGTCTCAAGATGAACGACCTGTAATCTCAGGAAAACAAACTTACATCGCCCCAATCCTCAGACGTGTTGTTGTGTGTTATTTACTCACTTACTTACTCACGACTTATTTGTCTTTGTTCCCCTGTGCGACATAACACTTTGACAAGTGCTCGCCACGCTGCCGGTGTAATTTATGTGTGTAATAACAAAAGTGCAAAGCTCTGGTGATCTATACGTCAAAGATGAGCTAGTCAGCTTTCCGTCCGCCCGGTCCCAGAGGTACAAGAGATTCTCGTCTCTCCGTCATTTTTACTATACCTCTGTTTAACATGCTGCTCATCTCCTCAGCAAAGCGTCTCTCTGCTGTGCAGTAGATTTATCTATTCTAGTACAATTTTCTTCCTCTTGTTGCATAATGTTTGAAACTTTGGAGGTCAATTTGGATAACATTTTCTGGTATTTTTCCCTTTTTTTCCATTTCATTTAATATCAGGATCAAAAACTATGCAAACGATTACTGCTAGCTGGATGGCTGACAAAAGATTGTTGGTCTTTTATGCTGCGGCTACACGGCTCCAACAATAGCAGTGTTCAACTCCAAACTGAAATATCCTGAAATATCTAAGAGTTAATAAATTCCAAGAGTTGTTGGATAGATCACTGATAAATTTTGTACAGACCCTCCGCACATGTCCGCCTCAGGATGAATTGTAATCTCTTTAGTGATCCGCAGACTTTTCCTCTAGTGCCATCATCAGGTCAAACTTGTACTTTGTCAAATGTTTACATATGCTAACATGCTAAACTAAGATGGACATGGTCAGCATGCTAAACACGTAGCTTGCTAGGCAGAGTGATAATCAGTCAGCATGGTGTTGTTAGCATTTATGTTAGCTTGTGGCTGTAGACCAGAGGTCTACAATATGCTACTTCACTGCAGGTCATATTATCAGTTGGAGCGTCAATCTTTGGGGCATGTTTCTGTTGTTGTACATTTGCCTTAACTTTTCTATAGTATTACAATCATTTTTGAAGCCTCTAAGATAACATGATGCACGGTTTAGAAGACCAGGATAGAGAGGGTCTGAGGATGGTAACAGAGTTTGTTTTGTTTTTTTATGTCCTCTCTTTCTCCTAATGCTCAGCTTATCAACAAAGCACGCCTTGAATCTACCTCCCATGCACTGCATTCCTCTGTGAAAAGGCATCTAGTCCGGATACTCTGCAGCTGAATCTTGTGCCGTCTCCAGCCAAGAACAGACACACGCTCAGATAGAAAAAATGCTCCACGTGATCCACTCTTTTTTCTTTCTTTTTTTTTTTTAATATGGCACCTGCTTTTCCCCAACTCGCGGTTACTGTAATTGTGCCCTTTCTCGTGCAGTCTCTAATCATCAGCCTCTATCTGCACACCACGTGACAACGTAAATGGGCTGTGGAGAGGAGAAAGAGTGACAGTAAGTGTAAGTGCGAGCCTTGTGGCAGCCTGCGCGCCTGTAAGCAGCTGGAGGGGCTCAGACCACAACATCTGCAAGGAGCGAGGTCAGGTTTCTATCACACCACCCACAATGCAGAGCAGCGTGTTGTTAGAGTCATGGAGGGCCAATGGCTGAAATATAACGGGCCAGGTGGGAAACAAGCCAAAGTTGTATTACAAATACTCTTCTAGTTTATGTTCACACTAATCTAGACTAAACTGTAGCGTCCACTGATGCATGTTCCCTAAAATTTCAGATTACTTTTGCGTTTGCATGTTTGATATGCTTTGCTGAATGCTTGAGATGATTCACCTGGGCTGACAGCCAGAAATGTGTGTGAGTGTGTGTGTGTGCGCGCGCGTGTGCACAACTCATCATACTGTTTGCCATCAACTGCCTTCCTGTCTGTCTCCTCTGGCGTATTGTGCAGCTACAGCAAACACAGACAATGAACAAACAACTCAGATATGCACCTTACAGGTTGTTTTAAAGAGATTTTAACCCGTTCAGAAGAATAACATAGGAAAGTCTGGGCTGTAATTGCTTTTATATAATGCCAGTTTCTATATGGCCGTGTGAAGACGGCTCTGTTAAAGCCAAGATTCAACTTCCAAGAATATTCTGTCACCTCAATTTATTCCAAGATTTCTGTAAACAACACACACTTTGGGAGCTCTGGCAGCCATTCTTTTCATATCCACTCCTTTAATATTGGAGAACATATTTACAAGACTTGAATGTGAAGAAGTCGAAATCAGCTGCTCAGTACCATATCTTATCTATCTTCTTAAACAGCTTAGATTGTCTTCTCCAGCTTAAATCGGAGCATCGTGTTCTTTCTCTTCATCTTTGAGGTCATGCAGTTGGTGATGTTCATTACTTTGCATCTCTGGGTCCAATTAGTCTTGTGGTGTATTTCCAAGAAGAACTGGAGGAATACTTCAGAGACGTGAAAACATCAGCTGTAGCCTCAGCAGAGCGGAGCGCGATGCAGCAACAATACTTGTGTTTGCACTTAAAACCATGACTGTTTCTCGATTTGAAAACCTCAGCTGTTCCCCGCTGCCCACCAAACCACTCCACTGTTGCTAATGATAACAGTCTGCTGTTATTGCTCTTTTCACCTACACATGTGCTGTAATCCCCTGATGCATGAATAAACACGTTCCGTGTTGCTGATAGGAACAGATAGTTGTCAAGTGAGTTCATCAACAAAAGCAAAATATGATTTGGACATGACAGATTTATGATGCAGTATATGTTAGTCATTTGGGTCTAAGGCTTGCAGATTTATCTGCAAACAGCAGGACATTGACACAATAGAGGAGATCTACGTTCAAATATCAGTCCAGGTTTAACCGCTGCATCTTCAGGTTTCTCCCACCCCTGGCATATAGGGATTTAAAGTGAAGTGCTAAAATCCACTCCTCTTAAGTGAACAGGAGCGTGACTTACAGCGAGAGCAAAACAAAGGGCGACGTATCCTCCCATCACACTTCACTCTAGTATCACTTTACTTGCCAGGCACTCTGAGGCATGGAAGCATTAAAGGGATGAAGGCAGACTTAAAGTCTGGCTGTTGATGGGAACAAACATCCGCCCTGCTCCTCCTACGCTTCACACCAAACACACAACACACAGGATCTAATGAACCACCATCTGGTGCTACGGCAGACCTGGGTGCCTGCCTCGCATGGGCAACACAGATACAAGTTCCCAAGTGGCTTCACCACCAAAATACAAACTCACAATGGAGATGTGGGTTTGGCTTTAAGTGTTGGCACCCGAGCACGGGTTGAAAGAGACACATTCAATATTGTTATCATGTAAGAATTAGTATCAAGTTGTTTGTCTGGGAGTTAAAACATCAGTGATGTTTGTTAACTGCAAAACAGGAGTGTTTCTAATCAAGAGCTCACATTTGTCCATGTGTCAGCATTGTGTTAACATGTTTATGACACCACTAAGTGCTCATTTATTCCATTCGGCTATATAAAAAGGGGCAGGTAATGGTAATGCGTGCTTGCGCTGTAATAAAAGAGCTGAAATGAATTTCTCCGTGTGCATAAAGGCAAAGCGATGAGAGATCACGATCACGTGGCTGAAGGTTTGCACATACAATAGGTCTAATTCAGCACACAAAGGCAGCGCATTGTGTAGAGGAGATGTGAGCGATAGCAGAAATGAATAGCAATTGAAAGGTGTGAATGGCATCTCGCATTGAAAGCAAACACGCAGAGAGGCAAATAATCTTCGGATCCAGACTGTTCATGCTTGTTTTAGTTGGACTTTCACACTGCTTCCATGTGAGAGAGAGAGAACTGTCAGCTGCAGAATTACTGCAGTGGGAGTTTTTTTTTTTGTCATAGAAGAATAGAAAGGTCTCTTTTTGTCTACCTACCCTGCTGCCAGGGCGCAAACGAACTCTCTCCTCCGATATGGGGCTTGTTGTCACCCTCCAGGCTCAGCTGATGCTGGGTTTCCACGGCGACGGAGGCGTGAAATGTACCCAGTAGCCAGGCTGTACAGTATGAGTGGCCGTTCTGTTTCATTTCTTTGTCTTCTGTCCATTTAGGCAGACATGTCTGGCTAGCAGCACCATACAAATCAATACAGCCTGGCACACACATCCATATTGTAAATTCCTACATGCTGCAGCACAGCTCCCAGAGCTCCTCAGGCTATTTTGAGTTTTTCCAAAGTAGAGAAGGGAAGGTGAAGAGGTCATCTGCAGTAGGGATCAAAAACGTTGGTGCAGCCATTCAAAATTCAAGTTTTAAAATATCTTTTTTTTTTATTGTTTATTGGTAGAATTTTGGTAGAATCTATCTATCTATCTATCTATCTATCTATCTATCTATCTATCTATCTATCTATCTATCTATCTATCTATCTGTCTATCTATCTATCTATCTGTCTATCTGTCTGACTGTCAGCTAAATATGATTCATTGTTATGAGAGATCTTTTTGATAATAAACCAACTGTAAAACCAGCAGCTCTGAATCAACAAACAGAAGTCTCTTTTTGTTGACTTTGTGTTGCCTGGGTGTGTATGACTGTTTTCCTTTTCAAACCACCGGCTCAGCAGTAACTCTAATGAACTGCTTATTGTCTTTGTGTAAGAGCCTGCTGCTGATTAAATGTGGTCATGGTTACTTGAGTTGTCTTGACTTCTTGGTCTTTGCCAGCTGCTTTTCACTCGGAGTCTGAGCCCTTCCACACAGACCTATTAGCAAATTCTTCTGCGGGCTTAACGTCACTTCTGAGCAGTGGGTGTAGACGTAATTGCTCATATTTGGGCATTTTTCCAAATACTTCAGTAAAATATTACTGTGTAAGCTATAGGCCTACTTTGCCAGGATAATCCTGATTTAATTTTGGCTGGCTGATTAACATTATATCTTTCTATCTGTTTCTTCAAGGTTTCTCATGGGGGCTTTGTTACAGTTTAAGTATGGCGAAGGTAAGAGAATTAGCCTGCATTACTGTGTAACTGATCTGATTTCACTCTTTCCCTCAAACCTCTCAGATTAAAGCAAATGTAGCAATCTGAGAGCAGTGTGGCCATTGCTTTATGGTCCTTGTGACTACAGTCTGCAGTGATGAGACAAAGCTGATTAAAGTGAAATTCTTTAGTTTGGTTTGATGAAAGACATCAGAGCACCGAGGTTATTTCTACATCGGAAACAAGGCATGACATTTCAGGGCATAAAAAGTGGAAACTGGTGGATCTGTCTCTACTCGCCAATTAACTACTGTAAATTATAACTAGATTTCAGCTAGCATTGTTGCTTACATTGCTTTTACATGATAATGTGACTATTTGTTGGCTTCCTAGACTTCCCAGTGTTATCACTGTGAGAGTACAAACACAACATGTGTATAAAATAATAATTCCAGGCTGGATTTGCCTCCCTTTGTAGTCTTTGTGCTAAGCTAAACTAACTGGCTACCATGCTGACATGAAAGTGGAATTGATCTCTCAGTGAAGCCGTTCTCAGAGTACAGGAGTTACGTCAGATTCACTCATCCCTCCTGACAATCAGTGAACTCAAACTTGGTCAAGGGCCTTGCTCAGTGCTTGCAGACTCATTGAGGCCACCCCGATAATATAAAACATGTTTAATATTTAGGATTACATTTACATTTACACATTTAGCTGATGCTCTTATCCAAACCGACTTACAGACGAGGTAAACAATCAAGGTACAGTGCGATGAGAAAAGTGTGAGTGCAGCAGTAAGTGCTGTGACAAAAGGGATAGGTTTAGCGTGTTTAGGAGTTTTTTAGAGAGGGACGCCCCTGTTCTGGTAGGAACTGGTAGGGTGTTTCACCAATGAGGGAACAACAGACAAGAAGAGTTTGGATTACCTGGAACGAATGGGTTGCAGAATAACGCGTCGTTCACTGGAGGAACACATCGGTCGTGAGGTAACATATGCGTGTATAAGGACATTCGAGTAGGAAGGCGCAGTACCAGAGACAACTTTGTAGGCAAGCATTAGCGATTCTGGATCATCACCGTTCTGGATCATCTGAAAGGGTTTCACCATGCAGGCTGGGAGGCCTGTCAGGAGTGCATTAACATTTTTCTCATACATGTTTAGTTCTCTGATTCTGTTTCCTCTCACTGCAAAGCATCACTGCATTACTACAGCAAGTTGTTGCACCACATCAGCCTCTGCATTGCTCCCTCTGGCACAATAATCTTAATAATATCCAGGTGGTGTGTGAATGTTTGAGGCTAGAGCGAAGAAAGTTTCTCCTTAGGTGTATGAAATCGATTTCAAATTTTAAAACTCTTTTGAGCCAACAAATTCCTCTACTTCCCCAAATGTTGAACTATTCCTTTACACACTTCTGTTATTCTCATTCTCATGTCTGTAAAGACATAACGAGTTTACGTAAGACTGGAGCTAATGTGATGCAATGAGGTCAGAAACAGTAGGCAGGAGGCCAATAAAAGAGGTCCACCCATCACTAACTATTTTTAAATTACTGTAGAGTTTGCAGGCACAGCCTCAGTACCAAACCAGCTGAATGAGGCTGGAATAGAGAGGGTAACTCATGAAGACAGTTGGAAAGAGCAGTCGATGTTCACCAGTGTCATGTTGTGATGAGGCATCACAGGCACTTCTCCTCTACAGCCGAAATCCACAAAGAGCCTGACAGAGATGGCAGAGTGGAGGAGGGAGGGAGCGGACATTCAAGGACACCGGATAGAAAGAAGCATTCATACTCTGAGCCAGTTTACAGTTTTAGGTGGATGACTTTGCTCTCTCGCTCTGTCTGGTTCTTTCTCTCTTTGTCTTTCTCTCTCCTGGCTTCTCACTCTGCCCGAGGCAAAGCAGAAATCAGCTGATGTCTGCACAAACACAACGACCCCGGGTCTTGTGTGTTCTTGAACCAGCAAGAAAGACAAAACTGTAAAAAAAAAAAAGAATAATGGAGGGAACGGAAAGAGGTTGAGTTGTTTGGAGAACTGTAAAAAGCACTCAGGGTTGCGTTCCCTCTCTGTCATTGAAGATACATTCCTAGATGGCAAACATTTTGCCAAGGGCCCCTGATGAATAAAACACTTAGGAATAGTACTCATTAAAAAATGTCTTTCTAACATGTGTTTCATAAATATGGAGTTTTAAAAAATACAAATATCTGCACTGATGGATGAGGAATAAATAAAAACAAACATATGTCACAATTCTATTATTGTTGTGTAACTTTTGGAACTGCTTTGTCAGTCGTGTTTCTGTTTGATGATAGAAATGGCATAGGAGGCCCACAGGTACGATGCACTCACCTTTATGTCACATCACATTTAGGTCAGGAAGGTTCACATGGATCAGAACATCAGGTCACTAAACTTGAACAGCTCTCTCGACTCATTTAGCAGCGTGTGTAGGTGGATGTACATGTCTGCGTGCTGAACATTGTGAGTTTACACGTGCAGAGAGAGAAACAAAGGTCTGAGGTACTTTGTTAAATTCATGCACACTTTTTAAAAGTTTTTAAAAAGACCGGAGGCGTCTAAACTTTTTCCATGTCAAGGACTCCTAACATGCTGATTGTCCGGTTCACAACTAATGACACCCTAGCTGCAGACAAGAACACTGACATTGGAAAATCTTGGATTTCATTCAATGACAGTGTTTTTACGATTCTCCCTTTCTGCAATACAATGCATTGCAACCATGGTATAATTAAGGTTAGGGAAAGATCATGGTTTTTGCAAGTAAAACTCTCAGATAAGTCTGGGAAAGAAAGGTTAGAGGTAATATAAAGGAAAGCTTTTTTTGCTATGTATGTGTCAGATGTGCTACAAGTCCATCCCCACCCTGACCTCCCCGCCCTTAGAGGGAATTCAGACGAAAAACAGTGCAGGAGGCTGCGTGGGTGGTGGGTGTTGTTTAAGGCACTGGTGACACATTAAAATTCCAGAGGTCCAGTTAGAGTAACAGATTAATGTCTTTAAAAGTTTAACAGACGTCAAAACTATTTTATTATTCACGAGGCAAACAGTAAAAATCTGTAAAAGAAATCTACCAAATATGTGTACTTGCATTTATGATTGGTCAACAAGCGCTTTGCCGGATGATGTCCCGCTGTGTTGCAGTAAAAGTTGAGCCTAGTTAAACTTTTTTGACCTTTTTTTTTTCCACGCACGGCTGGCATTAGTCTGAATGTGGCCTCGCTAAATGAAGAGCACACTACTTCCTGAACTCAGTGGACATGAATCATGAGGGTGGAATCATCCAAAGAAGGTGATGATGAAGGGTTGTGAATACACATTGACAAATATGATTTTCTTTACCAGTTTCATTTTAATAATTTACATATCTTCCCCTTTTAAGCTGATATGGTGAACTTGTTTGCAAACTTGCTTGTTCACAAATCCAGCAGTAGCAGAGCGACATCATCTTTCATCTGGAGACATGTTTCTGATCACCAGCCTGATTGTAAGTCCAATATTCAACCTCTGTTAGCTCTGTTTTTACCAAATATATGTCCCTTTAGCTGCTAAAGCCTCCTCTGTATTCACCAGCTAGTTGCTAACTTTGTTTGTCTGGTCCTGGGGAGGTAACGTTCAGCGGGTTTTTAGAGCTGCTCATAGTCAACATAGTGGAGCACTTAGCGGCTTAAGAGCTAGATGTTTCCAGCAAGAGTGAATATTGGATTTACAGTGATCAGCAGGCTTGAGACATGAGTCCAAATGAAAGTTAATGTTGCTCTGTAACTGCTCACAGTGTAAACAAGCGGCTTTTTGCTATTTTTGTAATATTAAGGTGGCTCACCAGTATTGTGTTTGCAGCTTGCCTGCAGGAAAACAGGTAGCATAATTTGCCAGATTTCTTTTTAACTTAAGTGCAAAACAGTTAAAAGCAATTTCTTCAAGGCCAATGTAAATTCTAACAATGTAAACTACTTTTTATCTGCTTATGGGCAGATTATTATTATTGTCTTTATTAAATGTACAACGAAGTGAAATTGAACCTCTCTGTGGAGGAGGGGTATCACAGAGGACTATCTCATCTGAAGGACAGTGGCTGAGAAAACACATGAAAAAAAAGGTCCCACTTTCCTGTTTCCATACTAAAAATGCTCACCTGTCAATCCTGACCTACATGTGTCAGTGTTCCCTGACTGATGTGTTTTACTCATGCTCCCTTGGCTGGATGAGTAAGAGGGTAGATGCTGCTGTGTTTGGAAAGACAAAGAGGGATGAAGGGAATCTGTCGATTGTGCCCCTTTGGGTCAGCTGTAATCCACCATACCAAGTAGAAGGTCTGGGTTTGATTCCAAGGTCCCACCAAACAATTAGCACCCGAGCCCATGACAAATATGTTGCACTACTGCGCACGACCCAGAGGACACATAAAAAGTGTCATCAATCACATGACAAACCTCAACATTTGCGGATGACTGTTTTGGACAACAGTGAAAACAGACACAATTTCTACTCTCCGAACTCTGCTCAGTGCTGGGATTAGAGCCAAGTGCAGTGCTTCAGTTAGCTAAATGTTGCTATGTCTTACTCTGAACACCACTTTAATTTCACCAAAGACTTTTTTTTCTGAGGCAGTTATGAAAGTTTGAGGTATTAAGGTAATGGATAGATCAGTCCTACCAAGAGTCCACACTCACCTCTTCAATAACAATCTGGTTTCATTATACCACAGTCTCAGTGACCAAACATCTATACATCTGCCATTTGCATTATAAACTTTTCTTTAAATCGATACTTTTTAGTCTGAGAAAAAAAAAACACTTTAAGCACATTTTTAGTTATTCATTTCAGAAGCATGCACTTAGACAAATTTCTAGCAACTGTCGTGTGTGGAAGTACGATACAGTTAAATCTCAGTGCAAACAGTTTGTCATACTACTCTCTGCGTTATTCTCTTTCCCTGACTGGCCACTAGCCACCAAATGGGCCAGTACATAGTGGTCATCCAAATGCTCTTCTTTTGGCAGATATTATTGAATCAATTCTTCACAGAGCTGGCAGATGAGAATAATTAATGGCATATACAATACAGTGTGTGATCTATGAACAGACACAGAATCCACAAGATAAATTGCATGTCTTTATTGTTTCAGCACCTGGCCATCAAAGAAACCCAACAACTCCCTTCCCTGAGCCATCTGTCATTGTAATTATTAATATTTTGGTATGACTTTGTAAATGGAGTGTATGTCAACAGTGACTGGTTTATGTCTCGTTGGCAGCTTGCAATTCATCTCCATCTTTTCAAAAAAGAGGCAAACAATTGATAAATAGCTTCCCTCTAAAGGATCGTCTCCTGATGTATCTTTAAAGAGGTTTGGAAATTCACATTTCCTTGAGCCAAGAGATTTTCTCATAAGGTGGAAGAGAACAGAAAGCAGACAGAAAGGCAGTTATTTCACATGCGCTCACATCAAAATGACTGCTGTCCACCCACACAAAGACGGTAGGTATAATCAGCCTGTCAGTCAGAGGGAGCAAGGGCAAACGCATTTCACAGTCGGGCTAAAATGAATGCAAATCATAAACTTATCTATGCATGTAGGTCAGAAAAATATCAGCAACAGCATGCCAATGGATTATGGATAGGGACACCTACACCCGGATCCATCTCCATGTTGATGCTGAGAAGGTGTAACTGAGTAACTCCTGTCAGAAGGCTAATCCCTCACAGGGACAGATTTAGCTACTGCGTTTCATCAGGCTTTCATCTGAGTCCAGTGCTGATGTCATCTAGCCTGCTGCCCTTACTAACTGAGTTATGTTAAGAGCAAACACCTTCACACCTGCTCGGCAGCAAAACTGAACTGATGTTGCCGTCACAGGAGAAAGACGACTGTTAGATATTATGAAGCGAGAGCTCACAGGAAAAAAGGGTCCTTCCTCGCCACCAAAGAGCATCAGGAAGATTTGGATCAGGTCAGCTTCCAGATTCACACACTGTCAAATGCCAGCAGGGTGTATTGGTGATGAAGAGGACATCTGAAGCAGCCTCAAAGCTCTGATCAGTCAACCCCTCCCCAAACCCCATAAACCCCCTTTGGTGCCTGCGGGCCGTCTGCAGATACCCTGCACACCACGCGCAATTACCCTTTAAGCTGTTCCCAGCACAATTACCTTTGCTCCTTAACGGAGCAACACATGGTACTGCAGTAATGTATGGAATGGTCATTGATGGCATGTACGTGTGAGTGTGTGTGTGTGTGTGTGTGTGTGTGTGTGTAGGAGTGAGAAGTGTTGAGTTAGTAACACTACCCTTTTGCCTATCCCCCATTTGGAAAGACCACACTGGGATCAAAGTCTCTTTGAAGATCTGCATTTATGGAGGTAAAAGGAAAACACCGCTTTGGTGATTTCTTTGGTAATCTGATCAAAAATCACCATCAACCTTAGCCTTAACCTTTGTGTTTAGTATTAACCAAATATTTCATGCTAACATACTAGATTAGGATGGTGAACATATTTATTATACCTGCTAAACATTAAGCATTATACCTGCCAAACATCAGCAAGTTAGCATTATCATTGCATTTAGCATTTAGCTCAAAGTTCTGCTGTGTCAGAGTTTCTCTACTATGAATTTTTATAGAAAGATTTTGGTCAAATTGAAGCTAATTCTGGTTTATTACAAATTCATATTTACTGTTATCTTAGTTAACTTTCCGTGAGTTCAGTCGGTGCTGAAGTCGAACTCGTGTCAGCTGTTCGGTGTCAGCTGTTGCAGTATCATTGGCTTACTAATTCATCATCTAATGCCTACCAGCTGAGCAGTGACATCCAATAACATCCATACAAGCGTACAAGGAGGGCTTGTGAAACGGTGAGTTCTCTGATGATTGTGTGCTGTGCTCACCATCTTACTGTGCTATAAGCCTTTGGTATTGTTGTCTTGCTAAGCTGTCATGTTTCTGTGTTCACAGCTCCCTCTGAATCTGTGTTAGTTACTTTTCCAAACAGATTTTGATAATAGATTTCTTGACATACATGTCTGAACTAGGGGTTATAGTAACACTGCACTCATTGCACTCACCAAGTTCATTGTCGGGCATAGTTTGTGTAAGGACCGGGCTGACGGGCCTTAAGCCCCACATGTTTTCAGCAAAGCCTTGAATCTTTACTTGCGGCATGTTTTTGTACTAAACACAGATCATTGTTGTTTCAGAAACAAGTTTTGGAGTGTAGTCCTGAGGAAATGGGAATCAGAGCCCATCCGCCTTCCCTGTGTAGTCTTGCTCAACAATGGTGTTGAACTGGACCCACTGACCCTAGTGCCGCCCTTGATGTTGTAGAGATGCAGCTTAAATACACATTGTCAGGGAAAGAAATACTGTACCAATATGTGTTAGATGATGAAGACATAACTGATTAAAGAAGTCTTTTTTTTATTACTTAAAATATGTCTGTCCGCTGTGGCTCAGGAAATGATGTCCAACATGTATCACAGTTTACAGAATGACTTGCTTATTCTTGCTATAGTTGTGTCACAGAATGAGAAACTTTTTTTTAAGGCTGACATGGCAAACTGTTGCTTTGTTCTCATCTGATCATGTCAACACTAACAAGCTTGATTGTAGCAGTCCTAACAAAATGGTAATCACAGGGGAATAGTGGCCAGTGGCCAAAGCAACAAGAATATTAACAAAGTTGTTATAAGCTGTAACCAACAATTACATGAAATAGAATTTTAAAGGTCCACAACTGTGTGGTCGGTCTGTGTAAACTGGGGGACTGCGTGGGTGAAATTGAGGGGTGGAGAGGGCTTTTGTACTCATGCACGCACCCCTCCACATGCACGGCTCGGTGCCATCAATTGTTGGAGATGGTGAAGTGATTAATTTCTGTGTCAGGTCTTGGGCTGATTGGACAAGCCTTTGGGGAGAGTTGGATTGATTGGATGGTTCCTGTTTCTGTATAGCTGCAGCGGTTGAGATGGTGGAGGGGGGAGGTGGGGGGATAAGGAGGCACAAGGTTGCTCTCGTTCTCTCGTGCTCTCTCCCCAGAGATTGGCCACAAATTAATACAAATCAGAGCCCTCTTCTCTGCCCAAGCCTCGTCACTCACCTTCCCCCCAGGTAGGAAAAAGGAGAGAGGACGATGGAGCAGGTGCAGCCAAGTGCGGAGCAATCGGAAGAGAAATGATTGGAATATCAGAGAGTGAGTGCTTTTGTGCTTGAGAGACAATGTGTGTGTGTGTGTGTGTGTGTGTGTGTGTGTGCACGAAAGAGAGAATGAGAGATCAGAGGAGGAGCAGATATGGAAAACTATTATCACAAAGCCTTGGAGAAACATATGGTGTTCCACTTTTGCTACTGACACCTAAGTTAATATAGCTCTGTACTCTACTATACGTCTTGGTTAAGCATCTGGACAGATGTTTGAATTTTTGAATCTTCAGCGGTCATATTGATCAAAACCTATTCATGTAGCGCTGCCTAACAGATTGGTAGAAACCTTGTTAAGAAGACAGTTTCTCCTGGATGTAAAAACACTGACATGACTCACACCAAACGCGGTCTGCATTCATGTGAATCAGTACACATTCATGTCTGCATGGTGGCTGTCATAGAAGTCCGTGCAAAGTAATAGCAACAGTGATGGTGGCAGAGTGACCCCTTCTGGTGTGATGCCCAGCACTGTCTGCCCTGCTCTGTGTACCCACTCCTCCCTCTAAGCTATTTATTCTGCTGTGTCAATGTCAATGTCTCAGGCCCGGTCAGAAGAACTAGACAGGGTGTCTTTATACTGCTCTGTTATTCATTGTTTGGTTTTTAGGCCTTATTTCTGTCTAAATATGAATTGTCTCTATTAGTTATCAGTTCACTGCAGTGTAGGCTCAACTCAAAGCAAATATTTCAAAAGAAAAAGCATATTTTACATCATATTTGTTTCAGTTTCTTAAATCCCCTTTGAATACAATCCTATTACGGTTTCTGTTCAATAAAATTATGTAGTCTATAACTTCTAAATGACACTTTTATTGTTTAACATGAGATGATCTGGTAGCTGATACCTCAGCCTCTATGTTAAAAGTAAGATTTCTAAAATGACTTTATTGATTAAACTTGACTCCCTGGTGGGTTTTGTCTTTCTTGTTGAGCATCATTAATGCACAGCAAAAATCAAATTTTACTGGGACGAGCCCGATTGATCTTTCCATCACATGATACTGTTCAATTTCACCATGTGATCTCCATTTCATCAGACTGACCTGTCTAGTTTTATATTGAACAGTAGGAATCTGTGGCTGCTGTTTGTGTGTCTGTGGTGAATGCGGTATAATACTTTTTGTTGACTGTGTCAGATCTTGTGTGGCATTAATCCTCAGGGGACAATAGTGACACTTCAGATTGACAAATCCTTTTCATCTCACTTTCATAACACAGTATGTCATTGTGGAGAGCACTCAGATAAACTGTAGCCTTTAGCCCACGTCAAGCACAGCTCTGTGAGAGTAACCTTGGACAACCTCCTTTGATGCAGCAGACACATGGAGATTAGCAGCCTGGTGTCAGAGTGTCAAAGCTGATCTAAGTCCAGTAGCTTTCTCTCTGATTATGCCTACTGTCAGTGGTGGTATATGAGCTACCTAGCACAGCTATCAGAGCTGTTATGAATTAGGTTCCTATGCAGAAAAGACTGCACTGTACTGAGCTAATCTACAAGTGCTTTTTCACAAGTAATCAGCAGTGTTTTCTGAGCATTATTGTCTCCAATATATGTCTTTACACTAGTTAGAGAGAGGCTGACAATGAACAACCACTGCTGACATTTGGCAAACCAAATTGGTCCCAATTTGTTTCACAAATGTCAAGAGGTGGGATTAAGGGGGCAAATGACACACTAGCCTGCAGCAGTCCATCTTTAACCTATATAGACAAAATAAGGCCCCACCTGCACCAGCATGGCTCAATTATAAGTCCACATGCAGTGAAGTACTGGAGTCAGTTACATGAGTTCCTTGTAATTACAAAATGTTGCCTCCTAATGAAAATTTATCACCACTAAATTAAAATGGGTTGCATCACATACACATCACAAACCAGTTCTTATGCAAATATTAGTTGTTACGTAATATTTACACCCAGTAACTGTGTGACTGTTACAAAGATAACTGAATTAACTGACTGCTGAAAGGAATAGTGCATACACACACACACACACACACACACACACACACACACACACACACACACACACACACACACACACACAGTACAGCCACATTTTATTTTATTTCCTGGAGCTAAAGTTACAGACAGCATAACTCGCTGTCAATATTGACTCACGTTTTTTTTCTCGCTAATATAAATATCACTGTATGTTCTTCCTAGCGTTAATGCACATGTTTACATTATTTTATGTCACCTTACATTGTGTCGGCTCCGCTTAATGACAAAGTAGTGGCAGTTTGGTTGCATAATTGGATATTTCCCACTCATTTGAAACTACATGAATAGTACTATCGCTGGGATATTTATCTGTCTATGTATAAAAGGAACAAACAAAAAATCAATACACAACAACAAAATTGCAATAATGTATTAATAACAAATCGTTCTTCTGCTACATTTAACATCATGGTTACCAAGCAGAACACAGCTGGGGAGACTGTGGTGATTATTAAGATTTATCTGGATATCACGATTAATTGTGGATTCGTTGAAGTAGTGTTCAGTTATGTTAGCCTCTTCTCTTTGCCAGTACAGGTGCATTTTAAATACACTGACTGTGCACATTGCTCCAGAATCTTCTCCTGCTCCAGTAAAATTGCGGGTTCAGGTTTATGCCCCGTCACTAACATGATTTCTCCTGCCTCTAGTCCAGCATGAGACTGTTTTTGTACAGTGGTGCTTCACAAGCACTGTTTAAAGTAGACTGCAAGCAACTTTCCATAGATGGCAGGGTTAGTTTGGACAGAGATTAAAGGCCAGTGGATTGGGCAGCAGCAACGAGAGGTATTTCTGCAACAAAGCCACAGTACACAGCTGGTCCAGGTCTTCAATTACTCTAATTTCTTTAGTTTTTATCTTGCTCCTCCATCCTGTCCATTTCTTTCAGCCACTCACCCACCCAGTAAATCAAAATAACAAAATCTGACATTCTGCAAAATGTTGCGGTCACAGAAGTGTATTTCTATATATATATATATATTTTACAGCAGGCGAATGAATTCTGCCATCACAGTCAAGCACTGGAACTAGCAGTTACATTTAATAAGGTTTAATAAGGTAAATTAATAAGGTTTCCACTGTCATTTTTGAAAGCTATGCTATTGCCTTTTACACAGTTAATTGTTTTTTGTGTTTAATAAATGACTTGATTGAAACTAACTAGCTGTTTATCAAACACCAAAGGTAAGGAAGGGAGCCTTGTAGAGATGCAGGGGAGGATGACTGCTCTCCTGGACCCACTTGTAGCACACCTTGGCCCCATTAGTGACCCACATAGGCAGACACACTGTATGGAGCTGACGGACAAATTGTTAAAGGCCCCAGGACACAGAATCCAGCACATCAATATCACATGTGGGGCTCAGATAGGCATGTCAGCCATTTTATTCAAATGTTCTTCCACTGGGCATTCACATCTGTCATTCATAACACTTAGAGGCAATCAGGAACCAGAGCCTATTTCCTTTACAAGACTTGATTAAAAGCCATCCTCAGTGAGCACTAGAAGGGCACACATCTCCACCAGGGTGTATGTTATGTTGTCACATCCTTCACTTACAGTAAATTACAACAGGATTGAGCATGCGCAACAAATTCAGTTAAGTTTGCCATAGACATCAGTGTTATAACTGATCTATCTCATAATTTTAATGATAAGCATTTTTGGATCTGACCCATGATTCAGATCCACTCCAAAATTTAATGCGTTCTACCTTGGCCTGTGTTACACCCTCAAGTTTCATGAAAATCTGGCTAGTTGTTTTTTCTACAATCCTGACATAAACAAACAGCACCGGCACACATAATGTCCTTGGCGGAGGTAATGGCAGTATTTACTCAGCTCATAATGGGTCTTGTATGTAGGTCAGACTGTGTCTAGTTGTTCTTGTACAGTTTTGTCAAAGTGCTGTCTCATGTGAAAATGCAGCAGCAGGAGGACTCCAGGGCTTCAAGTGGGTCGCAGAGGGACGCTTTCAGCTCCCTTGTTCCTCCCCTCCTCTCCTCGTCTGTCATCATCCACACCCGAGTGCTTCTTTATGGTTTGGCCTTTAGTGAAGTGGTCCATTGTGCATCAGTCTATGAGCTCATGAACCCTCTGCGCACCCCCAGGAAATCTACTGTCCACACTGAAGCAACAGTAAAGCCTAATGTGTCAGTGATCAGTGGCTTTTTAATTCAGTACAATCAATCATTTAAAATCGCCTTTGTGTTTAGATTTCGTTCCTCCTCAGGATGCTTCGGGCTACAAAATTGTCTGTCTTGGTCACAGATGCCTTCGTCACAAACTGAATGAAATGTGGCTCCAAGTCCTCCCTCAAGGCTATTTTTCCCCATGAAACCTGTATGTCCACAGGGCGAAACACCATGCAATCCCCCTTTCCCTAGGCACCACTAATCACCTCTAAATCAGATGCCTTTAGCAATTTCACAGGACAATAGTGTATAGTTGCCACTGTTAAACCCTGAGGCAAATCACCATACGGAACAAGAGCAGGAGGTATCTGTAGCAAAATTGGAACACCATATGTTTCTCAAAGGGTTTTTTGATAATAGTTTTCCCTGATATGAGCGTGTGCGCATACACACACACACACACACACACAGAAACAGGGGGAGAATGGGAGCAAGACTAAAGCCCCAAAGTCTCAGGGAGGAGGAAAGCCCTAGATTTTCTCACCAGACAGGCTTTACTGATGAAAGCCCTCTAAGTGTCACTGTCACACACACACACACACTCACAGGGAGAGAGAGACAGAGCCTTGGGCCAGCATGGACAGACCGCTGCTCACATTAGAGAGCTTGGTGTTCATGGTTCAGGTGTAGTGCTCTCTCTGAAGTTACATTAAATGCGATTACCTCACCAGCTCAAGTTTTTTTTTTTTCCATTAAACATGTACAATTATGTTGTTTAAAATGCCATCCATGCCTTGTTTTTGTAAATACTGCTGATGATCATGCTCATATGTGTCTTAAAGATTTATGGTTAACACAGATAATATTTCTCCCTCTAGCAAAGCACATTTTTGAGGGGAGAGGTGCTTTAACATTAATGAAGCGACAAGGTCAGTGCCTAGAAACCAAATATTAACGCTGTACATATTCATCTTTAATCTAACCTAATTTAATCTATTCCACATGAATTGGCTGACTGAACTTTAACATAATGCAAAATAGAAACAAACATGAGTTATTTAAAGAAATAGTTTGACATTTTGGCAAATATACAAACTCTCCTGAAGTCTTGTTGTCACCATGAATTTCCAGACAAACAGAAGACAGACTCCAGGAAATGATTTTACACCTCTAACCACCTTTAAAGGTGCTGGTTTCCCCCTGTTCCCAGTCTTTATGCTAAGCTAAGCAGCTGTTAGCTGCATATTTATCCTAAAGACATGACAGTGGTGTCATTTAACTCTTGTAAAGGAAGAAAATAAATGTTGTTCATAAAACGTCTAACTATTCCAAAGTGTACAATTTGTAAGAAGGATATATTGGCAGATTATGGCACAACATTTAAAAATATAACTATAGTATAACTCATAACTATGTTTTCATTAGTGTATAATCACCTGAAAATAAGAATTGCTATGTTTGCCTTAGAGTGAGTCTTATATCTGCAGACACCACAGGTCCTCTGCCTTCTTGAACCACCGTGTTTCTACAGTAGCCCAGAAAGGACAAACTAAACACACGCTCTAGGTAGGGCACATTTTCCAGCTGTGAAGTGAAGCCAATACAGAAGTGCCAAAAACTGAAGTTCCTTGAACAGCCACTTGAGGCTGGCTACAGAATGAATCAATCTCCATAAGCCTCCATGTTAAAATGTCCAGCTTCACAGCAGAAATAAACATGTTTACAGCCTGGTACAAAAAAAGAGTTTTGGTCTCTATCGCTAATTTCTCCGTTCATGACAAATGTACTGAGGGTGTATTTCTATTTAACTTAGCTTTGTTCAACAGGTGTGTGCCCTCACAGGTGGCTTGTTTGATCAATCAGGTGTCATCCAGCCAGCCTCAGATTCGCCCACGCTCCACATCTTTGCCAATATTTAAATTAGTTGGGAGTTGACAGAGGCTGCACTGCCAACATGGCGGCGGCCAGATCCACCACACTCTGAGCTTCACATACGGCTCTTCAGAAAACTTGTGGGAGACATCACGGATACTATGTCCATATTTACGCTATCTATAGGTGAGGCAAGCAGTATTCTTCTGGCAATCTCGCCGCTAGATTCCAACAAATCCTACACACAGGACCTACAGA
Organism: Protonibea diacanthus; assembly: GCA_028641955.1. Lineage (NCBI taxonomy): Eukaryota > Metazoa > Chordata > Actinopteri > Sciaenidae > Protonibea > Protonibea diacanthus. The sequence goes on from CM053989.1 coordinate 18,599,939, forward strand.
ATCACACAGTAGCAAAATGCAGCGTCATGGACAACTGAATGCTACCAGCAACAAGTGATGTGAGGTTGATGTGTTTTGACAGTTCTAACGGAGGGGATCTGCTGTCACTCTGAATGTCTCAGCTTAGGCAGCCTGAAATACAAAGAAAAGCAACACCCAGTGAACTCAGTGTGTCATTCTACCTTTAATAATGTGCCTTATTGCACAGCAGCAGAATTAATATTAAATATTAAAAGATTCATATTGACTTTACATGTCTTGGGCTCCATTACATCGCAATGAATTATTCTGCCATGGCTAGTAAATCTAGGGTTTGGAATCAAGAGACACTGGCTGGATCTGTAAGAGGTGAAGGTCAGAGACAGGCACATCAGTCATATCCAGACAATGGCAGCACTGGAGAACACTGCTGAGGAGGAGAAAGCCTCTAGGATCCCCTTTCAGCAGATGGGGGTGTGTGAGCAGGGCAGAGGCAATTAGGCCAGCTATAATCCTCCATCTGCTTTCCTCTACCGCCGTCCCTCAACCAGAAACAAGGCTGCCCCCAAACCCAGAAGACTGGGCATCTACCGTAGCAAGAAAAACCCTGACAGAGCACGATGAAACTAAATAAACTCTGTCAGCTATTTTTCTCTTTAATTGCGCTCGACCACTTTGTGTTCCGTTTTCTTCACCTGCACCTGCTTTCTTTTCAGGTTCTCTCCCTCAACACTTTCTTCTCGATTTTAATACTTTTTTTCACTTTCCAGAAGAACTGAGCCATGGGCATCTTGTAGCTTAATGGTACTTATGTGCAAGTACTGGAAATAAATAGTGCAGAATAGACACAAACATATTTTACTGCTGGTGTACACGTACTGTCACCATCAATATACTGTACTATAAATCTCTGCATAAATAACATCCGACCAGAGTTCTAATTTAAAGATGCAGTGTGTAAGATTTAAAGTGCTCTATTTACATAATGTGGCAGAAGTGGAATATAATATTCAGAACTATGTTTTCATTTGTGTATGATCACCTGAAAATAAAAAATGTTCAAACTCAAACTTTTATATCTACAGACGCCAGACGAAACAGACAAACTACTGGCTCTAGATGGGGCCTTTCTTGTTTTTGCGTTTCACCATGGTTTTTCATGCAGGTTTATAAGGAGAAGGTGCAGCAACAGGGTTGCAATCAGTAACCACACTTCGAGATGCCACTAAGTCCTACACGCTGGTCCTTTAACCACATCTTGCCCAGCTCCATTACAGCAGGCTTTTTACCTTTGCAGTTGCTTAAGCTCAAATTACACTTTCCACATTTGCACGACAAAGGTTAGAACAACGAGGTTAGAACAACAAGAACTGTTTGCGCTGATAAATGTATGACAAGATCTTTAAACATGGCTACTATTAAGTGAGTTTTCTATTACTTCAATTCAAATTCCAAAAATAGCAAAACCAAATCTTTTCGATATGTCTTAGGAGGAAGAACAAAATGATTTTCAGAGCAAAGCTTTGGATTGTGAAGAAAATTGACTTGACTGGATTAAATTGGCACTGAAATGACCTTGCGTCCAAACCGGCATCGTCGCTGATGAATGTGAATGCTGCACATTCGCCTCCCGATGCTTGAATCAAGCTAACGTTGTTCTGGTTGGAAACCACTGAGCAAGAAGGAAGTCACAGTGACTGTGCACACGCTGAACATAAAGAGACCATCTGCTGGAATTTTCTGCCCGTCTGGAAGAGACATGACATTTACTGGTTCATTTGAGCTGTCTGTCATTTTAATTTCTCTTTTACTGTCAAAATGTCTGTTAGTTATTGTTATTAGAATGGATTATGGATTATAATGTGCTTTAAAGGTTTAAATAGTGATTGGTTTAGCCATTGTCTATAGAATTAAAGACTTATTGCACTGAGGGAAAGATAATTTCACACATGGCAGCTTTAAATCCACACAGTGTAGCATACTCTAGAGAATATACAGTAATAAATGCTAGACACGGTGTCTTTTGGGACTAAACATAGATACAGAATATACTGTATTATGGGACAAACATCCAGAGTTGTCAGCACAACCAGGATAGCCTATATATCATACAGGCTGCTTTCTTCACGTCTACCTGCCCCTGGGAGGTGTTGAGCAACAATACATAAGTGTTGCCATTGCCACCAGTGGTGCATTGACCTTCTGCAGTGTTAATGGGTCACAGGCAGCACAGTTCCTGCCTCAGGACTAATCCACCAACAGCGTGACGAGTGGAAAGAACATACCAAGCATTCATGTCAATCAAATGAATTTTCACCAATTACAGCAGTTTTAGCACCTGGTATTGCGCCAACTTCCTATTTATGTTAAAACTAATTTAATCTTGAATCAGTGAACTCCAACCTGCACACTCACCAGAATGACCGATTCCCTGTGGAAATGGAATATGATTCACTCAGCAAAATAAAAAAAATAAAAAAGTGAGCTCTCTTATGTGTTACCATGTTTTTTTTTGTGCTGTATAGAGGTTTGTTCCATCCAGCACTCTATCCAGGGGCATCAGTTGTACTCTCTCAGTGCTCTGCAGGAACACAGGTTGAGGGGTCAATGCATTATTCTCCAAGGCTGCAACACAGAGGGAGCCAAGAATAGGGCTAGACAGAGGAATGCTGGAGGTTTTTAGGTTGTAATGTTTCATATGATTTTGAGCAAAAGCAAAAACAGAGCAATTAGTCAGTTCAAAAAATGTTGACATAGCAAATCATGAGTCTGCTTTGTTAGTGTTAACAACATGTTAAGACCTGACTGAGGTGTGTCAATAGGCCCTTTTGATTTTTTCTCTTTTACAGTGACTTATCTAAAGCTACAGCACAAAGCATTTATGAAATATTAACAAATGTTGAGTCACAAAAGAAAAGAAAAAAAAAATTGTATTTATTGTTGGCTGTCTCCATGAACTGCTGCACTAATGTCACACAGTACACAGTCAGATTTGTCTGATTCTTAATATAGCAATAATTATGATTAAATTATGAATCATAAATTAATTAAATTATCGCAATTTTGAATGAATGATTAAACACTATAACTTACCAATCACATGCACAACCAGTTCACATTCAGTTCTGGGTGGAGGATTTTTTACCTGCTGTTCCTCAGTAGCTGAAGTCACAGGAGGTCCTTGTGTTGCAGCAAAGTCTTTTAGACCTTTGAACTATGCCTGTCAAAATGGTGACTAATGAGGCTCAACCAACAAAAGCAAAGCAAGATTTTTTTTTTGTCTTTCAATTAGCAATGAACAGCTTGAAGTATTTTACTACAACAAATAAAAATCATTGTGTCAGTATACACAAGCAAAGTCTCTTCACAATAATAAAAAAAAAGATATCTGATTATCTGAGAACGTTACGTAGTGACAAAGACTTGTTTTACAATTTTTTAGAGTTTACTGATATAAAATGGTTTACATTCTCAGTGTCTGATAACAGCACATATAGGCTGTATTCACAAAGCAGGTGTCAGACTTAAGATTGGTCTAGACTGACTAGTCAGATTAGTCTCCAGCCTTGCTTTGATGTCTGTCAGGCCCACATTGTAAGGCAGATAATTAGTCTGCTCATTCTACAGTGTGGAAGTATTAAAAATGATCTGCAGTCAAAAGGGCTATGGGGAAAAATATAGTCTGATTAAAGATATAAACAAATAAGCTGTCAACATTTGGTAAATGCATTACATGGTTATGTTTTTGATATTGCTTAAACCAGCTCCATGTGGAAGCCTGTCAGCGCCTTGAAAATGAATTTCATTGTATGTTATGTGAATGCACTACAACGAGCTTGAGACCATGTGAGCAAAATGCTGTCTATGTTGGTTTTTAGAGACATCCATCATTTAATGCCTCCACTGAATGTGGAGAATATTTTTAGTCCAAAAAAGGAGCCAAGCTTTCCTTTTGGCACAGGCAGAGGATCATCATGTTACAAATATCAGTCTTATGTATATCTGGATTAATTACTGGCAGTGCCATTTGGGCTCCAGATAGAAAAAATTACATGCACTAGTGGCTCGGGCAATCAGCGTGCCATGGCCACACTTGATGAAATGCCTTCTGAAAAGGCCACCTCTTCACATTTGTAAAAGTCACCTTCCATTATCTTCCGGAGCCGGGTGTTCTTTGAGCTCTGTAATGTTATCTTTTACAAGTGTGGCAGGACCAGCCTGACATTTGTAAACAGTCTTTTTACTTTCTATTCCCTTGATTCAATGTCTTTATGACCAATCAGATACAGCCCCTGTTCTCCTGCAGCAAACTAAGCCTTACCGTAAGACGGCTTCCAGAGCTGCACTCATTTTTCCAACTAAATGCCACAGTGTCATTGTGCTGGTATTTCACAGAACGGGTTCTCCAAATCATGTGTCTTATGCCAGTCTACTAAATGTGCCCGGATTCAGACAAAATACACTGGACTGCTAATAACATAGCAGTGTGACCGGTTGGCAGTTGATTCCAGATAGAGTGCGTGGGTGAAACGCAATGTGTAATTGGCAGAGAGAATTGGAGTGTGTGAACTGGAAGTGTGAAAGACAAGCAGCAGTCCTCTGAGCATATTGGAAAATCTGCAATCTGCAGTCTGTTGTGGATTTAATGGTCAGGCAGGAATCTGAATTTACCCAGTATGATAATGATTTACATGTGCAAGAAACATCAATCTCAATGTATTCAAAGGGAGACAGTCTCCTTGGACATGTTTCTATAATCATTACCATATGATAATAGATGATCCAGCCTTCCATCATCTGTATTTCTGCTGTTTTTTGTACTCTCAAGCTAATTACAAACATTTAAAGGATTGCAGACTGTTGACAGTTTAGCCTTTCCAAACTGGAGCGAGGTAAATTACTCCAGGCCTCTGGGAAATAAAGTAAAGATTTTTTATATAGAATTAATTGTCACTTAATTATTAAATATGTTTCTTGTTTCCATGTTCACTTTGACTAGATTTGATGATTAATAAGTTACAAGTACAAAAGTCACATAGCTACAATATAATTACAGCATAATGAAAAAGAACATCTTCTTCAAATGGCTGGTTTAATTACATGGCTTACATTTCAATCATTGTTATATGAGGAAAACAACACCAGAGCAATATGATTACAATATCATATGCATGCACTTTACGACTAAAAACCGCATTAACTTCAGTAATATTATCCTTCGGGTCCTGATGAGTCCATTATTCACTTTCCTTCCAGTGGGTTTAGCTGGGTTTTTGTGCTAAAAACAGCTGCCTGCTGCTGCTGGGAATGAGGTCAACCAAAACATTAAAGTTTCAGCCCGTAAAACCAAAACAATACGCTGAAAGACCTTAACATGCTGAGTGCAACTGCAGGATCAGGTAATTACTCTCTGTGGGCTTGTCATTACAATAGACCTCTCTTAATATAAAATATTGATTATAGTAGTTTTAGTTTAAAATGACAAACCATTACCACAAAAGGGTTTTGAGCTTTATGAACACCACAGAGTTCACTCCCAAAGTTTCTACATTATTAAAGGCCATGAAAGGGGAGAGTGCGATGACATGGACCCATAACCACAACATAATAAGCGCATTGTTTCAACCCCAGCTGGCTGAATCATCACAACACCTTCCACAAAGCATATTCATAAAAAATACAAGTGCAGGTATGGTCATGTTAGAGGTAGTGTAGCTGCCAAAATATGTCCTGTGGGACGTGGAGAGGAAGTGGTGCTGTGCTTCTGGCTAAACCTCCACTGGTGGTGATGTAGCTAATGTAGCATGCAGTGCCGAGCGACATTATGCACGTGCTGTCATTCAGTTCCATTATCCCTGAGTGGGAATGCCAATGGAGATATCAATCAGTTTGTGGATACTCATGCTGAAGCTGTCATGTGCCACCACGCTGGAGTGAGCTGTGACGGATAAAGATGGATGACACGTCCCGAACAAAGGAATATCCTTAATGAGAGAACAATTAGCTGAATGCAATTCGAGCATGAATTTAAATTTGGTTTGCATGGCATGCTGGGGGAAAACCCGATCCGGCTCAGAAGAACTGCAGGTAAGCGCTTATTCCTGAGGTGTCTTTCAGAGTGATGCTGCAGAAACACATGATGACGATGATAACTGTCCTCCTGTTGGTTGACTCCACACATGTTCAGGTCCACCGGCTACAGAAATGGGTCATGGTGTGGTAGAAAAACACCTGAGCCAATCACTGGATGGCAAACAGAACCAAGGTACTGTCGCTGAAGCCCGACAGCTTTGATGAAGCAGCGTCAGGTGTCTTTTCAAAAGATTTATAAATAGCACGTAGCTGCTCCCCAAGCTGCAGATCTGCCTCCCTCTCAGTGTCATTAAGCCCAATTGGAGCGGTAATTGCTTATAGCGAAGCAGTCAACCACATCGCTGATGGATGGAAGGAGACGACAAGACTATTTTTGGCAAAGCTGCCACGGCAGTGAATGGCAGTAACGGGACACCTTTTTAGCAGCAAACCATTTTCTCATCAAAATTTTACCTTACAGGTGCTGCCAAACCTCAAACCTAATTTCCTCATTATAGCATTTAATGCATTTATGCATGAATAGAGAGAAAAAAACAGAACTGAAAGATGTACTGTTTCTCTGTATCATTTCCTCCGCATTTATGGCGTCAATATCAGACATCACAGAGTCTTATTGTTGACCTAGCCAAGGAGCCGTCACACAATGAGCTATTATAGCTTCCCTGATTGTTTTGTCAAAAACATTACGCACAAACACACACACACACACACACACACACAGAAACACACTCACAAGCAGCAGGCCGCGGAAAAGAGAGCACCCATCAAAAAGAAACAGAACGATACACCTCTCTTTTTCAATTCATCCTCTTTACTCATGGGGATTCCTCTTTTTCTGGCTCTTCAGTGCAACCAGCCAGAAGGTTATTTTTCACCCCGCCACCTTACCTGTCCTGCAGCCTGCTCAGTGACAGATAAACCCAGTGGGTTTGCTCTGAGCTTTGTGCCTGCAGATGGCACGGTGGTGCTGATGGGGCACTCTGGTGTACTGGAGTCGCGCAAGGGGGAGGTCTTACAGAGTGTGAGTAATAGTAACACTATCTTGACTGTGAAATGCCGGGGAGAAATGTGAGGAATGGATGAGCCAGCGCCATGGCAACAAAAACAAAGGGGAGGCAGCATAGCTAAGACTCCCAAGGCGACTCTTCATGCTCTTTTTCCTGGATTTCCCTTATCACCAATAACAAGATGTTCACTGGGGGTGACAGTTCATGAATGCTGGAGGGTTCAATTGATTTCTATACAACATTTGTACATATGCTGCGAGAATAAATGAGAAAAACACAGAAGCTGCAATTCGACCATTTTTCCTCCTGCAGATAATTCCCCAATCAGATACAACTTCTTTTGGATGCAAAATTAATTAGATCCTGCCTCAATAATGAGCCACATGTGTGTGTGTGTGCTCGCCTGAAATAGTTTTTACATGTTTTCAATTAAAAAATGCCGTTCCCCCTATCACTTTGTAACAAATGAAGCCCAGTGGAAGATATAGGATTTTGGAAAAAATTGCAAATAGAAACAGAAATGGAAAAAGGATGACTGATTTTCAGACAGAGGTAGAGATCAGTCGTAGCAGTCCCCACCGTGTCCATGACCTCAGGGTCACACGGAGACAGATTCCCTTGGGTGTTTACAAAGGGCTCCTCAAGTTCACTTCCTACACTGCGGGAGGAATGGCTGCTTTTGGAAACCTCCTGGGGAGACACAACAAAGTGACCTCATGGCTCTGCAGTGGGCCGGCTGCAGAGCAGGATATGGCAGCTCTCTCCACTGTCCCTCTGCCAGCTGTATATTATTAATCTGCCAGCTGTATATTAATAAACCTCAAAGACCTCAACTCCTGGTGCCACTGCATGTTTGCTGTTTGCTTGTACTGCCCTTGAAACTGCCATGGCCTTAATTCATAATGTTATGATGTTCCAAACTGGACAAGGTCAGCAAGGTATGAGGACAAAATGCTGTATTTTTTCATGCCGCTGCAGATATTTGGAGGGGGTCAAAGTGAGGTACTTTAAAGAAATTCTGTCCTCAAAGCTCCTCAGAGCTTTAGAAGTTGCATCAATGGACAATAAAATTAGACATGTTTATGTTTTGGGAAGATAAACATAATCTGATTACTTCTATTCTAACAGAACAAATGTTTATTGGCAATTTAAAGTGATAAAGCACAAGGGACAATCAGAGACCACTCAGAAACAATACTGTCTCATGTATTGTTGCTGTCCTTTTTTAAAATAAATTACCGAACAATGACTAAATGTCATTGACTAAAGCAAAAGCACTAAAGCCCCATCCATTTATCAGCATACATCATCATTATTCTGTTTTATGGTCTTGTCTTTTGTCATTGTGACACACAACTGATGGTGCTAAATGATAACTTCAGTATGCTAACATGCTCACAATGACAAAGCTAAAATGCTGATGTTAAGCAGGTATTATGTTTAGCATGTTCACTCTCTTACCTTAGCGTGTTACCATGTTAATTGAGGCTGATCTCATTAGTTCTAAAGTTCTATTTGGTCCCAACCAAAGTATCAGACAAACTGAAATTTTTACATAATGATGACAGTCAACGAAAAGCCCCATCATGAATAGTTGCCATGCCTTTAGCTCGTCTATAATTTACACTGATATATAGACACACACACAGTATCATATATGCATGCTATCATGCTAAGCAGCTTTTTGACGGATATGTGTTGAGATCCACTCCACGCTTCCACTTGTTTATTAGACACTGTGACATTAAAGGCCCATTTAATTTGAACGATGATACAGTAAGAACCAAGTGAAGGTTCATGTGCGTGCAATCTCCTCATATCAAACACAGCATTAAATTATTAAGTAATTACAGATGAATATATTTAATAACATTCATGGCATAGATTCAGGAAAATACAGAAGTCAGAAGGAAACTCATTATTCAGGATAAAATGAGGGTTTTATCGGCTTGTTGGGAGATCAAACTGAATAAAGAGATCAGAACTAAACGCTTCTAAATTCAGCAGCCTGTCTTCATGTTAAGGCTTTAGAGAAACTCTGTATCTTGTTTTTTGTTAAATGTTCTGTGTAATACTTAATAGGCTTTTATTTATGAACACGCCTACATTAAAACTAGACAAATAATAACCATTGCATGTAGTGTTTATTAAACACCTGGATTCATCTGTAAGCGTGACTGGCAACCAGATTATGATACGGTATGTGACCATGAGGTTAAACTCGGGTTAATTCAGATTATGCTGGTTTAGGATATGCATTACACACATGTATTGCATTGTATGTATTGGACTACTATAATCTATCTATAAATAATCTATATATGTTAAGTGCTACTCTATTCAATTGATTCATTCAGTGGGCACGTCTCTGTTTCCGCTGTTGACTGAGGAGGCTTTCACCTCCTCCAACAGTTCTGACAGATCACGCTAACAGCCAGTGTTTCTTTCATTTCAGTGCCCCTGTGGCTATTTATACAGCTGTGAAAGTCATTGAAGCAAACTAATATATGAAGAGGAGTCACTGCAGGACAAAAAAACACCCATGATGATTAAATTTAACTTGACTAAATTAGGTAAATAAAGCTGGTTTGAAGCAATTATACAATTCTCTTTTAGTTTTATAGCACTTGGGGTACTATATTCCTCTTTGTAAGCCATAAATTCAGATTTAAAGTTTTTCTTGGATCCCAAAGAAACGAAAACTACCCCCAAACAAAATCCCGTGTTTCTCGAGAGTTTGCCTGAGGTAAAATCAGAGCATTTCTGTAAATATATTGAACCTCAAGAGCAAATCTCCAAACATCCACCACACATACACATTTCTTAACTTAAAAAAAAAACTGCTGTGCTTTTCTTGGTGTCATGACACAATGTGCAGCTTTAATCCCCTCTCAAACTCTGTGATGAATATTGATGTTTCCATTTAAATTCATCTTGTCTCCTGTAGCTGTGAGTCTGCTTATCTAGGTTTACCACTTCCATTTCATTTGGATAATTCATACCGAGTGACTGTCACGCAGATGTAGGCAGCTGTAATTCCAAACATTTGTAGCTGTACAATATGATAAATAATACATCCAGGGACAAGTGTTCCTGTGAAACAGCAAAACATTTCAGAACTACTTCGTGTTGTTGGTGGAGCAGTGCTGCATATTCCAACAGGCATCTACTCTCTGATGTGTGTTACAGCCTGCATCTTTTATAGATATACATCCTGCCCTACAGGAATGCTCACATCGCTGTCTGTTTTCTCTGTCATTGTCCATTTCTTCCTCGCTTTTTCACCCTGCATCCATTTTAAATTCCAAATGGCACTAATGTCCTTGGGCTGCTCTTCATCATCTGTTTGTTGCATTAGTGTGTTCATGTTGAAAAGGATGGGAAAGTTTAAGAGGGCCCATATAGCTACTCTTGACACATTTATTAAAATGTTGCACGACTCAAGGCTAAATTGCTATAAACAGTGTTGAGCTCTTGTCAAATTTACTGAATTTTACATGCGTGCACACTTTCGACATGAGTCTTTATCATACAAATTGGTTGGTAAGTCTTTAACTAAATATTTTTACTCACACCAAGGTTATATACCGTTCGCATTGAGACATTTTCACTCTCCATCTTCAGATCAGCACCCAGACAGTGACTCCTTTCAGCTGGATAGGCAACATGAACCGAGTGATGTGTCAAAAGTCCTCACATCAACAGTATTAATACGAGGTCACAGCGGTCAGGCAAGGAGCTTATAAAAAATATGGCAGAATAGTGATGTGGGAGTATTATTATCACACAATGCAATAACATGGCCCCTACACTGATAATATATCGGTCCAGTATTGACCTTTTAATGTATCAAACAGGACGAAGTTTCTTGCTCCTTAGAAGGAATCTGTAAAACCTGCAATGGCATTTTATTCGTCAGTAGAATTTAGCACATTTTGTTGTAAATACTTTTTATACCTGCGTTTGCATTTAGCCATACTGTATTACAGCAAAATGATGACTGAAACTACACTAAGCATATAACATGTAAATGCTCAATGGAGCAGTGAAGTGGTGAAGATGCTGCAGGGTTGATTTTCACACTGTGAAACTGTATGTAGAGAAATAAACAGAGCTGCTTTTCATAAGAGTTACTAAATTGACTTTGGGTGGAATATCATTTTAAAGATTTATAACTTAAGACTAAGCAGCATTAGTATAGGCCCACAAAAAACCCACATGGGTCATAACCTGCATGATACAGTGGTTCAAAATCTTTCAGGTCCTTAAATCTGTATTTGTGGGTTCACTAATACGGCAAGTATGATTGTAGTCCGAGGAAAATCTCTGGTTTCACAGTTTAATGCATTCATTTATTTCACAACACATCTCTCATGCAGGTGTTATGTCCTGAGGGGATTACAGGCTTTGTTGCCAGCTCTTGACTCACCTCTGTTTCACTGATTGTAAGTGACAGAAACTCTCAGTGTAGCTGAGGCTTTATGGTTACAAAACCATGACATTTATGGTTAATAGTGAAACAGGTAATGGTATCTGGCTTTTAAACTCCTAAATGCTCCGTTAGGTCATGACAGCTAGTCACTAACTTGTCTGTCTGCTGCTAGGTGCTGGACAGGTAGTATATTATGAGTTTTAGAAGTTGAAACAAGGTTGATGGGTGCAGTGATTGCTAAAAACCAAAAAAAGAAATTCAAGAACCACCACCAAAACAATGAGCTGAGAGTCCGTATGGTGGATGGGAACAGCAGAATTGCTGAAATCTTTATGTGGGTTCATTGCTACAAGCAACCACTTTCACGTTTGTACATTTATTGATATAAAAAATATTGATTTGTGCAGCTTTAAACATCAATCAAGACTGTTTCAGACCTGGAGCAGCCAGTGGCTACAGATCTCTTGCTCAGAAGATAAAACAACCAACAGTCCTGGATTCAAAACCACACCCAAAACTTGAACTTCACACTGTGCTGGTATGTCCTCTCTCATGTTCCTTGTTCTCTGTGGGTGCAGACTTGTCTAGACAGACTGACAGACAGACAGCTGCTGAGAAGCAGCATCTCACATCACCACCTTTCTCCCTAGGACAGGAGCTCCTCTAAGTCTCATTAGGCCAGACTGGCAGCACGAGTGAAAGGAAAGAGGACCCTGCGCCCAGCCTCCCATGCCAAAAACCTCCCCATCGCTCACAGGAGCTCTCATTACTTTTCTCCCCTTCCCTTAGTCCCCCAGTCCTTCTCCTAAAGGGAGCCAGCTTCATCCATCAGATCTATCGATCCTGTCTCCCCCTGGTGTGGTACCTGCCTGTTTTGAGACTAAGTAGGAAGGATGGTAAGGCTGGCATGATATTTCAGCTTTCCAGTGACAGCCACGTCCCCTAGGAATGCTACAAGGTGAACCAGAGTCTGGGTTTCTTGGAGGAATTGCTGCCCTATACATCTAAATAGAGGAACTCTCCCTGGAAGAATTACTAACAATATGTTTTTCCAGCTTGGACATTGAAGTAATAATCAATTCTCGGTTGTTTCTGCTGCTGGTTGCACTGCTTGCTAAAAAAAAAAAAAGGGTTTCCCATTTCTCTTGGTAGTACACTTGTGAGGTAGCAGAACAAAGCACCTCTTTGCTCAAAACAAAACAAACCCCTTTTTTTCAGATACATTGTCATTACCGTTGTTTAAGGCTTGACAGTGATGTTTCACAAAGGAACATGGATACTGTAAATCTTCTTAAAGAGATTTGATGGTGTGTCACACAGAGTTCCCCTCGGCTTTGATCTTATTACTCTGACGGTTTTTGGGCAGAGAAGCAAGCTTAAGCTTTTAAAGCGATTGCCTTTGAGAAAATCATTTTAGGGCAGACTGACATGAACACTTGTTGTGAAGCTCAGCGCGAGTTCAATCAGGTAGACTGTCTTTATGCTTCATTCATTCTCAATTCTCTCTCTCTCCTTATTAATCAGCTGACTATAGGGCAGGTACCCAACCACTTTTTGCCACATTCTCCATCAGCCGTGTCAAACTTTAAATCTGCTGCTGTCAGCTGTCACTTCAGTGCGAAACCGTTGCTGCCCTCCTCCACCCCATTCCCCCCCAGTCCATCATGTGTAGTACCCAGGCTCATCAGAAGTCTTCTCTTCATCACATCCAGATCTTCAACATTCCCTTCCTCCCTTCACCACCATCATCAGTGCCCCATCAGGGGGGCTTTCTATAATAACCGTAATCTATAATAATCATGGCTTCACCAACCCCTCTAGATATGATGATGTCACAGTTGGGCATTTGAAGTGTGCTATCTTTGTCTATGCATCACAGACAATATATATGCTTAACAGCTTAATTACATTTCCTTTTTAGATACATTTAGGTTGGATCTACATTTCTGCGTTAACAGGTTACGGTGTAATTGATGTGTGTCTCCTCAAAAATGTAACTACACGTGGAGGCTCCAGAGATATCACGTGGGGACGAGCTACTTGTGTTTTCTACTTTGACTATACTAAAATACTTAACTATAATAATTTCAGTATCAAAGTATCTTGTAAAGCCACCTCCACTACAAACATCTGCTCGAAGCCATCAGAACGCTTGAACTCAGCCTGATCACTTATCACAGTGAATGAAACAATGTAAACACAGCCACTGCACTGCAGCAGTCTCCTAACTGACTCCTTTTTTTCTGTTCAACCATTTTTCTTGTGCTAAATACTCACTAATCCCTTTATTTATTCCAAACAACAAAAGGTGATACATTCTGGGCAAAAATGTTGTTTTTCAGGCTGGTCATGTTTCAGATTTTGGAGTATTTTGTTTCCATAACATGTCTCCTTTCAGACTAGTGGAATGAAAATTCCTAAAATACACATTTAGGTGTTTATTTTACTACGCTTTGTCTATTTGTGTCTGTAGATTTTCCCCTAAATTTACCAATATCATTCATTAACTGATTCATATAACATTTTGATAACAATTGATTCTTTTAGAGGTGTTGACCATATTTTATGTTTCATGGAGTGATAAAAAGATAAAATAAAACAAGGATTTTTAACCTGCTTCATCCAGTGTTCCGATTTCTGTTGTAGAAATGTACGTAAATTAGCACATTGTCGATTAGATAATGCCTCACTTGTACGTTTAAACATTACTTGTCAGAAAACTTATTTTATATTATTAATGTAAGTAATCAACTGGGGAAGTTCCATGGTGATATCTATTAGTTAAACGTTTTACCCATTTCACCTTTAGTGTCTCCTCTGAAACTCAAAAACACACCACTGTGTGCTGGAGGAGTTCTCCTGGAACAGAGCTGCACGGAAATTAGAGATAAAACATATATTGCTTCAGTCACTGTTATGATGTATTACAGTATATCAGTCCTTATCATTGTCACAGTGGTGCTATTAAATGGTGTGCTCTTCTGCAGCGGTCTTCTGCAGTGTTATCTGTCTCAGTGGTTCACAGTACTTGCACAGACTCTCTCATTATGAAGGTATATTAGATATCAGATGCTTGAATCATGAGAGATTTAAATATCTTTTAATGTGGCTTTCTGTTATTTTTTCCTCAGGGGTCTCACTGCTCAGATGGATCACATGCAGACTAATTATTCCAAGTTCTGTCTGAGTGATTAACCATGTAAAAGAGTAATATTTCTGATTGGGTTCCTGCAGGATTAGTAAATCTCTCTCCACTAGCACAGACACGTGTTGCGCACACACCTTTCACTTCTTGCTCAAACTCGTGTGTTTCCTCGGAAAGGCTCACAGTTTTTTCACGTATGATTTCTGAAAGGGCCAGCCTTCAAATGAGACATCAAAATAATGATGAAAATAGACGTGTGCTTGTGTCTCTGTGTGCATTTCCTCCAATCCTGTGATTTCTCATACAGCCATAAGTGATAGAAATAGGTCTGTTTCTGAGGAGACTGCAGCTCCCACTGGTACAGTGTTAATAATTAAGTGTGATTTTCAGCGTCAGACCACAGGAAAAAGAATAAGGCTGGTCTCGGCGCAGGCTGTTGTTCATTTGTGCCATACTTCCTTTCCTAGTTTGACAGAAATATGCAGATTTTAAGTTGGGAGAACTTGCAATTAAATAACTTAAAATGCTTATTAATTCCACAGGAATTTCCCTCCTATTTAATTGCTCAAATTGTTGAATTTATTCAGTAGTTGAGTAAAAAGCAGAGTGAATTTGAATGAACCAAAGAGACAAAATAAAAGGGCACTTGCAGACAATGGTGAGTTCGGTGTCCAGTTTTGCTCTGTACAAACACCTCTCTTGAGAGTTAACTTCAGATTCAATGACCAGAACTGACATACAGTCACTCACACGTAACAAAAGTTGTCAGTTGCAGAGGAGCATGCAGAAACCTCGGAGGATGTGGGGGTGAAAAAGTAGAATTTGCATTCATTAGTGGTGTGTGTGACACTGGTTGAAGCAGTGTGAGAGGGAAATCTGCAACACCATCTATGATTGTCCCATGGTTCAGAGAGTTTGTACATGTACCTGTCAGACAACATAACAACTCAGCGGGGAATCAAATAAACAAATCCAAAGCCCGGACCCAAATCCCCTGATACAGACACGCTGACACTAAAATTATTCATTCATATTCAGTCATGAAATATTCTTCATGAATCCAGAGAAACATTCCAACAAAGAGAGGAACAACATCACTTGCATTTGCATGTCATTTTCAGACGTTTGATGATTGTTTCACCTGCCTTTCTTTTATTGTTTATTTTCTTCATTACTTTGAACGCAGATTCAGACAGACTCCTGTGTGTATGAACAAAGTGACACATGAATATTCTTAAAATGAATCTATTTGTATTTGAAACAACCCAATTTATCTCACGTCACTAACAAATTATCCATCACCATATTTAATGATTTGTTTATTTATTCAATGTAGAAAAGTCCCATGATGCCCGGACAGAAAAACTGCCAAGAGAATATCCAATTGACCCCCTTCCTCTGAATAGCAGTTGTCCAATCATAGCTTAGCAACTGTAACTAGGCACGACAGGTCTGTCAAGTGGTTTTCTTGAGGCTGTAGTAAGAGTGATACTCTGTTCCATTCAAAGGTATCAAAGGGTGTTTGACTACTCTATCCTAAGCTGCAAACATTAGCATGTCCGACTAACTAGATGACTACCAACCATACCATCAATTGTATATTACAGTCTGTTAAGAGGGAAGGTTTTAAGTCATCAAAAAGGTAGTTGGAGATTGTTTTACATCAACTTATAACGTTGCATTAATTAGCTAAACAGTAAGGGACAGCTTTGCCAGCTGACAAACAGATGATATGGGCTACAAGTGTAAAGCTAACTTTTGTCTACCTCTGTCTGAAATCAAAGACCTTTTGTTTGACTTTAAACAGAGGTTCATCTGACAAAAAAAAGTGAGAAAAGAAAACAGATTAGAATTCTGTATAACAACATCGAACAAAATCATAGCAGGAGAATTACAGAGACAAAGCACTTTCACTGCGTGGTGCTTCATTGTGCATTAGGAAACATCTCACCCTACTATATCTGCCTGCTGAAAACCATCTGGGTTTTTCTCCGTGGCCATTTTATGAGCAGAGCTGCCACGCGGGGCACAGTATGGTGCAAGAGCAGATTCAATTATGAGGTGGGGGTGTTTGGCGGGAAGGTGTGTGTGCCAAGCTCTGTCTGTATGCTTGCCTGAAGCTGATAGATGTGGAGATTTCTGGCCTGGCAAGTGGTTTGCAACCTGTCTGTAATGTCAGATCGGCCCATTGTGCTGCTGCGGAAAAACCCTGAGCACTCAGCTGTGTTTACAGCCCAGAGCGTGGGACTGCGGACACGCCTCTGAGGATCCCTTAACAGCCTCCTGCTCCAAAAACACAGGGCAGAATCAGATGGAGGCAGAGCAACATCCCATTTTCCCCGCCATGTCCTCTGTGTGTCTGCCTCCCAATTAGCCACACCGCCGCTGCTGTGGCAAGATAACAATAGAAGCCCATGTATCCCCTAAAGACCTCACTAGAGGACCTTTATTACCGTATTGATATCTCCTACATGTCACTACTGTCCTCACTTGCCTGGCAGCATGCCCGTGCATCTTATATGAGGGAAAACACCAGTGGGGCTGTAACTCAATACAAGAAGAAAACAGCAGGACACAACATTAGACTGAATGGTACATGCTGTAATTAGTGAGATGCTGAAAGGAATAAATATAAAATATGATACAGCAAGTTCAAGCTGCTCAGTAAATTAAAAAAAAAAAGATTAATAGGAGAAAGTACAAAAAAAGTGACACCCAGTGGAATGAACAGAAGATATTCTGAGCAGACATAAAATAAAAACAAAACAGAATCAGTGGCAGATTTTTAAACAGCAGTTGCAAACACTTCCACAGATATTATATACTTCAATATTCCTGACATGCATAAAACACAATTTTACTATTGTGACACATGTATTGTAAAGTACGGAGCATCTCTACAAGCATACGCTGCTTTAAGACAGGAAGAGGAAAAAAAAAACATTATAAGTGCATATTCCACACAAAGAAAATAAAGTGTTCAAGTTAGCTCACATTCTGTAGCACCACAAATGAGTTATTTCATGGACATAATTACATTTAATATAAGTCCAATCGTACAAAAACACACACACAGAAGTGGCCTTCTGAATTAAAGATGAAGCATACGTTTTAGTTTATGTGCAAGACTGTTACCAGTAAAAGACGTCTAGATTGTCCACTTGGTCCCGGTGATAATTCAAACAGGTGGTTGTGGTGAGCGATTGGTGATTTTTCTTTTTTGTGGTTTGGTTTCAGGCTGGATGTTTTTATGTTTTGCGTCACTGAATTTGAAAGCGAGACTGTAAATTTTGAAAGGAGATTATAACACCCTTCCCCATCAATTCGATACACTTGACGCAGATTTTGGTGACACAGCTTTACTGTAACTTGTGGTGGCTAATGTTAACTAATATTAGCAAACACTGTATACATATTACTGTGTATAACTGAGTTAGTTCACTCACTGTATGACTCTTCTCTTCTTGTATCACTGTTCCATTATTCTAACACTTTAGTCATCAACCAACTCACTCTTGGTGTGTTGTTCAGCAAATGTTACACAGTCTCGCTTTAAGGCTGAACATTTCTAACTTCTGAAACTCTAGTTAGCAAATGGCTAGTGAAACCTCTTCATTAACCAAATAATCACCTAGAATTGTGGTATTTTTACAGTTTAGTGCTTACAGCTCAGCATTACTAAGACATGACATGAAAACCTGCATCCAAAAACATCTTGATTGGAAAAATAATCACTATGTCGGCTCAGTGTCTAAGGCACTCTTTACCTGGTTAAACTTAGGCTGGCAAGATTTGAGGAACTTCTACAATTTGCATTAAAGTGTCTTATATTTTGCATTTATATCAAAATCCTTCATGTTTTTTTTCCCATTTAGAGTTGGATGAAATGATACACAGACTTTCTAAGGCTCCGTATTGGAAACCTTCAGCAGTACCACAGAGGCTGGTTGTCAAGCCCTTTGAGTATGGCTTTACAGTGAATGGATACGGGGTCATTCCTACTGCAAAGCTGAGGTCAGGCTCTCAGAGAGCCGGTCTGTGTGTGAGTGGTCATAAAGCACTACAAACATCCATTTCAAATGCCCCAGCTGTCACTGAAGTATTGGTCCTCATCTTCCTCCTCTTCCTCTTCTTCTTCTTCTTCCTCAGTCTCATTTTTCATGAGGTCATCATCTTGTAACTCACTTGCTTCCTCTTCCTCTTCCTCCTCCTCTTTGAGCTGTGCGAGCATGGTTTGTAAAGTGGCTTTTACTTCCTGGACCTCCTTTTCTAATGACTGTGCGGCGTGAGTTAAGGAAGAATTCGATGTTGCAGACACAAAGATGGAATTCAAATGTAAATAAAAAGCATGCCAGCAGACAAATATCAGAGGAAACATGACACTTGTGGCCCTCCATGGTTAATGGTAACAGGATTGGACACCCATAACCTGATGAAGTCATCAATCTCCAATTTGGCCACCGAATGGATTACTGGGACAGATCATCAAGTCATACCCAATTTAACCCCATCCGATTCACTATTCATGAGCTCATCTCATCTGTGAAGCTGTGTGGCAGTGTGGGGACCCAAGCAAACACACTGCCGAGTTAAATTATTCATAAACCATCAATGAAATGAGATAGAGGCTGTCATCAGTGGGAGGATTGTTTAACCTGCTTAGAAACTCAAATTAATCGTGTGAGTGTCCAGCTTAAGTGGCAAATCAAAGGGAGGCTTTGATGGCAGATGGGGCCTGATGGCTCGTTTTACTGTCTGAATGGACACAGATTGTCCTCATTCATAATTAACCAGCCTTTAAAGAGCCTTCATGAATACTGCAGAGGGTTCGACGAGACTTTTAAGGTAACATGGTCCAAATGGGACCATGTAGTTCAGCTTTGGATCATTTTGCCTGTCCATCTCTTCTTTTTCAATTCCAGTCTCTGTGGTCGTCCATCCACCTCCTTATATTGAGAGCAAGGACTCAATTAAGACCCTTAGAGACTGGAGGTTTGATCTTCCTGTCACTATGGCAACAGTGGCGCCATCCCGAGTTCAGTTTCTGTTCAATTTCTGCAACCCCACAATACTGTCCTGCATCTTCAGTGTCCTCAAATGTCCATGGCACTTTTGCATGAGTGCATTGACTTCAAAAGGCCTGAAATGAATGACGTGTAAGGACACAAAAACAGAAAGGTGGAGAGAAGCGGGCCAATCTGTGTCTATCTCCGACTGCCAGGCTGCATTGATATCATGCAAACAGCGGAGAAGCCTGTACTAACCCCTGACAGCACAGCAGAGGAGGTGAATCCCTAATCAGATGTGAAAACAGTCCGGCCCCACATCAACTGAGACTGAAGGATGTACTTTAGGAACATGCAGCTTTTAGGGATCATAAAACTAAGTAAACATCTTCATCAGATTAGGAAATTATTTCTGGCAGCTCGTGTACAGAGAAGAGAAATGAGGCGTGACACAAAATAAATAAATAAATTTAAAAAAACAGCAGGTTAGGTGGCAAATTCTCCTCATCGGCATGCTGAAATATTGCCTTTTCTATCTGTCTTAATAAGCCCACAGTGTAGAGTGAAAAAGTGGAGCGAGAAAAACACACTAATCTATTTCCAATCAGCTTTCTAATTAGCGCGGAAAATGATGTATTGTGACCTGTAATCAGCTTCAACAGTTCCATTTGAGTCATTATCATGGATATTGTAATTTCCTCTGAGCCAGATACCAGCAAGTGGAAGTGGGCAGACGGAGGAGGAGAGGGGGAAGGCAAGGAGGGGTCAGCAGGAGGATGGACATTAAGATATGACGGGAGCGCAGTCATTACGCATCAAGGACCCTCTAATAACCTCGCCTGGACTTTTACCATTTCATTTTCCAGTTGGCACGTCCAGCCTGTCAAGAAAAATCCTCCCATCCCAGTTTATCTTCAATTCCCTTCCTGAATGAACCCATAATGTCAGATAAAGAAGGTTGATTTTTTCCTTCCTCAAAAGGTAAAGTCACCGAACATCAGTCAGCTGAAAGGTAGTTTGGATGTGTACTTTTGAGAGTTGGAAGGCCTTGAGGAAAACTAGGTCCTTAAGATGGATGGACAGAGACAGCACCACACACACACACACACGAACACCCCCCCCCCCCCCCCCCACACACACACACACACAGTTAGCATGCAGTTCATATGATGTACGTATATTTAGAGAGCAGTGAAAGGATATGAGTGAGGGCCTGATCCCGGTTCAGTATAGCCGTCTGTAATTCATCTTCCAAGGTCATTAGTCTGTCACTGATCAGCTCACAGCGCTCCGTCAGGTCTGCAGCCTCAGCCTCGCTGCACCCGTCCTGACAGGAAAAAGGAAACAAAGGATGAAATGATGGGTCAGGAAAGGAAGGGAGGATGAACAAGTACAGCTGCAGTGATTCAAATAGATGGGTCTGATACAGAAAATGAATAACACAAAAGTAAAGAGTATCTAACAACAGAGTAACATAAGTGCCATCATCTGACCAAGCACTGTGGGAGCCTTTGCTGTTTTGAAGTAACATTAGCTTCATTAATTTTTGCACAAGATGACATGCAGGTATTAAGTGATACAGCAAACACCTCCAATGCAAATTTAATTAGAAAAAAATAGTCATGTTGTTAATTAATGCCACAAATGAAGCTGAAGGCGGACGCTTTGTGACTGCAGAATGACTTTACCCTAATATAGTACTTAAAGGGGCACGCCAGCAATTTCATGTTTCATCTCCATAAAGTTGTGGTGAGATTTTAAAAAGAATGGTCAAAACTGAAACAGACTTTTTACACTCAAGCTCTAAATGGATCCTACATTTCCCTTTATACATAGAGTTGACTGCGTTTGTGAGGCATTGTAGCTATCGGTGTTAACTTATCAGTGTATTTTTCACAGATGGTCTGAAAAGTGTAATGATATATTATTATACAGTATTTTTTTATTCAATATGAGGTTCATTAGTCATCATAACTGCACATATATTTAAGATCTGAGCAGTAAAATATCATATTTCCAACGACAAAAGACAATATATTATAAGAGAACAAGGCAAACCATAAACCGCTTGTGCTTCTTGCTGAACAGTGCTACAGAGTTAATTGTGCAACAATACCGACAGTATTATTGTGTTTGCTGTATGCTATAATATTTCAATATATCATTGATTAACGTTACTTTAAATTATTGCATCATAGAACACTTGTTGAGTTCGTTTGTTCTCTCTTTAATCATAGTTTTAACGATGATTGTGCTCTTATAACCATGAGTCAGAGCTCAACATGGAGCTCTTCAGATTTTTCCAAGACTCATTAAATCTCTTTCACACTAAATCCTTCAAGGTGTTTCCACCAGATACAAGACAAATGGAAGGAGAACAGACAAAAAAACACAAGGCTGCCAAAATCTGTGTTTGGTAACCGCCAAGGTCACAGTGCACACAATACACACCGGGGGGCTGTGTACACAACATATTTGCTGATCACCTGAGGATGCTGCGAGGCTGAATGTGTATTGGCGGGTGGTGGAGATGTCAGGTTGGTGTGAGGAGCGGAGTGCAGTGGGGCAGAGCGTTCAGAGAGCAGAGCTGGCCATAATTAGAACAGGCCCCTTTGCAGACATCGTGTCCTAGTTTCTTCACACTTATCAAGCATAGAGAACACAAACACACACGCAAGAGTACACAGACGCACTTTAAGCAAAGAGACACACACGCACACACACATACATGCATGCAGACCTGGTGTTGTCACAAAACAACACGTAGAAATCTGACTCATAGCTGGCAGGTAGGAAATATCAACTCCCTGCAGCTCAGAAGTGTCAGAACAATCACTTGAAAGTCGTGTCTCTGTCCTGGAATAGCTCTCCTTCTCTGGATGATGTAACACCCAACAAGATGTGTACAATAACAGCAGGCCCGGGGCGCAACAATATGTACAAGTCATCCCTGATGCAATTATGGAATTAAGTAAGACTCACACAACCCACAGGACAAAAGACTTAAAGAAAACACTGTGTTTTTGTGTGTGGGACACTGACACAGGTCTGTCCTCAGGCGTCATCTTATGTGACGCTTGGAACCCTGAGATTCACTGAGCTGTTTGTTTGTCAAGCTTAGGGGCCTCTTTAGCAGATAAGAGCTCTGTGTTTGTGTAGCTGATTGATTCTATAGATCAGACTCCAGACTGTATTCATAAAATCAAAACAACCACAGGGTAGAAAACAAAAGCTTACCGGTCAGGATGACGCTGTGACAGTTTGTTAGCAACTTTGTACACAAAGAAACCGTTCCGACTATTCAAAAGCCGTTGTTTGCTTACAGTAAACAATACAAATTACCTATAGTTACCATAGTAACCTCTGCCTTTGACAAACAGGGAGCCATGGGAAATGAGCATGTCAATTTGCATAATAGAATCCCAGACATACATGCACTGACGTGTTGATGCCTGATGCACATTAGTGTTAATTTTGTTAGACCAAAAGTAAACAAAGCTGACTGCAGAAGCGTGAACTTGAGCAAATTATTTAGAAATTCAATTCAGACACATGTATGTGCTGGTATGATTATTTAAGCAATAATGAGTGAGAGGCAGCAGGTAATTGTGCACGTTCCCATGGGTGCTGTTAGGCGCGATACTTTGTGCCGAGCGGGCAATATAAGGCAATAATATTGCACTGGTATTACACTCTCAAGGTCATAATTGCTTTTACAAACAATAAAGTAGGTGAATTCATTTCAAACTAAAAAAGGAAATTAACTAGCTCATGATTAACACATATCTTAGTTGTGCCTTGTTAATAAGTTACTGGGTTTCCAAAATCGTCTTCAGCATCGTCTACAAAGATGTGCAGTGACAGTATGAGGTGTTAGTCTGAGGCTGTGTCCCAGTTCCACACTAGACATTAAGGTTTCACACACAAAGTGCAACATCAGTGTACTCTAAAAGTGGTATGTTCACTTTCTTTTTTGTTAGCAGGTCAGCCCACCACAGTTTAGTTTTTATACAGTAGTATATGGTTTACATACGTTTTATTCTAAGAGTAAAAATGATATGACATGATAAAATACTTTAGACATCAATCACACTGCCACAAATGTCACTGATATTTCAGAGAGCAAAATGTTTTTCAAACATTTAATGCTTTTATTTCATCCTTTTTCTGCTTTTTGTTCAAACTGTCACTATTATTCACAACTGATTCTATTGTTTTCTTTTCATTTCATTGTAGGACAACAGTGTCGATCAACAGTACTCTCAAAAAATCAACACATTTTTGTCTGCATAATGGCAGTATACTTAATTTTGTCACTGTTCAAGTGTGAAACGGAAAAAAATGGAACTGGGATGCAGCTTTGGTTTTGAGTGTGCTGTTGGTGCACACTTCTGTCCCACAATAAATAATTGCCCACAAGTTTTCTCTTTGTGACGTTTGATCGACGGCTCCTGAACTATAGCTAATTACTTAATTTAACTGATACGTACTACGAAAACAGTACACTGTAGGCTATTTGAAGACAGTCTGCAATTAGTATGACATATGGAACTGTGGCACAGCCTGCAAAAAAAAAACAAAAGCTCCAATAAAATGAGTATTAAATCTTAAAAAACTTTAAAAGTTGTATTTCCTTGTTAAATTTGGAGTAGTATTTCTGAGTTACAGTTTGATTGAATGGAAAACACATGTACTTACTGCATCAAATGCAGTATTGTGACAGAGCAATAATCTCTTGTCAACACAATTCTAACAGGGCTGGTATAAACAAAAGCTACCTTATTAATAAATCTAATTAAAAGCCATCACCATTTCAATTTAATAATATCTCTATTCTTGTTCAGTACTGTAGGCCAGTATGAAGACGGGATGTAAAGACCTTGAGAGGATAAAAGAACAATTAGCAGAGATTAGAAGGAAAAAACGAATATGGCTAAAACACACACTTGCACACATGCGCACACACACCAATCAATCTCCATTGTGGCGGCAGGGCAGCAGCTTGGCAGCAGCTAAGTGGAAATCATTTACTTAAAGTCATTATGGAAAGGAGAAAGAGGTCAGCCGCTCTGCGAGGCAGAGAATCCAGCTCTTCAACAGTGCTATCACAACATCATCAAGACAAAGATACCAATACCATTTAACAGCCATCATACTGTTTGACTGAGTGACACATCATACTTTATTGTGACTGAGGCATTTTATGTCAGCTCAGTTTGCAGTAATTCAATGTGATTCAAAACTGCATATGCAAGTCACTCTCCTATACTGTGCATGAGCATGAACTGACTGATCCGGGTTCAGTAATTGTTATTAAGCCTGCCAAGTTTTCATTTCTCTAACAGCATGCATGCAGTTATAACAACTGTAACAAAATTCTTTCAATTCTTTTAAAGCTTTCACAGAGAAAAAGAAAAAGAGAAAAGCAGGCTTCTCATTTTTAGGCGGCGTCCATATTTTGATGGCTGAACTGTCACAAGTAAACTTTATCAGCTGTACTGTAGCTAACTGGCTAATTAAGCTAGCATAAGCTCAGTGAGTTGGGTTAAAATGCTGTCTCATGACTGACGTTTTCAGCTGACTTGTTTTAAAACCTGTAGCAGCGTAACACATATTATACTAAAGGCTACCAATGCATATTGTGCTAAAAGACTGGGGCATTACATGTCACAGATGCAAAGTTAGCATCCTAGCCTGTTTCTAAGATGACGCAGAAATAGAGTTTTATAGTTTTTGAGCTGTTTAGTGTTTTATTGTATTGCAGTATAGCTTGTTAGTCCTATTATATTCCTATTATGTATGATGAGTAAAAACATGCATTGTAACATTGAAAGTATTGTTTAGTTAGGTAGTGTAGGTAGTAAGCTGGATAGCCAGACATGCTAATGTTTACAGCTTAAACTAGAAGAGATAAACACACTGTTCAATCCATTGCTCACAGCTGTTTATACAGTGCTTGTATTTTTGGTTTTGGAAAGGCACAACCCAGGCTCTTAGACTCACGTACATAAATATATGGAGGAATCCAAAGTTTCACAATCTGTCATGCCAGACATGATTCTGAGATATTGCAGTCATCCTGTTTTGACAGTTTAAGTCTTGACAAGTTTTAGGTGCTAGATTAAGATCTATTAGACATACAGAGGAATTCCAAATATGAAACCGAGACAAAACATGCATACTCGACATGCATAGTTTTTACTACTACTAGTTTTTAATTTTTACTATTTGGCTGTGAATGAGTATAAATGTGTGAATTTAAAGCAGGGAGGAGCTGGAGGAGGAGAATACATGCTCAGCAAAACCTTCCCTTGTGTAAATAAAGGTCTGGTGAATTGTCAGACAGTCAACGACACCAACCGAGGCTTCTCATGTAGATCAGTATTGATCAGAGTCAGACGGGCGACAGAGGTCATGTTTAAGTTGAGGTCAACTAATTGATTCCTCTGTCTCTCAGTAAGCCCAGTGTCAATGTAACTGACACTTCAAATAACGTTCAACCATACAGTGAAAGAGTTAGCATTACCAACCTCCGGGTGATTTTCCTCCATGCAGAACAAAAACTCCTCCAATTTCTGCAATAAAAAAGGGAAAGATTTGTTAAGGCCACACAGTCATAAACCTGCTCATGAATTATTGAAAATGCAATTATGTTGGTTGTGTACTGTATGTATGCAGCATCATCATAATGAGAAGACATTGTAATTATTCATCACCAAAACTGACAAGGAGAAAACAGATTAACTGGTTCATCTGTACCGCAGGTTTCCTTTGTTAGTATTCAAAGTGTGTAATTGTACATTCTTCACTAAGGGAGGAGGTAATTACTGTACCTATTGGATGATAACATATTGTCTGTGGCTTCAGGGTAAGTACATAAGAAGGCTGAGTAACAACAAATAATAATCAGGAACGTTTTAATAATTACTTCTTAATTAAAAATTGTGTAAGGTGTTACAGCCTTCATTATTTTGCTCTTGATGTAAACACAGGTGAAGCTGACCATCTTATCGTAACTGTAACAATTTTGAACCAGTCACACAAACTGGATTGTTTTTGCTCTCTCCAATTACATCCACCTCACAGCCACATATAATCTGTCACATGCAGTTTTCAAGGTATTGACTGTAAAGGTTTTCTGGTATCCAACTGATAAAATACTTGTCTATTGTGTGTTGCCTTGAGATGAAAACACTCAACACAATCTAACAAATGCAAACTGGAGGACCTTTTTGATATGTGGGTCCTTAAATGTTCATAAAAGTAAAGTAGAAACATAACATATACAGGAAGATATTAAAAGGCTCAAATATAAGGAAAACAGTAAGAGATGTATTTTTCTGGTCTTTGTTTCCCCCAAGAAAAAGCCAGAGCTGCAGGACAAAAAGCATGATGCAATTCATCTGTTCTCTTTGATAAGCGATTGCAAGGCGCTTATGAAAAAAACGTTAGCTGGTTAGTTTGGGGCATTAATATTGTCATTTGTGTTAAATGTTGCAAAGATAATGTACAGTAAATGTCCATGACGTCTGAGATTTTTTTATTGCATATCTACATTGAGAGGATTTCTTAAACATTTATGGATCAACACGACATCCTAAAGCTTCTAAAATGTATTTTTGCAGCCTAAGGTGAATTCAGAGAACAGAGCTGAGCTCTGGTGTTTCTGACTTAGAGGACACAGAAAATAGAGTGCACAGGACGGAGACAAAAGAGAGAAATGGTTGGCTGTCTCACCTTTTAGTTCTTGCAGAAATGTTAGGAGGGGCCAGGCTTTAGGTGGAGGAGGAAAAGCAGAGAAGAACAAAGGGAAAGCAGAAAATAGAAGCATGCAGTTTGTGAAATGCAGTCAGGCAGAGCAGGAAAAGACGACATCGATGCAAAGTGTATATTTATGGTTGCACGGAACAAGGCCGTGAGAGCAGGTGAAGAGGAGTTATTGAACATGACAATGAAATGCCACAGCGTCCAGTTTTAATATTCATTGACAAATATTTGCTCATGGCTACAGTTCAACAGATTCATACAGTATACAGTACTGTATACAAATGCAAATTTACAGTATAAACTACTATTGAAAAACAGAACATATATTAAATCACAACCTGTGAGTCAAACTAACAAGATAAAGTCTTACAAAAACATCTCTGGCAAGTGTGCTTTTTTTTTTTCTATCAATTCTGTTGGCTTTGTTCCAGCCTCAGACGAGTCTGTCAGATTACGTGGGTGGAGGAAAGTGTGAGGAGAGGAGAGAATGAGTCGGACTCTGCCTTGAGGCAATGGACCTCAACTCACTGTGGGATAGACCAGCACAAAGCGCTCACACACACACACACACACACACCACAGACATGCATTCCCACTAAATGCATGTAATTGTGCAGAAACAGACTCTTCAGTCTGTGCTCTGTAGATTGAAACTCTTCAAGAAGGCCAAAATATTTCCAAATGGTTGCCTCCCTCACGCCCACATTTTCCTCGTTTAGAAATACCTTCGAGCGGACTGCTGCTCATCTAACTGTAGTCGACAGACAAAGAACAGCTGAATGTACGGACTGAGAACGACCTCTCCAGTCAAGTGGTAAGACTGACCGTGCAGAAACATTTTATTTGAGGTCACAATTCACACCAAAGTAACGAATATAAAAGGCAAAAGCAAGTCTGAAAAAGTGGCAGGAATGGGTTGTGTGTAGTAAATAAGTAAGACAAAGCTCTGCACTCTGGTATGAATTTATAGGCGTTTTAATTATATTGTGTGTTGTTCACAAGACACTGCTATGTTACCTTAGTGAACTCTGAGTTCTGTAAGTTGGCCTCAGGACACCAGCGCCCTCCTAACGCAGTCAGCATAGCACAGTCTTCTTCTTCTTTGGTGCACGGCTGTGTTGGAAGATAAGCCATTGCAGTGGGGAGGTCTTCGATGTCGGCTCCACTGCAGCTGGGAGTCCGTAACTGGAGGCCCCGCAGGAATAGGTGACACGCTTCCAGGTCGGCTTCCCAGATCCGCTCCAGGCCTGGACAGCCACAGCTACAGAGAGGAACAGACCATTGAGTTATACACTGTATACCACATGCCACATGAGGCAGTACAGAAATATAAACTATTTAAGTAATGTATAAACTCTTTGCTATAAGGTACAATGTGGCACCAGAGAGTAAATTAATAATATGGCACAGTTAAAAATGATGTGATAACTGTATTATATAGCAGTAGATATATTACTTATTATTTATTTATACAGTCACATTTTGTTTCTGTACTATAAAACATTTAGACACAACAAAGTAAACAAGGAAATGCAAATGTACATACTTGATGTGGAATGTATTAAAGGAATAATTTAACATTTTTGGAAAGGCATCTTGCGAAGATGTATGTCTTGGAGCCAGGAGACGATTAGCTTAGCTTAGCTTAGCATAAAGACTTAGAAGCAGGCAGAAATAACATGTAACCCCTTCAATAACAACAACATAAACCACATATGTAATGTCTGTTATATTAATGTTTTAATTTGTGACCTTTTGAGGTGTTTGAAGGTGCATTTTCAGAGAGAACAGGCAGCTGTTTCCCCATGCATCCTGTTTCTGCTAAGCTATGCTAATTGCCTGGCTGTAGCTCAACAGAAAACAAATAGACATGAGAGCGGTGTTGAAATGTATTTCGCCAAATGCCAAACGATCTGTTCTGTTTTGATCTGTAAACAGTCTTTATCAGTAATTATCCATATATGTACTAAAAAAAAACACATTTATGAGGCTATGCGATGCTAAACATAGAGTATGTTGTGACTGTAGTCATATAATTATACTAATATACTGTAAGTACAACAGCACATACAAAATCACACATTGAGGTATGCATGTCATGACTGAACTGCTGCATGATATCTGAACACTGTAGATGTACAGGCACAGTAAAGGACATCATTATTAACATCTCTATAATAAAGCACTGACAACAGAGTGACGGGGGGGGAAATGAATCATTCAAAGATTGCAATGTCATTGACAAAATGTAATGAGGGTGAATGTCTTCCTGACAGGCTGAGCTCCTCTACAAAGAGCTTCAGCAGAAAGACAAAGGGGGAGCCTGGATGTGTTCATCTCTGGGGTCACTGAGCAGGAGTTCAGGGTGAGGCCAGGAAGATTGTTTTTTGTTTATCTGCTCATTGAGTTACAGTCAGTCATCCCTCTTCACTCTCCCTTGCCTGACCCTGGTGACATCCAAGACGCCCAGTGTAAAAACAGGGGAGAACAATTAAACCAACCACATCAGATTGAATATATTATTGGACAATGAGCAGTATGATCACTGACCTGTGGAGGTCTCTGTTCATTCTTAGGATGAGTTGGTGTGAAAGTTGAGTTTCACAGGAATAACAAACACTTCATTGTATCTGGCCTTTCTGGCATTCCAAAAAAAAAAAAAAGACTTTCTGTTTCTGAAATACTCCTCCACTGACTCGCATTTGAGACCTCTGACCTTTAAAATATCTGTATTTATTACTCTTCTTCTCTCAATGACCTTTAGATAACAAGTCATACCCAAATAATTGTGGTGCCAGGTAACATTTTAGGAACTAAATCCATTGATCTTGTTAGAAATTCTACCTTTAATATGACTTAAGAGGCACACAAAAATGCAAAACATCCACTAAAGAGCACTAAATATTTCAAAGTAAGAAATAAAATCTACCCCTACCAAACTCAATAACAACTCCATTTCCAGGAATCCATCTTATGTAGAAAACAAACTAAAGCTGACAGGATGCAGGGAGAGAGATGCGGGCTTTATACATGCAGTATGAGATGAATCAAACATCTTAAAGGAATAAACGTCCTCATCTCTCCGTATGTGCCGATTCCCAACCCAGGAGGACACTCTCTGTCACAAACACTCATTCTCACATTGACTGACTTGGGATGATAAAAACACGACAATTCAGGCTCTAAGCTCAAATATACTTACATATAAGCCTCTATAATATATTCAGTATTTTCACCTAGCGAGTGCCTCCCCGCTGTGCCGTTAGATTTGAGGAGAATTGCTCATTCTCCATCATACATAAACAAACTCAAAGGCAATATGCAGCCAGACAATATTGTTTAATCTGTCGCTCTGTTCTTTCCTCTCTCTCAGTGATGAGGCCGCCTGAAAATTGAATGCCACTTGTTTTCCAGCCCATCTCCTGCCTGAAAAGGCTGCCAACCTCTGTACCCTGCCAGCGCACGCCTCTCAGCCGTTCTCTAACCTTCATTTGGCACACAGACAATAGAAAAATTGCTCGGCCCAGCCCCCTCCTGCCCTCGCCAATTCGCTACTCAACGCTGCTGCTTCTGAATCCTGCTATAGTGGGGACGCACCCAGTGAGCCATGCCATTGTTATTTGTCTCTTCTGAAGTGGAGAGGGACACACACACACAGGCAGATATGGGTGGGCACACATGTGTTAACGCACACACATACCCATAAATCATTCGCTGTGGGGATTTAGTGTTGTACAATCATAAATTCCTCTAAAAATGTCAAAGCTGGCCTCATCTATCACAAAAAGCTTCTCTTCAATGACACCCACAATTCATTACAAGCAACTGGCATCGGCACTTTTGTGCTGCACTGAAAATCCAGACAACACGTCAGTGCCTAAACATCCCTGTGATGTTGGCGTCCTGGTGCCCTTCGGTATGAACTTCTCGTCCGGGGGGTTAATTGGTGGCAGCCGCTCGGCCTGCCATCTGACAGTGGCAGGGTGTGGGTGTGCTGCTCCACTGATGGCCCAGTAATAAGAAGGAGAGACAGGCAGGCACACTCCTTCTACAGTCTCACAGCACCGCTGTGGGACTGCTGACTGACAGGACTGCTCTTTCTCCTTAAGGCATTATGTACGCACACGGACAGCTACGGAGAAAGGATTATAAATATAACTGTTGAACGACGGATGGGCAGTCCGATGTTGCTGGTACCAGTAGGTTCTGTTAGACCTTTTGGGGGGGTTCACACACTCACTGACCAATATTCTGAACTCTTCCCAGCATCAGGCCATATGTTCAGCCAAGAACAGACAGAGTGTGAAAAACAGCCCTTATCCTCAGTCACAGCTGGGATCTAAAAATCAGGCTATGCGTGTGTTTGGATAAAGTGAGCACCAACTCCCCAAGAAATGACTGTTGTGAATAAATTAAAATGAATATGACTTTCACCTACAGTCTCATGACAGCGTCTGTGACGTTGAAGATCCCCAAAAGCCATAAACACAATGAGGATTCACACGTTAGGAAGAAAAAAAGGGAGATAGATGGTAACGATTCAACTTAATCATGCAGCAACGTCTCAAATCACACCAGCAGAGGAGAGGTGCTAATAATATGATGAAGTACAAGGTGGTGACTATTGGATGAGGTGTGATGGATATGGATGAACTGAACTGTTTGCGAGGTGGATGGCTCGTTGTCTGAGGAGGTTTTTACAACAGACAGCTGAGCAACAAAGGCCCCTTTGTTCCAGACATTTTAAATTTCGTCTTCGTCTTATGTACGATCAGGATTTTGTACATTTAAAGTTTTTTTTCCGCTGCGTAGATGCTCTCAGCGTGTCCTCGATTTTAACAAGGGAACACGTCTCGTCTGAGTATTTTAATGCCTGCTGCACCAGTTGCATTGTGTCCGTTAAACATGATAAATGACATCCAAATCTCGACAGAAGAATGCACAAATGTAGGAAAAGTACGAGAGGCATCTCCTAATGAAACATCTACATAATGTATTAAACAACTGTGCCGAGTGCTAATCTGAATAAAATGTTTTTTGTTCTGGTGACACACTTACAGCATCTGTGCGGCTCCAACATCCTGTTCTAGTCTTTAGCAAGGAAGAGATAATTGGTTTTTTCAACACCATCCGTCTCCACGGAGACCAGACATCTCACCAGTACTAATCTGCCTCTCTCCCCCCCCCTTCCTCTCCTCGCCTCCCATCACCAACTGTGCACTCCATCAACAGTAATGTACATTAGAGCTGACTGATAAAATTTACAGTGGATGATGGGTGCGTGCGTGTGTGTGTTAGCGTGTATATGCACGTGTGGAGACAACTGCCCATTCAATCAAGGCAAATATGTGTCACTGCGCCAAACTGGAGCTGGTAGAAGCTACTGGGCCTCGCCTAAAGCCAGAGCTGTGCTTGTGATTTGATCTGGACCGCCTCTGGATATGGAAACTGATGCAGGGCTGCAGAGTCAATCAATTAATACAGACCGTGATGAGCAGGGAAATTAGTTTACAGCACCCAATACTCAACAAGGTGTCCTTTAATGTGATTTTTCTTTCAATAGTGATGTGGTTAAGATATATGTAATCTATATAATCAGCTTTCCGTGCAATAAAATATCTATTGATGAAACTAAAAGATAGGATCAGCAAACACAGGAGCTCCATTAAAGGGGGAATACAGGGCACCAATAGACAGACTTTTCTGGACAATTCATTTATATAGCTATTTTTAGAGTTATTTAAAGGTGCAGTCCTCTGATTTATACACAAGGTTTAGTTTACTCATGACGAGTACTCAACCTGTCAAAATCTGCAGTGCCTCTGGAAAAATAAAATAAAGTATAGAATGATGCTGTTGAGTTGCATTGTGGGAATTGTAGGATCCAGCATTTTTAGATCTTGGCCCATAGTCAAACTGAAGGTCTGTTGGTTTGCATCATGTTAGTAGTTTTTAAATGTTTACTTAGGTCTTAAATTGTGTTCTTATTTCTGGATGGTATTTTATGACTGTCGTGATTTTTGCTGTTCATGTAACTTTTGCTGCTGCATATTTATTTTGAAGTTGGAGATTCAGCATTCTTTAGAGGTTTGAAATCTGCTTTACATGGCTAGGTCTGCCTTCACATAGTGTATATATAGTATATATAAAGCCTGTGCTTACCCATTTTGTAAAATACCCTGACAAATGCCTCTTTCAGTAAGTCAGCTAGTGTTGCCAAGATGATTTTTTTCCACACTTTTCACTTTAGATACGGCACAGACAGGTGCTCTCTCTCTCTCTCTCTTTCTCTCTCAAACTCGCCCTCTCATCTCTCTTTAAAATCAAACAAACAAAACACAAAGCAGCCATCTGCCCTATTGACAGAAAAGGTCCAGAGGCATGCTTCCCTGCTGGGCACTGAGATCGCAGCCATGTTGCTCCTTGACCACACAGAGCCCCAGCCTGTGCATCCTTCAACAACAAACAGACATGCAGTGTGTGACTGACTCTTGGCTCTCATCCAAAAAGGTGACCCTGCCTCTCCAAGGATGCAACACAGACATATTTACCCTGTCTCACACACCACACACACAGATATAAGGGTCAGGTAGACACAGTGTCTCTGACAACATAGGCTTTTCCTGGCTCTAACTAATCCCGAGAGGCCTAACCTTCCTCCTCTGAACACTTAAAAAAGAGACTGTGCTGAGTGGAGAGCACAGCTCATATGGTGTACACAAAAACACGACCAGCTCTATTCATCCATCTGTAAAACACAAATGGTTCCAAAATGCTGCAGAGCCGATCACATCGCAGCTGCTCGATGCTGTCTGTGTGCTGAGGAGACGAGCTCTAATCTCCATACGGAAGCATAAACAGGCGTATGGTGTCGACACTTGACTGGGTCCCACAACCTCAGCCCGGAAAAAGTCAGCCACTCAGCACATCACAATCCTGTTGTGTAACTGTCAGGCAAGGCAGGGCGACCACCGGCAACATAACAGACCTGTCTTCAGTGATTTAGGAGCTCCCAGACGCAGACAGAAAGAGTGAAACAGACAGAAAAAGATATTGTTTTGTCTAAAATGGTTTACACAGAGCAGGGAGAAGGTGGAAACGGAGCTATAACAAAAGGAAGGTATAGAAAATACATGAGAAGGTGGCAAGAGAAAGACAAATTGCGCAGGTGAGAGACAGTGAAATGTGAGAAAGGGGCTCTGGAAGACAAGAGCATAAGAAAAAAGGTGTGAGTGCATGATGTGGTGGGTGAGGTGATGTATTGGGGAGACGGTGCACTGGTTAGAGGACGACAGAGGTGAGAGGAAATTCCTCGGAGGCTGCTGTTCTGTTTATGTCTCTTTGTTTTGTTTCACTCCTGTGGAATATTGAGTTGTCTGCACTGAAAAAAAAAAAAAAAAAACGAGAGACAGCACAAAACACTCTTACCTGTGCAATCTGTCCTCCAATAACTTGATATACTTTGTAGTGTTCTCCTTCAGACAGCTTTCTGTAGAGGGAAAACAACAGCTTGTTACTTGCATTTCATTCACTACATTTATTAGCCATGATGGGGTATCCTAGCAACAAATTACAGCTCTAATATCATTATGACTTGCTTGTCGTTAGCTATATTGTACATGGGCTCTGTAAGGA
Source organism: Protonibea diacanthus (assembly GCA_028641955.1). Classification (NCBI taxonomy): domain Eukaryota; kingdom Metazoa; phylum Chordata; class Actinopteri; family Sciaenidae; genus Protonibea; species Protonibea diacanthus. The sequence continues at coordinate 18,635,003 of CM053989.1, forward strand.
AAGGTAGCAGTGATCACAGTTGGTGTGGCATTGTGCTGTAAAACTGTAACAGTGCAGTTCAGGCTGAAGGCCCAGCTGGCTCTTTCTTAAGACAAACAAACAATAGAGGAAAGATCATTCCTGCCGCATTAAGAAGGGATAAAACTAGAGACGGCCTGAGGATAAAAGGGGATTTTATCATGGCATAGGACCTGATATCATGCCAGATTTTCTGTGGGGCATAAAGTTGGATAGATAGCTTATGTTGCTTCCTGTGCCCTTCTGCCAGTAGTGAGCTGCCTGAGGAGACAGACGGAGGCTGGCTGAGCGTTAGTCAGGATGGAGAGGAGGGCAGTCTGAGAGCCGTTAATGAGCTCATGTATGAAACATGAGAATATGCCCCCCGCAGCAGCAGATCTTTGAACACAATAGGATGCACTTATATCAAATTGCGCCGCATACATATATGTGCACACCAACTATAACGTTCAATACGACCCCCCTCCTCCCCAACTGAAACACACACTACAAAGCTGGCATCATAAATCTGACAATCCTAACATCTGTGCAACTCAACAAGCAGTAAGAATCACTGGCTTTCTACAGTCTGGTGCAGCGGATCCTAGCTTGGGGTCATGACCCCCAAAGAAGTCAGAAGATAAATCAGAGAGGTCATGAAACGATTAACAGGAGGAAAAAAACAAAAATATAATGCAGTCCTGATTTCGACTTTTCTATTGCTTTTCTCTGACAGATACTGGTTCCCATGTTTCACGTCTTGCAATCCGGTCTTAGTTAAGCTAACTGGCTGCTGGTGTGGTAACTTTGCATAGATATGAGAGTATTTTCTCTCAAACTTCTCAATTAATTCTAGGCAAGAAAACATAAAACATATTTTCAAAAACATCAAGTTGAGACATTAATAGTATACATATCACGTGAAAAACCTATGACGAAGGGTCACAAGTAGATACTGCTTCATTTTAAAGAAGCACAAATCAAAAATGGTTGGCGAATACTCTAATGTAATTCCACTTATCTTGCTCACATTGAGTAGGACTCACACAGAGAGAAAGTCGCCTAATTGGGTGTTCTGAATCACACTGAAGTTTGAATTATAATTTGTATCATTGTCTTGATGGTGGTTATTAGACAGCATCAGCTCCAGGATGAGACGAGATGGGGGCTGGCACAGCGGGGAGAAAGGGAAAATGTCTGAGACTAAGTGGCTGTGACACACACACAAAATTACACACACACATACACACACATTCCTGTCCATACTCTGGGAAAGAAATGAGATGGAGATAGTTTGGCTATATTTATGGGGGTTACATGTGCGAGTCACAGAAAGAGAAATCTTGCCCGAGAGTCATTTTCATTCAAAGTGGCCAAATCTTCTCAATCAGAGGGAAGAGGGAGTCCGCTGGAGTAGCTATCACATATCTTGTGAGCTGATCTAGTGTACGTGGACCAGACAGCTCACTTACCACCCCTCTAATTGCTATGTGAGATCCAATCCTACCTGACAGAGTTTCCCTTGTCAACTTCCATTCATGCCGGCTCCGTTACACAGCGTGCAAGGAGATAGCCGCTGAATAATACATGGGGGGCATTATGCATGACTTTAGATGGCATAGAGCATGTACAGATGCAAGATGACTAAGTAGGCTAGAGCTCAAACAAGAGCAAGAGCCAGATTTAGAGATAATACACTGTGAGGAATAGAAACAGTCAATATAAAAGGCAGATGAAGGGAGATAAAGAATGGGCATATTAACTTAATATGTCTTTCTTTGCTGATACTGTCATAGGCAGAGGAGAGTCAGTGTGCCATCCTGTCGCCATGCCAACCAGTGGCAAAACTAGTGAGCCTTTTCAGGCGTGACAGATGAAAATAATCTTCTCTTTATAGAATAGGACGAGACATCAAGCAGCAGAGCCTCCTCCTGAGCCGAGTGGAACCAGAGCACCGGGTGATATTACCACTTCCTGTAAGTCTGCGGGAGGCTGCTGTCATTGGCAGGCCATGCGAATAAAATCAGCACTAAAAAAGCCATAAAGAAGAGAGAGCCACTCTGTTAGTTCCTGATACAAGCGGCAGTATATTTGGTGTTGAAGGAACCTCACAAAGGCGTTCACAGAGTCGCCACTGGAAAATTCATGAGCTCAGGCTCCCGTCACACCAGTGATCTCAGCAGGCACTAAACATCACTGATTGCTGCCAAGGACCCCGGCCAAAATCGAAGAGGCCATTCGTTCATGATACAAACAGAAGTGAGAAACTCTTGACAGAGGATGAGAATGTGCAGTTTGCTTCATATGGGTCGAAATATTCATTCATAAGTCGAAGGAAGATATAATTACTTCACCTAAATAGATGTTAAGTTGATAAAAAATGATTAATTTGATGATTATAATCAGTAGTGTAAGCAGTCAAAACAAACAGTGAAGACATATTGCGCGGTGATGAATTTCCAATGATGAAGTTATGGGGCTTTAATGAGCCAGCAGAAGTTAACGATGGCAAGGTGTGTGGATTTGCTGCTGCATTATGAGCATTTGAGCAGCTCTCTAATTGAAAGTGAATAATGCAGTTGTTTCTTCATCGCCTTGTAACAATAAAAGCACCCAACATCTGTGGGGCCTTCGAGTTGTCAAACAAATTAGAGGTGGCTCCGTGCTAACGCAGCACCACCGATATGCGTGTTATAAAAGCCTGCGCATAATAAGGCAGAAGAGAAATTGTGTGTCTTTGTAATTGAGTTGAAGGCACCGACTGTGATTAATGTGTTTAAGCTCAGCTCGGGCTGTTTGAGTGCAACGGCACTGCAGGTAACACAAACACACAGTCAGCATATGTAGACGATCACATTTTACGAATGTATCTGAACTTAACAGCAGCCCAGCAGCATAGCTAATGAGGGAAGAGGGACAGGTTGATATCTCAGACAGACACTCAATAACCCATGATGCTTTACGGCTGTGGGATCACAAAGCATAGCGGTACACAGATTGCAGCTGGCATGGCGTAACGTATCGTGGAGCTGCAAGAGCGAGCAACAAAAGGAATAATTTAACAAAAAAATGGCTGTGTACAAAATCTATTCATCTATGCTTGAGTGGATAAATATATATCTCTATACATATACATACATGTGCATCTAAGCAGAGAAAGAGTTTATGTCTGTTCTGGGTGTTGGATTGCCCTTACTGAAATGTTAGACATGCTCACTGTCATTCTAACTCATGTCAAACTCAGTTTGTTTAGAGGAGACTCTACACTGACTTGGCTGTGGGCTGCAAAATATTTTTTTTCCTGATTTTATAAAGTACTAAGATGTCCGACAAAGAGCAACTCAGCCAAAATAAGTACTCATAAAAGCTCTAAAACAGCTCAACTCCTCACATTCCTGCTCCATTAAGCTGGGATCATATTATTTCCTCTGTATCCTTTGGGAAAGTCCATTAGCAGCAGGCTAATATATCCTCCAAATCCTCCAGAAAAACCCAACATTTCTTAATTTATCACCTCCCTCCACAGAAGAGTTTTGTATAAATAAAACAAATCTTTTACAGCAGATAGCAGAACCCATCACTGGACACAGTGGTGCTTCAAGCAAATGCCAATGTCAGCATGCTAACATGATCACAGTGATCATGCTATCAATAATATAAGTTAAATGCTAACACAAGCTAAAGGCTAACGTCAGCATGCTAACATGCTCACAGTGAGTGTTAGCATTATGAGCATGGCAGGTAGAATGGTTTCCATATTTGCCATTTTAGCTTAGTATGTTAGCATGCTAACATTTGCTAATTGGCATGAAACACAAAGTACAGTACAGCCGGGGCTGATGATGAAGGTCATTTGTTTTGAAGATATTTGGTCATTAACTTGAAGTATTGGACTACCAGATCATGACACTAGATGGAAAGTTATTTGGTAATCCATCCAGTAGTTGTTGAGTTATGTCAGTCTGTACTAGAGTGTCAGACTTAAAGACCAACATGGCCACCTATAGTCATGCTGTTGGCAGGGGTAAAAACAGAAAATCAAAATCTTTGAGCTTTATTTTGTGTGCAGTGCACCTAGAGGTGATCAAACTATAAATCTGAACCTCCTTTTGTGTATGGATTGAAAGAAAGGAAATCGATTGATGTGGTGCTGGGAGCTATTGCAGTGGTACCTCAATCAACTTCCCTTTGTTTTTGCAGTAATTCTTATGGGTATGGGCGCTATAATACTCCTGACAAACTCACAATGGAATGACATCCTCTACTGTATCACAGGAAAAATGAATACTGCCCAAACTTTAGAGACAAAAACCAGGAAACATTCTCCCGGGCCCACTTAACCACTACACCCCTCTCAATCATTCAGACACTCTTCAGGAGAAAAGCTGTCATGCGTTCCATCATATTCTCAACAGAAGCACCCTGAAAGAGGCAGCATCATGAATAAATCATATATGTCCTAACCTTTACTATTGGCACTCCATTAAGAGGAAATTGCATTTGTTTAATAACACAGAGTGACAGTATTTTTTGATGTGGCGACACTTCAGCTGCTGGACTGGTATGCAGAGTTGAGTTTGGCCTGGACGAGCTCCCAAATCCTGTCAAAGAAGAGCTGACACTGGAGTGGGAGCTGTGTGAGGAAAAAATAGATGGTGGAGATTCAAGAAAAGAGGAAAATAAAGCTAATTAAATGTGTTCCAGTGGAACCATGCAGAGAAGACAGCCTACTGTCTTTATCACAGATAGCCAAATTACCTGAGTGCTACAGAATATACCACCTGCATACTAACAATAGCATTAAATAAGCATGACGAGAATACTTGGATAAATCAAGAGGGACACACACTGACACTGCCTCCACATTAGAATGTCCTCACTCCTGGGGGTCATTTACTCACGTTATTCAGCCCTTCAATTATTTATTTGTAAATTTAGTATCACTCCAGATCTCTCTTGGGGACAAAATTATACTCTCAGCAGGGAATCAAACCTCCGGCTATAATGGGTTTGGTATTCATCAGCACTCGTGCCAATAGCAATTAGGGATCTAATGGCTCCCAGGCCAAAACCCCCTCACACCACAACATATGTTGGGCGGAGATGCTCAACAAGCTGAAGCTCTGTAGTTTAAATGAACGTACAGTATGTGTATAGATTTTGTCAAAGTGTCAGCTGAACTGTGTGCTGCTTTAAAGCTCATGCCATGACAATAGGCCTTTTCAAGAACAGGCGTATGGTTTTCTTGTTATAAGATGACACTAGAGTCATTAGCATGTACTGGAGATGTCTCAGAAACCAAAAGGATGGCCATCTTGACTTTGAAGTAGACTGTAATTTCTAATCCCCTCCAGCTAAAGAAATGGTAATATGCTGTTTGTGGGCTATCAGTTTCCAAGCTAGCATGTGCCAGCCCCTTATTACCAAATAGGATGACAGTTTAATGAGCCCCTTGCTTGGTGTCAGCAACACATTGTGAAATTGCGCCTGCTGCCATATTGTGTGCGCCCACTTGAGCATTTGTGCAAGCCGCACAACCAATCATTAACTTGGCGTCTCTTCCCACATTTGTGACGTGTTACACACCTGATTCCCGTTCCTTTGTTTAGCCCGAGCATTTGCATGTCACTGGTTTCTCAGCCTCCGTGCCCCTGAGAGCTGCTTTATTCCATGTGAGGCACGCACTGTACTTAGGATACTGAGGTGAACTTGAACATGTCTTTGGCGGTTGTCAGGGGAGAGATTAATGCTATCCCTGGCTGTTTAGTCAAGGTGTTCAGGACTGTATTTCAGCAACAAAAATCTGGTAGGTGAATGAGTTTCACAGTCGTAGGTGAAAGGAGAAGAAACGTAATTGCTTTTGCAAGTGAAAGGAATTGGTTTCTACCACAATAATATAAAATCATGGACCTTACATGAACAAAAATGCCATGCATTACCATACCATTATCATTACCAAAACTCAACGCAGCTCAGCCTGACTGCAACAATGAAAGGGTGCCCCCTAGTGACAACAGAGGGTGCATTCAGGACAAGACAATGGGTCGACACTTATGGTGACACTGCAGCCACAGGCCGTAATGATCTATATTACAGCTTATGTCAGACGGCTGATTTCACGCCTTGGGGTTGCAGCAGGAGCCTGATCCAGAGCTCTCTGGTCTCTCACTACCTGCTCTGGCCTCGTCACTTCACCGCTCCCCTTTCCTCTTTTGCGCGCCCGTCTCAGTGCCTCAGAGAGTGAAGTGACCTTTTTTAGAAATCTCCCTGTGACTGATGGACTGGAGAGAGTTGCACTGCAGGTGGTGCCGTCAAAATCCATTTATCTCTCTGCCAGGGCCAGAAGCCCAAACCGATCTAACTCCCCCTTCTACCCTAAAAAAAGCAAGCCTCTTCTTTAAGCAGCATTCACATCTCCTCTAGTTGCAGAGTGTGCGAGCCCTGATACATCATGTCTGCACTGAGTGGCTTGGAGGTAATTGGCTACTTCACACAATCTAAAGCTCATTTCCCGTGCACCACCCCCCATCTCCCCTCACCCTCCTCTTAACAACTGCCAATCCCGCTGGTAACTCATTTGATGCCAAGTCCCTACTGACAAAAAATCACTTCTCCTTCATTTGGGAGGAAAGTCATCGTCCATTGATGTCCTCCCAGTGTGAAGCAACATCAAGAGAGGACTTCTCTTTCAAAAAGCTCTCATGTTTCACATTTGAATTGATATTTAAAAAGGTGTATTCAAAGAGAGAGAGAGAGAGAGAGAGAGAGAGAGAGAGAGAGAGAGAGAGAGAGGGAGAGGTACCTTTCAAAAATACAATGTTTTCTTGTCTCAGCGGGTAGGTGAGTGTTCTTTCAGACAGTGTTGCATTTATTGAATTTGTTATTTTTCATATAGTTATTTAAAGCTGCTGTAATGAAAACCCTTACATGAATAATGGTGCAAATGATTATATGTGATGTGAAAGGGGTCACTTGAAGTGATGAACCCACACAGAGTTCTTACAGGATTGTACAGCTCTCCTCAGCTCCATGGAGCATTTTAGTATTACTAGCTTGATAAACTAGTTTGATCAGCTTTAATAATCCTGCTGTAACGCGACCTGCTCAGCACCAAATGATTTAAACAGTTTAAAGGATGACCTCTCCAGCCCATTAAATGGCTAGAAACCTCTGTGCAGTTTTTGGAATAGGATGACAGTTTAATGAGCCCCTTGCTTGGTGTCAGCAACACTTTGTTTATGAAATAAACAAAAGCATACAAATCATTTCCTATGAATACCTCCTATACATCTGTCACTATGTTACCAGATAAATTAGAAGTAGTAATAAATAAGTAATTAAGTAAGTAATAAATGATCATGTTTTTACAAACTTGAATTAGATTTAGGTCTGGACTTAACTATGGTTATCTATGCTGAGTTAAATCACACTTGTTAAAATAGCTTTGATATGCAGATATGTTCATGCAAATAACTATAAAGAGTGTATTGTGATTTTATGTGCTGGACTACTCTAACCTGACTGTGCCAGATGGTTTGTTGCATAGAACCATCTGGTAAGTCGCTGTTGGAAAAGGGCAGACACTTTCCAAAAATACAGACCAGGTGATTGGATGAACCATCTGTCTATCATCAGCTATCATGGGCGAACTTCAGATCAACAAACCATATAAAATAGTCAAACTTGTAATGAAGTGAGTCAGAAGAGGCAGCAGCCCGGGTTCAAGTCTGGTCCGGGCTCTTTGCTGCATGTCCCCTTTCTGACCCTAACTCTAACCCGCAGCATTAGAGATGTCACTAGGTAGAGGTTTGTTACCTTTCAACAACACCTGGCTAGCTGCTAGCTGTCCTGGCATTCATAGTTTTCTTTAAGCTCCGCTAGTGGTAGCTTCATTTCTAGAGTGGTAGTGAAGTCTACCTCACAGCAAAACCACAAATAAGCATATTTTTTCCCAAAATGTCAAGCTACTCCTTTAACTTATGTAAATTTAACTATAAACATCTTTAAGGCTGTTGATAGTCATTAGTGAGAATTATTTATGACCCTTAGAAAGTCTTTATGGCAGTAATAAGGATGATTTGTTGGTTTTAGTTCTATCATTTTGCCCACAGCAGCCCCAACCAGGACTGAGGACAATCTTGGATTTTTCATTGTTAAAACTGGGTGGAAACAATTAGACAGTCTCCAATCGTCTGGTATCTCGAGACCAATGTTATCTTGATGTAGAGTGGCCCCATGCAGTGACTAACCGTGCTGAGCCTCCTTCTGCTCCAGCTCCTGCCTGAGCTGCTGCCGCTGCTCCTTCATCCTGGCCAGCTCCTGGCTGCTCCCCGAGCTGAGACTGTTCAGCCTCTTGGCCAAAGCCTCCAGCCGGTCCCGCTCCAGGTACACCGCCTTCATCTCTGCCTTCAGCTCCTTGGCACTGCTGAAGTCATTACCTGCACCGGTGCACCACAGGAGGACATTAAGCTTACACCATTCATTAATGGGCACCTCGATCATTAATAGCGTAATTACGTGAGGCTAATTGTGAGCGATTCAAGTAAAGGAGGAAAATAAAAAAAAAAGATGTGAAGTATAGGAAGGGCTGCGTTAGGGTGCGGTTGATTGGAGAGTTACCTGAGATGGCTGCCAGCTTGGCCTCATGCAGTGCTAAAAGCTGGGTTTCAGTCTCGCTGACTTTCCTCCTCAGGCTGCTGCCCAGCCTCTGACTCATGACCACCTGGGGAAAAGAAGCAGAAGAAGAGGCAGAGGAGAGAAAGGGGGGAGGGTGGTAACTAACAAAACCTTTGCAGACACATGGATCCCACAGGATGCATAGCTCATTTCCAATTCCGCTTTCATTTTCTTTTTGACACTCATTCTTACAAGACCTTACAGATTCATTTCCGTCCTTCTGTGTTCGCCCTGCTTTGAATACACAGCAGAGCATCAACGCTGCAATGTGTTACCTTGTCTATAACCTTTAGAAAGAAAGAGAGTGTGTCTCCTTTCACGTGGACAGACAGGGAAATGTGAAATCTCCATAAAAGATGTCATTAGAATGTCAGAGAGGAAATAGGCCCCTGAATGTCACGGGCCTGATGGGGATTCAGCACCTCAGCTCTGCAGTATTCACAGAGGAGATGATGGCTTCAGATACAGCCTGTCTGGCCTCCATCTGCCCTCACTCTGCCCTTTAACCCTCTGTTCTTTCCAGTGTATTCACTTTGAGTTATAGCCAGACACAATCCCCATGCTTCCTTCTTTTGAGAAACTATTTTCACCGCTCAAAGGCGGATTTTCTGACGCATTTTCGTCTCGAATCTGACACAGTTTTGTGCAACACTTTGAAAGGGCTGTCAAATAGGTTGGTATTTCTGAGACAGAACATCTCCAGGGAGTTTTCTTCCAACAGAAATATAAAAAGCAGGCTTGCATAATTTTATTTCACACATTACACGGACTGAAAAACTTCTCTGGAGTGCTTTTTAAACTCTAGAAATTCAGACATTGCTGATTTAATTTCAAGTCGACAGGTTTTTGCCAGTTTTGAAAAAGTCAATAGAGAAAGTGAAAGTTACTTTCATGCCAGCAATCATTCTGTCACAGCAGGTGTGCCATTTGCCACATATTGGAGATCTCACTTAGGAACAAAACTTTCCATTTCAACTTACATTGGACAATCTTGTGATGGAAGACTATATTCCTTTTGAGCTGCTGTTGTAGCATCAACCAACCGTTTGATGACGGGTTTGTAAAGGACACAGTAACAGTAAAGAGGTCTCTTCCGAGCCTCCCTTGTCTCCTGCTGTGCCTCTCTCCCTCCATCCTTAAACCACCAATTCTTACAGCTGCTTCTGTTTTTTTTTTCTGCTGCACAAATCCATGTATAAAGATTACTGAGAGGGAAAAGCAAACCCTTCAGATGCAAAGGAGTACCTCCAGAGACACAGCACATACGAGGGGAAGCACGCAAAGCCTTTCACATCCAGGGCGATACACCAATGACACGGATAGAAAATCCACCAAATCCATGTTAGCGCACAGATATTTGTCATAGTATTGATCTATACTATGAATTTGACTGGCCAGTAAAACAAAGACTGCTACTATTAAACCATTAACTAAAGTTGGCAAACTCTGATCAAAAATACACAGAAAATCAGAGTTTTGTTTTTTTTTACAGCCTCAACAATGCTGTGATTCGACTGAGCTGTGGCGAGTTCACTGTTTTGTCAAATAGATATAAGCACATGAATACAGACACTGACATTAAGTATGCATGTTTGACACACTAGCGCAGCACATTCTTTTGATTTTGACTTGCTGCTCAATACATCTCCATGCACATTCAGTCACTGTCGGCATGCTGATGGGAGGCCGAGCCGCAATCGACTAAAATCGGGTCAGAGGAGCAGTGGCTTACTTTAGCAGTTGCTTCCTTGATGGACAGGTTCAACGCCTGCTCCTGTTCCTGGAGTCTGCAAAAAGGAGATACAAAGGTTACGGAGCAGTACTAAAAGTCATTTCTCTCTTTTGAGGGCTTCAAGTGAAATCAATAAATGTCAATGAGAGGATGAGAGTTAGTCCACCAGTTCTCAAGAGAGTTGATGAATTGTTTATAAGTTTTGTAAAGGAATGTCTTAAAAGATCTTGCCCAGCAGACGAGAGCCAAAGAGTTGGTGCTAATTATTCCCTGATAAGTAGAGATCCTTGCATTTGTAGTTGTCATAAACTTCAAGCAAAAACTTCAAGCTGACATCCAGAACCCGAACAGCCTGTCTAGAAGGATGTAAAAAGTTGAATTTAGACTGATCGTGTGTGCAAATGTAAAAAGCATAGGGTCTGTATTAATAAAACTAATGTTGTCTTGGAAAGTTTTGCTTAAAAATTACAAATCAAAATCGTTCAACAAAACTGTTACTTATTTCATTAAAGGGATAGTTTAATACTTTGGGAAATATGATTTCTTGCCAAGAGAAATACTACTTGTATAAGTGCCCGCTTAATATGAAGCTCATTTCGGAAGTCAGTTAGTTCAGCTTAGCAAAAAGACTGTAAACAAGTGGAAGTAGCTAGCCTCACTCTGTCCAGAAACATGTCAAAAGCTCACAAATTAAAGCATCATCTTTGTTTAATCTATACAAAAACTGAAGTATACAAATGACTTGGGTTTGGGGTCTTATGGGGGTTGTATGCTGTACTATTTCTTGGCCTGGTGCAGTGTTTTCTATTGAACGGGCTCTGATATATGAGAGTGGTATTGATCTTCTCATCTAACTCTTGGAAAGAAGGTGAATGAGTTTATTTCCCAAAATGTCAAACTATTCCTCCCTACAGGTGTTAAAAAACGAGAAGTCCTGCTTGTTCTCCAGTCAGTGCTGTAGTTTAGACGCCTAATAAATCTTAAAAGATCAGACATAAGTCTGCCCAGCACTGATTTAGCTGTTCCTTACATCTTGAAATAAAGTGGATAAAAATCTGAACTCAAAACAGCTTAAATCTGTCAAACACACAGTATTTGGTTGGTGAAATATTGCATTGTTCTTACAATGATGACAACAAAAATGGAAATATGGATTAATATTTCAGATATCAAGGGTAAATATCACATCAGTAATGCAATGACTGTTCATGTTTGTGAACATGCAACCAGAACAAACCATTTGCATCATATTAGTTGGTGACAGAAAAATAAATCAATTAGGAGATGGAAAAAAGGGAGCACAAAATCCATTATCCACAACACAGTCACCTTGAGACAGTCTCAATCGTCTCATATTACAAAAATCATTATGCCCTTTTCATGTTATTCAAGCTGATGTTCAGGGTGAGTCAAGAGTAAAACGTCTCTGAACATCAGCGTTACAGCACCCTTTTTTTTTTAAAGGATGCAGCTCCCCTGGATGAATTTCTTTAATGCAGTAACCATAAAGAAACCTCAATATGAGAAAGATATGTCCTGTTTTATTTAGAGAGGGAAGTGTAACACAACGACCCAAAGCCCACCACCCCGAGATGTGCAGCTGAATATCCAATCTGAGCTCGCAATTTCAATCAGTAGCGGGTAGAAATGCGTTCCAGTTGGGGTGAGAATGTGTCAGATATCAAATTATGCCAGTGATGGTGGGTCATGCCACCGAGAAGGCGATAAGTACAATTTACATGTCTTTCTAACGAGTGGCAAGACAGAGAAGGTTTCCACAGCGCTCCCTCACAAGCTATTAACTTCAGAGGATACGATGCAAAATAATCATTTGCATCTGAGAAAAACCATTAAAATTCAAAGCAGGTTCAAGCAGGTGTGAGAGAAGAGGATTGAGGGCGCGGGGGATGCAGGGAATAAAGAAAAAGTAGTTGTGGCTGTTTGATACATCATCTCTGAAGCTGCAAATAAATATTCCTCATAAAGTCTCATAAATTATTGCATTACATTCAATTCTTTTGTCCAATGTGACTTGTAATACATTCAAACTTCACAGGCACAAGAGCTAAATGTCAAAACAAACAAAAGCTTGAGCAATTTTTGCTTCTTTTTTTTTTGTATCCTTCTGATGTCAAGCTCCTCTAAGCAGTTATTTGAGATGTTAATTAGGCTGGAACACGATGGTGTGATTTTGACTCAGTTGTACTTTCTTTGGCACCAGATTAGACGATCCTGCTGATTTATTCAAAATGCCAATTTGTTTGTCAGAGGACGAATGAAGCTGGGAGGCAAAGATTTACAGAAATAGAAGATCTGCAATGACGCATCCTCTTCCAAATGAGCTCATTTAATGATAAGAAAATACGTGACATGATACAGGGAAAACATTCATGGGCTAGTCACTACTGTCACTCAAAGCTCTCCAGCAGCCCCACCTGGTCACTGACAGTACTGCAGAAACTATGACTGATCCACTGTATAATACGGTTTTATTTTTGTAAACTTGTTTTTTTATGTCTGGACCACTCTGCTGTTATGAGTACAAGTAGGTATTCAGAACACAGCTGTTGTCTGCCTCTGTAATAAATAAGTCAGAAATAGAGAGGGAAGGAACAGGAACTGTGCTGCTCACTAATAAAAAAAGAACATATTTTTGAGTTTTTGTCCAAGCATCATTGAATGTTTTATGTACCACAGAGTTTGTGTAATTCACTGTAGACAGATAAATGTTTACATGTATTTTATATTACAATATTATTAAAATCAACATTGTTCTCTAATATGTCTCTCTTTCAGAGTGAACTAAAAATCACATACTTAAAATCGCCTGGAGTTCTGATGTTTTTTGTGCTTTTTGTATCACCTGAATTGAATGTGTGTCCTTCAGATTACAATAGAATTGCCCTCTTCTTTCAAGGTAACGACTTGGTCATTAATAATTGACAATACAAATAGCTGCATTTCGTTTTCGCTGTACAACGTCAGTCATAAATGGACTGCTGCTCTTTAATGTATTGTAGATATTAAAGATTTCAGTTTTGTGTTGTCATTCTTGTTATTTTTGTTTGTTTGTTTGCTGTTTGATAAATATATTGCAAGTTTCTATTCATTTACAAAACATCCCTGAGCATATGTTTGAGTTTTGGCATGATCTATGTTGTATATAATAGATATTGATACATAAATAGCATAGATAATTATAATATTTTTTATTTATTATAATTATAAATTATACTCATTAATTTGTATAATACTGAGTGTAACAGCAAATTCTTTTCACAGTTGTGGTGTTGGGCAACGTTTAGACAACCAGTCTCCAGCAGGCCAATAGGAAGAACCATTTCAATAAGGTGTAAAATGCAAATGTATAGCTGTGAAAATAGCTCCCCACAGAGCACTCCAAGGTGCAATCTGACATTTACATTTTTCACATATATTTGCACATTTTCTCAATTATGTTGGGCTATGAGTAGACAAACACACACCTTCTGGACAGCAGTAATACGTGTGAATGCTTTTTGGATTTTCTCATCTAGATTAGACTTGTGAAATAGTATTGTGATCAGTATTGTGATCCTTTAAAAACAACATGAGTACATTTCCCTGGATCGTGTGGAACAGTATGGTTAATTCACTTATTACCTGGAGCCTAATATTTCATTGATAATAAACAGAATCATCTACATCTGAAAATGTCTCATGAAGTCATTCTAATGGGAATAAAGTGCTTCTATGATGTGATTCAAAGGGAAAAAACTTGACTTTATCTACCTTTACTATGTGTCTTCACTATATGTGCAGCTTGTAACTATGGAAACATGATCGTCTAAATCACTGTAAGAAGAAACTGGTCAAATATTCTACACATGCGTGACGCTGACCTCAGCGTGGAGGGCGTAGGAGAGACGGAGATCTGTGTGCGGTTTTCAGAGGTGACGAGGTCCTGCAAGGTTCGGCTCATGTCCCGGAGCTGGGCCACGGTGCAGCTCCGCAGAACGGAGCCCTCCAGCTCCTCAGCCTCCACCTGCTGCTCCTCCTGCTGGATCTGCTGCTCCAAGCAACGACTGCGGTCCTTCAGCTCTGCCAGCCTCTGCTGAAGCTCTGCTATCTCCTCCTGCAGGCGTTTCAGTTTTATTTATGATCCTTGCATTTATTTTTCAGGTGTTAATCATCAATTTTAGATATTAATCTGCTCTATATTTAAATTAAGCTAATTGGGGATACTAATAAGTTATTTATCCAAACAAGAACAAACTTCTCTAATTCTGTCTGTGTTTATCTATAAATTATAATAATATTGGTAATATTAGTTTCATATCAGAAGTATTCATGATGACACAATCGGTTGTAACTTATTATATAAATATTGACTACAGCTCCAGATATTTTAGAAATTTCCTCCATCTTTCATGAGTGAGAAAATAATATGCAGCAATAGTACTCACACCAGACAGGTCAGGGACACACATGTGACACAATATGACAGAAATTACGACTGTAAGCCTTTATGATATCATAATTATCATAATATGAGCTGAAATTACCTCCACCAGCCGCTTCTCTTGGATCAGACGATCTCTCCGATGCAGTGGACCCTGCAATGAGTCGCACCGCTCCCCCGCATCGGGCTCGACACACTCCCTGACAAGCAGTCGCAAAAAAAAAAAAAAAAAAAAACACACACACACACAGTCACTACAATAGCCTCAGCAGTGTCAAACTAACATGACGTTAATACCGTAATCGTTAGGGGCATGTTTGTTCCTGTTTTTTTTTTTTTTCAAAAACTGACACTGAGATTTATGAGGTATGAATGGAAAACACAACAACACATGAACACACTACTGCATGAGCTTTAGATTTGTTCAGGATACCCTTTGGACAGAGAGGCCCCACCTGATTTCCTTCCTGTTGCAGGAGCTATTTTTGACATCCATTTTTAACCGCACCGTCCTATAACATTAATGAAACATGGACCGTGATCACAGGACAAAGCTTATGAACTCCAATTCAGCTAACCCTAACCCTAACCCCCAGCTCTTGAAGAAACTCAGTAGGACTGCGCTCTTGTTAACCACCACGAAATAGAATTGTGATCAAATTACTATGTCATGTTATTTCAGTAGACAATTCTGTCGTCTGAAAGCAGCAATAATTCAAGTCTGTCATAATATGAAATCTGGAAAAAGGGAAATATTTTGAATTCAACCGTATTATTTTCATATTTTATATTATCCTTCACTTCACTGCAATGAATCAGTTTGAACATTAATAAACATGTGATTCTCCATACATCACTAAGGGGAATCAACACTTGAATGTCAAAACAGTAGTTTATGATTACAGTGATTAATCATTTTGACAATATTAGAATAACAGCACAGTTGTCTGTTGTGTATACACTAGTAATGCATCATGAGCTCATTGTTGCCGTCGTTGTGTGACTGACCTGCACTGACTGCAGTCCGCCCTCTGGAGGGCACTGTGCACCACCTGACTGAGCCGCTCGAGGAACAGAGCCACGCTGGGCTGTCTGGAGGGTAAACCCAGCTTCAGTGCACCACGCTCCCTGCACAGCTCCTCCAGCTTTTTACCAAAACGCTCAGCTGAAAGTAACACATGAAACACATGAACATATACTGCATCACATGCTGGAAAGTTGGGTTATTGGCAGTTAGGTTCAAGTCAGAAAATCAGTGTAGAAACAGCAAGGACTGCTGTGTTTTGAGTACAGAAAGCAGATATACTCTCTAGGTCATCACGTCTACAGTACGTAGCCTGCATTTAATGAATTAATCTGACTGCACACACATCAATCCTTATTCCATTACCATATTAACCCCTATAGAAGGCACTGAAAGAGAGCACATTTCAAACTAAAACATTATCAGTTTGCTGTTTCCAAGAATTCACTCAAATCTTACAAATCCTTCATTTCTTGACCCTGTAAACACACATGGAGGTTTTAAATGGGTTCACCATTAAGTTTAAAAATGAAAAGCATATCTGGCTAAAACATCATAAAACCGTCTTTTTACAGCATTTCGTGGAAAGATTTTCTTAAGCTTTTCAGGAGTCGACAGGGGTGGAAAATCAGTTTGTGATTCACAATATCAAAAGGCAAACAGAAAGCCTGACAAGACATGCTGACCCAAATCACTCTGCTTAAATAGTTCAAGGTCTACAGGACACCAGCAGCAGATGCTGGCATTTATTTCTGTCACAAGGTCCATGAAATGGGTCAGAATACAGTCCTCTTTTGAAAACAAACTTTCCTCAGGCCTGCTTGTAAAAATATTTAGGTCAAACAGGGTTTTAAATGAATGCAGTTTATTTCTGGAGACAGAAGTAAAATAAAGTCTTGATTAGATTTGTTAGGTTTGAGGACTCGGTTCTTTCCCATGTTGTCTTCAAAGTTAAAAGATCAAAAGCAAAATGAGGAAACATGAATTAGTGTTCAAAAAACCCACAAAAGCCCCAGGTTTTTGTCTTGTAAATTTGGATTCGATTCAGCTATACTTACTCTCTGTGCTACTTTCAGTTCCACAATGTCCAGTTTTAGTTTTACTTGGCTGCCTTACCTGATGTGGTGAGCACTAACATGTACACAAAGAGAACAATGGCACTATTTGTACTTATCGTCCAAAAGCAGACACATGTGTACAGGCCACATTGTTAAATAAAAAGGATCTTTATCAATCACGGGGAAGTTTCAGTAAAAATCACCAAACTTTCCAGTGAGTTTGATGTGAAATGTATGTCAGAGTCAGTAAACAACAAACTATTTGATCAGCTCTAATTAAAGGGCAGCCTTCTGCCCTCACGTGCTTTATCAAACTTGTCAGTATGATCCATAACTAATTCAATTAGCACGTAATCTAATAAAGGAAACTGGGCAAGTTCCCATATCTTGCCTCATCTTAAATACAAGCGCCAAACTGATTCATGTCTGGATCCTGACTAAACATCCCAGTGAAACCTCAGTGTAAATAGAGAATCCCACAGAGTTACTATGTTGTCTGCTGCAGCTTTTTGTCCACTCAGTCTCCCTTTGCCGTTTACTGTCCTCTTTCCATTATACTAAATAAACAAGACTCATCATGATCATGTAAAAGGCATGGCACGTGTCAGAAATTCTCTTTAGTTCCGGGTAAGCTCTCAACAGTCCATCCACAACTCACTATCTCTTCAACAAAACCCAAAGTCTTAGTTCACCTGCGTCATAGTCGTCATCCAAAATGGCTTTCTGCTGGAGCCGCTGCAGCTTCAACATCATGGACTCAATCTGAGAGGGAGACACAATAGACAGAAGACAGAAGAAGTTACCCAGCAAACAGTCCAGAGGGCAATGCTCTTTAAACAGTCACCACAGCTCAAACAAAAAAAAATGTGTGTGGGTGCAATGACCGTCATTTCAAAGTGACACTGTGTCAGCAAAATGAGGACATGCTATGAAGTTTAAAACCTCTTTATCATCACGTATTGTTGCTCTCGCTGCATCTCAACAAGGAAGACTTGTCGACTAATCAGCCTAAATGTTGTTATGTTTTTCTGTATGTCAGTCAGACATTTTAAGGGATTTCACCTGTTTAGTACATAAACTCAATAAAAGAGAAGTGACTAAGGTTTTTCAAAAATTACAACTGTTCAAAAGAGATGTTTTTGACCCTGAACTTGGTGTTGGAATTGACTCAAAAGTGATTGTGACCCTGCACCACATCAGGAGCCAATCATGCCCACCTTCGTGTGAGTGCGGTTGTTTTGGAGGCAGTCCTGCAGCACGCCCTCGTACTTCTTCACCAGGTTGTCCCAGCCGTGGTCGGAGACAGGCGTTGCGCTCTCGTAGCCGGAGGTTACGGAAGAGGCGGAGGCGGTGTCTGAGTCCACAGACAGTGAGGATGTGATCTCTATATCCACAGAGTCACAGTCAGGCAGGTCCGACGTGACCTCCCTGCCACCCCACAGACATTCCCGCCAAAACCTCCCACCTAATGGCAGCTCCTCTCTGTCCGCCTGGGCAGGAGTTGAATGCTTTGAGATGTTGTGCTCAATGGACAAGGTTGCTGGTTTTGTTTGAGGCAAACTATGTGCTTTAGTTAACTGATTTAGTGGTTCTGGTTCTCGGGATGGTGTGACAGTGGTTGTGTCTGTCCTCTGGATGGAGTTGAGAGACTGCTGGATGAAACTAAAGCTTGAGTTAAAAGAGTCCTGTGGTGAGGACTGGCTTGGGCTTAAGATGAGTTCATTCTGTGGCGGAGAGGACGGACCATGGCGGCTGGATGCACCATTAATGGCGTTGCAGTCCACAGGGGTAAGAGGACGGGTAACAGAGCAGAGAAAAGTCTTACTCTTCCAAGAGCTACATGTGAGTTTGTCAGGCTGTTGCTGAGTTATTAGGGATAGTTTGACAGCAGGCGTTGAACTCATCCTCTGAGCGCTGGTTGCTTCAGTGATGTCAGTGTGACGTCCAGATTTTCCATTTCTTATGCAAGAGGTTCTCCCCTCCTCCTCCTCCTCGTCTTCCTCCTCCTCCTCTTGCCCATGGGTAGTGCTCTGTAGTCTGGACTGCTCTCCTCTCATGTACCCTGGTCTTCTGTGGAGCCTCTTACGACCGGAGCTGCCAGCTGTCCCTGATGCTCTGCCACCACCTGTCGATAGAGAGATTAACCATTAAGCTGAACAACACGGTCATGAGGTAGATAAAGAGTGAGCTCATAGGATTAACTGTGCAATCATGGAGTACATCAGGAGAATCTGACGCTAAATGTGCCAATTACACAAGAATGCAAAACAGCATGACATTAATACTCTAAACCAAATGCCCCTCTGCTATGGAAGCTAGCTTCGCTAACTGGATGAAAAGTAACTTGGGCAGCTGTCTAACATTTCCCAGAGTTCTGCTCCAGCTGTTGGGAAATACCAAAGCCACACAGTCATTTTGAGCTAAGACACGCCTCTCTGTGGAAGAGTGTGAGACATGAACAGTTTCCTGGAGTTACATTTGAATTTGTTTGACTTTAAAAACACAGCTATGCTGCCCACAGACTTTGAGGCAGTGCCTTGCTGGCAATCAACATTTCAGGTATGGAGTGGACGTAAAGTTAAACAATAACTGCTCGGATGCCTCATTCAGTTTCATTTAGACGACAAAATGAAGCTCTATTTGTTGTGGGGCACTAAGACATGTTAGCACACACATCATACAAGACCAGTAAATCAGAATGATTTCATTTGGCCTGTGGAAAAAAACAGTTGCTTATTTACACATCCAGCAGATACCAAGCGGCGTCGGCAACCTCTGTGGCTGTGATGAAGACAATGAAGACAATGCGGAAGTGGCCACTTATGGCCGGCTACAGAACAAGTCAGTCTCCATAAGCCCCCGTATTAAAATGTCCAACTTCACAGCAGAAATAAACATGTTTACTGCCTGGTACAAAAAAACGGTTTTCCCCATTCATGACAAATGTACTCAGTCTGAATTTTTATAGAACGAAATTAAAAGCATGGTTGCTTTAAGTGACATGTATGTGCCATTACAGGTGACTTGTTTGAGCAACCAGGCTCCATTCAGCCCACCTCAGCTCCACACACATTCCGTGTCTTGTCTTGTGCATGTTTGTATAAGCAGGAGGCAGCAGAGGCAGGACTGCAAAAATGGTGGCGGCCAGTGCCCCCAGATTGTAAGCTTTACACTGGCTACAATGATACAACGTCCATGTTTTATACTGTCTATGGCAGATATGGAGTAACATAAGCATTCATTTGTAGTTGTATTTGTCCCGATATTCACTCTCATTCGTGCTTTAGTCTGACCTCCACTAACTCTTGAAGAAAATCTTTAGTGGCTAAATGCTTCATTAGTTGCATTGTTTAGCTAGTTGCTAGCTATGTCAGACTGTTGTTTGGTAATAAGCGGGATGTGATCAGTGGGTTTATCAGAGCTCTTTTGCTAAAGATTAGAGAATAAGATCAACACCAGACAGATCTCTGTCACCAAATCCGACCAAATCAGTAAAGTTGCAGCAAAAGATGCGGAAACACTTCATATGCAGCGCGCTACATAATCAGGCGATAATTATCTTTGTGTAACTTGTGACTAGTAGCAACTTCTTTCACATACATGCATCGTAATTCATTTGATACATGGTATTGAGTGGGGGGCCTTCAAATAAAAGACAGACAGATTTGTAATGGAGAAAAATTGACCAAGCTAATCAATCAAAGCATCATTTAAAAGCAATATCTTGCTCTTAGGGGCGGCTGTGGCTTGGAGGTAGAGCGGGTCGTCCACTAATCAGAAGATCGGTGGTTCGATCCCCGGTTCGATCCCCTCCAGTCTGCATGTCGAAGTGTCCTTGGGCAAGATACTGAACCCCAAATTGCTCCCGAAGGCTGCGCCATCGGTGTGTGAATGTGTATGAATGGTTAGCTCCTCAAACTGATGAGCACTTGGCACCTTGCATGGCAGCCAATGCCATCAGTGTATGAATGTGTGTGTGAATGGGTGAATGAGATATGTCCTGTAAAAGCGCTTTGAGTGGTCGGAAGACTAGAAAGGCACTATATAAGTACAGTCCATTTACCATTTCCATTTACCATCTTAGGTTCACTATCAACATTGTAGAAACGTTCTTTAACTTTCATTTGTATAGCACAAACATGCAGTTCATTAATAACGTTACTAATTTCCCTAATTTTGATGATGAATGACATGCACAGCAGACAACGCAAGCAATTAAAGAGTAATAAATGTCAGTCTAAACAGTGTTCGGTCTGAAAGCAGATCACGATGATAAAGACCAGTTTGTGTTCAGACACCTGCTGCGGCTTCACGTGATGGATACATGGACTATAATGTGTAGAGTTCAGAGGAGGAGGAGACAGGCTGACATGTTGGGAATCAACAGCGCCTTTGTGTACAGCTGTGCTGCTCGTCCACTTCTGCCTCTCAATTTTCTCTTCCCACTCGCACACACAAGCTCAAGTCACACAGAAACACACTGGCACACAGACTTTTGTCCTGAAAACAGTGGGTGCATTCATGCCACTGTCATTGTAAAACCCTGTTATAGTTTTTTTTTAAAAACTTAACATCACATCTATCATTAGCAACAGTAAAACACATCTGTGCCTCATATTGTATCGTATTGTATTATATTTTAATTTTATTCTCTAACAGACAACACATCTGTGAATATTCTTTCAACAGCTAGAGCACATTTATACGTTTCTGTGTCTGCCTGTATGTTAAGACAGGAATTCAGTGCAAGAAACAAACCATGAGCACCACAAAGCAACCACAGCTCCATGCTCAACCCCCCATGACCTCCTGTGATGTCACTCCTAAACCATCCCATGTGACTGGACAGGAAGACATAAAAAAAAGACACCACTTAAGGGAGAGTTGGGATGTTGGGAAGTCAGGATTTGTGGTGAGAGTAACATAGGGCTCTTCCCATTGTACCCAGGCTGTGTATGTATGAGTGAGTATAGTAGAGGAGGGTCCTCAATAAGACCCCTCTGTCCGCTGGGACCACCACACTAAGGCTCACGTTACATACAACTCCATTAGTGTTCCTTTGCAGACGTGGCCACTGTTCCATAACCAATTTAAGAAACCCAACACTCACCGTCACCACCAAATACAACCACACACCACCATCCACCATCTGGTGTGGTCCAGATATAATGTAGAGCCCACTTCAAGTCAAAGAGAGAGCTGAAAGAGGGAGGACTTGCCGATAGAAAGTGTTACAGTATCCTCGCCGTGCTTCGATTACACAAAGACGGCTCTTCTCAGTAAAGGGGAAGGAAATGCCTCAGGGCCCATTGTGTGTGTGTGCGTGTGTGTGTGTGTGTGTGTGTGTGTGTTAGGGGGCATCTACATCTTGGATTGAAGCCCTTCAGAGGTATGTCATTTGCTGTTTCCTGCCTGGCTTTGTGCTAAAATAGTTTGCCAGGAATTCCGGCAGAAGCAGTAAATAATCAAAAGGAGACCTGAAGTGCTTCAACAGCGAGGACCGAATGATCCCACTTGCAACAACAGCAGCAGCAGCTATCTCACTGCAACTCGTCGCTAACGTTAAAGAAAGTCTGCACAAAGTCTGAGAAGCGTCTGGGCCAGAGGAGGCCAGATTATTTACCTTTGGAGATTAAAAGAGGCCCTCCTCAGAGCTCTTAGGTTAAACACTGCGTCCCATTGGCTGCTGAAAGTGTTTCAGCCAAAATGCAGAGGAATGCGGAGGATCTCATAAAAACACAAACGTTTGAGGAACAAACTCAGCACATCAGCACACACACACACACACACACGCACACCAGCAGATCTGCATGTCAGCAGCCTCCTGAGAAGCTGCGTGCAACATTTCATTACTTGTGACCAATAACAGCAAAACAGAAAATGGGAAGTCAATGTCAGTGATGAGTGTTTAAAAGTGGTAGTGACAAATGGGGCCCATGAAATCTATCTATCTATCTATCTATCTATCTATCTATCTATCTATCTATCTATCTATCTATCTATCTATCTATCTATCTATCTATCTATCTATCCATCTATCTGATTTGAATCTCTGCTCTGCTGAGACTTTTTTTAAGAAAGCAGCTCCACACTTCCTGTACAGTCACATGAGGATCATAAATTAAAGGAATATAGCTGAGCTGAGTGGAGTGAAGATACAGCAGTGAGAGCCCAGCACAAAAACCTACATTTAACTTGCTCACGCAGATAAACGCTAACATTGCTCAGCTAACTAACTATTTTGAATGACTGAATGACCAAATGAGTTTCTGTCGGTTAGCACTACTGTCTATAACTTAAAGAACTCATCATTCGATACACGGATTTATGAGATGATTCAAATAGTCTAGCAATCTGATGACAGTGTGTGGCACATTGAATAGGCTGCTAATCACAGTAATCTCACCAGCTGCCATAGCGAGAGCTAAGTAGGTACATAAATCACTGGCTATCTGTCTGATATGAATGTGTGCTCTAAAAATGTGGCACATCTCTTCACTTTTAGGCGATTTGAAGCTGAAAGTGTAAAGAATCAAACTTACCTAATAAGTAACCTGATAACAGAGACTTTAAACCCTGATTTGAATGACGACTAGGCCATCTTAAGAAGAAAATACTTCACAGGCCAAATATGCAAGTAAGTTATGCAGGATAGATAATATACAAGGCAGTGCCTTCATATGACTCCGCACTAAAGAATAAAAATCTTCCACTTGCACTTCATTACCCATCATGACTTATAAGCAGGCTCTGACCTCTGTGACATGACTGAGGCAAACATGAACTCCACACACAGTGTGGAGGACCAGCTGAAGGAACACACAGATCCTCCTCTTCTGTCAGTCAGATAGTGACAGCGAGCAACACAGTGCAAACCAGCATGGTGACTTCAGGTCCTGTTTAGGATGAGCTGGTGCAGCACTGTTTACAGGAGTGATTATAATATTTAGAGCCCGCTGCTGTCATGTGAGGACCCTCTGATGCTGCTAATGTGTTTTCTTCTGTTTATTCTCATCACCACAAACAGGACTTATCTCTTATTTCATTGTTTTTTTTAGTTTAAAGTGACGTGAAGCTCTTGGTGAGAATTCAAACCCAGCCTTCTGGTCGCAGCAGATCTACAGGTTACAGTTTGGTTGGTGTTAGAAAAACAGATGTGTTTTTTACCTTCCATGGCTTCGCAGTGGTGAAGCAGAGAGTTGCTGTGACATTCCAGCCCCATCAGTCCAGCAAACATCTTTCCATTAACAACAAGCTGCCAGTGTCCACAAATCAAGTAGTGTCAGATCCCGGGTCTTCATGGACTTACATCGACCATGTTTTAGAAGAAGTGGAGCCAGGCAGCGGGACTGATCTCATTTCCGTTGTGGAAAAGTGAACACAGACTGTTATTTTTTCCCCGCGCGTCAGACTAACGTGTGAAACCGGCTTTTTACACGCGCTCCTTTGTCCATAATAAACATTTCCTGACACAAGTATTGATGCCTGGACTTCAGATTCTTACATTTGTCCTCTGCGGCAAACAAGTGGGTCCAGTTGCGCATGAATAGACGGTGTGGAGAGCAAAGCTTGTGTTCATGTCATGTTCCTGGTGGGAGAAGAAAAGTCCGGAAGAAAAGAAAACATCCTTCAGTGTTGCTGTGGCGGCAGAAGTAATAGCCGGAATAAATCTGTGTGTCATCGATGTGTTGATCAGCAGTCCGTTATTCGCTGCGCCCCTGCGTCGTGCGTCGTCGTGTTGGATCAACGTGAGGAGCTCCTACGTGTTCAGGAATTTGACTCCAGACTCTTTCAGACCGCCTCACAACCACAGCAGGCAGCCTGTGGATACTGCAGCCGACACATCACCCACTTCAGCTCCTCATGTTTGTGCATGAGATTTATTTCAGAGGCATTAGAACTGTGATTATTAGGAAATAGACAATATTACAAGTGAATATTAGTATAACTAATTAACATTAGTTAGAAATACAGACACGTAGGATCACGTAATAACCATTGTTATTATCATTTATGTTGCTATTGGGTTTTTATACAGCAGTTTGGGGCATTAAGGGCAGTCCCATTTAAATTAAAAGCACATTCGACTAAAACTCATTTTAAATTGGCAAATACATAAATAATAATAATAATATAATAATAATAATAATAATAATAATAATAATAATAATAAAGTAACTGTTGTAGACGTTTATGATGTTTCCATAATAAAATTAAATATTTATTGTTCTATTGGGTTGTCAAATACAGACTGACTGTTATTATATGTGGTCAGATTATCCAAGTGTTATTTTGACCATATTTGAATATGTAGGTCAAATAACTGTGTGTGTGCATGTTATTTTTGCATATTTTTAGCCAGCCCGAACACATCCTGGTGTAAAGACAAAAGTGTCCCTTTGTTTGTGCAGTGAGGGGATGAATGAGAAGAGACCCCACATAGAGCAGAGTCTTTTCATCCTCCTTTCCACACATCCCCAATGGTCCTTTCATTCAGCTCGGCTGGCTGATGGACAAGAAGAGTTCAGCCACAACACAACAGCCGTCAGAGTGCAGCCGTCACTGCTACTGAGTTCACACTACGGAGGGTAAAGAGCTGTGAGGCAGAAGAAATGAAATCACCGCATGAAATGCAGAGTGAGTTCATTTGTCCAGTACTAAAGATTAGAAGCTCTTTATGAGTGTTGGACAGTGTTGGCCTCCAGCTAAAGCTTCTCTCTGCGCTCTGTTCTCATCTAAAGAAGTCAGATTTGTATACATTAATAAAAAAAATAACATTTAGTCACTTTTAAATTCTTTTCGTTATTCATTTCACTGGAGCTTTTCCCACGTCTGCTGTCACTGGAGTGTATGTGCACCATGCTTGTGTTCCTCGTGTTGATGGTGCACCCTGCTTTCACCAGCAGATGTCAGGCTTCACTCAGATTTAGGTTTGATTCCACACACTGTGTTCATCCAGTTACCTTTAAAGATCATAGTGGTGTTCCTTATTTTTTTCATTTGTTTACATTATACCTGCTGGATTGTACATTATTATATGTTATATGTATATTATATGTATTCACTTTTAGAAGATAGAATTTGCTATAAATACCTATTTAAGAGAGAAAAAGATGGTTTTCTAGTGTTTGATTCATTTTATAATTTTAATTTTTTCATGTCCATGTTGCAGCTCCATCACTACACCTCTATGTAAGCCATGAATAATTCTTAATTATTCTTTATATACAGTGTTAAAAACACTGGTTGGGGTCATGTTTTACATCTGTACTTTAAAATGAAATGAAAGTACTGAGTAGTCAGCATGAGCACAGAACCTTTTTAAGACCCCAATCATGAGTTGATTCCCTTAACTTCAAAACTTCAAACATTTATTTTTGTCTGTTTGATTGCGTAATTGATAGAGGAAAAGAAACAACATAAACAGTCTGTCTCCCAGACTCCCTCAATAAAATGCAACAGCCCCATAAAGGGTTAAAAGGTTGAGCAAATAAAATTAAAGGCACACAAGACTAAAATATAAAAGATATATACTTTTTCAACATCTGTGTATAATTGTTATTTGTGGTGTTTTGTTTCATTAAAAGAAGATCCTCTCGTACCACACAGGAGTCAGGCTATGTGTAGTACTGATATTGACCACAGGGTGGCAGAATTAAATGACATTCAGACCCTGCCTCTCACAGTGCACAGAAATCCAAAGAAATGAGCTAATACATGATGTTATTTGTGGATGGATACAAAACTATTAAAAAATACCAAATGTCTTTGATTTTAATACACAAATCAGACTAAATCAGACAGAAAGATTTCATCCTAAAGCTCCAGATGTTCTCAGAAAACTCACACTGTACAGCTTGCAGCTCCAGGACAGAAACACTACTGAGGCCGTCTTGTTGTTTGTGTTTGAATAATCAGACTCACAAGTAACCATTTCTTTCAAGACAAACCTTGTTTCCTGAAACATGAATTAGTGCCTGTTACTGATTATGGATTACTCATTCTGTGGCCATCCAAAGACACAGATGAATTGTTCCCCCACTGCGTCAAACACCCATCTGGATGATAATAATTGACACCATCAGGTGATGATCCAACAGCAAGACGATACCCGTTGTCTGCCAGGAATATGTCTAAGCGTGCTCCAAACCTTATTATAAATGAATGTGATGGTGAGGATTGTTTAAAGATGGTAGAAGAAGAAGGGAAAAGGTTCTGTGTGTGTGTGTGTGTGTGTGTGTGTGTGGGCGTACGTGCCAGCAGGTCTACCAGAGAATAGGCACGTACAATGTGCAAAGGTCACATGATCCTCCTCTACACAGTATGCAGTGAGTGCAGGCAGCCAATGGTTCTACCTTAGATTATCTGTGCGTGATAGAGAGAGGGAAGGGCAGAGCAAGGAAAATAACACACACACACACACACACACACACACACACACAAAGCAGCTTTAAGACTGGCATGGCATATTTGGCACAGAACTTTTATTCATGCAAAACAAGTGAAGTCATCAAAACTCTCAAAGAGAGAAAAAAAAAGCATTGTCTATTGTAACACTGCTTTTATTGCAACAATAACAATCATGAAACATTTAGCGTGTCAAGTTCCATTAAAAATACAAATAATCCTCAAACTGAAGCAGACAATGACACCATAGAGAACATAATGAAGAAATGTGCAGGACCTAAACCACTCCCTCCTCTGGGTCCATGAGCGTGGTCCTGCTGGAGAATACGTCAGCCAGCATGTGTTTGGGGATCTCCGAGCCACGGACACGCAGGGTGTAGCAGGCGTCCTCCACTTTGCCCAAGCTCTGTCGTAGCGTGTGCAGCTTCTTGGACACCTCGTACGGTCCCGTGTTCCCGATGTAGGAGAAACCGTCGTGGATCTGCCGCAGGAACTGGCTCAGCTGGAAGGGGGTGTCGATGTCGCCGTTGCCCACGCTGCTGATGCACATCCGCATCAGCTCGCCGGTGAGGTCGGCCACACCGAGCAGGTAGTCTGAGGGCGTCACCTGGAAGGTCAGGACCTGTGATCCCGCCGGCTGAGCTTCAGCCAAGCCCTGAGGCAGGATGAGATCATATTTAAGTGCACAGAAACGCCTTATCCCTGCAGAATATACGCACAAGACTGATGGTGATAAAAGCACTTATTACAAAATGTGACGTGTAGGCGTGATTATAACAGAAGCCACGTGCCACAAGAAGCAAAGTGCAATTTTGTTCAAGCATCATGATGCTTTTATCACAAAATATCGAGACTCGGGTGCATCTGCAGGCACCCATCATCTCTGAAAATATGAGGCAGAGTGGCAAAAATGACATAATGACACATAATGCTTAGAAATGTGTGCGTGTGCATGAATGTGCCATTACTGCTGCTTTGAGAGGAAATGTAAAATCATGTAAAATGAACATGAACAACAACACTCTGATGTTCTTCACAGAAATAATTTGACAGTTTGGAGAATACGCTTAAATGTGTTCCTGCTGAGAGTTTGATGAGAGGATCACCAAATATGAAGCTGCCGAGTTTTAAAGCCAGGCTTTCATCTAAGCTGGTCTAAGTGCCTGCTGGCTGTAGCGTATTTAAGCGTACAGATACGAGAGTGGTATCAATCAAACTCATGGCAACAAAGTCAATAAGTGCATTTCCAAAAATGTCAGATTTCTCCTTTGAAACACGGAGGACACGGTGCGAGGCGACGAAACAGCGCAGTGAACTTTACCTTCTCCGTTCTCATGAACACCAGTCTGGCGTTGATCTCTTCCAGGCTGATGAGGCTGCGGTGACGGATATAGTGCAGGAAAGAGACAGCCTCCACATACTCCTGGATTCCTGATGCATGAAAATACATTGACATGGCAAGACACTTAAAATATTTCTCTGCTTTCCACCGCTCCAACTGTTGAATCTAAACAGGATTCAGCAGTGCTGAGTGCCTTCATTTGCTTCTTTAATTTCATTCCCCTAAAAAAGCATGTATCAAATGAGCGCAGCACGTAGAGTGTGTATAAACACTACACGGTATCTGCACAGTTCAGATCACACACATAGATAATGATTCAAATAAAACCTGTTTCCTGTCGCTGTCTTTTGGTTTGAACAACAGTGGCTACTCTCTGTGGCCGGCTGAGATGACCCACTCATTTGTTTTTCGGGCCCTGTGTAAACAACAATCAAATAATCACAGGACGGAAGACTTTGTGTCTGAAGTTTACTTTTGGAGCGGCAATTGAACTTCAAAGAGGCCTCGTATCTCCGTGTAGCTGACCGCAGCGTGCGACGGGGAGAGGCGGGAGGAAAAAAAGCGCGGTCCATCTCCGCTTCACTCTGAATTACTTAAAGCCAGAAACCCAAGCGGCTGCACCGCATTCAGAACAGTTGGTACGGGGGTCAAATATCACAGGTTTATAAATGTGCTTCCATGATGACCTCCTGCCATTTCACGTTTGGATTTTCCAGAATCACAACCCTAACCCTAACAAGTAGGAAGACGAATGTTCACGGCACTTTGAATGCAGTGATGACCCGTTGACCATCTAACCACAGACCTCTGCTGTCTGTAGAGGTTCCTATCCCATAATCATATGCAAGTTTCACCTTGACTTCTAGAAGTTGTATGCATTATTCACCTGCAAATTTGGTTATTTCAGATACATCCGTTCAAGACTCAACATACTTCTGTGCACCAATCAGAACGTTGTAATATTTGTGATTTTAATACATGCATTGTCATGGATTTAAATGAACTGCTTATAGAACAGAAGAATTTATTGTTGTGTTTTGCTGCTCCTGATCAATCCTCAGCCAACATCACAGCTTCTAAAATAACAATAAATAATAAATATAGTTACACTATAGTAGGTGTAGTTGTTATGCAAGATAATTATAATTATTGCACTCATATAAGGTCATTTTTGCACAAGAATAAATATCATTTTTGCACTTGCATGGGTGTAGTTATTAGAGGGACTGTATCTCTTTAGTAGCAGTAGCCTTATGTTTTTTATGTGCTCCCCAGTCTTTATTTGTCAGATTCTTTATCATCTTTATCTATGAAAAAAACAAAAACACTACAAACATATAAACATTGCCAGTGGCCCCACAGCTGTGACACTGGCTTCCAGAGAATTCAACACAATCCGAGGCGGACAGGATATGACATGAAAAGGTTACTCTGGCTTTGAGGCAGGCGGTTCAGTTCCTGAGTTTACTGCCAGGAGCTGTTCGTGTTATTTACTCTGAAGCAACAGTCACCTTTGGTCACTAAGACCCAGAAAAAAAAAATATTACTGTAGATGATGTCTAAACAATGACTCGAGGAAAACCAGCTGGAAATTAGAGAGCGTTTACTGGCACAGCTGTTGGAAAAGTTTAAGGCCGTGGACGTGCACGGGCTCACTGGGTCAGACGTTTGAAACGTTTTCATTAAAAAGATGTATGAATTTCCACAGATGATTAATGGAGATTAATGTTTGACCACAGAATGGTTCAATGCATTAGAGGTGAACCCTGGGAAATACCCCGCCAGTGCACTTGTGTTTGCACTGTCTCATAGCTTCTGGCTGGTTCAAACTAAAGAGCTTATCAAAGAGCCGCTCTGCCCTGTTATCGCCGGCAATTATGGTCAGATTTAGCCCACAAAATCTTTAATGGTCCTTATATAAAAAGAGCAGACCCATTACACATGCCTGGAGACTTCACGTCCAGCCAAGATTATCTGGAGAGCCCGTGCAGCGAGCCTAGTCTCAATCTAATAAAGACGATAAAAACTGGGAAAAAAAATGAAGCGGCTAATTGGTGGGAACTGCCACTGGTCACGTCGCGGAGGATGCAGCGGTGATTCCTGAGTGACCACAATCTAAAAATGACTTCCCCAGCTGCTAGATAACAGCTCACCCTCGCTCCCAGTAATGTTTTTGTCCAAACTCTGCAGACATTTTGGCTACGCTGACAAAAACAGATATTGATACTGGTGGGATAACAAGTTTATCAGAGGGTGTGTCTATCATATCCAGGCCTGCATCAAGGTCACGCTCTCACACTATCAGCCACTTTACAATAAACCTTGAGCACAAATAGGAAGAGTGAGGTGATAGCAGCACGACATAGACCTTTTTCTCATGAAATCTCCTGTGTAATTAAGTTAGCTCGTGCCCTCGTGCTCGTGCTGAGGCCTGTTTCTTTAGTCAGGAAAGTGTTATTATAATAAAAGAAATGCATCCAGACTATATATTTTAGGTGACTACCCGCTAATTGTGGCTGAGTGTTGAGATTTTAACCCAGACTACTATAACAGTGTAGAGACAGATTTTACTGCAGGGCTGGAAGTTTCCAGTGAAACCATCTTTTAATGAATGGATTATTCAGCTGGGGCCTCGTTTGAAAAAATGTCATTCAAAAATTTCAGAGAGACATATGACATAGATTGAGCAGTGTGTGATTAAATGGGGTAGTTGAAGTATATCAATTAAATGAATTCATGTGCTGCTGGCAGGGATTGGAATGCAGTACAATTAGGTAAGTAAACAAGCGCAAATTCACAATGACTGCAACTACATCCACACGTGCTTTCAGAAGTTCACATATCTGTATACACGCAACCTCAGAAATATTTGATCTCTATGGCAAATTTCAGCCTTTATTTTATTTAACTCACCCATTCAATTTCTATTAAGGCTTAAAGTTATGCATAATTAAGAGTGTGGCTGCATCGATGACAGGTGGGTGCCATCACAGGTGGCTGGTTTGAGTGACTGACTCAGCACCACTCATTTTTGGATTTGCGGGGAGGGAGAGGAGACATGACTGCCAAGATGGTAACGGTCAGAGCCACCACACTCAACGGCTCTTCAGAAACCTGTGGGTGACGTCACTGAGACTACATCTATTTATTAAGGTAGTCTATGATTGCAGCTAATAAAATAATAATACTGAAAGATAGATTTAGGGGAAGAATATAAAAGAAAACAGATTTGTATGCAGCTTTGTAGCTACTGTATATATACACGTAGGTTGATATTTATACAATGTATGCATATTGTCTGTACTTACATGCATATACTGTATGTATGCTGCATATTTTTCTGTATTTGTACTTGTATCGTTTTCATTGAGTTTCTTAGTAGAGAATGTTCAGGTTTGTTTGTAAAATGTGTCTCTGGTTCATGTGGAAAGGTAAAATGTGGTTATCTTATCTTATATTAAGTGAGAAGGAAAAAAGAGACATTAGCATATAGCGCAATTTATGTCAGACTTAACATGACTTAGCCATTTACTGTAGATAAATCTGCTACATCAAGCCTGATTAGAAATATTTTGATTTTACAACAATATACAGAATATTTTGATTACTATGTGAATACAACCACAAAATCAATATATGGGATATGGTGATATATGACATATGGTGATATATATGTTCTTGATACTAACTGCATATTCATGTTAGAATACTCATGTTTCTCAGATTTATACTCATCTTTTAACTGGATGAGTATATCAAATAATGTTTAATGCAAACACTGTCTCTGGGATCCTCATGGTAGACATTGGTCCATCACACATACTGATTATTGTTACCATTGTGAATGTTATAAAGGATCATGACTTTAACCTTGTCTCTCTGGACTTTAATAAATTCAGGATCATCATAACTTATTTTAAGTTTAAGTTGCCACTTTCACAGTTCCTCTGATATCTGCCAGAACATTTTTCAACACACCAATAGAGTCACTGATCTGGGAAATTAAAAATGTGCACTTTGTACAACTTTGTAATGAAATGCCTCGTGCTTTGCTTAATGACCAAGACTGATGGGATGCTATCTATCTATTGCTTTCCAAAAAAACTTAACCTTGAATATTTTCACACAAGGAATTTATTTACAGGCTTGTTTGCCTTCTTGAACAAAAAAAACTGTTGTAACTCACCTGGTGTGAACGCTCTGTGAAACTGAAAGATGTCTTCTCCTCTAAGCTCTTCTGCAATCTGACCGATTTTCTGCCTGACTGCATCCAGTTTCGTCTCTGCTTCATTTAGAATATCCTCTGCCTCTGGTACGCTTCCGACCCAGAGAGAAACACACAGAATTAAAGGTATGCAAAAGCTTCAACTTTCTCTAAAACAGGACATTACATTTGGGTCATTCCAATGCCTTTGGACAGTCTGTATGTACAAACTGAAACTCTCCTGAGACTAGAAACAAAAGCACAAAGATCTTAATTGATGAGATCTTCAGATGACACTTTTTGGAGTTGACAATTAATCAACTTTTTCTTCACAGTGGTGATATTAATTCCACATCTGATCTTCTGTATCATTATGGTGCTTCAAAAACAATACCTGAATGCAGATGTAGACTGATCAAAATGTGAAAGATTTAAGAAATGCTTTAATATTGTTACAGAACAAATCAAACACTGCAATAACGTAATGTAAATCCTCACAGTAAGGAGGTGATTAAAGTAAACAAAATGATCCTTCCCAAATTAAACTGCACTAATTAACATAGTATATACCTGGTCACTCTGTGTAAAAGAAAAATAGTCCTCTTGCTCTCGATGGTGACATCTCGACTGATCTTAACAAGGCGCTCATATTTGTCGTGTTTGGTATCAAGCTCTTGCTGGAAAACTAAAAAGACAGGAAAAAAAGATTAGTTTCAGTCCAAATATCTAAACACATAATGATATACGGCAACCATCAAAATGCTGAGGATGCAGCTACCTTTGAAAACAGAGATGACAGGCGAGGACGGGTTGCCACTCCCGTCTCGATCCTGCAGCGCATCAGCATTTTTCCGGGGACATCCTTCACCTGACATGAGGCAGGAAAAGTCTGGTGATTCTGCAGTTTGTGTTCAGTAATAAAAGGCCCCCGGTCGCTGTCACTTTTAAAAATGCCTTGATGAGTTAGAGAGAGATACTCCAAACATTTTGCACACAAAGATCAGTTTGGTCTTTTTTCCTGATGACAGCAAGGTAATTTCGATTTGAGCTAAAGACTTCAAATATGTAATCAAAAGTCTGTGTTACAAACAGACATGGAGCTGTAAAGACATGGGTGTACAGCATGGGGGGACTAACTAAAGACACTATGAAGTAACAGATTAAGAATCAAGGATTTGGCATTTTTCAGGGTTCAAGGATCTAAAAATCAAGATGCTGATATAATCTTGTCCTCTGCAGGATTGATTCATTTTTTTTTCCGTCTCTTGCAGGTTAACCATCTTAATGGAAATGCAATACTAACTGGTAGCATTGCAAAGGTATGAGATTTTTTACTGTACAATACAATGTAACTACCTCAGCAGCAGCCTGTATCATGGTAATGCACAATTTGTTGTTTTTGGTTGAACAAACGCTTCATTATAACTTCACCAAATATTAATATTAATAATAGTAATAACACAGTAATATTAACATACAAAGCGTGAACCATTTATTTTAAAACCGCAGAAAAGCATGGTACCATCAATAAACTGCTGTCGAAAAGACAAAAAAATAGACTTCAACTTTTTGATAATGCATTCATTGTTTAAGGCAGTTTTCAATTAAAATAACAACAAACAAATAAATAAAAATCACATGTTCCATTTTCTCTGACTCATATTTGTCTTGTTTTCTATGACAGTAGAGGGACAACCCTTTTGGTTTTGAACTGCAGACAAATTATAGTGATTAGTTGAGCTTCTGTGTATTGTGAAGAGAGCTGGATAAATGCTTCTGCTGTCATGTAACAATATACTGAACCAGAGTGACAGTGTGATGTTTGTAAACAATGTTGTAATAAGAGTAGTTTAACGTTTGTATCAAAACGTTAGCTAACTAACTCACTAACTCACGTAGCTAGCTGAGTTACAGCTCTTGGTCATGACAACGACAGACAATACAACTTAAATGAAGACGTTGTTAGTACAGAAGCTGGACTTACCTTCCCGCTTACTCATGCTGTTTAATAAGTTTAAATATGTTAAGCTCGGTAATGGTTAAATTTGAACTGTGCGTGAAGTCCGTGCTGCCGACCAAATGTAACGAGGCACTTTGCATCTATCAGGGATTATCAGGGTCACAGGGCAAAACGGCTCCGTTTACACATCAATGTTAGCATCTCTGACCAACACTGAACACCAAACACAAAGTCTACACGCACTGCAATACGACAGAAACCGCGTTAACTTGTTTTTAATCACAGGCATTCATGTGGACCTCATTTCTCGCGGGGCTTTTGCGCTGTTTACAAGCGTAGCAGGAAATGACGAGAGGTGCATCATGGGAGATGTAGTAAACACAGCTAAATGTGGCATTTGTTTTTATTACAGTGGTTTACCGGTTTATTTAAGTTAAATTTGCAGGTTTTTATTTTTATATAGTTGAAACCTGGTTCAAACTTTTTAAATTATGGCCCGAACACAGTTTGTTTTGAGATGTAGAGCTCGTCCTGGAACACAGCAAATGACATGTTTGCACTTGAGATTTATTTATTTTTATTTTTTATTTTATGACGCCTATAGCGTCATGCATGGATGATTGTTGAGACTTTATGTACAGCCATGATCGCACATATTCCTGTGTTAAATGCATTCAATAAGGGCTGAGACAGGCGCGCCCTTGTAGCCAAAACTCTTTCTCTTTTCAGGGAAAATCCAGATTGAGGAACCGGTCATCTCCAGACTGCCACCCTTGATTGGCCTGTGTCATTTGTTGCTATTAAAGTATGTTTCATCCAACCTTTCTTGATCAGATTACTCGCTTCTCTCCACTAACCCCTCCTCCAGGGACTCCTGCAGACTGTGTACGTGCCACACAACGGGTGCCAACTTGAGCTTGCGGTTTGCCTCCACACAGAACACTCCCTGTCATTCACATGCGTTTCACTTATTTGTGTAATGAGCGACAGACCAAAACATATACATACTCACATATTTAGCCAAACATTAGATTATAATTCATAAAAACTCAATGTTTGCTGCTTTTTATAATATGCATTCCGATAGTTGAATTGATTCTTTCTCAACCGTAATCATGAGCTTCATAAACCACCTGCTAAATACTAATTATTCTATAATAACAGCAGCGATGTCTTTGTGCAAAATATTCTTTTGTTGTGTGAAAGGAATTTCACACACGCAAACCAGGAATGAGGGCAAAACACACTGGCGTTGACGTTGTGTGATGTTGCCTTCAGGTGCTTCCTCCAAGCTCCTACATCAGCACACTCCCTTTCAGATTGCTGTTTATATTTGATATGCTCTTAATATCCTTTTATATTATTGGATAAATTCGGATGAATTAATGTGTAAGCAGCGTTGTAATGACGCAGGTAGTCGGTAAGATAATTTTATAGATTGTGTAGTGTTAGAAGTACGTTTGTTGTTAGTTTAATCAAGCGATACAATAAAGTAAATATATATGTAAATATAGCTACTATAAGTAAATAAAAGAATAAAGTAGCATAAAATTGAAATGCTCAAGTGCAATATTCAATACTCAAATCATAATAGAGAATAATCACTGAGGCTGCACGACTGGAGCCGACCGGTCTAGTCAAGATGACATACATTACTATGTTATTGATTGGCCAGAGGCGGACTTTATCATACACGGACAAGGACAAGCTCCCCGTTGACCTGCGGTGACATCGATTATTTATTTCCACGTGTTTAGCGCTGACACTTGTCTGTCCGACAGTCAGTTAAGGCCACTGGAGAGGGGACGGTGCTTGTGTGTGTACGTCAGAGCAGGCTGGACCACAGAGAGGCTGGCTGAGCACACACCGAGCGGCGCCATGCACTACCCTCGGACCGACAGCTAGCGAGCAGAAATGCCTCCTGAAAAGCTCAGCCCGGCGTACACGTTGTCGTATTTTCTCACTTATACAAGATGTGACTAGAGAGTGTGATGAAATGGCGATGTACTGAGTGTTACTTTTCCGTCGCGCGCGGTGTAGCGTGGCAGAGACAGTGGATCGTTTCCAAAGTTGTCGGTTAGCTGGGCGCGTGTAAAGGATCGGACTTAAAGGCGCAGCGCACCCGCTGTAGCAGCAAACATGGAGAAGCAGCAGCAGCAGCAGCAGCAGAGCGATTTGGAGAGAGACCGACAGTACTGTGAACTTTGTGGGAAAATGGAGAACCTCCTCAAGTGTGGCAGGTGCCGGAGCTCCTTCTACTGCAGCAAGGAGCACCAGAAACAGCACTGGAAGAAACACAAGCTCATATGTAAGGAGGCGGAGAAGGGGCAGCTTCCCAAAGAGAAGCCCGAGGAGACTCCGTCGGGGAGCGACAAGGATACGGAGCAGTACCGAGAAAAGATCAGCCCCGAGCAGGCGGACAGTGCGTCTGTACCACAAACCACAAATACAGAACCAGCTGAGGTCGGCGACAAACAGGGAGAGGACCCGTCCTCCAACGACACCTCCAAACCTAACGGACAAACTAGCTCATCCCCTCAGAAACTTGCCACGGAGTACATAGTCCCCTGTATGGACAAGCATGGTATCTGTGTGGTGGACAACTTTTTAGGACAAGAGATTGGACTGGGCATTTTGGAGAATGTCAAAGCCCTTCACAAAACGGGCAAATTCACAGACGGACAGCTAGTCAGTCAAAAAAGCGACTCCACTAAAGACATCCGAGGTGACAAAATCACGTGGATAGAGGGACGAGAGGCCGGCTGCGAGAAGATCCGCTTCCTAATGGGTCGCATGGACGACCTGATTAGACATTGTAACGGCAAACTGGGAAACTACACAATCAATGGAAGGACAAAAGTAAGTATCTCAGCAGGTGGAAACACACAGGCAACAATGAATCCAGCGAAGCGAATGGTTTGCAGTGCGTAGCCCCTTACACCCGTCAAGCAACACGGCGGGTTAAAAAACCCAAAAGTACTACATGGGAACACACAAAAACT
This sequence comes from Protonibea diacanthus, assembly GCA_028641955.1. NCBI lineage: Eukaryota > Metazoa > Chordata > Actinopteri > Sciaenidae > Protonibea > Protonibea diacanthus. Next base: position 18,672,846 of record CM053989.1, read on the forward strand.
AAGTTTTGCAGCTACGATAGTGTTGCAGAAGTCACGACAAGGCTGGTTAGACCTTCAAATTTCAGGCACATCCATTATGTCATGATGCACCGTTACTTTCAGTATCTTGGTCCTGCAAGACTGCATCCTCTGTCACGCCAGCGTAATGTCCTGAGTCAGAAAGGTGTATTATTTCTTCAGTACTAGGTATTAAGCATGGAAGAGTTCCCGCTTTTGCTGTAATGCAGCTGCAGGTACGTGACACACACAGAGGTGTTACATCTGGAGTATGAATCATTGCTTGATTTAAGACAAAAAAAACAAACAAACACGATAAATCAATATGTGCTGCTTTCCTTTCTCCAGGGATCAGAATAGGATATGACTGAATGCATACAGGATGCATTACGTTTGTAATAGCAGGGTCTGCGCTCAGTTTTCAGCTTAAAACGAATGCAGGCGATACTCCTGTGTTAAAGCCTGCCTTTAGGGTGGGAGGTTGAAATGTTCAGGTTTTGTCTTAACCGTTTTAGAGAGGTGACTCAACTGTTTAGTGTCAAGCAAGTGTGTGAGAGGCGTTTATGATAATCAGTGAATACTCAGATAGAAAGTGATAGAAAGAATCAACACCCCCCTGAAACAGAATCTGAACATTATATCATTCATGACAGCAGGCAGCTAAGGCAGCCTTTCACAATTTTCGAAATCCCAAGTTGACGTCTTCAGCCTGTTTGTTCACAAAAGAAAGCAAAAGCAGTGAATCTCCACATTTGAGGAACTGCAACCAGGAAGATTTTCTCATTAATCATTCTATCGTTTCAGCCCTACAGGGACGCATTAGTGTTAGCTACTGTACGTCTACCTCATAAACTTTCAACTGAGCGTGTACTTGCAGCGAGCGCGGGCATAATGACCCAGCTGGACTGTATAATACACGGCTCATGTTCTCCACATCATACAGTGCTAATGGACACATGCTGCTGTTATGTACGTGCACAGAAACAGGGAAAGTGCGCATGTGACATGACACATTTGTGCTTTCATTCTTCTGAGAGTTCAGGATTCAGGATGTGAGTGTGTGAAGGTGGAGGAACATGACCGTCTCAGGCTGTATGAAGTCTTAACTGAGCTGACCAGTCACCCACAGGCTGTTCTGTAGCCGACTGCGGCCTCTGACCTCCCTGTGGAGAGGTGGCAAACTAAGAGTTTTGCTGCAGTGATGAATTCAGTTCAATATTGTCTCTCTCTCACTCACTCTAACTCACACTCACACACGCACACACACACACACACACACTCGGTAGGTAAGACAGGGCATTCCTACAGTATGTTCATCAGAAAATGTGCATGTTTCAAGGTTGGCAGTGTGAAGGAGCGGAAACTGTGGGCAGCTTCTGTTTCACTGAGGCATGTTTTCTAAGAAAACGTCTCAAGTGATGTTTTTTTCCTCAGACAATGAGCATGTTGTCCCTCTGCACACCTTAGCAATCACTTCTGTTACCGTTCACCAACTGCTGTGTGCTGTTTTTTTTTTTTAAAGAAAGTGACCAACGTCAGCTTGCAGCAATGTCAGCCTTCCTCCAGCATGGCTGCTGGGTCGTGCGTCACCTGTGACTCTTCTTTTAAACCAGATCTGGGCATCGTGACCTCGTGACATGAGACTGACCCATGAGCTGCTCTCAGCCTCCCCCCTCTTCCTCCTCTCCTGAGGGAAATACTCTGAAGGAGGCTTATCACTGTTTCATTGAATTGAAGTTGAAATCTTGTTCCAGTGCAAACCATTTTATTAGGTACACTGAGATAAAAATGAATGCAGTCCTGTGGCATGAAGGTCATAGTCATCAGTTTTTGTAGAGACTGTTTTAGTGAGTTGGAGGCTGCAGTTTGTTTGTATGTATCAATGAGGAAAGACTAGCTATTAAAACACCTATCGGTATAACACAGTCCAACTGCAGCCTTCAGGTTGTTAATAACCTGAAGCGTCTGTCATCTCTGTTTTATTTGCTTTATTTAACCAGGAGATTGAAATCTGTTTTTCCAAGGAGACCTGGCCAAGACAGCACACAGTTCACCAGTTACAGTATAAATAGAAATAAAACACATGATTTAAAATAGTTAAAACTTAATGTGCCTTTAATGTTTAATTTAGTGTTTCTACATTTTCTTAATAACTTTTGTTTCACTTGGTGTGTAAAGATAAAAGACACCCTGGGATATGCAGTTTTTAAAGATCTCCATGGCTTTGACACATGAGACACAGTGAGTGTAGAAGGTCAGTGTAGAGAGCATTAAAGTCAGACCCTCAAAGGATCAGCACATCAAAAAACAATATTCCTAAACACCATCTAGGATTCACTGTTTTACACTTGTCACCTGTGACAACAGAACATGATAAGGTAGTATCATCTTCTGTCAGCATAGTGTTTGAGATTTAAGGGGTCCAGCGGTGAAAGCACATACACTGGATTGAAGCCTGTGGCCTTCGCTTGCTATAGGTACTCTGTTTTCTGAGCTGGCACTCAGCTCTGATTGTCGTCAACTGTTATTTTTAGACAGTTCCTCCTGTCCAGTTGTGTTTTTTTCCCTCGCTGGTTCTTAGTAGACGTTAAAAGTTTTCAGAAACTCACTATTTGAGTGAGTTGTCTGATTGTGCTGTGGATCCACACAGCTCGCCAATCTCCGTCAAACTCTGTGGAGAACTGTGGAGACTTCCTCACCCACTGCCCTAGTTGCCTTGGCAAACACACGCCTGGACTGTGACCAGCAAAAATCAGCATGACTTGCACAAATGGAAGGCTGCCAGTATCAATGGCTCAAAGGGATACAACACAATGTAAGCACAATTCACATTGGGAGAGATAGAGGAAAAAGATTTTGCCCAAATAGTTATTTAATGTCATTGTTTCCATTTCCCCCTTTTCACTTGATAACATTGTGGGAAGTCGCAGGCAGCAGGACGTGTTTGTTTCTCCACAGCTCCAGCATGTCGAAGGCTCGCTGATGCCATTATAGCATTATCAGGGAACACAGCAGCAACATGATTGTCCCACCACTGACTTACTGATCCCCACTGAATGTTTGTATGTCCAGCATGTTAAAGCAGACAACTTACTAAGTCAAGGCTGCATTCTAAACATTCTTACTGCCCTCAAGGGCTCACATGTATATATGTTGAACATGTTGAACACTGTTGTGAAGCTTAGTATAGAATCAAATGCCGGACTTAGATATACTATTGTTTGCCCCTTAGGGACAGGGCACCTGCCAATATAATGCAGTCCAATACAATAGTCAGATGTTTATGACAGTATACTCACTCTAATAAGACAGCACTTCACACATTTAGATGGCATCTGCCTGATTGTCTCAAACACAAATCTGCAAGACAACAAAACAAAAGAACATGCATAGGAGGATCCATTTTTAATAAACAGAACAATACATTTAGATTAGTATGGCATGTTGGCAGATCCCTTCATAGTTACAAAGACATAAACCAGTGGCTTAGATTAATGTATATTAACAACACCCCAAATATTCCCCAGCTCCTCATTTGTGAGGATTTCATGGTTTTCTTTGTGTTATGCTATAGGAAATTAATGAACAAATTGCTAAATCATTTTTCTCTATTGTTGACTGTTATTTGATTGTTATTTGTTTGTCAGCTGTTGTCACAGAGCGTCTGTGGACGTGTGCTTACACAGGGAAGTTGACCGTTGACCTAAATCTTAAAGCTCTATAGAGTAAGTAGGCTAGAGGAAGTCATGTGGTGGTAGCAGTGGCGGCCCTCTGTGCCTTGGAGCCGGCTGTACATTATCCTATAGGCCGTGCGAGACGATTGTTCTTTCCACCTACAGTACCAGCATACCGGAGGCTGCACCATGCATGCCACCTTTTTCCTGCTTATTGTTTTTCCATCACGCAGTAAACAATAAATGTAATAATTTTAGAGTTAGGCGTCATGGAGCATGAGCTGACATGGAAGCAGTTCTTTCCAGAGCCTCCTTGTAATCAATCTGTGAGTTTCTAATGAGGCTCCTAATACCTTTTAATTATTACAATGTATCCGTGCGACCTATCAGAGACAAATTGATGCCGTTAGTTGGGTGTGACTGGCTGTATGGTTGTAATACGTTTAAGATTACTTAATTAACTCTGAGCACATGTTTATCTCTCTGTTTACTATGCCGTGACTGTTCTGAGCAGGACTTGGCTGTGATCCAAGTGGAGCTTTGAGAAAGAGGTCTTCTGTTTTTGACGGTTCACAGCTGTAGAGCTGAAGATGGGGAAGATTTGTGGTGGGTAGTAAGGTGATCACGATACCAGCAAAAAAAGATGCACAAACCTAACTGCACAGTGAACACACCGAAGACCATTTGCAGTGTTTCCCACAGAATGACAGACAAGCTGGGGTGGGTTTTTATATTTTATTTGAATGCATTAACATATTTCTCATGTCACCATTTTAATTCTCCATCTTATTTGCTCACAAACTGCATTGCATTTTCCTCACACCCACACACCTACATCTTTCTCTTACTGCTCACACACACCTGCTCGGCCGTGAAGACAAAATTCAGATTTTGGATTTCGTAGCAGCAGGTGAGCCGCGCGCAGACGAGGGGGCTTGTGGTTAATGATGTAGTCGATCCAAACAATCGTGGTACCGAATGACGTCAGCACCAACCAGGTGTGTTCACTCTCACTTTGGTCCGTGTTTGTAAAATAAATGTTGTGTTCACATCTTCAACATAATACCAGATAGCATCTCTCTCGCTGTGTGATTGTCAGCAGACCGCACCGCAGATTGTCTACTAGTTAATCGTTTGCAGATGGTGTCAGTCCGATTGTTTTTTTAATACCTTTGGTACTTTAGATACTTTTTAATGTGTAAATAACAAAGAACATGTAGTACTGAAAAAAATATCTAGTACTTTGAGTATGACGAAAAAATAAAAAACATAGTTTATAGTGTTCATGACAGTTTGTGATGCATCAATTCAATACAAACGTTTTGAATTAGACACTTTGATGAAGTATAATTGTACCTGTCCCTCAATACAGAATAAGAGGAAGCTGTACACTGATGGTTCATACTGTATGTAGCTTATATAGTTACCTGTCTGTAGTACTTGACTGACTCAAAATGGCGTCTTTTTATTCAGTTTTTTTCAGCTGTTATTTCTTGCTGTGCTCAATCTTCAACCACTGGCAACAAGAAAGTATCAGTGACTGATCCAATTACAGAATGAGCTCACTTGGCTCCCGCACAGGCTCGGTGGAGTCCGACTGCACAAAACAGACACAGTACTGTAGATATGTGTCCCATGTTGTAGTTATCTGCACAGTGCTGTAGACACCACCTAACTGACTGCAGGACATTTTTTAAACTGAAAGTTTTGATCTCAGATTGTGCCCCAGTTTCTGCCATCGTCAACGTAGCAGCCTATCATATGTGATTGACCAGTGATGACTGGTAGAAAGTAAAAACAGTACGTCTGAGTTTATTCCTGGTACAGCTGCTTTAAGCTGGTCACAAAGTGTAGCCTATGTGTTTATCTTTTGTTTGTCAATGGGTGATAACAGCAGAGTGTACTAAAACACTAAAGGGCCGTAGACTTTACACACCCCCTTCAGAGTATTTGCACACTGATACCAGAAACATGTTGAGGGTGAAGGGTAGTGCCGCTGCTGTATACGTCCCTCTATTGTTCACCACCGACAGTAAAGAAGAAAAGAATAAACTAGGTCATTACTTTAAACAGGGATTTCCTCTGGACGCAGCACCACTGTCTGACAGATAAAACAGTGAGCTACCCCAGGCTAGGGCCCAAACCGTCTTGGTTCCCACACTCCCCTGCACTGCAAGGTCTCCATCCCGACTGTTTGTACTCGTGTTTGGATAAGCATCTCTTCTGTGAAGTGAGCAGACCCCTCGCAGCTTTTTCCTTTTTCGCTCCACCCCAGTTCATGGCTCACACCAATCACATCACAGTGATCAGTGTATCCGTCCAAGTGATTAGGTCAACGCGACGTTTAAATAATCATAAATTCTGGGGTGTTGTTTAGCTCAGACGGTAGAGCATCTGCCCCATGTACTAAGGCTCAGTCCTTGCCGCGGCAGTCCATGGTTCAAATCTGACCTGTGGCTCTTTCCCGCATGTCATTCCCCATCTCTCTCTCTCTCTCTCTCCACATTTCCTGTCACTCTTCAGCTGTCTCTATACAATAAAGCTCAAAAAAGACCAAAAAAAAAATCTTTAAATAATCATAAATTCTGTTGTTTGAAAGAGTAACTTACAATATCGCAGCAGTGATGTGCAATTTTTAGGAGATATGTCTGGTCAAATTCTTCTATTGTCATTGCACAACAATTACAGTGACGCAGTCACTGCTAATGAAATAGTTTGGTCTCAGGCTCCCTCCTCTGTGCTCTTTCAGCTATACTAATACTACAGCTACACTAATACTAAAAATAGTATTGAATATATTATATGTATAGAAAGAAAATTCATGTCAGTGGAACAAAATCATAGTTACAATACAACAACATAAAATAGAGCAACAGCTAAAAATAAAATTATAATGACTAAAAAAAAAATATATATATGACAGAATATTACTAGAAGTACAATATAATTCTGTAGTAGAGTAACAGAAAGATGTAATAAACTGTTAAGTACACATATGCATGCATAGTATACATAATGAGAACAGATTGAAGCAGGTATGCATTTAAATATATACGCTGTGATGGATAAAGGAATTTATAACAGGTAGTAAAGTGTGTATATATAGTAAAATAATTAATATTTACTTTTTTATTAATCCAGTCACATAGAGTGGCCTGTATGCAAGTGAGTCAGGAGGTGATGAAGGTTTGACTAACTGCTCAAAGCACTTCATCTCTTAATAATGGTTGATGTGAGCCCCACTGGACATTGTTTTTAAATATAACAGTGCCGCTGACACTTTATTATTATTAGAGATATTCAGTCATTCTATTGGTCAGTCAGCATAAAATGAATCAAACTATTTTGATTGTGCTTATCAGCCTTTTGGTGAACGTTGTGGAACATTCTTGATTTTGTCTGCTTAATTTAATTACTGATGATGAAGATTACATACAATCTACAATTTTTAATGATAATGAATTGAAACTGAATTAAATCAGAATTAAAATAAATAGATAAAATTAAAATGATTGTCTAAAGCAGGCACATTTCTAAAACAAACATTTCTTTAACCTCTCACGTCTCTCTGGAAATGGGCGATAAGAAACGGTTTTGAAGCACGCCCCGTCTGTCTGGTTAAATTCCTTTTCACCCACATGAGAGACAACAGGACTGTTTCTTCACTTGCACACCACTTGCCTCATCTTTATAAAACCATTCGATTTATATTATGGAATTTTCATTATTTATGACTCTGTGGCCGTCATGACAAAACTGCAGGCGTTACCACAAATGGCTCTATGAAGCCGTGGGCTCTCTCTCGGCTCCACCGAATCATTCACGCTCGCACATTTTTCTTCTACCTGCAACTGTAAACATGTGGTAGAGTTTGACATTTTGGGCAAGCGGAGGAATGCCTTCGCCGACAGCCGTAGTAGACATCAAAAAGTGTAAAAATGATCTGATGCTATGGGAGTTGGCCTCGAGTTATTGTGCATGCCTGCTGAGCGGCATTTTTTCTGCTGCCTTTTCCACTGACTGCACTTTTAACAGAAGGTGCTGTGTTCTAACATGTAACGAGGTGTCTTTGACATAGTTACTGTTATTCAGTATTAATACTGCTTAATGATCTTAACTCAGTTAATCAACTCAGTTATTTAATATAAGCTTTTGGTTTACATTTGGTTTTACTTCAATAGACACCTGAACACGTCATATTCTTGAACTGAACTGGGAATACACAAAGAAAAAGTGTGTGTGTGTGTGTGTTAGTTTACAGTAAATCAGCAGGTCTAACCTCACATAAATAATGGTAATCTTGCTTGTGTTTGTTATGTCCCAGATGTTTGATTCATTTGAGTTGAGTTGCAGTGGTCTGAGTCAAATTGATGAGGAAGAAACATAAGCAGTAGCAAATGACTTTCATGGTACAGATTAGTCTCTGCCACAAAGAGGGATCCTCCATCTATAATCTCCACCTCACATATAAAGGGATTAAGTCAACCTTTTTTTTCCTTCAATTATAGACTTTTTGAATTGTTGTAGATGGCCAGCTGAAGCGGATTACAGTCAAGAATATTACTGTGACCTCAGATTATATCAATGACATTTTGAACATTAATATAGCAGCAAATTACTATTTGCTATGTGAAGATGAAGTAATGGTGTCATGAGCAGAGTATGAAGTTGCACTCCCGTGTGTGTGTGTTGTGTGTGTGTGTGTGTTACAATCCAAGCTTCTCTGCTTTTAACTGAGCCGGACCAGCCACGCATGCATGTTCATCTGAGTCCGTCCCTATGAAGCTGCTGGCTTTGAGGAGAGAGAGATGCTGCCTTTTTCTTTTCCCACCTCAAGGTTTAGTTCTACTAAATCTGGAAATTTTGTTTCTGTCAAGTTTTAAAAGTTTAGAAAATGACTTTTTTTTTTTTTTTCAATGGAGTCTGGTGGCTGGAGATAACGGCTGTTTCTGATTAAACAAATAGGATTTTATGCTTTAACAGAAAGGTCCATTACTGTCGGGACTTTCCATTGTGCTGTCAGACACATGAAATAACAATCTGAACCTGTGGCAAAAATTAGCACTTTTAGTGGACGTATGGTCTAAAATGATGGATGCCCATTTTGTGGCTGCTGACTGAGGTATACAGCCAGAATAATTGTACATCTAACTCAGTGAATTAATGGTTTGTTTCAACCAAACCACAGTTGATGATGGACGTTGTGGACAACAATGGAAAGACAAGCATAGTTTTGGTGAGTTTAAATTTATTTATGTTCAGTACATGTTTTTGATGATCTACAAAGCAAAATTTCAGTTTTTGTCAGTAGAGTCTGGTGTAGTCGTGCCTAGATGGTAGCGCTACATTTGCTGTAAAACTGTCTTGACATATGCAGGCGTGGTTTCCACTTTTGGGCTTGCTGAATTTTGAAGCACATCTGCTGCTGGAGAAAACAAAGACACAAATCCACATATCGTGGTGGTGGTTGTGTTGGATGAATGGATCACACGGTGGACTTTTACCATGGTGCATGTACCGCATGAAACCATAAGTTGATGTTGATTATATTTTCTTATCTGACTTTTATGTGCGGTTTTCAGGTGCAGTTTGGTTTGCTTTAGTCTCTTTGGTTTAGGTTTATGAAAACATCTCGGTTTGGGTTAAAATAATAAGTCAACAGAACATGAACAGCGACTTTCCAAGAGAATGACTTGAAAACAAACTTTTCACACATGTAGAAGCATCAGCTACAAAGTCAGTAAGTAGAGATTACATTTTCTCTGCCAGTATCATTCCTTTAATTAGCTGCATCACTGACGCTGAAATGGCTCTTTAATGTTCCACTTGACTCATGTTGTTCATGACGTTATGATGCTCACTTAATATGCATCTGTAGCATTTCATTCAGCCTTACTGGCGGCTCCTGTAATCTAGTTTGATGACCTCCGCTTCTCGCTCGCTCATTCTTTGCCTGTAAATGCCAGTCGGCCTCCGAAGGCATGGAATGTAAATAAGCGGCATGACGAGCGAGGTCAACCTCTTAATGAGTGCCACAGAGGAATGCGGAAGAATGAGCGGCTGACAAGAAAGAAGGATAAAGCTCAGAGGTGAAGATGACAAGGAAGGAAAGCCGGTATAAATCATTTTATGTATGAAATGATTCCGTTTTGTTAGAACTGTATCACATTTATAGTTTGTAATGGTGCAGTCGGAGAGAGTGTAGACTGGAATACATGTCTTATAGTGGAGAATCAGTGTTTTTCCACTACATTTTTGCCAGTACAAACCGCTCCTCTCTGGTGCTGCTTGTGCTACTGCTGCATGTTACATTTTCAAGGCTTTAGCTCCGAGCTATCTGCGGTTCAGTGACTGAGAATGTGAATTTTTTAAAAACAGTGCCTCTTCTGCAGTTAGTCAGCTTGCTGGGTCGTCGTGACCGGATCACATGAATGACAAACAGCACTTCTTTTTTTGTGCACCATGAATGTGATGTGTTTTTCTATGTATATATTATATGTATTCCTACTTTATTTAGCTTCCATTCTTATTTTTTGTTTCACTGTAAACCACACTCTGCTACTCTGTTTTAATACTTTCTAATGAGGTTTTGTGCCCGTTGGCTAAATGGCATATTCATCAGGAAATTAAACTCTCTTATTAACTGTTATAAGAATTTCTTAGAATGACTCTTCAGTAAGGAAGACTGGATTCGAAGCATCAAAGTTTAAGTTGAATTTATTATTCTTGTACAAGAAGGAGTGTTTAACAGTGCAACACACAGAAGGGTTTCCAGAGAAAAAGGCTCCCTGTGGAGCAGAACAGTTGGTTCTTATACAAACGATAATGGGCTGTCTTAACCCCTGCAAATTGTTAACAGACAATTTGCAGATATAGCATCTAAACTCTTTTTTTCTTAATTCCCTTAAGCAGTAGTCAGCATATCCCCAATCTAAATGTCACTTCTCTGACCTGTCTCTGACCCTTGTTATGTTCTTGACTTCCTCTATTTATGCATTAACCTGAACTTTACCTTTATTAACCTGAACTTTACCTTACCCTGCAAGGTTTAGGAACAAAGTGAAAACAGAAAACAGAACATGTCAGAAATAAGAACTCACCTACACATTGTATGATTTAAAACATCTGAAACACATTATAAACCTAATTTTTATAACATTAACAAATTGAAATTGTATATTTTAGTAGGATCCTACTTTGCATGCTCACAGGTGCATTATTGAACATGTGTTGGAGTTAATCTTCCCCGCAGCAGATGAAGCTGTATAGCGTTTCAACAGCTGTCCAGTCTGAAGAAATGAAAGGCGAAACTGCTGTGTCCGAGTTTTTGCCATGTGCCAAGACTCTCACACCTTCAGTCAGCCCCCACACACGCACACACACCCAACCCTCGCACATCTGAATCCGCACAAACACACTTTTCCTAGCAGGGACTGTTTACCCATCTCCAGCCTTGCAGCGTGAGCCAAGCAGTTAAGGGTGGGAGGGGTGACACAGCCGAGGATCGGCCAACCTTCCTCACGCTCTGCACGTAGCACAACCATTAAAATACTGCTCCCGCTGGAGGGAGGCCAGGAGTCAAAGTTTACAGCAGTTCAGTTCAGTCTTCTCTTCTGCCCCAGCCCCACCCCTCTGCTTTCTCTGTCTGTGTCCCTCTCTCCCTCTCTTTTTACACACACACACAGAAAAGCTTTACTGTATTGCCTTTTTACTGACAGGAAACTCTTTGTCAGTTTGCATGCCCCTCACCCGCCTTGAATTCCCAGCAGCCGTCCCCCCACCCCCCCTTTTAAGAAAAACCAAAAAAAAAAAAAATCGATAAAGTAGTTTATCAGTCCGTGGAGCCGGAACAAGACTCCCCACCCCCTCCCCGTCTTAATGTTGGAGTTTTGTTGTTTTTTGGCTTTGAAGGCCCTGATATTGTGCATTCCAGTGGTAACCTGCATCACTCAAAAGATGTGAGCACAATGTGGATTGACGCAAGCAACTATGGTCAGATGCGCAAGAAAATAAGATTCAAACATATGTGTGATGCAGTTTTTTTTTTCCCTTATTCTCACTCAGCGTTGCAAGATTTTGCACGTACAGATTTTCAGTGCACAAGGTAATTAATCCCCACAGATGTTTGTGGACCAGTAGGCTTGCATAATCTCAGTTTGCTGATTCTGTTCAATTCTTTGAAGTCTAAATATTTTGAAATATAGCACATCCTATCTTTTCTCTGCGGTCAGGATAGCTTTTCAAGATTAGAGAATTTCGCATCATTTCACTTGGCACGAGACCAAGTGAAGGAGTTTAGTCTGCTGCGAGTGTTTATAATAATGTTGCTATGGTTTATGTTGATCCAAGTGCATGGAAGAATGCGGAGGAACTCGCCTTTTGTTTGCCATATCACTGCTTAGACACGGTGTATGAGGGCTGGATCTGCCCTCTGCATTTATGCACGTTTGCCACTCACCTTGGCTCTTCTTTCCAGTCACAAAACACACAGTTGCATTGCGTCCCACAAGAGTTGGTTGTGATTTCCAGTGCTTATGGTCTGGCTATCTGATGCACTGTATGCTGTTTGATATCACAGGCAGTGTAACAATGTTTGAAGATGATTAAGACAGATGGATTTTTTTTGTTGTCATAAGTCTTATTTCTAGCGTCTCTGTCACAGTCCTCCCAGCAGTGTGCAAGTCACCACTTGTGTGCGTCTTATTCCCGAGAGACTTTCAGTGCTGTGTGAGTATGTTCGCTCGCTGTTTACACCAAGGAGTTTACAAGAGCTCATAGGGGTTCACTGCCAACACCCAAGCAGATCATGCGAGTCTTAATAGAGCAGGAAAAGGCAAGGGGAAGTTGACGCGCGGCGCGATATCTCCGGTTTATTTCCTCACTAGTTTAAAGTTTATAATGAGGCAGCTGTGTTGTCAGCGGCCACGGCTTGCATCAGTCTTGCTGCAGGTGAGACAAGAACAATATGATCTGACCATGCCAAGACCGTCTATTGCATCCACATCACAGGCCAATAAAAGCAATCAGCTGCTCCCACAGGTTCTGACTGGATCCGCGCCGGCACCAACACGCACAATTTGAACCCAATGTCGACGGTTTCTTCTCTGTGTTCGTGCTGTACTTCCATTGACTTGTTTAATTACACGTAGGCGATCTGGACATTGCATGTGTACATTTGTGCTTTCGTCACAGCCTGTCTGCTTTGACTAATCAAGCTTTTTCACCTTCTTCTCTTAAGGCAATGGTGGCGTGTTACCCTGGAAACGGAACAGGATACGTGCGCCATGTGGATAACCCGAACGGCGATGGACGGTGTGTCACATGCATATATTACCTTAATAAAGATTGGACCGCCAAGGTGAGTGACGTGTGCCAGGATATCTGTTCATTGTCAGGTGCTAAATGATTTTTTCTTTGAACTTTATTAAATTGTCTTGTTTCTAATTTTGCCCGATTGATTTGAAATCATCTGACGTCACCATCAAACAAAATAATTAGCAAAAAAGCTCATGTGTCTAGTCCTTACGTTGTACTTGGACCTTCAGTCTTAAGCAGATGACAAGTGAGCGTAGATCTTGTCAAAGTGGCAGAGTCATCACACTCCATCCTGCTTTTTTTCGTGTCAGTACGTGCTGTTCGGCTGATCTCTCCATTTACAATCCCATTAAAACGCAGAGAATCCTACTAATCCTGCCACACCCAATCAGGAAGAAGAAGAAGAAGAAGAACCACCCCCATGTTACCATCCAGACGTCTATTGTTCCTCCTGCAGGAAGGTTGATTCACAGGCAGACAAAAGGGAGATTTCGCTACGGTAGTTTATTAATTACATCATGGCTGAAGTGCTAGGGATGAATCAGTTAAGCATTTTAGATATTTCTACTTTATTTATATAAATAGCCTTTCTGTCACTGACAGTATTGCCCTGTGTGGCAGAGCTTACTCACCTGACCCATGTGTGACAGGAATGCATTCAGTCACAGTGCAGATTCAATCATTTCAAAAATACTTCTGGAAGCTCAGCAGGTGTCACTTGCACAAAATGTGCTCAAACCACTTAATTCATGCATGCAAATGAGTAGAACATTCCACTATATATTTAAAGGATGTCAAAGATATTATTATATTTGTTTAACCCCAAAATTCTACCCGCTCATCTGTGACACGTTCCAGCTGCACGATGATTGGAAGATAAGAAAAATGACCAAATCTGAGCAAATTAATAAAATATGGCAGGCAAAATGCTGCGCTTCTGAACCACTCCTGGTGAGCTATGAAGCTGCTTGGAGAACTGACCAAAACCTCCTCCTTGACTGACCAGACAGCAACCTGTACCTTCAGTTCCTTCTGCCACACTAAGTTAGCATACTTAGCATAGATTATTCCTACAAATTAGTTTTTATCTCATAACTCCACATTTTTGTCACACTGCAAAGTGTTTAGCGGTAAGTGTTAGTGGGCAAGTCGTTAAGGAACTCACCTCTTGAATATGAGACAGATAAACAGGATGCTGCACACCAGGAAGTAACAACAGACAGAAAGCAGCATTTGTGGAAGGTTGTCTTTTATGCTTCTCTGAGGACATCACAAGACTTAGAAATTAGGTTTATTGGTAAAATGTACATTTTTTTCATCTTTGTGTAATACATAAATGACACAAGAACAGTTTAAATAGTTAATGTAAACTAATATTACAGGAGTTTTATCACAATTAAGCACAAAATGCCACTTTTAATGTACACTGCAGTCTCAAAATTATTCAACCCCCTGAATAGAATCCCTCATAATAGCACACATTTGAAAGTCAGGTGTTGTCTCAAGCAGGTCTGATGTAAATAATCAAGGGCTTTATTAGTTGCATCAGGTGTGCTTGAGATACAACACATCAAATACCTGGACTGGGTTTATGACTGTGTTGATGGTGATTGTTACAAGAATTTTCAAATGACCCTTCAGTAAGGAAGACTGGATTCGAAGTATCAAAGTTAAGTTGAATTTATTCTTGTACAAGAAGGAGCATTTAACAGTGCAACACACAGAAGGGGTTACAGAGAAAAAGGCTCCCTGTGGAGCTCTAACAGTTGGTTCTTATACACTCATAAGTCTTCTTAATTTCCTCTAATAGTTAGCATTTCCCCAATTTAAATGTAGCCTCTCTGACCTGTCTCTGACCCTCGTTCTGTTCTGGACTTCTTCTTTTTATACATTAACCTGAATTTTACCTTACCCTGCCCCCTTTAGTTACAAAATCATATTAGAGAAGTGAAAACAGAACTTGTGAGGAGTAGGAACCCACGTACACATCATATGATTTAAGACATCTGAAACACAGTATAAACCTAATTTTTATAACAGTAATGTTTGATTATGATGATGATTATGATGATGATGATTTGATATTAGAGATATGGCTAAGTCCAGAGAATTGTCCAAAAAGTTAGAGAGAAGAGATCATTGCCTTGCACAAACAAGGAAAATGATACAAAAAGATAGAAAATGCATTGAATGTTCCTAGAGATACAGTTTGAAGCATAGTTCACAAGTTTAAAGTTAAAGGAGCAGTGGTTACACTACCTGGACGTGGCAGAAAGAGGAAGCTATCAACGGCTGCACTGGAGTGTTTTTGACCAGATTCCTGAGGAGGCATCTGGTCAGAAACACTCCAGTGACTGCAAAACTGGCAAAACAGTGTACAGTAAGGCGCATACCTAAACGCTGAAGTGCTCCATGCCCGGATACCAAGACCTACACCACTACTGACCCAAAAGTCGGCTCCAATATGCTCAAAAACATGTAAATAAGAAGTTTTAAGATTCTGTTCTGTGGAGAAATGAAACAAAACTGGAACTTTTCAGGCCTATGGCTCAGTGTCATGTCTGGAGGAGGACAAATGAAGAATGTCCTGAATAGAACACCATGACTACAGTGAAGCATGGCAGAGGGCAAGATGGATTCAATCAAGTATCATGAAACACTAGGAGGAAGTGTCATCCCATCTGTGAGAAAGCTGAAGCTTGGGTGTCACTGGACCTTCCAACAGGACAATAATCCTAAGCATACAAAAAGTCCATCAAGGCTTAGTTTCAGAAGAAAGTGGAAGATTCTAGAGTGGCCGTCACAGTCACCTGACTTGAACCCCATCAAAAATCTCTGGTGGGATTTGAAAAAGGCGGTTGCAGCACACAAACTCAAGAACATTAGTGAACTGGAGGCCACTGCCCATGAGGAATGGGCTAAGGTTCCTCAGGAACGCGGCCAGAAGCTTGTGTCTGGCTATGCTTCACGTTTGCAGCAGGTCATATCAGTAAACGGGTACTCTACTAAGTACTAAAGGCGCTAGTTGTGAAGGGGTTGAATAATTTTGAAACTGCAGTAGTCATTAAAAGTGGCATTTTGTGTTGAATTTGGACAAACCACTTGTAATATTAGAATAAATTGTAATAAATTGTTCTTGTTTGATTTGTTTATTGCAAACAACTGAAAGCTTGAAAATATACCTAATTTTAAGTGGGGGTTGAATAATTTTGATTGCAACTGTAAGTAGACGGTAGATTGTCTTCCAGACTTCCTCACATACTTGACCTCCAGATCTGCATATGAAAATTATGTAATTACAGGAAGCTGTTTGCCTCTGGATGCTAGTTTGTGATAGAATGCAGGCCGTGAATGAGTCTGTCTTGTGACTAAGAGTGCTAGTAAACATATTCTGACCATTATTTGCTGTCAACAAACAAGCAACTAGGCAAGTTAAATATATAAGTATTGGGGACCTGTCTTCTGCCATGGGAGAGTAGACAAATTAACATCATGTCCCGGTTGACCAGCTTCAACCTTTGACTTTGGTTCCTCTTTGATGATTCAGTTGTTTGTTTTGCATTTGTTATCACGAGTTTCAAGATGATTTCCCTTGACATATTACACAACCGGCATCACGCAGTGGTTAGTATCTCACAGCAAGTAGATTCTGGTTTCAAACCCATCAGCAAGCTGGGGCCTTTCTGTTAGGAGATATGATGTTCCCCTGCTTCAGCTTCCTCCCACAATCCAAAAACATGCAGGATTATACGTGAATTGATGATTTGTCCATAGGTTAATGCATGAATTTGAGTGTGAAGGTTGTTTGTCTGGGTGTGTGAGCCCTGTGATGAACTAGCAACCTGTTGGAGATGTACCCAGCCTCTTGCCCTGCTCTCACCTCAGCTGTGATGGGCTCCAGCCTAGTCATGGAAAATGAATGAATGATTGTAGCCAGCATACGTGGGTCTAACCCATGTTTGTTGCAGTGTTTTGCATTAAATCACCTCAAGTTTTTGTTGATTGTGTTTACTAAATCCTTTGCTGTTGATACTACATCAGGTGGGTCGTGCTGTTCCTCTGTTAATTAGCCCATCTGCTGTATATTAGTTTCATGTTAGCTGTATGTATGCTGTAAATCAGAGAATCAGGAGATACCCAGTTCTCTGTTATATTTGTAAATCCCCTGAAAATCTCTGTGGTACATCATGTACTTCACTAATGCATGACCAGTCAGAACTTTTAAATGTTCTCTGTGCACCCATGAGATGAAAATAAAAGAAACAAGCTGTGCTGGTGGGTGGAAAAATACATGGTACAAGCACAAATCAGAGTGGAATGAAAGTAGACACTGAAAATACTCCAATGCTTTGCTAATGCTGCTATAATTTGAGCAGGTGAGTTCTATAAAAAAAAAAATCAGACTCGGTACAGTTGTCATGAACGGGAAAATTAGCTATAGAGACCAAAACTGTTTTTTGTACCAGGCTGTAAACACGTTTATTTCTGCTGTGAAGTTGGACATTTTAACATGGGGACTTATGGACTCATTCTGTAGTCAGCCTCAAGTGGACGTTTGATGAACTGCAGTTTTTGGCACGTCTGCGTTGCCTTCACAGCCACTGAGGTTGCCGCTTGGTACAGTACAGATTCTATGTGAAGTATAGTTTAGGATTTAAACTGCTGTACAGTAACATTTTTTACAAGAGGCATAATATCCACCCATCTATTTTCTAAACTGCTCAGTGTGCTTGAGGTTGCAGGGGGCTGGAGTGTTTCCCAGCATGCAGTAAAGGACTGGCACAGACTGGTCACCAGTCTATCACAGCCTGTAGAGACATGTCAACACATTCAAACCACTCCTGTTACAGTTAACGAGTACAGTGTTCAGCAACTAGTAGAGATCATTCCTGTCATTCCAGCGTCAACATGAACTCATGACATGGATCAAATTAATGATGGTAACATTATTTTTACAGATTACATTCACCAACAGTTTGACACAAAGTGTCAACTGAGATGACACCAGTATGGGAAATTTTGTTTTGTGATTGATAAACATTCTTACTGGTATCTGTGGGTGCATCATGTGACTTCCTGTGAAAAGTTCCCTCAGCGGGCATGTGGGTGTCAGGTTTGGCTAGATTTTATTTGTTTAACCTGGACAGGGTGTCAGACAACAGAAACATCTACACCCATAGAATCAGACCTCTCAAACGATCATGATATTGGTGCTTTCGTAACATTTCACCACCCAAAGGTTCTGTGTGAGGACAGTGGTACTTTGTAGAACCTTCACACTATACTACTACTCCAGTAAAGTTACTTTAATATGAATACTTGCAGTCTTCCAGAAGAGGTGCATGTGATATTTAAGATTTCAGTGCACTTCAGAGAATCAGAGAGTTTGCTGTCATGGTGTGACTTTGGTGAAGCATACTGGCACTCTGGTGAGCTCAGAGAGGCAGAGTGGATCTGAACCAGGGAGCTGACCCAGAACAAATAGGATGGAGCACTTAGTAAAACTGCCGTGATCGACAGTATGTAAATAGGGAGAGAACAAAGGGTAAGGGGAGGTGCTGTAAGGTAGGTAACAAAGGGCAGGAAGGGGAGAGGGGCATTTGCATTAAGACCTAAAAGGGTCAAATTAGCAAGGGGGGCAAGAGGCAGGAAGGACACACATTTGGCATATCACAAGATCAAGGGGCCAAACCAGTGGGCTTCACTCAGACTCAGTCACTTGATTAGCAAGTCCACACAATGCCAAGTGTTGTTTTTATTAAGGGCAAGTGGGTAGAATTTAATGGCATCTAGCGGGGTAGATGCAGGTTGCAGTTCCCTCCACTCACCCGCCCACTCCAGCAGCAAAGAAAAGAAACTATGGTGGCTGCAAGATGCACAAAAAATCTAAAATCTAGAGCCAGTGTTAAGTTTGTCTCCGTTCCACACATGGCGGTTCGACATGGTGGACTCAGAGGCCCCACAGCATCTGTAGACATAAAAGGCTCAATTTAAGGTTTAAAAAAACATTGGTTGAAGATGATTATACACTAATAAAAACAGTTATGCATATTACATTCAATTTCTGTCATATTCTGTGAATAGAGAGCCCTAAAACTGACTTTAATTTCACATTAAAAGTATTTGTTGAAATTATTTGTTGTTTGTTTCCACCTAACCGGACACAGAAACAGGAGTTTATTATCTTGCTGAAGAGTTGAAGGTTTAGCTGCCTGCTTCTTCTATCATTACCACTGACAAAAAAAATGGAATAAATGACCCTGTAATCAGCACTAACCATTCACAAATACATGGCATTTCCTGTGGCTTCTTCACAATAAAAGTCGCCCTGTGTTGTGTCAGTAGGGTGCTTTTAACCAGCAGCAGTACAACATGTTGCATTAGCGGTAACTTGATCCAACTCTGACAGTAGAGGAGTGAACAGGAGAGAGTGAGGCTGAATGAACAATGAAAATTTTATAAGAGTTAATTGTTGAAAATAGATTGTATAATTATTGCAGGAAAATGGCTAAATTTCATGTCTAAAGGACTATTTAACTTTAAAAGATTAAAAATAAATATGTCAGCAAATCCATGTGGATCCAGAAAAGGTTAGTCTTCGGTTTGGGTTACAGCATAGTTTGACACATCCACAGTTTGCTTGAGCGTCTTGATGTAGGTCAGAAGGTCGTGTCCTGCGGGGCGAGGGTCATCCTGTCTTCACTCTACTCCATACACACATCACATACAGGCCTTTACTCCGAATGTCACCACCAGTGTGGGCATACGTGCAGTCGAACAATTAAAATCAGTCATGTGTGGCAGAAAAAAACATTTCTCCTGTCTTCTTTGACCCTATTGTGCTTTATTTAGGTTTGTCACACCACCGGCATTCCCCCTCATTCAAAGTAGTCTAAATGGAAATAGCATTACTCTTCCAACAAAGGGTGTGAACTTTTTCTTTCTGCTAGTTTGCGTGTGAAGAGAGGGGCCTATCATATCAGCTATGTGAGAGTTTAAGCGGCACGCTTGCAGCAATCTGCTTTTTCACTCCCCAGGTCCTTTATCCAGCCAGAGCAGTTTTCCTGTGAGTTATTCTTCCTATCCCTCCACAGGAAAGCCGCCCCCCGCTGCTGCTTCCGATCCTGAGCTTTCCTCCTAGCCCTTGGAGTCAGACAACCCTTAACATTGTCGTGATCATTTGAAAAGCCTCACACGAGATACATTTAAAAGGATGTTATGTATTGGCAATAAAAGCCATTATTAAGGGACATCTCCTTTCCCTGAATGTTTACCTTTTTAACGTGGATGGAATCAAACCCACAAATGTGATCACTTAGTGTTTGCTTCCTACAGCCTCTTTTTACCTTCCTGCTATTGCTTTGTCCTGATTTGTATACATAACAGGGTTGTTTCTTCTTGTTCTGCTCTTCCAGGAACATGGTGGCCTTCTTCGAATCTTCCCAGAAGGAAAGGCCCAGTTTGCCGACATAGAGCCCAAATTTGACCGTCTGCTGCTGTTCTGGTCAGACAGGCGAAACCCTCACGAGGTTCAGCCCGCCTTCGCCACCAGGTCAGCGTCCAAGTCCATCTACCGCATACACACACACAAACACTTGCATTATCCGGTGTGTTTCGCAGTGACTTATTGTTCTCTGTCTCCACAGGTATGCCATCACAGTGTGGTATTTTGACGCAGATGAGCGAGCCAGAGCTAAAGAAAAGTACTTAACAGGTGAGATTTGACATACAAACCACACAATCCTGTTTCTATTGTTTCTTCTGCCCTCTAACATCACTGCTTGTTTGTTTGTGTTTCCTTTGTGTGCAGGTGCAGGAGAAAAAGGAGTAAAGGTTGAACTCGACAAATCATCAGATCCCAGCTAGTGGGAAACCTGCGCCCCGCTACAAACAGCCATTAAGTGCTCTGTCCTAAGAAAGTGGCCTATAGAGAGCATGTGTGTGTGTTTTACATGGCAAAACGGCAGACTTTTTGCTCGACTGGGTGGAAGATCCATGCTTCTGGAGACAAAAACAAATACACAGTGATTTCTGTTCATTTTCAGCAAATCTGGGCAACCCAGCAGACCTTGAATGTCACGACATTGTACTGAAAGGGATTGTATGGATTCTTTTTGTTTTCTTCTCTTTGGTGGAGAGCGCTTACGTTACATTTTCAGAAAATTTCACTTCAAACTGAAATTAAGCTCAGAGAATCGACATTTGTTTTTGCAGGTAATTCCTTAAAGGTACAGTGTTCTGCATATGCTTTATGTGTTATGCTTTTCACATGGAATCAGCTGTTATAAGCTACTGTATGGCAAAAATGTGCT
Source organism: Protonibea diacanthus (assembly GCA_028641955.1). Lineage (NCBI taxonomy): Eukaryota > Metazoa > Chordata > Actinopteri > Sciaenidae > Protonibea > Protonibea diacanthus. The sequence goes on from CM053989.1 coordinate 18,694,144, forward strand.
TGAGTTTGCAATAATATGAGGAATGATCTGAATTAAAAACACCCTTTTTCTGACAGAAATGCATTTGTCTTAGTTTGAATTCATTCATTTGCATACATTTAGATTCTAACTGTGCTGTTTGTGGTCTTGTTCTATCTATTTTCTCTACATTGTGGATTAAGGACACACTGCAGTGTGTTATCTGCTCCTTAGCCTGGCCTGTTTGCAGTATAAGCAGTCTCATGCTGCCCTCTGCAGCCCTACAGTGTATTACAGCTATTATATTTTTTTCATTTTCTGGACCTGATTCAAAATTTTCCCATTTAGTGAGAAGAAGCTTTACCTCTGTGAAAACTCCACTTGACGTCAGTGACTACTGACTGTAAATAACATAATGAGACCAGAATATTACACTCTGGCGCTGATTTGGACATAATTTAAATAATGAGTGACACTACCAATAAGTTAATTGATAGTGTAAATTGATTTTTCTAGGGTTATATAATGTTCTGCACTATGTACCAGAGTTGCCTATTTGTTTTCAGTCTTTCAGTTTTATATTTATGCTTTCTGCATTACATGACAAAAATCAGTGTTCTGATATAAAATGTCGCTAATCTAATCTGTAATATTTTAAAACTGAACTTAAACCTCACAAATACATTGTGAAAATGTTTTTGTAAATGAACAATTGATTACTTAAACTAAATTTTAAACTGCTGTGTAAATTTCCATGGTACATATTGTATTACGTAATGCAACCATCTTTGAAAACAGCTCAATAAAAAAGGGAGAAGTGCAAAACAAATCTGGCCTGCTGGTCTGCTCCTTGTTCTGACACTCTGCTGACGTCTAATAAATCTTCCTGTAATGTTCAAATCTGAACCACTTTTAGCTGCCCTCATTTATAACCGGCGGTTTAAGTCGGTGAACTGCTGCTTTATTGTGCTTCCCTCGCTTGTTTCCTGTCTAACTGGAACAAGTTGGAAAATAGTTACCACCCAGCTCTACTGAAAGGGAGAGTATAATTCTGCCAGCTGCTTTAGGTTCATCTGGTTCTGTTCGTAGAGCTCAAATTACCAACTAAATGCCTCTGGGCTCCAAAACCTGTATTAACCTGTATTTTTATTATGCAGAAATCACTATCATTAGACAGTAAGCATTGTATTATCCTTTAATTATGTAATATAAAACTTTAGTGTGTGTAAATTTAATCCTGTACTTGCCATCTCACAGGATGCAGAAAAAACTCATCAAGTATTAACCGTTTAATCCTCCCCAGGTTACATTTGTTTAAAAGTTGTCTTCATAAACAGAACCAACAACAGAGGGCACCAAACTGCATTTAAATCTTTAAATTTAACCATTCAAAGGTCACGTGGAAATATATAATGAACATGTATCGGTGTGATATTAAAACACAAGCTGCATTTTCACAGCATTTAAACTTTTTTAATACGAATTAAATGAATATCTCATCTATATAAACAACATCGGTATGAAAAAGATCATAGATAGTACATAAAATAGCCATACAGTACATATCACAAAAGTCAGGAATTATATTAAGCAGTATTCAGTATAAACTATACAATGGAAATGTTTAAGAGCACTCAAAATTAGATCATAGTTTGTACAAGGAGTGTGCAAAATTAATGTCCCACTAGTGGACTTTCATATACTGGCAGAGAAAAAAATCTGTTAGTTCTTCTCTAGACAAAGTAGAAAAGTATATGCATCGAGTAGAGGGAGGCTTTCACCCCCATGTGCCTCGGTTACAAGAGAGACTGTGCAAAAATATACATATATAAAAACAATGCCACAGGTCAGCGGGAGTCACTGTGAACTCTGGTCAGTAATGGCTGAGCTCCTCTGGAGGAGGAGGGAGGTGGTAACTGTCGTCCCCTCCGATGTAGGCACCGATGCCGCTGCTTTGGCTCCCCCACTCGTAGCTGTCAGCAGCCAGGCTGGAGAAACAATCGACAAACATGCGTTAAACTCTGCTGTTTGACCTCTCTACCTTTAATCACATTCTTGTTTTGTGTACAGCGTTTAGGTGATTACCTGGCTTGGATGTTCTGAGGCATGACGCTCCACGCCAGGTCGTCGTCACTGTCATAACGCCGCGGGTTGTCGAAGAAATAAGACCTTGAGGAGAAGACGTGACCAGGAAGCCCAGAACCACTCTGGAGGACAAGCAAACAAGACAAAAGATATCATAGTGAACAAAAATCATATTTTCTTACGTTATTACGTGTACTTCCTATAATTTGCTTGCGCCCCCTTAAAGCAATATCTAAGAAATTTGCATCGCTGGACTACAGTATGTTTTTATCTGCCTTTCTATTAATAATCTCACAACCCATCAGATTTATCATGTGACCTCTAGGAGGATTCCTGACCCCCATGTTGGAAGGCACTGGCTGAGGGTAATCACCCTGTCTCACCCTGTCTTGGTTGGGCTGCCGCACTCTGAAGAAGAACACTACGAGGGAAGTGGGGAGCAGCTCCCACACGAACAAGATCACTCCAAAGACGATGTAGCCAGTGTCGCCCAGAGTTGACTGTAAGTCTGCCTGAAAAGCAAACAGAAAAACACTTCTTTCACTTTTACAACAACTTTCTGTTTCACACAGAGACTCACAGAAATTTCGATCAAATGACATTCGATCACCCGGTCTAAACAGCCAACCACTGCTTCTGGGGAAAAGCAAGATTTGTTCATGTTAATGATCAAAATACTTCAAAGGAATAGTTGAATATTTTAGAAAATGTGTCTGTTTGCTGTCTTGCACACTTAAGGAGATAACTGATACTTCTCTCATGTCTGTGTAGTAAATATAAAGCTATAGCAAGCAGCTGTTAAGTTTAAACTTATAAAGACAGATTCCAGGGAGTCACTGTGCCTGGCAAACATAATGGTTAATACAAAACGCAATTCATCATAAAATCACAACAAATGTTGTTGTTTTTACACTCGGACAGAGACAGGATAGCTGTTTCCACTCTTAATGGTAAGCTATAATCGGCTGCTGGCGGTAGGTTCATGTCTGTGGTATCAATCTCCTCATGAAACTCTCAAATATGCATATATATCAAAATGTCAAACAATGTTTTAAGGCATTGTGACTTCTGGTGGCTCACCTGATCTGAAACGTTGTACCAATCGTAGTCAAAAGAGTTAATACTCTTGTTTGAGAGTCCCAGGACGACCAGATTGTAGCAGGCCCTGGACGTGTACAGGAGGATGACGATGGCTCCTATAACTGTCACCTGGCACACCGACGTCCCCTGCACACAAGAGTTGTATTAAGAAATTCAATACATAACTTTGGTTAACATCTACCCTTTAGGATGAAATGAGAGATAATCTAATTAAAACATTTGTGAAATTATTTTATGAAGCAACACATTCTGAGTTTCAGGTATGACTTCCTCACACATGCAGTACCTGACATTTTGTCGATCAGTGTGAAATAACATACGACCCACCTGTTAATGCACCGCAGTACAGCCAATCATGCATAAGAACGGCATAGTGTTGCTAGGAAACAATCACTATGTACACAGCGTAAATTGTGTGGAGGAGTGCATCTTCACACAAGGGTGCTATATGCAGCACACAATACCTTTTGATGTCACTTACACAAATCATGGTGAAACAAAACACGGCCCACCTGCTGATCCTCCGTTCATACTGGGTATCTACCTCCAACAGTTTCTTACCTTGGATTCCAGGTAAATGTTGGCCAGTGACATCTTGGCGATCTTGTAAAGACACAGGGAGAGCGAAATGGCACACAGGACAAAAAGCGAGTCGTTGATTGCAACCCTGACGAGCACGATGGTGTGGGCTTCAGCAGAGGACATCCTCACCAGCAGGGCGCATACTAAATTCACAACTAAAAACACCAGGCTGATAAACAGGAAGACCAGGTACAATGGCAGCCTGTGGGCCAGAAAAGGAAATATATTAGAAACCCCCCAAAAAAACAATATCATTTGATGGAAAATGAAATCTGAAACTGAATCTTACCTGTATTTCACAAGCTCTGGTGCATATTTTGACTTTGCCTTGAAAACAACCTGTGAGAAGCAAAAAAAAAATCTGCATCACGCAAATGTGTCATGCTCTTTGGGCAGCACATTTTCACTTCTGCATTCTCACTCTGACATTGTTTGAAACAGGAACTTCACAGCTTTAAACAGCAGAGTTTCGAACCTTAGATTCACAATGGTCACACAGTACAGAGCCACATGTAATGTTTTGTGCCTCACACCGTCAACTCGGAACTGTGACTCAAAGTGGCACAAGAGGATTATGCTAAGAATAACCTTTATGTAGAAGCCAGAGATGCTATTATTTGATAGTTGGATCAAGTGAGCAGATGGAAGAATGATTCACTGCACTGCACTTTGCAGCTCATCTGAAAGAGAGTTTTACACAGCAACAGGTTATATTGGACTGGACAGTCCTTTGATGGTCCTGATGGTCCCAATTTAACATTGATATCTATATTATCATACTGTGTTATTGATTCACAAATACATTTTACTTATTTACTTAACTTTAAATTTATAATTCAGATTTAAGGCAAACTGTAATTTCAAAGTCACAAAATGAGAAACCTTTTTGTAAAATGAACGGTTCACTGCTGTGAACATCACTTAGATCATGTAATCAGTACATGTCTTGATATGTATTGCTATTGGAAAGATATTTTTTAAAAAATACAATATATATTTAGATCTGAAATGATTAGCTGATTAATTAATTATAAAAAAGTAATCTTTTCTCAAGCAAACATGTGAAACACTCGCTGGTCGTCTGGTAAATAATGAACTGTTGCTATAACAAAGTATGACCCGGAGATCAGGGAACTTGTGATGTGTGTCTTGTGACTATTGACATAATTTGTTTGTAATATAAGGATCATCAGTTCATTTATTTATACAAAACAGAGTGTTAAAGATCCCCTCCACACATGTTTGATGACATAAAAATATTTATTTATGTATAATAAGAACATTTCTACACAAGTTCAATCACCTTGATTTAAAAAAAAAAATCTTTAAATTACATCTATGTTTTGGGCCTTGATTAAATCCATAATCTATGAATAATATGTTTTTTAAAGGACCAGTGTGTCAATCAGGATTTATTTTCATAGAGTGGTGCAGTTGCTGACCACCAACACCCTTGTCGCACTTGCTCCTTCCTAATATAATAATGAGGCCAGATGTAGAGCCAGTGTTTAGTTTGTCTGTTCTGGGCTACTGTAGAAACACGGCGGTTCAACATGGACTCCATGAAAGAGGACCTGTGGTGTCTGTAGATATAAAAGGCTCGCTCTAAGGTAACAGTTATTGTTTTAATATAGTTTCACACTACTGAAAACAAAGTTGTGCATATTGTGTTCCCTTTCTGCCATGTTCTGTAAAGCCCCTTTAATCTTACACACTTGATTGGTCCAATCTGGTTGTGATGTCACATTATCCTGCTCTACTTCTATGACTTAAACTGAGAATCAAGATGAATCCAGAGTAACTTTACCCGTCCAGCAGCTGGAAGAAAACAGCCTTCAGGTGTCAAACGTCATTCTGCGGAGTCTCAAATATTCAAGTGAAGTAATATTAAAGGTGCAGTGTGTTAGATTTGGGGCCTTTATTTTCAGAATAAGGCAGACATGGAATATAATATTCATAACTATGTTTTCATGCATGTATAAGCACCTTAAAATAGGAATCTTTTGTCACTTAAAAATGATCCTTTGTGGGAGTGGGTCCTCTTTCACGGAGGCCGCCATATTGAAACACCATGTTTCAACAGACTAAACTAAATACTGACTCTACTGACTCCTTCACACTAAGAAGGTGAGGGTGATGTGAGGAGATTGCAATGCAGCGATTAGAGTCTAAATTCTACACGCTGGACCTGGACTTCAATACATTTCTGAGTGGATGGGGTCTTTAAATCAGATCTCTTCAGACTCACTAATCAAAAACACTCTTCTCACATCAGGTGCAGACATTTTATGAAACCCCATCATGGTATTAACAACACACACGCCTGCAAAACTCACCTGTGCAAAGTAAAGGTTCATGAGGCTGAGAGTGAAGAACTGGAGGCAGACAGGGAAACAGTAGAGCAGCCAGAAGGGAAATGGCCCCAAAGTGTTGGCTGTGACAAAGTTTTTGAAGTAGAAGGAGAAGAGCACGGTGCGCAGGGCCGACCATAGCAGGCACAGCGACAGGAAGACGGTCTGGTAGCTGAAGCGCTTGTGCCGGTACCGCAGGACCAGCCAGAGCTGGATGTAGATGAAGATGAAGAGGAGGGAGTAGAAGACGGTGTACACCACTGTCAGGCCCAGAGTGACGTAGGGGGGTACGGCTGGGCTCAAGGTAGGCGGAGGCATGGACTTGTCCATCGGCGACGGCTCCTTCTCCTTCAGCGGGGCCTCCATGACCTGCTCTCCCTGGCCGGGGGAGGAGGGAGCCGGGGCGGGGGGTTGCCTCTGCCGGTGTTCGCCGCCGGTCTCTCTCGGCTCTCACGCCCGGCAGAGGAGAGGTGAGAGCCGCAGCAAACAAGTGGGAAACGCGGCTGTGCGCGGTGCTGTCAAGAAGAGGGGGAAAGGAAAAGCAGGGGGAAGAAAACAAGGCGAACTTCCTGCTGCAGAGCCAGAGACAGGGAGAGAGCGAGGCACATGATCAGTGATGAGAAAGAGGCGTCTGTCAGGAGCAGCAGCGGGCAGGAAGCTGCTGAATGAGAGCTGCAGCTAGGAGCTCCGACAGACCGAGGACCAGCCTCCCTCTGCCCGCATTCATTACGTGACGCTACGCATCAGCTGACGCACGCTACTGTACCTTTAACCCTGTGATGGAGCTTCCCACCGCTGCACTGATCCCAGGAGAGCAGCTCAGAGCCGTTAGATGGATTTACTTTGATTTTATGAAGGTGCATTAAAAAATATCACGTATGAAATAATGGAACAAAATGTCATAGTAAACTCATTTTAAAAGACACCAGTAAGAAAATGCTATGTATATAATGTATTACATTATAGAGGTATGGCTTTGTTGAACTGACGAATATATATTAAAGGTCCATTGTGTAAGATTTTGAGGGCTCTGTTTACATAATATGGCAGAAACTTAATATTCATAACTTTGTTTTCATTGGTTTATAATCACCTGAAAATAATAATCATTGTGCTTTTGTTACCTTAGAATGAGACTTTTATATCTACAGTTGCTGCGGGTCCTCTTTTTACAGAGTTTGCCATGTAGCCCAGACAGAAAAACTAAATGCCGGCTCTAGATAGGGCTTTTTGCGTTCTACCAGTCTTCTTCACAGTAGGATATAGGGGGCAAGACGAGAGTGTTGCACTGGGCCACTACACTGCTAGACACACACACTGGTTATTCCACCTAAATGCACTATAATAAAGTTAGGGGACGTACAAGAGACAGGGCTGGCCCCTATTCATTATATTCATTGTATTATCATATTTGGTCTGACAAACTCAGAACACATATTTATTCTTACTTTACACAGACTTTAAAAAAAGAACACAGAGAGAAAAGACAAACCAGAACTTATTCATTACACCAATGATTTAATATGATCTCCACACTCTCCACATATGATCTCCACTCAACTTTTTTTCAATGTATTAACTGACAATTGATTTATTAATCAAAAGACACAATGCAACAAAGAGAACCTGGAGTCTTTAGGGCTCACGAGGGTCAAAGGTTCAGCACATTAGTTCAGTGTGGTGAGAAGGAGCGAGCACAGTCATGCCAGAGCAGTGACTGGAAAAAGAGGCCTGCTTTGCCCAGTTGGTAATCCAGCCTTGACAAGATGTTAAATGAACTAATTAATACAGCAGATGCCAACACATTCTGCCTTTTTGACCCAAATACGAGTCAAGCTACAAAAACACTCCTTCATCTATATCTGGAAAATATGTACATCTTTCAAACTTCACACCCACAACACAGTCTTGTGAGGTTTCAAGCTCAAGGCTGTTTTCTTGGAATTTAGACAACTTCTCCAGGGCCCATTAAGACAGAAGAAGGAAGATACAAGTCTTTGAACCGAGTTGCTGAGTCGTTCTCCTCATGACGAATAAACTGATGGCTATGTGTAAATTCACTGGAGTTCCCCTTTAATTACAACCAGGAGTATTTCAGGCCTGGTCAGAGTGGCAGAATTTGCTTCATGATCCAAGAAGAAACAGACATCAGCGATGTTTGTTATGGTTAGTAGTAGCCTGTTTTTTTGTTTCACAGGACTGGGTCATGTGAACACGAGAAAGGCCAAGGACAGAGGTCACTCTAAATTCACCTTTGACTGTTGTAATACATTAATCTTTTCACACACAGGATGCTGTGAGCTACAGTCTTTCCCTATTGGCTGTTAAACTTCACTTTGAAGAGCCACATTACCAAAGATTTAAGAAATATGGTCTCTAATGTGTAAAATCGCTGTCATTTGGTCTGTTTCACGTTTGTTTTGAGCTGAGGACATGATAATTGTGTTATAATGAAGCTGAGAACTACCTGAAAGCCTTTTAGAAACAGAAGAACACTCAAATAAGGAATGAGTAAACAGAATGCAGTATATTTAATGCCTTGTTATCCCCCAGCCCGGCTCATGCCCTTTAAAACGTCTCCAATTTTGTCTCCTAATTAAAAAACAATATTAATTAAAACACAGTGGTGATGAAATGGCACTTCAGTCTGATTATCAGGTTATAGTCTGGTGCCCCGAACACATAAGATCACATCCACTGCTGGTATCCCGTGGAACACGGCCAGAGAAAACAGACTCTCGCAAACACTAACAAGTCAAACAGCTAATGACATCACTGACCTAAGGGAAAATATCATCAGCCACTGAGTGTCCAGCAAGGGCCTAATGTATATCACCATTGAAGTGCAGTGAATATAAAAGAATGTATATTTTGTCAGTATATAGTCAGCAATATAGTTAAGTTAGTTAGTATAAAGAATAATACAGCAATATAACATATAATATACTATCAAATATAATATGGTGTAGTATGGATGTACAAACATAGTAAAGTACAAAGAAAAATGGAGAATGAAGTGTGTTGTGTTACAGACTGCGGTGTCCACTGCTGTTGTACAGTCTGATGACAGCAGGTACAAATGGACAAAGTACAGAGAGGCTGAGTGAGCTGCCCTTCTGTCACAGCTCATCATGTCCAGTTCCAGCTCAACCACAGAGATCTTCTTATGGACTGACACTCCAAAATGAATCTAACGAATAAAAAAGATGACTGTAATGACAGAACATAAATGAATCCCACAGATGTTGATACAGTATATTTATCAAAATGTGCTCATTGCTGCTCTCCTCCAGGTGGAGGCGCTGCAGGACAAACAAACACTAGTGCTTTCTGGAGGTTTCTCATGGCAACAAGAAAAGAAATGTGCAGTGATGAAGCTGTTGAACATAGACAGAGCTTGTTGTTGACCGTGTGTGTTGTCCCAGCAGTTTGTTGAAGAGTACAAAGAGTGTAAAAAGACTGGGTCCCGCTGTATTACTCAGGCTGCACTACAGCGTCTATTCACAGGCGCGATCCCACTACTGAGCGGCACGGGGGCTTTGACCTGCTCCGTTTCCGACCTGGGCCGGTGCACCCCTCCTTAGGCGACCTGGTGGTCCCGGGCTCCCCCAGGAGCACCATATCGATACCGAGCTTAGTGCGGACACCCGATCGACATAGTCCGCTGCAGCTCAGAACTCCTGAGCTCAAGCGATCCGCCAGCCTCAGCCTCCCGGTAGCTTGGATTACAGGCGCGCGCCACCGCACCCGGCAGCACCTGTCCTCGTGCTTAGGGGGTTTGAGTTTTTAAAACGTGACGTCATCACGCTCAGGTAGCATTTGGAGACGTAAAAAAATAGTGTAGTAGTGTTGGAGGCTGGTCATTTTCCTGAAGCTCCCTCACTGATAAAACCTGATTTCAGTCAATAAAAATATGTATGTATTATCACTGTCTGAGCTGTCAGCTCAGTAAAATTAAACTCCAGCATAAACAGTGAAACCACAACAGTGAATCTACTATAACTGTGAAATGAAAGAACAGGTCTGTACAGCAGCTGGAGCAGTGCTGCAGACATCACTGAGTCTAAGTCATTCATAGATTTGTACAAAGTTTGTTACATCAGAAAGATGGTTTAACAACAGAACATGGCACAAGGAATTAATCACAGTAACTGTTCTGAGGTCAGTATGGCTCCCTCTGTTTGGCATAAATCTATAATAAAGTCCCAAAATAACAATCCCAGAGTTCCTTTGAATTGTTGTGGGATTCATATTTTCAGCTGTGTTAATAAACTGAATTCTTGTATATATACATTCTGTATACATGTATGTCTGTGTTCAGGGAGGCTCACATTCACTCTGACTCTCTGTTATGGTCCCTATACTTGGAGAAGCAGTGCTCCTTCGGGATGTTGTAGCAGTCCTCCACCACCTGAGAGCGCAGCAAGGGAAAACACGCCAGGAATGAGAATCAGAGTTGGGAAGTTGAATTTAAAAAAGCTGAGCGAAAGAGAAGATAAGGGTGTGTGTGCTTTTGTTTGCACGTGTACCAACGTTCATAATGTCTTCATACACATGTTGATGTTTCCTGCTACAACAGTGGACTAATGAAAACTACACTTACCCCAGATGCAGCAAAACAAACACATCTGGACCTTCATGAAAGCAGATACATCCCTGACATGAGTCATTCTTTGAGTGGAATAACCCTTTAATGATTCACTAACATTTGTTTCAGTCAGACAACTCACGACTGGAATGTTTTATTTCATCAGCAGAGTACAGTTAGTGTTTGGCGTTGAGGCTCAGACCTCATCACTCCCCGCAGAAATTTATACATGAGATATTGAGGAGTGACGGTGACAGTGAGCCATCATTCACTGAGTTATTTACACATTAAAATGTTGATGTTGTTCTGTTACATGTAGATGTTGGCGTGGATGCTGTGCGGCTCTTTTTCAGCATGTCAGAGGTTGAACTGTACATTGAAGGAGTCTCTCTGATGAACGAAGGAAAATAAGCATGTTATGTCGATGAGAGAGATTTAACCCCAGGTTGGGCCTTTCTGTGTACACTTTGCACGTCCTCTTCATGTCTGCACGGGTTCTCCCCAGCTTCCTCCCACAGTCCAGACATTCAGGTGAATAGATGACTTCAAATCAACCCAAATTCAGGCTCATCTAAATCCTCACCTGAAGAAATCCAAAGTGGTCAGTTGAGTTTGAAAGATGAATCAATATTCTGAGTGCTTTTGTGAGTAATTTGCTTCATTCACAACTCTTACTGTCACTGTGACTGTTTTAGGCTGTTGATTATATTTTTCATATTCACATTTATAGGTTTTGTGTGTTTTCCTTTAAGAGTTTGATACACATACAATATGTAGCAATGACATTTGAATATTAACTGTTGAAAATGATACAAAAGAAACTCAAAATAAATTTAAACATTTATTCCACTGCTGTTGTATTGTATTTCATCCCATCAACCGCTACATGTTTGTGTTTTTGTAACCACTTACCCACAAGCTGCAGTCAAGGTCCAGAAACACTCCACTTCTCTTGGAATATATATATAAAACATTTTGTGAATTACAGTGTGTCTGGGATGTGTTTAGCTGAGCATAGCAAAAACACTTGAAGCAGGAGGAAATCAACTGAACCATGCAAAGCAGAAATGTACACTTGACAGAAGCTTGACAATAGTAATATTGTTTTATTCTAGTAATATTGTTTCTGATAAAGTCAAATGTTCATGCAAGGTTTTGGAGAAAACATTACCTAACAAAACAAAGAAAAGAAAACACAGCACAGACATCCATCTGAATATGAGTCCTGTTTTTAGGTCATTAGGTCATTTTTAGGCCTGGTGATGTGATAATATCCAGATTACAGCAACTACAAAACATCATTTGACACTGAAAACACAGCATGAATTGGATCTTTGGTAAAGATGAGGAAATCCAGGAGAGATATGATGAGCCAGACATGCAAAGAAACTCTGAAGAGGAGGAAATGACATCATAATATTTAAAAGAGGTCTAATAATGAATGAGGAAGATTCACTTCAACACAAACATACAGATGAAGGTGCGTTTAAATGCTGGAGGTCCATTGCTTCTTGTCATAAATATGCAATTCCCTCTAAGGCACCCTTCCCTTTGATGGAAAGACATTTCCCTACAAACTGAATAAAAGCAAATACTGATAGTTTGTTTCTGATGCTTCAAAAGTAAGCAAACATTTTTAACTCATTTGCCAACACAATCATGAAATGAGTGACCATGTTCTGCTAATATCTTTCCAAACTTTCAAACACCATTTCAGCTGCAGCAGGTCTCTGTAATACATCACAGAAATAGATACGTCATATCTTCTTAGTGACTTGGGACTAGTGCACCGTTTCTTTAAAAGAACATGGTTGAATTCATCAGCATCACCTGCTCCAACTCCTTCATCTTTCTGACCTTCCACCACGTACATATCCTTCATTGATCCTTCAGTCATCTTGTAAACACAAATACACAGTGATTAAAAACATAAATAAATGTTGATAGTGTCCCTTAACTCACAACATGGGAAGCAAAGCCTCACACATTTGAACTAAAAAAGAGGAACAGCAGGGTTTATAACATTATAGTGACTTATGGTGTGTTTAAATGAGCCCCTGGACACACAGCAGTTGAATAAACTACCCAGCGTGCAGCTGTCATAAATTTTGAGCTAATTTTAAGTCTCACCTCTAAAGAAAAACTAAAGACTCAGTTCTAACAAACAGTAACATAACATACATTTGACACAAGTTAAACCTCTAATGCCTCATCTATTCACAAAGAGATTTTAGTCAAAGTAAAAGAACTGAAATATTTTAAAGGACCCCATGAAACAAAAACAATAAAAGTTCATTATGAAATGCTGCTGTGATAAAAACAAGAGTGTAAAGAGCATGTCAGACAGTGACATGACCAAACACAGCAGTAACTGAAGGAGAGGCAGTGACGAGATGAACACCTGTGTGTGTACACTGTGACCTCCTCACAGCCGCTGGCTGTCCGCTGACTTTTCTTTGGTAGCAACACGAGACAAAGTATGAAGTAAGCTTGTGTGTTTTTGGTCTCCATCAGCTCTTTCATCTTACAAGCAAACATGTTCAGTTTCATGGGGTCTTTAAATACTTTTAATAATCAATAACACACTTTGTACAGTCTATTCTACTTCCATGTCAACAGCTCGAAAACATAATCCACACACACACTTATTGACAACACTTTACAATGACAGTCTAGCTTTTCATCCATCAGAAATAAAACACTGACCCTGGGGCGGCTCTGTACAAACTGGGGCAAAAGGTGCTGTTTGGGGGGCTTGTATGAGGATGCATACTACGACATGCTTTCACACAAACATGCTTTCTTCAAATGACAAATAAAACATCTTCAGTTGGACTACTTTGTTAAGAATTTCTTGAAAACAGCTAATACTTTTCCTCTCCTTCTCTTTCCTCTCTGTGTCATACAGAGGTCAAAGGTCAGGGAGACTCCAGCAGAACTTAACTGAACTTAACCTGGGTACACCAGATCAAGGACAGTGTCCCTGTTTATTTAGGCCACCCTGAATGTGAATATTCTGTGGCCACACGGTCAAGTTAAGAGTTTAGCTCATCAGACACATTTCTTTAGTGTTAGTCTTTTTATGTTTAAACATATTTAGCTCTATTCTTGATCACATTCCTCACTGAAACTGAAACAATAACTAATAAAAAAAAAAGATTAAAAATGAGAAACATGTCTGATGTCATCCAAAATGTAACATATTTAATAAGATCTGAAATATCGAGGAATCTGTTTAATGCTAATTCTTGTGGACCGGTCATGACCGCATTGACTTTATAGAGCAACAGTGCAAAGGCTTATAGAACAAATACATGTCACAGTAACAGAGCAAGCTAACTGGCAGTCTTTTTAAGGGAGCGTGGCTGGAAATGTAAGGCACTACAGTCTCAGTTGGAGCGTCTCTGCCTCCTTCAGTACTCCATTAATCTGCTTGGGGAGAAACCGGTGGTGGAACTGAGATGGAAGAGCGTCTGTCCTCATTCACAAACTCCCAGAAAGTTTGTTGATCCATTCAGAACCGTCCTCACATTCATAATATGCATAATCAGAAGAGCAGACGTTATTTCTGCGGTAAGACTCCCCCCAGGTACGACAGACAAGGTACAATTCGAGGTTCGGCTCGCTGGCATGTGCTACTCTTCAGGTAGAGTTTGGGAGTGAGGACAGAGCATGAAGAAGCTTCTAGTACGGAGGAGATGAGGGGAATTTTTGTGTGCTTACAGTCGAGTGAAAGGACCCACGTTAAGAGGACCTCGCAGTTTGGGAGAGGAGCAGGAGTTGGTGCTGAACGTGGAAGAGGGGGAGGAGGAATAAGGAGAAGAGGAAGCAGATGAAGAGTCACCGCTACTGTTCAGGGTGAAGACACTGGAAACTGCCACATCCACGATACCTTGACATAGCTCTGGATACAGTTTCCTAGTGGGGGAGGGATAATAAAGTGTCAGCTTCCCCTCACAGTTGTGTTATCGATTGAGTTCAAATAAAGTCTAATGGAAAAACACAGCCAGCTGTGACTGATTTAATATCTAGCATGGGAAAGTAATGATACTTTTACTTTGAAAAACTTTGCTGAAGTTGTCAAAAATATAAATTCAGGAGTTAAGAGTCAAATATTTACCAATAAAACAGTAGATATATTTATAAAGATTTCCTATATTTTAATCCGACCCTCCATGGAAGAAAAAGGAGAAACACACAAACAAATATTCCAACATTTCACCCAGGACATTTACAGATAATTAGGGAAATAGATTAAACGCTTGTCTTCCCCATATTCTAAACAGAAGCCAAAAAAGTCTGTCTAAATGTAGCCTGGAGGAAGAGAGGTGAATAGGAGAAAAAGTACAAAGTTGCAAGATTCACAGCTGGGGAAGTAAAACTAAAAGAGATGCTGCAAAAACATGAATGTTACTGACTGTGCGCAGGCTGGAGCTCCGTTGATCTCGATGAGCCACACTTTGAAGCTCTCGTCCACCATGAAGTCAAATCCAAAGAGCTGGAAGCTCTGGTAGGACAGGTGCTTGGTGCTGATTGTCGGCTCAATACATGTCAGACAGCTCCTGTAAAACCAGACAGTGAAATCATTCTCAGTCATGTGACTGACTCATGCTGTGTGCTAATTCATCAGGAACATTTCAGGTCAGTGACCTTTAGAGACCTTGACTGAATTTAAACAGGAAATGCACAATAAAGAAGCTTCTCTTTGATGACAGTGGTGTAGCAGCTGTTTGACATCACAGTCAGATTTTCACAGTAATATTAATTAAAGAAGAGATGCAACTTAAATGTCTAACTAAGATGTAACACACCACAATAACTAATACAAAATTCTACATGTGTATTAATAATACTACTCTGTGATTCTTTTCTTACTTAATAATAAAACTTTGAAGCTTCAGAGGCTGAAATGATTTAAAAGAAACATGAATAACTTTACTGCCACTCATATTTTACTCATTATTAACAAGACTAAGGATCTATAGGCATATGTGTGAGGCTGCACCTGAGCTAAACGCTCACAATGATCATGCTTGCATGTTGGATGCAATGTTCACTGTGTTAGTTTAGCATATTTGCTATCTACCTGCTAACATTTGCTAATTAGCAACCAACACGAAGGTAGCAGAGGCTGATGTGAATGTCATTAGTTCTGCATGTATCTGGTAATAAACCCAGGTAAATGACAAAATAAAATGTTGACCTGAGGATGGTGCTAGAAGGACTTATTGAAAAGGGGCCTTAAATATCTGCAGAAAATTTCAAGGCAAAAATCAAATATTTGTTGAGATATTCCAGTGAACAACAAATGGGAAAGTTTAGTGGGTCATCAAAGTCAGTCGGCTTCATCCTCTGAGGAACATTCATGTCTGTACGACGTGGTCGACCAAAAGCCTTTCCTAGAGCGATGCCACTAGCAAGCCTCAAAATGCTGCATGTGCCTTAAGGGTGACTTTGAAAGCTGAAGTACCTGTCAAATTAATTTTGTGGTTTTATTTTTAGTCAACAATCCTATCAGAGTTCCACAAAGATAATATGATGTGATGCTGTGGAGCAGACATGCCCTCAAACTACAACTAAATTGTCTCATCTCATTTCTCTTGTTTGTATCCAGCTATCCAAAAGAGTCTGAGCACCCGAGTAACTTGAACATGTATTTACTTACACTGTCATCTAGGACAGATCTGACTTGACAACTCAGTCGGCATTTTTAGCATTTGGGTCTGGAAAATGTCTCCAACCACACAAATAGCCAGTCTTGTCTCAGTGATATAGTATAACGCTGATATATGTAAATATATGCTTCCTATGAGAGGAGATCTAAAAACAGCTGCATAAAACATGAAGGACCTACTTTATGATCTGCTTGATCTGAGGTAATATGGTGGTCTCCAGGGTGACATTGTGAGTGTTCAGCAGGTACAGTCTGAACTCATCAAAGAACATCTCGTTCCCCTCCTCATATCGTCCGTAGTTCTGGGAGTGCTCCTTCTGGATGCAGTGATTGGTCAGGTGGCTCGTCATGTCCTGTAGGTCAGAGCTGTTGTAGGGCTCTGAGGAGGTCCGCAGCACACCCTCCCGGTATAAATAGATGTTGTACTGATGGTCCACTAACACCCAGCTCCTAGCAATAGTATGACACAAAAGACTCACTTATAAAGTCCAGACAGACTAACATCTCTGTGGATTTGGGATAAACATAAATGACTTGCCTGATATCAAACTTCCGATGTCCCGGCTCCAGAAGAAGAGGTTTCTCAAGGTACTTCTGAATAACATGAACCTGTCCCTGATTATCAATGTACTCCAGCAGCTGATTAGCGTCATGGGATATCAAGATACCAGCACCTGTTGCGATAAAACCAGATATGTTAATGTGTCATAAACACCACCTGCCTCGCGCTCAATCAAAACAGCCGACAACACAAGCAGTAATCACGCCAGGGAGAAAACAGCTGCTTTTAACAGCAGCTCTGAATAGCTCTTTGATTCAAGTTAATATAATTTAAGAAGACATGAGATTCATCAAGACGGGAAGAAGAGGCTAACTTGGATTTAAAGCAGTGAAACATTCTCTTTCACCTTTAGCTCCAGCAGATGATTTGGCTATCCACACTGTGCCCTCTCCACTTTCTTTTTTAGAGTGATAGGAGGCCAAGAAAACTTCCCGCTCATCCGTCTTGGGATTGTTCTTCAGATGGCTAATGCCATTTGTAGCTGGAGCAACCGGGGTGTTGAGGTTAGTCGGATATATGATGTAAGATTCCGGGAACCAGTTAGAGGAGTCTGACAGCTCTGGGCTGGTCTTTATTAGCCTGATGGTAAAGAGAGGAAATGGTCAGCTAATTGCAATTTCAATAATTCATATGCAGAAAAGTACAGCAGTAACATGAGTCAAGACAGAACATATGGATTTTCAATTTAAAAAGACAGATACACACTTGACCAAAGACGCCTTCCTGCAGAGCTTGTCTGCTCCTCTGTAGTAATTCACCAACTGCATCAGTCCTGGCTCGTGACCTGTAAAGTCCACATTATTATAAAATGCATCAAAACAGCCACATGTGCTCATCTAAATGAGAGACGCACTCTTTCCACATGACGCCAGAGCAAGACAAGGCTGCACAGTCACAGCAGCTGTCTCCTCCTGAGTGGGTGTACGCTAAATATAGCACTAACATACTCTTCTGTCTGCTGTCAGCATCATGAGAAATAACAAAGAGCATCCTTTACCTAGACGTCCAAAGGGCAGTCTGTTCCGTTCACCAAGCATTAAGTTGAATCTGGGATTGTCTCTTTTCAGCCTCTTCCATTGTCCAGTGGAGACGAGGATTTTGGAAACTTCTGCATAAACAGAGCTGTTGTCGTCGCGGGTGACAAAGGTGTACATCGGGGAAGTCATAATGCCACGTTAACTACGACGGGGAGTATATAATAGAAACGACTGGGTGTGTAAATAACTTAGCTGTCTGGCTAGTTACGAGGCTATCTGGTTGGCACTGCAGCAGACAGACCGTTCAGGGTTATCTCCTCTGTCCGTGCCATGAGTCAGTCATATCCTCTCCACTCTTCCCTTCTAACTCACACTGTTTTTCTGAAGCCCCTATTCAGAAGTCTGAAGCTAACATGTATTTATATAAAGCATAACAACACGTGAAGGATAGCAAGTTAATGTTGCTCAGCATACAGGGTTCCCTCAGTAACCCCCAGACAAGGGTGTGACTGACTGCTGCTGCCGGCTCCTGGGGCTGGTCCCGTCTGGATTCATTTACATCCCGTCCCCGGTTTAGCTACAGCTAACGCACTGCGACCACTATGAGCAGCTATCCGGGAAACTTTTCCGGTCACCCCATCAAACACAAACACTTTAATATTAAATACAGCCAAATATTAACTAACTGCCCAGTTGGCTACACAATATCACAAACGCAGCTTATTTTCCCACCGGCGGCGTACGCTCCTCTGAACCTCCGCAGCCGCTGTCATCCACTGTCGACGGCATAAACAAAAAGCTCCACGGTTGTGGTTAGTGTAGTTTACGCGAACACTGATACCACAGGTAATTGTTACTTAACTGTTTCTTATATATTACAAAAGTAAATTAACACAACCTGGAGTACAATTTCTGCATAATAATTATTCTTTAAAGGACAATTTATGTATGAAATTCAGTGCGCGAGTGAATTTCAACAATATTCGTACTGCATTTCCCAGAATACAACACGATAAAGCGACTGTCTCATCGTCTATACAGAGTGGCCACAAGATGGCGTCGTAGACCTCACAACAAGTGTGCAGCTCGGAGTTTAATGTTGAAACCAAAGTTCAGAGGAAATAAGTTTTAAACTAAAGAAAAGGTTCTCCCTCTGGATGAGACTGCGTCGTAGTTTTTAATCCATTATCCCCAGTCGAAAGGTTTTACGTGGAAATTGATGCAGTGATATTAACACATTAACAGATAGTGAGCAGTCTCTGGGCGAACCTGGGGGATAAATGGAGCACTCCCTAGTCGTGACAAGTTTTGGGTCCCATTCCAATATTTTCAAATAAGTTATTTGCTTCCGCTTACTCTCTATTATTTGTATATTTTCATTTAAAAATCGACGTGTTGTCGATTACATAAAACTAAAGTAAGGTCAATTTTGGTTTTGTTTTTACATTCGGTGAAAGCGATGGTGAGAGACAAATTTAGGTTTTCGATGAACGAATTGGAACGTGGCAGGAAGTGGTAAGAAACTCGGGGCGCGAAAAACTACACGGCAAGTGATAATACAGCAACTTTCAACAAGTCGACGGTATAAAACTCGTGTTTGCAGTGTAGCACACATTTATATTTGTAACATTATCTTACGAAGATATCACTAAGAGTAAGTGACATCATTCACCCTCAGTATTGTGGCCTGTTGTGTGTTGCGGGGTATTTTCAGTGCCTGTTTGTCAGTAGCAGGTCCTGTCCATACACTGTTTATATCTGCATGTCATGGTGGGCAGGCTAGATTTCCCATAATGAATGATAACTTAAAGTTAAAGGACACCAGAGCAGCTTTGTCAGTGAACTTCCCTCCACAACATGCTACTTAACCATCAAATTCACTAGATATTTATCAGAGTCGTTGTCTACCACTCATCCTGTGTAAACAGGTGTATATTGTTCTCTCTTGTCTTTGTGTTTAGAGGTCTAACAGAGCGTGTTTTTAAAACTGAAGCGTTTCAAAGACATGGACATTTACCAGGCAGGGATGCTAATGAATGACATCCAGCCCTCTTGGAGCTCGACACATACTATTGATGAACTATCAGCGTATCTCAGCTTCTGCAGTTTTTAAGCATGCTTGTTCAAATTATGCTCTTCTGTGAAAGTTATCAGAGCTCAGTGCTAGTGGATCCCTGTGTCATATGGCCATACATGTCACAGAACTGCCTTTTTGTGTGCGTATGGGTCAGGGGTGATGTGTGCCTCAGCTTGTACTGAGGTCATTTATTTTTAATAACTTTTGTCTCCTCTCCCTCACCAGACTGGAGCAGGCCAGGCATGAGTGGAGCACACCTGGACGAATGGCAGAGGAGGTCCTTTGACATTTCATCTGGCAACTGTACACCTGAACAGACGGCCGATGCCTACCGGGCCCACATCCTCTCCATTCAGTATGCATGGGCAAGTTCCCAGCTCTCTCAGGCCGGCATGGCCAGCCTGCTCAGGACCTACTCGGAGCGCTATGCCGCAGTGCTGGACTCAGATGACCCCCGCACAGGGCTCAACAACTATGCAGAGAGTGCACTGCATCTGGCCCGCAGTCAGAGGAACTACAGTGACAAATGGGAGTCCTCCCTGACCATGGAGAGTGTGCTGGAGCTGCCTTGCGTGCAGAAGATGATTCAAGCAGGGACAGGTGGAGGAGGCTCCCTTGTGGCACCAGGAGATGTTGACATATCTGTGGGGCAAGAGAACAGAGGCAGCTCCCTGTCTGCTGCCTTTACTGGAGTCAGGTCAGAGGCTGCTTTGTTCAAACCTATAGGACCACCACAACCTAAAGCAGAGGTTAACATTGCAGCCAGTAATCCCACTACTAATATAATGTCAGAGAGGCCCAGAGGTTATGATGGGATCTCAGGTAATCCAAACTCCTTCTCCCGACCTCCAGCCCGACCACAGTCTGTGTTCAGTCATCCTTCTTCACTTCCTCCGCAGGGAAACCCTGGCCCTGCAGCAGGCGCACAAAACTATCAGTCGTCCTTCTTCTCCACCTCCAACCAATCTAAGCGCAAGAATTTTTACAACACAGATGGAGGGGATGTGGGCAGGGGTCAACACGGAGGTCCAGCAGGTACTGACCCACGAGCAGGAAGCAACTTCAAAACTGCACGTGAGCAGTTCATCGTTGATCAACATAAAAAACATTCCCATCAATCCCAGAGAGGTCAGGCCGCTGGGATGGCTGCAACTGTGAAGAAATCTCTGGGTGCTAACAGACCTCGAGGTACATTCTCTAAATTTGTGTCACCCGTTCCACGACAGGAGGAGGAGGAAGGTGGGACGAGTCATAATTCTAATCAGGAACCTCAGATCCTGGATGAGCGTCTTAAAAACTTTGAGCCAAAGATAATCGAGCTCATCATGAGTGAGATCATGGACCACGGGCCTCCTATCGCCTGGGATGACATAGCAGGCCTAGAGTTTGCTAAAACCACCATAAAGGAGATTGTGGTTTGGCCAATGCTGCGCCCTGACATCTTTACTGGCCTCCGTGGTCCACCCAAAGGCATCCTGTTGTTCGGACCCCCAGGCACTGGAAAAACTCTGATAGGAAAATGCATAGCTTGCCAATCAGGTGCCACCTTCTTTAGCATCAGTGCTTCATCGCTCACATCTAAGTGGGTGGGTGAAGGAGAAAAAATGGTGCGAGCCCTGTTCGCCATTGCCCGCTGCCACCAGCCTGCTGTCATTTTCATTGATGAAATTGACTCACTGTTGTCCCAGCGGACAGACGGGGAGCACGACTCATCGCGTAGAATAAAGACAGAGTTCTTGGTTCAGCTGGATGGGGCAGCCACAGCAGCCGAGGACCGCATCCTAGTGGTGGGCGCCACCAACCGGCCTCAAGAGATAGACGAGGCTGCCCGACGACGCCTGGCAAAGCGGTTATACATCCCCCTGCCTGAGGCAGCCGCCCGGTGCCAGATAGTTACTAACCTCATGTCACGAGAGAAGAATCAGCTGAGGGAGCAAGAGCTGGAGAGCGTGGTGACAGCGACTGAAGGCTTCTCAGGGGCTGATATGACTCAGCTGTGCAGAGAGGCAGCGCTGGGGCCCATTCGCAGCATCCAGCTCAGTGACATCGCCACTATCACTGCAGATCAGGTGCGACCAATCCTGTACACTGACTTCCAGGAAGCTCTGAAGACTGTACGACCCAGTGTCTCATCAAAAGACTTGGAGCTGTATGAAGAGTGGAATAAGACGTTTGGATGTGGACGTTAAACCTGACTCCTTATCGTCATTATCCTCTACCTCTATTAAAGTTATGGATGTTATTTTGTCATGTTATGCTCAAGTTGGAGTTTAGATAAACAGTTCAGCTCTGGACAAATCTTAAATACTGTCTTTATTGAACACAAAGCACACAGAGTAATTGGATCAACATCACTGTGACAGCCTCATCAAAAAGCTCCACAAATATTGTTTTCTAAATGCAGAGATGTGTGTTAGATACTGAGCAGGTGTATCTGTTATTTTGTCCACCCCCTCTGTGTCCACTTGGTCATTTTAGTTTATCTCTTTGCAGCCAGGCTGCTGTTTTGTGATTCATCAACAGCGGTCTTTAATTACAAGATCTTGTAAGTACACTTGGAACAGAAATACAGACACATCAGCTGAAATAAGTGAGCTGTGGGTTAACTCAGTTTTGAAAATGTCTAAAATATAAGTATATCCTTATTATCTTTATTCTTATTCACAGTAATCTTTGTGGTGAGAGCTGTGTTAATAGCTCCCAGCTGTTTGCATTATGCATCAAACTCATTTTCAGGAGTTTGTAATGGCCAGATTTGTTTAGATGTTAATTTTACTGTAGCTTTTTGGTTTGATGTAAGCGTGAGGCACCATGTTGTGTTCCAGATGAAACAATGATATCTGTGGCATCCTTTTTGTCATATTTTGAGCATAAACAAGACATTCTCACCTACATTATACGGTTCATGTTCAGGCTGAGTTATTGCTTCAGTTTGTTTCCATTAATTACATTCCTAAAATTGTATTTTTTCCTAATTTTAAAATAAAACTTGATTTAAACGACTGTGTTTGTCTCAAAATTGAAACAAATCATTAGTAAGTTTATCTCCGGAGTGTTGTGGTATTTTCTGACCCGGTCCTCTTCCCCGTCTAATCCACAGAGGGCAGTATGATCACTTTGTTAAAATACTTATTTGCACAGCTCTGTGACATTTCGCCTGAAGTCTGGTTGTCCTGAAATGTTCCTGAGGCTGGATGTGCTAATCATATCCGAGGAAGTTGGGCAACACCGAGAGGATTCATGGCCTCATGCTTAAAAACACTCTGAAACTTAACATTTGCTTTGCCTCCCTTCCTGTTCGTGATTAAGACAGTCATGGACTCAACAGGAAAGTCTGTTACTGAAATACAACCCTTTTTCTTAGACAGTAAGCGTGGGCACAATACCTTTGATTTTAGTACTGATCTTAATCCTCTGGGTTCATGGCTGCTCTACATGTATATATTTCAAACTGTCCAGTGTATTTCTCAGCAATCATTAATAAATAAGATGGCCACTTGCTCTCTTCACACAGCAGAAACTTTGTTAATCCATCGCCAAGTGGTCATCTGAGATTCTTAACATTGTTGATATGTTTTGAGCTGAATGCCTGGTCAGACATACACTGCCAGTGAAGAGGACCATTATAGATTGTGCACACATTAAATGAAATTCTCATGTAAAATTAATGAAGCAATCTTTGAAAATCTGGAAGACCATGAAAAAAGACTTTCATTTATTTTTCATCTTTTTGTCAAGTTGCTGATAAATATTTCAGATGTGTGGTTGGCCTCTGTATCCAAACTTTGTTGAATTAGCCAGCGCTGAAAGTAGTCACACAAACCCCTCCCCCCCCCCCCTCGGGCATCTCTGTACACCGAGACTCCTCACAGCTGGACCAGGACAGATGCACAGAATTCCTCTGGTGCCGGTGAGATCCATAGAGTATGAGCTGAAAACGGTGCCATATGGTGTAAGCTTGTAGCTCAATTTGACAGTGGCTGTGGTCACATCTGGGGTTAGACAGTACATGTATTGAAGAAGAATAAATACTGCCTATACGCTTGTCATTGAAATTTGGAATTGAGGTAGAAATGTATGATGATGGACTTGGGGCATCATCTGTGGAAGTTTAATGTCTAAATGTGATATGCTAATCAGGCATAGACAGTGGTGGAAGAAGCACCTATTAAATATCCATTACAAATAAAAGTCCTGCATTAAAAAAGTACCAGAATAAAAGTATAGAATTATTTTGAGCAAAATGTAAATATTATTTATCATTAGCATTTTTTTTTTAAATAGCCATTCATAGCATTTAAATTATGTAATAACTTGCAATAACTGCAATTCTGTCCAATGTTTCCAAGTGGGTCACAAGATAAATGTGAGGGTTTGTAAGGTGATTCACGTTGCAGGAAGGAGAAGAAAGAAAGAAAGAAAGAAAATCTACTTTTTTCAAATGAAACTATGTGAGAAGTTTAGAGGAGAAGTGTCTTTATTGGAACTGCAACAACACATAAACGTGCGGGACAAGACACTGACACTTTTTTGTAACTCGTCATGTGACCGGTTGGAAACCACTGGCTTAATATGTACTCCTTTATAAAAACAATGAAATGTTTTCAATATTATATAAAATCTTAATCTGAGAAGTATCTAAAGCTGTTAAATACATGTAAGTGTAAAAAAATGATTTCTCTCTGACATATGGTCAAGTAAAGTAGCAAAAAAGTAGAAATACTGAAGGACAAATGCCTCAAAGTATGCCCATTCCCGAACAGACATCCAGTCATGTGAAGAAACGCCAATCAAATGTGATATTTAATTGTGCGGTCATTCCCAGATTTGAAGTTGAAACAGTGACCAAATTGACAAAGTTTTCAGTGCAGTATCTATTTTGGCCCTTCATTAATGGGACACAGTCATTTAAAGTGTAAACATCTTGTTGGATCCTGTTAACAGCACAATTGGATGTGGTTAAGTCTGATTCTTAAAGGAGTATTTCAGTCAGCTGGCTGAAAGAGGAAGTGAGATTTGGGATTCTGGCAGGGCCAGAGTTGGTTGGCCAGATTATCCCTCTCATGCAAATACCCTCCCTCCCCTGTCGGGTCCCAGTCAAGCGTGGGGGGGCTCAGCGTTGGCCACAGCTGCTTCCCGTTTCTGCTAAATCACACAGCAGCCATCTGGATGAGGCTGTTGCCGCACAACGCCACTGAGCTCCTCTGCCGGCCTCGGCAGGGTCTCTCCAGACAGGCCTGGCCCTCAGAGTCTCGGCCCCTACCTTCTGCTCCAGTGCCTGATCCTCTCTGTCCCAGCTCTCTGCTGCTGCCACTCCTCAGAAGACCAGCGGGACTCTTCAGGTCCTGGACACGGCACATGTCGACAAGCTGGTGTGTGTGTGTGTGTGCATGGAGGGTCTCTATACTCATACACACCCTTAATGTGTGTGTGCTACGTATGCTCCCAGTACTCCCTTGATGTCACATTTTTAACACGAGGGTCTCTGTGCAGACAAATGCCACCATGATGTGTCAGCTTGGGTTCTCTGTCTGTTCAGCATCCACTGAAAAAAGATCAGTATTTGATGGGAGAAACTGGACTTTGCAACCACACATGGTAATTGTTCGGCATGTGAAGTGTTTATTTATTCACTTCTTACTTACAATTTTTTCTATTTGGAACTTAAATGTCAGTCATTCATTCTTCCTCAGCACTTCCCTGACAGCTAGGAGTGAGCAGCGTCTTGAATGACATCTAAACTTAATTATTTCAGCAGGTTCCAGAGTCTGAAATGAAAATTTCCATATTTCTTCAGAAGGTAAAATGATAAAGTAAAAAGTAGCATGGTCCTAATTTACTGCAAACTTCAAACTGTCATGTCATGGTAAACATAGTCCAGTAAAGGAAAACTATCCTATTAAAATGATTTGTGATAAAATATCCATTTAAGAATATGTAAATATGATCCCAAGTATCTACAGGTCTGTTAGTAAGCCTCCATTCATTTGACATTTTCAACATCGAGTATAAGCTCTGCTTTCTCCTCATTTTTTCACTCATTCACTGGAAAATAAAACACGTCCTCACTCTTTGTGCATATATAAAATATCCTTTATTGATATTTTGCAAGCATAAAGCTCCTTCAAACCTCTAATGGCTCCTTTTCATTTTGTGACTAAAACAATTTGTAGCCATCAGGTATAAAACAACAACAAAAAAAAGGCCAAGATAACATTTTTCTTTAATAAAACTAAAAATAGCTTCCAGCAGCAGTCATGTTTTTACCTCAAACACATTTAGTACAATTGGACAGAAAGAGATGCAGCTTTTATTGACTACTCTACAGACAAACATCGATCACTGTAATAAATACAAAAACAGACAGGCGTGTACATGTGATATAAATAATATGTAGGTTGGTAACAAGTACAAGAACAGGTTTTGGGAGTCTTTGGAAGGAAATGTGGGATTATCTACACTGACTGAAATTTGTATTGACTGTATTTAATATTGATATTTAAATGGTGTTTTCCTTTCAGACACTGCAGTACAGAGACTTGTAGGGGTGGAAATATTTTCTATTTTAAATAAAGAAACAAAGTTGCTGCCTGGTTTTCCAAAAGAAAAGACAAGTTTATACATTTTATACATGTGGCAACTGTAAATACATGATTTAAAACCTATGTAGGATGTGACAGTAACTCTGCTGTGTTATTATTTTGTTTCTTTCATACAGACAGATGGACTAGTCTTCCTCTTGATGATATTTGAAATGAAAACAAATGCATTTTTTAATAGTTGTGTCCAACAAACATGCATACTTTGTATAAAAAAACACAACTTTCAGACATCAACAGTGTATTTTACATTTTATATTTCTATGCATTTATTGAGTGACTGTGGTTTTCCATATGTACACCTGTTTGTCTGTGTGTGTGTGTGTGTTCTCTGGTCGATGGCGCTCAGTAGCGATGCTCCCCTCGTGTTATGTGAGAGGAGAACTCGTATCGGTCTTGACTCCGGTGACCACAGAGGTTGCACTCGAAGGGGTCTCTGAAGCCATGGCAGCCCATGTGAATGGTGTACATGACGTGGTCCAGGAAGAGAACGCGGCAGTGTTCGCACCGGTACGCCCTCACCTGCTCCCCGTCTGCTGTCATCACCTTGAAGCCCTCGGAGGCCATCTCAATGCTGGCCCGGATGGCATCGTACTGCCTCTGCTGCTCCTCCTTCACCAGAGGGAGCACGCCGTTCCTCACCCCGGATGTGATGTGGTTGGTCAGGTAGATGAGGCCCGGGGCCGTCCCTCCTGAGCGATCCTCATTGTTGCTCTCGGTGTCTGTGGAGTCTTGGCCGCTGTGGCTGGGCGAGCCGTCCTTCTCGCTGGAGGCAGACTTGGAGTTGGAGAGCAGCAGCAGGTTCTCAGCTGCGCTGTCTTTGGCTGACAGGCCCGTCCCCGTGTGGCCCTCAGAAGCCGGCTTGTGGAGGGGGAACATGGAGCTGAGGCCCACATCGGAAGAGGAGGCTGGGGAGGTCTGGACCAGAGGCCGGAGTGACTCGGCGCCAAGGTAGCTGATGGCACTGTTGATAGCCTGGTCGATGACGTGGGGCTGAATCATCTCACCTGTTCCTCCATCGTAGGAGAGGTCTGACAGACGTTTGTCACCTGAGAGGCCAGACAGAGAAAGACAATCAATGTGAAGGTTATACTTCACTGACATCCTGTGATCTCACCATCTTAATAAAGAGCCTACTTCTCTCTTGAGTCTTAAAATGACTCACTCTTTTTGTTTTCTTTTCTGATCTCATAGTTTCCTCTTGTCATTTCTAGTCTGAGCATTTCTTAACATTTTATTTTCCTCTTTAGTTATCATCTTCTTACTTGTAAATTAAATTACATTGAACTTTCAGTAAATATCAAATCAAAGTCTTAATTAAACAAGTTAAAGGCACATTTCATGACCCGGCTGAACTGCAAAAATAGACTTGTCTGTCACACTGCATGCACTCTGCAGAGCAGAGGTAGCAAAGAAAATTGCAAAACTGAAAGAACACAAAACACACTGCAGCTTCCATAGGTGCAGCGGTCACACTGACTTTTCAGCAAAAGTAGCGACATTGTATTTACACAAAGGAAGCAGATTTAAGCCCTTACCCACAAACTTCTGTGGCATAGTGCTCTTACGTTTAGCTACATTATTAGCTAGTCTGTCTAGCACCAAGGCTCTGTCAGATCCGGTCTGGCTTAAGTCTTCCCTCTGCTCATTCTGGTTGCTTTCTTCCTTTATTACTGGAAAGCAAGACAGAAAAGTAGATTTCAGAGTCATAGTAATTTGTGATGAACTGGCGCCTGATAACACATGATGGTATTTTTCTTATTGAGCACAGAGCGGACTATTCTGACACATGTGAAGCGCTTGGTCTATAAATACAATATTTGTTCATGCTCAGAGATGAGGTGTAGATGAGTTTCTTAAGAATTGTATAGTGTGTTCATTCAGTGTATGACTGCTGGGTATATATTGACAAACACAGAACTTTATACTAGCATTAAAGTAAATTAGCTCTACAGATATTTTGCATAGCACTTACTAACTGCATTAGCCTACATTCGAACAGAAATGACAGTAGTTTAACCTGACCTGTTGGAGCATTTAGTAATAGCAACATTGTCGTCGTGGTACACTGCTGTTGCATGCATAGTGAGTCCTGCACTCTGGGTAAAGTAGGCCATCAGATTTGGGTGAAGGTGTACGTCCTGTGAAGCACCAACCTGTGTAGATGCTGTTCTGCAGCCCCATGCACTGGAGGTAGTTGTGACATCTCTCTTTGTGCTCCTCAAGAGAGCTACGCTGCTTGTAGCTCCGCCCACAATAAGCACACTTGTGGGGTTTTCCGACTGTGAGAAAAATAACATCATGTCAGTGAACAGAGCAATGTTCTATGACTGGTATGGCTGGTATAAAAAGTGATAAACAATGGCTTTTGTAATGAGTACATTTTGGTTTGGTCAAACAATAGTGATTCAAGCTGTAGTTATAGTTAATCTCTTCTAAATGTCCCTTTTATTTCCTGAAAAAAACAGGAAGTGATGGATTTCAGTTTCCCTGGAATAAACATAATAAACACAAACTGGGTATTTAGCATGAACAATGGTCAGGCCAAAAAAATAATAATAATAGAGAGCACCAACTACAATACCAGAACAGCAGAAAAAAACAAGGAAAAGACCAGGCACACTGTTTGACTGACAGGTGATCTTTGGGAAGTCCAGTGCAAAATCCTCACAAGTGGATCATGAGCAGAGTTGTAGCTACTGTTGAGGTCATGTCCTCTGTATTTTTGGGGGAATTCAGGAACAAACTGGGGGAAGTTTCTATTTTACAAATTGAAAGTTACCTATGGGGGAAATTTTATCAAATGATCTCTGTACCGACTTAATTTAAAATAAATTAATAAATAAGGGATTGACTAATTCACCACCAGAAATGTTTTTCTGGCCTTGCGGAGAGGGCTTATAAAAGCCTACAAAATTTCACAGTACATCTGTGGATTATAATCTTTTAAATTACAAAATAAAATTGTTAAAATACAAATAGTAAAATAAATATGTATAAATAAATATATCAGCATTTCTAAAATTCAGACTACAGCCCTAAGCATGAACTACTACTACAGCTTATTCCTCTTTGGTGTAGACCACAAACTATAAAAAAAAAAGATTGAAATTAACCATTTGGTTTTTTTCTTTTGTTTGTCTTGTTGTCTTGTTGTTTATAAATGTAGAATCCTTTCCAAAGTCCTGCTGTTGTAAATACTTGAACTAAATGTATATTAATCCTCAGCTGAAAATAGTTCCCAACAAATGTGCAAGTGACTCAAGTTTAAACCATGTGTGACTAAAACTACAGTGCTGTTTTAAGGAACTGCTCAGCCAATATATATATATATATATATATATATATATATATATTAAAACATATTTATTGAAATATTTATTCAAAACTGGTTTCAGTGGAAAGCTGAGTCACAACCATAGATGGGAAGTCGGAAAGTCCTGAGAGATGGACTAATACACTGTTGGTTTTGAGTTTTTCTTGGGATTTGATGACACTCAAGAAATGTTAAATAATTCCGGTCGTATTATTTAAGCATAGCCGGCCATACTTTGAAGCTTTTTTTACTGCACCATCCATGCAGCCTTTAAAGCAGCAATGAGCAAATTGTTTTAAGCTGACAGTGGTGTGCAGGAGTAGTTTTGCAGGTTATCTTTTCTACTATTCAGAGCAGGCTTTATGAAGTCTACTGTTTAAGCATAAACATTCACATTTCATTAACACTTCTGCAAAACATTTGCAAAAAAAAAAAGTGACACCATATCTACACCCTGTCAACTTCCCCTTATAGAGCCCTGAGCTCTCACTGTATTCATTGCAGAACATGGTCATGCCTTTTGTAAAAACTTCCACCCAGCGTTCCTATTTCCACGAATGCAGCAGTGTGGTTGAGCTCTGCATACTCACCCGAGTGGGTGCGTAAATGGCCGGTGAGGGCGTCCCGCCTGCGACAGGCGTAGCTGCACAGATGACACTTGAAGGGTTTCTCCCCTGAATGAAGCTTGATGTGACGCAGTAGGTTGCCCTTTTGGGTGAAAGAGGCACCACACTGGCTGCACTGGAATGGGCG
Source organism: Protonibea diacanthus (assembly GCA_028641955.1). Lineage (NCBI taxonomy): Eukaryota > Metazoa > Chordata > Actinopteri > Sciaenidae > Protonibea > Protonibea diacanthus. The sequence goes on from CM053989.1 coordinate 18,724,767, forward strand.
TTCTCCTGAGGACAAGAACACAACAGACACACATCACTGAAAAGAGATGCAGATAAAACAAACAGAAAAAAACAGTAAGAAAAGTAACTTGCATGTTTTACTGGCACCCAGTTTTGTATGTTTTTTTTATGTACCCTACCAAGCAGTTCATGATTTTTAATTTTTTTCATGATTGCCCTCCTCTCCCTAATCTCACTATGTTTGATCCCTCCACTGACAGCAATAAAATCGCAAAGTCTTTGTCTTTTATATGTGGATGAAGAAGCGTGTTGCTGCGGTGGGAATGCAGGGTCACTGCACTACAGGCATCCCGAGCGCCAGAACAAGGCGGATGATGGAGCGTCTCCGGGGCAGAGAGCGATCCAGCAGCCTGTGGGAGGGTTTCACAGCAGAGTGACACTCCATCTCTCCATGCTCCCCCTGCCCCACCGACTTCTGGCGCTCTGATCGAACAAGAGCCTTTCAGACTCAGCCTGCCAGTTCCGTAATGCACCATTGCCTAGGTCAATTTGATCTGAAAATCTCATTTTTTCCTCTTCTTCGTCTCTAAAATAAGAGCGGCACATCACAATGCAAATTCAGCCTCATTTGAATAAAGCGAAGGAAACACTTTGTGTTGAGAGCCAGTCTTCCTGATCAGCGCTTCTGGAATAAACCAATATCCAGCATCTCCGAGTGTTGTGGCATTCTGTGAGAACGTTTTAATATGGCTTTTTTTTTTTCAAAGGCCCCCCATAAAATAAGAGTCACCAGTGAAGCAGCAAAAATATATAAAAAAGAAATTCATTAAAAATGCATTTCAGGAGCAAAGACTCACCACAGAATATTTTCTATTTAAATAGGAGGCACTTCATTATATCTTTTATTGTACTTTCTTTTGCATTTACATTAGTCAAGTGTTCCTTTCTTCCATTTTGAGTTTCATTAGTTTCTAAAGCTCGACAGTTAAGTGCCTTTTTCAAAATGTTCCCCACCACTGGTTGGCTTCATTACAATAGAATATCAATTTTGAAATTTGAAAAACTTTTAATAGCCAGATAATTGTCAGTTCATAGAGATCCCATTTAATTGCAGCAGATATCCTGTTTCTCAACTGAGGGCATGTTTTTTTTTTTTTTTCGGACCACGTTCTTCTCTTCTGCTACTTTATCGCACAATAATTTGATCAGTTACTGTTGCTTGTCATGTGGTAATTCAGAGTCATTTAGACGAACAATAATGAATGCTAATGGTGTGCTCAAAGTCTATTTCACGCACGATAGGAAGGTCTACATGCATACAGCCAAACGCAAGGATGCCATTGCAACTACTGCTGTGTATAACGGTGACTGCAAACATAAGAGCAGTTTATTTAGCTCTGCTCTATCACTAGAGTTTGTGTGTAGGCAAAGAAGACACAGCACATACACTGTGATGCAGCTTGTGTTAATGCCAAAATATAGCAGGAGTCAACTAATTAAATCATTTCTGCCATTTAGGTCTAAAGAAAAGCTCTACACATGAGGGAGAGCCACAGCAGACACCTTTCTACCCCTGATCCATCCTCTCATACTAACAGTGAACATGGGTGCAAAGGAAGGGCAAGAAGTATTGCAGACGGCTTACCAGTGTGGCTTCGCTTGTGCACCATCAACACATTGGGGCCAATGCAAACTATCCCACAGATATCACACTTGAGCTTCCCGTTGGGCAGCCGGATACCGCCGGCCGAGGAGAAGGCCTTGGCTTCGGGGCTCGGTTGTGAGCCGTTCACCTTGGCCCCAGAGGCATCGATCACGCGCAAGTCTTCCGCGCACTCCTCCTCCTCCACGCCATTCATGTCACAGGCCAGCCCATTCTCCTCATCACTGCGAGCCTCAACTTTAATGTTACAGGCTGGAAAAGAGGGCAAGGGAGGGGGGCCACGGTTTAGAATACGAGCATGATTCTTTCATGATGTTGTATGCTAAAGATGGGCAGTTTATCAGTGTGGTATTCATGCTGTGACAGGAGAACAGAGAGAGCTGCTTATTGTAACATTGTGATGTAGCTTTAAAGTTGCCTCTGTTCTGCTCTGAAAGGCTTTATGACAGGAGAGTGAAACCTTTTTGACTGTCCTCACTGAATGATTGAATGATGGATGTTTGGTCATTATATTTACTTTAATTTTGGATCTGACTATTAATTTATTTTAATTTTTATTTAATTTTAAACTTTCATAATTTACCTGGCCAGTTGTCTTTGTCTTTTTGTTTTTGACCTTTTATTTTGGTGGGAGGTTCATTCTTTTCCCTGAATGAGACATGGCATTATGCGTAACATTAATTTCAGTTTCTTGTTTAATTAAAGACTAATTTTCTAAAGACTACAGCATATTGATGAACTCAACTGTGTTTTTCACAGCTATGAGACTGAACTTTAATATCTGAATTTATTCAGTGTCGTCCTGTTCATCCCCTCTTTTATCTGTTGTGTGTACGAGCACTGCAACTGCAATGTAATACAACTAAGGCAACGGCTTTGTGATGACAAACTTCCTTTCGTGCACAATACGACATTTTTATGTTTACCGGGATGCTGCATCAAAACTTCAAAAACTTCCCCTTATTTCAGGCTTTTTTTTTTTTTTTTTTTGAGAAAAGTCAACAAACAGCAGATAAGATCAACCCACAGCCCACCCATTTAAACTGTAGACTCTACTGCGTACTCTTTTCAAAGCAGCTTAGTCTATATCATAAGGATACACAGGTGGAGAGCTTGCCTGCTGTTTGAGGATGTCAGTGATGAGATGAAGAAACTCACAGATCATCTCACACCATCACACTTTGGTGAAACAAATGACAGCAAGATAAACAGGAAACAGAGACACAGGAAGCAGTGTGAAACTAGGGACGACAGCGGTGTCTATCAGAGCAACAGAGTACGATGAACACACACAGGCAAGCACGCACAACACATACTCGCGTTTGGCCTTTTTACCATTTAGTGGTAAAATGTGTCTTAATGTGTCTTATTCCTGAAATTGGAAGCTTCTCACAGTACTGAAAGTACAATGAATCATCATTTTCATGAATCATGAATTCTAAGTATTATTTGCACGACATTTACAAAGTATGTTTAAAGTCTGATGTTCCCAAAGTGATCAAAAAAGAAGAAGTGTCCTCTGTGTGGAACAATCAGCTCCTTCTTTTCCCACCAGAGAGCTTTAGAAACAACTGACAGATCGTGCAAGTCCCACAGCTACCAGGCTGTGGTTTTCATGTCACAGTGGCAGCCTGATTTCCCCATGCCTCTACCTCTGTTTGTACAACTGAAGAGGAAGAAGTGGAAATCATGAAATATAGGAATCTATGGAAAAGGGGAAGCTTCAGAAAGAGGGCCTGTCTAACTGAAATACCAAGAATTATGGAGAAGTGACAGAAAGGGAAGCACGGGAAAGGAATTGTAAAACAGCCTGTAACTGAAACATGTTTTTTTTTTGTCTTTACAGGAGTCTCGTTTTCACCGAGAGCCACCATGGGAACATAAATCCCCTAATGTACAGAGTTAACAGCGTTAAGATCATGTGATGTTTTCATCGCTTTTCCGATCGCACAATCCGATTGTTCATCTCCAGGGTGCTTTTTCAAATTTGCTGCTGCGTGACAGAAAATCTGCTCATCTGCTCGACTGCTGAAAATTTTTTGGACAAACTCTCTTGTCTTTTTGCTGAACAGATGAGATAAGAGAGTCACCAGGCACGCACGCAAAGGGAAGGAAAAGCTTCACTTCACAAAAGGGTTGTGCAAAAGCCGAGGATGAGTTATGGTACAGAGCTGTGTATTAATTAGTTACCAAACAAGCTACACATGCAACCAAAATGTACAATTAAACAAAGCTAACAAGGCATGTAAATGAGGATCTACTATATTCCAGCACAAAACTAACAGAACTATTATTGCCATTGTGATTTTAATGTCACTCGGGAGTTCCTCTGGCTTTATTTACATTAATAGATAACCTGTCAGATGAAATATAGGACTCCTATTTACATGACTTTTATCAAGCCAAATTGTTTTGCTCTTAATTGGAGTGACCCATTTTCACTATTTATCCATTATTAACTATTTCAACACTCTCAACATGTGGTGTTTTTGTCCTCCTTCTTTTTTTTATTTCATTTTCTTCACTTTAGCTATTCCACAATCTTTCCACGCCCCTCCATGCAACTGCTTGGTTGGGAATCCCTGACACATTTACACCTTCTGTGACATTTTGTGTAACGCAGACAAGCTCGTGCACGTGTCCAACTCACCGTGGTTGCGGAGGTGGAAAGGGAATTACAACCTGCACCGTGCAGCCGAAGTCTTCTTCTCTCTTCTTTTTTTTTTTTGGAGGGAGATTTTACATCGCAAATGTTGTATAATATGTGTGTGAGTTTCTCACTTGAACCACCAAGGTTTTTCAGTAAAGCACGAGCACTTTAATGGTGACGTAAGTGTCAGAAAATATTATGCTGGCGGGATTTTCTGCAAGTGATCGAATTCGTTCCATTTGCATATCACAGAGCTCGAAAGCAAAACTCGCTAAGTGGCTGCACCACTTCAACCTTCTTAATTCAATTTATGGTTTTCGCCACAAAACCTCTGATTTCAACAGTTTTCTGGGTAACTGAGGTACTTTTCTAATGTCACCAGGGAGTTGTAGAATTATACAACAGTGAAAAGGCATAATTAGACTATTGCCTGATTGTATTAGCAAATAAGGAATATCCAGGAATAACTTTTTTAACTATATTTCTGAATTGTTGGAACAATGTGCTATAAGCTCTTTATGCTTATCTGTAGCCGTCAGTTGCTGCGACATCTCATACAGCAGCAGGGCTCTCAGGTTATCAGTCGGTTAACGCAGACAGAAGGGAACCATGAACGTTGGGCTGCCACTTCTCATGGATATGGGGAAGTTGTGACTGAATTGGGAATAGGAAGAAGGCGTTTTACTATATATAATGTTTGTCACGGTCACACATCCTGATTTGCTCATTTTGGGAAGCAAGTGTCAGATCACATCGTCGACAAACAAAACAGGTCGCAATAAACTGGTTATAACCTGATGTGGATCTAATGCTCAGATAACAGACACGTCCTGTAGCAGGGAATGAAACTGACAAGTGCTAATGCACGGGACTAACTAAAAAGATATAGCATGTGTGTTTCTGGCATAGAAGTAGAAGTATTTTTGGCATAAAAAGAACAAATAATCAAGCTATATTGACAGAGGTCGATTGCAGATAGGAAGAACTTAGCAAGTGTGTTAGTTCTGCAGTGTGGAAACACAGGGAGCCTGCTGGAGGTTCCTGTTACTGACTTTCAGGCTCTCACTGCCTGAAAATAACCCTGTGTGCAAGATAGTGGAACCACATGTGTTAAACCACGCTAGCAACACACTCAACACGACTTGCAGGAACACCGAAAACAGCCTGCTTTTCCCCTCACACTTTTTTTTTTTTTTTTTTATACAAAAAAACTCGCCTCCATGTTTTCGGGAACTAGACTCAGTCTCCCTCTTAGTCTCAGGTCTCTGAAATAGCAAAGGCTCCGTCTGAATCACTGAAAGTGAAAGAGAAATCATTTTACTGGGATGCCGAGAAGGTCATTGTACCGCCTTGTGACTTTAACCAAATATGTCTCCATGCTTATTTTCAGTTTAAGCCACACGATGGTAATAAAATTAACTTGCATTTTTGTGACAATTTACTAGACACACTGAGCCGGAAGAACGAATTCAGCTTCACTTCGACCTATTAACTTCCCTCATGCTCTGAGTCATATACTATGTGAGGATTGCAGCATTGTGAATGTGCAACAATAATGACGATCCAAGGCTGTGAAGACTTATTTGCAACAGGAAATCACCTAGGTTTTGAGGTTTTGAGCTTTCGATACTTTGAGGTCCCATGTCCCACATATAGTCCCCTTGCTTTTTGCCTCTTTTTTTTCACGACAGAGAACTGAGCAGCACATGATCCTGTGATAATTATAACTCATTCTGGCTTTTATCACAGAGGCAGCGATGCATAGATGTACCAGATACTTGCACTTCCCTTCTTTTGCTGTTCAGGCTCTTTCTCTCTGTCCCTATATAGACACATTCGAAACGATCACACTGCATAGGGAAAGAACAGAAACTGACATGAACGCACATCCACGCCGCCAGCCGCTCAGCTCTACTGATAAACTTCAAACATTTAAATCATCTGCTTTCTGACTATTTTTCTGTCTTCACTCCACGTTTTACTAAACGTCTATCAGTCGACTGATATGAGATAAATAAAACCGTCAGACGCTCCCTAACTCAATTTGACGTGTTTTAATTGTTCAGATGACATCGCAGCACTTGTTGAGAAATGTTCAGAGACTCCTGCCTGTGCTGAGCTCACACAGCCCTGACAGCTCAACAGTTGTAAAGTCAAACAGAGAGTCTTTGTGAGCAAGCGCGCGTGTGTGTCTGTGTCTGTGTGTGCAGGTGTGTGACCTATGTGGTGTAGTGATGTGCTGATCTCTTGAGCTTGGCCCTGTTCCTGAACTCTTTATCTCCAAGAGTGTTGAAACTGTCTGATGGCAAGTTCTTCTTAGGAAACTCTTACACATCCTATTTCAGTTTCCTCTCACATTTTTATTTTTTGACTCTGTGCTGTTAATCTTTGCCGTTATCTGGATAAGTGGAAGAACACAGATAGGATGGTCAGCTGTCACGCTTGTTTTTTTTTGTTTTTTTCTGTCATCACTTCAAATTATTTGTAATGATGAAAACAAAAAATAAATAACCCACATCTTCCTGAGTTGCACACTTTTTTTCTGAAAAATTTCCTCAAACTTTTTCATTCTTTCTCTTTTCTATTTATTTGTGATTGGTAAAGATGTGACAAATTAATTCAATATTCAGTGACAGTGTGGATTCACTTGTTCTTGAAACTTGAAAGCTGTGACAGTCCCAAACATTTTGGACATTCGTGTGAAAGTGTGAATTTCATGAATAAACTGTAACAAAAAGCAAAATAATACTTCTATTACTTATCCTATAAAAACTGTGTGTTATGTCTGATTCGTCCTGCTCTCCTGTAAACCGATTAGCTATTAATGACCAATAATGATTCCACCTTGAACATTTCCTGTTTTTTTCACAAGCCCCCCATGTTGGGAAACTTGAGATAAATATACGTCGCCGTTGTGAATTCCCCTAGCACACTTCCTCCTTATTTTCACCATGATATTCCCTGGCTTGATGTTCACAAACTCAAATCAAGGCCACATTAGCTATTCCTTAAGATTCAGCTTATTAATGACATGCCATGGATCAAAGGGATTTTTTTAACCTTTTCTGCCAATGACCTAAATGTGTCTCTTTGCAGCTTTAAATTAATTTTTCCAAGGGATTTGGAACGGCAAATATCTCCCACTGGATGTGTATGGGATTAAGTTATAAAAACATTTTTATGCTTTTTTTATATATATGTTATGCTTTTGATGCTGACATTACTTTAATTTAACCATTTTACTCTGATTTGGATGCTCTGGGAATGAGTACATTACTTTTGGGAAAGGCACTGCAGTGGTTTTGACTCATTTTGATTGCTGCTTCATGTAATACACTGAACTTAATATCTCAGTCACACACTTAGATTCATTTAGTCCTAATTTACGCAAGCATCAGTGATATTCTGACTGGCTGTGGGCACGTTTGGTGAGATGCTGCCTCGTACCTTTGTCCCCTCTGTTGTTCTGCTGGTGGGTGGAGCTGGCTGACAGGTCCTCGGGGACGGCCATGGGTTCCTCTGCCTCCTCGGATGCTTCATTGGCAGGGGGGCTCTCCCTGCCTGCGGAGACACACACCAGCAAACACCCATCACTCACCAACACAACCCCACGACATGTCTCATTCAGGAGAAGCAAAATTACCTCCGGCTGGTGTAAGAGCCTGTCTGTGGGCCTATTGTATCTACCTTTTGCACTTTACGGCTCAATCATGCAGTAGATAGTCTTTTACCTGGCATCTGGGCCATTTCCTGGGCCTCCTCTGTCTCCATGCGGTGCAAGTACTCTAATGGGAGAGAGATGGAGATGTAGATGCGTGTAAGTTTAATCAAGTGCAGGCTGAAGAAACAACATTATAAAAAGCTAGAGTGGAGTAAAGGGTGTACTTCTCTGCGTGACTTCGTCACCTCAGTGAGATCACTCTTGTCACAGCCGCAGACACACCACTGTCCCCCGCATTACATTACAAAGAATTACAGACATTTTCATTACAAGTCTGACAGAGAGACTGAGCTTGGAGAGCAGCTTGGCTCTGGCTGATTGGGGCCCGCTGGTTGCTCAGGGTTGCCGGGAATGGGCTTTCAGACCACATTTGTTATTTATTGTTAATTTCCTGCCACATAATCATCCAAAAATGCAAACTGACTGCCGCAAAATTAAGCAGAAAATTAACTGGCCCCGGGTCACGAGGATGCGGGTGTTCACCGTGCCCAGCTGATCGACGCTCATGTTCTCTCTAATTTACTGAGCATGCATCGCTGAGCTCGCGGCCTGAGCAGAGACGTATGGAAGCCACAATGAGAAACAAAGAGAGGGAGAGTAAGAGAGAGATGGAGGAGACAGAAAAAGCAGCGAGATAGACTTTGTGGCAGAGAAGTAGATAGCAACCAACGAGGGGGGGGGGGGGTCAGAGGACCAAATGCAACAGGAACGGGCAAAGAAAAGAAGAGAGGCAGAAAAGCAGGCCGAAGGACAGAGAAGTTCTCTTTATTTATTTTTTTAGAAGCGATCCTTCGGCCAGGGCTGAATATCTGAGGAGTCACCAGTGCTCGTGGCCCCATTAATAATGGATGGCCCTCAAGCCTGCAGCAGATGGGCCCGACAGCCTCAGCCCCAGCTCCGCCACTTCAAGAAGCCCTTGGTGGGGCCGCTGCCCAGTCCAAGCAGCCACTCAGGGAGAAGTGAAGCTCCCGAAAATAGCGAAACGAGCCCAGGGGAGAAGGGGAACCTAGGCCTTCCTGTTTTACTGACAGATGGCTCCACACATTTGGAACAAATAGTGGGAAGCGACCGGGCCACTCTGTCGCAACGCACAGTTTTCTGCGGAGTCAAGTCAGGAGCTCAAAGATGCCCAGAATGCAAGTGTGAGGGAAAGAAGAAGAGGAGGTGGTGGAGGAGGAGCGGGGGGGGGGGGCAAAGGTCACTGGTGCAGATGATTTGTTCAGCACAACACGGGGGTGTTGCGTGTTACTCTGCGACGAGTCTGCAGTGCCGTTCTTCAGCATCTGGAGTTTGGAGGTCGGGGGCAGAGGGGGGTATATTCTCATGTGCCCTTTTTTTTCTGGGCAGATGGTGAGAGGGGAAACACGGATGTGTTGGTGGGGGGGCTTCGACAGAAATAAAAAAGAGAGTTCCTACATTCACCCACAACCCACTTGCGTAGGCATGTGGAAAGTAAGGTGCACGGAGAATATTCAGGAAGTAGCTATTTTGTTTGAGCGCAACGTGCTGTTTTTATTTTCTACATGTCACAACACTGTTGCTATTTTAACTTTTCGCATATTGTTTTTAGTCTGATCTCAGTCTTTACACAGTGTGCCTCAATTTCCCTTTGCCAAACTTTAAGTCCTACTTTGAGAACAGACTTTTTGATAAGAGCAATTAAAATGTTAGTCTTAACATTGTTCCCACTTACAGTATATAATCAAATTAAAGTAAAGTTATGAAAATAGGAGGAACGTATTGCTCCTGTTCTGGTTGTAACCAGGAGGAGATGTGTGCATATTGGTGTGTGTGTGTGTGTGTGTGTGTGTGTGTGTGTGTGTGTGTGTGACCTGGGGGCAGGTGGAATCTTTCAGCCAGTGAAATGGAAGTCACAGAAAAGACTTCTGACACACAGCGAAGGGGGACTGGAAAAGTTTTGGTTTGACTACGTCAAGTGAGGAGAGGCAGGAAGAGGCTTGTGGGTTGACAGAATTCTCGGTCCTCCTCCTGTGTGTGTGTGTGTGTGTGTGTGTGTGTGTATGCATGTGTGTATGTGTGTTTGTGTGTTTGGTGCATGGCAGCGGTGGGTTGGGGGGGAGGAGGAGGGGTGGTGGGGTGGTGGGGGGGGGGGGCAGTTAGAGGCGTCTGCTCATAGTGAGATGCAAAAGCCTCACCAGGGAGCAGGGTGGAGATGAGAAACAACGAAACCGTTAACAGATACTGAGGACCACACCAGCAAAGTTTGGATACTCAGGAGGAAGCTTCAAACACTGGTGTGTGCGTGTGTGTGTGTGTGTCTGTGCGTGAATAAGATACATAAAACAGAATTAAAACGAACACCTGGAATACATAAAGCAACATGTGGAGGAATGGGAACAAAAATAACATTTTTGAGTGTTTCAGGTAGAATTAAATTAAGTTTTGTGTCTTTAAAATTCATTAAGTTTAGATTTTTAAAATGATCCAACATTATGTCCTAATTTAATAACACTTGTTTTTCTTAATGGATGATTAAGCATTACAAAAACAAATTTAAGGTGTGTAAAGTATATCTTTATATGTTTCTGCTTATGGCAGTTAGATTTCTGGCTGCGATAAAACAGACGTTTAAATAAGACATTTAAATACATCATTATATAAATAACCGTGCTCACTTTATGAACCCCACTACACGCTAATGCTGAGCTCACTGATTTCACACACACATATGGATCATAATTCAAATATTTCATATTTGCACTCTCTGCTAAAAGTTTCCACTTAAGACAGAAACTCACTGACAATTAATGAAAAATATCTGAATTTATAATTTTCACTGTTGTGGCTTTTGTGAGAAGTAATGAAGCCGTGGGCCTTTTCTTATCAACCATTAGGAGAGGAGATTATCCTACACTGCCAAGCAATGCGGTGCATGGTCACCTTTATTCATATGCACATGGAGATTCTCATCAGTAATTCATGAAATGTATGGGTGTAAGTGGGTAGATAGTGTTAGCGGATGTGTTTCTGGGAGCCTCTCGAGGGGGTGAGGGGAGAGTAAAGGTGCAGTGAAGAGAAGTTTCCTTCATTTGCATCTGACACACTTCACTACTCTGCTATTCAGACAGTACAATCATTTTAATAACTGTCTGCCTTCCTCTGCGCCCCCCTCCTGCACCTCCTCCACCCTCCCCTACCTACTTCTGTTTCTACTGACAAGAAAGATGATGTATCTGCAGACAGATTTGCAGTACTTTCAGCACTTCTCTTTCCAACCGAGCTATGAAAAAGTCCTGTTTGTGCAGGTACTGGGGTTCCTTTTAAATAGATTTAACACCAGATTTTTATATTTTTCTAATAGTTTTTTTTTTTAAGTATTAGTTTTGTTGTTGGATGTTTGAATTTAGTCTAATTTGAGTGAATTTACAGAATTATTAACTTCCCTGAAATGTTTCAAACTCAGAAAAACACTTTAAAGTAAACTTTAAATGCTAAAATAAAAATTACAGTTTAGATACATAAAATGAAGATGCTCTTTCACAGTTTAAGCTCAGCTCAAACTCATCGACTTTACATCACACACATCACACAATTATGACATAAATTAAGTCTTAATTTGATCAAAATTGATAAGGGATAAATATATATTTTTGATTTGCTTTGTTTTCAGAGGCTCAACTTCAACAACAGGAACTTCTCGGTTTTGCAAACTGTTCAAAAGATGAAAACACTTTATTTCCTCAACAGTTTGACAGTGAGTCTGGTTTTTCGTCTGGGCGTTGATGAACAACTTTCCACCTCGTTGTCAGCAGTGTAAAAAGTTTCAGCAGTCCTGCCTACATATGTGTTTTTCTTCTTCCCTTCACACAGACGTTTAACAACTAACTGAGACTGTGGTTCGATCAGGTGAATTCAAAGATTAACGGTATGAGAAACTATCAGATTTATCGATTATTAACTTAAAGGAAACATTAGATATATGTTAGTCTGTGCGTGCTGATTTCCTGTTTGAGCAGCGCTAAAATATTTTCACATAGGCTGCGGTTTGGTGCTTGGCCCCGATACATTTACATTTTATTTAAAATGTTTTTTTTTCTTTCCTGTAAATGTGTTTTTTATATATATATTTTATTTTTTTAAAAACTTTCCTCACACACTCACAGAGGAGACTTAACATCTCAAGTTTATTGCGTGCGCACATCTGTTGCAACAGGTGCCCCAACAGGAGTGTAAAAACATGTTTTAAACGTGTCAAAATCCAAACGAAATCGGCAGATAATTTGAAAGAAATGTTAAAAAACAGATCATTATTTTTATATAAATCTAAGGAATTGAGAAATAATTTATCCATATGTTCCCAGAAGAAAAAGACACATGGAAAACGGGGAACAATCCACTGTTTCCGTCAAATTGTTGCTAATTTAGAAACAAACGGCGGTAAGAAGGTGAAAATACTTTTCAGTATTTTATTTTAAAAGCTGCTCTTGTTTGTTAATCCGTTACTTGTCCTCTCTCGGCAAAGAATAACGCGCACTAAACGGGATCTGATGCTGCGGCGCACCTGCACCGAAACTATAAGGAGTCTTTTCCAGTCAGGTGCAAATGTCTCCAAATAATCTTCAGAAGAAACCAAATCAATTTAGAGGTCTTGAACAAGCCTTTAAGATTAGTTTCGAGTTTTAAAAATCGCGGTGGAAGTCACTTTACCTGCTATTCCTTGAGTTTGCAGTATGAAGTTCTTCCAACTCTCCCCGGCTCCATGTGCAGAAGGTCGCAGCGCCGCGGCGGCCCCATGGAGCTGCGCCCTGAGTCCCTCCCCTCTCCACTGCACTTCCTCGTTCCAGCCCAACATGACTATGTCTCTGAGCTCGGCTGGGGCATTTTGCTTGCTTTTATCCACAGGCCGAGTCTGCGACGGGGAGTCGAGGCACCGAGCCCTTGGCACTTGCTTTGTGCCGTGCCAATAAAAGCTGACACCCAGTAGACCATTACTGGCAGCCATGCATGAGATGGGATGAGGCGCGCGAGGAGAGTGGACCATTCATTGTTTATTTATTTCATTCTCACCGAGGAGGGGGGGGGGGGGTCTCCTTACTTGCATATTGGACAGCTCCCCTTCTGTCACCTGTTCTGGCACGCTGAAGCAGTCCACGAAATTAACACAACTGTTTTCTTTCCTATGTAATGAGGATTTTTTTTTCTCCCTTTACTGTTTCATCCATTTTCTCTTTCTCTCCAATGAGTGTCCCCTCAGAGTCAAAGCCTCCTGTCCTGCCTCATCACATCAGCGCAAGTGTCCAAATTATGCATGAAACTAAGCAAATTGTTTATTTTGTCTTACTTTCTGTTTGAAGATGCATCTTCACCGAGTCACTGACTCAGTCCTGCAGAAGATCATCGTGCAGATATGCGTTATAGTCACTGAAATGTGGTTTTCCCTCTGGTTTTGTGTGCACAGAAGGCTACAAACCAACACTATTCCACTGGCATAGAGTCCAAACCCAATCACAGATATTTTAGTTTCAGATGTCTCCATAAATATGAGCTCAGAGACTCTCTCTCTCTAACCTTAGCACCAAAAGTGAATCTAAACTCAAAAGTGCTTGGAAGTAACTCGAAACTGAGACATCGAATGTAAATAAGTGAACCGTCACCACTCTCTGTGCCTGCTGTTTGCAGAACGTATCACTGGATCGGCTTCTTCCCTCCTGTTGTCATCCATGCTGGAGAATGCACATTACATATTACAGCGCAGCTGCAGCCACATATGACCACACAGACGCCTTTAGGATAACTAGTCTCCAATTTTCTTATAATGCCAACCTAAGTGTCAATCTCACAGTGGTGTAGTTGAAGCCACAGAGTGATGGGTGACTGTGAACTGTCTGAAATCATCCAAAGAAATATAAATTGAGGATTAATATTGATGGAAATTCTAAATAAATTATGAGTTACACCTCTCATTTTCAGATATGTCCTGTCATTATCTCATGAGTATCTGCTGAAGTGGATCTTTGCTGCGATTACTGTATTTCAAAATTACTGATAGACTCAAATGCTATTAGACCTGTGTTTTTTTGCCATTCATAAATGTATATATTCACTGCTAATTAAGTTATACAAGTATATTTTCAATTTTCCTGAATAAGTGGTTGTTACACTGAACTTACTGTCCGCTCTTCTCTCTGCTTGTAACTGTTTTTCCCAGTATCCCGCTGTCCCCAGGCCCCACGCAGCTACTCTTATCTCAGGAGAGGCTGCGTGTGCTGGATTGCTGAGTCACCTTTCGTGGGAGGCTACTCTTATCTCCTAAGAAGCACAACATTCAGGCAGTTGGTTGCAAAAGGAGGAACTTTGGGCAGGAGCACTGTGGCCTACTGTGTCTTCACGGCAGTAATACGGATTGCAGCAACGCGCGCTGACTTCCTCAAAGCCTCTTGGCTGGCGCTACTTTGTGTGTGAGGTCAAAGGTGCAACTTTTGGACGCGAGCAGGTATGAAAAAAAAGGCTGCAGGATGAGCCGCTCCTGGGGCCACGAAGAGGGAATGCTGGGACTGAAATGTGTGACTCAACGCTATCAGTGAACGCAGAGGGTCCAATCATAACGGTGGTCTTCCATAACCCAGAGATACTGTTCTGTCCCAGTGACACAGCAGCTTCCACACATTGTGGGTCTGAGAGCCAAAATATTAGGACAATGATTCAGGTTACTGCAGAGGTGGCATCAATACACAGTGCTGGCCAAGTTGCTGATAATCTTCCCAACGTCTGATTTCTAGAAAACGTGTAAATTCTTACCAGACATACAAATTATATTAATATAAGATTACTTAATTCTGCCGCATTTAAGATTATACCACATGTACGGGGTGTAATCCACGGCTGCAAATCAAACTAAACATAACCCCCTGCTCCTTCGGGTTAATCCACAACCTGAAGCAAGCCATGTTGCTGTAATTAATATCATTACCTGGCAAGTCTCAAAACATCATCAGGCAATGTAGCCGGTTGACTACCGAACAAAAGGCTCCGGCTGGTTCTTATTTCATGGATCTTTAAGCAGTATTCACTGTTTCACATTTGGAAGCATGAGCAGCATGTAACCCTTAATTGGTTTCAACACCTTAATAAGTCAAAGACGTTCAAGGCTGATAATCACATTAAATAGTCCAATTTATCTAAAAAGTCAATTGCAAACTGAGAAACTCTTTCTTTAGGAATGCATTATGCTGTGAGGATGTCAGAGTAAATTAAATTCCCCTCTGCACACTAAAGCATCTATTTCCTTATGGTAATTATCTGCTGGAATAGACGTGTCACTAGAAGGAGTCAGGCATGCTTGACATTTAGCCTTTTTATGGAGAGGCGATGAGTAAAAATTAAGATGAGGAAAAGGAAATTAATCTCCAGCCCAGGCAGGCATTGAGAGATCCTGAAGGATAGTGGCTGAATCAATCATGATGTTTGTGAGCCTGTTTTGAAAAGGAGCCAGTGATGAGATTCAGACCACAGGCTGGAAAATCTGTGTGTGTGTGGGTGGGGGTGGGGGCAGTTCTTTAGTAAATAGAGTTATGATTACGAGAGGAAGGTTTCACAGTTTTATTGGTTTTAAACAAAACCGCAAACACACATCCCTCGGTACAATACCAATCTTTAACAAAACAATTAAATGTTTGAGAGTTAGGTGAGAAGATTTATGACAAGACGAATACAAGAAGTCAAAAGTGCTTTTCTTAGCCTTAGAACTGCTGCTGGGGAGATTTTGTCACCTTTACACAGAGCTAAGCTAACTGTTTCTTGGCTGTAGCTTCATATTTAGCCTA
This sequence comes from Protonibea diacanthus, assembly GCA_028641955.1. Classification (NCBI taxonomy): domain Eukaryota; kingdom Metazoa; phylum Chordata; class Actinopteri; family Sciaenidae; genus Protonibea; species Protonibea diacanthus. Next base: position 18,740,545 of record CM053989.1, read on the forward strand.
CATTTATAAGAGTGGTATCCACAATGTCTGGAACATGCTAAATAGGTGAGATAATGATCACTAATTAAAACGGTTTAGCTCTCTGAGTCATTTATGGTAACTGTTGGGATGGGAAATCCCAGCTATCTAAATGTAAACTTAAAGTCAACGTTGTCTAGCGCATTAATTGGTGGTTACTAGCGTCAATCACTAAAGGAAAAGGAAAAGGAAGAGTGCACTGTCTAGATGATTGTGGATTTACTGCAGTGCAAAGGAAAGAGTAAATCTTAACAAATCTCCAAGTATGTTGGTATGTTTAATAACTCTGAACTGTTAAAGGTGGAATTTTAAGTTCATTTTACTTGTCACCTTCATGGGTAGAGATACAGTAATTCGGGACACAACACAGCACTTAAACTCTTTTTCAGTGACTTGCATCAGACTCCAGCGTTGTTGTTGTTTTCTTGAGAATAAACAGGTGGAATCATGTATATCAGCATACCGGATGTAGCTTGTTGGTAGGCAAGATGTGTAGCCTATATGATAAACTTAGCTTATGGTTTGCAAACCCTGGTTTTGATGTGCTGAACCCAGCAGTGAGCATAGAAAAAATCACAGTGTGTCTTCAAGGACTCTTAGAGTCAACATGCGCAATGTTTCACTGGCAGTTTGATGGTATGTTTGGTAAGTTTGCGTCTCTATCATTTGCATATACCATCTTACAAATGAGGAGAAATGTGATACCTGGTAACTCCAAATTTGCTGATGAGCGTTCCTAGCTGGCTTGCTAACATTATAACAACCAGATTACATTTTGGAGTCAGCAGAGTTTGTCTCTGCCTCACTGTGAGGAGCTGTGGGCTAAGCTAGCTATTGATGGTCGGTTAATACCTCTAAAACATAGGCAGGCTGCTTATTAAAAGCATGTTTAATTTTCTATTTCTACATATTGACTACAGAATATGTGACATGTAGGTGGATAAGATTTCAAGTTGTTTATAGGTGCAATATATAAGAGCTGGCCATATGTTGAACTCTAAAGAAATAGGGAGGGCGGCATCTCACCAGAGTAACTGTTAACTGTAGCTGCCGTTAGCTTGTTACCACAGGCCAGGATGTGGGATGGTCAAGAGGGGGATGCTCTTGGGAAGCTGTGCCTGAATGGGCACCACAGTCGCACCTGGGAGAGAGGAACCTGGTCTGAACACAGCCTCTGAGACAACAGACAGTAGTGAGGTGATTTTTAATGGGTCCCACCAAGACTCTGACTCTAGGGACGACAGGAGTGGGAGAAGAGCAAGAGGCAGGTTGGGCATCAGTCAGTGCCCATTTCCGCAGACCTGAACAGGGGTTACAGTGGGGTCAGCCACAGGGTGCCAGGAGATAAGAAAACCACTTTGGTGTGGTTTGAGGGATGGCAGAGTGACTATTACAGTGGCTCATTATGGCTTCTTGAGGTACAAAGAGGTATTAAAAGATAGGATAGGCTAGGGCTAGCTAGTTAGCAGATACGTCTGAAACACAATACATACACATCTTTGACATAATATCAAAACACACACATCCTGTGGATAAATTTAGTTCATTTTTGAATGTTTCAAACTAATGTGTGCCATTATTCGACTGCGCACTGCTCAATAATTTATGTTCCTCCCATGGGGTTAGATTGGTAAATTCTTCTTTGTCTGTCTACGATCAGGAGTCTACACACAGCATTTCATTTTGAAAATTGACTGTTTCTGTGTCTGAGCTCAATCCACTTTGTGTTGTTTAACGCAGGTGGTCACGGCCTCTGTCTTAAATAGACCAGCCGTGTATTTTCCATGTAGCAGAGCACAGAGCAGCTTCTGTGGCACTGAAAACAGACTGTGCTGCTTCTGGTGGAATCATAAGCATTGTGTAGAACGGCTGCATCCAGAACATGTCGCAGCCATCACATGCTGCACCTTTGGTGCAGCCGTGCTGAGTAATGGAATAAAGTGCTGTTGAGTAAATTGTTGAGCAGTATTGCTCTTTATGAGGAGTACTACACAGCCTTTGAAAACAGGTGTACTGTGTGTCCTGTAGTTCTGAGGGGAACTTTCTAAAGTTTGAAAGCCTCGAGCCTCAAGTTTGATCATTCTTTTTCACAAGACCCCCCCAACTTTACAGAAGTGCAAAACGTAATCACTGAAGTGCCTCTTTAATGATAATAAATGTGAGATAACGTAACTGATTGATGTGAATTTTAATTGTAATGTATTAGTGATTATTGAAGCAGTAGTGTGTTCAAGTACAAAATCCTTGTGAAATGTAAATCTAAACAAAGTATAGATGAAGAGAAACAGGAAAACCAGCTCATCCCTATTTCCTGTGTAAGCACAAAGCTGCACAAACCACAGACATAAAGCTATAGCTGGCAGACACTTAATAATGTTGATTCGCATTACAGTCACATATACAGAAAAAAAAACTAACACCTCTAACTGCTGTGTGCAGCATAGACTGCAAACTGCATTTAATATGTACTTTCTGAGCACATTAGCTTATGACTAATACAAAAATGTTACTCATAAAGGATCTGTTGAACATGTCATACTTTCTATACTGCTAAATATGTAACATTAGTGAAGAAAACCTTTAGCTTCCCTAAATATTTTCTCTGTTTGGTCCCCTTACTTTGCCCTTCATGAAACACAGTGTGTGTGGAAATACACACACACACCCACACACACAAAGTGAGCAAGTGAGTGAGTCAGTGAGAGAGTGAATGTTTAAAAGGACAATGCAAGAGCTCACTACCCAGAGTTAGAAAACCACTCATCTAAATCAGGGAAATTATGATAATGGGGCATCTCATTATTCTCCAACTCACTCCGAATCAGTCACTGACATCACATCATTATAGACACAGTCATATAAACAGATTGGATAGCACAAAATGAAGCCTGACACCTTCAAAACTTTCTCATCTGCTTTGTCTAATGTCTCCTGGCGTGCTTTTGTGTGAGGAAGGAAGTGCAGGTCTGAGGAAGGGGTTGCAGGGGGTCGTGGTGGTCACAGCTCGGGACAGAGGCGCCCGATGGCCAAAAGTGGGACTCCCCGATTCTTTGATTGTCCTGTGAAAATATGTTATTATTTTACAAGTTATTTTAGATCAAATATAAATCTAAGAACCCAAGTGTTAATCTCATAGTGAAACGCCAAAGATTGCTACAGACTACAACTTAAAAATACCCATAGACACTTGTGTAATGTGTGAGCTTTGGCAAGCAAAAATCCTGACAACGTCTGACCGTTGCAGCAGACAGTTAATCAATCCAAGTGCTTGTCTTTTTTCTGTTTTGGGGGAAAAATATGGGAGGCCAGCCTAATCAGCAGAGGAAACAGATCTCAGGGGGTGTCGGGCACCAGGAAAATGGATCTAGGTTGTAAAAAACCACGATTACCACTAGCTGCTCTGGATTCAGCCATCTGGAGATGCCTGCTCCAAAAGCCGGTAAAGTTCGCTCAACTGGGGCCCAACTAGGAAACAGGTTTCCATCTCCTTAACAGACAGCCAACACTCCCAGAGCAGAGGGATGTTTTCTCTACACAGTGAGACGTGTTAAAGTGCTTATCATGTAAACTGACATTATTAGAGTTAGGCTGTTAACGACATTTTCTGAAATGAAATATTTTCTTTTGATGCCTTGTGTGAAAGTCAGATATCTGCTGTGAAATCTCCTCAACGCGAGAATGTTTTTTTTGCCCTCAAATTAACCTTCTTGTCATTTTCTCCCCAGTTTTCCAAGACTTCCAATTTCCTTCCTGTCTATCTTCAGGAATGACATCCACTGTTTTTTTTAATCTCTGTTCTTAACATTTCCAATTACTGTAGTCTTTACCAGCTGACCATTAACTTGTATGTCACCGGCCCACTCATCCAAAAAAAATAAGATGCACGTTTAGCTGATGCAAATACTTCAAGTGATGCCAAACACGTGCAGGCACAAAAAAGAAAGAGAACTAAAAAGTCTGAATAGTCTGATAAAATTCAACATTCATTATTTATCATTTTTATATGAATTATAGTCATTCTTCTAACACTGTATTAATCACCATTCACCAACAACATAGTGCATGTTCCTATTCATTCTCATTTTCTGCTCTTATTTCTCTAAAAAAACAACACATATGATGTATTCTTTTGAAATCATATTTAATTATTGTACTTTGGTTAGACCTGAATTAAGCAGATGTGCCACTGTGCATCCCCACCCTTACTCTTGTGACTTGTAGCAAAATGATTCAGGCCTATAGACATTTTTCGTGGCGAGGATAAATTGTGAATGATCACTGAATGAACGATCACTGTGAGGAGTTGCCTGTGCCTTGATCAGTCACGATATGCTGGTCTGACATCAGTCACCTGCCTTATTTTGTGCAGTGCAAAAAATGATCTGACGTTGCCGTTGCATTCAAACCTGTATTACTAATGTGTGCTTGTGATATTCTGACAGAGAACAGATCTCAGACTCCCTTAAAAATGAGTTAAGGGAAATTTTGTCAAACACTGTCTATGACATATTCTTCATTATTTGCCCCGTCTCGTAAATTTAGTAAATGTAGCACATGAAGTTTTCCCTTTCTTTGTATAAAAAATAGAATATCAGGTTGTGTTGCAGCATTGGCGCGTGGCCTACTCTGTGATTAGATCAATTATATGCCTTGTAACAGCAGACCAGCTGCACAGATGACTGCAACACACTTATTTCTTACTGTATGTCCTTCACGTCCCACCTCAGTGCTGCTTTCATTTTTCAGTCAGTTCTGTTGAATAACATGTTTTTGTGCTTTAATGCCACAGAATAGATTTCTCATTTCTCGCTCTCGAAATCTGAACAGCAACATATATTTAATGTCAGCTAAAAACAACGTCGTACATGTGTAAAAACAACATGTTAGCTTGTGTACGGATGTCAACCTAAGATCTGAACACACTGTCAGCCAGACTACCACTACATGTGGTCAGACAGATCAGACATATTCTGATCATGACACATTTACAATGTGCACTGACATATTTTTTCAGGTGTTAATGAAATTAGGCTTTGTAAAATGACTACTTGGTTTTCGTTTTAAAAAAGCACCATGTAAATGGAGAGAAAAATGCCTGTTAAATTAAATACTGGCTGAAAAATGTCTCAAACATTTTTAATTATTGATCTACTCAGTTTAAGCCTCTGTAGTCTGTTCATTAACGATGATTACTCTGAGTTGTATTTCATTTTAACGGGTATCAGTGAAATATGACCACATCTGTACACTGTAGTCAGAATATAACCTGAGGCATGATATCAGTGGAGTGCATTAGATTGCCATCCAGTGGACATTCAACGTTTTACACTCATAAAAAAATCATGTGTCGAGGTGGTATGGGACCTGTTTCTCCTTCTAGTATTATTTCCACATAAATATGTATGTCTGCATTCAAATGTATGTTGTAATACATTTGTGTGTCTTAGCAGTAAATATCTATTTTCGTGTATCTTTGTTTATATTGCCCAATGCAAAGGGGTGGCAAATTTCCAGCAAATTTCCAGAAACTTTCCATGGGAAGTTCAGCTGAGGAACTTTTGAAATAGTCCAAATCAGAAACTTTCTTGGAAATGTATGGGAGTTCAATGAATTTTATGGGAATTAACTAGAAATTTGGGGTAATTTAATAATTGGGGGTAAGCTAGCATCATGATAAGCTAGCCTCATAATTGATCAATAAAATGATGTGAGCTATAGCTTATTCAGCATCTAACCTATTAGCTAGCTGTCTACTGCATGAATACATTTTCATGTGCAATTGGCAAATTAAACATTAATACCATACATCAAATATTTTCACCCCATGATATCATCAAAACTTACTTCACTTTATGTAGTCCACGAGCTCAAATGTGTGGCTTCAATAGTCCTGTGCACTGGGCTCTAAAGTGTGGTCCACAGGGTTGTAGAAATCATGTGTGCATGTGATGGAGGAATGCACAGTGCATGTAGGGGGCGTGGCCTCAACAGCCCTGCGGTAAGCGGTGTGCTGCGTGCATGTGATTGAGGAATAGCAGATATTCAAGCGTGCTTGCATAAAATCTGGTTACGCTAAAATATATTTTCCCCAACTATATTTAGGTTCCCTGTTAAGGACCATCCTTCAGTTTTGTAAATTCCTGTTTATTCCCATAAATAATTCCTGTTAATTCTCACTTACAACGCCACTGGCCCAATGCCAGCTGGGATAAACTCCAGCAACCTGCAACCCTGATAACGATAAACAGTTACAGAAAATGGATGGATTGATGTAATAGATGGATTCAAAGAGAGCTGGTATTTAATATTTCTTTTCTTGTTTGTTTGTTTGTTTGTTTGTTTTGTTTCATTTGTTCATATTTTCTCTCTTGCTTGTACATGCCTGTAACATAGTTACTAAAAAAAAACCCTACATATAACGTATTAATAAATAAAAATCAGTGTATTAAGGATATGAGTAATGATGGGATAAAAAACAAAAAACTTGAGTGTGCAACAGTGGATACAACAAACAAATAATGACAGATTAAATAAATAATTTTACACGCTAAAAGCACACTATATCTGTGTGTAAGTATGCTTTCGGGCTAACTCAGTGACAAAACAACTGGTAACGATATTTTATTTTATTTAGATGCTTAAAGGATCTCATAAAAGTTGCTGTGAAGACTCACCCAGAGGAGTGTGCAGGGCTGCAGACTGCAGCCTCAGCAGCAGAGTTATACACAGCCTTGCCTGTATATCCAGGGATGGTGGTTCGACTGGCACAAATCAGAGGTTTACACATTATTTATCAGAATCTCTTTCAGGATGTTAAACATCACTCTGTGAGAGGAGTTTCAAAGGTAACAGCTGTTTCACAATCTCCAGAGTGTGATAAGAAATATTTCAAGTGCACAATAAATTTGATGCTGAGAGTAAATAGAGCTCTGGAGAGCTGCAGAAAATGTAAGTGTGTGTGTGTGTGTGTATGATAATAGTGTCTCACTGTGCCGTAGGCGTGTACAGGGGCACAACACTCCTCTTCAAGGTCAGCGGGTGAAAGTCTTCATTCATGTTGTCAATGTTATGCATGTTCTCAGAGCCGATTGTACCACTGCAAATACATGACATGCATCAACTCCTGCTAACATACTGTATACACCAGAAGTACAGTGGGAGGCAGCCCTCCCCAGGGGGCCTTTCAAGCAGTGTCGGGGGAGGCTCAGTGAATTAAAGCGAAAATATGACATTATCAAGAAGAGATCACAGAGAATGATTAAATCATACTTCAGAGATACTTCAGAGTGGGTAGTTTGAGGGAATTTTACTGTTTTCCCCACTCTCCCAGAGTCAGAAACTAATAAATGCCTCAGGACTTTTATGTATTTGCTGTTGCCTGAAGTTATATCAAACAGCAATTAGGCTGTCTTGGCTCAAATGTTGAGTGTCTGAATGATAAAATAACAATTTTGAGCCCACAGGCTTCCAGGAATTGAGGGAAACTGAGCAAGTAAACTAAGTAATGACGAGGGGAGGTCCACAGACTTAAAAAGAAAAAAAAAATGTATACACTGTGCTGTTCAAAAGTCTGGAATCACCTGATATACTTCTCCTGTCTTCCAGACATACAATAAAAACAATATAAGTCAGACACTATATGTAAGAAAAAAAAAAGCGCATTTGACCTGAGATCACTATTGAAGCACAACAGTGTTTCTATAGTCTACTCAGTGGTTACACTGAACAGGTTCAAACTGATTTGTCAGTCCATATTATGATGATGTTCCGTGCTAACCTCCAGAATAACCATCTCTATTTTTAAGTAGTGTTTTTCTGAACCAAAACACTTGGTCTGTAACAGTCTGTTACAGGCATTATAGTGCACTTGACACTTGTACAGGTTTTGATGCTACCAGCTTACGATTTATTGTACCAGTGACTCATGATTTTTTTTAATTTAACTGTTGCTCAGAGGGATCTTTGTCTCTTTCTGCCCTTTCAGTTGTCATTGAGGTTGAACCATTATACAGTGTTTATTCTCTGTGTGCAAAACATTTTTGCACATCATTCATACAAAATAACATCTGTTTTTACGAAATAAAGCATGAAAGCAAATTCCAAAAGCCTCTCAGCCATCTGTGCCAAATCAAGCTTTTGTTGTAAATGTAAACACTAGAGTGAGTAAGACTGTAAGTACTTACGTGTACAGAGGGATTTGACCTGACCTCGGGCATCCACTGCAGCTGGAAGGAGGAGGAAGAAGAGAAGATGTTGAATTCTAGTTGGTGATCATTAATGTAACTGTCTTTAAAGACAGAAGTCAGCGTTTGTTGAAAACTTACAATGAGATGGGTTTCTTGGCATCATTCCTCGACCGGAGCTGCCGTCTGTTCCACTCAGCTCCGACAGACTTGGAAAGGACAGAAACAACAGATCTGTTCGCAGAATTTATCAGGCACTTTTGAACTACACAAGATAAAAAAGAAACTGAAATAATCAGGGTTTGGTTCGCAGTATGGTGTTATTGGCTCAGTTTTTTAGCTCTGGTTTGAAGACTTCATTTTTATTCCCACTTCACTCCTGATAAGTGATAGCAGACTTTGGATACACAGACTTGCTCAATACAATACAAGAATATAAAATATCACCAACATGTCCTTTATCTGCCTTCTTCAGTCTTTTATATTGCGTTCCAACAAACTAGTTATAAATCACACCTCTGTGTATGGGTTGGTAGGAAAAGTGGTTTTCATTTTCAAAATGATTTTCTTCTATTTTTACAGTAATTATGTTCAGGTAACCCAATTAGATTGATTTTTCTTCACAGCAAACGACTCCCTTGAAAGCCAACGATTAATTATTTTATCACAGCAGTTCTATTTTTTTCAGTCAGTTGTGTGAATGAGTGTCGACCTCTGGCAGCTACAGCTGGAGAAAAAGACAACAACTGAACTCCAGTGTTGGCCGTGATGTTGTTGTTACTGGTCGCTCTCCAAGGCTCACCTGCCACAGCTGAGGTCGACTGTAGTAACGCTTTGATGAGGGACGCTCACTAACTAGGTCTGCCTTTTCCTCCAGGGTTGTTTCTGGTGCCTTCAAACGTCGTGGTAACTTTGTATCCCATCCAACTTCCTCATAACTCCTGCACACAGACGACAAATTGCAGCCATTAAACATCTGAACCAAAGTGCCTGGAGTGTAACTGATTCCCTTGATTCCAAAAGTTATTTGCTTTAATTTTAATTCTTAAACAGCCTCTTTCGTTGCTCCAAGTACACTCGACAGCTTATTAACTGGGGAGCTAATTCTTCCCCGAGGCTTTAAACGAGGCAACAGTTCATCTACATCATTTCATTGAGCAGCAATTAACACAACAAGAGGACACAGTGTTCCCTGATGACATCACTGAAGCACAAAATCAAACCTATTCACTCTCAATAACCCTCAAAGCAAAATGATGGTGCGTGTGTGGATTGTGCATAATGAATTATGTGGGAGGTGAGCTTTGTTTGGTTTTATTATTATTGAAATGAAACAATTAAAGGTCCCCGTGTTCTGACCTCTGTGTTGCGGAAGTGAATCTGAAGCGTTTAATGGCCTGTGAGTCGTCCGTCCACAGTCTCAGGTCAGAATGGAAGACGACCTTAAAAAAAGACATTCATACTTTTATTATTATTATAAATTCAGTGGGTTTATGTTGTGTCCATTCGAAAAGGAAGCAACTGTGAAAACTCTCTTTCTTTGTGTCCTAATGCTTTGTTATTCAACATCAAGATTATGTATTTTGAATATCTGTTTGTCTGTTTATGTTCCTGTGTGTCATGTGTTTGTGTGTAAAAATAAAACCTAATTTCTCGGTTCTTAAATAAGCAGATTTCTTGTTTTTAATGTAAACAGCAATATGCCGCTTACATCAGCCTAATGAGTTCACAGATGATTTGATGATACTCTCAGGTCTGTAATGACACCACTCTGCACAGTTCAGATCCCTGCAGTAAATGTATAATGAGATCAAGATAGAGGATTGAAAATATCTAATAGATATCGGGGCATAGAATAAAATGAAGAACAAAGTGGATCTGTGAGCTGAACACAACATGCAACAATGCTTCACCATTTTAGTTTAGCAGGTTGTTAGCGTTTGCACATTTGCACTAAGCACCAAGTACAGCTGAGGCTGATGGGAATGTCATTTTGTTTGCATCAACCAAAGTATTATTACTACTGGTGCTCGATGAAATAGAAGAGATCACCGATGGTATTCAGACGAATCCCCAGAGACGCCGAATATCTGCAGCAGGTTTCACAACAATCCATCGAATATTTGTTGAGATACTTCCCTGTCCCTGGAGAGATGCTGCTAGTGTGCCTAAAAGCACAAAATGTCAGGATGTTGTCTAAATGACTGGTGCAAAACAAAAGTAAAGCTAAAACTCCATATATATACTCCCTTAAGTGAATCTGAATGAGCCCATCAAACAATGTTTATGCACCCCAACAAGCAGCACTGTGTTCACCACTCTCCTTCATCTCAAACCGCGTGAACGGACACCAATTAAGCCTCCATTCACCAGACAACACTTACAGCTCTTCCCTACAATATTGTAAAGCTTCTCCATGATAATGTATGTCATGTTTATGATGATTGCTTCAATTAACAGACTCACACGCATTATAATAGTAATAATAATAAAGCATGACTATATCCTCGCGGTGAACACCTGCCCACAGAACAGTGGGATAATGTAATGCTTTAACATGTGCGGTGAGACCCAGAGAACAGAGTTAAGTAATGCATTACTCTTTCATATCAAATACGTGTCTGTGTTATGATTGTGAAGTGATTGATTCACCAGTGATGTGATGAAATGTAATAATAACTCATTTGTCTAGAAAACAAGGCAGCATTAGTTCATCCAAATGTTTTGAGTGTCAGTGCAGCAGTAAATTGAACGTATAAATCAATGACGGTGTATGTGCTCAGAGAGTAAAACAGGACAAATGAAGGAAAGTGAAAACAAAACCCATTGGGGTTCACGTCTTTGGTGTAAATATACTGTATGGAATATGAATACTGATATGAATACTAAGTGTTGCATTGCAGAGCACTTCAGCAGGAAAGCCAATTTAAACGTCACCCACCTGAGGTCCAGTGTGTTTATCAGGGAAGCTGCTGTGCAGAGTTGCTTTAGTTGACGTCCTCAGTGAGTGTGGTTGAACTGTAACAGGAGTGGCTGAACCTTAGGATGACAGGATAACAATAAAGTCTCCGGGAAGCAGGCAACTTGTGAACTGGAACTTTGCAGAGTAGTAACTGCTCTCAAGGCCTGATCACCACAGGCCCTAGGGCAAAACTCAGCCATGGGCCCCTAATAGGCTCCTATTCTCCCGCTCTCTGTGAATTGTTTATGAATCCTTTTGCCTCTGAGCGCCCATCAGGTACAGAGGACACAGCAGACTACAAATGGAGGCTTAATAATTCAGTGTTTGCCTACAGACGCAGATGCCAACTAACACTCCTGTTGATTATCACTTGCCCCAGGTTCATTGTGTCGCAGTTTGTTTGTGATGATTTGATAAGACAGAGATATATGCTAAATGTATGAAAGAGTAAATATTCGCTCTTTGCAATAACTTTCAACCTATCAAAGCTAGACAATTAGCCAACAGTGTGAGATCCTCCATTAAACACAAGGCCAGAGCTTGCTTGGATATTTAATAAAGCTTCACATCTGTTGCAATAGTGAATGGCAAAAATACCGAGTCACATGGCCAGCAGCACTGCATCATTTACTAGCTTACTGACGTGCTAGCTATCAACTAGCTCAAACTGAGAGAAACTTTTCTTCAGTGTGTTTCGGCTTAAAGAGTAACCATGTTAACTGGTGACCCTTAGCCGAATGCATCTGTCTGTGGTTGTCAGGAAGACATGTACCTGTCCTCGCGAAGCCTTCTTTGTTTAGTTTTTGTTGTTGTTGTTGTTGTTGTTTGTTTGTTTTATTAATGTTACAGTGTCAAAAAACATAGCTGATTGGTCTTTGGTGTTTTGTTTGACAGCTACGTATTCCTGTCCTATTTCAACAGCTGTCGTAACTATGACAACCATAGACATATTCAGCTAACAGGGTCACTCGTTAAACCGAAACCGACCAAAACTGTACTAATACTACTGCTGTCCATCGACCAGTAGGGGGCACAGCAGCCAAATCGTATATATGACAGTTTTAAATGCACTCATTGACTCAAACACAGCAGAACAATAAAGACAATAAAACTAGATTATGACACAAGGCCTCTATTAACAACATGTTGGTAGAAGTTCATGAGGCACATTAAGGCTGCAACTACTAATTTTACTTTAACTACCAGTGTGTAAGATTTAGTGGCATGGTGTGGATTGCAACTTCCAACTACCATCTTTTCGTAGAGGTGGAGAAGAAACTATGGTGTCTGAGAAACGTGAAAAAGCAATCTCAAGTGTGTAGTTTGTCTGTTCTGGGCCACTGTAGAAACATGGCAGACTCAATGGAAGAGGATCCCCAGTGTCTGTATATATGAAAGGCTCATTCTAAGGTAACAAAAATGAGAGTTATGAATGTTATACTCCGTTTTAATTCCAGTTACTTTCTTGATTCATTGATGAATTCTTTGGTTCAACTTTTTCAACAAATTTGTCAAAAACAACAGTCCAAATGATCAAATCATTCAATAATTGCCAATTAATTTTCTCTCAATCAACTAATCATTTAATCACAGCAGCTCTAGTGTATTTTGTGCTCCTTAGTGTTTGGAGCCACGGGGCAGTGCCAGCCTTGATTTCTCTAGAATAGATGCACTGTCCTACCTCATAACTCTGACCTGCACAGCATCTGATATGAATTCTGATAGACAATAGATAAGTATATATACTAGGTATACTGTATATGTAAAAGCTGTTATTTGGAACAAAGATCATTATAATTTCCTGTTATTTTACCACTCAGCCTCGCTCTCAAGGCTCCATCAGGGATCCTCCTTGAGTTCCAGGCCTTGTCTTCACTCAGGTCTACACAGATAGAGGGATTTGAGGCTGTTTGTGGCCTCTCTCTCAAACGTGGAGGGACCCACAGAGCTGAGGGCACGTGATGGAAATCTATGAATTTCTGTCGACCTTTGACCCCAAGGACCACCTCAGCTCCAGCACTCAGCTGACCGCAGCAGGGATCCATCAAGGGGACGTCATGTCGTAAAGGAGCCAGGCTGAGGTTCTCAACAGGGGGGTGAAGTCTAGCAAAAGGAGAGTCTGCACGTCCAGGTCCTAATCCATCTCTACCACCGGTCCCGTACAGACTGGAGTTCAGCCGCCTGATGACTTGTAGCTCTGCAGAGTACGGCCTGAAGGGGTCCAAAACTGCAGTCATTATTGCCAGGGGAGAAACTCACTGTGTGTGTGGCTGACAGAGCAGGTCATAGATCTGCTGTTAGGCATAATGATGCAGTGAGCGATGGTTGCCCAGAGACTGTCTTTGTTTGCTGTTCGGATCAAGTAACCAATGTGCAGAGAGGCAACATGACCTGCAGTGCCGTGGAGGTGTGTAGCTCCGCATACCTCAACAAAACATTCGTGTGTTAACATTTACTCTGTATTTGTTAGAATAATGGGGCAGAACGATACAATAAACACCCCGTGTATCTATTCTGGATGCCACACACCAATAATTCACCTCAGGCGAGCATTCAAAAGCAATATTGTTTCCTATGAACTGCTATATTTTGGCAACCTACAACTACTAATTTGTCACGCTGACCAAATTACAATGTTTTGTCAGTTGTCAGGGGCAGATACTGTCCCTGGGAAATTACTCCACTCAAATGTGTTTTGGTGGCAAATAATAATGAGAAGACTTGGCCCTGCCTCAGGGTTTAGAGAACTGACCCTTCTTTGAAAATGTGACATTACTTCTTGTGATAGGTTAGGAATTGTTTATTTTCTATAAAAATCAACAGTTTTACAGAAGATCGTTGTCTGTTTTCCCTCAAAGTCACCACTAGATGGAGTAATAGAGCCTGTATTGTCTGATGGTACCAGCCCTGTGCATACTGTCCTGTCCCCCGTGAATTAAATGACAGTCCACAAATATCACAGCAAAAACTGTAAGCCCCAGTTGTAATATTATGATGATACACGATGGCATTAAAAATGCCATTATAGCACAACAAGGTGACCATAAACCTAATACTGAATACCTTAGACGCAATTAAAATCCCTGAAGAAATATTAAAATTATGTTTTTTTTTTTGCATATGCAGGCTAAACAAGGTCTTTTCTCACCCAGTGGTGTTAGTTGATGGAGGAACTTCAAATATAAGCAGTGTTTTTAATGTTGACAGTAAACTAAATGAAAATTATGGAAATTATATGGATGTAAAAAAGAAAAGAAAGGCGTTCTCTTACAAAGGGTGTAATCTGGTGAATGCGCTGGCTTGAAAGAGCTGTCTTATATTCAGTGGAGCAAAAAAACACCAAATACTACGTGCCTCAGTGCCTATTAATTAGTTTGCTTGGTTTGTTTGAGATGTAGTGTGCAAATGTAAATCTGTCGCATAAATATATAGGCACAAATACTGCAGCTACATATGCATGCTTTATATAAATAGTGACAGCGCCCTGGCTGGGTGGCATTTTTCTTGGGAAAGGATCCATGTTAATGTGTCAGTGGCGGTGATGGTGATGCTTGCTGATAGATGATTTTTACTCAGGCTGTCATTAGCAAATGTAAACACCCAAGAGCTGTTGAAAAGGATGTGTTAAAAATAGCCTAATTAGAGTTATTCTGATAACTGAGTGGTGAATATGCCCAACTCCCACACAGTGTTCCTCCACAAAGAGCATTAAATGACACTTGTGAGATCTGATGCAGGCTTCTTCTTTTAAAATCACTCTGCACATAAAAAAAAACAAAAACAAAAAAAAAAACATGCCATTTGTTGCATCAGTTGCATGAGGGCTGTGCTGATTGTATATTCGTGTTCGTTTCTAATGAATAAGGTTGTAGGTCCAGAAGTCCACATGATTTATTGCGTTTGGACTCTATTAATTATTCCCATATCATAAATTCATCCACACACCTTATGATATTCCCCCAAAGCTTTGTTATCCCAATTATTTCAAGGTTTTTTTTTTCTTTTGTTGCAGGAATTTAAATACCAGCCTCCGTCTGACATGACTGTATGTTTCGGAGGGAATCAGATATTTCTGGAGTGAGGAGTCATTACCATCGGAGCAGCCCTTGTTACTGAATCCTGTGTTATTAGTCAGCTTGTCTGCCACTCTCTAGACTCCTCCACAGTCTCAGAAATTATTTAAATCTCACATTTCGCCCATGGTGCTAGGCCCAGTGCTACAGCACAGAAGCCATTAATTTGTGCAGTCTGCATTCATCTGAGGGAAACTGTTGCTCTGGATTAAGAGGCATTGTTGTTGACGCTGCTGTTGCTGCTGCTGCTGCTGCTGCTGCTAGTTGAGGGTCATTAAAAGCAAAGTCACAATTGTAGTGTTGTGGCTGAAGACATAATAGGCTGATGCTGCTCTGGGCAGGATATTATTTTTGTTAATCAGACAAACATGGCTGAGGGTGACCCAGGATGACACCTCAGGATCAGACAGGCAGGCCTGGGAGGAAATATGGCTGCCGGGCGCGGGGCATGGATCATCCCAGAGTGGAGAGGCAACTCCAGAATATAGACAGACAGCATCCTTCATCGCTGACAGGCAGGAAATCAGCACTTCAAGAAATTAAACAGATAAATAGGAACAGATGATTGACAGATATTAACGTTATTTCTGTGTAAAGCTGTGATGGATGAGGCACCTGCAGATACATGTAGGGCCATATCTCATGAAATTCATGGCCATATAAAGCCTTGTCTTTGATATACAATACGGTTCAGACAAACAGCCACGTCGATATCTGATGCTTAATGCATCCGCTTTTGGGATTATATCTATGTGTCTTATAGAGTGATGAAAATGCATATTTATAGAATAAGGGCTAAGTCATAGCACACAGGTCATATTCATCACACTGCGAAGGCATCGAATTGATTACCGCCAGATGACCATGACTAGATTAGATTCGAGGGCAAATTGGCTGATGTGAACTCTGTCTCATGTTGTGTGCGGCACCCTCAGCCATTTGTAAAAATCCAAACAGAGTGCAGAGATGAAGCTCCCATGAGCGGCGGAGGGTAGCCATGTCCTCACAGAGTGGCCCAAGGCTTCATTGTAGTGCTGCTTCCCTGCCCTTGGTTGCCGCAGCTCTCCGCTTGTCACACTCAGTTAGCTCAATGAAGTAATGAATATGCCGCTGTACATTTTTCATGAGGGTGGTGGGAGTAAAAACTCTGCTCCTTATAATGCTTTTAATATGGAACTTTTCACACACACTCTTCCCCCTGCAAAGCACCCTCTGGGCTATCATGATGCTGCATGAGCATGATGTTTCATGTTAACATTTCCCAGGGGAGAGTCAGCAAAACGCAATGTCACTTTGAGTGATGAATATGTTGACTACAGCAGGTATACAAGCAGCTGTAAATCAGGAGTAGGCCTAAGTTAGGATAGCAGTGCTTGTCCTCGTTGTAAAGAAGACAGGGGCTGCACAGGTGGAGGGGAAACAACTCTGTTTGTTACTGTACTGTGAGTCACCCTATTCATGGCTTACATCATTACGGTAATTAATTAGTTTACAAGGAAGCACACCCATGAGGTTCCAGAAATGGAGGACTATTAAGTATGAAAGGGAGGCATAACGATCCAGAGATAAATGCAAATGAGCAGTTCAAAAAGAATCAAAAGAAAGTCATGACATGACATAACATAACAGAGTGGCAAAAATATAAATTAGGATTCAATTAAAACAACATTCAAATATTTGTGTTTAGGAGGAAACCATCCATGACAGTCTGGAGAAAACAAGATAATATGCAAGATAATTAAAATAAATAGCTAAAACTAACTTAAATGCTTAAGAGTAATTAATGTATAAACAATAATTGCCTAAGATTAATGAGTCAACAGTTGAAATAGCATAATATAACAGCAAACAGGAGGAATGACTGGATAAAAGTAGTGGATAAAAGTGGTTTAAGCATCCAGCCTCTCTCTCCAGCTGGTCATTGAAAGCAAACTTCACCAAACCAGCCTAAAAATAGACGATTCGGTTGTATGAAAAATGGTATCGTAATATCCACTTTTACTTAACATCCACTTTAAAGTCATGAAGGGTGGCGATGGGGTACTTGAGCTCATCTGACAGTGATGTGAGGCTACACTCCGTCTGTTTTTAAATCATTTCTATTTCTAGAGAAATTCTTTGGCTCTGTCTTGTGGTGTCTAAAGGAGTCGCACAGGACACCACTTTACATTTGTGCTTTTGATCTGCGCGTAACAACACACCTCTGATGTTCAATTACGAATAAGATGATGCATTAGGCAAAGAAACACTGAGGGTAATGGACTTTCACTGTTGCTCAGAAAGATGGACTTGTCCCTCGAGACCTTGCTTTCCATTATTAAACCTCCACCACATTGCCCACCTAGGCTGTTTCCGTTCCCTGTGACCAAAGTGAAATTACCTGCTTTTGAAGCTTAAGCGCAGTAAAGAAGCCACGGAATGAACCTCCATTTCCGCTCTGCCATGTAGAGCTTTTTTATGTTGTTTGGGAGGGCGGAAAAGGAAGAAACTGAATTCTGCATGCTGGTTTGCATTGAGGTCTGCTGTCCTTATAGTTTTAATACACGAGACATTCCCCAAGGGATCTACAGCACCATGTGGGCCAGTGGCTAATACATTCACTGGGCACTCTCACAGTATGCATCAAGACCTGGATGATAAATTACCAAACAAGAGCCATGGAAAATGGGGGGAAAAAGAATACCCCAGGATGAATGGTGTGTTGCAAATACAAACACTTAGTATTCCACAGGGCTGACACTAAAGCTGTTCCTTTTATGATAACCCAACAATCCACAATACTATCTTTAGTCTGACAGCAACTTATGCAGATGTGCGCGGCGCAGTAGTGTTCTGCTGAATTGAGCCCCCCCCCCCCCGAAAAGTGTTCAGCAAGCAGGTCACATTGGCGTCGGCTCCCTGTTGTGGATGAAATGCTGAAATGCTGTCCTCCAAGATGCTCTAAGTATTATCACTCACCTACCTGGACTATAACAGCCTGTGATGGATAGGGCCAGATTGAACCCGCAGTCACCCATCCACTGTGTGTCATTTAGAGAAAATAGGGGGATTTGCTTTCTCCCAAGCTTAGATTCCTTCTAAATACAAAGCCAAGTTAGGTGTTTACTTCTCATATCCTGTCCCCCTAAAACCCAGTCACAGTTAATCGAAGCATATCTGTCACTGTGTGAGATCTGCTCCACTGATGTATGAATGGAGGGACAATTCAACACTGCTGTGGTGTGTGTAACCCTCATCTGGAGGCAAGACAAGGCAGAGAGGTGAAATTGAAAATGTGAATGTCTGGCTAATGGCAGAGGAGAAGCACTGGATATATAATACCAAATCTATAAAGGACAATTTCAGGCTCAAGACTCTGGAGACTCAGGCGCTCAATCATGAAGTGATTCACTCAGATTGATCAAGGAGCGTCGTAATCACATGGGAATGTTGCATGTGGCTCCAAGGATGACTCGCAGAACTGTCAAAAGATTCAAAGCTGGATTTAATGGATTTGAGGCGATGTGCTTAGAAATTGTTTCAGAAGGTGCAAATAGAAACCTCAAAGCATTCTTACCAACATTTAGCAGCTGTCCAGTGAAATTAATGTTCAGAACAGACGAATTTGGAAGAATAAAGTCACCATGAGGGAAACAGAGGACTGGAATTTGTTCTGTATTCTCACAGCAGAGACTGAAAGGACCCGACTCTCTGAAAGAAGAATCAGAAATCTACTAATGAACCCCGCTGTTGATAACAGTCATATTAAGCAGAAAGCCTAAATGCACTTTCAGATAACAAGCTTTCTTTATTTGAAGTGATTCCAGTTAAAAACTCAGAGCCCCCCTCAGAAATTGAAATAAACACTGCAAATGTGATATTAAATATTCATAACCTTTGGCTGTCATGTTCCTGTTTGAAGATAAACGTGCAACAAAAAAACAAAATCCTACAAAATTACTCACTTCTAATAAGTCAGAGATCCATAAAGATAGATCATTAAAGCATTATGGGAAAGTTTTACAGGTGATATTAAGAGCAGCAGCAGCAGCAGCAGCTGGGATCAACTTTCCCTCACATTGTCTGGTATAGATGCAGGAAGGTAAACTGCACTTTACTTATTTTCCACAGAACATTTTCACCTCTGTTAAACTCTTGTCTCACAAAGATTTATATGCATTTCATAAGATTAGAGACAGATAGGGCCATTGACTTCAGCTCATGCTCGTGTGTGGGAAATCATGAAAGTAAATCTGTGCTTTCAAAACCTTAGATTGAAGTTGGCACTGAAGTGATTTGATCTAAAGCTTCAATCAAAATGGCATCTTTTTTTTCTGAACCCAGACAAATCGGGCAGCAAGAAGTTTGGTGTCTTCATCAAACCACTTTTTTTATATAACTGGCATTGATATATACATAATAATTTAATGAAACAATAAGACACAACTTATTATCATTTCAAAAGACTCAATAAGACTTTACAAATTTCACACAGTGCATTAAAGGACTTCAACCAGCTTTTTGAGAACTTTGAAATATTCATCTCAGTGTCTCCCTCAAGTGTGTGCAGTAAACTAATTACATTGCTTTCAATAAACGATTGGCTGAGAAACATATGAAAGATGTGAAAAAGGGGATGAATGTGTCAGCCATCCAAAAAGCTATATATTGACAAAAAGCATGGAGAAAAAGTCAGTTATTATCTGTTATTATTCAGTCAGTCAAGACAATCTTGCAGCCTGAGGCTTCATGTGGTGAGTTTCAAAATGTTCATGTAGCTAGCGGACGTGTTTCGATCTAGTTTAACTCTTAAATTCATGCAAATGCAAACATTCATCCATACACTCATTTCTCAACACAGACAGAGCTACAGATTATCATAACACTGCTTGGAAAGCTTTCAGAATGTAACATTATTTTAGCCAGGGAGCAAAATATGATTGAATCAACAGTGAAATATTGAAACCAAAATTGAAAGAACTCGTTGTGTTTAATGTTGAATAAATGTCAGATTTCCAGTCACGACTGACACTAAATCAATACGGATTTAGCCATTATCCAAAAGGTGCCCTGGGATTGAACTTTACTTAATTTAGATATATTGACTCACCAATTAACCACAAGAATTCAGACCTTTTGATGACATTTCAACATTTGAACACATGGTAAAACAAGCAAATGAAACTATACTTACAGATAAGATATTCATTTATGTTATTCACTTTTAGAGTGTGAGTGAAGTACTTATACATCATACAATACTAATGCACTTTATGTCACCCCATGTGATTTCATACTTTTCCAATTATTTTTCATCTGAAGTTGATCCTTTCTCAGCCTCTCTCTCTCTCTAGCATTTCTTCATCTCTGAATGGCTGAAGGTCAGTTGCAATATCTTTTTGTGTTGCAGTGCAATGAAAGAGACAAATTAAAAACACACTTTAAGAGGAGCTCAAAAGACATTAAAAAAAAATGTGACGAATCCAGCAACTTGAGGGGAGAAAGTAACATTGATTGTTTTTAAATAGAAAATTTTCCTACTAATTTCATTTGAACTAAAATGATCCTTTATTCACATTTTTAATTTCCAACTTCTAAAAAGTGGCATGATAGTTTACTTCATTAGAACAAGAAATCAGAAAGCACTGTACAGTTTTTTTTTGTTTGTTTGTTTTTGTTTTTGATTATTCATTACTTTTACATCTACTATTAAACAGCCACTATTCAAGTGTTCAGGTGCCAACAAAAATGCATGAATTATGTTCTTCTTGCAAACAAATCTGAGAGCTGATAAAAAACAAAAACAAATATATAAACTGAGATAGCCTGCAATCTCTAAGAGTCCACCTTGCACTCCCACCTAACGCTCACTGTGATGTTTGTGACTCTGGTGGAAGACTGATTTCTGTAGATCACCTTGTCAGTGCAGCCTTGATAGATAGGGGAGCGAGCGAGAGGGAGGACAGAAAGTAATAGCTCTTGGTGTACCTAGATTACACTTGTTGTATTGGACTGAATTGTAATGTACAGTATGCGCTTGTGGCTTCAGAAATTACTAGTAGAGACAAGTGACCCTCCCCACCCCAGCTCTCTCATGAGTGCAGCCAGTAGGTGAAATAACTTCTGACTTACCAGCACTTGTAGGTTAGAGATGTGGTACTCGCCTGAGGTGGATTCTGTCACTCCTGAATTTTATGTGTTTTATGAAAACACATAATTGCTGTATAAAATGCAAAATATTGCATTGCAGGCAAACAAGGACATTGCCTTCCACAATACAATATTGTGATGCACTAATTAGGATTTATTTTAGTTAAAATTCATTTCACTTACTGTTGTTGAGCTCCCACTGGTCTCACAGGAGGTGTTTACTGTAAGCATTAATCCTCATATGGAAAAAGTTTCCCTTTAAATTAAAGTTTCTGAAGATTTCTGCTTTTCTAAAGGACTTGGCTTCAGACTGCCCTGATAAATGTTTTATGTTACATAGACATTAAATACATCATCCATTTGTTTAGGTGAATGTATAACAGTATAAAAACTTGCAAAGCACAACCAATAAATCATGGGAAAGGTGACATTCAATGGAACATCAATTTTGAACAAGTTTGAGGCTTTTTTATTATGATTTGTTTTCATCTGAAATCGTCTGAAATCATCATTTGGCTGCAATAATTTACTTAGCAGCAAATACTATTACATCACCATAAATAATTTAATAACCATTTACAACCAGTAAATGCAGCAAGATAATTGCACTTGGTCTAAAAAATGACCCAACATTGCCAAAGATCTACTTAGAGGCATTTGTTTTAGGGTTTTGGTGATTTTGGTTGCTCCCTGATTAGATGACATCAAATATTACATTCATTAATTTTCCATAACCATCGTCGGGTCATGGGAGGGCTGGAGCTGATCCCAGCTGACACTCGGGTGAGAGGCGGGTTACACCTTAGCCAAGTCACCAGTTCATCACAAGGCTGACACTTTGGGCTGTGGAGAGAAAACCACATTTCCCCACAGAAATGGCCCAGCTAGCTGGCGAATTAGAGCCCAGAGCCCTTTTGCTGTGAGACGACAGCACTAATCACTGCACCACCAAGACAAAAAGACAACAATTCACAAGTTGACCTTATATTTTTCTACCTTTGTCCCCAGGATGATGAGAGATGATGAGGGTGTTGGGCAGTTGGGAGAGGTTGAATACATTTCAGTATTCAAATTTTCAATATGATTTAGTGTTCACACACTGTGTGTATCACAATGAAGAAGTGCCTCAAACATATTGTAAATAGCTAGCCTTTCATTTAAGATATTTTTGCAGAAGAGACATTGAAACAATATTTTTTAAATGTTAGAATTTCAGTGCTCAAAAAACAACCTTTAAACCATGTGAGTTGAATAGCACACATTGGATATTGAATCCAATGTATGGCTGACAAAGACAATTTAATTGGCAAAATAACAAAAAATCTTTTTTGTCTTTTGGTCTTTGCAACATGACTGTGTGCACTGAACACATCCTAATCATCACATCTTCATTTTACTGTCAACAGTACTCTCCAAAATAAGTGCTAACATCCCAGCACGCTAACATAAACAACATTTTTCATCCTGTATTTGTAATGCAGTGACACAAAATCTGATTGAACAGGGAAGAAACAATGTGACACTTTGACAACAGAGATTTGTTAAATAAGACTAAAACTCCATCTGAGCTGAATTCATTTCTCCAGGGGAGGTGGGGTGATATTTAAATCACCTGTGCTGGTCAGTGATTTAAATCCTGTCCAGAGCACATACACAGGTGATTTTTCACCTCCCTAGTAATAATTACAGCGGCAGTTACCTACTGAACTTGCTGGTTCTCCTGTAATTTAATTCAGTCTAGGGCAACATCTTTGTAATTTAAAGTGGATTTCTAAGTTTTTTCCTCTGGCTGCTTGTCCTTTGACTTTGGATCTAATCGGATCAGTGTAAACTTTGACTTTTGTGTGAAAATGGCATCTGCCCCATGTACAAAAGCTCAGCAGTGGCCCAGGGTTCGGGTCCGGTGCATGTCCTTCCCCATCTCTCTCCCCCCACGTTCCTGTCACTCTTCAGCGGTCTCTATCAAAAATAAAACTTGAAAAATGCCAAAAAAAAAAAAAAAAAAAAAAAAAAAAAGAATGTCCAGGTAAGAATGGTCTGGTTGCACCCATTTACATTCTGGTATGTGAAAAAAAAAACACACTGGCTTCCTGTTGTATTTCTTTAAACTTCAATCGAACATACCAGACAGTGAAAATGGAACATTAAAATAGTCAGCCAAAGGCAAGCTTGTATCAACAGCCTACTTCCTGTGAGCCGGACTAAGTCCTGTCTGAATGGGGCTTGTGGGAATGTGTGTGGCCATGATAGAGGTTCTTTGAGGCCCAGCTAAATGCTAATGTTACCATATTAACAAGCTTACAAAAGCAGGTACAGTATAACGTTTGCAATGTTCAAAATCTCAGTTCAGCATGTTATAATGCCAACGTACGCTACTTTGCAGTCAATTAGAGCTGAGGCTGACAGGATGTCATTGGTTTTGCAGGTATTTGTGAACAAAATGTCGACACAAAATTGTGTGCTGATCCATTTGGTCGATACTGAAATATTTCACACAATAAGTGAACACTTTGACCTGCTGGTGGTGTTAGTCAGGGAGAGTCATTACAGTCATTACATCCTGCGGGGAGCATAAAGGTCTGTATCAAATTCATCCTGTACCTGTTGAGACATTTGAGTCTGCAGGCCGGATCGACAGACTGACATTACCAGTCACAGAGCCATGCCACTAGCATAGTTCAGGGAATCAAGGGGGCTTTATCTCATAAAGTATGCATATAATGGTTCTGCAAAGGTTCAACATTAATTTCTAACTCTTAACTCTGGACTTACTTTACACAGTATTCCTTCACCAGAGGCATTTTCCCACTTAAAACCAGTGAGGAGTAGAATATCTAGAGATTAGTTTTGTCATTTGTAATTTATATTAAAACATTTAACAATCTTTTCATCAAGAGCCAATAATTAAAAAGGTCATTTGATTTAATGCCTTTATAGTTTACTAGAAATCTTTGTCTGTGAAACCACAAACCAAAGCTTCCAACTTTCTTTTGTTGAGCTGCGGGTCCCCCCAAACCTATGATGCATACATTTCAAATTACAGAGCTGGCCGATTGCTATAAATGAATAATGAATTTCATCACCTACTGTTATATGAACACATCTCATCTCTGTGCAGCTGTGTGCATTGTCCAGAACAGGGCAGAAGCCTAATTACTAAGCTACAGGATAGGGGAGACCGGGCTAATCTCTTATGAGTTTTTCCAACAGATGTGTCCAATTAATGGCCTGTCTTTGAAAGAGTTTAGATGCGTACTATTGTGGGAATTGTATTTCAAAGTAAAAGACCCAGCTTAGTTTCTGATGAATAGACCCTATAGGCAGTCTTAATCACAACTTTCGTTTATCCAATCATACACAGGACTGATCTTGGATAACAGATGGGATATGAACTGAACTAAAGCCAATTGTGAATGTTAATGACCTGGTCAGAGCAGATAGGGAGGACAGATAACATCCCTGGTCAGAGTCATTACTTCACTGGCTGAAACACAGCAGGAAAGCTGCTTGGGAAATTAGACATATGGGAGTATTATCTTGTAAAATGAAAGAATAAAGAGGGTACGGCAGTAATTCCTCTAAATAGTAGAAGGAGGAGAACGAGGTACATTAAAATGAGCTCTTCGTATTACAAGCGAGTACTGGTGGATAGGAGAGAAAAATCCCACCATAATTTACCACTTGTATGCACAATGCAAGTCCTGCTTTCCTTGAATGAGCGGGTTGAGAGGACCCTTACAGTCATAGAAAGAGAAGAATTAAGGCTGGCCAGTAAACCTTAATAGATCTGTGCCAACGCTCCCCTGCTGCTCTGAGAGAAGCCTGTCACGTAGCATGTACATGCATTTAGGCTTATTTACCTCGATCCCGCTGGCTGCCTGACAGGCACGTCTCACTGCTGGAGATGCAACGTCGTTGTCTGGCAACCCCTTGATCAAAGCATTTTGCGGTGTGGCCAGCACATCGAAAAAGGGTGACATACAGAGAGAGAGAGAGAGAGAGAGAGAGAGCTGCACTGCAAAAGATAACAGAAAAAAACAGAAACCCAACATCTGCACTCATTTATCGCAGCCTGCCCTTCAGTGTTGATGCTCTAACCTAGACTTAAATTATTAATCATCATTTTGATCTACTAGTCAATGGGCCCCGTGGCTCTGCCAGATACATGTACTCATTACTCTCATCCTCAAATTGAAGATGAAAACAAGAAAAAAATATGCTGCAAGTCATATGACCTTTTAGTTTCAGGATTTTGGAAGCAAATTGTGATCAATAACATTGGAGTGTGCAGTCTGGCCTTTATTAAGGGAGTTGGAAATCCAGAGCCTACTAGAATCTGTATTCTCACTACAACTTCTCTTGTTTATATTGTGATGCTTATTGCTATTGAAAATGAAACCGCAGCATTACTAAATAACTAAATATCCTCTTGACAGCTTGTTAAATATTTACCTGTAGCTTTCCCACAAACTGTTCATTGTCATGGAACTCAAAAATAGATAAATGCTTACATGTAAAGGCTGGATTTGTTCACGTTTGTCACATCAAAAAGGGGACCTGTGATTCCTGAAATGCAAAGTTGAGAGAAACTGGGTTGATCATTCCATCTCAGTATCTTTTGTCGATTCAGCTGAACAGGAAGTCTGTAAATGTAAAACACCATCCTCCCACAGCAAAGACATGAAACATGAAAACCCCACAGCTGAAAAGCACCATTTGAAGCATTTACAGAGCGCAGATTGGCATTTATTTGAAACATGAACACACAGTACCAAGAGAAATACAAAAAAAGCACTTTCAAATCAAAACACATTTGAACATCCAAAAAAGATCAAAGAAAAAAGGAAACAGTCGAGTCCTCTTGAATTTCCCTCTGTTTTCCCATCGTGTTGTTTTTAACTCTGCACTTCATCTTCCTACACAGCAAATCATTACCCAGTGAAATAGATCACACGTAGTCTAGTCTGCACTTTGGTGGTAGAGGGACTGGTGTCAGGATTTCTTGGACGACACCACATGAGACATTGAGGCTTTCACCTCCAAAGACAGCTGTGTGTGTTCTATACATTCTGTTGTTTTATTGACCTCTGGTCCAACACATTTCTTATTAAAATACAGAGGCTATAAAAAATACTTTTTCACTAGATCAGCATTGATGACTCCTATATTTGTATATATTCATAAATAATTTAATACATAGATAAATAGATATTCTGTGTGTGGATTATAAACGTTCATAAAAGCATTTTTTTTCTTCAGTAATACAGGAGTGACTATAAATGCTGAAATGCTCGAGGGCTGGAGTCCGACCCTGATGTCCGGTAGACTGGGTGAAAGGCCAAGAGTTTACATGCGGATTGGCGCTGGTGTTGTGTGCCAACGTCCCCTCTCACCGTGCCAGTCTCTAGCTCCGCTGGCACTCATTCTTACTGCAGGTGGCTTGACGCTCAATCTGCCAGGTGCCCTCCTCGTATGTGCAGTAGCAGATTGTACACTCATCAATCTTCACCTCTCGGCCAGC
This sequence comes from Protonibea diacanthus, assembly GCA_028641955.1. NCBI lineage: Eukaryota > Metazoa > Chordata > Actinopteri > Sciaenidae > Protonibea > Protonibea diacanthus. The sequence continues at coordinate 18,767,431 of CM053989.1, forward strand.
CGGTATCACTGTTGTGTCCGCGTAGCAATTTGGTCCTGTAGGTGTTGAGAAAAAAATCAGAAGTCGAGCAAATTAGAAAGTAGCCCCTATAGTGTGTTTGAAAATGGAATTTCAAATTGGCTTCATATATTTTTAATGCGTTTTCTTTTGTGTTGCTAACATGGTGACCATTACTGGGGTCAGGCTATGACCACTGAAAATGCATCTCTGCTTTGCTCCTGTTATTTAAGGTGATATGTGAGCTTTGCTCCGGTCAAACCAAATGAACAGAAACTTGATGATATTGGAGGATGGTTAATGTTTTTTTGGTCAAATTAGTCATTTATCCTCATGTCAGTGTTATATTTCAAAGTTAATTAGACATTTTAAAGAAAAAATATCTGTTGTCACCTGAGTCTGTGTTATTTTTCTGCTTCTAGACCCACCAAGGACACAGTTCAATGTGTAAAAAGGCAATTATGGGACTGGACACCCAATTCAAAGTAACATCCATTTGTGTTGTTCAAAAGATCAGATCCGATTCAGTGAATTCCCAGACATCCTTGTCCGTCTGGACTCTTCTGAGAAAACCTTGCTTGTTTTTCTTTCTGGATAAATCAGGTAAGCCTAAGTGACATTAAATATCAAGATAAGTAGCCTGTGAATAAAAGCCACAGAAGTGGCAACTTCCATGGCTTTGTGAAGTGAAGCCTATGTAGAAGTGCCAAAATGTGTAGTTCTTTGGACAGCCACTTGAGGTTGGCAGAACGAGTAAATCTTCGTATTAAAATGTCCAACTTCACAGCAGAAATAAACGTTTGCAGCCTGGTACAAAAAACGGTTTTGGTCTTATGGGCAATTTCCCTGTTCAACTGTACTGAGGCTGAACTTTTATAGAACTTAAAGTTCGGCTGCCTTAACAGAAAGGTTGGTGGTGTTACAAGTGCCTTGTTTGAGCACCCAGGCATCATTCAGACTGCCTCAGAGCCACTGATGATCCTTTTCTGTGCTGATTTTTAGATTAGCTGGGAAGTGGAAGAGCTAGGACTACCTGTGGGTGATGTCATGGATACGACATCCATCTATATACTGTCAATAGGTATGACCAGCAGCTTATCGAGTCCAATGTTAGTTAACATCAGCAACCACCATGAATGCCTGTTTTGTTTTGTTTTTTTGTCCAGAGTTTGTCTTTTTCAGTTTGCTAAATGTTCATGCTCAACAACCATGATTACCTGGTTCTGGTTATTGCCATTCAGCAGAGCACCATTCAGGCTAGAGTTCTTGTAGCCTTCGTTTCAAAGTGCATTATGTGGTTCCTTTTATTGGCGTTTCCAAAGCTGAAATATATTGCTCATGCTACTCTAAGATCAATTATATCTGCTACTGCTCTTGCTAATAAAAAAAAAATGTATTTCACACATTTTACGATTATATGACAGGGTTTTGATAATGTTTCTATTCTAGTACAAGACTCAAGCTGAAGTAGGTCAATACTGTGACAAAGAGCTAAAATTTCAATAGGTAGTACTTTATTCATTTAGAAGCATATGAATAAGCATAAGAATTACCCTGCTACGTGTTTCAGCCTTCCACATCTGACAAAAGGAAACCCTCTATGTGGAAATACAGTGTGGAACAAAGGCCAATGGGACACAAGTTAGTTTGAAAGTAGTACAGTATCTCATCTTGTTTCTTTAAGATAATTTCATGACAGCCCAGAATGAATGCACTCAGTCCATGAAGAGAATGAACACAAGAGACCAAATGCGGTGCCCTTCATTTCTTTTCTCTCAGTGGAAAATGGGTTCTCACATCTGGGCTTTCATTGATAGTTTCCCAAAATAGTCTTATAAAGAGGCACAGAAAAAAAAATATAGAAACACAGGTATCACTACACTTCTGCTGGTTTCAGTGGCCATTGCTGACAGGTTTTAATTCAGGATGATTCACATTTATCAAAATGAATATGAGCTTTCACTGGAGTCTCTTTAAAGGTGGAATTTGCAGTTTCCCAGTCGGCAATGAATCATCAATTGGATTCGTATCTGCTCAAAATAGCTTTTCCACTGGTCATCATTACCAGGCTCTTCAGACCACTGAGTGACCACTCACGGGTGATGTAGAGCAGCATTTTTCATTCTGGAAGACCAAGCTCTCATCAAGAGATGCATCCTGGGATTGCAGTGATTGCACTGAATTGTTAAGGACCTAATGCACACGATTATTGCTTCTCCTCTTGTTTTGTCCTGGGATTCAAACATTTTACCTGATTTCTTTTATTTAAAACTTGCAAATTGTATTCAGTTGTAGATGCACATTTGAGATATTCAATGCTATTTTGTTCTACACTCCCAAAAGAAAGCATAAATCCTCCTGTAGGCGTGCCTTCCTCCATGTGTAATTCTGAGGCTGGAATGCACAGAGTGGGAATTGTGCATAAAAACCAAATTAAGCACTATTACGCAGTGCTTTAATACAGTTCTAAAGTGTTCCCCAAGGGACTGTTCTTTTTTTATTATTTTGTAGGAAATTGGATCTCACTAATGGAAATTTTGATGTTGAAGGTAGTTTGTTAAGAACTGAACCCTGCAAGTGGCTCAGAGACATGCAAAAAATGAACTGCCATTGGGGCGCTGCTTATTTAGGCGCTCCCTTCCGTCTGCCAACATCGTGTGCACAAAAAAATCCAGTTGCCAAGTCCTTCTTACTGTATATCACATACAGCATTGCCTTCTTTGGTAGTAGGTGTGATGCGAAAGCTAGAAAAGCTAAAGCTTTTGTCGAGTGGAAGTGGCTCTGTCCTCAACTGGTGGCTTAAAAAAAAAAAAGTGCTCATAAATCATCCATTATCTCTCAAGCTGCACGGCAAAATATAAACACTGCGGGAATTGCTTCCACAACATCAGGTATAGCATAACAATGGCTATTTCCCTCAGACTAACAAGGTCTTGAGCCACACTGTTGTATAATTAAGATGCTGATAAATGGAGAGTCTTTCAGCTGCAGCCACCACATTTCATTGGACGTCAGCACCCAGGAGGAGCGTACTGGCACATCAATCAATGTGAACAGTTTGCCGAGGCCTGTCAAAATGTCAGCCCTAACACATTTATAAGTCTTCAGATGAACACGCACACACCCTATCTGAATAACAACTCATCCTGTGGCCCAGGCTGCTGTCGCTACTGATTCATCATCATTAGCAGCATTTAGAACACAGCGTCTCAAATAAAAGACGCATATGTCAGGAATATCCTGCGAGAGAAAAAAATGGGAAAAATAATCATGCACTTTACAAAATAAATCAAAAGTACTTCCTTCCTGGAGCTGGGATTAAATCACAACCTGCCAGTTATTTAGAGTTGCATGACACTCATTTGTGTTAATTAATGCATGGATTCGGCGCCACTGTGCTTACTCATTCCTGTCACCCTATTATTCTGCCATTCAACACCCACCTTTTTGTCATTGCTTCATTAATATAACATACCCCGTCTCTCCATCACTCTTTTTCTCTGCCTCTCACTCTCTGTGGCAGAAAGAGATTTTTATAGGCACATCAGGCTTCAGAAGAGCTTTTCAATGGCACAAGCGCCAGAAACAAATGGACTGTGCATGTGCATGAACAGTTGGACCCAAACTGTCACTACAGCGTGTTCGAAGCTGGCATGGGTAGCGTGAGAAAGAGATAGCCATTAGCACCTGTGGCTTTTGGCTCTCTAGCAGCGCCAGATAATGGACGAGGAAATGAGGACACATCCCAATCATCACACGACTTAATTCAGAAATGTTAAAAACTTGCAGAGCTCCATTATTAAGGTAATGGAAAGAGGAAAATAGCAGAAATCACTCATCTTAATGTATTTCTTGAGTACATTTGCATTATAAATGCAGAATAAAAATGACCTTGCTTTGCAAAGGCAGAAAGTGGGAGAACTTTGCAGCAAGAGACGATGATTTAACAACAATATGAATCATTTCTTCCAGAGATGCTGCGTGAAACGGACTGGGACTTTTAAATATGAACCGCCATGGATTAAAGCTGCAGACAGTGAGTTTTATAGAAGTGCCACCTCATATTGAATGTTTGTTTGCATATGCTGTCTCCAGCCACTGTGCCCACTGATAATCTTTGTGGCTGAACAACCCTGCTGCACACAAGCAGCACGTCTGTCACGACCAATGTCCTTCACAGGGACTTGCCACAAAACCTTGCCAGCCATCACAGCAGTGTCCAGGTGACAGACTTTACTGGAAGACCTTCAATTATTTCAGCCTCATAAACATTATATTTAAAGTTTTGATGTCAGTCTAGAAGATCTTTTTCATTTAGTTTTGTTCCCCTTCATTACCGTCACATAAACAGTAACAGTAACATTTGAGTTTTATTCAGAAGATAATATAGAAAATAACACATAACAAGGAGAGGACTCAGCGACTCTGCAGTACTCTAATTGTTAAGACATAATATAACTAACAATGACTTCATTACAGTGACCTTTCTCTAATGTAATCATGAGTCCAGTAATGGAAATGGCCTTTAGATAATAAAATAAACCAGCACGATGAAAGAATTAAACCAAAAATGAAATTTTTTACCTCTTGTTATGATGTGAAATGTCCTACTTTCCCTTTCCAGTTCATCTAAAACATGACACTTTTATTATTATTCCTGATTACATCATGGCCAGCAGTGCAGACACTTCATGCTGTACTGTACATAATTACTTAGGTTTGTTGTATACTGACCTAACTAATAAACTGTTCGCTAAACAGCAATTGTTCAATCATAGCTTAGCAACCATAACGATCTGTCAAGAGTTTTCATGAATTCAGAATTTTTCATGTAATCTGCATAAGGCTATATCGGAGCAATACTGTGTATAAACAGTGTGTTTATCTGCACTAATATAAGCTGCAACCATGTCTGGCTGACTGGTTAACTACCTGGTGTCACTTCAAGATGCAAGGGGCATGTCATGAGCTTTATTCTGTTGGGTTACAGATTACAATAGAGAAATATTTGTTTAGCATGAGAACATCCAATGCATGGGAGCAAAGGTGTGACTCAACCAGAATTTAGAATAACGTTAGCAGCTTCGACCTGGGTTTCCCCTCCAGCAAGTGCAGCAATCTGAGTTACATATGTTTGGCAAACTCATCAGGTATGCTTCATCCTCAGATTATTTTCCCTTGTAAAAGTAATCCATATACTGTTTGATGTTTGATGTATATTGAAGTATCACGTTAAACGTCTAGTGTGTTTATTGTGCTCTATTTACAGGCAGAACATAGTACCCATAAATATGTAATCCTTTGTGTGTAATCACATTAAAAAAAATTATATTTCTTTTGTTATTGTCAGAATGAGTGTTTTAGATGCCGCAGGTCCCCTTCTAAGGAGCCCACCGTGTTGAAGCGTCATGTTTCTAGATAGTCTTCAATGTTTTTCACATGTTTCGTGGCCACCATAGTTTCTTCTTCACGCCATAGGAAGGACAAATACACTTTTGTACATTTGAGTGGGGAGGATTCAGATTTTTTGCTTGGGACATGTAGCTTTAGCTTCATGTTTTAGCTTTTTTTGGTATGTAGCCATCATGGAGATATGTTATGTAATGTAATGTGCATTTACAAGTTTTTGTCTTCAAAGGAATCAGCTGGAAGCACAAAAACATCAACTGGAGTAGGAGACGGGGATGCAGAGCTGGATCTAAACAGATCTAAGCGCCAGGAGCAGAAAAGACGGTACAAACCATGTGTAAGATCTCTCCCTTATAAGATGGACGAGCTAACGGCACTAATCAGGGAGTATTGAGAGTGAAGCATCACAGAGACGTGGCTAAATGAACTCACTTCGGACTCGCTGGTAATTCTGTACGGAAGAGCAAAGGAGAGCGGACAGCTGAAGACAGACAGGAAAGCAGGGAGAAAGAGGGGGAGCGACACCCAGCAAACGTCTGTGGACCAGACCAGGCCAGAGTCAGAACCCGGTCGTATGTGAGGAGCCCACTCTACCAGATGAGCCACCAGGACGCCCCTATTTATTTATTTAATGTGTATTTTTCTCATCCACCTTGTATATTGTGAGCTGTTGCAACAAGTGGGATCAATAAAGTCTATCTTATTGTATCTTATCTTATTTTATCTTGTCTTGTCTTATCTTATGATTTTGTCATCTAACAAACAGTATTTCAGCACAAACATTAGCTTATGCAAACTAGCTTCATTTCATGAACTATAGTGACTGTTGACATTTTACCCAACAAAACATTGTCATTGACTAGAAGTGCCTGCTTTTTGTTAAGTGTGTACAAAACAAAGATGGACTTTCAAGGTGCCTGTGACTTGATTAATGCTGGTTTATCTGCAAGCATTTTAATTGTAAACTACATAGAGTATCACTCTGCATTTACTGACTGAGACTATCTCTGTTTGCTACACTACTCCTCGCCTGTGTTGTCAGGATGAGATGGATGCACCATTTCACATCCATGTAAACAACTTCCCTTTTACTCGTGTGTTTTTTTGTTCCTTTAGCATGCACGCTCCTTTAGAAAAACCTGCCACATCTCAAAAGGCTGTCTATGAATCATGCCTCTCTTAATTTAAATGAGTCTCTATCCCTCTTGGCAACCAGGCTACCATGTCTCGTGTTGCTCTATTTGAAGTGATTTTGGCTTGGGTTCAGACTGTTTATCACATCCCCCCAAGATTAGTGTTGACCCTAATGTCTGAGTCTTGAAGAGCATCACTTGTTTCCTCATGCGTTGCCAAGGCGATACCCTGCAAGAGCAAAGGACAAGAGGGAGAGAGTCATGGCCGAGGTGCTGGGGAGAGAGGCTTCTCCTGCATTGATTTTCTTTTTCCAAAGAATTCTTCAAAAGCAGATGCTGTGAGAGGGAAACTCGGCATAGAATACATAATAAATACTGTCATTCCTACAACACCTACATGTCGCGGAAAAGGAAAATAAGACTTCAAGCAGTGAAAAAAATACAAAAATAAAATTTAAGTACAGAGAGCATGTTTTCCCTCTTTGACTTGTATTGACGAGGCATTCTTTGAAAGAATCAATATTGTTTAATTAAACTTTATGGCAGCGTGTGAATGATAGTCAAAACTTTACAGGCTATGAAACCATTTAATTGCAATGTGTTCCAGTGCTTTGAGATAATGAGTAAAAAATGATGAGAACCTGCTTTCATTCACAGCTGTTCTTTGATATTCATGAACAACTGTCTGCGGTGGATGTTAGCGATACCTCTCACTTTCATCTTCCTCCCCTGGCTCTTCCCCAAGTGTCTCCTTGCATACAGGCTGAATAACACATCTGAGACAGGGTGCTCTGCCATAAGCATTGATTTTGCATGCCTGAAAAGGCCAAGATAATGCCTGTGCATATTTGATGAACTTATCAAACACTGAAATACTTCATTGTGATTTATATCAAGAGTGAAAACGGTAAAGTAGAATGGCTGTTAGCTGGGAAATTAGAGTAAAAGACAGCGGAGATGACTTGTTGAATCAAAAATCAAATGTGAGATTTTTTTTCTCTTTACAGATATGATGTTTCAATCTTCCACCTCATTTGTTCCATTTTTGCTCCTTTTCTACTTTGATATGCACAACATTAAACTCTATGACGATTTCCTCTCCTTTTTGGTGACATTACACATCTGGATGAGGATTTAATTCGGTCCCATTAATGAGCTGAGCTTTGATGTGACACTTCGGATGCGTCACAGTTCCTGGGAGGTCTTAACATCTGTCTACATGTCAAACAACATCTGCGAACAAGACAAACACCACCACCTGAGCGGGAAGTCTCTGACGACCTCCAATAACCTTATTTTACATCATCAGTATTTCATCACGGAGCTAGCACTGAGGCGCTGTCTCGTATTGAGCGCTTCATGATCAACGGCGGCAAGATGGGAGTTGACAATCAATGATCCTCATCTTTTAAATCATGGTGTCTGTAATACCTGGCAAAGAAGCATCATGAATAAAAGACAAAGTGAAATCCAATGTCTAATCGTTGCGATATTGATACGAACTGAAGGAAGATCAGCGGTGTCATTTCGAGCGATGTCTCATTTACTTCTGTTTACGTCCGATTAATGTATCTTTCAATATTTAACAAGGTATGCCCTGCAGTTCATTTTTGAACATGTAGTTATGTACTCTTTATGGTGGCAAGTCTAGCGTGAAATAAACTGCAAATGCAAAAGAAAGAACGTGACAATTAACTCTTCGAGGCGAAATGTTTTTGATGGATTACTCCCTGGCACAAGACTTCATTTCCTCCAGAACGTTGAAGGTGATGAGCAGCATGCAAAGTCTGACACTCATAAAAAAAACCTGCTGATTCCGGAGAGCGTTTACACCTCATGTTTACACCTCATGTTTACACGATGATAACCCCAGCACTCCTGTTCATCAAATCAGAGCCAAAACTGCTCCCTGTCCAATAAAAGGTTGTTGAACACATACTGATACAAAGATACTCAACTCTGCTTAATTAACAGTGTGAACTCGGATATTCACAGCTATCCTGAATATGTGAAAACACCAGCAGGAGCCACGGAACTGAGAAAGGAAGTCTAGGAGGCGATGGGCACAAACCTAAAAATATATTTTTTAGCATTCAAGATCTTACCTGCTGCAGCTCTAAATACACTGTGACCTAACTGCTGTATAAATAAGGCGTAAGTGCTGCCAAAGTTTCTGCATCTTCATAAATACCACTGTGCTCAGGTAGATTACTGTAAAAGAGCGTGAGACAGAGCTGACAGAGGTTAAATGATGTAGCAGACGTCTAATTTTAGCAAAGCCATACAGGTGTGTGCGAAAGAAAATAATGTGATGGGGTTAGAGGGGTGCTGCACTGATTTAATATTTCACTTCAATAAATTTGGGGGACTTACCAAAGACAGAGTGTGTTAAATATAACAGAAACAGAGGCCAGTGAGATCTTGACTTTACGTCCATATAGGTCAAGCTCCAAAAACACTGCAGTCGACAATTCCTATAATACAATTCAATAGTGTTTTTCCTTTGAGTGGCAAATTGGGAGGACTATTTTGGACACTCCTGCATCTGCAGAAGTAAGGCAACGTAAGATGACTGACAGTTGGCTTGGATGGGCATGAAACTCTCCTAGTTTAATCTCTACTGTGGGGCAACTGTGGCATGTTTTCTTGTAATGGGATGGTTGCCGGTTGGATTCCCAGCTCCCCCAGTCCAGTTGAAGTGTCCTTAAAGGTGGGGTAGGAGATGTTTTCTGGAGCATTTTTTACCATATTGCTTGAAAACCTCTTCATGGCTCCATTGCAGCCAGTAAAATAGAAGGTTTGTCAAAAAAAAAAAAAATGAAATGCTTTAGTCCAGTCTAGAGGGCGAAATCATGGGAAAACACCGTCCAATCATGTTGATGGGGCTGCTCATTATGATTGGATCCTGACATGTCCATCAAACTTCAGTCCGTTTCTCTCCCTCCCCCTCTGCACGTTCACCCATTCGTGAACGAATAGAGACCCTTCCATTACTTTGAAGGCGTGGTTTTGAGGGGAGGTCTGAAGAAAAGGCATGGGTGTGTCTTTTCAAAATATAGCTTGCTGGAACCGTTTTCCCAACATCTCCTACCACACCTTTAAGCAAGATACTGAACCATATGGCTTCCAATGACTGTGATGTCAGTGTATGAATGCATGTGTATGACTGAGTTTAGTATCAGTGTGAGCAGTTTGGATAAGAAGCTGCCTTATGCTCCTGATGAGCAGTTGGCACCTTGCATGGCAGCCTCTGCCATCAGAGTATGAGTGTGTTTGTGAATTAAGTGGCCATCCGTCCACCATACCAAACTTACAGAAAAAAAACTGTCTGATTTCCCAGAAACAGAAATGAAACAATTGAAACTGGTGGAACCCACTGGCTATCACCCCCACTGATTGTTTTAAAAGGTTTGGGGTGTCGTTTAGCTCACTTGGTAGAGCAACCGCCCCATGTACGGAGGCTCAGTCCTTGCCACGACAGCCCAGGGTTCAAATCCAACGTGTGGCTCTTTCCCGCATGTCATTGCCCATCTCTCTTGCTCCACATTCCTGTCACTCTTCAGCTGTCTCTATCAAAAATAAAGTTTGAAAAGGCCAAAAAATCTACTAAAACGCTAAATCATCGATTTCACACAATGCATTCCACACAGACTTTTGCAACCAAGGCCTGCTCAGACGTGCCTGGTCAATATGACTCAGGCTACAAATGGAAACCAGAATATTTACAGGACCTGAATCTTGATCCCTCGCCTGCAGATGCTGCATTCATATCTGTCTATAGAGATTGATGTTTTCAGAATGTACTTGAATAGACTTTTATGATGTCCATTTGTATGACGTCCATTCTATTTTGATTTGATTGGGTGTTTTATATTGATTGTTATAAAGGACTTTGTTACATGTACTGAAAAATGATATATAAATACAGCTATTATAAAGTGACTGAATGTGGAGACATATGGATGAAAGTGCACTTATTTTCTTAAGATTCAGGCTGTTGATTGATTGTGAACGTTTTCAGAATGTACTTCTTTATACTAAAAGAAAGGTTTTAATCATCCAGCCCACTTGAAATCAGCCTTCGCTCTATGGTAGCCCTTTCACAAAAGACTCTTGTGTTTCTATGTTGAGGAACATTTAGGCACCAACACCCTCTTCTTGGTAAAAGCCTACATATTGCAATGCCTCCAGTTTATAGTGCAGGTTTAAAAAGTGTGAAAGAGATTATACAGCTGTTTTCACAGGTTGCGTTGAACCCCTCATGACAAATAAACCAGTCTCAATGTGTAAAATCGGTGTAGTGCCCCAGAATCCCAAAGGTCTAAAGTAATCCACGTATTTCCAAGGATTGAAGGACTGAGGCAAAGTTAGTTGTGGTTTGGTAACTCAGCATTTCAAACATGGAGCTCTGTTTATTGGATGCTAATATGTGGTAATCTTATGGTAATGTGACTGATGCCATCTTAAAACTGAAAATCCTCATCGGCTGAACGAGTTTGTGGATTTGGTGGGACTTGGTGGGACTTTTGAATACAGATGCATGCTCTCTACAGTGTGCCACATCTCTGCACATACTGTACTGTAACTGCCTCCTAGACTGATGTGCCTGTGAATGCAATCTAGCAAATCCACAGGGCATTTTACAGGGGAAAATGTAGAGCACTGCCCAAACTCTGCACAAAGCACGCTCAGCATGATCAATATGTGCACACAAAAAAAGTGGGTGAACAGCAAAAAAAAAAAAAAAGGGAACAAAGGACCAACATGTATTTCCCAAGATTACAGCAGAAAAATATTAATTGGATGCATAACACTCTGTGACTACCAATGTTTTCAACGGATCATCTCTAGAGGTTGTGAAACAAGCTTTTAATGTGAGTGGGAGAACTTCTGATAACTAGTCATGAACATTCATTACATGCAAATGTTTTATGTTAGAAAATGTGAGAAGAATCATTCTAATGTTCTGGATTTAATAATGATGAACTCAGTAGACAGTGGCTGCAGTTTGCGGACATTTTGTTTAAATTCTTTCAGTTAAACAAACTTCTTGACATATTTCCGCACATCCCTTTTGAGCATAAATATGCAAGACAGTTGTTTTTGTAATCTGACTTGCCCACAATCTGTTATTTCTAACTCTCTTGTGTTCACCATTCGGTGTATTAATGCTCAGTTTCAACAAACAGCATTAAAACCAAAATATCTTGCTTGCAGTTTTACTCAAAAATGATATTATCAGGGCTGTCATCTAATAAGTGGCTCACTACAGACGAAGCAATTTTATGTGCAGCGCACTGTGTATCTTGTCTCTATCACAGGGCTTTTTCTTCATGCAGATTGCTTGCTCTTGTTTATAGCAGACAGCCTGCGCCACTTTAAGATTCCAAGTCAGAGATGCATATCGCAAGTCATCATTCTTTTTGCTGAAGGAAGCAATGTTGCTGACATTGCCATGTTGCATTAGAGTCACACTAGGAAAACAAGGGGACATAATCTAGGACATGCTGTCTGGAATCATCCGAAACAACTTCAGATAATCGACTCTGAGCCGCAGAATTCCTTCTTCTCAGACGCGCTGAAGCTCTCAAACCAACCGGATTACACATTTTAAAATGCCTGGCAGAAAATAAATAAATAAATAAATTGCAAGCGGACCTCAACTCTCAAGACAGTAAAAATGGATTTTGAATATATGCAACAATTTCCATCAGATAAACTGAGTAATTGTATGAAATTAAGACACAAGAGCAAACAAAAACAGGCCACGACTCATAGCTGATTAACCATATTTTTGGTGTGCCTCCACTGAAACAGCTCTCATTACTTCAAATATGCAATCTGATATGATATGAAAGAGACTGCAAACACTGCAGTGCAGTAAGCTGCGTGCTTTGCATCAGCAAAATAAGTGTCACGTTACCTTGCCCTTATAACTCCTGTTGAGGTGCCCTTGAGCAAAAACATTTGACACAAGTCTGCTCTCGTGGAGCTACTCAGCGTCCACCGCTAGATTGGCTGTACTAAAGCATTCACCACAGTGCTGTTGAAGGAAATCGTCTACACTCACCACTCTTGCAGATGGGACAGCACTGATCCGGCTCGTACTCGGGGTCCACACACTCGGTCTGAGGGCAGGCTGCCACAGAGCACAACACCTCTCCACTTGGCTCGCATCGGCACTTCTCACACGGAGAAACCTGAGTAGCAGTGAAGAAATAGTAATTAACGCGGCCATAAAAAGACACACAGATGCACAGATGACAAAGAGTCGTCAGCTTGTTAATTACTTTCGTGTTATCTTGGTCTCTCACTCTTTGTTTGTCTCAGTGTGTCCTTTTTCCTCTGTTCTGTCTCTCTGCAGCTATCTCTGTTTCTCACACACACACACACACACACACACACACACACCCTTGCACATACACAAAAAGTACTGCTGCCTGTCCGGTTTGTTTAAGACAGTGTGCATTCAATGTCACGAAGCTACATCTATAGGGAAGTCTCATCCTTCTCAACTTCATTGCCAATGAATGCTTCATTTTAGGGAGTGCCGAGTGGAGAATTGAACTTCACTATCCAATCAAGGGATATAGAAAAATCAATAGGAATTGGAAAGAAAAGAAAGATGCTTCCAATTTTCTCAGTGCGTGAACAGAAACATTAGAAATTACTTGGTTATCAGAGCGTTCCTATGTCTCGAAATAGAACAAATGTGGGGCAAGAGTTGGGATTGATAGTATACAGTTTGAATTAAATCCAGCTCCTACATTCCCTGTGAAAGGCTTCATTTAGCCACACACCTTTAGTCTTAACAAGAGAGCAAAGGTTAATTCTACCTGCACTGCTGTAGATTGCAGAGGCATGCGCCTCCGCATGGCACTCCACTGTGAAAAATGGAGCGAGGCAGCACTTAGCACAATGCCCCAGAACTTAGCAATCAAGCATAAAAATCTGCCTGTTGCTTAGTTTCAAAGCACAGCACACTGCACACAGCTGACATATGCTGCTTATGAAAGTGGAGCTTTCTGTAGATTTCCCTGAGCAGAGACTTGACATAGAGCTGTCACTAACAATATGAGTTAAAGGAAGAAAATCCTGTATTAGCCTCGACCTCCTGCTGAGACGCTCACCAACATTGAGAGAAGAATAAGGAGCTGGAAAATGTAGTGTCTGATAAGATACATAACATCGAGATCGTGGTGCAATCCTCAGATGTCAGGTCAGATGATAAAACATAAAAAAATCTTGCGGCTGTATCTTTGTGTCTCTGCACAAACACCTACATGCATCAGTGTGCTCTGCAGAGTTGTAACATTACTGCTGTAATGTACTACTGTAGCCCTATCATGTGTATCAACAAACTGAATACGGACACACTCTGCTGAAGCTGTGCTGTTAAATTCAGCCTCCGGTAATATTCAGGGGTTGTGTGAGAAAAAAAAAAAAGACAAGTGCTGACCTTTGCCATTATAAATCTGCCTGCTCACTTACATGCCGCAAGACAAGGTAGCTAGTTTCAATGTAGTGCCTGTGATGAACTGCAACAAGTGTTTTGTCAGCACTTCTTTGTCAAAAATGAGTGAATGTGGTTACCGGGCTCACCTTAAACTCTTCTAGAGAGGCGTAGATCTTGCCGCGAAACTCACAGTAGTTCTTTTTCTCCTTGCACTGCGGGCAGCATTGGCTAGTGTCCACTTTGATGCAGCGAGGGTGAACCTTGGGACACTCTGGCTTGGTGCACAGAGGACCCTCGTCTGTGCAGAGACAAGGGCACGTTGAAGGGCCCGGGGTGAACTGCTCGCCAATTGCAAACACAAAGCCACTCTCGTCCATGCAGCCTTTACCCCTGTAGTCTGGGTAGGCGTATTCGTCGATGGCGTCCAGGGAAAGGGTGACGTCACTGGTGGGGCCCTCGTCTATTTGATTCAGGCTGTCCTGTTCAGTCCACAGCTCCTGGGACTTCCCGCCCTTAGATCCTTGTGTCTGGGAGCTGAGGTTCAGCCTGGTGCGGCTCACGGCAGTCCTGTTGGGGCCCAAGGCATTGATTCCCTCCAACCGCTGCTGAGCGCTGTATCCTAGCAGCTCCTCTATGGTCTGCTTGTCCTGATGTTTGTCCTCCCTGGCTTGGGTCAACACCCTTTCCAGACGTTCTCGGCTCACTGGTAAGGTCGCTATAGGATTACATTGAGCGCTGCTCATCAGGACCCCAAGAACAAAGAGAACTTCTGCTGTCATGGCAACGGAGTGCAGCATCTCTCCCCACCACCAGTGAGGTGGGAAAACACCTAGGCTCACATAACACACTTCACATCTCAGGTGTGAGCCAGTCCATCTGGAAAGAGAAAATTAAAGTGGGGTTATGTGCTCAGTATTTTGTCACTTTTTACCCCAGGTGTGAAGTTTGTCTCATTCTGTGTCTAGAACAGTGCAAGAAATTCTGTTGACTTCAGAGCACTGCTCCATTGTGTAAAACATCTTGCTGAGTGTAACGGCAGCCTGTAGGATCAGTGAATTGGATCATCAGGGCAGAGTGTATTCATAGGGCCATGTAAGGAAATCAATACGGCTTCATACTGTAACACCTCTCTGCATCAATCGGTCCTAGCAGTGACAGAGTAAGAGGAAAATAGCCAAAGAAGGACCTGAATCTAACACTTTTAAGCTCTGGCTCCTCTTATGGAACAAAGAATCAAGATCAATGTCTGTTTTTTTAAATGAATCACAGTCAACTGTACAAAAGGAGAAATTGATTTGAAAATAGGACATAATTCCAGTCTGGAAAGATGAATTTGCTATAGCTGACAGAAGTAGCAGTATTAAATTTCAAACTAAAACCAGATCTGCCAAAGCTTTTACAAAGAGCCGTATGGACGTCAAAACCTTACACAAGTAGCGCATTAAATATCTCATTGTTTAGTCTGAATCAAAGGTAAAAGGAGCATCACATTTTTGACTCCACATCTCTGAACAGCTGTAGTCAATGTTTTTGTTTTTCTCTCTTGGTTAACTTGATTTACTGCGACATCTTGAAGTTCAAATGCTATGATGCTTTGCTGAGTTCGGTGGCCTACTTCCATTCATTTCCTCACCAAATGTTCAGTGTCACCATCATCACTAAGCTCCGTTTAACGGGGCTGCGGTCATGTTGACATTTATATCTTATTTTCAAAGAAGGTGAGATTGCTCCGTATTGACTCACTCAACAATTAACTGCAATGTCCTGTCTGTGTTTGTTTAAGAATAGTTCACCATATTGATTAATTTGTCAACTCCAATGAACACAGCTAATTTCCAGCAGAGTGATAAGGAGCCCTAAACAGGAGGTGGAGTGAAACTAAGCATTAAACAAGCTGTAAGCAAATCCGTTTAGGTTCTGTACATGGTAATACACAGAAGAGCAGAGATAATGCCGGGACAACCAGCCACATTAATTCTATCTGACTCCAACTATGAAGCCAGAGTCTCCCCATATGTTTTAAGCCATGCATTTTGATATTCATGAATTCTGTTCCATTCAGAGGGAAAAAGGCTGAAATTGACTGCTGGCACGTCAGTGGTATTTGAGCGGTGTTTTAGCTGAATTGCTATGTTTGAGGCAGAATCCTTGGAGCTGCTGTGGAACCGAGAGGAAGCAGAACGAGGTGCATACCGATAATGCTGCTGCAGCTGAGAGAGAGAGAGAGAGAGAGAGAGAGAGAGAGAGAGAGATGAGGCCAAGCCTCATTAGTAAAAGGACCTCATTTGGCTTTTCTCAGCCTCACCTCTCCACCTTAACAGCTGTTACTAGCTGTCACACTATAACTGCTCCTGCTGTGCTCTCCATCAGGACTGAGCACTGGGTGGCCCTCAGGCAGGTTGTCAGCTGGGCACAAACTAGCCACAGCAACACCGTGCCTAACAGGATAAGGCTGCCGATAGATTTCTTATTGCCGTCAAATCCCAATGAAAAGACCAAGATCCTACTAACAAGCAGTGATAAAGTGTATCCAAAGCTTCATTCAGCTTATTCATCTGTGCCACAGAGCTCTACGGAAAACGATTAAAAAACGCATCAATGAGCTGTTGTACTGGCTGTTCCTTTGCTGTGATGATATTGAACTTGCCATATGCTATATACAGTAGTAGTAGTAGTAGCTTGTGCTCCCACTCTCAGTTTGTAAAAGCTGTTGGTGGCATGACACGGTAGATAGTTTAGTACAAATTCGTATCAAAGTTTGTGTGAAGTATCGTGACAAATTCAAATGCTACTACGGAGGATGTAAAGTATTTCACAGAGACAACTTGAAATACCGAGCTAGATGTCTGTTAGCTAGCTAAAATACCTTGTTGATCTTTTATAGAGTCAACCAACTACATTACTGACCTGTACATACTTTATATTTGGTTCCTATCCAAACTAGAATATGCACACAAATAGACTCATGCCTCATTATACCTCCACTCAACACAAGGCAAGAAAATAATGCAGTTTTAAATGGCCAGTTACAGTGCTGCTGGATGTGCTCAATTACGCTGGGTTACACACATAGATACAGAGTACGATATTAACACCTGACAAATGGCAAGTGAATCTGTTGCCAAATCAGTTTGGCAAGTAAGCCTATAGCCACTGGCGGAGAAATGTTTGTGTTTTGGAGTCATTTACGGGCACGCTGCATCTGTCCTCTGCTGTCTTGATTCGTAGTTGGACACTCAAGTAGGGATGTGCACGATTAGTCAACAAGTCTGTTAAATGTCGCCATCCTCTATTATTACTATTTTGTTCTTATTTCATCACCAGTCCCCTTGGCTGGTGAGTCAAAAAGTTGATTTTGGGCACACCATCCACCTTCAGCTCTAAAGACTTTATCTGCATCAGAGGTGTGTTATTATTCTGTAGCTGAAAATAGTTGCCAACAAATGCATTACTTCCTGTGTGAGTAACAGTTGCTTAAAACTACTGTGTCCTGCTGTTTTAAGATACAGAACATTCTTGAAAATAGAAACTGTTATATTTGTGACTGCTTTTAAAGATTTATGTCTTCCTTCGGAAAAATAAGGGTCCAGGGCAGAGTGAAAGAAACAGCGCAGAGAAATCAGAAAGAACTAGCATTACTTTGTTAGCTTTGGTGTTTTCAAGGCATTTGTTGACAGTAGACAAAAACAGGATAACGCCCATACATCCTTAAATATTATAGATATATACTATTTTATTCAAAAAGACAAAATCTTTACAAGCTTATGTATTCTGTTGATCAACAATTTTGTTTGCTGCATTCATCATTCATACACTAATATCATGTCTCCATCTTAAAGAGTTCAGCTTTTGAAAATGTTATTAGTACCTAATGTTAAATGTTCTCAAGATGCCTTTGTAGATACTTTCTTAACAGCTCCTCAGGTCCAAGCGATGGCACACATTTATAATGTTGCATATAAACCATTTGGTGAAAGGTCAGAGATTTATCTTTGCCCTAGAGCCCTGCATAGAATTCAGTTTTTTGCTTCACTGCTCTGTCTTGAATACTTGCAAAGATATTCTGGCTGGAGAGAAAAAAAAGACTACGAACTAGTATAAAGATACAATACAGCATCCACTTCTCTCTGCAGCATAGGGTAGATGCTTGGCTATTACTGGCTATTAAATTTGAAGTATTAAATTGTGTGTAATGAGCACATAACGTGTGATAAACTGTCATGGCTCTGTAAAGTTTCTTTTAAAGTCAGAACCTGATATAGCAACCTTTACCAAAGCTGCTAGAGTCACAATAAAGCCGCAATCAGACTCATAATCTTGGCTCATGTGACCTGAAATGGCCTTGTGCTAACTACTGGTTGTAGAAATCAATCAGCAGTATAGCCGAGTTTATATAACCCAAACATCACTGAGTTCATAGACACTTCTGACACATTTGAACACCCACTTCAGAGCAGAAAATCAACTCTGTAAGTGGAAAAACAACCCTTCAATTTACACTTGTCAGCTCCAAATAATTATCAGTGGAAAGCAAACACTTATTAACACTGGAAAAATAGCTGATATAATTTTTTTTTTTTTTTTGGTCTTGAAGAACAGTCATCTTTTTTAACCACACAGAGCTAAGTGGTCATGTGGTTTCCCTGTTCCCACATCTGTACGGCAACTGACAGGACTCCGCGTGGTTCCAAAGACTGAAGTGGCCCAGGCAATTACGAAGTGACATAAAGTGCTAAAATGTTCTAGTCTGGGCAAAAATGGTCAATTAAAAAAGAAATACACATGAGAACAATTCAAAAAATCGGTGACTTAAAGTGCGAAAATGCTCCATAAGTCAAGCCAGAAATGGTCAATTAAAAAAGAAATACATAGAAGAACAATTGAAGAATTCAGTCAAATTCTTGTAGCTTTTAAAATGAAACCACATACAGTTTGTTTTGCACTGTAAGGGGTTGGACCAAAACAGCAAGCTTCTCGTGATTAGACATGCATAATATTAACTCCAATAAAACCACCACCTCCACTTAGCTTTACTGTTGTGCTAAACCACGGCCTAATGTTATTTCTTTAATTGATGTTTGATTATTAAATAACGATGCAATCAGAAGCTGCAATGTTTGTGTGTGCGTGTGTGTGTGTGTGTGTAAACCGGCAAACAAACAACACACCCCTGGAGTATAATATTGGCCTTAAATATACTTATTAGTAAAACATCTCTGTGCATATTATCAAAGTTTAATGATCGAGGGGTACAAGAGTTTAAATGAGCTGAGTATCTAATCCTCCACCTTTGAGACAGCCAACAGTCAGCCGGCACTGGGATGCAATGTGAAAGTTGTCAGTTCAAACTTCAGGCCTGACAGGTCGAACAGCAGGAACACGTCAGCTGAAAACTCAGCAGAGGGAGCCTATTTCCATGAATACAATATTATATCATTATTATTATATCACTAATGGAAGTGAGACTTAGACAGATGTGCTAGCTATACAGTATATTATACTGTAATGCAATATACTGTCCCTCCTGTTTAGAAAACCCAAAGCACATATTTCAATTTGTTTTATCACTTTAATACTTGGTGACTATTTAATCCAAATTTTATGAGAATTGCTCATAAACATGATTTTGAACTATTATCTGCTATACAGACCACACTGTTAAATAAAATAGATTTTCATCATTTCTATACTTGTGACTGCAGCACTTTTTTAACTTTCCGAAATTGCAAATAACTGTGCTCATATTTCTGGGATTAGACTTTGAGAAGTGCTAGCTTATAACTGATCTAACTAATATAATAGCAAAGGGGTGCGGTTATTGGAGACTGCAAAGCAGCAAAAATGCAGAACAACATCGAGCCAGTCCTCTTTAGCAGTGAAAGGCTCGCAGATTTAGTCTGCCATCAGAAATAAAAACATGAACTGATTGGAAAACATTCTGAGGCTCAAACAAAAGCACATCTGTGAACACTTGGATGATGGATTTATGTAGCAAACATACTCTTGTGTTTCTTGATGGTCATTTTCACTCATTGTTCTTAATTGTCGTTTTTAGTAATGGCTGTATCAAGTACAGAGTGTAGTGTTTATTTCTCTGTTATTCTTTGTGTCTTATTATGTGTTTTATTCCTTAAAGGCCTAACCACAGACAACAACTGCAAATTAGCTTTATCTACATTTCGTCGTCTATGAATGATTTTTTTTGGTCAACATCAACGAAACATATGAGTAATACTGCAAATTTCAGATCTTTGTCAGCCAACTCTGTCATTATAGATCTAATGTACTGCAATTTATCTTTCTATTTCAATTTATTATTTTTTACCAGTGGAAATTTTTACTGCCTTCAAAAAACATATCAGTCTGGCACAGGGACTGACCGATATATTGATAGGCTGATTGTATCAAATACCAGTGTATTTGGAGTAGGCTGATTTTATCTGTCTACCATAGATACACTGGTATTTGTGTGTGTTTTTTTTAAATGTATAGTAATTTGTAATGATTAAAGGACCAGTGTTTTTACCAGTGTTTGACAACGCACAAAAAATGCAAAAGGCACGATCTACAGCCAGTGTTTGGTTTGACCATTCTGGTCTACTGTTGAAACATGGTGGTCCAGCATGGCTCACAACTTTTGGAGTTAACTGCTTAAGTTTGTTTTTTCTTTGGATGCTGCTCAGTGACGCATGCACTCAAAACAGTTCAACTTCTTCCACATATGTTTCTGCAATTGACTGTTGTCATTACATAGTTTGGCCTCTATGTCTGATTGGATTCAAAAGCCCAGCGCTCGTCCTGGGGGCTTGAAGAGGATAGATAAAAAAATCTCCTTCCAAGGTAACGAAAACATCCATTCAATATCTGTAGCCACTTATCCTCATCAGAGTCATGGTGGGGTGGGAGCCTATCCCAGCTGACTTTGGGCGAGAGGTGGGATTAATAAAAACATACCAATTCTTATTTTCAGGCGATTGTACACTAATGAAAACAGTGATATCAATGATAACACTATAACATATTATATTCCATTTTAGCCATATTGCATAAATAATATTCTAATGTAATTTTACACACTGGACCTTTAAATTCACAGTGAGGTTTACTGTTTCAGTGCACTGATGTCATTTTGAACAACATAGTTTATTGTTAAAATGTAAAATATCCTGCATCCATTACATATCTTGTTTTTCATAACCACATTTGTTGGATCATGGCAAAGAAATGTTTGTTTATTTCTAAATGACAATACATCAATATGTGAATTCTTTACTCTTTAATATCAGTATCGGCCCCAAAAATCCAGTATCAGTCAGGCTCTGGTCTGCCCTTCAATGGAGATTCATATTTCTGGGAAAAGATTTTTTTTTTTTTTTTTTATATAAATGAGGTCAAGATAATGAATGCTGGCACAAATAGTAGAGGTAATCACATTAGCAGTCAAAGACCAGCCCTTGATAAAAATAAGACCTGACTCTTCCTGCTGTACATTAAATATATAATATGACATCAAAAAGTTTCTCCTTTCCTCAAATATTCAAGTCCTCTACTTCCCACTTTCTCCAGTTTGATTCTCTGCACACACTAATGAATAATTATCACATGTACAGTCAAAATTACAATGCAGCAGAAGAAAATTATAACCATCTACTCTAAATGGCTAATTTCACAATAATGCGCCCCCATTATTACTGGAAATCTGAATGCTGCCATGTCCTGTGCTGTTACTACGGACGGACAATGTTTCCACTTTCCACTGACATTTAAATGTTGCATTGACTTCCTGCATCACAGAGAATGAAGTCAGTTTTAGCCTCAGTGTCTGCCAGCAAGAGCAGGTTCAGTCATTAACATCACTGTAGATGTAAATCTCCCTGTCAGAGGCCAAAATTCTGTTTACAACGCAGGCTGTTGAGCATAGCCGCTTGACCACTGAGGTGCAGCAACAATGATTAATCAAGCAGGAATTCAACCTGGCTGTTGGTTCACGGTTCAATGATGCTCACCATCCCATTGATTTATGACTCATAAATTATTGTCGTTTTCATTAACCAGCGGAGCGATAAGTCTTGACACAACAACCTGAGCCCGGAGTGAAATTTTAGCTCTACGTCGACTAATAAGATGCTATTATTCATATAAATTGAACTGGCAAGGCTTCAGTAGCACAAAGCGTGGCGATTAAGTAGTGTTAAGGGTGACCCGCATCTTGTTTTCTTCATTGATGTCACTCAGAAAGCATTCTTCCAGGGAGGTTGATGGCAGTTTTACTCACACAGTAATGCTATAAATAGGGCCAAATGTACTGAGGCAAAGGACTCATCTCCAGGAATTTTTCACACACAAGCTAAGATGTTTTTTTTTGTCTGTTTGTTTATTTCTAATTAGCATTTTTAGTTCTTAATATAATGTGAGCAGTATTTAAAAAGAAAACTTCATTATGACAGAAAAACAACAGCTATGCGGGAAGTGATGAGTGGAAAGGCTCACGGCATCCTTCTTTGATTTCTGTGCAAGCCTGACAGTGAGCCTCCAGAACAATCAAGCATCACATTCACATTGTCGGGGAGAATACAACTCCTGCGATGTCCCTCTGCAAAATCAAACTGAATGTCGTTAAGAGTAAAACCATCTCCTCAGGGCTAGAATTAACTCAGACAGACAATATGCCCTCATCGCTGTGCACTCTTCATTTATTGCACATTACAGATTCTCCTTTTTACACTATTCCAACATCCCTACATCCCATCGATGGCACACGGGGAATGCAACAATTTAGTCTGGGGTCTACTTCAATTTATGACAAAGCGCATCACAGGGGATGAGATGTGAAATGTTTAGACAGTGGTGGCTAGTGGTCTTGGATCTGACAGGGCTGAGAAAGTATTGAATTAATGATGCCACATTTTAAAACTCATTTTTATACAGATAAACAGTGTGAAATGGTGAAATCCAATTAGAGCAATAAAGGACACTAAGGCAGCATCCAAGAGTATTAAGCCATCTGCCAGTGAGTTAAGATTGCTGCAGGGCTGCCTAATTGAATTTTATCCTCTGACTGTAAATCTTATGAGTGACCCAAATCAAAATAAAGTTTGCCTAAACATGCAATGCAAAACCAACAGCCCTTGTGAAGCTGTCATATAATCTGAAGATTACGTGCTGTGGAGCAAGGTGAGAATTCGCACATATGCACAAAGCCTGCCAGGACAAGTCTGTAGCAGGCAGAAGAGTGTAAATCAGCCTGATTTTTTTATGTTTCTCAGAAAGAACATGAATGATGATGATGACAAGCAGCCCCTTTGACTTTCTCCTGTGTCACACCCAGAGATGTAGTCACATTTTCATAAAAATGGACATAAATCTCAATCCAGTGATCAGAACTGCAAAAAAACAATCAGCAAAAAAAGACCCTATCATCATCCAACCACTTACTTTGCTGGTCACTATGAATTTATTAAATCATGAGTGCATTGAAGGGTGTTTTTGGCTGCCTGCTCTACCATTAGAGGCTGTGTTGACTGAATGTTGCATCCTGGAGTGTGTAAGCAGGCAGAGCCTTTGTGCAGCCACTGAAATCCTTCTGATGCGTCTTAGAACAGCCTCAGTCCAAATTTACATAAAAAAAATACCAGCATAGTTCACTAACACTGATTCCTATGAAGCTTCCACAGGTGCAACAGCCAGCAGTCTGCATTAGAGTTCCCCATCAAGCTCATTTGTATATAAAGGATTCTTGAGATGGATGCAGTTTAATTTTAAGGCATGGTGGCTTAAAGAGTGAGATCTTCATGAAATGCGCACAAAGACCAATTTTAACAGAAAGCACAAGGCAGTCCATTCACGGTAAAAGTTGATGTGAAACCTGAGCATTCAAGGAAATGAGACTAACATGCAGGATTAAAAAGCTGCATCCTGACACAGCAGCATAGATATAATTCACCTGTGATCCCCGGAGTCTGTCTGTATCCGTCAGTGCGCCAGGTTGAAAACACACAGCCTTCGGACTGCTGGACAGAGGAGCCACGACAGCAACAAATGATTAGTAGTGAAGAGATGGGAACTGACGCTCGTTAAGCCAGTCAAATGCACAGTTCCCCCGGAGGATGCTCGCAGGTCATCAGCGTGTCGCGCTCAACTTTAATCGGCACAGTGAGTGAAAGCGCTCCGTCTCCGGCGATCCGCCGCTGCAAGTGCCGCGCAGCTTCTGATGTCCCTGCTCTACACTGGCACTTTATTTCTCACGGTGACAAAAAAATAAATAATTTAAGAAACGGAGGGGGAGAGAGAAAAAAAGCGTTCAGACGTCACGTTCACCCGAGCGGCCGCTAGATGGAGCAGTTTGAAAGAACTGAGGAAC
Organism: Protonibea diacanthus; assembly: GCA_028641955.1. Classification (NCBI taxonomy): domain Eukaryota; kingdom Metazoa; phylum Chordata; class Actinopteri; family Sciaenidae; genus Protonibea; species Protonibea diacanthus. The sequence goes on from CM053989.1 coordinate 18,791,786, forward strand.
AACAGGCAGTCAATTAGTGAGCTCAGTGCGTTCACAGGTCGGTTCAGGAGGTTCACGCACCGCTGTGATTAACGACTTTACTTAATTATCTCGAATTAGGAAGTCGTTTCCGTGACACAATTTGGTCACCGGGTAATTTGTTGCCAAATGAGAAAAGTCTAAAGCACATTATACAAGGAGGGAATTACAATGTGGACAAGACACTGCAGTATCTGCATGAAGAATCATGCAGGGCCATAGCAAGGACTGACACTGAGGTCAGGAGGGCCCGTCAGCACGCCCACCAACTTTTGACCACAGAAACATCTCAAGTGTCTTTAATATTAGTTAGATTATTCATTTTATTTCTTATTGTTCGCCACAGTAAAGGTCTAAAAATGTAATCTACACTACTATCAGCAATAACACATCATTGTTATTCATTTATTATTGTATTTCTGACATACAATTACATTTAAATATATTGAAACTTAAAATACTGGAATAAACATATAACAGGCTGCTACTCATGTGTTGCAAAATGCAGTGATGAAATAAACTATGTGCATGTAGCTTTTGTGAAGTAGGCCACTCGTATATCATTTGAATGTTGTGATGCTTTATACATATATGTAATACTATATACTACTTATATAAATCTATTTAAGAGTGCGGTATTGTTACTCTGCAGATTATCTGTAATTAAAAACGGTGACGTGCCATTGTTCTGATGGGCCTTTATTCAAAAACTCAAATAGACCAAAAATGTCTTGCCAAAAAAAAACAAAACAACCATTGCACACACTCTGGTATCACCAACGTAAATTATGTAACTTAATTGACGTAACTAACATACTTATTTTAACCCAAAACATGACCTTTTCCTAATCTGACCAAGTAATTCTGATGCCTTGACCTAACGAATACATTTAATAAAGTTAACCTCATGTTTGTTATCGTTACCATGATGATGAAAGTCACCCAACTTTGTCCTTTCCTGCATGTTTGGATAGCCGTGTAGCGGCTGGACTTTTAAAGGCAGGAGGCTCGAGGCAGAGGTTTCGGTGTAGACCAACCAGGTATTCATTTCACTCACGATGACGGCATGGTAACAATAACAGACACATTCACATAAAACACTGCGGCCCACAGGCAATATGTGCTCTTGACAGAAGCAGCGGCAGCTCTTGTTGGGAACTGGCAGCCTTATGTAGCCTGCCACTGGCTGCTCCCACAGTATAAAGGAATCTGCCCCTCACCTGACATCAAAACTTCACAACCACATAAATTAAAAATACTACTATTGCTGACAATCAGTCTGCATGGACTTACTTTATGGTACATATTATAAAGGAATCATAGAAACCCTGATCAGCAGATTAAAGTACACGCCATCTAATCCACTAAATACACTGATTGGATCCACATGGGACCTTCCTTTGATGCTCAGGTACACTGGGAATCCCCCTTGAGAGGTAAGTGACCTGAACACAACCTTTACAATACATAATCTTGCACAATCAAGCCAGAGTTAATGCAATCATTTTGGTTTCAGTTTACCATGATCATCTAATCTTAAGATCACCAAAGCGGGTGTATGTTTGTCTTCACACAGTCGGCCATATAATCATTCCCAGCTGAGAGACAGCACAACATCTCCAAAACACACATTGTTAATACATGTAACACTCTCAGTAAAACTCTCCCACCTGGTTTGTGCCTTATTTCTTTCAAAAGTATGTACGCTGCATATTGGGCATAAGGTCCAATGGGGCATGTTTTGGTATAATGTAGCATCAGAACAACGGGTAGTAGCTTTTAGCATTACCATGACCTGATAATGGTGCAGTTGATTACCAAAATCTTTAGAATTAATCCTGTGTGGACCATGAAACTCAACATTAATAAAAACTCAATATTAATAACAGCAGAATGAGCTCAGCCTTAGCCAGCTACAACATTAAACTTTATTTCATCAGTGAGAATAATTCAACATCATGATACAACTGATAATGATTACAGAGACTAGTTTGCCTATGTACTTTTATACAATGTTATAAATAGGGCCAGATGTACTGGGTCTTCATCAATGTGAGCATTTAAAAGAATATTTGCAAATCTGATGTGGCTGGAAAACATCATGGTGACAGTGATGAGTGGTGAGGCTAACAGCATCTTTTTCTTTTTGGTGTCGTGCACTGTGTAAGCCTGACAATGAGCCTCCAGAACAATCAAACATCACATTGTCTCAGAGACAATCATCATTCAACCACCTACTTTGCTGGACACTATGAATTTATTAAATCATGAGTACAGTGGATGATGTTTTGGCTGGTGTAGAGGCTGTGTTGACTGAAAGCTGCATCCTGGAGTGTGCAGCCACTGAAATCCTTTTGATGCCTCTTAGAACAGCCTCAGTCCTATTTACATCAAATGTACCAGCACAGTCCGCTCACGCTGATACCTATCTATCTTTTACAGGTGCAACAGCCTTTTGGAGGTTTGAACAACCTGAAATCTTTACATTTGAGGTGAATTTTACTGACTTATGTAACATTTTCAATGCACGACTTTTACTTGTAACAGAGTTGGTTATATTTTATTTACATTGTGGTATTGCTACTTTTTGTACTACTATCACAGGTAGAACTTCTAAAACTTCACAAAAAGCACCACAACTACTACAAAGCTAGAGACTAAACAAAAACATTATAATATATCTGAGTAATGCAAGATTTGCTATACCATACATACACCATAACAATCACTCTGCTGAAATTGAATATTTACTCTATATAATAAAGACAGTATCATCAAAGAATTAGGCTTTGCGATAACACCAGTCCATGGGAATACAGTGGTAAACAACTGAAGGGATAGCATCCACAAAGTAAAATACAATTAGGCACCACATACCATCCCTACAGTCTGTCAGAGTCAGAGTATTGCAGTGATTTTTCATTAGGGATTGAGTGACAGCGCTGCCTACCAATTTTCCACAAACTTTCAAGTTGTTATGCACCTAAAAAAACATATTTATTTTCTTATTTACCTCTAAATTGCTTTTTCAGAACTGCGTGATGCCAGTAAGCTCCAAAAATGCCCCCCTCACTCCTGAGTGTGTCAGGTTGAAAAAAGGAAATCATTAATATAGCATTAGAAGCTGGCTGTGAACCCATAACTGCCCTGGGCACACATCAGCATACATGCGGCACTGTTCTCTACTGCTACACCTTCCCCGGGGTTCAAATGTCATCCTTCACTGTCATTACATTTCTGCCCCCATTAACTATTGATTATCTGCACTTCAGCATTTCGAGCCCTGCTGTGAAAATGGCCCGCATGGCTCACTAGCCATACTCGGATCAGGCAGAACAGAAGTGCCCACCTCCTGTTTTTTTACACTAAAAAGGGAGGGAGGGGTCAGACTCAGGGGCAGGGGTAAAGAGGGACACAGAGCAACAAGGACTGACTAAACTGTACTGTAACTGCCCATTAACTGTGTGCTTGAGCGGACGACTGGAGGTTAAGTTGTTCTTTTTTGTGACCCGTGAGAATTTTGCTGCAACATGTTTTGAATATTTACCATGAGGTTAGTCCAAGTTTGCATCTGTTTTTCAGGAGACTGCAGGTGGAAAAGTTTGTTTGGGCAGGAGCTCTGTGCCCTCTGCTAACAACAAACTACAGTTATAATACCACGGACTAGTTTATGCAGAGCTGTCTTTGTACACCTACCAAAATCTCAAAGCGCCCGTGTGTTGCAAACTGCTAATGGCCACTGTAACTGCTCTCCGTTGTTTTCTATATTTTAGTATCACTGCTGTTTAATGTTTTACATGTGCAGGCTGTGGAGGTAGGAGAAAATATCAGAAGATGGAGAAATGTTTGCTTAGTCAATGCATTCTGGGTGTCTGGTCTTCAGTCTTACAGTAAATCACATACATGTTGATGATTTGCATTGATAAAATATGAAACTTTAGACGAATATTACATTGTATCATTACGGGTGCTCAAATTCCTTATCCTCCCCATGTAAACAGAGTCTAGCAAACTATTTTGTATATATATGCAATTTGGATTTTTACAAAATAAATAAATAAATACATTTTGGCACCAGGAGATTTCTCTCTGAGATGATATTTCAAACAAAACAGCTTCACTGCTCTCTGAGTTATTAACAGTAATTCCAGCTAAGTGGAAATTTGTTGTCCTGATTTATGTACAATTAAAAACTCAAAACACATTTTTGAGTAAATAATGCATAAGTCCTCAGAGTGTATGTCTGTATTTAGGGGTCAGAGTAATCAGAAAAAAATGTAAAGTATTTTCTACACCAACAGAATTACAAAACAACAACAGCCAATCTGTATTCATAAAAAGTCCCATTTATTTCAAAGTCATTTCATCAACAAATATTACAAATCTGCATTGTTTGAGGGTAGACCCACCAGTAACACATGAATAAAACATTTATTACAATAATTGCTCAGCGCCCATTTCAGACGCTGAAAGTTGAAGCATTCCATTCATTTAGGTTGAAGAATAAACAAGAAACAAGCTAGCGTACAGAAAGAATAAATGAGTTAGTTAGACTATTCCCGCCTTACAGGATTACTGTGCAGAGTGAAATCCACTAGGATCCAATGTGGCTTTAGGATAATCCCATCAGAGCTGCTACAGTGCAATGCTACTACAGGACACCCAAGCCTGTTAGCACTGATGAGAGCCTATAGTAGAGTGAAGCAATCCTTGTTAAAAAAAATACTTATCACACTGACTTCTATTGTAGAGACAAACATTTTATTAACAGCCTGCTGCCAACCAACACCATGTTTTATGGTACTAGTTTGTATTATCTAACAAAAACTGACTGTAAACTAGTTACACAGATAAAAAACTAAGTCAATATTTGCATCTTGGAAAATACCTCTCCTGGAGTATGTCTTCATATAAAGCTCTGTAACATGAATCCATATGAAAAATATCTTTTCCTGGGATAATAATACAAGCCTGAGTTACCCACATTAATTGTTATTCATGTCCTTAAGATAATACTGAGTTAATATGCACCTCTGCTGCCTGTTTTAATTAATGAGGACATGTTTTGATACTACTAACCTTCAGTCAGTTCCTAATATTCTCCTGATTTATGGAAGTGCTACGCTGGCAAAACTTACACACACCGGTGTAAGCTATTTTTATGCCTATATTCCCAATTTTAAAATAATTTCTCATCATTTAATAATGTCTCACCAGTCAGCTTCACAGACCAGACTTGAAAAGCAGACATCAATAAGGAGCAAACTTCTGCCGCTCAGATTTTTTGATGCCCGAGGTTGGCATTTTTGCGGTGTAAGGGGATAATCCCTGTGCTAGGCTGGAAGCGGCTGCTGGGTGGACAGCCAGTACAGGGAGACCTTTCATGCCAAGCAGGCTAGAAACGGGGATGGCGTAGTGTGGGTTTTGGATGGTTGATAAAGTGGAGGGAGAGTGGACGTTAATGGTGGTGGGGGTTGGGGTGGCCGCCAGGACGGCCATAGAGGTAGCAGCGGTGGAGGCAGTGGGGGCGGACTGAGAGAAGCTCATGTTGAGGTCAACTGGGGTCGCAGAGGAAGCGGCCTGCATGGTGTATTTAGCCATCTCTAAGCTGCAGGATGTGACGTTTGGAGGGGGGAGTTGAGATGGTAGAGGGTTAAGAGGAGATGGTGAAAAATGAAAAGGGGGGAGAATGGGTGATACAAAGGAGAAGGGAGGTGAGAGAGAGGGGAAAAAAATAAGAATCAAAGAAGGAATGTGTTAAAAAGCAGAGATAATAAGGATTTTAATGCAGTCAAAAGAATGGAGCAGTGAGATGGAACAAATCCAGCCTCACCCTGAGTACAATAACTCTGGCCTCATACAATAGCATGGTGTTTGGCTGTCTTATCACCAGACTGTGATGTGAAGCCCTGCAGGACGTGGTTGCCCTGTGTAATGTCTTACCTGGCATTGATGAGGTACTGGGCCACACTGATGCTGGCTGGCGATCCTGTGATCGTGACTTGGCGCATGGCTGAACCATCAGTGGCACTGGCAATTTTGATGTGAGCTCCAGAGACCTGGCGAATCTCATTGATCTTGCTGCCTTGTCTTCCAATTATGCAGCCGATAAACTAGAAGGAGAGAGAGTGGAAACATGTAAATAGCAAATCAGCTCGTGTTTCCATGCCTTTCAGGAATTAGATTTCGAAGCAACGGTCCGGTTGACAGCAGTGCCACAGTCTGCTGGCAGAAAAAAACATGTGGCCATTTGTTTGATTTAACACCAGAACACATCTCCATAATGCATTGGACTCATATAAGCTAACCCTAAACCTAACCCACCAAACTGTAAGATCACATGAAATGTTAGCTGACAATACTGTGAAAGTTATGAGTAGAGCTACTGCATTATTTTACAGAGGGTTAGATGTGAGGATCAGCACCACTTTCATGTGAGTATGATAATTACGAAGCTAACACCAGCAGCTGGTTAGCTTAGCAACAAGACTGATAACAGGGAAACAGCTGGCTCGGCTCTGCATGGCCACTTACCAACACAGCTGATCATGACATATTAACATATTATATGTAACGACCATTTCATGTATGAGTCTCCGCTGATTGCCAGGCAATCTCACAGTGTCAGCAACACCTTATGCTAAGCTAACCTTTTGTTGGCGGTGTCATCTATAAATATTCCAAGAAAGTGAATAAACATACTGTTTTTCTCAAAATGTTGAAATATTCAATGCCTGAATCAAAGGCAAAGGTTAGGTTGTACAATGTGTAATTCAATAGAAAAATAGAAGAAATGTTCTGCTTTCCTAACCTATGGTCCATGTAATTCATGATTTATGATTCTGATGACAGAAGGAAAGCAAACACAGCATATAGACTGCTACACAGCCATAAAAGAGTTTTTGATCGACAGTCTTTGAGTCTTTTTATTAAACCACTGAGATTTTCTTTCTTCTTTTTGTGGCTACACCAGGGTAACACAACAATGTTTTTTATGCAACGCCTAATATGAGCAAAAGGAAGAGACAAAAGATAAATTACTTCATGCAGCTATGAAGGTGAAACTTTTGTCCAAAAAAAATCCTCATTATACCTGTCCTCCTGGAAAGTGTTAATGAGTAAGTAGCAGGAGGATTAACAGTGTTGGAAGAACACAAACAATGTGACACTTACATCATTAGGTATTGCCAGCTCTTGTGAACTTGTGGGGGCAGATGCATCCAATCCTGCAAAGTAGGACAAGGAATGACAACAACAACAGTATGGCACTAATGGCTTCCACTTTCATGGCATGACAAGTTGCCCTACTTCGTCTAGTTTATCTCCTAAATTACGAACATGAAAATGGCATATGGTAAGAAAATAGACTTTCTAGACAGACACATACTGTATATAACATCCAGTACACAGTCTATGCACATAGGTAATATTACTGTTATGAGATAGGCTACATTTTCATTCACATAAGTATGTTTCCATCACTCAAGCCTGCGTATATAATCAAGTGTTTTGTCCTCAGTTAGTGTAAATGAGTACGTGGGGTAGTTGAGGTCAGGGATGGTCTGGCCAAGACAATGTTAGATTTGGAGGAGAAATGTTGCAGAGGTGGAGGATGGGTCGAGAGATTAGGATTTGTTTTTGGAGAGGGAGATTGGGCAAATGGAGTTGAAATTTTGGGAGGATATGAGAAATAGTGAGAAATGGTTAAATATTTACTCCACTGTAAATATTTGTCATTTTTCACATTTCCCTCTCAGAGAACTCTGTTTTTTTCATTTTTTATTTCATTCTGTCTGCTTCAGTCTGTCACAAACTCTTTTGTGTTATGAATATTTCAGTGACTAACTTTCAGTTGTTGATAATAAGCTAGTCTGGTGGCTCAACCTTGAAATGTCACTATTTTGATTGTTTTTTGTTGTTGTTTGTTTGTTTGTTTTCCACATATTTTGTGACATTAAAAGATTTAAATACCAATGCATTATTATGTACATCTCTGTGAAGCCACCTTTAATGAAATTAAAAACCTGTGAGGCTGTAAACTCTAAGAGAATGGAGACATCCTTGACTCCTTATAGTGACAGGGGTGTTTTGATGATGTGATTCGAAGAGGAGTGAAGACAGAGGGATAGATGGACTTCCCCTGGGAGCCGTGGGTACGTACCAGGGAAGGTAGGGTTGCTCTGCCCAAGGGAAGGGAGGGGGATATGCTGCATAGCCAACTGGTGAAGCTTGGTCAACTGCAGGGTAGGAAGGAGGTTAGAGCTAACCAATCAAACTGGATTATTTCAGAGGAGCTGACAACTACAATACAGAGCCAATCTGAAGTTCACAAACATCACAGATGGTGTCAGTGTGAAGAGATTCATTTCCTTCAGAAAGCATGCTGGCTTCTCATGGCAGTCATCTGAAAATACATCACATCTCTGACTACAAAGCTAAAACTGATCATTACGTCTTAAGATCTTCACTTTTCATTTCAATCAGTGCATGCTGCTGTTTGTTAGTGTTAGTGATATAAACAGATCAGGGTTATAGAAGTTTCATTTTTGCAGAGTAGGGTACACAGAGGGCGTAGTGGTGGCTTGGTAGGAGTGGGCAGGAGTAGGTCATCAGGACAGATGTCAGTCGCTCAAATGAACATACTTACATCTTGATGTGCAAGAGCATACTGTCCTGGAATTGCAAAGGCCTGGAATGGAGAGTGAATAGATGTGGTTATATGACTGGGAGGCGCAGGCGTGTTCTAACGTGTCACATGAAACTTGAATTTGTCACAGCACATGAAGAGTGGAGTCAGTGCAATAACTGCCTCTCTGAAAATCCATTCCCTTCCCTTTTTCCATAGCTCTAATGTGTATAGATTTGATGGAATTTCATCTAAATGTCATCTGCTGTTTTTCCCCCTCTTTGACCATGGCCAGAAATCCAATAACATAAACAGATGTGTGATAGGTCAGAACAGACTGTGCCAAATCCAGGACAGCGACATGGAAAACATGAGCTTTAGTCACGACATCTTTCAGGTTTCACACTGAAGGGAATAATTCATGTAAATGCCTTCTATTCATATGTCAACACATTACAGCTTGGCTGAATACTTCCTAATATGATCATTACCTCATCTTACTGCATACAGCGTTATAATACAAGGCGCTTATTGCTGTATAATTACACAGATGTGTCCGTCTAGTGGTGAAAATATTCTTAATGAGAATCAGTGTGCCTCAAGATCCTGCAAAATAAGGAGCCTATTCCATTGTTATGTTTTTACAATAGTGACTATAATCACACGTATATAACTCCCATACAGCTACTTACTTGTGCAGAGTGTTGTGGTGCTAGTACTGCATGTGCTCCAGCAGGTATGGCCTTGGGACGGTAGGGAATAGTCGCTCCTTTTGGTGGAGACTTAAGAAAACAGTCATGCAAACCAAAAACAGAGAAAAAAATTTATATGCTGCTGCAGCTGAGAAAAGGACTCTTACTGCCTCTGATGCATTTTATATCCCCTTTTATATCACTTGCTGAATCTTTTTATATCCCATTCATCGGTTGAGAAAGTTACATGAAACCAAGAACCCAATAACAGAACTGTGAAGAGACCTGAAAACAAGGAATTACAGGGAGTTTTTCACAAACCTACATCTAAACTCTAAAATATTTTCAAGTTTATATATAAAATTCTAAAAAAGTTTTTACATCATTGATTCCCGTCTAGGGCTACTCGATTTGCATTGCAAATTGATATATTTATATATATTTATGAAGCTTTAGTTGATTCACATTCACATTAACCAGCAGCTGCCTGATAGCCTGATTGAGTTTCAACACATCAATATCATATGTTGCAATTCAGAGTGTGTGGATACTAAGTAAACAGAGAAGTTGAAATACTTGATACACTGGATACTTGAAGAGATAGTAGAACAAATACAGTCTTCATCATAGCCACCTAACTCAATTGTATAAATAAAATTATTGTAACAATATCCACCAGTATATAAAATACTGTTGAATAATCTCCAGTTTATAATCCTTTCAAGGGGTACTTAAATTGGGAACTAGTGACATAAACTATTATTAAAAAATGTAAAAATCATAGACCATCATAGAAAATGTCATTTGACACATCACAGAAAGTGTCATTAGTGTTGCACATCTCAACCACTACAACCTGAACACAAAGCTTTAGGAGTAAAATGTTGCTGAGATAGAAAATATCGTGAACGTGCGACTGAATACCTAAACAAATGTGACACACGTGACACCTAAATAGAGCTGTTGAATGTGAAGATCATCTGCTGTCTGACAGCGCTTACCTCCAGCATGACGGAGCAGATGTGTCTTACACACTGAGTAATGGCCTGTGGAGTGCCGGAGATTGTGACAGCCCTCTCTGTAGAGTCCGGCAGCATGTCTCCTGCCACCTGAACCTGAGCGCCTGTGGTCTTAACATCGCCAGACAACAGAAGAAACGAAGGCTATTTATTGCTGAAAAGAGCACACCATCACCCAAACTGAAATGCTGTTTGAAGCACCCGCAAATTACCCAGAACACATTTTGACATGCAGGGAGCAGCTGCAAGCCAAATAGAAATGTGTGCTCCAATATTTGAAGAGGCACACACAAATATTGTCCATTCAGAATGAGCATTCAGCCTCCTCCGATCTTTACAGGCATAATCAGTGGGATTTTCATGAGCAGCAACCAAAAAAGTACACAAATCCTAAGGCAGATGAAAACAAGAAAAGCTTGAATGGAGTGTTTGATACTCAAGGTGTCAGAGCACCGGGGAGGATGTTTTCTGTCCCTATTTGGGTGCAGGAAAACAAGTTCCTTGTGGAAAATAAAAAAAGTAAAGGACTCCTACCTCTCTGATCTCTTTGATCTTTGAGCCTCCTTTGCCAATCAGTGAGCCACACTGGCTCCCTGGGAAAACCAGGCGAAGTGTCACAGGTGGCTTGCTTGTCACGTTGCTGTTTGTCATTGCTGCGGTAATATCCTTAGGGAGAATTCAAAAATATGTTTTTCAGCACCGACTGTAAGGGCACTAGCTTTATTTGACAAGCCCTCTTTTTTTTCTGCAAGACTGAGAAAAAAGCTGCAGCTTCAATGTCCTTCAAGCTTCAGACGAAATCTTTAAATAAACTGTAAAACAACAGAATTTTATTGACGACGTGTGGAAAGTTGCAGTAGGTTTGTTTTCCTGTACCTCCTCAAACTTCTGTGCGATCATGGAGAAAGCTCTGAAGATGCCTTCTGTGGGTCCCGTGATAGTAACTATTCTCTCGGGAGATGATCCCTCTGATATGTTGATACGAGCACCACTCTGGAAACACAAATCCACAATTATTACAGCCTCAATTTGTTGTAACTGAACACATCACACACTTATACATGCCCAAGTGAATGCTCACCTCCTCCCTCATCTTCTTTACTGTTTCTCCTTTCTGGAATCATGTAGAAAATAAAACAGTGGATTTGATTAGTTTTATTAAAAGAGTAAAACAAGACAAGTAATGAATGAATGTTGACAGATTGTAAAACAAATCTACCTTCCCAATTATGCTGCCAACCTCCTGTGAATAAAAAAAATAACAATGCTTGAGAAAATGGCATCACAGAAGATTTTCTCTTAAGAGCTTCTCACATTTAGAGAAGGATGTAGGCTAACATGCCATTACCAGACCATTGGGCTTTTACCACCAAAGACACTAAATTACTTTAACTATTTTTGTATTTGTGTATTACCTTTCCATGCATCAGCAGCCTCAGTGTCAGTGTAACATTCAGACTCCCATCTGAAGCCATTTCCTCCTTGTCAGACATTCTGTGTGTTTCAAGCTTTAGAGTAAGCACTCTGCAAAGAGAAAGACATTGTTTACGACAGTTACTTTATACGAGAGCTCAATATTTCAGGTGGTTTGGTAGATTATCTGTTAAAATAAAGAGGCAATCTAGTTCTAGATTTAAGCATTGAACTGAATTATAATAATTTCCAGCCTCTTATTTGTGTTAAAGCCATCATCACTGCTCATACTAACTACCCTGTTCTTCTTCTATTTAATATAGTCAAACTGCTGCAGCTGCAGGAAATATGAAATGCATCATTTCCTGTGCTCAACAAGATTTTTCTGGGAAAGAGATACCAGACACAGCAAATGTACTGGGTGCAGACTGCATTGTCATTTTTAAATCAGTCTGCAGCAGAGTTAAAATTAGATCTCCATTTGAAAATGTTATGGATCATTGCTTCAACTCAAAGTTGGAACAATCATTTTTAGGCTGCTGAAATTAGCCAAACTCCCTTCTTTAGGATTTATCAGCAGACTGGTGTTCTCTGAGTTGTGGACCATTGTTGTTTCTCTTCTGATCGTTGTGAGCGGGGGAAGATAAGCATATCACTAGGTGCAATCTTCACACGGCACTTTGTCTTTAGTTCCGGCTAAATACAAGTTGTGTGACTCCCTCGGATAAGATAAGATACAAAGGAAGCCAGTTGTTCTGTGAAGGATCAAGTGATGTGTGTGTGACTGTCTCTTAATATCACACTGCACAATGTCGGCTCTGTTGTGGCCGCGTATCCAATCTGTTGTATTTGCAGAACAAATAAAGAATGTCTCGATGCAGTATAGGAAGGCCAGCTTATTGCACCATGACATGACAGAGAGAATCCTTTCAGTCTACCAAGGGCCAAGGTCACGTTGTTCACATAAAGAACTTGTAACTAACAAATAAAATAATCTGAAAAAATCATGCTGGCATAATGCAAATGGTAGATTTACTGTCTGAGACATTGGTGATAAAGTAAAGGGAAGACAGCAGCGGGCAAGCTACTGGTGAGAGTGCATGAGGTGTTGCCAGTTAATCCAGAGTTGAAGGGCACGGTCACACATGCAAGAATGCAGACGAGTGATGATTGCCTGCCAAGACGACCAGGGGGAGGGCTCTTTCACCTTTAGTTGAATTGCAACTGGAGACCGACAGGAAAGTAGAAGAGAAGGGATGACATGCAGCAAAGGGCCACAAGATGGCTACTGCAGTGATGATTCAACCTTGGTTCACGGGGGTACATACCTGGGATGCCCCAACCACACGTACACAGCTTTGCTATTATTTGAAGCGGCAACTTCAATGACTTTTTTTTAGACAATGGTTTTAAATATTTTGAAATATATGCTTTGATTTTCTGGCAAGAGTTTGATGATAAGATCAATATCACTCTCATGTCTGGATGATGATGATGGATGATGAAGTATGAGGCTTCAACCAGCAGTCAGTTAGCCTAGTTTAGTACAGACTGGAAACAGAGGGAAAATTCTAGCCTGGCACTGACCAAAGCTAAAAGAATCTATCTACCTCTAAAGCTCACTAATTAACATGTTACATTGTGTTTGTTTAATCTGTACAAAAGCCAATATGCAAAAACACGTTGTGGGTTTTGTGTTGGACTTTTTGGTGGCTCTGACCAGCTGCCAAGCAACCAGCAGAAGTTGCGCCCAGCCAATATATAGTCTGGCACATAACCCCCCAAATAATGCCAACAAATTGTCTAATAAACAGAAAAGATATCATAGTAAGACATGAGTTTCAGAGGGGCTGGTGGATGGATTTTGAGCCAGCCTAGCAGTTTCCCCTACTACTAGCTCAATGGTAAGCTAAGCTAACTAGCTAATCTTAATACAGAACTCTCTGTTCCACAAACAAAAGAAAGACCAAAAACGACTGTGGGTTTCAGTCAAGCATGCTAACATTAGTGTCAGTATTCATCAGAAGAAATGTGAAAATATCAGCGTGATAACGAGTGGTATGGTTTTCCAGGACACGTTTACAATAAGATATTGTTCTGGCATATTCCAGCATGGACATAATCCAAACCATATCATGAATAAGTAGAAGGATTCTTATTGCAAACAACACCCACAACCATTCTTTCCTCTGTGCATTATTATAAAGTTACAATGAATACATCAAATAAACTACAACATCTCTAATCCTATAGGCCGGGATTTGTTTAGTTAATGCTAAGACCCTTTTGACCCATTTCTGTCACCTCTAGCACATCAACGCCCACTCAAGACTTCCGAACAAAACACTGGTGCACAACAGCACCCACAGAGTATACATGATAAAACAGATAATCTACGGGAACCCAGCTCCCACAGCACTGACAGGCTGAAGTGTGCTTCAGACAATAATAAGAAAAAAAACAACAACAAAAATCCACAGCATTAATCCTTGAGGGAAATGGAAGATAAGTGGATTACTTCAAGGGTTTCCTTGTAACATCTTTTATAAATTTGAGGGTGAAACAAAGCAATTTTAGCAATTGTAATGAAAAGATTATTGTATTTTACAAGACTGTTACATACAATTGTGCTTTAGTTTAGGAAGAATAATTCAAACAATGTTCCACACATTTTGAAACAATTTGCATTAAATTATTATTCTCATAATGACAGACTTGTACTAACCACTTCACAATTTTCTACATTATTCTACCACATCTTAGACAAAGCGGGGCCATACAGCATGGTATTGCTCCCTAATGTGATAATTCATTGTAGCCAAACTATGTGTGAAATTAAGAGGACAACAAAATGCATTTACAACACAGCAGTGTACAGGAAACCAACCAGTCAAAGTAACTCAGTAATGGGAGTCAGGAGGAGTGCATTAAAAGAAAGTGCTCTCTTTCGATGCACAGGACTGAGAAGGACGACTGAATCTAAAGTTAAACCAGACAGAAACTTCAACTTTCTGTCTGGCACTACTGTAGTCTTGAACATTGTTACAAGTAGAAACTAAGCCATGAATAGTCTCACCAAGGCAGTTGAGGCTCAGAGGCCTGTGATGCAACAAGAATTATTAGTATAAAGTACTGACCTTATATAAAAAATACTTCCTCCTCGTCTTTAGTTCTGGTATCCTAAATGAACAGCCTTTAATTTGAAGTCCGTGTTCAATGTTTGCCCCCTTTGTTGTCAGTTATCCACAGAGTGGACAGATGGTTCCCTGTGCCCTCAGACCGGCTGGAGCGGAGGCTGGCTTTGCTATTAGTCCCTCAGCTTAGCCCAAGATAAGCCCCTACCCAGGGCAAGTGAACCCGCATCTCTTGCCTAATTCTCCCTGTCACAGTCACCAAAGAGGCGTTCCTCCGCACGGAGATCCACAAGCAGAAGAGGCCTGAGGGCAGGGCAAAGAGTCTCTTTGGCTGGACACTGTCCAGCGCATATAGAGTGGGCTACAGTAGCAGCCACCACGACAGAGAAATCATGAAGGTCTAGTCTTTTGCAGTCATCAGAAATGCGCACAGAGACACAGAAGAGAAGCTTTGTTAACCGATGTTGCTCTGAGGCTAACAACTCTGCATGACTGCTGTGTTCTTCATTAGATTTTCAGAGAGCTTCCTGCCTGCACAGGGCCGGATTTTCTCTAAAAATAAATCTCCCTGTATGAAATCGGTGCTTTGTACAGGGAACTCGACTAATTGAGGGCTGAGAAGGACAATGTGGCGTTTGAGGTATTTAGTGATGTTAAGCACAATGTCTTCATGGGGTGCTTCTCCCCCCTTCGCTGCCTCTGCCCTCCCCCACACCAAGCCCTTCTGCCCTTGTAATGAGGCCATACTGGATACAATACAGCCCTTCTGCACAGAAAAATGTATTCAGCTGAGCCTCAAAATCGTGAAGGAAATGAATCACTGAAGCATAAGTGGCATATTTAATTACTATTCAGTGTGTTGCACGGGGACAATGATGGCTGCTGTGAGCCTCATGGTCATCTATCAGACATCTAAACAGGCCACATTATATTCACTCTTCTACTAGGATTTCAATACAACTTCCAAGTGGTATATTAAAAGGACTGGATGTCTTATGAGAACACAAAGATGACAATAGAGAAGGTCATTCTTTACTTTTCAGGGTTAAGACTAAATTGGGTTAGGACAGGGGTTGAAGATGAAGGTCAATAAATGTGCAGAAAAGTATCATGAAACTTGAACAACAGTGTGACTTTTTGTTGCCAAACTGCAAACAGAATTATAGCCACAACAAAGCTCAAAGCTGTCAAGGCCAATGCTTTTGACAAAGTCTGTGACAGTTATTTCTATCCTTTTAAAGACCATGAGATGATCAGGCATTTCATGCCAATCACTTGTGACTAATTTCCTCTCCTTCATGTACAGTGTGTGTCAATGAGATTAAAGAGTCTGGGATTATCTGTAATGGAATTAGTGATTACTGAGACTTGTTAGTGTAATCAGTTACAGTTTCTGAAAACAGAGTAGATCCAGCAACTGCCTGAAAAATGAAAGCAATCGGGTCATAGTTGCACTAATTTCACTGGAACTGAAAAAAGGGCTGAAAGATAAATATAACATGAATTTTAATCACACTGCAGGTCTTGTAGCCTGACATAAACTCATTATTACACTGGGAAAATGTGAACTAATCAATATTTTTAAATAAAATTATGATTTACTAACTTCTAACTCCTTCATGTACCTTGTGTGTCAATGAGGATAGGAGTCATGTAATGGGATTACTGTAATTACTGAGCCTTGCTGGGGTAATCTGTTACACCTACTAAAAGCACTGCAGTCTGTACAGGAATAGCCTGAATCCTTCTGCCATGAATAAATGGCTCTAAAGGATAACTAGAATATTTCACCAATATCCATGCTTAAATTTAACGTCTATCTGAAGACAGCAGGTCACATCACATCTACTTCTCAGGATTTCAATTCAATTTCCATGTTGTTTCGTGACTAAAAACATCAATAGTCCTTATGGGAGCTGAAAGCTGAAGGCAGTTCTTTAAAGTATTAAAGTAGGAGAGAGTATTTGCCATTCTTTAGTTTTTTGAAGACTTTTTCAAGCTTGAGACTTTAGGTTAGGAGGACAGATTAAACAATGAAGATCAATAAAAGTCAAAAAGGATATTGTTGGTGCAATTAGTTGAAAGCAGTCCGGGGTTAGAATTTATTGGAAGGAATACCTTTAAAAATGAGGAAGGGCTACCTTGAATACTAAAAGATAACTATAATACTTACTCAACTCTTTCATCATCATTTGTGCTTAGCTGTAATACAACCTGTCAGGTCTGGAAGGCTGACATAACCCTAACCCACTCAAAAATCTGATATAAATATGACATACATATCAATTCATGTCTCTCATCAATATCCAACCATGTGTATGTACATATTTACACCACATACATAGATTTCTATTTTGTGACTATCCAATGCAGTTTTAAAACCACCATATTGCATATTTTAGGATATTTTTTCTCTTACATTAAGACAAAATATCCTAAAATATGGAATATGGAAAATCTGAAATGTATGATATGAATATATATATATATATCATGTGAAATGTACATATATGGATTATATTGTCTTTTTATTTTATTTTTTATGTAATGAATCATACCTTCTGTGAATGCAAGTTAAGACTCTACAATGAAAAGAGACTTCTCTGGTCCCAAGCTCATCTGAGATGGACTGACACAAAGAGGAAAAGCGTGCTGTAGTCTGACGAGTCCATATTTCAAATCGGTTTGGACATTATGGAGCTAGGAAGAGGAAAAGGCCTATCGAGATTGTTACAAGCACAAATTTCAAAAGCAAGCATCTGTGCTTGTACAGGGGTGTGTTGTGCCCATGGCATAGGTAACTTGCACGTCAGTGAAGGCACCATTAATGCTGAAAGGTACATACAGGTTTTGGAGCAACATATGCTGCCATCCAGGCAAAATATCTTTCAGGGATGTTCCTTACTTATTTCAGCAAGACAATGCCAAACCACATACTGCATGTGTAACAACAGCATGGCTGCGTATTACAATAGTGCAGGTATCAAACTGGCCTGCCTGCAGTTCAGACCTGTCTCACTTTGAAAATGTATGGCATGGGGCCTCTGGTAGATTATCTGGTAGAGTGTGCACCCCATTTAAGCTTTAAGTCCTAATTGCACTGCCCTAGGTTCAACTCTGACCTGTGACCATTTGCTGTCATCCCCTCTCTCCCCCCTTTTTATTTAAAATTTCAACTGTCACTATAGAATAAACGTATAAAAAGCCTGTGCATGTTACGAAGCACAAAATACATCATCAGAGACCCTGATATGATAAACAACTGAAGTTGTATATCAAGCAAGAATGGGAAAGAATTTCACTTTCAAAACTTCAACAATTAGTGTCCTCATTGCTGAGTGTTGTTAAAAGAAAAGGTGATGTAACACAGTGCTAAACAAGCCTCTGTCCCAACTATTTTGAGACATGTTGCAGAATGACTGTATAGTTACAAAAACAATAAAGTTCATCAGTTTGAACACTAAATATCTAAAAATATATAATTAAAAGGAATATAGGTCAAGAAGGATTTTTGCAAATCATTGATTTCTGTCCCAAACATTTTGGGCATTACAGAACAAACACATTGTTTGTTTGTATGTTTTTTATGTTATATACAGTGAATATATACAGTAGGTATATGTAATATATATTACAAATATATATTAAATGTGTGTGAAACATATATATTTATCTAAATACTATACACACACACACACACACACACACACACACACACACACACACATATATATATATATATATATATATATATATATATATGTGTAAATATAGCATATAGGCTAATTGATGTTTAATATGTTTATATATCAATATTTAGACGGGAAATAAACATCATAACTGCACTTGAATAATGTGAAATAATAATCTCATTAACATATTAAATAAGTTTCTTGCCCTCCTTCATACCTCTGCCAGTGTCAAGTTAGCTCATGTTAGCTAATGCTAAAAACTACAAATGCTAAAAAAAATATTTAGTAAATTATTTAATTGAATATTATAACAGTCACGGAAAACAGGAAACTAGCTTGTCACGTGATAACAAAGCAGCTATGACACAGAGTTTGGACTGTACTGACCCTCGCGTCTTGTGGTTTCTTGTCAGCTGTCCCACTTTGTGGGAGTTACTGTCACCTCCCACGCGTCAGCATGACAACCCGTCCGACCACTAAACAGTCTCGGGACGATTTGCACGAGCACCGTGAAGCTCTCTGGACTTTTAGACCCAGGAAAACGTCAATGTGTTTTGAGGCAGCTGTGTGTCTGTGTCTGTGTGTTTGTGTGTGTGTGTGTGTGTGTGTGTGTGTGTGTGTGTGTGTTGAAACACAAGTAACAGCAGCAGCCCCGCGGTGTGTGCGCTACAGCTCTCTCCGGCGGAAAGCAATCGATGGATTTCCAAAAACTATGCACTTTTGAAACTTTCCAGCGGCTCTGGAGTCACTACGGTCACGGGGAAAACTTCCAAGACGTGATTGAGCAGGAGTTTACACGGATTAAAGGTAATGATTGTGCCCAGTCATGGGTAACGGTGATAGGCCAGTAAACTGACAGCTTACATGACTTCTTGTTTTTTTTTCTTTTTTCTTTTTTGTAAATAGGAGTAACATATCTGGATCATGCTGCAGCCTCTCTGTACCCTGAGTCTCTGCTCAGGGACTACTTCCTGGACATTTCAAGGAATGTGTACGGTGAGAAAAATCACATAAAAATGTCAAGTGTTATTTTTATTTATTGTTATCTCAGTTGAAAGCAATTAAGTATCATCATGTGCCCCAACAGGAAACCCTCACAGCCATAATTCCAGCAGCAGATTGACACATGACACCGTGGAGAGGGTCAGATACAGGTGAAGTCTATTTGTGCCATCAGAAGCTGTTTTAATGGGCCTATGTGATTCCTCTGAATGGTACTTTGCTGGATCAAATGAGTAAAAAACAGCACATTTTCTTACAGGGTATTGCAGCATTTTAACACCACCCCTGAGGAGTACTCTGTGATTTTCACTTCTGGTTGCACAGCCGCTCTCAAATTAGTGGCTGAGAGCTTTCCCTGGAGGACACAGACTGAGAGTGAAGCGGGGAGTCACTTCTGCTACCTCACTGACAACCATACCTCTGTAGTTGGCATAAGAGGACTGACTTCTGGCCAGGGGGTAGTCGCCTTGCCTGTCTTGCCACAGGAAGTGGAAAACAGGGCACAGGATGAGGCTCAAGGTGAAGATGTTATTTGCCAGACGCCTCATCTCTTCTGCTACCCAGCACAGAGCAACTTCTCTGGAAGGAAGTATCCCCTTAGCCATGTGAAAGGCATCCAGGCGAGACGCCTTTACCCAGCATGTGACCACCATGGCCGCTGGTTTGTGCTGCTCGATGCAGCCTCTCATGTCAGCTGTTCCCCTCTAAACCTACAGAACTGCCCTGCTGATTTCATTCCCATCTCTTTCTACAAGATGTTTGGCTTCCCTACAGGTCTGGGGGCCCTTCTTGTCCGCAACGACGCAGCAGGCATACTAAAAAAGACTTATTTTGGAGGAGGCACAGCGGCAGCTTACCTTTCTGGGGAAGATTATTATGTGTATGCGGCAAACATTTCTGACAGGTGAAGTACTGTACAAGCCTGCCAAATCCTAGATATACTCTGGAAGCTCACAGGTCGTCTATAGCTCCTGAAGCTTCGTTCTAAAATGCAATGTTTTCTTTCTCCCTGATAAAGATTTGAAGATGGGACTATCTCTTTCTTGGACATCATTGCTGTAAATCACGGGTTTGACTCTCTTTACAGGATAACAGGTGCTGTAAGAGACCCTAATAATTCATAGAAAAACATTAAAACTCTGATTTAATTACAGAATCGACTTGCAAGTTGTTCATAATGATAATCTGCTTCAGGTTACCATCATCAACATCCCTGTCTTCATCCTTTTTTGTCTGCAGGGGGCATGCACAACATTGAACAGCACACATTTGGCTTGGCACGCTACACTTACATGCTGCTGTCAAGTCTTTGCCATGGCAACGGGCGACCAGTGGCTCAGATATATGCTGAAGGCCAGTTTGAGAGTCCAAGCACACAGGGCGCAATCATAAACTTCAACCTCATGGATTCTCATGGACGGATAATCGGATATTCTCAGGTGCATTCAACAAATAGGATTTATTTCTATTTCATAATACATTAATTACTGTATTTTTATGCGTAGGCAGTGCAGGTGAATGTTAAAATAATTCTTTATTTTGCCCACAGGTGGACAGAATGGCCAGTCTGTATAATATTTATTTACGCACAGGTTGCTTTTGTAACACCGGTGCCTGTCAGTCCTTCCTCGGGATCACCAATCAGCAGATGAGGAGAAACCTGCAGGTAAGAGATCAAGGAATAGGAAAAATGTCAAGGTCTGTTAAGGGTATGTGTAGGTAGAATAAAAGAATAAAACACTGCCTTTTTTTTCATCAAGGCTGGCCATGTCTGCGGAGACAACATCGACCTGGTGGACGGCCAGCCGACCGGATCTGTTCGGGTGTCCTTTGGCTACATGTCAACATTTGAAGACTGTCAAAAGTTCCTAAACTTTGTTGCTGAGTGCTTCATAGAGAAACCAGTCACAGTGGACCAAGTGAAGCTAAAAACAGCCAGAGGAGCATCCCAAGGCTTAGATGAACATCCTCCTATCAAAATCACTAATGGGGATGTATGTGAAGTAGATGAGAAGCCTACAGAAGCATTACTGAGAGGATTTGGACACAGAGAGCCAAACAGCCACGGGGAGGCTTATACTCTGACCAACATCTACATATATCCCATTAAATCGTGTGGAGCACATGAGGTTTGAAGAACCCAAACATTTCCTTCTTTCACGTATTCCTGTCTCAGTCTCTCCAGTTTTATCCCTTTTCTCTGTTTTGATTTGTTTCTGTGCTGTTCTTCATGCAGGTCCACGACTGGCCAGTGGGACCGCACGGTTTACTGTATGACAGAGGCTGGATGGTGGTGAATGGAAACGGCGTGTGCTTGAGTCAGAAGAGAGCTCCCCGTTTATGTCTCATTCGCCCACAAGTCCACCTGCCCTCAAACAAATTGCTCCTGCAGGCATCAGGTCAGACAGCCTGTCACAGCTCACTGAAAATAAATACACTGCTTAACCAAACGAAATTTCAATCAGCCGGATTTTCGACTATGAATTCTCTTTGTAAGAGGATTTATATTTTTTTTTCCATTGCCCTGCAGGAATGGATACCATTTCGGTTCCCCTGGAAAACAACACTCAAATCCACACTCGCTCTCAAGTGTGTCAGAGTAAAGTTTGTGGTGACAGGTGAGCTGGCAGTGTTAAAACATCTGAATGCAGCAGCTGCAGGAAATGCTGTGACACATACCATTTGTTCCATATTTTTCCACTCGTATCAGTGCATTCTCTCACTCCCTTGTTCTTGATGCTACCTTCCTACAGTGAATGGCATTATAAGGCCTCCTGTTCTGCTGATTTCATATGAAATTCTGGTTATATGCTATTTTTAATGAAAAAACAAACAATGTGCAAGGGATGATATTAATCTTCTCAGATACCTGCATGACGTGTCACACGTTAAAAAAAGCTTTTCATCTAGTGATTCTCGGATTACAAGTCGCAGCATCAAACTCTGTAGATTTCCCTTGAGGGCCTCAAACATAATCCTCCTCTTTCCCCCAGGGTGGAGACTGTCGACTGTGGTGATGAGGCTGCATCATGGCTTTCAGACTTCCTTGGTCAGCCATGCCG
Organism: Protonibea diacanthus; assembly: GCA_028641955.1. NCBI lineage: Eukaryota > Metazoa > Chordata > Actinopteri > Sciaenidae > Protonibea > Protonibea diacanthus. The sequence goes on from CM053989.1 coordinate 18,814,444, forward strand.
CCTGATAAGACAAAGTCCTGATTTTACCCGAGACATGAAGAAGAAGCCTGGTGGAGGTAACTATACAAGCATTTCACCTGTTCTGTCTGACTCTTATTTGTGTATCCTGGATTATCTCTCATTCAGTACACAAGCAGTACAAGGTTACATTTCCTGCTAATAGTGGAGTACTGGGTGCTGTGGCTGTGACCTTGCAGTCTGTTCTGCTGGTCACCTAGAAATTTGAACTTTTTCTGCTTTTGTAAGTTACTTTGCTCATAAAAAACATCCATTTAGTGTGTAAAAGAAAATGTCAAATTCACGCTTAGGATAGGGATAGGGTTAGGGATTTATGGTTAGGGTTAGGACTTTAGGTGATACAATATCTACAGGCATTCGCAATCATGGGCACCTGTACCCCAGGATTGGGAAATTACAGAAATTACTATTTAAAATCAGCTACACCACGTGAACACCACCTGTTTAAGAAGTTGCTGAACCTAATGGATAGTAGATACCTTCTGCCACTACAAGTGGTAGTACACAGTTGCCCATAAAGTTGGAATAAAATATGTTTACTTCTTCTCATAAAATGATTGTGACAAAGTGATTTATTCTTGATAGATAGCGTGTATCATCTCAAAACTTTATTGATCAGTCTCTTCCAAACACAGTAGAAGAGGAATGTGTCTGAAAGTAAAATTATTACAATTTTTACGGGCAACAGTGTATTATGAATGCAAGCACTGTTCAGTTGTATGATGAAAAATGTGGTAACAGTGTTTACTTTTATATCATTAATAGATAATATCCAGCTTATATATAACATACTTGGAGCAAGATAGGTGGTGAAGTGCTGAAGTGTTACTTGAGTCCATTTAGGGTTGTGGGAGATCAAAAGCCAAGCTGAGATTACTCACCATGATTACTGACGACATCATCATGGTCACTCTCTAAGCCTTTACAAAACTCCCTTTAGAGTCACTGAAGACATTATAAAACTGTTTACACAGGCCAAGAATTAGCTCTAATGTGTTAGATCAGTAGAGTGCCCCTTTAATATCTACAACTGCATTGTGCTTCAGTGGCGTTGTTGCATCAATGAGCAGCACTGCTTTATGGCATTATTGAATCTACAGGTTTTCTCCATCAATATGATGAATTCTTTGTGTGTATGAGGTCTTTCATTCACTGGATGAGCCGGTTCCCATCTGGCTGTTTTATCTATAAACAGTTTCTAAATTGAATGTATAGAATAATTATCATATCACAATATACCGTTTATTGATATTTGACGAAACAATCCCAATGCGAGATCCATTTAGTAGCTGCTGGGGAATGTTTGATCATATCATGCAATCTTTCTCAGCAGATGGAGTTTGCCCGGTTGTCATTGAATTGCAGATGTTCAAATTTACATTTCCAGAGCATTTCAAGGACTTCTCAGCTGAGATTGATAGTTCAGATTGATATTGCTGTTAAAATTACATACACAGTGATAGAAGATTTTATCCTTATATGCTCCTGTTTCATGTATTTTGAACAGAGTGCATATTTTCTTTATCAAATTGATCAAAAATAAATGAAGTCACACTTTTATCACTCTCTGTTGTACAGTAAAACCTCAATTTTCAGGGTCTTTGAGGATACATGCTGCAAACCAGACATTGGTATATTTTCCTCAAATCGAATAAATCAAATAGATCATTGGGTTAATGTAAAGTCTTTTCCCTTCTAGCTGCCACCTCCACTTCCCTCTCGTTGGTGAATGAAGCTCAGTATCTCATGATCAACCGTGCCAGTGTGGAGTTCATTCAGAAACTAATGAGCAGCAGGTTTGAAAACATGCTGTGTTACTCAGAATACACCACCACGCTCCAGTGAAAAACATCAGGATGCGTCAACGCCCATACATTTACATTACAGTGGATGATTTACGTAACGCAGCAAAATAAGCTGCAATTTCCACATTCCCTTTTTCCAGGCAGGACGATTCCGCGGGTGATCATCTCCTTGACACACAGAATGTCATTAGCCGCTTCCGAGCCAATTTAGTCATCACTGGAGTAGAACCATTTGAGGAAGATAATTGGTCACACTTGATTATTGGCAACACTCGATTCATGGTGAGCTGACACTTTGAGATAAATGCTGAAATCTTCACATGAACTCTAAACGGATTTCTCAAAAAATGAATGCGCTTCCTTTTGTGATTAACCCAAAGGTCGCGGGTCAGTGTGGAAGGTGCCAGATGATCGGAGTGGACCAGGACACTGGGGCCAAAACAAAAGAGCCGTTAATGTCTCTGTCGGCCTATCGTGCTGGGAAGGTCAGTCGAAAACCAAAATCACTGCTTGTTCATGAAAATATAAACGCATGAAAATATAACTCACTTATTATTTTATACATTTTTAGGTGACTTTTGGTGTTTACCTGACCCATCAGCTACCAGAGGGTCCCACTACAGCAAGTGTCCTCTCTAGTGGTTCTCTCATACAGCCAGAGCCACATAGATCTTGAAGTAGTCATCCTCTTTATTTATTTAGGTGACACCTTTATTGTCCTAAGCGGGCATTGCTGCACTGCACACCCTAAGGATCACCTGTCTAACTCTGTGGGGAGCTGCTCTATTCTTTGTGTGTTCTGATGGCTTTTGTCCTCTCAAATGTCCTTTTCATACCAGAGCATTCAGATTTTATTCTATCCAAGTCTGTTTTGATGGGAAATGAATAAGATATTTGGATTTTTTCCCCAGTGGTTTTTGTTCGTGTGCAATAAAAGTAGGCGTGAAGTATTTGACAAAATTATAATTTGAATGTATTTATTTGAGCCAAAACATGTCAGGTTTGATTCAGTAATCACCTCTCATGTTAACCTCCCAGACAGTTTCTCCACTGTTTATTCCCATGGAGGATTATATTTCTATTTATTCCAAACACATCACCACTGTTACTGCTGCCACAAATCTAAAACATATTGCTCCCTGTGATGGAAAAATCTACCAGACACTTAATGCTCACTATATGCTCCCAGTGTGCTGCAGACTTGGACAGCAGATTTCATGCCAGAAAAAGTTATTATTTGATGTGAGGTTGGTTGAAAATGTGTCTTTCATAGAAAATGTATAAGCAAAGTGACATATGTAAAAGTTTTGATAGAAACTGAAAGCATAAATGCATGCACAGATTGCATAATTCAAACTAAAGCTGAATATATAGATGGGTGATATATTAAAGGCCTGCATAAAGCGTCCTAGAAAAAGGTGAGAGCCTCCAGAACAGCATCAGTGCTCCTTGGCATTGATCCTTCAAGTCGCTCGAACTCTGGAACTGGATGATTCACATCACTTTTATCCTCATTAAACCCTTCAGTGAGCCGTTTACTCTGGTTTTTCCTTTTAAGAAGTCACCCATCTTCATTAATAAGTCACCCATGTCTACCTCTTGCTGATGTACGCACACCCTTTTTTTTTTTTTTTTTTTTTTACAAAAGAAAGATCCAGTCATTAGTTGTGTCTTTAAACAGTTTTGAACAATTCAAGACTCATTGTCCTCGAAAGTCAGTGGAAAGAGGTCTAGGGGAAGGGCTTGGCAGTCCAGTTTGCATATATCTTCATGAGAACACAGCCACTAGGTATGATAAATAATTAATTTGTAATATAGTTGGCTCCTGAACATGCAGAGGGTAAAACAGAACCATAATTATGGTATATGCTGTTTATTTCCCTGTGTAAATAATGACATTTCTATAATTAAACATCTGTTTTAATTGCATTAAAACAGATGTTTAATGCATCTGTTTTTTGGGTGTCATAACTTTTGAGTGCAGATCATGTAAGATTGTTTGGATAATGAACACATACAAGACTGCAATATACTGTGTGCTCGATTTAAGGTGGCGTCATGTGTAACATTCATTGTGCTTGGTAATAAACTATACAGTTAGTGAAGCGGTGCTACCTTAACGATCCCAAGTACCTCCTCTTCCTCATGATTAAACTTTTTGGTCTTTGACCAAGTTGTTTCAGAAGAACTTTGTTACAGTATACATTGACATTAGTCTTACTGAGGTTACAGCATGAGGAACAGGGTCGTTAAACAGGATGGTTCATCCTCCGCAGCCGGCAAAGCTCAGAGGACAGCCAGGGTCCAGAGGAAGGAGGGGGCACCGTGAGTTAGCTAACTCTCGTTAGCTTACTATTTATTAACTTACCTAATATTTCTGATGGTTTAAATGTAGTGACGAGGTTGTAATAAATATGATACTTAAGGCTGAAGTTAGTCTACGCGTTTGGTATCGTCATTACCTCTAATTACCTGATAAGTTAACTTCAACAAGTTTGTAAGTGAACTAGCATGCAGTGAGATTTATCAGGTTGACGCCTGTAATTAGTGTCATTGGCAACACCTGTATTAGCTTATGATTAAGCTTAGACAGAGGTATTTTTATAATGCAGCAAGACAATATACAAAAAAAACAAAAACAATATGAACCATGCAGCATTAACAAGATAAAAAAAAAAACAAATGTGTGCGACAAAATATAATAAACAACCCTGATCCTGCAGAAGCCCTTTGCTGTAAACACCTGATTCATTGTGGTAAATGGTGTAAAATAGGATATGTGTATGGATTACAACACAAGTTGAATCGACACTTTAATGGACACAATGGACAGTTCCTACTGTAATTTATTCTTGGAAGTGTCATAACATTTGAACATCTGTCAGGAAATGTTTTGAAAAATGTTAAAGTTGTGAATTATTATCTTCACGTTCAGAGTTTGGGTGGTAAAACGGTTATGTGAATGTTACGTAATAATGGACAGCAATATCACTGAAGAGTCCCTTTGAAGCTCAAAATCTCCTGCTATGACCGCCATGTTGGTAGTCCTGTGTTGTCCACCTCTGTGGATAATCGGCTGACCCAAGGCAGGCCGAATGATGCCTAGGTGCTTAAACAAGCCCTCTGTAATGGCACCCACCTGTCAATGAAAGCAGCTACACTGTTAATTATGCTTAACTTTAAGCTTTAATATAATTTGGACAGGTGAGTTAAATAAAATTCAGACTCAGAACAGTTGTCATGAATGGAGAAATTAGCTATAAAGACCAAAACAGTTTTTTGTACCAGGCTGTAAACATGTTTGTTTCTGCTGTGAAGTTGGGCATTTTAACACAGGCGCTTATGGAGACTGACTTGTTCTGTAGCCAGCCTCAAGTGGCCATTTGAGGAGCTGCAGTTTTTGAAACTTCAGCGTTTGTTTAACTTTACAAAAACTAAGGTTGCCGCTTGGTTCAAATTGACCCTGTGTTGGGTCAATATACAGAAGCAATGATGGCAATATCAATACTGGTTTAATTTTGCCCTGTACCAATGGGTAGAAAACAGCTCAACAGAAGGGTTGTTTTATTCCAGTAACTCATAAGTAATTGGTAATGGTAAGGGTAATGTTTACAAAAAAAGACACTTGTTCTGTAGAGTAGCTGTCCAGTGAAACAAAGGTTGCATTTCAGGTTGTTCCCTCATTAAAAATGAGGTATGTGCTTTTGGATATCTTCTAGAAAAGATCTGAAAATGATTAGTGAAGTAAAAGTGTGAACTCTGGACGGATGAGGCGACAGTTTGATGGCTGCTGAAATGAGCAACCTCCTATACGTTTCCCCCGAGCAGTGTGGAGAAATCAGTTTTTGACTAAAAGGGCTCTTCTGGCTGATTAGAGTGTTAATGGAGAGGGTGGGATGTATTGTCCATTAATTGGCAATAGTCTGAATGGTATCGTCTTTTCTGCTGTTGCCTTTAGGGAGTCAAGGCTGACTCCAATGACAGCCTGCCTGCTTGATTAGATTATTCAGTTCTTCTCTCCCATATTAATGTTTCCATATCAATGCTGCAACCACAGACTGGTTGGACATGTGTGGAGCTGTTCTGTACATGCCAACGGGTCTGAGTGTGCATTCCCGTGTACATCTGTTGCTCCAGTTTCACTGGGACCTTTTTTGTTTTCGCCTACATGCAGCTGCTCGTGGTTCTTTTTGCACCGCTCAACAAAACACCCTCATCCTCCTCTTCCCTCCCTCGATTCACCTGATGGAGGTGTTAAGTACATCTATAAACAAATCTTTACTGCCAAATGTACAAACTGAAGTGATATACTGAATCACCATCACCATCACTCACTGAATCTATGCTATGACTGAGTTAATTCCCCATAAAAAGACAGTAAAAGGTACTGGTGTTTCTCTGCTTCTTAAAAAAGTCAAATGTCTGCTCAACCCAAGCTCATATAGACCCTTGAATCTGACATTTATTTTTCAGTGGTTGGCAATTATTTATTATTATTTATTCTCCCGGCACAAATCCCATATCATTTCCAAGTGGTTATATCTCTTGATGCAAATGATGGCAAAATTCAACGGTCAAAAAGAAAAAGTCACAGTCACTGTTGAAATTTGGATTCGTCTCAACTTGAACTTCTTGGATTAAATGACTCTGGCCTTTACCCTCCATTCACACAAATGGGTTTTGGTCTGATTATTTCCCTTTAAATCGTTCTACCTGGTTGCTATATCTCTCTGGTCCTTTTTACACTAGCTATGCCCTGCTTGGAATTTCTGTGTATGCTCCAGATATTTATACTGAAATCATGAGAGAGAGAGAGAGAGAGAGAGAGAGAGAGAGAGAGAGAGAGAGAGCATAAAGTTTGATTATCACTCACTGAAGATTTATTACTGTACATTTCCAACCCTTCAACATTTTAAAGTGTTTTGGCAAAGAATCGGGCTAAAGGTCAACATCCACAAAAAGTGTATTTTATTTCCCATCAATGCTCGAGGCCAAAAACAAACATTTATCTCTTTCTTGTTTCAAGCTTTAAAGGACCAGTGTGTAGCATTTAGTGACATCTAGTGGTGTAGTTGCTGATTGCAACTTTACTCTCTCTTTCCAAGCATGAAGGAAAAACTATACTGGCCCTTTACTGTGTCAAAAATAAAAACAAATAAAATAAATAAATAAAATAAATCTTGAGGTGTTTGGTATGGTTTGTTTATATTATGAATGGTTTATTTTGTAGAAACATGGTGGACTCTGTGGAAGAGGACCCAAACACTAATAGTATTAATAAAAACATATTATATTACATTTATAACATATTCCGTAAATAGAACGTCCTACATGTTAAACACTGGACTTTAAGTTACTGACTATCATTGAAACTTTTGTAAGGTGGTCATATTTCCCCATTTTACTCTCTGGTCAAACTAATAAAATTAAAATAAATACTCTTATTACGTTTTTATTTTTATGTTAATGAATTCTACTTTTTATTAATTACACTCTCTTTAACAAGATAGATTTTAAAAATCCCTAATTCAATTCGTAATAAGAAGCCTATTGGGACTGCAGCCATCTAAAGGTTAAAAGAACAAGCTAGTGACCGAATGGTCATTCGTTCACTCCAGCTGGATAAATATTGGTTGGAAAAGTGAAAAGCAGTGCTTGCCCCTTCCGTATTATCACCACTGAGGTGCTCTTGACCCCTACTGCTCCAATGTATTCGAACAAGTAATGAGACCGCCTCGCTCTGGGGAAAAACTACATCGTCAGTGACTACGAATCTTTGAACTGAATTGAATGAAGTGATCCGAATCAGCAAAGTGATTTCCATCTTGAGCAGCTCACATTTGCTGAGTCATCCAAAAGGCTCTGCAGCTGAAATGGAGCAAAGATGCAGCTGAAGTTCGATGTGAAGTGGATGATGAGAAGAGGCACTAGTGAAAGTTTCAATAGTGCTCTTAAGGCTGCTGATCAGTCAACTGCAGTCTGTTCTTGTTTAGCTTAGGTCTAAAAAAAAAATACAACAAATATTTGAGTTACTTGGAGACCATGCCTCAAGAGGGTCAACTGCCTATATGGAAGATAAGATATGTAAAATAATGGATGGTCAGTGGGCACGTTGGTTTTATCTTTGTCTGTCTGCTCTTAGGTCCCGATGGTGGCTGAAAAGAGGCTTATTGGCCCTCTTTGTTATCTTCGTTGTGGCACCTTTCTCGCTCCGAAAACTCCCAGAATTAATCCAGCACCTTGTTTACGTTCACAGAAGTAAGTGAATTCCCTTTCTGCCTCTTGAAAGTACTGTAAATCCTCACGTTGCTCACAAAAAAGGGGCCTACCTCTCTTCTCTCCCTGTTTGTAGTCAGGTTGCCATTCTTCGTTGACCTCAGCCACCCTGCTGATCTCTCCCTTAATCACACGATCAACATGTACTTAACATCAGAGGAAGATATATCCCTTGGCGTATGGTAAGTACAATCCAAGTTCAACATTTGCTTTCTTTTCCAGCATAGATATAAAAAGGCTTTCTTTAATGATCCAATCATCGGCTGTGTCTCAAAGCAGGTGTATTGTTTTGAACTGTTTTAAGGCTCACTGTCCCTGAAAGTCAGTGGAAAGAGGCACAGGGGAAGGACTTGGCATGGTACCAGAACAGTTTAAGCGATGGCAGTCCAGTTTTCATATATCTTCATGGGAACACAGGCACGAGGTATGATAAATTATTCAGTTGTGTTATAGTCGGCTCCTGAAGCAGCAGAGAGTAAAAGTGCCACACAGCTAGACATATTTGTTTATTGGCATGTGTTGTTTGTGAATCATTCCAACAGGGCAGCCACTCATCGGGTGGGAGTGACGAAAGTGAGTGATCACCAACACAAACATATCAATCTTTTGGAGAGCTGATAAAGGTCTGAAAGTCTCAATAACTATTCTAAAGACAAATGAGTGTTCTGTTTCAACAGGTATTGAGTAGACTTGGTTACCACGTGCTGGCGCCTGACTACAGAGGTTGGTGCAAATGAAGATTTATGACTCTTCTTCTGAACATATTTTCCATCTCTACGCTTCTTTGCCTTCCTATTGATTGTAATACACAACCCTCTCAAATTGATTTAACGTCATGTGCAGCCATATTACTACTGGTGTCAGAAGACAGAGGTTCAACTTTAGGTCAGAATAGTGTGGCTTTCCCTCTGAGGGGCTGCCACCTGGTGGCAGTGACGAGCGGCTTTGTAATGTGTCAGTGAGCAGTAGTTGATGTGAGAATCTCTGCAGGGTTTGGAGATTCCACTGGGGAGCCGACTGAAGCCGGTCTGACCACTGATGCCCTCTACTTGTACAACTGGGTCAAAGCACGCAGTGGAAACAGCCTGGTGGTCATCTGGGGACACTCTCTTGGCACTGGGTGAGTGAGGAAAGACCCCCAATCCGCAGCATTTCACTCAGTGACTTAAGTCACTGTTGTAGCAACTGAATGTGCATTGCATGCTCGTCTTTTTTGAAAGAAATTGAACTTAGTAATAGTCTTTTTTATACTTGAATGAATACGGCTCCTGTTATGCACCAGTAGTAATAGCTTAACAGATGAGAAGGAAAGCTCCACACACAGATACACATGTATCAAAAGGAAATCAGTGCAGTGCAATAAATGTCAGCAGAGAATCACAACAAAAAGATGTTATGAACCAAAGTTTTCTTTGAAATAATTATACACTGATTATGAAACCAACATCATATGATCTCATCATATTCAGTACAATGATGTCTGTCTATACAATACAAATTCAAGGCAAAGTAGGAAAAGTAGAAAATGCTAGAAGGAGAAATAGTAGAAACTGTATGTCTCATTTGTCTGCTGCAGCGTAAATTATTTAATTTAGAGTTATACAAAACTGACTCTTGACTCAGTAAAATGCATGTTACATTCATGACAGAAGTGATTAAAATGATCTCACAGATACAATCATTAACAATCACCATCAGGAATAGCTGAAGAGGAAAGTGTTAACTATATGTGTACAACTGAAGCTGTTGCACTTCATATCTCTTTGCAGAGTGGCTACTAACACTGCAGTAAAACTGCTTGAGCAAGGTATGATTTGTTATTGGTGAATTTTGGAATAAGATATATGAATAGGAATAAGAGAAAATTACTCTGGTCTTTCAATATCATGATTATTTTCTCTTGTTTTCAGGATTGGTTTTTGATGGTGTAATGCTGGAGGGCACGTTCAATAGTGCTCGACAGCAGATACCTGGTCATCCTTTTACTTGGGTAAACTCATCAGTTTTGATATGTGGTCTGTTCGTTTCACGTGGCTGCTGCTACATTATGCATAACCTTTCATTGTTTAATTTCTTTTCTGTTTAAAGTATTACTGGAAATTTCCAGGCTTGCGGTACTTTTTGCCAGAACCATGGGCGGAAAACAAAGTAATCTTTCCTACCGAAGAAAAGTACGTTTTCATCAAACACTAATGTGCTGCTGGTTACAGTTATAGTAATAGTGAATTATGCATAATATTAAATATTGGTCAGCTATTAGTGTTATTACTGTGTTTTTGTCATTCTACAGCCTGAAGAAAATGAGAAGCCCAATCCTTTTCCTTCATTCAGAGGACGATCATTTAGTTCCCATTCGGTTTGCTCAGCAGGTAATACGGGCACAGAAAAGTACAATGTAAACTGAGGTGGTGTTTTCCTTGCAGCTATAAAGTGATTAAGTGGCTTCTTCAGGATAATGTTTTGTTTTAGGTAATCTGAGTTATCTTTGCTTTGCTCTCCTAGTTGTATGAGGTAGCAGCGAGTGCCCAGAATGCAGAGCGAGTCAAGCTGGCAACATTTGACGGTTCTCTGGGGTACCTGCACAACGGCCTATATAGAGATCCCCATCTGCCTGACATCATAAAGTGAGAAAACGTTTCACTGATAATGCTTAAAGTGTGTGTTCTGGCTCTAAAAATCTGTGTCTGTTAAATTATCTGTTTTATTACTACAACATATGTCTCATGTCTCCTCTGCAGGACGTTTGTGCAGTCGTTGTAATGTTGGAAAGATGACTGAAGCAGAAAAAACCTTTCCACGTTCAGACCTAGACCACTAATTTCATTAGATCACATGCTACATTCAATGCTTTGTCTTCGCAGCTGTGTTTATGCTGCACAAACATATGATTGACTTGAAATATCAAATCCTAAATGTTTGTGGTAAATATTCATTAGTTTAGGAATTAATGCAAAACATGTTCAGGGAAACAGCTGTTCTCATCTGTTACAATTATAACTGTTGCTTCCATATCTTTGTGTAATTTATTCTGAATTATCTGAACTGGAAACCGTAATTCCCATTGGAAATGCAATTTAGATGAGCCATTGTTGCATTAGGTGCCCTCTACTGGGCATTGTTGTGTGGTGATAATGCCCATCTATAATACTGGGTAATGAGTTTGGTAATCCAAAGCTTAAATCATCTAGGTGTCAGTGACATTTCAGAATAATAGAAGGAAAGCAGCTGGGACACATCTGTCCTCTGACCTTGTTATCACAAGTATGGTTTTAGTAATTAAGTTGAAAGAATCTCTATTTAGATGTTACTTAATTACAGTATATTTTCCAGTATCATTCAGCAGTGCTGTGGTAATTCTGGTTTGCACTTGATACTTACTCAGCATTGCAAAAGTCCTTCTCCCTCAAACATTGAGAATGTAATGAAATAAATGTAATAAAATATCTACAAAGCTGTGTTTTCTTTCAGATAAAAAGAAACCTTCTACTCACTCGGGCAGATTCAATGTCAGGAACATTTGTATGCATACCTCATGTATGTTGTATGTATATAAACTGTATTTTCCTCTAAACATGTAAATCACTTTGCTTGAGCACTTCTGTAAATTGTGATCGAATGTACACACTTGTACGCACTACCAATGAAAGTTAATAAATAACAAAGGCACCTTTCCATTTGGCATTCCAGCTTCATTTTGTACTGTGCTCATACATATATATAAATAAACTGATTTTTCTTTTACTTTAATGAATTTTGATTGTTTTTTTAATTCTGATATATGTCACGTCTTTTGAAGCCCAAGAGGACATGTAAACAGACAAGGAAGCTGGATCCTTGTCAAGACAAGGTTTAAGACCACTACTGTCCTACACTGAAAGCATTGGGTGAATGTAGTACTACTTAAAGTACATTTACTCAAGTACTGTACTGAAGTACACATTTCTAGCATTTCTTGAGAATTTCTATCTAAAGCAACTTTGTATTTCTACTCTATCTCAGTGAAAATGTACTTTTTACTCTACTCTATTGGTCTGACAGCTGTAGTTACTAGTTACTTAATAGATTACATGTTTTATACCTTTAATAAACTTCAGGATAAAGTGTTCATTTATGGTCTGAGAAAAGCTGTACATTGTTTAATGGCTTACACAGTGAAGCCATCAGAACTTCTCAGATTATCAAGAATTTATTATTTTAGATGTATGAATCGCAGATGATATAGAGTGACCCACACTATCCTCAGAGGAGCGTGAAAATAAACACAATCCCAAGACAAAATGAAAGGTCGAGTTTGTTTTGAGACCTTTAAACTTCACATCATGCATGAAAAAGTAACATATTGTTCGGCCAACTTAAGGCCCGTGAGGAGGCCTCATTAGACAGTGAATAGGGCTGTTTGTCGTGCGCGGAGATCATGTTTCATGCAGCAGCTCTGTCAAAGGTGAGCTGAAGCTCCAGTCTCGGCAGTCGGATGACGTGGCTGAAGGTTGCGGCGATGCGCCGACAGAGTTTCTTTACTCAACGCTTCATTCATCGTTTTCCACAATGACTGGACGCCATGAACCACGTGATCCGATTCAGCCAATCAGACGTGCGTGCGATGGGCTGTTCGTGAAGCGCTTACGCCATATGCGTACGAGAGCATCCTTAAAAATTGCCTCTGTCATACAACCAGGAAGAAGGTGGGATAGCCCTACAAAGCTAACATCCCCAATCTTTCTGCACACTTTCTGCGAAAATAATGGGATCATCCAGGTGGAAAGTGGCAGCGGCGGCCTTTCTCGTTATAGTGGGCTCTTTATTACCTGTGGACGCAGATGAACACGAACACACGGTAAGACAGAGAGGCCGATTGAAAAAGGGGGAGCCGTGAAAATAATGGACGTTTGTGCTCTGTGTAACCTGCTAACTGTAGCTGCGACGGCTAGCTGCACACAAGAAAACACAATTACAGGCACGACGGAGTGCATGGCTCGGACTGTGGTGTTTAATTATCAACACATGATGAGCTATTGAACAGATAAGCATTGAGTTGAGGAGCTAACTTGTCATCACTTATCGGCCTAAGTGCTTATGGCCAGCTAACGTTTGCCTGCTAGCCTGTTAGCATGTCTTCCACTGTGGTCTTTTCTTGAGCACCGGCGCTAACTACGCTCAAGTTAGGACAGCTAGCGCTAGTTAGTTGTTCGGTAAAAGTAAAACTACTCACACAATAAGCATGTAAAGCGTTTAACCCTCGAGCCTATCATTACAAACTCAATACCCCCGACGTGTTATTTGCGTTAGCTTATTACAATATGCCGAAACACCGGTTTAACGTCTGGGCCTCTCGGTCTTTCTGCTCCCAGACACGTTCATTTACGTCCATAAGTTAGTAACAAGTTAATACCGTGTATTACATTGTCTTCCTCACATAATCCAACTGTTGTATGTGTGAAGTTGGTGCGAACAGCTATTAGCATTGAAGTTAACTTCGTGTGCTGCAAGCAAACATGGCTTGACTTTTTGTAGTGTTACACTGACGCAGCGATAAGTGTGTTATATTTTCATATCTCTGCCTCAATTTGAATGTAATAGCGCTGTTTTTACCACCCAGTTTAAGAGGAAATGTGATGGTAATGTTACGTTAAACAAGTCATTTCTTGTAAATCAAATGCAGTAGTGTGTTGTTAATGTCAGGGTTAACATGTATTAAAAGTTAATGTGATTTTCTTGCAGAATAACATACAGAGAATATGAAACCAGCTGGACGAGCAGAACTGGTGTAGCATTCCTGACTTCACAATAAGAGTCTTTCCTTTTTCTTTTGTTGCAGTACACAGATAAGGAGGAAGTAGTTTTATGGATGAACACAGTCGGGCCCTACCACAACCGACAGGAGACATACAAGTATTTCTCTTTGCCCTTCTGCGCGGGCTCAAAGAAGACCATCAGTCATTACCATGAAACACTCGGAGAGGCTCTGCAGGGAGTGGAGCTTGAATTCAGCGGCCTGGACATAAAGTTCAACGGTAGGCTGCTGTTGCACCTGTTGTTGTCGCACGTCTCAGAATGTCCGCTCTTTTCTGCACACCGTTCGTCACATCTAACACAAATAATGTGGTGTTTTGTCATCCCTGTAGTTGAAGTCATGCAGACAACATACTGTGAAATTGACTTGGACAAAGCCAAACGGGACGCCTTTGTCTATGCCATAAAGAATCACTACTGGTACCAAATGTACATAGACGACCTGCCCATCTGGGGTAAGTGATACTTCCCTTCTTTTCAAAAAGAAAAAAAAACAACCTTTGGCTAGGCTGAGGAACTCCCAGATACTGAATACATGTCTCTGTTGTGTGTTCTGTTATTTGGAGTATTGCTCTTGTTTTCTGATGTCTTCCATTCTGTCTCCGCTATGAGATGTGTATTAGCACATTAGCGTTTCAATGTTTGCATGTGACACTAGCATCTTGCACGTCACTGCTGTTATCTTGATATCAGAGACGTCAAACCAGTTCTCATTCATGTGAGGGACTGTACACTCATCTTTGGCCAAACTACTGGGGGTGTAATAATACACGTAACCACCTATCAAATGACTAAAAAGCACACAAGTCAGTAGGAGGGGTGACTTAAACAATTCAGCGCATTTGTTTTTTTGTTGTTGTTTTTTTTTTTAAGTGCAGAATCAGTTAATGAACTTCAGGTTCGGGCGACTGAAACATTACTTTAAATGTGATTGTGGCAGTTTAACATGTCAAATCAAATTTTGAACATAATGACTAATCACACCTCTGCCGCATACAGTATTGATAAAAGAAAGAGCCTTTGTGTACTGTGCCAAGAAGGACAACTGGCTTTTTCAGGCTCTGACGAGCCATTAAGTGTGATGATGTGGTCACTTGCATACGTGGTAACAGTTTGCACAATGGTGCCACTCCTACAGGTGATCAAACATCGCTGTGTTAACTGATGTTGTAGCAGTGGGTGGGGCTCTTGAGTATTACTGTGAGAATACTTCATGTTGTATGTTGCATACTCAAACCTTAACCTCACATCCGGTTTGTCTGCGTGGTAACTAAACCAGTGTGTTTTCCAGTCTGAGACAGTAAGATGCTTGGTTGGGAGTATTCACAGCCAGCTCGGAGTTCAGTAGCAATAGTTAGTTTATCACTTTATGACCACAATACTGCAGCACTTACTACATTGTCTTATATCAGATTCAGCTCACCTGCCCAAGGTTGGTCAACTTGAAAAAAAAAAAAACATTGCCTGCCAAAATGAATTTGTTATTCAGAATAATTTATATTTTTCATAACCACCTGCGTTACCAGTGCTATTATCAGAAACCGTGCAAATGCATATGTAGAGCTTGATGGGAAACTTTCTCATTAGTGACACTTTTTTTTTTTTTTCGGCCTCACATCTGCTCCAGTACGTGTTTCCACAAGGGAATAACATGAATATGTACATTAACATTAAATTTGTCCTGGACGTGCAGTGGAGGAACAGGGTGAGAAATATGCAGACCTAGAAGAACAGGCAGCCAGTGGGGAGTTGATTCACAGCCACTGTTTTACATCAAACTGATTTGCACAGAGTATGAGAGATTGTTTACGGTGGTCAGCCGGGACAAACTCTGATAACAGCTGAAGCCTAAAGACTGACTGTAACCGATGAATACAAATGATGTTGTTAAGTTAACAAGCAGCGTGGCAACTGACCTTTATTTGGCATTTACACTCCCTGATTATTAATGTTATATAACCAAAGGCTGAGAGTTTACACCTGTCAGCTTGACCACTTCTGTATGGACCAGATCTCTAATTAAGTGCATGTTAATTTTCTTTTTAAGGCATTGTGGGTGAGGCAGATGAAAACGGAGAGGATCATTACCTGTGGACGTACAAGAAACTGGAGATCGGCTTCAATGGCAACAGAATTGTTGATGTAAATCTGACCAGTGAAGGCAAAGTCAGACTCGTTCCTAACACAAGAATCGCAATGTCTTATTCTGTGAGTACTGAATTAATCTCACAGGGTTTCGGCTATGCAAACATGCTCATTTCTAGTTCGTAGAAGAACTTAAATAAATCTTTCCCATCACAGGTGAAGTGGAAGAAGTCAGATGTGAAGTTTGAAGACAGGTTTGACAAATACCTCGATCCGTCCTTCTTTCAGCACAGGGTGAGTTGAATGACACTTGTACGGTTTTCAGAGATTCGTGCTTCATTGTGTAAGCCAAGAATGTACACGTAACAGCGGAGCTTCGTTCCATATTAGGTGTGATTGGCTTAACCTGGTTACTTTTGGCCGACTCTTTTAACTCCTCCTGCTGTTGTGGCAGGAAGCTAGCGGTGTGTTTTCTAAAAGGAAGTCTGGTTGATTTAACGGTCTGATTTTTGGACTCCACCAGCTACTACAGCCAGTGGGTGAAAAAGTTTCTTTCCTGTCCTGACTTGCACAGTGAGGCTGATCCCAAAGAGAGCAGGGACTTCACAAATGAGTGCTTGTGTAGCTTAAACACTTTATATAGGAAATATCCTGCAAGTTTACACCTTAACATAGTCCATTTTGTTTTATTGAGATTTTCATATATTCTGCTTTGATGTTATACACTTCATAACGTAGTTATTTCTTGAAATAACTTGATTTACTGTTCCTTTATTAGATTCACTGGTTCTCCATCTTTAACTCCTTCATGATGGTCATTTTCTTGGTGGGTCTGGTGTCCATGATCCTGATGAGAACACTCAGAAAGGATTATGCCAGATACAGCAAAGAGGAAGAAATGGATGACATGGTAAGAGTTCACTGACTCAGCAGTTTGCTCTTGACCACATTGTTGCCTGAATGTAAAATGACATTTTTAAGCTTTGCTATTACTGTTTTTGTCCTATTTTGAACTCATACAAGTGACAGATTTTTTTTTTTTAATGTGACACAAGACTTGACTCAAGTGCATGAACTTTCCTTCTGATTTTTCTCTTTGTTGCCGCACCATCAGGACAGAGACCTTGGAGATGAATATGGGTGGAAGCAGGTACACGGTGACGTTTTTCGGCCCTCAAGCCATCCACTGATATTCTCCTCACTCATCGGCTCCGGCTGCCAGATCTTCTCCGTGTCCCTCATTGTCATCATCGTTGCTATGGTTGAGGATCTGTACACAGAGTGAGTAACTGACAGATTCTGTGGTGGATCCAGTTTCCAAGTTAGTAAAATGGCTAAATTCACTGAGCTCTATTGATGAGCAATGCTAAGATCAGTTGTGTAATCCATGGGGGAAACTTTAGTCTCAGCTTTTGTGTTTTGCAAATTTGCTGAAATGAAAATCTAGATGGACTCAAATCTGAGTCAGGTTTTTAAAAAATGCTAGTGAAACCTAACCCTGGAGTTACAGATTAAGTATTATTTTTTTTATATAAAAAGGGAAAACCACAGAGTAGGTTCCTCCTGCTCCTTGGAGGAAACTAAAGAATGATTTTATCAAGGAAACAAGTGGGTGTGTTTCCTAAGCTGCCTGTGTGTGAAAAGTTGTTTTTCTTTGGATAATTGGTAAAATCAAGGCCTCTATGGAAACGTAGCTTAGAAATATACAATTTAGACACGAGTGTAGGAAAAACACTTTGAATATGAAAGACTAGTTTCAAGGGAAAAAAGGCTGAACACTGAAACTTCACAGGGTTCCACTTATCATTTTTTTTTCTCTGCAGGAGAGGATCTATGCTGAGCACAGCTATTTTTGTGTATGCCGCCACCTCCCCTGTCAATGGCTACTTTGGGGGAAGTTTGTATGCAAAACAAGGAGGTAATAATAAAAAAAAAAAGTCCATGCATCACATTCTCTTTTTCCTGGATATGGACTATTAGCTTAATATTTCCTCTGAAATGCTATTGTAACTGTCTCACATTATGCTGTTTGATGTGTCTGAATAAAATAGGCAGAAGATGGATTAAGCAAATGTTCATTGGGGCCTTTATGATCCCAGCCATGGTGTGCGGGACTGCCTTCTTCATCAACTTCATTGCTATCTACTACCACGCCTCCAGAGCCATCCCATTTGGCACCATGGTATGTTTGACGCAGCAACAGCTCTCTAAAAACCAGAGTGTCAAGAAGAACATCCTCCTGAGTCTACAGTTCATCTGTTTGGCCGTGCTCATGTGATACAGAGTAATCACTCACAGGGCCGATAGACAGCTGAAGTGATGGGAGTATTCAGTTCCGAGTGTTTAAACTCAGTCTCAGATTGTGTAAGTCCTTTGCTTCATCTGAAGAACATTAAAAACAGATCACATCATATAAACCACATTCCACATGATGCTGCCGCGCGAAGCTATGGAGTTGAGTATGCTAGGAGTTTCTTTCTGCCTTTTAGTGCCAACATTTCATTTCAACAGAAACACTTCATTTTCCTAATTGCAAACAGCTGTTTGTTGGCTCGACACAACACTCCATCAGCACAACATGAGATTAATCACAAGTGTCGAGTAACCATCTTGAAACATTAGTGGCATTTGTACCTCTACATCACTCTGAAAATGTTAGAATGAAGAACCAGGACCTCATCGAGCTGACCCAAACATTCCTGGGACACAGTCAAAAGACGATTGAGATAAATGCTGTGGATCTAAAAACCACTCCAGATGTTGGCTGTAAACGCAGACCACCCGTTTGATTAAGTGTTAATCTTCTTTTTTTGTTTCCTGCAGGTCGCCGTCTGCTGTATCTGCTTCTTTGTCATTCTGCCCCTAAACCTCGTGGGGACAATTCTGGGGAGGAATCTGTCGGGCCAGCCGAATTTCCCCTGCCGAGTGAACGCTGTGCCGCGGCCAATCCCTGAGAAGAAATGGTAGGTGTGCCCCAACACAGGCAGGGTATCTCTGAATACAGGAAATGTTTTGGAATTTCTCTCAGAGACACTGGAGTGAAATTGGAAGTACGGGTAGTACATGCACACTATTCTAAAAATGTGAATTAAAACACGTATTCCTGTCATTACCAAGTATGCATCCGATGTTCATTGAAACATTATGGTGTACGGTGTATTTATGGTTACAAAAGAAGTGTAATGACCAGTGGGCGATGAAGAACTTGTATTTAATGCATGAAATGAATTGTAAGTGTTGTGTGGCCTTTGTTCAAGTGTTACACATCAGCCCTGAAGTACAAAATGGTTTTGCTGTCTGCACACACTCTTTAGGTAATGAAAAATAGCAAAGCAATAAACTATGAGTCCATTAACATTTACAACCTCCTGCCAAGCTCTGTGGCTGGCTGCCAACAGGAAATGGCAGGTGTGACTTCAGGCCACTGTCAGACGACTTCTTCTTAAATTTCTTGCGGCCACCTTTTCTTTTTTCCTTCTCATAACACAATAAGTCATGTATCCGTGCCCTGGAGCAGGGAAGGTCAGATTTGGGCTCTTGACAGTATACAGCCATGTCCTTATGTTGAATGTTTTGCCCTCTCAGGTTCATGGAGCCGGCTGTCATCGTCTGCCTCGGAGGAATCCTTCCATTCGGGTCAATTTTCATTGAAATGTAAGTCATGTACTGTAATGCTGAGGGGTTTGTTTCTGGCGACATGATCTTAGCAGCACATGACATGTTTTGTTTTTGCTCCCCTCCTCCTCATTCAGGTACTTCATCTTCACATCTTTTTGGGCCTACAAAATCTACTATGTGTACGGTTTCATGATGCTGGTCCTGGTCATCCTGTGCATCGTGACAGTGTGCGTCACCATCGTGTGCACGTACTTCCTGCTCAACGCCGAGGACTACAGATGGTGAGTGTGTCGCTGGTTTATTTGCATCTTTATAACATGTCGGCTCTCAACCCAACGTTCACTACGTCAACTACACAAGTCACCAACTGTAACTCACCATTGTTTCCACTTCTTTTCTAGGCAATGGACAAGCTTCCTCTCTGCTGCATCCACTGCTGTTTATGTTTACATGTACTCCTTTTACTACTACTTCTTCAAAACTAAGTAAGATTTAGACTTCATTTCCCCACATACCCACATGAAGAACATTTTAAAATTCATAAAATAAAAAAAAATGCATTTCTTACATGTTGTTTTATCCTGATGTGTTTCAGGATGTACGGGCTGTTCCAGACATCCTTCTACTTTGGCTACATGGCTGTGTTCAGCACTGCTCTAGGAATCATGTGTGGTGAGTCCCACGTTTAGTTGTTCAGTTTCTTTCCTGAACTAAAGGAACTCATGACTCTCTGACAAATAATATTCACAGATTTCGCCTTTTATGAACTCCGGATTCGCAGTACTTGGAATATACTGCCAGGACTTCATCAGTCAATTAGGTTTTTAGCGATGCAGTGAATGTGAAGGATATTTTGGCAATCAGGCGGTGTGATTAATTAGCTAAGAGGCAGAGATCTTCACTATGTTGGTGCAGTTCTTAGGTTGGGCCTAATACGAAGATGTTTGACTCCTTAAATAAGAGGTTTAGGAGAAGTACTCTCAGACTCACCAAACCCTCTGAACTGCACAAACTTGTTGTAAATGGCTTGTTTAAACCTGATGAACGGCGTCTGTCTGAGTAGCAGTGCGTTCATTGAGATTTGATCTTAAGCATAAACATTGCTTCATTTACAAATGTTACCAGAGAGTGAAAAGAATTTCACTTCAAGTCCTGCTGCCAGGAATCCACAGATGGAATCAGAACAAATACAGCATTACGAGTAGTGAGCCCAAAACAATTAGAAAATGTGAACGCAGGTGCCAACGTTAATGACGTGTCATTACAGCATCATTGTGCTGTGACAGAGATAAAGAGGAAATGATCTGACATTAAGTTGGATGTTGCTAAGCCAAATCGATCCACGGTTCAGACGACCATGGAGGTGGATGTGAGGATATTACACGAAATGTTTCCGTCACGGTGCGATGTTGTACAGTGTTGGATATAATGTTGGATATAATGTAGGATTCTCCCATGCATTTGGCAAAACACGATGATGAAATGGTGAACAGGATATTAATTTAACATTTTATTTTAGATGATTTCTGTGACGTTTTGCTGCAACGGGTCTAGACAGAAATCCTAAATACAAATGAATACCCGAGCTTCACTCCGACAGGAACAGATCTGTATATCTGAGTAGTTCTTGAATGTGTTTTGGGGCGCTCTGCAAACATTTTCCACATCGGTTCTTCAGCTTAAAGTGCAGTTAAATACTTTTCCTCGCCAGCTGCAAGCCAAACTCATTCTTCAGCTGGCACCTTGCACCTTAGAGCACCTCTAATCTGTGCTAGCTGCTACATGGTGGCTTCAGGGTCTGTTGGTGTCTGACTAGTTATTTTGTGGATGAAGGATGTGCTTTTCCTCGCTCAATCCTTTATTGGATACCCCCACCAGTAATCATTCTGTCCTGTAATAGATTTACCCGAAAAGTGTGATAAATGCAGTTGCAGGCCACCTAAAAGAAACTCACGGAACACATTTGTTTGTTCCAGGTGCCGTTGGATACATGGGAACAAGTGCCTTTGTGAGGAAGATCTACACAAATGTGAAAATTGACTAAGAAGCGAAGCAGCAACACAAGGATATTATTAATGGATTTGCCTACGTGTATCCTGAAAGACGGCGGGCACAAGTCATTCTTTATTACTTTTCTTTCTTGCAAAGAGATTGTGAGAATCTCACTTTGTACAATGTAGTTTTTCCATTTTCTGAATGAATTTCAACGCCGCAACTCAAAGTGAACAAGAGCAAATCTGCGGAAGAGATATCAAACACAAGGTTCTGTTTTTATCAGTTGCTTTCAAAGAGAAAAAAAAAAAGAAAACGTTGGGGCAAATGTTTAAGGCTGACATGGCTTCTCTTTTCAAACCCAGTCCCACCTGAGACCAGAGAACATAAATGTTTATTGATGGAATAGTGTAGCTCTCTTCAGTGAAGAGGCCTAAGTGTATTGAAAGCCTTTTGTTCTATTGTGTCAGAATATTGGAGAGTTGGGTTTGTGCCCGTGTTCTGACTTGATTTCTATTTTGTATTCTTGAAGTCACTCAAAATATCGTTACTACACAGTACAGTAGTCTGTTCTGATTTAGTTCCACTGCAAAAAATAGAAAAAGATATAAAAAGCTGTCTTCACTCCAGAATCATTCCCCCATTTTGACGATTCTTAAATTCCCTGTTACAGTAGCAATCCATCCAGCTGAGGAGAGATTTTAGACCTGTTGTAGTTAACTGTACAGTCAAGAACAGAGGGACTGATCAATGGTTGAGGTACAGTAAGATCCGATTTTTAAATGGATGTTTGATGTGATCCCATCCCGTTTAGTCGGGGTTTTCTTAATGTTTGGGTTTGAATGAAGTCTACTTGTAAAGATAATATATGGATTGGGGGGAAGTGTATATAACCTTAATAATGTACCTTTAGATGTAGATCCCAAATGTATTTTCGTTGTACAGATTTACTACAGGGTGTTTTTTTTAAATGAATCAGTTAAAAACCGAGATTTTTTTTTTTTTTTTTTTTTGTCTTTGTTTGGTGCTTGGGATGGGGCTTGTGGCGCTGTTACATCTTGCCTGAAATTGCATGAAGTTTTCACCAAACCATCAAATTCCACTTCAGTCGGCGCTGTCAGGTTTTTTTTTTTTGTTGTTTTCTTTGAGTCAAAATGGGGAAAAAGGTACATTTTGATGACCGGTAGGCCTGCTTATGAAACACCCTTCTTATTTTGATTTCATATATTATTTAAAGCTTTAAAAAGGCTCTACATCTTCTGGTAAGCCATTTCCCTCATGTTCTTTCAGTTGCCTAACCTGAAACATCATTTGTGAATGTCAGAAGGAATGGAGCGGTTGCTTTGTTTCCGCAAACATACTGTACAAAGTGAAGTTTATGTACACTTAAAAACTAGATGTTTTCATAACCACACACAGTGCTGCGGAGTGTTTCAAATGCTTCCCCCCCCATTTTGTGTAAATACAGTATGTACCCTACTTGTATGAGAAGTGGCAATGCCTTTTTTTTTTCTAATTTCCAGTTCTCCCCCACTGAAGTTGATTTTGGCACCTCATGTTGTGTACCAATGTCTAATTAGACATTTTGAACCTGCATATTAACTTGCTGTAAAGAGAAAATAAACATGTTTATGTACAGGGGTTATTAAGTGTGGTTTTGACTTTGAGACTAAATGTTTCTGAATTATTAGATAAGGCACCACAGTAGATATGTATTACAGTCACAGGAGCTCACAGCCATGCATGTCAATGTCTGGTTTATGCAGTGTCAACAGGAAGTCGAGCTGAATTCAGTTAATGAGTCAGAAAAATGAAGTTTGAGATCAGTCAGGCTGAACAGCTGCTTATAATATGGAGCACTACACCACAATCTGAAACATGAATCATTTATAAATAATAGATTTACTGGTGTATTCAGATACATGTAAGTACGTACAACTTGAACTGTAAACTAAATACAAGTGATTTGTATCATTCGCTGCTCTAGGTGAGAGTTGTCAGCTTTGTTTTCTTCAGTTGACTTTTTCAAAGTACTCCTTGGATCCATCTGGAGTTGGTTTGATCTGAAATGCAACACAAAATGAACTTTAAAAATGAGTTTAAACTGGAGACTGATGTAAGTTAAGATTTTTTTGACTTTCTTTCAAGCTTTATTTTTTATAGAGACAGCTGAAGAGTGACAGGAATGTGGAGAGAGAGATGGGGAATGACATGCAGCAAAGGGCTGCAGGTCGGATTCGAATCCTGGGCCGCTGCGGCAAGGCTTCATACATGGAGCAGATGCTCTACCAACTGAGCTAATTGACACCCCCAAGTTAACATATTTTAAACATCACATTAAATAATGAATTAAATAAGGACCCAACACGGCATAGTTCTGACATGGATTAAGATTACTTACTGCTACAATGTTGAGAATTTTTATAATGAGAACCAACCGGTTTAACAGAAGAGAGTGAGGCTTAAATCTCTGAACACTTTTCAGTTGTGCTGTGTTACAGTGATTGCAGACAACTTTAATTTATATTCTTGTTTAACATATATCATTTCAAGCTTTTTAAATGACCCATGTCTTGTTCTTTATTTTTAAAGGCCTGAATTCTTTTCTCCTGAAATTCACAAACTTTATAGGATTTCCAGGACCTCTGGCAACCATGTTTAAAGCATAAATTACTTTTAAATTCATAACCTGTAGTGTAGTCACACACTTGGACTGACAAAATAAACATAACAAATAGGACACTTCAGTTTGAGTACTGAATGTACTGAGTAGGACGGAGTGTTTGGGGATCATTTACAGATGCTACCAGAGGTCGAAGGAACTCACCGTTGGGGAATTGGGGGTCCAGCTGGCTGGACAAACCTCGCCGTGGGTCTCCACAAACTGGAACGCCTTCACCAAACGGAGGGTCTCTTCTACACAACGGCCCACTGGCAGGTCGTTCACACTCATGTGCTTCACCACACCGTTTGGATCAATGATGAACAGGCCCCTGAGGGACAGTAAGAAGATAAACATGCAGGCAACAAGAAAAACTCAGTTCTGGTCATCAACACAAATCAGTACTATAGGTATAGAAACAGTAACAGTACAAAGTAACAGTTGTAACAATAGCAGCAACAGTAGTAATCTGTAAACATAGAAAAATAAATAGCAGCAGCTCGTGGTTGAACTTTGTTCTCCATGTGCTTCCGCTGGGTCCAAACTTTCCAGACTCCACCATTCATACACTTCTAAAGATTTTTTATTGACACTGTGGATGTGAGTATAAGATTATTACACTGACATCGTGCACATATGCTGCCTGTAACAGCCATAAGTAACATATGGCCGACATCTTTGTCTAGAGAACATCTGGACTGGACACACACATTGAGTCTGAGAGCAAAATAAAACTCAGTAAAAGGCTGGGAGCATTTAAAAAAATACTGCAAAATATTGTGACATGACAAATATTAGCAGCTGTAATGGTGTAACATTAACAGTAACAGTAGTTAAGTGACGAGTCCTTCTGGGTTCTTAACTGATCTTCTACTCTACTCGTCTTTTGAGCGTTTCTTCACTGCAGCAGCAGGTTATAATGACATGACACTGTACAAATAAACTACACAAGTACATACAACTGATGTTAATTGTGTTGGACACTTCATTCAAATATTTAAAATTGGCGAACAGCATTTCCATGTCCTGTCATGGCAGCTGTGAATAGATGTTTCCTATAGAGCACACAATGAGCCCACAATGAGCCCACCTCAGTGCAATGCCTGGACCCTCCAGCAGCACCCCGTAGTCTCTAGAGATCTGCTTGTTGAGGTCGGACAGCAGGGGGATGTGGATGTGGCCCAAACCTCCAGTCTAACAGAAATAATACTGTTAGATTACTGCTGCTAATACAGATAATAATAATGCATTTCAGATGAAGTCGGCATTCTAAAGTGTTGTGAAGACAATAGATGCACAGTACCCGCTGGTCAGTCATTTACTAAAGCCTTCTTTATGGCCCACATCAAAGGAGGAGTTGCACCTTGCACCGTGCGCCTGTTACTGAATGACTGGAAGGGAATGAGGGAGGGTACCTTGCGTGGAGTGTTGATCCAGGCCAGGTGGGTGAAGTGAGAGTCCACAGATACACCCACCACCTCACAGTTAACGTCGTGGAACTCGTTGGCCTTGTCGCTAAATGAGATGATCTCCGTCGGACACACGAAGGTGCTGCAAAGTGTCAAACACAGAGAGAAACAAGAGGCACTGTGATTGATGCTGACTGACACAATCGCAGAGATGAGCACAGAGTGATGGGATGAAATTTCTACCTTCTATTTCTTAAATTCCTCGATGTATATTTGAATCAAGGGTAGGGAAATCATGTTTTTCACTCCATTTCTTCATGTGCAACACAAATACTCACAAATCCAGTGGGTAGAAGAAGAGGACCAGGTATTTGCCCTTGAAATCAGCAAGGCTCATCTCCTTGAACTCCCCATTGTGGACAGCTGTGGCTTTAAAAGCAGGAGCAGGCTGAGTGACAGCAGGAGTCCATCTGGAAGTGCCTGATACAGAAAAGTCAAACGCTGCTTTGTAAAACCAAAGTAAGAGACATCAGACTGAAAACATCTGAAGTGAGGATACTGCTGCAAACTCTCATTTTTGATATAAAAACATATATACATAACAAATATAAAAAATGTTGATCCACATGGTCAACAGCATTTTTTTTATTTACCGATTTACAGAGATATTGAAAAAGTTATTATGATAAAATCATATAACTACAAAAACTAACTAACAAAACAAGTTATGAATGTTCTGCTGTATGAGTTTATTTCTGATCGCTTCTTTGCCAAAAAAAATATTAATTTACATATTCTAAGCATGACGGGGCATAAAGTTGCCTTTTTCTAATATATATATATATGTATATATATATATATATATATATATATATATATATATATATTCCAACAGCAAAAAAAGTAACATTGTGATATATTATTATTCTCCAGCTAGAATCACACCACAGAACAATAAATACTGCATTATCTCGACATTCTGCTGAAGAAAACAACTAAACAATCAGCTGGTTATTTTCTCAATTAAATGATGAGTCACTGGGTCTATAAAATGTCAGGAAATAATGAAAAAATGTTAGTCACATAACATTAGTCACATAACGTTAGTTTCATATAGCTCAGTCTAAAATCCAAAGGTATTCAGATTAATCAATTATTAAGATTGTAGCAAATAAATTAGTCAATGAATTCATCGTTTATGCTTAGCCATCCTTTTAAAAATTAGGCTGTGGTTTTGTACATACTGGTAGAGAAACATGCTCTCTGAAGTGCAGGAGCGGTGAGGGCTCTCACAGCTCCTGATGCTCCATGTCGAGAGGCTGCTGTGACTTTCAGCCCTCCTGCTGCAACGCTCGCCTAAAGAAGAGACATCAATACAACATGAATGCACTTTACTATGACTGTACCTGTATGATTATATTTGACAATCAAACCTGGCTAAGCTACAATTACACTGAAATACTAAGTTTATGTTTAAGTCATCCATGTTTGCATCTCTAAATTACAGTCTATAAGATCACAAAAATGTGTCAATGTGGTTTTAAACCTAAGAGATTTGAATCAAAGTGTATTTATTCTGTTACGTTGTAAATTTGAATTTAAATTTCTCCTCTGTTAAGGAGAACATGTCCTTCCACTATTATCTTTAGAGCTTTGTTCCCATCACTTCAGAGTCTAGATAAACAAGAAGACATAAATGAACGTGAGGTTATGCTGAGCTGCAGGTGAAGGAGTGGATGAGGCAGCATCAGGTTCAACAGGCTGAACGACATCACAAACATGAATAACATGCTAATAACATGCTCATTCAAGAGCTGCACCTTTGATAACTGAGTGATCTGCTGGATCTTGTTTATGGGGATTATGACTTTGCAAAATGCACTAATATAGTGTGTAGTGAGAAACATACCAAACAAAGCTACTTTTATTTTTGTTGGAGGTTTAGAAGGAAACATTTAATTACCCTGCTAATTGGCGTGAAATTATTATTACATTAGTATCTATTGAGGACCCTATCGGTCCAAAGCAGTGGCCGCGAACCAGAGCTTTGTCACCACGGTGTCAGTTGGTTCAAATGTGCGACACAGACGACATGACAGCGCCTCGGTGCAGAGCTGACCCATTCATCAATAGCTGCTACCGACACGAGTTAATTACTGATATCACTTTGCTGAATAAACAGCAAAGTGAGGCTGAAGAGTGCGGAGAGGAAATGTGGCGCATGTTGTAAAAACTTACAGAGGTCCTGAGCAGTCTTCCAATGGTGGCTGCCATTTTGGATTATGTCAGAGAGGAGGGCGGTTTGAGCAGGTTACTACGTCATTTACGCACGTGCTCCAAGCAAACTTGTCCCCTGAAAATTAAAAAAAAATAATATTCACTTATATTATTCACTTATTCACTATAATATTCACTTGTATTATATTCAGTTAACTTGAATTTCATTCACGAACTTTAAAAATAGCGGCGGGAAACTGTCGAAGACAAGAACAAGCTATCATGATGCCTTCAGGTGCATCATGATCAAGTTCAATTCACAGCTTTCCAACCAATAAGATGAAGAAGATTACACATTTCTTACGTCGCTTTAGGTGTTTGGTTTATTGCTCAAAAGGCTATTGTTGCTGAAATGTTGCTTCATTTGTACGTCCAAACGTTCAGCGTGAAATTGTGCTCTCTGCTGAATAAACGTTAACTTGGATATGACAAATATATAACGCCCGATTAATTCCGGTGACCCTGAATGTATCATGAACCCGCCCCCAAGTGAACACGTGGTTGAAGGCGGAAGTAGTTTCTAAATAGAACTTGACCTCAACAGCAGGAGAGATCCATGCTGTTGAAATGTGTTTTTCTAACTGAATGAATGTATGAGGAGTAGATGTGTTCGTCGCTCTAATGGATCCTAATCTGCTGTACTGGAAGAGCGAGGGACAGGTGAGTGTGCACAGCAGTGTGTTAACACGTAGAGGATATGTCATTCAGTCAGTTACCATGAAAATCTGTTTGCATCTTGGTCGCTCTGATGTTGTGTTGAATTGTAGCTTTCCTCCTTGTCAGTCTTTCCTCAGTCGGCTGCAGATCTGGGTTAATCTCCTTGATCCAACTTCCCTGCTTTCCTCTGATGTAAGTAGCAGCCACTTCAGTGATCTCATACTGTGAGATGAAAAGCAAATATCTGATGATACTGCTCTCCTCAGGCTGAAATACAGAAGGCCCACGCACAACTTGGAAGTGTAGAGAAACTAAATGAAAAGGTCAGATTATATTTAAGAATTGAACAGTAAATCTTCATGAACCTACCCGTGCGTATTAATTTGAATCTGTTTCCTCCTCTAGGACGGACATGTACCCATCCTCTCACTTGTAAGTCTTCCAAAAAACACAACACTGCACATAACATCAGAATTCACTTCTATTGTTCTGCAGCTGCATCTACTGATGTGTTTATATCTCTGAATGTGTCCAGATGTTTTATCCTCTGGAATCAGTGATGCCCAGAGTGGATGTCTCTTCTGTTTAATGTATTAAAATAATAATGACCGCTTCTGTGTTAACAGTCATCTGTCCACGCTGATTCTGGTGCGGCTCTTCCTCTAATTTTCCGCCCTCCAGGTACAGGCTTTCTGCCCTGTTTAAGAGTTTCCGTCCATTATTCAAATGATCTCAGGGTGTTGTGCTTCCATATCATGTTATATTCAACAAATATTAGTACAAATTCACATTAAAACATATTTTATTAGCTGTGTTGAATCAGACATGGCCTCTTTGCCAGTTTTTGTTGTGGTTTAGGTTCTCTTCCAGCTGCAATAAATACATATTTAATCATCTGAAATGATATTATTCAAACTTTGTATGTACATTATTATGATGAAATTGTATCATTGAAAGACTTAATGTAAAAGAGATGCTAATGCTCTTGTTTGTGTCATTTTCTTTCCAGCATTTTTGCCAGTTTCAGCTCCTATGGTACGTGAGCCATCCAGCAATATACAGTATAATGACACACGGTCGTGGCTGCATAATGAACTTTTTTTAAAACCTCTTTTTAGGTGATTGCCAGCCTTTTGCCACATAGCAGGGTCACACCTGCTCTCTTTTGGCAGGTAATAAGTATATTCATCATATTTCTATAAATACATGTGGCTATAACACAGTGTACATTAATGATGAAAAATACTTTCTTTCAGTTCTTGCTGCAGAGCTACAGTGCTGGCTTCAACCATGCAAACAGAAATTCTTC
This sequence comes from Protonibea diacanthus, assembly GCA_028641955.1. Taxonomy (NCBI): domain Eukaryota; kingdom Metazoa; phylum Chordata; class Actinopteri; family Sciaenidae; genus Protonibea; species Protonibea diacanthus. The sequence goes on from CM053989.1 coordinate 18,844,342, forward strand.
ATCAGAGCAGGTATTACACAGTATACATATTCAGATAGTGAGTTATGAGATACTGTCACCACTCAAAATGACTCTCATTTGCATGAGTCGTCGATTAATCTTCAGTGTTTTAATCTGTCTTCAGTCAAACGTCCTCCCTCTGTTTATCTCTCACTGACAGGGTAAGAAGATGTCTTTGAAGCAGCTTCTGTTGATCGCTGGGACAGTTTCCTATGCCACATGTGTAGGGGTGTGTATGATGTGATAACTTATGTTGTGTTTCAAGTAAAAAAAAAAAAAAAAGTTGCTTCTTAAGACTTTTTAAAAAACTTCATGCATCTTTTATTTCAGGCCCTTCCTCAGATTGTCATTAAACGAATTGGTATAACAAGCGCACCAATCCAGATGTTCTTTAGATCAATATTACCAATCCCACTCTCAGGTGAGGTTCTTTATCACTAACATTAAAATACTGTAGCATGAATAGTATTGTATCATAAATAGTTAGATCAGTCTTTAACCTTTTTTTTCCTTTTGATTCATAAAGTCAGCTGGACGCAGTAATAACAGCTACTAAACATCTTGTGTAACTCTCTCCAGCTGCTCTGGCCGTCTTTAGTGTGTATACTGTCAGAAGTGAGGAGTCAGAAACTGGCATCCAAGTATTTGATTCCAGTGGAAATCCTGTCGGCCTCTCTAAAGCGGCAGCAGAAAAGGTAAAAAAGAAAAGAGACTTCTCAAACATTCTCTCCTCACTGAAAACTTGCAGTGCTAAATATTTGTTTCTTTTTGTTCAGGCTGTGAGAGAAACCGCATTGTCAAGAGCGGCACTATTTGGCACAACCGCCGCTGTCCCTAATCTCCTGATTTTGCTCTTACAGAGGTCAGTCACTTTTAAATGTAGTTCTGTTTACGTGGACAAAATAAATAGCTCCTGTCAGACTTCATCAGAGATCTTCCTTTGCAGAAGACTTTTCCAGAGGAACGCTCTGCTGGTCGCTCCTCTCCGTCACATAAGTGTTGCGTTTGTTCTGGGCTTGATGATCCCTGTCTCGTTCAGTCTCTTTCCACAACTAGGAATGGTAAGATCCTGTCTTGATCCTGCAGTGCTGTAATGTTTTCCCTGTGATGAACTCAGCTGACATTGACCTTGTTTTGCAGATAAAGAAGGAAAACGTAGAGGAGGAGCTGCAGGCTGCTGCAGAGGGTGGGCAGTTATACTACCACAGAGGACTCTGAGGAGCTGCTTACACGGAGCAGATACAAAAATTAACCAAAATCAAATATTGTCATCACTGAACAGCATCATAGTCAATGTCTTCTTCATGCAGCTGAAATTGTACGATGCATCTAACAGACTCAAAGATGAAATGTAGCTTTTTCTACATGTTTTCATGTCAAATATTTAATTTAAAACATTTATTAAAACATGCAATCAGCTCTTTGATAGTAAATTTATTTAGTTGGAATATTAGGTGTATTAAGACATAGGAAATATTACATCAATTCATGAAAATACATTTAGTTTTCATAGTTACATGAGCATGTGTATGTACTGGACTAATGTGTCTTATCTGAAATACTGAGGCAGAAAAACATCCTTTTGACAATGCATGTGAAAGATCCCTACTCGACTGTGAAACAATAGCGTTAATTACACAATCATATAAACAAAAGTAGAACCTGAAGACGCACATAATGTAATAATGCAGACATGGAAGCACCAATCATTATTCGATGAGGAACAGTTCATTTTTTTCTATTAAAAAAGCCTTTTTGTAAAAGCTTCATAACACAACACAGTCTGCTTTTAATTCAGTTGTGCAGCTCTAAAGTCATTAGTAAAATACATTTTTTTAAATGTAAATAAACCTACATGTTGTACAACCTTTCTATCCACTAACTCAAGTGCTAGTTAAATCTGAGCTACTTCAGCTGCATTTACATACACAAACATATCTCTATGTGGGTCTGACTCTTCACATTGAGCAACGTTTCAGACAAGGTACAAGTCTCAAGTACTGCTTTGCACTGGAGCAGAAGCTAACATCTGGATAGCCTATCAGAGACGTACCAGCTTATTTGTCACCATTTCATGACACTGGGGACAAATACTGTAACATCTTTTGTCCATAAGTCAAAACGTTAAAGGATAAGGCTAGCATGATCTTATTTTTGCCTTTTTCACCAAATTCTATGAAAATCCCAAAACGGAGAGTCTGTTAGTTCGTCTTTAAATACTTTAAGACTATTTTCTGTAGTACGTAGTTCCAAGTCCATAATTCGTAAAATGGAGTCACAAATATATAGTTAGATTTTTGTTTCTTACAAAGATAAAGTAACCTTCTGAAAATAGTTGTGCCCTGTAACTTTTAGCAAAAATTCAAACAGGAATAAATCGTGCAGTTATTGGGGACTATTTTCAGCTGTGAATTGATTTGGTTCTGTCATGAGGCAGCAGGAACACGTCTCAGTTTAACAATGCAGCTCATTGTGTTTTTCAAACAGAACACAAGGGAATCAGATATATACAGTAAGCTTTGGATACAAAGACAATACCTAATATGATCAATTCATTGTTCATGTTGGTCTTTTCATTGGTTTTAACAAGGATTGCCAAATGTAACCTTTAGCGCTATGATGTGAAACATCCTGGTCTTGGTACAAGACGTGTCTTGTGACATATTAGTACACTGGATGATACAATTTGATCCAAGTGACACTTTCTTACTGCAAATGAAGATTACTGTGAGAAAGTTCTCACAACATGTGCACAAGCCTCTCAGAATACAGTAATTATCCCAAAATCTACAAACCATCACAGCACAGCGTCTGTGTTGCTGACACCCGCAGTACACTGTCTCAAAACACGTTTATATCCGTAAGAGCTGCTCAGCAGCTGCCAAATGAAAGAGGAAGTTCTCTGTTGCCGGAGGGAAATGATGTTGCTTTAAAACTTCCAGTGTAATTTTGGAGTCTTCACACTGCTCAGCCAGGGCCACCAAGTTGGTAAGAATCTCTTTAGTCTTGATAGAAATATCCTGTGAATTTAAGTGTGGTTGTCATGTTAGATTACAGGCTACATTTACTGACAACTGTGGATTGAATACAGACCCGTTTCCTACCTTAATGACCTGACTATCTGACCTGTCGGCATCCTCTGCAGACTGGACAATTAGGTGGCCAACGTCCTTATGTAACTTCCCCATAGCCATGGCCTCTGTGGTGAGATACTGAACATCAGTCTGCGGGAAATGCGTTCCTTCTCTCAGAAATCAAAGCATACTGCTGTCTCTTTGAACATACTGTACCTTTGGCACTCTGGGATACTGTGATGACACTGTCTGGGAGGTTCACGTACACATCAAACAAGTCCGATCTGTTGCTCACTTCCGGATCTACAAATCCTGCTACATACCCTGCAGAGAAAGCAAACATATTGGTGCATACATAATTTATTTCCCCACTGTGAGATCATAGTGATCATAGGGCAGATGGTGGCTGATCGCCAACCATAAGGAGGTTTACTGTTAATTAAACCAGAAAGAGGCCTCACCGGGGCATTTCTTGAGATCCTCCAGCTCAATATCAGTCAGATGCACGTACGGGTGCAGGATGGACCAGTCTTTCCTGTGCCATGTCAGAGTGGGCAGTACTCTAAGAGGAAACAGGTAAAGAGTTAACCACAGATGACATTACTCTCCACTGCAAACCAAAGTTTACAGCCAATTTTGTTCAATTTAATTCTCAAAGGCACCTTGTAAACTCCAACAAGGCTTCAATTCGAGGGTGATGGACAACGATCCTCTTCTTTAGCATCAGAGCGGTGTACAGGATGATGGTCTCCATACCAAACTGGGACACCACATCTGACATGAAACAAAACATGAAAGTAAACTAGATGAGCCACTTTCATCTCTGAGGGAGTCTAGATCCTGTTTCAAGTCAGCCACTCTCAATTTAACTTCACTGCTGTCTTTTAGCATTAGATATCGTCTTTATCACTATAAACAAGTGATAAAAACACCTGCGACTGCCATCTGACATAGCATGACAGCTGCAGGTGCATGCAGAACTTTTTATTTCAAGGTTCAAGGTTGCTTTTTATTGTCCGTCTCTAAAAAGAAAAGTGTCTTGGGTTGAAAGCATGGAAACAGGACATGACAGCAGAAGTGCAGCTAAGAAAAAAATGGAAATAATGTCAGTATTTACAATTAAATACAAGAATCTTACTGGAACACAATAACACAACATCAGTATATAATTACATGTTGTCTTGAGACAAGAGGACTAATAAAAAGTGGTGTCTCACCTTTGACTGAACCGGCCAAGTACGCTTTCCGGACATCATAGTCTTTAATTAAAAATGAGCCGTTTTCATCACTCTGGCAAATTCCTTTGGTGAGGACGGTGACGTAAGCCTCCATCATTTTCACTGGACTGCCATGTTTGATGTACATCCTGGACAATAAACAAACTCAAATTAAGAAACGCTCCTTAAAGACAAACGTACAAAGAGTTTGGTCTGAACTTCACACTGTACCTGCAGAGGATTCTGCTAAGTGCAGCATACTTCTCTGGGTTGAAGTCCTTTGCTGTAACAACTATTGAAAAATGAGTGACCTTGAAGGGGAAAAACAGACAAAAATACAACTTAATGCAAACTTTAGATATAGAAATGCTGTCCTCTCGTTGTTGCTAGCTGAAGATCTGACAGTCTGTGCACTCTGTACCTTGTTCAGCGCTGTGGGCTCCTGTACCTCCACCGTGGTGATGTAGTACCAGGTACGACAGAACTGACCAAACACAAAGGTGTGGAAATCCCGGCCGTCCTGTGTCAGACAGCACTTCCTGAGTAGGACTTGCCTCAGGTCCGAGCCCACAGAGGGGTAGCACCACACCCACAGTGTGTCTCCATTCACATCTTTCTCTGATAAGGGGATAAATCAAACCATATGTTATAATCTGAACATATTAGAAGAGGGGCAGACTTTAGAAAGTATCTGACTCAGATTTCTGTCACATGCTGCTCTGTGTTAGTGGATGCATTTAAGAACCCGCTCATCATGAATACTGCCTAACATGCAGAACTGATGAACCACTGAGGGACAGAAAGCTCTGCTGATGAGATACTTTTGGTATCACATTGGTGTCATGTGACTGTCCTGCACGTACAGAGAGTCTGAGGCGCCAACTTCGCTTGAAAACCAAATAAATAAATAAACAAACAAGAAAAGTGAAGTGTGAACTGAAACTCACCGATTAATCCGACGCTTAACATAAACTGTGTTTCAGTAGTTGCCATATTCCATACCTGAAAGAGTTCACAGACACAAGTCAACACAGACGCAGACCATCAAACCATGTTCATCTGTGGACATCGACGGGACCGTGAAGTACCCTGAGAGCTCCCGCTGGGTCCGAGCAGCAGACTGCGATGCCGGGCAGGTGAGATAAGCAGTCGGTGTACTGGACACTCGTCAGTGGCCTGGGTGTGATCTTTGCTGTCAACAGACTTTCCTCCCTGTGCGAAAAACCTCTTCCTCCTTCCGGGGACAGGAGGATTGTGCAGGAGGAGACACGCTGCTGACAGCCAATCAAAGCTGGCGATAGTTCAGCCGTAATGATGCGTTCACGGCCACTGAAATTATACAATTATACCAACTTTTTTTCTTTAAAAAAAGGTAAAATAAAATAAAATAAAAGATTCGACCTACACTTCTGATTGGATGAGACGTAGATGAGATGAGATCAGAAAATCCGCTGATACATGTTCGTTGATTACAGTAAAATAGTAATCTAACTATATTTTGGGCAAATATAAACGAACTCTATGTTTAGTAATGTACTAATACTACTGTTGTATTTTTCATTAGAATGTCACAAGACTCACAAGTCAAAAATAGTAATGCCTTATTTGTTTTTTGTACATTTTCCTTCACTGGCAAAAGAACAGGTCTGTATGATTAAAAAAACAACCAGCATCACAGGTTTCTTTTGATGGCTTCTCTATGATTATTTGTGTCATAAGCCACACTATGATCTTAAAAGCGAGTGTCAGTGTAGTGATTTGCTGTCACGTGAGGGTTTGGAGAAGCTTCTCTTCATTTCCAGCATGTTTCAATCCATAAGACTGACCTACAAAACACCGTGGAAATGATCATTGCTTACTCTTTTATGCAAGCAATATTTTTTATTTTGGTGTCAAAACTCTTGCACAAACAAATAAGCAAAAAATACAAATCTTTATTTGGATGGATGTTGTAGGGCTTTGTTTCGAACATGCAATTTAGTACGAAGCCTGCATAGTTTAATATAACGATATTACGAGGGTTACATGAACGCACCATGATGGAAGCGCATACGGGAACTTTATACACCCAAAGTTGCCAGGTTTGTTAAAAAAGAAACAAACAAACAAAAAAAACCTTTTGTAGGTTTCATTGTGCTATTATGATTTTATAATCTAGTCAGTGGGAATATTTATTCAAAATATATCATAAAAGAGTATACTATTCAGAATAATTTTCAATATCTTAGATTTCACACATTTACTTATTTGATATGTTTTAATTAATACTTATGGTCACCAATCAGTGGGTTACAGATACTATGTGGCAGTAAACACATACCAGAGACTAAATTCAGCATTTTCCAACATATTAACTCATACAGATGATACAGAGAGTCAGTGGCTGTTGTGAAGATGTGCCAATAATCATTTAATATCAAATGTGTAAAAGTGATAAACTTGTTAGATGATTAATTTACAAATATGTATATCTATAAAAAATACTGCATTGAATCCTAAATTTACATTAAATTCATGTTTTGGTTGAGACAGACGGCTTCACTGTCCACTCGTGGGTTAGACATTGTGATAGGGGGGGAAGCTCGTGACGCATCTGGCAACCCTAGCTAGGCCGCTCACGAGGTTCTTCCTTTCTCAGCCAGCACTGTGGTAGCGGGTGAGTGCGTGGCGTGGATGGACTGGTGAAAATCGTCAAAATTCACCAAAGTCAGCCAGTTTAAGAGTTTCATTCGTACGGCGCCAACATGCCGGCGTATTTTCAACGTCCAGAGAATGCTCTGAAGCGAGCGAACGGTGAGTACAAAGCGGCTCGACGTTTAACAGATGTCACACATTGATGCTAACCAGCTAGCGTTAGCGGAGTTTAGCCTCGTCAGTAGTACTGTTAGCCGGCTAACTAGCCTGAATGGCGGGGAAGCCATGTCTCTTTCTTGCAGCTACGTTAGTACTTAGCTAACCGGCTAGGCCGTTTTTATGGCGGCGGCGACATTTTATAAACGTGCCACTTTATAAACGTGCTACAGGCTGCTGTTAGATAACAGTTATCAGTCCTGACAGTGTTGTAACGATAATGACAGCACCCGTTAACTAACGTTACTGTCAAAGTGCTAATGCCTCTGTTCTTGTAGTAGCAAGTTGATGCTAATGTCACGTTCACCACAGGCCTAACAATGTCAGACGGATTTATCGTTAGCTAACCACAAGCATGTTGGCGTGAAGGTTTTGCGGGGTATACATGCGGTTCCCATTGATCTGTGATGGAGCTTACATTAGTCTATTTTTCCGTGTTTCGATACAGAGTTCCTCGAGGTTGGCAAGAAGCAGCCAGCCTTGGATGTTCTCTACGATGTCATCAAGAGCAAAAAACACCGAACATGGCAGAAGATCCACGAGCCCATCATGCTCAAGTACCTGGAGCTCTGCGTGGACCTGCGCAAGAGTCACCTGGCCAAGGAGGGTCTCTACCAGTACAAGAACATCTGTCAGCAGGTGTGTGAGGAGAAATCCGTGATGTTTGCACACGTCATGTACGCTTACACTGTTTGGAGTTATGGTGTAATGATTGATTTTGCTTCCAGGTGAACATCAAATCTCTGGAGGATGTGGTCAGGGCTTACCTGAAGCTGGCAGAGGAGAAGACTGAGACAGCAAAGGAGGAGTCCCAGCAGATGGTCCTGGACATCGAGGATCTGGACAACATCCAGACTCCGGAAAGGTGAGGATGCAGAAATGATGTTACTTTTTTCCATATTTGTTGTTGGATTGCCTTAAATTCATCATTGACTCAAAAAAAGAGGGGTTAATGTAGACAGATGATTTTCAAGTTCCTGTAGTCAATGCAGGTTTAGTTCTCAGCCATCGTCCAAACAATGCTCAACAATATGTTTAAAAGAGAAAATCAATCAAGTTAAAAAATGACATGACTAGAAATGAAATCTAATATCAAAGGTGAGGATATAAGGAAATTAGCAGGTGCTTGATGCATCTATGGTGGATTATTGACATTGAGCTTGTTGTCATATTAGTGTGCTGCTGAGCGCTGTGAGCGGAGAGGACACTCAGGATCGTACAGATCGCCTGCTGCTCACTCCCTGGGTGAAGTTCCTGTGGGAGTCCTACCGCCAGTGCCTGGATCTGCTGCGAAACAACTCCAAGGTGGAGCGCCTGTACCATGACATTGCCCAACAAGGTAGCGACACACCCTTAAGACCTTAATAAGCATTTGTAGTCATTTAATCTCTTATTATTTGAACTGTGTTGTATTTGTCAAGGCTGTGAAAAAGTTACTATGAAGAAATGAACATTTTTATTCAGTCATAATTGATTTAATGTTTCAATAGATTGCATTACTTTACTTTTATTGAAGTCTTGCCTAATTTGATAATATTGTTCTAGCTGTAGAGTATCTGTGTTTGCACATTTTGCTGTTGCTGTAAATCGTCCCTGGTCATCTTTTCTGCAGCATTCAAGTTCTGCCTGCAGTACACCCGTAAAGCAGAATTTCGTAAGCTGTGTGACAACCTGCGTATGCACCTGGGTCAGATCCAGCGCCACCACAACCAAAGCACTGCCATCAACCTGAACAACCCTGAAAGCCAGTCTATGCACCTGGAGACACGTCTGGTACAGCTGGACAGCGCTATAAGCATGGAGCTCTGGCAGGTCGGTTCACCTGACACTGAATGTCTCAAAGGCCACATCCATGTTTTTAGTCTAATTATTAAAAATTTAAATGTATAAAACATTTTGAGAAATTCTCTAGAAAGTTAACACTTATTGTGTAGGTCTTTGTCTTCCAGTAAACGTGAAAATGTGACACATGGTGAAAGTGAAGATGATTTTGTTATTAATGTCTGTGTTGTCTGTTTTTCCAGGAAGCATTCAAGGCTGTTGAGGACATCCATGGGCTGTTTGCTCTTTCCAAGAAGCCTCCCAAACCCCAGCTCATGGCTAACTATTACAACAAGGTGTCCACTGTGTTCTGGAAATCGGGAAATGCTCTATTCCACGCCTGCACCCTCCACCGGCTCTATCACCTCTCAAGGGAGATGCGTAAGAATCTGACCCAAGATGAGATGCAGAGGTATTTTATTCATTTTATCTGTTTGAAGTGCACAGACTTTACTCTGGTAGTGACCAAATGTTTAATAATGCTTAATTTCATCATCTTCAGGATGTCTACTAGAGTCCTCCTGGCCACTCTGTCTATTCCCATCACCCCTGAGCGCACTGACATCGCTCGCCTGCTTGACATGGATGGCATCATTGTGGAAAAACACCGCAGGCTGGCCACCCTCCTGGGGTTGCAGTCTCCCCCAACCCGACAGAGTCTCATCAATGACATGGTACATACTGTGCATAAGAAAGAACTCAGGACTCCCTTGAAAAGAGGTTTTTAGTCTCAATGGGACCTTCCCTGGTTAAATAAAGTTTTTTAAAAAACAGTGATGTAGTAAAACTGTTTCCTTTAAGATGTTTTGACATTTATATTTTACTTTGCATTTGCATTCTAGGTGAGATTTAACCTGCTGCAGTATGTTGTACCTGAAGTAAAAGAAGTTTACAACTGGCTGGAAGTAGACTTTCATCCTCTGAAGCTGAGCGGAAGAGTGACCAAGGTAAACAATCTGGTGGCATCCAGCTTGATAATGATGATCATTTAATTTAAAGTTTATCATAGCTAGGAATTTCTTATCCTGCCATATGGTAACAAAGTTATTCTTCTACTAGGTGTTGAACTGGGTGAGAGACCAGGCTGAGAAGGAGGCTGACCTTCAGCAGTACGTCCCTCACCTGCAGAGTAATACCATCCTCAGGCTCCTGCAGCAGGTAATTCTCTTCACTCTTTTTCATTCCCCTGGAATGCTCTCTTAAATCACCTCCATCTCCACTGTGACACAGAAATCTTTTCTCATTGTTCTACGTCCTTTTATATTAGGTTGCACAGATCTATCAAAGCATCGAGTTCACCCGTCTGGCCTCTCTGGTTCCATTTGTGGACGCCTTCCAGCTGGAGCGCTCCATTGTGGATGCTGCCCGGCACTGTGATCTGCAGGTAATGTCAAGATCAAGAGAGTCAGTCGAGGATGTGAAGACTTCATAGTGTGTATCATACTGTTTTACTTGACTGACATTTCCTTTTTTCTCCCCGTAGGTCCGCATAGATCACACCTCTCGCACGCTGAGCTTTGGCTCTGACCTGAACTACTCGACCAAAGAAGATGCCCCAGTTGGTCCTTTCCTACAGAACATGCCCTCAGAGCAGATAAGGAACCAGCTGACTGCCATGTCTGCTTCTTTGGCCAAGGCCATCCAGATCATCAAGCCTACCTCCATCCTGGTACGACCACCCTGTTAATGAGCTCTCATAAGTAGAAACACAGAGACCAGAGCCACCTGATCACTGATCAACATAAGCTTTTTACATGCTTGCACCTAATACTAACACACTGTGAGATATTAAACTCTTCTTCATGATAAGTGTCTTGGCACAGTCCTCTGCTTTATTCTTCAACTCTAAACTGTATTTTGATGTTTTTGTCTCTTCTCAGCAAGAGCGTGAGGAGCAGAACCAGCAGGCCATCGCCGCCTATCTCAAAAATGCCCGCAAAGACCACCAGCGAATCCTGGCTCGTAGACAGACCATTGAGGAGCGTAAGGAGCGCCTGGAGAGCCTGAACATTCAGCGTGAGAAGGAGGAGCTGGAGCAGCGGGAAGCTGAGATGCAGAAGGTTCGCAAGGCTGAGGAGGAGCGTCTGCGCCAGGAGGCCAAAGAGAGGGAGAAGGAGCGCATCATGCAGGAGCACGAGCAGATCAAGAAGAAGACGGTCCGTGAACGGCTGGAGCAGATCAAGAAGACTGAACTTGGAGCCAAGGCTTTCAAGGACATTGATATTGAGGTAAAAATATAACCAAAATAACCAACTTGATTCTTAAAATTGGACAATGAATTGAAATGGGTCATTGTAATATAAAGTTCAAAGATGGGACTAACAGTTCTGTTTTTACAGGACCTTGAGGAGCTGGATCCTGACTTCATCATGGCCAAACAGGTGGAGCAGCTGGAGAAGGAAAAGAAGGAACTCCAGGAGCGTCTGAAGAACCAGGAGAAGAAGGTAAATGAGTGACACATCAGTGAAAATATCTGCCACCTAGATGTGAATTGGACATTAATTTTTCTTTCTTTCTTTCCAGATTGACTACTTTGAGAGGGCAAAACGTCTTGAAGAAATTCCTCTCATTAAGAAGGCTTATGAGGAGCAGCGCATCAAGGACATGGAACTGTGGGAGCTCCAGGAGGAGGAGAGGGTATGTTTAATATAAAAAATAAATAAATAAACAGACTGAAAAATAGTATACATTGAATACATCACAAGTATCTACATTGTACATTTTTTCTTCTTGTAGATCAGTAACATGAAAGTTGAACGAGAGAAGGCTCTGGAGCACAAGAAGCGCATGTCCAGGATGATGGAGGACAAAGAAAACTTCCTGTCCAAAATAACTGCTGCCCGTAGCTTCATTTACGAGGTAAAACCATTCAGTCCTTCCATCAACTTAAGCTTATGTCGCTAGGCAACTGGGACCACAAATGTGATATGGGGGTGAATTTGAGGGCAGCACAACATCAGCATAATCCCTCCATGGCATCCATTGTCACTTTGTTGTTGTGTTGCTGCACCTCCTCTTTAAAATTCAGCAGTAAAGTACATACAACCACCATGTGCTCGATCACAGATGCCACCCGGTGGTTGTTGGAGCACACAATAACTCCTGGATCCTGCAATTAAAATACAAATAAACTTAAGTGCCCTGAACTCTGTGTTGATGATAATGATGCTGCTATAGAACAACTATATGAAGCAGTGATTTAAAATGCAATATTGTGTGTTTGAAGGAAAAACTCAAAGCTTTCCAGGAGCGCTTGGTGGAGGAGAGGAAGAAGCGTCTGGAAGACAGGAAGAAACAGCGCAAAGAAGACAGACGTAATGCTTACTACCGTCAGAAAGAGGAAGAGGCACAGCGTATCCACGAGGAGCAGCTCAAGAAAGGTAATTATTTCTGTTTGCACTGGGACACAGAAACCTATCAGGCATGATAAAGGAGGGGCAGGATTTCATATACCACCAGCAAGAACATGGAGGAAGTTGTTGTGGAAATGTTGGCAGTAGTGGTTAGTTGTTGCACAGCACAATTTTTCATTTCGTTGGGTGACTTATGCATGTTTTGAAATGACAAAGTGTCTGTCAGGAAAATGTTCTCCACTTTCCACTTCCAGTTTATATAGTTTGACCTAGGGTTGCAAAAGAGTGGAACATTTCTGGTAAATTTTCATTGGAAGTTAAGCTGGGGAATTTTTGGAAATATTCCAAATGGGAATCATGGAAATTTATGAGAAGTAACTGGAAATTGGGGGTAATTTTTAAAAAACTGTATCATACCCAAACATAAATATAAACATTTTCTTTTGTCATAAGCAGACATCCATGCAAAACAATACAATTTAAAAACATTGTGACATTAATTTGTAAGTAGAACTTTATGAAGTTTTAATTTATTTTATTGAACAGTATTATGTAGTCCATGGGCTCATTGTTTCTTCAATAGTCTTGTGCTCTGGGCTCCAAAGTGTGGTCCCGGTTGTAGAAATCATCTGTGCATGTAGGGGCGTGGCCTCAACAGCCCTGCAGTACCAGTGTTCTGTAAGCATGTGATTGAGGAATAGCAGATATTCAAGTGTACCTGCATGAAATCTGGTTGTTTTCTGGTTGTCAAGATTATGCTAAAATGTATTTTCCCCAACTATAATTACGTTCCCTGTTGAGGGCCAACCTTCAATTTAGTAAATTCCTGGTTTATTCCTGTTAATTCCTGTGGAAATTTTCCAACTTTGAAAATTCCAAGAATTTGGCAACCCTAGTTTGAACATGTCTCATGTTATTTTCCTGCTCTTGTTACAGAACGCGAGGAGCGTGAACGCCTGGAACAAGAGCAGCGAGAGGAGGAGGAGAGGGAGTACCAGGAGCGTCTGCGCAAGCTTGAGGAGCAGGAACGCAAGCAGCGTGCTCGTCAGCAGGAGATCGAGGAGAGAGAACGCCGCCGTGAGGAGGAGAGGAGGGGACCTTCAGAGGATAAAACCAAGGTACAAGTTAGCTTTTGTAAACTGATGTTCAGAGCTTACAGTTACTGAGACGCACACCTGACCTGCGTATAAATATTACAATATGTGTCTGTCTGTCTATCAGCAACATAATGCAAGACAACAATTACAATAGTTTGTCACAAAATATTGTTTTCATTTTATTTGTCATCCCTCATATGATGGTGTGATGGAAGGACTCCAGATATATTGTCCCATAAGTTTAAGGACAGAGTGCAGAGTAATCCACTACAGGCCAAATCATTTGACATATTTATGGTCACAGCTGATGTTTGTCAAAGTGCCTTATCATAGAGATAAATTGAGTCTTTGGACCTTTGTCTTGATCGATATGTTTTATTAATACAGGACTGGGGTGAGAAGGAGAAGGAGAAGGATGAGGGAGGATGGAGGAGGCGTACAGACGGAAAGGACGGAGGCGATTCAGACTGGCGTCGTCCTATGCCTGACAGGTATGTGTTGTTAACTCGATCCTATGTTTTTTTTTTTTTTTTTTTAATAACCCCATTAAACCACGAATGGCTCATCTAACAGTACCGGTGGTCTCTCTAGGGATTGGAGACAGGAGGGCCGTGAGGATGACCGAGAGGAGAGAGAAGTTCCCTTCAGGAGAGAAGGTCTTCGCCGGGGGGGAGATGACAGAGGACCCCGTAGAGGCTTTGACGATGATCGAGGCCCACGTCGTGGTGGCGATGATGACCGTCCTCTACGCAGAGGCTTTGATGACGACCGCGGCCCAAGGAGGGGTGGAGATGATGACCGTGGCCCAAGGCGTGGCTTTGATGATGACCGTGGTCCCAGGCGTGGCTTTGATGATGACCGTGGTCCCAGGCGTGGCTTTGATGATGACAGAGGTCCCCGTAGAGGCATGGATGACTTTAGGGGTCCCAGGCGTGGGGGTGATGATGACTGGGGCAGAAGAGGAGGAGATGATGACAGAGGTGGAAGGAGAGGCATGGATGATGGACCACGTCGTGGCGGTGATGACTCGAAACCCTGGAAGCCACTGAGCAGACCTGGTAAGCATGTAGTCATTCAGCTGCTAAGAAGTGTTACAGGAAGAATGGTTTATTCAACAGCTCTGTGTTTGATTGTAAGATCGATCAGGATGATGAGCAACCACTTCTTTTACAGGTGGCTGGCGTGAGCGTGAGAAGGCCCGAGAGGAGAGCTGGGGTCCTCCCCGTGGTGAAGCCCATGATGAAGGAGATGATGGTGGTGCTGGTGAAGAAGAGGAAAGATCCAGTGACCGCTTCAGAGACCGTCGTCCACCAAGGTGTGTCTGATAGACCTGTGTTAAGTGTTTTCTTTTATCATAAATGCAGAGGATGTCAGTTACCTGTTGAGAGTTCAGTTTAGTTAATCTGTGTCACTTTGTTGTCACAGAGAGGATACCTGGAGGAGAGGAGGCACAGATGAAGGAAGCAGCTGGAGAGACTCCCGCAGAGAGGACCATGACCGGGATGATCGTCGTGACCGCGTCGAACGCCGTGATGATCGTCTTGTTGACCGTCGTGATAGAGAACGCCGAGATGACCGTGAACATCGAGGTCCACACAGAGATCTTGATGATGGTCAGCAGAACGGAACTGTCAGATACCTATCAGATACACGTTTTCTGTTAAAGACGTGAAATATTTAGATGTAGTGTTGCATTGATCCAGCAGAGGTCACTGTTCATCTGTTAGATTACTATTACAGCAGGTGTCTTTGAAAGATAGCCACTCAAACACTTTGGCTAGACTTGTACTCATAAAATCAATGTGCTCCTGCTTAAACATGTCCTAATGTGCATCTTTGTTTCCTCAGGAGGTTCTTGGCGTCGTGGAGGGGATGACAAGAGGGAGGAAAGGGATCGTCCCAGAGAGAGGGAGCGTGACCGTGACCGTGACCGTGAAGCTGACGGAGAAAAGGGCTGGCGTACCGACAAAGAAAACCCACGTCGCACCAAGAATGAGACAGACGATGATGGCTGGACCACTGTCCGCCGCTGAGCAACAATCTCTGCAATCAATTGGCTGTGTTAATTAATTGGTTTTGATTAAAAAGAGAAAAAAAAAACGAATTCAATATCCCATCAGTCAGTCACAGTGGTGAATCGATGGCTACAAGATACGGCTCCTGATGCTCACGCAATTTTTCCTTTTGAATTAAATATTTGTAGACGGTAGGTTTCCTGGGGATGTTTTTCCCGTCATCTTTATTTTCTGCAGTTTTAAACCAGAGGCTCATCACCACCCAGAACACCAACAACCGATGAACTTGTGCACTTAGGCCTCACGCAAACCATCAGTGTAAACAGACTGCCCCCAGTGGTTAGGAGTAATATTACCTTACATGACAAAGTGAAGCTGACTAAGTGAAACCAGTGTACCTACTCTAACTTTCAATGCAAACTGTGTATCACCAACTGCCTCTTTTAAATGATTAACCTTTTCATAGATGTTATATTACTGCATCGATCCACAACTCTTGTAATGGCAATGACTAGGAATTTGTCATCTGCTTGATTGATCTCTGCTCTTCATCTAAGGTTCCAGATGCTTCTTAACCTGGTAAAGAACTAGTGGAAATTACATTTTGATGTGCATGCGTAGAGTATTCAATTGGTCTTCTTGCTTGATATCCAATATGTGGTTCTATCTTGCTGCAGTCAATGGTATCAAACCAGGTTGCATGTGTACAGATAAAGCCTTTATTAATAAAGATGTTTGCTCACCACCTACCTGTTCATTTTCTCTTAAATGCTGTCACCATGAAAGAATGCAGCGCCGGGGTACAAAAACTTCAGACAATGATTCCCAGCCTGGGAGTCGCAGCATAAACCTGACAGGTTGTGATAAGAAAGCAGAAACATTTTTCAGTAACAATATTTCCTAGAAACCTTGACTGTGTGTGTGTGTGTGTGTGTGTGTGTGTTTGGATTGCTGTGAATAAACCAAGAAAAAGCTGATATATGTAACCTGTGTTCAGGGCTTACAATCTGACGTTTCTGGGTTTTAACAGTCACAATGGATCATTTGACTTAAGATGTCGGAATGGCTAATGATATAAATGTCATCCAGTATCAGTGTTAGTCTGTCTCATTTTAATTGAGTCCTTTTTAAAGTACTGATAGCCTGCGTACACTGGAAGTGCTTAGATTACAATCTTCGAGCTGTTCTAGTATCAGCTCTAACTTCCACCAATGAAACTCAACCTTTCCTCATTGTGTTGGAGACTTGCTGGATCTCTCTGCTCTCCAGGTACCCTAAAAGCTCCTCAGACCCCAGCTTTGGTACCAGTCCAGTAACCACCACTAGAGGTCGGTAAAGCACCGTGCAGAGGACCGACACGCTCCGCAGTGTGAGAGCTGGCCGGCGAGGTGTGTTGTTTCACTCAGTGTAAAAGTAGGACAATATAAACATGCAGCGGCGGTCAGTATGCAGCCAATAAACACAGCAGTAACACTGTGGAAGACTTGTTAAAAAAAAACCCTCAACCAGGCTCAACTTGTACTAAAATATGTTGTTCTTAACAACAAATGACTTTGAATTATTCACCCAATAATAATAATAATAATAATAACAATAATAATAATGAGTCTTATAGTTAAGACAATGACTGATATTTAGAAAGTGATGCAGCTGTACCTTCTGAGAGCGACTTCAAAATAAAACATCCAACTCCCTCACGGTGCTGATAATAATAACAATGATAATAATATAATCTGGACTCAGACATTTATAAGATTTACATATTGTGTGTGTTATGAGTTGAACAGCTGTTGGTGCTCTGACAGCTTTGAGGATCCATTTATATTCTGGAGTTTGTATTTTATCCCACAGAGCATGAACCTACCCGCACACAAGCAGACGAGTCCACGAGCTTCGACAGGCCAGACTAGAAGTTAGCGACGACAATAATAATAATAATATTATTAATAATAATAATAATAATAATAATAATAATAATAATAATAAATGTTCCACCCTGCAGGTCCGTCTCTATGTGTCTAAGAAAATTTCCTAACATCCTAAATCATAATAAACTATTATGATTATTTTTATCAAATCTGGGGGAAAAAATATGTAAACAAACAAATCAAAATATAAATAAAAATCTATGATAATAAATTATGAAACACTGTGTGTCATTCTTTAGTGTCATGGCTGCATGTATTCATGTCTGTCAGCCTCGCGAGTTTAACTCCGTCAGTGTGTATCATTTCTTTATGGAGGCCCTGAGTGCGCGGACATGGCTGCTGATCCACACACACACACACACACACACACACTCACACACACACACACTAACAACACACACACACACACACACACACAGAGGGCTCACAGGCTGCAGTCACTCACAGGTAGCTCCTCCAATAAACACCTGAGCATCCCGCACCGAATCAGTGAATAACACACAGCGGCTCATCCATCGGTCACTTATTGAATATTTCTCCTGTCAGGTGTTCACGCACATGGCCGACAAAAAGCTGCACAGCTAAAGGATTGTTTGTGTCCCAGACATCCATCCAGACATTCAGAGTCTTCAGTTTGAAACTTATCCTGATAGGTATGGAGGGATAAAAAAAAAAAATCAAAACGAAAAACAATCTCTCTGCATGAATCCAGTTTAAAAATGAGGAAGAGAAGTGAGAAATAAATGAATCCGACCGAGCAATTAAGCTCGTGCTACACATGATCCGCGCGCATAGCAACGAAAATAGACTTTAATGGAGCTGATCTGATGTTTGCGCAACATTGTGCATAACTAAAAACAATCACACTCATACTAACACTACACACAGACACACACACACGCTGAAATAATCAGTTTTAACCTGTCACAGGCCGTAAATGCACATAAGCAGGCTACTTTGAGTTTTTCTACTGGTCCAGATGAGTGTGTTAAATGTCCTGGAGATATGTGCGCGCGCGTGTGTAAGTGTGTGTGCGTGTGTGCACGCGCGCGTGCGGGGGGCTTCTCTCTGGACGAATCCGTTCCGTGTTGCACGTTCGAGTCCGCCTCTCCGCGCCCCTGCTTCCCATTGACGCACTTTTTAAGCGTCTTCCCCCTCTCCACCTTAAGGCGAGCAGCAAGCGGCAGCGACCAATCACCATGCCATTACAGCCTTCAGAGGAAGCTGTTTATGGGACTGCAGCGCTAATTAGGCTCATGAACTAACAAATCTGCCTGCACGAACACGGCGAGGAAAACGATCACATCCATGGATTAGTCTGGGAGTAGCCGAGCACTTTTTATTTTGGCTTTCTCGACACTGCCGCCTTTTCCCAACTTATTTACTGCGCACAAACTTTCCCCCTTTCTTGGGTGTGGAGTATTTTTTAAGCGAGAGCGCCCACGACAACTTTAACTTAAACTGGGGAATCTGGACTATCAGACCATGTTTCAACCGACACCCAAGAGGTGTTTTACTATAGAGTCTTTAGTGGCGAAGGATAATCCCGTACCGGCGTCCCGCTCCGAGGAGCCCATCAGGCCAGCAGCTCTCAGCTATGCAAACTCCGGCCAAATGAACCCGTTTCTCAACGGCTTTCACTCCGGCGGCAGGGGCGTCTACTCTAACCCGGACTTGGTGTTTGCCGAGGCGGTCTCTCATCCGCCAAACTCCGCCGTCCCTGTGCATCCGGTGGCCCCGCCGCACGCTCTGGCCGCTCACCCGCTTTCATCCTCACACAGTCCGCACCCTCTTTTTGCCAGCCAGCAAAGGGACCCATCAACTTTCTACCCCTGGTTATTACACAGATATAGGTACTTGGGTCACAGATTTCAAGGTAAGTTAATCAGCGTGCTTCGTTTTGGTTCACTTTTACGCACGAAACGTGGCGAGCGGCTGCAGAGTTAGTGATTTTACTCTCCCCCTCTCACTCTATCAGCACAGAGAGCTGCATGTAGACGGAATTAAAAAATGTGTGAAGCTGCAGCAGAGCAGTTTCTAATCCCCGATTCTCAAGGCAAAACAGAGTCTTATTTAAAGGATCATTTCGCTTAAAAAAAGAAAAATAAAATAGACCAAATAACGAGTCAAATAAATAAAATCACAGAGTAAATAAAATAATTTGTTGTCTTGGCTTCTGTAGTTGTTGCTGCTCGGAGCGTCTATTCGAGGCTAAAAAAGACCACTAGAAAATGTGACATGTTTGTACACAGTTAGTCCTGCAGGTTATATATAGCACATGATCTATATCCATGCGTAAAACCAACAGTGTCTCTCGCTGCTCCGCAATTTATCCTGAAGCTTCTTCCACGTTTTAACCACAAAGATGCATTTTAGTTTCCAAATTCAAAAATTAAACATGAAACAATTTGGATGATTATTTGAGCAGCACATTGATATTTTTTTAAAAGGCTGTCAGGAGTCGAATTCGGGCTCATTTTAATTGTTTTATTATTAAAGTTGATTTGAGCTGCGGGCAGTTTGGATCAGAAATTTCGTTGTTTTTTTTTTTTGCTCATTTTATGATGTTTGATTTTGTGTTGTTTTTTTTTTCACATAGATTAGAGCAAAATGATCACATCTAATATGAATTTATTCTCATTTATTCTTCTGGCTGGTGTGCGTGCTGCTTCCATTTTACCTGTTATTTTGTTTACAAAGGCTGTTTTTGAGCTAATTTAATTAGGCCCAGGATTATGGCTCTGCTTTGTGTTGTTTTCTTCCTCCTCTTCACGCGGTGGTCTAACAGCTGTTCGATGGAGAAACGCAGCAACGAGAAACAATTTAATATACACACGTTTTCGATAAAACTGTCTTATTTTATTGACACATGTCCAGCTTCTCCTCAGATATTATTACGATGCCATATTTCCAGTCTGCCCTCAGCAGACTATTGTCTCCTCGCTGTGCGCAGGCCTGCTGTCTGTGGCACACAAATGTTCATATTATATGCAATAAAAAAAAACAAAAAAAAAACAGGTGATGACGGACTCTCGTTTTCTGCTCGTTTCCAGGTAATGAAACGAGTCCGGAGAGCTTCCTTTTGCACAACGCGCTGGCCAGAAAGCCCAAAAGAATCCGGACAGCTTTTTCACCTTCGCAACTCCTGCGGCTCGAACACGCGTTCGAGAAAAACCATTACGTGGTTGGAGCAGAAAGAAAACAGCTCGCCCACAGCCTTAGCCTCACAGAAACTCAGGTAAGAAGAAACACAATATTTTCCTCGACATTTACACCTGGACAAAGCGCTCATTTTATTTTGAAATCCTGCTCCTTAGTGTGTCTGCTTCTGGCTGTTAGAACAGGCCTGCCTGCACTCTGTTCATCTATTTTTACTCCTATTATAAAACAAGACATTTCTCACTTTATGGCTCATGTTGTTGGATATATGTCATATTTGTTTCCTGGATGTGGCACGAGCATTATGGAGCCTTATTTAAAAAAGCAGGCCGCTGTAAAATGAATGTATGTTAACGCATGATAATAAAGAGGAGACATGCAGTCAGCAAAACAATCATTTGAAATTATCAGCCACCAAATTGTTTCTACACACCAGCGTCCATAAATGCACGCTGTCAATTGAAGACAGAGGCTTTCTGTTGGATCAAATCCACTGTCATTGTATAGGCCTAACCTCATTTTAGGAGGGGTTGAATTACTTTGTTTTGGGGGTAGAATGATGCCTTTCAAAATGGAGGGCAAATTAACCAGTTAACCATTTTATGGGATAGGCGATACAAAGAGCGAGGCGGTGTTCAGTGAATTCCCCCTGCCATATTTAAGATGCTGTTTGAGCCCATCAGCCGCTGTCTTTTGTCCGCTGTGTCTCCTTTGGACGGCGGGGCCTTTGGAGGAAACTGAAGGGAGAAATGAACCATCACCCACTTCAATTAGTCCACTGAAGGCTTATTAAATGCACCTCAGTTACCATTTAAGCGCTTCAAAAAGGGGGCTGCGGAGTGACAAAGCAGGAGCAGACAATTTATCGATTTAGATGTTGTTAATTCGCCCCACGGTGCCGTTTGACAGGGCTGAGCTCTGTGTGGAAATATATGTTAAATATGTGTTTCCTTTATTTCCTTTTACATTCACACGTTGGATTAGATATATTCATAGAAATATAATAATAATCTGACCTAATTTACATGAAGCGTCCAAAGTTGGTTTTTTTCTCCAGACAGCAAATGTTTGTGAGTCTATAAAGAAAAATATAGTTTTTTAAAAAAAACTTTATTTCCATTTTTCTATTTTTATTATAGGGTGTAATGGATGATAAGTTGCACCGTTTTGTTTTTAAAAGTTGATCTTTTCCAGGCGGAGTTCCCCCTGTGCGTTAAATTAATGTCATATTTTGGAGTAACAATTGTAATTCTATATTTTTGACATTTAAATGACATGAATCCGCCCTGTTCTTGAGAGAAGCTGATCTTTGTTTATTCTGGCGGTTATTTGCTCTATGATCACAGTTTACCTTTTTTTTTTTTTTTTATTTCCACTGCACCGCTGCCTGCTTGAATTTAGCCCTTGCTTTCCAAACAATGTGTCCCTTTTACGCGTGGTTTTACGCACTGGCCAATCGCGGTTTATCTTGTGACACTGATCCAGGTTTTTTTTTTTTTTTTTTTTTTTTTTGGTTTTCTTTCTCTTCCTCATCCCCCCCACCCACCTCCTCTTCAGGTAAAAGTGTGGTTTCAGAACCGGAGGACGAAGTTCAAGCGACAGAAGTTGGAGGAGGAGGGCTCCGAGTCTCAGCAGAAGAAGAAAGGATCGCATCACATAAACCGGTGGAGACTGGCGACTAAACAGTCGAGCCCGGAGGAAATTGATGTCACTTCGGACGATTAAAAAAAAAAAAAACACAAACAAAAAAAACTATATAAGCGTCTGATTGAAGGAGGACATGGATAAAGGATGCCGTGTAGAGACAGTGAGAGGGTAAAAAGCCAATGTCACATTTCAGATCTCCGGATCGGCAGCTGAGGGTGAGAGAAACCCGACTGGTGGCACTGCTGTCACCATGTGGGCCTGTCAATCCAAAATGACCCAGGAACATGTGACTGACAGTGTCTCAGTCCACCTACCTGAACCCTTTCAAACCACCACCACCACCACTATCTCCCATCGACCACCACCTCATTTTTTTTCTCCAATTCTCATTGGACGTTTGCACTTCAGAAGTTTTTTTTTATTTTGATTTTTGATTTTTTAAAAAGATACCAAAACACCAAACTGCTTTTTGTAAAA
Source organism: Protonibea diacanthus (assembly GCA_028641955.1). NCBI lineage: Eukaryota > Metazoa > Chordata > Actinopteri > Sciaenidae > Protonibea > Protonibea diacanthus. The sequence continues at coordinate 18,866,980 of CM053989.1, forward strand.
CTTGAATTGCATGGTATAGTTTTTTTCCTGCTAGTTTTTTTTTTAATTTGACACGTTTTTTTCCCCCTCAAAACCAAGAAGAAGAAGAAGAAAAAAAAAAGGATCAAATTTGTTTCTAAGTCTATTTTCAAACTGAGAGATGTCGTGCTTCTTCCTTTTTACAAAGTGTGCAGTCTTTAATTAATGATTCTCGTGTAAAAGTGATTGTGAAAACATATGAAGTAGCGGTGCTGCGTTATAGTGTTTTTTTTTTTTTTTAAAGAAAAAAATTCGATTTCAAAAAACAAAAAAAGAGAAAGCCTTTCTTAAAAAAAAAGTGAATCCGACCACAGATCAGTACTTAAAGGGAAGGTATCAGGACATTCCTTTAACCTAAAGCTTTACCAATGTGTCGCTGTGGCCCCACGCAGCCTTCTCTTCTGTCAGGACTTGACCCTCCAAGTGAAAGTTGCCACGAAGGACTAAAAGCAAGAATTGAGAGAGAAAAAAACAAACAAACAAACAAACTTCAAGCACTGAGCGTATTCCATGTACAGAAATGCTAAAAGTTAATGTTTCTGTTAAACCCTCTTTTACAGAATGTAAATAATTTTTGTGTTTGTGTTAAGTTTGCTACAATTTTAACACAAAGTATACTTCCAAGAAGTATGTAATTGTCAATATTTTGTCAATAAAGTTTTATCAATATGTTGCGCGCAGTAAAAGTATAGGCTTTCATTCTAGAGAGCAGCTGAATGGTTAAATGGAGCTTTGGGGGGCGACGACTGCGCCATCAGTGAGCTTTGCTGATGTGGCGTCAGGACACTAGAGTTTAATTTTAAAAACAGACACACACACACACACACACACACACACACACACACACACACACACACACACACACAGTGGACGTGCAGGCTGTCATTTGTTGTCGTCAGCTCTGCATTTGTTTCTCAGTCTCATCCGGCCGCCATCAGTTTGATTTTTGAGGGGCTGCTGCTGCGTCTTGCTCCGCTCCAAGCTACAAAGAGTCCCTACAAGCTTTTGTGAAAGTGCAAATCAGTTTAGGCAATTATCATGCGAGTAATATGAGGGGGAAAAAGGGGATGCATTGCCCAGTGGTCCACTTTAATCTCTTAATCCACGGATCCAAAGGGGCTTGGTTGGACATAATTTAGTACAATCTGACTACCCCTCACGACGCGATAAGGGAAGGTTGCAATGTGCCGCAAAATGGGATCTTTGTTTAAAATCTTGTCTTGTAGGCTGCTGGAACATTACAGGGCTGCTTTTTTAGGAGCCTGTAGGCTAAAACTAAAAAAAAAAAAAGCTATGTGCAGCAGGAAGTGATTCCTTATTTACACACAAACAAACCAACAGAAAACAATGAACAGTCCATTAAAAAAAAAGAAAATCAGACATATTTTGTCTGGATTATGATTATTTATATCTGTTGGATCCAGCTCCAGTGTTTTGCATATGTTTGTTTAATTGTTTCCTAAAGTAAAAGAGCTGTTTTTGGGGTTGAGGGGGGGGCATATGGCATATAGGGAATTCTTAATCGGTCCATAGATTATAACAGCAATAAAAATCTTTAGAGAATACCATTAGCTTTGGAAAAAAAAAAAAAAAAAAAAACCTAAAAGCTTTATTACAAACCCAGCTTTGAAATAGGAGGGATTAGAGGACTGAAAGGGTCCCACAATAGTTAGAAGAAAAGGTTTCATGCTAATGAGGTTAATGCCCTTTGTATCTCCGGACTCCACAACTTCATTACTCCTATCTCGGGCAACACCGAGCGGCTCAGAGCTTCACAATCCACTCGAGCTTTTCCCTACCCTGCCTCTAAAGAAGGATTTGATAGCAGTCCTGTTCAAACTAGATAATTATATCTTTTCAAGTTGGAATTAAGATAAAGAAAGTGCAGTGGAGGCGGTGAGCCTTGATCCGCCGCAAACAAATTTGGCGCACTCTCCCCCCACAGCAGCACCACCACCTCCTCCTCTGTGTGCGCCTGTATGGACACAGGAGACAGGACAGGCTTCTCGTTAGAGGCTGGCACAATTTGATTCATTTAAAGGCGTTTGATTTGAACCTGGAAATAAATCTCTCTCTCTATATATATACATTAAAAAAAATAATTTAGCCGTGTGTGGTGATCAAATCTTTTTTCCCCGTTTTGCTCACGTGAGAATTTCGCAGATTAAAATACATATATATATATATATAACTCAAATTTACCAAACGAACAGGTCGGTCTCTAAATTCTGAATAACTTAAATGTTAATCTTAAATGCTTTTATTCTGAAGGCACCCCATGAAAATACTGAAATACTGAAATAACAAAATTATTTTAAAGTTGTAGGCACTTTATAAATAATAATATTAATAATAAAATTACAAAACGCACCGTGGAGCTTGGATAATATTTGGATTCATTTTTGCGTCTTAAAAAAATGACGCGCAGATGTGCACATTGAGGGCCGATCAGACGCTATTTGAGCCTAAGGTCACATGAATATAATGGCTTTGGACAGATTTCAAACTGCGTGTGTTATAACGTGAAGTGGGCCCTCACATATCACATCCCTCTCCCACGCGTTCCGTGCTGTGCGTAAAGGGGCCAGCTTGTGGGGACCTTTGGTGACCCGCTTATCTAAACTTTAAGCTGCTCCGCTCCGACCAGCGGCCAAACTCTCCATAAACCATCACAGCTCCTGAACCGTTTGATTATTCTTTAAATATTCACGGCCGAGCCAGTTTGGGACATTTTGGACCTAAGCCCCCCGCTGCATGAAACATTTAGTCTGCGATGTGAAATGATTATCCGTCATTGAAAAGAGTAGCCGCTCCTATCAAGTGACCCCACTGACCCAAAACCTCTAATCTGCAATTAGTAGGTATAATTACGTCCGCTGACACCACTAATGTGAATAGTAGCTGAGGGAGGGAATGGGTGGAAGACTCGGCTCGGTATTAGTGCTGAAAGTCAATAATTGATCGAGCTGAAATCTCTTAAGTTGGGAGAAGTGGCTTTTTGAAAGGAAGGCTTTGGATAGTTTGTCAACATGTCTGTGGCCTTCCTCCCTCGTCTTATTTCAAAGAGCATCATCGCTCAGGGTAAAATAAAGGTGGCACCTGTAGGCCGACCCTGCCACAAAAACGACGTCAGGACTAACTTGATCTGTCCTGTTTCACAAATTGCTTCTGAAATTGATCCTTGAAACGAGAGAATGAGTCCTACACAATTCCCTTGGCCTTGACATAAGGTGCAGCGATAAATATACAAGACTAATGAGCAATTACCATACAATCACCCTTCAAATAGCTTACATAATAATAAATTAAACATCGGAGCCTCGGATTCAGTTTCTTTCTTTATTATTAATAACGACGGAGGGTACGTTTGCAGCCATGATGTGCTCGGATGATTATGTTTTCCAAACGCAGCAATTTCCAATTTGCCATCGGGTACAGTCAGCACTTATTGACTCGGGCTGCTTTCTACTGGCATGAACACAACTGAGCAAAAAATGATTTTAATTGCATGTCCTTATTTTATTGTTATAGATTTGAATTTATTTCTAATTTAGATGTTGATGGAGATGATGATGGGGCGCTTAAATGTATGATTACACACGCACAGACGCTCTCACGGCGGTCTTAAACGCAGCATATGGCTCCGTGATGCGTTCAAGGACACAACACGTTCGTGTTAAAGCCTAAACTCTTACCTCAACTGAGTCAGATAATAGATTCTTGTTAATATGTAGTCTAAAATCATGTTTTTAGGTGAAAAAGTGACAAATAATGATAGCTATATGTAAAGTCACATTCAAATACAATTTATTTATCAGTCTGTGCTGCGATTAGTGTGCTAAATGTTGCCTTTTTTTTCTTTTTTCTTTTAATCTCCTCATCACAATTAATGAATTGAGTGCCGGGTTACAGCTTGTGGACACACACACTAAGAGCCTGGCACCAACATGAGATTGTTAATAGATGAACGAAGAGCCAAGAACCACATTACAAGCTTCTCTGACAGCCCCACGCGGAGTTTCACTCAGTAGGTTTTGGTGCTCCATTGCCCATGTTCACTGAGGTCACCACACTAGACAACATATGACCGAGAGATGTCGCGGACATACATGTGACAAATGGCCATTTCACGATGAAATATTCATCGAGAGCCACGATTCAGAAACACTAAACTTTTTCCACCTGCACAGACGCCTCTTTCTCCTTCTGTCAGGCTTCTTTCTTGGCCTCCGTCCCATAATGCCCCGCGCCGTCCGCAGACACCTCCAGCATCTGCCTGAACTCAGCCTGCTCTCAGCAGAAACAAACCCGGCACAGGCACAGCTCAGTCTGGGAAGCCACAGACAGTTTAAGGCCTATATTAGCTGTTTTTTCCTCTTATTATTTTCATTGGCTGCAACAGTAAACATTTATTTTCAACGCATTAATATTCTTAAGACTTGCTGCTGGCCTGTAGATTCCTATGGTTTATTTTCCTTCATTACGGGGGGAATTTAGGCTGTAATGTGATGCAGTTTCATTTGCATATAAGTGTTTCCCACATATCCACCAGCTCTGAAGAGAGCAATTGTCGACCCCCTGTCCGTTGAAGTCTCGAAACATTTTATAGGTCGTATCTGCAACCAGCATTCCCCTCAGAGCACTAATGTGTAACATATGGCGGACTGTACACCTGATAAAATACCTCAGGGGCCCTGCAGTTTGGAAAATCCTCAATTCGCTCCCTAAATAAAACAAACAATGGCCTCACTAAATATATCACATGTGCCTGCTGAACTATTTTGTGTCTCTTGACCTGCGAGTCCCCTCCCACATCACCAGCATTCATTCCAGTCGGCCAGTGCCACGGCACAACAAGCAGGTACTTTTGAAAATAATACCACAGGTTTTAGAAGCTCCTGTTTTTACCTGCTGCAGGCCAAATAGGTTGTGGGCTTGTTAAAGCTATGCCACTTTTGCGCCTGGCTCTGTTAAAAAACCCACATGAAGGCTACTAATTCTTCTGTCTATGTTTTGTGTCGTTCCATGTCAGGATATGATCACATCCAATGAAATTAGCTCACATCTAAAACTGGAGTGTTAGCCCCGCTTCTCTCTCCTCAGCTGTTTCATCTCTGCGAGAGCGCCGTAAATGTGGCTACAATTAGAGCTGAAATGTAATATAGCTGCTAGTGTGTGGGTTATTGAACAGACAGGTGAAATTGTGGGCACCTGTTCTTCTGTCCCTGCTCTGCACCCGTCTGAGCTTCGCTGTGTCTCCCCCTCTTGGTAGCTGGGAGGGAGAAAAATCTGCCCCCCAAAAAACATGAAATATCAAGTTTCTGTTGGCTGAGTCTGACGGCAGTTGAGTGCTTAGTGTCTGGAAAGTGAGGCAGCATAAAATACTTGTGGTGGACTTCTTGGACAGGGGCTTCTGTGCACTCGGATAGTGGACGGTGCATCGCTTTTCCTTATTCTTTTCCAACATGGGAGTCACCTGAGCCAGCGACACATATTTAAATGTAATTTTAGATCCATGTCTTTTTCATTAAGCGCTCTAAAATAGATTGGTGTTGACTAAGTGAGACATAAAACTTAAACAAGTAAATACTATTGATTTTACAGCCTGACATGTTGGAGTGAATGTGAAAAGTTATACACATGATTTTGCAGATTTTATTGGTCTAAATGATGCCATGGAAACTGATCTTCAATCAGTTTAAAAAATGATTTAGTACATAAATCTTTCTGCATAATTTACTAGAAATTACCATGACAACTGCTTGTAGTTTGTGGCCTGCCTGTGCTTATTTGGATATATATTCAATATTGTACAGTATGGACCAATGGACCCATAACACAGAATTTATAGCTAAGCTAGTTAGCAATATCCCACTGCAGACGGACCATTAAAATACACAAAACTCAACAAGAGAACACAAAAAAAGCGAGTTAGTGATACACAATCATAGGATGAAATATAAAAATAAAACTATTACTTAGCTATTGTGCAAAGTTATTAAACACTTGTGGTGCTATTTCACTATTTTAACTTTCTATAAACAAAAGACTGCGACAATAAAGGAGCAACAACTTTGGGTAAAGTACAAAAAATGTTATTAATATGTGTTTTTTTGTGGGATTCATAATTCACCATGTTGAGACTGAAAAAAAAAGACACTGCATAAAAAATGGAAAAGCGAAAAAACAGCTCGCACAAATCTAAAATATTGCCTAGTGCTTTAAATTATTATCTTTTTATTAAAAAACGTCTCCCTGCATAAACTCGTGAATGACAAGTAACAGTGACCAGAACACTTTATTCTCTGTGAAGCCTAATTTACAACAGACAGCATTCATAACACACAAGCAGGGATTTCTTGACACTTATGGTAATTCATGAAGTTTCAGCCTCTCCACAGCTTCATGCGGCGTCTCCGTGAATGCTGACCCAACTCTTACGCCAACTCTCATTAGCTTTTGATATCACACTGAAGTTATTTGTGGCATCGACGCGAAGCTGTGCCAATTCTCTGGTCAGTGCTGTCATAATACTCTCCGCCCCCCCACACACACACACACACACAACAGACACTTGAAGTTGGTTTAAACATGACTAATATTCACAAACAATATTTCCTGTGGGGGTTGCGTGTGCAAGTCTTTGTATGTGTGCATATGCATTTGTGGGTAGGCAGCGGGTATCTCTGCATTCTCCACTCTTCCTAGTGGAAAAATGCTGTTCGACAAAATGCTCTGTGGCTTTGCTTCAAGAAAGGGGGTGTCCTGGGCTGTGGCTACAAACAGTTTGATTGTATGTTCAGCACAAGCACCTAACTAAAGAAGCGGTTTTCTCTCATGAGCCTGTGGACTCAGCAGAGATGGAGCACAAGTTGGATACAAAACGTGGAAGTAATACACAGAATGTGAGGTTGGAAAAAGTATGAGATGGTTTATGTTTGTTACGTCTTTCCTTCGGCGGCAGATGTTCTCGAATTCCCTGTCATAAAAAAAGTACAGCCATGTGTTCAAAATGTGTTACAGGGGGGAAAACGCAGTGCCAGTGCTCCTGACATGTAAACACTGACATGTTTAAGCGATGTAGAAAGAGAAGAAGAGGCGTTTAGTTATTTGTTCAGAGCATAAACGTGGGGTTCACCATGACTGCTGGGAGAGTTGGAGCATTGTTTGAAAGGCAGTGTAAATGATTGGTAGTAGTAATTCAGGTTGTGACATCTATTATGGGCCAGTGAACACCTTAACACCTCCACGGAGAAACTAACCCAAATTATACTTGCTAATCATTCACTCTCATTCACTCATAATGTTCTCCTCCGCACAGCAGAGCTTAGCCATTGAAGGAGAGGGATGCTAACACTGTCTAACGATCTCAAGTGGAGTTTCCGAGAGTCTCCTTCTAATTAATAACAAGCATAACTTCTCGCGGAGGGTTTATGTAAGCTTAAGGTGAAATAATTACTCCTCCAGCAGCAGCAGAATCAGCAGCCGTACTCCTCGTACACCGAGAGACTTTGAAGTTGGACCGGCGAAGGTTGGGAACTCTCCAACATCGCCGGTCGTGCAGCACTCCATTATGCATTAGCGGCAACTGAGAAGTACTCTGCTCTTCACCTGACTCTAACTGGTGGTAAAGCTCACTTGCTAAAGTGCTGTCTACCATATAATTGCATGCAGTGTGAACATATGAAGTCTAAATGCATGTAACCCCGCCGAAATGACTGGCAGGTGACTTTGATGCCATGTGATGTGTGATGATCTGCACCCACTTTCTCAGATTGATTATTCTGCACTAAAAAACAGCAATAAGAAGAAACAGGTGCAACTCTGAGCGTAGGACGTATAAAAACGAGGTAACTGTAATATATGTCTTTTCAAGTCCAATTACTGCAACAGCCAAAGCCACTGCACATGGTCTTGTTGCAGCTTTTGTCCTCCCCTCCCCCCACGGGCAGTGCTATGTGTTTATAAGCGAGGTATAATGGTAGCAGGGTGTGTAAGTGCTGCAGGTTATTTTGTATTTGGAGGTGAAGACATGGCAAATCAGACCACTTCACACATGAAAGGCAGTAGTAGGTCCATTTAATTCTCTGTGCCTCTCCTACCCTGGATCTCGCTGTCCTTTTAGGGGGACTCCAGAGGCTAGTTAAAAGGTGTCTGATTCTCACCATGAATCTAATTAGATCTCTGACTGAGGTCTTAACATCTTTGGAAAAAAAAAATGCATGGAGGAATAAGGTGCTAAAGCCCCTACCCCTCGCCTCCGCTGCACCTTGGCCTGAGCCGTCCCCTGCTCCCTCCTTTTCTGGAGAAAAACAAAGTCCTGCAGGCTAATGAAGTTTGTAATTAAGGAGATTCTGTCAGGCTGAATGAGTAATTAGGACGTGGTTTCTCAGGGGTGTTAATGGTGGTCAGGCGGAGCACAGGCTGCATGTATGGCGAAAGAGAGCACCCTTTCATAACTCACCAGGAAACGAAAGGAAAAGAGGAAGAAGGGGGTTGTTTTTTCACTGGATTCAGATTTGTTTTCTCTCAGGGAGAACGTACGGCACATCCTGTTTGGTGCTTTCTATACCGTAAACAATATTTGCATTTAAGATCAGAAACAAATGCTAATAGAGGAACAACTGCAAAAGATGTCTCCCTTGCTTATTGCATCCAGATTATCAGGTTCACACATGTCTATGTGGAAACACTAGTGCATTTGTTGCTTCACTAATTTGCTATAGATTTCTGATGTGTTGTGAAATCAGATATAATTTGAGGAAAATGGCTGCGGGACAGGACCACGCTCTGTTCTCGGTGAAGACATCTCCGTTCTAATTATCACATTTACTTCAGATTGGTTGACTGTGCTGCTGATAAAGAAAGTTCACCTGGCCTCAATTAACTATATTTATCTCAGATTATCCCTCCATGAGATTTCTGCTCTGGCAAAAAGATTAGCGTTATTAAGAGTCGCATATGCAGGATGAATACATTTTCAGACAAAGTGACATCTCTTAAGGATGAGAAATTAAATCAATGAAATGGGAATCAAAAGGAAGTAGCTGCATGTTCTTGGGATTCTCCAGCAGGTTTTTTTTTCTTCTTCTTCTTCTTCTTCTTCTTCTGCTGTAATATCGCAGTTTACATCCACTGATATGCTCTTTTCACTGGGACAACAAATTGAAAATTAAATTTGATAATTGTTTAACTCTTATCTAAAGTTATCTCGAATCAAATTTGTTCACCAAAACATGGTAGAACGGTGGTGGGATTTACTTAAATTTACTGTTTGGACTTGAAGTGATCTGGAACATATGAAAATGTACAGTTGGTGTTTTCAAACACAATAATATAGAGCACGTTATTCCCCCTAAAGCAAGGACACCCACACAACAGATAGAAGCAGATTAGTGTGTGTACAAACTGATGTCTTTGACAGATACAGTAGAAAGAGTCTCTTCTGGGCTGGATCTCTTTGATCTGGGGTTAACCTCTACATTCTCTAAAATCATTTACACTGTTTAGACTGGGAAGTGTTCTGCTGCGAGGCACAACACCTGGGTTTTGAACCCTTGACCTCAAATCTGAGTGCTCTGCTGAAGCTCCTGCTGCCTCCCGGTCAGCTGGAGGATCAGCGTGGACAGACAGGCCCAAAACTCTTCATTTCCTGTATCGCCTGCAACAAACCCTTCCCAAACTCGAAAAAAAAGTAAAATAAAATAAAAAATGTTACCTGTGTTTCAGGTGATACAATCAACATAACAAAGTTATGACCTTTGTGAGGACAAGTCATGTTTTCACAGCAAATTCGCAAACCAGTTTTTGAGAAAAAAAAAAGGCCAGAGGGAAACTAGCGAGCACGGGGGGAGGAGGTTGAATTTATAGCTTTTCATGTGGTTATTGCAGATCTTTTTCTATATGTTTAGTGAACTAATATTGTTCTTCACAGTGTTTCCCTTTTATTGCCAGCTTGTGTTTTCTTAGCATTGCTCCCACAAACAATGGACAAGACAGACCAGAGTTGCAGACTCATTACAGGTTAAATAGAACAGGTGTTTGTCAGCTCCAGGCAGACCTACGTGGACGAGGCCTTTTCATGTCAGCTGCTTCCTCACACATTAGTCTTCAGCCAAATTACTCTGAGTGGAGGCTTTGCCCAGCCCATCCCTCATCGTCCAACCTGACCTCTCTTCTCTCCGTGCTGCAGGCAGGGCTGCAGATAAAAAAGCTGAAAAACGGCTCTAGGAATCCTAAATATTAGTGGTTGTAAATCAGCCCCCAGTGGCCTATGAATAGCAATTATCTTTTTCTCACTAATAAATCCCCCTAGTCACAGATAAGATGGTTTCCCTTCCTAACCTGCAGTAAAAACAGCTAAGTATTGAGCAACCAAAAAATGGGAGGGGCGCAGCAAATAAATGAGGGCTCTTTAGCTGTGGATTACACTCAGTCATAAGAGAAAATATGTAGTCTTTTGTGCCGGTGGTACGCAGTATATCATGTATGAACCGAGAGGGAAACGGCGCATGATCACAGGACTTTGGGAATTCAGATGATATCAAAAAGCAAGCTCGAGCTCTTATCGGGCCTTATCAATACTTGCTAAACATGATTCACTTCAGTGCACAGTGACTTTCGGCTGGTAGAAGTGCTGAGATTTCTTGAAAATGTCACTGGGGGGGGGGGGGGGGGAGTGGAGGCAATGTGGTGCATAATAGCGAGGTTATATCGATCTGATAGGAGCATTCTTTGATTTTTATCGCTCACAAGTCACCGTGGAGCTGCTTTAGCTTTTGTAGAGCGCTACTAAACTGACCAGCCTTCAACCAGATCCACAAACTAACTTCCTGTCTACCCTGCTTGGTGTTACCACTGAGAATAAGTTCACTGTACCTCTGCACTCCACTGGGATTTACAAGACTTAATGGTCATCATCTATATAGGAGAAAAATACAGCAATCAGCAGCTGTGGGGCATTTTTTTTTCTTCTATAAGGTGACTGAACCCTTATTCCATGTAAAGACTTAAGTTAACCTCATTAAGCGTGCTCTCACACTAGATACATAATTATCCCTGAGAGGATAGCCAGTGCTAATACAAATTAGAAAGATAATTAAGCTACTGAGACTGGCCATTGCATCTCCCAGAGCACTGGACCCATAGAACCATTATGGTGAATTAGAGCCTTTGTTTACAGTCACAACAAGAGCCTTTTACCAGTGGCCATGTTTGTCAGAAGTCCTATATAACCTAGGTTCAAGAGGACTGCGTGTCATTTAGTCACTTCAGTTTGGGAACGTACCCTGCACAGGTGTTTGAGCTCTAATGGCAGTGCAGACATTATAAGATAATGTGAGTTCCTTTCTTTCCAGTGTCAGGCAGGATGACTTCACGACGCCCCACCTCGCTGAGAGCAAAGAACCTTGAGTCCGTTTGAGAGAAGAGCCTTTGGGCACTCATAAAAATTCAATCTAAGTGACAATTCACCTCTGTAGTGCGCAATGCATCTGGTCTTCTCTGTAACAAGGCAGTTTAGTGCCCTAAAAAGTCTCACAGCCACTTCAAAGATGTCTTAAATGCCTCCTGAAGCTAGAAGAAACATTTCTCTTTTTGCCGTTGCGAACGCTCAGTCAAACAGCAACAATAAATCTGGCTGATTTCTACATTCCTCTTTAGATCATATGATACCTGAACGGCAGAGTAAAAAAGTCAAACTGCTCCACTCTGTGCACAACAAACATACATGTGCGCTACTCAATCTGCTCTCTCTGCAGCGTCATGATTAGATCAGGGCTGGACCTTTTGGTGAAAATATGTCAAGAGAAAAAGATAAGTACACACAGCTGGATGCATTTTAGAGTGCAATTCCCCTTTGTCATAGGAAGCGCACACACCGTGTAAGGCCTAACTGAAAATGCTGTTGCATTTGAGTGCACCACGGCAATTGTGGGGAAACTGTTGCACAGACTTCAGCTTATAAAATGCAGCAAAACAGCCCGTGATGTTGAAAAAGTTCTAGCCGTGTACAGAGGCGAGTTTTCTTTTTTTCTTCGCCTTCATGGTGAAGGGAGTACGAAGGAGAGGAGCACGCTGCTGGTTGTGTGCCAGCTCTGCCTCCTGTGGTTTCACGCATAACAACCTTGCATGTGCACAGCTCAGAGTAAAGCATTGATTTAAGAGGGTACTTCTTCTTTCCACAGCTTTAGCAAAACAAGCCCCTATGTTTGGATAGACCTGGTAAGCAGCTCACTGACCTGAGCAATGGGTCAGATTAAGTTAGACCCCCCCACCCCCTCCCACCACCAACACCACCACCACCCCCCCCCAACCTCCACCTTCTTCCCTGTCGGCCCAGCGCAGAACGAGGAAAGGGAAAGTGCTCTTCAGGGCAGGCAGGCCTGCCAGCCAGGTCAAGGGAGTTGCTCAGGAAAACAGGAAACTGACAAGAGAGACAAATGATAGGTCTCACCCAACCACGGGCGTTTAAGCATTTTGGTACAAAGGTTGATCATCCATAATTGCTGCAAGAGCAATACTTAAGAAAGTCTTTAAATGATACACGTCTTGTGAAATTTAATTTCAAAATGGAGCAGTTTTCCTCCAGCAATTACCGCTCCCACATCTATTCTTCACAACTCATTTTTAACTGCCTACCACTGAGGTAGGTAACTACTTCCCAGTCCAGGTAAATCTGTCACCACTGTAGCAGGTCTAGAGTGAACCCGGGATAATAACCTATAAAGGAGCTCTTACAGTTTGTCCTAAACACAGCAAACCATCCGTTTTAATCCACAATTAAAAGAAACATTAACTTTGAGAGTGTTCCGGCGAAACCACAAAGCAAACATTGGGACATGGTAACAGTCAGAACTGATATTATCTATTGACCGTGCTGAGTGAGTGTTCACAATAAGTTAGTTATATATTTTCTCTGGACAAGCCAGAGGGAGGATTGTGTGTGTGCGTGTGTGTTTGTGCGTAAGTAAGGGGAGGTGGGTTCAGAGTAGAGAAGCTGCTTTTTGGCCAAAGGCAAAGATAAGCGAAGGGGAGTGGAGGTGGTGGTGGTGGTGGTGGAGGGGGGGGGCACAATGGATTGAGCCAGGCAATCAGTGAGCGATCTGGGGCGGTGTTTAGTGGTGCTGTAAGATCTGCTAAACTAGCCCTAATTTCCCCTGTTGTAGGAGATGTGTGAGTTGAGGTGGAAAGGGGCAGGAGGAGGGGAGGCCTTTGGTCTGTCAGAGTGGAGTTAATCTGAACCTGGGGCAGCACGTTCACTTTTGATGGAGGCCAGAGATAGGACGTCGAGGCGGAGGAGGAGGAGGGCTGGGAGGATGAAAGATCACCCACACCTGCAAGGGGCTGCCGAAAGTTACAACTCACTCAAAGAGGCCTTTCTACCGCTGCTCCATTTGTCAAGGATGATGGGGGCAATAGCAGTGAGAGCTTCACTCCATTTCTGTTTTCACTGGTGGCTCATCATATGCACTCACCGCCACGGGATAAAGATTACATTGATTTGTCTTTTCACTGGTAAATCTTTTCCAAATGCAACCTGCATATTTTCAGGGTAAGAAAAAACCATTGTGAGGACACACTGTATGTCTGTCTGTAAGGCAGCTGTGAATTAAGCCGTAGTGAGTTCTGTACACTCGAGCCCTTATGTTTGGTGAGGCAATTACACTATGACAACAAAATAAATGTAACACGCCAGACACAAAAAAACAAAAAGCAAATATAATTTTTCCCCCACCACTCCATATTTGATTCACCGTGGCCTCTTTTTGATTTCAAGAGGTGTCTGTGTACGAAAATCCCCCATAATCCTCTTGGAGAGAAATACCAAGCGCCACCCCTTGAGGTTTGCCCTCTTTGGCCCTGCGTCTTCCTTTCATGCACTATAAGATTCATCTGTGCCATCAGGAGCTTTCGTTTAACTTATAAAGCCAGAATGATTAAAGCGCCTCTCTTTCTTGCACCGTAAAACGCCAGAGCAGATCCAGAGCAGCTAGCTCCGTCTCCACAAACCACCATATCATAAACAATAATCATAAACACTCATTTACTGCTGCTGTGGACGTTTAAATCAACAATTATGTCAAAGTTAGTAACATAATTTCTAAGGGAATGAATGGCATCTTGACTTGGTTGGTTTGTGAATCACGGGTCGGTCACACTGTATTCGGTGAGCGGTTGAGCAAGTGCAGGTTCCCAATAAATATGGGAGGGGAGCATTAATCCCTCTCCTCTGTCTGCTTCATCTGGCCTTTTTGCTCTTTGCCAGGGTAATGCTCTCCCCTCAGCTGGCAGCTCAGACTGCGCCGGGAGCACAGCACATCTGGATCCAAAGCTGAGGGGGGGATAGTGTATGTCAGTGTGAGTGCGTGTGTGTATGTTATGTATATAAACTGTGTGCTTTTGTGTGTGTGTGTGTGTGTGTGTGTGTGTGTGTGTGTTGGGCAGGTGGGTAGCACTACATGTATGGGCATATCCTCTGAACTATGAAGAAAATGCCCTCTGTGTCCCAACATGACAGGGTGAATTCCCAGGCAAAGGTAGCCGCTCATAAACAAAAACATATGGAGGAGCAGAGAATCATAAAGATTTTGTTTCCGCTGCCCCAGAGTCCCACTGAGACCCAAGTATCAACTTAAGTCAAAGAATGAGTGTATTCTGTGAGACAGCAAATCTGTAAATTATTATCCAGACAAGGGGAATAAGTATCTCTCTTCCAGAAAACAAGCGAGCTCCCAGCTGGGAATGAAATTGATTGTGTTCTACATGTGTATATTTTAAATGAGTCACGTTGATCGTGCGCTCATGTTAACATATTGAGATGTTTTACAAGTGAGACATGCACGCTGTGACATTCCTGCTAGACGCATTACCTTTCCAGGATCTGTGTGACGCTGCAAGTGCTCCCTCTCGTCGGGAACACCAAACTCATATGTGAAATATTTTTGTGGAGTGTGGTTAGGGGTTTTTCGTGCTTTTGAATTTCACTTGAAAATCAATTTCCATATGTTTGTCTGTGCTTTGTAACCACTAAGCTAAGAGTTTCGAGGGCGATGTGTGTGTGTGTGTGTGTACGTATGGTGAGCAATACCAGAAATTCAGGTTCTTTCTCTCAGCTCGTTCTAATGAGACTCTGGTCAAATTTAGAGAGGAGAATTGCTTGTGCCATAGATAAACAAAGCGAAATCACTGTGTTTGATGAGTGAACTAAAGGAGGCCTGCATATGCACATCGCTGGTGTTAGCGGTGGCTCAACGCTCTTGTTGAATAGACGTGAGAGCAAATGTAGGAGAGAATTCCTGGCAGAGCTAGCAGGTCAGGGACTATGCACTTTATAATGGCAGTGTTGTGAAAAACAAGTGAACTAGCAGCTCATAGATCACATTTCACGCTCAGGGCCAATTAAGGCTGCTTAAAAGAACGTCAAGAGCATCTGAAATGACCAAAGGTTAGTGATGGATCTGTCTTAACCCTTAACACTGTAGCTGTGGAAGTATGATTGCCCTGCAGTTTAACAGCATGTGACCAACAGCAGTCTTGCAGTGAAAAATAATAGGCACATCTTTACACCTTCTAGTCCTTTACACCTGCAAGCCAT
Organism: Protonibea diacanthus; assembly: GCA_028641955.1. Taxonomy (NCBI): domain Eukaryota; kingdom Metazoa; phylum Chordata; class Actinopteri; family Sciaenidae; genus Protonibea; species Protonibea diacanthus. Next base: position 18,882,593 of record CM053989.1, read on the forward strand.
GTCTTCAGTTATAAACTGAATGAAGTGTTAGTCTTAGCAAGAAACAACACTCAAAAGAGTGTGTTTCAGACTCAATCACCTGTAAGAGCCAGCCATCCCTTTCTTCTGTCAATGTTTTTGAAAGAGGCACCATTTCATAGCGACTGTGAACAGCTAACTGGGGATGCTGGGTGTGAGAAAGTGTTGCTGGGATATTTCGCCACACGGAGGGCAGACCAATTGTGTGTACAGCACCGTCTCTGCAGGGATTAGTGGTGCCATTAAGTGGCGATGAGTTGCGGTGGGGGGCCACATCCCCTGCTCCCTCATTAAATTGCCAGCAGCTGCCCTTTATCACAGCTCTGCTCCGCCACCATACTGTACCATCAGCACCCTCACAGCACCCATGGTGCCAGTCTAGGACCCTTGACCTTCATAAAATCTCTTCTGGTAGCTTTAAGAAAGTTTAATTGCAGGCTATTGTGATGGATCACACTGATTTGTTCTTACAGTTTGCATGCATATACACCATTTGGGTGTATTTTTTTTAACATGGAAATGTGCACTGAAGGAAAAAAAAACATTAGATTTGCTGCATGTTTTAGTCACAAAGGAGGGGATGTGGGTGAAGAGAGGCAGAGTCAGAAAGGGATTATTAAAGCTGAAAAAACTGAGATGTAGATAGTGTTGAATATCAGTAAAATGGTTTAACTGTTTTCTACACTCAGTATATTTATAGATGCTGTACAATGTCTGCATTTTGTTATTCACGATTTTTCCTGTTACACATAATTTATTTAGTCTGGAATGTTACCTACTGATGGATGGTGACTAACCACTCAGCAGGTGATGTGTGAACACGTAGACCCGGATTGATTTGTTCTGTTCACGCAACGACATGACAATGATCATCACAGCAAAAAACGTTAAGCTTTTCCAAGAAGAGCCTTTTCTCTTACAGACACAGCGCTCCCAGAGCTCTTTAATCCATTAAAAAATAATAATAATAATGATCCAGAGACTTCTTCTGTTTCTGTTTTGCAGATGATGGAGAAAAGACAAAAAGTGTGCGCTCACACATGTGCGTGTGTGTGTGTGTGTGTGTGTGTGTGTAATATGCAAAGATATCAAAAGGAGGTCCATAAATATTCCTGGGATCTAAACTGCTTTTGAACAGAGGAGACAGAGGTGTGTTCAAACACTACCCAGAATGCTGTGCCTGAGGCTGGGGCCGTGGGGCAGAGATAGGTTGCTCTGCAGACAGAAGGGGGAAATAGTAGGTGGGACAGACAGTAATGACAAGCTCTACATGTCTTCCCGAAAACGCCCACTTTTGTGAAGTTTGTCATTTCCTTAAGGCGTAATTCATTTCTGGAAGCATCAGGCCTCATGTAAAGTCTGATGAATCTGATCTGACCGATTTTAGACCTGGATACATATACTAAATATCTTTCTTTACAAAATGACTTCAACATTTCCACTGTGATTCATAGGGAGCACAGTAATAAAGACACAAGAAGTCTGAGGCAGTTTAGTTTCAGTAGTTTTAGTGTTACAGAGTACAGCAGCCCTGCCCCAGTCTCGGCCCTGAGGCAACAGAGCCGATGAGGCGAGGTCTCAGAAATACAATCATACACACATGGATTTGGGAAATTAGAGTTTCACGTAAATGTAAGCATTTACAGGTGGTAAATATCCTGTTGGATTTCACGAATGTAAAAGCTTAAGCATTACACCCACAGGCTATAGAGCAGGGAGGCAAGCACACACATAGTCACCCACACACACACAGCCACCCTTTTAGGTTGGAAGTGATTTCATTTTCAATATTAAGCAATTCAGTTGTATAATTTTTTCACACCTTTGCTCGGATAATCTACTACATCTTGAAACAAACACAATTTCACTGATACGCCGTATGAAAACACAAACTGTAATATGCAATCTATGGCAATCACCTACTCAACTGGTGGATAAATAACTGAAATCTCTAACCTATGTCAATTTCTGATATCTACACCATGGAATATGAGTCTAATTTCAAGGTAATTAAGATGATCTCTTTCCTATTTATTTTTTCAATTTACGTGCCTTTTCAGTAATATCTTTTTCCATACATCACCCCTGGAAATAGTTAAATCAAATTTGTATCCCTTGAATTGGGTATATCACAAACCTGATTGCATCTGCAAATCCACCTATTTTCTGGGGTTTGACTTTAGTCATGCTTTGTGTAATTACATGGCCGGGGACAGCGACGGCGTTGGAGACAACAGAATTACATCGATATTGGCTGGAGTAATCGCTCATTCACACTGCGAAAGTTTCTACCGCTGCCCTGAAGTTTATGACTTTTTCATTGTAGTGGAACAGAGATTGTAAAGATGATTGCTGCCACTCAGCCCCTCCAATCTGTTATTGAGTGCGTCGCCATTACCTGGAGAGCCGCTGTAGTTAAAAGAGAATAACAGTCATAATGGAGATCTCTATCCGATGTTACATATCTGATCGAGGGGCTTTAAAGATCAAACAGACAGCCAAACATTTGGCATTCCTCACAAAGTTTCTTTTGATGTTGTGGACCGCCTCTCTTCAAAGGTGTTGTCTTCATACCACCATGAAGATGTAAACATTATTACTGTTAATCCATTTGCTCATATTCTGTTTGCTTTCGGGGCGCTAAGGCCATATTCATTTTATGCAGTATAGCCCAAAGGAGAGGCTCAGATCATCAAAAAAAGTGAAAATGTATAAAATATGTAGGAATCACAAGGTGTGGCTGCATAGCTAAATGCCTTTCGCTTCACTGGAGCTTTTATAGGAAGCAGGTCCAGACAAAAAAATGTTCAAGCTTTAAGCCTTCTCTTCCAATCGGAGAGAAAATCCTGCACAAATTTGACAATCAAGACAAAACGTGTGTCAGATTATTGCCTATTTCTTTACGTACAAATGGAAAGCTATCACCACACCGGCTCTTAAAAACGTAGCCACTTTTTAAAGTAAGTAAAGCGCCTGGATTCATGCGCAGCGGTAAAGATTTCGACAGAAACAGGTCTTATCTTTGACTTGGCTTGCATCACCTTGATTCTGTTCAGATGGAAGCAGCTATTATCTGGCAAATGATGTCTGAAATGTGGAGAATATTAATGATGACTGTAACGCATGCCCAATCACTTCCCCGGAAAAATTATAGAGGATTATTTCTGAAAGGCAGAAAAACATGCCGCTTATTAAATCATACCCCCCAACCCCCCCTCCCTTTTTCTTCATGCTTTTCATGGGTGGTCAACAGTAATCAGTTTACCGTCTGGCTCTTTCAGGGTGTTAAGACATCCACTTTTCATTTGCACAAACAGTATGATAGTTTCAAGCACCCATTTAAATTAATCCCCCTTAAAGTTTTGTGCAGTCCCTCTAGAAAAAAAAAACAAAAAACAAACCACCCACTTTTAATTTTTATTTTTTTGTGGAAAAGGATTTACCCATAATTCTCATTGCCTGCATCCCTTCCCCCCACTTGCAGAAAACACATCTGCACCCTTTTTTTTGCGCACACACATTGCAGGCACACACGCGCTGACGCACACACAAACACACACTGTATAATTTATAAAGCCTAAGCTCTTTCAATACTCCAAAATGCCAGATAAACTTTTCTCATTTGCTCCTAATTTGGTCACGCAAGATAATGCCAACATCTGAAGGCTTTTTAAACTGCTTTTTAAAATGCATTCCTGAAAGGAGCTGGCACTGGCACCTCTGCACCTTGTCAGCTCCAATAATTATTTCCAATCCGGAGCTAGCCCTTAATGTGCTGATTAATCCAGCCCTCTCCTTGCTGTGAGATGCATTCAGCTCCATTAATTTTTCAAAAAGGCCTCACTCTTTTTTGCTGGGAGCCCTGCAGATGTCAGGGCTGTGGCAGAGAAAGCCATTAGAAGTTAACACCTCCCACTCCCCAGAGACTGGCATGGACTTTCCCCTCCCTTATTCTAATGCCAAGCAGCCGTATTAAGGACGTCAGCTGCCAAGCCTGGCATTCCCTGAACTTGGACATCACCATCTAAGCACCATCCCCCCAAAAAGAAAACAGCCTTAATAAGAGTGGTTTCAAAAACCAACATAATGAGAAACAAGGCTGAGTCTCGAACAAGCAGTGTCAACATCTTCGCTTTCTCTTCTTGGGAATATTTAGGATTCGCGTTGATTCTCATGTCGTGTGTCACCGTTCTTATCCAGACTCTCAGCTCTGAGATTCCCAGCCAGGTTTCAGATCAGCCTCTGTGAAAATGTCCTTTAGAACAACTCGCTCACCAGTGTGTTCCAATTCAAAGCGATTTCAAATCTGTGCTCCAACCTCCTCTCACTCCAGAGCTTTGTGCTGCTCCCCCCTCATGCAGACTGGTTACAAGCTGTCTGAATTGAGGAAATCCCCCCCTTCAACCAGCTTTTATCTTCCGATAGGTAGGTGAATGGTGGAAATTAGGATTCCTGGAGAGACTTGGGATGGAGAGAATAGAAACAAAGACTTCCTCATGTCGGGAACCGATGTCTCTTTTTCCACTGCTTTTCCCTTTCATCCCAAGGGCTCCTGTCAGACAGAGGGAAGGAGAACGAGAGCACATATAATACCTTTTAAGAGGCTGCCAGTTCTCTCCCATGCGATAAGCTCTGCTCGAATCACAATGGAGTTTCAGGACCCTGCAGTCACCCCACTGTAGGCCTGAGAACACACTCCAGCATACACATCAACATCGATATGCAAGCTGCATTGAAATATAGCACTGTAGCTAATTGGACATACAACGCTGGCTCCAAACTACACTTAAAATATCACTTTTCTAGTGATCATTTCTTTAAAATCATCTTTGACTCAGAGCCTAGTCTTTTAAGTCATGGTATAGCAAAGAAACAGCATTAGTCCGACAATCATCTATCTACACTGTGATGCCTAGGTTGCCAATATGGAAGTGTTTAATTCCATTCAACAGTGGAGATACTATGTATACAGTATTCCGTATACAATCCTCACTGCAAAGTATTCAAAAATCTGTATAAACAGAGGCAGTGTCAAAATCCCAGCCCTTTTGAATGTTAATGAAACGGAGGTGTTAGGATGTCAGAAATCTGTCCAATAATGATAACAGTACAACTCCTGTTTACACTGAGCACGCTTCAGCTCCCAAAACCCAAAGTGCAGCCTCATTTACGTGCTAATGTGGGGAGGCAGATAAAGGACGGAGGAGCGATCACATGCCCTGTCAGAGAGTCACCCTTTGAACCATCCCTCATGCCGGTGAAGAGGGGGGAAATTAAAGAGCCTCAGCAGGTTTACCACCTTTCAAACACAACTCACACTCCACTCAAGTCCTCACATTTGTGACAGAGAGAAAAATAACCGCGTGCTACTGCCGTAACACACACAGACGCGCAAACACAAGCTTTCAGAGCACTGTCGTTTTCCTGTACAGAAGATTTCCTTTGACAATTAATCCAAATGATTGTTTGGATGGAACAGAATTAGGTTGAAGTTGACGTAATGTACATGACAGAGCCACACATACTAAATGCTTTTTGGTGTCATGTAGGCAGAGTGCTCCCAAATTGTTGGACAGTTTGCTAATTTAACTTTCTGCTTAGCTAAAAGTGACTGAAATGACCGCTTACAAACACACAGATTAGGTTCAGGAGCAAACAATGAGCAAAATGACTATGTGCAGTGTTAAAGGTGTCATTCATAGTCACCCCATAGACAATAATATTTGTCCATGAAGCGTGAATTAGCATCTTTAGCTCATTGTTTTGGTTTCATGGGCCTCAATCTGTACTGTTTTGATTGAGTCCCACCACTCTCATCAGAGTTGTTTCCAGAAGTAGCAGGCAGCAGCAAAAACGACGGCAGAGTTAGTGGCATGATGAATTTAGTTGCTGAGTTAGTGGAGACTAAAACAGAACTATGAAGAGTAAAGGTTGGAGTCACATTCATCAGGTCCACATAAATGATAATGTGGCTCTGCATCCGTGAAAAAAACGCAATTGTTCGCTAACACGTCCGCCAACAACTTAAAAGGTGATGCCACTGTTGTGTTTACTCGATACTGAGCTTCCCTCCAAACAGCCAAAAAAAAAAAAAAAAAAAAATCAATTATAGCAGGTTTAAAATAATTGTGGACATACAGATGAAGCTCTGAATCTTTTTTTGTAGCTTCCAAACAAATTATCTCCTTGTTTTACTATCTCAAGGCGAGTGGTGTGAAATTGTACATGCTGTATTAAAGAAGTGAAAAAGCTAATTTCATCAAGAGTGGATTGTGTAAAAGGTTTCCAAAATTGTCCACCACAGAGAACAATACAATTAACAAAGAAGAGGAAACAACATGCACACTCCCAAGACTTTCTTAGTTGTGGTGCTGGAAGTAATGTAGGCTCTAAAATTAAAAATTTACTGCTACACAATTGTAGACTATTCTTGTGTCAATGTTTCATCTTCTGACCTTTATGACATTTGTCTTGAGGTCAGCGAGATGAAACATTAACGATGCCAAAATGTTTTGACTATTGCAGGAAAGAACTGTGAATTAAACACCGTGACGCTGTCTGGATTGTTCCAGTTGAGTAAACCCCACCCATCTGGTTCTCCGAGATGCTTAAAACAAATGAACTACTTTGCTGACACTTTATGACCTCGCTCTGTTTAGGGTTAAAATGAGGTAACAGAGGACTGATGGAGCATGAGCGTGATCCCAGCTGCGCTGCCTTTCGGTGGAGCGGCTACTCTCGGAACAGGAAGTGAATTCACAAAATCCTCGTGCAGTGTTTAGGTGCGCTGAAGTCTTGAACAAATAGGCCTGGATGTTCTCCATCACCCTGCGCCCCGGCCCTCCTGCCTCAGCCATCTTGCTAATGAGAGCAGCCAGCTAGGCCACATTAGTGGTGCTGCATTAACTGTTCCCACATGCTGCTGAAATCTAAAGTAATGCACCTGTAATTTTTCCTCTGTTTGTTAATATTTTACATGCGGGTCGAAGGTCGATGTTACTGAGTTTATAAGGTTTGTGTGGGCCTGCGGTCACAGTTTGATACTCGTGTTCAATTTTCAATCACACCTGCTTACAGTTTTACAGACGCTGACTGTTCTAACTTACAGTATATGTGGTTGTGTAATGTGTTCACATAATTCATAATAACGCCCACATAAAAGCACACAGTCTAACTCGGAGGTCATTTCATGGTATAATAATTTTCCATCTGTCTGATTTTGTTCATGTAAATGGAGTGCTTAAAATATATGACTGATTGAACATGTCTGTTACAGTCAAGGCATTTTATTTTCATCCCACTATGCACGTTTGCTGTGAATGCCGTAATACGAAACAATGTGGTTTTTGGTAACATGGTTACTTTCCTGACTCAAAGGGAAACTGCCCACATGGGTAGATGAAGGTCTGATTTGTAAGATATTGGTTCCTTTTCCTGTAAGTCCTGGAAACGGATCAGTCTCTAAGAGGCATAAATGTTGAATAAAATTGCAGTGTAATTATTCAGGGGAGATTTGGAACAGTGGAACATTTAGGCCTTTATCCCATGTATTATGCAGGGAATTAACAGCTAGAGAGCTATCTGCATTTGGCAAGAGGAACTAAGTAAACACCCCGAATGGATGAACCAGACAAGCTAGAATCACACAAAATGCAATCATTAAACTTTCCTGCATTTTCGTTAACTTTTGGGAGCTGTGTTGCTGCTCAGGTTCAGCATTGTTCCTCGGGGATCCTGCCAGTAATGATGTGAAACCCATACACACCGTACTGATGTTATGATGCATAAAACAATACTGTGGAGAAAAAAAAGCAAAGGTACTATGACTTTGCTTTGCCTCTTTCTTGCTTTTATTTGCAGATATTTTGGCCGTGACAACAAAAAAATGAACCCCCAATGGCTGGAGTTCAGAGAGGGGGCAGGCCAGATTGCAAAAGAATTGCTTTGAGTGGTGGATCGGCATTGCAGGAATTTTTTAATTTCCTGTTACTCAATAATTCTGCTCTAGTTAGGTCCTTGGACAACATCCTGCACTGTACCTTGTCTGATCAGCTCAATCCATTGGACAGATGCAGGGGAAACATGCTTTAATCCTTTATCATTGGCCTGCGACGTGGTGGCCCTGTGTGACCGGCCTGGCAGGTAGGAGACTGGGTGTAGTTACTTAGGAGGCGGTCGAACAATGTAGTCAACAATGTGATGTCACACACTGGGGACATACCTCAACACCCCCTCAACCCGCCGTACAAATGATTATTTCATCCTCCAGGCTTTTTATGATCTCACAGTGATAAACGGGAACCATTCAGTCGTCTTTTACTGGGGAATAAAGAAAACAGTCAGATGAGAAGCAGAACGAAGTGAGCCGTAAGTGCTTTACAGTGGGGGCGTTGACTTCCAGGCCTCCGGGGCCGTGGAGCTGGTTCTCTGCTGAGGATCTTCCCCTCCTTAACCTCCACCCCATTGCCCTCCCCACCGTGTGCTCGTCATGGCTGTTCAGGGTCAAATAAATCACCTGCCATCACAGGTGCTGACCTGTTGTTTATTAGTAAATGTCTAAAGGACAAGCTTTGAGAGGGGGAGGAGTTGGAGAGAGGTAGTCAAGGGGTTAAAGCACTAGTCTTAGGTCTTAAGGTTGATTTAGCAGCCCCTCTGGGAGGCTGCTGTACTACCCTGAAGAAATGAATGCCAATAAAGCCTGCAATGACTGATGTTTGAGAGCGTCTTAATTGTCTTGCTAAAAAGAAAGACTATGGTATGCAGGAAGAAAATGCGCTCTTGGTGCTGAGAGTTTTCATAGGGAAAACACACTGCACATCAAGGTGTTATGAAGACATTACAGCTGAAAAATGCTACTGTCAAACAACCATGACCGACTATTTGACCACAATGGCAGGATAAATCTATCTATCGTTGTTGCACAGTGAAAAACTCGCAGCATATTTCATATTTGAACTTCAAATAAAGATCTGGACAGCACTCCAAAGGTTGAAAAATATCTTCTTTAAGAGTTCAAGACTGTTTTTAAGAACCAAGAGCTAAACTCAAACATCTGTGCCTAAAAAAAAAAAAAAAAAAAAAAAAAAAAAAACTAAACCAGCAGAAATATTTTGTATAAGAAACCATTCCACACCATCTATTCATGTGTCATATGTTTAAATGGTGGAGGATTATAAAGGGATTATTAGATGAGAATGCTGACTGTCAGGAATGACAGACACGGATGAGAATGTGCAAAATTACTTTCCTCATTGCTTCATAACTGAAACAATAAAGGAATATAACCTTTGAGACAAGCCAGGATTGACAGCCGAGCTCGATCTCTCAGCTATCTAATAAATTACACTATTGTCTCTTCACTCTTGACTTAGTCTTCTGAAGCATGTGAGCTTGAAAGAGACCAAAGCACTGGAGGCCTTAGCATAACACTTGCGTCGCCACCATCCAACAATGACTGGCACCTTCCACCAAAGGTAAGTCAACCTTAAAATTTTTAAATTAAAATAATGATTGTCTAAACATTTATACACTCGATTTCTGTGTACATACGCTTTTGTCTAGACAGTGCGTTGCCATAAAGCTGACAAAACAACATTAGCCTGCGAGAGCGGCGCAAAATATCAGTATCAAATGATGTCATCTGCCCATGTAATGTAAAGCTAAGATTGAGCTCGATCAATTAGGATTTGCAGTGGAGCAGAAAATAGCTTATGACAGAGCTAAGGTGGAGGAGTGTATGAGGAAAAATAAACTTTTCCTCTGACACACACTCTCTACCTTTGCAGATTCACAATGTAGCCACACTGTATGCATTCATGTACTTATGGGAAATATGACAAAGGTCTTAATGCATTGACAGTTTCGCAATAATGTCTGCAGCTCTGAATCATTCAAAATCAACAACCTCCCTGTTGAAATCCTTTTACAGAGAGTTTGTGTCTTTCATAGTTGTTGAGGTTGTAGAATTTCAGGTTTATTCTACTGAGGTGTTGCCTCAGATTTTCGTCACATGAGATCTCCTCGAGGTGCTACAAGTCCATGCCTATTTAACAGGATTGTGAGTGACTATCAGAGCATACTAAAGGACAGTTAAAGTGCAAATGTAAATTGCTAATTTGGTGACATCTTATTTATGTGATGACATCTTATTTATGTGATGCCTCACTGCTGGTACTAACTACTGCCTTTTTTTCTTTACCCCAACCACAAATGTGACTGCAGGAAATGCAAAATGTATTATTTCCTGTGCACTACAGGCCTCCTACAAAAGCACGCTTACACTGGCATGAGTGTGAAAAACAAAATTAATTTATTCAATAAGCAGTTCTATAAATTTACTGTGTTGAATCTTCCGTGTTGTGTAAAAACTCTTAAATAATAAACTTTGTGAAAGAGAGAAAAATGTGTTAAAGTGTCACCTTTTCTTACATCAGTTTGAAATTTACTGTGACGCTTCTGGGACTACATAGTTTACTACTTACACTGAAGGAATATTGGCTGAAAAATCTGTAAATTATGACCCTGCGTAAGCTGAGGTTGAGGCAGAGGCATAGTTGAGGCTTCATAATCTTCAGGCAAAATCTTCAACTGTCACATCAGTGAACCTGTAAAGTTGATCTTTTCACAGCCTATAATTTGTAGCAGATATTATCAGTATGGATATCAGTGTGTCAGAATGAGTTAAATGATGAATCAATTAAAATGACTTATTACCTGCTCAATCTGCCTTATCACCTTGATCTGCCTTCAAAAGCGGCGTCTTGAACAGAAAACTTCCTCTCGGTAAGCAAGTCTGTACAGTGGGTCATTCCCAGTGACAGCTCAAATCATGTTTGTTATTGTGCAAGAGGTTGAGAGCTGACACTTTGACGGGCAGGTGTAATAAGCCAGGGAGTTTAGATGTCACCTATGGGCACAGCCTAGGGCAAATAAGGCCTAGTGAGTGTCTAAAGATTCCAGCGCTATAATGTAACTCTTTGTTCAAGTTGTAGTGCAGAGATGGGAATATGTTCATGCTTGACGTGCTCTTGTAATACCGGAGTAATAAGTGTCAAAAAGCAATGGCCATTCCAAATACCTTTTGGCATCATGCGTCACTTTGGTGTCAAAACCACAATCCAAATGCAGGTGTAGCTATAATTGTTTCACTTAAGAGATAGTGATTTATATCAGCTGTGAGCTTTGAAGTGCGGGAAACTATGACTCAGTCACTTCGATATACATATAGGCGATGTTATATGTTGTTATATATGTATAACTGTCTGTCAGAGGAACTAGATACAGACTGAATAAACACACTGTCCTGCATGTATAGTACATAACTACAGCATACAGCCTGTTCAACAACTGGCAACGGCATGAATGATCAGTTAATGACTGACTCATTTTTATATAATCACATCAACATTTCACACAGTATTTTTTCTTTCTGTTTATATCACAACGACACAAACTCATCTTTCTATGTTTTTTTTTTTTTTTATCTACCCTATTTACGGGGGGCGTGGTGCACACCACAATGCTAAATGCAGTTAATCCTCGCCCGAGGGCCTCAGACAAGAGAAATACAAATTTGCAGCTTCCTTAATTACCAGATTTAAAAAACAAACAATAAATCTGCCTTAGATAGAAAGGCTGGTGGAAAACAAACAACCTCTGGGCTTACAGACGGTTATCACCATATTCTGATGTCTTAGGAAGATTAGCATAAAAGCCCACGTATATTGTGGAAAACCTGTGCAGAGGTTGTGACACTTAAAACTATCTGGGAATGATAGTTTCCTAAAGTTAATACATTTGTGCTTTTTGGAGCAGAAGACGGAAGAAGTTTTAAGGTGGTTGTTTTGCGAGTTGATTGAGAGATACATCTCAGTCATTGGAACAAGGTGTGTCTGTTTCACGCATGAGTAATACCTCTCACAGGACAAAGATGTGCTCTGTTCTGTGCTGACCACCCGAGTATTGCAGCCCAGCTTTTGAGGTTTTGATTATATTTTATGAGTCCTAATTGTGACTGACCTGGCCCACCGGTGGCTTCATTTCATCTTAGGGAAGAAGGGTCCGGTCCTTCCTGCTGACTGGGGCATCTCGGCCGATCAGCATGGCTGTCTGCTGACCTCCACCTTCACAGGACGGTGAGGGACACGTCTCAAGTTCATCCTCCCCTTGGGTGGTATGGCTCTCAGCTTACCTCCACCTGTCCGCTGGGGCCAGCTTCTCCCTTCACCCCTCGCCCTCCAGCTTCTCTGTGAGACTACTTAACATACCCGGCTCAGCTCCTTTTACAGCTCTTAAACAAAACTCTGCCATTGTTTACCAACACTAATGCGTGGAAAACACTGCTTTCAAGTCTAGTTATTTTGTTGCAACGTAAAATGTTGAGGGGTTGAGTTTTTCTAGAAGGAAGTGAGTGAAGCTATGGATTAACTAAAACCTTAAACCTCACATGGATAATAAAATATTTCAGTTCAAAATGAGGCAACACTGAGGACTTTTCTCACTCTGAAGTCCAGTGGCTGGTGCTCTCTTTAGGTAGTAACATAAGAATGTGAGTCTAACCTTTTATTAAACTGCAGATTCCTCATTGTTTGTATAACCCCAAAGTGACTCCAGAGTCACATTTGTTCTCTAGGCCTCTGTACAGCGGAAAATGGCCGCTGCATGACCAGATCCTCTTTGATGCAATAATGAAAACAAATGAGTGTAACATGATAATATATTGAGGAGTGCCGCAGTTTCAAAGCCGACATCGCGGGGAATTGAGGTGCAACCAGGGAAACACTAAGCTATGTTTGTCATCACTCTCGACATTGTCTCTTGCACAAATTATTTCCTCGAGTTCACTTCAGAGTATTAGTCTTCTTAAGGGTTCAATTAATCAGGCTCCATATGCCTCTGCACGGTGACTCTGACTGACCCCGGCATCACTGAGGACTTAAAGCCATACTTTATTGTATTGCTGGATTTTTTTTTTTAATGGAACACTTCACTTCTTTACACTCTATGTGAACACAAAAAAAACTGCAAATCATGTTGAAAAAATACCATTTGAAAAATAAAACATTTTAGCAATCCCAATTGTTGCTTAAATAGGACTCCCTAGAAATTATGACTATTAGAGCACTCTAAATATGGTAATCAGACATGACCCAGTTTATCATGTGTGAATTGAGTTATTGATCCTTTTTATTTACATAAATATAATTTTATCTTTATTACCTGCTATTTACGTAGACTCTGAGTTATTTCCTACAAGCTCACCTGTTGTTCTCATAAGGAAATCAATGCCTCTCTCTGGCGGTATAATAACATTCCCGCTGGAGAGTAACAGCTTAATTCACTCTTATCACTTTTGGTTGTCTGGCTTCCAGTCAAGCTGGGGTCCAAGAGGTGAAATGAGTTTGGCAACCTCAACTCCAGGCGCAACAAGAGAACACACATCATGGTACAGTTAGTGGAAAAAGAGAGGGAAAATTGCCTGCATAAGCAGGAAAGATAGAGTTTCATCGTCATCCCACTAAAAACGCACACTCGTCTTTGGCAGACTTCAAACACTTAATCGGCAATCATTTTTCAATGAGCCCCAGAGGAGCACATTTTAGTGCTCCACCAAACAGTCTGCTGCTTTGTGCTCTCTAATCCCTCACGGTTATGCATCATGGGGAGCCAGTGGTCGTTCTTTAGGCGGAGGTTAACCCCCACCTCCAGACTCACAGACAAGCAGACAGACAGACCCACAGCACTGCTCCAGTCCTCTCCTCTTCTGCCTCTGCTCTACCTCACCCGCAACATCTGTATCCATCAGGAAACACTCACTTTCTATTGGTGCAGCCCTCAAATTATGATTGTCTTTTGATCTGGAGGCTGGACAAAATGCAAATGAAACTTGATCCCATAAATGGTCTTCTCATCTGCCTCGTTAGGCTCTATGAAGAGGTTTCACCAGCCCCCTGGATCGAGCCCTGCCTCTTCTGGACTTGTATCACACATGTGACTGACTCACTTCAGAGACGCCCCCACTCCTTCCCTGCCCCAGCAAACACACACACACACACACACACACACACACACACACTGGCTTCCCTTTAACCCCTGCTTCACTCCCATCTCATCTTTTGCTTGTGTTCACAATGTGTGACATAACATTCAGGAAAAATCATATGCAAGGAAGCCAATAATCTAAACAGCACTTAACCTGGCCGGTGGAGGAGAGTATTTGTGTGATGAGAAAATCTCCAGGCTCTGGCTCCGTCTCATTAATGAGAAAAGATGAGCGTTCCCCACTGCAATTAAGAGTCAATCTCCTGCATTAACTCACCGCCCTGCGGCCACACACACAGCACAAAGACAACAGGCCATCCCCTGTCACTCATTTTCCTGGGGTGAGCAGTGCGGAGAGCACTTCCAAAATAGATTAAATTAGATGCTCTGTCCTTCTGGGCTCACCTGCTGAAACCTAAACTTGGGGAATGCAGTACTGCGAGGAAACGCAATGAATGCAGTTCCAACTCTGTCGGACATTTGATCATGTCACAATGATAATTCTAGTGAAGCGTCCCACAGAAGAAGATGCATTACAGTCCTACATTTAGGACAATGGGCCTTTTTTTCACTGCAGACATGTTGAACTGTCATAGTAGGAAAACACAGGTGTTACCAATTACATTAATGATGACTCTGTTCTATTCATTTGTCCTAGTAAGTCATGAGCAGTGAGCCAACATGAACAATACGAAGAGCCAGAAACTAAAACAGCTAAATGGAATTCAGCCATTATTAATTTTATTACTTCCTCTTCTGCTACTTGGAAAGCGAAAATGTACTTGTGCATTAACTTAAAATCCTCTCAGTAAAACACAGTTTTGAGCTTTTGAGCTTAAGTCATGTGCTTATTACATATTTAAAGGTGCCATGTGAAGTTTTTTGCAAACAATGTTTTATTTACATTCAGTGTTACCCCACAGAATGCGTTGTATGTATTCAAAAGTGCAAGTTTCTCCTCATAAAACAGTCGATTTTATAAAATATTTTAGGTGACTTGGGCGCACACTCTACCAGGTGAGCTACCGAGGTAAGCTAACATCCTTACTGCAGAGAGCCGGGTTCAAATCCAGCCTGGGTCTCTCTCCCCTGTCTATCACTCTGCCTGTTAATATCTAATAAAGCTAATAGAAAATGCACAAAACAAAACAGAGACCCACCACGACCGTATAGCACTACTACTGGCCAAAAATTCTGTATTTCACATAATTCCATCCACTCCTTGAAGGCTGGGCGCTTCTCTTATTTTCAACGCAAGTGTTTGCCTCTCGTCGTACAAAAAAGCTGCAGCATATGACACTATTTTAGACTGTGTAACACTCAATGGAAAAGCAGGTTTGGATGACTTAGCATTGCAATTTGAACAGCAAACATCATTAAGCACTCTAAGCGCAATATTCATCAAACAAGATTACCGCAGCACTCAAAAGGAGCGCGATGGCAGGCGACAACAAACAGACAGTCGTTTCAAAGACGAGCACACTGTGGGCGTGGTGGGAGAAAATCTCAGCATAAATAGTGAGGATAAACACGCCACTTGAAAACCATTATTCTGTTTATTATGTTACATCATCATTTTATTGCAGGACTAGAGGACCAAACAGGGCCTATGCATGTCTATTGTGGTTGTGTCTGTGTGTGTGTGTATGGTGGTCATGGGGGTATTTAAGAGTCCACAAGAAAACAGAGAGACAAGTGGAGGGATGGGAGATTGAGTTGGGGTGGGGTGGACTGGCATAATGAGTGACATATTGTGAAATCTTTACCTACAAAGCAGAGTCTTCTTCCATGCAAATGAGACTCACTCGATAAGGATCTGTTTGATGGGACACATGCGGAATATGAGGCAGTTAATTCCCTCATTAGTATTCCACAGAGCTGATTGGCAAAGACCAGAGAGAGCCAGCCGGAGAGAATGTCTGCAAAACCCAATATTGATTTGTTTAATGGTGTCAGGGAGTCAAAAATCACAAATCTCCTGTCAATTGTTTATGAGGCTGTTTAGCGGGCCAATAGATGCCCCTCGCTTAATTAATACCTCATTACGGAGATGTGATTATATGCTTGAACTGTTAATGGGGCCCCTGAATTTCAAAGACCACCATAAAAGGTGTTTTGACAAACAGAGCTGGGGAAAACGCCATATCTGATGAGTCTCAGTGTGTTTGTTGATTTGGGACTCGTTGTTTGTTTTCTTCCCTTTTTATGCTTCCATTATCCACGGGGCATCCATGCTGGAAGGCTCCACGTTCTCTGGTTATGTCTGATTCCGCTCTCTATCATCCGACAGCAGTAATGTTATTAAACTGGCTGTTGCATACATCAGGTAAATAAATGTAATAAATAGGAAGGAGTAATAAAAAGTCAGCGCTAGGGGTAGAAAAATCTGCCGTACTGACAAAAAAGCTATTAAATAAAATGTTGACACTATCGGAATGTGTCTGCGGGAAACATATTTTAGAAACGATTATTGACAAAAAGGCCAATCCAAAAAAAAAAAAAAAAAAGCATTAAACATCTTGTTACAAATGGCAGAAAAGCGAGGGGGGCTGATGTTCACCTAGGCGAGCACACATGGCTGATCTGAAGGGCTCTCTATTTAAAGGCCCATAAAGAGAGTGATAATGGCATAGGTTTATGAGGACTCAGCCCAGTGAGACAGGCTGTTACTGCCGCGGCTGCTGTTGTTGTTATTCCCACTGTTCCTCGATGGCCACTAAAGCGGAAAAATGGATCCCCACTTTGGGCTGAAATATGAAGCTGGGCTTATTCTCCCTCTCTTTCTCTTTTTGTGTGAAAGGCGCCCAGGCATTTGCCTGCATGGTTATGGAGTTAAATGCTCAGCTCCATGGCTGGGCTTCTGCACGGTTCCCCCCTCCATTTCATTCCCCCTGACAGGATTAGCAGGTCTCCAGTGTTAGAAATACATTAAGTGGACCTTTGCAGTCACTTATTATGCCTGATTATGCAGCTGGAATGGGGAAGGTAGGCTCTGTTTGTAGTTAAATAACTTCTCAGATGCTTTTTTTTTAAACAGCAGCAATCTTCAAAGCATGAACGGGTCAGTGGCTCAGGCTCAAAGCTGAGATTGATTTCCACCCTCCTACTCTTTGTTCCCGTGGTTTAAAGAGGACAGGTTCTACTAAATTAGTTTGCCCGTGTTATTAATGGAATAGCCAATTAAACTCCCATACAGTGGTGTCATGGCAAAACAATGCAGCGGCGCAGCCTTCCCACTACAGTGGTTAGTGCAGCAGGGTTAATGAAATGGTTAACTTATGCTGATGTATAGATAGGATTAGGCTCCATCTGGGCGGTGTGCCACAGAGTCCCAACAGCTGTCCATCCGCAGAGTGACGCATTCGAAGGGTCTTCTCAGGTCCAGGCGATACATAACGGCGTATCGACATCACCCGAGACAGCGAACGTGCCGAATGTTGACTTCTTGTGTTTTGACAGCTGGGACAAAACAATCTGAGAGTTTTGAGCGAAAACAAGTGGACGATTTAGTGGAGTCTGAGAGAGTTTCCATGAAATCAACGGAGAAAGTGAGATTGACAGGGGAAAAAGGAAAAAGAAACTGCACCAGCATAGTGTAGCAAACAGTGTGTGTAGGTGTGTGTGTGTATTAGGAAATTGAAGATTGGGTATTTAGGTGGGTACAGAGGTTGTCTTGGTGTCAGCGTCAGTGCTCAGATTGTCCAAAATGAAAGAATATTCATTGTCGCTCCAACAACGAAACCCAATCCCGTGTTCATCCTTCTTACTTTATTTTCTGTAGCGCCAGCAACATTTGCCATTTTGTTATTCATTCATTATCTTGACAATGTAAATGACTCATCACATTTAAAATGTCTCCCTAAGGTGAACAGACCCCAGGAATAATGTGAATGAAATCACGGGCATTTAGGTTACAGCCCAGTTCTCTTGGCCTGAAAATCCCAGTTAGACAATAATGCAGAGCAGAGGGAAAATTAGTCTTCCTCGCTTGATGGCTGTTATACTTGGCCACTTCCTGACCCACTGTGAATAAACTCCAATTTATGCCAATTATCCATGTTAAAGACGGCACCCATACAAATTAGCAATAATGCCAGAGGTGATGAGAATGTGCGAGCTGAAGTTGCTATTATCATATTCTTCAGCTCGAATACCTCACATGTACAGCAGATCACAGCTAAAAATGACTTTACACATGTTATCTATAAGGCAAGTTATGCTAACGCTAAATTGATAATATTTCTATTTATGTCCTCCAGAGGAGCAGTGTATTTGTGGCGACAGGGAGGGTAAGAAATGGCTTTTCTACCCAGAACAGCTGACACAAGTGATCCGTTATTTCTTAGAGGGGAGGTCAGGCACATGGGGCCTCCACACATCACACACCTCGGGCCATGACCACTCAGCAACGCCCTCCCCATCCCAGGCCCGGCCCTGTCACATCTGGCCCCAAAGACCCGGGACGTTTTCTTTCCCCTGTTCAAAATGCACCAGTGGTTCCCATTTAACACCTGTTCGCCCTAATTTCCATTTTCGGGGACGCTGTGGATTTCAAATCATTTATCACTTCCCAAAGTGCTTCCACATGTGCGCTGCCTTTCCCAGTGTGAGGGGTTCCTGCCTCCGGCCAACCTTTTCCAAATGTATTAAAATTCAGTTTGGTCCAAAGAAGTTCAGACACTGATGTTTCATTGTGGTGATGTCTGGTAATTATTAGTCTAAATTACGGCTCTGGCATGTGACTTGACAGGGTGGACTCCATGTTTAAAAGGAGAGATGGGGCGAGGAGGTAGGGCCAAGGTGGTCTGTTAGGCTTTGTGCACTTTTATAACCGTGTTCCCCAACACTGGGATGTCAGTCAGACTGAAACAGTTTCGCCACCGTGGAAACACTTGTGTGGTTAGGGACCTGAGAGGGTCCACTGGGGCCCAGTGTGGGGCGGCTGGGTGAAGGCTGTGTCAAAAGCACTCCACTGTGAGGGGAAGACTCCCACATCGAGCTCTGATGAGCATTAAATACCAACTGCAGTCCAGTTGATATTCAAGGTCAGAGTTCATATTGTGAAACCAGGATTAGATCTCAAAGTGGAAAACGATTTGAATGAAAGTGAAATCAGATTATGTCTTGGGGCTCTTTGGTCAACAGTCCCCAAGCCTCAGCAGCACACCAACGGTGAGTAATTGGCTTTGACAAAATGGGACGGGAGACATGCAACCTACTTGGAAACTGTAATGTGATCATGTTGTGCATATTGCTTAAAAACATAGACATGTTGAAGCATCCCTCCCACGTATACAGTGGTTGTGTTTTTCATTGTCAAGTCAACACTTTTAGAGCAACAAATTTAAAGACGTGGAGTTGCATTTGCCTCCCAATGTACACAGCTGAGTTTCAGCTCTGGCAAAACAAAAGTTCCAGAAATGAAATAGAGAAGAAAAAAAAAACTGCCAACAAGTTGTGTTGTCATCACATTAAATAATATCTAAAAATCATGGTAGGTAATGAGAACCTTATCGCCACATTTTTCATGTTCAAGGGCATGTGCTACAGAAGTGGAAATAACAATATTTCCACAAACACACAAAAAAGAAATTTATTCAAATTTAATCTAATTAAAAGAGGAAAATGTAACATTTGTGTTTACAAAGTAAGTTTTTTTGACGTCGCTAAGCTCCATTTTCAAGTGGTGGATGTTTGAAACTGTACTGTAAGTGCGCTTAATTAAAGTGGGCTGTGAAAATGTGCACTAATCAGATATGGTTGGTAACAAAGTCCATGAAATTACTAATTAGAATTTCATTAAAAGGTACTGCTTTATCATCTGAGGAAATCGTAACCTTTAAAACGCTTTCAGGAAGCCAGTATGCCTCTTTAAATGGGCTAAAAGAGAGAAACGGCTGGCTTTTGATGTAATATCTCATTTAGGATTTGAGCTAAATTGGACCATTTAAACATGTCATTGTTTTGGACGTAATTTATCAGACTAATTAATGACAGTTATTGCCTGGGTTTGGGCGGCTGACAGAACACCAGGCTCCTGCAGGAAGAGATCACAAAGACAGACGTTTAGCTTGGATGAAAACACACCATTAGGAAGCGTTTGCCAAGAATGAGAGCCACCCCTTTTTGATTTCTTGTCCTGTTAGACTAGCTCAGATGATTAACAATCGCATTTCAAAGTGTCGTGGAGAAGACAGAACATACACAGTTGTTTGGTGCTTACTTTAATCCACGTGTGTAATTTACCGTTTTATTACAAAGGTGACAATTCCAGCTCATAGACGTTAAATATCCTTCATACTAATACCTCATTTTGCTTTCCATCCTGTTAAGTAGATTAAAGTTTGCATCCTATGGGCAGTATAGTGTGTCGTCCACGTGACTGACTGCCTGATTACTATTCCTCCCATCAGTTGGTCAGGATGGGCTGTGTTAGTTGAAGGGATCATATGTCAGCACTCAGGCCTGTTTATCTGAGGGACAGAGGCAGTGGAAGAAAAGACAATCTGTTCTTCTACTAATGACTGGCTGATTTAAGCCCCGCAGAGTTCACTCTTTTATACGAGGACTCACAAGAACAGAGAATAACAGGCAAACTGTCGACATTAGGCAGATATGTGTAGAAAGCTGATTAGTTGATAGTTCGCTCCGGTAACACCCATGAGTCAGAGGTGAGCACGGGTGAAAAGTGAAAAGTAATACTGTAGACTTCCCTTGTGTCATGCCCTCTGCAGAGGTGCTGGCCTGCTGCAGATGTTGAAGAGGGAAAGCCGTCGGAGCAGAGGTGCATGATGGGGCCACAAATTGTCAGTCTAACTGGATGCAGTTTCAGTCTGACTTTACGGTCTGACAAAGTTCAAATGAAATCATGAAACTGATCGAGTTCTGCTCCAAAGTGGGAATTCAATCAAACTCAAGGCTCACATTAGGTTAACTGCCAAGTGTGGTGCAAAACAAGGCATGTTGGGAATGCAGCTGTTTAATTTGCCCTGCAGGCTTCATAAACCTTTGCCTTTGAAATACCAAGCACGGTGGCAACATTCTGTCCTACCGTGTACATGTGTACACATGTAACGTAGTGTTTCTCATGCAACATAAATTCTCACCAGATGAGCAACAGGATGTGATTGTAAAGGTTATGACGCAGGAAAAGAAAAAAAAAAAAAGAAAAGAAAAATCACATCACTTTGTCTATATTTATTATATATGTGTCTATATCTATTTGCATTTCCTTAAATAATGCACACTTTTTTTTTAAATTTAAATAAAAGACCACTGATGAAATTGATTAGCACAGACACTTTTGTTGATCGTGGTTGATGCCTGGGGCCAAATGATGTCGTTAGTTTGATTTGTGGCACACCCTGGTTTCTCAAGTGGAAACTAATTTGCACCTTTGCGCGGGTGACACTTAGGCATTAGCTTGTGAGTGTGTCAGTACCTGTAATTAAAGCAGATGGTCAAATAACCCTGTCAGGACTGTTAACAAAGTAGGGCCTCTACATGGTCCTAATTCCCTGCCTGTTTGCAGAGATGAGCTGCTCCTCGGCCAATTCCCCCTACACGTTGTTACAGAGGAGTTGTTTTTTCACTCCGTTTGGGCCTTATTAAAGCTGTGGCTACAATTAAGGCATACAGTAAATAGACTTGGTTGAGGACAACAGAGAGGACGTTTAGGCGACAGTCTCTGTGACATGCCAGATATGACCTTAAATGACTTGAAATGAAGCCTGGTAATACCAAGCTGCCTAATCTCCACAGCACAGGTACTCATGTTTGAATAACCTTCAATCAGCACCCCCAAAAAACGAAAGAGCTGTTTCCTCAATAATTTCCTTTTTATCCTGGAAGCAAAGAAAGAAAAGAAAGAAAGAAAAAGAACAAGTAAACCATGGGAGGTCACTGAATTAAAGCTGTGACAGATCTTTAAGTTAGTGTGTGGTTGGGCTTATATTTGAAAATAACCCAGCGAGATTCTTATTAGGGCATTTTTCCTCTAAACTAGCTCCAAATGTGCGTTCCTTCCCCCTTAAATTGTGAGATGTGTTTAAAAGCACCACACTGAGATATGTGCTAAATACCAACTGAGCAAAAAAAAAATCCCCATATCTGTCATTAAAAGGATCATAGAGTATAATCATCGTTTTACAATTGGAACACATGCTGTAATAGCGCATTCAACAGTCCTGTGCAGTCACTATACTTTCTGACATGATACTACAGCACATAATGCAGCCTGTAATTATCTGTTTCCTGAAGGTGGAGGGCTGCGTAAAACTGCCATGAGCTCCCCTGTGCCTTTCATAAAACGCTTTTCTCCTCTTTGGCAATCACTCGCGCAGACTGACTCACTGGGCTTTGACAAGGAACTTAAGCAGGTTCACACCAGGAGGGGCAGTAGTACAGCAGCCATCTGGTTAGGAGAACAAAGAGCAGTAAAATATATTGCACACCTACTCATGACTTACTGTACAAACCTGTGTTCTTTAACTTACTCATTCACTTTGGTGAGGGACTGCACTTGGACTTATTATAAGCTTCCTGGCAATTTATATATACATATATATCTGACCGGACTGCCGTCATACCAAAGCTTCAATATCAGGCCTTCACATGACCCTTCATCCCTGCAATCCGCTGTGAACAGACAGGAATACATGATACCCATATCTTTTAGCAGTGTGAGATTAAAGAAGCTAAATAAACATAATCAACACAGGCAATACTGCTGTTGTCCACTGCCTTATCTAAAAATACTCTTGTGAGACGTCATCACCCTGCTACTCAGATTGGTGGGGGTACTGAAGTGCTTTCTTAATGATACAGCAAATGGAGGCAGGGAGGGAGTGTGTGTGTGTGTGTGTGTGTGTGTGTGTGTGTGTGTGTGTGTGTGTGCTTGTGGTGGTGGAGGTAGAGCAGGAGGAGAGAAAGAGAGGGTAAAAAAACATTAATTATTAGCCCCAGTGGGATCTCTTATATTCTGTCTAGCCTGGACAACACCAATTAATACAGCAATTATTATCCTGGCCCGTAGCACAGGGTTGACTAAGCTGGCTTGCCTTCTGACGATTATGGCGTGAGGGGAAGCAGCAGAAGAGAGGCATGCTGGAGCGAGATTATTCATCTCACACTAAACCCCTGCTTTTATGATGCATGGGTGATGGGGGAGATAGCCAAAAGAGCCAAAGAGTAATTTAGTCTGCACATTTCAACTCAGCATTACTGCAACACAATCTCCCTATAGATTAATTTCTGTTGGGTGTCATCTTTAGGGGTGTAGGAGAGCACCAATTCGATAAAGAATGAACCGTGCAGACATTTTCTCATATTTCACCCTCCTCCAGAGTAACAAGCAGGCCTAAAGCTGTACTTTAAGTCTGAGACCCACTAGATCCTGTGTGACAGGTGCACAGTTCACAGTGCTAGTCCTCTTCTTATACCCCCCAGGTCTTATTCTGGGGCTGTGACCCAGCCCTGCACTGCATTCATTTCTTAAACATTGTCTTTTCCCCCTCCCCTCTCTTGGCCCTGATTCTTAAGCAGTGGACGCAGATGTAAGCAATAGCTCCACCTAGTTTCTGCAGCGCGGCTCTCGCCCATGCACTCCTTTTGAAAGCAGCACAGACGACTGAATGGGGCTCGGATGAAAGAAGATCTGCCGTTTCAAATAAAATACTGCTCCCATATTATCCCCCTACTCCAGTCAAATTATCCACTGTGCTCTATTCTTTCGCATCATCTTTTTGGACAGGAGAGCTCCCTGTCTCTCTTGTTCTATTTTTGCGCCTCCCCGTCCCCGTCCCCGCTCTCCTGCAGTGACAGCCCTTGCAAGAGCGTCTTAAGCACATATGCCCCTTTTCCCCGCAGCCACTGTAAAATCTGTGCTGACAGCCAATGAAAACAACACGGATGCTTGCATGTTATCTTGACATGGCCATGTTAAGCTTCGCTCTCATGATGCTAAATGGTCGTCATAAACCTTTTAAGATCTGCGCGGCCTAATATGGACTTTTATAAAAACATTATGCTGTGTAATATGTTTAGGTTGAGCGAGGACATACAGTAGGCAGCCGCCGCTCGCTGTCACAGAGCTCAAAAGTCTGTTGCTTTATCAAAACAATGCATGTGCTCTATTCGAAAAGAGGTAGCAAGGTGTTCACATAGATGAATATTCTGTCCTCTGAATGTACAATGTTTCATGTTATTCGATTTTAATTTGGAAAATCTTTAAAATCAGAGTATTGATGCAGATTTTTTATGTCCTACAGTCTCCTGCTCTCTAATCTATCTCTGCTTTTCTATGGGATCAATTGCCAAAACAATTACAGTCTACAGGATCTCGTCTAACAAGCCCTTGGAGTACTAAGAATGATTAGATGGCGGGTATTACATGAGGAACCCATCTTTGGATTAGTGATGAACACAATAAATTCTGAAATAATTCTTCCCTTTGATGGAAGACGCTTAGGTGATTGCTGCCACGAGAGGATTTGTCAGCATAACACAGGATCTCAAACAATAATGTGTGTGTGATAGGACACCATGGAACACATTCATCGCCCAATTCACTGCCTGTTGTGTAAATGGATTTCTCCTCCAGAAAAAACGAGCGAAAGGGCCAGAAAGAATGCGGTTTCATCATCGTTTATTTGAATACATGAAACCATCCTCAACATCACCATCATCGAAAAAACGAAAGCTGCATTTATTCCCTTGAAAAAAAAAAGAAATCCTGCAAATGTCTGCCTCCTCCAAGAGATCACAGGTTTTAGTTTAGTAATTGGTACACGCTGCATGCTCTTTCCAGCACGTCCGTCATTTATTTACAGGGGTGTTGTGTTGCGCCTCAGTACAGAAAACCGGCCAGGCCTCTAAGAGGAGGCGCTGTCATTGTCACTGCGAGGTGTAGGATAACAGCTCTTGAGCAGGTTGTAATTAGAGTGGCTGAGGTGTAATGAGGGTGCAAGATTCCTGCTCCTGGAGCCGGTGCCAAACTGGACCAGGGTGCCGATGGCACACCGTTGAGTGGCATCCCAGCCAGAGCGAGGTTGCCACCTCGCTGTCTCTACCTGTGACTTGGAGCAGCTGAGCGAACACCTGACAAAAAGGCTGCGTCGTATCAGAGGAGGCTTGGATTGGAGTCGCTGAATATTTTCACAATATTTTCTCAGCTGAACTGGAGAGGTTCCCAACAAGTGGTAATAATAATAATAATAATAATAATAATAATAATGATAATGATCCAGAGGAATAATAATAAAGTTGTTAAAGCGATTCTCAAGTGGAGAACAGAGGCAGCGCTTTGGCTCCAGAGAACATAATGTAATGTAAGACGTGAAAGAATTTGGGGTTTACTGATCGACTTGTAGATGAAAATGTTTGTTCATCCTGGATGTTTGAAAATATTTTCTGGCCAAGTCTTCTTTTCCTATGGTCACATTTGAAGTTGTACACATACAACAAACACAAACACACACACACACACACACATACACGCACACACGCCTCTTTTTGCACTCTTGGCAAAATGAAAACTTCTGTCAGAGTCAGATTGAAATTTATATCAGTTTGTCAGGCGCAAGCCAAAAATGATCTTACTGCACATTATTTTGATAAGTTTGGTGCCAGAGATAGAGAAGAAATAGAGGAAAGAGGGAGGAAAGTACCCCACACTCCACACACCAGATAAGTGCAGAAGCCAAGATTCCTCAAACTGCTCCATCAGTAAGTGCTCAACCTGACCCCCCCACCCCCACCCACCCACCCAAAAAAAAAAAACCTTTTGGTGGAGTTTTTGCATAATATTCCACCCTCAAGTATACTCTTTAAACTGCACCCAATTTTCTCTGACAAGAAACAACATCAATCGCTCCAAAATATTCAAAAACAATCCAGCTGCACAGTGGGCTGTGTTTATTCAACACTTAAACAGCAATGCACTAATTTAGTTTTTTTTTTTTTTTTGAAAAATCGTGTTGGTTCTGTACACTAATGGGTGTGTGTGTGTTTGATTGTGTGTGTGATCGTGTGTGTATGTGTGTGTATGCGCCTGCTTGTTCGCTAACTGTGATGTGCCAGGAGTTCGTCAAAGTACAGACTGCTACTACCGTTCGTGATTGAACTTTTAAATTAGTTTGTGAGCAGTTCTCCATCTGACACTTTGGAGACAACACAGCTGAGGAATCGTAATGAGGAGGTGGAAAAAAAGAGTTATGTCAATAAAGTGTTGACATATAATTTTCTTCCCTTGTTTATTTATTTTCTTAATGAAGAGAAAGCCTTTATCTGTGGCTGAACCACCACCATGAAATTCTTTTCTTGGCTCTGTGTGGAGTCAACCACAGTGTAACCCAGTTACACCATGTCAGAGCTGCAGCACAGAGCAAAGCGCCTCATTACCGCTTCTGCTAGAGAACATAACCACAATAAAACCACCCGTTTCCACCAGGGCAGGCAGCGGGGGCAGCCACTGTATTTGTGTCCGGCCCCAAGGGTGAAAGGAGTGGGCGAGCTGTGGTTATGCTGGCTGGGTCGAGTCAGGGTTAACTTTTAGTGTACTCTAATGTTGTAGAATATGAAATACTGTTACAGTGGAAATTATGATAGTTTTGGCCCATAATGTATTTATTCCTTACTGTAGTTTTACTGAGTGAGACCATTTTTATAGTTTATTATATTCATTGATATAACAAGCAGCAGTAGCAGTTAACTCCTTCTTCCTTCTGTCTGGAGTAAACTGTAAACTGGAGCTGAGGAGTCTGGCATGTGGTGAGCCAGTCAGGGACGGGCATTTTCCCGAAGTCCTGTCGGGCTAGTAGGAGCAGACCCCCACAGGCCATAAACTCCATAATGTAGGCCATCACAGCAGCTAGCCCGTGTAAGTCTGACTTCTGAGGGGCTTCCAAAATACCATGGCAGCACCTTCATTTCCCTGCCACTCGCCAGGCAGCCGCAAGAATGTCAATACGACTGAAAGAATGTCTCTGGAAAATGTCGAGGGGATTAATCAACACCTGTACTCCTTGGATATGGATTTACAAATGGCCTCAGACTAAGAGACAGTGCAAACTAAGCAAAGCGAGACCCCTGCATTTCATCTTTTTCTGCATACATCTGAATATGAGCAGAAACAAGGAAGTTTGCTCTACCAGGCAAAAGCTTGAACTGAAACCAGAAAAATGATTTATTGTTTGTCTTTAATCTTTATTGACTGACATACATGTTATAGATGAGTACATGTGTTAAATGAATGATAGGGACAGGTTCATACTTATGCAGTGAGGTGACATATTGTGACAAGATCTTTGAATGACGGCTAATACATAAGCACATATCAATGACTATTATGAGAATCATTTGTTTCCATGTGCCAGTCGTAGATGTGCCGTGGTGGTAATAGTATCCAGATCCTTTATGTCAGCATTACTACAGTGTAAAAAAAAAAAAAAAAAAAGTCACACAAATTTTTACTTTGTACTTTAATGTTTTACCTTGTCATGGTGAAACTAATTTCAATTTGAACTGATTCTATATTTTTATGTTGTAATTATGTTTAATTAATATCTAAAACTGGTCATATGTTTGTATTCAAAACTTTAACAAAAGAGGACGTAAGAAACTAAGAAAGTAACTAGTAACTATAGCTGTTAAATATTAAATTTAGTGGAGTAAAAAAAATATAACATTTCAATAAATTTGATTTAATGGAGTGGAATGAAATGGAAATATTCAAGTAAAGTACCTCAAAACGGTTCTTAAGTGCAGTACTGGAGTACATTTACTGTGCTTTGTTACTCCTCCACTGCAAATGTGCTCAACATTAATAAAATGACTAGTGATTATGGCTCTGCAATAATTTAATAATTTACAGTGTTTCAATACAGCCCTATGAAATAATGATCAGTCAAGTCAACTTGACACTGTTACATTATTCTATTTACTACATAATTTATTAAAAGCAAATACTAATTATAATCTCTCCAAAAATGAGAGAAATTATGGAATAATCATTTTGGAGTACCAGTTTTGTCTTGCCTTTATTACAGATTTTGATTATTATCATGACAAAATGATAGCAGCTGTTAACTTCTTTATGTGCACCTTCAGCAGCAATCTTTTTTGTGCAATCTCTCCTAAATGTCTGCATCCAAACCTGAGAATAGGTATCACAAATTCATCTATCAGTGCGTGCACCTATTACATTCACACTTATTATAATGAACAAATTACACTATATTAGTGTGGCAGACGTGCTTTGTGACCTAACACTGAATAATATGCAGCTATGTTGTCTGTGCTGATATGTAGAGAGCAGATGATGTTATGAGGTGATAATGACCGAGCTGGGGTAATTGCTCTGCCAGTAGGAGACCTGTAATCATCGCGCTGTGATTATGTAATGGACCTTGCTGATATTGAGCAGGTGAGCTGAGAGCAAGTTGATTCATTTGCAGCATCCACAACAAGGACTTAATTTACATGCACATGGAAATCAAGATCACACTGCTATTAAGACAATAAAGGCGGTACAAGAGGACCTATTTAAACCTCACGTGTGTGTTATTACAAGCGTGTGTGTGTGTTCACAGAAATATATGTGGAGAACAGTGTTGTTTATTAGTATCATTACAGATCATTAGATATGTATTTATTTAATGACATTTCTTCAAGTGTCATGCCAGGTTTAATTGGTGATTAAGCTTAAGTTACCTAATCATGGGTGGCTACTTAACTAAACTATTAGAGCAGGTGTCTTTTATTGAGTCTTGTTAAGCTTAATGACAATATTGTCTTGGCCAGGCTATTGGTAATCAATAAAGGCATGTTTGCATATCAACAAAACCACTGCAAGGCTTTTCCAACTTAAAGGATCAAGCTGGTGATATTCTGTGACCAAAACCAACAATGAATCAATCCTACAAGCAAGTATTGTCTGATATTGCATATTCTTCTGTGCCATAGAGCTCCACTGTTGTCTAAAAGCACATCATTGACACGTTCCTTCATCATGCTGAACACAAGCACTGTAATTTGACTTTGGCTTTTGACACTGTCCCACATACACTGTCCTTCTGCTGTTAAAACATGAAATGTATATTCAGCAAACTGATGAGCTTTTAAAAAAATGAAACTTCACTATATTTGTGAAGATTTATTTAGATATGTGTAATTATTCAGAGCCCTCAATCTCCAACACTTCAGCTACATCAGTTGCACCTAATTGCCTTTTCGCCTGTGTGTCAGATGGAGGTGAGAGTGGTGAGAACGTTGAGCAGAGCTCGACCTCCCTCACACTGGCAGACACTGAACCTGTCTCACCCTGTCTCACCCTTCACCGGTCGGACACTATGTCTCCCCAAACAGGAGGATCCACGACTCCCAAGCAAGGTGCAGCGCACTGCCCGTCACTGCCCACCTCTTCATTGCTTGCACCTGCTAAAACATTTGAGGTATTTGAGCAGCAGGGCAACACATTTGCTTTTCATTTAACCTGCCTTTGGAGACCTTTGAAGTACATAATAGCAGAGCAGCATAGGTCCCCCTCCCACCCCCCTTAATCATTTACCTAGTAAAGGCACATTCTCTGCAGCTAACCCATCAAGCGGAAAACGAGTTTGGCCCGCTATTTCTTTCTCCCTCCTTTTTTACCCTCCCACCTTTCCTCCCTTGCTCTCTCTCCCTCTCTCTCGGCCTGTTTTGCTCTGTGTGTGTCACTCCCTCCCCTTCCCATTGTGAAACCCTCATGCATTTGCTCACTGACTCTACTGTATGTGAATGAGGGAGGCATGGAGCCAATTGTTGGCCACGTCTGGGCGTGAAAGGTTTCAAGAGATGGTGTGGCTGGCAGCCCATTGATACAACATGGCTAATTATCTTTTGCGTCCAATCATGAAGAAATTTATTGGCAGAGGGAATGTAGCCTTTGTATTTTGGGCAAGATAATGAGACTGGTGCGCTTCAACAAGGAAAAAGATCTGGTTATAAATTCGAGTTGGGAATAGAGCCAGTTTTGGCCTAAATGTTTAATCATCCTTAGTGATAATAGCATATGCTTTAATTTTTGCTTGTGAATGTCCTTATTAGACAGATGGGGCTGCCTGCGCATGAATGTGTGAGTGTGTATGTGTGTGTGTGTGTGTGTGTCCAAGGAGGAGTTAATTCTCTCACAACTGTAATTTGATTATGATTACGTATTAGATAAATCCATTGGATTTTTATTTCTTATCGGAGTTCTGTGAACTTTCTGGAAGATATAAGAAATATTCCCTACAAATGAAACAGCTGTTTATGTTTTACATTATCCTTTAATCAGAACCACGTAAGTGAATGTCTGGTTTAGATGATTTGGGCAATTCGCATGGCAACCAAATATATATTGAATAAATGCTGTGACGAAATGCTCCACAGTGATGGCTTTAATGGATGAACCCCTGGCAGTCACACACTAACTATCTTCACCTGTGAATGCTCACCTGGACCTGGGAACTTTTAACAGACATTATTACACACATTGAAGACACAGCCAAGAATCCGAGGATGTTTCACTGGGAAATGTACTAAGGAAATGCCACAGGGCAATTTGCCCCACCAGCTAAGGCTATTTGTACATTGCAGTCCCTGTGAGTGGTTGCAATAACAACAGCTGGGGTTACAGATGCAGGTTTGCATCCTGTGTGCAGAAATACAATAAAAATATTGCCCAGCAAACTGTCTGAATGTCTGCAACATAACTTTGTTTTTAGATATATGTCCAATTATATGAGCTTATTCTACAGTTTGCAGACAGACAAGCATTGCTAAGAGATCTCCCTTGATTCCAGCAAACTGAAGATAAAAAGAGCACTGCTCTATGATCAGTAAGTGTCAATGTCAGCATAAATGTTGATCCTGCCACCTCTCCAATCTGGCTGAGTGTCTGGTGGAATACCATATTCTTCTTCATATCACTTGAACAGCACAGCTTGGAATTTTAGCACATATAAAATGCTAATCTTGTCATTCAAGGCGCAAGCCGCAAAGTGCAGTGTGGATAGTGTTTTAAGTGTGCACTGCATCCAAAGTGTGCTGAGAAACAGGCTGGGATTAGCAGGAATCTATGACCAAACTTTGGTGGGTGTGTTAGGGGCTAAAAAAATCTGCCCAATCAGTGCTCTCCCTGCTATGACACACTGAAAAGTTTGATAAAGTGGAGTGTTCAGAGTTCCTGGAAGCAAAAATGTCCAGGAAATGCAAAGTTGCAAGAGTGAAAATAGAGAAATCCACATGCGCTGGCAAAAACAGACTCTCTCTCCCAAATATCTGGAAGTATTTACAGTGTGCAGATCATGCAGTATTCTGAGTTCTCATCAACTTATCTTTTTTTTTGCACAGTACGTAATTATATAATATATATAATATATAATATATAATATATATAATATATATTGCAATACACACTTCCACTACTGCAGAGGTGCGCTGTTATGTACAGCTGACCTGATCCAACCAAGCAGAAGACAAACAGCACAAAAACATGATCACACTGGCAACAGACTGTTGCCAGACTGCTTGTAAACATTGGTCGCACAAGAGAGTTGCAGTAACCACTTTGTTAATCTTACAGAGCTGCAAGAAGCATATAATGCTCCAAAAAGCATGTATAATATTTGCCGAATAAGACTTCATAACAATGATTGTAACTGTCCGACAGGAGCAAAACACTGACACGGCAGTCCCTTCACTATGAGGAAATGTACCCTACCACAGGGGAACTAAAGAGCACAACACTATCTACTGCACCTCATTTGTCCAAGCTGTGGATATTTGCAGGCTTTCCTTTTTCCTCAACACCTAAAATTGATAACTGTAACCAGGCAAAATGAATTATCAAGAGCTTTAACTCGACATTCATTCACACAAACAAGGTTTCAAATTGAAAAAGTAGTGCTGATTTTGGACATTTTAGTGGACAGTTGCGGTCATCATTCTACAAAAAAAGTGTTCATAACGGCCCTAAAAATCTATTTCTAGCACGGCCAAGCCTCAAAGTTATTCTACAAATGATCACAGAGAACAGAGCAAGATAAATGCTTGAACATTTAGACTTGGCCAACTATAAAATTTAGAGCTCATTAATCTTGATGAAACGACAACTTAACCAGTGACCTCTCTATGTTGACTTGCTGAGTCTTCTTTGGTGGTTGCGTCGCCAAAGTGTTGCAGGCTGCACTGAAATCAGTAGCAGCTCTCTTTGTTACATGTTACAGGCCTTCTGAACTATCAAGGCATATTTGCTCCATCAGTCCATTGTTCAAGATTCAAATCCACATCGAAATCCTCTCGCCTTTGTCTTCTTCCAAGTCACATGGCTGCCTCCCACTCGGCAAACTCTGTTAGCAATTCCAGCCGACCAGGCTTAAAGGCACAGACTGCAAGCGACCACAATTATCTCAAATGTAAAATGTCATAACTGATGTAGGTTCAAAGCTAAATGTTATTTAAAGAGCTGTTCAGAGATCCATTTTTAACAACCTTTCTAACCAGTAAAACCTCCCTGGAAAACTAAAAGTAGCAAGTGGTTAATTAAAACCCACACATCAATAAAAACTTATGAGGTAAAACAAACATTAAGGGAGAGTAACAGTGTGTGTGTACACATCACTGAATATCAGCACACTCAGTCATTCTGGTGCTATCAATGTCAGTCACATCTCCTCACTGGCATTTTACTAGGGCCCTTGAGAGTTTCTCTTTAATGCTCAATTTAACACAATCATGGTATGAAAGGACCACCTTCACCACCTGGCTCTTTCCTTCGGGAGAAAACCAGGCTGAGGATCAAACTCTTGACCCTGCTAACTAAAATTGTTATGCCCCCTTACAAATGAATCTGATATGCATGCTTACTTAACATATCTCCTTTCCTCTCACCATAGCTCCTGGCTCATTTGGGCATTTTTGCAGGGTATAGCTAACTTTCTGGCGCAGCTTCTGTCAATCTGGTTTGATTTATAAAAACACTTTTGACTATGCAGTCTACTGGAAAGCAAAGAATATGGGGTATGGCTAAAACTGCTTTGATTCACAGATGAGCTAACAATGAACAGTGATTGGACACATGTCTGTACAAGCGTCCTCAACTTGCATTTAGAGTTTTTCATTAATCTGGATAGTATGTCATAGTCACTTAAAGACCATTTCAACGAGCCCAAGCAGAATTGCCCCCAAGAGAAAGAACAGATATTTCCCCTTTAGTATTTGTTTGTGTTCATATACATGACTCTCTCTCTCTATCTCTCTGTCTCTCTCGGTTATGTCAACCAAAACTAAAGAGCCTGATAAAAAGAGCCAATCTTCATGTTATCTATGAATCCCAAATAAAAGTAAAAGATGAAGTGAAAAAAAAAATGAAAAAGGGACATGGGGCTTAAAATCAAATAAATCACACCTGGAATTTGGTCAAAAACTGGCAGAGAGCTCCTTATATTGCACTGAAATTACTCCATTTGTTCCCTAAGATATTTTAATCCCGACTGACCTCAAACTTCCCATGAACCAGGGCCTGAACAAAAGGCCGCCCACTGTCCTTGCAGTAAATCTGTTGTCTCCCTTCTGGGCCCTCAACAGGGGATCATAGATCAGCACTGCTCTGCAGCTTGCTTCAATTTACTCAATTAACTCTGGTAAAGCACTTGTAAGTTCTGCAGATGTTGGTTTATTATCGAGGCCTAAAATGTACAAGTGGGTTCAGGAGCCCGGGGTTGTGGCAAGGTTCACAAAGGGGGGGAAGGGCAAACTAATTTCAACCCCTGGTTTTAGTAAAGAACATAGATTATGGTGAGTAAGGGGTGTATGTGCATCTACAAGCTGGATGTGCCTGTTACAACCTGTACATTTTGACTGCTGTTTAAAAGATCTCAAACCAAAGTGATGGGAAAGAAACTTTACAAAGAAATAATGTAAAACTTTACATCCAGATATTCAAATGAGCCAATTAACAATTGAGCCACTGGAACAACAGAAGTCCACTAAAGATGAGCACACAAAATGTAATTGATTTCCGCTGCTGCAGCTGTTAAACTTCCAACCCGCCTGTCTCAATAAAGCACTCTGAAGATCTTAGCCACATGAAATGGCTCCGTCCCTTAGCCTGAATCATTTACAGATGACAAACCTCAAGTGGCTAGACGTAAATCATGATCGTTATGTTATTGCAATGCTTACAGTTATCTCAGAAATGACCTCGCACCTATATAATCTGTAAAAATGTTTTATATATTTATCTCCTTCCAGTTATCAGAACATCTCTGATTTGCTAAAGCATACAACTCTATTTTTTGTCTACTGCTAACCTCTCTTGGATAAATCAAACTAAAAGTGACGTGAGGAATGTAAAGTATACAGTAAGGAGGATGCTAATATCAACCAGGTGCGGTTACCATCATCATAAAACATTCTGCCGACACCATCCATGTGTGCCCATATATTTCCTTGCTTGGCCAACTACATTTCAATTAAGAGCGGCAACACAGGATGACATTCATAGTGCTTTAAAATAAGGTTTTGACAAATTATTTTCCTCTGTCAGGCTAATATGCTAACTGCAGGCTTGGCTCTATTGAGCGAGGGCTTATCTTTGTGCAGTTGGTGAATCACAGGCCAAGTCAAAGTTGGGAGGCTCTGCACCAGTTTAATGGCTTGCCAGTTGATTTTAATGTGAAAAGTATTGCTCGTACGCAGGTACAGCACATATTTCTAAGAACCTCACTCCTCCTAATCACATCATACCTAAACATTGGCAGTCACATTGTTCTCTATGGGTTTGACTTCTCTTTCAAGATGAAGCATTTTATCAACTTAGCAAAGCTGATAAAGTTGGCTTTAGCTGATAACTTATTTTGCTGAAACTCTTCACTGAACGGTGGAAATTTTAACAGCAATGTAAACCTTTGAAATGTTGTTGTTTTTATGTTATGATTACACAAGTGATAAGCATACTGTTTTTAATTTTGTCAACCTTCTCCTGCTGACATTATTACATTTCTGTACATTTTTTAACATTTTAGCATAGCGTCTCTCAGAAAATGTAGTGGAGTCTGATGGAACAGACACTGATACAGGTCAGTAGCACTTCTTGTTCAGCCACAGCTGACCAACTACATCATGATTTATTATATATCACCGGTGCCTGTTACTCATCATATTTCTGAAGGTTCTTAATTTTTGTTTTTGTAGTTTTTTTTTGTTTGCAGGCAGATTGTATGCCCCCACGCATTCAAAATGTGTTTGAAACTGACTCCTGCAGTTTACAGAATTATTTACAGTATTATCATAGCATAAAAAGAGGAACACCATAAAAAAAAAAAAAAAAAAAAAAAAAAAACATTCTTGATTTAATTATAGCAGTAAAAGCTATTTGGGTGACCTTTGTGATATAACTCCTGCAAAACAAGAGGATATGGCTGCAGAGCATATACTGTAAAACAGATTAGTGCTATGCAAATACAAACTATGGCATGCGCGGCATCATGAAAGAGATGAGTCTCACTGTCGACATTTTCCCCCATTTAAAAAATGAAAAGTAAGACAAAGTCTTTTGGGAGGCTATAAGAAGGAATTCCCCGCTAATGATATTCCCTGTGGGAAGAATGTAATTTATTCAAGTTAATGCGTCTTATTTTCTGTTCAAGGTGTATTCCATGGAATTACCAAACAAATTTAATTGTTAATCCATCTGCTTTGAAACAACCAAGATCTTGTTCAATAAGCTCTGAGTCAGCTTGATCCAATTATGCTACAACGGAGACATTTGTAATCATTTGCCATCACACCACCCCTGCAACCTACACAGATACATGCACAAAACCGGCTTATGCTATTTGGGAGAAAGCATGAAACTTGTGCTTTGGTGAACACCAGGGTAATACAAACTGTTTGAAATGAAGCGGTGACCCCAGAGAGTTTAAGGTCAGGGGTCTCGGGGTAAGAATTGTAAATGACATGTTCACCCTAGGGCCCTTTCTAATAACTTTTTGAGGAGAGGATGAGGCCCACTCATTTCTTCACTGTCTTCATTGACAGGTCTTTGGGGAGTGATATGCAAGTATGGAAGTGTAATGAACTTGTTTTCCTTCTCTAAACCCCCTCGCTGTCTACTAAATCACTTGTGTAGCACATGAGCCACCATCCTCTCTCCCACAGCTGCACTTGCTCTGAAGCTCTGAACTACAGAAAGTGGTGTTGATTGTAAGCAGATACAGACCTTGTGTCCAGTCCAATGCTAAATTATTGACCATGTTTTATCTTTAATTGTAAAATATGTAGATAAAAATAATCAGAGTTAAATTATCACTATATTCAAGGTGGGGTCAGTCATACTGGAGAAAGGCAGTTGATTGTTGAGTCTTATTCTCACGTTGTCAAGTCAGAAATAAAGTGTCGGTGGCAGGTGGTGTTCGTGCTCCCAGGTCATCAAACACCAGCGCTTTGGGTTGGCCGCTCAAAGAGAATTGTTTGTTGAGTCCCATTCCTAACGCCACCAATTGTGTTGCGTGGCTCTCTCCGAGCACTGTTTGACAGGGACAGTGCATATTAATAACACTTCTGAACATTTGCCAGAAAGGCCTCGGGCAGGCGATAGCTGAAGGCACACATGTCAAGCATCAAAGCATCAATAAAAACATCAAAAATACAATCAACAATAAAAGCAGTGGGGGAAAAAATAGACACAAGAGAGATAGATCTCATGACACACAGAATCAATAATATCATGACAACAATCTATAAATATAGTTAACACAGTGTTGGGCCTGATGAAGTGTGGATGCCATGCTCAGAGACCAGTGACACGCAGAACAACAAAGAAGGAAACACATCACTGTTCTAATGTTCATAAGTTGGATTTCTAATGACTCTTAATGCTGTGGAGTGGGGATGATTGTTAGCATGGTTTCTTTTACATTGTGGAGAACTGTTCCAATTCCTCTTTCTGTTGGTATTTGATGACTTTGGAATGAGACTCAACAATCAGCTCTCTTTCTCCAGTGAGGCTGACCCCACTTCTAATAATCTGTCCATTCTTTTATCTCTTACTGCTCAATCCATAACAGACTTAGCATGTCATAAACGATTTTCTTTGAAGTGTTGTAAACCATGACGATGTTTGACATCCCCTCGACAGACCAGTCAACCGTCTCATCTTGCATTTGTAAGGTTCTGTATATTTCTATTAATACATATATTATAGTGATAAATATTGTTTATACACACTTTATATGACATGACACTAATTATAGCATCATTCTTCTTTGGTAGTAAATTCTTTCTGTCATTTGGTCACATAAGTTTTTGTTTTCAAGTTTAAAGTTGTAATGAGGCTGACAGATAAATATTGTACATTACTCTCTGTTAGTAAAGCAGAAATTCAGCATCCTGAACTCTGAGCTGAGGGTAAAATAAGCACCAATATGGTCACATAAACTGCATTTTGATTTTTAGTATTCCCTATTCCCTATTAGTTGCTGCCGTGCTTTCTTTCATCTCTTTTTGAGCTTTGTGTTGTGGTAAATGATATGTGATTACCACGTTAGCTCCTCTAAACATCCCTGTGAGGCCTCTGAAAGATGTGAGATTGCTGTGTCCGTGTCATGTCCCGCACAGGCTGAAGTCGTGGTTTAGACCCAGGTCTGCTCCTGGTTAACTGAGCAGATCTTAATCTTCTGGATAGACTGAGCCCAGCAGCATCTGTGGTATTTAAAGAGGATTGATGGGCAGCATTCCTTGATTTTTACCCCTGCCCTTCCCCGTGCCCCTCCTGTGATGTAATGACATTATCAATTAGCCCCCATTAATTTAGCAAAAACAAATAAGCACCTCAGTACAACTCCCTTCAAGCATGTGGTTCTGATTTCCTGAATGTTTGTCAGTGGCCGCTGTTTGGTTAATCTTTTGGCCAAGGTGGTGTGACCAAGAGAGGTCATGCCTTTCTCCTCCTTTCAACTCGTTTCCTCCTGGTCCTCTAAAGGATTTCTTCCAGTTTCTGGCACACTGTTAACTTTCCTAAATGTGTCTAACTTGCTTTCCCTGCAGTCGTCTATAGGCTATAATTATGCTAATATTTGGAATAAGAGTCAGGAATTTAGTGTGGCTGTAGTTTGGGTTCACTTAATGAAGTGCAGCACATGCAGGCTGGGCTGGATGCATTATTAAGCATGAAGCATTATTTACTGCTGTAACTGTCGCTCACAGTAATATCAGTATGATTTTTAATTGTCTGTCTTGTTGACATCATGACGTAATACCATTTCACACAACAACATACATGGTTGAAAGCAAAAGTAACTATCAGCTCCACGGTGGTGGAGTTGGTTCTAAAATGTGGAGTGACTTCAGTAGAATGGTTACAAAAGATCAAGGCTATATGTAAGAGATGACAACAAAATGGGGCAATGCAACAAACTGACTTCACTACCTCAAACAGAAGCACCCAGCTGAGCCAGAAGCTCAATAGCTATTGTGATTTCCAAACCAAAAATATTATTCATTATTTGTCATATTGCCAGCGATGTCATTATCGCAGAAATATCCTGAAATGTTAATATTATTTTAGGACCACTCCAACTCTCCTCGTCTCTTACTGCTGTTCAGGGAGAAGTTAAAGCTCTGAGCAGCAAGCACACAATAGCCATTGCTACTGTACATGATCTGGTCTAAATATGAACCACTTAGTCACTGTAATTGGAGCCAAAACAAGTAACACAGCCAATACAAGCACATATTCACATATAAACTCTGTACACACTCTACACAGTGACAGGCCGCTTTGTGGTTGGATTTCAAATGTGTGATAGTCTGAGCTGAAATACAATACTCTTTAGATCTGTACACCATATTGTATTTATGTTGAACATCTGGTAACACTGTTTATACAGTACAGCAGCTAACTGACAAACATGAATAGCAAAGAAAAAGCTACAAATTACATTTGGCAATGTTTTTTTTTTTTCAGTCACTGCTGAGAATATAGTACAGGGTTTTGGAGAGTAAGTTCAAGGGGACTAGCTGTAGCTCACCTACTGTAATTTATCTAAAAGCTAGAGGCGGCAACTCAAACCTGGAAGTCCGGCCAGCTAACTTAGGATGACTTGATTTATTTCTCTGGGCAGTGGTAATAGTTTTTAGCGAGAAAAACTGTGGTGCTTTTGCAACAACCATTGTGGCTTAACTCAAAGATTAAATCTGTTCCCA
Source organism: Protonibea diacanthus (assembly GCA_028641955.1). Taxonomy (NCBI): domain Eukaryota; kingdom Metazoa; phylum Chordata; class Actinopteri; family Sciaenidae; genus Protonibea; species Protonibea diacanthus. The sequence goes on from CM053989.1 coordinate 18,921,875, forward strand.
CAAACAAATGTAGGCTATAACTAAAAGTCCATTGTGCTGTTTGTAAGTGAATCAGTGAAATTAATGACCTCTGCAAATAGCTATACATATAGTCAGAACTAGTATGGGGCAAACACATGCAAACTCACGTGCACAAATGTACAAACAAACAATTAAAGACATATTAACCTACACCAAACAATATCAATGCGCATAATGTGGATTTCATGTCATTTACAGGGAATTAAAGCTAAGTGGGGACACATCAAAATGAGCCTGAGGAAAAGCTGACAACCTCCACTGTGAGCCCCTGCGTCCCAGAGGAGCAGTTCATATACAATACTCGACCCCTGCAGGAAATTGGGGCTTTCCCCCCTGTATCTCTATAAAACATATTCCCCTGCAACAAAGGCTATGGAAAGTAGCCCACTTTTTAAAAAAATCAATAATGGGGTTAAGACTGACGCTCATAGATTAGACCGCAACGGCTGGCTGTGTGGCTGACCCCCTTCTTTTTCTAACTGCCAAGTGGCACTGCAACATCAGATCATTAAGTTATGTTTTTTGCTGGAATAACTCTGCTGCAATCTTTGTTTGTTTGTTTTTTGAGTGTTTGACCTAATTTATAATTCACATGGTGGCCATTTTCCTCTGACATCACACTGAGGGTGGGAAGCTCAAACGCTGTACTGCTGTGTTACAGGTTGTAAGTCATGTAAACATTGGGAATCTGTCAAATTGTTATGATTTCAAGACACAACAATGGATATTGGAGGGACATTTAGACATGTTTCTAGGTCAAAGAACATATTTGATGACCTGTTTGCCACTGTTAAACAGCATCCTAGCTAAAATTACCATTTGATACGTGATACCATAGGAAAGACGTAAATCACTCACTGCTAAAGTTCTTGAAACACACTTTTGTGTTTCACGTAATCTGAACATTACACATAAATACTGTATTTATTCCAGTGAGCATAATGTCATGTAACATTACTGACTTCACCAGAACATTTCGGATGTCAGGTGAAGATACAGCAAGACAGTTAATGCTACATTGTCAGCTTGATTACATTCACTGCAGGGTTAAGGTAAGGGCTAGCACATGTGTTTCGCTTCCAGACTAAAAGAAATGTATCCAAGATGTGTGTGGATATTTCAGAATTAATTTACGCCTTTCCTAGCTTATCCACTGTAAAACTATCAAAGGAGGTGGATAAATCTTAACATTATTTTACTTTGAAATACGGCCCAAGGTCCCTGCAGATTTTCACTTTCCATTGTTTTTTTACTTGCAGGTTAATCAGAAAGCAGTGAAATTATAACTGTTCTCTATGTTTATGACTTGCAGCTTGGAACACAGCATAATGACATTATCCTTTTGGTAACAACGTATGAACTTTCCACTCTGAGCTTGATGTCAGACGAAAATAATTGCCAAGTGAATATAGTGAATAACCAAAGTTAAACTTCTAAAGTTTAAAGACGAACCTTTGCAAATCAGTACACAGGAAAGGTCTGCTTTAATTCAAGCTTAAATTATACCTGTTAGGCTCTAATAATAACTAACAAGTAACTATCTAACTTAATTAGTGACTGGTGGTTGAAGCTGAGCACTAAGATGAGTGAAAAGATTTACTGAGGGTCAGTATCAAATACTAAACCACCTGCTACTGGGTCAGTGAATCTGGATTAGTTATAGGGCTCTGTTCTCTTTTCAATCAGCAAATCTTCTGTCTGAATGGCGTCACACTGCGTTTACTCAGGCCACATTGACACTTCTCTGCGCCACTTCAATACTCATGGCTCATTTGCTAACAGAGGCAGATGTTATTGTTTCCGAGGACTACTTTTCAAAAGTGGTGACATGCTCAATACACCGTGATTCAACTTGAACTTGAACTTATCATTCTAAAACCATCAGGGGATGGAAAAGGTTAAAGAGTTTATCGCCTTGCAGATTAAATGAAACAGCAATGATTTTGGTTATGACAAAAATCTTAATCTAGACTCCTGTGTTTTCTTGATAGCGGGGCACGTGTTGGTTATGTGATTGCTTCCCCTGCCTATCCTATTTACTTTAGACTGAAGGGAACAAATCTCCAGCTTCTCCTCCTGGTTGCCACACAGTAATTCCTGAAGAGAAATCAAGGACCTTGAAGCGTGTTAATGCTCACATATTGAAGTCTTACAGCATGGTTAAGATACAGTACCTATGAGCGAGCACAGATAAGAAGGTGTGGACAGTGATGCGAAGTTTCTGTGCAGCATGTTTGTGTAATATTGCATCTAAACACTTCAAAGGTGGTGTGACTCATCTCTGGACTTTGCACCTGACTTGCGCTTAGCCAATCAGCAATGTACATATTTATCCCAGAATCAACTCTGGATTAGGAGCTTCCTAGGGAGCACTTTAGAGGAGATTTCTGCATGAGGTTTTGGATGTTGTTTGTCAGCTGAATAATATTTTACAAAGCAGACAACCATGTGAAGTTATTTGTGTGTGTTGTGTGCATTGTTTTCATAGTTATTTTGGCAATAGCAAATGTTAATCAGTGCCTTATATTACTAAACTGTATATAATACAGTATAGATTCACTACGGCTCCTCACTCTATTCTATAGCTGTGATGTTTTAGGATGCAGTATAAGGCTCTTTACAAAAAGGCATTAAAACAAGCAATTTAACAAATATATATAACAAATCTCTGAACATAGATGAAAAACATGAAGTAAATAAATCAAGACATTAAAAACTACATCTTAGCCTTACGTAGCCTGGAACACTAAGAGACCTACACCTCATTTATACCTCCATGGAAAGCACACAAAAGCTGTCATTGCACACTATACCATGACTTCATGCCTTTCTGACACCATGACAGAAGAGACTAACTACACTGACCCATGTCATTGTGGTCCTGATGGCAACAAGGCAAAGCTTTAAACTGGTGAACCAAACAGAGGCTTCTATGATAAAGCAGCTACAGGAGCTGAAGTCTTATTTATAACCGAAGTTAGCCATTGTGTGGTAGATCTTTGGTCTATACAGCGTGATGTAGATGTTCTGGGGACTTTGATGTCAATGCAGCAGTTTTAAATTGTGCAAAGGAAGAAGCAGCCATACTGAACTGAAAAATCTAGATCGGCATGCGACCAGACGCTTGTTGCAGTCCGGGTAAATCTCGAGCCTCTGACAAGCTACACTACCTGACTTGTTGACCATTATTATTCTGTTCCTTTTACAAGGTAATGCTACCAAAAACACCTGGTTGTCTTTATGATCTACAGTATGTACACAGCTGTACAGAGTGTGCTGATGCTGATACCTTGTTTTAATACTGAGCCACATTTCTCTCTGTCATCACAGGGAGAAGGAGAGAATATTATGATAAATCTCTGGAAAAGTTCATTATAATGTATATCTATACAACGTACACATATAAAAGCTGTAATTTTGTTGTTGCAGCCTTAGGTCTTTGACTTTAGACTACTTATTGGTCAGTAAGACATTCCGATGTGATTTATGAGACCTTAAATCAAACCAGGTCATGTTTAATTCATTAGCTGCCGAGCTAACTTGCGGTTTAAGCTTTTAAGATTTGTTCACGTTTGACTTCCTTAAGTTATTGTCTTTAAAATATGCTAAGGCAGCACGTGTACTGGGAGGTATTCTAAAAGCCATGATACATGATATAATAATCTACACAATTTAGATATGTTGGTGACGCTACAAGCACTCCGAACATCAACATTATCATCTGACTCATAATCACAGTGAGGATTACTCTCTCAGACATTATTGCTATAATAAAGCAACAGCTTCCTTTTTTCTTCCTCTCACATATCCACAGCTGCACGTATGTATTGGCTGGGGGATAAGAGAGAAAGGAATTTCCCCTTTGATTTATACGATGGACCTGGTTTTGACCCAGTCCTACTGCTGGAAGCTTACCATCACCCCATTCAGCTATCAGTAAGCACTTGAAAGTGACCAGACAACATTTTACACCACTTCAGGTCATTCTGGGGAATGTCCTGTCAGGTGTATGAGTAAATATGTCATGCACGCATGTACTTGTAGCTTCATTTATTAAGTCTTACCAGAGAGGCCAGAAATCTGAATTTATGAAAACCTATTTCCACTGACATAGTTATGGTTACAAAGTTTATAAGTTTACCAACTGTAAGATGAAAAAAGTCCAAGTAGAGGCCATGCCTGCTGTGTACTGTAAGTGAAGTTACATCGTCCTATGTTAGATACAATGGTAAGATGAGCTGATGAGTACTCTGAGGAAGTGAAGAGTACACTGCCTCCTTCATCTTTTATCTCTGGAAGAGCTACGTTAAAACCATCCAATGAGCACTTGTAAAATGTCTTTTGGTAAGCTGTGCAGGAGTTGGAAGAGCAGAAAGGAAATCTAGAAATAAATAAAGTGGATTACATCCTCTCAAAGCTCCATCTTTGCCCTACAGCCGACTGGGTACCTCTCCTGTCTGCATGATAATGCTTTTGTCAAGGCTTGTGACCCAGTTGGTACAAAGCGGGAAATTACGTCATTTGCAAATATGCTTTTATTCCATGATAGTGTATAATTGTACAAATGAAATGAGATTATCTCTCTAGACCTCAACAAACAACCATGCAGCTTTATAGGGGGGATTGGAAAAGACTGATAATTTGCCCAAAAAAAAAAAAAAAAGCCGTGGCGTGGAAGCATGTACTCAACCTTGGGCCCAGGTTATTTTAAGGAAAGCCAATCTTTGATCAGCCAAGCTGAAATGGCTAAGATAAGTGGGAGCTACATCTCGCGGCAGGACTGCGCACCAGTCTGATATTGCTATTTCCTCCCTGGTTTCTCAAGAGCGGTAAATAGCTGCTGCCCCGCCACTCCCCCCACCGCACCTCCTCCTCTCCCCCTTATCTACTCCCCACTTTCTTCTGGAGATCTCTGTCACTTTAATCCACAGAGTCTGCCGCTGGTTAACAAGGAAATCCTGTGTCAATTATCACCAACCACTTCCTGCTGGGAGAGCAGCGGGGAATCAAAGGGGCCTGAGAGTCTTTCACACCAGAGAGGAGCAGTAGGCCTAATTAAATGGCCCTTGTGTCCCACTGGCTGCTGGTGGCCGGGTGACAGATAGCCCAGCCCAACGATAACCTCCTTCAGCTGATGATTGTTTTGATAGGGGAGCTAGTAGACACTTTGGGTGCCCTAAGGTTGGCAGATTGTGATCCAGGAGTCCAAATTAACTCACATCCAGGACGCAAAGGTTTAGGGAGAGAAATGATGGATAGAGTCTTTGAAATGTATGTAATCATAATGTAATGTGGGGTATAACATTTGTGACAGATTCATGCTGGAATGAGATCCAAGCCGTTAAAACTTTACAGGACAACATGACTCTAGAAAGTCACCATGAGCTTTCATTAAAAAAAGAAACAAGTCTCTTAAACTACAAGTCATGAAAAAAAAAAAAAAGCGTCATTAGAATTCTGGGTTCGTAAATCTGGGAATGTGGACCCACGATGCATCATTTGCACACTAGTGGGTGAAGCGTGCATATTAAGATTTGATATGCCATGTTTTATCTCGATTCTCAAAACCCTGCGTTCGGGGAAAAAGGGAGGTTATTTGAAGCCCAAATATGCAATGCTTAAAATGACAATTCCCAGACCACTTTCAGGTGGAGGTCTGTGAAAGCACAACTTAAGGTTCAAACTGCTTTATATCAACTGTAAGCATCATATGGGGTCAGCAAATCACCAGCCTGCCTGCTCTGTAGTTGTCATTTCACTCTTAACTGTCACTTACAGGTATCTTGTGTCGCCTGCATAATGTCAGATTAAGCTATCACCCACAGTCACTGCCAAAAGTGGCTCTTTCTGTTCATTAAAAAAGTTAGCTTCTAAAAACTCACCAGAATTATCATTTCAAATAGTGCCTGTATGAAATATGTTTCCCAAGGACTGGCTATGGATTGTGCATGATTGATAGAATAGGTAATTTAAGGGTCGGGATGAAGTGAATGTGAATAAATGTGTGCAGAGACTGTGCACAGTCAACCTTTGTAGAATGTTTAACATTTAAACAGTCTAAATATGGTGCTGAAATTTTACATTGCGGCCAAGAAGAACAAAAAAACCTGCAGCTGGATGAAGTTCATCACAATGTCCTCCCCGCTGCCTCTCCACTCCTGTTGGAGACAGCTTCAACCCCCATTGCCTTGTCCACCTTTAAATTTTCATATGGAGGAAAAGGGCTGCAGAAAAACCAATTTACTAACAGAGCGACATCATCTGTTTGGCCGTTTATCTCTGACACACCACCCCTCAGTCCAGTGTTGACAGTACATGATATTCCATTAATCTGCCTAATGAAAATTTAACCAGTGTTATAAACAAATAATTGGCCATTATCCTCTCAAAGATCCCGAATAAATTACTTGGGCGTTTTTCATGGCTTCTGAAAGAAGAAGAAGCCGGCCCCTCCTGATTGATGTTGGAATAAATGCGGGGCCGGCTCCGACGCTGCGAGTGGGTCTCGGCTAAGCCTGTGATTGACTTAATGAGAGTCTTTGGGGTGAGTAAATGTTCCAAATTGCTCAGTCATTAGCTTTTGCTCGGCTGTCTGAAGATACCCCCGGATCTGCAGCGCGGGTCTCTCCTCTTGTACCATTCCGCCTGCAATTACATTTTCATTTAGAGCAAACCTCTGAAGTCCGATAGGCAGGCCCCTTTTCATTATGCTGGCCTCCTTTTTCTTTTTTATCTAAATGGTGTGAAATGTCTCTTCATTTAGACCAATTAAAGTTGAAAAAGACTGCGCTGTAATGAATTATCATACAAATTATTTACTTAATGCCACAATCTCTCTCCCTCTCTCCCTCTCCTCCTCTCTCATCCTCCTCTCTCTGGCACCAGGGATGCCCAGAGTCAGGCAGACGGGGAATACGGTCTGAGAGAAGACATGGTGGGAGTCCACAATGGATCCACTTTGAAATTGAAACTTCCTTCAAAAACGATACACGTTTTGCTGAGGTTACGTCTCTCTCTGGCATTTATCTGCACCTTGCGTGAACCCAGCTCTGCATATGGACAATCTGGACTAATGGAGGAAGATGGGGAAGCCAACATCTGAACAAAGGGAATAGTATGTCGTCAATATAGCTCATTTCAGATATTTCATTTCAGGAGATGTCTAAGCTCTTCTTAATTAAGGACAAGCTTATGGTTTCAAATTAACTCATTTAATTGAGGGGACCAGTTCTTGTCTGCAAGACGGTGTGGAGAATGTCTCCAGTCTCCTTCCGGAGGCTGTTGGCTGACACATAAACACTGGGAGAGTTCACAACTATCACAGCAGCCCCATCCATACCTCTGGGACCGCCTCTCTCTCTCTCTCCCTCCTCAATGAGACACACACTGCCAAAGACTCCCTCCATTAGCTTTTCACCAGCAGAACAGCTATTCAGTGCATATTCTCCAGCCATTATTCATGTTAGCAGCCAATGCACCATATTAGGGCTGTTTTTCACCAGCCTACATAATGGGGAGAGGAATGAAACGGTATATTTTCTCTCACTGTTTTGTTTTTTTGTTGTTTTTTTTTTTAAAGCCAGTCAATTCACAGCCTGATCGTGCTGGGTAAAGCTGGTGGAGCTGAAGCGACTTGTCACCATGGAGACGGCAGCTTCTACTTCATGCCAGAGCAGTTCTGCTAAAGCCCCGAGATGAGGGGGCAGCACACGGGGGCTGTAAGTTTGTCCCCAGCTCAGCCACCCCTTCACTTACTACAAATGAGGGGGACTGGCCTGACCTTAGATGGAAGCCAGATTTGTCACCGGAGGCCATATTTAAAAAACCTCAAGCTGGTGAAATGAAAAGTCCCAGCCTGGATAAATTACTTTTACATCCCGCAAAGAAGCCCGAAATCTACGGGGAAAAATAAACTCAAGAGGGGTCAGTTTCAGAGGAGGTGTCAAAGTGTTGTTAAACTCACTGGGCAATAATCTTAAGTACTCCATGATTTGCACTAATTGGTATGAAATCACCCACAGTGCTTAAGTGCAGCTACCGCTTTGGTTTGCCGCATCTGCTCTATGTCAGGGCCGATTCTTTGTGACAGCCTGGAAATACAAATACAAAATTGCCATATGGATCGCCCACCTTTGAGCTTAAGTCACAGGTACAAAGAGGGAATGGATTTTCACCAGAAAATCTTCTCTATTGCTTTTTGCTTCCTTATCAGCAATAAAGAATAGAAGTGCTATTTGCTTTCATTATCTGGGAACACATAAAAGCTGCAGATATTCTCTTGTGCAAAGGAAGCTATTCTAAATATTATGACATGAAATGATTTAAACACAATGACGGGATTGCTATTTGGCAATTTAGACAAGCAGTTGAAAGTGGAGGGGCGACAGAATGTCACAATATTTCCAGATATGTTCATAATACAAAGAAATATGTTGCCTTTCAGCAGGAGACAAGGGGGGATACTGTAGGAGTCCAATGTCAAAGCCACCTCACTTAGATCTGTCATGGGATAGTGAGCGTCCCATAACCACATATGGCTAGATGAGGCTATTTGCTCTCTCAAACATCAAGCTGTCTGAGTAATCATACCCAAGTACTCATTATGTGTGGCATGCACCCTAATGCATGCTAATTGCTGCTTATTAACCTAATACTTCCATTAACAGAGGTAACTCATTTTGAAGCAACATATAAACAATATAGAGGGCATTTATAATTGTTGATAACGATTAAAGGGAGGTTGAACTAATGAATCCGTGCAAGTGCATTAAACTAAAAAGCCCCCTGATGAAGATTTGAAAGGAGTTTGACTGACGTCTTTTTTCTTTAAGTGTTGCTTATGGCTCTAGTTTACGTGAACATAAAATGGGGACAGGTTAATCCTAAGTGCTTATATAAGTACCTCATTGAATAAATGTACGAGTGAATGAAATAGCCACCTGTCACGAAATGTTTCAGTCTCGGAGCAGAGTCATGAGTTGTGTTAAGCAGTCAGATGACACGAGTGGAAATTCTTTATAGACCTGCAGGCTAACATTACCTCCCTGTTACTTTAACACAAAAGGGGTTGTTTCTTCGGTATTAATAACCAAGCATCACCTAAAAAATTAATTTGAAAACTATGCATACACTCCTGAATAGGAGAGGGTAAAACTATTAATTAAAAGTGGAACAGGTTCTTATTTTAGTGGAAAGTGGAAAAATTATGAGCCTTTGTTAAGGAAGGCCCAGGAGCAAAGCTTTCATTAGCCTACATGCATGGCAAAAGCAATTCATCAACTGTAATTTTGCCTCAATGGGCAAAAAAGAGGGATCAACCTTAGCATGCTATTTATGGAGATTTACGGAAGTCTGGGAAATGCTAATGTGATTAACATTTATCTACAACATGTTTCGAAATGGCCCTCATGTCCACGTTTCTGCTTTAAGATTAAGTTATTGCACTTGCTCGAGAAAAAAAGAAAAAATATAGAGTGATACAGAATCTGCTTTGCAGTGCAAGAGCACACAATGATAATTTTTTTTTTTTTGGGTGAATTCTCTGTCACATTAGTGGAGGATTTCTTTCTCCCCCCCTCAATCCCCTCCCTTCTCTCTAAATATCTCTCTTTATGTATGTCTGTCCCTAGATGAAGGCGCGGCGAGCAGAGCGGCGCTTTTGTCCTACCGGAGTGTCTCTCTCGAAAATGTGAACTGTTCCACGGATTAGCTGAGCAGAGATTTATTTAATGCATCCTCATAGAGTATTGTTGAAATCTATTTTGGGATACGGAGCTTGCCAAGCTCTAAGCCTGGTAATATATGCCTGCTACAGTTTAAGAGAGAGGGTTCACAGACCCTCTTTATGTTGGGATCATAAGGATCATACAGAGTCATTGAATATGAAAATATTGAGGGCTGGTAGCACATTTATTGTTTTCACACAGGGTCCACAAAAGGCTTGTTTCCATGCCCCCCCTGTCTCGTGTTTGTATGGCCTGTTTAAATATTTGATGTCCTAGAGAATGATTGTGATATTCACCAGATAAGATACTGCACATGCATATGCCATGAGAGGCCCCTATTTAAGATACCGGCTTAAGGTTTCTGAGAGGCCAACAAAGCCATGGATGGAAAAGACTGCAGTGCATTTGCATTTAAGCTGTGGATTTAGGAACAGCTAGAGCAGAATGAATACTAATAATGTATCTAATTTAAAATGCTAAGTATTTACCTTAGAATTTATTCAACCATAAAACGTTACAAATAAAATCAAAAGACACATTTTGATTCAGTATCTGTGATTGTGTGTTTACAGCTAAATGACGGCATATGAAAATTTCATGAAGCTTTTAGTACAAAGTATATTTCAAATTTAGTTAATTACTTTCAGTTGCATTACACCACTGATCAGTTTCAAGTTGCTGATATCAGCAAAGTCCCCAAAAACTGATCGAACAATCCCCCCTGACTACACTTCCCAGCATGCCTCAGGGGGATAAGGTTTGGACCGCTTCTCCTCACAGTGAACGGGTAGCAATGTGACAGAGAGTGACACAAAAGAGGAAAGCCAGGGGGTGTGCAGGAGTGGGGGAGAGGGAGCCGGACAAAAGAGAAGACATGGGCTTTGCACGGAGGACATGATAAAGCCAGGAGCATTATCGTCAGTGTGAAAGACGGGGGCCATACTTCAAACGGGATTTTCTCTCCATGACAGGATACTCCGCTGACGCAGAGCAAATAGCTCTCTGTAGCAGTATATAGCTTCAGGGCTTCGAGGCTTCTTTGTAAATTCAACAAACTACAATGCAATGATAGGATCTCATACAGAGAAACCGGAATGCAACGTATCAAAATCATAGATAAGTGAATATAATGGTAGTGAGGGGAAACTTAATTCATGAGTCAAGAATTTAAAAGTACATTTTCTTTTATTTGATTTCATAATTGAGTTCTGTAATAAATAAATGAGACTCACTTGAAAGCAATACTGGCAACTGATGCATTATTTTATCTGCTATAGTGCAGGCATTAAGCTTTACAAATATGACTCTTGCAAGGAAGCCACGGGGTTCAATCAATTAGTCTGTGATTATTATTACTTCTGTTGTTATTACTAGTCCCAGCAGCCGGGCTGTTATGGTAACCCTAGACGCGGTCCATACTACTAATCCTTGCCCCTTCCCTAACCTTAACCTTTACTCTCTTAATCAACATCATATTCTGAGCAAGTGGGCAAAATATTTACATGTTATCTCTCGCAGCGTTCAGTGAGAATTTGCTTTCACTCTGGGAATTCTCAGCTGCAGTCGTTTGCGTGCTTGCATACGTTGCTGTGTGTGAGTGAGTGTGTGTGTGTGTGTGTGTGTGTGTGTGTGTGTGTGTGTGTGTGTGTATGTGGTGCATACGTGTACAGTATGTGCATGCGTGAGTGTGTGATACATGTGTTATTCTGCCCGGGCTCCACTGTTGGTTTTTCATCTTTTGTCTGAGTTGAAAGTCACAAGGACATTAGGGTCCCAATAAATTAGAGGAAGAAAGGCACCCATTGTAGATGGGCTGTCGTGGGTGGTGTAGTTCTGTCTTTATATAGATCTGTCTTGCACATTATGTTGTTAGTGACAAATAAGAATTTAGGCTCGGCCTTAGAAGTTGTGGTAAAATACAAGATATTTTGAGTTAATAAAGGCAAAAAGACAGTAGTACAGCAACCACAGCTAGACACGTTTATATCCCAGACTGCTGGAAAAGCTCTTCTTTTATTTTGTTCAATATTCAACCCATCTGTCCTCAATTCTGAAAATGACTATTGAGAAGTTTGATCCAACGGCAAATATAAACTGGACAGAGAGATAAAGGAAAAGCACGAAAACATAGAAGCGAGCAAACATCGCAGTGAGACAAAGATATTTCCTATGCAAAGCTCGCACACAATGTCATGTGTGATAGCAACGAATCCCGTCCAAGTCACACGCAGGGGGGTTGTGGGGAGACAGAAACGAGGTCGGCTGCCTGCATCTTCCACTGATTCCCCCCCTTAGCTTTGATTCCGCTGATCCAGTATCTCGCCATATAGCAAGGGACACAAAGCAGATTTCAGCTTTGGGCTAATCTCATTAAGAAACTCTAACCACCCCTATGAGTAGTGGGGGGAAAAAGCAACTCATTCTGCACTATGCCAGAGCCAAGGCTCAGGGAGGCAGGTGTAATGTTACATAATTAGCCTCTAAACGGTAAAAAGGAGATTATTGCAAATGGCCTACCAGCCAGCACATGCAGTGGACCTGGTCCCTGAAGACTCACAAGTCTAGTGAAGCTGAAAACATCCCTGGGGAACTGATGTGTGAAAAAGGAAAAACAGGTTATTTGCAGGAAGTGTCTGGTATAGGGTGGTCAAGACCCTCTGTAATTTGGTCCACTTTAACAAATGAACATGAGTTTGATTAGGGTGTAAGTAGGGGGAATTTAAGACAGAGTGGTGCATAGTTGGTTTGGGGCAATGCAGTAAATACAGCAGGAACCTGAATTGACATGTAGCTTAGCTTTTCTCCATCTTTCTTCTCTCTCTCTTTTAATGAGTTAAAATGTTACTTTTAAATACATAAAAAATGCATGAGGGGGATTTAGTGGGGCCCGAGTTTGTCCTCCTGCTGAGATGTCCTGTCAACCACCAGCAGAGGCTCTGCCGCTGAATCCTGCACAGAAATGGCTAACAGAGGAATTGATGGAGTCGGTCTGATCCAGGGAGCCCACACCTAGTCACTCATAACCTCAAGACTGGATTACCATGTCAGATTGTTGCCATATGTGGCACGGCGCACCACTCTGGCAATGACAGTGATCAACTACTACCGTTCACCATAACCATCCAGCAAACATTACTGTCAGAGTTCAAATACTGAACAGATTCAAATAAAGGATTTCAGGACTATATCACAGCACAATGCCCCGTATTGTCCAGCAAACATGCTAATTAGAGAAACAGATGATCTGAAAGTCTCTCTGGGCAGACCCAGTTAGGACAAAGAAAGAATGGCGGCAATCCTTTGTTGCCTCTTCAGACACGCTGAAGCATCGGCTCGTTGTTACATAAAGTTGTATAACAAATGAGCCTGGGCTCTTTGAACTGGCTGACCACACAAGCCTGGAAGAGTCACTAGGAACCCAACATGTGGCAGCAATAAGATGGCCCCGCCCTCCCCAAGACATGTGGGAGACACTGCATTCCAGTGGAGCTCATTAAAGCTAAAAAACAAATCCAACAAACACTGCCCCAGTCTCGAAGGAGGACCATGAAAGAGGCCACGGCGAATAACGCCCGCCGTTACTTATCTATTTTTTAATCGTTTGATTATTTCCATTGTCTGCTCCACAGACACAGAAAAATTCTCATAATCCTTAATTCCATTTGCTCATCATCTCAGTAACTTTAACGAGTCAGTGTGACTGACAGCTGAATTTTCAGACACGTTTTAAAGACAGTGACATTCACCATGGCTTTCATAAAGTGTACAGATGTGGTTTAGCGTTTAAACCTGTCATTGAATTTGGCTTATTTATAATGCTGTTTGTTCCACCAGTCTGCCCAGTTAAGCTATGTGTTGTCTGTTTAACTTGGCTATAAACAGACTGTTGCTGACTGTTTGAACTCCTCCTCATACATTCACATGAGCAAAGGGCGTGTTTGTTTTCTTTTTTTACTGTTATTGTAAAAATATGACATGATATTCAGTTTGTGTACATGATTACACAACATGAGGTTGTTGCATTATGAAGATCCCAGAGTGTATTCACTTAAGATTGATAAAAAACTCAATAAAATCAAATGCCCACCGGGGAGGCAGTTTTCTCGCTGTAGCAGACATCTGGCATGATTATTTTCAGCTCTTCAGCTAATCCTCTCTAAATGTAAACTGAAGAAAAATGTGCCAAATGGCTTTAGAGCAAGACTGAATTTTGGACTTGTGGAAGATTTAAATGAGTTTTATAGAAATGTTAGAGGCATTATTGGAAAACACAGTGAGACAATTGTAATTACTTTTCAGCCTGTCACATTTATAATCATTATCCCACTTTTTAGACATGCCAATTTTTGACTCCTGTTAACCATTGCGGCTGTGGAGAAGCCACATAACATACAGCAGGTTTTTTTTCCCCGTGTTTTGATGTGCTTTCATCTGTGTTGCTGGGCGTTAGATGTTTGATATGTAGCGTTGTGACTGGAAACGCTTGAGTCGTGTGCATGCCATTCAGAGGTGGCCCAGTAAGAGCTAATCTACTTGTCAGGGTTGACTGCCAAGCATATCAGCCCACACACTTCACAATATGACTTTATTCATACTGTAGATCTGGGACATTAACTGTCTCTGCCCACCAGAACACAACACTTACGCCCACCGCTCCCAGTGAAAGAAACCTACACTATAAGCCTGTGCAAGTGATAAAAAACTGATCCACATCCTTCACACCTCACATCTACAACCCCCGTCACCTTAAGACTACAACCTGAATCCCGTTGAGACACATGAGGTATCCGCAGCTCTCCTACACATTTTGATATTCATGTTCAGTGGACTTCAGGAAAAACAGCCAGTAGGATGTTTGGACAACGCTCGACTTTACAATGATTCAGTTGTTATGCAGCAACATTTGCAATAAAAAGGCTTAAAAGGCTGTAATGTTTACAGCAGCTGTATCATTAGGGACTTCTCAGATGGCTCAAACCATAGTCGGTACAAAAGACTCCGAAACATAAACGCTTTGTGATTATATGAATCAAACCAAACACAGATTTCATGATGATTCTGCTCTGACAAATGTGGCAATCGCCTCCGAGCAGATGACCTGGAAACATCCTTGAAACCAGGAGATGCATTCGATCAAGCTTGTGGCACATTGTACCATAGTAAAAGTGGATGGCATGATTTATTGCACTTGAATAATGGTGCCTCATGGGCATTTCATAAATCTCTAATAGGGCAGTGACCTCAAGCGCCAACACTTCATAAATCTATATCAACAAAATTGGAACTTCAAAACACACATAATATAGCAAATATATCTAATATGTTTGCTTCAATTAAAGAAATTGAGTACAGGTCAAATAGGCAGGGTTCACATATACATTACGAGTAAATGGTTGAGCAATTATTTAGAAAGTAATAACTCCTTGATAAAGAAGAAAGGACACACAGACATCTGCAGTCGATTAAAGCCTCACAAATTTACAATGAGGCGGAAGAGGCATGTCAAGTTTTCACACTAATTTAATACAGGGTCGTCCTGACCCAGCTATTATGAGAAGGATTCTTTTGCATAACATATTGTAATGATAATTTTAACTCCAAACTCTAACACAGAGAAGCTGTCACAGAAAGAGCTGCTGCCAGATGGAAGAAATATCACTCTGGACTGTATTATAGCGAGACAAAACGAAAATAAAAAACGTATCCAAAGTTCACAATAGCAAAGCTATTCAAATAAACCAATAAATAAATGAGAGTACAAATGTGTAAGCCTCAGGGCAAAGAGAGGATCTTGCTGCCAAGTCACAATCTCAATCTCAGTTTGTAGTACACCACGAGGGGCAGTGTGCAGTACATGACAAACAAGGACTGCAGTGCTGTTACACATTTGATTCACTGCAGGGGTGGGCTCGCACAAGTCACTTGAGGTTATCAAGTGTTTATGGCTGTATTTTTCCACAGCTACACACGTCGTGGGATAACACAGGAACAAGTGAAACAAATAAAACCAAAAACATGCACGTGTCATTTAACACTGTTACAATTAAATACATCTTTATGTGATATGAACATTGTTCCTGTTCTTGTTTTTATTGCAGCAGGTGTCTCTTAAATCATCTCACCCAAATTGCTGTTGATCTTTAGCCTGCACTGTTAATATGATGTTCTCAGGGCAATATACTGTACTAATATTAACAAGAAACCAATAGTCCATTAATTCCAAAATGGCAAACTATTAATTTTCAACATTAAAATGGACTGAGAGGAATGCTGAATATTTTATGTGACCAATTAATAACTTCTTAGTGGATGGATTTTATTTGAATTAACGGACCGTCTCGCTCTCCTTTTTAATTTCCCAGATTAGATTGTTTCAAAGGAAAGGAAATAAGTTTTAGTGCAGGTAGTGTGCTGACAATGTGTGTGCGGGGGCGTTTATGTGTATGCATAAGGTGTGTGTGCATACATCTTTTAGACATACTGCTTTGCATTTCATATTTTAAAAACAAAAACATATTTTACATTATTTAAAAAATAATACATTGATTGCAGACAATGAGAGGATTAGTTGGTATTTTCTATATTTTAATAAATATTGTAATTTGTAATTAAAAAATACACCCTACATTTTTTATATTGATCCTGGTGCCATGTTTTTCTAATTACATGTTAATGTAAAAAATTTTGATTATATTATTTATTACTATAATTTATAATTTTATTATTATTTTAATTATTTAATTGTAAAGGAAAAACATTTTAAAATAATTCAAAGCTATGTATAAGAGTAAAGTGGGTTGTATGGTAGTGCATTGCTTAGTCATTTATGGATTTAGAATATGGGAATAGTTTACAGTTAAAAAAAAAAAAAAAAAAAGCTGCCAGCTGACCCACTGAGGGGTCTACAGGCTGAGGGGTGGATGAGGCAGAAGCTGGGGGGCTGTAAGGGTGTGGAACCTGAGAGCACAACCTGAATCACTTTCAATCTATGTACTAAATTGATGGCGATGAAAATAAGACTCAGAGACACAAAAAAACACTTGTTTGCAGATTAATGTCTTGAATGGACGATTGTGAGAGTGCTCTTTGTCGTAGGCCTCACATTGTGCCCCGGCCCTCACCTGAGACTAATGCTCAAAAGACCCTAAAACCACAGTGGACTGAGCAGCACAAACGGGACAAAAAAAAAGTTTCCTTCACAAGAAATATGTCCCTTGTAGATATTTACTAATAAACAAGTAAGCTAACTTGTTGGAAGGGGATCATGGCTACTGCAACACAGTTTGTGTTTCTCCACAACGTCACATTTAGGCTCTAATATTCTCCGGGAGAATGAATATATTTGTTGACTAACAGCATGGATAAAACTCTTAAATATTCAGAATTTTTAATCTGGTTTAACATTTCCACCCGTTTTATGCAAATTACAGTCTATTAGCATAATCTCATTTGAGAATACATCCTTTTAAAGTAAAAGATTATAACCTATTTTTTAAACACATATAAATCAAATGGTATATTGAAATGGTAATGTTTTAAAGTCTGTGTGCTCTGCAGAAAAGAAGTGCATTTACATATATACTTTTTTTTTTTTTTGCATTAGTGGTTCAAGACTACATGAAAAGATACAAAACAAAACCTAAAACCTTCATGAGGGAAAACATCCAACAGCTTAAATGTCTTGGCAAACATGAAACATCCATTTAAAGAGCTACAATAAACAAGTGCAAATATTCTCTGTGTTTTATGCCAAACATACATGTGCACACATAATTTATACCCTATTTTTTTAATACTTTTCAGATACCAATACTGTTGTTGACTAGATTAAATCAATTTTAGAGGAGAGCAGAGGAGAGGAGAGGAAAAGGTAGGACATTACCTCCAGGCATTTAAGTGGAAACAGGGTCTGTAAAAGCTTCAGCGAGATATTGAGGTGGATAAAGATGTAAGAAAGGGCCATTATGCTGCTGAGGTGGGGGGGACTCTATCTCTCTCCATTCCCTCCTCCTTCCCTCTTTACGTCTGCCTTGAACTTGTAAGGAGTTCAGCAGGTCTGAGCCTACAGTCCAGACAGGCTTCAGGAATGCGAGTGCGGCCACTCAAGCCCGTCTGACCTGCCACCATACCAGCTCCATTTCACTGGGCTAACTTACCTATTCATTTACAATGGGACTTCAACTTTATCTTCCCTTGTAACACAACATTAACTGCCAAAGAGCTGGAAATGCATTATCAGCCCGCCCCAAAGCTTGGATTGCTTCCCTCATAAATAAGATCATTATACGAGTGGTAATCCCATTAAATAGATCATTTTGCAAATATCTAAATCCAATTAATAAAGTGTTTTCAGAGGGGGTGCAGCAAACACTGCCTTTAGAGAGCTGACATGCTGTGACTCCACTTCTTTGTTCCTCACTCCCATAGTAGCAAGGGTGATATTAATAAATACAACCCGGAGCCTGAATCACTCTTTGAAAGAAAACTGGGATTCAGTTTTTTTTTTTTTGCTTGTTTTGGCAGAATAAGAATGAAGTGAAAAGTCTAAGTTTACAAAACAAAAAGATTTAATTATTTAAAGCTAATTTTACTGTGGATTTGGAGAATTTTCCTGCAAAAATAACTTATTTCCTTACCTTTCACTCTGGCATGCATTATACTTGCATAACGTGCTTATACGCTGTCCTTATGCTGTAATCCCATAAAAATCCCTAGCTGGACTGGACCACATGAGCTAAACGCTTTTAAATGATTGCCAGATGGTTTAACAAATTAGCCATTTATTGAATTAATCCAAACTAGTTTCCTAAATCATTACCATAACTCATCAGTGGAAGTGCCCTCCAAGTGCCCTTTAACTTTTGAACGTGTGCTCCTGCATTGACCATGTCGCTTTCGCTGGACTGTTAGCCAGAATATTAGAAAGGCAGAAAACTCTTTTGCTAATTAATTGCCCCTGCATAAACTAACCATCTGTGAGAAAAAGAGGCATTATAACCCCAAAGTAGATGCCCCTCAAGTGCTTGTGTTTGTTCCACTGAACTAATAAAGTGCATAATCCGATAAAGGATGATATCCTAAGCTTTGATTGCGCCTGAAGTGGTTGTTTTACCTTTGTGGAAAGTGCGTCTGGCATGGTAAGAATGTTTTCATATCTTTTCATGGTTTTTAATTGCCAGCTGAAGCTGTTAGGAAAACACTGCTGTGGTTAAATGAATTAGAAAACAGTGCCCCTGGGTGATGTTAACACGTTGCACTTTCCCATCTGAAGCGTATGTAAGGCAGCTGCCAGTGAATGATCTATGTGTCATTTATATTGCTGTTTATGGTACAAAGTGAAGGAGGCCGCAGTCTTTCACTATCTAGATCATTTCGTTGTCTTGAGGGCTCGTTTTAATAACTCTGAGATGATTTAAGTCACACTGACAAAAGATTCTGTTTCACTTTATCATGTCAAAGATATTGCGAAGCCAAACATATGTCTGTGTCTATAAATGTGATACCATTACAGTGAAAAGCTTTTTTTAAAATTCTGTGATGTGTTCATGTGATTCAGTTTAAGGAGGGGGCAGCTTTTAGCACTACAGCAGACCACAACTCAGCATCCTAATGACAGCATCATTAGAAGTATCATAGCAGTAATTGTTCTCTTCATCTGAGGGCAAGCCTGCAAAGAGGGGCTGGTTAAAAACACGAAGGCTGAGGTTGAGATCAGTCTCCCCCTCTTCCAGTCTGCCTTCGCCTGTCTAATCTGTCTTTTTCTAATGAAGAGAAGGAAAGCGAGAACAGTGGAAAGAAAGAGATGTCAAGATTGAGGTCGGCCGCCCCCCTCGCAGGGTCAAACTCGAGGGGTTAATACCTGGTGTCCGACACTGCACATAAACTCCGCTGAGCTCATCACACTAATTAAACAGACACACATCCTCTCTGAGCTCCGATGGCCAATCGCTGCCAGCTAAAAAAGCAGTCCATTCATGGAGGTTGGCAGGGTGTGCATGTGGGGTGGGCTAGGGAAATGCTACCTGCCCTTCCTCAGTTTGATTAATGTGAAGAACAATGGCGCTCTTGTGGCCCGCCAGCCTCACTCCACTTGGTTCTGGTTCACCGCTTGAGGAGAGGGGACTGCATGTTCCAAACTCGTACCCCCAGACGAACCACCACCTAGCCTAACAACTTCTCGACGACTGCTGTCTCCTCAACACCCATCTCCTCATCCTCAGGCTATTCATGTCAAAAGCAGTCCAAACAAAAGCCCTATTTTACAGCATGTCTGTCATTAAAATGATGCAAACAAAATATATCTTCAATTACCTTAAAATATTAGAATTGTTATTGTGGTAATCTATGAGATTATTGTTTTCATCAAGAAATTACTTGAGAAACGTAGACTTAGACATGTTTCTGTTTATTCAAGTTATTCTAAGCAAAAAACCCCAATTCATACCCGACTGTGTAAAACAGTTGTGTCAAAGAGCAACAAAACGGACGTTTATTTATATAAAAATGTCATAAATTATTACTTTAATGTCCCATTTATTTGTCTTTCCACTGACTTTACAACCCTTAAGTGGATTCATCACTTGCGGCTTAAGAGAAGTCCATGATTACATATTAAACTACTGTTTTGTGCATGCCTGACTTAAGTTTTATCGAATGTGTGCTTTTCATCTGTCATTCTTGCTGTTGGCATGAAGCGTAACATAGAGCCGGTGATTACATTCAAGGGATAAAGACATCAATGTCATCTTTCTGAGCGAGTGACGGCATAATGTTACATGTGTCAAAACTTGGGCGACATAATTAATTGCAGCACTCCCTGAACTCACAAAGACTTTACCAATACTTTGCCAATACTCCTCGCTTCGGCTGTATGAAAACAAGGAGACAAATTGAGCCACCTGCATGTCTCCAAAGCTTGACAACTCATCTCACTTGCAAATTGCAGGCATTTTACCCCCCTACAAAGAAGTCCGTAGAGGCTAGCAAGCTTCTCAGCCGCCAAGGCTTGATGGGTCTTCACGCAGCTACGTGACACTTTGAAAACAGTGGAGACATTTCATAATACTGGAGGCTGGAAAAAGAACATGCAAAGTCCTAATGATGGTAGCCCATATGGCCAAGAGCACAGCGTTGGTCACACACTCTGAGATGTTTGGAGAAGTGCTTCACAATTATTTGCAGTGAACTGACTGAAGTCAGGCATGTTGGTTTTCTGTAACATAAAGTTTGTATAGGATTTTTAAAAGTAAAACTGTGTAGGCTGGCGACAAGCGCATGTATATGTACAGGTTTATTCATCAGCTGAGAAAGTTTCATAGAAAAGGATTTTTCGCTTAAAGTTAAAGAAAATTACAGTTTAATTATAGACATAAAGATTAGTGAGACATCTTAAACCATCTCACCATTTACTTACATTTACTTTATATCCCTTTAGGACAGTATTGTCTCATCAGTAAGTCAATTCATATGTAGATGTAGTCCCATATTAATTGGGAATATATGTTATTAGAAGTGAAATTGCTGTATGTGTGTTTACGTTGACATAATAAATGGTTATTTAGCAGGAACTGTGCTGATGGCACTGTAGATGACTTACAGTTACTGTTCATCACAAAAAGAGAAAGACAGAGAGGGAATGAGGCAAGAGAAAGATATTTCATTTCATTAAAACTTATTACTTTGTATTTTATGGTATTGTAATCCTCTCTATGAGCAATTTTGTAATAGCATAAACCATTATTTATCTCAGATTAATTAGATTAAAGACCTTTTAAATCTCGTCTGGTGCAGAACGCCCATGGAGCTTCTCTTTTCACAGCAGAGACACCAATAGATCTTTCCTGCCGATCACTTTTTGTAGATTAGAGGATTGGATTGGTATTAATTGGTCAATTGGCTAATTGTTCTTTTTCTTAATTAGCCACCGCAGAGGAATATCAGCTTTGTTCAGTGACCCTCATTTACAGTAATGTGCTTGTCACATTAGTTTGGGATTCACACACACATGCAAGCCAAAATATAAATTATCGTGTGGTTGGAGAATCCCAAACTAAATTATTCAAATCAGGGATCATGCCACTGACTGATAGCATAAACATTATCACCCACTTGTTATTGAAAAATGAATGTAGCAAGAAAATGTTAAAATAACATTGTGTAATTTTTTTTACCTTAAAATAACTTTTAAATCATTTTGATGCCACTCTGACATGTTATGAATTGAAAGGTGTTCACTTCTTCTCTGCACCATGTAACTTTGTGCTCAGATGAATGTACGTAAAGTCACAACTCTTTCACTGATTCTGGTGAAAGTGGAGAAGTGTTTTCTGGTTTTCCCTCTGAGGTCCTCTGGCTGCTGTCTCTCTCTCTGTGATTTAGAGTTTCCTGATGGACAGTAAAGTGGCTTGTTGTGAACTATAGCTACTGTTAGTTAATGTTAGGTCAGTTTATTAGCTGGGCTCCTAGACTGTGAGCTCAGAGCATCGGTGGAGTGTTAGTGTTTGCACCAGGAAGAGGAGGTTTTCATGCTGATGGGGCGCCTCTATGGACATAATGACAGAGGTGAAGAGACTGAAGAGGACATTGATCGAGGAAGAAGCTGTCAGACAAGAGTAAATCTTAGAAATACTATTAGCTGGCTGCTATGACTTGTGTTGTTGCACTTATATAGATAATTATAGTGATGACTGATGTTTGGCTCTACAATTGTCCATATTTATGGACAGTGATACTGCATTTTGAAACTGGGGGCACTAAATCATAAAAATACCAATTTCTACATAATGTTGCTTAATAATACATATTTGTATTTTATGAGAGGACAACAAACATTTTCTTTTTATGTAAGCTAACACACGTTGTTTACATTAAAATGCCTACTGTGGTATGTGCAGAATGAGTAAGGATTGCACATGTTTATATCCACACCTGGGAGCTGTCGGCTAATAATACATTTTCAAACTGGTATTCAAGTAGAAAATAAAGGGTAGAAACTAGAGACACACTGACAGTGTGAGTGATGGTGAAGCTATTTGTAGTCCAAAGCAAAGAGAGAATGCTGCAATGAACCACAAACAGACAAAAGGACATAAATCATAAACTTGGTAGAAGCAGTACACACAGCCTCAAATCTGAGGCAATTCCTCTTCCCACAAACTACAAATGGTCAGCAAAAGGCTTGGCTTGACTGGTGATCAAAATCGAATGCTTTCGAAATAACAACCACAGATATTATTGCCATGAGAAATTCATAGGAGATCTGCAATGGCATCTGACATCATTTCTCAGATGAGGTAAGCTGGGGGAAAGACCACTGGCTTCAGTCCCTGGCCCGTACAGATGAATGTGGGCAAGAGTCACAAAACAAGCTCTGTCAGAACGTCCGTGTGCACAAATCAACCGGGGTAAAAAAAAAAAAAAAAAGATACTCTGCAAACCTACCAGATAACAGTCATAAAAGGTAATAATGCAAAAAAAAGATCAATGAAAACCAGTAGTCTGGGGAAATTAGAGCAAAGTGCTTAAAGTAATTGGACAGAAAACAACTTCTACCATTGAGTCTGTGATCATTGAGAGAACGACGGTCTAATGCTGTACAACTATTTCATGGTGCTTCAACCTGTCAGTGCTGATGCTTTTTTATGTCCTCAGCACTGAGACAACAACCAACAAGAAGCAAACTTATTACACTTGCCTCAGGTATCATTTCAATGAAGAAAACAGACTCATCAAACTAAATCACAAAATGTTCTGTAAGCAGAGAGGAACATCCCCACCCAGCAGCAACCTCTGTGGCTGTGAATTAAAGTAAGAAAAAAAAAAAACTGCAGTTCCTCAAACATCCACTCGAGGTTGGTTGTAGAACAAGTCAATCTCCATAAGCCCCCACAGTGAAATGTCCAACGGCACAGCAGAAATATTGTTTACAGCCTGGTACAAAAAACAGTTTTGTGTCTACAGCTAATCTCCGTGTTCGTGACAACTGTACTGAGGGTGAATTTTTATAGAACTCACCTGTTCAAATGATATTAAGGCTTAAAGTTATGCAGAATTAACAGCATGGCTGCTTTGATTGACTGGTGGAGATATAGATGCCTTGTTTGGGCACCCAGACGTCACTCGGTTTGTAGATTAGCCGGGAGGTGGAAGAGGCAGGACTACAAACATGGGAGCAGCCAGAGTTAGATATTTTGAGCTTCAAAACAGCTCTTCAAAAATCTGTGGGCGACGTCACGCATACACTGTCCATTCTTTATACTGGAAGTGATCCCAATATGTTCTAACTGAGAAAGTTTGCTTTGAGCTGAATCATATTCAAACAATGAATATTTAGGGATATAAATGTTTGTGAGTGTGAGTCTCACATAAAATGGCAAACTGAAAATCAAAACTGAAAGTACAGTTTCTCCTGAAGGCAATTATTTTGATAAAACTTTACCTCTCTTGGTCCTGACCAGTCAGGATGGTTTCTGGGTAAATTTGCATACAGCTACCTCAAATTACAATTTAGTGGTACCATAGTGACTGAGTACAGCTCAAACAAACAAAGCTCTTTCTATATGTACTTAGTTTTCCATTTCAAATGCAGCCCAAAAGCAACAAACAGGCTGAATCCAGATCTACTTAAAGTAACAGGTTAATACTTTCTATTAGTACAGCAGGCAGTGATGTCACATCCTCCTGGCCGTGCCTCCTACTGTAAACTGTCCATTGCCATCATCTGAAAGATGACCAGAGAGCGCAGCTCAACAAGGAGCCCTGTATGAGAGACCATGAAGCCAGACACTCAAAGACATTGGCAGACTTTGCTGAGCTCAGCCCAAATATACAACACACTCCCCTCAAACCTGGGCTTGTTTAGCAGCTGGCACCCAAAGGCGTCAGTCAGATGTATGCCAGCTGAGCTGAAATGTGCCCGCAGAGTACACACTGCAGCATCACTACCAGCACCCGTGCCCTCACCTTGTCTACCTTGGCACTTTTTGAGTTTGATGGAAAAAATGGTCCATTGCAAACGACAAGTCAAGTGCCAGACAGCATATTTATACATCTTAATTAGCAATAATGAAGCCCAGTACCTGCCAACGATCTGATGCCAGTGGTTACTGTGTCGTGTTGACTGGGCTGTATGTCTGTTGTTTGCCTTCTACTTACATGAGAATTGCACAAATAAAATAGGTGAAAGGCCACTGTGTTTTTACTAAAACCATTAGATCTGATAACAAACATGTAATGATGATATCTTGCAACACTTAAGGATGAAAATGTTTAGCCTGAATAAGCCTCTTACATCAGTTAATGATAACAAAAGCTTCTATCTACAAGAAGGTAAAAACCTGCAGGCCGCAGCATGCCTCAGATTTACAGAAGATTATGAATGAGCAGGGGATGATTATCAGTTGCTCTCACAGTTTGTCGTGTCACAGATCATTCATTTTACAGGACCTGTCAGGACACGGTGAATGACTGCGGCAGATTCTCATGATGTTTTGTTTAAAGTCTGCGTGATCTGAGGGCTGTGTTTGGATGCAAACATGTTTAGATCTGTCATCGGCAATACGTTCGGGCCCTGCACAGCGAGACATTCTTTATGAAGGTAATGGAAACAAGTTGCATGGATTTTTTACCGTGAAATAGGCTACAGCCATCCTCCTGACGTCTGGATTTATGGCCTGGTAATTCCCCTCTGGAGTAATTTGGCTGGTACATCTGCAGCTTAGCAGCATTCCAGCAGAGCTCTCCTGTGCTGTGAAGTCAGGAGATGACTGATTGATTGATTGTATTACTCTAGTTTTAGCATGGCTTTACAGAGCTATTGCAGTGAAGTTCTAATGTGATCTATCCACTGCAAACTACAACTGTGCTGTGATGTAAGCAGTGAGCGGCCTGCCTGCTGCTGCTGGGCTATCCTGCTGTGACGATCACAAATCATAGTTAAACAGTGAACTTAACATTATATAAGAACCCACAGCAAACAACACTCACGATGACTCGTGTTATTTTTATATTTGGGGAAGTTTATCCTCCTTCCACACAGAAAAATATGTAGTGTACAGTTAAACCCTGAACTACTAATAACACAGTGTCGGACTACAACATAACTTTTACGGTGTAATGGCAAACGTCTGCTTAATCATGATTATATGTAATTCTTCACTGTCGATAACGCCAAAATAAGATAATCAGTTAGAGTTTCTCATTGCTTTCACATTAGTGATCGTCTAAGGAGTTCTTCGTGGTTTCAATTACAAGCTAAAAATGACCAAATACAAACCTATGGTCTGCTGACAGCTCATGTTTCCTGGCTTTTAGGTGATAAGTCCCAGGCACGTGCTGCTCAGACAGTGATAATGAGAGCAGTCGCTCACCAGCTCGCTGAAGAAACACTGTGGACCTACAGGCCTGACCTGTTCCTCAGAAGAGCCAGGCCTGCAAAGAGCACAAAATGAACAAGTCTCAGGACTAATGCACGGGGTGAAAACTGACAGGAATACGAAATGAAGAGAAATGGCCGGACACAACTCTAATGGCAAATATTAAAATGAGTGCAATAACCCTTATTTACCTATATTTAATAAAACAGGGATAGAATATGAGGCAAGTCACATTTACTATATAAACATTAGTTACTAATTAACATTAATATCATGTCATTTTGCTAACTGTTACTTAACTTTGTTTTTAGCGACTCAACTTGCAAAAGTTAGCAACAATGCAAACCTGCTAGCAACTACACCAACTTACCCAACCTAAAAATATCTAACGCTACCTAAACAGCAGTACATTTAAACTGTCTTTTTTTAAAACTAAAGTCTTCCTATGACCTCCATCGAATAAAACACGAAGGGGATATGATCAATTAACGTTTTTACTATACTTGCTACCATTAGCTATGTAAGTTAGCGTTGTTTATTTCAATTAGCTTTTAGCCATTGAGTTTGACAGCTATATGTGCTAATTGCTAGTGAGCTAGCGACAACAATGCTAATTCACGCAAAAACAATGCTAACGCTAGCTAACAACTTAATATTATTAGCTAATGTGCGACATTATAGTAACGTTACCTTAATGTTACGGCTATATAAATAAATATATATATAAATATATATATATATATATATATATATATATATATATATATATATATGTATAGCTAGGGTCTTGCTTTCGTCTGGGAAGTAACGAAGTGACTAATGATTTCAACTTTAGCTAACAGTGAGACAATGTGATTAAATATACTCGTTATAAGTCAGCATGAGCTGCATGCCCAACTAGGATACAACTAATCATGAAAACATATCAAGAACCTCAAATGTTCTACTTTCTTCTGCTCTGTAGTGTTATTGAATTTTATATTTTTAGCAAAAGAAAGACTAACAGAAATATGTTATTTTGTTCAATGACAATATAAAACACAACATACAGAAAACAGGCAGTTGTGGAGTTAGAGATGCAGCTCATACAGAGGGCCTGAAGCTTTCTGCCAACATTACACATTATAAATCTGCCCTATTATTAAATTCACTTATTAAATAATATATTTATTATTATTTCATATTATTTATTATAAAGCTCCAAAGTTTTGTGAAAGCAAATGAAATGTTTTATTTATAAAGTAAGTCACAAAAGGATTGGAGTACATTTATACTTTTAAATAGATTATAGATCAATATATATTTTAATGTACTGGATAAAAATGTGTTTATTAACTGTACATCCATTTTGTAGCTATGAGTTCAGTCTCTGTCCTGAACCCTTGTTTGCTGCTCTGTGTTGACAGATTCCCTCTTTCCTGTGGTTGTCATCTGGCTTTGTTCACCTGATACCAGACGCGTGGCAGCTATCAGAGGAAGACAATACCATCAATACAATGCACAACGCTGGGATCTGTAGCACGTTTGACACCTGATTTATCTCAAGCACCTATTCAGATTAGTTAACTATCCAACAAAGAGTCCTGTTCGGAGGAGTGGGTGGGGTCTTATACTCTGGGGAGTTTGAAGGGTTAACCTTGACATCTGGCCCCCGATCATACAACAAGTTCAGGCCAGCTGCCCAAATAGGTCTGCTTTTTCCCCTAAAAACACCTCATCCATCTGCTGAATTTCTCCTCATATAAGTTTCTCCATGATTGCCTGAGGCACTTCTATTCACAGACGCGTGCGGGGTGACACTGATCCCTGCTATGACGCCCATCCATATTTAAAGGGGAGTGCAGGTGACCTGTGGGTGGCCCTCTCTGGCACGCTTGCACTCTTCTGCACCCGCAGAATCTTACATGTCACGTTTGCTGGATATTTCCTCAAATTACAGCAATATGATATAATGCACAATGAACTAATGGGCTTTAATCTAGCAGGCACTCAGATGACACGTGCCACCGCCGTACAAAAGCTGGGATCTGTGAAATCCAATCTGTTGATGAATGTGTAAGGATGACAATGAGTATGCCAATTAGCTTATGAATACAACAGGTGACACCTACATAAAGCCCAATTACACACTTATTTGTGTTCAGTGTCTCCCAGGACAGGCTATAAGTTAACACAGGAAGATAAAAGATAAATTAATCATGATGCGTGCTGCCAATTCTGAAATTAACTAACACGAGCGTGGCTGCTTGTACATGTTACTTAAATGTAGCATTACATGAAGCAAAGCTTAACCTAATATTCAATCAGCACACGTAGATGTCACTTTCAGTCACCTGTAGCATTCAAAGAAATTACATTTTGTGTAATTTAGTATTTATTGGTGTCCATGGTTACCACTGCTATGCATCTCATTGTCAGATGTAACACGGTGCTGTGGTGTGCAGCGGCAGCTGCTGCGGCGGCGTTGAGGTGCACCTCTTCAGGGACTACTAGATTGAGGTGACAGGGGAGAGGTCATGTTTTAACCTGCTGCGCGGTGGGGGTGATGGAGAAGCAAACCGACTGACAAAAGCATGAGCCGGTAAACAACACAAGTGTTTCTTGTCCCAAAAGATTTCACACAGTCTTGTCGCACACATAGGCAAATTAGAGTGGAGGTTTAACAAGCAACCGTTGTCAAACGATGCCACTTCTCTCTTTTTGCCAGGAAGGCATGGGAATTTCTCCAGGACAAAAGGAAGAGCTGCTTTGAGCGAGGGGAAAACAAAAGCGTGACACAAATCAGCACAATTAAAAACACTAATTGTGGTTTAACTGCCAGTGAGATCAGAGTTAATTGAGTGCGGCTTTTAATTTATCCACGAGAATGATAGGACAGGTGTTGAACGATGGAAACAGCTGAATAGCGATCCACTTTACGGAAGATTTGCATCAGATTTACGCTGATGTTGGATTAACCAGACCTGCTGCATAATGTAGAAATACATATTATAAATTCTAATTTCATTTGTGGTGAAACAAGCAAACAAACAAGCAATAACTTTACAACAGCACTTTTCATTTAGAGTGAGTTTATTGAAAAGGACAATACAATCTTGCTTGTGCCTTTCAAACTACATCCAGTAGATCATTGGGATTTGATTACAACGATGGTGATGAGAATATCTAAAAGTTAATGTTTCAAACTGTGGTACATGGAGAATGGGTGAATATTAAGAAATACATCACCAAACTGAATTAGTGCTTATGTTGGCACTTTACATATAGTCACCATTAACAGCATTACACCGTTCTCATAATGCATACGTCTTCTAAAGCCCAAAGTGTTTCCAGAACTACATACAAAAAAAAAAAAAAAAAAGCCATACATTCGTGTCCCCAAACATCCAGGTATGAAAGTCTTGCATATTGGCTATTATGTAAAAAAAAAAAAAGTTCAGTACTTTACACTACAGGTTGAGTGATGAGGGTTGATGAAAATCAAGTGGAATTCGGGTGGATGGTTTCAGGAAGATGTCATATAATTTAGCAGTAATGACATTCCATTTACTTTATCTTGTTACAATATAAAGGCATGTGCCTGAATAAACTGACACCCCGCACACACCAGAACTGTTAGTATCAAAATGTTTTTGGGCTCTAAACTCAACTCCATCCATCCATCATCTGTAACCGCTTATCCTCATCAGGGTCACGGTGGAGCTGGAGCCCATCCCAGCTGACTTAGGGCGAGAGGTGGGGTACACCCTGGACAAGTCACCAGTTCATTACAGGGCACACAGAGGCAAACAACCACCAACTATCCTATTTAGTGCATGTCTTTGTACTGTGGGAGGAAGTCGAGAGTACCCAAAGAGAACCCACGCAGACACAGAGAGGACATGCAAACCCAAGCCGAGGTTCAAACCAGGAACCTTCCTGCTGTGAGCCGCCCTAAACTCAACTCATTATGCTTAATTGCGTTGGTCTCTGTACACCAGCCTCCATACACGTCTGTAAACTCGAAATGAAGCTTCGCTAACTGGCGAGATCTTTCATAAACACACTCATCATTCCCGTCAAAACTGTGTGTGCCACATTACAAGCACCGTCAGGGGATTTAGAGGGGGCTTAAGTCTTAGTGTCTGGCAGCTGTATGTGGCCTATGGCAAGCAGCATCATATTATCAGTAGAAGACTTTAAAAAGAGTGCCAGAGGAGGATTGTGAGATCAGACTCGAGCTTTTTACGTCATCTTCAACAAAAGGTTCAATGCATGCTTCGTCAACGAGGAAAAAAAAAATCCCCATGTGTTTGCACTATTTTTTGGAATGGGGCGGACATTCACCTACAACACTTACAACACACTTTGATGCATGTGCAAAACAGTCTATATAAAACTTCAATTATGACACAGGCCATGGCCAGATTTTATAGGAAATTTTGCCTCTAAGCATTTTGAGTGTTTCTGCATATTCAAACACAGGCATTAATTGGATGATGAATATGCAAAGTGGCGTGAAAGAAGTATAATAATGATGCAGGGCTTTTTTGCAATGTGCCCCTTTAGACTGTTGTGCTCGGAAATGATTTGAAAATGCTTTTCATTTAGATTTTGTGTTTCAGTCTGACATCTAGCAAAGCGCCAAATGAAATTAAAGCATAAAGCAAACGTAGCAATCAGGCTAAAAGAAAAAATGACAGGCAAAATTAATTAATTTGAACTGCTCACCCCTCGTTTTTCATTTGAACCTCAGTGTCCAAATGAATTTAAAATATTTTAAAGACTTTACCTTTTGTTATTTCATCATTCAAGCAAAGCAATCGGGCACACATAAGTGTACATCACCTGTTCCATACTCTATGAGTGTCACTCTATGATAACCTACTCTAAAATACCACTGCCAAAAATCTGTGTATTTTCTTTGCTAGCAAAGTCAAAGCTACAGCTACAAAAGCCTGAAAGTCACAATTAAAGCAGTTTGCTAATGTCAGTTTAGCTCAAACAAAATATGGGTGGTAAACACTTTTAAAATGTCCTTTTAAGTTGACTTACACTTTGACTGACCCTCAGACTTTCAGTAAAGCACATTTTCAAACATTTCACAGCACAACAAAATGTGCAAAAAGTCAATGGAAGTGAAGTGATATGACAATGTGACTATACAATATGTACAAAAGGAAGTATTGGGAGCTCCGCAAGGTCCGTGAACAACTGGCTAAATACCAGTACAGACTAGTTAAAGCTGTTGGTAAAGCCTGTAACAAGACGAGACAGAGTTTACACTTCAGCACAAGTAGGAAGGCAATCCGTGAGAAGCTTTTCTTCATGGAAAACAGATTCTTATCCACACGTCTTCTTAATTAGCGTCACATAATACTCATCAATTTATGCACTGATTCGAACATTTTTTGGCTTTACAAAATATATGCAAATCAGATTTTTACAAAGGAATTTACCCAACATCTGCATCACATCATCCCACATCCATAATGAAGCCGTCTGAGTTTTGTCAGACGAATAGAAGAAGGTACCGTCTGTATGAAATGATCTCTTTGGATACACCAAATACTTCAAAGGCAAGCAAGGTTCAATGGCCTTGTTAGTGTACTGTATATTACTATTATACATTTCAGAATTGTGGATTTCAAAGCCAACCAGAATACATTCAGTAACGAGAGATTTTGGCTTCGAGTCCAAAAAGAGATCACATACCTTCAGATGAAAGAACTACTTTCAGAGCAGCAGAAATAATTAGCACAAAAAAAGTGTTTCTGTGTGGTGCAACATTCATGAAAAAGTAAAATTTAGAAGTGTTTTTGACTACTGACATTCCACAGATACAGTGTAGCACTTTGTCTCAGCTGTGATTTGGTATCATACAGTGTAAAGGTCAAATATTTTAAAGAAAAGAAGATATAAATACCAGAAATAATACCAGCAAAAGGACGAGAGGATCATCATCTGATAAAGAGGTTTGATATATATATATATCAATAACATTGGTGTGCAACCTTGAGTAAAGTAAACTATGACAATACAAGGCATGTTTAACACTGTACATGAAGCGCTCTCCGTCAAATAGGAACAAACAATTAAAAATGTAAACCTAAACAACAATACGTGATCAAACTATTGTTGAACATCTAGCATAAGCACATGTGTTGGTGATAAAAACTAAAAACTTTGAGTCATTTAGTTCTTTTTAGTACCAGCAGTGCGATCTAACAGCTGCCTCCTAGCTCACTTGGCATTTGTTCAGTAGAAAGTGATAAATTAAAGAGAATTAAAGAGCGCCATTTAACATGGAAACAACATATGTTGTTATGACATTAACATCACAGACTGAGTCGACATATGAGATGACATAAAACTGTGAAATGAGGACAGTTAGCTTCTGACATATGCTGTCAAACAGTTATTTGTGACCTGAATGACACACACTGGATGTTTACCTCGAACAATTAAGAACTTGTTCTTATTAGCACTCAGTGAACTGGCGAGACACACTTACATCTTCTGATAATGCTTGAATTTGGACTGTTTTGACAACACAAAAAGAAAGAAGTAGCTGAAATATACTGGAGGCACAGTACATAATTAAATCTGTGACTAGTACTTTACATATAAAAATTGTATCAGTAAGACTTTAATACATGAATACTTCATCAAATGAGCCGTTTCTGTTGGGATTTGTTTTCACTGTACAGTGTTAATACAGTAGAAAAGGTGGTAAGGGAAGGAGTACTGGGATACAGTAGAGTTTCTTCAGTACCATACAAATACATTAAAATAATACGTGCTGTGAAACATTTATAAATAAGGATTGTTCAGCATATGTCCCCATGTGCAGCTAGGTACCATCAATACAATGTTTTGAAAGAGATGAAAGCTGGGCAATCTGCAACAAAGGACTCCAAGCTTTTTCCAGTGAATCAAATCAATATTAAGATGAGTTGAACTCAAAGATGTGATTAAAGTGTAAACAAGAACATGAGCAGAATAAAAAGCAAGATACTCATTGATTATTGCACTTAAAGTCAGTAAAATGATCACCTTCAGCGAGCAAGACCCTCGGACCAAGAAACTTAAATGATAGTCATCACAAATAAAAAACAAAGAATGAAAAATTAAGCATGAAAAGTCAGTAACTGATAAGGAATGTACATGTTTGTTCGTTTTTTGGAGAAAAAAATGCATGACTCAGTAAGCTAGAGAGAAACCAGACTCGACTCTTTACTGTAACTGTCAGCCGGTCCTTCTAAGACTACCCATTAATCACTCAGGAGATTGCGGAAGATTCTCGGAACAAAGCCGTAGCCGCTAATTTTTTTTCGTAGTTTATGTGTCAAGTTTAAGATTTGTGTTTGACTGTAAACACTTTAAGTACAGCTTCATCTTATCACCCACTTGACCATCTTCCAGCAAACAAGCACACAACTGCGACTACAGCATCTGGTAAACATGAATTTGGGTGCATTTGCACCTTAGGACTCTGGGAAGATGACGGCAGCTGTGTGTCCAACAGACAATATAGCTAAACCTAATTAAAAATATGGATTTGATGTGACTTGAGTCAACCAATGTTTTTCTTATCCCTGTTTAAACACCTAAAAATGCCCCACAGCAAGTATCCATAGGAGTCGTGTTAAAACTGAAATATTGGAATGAGATTTCTGCCAAACAAAAAGGGCAAAAATCTGCGTGAACTAAAAGAACCAAAACTCTGAAAAACAAGTCTATAAAAACTACATCCATCCAATACAAATTTTCTAAAGCAAAATCAATCATTAATTTGGCCTTGATCAATCCCACTTGTTCCCACTTATTTGACCAAATGATACCAATACCGCTACCGCTAACCCTTCATTAGTAACTTTTTATCCCACGTTTTTCTTCTTCTACTTTTTACAAAGTTTACCCGCCTTCTTTTTTGGCTCATAGGGCGTCCGTAGAATGCTCGGCGTCTCCTCCATGACGCGCACAAGCAGGTTATCGATGTAATCTTCCAGCTCCCTGATGTGGGCGTCTTTCTTTTTGACCACTTCTTTCTGCTTGATGAGTTCCTGCACGACTTCCTCAAAGGATAAGTTGCTATAGGCGGCCACGCTTTCTTGCGTCACTTCCTGAAAACGGAAAACAAGTAAATTCAGCAGATATATTTTGTAAAATCAGCAAAAAATGGGGGAATGATCTTATATCTATATATGTTGGCATCTGATATCAGAGGCAACAATAAAGATACCATTTAGGTTTACTCACAATGCAAGAGAAAATATTATAATTAGATGTGTTGGCCTTATGTGACATAAACTGTCATGTATTTATCTCTTGTTCTCTGTTTTTAATACAGGCTAATTGAGAGCTGTTAAGATGATACTTCTCAGGGGATTTAGCACTGACATGTCATTGAATTCTATGGCAGATGTTTGATCTCATACTGTGTAACAGTGTTTATAACAAATCAAGAACAGTTTAACTGCTCTAATGGGAGTTAACTTTGACACGACAACAAGCAGCTAACATCTTGAGAGTTGTTTTCCTCTTTCTTTAGTTTCTTGCGTCTAAACATGTGATCTTTCTAACTAGACAGGATTCAGGCAAAACCTCTGACGAACCTGTCAGAAGATTTCCTGAAAAATGGAATCTTTGTTTTGAGGGAGAAATGCCAGGCTGCATATTTCTGCAATTAAAGGTCAGGCTAATAAATACCAAAATAAGGATGCAACCTAAGCCCAGCTTTGCTCTTTGAGGACAACCTATTTGGACCAAGCAGCGTGGTACGGTATGTGCAGATCATATTGCGCGGGTACGAGAGGAGCTGTAATCGTTTTTAATGAGGGACCACTTTATCGCTTCAGTGCTGGGCATCCTCCCCCGAACGGATAGAGCAGCAAAGCCTTCACCCTGTTTAAAATACCACACTTATCAGCTTCCACTCCCATGCACCATTCAAGCCTCGACTGCTGTGGAAAGACAATGCAGAAAGACCTGGAGCGGGACTGCTTACCAGGTATCTTATCGCTTCTAACAGCACAGAGGCTACTTTGGGGCGACACAAACCAAAATGAAATATTTGCCATCGAGATTAAATGTCCAATGTAAGGAGGGTTTCGAGAACAGAGCTCGGTAACCTATTCCTCGCACACAACACATAAAAAGGCATCTCACTGAAAGACACTGCACTTAAGCCATCTGAGAGGGAATAAGAGAACAGACTGCCATATGGAAGTGGATGTTGGTTTCACATACAAGCATGTACACACTTGCGCTCTCTCTCTCTCCCTCTCTCTCACTCACTCACTCACACACACACACACACACACACACACACACACACACACACACACAAGGCATAATAAGCAGGAGCTTTAGTGGCTGGCGACAAAGGCCTGGAAATGACCATGAATTGGCAAAGTAATGATGACCATTTTTCTGCGATCAGTAGTGAGGAGAAGATAAGGCGCACACTTGGCATTCTCCAGTTGTGTCATTACAGTTTCTAATGAGCTCAGCTTTGAGAATCTAAAAGCTCAGTCCTTTGAAATCTCTCACTGCCCTCCTCTACCCCCCCTCGTGTGTGGTTAATTAGGGCCTTGAAGCAGAGGAAATGGGAGCTGCCATTTCTGCAAGGCACTGTGGCATGCACAGGGGCACATGTGTGGATACCGACAGCCCTCAACACCCACAAAGAAAGGTGAGAAAAGCCATTATCAGCATTCTCTTTCTCATTTAGGCATCACTTTAGCTACTGCTCCCACCGTTGGCTCATAAATAGCAGTTTTGCTGTGTAATAGTTGGCAAATTTGAGTTTTTCATCAAACTGAAAATGCCAAAGAATTTAAACTAAACACAAACTAAAAAGGGGAAAACGTCATGTACAAATAATGTAATAATCATTAAGGAGAAAAACAGATGACATTTCTTTGCCTTTCCTCAACAAAAACCTCCAATTATGGAATAAACACACCACTATGATTGACCGCACAGCCTGAAATTTCACACCACTTCAAATTATGACCAGATCAGACACGATGACCGATGTGTGCAGCTGCTAATTAGTTGAATGGCACATCTGAGTTTTCAGCATCCTCAGAGATCAATGTCACCAGCTGCTATGTCAAAAGAAACTTGGGAGTTCTCAATTAAAAATCTGTGCGATGCTACACGAGAAGTAATGACACAGTAACACGTCAACTGCTGGGGTCATTTCTCGTTCGTTCTCCTCTCAACCACTGACACGTGAAAGTGACAACGTGCAACAACATGTCACGCGACGCATTGTTTGTCCTCTTTTACAAGCACGGTTGTGTCTTTCTTACATTTTTCTTGCCATAGACTTCCTTCTTCTGGCCAAAGGTGATGTCTTCATTTCTTGCTGACTTTTTATCACTGTGAAGAAATCAAAGAGAAAATCAGTAATCACATGAATTATTATAGTGAATATTTAGAGCATAATTATCACCACTCTCACAGCCTCTGAGGTGTCTATTTGGATGTTTATGGTGACTGCCATAGTTCATCGAATAATAAAATATACATTGTGGGATGTTTTTGTTGCATAAGTTCGCCATAGCCACATTATAAATGACCACTGGGCTACTGTATGACAAAAGCAGCAGTAAAGATGATGGACTAGTGCCTACAGAGATAAGTGTTTAATTGGGTGGTCTATCTCTGCAGAGGATCTCATTACTATAGCTCAGAGGGCTCTGTTATCAAGCCCAGGCTCTCTAAAGAGCCACTAATGACACCTTCCACTCTGATAAACCAGAACTTAGCCACGGTGCTCACCAATTCTTTATGTAACACAGGAAATAGATGGAGTCGGCTCCGTGGAAATGTTTGAACAACAATACTCGACAACAGAATGAGAGAGAGAAGGGGGTCGATCAGATAGGAGATTTCCATCAACAAGGTATTCTAAACTTTATGGGAATGCTGTAACCAATATCCTGCAGCACAGCGCTTGTCCCACAGGGTAGCAGAATCAAATTTGGGGATTACGAAGTGATTTAAGGAATATTCTGAAAAACGCACTGCAGTGACATGCTACTACAAATGTAGAGGAACCACTGCTGTAGGACGTTAGTTATGTTTCTTGGGCACATGCATATTGCAATCTATGAACAACAGGTTGGAAATCAGCAGTTGACATTGTTAAAACACAACCTTCAGGCAGTGTGCCTCATAAAAGTCTGCTGATGTGAGATGTACAAATCAAAAGTAAGGCAACATAAATATATATGAACATTTATTGTACTAACCAGAGAGTATGCTGGATGGGCACTTTGAATCCAAGTGGGATACATGAGGATGAATTGTGACATGAAGCCTCTTTGTAGTGTCTTCTAGATTATATTATATTTGTTCTCAAACTCTGTTTAAGACCAACTGGAAATTTAGTTGAGGGGTTGATGTGGTGATGTCGACCGAATATTTACTTTACTCATAAATTAGTAATTTATGAGTAATTCTCTGTACAAGATAAGAGTAATCATGGTATTTTGTAGAGAAAAAAGAAAAGAAAAGTTTTATATACTTGGTATCCACCCAGAGTTCCGCATGAAAAGAGAGCCTTTTATTGAATGTGCTCATGTTTTTGGTGAACGGTGAACTGAACATATATTTGCGACTAATGAGGAGGTGAGCGCCGTTAACTCCCATGAGAGATAACGACACTCACACAGTGTTGAGTTATAACTCAGTTTAAACAAAAAAGAGTAGACAAGGGCATGATGCCGCGTGGAGTTCCTGTGGAGCTTTTACATCGACACATCGCTGAAGAGAGAGAGGGAGAAACAAGACGGCAAAGGGAAGACAATGAAACAAACAGCCACAAAGTTCTTCTGCTGAAGTAAAACTCACAGCAGCTCATTTAAAACAAGCTGTTGTTTTAACTGTTCAGCTCTTGGGACTAAAAAAAGTTCACAGGATCATTTTAATATGTGTGAACTGAACTTTGAACTAGCTCTTGTTTAGTGTGAACTTGCACAATACTGTTGGTATCTATGGTGATTTACAGGTCACGTGACCCATTAATGGACTGGTGAAAATAAGGAAATTATAAACAGCCTAAATTAAGGCAGCAGAAAACATTTTGTGAGATGAAATAAGGGTCTGTGTGCTTTTTATTTTGAGGAACCGTACAGAGCAAAGAAAACAAAGACTACCTGGCTTTGTAGTTGGAGCTGAACGGGTTAGTGTCTGCTTGTGAGTCTCCACTAAAGGGGTTAGGGGAACGCAGGTCTCCAGAGCTGCCCGAACGTCCCCCGTTGCTGGTCTTGCGGCCTTCCTTCTTTCCCGTCACACGTTCCAGTAGGCTGACCTTCTCCTTTTTCTCCTTCCGCTCCGCCCGGTCCCACAGCTGCCCGTGCTCTCCCTCAAATGGGTTGCGGTTGCGTGGGAGCGTGGCATACTTCTGTGGCAGGGTGTCACTGATATCAGTGAAAGGGTCACTGTGTGCCTCGCCATCCTGGTAGCCTGGCACCTCGCTCTGGGAACGCCTGTGAGGGCCTGCACTCCCAGGAAGAGAAACCAGAGCAGTGTATCAACTTATGATGTAGTTATGATAAAAAAAACAAAACAAATAATTGATCAAATTTTAAAAAGTAAAACACATGCCGGCAATGTTTTAATTTTTGATAGATTTGTGTGATTTTCGTTGGCAGATCAGAGTTTTTAATAACTGATGCATATCACTAATGTGATGTCACTGTTTTCTGTTCATAAACACTTTCACAGAAACAAGGCAACTTGTGAAAATCACCATTTTTTTTTTTTTTTGTGCTGTATTTACTGATGTTGATCTTGTGGCTCTTCAAAGTAATCCAACACCACAAAAGCAACATTTTAATGGGAGAAGTGAAGACAGCTTGTTATATTATTTATATCCTCCAAATCTGCAACTGCGTCCCTCCTATCTTCAGAACTTTGGATAGGTTCCCCTCCCCTGCATGCCAATCTGAATAATCACAAAGGTGCCTGAGACAGTTGTGCAGCGCAGATCGGACAGTGAAGAATGGGCAGTGAATTGAGTAATAAAAATGATTTGCCTTTTATGATTATTTGTACAATAAGAGACCAACTGTTAAGCTGTTGGGAATGAAGATCAGTGATTTCTGATAGTTGGCTGATTGATTGCAGCTTTCCTTTGGCAGTGACATGTGATGGCACAAGTTTTACTGCTTCTGACCTGATAACTGACATCACCACATAAAGATTTTCAGCTGTGATTTAAGACATTTCAGTCCACCTCATCCTTACCCATCATTCCTGTTCTTCAGATGCTACACGGTGCGGGACAGAATAAGTGAGCTGCCGATGGCATTTGAGCTCACAAAAACAAATCATATCATCATTAACTTGTCTCATTTTTACATGTTACATTCTACTAGACAACGGTTGCTGTGAATCATGACTATTCTTTGCATTAGTTACAGCGACAGTAGCTCAAGGACAGAGAGATAAATGGGGGAGCTGGTTGAGCAGGAAGGTTCAGGCCAGTTTTATACTGGTTAGAAATAGACACCAGTAAAGTTCACACACTGATATGAGTGACCTAAATAACTATCTAATTTATCTAATATACCTTTTGTAAATATCTTTATGTATACATTCCAAAAGCTTTGTGTCTTCTATCGACCTCTACTGATGGCCACTAGAAAGTGCAGCAGCACCCGATGTTAAGAGCACAGTAACAAGACAGGAAGTCATTTTTCATTTTCTGAATGAAGCCTTCGAGACACCAGTCTCTTGCTTCTACCACGGACCTCAAAAATAAAAAAAGATCAAAGATCAAAATATGACAAACTAGCAATGTCTCAGTGATCAGTGACTTGACAGA
This sequence comes from Protonibea diacanthus, assembly GCA_028641955.1. Classification (NCBI taxonomy): domain Eukaryota; kingdom Metazoa; phylum Chordata; class Actinopteri; family Sciaenidae; genus Protonibea; species Protonibea diacanthus. Next base: position 18,961,819 of record CM053989.1, read on the forward strand.
AAAAAATAAAATAAAAAAAAAGTTTACCTAGAGATCGTACAAAAGATTGGTTTATTTAATTAACAAATATTAATAAAATATTGGTTCTCACCACTCTCTTCGATGGAGTTCATGGAGTCCAATTTGGGCCGAAAGTGGCTCCCAATGAGATCAGACATGGAATGGGCTGCAGAGAGCTTATGGGTCCCGGCGAGTAGTGATCTTTTGGCCTTTGCTTCGTGCTGAGGTTGTGGTTCTGGAACGAAGGATTGACGGTTCGGCTCCGAGTCGCACATGGCGGAGCGAGGCAGGATGGCAGATGACGTGTCACAAAAGCCACCATCATGTTTGCGACCCTTCATTTTGTCCTTAAGTTTGGAAAAAGGCGAGCGGGGCTTCTCCTTCATGGAGAGGTCAAACATGCTGGCTGTCATGTTGTTCCTCATGAACTGGATGCTCACTTGGATGCGGCCTCGTTCTTTCTTTTTCTTCCCCGGCTTGGACTCCAAAGAATACCAGCTAAAATGAGAGTGGATGAAGGTTAGGCTGAGCAAATTCAATGAGAAATTTTATATAAAGAGAGCAGGATTTATGAAAATCTTCTGAGTTAATTATCGGCAATTCAACATAACTCAAGAAGACAGGTATACAAAGTGAGAATGTGGTAACAGTCCTTACTCTATCAAACAATACAGCACGTGGAACAAATAGCCACTGACTTTCCAATGTGCTCTACCTACTTCTTTGTGGACATCACAGAAAAGGCTAATTTGACCGGACTAATCCAAACGCTACGCACAAAGCAGGGGCTTAAATCGTTTGAACCTCTTTTTTTGACACAAGTGAGAGTACAATTTATCATTCAGAGCATAAACACTATTCTTTGTAAACTGAACATAAGAAATAGCCTGCTGCTGAATAATATAGACCATTCCAGGCTGCTTTTGGGCTCCTATTTGTTTAACATCTCTGCTTTTTCAACTGGAAGTAATGGGATTTATGCCTCCACTCTGAGCGAAATAAAGTGGCATTTGCACAAATCTGGCCTTTGTTCAGAAATGCAACGACAAGCAATTGGGAAATTGCAAAGCCATGTCGCAGGGCAGCCCAACAGTTCATACATGCTAATGAGACATATCCTCTGTGTTACAGGGCTTGTGATAATGTCCTTTAGGAAACCAGCATCAGGATGAAACAACATCAGTGAATGCCTGCTTTTTTTTTTTACACATAAAATGGCAAAATGTTGCCGTTTAGGAATATTAAAGTTAAATATTCTTGAGCATGTTAAATAATTTAACACACTGTCGACCAATTCTAGGTGACAGCGCTTCTCTTTTACTATGTGCTGCTTGCCACAGTATTGTAAATTGCAGTTTGCTCTACTGGATAAACCTTGCAGTGACACCATTAATTACCACAAGCAGTTTTTCTATATAACACATCAGGAAAAAACTGTTTTATGCTAATATATCTGCAATAGGCCAATATCTAGGCTCTAGCACATCAATATAGTGGTCTTTGCACTCGCCCACCTCCATCGTGGTGCAGTTTGATCAATGCAGGTTTCAACTTTGACACATATTGGCAATGTATTTGCTTTCATGCAATTACTGAAATTTCTTCCTGGATTTCAATGGAGATTTTCTTGAATTTCAGTATAAAAAGAAAATCAGTCATCAGGTCAATCCAAAAGGGGAAAAAAAAGTGTTAGTATTGGCTTTTGAAAAACTGCAGCTGTTGAAGGCTATTCTAAACCGTTCAGCTCGTGGCCCAGGAGCCCGGTCATGAAAGGCCTTGCTGGGTCCGATTCCCAGGCTGTGTGCCGTGCACAGTCTGATCAGCAGCCACAGCATGCCGCTGCCGTGGGGCCGGAGCTGCACCTCACGTGTGTCTCAAGGCCAAGATAAACCTCCCTGTGCTTGGAACCACAATCCTCCCACTTGGGTCCGGACCGCTGGGAAACTCCTCACAATCAACAAACACAGGTGTGCGATAATTACGGGCTGCCTACTCAGATATCAAGACGGGCTTTCCTTCCCCAATATGTCAGTTCAAAAACATTGCGGATGGGCCACGGTGAACACAGACCCACTGTGGAGTGTGGATATAGTATCGAGGGTCTTGGCGTCATTGTCAAATGTGCCTGCAGTGTGGGATTAGGCCAACAAGCAGCGTGAGCATATCCATTACAGAAACCTCTGCTGGAAAAGTGCACGGCCTCGAGGTGCATCGCTCAGGCACCTTAAAACAAATAAAAGCCATGATTATAACATATTGTGATTCTCCCAACTGATGGGCAAAGAGGAAATGTGCTAAAGTCTCCATGTGGAAACGTGCACTGAGCTAATTAACACCAGATCCAATTTGATTATTCTGTCCCTGTTTGCTTAATGTAAGGTTAAAACGTGTATGTTGGACTTGTAAGGGTCAACACCCTCAAGTTTAGCCAAATATAATACTTAATTTACTCTACATTTATTCATTTTCTCCACCCACTCCAGCCTTTTATAGAGTAAAGCAGCTCTATAAAAGGCTGCAGCCTGTACCTTGTAGGCACAGGCTGCAGGTAAAACAGCCCAGACAAGGCATCTTGTAATAAAAGAGCTGACGCCTACTTTTGGCCACCAATATCACACCTAACATGAGTCCTGACTTGCATTCCTTTTGGGCTGAGCAAGGCACACAGAGCTTTCAGATAAAACTCAAAAACAAAGAATAAGTCAACTCAACACGGAACAGGTGGTTTGTTTTTAAAGCCACCTTTGAAACGCTCTGTATGTATAGGAGTGACTAACAAGACATGTTTGGCCAGCTCCACTAGTTTCAATTAGGCCAACTGCTGCTCAACATGTCAGTGATTAAGCTAAAAATAATCTTTCAACAATGTAGGCCAATTCATTGCCAAGCCTGAAACATACAGGGTCGATAAAATGGAAAATGGAAAAGCACAAATATATGACTTCATCTGCGATAGTTGTGTTAGAAAGTTTAAAACTGAAGACAGAAACAATCTGGTGTTTCTATTAGACCGGTTCACCTACTGGGCTCCAAACATTTTGTTTTATTTTTGCTCTTTAAATTAAAACAGATCTATCTAATAAAATGTATTTCTAAAACAAGTAGCCTACATTTAGCCACATCCAAAGTACATAAAGTGAATAAAGGACAATACAATGGTATTTAAATCATGTGGTGTAAAAGAGCTGGGTCATAAACCTAATTGAGAACAGAGCAAAGAACATAACACACAAAACATTGCCATTAGGTGTAACCTAATATAACAATAACACATGTAGAAAATGTGACAACTAACAACTAATTTAGCTCATGCTGTAATCCACTTATGACTGGAATAGTTCTGCAAATATTTTCCACTTCCTCTCAAAAGTCCATTCCACCAACTGCACATGGATGCATGACAGTGAGCTGGAGTTTCAAAGTACTTAAATGCTATAAAAAATATCATAGAAAAGAGCTCAAATGCTGAACATGTGCTGCACATGTGATCCAAGTCTCAGTATAAAACGGACTACATGAAAATTCAAGATTCAAGACTTAATTTATTGGCAATCAATTACTATACAGTGCTATAAAAACACTATATTAAGCTCATTGTCTTGGTATTTTAGCTTTCTGTATCAAGTATTAATCAGAAGAGTGCCTGTGTATTATTGTGTATTATTATTATGTATTATTTCATGATGGCTCAAGGTGTTATTGCAACATTAGGTTGGTGTAATATTGTAAACTAATGGCACTGCAATGACTGTATTGATAACAGATGGATGGAGAATGGTTGCACACTAGGGATGAAGCATTTAACAGATTTCACTCTTTACCACAGCTTTAAACATTACAGTTTTGTAACCATAAAGGCTCAGCTACACAAGTTCCGGCTACTACTACTATCAGCAATAACTGTGAGTGTGTGAGAGTTAACGTAAACCAACGGCAAAGAAACAGAAAAACAGTATGGCACCTTTTACAAATTTGCCTCCAACCAAATAGCATGTAATCTATGTAATAATATATCCTGGAAAGTAAAAATAATACTGGCCTATTATAAATTTAAATTTTTTTGCTTGCTGGGAAATTATTTATCTTAACGTGAGATCTTGGACGCAACAGCTACAGTATGTGATACTTACTCAGTTTTCTTTCGCTCCTTGTTATCAAAGATTTCATTCAGGTTGATGGACCTCTGACCCAGGAACTTGTCCATGCCAACCAAAGACCGATGCATCACTATCAGGCAGAGTTCATATACTTCTGGGTTGCCCTCCAAAAGTAAACCAGGCAATTCAAACGAGGCTTCTTCTCTCCAGACGGGGTTAAGTGTCTTCTCTGCCACTGATGTTGAGTACTTTTCTTTGCCCAGCTGAATGATGGTGTAGGCATCATTGGTGCCATTTTTGCCTTTGGGCTGTAAACCGGTTGCTTGAAGAACAGTGGCTTGGACATGGGTTGGAAACCACTTTTGAGACTGCTCGCCCAGCGACATCGTCAACAATGGTTATCAACTGAAAGCCATTCAAAACAAACTAAACGATAATTTATGTGGTTAGTTTTTTTAGTGTGTGTGATGTGCAAAAAGCAACAAACATGATTCACTATAGTTTGTTATCCATGTCAGCGTGATTTATGTGCTTACAGCTGAAATCATTACAAGCAATGACAAGTCTGACAAACTCAGCAAGCCTCATTTTCTGTCAAATCAAAGATGTCCAAGCCACTGGTGAGTCATCTGAAAAACACAAGAGGGAAACAGAACAGCATCAGTATCTTTCCCAGAACCATGAAATGACTCATGCGGGTGCACAGAAAACATTGATATTAAGCCAGCTTCGATGGCAGTTACTTGCACCAGAGTATGATTTTGAAGTTATTAGATGGATAGACTTGAACAGGAATTAGATTGTGCTATATTATTTTTACAGTATCTATAAATATGTGTCCCTAAGCTGGAGTAACAAGAAAATGATGATCTCATTCAGTGACACATTTTGGTGTCGGTCCATTGTCATTGTATTAGTGACTGACTCAGTGTGATGAGGGCATGGCTGTTTCACGTTACTTCCAAATTCAAAATAAGACTAAGAATAAGAGGATAAGAAAATGTACTCATTGTCATGTAAAATGAAAAATAGCCTACATATTCCTTTCTTTTTTTTCACCACTTCATGAGTATGTCCAGGATTTATCTCTTGTGACTCATGTATCACATCTGTGCCTGTTCAACAAAAATTAGGCTTTATTGACAAGAACACGCAGCGGTGTATGATAAACCTGGCCAATTTTAGGGTGTAATTTACCTTTAAGTGAGCATCTTCGCACAGGTTTGTCACAACAAACTGAGCTGTTATTTAACGGACTGCTAAAGTTTACTCACTTGAAACACTACGAGTCAGTATTAACAGACGAGATGAAGCCTTGCTGTTGTTTTATTCTTTAGGATAACGTTAGCTTCATGCGGCTAGCTGCTGAGCTAGCAGGCACACAGAGCATCTCACACTCACACACACACACACAGAGCTGCTTACCTCAGTGTCATTTTCACCGACAGCAGGAGGACATTCAGCACGTCAGCTCAGCGGAGACTACACCGGCTTCACAGACACATTCATGCGGTGGTTTGCGGGGCAAACGCCAGCTAATGTTGCTTGTTGTTGTTGTTGCTATCCATCGCTGCTACTGACTGCTGTCGGCCAGCGGCGAGCTGTACTTCCTAGTCTGACGTCACTTCCGCCCTCACCCCGGTGAAAGTTCAAACATCGTGGGGGCACGCGTTAAGGCACACGCGTTCGCGCATCATTTTAGCCACAAAGGTTTTAAAATGAAAACAACGTAAACAAGTGTAATAAAAATGGCATATGTCGCCTATAAAAATAAATAAATAAAAGTATAAAAGAAGAACATGATATATTCCATCAACGTCGGTGTTGAGTTGTGGGTTCACCTTACAGGTAAGCAGTAATGAGAGGCTAGCTATATAAATTTTTTTAGCTCTAACACACTCTCCTCTGTAAGATATGTGCGTTTGTGTGCTCGCGGGTGCACTTTATTTGAGAGAGGTAAATCATACAAACATGGGAAGTGCTTTTGTCTCATGAGTGGGACAAGGAGGTGCAGATAAGAGGTTCACTTGAATGAACACAGACATGCTTGTCACCCCACTTGACAAGTGCATCTTAACCAAACACACCTGCCCATGTTGGTTTTTATCGTTCTGCCACAAGCAGTGCAGTGTGTACACACACCACTGGCCTCAGGCTCCGGATGGGCCATCCATCAAACTGAGATTATTGCACTTATCTAGAGTACATCTCTGAATGAAACGCTGAGGCTTATAGTGAAATATTAGGCTGTACAAAAATGTGAGTCAGATAGTATTTAATATATTTACGGATCTCATGTTTTGCATTAACTCTTAGTAGAAACATTAGAGGAATAATAACAGTGCAGTGTCACTATGTGATGAAATGTAGGCTATATGTATCACAGTTAGTGTTAATGGCTATTTAGCTAACCAAAAAATGCATTAGCCAAGTAAAAACTTTTTCACCTGACAACTACAATTTTAATCAAGAAACATTTAATATACATTTTAATATTATCATACAGCATGTTGTGAATTTTTTATTTAAAGTTACATAATCCTCTGATTTGTATTTCATAAAATGAAATGGCATTAAAAAGCCAAAACATCCATTCTCCGTATAGTTTTATTTCCCCTTACACAGCTATAAGGTTCCTTTTATTCCACACTGACAGTAATATGATATATATGTTATGTACCGGCTAGCTCCAGCACATTTACATGGCGGAAACATTTAAATCCAAGGCGTGTGTATGGCTGCTCCACTTAAGTAATAGGAAATACTCTAGATTTCTTTCTAGATTTGGATGTTTAGAGAGAAGAAATTAGAGCTATATTTAGGCCAATATGATGGTATAAAATCTATGATACAAATGTGAACCATACATCCCATTAATATTGTGTTAGCTTCGCCTCTGTGTGTAGGTCAATGTGGCCAATATTGTGAATCAGTGAGTAGCCTGACTGTTTAATGGCAGAGTTGATTTTTATATATATATTTGAATCAGTGTGATGAAGTACCTGAAGAGAATATTTCATTCACTTGATTTAATAATAACAGATGGTGTTTTATCCATAAACAGTTCCTCAATGTATTCACTATATCACAATATGCACTCACCGACCACTTCCTTACGTACACCTGTACAATCTAATGTGATCCAATTCAGCGGCTCTGACATAAATTAGATTTTTATGAAGCTTATAATTTTTCAGGTTTTTTTGGCACTGTCAGAGAGGTAATAAGTCTACTTTATGTTTATTATTGAGTTCTTAGCGGGTCATGGTGTTGGACTGGAATGCATTATATTCAAATAGCCCTCTCATGTATGTAAATGGCCAATGGGTTGGCCAAAATATTAGAAACACCTCTCTACAGTATATAATGCAGTCCAGTTCAACACAGCTGCAAACTACAATCTTAATAACAAACGTAATAGTTAAATGAACTCACTCTGGCAGAGTTTATAGTAGATCTGTTGTATTTGGATCACAGCTTATGAAAAGGCCAGTGACTGTGTATCAGTATTTCAAGGATTTTAACCTACTTACCCACCCCTACTAGAAAGTAAAAGATTTGACACACCAATGAGTCGTAATAAAATTACAAGAAAGCCCTCTGAGCATTTGATTGGCTCCTGCTCTTGAGTGTACGGTGGCCAGCAGGGACAAACAAAAGGGCTGTAACAGGTCCGTTGAGTTTTGTTTACAATTGGAGACACGATCTGATAAAGCTCCCCAGTCTAACAATGGAATACGCGTTTGTTTTAAGCCTTCACACGGCACAGCTCCTGGTTCACTGAAGTGTTTGTGATTTATCCAGCCCCATCACTGCTCACATTCCTTTTCAGGAATATTTTATCATTTGTTGTGGTTAGATGTGTCAGGTTGAGCTGAATGGAATAATGACCAGAGGCATGCATATACACCACCCGGGTCATGACTCTCTTCCTTAATTTGACAATAAGTCAAACACTTTCATATATTACTCTTATATATATATAGGAACATAATACCACTGTACTATCCCTCTGTGAGATAAAACATGAAAGACGCTGCATTCCAACATCGCCCGTATCCTTTTATTACTCTCCTCGAGCAGAGAATACATTGGTGCATTTAAAAACGAAACGGAATGCTATAAATTAGAGTGAGAGTAGTAACGTAAAGGACCCGGACTACTTTCTGCAGGAACAACACTGAAGGTCATAAACTGCCCAACATGTAAGTGAACCTGCCTGCATGGCCGGATCCACATGTTGAACTATATTAGCTGTAGCCCCTAACGGCCGCCATCCACTCTGTGCACATGGTTCTGGTTTAGGCCTCTTTCTTCAACACTAGATAGGTTGTATTACATTTATTAAACACTTTAAAAAATCTCTGGCTGCAAGATTGTCCATCTGTTGAGGACAAGAGAAAATATATGAAAGAGGCAGGAGGCGCGGCGGGGAGAGGGGAAACAGTTGTGATGTCAGTGCTGGTCTTAATGTGGTGCAGGTCTATGTTCTGGACGGATGACTGATTTAAAAGGTATAGCTTTTAGCCGAGTGAACAGTTAGATCACAGATGAATTTTAATAAAAAAAGAAGGAGAAAGGCACACAAATCACCTCTGCTTTGCTCTCAGGAATGTTTTTGTGCACGGCTTTGATATATAGGTGCAGATGTGCGACTGCAGCGTGACGAGCAGAGCTAAAAAGAGCTGCTAAGCTGGGGCAACATGTCAGCCCGGTGACTCCCTAAAGGCCTTGATTTCTACCTCATAACCTCAAAAAGAGTACGTGAAACTATAACTGCTTAGAAATATCCACAATTTAACTGGTTAGTGAGCGCTATTTGTGTATGTATTGTTTATTGACTGACAAAAAACAAAGATAGTGAAGAGTAGGAACATCTCGTGAAGCAATGGGTAAATCCAAAGCTGCTTCTAATCACAACTTATTTTTTAAAAACAGGAAATTTAATAATAATACTAAATAATCATTAATTCTGAATCTAACCATCCAATTAGCATGTTTGTTTCTGTAAGAGATGTTCGTCCCTGCATGTCAGTCATAATATGTGCACAGCTCTCTACTCTGCAACCAGTAATTCTAAAAGATGCCCTCGTCCTTCATATCTAACAAGCAAAGCTGTGCAAAATTCATTTTTTTGTCTCAGCAGAACAGGACCTTGTATATCGGGGTGTGTTGTGGCACAAGAAGGATTGCTGTGTCTGCATTTTCAGCAGTGACGAAGGGCACAGAGCTCATTGAGGCATCATTGCTGTTGCAACAATGATGCCTGCTGTTGTCCTGGTCTGTCATGGTGAAGATATTAAACAGTCGATCTGTCCAACCCACACCTACAATCACAAGCTCGCCCTAGCAGTGGAGTTGATTTGGTTGAGGCATCTGATCAAAATGTCTTCTGGACACCTCCATGAGAAGATATTTTAGTCGTGTCCAACAGGGAGGAGATCTGCAGCAGCATCTGAACATGCTGGAGGGATTTCATATTTTATACACCTACCTACAGTAGAAAACGACAGTACGAAAGGGATGTTTAGTCCTGGAAAATGGATGGATGTTTGTTGTGCGTTTCTGTACAGTGTATATCTTTAGGTGTTTTAACAGTAGTAATAGTAATATAATTCTAAACAGTAATACTTAAGTGATAAATTTACCTCCATTAATAGTAGTGGAAGTTTGTATTAGATTGGTTAGATGCTTTTTAGTTTTGCAGAAAAAAGTGCATTTCAAGTTGATTTGACTGAATCAGTTATGTTACAGTAATGATCACGTACAGGTACATTTGTCTGCAGCCACCCTCACACACACGCTGTCTATCTTTCCATATTTGATTCATGTTAAAACACATGAATGTACAGCTGCTTTTGAGGTGCTAGCTGAAATCTTTTCTCATTTCTCATTTCTTTCTGTAGTTGCTGATTATTTCTTCCTATAAATTTAAAATGTTATTGAAATGGTCGGTCTAAAACTATAGCAGGAGTAATAAGTTAGTTAGCTTATTTCATTATTAATTGTGTTATGCAGATACAAATGCACACCCCACACGGACATGTAAGATACCAAATTTGCTGTTGTAGTGGTAAAACATTTGTCAGCCATGAACATAACATACAACACTACATTGCAAACAAAGAAGTTTGCCTTCTGTCCCAAATTGAAGAAATAAAACCTATCCTAAAAACTTTTAATAAAATGACCATTCAATGCATCAGAAATGGATTATATTTTACAAAAAGTGTGACATTTCACTCATCCCATCATGATCAGTAAAACATGAGATGGACTCATTCAAATCACAAGGCAAACAAATGTGTTTCGTCGTCCGGTTGACTGTTGAACCACAACCTGGGCCTGTTTCTAGCTAACAAACCTGAATGTAACATGCATAACACATGTCAGACAGCCAGACAAGAGTGTTCACATTCAGATCTTTCAGTTAAGTTCTGCTTCATACACAGTAAGGCTCTAGTTATTTCGAATTCAACAGAATATTTAGATTTATACCCTTTGATCATTGCATGTTCTGCGCGTTGTGGCAATAATTTGTCATATTTAGATATTTAGGTGATGTTTTAGTTTTCAATTAATTGTCTTAATAATTCTGGTCATTTACAAATGTGCAGTGGAGAAAACAGTACAGGTTAAGCATGGATTGTGCAAGAAAAAGAAATACAGTTCGTTGCCCTGCTGTGTCCCTGCAGGCCTCTAAATTAGTGCATTCTTACACGCACAGTTTAATGTCAGCAGCACGCTCTCAGGTCATGTTTAGCGGGGCAGGCGAACAGGTGTCGGTCCTGCACGAGTATGAAAAAAAAAAACCTCTACCCAGGCTAGAGGAAGCACCCACATGTGTATGCCCTGCAGTCAGCCTCGTACAGGATGAAATAATTCATCAGAACTGTTCAGAAGAGACATTGTGAGGCAAAGTTCAGAGGCATGCTAATGACAAGAGCATGCTCGCAGAGAAAAGGAAAAACTGTCAGCTCTGAATGAATTGGGAACGGCAGAACAGGGGTTAGGCCATTTCAAACTCCTTTATATCTTTGTATAATCCATGTAGAGGGCTTGCAAATGTCCAAAAGAAATTGGTGGTTTTGTAGCACATGGTGCATGCATTATGTTGTGCTCTCTTGGCTTTTGTGGATTTCTTCTGTCCAGTTCTACTACAGCATAGCCTCTTGGATATTCCAAGATGAAAAATGTTGGAGAAAGTATGTTCCTTGCTTAAGCAATGCCTGTCAATGCTATTTTATCAATTGAGAATATTACATATGGACAACTTTATTTTGTAAAACCCTGCTGCTGAAGACAGAATTAGCTTGTCAAAATAAAAATGCAGCTGCATTTTATAGTGAAATGATTTCAAGTCATTTAAAGTAATGAATGTAGAATATGCTCTAAATGAGTCTCTGCAGATTAGCATTTTTGTAATACGGTGGAATGTATGTGTACTGGCATTTGCATAGCCAATAGGCTATACTGTATGTGTATCTTAACTAGTAAGAGATTTAAATGTAAAACAAATGTTGCAGTTGGAGATTGCACATTAAAAACACACACGCAAATTTAAAGTAGTATTACCTTACCCTACTGAAAAAATGAGTGGGATGTATCATTACATTTACCAGTCTTCAAAGCTAGAAGCAGAATGAAATCAGCTTATTACCAGTTTCTACAAGGATAAACATCCCACACAGCTACTCAGTCTGCACAGTTTTATAGCAATTTGCCTATATTAAGTATCAAATTAACATTTTCTTCTACACACATGTTCACATTTAACACAATGTAGAAAAATCAGACCTGCATGTAAACTTCTCGTGGGGACTCTGGGCAAGTGCAGTTAAAACCTGTAACCACAGAATGAACGTCAAAACAGGTAAACAAATAGATAGAATAGACTTATCTGCATTTTTTATGAGATTACTCAGGTTTAATATGTGCATGTGTCATCTATATTTAACTGCAATTGTACAATGATTTTGACAGATATGGTAGTTTAGGTCAAATGATCCATGCATTGGCAGCTAATTACAATATTGCATATCAAAAGCATGTGAATGACTATTTTGCGAGCTCATCCAAATGTGTTATGCAATGGGTTTGTTGAATATTTGATTAAATTTGTAGGAAGAGTAGTGGAAAAATTAAATGGATCTTGAACCAAGGAATCTGGGACAGGAGGTGCTTTAAAATGGACACCTTTTGTCACTAGTAAATAAAAAGAATTGTTCTGGATCATCCTACTGGCTCCCACTGAACACAGTGCATACATACGTGCATGCTGTAGTGCACCGGAATGAATGATCTCACCTTAAACCAGAAACGTGTGAATAATGGATAGAAAATTGTGGTGTTTGTTTTCACCCAGGGCAATCACCGTAAGGATTGTGTGTACAGCATGCAGTGAAACGGAGATCTTGACAATTTCACAAAAGTTGCAGGTGCATAATTACGCTGTACTAGCTTTTAGCAATTGATGCCTGAAAGCTAGAATATTACCCTAGATGTTGCCTTAGCAGCGTAATGTCAGGAAGGTCATGAATGAAAGGATAATGTTCTTCCATCTTTGGGGTTAATACATACCCAAATAGATGACCTTTGTGTTCATCCTGCTAAAGGCCAAGAAAGTGTGAGCATCTACACGTTTCACAGATTACACGATGGATGACTTGTCAGGTTAGATGATGGCTGCCATGATCTGCCATCATGGGTTGAAAACACATTGTGCACAATACCCCTCCCTACAATTCCCACAGTCTAAATTTAAGCCCCCAAAAGAAAGAATATATTAATGTCTGCTTTTGTGCTTATGTCTTACTTTTTTGTAGAAAATTCTTGGTACCAGTAAACTGAGTGCGTTACTTGGAGTCACCCGTGTCTGCTGAAGGTATCTGGTCGTTGTTCCCTGGAGTCGTTCCTCGCTCAGGTCAGACACATTGCTGTCATCATCCCTCTCATTCTTCTTCTTCTCCAGAACACATCACTGACACTTTCTTATCTCCACACACTACATCTTCACATGGGTTAACATGTCTTCCAGATGTTGTGATCATAGCAGCTTCAGCATGTTCGCCACCTTTTGCTGTTTGTTTTTAGTCCAGGTCCTTTTCTTTTCTGAACATTCAGTAGGAAAGTGTATTTTAATTGACATTACTCATACTTCTATGAGGCGATGATATGTTGATAATTGGGAAAATCATTTTCACATAGTCAATGTGACAACAAAGGTCAAGGTGTGATGGAGAAATGCTGAAGTATTGTCTAATATTTCTGTCATATCAACCACAAAAGGTTACCTAGATGACATTAAGCAGAGCTGACATCTCTGATTGGCAATTTGAGTCTCATGACCTTTTGTGATGTACACAGTCGGTACTGTACTGTGATTTCTTGATATTAAGGCGACTATTTTAGTAGATCTCTTCTTTGAAGCAACATTGTGGAACTTTTCTACCATAAAATAACAGTTTTTAATCATTTCAATGCTACACTGACAGGTAGAACCAGTTGAATGGTGTCTCTGTTATTCCCACTCTTCACCTGTTTTTGCACTTTGTGCTCTGGGTACGATCACCTGCGAGAAGTACATAATGCTTTACTAAGTCACACACCACCAAATAATTCACTTTGATGAACCAGCTACATATTTCATGGACTAAATGTCGCCCGGCTGATCTATTAAGTTTCCTGATGGAAAGTAAAGTAAATAGTTGTGAAATATAACTGCTGTTAGCTCACATTAGCCGGGTTAGCCAAGCTCCTCAGACTGTGAGCTCAGAGCATTGGGGGAGTGTTAGTTTGTGTACCATAGACATTTTGGACCTCCAGGATGAGGTTTTCAACGCTGGGGTGGGTGGATGCTGATGGGGAGCAGAGCTGGTGTTGCGCCAGAACCAGAGCCGGGCAAGTGGGAGATGTAACTGGGCTCAGCAGCCTCTGTGGACATAATGCCAAAGATGAAGAGACTGAAGAGGACATTGATAGCAGAAACTAAGAAGAGAAAAGAAAAGAGTGACCAAACAATAGACAGCCAGACAAGAGTAAATCTTGGACTGACTTTTAGTTGTTGGCAAGAGCTTTGTGAAATAAAAGGCTGAAAGGCTGTGAGCTGTAGTCATAATAAATACACCTGTACAGCTGTCCATATTTACGACAGTGGTATTGCACTGCAAAACTGGGGGGGCTAAATTGCAAAAATGCCTATTTCTTTCCAATATTGCTTTAAGGTGTGCAAGATATTTCTATTTAAGGCAGCTACCTCAGCCGTGAATCACAAAAGCTGCTTCACTGCTCCCACACAACCACAGTTACCTTAGCAGCAGTTGGAAAGGAAGGACACTCATGTTTTTTATGCCATTCATGCTGTTCCAAATAAAAGTCAAAAATTCAAGTTTGATTCCTGGAACCATCGATCCCAACTCAATCCCTAATCTAAATACCCTGTCGGTATTTGTAGTCCCCTACCCTAACCCTGATATATGGAATCTGACCACGTGTGGTATTGACACACCTGACAGTTAAACCCTTAAATTTAATTCTGATAACAACGCTTTGCACTTTAAGCCCTTTCCATCTGTTTGTAAATAGTTACCAATTTTCAATTAGGCATATATTAAAAACCTCTAATTCTAATGCGTGCAGAAAAAAGTCACATTCAAACATGGCTTTTGCCACAAATATGCTATTTTTCTGCAGAAAGGCCAATTTGATGCTCATCATGTGCCCTGGTGTACCTAAGAGCTGTTTAAAGAACATCAATGCAAAGAGGGATTAAATATTCCTGTATTTTGCTAATCATTTATGAAATGCATAATTATCTCAGCCGCTTGAGTTGAGTGGATTAGGAATCATTGATTCTCTCTCTCCCTCTCTCTCTCTCTCTCTCTCTCTCAGCATATATATAGTGTCTACCTAACCCTTTCAAACTCCCCAATAGAAATATTGTGGATAATACGTACGTATATAGTTGGCAAAGCTGCACTCCAGTTCATATTTCATGCAATGTGAATGACTAATCCATGAAATGTGTGGGTGGGATGATTAACACAGACACTAGGGCTGAAAATATGTTTGCTTTGAAACTCTGAATGTGACACGAACATGAAACTATGAATAATTGGCAGAGAATGGGAGCCTGTGTAGATTTAGAAGTCAGAAACGCAGTTTATGACTAATTGTGTTAAGTGAAAATAAAGTGCACTTTTGTTCCTGGGATAATTAGCTTTTTAATGTTGTGAGGGTGATTGTGGAGGCTCTCCTGGGCTCTGCTGCTTTTGGAGTGAGCCCTCTAGCTCTCCCATGGGGTAGCAGCGCTTGTTACATGCAGCCTGCAGGCCAGAGGAGAAGAGGGAAGGCAACACTTGTTAAGAAAGCAACATGTACAGAAACGGTTCCTGCAAAGTGTTGTTTTGGCTAAAGTTAAAGGCACAAATACAATGTCATTTTTAAACTTTATCAAAGGCAAATTTTTAGGAGCTTAATTTACACACATTGTGCGGTTTCAATTAATATAGTCAATAAATGCAACAATTTTGGGAGTTCACGTTAGATAATTTTTGTTCACACTTAAGACTGAAGTCTTGGTAGAGAGGGTATGCATTTTTGCAATTAGAAAATATTGTAAACAGTTCACAAAAAAGTACTTTAAAACATCATCAACATATTATTAAAATAATAATGTATGACCAACAGCATTTATTAGCACAATAACTTGTATATGTCACTCTGTTTTTCTTTGTCACTTTATTTGTATTTGGCAAATGTTGTCATATGTCACTTTTTAGGATATGCTCTTTCATTTAATAAATATTTTTGCAGTTTTAAACTAATGCATCAGGAACTTTGGTCATACTACTATTTTCTACCTTTTTACTACTCATAAATAAATAAATGACATTCAACTTTTTTTAGCATTATTTCTAATTGTAAAGTTATGTTTATGATAAAGTAGTTTCAATGTAGTACTAAAGATTTGAACCCGGATGGCCATAGCGCTGGATAATTAGAATCACTTTGAATTAAAAACATCTTTAAATGTAACTGAAATTTATTCCCATAGAAGGAAACTATTAAAGGGGTTTGAAGGAGTGGGAAATTTAGCTTCAGAAAGAGGTGAAGGAAGAGGAGGATTTAGGAAAAGTAGAGGACAAAATAGGAGGCGGCGAGGAGAGAGGGAGAGCATAATTACTCGATGTAAAGGCCACAAACAGAGCTCCTGCTGTCGCTGAAAAATCAAATCTGTCAGCAATTAGAAGGAGGCCAAGCAGCACTTGTCATTGGACAATGGGGCAAGAGGAGAGGGGGGTGAGCAATTATTAGAGCTGATAGAGTACCTTTATTTATCTAAACAGCAGGTTAGTTGCCCAATCTCCTCCTTTGTCACTTGTTGCTTATGTGAAAGGGGCACCACTTAATCCGAATAGTGTTCCTTGTGGCAACCAATGGGTATTATGCCCGGGCCAAGAGCTGGAGAGGGCTGCTTTTCAGCGTAGGGCAGAATAATCCAGGGGTTGATCTCATGCTCTTGCAATGCTTCCTTTGCTCAAAGCGCTGATCAGGATCCCTTACGTTTGAAGCTATTTATTAGGAGTTTAGGAAGGGGGGGTGGCTCTCGTCTAAAACATGTAGTCATTATCAAAGACTTCTGCTCCTTGAAGGGGCAAAAGCCCACAGAGTCTCGGAGAAGGGATTTGAGATGTGTGGGGCTTATTTTCATTGAAAGCCAACTGCAAATACAGTCCACAGTATAAACTCAGTGGTTCTCACCAAAGTATGTCAGCATCATGTAAACTGGGTGGGGGGCTCTCCTTTGTTTAGTTAATGAAAGACTTGGAGAAATGTTATTAAATGGTGGCTCAGGAGGGAATATTTTGGAAGCAAAGGGCTCTTATTAGTGGTTGCTAAGAATGTAAACTTCTCAATTAGTGTTAGATCAACGTTTAATACTTTATAATTTGTGAGAAAAAAAATCACAAGTTCTCACCTAAGGTTTTGACACTGTTGGAAAATGTGTTAAGCCAGTTTAATAACAAAATATAATGATGCAAATATCAAAGATATTCCTTTGTTTTTAGCTACCGCACCATCTTTAACAGCACTCATAATGTTTCAGTTGACTACAGCACGTTCCTTTGTGTGTGTTGATATTTATTTATTATACTTTTATTATTTATTTTTCCCTCAATCTTTGAAAAAAAAAAGTTTCTTGCACTTTGTAAAGTTTAATGAGTGCGAAACCAGTTTGACGGGTGCTCTGTTTCCTGTCTTAGTAAAAGCCGTGTTACACTTACACTAAATTAATATCAGAATGTTTTCTCATCGTGTCTATTAAAAGGTAAAATTTGTTCGTGCAGTTAATTGCATCAGTATCTCTCAGGTGCAGAATGCAGAAGCTTCACTGCAGTTTTCCATCAAGCGGCAAGAATAATTTAAGTTTGGCAAGTCAGCAGTACTACGAGGAAGGAAATGGGGTGGAGTGACTAGAAATTATTAGATAAATTATAAAGTTTATGGTCCTTTAACAAAATCACATAGAAGAACTTGTATTAATAATTAAGACCAAACTGAAAATTAAACTATATAATTTGCTGATGATGTGAATTCATTCCATTAATGACGTGTGTGTGTATATTTGTAATGTTTCCGACTTGAACTGTGGAAGTTCAAGAGCTGAGAAACATCAACTCAAATGTGCAGTATCTTATAATGTGTTTGATAACTCTTGTGCTGACACAGGCTAATTTCCTCAAACATCCTTAACTGCAGAAGGAATTAATATCAACTTCATTCTCAAGTGCTCTGTTGTTCAATTAAAATTCAAATAGGACATTTTATTAATAATGTTTCATCTAACTTTAAGAATAACAAGAACTGGCAAAGTTTATTTGAAGTATGGTTTGGAGTGAAGAGGTTATAGTTTCTGGATAAGCGTCTAAAATGTCTTTCTAATATTGAATATAAATATTTTTCATTTACTTATATAGATGGTGTAAAATTGCCTGAAGAGCTGAGAGTCATTTCCAAAGAGTTTGGGCTAAATTACAGTAAAGTTATTGCTTGCATGTTGGTGATGCCTCCTCAGCAGCGCCTGGGCACGCTATCTCTGAACAGCCCTTTCTTACTCCTGGCCTCCACCTCCTGACTCGTAAAGAGGAGGATATTTGTGGTAAAACAGTCCGATTGTCAATAAAGTATGCAGAGTGTAGTAAAGTGGTGTCTTAAATATTCCTTTATATATGGAAGCCAGATGTGAAAAATATGAAATCCCATAAATCACAGGAGGCTGATTAGCTTGCTGTGTTTGGTCATTGAAAAATGCATAAGTACATCACTCATGGCTCAAAGCAGATTTCTGAAGATTACAGAGCTGCATATTTTCTAAACAGTGACAGGTTTTAATGTGGTTTACAGAACACTCAGATGGGAGAGCAAGCAAGCAAGATTCATAAACTGGAGACACCGACGGCTGATTCTTTAAGTCGACATTTAGGTATTTGCCTGTTTCTCACACATATAAGCATGTGTTGCTGAGATACATTACTGACATGAGGCAGAGTGTGTGAGGAACTCGTATGCGCTCATTGTTAGGTATGAACTTCATCTAAATCCTGCGCAGTGATGTGTATTTATCAGTTTTCAAGGTTGGAAAAAAAGAGAGAATCTGTCCGTGTGTGGATGTGGAAGTAAATAATGTACTACCTTCTTGTTTTTTGTAAAAAAATAAATCTAATACTCTCTCCATCTTAATTTGAAGAAAAATTTGTCTGATTGGAAACTTTGTACAGGAAAATTGGTGGTCATGAAGAACACATGAAGAACATTGTTTCTTTTCTTCAAAATGCTTTCACAGCTTAAACAAATTTAATAAGACTTCTTTTGATTGACAGGAGAGCGCTCTCCCACAATGTCTTCTTTTTGCTCTCACATTCCTCGTCAGCAGCTGTGCGCCGTTTTGAATGAGATGAAGGCTGGAAATCTGCGCTGCACGCACACACTATCGACTTGGAACAAGTGGGACTTTTATACAAGTCTCCGCGCGGCCTGAATGTGCTACTCATGACACATTTCAGAAGTGTTATTCTGTGTCATTGAGAGTTTTGTAAACTCAGACGCCGTACAGTACAAGCTACAAGTCATATCACAGCAGGCGTCATTAAATGGTGTTTTAGGGTAAAAAAAAAAAAATTTTAAATGCTGCAAATCAGTGACTGTTTCAATTAAATCCATTTGAGTTTTTTGACATTTGCAATTCTGGAGAATGCTGCACAGGAAGTGATGCATTTTAGATTTCCTGCAGTGGCAACATATTTGTTTGCACTAAACAAAGGAAGAACTTAACACCACCTGCAGAAAGTCAAAAAAAAGGAAAAGAAAGTACAGTACAGCCCACACATCAGCATTTGCTTGTCTGATCTCTGGCAAAAAAACACACAGCGAGACAGAAGGGAACCAGAGATATCTCACTCATCTCAAATAAAACCCAAATTACCACTTTCATTTGTCGTCAGTGGAGATTATTTGCTAACTTTTCCAGTGCTGCGTTTGAGCGTTCGTCAGGTTTCCCAGCCTCAGCGAGGCACAGTGGAGGTCTGTGCAGGTGGCATGGCTGTAGAGCCCGGCGGGGGTTTTCTGCTCCCTCTCCCCCTTCTCCACAGGTGCTTATTAGCATATATGAGCTGCCACATGTTCCCAGCCCGGCCACCGCCCGAGGGGGCAAAATCAGTCTTCGCCCATAATCTTCACAGCCTGACCAAGCCCTTGCTCCCACTAACAGGGACACATGGCGTAGCGTTTATTAAGCACAGCAGAAGTATTACCCAGGCGTTTTCTCTCTTTTTTCTTCTACTCCTCCCTGAACTGCTGGATAACCTCTCCAAGCATCTCCCCCTTTATTTACATATTTCAAGTTTAAGGTCAGGATGAAAAGTGATATTGATGCACATAATACATATATGGAAGAGATATCTATTCTCAAAGGCAAAGAGTAATTCAGTTGCAGACTTTTTGTTGCAAGTGTTCTGTTAGCAGATATCAAACAGCTCACGACTTGGCCAGAAAGTTGAAATGTTTTGCACCTGGTCGGCATGACAGAAACCCATTGTCATCTTAACAGCCCCCCACTCTGTGAGACATGTGAATGGTTCCGCTGTGTGTATGTGAGAAGGCGAGAGGGGGAGTGCGGCTGGATGGGAGCTGTCCGTGTTTGAAGTGGGCATATGGTCGTCGCATTTGCATTTAATGCCCTTCAGATTACTTGTTTTAACTCGTGCTAAACACCTCACTCGGTTGGGGCTAATTTGATGAGGTCATGGTATGACCTCGTGACCCCCTCTCTCCATGTTCTCTAAGTGAAACCAGCTGAGTCACAGAGTGGGAGAGTGCAGGAGGGGGTGGTGGTGAGAAGGGTCTCTGCGTTGTGGCTGGATTGGCCTGACAATCACCGAGCTTCACTTGCCCATCAATCTGGAGCAGTGCTCAGTGGACACTTTGCTGTGAAGCCCTCCGCCAAACGTCTCACAGCTCCTCTCCCAAGAAAAGCATCTAGTCAAAACACATTCAGTAGACCTGGAAAGAATAACAAATGCCCCAGCTTCTTATCGCACTTCTTTCCACTTTGAAGATGTTTGCAAGAGCCGATTGTGCCAATATACATTCAGCCAATGTGTGTGTGTGTGTGTGTGTGTGTGAGACCTGCAAGACCCCTATTAAGACATTTATTTTCCTTTGCATGGCTATACTTTCTTATGTTTCAAAACTCTTAACAAGCAATTTAACTATGACTTTTCCAACAAAAGCAATCTTAAAATTATATTTTTTTTAATTGGGGACTATATCTTCAGTGTTGATTACATTTTACACAAGGTATTTGCTCCACAATTTATTATAATTTTAAAACAGCATGTAAAAAAACAACACAGCCATAAGCATGCATAGATATGCATATGTAAACACATACACACACACACACACACACACACACACACACACACACTCCTTTCAACATGAAAGGCCGTCTATAGGAATAGTAAAAGCCCTCTTATGGAATGTTAGTGAGGCCCGTTGAAGTACTGATCCACAGCGGCAAACCGGCTCTTTTCTATTACTGCAGACACAAGTGCTGTCCAGACTCCAGAGAATAGTCCCGTTTGGTCTGAGGGGCTACATTTTCCTAACCTCCAAGGCCACCGCCGCGAAGGCGCCTCAAGAGAGCCTCTTTCGTGTCAAAGGGGGAAAGCCATTCAACTCAAGAACGGCCTCTGGCTTTTGATCAGTTCACAAGTTACAGTTTTGCCGAGGCCCTTTTTTCATGCAAATGGGAAACCTTCAAACACTGTGCGGAAATACATCTCTTTCGGATATACCGTAATAGGTAGTGCTTTTAACATGGGAACTTTCACAGCCAAGGACTTGCTTGAAAGCCTCCTCAGAGTAGTGAAAAGCACACTCAGCGCCCAGGTGTAGATGGTCCCCTTTAAGAGCTTCTTTCTGTCCCGAGTTCCTTCCAGCCAGCGGCTTTGTATGTTCACTGGAGACCATATTGACTCCCAATTAAGGGATTAGGATAAAGATTATCGGAACCATTTTCAAAACACATAACATTTACTGGCTTTCCCACAGCACTTTGGATCACCACTCTTGTTTTGGCACACTTTAACTTTATTGTTATAGATGGAACAGCTGTTTCTGAGCACAAAGTGTTATTAAAATTGTTGCTCTAATACTGGCGGCATCCAGGATAAACTGTTTTCATTCCTTTTTAACAGAATTTAGTTTTTATAAGCTTATGTGTGTGTGTGCATAAATTACATATTCCCCTTTACTCTGCTCGAATCGATACACAATATTAATTTGAGAAGTTACTTGCAGTGTGGGGTTGCGTAAATATAGCGTGAACTGTATGCTGAGAGGTCTTTTCCCAAGTGGGTTCAAATTCAAAGGTGTTGGAATGTCAGGTTTTATTTGGGGTGTCTCTGTGTTTCATGTGTTTCTCTTGGCACTCTCAAACTGCCCATTATGCTCCTATTAAAGTTCATGTTGCTGGAATATTGGGACGAAGGGGAGGGATGGGAGTGGGGGGGGGGTGAACCAAACTCTCGTCAAGGTCATGTTCCAATGGAAAGAGCCAACAATGCCAGTGCTAATCCCTCCCCCTCCACCGCGCTTTGACCCCATCCCGTGGCTTGCAGGACTCTGTGGTGGGAGAGGACAAGAGGCCCGGCTTGTTCCTATACTCAGCCCGGCATTAGGCAGCCCAGAGCTCCTGGATTATCTGCCAATTAGCACCAATTGTGCCGGACGGCATTAATGTAATGTTCTATATTTTTTAATACCGTTTAATTTTTGCTCCTCTTCTCTCCCCTCCTTCTCTTTCGTCTAATCAAGATTGTCAGCACTCTCTTTTGCCTTTTCTCATTTAAAATAAAAGAGTTGGGGTTTAATTTGGCATTAAGGAGCGTAGAATATGCCTTGCCAGCAGAGCGTTTGTTGGAGGGAGAGAGTTAGGAGGGGAAAAAAAGGGGGAACAGAGAAAGAAGGGAGAAAATCATTTTATGGGAGATACTGTGAAGGACTTGTTTGAACAGGCCGTGAGCCTCAGTGTCCTGCTATATTAGTGGGGAAGTCAGCTTTGTGCTGGAATAACGTGTTGCCTCACTATTGTGCCCCCTACGGTGGAAGGGTTTGGTGGGTTTGGATTAGGAGACTCCATTACATTACCCTAATAACTGGATAAAGCCGCCTCATCCAGTGCAACTGATCCTCAAGTATTAGCGCTCATGGCTCGTTACAGCATTTCAGCAGCTGATCTGCAGACAGTTGATTTCTCATTATAACAGACTGATAGAAGACACACAGCTGCAGTAGACGGTGCCCGAGCATGCCATGATGTGCAACCTTCATCCCCGAGCAAATGTGTTATTTCTAAAAGAATTCCAAGGGACTATTACAGCCGTTTTCCACTGATTTAGATTGCCGTGGCAATAAATAAAGTCAACAAACCTCCCCGCAATTTAAGGGACCAAATGATAATCTTTAGTCTGCTATGAGGGGATTTCCACAGAGGTGAATTTTATTACCATGAAAAATGTTTTATACTTTACACATAATTGACTCTGTACTATCTATAAAAGTAGCTAATCATTATAAAGCATGGTAACTTCACAGAGTTTAATTATATATCTGTTGCAGGTGTTAGGGCATGTCAGAGGCTGCGTTATGAGACTCCCAGTGTATTTTATTGTGATCTTTTTTTTCTTTTCTTTTTTCAAAATAGTCTCATTTACCTTATATAAGCTGTACGAGTTGTTTTCACACACTGTGAGGGAGAAAAAAATAAAGGCAAGAAGAAAGAGGGAGAGAAAATGGAAAAAGTGAGGGAAAGGGTGCGTATGAAGACAGCAAACCGAGCGGTGAAAGCGATGAAGAATTTTTTTATTAAAATGCTAAATTTTTGTCATTTTAGATCAAAGTGAATTGATGGAGAATGACCTTCATTACAATGTTTGAACATATAAAAAAAGCGCCAGCATGAGAATGTGGCAGAGGAGCGAACAGATTACATATAAAGCCCAGCTTCTTTGATGTTAACTGTCCAGACCAATTAGGCCCGGGGACATGTGTGAATCCTGACGCTTTCATGGATGGATTCAGGTTGACTCTCTGTGTGCTGCAACCGCACACCCACCTCTCCCCAGAAATTTTCAGCTAAATTAAATCACATTTTTTACTCTCATTTTTAAAATGTGAAATTATTTTTATTAGCAGTGGTAGAATTAGTCGTAATAGCAGTTTGAAGTTTAATACACGTAAGATTCTGAAAATATTTGCAAAAAAATGACTCAAAACATGCAACTAAACATTCCTACAATAAAAGTAATCTATATCTACTTTATGAATACCAAGGTAATGCATTCAGACCGCAAATTAACAGCGATTAATCTCCTTACATGCACTCACAGTGTGTCCGGAGGTCTGGCTGCTGTATGGGAGGAGCTCAGGTGAGGCCAGAGGCCACTGGTCATTAGCGATCCAGCTTCCCTTCATAGTGTTAATATGGGGTCAGGCTGTGGACTAGAAATCCACAACCACAGCTGGCACATTCTGCATCTCCACGGTTGCTGTTTTCACTAGTGGAGTGAAAACAATCCGCCTGCTGTTCCCCCTGGTCCGCCGGGCTGACCTTGCCCTTGGGCCACACCACCATACACCACCCCAGCTGTTGTCACTCTGCAGCCGGGGAAAAAGCCCCGCCGCCTTGCCTACCCCTCTTGCTGGGACCTTTTTCTTTGCTGTGGGCCCTTCCTGCAGGTGTGCTAAGGTCCTAGCTCCCCCTGTTTGATTATGGCGCAGGCCAAACACCAAGACTCGCCTCCGCCCCGGTCCTGTGGGTTTGATTCAGGGCCTCCAAATGCCTTTTAGATCCCTAATCCTAAACACTTAAGCCCTTCCTGATGGGTTCAGCTCCAGGTCCCAGTGATTTAACCAATCCAAATAGTGAGAGCACTGAGGGGTCGAGTTCGGCCGAGTTGCCTTTTGCCCTTTTTTTTCTTTTAATTCAGCGTATTAACCCTTCTCCATTGATTGAAGATCTGTAGATGCAGTTGTAAAAACACAAGCGTCATTCTTATATTTTAGGATTTTGCTTCACTCACACTATTCTCCAAATTACACCTTCAATTTCCAAGTGAATCCCTCTCATTCAATCAGTGTTGCTAAGTGTGGCCGCAGATGAAACAGCTTCTCGACATGAAAAGACATGAATAGATTGTGAGATCACTGGATCGTAAAAAGATTTTAATGAATTCTGAAAAGAACCAGTGTCAGGTACAGTGCTGCAAATACATCACCCAAAAGAACCCCAAAAAGTTCAGCGTACGTTTCTTCTCACCAAGCCTATACGTTAGTATAGTCATTCCCATTTTCCCCATGCTGTTTATGTAAACACGGCTGTCCGGGCCTCCACCTGTTTCAGAGTGCTTGAGAAATGGACTTTTCCTGAAAAGTCTCTGACCTCTGACCTCTGCATAGCAGGAAGGGGCTGCCAGCAGGCAAATGCCCTCCTGTGTGGCCAACTGCCATTTAACCCCATAATTGTTACAAGGCAGCTCCTGGCCGTCCAAAACTTGGTTTCCGGAAATAGCTCTTAAACAATCAAATAAACGCACATGCGGGGAATTTGCCATGCCCAAGGCCCTGAGACGGAGCAGTGATTGCAGATTCACTGGTTGGACTTGACACCTCTGGAAAAATATAAAACATTGAGGAAATATATCTCTGCGTCAATTATGTAAGAAATATAATTAAAAAAGAACACATCTGAAGTTATTTCAACCACAGCAAACATCATAAGGTCATAAGGTATTCATTTTCCATGTCATTTTGAGTTCTGCGAACTAGTAAACGAACGCAGTTCTTAATTGAAATAATGTGTGAAATAATTCTCTTCTTTCAGCCAACATTTCAGCAGTTAAGATCGTTCAATTTTTGTGTGGTGTTGAATCACAGCTGTCCTCAGGCTGTGTTGTAGATACAGTATCCACTTTACCTTTATCATGCAGCGCTCTGGCCCATCAGGCTTTCTATGTGGTTGGCTGCACTTGGTTATTTTTTCCATCCCTGCACATTTGCTTTTTGCTCAGCGCTCACCTCCAGACTCGGGCTTAGAGTGTTTCCCTAGCAGCCTTTCTGATAGCAGCGCGCTCGGTGATTGCTTCCCAGGATCAGAACGGCATGCAGCACGAGCAGGCGGCTCAGCATACCACACATGCTGCAAGATCAAAGGTCATTCTCGGAGGTCCGGGATTATGGGGGAGGTAAAATTATATTTTTTATCCTTCTCCTTTGTTTTTGATCACCCTATCTGACCCACCTCAACCCGTACTCCCACGCAACCTCTCACTACAGCCCTTACACTCAGGTGTTAGTTTTCAAGAGGGGCTCTGGGGTGAAGGCGTGTTGAGGTTTGCTAATGTAGAAAAACAACAGACAGATTGGATGCAACCTTGAGCAGCGGGTTTGGAAAGAGCTCTAAAGAGACTCCAAGGTCAGTGGATGTGGGAACTGCTCCTGTCTCCTGGGTCTGACGGAAATAGTGACCAAATCAAAGACAGCTCATGAGTGATACGTTCACTGAGGTCACATCTATTTATTACTGCAGGGGGAGAGTATCACATATACAGCAGGTCTATAATGGAAGGGACAGTAATGATGCCTGATGTATGTCATCAGCAGGTGTGAATGACTTGTCATCATAGAAGTTATTATCCAAGTGACTACAGCTTATACAACGGACTTCAGCCCTGTATTTACCTGTGTGTATTTATTCTGCAGCACCATCACATCACTGTTACATTCAAACCGTAGCCGCAGTTGTTTTATTTTGGAGCAGATGTTCTCCTCGAACTTTTAACTACAGAGCGCTGCACCTCATTTGCATGCCGCAGAGTGTGTAATTAACACAGAAAGCATTGCATTGTATTAATGTCAAAATTGTTCAAATTTGTAAACAAATAAAGCAAATACACAGTGAGAGTGTGTCATTGACTTAGTCTTGTAATTTCAAGGCTATTGCAATAAATGTCACGGTGTTCTCCACCATTGTAAGGACACCACACATCAAACACTTTAAAGAAAAAGTGTGTGTTGTAATTATTAATTCACAAAAATATTACCCTATGCGTCAGAGTTATGTCTCTGGGGCATATTTGTTTTGTAAATATTTTTTAAATATGTCTGCCACCCTGCATGTATTCATTCATCTGGCAGAATTAATTGTGATGTTTAGTAAACGCTGGTTTTTAATGTTGACATTCAGGGAGGGAGAATTTATTTATGTGTATTTATCCTTGTTAAACAACAAATAGAAAAGTTTAGAGGCAAACAAGAAGTGAATAATAAAAGTACTTTTATTTAGTTTAACAGTGTTTAAGCACATTCAGAATTAAAATGAAGTATGCAAAAGTACACACATGATAAATGCATTTTAAACATGTTTACATATGTTCATCCTTTTGACACATCTGTTTTTAAAGGTGTTATATAAATAAAGGTATTATTATTATTATAAAACATATTTTATGGATTAAAGGAGCATATAACAACACTGAATATTACAATAATTCAACACATGCATCTGCTAGATATATAAAAGATATATAAAAGTTGTATTATGTATAATCTTAATGTGCAGCTTCAGTAAAGGTTCAGAAATGTACATCTTGAAGACAACACGTGTTTCAAGACATTTTTTCTTTGTTACAAGTCAAATATTAATGTAACAGATACAATTGGAAACACTATTTGTCATTCCAGTTTTTTTTTTTTTTTTTTTTTTTTTTGGTGTGTTTGGTTTTTGTTTTCTCTAGATATCATTTAGCATTCAGTTTTTATTTGTGTCTGACAGTGTGATAATAGAGAAGGTAAAAACAAAGGGTTGACCATAGGTGAAGGAGATAATTGGAAATAACTGTAGTAGAAGATATAAACATATATTTTATATGTCACACAAAAAGAAGAATATTTAACCTCCATTCCACAACCAACATAAATAAACAGTTATATACTGACACAACATCTTGTAATATTACTGTAAACTCACATAATCTCAGTTTTTCAAAAACCTCTTTCAGCTGTTGTTGTAATGTTCTGTGGATGAAAGAGGCGAGCTGGATGAATAGTGGATGACGAGACCGTGTGGAGTGGAGGGTGGAGAGGAAGACGCTGCCCTCCATGTGATTCAAAATGCTCTGACAGAGTGAGAGAGGACCATTAAGTGGTGTGTTATTTACACATCATAAGCCAGTCTATTATATTGACATCCAGACGACCCAGTCCACCACTGTTCTGTGTGCGCCGCAGCCTCGCTCTCTGTTTGCTCTCAACACCAGCATGCTGATTGGGTGATTTTCTGATATGACATTCCAATGCTCCGGACTATGTGCAAGATCTTTTTGTCTGAAATAGTCCAAAAGCATTCATTACCCGCCGAGAAATGAGACAAAAGGTCAAGAAAGCGGTGTGATGGGGTGGAGCCATGTGAAGTGGAGGTGGGGTTTACAATCCAATTGGGGATTAAGTTATCTCTTATATCTCTTACTTACAATAAATCCACACGTCTCCATCAGAAATGTCTTGTTTAAACTGTGGAGGAGCATGAAGCAAATGTTTGACTTTATTTAAAATTCATTGTTCAGTATTACATTGGCGGCTGGGGTGAGCCCTGAGATTGCAAAGGTGAGCAGACAGCCTGTATATTTTTTATTCTGATCCAGAAATTGCAGAATTGCCATCCAGTTGTTGTCCTCCACACCATTCTGCCATTTACCAACAGCATCAAAATATTTGACATCCTATAATGGGATCGCATCCAGAGTAATTCTTGTAACTACTGTTGACATAGGTGCCCCAAGTAAAATAAATCTATTTTGGCTATTGATGTGAATGAACTGTCTGTGAACCATTTAAAGCGTTGATGCAGATAAAGGAGAATATGTTCCTTTTACTCAGATCATTAGAATAAAACTAGCACAGAGTTATTACCGTGGGCTCTGCTGCGAACGCTTTCAAATTTCAATAAACTGAGGGAATGTGAAATGTCTCCAATAGGATGTAAAAGGTGATTTAAACCTTGTTGCAGAATATGAGAGGTACATGAGTTTTGCATCCAAAAACTCAGTGACTTGCCAGAGAAGTAACACTTTGAATTTGCCTGAAATGATTTACAAAGCTCAAGAAAATTATGTTGCTGTTTATACTCTTCAAAGATCTCGCTCTGTATCATACACACACACACACACACACACACACACTCGCACTAGTACAATACAGTAGCCTTTGAAAATAGTCTTCACAAGCAGGGCAGAAACGCCGTTAGGAGAGGTCATCTTTTACCCCAAAATATTTGTTTAAGCATTTGAAGGACTGCAGGCACACAAGTACAGTACATGTTATGAATTTTGACTGATTTCGACCAATCATAAGCACCGAGAGAGTGACGCTCTTCATAAAAACATTCATGGTTTCAATTTATGATCACAAGTAATCCAGCTGGGTTTTATAAATGAAATTCAAATTCAATAGACAAATTAACATTTCACTTCCCGCATTTTATTTATTTTATTTTAATCAAATCATAATTATTTTGTTTGTCAGCATGGTGTTGAATATGTAACACTGCAAAGTGGGGGTACTGTTGAGAGATATCCTCAGCTGAAGATTTTAGTCATTTTTCTGAACTGTAGGTAGGAGATAACAGAGGAAAAGTCAGATGAGAGCAGTCATTCATGTCAATCTTATTACAGGTTAAAACTCCAGTGAGTAAAATAATGAGTCCTTTTAATACCGGGGAGCCGCTGTGAGACCCATGGGAGTCCCTGAGCTGTAGTTTGGGTACCACTAACACAGCAGAGTCAAGTACGATCTCAGTACAGCTGTTCCAAGTATCGTAATGTAGTCCATAAACAAATAACCACTAAATCTCTTTTTATTTAGGAATGCTTTTTTTTTATTGTCAGTTTTTTGTTAAGGGTATTAAAAAAAAAAACAATTTTGGTCTACTTGTTTTAATCTATTTAATTTGTTTGAAGAAAGAAAATTTAGAAATTCAACTTTATATACTGAAAAGTGAAGTTTCAAAGTGTGAGCACAAGTACATTTTAATGTTTAGTGTTTATTTCGCTGCTTCATACTGTACACAAGTCAGATCATGAGCCAAACAGAAAGGCTGTTGTTACAGCAACACATCGGAGGTTGTAAGAAGAACATCTGTGTGTTTGTACATTTTAACTCAAATGTGGGAACAGACTGAAACCTACCATAGAATGTAAATAAAATTATAGCACATGCCAAACTGTAAATTTAGGTGAATTTGGACACCAACTTTATTAGTTTCTTTTTCTTCAGCAGGAAGAACATGTATTAACAAGTATTAATACGAGGGTTTATCTCCAGCTGATAAAGTAAAAGAAACTTAAATCAAGTTAAATAAGTTATCTCGAGCTCAGTTACTTTTTTTGTCTTAAATCAACTGGATTACACCGTTTACTGTTATTTATTGCTGTAGAAATGACTGGCTTGTTTCCTTCTCATGAAATACATTTAAAAATAATTTGCATACACTTGTGATATCAGTTGTTCTTGCAGGAAGCGAAGTATTTCAATAAAAGTGTAAAAATCTGGAGCTCTGAATTGCAAAACTACGAGGTTAATTGAATGAATGAGCATTTTACACCGATTAAAATCTGCAGCTACTGGAAACTGATAACCAATCTCATCCAAGAAAACTGCATCAGCAGTCGTGCCAGCGGAGTCTCTTACAACTGAGTCTTACTGTTACTGTCCATGTGTAATAAACACTTTATTCTACGAGTGAGACATTAGATTAGTGTGACAATTATTTGAATGGGAAAGAAAACAATAAAAACAAATGAGAAGGGCTATGATAGGGATCTGTGGTAAACTTGGCAGACAATTTCCTCTCCTCACCTCTCCCATGAGTAGCAGCACCCACCAGAGCTGGAGGCGTCCCACTGGGAGAGCCTCTCTGTGGTTATCATACTCCATCTAGTGGCTGCACCGGGTTAAGGGCGAGAGGAGGAGGACAGTGTCACCAGCACCTTTTAGACCTTGACAAGCTGCTCTCTCCACTAGTGTTAATACACTCAATATGATAGACGGATAGACAGACAGATGGACAGATAGACACTATCTGTAGTTTTTGAAGACAAAATCAAAACAGTCTCACCTTGGTTGAAACATACTACAGACTTACAACTGAGGGTAAAATTAAAAGAAAACAGAGACATAATTTCATTCAGTTTGATTATATGTTTGAATATCTCATTAAGAAGAGCTTCAATATGGTCTGGCAATGTAGTAGTGCAAGACTGCAACAGTCCTTAAGGTGCAAATTGAATTTGAAAAAAAAAAAAAAAAGGCTTATGGAGGTGCTGAGACTGAAGCGGTACACGGTTCATGTTACAGAGATATGAAGCCATAAGAATGTGTGAAAGCAATGCCCTCTAGATCCCCTCTTTTCACAACCCTATTATCCAATTGAAAACTGATCTTCAGCGAACTCCCATTGTGTGCCTCTCTCAGAGAATAAATGCACCAAAATTGATCTCAGGTCTCTGAAGTGGGCCTGTGGAGCTGCAGTTTACACATGGGACCATTTTATTCACTTCTGGTGGCAATTTACAAACATGCAAAACTGTGAGCTCGCCACCACAACCTGCAAGCCAAATGCAGGAGTTCCACCTGTCTCATAACCTTGTTGGAGCACAATTTTCCTGCCTACAGAGGGGGAAAAAATGTAGCTGTGACAGTGTCAAACAATGTGTGTTAACAATTCAACTGAGTACAGTGGGAATGTCATGCAGAAAGAGCAGCCAGTTGGAGGATCTGCTAATGTATTGTGACTCCTGCTGTCAGCAGTTCAGCTCTACACTCTCTTCCTGTAATTTTCAGCCATCTCCACTGCACTGATACCGTTTCAAAAGCCCGCTCACTATCACTCATACTGAAGCTGTGGGGGCTATTAACTGTTTGCTCTGGTTTTGATGTTTTACATTGTAGTGCGAAGAAAGATGCTTTCAAAACATCAGTGTGGCCCAGCTGAATTAAACATGTTCCTGTTGAAAGGATGATCAGACTGTTGTGCACATCTAAGG
Source organism: Protonibea diacanthus (assembly GCA_028641955.1). Classification (NCBI taxonomy): domain Eukaryota; kingdom Metazoa; phylum Chordata; class Actinopteri; family Sciaenidae; genus Protonibea; species Protonibea diacanthus. Next base: position 18,993,578 of record CM053989.1, read on the forward strand.
TTGACTCCATGGAGATTCCAGAAGGGACAGCAAGTGGCCAGGTAATATTAACAATGTGACCATTTATACCTCTAATGTGCCTCTGCAACTCTTTTATGTCACAGAAACAAATTAAAGATATATTATATTTATGTTGAATTGTATGTTGTTTGTCCACAGCTATAATACCTTTTGTGACGCATCCTGGTAAATGAACAGATAATAAAAAAATTACATAATATGACACAATTGTAATCAAAATGTATCTTCATACTGTATTTTATTGGATTCTAAGTATTTATTAAATTAAATTCAATTAAATGTTTTTTTTTACATTATTTATAGATAATAAATAGTATACAGTATGTATTATACAAAAAGAGGTCTTAATGACAATAACTTTGTACTTAGTACCTCTTTTAAAGATCCTTCTAAAATGTTTTACATTTTTGATCATGATATTTGGCTAGCTACGCAAAGACAATAGGGTTTGGTAGTGGTGTGGTAATATGGTAATGGTAATACAGTAGTTTTATGAGAAATATGCAACATTAAACCACTTTAAAAACAGTTGGTGTGCCACAAGGATCTATTTTAGGACTCTTATTATTTTCTGTCAACCAGTTTATTTGTGATTTTTTAAATCTATATCTTCTAAATTTCTGATTTTTCTAAATGTATATCTTCTACAGATTCCCATTCTCTAATAAAATCTACAAATAAAGACAAAAGTGCTAAAGATTATGCTGGAACTTGGAAAATCTCTAACCCCCTAACCCTAACCCTCCAATATCTTGAAAATCCAATCTTATTTATTGCACACAACAAACACAACAAAATAGTGGAAATACAGCCAGTGTCTATTTTTTTTTTTTTTTAAATAAAGAGAGAACTGGCACTGAAGCAACAACTCTCTCAATAATAGCACTAATTTCAGGCCCAGTATAAATGAAAAAAGAAAAGATAAATCTGAGATAAGATGTAAGTTAAAAATTTAAAACACTGCTCTCCCCTGCTCTCCAAAAAGTAAAGACTACCCTTGCTTGAGCAAACATTTAACATTTACATGGACCTCTCCCAGCTAATAATTTTCATATAGTCCCAGAACAGAGGGTGTTAAAATGAAGTGTGACCACAGTCCTATGCACCACTTTATATGTTTGTTTATGTTCACTCGGACACACACCATAGCTCATTCTGATTTAAAACAAAGCAACAGGAGCAGCAGGAATGAGCTGCAAAGTTGCTCCAATAGGTAAAAAGCTGTCACAATCCCTATTATATGGTTTATAATTATAAAGCCCTCAGCTGTTTCAGCCTATTTCCTGAGCATCCTTTTAATCAGGCCATAACCACCATTTCATTTGTTCATCCAATGGGTGATGCAATCCCTGAAGCCAAAGCTCTCTATTCATTAGATTGTTTTAATGTGCCTGAAAGCAGTTGTGCAAATAAACAAGCAGTTACAGTGAAAAGAGGACTCCCTGAGTCTGTGCATTAACCCAGGAGGGACTGCAATTCCAACTTGTGCCTTTTATCTTATTAATCCCACGCAACGTCATTTTGCAGGTCCCCGAAAAGGACTTATAAATTGCGTCTAATAGGCTTCAAATCAAGCACTAATTAAAACTGCATTAACCTTAATGAATCAGAAAAATTGAGACCCCAATTTATTGGAGTTGTGTTTATACAAGGGCTGGTTTCAATAATACATGACGCAACTGGCTGTGTGGGATGAGCCCGTCTTCCTAATGTGAACCTCCTGTGAGTGTGCATGTGTGTGTATTTGAGTGTGTAAGGGTGTGTGTGTGTGTGTCAGAATCAGTGTGGTGTGTTTTGGCCCTCGTCGTCATTACAGGCCTTGTTAGAGGTTAACTTTAGCAACATTCAGGCGTCTTTAGCGCCGTGGAAGGAGATGGAGCCGCATGGTGCCAATCAGCGTCACAGGTGTTCATAATTGTCTGTCTAATTGCTTCATTACTGGTGAGGAGGCCTGAGCCCCGTCTGCGCTTCCACCACATCTGGATTTTGGGAAGCCCTCTCCAGCTCAAATGAGAAGCCTCTCCTGAGTTTTAACATGTATCTGCTTGTTGCTGTGATTTCCCAGGAGCACGTCATTTATTTGTACGCCGATTCTGACTCAAACGCCTTTAATGGAAATTCCCATGGCTGGCTGGGGGTGGAGCGCTTATGGCAATTTGTTGACGAGGAGAACTTATGCGTTTTTCCATGAATGAATGCAAAAAGACGTAAAAAGTAAAAACATTCAAATGATGTCAGTTCAGTCCTTTGCTCCAGTGAAGTACAGGGAGGTTTGTCTTCCTCTCTCTGAGTGTTTTTATGTGTTATCCCAGTCACTTGTACAGCTAGAAGACCCTTGAGATTTCCCTCAAGAGACTTGCTGTCCTAATGAATCAAGCCTCTCCAATGTGGGAAGGACCTGAGGGGGGAAAACTGTGACTCTTTATTACTGAGGCTTCAGCAAACCCGGCAAACTCACCAGAGATCCCTCTTAACTCTTGTTATGTCACACTACTGATTGAAATTAGGAAATGACAAAACAAAAATCTACACGTAAAGACCTTTAAAATCTTTTAAATCACTTCTTGTCTGTCTGATTAGTCACTGTCTGGCCACAGTACTTCTCCCTGTAAGGAAATGGGCGATAGAGGCTGAGGTCACCGGCGTTAATGAGACATTTAACATGCCTTTTACAGGAAGTGCCCCAAGATCTCCCCTCTCTGTGCGATAAGCTCCAGGGCGCCCGTGTGAAATGCTACAAGAGGGGGCCAAGGCTCGACCTCAAACCTCCAGCCACCTCTGCCCACCCACACAGGCTGTTATGTATCTATGCTCATGTCAAGTCCGGGCCTGTGTGCACCAATTAACTCCCGGCCATATGGATTTCAACTGTGGCTTTTGGCAGATGTTTGTCCAACCCATCGTTCAATTTGGCACACGCGGGATTTGGTGTCACCTTTTGGGAGTTTTGAAGATTTCTGTCAGATTTTGATTATCAGTCTTCATCAGGTGGTTTGGTGTTTTCCCAGAGGTGAAATTACGCCCCAGTGTGACTGTTATTTACACATGAATGTGATCTCAGTCACCTGTAGTGCCAGCAGTCACTCATGGGAGTCACTACCATGTTTTACCTGTAAAATTTGCACACGAATAGGGTGAAAATTGTAGATAATATTCATCTTCACGGATCAGATTCTCCCTCAAATATATGAAATTAATCAAATTATAAAAACAGTTGGCTGTACAGTTCTTCTCTGCCTTACTGTCAGATGTAGATGGGCATGTCTTGACTTGATTCTCCCTGACAACAGAGCTACAGGCTGCTGTGACTTCAGTCAGGCATGTTGAAGTCCTCTGAGGGCTGGGTGGTGTTTCATGTAATGTCAGCACTCTAAACACAACATGCTAGTCTTGATTTGTATCATGCCTCAGACATTTACACCTCGTACTGATGCTCGGTGTGTACACACAGGAATCCAGCTATTATGACATAATTAGATATGACATAATGGCCATAACAAAGAGAATCTTATGCATATCGATTGTGTATCAGCCTCCTGTGATAATTCTCCAGCAAGTTGAAAACATGCTTTGCCATTACAGGCTGTACCTTCTCCCTAACTACAAACTGGAGTCAACATTGCCCACCATTGTCTGCCCCAAATTGACTCAACAGAGGGTATTTCAAATACAAGTGGTGAAATATTTCATGTTCTTTGCAGCTTATATGCAATAGACTTGGCAGCAACACAATAGCTATGGGAACTGATTTATTTCCTTAAAGTAATTAAATGCCTACTTGATCATTTTTACTAGGAAAATGTGAGAATGTGGCAAACAAATTAAAAGAGCACTCCATGACTAAACCTATCCCTAGGATTGGTGGAAACATCACAAGCGAAACAGGAGCCAAACCTTCTTAATCTACGTAGCTACATTTGGGAGTTTCTGAGGAAACAATTCGGAAACATGCATTCTATTTCTGTTTGTGGCCGATTATTAATTTCAATTTATGTAACCCCACTTACTCCCACAGTTTAATTAATGATGCTTGTTATCAGCTGTGTTTAAGAGGTAATGGACAATGCTGAATTTTGAGTGTTTACAGTGCTGGAGAAAAATCCTGCTTTACCCCTTTGTAATGGACTGCCAGCAAACAAGAGATTAACAGTGTTTGTCACTCTTCCTGCAGCTGTGTTATAATGCAAAGCAAGAAGGGGAGGGGGGGAGCATTAAGCACATAACTTTGAAATGGTGACTTGAAATAGCTACCATGGTCAGAAGAACTGGCATGCCCCTCCATCACCTAATCCATACCATAATTCCTGATCTAATTAGAGGAAGGCTCAGCGCTAGGCCTGCCATAAAAGAATAAAGAACACAGACAGACCGTGTGCCAGGGGAAAGGAGGGAATAAGAAGTCAGTGAAATAGAAAGAGAGAAGAAGGAGAAGAAAGAGGAAGGGGGAGGAAAAACAAGCGCACAGTACAGTGAGCTGAGCAAGTAAACATGACTGATTTAAAGCATCATGTAATGATCTTATCCACCTACTCACAATCAGTATAACAGTATATATACAGGAAATGTTTAATCTACTCATGATATTATTGGCTTGGCTGAAACAGATCAATCTCATATCTCATGAATCTTTGCGAGAATGATACACAAACATGTTTTAAACTAATTAAGAATGGCAATAAAACGATAAAAGCACATTTTATACCCATAATCCAACAAGGTTATTGGACAGTAGTTAACTTGCTTTAGGTGCTAGTCTCTTTATGGAAGATATATACACATTTCTAATAACTAACACAATTATTCCAATTTAGTTAATCCACGAGAATCAGTAAAATAATCAAAAAGACATGAATACAGTTTCATGACGTTTTACATACGAAACAACTTTAATGAGACAGCGGTAGTTTCTCTCTGAGAAATGTGTCATGGAAAAAAAAACCTGAAAAACAATTTGAACAGTTCATTGTTTAGAATATATGCGCAGAATTTGGTTTCACTTTTCATTTGTGCACTTGAATTACTTCAAGGGAGCCTGTAGCAATTTTGATCATGGTTGGGACCGATGGTTGTGCTAATGAGCAATGTCTGAGTAGGTCGCATTTGTTTGCGTCACTTACATGCATGAGGTTATATTTTGAATGCTAACTTTTGTTTGTTTAGAAGCAAGCTCTGCAGGGCACATTTAGTTCATTAATAAATTAATCAATTCCTTACAAAACATAATGTTAAACAATACATTGACAGGATGCCAATTGTTTAAAATCCATATCTGGTTTAAATTAGACAGTCCATGGCCTGTGTTCAGTGTTTAATTTTTTGCACTGCATTAGGCTACACAGTATTATATGTGCACCTAACTGCAGCTATAGCTGGATAGTGTTGCGGAAAACAAAATCCAGTATAGTTTTACATCTGTATTAAGGGTACAAGCACAAATGAATAAAGGCGATAACAGCCTGACATAAGGAATTAAGTCAGTATTTATGTGCAACTCAATAGGTAAAGGCAAAAAACTAGCACTCCAGCACTGCTAATACTAATAAGAAATATAAGAAATAAAATGATAATTTATAAACTGAGTATCTACTGTTACAGTATCATGATAATAATTAAAAGCACAAATTACTAATTTATGTCCACAAAATATTAACTAAAGAGTACAAGTGTCTAATTTGTTTACATGCTACAAAAAAAAAGAAAAGCAGAAATGTTGCAAAGGAAAGCAAACATAACACACATCCTCAATCTTTGTTATTGAGGCAGAAATCTGACATTTTCCCTTTCATCTGGACAAGATGAAGTCATTTAAACAGCCCGGCCCTGCTCGGCTTCAAAGTGTCTGTTTGAGGTCTCAGACTGTACACTTGCTGCAGGTGCAGTGTTGGAAACACTGATGCAACACCAGAAATGGTTGAGTCTTTTCCATACAGAGGGTGGGGGACGGCGACAGCAAAGTGAAGTCACCTCGTGTGTCTACCTGGTCAGACATGCAGCCTAAATTCAAATTTCCCAACATTTGAAGACCTTTCAAAACCAAACTACATAAAAACCAAGTGTAGAGATAAGATACTTCCCCTGGGTACTCAGGTGAAAGTAATAAAAATCACACTCCTGGCTCTCCAGATACAGTAGAGCTACAATAAGTTAGCTGAGGATTACACTGTTAAATAGCCAGAGGCTGTGCGTGTATCATCAGCCAGGATAACTGCACTATTGCATACTACACAATCGTGTATTGCCAGTAATGTAGTCTGTACTCCGAATTACATTCATGGGGATGTCAGTAAACTCCCTTGTGATGTATCTTTGTGGGTTAAGAAATGAAATACACTGATCCACAAGTAAGATAGATGTGCTTACCAAGGTCAAGGAGGCTCCCCAGCGTAATTATACGACTACCAAACACAAAGGGCATTGTTATTGGACAAGTATAATGCTGCATATTACCAGAGCAACACAGCTGTTTCTATCAGCGAACACTAGCTAGGGAAGACATAGGGCGGGCATCAATTTAGCCTACTTATCTAAAGTCTCTAATTACTTGGTTTATTTGATAAACAGAACAAGGAGAATCCTTAAATGATTCTACAAGATCCAAAGGGGATTAATTTCTTACTCCTTGAAAAAACAAATCACTGGTAGAATCCCTTATTTCACTCTTTAATCACACATTAATTAGGAGCAATAGGGGCACCAGTTACACTTGGCATTTGGTGAGATTGCAGGAGAAAAAAAGGGGCCTGCATTAGCCTCTCCAGAGGAGGAGGCAAGCACATCAGGCTAAGACAAAGACGACACAATCAGACAGAACAGCAGGAAGTGTGAGTTGGGAGAATAGGGATCTGAGCTTCTCAAGCCCCATTCCCACACAAAGCACATCTTTTCCTCAGGCAAACCCAGACTGGATACTTGCACTCACTGCACCCCGGTCTGACAGTCTGGAGAAAATATTTTGCAGCTGTTTTTATTTTAATATACTCTGAGTTCTTATAATGTGGTTATTGCATACATCCATACTGGTCATATAAGCCATCTTCCCATCAATCCGAATAACACCTGCGCTCTGTGTAAATGTTTTTATACAGCCTCTTCAGAGGAAAGGGGAAAGCATGAAGAGACTGCATTAGTATCAGAAAACAGAACTGTCAACAGAGGAGAAAAGTTCAGTCAAGATGGACACACACATATGGACCAGCAAACAGCGTAACGGTTAACACTGTGAGATAAGTCATTAAAAGCAATTAGAACATGTGACAAAACATGCAGCACCAACACAGAGGTCAGCAAATTGAGAAACAATGAACCTGTAAATGCAAAACAAAAGGAAAAAGCAGACATTTTTATGGCTAGAGTGAGCGTGTGGGAGAAGTGTGGAGCCATCACTGAGGGCTTGAACTCTGGGAGATTTAGAGGCTAAAGAATAGCACTCCAGGAAAAAAAGACTGAATGCACACTGCAAAGCAGAGGCTAAACACGTCAACTATGTTTACATGCATGGACTGACTTAATTAATGTCCAATTAATGCCTGAATTATGCTATTTATAGCCAGCTGGCAAAAATATGATAAAAGTCACAGTGTATTGGTAAAGAAATGATACTTCCGCTTGTAACAGCAGCAGAAGTCATTATTTTTTACTTCAAAATGCACGATGAAAAATGGTCATACTTTCTGCTGATATATGAGCCATTTACTAGATACATCTGCGATTAGCCTGGCCACATGATGAGCTAGTAGCGTTTTCACTTTTTCTATCCAGTAATTCTGGTGGCAACACAAAAGTAAACTGACAAGTGTGTTTTAAGATAGATCCCATACACATCTAAATCTTATTCATTGGCAACATTGTACAAAACATTGGCATGACATGACATTTTAAGAAAATACTGGCCTGAGAAAGTCCTCTTACATATGCCACCCTAAAATCAGGTTACTTGGGTTAACAGTGGGCATTTTGGCTCTGCAGGACATGCTCATCCACAAGCGTTCTTCCAGTAACATTTCAAAAGCACCAAACCTTCAACATTACAGCACCTGAACCAAATACTAAAATGGCTTTCAAGTCTTAACTCAAAAATTGTTGGGTCGACTCTTTATCTGAGATAAAATACCATATCGAACATAATGAACAAAATGGCCTGTAAAATGTGTTTTGAAACCATTATGCTCTCAGTCTGTTTTCTTATTCCGCAAGCCTGAATAAAGAGGTAGCTTCTCAAGCAATCTCGGCCTTGTTTGTTTAAGGTAATTACTACTTGTCCTCCCATCCTGCCGGCCCAGATGATGCATGAAAATTACCATTCCCCTACTTCAATCAAAGCTGGAAAAAGAAAAGGGAGAAAGGGGGGAACAGAGGCGAGCAGATGGGAGGGGGAGGCGGTGAGAGAGGAACTCTGTGAGACACACAGAGCTCCCTCCCTGCATGACAAGAAAGGGCACTGTCTCTGATTAATTAGCTGGAGTTGGTAATCAGTTTAATAAGACTGAAGTTGATGGTGAGAGGTCCCCTTTGGCAGAGCCACGCTAAGCTTAGCACTCTGTTCAGGGCCCTCGCTTTCTTCCACCAAGTAAACATGCAGTGTCTATTTACATAAACAGTTGTTTCTTTTTTGTGGGGGGCTATTTTTCCTTCCAAACCGCCTGAAAGCCTAACACCGCCGCTTAAGTCACTCCCAACAATGGCAGCGGGAATTGCAGACAAATTCATGAATTTTTCAATATATGAGAACTAATTAAATTGAGGCCTTTTTGAAATGAATATAGTGTGAGGTACTCACTAGCCCTACGCACACAAAGAGGGTATAATTCAGCGATTGAATTCTGGCTTGATAGCATTCAGCCTTTTACTATGGTGAGCTATACAGATGGCTGGGGTCCTTTTCTTTCTTTTCTTTCTTAATGGCAAATCTCATTATGGCAGTTATCACTGTATGGAGAACAAGACGGGAATGATGGGCCACAAAGCCACACGGTGCAGGAATTTGGTACCTGTCTGCTGCAGAACATGATACTTACTGTTAGGTCAGATCGTGATGAGAATTTAAAGTCAGACTTTGTTTACATGATTATTGTTACAGCTCGTACAAAACACTGAAGTGTCTTAATGTCCTGAGTTTCTATCAAAAATAAATAATAGGATAGAGCACATATATCATTTGAGGCTTTGAAAATAGGAGATTATTTGAACATTTTGGGAAATACACTTGCATAAGACAATAGACTCTCATGTCAGTCTGCTGAAGCTGAGATGAGGCAAGACAAGTCGGACAAGAAATAGTCCAGCACATAACCTCTGGTAAAACTGCAACTCCTCATATTTCTATCTGTTTTTGTACAGATTAAGCAAAACAGATATAACTTTGGGATTCTGATTCTGTCATAGAGAGCCAGGTTAGCTGTTTTTTCCTGTTTCCAGTCCTTTTACATAGCTAACCCAAATTTATGGGTGTCAGTCATCTCGTCTAACTCTGCCAATAAGCCTGTTTACCAAAATATTCTTTTAAACTGTTCTCTTTAGCTAAACATGATCCAAACCCACAAAACTTTATTGTAGTGGAAATCCCAAAGATACCAAATTTGTCAAGCTGTCAGGACCATGGACAGAATGACACAGCCATAAAAATATGAACTTTACATCCCATTGCTTTTGCCCATAGCTGTTAATAATGTCAAAGCTCTTTGTTCTCTTTTCTTTTTGGAAACTTAAAGAAGGGGGGGGGTTACATGAGTTTTAAAAGATGGGGCTGGTGTTATTCTATATTGTTCTTGTTGTAAACAAATCTGTGAAAACACCATATGTATTAGTTCACCTCAATACTTTCTGAATTCCTGAGTCTGTCTCTGCGCCATTTTTTCCTACTGAAGTAATAAATCACAAAAATCAATCAAACCATTTTCTTTGCTCCTTAAAGAAAAAAAGACTCTGGAATTTCCTAAAAAACAGCCAGGCGCTGTAGTTTTTAGCAAACGTTACTCAGGAATAAATGTGTTTTCGTTCGGGACTATTTTCAGCCGTGCCCTAAATCACAATTGGTGCTTTATTTCGTTGGCTCATTGATGTGTTCAGACTTTGTGGACAACATTGGAGCTCTATGGTACAGAGGAATAAGATATATAAGGCTTTGATATACAGGAAATACTTACTTAGTACAGCAGGATCAATTTATTGGTGGGTTTGGACTTTCATGGGATTTGGAATGACCAGACTTATCATTTAATGAAGGTTTTGATGAAATTTAAGAAGAAAATCAAGAGTTTAAGTAGCTGAGCTGACTCATAACATCATAACATTTTAAATGGACATCAGCAGTAAGTGCCTGTTTGAATCTGTGGAGCAGCTCAGCGTTCTCTGTGACGTAAAACAGACGTAAACATATGCCTATATGAGTGATTTAAAGCGTGTTTTCATTCTAGTTTTTGTAGCCCCTTACACAAATAAAATGATTGATAGCTCGGTGTTCTTTTCTTCACCTACCGAAATCTTTGTTATGTTCAACCTCCCAGGTTTCCTGCAACTCATTACCCTTATATTGCTCTTATAATTAAGACAGTTGTCTTGCCCCTGCCCATTTTAATATTAAGGATGAATTAATCATAAAAGTCTCTCACATGACAAAACCTCTATAAAAAGTATAATTCTGCACTGTTCATTCTGTTACATTTAAATCTAATAAGTCATGACTTAGACTTGTCTTGGAATAAAAAAAAGTTGTTGCTGTTATGGCTGAACACTTTCTATCTAAAGTAAACTCTGAGGACCGAGTCTGAGATAAGAGAGCACCACATCACCCTGTGGCGTTAATGATCGTCCGCTGTTACAACACGAAGACAGTCAAGTAGCAGATAGAGCACCGAAATAATTTAGGCAGTGCTAAGTGGTCTATTGTCATTCAAATGATAAATTATGCTTGGCAGAGGTTTTAGAATCACTTTTATAAAGCGTTGCTATTGTTTGTGTTGAGACAAGGTTTTAAGGAGTCGGAATAGAGGGAATTACTTGAGAGAGTTTGGAGTTTCTTGGGGTTTGGACACAAATTGGTTCTCTGCTCATTGGGTCTGCCCTGACGGTTAGACAGCCCTCTAACATGGCAACATTAGTGCCTACAAAGGACTGTGCTGCTGCTCAGCCAACACTGAGTGAAGGTTTGGAGTGATCATGGAAGCTTAGATCAGTGTAAAAGCCACAAGAAGTGATGTTCAGGAGAAAATGTTATTGGCAATAAACAAAAGATAAATTGATTTCCTCACTGATGTATAATGTTACTAAGGCTCTTAATGCTTAGATGCATGAGTCAACTCAGCTAGTCCTTTCTTGTTTATTGTATTGCTGTTAGACCACCCTCAAGCTAAAAGATTTTAAATAAACCTTTAAGAGGGCTGCGATTCTTTGTTGGGAGCTGGTATGTTGGGGGTTGTTGCACCAGGGTTTCCCTAGGCTGGTATCGTAAAGCAGGTATATACAGTAGGTTAGTGTATATATTGTGAATCACACCTCAGCTGTCAAAGCATCGCCACTCGGCTACATTTATTTAGACAGACAGAGAATTTTACATGAGATACATGTAAAAAAAGGATGTAAAAAAACATGTAAAAAAAAAAGGTGTAATTTTTAGATTGATATAAAATGCTGTCACTTTATGTTTACTAATTGATTAGATAGAGCAATTACAGCCACATCAGCCTACTTTACACCTAGCTCACACAACTGCACAGTAGTTGTTGTAAATGTAGCTGGGTAGCTTAGCGACATAGCTTAGTAGCTTTAATACCATATTTTATAGACTCTTAAATATTTTGTAGTTTGAAATTTTGATGATGGGTATACCTTTAATAGACCTATTTATTGATTTGTATATTTGTATGTGTTAATTCGCCAACATTTTGTATTTCTTTATATCTAATGTTGTTCAGATATGATTCTGCATAAGGAATGAATCATTATAGAATCTGAATTCACTGAATTACCTCTGTTTAATTCCTCAGTTTAAGTCAGCCTACAAACGAGAAAGTAACTGGAAGGGTGTCTTCTAATATAAATCCAGCTGTGAGGTAGCAAATGCCATGAAGCATCCACAGGGGAGAAGCAAACAGTCAGTAAGTAAGTGAAAGTGAAGTAAATGATTGTGTAAAGTACAATCATTTACAATGATTTACAATCATCAGAAAATGTAAATTTGTCTAAAATGTAAATACTTACTTCTTCTTTGTACAAAATGAATCAACATGACAATAATAATTCACATGTGCAAATCACATTATTTTTTAACAAAAACTAATAATGCTGCTCATTTTTGACCAACTTGACCAATGGAGAATGGAGAGTGTAGGCTCAAATGCATGTAAGGGTTAATTCAGTGTACTTTGAACTTCCACTGTCTTGTTGCAGTATAACTCCAGTATTACCAGTATTAATTGATCAATAACAAGTCTTGAGCAGTTTCTTCCCCTTTCTAATCAAGCCAGTGTTTGTAATTACCTGCTCTACAGTAGGTGAGTGTTCTTCATAGGACCTCAGCAATAAATTACCACACAAGCCAGCCTTACTGAGGTCTTTCCTGGGACAAATCAAGGTAATGTTAATTACACCATTAAATTCATTTGCTCAGTGTAAATCCCCCCCGGCTGCTCTAGATCATGCTGTGTCCATTCTTAAGATACAATGGGATTTCAGGCCTGTGTGTGTGTGGAAATAAAGCCAGGTCAGTGTAGGTTATAAAGTAAAGCCGTGTTTATACTATGCGATACATAAGGGGAGGTCTTAATTTAAAGCTAATTGAAAGCTTTAACATCTTTATATATGTTGCACAACTGAACCTGTCTGGCCACATGAATGATATTCACCCCTCTCTCTTCAGGTACTTGGCACTGCTTAAGATGTCATTACCTCTGTTGGGACTGTTAAATGGTTCCATAAAGAAAAAATGAAATATTCATTAACTTGGTTAATAATTCATTCAGATAAAATGCAGTATGTGGTTTGCAGAGTGAAGATGAATGCATAATGAGTGCCTGCTCAGCATATTTGTGCTTGGGAATGTTTTTATTTCACGATAGCAAAAGAAGAAATTAATTGAAAGTTCATTTTTTGTTCTAGAAGTTATGCTAAATGATAAAAGAGATGCTTTCCAAGCAATTTCAAACTAAGAAACAATTAAGAGGGTGTATAAGTAACCCACATGCTACAGTATGGGTTTTAATTATGGAGGAAGTGCATTTAAACAGTCTTTATCAAACTGTAAATGTTAGCTTGACCTAATTCCCACAGTTTGAGGAAACCGTGTAAAGCGCTTTGTACTTTTCTGCCTGGAAATTGGAGCCATAACCTCTGCTTATCATGTGACAAAAGCCTGCAGAATTAAACAGCATACTCATAGCAAGTTTTGTCATTACTAAAAATGTCCAGTTGTTGCTCCAAATCACATCAAAAACTCCTGGATCTCCTGTCCAGAAACATCAGAGAGTGTGTGCACGTTGCTTCAGTCAACTCTGAAGTGGTAAAGTGTTCCCACAACGCCACACTGCAGTGTAAACACGTCTCATCCAAACACTGTCAAACTAATTTCCTCACACCACAGAGGTTCATTTTGGCTTTCAGATAAATCAATTCTTTCTCTAATTATCAATTGTGACACCCATAATCACTGGAAGACTGTAGCGGTGAATAAATGGCATGTCTTTTGTGTTATAATTCTGTGCATCTTGACAAACATGAGCCATTAAACAGCCCTGTGGCCTTTTTCAAGAGCGACGATTACACTAATTAAAACAGCAAAACATTTGAGAGGGCTACAGATGTGCCAGAATTAAACAGGTCATTAAATCAGCCGAGGAATATGTCAGCATACACGCTGCCTGTCGCTTCCACAATATGTTACTTTGAGAAGAAGGGAAGAAACGTACCTCCAGTGTAATGAAACATGTGAAAAGTAACATTTTTTAATTATTATTATTTCCTGTGGTGGCCCTGCAGTACAAAATACAAAATTTTAGATGAAACCACTTAAAGTATAAAGAATGGACGGCATATCAGTGACGTCACCCACAGATTTTTGAAGCTCAAAATCTGTGGCTCTGGCTGCTGCCATGTTGGTAGTCCAGCCTCTTCTCATCTCTCAGCTAATCTAAAAATCGTGAATCGGTCCTCAGGTGGGCAGAATGATGCCTGGGTGCTCAAACAGGTCATCTGTAACAGCACCTACCTGTCAATCAAACCTGCCACGCTGTTAATTTTACATACCTTTAAGCAGGTGGATTGTATAGAGATTCAGCCTCAGTACAGTCGTCATGAATGGTAAAATTAGCTATAGAGACCAAAACTGTTTTTTGAACCAGGCTGTAAACATGTTTATTTCTGCTGTGAAGTTGGACATATTAACATGGGGACTTATGGGGATTGATTAATTCTGTAGCCAGCCTCAAGTGGACGTTCAAGGAACTGCACTTTTTGGCACTTCCACTTTGGCTTCACTTCACAGCCACGGAGGTTGCCACTTGGATGAAACACATTAACAAAACAGAAAACGTGACGGTGTTTCACAACTTGTTGTAATGGCACACAGGACTTACTAACAGTCATTCCTTTGTGAAAATGACACTTTCCCTGAAATATCTATGGTGCCCTTATGTAATTAAAACATTTTATATATTTGATGTTGATAGAAATCTTTATTGGCATTGGTAAAATTCATTGAGCCCAAGAGTAACCGTTAAAACACAACACTGGACCAAAACGTGATCAAAAACCTCGAACAATACACAAACAAGGCAGCGTTACCACGTCTGATGTCTGATGAGGTGTTTTGAACATTGCTTGCCGTTATCAGCTGAATCTCGCAGATCTCTTCTTTGAGTTAATCCTCTTCCAGTCGGCGATAGCAGCAAGTGATAGCGCCGATGTCTTCTTACCAGCAACATATGTTCCCTTTCATACAACTGCAGCTTTCCAACCATTTAATGGGATTGTTGTTGTTGTCTTTTCTTTACCCGTGCTCCACAACACAACAAACACTTTTCCTAGAAGTGGCTCGACATGTGCCCAAGGAATTTGTTTCAGCGTTTCACAACAAATCAGCCTAGGTCAGGGGCTAAGATTGGCCTCCAGTAACAGACTATTGAAAACAGCTCCTCAACATGACGAGAGGAGAAAGTGGATTTTCCAGCTTAAAAGCAGAATCATCTCTGCTCAAGGCATTATCCTGTGTTCCAAGAGATTAATAAAGTGAGATGCTATTGATATGGCGCTGCGCTGCTCTCGGATCAGCG
Source organism: Protonibea diacanthus (assembly GCA_028641955.1). Lineage (NCBI taxonomy): Eukaryota > Metazoa > Chordata > Actinopteri > Sciaenidae > Protonibea > Protonibea diacanthus. The sequence continues at coordinate 19,008,859 of CM053989.1, forward strand.
GTGGTCATGTTCACTGACAACTATTAGCTTTGAAAAAATGGCTACAAGGGTTTTACATATGGAAAACTTTGCTGTGTGCCTTTTGTTTCAGATGTTCTTGCAATTTGAGATGATAAATGTAGTATCGAATACAACCTTCTTGAAAAGCTCTGATTTGTGAGAAGTTCTGACATGTTTGAGTTATGCAAAACACCATAACATCAAACAAATCTCTGAAGACTACAAACCAGTTCAGTACGTTATCCCAAACCTTGGATGCGCCTACAATTCTGTGACTTTCACTCCTGTTAATGAAGCATCTGCTAATGTTTCCTCACTCCGCAGTCAAGATATATTTTCATCAAAGTGAAGAAATCCCATGTTGTACTTTGATGTGCTTAACAGTTTTAACTCGCGTCTCATTACAGAGATAATTAATAGTTTAATTAGCATCAATTCTCACCAACTGACATCTTCTCAGACACACAGTCATGTGATTCACTTGAATGTGAAATGATCCAAAAAGCTCCAAAATTCAACATGTATATTTGTGCTTGTGTCATATCTGGGTTTCTTCTACTCAGGTGTTTTGTATCATAATTGCCTACAAACTTTTATTTCTGATGTTTAGTTATTTTTTTCCTCATACAGATTGAGCCTACACAGCAAAGCCATGATAATACAGCTCCTCCTCACCAGGGGACAAAGTGCCCAAATACGTGCAATGCAAACAACTTAGGTGGACTAATTTTAATTCTCATTACCTTGAAGCAAAGCAATCATCTTCTACAGTTGGGAAAAAAAAAAAATATAAGCAAGCATTATGAATAAAAGTAATTATCATTCTTGTGCTTTTTCGCATGCTGTTTGCAATTAACACTTCATGGAATCTGAATGAGCATTTCAGAAGTGCGAGTAGCTGCGGAGGGAAAAAATCCTGCAGATCAAAAAAAAAGATCAAAGTAACGGCGAGAGGAATCGACAGTTTTAGACGAGTTTACGGATGCTGAGGAGAGCTCATCACACAATGAGCGGCGAGTGTAGGCTTCGAGAAACAGCGCGTGCCTCTTGTTCAGGCTGAGATACAATAGCATGTCTCCCAGCATGGGTGAGGGCCAACAGCGAAGCCTCTGTTTCATGTCTCACCCCCTCCCCACAACATTCACCAACTTCCAGTTTACAACTGCTCACAACTGTTTACAGCAGCCAAATTTCATTTTCCACTCCCAAATCCTATCTCACATTCTCCTGTACATTGCATTAGGGCCCTAATCTTTCCTTTCTCTTCCTCAAAAGAAGAAAAGAGCGCCTTCATGATTAACCCACTTTACAGCAATAAATAAACGCATCATCCAGTAATGTACACCAGATTTAATTTGAAGGGGGGGAAAAAAAGGCCAGAACGCTCAAATCACTGAAATGTAATGAAAAATAACACAATGCAGACACCAATGGGCGCCTTAGGAATTAATTTGAATGCTCTATAATTTTTCTCCCTCTTGTAGTCTCTGGATTGGTTTTCCCTCAGCCAACTGTGTGACTTTTTCCCTGCCGCACACTCAGCTGTTGTGAAGTCCTCAAAATATACAAAGAGAATAAAAAGAAACAGAATCGGTCCGCCATAAAAAAACACAACTTTTATAGAATTAAATCACAGTCTGTCTCTGTCTCCTCCGTGTTTGTCACATGAAGCCCATGTTGCTTTTGGTTTCCCATCGTTTTTTAGCCTCAAACCTGCAACACAGAAAAACAGTAAATTACTCAAGCATTTATGAATACATTTTAGCTGTCAACTTCAATCTCTGCATGAGTAATCGCTCAAAGTGCAGCTAATGCAGGTTTCAGTGGGTCTATCTTAACTGTACTTGAACCCAGAGTGTCACACATGGCGGATTCTGATGGCAAACATAAACATGAGGACAGAGAGAGTGGTCGTACCCCCAGGCTATTTCCTTCTTCCTTTTCTGCGCTGCCCTCAAAGCTTCCTCTTCCTGTTTGCGTAGCACGAAGTCACGGCAATCAGCGGCTTGAGCGATATTCACGGCCAGCTATTTAGAGGCAGACAGAGGAGAGGCTCATTAGAGGCTGGAAATGTGGCAGGAAAAAACGCTTTCTGGCTGATGTGTGAGGGAGGCATCTCGTCAGTGTCTCTGCTTCCCTGAGCTGCCCTCCTCCACAACACAGCGAAATCCTCACTGAGCCTAACAACACACACACAACACACAATGCTGTCGTACCATACTAGAATTTAACAAATGTTACAAGACATAAAAACAGATGATTGGAGAGAATATAGAATATGTATATCATGTATGCATAACAAGATGACGCAGCAGCACAACAATGTGAAAAATATGAATGTAAAAACACAGAACAAGTGTTTGAGGAGTAATATCACAAACATATGTGATGTTCAGTGTTTGTTTATGTATTATAACAATGACCTCCTAGGCTGCATGCACACACTTGCACGACATTTAATATTTTCAGCTAACAACAACACATAGGAAACATGTTTATGTTTAATCACGTCAACGTATGATGTGTAAATATTAATGTGTGAAAACAAAGACAAAGCTCAGTTTGTTAACTGTTAACTCTTTTTCCTCTCCAACTGCAATAATACTGCAGTGATGATGAACTTTTCCTCCTCCTTCGTCTGATGGTTTTACTGTGTCCAGGTTATATTGTCTTTAATGTTTTATGATTGTCATAATTAAATTGATTTATTAAAGCTGAAATAGTCACTCATATGGTCAGTCGACATAAAGTGTTGATATTCGATAAGCCGTTTATGTCATTGGATCAGGGTAATAATTGATTCCATCTTCCCAAATATGAATGTTTGCTGGTTTTCTTGGACGGAAATCTGATGCCTTGGACTTTTTCTTTGACATTTTATTGATTAATTAAGGAAAATAATAAAAAAAATCAGGAGGTTGAGATTTGGATTTCTGAAGCGCTTCTTGTGTTGTTGTTGTTGTTGTTTTTTTTTAACCCTACAAGCTCTGCAACCCAAATATTGAATAATAGAGTGAAGAACAGAGGCAAAGAGATAACATAAAAAAGTATAAATACAGGTATGAGTGCTCCAAAATGTTACTGTTGAATATGAGTGTGTGTCTGTGTGTGTGTTTTGTGTGGGGGCTGAAATGCCCCATAGCTCCATAAATTACAGGAACATTGTTTTATTAAAATTATTCTAATCTATTTTGCCTTTTGTTTGAGGTGTTTTAAGAGGAAGTCATATTTTTAAGCTCCTGGCTTATAGTGTCTCCCGCACATTGTTTCTTTTTGATTACTTCTTTTTTTTTCTTGTTTAATGTGCAAATGAAATAAGTGAATAAATAAACAATGAGAAGCAATGTTCAGCATTTTGCCATTTTTTCCCCCTCCATCTCAAAAAACGTTGCAATGGCATTTTTCACTCATCACCAGTGTGTAAGAGACTTTTCTGTTTGGAGTACTGCAGGCAGTCCCTGAAATCAGAAGTGAAGAGAATGACCGTGACTGCAAGAAGCAAACATTCAAATCCCAGGGAAGACATATGTATTGTGAAGCAGAATAATCCCAATAACCCCAGTCACACAGAAGCACGGGAAACAAAGAGAAAAATCCTGCCTCCTCCGTCACTCCTGAGATAGGTTTATTATTCAAGCAAAGGCAAACTTTGATAAACAACTTGGAACAATTTCACCAAACCTTTAGGTAATTCTCTGTAATATTCAGAGTACAATCAGGGGGAAAGAAAGTCTTAAGGTAATGAAGAAATGTGCCACCACTGTGCCACTTGAAAAAAAAAAAGACCTGCTGGAAAAAAATGTTTCAATTATAATTAAGTGGGATAAACTTTATTAGAAAGACTGAAACTAAAATATCTCCTAATGCATGCTGGGATTAAGCAGGTCAGAGCGAGCAGGCAGGAAAAATTAAACTCTAAAGGCTTTTTATCACCATATTTCAGGAACCAAGGGTGTAAAATGTTCTAATTTGGGATACATTAAAAGCCATAAAGGTCTTTCAAAAAGATTAATGGTACTTTGCTTGGATTTAAGATAAGGGCTTCGGCTGGCTGCAAGTACTGGGCTCCGGCTGGGCCCTCAAGGCATTCATCTATACAGTCACTGGAAGATTTGTGAAAGCGTCTGCACAGCCTGGAGCGTACATACTATGACAGTTCTCCAGTTCTTTGCCGTTTTATAGGTTTTAAATTCCTCAAATCATGTTTTCTCCTCATGAAAAGAGTTAGAACGGGTGATTGCTCTTACACTCGCAGTAGATTTGCGGCCAGATAAAACCACACCAGGCTTTTCACAGCTCCTTGTTGTAGTGGTGTAGGTGCTAAATGCGTGTCTGCGATGCACGCAGAGATTATAAACAGGACGTTTATTAAATTGTTGACAAATCTGAGAACATGTCCTGTTCTCTGTGTTTACAGGGGGAAAATCTGTCATTGGCTCATTCTGGGAGCAAATCAAATGATGCTAAATGGTTTCATTTGGAGATTTACAGACAGAGATTTTTTCGTTTTTTTATTTTTTTTTTTATTTTCCTGCAGCAGGATTACCCACATTAACCTTTCTCTCCTGTGGGGTTGCATTTGAAATGGAAAAGGTCTTGAAAACACGCCTTCCCAAACATTCCAAAAGCAAAATTAAAACCCACTTCCATGCCCTCATTCCCCCCTCTTTTAAATTCACAACATAGCGTTTACTACATTTAAAGGTCTTTAATTTTTTTCTCTCCTTTTTTTTTTTTTTTTATCAGTTTAGTCGACAATCCCTGATTGTCTTTACTGGGGCTCAACATTAATGTCAACCAAGTTACCTAGGAGACAGAGCAGATCAAAGAGACAAAAAAAACCCCTCAAATGTCTGATTAATCAAGCCTGCAAACAGCTTATTTCTTTTAGCCTGCATGCAAGTATGAAAATGAGATTCCGAGAGCAGTACATTGTGCAGATTTGTTCATTCTTATCTGAACAAAGCCAGCGGCAGCTTATTTCATGGATCACTGGCACTGTCAGCGCTGTGGCGCCGAGCAGGTGACGGCTCCTCTTTCTGTGGCGAGAACAAAATTAGCAAAAAGTCGGCACAAATTAGCCTCTCATATTTTCAGTAATATGACATTATTTTTCATTTACTTTTTTGATCCACTTTTCAGGATTTTTTCCCCCTCCCCTTGTGTGCATCTTAGTGCCAAATCCTTTCACATCAGAGGCTGCTGAAAAATAAGAATGGAAGTACAAAGCTGGAATAAAAGCAGGAGACAGGAAACCTCCTGTATTCTTTGTTTATGTGGCTCCTAAAAGGCAATTCTTCCCACTCACATCACATATTAATATACAATTAAGTGTCCATCACAGCCATGTTTCTCTCTTGTGTGGCCTGAGCCCAGCACTGCTAAAAACAAGGTTTATTCAGAGGATTAATACTCTGACCTTTGGAAGATTTGAGGGCAAAAAAAAAAATCACCATGCACAATACTGGCACTGCAGCAGCAGCAGCAGCAGCAGCAGCAGCTTAGGGCCACTAGGAGGGTTAAGTCAATAGTACCGTTTTCTGTTCATTCATGTTTGGGTCGTCATGGAGATTCAAGTGGAGACCCAAACATGGAGCCTCAATCCAAAAAAACAAAAAAAAAAAAAGCGAGAGAGAGAAGAAAATCTGCATTGCTTCTGTATAAGCCATACACAAGATAAACCAAGTCTTCTGTTCTATTGCATCATTTCTGAGGTGTTTGATAAATAAAAAGGAAGCATTAGGAAGTCTTTAGGAGCAGCGCTGGGTTTACAGAAAAAACTGTGGCAATTGAACAGCAAGTGCAAAAAAGACAATAGCTGAATGAAAGATGAGAGAAATACATCTCTATGTGGATAAAGTGTTAAAGCTCCTATTAACAATAAGAAATAAATGATGGCTTTAAGGAAGAAATGGCCTTAAACCCATTCATAAATTTCCTATCCAGGAAGCCTCTTCCAATTAAAACGTGTGAGAGGTGGATTAACAAGGGCTATATGGCTTTGCCTCGCTAAATCACCTCCCCGAGCTGCTCTGCTGCATTTGACGTGTAAACGATTAATGACCAGCCTAATTCCCTTATCACACTACCTTAATGCCTAAATAATGTGGCCTTAGTCAACTTTGGAAAGCAGGGCTATATAAGAAAGGAATGAATATCAGATTAGGCAGCTCGTGTTTTATTTCAGCATAATTTCTTCTAACTGAGGAGGAGGGGGAAGAGAAATGTGTTTCTGGCTGCAAAGCCTCAGTGTTGCTGCAACAGTGGGAAGGTCACAGGATCAAGAGGTCAATCAATACCACCCATATCGCATTAAAAAGGGAAGGAATACAAAGTTTTACTTAGTTAGTTCATTCTAACACCTCAGAAGTAAAGTAATAGACTGGAGTGAACACAAAGAATGTAAATGAATGAGCAGTTCAGACAACAAACACAAGTGACAGCTCACTTTGTGTCAACGTGAAGACCTAAAGGGTTAAAGAAAATCTCAATCTTAATTGATTATTAAAATAAAAAATAAAAGTTCTGCATTGAAAATACTTCACTAAATATATGCAAGAATTATTAGCAAAATATAGTTAAAGAATCAAAAGTGGACTTTGTTATATGGTTATGGCTTAGTAGGGTTGCAACACACTAACATATTTTTAATATTTAAAATGCTGTTTGTCCCACCAACAGTCCAAACCCTGACACCATTCAGTCTACTGTATTTTAAGACAAGGACGAAGCAAATCCTCACAATTAGAAAACTGGAACAATGAGATGTGTGGCTTTTTTGCATGAAAAATAGTTGTAATACTTTAATAGTTTTATGTTGACGAATTGTTTCAGCCCTAATTCAACATTCTATTAGCTATACATATTAAATATGAAGTGCATCACATTCTATAAGTTCATTACATGTTTTGCATGTAAAATCTTAATATGTGAAGTAACAGAGCTGTAAATAATTGTAGTGGTGTAAAAAAATGTAATATTTTTCTCTGAATTGTAGATGAGTCAAAGTATAAAGTGGCATGAAATGAAATAATCACATAAAATTTAAGAGAAATTTGGAGTGTTTCTGACAGTAATCAGTTTTCTGATTCGGGGTGTTTGCCAAGTGGATGTGAGGGAGCACTGCATCGTTGCCAAACGCTGGGTGTGATAGTAGCATTCATCCAGAAATACCTGAAGCATTATGGGTAATAGTATTTGTGGCGGTGATATTCCTACTACTACTTCAGACAGTGGTATGAATACAAACACCACCCATAGAACACAATATAGTTGTACAAAGGCATTTTAAATATCATTGCTAACGTTTTGAACTAGCTCAAATGTTATGTCCGGCCATGACATAATAAAATGGCTGACATTAAAAATGGCTCCATGAGAGATGACTGGTGTTCACACTGCAGGTAAAAGTAGCTGAAATCAATTTTCTTTTTCCTCATATGTGAGTCAGATGTGTTTCTTAACAGTACAAATCACGTGGAATCAGATTATTCGGGCCTCTTTTTCCTGTGGTCCTAAATCAGATACAGGTCTGATTTTTTGCAATGTCGGTGTGAAGTCATGTCAGAGTTCACATGACTTTTACGTCACTCTCGATCAACATTTCTCACAATCTGCTCAGGTGGGAGTCAGCTGGTGAATACAAACATGGAAGGCTACAGTGGAGGATAGTCAGTGGAGCTTGAGGGGTCGTATAGTAACTGGTCTGTGCTTGCTCTGACACCACATCCAAACACACCTCTGCACAGAAGTAAGAGCCATTGCTCCACAAAACACCATAATTAAACATAATACATAACATAATTAAAAATACGCCTCTCTTTTTCTCCTCATGCTCATGATCATCTGTTCATGAATTTGCTGGCTTTACACTGCACATCAACAATCAAATCAGAGCAATAATTCAGAATCAAGTGTTAAGGCTTGCAGTGAAAATGTATATCTACATGCAGACAACAGTTTATGAGCCAAAACTTATTAAAATAATCTCTCATAGGTCAAAAAGTGCAAGTCGTAATACGAGTCCAAAGATGGGTGCTTAATGATTTCCCTTTGTTATGTAGGTGGAAGTTAATAGCTTTATTTTTAATGAATATTTTTACAATTTGGAAGACAACAATTAGTTGAATCATTAAGAAAAGTCACGGCGCACCTTCCCACTTAAACCACGCACGTTCCTTTGGTTTTTTGCGTCTGTGCGTGTTGGCAACGCTGCGAGGGGAGTTTTTACAAAGCATCTGTATAGAAGATGAAAAGTATTATGTTTTTGTTGTGCTTTGCACAGCAGGTATGAGACCATAAAGCACTTTAAATCTGTACTAAGGTTCAGTACTTGAGTAAATGTAATCAGTTACTCTGGTCAATCTGCTAATTGATCACTCAATGAACAGTTGCAGCTCTGCTTAGGAGTTCAATAGTTCTCTGAAATACTTCACCAATGACTGCTCCAATATTTTCAACAGCAAAACCAAACAATGTATAATGTGGAAGCCCAAGTAATAACAATATGGCATTATTTTGATTAAAAGGCAATAAAGATGTGCTATATTCGCACACTGTTTCTCTCAGTCAGTCAGTCTTTTATGGGGCAGCCTCAGCGTTTTGTAATCTTGCCTTGACTTTGACAAACAGAATTACATGGCAAGCAAAAAGAACGCCACTCCAGGGAAGGAACAGTAGAACAGCCATGCCTCCATTTTCTCTTCTAGTAATCTGATGCTAGATACACATGACATGTCATCTTTAGGGAGTAGACAAAAAAAAAAATCTCTGAAAGTTCGCCTGCTTTGTGCACATTTCATTATCTTGCCTCTTCTGAGTAGGGTAGGCTTATTAGCAAGCTTTGAACTCACACTTACAATAATATGCCATCAACAGTTTTATAAGCTAATTAGAAAAAACAGTTTAATTAATGAGTGACTGGCAATAAAATGGCAATCATGAAAAAAGAAACCGAGGGTGCTAAGCTTCCACTACCACCAATTAAGGCCTAATTACAAACAAATTATATATGTGTTTTGCTGTGGGCTTTAATTTAAAAAAATGGCTTTAATTAAAAGAGAAAACATGCTAATTAATTAAACAGCACACAAATCTACATTGAAAAGTATGCTTTGTCTATCAAGTAATTAATGAAATACAATAATCCAAATGAGATTCCCAGGCATTTGATAAAAGCTTAGTACCCATTTCAAAATCCATTTCAAAATTAATGGGCGAAAATTTAATGTGAGTCATCCAGAGATACAATAAAAGTTCATTCAGTGATAAATTGCTTATGCTGAAGGAAAAATGAACAAAGAGGAGAGTTTCCCTAAACTCTGTGCGAGGTGGCCTGGGGGGGTTAGCAGGGTAGACAGAGTCAGCCTCCGACTCTGATGTGGGGCGGGGAAAGTCAGAATCTGATAAAGCTCACTTTCCACAAAAGCTACTCATTAATTTTTTGATTACAAACACGGGGCATGGCAGCGAGAAGGTGGTGAGAAGAAAAAAAGGTGTTAAATAACATGAATATCATGAAACACTCTTAGTTCAGCTCTTTGTTTCAACTAAGCCACCATGTCTCCTCCGACAAAATGCTTTGCCACCTTTGTTTCACAGCATTTAAGCGAGGCTTTCCAAAGGGTAGATTTCAAGGACAGTGGGGCTTTTCCTTTCAGCAGCTGCTTCTATTGAAATACGAGCTGGGACATAATGAGGGATATTATAACCATTCGCAGGTTCAAACGCTATAGAAGTCATAAATGGCTTTAGTTAATACATATTCATATGGATAATTATTCTATATTAGTGGTCCAAGTATTAGGAGGAAGCACTTTAGATGCAATTTAGACTGATCAGGTTAATCACACACAAAACAGAGTACAGGAAGCCACTGGTGAAAAATTAGGCTAGGTTAGGGTGACACAACTTTTGTTGACCCAGAGGGCTTCAGGCAATCAGTTAACAATCCAACACTACGCAGGCACTACAGACCGCTAACCGTAGTATGCACAATTCAACATGAATGTAGTGTTATGTTGTACTGTAATATACTTATTTATTTACCATTTCTTTCTGCAGAGAATGGCAGAAACTATGGAAGGCTGCGACTGGCAAAATCAAGAATAAAGAGAAATAAATGATCTAATATGGAATTAAATGCATCAAAAATAATATTAAATGTACACATTCATTCATTATTTAAGTGACATAAATTAATATTTCTGTTTTAAATTTCTTATGTATTCATTTACATTGTGCAAATGAGGCAACACCAAGCTGTGTCATGTAGTTAACACTGGACCACCAGGAAACTATCAAATGATCAAGTTGTGTTCTGCATGAAGTATGATCCAGTATGAATAAAGTTATAAAGTTGTGTTTTTGTAACAGTAAATCTATCAGTTCTGCTTCTTTCATGGATTTTTAGGATGGGCCAGTAGCCATACAACTACTTTTTATGTTTCATATTCTTTAGCTCCTGGAAGTCATAAAAAGGAGTTGACACCCCCTATTGTGACGACCTAAGAGAGTTTCTGTTTTGAAGTGGTAATGCCACTCTAATAGCTGTGATGAGTGCTATGGGGAAAACTGTAAGCTCTAACATAGCGTGACAGTCTTTTGTGGTGAAATATACCCACTTACTATATATAAAGTACAGCTCCTGACTATTTCAAAAGACCTCAGTGGCTCTGTTTCACAAAGAGAAGAAAGAACGAGGCAGTAATTATTTGTTGTAAGGATGATAATATATGAAATACTATGAGAAGGTGGATTAGTGTGACAAAGACAGTACTGTACAGTAAGAGTCAGCAGTCATTTAGGGTACAGAGCTGAATGAAAAAAAATACAAATACAAATTCTCTTGCAAAATATTATATGTTTGGTACAAAATTTTTATTGGCAGTACCAATGTGGTTTCAGAAAATTATGGTTCAAATTGACCTTCAAAAAGACTTGTGATAGAGTAAATCACTGTATTTTATAAAACTGGGTGTGATAGCCTAGTGGTTTGTTGGTTTAAATAATACAGGCTATAAGTATTCTTATTCAGCATGTAGAGCTTATCAGATCTAAGAGCAGTTATGTAAGGAGTTCCACAAAGACCAATCTTAGGCCCTTACTCTTCCTAACATATGTAAATGACATTAAATTTGTACTTTATCGTTAGAGTTTTCTGTACGCTGACGATTTGCTTTTGTTAGTTCAAATAGTTTCAATAGAGTTTTATTTAACAGCAAGTCATGTGTATAAATGCTTAAATGCACCAGACTATTTACAGGGGTTTGATCATACTAGAGACTGGTATACTGTATAAACTTACTATGTAACTATAATTGTAATGGTCAACATTGAGCCAAAATATATAGATATGATTCTTTCCTGATATTTGGAACAGGTTAGCAGATGACAGGAGGTACCAAACCAACAAGAACCGGTACATTACAAATTTTCACACTACACTTTGGATGACATGGGAAGCCCCACCGTGCTTTGTAGCACTGATGAGTTATCCGCTTTTTGCACTGGCTCATTTACCAGGAATAGCTGCGAAATCAATCTGTCAAATATGAGCTGGTGGATGCTATCAAGCCTCCTGACAGGCTCTAAGCCGTTTATACTATATGTGTCAGTCACTCCATGTTATGCTAATTACTGAATTAATTAGCCAATATGCAACTTACAGCAGTGTAAAATAATGTGCAGTAATCAAAGGATGGAGACCCAGTCTTCTTAATTGGAGGACTTGCACCTTTTAATCAACTGAATTACTAGCACTACTTTAGAGGAAGCTTTACAGAAGCTTTTATTTTATTTTGCATCTTCTGAGTCTTGTGAAAAGAAATCTAAAATATGCTGAGAAGGATCAACAGACATCTTTATGAGAAAAGAAACCCTATCTGCACAGTTTAAAGGAATACATTAGGGAGCTTTGTCTAAGCAATGTAGACATAAATAATATTTTGTTAGCTAAAAAGGGGATGTGATTTCTTTACTCCAACTCCGTGGGCGCTAATACTTTAAGTTAAAAACAGAGCATGTCTTCATGAATTCATCTAAAACAAAGACTTACCGCCTTGGGAAATATTTAAAAACTGTAATGAGAATAAAAAACCTCAACCTGCAGTGTGTGTGTAGCGCGTCTCAGAAGTTTGACAGATGAAAGAACGCATATCTCAGAATTTGTAAGGAGCCTTCAAAACAGGTTTTTACCAAACTGTTTTAATGTTCAGATTAAAAGAAGAAAGTAGAGCAAACGGAAATCATTAATTGATTTGAGGGAGCTCAAAACAGCAGAAACAAACATTTCTGTTTTATAAAAAGGGGGATTCTGACAGCAAGCTCTCTATCTTTCTCCCATTTCTCTTTGCTTTGAGGAGATAAGTGGGAATCCGTTAGATTGAGGATGGAAATATGCTGAAACATTGTCATCCAACATGTACCAGCGTTTTCTTTACAAAACAATGCCTAGAGGGACAAACAGGCCTCTTTAGTTCCTCACAGCTGTCGGAATGCTTTTGCATTTTTTGCGAAGAAAACCTGTTCCTATTCTTCCAGTGAAAATCCTGCCACAATCATGTCTTGGTGTTATGACCGTAAACAAATTAAACATCTAAGCCATTCCGTACCAAATGAGCCACTCAATTATAACCTTGAAATTGATTCTGGCCACAGTGGGGATTATTGATCCTCTAAATGTTTGTCACACTGCTCCTGTCAAAAGTGAACAGGAGTGCTATAAACAAACATGTTGATTTTAATGCTATCTACATTACAGGCTGCAGCATTTAAGATATAATGTAATCCTTTCTAACTGATTCAGAATGCTTCAAACTTTTTGTCTTCCAGCTGCCACTTCTTTTTACATCTTCTATATACTCAGCACTGCCTTTCTTTGCATTCAAAAGTGAACGATAAAGAAATCCACGTCACCTAGGTTTGGGGGATTTCAAAATGGTCAAATGACTCTCGTGAAATGAAGTTATCACTGCTAAACAATGAGTTGTGGCTGCCAGACTGCTGTCACGTCCCATCACGGTTCTGGCAAGACGTGAGGCAGGTGCCAGGGAGGCGAGAACCTCAGCTCAGGCTAAAACCAATCCACCAGCGCTCTAAGAGGCTTTCTGAAAGTACAGCACAGGTGCCACTCACAAGAGCTTTCATTTAACTCCCCCATATTTGACCACTCCGCTAGCAGTTAAGATGGGAATATGAAAGGGCTCTGATGCTGCACACTAATGTCTATTACATACTGGAGATACCGGGGTTACGCATGTAATGCCAATTCAATGAATAGTACAACTGCTTTTTTCATTTTTACACAGATCCTTGTTTTTTTTTGAGCCCACGTATTCATTCAAGAGAGTGAGATTTTTCAGGAAACATTTCTGACAACACAAAACATTTCTTTAAAATAGCAGTAAAATATAACTTTATGCAAACACACATTTTGTTCTCCTGTTTACATCATCTTTACGGGGGACACATGTACTGTCTATTTCAGATTTACTGTTGCAGTGTCATAGAGTTGTGAAGTGGAAGAAGCTATTTTGGAGGAGTCCTGGTTAAGGACAATTTCATGGACAATATTACATGATTAGTAATTGGAACAGTTTGGATCGGGATGAAACCCACATAATTTAATCATCGGTACAAAGGACATAAAACACATGTGAAGATGACTATGAATCCTAAGGTGAACTTCAGTGAGAAATATCTACACAGCACTTGGACTGGCACAGGGAATTATTGATCCATACCAAGAAGTACATTTTATACAAATGACATATAAACAAACTGGCTCCAGCTTGGTATTTGGCATATAAACATCAGATTGGTGTTGATGATCACATCTAACTCTCTGACAGAAAGCAAATAAACTTAATGTTGAATTTTCCCCTTAAAATCTGTTTACCTTTAGATTCTGGATAGATAGAAGATAGTTTTGAATTTGCTACAACTCTTTGACTCTGCCTCTTCTCTATAGCATTGGTGACAGAGGCTCATGGATACTGTATTATTTAGAGCTGTATGCCATGCTGAACTGACAGACAAAATAGGACTTCTTGGAAGTTTAAATAATTAAAAGTGGAAATATAGGATCAGTACATTATACGGGACATCATATGGGTGTTTCTATGTTGTGGGATATTATTAAAAGCAAAAATTGAAATGGCAATTCAGAGCCGGGGAAATTATTTCGTGAACCAGCAGCCCCACCTACTTTGCAACTCTATTGCAATCTAGGGCCGACAAGGAAATCTGAGCCCACAGTGGTAGACATGTTTGTGTTGCCACTATTACTGAACAAGATGAAAAGGCTTATGGGACGCTGTAAGCAACACGCATCATGAAACAAAGAAGTTTAACTTTGATGCTCAAAGTGCGGCAATTGCCCCAGTGGAGAAGTAACACCGCAGCTGTATGTCTTTTTAACCACAATTATATGTGTGTGTGGGCTACATTTTATGCTAAATTAGTTTCAAACCACTTGATCCTTGATGCCTGCCAAGGCGGTTAGTTACAAAACTTCAGGCACTGCATTTAGGGACATGTACACTTCAAAGGTATGAAACTCTTACCTGGAGAATGATTTAACAGTTGGCTTGAAAGCAATGTACCCTTCATTAAAAAGCAGAGCCAAAAGTCCTTTAGACACTGCAGCACTTCAAAACTAAGGGGAGGGCTTTCCATTAACTCAATGGAAAAGGGCTGCAGGACTGAATGGTGGGTGTCTGCGTGTGTTTTTGTTCCTCTATGTCTTTGCAGCAGAAATGGCCACGGATCCATTAGCCTGATTTGTCACAGCAGGAGCACCCCAAAGATCTCTTATCAGCACAACGTACCTCTCGAGTGGCGAGTCTGTCGCTCATCTCCTCCGCCTTTGCAATGTCCCCTTCAGCTATGGCCCTCTCTATGCTCTTTTCTAGGCCGGACTGCAGAAGAGGGGAAAAAAAAAATTCAGATTTTTTTTTTTTTTTTTCTTTCCGAAATAGGGGTAGAGAGAAAAAAAATCAAAGAGTAACTTCAAAAGTCCCCAGGGCCTTATTTTTAATATGATTGCCATTACTACAAATATGTAGATTTCCCTTCACAAATGAAAACCTTTTTGATTGGATATTAGTGGGGAAATCTTAGAAATGCTACAGGAGATTACCAAACATAAATGTGACTCTTTAATTACACATTTCCATTACAGGCCTAAGCAGAGGGGGTGCGGAGAAGCCCCCGGTTACTGATGGCAAGGCAGTTCTGCTGTGATGAGCCTATCTGAGGAAGCGGAGTAGCCGATTTCTTCAGCCCCCAAAATTTCATCATGCTAAAAAATACACTGGGAAGAGGGCTGTAATTATTAATGTGTCTCCTCTGATGTATTGTTTGAGGTCGTTGACTCAATAGGAAAAGTACAGGAACGGTATGAACAGGCTTAAGAACACGGAATCAGCTTGGTTGCTTGGTTTTAATTTAGCTTTATATAGTTAATTATTCTGCATGTAAACTGAAGCTGACACTGATATAACCTGATCTGTGACCTCAATTATCGACTGTTTTATCTCACAAACAAAACTCAAGCTGACGGACAGAGAAATCATTCTTTGTGGAATTAAATGTGTTTTTAAGGTCACTGAAGAAATGCTGAAGATGAATTAATCACATCTGGCTATGACAGCTTTTTCCTCAAAAGGCTCAGCAGAAGTTTGAAAAAAAGATATATTAATTACAAGGAACTGCATTTGAGGGATGAAGGAGCCTCTCATTATGTTGATGTGACAAGTTCTGTTTCATTCAGCTTGTTAATCATTTCCTTTATCCTTTCATAGTTGGCCTATTCAGAATGAGGCTAAAATCAGCAAAAACTCAATTTTATGCTGCTCTAAGATAAATTAAGCACAAAATACTCCAAAATAATCATTTAAAGGATTTCAAATTGAAATCAGAATAGTTCCCATTCACTGGGTCAGCTATAATATTCATCAAGCTCGCAAATATTTTGCTTCATTGGCAATTTGCAAGTCTTTGCATAATGTGTTCATTCATCTTTAAGTGCAGAAATGTATCCAAATGAAAGAAAGTTACAATTTCTTCAATGATTAATTTCTCAGCAGTGCCCAGTTATTATCTAGCCATTACTATAAACGTTTGAGCTGCAATCACAGAGGCTGTATCAGGCATTCTAACCCTTTTGTCATACTTCTTTTGTCGAGCAAAATTTTGATTTTTCATTAGCTTTCTTGCAGGGGTAAAAAACGTAAATTTGACTTTAATCTCAACTGCAAAAGAAAGGTGTTTCAACCTAATCTTATCACTAAATGTAGGCAAGCATAATCCTTCAAATTCATCTCGGAGTCAGGTTGAGCTACCGTAAGGATTCTTCTAATCCAGATGTCATATCACATAAAACAATGAGAGGATACAGTTGCATGGAAACACAAAGGATGGGAAGGTGTTACTAACAGCTACGACTGACACAGTATTAAACCTCAGCAGGTAAGTTGGAAGGCAGGAGTCTTTGTTACCTTCGGAGGGGGTTTGGAACATGCAGGGGGATGAAATCGATCATTTACACCAAAATACTGCTTAAGCTCATCCCAGTGCTTCTCCCGCTCCTCCTGACACTCTCTGCTGACACAGAAAACGTCTGTTAATGTTCATCACATGTAGACCAGCACTGTGATAAGGCAAACTGTCACTGTCCATCCCATACTTGGACTCTTTTCACCTATATTGAGAAGAGGATGTATCACACTGTCACATTCTGCCTCATCATAGTATGGCTATGCTGCTACATTGGTTGATTATTAGAACCATAACTCTGTTATGTTTACTACACATTACATATGATGTGATGCAAAGTACACTCTGGGATGTTTTCTAACCTTACAGCCAGCCATTCTATTCCTGTCAGTATTGTATAAAGAACAAGAATTGTGACTTTGTCTTAGACAATCTGTAACGATATTGCACTGACAGTGCCATCAGAAATCCAGCTGATGTGAGGGTCTGACATAAAGCTTTAACATTGGTTGCATTCACAAGCTTTGGGAGTGCACACTTTGACACAGTTGCATGGGAAGATTTATATGAATCTTTTGTTGTGTAAACTAATTTCCCTGGTTTGGTACCTTGTGTCTGTAGGTTCGTCACTTTCTGTTCCTGTTGGATGACATAAGAGACAAAATTAAAGGTCAGTAGGAGCACAGAAAAAGACATCTTCATGTATAAGAGGTGTAACAGGGAGTTCACCAACATACAGTATCAAGCATTTAACTGCCCTTGTATAATCAGTGACACCTTTTTTGTGCCGTCTTCTTTTTCTTTTTCTGGGGACCTTCATCATTTTCATTTCATCATTCTTCTTCCGTAAATCCTGGAATTTCTGGAATACACACAGACACAAGCTGAATTCAGAAGAGTCCCACATCCCTTAATCTACCTCTGCTGCACACATATTATGTTATGATACACACATATTCAATTCAGTTAAGTTTAAACAGGACTGGGAATTCAACATGAAGAGTTAGCCCTCACTTTCAGTCAACAACACCACAGGAGCTCACTTCTATCTCACAGAATGAATGGTGATCTTAGCTCACTGCATGCCAAATCGACATACTTGCCACATTTCCTGGGATATACCAGGCATGCTGCATGTCGGGGAATCACTGTCTGCATCACTGGCAGTGTGAGTCGACTGTGCCTCCACCACTGAGCCTGTGTTTTCCCCGGCACAGCTCAACTTTCCAGCAGAGCTTTCACCCTCTCTCCTCTTCTCCACAACATCCTCCTCCTCGTCATCTGGACTGAGGTCGTCTTCGGTTAAACCTCTGGGCAAGAGTCCGCTGTACATTCTCAGTCAAGAGCATACAGTCAGATTGTGGTAATTTAACATTTAATTGCGTTGAAAACGGTAAATTGGAGATGTTGACAGCAGTTATTTAGCAAGGCTCTCATTTCCGGGTAAACACAGTGACGTTTCCAGTAAGAAAGCACCGATTGGCTAAGAGCTAGGTCCGTTGAGCACATGAGCCAATCGGAACTGTACTCACAAAAGGGTGAGCAGCCGAGCACGAGGACGAGACAAGCGCTCTCATTGGCTGTCTTGGTACGAACGCTGTTTGACGTCTTAGCGTTTAAATTGGAGTTTGGACTAAAAGTAGCCGCGTGGAACAAATTTAAGTTTCTTTTTTTGAGTTTTAGCAGTCTGAGCTAGTCGTAGCAATGAAGCAGAGTGAAGGGCGAGCTGTTGTGGAGCATTTCTAATTGAGGTGAGCCAGGCTACTGACAGGTCCGTGAATTACCAGGACTCATTCAAATGTTAACCTATATTTGTGTCATGTTCTCGGTGAGATAAGCTTCCTTCTATGACCAATGGTTCGCAATTTGCTCAAAGTGCTTTGGGCATTACATTATTATTAGAATGATTAGCATGCAAATCTTGTATAGCCCCTGGCACTGGCACAGGCACATCTACCCTTAAATTGCTCTTTCACACTCATTCACATTAGGCTTTCTTTTGGTTGCATCTTATTGCAAAGCCAATAATCTACATAAATTATAGCGTCCATTTTGTGTGCCATATAAATGTAGAATAATGAGAGACCTATAACACCAATGTATATGAAAAGTTCAATAGCCAGGCTCGGGTATGCTGGACACTGAAGGGAAAGAAGTTTCTTGAAGAGAAAACCAGCAGTGTTGCAAAGGGCTGACTGGGAGTTATGTCAACTTATACTGGTTCAATACTGATACCTGAGTATGGCAGCAATGCCAAAACAATACTTTAACCTTCTCAAATGTTAAGCAGCCACACATACATAAACTTTGCCTCAATAAAATACAATCTAAACTGGCAAAGTTATGATTTAAAACAGATAATGCTGAAACAGCTGCCCAATAACACGATTAATCCATAAACAGAAAAGTAATTGACAACAACTGAGTAATTATTTGGTTCAATTTATCAAGTGAAAACATCAAAAATTCTTCCAGCGTCTCAAATGTGAGCATTTCAGCCTTCATTGTAAATAAAAAAAATAAACAGAAAATCATTTCAGATAGAATCTCTTTGGGTTTTGGATTGTTGGCCGGGTGAGATATTTGTCATTTTTGGACTCTGTGATTTGTGTATTTCACAATTTTTTAACATTTTGTAATCATAATGAAAATAATATGCAGTCCTAAAATCAGAAACTGCCAATCAGTCATTAAAAAAACAAGACCATGAATTAGACTAGATTCAAATATATGTATGTATATATATATATATGTATATATGTATAAAACCTGGGGACCTTGCTCTCTCCTTGACCTTCCTGTACCCTAAGATGAGAGATTTAGCTTCAGCTTCAGCTTTGCAAAACGCAGCGCATATTAAACTGTGCTGATAAGGCTTTTGCTATTTTGAATGTCATCTCAAACATGTAAAATCTCTATCTCATCCTCTAAAATATGCAACCATTAACTTGTATCACTCACTCAGCATTATCGTGACTTTAATTACTTGTGTGACAAGTTGATGAGCACGCCAGCGTCTGAAGGTAAATGAGAGTCACAAAGTCCTGTTAATGCTAAACAATTTTGGCATTACAGGTCTGAATCATTTCCTTATTGATTATGAGACTTTGTGTTCTATTTCACACTTGAATTAATGTCTTTCCCACCATCCTTCTCTGTGTGCGTCTCTCCCTCTCTCTGTGTCTCTCTCCCTGGCATGTGCTCCAGTTCATTATTTCCATCATTTCTTGGTAATTTGGAGTTGGCTGTTTAAAACTTAGAGCCTCTTATTAAGTTTTGGCCATGGTGGATAAGAGGCAGGACTGTAAGAGCACAGAGATAAACTAATCATCTTAAAACCCTAATTATTAGTATCTTACTGTGACAGACTGTTTTTGCGAGCCAGCCAAATTGAGCCTCAAATGAGGAAAGGCATATCTGTGGAAGTGGTAATAATTTTAAGTCATCTCGATCTGGCTTGGTGTGGCAGAATTCATTAGTGCAGATTAGCACTGTGTGTACAAAGTAAATGAGATATCTAATAGCAAACGCGGAGGTCCGGGGACTCTTAATTTCCTCTCCAATATGAGGGATGATGTTAAGAGGTGATTGTATATATTTTAACATTGTGACTTCTGCTATGTAGATTTGTCTGCTCCTTACACTAAACAGTGTCACTAAACTGTTGACCTCTCACCTTCCTCTGGATTCCAGCTGCAAAAAGGTGACTAGAAATGAACCTTAAATCAGATTAAGCTGTGTTACTCCGATGCAGAGGCAAGCAGATTTTTTTTTTTCATGAGGATATGAAAGAAGTTAATTATGTGTGTAAGGAGAAGGTTGGGGAAAAATAATAAGATTACAAAGAATAATTTGCTGATATAATTACACCAAAATTGGGTACACACAATTGTAAAATACATGTATTGCTTGACCTGGGTTAGCCAGTGAAATAAATCCTCCTTCTATAGCCTTTGTTAATTTGTTTTTATCATCTCCAAGTGGTGTTTGTGCAGGCAGTTCAATTTGCATGTGTAATTCCACTGTGCAAATTGACAACAAGTAGATAATTCGAGGAAATAGGCTGGTTGCAGGCCCCTGCTATCTTCCCAAGCCTATTCATTTTGAGGAACCGCTGAGGCATGAAACTCATACATCAACTATTTCCTGACAACGCTTAGGCTTATTGTCCCCTAAAATGTCATTACAGCCATTATTTATGAAGCTAATTCATTTATTAAACCATATTTACTCTGACAGAATTTGTCACATTCTATCCATATCCCGAGCATTGCTTTTGAACAATGTCTTTCAATGAGTATGTGTGAACACGTAGAGCCTCACAAAGTTTTGAATCAACCCTATTTGTCACTCATAATGGTTGGAATATTGCAAAAAACGACAGTAGTTCTCCGTTTTTATTGACTTTATTCATGAAAACTTTTCATGGCTAAAGCCGACACCTTGTGTCACACGGGTCCACTGGAAATAATGGTAATAACCTGCTTCCCTTTTTTGTATTTTTGTCCTAACAGAGCAGACTTAACATGAACTTAATCAGATGGATAGCAGCTATTTTAGCTGCACTGATAAATCCCCCCCTCTGACAGCCTCCTTCCCAAATGAGTGTGTATTAGTCTCTTTTAACGCACTGCAGTCAGACATCTGAAGCTAAAGAGTTCTCGCGTCGAGCCTCCTGGCCTGTTGCTGCTGACTTATGGATCTGTCAGTTTAGCGCAGTGCACTTCATGACAGTGTGGATAATTTGCAATTGTGAGTGATGAAGTAACACATAGGGGGGGTCATACATTTTAATGTTACATGTTCTCTCTGGATTATTCCGTCATACCATTCTCCTGCATCTCTTTCTTTGGACTTACCTGTCACCCAGAAGCACTTATCACAGCAGTGGCGATGAGTTGTGTTTGAACTGTTTTACAATATTGATTTGGAGGCATGACATTTTAATTAATACTGGGTGTTAGCTGTCATATAGGCAGCCAGCCTCATTGGTTAGAATATGAGACAGGCGAGGTGGGGGCAGTGAAGATAAGACTAAAGCACTTACTGTGAAAAGGCTGTAAAAAGGGATCAATGTGGAGGGAGAGAGACAGTCATGGGCTGAATTTAAGGTGGAAAAAAACAGTAATATCTGCGCTCACTGTATTTCTGTCAAGGTCTATTCTCTGCCCGATAACACAAATCATTGAGACACAGCGTGCCTTCTGTCTTCCACAGGTTGCAGAGTACATCGTGTTATTGGGAGTCTATGTTGCCAGCATGCTGAGAGACAACCAGGGGGGAAATTAGGTAACTTTGTAGCACTCCATTGAACAGCAATAAGCTTTTAGGGCTTAGCGAGCATAAACACATTAAACTGATGAGATTCATCAGCACTCTTGTGTCAAATCTGTTGTGCCCACAGGCAGAGCTCAGCCGCAGCAAACTGCAGAGGAAGAGAGAAGAGCTGGAGACAAACCAGTGCTGTGTCCTCTGGATGTTTCCTGGTTTACCCAGACTGAGTCAGGTGATCTCTGAGCTGAAATATAAACGTCAGAGTTTAATATTGATATATATCGTTTCACCTTTGAAATAGCATAAATATGTAGCCTTAGTGCAGGGTCAAAGCATTCGATGATTATTTTCATGATTGAGTTATTGTTCCACCTTTTGATAATTTAAGACTGTATTAAATGTGAAAATAACAGTAAAGATCCCAAAGGATGAATTCACTCACTTAAAGATCATACAAATCTATACAAATATAAGCAAATATAAACATACCTATTATATGCAGGTAGGAGCCTGCAGTATATACATTGTCTACAGTATATACAGGGCTGTGATACAGACACTGTAGAAAATGAGTATTCTTATTTGATTAAATAAAATAAAACCATGAATCAAGTCACAGTTTTGGAATTGTTGACCAATAATGTCAGCGTGGCAGATGTGTTTATGGTCCGTGTGAAGCTGTGTTAAATGTATAACGCATCAGATTTAGCTAATTGTGGTTCTAACTGAATGTGTCTGAAACAGGAGCACATAAGGCATTTGCTCATTTGCAGTTAGTTCACCATATTTGATGTTTAATTGGTGTAATCTCAGAGCTGAGAAGCTGGAGGACTTTACCCCGATAAAGTGATACATTTAAATTGAAATATTTCTTCTCAAAGGTAAGAAGGCCCTTCAACTTCATTTCCCCATTTATCTGTTGTCTCTTCCTTGCCAAATCATTATAGCCTCTTGCCTTTTGGATAGTTTCACAGGAGGCAACCAGATCGGCATGAAATTAGCTCAGTCTCAATCTTTATATGGCCCAATCAGATGAGCTCAGATTTAATCTCAGCTGGCCTGCCCTACCAGAGTCCGACCCCTCAGATGAAATGGACTACATATTCATGGGTTCACTTGCATGGTTGATTATAACACACACAGAAGGAAGGTAAAACCTTTCTTCTGTTTATCTTTATTCCAGTGTTCCTGTGTCAGAAGGAAGATTGAATATTGAATATGAATTACGCCCAATGATTGAATCAAAACCTTTTCACCAGTCCAACTAAAACTATGCACAAATCACATCTGGCTTTACACAACCACTCAGTCCGTATTTTGTTGAATTCCAGGCCTGATTGTGTAATTTGTTTTATAATTTCCAACAGTCCCATCAAACTCACACTGCAGACATTTTAGTATTTTGTAGCTAAATAGTGCGCATACCCTTGTAGCCATTCATTACTTTGCCTGACATAAAATAATGCCTTGGAATAATGGGAAATATTACCTGATGAATTAATTATGATGATAGCATCTAGGGTAGGAGGCTTAAATGCCATCTTAAATTACATGCAGACATTAGAAAACTTTCAACTTGTCTCATTTGCATAAAGGGAGCAGAAGTATGCATAAATACAAAGGTTTCCTTCAGGAAAGAGCCAAGTACATTGTCTGGGAAGCCTAATCAAGCCTAATCAATTCATTGTAGAAATTATGAATCACAGTAATGAGAAGAAAATAGATACAATGGCCCACTTATGACTGATTCAAAGCTTGATTTGAAAGCATCAAGAATAGAATCTGTTTTATACTATATATGTGGTATATGTACTATATATGAAGAGGTTTCTGTTGTTACCTCCGGATAGGACAGTTTGGGATTGCAGGATTCTTTTATAACAATAATAATATTAATAATGATAAATAATTAAATAAAAACTGTGGCAATTTTCCCATTATTTTATTTGAATGTCAGAAGTGATTGTCTCCTGCAATAGTTCAGCATTTTTAATTGACTTAATGGACAAAATGCCAATTTAAAACCAGGAAATTAAAGCGCTGAGTTCCCTGATAAGAAATGCTCAGTCGTACTGAATCAAAATCCTGATGTAATTCATTGTTTTGCTTCATTACGTGCACTAGGTAGTACGGACTAATAATACAAATGTAAAAGAGGCTTGGTCGAAGAGATTGGGAACAGGATGTTTATCGTTTACTGAAGCCAGTAAGCTGGCAAGCAAAAAATCTTAATAATAATGTGAAATTGTAATGTCTTATTGATGCTAAGGAATGCACAAAAAGGCATGTTTTCTGAAAAGCCACCTTCTCTTTAAAAGAAAATATCAAACAGTCAGTTGCTAGTTATGTTGTACTTTGAATACACCCTCTTGGCCTCCATTTATGTTGATCCCTTTTACCTTTTAGTCTCCAAGCTGACTGCTGATTTCATGATGCTCATTGTCAGAATTTTTTGTATGGCGTGTATTTATAAAAATCTATTTTCCCTCCTTCACATAAGAGCCCACTGCTAATTAAGCTCATGTGCACCTACAGTAAGTTCACAGGTAAGCTCTCCATCATGGCATCAAGGCACAGGAGGAGGAGAAAAAAAAGCCCCCATATTGTGGAAATCTCCTTCTCCTTAGAGAAAGAGAGGGGGAGAGAAAGTGGGAGAAGGAATGCCTTGCCTTCCTCATTACACTGCTGTCATTTACTCTTCATCCCCCGTACTCTTTAGTGGCATTAAGACGGGATGTAAATTTGACAGTTAACGCTGTTAGAAAATGGCTAGTTCAAGAAGGGCAGGAATTAGAGATGGGCATTAGACGCTGATAAGCTCCTTTCCTCTGCCGCGGCGGCTGCTTAACATTCATGGGAAAGTCATCATCAAACAACGTTATCACAGCTCTGTTGACGGCTGAGGAACATCATCACTATGATAATTTTTTTTTATAGCTGTGAGCCAAAAAAGCACTCTTTTATTTCAGCGGTTTGTTAATGAGATAGGAGCTTGTTGGTATGGGCAAATGCAAACTTGCCACTCTCCAGCGTTTGTTTGAGTCCCCCAGCCTCCCCCACATGCCTCCCACTGCACCCCCTCCACACTGTTTAATGTTGCAGGGAGGGGGGATGTGGGGGGGTAGTAGGGAGGGGGGGCATTTTTATGTACTCCTTTCGAAGTGCTCTGTGTACATTGCTGAAGGAGGGCCTTTATGTGTACCTTTGCAGATCAGTCGCTCAAAGAGAGGAAAACACGGTTATATCAACAAACGCTCTCTCCTAACAGCCCTGTAGCTGGCACCTGTCACTCACCTGGGATTTAGCCATAGATCTGAATAGAGGGAGAATGAATGTTGAATATTGAAGCTCAGTAAACTCCCACCAGCAATAGCATGTGATCAACTGCGCTTATAATGATGAAAAGGCTACTTATACTGTCGGATCGTGAGGCCTTAAGTAATTACAGCTCTAAATCATTTGCATTTGTTTCTCCCTGTTTATTCATTAATGCTCCTAACATCCCAGTTCAGAGGTTTCTTGCACTCTGGAGTAATTCACGTAATGTGCTAGCTGCCAAGGCTGAGCAGCTTTCCTATGGATAGGGATGCAAACTGTGGGCTGTAGATACCAAAATCTGATTTTGGCTTTATCGCTGTTTGTGTTTGTGGAGTGGGTTAAGAGAGATTTAATCTTTGGAAATCCTTACCACAGGAGATGACAAATCATCTCTAACTTGTTCTAATTACTTCTAAAAACTTTTTGTTTGCATTACAGTTAGTGAGCAAAGGGATAATTATATAAATAATAAAATCATTATACTTTTACTCTGAGGGAAGGATATGATATCAGTGTATAGATATGTCAAAAGATGCACCATTCATGGGTCGGACTAAATTAATTGATCCATTAAAGCTCCAGTGTGTAGGCTTTAGCATCATCTAGCGGTGAGGTTGCAGATTGCAACCAACTGAATACCCCTTGCCTCACCCCCCACTCCTTTCCAAACATGTAGGAGAAACTATGGTGGCTGCAAAATTCATGAACATTAATGTGAAAAGCCCTATCTAGAGCCAGTGTTTGGTTCGTGCATTCAGAGTTACTGTAGAAACAGAGTCAGTTCAACATGGTGGACTCATTCTAAGAAAATAATAAAAAAATAAATTCCTGTTTTCAGGTGATTATGTGTTTATGAAGACATAGTTATACATATTATATTTAATTTCTGCCATATTCTGCACATAGAGCCTCTAAACCATATACACTGGACCTTTTTAAAAGTAAACCCAAAGCATCTGTTCATGTTAGTAGTTACTGTTCAGTGAATGGACCTGATTTAAAACTAAGCTTCTGAGACTGATGTAGTTACTTTCACAACGTTTTTATTGTTGCTTTAGTACAATTAAACATTCAGTTGTTGTCGTTAACACAGTTGTAGTCAGTGATAAGTGCTCTCATATCCAGTTCATAATTCACCTGCACATCATCCCTAATCCTCTCCCAATGGAGAATCAGTTTTCTGGGAAATTTCATAAATTACATAGTACAGTAAATTGAACCATATCAAATACTGAATGCAAAAGCAGAGGACAAGGCACTAAGCAGCCAAGTTAAAGCATAAAATAAAAAACAAAGAATTAATAGCTGTACAACCAGATTATGTCTTATTAGAGGTTATGATGGTCAGGTTTAAGTATCTAGTATTCAGTAAACGTACATAATTCACATCTTTGACTGGGTGGTTTTAATTCTTGTTAGTAAATGAGACCTACTGTGTGTGGCGAAGAACAGTAGTGTGTTTTGCTTCTTGCTGAGACATAGTGAGTCTTCCCCACAGATTAAAAAAAATGTTCTGGCATGTAGCACCAAGATGTCAAAACCAGGTAGAAGAACACTTAGCAGCAATCTGTCTGTCTCGGCGATGCAGCAGAGCGCTTGGTAATCATTATGGCAGATGTAAAACCAGCAAAAGTCAACACTTTCTGGCACAGAATTAGCCCAGACATAGAATCATGCATAAAATTTCAGCATGTCAATTAAAATTCTGTGCTCTCAGGTACTGAAGTGTTTTTCACAGCTTTTTGACACTGAATTTATAATGATAATTGCATGGCGCCTCAAATGGACATAAAAAAAAAAGGGAAACAAGTAGACACAGCAACAACATTGTGTTATGATTTATACCTGAAAAAACTTGTCTCTTTCTGAATATGTTACTTTATAGAACACACAGGGTTTGATAATATGTCATCATTTGGGGTTTGCTTTTTTACTTAATAGATAGTTTTTGCTTTTACTTTATAAGTGTCATGTTCTACCATGAAGTCAGTAAGATAGATTAAGCCATGAATACAAATAAAAATAACAAGTTGATATAAAACAGTCAAACACATTAGATCATACTTTGTCTGCAGTTATTAAGCTTATTAGTTACAACACCTCAATGGAAACTCTCAACAGAAAGTAACAGTTTATGCTGCTGTGGCTGAAACACTGTTTATTCGTTACTGACTTTGCTTATGAATTGATTAATCGGAAGACATTGTTTTTAGCTGCAATATTTTTATTGCGCAATTGATACGAGATGTGACAAAGCCCCAGTGTATCGTTTGTGTAAGCCAGCGTGTTGTACAAGTTCAGAGTTTCTTCTTTCCTTGGAAAAATGAGCACAATGCAAATGAAACACAGATGTGCTGCAATCCTTTTGGATCCACAGTAATTCTGCCTTTTTCGAGTCGATTCCACTGCATTATCTCTACTTTGTAGTGGTCTCCGAGCCCTTTGTCATGTTAGTTCAATAGTCCTCTGTACTGCAAAACCAACATCGCACTGTGCGCAGCTCTGTCATTTAGTGGCGCAACGTGGAAACAAGACAGACTTCGGGCAGAGTTTCTTCTCGGGGGTTGGAAAACCTGAAAAACAGAAAATAGATTTGATTATGTAATGAGACAGGGTTTGTTACTTTGAAAATACATTTTTTCCAATTTTAATATATGACTACATATTAAATTAACCCAACAGTGATTTCATGTTTAAGTGTTTATTCAGTACCACCTACATTATTCAGCTGCCTGACCAAAATCTTGCAACCAACAAAATGAAAATATTTGGAGCTGTGTTGGAGGATCTGGGGTTAAGTCTTTGCTTCACCAGCTTGTAAACTCCTCACATCTAAGCCACAGTTTGGTTTTCCTTATTTATGATAATGAAATGTAATTCCGCCCTTCATTGACATGCAGTGCTCTTACACTCGAGTAAATTATTCTCTTTTTACCATTGCTTCCATATTTTGAAACCATTACTTAATCACATTGTCAAAATCCCCATTTCCTCTCATCAATCCTACGTTGAGCTTTATTTGTGATCCTCTCTTTCTTTTGCCCTCACCCATTTTGTTCACTCCATTTCTCTCATTCAGTTTCGCTCCACACTGGTGTTTATGTTTTTTTTTTTTTTTTTTTTATTTGAGGATGACTGGATTACCCCTACTGAAATAGCTGTTACTCAGATTTTAGGTCATCTACCAAATCCATTATGGGAAAATATACAAATAACCCCACTTTTCTCTTCCATCCACAGTGGCCTGCTGTTTCTCATCTTGTGGCTGCAGTGGCTTACCGTGCTATTAATAGTAGATAATCTGCAACAGTTTTGTCTAATATATTTATGCTTATTGTGTTATGGTTTAATAAAAAACTTTGTAGATAAAAGCAGCTGCCTTAGAGTGGTTACCAGCTTTACCACTTGTCCGGATGCATACTAAACATTCTAGTGTCACATTTTTATCAATAACGCAGAGGCAGAGTGAGAGCCAGCTGTGGCAGTTCTCATAATTCATAATGTATTAATTTATAATTAGCGGGTTTAATGAAACTGATACTGCAATATTAGTTATTAGGTGTACAGTTTCAACGAAAACAAATCCACTTATTCAGTACAATAAAAGTGGCCACATGAAAGAAATAAAGTGAAGAAGCAAAGAGCATTGAAGCTAACGAAGTGTATTACACACTTATTAAAGTAATTTTCACTTTGCCTCCCAGACCTGGCCAAAAACACTTTCAAATTCTCATTGTACTCCAAGGTAGGCTATTTCCTTGTTAACTTTGAAGTAAGCTCAAAAACGTATAGGTAGACAGGGGTGGCATCAAATAATCAGCAACTTCAAAAAGCATGCTGCCACTTAACACTCCTAAAGCTAATGTCCCCGAGACATTCAGAATGGAAATTATTCAAACTCATTTAGTGGCAGCAAATTGGTCTAAGTTCAATCAGAAAACAGACTGACACTGAACAAGAAGTGCAGCCTAATTATACTTGTTTGTCAAATGAAAATTTCATTTGGGCAGAAATGAAACCTTCGAGCAACTTCTTTTAAGGTGAGCTCCTAGTTGTATTATCAGCTAAATGCAGTAAAATCCATAATCATATGATGATAATGAAAATGGAGCCAATGTTAACATTCAGGCTTTCAATGCCCCGGGCACATGGTGATAAAAATTAAGTACCATAGTCCTCTGCCAGGCACGCTGACACCCGGGCTGGTCTTTAGCCTCTTAGATGCGTTTTTGCATTTTAAAAACTTTATCAAAGCACTGTTGCAATGTGGAAAATGTCAACGTGAAATGCACTGAAGGCAAATTGGAATTTCATTAATAGTAAAATTATTGCTTTTGACTGATGTATTACTATGGTTGTTAAGAGCTGGAGAGTGGAACGCTCGTCTGTCTGGTCGGCAGTCTTGCCTCCTCTTGTCCCATGCCATTTGCTGAAAGTTAGAGATCTACTTTCCAACTGAAAAATATGAAGTTGCCAAAGTTGCAGGAATTGAAGAATATCTAGTTGAAGACACTGATTTATAGTGTAGCATGACCACTAGGATACATGTGAAGATACTAAGCTTATTAAAGAGAAAAACAGAAGGGATGAAAAGAATAACAGAGGCTCTATTGTGTTTGATAACATCCACATTTGTATCTGGGTAGTTTCATATTCGTTGTGTCTCTCCCTGCTGTAACATAGTTCCGATGTTCACCTCATGATTGGCCAACACAATGTGGAATTGTGCTGTAGAGCAGTGAGGTGTCTTTTCATTGTTAACCGTGGTAACATCTAATGTTAACTATAGAAAACAGGCCCCTGGAGATCCCACTATGGACTGGTAAATAGACCTAACCTGGTGTGAAGGTATCAGTTCACCGAGACTCTCGTGCTCATTCATGAAGCCGGTGGTGTTTATTGATTTACCTTGTAATCCTCTCAGTGTCAATGTCGTCATTGATGGAGGAGGAAATGGGAACGGCGTGTCAGATGGAGGACATTTTCTGACGGCAAAACGAGACAACAGATTAGCTTTAATGGGATACTGGTATTCATGTTGTCCTGTGGGGTTTGGATATGTGGCAGTCTGCAAATGGACCAAAATTATTAGCTTTAAAGCTGTTTTAAAAGGTTAATAGACCATAGCGTGATGGACTGTACACACTGTATTTTTTTTGTTGTTATTTTTAGTATTATAACATTGTATATGGTAATTTGGTATTTTTTTCTGACCTCCACTTTTTATTTTCTATAAGAAGCGAAGAAAAATGTAAGACAAAGGTCAAAAAATATGGAGTAGTGTTAGTATTCTGATTAATGTTACAGCAGTATTCAGCAAAACTAGCTGGGTGACACAACATGATAGAGTTTTGGCTAACAAAGACAGAGAATTAGCCTACAAGCTCGTGTTTTCAGCTTGAAGCAGCTTTCTGCTAATTTAAGAAATGGCTTTTTGGACAGTTGCTTAAAGTTACTCAAGGGCATTGCCTGATACTGCTTTAGTAGCCTGAATAATCTTGCGTTTTAATTTTGGAAACTTTCCAAAGGAAGTGCAATTCAAGAGTTGACTCAACACTGTCTCAGTGTACTTTTCACATCTCCATTGTCCTTTTTTGAAAAAGTACATCTGATATGCAGAGGTCTTTGTTAGTCTCTTATGACTAGGAACACTACACTACTACAGGAAAAACAACAAATAAAGTATTGCAACAAATTGTTATTTTGTTCTCTTTAGGGTTACTGAACATACAATATTATAACACAAAAACAAATAGGCTTTGGTTGGCTGTACAGATATTTGTAATGAAAATTGAATGAAAAATGAAAATTTCAGACACAGACTGGAATTCACTTATTCACAGGTTATTGTATTGTATTAATTTGTACCTTGCATTCTTTTAAAAGTACAGTTTACACAGTACAGTACAGTACAGTTTACTGCAATATACTATCCAATGTAAATATAAACACATATAAACATAAAAATAAATCAAGCAAATGACAACAAGCTCTACATATATTTTTAACAAAATGTGTCAAACAATGTTTTGTAGCTACAAATAAAGGGCTGTGCACTTTAAATCTTACATGTTAGCAGAGGCTTTTAGATTTAAGCCAGTATCCTCATTAACTCTGCTTAAAGAAACATTCACAGGAACCCTTCAAAAACAACACTGATTTCACCGATTTGCTGGTAAATTCCAGTAAGCCCAAGTTCCTCTGGGCCTATCGATCTTCTCATGGCATTAATCATGGTATGTTGTCTTTGTGTGCTAGGAGTGGAGAGTGGAGATAGACCCGGTCACAGATACAGTACATGCCGTGGATTGTGTACAGAAGGTTTCAGTGAAAACCTCGACAAGATCAACTTACGGTGAGCTGTCACTTATGCATTTTAAAATGAACTGTTCATATTAGATTTTAAATGATTGAGTATTACCGGCATTAACAAACATAATTCAAACATGCTGTACAGCTAAACATATCAAAAAGGCTTTCCCGTTGAGATAGATTTTTTTTTAAATATCTGATAATTATTGTAAGTGTGACATACCAGTACAGCTCATGTGAGTGAGTAAAGCCCATAACAGTACCTTCTTTAATAATGTCTACATTCAAACATCCCTGACAAGTTAGATTGCTACCTGGTATTCAGCTGTAGGCTTTCTGTGTTTTAAATTACACAATGTTGTCACTCTTTTCATCTAGTTTAATGACACTATTAATTGGATTTGTAATGATGTTTTAAGCAAACTTATTTCAGCAGACATCTTTCAGGCATTGGCCTTCATGATAACGATGAATAGTGCATGTCTGGCATACAGCAGCTGTGGATTAGACGCCAAGGTATTTCATAGTATTTGTAGTGGAGCTCTGACCTCTTGTGCCTTATTGTGGAAGTGCAAAATCCTCATGCTACACTAGCAGTGGTGGTAATAACAAGCTCTGTAATGCAATATCTTTGTAAGTATGCACTTTAATTTTGAAAATTAAAGCTTCTTGGAGGCCTCTTTCACAGGTCCTCCATATGTAGTAGTTTATGAACCCCCTAGGTGACTTGTGAAAAACCGTCATAAAGGATCCTGTAGGAAACGGGCTGGGTGATATTTTGAGAAGTCCAAAGAAATGTTCCACAAGGATCCATCTATGGGCTGTTCACACTGGAACTGTGAAGGAGCCTTTAGCAGTTTCTGAAAGGACATGAACAGTACCAGCGCAGGTTCAGCCAGGCTGCTGTACCAACTTATAATAGAGCAAATTTGGAGTCAATGTCATCATCAAATCTGCATTTAATTAACTCATGTCTAGTGGTGCCCTGTAGTTCTATTGTTTCACATGGTTCATGACCTTTGCTGTCTGACATTCCCGACTCTGTCTCGTCATTCCGGTCTCCCTTCACTGCACACAGTTAAAGCGAAATGCCATTAAATATTCCTTAATGCGTCAGCTATACTTTAATTCTGCCATATGTAATGAAGCAGCATGATAAGTGACCTTTTCTACCTCTCGCTGTTACTGTTGCTAACTTGGACAAACAATCCCACCTGGCATTGTGCCAACTAGCAAAACAATGGGAGTCTGTCACTGATAGTCTCTCCGAGGCCAGAGATAACTTTTGGAAACAGACCAGTTTGATATCATCAAAAATCCACAAAAAACGACCCTAGCATGCTACAGAGGGAAAAGCCCAAAATTTCCAATTGTACCAGAGGACACGATGAAGCACTAATGCAGAGGGGTGTTACTCTAAGAGCTGTATGAGTGTCATCTGACCTTGCCATCTGTTGATAGCAACAACTCGTCTAATGGAGCTTCCACAATGATGAGCTAATGTGGAAACTGATGAGGAAATGTTGATTACAGCTGCTATCACATTGACCATCAACAACTGACCACAGCTAGTGTTATATATTTTTCTACAAAAGAGCTACAGTAGTTTTGCCCTTCATGAGCTTTTACTAGTTTAGTGTTATAAATAATTGCCATTTTACACTAAAAAAACGAAAATAACAATTTAAAAAAAATCAAACAACAACACAATATAATATGATAAGTGCAGTTGATTCACTGTAATACTAACAATAATGTTTGTACTTGTTTCAACTTTATAAAATCAGGTCTAACAGATGTTAGTTTCATATTTCATATCATATCAATGTCATGAATTCAAAGCATAATTTAACGGATGTAATGGCCGGTTCACCAACTATGCTTAAACTGCTATATGTTCTCCAACAGCTCTTTGAAGTTGTTGATATCCACGCTGTAAAAACAATTAAATCCCAAGAAAAGCTGGTAGATTTCAACACATTCTGTTATTCTCCACCATTATTTGATAAATTTAAGATCTTTTTTTAAAGGCCTTGATGGCTTCCAAATGCGTTTCACAGGAAGTGTTTAAATTGTTTAGGCCTGAAGAATCCTAAAAACATTACTAAAGCTCCTCCAGTTACTCAGTCCTCAATTATCAGTCAATATACCACTCAAAATACATATGCTGATTAGGTTTTACTTGAAATTGAAGGTAACATTGCTTAAAACATATTTGATATTTTGTAGGAAGTTTTCTTGAACCTACTTTTCAGAGTATTCATTTTTATTCTCTCGCCGTCACCTGTGATCTGTAAATCTCAAGCTGGAAAGTGCGTATTTAAGCCTGTACAAGGAAAGTAAAAAGATTCATGGACTCCTGCATATTGCTTTTGCTATTGTTGATTCATCATATGAATCCATCTCTGTCAGCCCGATGAATCCTAATGAAGCAGAAATCTGTCACATTTACTCCACAATGAGGGTAGCTGGCAAACTTTCTCGGGAAAATGAAACTATTATCTTCAACTAGACACGCACAGGGCTCAATATAAATAAATAAAGTCACACTTATCTAGTGGCCAGTGTGATTACTGTAGCCAAAGCTGACATCCAAATTGACTGTCTTATCATGTCGAAGTGATTTCAGCTGAGTGGAGACTGTAGATGAAAGCAAAATGATCTTTAAATAGTAGTTAAAGATGGTTGCTCGATAAGTTGTTCCACAACAGTTTTGATCAATGAAGCATGCACTCAATATATTGCCTATTTAGATATGTGAGATAAACTTAGCTGGGCCTCTAAATGATTCATAAATTATATTTCCTTCAGTACAAGGTAATGACTTTATGGCCTTGTTGAATTCTTAATGTTGGAACATATTGTAAATGCGTCAGGGAAATTGTGGTGAGCCTTATTCATCTATGATATATATATATATATATATATATTTTTTTTTTTTATACCAGTTGCTCCATCAAAGCCAAAATGAATTCTTTAGAATAAAAACAATTATTACACAATAAGTGTCTTATTATTACTTAAATCACACATATGAACGTTGACCACATGTCAAATACGTGAAAATGGACCTTTAAGCAATTTTCCAGGAGAAAGCCTGGACTACCTCAGGTCTAAAAGCCTATGAATTGAATTTGCCGTGCTCTCATACGACAAAGCCTGTCAGGTGGGAGCTCCGGCTGTAGAAAATGTCAAAGCTATTTTCCTCTTTACTAGTCAATGCAATGCTTGTTTAATAGTAATTGGAATCTTATCCTGCTGTTTGCTCATCATTTCCTGTGCCTAGTTATTCCACACCTAAACTCCATTTAAGTTTTTAATAACATTTTAGAATAGTTCCCATTCAGGTAAACAGAATCTGATTACCTTGATGGATTGAAAATGTATGTCTGACGGTAGTTTATTTGATTTATTTATTCAAGGGGCCTCAAATGGAGGCACTTTAACTGAGGCAAACAAATGGCTGCCATACATTTTCCAAGAGCACATTGGTTTACAGAAACTGTGAGATTTTCTGTTTTGTTAGCCTCCGCACTTCTCTATTCCACTGTGGAGAGACACTAAGAATGAAAATAATGTCAGCCTGGATTGATTTGTTTGTTCAGCCAGATTTTTTCTTTGTCAGCATATTATTGCTCCAACATATAAAGATGGCTTCCACAAATCCACCTGCTCGAGAGAAGAGTACTGTCCAGCGGTGTCGTTTGTGTTGTGTGACTTTAGATATTTCTAAAAACTGAACAGATGCACACTCAATGCCAGAAGCCAATGAGTAGGAGCCTAAAACTATTCTGTGATAGTTTTGGATTTCCCTCTCTCCATAAGCCTCTCATTGTGTTAGAGGAACTGCTTTGTACAAGTGCTTGCCAGCTGCTTACCAAATGAGGTTATAGTGTTTCCCTATCAACTGTAAATTTCAATAATTTGTTGGAGGGGCCTCTCACTGTCAGTTTTTATCATATTATCAATGACGACTCAATTTTCCTCTGCCATTCCATCTCAAGCACTGACCCCCGGCCCTATTACAGTCCTGTAATGAAGTGCAATGGAGTGGTAATTGGTCCACATTATACCAGATCAGGTAACATTAGACTTATTTTCTTATCACAATGAGCCCTCCTGGTGACTCTCAATGAGAAACCAAACACAGTTCCTTTCTTATGCAGGCTATCATCCAAATAACATTTCAGGTGGAGACCCTTTCCCCATTTCAGTTTTCCATTTCAAGATTGTACTCCATGTCCTCGGACTGTGCTTTGTTTCTAGTTTCCTCCACTTTAAAAGTCTCCCAAACAGCCTCAGAGGTAGAGCAGATATGAGGTAGAGCTTTCCCGGCATGGGGAAGTACAGTAAATGAGACGGTAACATGACCATTATGTCTGCAATATTAGTTGTACAGTACGCTGCTCCCCCTCTGTTACAGCCTCCTGCCTTGGAGTGCCTGATGCTTAGTAACTTCAGTTTGGATATTTTTCATTATTGTCGTTGCAGAATTACATGCTTCACTATGAAATGAGCAAATTTTACAATCTTATGAAGCTGTTTCAAAGTGCAAAAAATACATTTCTTCCATTACTCAAAAAATATCTTTGTGGAAATACAATGTTTTCACCCAGGAGGCACATTATGTGAATGTTATTGAAATCAAATGCTGTTCAGAAAATTGGCACAAATCAATTTTCTCATTCTCATTACAGTAGCTATGTGTCTGTCAGCTACAAAAGAGATTTCATGACTCTGACTAACAATGTGTTAATTAAGAAAAGTTGCAAAAAATGATCTCTGGCCAGGTTTAAATAATTATGCAGAAAAATTTAATTTCCAGTAAAATAAATGTTCGAGCAGCCTCAAATTGAACCTCATAATAAGTGGCCCAACAAACATCTAGGCATGGCTCAGGTAGTCCTAAACTTAAAATAAAATAAACTGTGGTTAACTGTTAACTAATCCTTTACCAGAATATCACAAAGCAGTCAGAGTTGAACTTTTGTGCTCCGACAGGCAGGATGTCAGGGCTCTGTTGTGAGCTGACACACGCTCTCTAGCAGAGTCGCTCTGTGTGCTGAAAACACACTGCAGACTAAAAGGACAGGATATTGGATAACAAGGTTAAAATATAGGAGCAAAAATATTCTCTTATTAAACTCAGGCTGCAGGGATTTGATTTGAGCCACCTAATAGATAATGGTTTCAAGGGAGCCCAAACAAAAGGTAACGGGCCGGTCATGCTTATGGTAGCTAATGGCAGAGTTAGAAGAAATTAGGGGATTATTTTTCTACAGGAAATTGTACTTAAAGACGGGTCATGGATCACCCTGCTCTTCACAGGCAGCTTCAGAAGTCAGAGAGTGAACTTTTGCTGCGGCCATTAAAAGGTCTATATCGTAGAAGGAGGTCAAAGCAGAAACAAAACTAATTGTATTATTGGAGAAAGGCAAAGCTGTGTAAATTGATTTTGTGGCTGAAATTCATGGTTAGACAAGTGAATAAACTCTTGTCTTGTGATTTTGTAACTATAATTAAAGAAGCTGAAGATCTAGGACAGGGCAAACCGACATGTACAAGCCAAAAACACCAAACACCAAGAAAAAGTTTTAAACTATGATCCACCAAGAACAGCTTCTTGGCTTTGATTTGACAAGCGTCTGGAAACTTGTTCAAGTAATTTTCAAAGTGATGTGATGGTTTGGTGTTTTGTTGAGCTGTTTCAGGTGCTGCCACACAGTCCACTGTGAGTGCTTGGTTGGGTTGCAATCAGGTTCATCAATTCTCATGCAGTAATCGTGATCACTGATGAATCACTGATGATTGCTTTGTGTTTATTGGCATTTACTTCACCTTCCAATTGGTTCAGTGGGTCTAAGACATGCCAGGAAAATGTAGTGTAGGGAAGTGTAGCCTTCAACACTTTTCATGTGCAGCATACAGTAAGTATGTGTGAAAAGCTCTGCAACCACTCTGTAGATTGTTGTTGCAGCCCAAACCACCTGCTCACATTTTAGATTGAGACTTAAGTCGATTGAGTTAGAGTTCATCTGCTTTTGCTTGCGTTTTTGAGTACCGAAGTGATCGGTGAATTGAAAATTTGGTCACAAGTTGCACAACAGTAGCTGCAGCTACAAAATTTGACACATCGCAATATGGGATTGTTAGCAGAACGTAGCATACAGTACATGCCATGGACATAAACTTGAATAAAATGTCAGTAAAAGGAAGTAAAAGACAGTTAAAATAGTAAATGGAGAGCAACCTCAGACCCAACCACAGTATATTCCCCCTTTCAAATAAATAAAAATCCAAAACTTCTATATAAGTACTCCATAAATGAGTAAAGTTCTTGTCTTCTCCTTCAAGTCTGTCTGTCCAAAGCAAGACAAACTACATCCACATTCCTTGTCCATATAATTCCACAAGAGTGCAGTCATCCTCCTGGCCTGCAGAAGTCCAAACATTTTTCCTCTGTTGTTCTGTATGCTGGTCTCGTCTTTAGTTCAGTCTTCCACAGCAACTTTAACTTAAGCTGACGAGAAAGAGTTGGAGTTGGTGTGAAATTGTTTTTCTTTTCTCCCCAGTAGAGTTCCTGCCAAAGAAAGATGCTCAGCTCAACACAACACCCCACATTTAGACATATGTTGTTGAGACTTACTAACCAGAATAGAGCATTTAAATAATGCATTACGCCCTAAGTATGATGGGATATTACTGTTTAAGTATCTTACTACACCTGTGTAGAGGTACCTACCTGCGTATGCCCTGTGGTGGCTGCTTTCTTCTCTTGTTTAGTTGTCTGCATGGTGACTGATGATGGGGTCTGTTGGCTAATGTAACTGATTGTCTGCTGCCCTCTAGTGGTTGTATTAGTGTGGTGCCGTGTGTTGTTGACAATGGATGTGTCTTTGTAGAGGGGAACTTCTTGAAGAATCTGGAACTTCACATATTGACAAAATAATGACACCATACAGATGATTCATTCAGTTTTGTGACTCATTCATTTGTTGGTTAGTGTGTTTAACTTGTGGGTGCTTGTGTGTGTATGTTCTGTATATGTGTGTGATTATTTTCAATCAGCAGTTGAGTACACAAATAACTCAGTGCTAAATATAGAATTATAATATAAATAAATATATCATTACAAACTTTATCCTAAGAATTACACAGGATAAAGTTTTGCATCGCAATGCTTATAGTTTCAGTTTCATTGCCTATAGAGGTAAAGATAGTAAGGATAGCATGAACTTGTGGCAACATGTGTGTAACTTGTGTAACTGTGTGGTAGGTGAGTCTGTCTGGGTAACATAATGATGGTTTATTTATTTAAGAGCCTCACAGTATCAGTCTGACTGTGAAACTCTTCGGACACAATGCACCTCAGTAAGGAAGTGAAAAAACGGAAGAAGCATGAGACTCACAGAACAGGTGAATTGAGGTATTTGTGTGTGTGTGGGTGTGTGTGTGTGTGTGTGTGGTGCAGTATTTTTGAGAACAGAGAGCAAAAGTGCATCAAAGGTGTTTCAGACATAAAAGAGGACGTTGTTTTAATCTGCTTTCTATGTCAAGGTCTGTGCCGCACACCTCAAAATTCAACACAGTCACTTAGCTTCCCCATCTTTTTATTTCTTGAGGTTTCACCCTGAATAATCAACATATCTGCAAATGACGAATGAAAAACAGACAAAATATTGTAAAGCTGTAATTACAGACGTGCTGCATGACATGACACCACCGTGATGCAGTTTCTCACTTCTTCAACTGTTTCAGGAAGTGGGGCAGAGCGACCAAAATCAGGAAACTAAGACTTGCTATTAATACAACTGAGCAGAGAGCTGTCGCTGGTGAAAGCTAAAATCATCTCAGTTGAAGAGGAAAGGAGCTAAAGTAAACTTGAGAAACCAAAAGGACAAAAGGACACGTTTGGGATGCTCCTTGTGGGTTGATTTTGTGCACTTTTGAGGCTCGACAACCATGGAAGAACCCATCTCAAATGCTGAATCAGGTAAAAATATCTTATCTAAATCTTCTGTAATTATCTTTTTAGTCAGTTTGAGGTGGTCACTCATGAGATATATATATGTACATCACACATCACTTAACGGTTGTCGTCCACAATATGGATTACTTTTTCAGAACCTTTTCTTTTTTTTAAATATATTTTTATTTATTTGAACTTTCACTTAAAATTCTTTTCCGAGCTTATAAAAAAGAGGAAGCTCGTATCTTAGCCTTCCTGTACTGTATGGTTAAAGTTATACAGCAGTTATTGTATAATTTCCCACATCTAAATTCGACTCTGTCACGTTATCGGTCCATTAAGAAACAGATGGCAAGTCTGTCTGCCCTGTCATCAGTAGGAACTTTGATGAAGGTGAAATAGTCGAGTTGGATTTCTTTCCCAGTTAGCGTGTACAGAGGTGAACTTGACCTGATTAAACACTGTAATGAGTCAAACAAAATTACTCTGACCAGTGTTGACACAGTGCAATGTTTGCACAACTCCTTGTTGGCTCTGCACTGACATATTAAACAAATCAGACATTCATTCTCTAACCACAGTCACCTTGACATTTAGCATACCGACAGCTTGTATGTTGTGGAGCATTTCCGTGACAAACACTGCTTACTGCAACATGGAAACCAACACATAATATGACCAGTGTCATGTGTCATTAGTGTAATATTTGAGCCGATTAAAGGATTGTGATTCATTTTACGTGTAGTATAGGCTGGCTCAGGGATCGCAAAGAGGAACCTAATGATGAATATTTTCCAGCTTTCAGTCTGTTTGTATACTGTACACACTCATCACACTGTGATATTTTGTTTTTCAGCAAATTCTGAATCACACTCAGCACATGAGCTGTTAATTCTGCACACAGCTGACGCACAGGAATGGGCGGCCTATTTGCAGCAGATCTTGAAGTCATCAAAAAAGTTCCGCAAAAGATCTATTTTTCTGTATGAGGTCGGCCTAGCGGATGAGCTTCATGGATATAACTTTGAATATTTTCAAAGCTGCAGATGCATTGTGCTGCTCCTCACCGGATCATTGCTTGACATGCTCTGTGAGCCTGAGCTGCACGAAGCTCTTCAGAGACTCCTTTATCCTCCACACAGAGTGGTGGCGCTGCTGTGTGGCGTGTCAGAGGGCGACATACCGATGGAGAGCTTTGAAGACTGGCACAACTGGCGAAAGCTCTCTGCTGAGGACGAGCCTGCCTACTACATTTCTACCATTTTGGAGTCCATCACTGACAGTATGCACTGTTTTGTGCCTTTAAACTCACACATCTGATTTTTTTTCCGAACAGGCAACAACTATTCAAAATACAAATTAGCTGCTTAAAGAGCAAACATAAACAATTTACTCAAATTACAAAAAGACAGATGATCTTATTGCCTGTAAAGCTATCCTGGTATGCAGGATTTCTGGATTTATGTGGCAGAGTTATAAGATATCAAATTCAGCTACACTGCAACTGAAGTGAATGACATTTCACACTGTATATGGTGCTTTCAATTTCTGTTTGCTAGTGGAACAGTCCCTATGAAAACTGCTAACAGAGAGGTCTGTGGATTACGAAGTGTTTTAATTAACACAAATTCCATTCACCTCCATTGTATTAGAGTGCTGACAGAAGTTTCAAAGGTTGATACCTCAATCTTTAGCATGTGGAAACAAATCTATCTGCAGAGGCGAGTGAGATTTTTATTGTACGTAAACTGAGCCTTCAGCCTTCACTGAATAGTTGAAGGCTACACACAACACATGTAAGGTATGTAGAATATTTAGGGGCCATAGAAATAATAGATTTTTAATCATTTCTATGTTATTTTGT
Source organism: Protonibea diacanthus (assembly GCA_028641955.1). Lineage (NCBI taxonomy): Eukaryota > Metazoa > Chordata > Actinopteri > Sciaenidae > Protonibea > Protonibea diacanthus. The sequence continues at coordinate 19,050,093 of CM053989.1, forward strand.
TCAAAGGCAGACGAGTGGAGGCTGAATATGAGAGCAAAAATGTAGCTATTGCAGAGCTGCACAACACAGAACCTCTTTCAACTGAAAATCCCACCACTGATGAAAAAGAGGAAGTGGTGTCGGAAGAGCAAAAAGAAACTGTCCTGGAGGATAAAGAACAGGTGGCCGAGGGGAATTCACCAAGCGAGGAAATTAGTACGCCCACGCACCTCACCTGTCTCACCGTTCAACCAAACAGAGTCCTGTGCGGGGTAAGACTGTAGTCATTTCTTACTTCCATTTCTTACTTCTTGTGTAGGGAATTACTCAACATTAATTTACACTTTTCTTCATTTAATTGCGTGAGAGAGATGATTAAGTGCAGAAATGTTAGTACTATATTATGACTGAAAATACTAAGAAGTCATATTGATTCTATTTTCCTTTCTTTTTTCTAGCAACAGGAAACACTTTATATCATTTTTACACATAAAATAGACGATCATTCGGTACCAGAGGTGGAGTTTTCATCTGAAAATGTAGCTGCAAAAAGGGTCCCAGGCACTGTGGAGAATGAATACACTATAAGTGTTACTGCACCTGGTAAGTATTTCCAAGAAATCATGTGACCTTAATCTGTTTTACAGTGTTGATGGGGGCATCTTGAAAACGTCATTCTGAAATCAGTGTCTTTTTATAGATATGCCTGCTGGAGTGTTATCACTCACCATGCACACTGAACAATCCTCTGTCAGCTTAAAGCCTGTTACATATTATACCAATATTGGAGAAGTCAGTCGGTATCTTGAAAATGCTACTGATCCAGTTAACTTCATCTGCCAGGTGAGAATTTAAGTCATATAGCGACATAATGACAACAACGGTTTCAACTTTGTGGCTCACTTAAAAAGCTTTCTCGGTTATATAAATCATTTTGTAATTTCAGGCCTTCAACTTAACGTCCAATGCAACAGAATCACTTGACAACATGCTAACTGACTCATTAAAATCCAGGATGCCTGCAACTAGTCTTCAGCTGTTTGGAATCAGTCAGATTGAAGAAGACAATATGGCTTCATGTGAGTACAGTACAGATTTCTTGTTCTGTTAGTTTCCAGAGCTGATTTATTCATTCCCAAATAATTTCCCAAAGTACATTTGCACAGTGTTGTTGTAGATGGATTATGATAACATATCTGGAAGCATTTGAAAGCATATTTGTTCCTCCTCTGCGATGCCTGTTTGATCTATTACGATGAAACCCTTGAGATTTAGTATCTGATTACTTTTTGTCATTCAGACCAGCGTACTGAGGAGCTTCCAACACTGCTCCATTTTGCTGCCAAGTATGGCTTGAAGAAGCTGACCACCGTTCTCCTTCAGTGTCCCGGGGCTCTACAGGCTTACAGCGTGATGAACAAGTATGGAGACTACCCAAACACGCTGGCTGAGAAGAGTGGCTTCTCTGATCTCAGACAGTTCATTGATGAATTTGTTGTAAGTCCAGTGATGAAAAGCTTTTTCTTATCTTGATGTAGCGTCCATCAATTGCTTCAGGTTCTTGTATCTCCTTAGTCACTGTCCACCCATTTCTTGTGTCCAAAAAAATTTAGCAGACAGCGGACATGCTCAAGTCTCACTTTGAGGAAACCATCAACACAGACGAGTGTGCAGAGGTGTATGAGATGATGTCAACTAACTCTCAAGACATCATGATGAAGTACTCTGGTGGCTCAGAGGATATATATGAGTCAATGCTGGGGATTGACCCTGAATGTGCAGAGGACCTATGTGAGATTAAAATAAGTTCTTGCTCCTAAAAATTATGAAGATTACAAAACTGGTGGTTAAACAGTTGCTGATGATGTTACTTTTTGTTTCTTTTTTAGATGAAGTGATGAGTGTGGTAGATGAGAACCCTGAGGAAGCAATGCTCAGGAAGTTCTTCCAAGGTATAAATTTGAATAACTTTCAAATTACGGACCTTAAAAAATACAACATGTACAATGTGGTTACATTGTGTCTTTCAGCAAAACCACAGGCGAATGTGAAGCAGCACAACGACGAGTACCTTAAAAGTAAGGAAGCAGAAAAAGAGGATCATATTGACGAGACAGAAGAAGAGGATCCATACAATCTCTTCCCAGAGGATATTTATGATACTGTGGATGCAAACAATACTTTTGACCCATTAATCCTGAACCGTCCACCAGCCCCCATCCCCAGACCTGAGTCTGAGTCTGAGCCTGAAAAGCCCATGACCTACATCTCTAGAGGTAATAAGAGAGATGTCTCTTTATCTTCCCCCAAAATGTTCTTTGTACACATCAGATTTCATAAACAGAATATCAAATATACACATATATATAATTATATATATATAATAATATATTTTTTGACAGTATTTTCAGATAAATGCACATCCAGTGGAAGTACAACAGTGGATATGGGATGTCCTGCAGGTAAACACCAATGAAAATCACTTATGAGAATGTATATGGTCACACATCTGTCTATCTCTCTGTCTAACCACCTATATGTGAACATTACCATCTTTGTGGTATTAATGCTGAAAGCTTCTGAGACACCAAGTAACCAGTAACCACTGTTGGCCAGCTTACATAATAGATAGAGATAGTTTGTGTGTTAGGTCAATAAAAATATTTTTGTTAGCATATCATATTTATTAATGTAAGATTCTTTTTAAATGAAGACTAATATGTCACTCTTCTTTTACCTGCATGTTTGGTTCCTGCCAATCTGCATCGTGTCAAAGTTCTTTAACATTTTTAACTGCTTTATTTGCATTGTCACCTCATTTTTCAGAGACAGCAGATTTAAATAAAGTTTGCCTTTTACATTTTCTGCAAATCTATTAGAGGGCAGAGAGAGTCTATGTTCAGACCACTGTTGTTAAGAAACCTCATTCGGGGGATTTACTCTAGCTATGGTTAGCTATGCTGACAGTTTTCAGTAAGGTAGTTATTTTGGTAGGCTAGTTAGTGTTTCTGCTGACCGTCTGCTGTCATGAATGCTGTAGTGTTAAATGTCATTATTGCCATTAATTTGTTTGTTAACCTGTTCTCAAATACACCCAAGACCTGATTAAAAAAAGACTTTCTGATTAAAAAAAAAAAGATTTTTATATTCTGCACTTCAAACATCAGTTGTTCTTTAACTTTTTACTGTGCATTGTTTTTATAGTTACTGATTTAGAAAACGAAAAACTTTTTTTATGTTTTACCTGGGAATAACATGATGCAAAGTGGAAAATTTCACATTGTTTGATTTGTTGAATGACAACCTTTTTGACCCATCCAGCTCGGCCTGCGATGGAACTACCCTCTCCTGTTTATGACCCCTATGCTGGGATGAAGACACCTGGACAGAGACAGCTCATATCTCTGCAGGAGAGGGTGAAAGTGGGGGAAATTACCGTGGATGAGGCCGTCCAAGAGTTCAAGGCATGGCAGTTTGACCATGATCGGAGGGCCAACTCTATACGCTATCAGCAGGTAAATGAGCTTTCCAAACTTTATGATCTGTCAGATGCTCATTGGTGGTCAGTGGATAAATCTAATAGGTGTCGTGTGCGCTTCTTTCTTCTTCAGGAAAATCTGAAGCGATTACGAGACAGCATCACCCGGCGTCACAAAGAGAAACAGAAGACAGGAAAGGAGCTAGGTACAATAATTTGACCATTTATTATTCAAATACTTAATTTATTTATTTGGAAAAAGTGCTTAGTGTAAGCGTTTGTTACAGTTGTAAATGTATACATATTTGAACAGAGCACAGTGGAAAATTATATCCTGTTGTTTTAAAAAAAACATCAGGATGTTTTTTTTTTTATATAGTTTGATGTTTGATGTGGTCCGTTCCCTTTTAGAGTATGAGATCAGTGCTCCGCTGCAGAGGAACTCATATTGGGGCTCCAGTATGACATTAGAGTGTTCTGTGTATGAGCCAACACCCAGGATGGTGGCTCCCCCTCCACCTCCAGTGGCTCCAGCTATCCAAAGAGGCACCTGGAAGACAGGTAGCACCTCCAGCACGTCCAGTGAGTCCTAATTCTTATTTTATTCGTTGGTTGGCTGTGTGTTTTTTCAGCACAGCAGCTCAGTGTAGGTTCTCAGCTCTCGGCCTTTCTCCTTGTGTTTGCATGGGTTTCCCCCCATGCAAAGGGGTTGTTGCTTTGTGATGAACTGGTGACCTGTCCATGGTGTCTGCACCTGCTTGTTTGAGTTCCTGCCTCCACATGATGCAGGAAAGCAGGTAGAGAAAATTGCTATTAATGACAGGGTCATAATATTGTGCTTCTTTGTTCTTAAAAAAAGGAAGAAGGAATATTGTGGCAACCATACTTGGAAAGAAACTCAGAAAGAATGCAGAAGGAAAAATATACTCACATACTCACATAGTGGCACTTGGAGGCAATGGTGATACTGGAAGTACCAAACATTTGTAGATGCTGAAACTTTTCGGGGAAAAGCTTTTTTTTTTTTTTTCATTTAATCAACTGGGTGCAACTTGGGTAGCAGGAAGAGAAGAGAACTGCTACAAAGTTAAATCCAGTGGAATAATCCAAAACTAAGGATTAAGGATTGGACAGAGTGGACTTGACTCAAGGATGTCATTTTCATATAGCAACAAGAGGGATGTTTGTCAATAAATAAACTTCTTCTGACTTGATACAAAATAATGTATTACTTGTTAATCTCACACCCTTTACCTAAAACGTAAATATGTAGTAGTTGATGGCGGGCATCTTATTACCTGTAAGAAATATGAATATTTTGGATATCTTCCCTTGAACACATGTTTCATATGACAATTCCTCTCTAACACCTATATAACGTTCCTGAAGAAATGGAAATTTTCCACAGTCGGGTGACAGTTTGAAAGTTCTTTGTTAAAGACAAATAAGATCTGTCTGCCTCTTATCGGAGACTTCATTAATTCACACTATGTTTGAGTTGTATTGTTCTTTCAGGGGGTTTTCACCATGTTCTTCTCAAGCTGGCGTAGAATAACCTTGAACTTGAACTGAATTTTAGCTGTTAGCTTTAGATGTTTTTTGAAGAAACTTTGCCACTTGGATTTCCTGTACTTTGTGTCATTTTAACAGAAAACATCAGAAATGTGCACACAAACATAAAAAGTGCACAAACACAGTGCTTTCAAATGATATGTTGACAGTGTTTGAAGAATTTACTTTACTTTATTTATTATTGACAGCCTGGTGATTCTCAAATTCAGTCCTTCTGTTCCTCTTTCTCTATTTAATCCCTACAGACACGTACAACTACAGGATCTTTGTTGTGTATCCACATTTGTTGAACTGGTCTTACCTTAACTGAAAATTGAAGTCATTCCACATGAACCTGTGTTGTGTTTCCACGTTAACCTGTTCTTCTCTTGTCTTCCATCAGGTACTGAGAGCAACAGACTCAGCACTCACAGCACATTTAGCTACAGCAGCGGGACAGAGCCTGACTTTGAGGTGAGCCAGCATTACCAACAAAGCATTTGCCTTTCCTGTGCATGTAGTAACAAGATTCTCGCACAGACTTATCTCCTTACACACAAGAAAGTAGTAGACTGTACAGTTAGACATGTCACAATGCTTTTATTGCTACACTGTGGTGTCTGTTGCAGTGCTGCACTTTCCTGTTCATGGCCACATGCATGACAATAATACACGTGAATCAAAGGGCAAAGAGTCTGCTGTTCAGTTTTATTGTGTAGTAACTGACTACTTCACTTCCCAAAATACCTACATGTACAGACCTACAGAGTCAAACTGCAAGACCCACCATATTCTTGTGAAATCTTTGAAGCTTGGCACATGTTGCTCAATGGTTTCTCAGAAAGCACTTGTGTGATCAGAACTGTGATGGGTTGGTTGACACTCTTCTCCTGTTACATTTTATATCTGATGAAGATAAGACAACTGACAATTTCTTTATTGATTAATCTGCTGATTTTTTTAATTTATATTATTCTATTAATCATTTGGTCTATAAAAATAGTAAAAATGCCATCACAATTTCTAAAATCCTAAATTAATCTCTTCAAACCTCTTGTTTTGTCCCACAAACAGTCTAATACCAAAACGACTTTGCTCTCACAAGATCAAGAGATGCAGCAAGAACCGAGAAGCTAGAAATAGAGAGTGTTAAACTCATATCACTTATCAATAAATATGTTTTTCGTTATTGAGCCACTCCTAATGAATTGTGTAAGTGTTGTTGTGGGTGTTGCCACAGTACACTATACATACAGTTTAAATTTATACATTGTTGTTTTTTTTAAGGACTCAATAGAAATTCTCCCTCCTCCGCCACGACCTCCACGGCCATCTGATCCAGGCCTCATTCCTCCACCCAGAATTCCTCCACGGGTCCCAGAAAGGTCAGTTTAAAGACCAGTGAAAGAGTTTACTAATGTTACAGTGCACAATAGAACAAAAAGATGTATCTGTGTTGCTATGCTTCTTTTGGACATTGGCAATGTGTCAATGCCTAAAAGAAGTGAAGTGTACATATCATAACTGTAGATGTGTGCAACAGATAAACCAATAAAAAAAATTCATCAGGCAGCGACAAGCGTGACAATAAGTGATAAAGAGGAAATGTTCACCCACAAGTAATTCACAGCTGTGCACTGTGGGAGGAAGCCAGAATGAGAAAGTGGGGAAGCTTCTGATGTTCATGCTATGTAAACTTATAAATACCCACTGTACACAGAGGTGAGAGAGACATGCTGAGAACACTGAGAAAATGGCTCTAAGAGCGGTTTGAACTGTAGCCACTCTTAATCTTTGTCACTTTGATTAACTCTGCAGTTTCTGCAGGAGATTTTAAGTGATAGAGGTCTTTAAAAAAAAGTGGTGAACCATACAGAGTGTACTACAGCATACCAGATAGCCTCTGATGCACACTCGGCTTGTTCAGCTGTTGAACCCGTTATATTTATTATATTACAATATACCATATATATCATAACTTCTACTTTAATTCTGTGTCTGTGTTTGCTAGAAGATGAAACTGGTCCTCACTCTGATTAAACAGTAACAGGCTAATATAGCAATTACATGTCTGACCTTTCACATGATTTTGATGTTTCCCCATAATGTGTCATCATCAGTGACATTTGTGAAAAGATCATCCCTTTCATTGTATTTCAATAGAATTTTACTGTGTAGAATGGACTGAGTAATAGATTTGCATAAATTTAAGGTTGTTGTTTTTCAAGAACTTAATTAATTCATTAACACCTACACCCTGTTGATAAGGTTCGAGATGCAAAGTTTGAGAACATCAGCCTGGGTGGATGTATTTTTGATGCTACTGTGAGATCTTATCGATGTGGGTGTGTTCTATGAAGGTTTTTTAGATTCTAGTAAAAACTGTGCGTGAACTTGAATGTGAAGATTAAATGATTGTGGGGATTGTGTGTGTTTTTGTTTTCATAGAGCACAGTTATTAACAACATAATACCAATAAAGTAATACAATTATAAAATTACTATAAAAGATACAAGAGACAAATGAACGCAGAATCTTATGTGCCATATGCCTTTTAATTTCTGTAAAATGTTTTCGGTCCTTAGGTTTTGAGTCACCACAAAACTAACCACATAGACTATGGAAGAACGTGCCGTCACACATATGCTCAGCAAACAGACGACAGTTAAATAAGATAAAAAAAAGAAAAAAATAAGATAAAATATATCAAATGAGAGCAAACCAGTGAGATTGCCGAAGCTAGCCTTAGCTCAAACTACAGCTACAGTAATGATTAAAGCTGACTAGCTTAGCAGGATAACAGCAATCACCACCATTTTTATTCTAGTGATCAAGCTACCTTTTCCTATCACACATTTAAATGCATTCAAATTGTAAATTAATTCAAAATATTGATTTCAGTACAAACTGAGACACCTTCTCATTCAGTGTTTTTTTCTCTATTTTTATGACTTTCTGCATTGTAGATTCACATTGACAACATCAAAAATATGAAACAGTGCATTCAGTATTATGTGTCAAACAAAAGAAACAAAGAAAAATGTGTTTTATTTTAGGTAGTCGCCACCATTATTTTGATGACAGTTTAGTGGCTACCATTTCAAAAGGCCACAAAGAGGCTGAAAATCCACAGTCACGTTGTAAGGTTTATGATGTTTAGTAACCAAAGAGAATAACAGCAAACTTAAACTGGCATAACGTTATGAAGTAATGCTTGTTGGAACCAAATTGGACTCATCAGACCAAAGTACAAATTTCCACTGATTTAATGTCTATTCCTTGAGTTTCTTGGTCCTCTTCTTCTTGTTGGTCTCCCTCAACCATGAAGGCCTGATTCACCTGAGCCTAGTAACTATAAAGAACTCTTCATCCTCCTTTTCTGCGGCAATTCTCATGAGAGCCAGTTTGATCATGGTGTTTGGTGGCTATTGCAACTGCACTTGAAGACACATTCAAAGTTCCTGAACTTTTCTGGACTGACTGACCTTCATGTCTTAAAGTAATGAGTGGTTCTTGCTATAATATGGATTAGAACAGTGTTTTTCAACCCTGGTCTTCGGGGAACACTGCCCTGCATGTTTTAGATGTTTTCTGCTCCAACACACCGGATTCAAATGATCAGCTCATCATCAAGCATGTCATCACGCTCTGCAGTGGCCTGATAACAAGCCACTCATTTGAATCAGGTGTGTTGGAGCAGAAAACATCTAAAACATGCAGGGCAATGTTCCCTGAGGACCAGGGTTGAAAAACACTGGATTAGAACAAATATACTGTAACACACCTGTTGATTGAAAACCATTCCAGGTAACTGCCTCATGAAGCTGACTGAGAGAATGTCAAAAGTGTGCAAAGCTTTCATTATAATGATAATGACTTTGTGAAGTTTAATTGTTAAGTTTGAATTTCTGGGATAATTAAATGTTGTGTGAAAACATTGTCTCAAAGTCTGGGTGTATATGTGATAATTGCCTTTCCTGTAATTTTTTTTCTGACGGTAATCACAAATTGAAAGTCACACTTTAAACATTCTGTATTTACCATCAGCATCTTACAACTCTGTCTGCTTATCACAGGGCGCCAGAGAAGGTGCTACATGAGCGCTACATATCCTGCCCAACTCGAGCGCTTCCTCAGCGACCGACTCAGAGACACACAAATGCAGCACCACCCATACCACGGCGTCTGCGGTGATCAACACATCTATTTTTGCTGGGTTTAATGTCTAAAGATATCTTTTAATATCGGTGTTCGAAAGACAAAAGACTGAAACAGTTTTTTTATTTTTGTTTGGGGTTTTTTGGCTGTCATGTATCAGTGTTCTGAACAGCGTAATTCAATTCCCATTTCATTGTCTTTGTGTGTGTGTCTGTGTCTATATGAGTGAGTCTCCTGTGCTTTGTCTTCTCTGCCAAAACCTGTGTGATATATTTTACATCTAATAACTCTGGAACATTTAAAGAATTTACTGTCATAATTGTAAAGTATCCCTAAGAAAATGTAGCCTATTATAGGTTAAGAGTATTGTCGTTCTCTTTGTTATGGGTTTGTGCAAATGAAATGGGGAAAAGGGTAAACCATGTGTTTAATTTGAAATCTTAATTGTGATATTTAAACATGGTTGCTGGTGTCAACTGAGCCAGTATGCTGTTCAGATATTATTATTATTATTAAGCATTTTAATGCTTAACTGTAAGTTGTTGTGACAATATTTTACTTATTTTACCTCAAATAATGTCAGAAATATATTGCTGAAGGAGTTTGTCTGTGATATTTCTATGATATCTTTCTTACTGTAATCTTGGAGAATTCAGGTGTGGTTGTTCTAATAATAATCTTTAAGAAGTCTGTTTTGTTGTACATCAGACTGGAATTTCATTAAGAAATATAAAAAAAAAAAATGGATGTGTCCTTATTTCAGTCGGCTGCTTTATTTCTTGTGCAGTATGAAATTTGGTCACTAGGTGGTGCTCCATATTCTCTGTTTGTCCTTTAAACATAGGCTTCCTAACATTTTTTTTCCATGTAGGCCTTTGTGAAAATCTTTTCCAAGTTGATTTTATCTCATTAAGCATTCAGCAGTAATCAGCTTATAAATGACTTCACTCATGAATATAAATGAACCCTGACCATATAAACTGCCCTCTGAAGTTCTGTGAGCAGAGACACATGTACAAAGTGTGAAAGTCTGTAGCCAGCTGGGACTTCTGGTCAAAACTTTCAAAGTAAAATCTTTCCTGATAAACAAAGAATGTAAAAAACAAAAAACAATGTATTCAGTCTGTAGCACATTTAAGAGCATGTTTTATTTATTTTATTATTCAAGTGTAACATTGATTAGACTACAGTCCAAGCTTTAAAAATGTATTCATGAATGACTGAAATAACAAGCAGCTCTATCTTTATTCTGTTAGTTTTCCAGACTTTAAGGATGTGCTCATGTTTTGTTTTTGTTTGTATGAATAAACTGACTTCACGCATTGACTGTTTTAGGTAAAGGTACATTTTTATTTATTTATTTATTATTGTCATTATGTATTCTTTGGTAACCAATAGTGTGTTTCCTGTGGCCTCATTCTTCTCAGTCGTGGCAAAGGTTATGTTCTGATCTGTTAACAGGAAACAAGCATGAAGCAAAAAATATTCTGAATCCATGAGTGGCTACGTTGTAATCATAAGAAACTGAAACATGACTGAGACATGCACTGAATTAAATCAAATTTAATGTAGACATTTTAGCTCATTTGTAATATTGTACTGTATTGTAATCAACATCATTTGGACCAACTAAATGCATCAATAACAACCACATCCGAAACTGAAAGTACTTTGCTATCTAGAAAAATTGTCTATTTATATGCACAAATATTTTAATATATATTTTTATACCTATGGGTGATGTACAAGTGTTTTTTTATAATGATAAATTATCAGCAGACTTAGTTCTCATCAGCTCTACTGAGCTTTCAGGTTATTGTTTTTTATTTTTGGGTTCAGTCTCACAGTTCCCATCAGCCCCCTTTCCTACTATAACAAGTAGCTGAAAAAAAAGAAGAAAAACACTTGAATGCTGTATGCAACACCTGCCTGGCATCAAACTACAGACAGACACACAAAGTTAGCAACTACTCGGTGAACACAGTGCAACATGGTGGAGCATTTAGCAGCTAAAGAGACATATTTCCCTCAGGAATTGGCACAGACTGTGAATATTGGACTTAGCATTCATCACGTTGACAGAAACATGACCTCTGTTGAATGCTAATAATGCTCCTGTGTTTCCTGCATATCAACGGTGGGAGGTGCTAATCACAGTTGTGTTTACAGCTTGTTCAGCTGCCCCCAAGAGGCCAAAACACTCACTCGCAGCTGACTTAAGTAAAACATGTTTTGTTTTTTGTTTTTTTTTGTGTGTGTGTGTGTGGCTGTAACTCCAACCTTTTTTTCAGTTTCAGTCAGTGCATGCTTTTATTGTGAAGGGCTGTGTGGTTGTGCTGTGCGGCGGTGTTGACGCAGCTGAGGCCGCTCAGTGTGAAGCGCTGACAGGACGCTGGTGGAGAGCAGCCGTCGGCGCACAGAGCTCAGTGAAGTGTGTCTGCAGCAGCAGCAGCAGCAGCAGCAGCAGCAGCAGCGAGCCTAACACTGGATTACCATCACACAGAGGTAAGCATGTTCCTGCTTTGGATCACTGCTGCATGAAGCTGCTGTGTGTAATATATACTGAATATTCTTATTATTATTCCATACCCATTTTTTTTTCTTTTTTACACTGGCACCATAACAGCTGACTTTATTTTATTATGTCCTACCGTATTCCTTATTCATCACCCAATCACTAAGTGCGGACTTTATGAAACATAAGTGCTTCTGTGAGTCAGTCAGTTTTTATTTCGCATCTCAGCAGAGAGCAGCTCTGGCTTTGGGACAGTTGCTGCAGTAAAGATAGATCCATCCTGTGGAAATGCGACCCGCCATGGGTGCCGCACTCTGAAGCTGAATGCCCAGGAGATAACCCAAATACTCCAGGGTGGAATTTAAACGCGCCCTGACTTTCCACCACACTGTATGCTTTTATTTAACCAAAAAAAAAAAAAAGAGACTAATTAATCCTCTCCTGCGTGCTTGTTTCTTTGAGTTGGCAGGTAGCAGTGAGGCTTATTAGCGGTTGTCATTGTGAGTCATAGGGAGCACTACAGGCTACTCCACATGCATACAATAAGGCTGTGACATCAGGACCATGCACTTAATGGAATGCATATTATGCGGCATGGAGGCGTTAGGAATAGTTTATTAGGTAGTATTTCACTGTCATTTCTATCACAATGTTGTCAGGTCAGACTGCAGCCTTTGCCAATCTCGATGATTCTTGAATGTGAAAATGCTTTGAGCAGCTGAATGTAGAAGTAGTTGGAGGTGCTACAGCAGCTGCTGAGCCACAGTTCAAGAAGATTCTCGGTGCTGCATTGTTAAATGAAACAGGTTGCACTGTTGTTTCAGAGGAATATCTCAGCAAACACACTTCTTGTTCCAGTCTGACAAACAGGTCTGTCTGAAGCTTCATAGTTAACTACATGTGACATAACAGCATTAGTGTGGCCTTAGAGTATATAGACACATTGAGAATTAAATATACTCAACTCTTATTTACATTTTACTTCAAAGCAATGTCAGACTAGGCTTTTTGACAGTTTGCAAAGTATTTGACGAAGAGAAAACTCTACATAGTTACGTAAAATTGATTTAAAATAGAGCACACATTACTCAACACACACACACACACACACACACACACACACACACAGTGGCAATAAAAACCCTTTAAGTTCCAGTTATTTTTACATCCTAACATTCCCCCTTCAATATATTCCCAAAACCGACAAGCATGAACTCTAGATTCACTTTAAGTGCACCTCAGTTTATGGAAGCCATTAAATCATAACCCCCATTGCAAAATCAGCTGCTCCACAGTGAATGGACTGTGTCGTTTTCTCCTCAAACTCAACAGATGGATTTATCTCTGCCTGTGTTTTCATTCATGATTTTACGACAGTAATGACTTCATTTGTACTCCAAGGGATCTGAGTAACATGACACTAAACAAGCTTGATAAAATATTAACCCCAGTGCAAATAATTAATCAAACTGCTTTGAGGACAGAGGCAGAGCAGTCAGAGTGATTTTCAAAAATATCTGTTTCATGGTGCGGACGGCACATTTCAGAATATCACGCTCACTCCTGCTTGTCTTATCAAATGGTTGCACTGGACACATTAAATAGAGATAGCATATCTACACAGTGTTTACCCAGAAAGAACAGGACCTCCATTAGCTCACCACATGTTAAAGGACTTTTTGTATGTGTGGCCAAGCCTCAAAGAGTTATTGCTATTGCTATTGTTATATTTAACTGTTTTTGTCATTGAGTGAATCAATATTTTAAATCTCTCTGGCTCCACAGCCTGTGTCCATTATGCTGGCTGCTACTACTGGATGACAGTTTTTGAGGATTGACTCAATAGTAGTTCGGCGGCGCGTGACACAGACTCCTTGTTGACAGCAGTAAGACTTGTAGATGTTAACGCTGAGACGGTGGAATAGATACATATGTCTGGGTAGCCAGCAGCTCGGCTCACTGTGAGCCATTTGTTCATTCGGTCAGTCAAAGAGCAGCCAAACCAGTTTGACCTTTTGCACAGTTATGCAATTAAAGCAAGTCAAATATGAACTGTGTAAAGGTTTTTTCTGTCTTTTACAGCAGTTAATGCTTGATTATTTTAGCCTCAGTGTAAACTATAGGGGAGTAAAGATTTGACTATAATTTGAGGTTTTTCTTTCTGAATTATTCACGTGTTTTAACATCTCAACGGGATTTCAGGGTGCAAAGTACTGCTGTGCAAAAGAACATTCAAACAGTTTTGTACTCACTTGCATCAGCAACGTCTAGTTCTTGCTTTTTTCAAGACAATAAATCTAGGTCAAAGTGCTGCATTTCACTCTTTTGAAGTTGACAAACAGAAATGATAACCTGTGGAGTAAAGATGGGACCTACCGAGGGCAGTTGTCAATATTTTATGAAGCTCGTTCAGAGTCATGTTACACAGATCCCCTCGATTTGAGAGGAGCAACCCTCGGAAACATGAATCTCAAAACTGAATTTCAAAGATTTGCCACAGCCAGCTGGCCTACAGACCCAGCATAGTTTTTCCAACGTGATCTCCATTTGGTTTGGAAATCTGAACGCTGTATATTAGAAAATATGACCTACTTACATAATATTTATTCAAGTTTGATTACCACATGAGTTACAAACAGTGGAATTTGCTTGTTTGGCCAGCGTGTCTTTGTAATAAAGGTCTACTTCTTCTGTGTACGTTCACAATGACTGTAAACTACAGTAATGGCTGCAAGGTTGAAGTAGACAATAGCGAAATAATTCAATGATATTCTTCTTAAAGACACCCATATCTCTTATTTGTTTAGATTTAATGCATGCTGAGTGGAGCATGACATCGACAAAAACGTCTGCAATGATGATCTTTGTAGATCTTTGTAAAACAGCCTTGTCTCCACTGTGAATAACGGTTGGCATTGGATCAGGCCGGATGTTTCAGCCAGACACCAGGTTTCTGTTTTCACTCCATTAATGTTACAACAGGTCGCTTAGCAACCCCTTCCTCCCCCCATCTGCTGCCATTGGTTGAAGTGGACGGTGAAGCGGTGAAGTGAAGTGTTATGCTTTGGCTTTTCAAGGTCCATGGCACAAAGAAGCCCCCCCAGATCATGGACGCATGTAAACAAGGCAGTGAAAAGACAATTTATCCACTGGCGATGGATTTAAGCAGCACTGCTCCCCACCGACGCCACACCTCCACCGTTCTTCCCTGTGTTATATGTCAGCGACTGATGGAAAACAACGGCATTATGGCAGTTGTTGGCAGATATTTTAATAAGAACGCAGCATGTGTTTTTACTCATCATCACGCAAATCACAAACTGGAATTATCAGGCGACAGTGACACATTACAGGCTTAGAAATCCTTCACTAGAAAATATAATAAACATTAATGAAAATCTGATATCTTTGCTGCCACCACATATGAAGCCAGACTGTTATTGATGGAGCTGCCTGTTGTGTTTGTGTCTGGGCGTGACGGGAGAGGAGCAGACTGGGCTGGCATTCCCAAAATAGACAGGTGATGGACCCGCTGGAGTCCTGCTGCACGCTCATTTCACACGCGGATACCTTCATAGCACTTAAAATTGCTGGATTATCACATCTCTGTTTATATTCATGTTTAGCCGCCATATCCTATGACTCAATTATCAAGTAGTCCTGTCACACAGGCGCTCGGAGAGTTATATTGGGGAACACACTCAGAGCTTCCAATCCACCTCGGAGTCAAAACATCCAGCAGAGAGATGAGGAAACACTTTCAGCACTCTCTCAGACTATGATTTGAATTGTCATCACAGCTCACCTAATGTGCGGTACGCCCTATTATCTAAGCCAGGAGGAATCCACTGCGCACAGCTGAGCTAGTTATCTAGTGATGACATTAAATGAATGTGCCTCTTATTCATATTCCCAAATTAAATGCTAGAATATTATCCCATGAATGAATTTATCATTATATTGTGCTCACTGAGGTTTTTTTCTCTTCTTCTTCTACTCCTTATTTGCTCATGAGCTTTTCTTACTTTGAATTTTTCACTTTGCGCCTACAAAAGTAAACTCTCTAAGAGCCCCCTAAGGAAACATGACAGGGCTACTTGAATATTCACTGCAGTGTTTATCCTCACTCTGGGGCCTGTGATCCAAGCTTTCTCACTCATGGAGTGTAGCCTAGAGCCCTTGCTGTGAAGATATATCACCCCGGGTAAACTGTCAACTTACTGACATTCTTATTACACTGACTCTAAAAGCCTAGCAGGCACGTTATAAGCAGGCTGGCTCTCAAACACAGCATCTGTAACAGGCCTTTTGGTCCATGTGGCCAACTGCAGTTCTCCCCAGGACCTTTACACGTGCCAACCAAGTGTTCCCTGTCCCGGGGATCTGGCCATGGTCACATCCAATCATTGTCAGGGCTTCTCATGGACACGCTAGCAGGCTGTAAGCCTCTCCAAGCACTGAGGGACACAGCTTTCATTGGCTGTTTTTTTTTTGCCCTCCCCCCAAAAAAAGGACATTTTTATTCCTAAAGGTCATGAACACCCCGCAAAGAAATAAGAGAGTGATACCACAGGATCACTATAAACTCATTAAGTCTCTATGTTAATGTGATTTATTAGGTCCATACAGACAAAGCTTAAACTTTATCCATTATCAACATGAATGGGTAATCCTGCTCTGAGGCCTATAATGACTGCAGTATGTAAGTTACATACATTTCCTTTTATGCTGCAGTTGTTTGAAATGAACTTCAAATAGCTTCGGTGGAGGAATGTGTAGAATCCCAGGCTGCTGTCCAGCGTGGAAGCTGTTTATGGAAGAGAGTTGGGAGGGTGGAGGGGTAGGTGGGAGAGTCTCCTCAATTAGGGGGAATAAGCTGCTGCTCCAGAGCGGCCCTTTCGAGCCATGTTTGGAGCTATTTGGTGGGATCCACACACAGGCTGGATAGCTTCTCTCCTCTCTGCCATTTGTTGACAAAGCAGAAGTCAAACAGCGTTACGTAACAGCCCTTTCTCTCCCTCCATAGTACAGCTGAGCGTGCGATGAGAGCTCTTTTGTGTTAACATAGCTCACTTTTAAGGCAGCCTCTGACTGCGGCACAGAGACCCCCTGCGTGAAATACATCATGGTTCGACTTGGTACCACCCTGTCTTTGTTTAATTTTCACTGAGGCCTGTTTCAGATAAAATGATTGTTGCTGCCAATAGAGAATGCTGTGGTCCACTGGATGTGACATTGAAATATTGCGTCATAAAGCAATTCTGGGAAAAATCAATTTTCATAAAACATGTACTGTAACTGCTTCTAGTATTAGACCAGTTTGTTGGACATCATCCAGTTTGTTTTTCCCACCACTGATAAGATGGAAATTTCTTTAAGCTCTGATCACAGCCACATTAAAGCGTGAATGGTTTATTTCTTTTTTTAATAATATGTGAAACCCACTATTTAGACGGTCACACAGCTTTGATCTGGACTTCATTTAAGGGAAATATCTGTGGGAAAAAATATTTCTCTTGTTCCTTAGAAGGGAAATTGATAGACTCACAGATAAAGGCACAGATACACCATCTTTGGCATAGAAACATTGGCATCAGCTCCCAACATATACTGTAGTGCACAAATTATTGTTTTGCTGAAATATTATTCACAACACTGAGGAATATTTCACTGAAGACATTTGGGGAATTTTTTCTTTCCCAGAGTTAGATAACAAGATTTATACCACTCTAATGGCTATACACTAAATATGAAGCCGCAGCCAGGAGTCGGTTAGCTTAGCTTAGCATAAACTGGAAGTGGGACAAACAGCTAGCCTGGCTCTGTTCAAAATTCAAAATACACCAACCAACACCTCTGAAGCTCACAAACTATCATGTTTTATCATGTTCTTTTAATTTGTGCACAAGCTGTGTTGTAAAGAATGTCCGGCTAGCTGTTCCCGCCCGCTTCCACTTTTTATGCTAAGATAAGCTAATTAACACTCCAGCTCCATGTCTTTCCAAAGACATGCATGTAATACTGATCCTCTTCAAAGCTAAAAAAACACAAGTTCAGAAACACTGAAGTATTTCTATCGAATCAAGTTGATCTCAATAAAATGTTTGCAAAAACAACAAACGTTCAACCAGTCCACTTCTTAAATGATCAAGATTTTCTGTTCTTCTGTCTTCTATATCATTGTAAATTGAATGTTTGGGCTCATATACAAAAAAGACATTTTGAAGACGTCACCTTGGGTCCTGGGAGCTTTTTTGGACTAAACTGAAACTTAATTCTCACTTTAAAAAGGTTAACTGATAGTAATTGATGATTAAAATCATTATTAGCCCTGATATATTTTAAGCTATAGTATCTACATACACATGCATGTACATGTTCCTGGTATCTCACAACTATTAAAACTTTATAAAGATTTTGTTGTCATAGAACTAATCACACATTAACACGCTGTCACTGAGGTAATGTTGACTGAGGTATTAAGACCTTATGGACCAGTGAGTCATCCAATAGTGAATTCCAGCTGTCCTGCAGTAGTCTGTCTGTCTCTCATGTACTGGCCCTGCAGAGCATTTCGAGGGGGTAGGAGAATTTTATTTGGTGGTCTGCACAGTTGTTGAGTGGGTGCCACATTCCCAGGTGGCATGTGGTGACAGGCCCATCTGGGCACGCCTGTTGTCAAAAACAAACAGACCCCCTACACAGGGAGGGTCAAGGTCAAAGCTGAGACCGTCCCTCTGAGACGAGACCCTCAAAGCCCAGCCACAAGTCCCAGGAGGCTTCAGATGGACCTGATGCATGTAGACTAAGGACAGGCTGTGCACTTTATCAAGTAGGTAATACGCCTTCCTAGATCCGCAGTGATGCTTTGGGATGATCATAGTCTTTTGGGAGTTGCTTGTTTTGGAAAGGTATTTTAGTTATGCCCCAAGTGCATTTGGTAGGAGATTTATGTGCCTGTGTGTTGTGTGAGTGTCAGAGCTGCAGATGGGATGAATCATCTTGCCTTTGCTGCTTACTCCTCACACAGGTTAGAGCTGATTTCCTGGAATTTGAAATGATAATTTTAATATGTGTATAACACCTGCACTGTTAGAGATGGTTTGAACAAAAACAGCTGTACTTTGTTGCAGTTTTTCTGTTCTTTTTGTAAAACCACCAAAACATTGTTTGATTCTAGTCCTGGTACTGAAAGTTCTGGTCTAATCTAACATCTGAAAGCCAAAAAATACTTTTCACCATTGAGCTGCTTGGTTTAACTCGCTCTCTCAATCACTAAACCTTTAGCTATCCACTTTGACTTCTTATCCAGCAGTTTGTGCCATAGAGATAAGCCAAATTGAGCAAAGCATCTAAAAGCTTTGTGAATTTAGGTAAATTGCAGTTTTACAAGAGTTTTGGCTGATAAAGTCTCCCCTTATTTTCCCATTTGTCTTGGCCCCGTCACTGCTGGCCCTCCCATAGCTCCTGCACTGGTCTCCTGTTTTTCACAGGCTGGATGGATGCTGTTCTTTGCCCGGCTCTGCTCTGAGGGATCTCTTCCTAAAAAGGCTAGGGGTGATCTCTGCTCTCGTGTGTTTATACAGCCAACTGAACGCTGCAAGCTGTCATCTTCTCATTATCTATCATATGTGAGAGGTAGAAATACTCCCACGTCTCTCTTTGTGCTGCATAGTCACCATTTTGGGGTTCATCTGAGGATACAGCGGAAGTACAGTTGGGATCAGTGTAAGCATTCCTCAAAGGAATGCCTGTTAATGGTTTTGGAAATGAGATCATGGACGCATCGCCTCTTTGGGATGCAGGGGGTCAGGAAGCAAGTTGATTTTATTAAAGAGAGAGTGGAAATAAATACACAGACTCTGATGCTTGGGGACAGCTCAGCTCCAAGACTGGAGGATGTTAAAAGGTTTTTGCTTTGGGTCCCTGTGGGACTTGTTTGGAATCGCTCCCATTTTCCCTCATCCATTTAGGCCTATTTGTGGAGGTTTCCAGCTGGAACATGAGTCTCCTGCCTGTTCTGCAGGTTGGTTTATTTACCACCATGTGTAAACATACTCTACTGCACACATAGTCTATACAAACTCAGGGAGGAACAAGAACAGGTATAACTTTAAAATTTACTTAAAACCTGATATCATTAAATAATTTCTAGATGGATTCTGTTCATGCTTTTTCTTGTCCATAGCCTACAGACAAAAATGCTATTTGGGTGCATCTGTGTGTGTGTACATGTAAGCTTGAGTGACTGTTTGAGTGCCCTTAGTTTGTGTGTTTGTGTCTTGACTCAATAAGCCTTTTTCTTGTCCTTTTAAATGGGGACGTCTCCTAAATCAGCCGTGCTGGCTGAGTACAATGAGAGGCCCAGCAGAGCGCCGGGAAGTGTTTCATAGCTAGTCTTCTGGTGGCCCTGGTGTTGCTTCTGCATGCTCCACTGATGCATCTCAGATTAACATATGTTTGTTCTCTCGCACACCCTCCCTCCTTGTCCTTAAAGGGGAACGCGGATACTGTTTTGAATGCATATCAGACAGGCCAAACTTCCTCCATAAACAAAAAAGAACTAAAGGCATGCACAAGTGAGCGTTGTGATGTTGCCAGAGATGAGAGCATTGAGCTCTAAGTGAATCGGAGCACCTAAAATTGTTATTAGCTGTATGTCGTAATCATTATCTGCAGAAAATGCTCTCCATTTCAGTCACTAGCTGTTGACATCCTAGATTAGATTTATATTAGATTTTTTGGCTTTATATTTATAGAAACTGCATGACTAACAGCGATACTGGACTGTAAGGAAAGCAAACAAAGTGTTCTGGCACCAGATCTGTGCTGCTGTTTGCTCCCTTTGCTGTGAATTTTAATATCAGTGAGATGAGTTTTCATGAGTCTTATCAGGGAAAGAAAACTATGTTTCATGTATTAGATTTTGCCTTATGAAACACCAGAGGTTATTTCTTTTTTAAAAAGAACAACTTTTCTATTACCGATGCAGTTCTGGGACATTGATTGCTAATGAAACATGAAGTCTTGTGTGACCTAGACTAGATTCAAACAGATTCACTGCCTTCCTGTCTGGCTTCATTGTATCTCATTTCAATGTGTAACCCAACCATAGGAGGACAGGAGCAATTTCATTAACTGTATGAGGTCCCCAGTTACAGCTACTGGTAGCAGTGACTGCACTATTTCTACAGTAGAAGCGGCAGCCAAGTTGGCCCTTTCAAGAAATGTTCTCTCTGTGAAGTAATAGTACTTCAGTAATACACACAGTCTTCCATAATAAAATACCATGCTGCTTGCTGATACTGCAGAAATGCACTGGCCTGGTTACCAAACTTACCTTGATCTACAACTAATATTAGAGTCCATCTGATGTGAGTTTCTTGAGTCTGATGCAGTTGGAGAAACCTTTAATATCATCATGGATTTACAGACTAAATACACAATAATTAAAAATTGTGTTTAAAACAAGGAAACCAGAACTTTTTTGAACTGCATTATATCAACATCAGTTGTGATGTGTCATGTGATTATCTTTGCTGCATCTTTGCATCTGCAGGCTTATGATTAATGATATGTTACACTGATTTATGTGCAGCATGTTTCCCAGATATCAGCTGTTTTTTCTCAACAGCACTGTGTTGAATATTTTGCATCTCTGGTTTTCTCCTCCAGGCCTCTCCAGCAGAGGGCAGCGTAAGATCAAGCTCATCTCCCAGTAAGTTCTCTCACTGTGACTTCAACAAATAATTCAGAGGGCCTAATTCATGAAAGTACCATTTAGTTGTTATACTGCTTTTGGTTGAATAAGCGGACGCTCGTGAAGCATAAAGACACACAAACTCTTTCATTTAAAACTTTTATTGATTCATGTGTCAACAGGTTTATGTTCCTATATTTTTCCTCTAGAGAGGGTGGTTTTATATTTACTTTGTGATTAACCACACAGAAAAATGTCTCCTTGTGTTTGTACAGAAGTCTCATCAGGTCCTCGGACGGTCTGTGCCATCAGGATCACGCCTCTGACAACCATGAAAGGCTCCCCTGACCTGATTCCTTCTGCAGGTGACGTATCCCTTGGCCTCATCAATCTTTGAAAGCCTACAACTGCGGGACACCTCATACTCACAAAGAAAACTTAGAAGGATGCTTTTAAGACTCACTTGTTAACAATGTGGCGTCACCTTAATAACTTATGCTGAGACAGGATAAGCTCCAGCTGCTCTACTTCCAGCTCTGACAGTGTGATCATGGTAATTAGTTTTACGGGACAGTAGGATATTAATTTTATGGCCTGGTTTTGATGTTACAGTTCTATTTTGGTCATTTGGGCCATGAGGTAGTGGTAACTTGGATTCCCAGCAGCTCTGAATCAGGAGTGCACTCTGAGAATACCAAATATAAGACTGCTATGCCTTGAAAGATGAGGAGCCGTGGACGTGAGACTCATCTTTTGAATGTTTTCAGATTTGGACCCCCGCAGAGTGTGCAAAGGGAAAGGAGTCGTGACTCTAAGGGCCACCCTCGTCCACATAGATGATGAGGGCTGCATCAGCGAAGAGCCAAATGTCATCACAACGCCAAGTAAGTCAGAACGAATGCCACAGCCGTTTCGTAACAGCTCTCCGCATGATGAAAAAATATTTAGAGGACAGTAATAGTTGCGTGGCCATGTGAAAAATGGACAGGTCACTGTAGAATGTGAGTGTTGCTATAATTTAAAAAGAATTTCATCATTTTCTTTAGTTGTAAAAATTCTTCACATGCCTTTCAGAGTGCTGTTTGGATGTCACGATTATATAACTCGTCATGTTTTGAAGTGTATGCTCAGTTGCCGGGCGCACAGAGTGGTGATAAAGGGCGATTGCTCATATTTTCATGTGAGTGTCAAAGAGCTTTTTTGTTCACAACCTGCCCACGCTGCACTTTGGAGCAGGGCGCCTTGACTGAGGGTTTGTTTGTTACGTAGAGCACATTGGAACTGGAGGCTGGCCAAGGCTTTTGGGGAGATGCTTTAATTGTTGTAGCGCCTGAATATAAAGGCCATTGGAACAAACGGCCTTTGCAGCTCGCTGAATAGGCTCTTTGTTCTGATGACAAAGTTCAGAGATTGTGGGAGAATCTTTTTTTTTTTTTTTTCCTTTTCCTGACCATATTAACATCTCTGTGCATGAAAACCACCAAGGAAAGTATTCACACCCTGCGGAATGAAATTGAGATTTATTTGACTAGCAATTAGCTATTATGGTTTCCTGATTTGCTGTTAGAAGTTTACTGAAATACTATACTTTTTAGTATCATCCTCAGTGTTTTCTAGCCTCGCTGCGCTGGCTGCCAAACTGAGAGACTTCTGGACTCTTTTTAGGTGGCTGGACAAGCCAGATTAATGGGGACAGCTCTAAAGCAGGATTGGCTGAGGGAGGCAGCAACATCACAGCTGATTTACCGCCTGTAAACAACACTCAGTGCCAGGTACGCTTACTTCCACTCCATATAACACAGGCTCTTTGTTTGGCTGTTTGTGGTTTTACAACTTTGGAGACTGTGTGATATTTTTATTTTGAGATTTTCATTTGATTTCAGTGAAAATAGTTTCAACTTTTATTAATTTTACAATGTAATTTCTGTCTCAGGTATATTCTCCGGAAAGCATTAACGACAATCAGGCTCCGTCCCCTACTGACATTCAGAACTGCATCACGTCAACGTCCAGCTCTGTTTATCCCTGCACTAGCACGGTTAACCCCACCATAGTCCTGCTGCAACACAACAGAGGTGAGCACTCCCAGTCTGGATGTTTCCAAAAGCTTCCAGGTTTGTCACAAGCATGCTTTTACATGCCTGTATGCCACTTTTATCAGCTTTATGATCCTCTCAGCTTGGTCTCAACTCTGTTTTGTCTGGGGTCCGTTAGCCTTGTCTTGCTCTGTGTTACACGTAACCAGTGCTTTTTCACGTTTGCTTGATTTCTGTGTCACATTTCACTGTCCTGTCCTTGTGTGTCTTTCTCTCACTACAGAGCAGCAAAAGCATCTTTCTCATTTTGAAGGTATGCACTGTGTGATATCTAACAGATATTTGCCATTTATTTTTTATGTCTTAGACTTAGCCAGCAGCAAACCCACTTTTATTGCAGAGCAATATTTTTCATTCCTCAAAGCATCTGTCACCCTCCTACTGCCATGACACAGTCAGAAAAATGTGTTCACCACAGACCTCATGAAGTGAATGAGTCATGCTTTATGCGCCAATATGTTCAATATTGGAAATATTATCAAACAAGAATGTACGAGATGATACAGACACATCAGTGATGTGTTTTTTTTTTCTCTGTATATTTTCTTGCAATTCATGTACAGCTTGATCTGAACAGTCTGTCATTTACATGGCAGCTGTACGACATGAAGGATACCATGACTCAAGATTGAGATTTTACTTTTTCTTCTTACTTCTCTTGTTCTTTGAGCCTCACATTCTGCATGCAGTCTGTGCTACAAGGTTTACCTTTGGTTTCTCTCATGGACTGCCTTTGTTACTAATATTATGCCTTTATTACTAATATTATATATAATTAGAATTGTAATTATTGTAACTGTAATGTACAAAAGTAAAATGTACAAACACATTGTGTTTATTACACGTTTTGCACAATAAATGCAATTTTTGAGATATTAGTTAGGTTATTTCATGCTAGGCAACTTGTTTATACGGATAGCATCATTTTTGTGCTGTGCTGTGATGTTAAATTCATGATGAATTCAGTGGCATTGAATACATATTGTGCACAAAATGCAGCATATGACACACCGTACCATAGATTCTCCATGTAGTTTGATACACATTAAAAATAGTTAAGAAACACTTTGTTGTTTGTTTTTTTGTGTCCATCGGTAGCTGAACTAAATGTGATACAACATTTATTATTGTGCTGTCCTTGCTATGACACACACACATGTTTGCAGTGAAAAAGATTTATCTGTTTATTGCCTGTCATTCACTGTATGCAGCTCACATTATCTGTCTATCTAACCATGCAATTCAGTGCAATACCTTAGCCTGTCCTTCACATCAGATCCACAACTGTTATCTGTCATGTTACTGGAAATGTGCTGTGAACTTTGAGTTTTGCCTGGCTTACAGATTTTTGATGTTTGGTTTTTTTTAACAGACCCAACCCCAGAAAGGGACAAAAGTCCTGATCCTGGGAGAGACTCAGTCAGCCCAGTCCCTGATATGGACTGGAAGAGGCTGCGGCTGTCACTGAACTCCCCTGTCCTCAGTCCTCTCAACAAGCCCATTGTGCCTGTACGGGTGAGCAACAAAACCTCCTGTCAAATGAAGATTAATCTACTCACTGCAGATGTTTAAAGAGTGTTCTGTTCATATAATACATGGGTGTTTGATGTTACAGTTAAAGAGTGAGTATTTACTCAGTCATAAAGCATATTAATATACATTATTGCAGGAATACACAACTTGTTCAGAGGCCACTTTTGCAAAAGGACAAAAGGCCGGGGGCCAGTTATCAGATAAAATCAATAAACATTAGGAGCACTGATGTGGTAGAACAAGATGTAATAAGTCTGCACTGCAGCTAGCAACCTTGCATACAGCAATTAAACACAGTGGTTTAAGAACAGTATGAGGCAGCAGAATAAAGACACTTTTATCTGTCCTTTTGTTACTGAATTGCCAGTTTTCAGTGTAAACCTTTCTTTGCTGTCCTCACTCATCTTTGCCAAGAGACAAATCCGGTTGCAGCGGCCACGTGCAGGTCAGGTGTTTGTGAATTTTTCACAGGAATTGTGGAAGTGTCACCGCTTCAGCACACTGCACAGATTTCTGGCTAGTTTTCAACTTCCCAGTAGCCAAGAGACATTATTGAATGTTTACCAGTTCTTTAAACTAACAAAAAAAATGTGAATCAATTTGTGAATTGAAAAATGGTGTGCAGGCCACTGGACACTCTATCACAGGCCAAATGTGGCCTCAAGTTAAGTCTGACTGCTTAATTTGAACAGCATGTTGTTAATTTATGATGATTTAAGAATGATTTTTGCAGCAAAAAACTATAACTTATTTTAGCAGGTCAATCACAGGTCTAATTAATAACAAGAGCAATGGCTCTGTTAGTAATATGGATGTCCTGCAACAACCATATACTTGAACATCGCTGCTTGGAAAGCAGAATTGATATATATCGGTTTGTCATCCTCACTTGTTTTGTTAATTAAAATCTCCACATCTTCATTTCAGAACCCT
Organism: Protonibea diacanthus; assembly: GCA_028641955.1. Taxonomy (NCBI): domain Eukaryota; kingdom Metazoa; phylum Chordata; class Actinopteri; family Sciaenidae; genus Protonibea; species Protonibea diacanthus. The sequence goes on from CM053989.1 coordinate 19,076,036, forward strand.
GAAAAGTCCAAAGACTGGTACAAGACAATGTTCAAACAGATACACAAAATACCCGGTAAGAGAAAATCATCTTGTCCACTTTTTGTATGTCTAAACAGTTGTATCATGTTTCTCTGTTGGTGTCCAAGCCCTGTGTGTCTTTCTATATGTGTTTGTATGTTATGTCACGCTGTGCTCTGTCTCTCCATCACTGTGCTCAGAGCCTATTGAGGAAAACCCTTACCGCCCCACCTACATTTTCCCTGAGAACTATGACATTCAGATGAAATCAAAAGGTATCCGATGTTAGTGACTCCGCTTTCGTCGGCTTTACTAATCTGCAGCCATTCTGGGTTCTTTCAAATACTTGAGCTGTGTTTAATCTGTCGTACGTGGCCCTGTGGCTAGTACAAAACCACACATCTTGAAGATGTCCAAAGTATTTGAAAGGCTTTTACCTAATCTTTTCCGACGTCTCTTCCGTGTCATAGAGCTGCTATTTCCATAAGTCTTAAATACACTGCAGGTTTCGTGCAGATTTCTTCATTGAACTCAGTTTTGTTGGCGCATTTTCAAGACCAGGAGGCTTTTCATGGAAGATATTTTGACATGTCACAGGAGGAGAAGCGCAAGCAAAAATAATAAAATGAAGGACGGCTGAATCCCATTTAACTGCTTTAGTTTCAGAGTCCTGTATTGTGCATGATGGCTCACTGTCGTGACCCACTGGGACACTTAAAATATAAATAAAGCCTTTCCTTAATGTTATTAGTGTGCTTTTCCTCCTATGTGTCAAAGTCAAAAAGATTGCTGTCAAAGACACAATCTGTGATTTAAACACAAGTCTAGCCCCGTCACAAAAACTCTACTCACACTCTTTAATTAATTCACAGACTTTAAATACTAAGCTACATTTAACACTTTAAAAAAGTTCAAGTAGTTCACTAATTTCATACACAGTTTACTCTTCCAGAATAGTAACCATGATGATTCCAATGGGGTGATCTGAAACGCTTAGAGGCTTCAAAATTTTGAAAGAATCTCTGCATTACAAACTGCGGGTGTATTAGTTTAAAAAGAGTTGCATGTATGTGAAATACTCTGATGCAAAGCCTCAGAATTTCTCTGCTTCTTTTTCATCAATTTTGACTGTTTGTTTTAAAATATGACATTTTACCCACTCCAACTTTATAGAAGTGCAGTGCTAAAGTGTTGGAATATCCCTTTAATGTTTCACCATGCTGTTTACAAGTGAAACTGTAACATTTTTAGTTTTTTTTAATATACAATATTGTACCTTCAAATTATTTCTTCACAAATAAATGTTTATTAGCATCCTTTAAATCTGAATTTAAACATAATGATCTCTGAATAGATCGGCTTATACAAACATGGACAATTTTCTAAAGTATTTTGATGACATTGACAAGGATGATGCACGAAGCCTTGTGGTGTAATTTAATTTTTCTTACAAAATGTGACAATTATTCACAGCCTTTCTCTCTTTGCTGTTTAACCATCTGATATTCAGAGCTTCAGTTATCTTACTTCTCAAACATTTCATTCTCCGTAGATGCTTTTTCTAACAGAAGAGCATGAGCAGTCCTTTTATGTAGTGTACTATTGTAGCCACTAGATGCTGCTGCAGTCATGTGCTGAGCAAAAGACTGTCCTGCCCTGAGTTCAGTCTCTCAGGTGGTACACACCCGTCAGACTGTGTACTGCTCCTAATAACCTCCCTAATCAGTGTTGTGTAGATAGTTAGGTTTAGGTTAGGTTTTTAGTTTTGGGTCAAAGTGAAGGAAGCAAGATTGGTATGCAGCCTCAGAGAAAGACCCGCCTGAATTCTTCTTTAGTTGCACAATGTGCTTTCAGTGGGTCTCTCAGTCGCAGCTTAAAATGATTACCTCCATGTGTTTCTGTAAATGCTATCTGACAGCAAATATTGAACTCATACAGAGATCTTTCTGAAAGTGATGTTATAGCCTCTTTGCTTTACAGTGCATTACTTATTCATGGCCTTGACGCTCATTGATGCTTGGATCCCTTTTTAGTTCAGTAATGTTTCCTGTAAGTGCTTTGATTTGACACACTTTGATTTTGTTTGGAGAACCTGTAATGTTGGGCCTAATGGAAGGTGTGAGGCGAAGAGGAAAACACAGGAAAAGAGTGATTCTAAAGCCTTGTGAATTATTTAGTTATATGCCATATTATGCCATTACTTTACATAGATAACAATTGTAATAGATCATTTTTGATTATTGTCTGTCCCTCTTTCAGATGATGGTCCGAGCCCCTTTGGTTACTTGAAAGATGGTGAGTTTGGGAAATGGTCTTTTGATTAACTCAAGTTTTAATAGCTGTATAATAACTGTATAATAACTGTATATCATCCAGCATTTAAACACTTTTCAGTTGATGCATTAATGCCGTTAAGCACCAGACTGCTGATGCCCGTCGATATTTATGTTCCTGTTTTCAGTGAAAACAGTTCCACGCTCAAAAAGTGATGTCGAGGTCGATTCAAGAAGCCGGTCGATGCCTGTGCCAACACGGTCCTCTTCCCTCAAACCCTCTGCCAAAAGGTCAGTGTCCTCCATCTGCTTCAACCTCCTTATGACTATCACTTTGATTTCAAACAAAGGCACATTACTATTCATGTTAGTGAACAAAGGAGCTGTTTACACCTCAGAATACTTGAAATGCAAAGATGTAAACATTTTAGAAATATAATTCTGACTAAAAAACCCTTTCTGTGCACTTTCTCTAGCTTTTATTGGCCTTCATTTACATACAGTGCTAGTAAGTGTGACTAAACAAAGCAATTTATCCTTCCTAAATTTGCAAATCTGAGACTATTTTGTCCCCGGTGGCTTCCACTACTGTGTCCTCCAGTTTCTACTCAACATGTGAATAGTCTCACCCCTACACACACACGTCAGCACTGACTCAGGATGATGTGCTGTCAGAGAAATGAGTAATAGCGTGATGAAAGAGGACAGGTGATGGAGGAGAAGCTGCAGATGACATGTGGAGGGTTGACCTTCCTCTTTCCTCAGTGGTTACATGACGCTGCACATGTCTTTGACCATTTCTGAATAATGCTGATGCCCTGAAAGAATTTAGTTAAAGATTTTTTTTTGCAGGGGTGAGAATATATGAAGGAATATTGGGTATTTTCTTATTTTAAAGTCTTATTTCTCACCTTTTCTGAGCAGTGGTTTCCGCATTGGCTGTCTATTAAGAAATTCTCCCAGGAAATGCCTTGCTCTGGTTTTTGTCAGACCTTATTTACTTGATCGAATTACTTATTTGGCTCAACCATGAATTGGATTTTCTGTCATATCATTAGAGAGAGAGAGAGAGAGAGAGAGAGAGAGAGAGAGAGAGAGAGAGGGCAGGGATGATGAGGGCGGACGTCATGTTTAAATTAAAAAAAAAAAAATCTTAGCCTATGCTGGTTGCCATGGAGACAACTTGATAAGGATTGGCTCTCTTCCATCCCACACCCCACCTCTCCCTGTTACCCGCCTCTCCATAGGAACGAGTGGGAGCCCCCGGATAAAAAGGTAGACACCAGGAAGTACCGCGCCGAGCCCAAGAGCATCTTTGAGTACGAGCCGGGGAAATCGTCGGTGCTGAAGCTGGAGAGAACGGTATGCTAGCCGCCTGCCTCTCTCTCTCTCTCTCTCTCTCTCACTCTCTCTCTCTCTCTGTCTTTCTGTGTGCATGCCATGTAAGCTCTCCCCCACCAACCACCCCCCCCCCACACACACACAGCCCCCCACCACCACCCACCAACCTCTGTATCTAAGCTCCCAGGTGGCAGCTTCACTAACAGCTCGGAAGGCGACGTATGTGTATCCTGAATCACCATGTGCACCACATTCCTAAAGGGTGTCCCGTTGCGGTGACAGATGATCCTGCTTGGCAGCGGGGGAGTATCACTTTCAGGGATAGCCATTGTCTTTCTGTCTTCAATTTAAGGTTATTGGACTGAATCGGCTCGGTGTGAGAGGATCCCAGCGCAGACACAAAACATGGATCCTGTGTGTTTTCTTTGGAGGAAGTGTTTTGCTCTCTGCCCTACTTTCATCTGTAGCCTTAACAGTTTGTGCTGAATCAAATGGCGCGGCATTATTCAGTGTCCTTGAGGGCTGTCTTTTGAGGATGATCTTTGTTATATGTAATAGATAAATGTCAGCTGCTGCCTAGATGTAATATCTGGCCTTTTACATTTCCCTCTTACATAATATAGGACATGGAGGTGTTCAGTATTGTGATTAAGTAGTTAGTTGATTATATAATTATTGTTTGTCTAATGCTCAGTTACATCAAGCTAGTAGATGTCATTAGCAGAGATCTGGCCCTATCCCAGTGGCAACAAATACCCTCATTAGAGATAGTTCGCTCCAGTTCATCCTGAGACCACTGCAAAATAATGGACTCTGTTGTTTTCAATTACAAGCCAAGTTATTATGGGTCAGTGTTCTTGTTGCTGTAGCTGGTCTTTTTCTACGTTGGGTCTATTCTTTTTACTCTCTGGTGCTGAAAGTCCTGTTGGCACAAAAATACAGTATACATCTTCAAGATGATTTTAATATATCTCCAAAATGCATGTTTGATGATTAGATGGAATAAAATGAAAAGGAAAACAGGAAATATGTAGTTCACATTAAATAACAACAGTTTGGGGGTAAAAGACTTGTTTAAAGGAGAGGTTGTTTTGTCCAGTTTATTTTAATGCAATACTCATATGCTCATGTGAACATTGAAACATTTTGGTGGCTGAAATTGATCCTACTGTCTGGAAATGCTGGCTAGAAAAATATATCTTTGCCTAAAGCTATTATAATTGAAGAAATTGCACTCAAAAGTTCAACCAAGAAGTTATAATGAGGATTCACCTGTCAAATCAAGTCCATATTTTCCTTTTTTAGTGCCAAATTCCCTCTTTGTATTTCAGCAGATTGTGTTTCCGTGCTGAGCTGTAGTGGAGGAATAGTAACAGTGTGAACAGAACACCAACCTGTAACTTTCCCAATGTGCTCATGTTTATGTGAGTATTGTATTCAAGGAAGAATAACCAAAGACATATGGTTATTCACTTTCTTGATGAGAATTAAATAAGAAGATTGATACACATCTGATACCTGTCTATTAGATTTATAATTAGAGCCAGCAGCTGCTTAGTTGAGCTTAGCTTAGCACATAATGGAACATTTAATCTTTTTATCCTAGTCCTCCAAAAGCACAAATAAGCAAAAAACAAAAGCAAAGTGTCACAATCTGTTATTTAGCCAGAAGCAGTGACTTCCAGTTGGTTGCCTGGCAACATCATGGTGACAACAAGACTTTTGTACAGTGCAAACAAATGTTAATTAGTGAGATTAATAGGTGCTGGTAGGCAGATTCTGTTACTATTGGGCTGGGCCAGACTAGTTGTTTCCAGGCTCTGTGCTAAACTAAGCTAATTGGCTGCCGGCTAAAGCTTCATATTTGTCAGCAGACACAACAGTGGTCTCAGTCCAACAAAAAGTAGTGACTAAGCGATTTTTATCAAGCTATTCCTTTAGACTTAAAAAATGTGAACCTATAGTTTACTTGTTGTAAGCAAATCAGTAGTTATCGTCCTCAGTGAAAACACCTACACTGTGTTGCTGATCATTTATGGTGTCAATCAACAATGTCCGATTGGCTCATAACCTTGGTGTATATATTCTGTGCTGTCTGAACTGTCTTCTCTTTGTCTTTCTCCTCCTCTTCTTGTTGCCATGCCCCTAGACTCAGGATGTAAGTCCAGAAGATGTAGATTTAGAGAATGAGCCTTGGTATAAATTCTTTTCAGAGATGGAGTTTGACAAATCGGTAAGTGGTCGCTGTCTTTAAAGTGACAGTATATTGTATTTTATTGCATGTGATAACATCCATGTTCAAATAATGCCTAAACAAACTGTGTCTGTCTGTAAAGACTACCCCAGTTTCTACTCCCACTTTCACTTGCAATATTGTACTGAACAATTGATCCTGCACATAAGATGTTATGTGACAGCATGCGTTAGAGGAAAACGTGTTTCCTCTGCAACTAAATTTACTACCATGTGTCCCATCAACGTGGTTAATGAGACCAACTACTCATCAACTTTTATGCATCCCTATTTTTTCCTCCATAATCTCTCCTTTACTTTAAATTGTCACTGTTTTTTCAGGACGCATATATCAGCAAACATATCTGTTGCAAACTTTTTTTCAAAGCACTTGATATAGCTACTGTCATTCCTCATCATCACCTCATACAGTGTAAAAGGATTTTGTCCCCAAAATAGTTGAGTGAGATCTATTTTTGCCCTCTTCAAAAGTGCCTCTCAGCATTTTATTTGTATCTGTGAGGCTGAGTGAGCACTATCTGGTCTGACCACTTAGGTTAGCTGTGGCTTTCGCCCTGTGGAATTCAGATAATGAATATTTAATAAGACAGATTATTGATTAGGATTTATTACAGCCCACTAGGAGCACAGTTGTCCGTTATAAAGGATCAATTAAATTATCACAGGGCTGTTGTGAGTTTATCACCGTCATATTTTTTTCACTACTGGAGCTTGCTATCTCTTGCCAACCGTGGCAGCAGTCCTGTTCCCCCACCCGACAGGAGCACTTTGTTTGGTTCATTTTGATGTGCACCCCGCCAATTAGAATACCTATCATAAGCCGGAGGCCTGGACTGAATGATTCATCCAGAAGTCACTCCTCACTTGGAGAGGCTGCAGTCCACGCAAGCATTAGGCTCCAGGATAATCCCAGGCCCTTGAAATAATAATTGCTGTCTGTCTGCTATTGGTATATTTACCAAAATATCCATACCGGTGCAGGCATGTTGAAGCGGTATACAGTGTCATGGCACATCCATGCCTCGGGCCTTTAGTTGGCATCAGACATGGTGGCACAGGCCGCCCCTGAACAGATGTTGGGTCTCCTCGCTCACTGTCAGTCAGAGCCACACCCTGGATCATATGATGTGTAACTACAGCATGAGGTCACGTCTCAGCATCAGCCAAACGCAGGGGCAGAGTCTCCTGTTCTAGGTTAGTGTATATGTGGAGGAGGTTTAGCGTTGGAGGCAGCCCGACTCTGTCTCATGGCAGCCTGGATGTTTGCCAGATGAGCTCGGCCTGATGACTGGCTCCTGTTTAATGTCAAAGTCACTTCTAAAGCTGCACCTGGTATGTGCAGTATTTGACCTTAAGGCCCAGCCAGACACAGTGGCTCATTGGAGATTGACATATCAGTACTCACTCAGTATTATCGGAAGAGCGATATGACTGGAAGTCTGCAAAAACGCCAATACTCAGTGTTTAAATGAAGATCTATTCATTCATGGCTCTGGTCCAGTTAGCTCTTGTTCTTATTAATAACCTTCAAAGTGCTGTGGAAAGCCACTTCTACTGATGAGGTAGTATTATAATGAGAGGAAACTTCTTGACAGTTTCAGAAGTTCATGTGATTCCTCTGATCCACATCTTTAAAACAGTCAGCTTGTGATTTTCACACCGCTAATTAGCAAGTTGTCAACTGAATACCTAGGAGCAGGCTTACTGTAAGTAATACATGAAATAATCCTAAAAGACGGCACTGGTTTCTCTTCCTCTTTATCCTGTCTTGTCAAATCATCCTTACTCATCCGTTAGTGGCCACTTCCAGTCACCTAATAGCCTCTGAGTAAGTTTGACACCTGTCTATAATCACTTTAATGGTCCTCTTGATTAATATTAACAAGTTCTAGGTTCAAGAGGAGTATGAAAACACACCCAGTGACAGTTACGGTCAAACACAGGCTCATCGATATACATGGGTTGCTGGAGCTGGAATTCCACACATAACTATGGTTAGGAAGAGCGTTTTGGCCCCCTACAACCGGCAGAGTGACTCCATCTGTCAAGCATATGCTGACGAGGGGGCTGCTGCCACACTGTCTCAGCGCTGAATTACATAGAGCCTCCCCCTACCACCTGACATATTCTAAAGGAGGCAACTCCGTAAGCCCGCCAGCTCATTGTGCTGTCATATTTAACCTCTGTTATACACTTAACCTTTACCTTTAAGCATTTAGTGGAGATGAGACGAGGGGCGCGTGTGGCTATAACAGGCCCTTCACACTGGGGGAGCTGTTTGTTTTCATGAGTACATATCAACACAAATAAGGTGCTGGAAAGAATGAGATTCATGTTACCATGACCTACTCATGATTGCTATTTTGAAAATGAAAGCGGCGCACAGGAGCCGGAGCTCTGAGTCGTTGTGGGGTGGGGGGACACCTGTTAGGAAACATGCACAGGAAATTGTGCAGAAACATTGTCATCGGTGTTCCACTGACTCACCAAGGCCTTCAGTCATGTCCATATACAGCTCTGGACATTTCATACTGTACAGTACGAATAGTTCTGTCCTCTCTCAAACCAGTTTTAGCATCTCTCTCTTCTATGCTCTCTATACCTCTAACTTCTGTTTGCCCCCTTTATTTGATAAGATAAGAAAAAAATAAGTGTCTCTGAGTAATGTGATGTTCAGTATATAGTTAGAGTTAGTGTATCAGTGTAGGATTAGTGTGAAACTAAAGAGTCTTGCCCTTCGATATGAAGGAAACATCACACGAACTGACACAAATCAGGCATCTTGTAAAATAACCAGATTAAGATTCCATTCCTTTACTCCAGATAAGCTTCCATGGAAGTTTCCTGTTTACTTTCCATTGGTGCTTTGTGCATGTGTGTGTAAGCCCAATTACCCAGGGGTGTCAGAGAACACTAGCTCCTGCACCCTGATATCAGATTTGGGCGGGATACAAGATGTGGCAGGACAAGGAAGAGCTGCAGATTATTCAGTGACACCGGTGTGTTCCCCGAGTCGACATGGAACATTTGGCTTTATAAATAGATCAGACTATAGACCTGCCAGCCTGATGTTCTGTTCTTATAAAGATAGGCATTTATTCTGAAAGGTTATTAATGATCGTCCTGCCCTGGCAACAAAGTGGAAAGGCATGTTGTGACAAATGAACTGTTGAGAATGCTCCTTGTCTGGTCATCGGTGTGGGAAGCGGAGGCTTGGCCATGTCATAGGGAAGTGGATGTGGTATTAACAGCAGGGCCAGGCTGGCTCGGATGGGGATTGTGCAATCGTATTTGCAAACAACACTTGCGCTCTTATTCATAGTGCCCGTGTCACGTCTGTTATTTTTACCTGCTGTGACGTCCGAAAAGAGGAAAGCAACAGAAACAGTGGGCTAAAGTTAGTTGGCTCTAAACCATTCAAAATGCTAGTGGGTGCTACCACAGCGAGTGATCACCCATGTGTTTTGGAGGTAATATCTGCTCCTAAATACTCAAAACTGCATTTACTCTTGTAGTCCTTTAAACATTTATTCGCTCACTTTGTGCTCACAGTTTATTTCTTTATGTTTGTCTTTTTAACATTGTTATAATGACCTTTTTCTCTGTTTTACTGTGTTATTTCTTTTGTCTGTCAGCAATTGTTTCTATTTATCTCTTGAGTGTGAGATAGAATGTCGAGTGTGTGTTTGTGTGTGTGAGGGTGTGTGTGTGTGTGTAATTCGGCCTGCTCGCACCACCAGCTGGTTAATTGTCCCCTGGTCTGGTCCAGTGGTAATGAGAGTGACTCAATACCAGACAAAAGAGACGGCTTCACTGGGAGACAGCAGCCCATTGGCTGAGCCTGTGACAGCCCCCTCCCCGCATGGGCGCCCCCTGACCGATACACACCCACCCTCCCACTCCCCACCTCCCCACACACACACACACACACATAATACACACACACACGCCCCCCACCCCCTCCACTCTCCTCACTGCCGCTTGTTTTCTCCAACTTGCATGCAGGCCAAAACACACGCTTACTCCTCCATGCCAAGCCCAGTCCAGAGAAGCTAAGAACCCCGGCTGCTCGAGACAAAAACCCAGACCAGCGAGTGAACGACACAGAGGGAAAGAAGAGAGAATCTGGCCATAGCTAATGCTCCTGCCTCTGTTCTAGCTGGAGGAGACCTTCCTGTGGATCTATCAATGACTTCTTTGTTTGGTTTGTTGCAGAGTGCCCCCTCTTTCAGCCCCCTGGAAACAGCCTCCGACCTGCACCAGTAGTAAGTCCATGCCTCCTTCTTATTTGAATACTTGTGCTTTAAATCCTACGTCCTCCTTCCAGTATGTTGACAATTATTTAAGTCATGTTATGGGGATAAATGTCAGTGAGAGATTTCTCCACCCTGTAGAGCTCGCCCGCCTACTGCGGGGGGACTCCTGCTTCCTGAGGAGATCCTGTTAATAAGGCAAAAAGCTACCAGAACAGTGTGTCCTCTGTCTGTGTTTCATGGTGTTTTTTAGAGGGGTGAGTGGTTGTAGTATGGAGACATGGCTGCTATGTGGTGATTTATTTAAAGACAGCAACCTGGATGTCACTGGGATAGAGGGAAGTCGCCCAGCTGCTGCATAACTTAAAAACCGTTATCTCCTTCTCAATGGGTGTGTGTACTGAACTACGACCAGCAACTGGACTGTGAAAGAGGATGCGAGCTGTTAAAACAAAGCCTATCGAGCCTTTGATCCTTTTTGTTTTTGTCTGATGAGATTGACATCTTCTATTTTTGCTTGTGTAATAAAATGTAAGGTATTTAGGACTGAGCCGTGGTGACTGTCTCGCGCTACACCCAAGGAAAATAAACTTCTCCCTCCATTTCTGCTAAGAACTTTCCATCTGCTACAATCATTATGTCATCATGGCCAAGTATTTCAAAAGAGATTCCCAATCCAACTTTTTAATCCATTGATTCGTTGTTATTTTTGAAAGGAAGAGGTTCCTGATGAAAGGGTGGTGGAAGTTCACTCAACCAAACCTCAAGTCATAAACTGACTTCCTTCAAAGGCTCATATGTTTATGGCAGGAAGGTTTTTTTCCTTTGGCGTTTGTTTGAAATTAGAGACATTTTAAAGAACCTTCTTTTAAAGATATTGAATGATTATAACATGCAAAACCACATGTTCCAGTAAAGTCAACTTGTGGCAGGTAAATAGATAAACATCACAGCTAACCTGCAGTATTGTCACTTATTCTCACAGGAAGCATACTGACACCTTCCCAAAAGAGTGTCTTAAGTCTTGCATGGCTCTTGTACTGCAGATTTCCTGTATAGCATTTATGTAAAGGAAACCTAGAACCAACATGATTTTAATGGCTCTCTGCAGTCAGCAGTGCACATATTTTTTTCTCACAGGAATGAAAGAGCTTCTTGTTGAATAGTGAACAAGGAGAGTAATGTATCCATACGTTTGTGCAAGCTTGTAAAACTCTGACTTGGCAGCACTGAAGATGTAAAACACATTTTGGAAAATCCATGCCTCTTTCTCCAAACAGCAGTGAAACTGGCTTATATAGCTTTTTTAAAAAATTTTTATTTCACCTACTGTAGACGATGCAGTAGTCCCTGTCAGTTTAATGAACATGTTTGTCTGGACAAATCGAGTATCAGAGTGGGTAACACTTGAGTGGCACGTGAAAGAGCGTAAACCTGAGAGTTGTACAGGTGCATGACAGGAGCTGACGCACCATGTGGGAATGTTCAGAGAATATTTATAGAAATCTCTCCTGTTGGCCTCTCTGGAATGCCAAGATATGTGTGGCAGCTGATGCCTTCTCCCAACATCAGCCTCCAGATTTTGCACTTTCTTTCTCAAGTTTGACTTTTTCTGTCTCTGATTATTTTGTCTCCCACAAGTCTGGCGAAGACGGAATTACCTCAAGATATACTAAATAAGAACCATATGACAGCTCATTATCCCCTTTGCGCTCCTCTGTTTATCATAAAAACATGTAACACAACCCTTCTGAATGAATTCGACTGTGTTTAATTAGCTGTCTGCGTTCCTTTCACCGCTGTCTAGCTCCTCAAGCAAGTCTGGACACAGCGAGGTGGAGAAGGACGGTGGATCATCCACGGGCGAGCCTGGGGCTCCAGAATGCGACCGCCATGTTTACAAGAGTGTCCTGGAGGGTGGCGACATTCCCTTACAAGGTCTACGGGCCCTAAACAAGCGCCAGGGCAGCTCCTCCTCCTCTAAAGGTAGGATATCAGCCACTTTACATATGTGGCCATTAAAATGGCAGGTTTGTGTATGTTTATGAATGTGGGGGGGGGGGGGCTAGACAGTGCGGCCATTAAAGGTCTTTCCTGCTGAGACAGAACCAATGAGTTACAGACACTGATGTTGGACCGTTCAAAGTGTTAGACAGGGATACATGTGTTTCTGTTTACCTTTCTGTTGGAATCCACATTTTCTTTGCTCCCAGACCTCACAGCATTGGCCAATCACCTCGCAGCATTCATTCGCCCAGCAGCTTTTGATTTATTATTGATGCCATGGATGTTTTCATCAAATGCGTATTGGCCATCTGCTTTGGAAAACTCATGGAGGGAGTGAGGTTGTCTTGCAAAGTTGATGGAAGCTAACCTTGGGGATTTTCCCCTCACTTGCTCCAGTTGTGAGCCGCCAGTCGCTAGGCAGGCTTAGGGCAATACTCCAGAGTGTTCCAGCGCCAGGGAGCAAAGGGCCAGAGAGGGGATGGATGAGGAGGGGACGAGCGAGATAAACAGAGCTCTGCTCCTCACAACTCAGCCAGACAGGGGTGAGATAAACAGGAGGGACACAGAGGGTGGGTAGGCATGAGGAAGTCAGCTGTCAGTGTGAGGTCAGGGGCTGGAATGCCTGCACACATGGCCGGGGAGAGGAGTGCTGGGGGAGGAGATGTAAGGGAAAGAAAGGAAGGGACAGTGACCAGTACATGTGATTACATTACATCTGGGAAGACACATAACAGATGTCCCTTTAGAAACTGTCCATTCAGAGTTCAAGCTTAGTATATTGACTAAATATGAATATTTTAAAAGAGGAATCATTCACGTTAGCAGCCTTTGCACAAATATATTAGGAAAGTTGTTAACTTTTACAAAGTCAAATTGTGGAACCATGCAGTAAATGGATTTGGCACTCCAGTCAACTGACTAGCACGCTCTTTCATTATCCTACTGCCCAGAGAAATAACCGCTAGAATAAGCCCTAGAAACAAAACACTTATCATGTGTTTCTGTCTTGTGCCTGTGAAATAAAAAAAATATATCTGTATTAATCTTTGTGTTTGAAAGAACCGAGCCTGAGGGCTTTTCTCTGGCCAGAACACTTTAGTTGCCACATGCAGTGGATAAATCCTAGTTTACTTCCTCGTGTGTGTCTTTCTGGTAGATAGAAACGTGACAGATGGGTCACGCATGCTACAGAAGTGTCTCACAGCATGTGAAAGTGTTGTGTCATTTCCCAGTTCCATCTGTAGTGCTATCATGAGCATACTATAGCCAGCCACTGAATATAGCCAGGAAGTGACACACATATTTCTCTTTGAGACAATCATATTTTACTATGCAGGTTGGCTCAGGATACATTTTTTTATTTACAACTGTGTGAGGGACCAGTACATTAACAGCAGTGCCACAGGCCATTTATCACCGCAGCCGCCTGTCTACCTAAAAGCAGAGGAGGGGAATATATGTAGCAGGTTAAAGTGGGACAGGCAGCAGTCATGTGGGAGAACATTTTAACCCTAACATGGGTACAAAATAACAGACAAGATTTGAACAGGTTGTGACTTTTTCTTTGTGTTTTTAACTGATACTGCAGTCAGAGTTAATAATTCCTATATGACCTCCAACATCACATAACATTTCATGGCATATTGCTGTTTTGAACTTTATGTTTCACTTGTTATGTTGCTGTTTACAGTGATATTGATAATGCAAGAATCTGTTAGACAGTAAATATTTCCCCTTGTTCCATTTTGACAAAGCATAATTCCTCACTGCAGTACCATGCTGTTAATATAACAGTCATCTATTACTTGATGCACAGAGCATCAAGTCTGCTTCCTCTTCTCATCTACTTTTGATGGAACTTGGTCTTTACTTTAGAAATGTGCCTGACGATGTTTTAGTGTGTGTGAACCTGTGACCATTGTAATCTAATATGTTGTTTATTCTGTTGTCCTGCATGCTTGCCAGTGGATTATAAAGGTGGGAATGGCTATATAATTTCACCCTGCTCCTCTGTAAATAGTCGATCGGTTCTTGCCAGTAATGCAATAGGTAACCAGTGTAAGAGTATGAAGCCTCTTTCTGCTGCCAAAGCCTGCATACCCCAAATCCTGCCCTCTAAGTTCAAGCCCAAGCTACTGCCGCCCAGTGGTGATAGTCAGCAAAGCAGGACTAAAGCTGTCAGGCACCCAAAGGCTCACAGCTGTGAGGATCTGTACATGGGGCCAAGTGACACAGACTTTGCTGGAGTAGAGGAAAGAGAGAGCGGGCAACATCCAGACTCAAAGTTCAGCTATGGCACAGAGTGCGTGGACGGCCTCAGGAATGTTTCCCCTGCAATTAGGAGGAGCGCATCAGAGTTTTCCAGCCTGTACAGGAGCATGCATCACATCCAGCGGCCCAGCTCGGCCGGCTGCAGCCCCCAAGGCAGCGTCCGCAGCCTGGCCTCTCTTTTCGAGAAGGTAAAGGGCAGAGATGGAGAAAGGTCAGAGGGAGAGGACGGGGGTAACATTCCACGGGATGCAGTGTCGTCACGGGTCACAGAGTTTGAAATGATCATCCAGCGGTCCAGCTCTGCACCCAGCCGCTCCTCCTCCCTGCCCACCCTGAACTCCAGCCACAGCCACAGTCCCAACCACAGCAACGCCCACCTCTACATGGCGTCTGCGGTGTCAGCGGAGTCCCTTTTGGTAGCCGACGCAACTCAGACAGATGCCTGCTCCTCGGTGGAGGCAGTGGACAAGAACTGTGGAGAGGAGGTCCTGTTACCAGGCATTGTGGTTGTGGAGGAGGCTGCTTCCTCAGATGGACATACTGTCAGGACTGAGTCTCCCTCTAACACTGAGGCTGAGGTTGAGCAGATCCTCAGTAAAAGTACCCCAGACCTGATCCAACAAAATGTCCGTGAATCAAAGAGTCCCTCCGCACTGCTTACAGTGTCCCCCCCACAACACAACCATATCCACCACCACCACCACCACCTCCTGCACCACCTGAACCATCAACTCCTCCTCAAACCCAGCAAATGCAAAGGTTCTTGCCCAGCCTCCTACACCCGCTTCACCACCATCCTTAGACACGAGAGGCAGCAGGCCACGACCCAACAGGAGAAACCGCCACCTGTGGAGAAGAAGACCACACTGCCTGGGAACCTCTTCCTCATGGGCCCTGCCCCCTTCAGGTTACGGAAGAACCTGCAGTCCCACCAAACTCGCAGGACCGTGTTAGCCACTAAGGTGACGACGGGCACCCAGAGGCCTAGCACTTTGTCTCCTGAGCTCAGACCTCTGATCCCTCAGCGCCTGTCCTCCCTGGAAGTCCTGGAGAGGCTGAGTAACGGGGACGGAAGCAACACTGACCACCTGAGTAACGGGCAGGGCTTGGACGCCAACGGGAACCTACTGCAGCCGCTGGCAGCTCACTGCAGAGGTGGCTATCTCCATCCCTTCACCACTGTCACCCCCCTCTCTTCTCCCTCTGTGGTCACTCATTTATCTCGCCTCTCTCCTCACCTTGTGTCCCTTTTCTCCACAAAGCGACGCCGCCGTCTTCCATCTCTAGTCTGTGTGGTGTGTTTACAAAGTGACAGGGAAGCCTCCCATCTCATTCTGAGTGTGCTGTTTGGTGCTCTCCCATTTCACTGTGAATGAGTATGGTCCCACAAACGCATCAAAACACTTCAGTGACTGTAGGAGGTTCAGGCAGCTTTTGGTAATGTATATATATCTCCTGGTGACATCAGATTTGAGTTGTATGCAAGAGTGCCAGAGCCTGCATAAGCATTACATCTCTACAGACTGAATTCATTACGGTGTAAGATTTTTTTACGTTCTACAATTAAATGTCAAATCTTCCATCCTTACACAGGCAATGAATTTGAACGCCTGGTCTTAAACTACAATCCCAGCATTCCTCTGTAATGTTTAAGCAGTATATTTCAATATGACATTGCATACGCTCTCTCAAACTGATGTCTCACCATGTCTGTATCTGTTTTTTTGTTTGTTTTATTTTTTTCTGTTTTGGGAACAATTTACATCCGCCATCTTTCATTCTGTCACTATGAAAGGTTTGTTTTAGACAGACAGGATGTTCCCTGTTTTCATTTCTTTTACGTAACAGCCGAATGAAACATCTATGGTGGTGTGGGGAGCAAATTAAGTCATGAAGATACCTAGGTAATTTAATCAAAATGAAACTTCAGTAAACTAATGGATGCTGGTTGGTCGATCAGTAAAACCATGATGTCATGTTTGTTTTTTGGGCCAAGATACAATAGGTTTCATATTTTCTTTCCTGCAGTTGTTTTGTCATGAACACACATTGGATCATTCTGTGTTCATTCCTTTGTGCATGCAGGAATACATTTGGCTTTTTGGATGTGTGTGTGTGCTTTTTATTTTATGGTGTTCATTTAAAGCATGCGTGATTGTATTGATTTGATATTTTTATGATTCTGTTCATTGGAATTGAGGAGTTGACTGCAATATCATCATCTTATCTTTGAAGAATTTTGTTCTTGAATTGGATTGAGTTTGACAGTGTAAATGCTTCACAGCGTCACCTTCCTGTTTCTGTTTCAGACTCGTCCCCAGCACATGGGGAGAGCCAGGATGAAGTGTTGCGGAGGCGTCATGGGGACAAAGAGGTGAATTTCAACATTTCACAAATTACACCATACCGACAGTGTTTCAGCAAAGCGAGCTGTGTTATGAACAAGAAAATCATATATTATACATAACAAAGAATGTGTCACATGAATAAAAGAGTAGATGAGACCCATATCTGGAGGGAAACAAACAGTTCAGTCTGGTTTCCTGGCAGAAAATCTTGGAGGAGCAGCGACGGCTGAAGCGGGAACAGGAAGAGGCTGACACGGCGTCGAGGCGTCACACAGGCATTGTCCCAACGCATCACCAGTTCATCACCAATGAGCGCTTCGGAGACCTGCTCAACATCACAGATAACACAGAGAAGAGGAAATCAGGCATAGAGGTACAATACAGGCCCACATCTTATCCTTCTGTAAGCAGGAAAGAAGAGGACAGATGCTTTGTCAGTTTGTGTGGGGGTCAGGCTGTGGGGGGGTGACGGGCTTGTCAGCAGGATTTCTGCAGACACAGATGGCTTTCTCCTCTGGGTCAAACATTCAGAGGGTGAGAGCAGTGAGAAAATATGAGCAAAATATGAGCTGTCGAGTTTATCTCAGTATATTTCCAGTCGACTTAATTTCAACAGTGCACACTGCTTACGAGCTTTATATATAGATGTCACTGGTGTTTACCAAGGTGTGCCTGCTTCCTTGGCAGACCAGTCTCAGAGTAAACAGCCCACACTAGTTTCTTACTGGGAATGCTCCAGAGGACAAGACACCCAGTCAGTCACAAGCACCTCATTCCTGTCATTGCTGTAATATTTATGTTCAGATGGGGCACTGAAAGGACAACTCAGGCAGATTTACAACTCACAGCAAATTCCAGAAGAACCTTTTCTTCACATATCAGTGACAAAGCCCAGAGAGTATGCAGAAAGTGACAAAGATGTAGGTACAGGAGAGTATTACATCTTTAGAATAACTTTCACTGACTCAGTACAATGCCAAGAATTATATGAGTTATGTACTTGCAGTCATTAAATAAGAGTCACCTAACTTTCTTGTTTGTTTTTTTTTGTATCTACACAGAGAACCCCGGCTATGGCTCGTTTCGACTTCAGAGCAGAAACTCTAAAGTGAGCAGAAATAATCACAGTTTGTATGTGTGGGAAGAATAATTCTATCTATCTATCCACTATGAGGCTCCCAACAGGGGCTATTTGTAGTAAGAGTGTTGGGTTCATGATCCTGTTATGTAAGCAAACTTTTCTGAAGAAATTATTGCCATTTGTTTTAATTTGTATCTCAGAGGTGGGGTTAGCAAGTGCTGACATTATTCCAAAGATCATACAATTACAGGAAATGACTCTAGAAGTAGAATAATGATAATAGATTTATAACTTACCCTTTGTTAAAATGTGAATAAATCCCACCCATTGGATGCTCCAAGCAGATACATTTTCATACTGTGAAATTGTGCTTTCATTTCATGCAAGTAACTCATCTCTCTGCAACATTTGTAGGGAGTTGCCATTTCAGAAAGGAGACATTGTCTACATCATTCGACAGGTGGATCAAAACTGGTATGAAGGGGAACATCATGGAAGAGTTGGTATTTTCCCTCAAAGTTATGTCGAGGTATGTATCTTCCTCACTCACAGTAATTACTCTTCAAACAAGAGCAACTCAGACAAGTTATTGAAATAATGTTGATTTTTTTTTTCAATGTCTCTTTACATCTTTTGATATTTCCATAAAATGAAATCTTGTGTATTTCTTAGTTGCGGTTTTAGAGATGTTTTGCATTCTGCTACACAGTGTGACTCATTGTATTTTCTTGTTATTGCCTTCTTCAGCTCCTTCCCCCCACAGAGAAAGCCCAGCCAAAGAAAAGTGTCCCAGTGCAGGTACTGGAGTACGGAGAAGCTGTCGCCCGCTTCAACTTCAACGGGGACACAGTTGTGGAAATGTCTTTCAGAAAGGTGAGGAGCGGGACTTAATCACTGCAAACTGGAGAACACTAAGTACTTTTATCATTTTGTTAAAAACATTTGTTCATAATATTCTGATCATATAAAATATGTATCTCCAGGGAGAGAGGATAACACTGATACGTAGAGTTGATGAAAACTGGTATGAAGGAAAAATCTCAGGCACCAACCGCCAAGGCATCTTCCCCGTCACGTATGTAGAAGTGCAGAGACGACCCCGCGTCAAAAACGGGGTGGAGTATCCCGACCCTCCTGTCAGCCAGTCTCCACAGCGCAGCACCAATGCTTCTCCACAGGTAAAGAATGACACATTTATGGATATAGTGCTGAGTTGACAAACATTTTTTATTATATCTCTGAATCCAGTTATTCTCTCCTGTGTTCTCCTCGACACCCACCCTTTAATTTATTTATTTTTGTCCAGTGAATATGTCTCATCTTTCGTTTCCTTTTCTTTCTCTCACCTCCTCTTCTCCTTACTTCCATCTTCCTCTGTTGCTCTTTAAAGCTGTATCGTAATCGCCTGACAACCTCCCCCTTGCCCCTCCCTCGTTCCCCTCGTCGCTCCGTGTCCCCTGAAGTCCATGCTGTCTCCTCTGAGTGGATCTCCCTGACTGTGGGAGGCGGGAGCCCTCCTGCCGCCCCCACCCCTCCCTTGCCGCCACTGCCCACCGTGTCCTACCGCTGCGGCGAATACCTGCCCCCACCCTTCTCTGCCAGCCCTGTGCCCCCCATCGCTGGCAGCCCATACTGCGTCTCTCCCATGGCTTCCCCAGCTGCCTCCCCTCTTCCTCCACCTTACCCACCCAGACCCAACTCAACCACTCCCTTCCTCACGTTCACCCCACCTCAGGGGGAGGACTTCCTGCTCTCCCCTCCTTCCTCACGTCTGTCACGCAGCGTGAGCCCCAGTGGCGGGCCGGTGCTGGAAGGCTGGCTGAGGGGGGAGAAGGAGACAGAGGGGGAAGGCGCAGAGGGGGACCGGGGCCACGCAGCCCCGGGCAGCAGGCGAAATAGTCCTGCAGAGGTATCTTCTGCATGGTGTGCAGTGTTGCATCTCAGGCTCACTCTGAAACATGGGTTTTTGACCACAGTTTGATTCCCTGATACAGATGTTTGATGAAATACTGAAGCTGACAGTTTGATGTGTGGAAGACATGACTAACTCGTAGATTTGACCTGAAGTTGATTTTAGCCCCATGGAGCGATGAATCTGCTGGTTTAGTGGAGGCAGAATAAGTTCAAACTGCTCACACTGCTCCAGGCTGCAAGTCTGCATGTTTTTGTGTGTGCGCTACTAACACGCAAACATTTTACAGTGTTTTTTTAGTGAGTGCATAGTGAGTTTCAGATTCCCTAGCTGTAAAGAATTGTAAAAGGAGTTATTGTGCTTGCTTGTCCAGGGCTGATCTGAGAGCTCAGGTTTCTTCCTCTTCATAAAATTCAGCATTTGGTTGCATGTTATTGTTGTCCCATGCAGAGGTGTGATGACTTTGATGATGCCGTTGGAGGCTGAGAGTTTATTTAGGACAGTGACATATTTATTAGCGAGTATTTATAGGTTTCACATGTTGGCTTCTGTTTCAAAAGCTGCTGCGAGGTTGAAATTTCCACCAACAAACAAAATGTAGCCTGAGTGTAGCCTGACGGTGCCTGACGTATGACCATGTTTACAGTTGGTGAATAGGTGGGGTGATAGACAGAAAAGCTTTTACTTTGAAATGTCCTAGCTGATTTGATTTTGACTTTTTGCGTTGCAGTTTGTGAGAAACGAGGCTGATCATCATGGACGGACTTCCAGAAGCCCTGTGATGCTGTTCGACATCCAAGACAACAACAATGTTAACTCATTTGCGGTAAGCTGGTACAGAGTTCTCTTGGACCTCTGCTGAAGATTCACAAAAATAATGTGGAGTTTGTTAAGTCACTTCATCATCTGTTTCACGTTTTAACCAATCACCTTCAATGATCCATTTGACCCACATCGTCTGTAATTCCCATTATGTTTTCTGCATTTGTGTTACATCTTAAATATGTGAGACATTAGAGGACAATCCTTTCTCTAAAGGAGTAATTCAACATTTTGTGAAAAAAATGTATTTACTTTCTAAAACTTAAATGAGAGAAGATAATATCACAATGTTTTTTTTCCGCTCTGGATAAAGCTAAGGTAGCAGCTGGCTTAGCATAGCACAAAGACTTAAAATGAGGGGGGGGGGGGGTTAGTAAAATCCACCTTCCAGCACATCCGGCCCACTAATTTAGACGTTATATCTTGTTTGTTTAATGCATGCAACCATCCAACAATAGAGTTGGGGTGCTATGTGCTACACAATTTCTTGGCGCAGTGAGTTTATGGAGTCTAGTCATCACCAGTGTTCCCAACTGTTTTGCCCTGTTTTCAGTCTTTATGCTATGCCAAGCTAACCCTGTTGACTTCAGCTTCATATTACAGATGAGTACATTCATCCAAAATGTTGAACTGTTCCTTTAAGCTATACCCATAACTTCCCTTAAATACTGCATGATCACTGTGAATTGTATCCTATAAAAAAGTGAACTAATATGTCATGTTTCCTGTCTACATGCTCTCACTCCGGTGTCTTGCCTTTTCACGCCTTTCTTCCCGGGCTCCTCCAACGTCTCCTCTGCTTTTTCTCCTGGCTTTTAACGGATCACTTCCTTTCCTGCCTTGCTACTCACTGGATCTACCTTCCTGTCCCGCCCTTCGTCCTCCCCACTCCCTCTCTAACTCCTCACCTCCTCACCCATTCAACTTCACCTCGGCCTCTCGGGACTCTCGGTGGGGCCGCTGTCTGTCTTTCTCTGATGACTTCACCTACCCCTACTACTACTACTACTACTAGGAGGCAGTGTGTAATGAGATAATGAATATTGCTGAGACCTCGGTGAGGTACTGCAGCACCCTGTCCCACCTCCCTCATGACTCTGTCCATAGACTGCACCCCCACCCCAGTAAACAATCTCTCATCATTTCCCAGCAACCCCAGTCCCACAGCAGCAGCCCGGAGCCAAGCCGTCTCAACTGTGGAATGTGAGTAAGATCTGTGTTTCAGTTTCAGTTGTTTTTCTTGTAACATAGATGACCCACCCTTTCATTTGTAGTGATTTTACATTTTATGTCCTCTCAGCTTTGCAATTTTACCAGTTTGTCTTGTGTCCCCCTCCAGTTTCCAGGCTCTGTACAGCTATGTGCCGCAGAACGAGGACGAGCTGGAACTGCAGGAGGGAGATCTCGTCAGCGTCATGGAGAAGTGCGATGATGGCTGGTTTGTCGGTATGTGTCGCAGGCCTTAGTATAGATTCCTCAGAGGTGCAGTCACACACGCTGTGTCACATTAATCCATATAGGGTTTCTGCAGAATGACAGCAAAGGAGTTTGCGCGTGCAATGTGCATGCTCAGGGCTCCTGGAGAAGTAGAGTCGTTTTCAGCATGTCACAATCTTCCATATAGGGTTTCTAAAAAATGACAGCAGATGATAGATGCACAGGCCTTGATTTTAAATATAGCTTAAATCAGTTACTAAAATCAAGGTCATTTTTGTTTTTTACTTTCTCTTGCCTGATCCATGTTTCTCTTTCTTTTTCTCCGCAGGAACCTCAAAGAGGACAAAACTGTTTGGGACTTTCCCTGGGAATTACGTGAAGGAGGTGAAGCTGTAAAGATATCTAATCTGGCTGTAACACATGGTTGCCTGTCAAGCTTGGGAAGTCATTACTATCGCGCATGGCTGTTGGTTAGCATAGTCATTTAGCCAGGCGAATCCATTTTGTCTGGGAAAGTGATCGGTCGGCCTGAGGTATGTCAAACTGCACGAGGTGGAGACAGAGACAGCTCACTGCCCAGACCTCAGTATGGTGTACACCTTGACCATATTTCACACACACGTTGACAGAATTCGTCCATCTCCACATGTGGACTCTATCTGTGAAACCCTACCACAAACTAGCTTTTATTGTACAGATAATAGCTTCCATTTTGTCCATGTAATTTACAGTACACAAGTGTTTACGTAAGCACCTCAGTCTGGAGGCCGGCAGCAGAGCAGTGTATGGATCAAAGAGCGGCTCTTATTACCTGAACTGGACTTTGGAGGATTCAGAATGTTTTTTTATGTGATGTTGGGTTGGAGCTGTTTGTCATGAGCTACCTTTCAGGACCCAGAGGTGTTTATCTTCATTAGCGAAGTGTGATGCAAAGCATGCATCTCATGATTCAAAGACGTTTTCAGTCATTTAGACATTGCCTCCAAAAGAAAATCTTTAGTGTGTGAAACAAACGTATGAAATTAAATGTTTTAGACAATTTTGCTCAGTTTAGATTTGAAAAAATGACTTTCAGAGTATAAATACTTTAAGCCTTATGTATGAAGCCCCTTTAGAGACTGGTCTGACATATCTGTTTTACTTTCTGTTACATTTTCTGAATCATCATAACGTCAGTATTGGCTACTTTTGAAGAGCATTCACAAACAGTGTAACCCAAAAGCTTTACATACCGGTTTAGTATTGCCTTCATTTTCAATTCAAAGGTTGTTATACAACAGTTATTACACAATGTCATGTGCATGACAAGAAACTCAAATGTTGAAGTGTGCTGTAAGCTTCTCTTTTCTAAGTTACCACAGCAAACAAACAAATCCACGATCCTCATGTTGCATGTCTGATAAAAGTGAAGAGAAACTGTGTATATGCACATCTTATATTTTCACAAACTATTTATTTTTCTTTTTTCTTACCTCTTCTGTCATATCAGAAGTAAACTGTGTTTGCTGATGGCTGATGCCTGTAAGGTAGCTGGTGGTAGACGCTAGGCTCCAGCGTAACCACAGGACAGGCGTGGTAGCACTTAACTTCCTGTTTGGACTTTTAGGGAGATCCCACCTAACAAGATAATAGTATATTAATCAGCGATGACACAAAAAGCTATTTAATGTGTTAAGTAAAGCCAACAACGTGTCTTAGAAAATAATCAGTTATTTTTAAGCGCATATTGAGATTTTAACCATGCCCTTACTGACAAGATAGTATGTTTTAGCCATGTAAATGTGTACAGAAAACTTTAAGAGGCCTTCCAAATATGGCTACATATTTTCATATGTAATGACTACAACTTGGGCTATACAGTTAGATGAATGATTTAAATCAGCATGCACTGTTAAATCAATAAGAGATTGACAAATCAAATCAGAGCATGAAACACTGTCCCTGTATTTGCCACCTTTAGCTTAGAGAAAACAGAAGTGATGTTGACAGGGTGAATGGTCTGCTCTTTGAGCTTCAGTAGCTCCCTGATGGAGGACGGCTTTGAATTCTATCAGAGCATCAGCGCTGTCTTCCTTCAAGTACAGAGCTCCCACATCTCAAGCTCCATCAGATCCCTGTAACAGACACCACACATCAGATTATATCCTCTCCACACGCAGATTGAAAGATGATAGCTATTGTTTTTCCTTTGCTTGTGTTTTTTCATCAAATTCCACATTGTCATCAACCGCTACACTGTGCTCATCAATCCTCTGCAGAGCTGTCAAATAATAGTTGCAAATAGTACCCAGTGCTTGTTGTGACCTGCTCAAACTGGCAGATGGATGCAGTTTATAAGGCAATCGCTGAAGAAGTACTCAAGTCAGTTTATAACAGGAGGACTGACGTAGCAAGCTATCTGATGCTCCAAGTATGATCCTTTTTCCAGTCTACACATTTCTAATCAACTGGTGCCAGACTATCAGTGGGCCTACCTTTTAGTATAACTCTTTATGATCGCCTACAAAATCAAAAACATAATGTGAAAGATTAAAAGATAAAACTCTCACTAGATCTAAAAGTGTATGTTTACTATATCTTTGTTTTTTCTGTGTCTGAATGTGTTAGCTACAGTTGTGCAGTGATGATGAACATTGACCTATTTGGAACATGGTTTGAAGCTGTGTGTGGCTACTACATAAGTAGTATATTAGTTTAACAAAGC
This sequence comes from Protonibea diacanthus, assembly GCA_028641955.1. Classification (NCBI taxonomy): domain Eukaryota; kingdom Metazoa; phylum Chordata; class Actinopteri; family Sciaenidae; genus Protonibea; species Protonibea diacanthus. The sequence goes on from CM053989.1 coordinate 19,100,738, forward strand.
TCAGTAGCAATCAGCGTTTCATCCTCTCTGACGTTCATTGTCGAGACAAAATCAGGACCTTCTTCCTGTGCAGATCACCTCCGACAACTTAGCCAACATCAGCAAGGGAATGTTTTCTCAATATCTCAACATCACATTATGGGTTTGCCTGTGTAGCACTGATCTAATATTCAGGTATTTTGTTACACCACAAAAGCATGTTTTTTCCCTCCACTGCTGGCTAAACATTTTTGTTCCTGTGTGACTCCAGCGCTGCATGAATGTGCTGATTGGTCGACCTGTAGGCTTTTCTTCCCAGACAGAACAAAAAGCGAGAGGTTGGCTCCATCTCCGCAACACACTGTATGATGGACAAACAATCACTCATTTAGTCATAACACAACTCACTTTAGGTTGTTTTCTGTGATACCGTGCTCTATAAAACATCACAGGATGTATGAATGTATGAATATATGAATGTGGCCAATGCACACATAATATGTAAAAAAACAAAAGAAATGTCTGAATTTTCATCTTGAGTGAACGTGCAGACTTTTGCGCAGCGTGGATTGTAGAGAAGGATTGTAAATATGTAAAATAAAAAATAGTCTGCGAGTGATGGGAGCGTCAGATTGAGCTTTCTGTCTCTTGCAGCAGTTTATTTACCTGAAGGATTTTTCTTTTTTTTTTTTTTTTTGTTTGGCAAAGCACAGAGCGGAGTGTTACAGAGCACAGGAAGTTTGACGCATATGAACATTACGCTGCCATTTGTGAGGATCATAAAGCCTTATGTTAGATGCAAAACCGTGCCTCATTTTCATTTATTGTTTTTTTTTTTTGTTTTTTTTTTTGGAGGGGGGGGGTATCACTGAAATGTATCCATGACATATTTAATGTAACTATGGTTTTCCCGTTAGTCCTAGTCTCTGTGATGGGAGAACATTTACTAAGAACTTGTCAGTTACTGTGCAAGTACCTAAAAGTGTGACACAATGCTTTAACTTAATGATTAATAATCATAAGCAAGAATGGACTAGTTTGATGAGACACAACCTGCAACAGGTTTGGTTTGTTTGCTTCAATTTGCAGTGCTGTTACATTGACAATATTAAAATAAAGATACTATACACTGCTGTGACTTCGGTATTATGCAATATTTAATAAACCATTTAAACCACTTGGTGTGTTAGCTGTTTTGATTTCATGCAAAGATCTGAACCACATCAGAGAATGAATGAGAAGGTGTATTAATCATCTGTGTCAGTGGAGTAAAGTCTTGCAGCAGCACATAGGTTTAAAGGTTCATGCCGTGCAGCTGAGCAGATGCAAATTCATGTGAGCCAAAGGTGGAGCAGTTTGTCTCTGGGTTGAACTGCATGTTGTTATATGATGATCTTTTTTTAATTTAGCACATCAGTTAGGTCACACCCTGGACACTTTTTCAGATGAACACTACAGGGGTGAAAGAAGCCAGTGGATAAATGTGAGAGGATAACTTCTGTGTTGGTTGCTGTGTGAGGCCTTTAAAGCAACAGTGTGGATAAAATCCCATTAGGGTGCTGGTGTTGACAGATGTGTTTTTACAGCCTAAACACTCAGGAGCAGAAATACTTTCTCTTGACTTAATCTTCTACACTGTGAGTGATTCACTCTGAGGCAAACACTTTCAAAGACTTCACTGGCATGACTGAAGGCCTTTTAAGGATGCATGTAAACCCCACAAGAAAGGACGTGTTTCATTCAGTCTGTCTGCCCGGTGCCTTTTCTCTCCACTTTCAGCAGAGATCCTCGAACAGGAATCCAATTTTTGGGAGCGGCACATTCCACATCCTGGGATTTAGCTCTACCATAAATGGTAAGCCTGCATATAACGCGGTGACGTACCGGCAGGCCGACATCCCTAAAACAAACAGTGGAGCTCATCTGAGAGAGCCAAAAAGAGAGGAGGGATCACTCTGCTTTCAAAGTATTTTCATTGAGGTGAAACATTAACTCGATATGACCATCAGAGGCCATCTATTAAAATAATTTAAGCTACATTTAATTTATCATCTATCATTTTATTGATCTTTCACGTGTTTTGAATGGCTGGTATTTTGTAGTTTGTTAGCTCTTTGCTTTCAGTCTGACAGAATCAACTCCAAATACACAAATTTATTCTCTCACAAAGAGTCATTCCAGACTGGATCAGAGGTGCATGAATATGCCAAATATGCAATTTCAAAACCTTGTTTGTGTCCCTGTTGTTGCTCTGGATGCACATGGATGTATAAGTGAGAAATAACACACACATGTCCATACCATGTTCTTTATCGGGACACAACAAACTGGGCTGGGAGCTGTGCTTGTGTCTGTTTGAAGGATGAGTTTAATAGGATACTATATTTTTCTAATTATCAACGAATCCCATAAAAAGTCTCTCACATTTGGGCTTCCATACAGTTTCTGTGAGCCCATTCACTGCAACTGAAGATGTGAATCATTGCAAATGTATTGTATTGACTTAAAAATGTACTGGTTTAACTGGGCACTGCACTTTTTTAGCAAGTGTTACTCAGACAGGAGTAAGTCAATAAATAAACTGTGATTAATGCACGTTTGGTCTGCAGGTAAATATTTACAGTAGCAGCAGGGTGTGTGCTAGAAACAAAACAAATAAAACAAAATATCAACTAGCGAGTATGTTTATTGTATGGTGGGAACTGTAACAGTGTGCTTTTAATTCATCAGCAAACCTTTTTCACAGCAGCCATTTTGACATGAAATAGTATGGACAACACAGGTGTTATCAAGGATACTAATTAAGGCTCAGTTCCATTTAGAGACTTTCCAGTGAGCCAACATGCACCACAGCAGCACCCTGACTCTGTTTGACCTGAATGGAACTGAACCTTAATTAATATCATTGCTAACACCTGTGTGTACCTACTATTTTATGTCAAGATGGCTGCTGTTAAAAGACGAACACAGTATATGAAAGCGGTGATCGTGGCTCCTATTATTACTAGACCTGCTGTTCTGACTCTGACCGTCATAACACATCCCTGTCTGGATGCTCGGTCCCCACACACACACCTGACGGAGTGATCCGTTTTGTCAATACACGATCTGCGTGCTCTCACTTATCAGCGTGGAAACTTTAAAATCTATTCGTCTGACTGTAACCTGAGGGTCCACCCCCTCCTCTAATGCTGCCGAGCTGTGCCCAGGCTCAAGCTTCTGACTATCGATCACTGCACATGTCACAGTCAGTAGGAAGTGAGCTGGAGGTCTGAGACACGTCTCTCAACACGCACACAGTCGATTGCTAAACCAACTTTAACGCCATGCCTCTGCGGGTAGTCGTGCAGGGTCCCGGACCCTGGGGATTCAGGCTGGTTGGGGGAAAGGACTTCGACCAGCCGCTGACTATTTCCCGGGTAAGCTTCACTGTTAGCCGCTGTTATAGTTCAGGGTAACCACACCTGGGCTTGTTCCGACCAAACCTTCCCCTCTCGTTGTTTCCTCCTTTAACTTTACTGAGGACAGACTGACAGAGACCCGTTAACGTTAGCTAGCTCATGCTATCTGACATCACTTTAATTTAACTAACGTTAGCTGCTTTCGTTACAGTGTCGGCGTGTTGTCACTGTTTCTTTTGTTTTCAGCTATTGTACCATTATAACCTGTTGTCTATTGTTTTACATCGGCCAGTTTATATTGCTAGATACAAATGAGGCACGATGATGAATAATTATGTTATTGGAGATGTGTTTCTGGTGGTTAATTATGTTTTTATGTAGCTAACTGTTAACTTTAGTGTCCAGGTTAAGCGACAGTCCACCTATCGGTATTAAGTCATGTCCACTTATGGACTCGAGCTGCCGTATTTGCTCTCTACGAGTCCCAACTTCAAATTAAAAGCCCAACATAGAGGGGAAAAAGCCCTAATCTGTACTTTATTTTGACAACTCCCACTTCGACTAGGCTGACATCTTTTACAGCCCATTGTGCTCATTTAAAACAGCAGGTATTCACAGTTATTTTACAGTGTCAGTAATGAATCAGAATATGACTCTCTGTTGTGTACTTTGCCTGAGTGGAGGCTGCCGTTCCTGTTGTAAATGTTGTTACAGTGGTCAAATCCACTCCACCCATGGAAAAGTGATTAGGAATTCCTGGACTGTGCCAGACTCGCTCGATGTCTCTCTCAGCTTCCAGTCTTTATCTTCAACAGTGTGTCTGCCCCCGAGGCAGCTCTCAGCCTGAGCTGACTGAAAACACCTCGCTGCAAGCGGCTTCGCCTGTGTGTACTGTAAATAATGAAATCTGTGGAAAAGTCCTTGAAGGTCACAGTTAAACAATACAACAGTAGAATGTAGCTCTGGATAGGAAATGATGTTTTCAGTCGTTTCAAGTGGTGTTTTCCACATATTCAACTAGTTACTTCATTCGTAAGTGGTGTTTATTTTAAAGAATAGACATAGCCTTTGCCTCTGTATTTGTGAAATACATTAAAACTGTATAATCCAAACTCACACAGTCCAAAACATTTATCAGTTACCTCTCCTGTGTCGTAGGTCACCCCTGGAAGCAAAGCTGCCCAGGCCAACCTGTGCATCGGAGACATGATCTTGGCCATCGACGGAGAAACCACAGAGAACATGACTCACTTGGAAGCGCAGAACAAAATCAAGGGGTGCTTAGAGGAGATGGTGCTCTCCATAGACAGGTAGGTTGTAGCTACATGTGTTATAGTCTGATCCGCATAGCCGCGGGCCTGAAAAGCACTGAGTAATCCGATACGATTCAGCCACAATCCAGGTGTTCAGGGAGTGACGTTTCGTTTATTCGTGGTTTGTTAAAGAGCAAGTCTGTCTTTTGTTTCGGGGGGATCTTTAGTTGGAGAAGTGTGAAGTGTATGTATGAGCTTTGTTGTAATTATGTGTCATGTTGGAGTCTTACATCATAACTCTCTGTTAACGGATGATTTCATGCAGAAGCGATGTTGAAATTGAGTCAACAGGCAAGTTGAAGCAAACATGTTTGTTCAAATTTAAGAGGGAATTTGTTGCGCAGAGTGAGGTAAACTGTTGAGGAAGCCAAGCAAAAGAATAAAAATGCAGCAGGGGGTCTGTAACATTCAAAGACACAGGCATGATATCATGTTTATGTGTCTCAGGAAAAAACACCAGAAACCACAAAAAAGTCTTTCTTTAAAGCCAGTATGTGTACAATTATTTTGTGATTTCAGTATTTTTCAGCTGTGTTTTAAAGAAGGCTTCTTGTGCTTCCTCTTTTCTGCAGGTCAGAAACTAAACTATGGTCACCGCTTTCATCTGAGGAAGGGAGGACACATCCATACAAGATGAATCTTGCATCAGAGCCTAAGGTGTGTATCTGCTGCCTCAACATAAAAGCTGGATGTAGTGACTTAAGCTTTTAAAATAACTCCTTCTATACACTGAAATGGGGGAAGACCCATTCACAGGTAACCATACAGTTTCTGGAAGCCTGCACATTCTTTTCTCAATGCACCCACAAAGGCTTGGTTTTTTTTTTTTTTTTTTTTTTTTTTTTTTTGTTCAATACTGCCAACGATGAAGTCATTGTTTACTTCCTAACAGGAGGTTTCCTAGGAGACGGTAGTTTATCAGCCAAGGTCTGACGTAAGCCTCTGTTCCTGCCCGCTGACTGGAAAGTTGAGGCCAAAGTGTGAATTCATGTAGGAAATGTTGTGACGTGTCTCAGTCTTTGGTGTGTTTCACAGATGTGCATTTTTCTCACACACACACAAAAACACGTGTTTGTCTGGAGTGTGTCACTTTGATGCCCCTTCACTGTTTTAGGCCGTTATAACATTGGTGAATGTTGCCAGTTTTTTTGTGTAAGTTTACTTGCTCACGGAGACTCTGGGGTATTCTGCAATTTAAATTTCAGATGCTTGAAGTATGAGCTATATTTGGAGTCATTTCTGTGTTCCCACTGTGAAGCATGAGCTAGATTTGGTGGTATTTATGTGCCCACTTTGATGGCATGCCAGTGTCATGACGTGATTGTTTTTAATGACCGTTAGCTATAATTTAGGCGTAATCCATAGTCCTACATTATCCTGTGAAATTATGTGTGACTTTGAGTCAAACTAGAACAGCAGTTGAAGAAGCAAAGAACTATTTTGATGTTTTCAGTTGAACTATATTTCCGAGTTTCAGCTTTCAAACCGTGGGGTTGCAACATCCTTGAGTTTATTGTTAAAAACGCTCTCAGACGTTGAGTAACCCACAGGATATCAGCTGCATGTCTGTAGATGAGCAAGCTCAAAAAAGATTTCAAACTAAGAGTTCATCTGAAGTCATCAAAAGCTGACCACTGCTGCATCGGGTTTGCTCTGCGAGTGCTGCATGTTTCATACCTCAAGAGAGTCATTTCACAAACACTCCTTTTTGCTTTGTTACTCACAAAAAGCTTCAACAGTTTTTAAAATTTCACATTCATCATTACAGGAGGTGAAACACATTGGCTCAACCCACAACAGGAGTGCTCTGCCGTTCACTGGTTTTGGCTCCAAAGTTGTGACTAACCAGTACAACAACCCCTCTGGTCTGTACTCCTCAGAGAACATCAAGGACTTCAACTCAGCTGTGGACGAAGTCAAAACCATGACTACGTCTAATGAGCCCGACAGCAAGTAAGATAAGCCTAAAATGACACCACTTAGGTCCTATCTGAGTCGACACATAATAAAATAATTATCTTTCATTTACTACATTAATAAAGTAATTGTTGCTTCTAGATAACATTATTTAAACTTGAGGATTAATGTGTGTCTCACAAAGTTTGCCCAGACAGTTCTTGGGTTTGGGCGTCATCACGAGGCATAGACCGAAATTTGACAGTGATTTTTGATGGAAAAGTGGGTATCACTTCTACAGCAACGCTATCTTAACTTCATTTCAAGAAAACAAAACAAATGTAATCCAACACTTTTGTTTTGGCTCCCATTCTTCACGAGTTGAAGTAAAAGATGTGTGTCATGACTCGCCCTACTCTGCCTCTAACTGACTTAACTTGATATTCCAATCAATGCAACATGAACTTATCTAAACTAATCAGAGGCGGGTCATGAGTTTGCCCTCCTGGGTAAATTGGGTATTTGTAGCTCTCTGTGAAATGTCCCTAGTTGAGTACCTAATCTTTTTTTAAGATAAAATTGCACATTTTAGAGTGGCCTTTTATTGTGACCAGTTCAAGGTACACCTCTGTCACAGTCATGCTGCTTAATCAGCATGTTGATATGCCACACCTGTCTGGATGGATTATTGTGACAGAGAAGCACTCACACGGATTTAAACCAATTTGTGAAGAAAATTTGAGAGACATAAACCCTTTGTGTGTAGAGAAGACTTCTCAGATCAACTTGTGAAAAACATTTATATTTTTGTAATGTGAAATTCTATGTTTAATCTTAAATGATGGAATCTTAGTAAATCTAAGAAACCTATCATTTTACTGGTTGGTTTGTTTCTAACTGTTGGAATGAGTTGATTGTCAGCTAAAATTTAACTTTCAGGTTTTTGATCAGCTCCCAAAAGGCTGCGTGACAGACTGTATGTCTTTACAAGTCATTGAACTTTTATAGCCGTGCTCTTTGTGTATCAACATCAGGGATAATGAAAATGAAGCGTCTATTGTTTGGTTTGCATCCTGTGACTCCTGCAGTCACGTTGAAATGTACACACTTTGTGCTTTAGAGCTCCATCAGACCCATCGCAGGCAGGCAAGCGGCCGCCTGTAGCAGCAGACTCAGAGGTTTACAAGATGCTGCAGGAGAACCAAGAGTCTGATGAGCCTCCTCGACAGTCGGCTTCATTCAAAGTGCTTCAGGAAATTCTCGAGACAGGTATGGATCCCAGTTATTGCGCACAGGGTAGTCAAGGATCATTCCTGATGAAAATAACCGGTGAAACCACAAAGTATTTTAAGATTGTCTATCTGTGTGTGTTTGTAGGTGACTCTGATAAACCATCAGGGTTCAGGAGTGTGAAAGCACCCTCAACAAAGATTGGATCATCTGTGGGAAACACAGACAAATTACCCGTCTGTGACAAATGCGGATCTGGGATTGTGTAAGTATTTTATGATTCCTCTGAACTGTTTTACAGATAATGTTTTACACCACAGAGGAAGTGTACCAGAGCCTTTTATGGCTTCATCTGAATCCAAACCTCGAGCATCAGCCTGGATCTGTGTTCATTTCTCCACTCAGCAGATTCAGTAAAACCAGCTGTTGATCTCAGAGCTCAGTTTTTTTTTTTCCACATTGTGACAAAATGTTGTGACGCAATACAAAGGGCCCTGGAGTGCTGTTGTTTCTGTTTAGAGTTTGTCTCCACCTTGTGGCTGAATTTAATTAAGATCAAACCTGGTTCACGTCTCATTTTCTCTACAGATCACACAAATATTACCTTGCATAGTAAACAGTCTATAAAAACAGTGTCATCATATTATTATGACAATATAGGGCCCCTGTAGCTTAGTGGTTAAGCCACTCACCATGAAGTACTATTTCTGTCTGGCTGGGATGTTTGTTGCATCTCTCTCCCATGTGTCATTTCCCTCTGCTGTCTGTAATAAAGATAAATGTATCAAAATGCTGAAGAGGGCAAATGTGTGTTGACACCCCGCTCACATTGTGTGTGTGTGTGTAGTGCTGCTCTGGTGCTGTTTTTTAGTTTGTGCCATTTGGTTTGAATTGAACGTCCCAGGAAAATAATTTAGTGGCATCTAGTGGTGGTGTTTTTGACTGCAAGCCCTTCGCCTCATCCACTTTTCTGTGAAGGAGAAACTACAGTAGCTGCAAAGAGAGTGAAAAATGTCCATTCTGGGCTGCTGTAGAAAGATGGCAGTTCAACATAGTGGTCTCATAGTTATGCATATTTAACACTCAAGCACACAGTCATGTTTTAGGCAATACCTTCCAGCTTTGTGGCTGTAGTTGCACAAAGCCAGGTCCATAAAGAAATTACGTTCGGTTTTTAATGTGAAAAAACTTAACTGGCCTGCACAGAGCCCTGACTCTAGCTCCATCCAACACCATTTAGGATGAACTGGAACACCACTGTCCATGTTGGACATCACTAATGCTCTGGTGGCTGGATGTAAATAAATCTTTGCAGCTGGGATCAGAAATCTTGTGGAAAACCTTTACAGTGCACATACCATAGAAAACTGATCCAAATGATTTCAATCCAGTTCATGAATTAGTGTCCTGACACACTACAATTTCTTTATTTCAAGTTTATTGTGATGTTTCTATTTTTTTTTTCAGGGGGATGGTGGTAAAGCTGAGGGACAAGTTCCGTCACCCCGAGTGCTACACCTGCACAGATTGCGACGTCAACCTAAAAAATAAGGGACATTTCTTTGTGGAGGACCAGATCTACTGTGAGAAGCACGCACGTGAGCGAATGACTCCTCCTGAGGGCTACGACGTGGTCACCGTCTTCCCCAAGTAGAGCGCTCTCTAGGCTCGGCCTCGGACTGCACGACCCGATGGGACACCATGACATAGTCAAAGAGATCGCAACATTTAGCGCATGTTACTCCTACGACTATAAAATGGTTTTACCTTACATTATGCTTCAGTACAGTCACTGGGAGGCAGGACAGTAAAAAAAAAAAAAAGAAAACATCTTTCATCTCTGGAAGTGTCGATTTGCACATTAACTTTGGCACCTAGGAAAGGAAAACTGATGAATATTATGAGATGATGGCATTCATTTTTTTCTCTCCCTAAAACATAGTTTTGCATTTGATTGAGAGCCACTGTGTTAATGTAATATTTGTCTTTGTAAATGTTCATTATTCTGAATCAAGGAAACAACAGGAAGCCAGACTACTTTTCACCACAGGAGACATGATTTTTTACAGTTTTTATTAAATAAATAAACCTACTTTTATGCAGCAAAAATATCTCAAACATATTTGAATAACATCACCAAATAAATATTTTAGCTTAAACGAATTATGTCGTCTTCCTTAATCATTGATTGTGCTTTAGTAAAAGTGGGATTGTAAGAGTGCAACATGGTCATGAAATCACATTTGAAAACAAAGTCTCAGATGACATTAACTCCTTACTTTGGAAAGTACTTCATCTTTTAAACAGTAGTTTTGAACAGATTCTATTTAAAAAGCAAAATTCACACTGAAGATACAAAAAGCAGCTGCACTGCTCTGTATTGGCACAGGCATGGCGGGTTTTCAGTCAAATGAGTATTCAGTTATCACTGATGAAAGTTTTTCAACCCACAAAGTCAGAGCGGCAGCATCATACAGATTCATAGTCTTCCTCACAGAAAGATGGAGTTATGAAAAATCAACAGTGTTTTTTGAGATCATTTTCACCATAGAATGACTTGAAATAAAAAGTAACACTGGATTGATCTCTTGATACAATCTTGCAGTTCATTTCATGAGCTGAAGTGTAACAGTTTCTTTGGTCAAAGTCAGCTGAGGTCACATAACCAGACTTTGCGTGTGATGCTGCGTCCCACTCCGTAGATGAAACACTTGTTGGGCTGCTCAGCTCTGATCCCACCGCGAGGTATTCCGGGGTGTGTCCGTGATGGTCGGCCATGCGCAGAGTCTCGGTCAGAGCCCAGATGTAGTTGTGGGCAAAGCGCAGAGTTTCGATCTTGGTCAGCTTCGTGTCATCGGGCAGCGCCGGCAGGATGCTTCTCAGTGCGTCCAGAGCTGAGTTCAGGTTGTGCATCCTGTGGCGCTCTCTATCGTTTGCTTTCACTCTGCGCCTGCCGCGCTGTCCAGACTTGTTACATCTGTTTTTGTGTTTTAAAGTTTTCAATGAGGAGGTTTCCCCTCCGATAACAATCAGTGGTTTACGTGGCGAAAGCTCACCTGGGTGGCCGGCTTCATTCACGGGCTGGCGAACAGAAAACCTGGTGAGCGTCACTGAGTCTCTGGATGTGCACAGGTCACTGGGGGCGCACAGTACTTTAGGAGACATCCTGTATAAATATAAGTTAGGTTATTATTTAGGTATAAAGTTAAGTTAGTAAAGTCCGATGGAAAAGCACAAATGTAAGAGCATTCACCTCTAGTTCATTTTTTAAAATATTCTAGATATAGATAGAATAAGAACACATTTGTATTTTTTAGCTTTAGAGACAAAAAAATAAAAACATTCTCCCCATTTTCCCCATAAACCTATAACATGTTTTTACATCTACCTCTGAGCTGAACTGATTTAATTTCATTTATTTCTAATGCTATTTTCTGATGACTTTTTTTTTTTAACCTTTTTGAAGGACACAAGAAGATAACTGCAGATCAAACAGCGGATAGAAGGTGGACGGATGAATGGATATATTTGTACTTACTTGACAGGTGATGCTCGGATGGAGAGACAGCGAGTCGTCCTTGTTAATCCTCTCTCTTAGCCGGAGGCAGCAGACACTGTAAATGTGCAGCTGACAGTGAGGGATGGATGCGCATCTCTGTTATTTTATATGGCCTTTATCTTATCTTTTTGCGCGGTGGGTGCCTGAATCAACAGCGCCTGTCAAGTGACCAATCAGCGTGCAGGAAGCGCGTCCTTCACCCTCTACCCCCTCTCTCTCTCGTTCTTCACTGTGCGTATTTCTTTGTGTATTCTTTGTAAGTTTCAATCAAGTACATGCGTGCAGTATTCCAAGTGCCACATATGCGAAATATGCCAAATTAATTATAACCATATTTGTTAACCAGACTAAGATCAAACATTATTCTTCCGGTAGAACGAATATCAAGTTCAAGTCTGTCTGGAAGCAATATTTTAACACCAGGGACCACTGCGAGGTCTGGGCTGCTTCTTTGGGTACCTAGTATAACTGTTTCTTAAATAGTTATAACATTTTGTCAGCCATGCAGCCATTACTCCATCTCACGGAGCCAGTGCTGGACGTATTTGTAGCAATTTGGGAGTTTTATCCCCAGCCCAGTGAGGACACACATGCTTTCTAATTGTCTTTCGGAACCCAAGCTGCAATTTTTGTCATTTAGATTTCAGCCAGAGTGTAGGAGCTGGAATGTTCAAGGAATACAAGCGCAGAAAACGCTCTGACATAATAAATATATGATAGAAATATGTGTATCTCCTTTTTGCGCATAGAAATTCTTCATCCATAGCTAAACTCTATGATCTTGTACACGAGTACATGATCTTATAGCAAGTTCAGCTCTTTTGGAAGCTCTCAAGGTCGGTCAGCAGTAACAATGTCTCCATATAAATAAAGAGATGCTGGTCTGGTTGCCGTATTTGTTGTGCGCCATGGAATCTCGTGGAATATTTAGCATAACACCATATTTCTTCCCATAAACTGTTTTTCACTTTCTTGTTTGTTTGATTTTTTTGTTTGTTTGTTTGTCTTGTTTTGTTTTTTTGCACGAGGTGTGAGTTTGCTTTTGCAAATCATCACTCTTTAATGATACCTATAATGCCAAACTGTACGCACTCTAAATATTGGCACATTCCATGCAGGGTAGGTAGTGGTCATGGTAACTAGGCAAACTGGCTTCAAAAATTTACTTCGAGTACACCACAGTGTTTAAAACTGAGGTGGAAACAACAACATCTCCGCGTTTATTTTCAGTTAAAGTGTTTATTATTAAATGTGCCATTGCGTATTTTGGATTGTGCGCATATCACATGACCTGCAATGACTGGCATTAAAGAACTTTAAGCTGCTGAGTAAGTTGATCCTGAGTAGAGTGTTGCCAAAGATTATTTTAATGAGTAACTCACGCCTTTATTAGCTCAGAAAAACTGAACTATATACAAGAAAAACGTATTTTTTAATGGTACATTTGTTTGGATAAACATTTGCTTAATGCGTTAGAGCGCAAAGCTCCGGTGGTTGGACAAAGACAATTACGCATGGGGTCACTTAACAAGGAGTATATGAGAGAGTCAAACCTCTTGTGTGAACTGATAGTACAAAGGTTCTTGTTGTGTGTCACAACAATAAAAGCTCGATTTCTTCTGTAGTGTCAGCCTATATGTGTGCGCTATGACATCTCCAAAAACATGTCCACTATCGCCAAAACTCAGTGGCGCATTAGACATTTACAATATAACTTTACTTTTGAAAAGTTAAAGATTAGTAAAATATGTCAACAGCATGCAGACAGGTTTCAGCTCCAGTGAGGGGGAGAGGGGGAGTGTGGCAGAGCTCAAACATGATTTACAATTGCCAACAAAGGATCACAAAAAGCTCTCCTTAACTTTCTGTCTAAATATGTGTTTTGGGAACAATCTGATAACCATATGCTTTCAATAAACTGGACAAATACACTAGTGAGATACGAGATGGTGCCTTGCTGTTATAAAAGGCACGAAAAGTCTAAAGTAAACTGAATATTACCACTTTACAAATAATCATTGATGCCAAATCCATATTCGGATATCATGGACAGGTGTGGGTTTGAAGTTGTCAGTGTCTCTCCTTGATTTTTATCAGCATGCTGTAGTGTCCTGCTTGTTATGCAAAGTATAGGCAAACATGAGCGCCCAGTTGCTGTGGAAATAGCAGATATCGGAGCAGACTTGGTACGAAAAGTGATTTAACAATATTTAACAATAAACTGAGCAAGCTCCAGAGCAGGTGATACCTGCCCGATGCTCCTGATTAATACTTCCTCTACTACTTCACTTTACAGTCTCTTTTGCTTATTTATTAAACGAAATCTATTTATTATTATTTTAGCAAACAGAGGTACCAGGTGGGGCTTTATTTTCGTCCTCAGCTTTTTGTTTGAAGGACGTTTTGAGGGGGGCAATCAAAGTCCAACAACTCGCTGACCAGATTGTTGTCATCCCAAACTAGCAGCGAAGCCATTCAATGTGCCCCCCTCCTCTTATTCTTTCTGGCAAAGAGCTGCCGGGAGAGAAAAAAAAAAAGAAAAAGGAAACTTCTTCGAGAAAGGAAAAACATCTTAAAAACATTTAATTGCAACCCGGATGCCATATGTACACCTCTTGTGAAACCCCTCAACAATGTGACTGCCTTTTAGAAAGTATGGAGTGCGCCTTTGGAGACGTGTGCGCTTTTGGAGAGGTGCGCGCGTCGTGACCAGAATGACCCCGAACACACTTTACACAAGAAGTAATTCACTTTTAATGTGCTTTGGAGTTTCCTTTCACAAGCAATGCATTGTACCTCTCACCTCAGCTTTTGAAGGCAGTGTACACCAATTATAGTGGAATAGCTGTCCTATGGAGCCAGTTTGTCTTTCTGCAATGATTGGAGATTTTAAGCACGAATAGGGCTGTTGCTGCATGTCGCCCCTTTCACCCCCTAAACTAATGCAGAATGTTTTTTTTTTTGTTCTTTACTCTGTCTGTCTACTCTTGTTTACAATGCTAAATCCTGTGTTCATTAGTGGTTCTTTGTGGGTAAACAAAAAACAACAAAACGAATGTGGATTTTCTACTAATGGATGAAATTCTCAGAACAAATATAATATTACGTGTATGCTCATTAAAACATTTATAATTTAGCTACTGAATATTAATATATATTATATATATTTATATTATATTATATTTTATATATTACTTTTTTATTGATATACTCATATCAGGGGATTTTTGGATAACTGTTGCATTATCTGCAAATATAATTGGAATACGATAAATATCTTATTTTATTTTTTGTACTTTGCATTGCCACCGAGTAAATCGATCATAAACAGATTAATTTGACTGCTAAAGATATTTTGACTTTTTGACTTTAAAATTTGAATATCTTAGAGTAGTTATAACTAGTATACATTTAAATATTTCAAGAAAGTCTAAAAAATAATAATAAAATGTTTAACTTTGGCCATTTTACAAATGTGCATTATGAGCTTCGTGGTGATGAAGAAAACAAGGTGCACTAACTATCCAGAGAAATATATCCACCGTAGACCCGGACCAGAACTACGAACATGTCCGTGTTGTAGAAGGGATAAAAATCAGCAGCTAGTCACATTGTTACAGCTGTGCGTCACTGACTCACTTACTGTCAGATGATCCATTCATAATACATGGAAATGATTATTTGACTAACACAATAATTTCACTTCACTTTACTTTATCAGTAAAGCTGCAACATTAATATTAAAGTAAAACAAACAAACAAACAAACAAACAAAAAAAACACCCCACTTTTCAAGAATTGACTCGATGTGACCACAGGAGCAGATCTGTATCTGCAGCATGTGTTTTCATCATGTTGTTATTGAATCCATAACTGCAGTGTCAGTGCTCAGCTGCTCGAGGGCGCTGTTTTCACTCCTAAAAAGAAAACAACATGTCACGTTACAAAAGCTGCACCGTGTGATGCCTTCACGTGGTGTCGAAAATATGGAAGCTAAGTGCAGAATAAAGGTGAACAACAGTGAAATTGCAGAACTTAACAAGTACAAGACGGAGAGTTCAGATTTAGCTTTTTTTTGCGGAACACCATTTGGGTTATAATTTCACACTCGCGAGAATTATCTTGTCAAAAATAACAAATGAGTAGCTCCGTACCACGTGATACATCAAAATAACAGTCCCTCCATCAAATTAATTGTTATACTCGAATTTTCCATTTTACTACAATCAATTTTGGCCAAAAAACACGAAGAGAATCAGTACTTATCATCTCCCCCGGCCTAATTTAATTTGTAGTAACTTGGTAAGTTTAAATTTTTCAGATCTTTAAACTTTGGAACTATCACTTCTTTGTTGAGAAAGCTGTTCTACTTCCTGGGATGAACAAACCTTTTGAGTATCGCTTGTGTGAAAAGAGCATGCTCACAAAGGAATAGGTGTTTTTTGTTTTTTATCTTAGCTCATGAAAAGTTAATGCTTACCTTTCCACAGAACAAACAGACACAACAACAACATATATGAATACATGAACTGAATGCATAAAAAGACAATTAAATAATGACTTTATTTTAGGTTTTCTGGTGTATATGGGAGCTTGTATTTCTACAATCCTGGCTATGGGCCTGGTTATGTTGTATTTATTATTATCTTTAGTAAATGCACTGACATGTCAGGGACGTAGAGTTTACTAAGAGCCTTTTATATGGAAAGCCAGCTAGTACAAATATACGTGACTTTCGTTAACAAAACCAAACGTGTATTCTAGCCATTTAATATTCATGAAATGGCCTAAACCCGCATTGAGCGAGCACCACTTCTGTAATGTGATATTTTTAATGATAGAGAAATAAATGAATTGTTAACGCCTGAATGTCAGCATTTACCAAAAAAACGAAGCAGTGGAGCAAAAGGAGGCAGTTTTATCATAAGACAATGAAATGCAGTTCAGATTCTAACCAGAAGTGCAAAAGGCAGTAAAGTACAGTAATGTAAAGATGTATATTGATAAATAAATAACAGTGCAGATATAAATATGAATATATTTTTGTCCACTGTCTAGTAATTGATACAGGTGTGTATAACTACTTGCGACATATGGCAGATAACGTGTCGTATACGCGTTAACGACGCGTGAAAAACTCATGTATATTTGAACCAGCCGGCTTTCCATACTGTGAACGCAGCATCAGTTCTTTGCTAACTCATTCAGTTGTGGATGTCACAAACTCGCGAGGCTCCACTTTCTTAAATAACAGATCTACAAAGCGCGCGGCGCCACGCGCACAGTGGTCTTTCGCGTGAATTAGACCTATCCATGGCGTTGTCAGATCTACGCATGCGTAGACCGCGCGCAGCTTTGTTGGAGTGTGATTACTTCCTGAGTTAGCCTGCTGTTGCTGTGGTCGGTAGTAGCATGTAGATGAGAGCCGAGGACCAGAAGCAGGCTGCTGGAGGTGACTTTCCTGAGTAACAGACAAGAAAAGAGGACTTTCGGCGAGAGTTTGCCTCGACAACATGGATTACTGGGTAGGTGTCGCTTCACTTTAGTCTGTTTTTGTTCGCGTTGGATACAGGAGGATACACAGGATGATGGCAGAACTGCTACAAGACGCTCAAAGAGGCGAAGACTTGTTTATCAGTAGTGAAGTGAGCTAATAACCCGACTTGTTTTGCTCTCATGGATGCTCCACAAACAGTGTTTGGCACTGAGCCTCGTTATCAAAGCTTTGCATTACAGATTCAAGCTGCTTTTGAATGAACACTAACCTACAGTGATACTTTGGCCCCTGTCTTTACATGAGATGTTCAGACACCTTTAGTAAGACAACAGTTGAGCAGACAAAGGTGCTACCTGTACATGGTTTCATATTACAACAGCATCCACGAGTTGCCTGGTCGTAAGGTTTGCAGCTCTTTCCTCTTGTTTACTGTAGCACCCTCTGTTTAAAATTAGAGTTCCTGTTCAACATAAAACTACAGGAAGTTTAAACAAAGCACCGCTCTTAGTACTGCCACCAGAGAGATGTTACAATTCATGGGGTTTTCCAAAAAGCAACACAAGCATGTTTTGTTGATAGTAGACAGTAGACGTCTGACATAACTGCTCTCAGTGCAAAATCCACTTCATAAGTGTGTCATGGTGTCATGACAAATCAGGGAAACGAAAGAAGAAGTCACTCCAAAAGCGTAACTGATTTTGGCCTCAGTGTCGGTTCATGTCACGGTAGCCCTGAGGCTCTGTAAACAGCTGAAGAAAACAGTCCAGTCACCACAGCTGTAATTCTACCCCCTTTCTTCCCCCATGAATGATTTCTGGATTTCTCTTTGACTTCAAGCTGCCGCCGCCGCGGTGGTGGTAGTGATGTGCTCACAGTCTTGTTTCCCTTAATGTATCCAGGAGCAGCCACCTCACACCCTTGTATATTTCCATGAGAACACAACCTCTCCTCAGAGACAACAAAAGCTCTCCTTACAGAACAGTCAAATGTTGTATGAGGGGGAGCAAAGGAATGGGCGTCCACTGCCCAACAATGAGTTGGACAATGTCACTGCAAGACTCTTTGTTTGAGCTCTGTATTAGTTTCCCCCGAGGCAAAGAGCACTGAATGGTTTTGAAAAGAGTGGGCGGACCTGAAGGCAAAATATAGACAGAAAATGTGTTGGATAACAGAAAATGGGAGCAGACTGTCCTTTTGCACCAATCTAAGATAACGGCATTTAATCTTTTCTTTATGACAGGTGGGTGAAAGCGATTGCTGACAGGCTTTACACATGTAATACTTTTTTTATTGCAAACATTATTCCTGCCATGCAAACTCAAGTCAAGGCTCCCCAGTCACCACATGGCAATATATCATTTTCCGTAGCTTCCTGTTCCTTTACCTGATCTTGCTAAACCTGTATGAGAACATGTTATCCAGACAGACAGGTATGACAGCTGTAGGCTGTACAGGGGGGAGGGGGACTCCTGTGGCTCATGGACAGCCCACCACTAGATTTTCTTTCACTAAAAACTTAACACTCTCATCCTGAACCTCTAAATGTGTGATTTTTCAATTAGCGTATGATTCTTTGAGTGACCAAGCTGAAAAAAAAGAACTCCTCACATCCTTTCAGGCTGAGATATTAAGAAACTTAATGAACATAACCAAGACACTTAAGTACAAGGGCACATGCACAAGGGGACTTACCTCATCATACTATTATGGGATGTTTATTTCAGGCAGCACAGACTAGAATTACTTAAGATATTGAACCTTAAGCTTTTCTTCATTTGATTGTGGCTGAGGTGGAGAAACAAGCCTCCCTGCTATCAGATTGCCTGCTATTGTGTCGTAAAAACACCAGAGAGAGAGATAATGCAAAGATAATTTTAGTGCACTTATGAAATGGCATTTGCTGTGGTACAGCCATGATTTAAGCTCAGTTAGGTCCTCTGCAGCTTGCATTCATATTCAGATTCATAACAAATATTTCAGCATTTATTGGATCGATCTTAAAACAAAATGTAGATTATCTTTTCTAGTTCTGTCTATTTAAAGGCCACCTTCCTGTCTGGTGTGATCGTGATTGATTGCAAAATATTTCGCCTGCTAGCTGGATGAGTTGTTGACGCTTTGGGTCGTGGGAGGAGTCCACTTCTCCTGAGTCCACTTAACTCACATTCTTCACTCGTTTCTTCACTCTCACCTGGAGAACGCCGACGTGTTTTTACCAGCCTAGTGTGTGAGGGGGGGGATTGAGCTCTGTAGATCTGACAATGTCTTCTGAGGTAGGTATTTAAATTTGATCTGTAATATTACATATAAATAAAACAGACTGCTTACATGCATTCATATATATGGGCTGATAGGTAATCTTCAGCATGTTTTGAAAGTATGTTCTGGGGGAAGTTTTGTTGAAAAAGTTTGTTACAGAGTTACTCTTTCTTCTAAGTAAGTTTGTGGAGTATTTCTGACGTATATGTCGCCAGTCACTGTTTTCAAATTCAAGGCAAGTCTCTCTTTGGTTTTGAACAATCCTAGTTCATTAACCATGTTCAATGAGCAGCATGACATTTATGGAGATGCTGTGAAGTCAGACAGACTGAATGAATAATCTATTGCACATCATGATTCAGGGCCTGACTGACTTATTTTATGAGGTAATATGCTGGTCATTTAATGTCCATATATTTACACATGGATACATAGGAACATGTGATATGCAGGCACATAAATTGTGTATCAAGAATGTCTCATAAAGATTGTTTGATTTAGTCACAAGAACCCGATTGGTAATAGACATATTTACAGTGATGATCTTTGTGTTTTATTTAATGAATATAATGTAAAACATAAATGTGTGTTGTAAAGTCTGACCTATAAATGAACTAAATAACATGTTCTTAGCTGCAAATCACATTTTGTGGCATCAAAACATTGTTCATTCTGAAACTCTTCATGTGTCTGTGTGTCCAGGGTGCCTTGGAGGTGTATAAAGAGATGCTCCTGCTGTACCTGGAGGAGGGCAGACAGCAGGTCAACACACGCTGTGCGGACCTGGAGCCATGGCAGATTATCGGAGCCACAGTCATCACCACACTGGGTGCAGTCTGGATCAAAGGCTTCCTCTTCCAGCAAGAAAGTAATCTTTCACACATGACACATGGGTAGAAAAAAAGTAGGCCAATAGTTTGTGAGTTTGCTGTGCTGTAATTTGCAGTCATATTCTCTGAACTGTTCACATCAGGTTTAATTTCTGCTAATCTTCTGCACAGTATCTCAAAATGTGGTCGGAGCAAAGAGGAGTGAACAGCTTTTTGATGAAAAACTTTCAGTTAAAGTTTCCCATAGTACTCTGCAATTAATGTCGTCTTATACAGTACTTGTTTCTCCAGTGTGTCTCACTAAGAAATACCTTCAACCAACAAGACTTTCTAGATCTACTATCAATCAATCAGTGGTTAAATTCCTCAGTTCCACGGTCAGCTCCACCCGTCTTAACTTCAGCTCTGAAAGTTGGTCAGAATGAGCAGGAAAAAACTTCAGTCCTTTCAGGGTCAAAATGAAATGCTTTGTGAACATGACTCCAGTCTTCATAGGCCACGTCTCGTCTTGACGTGATTATGGGTCATAGTCAGCTGTTTAATGTTTGTGGTTGAATGTGTGCCAGCCTTTCACCGCAGCTGCTGCCTTGTCTTTTTTGCTTAATAGGTCTCATATCCCGAATCAAGAAGCAGTGCTTTCGACTCATCAGAAAAATACCCTTTGTTGGAGCAACAGTAAGTATCAGCAGTGAATCTGTTCCTTCTTTTCCCAGCAGATGTGCACTGACTCTGCTGCCTGGGGCTCTTATGAGTCACTCTCAAATGGCTGAGTAGAGCCTGCAGGGGAGGAGGGAAGGGGGGGTCAGACCTTTGGCACACTTAACATCATGCACTGGTGATCACTGATGATAACAGTTGGTTACTTCAGGTCATTATGTCACCAACGGAGAGCTTACTTTCAGCCTTTTGATAGTGCAGTCGACATTTTGTCACGTTTACACTAAAGCACAGTTACTCATTTTAAGGAGTGAAATACCTTTATTATTGTTTCTACTTCACTAAGAGACAGTTGATGCCTATAAATTAACTTTTTTCTGTCTTTGCAACAAGATTCAGAGCCAGCTCGACAAGGCTTTGGATGACATGTCTGCTAGTCTGTGCACGCTGAAGGAGGGGATGAGCTACACTAAACAGCTGCCTGCTAAAGGTCTCTCTCAGAGCCAAGTGCTGGACAAAATTAGAGAGTACGAGACTCTGAGTAAGTTGATTCCTGAGCTACCTGGTTCTTTATCTGTAAAATGAGAGTATTTTCTTCATTGCTTAAAAGAAAAAAATGTGGCCCATATTTCTAAAGAGCCGACGTGTCATTGCAGATGATGTGGAGTGGGAGAAAGGATGTGTTTCTGGGGCAGTGTACTGGGGTGATGAATCGTTGACCAATCTCCTGGTGAAGGTATGAACCTTTTTTCACCACCAGTCAAAGTTGAACTTCAATACATTTTGTTAGCTACAGTAAGCATGACTCAGTTCTTTGTTTCTTTTTTGTATCTTTTTGACAAACCCCCGTTAGTTCTTTCTGAAAGAGACTTCTGCCTTCCTGGTTGGGAGTGTGTGTTTTAATTCTGAGTACATATTGGAGTTTATGCAATTTTTCAATTTTTTTGCAATTTTTTTCACAGGTATATGGAGACTTTGCATGGAGTAACCCACTTCACCCAGACATCTTCCCTGGTGTGAGAAAGATGGAGGCAGAGGTTGTTCGAATGGCTTGCACTCTTTTTCATGGTGGACCCAACTCCTGTGGCACAGTAAGTTATCAAGAACACTTCATGAACACACTAACACACATCCACTGATTTTATTTAAACAACTTTCTGCCTCTTTGTTCAGGTTACATCAGGAGGAACTGAGAGCATACTTATGGCCTGCAAGTCATACAGAGACATGGCGTATGAACGTGGTATCAAATACCCTGAAATGTAAGAGAAGTTTTAGATATGCTTTATGAATCATTTCATTTTTTTGTTGGGAATCCCTTTGTCTTCTTCAGGTCTTGTATATGTTTAAACTTCCTTTATTTTTACAACAACACACAAAAAATGCCATTAATTTAGCTAAGGTAGCACAAAAATTAATATATCAAGACAATATAAAAATTAGACCAAGTATTTAAACAACAATAAAACAACATTTAAGAGGTATTGGTTTGGATAATTCATGGGCAGTTTGACTTTTTATGTTGCAGCCGAATGAAACATAATTGCATGATAAAAATATAATCTTATATGCTTCCACATTCCACCTGGTACAGGCTCCGCTGATATCCATGTTGAAGTTTCACAGTTTTTGACTGTCTGTAAGATTTCTGTAAGCGTTAAAGTGTTGCCATTAGTTTTCAATCACTGTTAGTTAAAAGTTAGTAACATTTTCAGGGTCCACTGAGAAAATATTCCCATGCACTTGTGATATGACGTTACATTTATTTTGCCAGTTTCCTCTTGTGTAACTCTAAATTAAAATGTATCTCATTTTGAGGTGAAGAAAGCACATTGCTCAAGTCGCTGTGTTTCTCCGAACTTTCTCTCTGTCGCCTCTGCTTTTTGTCCCGCATTCTGCATTATCAGACTTGTACAACATGCACTTGTCAACCTTGAATAACGTGATACATACTTTACTTTAATTATGGTCATGCCAATGAAGAACATTTGAATTTAAATGTAAGACATGGGCCCACTTTAAGGCCTGTGTTTGTTTTCCACAGTGGTTGTGACATAATCATTGTGGCTTTTTTTTCTACTCTGTGCAGTCTTGCCCCCGTAAGCGTCCATGCAGCCTTCGACAAAGCCGCACATTACTTTGGGATGAAGCTCGTTCACATCCCCCTTGACAAGAAAACTATGAAAGTAGATGTGAAGGTGAGAATACAGTATACACAAACAATCTGTACCGCTTGACTGCTGTTCTTATACACTGTTTATTCCCATATTGTTTCTTCTCTTTAGGCTATGAAGAGAGCCATCAACAAAAACACCGCCATGCTTGTGTGCTCAGCGCCTCAGTTTCCTCATGGAATCATTGATCCTGTCGAGGAAGTCGCAAAGGTCAGGCGTGAAACATTTTTTCCACTGAACAGTTTCCGGAATGAAAACGTGTTAAATCTGACACTTTCCCTCTGTGTTCTAGCTTGCTGTACGCTACAAGATCCCGATGCATGTGGATGCCTGTCTGGGAGGTTTTCTCATAGTCTTCATGGCCAAGGCTGGTTTCCCACTTGCTCCATTCGACTTCAGGTTAAAAGGTGTTACCAGCATCTCTGCTGACACCCACAAGGTAAGGAGTGTTTTCTTATTCTTCTTTTAATACTTTAAGCTTGCTGACTTACTCTTTTCTCACCATGTTATTCTTCTAACCTGAAAAACACAAATGCAAGGTTTATTTAAAAAGTTACAAGATCTAATAAAAAATATCCGGGAAATAGACATGTAATATTGTAATTTAAAGACTAATGTTTAATCTTAACTGGCTCCAGGCCATACTTGTATAGTATTTTAATTTCGTATTGTACGTGTGTGTGCTCTTGTTACTGCATTCCTCTCCAGTATGGTTACGCCCCCAAAGGTTCCTCAGTCATCCTCTACAGTGATAAAAAGTACCGCCACTACCAGTACTTTGTAGCGCCAGACTGGCAGGGTGGAATTTATGCCTCGCCATCTATTGCGGGCTCAAGGCCGGGAGGAATCATTGCTGCCTGCTGGGCGACCATGATGCACATGGGAGAGAATGGCTATGTAGAGGCCACCAAGAAGATCGTCAGCACGGCACGCAAGATCAGAAACGAGTAAGATGCTTACGCTTGTTGACACCAAGGTCACGATGTCTCAAACTTTGATTTCATACACCATGATTTATTCACCTTCAACGTGTAACTTTGTTCTTTCACCGACAGAATCCGCAAGATAAACGGTGTGTTTGTGTTTGGGAATCCAGAGGTGTCGGTGGTGGCAATAGGCTCAGATGTTTTTGATATTTTCCGTTTGTCTAATGCACTGACATCAAAGGGCTGGAATCTGAACACACTGCAGTACCCATCCAGGTATATATGTAAAAAAAATAATAATCATTTAAAAATGTGGTGTTATGGATCAAGTCAGGAGTGTAACAAGTGTATGATCGCTTCTTTCACAGCATCCACATTTGTTGCACAGTCCTGCACACACAGCCGGGCGTCGCTGACCAGTTTATTAATGAAGTCAGAGAGCAGGTTGCCATCATCATGAAGAACCCCAAAGAGAAAACCACAGGAATGGTGAGTCAGCTCTGCATACACACACTGAATATACATCATACTGTTCAATTAGTGTATTTATATGGTGTGAAAATGATTTTATGAATGAGTATGTGTACATTGGATATGATGTTGAGTGAGTTTTAACATCCCCAGAAAAGGACAGAGTAAGTTTATTTATTAGTACAGCTCATCCTTAAAGGTACAACATTCAAAGTTGCCCCCCACCCTCCCCCCTAGCTTTGATCCAACACCTGGTTGTTACTTTTTTATAGATTCCCTCCCTCAAACCTTGCGCGCTGTTATTGGCTGGGGGCTACACACCCACTGTAAAGGTTGACGCCCAGAAAATGTCCTGGACACAGCAAAACAATAAAAAGTAGGGGAAGGCAGGGTCTCTGCAGATATCTCCACACACTTGAGATGATTGAGAGGGATTATTTTTGAAACATATTCAACTCATACCGACGTGTCTATCCGCATCACCGAGCACAAATTTGCATTTTGCATTGACTTTGTGTGTAAGCTACGCAAAACAATAGTTTCGTGTTTTGATTGAACAAGCCATCAATTCTTCGTACTTGAATATATTATAATAAGTTTATTACAACACAAATCTGACGTCAGAGAAGATCTGAGTTCAGCTTGCATACACTGACACAGTTCATACCTGAAACTTAAAGGAACGGAACATCACATTCACTGTCCCATGTGATACAGAATCACACAGTAACACCACAAAGGAGGAGGCAAAACAGTGTGTGTAACTCTCAGTCAAGATTATTTATCGTGGGAGTCAGAAATATCCACAAGGTCTCCATCTTATCTTTACCTCTGGACACCCAAATACTCTGAGGCCTCTCCAGTTAACTAACCATGTTAATGCATAAGTTAAACCTTAATGTCCACAAGTCTCTACCACAAGGAACTTAACTTCACCCTTCATGTTCCCGCATTGTCTAACATTGTTTTGAAATGGTGTTGAAAGAGTTTTGCATGTATCATTAAAGCCAAACCTTAATTTCATCTTTGAACTGCTTGAAATTGCAGCCAACGTTTGAGACAGTACTATTACTGTTGGTATTGAGGCATGTGAAATATGTTTGCCCGTCTGTATTGTTTATTATGATGTTGGCACACGTGGCATTTTGTTTTTCTGTTTCACAAGTCATCGGCTCAAGTTGACACACATCACATTCCCTTCTTTGTCAGTTTTAATTGTGACGTAAGCCACACCCAACAAGCACAAACTTGCATTGCCATCAGGCTGGTTAAGGGCACGCCCATGACTGAAGAGTTTCCCTCATTTGAATAACAGAAATGAAAACCATCCAGCAAAGTCTCATAGTAAAATAAATACTGAGATTACAGGACACACAGTACTCTGTGTTTTCCCTCACTTTTTCTTGTAAAATGTAAAATGTATTGGGCTAACACAATCTGTCAGATCCGAACACGCAAACATGATGCACATACTTTTAGATTCACACGTGACTCTGGGTCTGGGTGCAGGGGCCCCACAGTGTCAGACTTTGAAAACCCCTGGGCTAACACAATTACTCTCCGGCTACAGCACACACACATAGTTTTGTTCTCTGGGTGTTGTTTAAAGAGAGAACCAAGACAACATTAACAGAAGTACAAATCAAGGCAAATCATCAAATATTTGCTGAAATGCTCTGAACACCACAGACTGGTGATGATCAATTAGTGTAACTGTAATGAGTGTTTGCATTTCTCTTGTCTGTCTTTCTGCTGCTTCAGGGAGCGATCTACGGCATGGCCCAGTCCATCCCAGACAGATCCATGGTGACAGAGATCTCCCGAGGTTTCCTGGACTGTCTCTACAGCACAGAGGTGCCCAAGACCAGCAACAGCCACATGAACGGCAACGGAAAAGCCCACTGAAGTGGGTTTGGGTCCTCCCGGCCCGCCCCCACCCCTGCAGGGAAATGCGCTCGCCTCCTCTCAGAGCTCTAGGTTATCCCTCAACGGTTGCCTTATTTTACACCATACATAAACCATCTGCAAAGATCTTTGAAGCACAAGCCATCGTCATTTTAATCAGAGGGAAATAGCTTGTAACTCTGTGCCTCAGTGGCACAGAAAAGAAATGACTGGTTCCAAACATGTTTTATTCATTTAATTTGATTTCACTGATAGTAGAAGTGTGTGTGTTTGTGTGTGTTGTTTTGTTTTAAAAGTTCATTTCAATTTTATCTTTTGTTAATTGTCTGTCATAACCTCCAATTGCAAAGAAAAACAGTTTTTTTTTGAATGCCTGATCATTTCAGCTTGCTGCCATCACAGCTTCATTATTTGTGATGACTCAGCAAAAACACAGACCACTGAAAGCTTGTTAGAAGTGCTGTACTGCCCTCTAGCATGACACGTGACAAACTGCTCCAGACTGGCTCTACATGTGGAGGCCTGTCGAAGGGTGTCATGTCGTCATTATCATGTAAATGTTCCCTGAAAAACAGCTTCTTCTTCTTTTTTTTATGTGAAAGCACTGCGATGCCCTGACAAGAACATACCAGGTTAATCTGCTAATCACTTGAAACTGCAATTGCGATGTTATGGTAGAAGTCTGTCTGTGAGCATGAACATGCATGTCCTTGTTTGTTGGCACTTAGTATGATGACATTCATTTTGTTTTATGTCTGCATGCTAAACTGTTTGAATTTGTACACAGAGGGAGAATGATTTGAATAGTGGGATATTTTAATGTCTTTTATAAAACTTAAGATTTAAACTGGGGCAGGTTGTAACCACTGCATGGATATACTGAAAGTGGGCATTGGAATTCAAAGCTTCTCAGCCACTTTGGTTATTTTGTTGATTGTGTTTCAGAAATGGGAAAAAAAGGGCTTCCATGCAGTAGCCTGCTTTTAAAGTAGGGCAGTGAATTGTCTTCTAACAGACTGGACTGAAGGCTGTTTCACAACCCTGGTCCTCTGTATATTATCAAGAAGCAGAAACTTAATATTATATACTATAGTAGAATCAGCGTAGAATCACCTGTGTACCACCTCGTTTTAATCTTTTGTCTCCTAATTCAATCTACCTCAGTTTCTAATCAATGCAAATGTCATCCATTGAATCACATTCTAACAGGGCAAACATTTCTGACACAATTTGTGAGGGCATTTGACAAACTGTACTCAGATATACTGATACTGAAAGGAAACAGATTCACTGTGATGGAGGTTTTTGATCCACCAATTTGATTTTATCCTGGGAGAAACTCATTCCCTGCCCTGTTTGAATGTGGATATATTTTGGGAAATATCCCTTCAGCAGGGTGTGTACACATTTAGTTACAGGTCAACAACGTAACAATGTATACTGTAACACCAAAAGGACCTTGTCTTGTTCTTTTCTTTCATACGTTTTCCTAATATCGCTTGTTTAAATACTGTTTTTCCATGAAATGATTTCCATGTGCAATATGTAACTTTTCCTTTTACAAAGTGAAACAAAGGGGAACGCTCTGTCAATGTTTAGGAGTGAAGTCATTAGAAGCATAGCATTGAAGGATATGTTAACCTTGTTTGTGTAATTTAACAATTTGTGGTGACCACTGGGTGTTTATTAATCACTTAATTTGTGAGTCTGTTTTGTGACTTGTGTTTTCAACCATTGTCTTTTTCATACTGAGCATTTTTTTTTTCTTAAGAGATTAGACACGAATGTATTTAGATTCTTACATGTGCAGGGATTCCCCCCCCCCACCCCTCCATCTTTCAGTCAGTGCCTGGTTAAAAGACAGGACAAAACTCCCCCACTAACTGATTGAAGCTCATACTACATGCATCATGATGTATCCATCCATCCATCTATTCTTAAATATTTTGCCCAGTGACAGGGCGTCGAAACTTTTCCAACAGTGACTCATCCCGTTTGCTTTGGAGAAATATCTGCAGAAATTGTGACAATTGAATGGCCAAGAAATCTCTTCAATAAAAACCTTTAATGCAAATTCCTCTTTAAGCATGAACTGAAAGTGACTACACACTGTAACAGATTCTTTAGAGGTCTGTTGAGAAAATCTAAATTGTGTCTTGGTTTGTGTTGTTGCAGGTTGGTGACATTATGTAGCAATAATGAGCGTTCACCTCTGTGCCTTCAGAGGGTTGAACTCATGTCATAGCAGATTTTCTCTCATCCTCAGGGAACTGGGTTCATAACAGCAAGATCACTAAGGTCCTTTCACACATACACAGGGTGGACAAAGACCTTAAAATATGATGCAATTAAATACACAGTCTTAATATGTTTACTTTTAGCACTGAATTGCATTATATTGTCAGGCCTTTTTGACTTTTGTCCTCCACTGTGCACCGTCATCATGTGAAGTTCTGAATGTACAAGGTTTGTGTTAAATCTCTGTTCATGTCAGAGCGCATTCATGTTTAGCAAATTTATTTTCAGTTTTTAAATGATCCATAGCAAACGCTGTTAACCCACTCAACACAGCTGCACTGTTAGCTGACCACAGCAGATGTCTTTAGTGTTGTATTTTCAATAAAATGCATTCAGTCTGATGTAAAGCATCATTTTCTGGTCATTATTTAGTTAGGACAGGGACAGTTTGACTGAGAAAATAACATTTACTTTAAGAACAGTAAAGCACAGAAACATTTGGCACATAAGATAGGAGGACACAGGTACACAGTTGTGAATGTTAACTATGATAACTTCAATAGTTTCTGGGACATTAATGACTTCAATGTGTAAACATGTTTTACCTTTGACCAATCTTATTTATTCACCAAGTACAAAACCAACACCAACATATTTTTATAAACACATTGGACCCTTTGCAGTCATCACATTAGTCACACTATATTGAGTATAATTGGTTCATTTTTCTTTGGATTTGCAGGTCACACACTCAGATTTCTCAGTGGAATGAATAAATGAAGAGCTTTGGCATCACACGCTTCAGTTTTCACTGTTGAAATGGCTGATAATGTGTGTTGCTCACATCAGGGACGCCTGGTCAATGAACGTGGCCAAAGTGATGTCACGCTGGGACAACCCCCCACAGTCATGTGTGCTGAGAGTGATCTGGACCTGAGGAGAACAAAGGCGAATGGAGCAGAGAAGGGAAAATTGTATGACACTCATCATATATCTAGATGATGATCATTTTTCTCATGTAAACTTCAGTGTATTTGTTTTAGCCTGAAGAAGGTGTTTCAATACATATCATCTCCTCTTTCCCACTGACTTACAATTCATAGACTGAAAAAGGTGAAATAAAGGCAAATATCTATCGCTGCCTCCATCAGCAATGAACTGGAGTTTAAGGGAGGTGGAGGCCTTGAAATCAGTTAAGTGTCACTTGATGTTAGATGTAATAAATAAAGGTGAACTCAGGAAGGAGCTGGCACGTGAGCACAGTCAGAACTTTAAAAGTCAGTTTGGGTGTTGCAAGTAAAACAAAGTGAAGAGTTAAAATACAGTGAAGAAAATAATGTCAGCTCAGAAAATGAATTCTAAAAGATCTGAAAAAGTAAGCCTTCACTTGATGTATACTAAACACTAAATGTATATTTAGAAGATAGTTAGCAGTTTTTTGTTTTTTTTACCACTGCCTCCCAATACAAAAAAAGAGACGATTTTGAAAAATGTAATAGTTGGGGTAGAAACCCTGGAATATCACTTCAGATGATAACAACATGTTAGCAACTAGTTGCCACAGAGAGATGTTAGCATTCATTTGTAGCTGTACTGCAATGAATGTAATGAAATATTTAATCTTTCATCTCTCTTTCCATCCCCACAAAATCCTTATATCCTGCTCTTTAGTTGCTAAATGCTCTCCTGTATTCACCAGCTGGTCGCTTACTGTGACAGTCTGCTGAACAAATCGTTCACAATGAGTTTGTTAGAAAGCTTACGGCTGAAAGCAAAGTGATGGTGATCGGAGACGTAAAAGTGAAACAGAACAGTAAAGCTGCAGACCATAAGTCAGCTGAAAGACACTAAAAATGCTCCTTGTTATCAATTCACATTTAGTTGATAGCAGCTTAAAGAGTCAAACTGAAACTTAGCTGAACACTATAACATCTGGTGAATCAGCTCACTTCAGTTATACAAACTGTGCTTTGACAAGGGGGCATCTACGTCAATCTCTTTTCAGAATTTTTCAGATAGATGTGGATTAAATTATTTATAAGAATGTTCACGTTTCTCGGGTCCTCTTTAGCATGGAAAGCCAATCAGGACCAAATCCAACTGTGACGTATTCACTGATCACCAAAAGCAAACAACCTAAGCGTTGTAATCTCCCTTGCATGAGTCATAATCAGTCTTTTATACCTTATTATAGACATTGAACCATTCAGGGTGATGATCCATCTTCTCTGCTTGTAAAGCCACCCTGGACATGAAACCAAAGGCCTGAAAGGAAAGAACATCATGCAGTCATGTATACATGACATACAGTAGCTGCTTGTTTTGTGAGTTAAATCCAATTAACTGTGATAAATTAGAAACCTGATTGAAGTCTTTAAAAATAAACTCTTTGTAAATGGCGTCCCGTCCAACAACCTCCACCCACTGAGCGTTGCGTAGTAGGGGGAGTAGATGGGCCCTCTCTTCCTCATTCAGACTCTGAATTTTACCGGCCTGGTGGGACAGAACAGAACAGATCTGAGAGGGGCAGTTTCACAAACACAAACTGTGATTGGTTGCACAGGATCCCATCTGGAAACAATGAGAGGCTGCATTCCTGCTGTAAAAAAATGAGCTGGTTCAAAGGTATGTTGTGGTGGTGGTGGTGGGGGGCTCAGTTCCTAATCTTGACACATGAGGGTCACATGGGTTTAAAGTTAGCCATGCCTATTTCATCAGTCTCCATGACCTGCGCTATCTAAAATCTAAACTGCACTGTCAACATTTCCCAACATTCCCAAAAATAAATATCTGATGTTATTGTGCAATCAAGAGGGGACTTTTGCAGGCTTTGTCCCCAGATGAGCAGTCATGCTTATGAACCATAAAGAGCAAACAGATGTCACGACCACAGCCTAAAACAAAGCAATGACATCAACAGGTATCATAGCAACGCTCTAATCTGCTCTATCTGTGGAGCGAATGGGCAGCACACAGACAATACCCACCCACTGGCTTAACCCTCGTCCATTCATCACACACTGAGAGTTAACACACACACAAAGCTTATCACTTTTATCGCTGCAAAATCATACTGCCACATCTGAGACTTTGTATTCAATTTATCTATCTGAACATCTGCAAAAAAACACTATCCAGACTATGAGAGTGGAGTGACTAAATGGCAACAGGTGTGTGAGGTGTAAGCAGCCCTGTGTGGCACACTGAACACACACACACACACACACACACATTAGAGAGGTTGTGTACTCACCATGTTTGCAGAGTGTGTTTTCATGCACAGGGGAGGTTCAGCTCCAGCTCCCTGTTGCACAGAGGCAAATCTGCTGTGGCAGCCAGTGAGAGCAACTGGAGTGAATCCATCCGACACATGAGCCGTAGGTCCTGCTTAGCTGCCCCCGCAGAAGCCTGAGCAGAAATCCTTCCTGCTGATAGGTTATTCAGCCAGCTGCCACCCCGGGATTAATCATAAACTGTCATCTGTTGCACAAGGCATGCGTGAAGACAGCTATTATGACAGGATTTAACACAAAGGCTATAGTGAAGCAGTGATTGTTTTGTGATGACAGGATGAAGACACTCTTTAATAGTCTATTCTACATTATATATGCACACAAATTAAATATGAACCTAACCTTCAGGATAATAGTCAATGATGTCTCTGTTTAACAGGACAGCAGATTTTAAAGCAAGCTCTGCTCTTCAGCTGACTGGAGTTCATGTCAAAGGTTAATGAGCTGCTCCTGCATTGAGATTGCCCTGGTGAACTCATCTGTCACAGCGAGCGCTCAGGGAAATGAACTGGTTAATGAAATGAGGAGAGGGAGAGGATGTGACAAGTGATCAGCATTTAACAGTTGGCTGGACGGGGAAATGAGGAGGGTGCTCCACTGTTTTGGTTATAAAGGGAGGCGTGCTGGGATTTAGAACAAAACCATTAGATTGGACTTGGTTGTATGAATTGTGTGTGGAGCTTAATGTGTAGCTTAATCCCTCTGCCTTCTACATTAGTACACTTACTTATTCAAGCTTTTTAAACTTGTGAAGGGTTGTCAGTCATTCTTATTGTAGTCATTATCTCTATCACATAAGAAGTGATTCCAAACATATGCATCGCAGACGTGTTAAAGGGAACCACCAAGTACGCATGCATGCTGCCCTTTGACCACTTTTTATGTTGGTATGAGTGTTATAAAGATGGGCAGTGGAAGTGGCTGTTTTCAAGTGCAAACATGGAGCCCAGGAGAGTGCTACAAGCAAGTTTAACATTGTTAATCTTCGTAACCAGCGGCCATGGAGGACACTTAACATCAAGTGAGTCTTGTAGGGGTCATTAGTGATGGTTGTAGATTACTCTGGTGTGCAGTCTTTAAACAGCCAGGCAGTCAGAAATGTTGTGAAGTTTTGACATTTGGGATTCCAAGCTTAGCTTCTCGTTACAATCAATATTTGCTCTCCTTAATCGAGGTTAAAATTCAATTATAACAAATGCACATGTCAGTAGTATGAGAACTTAGTCAATAGTATTGAGTCAGTGTTATTATCTTGATCATGGTAGTGATCTTATACAGCCTTCTGCTATTTTATATTTATGATGTACAGAAAGGTTTGTGTACTAGCTGTAAATCAGCACTGCTTTAAATCTCTGCAGAACCCGCCCTGAAAATGGACCAGGCTTTGTTAACATTTCATAACCAGCTGAGAGAAGAAGTTCAGGTCTTCTACACATCAGATTACTGCTACCAGGTGAAGAATACTATCTCTCTGTGTGTCTCTTAAGTCTTTCCATCTTTTTGTGAAGGTTAAGATGTCAACAAGCCAGCAACATGACTTAAAATCAATGCACCTTTAATAGATTTTTAGGGTGCAAGAGAAAAGCAAGACATAAATTTAAGCCTGATCCTATATTATGCATTATTTTACTGCATTTCTTCAGTTTTTCACAGTTCTACTAAAGAGTCATGTTTCCTTTCCTTTTTTCTCTTTCTTTTTATTTTTATCTAATCCGTATTTTTTACATTAATCTAGCTCCACCTTGGTAGCACACCGTATTGCATTTCACTTCACATATTATATCCTTGATCCTTAAATCCTGATTTGTTTAATCATCATAGCCCCATTAAATTTGTCTTGGGACCCCATGGTGCCACTGCTCTAACCTACAGACTCTTTGATTGTATTAAATACATTAAGTCACTGTTTTACCTGTTTGTTTGTTTTGTTTGTTTTTTTTACTTCAGTGTGTGTACCAGCACTTGGTCACCGTGAAACCCAACAAAAACAATGCATCTGTGGTTATCAGTACTAAATTCACCCTGAGTATGCGAGTGCAGTCACAGACCAGGAACACAACACTTTGCAGGTAACAAGTTTCTCTCTGAGCATCAATAACATGAAACCAGCTGTTAATTTCACCTCCAAGACACAGAGGCAATAATGCTGATTTGTTTCCTGTTTACTCATATTAACCTGTGGGAGTTTATTGCTCCTGTTTCCAGACATAATATAGTGTGGTGGCATCCAATGATTGCATCAGCAGTCTGTGAGATTATTTACAGGGCTGGGGGAGTAATCCTGACCTGCTTTTCTGGACCTGAGTGATGCCCTCCTTTAAACTCCCCCGCTGGGTATCGATCAAGAGCCATTTTGGGGTTAATAAGACCTGACATTCCAATATTGATGAAAAGGGCTAATTAAAGCTTTAAAGCTGTACGTCCTGTGGAAACCTCAGTGGGGATGTTAACTCGAGAAGACAGTTGCCATATTTATAAACAATCAGTACTGACAAGACACCGGGGCAGAATTTTCCATTTGGGGGTCACCTGTAAACATGTTGCCAAAGATTTGGTTGCAACATGACAGGCCTCTGGTGTTCTTTCTTGCACTCTCAGAGGTCTGGTCTTGTGCTTGCTAGATCAATGCTGAGGTCTCTAACCAGACTGTGCAGGTATTGATTTCCTTTTCCCCTTTGAAAAAACACTCCAAGTGATAGCTAGTATGTCATCCCAACAGAGGATCAATATGAGCGTGTAATGCATGTTTTTTTGGGGCCTGAAGCTGGAGATGACGAGAGGACAGAAGGGTGCACTTTATGTCTGCAGACACTAGGTGGTGCTCCTGTGCTTCATAGGTGTAAAACCATAAGAAGGAAACGAGAAGATTCTTTTTTGTTGCAGCCAGGTCAAGAGGAAAACGACAGAAGCGGATGAAAAAGAAAAAGTAATTTAGAGTATGCCTCTAATGAAATGTCATGTCTGGGTGGATCAAATGAAAGCAGCATGTAGTTTTTGTGCTTTTAAGGGAAGAGTATCTCAGTGTTTCCCTGTTTTGGATGCAGATGGAGTCAGACATATGGAGAAGGTGGTCATTTCTCTGTTTGGATCCAGATGTCAGAGGCCCCCAGTGATCCCAGCTGCACTCGCACTGTGGCTAAAACACCAAACAATGCATACCTGCGTAAGTGCACAACACTGATGAAGAGTACAGGATGATGAAAATCAGTCGCATTGGTTTTTGAATAACTTGCTGAGTGTGAACATGATTGCTTTGGGGGGATACAGTGACTGTAAAAGAACCTGCAGTGTTCACGATCAGGACAAACCTTTGATCCACTCTCTACTTAATTGAGTCAGCAAAGAGGAGAATCACTCGGCTTGTCCACATCTACACAGCAGTAGTTCACATCCATCTCTTGGGACATGATGTGTATTGATCAGATAAGACATGCTTTCTTGAAAAGGGATAAAAGAAAAGCCTTTCTGTTTTGTTTTGAAGGCCTGGCTCCACTCGTGGAGGATTGTGGGTAATACATTAGGGAGTGTGGAAGGATTAAGGCGTAATGGGATTTTGAAAGCGTCACTCTCCATAATGTACACTCTACTTAACAATATTGCAGATTATGTTGTAGATCAGACTTTTAAGGCCAAGTAGCCATTATCTAAGCAGATATATGGTCAGTGTGACTGCACCCCTCACAGTATGATGAGCTTCCATTAGCTCCACAGACCGGTGATTATACAAACTCCCCATAGGACTTGCTCAGCTTAAGTAATGGTCTGGTCAGCAGCTCAAGACAGGTTAGAGTTGCCCTGTTAGGGAATTTCAAAGTTTACTTCAGTGTCTCAGATTGATCGAGAGTGGGGCTTCATGAGGTCATTTGTTTTGTGCGGTATTCTTCAAGGATATGTTACTGTGCAGCTGCTATCAGATCCACCCTTTAATCATGTTAGTACTGTATTCTGCATTGTACCACAAACCACAAGTTACCTGCTGAGGCCTTAATTCTTACAAACAAATCCACAATATTGACTGCGATTAAGTGTTTTTTTTTTTCAACTTTAGCAACCATTATCGATGAACTGAACTTAATCTGGTTGTTTTGAAATGCCTGCATTAATTTTCTGTTTAATCTGACAATAACTAATAGAGCGAGCCCAGCAGTTGCAGAGGTCTAGTGTTGTTACGCTTCATACGCTGAGAGCTTTATGGTGTTTTTATGAGTGGACGCCAGAGATGCCATGACTTTTCTAAACCAATCAAGTGACCACTCTTTGTTCACAGTGGATGTCATAATGTGGACTCAGCTCAGGTTAAACTGGCTTCTTTTTGTTTGTTTTTCCACTAAAGACTAAACACTGCATGTACAGCCCCCTTATTTCCTGTGCTTTGACGCAAGAAGACCATACTGATATCTCCTGAGGCTGCGTGTTATAGTTTTATAATCAGTAGCACAGCTGTAAAATGTGCCTGTGAGTCTTCAGTGCTGCTGGTTCTGATGGGTGAGCAGCAATGTAGCAAACTTGCATTT
Organism: Protonibea diacanthus; assembly: GCA_028641955.1. Classification (NCBI taxonomy): domain Eukaryota; kingdom Metazoa; phylum Chordata; class Actinopteri; family Sciaenidae; genus Protonibea; species Protonibea diacanthus. Next base: position 19,136,880 of record CM053989.1, read on the forward strand.
TAGTTTCCAGAAAAACAGGTAGAAATCAGATGAAGTGGTACATTTCTATCTACATTATGCAGGAGTGTAATCCAACCATTATTCTTAAGTAGATTTCATTATTTATTTAGCAAATAACAGACAGGTGCAGTATTTATGCCGTCTCGTACTGTAAACCTCATCTTGACCCCGGTCCAATCTATGATGCCCTCTAGCTCTTTCCCTCTGTCTTTGTTTTCTCGTCCTTGTCCCAGTGTAGACTTACATTTTCCTTTCAGATGCCTGCAGGGTTAGATTACCCAGCGTGATTGAAATGACTTAATGGATCAACCGATAGTTTTTCTTTAGGTTCTTGTTCTTGTTTGTCACTTGAGAGATCTCCTTTGACACTGGTTGACTGACAGAGAGCCACAAGGGAGTCCAGAGTCGAGTAAAACAGACAGTTTGGGCTAGTAATGAGACCTTTTATCCCCGGTCAGATCCTATTTGGATAGCCATGTACAGTATAAAGCTCCTGACATGGACTCCCTGACAGATAGTCTATGACGTATGGTGGTACAGTCTGATTACACAATGTCCATTTGTAAACATTGCCTTTTCTTATTTTCCAGCTCTTCTGGTTGCAGCTCTTTTACTGGCCATAATTGCTCTCTTATTTGTTGTGGCACCGTCCATCTACAGGTACCCATATGTTTTTCACATCATCCACAATGAAAATACCATCCTGCACTGATGACTCTACCAGCAGAACCAGGCAGCTCAAACTTATTGTCTCATTTACAGGAGGCGTTGTACATCGAAATTTATTAAAACCATTTGCTGCCAAGGCCCAAAGTACTCAGTGGATAATGTAAGTAAAATGCTGCATAATATCTTAATAGAATGCAATGAGAAGAGGCAGATGCATGAGTTGAGTCATTCAATTTATATCAATCATAAAACAAATCAAATGATTTTCATCAAATGAGTTCTGAAGCAGTAGTCAAGATCGAAACATTGTGCTATCAATATCATCATGCCTCTTCAAGACGCAGCGTTAAAACCACAATTTTGTTCTTGAAAATGTGCAGATGAGAAAAACGTATTGTAACTTTATGTGGTGTCTTTGTTTCTGAAAGTTCCTGTTGCTGTTACACGACATTAAAGGCTTCAGAAGAGCACAGTTAGGAAATAGCTGCACCAATTACATTTCTTCGCTGCAGTACATGATTGACTTTATGCTTTTCTTCTGTAAGAAACAGTCAGCGTTGCCTTGATCCAACAGTTACATTGCATTATTTTCATTGGCCAACCACACAGCCAGAGATGCATACCAAAATTGCTCTGAGACTCCAGTCATCAACCCATTTGGGAGACACTAATGGAATGATTGATACAAATGTTAGCAGAGCCAATTGTACAGCAGACCTACATAGAAGCGATGGAGCATTGCATCCGTCCAGTCATCTTGCTTGATGGCAAGCGCTGCTGTGTATTTTTGGTGAGCATGAATGGCTCCTCTTATTCTTCCAAGCAAGATGTCTCTGTCTTCCATATGCTATCTGGATGGCATGCAGATCCATCATAACATATTAGTGTTGGTGTCTTCCTGCTCTGGCTCTTTAAACTGCTGCATGGAGGCCAGTGAGTCAGGCTAATCCAACTGAGAGGGCAACAGGCCAGAGTTATCTCAATACTGCCTTCAGAGAGTGGGGGAAAAGGAGGCGCCACCACACAGCACAGAGGATGACCTGGGATAGAGAAATACCCAACATCATTTTAAGGAATTCTGACCCATGTGGCACTTTGGATTTTTTGGTTTTGTCAATATTTTTACATGTCAGAATAATTATTGTTATGTAAAGTATTCAAAAATTCACAACTATATGTTTTTTTTGTGTGTGTTGCAGTATATTATAGTGTTGCTGTTTTATGTTTTTCTGAATGTGTCCTCTGTTTCAACCACTCCAGTTTTCATTTAAAGGTAAAGCGCAGAAGGTACACTAAATAATGTGACCACTTCAAGAATGAGAACTTTAATTATAATGTAATTATATTTAATCAATGCTACTGAAGAGGGTCACTTAATTCCAATTATCAGGACTATTCAGCTATTAATAGAGGTAAATATGAGGGCCATTAGACAAAAAAAGTTAAATTATTTAAGCTGCATTAATCAATATTTTTATATTCAAGGAGTAAGGTGTAGGATTTAGTGACATCTAGTGGTGTGGTTGCAACTGAATACTAATTGGCCACAACATGCATATATTCCATTTTAGGCATAGTCTGTAAATAGATCCCCTAAATCTTACACACAGGATCAGATGTCTTTATGTTATGTAAAAGAACTTAATCATAGAGACACCAAAACCTACAAAGAAATATCACCAGACTCCAAACTTCCCCTCAGAGCATTTCAGTGTCTTTCAGCGTATTGTTTTGAATTTACTCTTTTGGTTCATTATTTGTGTTTTCATCAACAATTCCAACCAAAGCAGTTTTTGCCAAAAAAAAAAAAAAGCCAAATAATAAACCCACTGCACACTACTGCCGAATACCAAAAGAGAGATAACGTTAGCAACTGGCTAGTGATCACAGTGAAGCCAAATATTTTCTTCAGAAGTTGTTGGAGACCAAAGCAGAACTAAAAGTAGAGTGAGTATTAGATTTACATCCATCAAGTGACTAGAAACATGATTCTAAATTAATGATAATGTTGTGCCTGGTAGATATGTGAGTAAGCAAGGTTTTGCTAATATATTTGACACTTTATTGATTGATATTGTATTTATACTTTGTTTTAATATGTCCTGAAGTGTCCTGTATCTCTTGAAAGCACTAACCAATGAAAAAAGGAAATGCAACTAGCAGTGGATTATATAAATACAGCAGTCACCTATGAGTCAACAAATGTTGCTATGTCATGCAACCTTATTTGACCCACACTGGTTCTGATATTATTTTGTCTACCCATCTAATTGTTTCTCCAGGATGGAGCAAATGCTTGTGAAGCTGAGCCCAATTCCGCTAAAGCTAAACCAAAACGTCTGCACTCACTGGACACTTTCCGAGGGTATGTATGCCATCAACAACCATCCTGTTTATCAGTCTATCACCACATGCAGCTAGTTCACATGCTAATTCTTTTTAGAGCCGTCAGAGGCATGATGAAGATCTACAGGCCCAGCATAATGAATAATTACAGGGGTCACAGTCTGGCCACATGCTCCCCCAAGCTTTTGTTATCAGGCGGTATAGCTTTGGGCATCTTTTCTGATATCAGTACGTCTCGGGTTTGGAACAGTGTGTTTCTGTTGGACAGGAGTGATGCATGTGATTGAATCTGGGCTCCCTGCTAGCCTTAATTGTGGCCTCAGGGTAGACACAAAGCACGCCTCTCTGGAAACAGGATGCTGGTGTGGCTTTGACCTCCCCCTTGCCAAATAATTGATGTAATAATACCATCAACATATCAGCACACATCCACACGGCCATAGATCTCCTGCCAAAATGGAGAGCGAGAGGAAATCCAGCAGCGCAGAGGCAGCATCCAGCAGATGACTGGCATCTTCTCCATCTGTGGCTTCCTTTTGGATGAAAAGCCATCTGAAACCACTGTGCATATGGGCTGAATTCAACCTAGTTTTATTTCATTTGGAGATGAATTGGTTGAGTATATTTATGCCAGAATTTGCAAAGGTTCAAGGAAAGGGTACAGTTCCATTTCCCTTCAGTTACATTTCCCGCTGCAGTCCTGTTGAAGCTTATTATCTGAAATGTCACTCCAGGGTTGCAGATACTTGGGGAATATTGATGTCCAGATTGGTAATACTGGAAATTCTTATATCTGACAACGCATTTAATCAAACTGTGACTCAGGGCTCAAGATTAACGCTGCGTGTGCCTCCTCAGCCCTGTGACTTATGATCCATACTCCTGATAAGTAACAACTTTCTACAGAGAACAGACACATCAGTCATCTGCCATAAATGCTGAGACATTTCTGAAGGCAAAAGGCTTTACTTCTGAGCCGAAAGGTTTTCCTGATCATTGCTCAGGCTTCACTGACATGATATACAGAGAACAGTAGTGTATGGTTGAATGTTAATTTTTCTAAAAGGATTTGGATTTTAATCTTGTGCCGCACTGCTAAAAGCCTGTCGTCGGTGTCCTTACTGTGGAAAATCGCACCGTCAGTAGTTAGTAGTGCTATACAACAGAGGGAACAACTATTACAGCAAAACAATGGATTGTCAGTTCCGTTTAACACCAGGTGGCTGACTCATTCTGCGTCTTATTTTGACTAAGCTCCAGGTTTTCATCCGATTCAGTTTCACAAATACTCAGAAGTTTTGCCACAAAGAAAGAACCTTGACATTTCCACTCGAGTACCATTTTATTATGACTAGATTTGGTCCATCTACTTGATATGTCCAGCACTGTAGGTAACTCAATACTCTGCAGTGATAGAGTGTAACTATCCATTTGCAACGGGGAAATGTACTAAGCTAACACTCTAATTGGTAATGCATGTACAGTGATTTGAATCAAAGAAGTCCATCAGCGTCTATCAGTGAGTCATAACCAGTTGTCACTGCTGCAAGAAAGACACGTCTATCTCTAATCTGTTAGCTATAAATCATGAATACTGATCCCAGACATGAATTAAATCTATTACTGAAGTGACAGATGTTCAGAGGAGGGCTTCATGGGGATATTTACAACTTCAACCTGATTAGGAACCAAGACACAAGTCTGTGGAGCCTCAACCTGGACATCATCTTGCATTAACTTTTGTGCAACATAAAACAAAATGATCTCAGTACACATCATATAAATTAAGCACTTACAGTTTCCCTTAATCATAATTAGCACCCTCTAGTTTCACATGTGTGTGGCATTTGTAATGCAGTCTGCCTAAAACAGAGCTCTCATTCACAGACACCCAGAGTGTTTTGATTAAAAAGTGGCCTAAAGACCTGATATTGCAGTGATTTTCACCAGGTCTCATCTGGCTAGCGATTTAACCTCTGTCTTTGTCACTATGACGACTAATGGATATGTTCGTCTAAATTTAAATGATAGCTGGCATGCGTATGTGTATGTTTGGGAGAGAGAGAGAGAGGGGGGAGAGAGAGAGAGAGAGAGAGAGAGAGAGAGAGAGAGAGTACATAGACACATGCAGCAGGGTTTACTCTGCTTTAATAGCCCTTTTGAGATGATAGTGGCCGATTAAAATCTTGTATCAGCAGGTTGGGGCTAAAAGAGCAGTAATGGCTTTGGTGCACCTCTTAATTGAATCTGTGCAGAAAAACAAGAGGAGGCAGAGGTAGATACAGTGCACCTTATCAGACAGTCTTGTTCTTAGAGGTTGTACTAATCTTGTTATGGCTCTTAAAGACCCCCTGATGATATTTTTGTTTCTTTTTGATTAAATAACACATGAATCATAAGCATAAAATCAAGTGTTTAGGAAGCCGGAAGGATGGAATCTGCCTTGGAGAAAACCTCTGCAGCCACTTGACCATGCAGCCATTTACATTCTCCTGCAAGTTTGTGTTGTGTAATGGCCTCCCGCCCATTTTCTGACATGCAACGCAAACACCTTTTTCCCTCCAATGTCTGATTCAGTGAAGCACTCCATCACGTGTGCTGTGTTTCAGCAGCCTTGGCCAGTGCTAAAGTATAAAGTGTATCATATATTAGATGCAAAGTCTTTAGTCAGCACTCCTGCTTGAGGAGATCCAAAGGACAAGTGTTCATTTCCTGAGTGATTCATAATGCTTAGATTGCATTACCTTGCATTTGGAGTGTGACAGAATAAAAGGCCCTTACTCTGGTCTCTAACTTGAATTCAAAAGTTAATCTTGGATCAGATGTTTTAGTTAGATATAAGAAAACAGATGCAGATGTTTTATTCTGTATTTCATTTGTTTTTAACAGATTAAAAGCAGTTTACCATTTTCACTCATATATTTTCATTTCTCACTCCACTGCAAGAAGGTTAATCCAGTTATTCCTGATTTGACATATATTATGCCTATAGTGCTTACTCATTGTATTTTCTTTATAGGTTTGCCCTGACAGTGATGGTTTTTGTGAACTATGGTGGAGGAGGCTACTGGTTCTTCCAACATGCCCCATGGAATGGTTAAGTAAAGTATAAAACCTGAATAAAAAAAATATTTAACCTTTATTTAACCAGGAAGCCTGTTGAAACTAAAATCTTTCTCCAGAGAGAGGTCTGACCATGACAGCATACCAAGAGACTAAATCCAGCTCAAATAAGGCTGTTGGACTACATCGACTTTTAACATGATTTTAAATATCTCCAAGGGTACTGGATTATTAAAATGTAGTATGCTCTGCAGATTATTCCACATCCAGTGAGAAAAGTAGAAGCAGGCTTTTTGTTCAGCTCAGTGCAAATCCTTGGAGCCTGGTAAGAAAGCCACCTGGTTGAACAAAGTTGAAGACTGCTGGAGGTCTGTGTAGTACTATAGTACTGTATGTTGGGAAACAAAAGGGTGCAGGTTGTACTAACCTGCACCCTTTTGTTTCCCAACATGTCTGCTATTCAAGCAGATTTAACATCTGAAAGGGGCAGCAGCTCAGAGTAGTCAATCTGTTTCACAAGAGGGGCAGATACTTCTCATATCAATGTACACTTTCTTTCACATAAAGCCTGATAGGAAATTAATGTGTGAACTCAAAGCAATTATTCAATGGCAGCATTCTCCTCATCATGTCTCCAACGTTTTCTGACCTGTTGTCACTAATTATGATAAATGCCACCTCAGAGCAAACACAGAATGCCATTCCTCATAGGAGCCAAATCAAAGGCACGATCCATAGATTTTTATTGTTATTAACAACTAGGGAGGAGATGAGGAGGAGGAGGGTTGAGTGTTTAAATGGCAGCTGGAGAGTATGGGAGGGGAGGGGCCAGTGAATGTGTGGCACTCGTCTGCTGCAGCAGCCATTCTTGAGGCTGCAAAGTGAGCAAGGTGTCTCTGACCTGAGGATAATTATGATGAAAGTTTGGGAAAAAAAAATGCAAAAATGTCATTGCAAGTCCACATCACCTTTTAGAGGTGTTTCTGAATTTAAATTTTATAATAGGCTCTTCCACACATCTACAAGGGTGTATTGATTTCAGAGGTGGTTTGATTTATCTTCTCTTTGCTGCGAGGCCGCTACTGTCACAGGAGTGTAGATATTTATTAATCACACCTTTCCGAAATTGAAAGTTAATGATGGAAGCAGCACTTTAAGGACATAACATTGTTCTTAATTCACCTTGTAGACCTTTTGGATTGTAGTGTTTAGAAAAGGCCAGAACTGTGAACTCTGTTTAATGGCATTAAATTCAAGTACCTTTGTGTCCATTGATATTCATTTATGCCTCTGGATTTGTTGCAGGTCTAACTGTGGCAGATCTTGTCATGCCATGGTAGGTTTGGTGAGGAGGACTGTCCAACTCCTTTTTTTTAGTATTTTTTAAAGTGCACAAATATGCCTTTTTTGTACATACACTGATAATTCTTTCAGGTTTGTGTTCATTATCGGGACTTCAGTGGTGTTGGCTTTCAGATCCATCCTGAGGAGAGGAGTTAGCCGTGGAGAGCTTCTGCGTAAAATCACCTGGAGAACATTCGTCCTCCTGATCCTCGGCTTCTGCTTCCTCAACTACTCTCCAAGGGACGGACCACGTACGTGCAAAATATACAGTATAGCATGGAACCAACACATTTTATGTGGATGTCCATGTTTTGCATTGGGGGAAATAATTAAAACGCACGCTCTGGCGTGTCTAATAATATGTTCACATTACACGTACTGCAGCAGGACAACAGAAAGAAAGAGGCTTTTAGTGTTAATGCACCTGTTTATGTGGAAAATACAGCTCAGTTAAACAAAGTGCATTTGCAGTTACATGTAAGATCGAACAGTATTGACACAGATTCTGCAACCAAGTATCTTCAAGGTCCTTTCCATAATTGAAAAAAATTAATAAGTGATTAATTCTTTCAGTTATTTTTTTGCAAAATATGATAGTTTTACTTTATTAAATGTGATAAATTGCTGCTTTTTCTTGTATTAACATTATAGTAAACTGACTTTTGACTGTTGATTGAACAAAACAAGACGTGTTAATGATGGCTTTGGCATTTTAAACGGTTTTGAATGACTAATTGATGAATCGATTATAAAAATATAGTATCATAATCGTATGAAAAGTTATATGAAAATTGTTAGTTGCAGCCCTAATGTCAACATACAACTTGTATGAATGTTCACAATATCCAGGATATTTACGAAAGTCACAAAAATGTGTTTGGATTCAGATTATTGATAAAAGGTGCAGGGCTGTATCGGGGTTAAAAGACAAGAAGCAGGCTGAAAATCCCCACTTCATTGTCCACCTGGGGATGCACAGGGCGCCTTTCACACATTAGCCTTCCCCAGCGCTAATGGACTTTCCTGGGTGGATGTCTGTGTAACTGGGTTAACAAAAATATTGTTATTGTGTGTGCAGTCTCAAAATCCAGCACCAGGGGACGTTTAACGGAGGCAGATTGAGCAAAAACAACCACTGTGGTAATGGACAATTACAAACAGATAGTGTTACACCCTTCAGCCCCATGCAGCTGCTGCAGAGGCTGCTGCTGGAGCTGACTTTTACCATAAACTGCAGCTTTGCCCTCTGTCTCCAAGGACATCCTCTACAGTTCAGTCCCAGGGTTTGATCTAATAAGAGAATGGAGTCATATCAGTTCAATATGTTGAACCATTTCAATGTCAGATGAGAGAGAAGAAGGTGTTAACCTTTGACATCAACTATGAGTCATTTCAAATAAACGCTGCTGCGGCTAGATGTCCAAATAATCCTCAAAGCAATGTGAAAGACCTTGAAAACTCCAAGTTTGGTTATTTTGTTTTCCTTTTGTCACTTCAGTGAAAGACTTACACTCTATTTTGTTGGTTTAGACAATTATAAAATATTTGGTTTGATGGATTCCATTAGATAAACTCAAAAATCCATTGTGGTGATGTTAAAAATATGGCTGTTTTTCTTGGCTCCTTGAAGGTTGACATTTTTGACATAGAAAAATATTCTTTTGTATAAGGTGACATTGTGTTTTCAAGATTTTATCTCTGACTGTTTGACAGGGTTTATTATTTTTTGGATTGTGACAAGTTACAAGAAAAGATAAGTGACATGAAGATGGGGTTAGAAAGTCAGATTCACACTCTCACTTTTGAATAGCTTTTAAAGGATGGTCAAATAATAATAATAAAAAAACTCTCCTTTTGAAAAGTTCCTGGCTCAGCTATTTGCTCTACTTTCTGATGGCTTTATTCAGCTCTGCTCACTTCCACCATAGGATCATTATTTTATTCAATCTACTGCTGAAAGTGGTCAGAGATGGGAAGCAGACAGCAGAGCTTTCACTTCTTAAATGTTATTGAACGTCAAAAAGGGGTTTCAATTTCACACAAAAAACCTACAGAAAGTGAAGCAAGAGATGTTTCCAGCAGTTCACCCTCAAACAGTGACTTTCAGGATAATTTCTATTTAAGTGACAATTTTGTGGGGGGCAGATCATGCAAATGATCTTAGTTGGGGGTGTAACCTGCAGATTTCACAAATGTGTCATAAGTAAGAGCTTCCTCTTTTCCTGTGAAAGGAGAGATTTCCTCCTTGATTTGATTTGTCCCGATCAATGATTGGGATTACACTGTTTTTTACTGCACTTTGTGCTGCAAAGAGGTTTTCAATTAACTAATGTGTAGATTACCATCAATCTCTCAACCACAAGCCAATCCTGTCCCCCCAATTTGTCGAGACTGAGAGATAACTGGGAATCTTTAATTAGCTTCCCACATTCTTGACAGGTCCATATCCTGTAGGCTGACACCATTTCCCAGTGTGTCGCGCTGTCCATCATCGTCCTTCAGGAAGTAGCAGTAGTAGTGGAATGATTGAGAGGATGTTCTCATGTTCGATTTTTATCAGTTTCCTGATTTATAATTTGCTCAAATCAGCAGGAATACCTTTACACCACTGAGTTATATCTGTACTTGTACCTGAGTTCATGTATTAATCATGGGCTCACGTGAGTGTGTTGTTGATTGTGTTTCAGTGTCCTGGTCTTGGCTGAGGATCCCTGGAGTGCTGCAGCGTCTTGGCTTCACCTACTTTGTTCTGTCTCTCTTGCAGACTTTCTGGGGCCAGAAAGAAATCCCACTGAGAGTGGTGAGCAGCTCTGTCAAGTTCAGTTTAGTCTGTCGTTAACACAGTCCAACCTGAAAGAACACATTTAACAGCTCTCTTAGTGCTGGAACTGACCAAACATGCACCAAAATGAAGTTGAAAATGTCAAAAAGATAAACATTTTTCTTTTGTGTCCTATGTGATGCAGCATCACTGGTGGAACCCTGTCCAGGATGTGGTCCTTTATTGGCCACAGTGGCTGATTATCATCCTCCTAGAGACTTTGTGGCTATGCATCACATTTCTCATGCCTGTACCCAACTGCCCCACGTAAGCGCGAGCAAAGTCTACTCATTAATCCGCTGTGCGCATATGCAAAAAGTGTGAATTTCACCATCACCTCTCCGTGCTGAGATAATCTCCAGTTGGGGCTGTTGCGCTGCAGCAGAGGTGTTAGTGTGCACCTTGTGTTGCTGGTGTTATGATTTATGGGCCTGTGGTGGATGCTTCAGAGGGCATAATTAGCCAATCTCAGTCTGTCATGTGCAATAAGAGGTGTGCAGGCAGAGGATCCATCTTCCTCGCTCTGAGTCTCCTGCTCTGTGCTGCTTTTGTGGGGGTTTTTCCCCCTTTTCTGTGACCCTGCATGGCATCAGTGTTAGAATACAGTGAGCTCAAATTGTAGCACTTTTTCCCACAGCTCTGTAGAATGTGAGATGATGTGTGGTGAACATAAGTCTCATACAAAGCATAAAAACAAGAGGTAATCTTTGCCATCAGTTAGAAAAGCCTTCATGAGGAGCTTCCTTTCATTAAATCTGTCTCATGTTCCTGAAATTCACTTCTACAGCCTTTAATCCTTAATTATGTTGTTACTTTTTAAATGATGTGAAAGGTCTTATTCTTTTAATACTGATTATTCTATACTGTTTATTATCAGAGGGTATTTGGGAGCTGGTGGAATCGGTGATAACGGTCTTTACCCAAACTGCACTGGAGGCGCAGCAGGATACATCGATAGATGGATGTTTGGTGATAACATGTATCGATACCCCACATGCAAAGTAAGATCTTTTTCACACACAGGTCATTATAATCACACACCATTAAAACAACTTTACTCGTCCATGTTGCTTTTTCCAGGAAATGTATCACACCACACAACCTTTTGACCCAGAGGGGCTTCTGGGTACAATCAACTCCATTGTCATGGGATTCTTGGGGATGCAGGTAAGATGGATCATTTATTTCTCCTGTATGATTCAACAAGTGCTGCAAGAGTATTACTGATAAAAGTATCCATATTATTCTATTCTTCACTTCCCAATTCTTTGAAAATTAGTACTGTTTTTCATGATACTGTACTTTGCAAAAATATGTAACTTGGTTTAGCTAAAATAATATTTATTGAATAATTATGAAAGCTAACTAAATTGTCAAGTCACCCTTAAATTAATTTGTAATTGCTTTTATTTTTGATGCTCAGGGAATGAATGTCAAAGGACCAGTGTGTAGGATTTTGTGGCAATCCTGTGATGTAGCTACAGATTGTAACCCCCTTGTTTCATGAGAAACCATGGTGGCCACAAAATCTACAAAAAAAAAGCCCTATCTAGAGCTAGTGTTTAGTTTGTCCATTCTGGGCTACTAAACCTGCTGCATCTGTAGATATAAAAGACTCGTTCTAAGGTAACAAAAACATAACTGCTCTTATTTTGAGGTTATTATACACTAATGAAAACATAGTTATGCATATTATCTTTCATTTTTGACATATTCTGTAAATAGAGCCCTCTAAGTCTAAAAATGTTTTTATAGGAAATAAATATTAAGTACAAAGTAAAAACCTTTTGGAAAAATGAATGTGTTTCATAAGAAAAGAAATTTGATACGGCAAACAATATTCTATTTGCTGCTATTGTACTTGAATGGTGACAGAAATCTGACATTTTATAATCTCAGCATTTTTAAAATGTCATGCTAGACACCACTAGAATATAAATACTGGCACCTGATTGGCTGAGAGCAGCAGCTTCTTTTATTCAGATTAATTAAGACTTGCTCGGTGAAGACTTACTGAGCAATGCAGAAAACAGATTCAACAGTCTAAATTAACTGTTACTCATTAACATCTACATGTGTTATTAAACAGGAAGATTTACATTTTTTAATACCAGAGGTACTACCGAGAGGATCAGTGATGATCAATACTAATTGCTAATAAAAATATATAGATAGATTACAGTTAATGAAGATTATGGGAAAGACTTTTCCCGCCCCATTGTAAGTGCACAGCTGCCCTTCTTTATTGACAAAATGTTGTCAGAAAGTGAGGACAGAGCTTTTGGTCTTCAAACCTCCGTCTGATGGCGACAGTGTCACTTATAACCGTTTGTGTTGTGGGAAGTTGCCATCCAAAAGCAGCCACATTGCTCAATTCCCAGTGGGCGGTTAGCACTGAGCCCTTCAGTCAGCGAGTCTTAGACGACACGCCAGGTGTCCGCTGCCCTCCTCCGTGTACACCCATGCTAATGTCCTCAGCTGAAACATATTCATCATCACCAAATTAATCAGAGGGTGCAGATGACGTACGTCCCACATCTGGCTCAACAGGATAGGAGAAATGTGACCGCCACGTCAGGGACACAGCATTGACACCCACATCCCAGGCCTATTTAGTTACCCAAGGGCAACACATAGACACACCGGTTGTTGGTGTTTACATGGTATTTCTCATTAAATATATGATTGAGTTGCGGTGACTGTGCTTATCTCTGCCTCCTTCTCCGCAGGCTGGGAAAATTATCATTTTCTACAAGGGGGCGAACCGCCACATCCTCTGTCGATTTCTAGTATGGGCCGTCATTCTGGTACGTCACATGATGTGGAGCTTTTAAACACAGCTGGTAAAGTAAATGAGGACAAAAGTCAATTGATAATTTAAAACCAAGACAACAAATTACTTAAAACGTCTTCCTGCTTCGATGACTCACACAGAGCTGAGCACTTTTATGTTCTTGCTGTTGTACTTTGCCTTGTAGGTAAACTCTGCAACGTGTTTTCCAGTCACTGTGGTATTAGTCACTGCCACCAAAGCCATTCATTAGCAGGACTTAGTAGAGAACATGTGTGTGATTTGAGTACAATTAAACAACATCCATGTGTGACTGTGTTTCTGGGCAGACATTGGTATCTGGCGCCTCAGGGGGATACACACCGTCTCTCACTGCCTGTCTGTCTGTGGTTTTATATGAGAAGACTGCATATATGCAGGTTACTGTAATAAGTAGCATCTGATGAGAAATACAGTTATTACTGAAGTCCCAACATACATTTTCAGACCAATTATATGACAGAATATCTAGAAATAGATTGTTCAGCATAAAAATATACATATATATCTTCATAAATCTGCTTGGATAGTGTTTGAGGTTATATTTGTTTTGGATCTGTTCAATCTGGGTGGTCTCAAAACACAAAAAGAGGCAAGCTGGCCTCTATTTCATTCAGAATGTGTCCCACAGGGAGAAGCATAGTGTTATACGAGATGGCCCGTTTTGCATTTCTAAACCTGCGACATGAGGCTGCAGTCTGCGCTAATGAGATTTACATCTAGAAAGGCCAGGCGATGCTGAACTGTGCGTGGCCACTGTTTTCATGTACATACAGTGAGAGGATGCAGGGAAGTAGTCCGTTTGCAAAACGGGGTTAGTGAGAGCTTGCGTGCTGTGGAGGCAGACATCCTGAACTGGCAGTCCTTTGACCTGGAGCGATGACAGAGCTGTAGGAGCTGGCTGCATCGCTCAGTCTTTGAAATCAAACTGTGCTGGATGAAAAGAAGGTGCCAGGGGACAGACAGATCCCATTAGTTTAAAGTTTTGTAGTCGTTTGTATGTTACTGTGCTTTTTTTCTCTAGTCACTTCACTGTTTTCCAATGGGATTAAACCACACTGAAGGTTTTTAAATTATGGAAACAACTTAACTTATCTTATCAGTACGACATCTGTCACACAGGTTTGTTGCATCAAGTCAAGTTTATTTGTGTAGCCCAATCACAGTTTGGTGTAGTCTAAGGGTTCAGGCTAATATCACAATGGGGCCCAAGCTTTCTGAGAAGACTGTTAACATGTTGATGTTTAGCAGGTATAATGTTTATTATGTTCATCATTGTAGTTTAGTGTTTCCTAATTAGTACTAAATTCACAGTATTTGTGATTATTTGTACAGTAAATGTCATTTAGCAGTTATTTGGTCATAAACCAAAGTATTGGACAAATGGAATTGTTGACCTGATGACGGTGTTAGATTAAAAGTCAGAGGATTGTCAAAGTGGTTACAATTTATTGTGAAGGGAGCATGAATGTCTGTTTAAAATTTTGTATCAATGAATCTAATAGTTGTCAACACTTTTCACTACTACAGGAAGTAAGGGGATATCTGTGAAAAAAATGTAGTTGTTAAGTTTCAGTCTGGACGAAAGTGGTGGTCAGACAGGCAGATATTACTTGGATCAATAGCATGGCAAAAATGGGCAATTACAAAAAAAATGAGTTTGTTGAAATACACATAACAACAGTATTATGCTCCAATTGGACTGTAACTCCAATAGTAATGTAATAACTCTGATATAAGATGTCTAAGGAATGCATATTTTGTTTTGTTAATCAGGAAAAATGTGAGAATCAATTGAAATTCTGTTGTGAGAATTAAAGATCGTTAACCTCAATTCCTAAATGACAAATCTCCCCATTATGTCTCCTGGTGTTGAATCTTATTAACCATCACTGTGGAGCGAGCGACTGGAGGGAAGTGAAATAAATTAGATCCATTTGGCTTCTCCCAGAGGCACAGAGTGATAAAGTAACACATGACGAAATAAATAAACATTAGGCTTTTATGTTTTTCCATTGTACTGTATCTCATGGTTCACAAGCTGATGCTACATAGATGATGTGGGTGCTACTTAAGATTATGACATTATGATGTTAGAGATGTCATAGTCAGGAACATAAAGTGTTTAGTGTTGAATCAATACAAGGACTTAAAATCCTGGTTAACTGAAATAGAGTTTATAGATAGATTTTCTCACATTGCAATGGTTGACAGCAGAGAGCTAGCCCTTTTTATTGATTCAGGGAATAGACAGACCACGTGTAAAGTATGAATACAGCAAATAATCATCCCATGTACTCTGCTGATATATGTTTGCTTTGGTTTCTTCTTTAATCTCGTTGCTAAATCTATTTTTAGTCCCACAAAGTGTTTTCACCGACAAAGAAAGCAAAATTAGTTTTAGTGATTGGTCTGCTCTTGATATTGACTTTTCTAATACGATTTCACCTCAGAGGGGAGGCAGGAAGCAGAGCCAAACTGCCTCTTGTTTCAGACATGTGCTCTTGACATTAGGAGGTCTCCTCAGTGGAGGAGGGAGCTCATTTCTGCACGCATCCAACCACAGGATTGATACTATGCACAAGAGAGATTCACAAAGAACCAGAAATGTGTTGATACAGTAAACGACAAGATTTTACACTACAGTTCACTGTACTGTGATTTCTGTGGTGGATTGATATTCAGAGCCGGCCATGCATCTTCTTCCTAACAAACAACAGCCCCTGTTAATTAAAGTCCAACGATCAGGCTCCAGAAGTGAGAGATTGAAATTGAGCGATTGCCCCACATACCAGCCCCATCACATCCTGCTGCCTGGATAGCCTGGAGGCTCAATCCAGCCCCGGCTAGGCTATTTCCACACCATCGATTCTGTCATCTATACACATGATGGATATCCACCTAACAAGCATGTTTGGATTCTGAACCACTGCCCTGGGTTTCTCTGTGGAGCACAAAATGTTTCCTCAAGTATCTCAATCATATGTAAAGGTAAACAGATGAGAGAATAAAAGCTTTTATTGATGTAGAGTTCATCAGATCATACACATCTCCTCTGTATTATGGTCACTAAGGCTGTGGAGTCAACTTGACTGTGTAGGTGGCTCTCTCTGAAGAGCACAACATCCAAGCTCGGATGGTCACACTGGAGTTCGACATTGTGTGTGTGACTTGATGGACCTTGTTCATCTGACTCCCAGATAATCGTTTAATCTGCCGGACTCGCTTGATTCTGTTGCCTCACGTTTTAGCTGCCCAATACAGCTTGCTTTATCGCCCTCCATCGATTTGAAATCTGTTTCATTTCCACCCTCAGGGAATCTCTGCAGCCATCCTTTCTAAGTGCACACGAGACGAAGGATTTATACCTGTCAATAAAAACCTTTGGTAAGTGCTTCCTGACCCTCTAAATCCAGCCACTTTTCCTCACAAAAGAAAGGATGGGTTTCCAACAGGCACAAATCAAGGCTGCTAAAACACGCGTTTACTTACCTCTAATGACAGCTACGACTGTAAATAATCACCCAGGCCTTCAGGAGTGTGAGGTGGCGCGGTTATACATCCTCCCAACATGATCATTCTTCCTTACGGCCAACAAAATAAAGGATGTTTTATCCTCTACCCCAGGAGCACACACTACACATTTTACCAGCTCTGTGTGATGGAATGGGATCAGACTCTGGGAAAAGCATCTATATAACCACAGAGTAGTCTAACCGCTCTGAAAATATCATGTGCCTTTTTGGAAAAACAAGGCATGGCATCTTGATAAATGTTTGCAATGATTTTGCATGAAATACAGCACAATTACTACCTCAGACACAGATTACTTTACGACCTGTGCATTTGTTCCACTCCCACATTCCCCTTAATATGATGTGAATCATTTTAATGTTGCAGCAGGAAGAATACCATTTCATCTGTGATGTGTAAGCAAATTCTTCATGATGTTCCACAGGGGCCCCCACTAACGCTGCGCTCATCCCTTGCCATTACCTGCCTGGCTTTTATAGGCAGTTCATCATGCACAGGTTATTGAGCTCTTGAGTACGAGTCCCTGCCTGGATGTCTAGAAGTAATTAACTCCCAGCCAAGAGTCCTTTTTGGCCCCACTTCAGCTGAGATAAAAAATAAAAAAAGCCCACTGCTAGGAGGCTTCAGGAGGCAGCCATTTTACATCAGATGATATTACATCAAACATTCTTGCACTTAGGAGCAGACAGGGACATGACTGGCTGGCACGGCTCCACAGAGCACGTGCCAAGGATCCACTGCTGATGCTTTAGACCAATTCAGCAAACTGTCCCGCAGTTTGTTGGATTGGCTCAAGACCCCTGGGTGTTATTTATCTGCAGACCAAGATTGATACTCTGTGTTTTTACACCCTTGTTCACACCACACTACTAACATTTTAGTGATTCCCAAATACTGCTGTTGTGAAGTATGGCTGATGATCTGTTTCTCCAGGTCCCTGTCCTATGTGATGTGTATGGGCTGTTTCTCCTTCCTGCTGCTGGGAGGCATGTACTTTATCACTGATGTGAAGGGCTGGTGGGCAGGACAGCCCTTCATATACCCAGGTACTGTTTACTCATGAATCAAAGAGCTCAGAGTACTTTAGTGGTGTATATACTTTGGTTATAATAAAAACCTGATTGGCACACTTTGAACACATTAAACCTGTCAATCATTGTGTTTCATTTCTTAAAGTGGCAATAATTAACATTTTATATTAACATTTTAATGAACCCACACAGAATTATCACTCTACACTGCAGCTCTAATCAGCTCTATTAAGCATTTTAATGTTTTTCAGCTCATTGATTTGGTTTTCCAGGGTGCAACATTACTGTTTTGGTTAAGTCTCACCCCTCTCATCAATGTTATTTCCATATATCTACTGTGTGCTACCTTCCCAGCCGACCAAGTTAGCATTTAGCTGTTGAACATAGTGGAGCATTTAGCAGCTAAAGAGCCAGATATTTCCCTCAGGAGTCAGCAGAGAGCAAAACAGAAGTCAGAGAGAGACACTATTGAGCCTGCATTCACCAGATGAATGCTAACGTTGCACCGTATCCTCTGTGTCTTCACTTCAAAGATGATAAAATATCAGTGTAATGTCTTATTCTCAAAATTGCAGCCGTCTTGACAATGTCTTAAGATAACTTTGAACTCACTACAGTACTTCCACTGAAGTATTTCAGGAAACATGCCAACTGCAGTTTTACATCATAATTTGTTTTAAAATACTTACTTAAGAGTCCAACTTAAGAAAAATTCAGTAATAAGCCCTGGCAGGTTACCTGTTGTAGCTAACAAAAATCTACTTCCATGGCAACTTACTAACTTGCTAACCAAACTGACTGCTTATATCACCTGCTATAATAATAAACTTTTAGTACCTATAATTTTACTGTAAGATTCAGCTGCAGGGGTTCATGTTACAGAATTGTAAAAGCGTGTTGTGTGTTTGTTTTGTAGGGTGAGTGAGTGCAAAGTAGCATGGCTAACTATATTTTCCTTTTAAACAACCCTGTTCAGTAACAACTTCTGTTTGTCTCTTTTTCTCTCCCATTCAGGGATGAACTCCATCTTTGTATATGTTGGCCACTCTCTACTGGGTTTCTACTTTCCGTTCAGCTGGGAGATGCGCTTCCAGGAGAGCCACTGGGAGTGGCTCTTCCAAAGCCTGTGGGGGACAGCACTGTGGGTGCTCATTGCTTACATGCTGTACAGGAAGAATTTCTTCCTCAAAATATAAACCAGCATGATCATCTGTCATCTTTTTTATTCTGTAGATGCCATTATCTTATTCCTCAGTTATAAACAAACACTATTCATGCTCAGGTATATAAATTATTATAACATCTGTGGGAGATTTAAAAAAATGTGTCCGACTGTTCTCAGTTTAGTTTACTTTTCAGTGATGGACAACCAACCCACGTACATCTGAATGAATTGTACTAATGCTGATATCCAAGCCATCTGAAAAATCAAGCAGCTCAGAGCTTAAACTTTTAATCCTACACAAGCAGCAGCACAGGGGGAAAATGTTCCTACTCTAAAAGAAGACATCTGATCTGCTGTCACTGTGGGCAGCTGAGGATTTATTTGATGCCACTTGTTTTGTGCACTGAATAGACTGATTAAATCAAATATACTGAGGTGGTACTTAACAAATTAGGCCGAGTGATTCCACTACACACCAGGCCAGCCATTATGAGTCTGTTGCCATGGCCACTCCTTCTCTTTCTGTGTGTGTGTGTATGTGTGCATGTGTGCTGGTACCATCTGCTGTCCGAGTGACAGTACTTTAATAGGGGTCAAGATGCACAGCTCACAAAGGAGTGTCATTAATGGGACAGACACCTCTTGCACTCATTGTATTAGAAAATCAGGGAAATTACACAAATCCAATTTATCAGACGAGCACCCTCAAGGAGCCTGAGCCCTTTTACACGTGTTACATTTTACATGGTTAATGAACAAAGCTACTTACCTACTGAAGCAGGTTTATTTTTACACATGATTATAATATTTCCACATGGTTGACAATCAGGTTGAGTGATTTATAGATATTTTTCGTAGAATATATACATGACAGTGTCGAGCACACTCGGGTCAGGTGGGGTGTAGATCATGAAATGACCATCTAGTTAATGAAACACTGTGGTCTTCTTTCAGAGTGAAATCAGATTACACACTCCTCAGTAGGTGTAATAACATTTTGTAATATGGTGTAGTGGTTTTGGTTAATTGTCTTATGAACAGAAGTTGTTGTTCAAATCCCTGCAGGTGCATCCTGCCTTCTTGAACAGGACTCAAGTCCATAATTGCTTTCATAAGCTTCTGTGCCAGCAATGGAAACACAAAGCTGTATCTTCATGAGATGAAAATGAAATCAATACAGCCTCACCACCGAGGTTTAAAGATATCTTTTGTATGTTTTCATGCAATGATGAAGCTTTTATTTAAGGACAAACATTTAGCTGACTCACTCTGACTTACAGTAACTGCAGCGTGATGAGTCCAAAATCCATTAAACGCCACAAGCATTTGTTATTAAAGATGAAGATGGTAGAAATGACAATGTTCAGACAGTGGAAGTGATGAATATTCTGCTTATATTTCAGATTGAATTTCTGCTGAACCCACTATGCACTGCTCTAAACTTGCTGTCACTCTACCATGGTCAGAAAAAGCCCATAAGATACAGTTGTGGTTCCACATACCATGACTACACCACCACATTTCCTCGTCTCTATTGATTCTCATTGAGAATATATGTCTCAGGATACCTATAGTCTGTCATATGGAAACTTTATCCCACATATGGTGTTCTCAAGCAGACCGCTCAGCTTCTTATATCACATAATGATCCCCACACTCTCCCTTGATACAGCATTTATCCTCCTATACGGTGTAAGGGAACATTTGAGTACAGTATCCATTAATGTATAAACATCAATTTCAAATAAAAGTGCAACATGATATCTTGAAGGGGACATTTTTAAGCAAAAACGTGATTTTAAATGAAGAACAGGGCTAAATTGGTGTGTTCCTGAAACTGCCAAGAAACTTATAGATATACGCATGAGTATTAACAGTGAAGGTATTGTATAAAGCTCTTTCTTGTATTTCCTGCTCATTCCTCTTAATAGAGAGTTTATTGTTTTTTCTTTCAATTTCTAACTTTGCTTCAGTCATGAACTAAAAGACACTCCTTTGTTTTAGCCCTGTTGATACAAAATGATAAAGCTGAGTAAACCAAAGCCAGCAGGTGCAAATATAATAACAGTGGTGATGTTATGTTTTCTACCACTTGGTGAAAGTTGCTGGAGCTCCAGAGAAGCTCATGCTGTCCTCTCTGCAGCCCAGCGAGCTCCAATGTTTTCTGCTCCACGCAGAGACATTGATTGGAGAGCGATTGCTGTGTGAGTGACTGGTGTCCTGCCCCGAGGCTGCAGCAATGCATCACTGCACACCATCCAGTCACACAGAGATCCCTCACTGTAACACAGCCTTCAGCCTTGGACATACTCTCAAGACTTGAGAGGAGAAAGGTCCCACTGAGCTTGAACAGAGTCACCCAGCTGGTCTTATAGTGGTTAGCTGGTTTTGTTCTGGCACTTATAGTAGTATAAGTGCCAGTATACTGTACTAGTATAATTAATGAGCAGGTACACACTGCATATCAGTAGTAAAGTATTATTAATCCATATTGTGTTTAAAGTTGTAGTTTAGTTGTCCAAAAACCTGCTACCTCCCCAATGGCAGGAGTTCATTTGATACTGGGTCACTGACTGAAACCTTCTCAAATAACACTTGTCCACTTAACTACATATATTAATGTCACTGTTGCTTGATTTTTATGTGAAATAATGATTATTTCAAAATAAAACTCATACATAAATGATTACAAGTCTGTTTTTAATGAAGCAACGATTCAAACACACCTGGTGCCCTTTTTAAAAAACAGTGCCTGTGCCTTTAAAATGCACCATTACACATTTAATGATAATTGCTAATAATTTTTTCCACCCGCTGGGTGTTAATGAGATGACTGACCTGCTGTTAAATTATGCTCTTAAATTTCCTGTGGATGCTGTGGTGCCTGCTACTGCGGAAGCAACGGGGCAGTGAGTAGTGAAGCAGTGAACCTCCTCCCCCTGGTCAGCCAGCCAGCCAGTCAGCCCAGCAGCAGCCACTGGAGCCGCACACAGCAGCCTGTCTATGGGACACTGAGGACTTCATCTGGCAGCCCGGAGCCGCGCGTACAGGACACACGCTGGTTTATTCAAAGCCTTCGTTTATTTTATCGGTTTGACTGCTTTTGTTTTTTTTAACTCGTCGTTCAAGGGAACTTTTTTGTTGCTCATTTTCATTCAGAAACTTTCACTTATGGTTCGCGAATATGGGGTCAAGTTGTGGTTTCTCTCGGGGAAACATCGTTGTGGTGGTGGTGCTGCTGCTGCTGCTGGACGGTAAGGTTAATCATCAGCTTTATTGTTAGACTCAGGCTGAAGGGACACACGATGGAGAAGTTGGAGGCAATTTTAAAGATGTGTTGCACTTTAGTATGTTTGATGTTTTGATCTATTTAAGTAGAAAAAAAGAGAAAGACAAAATGTTAATCCAAAGGAGAACATAACACAAACTATTTATTTATACATTTGAAATATAACTCTGACCTGTTTAAGACATCATCTGTCAATCTGAAAGCATCAGTTTTTGTTTAAAGCATCATCTTCATATTTTGCACTCCCGTCAGTCAGAAAAGCAATTACTTGTGGTATGAGCAGAGCACAGCATGAGCTAAAATATGTTTGGTTTGGGATGCATTTTAAATTCACAAAAAATATGATTCCCTGAAAAACTGATTGACAATCATGGAAAAGAAAAAAAAGAAGAGAAAATGAAGAGAAACGCAGAGAGGAAAGAGATTTCCGAGCTGCTACAAACACAGCCAGTGGACCTGACTGAGGTCTAGATGGCAACAAACAAATTCGCATGAAATTGGCCGCTCGTGTGTTAAGCTAAATTGCTTTGCTAAATTGCAACATTTTGGAAGCTGAGTGAATTTTAAGGCTTTTTCCAAGAATTATCACGAACACAATGCCAGCACTGTTTCATGCTGCAGAAAGTGATACTTGCATTGTGCAATGGTTGTTATGCATGGTATGGCACATTGGGACCTAGAGTCAAATGAATACAGCCATATATCATAATATTATAATCCCATTCACAATCCCACAGCCCAACTGTACCAACACTGTCCTCACATGCAGTCTATATTTAAAGTGTCTCTCATAGCTCGGGAGTGTGCAAATCTCAGTGTGCAGCAAGTATGTCAGATGTGATGCTTGGACAAATATAGGCCATTGCGTGGAATTTATGAATTTGTTTTTGGGCTTAAAACTAGTCTTAACAGAGGTTACTATCAGTGTTTTCAACAGACAGTAAGATTATCATCATAATCTATTAGTGGAATTAAGATGTGTGAAATGTGTTAATTTTCATGTGAATGGGCCAGTGCTATTTCATGTCTGCAAAAGTGCTACAACCCCACAAAACTACAGCCCTACGTAATCACCCATGGGAGCAGTTTCCAGCAATGTTGTTAAAATGATTAATGAAATTTTTAAGATGCCACAGTTATATGTAATGTTCTCTGGTTATTTTTCATTGTGACAGACAGTGTAGTTCTCAGAGCACAGAGGCTGAGAGATGTAAATCCACATCACACTTACAGTATCACACAGCCTACACACATTTACATCTCAGTTCTGCTTTGTCCTGCATGTATTGTCACCGAAGCAGGCATTTCTCTTGATATTTATAGATGAACGCAGTTGGTCTGGTTCCATTTCATATGTCAAGGACGTGATGGTAATTAAATGGGTGCTGAAATCTACACCCTACGTACACGCAGCGCCCATCACCTGCCTGTTTGTTGCAACAAAAGAACTACACTTGTTCAGGGAGGAGAAGAAGCGAGCCGTAGGCAGGTGTGCAGCAGCTGCTCCTATCTCTGGGCAAACACTGGCTGTTTGTTTTCTTTAGGAAAATACGCCTGTTATACAAGTGCACACACCTTTTCAGATTGCATGTCGGACCAGAACTGCTCTCAAAATGACATACCGCATTGATTTTGCTGTATATTATGTTGAAGCTGATGATTTTATTTTACTTTTGGAGGATGTTCTGACTGTTGGCACCACTAACTATATAACCATTGCCTCCATTACACTCATCTTGTAAACAGTTAATCATGTTGTGATGCACTTTTTGTATCACATGGCCTCTTAGATGAGTTTCATTACCATATAAGTTATTTAATATTTGTTAGAATCTAAAGAATGGTTAACTTATATGTTTAGACTGTAGAAAACAAAAGATGCTATAGTAAATGTTTGGTAATTCACACCAGCAGTGTTTCAGGTTACAGGTTACTGATTCGTTTAGAGTTTCTTGCTGGGGTAATCAAACAAAGGAAATTGGCAATCAGAGCTCACTATAAGAGTAATCAGCATTTTTAAATGTGGCTGCACTTACGATTGGAGTTAAGTCGAAGAAGTAAAGCGGTTCAAGACATAAATTAGAGAGAATGGTAGGCTGGGACAGTACTTTGTTTATATAGTTAGAGATTACGGAGTCGGTTGCAGCTTGGATGTAAAAATGTTTTCTTGGGCAGATCCAAGGTGCTGAAATCTTTTGGTCAGTCACGGCTTTGGTGAGATTTGAACTTTGGATGTCTTGGAGAAACACATGGACGTTAATGTGCATCTAGAGAGCATTTTTAAATTACTTTTGATTTGTTTGAATTTTTAAAAAATGACCTCATGACAGAGTGGTTTAACGAAAACGACGAAGGATTATGGACTGGTAGCTTTCCAGAATTAAACAAAATGGTAGCTTTTGTGACTAACCCTGACAAAAGCCTTTATTGAAATTAACCAAATCCTCTTAACAGATATTTCTGTGTAATTCATCACTTCCCCATGAAAAACCACAGATGTTTTCACATAAAAGCATTGATCCGTTTATCTTCCACCGTGACCTTGCTACAGTAGCTTTGACCCCACTTTGCCCTCTGACCTTTGAAACCATAACCAAGTAGTCATCTCCAGTGATGACCCCACCATCCCAAAGGGGGCCATGTGTGGGGCCTCTTTAGCTGCTCCTTCTTCTGCTTGCATTAGAACGATCATTTTCATCATCTTTTGCTTCTGAGAAAGACCAGACCAATAAATCTCATTTGTTACATGCTGCTATTTGATTTAGCTCCTTATTGCATTATATGATTTAGTAAAGCTTCTGTCTTGTGCTGCCTATGGATGCATTATAAATCTTGTCACTGTTGCTGTCACTACCTCTCTTTTAGTATAATTGGAAAACATCATAATATGAGTTGTTTGCTGTAGAGTTTATCTTATGTATAAAATTGTGTAAAGAGCAGAAAAAAAGGAGAAAAAAGTCAATTCTCTGTGACTTGTCAAAGGTGTTACGACAAAAAGAACTCTTGTTTTTGGTCTTTAGTTATATCGAGTGTATTGATTCTTTTATAAAGAATGTGGCATACAACACGTGTCTCACCATGCGATACAGAACCGCAACCATCTGGCCTCAGCGTTCCTCCACCAATCTCACTCCCACCCTCCCAGTGCCTGAAAGGACAATAAATCTAAGCTATTAACATTTTTTTAAAGGAAATCAAAAGAAGTTAATGAGCAACAGTAACTGTGCTGTCTGCCACAAACGCGGAAGATCGAATTTGGTGAAAAATTGCGTCATCCCTACAAGTTTGATCAGGATCGGAGAAGTGATGCAGCACTTTCAAAGTGTGGCATTTTGACTTTGAATTATAGCTCCTCCTTTTGCCAACTTTTGCAATTTTTAATCAGTAAAATGTTGGCAAAAAATGCATCATCCCATAAATTTTTTGTCCAAATTGGACTAGTGTTTTTTGAAATACAATTTCTGATGGAGGGACAACACCCTCTTCATTATTACTTCTATTGCAGTGAGTCTTAGTTCCAGCCTCTAACTCTGGACTGTTGCTTCTGCTGGCATTGCATGGATGCTGCTCGTACCTGTCAAAGCTCTCTGCCTGATCCTCTAGTCAGTTCAGGGTCACGCTTCACTCTCATGCACGGGTAGAATCTAATTTGCTGTGGTGAAAGGACAAGGAGACATTGATTGAAATTTCGCCCTCAGGGCATTTAGTCCTCTCGTTTCACATGGGTCTTGACAAGTTATTTTCCAGTCGCCTAGCGATGTACGCTGTGTTTGACCCATCATTTACAACAATGAACGAAACAAAGAAGGAGCTCAGCTCATTTGATTCCACGTGGTCGTGTGACACTGTAGACATGTATGTGGGCGAACATATGTATTATGCAGTTTTAAAGTTGCTAGGTGTACCAGCTTTAAATATGACAGTGTAATTTGCAAATTAATTTAAATCACAATGGGAAAAACATTTTCTCTAAATTCAAACCTCATTGAAACCCAGCTGCTTCTTGTCAAAAAGTGAATGTTGCTGGCTGCCCCTCCTCCACCCGCCCCACCCTGGCATCACTCTGTGTCCATTTGTTTGATCCTTCACTTTACTGAAGTGGGCAAACATGTTGGAAATTATTTTTCCACCGGGCTTTCACTTCTACTACCACCTGCCAGTGCCAGAAACTCTGAAAGCTTCGCTTCCATTTGTGCTGGAAGATCAGTGTCCTTCATCCTCTGCCTTTGTTTCCATAATGTAATCCATCAGATTTACTGTAACACCTGATGTGGTGAATCACAGTGTAACAAGCAGCCACAAGCTAATAGTGCTATATCAAATTATGCTCCTTTTAGTTTAGGTGTTAATGTCTCAGAATTTAAGCGATAAACATTTAATGATATTAAAATGCTACATTGCATTGTTAAATTGTGAAGTGGAAATAGTGTCCCACAACTAATATATTTTAAATTTCTATCTTTTTTTGTGTGTGTGTTTATTTCAGCATGACAGACCTCCTGATACAACAACAACAAAGTTAATATGCAGTTATGTGTAGCCTCTTTGGTCACTTAAGACCATCGCAGACCTTCATGGTCACCAGAGGATGAACCTGGTGACTTAAATGATTCCCTGACTTTTTATCCACCATCTTCATTAGGCCAACATTTTCATCTGTTCAATACTTATGAACAAATATTGCTGCACTAATGACAGTTGGCTGTGCTTTAGTGCTAGTTAGCAAATGTTAGCATGCTAACATGCAACATTAAACCTGCTAAGCATCACAGGGTTAGCGTTGCTATTGTTATCATGTTAGGATTACTGATGTTAGCATTTGGCAGCTCATGTGCATCAGTATATTGTCACAGAGCTAGATGACTACAGAATCTTTAGCAAGTTGGGAAGGGTCTGTTTCTGTCACGAGTCTGTCGCCAATGCTTGCACAGATTCTCTTTATTTGGATGCTGTTAGTAGAAGCAAATGTAAAACTAAGACATTTTAAAAATAAATTGGTCTGAAAGCCCTTGATTCTCTACATCTACAGTCTACATCTACAGTAGTAAGATGAATGAAAGCTGTGTTAGTGAACTATTTATGCAAATAAAAACGACTTTCCTGTATTTTGCCACAGGGAGCTACTGTCTTTGCCTAGTTGTGTATACATATCAGAAAATCTGATGGCTTTCACCACCACTGTAGTAAGTAAAGGTGTTTTATCAAAGCAGTCTAATGACTACTGCGTCAAACTCTCTCAAAAGTCTGGAGCTCTATGATGGACCATGTGTTCAATTTTTGATGCCACTGTCATTCCCGCAGGAATTCTTAAACTGAATTTGTACTTGCAGCTAATCCCAAAGGAGATGTTCTATTAGATTTCTTGATGACTGATGAACACGGTTTGTTGGATCTCAGCTCGTGTATTCTCTGAGGGCTAATTGGATTACACTATGGGGTAATTGATTATTATGTTACGGTATGTATGCATCACAGTAAACTGAGTAATCTACCTGGAGCCTGACTACCAAGCTGAGATCAGATATCATATTACTCTGATGAAAAGTTTGATGAGCTGTGTCATCATGACAGGAAATGACTTTCTTTCCTTATTACACCTCATTGTTTAGAGATTGAAAGCATCACAATCAGGACTATATTAAATCCAGGTCCTGGATCCAGTATAATATGACGAAGCAATCATGCATACTGGCACAGGAAACCAAGAGGGAGAGAGATTTCAAAACATTATGATCAATAATAGCTTTCATAAGTGGAATTATAGCTCAATGTGCAGCTTTTTAGTTAATTGAATCCATGAAGAGAACCATTCCCATAACTGTTACATCATTGGAGTCAGAGTAATCATGATAGGTTCCAGAGTGATTATGATATTTATTGTATTTATATCACCATGATATAACTGGGTGAAATGCTCCTTATTGCCACTGGCTACGTTGGATTATTTGAAAATGTGAATATTGATTGACTAAATTGTGGAGCTGGCTGTGAAATTAAACCTGTTCAGTAGATGTAATATTTCTGTGGCTATGCAGCTAAACAAGAGGGTCCATATTATGTGAAACATACATGATTGGACACATGCAGCCATCAGCCCTTCTCCTCGTCTGTCTCATCAGTGGAAAACAATCAGCATCACTGTTGATTAGTACGGTTATTGATTGGTCTGCTGCCAGATACACGGCCTTTCCAATAGGTCGTTACCATGGACAGATGCAGTGCACATTGACCTTGGGAGAGAAGGGGCACTGGGATGAGCTCTCACCGCAGGAACGCCAGTCTGCAAGCAAGATTAGTGGGGGAATGAATCATAGAGCAGCCAGGCTGGGTCACTTTTCTTGTTTCCTTTTGCTGTTGACAAGGATGCTCAGCAAGGACGTTTGTGTGGGACATCCACGTTTTGTTTCACTTAGAGGGAAATTCACAGTGAGGTAGATTAGTAAGGCTGTGGGTTAGTCTAGCATATGAGCTCATAGCTGGTAAATCTATCAGCCGAAGCACGCATTGAGCTAATTGAGTTCCTGTCTTTGTCTGGGACGACGGAGAGGGCGTCCTATCCTATCAGCTCCGACCAGTCCTAGACACGCTATGGTCTGTGGCTGACTGAGCACATGGTCTCAGATTTTGTGATGAGCTTCTGTCCTTTTTGTCCTTTCACAGTTAAAATATGAGACAAAAGGCCATAATTAACTCAAGGAAACTGCACCAAAGTGTTCCAGGAAGAGTGTATGTGTGTAGATGAGTCTGAAGGTTTTCCATTGAGGTTTGTTTCACAAAACAAAGGATGTATGAGTTCAGTTTCACTATCCACTCAGCAGTACATGATATCTATTGTAAACACGGATTGCTACAAGAGTCCTCCTGTTCAAACACTGGCTTTGTTTGCAAAATTACTTACTCCAGCTTTTGAAGAAATGACAGTATGTGTGTGTGTCTGTGAGTGTGTGTGGCAGCTCAGCATCAGTTTTATAGGTGTTTGAAGGTTGTAAAAGGTCTGCTTATGATGGTAATATTTACACACTTTGAGTTATGGGAGGTCAAGGCTGTTCCAGAAACAGCTTGTAGTCCATGTATATATATCAAAATCAGAAGATTTTTTAGTGTTCCCATGACGTGAAGCTGAAATAAAACCTGTACTACACTTATTTTTATACACTTATTTTTAAAACCATTATCTGTGCACAGTCATAAGAGGTAAAATGTCATTACTGTCTGTATTTTCGTCATTCTCGTGCACCATTTAGTGAAGGTAATGAGTCATGCTTTTGGAAAATCTTCCATCATGGTTTCGCAGACCAAAGATGCCATTTGCTAAGAGAGGCCTGCTTGATCCATTCAATTAATTAGTTTTGATATAAACTGCTTGCTTCTTGTTGGCTTCAGTCCTGGAAAGAAATTGAATTTTGAATGATATAAACAAATTGTGTTGCATGGGGTCCAGCTGCCGTGGCTTTGAGCCAAAGCCAGCATTCATGAATGTGTCCAGCTCCCACTGGCTAACACGTTGGACCCTCTAGTTTTATTTGTAAAGCTGCTGTCATCTGCTCTGTTTGATTCATGACGGTGTCATGTGCATGATATCTGAAAATGAAATGAATGTCCTTTATTTATCTAATAAAGGACTGTAGAACATGGACAATTTTTCTAGCTTGTAAAGATACAAATGAATCTTTAGCATATTATCAAATTAGTACAGGCATTAGTCTAATAATGTATTATAATGATTAAGCTCAAGTTCTTTTTGTGCTTGTGTTAGTAAGATAATGGCTCCCTCTAATGGTCGTGTTAAGTACATAGATAGAGACCCAGTGAATTCCTTGAATTTTACTTCTTTCTTAAAACCATCATATTATCATTATATTCTATGTTATTCTGCTCTTACTGCTTCTGTATATTATTAATTACCTCCAGCAAATTCACAGTGCATTTTATGCTGAGAGTTACATTTAAAGTATTTTCACAGCATTTAACAGGCGCATCCATCCATGTTTGACTATTTTGTTTCTGCCAACCAAAACCTTGCAACTATACTATCTTATCACATGAGAAAGAGTAGAATGTTTTGAGCCCAACGTGGCTCTACATCAGACACAGAGGTGTCAAACAACCTGTAATGTGTGTCATTGAATAAACAGTCTTTGTCTCTCCCCATCCTGGCTATAACCACAGAATGAATACATAGAGCACTCCAAGCCAGACTTTGTAATAATGAAATAACAAAATGTCATTAGTCTGCAGTCTCTGCACCTTTTGTTTCACTTAAGAGGAAACTTTAGGTCTCGTGGT
The DNA here is from genome assembly GCA_028641955.1 of Protonibea diacanthus. NCBI lineage: Eukaryota > Metazoa > Chordata > Actinopteri > Sciaenidae > Protonibea > Protonibea diacanthus. Next base: position 19,167,258 of record CM053989.1, read on the forward strand.
CTGGTTAGAAAATGAATGCTTGATGTCTTGCTTGGCAACATCCCAAATTCAGCTCAGTTAGAAACAAAGATAGACAAATGATAAACCTCATTTTAAACCTCATTTTACAGTAATCGTGGGTAAACGCCACAACCGTTACTGCAAATCATTTCTCTTTTGTCCAAAAGTGTGAAGTCCCTGAGGTATAATAGTTAGATAATCATCAAATTGATAAATGAGCTATTCTAGTGGCTGCTCTTTATGAAAGACTGTAAATTCCTATTATTTTATTATGTTTCATTATTGTTGTCATATTTCTTTAAACCTTACCAGTTAGTCTGTTGCCTATATTTTGTCTTTCCAAGTGTATATTGTTATAAATATTTTATGTTTCGATTGTACAGTTTGAGACAAAAAGATCCATCCTTAAGAACACACCCATAAGAAAGGAAATGTTTAGTGAGCAGTTGTGATTCTTTCTTTTGACACCTGCACAATAATAAAAACATTTTGGGTGGCTTCTAACAAATCTGTATACCTAACTGTGCCCAGTATTCCCAAACTGAAAAAAGATCTCACAAACCTCAGCCAAATGAGACCTCAACATATTTTTCAGGCATGCTCATACTGGTTGTGTTATTTGGTTGTGATTGACTGTGGAAATGGAAAGTCATCTCTAAAATCTGAGTCATGAAACTGACACCATCCCAGCAGGGTTAACAAACAAGTAGCCTGCTGTTTGTTTTTGTCCCTGGAACACTTTTAATAAAATGGGCTGCAGCGTCTCTGAGTGTATCTCCATCCTTCAGGAAGGACGGCCACATTTTATCCATCAGCCCGGCCTCCTGTCATCCAACCCCCGCAAAATTAAATCAATGTCTGAAACCAGAGCCGAGGCCTCAACTGCACCAACAGAAATAGAAAATCTAGTTTTGCTGTCTGCTAATGACATTAGTGCGTTCCCTAAATGGTCGCCTACCGTTGTCAAAGAGGAACACAACAGGGATATAATTACAGGAGGAACACTCACATCTCCATTTTCCTGTAAAACACACAGCCTGCTGTAGCTCTTTATGGATTACCCCAACACATACACACATACACACTCCCCTCGGGCAGGTAATGATTCTTTTCTCTGCCATATCATGTTATCCCTTGTAATTAAACTTCTCAAGGTGAACACAAGGAGAATCGGAAACCACATGTTATTGACCATATGAGAAATTCATTAAAAGAGCTGCATAAGTGTCATTTGAGCCGTCCTTTCAATTTCCGCCAAAGGGAGAGATGAAAGACGTATCACAGGAGGAAAAAAACTGGACCTGTCATATTCCATGTATGTGTTAATTTCCATTCAGTGACCAGACAGCATTGTCAGTGAGCATTGTGCCCACAGTTAAATATCCAGAAAGAGATGTGTGATAACTGCTGTGATAAGGGCTTATTTTGCAGTTATCACAATGTAACTAATACCCCCATGACTCACTTGGCTGCCTGATTTTTAAACATCTGGTTATTTCATGTCTTCCTTCTGCAGGAGCAACAGGGCTGTACTTCCCTCAGAATGAGTACATTGAGACAGTGTATGTTGGCCAACAGGCAGGGACGCCGATCCTCCAGGTCCATGCCATGCTGGATAGTGACTCTGAGCGGCCGCATTTCTACCTGTGCTGGACAGTCTCTCACAGACGTCCCTACAGCTCCTGGTTCAACCTTGACATCAACACTGGAATACTGTCTCTGAATAAAACCCTGGAGGAGAGCGACTTCGCCTTGCTAAGTGAGTTGGATATGAGCATTTTAATGGTAATGTATAGTCCCATTTCTGTGCCAGGTATCCTCTACACATAAGAGTAAATTTGTTTCTTGATGTTTATGCTCTTTGCATACCAATGAGATTTCTGCCTTCAGGATGATAATGTAATTGCATACAAGCAAAAAAGAGCTCAGTCATCAAAAAAAAAAACAGCAATGTCTGAGATTAAATGCCTTTTTGTTTGTCTGCGTGTCTCATTAGATCAAAAGTCACGGTCTGTGATGAAGTTGTTCCTGCAAGCCATGGTGTTACCTAACTTCACCAAGAAGTCCCAGTGCGTCAGCAGAAGCTCCTTTCGGATCACCCTGGACTTTGTCAACTCCACGATGCCACAGTGTGCTCAGACAGATATGAAGGAACTATGCTTCCCGCACAGAGACACCTCCAACCCCCACATCATGGAGAACAGGTTCCCCGGACCTCTACGGCAACTCCGACGTCTCACCAGACTCAATGTCTGCCCCAACTACACCATCTCTTATAATGTGGACCCAGGTTGGAGGCATTAAAGAGAGAATTTGTAACATTTTAAAGAAGAAATAACACGTCATTCTCTAAATCATGAGCAATAAAATGTACCATTGCTTAATTAAATACAGTTTTTTGACTGAAGACACCAACACACCTGATTTTTGTTGTTCCTCTCGTCTATAGATACCCCAGCACCATTTGCTGTCAATGAGAACACCACAGAGCTGGTGGTGACTGCTCCGTTGGACCGCGAGGAGAGTGAGCGCTACAGACTGCTGCTGGTTTGCACAGTCCGGACAGAAACGGTCATCACCAAGGTGGAAACTTCACTGGATGTTTTTGTCAATGATGAGGACGATAACGCACCGTATGTGAATGGAACAGACACAGCAGATATTATCATCAGCTTCAACCGGACGAAGGTGAGCAGACTAATATGACAATGAACAGTTTTGGTTGTTTCATGACACAGTGTTGGCTAGTTTTATCTTCTTTACATCAGGATTCAAATGTATCACCTTCCTGTGTTTCTTCCAGGGTGGCTCCTTTGGCACTTTGTTCATCTTTGATAGGGATCTAACCCCCATCTACCCCATAGACCAGAGTCACAATAAATATGTGGGGACCTTGCTCAATAGTGACCCATGGGTAAAGGAGACATTTGCCATAAAAGGGACCTTCAGTGAAAAGAAAGCTGCTCTTGGGGGCATTCGAATGACCGTTCACGACTACCGTAAGTTAATACAGAGGGTTAAAAAAAATCTGTTTCTATGAACACTGTAGTTTCTAGAACACATTTCCATGTTTCCCATTTGATTTCAGAGCTTGTCCTGAAGAGGAACCTTTATGTGACTGAGAATCGCACCCTGCAGCTGGATTACCTGGTCAATGACACCACCTACCCCGGCCTAGAGGGAACAGTGTTGCTGCACTTCAACGTCACTATCTTACCAGTCCACATCCGCTTCCCCAACATCACACATATGTTCACATTGACCCGCAGAGCTTCTGTTTATGCGCAGGTACTCATGACTACTTAATATACTGTAGAAGTCTATTCCTCACTATGTAACCTGCTGTTGTCTTAAAGAATCAAGTCAATCATGAACATTATTTACATGCCCAAGGGTGTGTAATTGTTTCTCTTCAACAAACTGGCCATGAAGTCCCTTCTGAACGGAATTTGATGGGCATAAAAAAAAAGATCTGCAAAACATCTGCACACCCAATTTATAAACCGCAGGACATGTGCCAAATACACATAAAACATAGTCTTTCCTTCTTTAATGCCCAAGCTATGGACCAAAAAGCTCCCTTTGGCAAAGAGAGCAACTTTGATAGATTGTTAAATTCTTGGCCAATCAAACAAAAATGTGTTCGAAAAGTTTAGGCCAAGATGATGTGAAGTGTCATATCACAACACACTCACAAATCAAGGAAGAATTTCCTAAAGTTAGTTAGTGGTTCAGTTTTTAGGCATTTTAGTACATGCAGTAGCTCACATCAAAAAATCTGTGCTGGATGAACTGCACCTGGAGGCATCACTTTTTTCAAGATGATAAAGAGTTCTTCCTGGAAGCTCAGGCTTACTAAAAGCCTTGGACACAATGTTTAAAGATGCCAAAAAGTCAACAAGGGGTAAACATTTCAAGGCATGCTAGTAATTTCACTGCAGTACATTCAGTCCAGTACCTGCCTTAATGAATCAGCCAGGAGTGCCAGTTCAGTGACGGCAAAGTTTTGATTTTTATGGCCGAATAAGAGGATTTAATACTGAAATGTTATACAGTGTTAAAAGTATTACATTTATAGACAATATAGAAATCATACTGCTGACTCACTCTAAAATATACTGAGAGACTGCCACCTGCTGGCTCAGTAACAAAACAACTGTAATTTATTAGTCAGCATCTTTTTAATACAGCAGTCCATTCCCAATGTTCCATCTTCTCTCAGGTTGGCAGAGTCTGTGTGGAAAACTGCCAGCAGTTCGATGGCATCAGTGTCACATACCGGCTCGAGGTGCCAGATAAGAACGTGACTGCTGATGTGCAGACTTGCTACTCAGCCATAAGCATCACCCAGGCACCAGACGAGATGTGGGGGCTTCTCTATGTGAACGACACAGAGGCGCTACGTAGGCCTGATTGCCAGGACCTGCAGTACCTTGTTGTAGCTCAGGAGGAGCACACACAGCTGGAGGCCAGCACACAGATCCACATCATACTAGACAATGAAGGTGAGACTGTAAGCCAATGTCCATTTTACATTTCACAAGGTTTTAAAGAGAAAGTTGGCTTAATTCTCCATATCATATTGTAATGGTAAAGTGCACACAGCATGCTCCTGTTTAGAGGCAAAAGATCTTAGTTGCAGTGATCGCTCGTCGCTCTTTTGGAGACACTTTGTGTTTCACTTCATGAGTAATTCAACACCATTGTGAGCACTGATTGCAGACTTTCTCAACAGTTTTCCTTCTCCCAAATGTCTCTTAAAGATTTGGTTATGTGTGTTTTTGGCACTGTTACATAGCAAACAAGGCCAGTCAAGAGAACCAGCAGTTCCTGTCCTGTGCAGAAAACAGACGGCGAGGAGACTGTGAGTCTGTTCGAGGCCTGGGGGCAACAACGGGGAGATGCCAGTGGAGGCAAGGCAGTGAAAAAGGTACGCTTTATTTAATGAATGTTTAGAATAAACAAATAAAAGTGGTGATTTTTGTAATCGTGTAATATTTTAAGGTAACACTTCACTTGGACAGTCCACCTACAGATAATTTATAATAGAATATTTATATCTTTTCAACACAGATTCAGCAATTGAACTCTTTCACAAAATTCAGTTTTCTGATATTAGACTGTGGTTAAGGTTTGGTTAGGTTTTGGTTAGGTCAAAAGACATCTTGTTCATGAATAGTCACATATACTCTAGTCAATAGATAATGTTCTAGACATCTACAGACAAATCAAAACAGTTGAAATGTTACATATACTCATAAACTGTCTGTAGACAGACTATCCAAATAAAGTGTTACCCATTTTAACATCAGGGAACCATGCCCATAGTAATTATGAGTCCTTAAAGTAGTTTACACTGCTGTGAACATGTTTCCCTCAGTGACAGTACTGGAACAAATTAAAGGACCAGAACCAGCAGTGTATCATTTTCAGTCACATCCTTTTTGCAACAGGAAGCAACAAGAGTCATGGAAAATGTGGTCTTCATTTTGATGATACTTGCACAAACACCATATGATGACTAAACAAAGTCACCAAAGTGATTCAACGTTTAAACTGCTACATTTTTAACTTTGAAGGACATCCGAGACAAGCTTTGTTTGCCATCTGGCAATATTTTCCCACTTTGTTTTTTCTTTGTGTTTATATTCCAGGAATATCTGAAAATTACTCCACCTGCTCGCCTGACCTGCGGACGTGTCCAGATAGCTTTTGTGACGCAGTTGAAAGCAAAGATACATCGATATGCCCACAAGACTGTACGAGTAAGAAACACGTGCCTTGCTTTTTATTACACTGATTGATTTCTGTGCAAATTTAAAGATTTAAATACATTTTGAATCACATATAAATCTGTAAATAAGACCATTCTGACTATTAGATTCACCACGTTCACACTTTATTTGTCTCTGAAGAGGAAACTGTCACTGGAGGTCATGAACGAGGTTTGAGGAATGGGATCCAGGCTGGATATGGAACCTGCTACTGCCTCTCTGAGAGGTGTTTCTGTGAGAAGGAAGATATTGAGGGTGAGTTGTCATAAATCAACTTGTAATTATGTGAAATAGAGAGAAAAGGTATCTTGGCATCTAGACTGATGATAAATTTACTTGTGCCACATCAAGAACCTTATTTGCAAACTAAGACGAAAGATTGGCTTTTTACACAGAAATAAAACTGCCTTCCTTTGATTTGTAGGAAGAGGATTATTGAATAGATTCTTCTGCTCTGGACATACACACTGCTGCCTCCACACTTAGAAGCTGTTTAGACTAAGCCCAGAGGTTTATTACTGGTAACTAAATTACAACTGTATCCTCTATGATGAGGTTGGTTGGTCTTCTTCTTCAGTAAGCATTGGTGCCTCTAAAGCCCTAGTCAGAAAATGACCATCAATTATCACATCTATGTTGCACTGGAACACAGGCACACTTTAACTTGCTCCAGTGACTGGTCAGTTCCTCGGGTATCTCTTGCTAGGACTGATTTTGGGAAACCTGCTTTCAGTATTAGTGCAGCAGACTCATGGAACCACTTGCAAAGTGATCTAATCTCTTACACTGTCCAAGATGGACACTGTGGGAAAGTACTTAATAACCGCCCATTACCAGTCTGTAACTGATTCTCCTGATTTTGTTTGTATTTTGCATGGCTTCATTGTAAATGAGGATAACCCTCAATGATTTAGAAAGTCTTAAATAAAGGTTGAATGAATGAATGAACACTCTCCTCTAGAGCCCATATGTGACGACATGTGTAAGACCATCATCGCGACAGCTCTGCTCCTCTCCTTCATCGTCTCCATCCTCCTATCCTCATACTTCATCCACCGATACCACAAGAACTCGCCCAAGCCCCCGATTGCCTCTGCTGAGATGACTTTCCGAAGGCCAGCTCAGGCTTACCCCATCAGCTTCCCTGCTAACAATTTACGCCGGGGCTCGCAAGAATCCATTGAGACGGACACCTTTAAAATACCTGTAAGCTGCATCCTTCAGCCTTTTCTGCAGCATAATATGTTGAACTGTTAAGAAGTCAAAAATTATTCATACATTTTTTCAACAGGAGGATCCAAAGTGGGAGTTTCCTCGTAAAAACCTTGTACTTGGCAAGACTTTAGGAGAAGGAGAGTTTGGGAAAGTTGTCAAGGCAACAGCATTCAGGCTGAAAGGAAAAGCTGGTTACACCACTGTGGCTGTTAAAATGCTTAAAGGTAAGACAAGCCAGAGGGAGATCAGACAAGTTGGGGAAGTAATAGTGATATATGAGAAGCGAATGTCTGAAAAGATGGATGGTTTAATCATTACAATCCTCTCTTTTCCTCCATACCAGAAAATGCCTCCCACAGTGAGCTGCGAGACCTGCTGTCAGAATTCACTTTACTGAAGCAAGTCAACCATCCGCACGTCATAAAGATGTATGGAGCATGCAGCCAAGATGGTGAGACCTCAGTCCTCCTGCCATCTTCCCTCCGGGCATGTGTGTTGCACATGGAGTCTAAAGTTCTGCACTTCCCTGAATAGGTCCATTGTATCTGATCGTGGAGTACGCCAAGTATGGGTCACTTCGCAACTTCCTTCGAGAGAGTCGGAAAGTTGGCCCAAGCTACATGGGCAGGGACGCCAACAGAAACTCCAGCTACTTGGAGAACCCAGACGACAGGGCACTCACCATGGGCGACCTGATCTCGTTTGCGTGGCAGATCTCCAGAGGCATGCAATACCTGGCTGAAATGAAGGTATTTCACAAACTAGGAAAAGCTGTGTTTCTGTTCTGCTACTGAAATTTTACAGTTTAAACACTGAAATTGCCAGAATACAGGCGGAGAAGGGCACCTTGCCCAGATCACCCATGTGGCAATATTAATAAGTAAAATTGGAGTGCTGTCCTCGTCTTTCTTCTTTGACCTACTACATTAAAGACCGAGCACCCAGTTTTTATTGTGAGTTGACTGTGTTGTGTCGTTTTTTTTAATTTTTTTTTTTTTTTTAAGAACATTTAAAACCATAAAACCACACATTTAAATAGTTTATATGCTGACACTCATACAAATACTGAATGTGTTTTTTCTCAAAGTAGTTTAAAGAGCACACTTGAAGAGCTGTAGCCACTTCAAGTGTGTGTGTGTGTGTGTGTGTGTGTGTGTGTGCTGTATCCAGTTGAAATGTCATTTAGTTCTTCAAGCACTGAATGGCACTTTAAATGAGCATTTTGGTCCAACAGCTTGTTCACAGGGACCTTGCAGCTCGAAATGTCCTCGTAGCTGAAGGACGAAAGATGAAGATCTCAGACTTTGGCCTTTCCAGAGATGTGTATGAAGAGGACTCATATGTTAAGAGGAGCAAGGTAAAGAGAGAGAAAATGACACATTTCTGTGTAGTTACAACAACCTCTCAAATAACATGTAACAAGGTCTCTCTCTGTTTTCCAGGGCCGTATACCTGTTAAATGGATGGCAATAGAGTCGTTGTTTGATCACATTTACACAACACAAAGTGACGTGTGAGTACAATAGTCATTTGAAGGAAATAGTTTGTCATGTTGGGAAATACCCTTATTTACTTTAGATGAGATGATTCATACTGCTCAAATAAATATTACACAATCAGCAGTTTTGTGAGTTTTGTGATACGATTGCATTTAGCAACTGCACTGCTAGATGCCACTAAATCCTACACACTGGTCCTTTACATTAGTGAGCTTTTGCCTCCCAAATGTTGAAATTTTCCTGGAATCACTTACATAGATTTTTTCCTTCTCTATTTATTAAAATATGTGCTCGTGTGTTTTCATCCAGCTGGTCCTTTGGTGTGCTGTTATGGGAGATTGTGACACTGGGAGGAAATCCATACCCAGGTATCGCTCCTGAACGCCTCTTTAACCTGCTCAAGACTGGCTACAGGATGGAAAGACCAGAGAACTGCTCGGAGGAAATGTGAGCTCCGCTCTGTTACTCTTACAGCATTTCCGAGTGCAATAACTCTCCTCCACCACATTAAGAATACTCAGTCGTGGAAAATGACTGCTGGGGGGATTAAATGATTCTCACCCACTGTAAAACTTCTTCTGCAGGTATAACCTCATGCTGCGATGCTGGAAACAAGAATCAGACAAGAGGCCGACATTCTCAGACATCAGCAAAGAACTGGAAAAGATGATGGTGAAAAGTCGGGTATGGTGAAGCTATACAATACATCATAATAAGTTATTCATATTCTTCCACAGGAAAGAAATTAGGAGATGCTATTAACCAGCCTTTTTCCATGCATTACTGGTGCAATGCTGACTAAACTCTGGTGATGCATCAGACAGTCAGATGTTAAGTGAAGTTTTTTTTTTTTGCAGCTGGCTCAAAGTGATCACTATCATTTCTGTAGGACAACATGTACGCTGCTTCGCTGTAGGATCTATCACTCTTCTAAAATGCTTTAGATACCATAATTAGTGTTTGAAGAGCAGCCCTAAAATGTGGCCTTGGCCAGCATAATCACAGAGCATAGCAGTCAGACTGCTGGTGCTGAAGTGAGGCTAAATATAGAGCATTTAAGGACAGGGGAATGCAGACATCTCAGAATAAAGCAGGCTACTTCTTCACTGTTATCAGATAGCGGTAGTGGGCATGTCACTTGGTCACTAAAGTATTAGCACAATTTACCCCAGGATCTTCGTCAGTAGACGTCAGTGCACTGCATGTGTCAGACACTTATCATGACTCAGCGTTTTAACGTGCTGTGACTCCTCTCCTCAGTAATAAGCCTAATCACGCCTTCATCTGCTCTTGTCAGGATTACTTGGACCTGGCTGCGTCCACGCCAGCTGATGCCCTGCTGTATGACGACGCCCTCTCTGAAGAGGACACTCCACTAGTGGACTGTAATAACGCCCCTCTCCCTCGAACCCTCCCCTCCACATGGATTGAAAACAAGCTCTATGGTAGAATCTCCCATGCATTTACTAGATTTTAGAAACAGGACACACAACACAAGCTCTCTTTTTTGGCAAGTTGTGATTGGCTTTTCCGTAGTCAAGTGTGTGTGACTGTGATCTAGGCATGCCTTTTGCTGATTATTGCTGACATATCTCCCATTTCATCGTAAATGAGAGGCTCAGTGAAAAAAGATCTTGTGTCTTGACTGTTTTGGTTTATTTGGACCTGCTTCTAATGTACATGAATGCTGACCAAAAATGCTACATTTGTAAATACTGAATATACAATTCATTCTAATTTATTTGGGACTGCTCATACTCATGCTTCATATGCATATTATTTGTAGATAGTCCATTTTTTCACTCCATGACATTTCCATTTGTCATCATTTCATCATTTGTTTGCATTGGAAGAAACAGTGTGTAACATTTGAAACAGGTCCTCGCTCAAACAATCACTCACTGTTGTTTTTTAATTCCAGATTGTCTTAAATTACCTGACTTTCTAATGTATATTAGCTATTAATCTATGATTATTTCACAATACTGAACAGAGAAACAGTAAGGCTTTTGAACGCAACTCTCAGGTGACATATTGGATTAGTCACTTGTTGTTAATCTGCTTTTCTGAACAGTTACAGAAAAGCAGCCATAGGTCAAATATACAGGCATGAGCAACATTATAGCCTTTATACAATAACAAAAACCAATACATAACAAACTGTATGATATTTCACTTTATGTAGCATACACAAACCATAACTTTAAACCTCTGAGAGTCAAATCAGAGACAGGCACTACAGAGTTTGATTTGAGAGCCTTACTGTCTGCACGCTGTTTATCTTTCACTGAGTGCAGAAAAATGATATGTTCTCGTTTTTAGGCATGTCATACCCGAACTGGCCTGAGAAGAGCCCGGTACCGCTCAACAGACATGATGCCACTAATCCAGTCTTTACAAGATATGCCAATGATAGTGTTTATGCAAACTGGATGGCTTTGCCTTCACCCGCAAAAGCTGTGGACAAGCTTGATAGCTAAAGACAAACCAACCCTGTAGAAAAGATGACTAATTGGTAGATGTGTATATTTCTATAAGACTGTACATATACAATCTGATACTAAAGTTGGTTCCCTTTTATTTCTGTTGCACGGGTATTCAACATTTCAAACTGGGGTCTTTTTGCTGCAAACGCGGCTGGATCAATATAGACCACGCTTCATTCAGCTCTTCAGTATGTTAATTATTACCTCACAGGTCATGTTGGCCAAGTTGTACCACTGCATGACTATTGTACCAGATTGTATGCCAGTGTCAATGTCTTTTAAGTGCCTGTGCCGCTTCTACAATAGCCTCCAATTATTAATGTGCGACTGTGAAGATCTTGTTCCAGCCCGGGAATTAAAGGGGACGTCTTTACCATCACCAGTTTTAGACAGCTGGGATTAAGAGGACAAAAGCAAAATGCTGAACTTGTTCTGAAAATGTAAAGTTTCTACTTTAGAGGATTGTTCTCCTTTTGTGTTTCCTCCCTCAAGATGTTTCAAAACTGTTCTTGCCAAAGAGAAATAACGCAGACGTGTACAGTGAACAGTTCTCTGGCTTTTGTTCTTGTTTTCTTTCTGTTTTTTTACATGAAAAATATCAACTAGTGAGTGCTACTCCAGTGTAAAGGACATGAGACTTAATGTAGATTGTGACCATGTCCTGTGTCAGACTACAGTTTTTGATTCACTGTAATGGCAATCTTTGTGGAAAAAGTATGATTATGTAAACTAATGAGTGTTATCATTGTTATGTTGTTATTATTTGATTACGTTCCAATTAATAAATAACATTAAAAATGTGCTGTATTTCTCTTCACCTCATAGATAGTAAGCTTCTTTATGTGACTTATGTGACACTTAAGCATATGATTCAGAAGCCTGCTTGATTCGTTGTTTATGGGCATAGTAGATTAAGTAGGTTGATATGTTTGTTCCAGGACTCTTATAAGATAAAAATATACACATCAAGACATTACACCCATCACCCGTTCCTCCATCCATTATCAGAATTTTGACTGTGCTCCAGGCAACAATGATGAACTCTGTTAATTTAACAGTTCTGAATGCGTTGATGACTCCTTATTGACTGAATCTGAGTCAGAGAAATCAGTTGAAATTGTTGCTGAGAATAGCTCTGTGACAGTCGGGTTATGTCAGGTCCATGGTGTCTCAATGCCGTCCACATAATGTGTGTTGGGATGGGCTCCAGACTCCTGCTACCCATCATAAGAATTAATAAAGGAAATTAATAAATGACTAAAAATAGAACCTCATGGGAACATTTCCTGCTCTATGCACCAAAACGATAACAGATGATCCCGCGTTTGAACACTAGACAAGTGATCTGTGTCCATTTAGAGTGATAATGCAATTCAAAGTTGTCAGCTAGTGCATCATCAATGATCCAAGGGTTTCATTAGCAGTTAGGACAGAGAACGCCCCAACACCACAGCCAATGAAAAACAAGTTAATAAGAGGAAGAACAAAAATATCTAAGGGCTTATAATATTGATTAGTCCTACATAATAAAGTGTACTTTAAATGATTCAGTTACACTTACACTCATTCATTTTTAAAGATAAATATATGCAGTGCAATGATTAGCACTGTCGTCTCACAGCAAGAAGGTTCCTGGTTCAAACGTATTTGATGATAATAGATTATATACTGATATTAAAATCTGTGTATGTTTACGGCACATTCATTATTATATATATGTCTTTTTTTTATTTATTAGACATTCAAACAATAATAATAATAATGATGATGATGATGATGATGCTCTTGCTGCTGCTGATAATAATAATAATCGTTTAATAATTTATAAACAATTAATAACAATAACTTATTATTATGAACAAGGAGGCTCCAGCGTGTTTGATGACGACACTCGTTAGCAAAGCCCCTATTGGTTAGTTGTCGACCGGAAGTAGACTACGACCCACTCTTTTCTCTTTGCTCCGTGGCATTTTGGTCCACAGGCTCGCTGCTGCCGCTGACTGTAGACTAAACCAGCGGCTGTGAGCACAGACAGAAATGGACAAAGACGGGAACAGGTGAGTAGATGGTTTTAGACTGTTATCCGTGCCTAGAAGACTCTGTAACATATTTAAAATAACCTGAAAGCGTATTGAAGCTCCGAATATCGCTAAGCTAGCTACAGAACCGTGTCGATATCCGGTCTGGAGTTTTCAAAGTAAGTGTTCACGATAATCACTTACCAGAGGAACAGAAGGTTTAAACAGATGTCACATTTACAGAGCAGTGTACAACAAGGTACAGCACAGTCACCAAAATATGTGTATGACCAAAATTGAAAGCCCGACTTCAATTACAGCTCACTGTAAAGTTGTACACGGCGACAGACCAGTCATTTGATCCCATTCAACCACAAGAGTAACCAAATCATCAATTTAATGACATGTTGAGAGATATGAGGCAGAACCATCTCCTCTACCCACTTGAATAGTCCAATTTAAAAGTAACAATTTAGTAAATTCACTGCAGGTTATGAGCCCCTGATGATGTATGCATGTGTAATCTTTGAGTTCATATCAATGTGACACTTTTATCTTCATCCACGTCCAAGATAAATGTAGGAAATAGCCTGAAAGTCAATTATCTGTTGTCAAAGTCGTGACTAGCAGCAGTTTCATGTGAGGGTGTTAGACACAAACCAAGCATTGTGTTGAGTGAGCAGATACTTCAAGTGATCTTTGAAAACCCACAACTGTCTGTATGTAAGTTAAGGTCTTAATAGTGGTGCATAATAGTGAGCATCTAAAAAGTATTAGAAATGAGTTTTGAGTTTGACCTTGGGTGTGATTTTTCTCAGATGTTTATAACAAAAAGGCAAGGCTCAGTGCTTAGTGTTGAATGCCGGTGACATTACAAAACAGAAATCCTCCCAAGTAGAGGAAAATGAACTTTTTTGTCTACCGGCCAGTTGGCTCTGAATGTTTTTAATGTTACCAGTGTAGTGTTTTATTTTTTTGGCTGGTGAGTGAATTATTTTTCCATATTTTACCAGCATTTGGCAGGTAGCTGTGGCTAATTTTGAGCAGACTACAGACCTGATGCATGCTGTGCTGTTGTTTCTCTCATTAATTCATTGAGAAAACTGAACTTCTGTAAGCTTCATGTCTGTCTCTGTTTGTGTCTCTCTGTGGGACAAACATGCACAGCATGTAAAATTGAACTTCCTTTTTGGGAGCTGTGAAGGAGCTCTGTTAAATTATGTGTACAAAATGATCATATGAGTTCACAGAGTATAGTTAAACTGATTCTTCTTTTCTTGACTTGTTGACCTTCAGACTTAATCAGCACAATGGCCCCATGATCAGTTACGATTTTGAAATGTCTAAGGTCATGTCAGCTTTTTGGCAAGTTAGCGTTAAGCTGCTGTGTTTGTGCACAATGGTGTGAAAGTGTGAAAGCAGGTGTGAAACTTATTTTCAAGAAAGAAACAAAAAGCTAGAAAAACAGAGCTGTGCACTTTGAAGAAGATAAGGAAGTGTGTATTTTTCCTGTCAGGCTGTGAAGAAACAGTTTTCTAATACCGTAGTCCTTTTCAAACATTAGAGCCGTGGTTTCCAGCTCCCGCCCTTTGGACAACCTGCTGGTTTTCATTACAGTTGCTTTGAAACTGATTTACACCTGTGAGGCGAGGTGAAGGAAAACAGCATTGCTCTGTGTGCTGAGGGGTGGAGCTGTAGGTTTGACGGCGTGACCTTCAAGACACAATCGTGCGTGGTATGTGGTGGGTAAGATAAAGCGTTAAAGGCTACATACTGAGGGTTTCCTGCCTGGAAAAAAGACTGGCTGGCTTTGTGTGAGATAGTCCTTGGAACACTGTGGCTATTAAAATATTTTGTCTTTCTACTTTCATCCCACAAGGTTTCTCTTTGAATCTACAGTTTATTGTGTAGGGATTCTGTAGAGCGCGGTGCTTTTATTTTGAAAGGGAAGCTGTTTAACCGGAAGTGTGTGTTGCAGCAGCTTGCTGTGGAGCTCGCCCACCAGTTTTCCTCTGTGCGGTTGTTTAGCTGGGAGCTAGCTGTCGTGTGCTAGCTCTCCAGGTGAAGCCAGCTCTCTGTTTCTTCAGGTTTAAATTAATAATTCAAAATGTCGCTAAAATCTCGGTAGAATCTGGACAGAAAAATGTTTTATTTACCCACTGAATGGATTTGTTACTGGCAGGTTGGTTTATTTAGTAAGGTAACACAATATTGTATTATCAAGTGTTATTGTGTGACTATCTGCTGGCTTTGTATGAGGTCTATTTAGCCAACATGTGACAAAATAATCAGGAAAACAACCTTGAATACTGTGGCTGTTACATTATTATTATTATTATTATTATTATTATTATTATTATATCTATCTTATAGTGTATGTTTTGTTCCCATGTTACATTTACAGTGTATTGCTGTATAGTGTATTGCTCCTGTGTTTTAAATCTGAAGTCTTCATGTATAGTAACAGATTTTTTTTTATCTTATTGTGGATTTCTGTCATTTTCCCCAGATGATCACCGCATGGATTTACCCAGGACAAATGTATGAAGACATTGATAGGTTGGAACAAAGAAAGAAGACCTTCACAGTAAAATGACATAATCAAATCTTTAAGATGGCGTGCAGCATATTGTAAGTAATGTGATCAGACGGGAAAGGGAATGCAGACTTGCCAGCTATAGCTTGTATGTGAGCGCGATGCCCAGGCGGGGGTTGCCGCTCCAGGGCCGGGTCCGCTGGCTCTTCCTGGGCCTCTTCCTGCTGCTGGTGCTACTGCTGTTTGCATACCTCCTGGAGTGTACCCCTCCAGCAGACATCAGCCTGGCCCTGCCCGGCATAGCAGGGGAGAACTACGGGAAGGAGTACTACCAGGCACTGCTGCAGGAACAGGAGGAGCGCCACCTAAACCGTGCTGCCAGTCTCAAACGCCAGATTGCCCAGCTCAAGCAGGAGCTGCAGGAAATGAGCGAGAAGCTGAAGCTCCTGCAGGACAAGAAGGAGCTGCCCGGTGTGCAAGGCCTGACCGAGACGAAAGACCAAGAGCCGGGAGATCTGCTGGAGTACCTCCACTCTCAAATCGACAAGGCTGAGGTGAACACGGGGGCTCGCCTTCCCAGTGAGTACGCTCTGGTTCCCTTTGAGAGTTTCACCTCGTCCAAGGTGTACCAGCTGGAAATGGGGCTGACACGGCACCCAGAGGAAAAACCTGTCCGCAAAGACCGCAGGGACGAGCTGGTGGAGGTCATCGAGGCTGCGCTGGACATCATCAACAACCCTGACGAGGAGGATGGTGTAGAGGAAGACATGCCGATGCAGAGGCAGACCTACACAGAGGGTCACTTTTCTGAAGGTAAGATCTACGCTGCCTGACAGCAGACTAATGATTGATGACTGCATCTGATTTGAGAGTGTTTCTCAAATTCTTTTCATTTCTTAGGACTGTACAGGACGGAGCGGGACAAAGGGACACTTTACGAGCTGTTCTTTGCTAAAGAGGATTCCAGCAGTTTCCGTCACGTCACGCTCTTCAGGCCTTTCGGCCCCTTAATGAAAGTCAGGAGCACATCTGTAGAAACATCAGGAATGATTATTAACATCATTGTGCCGCTGGCGGGCAGAGTAGAAACATTCTCACAGTTCTTACACAACTTCAGGTGAGAATGAAGCCGAAACTGTTGCTGTCTATTAGACATGATTCAGCATGTTCACTTCTAATGCGCATTGAGCAGACATGTTTGCCCGGTCTTCAGCATTGTTACGCAATAACAATGCTTATTATAATAATATAATAAGATTAAAAGCTTAATGTCCTTTGAACTAATCTGATATAACATAATATATGTTTTTTAGGGAGGTGTGCATACAGCAGGACAGACGAGTACATCTCACAGTGGTGTATTTTGGGCAGGACGGCCTACCGGAGGTGAAGTCATCTTTGGAAAAAATGTCAAGGTCCGTCCTTTCACTGACATTTGATATGCTTGTGCTAGTTTTGATGGTAACGTGTCATGTGAGTTTTCATTCTTCTGCATTTGCTGTTTTTCAGGGAGGAGAGCTTCTCTAATTACACTCTGATTCCAGTGGATGAGGAGTTTTCTCGAGGTCGGGGTCTGGATATTGGAGCTCACGCGTGGACAAAAGGCGACGTCTTGATGTTTTTTTGCGATGTGGACATCCATTTTAACCTGGAGTTCCTCAACACCTGTCGTCTCCACAGTGCTCCAAGTGGGTTTTTACATGTTATCGCTCAGCTTCACTGTATTATTGAGCTTCTGTTTACTGATGTCAAAAATATAATAAATTGTACTTGATATTTTTTTTTTGTAGACAAGAAAGTCTTCTATCCAGTGGTGTTCAGTCTTTACAATCCTGCCATAGTCTATGGAAATTTGGAGCTGGCTCCACCTATTGAACTCCAACTGGTAAGGACTGAGTTCACATTTATTTCTAAGAATAGAATTAAATCCCCCTTTGTACTCATACTATTTAAAGTTCCTGCCCAGGCATATTTTAAGACATCAAAAACATCTGCTTGGAATAACTAGATTTTCCACAAAAAGTTCAGCATCATTCTGAACTGTGAACAGTAGTGGAGGTGGACCCTACTAATGTATTTATGTGACATTTGGGTGTTTCCTTGTTTATTGTATTAAAAAAAATCTCTTTTCAAATAGATTCACAAAAAAGATGCTGGATTCTGGAGAGACTTTGGCTTTGGAATGACGTGTCAGTATCGCTCTGACTTCCTAAATATTGGTAAGTGCTGAGTACTTTGTATGAGTGATACTTAATATACTTATAAACACACCGTTGGCTGACAATGTGCAATTTTATTTTATTCCTCCAGGTGGTTTCGATCTCGAAGTCAAAGGCTGGGGGGTAGAAGACGTCCACTTGTACAGGAAGTATCTCCGGAGTGACCTGATAGTGACTCGGACGCCCGTGTCCAGTCTTTTCCACCTGTGGCATGAGAAGCAGTGTGCAGATGAGCTGACGCCTGAGCAGTACCGCATGTGCATCCAGTCCAAAGCCATGAACGAGGCCTCCCACTCTCACCTGGGCATGTTGGTTTTCCGTGAGGAGATTGAGGCTCACCTACGCAAGCAGGCCTTCAAGACTCAGAGCAAAACAGAGGAGTGAACGACGTCTTTCCAACGTGACAAGACTGCAAGGTGCTGACATTATTGACGCACTACAGCAAAGACATGTTTACATGGGTCCTTCTGCATTTCACCGCACAGCTGTAGACGAATGTACAAAAATGAACTTTGATCAATGTGAAACTTCACAAGACGGTACAAATCTTACTGAACAGCTACAGCAGTATCAAACATGAATAAACGATCAAATTTACAATCCATAACCTACTGAAGGAAAACTTGTACATGTGAAACAAGTAATATATCTCTTGGGTTTAGGTTGACGAGTTAAAATGAATTCAGTAAGCATGTTGTTAATATCTGGGGACACATAACATCTCATTAAGCCGTCCAACCTGCAACCAGTTTCTGATTTCTGCATTCCAAAGAGGTATCAAACACAACCAGCTGTCAACATTTAGAATGGCATTTTAATAGAAAAAAAGAAAAAAAGCTGTTACAAATTATACAACTACTCATTTACTGGTGACAAAAAGAAGAATAAGAAGTTGCACTTTCTTAAAATGGAAGCTAAAAAGAAGTCAACCCCACAAGAACCAGGAAGTTTTTGCCAATTCCCAGTTGTCTGCAAGTTGAGAATCAACGCATATCCATTCTTAAACATTTTCTAGTATATCTGCGGTCATGTATGGAGCCATACCATTCTTTTAGTATTATGTTTATAGGTTGTTTCAGAATGTGGTTTTAAAAAGGGACCTTTTTTGTGTGTGTGTGTGTGTGTGTGTGTGATATGTGACTGACGGTCACCATCTTTCTTTGCTGGTGACATCTTTTACATGATCAGTTTAACAGAAGCATGTTGATCAAATAGTTAAAGAGCCAGGAGCATAGATGTGCTTATAGCATGCAGCGCTATGATATCAGGTCTGTGTGGACCAGTAATAATTGTTTAAATAGCAGATCTGTCATTGACACCCGGTGAGAATCACTCACAGCACTATTGTTTCTAATACTGGACTGAGATTGAATGTTACCGCCACTCTTGTAAATAGTTTTCTAATGTTTCTTTGTTTCATACATGTGAGTTGAATACTTTTGTCATGTGTGCCTACATGCTTTAAGTGACACAAAGAGATTTGTTCTGAAGATGTGTCAACAGCTGTAGGCCGGATAATTTTATTCCATCTCATAATGAGAGAGGACGTTACAGCTGAAAGTGTTAATGAGTACAGCGGTCAAACCGTACACAGAGCAGGTGAGACGTGCTTTATTTTTTTTCTCAGAATGAAAGCAGGTTATTCTTGCATCTCATCATGTACTGTAATTATTTTTATTCAATGTTTTTTGCAAATATTACAACTTTTTGTAGATAGTCTTATAGTCTCCTCATCCTGCAGGAGAAATGTTACATGTCTTCCTCTCAGCAGTACACAACAGTTCAATCAGAAAGATCCTGTGCAAAGAAATGATTTATTTTGACATTTTGGCCATGAAATAAAACTTACAGAAGGCTGCATTCACTTCTGGTGTTAGCATTTGATTTAATCACAGCACATATGTTCAGTAAACGTGGCCAGCTCTATAATTTATACTATAAAAATGTAATATCAAACGTATCATTTTTTATTATCGTATGTTTCTTAATTTAAGACAAATGGCATAATACAATTGTATTATTCATCTGCATACAGTAAACTACATGAATAGAAAATAAAAGAAAAAGATCAAAATCCAGGAGAGCTGACATGAAATAAAAGCAATGGGAAGGTTTCAGACGGCGTATTTTGATCTCAGGTACTTCACTGTATTTAATGTGCGAGCTGTTCTGGATGGATCCCCATGGACTTGTAGATCTCTTTGAGAAGAAGCAGGGCTGTGTCTTCAGACTCCCTACAAAACAAAACAAGTGTTAATATAAAAATGATATCATTACTTTTAAGGATATAACTTCATGTGCTAACCTGATGCTCAAAGTGGTTGAGCTCGGGACTTTGTCAATGGGAAAAGTAGAGGTGTAAAGAATAAAATGAACAATGTCCTAAAGATATTTAATCAAAATTTACAAATTCTTAAATTTAAAATCATGAATGTAGTGATGTTCTCTGTACCAGTAGCAGAGATGACTCTGGAGGGCAAACAGGTACTCATTGAAGCTCTCAATGGGCTTCTCCTGCAGGACGTAGTCGATGCGATTCCCTCCGTTCAGCATCCCAATCTTCACCTGAGGCTCCTCTTCCTTCTGTGGCTCCAGGCTCTCTGGGATCTTATGCTCTGTGACTAACCACAAAAAAGTTCATGAGTCTCACACAACACAGAAATGACTTGATTAAAAAGTAGATTTTAGAAACTCACCCTCCTGTGCCTGCTTCTCCTGCTCTTCGATCTGATTGGCTACGATGGCCAGCTCAGCCTGAAGCTGGGCGGACGCGGTGTGGGCACGAGCGAACTCGTTGAGTGTCTGCCAAGCAGTCTTAAGGGAGCTGATAAAACCGTGCTTCAGGTCGGATCCCATCCTGGTGAGACTCTCCTTCAGCTCTTTAACACAAAGACACCCATCAGTAATCTGTCTGCATGAATAAGCAGCCACGCTAATGGCTGGCATCATAACATACGTATCTATGCAGAGAAATATTGACAATTATTATTACTTGACTGGCTGTCAAAATGAGACAACAACAAAAGACTAACTGTCCCTGTTGTCCTCGCTAAATGTTAAAATTTCAGAAAAAAAAACTAAACTAAAATTTTGACCGCCAGCTTACATTTTTCTGCAAAACCAAGAGAAAAATCTCTGCTCTGCCTGTTTTGCTATTTTATTTCACCACAGCAAGTTCCATGTGAAAACAGAGTCTTTGTATTTTGCCACTACACAAATTAGGGCACTCCACCCATGAGAGGCAGAGAGTCCTGAAGTGAGGACACAGCATGCCTGCTGCTAGACAACAACTCAGTCGAGGCTTTTATGAAGACATGTAACTGTGTCGGCATTTAGTATTAACTCATGACATACTTGTAGCCTTGTTACTACTAATCAAAATGAACAATGACAACAGTGGTCAGGGTATTTGGGGTGATGCAAGCAGATATTTATGAGAAAATTATCAGTGTCATACCGAGGTGAAGCCTCTTCCTCCCTTTGTGATGTGGGATCAAAACAGGCTTCAGCTCCAAGTCTGGTAATATCATGGGCTCAATCCTGTATGCCACTGGATCCAACTGAAAGGAAATGAGTCATTGCTAAAGCCATCACATAGTAATGCATAAAGGGACTCAGCTTTCATCACACTTTGATTACACTTTTAGCGACTATGTTTGTATTTTCATGCACAGTAAATCATGTGTGGGCACGTAGGGTTAAGGGGAAATTACTAGGTTTACTAAACATGTGAAAAAGACTATTTTAAGAGTTATAACTGGCTGAATGAAATACCTTTGCACACTACAATAATCTGTGCAGATAAAAAATACAATAAATGGAATGCAACAAACCAAGTAGGCAAATAATAATGACTATACATAAGTACCCCACTTTAACTATCCCTTTAATCAGCAGTACTTCCTTCAGGATGTACAGATTTGGTAGAGCTGCATACCGGATGGTAAATATTGAAGAATCCTTTGCACGTGGGCAGCTGGTAGTTCTCTTCAATTTTTTCCAGTCCTCGAACTGTCAGGAACATGCCGATCGGAGAACCCAGGGCAAAGAAATTCACTGGCTCAAAGTCCAGAGTGTGGTAGATCACCGACACCTGCAGAGCAAAGCAATAAGATTAGTAGTTATTATATTAAGTCCAATTAAAAACAGCTGTAATATCATCCCTCAGTCATGCTTACCTGTCCAGTCCCAACTTCAAAGTAATTGTAGTTGACGTGGATGGAGGAGACAGTGTTGCCGACAGGAAGCTTCTTCACGGAGGAATCGGGAGGAGCTTCAACTGCCAGTGGAGGCACTGCAACCTGACTGACCTCTTTGACCTCCGCTTTCTTCTCCTGCGCCGCCTGACGTGCAGCCTGTGTACATGAAACCAACAGAGACACAAAGAGGCATTGAGTGTTGGTCATCACCGCCGGCCTGCAAGCCTCACAGGTACTCGGTAGATTAACATACCTGCTTATTCACTCTTTCTTTGACAAACTTGGCGATCTTTTTCCGGGGACCCAGTGGGATTCCCATTTCTTTCAGGTCCTCGATTGTGCACATAAGCTGAAAGAAAAAGAGAAAAAGTGAAGCAGCCACCACTATACTAAATATATAGGTTATGATATTATTTGTTGAGTAAACCAGTTTTACATTGTTGGCCTTTTTGTAGCCCACAAACCCCCCCTGGACTGATTTTAGGTGACATTTATAATAAGTATTATTCTTACAAAAGATTCTATGTCAATCCTCTCCTCATCGAAGGTACTCTTGTACTCAGACAAGCCCAGATGTTCCAGCACAGCAGAAAGATCCTCAAACTCCTCCCCGTCTTCTTTGGGCTCCTCTTCCACAGCTGGAGGAGTGATTGCCTGTGTGACGGCGGTCACCTGATGAGAGAGGAAGAATTTACAATCATGTATTGCAACATTATTTTTGTGTTTGGTTTCCAAAATGTTTTTTTAAATGATAAGCAGGATAATAGATGACTTGTTATTGCATGTGTTTAGCAAGTGAATGAACTGTTAACCTGTTTGGTGTCTTCATTAGCGGTAGGTATGACTGGCATGGCTGCTGCAGGATTCTTCTGATTTGACAACAGGTCAAAGAGAATCAGGGAACCTGCAGGTACAAAAGGAGAAACAGTCTTGGTGAAAAACTGGGCAAACAAAGCCCATGGTGTAGAAACTAGCTGACTGGTTTATTACCTAAGCTGTGTCCGGACACTGATATGCCTCCTCTGTAGTCTGGGTTCCTCTTCATGAACAGGGCATACAGTCTATTAATCTCTTGGGCAACTGTGTCCATAATGGTCTGGCAGTAGGTGGGACTGTTGTAGAAAAGCACATCTAACAAAGTCTCATTTGTAAAGTGACGTAAACGTCCAGTACTGGGCAGGGTGATCTTCTTTATCCTCCTACAAAGAGAAACATATCTATGATTAATTTAAGTCTGGTGACATTCTATAGTTTTCTTTTTGGAAAGACCAAAACTAACAATGGATTCATCTTCTGACATGTATTGTCTGTGTATCCAAAGCCTGATATACAGTATCTTATTCCTCTATGCCACAGAGCTCCATTGTTGTCCGAAAACCA
Organism: Protonibea diacanthus; assembly: GCA_028641955.1. NCBI lineage: Eukaryota > Metazoa > Chordata > Actinopteri > Sciaenidae > Protonibea > Protonibea diacanthus. The sequence continues at coordinate 19,190,584 of CM053989.1, forward strand.
TTAAAAAAAACCTCAGTGAGCCACATTGTTGCACTCCTTCACTCCCATAAACACACACACTGTAATTTATTTCGAGTCAAACCACACACACCATCCTGCTCTGGAAATAAAGTCACTAGAGCACCAAATAAATATTAAACTGCAGCTTAAAATCCCCCACAAGTGCACTATTTCCTCTTATTGCAGTAAGTAAAAATTACAGCAGCCAATTACTGAAACTGAAACTATATTTTATGTATTTAAAGAGTTACATGTTGAATAGGAATAAATGCACTTGGGGCTGAGTGCAGACACCACAGGAAAGTCAGAAATAGTGACACAATTCTTTTGTACTGTTTGTACTTTTTAATGCCTCACCTGTCTACCCCTGTCGCATCTCCATGTAGAGCTGTGTGCCACTGGACAGGGAGGAACTCCACCCTGCTGATGGCGTGCTCGTCCAGCGGTTTCTTAAAGTGACTGTGCAGCAGCTTCAGTGACACGCTGCGGAAGTCGTCGACTGAAAGCGCAAGGATTTTTACAGTTTATTTCATGTATAACATCACCATGGAGTCTGCACTGATACTGGCATGTATTGTGCAGTACTCACCACACTCGACCATGCTCCTAAACCTCAGGTCACACACGGGACCAATTCCATGAACCATGAACACAAGATGATCCACCTTGGCAAGCTCACCTGGAAAAGGATGTGTGGGATTTTAGTTTACTCACTGATCTACAGTCAGTTATTACCCACATTATTCTTTACATCTTAATGTGCACATAAAATATGAATTGTGTTAAGCTGCATTACATTTAGAACCTGATATCAAAACGCATCGTAGAGTTAAATCTGACTTTATTTACCCTCATAAAACGGATTATGGTGGCTGGCACTTCCTCTAATGTCTTTTAAAATGACTCGTCTCACTTAATAGTGTCCTAAAAATACTATCCGGGCTCTCTGTTTGGATCAATGGACTTTACAAAGTGGGTCTAAAACAACAAGCTGAGTTGCTAGTTCCCCCCCATACGTCTCTACACTTAAGATTTAATTAACTTGTGTACAGAGGAAATTGACTACCATCAGGCACTTCGTCATGGTCATCATCAATGCCTCTCTTCACCACTCTGGGCCTGGTCTGCCCATCCTGAGTTGTGCCCCACTCGTCTGGGATGGAGGAGGGCTGAAACTGCACAATCACCTACAGAGGCAGACAGAACACATTAAGTCAAACTAATGGGATTAATCCCCACAGGAACACCACTTAACACTAATCAAGCAATGGTTCACCTTTGGATTGTGCATGACAATGGTCTCGCCCGATGGGAACTCCAGTCTACGGTGCCACTGGTTGGTCGACACAGCTTTCTTATATTCTCCCTGAAGTTTAAGACACAGTGATTTATAACACAAAAAATGCACATTAGAGTCGAGGGAGAATGGATGAAAAATAGATTTGTTTGACTGGAAGAAGCAGTGTGACACATTTTATTAGCACATCTATTTCTGGGTAAACGCAGTAGGGAGACAAACCTCCAGCTTGTCACTAAACTCCTCAGAGTAAGGAATAAAGCGACTATCCGTGTCCCCTTTGTAGAACCAAGAGCAGCGCCGGACTTCTGTAGGTTCCTCCTCCCAGTAGACAGAAGTCCGTATGCGGTCATAGAGCTGCACGTCGTAGCGCCCTCCGTCTGTTCGTACAATCACATTTTCTGGGTCTGGTTGAACTGGAAGAACAAAAAGCGTTAGAGCAGCTCACGGTTTCATTGCGTTCTGTATGCATGCAGTATGTCGTCTTACCTGAGTTATACGTCTCCTCTAGCTGAAGAGAGTCGATGATACTGAAAGGAAGCCACACACTCTTTGATTCCACTTGCTTGCAGTAAAACCAGTGAGGCTGAACAGGTTCATAGACATTGTAGTTGTATGGCATCATGGGATTAGCAGGAACTACTGCTCCAGCGGTGCTGGCTTGAGGTGGAGGTGCTTGAATTTGTGTGGGAGGAGGCTGAGGAGAGAAGGAAAAGATCCTGATTATAAAGTCCTCGTCATTAACTGATTGCATTTGAGTCATGTAGCTGGTGCTATTAACAGTTACTTCAGTAACTTAATGAGTTAATTAAGTATGTATGACAAACAAATTGGACACAGTCACTGATTAGCTTATATATACACCTTAGTGAATGTGGGTCCTGACAGCGGGAATGTCTGTGGCGGAGAGCTGAGAGAGTACGGGTTCTGCTGGGGCGTGTTTGTTGGCGGCAGGACTTCCGGAGCAGGAATATAAGGACTGGCTCTGCTGCTAATGGGGGTGTGTCGGTATGGGTTATGACTCTGTGGCTGCATCTGGGGAGGTGGTGGTGTCATTGTGGTGGGGGGAGGAGTGTGACGCCCCACTGGACTCTGGTACACTGCGTTGCCAAATGCTGGAGGAGCAGGGTTCATTTGTGAGCCTGGAGGAGGCACAGGAGCCATGCTGATGCTGCTGGGAACAGAAACCAGGCCTGCTGTCGTTGGGGGTACTGACAGGGCTGGCGGTGGGCATGGCGACCCGATGGATGCGAACGGGTCACTGGTGGTTACGGGACTGGAGAAGTAGTTGAAAGTAGAGGGGGCTGGTCCATTCCCAGAGATCTGGCCTAGAAAGCTGTCTTCTTCTCCAACGTCAGTGGAATCATCTGATAAATCACAACAGAGCAAAATATTGAAGTTTGAACAGAGAGCAAATTTATTTGTGACTCTGCAGGAGACACATTTAAACACAACAGGGGAAGTAGGCATGTTTTGTTTTGTCTGACCAAAAGTGTACAATCCAAATATATTCCATTTACAATGATATAAAACCAAGAAAAGCAACCAGAGTTTTTTTCCTTGACACTTGATTTAACAATTTTTATAAGCAGTTATCAGAATTGTTGCTGTTTTTTGTGTTTTTTTTTTCTATAAACGCATTGATTAATCAGCCAGTTATTCCTTTATTAATGTATGTCACTACTCATAACAACAAAGTCCCGAGATTGAGGATGCTTTGACAGCTCCATTTCAAAGACCACCCAGATTACAATAAAATACAGTTCATCACACCAGTAGAGCTTTAAAACGGACTTGAATGTGTTGATTTTGTTAAGGATGTGGCCAATTTTGAGACTTCACATAACATATTTTGAGATTTTCCTCCCTGATACCTGTACATCCTCTTCACGTAACAACACATCACACAGGTGACAGTCTGACCAAAACAAATCACTATCATTTAGTCTAACCTGTCTGACAGACGCCTGTCAGCTCAGACACACTGTTTCTTTCTCTTTCTGTTTCTTTGACACTAAATAACAGCTGACAGCAGCAGGAACTCGGTTAGCTCGTTAGCTTAGCCTCCTGAGGACACAGCCAATGTTCAGACATTTCTACAGTCGGTATTTCGTCTCACCTCCGGATAACACCGCCGGACCAGTGGCCTGACTCACTGGCATGAAAGGCAAATTGAAATTAAACTCCGGAGCACCGCTGAAGAGCAAATTTGCACTGGTGTTGGGAACATTATTATTTTTTCTATCTGCCATTTTCCCCTAGAATTACACGTAGCCACTACCGGAGCAGGCAGGCAGTACACGCTCAGTCCTCTACACAGCTTTCCCCGTGACTTCACAGATCTCAACGATCTCTAAAGCATCAGCAATGGCCGAACAAACAGACGAACGGTGCGACACATCGTTTGTAGATCTGCTAAAGCCACGCAGGTTCAATAGACCGCAGTTTGTTGGTGGTAGAAAAACAAACACTCCGGGTCACTGCTGCCACCTACAGGCCAAATGGGGTATCTACAATGTGATGATTTATGTTTTCTAATGAGCCTAAACACAAAAACGCTGTTTTTTAGTGGATAATAAACTGGCATGAAGATAAAATATTTTTCTTTTTACTACACCACCTCCCTCAAATCACATTTAAAAACGCCCAGCGTGAAGAAGTACAGCAATTAATTCAGCCGGTGTGCTAGCACCGTGCTCCGGTTGGTCTCTGCACACAAAACAAACGCACCACGCTCCGCTACCAGTGACGCAAATTTCCCGCCCTCACTTCTGCTATCCTGTGTGTGTGCGAAAGTTAACAAAATAGTGTTTTCACCACAGAGATTTGATTTTGCTATATTTTATATCTGTCAGACGTTTACTGTCACTGGCCAATGATGCCTTCCACACATGACTGGATTAACTGCCCTCTCGATGTCGTTGAAGGGATGTTTGGTAAGAGATACACCGGAACTTCACTCCCTGACAGCTAACGTTAACGCGTGAGCCGAGCTAGTTAGCTGGACGGCTAAGCACAATGCTAATATACATGTGATAAGCGTGGTGGCTTTGCCTGTGCTTCAGAAATAGCAAGTAATAACGTTTCTGTGGGTTCTTGTTGTCGACACTGCTTTGTTGCAGCCTGTATGCACAGCAGTATGACTTTTAATAAAGTTTGAAGAAGAAGTGCCGGGTGTAACTTCAGTTTAATCTGAAGACCTCAGTGCACACAGACACACTGAAAATCAACAACATGATGCATTCACAGGTCCTTAAGTTTGTTAAAGTCGTTTAAAATTGACCTAACTTCTCTGAATACGCTCACTTAGTTCAGATCTAGATATATGTAGCATTTGTGTCCTTCACGGGATGCGAAACGTACTATTTCTTTGTCAAGACGTGCATAAAAAGAGCTGGTACCTGACTGATCATTAGTTTTTTAACATATATACTAGTCCAGCAGTCGTTTCTAAAGTACTTGAGCATGCACTTTATTATCCTGTTAAAGTTATCAACAAGTTATCTTACTTATAAATTATTTAAACTGTTCTAATATCTATTTTAGAAAACTGAATAAAGTTATTTATACATTTATCATAAATCGTTTTATCATACTCGTACTTAAAAAATAAAGGTGTGCTCTTGTTATTATTTTAGCTGCTTCCCAGAACAATCCAAAATCTGGCTGGGAGGCGAAAGTGGTTGAATTCTTTAAGAATCAGCTGAAAGAGAAGGACGCTCATACCTGGGTAAAGTAGCTCTGTGATCCTTTAAGCATGCAAATTAGGGAGCCTGCTTCAGCAGCACACTCTCCTGTAAATGGCAACCACTTTCTTTTTGGTGCAGGTCCCGTCTTTGAACGATGTCCCTCTGCACTACCTGAAGCCCAACAGCCTGGTGAAGTTTCGTTGCTTCATCCAGGACATGTTTGATCCTGAGTTCTTCATGGGAGTGTATGAGACTGTTGACCCATCTACAAAGGCTAAAGTAAGCGCTTCCTCTTTCACTCCTGTGCAGATATTTGCATGTGTGTCCGCTGCTTGTGTTCATTGCATTTGATAATGTGTTGTGACAGTATCAACATATTTCACTGTCTGACTGTCCCCAGGTGTTGCGTTGTGGGAAGTACAAAGATGTGACAGAGTGTGGGGTAAGTTCGCCTCTGCTGAATCACTTGGGTTCCATAAATACCTCAACTCAGCTTCTCCTTAGCTAATAGTGACGTGTGTTTAACTCCAGGTGGATTTTAACTCCAGCAATACTGTGACTGCAGAGAGACAGACTTTCTACTGTGTGCCAATTCCTGGAGAAAATCCCTGGGTGAAAGAGATATCCTCATCTTGTCTAGATTATGTTATACCCAGTTGAACTATCATGCCTTTTTTGCAAACCAGTGTGTGTTGAAACATTTTTGAATGCTGCTCCCTTGTGTTCCTTAATCCTGTTGCACAGCTATGCCAGCACTAGCCAAGCGAGAGTGGTTCCTTCCACCTCGTATGCACCGACAAGACAGAAGCGCAGCTACGAGGAAGACGACGATGACATGGACACACAGCCGCAAAAGCAGAGAGAGCCACATACTGGTATGAGGTGTTCATGAAGATGTACAAATGTGTAGCTGAATGCAAATGAGAAGCATTGCCCACAAAGTGTTTTATTACTTTTAGTAGATAGGAATCATATTTTATCTTGTTTCCCATAAAGATATTTTACATGTCTGTAATTTCATTACATATCGGTGTGGATTTTTGCTGTCCTCTCGCTGCAGGTCCTCAGAGCCCCACAGAACATCACGGCAATGGTGACTGTAAGCGGCAGGAGACCGAAGCTCCTTCCAACCAAACGGCATCTGCTTCCCATCTCGACCTCAACTTCCCCCTACCGGGAGAGAAAGGCCCATCCTGCCTAGTGAAGGTGTGTTATGTTGCTAACAGTGGCTGAAACAGTGCTGTTTTTTCTTGTAACCTGGATTGTTAACAATGTTATTCTCACATCACATCAAATGTTTGTTCTAAGAGGCGATATCAGAGTTGAATGCACCATTATGAGCTGACTTTCCGAGTATAAAACAGAAGCTAAAAGATGCAATTTGTTGGCAGGTGTACGAGGACTGGGAGAGCTTCAAACTGAACGACTTACTGGAGGTCTACGGGATCCTCTCTGTCAATCCTGTTCTCAGTGCTTTGGCTGACGAGAAGTAAGACACATTTCAAGACAGAATTTCCCTCCATTGGTGGTGATCTGCATGTATTCATTCTTGCCATGTCCACACAGAGACATCTCCTCGTCCATCCAAGACCCCATAGAGTGCATGGAGACGGCAGAGGAGCAGAGAGTGCACAGCCCGCCGGCCTCGCTCGTTCCTCGCTTACACATGCTCTACGCCAGGCCACTGCCACACAACAACCCCCTGCTGCCCTGCACCACCGTGGAGGACAACAGTGCCTGTAAGGACTAAAAGTGGACTATGAGTGCTAGTTACTGAATAGAAGGCTTCTGCACTACATTGGTGCTGAAGCAGTGTCCAAATCCTGTCTGGCTGAACATGCTGTCAGTAGACACGTAGGGTAATATTTAGTATGCCATCTGCAAATTATATTCAAGGGCACAAAATTTTCACAACAATTTTCACACGGATGTAAATGAGCCGGGCCTCAATTCACCTGATTAGCATAACGTGCTGCTAAGTAAGACCTGATGCCGGGTTGTTTTGACACCTGTTGCACATGTTGAAGTGTGTATTCATCCCACGGGAGGAAGAGTGTGTGAGTAATCTGATCCTGTCAGCTCAAAAAACAAATTAATGTTTAAATGTGTCGAGAAAAATCAAATGTGGGCAAAAACTCCTTCGACTGAACTATTTCTGCAAACAGAAAAGAAAATATAACAGGCCTTCATGATATTATATTTAATGATACATGATATTATCTGTGGATTTCTTGGAAACATGGACAAACACAAGTTTGCAGTGTCTATAAAGGGCTGCAGATCCTCAGTGTCCCTGTCCTCGAGAACTAAAAGGTGAGAAAATGACAACATAGTCAAGAAAAATCTATACATAGCTCCCTGTTGTCGTGTTTTGTCATGCGGTATCACACTGTGTAGATGCTACACAATAAACAGTAGCCAAGCCTGTCAGGTCAAGCTAAAAATAAAGTCATAGCTGGCAGTCATCTACAAAACAAATTATCTTTTTACAGAAGAAAGTGTTTTTCTTGTTCAGCTCTTTGTGTATAAAAATGCAGGCACATTCAGTTTAGTGCTGATACGATGTGTTCACTAAGGCAACATAAACCTTAGCTCAAGTCACATTTTTATGTCGCCCTCCAGCTGTGTGCGGAAGCAGAGAAAAGGAGCCATTATGTCCAAGTTCATTTGTGTTTGTGTGTTTTCCAAGAAGAGGAATAAAGCAGAGAATGAAGTTTTCAAGACACACATTCCTGCAGTAGCCATAGGGATTTTTTTTTAATTCCTTGTCCTTTGTCCTCAGTTTTATCTTCGAGCCTAAGTGAGATGGCCTCTGTCAGGGCGGAGCTGCTCGCATACTTCACTCACATCCTTCTTGGGGACGCTCTGGCTGCTGAGTACCTCATTCTCCATCTCATTTCTAACGTGTACGTTAAGTTCAACCTGGAAGTCCTTGTGTGGCTGCATGCTAAAGCCAGAGGAGCTGTTTCTAATTCACTGCTTGGTTGATTTTCTTGTAGGTACACTAGACGGGATGTTCTCCCGCTGGGCAAGTTCACCTTGAACCTGAGTGGCTGTCCCACTGTCGCCTCGTACACTGAACGCTTCTACCAGATCATTCAGCAGCTCGTGCCTTCTGTGAGTGAACTTTGTCACCCCAAAACAGTAAACACCGGTGTTGCTAGGTTTATTTATATAAACTTTGTTTCCCCCCCTGCAGTCGTACTATCTGGGCATGAGCCTCCAGAACATGAACCAGATGCGGTTGGTGCCTAAGAAGGACTATGTGGCAAATCGGCTAGTGAGTGGAGCCCTGCAGCTGGCCAGAAACACTTCCCTCTTCCTGGATGAGACCCAGCTGGAGCAGGGACAGCTGGACACAACAGGTGAGGCATCTAGAAACCACAAGGGGACGACACTGAGAGCATAAAGGAAGATGTTAATACCCTCCCCACGGCCTGTACACACTGTTGATACTATATGATTTGACTGAGCAAACACTAACCAGGTTGGATCTCCTTCTGTGTGTTTGTGTTTTTGTTGTGTAGGTGTGCGTAACGTCACAGCCCTTGGGAACCTGATCTCGTGGCAGAAGGTTGATTATGACTTTAACTACCACCAGATGGAATTCCCCTGCAATATTAACGTGCTCATTGCGTCAGAAGGCCGCTCGCTGCTGCCGGTGAGGACAAAGAGGGATGAAGCATGCAACCGCAGGGCGAAAACTCACCGCTACTCACTACTGTTCCCCCTCCACACATACGCACACACTCCCAGCCCCCAGCATGTCCAGGGAGGGGGTTAGGTTTCCTTTAGCCTCTCCTGAGGCCGTGCCGTGTCTGACGCTGGAGGTTGTTTCCAGCCAGCGTCATGCTGTCAGCTCAGCTGCCATTGGTCAGACACAGCAACCCCTCCATCCAGCAGCTTTAGTCCGGGTCGCGCTTGGTTGCGAACAGCCCAAGGAATGCGCTGTGTGCTATTCCTGTGTGTTGGTCTAATGGGTTGCCATGGCGGCAGCTGTGTGCCGCAGGAACAATCCTGGGAGAGGCGTCAGGCTCAGCCATCTATTAGGCCTCCAGTGAAGGGCAGCTCACTGTAAACAACTACCAGGATTGATTAGAAGTCAGCAGTAGATGTCTGTGTTTATGCTGGACAACTATTGGCTGATGAGCAGCTGGAGGGACAAGATGATCAGATGCTCCATGATCATCCCGCCAAGGCTTTGCTCCTGTCTGGCATGCCATGAAGTTTTGAGAATTTGCCAAACAAGCCATGCACATAGCAGGCAGAGCCTACTTCTGCATAGCAACACCTGTGTTAAAAAAAAATATATATATGCATTCTGTATTTGTACAAAGTTCTTCTTTCGCACAATGTTAATATTTCTGATTCTCTTTAATTCCACAGTCAGACTGTCAGATACACTTACAGTCTCAAGTCACCGCACCCCAACTGGAGGAGTATCTCAGCAGCATCCACATGCATCCGCAGGCTTCGTCACAGCTGAACAAGTTCAGAATCTACCTGTGCATGGCTCGCCAGCTAGACTACAACATCTCTGATGAAATGACAAAGGTGAGATGTGCGGCCATCTTCAGTCTGAGCCCAGTGGTACACAAATGAATGAGTTAAATGTAAAAGTTACATCAGTAAACTCTTCCTTCATGAAATTGGCATGATTCAAGTGTGTGTTTGTTTAATCAAATGTCTCTTTCATCTGCAAGCATTAGAGTATGTTAACTGCTTCTGGTGTCCACAGTCAGTTGAGGAGGACTTTGTAGACATGAGGAAGGACGACCCCCAGAGTGTATCTGCCGAGGACCTCCACAGGATGCTCGTCGTGGCGAGGTGAGCTGTGATTTAGGTTTATATAAGCTCTTTTTCTTGGCACGCCTCTCCTTTCACCATCTCTTAAAAAGGCAAAGTGTTAAATAAACACAACAATAAGTCATAATGACCAACACTGAACATGCCAGCAACAGAATTTATTATCACAGTATTTGGAGTGTTAATTTAATCAAGCGGAGATGTGTTTGAACGAGTGGGACATCACTGACTGAGACTCTGTGTGCAGGTTGCTCTCTCTGAGCCTGGGACAGACCTCTCTGTCCAGAGACAGCTGGCTGAGAGCCAAACACATCGACATGCTGCGGAGGAGCCGGATGGAGCAGCACAAGTGTGTGAACGGCAACGAGCCGTGATCACAAGAGACAAATGAGATGAGACGGATTTTGTTTTTCCTTTTGATACCTACAAAAAAAAAAAATAGTTTGTAATAAAGATGTTTTTCATATGCCATAAATAGTACATGTTGTGTTCAACTTTTCTACTGTACAGAGAAACATTTTCTCCTAATGGACTAATGGGTTGTGGTTTGTATGTACATTAACATCTCAGTGTGTATCATTACCCTCGTTTAGCCTTCATTTCACGGGCTGCTCTGGGGTTCATGACAGTGTTACTGCAGACCAAAGTTTGTTTACAAAAGCAATTTTTAACCTTGAAAATATGGAGTAATGAGGCCTGGAGGATAATTTCCTCTAATGGATTCTTTTGAGTCAGCATACATTTAGTCAGCTGCCAGTATTCGATATACTGGCATGAAGACTTACTGTTAATGGATTTGACAATAAATCTCATGCAACACTCATTCACTCATACTTTTTATTCCAATGGATTATCTTCCTAAACAAAAAGTGTACAGTGCAATTTGTTGTCAAGTAACACACCCAAAGAGGATAAGAATAAATAGGATACTTTTAATATACAATACAATCTCAGTACACCATGGAAAACAATGACAAGTCAGTTGTTAAAGAGGAGAAATATGACCAGACATTCGGATGGAATGGTACTAATGCTAGAAAATGTGCTTAAGCAGTGCAAATCAAATGTCTTAAGACCTCTAATCGCATGATTTGTCATGGTCTGGGGTCTTAATGGGAAGGAAGGACAACCACAGACAAATGAAGAGGTGGTTTCAAAAGCACTTAGTGTAAACAAAAGAAAAGGAGAAAAATCTCACCCAGCAAATATAGGATCAAATAGAACTGCCAGCTTTTGCATATAAAAAACAGACACCAACACTCTAGCATTGTGGTCTCTATCAGGAATGTTGAGGATTACTGTTCCTTCGTACAGCCACTTTAGGACACTAAGTTTCTGTTCTGCTTGAGAACTGCTCCAGTGTTTGCAATCCTGAAGGAAGTTTAAAAAACAACACAAACACCTTTAACCCTCTGCATTACAACTTTGCATTACAGCTATTACCTTAAAGCTTTGGCAGCACCACACACTATCAGCAGGTTTAATAATTATATATGTCTCACTTAAACAGATTAAGATAAAATATACAAGTATCCCACATCTTATCTGCTGGTGAGCAAGCTGAATGCTGAAAACAGGAAAATGTAACACAAAAATATGAAATGTGTGACAGTTTATCTTGGGATATTTCAGCTCAGAGCAAATTAGATTATCATAAACACAGCAGTGCGATGAGGTGACTTCTAAAGGACTGTAACAAGGTTAAGTGGGTGATTCTCACAAGTTCTGACAACTGTAAAGTTTAATGGGTGACTAACGAGGCAAAACCTCACTTCTTGAGGTTAACGCACAATATAACAATGTATACGGCTTTATAGAGCATAAATATGACTAGGGCTCTAAGGCGAGTGCTCCTAAATACCAGCAGCAGCAGGGATCCTCTAACACACAAATTCACACATACTGTACAGCACATACACACAGCCAACACACAAAACCTGCTCATTTCCATGGAGAATGTATGCCAGTAGATGAAGTATCCCAAGATAAAGCTTGATGACATACAGTAACCCTGAACATGATCTTTTATACAGTACACCAAATGTAACATGTTAGAATGGACTTAAAAAGGTAGATTTTGCCATAAATACCTGATATACATAATCCCACTTCAATTCCCTGTTAAGGCAAATATGCTTTCAGTTTGGGGAGTGCATAACGCGTCAGTGTTTCTAATAATTGGGTGGGTGCAATTGCATATATACTTACTATATGCTCCTGTCTTTGTCAAACATGCAACGTCAAATGCACAACGCTGGCCGAGGACTCAGTTCAAACAAACCCTCATAATTAATTAGTACAACCATTAGCAGAACAGTGATTTCAATACGTATAATCTATCAAAAACAACTCCAACCAGTGGTTTTCTGGTTAATTGTGGTTAGCAATGACAGTACTGGGCATTCTTTTCAAAATATAATGTTCATACCTTATTAAACAAACTGCCACCCTACCATTAATACAAAAAGCTTAAGGGAAGGCTCTACTCGGGGAACAGATAAACATACAATACTCACTGTACATATCAACAACCAGGATACTCTTACTAAGGTCTTGTGTAGTCATTATGTCTAGAACGGTATATCTTCTAAGTTACACTTGACAACATTGATATTACATAGGATAACTACGTACAGTATGTCGTCTGGCTAGTTTCTGATAGCTATACAAAGGGTAATAGTTCACATGGAGTTGTCCTTTGGGAATCACAAAAGATATTTGGTTGGAGTTTACAACAACTGTTACAAATTGAAGGTACGAGGTCTATATCACAAACGCCAATAAGTGACCTGCACATACAGGATGACATACAGTACATGATAAAGTCAGAGTTGGTCTTTCAACATGCAGCTTGTGTTTACCTGCCTTGTCGATGTCAGTTGTTACCGTTAACCTCACATGCAAGCACTGTGGGTGAAGGATAGTGACATGTTTACATGCACAAAAATACTCAGCATACCACTCAAACCTCAATATCTTCTTATGTCTTCGTTATTTGTTTCTTAAGGTAATCATAATGAGAATATCACTGATATATGATAAAGACTGTACATAAACAGTGGCAGTACTTCTGGAGTGATTTAGGATTCGGATGTCCACACACTCATTTCCTCAAATACCTTCCTATATGCCATTTTTATACTAAACCTTGGTACTACGTACCGGTGTTCTGAGGCATTTACAAACAAATGTCAGGGTATCTCCATTATTTTCATAGGGACAACTGATTATTAACCCATAAAAGAAAGAAGACCTGATATTTACATCAATCAGTGTGCAAGGTTGGATGGCAAAGATGAGCTAAACATCTTTACATCAAACCAGTACGGGAATCCATAATTATGTGCATGTAAACATGATCACCGTCATGTTGGGCTTTTGTATATATCTGTAGGTTCTGTACAAGTCATCATCAACATGGGCAACTTTAACTAAGGGGGAAATTTTAAGAGCGCATTTTTTTGGCTGAGTAGTGACGCTATGTGCAAGCTTTTTGCTACTGCTACCATACAGGAAGTTTCTACACAATGTGCGACTACAAAATCCTGCTACAAGGAAAGCACTAGATCTGAATGATCCTGGTCTGGCACTGTGTAAACATTGCCTTCAGCTCACTCTCTTGGGCTTCATTAACAGTATCTGGCTCTGGGCTCTTCTGTACCTTTGCCACAGCAAAGTTGATGCCCTGGGTAAGTCCTGCCTGGGTGAGGCTGGCTACCTGGACCATGGAGCTCTTGATCTTGGCAAAGGGGGACACCACTCGGCTGCCATTGCTGTCAGCAGGTGAAGGGCCGAGGCTGCCCTCCAACTGTGAACTCAGACTCCTCTGAGACCCTCCTGATGCCGCAGAGCTTGGCTTCTGGACGGCTAGGAGGTTGGAACTGGAGGTAGTGGACTCGACGTCAAGCTGGGATGGCCTGGGGAGCTGGGGCTCCTCCTGCTGATGCTGCGGCTGGGAGGTTGGCTGCTTGTCTGAGTCTGCTGTGGTTTTATTCTGCACAGGCACCGCAGGGTTGAGTGGGTGGACGGCAGCTGGTGGCTCCTCTCCAAACACCTCGACAGGTTGGGTCTGTGCATCGTGGACAAACTGGTGGCAGTAGGCATCAATTGGAGTGCCAAAGTCAATGAGAATGGCTTCTTCAGCCACTGAGGCTGCCCCTGGGGACTTGTCATCACTGACTTGAGAGGGGCTTTCCTGCTTCCCATCACAGCCAGTAACCCGGATTACAGAGGGGATATTTAGCTCCACGCTACCAATAGACTGAGAGCGACTGCCCAGCCGTGGGTTTGATGCTACAATGCCACAACTGGGCAGGACATAGTCCACATTTTCTAAAGAACCAGAACACGGGTGCTCTGGGTCAGAATTATAGGAGTCAGAGTCAGAGGAGATTTCAGAGTGCTCATCACCAAGATCTTTAAGGACTCCGGTGCCAGGATTGTTGTCTGATGTCTCCAAGCTGCTATCCGACTTCCAAAGGTTGACATGCATAGTTGGCTTTAGGAAATTGACTTTAACGTCAGGCTTAGAAAAGTTGCCCAGCTTCCCGAGGGGCTTGAAGGGGCCAATGTTTACGTTCGTCTTGGTCTGTTTCACTTTCTGATTGAGAGAGGAGAACTTGTTGAGGAGGAAACTTTTACCCTGTGCCAGACCAGAACTACCCTGGACCTGCTCAGCAGGTTTGTTCTGGATGCCCATTATATCCTCATGAGGTTTAGTCTGCCGCCTGGAGCACAAATACAAACAATGTAAGTACACATTGAAGTTTATCTTCATTACATTGAAATATTTGAAAAATAAACACATGTATGCTAATTAGTACTCACCTCTCTAACTTCTTTTCAACTACAAGCAGGTCCAGTCCCGTGGCCTGTTTAGTTATGCGAAGCATCTCAGCTATGCATTGTAACGTGTCTGAAATATATCACAATGTTAGTTTCAACCCAAATATGCAGTTTATGACCTAAACAGTTTTAACTGTAGAATTACTTCCTACCTTTTCCATCATCCTCAGGATTTCTTGTGGCTGCTCTCAGCGTGTGAAAGTATCCACTCGTCTCTTCACTCCTGTAATGCAAACGCATGCAGCAGAACTTTGGCTTCCCAAACAGAGTAGGTTCTGGACCTGCAAGAGAAAACTCAACTTGTAACTTCCATTTTCAGTGATGTGCTTTCTGTGTATGAATCATAAAGAACAGAGATATTGCTAAAAGGTTACTGAGAAACTGTTAAGCACACTTTTGGGAAGTGTCGGGTGACTCAGTGAGTACAAGAACCTTCACTTCTGCTTTGAGTCTATCTCACCGATTTCGATCTTTTCCAAACCCTCTAAATTGAGGCGCTGGTATTGGTTGACTTTATCTGCTTCTTCGTCATAGCTGCAAGAAAACAATATAAACATAAGCAAATCTGTAAATTTATAAGCTATAAAACAATTTCTAAAGAACAATGTTGACAAATTTAAAATCTGACTTACTAAGCAATGTAATATGCTTTGTCAGAGAGAAGCAGCAGAACATCCACGTCTTTGTTGGTTGCATCAACAAGGCTGGAGGGAAATAAGAAAAGCGTGTTGAGAAGAGCACTTCACAAACTCCTTTGTATCAATGGCACAGAAGTTCATCGTCTATATCCCAAATGATATACAGTTAATAAGAAATCACGGCAGCTAGCCACTTACCTCATGTCACAATTGATGAGAGCCCAACCTCCATGAAACTTCTCGTCATCAGGCAACAGAAGCTGCATGTAGGTCTGCAGCAGGAGGCTGACCTGCTCCTGCGCTCCCCTCTGGTTCTCTTTCTCTTTCTCCTCATGTTCCTTCTCCTTACTGAAGATAGAGTAGAGGTCCTCTGTCACTGGCAGGCCCATCATTAGGTCTGCAGGGAGAGCCAGAGCATTCAGAAAAGGCAGCAAAAGAACTGACACCGATACAGACACACGCAGCTATAACAGCTATAATATCTGTGTTTTTCCATACCGATGACTGCTTGTCTGTAAGCGTCCCTGAAGCGGTTCAGATAGTAGCGGTTGGCTGAGTTCACACCATCCTTCATCACACCAGCCAGTTTCCTTTCACCAGTCCTGGTGAAATCTCCCTAAAAATAGATCAAACTGTGTTAAACTGATCTTTTGACTTACCTTTACTTGTAATTACAAAAGGCCTGTCTATATTTATCATTCTGATGTGTTTAATCTACTGCACCACTCTATTGATTTGTGAGTCCTACTGTTGGAGAAAGCTTATGTCTTATAGCTTTAAACTATCACAATACAATACAATAATGTTACCTTAAGTGCTGCTGTGCCTGCATACTGTCTGCTGATGGTGTCTCCATTGTTAGCCCACATGATCTGATAAATCTTGTAACATTTGAGAGGCAGAGGCTGCTCTGGAGGCATCACACCAAGTTTCTTCAGCTGCAGGAAGAAGACAGACATTTTTGTCCATGGTTATGCTGTTAACACTGATTACGGTACAATGTTTTGCTTTCTGTTTACATTGCATAGGTAAGAATGATCTGCCTACTCAATTTATACTTATATTTGCTTATTAAATGTCAGCCAAGATTCATGTGGTGGAGTTTCTGGATTTCTAAAAAACTGAAAAGATTATGGGTGTATAAAAATGGCTGTGTTGGTGCGCACTAAAGATTTGTTCCACCATGTTTGCAGTTTTGTGCTGTACAAGCGTCAAAAGTCTACTATTTGTGTGTGATCTGATGAGCAAATACAGGCAGATGTCAGTAATCTGTTGTACAAATACAAAGCAAGCTGTCTCTACAAACTAGCAGACACAAAGGAAACCATGTTACTAAATGAATCTGGCAGTTAGTTAGTTAGTAAGTTAATTTACCTGGATATGAGTTTGATTAGGAACAATGTAACTTCAAGTCTAAAAGGTCAGTGGTACAGGAGATAATAAAGGAGCACATACAGAATAACAACAGTTCTGTATAATTTATGTTTTTATATTAATTTAATTTATATTTTATGTTTGTTTTTTTAAATTTATTTCTTTTCCTAAATCCAGACAAGAAACAGATCTTACCTGTTGCTCCATCACTGCCCGAGCAATAGCAGCCTGGACCACGTTAGTCCTATCAAGACAGTCCATACAGTTGACTCTGAAGATACCCTCCTGCTTGCAGATGACTCCAGCCTGATCCACCCTGACAGAGGAAGACAGTTTCATAACCTTTAACCAATAAAAAAACAACAAAGGTTTGATGTTCTCAAGCATTTCTCTAAAAATGACAAAATAATGATGTGACACTTACCAGGCCCACTTCATGTCCGTGATGATATCAGATATCGCATCTGTCAGTATTTGCACATTCTCAAACTTCATACCTCGGCTGAAAACAGGATGTGAGAAGCATAAAGATGAAGTACATGCACTGTGGTATAAAAAAATAGTTGTAATTATATTCATGGAAAGTTTCACCACTGACTAAAGTCTATGTCTTACCAGTGCTCATGGAAGTCAAAGGAAACATAAGTGAGGTTTGGGTTGTTGTAAAGCAGGACTTGCTTCAAATATGCGTCGCCAATTATCTTCTCCCGTCCGCCTTGATCCACTAAGTTAATGATGACCTAAAGAAGACAGTGTTGTCATGTGTAACGTGTGGAAAAGACAACTAAATTTGGACTTTTGGACAGGGACATGGTTGACAAAGAATTAGGGTTATTAGACTATGCAGCCACAGGTGGCAAAAAGAAAACACAGTAGTAATACATTACAAACATACACTCTGGCAAGGCAAACACACCTGTGTCTTGTAGAGTTTAAGCTGTTCTTCAAAGTGAGCAGCAAAGTAAGACATGGTCTCCTTCTCTCCTGAAACATTAGAAAAATATACGCACACAATATTTTCCATATAAATGAATCCTGCTAAAGATGTCAAGAGATCTAGTTTGCGCATCAAAACAATTATTTACAGAGACACAGAGAATACTGGCACATTGGTCTTTTTTTAAAAGAAAAAAGAAAAAGGTACAACTGAAAAACAAAAAACTGGAAGTGAAATGTTCACTATACTCAAATAAAGCCTCTGGGAAACTCTCTATAACACTGCATGCGAGATAATGTTGTTCTAGTGACCTTTCTCTAAGCGTGGCCGGGGATTGTAGCGGTACCCCGCCTGGCTCCAGAAGACAGGCACAGAGCCACGAGTCTGCACAAAGGACAGAGTGTGGCTGTGCACATGGATCAACTGCTCCGTCTCCACATAGTTAGCCACACGACCATCTGTATCCACTCCTCTGCGTTTGTACCGCATCCCTTTGGACAAGGAGAATGCATTAACACCATTTAGACTGTTTATATCATAGATCATACTAAAGAATGAAAAACTTCTAGGCCTTTTGCAAAACAAGCCCTGTTTAACCCTGTTAACCTATATACAGTGTATGTATATACATGTAACTGGACTGAATCACAGTTCAGGCATGACCTTAGGCCAAGCTGACAGTAACTGTAGCTCTACCTGCACGGTGGCGGCTACGTCTGGAGATCAGTGCCACAGTGAAGCGTGGATGGATGTCGTCAACACAGGTGATCTCCTGTGGTGGTGTCTCTGGGCTGCTCCTCTCCTCATCGGATGTCTCGTTGTAGTTTACCACCAGTTCCTCCACCTGTACAAAGCCCTGGATGATTGGTGTCACCCAGAAATCCACCTCTGGCATCTGAAGCATTCAAAAAGTGTAAAACAGAGAGAATTAAAATACTGTTTTACATATTGATAAGGAAGCACTTTGCATCCACCTAGTATCCAAAGTGAATAATCTTTCATGACTCAGAGCCTTATATTGTATTTTCATATTCTTCTGATAATGCTCTGGCGGTTATCAGCAAATACAACTACCACGCTTACACAGCAGAGCCAGCTATACTCTGAGCTGACGGCTGCACAGAGAAACACTACGAATGTGTCAGCAAAACTATAAGCAGTGCCACTTCAAAATAATATACCTGAAGGTCGATGAGGTCTTGGATCATGTGTTTATTCCAAAAGAAACGGTCATCCACCTTTCACAAAGAGTCACAATTATTATCAATCAGATGCAAGGGTTTTTTATTCCAACCAGCTGTGAGGTGTGTTTCTCTCCAAACCTGCTTCCAGAGGGGTAAGCCAGACTTATCCGAGTCTCCCTGACGCTGCACACTGTTTGTCAGGTCGTAGGTCATGCTGTAGTAGAAGGAGTCTGAGTCCATAAATATCTTGTACAGCTCATCCAGCAGCCGCCTCTCCAGGCGTTCCTTCTCTTTGTTTTCCTTGACCTGGAAGGCAGGGGAATACTGGATTGGGCAGGTAGATAGAGAAGAGTGATAAGCTGACAAAGCAAAGAAAGCAAAATCCTTTGAGAACGTCAAAGGTGTTAAAGGTGTGAAAGATAGGAAAGGTATAGTGTCGGTTTTAAGACGACAGATTGTATTTTTCAAAAAATACCTTTTTCTTGATGGGCACAGCCACGTTAGATTTGATCTGGCTGAAGGTTTTCATCAAGAACTTGGACTCATCAGGAGACTGGGCCAATTTCTCTGGTCTGTCTATACCAAAGTGATGTTTCTTGCAAAGCTGAAAAAGACATTTCTCCATCAAATTTAAGCAATTTTACAACTCTCATAAACATGATAAACAAAATTCAGTAGTACTTTGGATTTCTCAAAACAACAAGTAAACAAAGAGTCTATTACTACCCACTACAAACAACCAAAACTATACTGTGCTCTATATGATTCTCATTTCCTGAGACTAACACAGTCTAACAGCTACACTGATCTATGGGATTTCTAGGCACAAAAGGCGGTGGAATGATCATTCTGCAGTACAAGGACAATGTACAGGATGGAGTCTAGAAGCCTATCCAGGGACGATCATCATCCTTCGTATTTACTCACTTGAAAATATTCTGTCTCACCGTCCATGAAGCTCCCCTGAAAGACTGAAATCTTATTCAACTTCCTTTGCGATCAATTAAATGCAGACATAAAATCAAAGTTCCACTACAAATGTGTGGGCCAAAATAAAACTGATGTTTTAATAAATTTTTTTAAAAACGTCCACATCTCATTTTGCACCCTTGACCACCTAACAGAGATGAATCATATGCTTACGCACTCAGGGTATTTTTGGATACATCAAACAACAAATTAGGTTTCTGAAGAGCACGGTTATATTGATTGTCAGGGGGACCGAATGTCATATTTAAAACACAAACACATAAAAAACTGCTTCTCATGCATCATTACACACACCTCCAGCTCAAGCTCCTGGGGCTCCTCGTCAGACAGAGGAATGACAGCTATCTTGGTGATCTTGTAGACTTTGTGGTTGCCTGGTAAGTGGCCCACAAGTGCTTTCTGGCGGATTAATACCAGGCCAAGAGGAAGATCTGCCAAATGGAGAAAGAAAGAAGGGGGAGTTGCGTCATGGGTGCAGAATTCCTCACATTCTGAAAGGTGTGAAGAAAGCAGCTGCACACCAGCCATGGGCGCTTTTTTTATATAAGGTAACACAAGACATCTGTTAAATAAATATTTAAATGTTTATCTAAAATTCCTAGAATATGACATATATAGTTACATGTAACTGTTCCTATATTTGCTTGTCAAGGGTATAACATTTAATCTCAAACTTCCTACCCTGAACGCCATAGAGGAGGCACGCTATCATCAAATTAGATTTATCATCAATCTGAATCATCACCATCAGCTCACTCCTCTTCATAACTACACAATTTTTCACACCTTCCCTTATGAGTAAGAAACATAATAAGCACTGGAAGATCCGATAATTGAAGTGTCTAGTGAACACAGATGGAAAATACTGGCAAGAAAATGTGTGCTCTGTGCAAAACAGAAAGAAAAACACTGCTTGGGGTGAGATGTTCAAATGTTTTTAATTTTCCACTTACCTGTGTGAAGCTGTATCTTTCCAATGACACCTTCTACCAAACCTAAACACACTGGATTCCAAGCTAATAACAGGTCTGTCGCTAAAAAAAAAAAAAAGGAAATGAAACATTAGTATGGTGGTGTAGGAACACAGCTCAGCAAAATATGCTTTAGGACAGATAAACAACCAGGATAATTATATTTGCAGGTACAGGGATGTAAAGGTTCATTTGCTTAGTGATGCCTCAAGCTAGCTAAATATACATACACTTTAAGAGCTTAAACTATGAGTTATCCAAACAGAAAGCACCTTAAAAGAGACACAGTTGTGTGATTTCCTGTCACCTCATTCAAACTTGTTTTTAATACCCAGTGAAACATTCTTAACCTCAAAGGCTTGGTATGCAGATTGCAGCTGCAGTAATAAGCCACAGAAATAAACATTGCAGTAAATCTGTAAGAATTTTGTAGGCCTGTCATTATTCATGCAGGTTTAGCATAAAAAGTACAGCTATTACACAATCTGGTGTCATTTTATTGAAGGAAGTGTAATGTGACTAAAGAACAACCGATCCTGTCTCAGTTTACTTAACATTTTCATACACTAGGATGATGTCAGTTATGACAATCCACAAACTGGAATGCTTAACGTTGGTCACACACTGAACATCATAGTGGAGAAAACTGGAAAAATGTCAAGGGTGTGAATATGGGTGGAGAGCATCAACTGTAGGCAAGCTCACACAATGACTCTTCCTGTTCGACCAGCCAGAGAATTTCATGTACAGAGACAACCAGCCACGAGGGCCCCACAGGGGGAAAACATGATATAATACTAATAAAAACAACACCACAACTTCACTCAAATATCGTGGAAATACTTCACTGTGTGCTTGGGAGTGGAGTGGAAACCCAGTGAGGAGTGGAAACCCTTTTTTCCAATTAAATAATGAAACAGTGGTGCAACTAAAAACCTGTTCAGGCTGGCTGCACAGCCATACAACTTCAACTGACAGCAACACGCAGACACACACAGACACACACACTGACAAACCTTCTCATGAATCTAATGAAAGTTTGGTCTTAGTTCTTTCACTTCTGCTGGGAATATGTGTTTCCTTCCTATGGCACACATGTTTCTACTACTACAAGAGGATGACTAGTTCTTGTGTCACAGCTATGAGTAACAGGAGCAGTATTCACTTCTGCAATGTGATCAAGGTGTACAGTCAGGAGCTGTTTTACAGACGTCAGCAACACTAAACATGCTGCTTTCAACCTGTATCTGTTGTGCATCTATCTTCTTATGTGCTATAATGGTATTATAGTTTTCCAATAAGCTGTCATAAAGCAACATCATATGAAAGCTATATTTGTCTTTCTTACAGTGATGTCTGCTTGGTTTAAAGGAGAGCTGAAGGCTCACATTTACCTTTTAGTGTGTAACGTAAGAAGCAAAGTAAGAACTTTGAAGTGTGTTTGGGGTGTTGGCACTCCCGGAATGAAAGCTAGGACGATGATTTCAAGGCTGTTTTATCTCTTTTTAACCAAACGACTCGTTTTGTTTGACGCAGATGGACAGTTCAGAGCGATTCAACGACGTTTATTTCAGATATGAACGGGCGATAATTATGAATGAGAGATTACACTAAACCGCGAAGGCGTTTTTCCATACATGGTGACAAAAACGTCAGTAAAATAATGTCTGTTAACTCCAGACAGGCCATGAAATACAGAGCTTTTATTTCACTCGAATAGCTAATAACGTCAAATGTTAGTTTGAGGTAAATGGCCGGCTTCAAGCAGGGAAAGCTGTCATCCAGTACGTACCAGGTCTGACGGTCATGGTCCCGTCTTTTCGGCTGCACCACAGAGCTCGGTCCCCGCTCTGAAGAATGTACTCGTCTTTGGCTTGAAACAGCTCCATTTTGTCCCTTTACGTTACACAAAAGTCGGCAACTAACTGGCTTATCAGCCAGGTACAGGTAATTATCAACTTCCACGTCTTGGAGGTTAACAGTAGCTAGCCAGACGGCGACTGGCTAGCCACGGTTAGCTCGTTCCCCCCACAGGCTGGTGTGCTACAGTGGCTAGCTACCTAGCGAGGGAGCTAGCAGCGGCAGCGGCGGCAGCAGCTGGATGCGTGTCGGGTTTGTTTATTCCGCTTCTACGCATACTGATAATTACATTTCCTTTCTACTGGAGAAGCATCCCTTCCCACGGGCATGCTGGAGAGATTAAAGCCAAATACTTGTCAATGAGTGAAAAAGGTGTCCCAGTCAGCTGCTGTGTGCAGTTCAAGACGTAACGCGACAGTTTCCTGCTCTAAACAATAGCACGTGATCTGTGCCGTCATCACCGGTGTACAGGTGCTGTAAAAAACATACCAGTTACTAAACGTTTAGTCATTTTGGATCAATTATATGATGTCATTCTAATTTCAAGAAACCCTGTGTTGACTCCACTCCATTATTTTATCATTTTATACAATATAATATTTATTGGGATACTTATTTGTCTATACAACATCTCTTTGTCAGTGACAGCAACGAATCTGAATCTGAGAGAAGATTTAAGGTATTATATGTAAAACAATCACCCACCATATGTAATTAAAGGTCCAGTCTGTAGAATTTACTGGCAACTAGTGGTGAAGTTTTAGATTGTTACCAATTGAATACACATCACCTCCCCCTGTAGGTTCAGGCATTCAAAGAGAAACTACAGTGGCCACCAAACTCATTTTAAAAAAAAAACTCAAAAGGTCCTGATGTAGAGCGAGTATTTCCTTCTGGGATGTTTAGTGGTTCAACATGGTGGACTCCATGGAAGAGGACCCGCTCCCTCTGTAGATATAGAAGGCTCATTCTAAAGTAACATAAACATTCTTATTAACAGGTTGTTATATATTAAAAATACATATATATATATATATATAGTTATTTATATGTCAATAGATCCTGTTAAATGTTACACACTGGACCTTTCACTCCATAATCTGTTACAGGCAAAACTCATATATGTATTATATGTCTTTAAAAGGCACAAAACGCTCCACCCGTCTAGGACTAAGGGGGTTCTAATGTTCTCCATTACGACTCAGTCTGAAGGCAGGGAGCAGCCCTCAGACAGACAGATCTAACTGTTAATCTTACTTCTGAAAACTCTTCAGTGGAAAACTAAGCCAGACTTAAGACAGCTGAAGGCTGGGTCAGAGAGACGTATTCTGCCACAAAGGTGGAGCACACATACTCATACATTACTAAAATATAATCCAGTAATCCAGTGTGTGTGTGTGTGTGTGTGTGTGTATATATATATATATATATATATGAACACAGAATTTCTCAGAATACATGACTACTAAAGTAAAAAAAATCAGTATACAGTAACAGTGCAGAATCCATGCCAAAATTTGTGTCAAATACAATTTATTTTCAACCATACCAACGTGATTTGCTTTCAACAATGCATCAGCCTGCTACTCACAAACTGTGATCAACACTAAGCCACACTCCACAATTCGTACAGTGACCCTACTTTACACATGGCTTATGATCATGTTATAGTGATAAATTATTACACAAACAATTAGGGTAATTGTAAAGTTGAGCCTTTTTTAAATAACAGACCGACATTTTCTTTATCTGATTCGTAAACAGGGCGTTTCCTCACAGTTGGCATTTTTAAGGCTTTTAGGCCGTTTTGTGTTAGTGTTATTACAGATTCTAGCTGTTGTAATTACACAAGAACATTCTGACAATCTTTCATTGTGATTCCTCAAAAGCACCAAGTGCTGATTGTCTTACATCTCAAAGTAAGCGCAACCTTCATTTGTCATTACACATTCATCAATGTACCAAAATACTATATAATGATATAAATACTGATATAATGTTTTGAAATAACAAGTAAACCAATGCACATACAAACACTCAAAACACATCAATCAGAACTCGTGTAACTTATATATTTCAAATGAAGTGCTGCTGACCTTTCAGCATGATACATTTCAATGATGGCAAAGTGCAAAGACGGCAAAATCAGTAATGCACCAAAAAGCAGCATCGAATAGACATAATTCACTGTGTTCTGTGACAAAGCAGCTCCAACACGGCCATGTGGCTATAAAGGGGAAAATGCTTTTCTGTTGACTGAGTTTTGCAGCGAGTTCTGCTTTAAAGCCCCAATGTTTGCACTTGTGTACTAAGTGATGTGCTGACTGGATTAAGAAAAGCTTCCATATATCGTGTCGTTATGTTTTATCAAGACAAAAGGCAACTACAGTTAACAGTTAAGAAAATACTTCTCTACTTTTCTTCCAAGGCCTCTTATTCAAACTTGAATTTGACTAGAAATTGTTGTCAACACCTCAATCATGACAGCTGTCTTGTTATAAAGACATTGGCACAACATAGAAGGCAGCGACATTGGCTTGAAAACATGATTGCACTGAGCTACCATCAAGTATGTGCAGAATGGCAGGAAATACCAACACTGTTAATCAATGCATGCAACTTCCACAAATGCTGTAGATAGAGGAGGAGGAGGAGAGTTAGCCGGAGCAGACTTGTTCACTATCAAATATACAGCAGGTTATCCTTCTCTGCTCCTCATTATGAAGTGTGCAGTCATTATGATATCTCTTTTGACAGCTCAACATTCTCCTTGGTGAACATGCTGGGCTCTCCCTTCTGTGTCAGGTTGTCACCCTCCATCGCGGTGGCGCTGGCAGGCCTGGCTGGGTGCTCCTCCAGTTGCTCCAGTTCTTCCAGTATGGTCTGAACACGACGGACTCCATCCCGTCTCGCCTGCCGTACATCTACACGACCCTCTGGGTCAACTGAGTCCAGTGCTAACAGCTCTTTGGTCAGCAGCTCCTCCAGTAACAAGTATCTCTTGTCGTTCTTCTTTCCATCAAAACATTTCACCTCCTGTTCCAGTTTAGCGACCCGGTCGACTATCTGCTGTACTTTAGCCAAGCCTGGGTGCATCGGGCACTGAGCAGCCTGTTCAGCCTCTACCTTTACGGGCGGGACCTCTGGGGGAACAGCTGTCATGTCCTGGGCCTCTGGTTTTGGAGGTATTTGAACTGTGATATCTGCAGTATGTTGTTGTGGTTGCTCTGGCTTCTGGGGCTGCTGGAACTGTTGCTGCGTCTGCATTAACTGTTCAGGGTGCTGAGGCTGTGGAGATGTCGGAGTCGGTGGCTGCTGGAACTGATGGGCCTGCTGGAACTGCTGAGGTTGCTGAAACTGCTGAGGTTGCTGAATCTGCTGAGGTTGCTGGAACTGTTGAGGTTGTTGGAACTGTTGAGGTTGCTGAGGTGGAGGCTGTTGAAACTGTGGAGGCAGATGAGACTTTTGGACATCGGCTTCTGTGTGCTGCGGCTGTGGCAGTTGCGTGTTCTCGGGTTTCTGCTGAGTGATTTGCTGTTCCTGCTCAATTTTCTGGGGTGGGTCTCTTGTGAGGATGTGCTGCTGCTGCTGCTGCTGCTGCTGCTGCTGCTGCTGCTTCAAAGTTGAAAATAAATCATTAGGATCTGTCAAAATCTAGGTCAACACAAGCTGACATGAAAAGCAAACATTTCTGCATATCAAGATAAATCCACACAAACGTACCTGTGGCCTTTCTCCCAGCACCTGTGTTATAATAGGTGACTGGCTTCTAATATGAGGTGGGAGGTGAATAGAATCGCGATGCTGGGGAAGCAGTATCGGAGAAGCTCTTTCCCGGGAAGGCTGAATTGCTGCAGAGTAGCCAGGCCATTCGTCTGTCTGAATGCGATGGAAGGGCTGCTGGTGCTCTGAGTAGGGGACGCGCTGAGAGTAAACTGAGGGATTTAACTGAGTCTGTGTTTGTGCTTGGCCTCCTCCGCCCTCATGGATCACCGGGATGGGGATGTAACCCGCTTGAAGATTAGTGCTGCTGGGCCGTGGAGGTTGGTGGTGTGGGACAGTGTAAACCTTAAAAAATACAACAAATTTAAACAGTGAGACTTCAATATTTATATTTGGATAAATATTTATATTTTCTATATTTCTGGATGCAAGTTGTACAGTATTGCAGAATGCATAATCTTGTGTTTTTTATTCATTACTCAAGCCCAACCTCTGATGTTTGTGAAACAGGCGAGCTGGCCTTTCCAGGCTCAGTGGAGCAGCTGTCTGAAGGTCCATGTAAAGGTGATCTCGGCCTGCAGTGCAGCCCTGGCGTGGGGGATGGTGTCCGTCTGTCTGTCCGGATATTCTGTGCAGTGCTTGGCTGGATGTAGGAATAACATGGATGCTGTTGCTGTCTCAGTTCTGCTCCCTCGTGGAAGACTGGGATAGGAACATAACCCGGCCGAAGAATTGGGTGCTTCATCTCCCTTACAAAGGTCTTCTGCGTCTCCTGAGGGCTCGGTTCTGGTGGTATGTTGGGTCCATTTGCTGAGACTTCTCTGACCTGAAACACAGCCAGTAGTATATAGATATGATTAAAAATGTCAAATTACCACTAATTATATCTTTACAACAATGAATATCAACAATCAAGAACTAAATAAAAACACTCTGAGTACTGAGAAAGGCTAAATAGATTCCTTTACCTAAAGTTTAAAAAATGTAACTACAAAAGTAGTTTTATTTATCGCTCAGTATGTCTTTTACAGAAAACACTACAAACTTGATCCATAAATCATGGCTAATTTTTAATTAGTAAATATTTTTCTGAGTGATTGGTTAATTTCAAGCAGTTATAAGTAAAACTAATTTAAACTAAACTAAAACTAAATTAAAGCTAATAAAAATTAACAAAGCTATTCTTGCTTATAGTTGAATAAAAGAAGTAACATTACCTTCATCATATAGATCGAAGAGGCTTAAATCCAAAACTCTAAACTACACACGAACCTTTATAAATCCAACAAATCTGAATAAGTTCAGCTAACCAAATGAAGACGATATTTTAATAGGAGGGTGCTCTCAGTCCTGAGAGGTAATTGCAAAGGTTATAAGTTAAAATGTGACATTTCCACAGGGCGATGCCAAAAGTATCACCTCTCTGAGTATTTGATAAACCAGATTAACTGCTGATTACCACAGACTTTAGGGCATTTCCTGTCAGACTATTGCTGTGTTTGTGTTTGATATTTTGCTCAACCATCAGACTGACATCATTCCTCTGGCTGGATTTCCTGACCTATCCCACTCACAGCCGTTTGTCACACCCTCTAAACTAACATGTTTAAAAGCTATCATAAACACAGAGAGAACTCTTTCTCTGCTGCCATTCCTTGAAGAAGACAGAGGCAATATTTGAAATATTTTTGCATGCGCTCTACAGACTGAAGTGTCCACATTTGTTCTGGCATCGTCTTATAAAAAAGAATGTAAATAATCCCAAATATGTTAAAAGTAGGTCCTTGTGATAGCAGGAAAATAATTAGGACATCACAGGAAATAAAATGTTTTCATAAAGTACAACATTGGTACTATCAGCACAACCCTAAATGTCAGACAGTGTGAATAAGGTTGTAAATTTCCACTAGCTAAGGTAGACAAAGTATGTGTTGTTATTCTTCGGACGGTGTAACAAGTGACTAGACACCTGCCAATGACAGCCGGAGGACTGCAAGCAACAGGTCTACTCATAGTTCAGCACTCTGTCAATGATATGTCTGAAAAGTGATCAAAGATCTCCCTCCAGCCACTGAAAACTAATAGAGAGTTTATGTGTAAGTATTCATATGTAAGCCAGTGGCATTTTCCCCCCCTAAGACAAAAGTTAGGAGATAGCTGTGAACGACCCTTTGCCCTCTGCCATTTCAGTATGGGACACTGCACGCTGCCAACACCATTGCACCAATTTTATCCCCTGACAGCTGTGTCTTTCTAGCAGATTCTTCGGGACACTAACTTTGGACAACAGTGTCTATCTCTGAGACGAAAGATTAGCAACTGGCAGCCTGTAGAGCTCACTTCATTCAGCCCACGGGTTTTCTCTGCAGACCTGCATGTTTTCACAACGTGTATTATAACACAGCTGAATTTGATATGCAGGGGCAGCCAGCGCCTCTGTCGTACAGTTTAATATACTCCACAGGCCAAACTGAACCGGACCAGCCTCAATCCTTGTAAGGGAAAAAGTTTAATATGAGCTGGACGTCGCAGTGTTTTCCACCATGAAAGAAGCGTTATTAAAATACTGGAAGCTGCTCATGGGTAGCCTTTACATACTGCAGGGTGAGTCATCGAGTAATAATAGTGTTAGATCATGACACGGGAACATAACGGGGTTGATCACCCGTTATAATAGGCTTATGAGCTGTCTTTGAGGGGGAGGTGACGGTGCCAAACAAGGCCTACACTAGTCAACAAGATTAATATATAACGTTAACAGTGATGTAGCACAGCGCTTTACCGGCGTACCGAGCCAAAACACGCACTATAACCGACGGAGCAGTTAAAATAGCCGTTAAAGAGTTGTACAACCGTTAGCCGTTAACACTGTCAAACCAACTTTATCCCGCCGCCGCTCTCTTACCTTTTTCGTGTCGTGTCTCGGGTCATTCCAGGTTGTCGTGCGGTTATTGTGATCCACGAAGAAGGGCCATCCAGTCTGAGGGTCAATTTTGACTTCCCATCCGAGGGGGAGAGGGTCGTTGTCATTATTGGCCATTGTCAGTGTCGGCGACTGTGTCTTCATGCCGTTCATGTTGCTGCCTGTCGAGTACTGAAACATTTTATACAGGCGACGGACGCTTTAAAGATTCCTTGAAGTGACGTGGAAAAGTGGGCTGGAAGTTTCTCGAAATAGCAGGGTTAATGTTGGGGGCGGACAGCGCTGGATACCGTGGCATGGGTTCCCAAACCTGTTATGTCGCAGACACCCCAGCATAGACACACAGTACACCGACCTGCGTTACATTTTTTCTGGGAAGACCCACACAGGAGGATGTTTTGATTTTTTAAACAGCTGCAGCTGTGGATAAAGTGGCTGCTTTGATCATATCAGTCATGTTGTGTCCTGATTAATATTCCCGGAGCCCTCTCAGTGACCCCCCCGTGCGGCCGTGAACCCCGTTTTGAGAGCAGTGCTTTGTGTATGAAACAAGGGAATCCCAAAGCCTTTTCACAATAAAAGGTTCCCCAAAATAGATGTACTCGGACTCCCACATGAGAAATCTTGTCCAAGGGAACTCAGCCTTGCTTTGCTTTGATTTGGTACACAATTATGTAATTCTGGTGGTGTGGTACGGTGTGGACACAGTAACAGATCTTTCTTCATCACAGGACCATTCAAGCTCCATACTACGAGGGAAATATTAGTAAATCTAAAAAAAAAAAATCATCCTCACTTGGCTGGAGACTTTCTGAAAGCACCACGTGGATTTGTAGAGGTGCTCAAACACATATTTGGATGGAACAGTTGAATACAATTGATTTTTTAAAAATATATTTTTATACCTGAAATTGTAGTAAGATTGACAATAACAAAACTATACACGTGTGTACTGACGTAATTATTATCATAAAGATTTTAACAGGAATATTATAGGGAAATCTATAGGTTATTACAGAGTAGTGGCCCATTTTAGGAGAAAAAAAATGTATCATAATCATCAGCTCCAACTGTGCATGTACCAATGACAGTCAAAAGAAGGCGTGTACCGGTGACACACACATTTCTTATTGTGAAAAGTTCCAGTCAGTTCTACGTCGTTGTACATTGATGTCCTTAGTCAGTGGAGTGATAAATCACATTGACAAATGATTATCAGATTCCTCATTCAGTGATGATGTTGACGTTGATGAATATTTGCATGCTAAGACCAAGGGACATCTCTGACACTTGTTAACTAATCAATCTGCGATCAACCAGCACTGAATGGATATGTATCTGGTAACTACACACCGCCCGTCCTGCCTAGACCTCTCTCCGATATGGCTTAAAGACCTCGGTGTTGCTCAACACAATCTGCAATGACCGAGCTTTGGTGGAAGAGTGCCTGGAGAGAAACCTTTTTGATAGAGATGTTCTGGGTATTTATAGGAAAGCAGGAGATATCATACTTATTGGTGTTCTAATAAAATAAAAGCACGTGCCAAAAACTCATTAAAACCCATAAAAAATTGAAAATTCCTATTATTGTTATTGTCCGTGCGAATATAAAAAGACAGATTAAGTTTCCAGACAAATTATTGTATGATCTCATACACTTTTATACAGTATACTATGTGAATGGGCTGCTTGTTTATGTATTTATTTATTCAGTTTTGCAATTCCTGTTCCTTTATTGAAACAAAAATGGTTTTCAGTTTTGCTACAAAAGAAAATAACTCCATTG
Organism: Protonibea diacanthus; assembly: GCA_028641955.1. NCBI lineage: Eukaryota > Metazoa > Chordata > Actinopteri > Sciaenidae > Protonibea > Protonibea diacanthus. The sequence goes on from CM053989.1 coordinate 19,221,607, forward strand.
ACTTGAAAAAAACTGTCATTTATGTTTAAATAAATAATATTTATTTATTTAGTCATGTAAATGGACATCCTATTGATTATGCAGAGTAGACTGATCATTTTTGTTGTCATTTCAATACATTAGTCAGAAGGCCAATAGAATTGAATACAGCTAAATGTACAGTTAGAATAACAGCGCTGTAAGACATAATTTCTTAACCAAAACATGAATGTGTTATTCAAAATGTGCGGACACTTTGGCTCAGATTCCAGAAAGGTCTCCAGAGTTCGAGCCACTTCCGTCAACCCATCCAACAGCGGTGATTAAAACAAACGCACCCTTGTATTCCACTTCAAAATAAAAGTCTCTTACGCAAACCACTTCCACACTTTGCATAATGTGATTTTAAAAAAGGCAGTTGTTTGTGGTTATTAATTAAGCGTTTACTTTAAATACATAACTATCCTTGAGAAATGCACAATTTTCACGGCTGAAACTGTAATATTGTGTCTTTTTGTTACCTCACGCTGACCTCACCGAGGCTCTTCACGATCACGCACGCACGCACCCAGTACTGCTCGCGTGACGTCTGCTCTGGTGCCCGGTCAGCTAGCTTCTAAGCTAGTTAGCTATTTGTTGTAGTTAACCGCGTACACCGGAGTCGGTTAACGTTAGCTAACTAGCTAGTAACTAACGCTTTCTGCCCTGGTCACTGTCAGCGTCGGCCATGGACGACGAAAGCCACCCGAAAACCCTGTAAGTAATTTTAGGTGTGTAGCAGCAGGTATCGTTAGCTAAGCGACCGTCGGGAGCCGGTGGCTAACTTTACGTAGCTAGTTACTGTCTACACAAACCTGCCTGTGTGTATAGAAAGCTAACACCAACATGTAATGCCACACTAACGTCGAGTTAGTTAACACAAGGTTACATGAAATATAACTCTAATTTCATGTGTGTATAATTTGTGAGCGTTAACAGGTACAACTGTCTAACGTTAGCCCTTACTAACGCTGGGCCAGCTTGCATATCAAGCTAATGTAAATAACGTCATTTTAATAACTCACAGTCACTGAGCATGAGATAACATTAATATCAGAAATATGCTGTCTGCCCGTCCGTTTTACGTCACCAACTCATCTTTACTTTCACCAAACTAACCTCTTTCCCCTGCAGGTATGTGGGAAATCTCTCCAGGGATGTCACAGAAATTTTGATTCTGCAACTCTTCACCCAGATAGGGCCATGCAAAAGTTGTAAAATGATCACAGAGGTAAGCAGACACGTTTGTTTAAATTTTCCTATATGTCATGTAATGAGCCCTGACCTATCATTCACATCTGCTGTGACCAAGTCCCACTTTTCAAGCTAAAAGTTAAGCAGAACTGTAGTTATGGCCCCCATATGTTGCTTTAATTAACATCACAGTTGTCTACAAACTAGTGGAGCCAACCTTTGAACTCTTGTGTTTGACTTTATCCTTCGCAGCATACAAGCAATGACCCTTATTGCTTTGTGGAGTTCTTTGAACACAGAGATGCTGCTGCAGCCCTCGCAGCCATGAACGGGAGGAAGATATTGGGAAAGGTAAGGCAATTTGTCTGCTCTAAAATTAAAAGCGAGGTTAGGTAACGCCACTGCTTCTGAATTCCCTCATGATCCTTATTCATAGTGTTTCTCAGGTTAGTTTTAAATGCTTTCTGTGAACTCCCTGCTTTCAGGAAGTCAAAGTAAACTGGGCCACCACTCCAAGTAGCCAGAAGAAAGACACATCCAGTAAGTGTCCATCTATTGATTTTCTAATTTGCTGAAATGAAAGTTGAACAGAAAACAGTAAATGTTTCCTTTCTTTATTTTCCCCTCTAGATCACTTCCATGTGTTTGTGGGTGATTTGAGCCCTGAGATTACCACTGAGGACGTCAAGGCTGCATTTGCACCTTTTGGGAAAATCTCGTAAGTTTTCACTCTGAAGGCTATTACTTTTCATGTGTAGTAATTTGAATGCTACAATGTGAGGAAACTGAGTTCTCTAAAGTTGGGCTGTATTAAAAGACCAGCATAATAATCCTCTGTAAGATTATGCCCTGAAACGACCATCTAGACCATGTTTACATGCATACAAGATGGGTATTAACTTAAATATAAGAAATAGTTCAAGATTAGACAGTGGTCAGCTGACATCCTGAAGGTTTTTTGTTACTTCTCTCCAGATTATGAGCTGCCTCTGATCTCAGATAAATCTGTGTTTTGGGATAAAAACAACACTAGACCACCCATGAACTGCAACCACCAACCTCTTTATTGCCCCTCTCATCCCATTTCGTGTTAAAATGGCCACCCAAATCAGATAAATAAATTCAGAAATAACACAAGAATGAATTTGAGAAAGAGACACAAACTGTAAAGGGGAAACAAGAGCTTGCATTACACTATGAGGCCTAGACTACTGTACTATCACCTATCTGTAGAGAGAGAATACATTATCATGTAGACAGGCTGGTTTGGAGGGGTGCTTTTGCTCTGAATGTGTCCTGTGAAAAGATGCAAATAAGATACGAGATGCAACGTTTAGAAGTCAGCAGTGATGTTACTGTTCAGGACAACAGCATCATTTTTCTTTCCTCTCAATGTATTCTTTGTCAAATTCATATCATGTGTAACAGACACAACATTAATGCATGTAAACATAGTTGTTGATGGACCAATAATTGTACATTTTAAATATCACGAATGAACATAATTATCAGAATGGACTGAACCTCTTGCCGTCGTATGTAATGCTTTGTTTCTGAAAACACCTTTAACAGATTGGAACATCATTTAAGTTATTAATTACCAACACACTTCCTGTAAGTTGTTAAGCACTTTATTGCAGTTACTTACTTGTGGTCTGTGTATTGTGTTTCTCTGTTTCTATGACTATGAAGTTTCAGCTTTTAGCCTACTTGTGCTTTTCTTTGCATATTTAGGGTGTGGTAAGTAAATTGTATGTCAGCTAAATGTAAGCTGTGTGTATGAACCTGAACCTGAGCTTTTAGTTGTGGGTCTCAGTGAAGTAATAGCACTTTGGTTATTTTACAGAAATGCTCATAGGATTGGACAGGAGCTTGAAGGCTAACAGCAAGGAACTGTGCACTCTGGAGACTCAGATGTAGTTTTTTTTTCTCTATTTATTCCATTCTTTCCATATGTCTTTATTTGTAGATGCTATGTGTTAACATGATCTAGCCTAGATTAACAAATTCCAATACTCATTGTATTCCTCTAAATCTCTGTTTAAATTGTCTCATTTTTGATTTGCATAGTGTTGTTTGTAGTGCAATGATCCTCTTCCAAAATTTCTGAAAATGTCAATTTCTCAAAATTTGCAGCTCCCCAAACTCCATACTCCATAGTGGTGGTAAAGAATTGACCAGGAAAAATAAAGAAATCTGTTAACAGGCCATGTATGCCTTTTAATTCCTTTTTTCTCTTTTGATATTTTCTATATATTTCTATTTGTAGGAAGAGCACCAACAGCAGATTTTAAGAATGCATGGTAATCCATATAATCTGTTCCTTTTTGTTAATTTAAATCAGTAGCCTACTATTCAGAGGACTGAACGAGAAGTGGTGCTCTAGTGGCAAGGATCCATTAATACACCTGAAATGATTTAAAAACAGTACTTTAGGCTGCATGTATTTGTACCTGTTTTTCTTTTTTTGTTTTGTTTTGTTTTCAAGTGTTGCTTTGAAGTTATATTACGAGTCAGTGCTCAGGTCATCATAGCTAATGTACATTAATGTAGGACAGTGTAGAGGTTTCACAGTTCAGTGTGTTTTGCGTGGTTCCTTTTAGTTTGAAGTGTTTGAAGTGGAAAGTACACTGAAGTTGTTTTTAACGTTTCCCTCCAGGGATGCCCGTGTTGTGAAGGACATGACGACAGGCAAATCAAAGGGGTATGGATTTGTGTCCTTCTACAACAAACTGGTAAGGCTCCAGTGCAAGAACACAGACTGAAGGTTATTTCTATTTTCTGTTTATTATTCCTACTTTACAGTAATTAAAATATAACTAATAATTAATCATAGTTGAGCCCATAGTCACAACTTAAATCACCTAACATTACGTAGTTTCTTGTTTGCCATCACCAGTTTCCGTATTACTTAAATTTAAAAACAGTAATGTATATTTTGACTTCTGATTATGGTCCCTAATAAACTTAACAGATTCATCAGATCCAGAAGGGTTAACTGTTTGTGGTTTGGATTTATAGGATGCAGAGAATGCCATCTTTAACATGGGGGGACAGTGGCTTGGAGGACGTCAAATCAGGACCAACTGGGCAACGCGTAAACCACCAGCTCCAAAGAATGCCCAGGACAGTAAGTTTTAAAGGCCATGCACATCCACTGTGCACCCACACAGGCTTAACTTATTTGGGATGATTAGAGCTCTCCTCAGCACAGTTGGACTGAAATTCTCATTTATATCTTGTGAGAAGCATTCACCTCTGGTCAGGAATTGGCCACCTCTTTTGCAAGCCACACACAAAATTGCTACATCTGGTCTTCTCCAGTGTCCAACCAATTAAAGAGAGAGGGTTGGATATTTTAAGGCAAAACAATACAAGTAGCAGAAAGGGAGGGTTGCTGTAATGAGTGCAAGGACAGTGACAGAGTTTGATGACAGTCAAATGTTAGATAAAGCGCTTTATAATCCACAACTCTGCAGTTGTTGGCACACCAGCCATGCTAGCTCCCACAGTTTATGTTTACAACCCAACCCACGCCATTTCCTGTTACCCCCTGCTTTTTAGCACACCACGCGAGTACATTTTGACAGGTCGATTTCGGTCTGACTGCACCATCAGGATTGTGTGGGAGTGTGGGAGTCTATGTTAAACATCTCCCTCACTCTTCTGTTAGCATTATTGCACCTGCCAGAGTGGGATAAATTACATATTATTCTCACTGGTGCATGGAATACGGTGGTCTCATGTAATGCTGAACATAGTTTTGCCCAGAGAAAAGGTCTAATCAGCCAGGAAAAGCGAAAACGCCTGTGAGGTTGTGCATCCTTAAAGTGAAAACACATTACCCTATATCTCAATATTATTATTCTGGCAGTATCATCAGTAATATGGATATAATGGTCAAACAAATGTTTTTATTTCAGATGGCTCAAAGCATCTGAGGTTCGATGATGTAGTGACTCAGTCCAGTCCTCAGAACTGTACCGTGTACTGTGGAGGAATCCAGTCAGGACTATCAGGCAAGTGTTATGTGCTCTAAAGTTGCATTGTTACAGCCATTAGTCACACTGCAATAGTAATCTAACGTTTCACTCAAAAAGCCTAAAAACTAACCACACTTTTCTTTTTTTTTTTACATTTGATTGTTTCAGAACACCTAATGCGACAGACCTTCTCACCGTTTGGTCAAATAATGGAAATCCGTGTTTTCCCAGAGAAAGGATACTCCTTCATCAGGTAATGCCTCAGGCCATTGCAGCATTTGGCCTCTAGAGGTCAACACAAGCACACTACATGACTCAGTGACAGGCCAGACAGCATGACTCATTCTCTGTGGCCTTTTGGCATTTTCTGATGTTTGTCTTCAGCTCACTGCTATCATGAGTGAAAAATGTGAATACTGTTCATTCTCTGATATTTTCCATTTTGTCTAATAACTCTGACTGCTAAGCGACTGTTTTCCTTTTAAGGTTTTCTTCCCACGACAGTGCTGCCCATGCCATTGTTTCAGTTAATGGCACAGCCATTGAGGGACACATAGTGAAGTGCTTCTGGGGCAAAGAATCTCCTGACATGGCAAAAAATCCACAGCAGGTACGGCAAACATCACTGATAGTATGATTTATAAAAAGTAGATTATTATGGGAATTTGTTATTAGGATGAGTCAAAAGTATGAAACAGAACTGGAACATTCACTTTTTATTCACTTTTCTTCTCTCTGTTGGTGTATTCAGGTTGAGTACAGTCAGTGGGGGCAGTGGAACCAACTCTATGGGAATCCACAGCAGCAGTATGGGCAGTATGTGACCAACGGGTGGCAAGTGCCCTCCTACAACATGTATGGTCAGACGTGGAACCAGCAAGGATTTGGAGTAGAGTGAGTTTCACTCCACAAAGACCATTAAATATCTCTAAAGTGTAATGGAAGGCAACTTGACCACACTCTAACTTTAAAACAATTTCTACAAGATGAAAAAGGAAGTCTCTACCGGCTTGGCAGAACAGCTGATCATTTCATGCACTGTTAAATTAACTGAGTATTTTGGCATCTTTTGCAGGCAGTCCCAGTCACCGGCCTGGATGGGAGGCTTTGGATCTCCGTCTGCTCAGGCTGCAGCTCCACCTGGTCCAGTCATGTCCAATCTGACCAACTTCAGCATGGCTGGCTACCAAACGCAGTGAGCTGGCCCTTAACTAAGTGTAATATTAAGGGGATTCTGTCAGCCCTTTTTGACCACATAGCACTCTTTCACCTGGACAGCTGCTGTGGTAGAAGGGCAAGGGCCATATTCACAAAGCCTTTGTAGCTAATAGTTGCTCCTAAACAACAAATTATGTTTTAAACAACAGTGTACATTTCACTTGGAACCTCTTAAAAAGTTTATTTGATGATAATTCATAGTTTTGTTATGGAAATGTGCTCTTGGGCTTCTGAAGTAAAGCCAAACCAACTGTCTAAGTAGATATTAAAGGACGTAGCAATCCTTAAATTGTCTGGCCCTATGAAAATGTTACCCAGTATGACAAAGAGGATACAGCTGTTCTAACACAGACAATCATGCATTTTCTCCTCTCACACAAAAGTCAATCAGTAGGCCAAACCACAAAAAAACACGTGTAGTACCCTCCTGGATACAAAATTTGAGCATATTTTTGTATGCATCTGAATACCCTGAAAGTTATTTCAGTGGAGCTAAAAGCAGACTACTTAAAAATCAATTTATATTATAACATTAATATTGAAGTATTAAATTATAGCAGTATCTGCTTTCAGTTTGCCAATGTGTTTTTTAATATTTCAGTGAAAAATTAATTGTTAGAGACTCGTCAAAATGTTTATTTGCTTCTCATACTTTGGGCATTTTTTTGACAGAAGACAAAACTGCACTCAAGACTATATGCATCGATTAAATCCATTTTTGTCATATAGGTCAGCTTTTAAAAATGAATATAGTGATAACAGTGTCATACAGATCCAGTGGGTACGTTTGGGTATCATGAGTTTGTGCTACAAGATGCACTGAGCCACAAGAATGAACCAACCTGCTGAAAGCTGGTTTGGGCTTAGCTTCAGCTCATAGCTAGATATTCAGTCATTTTGTGATATATTAATGGAAAATGCTTTGTGAATAGAGGCCCCTGAATGATAGTTTACCTTTCTAGTATATGTGAAACAACTATTTGTATAAACAACTGTGGCTTTAAATGAGATTAAAATGGGACGTGGTATCTCTTGGGTAAATTTTTGTGTACAAACAAAATTTCACCTACACGGCTCTGAAAGCAAAAATATATTAGGTTTTTCATATTTTGTATCAGAGTGATCAGCATGTTCTTTTGCAGACTTTTGATGGACTTTAGTTGAAACCTTAATGTAGCCTAGAGTGGACTGATTTATAATCCTGTGTCTCAACGGACAGGCTATAGCACATGCTTACTATATAAAGGAAATAATGTAAAAACAGCATAACCCCCAAACTTTGTAAAGGTAACTGACTCTGTGTGCTGATTCTGGGGCTGGTTTCCTAGAAAACTGTTGAATCTTTAGTATTTTCTTCCCCTTTCCTTCCTCTTGATAACCTCAGTTAATTTGTAGTCATTAAAATTCTAAAATAAAATTGTAGTCATGTAGTTAGTAGACTGAATTTAGCACCAAAACCAGCCCCTAATCATATTGCATCATGTTTTATTGTCATTCAGAAATGCTGTACTTGAATCACTCACTTGTGTAAACACAAATTGTCCAATGTTTTTAAGCTTACTATGAATCAGATTCATTTTATTTTATGTTTTTCCACTAAAAGTGGACATTTCATCAATATGACACCTTTTCTATCCCTTTGTGCGTTCTGAAATTTTTCAGTATTTGGAGAATATTTATATATATTCCAGGTAAACTGACAAAGAAGAGGATTCCTCAAAGACGTCCTGTCATTTGGATTTTATTTGCATATGTGCCATTCTGTACAGTATATTACACTCCCTGAAAGCTTATTGTAATTTGATGAATGAATGAATTAGAATTTTTTTTTTAGTTTGTTTATTTGAGCTGGGCGGTGTTCATGTATCAAAACAGGGTCATGTTGGCTAAGAGTGTAAATATAAACATTGATCACAAACCATGAAACTTAGAGAAGAAATAATGTACATACTGTAGGTAGAATGTTATGAGATGAAATGCCATCATTAAATTTCAGCAATATAATTTATGAAATAAGCCTTAATTGATGTGTCGGTAAATTCAAACTTTGTGTTATTTACAGAGGCTGCATCACAAATCTAAATTTATTTTCCATTGTGGATTTTCCCATTTTTAAGTTTGTGTGCCATTTTCAGGAAGTAGCAGGAAGCAGATGATGTTTCAGCTTGAACTGCAAACTCATGACATGTAATATATTTGTTGCTTAAAATATTGAATGTAATAGCAATTTGCTTTTATGACAACATACATTTAAGTTGAATAACAGAAGTGATGTTTAATAATAAAGGATGAAATCAACAGAAAAGTCACTTTAAATAAAGAAACATTTGAACCTGCTTGTCCAGTACATTTATTAGACATGAATAATTTGTGTTTTACATACACTGTAGGGGTCAAATATTCAGGCCTGTACTGTTCACTTGGTGTAAGCCCCACATGCATTTGTAACCCTTCTATAATATCTCTTCATATGTACTTGTCACTGTCCTGCATTAACATTCTCCATAAGTTTTACATTCTCCATCCCTGAGGAAGAACTGCTCTTCTGTTTTAATTACATATCGCACTAATACATGAGCGGCCATCAAATGTGTGCTGTCGACTACAATGTTCAAAGTTTTTACAGGTGCCATTTCAATCTTCCTTCTAAATGCAGATGTTACATTTGTTACCGTTTCTATTGAAGTTAAGCTCCTGCCATCCGTGCCCCAACAATGAACCATCTTCAAGAGTTACTTAGATCTCTTCCTTTTGCCATCTTGGTATAAAATCGGAATCAACTGGGCCTGCTCAGCCTTTTTATACATGCCACAGATCTTGCTTAACTGTACTATGCAGTGCTGCATTCATTACATTTCTACACTCATTTATTCCTTTAATTTGTCACCCCTCTGTATATTCAGTTGAGATTATTGCATGTTCTATCATGAGTTTTTAACTGGTTATGAAATTGTCTCAGTTTTATACTGATGCCTTTATATGACCTGCACAAACAAACAAGACCATCAGCAATGTTGGACTTTTTATATAGGTATTCTTCTTGCCTGCCATTCAGTCAGGTCATGTTCAAAATCAATAAAACGAGGCGGTGGAAACGCTGCTTTTCTCCACGGGGTCGACCATAATTCATTTTTCTCAGATGTTCCTTAAAGCTGCTTTAAATAACTTGTTGTTTTACTGTATTCACTTGAGTATAGGTTGAACAGGATTTGTAAATCATTGCATTTTGTTTTTAATTTACGTTTACATATTTTTTGGAAACATGAACATTCATAGATATTCAAAGACTTAAGCAAAGCAAGAATCCACTTAGTCAGATGTTAGATGGCATATACACTGCCTAATGTTAGATTATATTGCTTAACTTTTTTTCTTCTAACCTACTGTTGAAATAAATGTATATTTCACAACACTAATAATATGTAGATTTATATTCACTTCTCCTCTACAACATACATTGTATATATCTGAGCTTAAACTTTAACCAGTTTATTATATTAGCTCTAGTGCTGCAGTCATCTAGTAAGCAAAGAATTTCAAAAAACGTGTTTATACAGTATATACATATTTCATGAAATGAGCAGCTGAAGCAAAGTGTTCAATATTGCCATGACATACTTTGAGTAGCATATTGGAGCTATAACTGTAATTTTCAACCTGAAGAGGCCTTTCAGACATTTAAAGTTGTTTGTTGTTGGCGTATTACCTGTTTACCCTCATGTGTCAACTGACTTCCAGTTAACTTATTGTGTTTCTCAGAAGTTAATCATATTTGACCATCGCGTGTGGACTTGGTACGGACTGTTGATCTCCTTGATGACATCTCAGCCTTCAGCCCTCTGTCCACACAAACCAGGATGCTCCCATCTGAGGCAGTTTCATCACTCTGGGTAGGGGTAATCGAAAATGAAACGTTTTGTATTTAGAATAATAAAACTAGTAATTTAATTTCTAATCTAATTCCACATTTTCCATTACAGCCCCTTTGGCGTTATCAACAACACAGTTGTTACATAGCCTCAATGTTTCCTTCAGTATACTCCTCTAGAATAAAATTTAGCATTCATGCATACAAGGTTCTAGAATATCTTCCTGTTTCCATACTTACATCATGTTTCCCTACCGTTTCATTCCCTTTAACTTTTTCTTGTAATGCCAGTTTTTCCATAATCATTTCAATCCTGGATGTGATGCCCTCCAAAGAGCTTTCAAGGTGGTGAACTTGTCTGGTCAGTCTTTCATGGTGAGAGAAAGTTTTTTTCGTTAGTGTCCATTGTAATTAAATTTGTTTCTCTTGTTTGTAGACAAGATGATTCAAGACATTTTGTAGATTGAATGTAAAAACCTTTACCCACCTTAGGAACTGTTCCTGGACCACAAAGTTATTACATGAGTGGTTCTTTTGCTCGGCGGATGTTACAGGAGGTTTCTCCTGTAATTCTTTCTCATAATTAATTCCAAGATTTTTGAGTTCAGTGCAAAGAGCATCCTAACAACAAATGGGAACATTTCTTACAGCTTCTTACAATTGTGTGAAAGTGACATTAAGGTATCGCATTTATCTTGTAAATCAAGTCAAGTTGTATAAACACAAACCCTCTTTTCCTCCAGTTCGATTTTCATCTTCTCTTGTTCAGCTTCATCGAGAATGTGGTTCCCATCACGGTCAAACTGTGAGAAGGCTGCAGAAATTTCGTGATCAGCATGTCCCATCCTACAAGATCATCAGAGCGGTGAGGGTCATGTTTAACACTATAGTTAGCTTATGATCTTTGTGATATTTCATCACTTACTCTTTCAGAGTTTCTCTGAAGTCCTTGAATTCAATTTCTCCAGATCCAGATCGTAGCGCCTTCTGAACATCGGATATTTTCTCCTTTTTAAGTTTCAGCTTTGTAAATGTCTTCATATAGCTCTGAATTACAAAAAAAAAAAATGTTTGTATCTCTCATAAAACTTTAGCTTTTTTTGTTGCATGAATCTGATTGCCTTTACCTGTTTGATGATGTCAGTAATCTGTAGCTCATCTTTTTGGGATGAGAGCTCTTCTTTAACCTCCGAATATGTGTCATTTATGATGGCCAAAAACATGTTCTGAGGGGCAAATACATAAAGGGAATGAGAATTGTCATTTTTATGCTTTTAAAATCAAGCATCTGGTGTAGCAGAATAACTTACCAGTAGGACAAAGAAAACAAAGAACACATAGGTGACAAAGTAGATTGGCCCAAGAACTCTGTTAGCACGGTCGATAGCATTGTAATCAAAATCTCCAAGAATTATCCTGAACTGTGTGAAGCTGCAGAAAGAACAAAGGATCGATTCATTAATGTTCAATCAAACCTATTTAAATATTTCCTTCTGAGCCACTGTTTTGGACGCCTCTTACATGCACTTGACGAAGGTGCTGAAAGATTCAACCTCTGTCCCAAAGAGCAAATATCCAAGTTGAGCATAGGCAAAGAACACAATGAAGAACATGATGGCAAAACCTAAGATATCTTTAGCACATCGACCCAGTGTGGAGGACAGTTGAGTCATTGTCTTGTTAAAGCTGATATACTTGAAAACCTAAGAACAAGAACAAGAAGAAAACACACAATCTTTTGGATGAAGCCAAATAATTTTACTCCATGTATTAGAGCAAAACATGTCAATACTTTACCTTGATCCATGCAAAGAACAAGTTCACTGCATTCATGTTGTTGTATTGTGTTTGCCAGAAGGCCAGAAATTCAAAATCAGCGTAGATTTTGGGTTGTTCCAGCAGTTTGCCAAGCAACTTGTCCACTTTAACAGTTCGGAATATATTGAATACAATAGCAACGATGGCAAGCTAGAAAGGAGAATAATTTTAGGACCAAGCAGAATCAGAGAAACCGACATATTTGAATCAAATAAGAATTCAGTTTCTCACCATTATCACAACAATATCCAGTATGTTCCAGATGCTTTTGAAGTAGGAGCACTTGTGTATACGCAGCTCAAGAATCTCCTCCACAACATAATAGAGGATGAATAAACAGAAGACCAATTCACAGCCGAGGATGAAGTAATCCCAGTTGGTGATATAGCGAATCAGTTTGACTGTTCTTATCTGGTAAGAAGGAATTGCTCCACCGGTCGCTGGGAATTCAACCACCAACCTAAAAGAATCAAATAAAACTTTGCTTAACCATTGGATGTGAACCAACAGATGGGTGAAGTTGCTATTGTCAATGGTGGTCTTTACCTGATGACGCAGAACATGTTGATGTTTGCATTGTAAGTAGAGAAGTCAAGGAAGGCCGCTCTAGTACCTCGGTCAAGCCACAGGTTGTCTATCAGTTCCTTCAGTATGATGGCACTTTCCTCTTTGGTCTGACTCAGGTCTTGATAGTATCCTGCTCCACTGTATGTGGTCAGCAAGCCCCAGTGAGAGGAACCTTTGATTTGTTTCTCTGTGTGGTAGGTCCAGCTGCAGAGGAAGAACACAATTTTGTTTTAGTAGTCTAACTGCATACCCAAAGTAACCCTGTAAGGAAAATAAAGAGATACTTACGCAGTGCCATTGATGAGACCAAAGCTAAGGTCATCCTCCTTCTTCTCACTGTACACATCAAAACATCCTATAATCTCATCTTGGAAATCATTGTGGACCTTGCAGGAGTTGTTCAAGATCTTGATCTGCCTCATTCTAGGGACACCCAGCAGCATGTTCTCATAGTAGATAAAGGACTGGTCTCCGTTGTCCATGGACTGATTATTGTACCATTTAGTCCAGTAGAGGCCGTCCAGTAGCGGGCCCTGGGCATACTGTTCACATAAAGAAAGGGTGGAAGTTCTCTGAATTGAACATAGATGAAATTTCATTTCACTTCTCAGTGATGTGATTTCACAACACACTGAACATGGAGGAAATGAACATAGAGGAAAACTCACAGTCCAGAAGTCGGCCATGGTGCTAATGGACTGAAACCTAATCCCACTTTCACCGGCTGTATTCACAAACAGGTCCGTCATGGCTTTAGTGTAGTAGTAGGTGCTTGAGCTGGTCATACCGTATGTCACTGAAAGATAACGTAATCACATTGTCAGTGCTCAATCGTTGATTCCTATCTGGCTTTGCTCAGGCTCACTGCTAAATGTTGCCCCATTCAACAGTCCAAGATAAGGCTACTCAGAAGCAGACACGCAAAGCTTCATTGAAGACTTGTTGTTTGGCTGTGTTTATGTGACTGCAGTCAAACAGACCCAGATTAGAGGCCATAATTTGTTTGAAGAGAGAGCAAGCTGGTCTGACGTAAATAGCCTCATCAAACAATGTAAATCTAACCCAGACAAAGCAACAATGGACACGGCCAAATGCTCTTATCGCTAAAAGGCAAGAGATGCCTATGTCCCTTTCACTCTTAATGCTCAGCTGGACAATGGCTTTCAGGCAGAGGGATGGGGAGGGCATTTGTGAAGCTTTTTATGGTAAATCAGTGGTTAAAGGTGCCCTATACAGTAACATCCAAGTGATCAGCATTGCTTCAAACAAATAGTTGATTGAAATATACTAAAATAGATTCCAGGTACAAGAACATCAAACAAAACATCCAACTGAAGTGTTCATCAAACCCAAAGACTCTTTATCGCTTCACATAATGGGTCATTAATGCTTGAAAACCATACATTTGGGATAACAGTATTTGGACTTCAATACACATAGAAAGTATATAATACTTTTTTTTTTAAAGTAGGTGTAAAATTGAGTTTAATTTGAGTTTAAGTATCTCAATTTTGTGACTATTTGCAAATATTGTTTGACAAGGTTACTGATGATCATTTTTTATTTGAAATGTGAGCCTTCGGGTGCCAGGAATAGACATTGTATGATATAAGTAGAATACTTACAGAGGCTTATATCCACCAGGAACACCAGATAAACCAGTAGCTCCCGTAGCGTGGTTCGTACAAATAGTTCTCTGTTGTTTGACGTGTTTTCAGTCAACGTTGTGCCCCAGAAGCCTACAATAAAAATACAGTATAAGATACCATTTATGACTGTGTTTTTAAAGATCTTTCATGCAGAGGGTGTATTGACTTTGATCCTGGCGTGAAATAAAGGAGCAAAGTAGGAATTTCCTCCTAAAGACTTGATAACCCAACAAAAAGGTCCACAAAAACTAACGTGGATTTTACAGACCCAGAATATATTAGTACTAAACAGTATGTCAGGGTTATATTTTGCAAATATAAATGTTTTTGAGGATGCAAAAGGAAATTTATGTTAATAAGGAAACTTGTATAACAATGTACTTAGCATGTAATGTAATTTCATATAGTCAATAAAGCATAAAGCACATCACAAACAGTTCTACTTTTATAATATAAAAAATAATTTTATTTTCTAAATTTTTTATAATATAAAAAATCCCATATTTTACCATCACAATGAAGTTATGATTGTATCCAATAAACAACAAACAAAGTCTGCATGAAGAGAAATGTTTAGGCTAGGTGTCATCCATACTCATAATTCATAACTCAGAAATAGTTTTAAACTCAGCTGGATTGGTTCCTACCTTTGATAAATGAGCAGCAGCCTCTTTGTTTCTTCTCCGGGCTTCGGTCAGTACATGGTGGCTCCTCTGGGAATGGGCCGAGTGTGTCCACTTTGTACATGCTGTCCATGGAGCCCTGGAAGAGGGGCTGGGGGTTGTAGATGGTGCTGACAGCTCTGGGCAGAGGCGGTGGGGAGGCACAGAAGCCCTGGTTCACCCAGGCCCCATTACCCACACTGTCCAACTCGCACTCCACCTGTCCGGTCAGGTGGCTGCCTGCACGGTTGTTCAGGCACTTCATGCTGTTAGACACCTGCGTTTCTCCGTGTGGACTGCTGGTGTTTTGACCAGAAGGGAAAGTGAAGCAGAGCTTTTGAACACCTGCTGGAGAGATGATTATAAAGAGTGGATGACATCAGCTTTTTGAGGGAGGAGTTGCTGATCCTCTGCTGGGCCTTTTGTAGTCTTGAGATTGATACAGAGTTAAAACACGTTGAGGTAATAAAATGGTGTTCTGAACTAACACAACATTGACATACTTGTGTCCTGTTTGGCAAACATTTGGTCAGTGGTATAATTTAAACCATTAACCAATAAAAGTGTGAGTCTAGTCTTTAGCCTGTTTCAAGCTTTTTTATATTTGTTTGTTGCCATGTGCCTCTAATAAAATAATAATTTCCTGTTAGCGATAGGCAACGCATTTGGTAAAATAAAATGAAATCAGCAGAAAATAAAACATGTAAAATTAGAGATCAGCTGCCTCCCTCTTACTAACAACCCTCCTTCAAACTAGCAGTTAAGGGCAACTTTCATTACTTTCATTCTATATTGGGGATACAGCTGCACATACTAGTCAACATATTTATTTGCTGGAAATGTCTGATGAAGAAGATCCAGTCCTGTTAAAAGACATTTTAATTTGTTTTGCCCTCTCAATTACTTCCATGCTGAGCACCTTGTTGTCACTATTGATTAACAACTCATCCAATAACGGTCTCCTGTTTAGGAAATCAATTAATTGCACATTGATTATATTTTCTGCTTGCAGCTTCTGACTGAATTAATGAAGAGCATAATTGCAGTGTCACGGACAGTCGCCGCCTCATTACCATTACGCACTTTTGACTCTGCCATCTATTCATTTTTTGACATGCCAACTGTCAGAAAGCGTTTATTAGGCATGCAAACATTCAGCGTGGCATATGAATCATTATGACCATCTGTATCAGTGTTTGGCACCTCGTCAAGGCCAAGTCTCTTCTGCCAACCCTGCAACACTATCACATGAGTATTTGTGAAGTGTTCTTGGCTAATATCAAGGATCAGTTAAGCAGACTAATGAATACTTTAGCTGTTTAGAGGCATTAAACCAAACAGACTGGAATATCAGATGATATAACAACAAATAATTCATTATATTACCACCCAAATTAACAAATGAACTGCATTAGCATCATTAGCAGTTGGAGAGTACAGTTAGTGCACTGCTGTAGATGTCTTATACTTAATGCAGATAGTTTGGGTCCAGCTATGGCCGTTCATGCTTCGGTGGCTCTGAACAGAGCGATTACACACAGCCATTACCACACAATAGAGTTTAATTTCTGCTCCCCCTCTGAAGCCGTGGCAGGATCTGGCACACAGGCTTCCTTAATTTGCTGTGGCTTGTGCCACCATTCAAACTTTTTCAAATCTGGAACAATCACTTTTCAGTAGCTGATGATTGCCATTTAAATCTGTAGCTGTGTGGCTCCAACAATGGACAGTTGTGGATCATATGGCATCCTGGTTTGTCTCTACTTACAATGGACACCGCTTTTACAGAACTGAATCAGTTAAAACACAAAATGTGTTATTTTTAGAAAGCATTTTATGTTTGCGAATAGAATATTTTAATGATTGTTCCCTTTAAAAAAAAAAAAAAAAAAAAAAAAGAGCCTATTTTAAACATTTAGATTTTGGTTCCCCCGCTGACGTGAAAGTGTCTTATCTCTGAGCACAGGAGCTCAGGACAAAAGGATGATTTATTCCCCAGGGAGCAGAGGGAGGCAGTGCAGCAGACATGGCATGACAAGAACCTGACACACAGAAAACAAAGGAAGTGCTATAAATTAGTTGTTCTTGGTAACGACACAAAATGAGATTATTAGGGTTAAAATGTCAGAGCTTTTATCGATGATGATTGATGATGCAGTAAAACTGTGTAAATGTAAATTAAGCTTTTCGTATATCAGGATTGTATTTTGCAAATGCAAATGTTTTTTGGGTTGCAAAAAGATTTTTTGATTTTTATATATTTGAACTAGCTTACTTAGCATGTAATATAATCACATACAGTACAGCATATAGCACATTATATACTTGTCAATTTTTCTGTTATATTTTTCCATCATAATGAGGTTATGACTGCACCCAAAAGAAAAGACAATAAAAAACAAGAGAAATGTTTTTTTCATACAAAATATTTTTATTTTCAATCAAAAAAACTAGAATTCAACAAAATAGAAGTCTGTTCGTCAAAAATAACACATTTTCAACTCTACAAACATGTAATTACACAATGATTTTCTCAGAATCCATTGAACATTGCACAACATTTTAGGGCCATATCAAAATAACTGATAAAAAATACACCATTGCCTGTATCTTCAGTAAGGTCTAGCATTACCTGTCATTGCTATTCCTGAACAAAAAGATGCTTAACACTGCTGGGTTTCTTAGCAAAAATTAACAACAAACTGAAGCAGTAGTCTTTTTGATTGTCATACAAAAATTTGCTAAATACAAAAAGAAAATAATGCAATACAAATGTATTTACTGTCTCCAAGACTGAAGGAGAAATATTCACATTGTCACTCACACCCAACAACATGACTGATTATCTACCACATGGCAGCGGTTTATGCGTGGACCTGATGGCCATCGAACTGATAGGAGAACGAAGAGTCGATGTACTCCTGTCCGGTCTGAGAGTCATACCTCATGAGGCATGCGTAGTTTTCAGGCTGCACACAGTCAAACTGCAGGTCCAGCCACTGCCTGTGAGGAGCGTTGTGCCTCCTGGCATCTGTCAGGATCCGGTTTAGAGCCATGATGTAGCTGAGGGCCATCTGCAGGGTTTCATACTTGGACAGTTTCTTGTCCTCACCCCACTGGGGGACCACCTTACGCAAGCGATCAAAGGCTGTGTTCAAACCCTCCATCCTCTTCCTCTCTCTGGCATTGGCAGCCATCCGTCGCCTCGTGGCAGTCTCATATTTCTCTGGGCTCTTGGAGTCTAGTTCTGAGGACTCAGATCCAGAGTCAGAGCAGCTGGGTCGACGAGACTTCATGATTTTTGGTTGAAGATTCAAACTGACGTATGTCCTTAGATCAGACAGACTCAGATACAAGTCAACAGGATTGTCAGAGAAGTTTCCAGTTTCAGCTTCAGGGTTCCTCAGAGGTGCCCTCAGTGTTACAGCCTGGCCGATGTCCAAGCTATGCTGAAACTCCAGAATATTGGGCAGCCTGAAGAGTCCAAGGTGTCTGTGATCCTGGAGACAGTGAGGGAGCAGCTTTTATAAGACAGAGCAGATGAACAGGTGGCAGCAGGTGGAGTCCCTGCCCTTAACCCCCCCCCCCCCCCCCCCCATCTTCAATATTGCTCATAGAGAAACACACCCATGCAGACTCATAAACATACACACCCACTCTCAGCACACGCACACACACACACATGCATATACACGCACACTCAGCACACACACATACAAACAAAACCTTAATGAAATTCCAATTATCATGGGCTCTCTGGCCATGGCTTCACTCAGAGCCATGTGTCACAAACACCAAAAGTCTACCATCTGGTAGCACAACTCACCACAGCTGATGATGCAAACAAACTTTAAAGGTTGTGGATATTTCTCAGTTAATCTTCCATTTCCACCAATAATGTGAAATCACTAAAAACCTAAATATGAACTATTAAGGATTGACCTCTGAATTAAGCTTTAATTCACCAGAATATTGACCAATTCTAGAATATAATCACTGTCACAAATGTTGCTCAAATAAATGCAATAAACACACCAGTTTTATCTAAAATTCACTATACAAAGAAAGAGATTCACATTTTACTTATTGTACATGTATCAAAACATTTTCTGTTTCTTAATCAGTGTTTAATAAATTTATGTTTATGTTTTTTTTCTTTGTAAAATTTAACTTTTTTATTTTGGAAGTTTAAATAAATGTCTGATTTATTCATTATGTTTAGCTTATGTTGCACAGAAATAAATCTGTAGGTATCACAATTTAATATCTCATTTATTTATACATTACATGGCTATAATTTATAGATGGTTAAAGTCCATTAGGTTTTTTAAATTACATAAGCTACAAAAATTCCCTTTCACTTCTCATCTAACTATGATAATAACCATAATCTGAGATTAGCTCAAGGCTACACAAGTGGAAGTGCGGTCTGTAACCTGAGGGATTTTAACAGCACATCGAGGGATTATGTCTCTCAAACAATATGGGCCAAGATGGTGTACAGATTACTGAACCATCTGAATTTACAGGGCAGTTTGTGAACAGATGAAATATTAATTTCTCTTTCTACTTATTAAATGTTATTATAGAATATATTAAAAGTACATTAATCTTGAAGGGTTTTTGTCAGTGCTGTGTCCTTAATGAATCACAGTATGTGGGATGCATTAATGTTCCTTACGTACCCAGAACCACATGAGAGATAAATAATTGATCTGTGTAGTCGTCCGAGAAAATGAGACAGACAGAATCATTTGTCTGTCTGTCCATCCCATCTGCCGACATCGAATTCTGTAATTCAAGAGGACAAATCGGAGCACGTTCCTCAGTGACACACTCAAACTGACTGTCACTGTCAAAAAACCAACTGTAGTTTAACTGTTCTCTGCCTTTACTTTAAATTCAAATAATGGACTTTAAGTTGAATCACATTAAAATACATTTATCTGAGAAAAAGTTGCATGAAATGTGACTGATTTCTTGTAAACACATTATACTTTATAGATTCTACTTCTACTTACATAACACATAATAATACATGAGCACATAATACATAACTCTTTTGACTCTTGTGTTACAGATAAAGATGTTTACATACAAAATAAAGAGCTACTAAAATATTATAAACTACCCAACTTACACAACTTAATTGCATATTAATATTGATGCACCAATAATAATATATAATAGTCCATACCAAATTTGTAATAATAGAATAAAACTTAAAATACTTTTACTAATACTTAGTTACTTAGTATACTGCTATATAGTAATACTGTACGTTTAACTTGTAGGACTTGTAATGCACTTTCTTAAGTAAAAGATATAAATATTTCTTCCATCCCTGTTGCCTTTGACAGGAAGGATATGTAGCTCATGTCACTGTTGACAGACTCAGAGCTTGGGTGTAGAGGCAGGTTATGAATGATTAATCACTGTCAGAGGCCTAGAATAATGCCCAACTCTGGTATTGGGTCATGAACACAAGCTGATGCTGTCTGGTCATTTTGGGATGGACTGGTTAGCTGTGCAATTAGGCATATAATCCCATCTACCAGTTGGTTCATTGATTACAGATTGATGTAGTTTGCCAGCTGCTGCTTGTCTTGTCTGACGACCTTGTCTCAGACGTGGCCCGGGCCGTCCGTGTCCACCCTTTTTTTTTTTTTTTTGCAGCCCCTCATGTGATTGGCTTGTCTGAGCACTGATGGCTGAGCCATGTCCTCTGTCAAAAGCCATATGTCACAACTAAAGAGTGATCCGTCCGCTCTGACAGAAACATGTATCTTTATAAATCCAGCTCTCCTTATGGAGGAATGGAGATTAGAGCAGAAAGCGTATGTTTCCGTACAAGAGAAAGTGTATGAAAGGATTCTCTCTGCATGTATGGTTTGACTGGATAAATCTCATTATCGTCACAGGAGCAGTATTAAATGCTTTTCAAGTTAACCTAAACCAAAAATTTCAAAACCTTTACGTCACCTCAAAATAGCTACTATAAATGAAAATTTTTTTAAAAAGTTACAAAATTCTTTTATACTAACAACAATCAGTGACTACTATCACTTTAGTTTACCAGATGTTCATATTAACATGAATGCCAGATTATTTTGAAAAAGGGTATATATATTCAAATTCAAACATATTTCTAACATTGAAAACATTTTAAAACTTAAACTTTTAATAAAAATAAGCATTTCCAAATTTTGGGAGACTTTGTGTGATCCCTGTAATACTGTTGGACTCAAAAAACATCCCTTTTCCACTAAATAAACCTCATACCAAAACAAAAAGCTCATCCGAAGCCCCCAGATATTTACTACTGAGCAACACAACAGCACCCAGTGAACAAGCAGGCCTGGCAGCTGGTCAAATGAGCCTTGAGTCTAATTAGGGCACATAAGGTGAATGTAATTTTATGCCTATTTGAGTTCCCTTCCCCTCTAATTGGACTGATTAGCAATGCTTAATTGGCTCCTGGGCTTTCCCATTTGTTTTGAATTTGGCACCAGTTTAAGATAACAGGGCTCCGATTACAGTATAGTCAAAACAAGCAGTGACAGCAGAAATTTAGATTTGAACCCACATTAGCAGAAAACTACTACTACTAAACTATTTGAATGCAGTATACAGGAAAACCTTCACACATAACTGATCTTCATACCAGGCTTACTGTAATACTCTAATAAGCACAACATATCGCTCATTTGAATAAATATAACTTTATTCTGAGAAGGACAAAACTATTTTACAATGTGCAACTTTACATCAGTTGAGTATGTGCTTTCAAACTATTCTTAAATATGTTTTTTTTTTTCAAATTAATTTGAATTTATCTTATTCAAAGTTCAGTAATAACCTCTGCAGGATACACCTGACCACAAAACAGAAAAAAAGAGACTTTTCCGATAGTGTTTAGTCAAATTTGACTCATTCCTCTGATAAAAGGCTACATCTCGAACTGTAGATACAATTGAGATAACTCTTTGTCAATGCAAAGATGAATGAAATCACCTGAAAACAAAACAAACAAAAAACCACTAACCATGAAACTCCTCCAACCTATCAGCATGTTATTATTATGACTGTGAGCAGCACAGTGTGTTTGTTAAGTTATATAATATTTCATCTTCATCAGCCATTGGCATGCATGCACAAGAACATGGTGCAAATATGTGAACCAGTGATGAAGAAGATAGAATCTCGCTGGAGCCATTTAAGTGAACTTATCTAAATGGCACATTCAAATGTCTATTAAACTATTTCTGACTATTAATAAACAATAACTTATAACTACTTTTTTAATATAAACTTTAAAAGAAACTATTACTACCAATACAGGTATACATCATCTGCAATAAAAAGAAGAAGTGGTGCAAGTACCACTTTGAGAATAGGATTACCGATTAAGAACAGATCATCAACATTCAGCAACAACCTCACTATCATAGCTAAATGTGATGTAGAAAACAAAGCGTGAGTCATTCAAACCTGTCACAGAACACTATTCATCTCCACTGATGGCTCATGAGCTAAGACTTTGCAAATCTGTCATTTTTCTATATGTGAAACACTCTTCATATGACTTGAGTATATAGGAATGGTGACAAACCCACTATCAGTGCTGATAGCTTTAACACAATAATTCTTTGTCTCTCTATTCTGAATGTATCACTTCAAAATGCATCACACAAATCACATGACAATCTGCTCAGATCATCATTCTCCTTTTCCTTGCCCACTGTTGTGACCTCAGGGAGGTCATTTGACATGCTGGGAGGCCTCTGAGGCTCACTGTGCTGGACCGCTCACAGTTCCTCACTCTCCAGTGTGGCTTCAGGAGGGGAGCTGGCGAAGAGAATGGGGCTGGTCTCCGACGTGTGGAAAACTGACTTGATGTCGAGCCCTTGGCCTGTCAGAGCTGCATAGCGGCTGCCTGTGCGTGGAGCCTTCTTCATGGGTGCAGGGACGCTCTGATGCCATTGTGCTGAAGGGTGCAGCAGATAGCTAGTATTACTAAATGCTAAAATGCTAAAAAATGTGGCACATGTCTTAATAGAGCTGATAGTTATACAGCCAGACAGAATATTAACCATATATATCAAGCCTGCAGGTGCAGGATACGATTCCAGCTTCGTTTTTGGCTGACACTGTGTACCAGCCAGCATCCTCTTTTGTTGTTGGCTGAATAAGGAGACACACATATCCTGTTGCATCCTGTGTCATGCTGGAATAAACAGATAATGGAGAATTACTTTAGACGTATTTGAAACCATTACGTTGAGCAATGCACGGTGCTGAAACAGCTACATGGAGAAACTCAGGACTCTACTACTACTACTACTACTACTAACCTGATTCTGTCCTTGGTTCTAGAAATTGTGTCATTGTCTTTCTTCCAGAAGATCACTGGAGGGGGCATACCCACCACCCTACACTCCAGCCTCACTGGAGTCCCCTCAGGAATACCCATATTCTGCAGCTTCTCCAAGAACTGAGGTGGGTGCTTCATCTCTTTCTCTAAAATGGACATGACTCAGATTACTGAAACTTCCATACAGAGCACGGGACATCACACTAAAGCGTAAACTAAACTGATTTTCGTAAACTGATTTTCGTATGTACATAAGATCATTGATTGTATACAGTCCTTACCCACAACTTTAAGTTCTAGACAAAAGGAGCTCTGCCCTGCTTTGTTGCTTGCAATGCAGGTGTAGGTGCCGGCATCATTCTGCGTCAGAGGATCAATGACCAGAGAATGTACCCCGTTCTCACGGACCAACATCTTGTGTAATAAGTCTGGATATATTGGCCTGCCATTGACCAACCACATCAGCTCTGGGTTGGGCAGGCCACTCACCTGTAATACAAAAAAAATTGAAAGTAAGGTGAGCAAAAATATAATATTTTATAGATTGTATTACATGTCAGGACCTGCTGCTTACCTTACAGTCTAGTCTACAGAGTCTTCCCTCATGAGCCAGCATGTCCCCTGGTGCCTGGAGGAAGTGAGGCCGAAAAAAGCGCTCCTGGGTTTGCTCACTTTCAACTTCCTGTATGCGGGTTCGCACCCTGAAAAATGCAAGGAGGTCAGTGGAGCATGTTATGGAACAGTGTTATGGTGGATGTTAATCTATCAGTCTTTGTTGTGGTGTGTGTTAGCATTTTTAGTACAAATGTCAGGGGGCATAAATTGGCTCATTCCTTGTGCAGTGAGGGATTCTTCTTACCTTTGCACATCACACTGCACACTCAGTCCTGCTCACCTCTGAGAGTGAATAGGTGTCATTCGGTTTCGGGGAGGTCCCGTTTGGACTATCAAATGACCGGAGCAACTGATTCGTCCCTGATGGTCATTAAATATCAAATAGCAAATCAGATTTTGCAGCTGGGGAGTAGGAATTAATAGTATAGCAGAAGGCTGAGCATGAAGTATTACCTGTGGGTTAGCTGCCATGATGGTGTAGTTGCCATCATCATCATTGGTCGTAGACTCTATGTGTAAGGCACAGGTCCCATCCCCCTCTCTGATCTTCTTGTAATGGACGTTCTTTCTCAAGATCTGCTTGCCATCTTTGAACCAGTAAACCTGATGAGAGATGTGAAGGATACATTTGAGAGATATAAGAGAACAATCATGCTGTTATTTGCAGTTGTTGACCTCTCACCTTTGGAGCAGGTATTCCCACTATTTTACATGAGAAAGTGACAGGCACGCCTTCCATGGCTCTGAAGTTCTTCAGTTTTTTGTCAAATATGGGTGCAATACATTTTCCTGTGAAGACGTCATCGTGCTGAACCTCGTCATCAGACTCCTCAACTGGTGTTCGCTCCAAACGGAATTCAATCTCGCTCATCAGTCTCTGCTCAAAACTTGACACTTTGTACTCCTGGAAAAGGAAAACTACTACATAAAAGTAATCGCCACAGTCAAAGTCGCATTACTGCGTGCACCATTTGTCTTTGCGCCTACACTGAATTTCCCTGGAAAATGGTGACTTTGATAACATGCATATAATATACATGGACGCTTTGAGAGAAGCAACATTGGAGAGGTATGCATTAACACGAGAGGAGCGTGCAACTACTTCCCATGTAGCAACAGTGGTATTAAAGCAGCAATCTATAACTCAGATCACAAAACAAAAACAGATTGTGACTTTAAACCACTTGATGATATGGATCATGCAGTGGTATCTGTCTGACAGGATCACTCCTGGTTGGTAAAGATATCATCCGATCAAACAAAATAAGGCTGAAGGTAAAACAGAGAACAGAGGAAGATGTGAAAAACTATTTCTTGACATTTAAGCACCTAATTTGATTCATACGAAGAAGAACTAAATAGCTTTTTTTATCTATGGCCTAGCAGAAAGATAAAACCATATGTACTGTGTACAGGTTTGTGAGTTGAGGTCAGAAAGGTGTTTGCGAAGATGAAGAATTATGTCAGGTTGGCATTTTGGGAAAATCTGAAAAGCAAACGGTAGAAAGGGGCCGCAAGCTTCAGTGGGGAAAATGTAAAATGAGTTAACTGATAACTGGAGAACACAACAGTAGATTTGTTATATTTGATTACTTTATCAAATTTTAACCTTAAAATATATTTTTCCAGGTTATTAGTGTGGGTTATATATTAGTTAACAGCAGCTTGAATGCTTGATTAGAGATATTGATTAACCATGGTATTTAGATAAGTGTATGAGAATATCCAGAGTTTGGTAACCTCGGTCTGAAACATCTTAATAACCCATACAGCCTCGAGCAAAGCAGTGCTTGGGACGGGGGGATCCTTGTACCTCATCATAGTTAATGACAGTAGCAGGAATGTTTGGTCCAAGGGGTCTGCTCGCTGTTTTCCCCTCAATACTCAGCTTCTATGAGAGGATAGGGATGGATGATGAACACCAACAAAAGACACACACACGTACAAACGTATACTGATGGAACAACACACAAGCTATTGTTATTAGCATGCCTTTGTTGTTACGGTAAAACAATGACAAACAATGATGAATAACCATGAATGACTGGGGGAGGAAATAATGGATGATGCTCTCCTGAACTGAAGGTCCTCGTTGCTTCTGAGACAATGGGAGTGACTTTATGTCTGTTTTATGTGTTTAGGACTTTACATTAAAATATCTGTTGAGGGACAGTCGTCTTAACATGAACACATCAGTAGAAAGCTGGAGACATTGGTTAATATACAGTCCACAGTATAAAAAACTAGATAGCAACAGTTTGTTAGTTAAAACTTTACAAACGCATACCTCCATGTCAACAAACTCATCATTTATTGACATTAATTTTCACACCATAGTTTAATGTCTAACTAAGCAGGGATGTAATGGAGGCTGGAATCAACTTGATATTTAAATAATTCAGTGGACCCACCTTTTGGGCTGAGCTAAATCTTGTGAAATCAACAACAAAAAGTTGTTGTTTAACTGGATTGTTATTGTATTTATTCACCACTACATCACTGCAGTTGAAGCAGTCACAGAAGGAGAAATCAATCAGAGCTTCAGAGCTGGAAAACTCTTAGTACCTGTTGATGTGCAAACTGTGGTGTGTCGTCTTTAAATCGAAGCTTTTTCTCGATGTCATGGAGGAGACTTTCTTTGCTTTCACGAATGTCTTCAGTTGAAGGGAGGCGCACCTTTGGTACGATCTTTTTTAGCCTGAAGAGACAGAACGGAGAAATGTGTTAGAGCAGGTCAATGCTCACTAATCTCATCAGAACTATAATCTGTCAGAGAGGATGTACCCTAAAGGAGCTCCCTTGGGCAGACCCATTGAGTTGGTGGGCTGAATTGGGTTCAGCGATGGCAGGACAGAGCTTAAGAATGCCACAGGGTTTTGAATGGGGCTTGGGGTGGAGCTGCTGGAGGTGGGAGAAGAGGCCTGGGGTGGCGACTGGGCTCGTACTGCGAACAAGCTGTTCATGGCCGCCGACCCAGGTGTGGGTGAGGACAAGAGGGATGGAGGGCTGGTGGGAGACGTGAGCACCCTCGTGGGGAAGATCCTTGGTGGTGGGGAGAATGGCGGGAGAGTAGGGGAGCTTGCTGCAGAAGAGTTGAACTCAGCAGCCAGCTCCTGGAGGAGAGGAACTGGGGATTCTGTGGGGGAAGGACTCCTGACTGGTGAGAAGGTCTGAGTGATGAACTCTTTAGGCCGGGCATAGTTGAAGGTGTAGGAAGTGGCTGTGAGGTTCATGAGGGAGGCATGGGTGCTTCTCAGTAGAGGAGCAGGAGAGGTGATCTGTTGTAAGGCCGGGGATGAATCTGAAGGGGCTGTACTAAGCTTTGGTGCAGGAGGAGGGAAAAAGTGGGGTGTGGGTGCAGTGCTGGCAAGAGCAGCAGGAGTCAGGTTGAGGTGTGAGGCATGGATTGTGTTCATCTGGATTACAGGAGCTACACTGAGAGGAGGAGCTGTTTTCAGGTGTGGTACAGGTGGAGGAGAGGTCACCAGTGAGGAAGTCTTAACCTGAGGAGGAGGGGATCTCACAGGAGGAGCATCAGTTGTGTTGGGAAGGAGTGAAAAGGTCGTGTTGAGTGCTGGAGCAGAGCTCAGAGAGGGAGCAGGGGGGGCAGTGGTCAATGGTGGTGCAGAGTGGGGTGTCTGCTGCGGGGCCGTTGACTGTGGTGCTGCTGTGGTAGTATGGTAGAGCTGGAAAGGTGGTGGGTGGGGTTCACGGTGCATTCTTGGGGACCACGGCAGACCTTCATGAGAGCTTTGAACCTCGGGCTGGATCTGGATCTGGAATGGAGGGTGGGACTGAGGCTGGGTTTGGATTTGGGTTTGGGTTTGGGTTTGGGTCGGAGGTTCGGTCTCCTGCTGCTGCTCCAAAAGGACTTGGTTGTGCAGAAGCTGGAGCTGGGCTGGGTCCCTGTTGATCAAAGCAAAACCAGTTACTACCAAAAAAAATGACACTATACATGGTGAAAATGAGAGTGGCTCAGTGCACTGCTCTCATAAATTAACTCCATGCAGTAAACCCCAGCGGGAATGAGCCAAAGTCAGCGTGAAGAATACTCTGCCCTTTTATGGGCTACCAACAAGTGGCCTACAAACAAAACACTGTCCGAGCTCTCACAGCTTTCATTCTAAACAGTCCTCTTTTTATTTACCATGAAATGACAGCAACTGTATCCAGACTGACCCACATTGACTGACATTGTCATATTTACCATTGTGTTTAAGCCTATGATGCCATGCACAAAAACAACAGTGAACAGTTCCTCAAATCATACAAAATTTCAGTTACAGCATTATCTGAAATATTAGATGAACATAAATGCACAAAAGTACACTTACAGATAGAAAATGCCATCCTTTGTTTTAGAAAGCCGGAATGTCCACATTTGAAGTCCGCATGCATTCATTTATGAATTGCAAATGATTACAGCTGCTACTTGTCGAGGCAGTGGAGGAGGAACCTCCCACCTCTCAACACAGCCCATCTAATTCACTTTGATGCAGTACTGTACATACACGGTAATGTCTGTTGCAGACCATTCCGACAGCCATGTGTTACACAGTGAAATTTGAGTCTACTTGTTTTTTATTTGCTCTACTCACAATTTGGGTTTAGCCCGCACAGGTGGTGGTTCTTTGTTAAGGAACATCTGAGTGGGGTCTTCATCGGACTGACCAGATGCGTCACTTTTTTCATCTTCCTCATCCTCAGGCAGTTTGAAGTGCACACGCAGACCAACTCTGGAGCCAGAGCGTGAGTCTCGGTGGTTCGTCAGGTTGCCTGTCTTCAGGCAGGAGTTAGGAGGGGGATCAGGGAGGGGCACCACAACAAGGCTCCCATTCTGATGGTTTGAGGCCCCCTCAACTTTGGGGCTCGTGTCAGGCGAGGTTACCGGAGGTCTGGACACTTCCTGCTCAGCTGAAGTTTCAGTCTTAGAAGGAGAAGTGAAGGGTTTTGGATGTGAGAACACCGGTACACTGCTCTGTGGTTCTGGACGTGTTCCACTTGATCCATGAGGACCCTGGTGGAGGGAGAACGGATCTAAGTTTGGGGTACTGGTGCTGAAAGAGTTGAGGAAGGAGCTGCTGCTCAGGCTGGAGGGTTCCAGACTGGGTAGACTGGTGCGGAGAGGGTCTGGACGCAACATGCTGGAGCTCTGAGGGTCCAGACGGAGGGTGCTGGTGCTTAAGGGGTCCAGTCGTAAAGTGCTAGAGACAAGAGGGTCTAGGCGAATGGTGCTGGAGTGGGGCTTAATGCTGTTGGTCACAGTAACCTCTACAGTGGGAGCTGATGGGGAAGGTTCTTGGACTCGACTGGGCTCCACTGTTAAACTGGTGAAAGGCCTCATGTGGGTGCTGTTGCTGCCATTGCCTGAGAATAAGAGAAAGATGACAGTCATTTCAGTGTATTTTAATAAAAACACACAATAGCTGCTGTGTTTTTAAAGAAAAGCCGAGGTGTTACCTTTGACCCTTAGTGCAGCAGTGCTGGACACGGTTCCATACTTGTTGCTCGCTGTACAAGTAAACATCCCTGAATCTTCAGGAAAGACCTCAGCAATGACCAGAGTGCATATTTCCTCTAAAGTTAAAAAAAGTGATAGTCACATAAGTTGGTTTGGTATAGCTGCGTCATATTCATGCCTCAACTAGAGACAATCTTAATACAGTGAGGAAGTTACATGACTGTTCAGATGCTCGGCAGTGATGTTTCTTTGTGTCACTGAGTCTATCTGCAGCTAAGGCAGGTTGAAGTGATCTGCCATGGTGGTTTGCTGCAGGATGAGAGACTACCTTATATGGTCCAGATTCAGGGAAAAAGCAGCCCTGGTTTATGTAGTGAAGATGAGCAGAAGCCTTTCCCAAGGACTATAAACACTTCAGTAGAGTAATATGTACACACTGCAGCATCATATACAGGCAAGCAGCTGCTTTGGTGCAGTCAACACTTTTCATGACTGATGAGGATTTACCTGATTCAGCTGGAGATCTGGGCTCTGAAACAGAAGTACCAAAATCATTATGAAAGGGCAATAAAGTTTAAGAATTCCTATCATTTCTCTGAGACTCATGATCATTGATGATCATACACCACAATCATTTGATGCAAGTTGACTTTTTTTGCAATTCACTATTTTTTTTTAAGAAGCTCTCACTCTGTTTTATAATATGATACTTTTTACAGATTTAAAACTGTATAAATGTATGGAAACACATCTTTAACCTTCAAATCTTTTACAACTTCAACATTTTCCAGCTTTCCAAAATCTGCATGCCAAGGTCTTTAAGACACATTAAACTATCATAGTAAATAAATGGATATGATATAAATTCAGTTAAATTTAAGATGCAATTGAGTCTTTAAATCATGCATTTGCAAACACTCAATACTCTTTATGACATAGGGCATGTGAAATGTGGCTGCAGGATAAACAAAGAAAACGCAACTCTCTAAAAAAACATAAAGCTCATTTAAACGTCCGACATGACAGTAGTGGGGCAACAGCGGAGCTTACTTTTCTGCAGGATCCTGAATTCAGGAGAGTCCTCTATGACTTTTCCCTCTCTGTACCAGTCTACTCGAGGTGAAGGCACCCCTTTCATGCGGCACTCTAGCACCACCAGCTGGCCTTCTGACGCATGGAGGTCCTGCAGGCTCTGGTGGGACAAGACAGGCTGTATCAGTAAACACATGATAGACAGTAGCAGTATACATCCTTATGTGAAGGACTCTACCTTTGTAAATACGGGGGCAGCCATGATAGGTTGCCCGTTCAACCCTTGTAGATAGTTGTGGTTGGAGGTTTGAGTCTGAAAAAACAACACACAGCAGACATGTTGGTTAAAAACATACAAAACTAAGCATTGTTCAAATTCTAGTGTGAAGAAGCACCTCTTCTACCTCAGGTTGGGATGTTTGTATTGGAGCTGACAGGACAGGCAGCACAGAGACCACTGAGTTCAAAGGCAATGAAGTAGTTGTCGCTGTGGCTGTCTGTGTTGCCAGTGGAGTGGATATGGCTGAGACAGATGTTGACACCTCCTGGGCTTCTGGAAGTTCTGTAACGCCAGGTGACAATGTAGGAAACACCTGCACAGGTAACACTGTCTCCTCCTGAGCAGGCTGCACTGTGGGTGCCACAGGTGTTTTGGAGAGCTCAGGGACTGGAAGTATGGTGGCTGAGGTCTGGACTGCTGGAGGAGGTTCTGAGATTATTTGGTTAGTTGGTGGAGAGGAGAGCTGCCCTGCTGGTTCTTCAGTGGCTGCTGCAGGTTGAGATGATGGAGAGTCTTCCTCTTTTGCATAGAGAGTTTGACTTGACGATGTAGGTTGAGATTTTTTCTGAAGCCTTAAATAATCACAAAAAGGAAGAAGGATTTATCTCATTTATTGTTGCTATTAAAGGTCCACAATAATTCTTTGAAATGACAGTCTGGTACAAACTCACTGGGCTACATGTTCAAAGCGTTGCTCTCCCTCAGACTCAGAAGAGGAGGCACCTGTTGATTTGTACAAAGTGCACACGCTCCATCACTAACAGTGTTTAACTTGACTGTAGAAGAGTCAGTAAGAAAGAAAGAAATGTCACCTTCAACATAGATCTCAGCTGATGTGGAGTCAGTGCCATAGAAATTAGATGCAAAGCAAGAGTAGCGTCCAGTATCTTCCTCGAACGCCTCTGCGATAATCAGAGAGTGCAGCTCGCCGTTGGTGATGATCTGGATGTCAGGACTATTCTCCAGCTCCTTCCCCTCACAAAACCACCTGAAATGAAAAATATACAGTATAATTAACAGTGTGGCCACTTTGATTGAGAGGTGGGTGCTGTTACAGGCAACTTGTTTGAGCACCCAGACACCATTAAGCCCGCCTCAGCTCCACCATCGATCCATGTCTTTCCCCATTTTTAATTCAGGTGCAAGGCAGCAGAGGTAGGGCAATATAAACATAAACTCCATAGGGCACCAACTGAGTAGCTATTTCATGTACTTTCCTCTAGTTTCGTATGATTCAAATCATTTTCATGCTCACTCAAACCCTTAAGCAACCCTTAAGCTCAGCATATTTTGTCTGTCTCTGCTCATTTATTCAGTATGTTTCTTTTATTTGTTACCTGTCTCTATTTCTATTAACTTTCTTGCACTGTTTCTATGAGGCTGGTACCATGTTTTGCCTTTCCCAGTTCCCTAATAGTGCCTCTGGCTTAGTGCCATTCAGTAGAATTATGCAGGCCGTGAGGAAAACGTTCTGATGAGCAAGCCCTATCCCTTTCCCTGTAAGACAAGAAGCAACAGCAGCATGCCATACCAGTTTAGAGGCTGGCTTTTATGCGCTGTTGATGTTATGAAGATGAGCATGAAACAATTGATTTAAGAGACCTAGTAAACAGACCTAAGTAAACAGATTAGGGTTAATAAAAAGTGTATGCACTTTATTATTTGGTTTTGCCTTTATTAATGAACAAATGTTCCTTTTGGACTCAAATCAGGTGACTG
The DNA here is from genome assembly GCA_028641955.1 of Protonibea diacanthus. Classification (NCBI taxonomy): domain Eukaryota; kingdom Metazoa; phylum Chordata; class Actinopteri; family Sciaenidae; genus Protonibea; species Protonibea diacanthus. The sequence continues at coordinate 19,254,065 of CM053989.1, forward strand.
TCCTTATTTATAATAAAAACTACCTACTATCACTTACCTGCCATTAGTTCTACTTAGTAACATCTAGTACATTGGCATTGCAGTTGGCAACCATCTATTTATTTATTGTGAAAATATAAGAATAAACCTCTAACTTTCCCTGTCCTGACCAGCAACATATGCAGCAGCCTCTACATCAAAGTACATCTATTTTGAGCAGATGAGGCTTGATACTTTATAAACGCCAGCCAATAAACAAACAGGAATGAGGTGATGTGTTACTATCTGGCAAGACGTCATCATAAAGCCATATATCATTTACAGTGCTGTCACCAGGCTTATGGATCACCTATATGGAATGTTTTTTCAAGTAAATATGCAGGCAATTATACAACTAGCCGAGGATTTCCCAAACTCCATACGTCAAAGAGCAACGCAAGAAACTATTCCTCAAAATACAAACTAAGCTCCCTGTGGCTCTTCAATGAGCCTGATTTATGGAAAGGAATTCATTTAAGCTTTGGTATTTTAAACAAAATCCTGGTGTGGCTTCCAGTGAAAACATGACGCGACCCTGAAGATCTGTTCCTTGGATACAACACAGGCAACACAGGCTGGAATATGCTGTCAATGTCCAGCCTGAGGTGAGATATATTATTTCTAATGAGTAAGGGTCTAAATTGAAAGCATGAGTAGTAGAGGAGCTGACTGGTCAGTGAGGCAAAGACCTCGCTTGCTGCACCTGTCAGGGCTATTTTCCCTCTGGATTTCAGAACCAGAGAGGAGATTCCCTCTGGAGCCTGGGAGCTCTGACTGGCTGACCCAATCACATACGCAAAATGCTAAACATAGACTCAGAATACACACAATGCTATAGCCTAACACACCAGAGACAGTACACCACTGCAGACTGATGGGAAATATGAACCTGGCAACTCTATTTCGACTCACTCAAGTCATAGTCACATTGTAGCTGCATGGGCAGGGAGAGACAAGCACAGACATCACACTAAAGTCAGTCTAAAGAGCTTAATGTTGACAAAATAAACAAAACAAGTCATACAATGTTAAGTAACTCACATATTAATTAAGAAACACAGCCCAAAGCTTGAGACTTCTGTACTGAGAACAAAAACAAACCATATAAAGATATCAACCAAGCAATAACTGTATCTTACCAAACTCTTCACTGTCAAGAGCACAGCGTGTGTTCCATTATCAGACGAGACTACAGCTTGCTGTGCCAGTCCAGTCTAAAAATGGCAGAGAGCTACATTCTCCCCGGACAAGTATATGTTCGTGGCTCAACAATGTTCAGCAGGACTAACAAGCCCATGCCCACTATAGTCTGACACCTCAGCTTCACTTCAGTTCAAGGCTTTGTTGTCCTGGGAGGTAAAGTCCAGCCAGAGTTTTCAAACAAGTCTAACAAAACTTTCATAAAAAAAGCAAAAAAAAACAAAAACAAACAAAAAACCAAAAAACTGATATTCAGAAGAGCGTGAATTGGTGAGTTTTGTCTTGTTAGTTTCCAGAATGAACTCTGCTTTAGTCTGATGCCAAAGGCAGTTAACTGATTTTAATGAGAGGTGTAAATTCCTCCCATATCTTGGCACATAGTGATTGTAGATGGTTATGGCATTAATTAGGACGACCATCCTCATAACAATCTGACCGCTGTTATTCTTCAGAATGACAGAAAGCCTAATGTGATTATCTTTTGTCCCAGACATGACCCTGGCTGACCACCAATGAACACACACCTACACAAACACACACACACACTCGCGCCATTCAGAATCAGCTGTTGGCTATCATCACATGTCACTTCTGTCTGGTAGTGACAAGAAAAAAAGCAGCATTTATCTCACACTTCTCTAAACACCTATAATTATTCAGTACACACATGGACTGACCTTTACAAAAATGTAGACACTAGAGTTTGATTATTAGTAGATTTTGAGGCCGATATCCACATCAATATTTGAGTTAAAACTCAAATATTTATATATATTACAGTTTATTTTAACTCATTGGTGCTCTCTGGTGGACAAAATATCTTTGGCAAATACACATTATAGTCTATATTTCTGTACAGAAAAATAGATTTCTGTATTTAAAGTATGGACCATACTGTTCTGCTCCTGCCAGATGGCATTGTTAATATAACGTATTATATATTACAATATATTTTTGTGTGTAAAATTTGAATTTAACTAGTAACTAAAGCTGTCAAATAAATGTAGAGGATTCAAAGAGTATATCATGTCATTGTTCCCTGCTCTGACACCTTGACCTAAACTATGGTTCTTGGAACAATTCACAAAAGGTCTCAGACTCTTCAGTGCACTGCAAAAGCTCCACAGAACCACACTGTTCTTTATGCTTTTTTACATTACAGTGACACAGAAGTGGACTCATTTTGAAAGAGCATAGAAGCAATGTCTTACTGCATCTCCAAAAAACTAAGAAATCAACTAATATCAGCACTTGTTTGTGTTTGCCTTACCTGACTTCAGGCACAGGGAGTCCTCTTACGATGCAGTCTAACTGGACCTTACTGCCCTCTGCAACTTCCCTGCTTTTCAGTTTCTGGATGAAATGAGGAGGCTCACACACAGGCTCCGCTGGGTAAGGAGTTTCTGTCAAGGCACAGCTTTTAGCCTCCTCCTTCGCCTCCTGGGTAACCGAGTCGTACTGCTGCTCCTCAGTAATCCTGCAGTCCTGAAACTCCACATGCCCAATCCCAGAGTCCAGCTGGACCTCTGGTTGGTGACTAACAGCAGAGCTGGGTCTCTCCTTCTCATCCTCCACAGGCATGATAGTGCGCTCCCTGTTGTCTGGGCTAAGGGTATAAACCGTCCCATCGCTCTGGGTCTTGTTCTGGGTCCTACTCCTGTGGGTTTTGCACGCTCTTGGTCGCACCCGTTTGGAGCTGTTGGCCTTGAAGAGAGACGAAAGCTCCTCAATGAAGTCTGCTGCCTTGTTGAGAAATTCCTTCTTGGACTGGGTCTCCAGACCATATGGGGGGTTCCTCCCTGACCTGTTAAAGTCGTTGAATCCTTCACTGGAGTCCCTGCTGTTTCTGATCATGTTTTCCTGACCTGTGGGTACTTTGTGTATCTTTCTGTCTGGTGTGAATGTTGTGTTGTGTGTTGCTGGCAGTTCTTTGAATTCAGGGGCTGGCTGTGTGAAGGTCAAAGTGGAGGGGGCAGCAAAAGGAGCAGGAGAGGGGTTAGCGAAGGGAACAGATAGGGGTTCAGAGGAAGAAACGGAGGATGAGGAAATGTTGGAGGGGGTTAATGGTGTGACAGAAGCCTTGACCTCTGCCCTCTCCTCACGAGACTCATGTCCGATGGCCTGGCGGGCCAGGTTCACACTCTTATCCAACTCTTCTTGGCTGAGGAAGGCCGAGAGATCTGGGAATTGGGGATCACTGTGGCCTGCAGAGTCCTCAGTCTTGCCTTTGAGTGACCCATAGATCTGAAGGCGTGAGGAAGACGCGTCTGAGCGGCTCATCTCGCTGTGGCGCTGCTGGGCCCTGGCTTCTGCCAGGTAGCTCTCTCTTAAGAGCTGAGACAGTGACGGTGGCTGGTCAGTGTTCTCCTGCATGCTGTGGAAATAATCACAATTGTATTTGACACACAAATCAAGAAGAATAATCTCTACTTCTTTCACATTAGACTTCCTGGTGTGTCAGAGCTATATCAAACGATTTCTGGATCAAGTATTCAGAAGATGAAAGGAAAACCTTTTCTGGAAAGCAAAATCTTGAGGCCAAACATAGATACAATAAAAAGGAAGATGTGAATTTAGTTTCTTGAATTTCCCACAACAGTCCATTATCAATGCATTACAACAAAATGACAACAGTGTTCACTGTGATATATGAACTTTTCTAGCCCATATTCCAAGCTCTCTGTAAGTACATTTTCATACAGTTGAAACAGTGCAACAAAGTCTTTTAGACATTGGCTAAACTGCAGTTTCCACCTTCATAAATGTGAAGATTTACTGCTTTTCTTTATCTTCTTCAAGGAAACTATATAAAAAAAACAAACAATTTCTGTGTATTTTGCACTGCTTTTCAGATGGTCAAGCAAACATCAAGATGTCTGCTTGTCTCTAGGTCTGTGTCAAGGGAGTTTTTCACTTTTACAGAAGAGATTATTTATCAATGAATCAAGAAACTAATCCAGAGATTAATCTCTAATCGCTTACTGCAGACCTGAGAAGCAGTAATGTAAAGTCTACACAACTTGCAGTTAATATGATAAAACATACGGAGTCCTTTAAGTCACATCTAACAGACCTTTAAATGACTATGGTAACTAAAGGAGGAACAACTAAGATCTTGTTTTGATCTGATAAATAAAGACTTCATGAAAACATATACTGATATATATCTTAGTTATAACTCACATTAATATTGCTGTCAGTGTTGTATTAAAACAATCTCTTGTGAAATATTCGGTGCAAAGATAGAACACGAATACAGAGACTGCAGTTAAAAGCAGAGGATGTGTGGTAAAAATAGCTTTTTATTTTAGCCTAATTTCAGCCTCGGCAGGGTATCAGGTTTATGCGCTGATACCAGATCTGATGGGATACCGGCAGGCTTTTTAGCCTGTCCATCTCAGACCAACGCGTATATGACGTTTAGTCTTTGCTCAACTTTTTGACACTCGGCATGGGCAAGTTATTGAATACAGACACGAGATAGGGTACACATATGCTACTGACACTCAAATCAGCGCAATTAAGAGACGCAGTAATGCCCTTCCAACAGACCTGAGGCTGCAGCTGTTGTGTACATTAATCCTTTGCAAACAGGCTCCAAGCCCACCAAGTCATATCTAATAATAGCGAGGGGTCAGTTTACATGAAGAAAATCAACAAAAAAATAAATAAAACAAAGTCCCTCTCATCCTGTATGTCCTTGTTATCGTGATTTTTTAACAGCCATAACAACCATTAATCAAATTACACAAACACAACTATAATAATCATAAATGGGACACTGGTGAGTGAAATGACACACAGTCACAGCCCACTCAGATGAACAGGCCCCCAGCTAAACACAGCACCACACATCCAGGCAGGTTAACATAATTCAATTAAACATTCACACAGAAATAGATTCAAAGCCTGTCTGAGGCTCAATGTCAGAGATTTTCTGAGCCTATACACATCATGAGAGGCTGGTGCCAAAAGACAATCAACAGGACACTGTGAACAACAATTAAATTAGGGGGTGGTGTGCTTTACCTTCAGTATAAACCCAGCTGGCCCCTGTGAAGGACTGGTAAATCCTCCTCAGAGTGCACCTGTGCTCAAAAGGGGGTGATTCCGGTCTTCTGGTTGCTGCCACCTGGGGAAACGTTGGGCACAGGCAGCTGCCCAGCCTTCCCAGTTTTAATCGCACAGAGTTAACCTTGGAGTTTACAGGAAAATATGGAGCCGTGTAGCTAGGGTAACTTGTCACCAGTACAAGCATTTGTCAGTGCAGTAGTCGCAGGTTATTTTGGGGAGGCCTGGCCCATGTGCTTGGGTGGCGTCCCTCCTCATTGGCCAGGGGGAGCATGCTGTAAAGGGATTCCTCCTCCAGTGGTCCACCAGAGACCTCCATCCTACAGAATTAGAAGCACCTCGTTGAGCCTCTCGCACACTAATGTTAACACAGCAGATCAACAGCAATAATCAATTTCATAGCAGCACTAGTGTGTGTGTGTGTGAGAGAGAGATACACTACAGAAAATGCAGGTGGTAAAACATCTGGACTGGATTCAAGAGTTTTATTGGTTTTAGAAAAAAAAAGATTTGTTTGCAACAGTTCTGAAACAGCATTTGAGTCAAGTGGAATTTTATTCACAGTTGTTTTAACATGGATATTTTTTGCAGCTTATTAGGAAAAAAAAGTTATTTAATCTCAGCAAATGAACACAGTACATCCAGTATTTGGCATCTGCAATGATTGATTTCCTTCTACTTCATTAGGTTTATAATAATCCCTACTTATTGAAGAGAACATTTCTCAAGGTCCAGATTTAAAATCTTCATTAATGAAAAACAAAATCACCTGTGTCCCATGATTAATGAATTTAGTTAATTTTAAAGACAACAAGAACAATTTCCAAGACCCGCTGATGGAAACGAAAAGCAAGCCTGAGCATCTAATTACACTTAAAACAGTGTAAGACCTTGTATCAAATACTTCTATTCAAGTGAATCGTTTAACAAAAATGCATCTGTGACAAAAGCTAGTGTACACAGACCACTATCCAACAACAACAACAACAACAAAAAAGACAAAAAACATTTACATCATGAACAGGTTATACATGTTAGGGACCTTTAATGCAAAAGTAAGCCAGTTCATCCATCCATTATCTATAACCTCTTATCCTTTGCAGGGTTACTGGGTGCTGGAGCAGATCCCAGCTGACATTAGAGTGAGAGGCAGGGTGCATCCTGAACAGGGCATCAGTTCAAAGGGCTCACACAGAGACAAACATTCATGCACATTCATTCATTCATTCATTCACCTATGGGCAATTGAAAGTCACCAATTAATCTGCATGTCTTGGACTGTGGGAGGAAGCTGGAGAGAACCCATGCAGACACGAGGAGGACGTGCAAATTCGACACAAAGGCCTCATCCGCGTGGCAGGTTCAAACCCAAACCCTTCTAGCTTTGAGGTAACCACCGCACCACCGAGAAGTACGCCGGACTCAGGCCAAACAATATTTGCATAATATTTGTTTTGTAAAACCCATGAAGCATCATCTTGATATATTTACAGTTAATGTGTGATTTATGTAAGTTGTCAAACAAACTTAAGTAGAATCAGGACACTGTCAAACACTACTCTGTGGTTGTCTAAGCTTTCTGGCAAACAGTGTATTGTCATGTGGCAACCCCTGCCGATCTGAGCCTCAAAAACAGGTCAACCAAAGCTCAAAACTTGCTAGTATAAAAAAAAATGAAATGGCTCAGTGACTCAGACAGCATACAACCTTAACAATGACAGCTTGAATCCAATGAATTATATGTAAAAGAAAAAACAAAAACACGTACTGCAAATTTTCTTTGGCGTAACAGGAAATTACCATCCGGTTTACCAACACAGTAAAGGCAACATGAAGAGAATCATAGTTGAGGTCAATGACTTCATGTGTTGAGTGAAGCGGTGGGTTACAGACAGTGGGTGAAACTGTGGGATTTGTAGTAATATCACATGGACAGTATTATTAGCAGCAATAGAAAGTCTTGATTAGCCCAGTCTATCAAAAAAAGACACTTCCATGTTAAAGGTTAGGAATGAAATACACCGTTATCAGCCTATCCCCCAGTGGGATATCCGATCAGAACAGACACCGTGAAGGCACTCTTCAAGCGACGGGAACGTGAAGGAAATCATCTCAGCGCACACAGAAGCATCCCACGAATACTGAAGCACAGAGGAAAGCACCGTAATGGAAGTCTGTGTGCTTTTTTAGTGCAGTGAGAGTAAGCTTCTGCCCAACAACCGGTTCTCTTTGTTGTTCACAGTGTTTTGTGACCTTGGGTCGAGGGAGATGAAACTGACATATCGCCAACATTGTACCTAGTGCACTGAGCCAACTTGTGATAAAGATGTGGGAGGCACAGTAATAGTTCTGCAATGGGGTCTGGTAACGGCGGCAATGGCTCTGCTATCAGGAGTCTTCGCTGGCCCGTTTACGAGACTGGTCACCTCTGGAAGACAAAAACATCAAATCAGTGATTTTTAAGTAATGTGCAGTGCAAAGCGTTGTTTATACTCAGATTTGACTGCGACTCAGAAAACTGACCGTGGAAATCCATTCATGGAGAGCTCCATCTGTAACTTCTGGTCGTGAGCGGCATAGTCAGGCAGCAGAGACTCCACAGCAGGAGGGTTGATTTGGGGAATAAACCCAGAGAAGAGAGCCGGGGCTAACTGGGCCCACTCTGAAAGAGGGAACGTGAGTAGTTTGGCTTGTTAGCTAAATCAGCTTGCAGCATAAGTGCAGCTAAATGATATTAAAACTGATAATATATGCAGGAGCGTTCTGGTAGAAGAACAGGTAACAGAAACATGGCTCACCTGGTCGGAGGCTGTAGAGTCCTTTAACAACACTGGCCATTGTAGATGGCTGCACTTGGAAGGGCATGGAATGAGCTTTGATGAGAAGAGCTGAACAAGAAAAAAAAAAGATTAAAACACGTATATTAAGAAGTCATTTGTGCTGGCAAGAAATGAACTCTTCCCCCATCAAAATCTACTCTTGATTTGGGCAAAGGAAGAATTGTTTTAACCAAGTGTAGGTGCAATATTAGTTCACAGTTCTTAAATGTCAAAACAGCCACCAGGAAGCTCCAAATGAAGCAACACACTCACGCATCAGTGTGTTCACATGTTTCTCTGCAACGTGATCAGCAAACAGCTTCATCAGATCCTCTCTCAGGTCTCTGTTCAGCTTTGACTCGATGTAGAACTTGTTCTGAAAACATTGATTCAAAAAGGGGGAAAAAATCTTAAAAGCATGCACCAACGTGAATACGAGTGACACCCTAGCAGCGTAACACCATGCAAGGAATGTGTTAAAAAGTTAACTCAATAGCCCAAGTTTGTGCTGTCGATGTTTAACAAAGAGTTGCCTACCAAGTACATAAATACAGGAACTATACATTGAAGAGATGCTGTGTACTGCGTCAGTGCAACATTGAAGCTCTCAATGAAGTTCTCAGGTGGACTGGCCTAAAAAATAATAACACAAGTGTTAGTAAATTTTAGAGCTTCTGTGTGTGCTGTATATAATCATTCACTGTATTTGGATTTGCTTACTTGTAGATGGGTGGAAACCTGCTGCAGATGACTTGTAATTTTTAACGTTAAATCACTGTAGAGCAGCTCAGAGTGCTGCTGACAAACACACTTGTAGACGTAACTAGAGAAACAAAGCAAAGGAGAAACTCACTGAAACATTTCAAGTTAACTGACCAATGATGCTTTGTGAGACTATGAGGCTCCTCAAGTTAAGAGAAATCACATCTGTCCAGGCTCAGGTGTGTTTTTTTTAACACACTCTTTTAACCTCTACTGTCTTACCTGTATATCTGTGCATAAGAAACAGAGATGTGGTCTGTGGGATTCTGAATCAGCAGACGGTCAATAGCCTTCTCCAGGTTTGGCCAGTGGTTTTTCCGGTAATCTTCTACAGCCATTGCATTCAACACTGAGTGAAAAGAGGTGAACAGGTCAGGTTTTACTGTATCGGCTACTTAATCCGGGTTAGAACCTTCAGGTCTAAGACACAAACTGACGACAGTCGGTGCAGAGTTCATCGGTCTGCAGATATTGGTCATATTGCAGCGGGCCGGGCTGCTCACTGACTACAGGATGTCAGGCCCTACTGTCACGGTGCCTGCTTTAAGTGAACTTACGGAACTTGGAAGTAGAATCGAGGGTGAATTTTCCTTCGACAGCGGCTGACGGAGCCGTGCAGTCCGTCTCGCTCACTTCGCTGCTCTCGCTGCCTGAATCCGAGTCCATGAACTTTGACCCTCCGGAGCTCCCAGACCACACTTTACCCCGTCGAGTCGCCGGTTCTCCTGCCGGCACCGGTAGACAGACGGGCTGCGGGACTGCAGTTGCATCCGACAGCTGGCTACTCAGATACGTGCGGACTTTGTTGCTGCTGCTGCTCGCACAATAGTTGTGGTTATGGTCGTCTTTTATGTTCACACCGTCATCTTCCATAGCCTCCATTTTCAGAACCGATACTGTACGCTGAAACGTGGAGTCACTACAAAAACATTTCAGATAACAAATAAGAATAAAACAGAAACTGTCAGGCGTCTTCGGTGGTGTCCATCTCGGTTTAGCTGTTGTTAACTGAATTTTTACGGCATGCCGTATCACAGGACAGCCGAGAGAAAACAGGGAAATGTAGTTCTACAGACCTTGGCTAAACATCGAATGTTCCTCGGCCTTATTTACGTAAACCGTATTCAGTCGGACAATTGACAGCTGTCTAAACACTAAATGTTGACGAACCCACGGGTAACAGGTTGATTAGCTTGATATTTCAGTTAAATTAAGGGCAGAGACGCTACGCATGCGCATAGCAATAGTATTCCACACTTTTTGTCTTAACCTAATCACGTTACATCCAGTCATATTGTGCTGTACTGTCATTATAGACACGTTCTCACACGATAATAAACTGTAAACTTTGTCGCCTCTCGTATAAGCCCTCTCAGTCTAGTTAAACTCTTTGAAAGCCCAGTAAACTGTAAGAGGAACTATCAGGGCGAGCGCTAGGTGGCGCACCACTCACGTCTGCAGCATCACATTGAGGCTGTTGACTTGAACACCTGGCTGAACTGTGTATCAAATAAGAGAAAAAAGTGGTCAGTGTTGTTCATTGTTTTTTTTTTACTGAGAACCCCAGGAGAGATAACTATAATGATGTAAAAAAAAAAACAAAAAAAAACGTTTAACCGTAAACAAAACACTACCTTGAACAGTATGTGAATAATGTTGGTGTAGACATTATCCATCACATTGGCTCAAATATGTCTACCAACACTTAATCTTTACAGGCAGCAGACTCCTCTGTATAATAAACCAACCGTTTTAACTTTATAATTCTATGAAAAGTGACATGGGCAACAACAACCGGTCTTAGAAGATGGAAAAAAGTGCCATTTTTCAATGTGAACTCATTGAATATATCCCTAAGGCTTAATATTACAACTTAGTATAACTTTGTACAGAGGAAAAAAAACTATCATCTACCCTTTGATGAGTATGTCTCACATCAGAGTATAAAAATAAGAGGCTTGACCATAAAAAGTAGCTGCCACATGTCAGAGGAACACTTTGTCAATAGTTATATTTTTTCCAAGATTTAAATGACAGGTTAAACATACAAAGCTTATGACAACATAGGAGCGTGTTGATCAAGTGTTCTTTGGTCTAAAATTAAAGAGTACTGTTCCTTATTTCTAGCATTAACCCTCATGAAAGGGCAGAGCTGAACTTTTTATATTGCAAGTTAGACTGCGTTCAAGTAAACCATCTGAAGATTTATGTATGTGTCTGAAACTCATAGTACCCACTATTTAGCAGGCAGTAGGCTTACATATTTACATGTTTCCTTATGGTAACATGAAAGAACTCTAAACACATCATTAGACCACAGCTAACATCACACCATGGACTGAGACATTTTATGTCTGCTTGTAATGACAGCAATCGAGGAATTAAAGCTTAATCTAGTGTTGCATTTGTGGTGCGTCGCGGTGGATGAGGATGAGAGCATCAGCTACATTTCTGGAAACGTGAATGAAAAATCAGATGAGCACATGGGAAGAAACGCTTAAAAAAAAAAAAGAAACTACTGCTTTCTATTTAGTAAGTAGTATACAGTATGACGTTTCAGACACAATGCATGTGACCAAAATGGGCACAGAAAAAAAAAAGAAAAATCAAAAAAAACTTGCTGCATATTCACACAAAGTCGTCACGCAATTTCAACTTTATGAAAAATAATAGTAAGGTTGATGAGTCAAAAATATACGAAACATATATATATATAAAAAAGACAATTAGTGCTTTGTCGACTGGGTACTTTTACATTTAAAGGTGTGTGGTGCTCTGAGTCTTTTCAGAAGTATTGTCTGTCTGCACACTTGATGTGGCCTCGTTGGCTAAAGTGTGTTGTATTGTGTCTCTGAGGCATGTCTCTCCTTCCACTGCGAGTGTGGCGGCTTCCTCCGGCTCGCTGTCTTCTTCTCCCCCCTCCACGCTGCATTCAGACTCATCACTATCGCTCCCACAGGAGCTCGACGTCTCATCTTCAGAGTCGGAGTAAACCTCTGCCCCATGGAAGACATAGTGATTTGGTGCTTGAAACAGGTACTGGCCTGCTGTGGGAAACGATACAAACAACTTACAGTGATGGAATCAATATCAGGAGAATCATTGTCTGTTTATGTGCTTCTGGTCATTCGGATTATCATGTATTCGCCTGCTATATGAGAGAAAAAAAACAATACTGTTTAGGAAAGCATTAAAAGGGTTGGCAGGTTGGTCTAAAGCTTACTCTCAAGGCGTTTGCTGATTGGACTCCTGTTGATTCGACTCATCCAGCATCGTCTACGTAATTCAAGGTTGGAGGTTTGGCTCTTTACTTCAGCTGCCTCCTCTTTTGGTGTGTCTTCTGCAGATAACTCTGAAGGCTCAGCTGTTTCTTCACTGGGACACTGAGCATTTGGACAAGGCTCTGGAGGTGTAACATTATTACCAGCGGTCTCTGTGACATTCGGACTTTCCGTCTCTTCTGAAGGCTTAGATACTGAGTCTGTACTGTGCTGCGTCAGCTCCTCCTGAGCTGCATCACTGGAAGCAGGCAAGGCCTCGCTTGGTAGCTGTTCTGGTAACCGAGGGGGTTTCTCTGTGATCTCAGTGAGTCTTACAGTATTGTAGCAGAGCTGCTCAAAGTCTCCACCCAACCGATGACAGAGCTCGTTGACTATGACATCACAGTCCCCGAGTAGCTCTACGTCAAAGTTAAGGTGAGGCAGCTGCTCCCTATTGATCAGGACCTGAGGCACTTCATGAGGAATGGAGTCTGGACGGGATGAGGAATAAAAGGTTAAGTATTGCGTGTTTGGATTTACTGTGAGCTCAATAGAAACATATTGGTAAATGCATGAATCTTATAGAAAAAGAAAACAAATACATACTTGGGATGAGGGCAACTGGTCGGACTTTAAGTGAAGAGCCAATGACAATCAAGAGGTCCACCTCATCTTTATCCTGCTTCATGGCTCTGTGGAACATTTCTGGAAGATTCTCTCCGAAGAAGACAATGTCAGGTTTCATGATTGCCAAGGGAATATCTGGACACCGTGGACAATGCGGGACAACCTGCAGAATGAATTTATGTTATTAGCATTATAACAATTATTGTGTTAAATGAATATTTCAATAGGAGTTGCAGGTCTGTTATATCTGCAATACGGGTGTTGTAAAATCTTTGGGGAACATACTTCATTCTATTCTCTCTGCCATACAGTCTGTTTGTGCTGAAGGTGAAAACCACACATCACATTTAAACATCACATTCTTTCTTACCCCTGATAGAATCTACTTCAGCAAATGTGTTTGGTGTTAAATACAGTATTTAAGATACCCCTCTGCTCATTTGAATGAAGGAGCACACTTTACAAGCATTATTTACAGTATGATAATGAGAATAGACAGACCGTTCCACTATAATTAATGTGACTCCACCACTATGAGCTCAAAATTGGCTGTAATGATGACACTGGTTGATGCTTTAAATCACAATGTTTTAACTGCAGCAACACTGATGATATTAATATAGATTTACAATACATTGTAGCCCTGGGAGTAACAATAGAAAGGACTACATCAACTACTGAAGTGATTCCCAAACCTTTTTCTGTCAGGCTTCCATGCTCCAAAGATTTGTGAGCTTGAAAAGTTGTCATGGAGGAAATGTGTACACTATATTGAATGACAAATTATATGAATCTACTGCTTGTCTTTACTTGTGTGTGAGTGATTGCCACTCCTGGAACAGCTCTGTAATGCTCCAGTTTTGGAACCAGTGGTGACCAGTGGTATGTGTATAGCACACAAGATTTGTGACATTCAATAACCAGGAAATGAATGAATGCTGTTGTTGTAGGACAACAAGTGCACTTTCATTTACACTGTTACTTAATACATTCAAACATGTATATAACTAGGCCTCAGGAGCTATGGGGAATATTTCAATAATACTGCAGTGCAATATTCAACAGTGTGTGTAAATGTTTTATCTGTTTGTTATGCATAAATACCTGGTTGAAGATGTCTTCCCGTATAGCCTCACAATCCACTTTGTGTTTACAAACGAGACAGGATGCAGTTGCAAACGAACCTGAAATAAAGTTGTTGTTTTGTTTGTTTTTTTAAATTGACCACCACACACAGATCTACATAAAAAGAGGCAAGCCCTATTTATTAGCTATATCACTTACCATGACACTGGATAATCCGCTGAACTCCAGCCACTTGTTCTAATGTATCAATGTTTTGTGTGTAATTGCGCAGCAGTTTCCCCTGCTTATCCAGCATAGATATAAACTTGTGACAGGGTGAGGGCTGGAACTGACCAGGGTAGATCTCCTGTAACAAAGAGGATGCATTCAGCACTTCTGGACTAAAGCCAAAACTTCTATAATCATGCATATCACCCTTGTATTAGCTTCTCTGCACCCTTGATCTTGGAAACTTTAGAACAGTTTCTTGAATGTTAACATTTAAAGCTTGGATAAACACGCAAACTGGATCTTTAATTTCCAGTTGAAGGTGTACGTGAGTGTACACCAGGCACCAGGATCTTAGTTTGAAATGATTACACCATCAATTCTGATATGCCCAACAGCACGTGGACACAGTGGACAAACCTTAGCAAACTTGAAAAAGGGTCTAGGGTCACGTCTGAAGTATTCAATGTCAAACATAGCTTGAGGGTCTGGAAGATCCGGGAAGTCTACTGCAAGCCGAGCATAAATTCCATCTCTGGAGCGAAAGTCTGGTATTCCGCATGAAACTGACACCTACAAAGAAAAAAAGCATAAACACATTCTGACTTAATAACATGAACGTACAATGTACTCACTCAAACGAAAAGTAATTCAAACTGCACAATGGTAAATGGCTACATATTACTACTGAGAATTTATACCCCTGCGCCAGTAAGCACCAGGATCCTTTTGCTTTCATGGAGTAGCCTGACCACGTCTTCTAAGGTGTTGATATCCTTTCTCTTCTTTCTTTTTGGAGGTTCTGAGATGTTGATGATGATCTGCCACAATGTCATATCATCCAAGTCTGGAGGGAGCACAGTCTCAGGCAGCAAATCCCTCAGAATGGTCCTTGGATCTGTCTCTCTGATGTGCTGTTGGATGAAGCTGTAGGACCCTGTCCGAGAACACAGCATCTCAGCATGGCTCGTTGACTAAAATGTACAGTGTATGCTGTGCCACTGCGTGCATTTATATTATAGTTTTAACAATTTTCTACTTAAATAGAGGGAAATAATAAACACTGCTGGAGGCATGATTCTAGCTGAATGCTACTGAAATTCACCCAGCAATAGTTACCTATTTGTGGTTGAGGAGTCCAGTCGCTGGAGCTTGCATGTGAGGATCTGTCATCTTCCTCGTTGATGTGGTCAGGTGTGACAGCCAGACCGTTGGAGGGCAGATCGTCATGTCCAAAAAAATCTGAGGACAGGAAAGTTTTTAAAAAAAATAACACATAAAACTAGAGATCAGTGGAGTCTGTCTCTCATAACTACAATCATCAGTAACAACCACTATCCATGACAACAACCTCAGTGTGGTAACGTTAAGTGGACGTGAGTTAGTGGGAAAGAAACCGGTAAACAAATGCTACGTTGCTATTAAAGTTCAATACCGTAAAGAAATTAGCACAATCGTGAAACCCACACTGCTTGAATGACAGTTATCTCTTTCATTTTTAGCGAACTAAATAAAAATGAAAGCTGCCGTTTCGAGAAGTACACACCTCTTAACACTCACGCATCTTTACTGTGTTTAACATTAGCTAACGAACATTAACTTATTTTCTGTTACAAACTCGCCGGCTAAGTTGGTAAAACAAGCACTGCCCGCTCACTTTAAGTCCTGTAAATACATTGAGCGCTGTTAAATGTCCGCCTGTTTTCTTACCAGCAGCCTCCTCGGTTGTCCCGAATACAGCGCTGTCGTCTAGTTTCACAACTGGTTTGTGTGGCTCAGAGACCAGCAGTCCCAGTCCATTGTTGTCTCCGCCTAACGCTGCTGGGGCCTGCTCTACCGCCATCACCGGCTTTGCTTCCTTCTCCGCTGGCTGCGCACAATTCACCGCCGCCTCCAGACTCTCGGCGGCCCCAGCGACGCATGATATCTGCTTTAGATTGGCGACTTTAACTCCGTGGTTAGTCAACGGACTGATTTTCGACCTTTTCGCGGCAGGTTCTTCCATTTCGGAGGCGCCTGAAAAGGCCGTTCCGAGACTGCTCTCTCCGTCCGCCATCTTCAGCCCGCAGAGCCGCTGAGCAGATCCTTCCTCTCGGACAGCTGGCTCATTTGCATAAAGCACGTGACTCGTTCTCCGCCAGTAGTCACGGCTGGAACTTCCCCTTTTTACATCGATGACATAAAACCATAACAAAATACTGATGCGTTCAAACGCTGTCAGATTAATTTTGAGCAAAGGTGAGCGCTCATTAATGACTGCAAACAGCCATAAATAAAATGTAGACGGCATTTTCCCCGGTAATAGTATGTAAGCCATGCCAATGAACATCTTTTGTAACTTTTGTATAACATATATACGGTGGCATTTAATTTATAGCTTCAATTACACGCCTCATGCAAATGTATTTGTTCTTTTAGCCACACATGCCCGATAGTAAATAGCTTAGTTATCAAAAATTACATTTTTTTAAACATACGCTTATTGTGTTTTCTAATTACGTAAAACTACCTTTGCATTTATGTTCATGCCCCTGCGAATGCTCGAAATTTCGAACTGAGTGGGAGCTTCAGTTAAACACGTGAATGCAGCACACGTCATGTGGCGAAACAAGCAGAAAGGAGTGCTGACTTTTCTCCCCACAACTCAGGAGAGATCTCCCTTAACCAGCTGGCCTTTATTTCCATTAATTTTACAAAGGTAGCTGACAAAATAATAAAGTAAACTTTGAGAATATTATCAGTAAGTGACCCACAGCACCAACGACGGGGAGCCTGGCTGCGACCGAAACAGCTGTGATCCAGGATCGCGGATACTTCG
This sequence comes from Protonibea diacanthus, assembly GCA_028641955.1. Taxonomy (NCBI): domain Eukaryota; kingdom Metazoa; phylum Chordata; class Actinopteri; family Sciaenidae; genus Protonibea; species Protonibea diacanthus. The sequence continues at coordinate 19,270,933 of CM053989.1, forward strand.
TTACAAGTAATCATAGACATTTCATAAGCGATTTTTATGGAGGCTTTTTTGAACTGCAAACCCGAGGACTTGGAGGATTACTACGGGTTATTAGGATGTGATGAACTGTCGTCGGTAAGTTCTGGGCAGTGGATCTGAGGATCAGCCTATTTGCTGGGTGACATAATGGTTATCTAGATCTGTAAATCAAAACATATTAGTTTAAGACCTAAGTAGAAGATAACATGCTGGATGTACGCTAACAAACAGCAACCGTAAATAACCCCAACTAAAAGATGCATGGATTACTCCAGAGGTTAGTCTGAACCAGTAGAGACCTGTTGATGCTTCAGCTAGTGATGTCAGAGGGACTAGTCGTGCGTCATCCAGCGCCTGTAGGTTGTTACGGCATTTGTCCTTATAATTTAGTCTTGAAAATGTCCGCATAGCTAAGTGTGATACACGCTCAGCAGAAAAATGTACAATCATGTCATTACAAAGTCTGACAACAGCAACATCTGTCATAGGAATTAATTTAAAGGCCTCAAAATAAATGGTTTTGTATGGAACTGTGGTATTGGATTTGTTTTGTGGACTGGCAGACAATGCATCTTACCACAGTGGATGAGTGGCTGACTTCTGAATTTAGAATATTAAGATTGGCAAACACACCTTATATTTATTATTTTCTTATATTCTTACTCTGCAGACTGAACAGATTCTCAATGAATACAAGATCCGAGCCTTGGCATGTCACCCAGACAAACACCTAGACAACCCAAGAGCAGGTACATTTGTGGACCATTGCTGTGACACATATTTAAATTGAATGTTCCAATTCTAACAAATTTTTCATGAAATATTTTATCCATAAGTGTGATTTGAGGTCAACTTTATATTTAATGGCCTTTTTAAATGATATTCTTGCCATTGTAATTCAGTTTTCTTACTTACCCAAATAGTTAATGTCTCTTTCTGATGTTTTAACTTCAAAGCAAATTATGTTAATTGGAGAGCTTCTTACAAGTGCATGCAAAGTAGATGGAATTTATTTCTCCTAATTTGGTAAGCATCATGCTCCATCGTAGACCCTGATGTTTTCTCTTTTTTTGACAGTGGAAGATTTCCAAAAACTGCAGGAAGCCAAAGAAGTTTTGTGCAATGAAACCAAAAGGAAAAACTATGACCTTTGGAAAAGAAGTGGAGTTACTATTTCATTTCATGACTGGCAAGGCTTGAACGACTCTGTAAAAACTGTATGTAATGTCTTTATTTTGTTACAGATTTTTCAAAATAGTGTAATCTGTCATTTAGAAAGCCTGGTGATATATTCAGTAATCTGTTTGCAGTCAATGCACTGGGCTGTGAGAAATAAGAAGGAACCAATGCTGGAGGCATCAAAAGCAGAAATCCCTGCCATCTCCCAAGGAGAGGACCTTCATGCTGAGCAAGGAACACCATGGATCGAATCACATGATGCCATGCCATCCTCAAGTAAGCAGAATGTAATCAAAGTAATGGAAAGTGTAGAGACCCAATTTACAAAAATTGAACAAAAGAAAATCACCAATTAGGGTACAGAAATCCTGGTTTTTAACAGTGCCTCAAGCATCTTTGTGCTTGTTACTTGAGGATTCAAGAATTTATTGGTTTTGCGCAACTTCTATTCACATAGTGCTGTTTTAGGGCTGTCTGACTGCAAGGTAAGGTGGTGAGAATGTACTCACAATAGCAGACACTTAAATGGATATTGATTTTGTTGTTTTTTATATGGCTAAAACATATTTTTCTGCTTGCCTTGTCCAGAACAATGTTTTACTCTACTTCCATACCAAGACTTGTGTCCACATCTTCAAATTGGGAGTGCACTGGTCACAGTCCACTGTATGCAAGAGTACCACATACGTCTTTCCCTCAAAAAAAACTCAACTATCCCTTTAAGATCACAACAGAAACATAATATTCAGAGGAGCACTCTAGATGACTAGAGGAAGAATGTGGGCTGCTAAAGTGCATCTGTGCTTTGACATTAGTGCTATTGAATATTAAAAAAGGAGCACTGCGGTACTCATTAAAAAGGGATGTGTGCCCACTTCCTTTTTTGTGTAGTGTTGTGTTGTGCACTTTAAAGCAGCCGCCATAGTAGTCTGGAGTTTGAGAATTGAACAAAAAAAGCATATTTTCTGTCCAATACATAAGACATACTGGATGTCACACAATTATTGTATTGAATGATCTTCAGCTTTTGCTCCAAACTGGCCTCTTTGAGTTTTTTTTTTTTTTTTTTTTTTTTTTGGCTGTAATTTAAATTCATCTAGTTTCCAGCCTCAGTCCAGAAAACCATTGGTGTACCTGCTGCTGTTCTGTTTTAGTTAACAGACATGCACACAAGACAATTTCACAATGCTGCATTTCCATAGTGTCAGGATATCACCTGTGACTCTTAATCTAACTAACTCACCATGGCTGCTTCTTCTACCATTCCTTTCCAGACATGTGTATGATTTTTGGTTACATCATACTGTACATCTCTTCTCTATGAGCAAATAATTGGCACATAATGTGTATTACATTATACAGCTGAACAATATGATAATTTAACATTGCTCACTGTATTCCATCAGCAGGTTTGAACTGTTATCACAGTATTAAATTCTACAGTATAACATTAACACTGACTTTTTATCATCATTGCTTAGGTGATTATTGCCACCGACGTTTCCGTTGGGCTGCTGACTCACCATCTACACTGCTGCAGAGGTTTAGAAATTATGAAATATAAATATATCAACAGTTTGATTTTCTTTAAATCATACTGTTCAGTGTCTCATTGTTGTCCTCGTCAACTGTGGAGTCAGTTCTTATAAATATGTCCTACCTATACCTCCTCTAAACTTGTTCTATAAACTGGATATTGTTAAGTGTGTCTGCTACAAGTGTGAAATACAGTTGTGTATTAGATGATGTGTATAATTAATTTTGATAGGTCCTGCTCATTTGTTAATTGTGTTCATGACCACACAGCGGTGATATAAGCATACTTGATGCTGGAGTACCTTTAATGCTGTAATGTGTCTTTTTGTGTTGCTGTCAAGTTTATAATGTTGGAAAAATAAAACAGAAACTTGTCATGAATATGTGTACTACTTTTTCTTTTCAATGTCAATTCAGTTCAGTATTTTCAATTCAGTTTAATGGTGACCTATAATTATACAAATAAAATCATGGGGAAACTATGAGGGAGACCAACAAGAAGAGAATTGAAATTAGTTGGACCGCAGAGGCAAGAAAAAGCAGCCAACAAGTATTCAGCACATATGGGAACCTCCTTCAAGGCTGAAGGATTTCAGGTGAATGTCTCATGAAGCTAACTGAGAGAATGCCAAGAGTGTGCAAAGCTGTCATCGAAGCAAAAAGTGGCTGCTAAGAATCTAATCTCTAAATAGAGGAGCCTGCTTACTTAAGAATTGGAGGAGGAACCTTTTGTTTTCGGTGATGAAAGCCTGATGAAGAGGAAGAGAAAACCTGATGACATTAAATAATATTTGTAATGATTGTAAAAACTGAGTCCAACACAGCAGCTTAATGGAAACTGCTGTAGTCTGTTCATTAAATTTGAAATACATTGTAGCGTACCAAGCGCTGCCCCGTGACCCGGAAGACAGTCAGACGGTCATTTCCACGCTGAGCCGCTCCTCTTTGTTTTCTGGCGCAGCTTCACAACTGAGTTTCTGCGCTGTACTGTGAGTATACTTGGTCTCTACGGTACAAGCCAGCAGAGAGCTGCGGTGCGAACAGAGACAAGGTTCAAGTGAAGTGTGAAGCGCAGCGCCCTGCTGTCCCTGCTGGACTCGGAACTGGCAACCTCCTGTTTGCAGGGATCTGCGCATGCGCACAAGGATATCTTCTATTGCCCTTAACGTAGACCTGGGCCACCCATTTGAAGCTAGCCTGCTGGATGGCATGAAACGGCGCTGTGCGTCCAACGCCCGGCCGAAGCGAGAGCTGTTCCTCCATCACGTTTGGCGTCATTGCGACACGTTGTACAAAAGAAACACAGGAATAAATCCAAGAAATCACTGAGCATGTCAGCACAGAGGCTACTGACAAAGGGTTGTCCACCTGCAAATTCAAAGGGCACTCGAGTGTGGGTGCAAAAGGTGATGAAGAAGAAATACATGGATGCAAAGAAATCACTGAACATGACAGGACAAAGGTGAATGTTTGAATCAGCGTGCCAATATTAACGAGTGATACATTTTCACAAAGCTGGGCTGCTCTTGGCCAGCTTTATGATTGACCGTATTAGTTTAGATAGTGAGGTTTTTCGTTCTCGTTTTCTCATAAGAATAGTATACGCCCCGTTCAGAATCTTTTGAATCCTCTTTATATATGTGCAGCTTCACAACTGAGTCTTTCTGTGGTGTACTCTGAGTATACTTGGCCTTTACCGTACAAGCCAACAGAGAGCTGCGGTGAGACAACGTTCAAGTGTGATTTCAAAGATGCCCCGTCTTTTTACAAAATGTGTTGTACTTGTACCGGATTAGCTTCTTGGGGGTTTCGTGAGTAGAGTAAAGAAACTGACCACACCTCCAGTGAAACAATGCAGCAGCACTTGACTAATATGCCTGCTGCACACTGAAAACAATCACTAGTTGCAGTCCTGTGATTAAAATCGGACTCACGTCAATCGACCACAAAAGTACAATTTTGCTTTCATGTGTGAACCTAGTCACATCTCCCCAAACCCCCTATTCGCAAGGACAAATGCTGCCGGGTGCGGTGGCTCGCGCCTGTAATCCAAGCTACCGGGAGGCTGAGGCTGGCGGATCGTTTGAGCTCAGGAGTTCTGAGCTGCAGCGGACTATGTCGATCGGGTGTCCGCACTAAATTCGGTATCGATATGGTGCTCGTGGGGGAGCCCGGGACCACCAGGTCGTTTAAGGAGGGGTGCACCGACCCAGGTCGGAAACGGAGCAGGTCAAAGCCCCCGTGCCGCTCAGTAGTGGGATCGCGCCTGTGAATAGACGATGTAGTGCAGCCTGAGTAATACAGCGGGACCCAGTCTTTTTACACTCTTTGTACTCTTAAACAAACTGCTGGGACAACGCACACGGTCAACAACAAACTCTGTCTATGTTCAACAGCTTCATCACTGCACATTTCTTTTCTTGTTGCCATGGAAAACCTTCAAAAAACACTAGTGTTTGTTTGTCCTACAGCGCCTCCACCTGGAGGAGAGCAGCAATGAGCATCAACTTCAGTCAGTGAAGGAACTAGATCCAGACAAACATTTAAGAATACCTGGTTGATTCTACCTTGTGTGTTTTGTCTTGCCCTGCCCTCAGTTGGTGGAAGACAACCTGGAGGAGCACCGCTTCTCCAACTATAGGAACCATAACTGTCAGAGTGGACATGAGCCTTCCTGACTGATTTGGCCTGGCATCAAATCAGTTATCAACACAAACTTACAGTACATGTATATAGAGTGTCCACTGTGCTTTATTTCTCTCACATAAATACAATTTATTTCACTTTTTCATGTTGTATAAAGCACATGTAGTCATGGTCAGGAAAAGTTTACTGCAGGGCTCTTGAGGCTCCTGACCTCTCTGCAAACAAGCACCACCATATTAACACAGGGCCCACTCAGGTGGATGGTCCCGGGTCAGTTGACTCACCCTCACATGCACAACAAATGACACTTTAAATTACAGAAGTGATTGCTGCTATGAAAGACAAAATAAACTGATCAGTTTTCACATTAAATCATGACAAGTTTCACATTAAACACAACAGGTAAATTATCAGAGTTTAGTCCTTTAAGCCACTTGAATAGTTTCAGTTTCAGAGACATTTCATGCTCACTGTGGAGGGTTTGCCCGATCTGAGTGGCATGAAGTAGCATGAAGTGAAATTCAAACAAACGTCGCTTGGCTTGTGCTAGTTTTGGATGTGAGCACCCTCTTTTCCTAAAGCTTACTCCATTTTACTTTGCTTTACGATTACTTTTGTAATCTTAAAACAAACTCTCACACAATATGAAAACTAAAGGATTTTATATTATAAAAAATTACAGAGCCTGACTTCCGAGTCAACAAAATGTTTATATTTTTGCAGGCACAATCACTGTTCAGGGACCACCTTGTGCTGCCACGTAGTACAATACAGAGTCATCAAGTTTCCATAAAAGATCAAATGAGAAACGTAAACCAGCTAAATATAATTTTCACACTAATGTCATCAGCATATTTCAAATCATAGAGAAGTATAATATCATGCAGAGTGCACAGTGTGTGGCAGATAGAAAAAAAAAGCCTAATAACTATCACCACAAGATGGCAGTAGTCAAACAACAAAGACGCAACCTGACAAAAAGCACTTCCTGTGCCAGAGGTTTGCGCTTCCTCTTCCACCATGCACATGTGGTAAACAAGCGTATGTATCTGTGGGAGTGCAAGCATGGACTTTTCAGAGAAGTGGAGTAATGTGCCCAAAGCTCCGAGTCTGAAGAACCTGACAGAGGGAAGCTTTGGCGCCCTGAAGGAGACTCAGCATGCCGCTGTTCAGGATCTGACTAAAGCTCACATCGAGTCCTTTGACCACGCTGTCACTGAGGGGCTCAGCCGGGTGGTGCAGGTCAGTTCAACTTTCTCTGAACAAAGTTAGAAACCATCGTACGTTTTACTGATTTAAGATTTCCTATGAATATGTGTCAGTGGAGCATGAAAACCTCTTAAATAAATCAAAACTTCAGCTGCTCTCTTCTCTGTAAAGATGTCTTCAGTTGACTGTAAGTCAGCATTTTAAAGCGTGCAGTGAAGGTAGCCTTATTATTATTAGCCTTATTTGCTAGCCTAGTTATCTAGTAGTGTCTATTTGTGACTTATATTTTGAAAAGCTTATGCATAATAACCACTTAGGACACATTGTAGTTATCAATAATTCTCTAAAACCCATCTTCCATGTACATTTTATGTACTTCCACTTGCTTAGGGTCACCTGCAGTCAGTACTTTATCTGCAAAGTGTTTCTGTTTCTTAAAGTGTCTCATGTTTGTGGTGTTACATGTCTCCTTCAGTCCATCCCTGTGTTGGAGTTCACATTCAGAAAAGACAGGATCAGCCTTGCGTTTGTCGATGCCACCATCTACAGCCCGGTGGTCGCCAAAGGGAGCATTAGCAGGGAGATGAAGGTGTTTCCAGCAGAGTGCAGAGGAAGAAGATGTTCATACAAAGGAAAACTGGTGGTGAGTCTCCAAATTGTGCTAACCTAAGGGATTATATGGAGGATCGAAACTGAATGTGAGAGACGTGATGACACTTTGGTCTGGTCTCTTAGCTGCTTGTTTTGTGTCATCACAGGCAGACGTCACCTGGTCAGTCAATGGTGTTCCCAAAGGCACAATCAAACAGTCCTTGGGTCAGCTGCCAATCATGGTGAAGTCCAAGCTGTGTAACCTGTATGGCATGTCCCCCAAAGAGCTCGTAGAACATCATGAAGAAGCAGAGGCAATACACATGTTCCTCAAATGTGACTTGAACATAAATGAATTGGAAGCGAGCATATGTATTAATAAAATGCAAACTTTAACATTAACAGGAGATGGGAGGTTATTTCATTGTGAATGGAATTGAGAAGGTCATTCGTATGCTGATCATGCCAAGGAGGAACTATCCTATTGCCATGTCCAGACCAAAGTGGAAGAGCAGAGGGCAGGGATACACTCAGTATGGTAAATATAACCTTTTAGATGCTGTGCAAAAACACAGTGAAAGTGTAAAAAGGCTCTCAGTACAACAATTACATCTGCATGTCTTTTCAAATCTGTGTCTTCTTCTTTTTCTTCTCACAGGTATTTCCATGCGTTGCGTGAAGGACGAGCACTCCGCCATCAACATGAACCTACATTATCTGGAAAACGGGACTGTGATGCTGAACTTCATCTACCAAAAAGAGCTTTTCTTCCTCCCACTAGGCTTTGCACTCAAGGTAGTAATCAGGTTTTACTGTATATTACTGTTTTGTTAGCATGTCTCCTGTTAATCCAGCTCGTTGTCTCTGTGCTGTCTCCAGGCCCTGGTGGACTTCACAGACTTCCAGATCTACCAGGAGCTGATCAAAGGCCGTGAGGACAACTCCTTCTATAAGAGCTGTGCATCAGAGATGCTGCGCATTGTCATGGAGGAGGGCTGCGTCACCCGCAGCAAGGTGCTCAATTACCTCGGAGAGCGCTTCAGGGTTAAGATGAACCTTCCTGAGTGGTACACAAACCAGCAATGTGCCAACTTCCTGCTAGAGTAAGTAATTATGACAGATATTTTGAAAACCAACATCCTGACAAGAACAATACAATGTGTGTTCTGTATTTGATGCATTTGGTAAAAATGAGTTGTGCTCTCTTTCCAACCAGCCAGTGCATCTGTATCCACCTGAAGTCAGATGTGGAGAAGTTCTACCTGCTGTGTCTGATGACCAGGAAGCTGTTCACCTTCGCAAAGCAGGAGTGCATGGAGGAAAACCCGGACAGCATCATGTGTCAGGAAGTGCTCACCCCTGGTCAGCTCTACCTCATGTTTCTGAAGGTGAGGTCATGAAGTGTAATGATACATTCCTGTTTAAACAGCAGAAATGTACTGGTAGTATACTAAAGGAAAGCATGTTTTTTTTTCTTAGAAATCATAAGTTGGATTTAACCCCTTCAATATTCCCAACAGGAGAAACTTGCTGGCTGGTTGGTGTCTGTGAAACTGTTATTTGAAAAGAGATGCCACAGACTGAGCACTGAAAACATAATGAAGATATTTAACCTGGGCACTGACCTGACCAGACCCTTTGAATATCTGCTGGCCACTGGGAACCTCAGCTCCAAGTCAGGTATGAGTTGAGTATAAATGCATATTATGTCATAAATATCTTGTTCATCTGCTAAGTGTTGTTCCCTCCTCTATCCACAGGTCTTGGCATGCTGCAGAACACAGGCCTGTGTGTGGTAGCTGACAAGCTCAACTTCATCCGGTACCTGTCCCACTTCCGCTGTGTGCATAGAGGGGCAGCATTCGCCAAGATGAGGACCACATCCGTTCGTAAGCTGCTGCCCGAGTCTTGGGGATTCCTGTGTCCTGTGCACACTCCTGATGGAGAGCCTTGTGGCCTCATGAATCACATGACAGCCAGCTGTGAGATCGTGGCACAGTCTTTGCCCACCGTATCTCTGCCTGCTCTGCTCTGCTCTCTTGGTGAGTGAGAATACATTATGGATCAAATGGGGTTCTGTCCTTAAACATTTTCTGACACAAATTGCATAGTACAAATCTTTTTTCTGTCTCTGGTGCCTAAGGTGTGACTCCAGTGGATGGCTCCCCTGGCAAAGCTTTTTCAGACTGCTACCCTGTGGTGTTGGATGGGGCTGTCGTAGGCTGGGTGGAGGCTGAATTAGCCCCAGTTGTGGCTGACTCACTGCGCAGGTTTAAGGTATGTCAACTGTATAAGATATAAAACGTGATTGATTCCCTTCTTTTGTATTTACTAGGACTGCAAATAACAGCTAAAAACATAATCATAACACCAAAATCTATATTTGTTGCATCTTTAATGTCACCTGGCTGCAGCTTACATGCTATATGTGCAGAAAACTGATATTTAAAAAAAAATCCCTTCAGGTGCTCAAAGAGAAGAAAATCCCTCCCTGGACTGAGATTGTTCTGGTTCCAAAAACAGGCAAGGCTAGCTTGTACCCAGGCCTGTTCCTCTTCAGCACACCCTGTCGTATGGTGCGGCCTGTACGAAACTTGGCTCTTGGCAAGCAAGAGTTGATTGGCACCTTTGAACAAGTAAGTGTAATCTGATTTAAAAAGGTTCTGTGGTAGTCAATGAGCCCAGTAACTGAAGCACACAACTTTAAAGGTGTATTTGATTTGCATGTTGGTTGCTGACAACCAGTGATCATCTTTTTCAATCTTATTATAGCTTTACATCAATGTGGGCATCTTGGAGGATGAGATCGAGCCAGGAGTGACCACACACCAGGAGCTCTTCCCGCACAGTATGCTCAGCGTGGTGGCTAACTTCATCCCCTACTCAGACCACAACCAGAGTCCTAGGAACATGTACCAGTGTCAGATGGGTAATTCAATCCTTTTGGATTTTTAGCTGCTGGAGAGCTTTGGCCTTTTGTAGAGTCATGAAAAATTGAGTCAATCTCAGACATCAATCTCATTTTCTTTTTCAGGTAAGCAGACTATGGGTTTCCCCCTGCACTCATTCATGGATCGCTCAGATAACAAGCTGTACCGGCTCCAGACCCCTCAGAGCCCGCTGGTCAGGCCCCACATGTACGACCACTATAACCTGGACAACTATCCCAGCGGCACCAACGCTATCGTGGCTGTCATATCCTATACAGGCTATGACATGGAAGACGCCATGGTGAGCAAAACACAATAGTTACTGACATTTATTCTGCCTGGTAGAAATGGAGTGAAATCCTGACATAGTTTTTCTCGCTAGATCGTAAACAAGTCATCATGGGAGAGAGGCTTTGCCCATGGAAGTATCTACAAGACTGAGCTGATAGACCTGGCGGAGAAGGTGAGGGGAGACGACAGCGTGGTGTTTGGAGCCAAGCCAGATGACCCGAGAGTAAATGAGAAACTGGATGCTGATGGACTACCACACATTGGATCAACACTTAAGTATGGAGACCCCTTCTACAGCTTTATCAACCTCAACACTGGCCAGACCTTCGTCACATTCTACAAGTAAGCATCAACATTTGTGTTAGCTTTTTTTCCCCCCACCAATTTGTATTTAATTTTAAAGCTAAACTTTTCAATTTCTAATCATTAATGTGTCTCACTCTATTTTCCTCCAGGAGCCAGGAGGCCTGTGTTGTTGACAATATAAAGATCTGCAGCAACGACACCGGCTCAGGCCGCTTTAAACGCATCTGCATCACTGTACGAGTGCCGCGAAACCCCACCATCGGTGACAAGTTTGCCAGCCGTCACGGTCAGAAGGGCATCCTGAGCCGCCTGTGGCCGGCCGAGGACATGCCCTTCACAGAGAGCGGCATGAGTCCGGACATCCTGTTCAACCCCCATGGCTTCCCCTCACGCATGACCATCGGGATGCTGATTGAAAGCATGGCAGGCAAATCTGGCGCCCTGCACGGCCTGAGCCACGACGCCACGCCCTTCACCTTCTCAGAGGAGAGCTCTGCGCTTGAGTACTTTGGTGAAATGCTCCGGGCAGGTGGATACAACTACTATGGCACAGAGCGGCTTTACAGTGGTATGAGCGGTCAGGAGCTAGAGGCTGACATCTTCATTGGAGTCGTCTACTACCAGCGGCTACGTCACATGGTCTCCGACAAGTTTCAGGTGAGGACCACAGGAGCACGAGACAAGGTGACCAACCAGCCAGTTGGAGGAAGGAACATCCAGGGAGGAATCCGTTTTGGGGAGATGGAACGAGACGCCCTGCTGGCCCATGGCTCCTCTTTCCTGCTTCACGATCGCCTCTTCAACTGCTCGGACCGGTCGGTGGCTCAGGTGTGCGTTGACTGTGGCAGCCTGCTCTCCCCTCTGTTAGAGAAACCACCACCATACTGGTCGGCCATGCGTCACCGAAAGACTGTCTGCACTCTGTGTGGTAAAAGTGACTCTATTGACTCGGTGTCTGTTCCTTATGTCTTCCGCTACTTTGTAGCCGAGCTCGCAGCGATGAACATCAAAGTCAAATTAGATGTTAAATGAATTTTGCGGTACCTGAAATGGGTACAATTCAAAAGAAAGTGTCTATTGTAAAACTGTTGTCCAATGACGCTGCTAAATTAACCATCCTTAAAAAACAGACTGTGTGCCACAGTGTGTCAGAAAAGCCACATGCCAGAGAGGTTTATCATTATCAGATTATTTTTTTATTAGCCAAGACTTTGAAAAAATAAACAAGTAACAGCATGTGATGGAATGAATGTGTTGACGTTTGTTAAGGTGTGTGGAAATAAACCCCAAAGGTCTTTTTGTACAGTCATTGAGTATTCAATAAAAATGATGCTGTATGAAGAATTCATATCCCTTTACTCACTGCTAACTCCATTACAAATAGATCCTGCAGGAAAATAGCCCATGTGACTGATTATTGATGAATCAAAGCATAAGCATTAATGGTTGTAACTGGGCAATAAGGCAAAATGTTGGGAACCATTAGTTTATCCTTTTAATAATCATCAGTGTTTAATAAGTGCACCTTTTTAATATCAATTTTTGATCTGAAGAGTGACTACAGCGGTCAGATAAATGCAGTGGAGTAAAAACCCAGTAGTAAAACCCTCCAGAAGCGTAGTGGAGTATTTAAAGTATCTTTAAATTGTACAGTACTTCATTGTTCACATACTGTGAATAGACACTTGATTCTCAAGTTTTAATAGAGACTCCATGTGGTCCTAAAATGCTGTTATGTTAGTGTGTAAAATCCCCAGCAGGATGCATAAAACAAGAAAAAGTGTCCTTGATGACATTCATCTGTTAATATATCCATAATTTAAAATTCCCTCTTAAGTGACAGTCCTCATTTCTTTGTTTCACACAAAGTTGTCCTTACTTCAGTTGTTCCAGAATATCGGGCAGGTCCAATACAGTAGGGATGGTGTAGTCTGCTTTTACTGAACCTTCTGGCACAGCGCCTCCTGAACTGCTGATCCAAACAGTAGCCCGTACTCTGGCATTAAAGCCCCCCTGAATATCTGTATCCAGAGAGTCTCCCACCATAACACAGTCCTGGGCTTCCACACTCAACATGTTGAAACACAATGTGAAGATGGAGAGGTATGGTTTCTGCTCTGCGTGTTCTCCACCAATCACGATGGCATCGAAGAACTCCTCACATCTGACCGCCTCCACTTTCTCTCTCTGGGTCTGAGTTTCCCCATTGGTCAGCAGCAGCAGCTTGTATGAGCTGCGGAGTTGTTTCAGTAGGGTGCATATTTCAGGGGAAAGATGGAGGACCTCCAGGCGACTGTTTTTCCACATGTAGTAGCACTGAGCTGCCAGAGTCTGCGAGGAACAGCTGCCCACAGTCTCCTGGATGCTCTCCTCCCAATGACGCACACGGACCTCATCAATGGATGTGCCAGCTGAGGGGTCAAAACTCTCATGCAGAAGCTTCTGCTTGAACTTGTCACAAATGCTGCTGATAGTCATGTCATCAAGGGCCAGTGTGGTCTTCAAAAGTTCACTAGTCTGTAAAATTCAAACACAACATTTAATTAAACACCTAATTTAGCAGTGAACAGAGGAGATCCGTCTCAAACTTATTTTACAGGTTTAATGTGCAATAAAACAGTGAGAATCACGGTGGTAGACACCATTGGGGACAGTTATTTTGGTGGACGTGGAGGTTTTCTGGCATGTCAGATCCTCTTTAAAGACAAGGGTCACATATATAGTTCTGGAAAACATCAAATATAACCAAAAGGCTGCTAGTTTTTTATAACCAAACCAGGAAAACTAACCCTCATCTAGGACTGCTGACCTCTAAAATCCTGATGGCAGCCCTGGGGAAAGGTGTTCAGATCCCAGATCTAAGTGAAGATAGCAGTACCTCATAGTACAAAATCAGCTATAAGTAAAAGCCCAGAATGTTTCAAATAAATGTAGTGGAATTAAAAATTAAATCAGTGGCATATAAGTGGATCATAAGTGGCATCAAAATGATTTTACACGTCAGGCCCTGAACAACTGCTTTCATTTATCCTGGCGGACTGCAACTCTGTTCAGGCTGACGTGGGGCAGAGCTCTACTGGAAATTATGAGTTCACTTAACTCATTATATTCATATGAATAAAAAAAATAAATCTAACAATTTGTATTTTTTCCACTGGTCATGTTTCTCATGTAAGTTTGCAATGTAAATATAGCTATCAGATAATTGTAGTGGAGGAAAACTTGCAATATTTGTCTCTGAAATGTAGAAGATTACAAAGGAAAATTTCAGGTAAACTACAAGTAGGTCATGTTTGTAATTCATTCAGTACTTTTTTATTTTCCACCACTACATGGCGGTCACTTAATGGAATGGAGCCATCAATAATTAACACCTGTGCTTTTCCTTATATCTACTATGAAAAGGTCCATCAATCACAGTTTGTACCACACAGTCCTGAGAGGAGGTATAATCAGACAAAATAAGTGAAACACTTGCATGGTTGGACCATACTTAAAAGACCAGTGTGTAGGATTTAGTTCCTCCTAGCAGTGTAGTTAATGATTGCAACCCCTTGACTCACTTTCCCCTTCCCAGCAACATGAAAGAAACTATGATGGCTGCAAAGTGTGCAAAAAATGTGAAAAACTGTTTAGTTAACACGGCGGTTAAACATAGCAGAAGAGGACCCGCAGTGTCTGTAGATATAAAAGGCTCATTCTGAGCTAACAAAAACATAAATATTCTTATTTTCAGGTCATTATACACTAATGAAAACAGAGTTAGAGCTCTCTAAATCTGACACACTGGATATTTAACATTTAAAATGAAATGCAGTACTTAAGTAAAGGTAGCCTGCTTATGTCACTGTCCACTGTTTCCAGAGTTTAAAATATTTAACTTAAATTTTAACTGAATTAACTTAACAGTGACGCCTTTGAACGCGACACAGCCAATCAGAACTGAGCACAGATGGCAGTAACCAATCCCGTTCATACCATCCATTTTAGCCTAATTAAATGTCTAACTAAGACTAATAACACTAAATGACATTTATCTACCGGTTGTTAGACAATGTCACCAGTAGCCCACGTCACTTTTGAGTTCAGTGGACACTTCATTTGGGCGGCCGTTACAAACATGGAGGGTTAACTTTAAATGCTACATGAAGAGTTTATCACCTTTTGCATCGCCACTCCACCTGCGCGACTTGTTTCAATGAGCGTGTTGTCCAAGTCAAATAATATAGCCTTCACAGATTTACCGTCCATTGCCGGAGCACACTTGCTCATTCAGCGTTAAAACACATCGAGGTTTAACTGCGGAAGTCCTGCTGCCGGGTGTGTTGCATGATGGGAGTTGTCGTTGTGTGCTATTTTTTTTTTCAACACATGCAAGTATCATCCTCTAGAGGGCGCCAATGAATAAAAATGAACTTTGTATTTTAACCAGCAGTTCATGAGCGCTCTGCACACTGATTTCAGCTGCTCCAGTTATAACAAGTCATTTAAATAAATTAGATTTAAACCTTTTGTAAGTCATTTAAATGAAAAAAACAAACAAACCACAAATAGTTTAAACTACCTTGCAAAAATTATAATAATAATTGAATAAGGATACAACCAATGTGCATGTGCTGCGGTTTTAAAATACTTTAATGCAATTTACAAAAGCATAGACTTAAATATAGCCCGTAGATTTTATATATGGGTTTTATTTAAAGAATATATTTAAATAAACTGTAAAAGTACAATGAGATAATCCATTTAAAGCAATTATTTTTGTCTGCAGAAATGATCCAGAATGCATAGTTTGCCTTATTCGACCCACTTATTACATTGCATTTCGCACACCACGCACCATTTTCCATTCTTGACAAATTTTCCATTCATTGGTGACTTCATTGTGGCCACAGCCTGCTTCTATTACACTGCAAAATTATTTTTAGAAAGTTGGGGAACAATAATCTAAACGAGTGGGAACCAGTGTCATCACTTGTCTAAATATAAATGCCCTACGTGACTTGTGACCATGCATATTGCCAATTTAAACACATATTCCGTGACACAGTCTTTCAAAATCAAAACATACCACAATTCTTATGCAACCTGCCTTTTAACTTGCTCTCTCATATGGCAATGAGCCAGAGGTTCACACGCAACAGTGTGCAGGCCTGTTGCACCACCTAACCCAATCAAAAATCACAACAATCCTTTCTCACATTACCTGAGAGTGCTTGTGTCTTGAAGAGAAACCTGACCTAATTATTTCAATTACTTTGGACAATAAATTGCCAAAGATAAACTATAAATCGCGTGCTATTGTCTATCAGGGTAAACAACACCTGCTTGGTTGCATGCGAAGAGGAATACGCTTATTTCAATGGCATGACATGCAACAAATGATACCAAAACCACCCTTTTTTATTGCACTTAACCTTAAAAGAAAGCAGAACCATAAACAGTGGATGCGTGAAGGATGAACTTGATGTGGAGGAGGAAAAAAGAAGAAAACGACTTCCCTAACAGCCCGTGTGTGATTCTTCCAAGAAAGGGCAGGAATCTGAAGGACTGGTGCGGCCTTGTGTCTTTGTCTGCACGACACAGTTCTTCTTTTATCTCTGTGGGTGGCCGTGGCTGCACATGGTGACACGCTATCTCTGAGCTGGGCACGAATCTCCCGCAAAAGCCAATTATTAAGGGTGTCATTCCAGCAAACACCTTATAGCCTCTCCGGAGTGGGAGGATAACACTTGAGTATATTTGATCTGTCTTATTTTTCCATGAGTTAAAAGACTTTATGATTGCCTATTATGTTTTTGTGACCCTCCCTTGGTTCTTAATAATAGGGACGTTCATCTGGGTCAGCTGTGTTTCTGATCTATAGGTGCCTCTGTGGGAGAGTATGTGTGTTTGTGAATGTACAAGGGACAGGTTTGCTCTTCCTTCATGAGTAATTCTGGGTCAGGCCTGGTAGGACAAGTGTAAGCCAGAAGGACAGGTGTGTCTATAGGCCATCAGAGGAGGGAACTTTTTTACACGGGACTCAGAGGATTTTAGCAGGTAATGACAAGTAGTCTAACGAGAACAGTTTCATTAGCGTATTCTGAGCTCTATGTGACACCAGACATGCATAAGAGGAAGATGATGATGATTCCCTCATACATATGCAGCTCATCTGTGTCATTCTTGACCTAATTCATTATCTACAATCATTAAGCCGCTCTCAAACATTGAACATTCTTCAGATCTGAAAGATTTGGCTTAAATATGCCTATGATGCTGCTGCGATAGAGGAAGAGTAACTTGAACTCAGTTGTCCTTTCTTTACCAATGTGCTCCCATCAAGCCTCTATCGCCAAGCCTGATATAGAGACAAACCCACACATAGATGTGAGATTTTATCGAAGCCGGGGGAATGTATGAACTACAGTCTAAATAGAGAAACACTAGTGTGCCTAATGGCACTTGTCATGGTAACAAAGGCAGTCTGGCAACCTGCACGTACACACAAACAAAAACAACATAATCTGGGGCAGGACAGTGCCTCTTCAGGTGGTTATGCAATGCTCTCCCTGATCATCATACTTTTCTGCAAAGCTTATATAAATTGTGTTTAGGGGCCTCCAGCAGCAGGCCGGCCACACTTATATTTCTGATTTATTGTGTTGTCTGACCTTGAGATCTTTGAGGTATATTGACCAAGGCCTTCTGGTAGTGGTAGTGAAAGCTTTTTTCCCCTTCTGTGTAGTTTTTATCTATCTATCTATCTATCTATCTATCTATCTATCTATCTATCTATCTATCTATCTATCTATCTACTCTACTCTTTGAGTCTGAACATGTACATCAACATAAGCAGGACATTCTCTCACTGGGCTTCTTTGGGACAAAAGTTTTGTGTCATTCAAAGTGTGACTACGCTATATATGAAAAGACAGGACCTCCCATAGTTGTCTGGCAGGTTGCCAGGGCTTCCAGTAGCCCCCATCTGTGTGTTGATACACCTGAGTTCTCCTGACCGGCCGCTGAACCAGCGCAGCAGCAGGGAGGGAGACAAACTATTTGTGGTCACTGGAGTATAGCCCTGACAGCCCAGACCCTGGAAGATCATACAATCCCGACCCAGTCCTGGCTGGGACACAGCAAAGTCAATAATCAGAGAGGGCAGTGTGTGTGAACTACTATGGGTACAAAAATCTTTTCACAATCACATTTTAGGGACATACAGCTGGTCTGACTAAGGTTTTGGGTTAGACATATAGTAGTTAAGGTTAAGTTTCTAAGCCTGAATGTTTTGTTTCTTATGCAGCCTTCCTGCTGAAAAGATTAAGTTCCAAGCTGAGGTACTGCCTGGTGCAAGACATCATCAGGGTTGTTTTTTCCAAACATTAGAAAGCTCCAGCATGTGAAAAAAACCCACAACAAATGAAAAACACAAAACCAAGAGTGGGATTTAAGAAAAACTTCAAATTTGGAAAAAAGTGGAACCTTGTCATGGGGAATAAAACTAAATATGCTATTTCTATGAAGTAAAAGTAGTAAAAGTATTTCTCTAAAAAACTTCCTGTAGAGAATATTATATTGGTCACAGAAAAAAAATATTCCAACCAATAAACACAATACAGCTGCTGATTCCAAGTTTCTCTTTCAGCTGGAAATAAATCACATAGATACAAATGAGGGGGGTAAAATGTTCTTACTAATTTCTGTTGCAACAACCAGAACCATTCTCTGGCACTGCTCTGTTGGCATGTCACTGACATTAATTATAATGTCACATTTTTACAAGGGAGGTACATAAACAATCTCAGTATGACCTGCCAAAAATGTCTCTGAAATATACATTAAATTACTATTTAAAATAACGTATTAGTGACAATGATTTTGTTTTCCAGCCTAAAAAGTACTATCACCTGTCAAGTTTGAAGAGCCAGAAATCTCAGCACATTTATCAACTTATCACCTCCGCTAGGAGTCATTTTGGCTGAAGAGGCAGCCAAAGCAATTCTTTCTTTTGTTGTCTTGTTTAGTGCTACATTTTAGATAAAGTTTGGGAGGATACAGTGGAAAGACTCGGAGTTAAGACATTTTGTAGAGTTCAGAAGAAAACTAGGAGAATCACCGACGGGCACTGATGGAACAGGCAGTTTGAAGATTACTTTTTTTGAGCTGATTCATCATGAGGTATGAGTAGCCGGGAGTAAATTGATTTGTGAGTGTATGCGTGTGTGTGTGTGATGTTGGTCCGCTAAACCAGAGGAGTTATACTACATATTCTACATCACGTCACTGTATCCCAAAGGTGCAATTTTCAGGCTGACTGGACCAGGACGAGATGGGACAGGCTGAGACAGGAGACTGGACAAGATGTATCAGAGGCACACGCAAGGCAAATAACAAGAGACACAATTTGCCGTAACCAAGCTCATCAAATCATAGGCCGTGAAAAGTCATCACATATATCATAGCATTCAGTGGGTTCACCTGAGGGTGAAAGAAAAAGGTTGAAAATCATGAAACATTAATTCATCACAGGAAACACAGGAAAGCAAGTGAAAACATCATCTGAATATATTTGAAATCTACAGCTACTTCCCTATGTCATTTTGACACTCTGACATCACAGATTTGTACACAACATTTGCTTTGGAAAAACCCTGGAGCAACATTTGGAAAGTTGAGACGTTTCACTCAATTGACAAAAGCTTTGCCCCATCATGTGTCAGATGATTACTCATACCGGACTTCAAGCTCACAGCATATCTGTGCTTTGAAGTCGAACACAAACTCTCACAAAATGTCTCAGATTATGGAATCACAGTCTATGTCATTTTTTTTCACCCAACCTAATAAAATTAAAAAAAAAAAAAAAAGACAAGTCAGTACGTGCCAGATGATTTCTTGGCCATGTAATTTCTGGACCATGGCAGGCTGGCAGTGGAGAGCCCAGGAAGTTACTAAGTCCTCTAATAGTCTGTCACAAAACCTCCATAACACCCCAATGTGTTTGTACAAATCAAACAAACAAATGAAATAATATGTCTGTTTTGTTGTTATCTTTACCTCTAAACAAAGCCAGAGTAGCTGTTTCCAATCTTAGCTAAGCTAACATGCTACTGGCTATGATTCCATATTTACCATACAAATGTGTTATCAGTTTGTAATTAATTGGTCACAAGTGGATATTTCTGAACACAATCCAGACATAGTTGGGTTTAGATGGCCACATGAACATACTGATCACTTTTTCTTCTCTTAGACCTTTCTTGCACCTTACTCTCCTTGTTTATACCCTGCCATCTGCCCATGGTTTACACTGATTATTTCTGCAGAGTTTTGCTCAAGGATGTGAAAACAAACCCAGTGAAGTCACCCTTTGCTTGCACTCCCTGATTGGTTCATGATGTGCGATGCAGAAATGCAGGGAGTGGAGAGAACAGATGGTGTGTAGCTGCCTGACTCTGACTGCATTGGGTGCCGACACTTTCCATTTGAAGCCTTTTTTTCTCCTTCATGAAGGAGGAGTGTTGATGACATGACATGTCCAGCGTCAATTGCCGTGGGTTAAAAGAGGCTTCCAGATGGAGGGTCTGGTGTTGACGTGGAGGAGGAGACATGACTCCATATGGATTCTGTGTGTCATTCCTGCCCGTCCTTGTATCTGGGTTCACTGTGAGATCATCCAACCATCACCTCAAACTCTGGCATGACTGCAAAGAAGAAGAAAACTGCTTTCGCTTTCTATATTATATGAGAGTCCTCCACATCAGACATTACGGGAACAGTCTTTTTTTTCCCTGTCGGTGGTCCATGCACCACATTTTTTAGTCATCAGTTTATCAAATACCTGCCCCCTGTTCTGAGTCACACTTACAGTATACAGATGCACAATAGATCCCATGCTGCACTCACACTTTTCGTATCTTCCTCAGCAGCTCAGTTTCTGTTCACCTTGCCAAATATTTGTGACATAAGCTACTTGTTCAACTGTCACAGCCTGCCGAAGCCGGTTTGATCATTCAGAAAGAAACGGAATAAACTGATGTTACACCCTTGCAGACACACATACTGTACATAGCATACATATAGATGCACGCACACACACACACACTAGAGAGCCCTAGATATTTACCTGTTGTACAGCATCAGTCAAATACTCTCACCATTCACAAATTCTCTTGCAAAAACAGATTCATGGATGAAGGAACAGAGTATTTCATGACAGAAACATATGTGTCTTGTATTCTAGGAAGATCTATTTGAATTTGCACTAAACTATTGTGGTAATAAAACTTTACAATATAGGTCAATCAGAGTTGTGTTTATCAGGATAACGTAGTGAATAGAATAGAATACAATAGATACTGTAAGGTTTTACATGCATTTTTACCTCCAAACACAACCACACACACACACAAAGGGCTCATCAAATAATAAGATGAATAATGAGACACATCTCAAATTGAATCAATCTGTGAGAAGATGTTTTGATGAAAAACTGACTGACCTCTGACCCCCCTATCAGCAGAAAGTGCAAGGTTCTATTTTGTTTCATTTTATACAAATTTGTTCTACATATGCATGGAGTTGAGGTTCTCATGCATCCTTTGCCTCAGGGAGTTGGAAAAGCCTGTAAAGATTTCTTCTTTTAGCAGTGACTGGCTTATGTCATTACATAATTGGATCAAGTAGATTTTGTTTCCAAGGCAATGGAAGCAAGCATTCTCCAAACTATACTAACCAGTTCCCAATAGCACACTGAGAATTATATGAATGACATCAAAATTAGCACACAAAGAGAAGACAAATAAACATTATCCGGATACTCTTACATCTAATGAATCAGTGGAAACAATCAAAGAGGCTCGAGAGTGCTGTTGAATTACATTTCATGCTGAAAAACCTGGGGGGCTTTTTGCAGGGCTTCCCCCATGAAGCACATTCCCAGCTGCTGATAAGGGCTGGTGACAGACGGGCTCCATGGAGGCTGATAGCTGGACCTGTCTTTTATCTGACGTGGCTCAGAGGAACAGGACATCTGACCTGGCCCGCAGAGGCTAAAGGGAACCTTTGTTGTCAGCATGCTGGCACCACTGGACCATAAAGAGGCCCTCTCTGTAGGGCAGCAACCTCCACAGTAACCTGTGCTTTTAGGACAGGTACACCTGTGTGTCTGTAGCGTCTGTCCATGATGTGGGTAGTGTTTATCTGCTGTTACATGGCTGAGATAGATCAAATGATCAGCCTGCTGTGGCTCACTAAGTTTGCACATCACAACATGGTAATAATAATAAACTATTAGAGCATGTAGTCCATGGAGGGAGCACACTGTGTACTGAGTGCTATAGGAAGGCAGAATATAAAAATATTAAATAATAGAAACAAAATAGAAATACATGACAGGAAGTCCAACTCAAAAACTTAAATGAAAGCATTTCTAGTGTGTTTTGGATGAAATAACTATATATAGTGTGAAAGATGAGAGGAGGCTCATAGTAATGACATTGTACCACATTATCACAGCTTTACTGTTCTAGTTCAGTTTCAACAGCTACAGCAGACAGCTGTTTTCACCAAAAAAGTGCTGATAAACTCATTATTTGTTTTGTAGGTGATGAACTCACCTATTAAAGGCAGACAGACAGGTGACAGGTGAAAATTTCCTTTAAGAGTTGGTAGAGACCAATGACAGTATAGAGAATGGACAGAGCATGTGTGACGTCATACCACTGGTTTCTGAAGCGCCGTTTTAAAACACTGGCAGTCATGTGGGATGTACGATACTTTTTCTTCCGACTCCTGGTTAATCTAAATATTGTCACTGGAGATTGCAGCCTGAGACTGCCTTTGAGGAATTACAGTTTTTAGCACTTCTGCATTACATTTTCTCAGCCATGGAGGCTGCCGCTTGGGAGAGACCAGACAGAAAAAGAAGTAAATTATTGGGCTTCATTTGTTGGTTGGGCTGAAAACCAACCATACAAATAGTGAAAGTAAAGTGAAACTCAAACAGAAGTAAGAAAGCCTCATCACTTTGATGTTTGTAATATCCAGTCCTGGCATAACCTAGCATAACCCATAAGTGTACTGCTTTTTTCATATGATTCTGTTTTTAGCCTACTTTGAGATACATGATTTCATGTCATGTTTGTACATGACAAACAGACGATGGCATAGGTTGAAAAGGTTGAAAATGTACCTACTAATTAGCTAACTATTAGCATTTCTTGCTAAATATGACATTTCAGTCTGCTTTATTTTTTTCATTTTTTTTATACAATTGAGTAGAAAACATTCCCTCATTATGTAATATAGTTTAGTCTTCTGATGACAGAAGTGCACAGCAATAACAAATCATCCTTGACCAGCCATGACTGTGATATCTGAGAATTTCTGCCTGTTAGTGGCGTAACCTCAGGGTACAGAAAGTACGTGCTGAGAATGACTTTAGGATCATTTTCCGTGACTAAGGAATGGTGAGTAGGCTGGTAATGATGTGTTGGGACTTGGGTTTGTAAAGGCTGGTGTCTTGTGCTTGTAAGCTAATGATGAGCCAGACTATGGTTACATTCCTGGAAAGATGTTAATGACTCAAACTGGCTCACACGGGGGAACAGCGTGTTTGGAGAGTGGGTAATTATTGGGTGTTATTGCCTAATCCTGCCACTGGATTATCTTTCTCATGACATTTGTCTGTGTTATACACCTAATATGTATGTTGTATCAGGTTGAGGGTTGAGGTTGAGGCTTTTTTGTATTATTACACCTGCATTCTTATGAATGAAAATACAGTTTTAACCCTACCCTACTTATACCTTACCTTAACATTTATCCACAGACCACAGGCAATCTGTTTTTGTTTTGATTAAAATAGGCAGCAGGTATGTAATTATCCTTCTGTTATCTTTAAATTCCTCAGATTTAGGTTGATTAGGTCCAACTATATCCCCTTCTGTACATCGCAGCCTTCTTTCTCGTCAATTGCAGCCCTTTACTAATACCACAGTGTCGAAACTCACATGGATTTGGATGCACACAAACAGGCACCCTCAGTACATTTGACTTCATTTGTAAATTATGTGAAAAGTCAGTTAGAAGGTAGGGTAAGTAGGGTTTTTTCCCTTCCCCCTAAATCCAAAACCAGGAAGCTGTAAATGATTTGATAAAAAGAGACAGACAAAATGGCACCACATTGTTGTTTTCTGTATCTGGCCAGACGGTAATTTTCCAATGAAACATCAAAGCAACAAAACTGAGCCAACTGTGCAAACACAATGGCAGCCACCGGCGAATACATCAGCGTTAAAAATAGAAATGTGGCAATATCACGTACTGCACAGGTAGACAATCACTTTTTAGGAAATATGTCAACTGGTTCACGGGGGGGTGGGAGGCATATGCAGACCGTGACACGCAGTGAGTTTTATTTAATCGCCATTACCCAGGAAGTTTTTTTCTCTCGCTTTCACACCAGGTTCCAGCTGAGGTGCATTACTTTATTTCCTAGGGTGGGACAGAAATTACTTTAATACACCTAAATGCTTACAAAAACATACTACTCATGGTGATGACATTGTTATATGAAGGTAGAGTCACGTCATACTTAAGTGAGCTCTTGCTCTTTTGGTTAATAAGATAATTGAGCTTTGCAATGCAGAGCATGAGAGATTAGCTTCATTGTTGGTTTGTTTTTGATGAATTCTGCATTTAAACCCTTTCACCTGATTTATTGCACGTTCTGTGTTTTCTTACGTGTTATATTTAACCTGTGGTAGAGGAAGGAAAGTAGCAGATGTTGACATCAATTAGCAACGAGTAAATATACGAAAACAAAGGTCTGTCACTAAGTCCTGTGGAAAGTGTTAAATTCAGCACACGCATGTCAACACCAAGAAGGACTGACAGGGCTTATACTGCACAATGAGAAGCTGTCAGTGCCACAATCAGCAGTCCGGTAATTACTGAACACTTATTTCATTTTTACTGCGGGAGGAGGCTCGGCTCGAATATCACTGAAGAGCCCTCGATCAAAGAGATTACGCCAAAGTGGTGGCTCTCAATGAAGCAGCACAAATTTCTGCATTTGGAAATGAAATAAGGCTGGATTACAGTTAATGGTGATGTAAACCCCGCAGAGAAACAACACAAGTCAACAAGTGTTTTTCCAATAAGGACTAGTCACAGCAGGTCATCTTTGAAGCTTAATTTCTTCTAATTGAATTACATTTTTAGGAATAATGATTAATGCAATAGGTATTATCATGTCAGCGAAGTATCCCTAGAATTTACATTCGGATTGGACAAATCTGAAGGATGGCTGCGTGGTCTGCATTCAAGAAACAGAGCTGGCATTCTTTTGCAAAACTACAATTAATGATTGCATTTTATTCATTGAGTTTTGTCTTTTTTTGCATTTATCTATTTATGGTAGAGAAGATGATCTTCAGTATGTGTGCACTCTGTTTACCTCACATTGTCGTTTGGTTTCTAATAATTTTTTTTTTTTTTTTTTTACTATTTTTACTATTGTTTTATTGTTCTGTCTGTTGACTGTATCAATAAAATTAGATTGGACTTTTTATTGACTGTAACCACATAATCCTTCCTTAAATTTAACCATGTGTTTCAGTTGTTTAAACCTTAACCATAGTTAATTTGTTTCCCCATATTTCCCTATATGATATGATAACCGTGCTGTTTTATAGGCTAAACTAACTAAAAAAAAAACTAAAACTAGGCATTAAAAACATTTTAGTTGGTCCTATAACAGAAATAAAATACAAAAAAAACTTGGCAAAAAAAAGAAAAACAACAAAAACAAGAACATAGAAAATGATACTGTGTACTTACAAAACTAACTAATAAAATAGAAATTACAGGAAATGTCTTTAGTTTCAGTCTTTGTCAGTTTGGTCAGATTTGTCACGACAAGCATGTGCAGGCATTAGTGCACATGTTATGGGATAATAACAATAATGAAACTGATACAAACTAAACTAAAACTAAACATTTTTAGATAGATAGATAGATAGATAGATTGCCTTGTTTGAGCTGTGACTGTCCAGACACAAACGTCCTGTGAGTCTTTTTAGATAAATGATTCCCATTACTTAGCAAATGTACATCTCAGCAGAGTGTGGTATTTCAAACACTGTTTCATTCATTGTCTGCTGTACATTCACTTTGATATCTGATGCCACCTTGACTCAGTGAAGCATGCTCCCTGTAAGCATTCATCTCATTTTTCTGTTGTATTGTCACCCTCCTGAGTGTGCCAGAAACACCCCTCCAGCTCTGTCCCACTGAAATGAGCTCTTCTCAGGCTTTCAGTAAAAATCTTGATATCCACGCAAGCCCACCATTTATCTGATGTAACAGACTTTAATAGCTACTTCTGAGAGATTCTTCATTAGATATTGCACTGCCCTGCAAATCCTCCCCTCCCTCACTCGAAGTTTTCGTGAGAAGACGGTGCAACAGAGAGTTGTCAGGGCAGAGCTACCACACGTGATGGTTGCGCTGTAACAATAACTCGTCGACAGCTCATCTTACCTCTGAACACCCTCATCTGCTCCCATCTACCGAGCAGCCAAGTCCATGTCCTGGTATTCATAAATCACACACAGTCTATGAACGGTTGGAAAACATCCAGCTCATAGTATTGACAAAAAACAAAGAAACAAAAAAACAAACAAACAAATAAATCAATGCAATCAAATGCATTTTAATTGTTTATCTTTAAAAGATTCAACCTCCAAAATCTACACACTCACAATACACATTTCCAAGGCATTTCAATGTGCATGAGGCTGTAGAGCAGATCTCCCAGAAGGTATGTTTGCGTGCATACACATATGCCTGGAAGAGCCAGAAGATTAGAGAGTATCACATGCTTTTGCCACTACAACCTTGTCCATCCAGTTTGGTGTGTTCCATTCAGCTTGACACGCACGCACGCATATTCTCTCTCTCTCTCTCTCTCTCTCTCTCTCTCTCTCTCTCTCTCTCCCTCTCTCTCTCTCTCTCTCTCACACACACACACACACACACACACTCCATTACCTGGTTACAAGCAGGAATGTAAACTACAAAGAATGTCGATGCAAAAAAGACACTCAGACACACAGGGCAGAACACAGGTACTTTTATGAATGGAAAAACGCCTTTCACACATACCATTCATAAAACCACCTGAATGTACATGAATCATGTGTGCCTGAACAAAGTGACTGCCTGCACAAAAGGAACAATACAACAAACTGTATTGTTGCTCTTGTGTCCACTTAGATCTCTCAAGCTAAATCATGTGCCTAGCTCATGCAAACAATGAGCTTAAGTCGCAATAGCTGTTTTTTCCTCCTGGAAAAGTTGCAATGCTCGTGCACTGCAAATGCACTTGCCAGTTGAATCCATGTCCTGTCCATGGGAGCCAATCCAAACACAGAGAGGAAGCGTATGTTCCTCCTGCTTGTAAAAGTTATCTGAGGCTGTCAGTGCACATCAAAGCCCTGCTGAGACAGAAGTAATCCAGAGTGACAAGCCAGCCTCTCACCTCGCTGCCAGAGTACCAAAGCCATGACAGCACTTCTTCTTTTTTTCTTTTCTTTTCAATCCTCAGTTAGAGAAATAAAGCAATGCATCACGGCCACAATATATTTTTTATTGTACCAAAAGCTGTCAATTCTGACAAGAGGGATGGACTAAATCCATCCAAGTGGAGACCCACCAACGCTAGGATCTAATTAGAGTGCAGAGTCTGAGTTATTAGAGCATGTCTGTCTTTGTACCGTCGACCGTTAGACACACCCAAACAGTGACATGCACCTACATATGTTTGACCTCAATTAAACCTGTCAACATTTGTATTGTAGGTTCATCTAAACCACAATGACCATCATACACATGCATTTTTTAAAAATTAGTCCAAGATGTAAACATGCATTTTGAGAGGAAGTGATATGTTTTGGGGGAAATGTGTCTTAAATACAGAATTCAGTTTGTATTAAAATTTTAAGCCTCTTGATACATTAATCATCAAAAGTCAAATGGAATTAAAAAAATGTAAAGAAAAAACAAAAACAAAAAACAATTGAAAGTTAATTCAAAATCATTATTTTTGGCCATTCCAAGGCAGCAAAACAAACATAATAACCTTATCTTACAGCATTAAATTGTTATTGCTAACTACATCCGTGGAACAAGGTTAGCATTCATTTGGAGTTGTGTTTCCGGCCACTTGAAAAAATCTAATATTCACTCCTCTTTTAGCTCTTTGATCTCCACCAGCTTGTAAGAAAAATATCTTCTTTTTTTATCAGCTAAATGCATCTAATTTCATCAGCTAGCTGCTAACTTGATCTGCTGGGCAAACAGTAGTGTGGGTTCATCAAAGCCTTTTCAATAAAAATAGTAGCTTATAGTACTAGCAACTGTTACTGAAAACAAATCTGATGAGGGTAAACCAAAACAGTAAAACCAAAACAATGTGCTAAGAGGTAATAAAATGGTTTATTTTTTCACATAAGCAAACCTTTTTCATCTTACATGTAATCATTTGGTCAACTGTAAATAGAGAAATATTTAAAGTGCAACTTTAATGTTTAAATAATGATTTTTTTTTCCAAATAAAAGCACCCACAAGGGATAGAAAGACTTTGTAAGGTGACCATCATCGCACCAACCTCTACCGCTGACAAAATGGTTCACTGCTCACTCTCCCATGCCCCCAATGTCCTTTGCTGCTTTTCAGATTGATTGTCCAAGTGTGCCCAGACCCCCGGTGTCACTTTTATCCACAACATATTGAGGAGCTGTGACATTCTAACAATGTTGTGGCAACATGATGAGAACGTCATGCTTAAAAGATCTGTCTCCACTATGTGTCACGGTGCGAGACAGCTTCCTCCCAACACAACAGGGCACCACTAGGCTTTATGGGTTATTTATTATAAATCATGTAAGGGCCAAATCACCACTGTTGTAACACATTAAATCCCACAGACATCCGGGGGTGCGAATCTGAGTTTGAACTCTGCTTTACAGCAGATCAGATTGGATTTTGAAAGTCAAATAATTGCTAGTAGTACTTGCTAAGAAATTCAACGTTGTTGATAATTAATGGTTCATTTGTATTTTCTGTTCCATCATGATTGTTGAAATGTCAATCTTCATCTAATGATAACAAGCACTGGACAAGAAAAACGTCACACGCCTAACACGTTTATAAACTGCACCTTGTACCTTTTGAATGCTAGTGATTATATTTTAGTATTCTTTAGAAGAAGTGTGTCATCCAAAGTAAACATTCATCTATTTGTGTGACGTACATCCCATCTCCTAATGTGATAAAAATACTTAATAGACAGTTGCTTCACACAGGTTTGTTGGACTGAAGCCTGATCACATGGCACACACCCTTTGAGAGAGCGATAAATCTTAAAATCTGAACAACTGAAGAGACGTTGGATTACTAGAAGGAAACTTTGACTTAATGCTATTTATAAGTATTTAATAAGTAATTTAAAATGTTTTTTTGCACAATAAATCATGGATTGAACTGATTAAATTTAAGCACATACTGTCTGATGAATATAAAAACAGAATGTGTGTGTGTGGTTCTTAGCTCAGATGATAAGGTATGTTTTGCTGTGTTGCATTTGTCTGTATCCCTCCACCCTTCCTTCTCTCAATAGAAACAGATCCGCTGGGACACTTTTTTAAAATTTCTGTGAGGGGTTTTTAGTCTTTGGGGGGAAGGGGGTGTGGGTGGAGAGGAAGTAGTTAGTTTCCACCGTCTTTTATAGCAACATATTACACAGTGATATTTTTCATTGTGAGTCTTTTTTAGTGCAGAGGACCACCCATGTCTCTCCTTTGCTCATCTCAATTAGCTATCATTTTAAAAATAATTTAATTTTGTTTTATCAACTCTCTCCAGAATTATACATGAATTGATTAAAACACAGAACATGAAAGTTTATGAAAACCTACAAGCTTTAAATGTTTTCAATAAAAACACAAACTACATTTACATTTAAGAATGTCTGATGCCTTAACTGAACAATTTAATACTAATTCAATAATAATTTTTAAAAATTGTCACAATATACAAGTACATGTATAATGGCATCATTTCTTGTTTTCAAATATGTATAGAAATATAATTGAATTAAAAATAAGATTTTAATTCTGAACATTTTTGTTTGAGCATATTAAAATACCTTTCACTGCTGATCATGACAGACTCTGACTCATCTTGTCAACAAACACCACTGGCAACCACTGCAAGTTCTGCATGGACGAATGCTAAAAGGTAAAAAACACGTTTGTAATGATTAAATAAATATAACAGGGAAATCGCAGACAAAGCATTGCTATTACTCAGTTGTGCACAAAAATGTCATAAGAATATATTGTCACATAAACAACCATCTCCAAACTAAACAGTTTATTATGCTTTTGCACTGGAGACAGTTTACACAATTTTTAAGTCATGATTTCTCTACTTTTCCTCACCCTCCTCTCATTCTGAGCCATTAACAGATAAATATAGCAAAATCTGCCTCTACATGACACTGTCTGATGGACTGTGCTGTATCAGCAACCACCACAGGCCCAAAGGAAATACCAATCCCCATGTGAAACAATGAGAACATACAGTACACAGCCTGAATAGACTCTCATATGGGACCATAGGGCAGGAATCTCACGTGGCTTCCTCCTGTAAGACCTATGTCCTTGATTAACTGCACAGAGCTGTATGAGCTCATACTTTTTTTTTTTTTTTTTTACTAATATGTAAAACAAAACATGAATTCTATTAAATTTTGCGTATCTGCATATATTACCCTATTTATTAAAAACTTTTTTGTAACTACTGTATTTTTTTTCTACCATTTCTTCTACCATAGGGATCCAGTGACCTACATTCATTTCTGTACAATATGAAAATATATTACCACACTCTTAAAACTTTTAATGTTCTAACAGTTACATTATCCCTTCTCGTTGAAAAGTCAGCACTGCTTTACTCTGCAACAATGACACGACTTTGACAAAAATAAATGCAGACTTGATAGCTGCTGTGATGGATTAAACAACTTGAAACCACTTGGTACCTGGAACAACTGTAAAAATAGATATGTAAAGCAGAACAATTTTTTATCATTATCATTTGTAGCCAAAACATGTAAAAAAGAGAAGAAAAAATCTGTAAAGTTCCTTTACAAAGCTTCAGTGAATCCATTTTTCTGTCAAATTTTACTTCCAATAAACTTCCAACAGCATAGTTGAGATAACAGCAATTAGCAGCTAATTTTTACAATGGACAGCATGATTTCCTGTACTTGCACTCAGGTGAGGGATAGCATGCGGTCACAAGGACTGCTGAAGACCTAAGAAGAGCTGAAGAGCATCACTGGAGAAAGCAGACTACAGCAGATGACCTGTGAGTCAACCCTCTGATTCACACTCCTCGTGGTGATGATGTTAAAAAAAGTTTAAAAAAAGTTAAAAACTTGGTCCGTTTCTGTGACATTCAGTGACGAGATGCAGCATCAAAATAAAAACAAATTTAAAAAAATGGCAAGCCATACGATCATCTCCACATAAACAAACGCGCTGCCTGCAACATTCACTTTCTTGGCCACAAGAATCAGGTCATCCCACTGTTGTGACTGGGCATTTTATACACCCTTTGTTTTCACATGACTGGCAAAATAAGTCACAGTTTAATGCTTCAGAGGACGGGGGCTGGGTTTGTTTGGGTTTTTCCAGCCATGAAGACACAAACATAAGACAACAATTTGTAATGTGATACAACAGCTGAGAGCTGCTGGATAACTGGGACGTCCATGTCCTTTTATTTTCATAGGGGTTCATTCATAAAAAGAGATTCTACTAAAACTGAAACTGTGTTTCCATTTGAACTTAAAGGAGAAATCCACTGATTTTACTCATTTTACACATTTATTCATCACAATATTACTTAGCCTATGAAAACGCATGTATTGTGTCTTCTGTGACTCTAGAGGATGCTTTCCAATTCTAATGATGTCAACGGGGTCATCTTTAACTTGGCTTGGACTCAACATAATTATAGCAAAAAGGTTATACTACAACCTGGCTCAGAGTTTGAAATTATGCATTTACAAAGTAGGGGAGCTAAAATGAAAAAGATGCATTGTGGGAAATGTAGGATCAGGTGGGGTTTTTTTTTGTTTTTTTTTTGAGGTTGAACCATATTCAGTTTGGATATGTCGGCCTCTTCAGCTTTGATTTTGATTTTCTTTTTTTAAAGTGTCTTTGGTGAGCTTGACAAATTTATGGAAGTACAATACTAATACACTGTAGAGCCTCTTTAAAGGACTTTTTATAATTTCTTGAAAAGTTTTTGAGTGGCAACAAGGATTTTGTTTTACTGCATGTTGCAAGACAGACTTTATAATCTAGTGAGTTCTCCACCCTGAAATGATTTGCTGGGTAAATTACGGCTCATCATGGCTCCTTACTTTCTATTTCTTTGAACCTTGCTGCTTCACTTCATATGGTAGACAGGAGCTTTGCTTGGGACAATGCGCAGCACCTTCGCGTGACTTCCACCTCTGCAGGCCACAGCCCATCGTGCATGACTGTCCGTCATCATTACTTCCTTGTAAAAACACCAAAGACAGGCCTGGGGAGGGGGTCGACGCGGAGAGGCCTAGCTTCCCTTTGAGTACTGCTTCACCTTCGACCTCTCAAAGGGGGAAAGAGATAAACACAAGGGGGGAGACGACTAAGCTTCAGTGACTTTTTATGACAGACTTGGTTTGGGATAGAATAGCAACACTGTCGTCACGCAGAGACTAGATAAGATTAGGCTTCATCAGGCAGGGGAAGGAGAAGTGGCAGCCTCTGGTGCTCTGTTATCCTCTGTATGCACTGTGTAAGCACAGATGTGTGTTTTTGTGTGTGAGGGGGACTTTGCATTTAAATATACACAGTATGCACTTTATTAAATGTGATTTGTGCCTCAGAGGTCACTTGGTTCTACACTTCCTGTCAGAATCAGCCATTTATGAGCACAGCAACACTAGATGCAGTTTGCTACAAAACTCACAAAGAGCAAAAATATGTCTTCACCAATTTTTAAATCTGAAGTCCTGATAAAACTTGTCAGCAACATTCATTTTCACATAATCCTCAGTTCATTTCTTACACAGTAATCCACAAAAACAAAACACCTCCGCCTTCATTAAAAGCTATTCACTGGTTATTTTCCATGGGCTTCTTGTCAGTCTCTTCAATTAGGCCAATAAAAACAATGACGACAACAGTTACAAGGAAAGAAGAGGGCAAGGCTTTTTTCATTGGCGTGGATTTGCAAAGCGCAGTCATGCGGCTGAACACGTAATAAGCACCCCATTCTTCAACCGGACTCCACAAAACCCTGAAAAGGTTTTTCCTCCAGTTAGACAAAAAAATCCGACATGCACGCTGATTCAGAATTCAGGGGGAAAATGCCCTTTTAGTGTGAGAATGAAGGAGAGACGCCTTCACGGGCTGCTGACTACGCTTTGGCAAGGGCCTCTGTAGCACTTGGCCAGACAAAAAAAAAAGACCATACAGATAGAGGTACCTCAATGAGCGCTCAGTTAATCTGCAAGGTCATTAGGATACTTGAAACACTCATTAGCATCATTCTCATGAACTTAGATGGAGGGCTGTCTTTCTTTTTTCAACATCGGTAAAGAAAAGGAAAATACGGGATTTGTGGTCTTCTGGGAAAAATTGGGGTGAGAGTTGGGGAAGGGGCTGGTGGGGGGGTTGTTGTGGGATAGTTTGACATTTGGAGTCGCCGGGGTCATTCAGTCGTAATGAGGCGCTCGCGGTCTGACCAAAGTAAAAGAGTTTGCCCCGGCGCTCAACTCTCCCTGATTCATCGCCAAGCCAGATGACAGTTTGGTTTGGTGGTAGTCAGACCAATCACACGGCGGCAGGTTGATTCATCTCTAATGGAAAGTAATTAACAAGACTGAGCCATACGGACAATCCTGACATGTGTGCCTCTCTGTGCTTTTGAGTGTGTAGGGTCATATCTGTTTTTACATAGATGGTAAAACTGGACAAGCAGTAGACAAAATAATACAGAGAGTCCATGAAAAAGGCAGCATGTGTCAAGTCATTATATACATGTAGCATTCTTGTTGTATCTCTGAAGGTTCATCTCATTCTGTTTTTGGTTTTGCCACTTGAGGGAAGCAAAACAAAGAAGTGCTTGCGCTATTGCAATAATGGAGTGCCCCAATATATGCTAACCAGTGCTAGTTCAGGGAACCTTTAAGTATTTTAAAGCAGCATTGTTTATAGTTCTGGCCACTCTGGGGAAGTGGAACAATCTGTAGGCAGCACTGATATATTGTTATTGCAAATATTAGCATTATAAATATTAGCAGTTCTTTTAATGGTTCTTTTTTATGTCTGGTTTGGTCCTCACTGACTGATTAAGGTAAATATCTGGCTCATTCACAGATAAATGTTGACTCATTGAAGTACTCACTTCAATGTTTATGTTCTAAACACAGATCAACAAGCACTGATGCTGCTTTGTCACTCAGAGCCTTTTTAACATGTGGGTAGTGAACAGCAACAAATGTATTTGACTGTGAAAAGATTGTGATTTGGGTTAAAATAAGTACTTTAGGTGACACAATTCACATACCCAATGTTATGTAACCTTAACTAAGTCAATGCTGGCTGTTGGTTTTACATGGGACACAAACCCAGGTCTCCTGGTGAACACAACGTCAGCGTCACCTGACGTAGATGGGCTTCAGTGGAGTAGATGGAAGCTTAGTGTGTCACATACAATCACTGAAGTCTGGCTTGTACTCCTCTATGTGATGGAGAGGGGTGTGACATGTTGTTATTTTCTGCACTGGGAACAGCTCAGCCACTTACTTACTTAGTGTTTGTCTGAAACTTGGTGCTGGGTAGGCAGCATACAGATGGTTTAATAGGGTTTTCTCTAACAGTCACCAAGTCAGTTTGTGTTTAAGTGGTGAGACTGAAGGGTAACAAGTAGCAGGCTGCAAAACCAAAACAAACACCTAAAAGATGTTAAAACGCTTTGAGTGGAGCAATACTGGATGATCTTTAACTTTGGGTTTATTATGACAAGTATTCCCTCTCAAATCACACAAATAAAAACAAAAAACAAATGTTGCATACATTTCTGAATTCCTAAATAACATGGAATATAGTTTGCATACTTTGATTTGAGGATTTTAATTTGAAATTGAAACCGATAAAGTTGCTTTAGAGATGAAAAAAAGAAAAGAAAAAGTGCTGTATTGTGTTTTCTATTCCCTGTAGTTATCAAAGTCCCTAATGTGTTAGTCAAGTCACTGGAAAACTGATCACTGAAATAAAGGAATTATAATTACCTCTTATCGTTTAAAGCTGTTAATAAAGTCATTTGCTCCAGTTCTGAAGCAATGCAACAGAAGTCAGTGTCTTTTATAAACCTGTTATGTGATTAGAAAAATGTCATTGCACCACTATATAAAGCAGTAATCCTCAGTGCATCCATAACTGAGGATTACCCTAACATCTAAATCAACATGGTTAAACACTAAAACTTTGTCTTCTCACTTTTTTCTTTTCATCTTCAATATGCATTTTTATCAATAAGTTTTATCAGTTTGTCAAATTACAAACATCTTCTCGTGACTTATGATTGCCTATGAAAGTGAAAAAATGATTATATTAGTATATCTAAAAGAAACCCACTGGTATGTCACTGTCTGCCTGAAAAGCTTAACCAAAGTTAAGTGGGTTAGCGGCTCTATTCTGTGCCCATCCCCGACAAACACACTGAGACAGACCTGTGTTCAGTGAAGTTGTCAACGGCTTTCCCTTCAGTTGTCACCCCTATGATGAAGCACATGTGCGTGACTGCTCCGCACCTTTAGAACAGCCTTAGGCAGTCCCCTCTGTTCCTCTGTTTTCTCCAGAAGTTCACAGCATTGATTCAGGAGTAAGATAAGCCCCGTAAGTGCTGTAAAAAGAGCGCAGCTTTTCCTAGGTCCTTTGCGTGCTTCCCCTAATTACAGACATAAATCAAAGTAATGGCCCGTTTCATTTATCACTCCTGTTTGCAGATGACGTAACTTCCTGATATGGCTTTCTCTGATTTCCCGCGTGCTAAACTATGCTCTGAATGTGAGAAATGTTGTTGGAATCAGACGGGTTCGCTGCCTTACCAGGGTGGAACTTCATAATGTAACTGTACATTTACTGTCTGTGCAAATCATCACCTGTACACACCTTTCTGAGCTCCTCCCTGACCTCCATGCTCACTCACACGCGATGAGCAATTGAGCTGTCAGTCATGCAGCAAGGGAAACTGGTGTTGAAACTGAACTTGTTAGCAATGAGGAGCTTTGGGGGCCCACGTCAACCCCACATGTTGTTCTGTAGCCAAACTCACCTCGCTACACCTTTAAGAGGATTACCTGAAAGGCAGGGCATCCAAACACAAACAAACGTGGGTTTAAGGGATATATTTAGGAATATTACAAAGAAACTGACGGTATCCACAAAACTGCACAGATATGAATAATTTTCATATGCAGCCTCATGCAAATAGAATATATGTAATCCAGCAGGCTCACTAGAGTGGAAAAAAGATAAAAATAAAAAAATAAAAAAAATAAATAAAGCTAAAAAAAACCAAACAAATAATAATAATAATAAAAAATACACAGCACAGCAAAACAATACAAAAAATAAATCAAATAAAAATAATAAAAAATCTATTGTATAAATCTCTGGATTATATTTCAAATTGGGACATAATGCAGTTTACAAATAAACATGTTATTATTATTTCAGTCTAAATTATGGATTATTATGATTTTTTTTTTTTTTTTTTTAATATGTCCCAATATTTTTAGACAAAGCAGCATTTTCTCTTCATCTTGTCCAGGAGTAATAAAAAGCAGAAAAAGAGATTTTGAACTGTTGGATTAAATGAAGTGAATTCATTATCAGCGTTAAAGTAGCACAGAGTATGTGAGAGTGCTCCTTTAACATTTCAACCAAATGCTTACTGAGGAACACAAGTCAGTCTTATGACTGTGGGATGTTCAGGATGACTAGTTCAAGCACCACACACACACACACACACACACACACACACACACACACACACACACACGAGAAAGACAGAGAGGCAGTGCATGTGTGGCTCAGATACAGGCACATAAAAGTATTAACTCTTAATGTGTTATAGTTATAAATAATATTCAGTAATTACAGATTTACAAACAAACAAAAAAACAACAACAACTAACACATGAGATGATTTAAACAAAATCCATCATGTATTCTTTTTCTTTTTTTTAACCACCAATCGACCATGTGGATTACCATGTGTGTGTTAAATAACAGGGGAACCTGCTGAGGTCTGGTCTAGGTCCTGGCAGTAAAGGAGGCTGGGACCAGTTGTTCAGTGACTAGTCTCCACCCTCCTGGATCCATTTGCTATTGGAATAAAGCGAGATCACTGATCACTGTCCTGTTGTGAGAGGTTCATCAAGAGAAGAGGACAACTGGAGGGTCCCTGACTCAGTAAGTGCAACCCTGACCTGAATATATTTATATATTTTATTAGAATATATTGTAATCTCAATTCGAAATCAAAACATTCATTTATAATACTATAATTGATCATGATAGTGTTGCTCTGATTGATCTTTAGAATTTATTTATAAATGATCTGCTGTTACTAATAATATATCATATTTATGTGACCGTTTTCTAGATGCAACAATGATTATAGGACACATGATTAAACACTGAATTCGCAGAAATAATATTTATTGTTACAGGAATTTTTTTTCACAATTGTACTCGAAATATGGCAATCCTATGTTTAAAATATTACAAGATACTTAAAAAGCGCATAATTTCCTGCTGATTATGAAGATAATATATCATCCAAATATTTTA
Source organism: Protonibea diacanthus (assembly GCA_028641955.1). Lineage (NCBI taxonomy): Eukaryota > Metazoa > Chordata > Actinopteri > Sciaenidae > Protonibea > Protonibea diacanthus. The sequence goes on from CM053989.1 coordinate 19,308,615, forward strand.
TGAAATACAATAACGTCAGAAGCTTCAGAGTAAATTAGAATAGCCTACAATAGTTAAGATGATGATTGTATATGTTTATTGTTTTAATATAAAATAAATAATAAATACATGTAATCCATTTGATTTTTTTTTTTCTAACCTAAAATATAAAATCTGTGGGATGAAATGTTGCGGTAGTTTGTGTTCATACTAAAGATGGCGGAGGAGCAGCTGAGAGGAGCGGCTGAGGGTCAGAGGACACCAGCGGGTTTATCTGAGCCGCTGTCCGCGGTGCTGAAGCAGGATCACCGAATCACATCAAAAGCAGATCAGATGAGACCAAACCTGAACAGGAAGGCCCGAGTAGAGGACAGAGGACAGAGTGACACATGTCATGTATAGACTGAACCAAAAAAAAAAACTCCTTCAGACAAACAGGCAGCAAAGCAAACAAACACTAAAATGGAGAAGGAGGTCTGAACATCAGAATCCAAGTCTGGTTTAGGAGGTAGCCTCCATACAACACCACAACCCGGGTCAACAAAGGACAGAGACGGGTAACAATAATTATCACCCAATCTTGACTGGAGGCATTTAAACATAATAAAAACATAATTGTCTGTGTGTCTTTATGAAGCTTTATTGGCGCAAACTGCCTCCCACATTTATCATTTTTATACCGCATGAAGAAATAATTCATATATACAGAGTTGAGGGTGTGCACAGGTTGGCTCTGATGTTCAGTGTGTTTGTTAATTAGGATGAATTAATGAGTTAGAACACGGGGCTCGCCTCCTCCTGGTGGCTTGATGGGAAAGCGCACCCTCAATTGTAATTTCCATTATACCAACATGAGGCTGGGGCACCAGAGAAACAACTCATCCATATCTGCAGCGATGGGAGTGAAAGTGCGCGTTGTTTTCACTGTAACAGATCAAAATGCACGGAGGTCTGTGAACACAGACACTTGCGAGACGCTAAATTGTGCCCTGTACAAATAAAAAGAAAGTGTCGTCACGCCTACGTCAAAGCAGCAGTTATAAATGATTGTTTACACTGGATTTGAGCTGTATAATTTATTTTAAATAGTTTGAACTCCGTTGACTTGTGTCGGGTATTACCACCCCCGAGGCAGCGACGCACGTTGTTACAAGCGCACTGACTTCAAGCCTTGTTTTTTTGTTTTATAACACTGCTGAGGAGGCCAAAAAACATGTTGCTGTGGTTACTATAGGGAGTATATGCGTATATATATTAGGCATTTTATGGTTTGTTTGTTTTAACAATGTAATATCATCACCACTGATAATAATAATAAGAATTATTATAAGAAGAATTATTAGTTTATATTAACTATTAAACAGTACGTGTGTATGCGTGATTATGTGCATATGCTCTATTATTCTATACGTCAGTTCACTTTACTTCAGCTTTGCGCAACCGGTGTTGAGTTTAAACGCTCCCATTTACACCATTTGCAAGTCGGACAATACAGCCTGTTGCATGTACACTAAGGGAGGAGGAGGGAGAGAGGGAGAGAGAGAGAGAGAGAGGTGGGGGGAGGAGGAGGTGATGGTGGAAGGGTGGGGTGACACCCTTTGCAACAAACCTGCCCACTGTAACAAAGCTAGCACACACACACACACACACACACACACACACACACACACACACACACACACACAAAGACGTGCACGCGCACACAGGGCTGACTGGCCGTGATGCTGCGCTGTTAGGGGATAAATGACTTCACTCGGTGCTGTGGGGCTTCAAATCATGGACAGGCTGCGGATAACACGCATTCACTCACTCACACACTGACCGTGGATGCACAACAGGCTGCACATTTTGTGAATGACTGTTCATAAGAGGCTGCTGCTTTGCATGGTGGATCTGCTATGTAGAAGATTTTTTTAGACTAATAACTTCATATTTTTAATGGTTAAAATGTAGTCTATTGACTCAGTTCACGGAGTGACACATTTGATGGGATTTGAAGTTTTCTGAAACTATTAAATATTTTGGATAAATCGTGAAGGCTGGTGTTTTTTTTTCGATGAATCAAGGACATAAGCAGGTGTTTAATGAGCTCCTGATACAACTGAATTGAAATCTATTTTTAATATTAATTTCATAAACAGAGTAAAATATATTTTAAACCTTGAATAATATTCATATTATTCTATTCTATTCTATTATTCTGCAGGATCCCCATCATGGATGTTACACTGGAGAGGATTAACTCAGCGACTCCAAGAGCTCTATTGCTGGCATGTGTGACTCTGCTGTTCTCCGTCCACCTGTGGCGGTGGCTCGGACAGAGGTCGATCCGCTCTCCGCCCGGTCCGTTCCCCTGGCCGATCATTGGTAACGCTGCGCAAATTGGCAATGCACCGCACTTGTACTTTACGCGCATGGCGAAGAAATACGGCAACGTCTTCCAGATTAAACTCGGCTGTCGGACCGTAGTGGTGCTGAACGGGGACTCTATCAGACAGGCGCTGGTCAAGCAGGGACTAGAATTTGCCGGCAGACCGGACTTCACCTCCTTCCAGTATGTCTCTAACGGGGACGGCATGGCGTTTAACACCGCGACAGAGTGGTGGAAGATGCACCGCAAAGTGGCTCAATCCACTGTCCGGATGTTTTCCACCGGGAACCTGCAGACCAAAAAGACGTTTGAGTATCACGTCCTCTGCGAGTTCCGAGAGCTGCTGAAGCTGCTTGTGGAGAAAACCAAGACGCATCAATTTTTTGAGCCCCTGACATATCTCGTGGTGTCCACGGCCAATATAATGAGCGCGGTGTGCTTTGGGAAGAGATACTCCTATGAGGACGAGGAGTTTCGGCAGGTGGTGGGCAGGAACCACCAGTTCACCCAGACAGTCGGGGCAGGGAGCATAGTGGACGTGATGCCGTGGCTCCAGTACTTCCCAAACCCCATCAAAACCATCTTTGACAACTTCAAGAAACTCAACCTGGAGTTTGGCATCTTCATTCGAGATAAAGTTATTGAACACAAAAAAACAATCCAGTCGAGCACCATCAGGGATATGACAGATGCTTTTATTGTGGCTCTGGACCAACTGAGTGAAAAAACAGGAATTATATTAGGGAAGGACTACGTGACCCCGACTGTTGGAGATGTATTTGGAGCAAGTCAAGACACACTGTCAACTGCACTGCAGTGGATATTCCTCATATTCATCAAGTAAGCAACTCTTCCTCTCATTTTAGATTTGCCTGTGAATTATGACAGGAAATGACACAAGACAGTAAATCAGAGATGGCTTGCATCCTGCTATTGCAGCTGTACAGACTTGAGGAAGTTCAGTAGCGTTTGTGTTATGTAACAGCAGTGGGGGAGCTGAGGCACAGGAAGGTACTGGCAGCAAAACATAAAGAGCTGAAACTGCACACCAGTGAAAGCGAATGATGTAGCCAGTCAGCATTTTTACAGTACAAGTGGTGCGATCTTTGGCAGATTTTTTACACAAGTTCATTTTCTAATCCTGCTTGAGTGTGTAATCCCATCGGTGCCTGATGCCTGGATCAGTTGGCCGGTGTCACACAGCACACTGAGCCACTGTTTTTTATTTAGAAAGAGATTGTATTTTTACTTCTGTAGCACTTTTTCTACAAGAGAGTATAAAGTTCTCAAAGGATTTAGTGATGGCATCACATCAGATAAAGTGATTTTTCTTTGGTCAGTAATTACCACATACAGCTTTCTGGCACACTTGTTGTATCTTAAAATGAATGTGAAAACCAACAAAGAGTATTAGTTATCACCTAAACGTTGCTCTCACCTGTGACTGTAGGTATCCTGAGATACAGATGCGTCTCCAGCAGGAGATGGACAAGGTGGTGGATCGCAACCGGCTCCCCTCAATCGAGGACCAAGTGCAGCTGCCTTATATCATGGCCTTCATCTATGAGGTGATGCGCTTCACTAGCTTCGTGCCCCTCACCATCCCCCACTCTACCACCACAGACACCTCCATCATGGGCTACACCATCCCAAAGAACACGGTCATCTTCATCAACCAGTGGTCCGTCAACCACGACCCAACACTGTGGTCCAACCCGGAGACCTTTGACCCCGAGCGTTTCCTGGATGAGAATGGAGCTCTGAACAAGGACCTGACCAGCAAAGTGCTCATCTTCTCGCTGGGTAAGCGGCGGTGCATCGGCGAGGAGCTGTCCAAGCTGCAGCTGTTCCTCTTTATGGCCCTGATGGTCCATCAGTGCCACATCAGCATGGACCCAGCCTCACCACCAAAGTTGGGCTACAACTATGGTCTAACTCTGAAACCTCATAAATTCTCTGTAGCAGTGACACTGCGTGAAGATATGAGGCTGCTGGATGAGATTTCCCTCCCTCAGGAGGTCAAGGACAAGCCGTCAACAGATTCATAAACAAAAACATAAAAAAACAGGTGAAAAAAATGAAGGCTGAAACACAAAAAAAGACTCATAAACTGAAGCTCATGTTTTTGGGCTAAAAACTGTATTTATAAGCTGAAACCTCAGGCTTATCACTGACTACTGACTCATTCTTAAGTAGTGTCAGGCGGGAACAGATGTGTTTCACTGTGCCACATCTCACACAAGCAGCGGCTCACCTGGGGTGAATCTAGCCTCTTACAACAATGCAACGAAATCTGACTTAGCAATTAGCATCTTCTTTTGATTCTTCAAGGTGGTGGACTGCAGTAAGTTGCACATCGGATGGAGATCAGCATCAACCAGACCTCAGTACAGGCAACGTTTGTGGTTACAGGAGTTTTGAACGGCTGCCGAAACACACCCTTGTGATTTTAGTGTGAATACCATTGCTGCAAGAACTTACTGAACAGTAGAAAGAGTGAAGCTTATGGGAATATCATAGCATAGCTTTTGATTAACATTTTTGCTGTCAGATTTTTTTTAAAGGAATCTTTTTAATTAGGCTGATTTATCTATTTTTTTCCTCTTAATGTTATATCAAACTCCTCAAAACAAGACGAAATATGTCATATTTTAAGATAAACAATCAAAACTGGAGTTACAAGAAGTTTTTTATGTCACCAATGTAACGTCAGAGTCCTGACTGATGCAGTGATTCTGCATGAAGAGGCAAATAAGCTCATGGAGGGTATCTGCCCTTAATGTCTGCTACAATAAAATGTTCAGTACTAACATTTAGTTTGTGATGTATAGTGTAAAAGCTTAGTTACTCAGGAATAAGGCCTATGACATGCCAAATATTACTTTACTTAGAATGCTTTTGAAAAGTCGTCTAATATATTGATACCTACTGTAGATGTTTGAAAGGACAAGGAGCGTAAAGGGTACACCAAACAGACCTGCTGCATGCGCTGTTTGCCTGTGAACTGCTGTCCAATGCACGTATGACCAGACGAATATTAGATCAGTGTTATTTAGTCATTTATGTCTCTTTTATTTTTGTTACTCAAAGGTTTTTTGTTTGAATGTTGTAGAATGCTGCTTGATGGAAAACCTTTCTCCGTGTCATCGTTTAATTTCCATGCTCAAGATGCCAGTAACCAAGTTATCTCTTTTTGTGTTGTTTTATTAACAGAAATATCCATGCTGTCAAAAATAAGGTTGGGGCACTGGGGCTGATTTAAATTTTTTTTTTTCTTGTTTTGTAGACTCATTTAATTGCTGTCTCATCATGGGAGACGAATGCACTGACTGTAAAGTCTTGGATTTGAGCATTTGTTTTCTTCGCGCTGAAGCAAATTTCACATTAATCTTAGAGACACAACAGTTATAGCAGATGCTAACACACCTGGTATACATTTGTATGCCTTAGTAAATCACAAATATATCCATTGATGGAGCCCAATGAAACAACGACCCTGATGTACAGCTTCAAAAGCAACTGAAAAGACTTATAACAGGATATTACAGGAAGATCCTGTACATGTAAAATCATAATCTTTAGCAAACTGATAGCAGAGGTCAGCTGGTAAACCAAATGCTAAAACTTGTTATGTCACATATTATCATGTATTAGAAAAAAATTATAGGCTCATATCAAAACTTTAACAGTTAAAACTAGCTTTTGTCACCTGATAATTAATTCAAACTTACATTTGCTTTAAGTGTCTGTTCTTCATAGCTAATATCCAATATAGTCAACATGATGGGGATGAATAAGTACCTAAAATCCAAACATTTACAGTGTCTTTACCTCATATGATTGCTATGTAGAACTATACTAAATATTAAACATGAATTACCGCTCACTGTAGCAATGCTACTGAAGACTACAAATATTGTAACTTCAGCAATGATGTTGCTTGTGTGTATGTTTTCAATCTGCTTGCAACAAGTTGTCTTGAATAATATAAAGTTACCCAATAAACAGTCACTTGAACTATTCTTTTGTTTTTTACTAATTAATTTTTTTCTTAAATGTAATTGACACATCTCTTGGTAAATTTCAGTTTTTTTTTTTAAAAAAATGACCTATGATATACACATTTTTGTTTTAACTGTGTTCAAATGTTTTGACACCAGTGTGACTCCTGATTTAGCACAGCTGATTAACAAAACATTTCACACAGTCTCGATGTGAACTCCTATAAAATTGCAGTGAACTCTTGGCATCTTGCCATGTCAGGTGGGAACAAAAAGGGAAGTGTTTGGGAGATCCCTTTCCCTGCACGGCGTTTTATCTCGCCCTGCCAGAACATCCTGTACTTGCAGCCAACCAGCCAGCCAGCCAGCCAGCCAGCCTCCGTGAGTGCGTGACAAATTCAGATAAAACTACAATAGATGATTACTGATATGGCTCTCTCCGTGCTCTGTTCCCTCTCTCTTTTTTTTGGAAAGTACAAAATTAAATGTGAAGACTAAATAGTGCCAGTGAAGTCATGTATGGCAACTCTCCAAACATAATCTTTAGGAATCGGAAGGAAAACACCAAGTTTGCTTTTGCACCTCTGCTGAAACAAGAAGCCAAACAAAGCTGACGGATCGTCAAACACAAATGAGCTAAAAAGTGAAGGGACGCTGACAATGTCATGCTTAATATGCCTGATTCAGTGGGATAATGACTTGAGTTATAATAGCAGACAATATCAGCCTTCAGGGGTTTGTTACTTTTGTTGTAATTCCCTCCTTGCATGACATGAGGCTGCAGAAGGAAGCAAATATTCCTCATATACAGCACAACCACACAACTGTCTATTCACATTGTAAATTATGGAAATTGCATGAGTTTGGCAGACGCACATCAGAAGCAGGGCTATAGTGGAATAAGCCTGCTGAGAAAGATGAAATATCACAAGCAATAGTGGTAAGACACATCCTATCCTATTACAGCTTAGACCTGTCAAGACTGCATTAACAAGATTAGCCTGAATCTTTCTAGGCTTGTATCCTGCATTGGCCGAGGAGCTCGTACACACAAGATCCTTCTTCTGTTGACTGTAAGTTGTGTAACTTAGACATACCTGAGCTTAGACTGTGAATGGAGGGATACGTAGAGAGCTGAATGAATGTTAGCAAGACGTTCAAAGAGAGTAGAAGTGCCAGCGCAGGGGTTAAGTCAGCACAATCTTAGCTGAATCTGGAGCAATATCAGGACCAGGTCCAGGCCCGTTGGGGTCAAGACAACTCCGAGCAGACTGAAAAATGAAGATTGAGGCATGAACAGAAATTTGTACTTTACACCTGACACACTTACACTTTAGGCACGGCAGGCAACTGTACCAGCAGGCGTGAAGGATTCATGTTCACTGTTTGGCAGTTAGTTTGTGGTAATTTGATTAGTTGTGTTTTTCTTTTGGTAATCCTGTATGCATGCACCACTAAAGCACTGTACACACTGACATGAAACAGGCTAAAGGTGACAACTGCATTATTACATAATCTTGAGGAGGGGCTAAGAGATGAAATCTTTTAAGGCTTTTTTTAAAATTATTAAACACTATTTCAGTTCATTTTCATTCATTTCATACTGTGCTTACATAGCACATACACCTGAATGAATGTATGTTTAATTAAGTTAAATTAAATGAATTACTAATATAAAAAACATACACAACGCACAGCAGCTGAGGGAAAATGGTGGGTTTGAGGGTGAAAGGAATACTTTGACATGTTGCTAAATACACTTAGTTTCTTTCTGGTGTTTCATTTAGCTTATCTTAGCATAAAGGCTGGACAATTGCTGGCTTAGGTTAGCTTGGTCAAAAGTTAAGATTTGCTTGGTAGTACCTTTAAACCTCTCTAATTAACATAAGATATCTTGTTTGTGTAAAATAAGTGTAAAAAATTACAATTTACCATATTTCCAAGCCCAGAACTAGTCCAATCACGTCAGTTTTTTTTTGTGAACTCTTTTTTTTAAAGCTGACTGGCTGTAGCCTTACATTTAAAGGGAAAATCTGTAAAGTTGAACTTAATCTCCTCATTAACTCTCTGCCAGAAAGAGAAGAAGTGATTTTCTGAAAATGCCACACCATTTCTTTAATGCCGCGGTTTGGAACCAAATCAGGTGATTACAGCATTGAGGACACAAAACAAAGAAAGAACAAAAACAAAACACTCTAGGAGTGCCTGAGACAAAAAAACCCAAAACAAATGGCATTAAAACAGATGGAGTCTGAAAGCTAAAAATGAAAGCCGCAACCTCGAAATTATGCAACATGGTGTCCTGTCTTTTTAGAACAGCATGTACAGACATCAAGATCAGATACAATCACACAGAGGCATACTATATAATGCCTGTGAAAATATATAAAACATCAACATTTTCCTTCATATTTAAGAAAAAAACAGCTGTTAAGTGAAATCTGCGGCTTTCACTGTCTGTCTGTCTAAAATCGTTAAACAAAATATATATCGGAGACTAATAAAAATTAGTCAAGGAAAGTTTGCATGACTGTATAAATAAACACCTGTGCTCGTTTGGGAGACACCCATATAGAGTGGTTCTACCAAGAGAAAAAAAAAGTCAAAACATGACTAGACTGGTGGGATGTTGGCCTGAATCTGATCCAGTCCAAATTGCCCTGGCACAAAATGTGCAGTCTGGAGAAAAAGGGAAGGGATGCCTTAAAACTCCCCAATCACTGACAGTCATGCAGGAGCCTGCTCGTTACATCTTTAGTTGTTTTTGGATGTAGATCAGTCTACTTGTAGTCCTCTAAAATGCCGAACATTTTAATAATAAGTTATAGATTACAACTTATTGGAAGGGGATATTCCTCGTGAACAGTAATAAAATTACCGAGCACATAAACATGTTCAGGTACTTAAGCAAGACAAACAACAAACTTATATCTCGATTGCACAGATTTAATTATAGACTTCAGTACCATTAAGTCATTCAGTGCACACAGCCTATATACAGTACAGTATCATCTCTATGTAGTGTTTCATTCTTTATGTAACCTTGAGGAATAATGGGCTTGCTTTGGCATTTGAAAAAAAAAAAAAAATCAAATACATTCGTAGTGCTGGTAGAAAAATCTGTAAATCGACATAAAAACAACTCTTTTGTAATTTTCACAATTCACATAGCTTAACATTAAATTTAAATTATGAGACTCCACAGGTTCTTCTAAAACAAACCTCAAGAGTAAACAGAACCAAATCCTCATCTGTAAAATAATTAGGAATCCATAAGACAGTATTAACATTAGATATTTAAACATGACTTCAGTCCGCTCAGATCACATTTTAGTGGCGTTATTTAACCTGGAATGCAGTCAGTGTATGGACCATCACATCAAGCCAAAGCAACAGGTCTGCTCCCTCTGCTACATTCATTACCATCTTAATAGAGAGCCATCGGTCCAAGCTTTCTGTTCTAGAGAGAAATCCAGATGATGAAAAAAACACAACTTGCTCTCCAGTTTCCTCTCAATGACTCCATTTACATGCACACAGTACAGTCATTTTTTTTTTTTTAACAATCTCATTATGTTATTTGTCTGAAAGTGTACTGATGATGATGATGATGATGATCTTCTGTTACTGTTTGTATGAAAAATGAAAAAATGTGGGCCCTGATGACTTAACCAGGGTGTTTTTAACATTAATTGAAATCTGAATAAAACCTTAATTGAACCTTAACTAGGATAATTAGGTGTTGTATATATGCAGTGTAAGAGGAGCCTTCTATAAACACTCAACCTTTTTTTAACTTGAGTGTTGTGCTTAAGATTAAGCTCATAATCAAACAGATGCCTCAATTAAATTGATTATAGTTTGCACAGATTTAAAAAAATATATAAGACCAATAAAATGTGAGCAAGTCAGAGCTCCATGTGAATGTTTAAAAGTGTGGCTTTGGGGCGGTGTTTAGCTCAGTTGCTAGAACGGCCGCCCCATGTGCGAGGGCTCGATCCTCGCTGCGGAGGCCTGGCGCTCGTTTCCGACCTGTGGCTCTTTCCCGCGTGCTATTCTCTATTTCTCTCTCCCCACATTCCTGTCACTCTTCTCTCAAATAAAGTTTGAAAAGGCCAGAAAAAAATAATCTTTTTAAAAAAAAAGTGTCGGAACAATAATAGGAATAAAAAATGAATTGTGGGTATACCGGAGAGAAATTATTGTCACAGGAGCTGAGTAACAGTAGGTGAATGAATGTCGTCGCTGGACAGATGCCAAAGTTAACAACCACAGTTCATCAGATCGCATTAAAAGTACACAATCCATCTAGGATCAAACCATTTGATAAAGTCTGCATGTAAATGTAGCGGCGGAGCGGTAACGCTCGTCTGAATGACGGCAGAGTGAAGAGGGCAAGGGGTCGTCCAGTGGTCACAGCATTCCAAGATCTTTGTTTGGGTGCGCCATTGTCTGACATGCTTTTGTTACTGCTGCTTCAATGTGTGGTAGGAGACGCAACAAAAAAAACAAAACAAAACAAAAAAAACAGGACGGAACAGGAAGGAACAACAAATCCTGTGGGTCACTTTCCCCAAAAGTGACAGACTTTTGTTGTCAAGGAAACTCGGTATCCTTGAAACACAGTGGAGTGACAGAGCTATCAGACCTCTGTGGGAATGTCTGCCATACATAGATCGACTGTGAATATATATTTATGTTTTATATACTAAGAATCACTGAATTTACTAGAATTTCTTTAATATTTAAAATATTTAAAATCAATAAAAATCTACATCATAGACTTGATGGCAATAGACCTGATTAGGAAACACTAATCTCACCAATTTGACGCAACCAGGTATGAAATGTTTTTCTTTTTCACTATGAAAGTACAAGTCTAATTTGAAACTACACAGGACGGGACTGACTGTCGTGTATTGCTCCCACTAATGATATAATGCCACGACACACCTTCCTCCACTCACAGAGTGAATTAACACGATGGCCTCTCAATACACACGATATCCACACACACACACACACACACACACACAGCACGCGGAAAATACATTTCCAAAAGAATGTGCTACTGCTGCTGTCACACTCCGAGCACTGGGCAGAGTAAGTCCAGCTCTTTTTGTGCCTCTTCATCCTGAGGGGAAGAAAAACATGATTGAAAATACTTAATACTTATTAAATATTAAATGGTGTATTACTTTGCCTTATAACTCATATAAAGATTCCTGATGTCTGATGCATTTTATAAAGAGAGACAGATGGAATAGCTCAGCGGTGAGGTGTACCTCTTTGGACACAGCGTTCATTGAACAAGCAGCTTCACACATCTTTCTCGCCTTTTCCCTCTGGCCCAGGTCTTTGTAGCACTGCCAAAGAAAACAAGAAAAACTGTTGATGCATTGTCTGGTCTCAGCAAGAACCACAAAACAAAACAAAAAAGGCAACATTTTCTGCTACTGACCTTAGCTAGAAACACATAGTTGAGTTTGGAATATCCTGGTTGGATCTCCTCAACCTGAATGAAAAAACAATTTTCTTTACAATTTTTTCTCTGTTCATATTAGTGAACAGTATGAAGACCAGGCGTAAGAAAAAAATAATAATCAGAGGATTTCCATTTCAAGAATAAAGTCAGAATGTTGGATAAAGCAACTCGTCTGGTCAACGAAATCTAGTCAGGAGAGTGACCAACATCCCTTCCAAGTTTTTGTGGTTTCTTCTGATCAAATGCAATTTTCTGCAGAATAAGTCCTAATATTTATTACCACAATGTGTTCATCAGAATGGAATAGAGAAAAAAAAGGTACATATTTCTAAATCCAATTTCCCCAGTTCATGTACAGTGCACAGGGCATTTTGCAGAGGCAGCTTCATGTGTGTAGTCAATGGTAGTGATTTATTCTCCAGTCTTTATTCCCAACATCTTGTGTTGTTTGACCCATCCACTCTCTCCTTGTGCAGTTTCTACCACCTAAACAGTTAACCAGCCACAGATAGCTACTGTTTAGAGACTTGGGATCTGTAACCTTGCAGGAAGCTCGACACGAGTGACGTGTTGTAACAGGGATCACTTGAATCAAATTGATGGGTAAGATAAACAAGACGTGAGGAAGAGGCATGTGCAGGAAAATTGGCCAGAAGCAAAATTCATTTCTCTTCTATATAAACATTTGAAATGTGGGAACACAGATTAAGCCTTTCTTAATACAGAGTGTTCGGTCTTTTCGCAGCTGGGTACACGGGTGACCTGGAGGCAAGTTACAAGTGAATGCTAGACAAACAGGACAATGTTCGTTACAATTCAATAATCAGGGCAGCTCCTGGAAGAACATGAACATGCAATCAATTAATTACCACTGTGACTGCAGAATGAATCACAGCACCTTGAGAAAATTCTTCAGTGCGTCTTCAACGGTGGCACTTGGAGGCTCTCCAAATAATGTTGCAGCAACTTTCCTCTCAATCCATGATAACTGAGCCACCTGCAAAATAATCAAACACCCCGAATTAAAAAGACAATTCTGCACGTTAAGTTTGAACTTAGCTAGGTGAGATTGGTTCATGTATTTCAGAAGCATTTTTTGTTGTATCTGTTGAAACAGTATCTGTGGCCTGGGGACTTTTTCTCCAACTTTACCTACCCTAGCTCTAACACCAGACTTAAAAGCAGTGTCACACTGCCCTCTCTGGTTGAAGGTTTCAAGTATGCTGGGTGTGGTGTGGAGGACGAAAACAAGATTGTCATGCAATGTTAAATAACTCTTCAGGACGTCTATAATGAGCTGTTGTGAATAGCAATGACCATCAACTTCAAACTTTTTCAAACTTTTGATATGGTTCCTTAAAACTTCCAATAAAGTTACTTCCAATACAGTTACTTCCAATAAACTTCCACATCCTTGCAGGTTTCCAAAAATAAAGTTGATGACTTTTCGATGACACAAAGTGAAAATGTAACTTTTTAAAGGTTCATTTAGGAATAAATATGAGGTAGTATGAGGAAGCTATTGAGGAAATATGGAGCTTTTTATTTTTTGTATTTTAAATGTAACTAATGGTGAAGGTAAGTGCTTTAAGAGTGATTGGAAACAAAGTACATTAAAGTAAAGAAAGATTTTGTAAAGATTTTTTGTATTTGTTACCATAAATGAAGACCGGCTAAATTTTCGAGCTGGTTTGGTTTGTATTATTTGGTTTGGTTATGTATAATTTTTCTGAACTATTACAGACCAGAAAAACACATTTTCCCCAACTGTGACTTTTCCAGTATTTCACTGAACACAGGTACCCCTGTAAGCTGAAGCCTGGGTCAAACATGTAATGTTCCTGCCTCGCACCATTCATCAGAGCAGCGTCTAATTGCAGGTGTAGCATTGCTTTGGCGTCATCACAGGACCTTTCAAACAGAACCGCTGGCTCAATGCAAACAGTAGATCATTGTTGAACATGAACGTACCACAGACAGCCCATAAAACTCAATCCCTGAAAATATCAGGTGTTACTGCTCCACTAAATGTGCACAGTGCCTCACTCTTTCTCTGGTACCAACAGGTGAGTTAGTATTATACAATTTAATCAGAGCAATCTCTGTAATAGCTTCCTTCCTTTCAGGCAATTAGTTTGACAACTGGCACCGTGTTTTATGATAAATAGCTCAGGAAACAACAGGAACACTCAACAGCACAACGTCCTGTAAAACCTTATATCTAAATGACGGTGATTCATCATCACGCCTTATTTTCAAAAATGCAGGTAGCGATTAAATGATTGACAGACAAGACATGATGGTTATAGAAACAATCATCAGCTGCATCAAAAACAACTGCTTGCACTGAAAGGACATGAGCCAAATAAAAACAGGATGAAAATATCTCCCTGGTACAATCAGATTTAAAGCAAACAATGGCTGGTGTTAACCTCCTGTAGCGCTTTCTGCAAATATTGCAGAGGGGAAAACAAACCTCAGGGAAACCTAAACAGTTGAAATGAATGTGGGGAAACTGTGGGTGGGTTAGCAAAGGGAGGAGGGAGGCGACGAAGACATGTCAGCCTCCATAAATTCACTGTTTGTCTATGGGAAGAGAGATGGAGGAGATATATGTGTTGCACAATGTGTCAGTAGGGTCACATACAGCATAGCACCAGCGGCCCAGCAGGTAGTAGGACATGGGGTCTTGTGGCTTCAGCTCGATGGCTTTATCCAGATGATCCTGGGAGGGGAGGCAGACAGACAGGGAGAAGATTTTCACTGTTGATTCATGACACAGCCGCTATTTCCACTGCCTTCTGTCCTGACCTGATCTGTCCTGCTTCACCAACCCACAAGTATTTCACAAACACCTCTCACACACGCGATCTTGCAGAGCGACCACACACTCCTGGCTGTCACACACCCTCCCTCCGTTCTTTTCCATTCTCCCACTCTCTGATTCAAGGTTTTTTTTTTTCATATCTTCCCGCGCCAGTCCTCTATCTCACTCTCTTTCACCTGTCAAGGTTTTTTTTTTTTTTTTTTTTGAAGGTACACTGTGTTTGTAAGAAGCCACTGACAGAAGATAAAATGCTACGTGCCGTTGTTCCACACTTCAACTGAATGGCTGTAGGAGTGCCCAACTGGATTAAGTGATAAGAGTAGCCTTTCTTTGTTACTCCAAGAATGTGGGAAGCAATGTCCAATGTATATATATTAAAAAAATACCCACATAACAGTGCAAGCATGTCATTAAGTTTCCCAATGTATGAGTCAAGTAACTTACCTTAAAGATGTATCCGTTCTTTATCTTGTTCTGCACAGTGTCATACTCTGCCATAATTCCACACATGATGGCATACCTGTGGAGAGACAACATTCTGTTCATCAGTTATATATCAACAGTTTACAGGTCATACTGCTTGACTCATCCTTTTTGGTTTTTAAAGATTATACCTCTCTTGTTTCATGTCTTTTATCTTTTTTCCGTGTGTCAATATTCAAAATAAACACAGATACAAGCAGAAAATGAGTTCTGATTATGCCCTATTGAGATGCATATGCTTGGCTTGAACACAAAGGCATTTTATTTCCTTTATTTATTCTGGCAAACTGAAAGGAGCATGCTTTTGATACTCCTACAGCACTCTGCATCACATTCACACAGATTAAAGGTGTCAGTATGCTTCAAAACAAAGTTGGATGGTTGAACAGTGTCTGAAAACTCCTCCTCCCACACCTGGGAGAAATGTGTGTGTGTGGGGGGATTTTTGCAACTTTCCAAAACGTACTATTTGAAAAGTAAGCCAGCGTCACACAGTAATTAGCCACATGTGTGAAATTGACAAATTAGAGTGATTTATTTGAGGCATAAACACCTTTGGCCTTTGATGACAACGTGTCCTACAAATTTGTTTGCTTTGAGCATCCCCGGGCCTTAAGACAGCTGATAATTGATTGTTTACAGGGACACCTCTACACTCAATCCACCCATGGAGTCGGTTCAACAATTTGAACCACTGAATCACTTGCTTGACAAGATTATCTGCCCTTACGTTGTCTCATCATTATAATGCAAATATACTAAGTATCAGTGCAATTCAACAGACCTAAAGCACGTAAAACTGGTGTCGTTTAGCTCAGTTGGTAGAGCATCCGCCCCATGTACAAAGGCTCAGTCCTTGCCGCAGCAGACCGGGGATCGAATCCAACCTGCGGCCCTGTGACCCTTTGCTGTCTGTCATTCCCCATCTCTCTCTCCCCACATTCCTGTCACTCTTCAGCTGTCTCTATCAAATAAAAAAAAGCTTGAAAAAGCCAAAAAATATCCAAAAGCACATAGAAAACTTAAAGTAGCAAAAGAAAGGAATGATTTTCCAACTGGAAAAATTTCACATTTTGAGCCTTTCAGACAACTTGGGAGGACAAAAGGATATACAAAAGTCAAGCAGTGCACAGGTGGGAGAGCTGGAGAGAAATTAGGCATTACCTTTTACTCACGCCACCTTTTTCTGGGTCACTAACGATGAGATGAGGGGCACCGAAAAAACCACCAACACTCAACTTTCTTTAGCAAGACTCCTCATTAGACAACATCAGCAGAGATAAGCTGCTTCACCTTATTCCCTCACTCACTAATTAATAGACTGACTTGGACCAATGGGCAGGTGGAGGGGAAACAAAGAGCGATTTCAGATTTGGGATCTGTAAGTCAGCATGACGCTGTGGGTTTGGAGAGGAGAGGAAAGAGCTGATCAAAGTCTTTTCACCGCAAGGCAGCTTTAATCCTGCTGGTACTCTGTCAAACACCACAGAGCGACATAAACACCTTTTTATATGAAGGATCAGCGGGTACAAAGGTCATCTGACAGTGTCGTCTGACATGGTGGTGATGATGGTAGATGGAATCTGCAACTGTGCGCCTGTGTGTGTGTGTACTGAGGTGTCTGGTATGTGTGAATGGATTTTTTTTAAACAGGGCACGATTTAGCGCTGGGCTACTGTTCTCTGTAGTCGCTCTCATTTTTACTTGTCTCGGCTTCTGGATCGTGATCAGGCACAGCATGCCAACACATTACAACACCATGGCAAAGACAAAAGGACTGAGATGTTGTGAGCTGAAGAGTGCAAACTATCCATGATTAGGAGGTGATTACTAACATAAGACAGAGTAAGTACAATGATCTTTCTCACTGAGAAAGAATTTGATTTCAGTTGACAACGTTCCAAGCAAAACATCATAAAAAAGAAAAACACATGCATCATTCAGATGGTTATAATTTGCTGAAACATTAATCTTTATGCTAACCATGAGTAACTAAATTAACACTGATAAGACAAGCACTAAGCACTAACCAAATCACTTCTAAGTGCCCTAAATATTTTTGCAAAGCAAACAGAGGCGGATGAATTTTGTGCAACTGTAACCAAAAAGAGCTGTGTTTATTTTCTTATGGCACCACAGGGCGCAGCTTCACCGCCACTGGTTGGCGCTCGATGAGTGGAGAGATCCACATCATCACAGGAGCAGAGATGCTATCTGTCCGCAGGTTGTGCTGCCTAGCTTCCAATGAAAACACACTGCTGCGTCTAAAAAGCTTTGAACAAATCCATCACCGGAGACTGATTATCTGCTGTGAGGAAACTGAGCCAGGACACAGTTGGATTGTGCTTGACCATCACGCTTTAATACAAATTTTGACCTGGAGGCAGTTAGAGCTGCTCACACTTTCCATACCCAGTGGTTCCATGATCTGGCTCCTCACTTCCTCTCAGACATTTGTGGTCTGTGGTGAAATGTCTCTACAACACCTGGGTTGATTATGATAAAATGTATTGCTAACAGACAAATAGTTGCTAACATGCTAAAGTAAGATACATTACCTGCCAAACATCAATATGATCTCAAAGCATTGCCTAACAGAGCTGCTAGCTTAGCTGTCAACTTTCACTCTTAGTCTAATGGCCCTCTCAGTCACAATACGACAACGTTAGCGCAGTGCTCTAAAACTCAGTATTTCAACCACAGCATCTGACCGCTGTACAGAGCACTGCAAAGCACACCACAGTGCATTTACACCAAAAGTTTACAGTTAGCAGCTGCAAGTGCATCGCAAATCTTGTTGCGCCTGAAAGGGCCATAATACTTGCAGTAAAGCTAAAATCGTTTATTTATAAAATAAAAATTCTAAAATATTAGTGTAAATTGATCTTTGGTTTTTGCACTCCTGATTGAACAAAACAAACAATATGCAGATGTCACTTTGGCCTGTGGGAAAATTGTGACAGCCATTCATGGTTTTAGACATTCACAATTAACTTAGAATAATGTATCTGCCAATTAATTGCTAATAACATTCTTTACTTCCAGCCTTATATAGTATGCTATTTAAATTGACAATGACAACATGCTAATTGTGATTCATAAAACAAGAAGTAACCCTGCTTCTCTTCGCTCCTTGAAATCTCCCACAATTCCCTGTGAATCAAGTCAATAACAATGAAAGTATAGAGAATAGACAGAGCAAAAGTGACGCAACTTGTAGGCTTCTGAAGCCAAAAATATGTGTCACATGGCCGACGCCATGTTGGATGTACTGCTTCTTCCACCTCCTGGCTAATCTAGATATCAGCAAAGACATGGATCATTGGCAGACCTGCAGCCTGTCTCAAGCGGCCGCTCGAGGAGTTACAGTTTTTAGCACTTCTGCATTGGCTTCATTTCCCAGCCACGGAAGTTGCTGCTTGGTCAATACTAATGATCTCAGTTAACTGTAATTTTATTTCAAGAGTTATGCTAACTAGTTAGTCATTCCCTTTTCTCTATGACCATGCTGTAATATGCTGATGTGATTAAATGCAATAAATCTTGGTAGTGGTGAGATGAAGAGAGCGACCAGAGCAGCATACCTGAGGGGAGTAGTAATCATAATAGAGATTGAAAATTGCCCAGGTGAGGGCTGTCGGAGAGATTGCTCAACATCCAGGCTACCACAACACATATTTTTACTTCCCTCTGATTGGCCAACACTAACATTATTCAGCATGTAGCAATTCTGGCAATGTTTACTGAGAAGTATTTAAACCCAAGGGTGCTAGTGGCAGAGCCGCTCATGATTGGACCAGCATATAATAGTGTTGGCTCATCGCTGCACCTGGACTTTACCCTGTGGAGTTAGACTAGAAGGAGGAGGGGGTGCATTTGTGATTATGTCAAAGTTCATCCTCATCCTGTGCTTCTGCCTTCTATACGTATGACTTCCAAAAACAAACATCTAAACGTTAACAATGAGATTCTCTGCACCATGCAGGAAATGGAGTGTGTGTTGTTTTTGGTGTTATGCAACAAGTCTATTGTCACCGTGTGTAACTGCATGAGGAGGAGGAACCAGTGGGCGGTAGCAAAAGATGACAGGGGGAAGATGAGAGGACAACAGAACACTTAATTGCGCAAGGTTAGTCCGCTTTTTTATCGTGGCTCAGTAAAATCCCCCACTCTGCTGGGCAAAAACAAAAGAGCCTAAGTGTCAGCTGTGTGGCGGAAACAGCAGATTGATTTCAGCCTTCAAATCCAAACATAGAGAACTCATTCAAGACAGAGAGGGCTAGGCAGCACTCCAGGCTAAAACTTGTACAGAAACAGGAGGAGGAACTTCAGGAATTCAAGGACAACCATTGTGAGAGAAGGTGCAGGAGTGTGTGAAGTGCGCTGATATACTTAGCCCATGACAGAACGAGCTGATAGTGTTTTTCTCTGCATGGGAGGTAGGATTTGTGGCTGTGTGTCAAGTGTTCCCACAGTGATGAACCGGAGGACAGAGAGGTCTGAAGTTTATGCGCACGCCGGGTTTCCACGGCGACTGAGAACAGAGCACAGTGCTGCCACGGTGACACCAACGATGGTTGTGGCAAACAGAGGCACGTGTTTGAAATTAAAGTTGTCTTTGTAGAGGTCAAAGTGACCCCCCCCCCCTTCTGGCAGTGCAACAGGCTCCCTTAATCCGCAGGCCTTTGTACCATCAGAGAGGCCCTATAGTCAGGGATTTACACGGGCTGAATTCACACAGTGGGATCACTGAAAACGCACCTATAAACAAAGCTGGCGATACAAGAATGCAATCACAACTCGCAGCTGTCAGCCTGCTGAGATTATACAAACAGGGTTCACACTCACTGTCACGAAAGCACCCTGTGTAGCTAAAGGCGCGCATACTGTAAGCGCACTCACACAAATTCATACAGCCACAGACAAAAAGCGCTATGTCCCACTTGTGGTTCACATATCAGCTCTCTTTTGTGGTTTACTAGAAAGCTTCATGGCAGACACGACAGTTATACGTTACCGGAGCACTTTTGAAGAACGAAATCTGAGAGGGGAGAGGTGGAGGTGTCTCACTCTGACATGCAAAGAGAATTAAAAAAATTTAGGGGGTAACAGTGTGGAGGACCGTGGAGATGCTGACAGCATCCATCTCGATGGTGCTCTTTGACTCAAGTGCCTCAATACACGTCATCGAGCTTCAAAAGAGTCCTCCGCTCACCTCTGCTGGGAAAAGTACTGAGATCTGGTGCATGACAGAGTGGGAAAGTATGCGTAATCTCCTGTGAAGTGATAACTGTTAGGCGGACATCACATTCATTCATCGCTTCGGGTCTTCAAATGCCCGCTGTACTGGCTCAGAAACAATGCAGCATGCTTCTGACTGTGTGATGTTCACAAACATCTTCCAACTTCCGTCTGCACATCTACAGCTTGTAATAGATAAAAGGCTTTTGGTTATTTGGTTTAATCCCTGGTTCTATGATAACAGGTTGACATCTTTCACCTGGTGCTATACAAATAAATACAAACCCCCAGTCTCACATTCTTTCAACCTGTTTATAAACTCTTGTTGGTGCAGTGGTTAGCACTGTTACTTCACTGCAAGAAGGTCTCTATTTTGACCCCTGGCTCTGTGGGTTCAGCCTACTCCGGCAGTCTGTGCAGGTTAAAAGGTTATCTGGTGACTCTGCCTTGGCTCCAGTACCCCATGACACTGATGGAAATGGTGAAAATGGTTGGCTGTGCAAGTGCACTGCAAACCAAATTCCACCTCCATCAGCTTCAGCTGGACTTTCTGTTTAGTGCTAACTATCAAAGGTTAGCATTAAAAGTACACCATGTGTGATCAATTATGGACTGTTATAGTTCACAGTATACAATGGCTGTGTGTAATGACATTAGTTGTGTCGGGGGCACGGCCCATGAAGGAGGGAGTCCTTCAAAGGACCTGAAGGTCAAGATGAACCTGCTCCTCCTCCCAAAACTGAGACATGTGTAGTCAAAGCTAATTTCACCAGTGCTCTTTGGATTGTGGGATACTTACAAGCATACACTGCTTGTGTACCTGAAATTTTAGGGAAAAAAAGAGGCCGCATTTCTCTGCTTCATCAGGAGAAGTCACTGAAAGGAGGACAAGCTTTAAGCCATATTCATCCTAAATTCAAACATATTTTGGGGATTCAGGCTTTCATGTTGGTGGACCTTTAATAGAGACACACTGTATTCACGGACATCTGAGAATTGTCCCGCAACAGAACAGGTTTTGTGGAAAATTGCTTTTGTGGGAATTGTAATGGTATGACTTGCTACAAATAAAGCTGCAGGTATTTATAGATCATAAACAGTAATTTGACACTTTGTAATTAGAGATGTGTAAAACTGGTTTAACGCATCAGAGTTTGTGTGTTATGAAACATCACTTATGGGACTTTCACAATAAAGGTTTTGGTGAACATCCAATTATACTCGCCTTGATAGGACTTAAGCCAGCTTTGTGGTACTGTACCATTGAAGACTAAGAGAGAGTCAGCTACGGAGACCTTTTGCTTAGCATGTAAACAAACCAGGTTAACTGTGTAAAATTAACACATTACAACAATAATTGACTTGGTCACAGTGCATCCAACAAGAGGTCCCTTCATGCAGGGACAGATGAGGACCCTTCTTGTTCATTTTCTCATCAAGCTGGAAGAAAAAATGCTCTACCCTTCTCAAGCACCTCTACTGTGAATGTGTATTATGTGTTTCTGATAAAGTTTAAAGTTGTGGGAGGCAGTTTGGCGTCATTGGGCATATTTTAATTCAAGGGGTCGGAGAGAAACTAGATTCCTTTTGGCTTGGTTTTTAGATTTTATAAAATCTAGTTGGTGACAAAAGAGTTTGTCCACTCACAGATCATTTCAGGGAAAGCGTGTTAATTGTCATATATTCATTTTAGCATTACAATACTATTTTGCTGTGCCAATTATTTCCTGAAACGCCATATATTTCATTATTGTGTTGTGTGCACATTCAGCTGTGTCTACCTTTTATTTGTGTGTGGATTTTTCACAGAACGAAAAAGCTGGTCTAAAAATCATTAGATCTTTTCATTCAAAAAAAACCCAGCATTCATTTGAACCTATTCCAGCACTCCAGCAGAGTTAAACTAGAGTAGATGGTAATGGAAAGGTTCAAAAAGCAATTCATTCACTTGGGATCTATAATTAATTTCGATGTCAGAGCAGGAAGCAAATGGCAGCGTGTCTAAACAGCATCTGCCAAACTGTGACGAGCTGGGTGGCATTCAGGGAAACAGGTGACAAGTTTTCTCACGGCATCGGTACACTAAGTAAACAGTTACCTCAGACATAAACTTCCTTGCAACACTGCCTGGCACCATCCCCAGTCCCTGCCTCCTCCCTTCTCAAAGTGCGGCTTTACCTACTTTGCCCTGTCCATTCAATTTAGACAGCGTTTCTGCTCGGTTTAAGGATCTTACAAATTCCATTAGTGGATATAAGATTAAGCATTAAGCTTTTTTAAAGCTGTTGCTCTTAATTAACTAAACAAACACGGCCTTCTATTTCACTTGACGTCTCGAGTGCTGCGGTATGTGAATGAGCTAATGCTAATTATTCTCTAACGAACAGAGCAAACGGAGCTGCTGGCTTGAGGAGGCAGTTCAGGTCTGTTTTCCATGAGAAAACTTCATACGTGTGTATACAGAGAGTAACCACATGATCTCAATTACACAGGATACTAATTCAGGAAATGTAATTAATGGTAACATATACGCACACTGGGGAAACTATTAGTATTACATAAACAAACACTGTTTACTGTATAGAATTCATATATGCTGAATGTCGAGCTTGAGTTAAGTAAACGGGGTTTTGTGTCACTTTATTTTAGTTGCATCTGACATTGCAGTTGTTTTCAAACCCGGCAGTTGCAAGCTGATCTCAGAGATGTATCGGGTGCAATCTTCATCTTTCTATCCCAGCCATGGATTCCATGTATGATCAGCAGTCAAGTTTTGACACGAGCACTGTTCCAGATGAGGAATGCACCACTGGGGCCTGCACAAATACAAACGGGATTCATGCCATCAGCCCCACTCTGCACGACTAATTAAAAGCAAGGGGATTTTTCCTTGAGTCACAGAGCAACCGGGGAGGTAAACAAGGAGAGAGAGGAGGTTCTCCTGATTTTCTTTGTCTGAGAATGACCTACGGCGGCAAAATTCCCCTGAACTTACAGTCACTGAGGACCACTCAGAAAGAGAATTATTAGTCATTTTGAAATGTCCACTTCAGACAAATGTGACAAAATGTCTTTGAACATATACAGTATATATAGTAATTTCTGCGGCACAATTCAGACAACAGACCACAGCCACAAGAATACAGTACATAAAATGAGGACAAATGGACACAAAGTCCATAATGCCAAAGTGCCACATGTATCACCATCTTAACCCCAAGCACTAAGTATGGGTGCTGTAAAACAACCACCTACATACAGAAACTGTGACTGCAATAACAGGAGAGTATTTATCACATGAGTTATTCCAGTGTAACCATCAGTCTATCTGAAAGAAGTTAAGCTAGGCCGTGTTTACATTCCTCAAACTGGATATGATGCTATCAGGAAGCTGAGGGGGTGATCTGCAGGAAAGAGATGTTTGGAAGGTAAGCTGCTATTAACTCACAAACATACGTGCCTGCAGAAGGCCGCAGCAATGCTCTGCTGTAAACTATTTTGCTTGATCTTTTCTTTGCATATTCCAGTCTGCTTTGGTCGTTCACGTTTAAGCCGCTCTTTCCGAGATGTTCCTCTGGATTCTTTCAAGTTACGTGCGCTAAACTGTCAGAGTCACACATCTATTCAAACACTGTGAAACAGCTGCTCCAGGCCAACACGTCACTCAAATGCACAGCCCCCTCATCACATCTCATCTGGGGAAAGTACCTGTGTTTATGCTTTCACTCTGTCTCATTACATTTACGGAAAAAGATGTATTAGAATTCAACCATGGCTGGTTCACATAATGGGGTCCACTGACAATGTCACATGCCATCAAACTGTATCCTTGATTGATTTGCTTTTGAAATGGCAACTGTACTTAATTGAACAGAACAGAAGGTAGTTTTTTTAAAACCATGACCATGTGGAAGAACTCAGACCTACCACTGATGACTCTCAGCACACATAGGGTTGAGGCCCACCGCCTCCTCGCCAACTCTCTTCCCTAAGAGGAAAGAAAAGACATACAAAAGATGATGATGCTCCACTGAAACACAAACTCCACACATATAACCCCCCCTATATTCTTGTTCACATAACAAAAGAAGAGAGTGTAGATGAGTAGAGTCGAGAGGTGATAAGACACTACAGGCTATACATAAATAAAGAACCCTTGCCGGGCACTGGATTAAAGCAATAAAAACAAAAGTGATATGAAATATTATCCAAGAACAAAGCTCAGTTTTAAATCCTTCATCACTCAGTGGTTAAGTGTTTCATTCCATCTGCTCTATTAATATCTAAATGAATGTTAAATATGATGATCTGTTGCTTTAAATATCCATGTCTCTTAACGCTGTCAAATGCTTTGACACAGGTGTCTTTGCAGGAAGCACCTGGCCCGGCTCTGATTAGAGGCACATTGATGAGGAAGGATTACAAAGAAACAGGTCAGTCCTGTCTGAACTTTCACAAAACAGCCTCTGTTTGATGGAGGTAAAAAAAAAAAAAAAAAAAAGAATTATGATCTACTGCACAGTCTTAGAGTGTAACCTACGCTTTTAAAGAGCCTGTGGCAGATCAGTCACACAGGAAGAAGTTTTTGTCATTGTGAAGTTGACTTTAAAAGTGTAAGTGAGTGCATAACCTATTCACAGTATCTGGAATCTGCAATGGTAATTTCACACTGATAGTTCAAGGTGCAATGGATTACCAAAAAATGTAGTCAAAAGTGTGAAGGCGCCAAAAAGTGAGATGAGAAAAATATCTTGGTCACATTCTGCATCAGACTGTACAGCATAAATTTTGAGCCATGGCAGTTGAATTTGCTACTTTGTAGTGTAACAATGTACATCTCCTATGTGTCTCCTATTGAGAACTAATAATCAGTGGACAGTTACAAAGGTCTTTTCTAGAGTTGTTGTTTATTTAGCATCAGCACTATGTTACTATAGTGGGGACATGTAGGTAATACCCCAGACTCATGCTGTCCATTGCAGACTGTATGAAACATTGTTTCGGCTGCAGTAATTCCTTGTGGGTCAACAAACTGACTGAGGTCATTGAAAAAGTACAAACTTGCATGAATTTGGGTTTTCTAGAATAAACATCATGGTTTAGGGTTTGGCCAGTATAACACTTGTGGTTATGACATTACAGCACGTCACTTCCAGAATGGGATGACTGGAATGAGTTATAACACGAGGTTTGGTAGATTACCACTTTCTGCATGGGTCTTTTTCTCCTCCAGAGTGGAACTGACATCATGGACATCACAGTAAGCTCGGATTAGCCGCCAAAGATATGGTGAGTTCTGTCCAAACTACAGAATACATGAAAGGGTTAAGACACACTGCTTGTATCGAGCTACAGGATTGCTAAACTCTCAACTGGATGCATTCCTCAAGTTACACACCTCCGCTCTCTGCTCCAAAAGGACGGTGAGACTTTCCCTTTTGTCGGATTCAGTACCCTGATGCAGACAGTCGATCCTCTGAAGGAGATCACATAACTTGTCTGCAGGTTGCTCTTCATCCCTCTGTTCTGCATCGCTTAGCTCTTCCTCATCAGAGTCTGTCAGTGCAGTCATATACCTGAAAGTACAAACATACACAGAGCACAACATGTTAGTAACAGAAAAAGGCTGTCAGCGTGTGCAATTAAACTTTACTGATGTGGATTAGAATGAACATCTAAGTGGTTCCAATCACCAGACCAGACTGTCTCCATGCTGCCATCAGCAAGATGTGAAACTTGGCCTCGGGAGGCCGTCAATAAGCAACCTAAACCAATCTAAAAAACATCTTCTGCTTGTGAGGTGGAATGAAAACTCTGCTCAGAAGATCTTCAGATCAATCAGAATTCTGTCTTAACGAGCAATTTTACAATCATTTTTTCTGCCAGGTGCTTATTATGAAGGATCAATCTCCCCTGCCTGTCTGAATACAAATGGCACAGAGTTTGTTTACATAAGTGGGTCACTTAATTGTTTATAAATACTAGCTGTTAAGAAACTCTTGACATCTTAACGTGGATACCTGAAGGCTTTTCCACAAACACAGGGAGACTTGTTTGTCAGGGTGAGGCACGCAACACTCGCATTAGATGTTTTATGGTGCCTTTTCAACTACTGTAAGTATGTACAAAACACCCTAAGCTAACACTTAATAAGCAGCAGTAAAAAATAAAGCTATATTAACGGTATAGGTAAAAATAAAAGACACAGACAAGGGTGAAAATATGAAAAGCCTCTATTAAGTGCTGGCAGCGGCTGCATGTGCGTCATTGGTGGTTAAGGGAATATTTTGGGCTCTGAGCCATGGTTCTGGAGGGATGTGTCAGAGCGGGCCACAGACAGAAACACTGTGGACCCAACAGGTGCCTCGTGCCCGAGGCTGCTTCCTGACTCCACCCCACAACACACACCTTCAACCTTGAGTGCTGTGATTACAGGAGTAATATGAGGGCATCTGAGTTGCAGTCAAGGAAGAAGCTGTAAAGAATAACGCCCAACGTTCGACAGCACAATTTAAGCCACAGCGGCATTGGCTGAGATTAGAGGATTCTGTCCCCTCTTACAGAATACAGAGTTATGCTGTCTTTTACCATCGCGTGTTACCAATGCGTTCTAGTTTAATATTTTTAAATAAACAATAGATCACATGACTAAGTGTATGCGGAAGGTTTCGCTCATAATGACAAATCCATAGAGAATTATAGTAAGACTCTTTCTCTTAGCTCTACAGAGCGATTCACTTTAATTCAGTTCATTGTTTTGGTTTTAGGGCATGCAATTTTACTGTTTCAGATTGCTCATGTCAGTTTGAGCAGCAGCCAACTGTTCTCAGCAAAGTAGCACTAAAAACCCACTGTAAGCTACCTGCTCAGCACCAAGCAGCTAAACAGCCGGATATTTAAAATATAACATATTATTAAATATTGTGACATAAGCAATGGATAAAATGACTTATTAGTTAATGCAGGTTTAACAGCAAAGCGACAAGCGATAATGGTGAATGCCAAAACGTAGCATAACAGCAGCACAAGTAGATTTGGGTCATAACGTTAGACATCTGACTCAGTAATGTAAGTTACACAGCAATACTGATCTTAAGTTTACAAATATTATACAACATTGGGGCCCATAAGTTACTGGTCATACCAGACCAGCCGTGGGACAAAAGCCTCTGAGGGAACGTTTTATTGCTTCTGAATTGAACTTTTCATTTGTAAAAGGAGGATTCAAAAGTTACTTCCCTTTTACAAAACAGATGAAAAAGCAAGACTGTTCAAGACTTTTGAGACCAATTAATTAGTCTGATGAGTATTGATAGTTATATAAAGTGGGAACTCTGTGACCTGTGGGATTGTAATTCATTCAAATCCAATATCAGTTAGTTGGAAATGGAGAATTGCTGTAATTGTGCGAGGAACTAGACTTTACAGTATCTTTATTTTAATCTCCATCTGTTTTTATACCATCATTTTGAGATAGTGTGCAAAGCCTCTCTAGAATCCCCCTCTCTGCACTAACCCTTGAGTAAACCCCTAAAACCTGAACGCAAGGCTCAAACAATTTATTGGCCAATACACCCCGGCTTAAAAGAATCTCAATGGGTGTGCTTTTTGTGTTTACTGTGACTGTTGTGGTCTTCCTTTTTTGTCTGCCTGCACCGTATTACAGAGCACTGCCTTATAACAAATAGACCTGGCTTTTAACTATGGCAAGACTGTCACATTATTGGACTTGTGTCATTCATTCATTCCCTAATTCATTCATCCTTTTGTCCTTTTATTCATTCAGCAGTCTGTTTTCCCTCCTCCCTGCTGTTATTTACTCAGTGGAGTTGCAGTACAGGCAGCAGTACTGAGTACTGACTGATCAGCGCATTCCTGTCACGCCATTCCACGGCTCATGAATCACTTCAGTTGAAAGAATAAAGAAGCTAAGGATCTATTTGTATTAGCGTGTGTGTTTATGTAGCGCGTATATGTTTGTGCAGGAACCATCATTATCCTTATAATGTTACTAACAGTGCAGAGCTCTGAAATGACAAGTCTAAATGTTGTTATTCGTGTTTCAACACTGACTAGGTACATAATATGCCAGCAGGCCCTTATATGACTCACACATGACAAGAAATTGTATTATTTTCTGCAGGCACATTCACAGGGCAGAAAACAAAACATTTAATACTTCTTTTGTGCAAAAATAACTTTTTGTTTGTGATGCAAGCAGTAGTGGGAGCACATAAAACAGAGAGGCAGGGCAATGATGCATGACTTCTGAGCTGATACTCATGTTGCAGACTTAGTGGAAGAGGTTGACTGACATCAGTCGAGGTCACTGACACCTCGGGCTTAGTCAGACTCTAGCTTCATAGTACTGACAGAAGTACTCAAAGCATTTAGTTAGCTGATCTGCAAAATCTGTGCAAAAATGCACATTTGATAATTACAGTTTTGATGAGTGTGAGCAGTTGTTTGATTTGCTCTGATTAACATCACTCAAATATCTTTGAGGTATTTTTTTTTTTATTTTTATTGATTGACCATTTAGTCAACATCATTTTGGGAAAACCATGAAGAAGATTTGCTCTTTTTCCAACAATGAGTCCAAAATCTAATCTAATCTAAAGATCCAATATTTATAAAGATATGTAGTTCAAATAAATGACTGCTCATATTTTTATTTCATAGATTACTCAGTTATCAAAACTGAGTGACCATTTAATGGTTGCAGCGGTGTTTCACTTGTGGTAGTTGAATGAATATAACAGTTAGATACAGTATTTAACTCTATGGACACACTTCCTAAATAAGACATTCCAGTAATATAGCTACTTTAACATACAACAGGTATTTTAACAGAAAAATACCCCTGAACAATAAACAACACTGATATCAAGTCAGTACCAGAATCAGTAAATCTGTTAATTAGATAAAACAAATCCAACTGCAACGTTTCATTTTATCTTCTTCTTCATATTCAGTGAGAAGAAACTTCATAATACCTCTTCCCATGCTTCCCATGTCTAACCTTGCAGCACTCCAAGTACTGTGTAAAGTTAAGAACTGCAAGGCTTTAACCTTCATTTTCAACAGACTGTGTGCTCACTAGAGGAGATCAGCCATTCAGTACACAGACCCCATGGGGCAACGACGGGATCTCTCTATAGAGATTAGCAATGGTAGTCTCCGAGGTGACACCATTCAAAACAAACCAGAGTTACCATCCCAACATCACCAGGCCTTGGAACATGCAGCCCAGCTTATTCACTGTGTAGCTGTGGTGACAGGACCAATGAAAGCCTGCTCTACAACAATGGCTGACTGACTGGAGAGAGTCCAGTTATTTATTCTCTGTCTCCCCCAAAGGCTGGGCAGGGACTGACTCTTTAAATATTAACTCCTAGTTTCCCATTGATCTGCTGCTGACAGCATCGCTGTGTTTCTAATTATGCCACCCTTTGTTGTAGTAAATAATACAGGTGAGACAAAAGAAATGTGGGCAAAGAATAACATGCCATTCATTTGTCATTTCACAAGTCAATAACAATGCAATAATTCATCTTGAATGCTCATCCATAAATAGCACTTCTGTGTAGGATGTGGTAACACTTTGTTCTTAAAATAGCAAGAGGAAGTTTGGAAACTCACGGTTGTACACAACTGTACACAAGTGATGGTTTGTAATTTTGCCAAAAGGAAAACAAGCAATAAATACACATGAACAGGATATAGAATGACACCTCTCTAACAAAGACTGAATCTCATTAAAGGAGTGCGAGACAAAAAAGAAACATGAAAGAAATCAGAAAGAAGATCCTTGACTGGTGAGAGTGACCCAAAGTTTTTCTCCTCTAATAATGGCAATAATACAATGATATGTTAAGATAGCCACCCATCCAGGGACACCTCATAGCTCATATTTTTCATGCAGCTAGAGGTGCAAACAACACTGTGGGAGTGGTGAGAGTGAAGTAAAACAAGTTGTGGACAGAAAAACTAAAACAATGAGCTAATATGCGCTAAAACACCCCGTAGAGCTGAAAAAACTGCAAAAAATAAAATTTTGCAATCAAAATTTTTAAACCCCCACTGAAAATTAAGTTTATTGTCAAAATGTTCAAGCTTTCAGTTGTGTGCAATAAACAAATCAAACAAGAACAATTTAAATAGCTCAAGAAAACTAATACTACAAGTGGTTTGTCCAAATTCAACACAACATGCCACTTTTAACTACTGCAGTTTCAAAACTATTCAACCCCTTCACAACTAGCGCCTTTAGTACTTAGTAGAGTACCCGTTTACTGATATGACCTGCTGCAAACGTGAAGCATAGCCAGACACAAGCTTCTGGCCGCGTTCCTGAGGAACCTTAGCCCATTCCTCATGGGCAGTGGCCTCCAGTTCACTAATGTTCTTGAGTTTGTGTGCTGCGACTGTCTTTTCCAGAACCCAGAGATTTTTGATGGGGGTCAAGTCAGGTGACTGAAACAGCCACTCTAGAATCTTCCAGGACTTTCTTCTGAAACTAAGCCTTGATGGACTTTTTGTATGCTTAGGATTATTGTCCCGTTGGAAGGTCCAATGACACCAAGCTTCAGCTTTCTCACAGATGGCATGACACTTCCTCCTAGTGTTTCATGATACTTGACTGAATCCATACCCCAGTCCAGGTATTTGATGTGTTGTATCTCAAGCACACCTGATGCAACTAATAAAGCCCTTGATTATTTACATCAGACCTGCTTGAGACAACACCTGACTTTCAAATGTGTGCTCTTATGAGGGATTCTATTCAGGGGGTTGAATAATTTTGAGACTGCAGTGTACATTAAAAGTGGCATTTTGTGGTTAATTTCGATAAAATCTTTGTGATATTAGTTTTAATGAGCTATTTAAACTGTTCTTGTGTCATTTATGTATTACACACATTTTACCAATAAACCTAATTTTTAATGAGGCTTGAATAATTTTGATTACAACTATATATATTATAGATTTAATGTAATGGGAGCAAGGTGATCATTTCATAGATCCCAACATTAATAAAGGAGCCTCTTGGAGGTTGTAGGTTCATAGAAAAGCTAGCATTTGCCACTGATGCAAACATGAATAAGATGTGTGGGTGGTCAAAGTTGACAGGATAATTGGAGATACAGCAGAGAAGCTCAACGTGGCTGCTCTGTGTGCGCAATATACATTTTACGCAGTTCAATAAATGTGTTTGTTTGGATGAAAGCCTTTCATTGAAGTTTGAATCTGAGGATATAGATGTGAATGTCTTGGATACAGACAGCTGTGGAGCAACATGTACGATGACGTCACAGGGAAGAAGACTAAAGCTTTTAATCACAACACAGACAATGAGCTCCTTTTTGTCTTCCTAAACATTTCTGTGAGTGTTGATCGGGCTTGCCCATCACTAAACAAAACTCCTGCTTAAATCTACTTAAATCAACAACTATCAGATATCATAAATGCTATTTTTTTGGAAAAGGAAAAAAAGAAGTGGGAATGTCCTTGAGCTACAGTGATGTGATGTGAATAAACTCAGTGGGAACTGTTCAAGAAATTACAAGTTCCTACAAGACACTTTTAAATGAGGCCTCTGACAGCTTGGCACACAGACAGGGTGATTGATGGGTCTCTTTACCTGCAGAGAGGTAGCTTAGAGGAAGCCGTTGTGACACATGAGGAGTGAATAAACAGCTGGAACTTTCAACCTTTCAGTGGCTGGGTCTACATGCTTCCCATTTTGAACAACACTACCCTACACCACATTATGTCACACTAATTGTCCTGTTACTGCAGGAGTAATATGCATTCATGGAGCGAGTCTGTCTTACCAGACAATTTGCCAACACTGGTCACCCTTGGGGAAAAAAAAAAAAAACAAACATCCAGGATAAAACTGACTCATGAAACTAATAGTTTTTATAGTTTTTTAATTCATCAAATGTAATTATGAAGCTAGGAAAAATCAACACAAACCTTTAAAACAAAACAGCTCCAAAGGGGTTTAATCACGAGCATTCCCCTGTGCGTGATGTGCATCTTTCAAGTTCTGCAGCAGAGTTTGCTGTAGGACTTGTTGATGGTCCTGTTCATACTTGCATGATGCCCCCTGTTGGAAATCTGCTGCCCCACTGAAGCCTTTATATATTACCTTATAAGTTACCTATTAAGTTCAGTAAACTATACAAGTGAAGAATTGTTTTTCTCTAATTTATAAAATAACTTGCTGATTGCTACCACAACTCACAGTATGCTACATCTAAACATGGCTTCTTCTTGTTTTCGATCCAGCAAAATGTTGAACTGAGACCTAGCAATAAATGCACTAATCTTAACAGTATTCTCATGGCTATAGATTTCAACAAACATGCAAGTACTATTACCCAACCCCTCACAGCTCTTACATGGATATTGTGTGGAGATATTGACTTCCAAGCCAGCTGATCAGACATGAAGAGACCTTTAAATGGGTGGGAGGATTAGGGGTGTAACTGGCTCGTCTGGGGGCAACACTACACATTCCCTTAGGGGCTGAAATTTCTTCACAGCAGCATTCCCACTATCCCCCACACCCTCTGCTCTTACAAATAACAGAGCGGCAGGAAAGGCTCTTTAATTATGGCAGGTGTGTGCATGATGTGATTTCTTTTAAAGCATAATAACCTGGGCTGTAATTAAGAGTATTTGATGCGGCCGACAACTGCCACTCAAAACCTGTGAACCACAGCTGCTAGAGGGCAGTCTTATGTTTGAATCTGCTCCTCCAGCCAATGAGGATCGCAATGGTAACATAAGTAGAGATAGGTCAACCTGCACTATGAAAGAAAACTTGTGACATGTTGTTATGAGCTGACTTACTTTTAATGCCAACAAACATACATGACTTCAAATATTTTGAGTGATATCAGCACTCTTCATGCAGGTTCTATGTTATAACCTTGCCAAGAAGTAAATAGCACTGAAAGAAGTTTATAATTCAACTTATTCAAACAATATGTTTATGGCACATGTATCAGGTTGCATCTAAACTATCTCAAGCATCTTAAACGTTATATAACAAGTAACGCTGGCTTATATTAAATACAAAAGACAAAAAAAAAAAAAAAAAACAACTCAGCCGAGCCTTGGTGTGGAATGTGATTCTTAGATGACACAGACAGTAAAACACAACACTGATTAATTATCTAGGGTGCACTGGATGTTCAGATGTTGTTGTAGTTGTAAAATGGCTCCAAGGCAATTCATTTATCATTGTGAGGATGGTAGCAGAGGTGGGGAGGAGTCGAACAGCTCTGATCTAAGGCTCACTGCACATCTAAAAACTGTGGTTAGGATTTAAAATAGCTGCGCTCAGTGTTATGATGTCTTCTTGGCACTTCGCATTCTCTACTTCCTACATAAATGAGGCATGGGTCAATCTAGGTTAAGTAAGACAAAATGTGGTGCAATATCCAAACCCATTCTCTGACCATTCTCTGATTTGATCGCGTCCAAGACTAACTGCCAGTCTTCCTGACTGCTGGAAGCATTAAAGCCATAGATTAATCATCATCATTTAACCGTTGAGATTTGTTTTTATGAAATGATAGTCCATTCAAAAGAAACACATCTGCTGTTTATGTTACCCAAAGGCTGGCATGAGTACTAGGCATTTGGTTGAGGACGGAGGTGGATGACTGGGCGTGTGCTACTTGATTAGTCTGCTGCTCTCTGCAGCACCTAAGGCAAACATACATACTGTCATGACTATTTTTTAGCACATAACATGAGCAAAGCAAGTTAAACTGGTAAGGTAAGCGGTTGATACACATAAAGGTATGTTTTTTTAAATGCAAATTAACCTTAAGTCGGTTTACAGTTTGTCACCTGTTGTTCATCTATATTGTGTTTTTTTTACTGGAATTATTTATTAAGAAATTAATTTTTTGCGGCTTGCAATGCTGATACTGATTCACAGAAGAAAAGATCTGTGTGATCAGACCTATTTGAAATGACGCTTATTCTTTGTTATCACAAGCTCAGTTTCTGCACAATGATTTGAATTGTATTTATTTAATATCAGCATCCATATGTTAATATAGTGTGTGACAAGCCAAACTCTAACTCCAAATGGTGCATTTCTTCACACGTTGATCTAATATTGTACTGATTTAAGTTCAAATCTAAAGATCTTACAGATTCACGGGAAAACACAAACTACTTTTTATATAGTAAAAATAGTTTTTGAAGAGCAATAAAAACTTTCATCATTTCATTGTTGTTTCTGACTGACTGTCACACTCTCATTTACTTGATTATTTCAGCCTGATAAGTTGAAGAAGAAAAAGTGGTAAGTGGACCACCTACACTACATGCCACAAATCCACCTCTGTGATAACTTCTTTATCAAATCAGCCACTATGGGAGCATAGTGCAAGACAAGCAATTCTATATAACTATAAATGTGTAATTATTATTCATGTTAAGAATGTGGAAATAAATTCCTCTGATAGACAACGACAAAGTTACATACAACTGATATGGTACTTTTCCAGCAGAACAGCACAAGATTGTGCTGCACCTTTTAGCAGCAACAGTTAAAAAGTCTCAGGACCCCTGGGGTCCAGAAATACAGATCTTCTTTAAAGGTGGATATGTATTCTTTAAACTAAGAATACATTTTTCCTAGACATTCAAAAAGGAGAATTTGAATAGTTGCTACTTAAAACCATAGTCAAGGCTCTATGCCCTTTTTTCAAAGTGCCATTAAAGAGGAACTTCCTATGTTTTGTGTCAAATGTGTGACTAGTGAGGACAACAATTTTTGAAAATGGTCAAGTAGTGAGTGAGAGTGCTGCAGCCAGCAGTGTAATCCTTCTGAGCAACTGAGCACTGTAAATACGCCCAAAACATTCAGCTAAAGTCAGTAAAGTGAGATGACAGGAAAGGTTTTGAGTGGCAGCCTAATTAATGCTCACATTGTGTAGATACAAGTTGGAAAAGACAGAACTCAAGTCATCACAACAGACATGTCTGTGTCAAAGATGTTTAGTGTAAATAGTAAAATAATGTTATGTGATATGAAATGTTGATTAAATATGTATCACGGACTTTGACTGAAGAGCCCTGTTAGGTCTGATATACACTTAAAACCCACCGAGGTCATCACTTGGTATCTGTGTCATTCATGTGTAGGGGCAGTGGGTGGCTAAGCCAGAGAAAGACCCTTAGGTTCAGCTTATGTCCGTTATGGGTTCCCTAACAGTATAAAAGAAGCACTGATTGAGACAAAATGCATCTTTCTGTGTGTAACAGTGTGCAATTAGTGTGCAAACAGATATCAAGTGATGCCATGTGATGAGTACACTGCACTTTGAGCACAGTAAACTGATCCAACAAATTAATAATTATCACCGGAGCAAGAGAATACTGTCTGTGATCAAAAGTCCAAATCCGAGGTGTAAAATTAATATTTGGTTTACCAGTTGAGTGTGATTGCATGTTGTTGTTAACATTGGAGTTATTCTGTGTGTGTGACACCTGTAAACTTGAATGCAGCTAGTAGATATAAAAAAAAACATTTAAAATCTATACACGCATGAGTGTGTGTGTGTATGTGTGTGTGTGCGAGTGAGCACTGAGGAAAAATGGCTAGCTGTATGACTTTTGTGGTTTGCTCAGAGTGAGAAAATTTAGGATGTTGCTGTCATTTCTCCAAACTGATAGTGTCAGTTTGGAGAAATATATAATCATTGGTTATAAAACAGGAATATTGAATCTCCCATTTTTTAAAGTACTCACCCTCCCTCACTCTCTGCTTCCTCTGAACTCCGACCCCCAGCTCTGGCTCCAGTCAGGGTGCCTGCAGCCCTTTTCCTTCGCGTCGGTGTGGTCCTGTGGAGAGGGCTGACTCGACGCGTCTCATCATGTCCCCTCAGCTCTTCCCTGACATGATCCTGCAGTGTTGGCAGGGCATTCTTCAATGACTTCATCTCATCCTTCAGCTCGGACACACACTTGATCAGAGCCTCAAGGCGCTCCAGCACTTCAGCCTGACCCCCTGGCAGACCTGGGCCATCAACCAACATGACGCTAGTCCTCTGTTCATTGGCGCGGGTGATGTAGTACCCCGGCTCAGAGTTTCTCCGTCTTGACTTAAAGCCCTGGTAACACACCACAGCCAAACTGATGCCAGCCACTCCAGCCAACGCTCCCAGAACCAGAATCTTGCTGTCTGCCTGGGCCATCCTGCAGGCCTGCAGAGAACAGTCAGAAATAACAAGTTTTAAGTACTGCTTTCATAAACATTTTGCAGAAAATGGAAATATGAAATGTATGGGGATAAAACTTACAAGTACTTATATTACTATATATATTATTCATTAGATTATTTCTGCAATTGGTCAAAAACATTTAGTCTATAAAATGCCAGAAAGTAAAGAAAAATAATTTCTCAAATTCCCAAATGATCCCTTCAAATGACTTATTATTTCTGACTAATAGTACAAAACCCAAAGATACATCAATTTACAACGATAAAACAATACCAGACCAAATATTGGATATTTTTGCTTGACAAATGACCAAAATTGTTGTCTCTCAACTCAGTGCTGTGATCAGGGTTCCTAAATTGGCATAACTATTAACAGCAGCAAGGGCTTAAGAAATTACAAAATTGAACTCTACTATTTGACTTGTAGAAATGTACACATTTTAGGTTTCATTTAAAGTACACCTTTAGGAACAAAAACAGGGGGAACAGCTGCCAAAAAAGATCTCTGTCAGATAGTTTAGTGTTTGCTGGTGGGAACGTTACAGTCACGGACTTCACTGTTTTCAAGTACCCACTACCTGAAGGAAATACTTATTATAAATTGTCTGCCAGTTCTTGTGAAGCACAAGGACACAGAGAGGTGTGGCTTCTCTAAAAAGAAAACATTATTTTCTTATCTATATTTGTGTGTCCTCGAAACAACGTAAGCAGTACGTTGTTACAAACCGTTTGACAGTTTGCCCTGAAGTCTGTGTCTACACACACTTCACCTCTGCCCTGCTTTAGGGTCACATTGCTTTAGCAAACACTATGGTGAAGACAGGCTGATATAATTGATTGTGAACTTATGAAAGAGCGGCTGTCTGTCTGGAAACAGTCGATCATTTATGTGCATCAGTGTTTACAACACAAGAGTGGCTGGCCAGCTATCTTCAGATAATTGGATCAACATAGTAACCACTGAGCGAGCCAACAGTCAGACTAACAGCAGCTCCAAAAGCCTGAAAACATTCAGAAATTCAATGTCTGTAAAATATAAAGCACAAGTCATCATTATTAACGTTGCATTTTCATTATTAAGGTGAAATATGTTAATTAGTTGTCAGTGACTTGTCCTGCTGCTAGCCTACAGTCGCCAATCGTTGTGCTAACACTAAAAACAAAGGTTAAACGGTTATGATGCAGTACAATGCTCACTTTCAGCGACACAGCGGCACAACAACGCCTTACAGAAACATGATATTTCTAAATTAACATAACACTGAGCATATTAGAGACTTACTGCTGGTCAGAAGAACCGAGGTACTTCTGCTGGCTTGACAGCTGGTGTAACAGTCAAAACATGCCGTGCGGGCTCAAGCGCTACAAAGAAGAAGGGTTCCGGCTTTCCTACGTCAATCTTACAAAACGGATTTACCTTTTGTTACTAAGTTTGGCGCAAATAAATCCTCAGAAAAACTCGGTTTCTCGTGTGAATTCCACGTCCTTGACCTAATTTCATCCAATTATTACCTCGAAACTATAAAAACTGCTGCCTGACAGGTTGGTTTCTCGGAATATGTGTGTTTGCACTGGGGGCCCTCCTCCCAAACTGATGCATGTCAAATGAAAATGTCTAATTTTCCATTGGGTGTGTCTATTTGCCAGTGTGTCTAAAATCTTGATGCTAGATTTCTGACTTACATGCATGCTACAGGCTGCAGGATCCTGAAATAAGGACAGTAATCGATTTTCTGTTATGAATGACTTAGAGCTGAGTGAGTTTTGTATTGTTTTTTCTTCTTGCCCACAGACCTTCTTTTGTAGGTCAGAGAATCTGCATAAATGTTGAATCTGTCTTGATACATGAAGTTTTTCAGCTTGTGCTTCCTGTATGGGCTGACCTTTTCAGTTATGTTCCTCTCTGATTCTGCATTAACTTTACACTATATTCACTGCTGTACTTTGCTGTCAGACAGCCTTTTCCGACAGAGAATTGAAGCCGTGGTCTACACTCTCTTCAGAGCCACTGGAGTTTTTTGACTTTTTATATCCAACTAAGTGAATTCAGGACCAAACTAGTGTTGGTGATTGTTGGAACAGCGTAAAGATTAACCAAAACAGATTAAGGCAGGTTGAGTGAGAGCAACTGACTTGGATTTTTTTTATTACTGGTTCCAAGAATTAACTACACCAAATTTAAACCCAGTATCAGGAAAGTTTACATATTTAAATGACAATATTTTGAATCTGGATTTAATGTTATTCCTAATACTTTTATATGCTTACTATACAGTAGGTCTCTAAATAACATAGTTAGAATGCTTTAAGTTTGATGTACCCATACCCATTTCTGTCTATGAATATGAATATATTTTGAACTTTCATATTATAAAAATATCAATGAATGGTCTGTTGCTTATGATCATTGTTGTATAATAAGAAGCTCAAACAAAGACCTACCTCTATGATTCACCCCTCGCACAAGCGTGTCCCAGCAGCAAGCTTGAACAAAATGTGCACCAGAATCACCAAAAAGTAACTATACACACTTATTATCACTTTAACCTTGGACCGTAGTCCTGACTGGGTTTTATTAAAGTGTTGCATGTCATTTGCTGTGAAGGACAGTAGTATAAAATGTGTGGTTGATTGGTGGTTTGATCCATGTTTCCATATTAACCCCACTAAAGGTGCAACACCACCATTTATTTTTCTCTTTTAAACTTGTTTTTATATATCTGTTGTCAGATGCTTGTGATTTTTCTATTTTTCTCTTGTTATCTTCTTCATCTGCACATAGAGACAAGTTCATAATTAACAGTTTGGGTAAACAGACCAAAAAAAAAAAAAAAAAAACATAAATAAAAACGAACTTGATGACCTTAAGAGATGGTTCATTACATAAATGGTCTCTTTCCGAGACGGCCATGTTTATTTGATTTTGCAGAGGTGCATGAACTCTAAATACTTTTTTCTGTCGGGCTACAGAGAAATAGAGAGCTATACTTTCTTGGAAACAGAAACGAGGGAGTTGCATTGCATAATATGATGTGAAAGTCAGTACGTGCAGTTTCTTCCCTGCTTTCTGAACACAGTATTGTTCCTTAGCCCACAGCCTGCATTCTGCCTGCACAAGAAACAAAAAGCCCACCTGAAACCCGGAGGCATGGTGGTGCAAAAAAAAAAAGAAAGTTTGGCCAGTGGTTCTGGTTTGGCCCCCACAGACATAGATATGGCGATAAGGAAGGCGCATCCAGCCATGGCCTTGCTCCCATCGGGTCAAAGCCGGTAGATAAGCAGATATTGTCAACACTGTCGTTTCATCCACCCACCACACATCAGCCCAAGCTCTCATACCACAGGAGGAGGAATAAAAGCAGCCTCAGATTAGCCTTTGTGCACATAAATAAGCCCTTTACAGTTGTCAAACAATACATGGGAGAAGAATCAAGGTGAAATAAGCCATTACTATCAGGACTCTACCAACAGACCACAGAGTGTGAAGCCCAATTGTTCCCTGTCAGTACTGTAGGAGAGTTTTCTATTTGTGTGCATGAGATGCAGTGGGAGGAAAACTAACTTCTGTATCAGTTGCATGCCGTGCTTACTGTTAGTTTAAAGAGTAATTTGGTCATAAAGATGTTGTGAGTGTTGTGTAATAGGAGACACAATATCACTCAGCTATAGCACTGGTGAGGAATTGGTAGTCCAACTCATCGGCATACACTTGCTTTACCGATGTCTATCTCAGCTTCTTATCTTAGGAGACTCAGCTAGTTACTGTATAAGGGTGTGCCACCAAGGAAACTGTGCAAACTGTAACACAGCAACAGTTATTATTATTATTGAAAAGTTGTGACTGATGACACAGTTGCATTGGAGCTAAGCTGTTAAATAACTTCCATTCCTAACTACAGTATGATGGCATTATACAGATGATTCATTATCTTGTCCCCTTACTGTTGTAATTAATAATGACAAGTCTGGCTACAAAGATGTTCAGTCACAGAAAGTTGAATGAATCTATTAAACTAAAATTCAAGAAATACTGCTTCTAAAAACAGGCCTAACAGAAATCTCGTCTAGAAACCAGTTTTACTGAAAGTCTAGGATTGTTGCTGCAATGGCAACTGATACCTTGAAACCAACTTTCTGTCTGGCAGATTAACTTGATTTTAACTCCTGATCCCAGTCTAGTTTTTTACCTCTCAACCGTGGTGCTCAACCGGTGTTACCAACATCAGATCTGATCTGATCAGTTCTTCTTTTCATTAGACAATGGCTGTAAGTTAGAGTTCATGAACATTTTCAAAAAAGTGATCCCGGTTCAAGATGCCAACCTGGAGGCTCAAAACATTCCACACCACCCATGTGTAAATTGATTATATTTTTTATAAACTATAAACTATAACTAGTAACAATACTGGTGAATAACTGGAAATAAAATCAATCAAATAGAATCTGACTCAAATAATATTCATGGACATGAATCTCATATTTCATTTCCTGCATGTTTATGTCAAATAAATCAGATTCATGGGCCATTGAGCAGCAAAAGCACATGTGGAACTGATGACACGAATGATAAGTCGAGACAGTTCGAGACAGTTTTGTGATGGGACGCATCAATTCTTAGTCTTATCAGTTACACCTGTGCTTGACAAGTCAACTTTAATTTCCTTCTGGTCATGTCCACACTCTTACTGCTATTACATTGTATAAATATAACACTTTTTTAAATTATCCTGTTCATTGTTTTAGCATTCAATGTGTTGGTATGGTTAAAATCTGAATTATCAATCTTAACATCTCAAATCTAAAACAGCTATTTAAAATCATGAAAAGGAGGCTAAGCAAGCCAAACATAAAGACTATAAAATAAGTCTACTTATGGAAAAGTATAATTCTGCAGCAAAACAAGAGAAAAATTGTTACAATTTTCTTTTATTTTTGTATATTTGTGTGCTTTTTAAAGAAATTTAAACCCCTACTTCTGATCTGTCTCGTGCAGGTCAGTATCATGCAGTACTGCAGGCAGAAGAAGCTCTACTGCTCTCATCAAATCATTTGAATACAGACCAGTGCTCAGCTCACGTATTATATGACAAAACAGTTTATACTACTAGTTTTTCCACAAAAGAAGAGAGGTGTATGATTACAAATTATACTTTACTTGAATAAAAGAAGACTAGATTTTAGATGTCCAATTGTCTATAGGGTTTAAACCAGGTTTGAATGAGCCTGGTCATGTTAGCTCCGAGTTGGCTTTGTGCAGCACCTTAAAGGATTATGATAATAGCTCTCTAGTGTAAAGTATAGGGCACTGCATTCATCCACATTCACCCTTTGCT
This sequence comes from Protonibea diacanthus, assembly GCA_028641955.1. Lineage (NCBI taxonomy): Eukaryota > Metazoa > Chordata > Actinopteri > Sciaenidae > Protonibea > Protonibea diacanthus. The sequence goes on from CM053989.1 coordinate 19,350,593, forward strand.
CTCGCAATGCACCTCTGCAATGGCTCAAGTATCAAAAGAGGTGGTGTGTTACCATTGTTAATTCATTGGTAATTCAAGTTATCTCGAGACAAGTCAAGTTTCCACTGTTTCGTGTCGTTTTTTCACTTGAAAATGCCGTCTTCTTAGAAAGGGGCTAAACAAGAAATGGATCGTGGGAATACAACTCATTAGCATGTAGACAATGTGCTTTCTCTCTTTGTAAACCACACACAAACTACCTCACCTACTTTATTAAAATCCTGTTTCCCCTGTCTGACAGTCACTGCACCCTGGTGTGGCAGACAAAAAGAAAGATACTGTATATCCTGAAACAAGAATGCTTACAATAGCCATATAATTATCTACTCTTAGTCATATTAAAACTAGTGTTTGCAGCCCAAACATTTTTATCTTTAAGTTATAACATATTTGTGTCTGTAGATGAGATGTTAAATTACTTGCTACTCAGTACATTGCCCTGCACTGTAATCCATTTGTGCTTTTTGCCTCTTTGCCAACATTTGATTGACATTAAGTTGAAACTGACTTAAAACACTATTGCAGCAACCTTTTTGGCCAAAACATTATTAAAAGACTTGCTGTATCAGAACCATAAAATGCCCCCAAAATCAGTGTCCTTTGCTAGTTACATCACTTACAGTAGTCACATGTTTCTGACACACCTAACTCATTGTGTTTGTGAGGTTGTTGTTTCAAGGCCTCTATTAATCATGAATTTGACAGCACTCTCAAAATCAACTCTGAACAGATATGTGTGCACAGTATACACAGTATAGACTGTGTATTTGCAAGTGCATAATCCATTCAGTTCTTTTCTTTCAAGTTTATACTAATGAGATTCCTCTTGTTAACCCCTGCTTCCCTACATTGACTTTCAACATTAGAGTCATTTTGTAAATAATAAAATAGCTAATACATTTCCTTTTTGTATTTTGAAAAAATAAGAGAATCTTTGATGATTAAAATATATAACAAGATCACAAATTAACCAAGTTCTGAAAACTAAAGTTAGATAGGCCATTTAAAGGTGACACGTTGCTCCAAAAATGGTTCCCTTATGAACCAGTTTTGGGTGAGTTATAGTGTTTAGATTGCTTAATACATTATAGCTACATTAAACATTTGTGCATGTGGTTGAGTCCATTTATTAGTATGTTTTGATGGGCACTTTGGTAAAATAGGTAAAGGAGGTTAACAAGTTTTATGTTACCTTTAAGGTTGCATTTAAGTGCAACCTACATTAGCTAAAAGAGTGATTAATGGTGTGACAAAACGTGTTCACTCCCTAACAAGTGATAGATGCTGGGAAAATCTAGAGTAGGCAGATTACATAAGAGACCTCTCTGTGACATTTGACTTTGTGGTCTAATGATTTCTTCCTTCCTCTCTGTCCTCCTCTGCATTCTCTCGGGGACACAATCACTCATTCCATCAGAAATCGTGCATTCCTCCCAGAACAGATACACATCATTTCACGCATCACCAACAAATGTGTCAGATTTTCTGAGTGTCTGTTCCTTTTGCCCGCCCCAAAAGACAGAAAAGTTGGTAAGAACATTCAGTTCCCTTACAAAAAATAACACATTCTTTACTCTGAACTTTGGTCAAACTAGCCTGTCCTCACCCCCTACTAAGTAAACACACAAGCTTAAAACATTAATCTTTTCTAAGAGAGATATATAAGCCTTAACCGCAATATGTAGTTGGAACAATGAACTGTCAGTATTTGAAATTCTATTGTAAAGGTAATCCTAACTGAAGTGGATAAGTGTGAGTTTAATAAGCCATCTCATTACAATGATTCGGCCTCAATGAAGAACAAGTCACTTATCGTTTGTGTGAGGAAATATTGCAGGTAGTACACAGCCACCAGGTGGCGCCTAAAGAATAGTATTAAGATCCTTCTGAGAGAATGAGGTGTGGGTGAAGAGCACAGGTAAGGTCTCTGACAGGATTTTACAAACATTGCTCATTACCATCCTCAGCAGATTCTGTACTGTGACCACAGGAGTTTCATCACTGACCGAGACGCAACAACTCTTTGTGGTCCTTCCTGGAATAAGCCAAAGATCAAGATAATCTGCTGTTAAACACCGTCTGCGCTTTATGTCTACAGCTCCAGACACATTACCAGTCTGCATCCGTGTATGTGAAGGTGAGGAACGCCTGAGTCATGTCTATCTGGGTAGCTACATTATGTCTGCTCTCCACAGATAGACCAGATGATATCACATGATAAAATATCTGACCAAATGCCAAAAAAGACAAATAATGTTGAGACTTTTGGTACAATCTGTTCACTAAAACCAGCAGAGCATGTATATTTAGTGATGACAAGAAATACTAGAAATATAGTAACATAAGTTAAAAGGTGGGAACTATAGACCTTCAGTATTTTAAGTAAAACATGTCAATAAAACATGCTAAACATGCTATGAGGCTTTATTTAGTAGTCAAGGAAATGTGTTGCCTCAGTCTGTAGCCTCACATAGATACATAGATACATTGACACATTATACACCACTAACTTGCTGATGCTTACCAGCATACTGATGTTTGTCAGTATGCTTACTTATGTTCAACATTTCAGGTAATCTGAGGATTACCAAAGGTATTATTATTCATTGCTTTTGAACTGTGAACCTCTGTGCAATGTTTCATGGCAGTCCATGCAATATTTGTTGAGATAGATCAGCCTCTGTGACTGATAAAAGTCTTTGTCCAGGTGCTGTCAAAATTGTTGTAACCAAGGTGCATGAAATAAAACACAGCGAGAGAGAAACAAGGAATTCAGAGTCTGTATTGTCTGTAGAAGCCCCCAGGAGACACTGCTGCAGAACATCCATCAGCTTCAAAGAGCAACTGAATTATTTGGTCGTTTCTTCATTTTTCTTTTGATCAATGTTTAATGATTCCTCAAAGGAGAACCTGTGTGTACAGCATATAAAAGTGAATTCATCATAAAAAGGATAAACAGGGCACCTAAGAGTGTGTATGACCATCCCTTTTCACAAGTGCAATAGGATGTCACAGAATGCATCAGTATATATGCTGTCATTAGTCAGTTGGAAAATATCGTTTCCATCATGATGGGAAGTGCAGATGCAGTTCAGTGAGTAATTTATTGTGCACTTGGCTGTAAGCAGAGCTGATTGGCTTTTTCAGAACAGACAAAAGTGAAATCACTATGATGAGGCAAACTGCAGAGGGCCTGTGTCACCAAGTTCTAGAAAGTTCAGTAAGAGGTTGAGAAGATGGTTTATTGTCCATGACACAATGAACTGCTCCAGCATCCAGCACAGGCTTGTATTGTCTGAGGCCAGTGAGGCCTGTCAGGGGAAATGAAGGAATCTTTGCGTTATTTCTAAAACGTGACATAGTAAAAGTTGCTAGAAGAACATGTGGGGGGATTTTGAGGTCATGTGAGTTACAACTCTGGTTCAGATATGGCAATAAATTTAAACTGAATAAATCTATTCATTGTTCTGTGGAACATCTCAGGCACTGCTGCAGATGACATTACAAAAAATAAAACATTTTGTGAAAACAGAATATTCATTAGGTATCACTGAACAGTGGTAACAAGGTAGCTGAAAAACTTGAACTTCAATCAGCCATTGTGTGGTACTTATAACAAAGGATGCATCAGAGCGTAGATGGCACTAGGGTGGAGATAACTGAGACGGTATTCTCACTGAAACATCAGAAGGCAATCGTATATAATACTTGAAATTAACTTTCAAAGGCTGCATATCCTTGTCTAGCCTTGTTTGTTCAAGTACATATTACACATTCCAACCTACCAATAAATAATTAATTCCCCAACAAGTCTCAGCAAGAAGCAAATCTCTGGTGCTGGCTGTCAACCATTGAATACATTTCCAATCCAGCCTGTCATGCATTTTCAGAATTTAACTAAATAAAACAGTAAAAGTTTTGAAAAGTGGCAACAGTAGATTATCTTTATACCCTTTATGTTTGCAGGGAAGTGTGAAGGACTTTAATGTCTGCACTCTTTTGACCCTAAAACTTGGAATCCTGGGCATGCCTAAAAACCTTCATTTGAATTAATTGGGTGCCATGTTGGGACACTGTATTCAGTTACCATAATGAATCCATGATGTGTACTTACTGTAGTTCAGGAGACGCTCTTATCTCGCTTTTGATAACTCATTAAAAATAACCGAATTATTAATCATTTCCTCATTCCTTTAGGGCAGGCCACACCTCGTACCAGAATTTTAGTCATCAGCTTAAATGTTCACTGTCTTCATTGTGGGAGAATTTAAATAAAGATAATTACATAATATTGCTTTATCTTGGGTGGTGCTTCCTGAAAGGATCATTCTGGATTATCACAATTTGGGTGTTATTTGTGTAGGTTTAGCGATCATTCCTTTCACTTATAATAACACTGTTCACCAAGATGGTTGTTCAACTTTGACCTAGTATACTTACCTTTGGTGTGCCCACAGGTTTCCTGTGCAATGAAGGCTTAATATCACGTTTCAAAGCATATTCACTTTCGATTTTAATGAGTTATTCAATAATGTAATCTGGATGAACTGTTGTTATGTTTGCAACCAGTCTGATCATTTGATCATATCCTCTGGACTTTTATGTAGCAATGTCACCTTCTTGCCTGACCTCCCCTTGAGTATAATGTTATCATAAATCATAAACAAGCCACGTCATAATAAAGTAGATTTATCCTTTAAACATGAGTGCTGGTGATGCTTTGGCCGACTATTGTAAACTGCACCCGGATATCTTTGTTTTGGTGGTGCCGCAGTCCCATAAATCAGCTCAAAAACCATACGATGGTAAGACATGATAAAAAACACAAGACAAACAGTAAACAATGCATCTCCTCCCCTCCTCGTCTGAAGCTTCAATTTCTCGTGTTTTTCTCCTTCGGGTTTTATTTGTGTGGTTGCTGAGTGAAAGCCATCACAGTGGCAGAGAGGCCCAGAATAGCCGAGGGTGGAGAAGGCCAGCGGGACTTGCATGTGGGCTGCTGAGCTGTGCGCTCTGTAGTGTCTCTAAACCATCCGCTGGCCTGTGGAATGGAGGCTGCTTCCTCATGCATGCCAGTGGTCAGAGCCCGGCCTACACACCCTCAACTATTTCTGTCTTCTTCTCTTGCTCTTTTTCATTTTCTCGCTCTCTTCCTCTCCCTCTTTCTCTCTCACCTACAGCTGCCTTTTAGAGTTATAAAATGTTTGGAAATGCAGTTGGAGCGCACAGGGAGATGAAAACTTGGATGAAAATTGAGTTTGAGAGGGAAAATAGTTAGATTTACTTTGTCCTTTTCTCCTAATATCCACCCAATCATACCCCAATAAAAATGTATTCCCACTATACCTATTCTATAATTTATTATGAGCTAAATAACATTCAGTTAATTGTATCTGACTTCTTTATTTCACATACTGTCTGTTTTGAACCATGCGCATCTTATTTTTGGACGCTTTGCTGTAATATAATACCAGTGACACAGGAATATTTATCTATTTATTCCACGTGTTGTAAACTGCTCTGGAGGTAGGACATGTTTAAATGTAAATGGAAGAAATAAGATATGCAATGACTCAAACGCATGATGCTATTTCTGGATTTAAAAACATGCAAGCAGTAGAGGAAAACGGATAAACAGACCCCATGGTGTTGTTAATCACAGCGTCAGTCATCAGAGTGAAATGCACTTTTAACGATAACACCGACATTCCTGGGGCGTTACTGGTGCTGATCACACAATTATCTGGCACTGATTGAGTTTAATTCAGTGACTAATGAATGCTTAGCTACCTCTGGGCATGGCAGTATAATCTGAAAGAAATGTGAAATATTCCTTTTGTTTCGATCTGAATGTGCCGGCGAACTGCACCGCTGGGAAATATAAATTTAAAGCAATGTAATGACAGGCTGTTGGGGAATTCTTCAGCCGTACAGAGAGTGGTATTGTTTTAGGGAGGCCTTGAGTTAACATTTGTTAGTCTCCAGCTTTCTTTGCTGACTTAAATGTGCAGTGTTCAACAACACAAAGGACCATATGAGTGAAATATTGCCTGTTTGTCCAGAAGCATTCCAGTCACCTGGTGAAACACAAAGACACTCACTGTAGAACAATGCTTCCACTGCACATTGTATAAAACTTAAACCGCTGCTGTACTGTATCTCCCACTCAAATATTCATACTCCCTCTATCTCTTTGTCTCCCACACTCAAACGTACCGTACTTTAGTGGTCTGGAAATGCGCCAGCTAGACCTACTGTATTTCTCTACTGTGCATTACATACATGACATACTGTAGAGGCCCACTCTTTATGGTTTAGTAACCTAAATTGCCCACACTGTCAAACCCCACACATTTCAAGTTCGAGATGTAAAGCAATCCTCTTGCTATCCATCCCCCATAATGCACCCCAGTCTTGTCTTCACATCTCAGCTCAGACACTTCTGTCTGTATCAGTGGCCGAAGGCTCTGATTGACAGCTAGCCTTGGCTCCAGAAAGTAAGAGATAAGCAGGCCCAGATGGACCAGGTCGGATGTGTCTGCCCACATGATTTAGCCCTGACTCTGGGACAGTGGAGGGGGACCAGCGCTGAGCTCACGCCCCCACCCTCACTCCATGTCAAATACATACCACATGGGATAGGTATAGATCACCGTTTGATCTGCCCTCTGAGGGAATCAGGATAGCCAGATGGGACTGGTGTATTTCTCTGTCCTCACCCTCTGTGTGACCCAGCTACCACAGGCGGAGAGGTTGGGATTGTTTAGTGCGCAATAAATTGTGATGTATAAAATATATGGCTGCTCATTATGCCACAGAAGAAAGCTGATGGGTTGATCTTGGACTTCAGTCTCATCATTTTACTGTTTACTGTGCACTCTTTCTATAACCCTGCTGACTGGTTATGTTAGGGGGTTGCATTACATTGTGCTGCAGTAAAAAAGAGAAGGTTGAAAAATGGCTGCTAATCACGGCACAGACGATGAATAACAGCCCAGTAATAGTAGCCGATGTTATCATCTAAGATTAAGTGTTTCTGTCTGACTTGGACGAATGGAGGGTTAATTATATCACAATTATTCATTATTTTGTAGTAAACTATGATGGATAACATGTCGGTGTTGATCGAGAAACAGAAGACAAGTCTGGAGTTGAACTTGATGCTTATCTCTCTGGCACATACCAAGTTGTTAAGGAGTTTTTATGGAGCACAAAACAACAGGTTTTATAGAAGAACATTGCAAGCCAGTACCTGTGCATTTCACTCACTATGTCTCTAATACATTACTGCACACAATAAAGTCCATATATTACAGAAGTCTTACAGAAGAGCAACATTTTTAGCCAAAAGGTAGACATCTATCATTTCAATACAAGCTCCATTATAGCTCATAAACATTTACTCCACCTTTCGGCTGAAGGAGTTCATGCTACCATTATGTTTTACAGTGATTTATGTTTTAGTCTGTGAGTCGCTCACAGGGGGGAAGAAGAACAACAAAGCATGTTAGTACAACTTCTCACCAAAGGTGAAGTCAAGCAAGAGGGGAATCACTCTGTGTCAAAATTTAGAGGAGACATTAATAAGTGTTGTAACAAGACTAAGAGAGGCTGTACTAACAGCAGTGCTCTGAGCAAAATGTCAGAATGCTAACATAGAAGTTCAGCAGGTTTAACGTTTACCACCTTCATTTTAATTTTAATTTTGTTCTTAGCATGCAGCTAATTAGCGCTAAAATATAGAGGCCAAACAAAGAGCCAACTGCTAATGTGCCTAAAAGGAGAAGACAATAAGAAAAATTCAGTGCTTTAATAAATCAGTGCTTGACAGCTTTTTTGGAGCAATGTACTTTGTAACTGAAAATCTTGAATGCTTTGGTCAACACATGACGATGGACAAAAAGTGCAAATACAAAAGCATGCTTTAAATTACAGCAACATCAGAAATTTGATCTCATAACCAGCCTTTACCTTGTGTTAAGGTATTCTGTTGGTTCTGAGGGCTCCAAAAGACTTTCATTATCCAAACCTTTAATCTAGATTATTGAATGCTTACAGGCAACATTAGATCATAACCTCAGCTGAATTATTCTGAAACTATTCATTTGTTAACTAGAAAGATCTTTGAACACTAAATTTGTCAGTTAATTATCAGTTCGGCTTTTAACCCAAGGTCCTCTTTAATGGTCACTGTGTTGATGCCACACACAGTTTGTGCCCAACCTATCAAATGCCCCCCCCCATTCACATGATCAGCTCTTTTGTGGCCTTTCCGTGCCTCTGTCTTTTGGACACGCTCAGTTTCACGCACACGCTCGGTGTCTCAATACTTTGGTACACGCTCACTGGCTCTGAATACAATAAAGCCTGAGGTATCCCTGGTATTTGTCTAGCCCCCGCAGCAGCTCCCTCTGCCTTTGACACATACTGGAGTGTCTGAGGAGCAGGCAGTTATTACAGGCCACTGCACAATCCTTTCTGAGCTAATTTCTATGTTTGAGTTGTGAAATGTAGAGTGTGATACTGTGTGTGGCATGTATTGACATTACATAAAGTGAAGGGGCGGTTTGGGAAGTTGAACAGAGACTGAGAGGAATGTCAGGGTCAGTGGACTTCATTTAGAAACTAAAGACGTGTCAAGTTAAAATACCTGCAGTGTTCCCTTCTCTCAGGCAGGTTTGGGCAGGTCACCACCGTTATACCACTGTCAGCTTTTAAACTACAGTGTCAGCTTTACTGTCCGGGCAGATAGTAGCTGAGAAGTTGCTTTACACAGCTTTGTTCTTGGGGGAACATTTTAGATAAATGCTAATGAAGTCTGGTTGCCTCTTTCATTTAAAGGACCAGGCCATCAGCCAGTAATTTAAACGGATACTGTTTCTGTTGCCTCTCTTACAGCTTATTCTTTTAGCATCATTGTCTCAGTGTGAAGGTGCCTGTGCTGAGCTCTTCTCCCAGGTTGTAAAATGCATGTTGCATGTTTAAGACAGACGACTGCTTCCATATACTTCAAATCCTTATATGTTTAAAAGTCACTAATTTCACTTCAAAATTTTTATCCTAACATTGAATCAAATAGTTATGCGTAATGTCAAAGAGGTCACTACAGAGAATATTCATCTCTCTAGTACCCATACAGTAGCTCTATGTGGCATTGTTTAGCTCATTGTTTTGGGTTTTTTTTTTTCGTTCGGTTTCCGGCTACAGAAGGCAACAGTCTTTAGTTAAAAAGCTCTGATAAACCCACTGTACACTACCCACCCAGCACCACAATGCCAGGCAGACAAAGGTAGCAACTAGTTAGGGAACATAATGGCGCATTTAGCAGCTAAAGGGCCAATAATGAATATTTAGATTAGGGTGACAATATCTCATATGCACTTATGCATGCAACTAAAGGTATTTCACACCACGCACGCCATGAATGCAGCATTTTTGTTCCTGAGTACTTTACAGTACAATTTGTTAGTGACTGTTTAAAACCAGGAAATGAGAGTATTTTCAGCAGTTTGAAACTGGGACAGGATCTGGTCACACTAGTTTACATCAGGTGGCCATAAACATGACTCCAACTGAATGCTAATATTGCTCTGTATCTGCTCCAAAGAGGCAATTGTTTACTAGTATCGTAGTCAACAGTTAAAAAAACTAAACAAATTAATGAAAATATACACTTCTACTATAATACACTTATAGTAGAAGAATAATAGAATAGAAGAATAGAATAATACAAGACAATAATAAATTGTGAGAACTTTATATGTACTTTTTAAAATGTCTATGAATGTTATTTATGCCAGTGCTTTGAAACAGAGCTGCTACTGAAATATGCAGTAGGGATCCATGAATCTGTGGGGTCTGACACTAGTTACGAAATTAAATTTAGAATATTTCCCCAAAATCTAAATGCCAAATTAAGAATATATATTGTAAAAAGTTGGTGGCACTTAAATCAGACGTCATTACAGTACATGGCCATAAAAATAAATTCTCAACAGACACAAGGCTTTATCCAATATGTTCTGGAAAAAGAAAAGACAAAAGACAGAGATTAATTGGATCCATTTAGAAGAGATAGGAATTGCACGCTGAGTTACATTCACTGTTTGAAAAAATAAAATTCTTAAATAAAAATTGTTGAGATAAAAAGAACAGCAGATGGTGTCTGGGTATCTTTAAAAAATCTTGGCTCAAATCTTCCCGTGCCTCTATGCCTTTCCGTGCTCAACATTGTTTTGGAACCAATCATATACTTTACTGTGGGATGTGTGCCATACATAGAGCTGCCACTAAAATGAGCAACAATGGCCGAGAAATCCTCAAGAATGTGTTTCTTATTTCAAATTACACAATTAAACAATTTTATAAGAAACATGAATGCAATCAACTTAATCAAAGTGTTTCTAAGTCGACAGCTGGAAACCTCCAACGCTCCTAATGAACTGAGCTTTTGGAGATAATCTCACCAGATGTTACAAGGCACATTGCTGTTGCTGGAAATAAAACCACACATACTTCTATCTAAAGCTGGTGAAAAGCAGCCGACACTCACTCACTCTGATGATGTACAGTGCTGCAAAATACTCCCTACTCACTGTTATTATTGGCATTATCAGTTCAGTTCAATGAAATCAAAGGCATAACTTTCTGTCAGTGATTTAGGAATCTTCTCTTCTGCTGATGTTTGCAGAAACAACAAAGTGTCATTAATGGACACAGCAAAATTTAAAGTGTCAGCTCCAAACAGAATTTTTTTCCCCTGGAATGTTATTTACTGACCAAACAGATAAGACCTTTACAAACCAAACTGAAGTGACGCATGTATTCCCAGAGGACATCCAATTAGGCATGGAGAAAAACAGGAAGTAATCATTTGACCAGATTGGAGGTTAAAAGACAACGATGGATTTCAACTGAGGTACTGAGGTATTCCCCTCCCAATGGTGTCATGAAATGACCATGTAATATACTCCAGGTTGGAAAACTAGAACTGAGCAGCTATTGACTTCTTATCTCACAAGGAATGCTGAAAATTTGTCCTCTTGCCCATGTGACCCATAAAATACATGCTGGTATAAAACTAATAACTGCATCCAAACATCAATTTACTCGCATCATCTCCTTACATGAAGAAGCATTATATAACTAATGCTGTGTACATTCTCCAAATTCCTACATGCAGGCGCATGTTCTCAGGGCCCGAAACACACGTCTAATGAGGAACAGACTCTGCCAGGGGCCGAAGAATAAATCAAAGAAGGACACCGTATGTGCAGTACAGTACATTGTGTCCCCCAAGCCATCTAAGATCTCCACCAACACAACATGAGACATCCATGACCAGTGTTGGTGCTAATATCCTCCTTCCAGCCAATAATGTGAACACGGCTCAGGTTCAGGCCTACAGCTGGCCTCTCATTCCTTAAGATGGTACTCTGTTACTCACCCCTCATGATACAGGCGAGGGCAGCCTGCCAATTCTCATGGACATAATAAGGCTTTGGTTGTGGATGGAGCAGGATGTAGGCTGGTGGAAATGGACTACCACAAGCTGATTGCAAGAGGGTGGCCTGTGGCACAGCTACTGGAATTCCAGTGGGAAGACTCACTTCAATGTATCACTTGCTCTCTTTCCAAGGATGTGAGCCAGACATCTACACACCAGTGTAGATGTGGTCAGATAGTCCACTGTAGAGGAGAAGTTCAAGGTTAGGGAAGAAAAATCCCCCTCAGATACTCTTACACTATCATCAATCTGAGATGTTCAATGCATTCCAGGAGTTATTCTATGATGAAGTGTAACATTAAGTTACATTTACTTGTTGTACATTTTCCCTCAAAGTTTATCCTGTTTCCATCTCCCAGAGAACATGCCTCAATTTGCTGCAATCAGTTGTGGTTTATACATGCACGTTACAAGCGTATAGAGAGGCACACTGGAGCAGTGATGATAGCAAGCAATAGAATTGTGAGTGACTTGCCAAGAGTGAAAGTTGGCAAGATTTTCCCATTAACCAAATTAAGGAGTCATGCCCCTTACTCCAAATGCAGCTTGACTGTGTCTGCACTGCTTTGTGGTCTTCTAAGGCTGCCCTTGGAAAAGTCGTAAGGTTTGTATATATGCCTTATTTATGAAGATTTATCCCAATGCAAAGAAGTTTAAAGAATTAATTACTGATTTCTGGCCACTAAGGAGCTGTGACACAAGCTGTGAACACAGCATTGGCCTTTGTTGTGGTGAATATGTGCAAAAATTCACCTAATTACAACTTAAACATAATTTTAGCAATTTCATGTTTGAACTTTCACAGCCACCACTTCCAACATATGCTCTCCTTTTCGCTTTGTTTTGATCATGGGGAAATCTTTGTTTAGCTGCTAGAGATTACAAGTTTACAAGCCAACTAACTTTTTCAGTGTCTACTAAATACATTGTTGGAAGTGCTGCTCTGTTCATTTCTATGGAGGCTGCTCAATGGCATGAAGCTAAAAAATCTAAAGTAAAATTCTAGTACAATCTTCCATATATGCATCCCATACAAGCGCATTAGAGACTTCCACTGGTCGAGCCACTAACTTCCAGTTTAGCCCTCTGCTCACTGGAATGGGGTTAAAATAATTTAATCATAGTATTATTCCAGACATTCCAAATGTTACTGGGCTGAATATATTCAATTCAGATAGTGAAATGAGTCATTTCATACGGGTTGTGATACTCATCTTTTTTCACATTGTAGGCTTCAGAAACAGTTTTTTGGGCCAGTGTGCTCTTCCTGGGGCTGTTAAAACGCTGCCTGCTGCAGTTGGAATTGGGTTTGAGAGAGGTGAGATTAAACTAAACATTAAAGTTAGTGCCTTTAATTTACATCTACAGTTGCACATAAAATGTAGTTATTGGTCGTCATTGTTGTGTTATATTTCCTTTTAAGTTTTAAATCCGACTGGAAGTTAATGGACTGTCCAGTGTTACAAGCACTGGTTGCTCTCCCAAAGGACACATGACATTTACAGTTAATAAAAAGTGTCAAATTGCTTTAACACTTCCTGAACAAAATAACTGCACTGTAAGTTGCCTTGCTAATCCATACCAGCAAAACCTTCATCACTTGCTGTCCTTGCTCTTGAACTCCACTTTTCACCTTTCACCATGTTTGTTCCGTTGCTATAAAAGGCACAAAAGCCGAGGTGCTACCTCTGGTGTGTGTGGTCTGCTGTAATTCAGGTTGGTGCATCGCCCGCGCACACACACAAAAAAACATTTTGGGATACAGCCACAGAGCAAGACAGTGTTTAGACTACCCACAATACCCTCCTCCCCTCTGCTCGGCTGCACATCTCCTGCACACAGAACATTGGCCAGTGCCCTGAGGATCGGTTCCCTCCCTATGTGCTGCCTGTAGGGCTGGGAACATTGTGAAATGTTTACTGTCAAGATGAAAATAAATGTGCACATGACAACCTAGAGTGAAATAGTGCGACCCTGAAAGCAAGCTTTGATAAGGATGTAAATGCGGCAGTCATAGATGAGGCTGTCACATGTGGCGTCAGGTCTCCAACTGTTAACAATGTATATTGAACATGTGAGCTGTACATTTTGTTCATTATGATGTTATTAAAAGCTGTGAAAAATGTTCAGTGCCACTGAAACCCCCTCTAGAGTCATAGGGAGGAATGTTGTTGTTATTACTACATATGTCTTTTACGTCTTCTTATTTTAGAGTTCCCTTTGGTATCAGTTACACCAACCATTTCATTCCCATCCCAGATTTAATCATAAATATGAGAGTTCACAAGATGACATTACTCTGTGTCCACACAATATTTTCTCCATATCCTCCACATCTTTCTATGTTGGTCACATGATAGATGGTACAGCACATAAAGACTAGGCAAATTTCCATCACACTATCACCAGTTTCAAATAACTACACTGAAAAAGCCAGCAGCAGAAGCAGCAACCTTTCTGAAATTTAATCTTCGTGATAATGTTTCATATTCCTCACCGCAAACATCTGAACCTCAGACAGCAAGCGATAATAAGGTATCTTACTCCATAATGGGTGTGAAGACATGCGTGAAAGCAGGATGGGAGGAGTTGGCTGGTGTGTCACAACTGAGTGAGGTGATAACATGAGATTAAAACTAAATCTGTGAGACAGGAGAAAGCCATCGATAATACTTAACATACACTAGGCGCTTGTTACAGCTCAAGAGTCACAACAGGCAAGAAAGTGGTTAAATGTGTTAAGAGCTGAGTATGCGTCTTCAAATCCTGTTTTTCTCTGTCGATTTACTTTAGTAGACAAGGACAGGCTTGTTTACCTGACCCGCGATCAGCACGTGGCGTGTCAGTTGGAGAAAAGTAACCTCAGTGGAACAGTTTAGACAGGACAGCTCAGACTGTAGAGAAACCTCAGTTAGAAAGCTCTCCTTGTGTTAATGGCAAAGACATGGGCCAAAGCAGACCGAGGCAAATTAGTCTTGAACTGGAATAAAAAATCAGTGTAATTTCTCCCAAAACACAACCCAAAAACGCAACACGCAATGAAAAAAAAACAAAAGAAAAAAAACAAAAATAAGACGACACGCATGTTCCTGGCAAACACTGTATTCCACAGAATACACCATACAGTTTAAGTCTATGCTGCTGTCTCGAGTTCAGGGGAAAACACTATTACCATTCAGTGGTAACATTGGTAACACTTTCTAATGGAAATTAATAAAGCATATGTCAGCTGTTAAAAAAAATGTATTTGGCTGATGTACATTCATCTCCATCATAACATGCAGACTTGGATCATCAAAAAGTGATGAAATGACTTACTAACATATAACTTCAGACTTGATGACTTATTAGAAAGTGAGTAAAGGTACATTCACAATGTGGCAAACAAAGCACATCATTACTTTGCTCCACTTGGGGATTCTTTGTGGGGAGTCTGTGGGAGTTAACAACAGTTTGTATAAAAATGTTACCTAAGTTTCAGGCTGTTAACACGTTTTATAATCTGTTCTGCTGAAGCTAGCAGGCAAAAGGAGTTTTACAGCCACAGGTTACAGTATGACCGTTTTTAACCTTGTAACTGATTGTTAAAGACTGCTCTGTTTTCAGTTTAGTTTTAATGTGGTCATGATTTAAACATTTCACTTCACTTTCATTAATTCTTCCTCCATTTTCAATGCAGCACGGGAAGCAAAGGTCAAATCGAAGCTAAGCAAATTTGATCTTCCGGTGCTTATTTGTTTATTTGTTTATTCAAAGGATCCCCATTAGCTGATGCCATGGCAATCAGCTAATCATCATGGGAATCATGGAACATGGCGTATTACATGATAAACAATAATTGTACCATTCAGTACCAGTCAAAAGTTTGGACACACATCAGTCACGAAGCTGATTGAGAGAACACCAAAAATGTGCAAAACTGTTTTTGACCAGGCTAGTACTAAACATATAATGATATCAAACCTTAATTCAATGCTAGCCAACACTGTACATACATTTAGATTTATTTCAAAAAGTTCTAGATAGATTATTCATTAAAATCTAAATAGAGATGATGATTAAATGACAATTATACAACTCATATGAAGTTGAACACAAATATTGAAAAGCAGCTCCTACTATTCAATGTTACCTGCATGCTGATAAAAAGAAAAAGAAAGATTATAACTACACATCAGTGTGTATGTGTATTGCTGTAATGTTATAATGTATAAAGTAAATTATAACAGATTATGTTGCTTCTGAACTTACCTTTTTTAAAAGCATATGGTTGAGTAAATCAGGTGTAAATATTCAAATGAATGATGAGTCCATTTAGCTGCTTCAGCTTCAGGGTCCAGCTATTTTGCATGCTGACTCGCTCATGCTTTACTGGGTCACATCCAGAGCCATTGTTAATGCTGTTAGTAACACCTGTGCTTTTCCTCTTATGATAAGTCAAAATGTCTGTAGTAAAAAAAGGCCTCAGCCAGCTGGACAACATAAGCACATTTACAGATGTACTGAGTATTGTGTTTTGTCCTTCTAAATAAGTAAATTAAATGATGGATTTAGCATTTATAAAGTCATCATCTGCAACTTCTACTTCACTGACTGAATTAGCTTATCTCTCAGCTGCTGAGCAATATTTTTTGGAGATGATTACATCCAGTCGAGCTTCCTTTTTGAGCAGTAGCTCTGGAGTTTCCAAGGTTTAATGGTCTTCCTAAATGAGAAGAAAGTCTTGTGTTCTACTTACAGATCATGTGCCGGCCACATGGAAGCCGCGATGACATCACCCCAAGGCAACACAACAACACCATGCTAAAAGGGCTCCATTCACAACTGCTGTTTAACTGGTGCTAAATAACGCCTCTGTAAGTTAAATAGAGGGTGTCTCAGCAACGTAAGCTGTCCACAAACACACACAACCCTGCATTCATTTCAGTGTAAGACTTTGCAAAGCATTATACAGTGTATGAATAGTTATTACAGTGGTGCATCCATCACATGAAATACAGCTGTAGGGAGAAAGCGGATTAAGGAGAATGAGCTAACCAGGCCAAATTTATCAAGTGAGAATTTGTGGTGTTTGCAGAAGGATGTGTTTCCTCACATCCCGGACAAGGAAGGATTATTGTGAGGGTACTACTACAGCTTGTGAGGACATGCACCCCTTCTTTTAACCGCACACACACACACACACACACACACACACACACACACACACACACACACACACACCTACACACACACACATTGATTGAAATACAAGCACCCCTCCCCCCACATGAATCTACTTTGCTCTTTTTTAATACACTGTACAAGCAGGAACACACACCTCTGCTCTGCTTTCCCCAGACTCTTATGGGGAAAACTAGTGTGACATCACCTCTGAGCTGCACCGGTTACCACGGTGATGGGATTTTTTTTCCTATACGGTGAATATACAGAGTCGTGGTTTACCGTGTCCTTGACTTGAGAGTATCAGGTTAGAACCTTTAGGCATGCTGTCTCGTGACTCTGCCTTTGCCTTTAAAATCATTACAGAGAAACAATGATTCCCACTGAGGATGTCTATTTTTGCTGCAGCTCTACCCATGTGCTGTCCATTAGCCTATTTGTAAATGTCCCCTGTGCTGCATTGCTGCAGTATTCTGCAGCAGTAGGTCCATTCATATCCCAGCCCCTGCTGCAGCTTTGAAAAACAAAAGCTTGTGCACAAAATGAATAGAATTGGATAAAACATGAGGTGATTTTTAAGGGGGAAATAATGCGAGGGTGGGTGTGCATGTGTGATAGACAGATAAGGAGAGAGAGCAGAGGCTTAAAAGAGAGACAGGAAAAGTCCAGTCAAGTGTCTGCCGGCTGCCGGCTGGATTTACAGAATAGCTCTTATCAGATTTGGGCGGTCACAAAGTCAGACAGGGTGAGGCAGAAAAGCAGATGAGGGAACGAGGGAACATACACTCAGTGCACATACCATGGACTGTTTTAGAGAGGAGAGACAGCCAGACATCCCATGAGGCATGTGCCTTTCTCCACACAGCACTCATTCTTTCGAGCTTGTGATCACTCATCACCGCAGCTCCGCCAAAGCACAGGAAGCAAGGAGGATCCTCAAACGCCACAGAGCTGCTTAAAAAATCCCAGCTCTGGGTAAGACAGAGGACAGACATGCACAGGTGCTGCTAGGGGGAGAGAGAGAGAGACAAGGGAGCAGAGAGAGAGAGAGAGAGAGAGCGAGAGAGAGAGAGAGACAAGGGAGCAGAGAGAGAGAGAGAGAGAGAGAGACAGAGAGAGAGAGAGAGAGAGAGAGAGGAAGAAGGGGGGTAGTGAGGGGAGGTGTAGGAGGAGACTTGTCTTGCTTCAGAAGGGAATAGGAGCCGGAGTGCAATTCCAAAACAGCTGTCCGGCAGACGTCCCAGTCGACAGAAGTGCAGCCCCAAGGCAGAGACAGGAGGCAGGGCAGTGTCAACATGCCACAGGAGCAGCACAGCAGCCACTGAACACACACATACAGACACACACATCAACCTGGGGCTGCAGCATTTAGGAGGACTCCAGCGATACCTGGGAAGGATCAACATCTATCCATCGGAATATCTGAGGTGAGTGAGAGCATGAACTTGTTTTAATTCACACTCTGCTGCTACTGTAATCTGTATCTGTAGATAGGATACAGCTGCTGCAGTTTACATGCTGTCATGGAATGGTCTTGGTTTTCCGAGAATGTCTGGAGCAGAGTGGGATATTGCTTAGTAACAGTGGAACGTGTGGAAGCGTCCATGCCGAGTTAATCTTGCACAGAAGCGTTTGTCCAGCAGAGTCTCATACATGTAACACAAGAGATGAACTGTTAAGAGCAACGTGATATCCTCCCGCTTTCCAAGAGAGACATTTTTAGTCCGGCTACACGCTTAGTGCATGTTCCTCTGAAATGCAGAGCTGCCATTGCCTTTATCTCTCCTGGAGAGCAGATTTGGTCTTTATTGGTACTATGAGGGGACTTTTTCTGTTTTGCCAGTATATGTTTGACATTCCCTTCTTGTTTCATATGCTTTGATTCGGTTTCCTGCTCATCTCTGCCAAGGATAACTCTGGCAAGTGCCGGCCATGCTTGCGGGTGGCACAAGGGGAGCGAGAAAGAAAGACAGAACAAATACTCCACCCTGCTATTCACCCTAGTCCCGGCAGCACCACCAGGCCCCCAAAGGTTAGGCCTTTGCCTATAATTGAGTTTTTTTTTTATCTAACAAACAGCTTGGTCTATTCTGTAAGCCTACCATTACCCTCTGTGGTATGTGCTTTTGCTTTTTATAACAACCCCAAAGAGGGGGTCTTTCTGCTATTCAAAGGCGTGACACAAGTCAAGGCCATGCTTAAATGTTAGAAGAGTATTTGGAAACTTCAAACTTCCCAAATTGCTTTGAAGAAGCAGGGGAGGAATACCAGTTTGTCTCCTACACACTGATGATGTTAACACTGACCACAACTGCTTCAGAAGTGCAGGATATCAGGCTATTTTTCAACAGCACTGATGTGAAATGTCAGCACAGTAATCCCATCACGGGAGGAATATTTAGGTTATGCGTGGTTTCTATTTTGAAGAATGGGGAAGTCATACACAGGTCACATTTTGAACAGCTGCTCTCTCTGAGCGTCCCTCATCACGGGCTTTGGTCACCAGTTTGGTCAACAGTGAACTGTAAAACATCATCAAACTGAAGCATTTGTTTAGGCTACAGCAGAGTTACACTTCCTCTAAGAATATACTGACCCACTTATATCACACGTGACTTTGAGGTGTCCAGAAATACCCAGACAAATCAGGAGCAGTTTAATTACCAGATACCAACCCTACATTTATCTGCCCTCACACTCAAACTTTCATCACTTCACTCCCTCTGTTGCCCCCCTCAATCATAAATAACCCTCTAAACACAAACCAAAGCAAAGCTCCATTTTTAAAGAGGCTGGAGTAGCTCCAGATCACTTCATGCCCAGACAGATAACTCTTGCTGACCCAATGACACAGTGTCTTTATGCTGCAGCTCTCGCTATTACTGGATGGCTGCTCAGTCAAGCAATTTTGAAAGGAAGGTGCTATCGGATCCGCACTTCCCCGGAGGTGTAAATGAAACCCGCGACTGCATTCTGCGAAGGTGGCGCCGCCAGTCAACACGTGCCTCGCCTTCTCTTTTTTGGACTGATTCCAAAATGAGGGTGCAAATCTGGCCTTGGCTTTGAGATATACCAGAATACACCTGCTCAACTATTAACAGCCTGCAGAGACACAAATGGATTGATTGGGTCCGCAGGCTATAGGGGTCTCTCCTAGGATATCCTGAGCTCCTGTAATTGATGAACATCTTTTTGGTACAACCCAAGCTTAACTAACATTTCTATGACTCTTGGGATTCTCTACATATAGACAAATCAATATTAATTTCCCCAAGCTCTCATTAAATTAACCTTCATACTGGTTATGCAGCAGACTGACATGAGGATAGTGTTTTTCTCGTACTTTTCTGTTGGCATCCGGAATTCCAGTCATGTTTGTCATATAAGCCAAACTGAGCCATCCACAGGACGGCTGACATGAAGGTCAGACCTCCAGGCTTTCACCGTACCAGCTGACTTCTCACGGGCCACAAGTGTCGACCTTGAGTAGGATGCACAGCAGATGTCCACCCCCCCTTACAAAAGTTGCTCTGATGCTAGAGGATTTCCTCTAACTTCTGTCCATACTATTGATTTAAACAAATATTATCATCTATTAGAATGCATGAGCTGTGCGTTTTCTTAGTGCCACTGGAGAGCAGAGGATCCATAGAGACAAGGTAGATGTTATAAATTCATCAGGACAGAACAATAATCAATTGGTATGTCTCATAGGAAGTGTTTCAGACAGCGCTGACCTCCTGTTCTTAAGAATAGCATTGAAAAACTTATTACAGATATAGATATGTGCACTCTGAGCCCACAGGAAGCAGCTTTTGTCGTGATGGTGCATTTGTTTTACTTCGTATCCAAGCCCTATTTCCCACTGCAGTGAGCATCAGCTGTCAAGGTCAGACAGGATTGAGGAGCAGCAGCAAAAGAAGTGGGACGAAGAGAAATGGAAGAAAAAAAATGAGAGAAAAGCTTGAACAAGTGAGGGATTTTGCTCTAACCCCCTCCTCACACCCTTTCCCTTCATCAAACACTGCAGCACTCCTCTCCGCCCTCCCCCTTCCCTTTCTCTCTCTAGCTATTAGCAAACAAACATGCTCTCCTTCGCACACATGGCATGCTTTCAAAACTGCTATCTCTCACAGGCGCAGTCAGGCACCTCGTGCATACACTCACACTCACACCAGCACTCAAACACACAAGGAGCCTCGGAGAGTGGTGTTGCCATTCAACACACTCACACATGTTTTGCATCCCTCAGTGTTTGTCATGGCTATATATAGCTTGCTGGTTGACACATTTATTTGTGTTGTTGTAATGACATCCCCTAAACTGAGAAGATTCCACCTTGTGCTTCACATCCTGCGCAGTTTATTTAAGTCAAGGCTCTCATGAAGCAGATAATGGCGCTACAGCACTTCATCAGACAGTTTGGACACAAGAATCCATGTTCAAAACGGGTGTCTCCAGCTCGCTATTTGGATTCAAATACGTAGCAAGTGTCTGTCTCTCTGGCTCCATACTAATGTGCCTGCTGAATAAACATAGCCTACTTAAAGTGTCTCTGATAAGGCTGATGCAGTGTGTCTCTATGGGGTCGGTTGCAGCAGGAATGTGAATGTTTTCTCAGTGAAACCTTTTTTCAGGGGGTAGACTTGACCGCCCAGGCACTTTTTGTGGAGCAGCGCACTCTGTCAGACGGTCAGTGCTGACAGACTTCTCATAAGTAAATATGTCTATAAATGGGCAAGCTCTCTCTTCACCGGACTGGTGCTCTCTCCCACCCCCCCCATCACACACACATACACACACTGTCCACTCCCTTCCTCCACCGAGTGTTTTTCCCTTTCTCCATGGTTGCTATGTCATTTCAAACGGTCAAACCGATTCTCCCCTCTTTTTACTGAGTTCATCCTACGCTAAGATGACTGCCAGCATGGTGACATTCATGGTTGGGTTTGTAATGGAAAAACTCTGAGAAGACACAATGCAATCAGGCACCTTATGTCAAATACAGTACCTCCTTGTATATAATGTTTACCCATCCTGATGTATTGTGCAACCTAGCTGGTATCTCAGCCCTTTATTAAACTTGGAGCTGACCATCACATCACTTCACAATCTGCATCACCTTCTTTCTTAAAATCCACTTGCTCTGTAATCCCTTGCTCCCTCACACAATCCCCTTAAACCCCTTTCCTCCCCTTTTTCACCCCTCTGGTCCATCTCTATCTCTGTGCGTGCCTGAGCAGTAGCTTGTTCCTAAAACAGGCTGCCTTGCTCTGATCCTACAAAAGACCCGCTTTTGCTTCTCCTCTCCCAATCTGCGTTCCAGCTGTTCCACATTAGCACATCCAGAGTTGCAGAGGCCAAAAGAGGCTCATGTGTGGAAATGTGAATAGAGCAGCGAAAAGCCTGAGACCCAGGCCTCATCCTCCTCTGCTCTGGCTTCTGAGTTCGCCAGATGCAAGATGAGGATGGGGATGTTTTTTTCTTCTTGAGGGGTCCAAAGTTTATTTGTGTTACTTCTGTTGGTGACCAGATTTCTTTTTTTGGAAGGCAAGAGAAGAGTTTTGTATCAGTAACAGCATTCATCAAAGTAACCTTCAGGAAATTTGTCAGCGCTGAGTTCATGTTTAAAAAAAATTGCTGACATATATTTTGTTTGTCTCTGCTTTCAGGAAAGTGCCTAGTTGACCTTTCTACAACACTGGACATCAACAGTCTCGCTTGGAATCCCATTTCCTGATCGATGCCGCAATTGCTGAAACTTATTTTTGTCCTGCATGATCGGTGTGCTACTGAGAATGTAACTCGAGCTTCTCCCCTCGGGAGCTGTAACGTCCAGAACTTATAGAGCATTTCCGACTTTCTTATCCTGCCTATCCGAGATCTCTTCTGCAGTTACAGCTATGCCAGCGAAAGCACCCATATACCTGAAACCAACCAATAGTAAGAAAGGAAAGAAATGTCGCCTCAGAGATATTTTATCCCCAGACATGATAAGTCCACCTCTTGGGGACTTTCGCCACACCATCCATATTGGCAAGGGTGGAGAGAGAGATGCCTTTGGAGACATGTCTTTTCTCCAGGGGAAGTTTGAACTCCTACCTGGGAAGGGAGATGTCCACCCTCAGTATGGCATCCAAAATGAGTTTCTGAGAGCTAACAGCACCGGTGACGCTTCCTTTGCTGAAACCCCCTCTCCGGTGCTCAAGAATGCCATCTCCCTACCGACTATTGGTGGCTGCCAGGCACTTACCCTTCCCCTGATCTCCTCCACCGTCTTCTCCATGCCCCCAGAGCCATTAGAGGATATCATTGGGCCTACAGCTCCCATGAAACCTGACAGCACAGAGGAGGTTGAGATCCTGCAGATGGATGCTCTGTTGCGTTCCATGGACATCTTCAGTAGCGAGCCTTCATCTCCCTCCACAGATATTCAGTCGAAGCCTGATGTCCTCCTGGATCTGCTGGAAAACACAGATAAGTCCACCTCTAAGGCAGTTGCCAAAGCTAACAAAATAAACAAGAGTGAATCCCGGTTTGACAAACCATCATCCTATTATATCAATGGTCACAGCAACAGCACCTTCAAAGCTAACGGAAGCCTGAACAGCAACACAAGCAGCGACAGCTTTGACAGCTACAGCGGTAAAGGGGACTTCCAGAACAAGATCTGCAATGGCAGCCGGAATCTCAATGACAATGGCAACTGCAATGGATATGGACACTTTAACAATGACATTACCATGGGCTTCAAGCAGGAGCTCTCAAAGTGCAATGGAGAGTGGGTGGACAGGGACAGTGGGGTGGAAGAGGGCCGCATCTGTGATTTTGAGTTTGAGTTTTCCAAGGAGAAGACCACGTCACAGGATTCCCTCGCCCAGATCACAGGGTCATTCCTCTCCCTTGAACTAGATCTGGGCCCATCCATCCTGGACGATGTGCTCAACATAATGGATAAACCCGCAGCGAAGAGCAGGCCTTGAGCTGCATTGAGGCCCCCAGGAGAAAAAAAGGGAATCACTAAACTATAGCCACAAGAAAAGAAAGACTCAAAAAGTAATCAAAATGGTGTCTGGATATATCATTGAGATGAAAATGAGCTACAATAGACAGAGCTGCTTATGTTTTTATTGTCAAAACATGTAACTATTCTAGCTTCTATGGAGTGTTTCTTCTTTTTTTTGTTTTGTTTGCCATGCTAGCTGCATGTTTAAAATGCATGTACTCTTGAGTTACAGCTAAAACACAGCCATCGTGCCTTTGACTATAAAAATGCTTTATGATAGATTTGTGTTTTTACATTGACTTCCATGGTATATACATGATAACTCTGAGGTCTTTTGCTTTTTTACACAGTCTTGAACATATTGCATTTTGTGACTTTTAAGTGTGTTTAACAAGGCATTATTTTGTTTGTCACATAATTCATTTGCCACACGAATATTTCAAACAACAGAACACTATGCATATTTGTGTTTTTAAAAAATTAACACAAATAAATTGATTTAAATTGAATTCTGGCTAATTTCTTGGTGGTAATGTGTGCATACACCAGAATGACAAGTCCAAAAATGATAACTCAGAATCAGAAAAAGAAACAAAACAAAAGGAAGAAGGTAAACAAGAAATACACAAAATATAAAAGGAGCTACAGATTGACAGATAGAAGGATAGAATGGATTTATTTTCTCGCCTCTGACATTCCTTACATTCTGCCTCTCTGCCCTGCAGTGGGAGCACCGGTGGGCCTTCATCTACTCAACCAGGCGCCTGCTCCATTTGTTTGCATGTGGCGGGACAGGCAGAGGAGGGGTCTTTGAAATTCCCTGCATTCCAGCCTCAGAGCACAAGTGTCCAGTACCAGACATAAATCAGCTGTTTCAACAGCAGAGGGAGGGCTTTGGTCTTAGAGCTGAACTACCGTCAGCCAGGATGTATATAGCGAGATGAGGTTATAAAACATGCGCTTACAACCCGCAGGCAAACTTTGCTCAGTGCTGAACGATCGATGTGTACTCTCCCTCTGTCTAGTTACAATAAAGATATGTTGACCCAGCAGCATTGAAGCAACAGCTTGAAAGCAGGACAGCTGCGATTACCCACACATGCAGCCTCTTGAATTGAATTCAACTGCCCCTCACTAGTGGCCTCGTTGCCCTGACTGGCTGTCCCAGTGGGAAACATCAAGGGTAAGTCATAACAAGACCTTATGGCTTATGGCAAACACCCACGTGCCACACATGTCATGCTTGTTTAGAGAAAACAAGAAATCCCTCACATCTAGAGTCAAATTTACTTGTGTTAGCAGGCTAATTTCACATGCAAATAATAATCTGGGTTCGATTTCACTTCTGTTATTTAGCTGGCCAATGTGGCAAACCGAATGAAATCCCTCAAAGGCCTCAGAATGTCCGTAAACAACCACGACCGGGCCCGGCAGAGGCATCTAAAGCTGCCGTAAAACCAGATGTTAGAGGAGACATGAACATTTCCTCACGCAAGAAAACCCATGTCATGGCAGATGCCCCAGCCATTGGAAAATCCCAGCATTAGTGCTGAAGAGCTTGCATATGGTTAGCTAAACCATACAACCTCGGAGTATGAGTAATGAAAACCTTTGCTGTCAAGGTAATTACTATGCTTATACCTGCAATGGTACATCACTGACTTGATGACAGCCTTCATTTTGACAGACATGGACCCCAAGCAAACTCTCTTTGGTTTACAGAAGAATTTGCGACCACAGCACTGTAGTGTGTTGTGTAACATATTAGAAGTATTTCTGTAGAGATGCCAAAGCTCTCAGACACAAAATACCAGGAAATACCAGTGTTTTAGGAAATCCAACACAAATACTCGACATATGTTACACCCTGAATACTACCCCTATGTTCTCTGACTCTGTGAGTTCAGTGCTCTACATGAAATACAGAACGAAGGTCTTTGTTTGTGTGAAAGACCAACTGGCGTTGTGCCCTGACTTCAGTGTGTCTTATGTAAGATTTATGTTTCTATCATTTAAAAGCCCAGACAACAAATCACCACATCAGTATTTGAGTTGCACAACTTGAACAGTATGTTGGCTACCTGCAGACACATGGTGTCTTGTCTTGTTTCTGGCTTAGTTCCTCTCTGGGAGCCTGGGGGCAGACGAGAAAATACAAGAGATGGAAGGTAGAATTCGTTTTGGTGGACTGTTTCTCATTACCGCAGGGCCAAGGTGGAAGTTTGACCTGAAGAGACCTTGACTCCAACTGCCTCTGATATTCCACACTATACAGCAACACAATCAGGGAACTCATTGTGACACCCACAGACTCACAAGCAGAACAATATTCCACTTGTTTTATGAGCAACAGCTTATGTTAGCTGGATTTCATGTTTTTCATGTGTTTGCTTGACTCTATTTTTAAATAAATGCGCCCTTTGTTCAAATATTTTTGTGCAGCCAAACTGGTGTTACTGAAAACAGGGGAGTGACTGCCAAATTGGTGATGTTAGGCGAGTGAGGGAGGTGACACGGGTGTTGCCAGTACCTGCTGCCTTGTAATTTCCTAAGCAGTTGCTTTCTTGACAAAAACAGAAAAAGCCTAATTGCTAAATTCTGCCTCTTTGACTTTGATGCCATGGTTTAGTAGGGATAATGAAAAACATAAGCAAACAGGAACATACACAACTTTTTAAAGAATGTAAGCATTCCCTGGTATATGATTACCAAAAAATTTACATTTGACACATCCAGTGAGTTGAGGTTTATCAGAAAACATAAATTATAAGGACAAAAAGGCACACAAAATCTACTTGGCCTTACATTACAAGGGAGAGCATTTCATGAATGTTCCTCCAGCAGATCAGTGATCCGGGGGATCCAGCTCCTCAGTTTCCTGGGCTAAGGTGAAGCTGTCAGTTCACAGATGAATAAGCTTTGGCCCAGAGGCCATCGGTGCCAAAGAAAGCACGGCTCAGACCCAGCAAAATTTTCCACCCAACCTCCACAACAGAGCTGCATAATGTGCACACTGTCTTTCACATGGAGGTGTTGGTGAAGGAGCCCCTCGTAGCCGGATTTGAGCTGTGTCAGACGGATGAGAGGGGAAACTTTAATAAGATGTTTCCCTGCTCGCTGGCCCTCGATGGAGACAGCAGAGACGTGAGCAGCAGGATAAAGCTCTTCTTGTTTTCACCTGCTGTAAATGTCCTGCAGCACAAAATGAGGCCAAACAAAGATAGAGTATCTTCCACCTAGCCAACAGACTGAGCAGGAGGAAATATCTGAGGTATGAGAACAGCTTTTCTTAGAAATATTATTGTTAAATATTTCTCTTGCTTGCTGAAGAGATATCACACATTGTTGATACACACTGTACTTTATCAAAAACCGAATGCCATGCCTATGATAATCACGGCCTCAGTAGTGGAGGTTTGTTGGGAACATTTACTTTGGGATGCTGAGCATGGAGCTTGGAATCAAGTGTTCTGCAGATCTGCTGATTTAGCATCGTAGGGCTGCAGCTCCCTTTCATAAGACAACAACAGGAGAGAGCAGAGAGAACTTATTCTCTGGGGTGAATAAAATGAGCCTGAGCAGGGGTTGATGTAGTGCAGATACGAGCAAGCTCACATGCAGTTTGGTCTGGCAGGCAATGGATACCTCAGGTTCACTGCACTGTTGACTGTTGTTTGGCTGACAGTAACCATAGCGAGTTGAGTTTGTATCTTCAGCACGTGAGGACTGAGCTGAAAGGAGGGCAGAGACAGGATGAGAGTTAAACAGAGCAGTGTCACCTCAGAGGCACCAGAATACCTCGGTGATAAAACCCAGGCCCAGTTAATCGTAGTGCCACGCAATGTAGAGCAAAACAAGGGCTACTGTACACTTAATCGTGGACTTCATTTATCTCTAATGTGAATCATAATTTGGGGTTATTTGCACTGGGCAGCATTCAGCACAATACATGGACTGTAGTGTTCAAAGAGTTCATATAGATGTAACTGCAGTTCCAGCTATTAAATGTCATTTTCAAAGGTTAATTAGAATCTTAAATGCTGATTACTTTTTGATTTGTAGACTTTATAAATTGGTATAATTTGGCATGAAGCATCACAGACAAGGAAAGTTTTGTCCTCGGTATATAATTTGTTATGTTGCATGATTACTGTATCAAACAGTTTGAATACAGTTACCCATGAGTGGTGTAAATGTACAGGAATGAATACCAGGACATGCGTTAGTGTTCAAGTGGAGGCATGTGTGGAAATTGTGGTAGCTGGTAATCCTCTAAAGTAAAATATGTTTTCTTTTTTTTTAATCCTTAGGGTCCAGAAGTTTTATCCAATTAGTGCTAAGTAAAGATGATAAAGAAGAACCAGCTTTAAAGCAAGTCTATGTAACCTTTGAAAGAGGACACAAGCTTCCTATTACAAATCAGACTTTAAAGGACCAGTGTGCATTATTTGAAACACCAAAGGATCTATCTAGTGGCAGCGTTTAGCTTGTCCACATTGGGGAACAACAGAAACATGGTGCTCTAACATGGCAGACATTGTGGAGGTCCCACAGAGTCTGTAGACATAAAAGGCTCATCTAAGGTAACAAATCAATCCATCCATTTTTTGTATGTGATTACACACTAATGAAAACATACTTATGAGTATTATTTTCCATATCTGCCATATTCTTTAAATAGAACACTGTAAATCTTGCACACTGTACCTTTAAATTCACCAACAATAATCACTTCAATACTTGGTCTGGTATGACCAGTTGCTTATGTTGACTAATGTTAGTTTTGTTAGATAGATAAGGCTGTGTAACTGACATAAGTTTGTTAACTCAGTGGTAGTTCTCTGTCTATGTCATTGTAATAATACATGTTAGCATTTACCATAATCTTGTTCTGTGGCCACAGTGGCAAGTATGTATGCATAGTTTCCTCTTATGTGTTGTTTAATAAAAAAGAAAAAAAAAAAGATACTTAAACCATTTAAGCTCTCGTGAAAAATGAACTCAGAAAACTAGACTGGTGACTTTGGGTCACAGCTGTGTTTTGTCATGTTGAGTCATTCAAAACAGCCTATAGTGCAGTGAATTCTCCAGATAGACACTAGATAATGTGCATTACTGTACTGGGTTCAGCCTGCAGTCAGTGACATTCATTGTCCTCCTGTCAGCTTTATGATAAATACTGCAAGGGTGCTCTGAGACATTGGGCTGAGCACAAAGTCTCTGCTTGCCATTTTAACCAGCTTAATTTACAACAACCCCCCACACTGCAAACAATTCATGAATTATTTATATTTATTCATATCTATTCCAGCTTGGGAAGAATGGGAGTGTGACTAAGCCAAGTAGGATGGGACAGTAATGTATGCTCTCTGTATCTGAGCACTCCTTCTAAGGCAGCACAAGGGAATGAAACCAAAGGCAGTGATCATGTGAGTCTTTCTAACACCCTTGTCTATATTTTCTCTCTTTTCAAATGGGCATGCCCCCAATCTAGGGCAGCAACTTCCCATTCAGGTGCCCTCCTTTGGACAGCAACCTATATTCACCCATAGGATGTATTTATATATTTGCTCTTTGCTGCATTTCCTCCAGACAACCCTCAGAGAATTCCTTCGAAGCCATGCAGAGGGAAGGATGTGTGTTTGCGGGGGTGGAGGAGGGGGGTTTTATGGGGTGTCTCCCCTTATAGATATGGGTGACATCACTTGCCATGTTCTCCTCTCGCAGGTCAACAACATCTCTGTCACTGTAATGAGATGATTGTACCCAGTCACCTTCTGGTATCCAATAATGAGGCCATTGAGTTGCTTAGGGAGTGGCATTTATTGGCAGATACTTGCCACCCCTAAGAATACTTTAGACTGTTTATGAGATTTCAATGCAAAACATCTTTATCTCCAGTGTGATATGATTTTAAGATTGGCAAAACTAGCCAGAATAAAAGTTCCCGAATGTTTAAAGATCCATAAAATGAACAAACATCATCAACAAAATATGAAGAGGTGACACCTATGACACTATTAGGCCCATATTTTCAGCATTCAGTCTTCTTATATGTTTTAATATCCCTGTGTACACTTGTCACTTTACTCTTACTATCAATATTTTGAATTATGTAGTATATCCTATTTATATAGTATGTTCGTCTCTATTTATACAGTAATGCCTCTCCAGTACTTCTATATACTTGACACCAGCTTGTCACCCTTGTACAGTATATAGAACACTTATACTGTACATACTTACAGTGGACACTACTCTCTTTTTTATTATATTTTATATTATTCTGTTTTACTTATTATTAGTTTACGTCCTTATGTGTATTGCTGTTACACATTTAGTATTCTTATTACTGAGCTGACCTGTTCTTCACATCCAACACATTTTATTGTATTGTTGACCCTGTGTTATCCTGTCTATGACAAATAAACCTAAAACTGAAACTGAAAACTCAGTCCAGCATGAGAACGAAGAAGTAGGGAAAGAGCTGCTGCTGTTAGCCAACAGACAGCAAACAGAGAAGCTTTAGGAAGAGATGGGAAGGGCAGAGTCAGAGTTTCTGGTGGAATAAACACCAGGAGCTCTGATCTGGAGGCGTTAAGTGGCAGGAGGAAGGCGAGTTCAGGGCTCACCTTTGGGATGGGATTTGATTATTTATTTTCACTCTAGCTTCTCAAACTGTCTGCTGAAGCGGAGGTGCAGACATCCACAATTGTTATTGTGGCCATCTGTGGGCACCCAGAGGTAGTAAGTTGGACTGCCTTATCTGTCTAAGTGCAGAAAATATGTGTGTGGGACTTCCAGCTAATATGAACTAACAGAACAAAAACTAATATGAACTAAACTTAGCATAGCTCACATTGGTCCAGGCACAACACCAAACTATTGTACAATAGTTCCTCCTAAAATCTCAATTTGAACTGATTAAACAAATACAGATGCAATGTGTGAGACAATTGATAGATTTATACCATTCTCATATTTGTCAGCCATGTTGTCAGTTTGTTAGCTTAGTTCAACTCAGTAAAGACTTAGAAACATGGAAAAACACCTCACCTGGCGCTGCCTGAAATTATCCAACTTTGGACAGAGCCAGGCTATTTTTCCATCCCTGTCTCTATGCTAAGCTAACCTGCTGCTGACCATAGCCTCATTGACAGACAGACATGTGGTATCAATCTTATCTAACTCTCAGACAGAAAGAGTGCTATTTTCCAAAATGTTGGGCCATTTCTTTAAAAGTTACGTCCTTCAGCTGCACAGACAACATGATGAGCATTATTTAATGCCTCTAACTCTCTGAAGACTTTTGTAAAGCCTACAGCTCTTGAAAAGTGAATCTTCCCACTTTGGGAGAAAACTACCTTGGCTCTATTAAGTTTGCCTTCTGTTTATTTTCAGTGGAATTGCCTCCGGTCTCTTGATAACATGCCGAATTCCTGGCTGTCTTATATCTACAAGAGGGATGAGTCAGTACTGAACTGTCTAAGAGCATCCAGCAGTGCTGGCTATTTGCTCGTATTTTATTTAAGTGTATTTCTTAAAGATAGTCTATAATGTGGGTTCTACCTGTATGGAATTACACAGCTAAAGAAAGTAGAGTGAAAGTACCAAGAGTTCAGGTCAGAGGACTGCATTCCTGCTGTTATGGCCTACAGCCTTCAGGATTCTGCCTTTTAAGGTAAGATCCCACTCTGTTTCTCCTTATCCCCATGCAAGCTTGATCCCTGTGTCTCCCGGGGGCTCAATGGGTGTCCCAGAGTCTCCTTTTATAAGTTGTCACCAGCCAGTCATGCAATCACATCTGCAGAAAATTTCCAAGCAGGTTCTTTTCCTACGATCGTAAAAAGAAACAGCAGCTGGCGGCCATTCATTTTGTGCTTTGTTTGGAGGAGCTTTTACACTTCAGGTTTTGCGCACTTGAATTACGGCCAGGCAGTAAAGCGGAACAACACGCAGCATGGAGAGAGAGAGAGATAGACAGCAAGATCTCCAAACTTCCAATTTTAGAAAAGAGGAAGAGTTATGAATGAGCGTTGATGATATTCTCATAGTGCCATGACCTATGTCTTGCTCTCAAGAGCTGCATTGTGCTTCCACCTGAAACACACCAAGCTATGTCTGCAAAATTCATCTCATTTCCATTTGACACCATGGGGAGTAAAGCAATATAACAGCTTATAGTTCAGGTTCTTTCACTGGATTGTCAATCATCAGTAAGGACTGAGGAGCCCTGGCTCTCTTCACAAGCCCCGTCAACATTAAGAAAAAGTCTTGGACAGACTCCCAGTATGCATCAAGATCAACGTTAAATGACTACCAAGAGTTTAAACATTGAACAATGCAAAAGGGGTCAATGTCTGGATCACCCAAGGATGACTCAATAATTCAACACAGAATGCCATATTTTCTTAAAATGTTTCACTGTAAAAATATACCTTTAAATCTTTTCTCCATAGGCCTGTGAGTGAAGTTATCAGTTCTTCACTAGGCTGACAGAAGAAAAACAGTAACTCGAGTGAGCCCTCTATAGGTAAGTTTTGCCAAAACACTGCATTATGTTCACTTTCCCAGTTACCTCAGGTTCCTTTAGCCGATGGCATGACTTCTGCATTGTTGCACAACAACCTCATTAATCCCACACATCATCTCTTACATAACTGACCTTTCCCAGGGATCAGAGGGCCCAAGGTCCTCTTCTTCCAGGAGGGAAAATACCAGCAATGAAGTCTCCCAGATGCAAAGTTCATTTTTTGGCTGTCAGTGAGATTGAAAACATGGCTCATGTTCATCACTGAGGTTAGAGTTTATGTCCTCTGGGGACCTGTGTGCTCGTGGTCTTCGGGAGCTGCTCGAGTGTCCAGCTTTTCAAATGTGTCAAACTGACATTATTATTGAAATTATTGATGGTTAAACTGATAAGGAGCCCACACACAGAAGCAGGGTCAAATACTGCTAATACCAGACTACTACTACTCCCACCGATAGTGGAAAAGTGTTCCCAAACATAGACACACATAGCAACAAGAAACAATACAGACAGTGTTAACAGACTAATTGGTCAGGTTTCCATCAAACTGCTTTGAAACTACTTTGTGGATTTGTTTGCTCTGTCTAGCACAGGGCAAACATTTATGAAATTGTTTTGAAGGTCCTGAAAACCTAATGTTTCAGTCAGCAACTATGAAAAATATGATCATACATGAGCACAACAAACTGACAACGTTTAAATAGTTTTGGTTATTTTACATGGCAGTTTTATGTATTTCTGTTTTACATATATATGTATTTCTGTTTTACATATATATATATATATATATATATATATATAGGGAGAGAGAGCGATATTGTTTGGTCACAAATATATCTAGAATAAAGCTTTGCATGACTAAACATAAGCCCAAGTAGGTGATTCCTACAGTGAAGCACTGAATGAAATTACAATGAGAACTAAAATGTTGTGAAACCTTGCTGATGCAGAGTGGTTTCAAACAATACAGACGGTGGAGCATTAACTTTTTACTAATGTATGGAACCATGACACAGATGATCAGGTCAGAAATGGAAATCAGTCAAAAATATGCCTGCACAATGCCAATAAAATCTCTTTGGTTCCTATGTTTACTTCACTTTTTTGTTTAACTAAATTAACTTTTTTAATATTCAGTTTCCCCTTTTCATCTCTGCTGAGTATGTGTTCCCCTATGTGTGTTTGAATGTCTTATTTTTCTTTTGTCCTTTGTTTTTTTACTTTTTCAAATAAATTTAAAATATTAACTGCTCACTATTTCCAACTACAATCTAGAAAACATAAAATATCAGCCAAATGTTCAGACTAATTCCTAAAATGTCACATGCCTAAATCTTCACAGTGTTCACAGTGATATAAGGATCAGAAAACGGTGAGCAGCACCCTCTACTGTTGTCTGTCTGCTGCTCTCGCTCTCAAGCCTGAGATCAGTAAAAGACAGGCAAATTTAGCAGAAACTCAGAGCTTTAACAAACGCAGCTTAAACTTTATTAAGAGGATTTTTCCATTGTTGGCACAAAGCTGATCTCTAGACCACCCAGATTTGTCTCAGCACTTGACTAGAACATTCCCTCATTATGAATGTCAAACATAATTAGGACCAAATGTGTCCACAATTGTCTTGAGACCAAGATCTCCTTAATGTAGAGACATTAGTTTGCGTGATAGTAGTTTAAATAATCTGTTTATCATATACACAAATTTATTTTATGCAAAAAATCTCAATATTCGACGGTGTTTGTCCCATCGACCTGTTGCTGGATTGTCAAACTATTGTTACTGCTGAATGTAAGTGTTTCAGCAATCAAAGTATGAAGGTGATAAAACAGATCAACATTTTTGTGCTTTGACCTCACAAATCAGAGGATCTTAAGATAATCGTGGCACTCCATCCATCGTGGCAAGGTCAGGTCAAAGAGCCAACATAACGGCTCACCACTTAGGGACAGGCTGAGCTGGTTGGAGGAGTATCTGATAAAACAGGAAGATATAACTGCATCACATGGCGCCCATGAGGATAACACATTTACATATTTGTTTAGATGTACTTGTGGAAAGTCTGTGCAGCTGGATCAATTTACAGCTACTGAAAATGTTCAAGGGTTACTCTGAAGCTCTTTTACAAAAGTTATGTTTTACTAATGAGATTATCTACGTTTGCACTTCCCTCTGAGGGCAGGGAGAGAAAGAATGAAAATGACTCAACTATTTTGTGGTCTGGCCTGATCCCAAGTCCTTTGCATGCAACCTGCTAATTCGTCCAGCTGGCTAACGACCTGCTTGCGTGCCAGTCGATCATTAACGCCCCGTCAGAAACGGTCACCAAACATGTCACATGCCCCCCGATCACTCCATTCAGGGCCCATTGCTGGGGGCATGAGCTGAGCCATGACACACACAGCCAAGATACTTGGAAATGAAGAAATAAATTAGCAGCGAGAACCACAAAACAACAAAGCAAAGTGGTTTTGACTAATGTTTGACTATTAATGTGACTAAAACATTTGAAAATATATATTTTAAAAAATATCTTAAATCTGGCAATGTTTTTTTAAAGGTGTTCCAAGTGTGCTGGAAAATATATAAAAGAGAAATGGTACTACTACTACTAAAATGAAACTTTAGTATTAAGATAAGAAAACTCAACCTTGCCACGTGGATAGCTGTACATTGAGTACTGTTGAGATATTTACCACTGATAAAATTCTGGTGTCACCCCAACACAATGTGTACAATTATTTTGAAAATTTAATTAACACTGCATAGACACTGGTATTTTTGTGATTCAGTTACCCCAGTTTTACAGTGTAATACGACTGTCGTAAATATGGACAGTTGTGTGTACAGTATATATATGATTCCATTACTTACGATCAAAAACTAGTGAAGCAATAACTTTGCTAACAGCTAAACATCAAGCAAGCGCAACAACACAAGACATAACTGCCAGTTAGTATTACTTACTAGTCCAACAGCAAGAAGTCCATCTCAGCGTCTGTCTTTCAGCCTTTTATTTCACAAAGCTTTAAAAGTCAGTCCCAGATTTACTTTTTCCCAGAAGGCTCTTGCTTGGTCACTCTCTCATTTCCTCTTCTTAGCTTTGTCTGTCATCCTCTTGGGTCTCTTTAAATCTGCCATGTTCAGCCCAATCCAACCCGCGCCTGAAAACCTCCTCTTCTCAGTGGTCCAAAACACCTGTGATAGAAGCACTAACACTGTTAGGGTGCTCAGACCGAGCAGCCCGGCTGACAAAATGAGCTAACAGCAACTACAGTTGGCAGCAGTTTACTTTAGTGTCCATCAGGAAACTCTGTAAATCACAGAGAGTTGATGGAGGAGCAGTAGGAGAAAAGAACAAAAAACATTTTCTGCATAAAATCTGGCTTTACTAAAATCAATGAAATATTGGTGGTGTGGTGGTGTGAGACTAAGTGCCTGAAAGCATTACATACTTCTCACAGGAGAGTGAACCTGGAACACAAAGCATAGTGTGAGAACAGGCGTCCAGGACACAGAGTGGGAATGACAGAAGCACCATTCACCTGATTACACCTCAGTGTAGCATTCATCTTTATGGCAGAAAAGTTTCAAGTTTCAAGACTTATTTGAACCTTGTGTTTTTCAAGGAAAGGAATTGGCAAAATATATATTTTTTCAGGGAAGTGTTTCTCATACTATCTATATGATCAAAAACCAAACATGTCCAACCAGCTTTGTCCCAGTCAGTGGTGTAAATATAGGGAGGACAGGTAATGCATTTGCACTGGGGCCCATGAGAGTAGGCCTGTGGAAAGATGGTGGCCTCTAATTGTGTTGGGGGCAGAGAACGGACACTTGTGTAATACACCTGTGTTA
The DNA here is from genome assembly GCA_028641955.1 of Protonibea diacanthus. Lineage (NCBI taxonomy): Eukaryota > Metazoa > Chordata > Actinopteri > Sciaenidae > Protonibea > Protonibea diacanthus. Next base: position 19,386,692 of record CM053989.1, read on the forward strand.
AAAGAACTTATTTATTATATATACTTTGCAAAGGGGATACCCATCTCTGTCAAGAGTTAAATATATCAATAAAACAGTTTGTAGCTGTCTCAGAAGTGATTCATGCACTTAAGAACAGTATTCTGTTAAATACTCAGCTACTTCTCTTCTTGTATTCTTTTTATACCTAACATGTGGCTGTAATTCATTACATCTAATGACAACATAAAGAGAAAAATAGGTGCAGTTCCAGCTGTGAAATTCAATACATACAATAGTTCCCCTTGATATGATGCAGGTTTAAAGGTGGCTACTGTAACAGTTGAGGACTCTTTGTTGCAGCAACTCCCAGAGTCAACTCCAATTTAAGTTAGTTGTCATCAGTCATAAATGTACATGGGGAACTCATGTGAGGAAAGAAAAAAAGGTTAGTGGTAGCAAGAAAAGCACTGCAATTTCAGATCACTGTGCCATATAGCTTCAGGGCAGATGTTGACTTGAAAAGACGAGAAGAAGGAGGAGGGTCATGACAAGATGATTACTACTGCATGTGCATATCTCCATTGCTTCTCTGTCCACTGTAAAACTTCTGAATCTCAATTACTCTCTTTCTGGGAGTCTCTCCAAGCAAAACACAACATATGAAGCCTTTTTATGATTTGTAGGGAGAAAAGAAAGACAAACTAGATTTTTGTTTTGCTCCATGAAGCGACTTTGAAATTTGATGAGTCATGTGAAGCTGACACTCCACTGTGGTCAGAAATTATACGTTTGTGGTACTGAACTAAACAGATGCAGTATAACAATGTGTCTTCTTTTTCAGTGTGTTGTGTTTTCTCGTAATATGTAGAACCAGTGTGTGGCAACCCGTTGATATGAGATTCTCTTTAAACTGACAACAGATGATCATTTCTCTGTGCTATCATGAAATCACAGAGCTCTGAACTTTGGCTCCATGTGTCACTCCAAAGCACTGTGAGTTATTAAGCATCTTAGGACACATGTGGAGGAGTATATGGACTCTTTGTGGGCTAGTGGTTTTATTAGGATCCACAGTATCCCCAGATTTAGGACCCTGCTGCATCTTTTTGATTTCTCTGTCCTCTCAGAATGTTTCAAAGAGGGATGTGTAAAGATACATGACAAATAATAATACATGACTGCACATTCGTTTATAAGCATCTTTTTCCTTGTTTCTCACTTCTCTTTACAACAAAAATAATAAAATTATATTTACACTGTTGCCCATAAAGTTAGAATCATTTTGTTTTCAGACACATTCCTCTTTTTATTCCTATTCATACACATCGGACTAATTGTGGTTTAATTTTCACAGTGATATGTTTGGAAGAGATCGAGCAATAAAGTTTTAAGAACATACACTTCATCTATCAAGAATATTTCTCTTTCATGAGAAGAGGTAAAAATATATTATTATAACTTTATGGGAATGTACTGTATATATAATGACAGATGTTTTCTAAAAATGATATGACCAATTTGTTAAATTTTTGATTTTATTTGAGCTTCAATCACTTTTCCTAAACAACTTAAAGTTGTACTCGTCAGTCGTTCTAAACCTTTGGCATCATTGAAATACTATATATTTTTGACTTTTCAAAGTCAAAGAAGTTACCATAAACGGTCACTCGCTGACCTAGGATAAAAAAAAATATGTGGAACATTTATTTCCAAATTAACAATCAGACATTTGTCTTACAGAACTTATGACACTTGTCACCTGTCACTTATGACACGCAAAATATCGTGCACGTGATTCAGTGCAAAAAAAATGGTTACGTTAGGGTTAGGATCCATTAGAGGCCAGAGCAACACTATAGTCACGTGATTCTCCTTCATTGAGAGACGTGGGGCACTATTTTAAAAGCCCATGGAAGTGACTATATATGGTTCCTCGCCGGAAAGAGTTAAAGATAGATAGAAAGATAGAGTTTTCTTCTAAACAAACATAAGTTATGTTCAGTCACCAAAACATTATGTTCCTACTTGGGCCTAACAGGTGATTTTTCTAAATACTTTAAAACTTTAAATGTTTGCTTGGTAGCTGCACTGTAGTACAGCAGCTCCTAACATCTGGTCCCTCAAAATGAAGTAAAAACCACTCGTGACGCCTCATCACAAGTATTCGTTCAACAAAAAAGCGTTGTTAGTTTTTTCCTTTTCAACTGGAAAGTACAGGAAACTGTCAAACTTCTTAAATCATCTGGTAAACCCCCTCAGATTTATGGTGTATCTAACAGAAAGGAAAGTTGCATCATTACTATCTTGGACGCTGTTTGTCCTGAAGGAAACTGATAGGAAATCTACTCCACCCGAAGGAAGAGACAAAACATAAACATCAGATCTGCATCCATCATTCCTCAGAGACAGCTGAAGTGCTGAAGTCTGCAAAATTCTCACCAGGGTGACGTCATTTCATAGTGTTTCATTAAAAAACTTCATATATATCTGTGACTTTATTTTCAAATCTAAGTGCATACTGTATTGTTCAAGTTCAGCGCCATCTTAATGTGACCTGCAGCCTCTGTTTGTATTGAAGGGCCCTAGTTGGCAGTAACACAGAAAATTATGAGGGAATATTCTAGCAGCTTAGTCCTTGCATGCTAACTGATCCAGTAAAGCCCCAAAGCTTTTCTAAATTACATAAAGCTTATTAGAAGAGTTTAACAACTTGGAAAGTGGAGCGGTCACTGCAGCCACCATATGACTGAAATCTCAAACGTGGCAAAATGATGTTGTTTTTGAAATCTTTTGTAATCTCACATGAAAACCTTTTGTTTTTATGTTTAAACCAATTTTACTGACTTAGCAAGCCATGTGGAAAGTTTTTGTTTGGTCTTAAGTTGTCACACTTCATTTTCTGTCCTGGTCATTGCAGAAAGTTTATGTGTTTTTGTGCATATGTGCTAACATGGCACGGCATGCCTTAGTGCCTGTTTGAACAGTGTACATAATCAGAGAAGATGAGCTGATGTTTGAGATACCGTAATAAAAATGTCCTTTTAATGACATTTCTGCGATGAACTGATCGTGAGGTTTCTGTCAAATAGTTTGTCTGCAGAGAGCAGACAGTTTGTAAATCCACAAGCTGCTTGTTTCAAGATGACAAGATCAAGGAAAGCTCTTCAAAGCAGACTGCACTGAAAAACAGACAGTTTTAGTGTTTGAAGTGTCCATAATCTTCAGCATATAATAAAGTTATGTGAATCTCTCAGTGGAAAATCAAAGGGTTCCCAGTCATATTTATCATTTTTGACTACAACACACAGTTGAATCTTTAACCTCATATGCCATCTAGTGTTCAGATCAACCTGGTGCAGCAGCAGTTATCTATGTACAGTACAAGGCATCCATTCAGGAAAAAATGCATGATTTCTAAACATTTCCATGTAATTAACCGATATATACAAACTGTGTTCTTTTGGAAAGAACTGCAAAATTCATCATATGACAAAGGTTTTCCACTCTGTGAAATTGATAATGAACTCATTAACTGTTGACACAGTTTCTATCCTCTTTTCCATTGTACTGAACATTCTTTATCATCATCACATGATGACATTTTAAGTGGCTAAGCAGTTTAATGAACCCATGATTCATATTTGAGAGCCTGCAATAGAATCTAAAGTTGAGCTGGAGGTGCGGTTGTGTTCTACACTGTGTTGTCTTTGCAGTCCTTTGTGATTATCATGACAAAAGCAACTTGCCATGTTACCCGGGTGATTGGGATTGAAGTCAGGTTTTTTGTGTCTGACTGTCTGCCGGCACCCTGCATACAAATAGCCATCGATCAATAATGACACAGTAAAGGTTACACTGGAGCAAAAGTTAGAGACGGGGCAGAGTTGGATAAAATAATAAAACTTAATTTGTTCTGTGTGCATATCTTTGTTTTTGTATGTCTAAATGATTAAATGTAAATGTAAATATGTCTGTGTCCATTAATGTTTCTACTTTAGGATGAATGCAGGTACATTTGTGTTGGCATATCATTGCAGTCACGCAGCATTGTGTCTACTGTAGTACAAGTACCATATAGCACAGTAGTTAATGTATAAAGAAGGAACTGAAGAAATATTGGACCAGCTTTATCATGAGATGAAGGTGTTCCCTCGGCTATTTGAATTATAACCATCCTGATAAAATAGTATGACATAGAATAGCAATATCAAGGGTAAAATCTTTTGTTTGAACCTCTGGAAACATTTTTATAATTTCCATGTACAGGATGGTATCATTGTTTCTGTAGAAATGATGTAAAACTAATTCATCATATTCTGACTGTTATCAAATGAAAAGGCTGATCCATTCAAGATCCAAGATTTGTTTTTATCATTTATAAACATAAAACAATAAAAACAAATGGATATAGAGTGATAATCTGATGAATCTGGACAAAAAAAAAAAAAAAAATGCACTAGATGTTTATTACAGTTCATTACTTTACAGAACAAAGAGTCTATTTCAAACTGTGGTCAAAACAGAAAACTTTTTCGCTGACAGCGTTTGATCAAACTTTCTTTCGCTCTCCACCATTTATCATTCTGTGGCACTTTTTAGTTCACTGGATGGTGTTTTATTTCTTCTCCTTGTTTTTCCTTCTTCTTTTCTCTCTTCTTTTCTGCCAAGACACTATTGAACTTTGAATCTGCAAACCTCACACAATCTGTTTGATTCAATATCCTCTAAAACTGACGTATCTGGGGCCAAAAAGGAGGAAATAAAATCCTCTTAGATTTAAATTGTAACAGGCTACTGCTGATTTCTGCAATGCACATTTTAAATGTCAGTCAAACCCCAGTTGGAAATAACCTGTGCTGTGAGCTATGGGTAATTATAAATGCATTATATGATTAAATCTTTCACTGTATGGCTTCCCCCTGTGATCTCTCAAACAGCGGTGGAATAATCTGCAGGAGGTCATCATGTATTCCCCCTGCACAGTTTCGTTAAAGGTCATCAGACGTATGGCTACTTTGCTATAGGATGGGCGGTAATGGCATTAACCATGTGACTAAATTCAATTAAATGCTTTTTTAAAGGCTGGCAGGAGGAGGGAGGGAGCATGTTAAAACTCCATCACTCCAAGGTCATCCATCAGCTTGTGTATCCGTAGCTACAATGAGACTTCAGTAAGAGTTTACACCCTCTAGTTCAGCTTACTCCCACTTTTCACCTCCCCTGTTGTTCCACGATGAGTCTAGTATCATAGTATCATAAATCACCTAGCTTTAGAGGATACGAGGTAATGTGTCAGTACCTGTCTTTAAAAATTTGATTGATGATTTAATCAGTGTGAGACAATGTCCTTTTAAAAGGGAAATTCCACTATTTTACAACCTGATTTTTATTCTTATAATTTTGGTCCGTTCTGACTGCTAATCCCAGCTGCGTCACTTACAAATTTGCAAGTCTGATCAACATTGCCATGCTGGGGACTGTGTTTCCCATCCCCAGAATCAACTAGAAGAAAAGTGGAGTCAACTTTCCATCTGGTTACAGCAATAATTCCCCAATAAAGTATTGAATGTCTTTTGGGACATTTTTGCAGTCTCCGTTTATGTCTGTTGAAGTGGATGAAATGGCAGTTTTCCACTTTGGTTAGCTAGCAGCTGATTCCCTTTACTGTTAGCAAAAATACCCAAGACTTGTTGACATGCGTTTGAAATGATTTATATGAAGTTAAGGTTTATTTGGAAATCTTTAGGAGGTTCATGTCCCCCAATACTCAAACAAAAATGGCATGTCCAAAGTTACCATGGCTAAAAGAAACCAAGTTGAAAAAATACTGGAATTTAAAAAATGTATAACTATTTCTCATACTAAAATGATTCTCTGCCAATTCTGAATGAAAAGCTGTTTTTCTGCACACAGCAAGCCAACATAGCACAGCAGAGAGTCATCCAGCTTTGAGATGTTTATCGCCGACAGGTGGGAGCAGGATTGTGGGTGGAATTGCAGATATTTGTCTGCACCAGTGAATCTCTGCTGTCACACAGTGACCAGTTGCCTCCCCCAGGAAAAAAGCAATCAAAGAGACTGCCTAAGCACTGGGGCACTGCCAGGATTGTGAGCTGCTGAGTCTCTCTAAAGCAACTACGACTGGAGTCAAAGAAAGAAAGGGGGCAAATGAGGTGAGAGCTGTTTAAAGTTTGATTTGTATGAAGAAATGTCTGACTGAACCTCTAGAACGTATTTATCTGACCTGAGTATGACGATAAAAGAATTTGACTGACTGCAATCAAGATTCTCTTTTTGTCTCATTTGCAGGCACATCATTCCAACAGACCTCAGTTTCTGAGGAGACGAACGGAAAGAAAGAAGTTAAAAACAAGTCTTGTAGTTGATTAATTCAGACCTTAACCCCATTAATCCTCACACACGTAAACAGAGATGCAGCAGCAGCTTTGTGGCGTCTGCTTAAGCACCTCTGCTGAGTCCTAATCCAAACCAACCTCCTTTAGAGAAAATACCCATGAATGTTAATGTGGGTGCTTAATTGCCTGTAAAATAGCTCGGGGGTTCTCCCCATATGACACACTTTAATTTCATGCCAAGCAACCCCTATAAGCACCAGCCCCGGTGAGCATGATTTGTATGTTTTACCATCAGTTATTACTGTACAGTGTTTGTCTGCCTGCCCGTCCACATTAGGACTCAAAGACTGTTTTCATTTCATGAATTATAGATGGTTTGTTGAAGACACAAAGGTTCAAACTGAGTCTGGAGGGTTTTATTGCCTCTTCTCTGGTGTAATAGTCATGTGCTCTTACAGAGACAGAGTAGCATGTAAGGACAACAGGCATTTTCCTATATCTCCAGGAGAGCTATCAGGGATTTGAGGGAGAGGCTGCGCCCGAGGGATGCAATGACAGAAACACGAACAATCAATTATCTAAACTGCATTTCAAACCCTTTTGAACAAGTACAACAAATCCCCATCTATCCACCATCAGCTTCTACTGCAACTACAGATTTGTGGCAGCGGTAAAAATGAAAGATGACAGTTGGCATGACCCTCTGGGACAGTGTGCATAAAGTGAGGCAGTGTGATACATCACACTGCCTTCACCACCCTCTTAACATCACTGCTCTGTAGAGCTTTGAGATGAGAGATGACCTCCTTTGGGCCATTTGGGCCTGGGCTGCGCACTCAAATGGTTTGTGGCACTTCAGGGTGAAACTTGGGGTGATTTACACACCTTGGATAAATTTAGGGACAGAGATATGTCTGCTTGCCCAGAGGCGCCATCATCAGCCTGTCAGCTGAGCACGGTGGACAGGAGCTTACCGAGAAATACACGCAGCAAACGGTAGTTAAACTGTCAACAACAGATCAGTTAAACTGTCAAGTCAAGTCTAGTAACTTTTGCAGGTGACAGTGGAGTAGAGACATTTTGCAGCATTAAAAAGTCAAATGTAAACTGAGAAATGTTATTGTTTATTCAAATTATTTTTATTTTATTTTATTTTTATTTTTATTTTATTTTTATTAATTATTCGTTTATTTATGATATGCCCATTTTGAATTTGAGGCCAGCAACTCATTTGAAATAAGTTGAGAGGCCAGTACAGTTTTAAGTTTATTATGAAAATTAACACAATAAAGCAGTTGGTGTGGTAGCTGAAGGTTGTCTGGTGTATGGTGTGGTAGCTGAAGGTTGTCTGGTGTCATAGGTGAAGTAAGATAAGCAGATCAGAGGATTCACTGGAGAACTGCACACAAGGAAAAAATTGAGTCTCAGTGTCAAAAACACTAGCAAGGTACTGCAACGTTTGCAGTCAAAGACACGCTGGAACACAGTTTCAATTAAAGATACACCAAAGATACACATGCATTACATGGGAAATGTTGCTTTACGCAAGGCAAAATGTTCCAAAAGGTGATAGTTATCATTCCCATAGGAGCCCAGTGCTAAAGTTAAATGATGCTTTTACTTATCATTGCTGTGCTGTCATGATTCAGCTCTGACAGGTAACACCATTCTCTGCAGATCCTCAGCTGCATTGATCATTTTATATCTAAATTGTATCTTCTTAGGCTAAACTACATCACCTGGCTATTGACTTGACAAGTTTCATCTGAATGCAAAGCTCTGCTCAGTTTTCTGAGCCATCCCTGTTTATCTCATTCTATTAATCTTACACAAAGTCTACACAAGCTGCACAATGAAAGCAGCAGCTCCAGTCCTCTGTCTGTGTCTACACAAGCACATTTTTGGCAGCACTTAGAGCCCAACACACAATCACTGTAATTACACATATTAAATCAAAGAAAACAGACCTGAAGCAAAAAAATGCTTTGGCTCATGATTACATGCACAGGTGAAATGTGGGCAGCCATTATAGACAGCTGGATTGATTAAAACTGACACTTTCTGTTGGCTATGCAAACAAGGGCACAGTGATTGAATGAAGAATTTCATATCATAGCAGTATTTTTAACTTACTTCAAAGTGAGGTCAGTCGCACATTTCAAAGCTTTCCTCTCACTCAGTTTTTTCTCGTCATGATTGCCATAAAAGCCCTTATGTCTCCAGCAGGGCCAGCACTTTTAACACTTCACCTCCATTGCAACTGTCCAGTGCCTGTCAAACAACGTCTTCAAAAAAAGGAAATTTGTCAAATCCTCAGAAAGGTTCAGTTCTGAGTGCTGACTCACATTGTCATTATAAATCCCTGCTTAGTCCAGACTCATTTAAATGCAAGACTAATGTCGAGTTTGCAACTTTCAGGATTTTAAAGCCAGAGATGAAGAGAGACCGCAGATTGGTCACTTTTTTATTGTTAACCACAGAGTCACAAGAGGAAAAGCAAAATAAAAGGCTGGACAGCACATAAACAAGACTGCTGCTCTGATTGTCCTGCTTTTCTTTGCCTTTGTAGTTTTCTACAGATTTTCAGAATTTGTTCATTAACTGAAATGTTGCTGTTTCCAAGAGTTGATCATGATCCAAGTATTATAGCCAATATACAATCCACATATACTCGATGAGGCTTTCTTTCTTTCTTTTTTTTTTTTTGAGTGAAGCTTTTCAGAAGATTGTGGAAGCTAAAAAGGTGCAACATGTGAGTTTACCAAGTGGCTACATAGTTATTTTGCCATGCACTGTCCTACACAAAGTGCTCTAGATAAAAACAAGCAATGAATTTACACTGAAGATGATTATGTTGCCTGTCACCAATCAAAATATACTCATCATGAATTCCATTAGAAAGAGGCATTCGGTTAAAATAATGGCTGTCTTGTGACATGAAAAACATTTTTGATGGATTACTCCTAAAACAATTTAATGAAAGCATATAAAATAAAAATGTCACACTCCAAAACAAAGAGGATGAAAATTAGGGTCAAGTTAAATAGCTTGCTTTTGAACTATGTCAACACTGTCGCAATCATTCATTGGTATTCATACTGAAATTGTAATCTTGAGGTTTACACCCTTTCATACATCAAAGGCGACAAAAATAATAATGCATGTCAGAGCTTTGTCATTTGAAAGTGCTCTGAAATTAAGTGCTTTTTTCCAACAGAGTGGGAATTTTTATTATAGAACATTCACACCACACCAGCCACAATATATGCTTTCACTTTATTTTGCTTCTTTTATCTTTTTATGTGCATTTTAATCTCTTTCCAGATGATTTTCGGCAGGTAACTACTGGGTAAAGGTGCTTAAAACAAGAGAGCAATGTTCCATTCAACTTTAAAAGACTGAAACAACCTTTTTAATGGTCTGTCAGTGGTCTGCCTGTGGAACTGCAGAGGAGGAGATAGGATCATTTAATCAGAGCTGATTTGTCTCTGCTGGGGATTCAGCTGAGCAGAGGTAATTCAGGAGTGATGGGTTCAAGGACAGGCGTCAGAGTTGAGGGACTGATTGACAGTTTAATGGCCCAAACAGCTGCACAGGACAGAGGATAAGGCATATGAGACACTTCCCCAAAATCATGAAGGTCAAATCAAGATAAAAATTAAAGTTAAAGCTAATAACTTCCAAACTAACCTCCAGGCAGAACATACTCATTGTCGTTGCCCTTCAGAGTTCGTAAACAACATCATTCATCTTGGTAAAGTGTTGACTTTGACATCGTATCTAGCCTTCAAACATCCTCACAGCTGTTGTAGAAGCAGATGGCAAACACAGCCCCTTTAAGAACGCAGTGACAATTTTAACCAGCTCGCTGCATGTTTTATTACTCAGCTATTGACTGTGCCAACACCGAATGGCTTAATTATTATTGAAAAGCCAAATTTAAGAAAATTTGGGGATTTACAGAGACTCAGAATGTGGTGAACAGGTTTTGTTGCACATGATATCTAATTTACTTTCACACTTTATAACTTGAGATCAAAGACTGTACAGTCTCCTACAGGCTTCCTGCAAGCTTCTTGCTGGACTTGTATAAATACATTTCTTTATACTTTAGTGTGATGTAAATGAATAAAAATATCTCTGACTCAGACTGATAATAAAAAAAGAATCCCTGCATCTTCTATTGTAGAAGAAAAACTGCAAAATTGCATGTTGCATGCAGCTTTCTAAAATGGATGTGTAGCAGTGTAATAAGTGGTGTGAGCATTGCAGCTGTGTCAGCAGGAAAAATCCTTTCTCCCAATTGCATTTGTCACAGGAGTCCTTGCTGCCTGTGACCATTCCTGTAGCCACCATTCTCCTGTGCCACTGGGTAGTTGGGAAATTCATTGAACCATTGCAGTTCAATTAGATATGCATCATGGGAGCAGCCGTGGGCATCCTATAATAAACTCTACACAGTTTATGTATCAGCAGGTCCCTCCATCCCAAAGCAGACTGAAGTCACCTCAAGCCTTAGGCTACCAGTCAGAGTAAATCTGTGGAAGAAACACAGTCCCAAACTGTGGATGAATATCTTTCAACCCTGTTAAGCACATCAGTATTTTACCACTGGGTTGATGGGTTACAAGGATTAGCATGAAAAATTTGCACAAATTTGTCTATAGCAAAGTGATGAAAGAATGCAGTCTATTACAATTACATGTCCATTATTCAATATTTTATGAGAGCAATTAGCCAGTAGCCAGTACACAGAATTATTACCCAACTCTTTATTTTTTCCTTATCTTTATGGAGCGATTTAGAGTCTTTTATCTAATTATTTTGGTTTCTGACTTCATTCTTTTGATTTTCTCTACCCTGCTCTCATCAACCTGCTGTTACCAGCAAAAACCTCTAAAATCCCATTATTCACTACCTGCCTAGCACCAAATTGCACCCAGCTAAACTAACTGGTGACCACAGAGGAGAATTTTGCAACAGAAAAGACACATATTTCTGTCAGGACTTGGTGGAGACTAAATTGTCAGTCAGCCAAAAACCCAAACTCTGAATAATGCAGTATAAGTCAGTGTTTAATGAAGTATTGCAGGTTTAAATATTTAAAGAGATTTAAATGTGAAAACACAGCCTAGCATGAACTCTATATCACTTGTGTTGAAGTCAATTAGCAGCACAAGCGTTAGAAGGCAAACTTCAGGTGAGGATAAAATGGAATGACACTGTCTCTTAACATACTGAAATGTAATCGGAGCAGTTGAAAAGTGTACACAGCGTGTACAGTGGGAAAAGTAGCATAAATACAACTCAACAAATTCTCATAGCAACTCGTTTTTTTGAAAGAATAAATTTGAAATGGACTGCTATAAAATTCTAGTTATACAAGAAAAAGCTGTTTAACCTCAGAGACATTTAATCAGTAATGCACACAGGTGGCCAGACACTGCGAGTCAACAGTGTCAGTAATTATGAATATTTCAGATAGGCTGCAGCAGGGAAGCACAACATCCCCTGGGTAAATCGAAGCTCTGGCTTGTCAGTTCACCACTTCTCAAGCAGCATGCTGGTGGAGACGTGGTCTGTATTGATCTGCAGGCACAGCGGGCATCAGCTGCCAGTGTCCTGCATCGCAAACACAAGCTGGCAGCTTCGGCATCAACTCCTTCTGTTTACTGCCCATTCGCTGCCTCCATCTCTGTCTCTCTCTCTGATGTCCATAAAACACATGCAATTACCAGACGACTACTGTAATGTTTTTATTCTCACTTCTAAAAATTTTGATTTGTTTTGAATTGTGCTGATAATTTATCATGTAGGGACTATGCAGTGCCTTGAAGTTTTTGTTCTAAAATGTAAAAATATGTATCTTTTGATATGCCTTATCACCATGGCATTTTGCCGTATAAAGAAAGAAAGAAAGAGACCAAACAATGCACCTTAGACTGTTTGTGTCTGGGCTCATTAGAAGTGTAAAGCTAGTTTCCCTCTCATTTGTCTCACCAATGCCTTCCTCCGCTTGTTCCAATTACCACCTCCACTAGAGTGTTGATGAAGGAGGAGGATCATGGGAGGAGAAGGGAGAGAGAGAAATGAAAGCCCAGGCAGCAAATGAGACTCAAATCAAAGACTGGAAAAAGGGGAGTAATGAATGCAGATGAAAAATCCATCTTGCTGTCACTGACCATGGTTACACACCTACACTGTCAACAACAGTGCTAGGAAAAGGCAAGGCTGAATCTGGCTTGTTGTCTGCAGTGTTACAGGCATAGCATCACTGCAGTGAAGTTTTGACATTGTACCTACCAGCATGACATGTTAGCTCTTTGCATGAGGCAGATGGGCTACATAATAGGACTGTAGATACTGTATATGCTAGTGTGCATGAATAACATTAGTCTCTCTAACCTCTCACCGCCTCTTCCTGCTGTGTCCATCTTACTGACCTTGTCCTTGAGATACCGTTCTCACCTCACACACCCTACCCCATCCTATCCACCACTTTCACACACACATGCACATGTGTCCATCTAGCCAAGAGAATCTGCAGAGAAAGCTGCTGGACACACACTGAAGAGTGACAGATATCATTAGCAGATAATCTGTCAGTCTTTCTCTCATATCCAGGTCTAAGAGTGAGTCACATTTCAGTACAAAGATGCATTATGTCCAAAGATGTACACGGAAGTATGTGCTTCTACATGCATACACACCAAGTTTATTGTTGTATTCACTGTATTGTCCCAGGAAATGCATGGCCATTCATATCCTAATATCACATTGCACTGTCTTGTCTCATTGTATAGCTTTTAATGCTGCAGTATTACTGTAGCAGCAATATGGCTTAGATTACAGTAGACAGTAAATGTTTTGCAACCAGGCATCAGAATAATGAATGGGGTCCAATCAATAGCCTGTCTGCTGAGAATAAACCCTCAGAGAGAAGAAAAAACAGAGAAAAGTGAAAGCAGAGGCTCTCATTGATTGTTCATGAACAAAGGTAGGAGTATTGTATGAAGGTATTATCTCCTCACATGTCTAATCATCGATTATCCTGCATAAATACTACTGCAGATTTTATGGCTCTATAGCTCCATCGATGTACTCTGCTACATATATGTATATGTTACACATTGACATTGATGTCAGACTACAAGTAGCCATTATCTTGAAAGACCTCATTTTTATGTTTTTGTGCTTTTCTCCTGTTATATTTGGTAAAAATGTTTTTTTTTTTAAATATGTAGGATTGCTAATTGTGAATTATTTTTCATAATCTGAGCACAGCAGGCAGAGTAAGACCTAAATAGTAAGTCGATTCAGGGAATTTGGATTTTTCATCTAATCAATACAATAAGTGAGTGTTTTTTCTCCTGTGACCAAAGTTTCAGTTTTATAACAGACACTAGTTTACTCTATAGTGAGCAGTACATTAAGATTTCTCAAGATTTTCCACAATCAGAGATGATACACAAACACCTGCCTCTTATTTCTATTTGAACATCAAAAGTATTGCTAGCTATAGCGTGGATTTGATGTGTGTTCATTGGCTGAGCTTGAGGATGCTGGAATACTGTAATTGTAATTTCAGTTTGTTTCAGCCACTTGAGATGCCCAACCTCCCCATTTCTAACACAAGATATCAGGTTCTTTTGTGCTTTAAATTGTGATGTCCAGACTCTACTTTGCACCTAGATACAAGACCCTGCAGGATACCCCAGGTGTAAAACATTCCCAAATGGGTTGGCGTTGATACCTGCAGCAGACAAAAGTGTGTGAAAACACTCTGGGTGGGGGGCAGCCCCTAGGGGGTGTTCCTCAGGTATAATTATTTAGGTCTCCCCATGCTCAGGGTCTTTCTTCAATTTTGACCGCTTGCGTGTTGATTGACCTTTTCTTTGCAAAGAAAATAAAAACCTTGTCGGCCGGCAGAAATCTCTATTTTATTCTTCACGAGCAGCAGAGAAATTTCCACAACAATACATATCAGCCACTTACATGCAAAGGATTTTAGGAGCTATTAAGCTATTGCTGGGTTTGAATAGACCGCTTTGCTCCCACTCAATCTGCCTCTTTGAATGTGAGCCAGCTGGAGCTGAACCAACTCATGAGTGACGAGGTGTGCTTATTTTTAGGTGGCTTAAATACTGCTGCCCCTGTCCACAGCAGTGCACCGCTTAGCTGGTGCTGGTACTCCCATGGTAGATGGCAATCAAAAACATGACCTCCCAATACCTACGCGGTCTTGACAAGCATTCTAAACAGCAACACGAGATGTTTTTTGACCTAGACTTTTCTAAAAGTCATGGACATTTTTTTTTTTCCTGGATTTTCTGGATACAGACAGCAAGCCACATATTCAGAGGCTTTAATGTCATGATGTTGAAGAAAACCGGAAATATTGTAACAGCTAGTGAAACTACAATACAGTCTGTCAATACAATCATAGCAGTGACCTTTATGGCCCATAAAGAGGCTGGATATGAATTCAGGAAGTATCATCATGTGAATTTGTTAGACAGTATTTTACCTGAGGGGGAACAACAGCACACAATACCAACAGGCAAAACAATATGAAAACATGACTTGTTCCCCATCTGCACCTCAGGGAGCTATTACTGTGCCCAGAGGGCAGTGCACTGAAATATGTACATGCTAAACACAGACATACAACAGCAAGTATTACAAGTCAGTATCAACAGCAGATCTTATGGCAAATATTCTCAGTCAACACTGTAATACTGTTTGTCATGTTGACTGTCTTGTGAGAAATTAAGTCAACTTCTAATCTGAAAACTCCCTAAACAACAAAGTCATTAGGCTGGCATAGATTTTCTGAATTTATAAGCTGCTTTGGAAAGCTTCTGACACTACTCTTAACAAATCTCCTTCCATTGCTGCACATCTCGTAATTTATTAATTAACTGAAAATGATGATATTTATTTGTTATAATTAGCTGTACTAATTAGACTTTGCACCCTATGAATGACCATTTTCTCCCTCATAACTCAGTGTCCCAACATCCTAAACCTCACTGCTGCTCCATGATGGAGTGGCTTTAATTCTAATTTCAACCTGTAGTGTGTGCACTGTGCATTAACCATGCATGCAGCTTTTTAGGAGAGAAAAATTAAATGTCTCAAAATCCTCCCACCAAATCTTCTTATTTCCACCCTCTTCCTTTTTAAATATTCCCCCGTCCTAATTCCAGACATGTGTAATCTCTTGACTTTGTGGCTCCTCTGATCTAGCGCTGCGCAGCATCTGGACTCAACGCCTCAGTGGTTCCAGTTCACTGTTGATGGCATTTCCCTGTAAACCCTCCTGTGGAACAGATTGTGCTGCCTCACTTGGCCCACAGTGGCTGACACTGACTGTTTGCTGTCAAGCAGCTGTGTGCTTGGCAAATTGGTGCTTTGTGGCATCACTTCACTAAAAAAAGATGTTTGTACTTGTACTAAGTTTTCTCCCCGGGAATCTGTGCTGATACCCTTAAGTGAAGGATTTGGGGTCTTATTAAAATTGTGTTTTTATGTGCATGGCCATTTGTATTTCTTAATATTAGAGGTTTTTAGGAGAATTTCTCACAAAGATAATAAGAAAATGAGCTGGCACAAAAAAAGACATAAAACGTCTGATTCACCTCATTACATCTAATGAAATCTTAAATGTTAATGATGTCTCTGTGAGTTCATTCGTCCTTAGCGCTGGCTCTCACACCTGGCACCTGCTGCAGCAATGACATTTATTACCACAATATGCCACAAGACCTCCACGGCAATACATCATCATGAAAGTTAGCAAAACACAACATTGATCTCACTCCATTTTCTGCAACGGTTGTTACTTGCTTAGAATAATTAGCTGATGCAGGTGTGCTGTCCGCCTCTGCCATGTTTGAGACTGATGTGGGAGTCAAGCGTAACTGCTGGTGGCTTTAAAACAAAGCTAAAAGCATCTGAGTGAAGAGAAAATCAGTTTTTCCACTTCAGCATGAAATTGTTAGGACAAATGAAATGATAGTTTAACTGTATAATGTGGATATATATGTCATATGGATTGTCACATTCTGCATATGTATAATTTCACGTGTAAAACATATACCATTATCACACACTCTGCATCCTAAATACACACACACTCATTATCAGGCAGAGGAGCATTTGATCTCCCGCACATGCTCATCATCAGACATGATCAGAATGACAATGATGCTGCAGCCGTGACTATGAATGATTTATGGTTGCAGTCGGGGCAAAAAAAATCTGTAGGAAGAGTGTCAAAAAGATCATCAGTGAAAAGATGAAAAAGTTTGTAAAAAAAAAAAAATCTGACATGACAGAATCAGATCAGGTTGAAGCATCACAAGTGAAATGTTGACAAGAGATGAGAGGAGACGGTGTCTGTTTGACAGCAGCTTATTAGACATTTTCAATGAGATTAATATTCATGATTAAACAATACTTCTAACAGTAACAGTTCAGAAATGTATGGTCAGCACACAAATAAATAATACCTGTGTTTGCGTACATGTGCCTTTTTACAGAAGTCAGATGATGAGATTGATAGAAATCATCTTGATCCTCCGTTACAGCACAGCTGGAATCAGAGGGAAACTGTTATACCAGCTGAATCAGAGGACTTGTACTTACATACTTAGACTTGCTATTTTAGGTCCATGAGTGCATTCACACTGTCAATTCAAGCAAAGTGAAGTGTACTGTGGGTACCTAGACGGTCAAAACTTTACAATGATGGACACTTCTCACCATCAGTGGTTGCCATTTTGTCTAAGAGAAGGGTCCACCAGCATTGTGAAAATGGTGGCAGAGGAAGCTTCTGGTGCTGAAGCGGTTGTACATACACTATATAGACACAATACCAGGAAGTAAATAGTGTACACGTGTAGTAATAACTTTATATATTTATACGATTATGACAATTTATAACATACTTTTAAAAGAGCTTTACAAAGCAGCAAACCCAACGGACGACCACATAGGTTATGATTAAGAGAAGTAAAAACGTAAAACACATTCAACACCACAGAAAAGACATAAGTGACATAATGCTTAAAAAGACATAATAAGATAAAAGATTTTTAAAAAGAATTATCTAAACTGAGACACAGCATAAGACCTCACAGTTAAGTTCAGGCAGAGATGGTTTAGATAGGTGACAGCATACTGAAGAGTGGATTCCTCTATCTATGTCATGTGGGTTTAGCCAGTGGTGCTTCCCTTCAGGAGACTAGCTGCAAGTCCTGAGTCTATTGACTGAAATGGAAAAGTTAACATAAGCACAAATCATGAAGGATTTCTTCGTCCCATAATCACTGAAGTAAATATTGGACTCATTTCACAAGCCACATACCCTCTGAACATTCTGACGCTAAAATTACTAAAATAAAATGCTTCCTTTCTCTGTCTCACTCTTGCAGGATGTGGCAGCACAGATATATTTTCTCTCTGTCAGTGAAACAATCACAGTTACTGTGTTCACACAAATGTGTAGCAAGTACTATAGAATATATTCAAGCATAGCATGATAATCAGATGATGATGATCAGCATGATAACTTATGCTACCTAAACAGAGTACACTTGAGGCTGGTGTCATATACTGTAGTTAAAATAAAACAAACATTTGGACGATATTATGGTGCTAAATGAAACCTTCCTGAGAAGGACATAAATGTCTGCACCAAATTTTATGACAATCCATCCACATGGTTATCGAGACATTTCGCTGAAAAACTGAAATGTCAGTTTCATTGTGACACTGGAGGGAAAGTCAGGGGATTCATTAAGATTCACCAGGGAACATGCATGTCTGTCCAATCAAAGATGAACACACTCTCACTCAGGAAGTAAAACCTCATTACTTCACTCTACTCTAAGTGAGAGTATGACACAAAGGAACACAACACAATGAGGCACTAATGATCTGTGGGATGGACGTCGAAAGGTCGAAGCCTATTTGAGGACTTGAAAGAAGGCTGTGGTGCTATAAAAAGCTCATTGCAGGTGCCTGCACGTGTCAAACCCTCGTGCTCCTCTGATTCTAGTGGTCCTTAGACAATATGACTAAGAGCTGACTAAAAGTCAAAAATATAAAATTCAAAAAATAAGTTTTTAAAATAAACAAAATATAATACGGTAATTATTTTGTAGCTTTACACACATGTAGGTATGTAGATTTTGTCACAGGGCCAGACTAGCTGTTTTTGCATGTTTCCAGGCTCTGTGCTAAGCTAGCTGGCTTTAGTTTCATACAAAATTAAGAGTGGTATCCATCTTCTTGCCTTACTCTTGTCAAGAAAGTCAATAAGCCTACATCCCGTTATTAAACTTGACTCCACATATTGACTTTGATGGGGAAATCCTTTAATGCCCATACATATCACATAAAGCATTAATATAGAGTGATCTACCTACACGAACTGCAGTCACCTTAAAGCTACCCTTTTTTTTTAAAACTATATCTCGATAGCATATCCATCTGAGAAGGGTTTATTTAAACACCATCAAATTTACCGTCTGTCTTTGAGAAATATCGATTTGCCTGTCAGGTTGCACCTGTGCTGGTTGATGATGTCAATAAAGTCTTAAAGCCTTTGGCAAACTAAAACTAACAAGCTTCACACTTTGCTTGTATTTTCACACATCAAAATCAACAGCATGCCCACTAATATCACACTTCCCCGGGTAGCATGTCTTTCAATCTTTGTTGATTTTAAGTGAGGCTTCCACACAACCTCCCGGGACAAATTCATGATCCTCCCACTGAGAAACAAACAATCTGGGGAAATATGGGGATATATTAGCTCTCAAAAAAGGCCACTTCAAGCATGTAACGGCATACAGGATTATGTGCAGGTGGATGGATGGAGGCATGACAGAATGTCAGCAGCAAAGGGGATCATTAAGGCATTGCTTGCATCTCTCCAGGTAGCTTGAAGTCTGCTGACAGAGCGTGACAGATTGTGGCAGCTCCAAGATTATCTTCTTTGACACTGAAATTGATTCAGAATA
Source organism: Protonibea diacanthus (assembly GCA_028641955.1). NCBI lineage: Eukaryota > Metazoa > Chordata > Actinopteri > Sciaenidae > Protonibea > Protonibea diacanthus. The sequence continues at coordinate 19,406,040 of CM053989.1, forward strand.
GAAGCCAGCCTCTGTAACATCTGCCTTGGTAACTACAGTGACAAAAGCCATCCTTCCTTCACAAACTTAGGCTCAGTTTGAAATGATGTAGAATCAGAGGGCTGAGGATCTTGGAGGGATTATCGTCAGTGTCATTTTACTAATACAACAGTTAAAGGCCACTATAATATACAGTATATTGCCTTTAAGGGTTTTGCCTCTAATGAGTTTTGAAAGGTTGAAGAAAACATTTGTCTGCATTATTGCCCCATGATCACTGATATCATCCTCGCAACGTACTCCAAGTCACAGCAAACACCTGCTGTTAGAAGTATGCCTTTGCCACAGCATGTAATACCTTTCACGTAAGACAGCATCACACTAATATTTGTCACAAAATGGCTGAATCTTTCATATTTCAATTAGTGAAAAATTAAAGCCCTTAGTATTTTCTTTAGATCCTCCATGCTGCAGACCCACATGTACCTGTTTCTCAAAACTGACTGTCACAAGGGATGAATAAAATAAAATATATATCTGAGATGAATTAAAAGGGGTTAAAAGACTCTCCCCTGAAAAGATAATATGATATCCTCTCCATTTTCTGTCCCTCTCTCCCTAAAAACTGATATACCTAACACAGGGTGGACGTCAAGAGTCTAATTCCAGGTATAAACCTGCATTAGAATCAAATGTAGGTCCTCTGAGTAAATTGTTTTTTATTTTGTTTTTGTATCATATTTGCATACTTTAGCTGTCACAACAACGCAATTTCCTCATGGTGATCAGTGATTGAAATACTGTAGATAAATCGAGGTGAGTTTTGTTGATGTTTGTGATCTGGCTCCTGTACAATTATTTAAAATCTCTCATGTGAACATGGCAGGCCATTTGGAACTGATTGCAACTTGCAAGAAACTGGCAGCCACTTGGCTGAAATGCCAGACAGCCAGTGGCAGGCTTTCAGCTGTAATCTCATGAATGAAAGAGAAAGAAAATCATTAAGTGGATGGAGGTGGAAAAAAGTATGGCCAGAGGGATGATCAGAGAGGAATTAGGGCGAGGAGAGTCACAGATAATAAATCTCTGATTTGAAACTTTTATTTGCTGGTTTGCACAAAAGAAGTCTCACTCTGAGACGTCATGCATGTTTGTGTGAATGATTTCGGAAGAGATTGATTCACAGCCACACGGTCCCTTCATGCAAAACATCAAAGAAGCATCCAATTCTCCACTTTGAGGGTCTCCTTTAAAGACGTAGAGACCTAGTACTCCATCAGCACACTGATTCCTAATGAGGTAAGAAGACTTCAAACAGGGCTCTGACTCAGCCCTGCTCCCACTAAGACGAAGCGTAATGTATTAAAGATGAGCTGAGCTGATTGTCTTATACCTGCCTCTGTCTTCCACACACAAAGCTCCACGCACTTTAACCCACTTCGGCTCATTGTTTCATTGATAAGATTCTGGAGAGCAGATTCATTCTGAAAGTGTTCCCTCTGTTTTCCAGCATTATACAACAGGTTACAGTTAGACAAACATGACCAATGTAAGCTGATGCCGAATTGACACTTAGTTACCTCACTGCTCATTACATGATGTTGAACTTTACCCCTGAGTTGAGGGTTGTATTTGCTCACTTCACTGAATTCACCCACTGAAATAAGCTTACAGTAGACAGAAGTAGAAAGCATAACTTCAGGTGGTCAGATTAAAGACAAGTATAACAGCTAGATTCTTATTTTCGGGTTATGAAAACATACTTGTACATGTATATTATATTCAATTTCTGTCATGTTTGCCAATATTTAGCCCTAAATCCAACACACTGGTCCTTTAAAAACAAACATACAGTCATGCTAGCACCTCTTTGACACTGGGAACAGCAATGCTTTGAGCTAAATACTAACATATGACAAAGTGTTTAGCAAATGTGTTTATCATTTTCACCATCGTACAGTTGTTTGATAAATTTGAATGCTAACATTAGAATTCAACACAGTGCAGCTAAATAATAACTAAAGGCTGATGGGAACTACATTTGTTTGTTTGTTCAGTTATCTGGTCATAAACCAAAGTTGGACAAATTAAACATTTTATTTGACGATAGTGCTGGAGAAAACACATGACATGTCACTTAAAATCATAAATGTGGACCTCATGGTGGCGCTAGAGGAAAAGTCAAGAGATCACCAAAGTCAGCATGATTCATGGAAACAATGAATGTCTGTCCAAAGACATATTTCAGTCTGGACCACTGACAGACCAACAGATTGACATTGCTATCTCTGGTGTGTGGATAAACGTGTGATCTTACAATGGTCTAAGGAGTGGCAGTGATAATATAGTGAGTACAACACATTGACAGTGTGTAGGAGGTTTGTGTTCTTTCACCAACACCACAAGGACAAGTAGTAGTACAGAAAGGTTTATGTTACTCACATACAGTAGAATACCAGGACAGACTGTTGACTGATGAAGAATGTTAGCGTGTTCTGACTCTGATCTGATGCAGCACAGAGCAGAACAGTGATACTCTCACAGAATTTGCTAAAATATTAACCGAAAAATGTAATGTGAAAAAAATATTAGACTTTCAACTTAATATTAATATTTTATTTTGCTTTTGTGTTGGAACACTTGCCTTGTACTGACAATGATTTTCTCATTCAAGGACCCATTTAAAAGGAAGCAATTAAAACACAATCTACACCAAGCACAGAGTGTTAAAGATATGATGCTATCAAAAGACCCTGTGGAATGATGAAGTTTTGTTTCAGATATTACTTTGAAATGAGTTCCATTTGATTACAGGGCTTACAGTCAAACAGAGCTGCACATTACTGCATGTGGATTTTATTTTTCAGAGACTGTTCCTTCAATAGTATTAAGACTTTGCCTCTTTCACCTCCATGACCCATTTTTTAAGCCTCTCTTAGTGTGCAGTGTGTCCTTACAGTAAAAAAAAAAAAACATTTCTCTACATTACAGGCTTCTGCCAGTGTTCCATAAAGAAACTTTATCAGATGCGCTTTGGGACTCACCATCTGAAGTTCTGTTGCAGTTTCCCTCACGCTGTCCCTCATGGTACACTGATCTGTGCATCATCAAAACAAACTAGCAATTACTGTATTGCTGCAGGTATCTGGGTCATGCTGCTGACATATTAGGAGCAGCCTTACTTGAAAGAGTTCAAATCAACTTTGTGAAAACTTCTTCATGTCTTTCCCTCACGTCTTTGTGACTTGCCATCATATAAATCGCACTGCTGACACAGCTGGAGTTATGGATTTGAAGAGGGAATATTATCTTCTCAGACAGATACCCAGACAGAGACAGAAATCAGTTTGAGGAAACACAAAATTCCTACCCAAAATATAAATTCATAAAGACTTCAGTAATCTAAACCAGTATCTGCCTCCTTAAACAATCAGCGATGATGGCCCACAAAAAGCACAACCACAGACACACTCATGGATTGTAGGGTTAATGAAGTCGGTGTTCATGTTTTCTGGTGAGAAATGATAATGAAATCAGTAGCACATTTCAATTAGATTTGAGGCCTTTAATAACAGAGATGGGATGGCACAGACTCAATCTGTCTGCAGGATATAATAACAGACAAACTCAGTCATGCTGCAAAGTTGGTGCGATTGGCATCAAACCCCAAACCAGATGTACTCATTCATCACCGCAGCAGCGCCTAATTAATTTGTCTCTTTGAAGTTTGATTACGATGGAGTCATGCAGGATAGATGTAAACGACTTGCAAGCTTGTCTTTCTAAACTCACAACAGCAATAACTGAGGAAATAATGAAAGCAGTAATATTTGGAGCATTGTTTTGAAGGCCAAGATACATACATACTTACATAATTCAAACATGTAAGAACTTTTTATACATTTTAATTTGTATAAAATGTGTTAATTAATGAACTTAGAAGTGTTTCTTTTTATCCTTTGAGTGATCCGGGCTAGCTGTTTCCTCCTCCTTTTCAGTCTATATGAAAAGCTCCATATATAAGGGGATAGTTTGGAACATTTTAGAAAAAAGGAAGATATTTGATTTTTGACTGAGAGTTGGATGAGAATGTCTCATATGTGTCTGGTAAATGTAAGGCTACAGCCAGAAGCCACTTAGCTTAGCTTAGCACAAAACATGTGATAGGGACAAACAACTTTATAAATCTAATCTAAGTGACTGCCATAGATGTAAGTGGTCTTTTCACAATTACACAAAAACAACACGAGGATTGTTAAGAAACCAACATAAACAAATGATTGTGCCATTGACAGCATTTTACCTTAGTGGTTATCAGTTCTCTTTATAGTCTTTAAATCTCATGTGCTAGTTAGTTGGTGTACAACTGGTAAAATCCACTCCAGTGGCAGGTGCGGAATTATCAAAGTTTTAAAAGTATCAAAAGTACCCTAACCCAACCCTGATAGGCTCTGCAGCCACAAACACTCCTCTTCCACTTTGAATCTGACCACAACAAGGTCCAATGTTGCCCTCATTATGAGTAGATTAGCTGCACGCTGATGCTGTCTCAGGGAGGATTAAATGGCCTCTAAACTATCACCATCCTCTGACTATGTTATCTAGTTTCACCCCCCACATGCTGATAGGTCTGTCAGGCACAGCAGGGGTCAGCTGAGTGGGAATGGAAGTTCTTCTCATCATCTATCATCAACTTCACCGCAGGGGCAACACCATCATATCAAATGGCGGTTTGTGTTCTTTCTGGCTGTCAGAGGAAACTTTACTGTGATGGCCAACAGCAAGTGTCTGCATCCCTATTGTAGGTATACGTGAGGTCTTGCTGTCTGTCAGTGTTTCAAGTTAACAAGGAAAATTGATGACGTTCAAAGCTTCATCATCTCAGGTTATTTTATGACACATGTCTTCAATCAGTTCATAGATTGAGCAGAGTCTGTATCAATACCTGTCCTGCTCTAGTCAATGGTTGACATTTCTCTCACTTTCACTCTCATTATTATTTCCAGATCCTGGTTGAAAATAAAGTACTGTTACCATATTGTCTAACACTGACATATACCAATCCTGGATTTTGCAGTCGCAGTGCTTTGTTGGTTCTCATCCCTCCTGCTGTGACTGTTTGTCTTTCAACTCCTCAGTGCTGCATTGACAGTATGGTCTGATGGCAAAATACTATATGCTCGTGCCTGCTTGCAAAAACAGAAGTGTCTGATTAAACATGATGCAGAAATTGAGACAAGATTCTGACATTTGAATAAAACATGTTTTGTTTTTTGTTTTTTTGGTTGTTGTTGCTGTTGTTGTTGAATGTCATTGTCATGAATAGATGACTATGTGTTTCTCTGAGCCCCATGATGATGCAATATGTCCACGGTGTACCCCGCCTCTCGGCCAATGTCATCTGGGACTGGCCCCAGCCACCCACAATCCTGATAAGGTTAAGCAATTAAAATGGATGGATGGATGGGTTTTTCTTTTTCAGTTTTAAACTATAGAAAAATTACAAAATGAACTCATAAGATTTGAAATTTTATACCACATGTAATTCAAAACATCCTTGGACTAAGTAATGAATGATAAAAATAATACTGAGGAATGTAACAATTGTTACAAATTACTTTTGCTGTTTAGTGATGAGTAAAGTGATACAAATGCTTTAGTAAGTCAAGTAAATTATTGAGTAATTGATTACAGTTATTATACTATATAATATAGATGCCTGTCTTGAAAGAAAAACAAAAGTGGGGCCATTAAAATGCATTTGAGACAGCAGGGTGAATAAACTTGAACTTGCCAGGTACAGTATCTGGTAATTAAGAGTAAACATTGATTAGAAAACACCCACTCACTTTTCTGTATGATAGGTGATAGATATGATTGATATGATAGGTATAAAGTGAGAGGAAGAAAATACCAGGAATTTACTGCAGTGTATAAATACAGAGTTCAGCCTGTGAATTCAAAGTTATGTAAATATGATTGCTCAGAAACTATAGGCTTAATCACAAGCATGTACATGTATACACATGAGTTGAGTAATATAAAAGCATTATTTTGTGTTGGAATATTATTGAGATTTACAAGTGTAATAAAAGGTCATGTGTGCTGAGCTGGACAGTAGCTGGACACAGCTCATATCATGGAGTTTTTTTTTTTTGTTCCTCAGTTCCAGTATATAGCCATGTGTATAATGACAGTCTAATGATGATATTATATGAGAGGATAAACCTCCCCAGGCCTGACCTCCCCATGATATAATGCTTTATTACAGCAACATTAAAGACTTGTCGCAATTATAAGCTAATAGAGCAATAACTCTGTGAAAAGCTAATAGCTTATAATATCCTTTTTTGTAATATTTGCTTTAAATGCATGTCAATTTATATGTTGCAGTGTCTGCACATAGTTATGTTTAGCAAGCTGCCTTGAGCAGGAAAATTACCACATATACCGTAATGACTGGGGTGTTATGCCTCAGCTACAGGACAGAGAGTAATCCAGATGGACATTAATTATGCAAATCATTTGTGAAATTGCAATGAATTGGTTTTAAATAGCCTCTATTTCTCAGGGGAGCCTCCCCCAGACTCCCAGTATAGAGTTTACATTTTTGGCCTTTGCTTAAACCACCCAAGCCACCACTCCCACTTCAGAATTCACAAATGACTTTTTGTAAATGCAGTCTTGAAGATATGCTTATTATCATAATGTGCAAATGCCTGTGTATGCTAATGACATCAGTCCAATTAATCTGATGATGAGACCTGCCAGTTGTTTATGAATAAGCCTTTATCACTGTGACAGCAAAGGACATTGCAGATGACACTGAGGGCTGCTTGCAGTGCAAGTTTCAGAGTGAGGTGAAGAGACATCGTCTGCTGAGCTCTTATATAACGATGGCCACTGCAAAATAGTTGCCACACTGACTGGCATGTCATTGCCCAGCGATGAGGTGGGTAGATAGGCTGATTGAATAGTGCAGAAAATAGACAGCTGATACTGACAGGCCCCATTGGGTGAGTCTGTGCTGAATGCTTATGTACCCTACTCATGTATGAAGAGTGTATCAGCAAAAACAAGATAAAACTAACTCCATGACTTTTGGCATGCACTGCTACGTGAGTCAGTCATCGTCTGCATTTGTGCAGGATGCTGCCTTGTGTTGACTTCAAACCTTTTCTGGTGTTGTGCTAAAAAAAAAAAAAAAAAGGGTGAATGTCAGCTCTCAAACGAGAGAACAGCAACAAAAAAGAGAGACAAATGTCTGAAGCTGCTGCACTGACAGCAAATTCAGACTTTTCTGTGAGAAGAGAAAAAAAAACAAGTAAAACCTATTCAGTCACTTCACTTAACTGAATGACGAATGTAGCTCAAGGTCACCGAAAACACGTAACACTCTCACTCTTCAACTCTCACATGCAGTACTATAAAGGCAAAGTTACTTTATTGATAATGATTCTTTTAATGTGAGTAGTTTTTTTTTTTATAATGTGTATATATTAAGTCTTTTATTTGAAATAGTTTGCATGTCTAGGCTGTCAAGGCAGTGTGCAGAGCCTTACTGTATATTCTCCACAGAACACTTTTCTTTTGTACTCTGTACCTTTCTGATACAGGTCCAGTTTGATTTACAGGGCTCTATTTATATAATATAGCAGAAATGGAATATGATATAAACATGTATTTATTAGTATATTATGACCTGAAAATAACAAAAAATGTGATGTTTTTATGACTTTAGATTGACTATTTCATGTCCACAAATGTAGTGGCCTCTCCTTCTGCTATGTTGAACCACCATGTCTGTTCGCCGGTGGACAAACACACTGGCTCTACATTTCGTACTTTTGATGCTTTTGGCAGCCACCATTTTGAGTTGACTTCAAACTATATTGACTGCTTTTGAAATTAAAGTTGCATTCTTGTTTTTTTAGTTGAGTAATAATTCCCTGTAAGTTTGTTGCTATAAGCTTTTAATTTGATAGTTTGTGTATCAAAAATATTGATTTGTGCCCCTTAAATATGCATTTTTCACCCCTCCTGCAGCGCTTGATAACACTGGCCAGGCTTGGAAACACCAGCCTGACAAACAAAACCACTTTGGATCGGTGCCTCAACTGGATGAAAGAAACCTCCAGGGGTGGGAAACAGATCTGAAGTATCCAAGAATACCTCAAGTGCTCCTGTTTGGCTCTGAGAAATGTAGACCTCAGAGTCAATGATAACCTTTTTATGTGTCTCTCACTGTGGCATCTCAATACATGTTGCAGTTTACACTCGTGATACTTTAACTCTGAAGTAATACTCATACACACACACACACACACACATACACACACACACACACACATACACACACATCTATCTTATCCAATTACTGTGAGAGCAAGATATGGTTTACTGTAATGAATTATTCATAACTCGATAAAGATGCACCACAAAGGTTAGCGTGTTAATCTACAGTCTGCCGCTCTGAATCCTTTTAAAAGATTATTTCCTGAATTTCAGCTCACATCATTGCCCGTCATAATTAAGTTGCATTTTTCAGCGGCAGATGTGGGCCACATATCTGTGACTCATTGTGATTACAGTTTAATTCTAGCTACCCTCATGCTGTATGGAATTTGACTTCTGTGTGAAACATTAGGACAAAATGATTAAAGTAGTTTAGGGGGACATTTTTGACACTGTTTCGCCGCAGTCTAAACATGCGTACGTGTAGATCATTGCATGCAACAATATTTATGTATATTCTTCAGTCATTAAAGGAATTTTAGAAACAAGAGATTGATTTCTGGTTGCAAATTATGTTTACATCTCTATTTTATCTTTGCCTGCAATAACCTTGAATGTATCTTTTACATTTCAAAGAGAAAGGCGCTGTAGGACTCAAACAGACAGAAGATTCCTCAGAGAGACAGAAGAGCTCCTTTGGCAAGTCATCAAAGACATTTTGCAATGACAGCGAGGAGGAGCGAGGAGGATATGTAACGATAAATGTCTCCATCACAAAACGCTTAGTGTGATAATTGCAATGACAGTCACTACAAGAGAAATGTCCTCACATTAACTGCTTAATCTCCATGATATTAAACAGTTCAAATCCAACAGGCTGAAAATGGGTGACAAACATTTCATTTGCATTATCCCCTGTCCTCAACTTCCATATTCTTATTCTCCTCTCTGTTAATCCCTCAGAGAGAACTGCGATTATATAACAAAAAATCTGAGAGAAGCTGGTTTTGGGCATATACATTATTTTTACTTAAAGATTTAGGTTGCTCTATTTACATAAGATGGCAGAAACGGAATGGGTGTGCCACAGATGTGACAACGCTGTGTGGAGTCAGAAAGTAATCAGTAAGACTCTGTCAAAGATGTTTGGAGTGGCACATCAGTGACACGTAGTTTATGTGACATCATCTATAGTTTTGTGAAAAGTCATTGTGAAGCAAGAAAACAGACGTCATGTCCTGTGTGAGTCATTTGAGGATAGTCAGTTGTGTTGTTAATATTTCCCATTGACTGTATTAATAAAAATGAACGTTGTCTCTCTGACGTCACCCAGAGGTTTCTGAAAAATCCCTTGAGCTCAGAGTGTGGTTGATCTGGTCGTCACCATCACCAATCTTGGCTCTGCTGCCTCCTAGCTGATCTAAAAATGGGCAAAGACGTAGACCGTCTGTGGAACTGGGGGTTCAAACGAGCCACCTGTGACTGCACCCACCTGTCAATCAAAGTGGCCATGCTGTTAATTATACATAACTGTAAGTCTTGATATAATTTGAAAAGGTGACTTCTATAAAAATTCACCCTCAGTACAGCTGTCATGAACAGGAAAATTAGTTAAAGAGACCAAAACCGTTTTCTGAACAAGTTTATTTCTGCTGTGAAGGGGATTTTACCATGGAGGCTTACTGATTCGTTCTGTGTAGTCTCAAGTGGCTGCATGGAAATCATTCACTCCCTTTTTTTTCTGGTGCAGGGCTTTCCTTTTCACATGTAAGATAATGATTCTGCTTCTAATCTTCCAATAGTGAATGCTTAGTCAATTTGCCTTTCCAGCAGAATGCAGAGATGAAAAAGTCAACAAATTAACACCTTTAGTTTTGCTTGCAGCTGCACAGAAGTGGTTCCAATGATTAAGTCAGCTGATGGGCCCTGATTATCATCTCTTTGGCGGTCCACAGCAGCTCCTTCGCCAATTTACTCAGCAGAATGACTGCAGAGTAACATAAAAGCATAATGATATTAAATAATGTGTAGCAGGTTGTGGTAGAACTTGCACAGAGCTTTGTGCTCTCTGTAGTGCTGATGTTTGTGACAGTGAAAAGCTGTTATAGAACCGATTCACAGTACAGTGAGTATAATGCTACAGTAATTGCCTCTCAGGGGGCACAGCAATTGTTGCTTGTATGCAAGCAGATGTGCTTAGCTAAAGAGTGAAGGCTTGCACAACAAACGGGAGCAGAGTGAGACAGGGATGGACTGATAGAAGAAATGCTTTGATTAGAAGATTGACCTAGAAATAAAAAACCAACAGAGGAAACTCAAACAGAGGCATCTGTACTCATTACTCAAGGACTGTTGTAAAATTTTATTTCAGTGCCAGACTACAGCATAAATCCTGGCAACTTTGATTAAATCATCATGATGCTTCACCTAAGATGAAATACCTACTGAACATCACCAGTGCTGCAGTGAATGAGCTGCATAATTAAAACATTTATTGACCCCAACACTTCCATCTCTTGTGTTATTTGAGAGAGATCTGCTATTTTGAATCAACCTGTAGGCACAGAAATGAGGTCGGATGGGAACAACGTTGCCACGGGACTCCTACATTTCAGCAGAGTGACATTTTCTGTGTGGACATGAGATGACACGACTGGTGGAAGTAGAGGACATTTCAAATGTCACAGGAGGTACAGGCACATAACTAAAATCAGCTGTTGTTGTTACTTGGTACCCGGTGCATGTGGAACTGTGGATTTGATCACAGCAAACTAATTTAAACACTCATGACACACTTTCCTGGAAGTGCACACATTCTTCTATCATTCTTACAGCTCCTTTCCAAATAACAGATCACCACTGTGATTAAAAACAAACTATTTAATCCTTTCATATAGACAGGTGCATCATTATGTAGTGAGTCCTGTAGCTGCAGTGTGAGAGCCACACTCATCTCAGCTGCAGGTGGAACAAAAGCATCCACATTTAGCAGCCACATCTAGAAGAATTTTCCATCGCTTTTTATCAGAGAGCCATAACTGATTTTACTTGAATTTGAATCTTTTATTCCCTTCACTTTTTTTTATGTTTGTTTGTTTTATTTGTTGCTTCATCTGGTCGAAATTTTCCTTGCAAAAAACTGAATATTTTATAATGGGCAGTGACTAAAGAGCATTGTTTTTGGTGGTGGGGTCATTTCTTGTTTATTTGTTCATGTGTGTAATGATAGGAAATCTTCCATGTATCCATACTGCAAATCATAAATGCATTTAAAAACGTATAAAAATGGTAAAATATATGCAGTCTCGGTTTAAAAATATGAATAAATTATTTCATTACAACGCGACACGACTGTTTTGATGAGTGAATATAAGGATACATCAATTTACCCACAGTTAGTCACAATAACACGGGAGATTATGTGGAGACTTTGGTTTAAAAATAAAAGTGTGAAATATTTCCATTAAATACAAGTGAAATAGTGCATTATCTGTAGATGTGTCATTTTTATATATATATCAGAGGGCTCCTTTCTTCTTAAACGCTCCCTTTATGTATTTTGCAAACGTAGTTTTAAATATCATATAAACTCCGTATACGTCAAAAATTATTTTACTTTGAAAGCACAAGCGGAAGTGTACCGTCTATGACCCGTGTAGCTTGACGGCGTTACATTGACCCACTTTCAGCAAACAGCGGTCTGGGCTTGGTTTGAATTAGCGGCGCGGGGAGCGCGTGGAGGAGCGGCGTGTGTCTCGCGTGAAGGACGCGCACGCTGTCACACCGCGCGGCAGCACAATGCTGGAAACCAAGTTTTTATCCACGCAATGAATCCTGCCAACGAAACCAGAGCCGAGAGAAGTACAGAGCAATATATTTTCACAGTGGGCACCTACAAACTTCTCGCTTTTACCATCGGTACTATTGGAGTATTCGGCTTTTGTAACAACGTTGTTGTCATCGTACTCTACTGTAAATTCAAGAGGCTGCGGACGCCCACTAATTTGTTGCTGGTCAACATAAGTTTGAGTGATTTACTGGTGTCTGTCTTCGGTATAAACTTTACGTTTGCTTCGTGCGTCAAAGGCGGGTGGACTTGGAGCCAGGCGGCATGCATCTGGGACGGCTTCTGCAACAGCTTATTTGGTGAGAAATAAAATGAAGAAACTATATTTGTATATGTTTCACATTTATAAAATGTAAAATAAAATAGTTGGAATAAGACGAATGTATCGAATTGTTTTCCCCAATTGACCCTTAATTATTCGTTTATCACTATAAGCAAACATTAAAATCATACTGTATAAATCACAGTATGAGTATGTAAATATGTAGAAAGCAGAGATGAGTTTACGGCATGAAGGAAGGATAATCCACATAGAAATGCATTTAAATATAGGAAAAAGCTATGAATACTCTTTATTTCCACTGGCACATTTCCTTATTTAATTTGCTTATTGTTAAAATACAGACTGGATCAAAAACAGTTTACTATCTCCTCCCACTGTGAGCTGCAAATGACGACCTTGAATCCTTTATAATTATATACAATTTTCTCCTGTATTTACCAGACAGTGTGTGTGTGTGTTTTTTCTATGCCAATTGAGCATATTCTGCAGGTTACATCTGCACACAGAGGAATGTTTTTCTCTCCACCGTCGCGCCTACAGCTCCCATTTGAATGTAACGTGACTGCCCATTAATTACTGTGTCCAGCAGTGAAGTGTGAGTGGACACACAGGGTCATTCTCCAGGTCCCACTCCACTCAGAATTATAGCTCAGGAGGATGGATGTGTGATAACAAGCTCAGTAACAAACCTTCTTTTATCAGCAAATTATCAGCCCCGCTTAATGTGGTTGATCTGCATTGCAAATATGTCACATGTGAGGATTTCATGTGAAAACGGTGCAAAGTTGGTGTTTACGTTTAGTTTCATTGTCTTCTTTCGTCGCTGGAATGACATTGAGCAGAAAGGATGTGGTGTCCTGCTGCTTTGGCGCACACTCACATGGGCAGGACAGGAGCCTGGCAGATAATGGAGATTTCAATTACAGCCACATCCTGAGAACTCACCTGCCCCCCTCTCCTTCTAGTCACTCACAGTAGAGCACAGCAGCTGAAAATATATTGGGTAACATTTTTCCACATAGAACCCCAAGGTCATACAGTTAACTATGGCATGATCACAAATCTGAAGAGCCTGGCTCTCATTACCTGCAGTGGATAAGATGAGAACAATATCTGCCTCTCTGCTGACACAGGTTGGAATATAAAAATTGAAATGTGCAGAAATAAATGCTATAGCTCTATCTGTGTCCTCTGCATGTGAACATCGTCATCATATGTATACTCAGGAGAGGGTGGTGTCTGTGTGCCCGACACACACATGGATCACAGAGGCTGCAGCATGGTGCACCATGGTAGTTCTGTCACTGCATGTTTGTCCTTGCTGGGTGGCTTTGGCTCAAGCTCAGTGCACAGCCTGAAACTAGTCATTGTATAGTTTGTTTGTAATTTATGTGTCTGTTCAGTGACGCTTTTCATGTGCTGCTTCCATTAATCGAGAGATTAGTGAATTGCAGACAGAGATAAAGAGGGTATTGGAGGATGTAATTGGATAGATGGATTGACAAAAAGATACAGAAAAACTGACTCTGGCTTGCACATGTACTCTTTGACATACGTGTCATATACGGTAAATATGTAGACAAAATGATGCACAAGATGAACATATGAGCTAGAAGTATCTGAATATGAGATCAGTATACCATTAGCTCTTCACTTGGTGTGGAAAAAGTAGGCTGTAAATACAGATGCATTTCTGAGAGGTGTGTGTGTGGGAGTAAAGAGTCTTTCTGTGAGTTGTCAAGGATTCACAACAAAATGCTTGAATGTGATTTTTCAGGTGCAAAATGTTCAGAATTGTGTTGATATTTGTGCAGTCCAAAGAGATTCTGAGTAGCCACTGACCCAGATCCAGCAGTAAGTGTCTGTCTCCCTCCGCTGCTAGGAATCGTTTCCATCATGACTTTGGCTGCTCTGGCCTATGAACGCTATATCCGGGTGGTCCATGCGCAGGTGGTGGACTTCCCCTGGGCGTGGCGTGCCATCGGCCACATCTGGCTGTACTCTCTGGCTTGGACGGGAGCTCCTCTGCTGGGATGGAACCGCTACACGCTGGAAATCCACCAGCTGGGCTGTTCTCTGGACTGGGCATCTAAGGACCCAAATGATGCCTCATTCATCCTCTTCTTCCTCCTGGCCTGTTTCTTTGTGCCAGTGGGCATCATGATCTACTGCTACGGGAACATCCTCTATACAGTGCAAATGGTAAGTCATGCAGATGTGCTTTTTGTCTTAAGTCGTTAGCATAGTAAGACCAAGCAGCAATCTCTGTTGTTGCCAATGCGGAAGTGCCAAAAACTGTAGTTCCTCAAACGTCCACTTGAGGCTGGCTACAAAACTAGTCAGTCTCCATAAGCCCTCATGTTAAAATGTCCAACTTCACAGCAGAAGTAAACATGTTTACAGCCTGGAACAAGAAACATTTATGGTCTCTAATATCCCTGTTCATGACACCTATACTGAGTTTTTTTTTAACTCACCTGTTCAAATTATATGAAGGCTTAAAGTTATGCATAATTAACAGCGTGACAGCTTTGATTGACAGGTAGCTGCCATGATTTTTAGATTAGCTGGGAGGCAGAAAAAGCAGGACTACCAACATCGCTGTATATTCTTCAAAACAGATGACTGTAGAAATTTTCAACTCTCCATCACTAAAAAAACAAGTAATCGTTATTATTTTCTATTACATCTCAGTGTTCACAGGTGCAATCATAGTGAAATGTACTTCTGTAAGCTCCTGCAATTTGTTAACATTTCATCTGCTTACAGTGCACACACTTTAACTGTCTTCAGTATCTCCATTTCCACCCAAATGTCAGCTACTTTTACCCCTTATGTACATGACAACGAACATTTAATCTGCTTTCATTTCACTCTTCTACTGACAATTCAACAGCCTCCATCTTTTAATCTTCAAACAACAGTTCAGCTACTTTAACCATGTACAGTTTGAGTGACACTTCAAACAACAACAAAAAAACAACTTGTGTACCTCAAAAACTTGTTTTACTCCAGTGTCTTATACCATGTGTGCTTACACTTCAACATCACTCACCTTGCACTTACATTGACACTTCAAGTTCTTTGAACTTCATTAATTCAGTTGACACCTTTGAGAGGCAGTTGCCAGTCTTTCAGTTTCTACACATGAACGGTCATTCATTTATTACACTGCGCTACATCTGACATTCAACTCCTTTTAGCACTTAGAGTTCAGTGTCGCTCAGTTGACATTTCAACGTCATTTATTGCTTATGTTGAAACTGAAAACTTCTTTCAGCACTTTGTGCCATTTCATCTGCTTTCAGTATCTGTATTTCAACAGGTACTTAACTAAATCATCAATCATCTCATTCAGTGATCCAGGGTTTCAAATGTTATTGAATTTTAGCTGTGAGCATATGTACATTTTCTTCTGAAAGTCAGTCGTTTTCTAATTAGAGATGTGAAATAAAGAATAAGATATATGCCAAATATATATTCCGGACATTACTTTGGGCTAAAGACAGACTTTCCAGACTCTTCTGGCTCTTCATTTTAATGAAAAGAAACTCCTTGACCCTCACTGGCCAAGTGCACTCCTCTTTCATTATGGGCTCCATTATCATAATATGCTTCTCTGCCTTCGGGGCTGTACAGTGAAATCATTTGGCTTATTGTTCCTTGTGCCTGTACTGAGCCTTAAAAGCGCAGCCTTAGGTGTCACTAATGTCTCAGGTCACAGAAGATAGTCTGGTAATATGCTGTACGTCGTGAGTAGGCTGTCAAGATGAGAGTTAAGAATTCACAGTGCTAATTTCTGCAGAACCACTGGAGAAAGTATGTGTCACAGGAATTGGGGAGCTGTGAGATTCTCTAATCTGTTTGAGCCTGTGTCATCTTGACCTGTTTGTACCATCGAGCAGATGGCCCCTAAAGTGTTTGAACAGGATAGTATGTAAGCAAAAATCACTGTGCAGTTCTAATCATATGACAGGAATGTCTATGAGCTTCACAATTTGGTGCAGCTGCTATCTTTCCTTCATTAAGTATTCACAGCCTTGTAGGACATGCGAGCTGCTTCTTCCTCAGAGCCACAAGCTCGAGCACAGCAAAACTCCCTGAACACATCGGAGACCTGAGAGGACTCGTTACATGTTCCAGTGTTTTGGGAGATACTTAGGAGATCTTCAAAGAGAAGTACTCTGAATCCCACAGAGTATTTTTGGCTTGATATAAAAGCAGTTGGCCTGCTTTGACAAAGCCAGAAAATCTCACTATAGACATGTGAAAATCTGAAATGTAGAACATAAATAAAAACAGACTTTGTGAATTCATGATTAAAAATAGATGTTTGCAATGTGCAGTGATTCAATCAGCTTCTGTAGAGTCCCTGTCCTGAGGGAGTCTAGAAAATTGCTATTTGCTCTATCATATTATTATACCATTCACACTTTTGCTGAATGGTATAATCTAATCTTTAGTGTCATTTATCGAGTCTTTTATTGAGGTATTGCAGTGTTGTTTCCAGGGGCTATGGAAAAAAAAACACTATAAATATATAATAGTCAGTACTTTGAAAGCAGTTGTATTATCTTCAACATAAATGTTTTTAATACCAGACGTCTCTCATTTTTCTGAAGCTGCTTTCATGAATGAGTTAAAGCAATCTCTTGTAGCTTTAAAAAAAATAATGTATACATCATACAAATAAATACATAAGATTTCTGCATTGGAATTGTTGATGCCATTGTGGGGTGCCCCAGGGCTCAGTTCTAGGTCCAATTCTAGTTTTTAATTTACATGCTTCCACTTTGTCATATTATTTATAAACATAATATCAATTTCCATTTTTACACAGATGATACCCAGATCTATCTAAGCTTGCCCCAAGTTAGTATATCTTTTAGTGTTCTATGTCCTTTCTTGTTCAGATGCGTCATTGCTGGTTGTTTCACAGTCCCGTCATATACATAAAGGTGACAGAGCCTTTGCAGTCAGGGCTCCAAGACTATAGATAGACTGAGGATATCAGGGCTGCAGACTCTGTGTCATAAATAGTAAATAACAACAAAGAGAACATAGATTCTCTTAGATTTCCATTAGATAATGTGCAAATGAGAAAGATGTAAATTTTCTTTCCATAAAGTACTTGTTTCCTAGTTTCCTATTTCTTGTACAGCTGTATGGTTGTTCTCCCCTACTACCACCTCTGTAGGTTGTTTGGTTCCAAACCACAGTCACAATTTTTAGGTTGTTTGGTTCTTCAGGACACAAAACAAATATAGAGAAAGGAGGAATTTCTTAAGTTCATTAGTTTTTGTGTACTGTGCTTCCTGCTTATAGACATCCACAATGACAGAAGATGTTACAAAGAGGCATGAAGTGGCTAGTCACAAACCAAAACGGTTGGGAACCAGTGATTTAAGTCATTTTTGACAAACGCTATGTGATTATCTTGGAATGAGATTAAAACCTCTGCAGAGACTAGCAGAATCATTACATCAGATTGGTGTGGTGATGTGGTCACAAGACAGTCTGTCTAGATAGAATCTTACTCTGTCCTGTTTTTTGCAGCTGCGCTCCATCCAGGACCTCCAGACAGTTCAAATCATCAAGATCTTGCGGTACGAGAAGAAGGTCGCCATTATGTTTTTCCTCATGATCTCCTGCTTCCTGTTGTGTTGGACACCCTATGCTGTAGTATCCATGATGGAGGCCTTTGGCAGGAAGAGCATGGTGTCTCCCACAGTGGCCATCATCCCCTCGCTCTTTGCAAAGTCCAGTACAGCCTACAATCCCCTCATCTATGTGTTTATGAGCAGAAAGGTTTGTAGTTCTGCATTCCTGTAAATATTAGTTTTGAAAAGTGAAGTTAAGAACTTTTTGTTTCAATTCTGGGTTAACTTCATCTACTACAAAAATTGGAACATAAGTAAACCGTGAGCACGTTCTTGCTCTCTGTAGCTGGTGAGGGTGTCAGTTCAAAGGTTTAATCATCATTCTATATATTCCATGATTGGCAGGAGAGGTCTGATTGGCCACTCTCTGTGTGTTCAGTCAATTTTTGTTCCCTCAACAAATAGGGCAAATCAATAGCATCTCAGTCAGAGGCAATGCTTTCCTCTCCTCTTGTGCTCCTTCCGTTAGTTTTAAGTAGAAAAAACAGTATCAGAGTATTTTTTAGTTATAAAAGAAACTATATATGAACACTTGAGAATTTGTACACAGAATAGTTGATTAGTGGAAGTGTTTTCCAAGCATTAATATGTATATGTAAGTATGCATGTATTGTGTGTGTAGGAGTGAAATTGTCAGTTACATTAGTCTTAGTTTGCTACCAACCAAGAGACTAAAGATATCTTGTGTGTTTCACACACATGTACGTTAGGAATTGCTGCTATTTCATCCCTGTGTTAAACACCATCATTTAAATTCCGTTTGCTCCAACCTCTCATCCTCTCACAGTTCCGGCGCTGTTTGCTGCAGCTGCTCTGTTCGCGGCTCTCATGGCCTCAAAGCCTAAAAGAGCGGCCCCTCGCTCCAGTCGAACGTCCCATCCGACCGATTGTTATGTCTAGGGCGTGCAGTGCCAGAGACCGGCCCAAGAAGAGGGTGACTTTCAGCTCCTCATCGATCGTCTTCATCATCACCAGCGATGAATTCCACCACCTGGATGTGACTTCCAAGACAGGAGATTCCACGGAGGTTAATGTCATTCAAGTGAGGCCATTGTGATCCACAAGGACTGGACTTCTCAACACACCACTCAGTATGCCTTAGGACCTAACATGCAATCCAAGCCAAAATAATTCTGTCTGACCTCCCAGGACATTTTTACGTCCACAAGCAGTTACAGACTTTTACAACTAATTGTAAATCCCCGTCAGCCCAAGATCTCAGCTAAATGTATTTCCTGACAGTGTTTTGTTTAAGCAGATAGTATGAAAGTGTAACATCATCCTCTCACATCAGCTGTGGTGATACAAGTACATAATGATGTAGTCAACAACTAGTATTATGTTTCTCTTGGAAAAACAATCACACCTTTTTGTCAACTGCAGAACTGTGTCGAGTATTTAGACGCCACGGATCAACATGTGATAGCAGATGTTTTTGGTTGGTACCCAACTACTATGTGTAAAATGGAAAATAAGCCTTAGCTCCTTAGCCATAAACCATAACACACAAACTGACATTATTGTGTATGCATTCAATAAAGAGATCCTATTTTGAGCTACCTAATTTGTGTACTTTATCTCATTTCCATCTAAACCTGCAGTGTGACAAGAGCAGTCACTGTGACATGGCATTTGGAATTATATGTATGAGGACTACAGTGTAATTAAATAAGAGGAGATGAGACTGGGACCTCAGTATGCTCCAGTGAGACACTCCTTTCATAACCCCCTGAGCTGTCAGCTATGAATAGACTTGATTAATGGATTTCCATAGCTGATAAAACCCTTTTTCATCAAGGATTGAGTGACTGAGTGAATGGTCTTTGTTTATATACTGTTTCAAATAACACACTTGACATTATGGAAAATGTGCTGGTTTGCTTTCTTGCTAAGAAACAGATGAGAAGATGAGAACACTCTCATATCTGTTTGACGTATATGAAACTATAGCTAGGAGCTGGTTAGTTTAAGATAAAGGAAACAGCTGGCCTGGGGATGAAATGCACATATAACAGTATATAGGTAAATCAGATGCATCTCAGTTCAACAGCAGCACATTTCCAAGAGAAAAAGAGAAAACTTGTCTCTCCAGTTTTATAGACCAAGTAAACAAATGAGATATGTGATTATAATGTATTAATTAGTTAACGTTCTGCTACCTGGATATGTCTTTTAACTTTTGAAAGCCATGCTGTTTCCAGTTTTTATGCTAAGCTAAGCTAACTGCCTACTAGCAGCTTCATGACTAAAGGACTGATTTAAGTGGTACAGTATCAGTGAAGGTGGCAATATGTCAGTATTGTTTTGCCAACTTGTTTCTACAGCCTCCAAGTGGCCAAAAAATATCAGGTTTAAGAATTTGTTGATCCAGAGTTGATATGGTCCCAAAATGTTCCTTGTTTTACATAAAGTACGAATCCTTAAGGCAAAAGAAAAACAGTAACTATGACCTGAGGGAACATTTATTTGCAATTCATGTAAAAGTGTAAACTTAAACAGCATGTGCCCCAGCCCCCACCTGAGAGTTTAATACTGACATTTTTGTTTTCACATTAAAAATAATGATGGCATGAGCAAGCTTCAAATCTAAAGACAAAATCCACTGTTGCACTCCTGCAGTCACACCATTATCAGTAAAACACTAATAAAATATTATCAATCATTATGAGTGGTATACATTATGACAATGATTAAAATCGTGGTTGGTAGTCCAATCTTTGCATTAGCCAGATCAGAGACAGCGCCAGTGCTCATGCGGTTCTCAGGGCCATGAGCCTATTCCACATCTTCTCAGCAGGGATGATGAGCTTGTTGATATCAGGAGGATTTTTAATGAGCAGGTAGGATCCTCCCAAAACCAATCCTGTAGCACTGACCAGCAGGCCATGGTTTATGACCTGTGAAAAGTACATTTGAAAATACCTTTGTATCAGGCTGGGTAAATGAATTCCATTTTGAGAAACATTAGTAACTCAAAAGCACATCACAAATGCAAAGAAAATACCCTATCATGTATCATATATAATATTTACTTTATGTCTTCAATAACACTTTTTTATTAAAAGGGGGCCATAGTTGTTAGATAACGACCAGAGCCTCTGAGTACACTCTGAGCTTCACAACAGCTCTTGCTACATCTACAGTATAAGGTCTTGCCAATTGGTCATTAGTGCACAAACAAGAAAATATAATAACCTTAGTGGTCCAACATTGTTATCTGACTCTGTAGAGGCTTCTACGTTATTTTATCTGTCTGTTGTGTCTGAGTGAGACACCCCTATCCTCTGACCTCTGTTACCATAGCAATGATCAGAATGGTACCTGCTTCCCTAAATACAGCTGCTTTGTATCTCAAGAAGTCAGTGTCCCCATAACTATCTAAGATTTAATACTATCCATGCAGGGGCTTCAAGACATATGCTTGATCCTGTGTAACCCTAACCATGCTAGAATAAACAATTTGATCACAAGGTTTTCTCAGCAAAGAATTTATATCATCGTAGTACCAATATTCAGAAAGACTAAATGTCTACAGTCACGGTAGCGGCCTTGTGAGGCTGTACTTAGGCACAGTGGTGCTTTGAACTACACCCTAATATAAGCATACTAATGTAATTTGATAAATTAAAATGCAGTGCATTGGACATGGTGCTAGTAGAAAACAATTACAGGGGATCAACAAAGTCACTAGGATTCATCCTCCGGGGAACATGAATGTCTGAATGTCTGTGACCTAAGTAGTTCAATCCAAATATCAGAACTATTTAACATAATTTATGCATGATAATGTGGGCTATTGTAACACATTCACATAATAACTACAACCTCCTCTCTACACTGGGCTAAGACAGACTGTCACCCTCTCAGCAGCAGACCTGTTGTCCATGTCAGTATCACACTGTGTTATTATTTTGTTAACAATTAAGTTCTACTACTGTATTTGCTGCTTCATACAGATTTCTCCCTCAAATAGAGGTCATTTTGCCCTTTGCCCAGGCATCACTGCGGATGTAATCAATTCACAGAGGAGGCTGTGAAATCCCTGCTGTCCTTGTGTGTGGACCATTAGCACAGAAGCCATCAGTACAGGTCACATCTAAAAGTTCAACCCAGTGCCAAGGACTAACCAGCTCACTTACAGGCAAACTTGAGAAACCAGAACTACTTCTTTATGCAGCAAAGTTCTATGTTGGTGGTAGAATAATTCAGATGTTTCTAAAAGGGTTTCTAAAAGTATTTACCCAGTGCTAGGTGCTGATAATACTTCAAAAGAGAATTACAATGTTAAAATGTTCAAAGGATTGAAATATCTCCACGAAAAGCAAATTGTAGGCACGGAAGATGAAATGAAAGAGCTGAAATAGAGGACTAATTTTCTCAAAATGTCTTACTTTGTTTTGCCATTGCCAGCGCTCCACACACTCATGGTACCGCGTCCTGGTGAAAGTGACCTGAAGACAGTGAAGGGCAACAAATAGCAGATTTCATATACAGCAATGTGACTGTATTTTTATTGATTTTATTCATTAGGACACTTACCATTGTGTAAAGTGGAATTACTGTCTTTGGCATGAGGAAGTGGAGGAAGTTATCAACACGTTTTCTGAAAAGGAACCATCTGGAGTTGACATGGGCTCGCATCTACAAAACAAAAATATTGCATATATAAGTGAAGTGTTTCTGGACCCAACACAACATATTATCAGTCCACTAATCACTCTCCTTTCAGTTCCCTTTTGGTTTCCTGGGGAAACATCTGGCTTTTTTAGCTACTGAATCTTCCACTATAGCCACCAGCTAGTTGCTAAATTTCTCTGTTGCCATTTGGTGCTGGGCGGGTTGTGTACAGTGATTTATTTTTTTTTTTTTAATTTATTTGCTAAGAAGAAATGTCTTTTGCAGCCAAAAATGTTGATTAGAGCAGTTAGCGTGAACCAAAGTGGTAACCCAAAACAAAAAGCTGAAAGAAGCTATAAAGCTCTGTAGAGCTGAGGGGAACTTGGAAGTTGCTAATAATACTCTGTGGATTTGTCTCTACAAATGACACCTTTCATATTACACACATTTGATTATTTGATTTTTATTATAAAAATACCATTTACCACTTGTAATGGAGAATTCTTCTACTCTGGTTATTCTACTTTGCTTTAAATAAAAGACTTCTTCACTTCATTTAAAGTCACTACCTCTAAAATAATACAGTTAATGGAGAGAGAAATATGCATTACTTCAACGTAGTTGTACATGGCCAGGTCTGCGATTGCATGGTCGTCTGGAACTCGCACTCTGGTGTACTCAGGCAGAACAGCACCTGAGCAGATAGAGGAAAAAAGAGTCAGATTTTTCTCATGCATTGTCGCTTCATTCTCTGTGTCCCCTTTAATCTTTGTTCATTTAACGATACTTACTGAAATCCTCATTGAACTGTTCCATTACTTCTTCAAAGACAATGCAGTCCTCAAAGCCCTATTAAGCATGAATGGATGAATGAGTCCCCATTAAATAGTTTCTGCCTCTTCTCCCCCTCCATTTAGTGTTACTTACAGCGTTCATCCCCTGCCCATAGAAAGGAACCACTGCATGGGCAGCATCGCCCATAAGGACGCATTTGTCACCGATGTGATATGGGGTGCACTTGACAGACACCATGGCCTGCGCAGGCAATCGGAAATAATCCCTCTTGAGAGTATCACTGCAAGACGCAGAAGGAAATAAAACAATCATAGCTCATTCTGAGTTATTCATTTGGACAGTAGGTTTTTTTTTTTTTTTTGCTTGTTACAAAAGCGTCTGTCACATCTGAGTAAGCTGAAATAGCCATGCTCTGTCTGCCCCGATGAAGTCAAACAGCCAAGCACAGGATTGGAAACATGAATTCAGATTTTTTATTTCGGCCCATGCAATCCAAATAATGTTGAGAGAAAGTGAGTGAATGAAGCCTCAAGTGTTACCATAATGCCTTCGCTATCTCTCCGTCACCCACAACATATGGTTCACCTCAAATTAAAACCCTACTGCACAAAGCCACGTTACTGTAAATCTGTAATTTCACTCATCACAGACTGTGGCTGAGGATGTCCCAGAGTCGGGGGATGGGATGATGGGAAATGAAAGTGAGAGAGAGAGAGAGAGAGAGAGAGAGAGAAAGAGAGAGAGAGGGAGGAGGCCGGGTGGAGGTGAGAAAGTCACTTACACTCCTATTAGTGGTATGGCATCAGAGAAGTGTTTCTGGAAAAACTCGATGACTTCATCTCCGGTGGTGATCTTCTCAAACTCATCAAAGGGCATGAAGAGGGTACAGGTAAATGTCTTGTCCTAAATTGGAAAACAAACAGTGCACAGCGATGTTAGCTCTCAAATCCATTGTGATGCACTTCATGTCAAGTTAAATCAAGTCATTGTATGCTATTAAATTACATTACATTATATAATATATACAAGACAGATGAACCTTTCACCACCCACTATTCCAGCAAAGGGGTGCACTGTTTGATCATGTGTGGTCATGATCAAACAGTGCAGTAACGCATTGCTTCAGGCATAATAACTAGTGAAGTAACTTTTTCATTAGCAATTAGTGTAAGGGATTACAATTTCAAATTTCAGTAATACCATTTTAGATATTAATCCCAATAATGACTTAGATGGTGGCTTGATATCAGTTTGGTCTTTCTTTAAGTGGACAGACTGGTCTGGGAAGTGAATTTTTTCTTAGGATGATGAGGGAAGAGTCACGTTCATCCAGTCTAATATGCAGTATATTCAGTATATATCCAGTGTATTTCCAAATATGTTAAATACCAAAGATGTGACGTGTGGATGTGGAGGATTTGTAGTCCTCACGATTGTCATACACCTTTTGTCCTCTGGGGTCAAAATGATCCCCATCAATTCCCCCATTAATTGACCCCCATCAAAATGACCCCAATCAATTTGAGTATTTGTGTTTTCAACACTGTGAGGCCCAACTGGTTGGACAACTGGTGGAGCTAATTTTACATCATTATATAGTGACAGGTAGTTTAATCTATGATAATACATCACCGTGTAAGACAAATAAAGTGATCTATGATAAAATATTCCTAATGCAAGGTTCACTTACATTTACATCTCCACCTTTCAGATGTATCCACTGAGCAAGGCTTGCTTTTGGTATCATTTATCACAGACATGTTCTCAAGGTCAGGAATGAACCCTTGCACTCAAATAAAGTAGCATTGTTTCATTCTTTTCATGCTCCATGCTGAACTTGTTATGGGAGCGTCCATCCTCAATGCAAACAATAATAAAATAAACTCCACCCAGTGCAAGTGATGGATGAAAGTGCACTTGGGGTTGTGAGCATGCAATTATGTGCCCATCTGAGTAGGTGCTATCTCAAAGTCCTCCTGAGGACCTTTTAGCGCAGTCTCTGTTACCATGGTACCAAAGGAAGTGTTTTGTTTTTCTCAGGCATAAGGTGTTCAAGTAGCTAGAAAAAAACAAAGGGGGTGAGTGCCAAAGTCAGCTGTCTTAACCTAGTCTCACTGCTCAGTTGGCCATGCGGAAAAATCACTGTGGGATTAAAAAGGACAGGAGAGACAGAGAGGTGTCTGACAAGAGCAGACTGGTAAGAAGAAGGACATAACTGCTGCGTGGAAGTAGGTTAAGATTTCCAATGTGTAAGCCTCTACTGGCTGAGAAGCATCTGTAAACAAGGCTGATTAACTCTGCGAGGACATCCCAGAGGTGAATCATGCCCTGAAATTCTCTGAAGTGATTATGCTTTTTTTTCTGTAACAGCAGTTGCTTCTATTGGTCAGTTTTTAACTGGAGTTTGTGCAAACAGTGTAGATATAAAACACCAGAGACAGGAAAATAGCATTCACACTCACCAAATTGGGCAGGGCGATCATCATGAATGTGTTTCGTGGCCAGATGTGCAGATAATTAGGCTTCATGGCAAACTGGGGGTGATGATGAAAATGAAATAAACAAAGAGACACCTACAATGGTGCCTAGAAATGCAAATCTAACACAAGCAGCATCTCACTTTTAACAAAAGAGGAGTACTGCACAGAGAACTGACCTCTCCATTTATAGGTGGCATGGTGAGCTCCATGTAGCCATGGGGGATGTAGGTCTGGCTATAGTTGAAGCGGCTGCGACGAAGGAATTGCTTGCGGATGGCAGAGAAAGCTCCATCACAGCCTACAATCAGGTCTGCCTTGATCTGCTCCTCTAAGCCATCTGACCTGAGAAACACACCAGTAGCATAACAAATTAACTTCAGTGTACAGTATACTGACACCCATGTGTATATAAGCTAATTAACTTAGCTTTACTAGATGCTAATTAATTCAACAATGTTTAGCCTGAGGATCCCTGACGTTCCAAAAATGAATAAAATAAAAATAGCAGTAAGCAGCAGTCTGCACGTTCCATAGTTTAATGACCAAAGGCAGCCTTCATCAGGCTTCCCAGAAGCAATGTCCCAGTGCCTATGCACCTGTCACCCAGGCCGACACAGTGTGTAAATAGCGCTCCTTTGTGGATGTTTAGCCTGAGAAAAATGTGGAGTCCTCAGGCTAAGTGCTTTGCGTTTGATTCAGACAAAAGTGTAATGCTGCAGGCTGAGAGCTGTATGTTTGAGCTTTTCTATCACACACTTGGCCTTTTTACCATTCACGCTTTGGGAGTATCTTTTCCTCTGCAGGGATGCACTAAAAGCTGCCAATTTTGTACATACACAACTAAAGAAAATCTTGCTTGATCCGTGCAGATAATTCACATTCATTCAAATGAAGATTTGATCTCAATAAAACAAAAATAGTAAAGGTTAAGATTAATTTCACAATCAAATAATGTTCATAAAAGATAATAACAGCTGCATTACAAGCTATTCACCAAATATACAGCATTTTATTGACTTTAAATCTGAACAGAATCTGTACCAATTGAATTTTTGTGTTTGAGTATGATGTACCACATAGAAAGGGTTCCTGCCACAGTTCCTCTTGTTAAACCGTTGGCTCCGACATCACACATTAATGACCCGTGTGGAAATGCTGGTGTGCATCTATAAAACTCAGTGTTAAGTACATCTGAACATATTCGTCTTAGCACTCTATCATCTCATCTAATGATCCTTGCAGGAACATAATGACGTTGTTTGTTGCCAAATTGCTTTAAACAGTATTCCGAACAATTAGACCCGGATCCAAATTGCTGCAGAGTGTTTGACCCTGACATTACAGACATTACTAAATGTAGCCGTGCATTTCAGGTCACGTCTTTAATGAGGCTGTGCCTCACCATGCATAAGCCCAGGGCTGTGGGTTAAGACATAAAGTATTACAAAATTCCATTAGCAATCTATCTAATATGCTGTGAAGACTTTTAGTCTGGACCAAAGTGATGGACCCACATCAACATCTGTACAGCTAACACTGTTAGCATAGGTAATAACAAGGTACTAAAGTGTTCATTTGAAAGTCTGTACATGTTCATGTGAAGATAAATGTCTGTTAATCTTACGGAATGATCTGAATCGTGCAGCGTGACCAATAAATCTGTAAATTGACTTAGCAAGCTGTAAATCTGACAATACATGGTTTGATAATTACAGTGTTGCGAGCCGCTGTGACAACACATTTGTAATTTGCCTACCCCATGGGAGACTGATTCCACACAGCTCTCCACCTAAAGATACCATATCTGAAAAAAAAAACTAATCAGATTACAATACAGAATAGCGTTCAGAGATATTCTAAGACTCCATTAACATGTTATTAGATTTAGTATGATTATACGCCAGACTACAAGATAGAAAGCAGGCCATGTTCATCTATTTCATGCTGATGGCTATCTCTTAACATTTCCTGGTTAGTATGGGGGGAATCTGGCTATCACAGCAGCATCAGGCTGTCCAAGTACATTTAATTATACAAGCTGGATGAAGCTAATCTGAGCTGTCGCAGCTCAACTACAGTGTAGATGGAAGGATGTGTCCTGGATGTGCTCAGTGCACACCAGGGTGAGTTTTGGATTCAAGGCACAATCAAAGCGTTCATGTAAAACTTAATTAAAGTGCATGAAAGTGTTTGTTCACTGCGGCAGTAAGTGCACAGACCCACATGTTTAACTAGATACATGTTGGACATAAGAATGAGTCAATAAATAGCAATGACCCCACAAATGGATTTTTACACATTTTAGATAAGGCTGAATCCAATTTAAAAACGCTGTGATCAAATTGAACAGAGTTTGAGCTGCTGTATATTATTGTGTTAATCATTCACTGCATGGGTACGCTAATGTCCACAACTAAAACGGCCCGGAGGTGTTTCAGTGTTAATTGGGTTGTAAATTGTGCACCACATTTCCCTCAAGGACAACCAATTACAGAGCTGCAACAAAAGTCACGCGCAGAGGCTTTAAAGGTAACGTGCTTATCAGATCAGACCTTGGGCAGTTAACATGTACAAGAACGTGTGTTTACATCTACATCCATAAAGTTACAATTTGGAAAACAACATAGTTCTGAGTGAGCAGGTCCTTGTTTAACATTCATATTTTATGTGTTTGTGTGTCTGTGAGAGTGTGTGCCGTGAGTACAGGGGTACACAATCAGTAACTATTTACCTGACAAAGGTCATTAGCCCTGTTTCAGCACTCCAGTCCTGCAGTTTGTAGTCAAAGTTCAACTTTGTGTTTGGATATGCCTCTGCCGCTGTGGGAGTCAAAAAAGGAGCTCATATTATAGATGCAGGCATGTTATAACACTGGCTGTTTAATATGAATGTAATATCTTGTGTAAATGCACACAAAACATTCATAGTTCTAATAAACTGCAGTAACACAGACTGTCAGCAAAGAATTAATTCCCCGCTGAAGAGGAATGACCTCCTGCTGATGAGCATGTATCTCATGAAAAACACAACATAGCAGTGAAAATCAAGGTTTTTGGTTGTCACACTCTCTGAAATCTCTTTATCTCAGTGTTCATTCCAGGAGTCTGAATTGGGCCAGATAAGAGCAACTGCCTTTTTCAGCACACACAGACAATCTAATTAAAGACAAGCCCATGCTGCACCACATCATTTCCAAGCATACACTGAGTCACTTCATCAAATATTGGGTAAAATCCTTTTAGTCCGAAAAGACGTTCCCTGATGTACTTATGCACTTTAAAGGCTCACATGAAGCCAATGCACAGGGAGCATCTGCAGTGGGTTAGGGCTCAGCTCGCTTAGCAAACAGCCTAATTTAGGACAGTTGGTGAGAAGACACAAAACTTGGAGCTTTGTGGAGAGTTGATTTGTGATTTAAGAATGTACTCCGGGGTTCAGACTTGAAACTTGATTAAGGCTTTTATAGAATTTAATAATATATATTAATTGCCTATATAATATGCTGTTTGAAAAAGCGGACTGGTGATCCTTTAAAGCGATAGTTTGTAAGTTTTTTTAGTTTTCAAATGAGAAGTTGAATTCATTAGTAGTAAAACTGTAAAACTACACAATGGGGTTTAGCAGCCACAGCCTTTTGGCCCTTTTAGACACAATATTATACACATTATAAAATAATTCTTTTTGCCTTATTCTGTTAGTAGAACTCCTTACAGGTCTCACACAGTGGGCCTCATTTGAATGTCATATTTAGTATCAACATGGCCATTAAGACTAGAATAATAATAATTATTATTATTTTTAGCTTAGTGGAAAAAGACACCTTACCTGTTAGCAGCTGTTTATTTAGATTGGCTCGGTCTACTGACAGGATGTACTGAAAGGAGAACAATGTGCATTTCGTTGTAATTCAACGGACACTACAGCTTCACAAAAAGAACTGTAACATTGTTTATTATTACTCTGACAACACTGACTATCTTACCTGGCCTTTCTTGCCATAAGGGATTGGAGATTGTTTCCCATTCCGGGAATGAATCATTCTTGCGTGCATGGGTATTCCCTGAGAGACGATCTAAGGAAAAAATATTAATACAAATTTTAAAAATTATGTTTAATAGCATTTAGGATACATAATTCTGTATTGTGTTATATTCTGCATTGTTAGCATCAATGTTTTCCATCTCAGTTTCTACATGGTTTAGGTGGAATCTGTGGTTTCTTGTGGTTTTCAAGTGGTATCATGTCATGGACACCTCAGCTTGTCCATGTGGTCACACGGTCAGTAAACACCTTGTAAAGTGTGCCTTGTTTTGTCAGGCTGAAAACTCATGCAAGTGTAAAAGAAAGGGTCTGATGCATGAGTTCTCAGGCGGACATAACATGGTCAGTGCAGCAAAATGTGAACTAACAAAAAAGATTGCTGACGTCAGAAGCCAGAATAAAATATCTTGTGTGAAATGCAAGCAAAGAAAACAGGTTGGACAGATTCCACAAGGCCTGGACACATATTTAATATTTCATTATTAAAGATACATCAAAAAATAAAAAGAACCTCCCACTTGACTCCACTTCAGTCAGCCTAACAAAGGCAGGAATAATGGATGACCTACATAAGAATGCTACCAATGTGTTTCTTGTCATACTAGCAAAAAGGGTACAGTAGTGAGAATAGATTTGGTCACCTTCTCCTCCATTCCAACATGCTTCAGTGCTTGTCGGCCTCGGTGAGACAAAGCCAGGTTGATGCTTCTCCCCTTCACAATTTTGGCTTGCCGGATATCTGACCAGACACAAATCAGACACACTCTTACCTTCTGTAAAACTTTGAGTTACTCATTTAAAAGAACAATGTTTCGATTCACCTTCATGTGTGTGTATACTGTTCAGGATTATTGTATGTTGGTATTCCTTAGAGAGCTGAGTGATGTGACAATGTTATTTACTTAAGTAGGTGATAAGGAGATCTCTGAATACTACCTTCACGAGTTTCAAACACTTCCACATCAAAGCCTCTTTTGGCAAAGAAGCAGGCATTCAGTGCCCCAACCTGAATCATGAAGGACAACAAGGACAAGTCATTGAAAGTGTTTTATCCATCATAGATGGATAATTAGCACTTAACTCTACTATATTAACACTATATGCTGCATAGTCATTCCTAAACACTCCTGTAATCTTATTTCATTCATCCCACATGGTTAAATGAAGTTGGAGTGCAATATACACAAAGGATTGATTTGATTTCCACCCAACAGAGCTGTCTCTTTAAAGAGGACAGTTGGAAAACAAAGGTCAATGTGCAGTCAATCAAAAGACAAAAGGAACTGCCTAATAAAATAATAATTCACTTTCATTTTCCTTTCTTACCAAACCACCGCCCACCACTGCTACTTTTTTCTTGTTTGATCTGCTGGTCGTTTGCTCCATTGTGCTGACAGTTCTCTGGTGGACTGGCCCTTCTCACTGTCCAAGTCAAAGTGATTTTCAGAAGTAGTTGGTAAAGTTTTAAAAGAGGAGGAGCACAATGAGTCCCATGAATGTCATCGCTCTGAAACATCAGTTCCCCTTTCAGAGCAAACACACACGTCAGATAACTGAGGACTTTCCAATATGCAGTTCTGGTGTCACGGAAGCTCAAACCAGACACTCCTCCTTTGATTCAAGACAACTTATTTGGGTGGATCTTCACACTTATGTCTCACAAAATCACTACCTGCCTGACAGACAGTAAGCCTATAGGTGTAAATATACATGTATGTATGTAAATACATTAAAATGATCTGCTATAGATTTTCAGAAAAAAGCTCATCAAATAATAATCTGTGTCTAGTCGTTATTAGTGAAACCAAAGACAAGGGTAATGGATTAGTCCTCATTATGACTCCCAGCCAGGTAATAAATGTTACTGAAGTATACAGGTAAAAGAAATCTGCCACCATCTAGTGGCTATATTAACAGCCTTCTCATGTTTCGTGTTTTTTTTTTTTTTTTTTTTTTTACATATTTGAGATGCTATGTTCAAATAGGTCTTGGCTAAAGTGTCCAAAGTTAATCCATTTGTTTTTAATTTATAATAATTTTTCACAGTACAAAAAAAGTATAATCATTATATGTTTTGCTACCTTCAAAACAAAGTAGGGAAATCTTTATCTTATGTAGTTGTATCCTAAAAAAAAAACTTCATCAGGTAGACATGAGCTGTCTAAATCATCCAATAAGAGAAGCATGCACCACCAGTCAGAAACTAGCAACAAACAGAAAGATAGCAAATGAACAAATATAACAATACCAATAAATCCTAAACATCATCAATGTAACCTCAGAGTTCTCCAATGGGCAAAGAACAAGTGAATTTAAGACCAAATATACTGATAAATCACGAGTGACATCAAACATATTAAATCCATAAGTCAAAAGGGATGATAAGCAGGGAAAAAAATATCAATTTGTCAAAATATGGGAACTATATGAGATGGAACAAATCACATATGATATTATGCAATAAGGCTGCAGAGACACAGATTACTTGAGAGGTTCATTTTTTCTTTTTTCCTTCATTTATGTTATTTATGTTATTTCTTTTATGTGGGTCTATATACGTATACCTGTTTATATGGATACATGTCAGATTTCATGTACATCCTATTGCATTTGAATATTTTATTGTACTAGTACAATGGACAGATATCAGGACATCTGAAAAAATGCAAAGATAATAATGAAGTGAAACAATAAGATAACTATACTGCACATACTGAATGCTGAAGTGAAAATAAAATTTGCAGAATGGGGAAGACTAATGTATGATATTTTGTTAACATCTGTTCCAGAGTACTCCAAGTAGGGTGAGTAAATACAGCAGGTGACTGACCTTTTAGAAAACTATTCACATCAGAAAAAAAAATTATAACATTACGTAAAGTCTGTCCATCCATGATCTGCCACTTATCCTCATCAAGGTAATGGTGGGGCTGGACCCTATCCCAGCTGACTTTGGGCAAGAGGCGGGGTACACCCTGGACAAGAGACACTCAGACTCACATTCACAACTATGGGAAATTTAGAGTCAACAATTAACCTGTTAAAGTCATGTCTTTGGACTGTGGGAGGAAGGCAAAGTGCCCAGAGAGGACTCACACAGACACAGAAAGAACATGCAAACTCCACACAGAAAGGCCCCAGCCGAGGTTTGAACCAGAAACCTTCTTGCTGTGAGACGATAGTGCTAATCAAAACACCACTGTAACATAAAGTCGAAGTTCATTATTCAGTCTGTTAGGGGTCTGTAATGTAAATATCCAGAATGCAGCAGGTCATGACCTCCACCCCTAGGTGGCATTGAAATTCTTTCAATCCCACAAAAAGGAGGGAGTTAAAATCATGTTGTGTCCTTTACTGGATAATCTCTGTCCTGGTGAACTCATCTGTTTATTTGTTCTTTGCTTTAATTTTATGGTAGTTTTACCAGTATACAGTAATGGGACCAATGTACAGTTTTTATGTCATTATACCAATATACATGGGAGTCTTATATTAAAGATGTCATGAGGTGATGGTCCTATTGACAGGAAACTTTTTCAACTTTGTCTTACTTTACCACTTTTACTAGATATAGCCTGTAATCATTACATTACATTAGTTGGTATCTGAATGTGAAACATAAACATTTGAAGATTTAGAAGTGTTAATATATTCAATTAAATTAAGGAAAGGTTTATGGAGTTTTGAATATAAACCAAATATGCTATTGTGTTTTTCATAATAATAGTATTTGTCAGATGTTTTTCTCGTTATCGCCTCACGGGGGCAGTATGCTAATGATAATGTTAATCAGCCGTTAACGCCTACTCGTTCTGTATTACAGTCCTTATTTATATACTAGTAACTGTTTGTGTTTGTTACCTTATTATTAGTACTTATCTGTATTTTGTTATGCAGACCACCGCAGGATTAGATCAGCTAACTAACTGGGAAAAGTCTGTATCCGTGTCTTTTGATGGGGACACACACCGTATCTTGAGCCAACTCTAAACCACCTTATACCCTGGAGACAACCCCTTCTATCTTCCCCTAACCGCCCCCACCCCCACCCTTTTTATAACTGTATATTTAACAACTTAATTTGCCACAAACCACAAACTGAGATGAATCGCGTGTAGTATTTCTATTAGTATTTGTAACATTTATATTTATATTTACATTTAGATTTTTATTTGACACTTTTTTCGTCAGTTGTGTTAATTTAAATAATATTAAATAATATATCCACATTTGACTGCGCAGGACAAAGCGGTCTGATACGCTGAACGTATCAGATGACGTGCGCTGAACTTTACGCCGTACGTACGGCGTGTGCGTATCAAATGGGAACCTCGCAATAAGGCTAATCTAATAGATATCAGAGTCAATGACACAACGTAATATTCAGAAATGAACTAGAACATTTGCCGCCTTTCAATCACTTCAGTTTTAGCTGTATAATAAATAGCCATGGTCGTAATCACGTGTATCAGCCTGAAGTCATTGCTGAGTCGATAACCTGCCGTATTGAATTGCTTAATGCTCTGTGTTCGATTGTTTTGCCTATTCAAATATGGCGCTGTAAAAGCCAAGGTTTGTTTTTCACGAGTGCAAAGTATGTTTAAGTGCATTAACCGTACGGCCCAGTTCACGAGATATATCCAGTCAGCAGGCGGCCGTTTCTATTTTAATCAAGATTTTAGGTACGTGTTGTCTGGTGAATGTCGTAACTTTTTTGTTAAAATTAGCTCAGACATGTTCACATCAAACGGTGTGCTAGGTAGCTAACGAGCCGGTCATTAAAGTCTGTTTGTCACGTTAAGCTCCCCGGCTAGACTGAAGCTGTTAGCTCAGTGGCTACTTAAGGTAGTTTGTTAAGACGGTTTATGTGTGAGCGGAGCTTCTGTATCATTGGTAAATTGTAAAACACTTTAAAACTGCAGGGAAATAAATGTAGCCAAAGAATCAGAAAAATGAACCCGGCTGCCACATGAGTGTTAATCTCCCTTTTTGAAGCTTTTGTTGCTAGTTAGCAAGCTAATGCTAGTTTGCCTGCTGTGAGTGGGATTATTTGACGTCCTCTAGCGTGCAAAGGTAGCTCATTTCTTATGGCTCCGGCATTTGATTTGTATTCGTGCTTCGAGTCAACTGCCAAACAGTAATTGTAAATAACGAAAGTATTTTCTTTCTTTTATGTAAATGTTCTTACTGGCTAGCTGTACTTTGCCGTAAAAGCAGTACCGGTGTAGCAAAGTAGCAACACAAACTCTTCATCTAAGAGTGAAATAGGTTTGAACTGCATAGCTGTTTAAAATTAAGCCGTGCTTGCAGAATAAAATGATAACATGATTAAATATCAGGTTTTCAACATCAAATCATGAGTCGCTCCTCTCATAGTGATGTTACATTCATGGCTGTAAGGCCTGAGTAAAGGTCGATATGAGCGAATTGTGACACCTGTTATACCCCTGAATGTCACCACACTGACGGCTTGTCACTCTTATATTTACGGTCATACAGTGATACAATCTCTGAACTTTGCAGAACAGACTGCTTGGCAAACAGCACTAACCCAACATTTAATTCCCTTCGCTGCAGGCTGGTGTCGTCCTTGCCACTCAGAATGACTGACCCGGCTGTGAACAGGGTGGTTAGTGACATAATTCGCTCTCCTGAGGATAAACGGGTCTACAGGGGCCTGGAGTTTACCAATGGCCTGAAGGCCATGCTCATCAGTGACCCGACGACAGACAAATCCTCAGCTGCTTTGGATGTCCACATAGGTAAAGGTCTTTCATCACTATTGTCCAGGTAGTCAGGGACCCCCACACAGTTTTAGAAAGGAGTAGGAAAAATATACCAAATATGTAAGTATTTTTTGCCCAGTACAGTTCTTCCCATGATCAAACCATGAAAGCAGTAAGAGGAAATGATAGTGAAAAACACAACCACATTTTCGGTGGGTAATGAACCCATGAACTGATTCCTAACGAGCCAGAGACAGTGAAAGCTAGTAAAGTTTTAGAGGCTACACAAACCAGTTTTGTAATTTGCCAGGTCTCTCAGATAAACATTCCCAGATTACTCTTAATCATGAGTCATATTACTGTGTACGTGTTGAAACCCTTGCTTCAATAACAAGTTAACACTGTGTGTACTGTGTGTATATGTAGCTGTTGTTTTGCTACGACACTTCTAGGATTATTTCCACCTTTTTTCTTCACTCTCCCCTGCAGTCTGGATGATCAATCTGGCGGACACGGAAAAGTGAAGATGTCGTATCTGTAAACTTTAATGAGCCTAGAGCTACAGCTTGATCAACTGATTTCCTGAGGCTATTTTTCACAGGTTCTTTATCGGACCCAGCGAACATCTCAGGCCTGGCACACTTTTGTGAGCACATGCTGTTCCTGGGAACAAAGAAGTACCCCAAGGAGAATGAGTACAGCCAGTTCCTCAGTGAGCACGCAGGCAGCTCCAACGCTTTCACGAGTGGAGAGCATACCAACTATTACTTTGATGTGTCCCATGAGCACTTGCAAGGAGCACTAGATAGGTACTTTCCTGTTTTTCTTCATATCTCAGGTACATTTCAGGTGTGTCCTGTATTTGCACTAATTTATTTTATTTGTTTTTTGGGTGTGCTTAGCCATATCAATTTGTCTGATCTCCCTCTTGTCACCTTCTTGAACAACTTTGTTGAATTGTTTGACAACTACTAGACAGCCAGTAAAATTCATTAAATTATCTAATATTTTAATCTTTAATACACTGCATTTGTTAAAAACTCATGAGTCATTCTTTTAGGCTGCATATACCCTGAGAAATATGTCACCTCTCTTCATAAGTGGTTATTTAGTTATCAGTATACATGTTGATGGGAGTCCAGGTGTTAATCCAAATGAGCTGCCAGGTCGTTTTCTATCCGTATTTGGTTACCAGACCCAGCTTCATTGTACTCTCTTTTGTGACCACCAGCATAGTTCCTACCCCCACCCAGGCATGGGGTGAGACTGATGTCCTCAGCCTTGCAGGGGGCTCTGCTCACGTGTCAGCTGTGGTGGTTCGGAGAGGAGAGACAAATTTAACCTATCGGGATAAGCTTACCTACTTATAAATGAATGATAGTCTAGCAAGCACCTGTTTATGTGTCATAGGCTAATTGTTCCCCTGTGCCAGTGAATTGTGAAGGCCATCTGGACTGTAGTGGTAGGAAAGGACAGTGCAGAGTATGCTGAAATATTGATGATGTTGCCTCTTTGGAAATAGAACGGCGTCTCATGTGTGTCATTAGCTGGCCCTTTTTTTTTCTTTTTTTTTTTAAATTATTTATTTATTTTTTAATCAGACCTTGCTGTAATAATCAGAATGCATATTCTATATAACAGGAAATTAGCACATTTGATAATTTGTGAGAGAAAAGAGATTTTTTTTTTTTTTCTAGATCCACCATTTTGTGATGAGCTAAAGAACAGCCGACAAACAGTCATGGTGTGATTGAACAAGAACAATTTATTGCCTTAAACCAGTGATTGTCAAATAGCCGTCTGTAGCACTCTGCCAGGTTGTGAAAAGGTTTCAAATGTATTCATTTAAATTAGCATGCTATAAAAAAATAATATTTCAAGTAATATTCAAAATGTATCCACGTTTTCAAATCCAAAATAGTTCATAGATAATGTTCTAATCTAATGAATCTTTGCTTTTTTAATACAGGTTTAATATCTTTCTAATACATTTCTCTTGTGTTGTTCTTTCACATAACAATCAGACTATAAAAGTGTGAAAACTAACTAGTGGTTCTTCCCTGAAAAGGAAATAAAAAAAGAGAACCTCTTATCCAAACAACCAGCTGCTGTGACAGATGTATATCTGTGTCAAATTCAACAAGGATCATACACTACACTCGGCTTTGTTACAATACACTGTCAGCAGTAATTGACCTTGGGCGGTGCTTCAGAAACATTCAAATATTTTGTGCATATTTTTCCTCATTTGCATGGCAGTTGGTCTCACTTTGCACTTAAGCAAATGCATTTTTCATCATGACCTGCTTCTGTTTGTACAAATCGCTCCCACACACACCAACAATCTCAGTCTAACCCAGAATAATAGACTACCAATCTTAACATGTTGAACACAACACAGCCTTATGTATTATTATTATTATTATTATTATTATTATTATTATACAAAAAATGATTATTTGTATTCAGTTATACTGTTTGATATTTGATTGTCATTTTGTAATCTGTGTAGGTTTGCCCAATTCTTCCTGTGCCCACTGTTTGATGAGAGCTGTAAGGACCGGGAGGTGAACGCCGTGGACTCTGAGCATGAAAAGAACCTGATGAATGATGCTTGGAGGCTGTTTCAGTTGGAGAAGGCCACTGGAAACCCTAACCACCCCTTCAGTAAATTTGGAACAGGTAGAAAATGTTCA
This sequence comes from Protonibea diacanthus, assembly GCA_028641955.1. Lineage (NCBI taxonomy): Eukaryota > Metazoa > Chordata > Actinopteri > Sciaenidae > Protonibea > Protonibea diacanthus. The sequence goes on from CM053989.1 coordinate 19,444,399, forward strand.
GAGTTGCTACCAGAGATCACTTAAAGTAAAAGGGCAATTTGGAACAGGTTCTCGATTCCCATCCCAAAGCATGGAATAAAACACTAGATAATATTTAAACTAAAGCACCCTGTGCAGAGCAGATAATCTGATTACACATTTGCCTGCTGACCTATTTGCATGTGAAGTTCATATCACACCAGCAATGCAGTGTTTAAACACAAGTTGTTTGCTCCAGACAGATTTACAGCGTTAATGACTGGTTATTCATCTCAATAATGACCTCGTCATAGCGAATACTATGTGACAGCATACGTGCCCCGCTTTGTCTGTAATTTCTAAACAAAACTGTGTTATATAGCTATAAATACATTTATATAAACGCACCTTTCCGTATGCTACAGCTTTGATCTGTGACACCTTTTGTACCCCCTTAACCAGAATCATCATAATTAACACACATTTCACATTTTGTTGTGGTGGAAAGCATCTCTTAGCCTGAAGGGAGTGTACTGTCTGGGCCAGTGAATTTCCAGATCATAGTGACACAGACTTGGAACAGCTCCGAGCTCAAAATAACCACCTGATGGCAGTCTTGAATTATGTAATGATTATGTCAGTTATGAAGGATCAGACAGGCCTGAAAGTCATGTCCTCCTAGCAGACCAACATAATGTTCTCAAGATTGATGCTTTGTTTTAATGTCTCAAAAAAAAAAAAAAAAAAAAAAAAAAACTCAACTTGTCTTGCCTCAGTTGTGCTAGATGTAGGCTGCAGTTGTATTTGAAATACTGTCAGAATGATTATTACAAATGTACTCTGTCACATAGAAAATTGTGGAATATTAAAAAAAAGTTTTATTTCTCTTAAAGGTAACAAATTGACCCTTGAGACCCGACCGTCTAAAGATGGGATCGACATCCGTCAGGAGCTCCTTAAGTTCCATTCGACATACTACTCCTCCAACCTCATGGGGCTGTGTGTGTTAGGAAGAGGTAAGAGTTCACACACAACAAGATCTTAACACAAACATGATGTTTCGATCCTACAAAAAAATCTCACTCTGCCCTCAAGCGCCCTCAATGTGATCTGTCAACTGTCAGTTATTCATACTGATAACAAAGAGGAACAACAGTCATGCATCGTCATGTATAGCTCAGTGTACACAACCTAAAACATTATCATCGTCATTTTATTTGATATTATTATACAGCAGTCCTTGTGTCATCTTGAAATCAATCTTCACGCTGTATCTTGGTATATCTGCCAAAAACAAATGAGACCATTGTCAAGACAGTGTAGCGACTACTTAATGCTGGTTGTAGTATTTTGTGGAGGTTAGTCCATATACAGAATGCCCAACCCTTCCTCTTTCTCGTTTTATCTTCTCTTTTAGCATTGCTAACATGGTGGATTCTATTTTTGAAATATCATCTTATTGGCCTTTTGCTGTTTTCAACATCTGATTCTCTGTAAAGATTTCTCTTCTAACTTTGTGGTAAAAGAACAGCATCCTCTTCCTGTTTTGCCAGTCACATTTGTGTTGATGATTAGTGATAAATCCAATGAAAGATGTATCTCTCAAAGGAGCTGTAAGGAGCTTACATTTTTATGGTTATTACATTAATTACAATCAGAATTATTGGTATTAATTTATTAACATTAACAATTAAAATTCAGAGCTACCTCTTTCTAAGTTAAATGAAATGTCTCTGGCACGTTCATTACCAGCTTGAAATTTACTCTTTGCCAAACCTTCTTCATCCACAATCTGACAAGAAGTGCTTACAAGAACTTCCCAGCATGATTAATGGCTTTTAAGGAGCTTCCTTTTGCATTAATTGGTCAAAAACACCATGGGAGTTGAACAGTTGTGTGCATCCTCGAAATTCATTAATGGTTAAAGTTGGTTGGTAGTTGGTTTATTAGTTTTCAAGTTTGATTTGGTTTTCTTTGCACCCATATGAGCTACTTATTGTCCAAAGTAAAGGATGAGGTAAACGTCCAACTTTATTTCTTCTCTTCTGTTTCTGCAGAATCATTAGATGAGTTGACCTCTATGGTGGTTAAGCTATTTGGAGAAGTGGAGAACAAGAATGTGCCTATCCCAGAATTCCCAGAGCATCCCTTCCAGGAAGAACATCTCAAAGTGAGCCGGTTGCTTTTATCACCCTTCACTGTGCAGTCTTTACACTGCTGTATAGGACCATAGGCATTGTTTGAGATAGTATTTATTTATTGTTATATATTATATTTATTTCTTAATATTTTCAACATTAAATCACTATATAATGATGCAATATTCCAGTTATTTGATCTGATCAAAATATTTAACTTTTTTTTTCTGTTCTGTCACAGCAATTCTACAAAGTAGTGCCCATTAAAGACATCAGGAACCTGTATGTGACTTTTCCCATCCCGGATCTACAGAAGTACTACAAATCTAACCCAGGACATTATCTGGGCCATCTGATTGGTCACGAAGGACCTGGAAGTTTGTTATCTGAGCTAAAATCCAAAGGTAGGACATAAAGTAGAGCTTCAAAATGAAGACAAACATTTGGATTGCTACAGAAAGTTAAACTAAACGACTATCTGAAAATGACAACGATTATTATTTTTAAGGCTGGGTGAACACACTTGTTGGAGGGCAGAAAGAAGGAGCCAGAGGTTTCATGTTCTTCATCATCAATGTGGACTTGACCGAGGAGGGCCTCTGTACGTGCTACATCTGACTGCACACACTCTAGTTCATTCACTATTGGCTGACGTGCTTTCTATGTGAATGTTCCCTATTGCGGTCAGATTTGTGTATATGTGAGGAAATGAAATGTAAATATTGTTCATCGAGGCCTGTTATGTGTTCCTGCAGTGCACGTCGAGGACATCATCTTCCACATGTTCCAGTATATCCAGAAACTGCGTACGGAGGGACCTCAGGAGTGGGTGTTTGAGGAGTGCAAGGTAATTATTGTTGTCTGTTCAGCAACAACATTTCAGACAGAGGGGCCGAACAAATGTGACCTACTTATTTAAGCTTAGTGGAAAAATTACTAGCACAGCACAGACTTTTGTAGCAGAGAGATATTCACTGTTTTAATTCCAAATATAGTCATGTCAGATGAAGCTCTAAAAGTCTAAAGGATTAGAATAACATGCAGATTAAAATCTGGCTCTGAATGTATGTAACTGTTGTATGTACGTGTCTTCACCTGTCACATCTCTGCTTCTCTCTCTAGGATTTAAACAAAGTGGCCTTCAGGTTCAAGGACAAGGAGCGACCCCGTGGCTACACTTCCAAAGTGGCTGGTTTATTACACGTAGGTGCACTGTCCTCCATCTGCAACGGTTGTTTCCAGGGAAACACAGAGCAGCTCATTGTGTCTGTACCTGCTGTCGTCATCAGGCTGCCTGTTGACTCTGTATTGAGAGAATTAAGATTCAGCAGAGACAGTCAGAAATTAGGCTTTTATACTGTATGTACTACAGTTTCTAGAACCTAATGACTGCTGCAGCAGGACTTTTCTTGTATGTCTTCTCACCAGGATTGACGGTGCAAATCATCTTATTTCACCCTTGATTCTTACAAGTGGCAGGAAGTCCTCACATTATATCTATATGAAGATATTCAATGAAATCACATTACAACATAACAACCATTTGAGCTTATCTTCATTTTCTTAACAGTTTGCAGACATTGATCCAGTTATTATAGTATTGATTAGAGATCTATCAGCATGAAGATGAGGGCTTTCACAACAAATTAGTTTTTCTGACAGTCCACTCAAGTGACAGTTGAAGACTAATAGCTGTGTGTGTTTCAGTACTACCCTATTGAAGAGGTTCTTGCAGCAGAATACCTTTTGGAGGACTTCAGACCAGATCTGATTGAGATGGTGCTGGATAAGCTCAGACCGGAACATGTCAGGTCAGTGTAAAAACATTGGTCTCTGATGCCATCCGTGCACCCACATAACAATCTCTTTGTTCATTTGTGTTATTAAGTATAACAGAGTTGCCATTAAATGTCCAGTGTGTCAGATTTAGAGGGCTTTATATACAGGGTATGGCAGAACTGGAATATAATATGCATAGATATGTTTTCATTCATGTATAATCACGTAACACACCGCAAAAGTAAGGTTGGATTCAGGCACTAATTGAAGTGTTCATAAGTCAATCATAAATCTTCCTTTTTGATTCCAGTGTTAGTTTTTGATAAATAGATACATTGCAAATCTTGTGTGTGTATTTCTCCAAAGAAACTTGTCAGAAAGTCTTTCTTTCATAACTTTGTTAGAAAATAAGAGGATAATAAATTGAGATAATAAATAATCTTTGTTGCCTGCCAGCTCTGACAAAGTGATGTTGGTCTACTTTGATATTTGGATGAAACGGCTTTTCAATTTTCCGCCTCGAAAAGGAATGCCAGACATCTTCACAGATTGGATTATCGCTGCAGCCTCAAAGGTTCACTTTGTTAATATCAGGAGATGGATATGTGTGCTCAGGAATACATTAGCAAGTTTTGCTGTCTGATTTGGAAACGCTGATCTCCTCGCAGGATTTTTGCATGAACAAATTGGCCAGTCTGAATTGTTTTCTAACTAACTTATTATACATGCTCCAAGTTATTTAAAAATGTTAGTCTGTTAAATGGCATTTAAGTTAACGTTAGACACATTTAAAATACTGCTTGTTGGTAGACTAAGTTGACAGTCAACTGTTTTTAAACCTCATTTTTCCTTTGTGAAAATTCAAATTTTTGACTCTTTGAAGCTGTGTTCTGTTTGGCTGTTTGACTTCATTTTCGGTGTATCATCTCCTGTGTAACAAACTTCTGACATGTGGTTGGAATAACACAATATTTTCTGTTGCTGCTCGTGATGTAAAAATTGCCTCGTTCCTTCCCCAGTGTTGCTTTAACACTCGTTCCTTTTATGGCATTCTACTTTGGTCAAGCAAATTGCGGGCTTGTAACTCGTCCATTCCTTAATGCCCACCAAGGAGGAGATTGCATGCACTCATTGGCTGACCCTAGCAGTTTGTGTGCCAGTCTCTTCCTTTACTGAAGTGGCTATTTAACCTTGGGGTTTTGCCAGCACTGCTTTGAATTCATGACTGTGTTTCATTATTTATTAATCTCATTTCACCAGCTGTAACTGAAGGTACAGCAAGTCAGGTTGCATCATTAAACGGCTAGAAATTATAATTACGTTTGTTAAGAGTTCTAGTTGCAGTTTAACAAACAGATGCCTATTTTTTTCACTTTGTGATTGAATAAATGTCCCAGTGAAACACACTTTAAATGCAGCACACTGTGGGGCCTATAGGAATTCTAAACATAGCGCATTAGTTAGAGGAAGACGTGTTGATGGATCTCCACTGCCCCTAACGTGATCCAAATGCAATACTAATAGAAAACCACTCACGTCTCACGTTGTGGAGTGGTAACAAATGGAGAGTATCTAATCAACTCTGACAGGTTTTTGTATCCATGTAACGTGACCTGGTTCACTCTTTTCTTTTTCCAGAGTTGCAGTGGTGTCAAAGTCATTCGAAGGACAAACCGACAAGACAGAAGAGTGGTACGGCACACAGTACAAACAGGAGGCCATCACTGACTTGACAATCGAGGTGAATTACTGCAGTCACAGTGTCTCTGATAAAATCACACAATGCTGTGTGCAGTGACTGAAAAGTAACCCATATACAACACTTCTTGCTGATTGTACACCTGTGTTTCAGAAATGGGCAAGTGCAGACCTCAACGGCAAGTTCAAATTACCCATGAAAAATGAGTTCATCCCTACCAACTTTGAGATCTACCCTCTTGAGAAAGACTCTTCATCAGTCCCCACTTTAATCAAGGCAAGTGCTGTAGTGTTGTCACTCTTTCATTTCCTAACCGCACTTGAAAAACCTCCCTTAACTGCATATTGTTAGAAATCTGTTATGCTTTCATATGGTAATGTAGTGTTGTGACTGAGATATAAAGCATTTAGGACTGCTGTTACAATTATGTCAAGATCAGAGGAACTAAAGCTGTTAAGAGCTATATATTCCATTCTCAGATGAGACTAAAGACTAAATGAAAGCCTCTGTGCCTTTGTTATGTTGCTAAAAGACCACACAGTAATCTGTTGATCAAAGTCATTTAGTTAAATTTACATTCTATCTGCTTGTGGTGTCTAGTTGAAGTGTGCTTTTGCTTGCATTTCCAAGAACTGCAAATAGTTATCTTTGCAAAAAAAAGTGACTTTTTATGAATATTAAAATGAGAACTCCCTGTGTGTGGTGTTCATTTGTTCCAGGACACTGCTATGAGTAAGGTGTGGTTCAAGCAGGACGACAAGTTCTTCCTGCCCAAGGCATGCCTGAACTTTGAGTTCTTCAGGTGCGTAACTAACTATGAACCTTTTGTACTGGAACGATGAACGCAAGGCCCTACCCACTAAATCAACAAAAGGAGCCGCAGGAAATGTTCATTTTGTAACTTTACAATGCTGGTAGCACAAATGAAACCAGTTTAAAGAAAAAGATTACAACTCTTAGATGAACAGGAACGTGGGAGCAAAGCAAATACCCAAACTGCAGTTTCCACTCCATTATGCTGTAGCTACAAATCTACTGAAAATGAATATGTAATACTCATCTTTTATTTTCTATAATGTCAACACTCTGTTCAGGTGAAGACTGTTTAGTCATGGAGAGTTCCAGGCCAGAATGTTAAGAGCAATGGAAATACAAATTAGTGCAATACATTGCTGGTGGAAATACTACGTAGCCTCTAATTAATTAAGAAAAGTTGAGACCAATGTCATTCCAGAATTTCAAGATTTAAAAAACATATTTTTGCAGTTCAAAAATGAAAAAGGAAAAATTACCTTCTTCCATTGTTCCTGGAATTTACTATGACGCTTCCAGACACATACATCTAACTCAGGTTCTTCCGATGTTTGGGTATTCCCCACAGAAGTTACTATTATATAATCTGGGATAGGCTAGAATAGCTCAGTTTAGGTAACAGTCAACAACGGTTGAAATGGTGCCAGACTCTACTGGGTGGAACTATAATTTAACATCTTTTAAGCCTGTTATTATTTTGCTACATAGATTGTCATAAATTGCAGATAGTTGAATCCCAAACTAAACGTTCTGTACTGAAGTGTTTGTGGTTAATACCTTTACCGTTAACACCCCTGACAAGTACAATTAATCCCATGTTACTGAATCGTAGCGTACAGAACTTGTAGTGCCTTTGGCTGCTACTGTGAGAAAACAGAGCAGTATCTCTGCGCTCTGTTTTGATGCTTTGTTTGACCACTGCCATTTTCTCTACAGCCCGTTTGCGTATGTGGACCCATTGCATTGTAACATGGCATATTTATACCTGGAGCTCCTCAAGGACTCCCTCAACGAGTATGCATATGCAGCCGAGCTAGCTGGCTTGAACTATGACCTCCAAAATACCGTCTATGGGATGTATGTAAGTATTCACTCCCCATCGTTCTCATGCTGCATCCCAGACCTTACGCCCCACCCCCCAAACTTTTTCACCCTCAGACTGGGCTACTATGGCTCAGCCAGGCCTGGCTTCAAAGGTATTACGACATCCATATGGTCAGATTGGACTGTATATCACAGTCAATTGTCTGTTATTGTTTCTACTGTTTTCTCTCATATGGTGAACTCCACCCATGCAGGTTAAAAAAAATGAAAATGGTTTGCACAAGCCTTCAGACCCAGACCTGGCTGGTTTAGCCTCTGTTCTGTTTGCACCCTCCTCTTCATTCTTCATCAGTCCTTTTTCCCTTCATGGTCACCCACTTCAGGCGAAACCCTTACAACTACTAAGGGATTGTTTATTTTCTCACATCGTCGGGAATTTCAAATCATTATCATTTCTTTCTTTCAGATGTATTGGGGTTAAATGCACCTGTAGGTCACATCAGGTGAAACAGCGCTCCACCAATAATGAATTTCTAATTTGAAAGCGGTGGTTGCACGAGTCTTCCACAGAATATAGATGTCTGACAGAAAGCTGGTCATGAGGCTGCATATACATACTCTTCTTATCGTTCTCATACTTGCTGTGTTGTCTTGTTTTTGTTTGCTTCTTTTCTCGGACAATCCCTCATCCCCCAACAAACGTATTTTTGTTGCTGTTCTTTTTTTCTCCTCTTTCATTAGTCGCTACCTATACGCAGATCCCCTGCACTGCAACATGACCTACTTGTTACTCAGGTTACTGAAGGATGATTTAAAAGAGTATACATATGCAGCCCGCCTGGCCGGGCTGGTGTATGGCATAGCCTCGGGGATGAATGCCATCCTCGTAAGTAAACAGTTTGAAGTTTGAAGGGAAGTGGGTGTGCCAATGCAGGACCTCTTTGAGGCTTAAGCAGAGTGTGGAAATGGCTTGGGGTTTTTTTAATGCTTCGTTTGACAATGTGAAGTGCTGTGTGTCCTGTTTGTCTGACCAGAAGGATTTATGAAGTGAATCTCGGCTTGCTACTGCATCCCATACAAATATGTCACTTAACTGTAGGATCGCTTAATACAGTCCTCTGGAAATATCATGCTACTAGAGAAGATTAACACTGGAGATAAACTCTGAAATAGAACTCATAGAATTATGTAATAAACAAAGACAATGTGTTATATTTTAAATTCTTCAAAGTCATCATCTTTTGCTTTTATGACAGCTTTGCACACTCATACATTTTCTCAGTCATCTTTGTGAGGTTGTCACCTGGAAAGTGTTGAAGAAGTTGCCATATGTGCTGAGCATTTGTTGCCACCTCTCTCAGTTGAGTTTAGGTCAGGTGATTGTGTAGGCCAAGTCCTCTGATGCAGACTCCATCACTCTCCTCCTTGGTCAAATAACCATTACATTACATAGCCTAACACTTGAACTCAGCATGAAGCACTTCTGTCTTCTGCAGCACTCCTGGTCTTCCTTTCCTGGAGCAGAGCCAGTTTCATCATAGCATTTTTCTTGAAGGGCAGTCTCAAAAACCATCAGAAATTTTCCAGATGAACTAACCTTTAATGTCTGAAAGTAATGACGATTTGTTGCACGTATATTGGAAGAACCGTTAACTTCATGCCAAAGACTACCTCAACGTGCCAAGAAGGCAAGAAATCCCATGAATGAACTCTTGACAAGACGCACCTGGTAACTGAAGATCACTTAATGTGATGACTGAGGGAATGCCAAGAACTGTCATCAGAGCAAAAGAACATATTATACTTTATTTCTCCATATAATTCTATATGTGCTATTTCACAGTTTTAAAGTCTTAAGTGTAAATATAAAATGTAGAAAGTAATAAAAATACAATATAATATAATCATGATGTTTTTAATCATACACTCACAGGAATCAGTCAATTTTTTAGTTGGTTTATTTATTTAAGGATGATGTTTATCTGTTTTTGCAAGTGACTTCTTAGATTAGTATTTTTGAAATTAATTAATATAATGGGTTTTTCATTTCTGGGCCCCAGAGCAATAAACTGAACCTTGTGCAGACTTTGAGTGTCCACTGAACCCTGACCACTTTCAGTCAAGGACACGAGTGTCTGATATTACAGGTTCACTTCCCAAATTTACTCAGGGTAATATATGAATGCACAGGAGAGAGAGGAGAAGGAGAAATAGACTTCATGGTACCATTTTACCTACTCTGTATAATTATTTCTTTGGTTTTTCTGGCTGACATTCTCTTGCTTCTATTGTGTCCATGTCAGACAGCTAGTATATGAAAAAGTGTCTGTTACCAGACACGAGGAATAAAGCCAAATGATGCAGATATCTGACATATTTATAGTCCCATTTCTGCTGATGTGAATGCACAAAGGATGTTGAAAGTGGATCTGTTTGATGGACATAGTAAGGTTGCTCTATCTGACACCGCCTTTGTTTCCAAAATTTATGAATGCAGCAGTTCTCTCAGCTCTGTGTGTGTGTGTATCATGGATTTATTTCAACCTGCCTATCCACTGGGTTTGCTCTGTTCTTTCAAGCTTACTAACTTTTACTAACACTCTGCACCCTTTGTCACATGACCTACTAACCTGAATTCATTCTCACCAGAACTCATGATAGTGACATGTCTTCAGAGACTGCCCTTCAACACATGCTCTGTGCAGCTGTGTGACGGGCTGCATAAAATCGATTTGAGTCAGCAGTATAGTTGTGGCTGGCCGGGTGTTTGTCAAGGTTAATGATCTTAGGAGAGATTACTTTTAACAGGTGTCACCGCAGGGACCTGGCGACAGGCAGTGGGGAGGAATGGGATGAGTCTGAGAGCGTAGCCACTTAGCTGCAGGTTTTGCTGAATCATGAAGGCCATAAGGGGCGGATGACATTGCAAAGTAGAGGCTTTAAATAACTTTGACTGTTCTTTTCCATTTTTAAAACACTCGTTTGCATAGAAAAGCCTCATCATCACCCACTTATGTCTGTTCTGACTCCCTGAGAGACTGCAGCAATGCTTCCTATTAGAGATTAGACTTTTGTTTTATAAGGGATATATGTTAAAGTATGCTCCTCCCTGTCATTAGTTTAAGTTTGTTGGAAGTTTATTAGCATATTTAGACGTGCTATGATGACTCGTGTTGAGCGAGGGAGTGATGGGCTTTTCTTGACAATCATTTGGTCAGCCAGTAATCACAGTACTTAGTCACGCATTATAAATAAATGTTTCAGAACATTAAAATCAACATCAATAAACTCCAGCATGATCTCTAAAACATTTTATAAAGGCCACAGACTATGCCAGGCTCACCTTATCTTTCTGTTTGTTCATGATGCACCACCTGTTCTCTTCTCACCGTCTGCCGCAGCTGTCTGTTAAAGGTTACAGTGACAAACAGCACATCCTGCTGAAGAAGATCATTGAAAAGATGGCCACCTTCGAAATCGATGAGAAGCGCTTTGACATCATCAAAGAAGCGGTAAGCTCCGACTGCAACTCCATCATTGGTACAAAGTTCTGATGAGTCTGATGAGTTTGTGGAGCGGCTAACTTCAGCCCTTTATTTTTTTTTTTTGCTCTGCCTCACAACAAGTGCAGTGAAGTAACAGTATTAGTAGTTTCATGCTCTCCAGCAGTTTGGACACACTCCCTTCTTTTCCCTCAGTTCAAGTGTTGATGTTGAACTGACTCTGCCTTCTTTTTCTCCCCGCAGTACATGAGGTCTTTGAATAACTTCAGAGCCGAGCAGCCGCACCAGCACGCCATGTACTACCTCCGTCTACTAATGACCGAGGTTGCTTGGACCAAAGATGAGCTCAGAGAGGCTCTGGATGGTGAGACACTGCTCTTAATCTCTCTCTTTTTCTCTTTACTTCTGTCTCACAGGCCCAGCCCTTGTGCTTATTAGTCCCTTTTCTGGTGTGGGCCAAACTCAGTTCACTGAAATACAGAATACATGCACAGTCAAGCTCTTCCTCAGGCTATAACTGATCAAGTGAAGCTTGGCCTGTGCAGCTGCTTGTATGAGGTTGAATAACTTAGTGGTAGTGACAAATGCCACTATTGCCACTATTTCCCAGGTTCATAGGCGTGAGCTCCTGGGTTCAGGTTTCAAGGTGTTTGGCTTCCAGTCAATAGAAGGCTCCTCTTTCTTCCACTCCTCTTCTCTTCTGTCTTCCTCCTTTTTAATCCTCATTTGAATGCTGAGGCTGTTCTCCAGCAGATGCCTCCCTATCTGCAGTCTTTCCTGTCTGCAGTGCCAGTCTGGAACATGAAGGGCAGATTTGTTATATTTTTACCACAGAGCTTACACAGACTTTCCTCGGATTCACATGAGGCTCAATTAACCTGCAGGGTCGAAGTCTGTAGCCCAGCCACCAGAACCTCCAATTACCACAGCTTGTCCCCTTATCAGCGACCTTACCCTCAAGCCAGCCCCCCATCTGCAGTCCATAAGACACTTTGAGTCTCTTGTTTCCAAGCGTACGTGTTGGTGCTGCTGTGGAAATCACAAATCATTTAGATATATTGTGTTTATGCGTGTGTGTGTCTCTCTTTGTGTGTGTCCCTGTTGTAGCTCATCCTTGAATCTGGGTCAGACGTTGCTTGAATTCAGATTGGCCAGACCGCATTGAGACAGGCTTTATTTCTGTGCATGTTTAACTGAATGTGCAAGTGTGTATTTTACCACGCTTGCATGATCATCTACCTGTAACCACCGCTGTCTTGATCGTGACAGGAATACTGTGCGATGAAAAGGCGGCTCTTCTGTTTTTTATTCTTACAGATTCAGACTTGGGAAATTGCTCTTTGATTGATTGCTGTTATCTGTGATCTGTATTCCAGATGTAACTCTCCCACGCCTCAAGGCCTTCATACCTCAGCTATTGTCACGGTTACATATTGAAGCCCTTCTCCATGGCAACATCACTAAGGAGGTTCGTCACCGGAGTCGCTGTGTTTTTACTGCCAGCTGAGAGAATTTGAATTTTGTTAGCTCTCTGCCTTGATGGATTTTTTAAAAATCACTGAAGTGCCACTTTCCCTTCACATCGAGGCTGTAATATTTGTAAAATATGTAAATGCCTCTTTCTCAGTGAATATTGAACACATCTTTTAACAACTTTTGAATTACCTTTTAGCCTTTTTATCTGGCCCTCCCATGGTATCACAGGGGATTATTGTCAAACACCTCTTATAAGATCCTGTGATCAAGTCACACTTTATATGAGGTCTCAGCTATCACAGCACCCGCCTTACACGCTGTAATGATGACAGCGTCACAGTCTGGTGGAGAGAGAGAATTAGAGTCACGAGTGGGAGCGATGATCCGTTTCGACATCACCGAGCTACAACGTAGGTCTGCTACTGCAAGGCCTAAACAAGAACTGACCAAAAAGACATAGTGTGAGGCCGTATGACAGAAGAGGAATCAAGAGTTTTGATGAAAGCTGTAAAAAGCATTTAAAACATAGTTTTACCATGTTTCAAAAGGATTTTTTCCCCCTTCAGTAAATTTAAAGGCTCATTAATCTAAATGACAAAGCCCCCCAAATTTTTCATTTTAAACCCCGGAGGTGTGGATTTTTGAAACTATTTTCTGCTGATTTAAAAAAAAAAAAAAAAAACACTGTCTATGCATTATCCCGAGTAAGCGTTACATTTTTTGAAATGTTTTTCCAATGCCACGAACAGAATTCCATTCAGCGTCTCTTTACAAGAGAACTCCCAACCTTTGAAAATAATATCAAAACCATCAGCAAGTTAAAAAGGGAGAGGAACTATACATTGAATATGGAATACTAAGCAAACTTCACTGCAGTTTTTAGGTGCAGGTTGAGAGAGCAATGTGTTACCCAACTATACCATCATTTTGTGATCCACATTGCGGGTGGAAAAGGTCCAATGTCAAGATAATTTAATTCTGCTCACGTAGAGCCCACAGCTTAATGCAGCCTATTTGGGAATGTCAGAAGCAATTCTGCTGAATATACATAGAAAATCACTCAGTGAAACAGGAGCCAAGTGAAGGGAAAGTGTGCACAACACAAAGGTGAATTACAAATTCTTCAAGGGAGCAAAACATCAGAGCTAAGCACATGCTGTTTTAAAAATGACATTTTTTGTGGACTAAAATGTTTCATTTTCCCTCCCTGACTTCTCTCCAGTCTGCTCTTGGCATGATGCAAATGGTGGAGGACAAACTCATTGAGCACGCTCACACAAAGCCCCTCCTCCCGAGTCAGCTGATTCGCTACAGAGAGGTGCAGGTTCCAGACGGTAGGTCCTGCACTCCTCATACACAAACACAGAAACGCACGCTGAGCAGTTAAGCGCTCTTAATCATCATCTGCCAGTCATGTCTGTCTCCATGGCGACCATGCAGACGAGCGCTCACCTGGCGCTGCTGCCCTCGTCATCGGTGACACCACACTGCGTTGGCAAAGACTTAAATTAAATTCAACATCCTTCATTTCCCTCAGAGGAACAGAACAGTCACTGAGTGGAAATAGACGTCACTGGGCGAAATCCGCACACACCTTCTCCCTTAGCTCAAAGACGAGGCAAACACGCGCCAAGCAAAGCACCTGTGCTGCCTTTCTGATTACATTAGGAAAGTCGAGTGACGTGGAGAGGAAAACCAGAGCTGCACGGGGCCACCTGGAGACGTCCTGCGTCTCACCAAGGGATTTTCCAGGCTTGGCTCCAGACTGCCAGTCAGACACAGAGCAGGAGCGCTGTCGAAGGACGTAAAGGATGTAAACACAAAATTGGCTCGTGGAATGACTGACTGGCTGACAGTCCCATCAAGAAGCATGTTATTACTCTCATAGCTGAAAGCTTTAGAGTGGATACTTCACATAAATCTGTCCACTGACACATTAATCTTTGAATCTGGATCACATTGTGCCTGCTATCACTCTTAAGCTGAGTCATTTTAATCGAAGAAGTTATCGTTTTCTGATGCTGTAGAAAAGGCATGAAATACTGGCACACCTTTTTGTTCACATAAACAAAACAATGATAGGTTGAGCATTTGAAATTGTGCAGTTTGCCATTGTGCAAGAAAACCTGCAGTTCCACTTCTTAGTATGCAGCATTTGTGTCAATTGTTGACTGACAGCGAGCTTATGCAGCACTGACAGCGTGATGTTTAACAGACTGTGACAAAACAAAATACACAATGACGCACAGCCCGGAAACGTCCACGCTTCACATTAATGCTTTGATTAATCAAAGAGCTCAAACTGTCCCGTTTTATGTTTTCTAAGTAAACTCAAGTCAAACTTTTGACATGCCGAGAAGAGTGTGAAGGGATGTTGAGGACTTTGGACACGAGCGCAGAGCCAAAGCGCTCTGTCAGCATGAACAGTACCTGCATCCACCCAGCCTCGACTCGTCCTCCATTCAGAGCGAGCTCCGTCACAATGGACTCAGACAAACATAAGCTGAACACAAAAGGATCCAGTTTTCTGAATGCTAGAATGAATGGCTCACCTCCATTTTCTGCTCCAAAGAAAATTTAAAGCTCAGATGAAAGGCAAAAATGTCTGCGCCTTTCTGGAGACTGTCCCCGCTGTCCTCTGTCTGAACTTTCCTGTTTTACTGTATTATGCTCATCTGTGCCTCAAGCAAAGTGCTCAGGAATAATTACATATGTACAACTGAAACAGCTCATCATTTTGGAGCAGTTGTTATTTTAGGCAGTGTTGAATTATGTTTTTGAAAGAGCAGATTATTCACACAGATCATCGTTTGGACTGGATTATATAGAGGTGGACAGCTTCATTTCCGTGCTCATGAGTCCACGGATCACTGCGGATTTCAGGTTAATAAAATGATTCTGCTTCGGCCGGTGTTCACTCTGTCACCGCTCTGCATGTTGAGTGTAGTTCTCAGCATACTTCAGCACCGCCCAGTCACCATTTGAACTTTTTACAGGCTTTATAATCTAAATTAAATCTGCACAAATGTACCAGAAATAAATTGAAATGCGAATGTTATCATAGTCTGTCTTCCATTACCTGTTCCATTTAAAAAAAAAAAAAAAAACTGGAGCAGTATGACGAGATGGGAGGGAAAGGGCTTTTTATATCAAATACATAGACATATACGTATTCTGTCAGTTGTTTCTTTGCAGGTCCAGCTCAGGAGGCCAGCGCCTCTTGTTTTTTCCTGTGTCAATAATGCATTTCCAGGTAATTGCGTTTACTTACTAACATCCCTCATCCTCTCAGGTGGTTGGTATGTTTACCAGCAGAGAAACGAGGTGCACAACAACTGCGGCATTGAGATCTACTACCAGACCGACATGCAGACCACCCATGACAACATGCTGCTGGAGCTGTTCTGTCAGATCATCTCAGAGCCCTGCTTCAACACACTGAGAACCAAAGAACAGCTGGGTGAGCCCAAGAAACACAAACACATGGCGTAGAACATGTCGCATGGAGCATTTTCCAACACAGTTTTCAATATGCTGTATATAAAGACGAGAGGAAAAACTGAGGCGGCTGTTTTATTTTGCAGTGGTGAACGTTTATTCAGAGATTCTTCTTTGAGAATTCTGCAGCTTCAATCTGCATGTAAAGAGCAGAAAAGTGAAGTTTCTAAAGTGCTGTCAACCATGATACTGTTTAATAACTTGTGGAATTAATGGTCTGAGTCTCTGGACCATGTTTCCTTGTAATAGTGCCAGACTGAAAATTAGATACAGAGACAATAATGGAAATATGTTTTTGAACCTACTAAAGCTCAACTACACGAGTTTCTTATTATAAAGTTGATAGTTTTCCTGCGCATACCAAGGTTCTCTGTCTGCCCTCTGTGCTGAGCTCCTCCACATCTTCCTCCCCCAGGCTACATTGTGTTCAGCGGGCCTCGACGGGCCAACGGCGTCCAAGGCCTCCGCTTCATCATCCAGTCGGAGAAGGCACCCCACTACCTGGAGAGTCGCGTGGAGGCTTTCCTGTGCACCATGGAGAAGTCCGTGGAGGAGATGACCGAAGAAGCCTTTCAGAAACACATCCAGGCTCTGGCCATCCGCCGCCTGGACAAACCGAAGAAGCTGTCCGCCGAGTGCGCCAAGTACTGGGGAGAGATCATCTCTCAGCAGTATAATTTTGACAGAGGTGCGGCCTCCACAACAGCCCTCTTCACCTTACGGCTAACTCTTAATGTTTCCAGCACTAAATGCACTGTTTTAAGTCTATTGAAAAAATTTCAAGAGTCTTTCCAATCTACGGGCTATTAGAAACGGCTTGCATTACGTGGAAAGTCAAATAGGAGTTCTTGAGAGTTATCAATATTTTGGTCAGTCCCAGAGGTGGAGCAGGATGTTGCTTAGAGCTGCACAAATTGGGATCGATTAAAGCCTGAAATAATCTGCAGCCGTAGCACACCTCTCTCTTGCAGCACTCTCCTGAGTGCCGTAATGGATTGTAATGGGCCTGATTCACTGGTAATCTGTCTAAAGCCCTGAGTGATGGCAACACTGAAAGGCTGCCAAGGGAGTGGTGGTGATTACTGATACTAGCAGCATCAGGGTGGGGAGGGTGGGGACACGGCACAGACAAACATATGACACGCGCCGTTAGTCAGCTCTTGCACAGAGTGAAGCTCCACAGGCTAACTGTGAGCGGAGCTGTTAGCTAATTGTTTCTCTTTGCTTGAGCCAGTAATTGATTTTTACATTTTGTGCAAAAAGACGTTTATTCAATGGTTACAATTATTTCTGCTCGTGACAAACTGTGCTAGTAACCACACACACTCATGTAACACATTCTGCTTCTTTTAACACTGAAGTTTCAGTTGCATTACCATGCAGCAATAATAATTTCACTCATGTCAAAGAACTTTAAACCACGCTGACGTGAAGTGAAACTGCTGACGCCCTGCAGAGATAAGCAGGAGAACTGTTGGAAGTGAAATAAAATAAGGATATGATAAGTATGAGGATAAAAAAAAGTCAAATAAACTTTGAAATGCTCCTCAGGTTTTAAACACTACAGTCGTGATATTAATATTAACACTGTTTGTCCTTTGTGTTGCAGATAACATTGAAGTAGCCTATCTGAAGACCTTGACTAAAGAAAACATTATGGACTTCTACAGAGTAAGTAGTTTCCTCTGCTGAATATGCTTCATGAACAGTAAGCGAGGTCTCACCTGGTAGAGCGAGCCGAGCACCCAGAGTTCAGTCCTTCCTGAGCAGCCCTGTGTCAGCTGTGTTGGGCAGGATGGTGGAGTTTAATGAATAAGCAGCACAGATGCTCGGATCTTTACATGTTGCAGTCAAACGGCAACCAAATCCAAGCTCTCCGAGTCTTACCTCATCATTTAATATGTGAAATAACAACTTGATCTTTGTGAAATGACTCCCCGGGTGTGTTTACTCCAGCCACAGTTTGATGTGAGCAGCCTTCAGTGATGCTGCTCGTTTGACTTTAACCATACTACTAGTACTGCCGTGGTTAACTGTAGCCATCATGAGGAGGCGGCTCCATAAATGACAACAATAACAGTGCATGTTATGACGTGTGAGAGCCATGAAATATTAAAGAGGTCTCTCAGTCGTTAAAGTATCTATTGATAAATGTCACATCCACTATTCTGAAACATTAAATTCATTGTTAATATCTGAACCTGATCAGTTTAGGTTGTGTCAGACATTATTACATCAGTGTCAGTACTTAGTAGCTCTTCTGGAGCTTTTTATCATATCAGATTGGAGTTTGCTGAGTTGTCATGGTAGCTGAAATTTCCATTTTGCCTGAGCACTTTATGGATTTTTTATGGGTCCATGTAGGCTTAAAAGTTAACAGACAGCTGTGCAGGTCCATCTGCTGATGAAGACTGAGGTCTACTGAGGCTGTCTTCATCTGCGGGTACCACTCCACGCATGAGCAGTGATAAGATTTATTTTTTAAGTTTTTTAAATTACCAGCTGTTCAAGAATTAATTGAGACATTTTAATTTTATGTTTAGATAATGGGGAGCTCGGTTAAGAACGCTATTTACAAAGTTTGAAGTGTGTGTGTGTGTGTGTGTGTGTGTGTGTGTGTGTGTGTGTCCTGACACACATGGTTTTACTGGATTCAGTCTGCCCTCCTCGCTTTCATCTCCTCCTGCTTCTATTCATAGCTGTGGAGGTGACACTGACACAGGACGCTCACAGCATATCAGCTGCCATAATGACAGCCAGCCAGCCTGTTTCGAGGGGGATAAAGGGCCAAAGACACACAGCCGCTGAAAGAATTGGCATTATCTCAGCCCAGCAGAAACCATTACAGGCCCCATGCAGAATAAACCTAATGCATTTCTAATGTCATATCAGCTGCAATCGCACAGGCGTCTTCTTTTTTCATTCTTACTTTTCTTTTTTTTTTTCTTCCATTTTTGGTCGCCAGGGTTGACACTGTCTGACTGCCAAATCTTCAGTCTAATATAATCCTCCATCCAGAGACAGTGATGAGGCCTGACTTTGTAGCTAAATCTCCACAGGCCTGTCACAACTCATCCCAGACTCCCTGTGAAAACCACACGGCCACGCAGGCCAACGCACAGCGATGAGTCACCCCGCTTACTCACAGCGACTATTTCTACAGGAATCCCCCCCCAAAGAAACTATATGTGGCCTTTTAAATAATAACTCGTGCTCCAAATTTCAGTCGTATTAGTGATGCTGTTTGCGACAATGTTCCCTGCCGCCCTCTGTGCATCAACCCCACCCGTCCGTCTGTGTCCCTGCAGGATCGGCTGACAGTCGAAGCCCCGAAGAGACACAAGGTGTCCGTGCACGTCCTGTCCAGAGAGATGGACTCCTGTGAGTATCTGCTGGTTTCACAGGCTTCATTTAGACACTGTGGGTGTGTTCATTCAGTGTCAAACTGACCTGTAAGTGTGTGTGTGTGTGTGTGTTTACCAGGTCCAATAGTGGGAGAGTTCCCTGCTCAGAATGATGTCAACCTGGCTCCTGCTCCCTCCCTGCCACAGGTAATGACCATGTCCTGCGTTTATGTGCCTCCGTTCATTAACCTGACTGCTCTCCCAGACACTGAGACACGTTCGCCCTGCTCACATCATTTAACTGCAAATGTCACATAACAAGAATCTTTGTAAACCGCATTTAATGTCTCCATAGCAGACAGGACTGTACAGAAGGAGTCTGCTGATGTTCTGTATTTTTCATGCTGTTAACAAACGACATGAAAAAACCAAAACCAACAGTGACTTCATCTGACTAATTGAAGTATGGTATGATTGTTCAGAGCTCAAACTTTAAAACACCCGAGCCAGTGAGTCAACCCCACGTACACATTTAAGCTGCAAGAAATACTCCATGTAGCACCCAGCGTGTATCAGTCCACGGCTGAAAATAGTCCCCAACAGATGCAGTTCCTCCACGTGTTTCTTCCTGTTTTTTGTTCAAATTTAGGAAATAACTGAGCTTTTATTATATAACAAGAGACAATATTCTTGGTTTTGGTCCTGACAGGATTTTTCAAGAAACACAATTTTTTTACAATGTTTCTGCAATGTTTCAGTTTCAGAGTGTAATGCACATACACATCACTGTCATAAATATGGACAGCTGTACATGTGCGTTTGTTAAGATAAAAGAAAAAAAGAGTGAGATCCACATAGCAGCCAGATAATATTACTTATTAGTCCAACAGCAGTCAGCCCAGCTCGGCGTCTGTCCTTCAGCCTTATTACCGCTCACCTTGTTACAGTCAGCGTAGCATCAAAATCACGGTGCAGCTCTTATTATAATGTTGCTTTAAATTGGTCAGGAAGGGAAAAAGAACAGTATCATCTGTTGCTTTACGTGTTTTGTTTTTTTCTCTGTAGCTGTTCATCTGAGAAAACGTCTTACAGCTTGAAGTGATTCCTGCTGAGTGAAAACAGAACCGAACTGTACGGGAGCAGCTGCTGTTGATACGTGCACACTGACTTCATCGTAGGCGCCTCTGCTAAGTTAAAGAACTAACACTGCGGGGTTACCTTAACTAGTTACCATGGAAACAATGTGCATGTGGCTCTTTTTGCCGTCTGCACCAAACACTGCTGAGGGAGAGCTTTGTCCTCAAAGACGAAGCATCAGTGTGAAGACGTGGGTGCTACTCTGACCTCCTGACTCTTCTTTTTTCTGTTTCTCTCAGCCCACGTTGGTTAACGACATGACTGAGTTCAAGAGGAGCCTCCCTCTCTTCCCCCTGGTCAAGCCTCACATCAACTTCATGGCTGCCAAACTGTGAGCGAGTCCGGCAGGTCGACACGCAGCAGCACCGGGGGGGGTGCAAGGGCGAGGGGGACCCCCCCCGCCACGTTCCCCCTCACCTCCCCCCTCCTCCATCAGGAAGACTTTCATCTGACTGAGCCTGCATTAGTGTGTGTGTGTGTGCACGCGTATGCGTGTGTGTCTCTGCGCGGGTGCATGTGAATGCGTGTGTGCACGTGTGGCAGGCTGGAGCCACTTAGAAGAGATTGCTTGGAAAAACAAATGCGTGTATTTGAATCACAAAGTTAGCCGTGGTTTGTCGACATAGCTGTGATGACGGTAGAGGTTCCCCCCTCCCACCAGACTCATGTCACGTTAACACTCCCGTGCATCACAGTCGCGTGTGTGTAGGCTGTCATAGAGGAAATAGAAACTACATAAAAAGAGAAGGGTCAGATCCCTTTTTTAAAAAAAAAAAAGTTTGAGCATACTGCAGAAGCTTCATGTTAAGAGGCGTTTTTATTTGAATAATTCAGACATGCTGCTTTGAGAATGGAAAGATTTATTGAGATGACCAGGTGGATGGAGAGGGTTTAAACAGTAGCTCCATGAAGGTCTTCTTTTCTTCCTCTTCCTTTTTTATTTATCAGACTGCTTGTTTTTCCCTGTAACTCTCTGAGGCACCACAAGGCTCCCGTTGTCACAAAAGACGCACTGAAATGGACAATTTTATTCAAATGTATGCTTTTCTGAAGAATACCTGCCTTTAGAGTTCTGGTTTTAATCTGCACAGGTGTTTGCTTGTAAACTGGTAAAATGTTGGGACCCTTTGAGGAGCTGTTTGAAAGTCACTAATCCATGCCCCTGAAAACTGTTTTTATTTTTTACCTGCATTTTACAGTAGTATGTAAGTCAGACATCTCAGGGTTACCTCCATGCTGTTTTTTTTTTTGTTTTTTTTTTAAACATTCAATTTTACTAGTCGACTAAAAATAAAAACTTATGAGTCTGTCATCGACATTTGTTCACTTCACTAAATGTGATTAGATCATTTATTGGTTCTTTTTATAAACTCAAAGGCTGAACAGTATTTCATTTTACTTTCCGTCAGCTCCGTGGAGATCGTCATTATTCTCACACTCTGTGTCTGAGACTTGCAGAGACTTTCTGCAGCTTGTGCCTTTCCAGGGGGGCATCAGTTACTTTTGTATCTGGCTGCACTGAGCTGATCCGGGGGCAGAATCCTGGAGGATCTAACTCCCATTAAATTGCTGGACTGTGCACTAGATCTTACAGAATAGATGTCAAAACAAAAGAAGCAGCTAACCCTTCTCTCTAAGGAGGAGGGTTGAAGAAAAGCTCCGGCCTGGATTTAGTTTTTTTTTTTGAATATATGCACTTCTCACTAAGCAATAAACTCGTGGACAAGATGATAATGTGGCCACAGCAGCTGGATCCACGCTGATCCAAAGCTCCAGCCCTAAGGATGGTGATGGTGACGGTGACGTCAGCGCCGTGCAAGTGTGACCTGCTCTCTCAGGTGCTAACCAGCTTTGCTGTGACAAAACCACTGCTGTTGGAGCGTCCAGCCACTCTGTTCCAACAGCCAGAAATCTGAGTTATGATCCCCCTCCGCCTCCTCCTCCTCCTTCAATGTACCTGCTCTCAGGCCTAGTTCATCTCCCGCTCACATGATGCTGCCTAGTTTTAAAGAGTGGAATGAGGAAGTACCTGCATCAAAAGCTTCTTCAATCTTTTCCAGCATTTTACTATGTCTCTACCCAGATCAGATCATTTCAGAAAGGCCCCTTCATTTTCAACAGCTTTGTTTAAAGGCAATATTCCTTTTTTTGTGGTTAAAACACAGATAACCAGCAGCAGCATTAGGTAGACGTTCACTCCCACAGGCAGTCACTCAACGGCAGTCACTCGACAGCACCCTGTGGGGCTGATGAAACCATTTTCATGCAGTGTTCAGAGAAAACTATCAACATTACATATCAGGCTTGGGTGGGCCATGCACTGTTTACCTTGTGAAGTACCTAGTGATTGATTTACATTAAAATCTGAAGCTTTTTTAATTATTATTTCTGGACGTCTTTAGCAACAGACCGATGATTGTGCTGGTTGAGTTTATGGGCTGGTGATACAAGAATGCTGATATATTTTGAGTTTGTTCTTTTTATTGTCTCCTGTGTGTTTCTAATTAATAAACTATTGAATGGAACCATGTATGTGTGTTTATTAATGAATAAATTAATAAACAGTTCCCCCTCCCCCACAACGACACACACACACTTCAACATTTTAGAAAAATACATTTATTCACAGAACTGATACCATAGAGCTCAAAACTCAGACACAAACGTCTGTACAACACAGTTCAGACTTGGACGTCTCTTTTGGCAGAGTGGAGATGTTACAGTGGATGTGCGGGGAAGGGGGGAAAGCCGTGGTCTGCGGGTTGGAGGAGGACACCTGTGAAGCAGGCACAGTTCATATATGTGGGTTAAATATTCCAAGCGGTCGACTGTCTCGTCGCAGGCAGCCTCGTATCTTGCGTCCTGAAGCAACTCAGGGCTTAGTTCTCTAGTAAGTGCCACATAAAAGTGAAATCACGTCACGCTCCTGTTGATTTAAAGCAAATCTATTAACTATGATGTTTGAATGTTAAAGTGTCAGTTCACTGAAAACACAAAAGCCTGATTTTGACAGCCTCATGCAGATGAAGTACTTTTCAGAGGAGTGACATGAATAAAACACTATCCTGCAACAGGAGAAAAAAATAATAAATAGTCCAACGGTGCTTTGAAAGTTTTTTTATGGTCCCAAATTATGAAATTAAAAATTTAGTTTTTGAAAGTGCAATTGAGGTGCAGGCAGAAGTAAAACCCAAACTATCTGCACGGCTGGATTCCACTTGAAAATCTTGATTTTGTCATTTGGTTGAACTGACCCTTTAATTTCCATCCTGCCAAAATGTCAGCTGTTCCTGTTTCACTTGTGTGGTAGTGACCTCAGGAGCAGTCTGACCTCAGCTACAGCTCACACTCAGGCAACACAACAACCTGATCATCACGTTTGAGAGGGAAGGGAGGGGAGGAGAGGAGGGGTGGAGGGGTTATTGTGTGTTAAATTAAACCCCCGACAGCGCAAGTCCAGACAGAAATGTTTGTTTCACATCTTCCTGGTGGAAGTGCTGCATCGAGCGTCATGTGAGAGACACCCGGCGCTTTCAAAATGTTCCGTCGCTCCGTGTCGTCTGTCCTCCCATCTCATAGCAACAGGCTCGTCCTGCAGGAGCTCCACGAAGCTTTGAAACACACGGAGTGAAAAGCGGTTTTGTAAAATGGAGGCAGAGCTGCGGACAGCCGACGTGAACACTGCCAAGGCATGTGAACAGAAGAGTTAAACACCCCTCGAATAGAAGCACAGCTCTGTCAGCTTCCTACCTGCGGTGAGTGTGAGACGCTTGTCTTTATTAAAACTCAACAGTTTGCTCCTAACGCTTCCTGGCTGTGGGTAATGTACTGCATCATGATTCACATCTGTTAAACACATTTTATTGTTTTAGCATTAATACATTCCACACACTGAACATTATTCTTAATTCAATATAAACCCCCGACATTGGCAAAGGGGGCGTTTCAAATCTGCAAAATAAACATTATAAAACAATTTATTATTATTATAAAACTTTCTAAATACACATGCCCCGCATTTCTTTGCTTTAAAATACAGTAAGTTTACAATAAGTATTAGTTATGTGATTGTAGAAGCACATCCAACCAACAGATGTATGTGTGTGTGTGTGTGTGTGACTGCACACTGGCTGCAAACATGCTCCAGTCTGTCTGCAGGTTTCATCCGTCTTCACCTCACGAAAGCGTCAAAGGTTTAAAAACAAAGTAGTGGCGGAGGTTTTGGTGGTGGAGGTGGTGGAGGGGATTCCTTGCATGAATGTCAGCGGCGGTGCCATGAATCACTCCAGAAGGGGCGAGAGAGGTGAGGTGTGGCGGAGGAAGTAGGCGAATAAAGGGGGTGACACTGATGCTAAGTCTGTTTCACCTGCGCTCTCTGCAGTCTGTCATTCCGTATCCTCTCCCCCCCTCCGCCCCACCTCACCCCTCTGGAAGAGGTGTGTGGTTCGTCCGGCTGTCCTCCCTCCGGACTGCGCCGCCTCCCTCAGGCTTCCTCCTGCTCGGGGAAGTTGAGGATCTTGCGGTGGGCTTGCCTCAGGTACTGCTGCTGTTTGAAGTACACCTTAAACGCCCCCTTGATGGCCACGAAGGCGATGCCTCCCTGTAGAGAGGGGGAAAAAAAAAAAGAGAGGCCTTAAAGATTCAGCTCGACACGTCTTTCATTTCCACGCTGAAATATGAAACATCTGACAGCTCAAAAAAAAAATTAAAAAAACAGATAAACAGACCTGATCCAGTTATGAGCATGGAACACTCTACATCATCATGTACCTGTTGGCTATGTGGCCTCAACATTAACATTCAAGAGAAGTTTGAGCGTAAATAAAGACGTGGAAAATCCAGCCTGCTTTCCTGATGTGTGGGAGCGGCACTACGACCTGACGAGGAATCTACCCGTCCTGGAAACTCTCTGAATAAAGAAGCACGTGGAGTATTTACTTTCTTGCCGAGACTTCAGTGAGAACATCAACACCACCCTCATGTCTGCACGGTGAATATGAAGCTACTGCCGGCAGCTGGTTAGCTTAGCTTAGCATAAAGACTGGACACAGCTAGCCCGGCTCTGTCCCAAAGGTCATATAGACCACCTACTACTGCACAGTCACCTCCTAATTATCGGGTCACCTCTGGTGTTTAATTGTTAAATAATTAATGAAGAAGATTGACATCTCGTATCTTGTTCGTTTTAGTGTAAAGCTCATGCTGGACTTCTTGGTCATGTCCTGTAGTCACCATGAGGTTGCCGGGCAGCTCACAGTCGATGTAGACACAGGGCCTGAAATGATCTTTTTCACAGCCGCCATTTTGACGTGAAATAGTCGCGTCAGCAGGTGTTTCCAATGATACTAATTAAGGCTCTGTTCCATTTAGTGCAGCAGAGAGTTTCCAGTGAGCCGACATGCTGCACCCTGTCTCACACCTGTATTAACTATTACATGCCAAAATGGCTGCTGTGAAAAAGAACTGTTGACATTAAAAGCAGAAATCATTTCACTCCTCTTCCCTTTAATGTTGATTCATATTTTCCCTCTGAGGGAAGTAAAAAAAAAATAAAAAAAAAAAACTTCAGGGCAACATGAGTTGAACTAGTTCAGGTAACGAGCTCTAACTTCTTCCTCCTTCCTGTAAAGGTGAGACGGAGCTTCCTGCTCGCCAGCAGACGAGGACAGAGTGTTCAGGAGGATCGGCGGCACTCTGGTTACCTGTCTGTCCTCAGCACTAGGTGAGAGAGGAGGTGGGGTTTCTCTTGTGTCTACCAGCGGCTGACACTTGACAGTTAAAGCGACTTAGTGGAATAACAGCTTTTAAATTATTTTTGATGTTCACTAACATCTGTCATTCTCACTCTGCGCCCCATACGTTTCCCGTATGACTGCCTGTGAGTCGTACATAACGCTTTATGGGACTAGGTCACACATCATCTATTTCACTGATTTTGATGAATGTTATTTTATGGAGCGGAGCCAGTGTGCCAGAACTGGAGCTGGGCAGGCAGGCAATGTGACCGTGCTCAGCAGACTCTACGGACTGAAGAGAAAGATGACGGACGAAGCTGACAAGAGAAAAGGAGAGTGACGGAGCAAACCTGGGGCTGACTTTCACGTACGTATGATATATAAATATTAAGTAATATTAGCTGGCTGCTATGACTTGTGATGGTGCACTTCCTTGATGTTTTGACTGTGTTAGCTTTAGAACAAGATGCTGACTTTCTCATCCACAACCTTCTCTCTCTTCCACGACTTTGTTAGCTTGAGTTTTCCGACCGTCCGAAGGTTCCTTCCTGTGTATTTTTGTGGAAATGTGGCTATGTATGAGGAGTTCCTTGGTTTGTACCCACCAGGATGGTCCTCTGCAGGTTGGAGTTGACGCTGCTGAACATGAGCTTCCCCACGATGGTGGCGATGGTGGGGAAGACCAGGGCGCCGCACAGGATCCGTGTGGCCGACACGTGGTCCGCCAGGGGGCTGGCCTCTGCTGGGATACGAGGAACTGGGCAGCCAATCCCTGCAGAGATGCATAGACAGCGGCAGGGAGCCGGTTGAAACACATGATTGTATTTGTACCTGAGAGTACGGCTGATCTAATAAACAGAGAGATGGTCTTATTCATTTAGCATTCTCTCCAACAGTGCAGACTGTGTTAGCTGCAGTAACACTACTGCTGAATACAGTTACAGTTCCCACTCTTATCTGAATAAGGTCCAAGTTCTGGTTGCCGATAGTAAAAGAAGCATGAAGACAAATGAGGCTGCGTCTGTCCTGACCTGGGAAGATGCTGTTGAGGATCTGCAGTTTGTTAGAGTACTTCCTCCACAGGCGCAGGACGTAGTCCTCCCAGCGGATCATCTTGCCGAGGATCAGCATGACAGGGATGGTGGGCAGGCCAATGAGCAGGAACAGTGGGTCGGCCCGCTCCATAACATCCAGGCCCTCCTTATGGCCCACCACCTGGAGAGCAGACGGGGCGGTCAGAATGGAAAAAAACTGCAGCAGAGGAGTGAAGCTGCTTCACTTTTACTTACAAACAAGAAAGAATCAAAGAAAGGAAGCGCGTGCACATCTGCAGCTCAGTCAAAATGATAGCTACTTTGCACAAAGGGTCATACCTGCATGACAGTGACTGCTCCGTAGGTCACAGCAGTCCAATAGATGGAGCCCACCATGATGCCGGCAGCAGCGAAGGGTCCGGCCTTAGAGATGAGACGGTCAGCCAGGTCCAGTACGTAGACTACAGGCCCTGATGAAGAAAACAGCTGAGAGTGAGACAAAATGGTACACATGTACTACTTAGTTCAGTTCTCCTTCCCACTGTTGTTGAGTTTAACCCAAAAAATACTGAGACTGATGCACAGCCCATTGGTTTTTGATCATAACTTTGACCAGGATGCATACTGAGCAGGGGACTTCACAGTAAACATTAACATGTCATTACTTCCTCATGGACAAGTGTTGTAATGGAGACATTGTTTCTGAACTACTTAAACCTAGTTTGGCATTTCAGGGCTCCAGGGTGTGACCATTTTGGCACACAATCTGATAAAATGACAGGTGGAGCAGCATTTCTGAAGGGGGTGTTCTGTACGGCTGTACTGAATACTTTAAAGCTTCAAAGTTTAAAATCAATATTCCAATGCAGCATAACTTTTACCCCCGGTCTATTCATCTGCAGAGAGCAGCGTGTGAGGTCAGAAGTCTATAAAAATGGAACCAGGCTGCATCGCCGCCTCCGTCTCTCTTTCTCTCTCGCTCTCTCTCTTTCGGTCGTGACCTGCAAGTGTGTGTCTGTTTGACCAAGAGCGAGGTTGAGCTACATACACCTCAAGCAAGAGAGTTTAAATTCAACAACAGTGAGCATCAGTGCAAAACAATGCAAATCATCCTGTCACAAGCTGTCCCAATGTCATTTACACAAGAGTCTATCTATAGACATGAGCTTAAGAGAGAGGACGAGTGGACAACAAGCCACTGAACAGTGTGTGAGTGTACAGCAGGGGTCATGAGACTCCTGCTGGTAAAACAACCACTGATACAAGAGGAGTATCCAAACTCAACACATATCTACATGAAGAGAGGCACCAGCCATCACTGCCATGTCCTGATCTTGTGTGAAAGTAAAAAGACGCAGGAATTTAACCAGAGTCTGACCTCTGTTCAAACAGTGACAAGAACTGAAGACATAAGGAAGCTCACCCTAAATAAACATGTCTTGCTGTCTTCCAGTGCAACAAGAAAAATGACAAAAATGCAGCAGTGTGAAAGTTAAAGAAACTTTGAAGGAGGGCAGGTGTGGTGCACACCTTGTATTGTAGGGCAAATGACAGACAGACAGACAGACTCCACCTAGATCATAATTTTAAAAAAAAAAACTGGGCTGGTTCTCGACAAGCGTGTAATCAGGACTAATCTGAAGTCCAAACGGGCCTTCAGAGCAGCTACATCCCTGTGTGACATCAGGAGCAGGACCTACAAAAAAAAGTCTCTACTGCCTCCTCCTCTGTGGCATTCCAGGCTGACTCGAGGGAAATCATGCAATATTTACAGGAAGGCAACCTGATTTCCTCACTCAGACAGACCCATCCACAGCCTATTAATAACTAGCCCAGGAGTCAGTGGGAGGAGAGTGGGGTGGGGACGCTACCGGAGGGACCGAACACAGCACCAGGCCTTGATGTGTTGCAGTGCAACCCTAAAAGCTGCGAGATAGGACCCACAGCACAGAGCAGTGTGACTTTAAGAAGGCCCTGAAAACCTATTTTCTCAAACACTTTCTTATATTGTAACCAGTGTCGTCCTATATATATAGTAAACACTAACTGCATACAGTAAATACATTTTCTGACGGCTAAGACTGCTGCTGGCAGGATTTATCAGCTATAGCTAGCTAGCAACTAGCTAACATTAGTTCCATGAGTTGACTCAAAATGCAGCAGACTGTTTTCATAAACTATTATTACTAATATTATTCATATTATATTGTAGGTACAGTAAAGAAGATCAGACTTGTGACACACACACTTGGACAAACAAATGTATTTTCATGTTTGACTTTCCACGTTCCCAAGAGTAAACGCTTCAAGCACAAGGACTCAATATGTATTCGGTAAACGTAACGTCACCTGAGGAACAAGTTTGGTTCAGGATTCTGCAGTGCAAACTTCCTCATATCTAATTAGGAGCGGCACAGAGCTGCTAGCACTGACCTCCACTTTACGAGCATCACAGATCAGCACTTATCTATCAGTAGATGTTTTCAGTCAAGACTTTTTTCAGTCGTACTACTTGACTTGATGTTTTTGACTTTGGAAAGGCACATATCTGTCAAAGTGGTACAAAGGTCATTTCAATAAGCTTTCTAACACACATGCTCGTCTCTAGGGAAGGCTGACATTTATAACCCTATTTTTAAAACAGTGATTTTGACACGTCTTGTCCAATCGAGAAATAAAGCCGTCGTGTGGAAGTGGAATTCAAACAGTGCTGAGTCATCGGTCATTGTGAAAGCAGGACTTGGTTCAAGAACACTTTCCCCTCTGGCATGTCAGCAGCAGATTGATAAATATATTATCCTGTTCATTTAGGCTTTGAGGCTGGTGTACAGTGAGTAAAAAACTGTTCGACCTTGTAGCGCAGGAAGCTTCCGTCACTTAAAGTTGCTGTGCTGTAGTTGGTCACAGGCTGCTGCCAAGGGAACTACTGGCAGAGCTGCCGAGCCACCAAGCCATCATCGTTCGGGACGTGGACAGATTTAATGCAAACACCTGAGCAGATGCATTTTCATGAGCCTGCGGAGGAAACCAACGCGGTGAGACCAAACTGTGGCATGTCTAACTACAACATTTACATTAGCCTACACATCATGTAAAAAGAGCAGCTGCTTTCAAAAATTATTCTGGGGCTCGGTGGTTATTTAGGGGGCTTATGGCTTTTTACAGTTGGGACATAAGACAGACTTTATTAAGCTGTTTGGACAGCCCAGGCCACCGTGAGGCTGTTACCCATAAGTACTTGCCACAAGTTGTATACAATTCAGCCACTGTGAGCTGTACACCTATTTCTGCAGCTGAGTACATTCACTCTATAAAAGCTTCGAGTTCAGAGCGGAGTTCAGTGCAGCATTTTAAGCAGCCCATGCCGAAGGCCTTTCTCTTCAGACAGCAGAGCTCCTGGCCACTTGTTGAGGAAGGAACCCAAAGCAAGCACCAAGCATTTGGCACCCTTAAACGCTACTTAACACGGGATGGAAATATCACACTTTCATTTCAAAAGTAGTTATAAACACAGACGCTCTCTCTCTCTTGTCTGCTGCCAGCCTTTTGATGCTTTCCAGAGCTCCTTTTTTTTTTTTTGTTACTGCACCTGTGTAGGTGGGATTGATCTCGCATTGCTCGAGTGCATTAATATGGCACATTTTGATGACAGGGTTGGATTCTCTTCCGATTTTCTCCCTGTCTAAGCATTACGCCATTGCGGCCGGAGGGAACTGGGTCGCCCCTTAATGGCCGCTGGCGAGGTAGAGAGCTGAGCAATTCATTTCAGCCACTGGCAGCAGATTCCATAATTAAGATAATTAAAAACAAGGGAGGGGGAAGTTGAGGAGAGAGGGGAAAAGTGCAACTGCAATTCCTCAGTAGTGGGCACACATGCTGGTACTCTGTTCCAGCTGGCTTGTTTACTCTCTCTAGGCAGAGTGTCGGTAAAGAAGGAGCAGCAAGGACACGCCGTCCTCTGAGTTACATTGCCAGCCAAATTAGCATGATAGGCTGGCTTTGGCTCTGCAGCAGGTGCTGGTGGGAATCGGGCCAGCACAGCATATAGCTACTCTTCTCTTTGTAGCCTGCAGTGTTGCTTCCTTCCGTATCTCCTGTGCTGTAAGTCAGTGAAAACAATCAAAACCTGGGTTAATAGAAAAGGTGATCTGTGGCTCCAAATCACCCACCCTCCAGCAGCAGGCAGGGGTCCCACCCTGGGAGCCAAGCTTGAGTAATGCCTGTCAAGCCTCTAGAAATGAGCTGGCTTCTGCAGCAACCCTGAGAAAATCACTACTGTGGCAAACCTCCCAACAGCGCGCCCTGCCTCTACCTGTCCGCAGCTATCACCCAAATTGAAAGCTGTCATCCCAGTGTTGTCACCAAACTGTGAAATTGCTATTATTCTGAGGGCTAATTAAAGCTGCTGCAAATACCACAGCCTGTGAAGCCAAGCCACTAAAACTATATTCAAAGGGAAGAATATACATCTGGGCTTTTAAGTTTTAAACTAAACATGGTACACATGGAGCAACTGGCTGTCTGCACAACAAGCACATCATAAATATAAGGTAGCATTGTCCCTATGTAACCATTACAAAGAATAGAAAATGGAAAGGAACACTGCAGCAATGATGCAGCAAAACAGACAACGCTGTACTCCTCCTGCTCGCTTTGAAGTGCACTAATGCCCAGTGTATCCTGCAGCGAGAGAGCAGAACGCAGACGGTACAAACAAAATCTCTGCTGAGAGATTCACTGTTCTTTATTTATCAGTAACACTCATTCAGTATGAAGAAAAATATAGTAAAACCCTTGGTTTTGGGTTGAGAACAGCCTGGTTGGATGTCAAAACTTGTAATTGAAATATCAGCCAGATCTGAATAAAACAGTGACGATGTGGAAAAACCCACCTGTCTGGTAGTCCAGTAACAAACCCAAATACTTTGCAAATGCAGTTTGACCCAGGTCTGACGTCATGCAGTGCCGAGATGCAAAAATTATCAGATCAGCGTGCAGCTTTTGCATGGAAAGGTTCACGTCTGAGGCACATCCTGTTCTTTACAATCTAGAAATGTCACCACTGCAGACCTGATTTCTAATGGCGTGTGGAAGTCATGTTTGTGGACGTCGTGTTTGAGTTCCAGGGAAACTGGAGGACCGCTGTGATTTCATGGATTCATCAGCAGAGCGACGGCATTACTCCACTCATCTCCACTCTGCTCTGTCAGCCTTTGATGAGCTGCTCCGTCGGCTCCTCCTGTGACCCAGTTTCACTCCCACTCCTCTCTCCCAGACACATCCAGCATCTCTGCACAACTCCCTCGCCACCTCTGTCTGACACTAGCTAATGGGATGAGGAAAGAGACACTTCTCCCTAAGGATGTGAAGCCCCTCTAGTAAACTCAACAGGCTCTGTGCTTGTAACAAAGCATTGCTCTGCTTCCTGTCCAGATACGTTCAGCTGCTGGTTCAGAAATTCAGAATGTGGCTGGAAATGACTTGACTTCAGCGGTTCTGATTTTAGCCCTTAAATATAAATAGAGATTCTCAAAACATCCTGAGGCTGAAACTAAGGGGAAAATAATAAAATAACAGACAGGTCAGTCCTAACTTTAAGTTTTTTGTCCCAGAGTAGCATGTTAGTGCCAAAACCTCTAAGTGTGACAGAACTCTGAAGTTTTTCAGATCAATTCATAATCAATCAGCTACTGTAAGTAATGCAGATCACGTCAGTGTTTTGGAAAAATACAATATGAACTTTTAAAAGCAGCGTTTGATGGTGAGCAAGTCGATACGGATCCATCCGTGTAGCACTGAACTCAGCTCTCTCAGAATTATTCAAACAGAAAATGCACTCTTTAGACCCAACGACTGTTCACCAATTAAGTGAACATTAAGTAATCACAAAGAGCAATGAATGAATAAATAAATAAAGTTTATCTGGAAAATCTAGAATTAAACCATGAATAAAAATCTGCCAAAACATCAATTATCTATCATCATATTTATTTTGTTCCATGTACACCTGTGGATTGGTATTTTATTTGACATTCACTGATCGGTTAGCAGCCATGTCAGGTCAATTCTGCCCCCTCTATTATGTCTCAGGTGTTCTCTTCTCAGCAGCATTATTTTATTTGACCGTTTATTTAACCAGAATAAATTCCGCTGAGATTAAAACTCTTTTTTTCCAAGGGAGTCCTGGAACTTTTAGCACACTTTCAGTCAGCTCCTAGTGGTTTGAAACTTTGTAAACACACTCTACTTCCACAGCTTTACTTATCCTCACTAAACAACGCTTTATTTACATATGACAGATATCCTGATTCCCAGAGGAAGTGGCTGAACCTTACTAGACACAAACTCATAAGTGAGTTTTTCAGCAGTCGGTTTAGATGTGTTGGCTTCGTCCACACATCCTCTCAGTCTGTCAGCTAGACTTAAGAGAAACCAAAGACAGTCACACACGGTTAAATCAAAAGGTAACACAACCCTCTGGTTGCTTATATAAAGTCCTCGCTAAATGAATGGTGATGGTGGCAGAGGCCTTCTGTATCATTCTCTAAGGGCGCCATCACTCAGAAAATCAGCCACAGTAAAGAGGAAGTTCCCTTTCAAAATAAACCACTGGCCCATCCATCACAACACGCTATTGCTTTTGGCCAAACCGCTTGAGCGTTTGAGCACATGACAAATGAACACAAACTTTGAAGTGGGCGTCAGGAGCTTGAGGGTAAACATTTTACCTTCTAGGCCACAAACTGGCTCTACTGGCTGTTATAAAAAAAGATCTGGCCAAGAATAACTAGCCACAAAGACATAATGATGAGGCTCGCTGTGAGAAAACACTGATGCAATGCGTCTAAATCATGACTTCAAAAACCGTACGGTGTGAAACAGAGACTCTATTCATAATGTGTGTCAAAGCCAGAGCATGTGAGTGAGACGCTAACAATAGATAACAAACATGTTTGTGTATCCTCTCCGGAACAAAAAGTCAGATGAGTTCTCTCGGACTGAGATAGAATAAATTTGAATTTCATTTACAGTTTGACCTAAAAAAAAAAAATATCTAGAACATAGAAAACACAAATTAAAAATCAAATTAAATGTATTCACTGTAATCTGCTGGAATGAAATAAAACCACACAAACAGTAGGAGAAAAGACTGGGAGATTTGTTTCAATGTAGCCTGAAGTACACACTTCTTTTTTACCATGTTGCTTGGCAACCAGCCAGAGATGACTTCACCTCAATTTCCCTAAATCACTAAAACATTTGTGTGCTTTCCTCTTTGCCATACATTGATGAATGTGTTACTAAATAGAGTCATTCTTTATCTGACACAAACACTGGGCTGTTTATGAATTGCAGTTGACTTTGGTGAATCATCAGGATACATCCACGATTTCTGCATTCCCATGCTGATAATCAAATCAATCAAATCAAATTGTATTTATATATTTATATAGCCCAAAGTCAATAAACTGTAAAACATGTCTTTAGTCACAGAAGTTGGAAAAGCACAGGCGTTACTGAGCATTGTGACCTGTTCCTGTTGACATGTCACAATGGCCTGTGTGAACAGCTTTTAATTAACTTGTGTCATAGAGACTGAGAACACACACTGAAACATCTAAAATACAATTCTTTTTATATAGGTGAAGTGACCTTGAAACGGCCTAGATGTTTGTCTCTTCAAGTCGACATCTACAGCAGACAGCATGTTGTATATTTTATGTTATGACTGATTCTATCGGTGCATTTGAGAGCTGGGCTCTGACAGGTACCACAGCCTTATTTCTCCTTCCTGTTGGACTCCAACTGAATTGTTTGAAACCCCCATGTTCAGTTTTGGAACACTTCGTTCAGACATGCATTGATTTTGATTCTTTCTTATTTTACAGACTTCATAGGACACATTCTTCTTGTTAGTCAGATATTTTTGTATTTTAATGCACATATATATTTATTTTCATTGGTGAGTCAATGTGTGATGTTTTAATGACTTATTAATGATCACTTCAAACATTTAAACAATTTAATGTGTCATCAGGGCGTGCTGGACTGCTCAACTGGGCGTTTGTTTCTGCACGTAGGGGTTGATGCAACGCTAATTGAAAGTCCTAGAGGGGCCTGCGAGCCAATTAACTCGAAGTTAGACACAAAAAGGCTGACAGACACATTCACAAATACACAGAAACAAGTCAAGTGCCAACACTGAGCTCTCAGAGGGAGATACAGACATACACAGGGTTATTTACTGAGGAGGAGGAGGAAGTGTGTAAAGAAGCTGAGCTGAAACTACTTCTTATAGCATCAAAGTGACTGACAGCACAGCCCTGGTCACTATAAATATACATGAACCTGTTTACCAGCTTGGCCGGGCCTCCTGCAGACTAACATTGTCTTAGGGCCAGCTACTGTCTCAAATTGCAACTTCTCTCTCTCTTTGAGGTTGAAATAGCAGTGGCCCAGCAGTGGCTGATGGGTAACCCAGTGACAACTGTGGACTATGAACCTCATGTGTCCAGGTTTTGACATTTGGCTGTAGAATTTCAGCAAAGGGATACAACTATTATTTTAGCTGTCACTGCAAAATGTAGTGCAACAAACAGCATGAGGAAAGTCAGGCGGTGTCTCAGAGAGGTATGAAGGGATCAGGGAAAGACAGATTAAAAAGTGAGGAGTTTCTGGCGTAATGGCCATGTATGTTCACTGGATGAATCATGGTTGATGTTTGGGCACAATCGAGGCCTTCGTCACTCTGACGTGTCAGGATAATTGAGGCAGCCGCTTCTCTAAACTGCTGCTGGTCAATCAGCCAGGAGCTGAGCCGTGTAACAAGTGAGCACCCTTCTGTTTCTCGTCAGGCTGAAAGGAAATATTTACCCAGATCACCACAGAACCTATGCTGGCTCCGGAGTAAATAAACATCCACTCGGGCAAGACAAACTGAATAGCTCTCAGAGCTTTGGGTACAGTTATAGGCAGCAGCTATTAAGAGCGCCCTCAAAAAGCAGCTTCTGCAGTCTATTTACATGGAAATTAGCTCTATAATGCTGCTTCATGTTGACAACTGGTGGAAAATGAGAGCTGCCGTGACATTTTGACAGTACAAGTTTTATATTATTTTTATATATATATATATATATATATCCAACCTATGT
This sequence comes from Protonibea diacanthus, assembly GCA_028641955.1. NCBI lineage: Eukaryota > Metazoa > Chordata > Actinopteri > Sciaenidae > Protonibea > Protonibea diacanthus. The sequence continues at coordinate 19,480,709 of CM053989.1, forward strand.
AGCAAAGCAGCAGGAAGGCAATGGTTTTCATTTAAGAGCGCTCCACTGACTCACTGCACTCCTGCAGTGTCAGACTCACAACGGACTGTCTAAAGAAAACTAAATATCCAAATTGATGCAGCACAACCAGAAGATATCTGGTGTCTTTTTTTTAATTCCATGTATTCTTCCTCTTTGCCTGCATTACCCACAATGCAACTCGATGGCTGACAATGCTGGTCTCAGAACTGGGTGTGGTAGTAGCTGCTAATGTAGCTTCAAGCAGAGATGAGTCTACCCAAGACCAAGTAAACAGACTTCTGATGAGTTCAACATCAGAATCCATTAGTAAGTCCTGTATAATGTTGTCAGATTTATGAACATACATGATCAGAATATTGTTCTTTTAAATGTATAAGACAAAGCCACCAAATTTGAATCTTAACTCATGAAGCTAGCAAAATCTATGTGCAGTCACACTTTGGAAAATAAAACTGAAGCTTGTGTCCCCATAGCATTTCTTAACGGTTTCAAGTTTCCCACAGCACAGACACCTTGCTCTGCCCCTTCAACCAAACTTACTGATCAGTAACATGGCTAAGCTTGTGCCTCTTCATGGTTGTGTTGTTATTTCTAAGCCTCGTGGCATTTTATCTCCATAATTCTACCTTTACCCTTTGTGTGATGTAACCCACCCAGTTTGGGAAAGACGATGAGGTATTCTGCGTTGCACTGTGGGCAGGCCACGCGTGCCGTGCTGTTGCCTCGCTGCTTCTCATCCACCCAGCGCTGCAGGCAGGCCTGGTGGACCCACTTGGTGGAGCCGCGGCAGCGACACGGACGCACCCACTCTGCGGTGCGATCGTCCTCGTCTGTGGCGAAGCACACCCAGCAGCTCCTAAAAACAAACACACACACCCACAGGTGGGATGAAGACAATGCATACAAATACACACCCTGATAAAGAGGAGAAACGGTTGTAGATTTCTGAATTAAACTGACATTTTTGGGGCTTATATTTCATGTTTGCACGTCATAACAAAACAATTGGGTTACAGCTGATGAAACTATGATTTATGTAATGTGATTTCACAAGAGACAACTAGATTAGATAGAGCTTCTGCACTTCTAAATCAAAGTGGTGTAATAAATACCTTTGGCTCTAGTAAAAGAAAACCCAAGCCGAGCTCATGCTCACTGGCACAGCACACGGGCAAAGGCCACTACCCAGCTAGAAACAAAACAAAACATGTTGCCTACAACACGTCGCACCGAATCAAGAGACCTGCCAGCCAATTCAGTTCAGCAGCCTCTCTCTCTCATCATTTCTGCCACGCATTAGAGCTGAGTCTGACTTTCTGTCCATCAGCACACAGTGAAGACTTTACTGCCTCTCCAGATCGTACATCTTTTCATGAAGCAGGTATCTCTGTTGTCACAGAAACACGAGGCAAGGTTTTGATGTAGAATGAATGCAGGTTTTATGTGGTTGTCTGATCAGTGCTGGAAAATGTAGTCAATTAAAGCAAAGAATTCCTCAATGTGTGCTATACTGACTAAGAAAGCCAAGTACTCCTGCTCGAGGAGCAGTACATGTACCACGATTATCATCATTAGCATTATGTGCCAGCTTCTTTTGCTCCCGTCCGCTGAGCAAGCCCTGTTAAGGGTGCTAATCAAACTTACACAACGGCTGCTCTGTAAATGGATTCCTGCAGTTTGACCATTTATTTTTCACACGCAGAAATAGCCTGAAAAAGGTGAAACAGCCTGTCGTTCCTCCCCAACACCAACTACATCACTGCACTCGTCAAATGACAGCCCTAGTGCAGGAAGAAGTACAGATTTCTCAGCTATTTCAATGTCAATATAGCTCACACTGAGGAATTTGTTGCTTGAATTGATGACATTCACCATGAGCAGTGATTGGATGTGTGGCAAATTTCCCCTTTCAGTCAGTCTGTCTCTCATTCCTCCTGAAGGTGTCCAGGCCTCTGACAGCATTGTGTTATGCCCTTGAGGTGGTAACTGTACATGCCGTGCTGGCGAATATTACATTTATTACATTAATTATTTATTTTTCATTATTATTGAATCATGACAGCTGAGGAGATGTACATACAATTCGGGGGGGGGGGGCAGTCAAAAGTGGGCAGTCAGCAACACAAAGTCACTTCAAACACAAGTCAAAGGTCTCGGCTAAGATGGGGCTTAATTGGAATTCTTACTGAGAAAAGTGTTGGCAATGCCCTTTTTTCAGCATTTAGGGAACAACGATGGAAGTAGTGATCAAAGTCTTGCAAATAACACCAGACTAAATGGCCTAGGCGGAACACACACAAACAGACAGACAGACAGCATCACTATGGGCCAGTGACTCTGCATCACATCAGCCAAGATCAATATATAAACCCTATAGGCAAACAAGCTGTTATGTGCTGACTGCTTGTCAAGCACATCTGACAGCACAGCAGGAACTGTTACACACACACACACACACACACACACACACACACACACACACCCTTTAATCTTGCCATCTGGATACAAGACAAAAAGGTTTATATTTTGTATCACACTGACACTATTTCTTTCTAAATTGATTTTTGACCAGTACATTCAACAGACGGCGAGCGTTTACTTGACTTGAGCACAGTCTCTCTTGGCTAAATATGGCTAGCTTTGCCTCTAGTTTGAGCTACATTCTTCTGACGTAGCTTTCGGGATGAATCAAACCCAGATTCACTGGGGCATCCCTGTGCGAGTGTGCACAATATCCTGATGAACCACAGCTAGGATGTGCAGTGGCTTGGCTGCAGTAAAAACTGTGGAGACACAGTCTCCCTTCTGTGTGACATCCAGACAAATGCCTTGTTCTGGCCTCAAGCCAAACCGTATTTTAACAACCCCGTCCTGCCCACAAATATCCCCACACATCCTCTGTCCTCTCCTCCCACACACAGTGGAAGTTCTTCTGAGTAAACTGTTTTCCCCAGAAGTCCACCTCCTCAAACTTTTGCCTCCTCACTAACAGGAAAGGAGCCATTAGTGCGTTTGGCTTGTCCGCTAAACTATCTTCCAATTAATTGGACTCCTTTTGAGAACAATACAGCCCACAGCCCTCCTCCGCTCCATGTCTGTCCAACATCTGGGAGGTAATTTGAGATCCAAGTTGCCTGACCTTACCACAGTACATCTCCGACTGTGACATTATATTGCTTTTCTATAATTAATCAGCTGCATGCGACTGGCTGGAAGGTTCACCACTGTGTCTCACTGCATGAAGTGAAGTTCAACAATCTAGACCAGTGACATTCTTATTTTAGCTGCTACTTAGCAATGAAAACAGTCTCAGATTAGACCTGAATAATTGATTCAAGAAAATGAGCAACACCAGGCCATGACTACCACAACCAAGCTCCATGGAGTCCTATTCTTTCTAATAAAAACTGGGAACATGTGCATATATTTTCCAACAGCAAGGTAATTGTTGAAATGAAGAAAAATATCCAACTGTCAAAATGTCAAGATTTTCCTTGAAGCCACATTCAGCTCGGCCTGGGACTAGCTTGTTGCTAGGAGATCCTCCGGTTCAGGAGCTGACTGCTCCCTTCTACATATTTGCAGCCTGCCCCCTTGCAGACTATCCGTGTGTGACATTTATGTTCTCATTTTCATAATTACACTGAACCTTGAACAGTTGGCATTTCGCTGGATGAATGAAACAATGATTAGTCCACACACACCTCCCATAAACCCCTGGCATGAATTCAATAAGAGACAAACTGTAATAGAGATGTTTAGGGTTTTTTTCTCTCTCAGGCTGTGATGATGTACATTTTGAGGGTCATTTGCATAACAACAATTGTAACATGGCTGATTAATATTCATTAAATCCAGGGAACAGCTAAATACACAATCACCTCCTTCAATAAACGTGGCAGATGAAGATTTACGTCACAGGTTCTACCACATAGATGCAAATTTAAACTCTGGTCTGTCATTCCGTGGCAATCGTTTGAAAGGCTGGTCTAAAACTGGACCCGATACAGGTTGAGAGGTGCCAGACAGGGCAGTATCTCTCCTCTGACTGGGTTTAGACAACCGGCTGCCTGTGTCTGACCTGATAAGATGTATCTGGAGTTTACAGTTTCATTTCCTGTCTTCAACAACAGGTATGCCAGGAATGGAAGAAACCTGTCGACTCACCAAGAAGTAGGAAACGTTTTGTACCACATCACAATTGAGATATATCAGACTGTGGTTTCAGCTACAGCTCTAATTACTAAACTCGTTACCAGAATGCAGAAAGCTCCATGACCCTTAAATACATATCTAAGTCTGGAAAAGGTCTGGTGGGTTCAGAGATCATTATACGAGGAAAAATTGTACTCCACGAGTTCCCCAAACGATCCCCTGCATGTGACTGAAATCATTCTGACAGTTTTTTCCACATTACCCCAATATCTAAATATCAATCACCTGTTTTGCTCACTATCGGTCTGCCTAGAAATCTGTAGAGACTGTAGACAACACACAAACCCGTTTAGATGTTTGTGATATCACCCATAGCTTTGTGAGATGGTTTCAATTCAGAAGGATTACCTCTCTATGCCTTAATGTGGATGCAATAAATCATTCTGTAAATAAAAGGCAAACATGACCGCACACTGCCTCTAATGAAAAAGTCACCAAAATTAATTCTGGAGAAAGAAGTTGGTGAGTTTTGTAGTCATCCAAAATCAAACTTTTCATGGTGGCCACCTCTAGCTGCACTTCCACAATGGCTCCAACATTTATTCAGTAGTTGACTCAGCGAATGCCCATGGTACACCATGTATATTTCAACCCCCGGCTCCCAGGGCTGAATAATGGATGTCAAATCTGGGGCCTTCTGTCATCACCATACTGAGTCTAGGTGTGCTCCGTTACTGGGGCGTAGAGGGGGCTCATCTGTGAAAGACCGTGGATGGCCAACTTGGATTATTTGCTCGGGTTGCTGCCTGCCTGCAATGAATGATTTTCCAATACTCCCCTAGTGCTGAATAAAACATGACGATGCAGGAGAGGAGCCTTAGGGTCGAGGCGCTCAGGTGACATGGTCAGCTTAAAGGCCACAGCAGACACACGTGGTGAATCCGAGTCTGACGGAAACATCAACCCTCCATTCTGCATTCACACTCTGCCTGCTGCCCTTATAGAGCTCACCGTGGAGCTGCCTGATTCGTCTTTCTGACAGGTATGTCTACACCGTGATCAAAACTCTTCAACGGAGGCTAATAAGAAAAAACTTGCATCTTATGTCTGTTTCCAATTTACACTGGAGACCTAATATCCCCTTCAAAACAGCACAGAGACTGAAAGTGAGGCAGCTATAAAACATGAGGATGAGGAGTTGAGGAGAACAGTGGACAGATGTCTCCACAAGAGCACGACAGTGGAGAACAAAACCCAGGGCTCCCTTAGATTCACTGGCTCTTATTCCTGTAACCCAGTCCCACAGCATGACAGGACCTAATACAACAGCACCGAAATGCTATCCTCTGTGCGAAACCTTAATCTCCAGCTCGCTGTCGCCTCAACCCTGTTAAACAGAACACTCGGGCAGATAAGCCTGTGCTGCACATGTTCAAAATGGTCTCCTGCATACAGAGGATTCCTGCGCTGTCTGACATGAATACTGGTTTGTGAACTAGAAATGATAAATAGACACTAAGAAAAGTCTGAATAAACCAGTGTTTACAACCGTATAATGCAGACTAAACTGACTTATCTGGTTTAGCAAATAGTTCTTTGCTGGTGATTCTACAACGTGTTCACAACACATATTTACACATGATGAAAATGAAGCCCAAACACACATGTGGACAGATGCTACTTCATCAAACACATCCCCCTGTCACTGCTCAACAAGGTGTGGAAGGTTTCCATGAAAACGTCCTTCAAGAACATGAGATCCGATGATGGTGAGCTGCCTGATCAATGCGGTAGCTAGGTCACCTGCAGTCTCAACCGCTTATTTACATGCTAAACAGGCAAACTCGAGTGGGGCTTTGCCATTTCCACAATGAGCTTTAATCCACCTAATGCTAACAGACTGCTTTGAAACTTCAAGGGCAGGCAGACGACCGTGTGTATTATCCTTTTTATTTCACAAGCCATTTCAGAAACACCTTAAAGCTGCCAGGATCAAAGAACGTGCAGCAGTGAAGGATTGCAGATCTTCCATTTCACACTGGGCCAGCATCAAGTGTTCCACTTCAGCTCAGGATGTAATTTTGACAATTTAACAAAGCGCAGAACTGTTTCATAAAGTCACACAAACGCAAAAGGAGCGGAGCTCTGATGGTGGGCTCTGAAGGAACACTGGGTGACGGTGTGATTGACAGTGTGTGTACAAAGATGAGTGCGACAGCGTTGCTACTTTCTCATCGTCTCACAAGTCAGGCTCCCGTTCTTTAAGGAGCACATAAGCCACCCCACAAAGGCTCCTTTCACTGTGCGGCGGTCACGTGACTGTGGGAAAGCTGGAGGTTCCTCGGCACAAAGGCGGGGCACAGGAGCACCGGATTTTGGCCCACAAAGATCTTAAAGGGAGGTTAAGGTCTAGGGGGGCTTCACCATGTCTGACTGCTTCTACTCAATCACAAACTAGTTGTTTGCCACCCTGGAACAGTATTGTAACCTATCCAGAGTCTATGATCTGTACCTTTCGTGTGTCAGCTTCTGGTTAAATTAGTCTTTTGCAGATAAACTGGTGAGTGTCAGCTGTCACACAGACTCTGAAAAGATGTGGTAGTTACACAGTCTTGGGTATTTTCCACATGAGGTGGACTAAATAACAGGGTGTCCTTACAATATTGTGCAATCCAATACAGCAGCATAAACTCCAGCTTCTACAATTACCAGATTGGAATCAACACCTTGTTGACAGTCAACAGAAACATTTTAGTCTTGCAGTTATTGGATTATATAATAGTTTGTGACATTTTAAAAATAACAGAAACTGACCAGTAAATATTACTCATAAACCTGTGTTGCTGTTGTTTATCAGTCACTCTACATGTAAGCAATGTTTTTCCACTGAGTCAACCAACACAGGAGCCGCCACATCTATTACAGCCTCAGGCTTCTCCATAACAAATTTGTGTACTTCCACTACTAGTACTGGGCACGGTGACCTTTGGATCACATGAACACGTGCGCAGGAGTCCAGGGAGACGCATTTGTTTATGCCTGGAATGGTCCGTGAGTGGCTGGCTTCCAAAGTTAAGAAGACTAAGACCAGTGGTGGATTACAATGCATTAACTCAAAACTTATCTCACATTACATGCTCACATGCTTATAATAGATAACTTTATTTTACTGTGTTGTCTGTAAATAGTCACAGTATAAAAAGAGAGAAGAACAACATAAACTGGCTGGCCCTCAGTTTACAGCGAACGGTTTAAGTAACTCAAAACTACTAGCTTACATAGCTTACATGTGATCTGGCGTGACCTTTAGTTAATGCCATTCAACATAGGTTATTTCTGCTAGCTGTAGGTTAGTGAGTCAAGCCAGGTCAGCTGCTGAGCAGCTATTGATTACTGACCAGAATGTCCGCAACCTAGTGTAAGAGAAAATGTTTTCCAGGGCAGAGCTAGTGACTCAGTACCTGGTTACCAATACCTTGATATCAGTATGTGTTTTAACAATTTTATGTAAATTTTGTAAGTTTCATGTAAATCAATGTGGCTCTGACCCTAGACCCTAATCTTCAAACAATAAAGTAAATGTCTCCGTCTCAGGATTGAAGAAAGTCTGTAGACACCGACACCACCCCAAACAAAAACTGGCTTCAGGGTCAATCATTACTAGCCTTTATGCATACGCACGCACATACAGCACATATTTATATACCCATTCATAGAAAGAGCAACAGGGTCAGTGATCAGGACAAAAAGCAGACAAGAAAAGAGTAGAACAAGGAGGTTGTGTGAGAGCCAATAAAAAGGTCAGGATGGATTGAAATGTGTCCCCCACATCTATTTGTGAAACACTGCATTGCAGGGGCAGCTGGCTGCTTGTGGCAGGCCCAGATAAGAGCCTGTGGAGCCTTATGTTTGTCAGTGATAGAGGCCTGGGTACACAGCAGTCTAGAAGCAAGGGGACATGACATACATCTTCCTGCTATCAGCTCCTCAAACACTGTCAGGGTTATTGCCTCTGCCACACAACCGCAGCACGCAGCTAGAGCACATTTCACAAAGCTCACATGCCCTTCCTTTCTTTCTGCTACTGTATTCATGTGCTTGGGAAATTATTTCAAGTCCAAACTTCAATATTGGCAGAAAGTGCTGCGTCAAATGCCTACAAATGCCTTTTAGTACGCACTGCACAAGCTATCGAATGCCAGGGACTATTTTGAGGGAAACGGCACACCAATGTGCCTGGACCTAATGTTGCAGCGTCTGCTCACAACTATTCACACAGAAAATGGAAAATTCTGGTGACACGCGTAGCATAAAAATGGTTGGAAAGCAGCCATCGTGGCTTTGACTGACCTAAAAAAAAGTGGACCAAAACATGTCCATGAACACCTGTATTCATTAGGGCTACACAGAATAGACATTAGCCTGGTTGTTGTGAAAAATATTAAGACATTTATATCTTATCTAATCTTCAGTGTAATGTGCAGTGCTTGTGTGGCAAGGTCCAAGTTTAGACTTCAGTTCCATGTGTTGCTTTGCCACGCATATGAAAACAGTGAGATTAGTATGACAAAACAGCAAACTATCAGCTCATTCAATCCCAGTGATTATTTTACTGAATTCATCACTTGAACTTCAGTAACTCATCCCAATTTTGAGAAGAAGCACTGAATTACCTGTCATTACCTGATAAGATGATGGCACTTTGCATATCATGACTTGCTCTTTCTACACTGACAATTTATTCATTTTATGAAAAATTCACTGACAACACAAACAAATCAATTTAATAATTATAAACCCATGCATCCTGACAGAACTCTATTACATTTGAGTGTGTTGACAAAAAGAGCATTAAAATATAAACCTGGGAACTATTTATATAATTAAATGTAACAGACTGGCAACATTATGTTGTGTTTTAAATGGTCTTAATAAATGAAATACTCAACATCACTGAAAACTTCCAGGGCATCAAAAACATGAATAATATTAACAGATTTAATGTTGTCTAGTGTTTGTCCAAACATCTGTGATACAAACACTCAACTCAACATTAGCTAACAGCAGCTATAGTTCACAGCAGTTTCCTCTACTGTCTCTGCAAATCACAGAGAGTTCATGTGCAGCAGCCGGACAGCGGAAGAAAAGCAGAAAATATTTTCTTCATAGAATAAAATAATGATCCAGTTTCACCTAATAAGTGAAATAGTTAATTTCGTGACTTAGTGCTGCATTGCATTGTTCCGTACTTCCGCAGGTGATTGCACAAAGTTACATAGTGCAAGAACAGGTATGCAGGGTGTAGATATGTCAGTGTAGCATCAGAAATTATTTTAAAATCAATAATTTTATGGTAAGACAGTCACACAATTTTGCTTTAAATTGCGAAAGATTAGTGTTAGTAGTGATTCTGTTGCTTACATTCAAAAAACTCACAGTACACACATAAATGGCAAATTATGATGCATCTCTGACACTGCTTATTTTGTGTTTGAAAGTATTAAATATTGTGCAGTGTGACAGGTCTGTCCTCCTGTTGTACTGTTTATTAAGATGTTCTCTATGAATTCAGACCACTAGGATTTAATGCAGTCTTACATTTATAACATTACATAACAACTGTAAACTGTATTCTGCTCTAACTGAAAATAAAAGATGGGTACGCTCTTTACACATGACAGGGGGGGCTATGACTGACACCTGAGTTATCAGTCTCATTTTATCCAGTTTCATCATCACATGTAACTAACCACCTTGTTTGTCTGTTCTGGCTAAGATACAAGACAATGCCCTGATTTCCTTTCCTGCCATCTTAGTCCCTCCCACCTCAGATGCAAGCATGAGGAGGCAAGTAAGAGACACATGGAGAGAGAAGTTGAGGCAACATGTAGTCATCAAAATGAGACATCCTTATGTCAGAGCAGTCATTACAAATCAATGTCAGTTAAATATGACACGTGGCACAGCTGCATCATCTGTCACAGTGGGTGCATAAAAGACATCCACAAAAAGGATACACCCATGAATACTCGCAACCCCTCCAACAAGCTTCCTCTCTCCTCAAAATGCATTTTACGAATTGTGACATCCTTTAAGATGGCGCGCTGAGATTCATTTCCAGGTCACATGCAGACAGACGGAGGAGAGAGAAGACAAGGTGGCACAGTGGAGAAAAGTGGAATGGAGAAGAGCTCTTTGTCTTTCCGCACTGCACATTAACCTAAGCCACCATTAGCCACAACAAAATGAACCATGAATCCAAACACATGCAAAACAATAATGTGCTGAACATGAATTCAACTTTTTGCAGGGAGAGGTTAGCAGAAGAATTTGTGGCTGAAGTGCCTGGATTTCATGTCTAGTGTGAGCTACAGCTTTGAATAAGGTTCAGGGCTTCATACTGCTCCAGGGGACCTGCAGAACTGCTGACTGTGTGCCTTGACACCCCTGATGAAATGTACAGTGGCTAGGATTGTGTGTGTCTATAACTCAAAGTAAATCCCCGCCTGCCACAATGGATGTCCCCTCCATTTGACCATGAAAGTGTTCAACCTGGAGTGCTACACTCTGCCAAGTAAAACTTGTTTTGTCAGACATTTCAATGTCAGAAGACATGTTTGCACTTCTTATGTCAACTGTAAAACTTTCAACTGGAACACTTTCCTGGGGGCTTCAAAAGGAATTCACTAACTTGTGTGTACAGGCACTCGACAGCTATGACAGTTTGGGAGTATGACGCAAAGCTAAACATGTTTCAGTGTCAAAAACATGTTGGTCATTAAACTTTTTCCCCACAGTTACAGCTTTGCTTTACTGCAGCCTGGATGGAGTTTCTCTTTTTCATTGGTTACAAATATGTTTATTGCTCTTGCATGCTCTTCCTTCTAGTTGCTTGTACAACTTCACAAATTCCCATGATGCTTTAACAATTTGTATCAGGGATGTGGTGTTGAAGCTTTTGGCATTGATTTGGCCCCTCAAAAAACTAACAGCACAGTCTGTTTTTTCCTGATTAAGTGGAAAATATCTCCACACTTCACATTCTTGGGTAACAGATGACCCCTCTTACTCTTACTCCTCCTCTGTGTTACGGCCGCCACTGTTTCACCCTGATATATGCCTGTTTATTGTGTTGTGGAACACTCTCTCATACAATCTCAAGACCCCTGCACCAACACCAACACTCAGCCTTTGCTCTCACTGAATGTCCATTATGATTTTCTCTGTTTTAAAAATCTCAGTGGCCACACACACTTTTCCCCCCCATGTAGACAGACGTCTTATCCAGTCACTTAAGTTTTGATTTCTATGCCCAAGTGTGTATTTGAGTGGTAAATAACCAGGGGAATGAATGCAAACTTGCCATATTCAGTGTCTTGTACAACAGATGATAAGAGGTTCAGTCATTCAGTGTCATAATGATGGCTGCCTATGAGCGTGACTATTTCAGAAATGTCACTGCATACCACTTTCTTCTTGCCTGAGGGTTAATAGTGAACAGAAATGTTTTGCTCCCCCCCAAAACAAGCGGCTGACACTATCACCTCTGGTTAATTTCCAGGCAACAATATAAAGGTATGTGAACTACATATATAATGTTCAAAGTGCGGGTATTATGATTTATTAATCTTATAGCAGTAGTAGTGGGGGGCGTCGTTTATCAACACTATACACATACACAGACATGAATGCTATTCAAGAATTCAAAAGGGTCCTTGAGTTTAACATGAAAAAAACTTATTAAAGTATTAAAGTGGACGAGTTTCTGAATATTTTGACCAAACTAAGTTCACGTCCCTACATTTGTCAACTGTAGTGATTTTACGTAAAGCTACGTAGCTCCCGTTAGCATGCTAGCCTTAAACTTGAACTCACCTGTCCAAATTCTGCTGCATGACCACTGCGCCCTGGTCCGTCATTATTGTGGAGAAGCAAAGAAAACACTCAAACGATGTCTTGTCGATGGAGCAGATTCACTGCGTTACTGATAAAACATTAAAAATGGCACGCCTTGTTAATTTGCTGCAGCTGAGGTTGACGTTAAATCACTTACTAGCTAGCTGAGGAGCTAGCCACACAGGCCTTTGTGTTGATACGGCGCGTCAGCTACAAACGAGCCAGTTATTCAGCATAAAACTATTCCTTCGCAGTCATGGCGGACCGAGCAACATCTATCTGCGACCGGTGCACTCTGTTTCAACTAGAAATCTTCTTTACATCGCCCACGGCCTCGTTTGTCACTAATATTATCGCATTGGCGTGACCGCTTGACTCCATTGACTGTCCGTCCCTGAGGTAACGCAAAGTAGCACGGCCGTGCGTGGTTGCGTCATCAAAACAAGGACGGCGCCGATAAGGACACCGTTCCCATGTCATGGGAAATGTAGTTTCATGACGCTTCCCTCCCTCTTATGGCCAAAAATATCAAATTAATGTTCTGAATCCACTCCCGATAGATGTGCCAAAGAGAGACCACGGCTTCTTGGAGATACAACCATCATGAAGATGCACATATGGCTGCAGAACACGTCTAACATCGGTAAGACGTTTTATAAAGGTTATAATATGTTTGACAAAGTAATGCTCCTCACCTTCTCTGCTTATTTTCACATCTGAAAGTTAGTTGTTTTTTTTTATCATATCACGTAAGCCTTTCTGAAATATTGATGTAAGAAATTAAATAATATAAACTTAATATTTATTTCTCACTGACATATTACAAATGCGCGTGCGTGTATAGGGGAGAGGGGAGGGAGAGGGGGAGAGCCTGTTAATGCCAATCACTCACCACTCTTTTTAATTACTGCTTTGACAAGTTGCTTCATCTTGTAACCTCACCTCTGAAGTTGAATCATTTTATTTCATCGCAGCAGTCACCAAAGAACATAACACATTTGTTGACCAGCCACTGCAATAGTGAGAAACTACAACTCCCTACAGCCTCTTCGGCATCATCCATGCGCCGCAGTCAATCAGCTGTTGAGGCAACTGCTGACTACCTCGGCACAAGGGTAGCTCGTTTGTCATATCTAAACCCAGACGAGGCAAACAGAAATATCTTTATTTACAGAGTCCCCAAAAGGTGAACGATAAAGGTAATTCAAACTTCACGTCAGGCAGAGATGCGACCACGCTGTGTGTGCATGCTGTTTTTGTCGTTTGTGTGGAGGGACACATATGGATTAAAGGGACGGGGGGGGTTCAAGGCAAGACAGCAAATGTGTCGGATGCCTCGGTCGGCGCGATAAATTGGCATTTGAATGGTCAGTTTTTGGCAGTGTGTGTGTGGTGAAGGGGCCGGTGAGGTGAGCTACTATACAGGCTGCTGATTGTGCTGCTTTGGTGACCTTGGAAGCGCAGCTCTTGGAGGAGAAAACACGGATTAACTGGTGGGGTGTGTGTGTGTGTGTGTGTGTGTGTGTGTGTGTGTGTGTGTGTGTGTGTGTGTGTGCAATGCAGACTATTGCGATTACCTTGAAAGTCCAACTTGTACCAGTGCCATCATGCTGCTGAAATTATCCGGCATGTCATCAGGAGTGTTATTTTCAAAGTCGACAGACTATCGTAGTCATGTTATTGAAAGGCCTTTCAGTGTGGGCTGCATGTTAGCTCTCCTGCAGCCAGGTCCCAACAGTCAAGAGGAGCCTTATCAATGTTATCATGGGTTTTAATTTAGCATCATTTTAACCTTGGATGAGTTGACACTGTGCCATACAATATGGTTTTAGCTTTGCTTGTGTTCCAGCTGACACATCGGTTGCTCAGTGCTGCGTTGCAATAATCAAACATATTGTGGTTTATTTACATCTTAGATTGTCCTGCTCTGTTGAATTCGACATGGTGACAGCTTTATGGCTTTCTCGATTCAAAATAGCCGTCATGATAACATCTGAGTGTGTGCTTGTTAACTGGGCTTTTGCAAGGCGTTGTCTCTGAAATGCAAAGTAAAGGATCATTTTGCATGCAGGGTTCAGTGTATATAGTGTGACTTTCTTTCCATAGAGGGCAGCTGGTAGAGCTTTCATTCATGTTCCGGCTTCGGCTTTAAATTGTTATTGCCTTAAAGCGCAAGTTACATGAGTACATCTTGTATTGTGTCAGTGCTAACCCGTGGCTGTGTCAATGCGGACCTCGGGCAGAGTCCCTGTTTGCGCTATAATAAAATCCCTTACTACAAAACACATTATTCATGTGTGGACTCATTTGGCCAGTCATCTTGATATTATTTATTAAATGCTCTCATGCACAGTGCTGAAATATAATAAATGTAGTACGCGTTTAATATTAGGGGAAAGCTTGAGCCGGTACACTGGAGATCTTTGCGGTATAATAAAGTGTTTCAGGTGCGTCACTTTCCACTGCGTACGAAAGGGGCGAAGTGTGCCTTTTAGTGTAGAAAGGCTGTGTAGTCGTGTGTGTGTGTGTGTGTGTCGGAGTGCCTGGGTCAAGGTAAAACTGTCTTTTAACCTTGTTGAAGGACAGCTGTATTTACTGACGTATGTAAATGAATATAGGGGAGGTCCTTGGGCAAAAAACACACACTGAATCAGTTTCACATTGCAGCTCCGGAGTTCCTGAGTGGAAGGAAAAACGAGACGTGGCGAAATCTGGTGAATATCTGCAGCCATATGCCCCGTGTGTAATTTGTGGGATTTATGAATCATTCTGGTATAGTCTTGGGAAGTGTGTTTTTCCTCTTCTTCTTTTTTGGCTAAATGGGTGATCACGCATTCGCTTTGCAGTTGCCTGGTCCCTCTAACATCATATCCTTGTCGGAGTTGTCCCAGTTCATCAGATACTACAGCAGCCCAGCGAGCCCGGTGCATGAGCTCCTAAATTACAACAATAATAATAACTCCTCGTCTCTGTTTCCCCTCGTTGCAGCTCAGCAAACCATGCAGGATGATTTACTGATGGACAAAAACAAAGCCCAGCCTCACCATCAGCAAGATCCGACGCAAGTAGACCCTCCTCCCTCCACCCCGACCCCGTCATCGGAGCCCACTTCTTCTTCATCGGAGTCGGAGAGCCCGTCGACCGGGAGCAACCAAGCGGCTTCAGCGCTGAACGGCAGCAGCAGTAGCAGCAGCAGCAAGGACAAGGTGCCGATGGAGTCGCCGATCCTGCCCGGGTTGAGCTTCCACCACCAGCCGCAGGAGACCGGCGGCCCCCTTTCCTCTCCTTCCTCCTCGTTTGGGAGCACTTGGTCCACAGGAACCACAAACGCCGTGGACGATAGCTTTTTCCAGGGAATACCCTCGGTGAACGGGACGATGCTTTTCCAGAACTTCCCCCACCACGTCAATCCGGTCTTTGGGGGGAATTTCTCCCCGCAGATCGGTCTGGCTCCCCAGTCCCAACAGCATCAACAGCAAGCCCAGCAGCAGCAGCAGCCGCCGCCGCCGCAGCAACAGCAGCAACCCCAGCAAAGGAGATCCCCTGTCAGCCCCAGTCAAGGCCCCTTCCCCCAGAGAAACGTTTATCAGACCATCATGAATAACAGCAAGGGTTCGTCGTCGTCGTCTTCTTCTTCTGCCCCGTCGTCCGCTTGGAATAATCACCAAAACGCCGCATGGAGCACAGCCTCTAACCCCTGGAGCGGGCTGCAGGCAGGCAGGGACCCGCGCAGAGCTGTGGGCGTCGGGGTAGGGGTCGGGGTCGGAGTCGGCGTCGGGGTGCCGTCACCCCTGAACCCCATCTCCCCTATGAAAAAGCCCTATACCAGCAATGTTATAGCACCCCCAAAATTCCCAAGACCTGGTCCCCTCACCCCCAAGCCCTGGATGGAGGACAGCCCCTTCAGGACTGACAACAGCAACAACATACTGCCTTTCCAGGTAAATACATTCCCAGTGAGAGCAGGCCTAGGCCTACCTCTGGTGCTTTAGCCTGTGTTTAAAAAGGTTGACGGCTGTGACATGCTGTCAGTTATACTATAAAACTATAGACCCATGGAGTGGTTGTTTTCGATATATTCTACACAAATATCAAAAGGAAGCCACCAGCCTGAGCTAAAAAGACTACAAAATAGGCTAAGGTCACCCTGAACTCTTCAGTACCCCGGATTCATTACGGGTCCATTTAATGGTGATTGATAAGCTATTTATGTCATAGTCAATTAGCCACATTTCCAATTACAATAATTATATCGCATATTCATATTATAAAGCATTTATATTGCCAGTGTTTCTCACACAGTGATGATAGGTTACCATTAGAGCGCAGAAGCTTTCATTTATCTTGATCTACATAATTCAGCAAGAAACACCTTTATTTTAAACGTGCCATGTACCGAAGCTTTGGCTCGTGTTGCTTAGTTGAACTGACAAATGACCATCGGGTTATGCCGGCAGCAGGAACATTTTTATATGTATGGCTTGGAAGCTTGTGTTGTGGAGGTCAAAGAAATCGAACGAGACAGCGAGTCCATGAAGTATTAATCATTGATCACGGCTATTTTTTGCGAAATCAATGACAAACAACAGCGATTCGATGCCAGAAATAGTCGCCCGGGCACGGTTTATTGCGCAAATGCTTAATTTTTCTCTGCCAGCTCACTCTCCGTGAGGTTTAAAGGACACATGACGCATTCAGGCGCTCCTCGTAACCCTCTAAATTCAAACTGACACCTGTGACCGCTCATTTGATTGCCAGTCTTCCCCAATAATCGTTAAGGATTTCTGGTTTTCAAATATATATTTTATAAAATATACTATAGTAAAAGAAAAATAGGAAATAGTGAACATCATGCACCAGACATTATGCTTCTGTATTTATGCATCCTAATAAGTTAGTTATTATTATTATTATTATTATCAGCAATAGCATTATTATTAGTATATTTACTATTCTTATTATCGTTTTAACACGGTTCAGTTCCACTACAGTGCTTATCTCGCAGAAAAGTCTATTTCTCTGTCAGTATTTTCAACACTGGTTGGTTAGTTTATGAGCGCTCTCATAGTTAATAGCAGGTTTTACGACAGTCCATAAAGGCAACATCCGTACTCGTATTTGATTGGCTTGTGATCAGTCGGTGGGCGGGGTTTGAACCTGATCTGGAAAAGGAGCACCAGGTCCAACCCGGAAGGTGATAGAAATGTATACAATTTTACAGTAAGAAGAAGAAGACGCTAAAAATAATATTCAATTAAATCTAAACCTGATACAAGTGCTGACACTGAAATATGTCTGTTTATGCTGTGAGAAAGCTGAAACAAGGCCAAGTAGTTTTGGCTGTATGTTCATATACAACATGTGACCAGCATATTAGAGTAACATAATAAACACTGTCAGAGGAAAGGGGATGTCCTGTTTATTCTTTGAATACAGAATTAGTGTGACAGTTTAAGTCAGACAAAGAAAATGGCAGCCCTATTATTGCTGTTTCCCGTCAAGTCCCAATCTTCTCCTGTATTTCTGGCTTCATCACCATATGCTCCCACACCATGAGAGGTGACACACAGTATTGTTACCTGTCTTTTGATCCATACACACAGATTTCACAGGACTCATTGTAGTGGACACCAGAGAGCCTGTTTCAAACTAGTTTGAATTTATTTCAGTCGAGACAGGATGTCTTGATTGATGTGTCTAATTGCAGAGTAGACTGACATGAACAGTCCCAATACTGTGTGGCTTTTTCACATGGCTAGTCATGTGTTTCTCCTATGTTTAGTTATGCTGCCTGACAAACAAGCCAACATAAAAAAAAATTTAAAAAAAAAACTTTTCTCCCCCCCTAAGTCACAGGCTTACTTAAAAAGGAGTACTTGTTCGCCCGATCAAAGCAATGACTTGGGGAGAACGGAGCACCAGCCAAAATGTTAACCTGCTACTGCAGAGAGCACTACATGTGCAGACGTAACACAGCCCAGTGCAGGGTGAAATTCCAACCAGCTTGAAACGTATATAGCCTTTTGAGGAGATAATGATTGTGTGTGTCAGTCAGGCCTCCCTAAGCTTTATTACACAGTTTCCTCTGTTGTCTCCTGACTTGGTCGGTGTACAGGTCCAAGCTCTCTCACCAGGAGACAAGGTCAAGGGGCCACACGTCATGCTGTATAGTGGAAACAGAGTGCTCTGTTTATTGAAGTGAAACTCAGGCAAATAGCCACAGATGAAGTACAGTCATGTGGTCTCGTGTGGTCAAGTTTTGACTGATGGAACATTACGGTTAAAGTGACACTCAGTCATGCATACTGTGTGTCAGTTAGACCTGGAATGCGTCAAATGACAGAAAATGAATATGAATGAAAATGAAACAAAAAAAAAAACATTGGGTTTGAGTTTTAAAGGCAAAAATGACAAGTATTTGCTGTCTTATTGTGTTGCAGTTTATTGTAAATTTAACATAATTGGCTTTATCAAGAAATAAGAAGAAAATTGCATCCCTGATGCCATAAGGTGCTTTACTTACATATTTATATTTTATTATTTGCAGTATTAGCACAATATAACTTCACAGATACATGGAGGATTCTCTCTAGGAAACCAAACAGAAAATGCACATAACTTCTTGCTCCCATTTTAACTACTTTTATTCATACAGTGATGATTCAGGCATGTCCTGATCAGACTTGCCTTAGCTACACAGAGTTACCTCCCTTAAAACGTATGTATATATTTGTTGCAAACTATTAAACTATGCAAACTATATTTGTTGTATTTGAGCAAGAGACGTTACTACCTTCATCAACCTTTATTATCATAATGTTGAGGGACTTGCAGGAGACAGATTAAAAAAGAAAAAAATGGTGACAGAGGACAAGATATTGTGACTTTTAGTCCCTGAGTACCCTGAGAGGACTTGGGGCAAATATTTGAATTCCCAAGCTCAAACACAAATTAACCCAGATAATGTCATTAGGGTTATTTTCTCAGACACTAAGGTCAGATCCTATACCAATACTTGTATCAATAGTTTGAGCCATTCAGCATATTTGCAAGCTTTCTCTACATTTGAATAAGTTTGAGGGTATTTTTTAAGAGCCTATGAGCACCTCAGTGATGCAATCCTGGCTGTAGTTCACACTTAGCTGTTTAGCAATTACACCCATAATTGGAGACGAGTTATCACCAGGATGCAAGATCAGGGTGCCACATGTCAGCTGTGCTGTTTACTGAAGTGAAACTCAGGCAAATTCCTGAGCCGAGCACACCGGCCCCACGCTGTCATGTGGGCAGCTGGCGACAGGTGTGCCTGTTGTCGTTCTGTAGATCTCCCTCAGTATTCTTCAGGCACCCCAGATGAAGCGCAGGGTGAAATGCTGAGTCCCCTGTCCTCCTGATATGTGCTCATACTCGCCTGCTGCTGGCTGCCGCTTGAAGACCAAGGAATGTGCGGAATTTAACTTAACATGTCAGCGTGAGGCTTAAGACGCAAAGTCACATGAGCTTCTCGGGAGATGCTCTGATTTGAAACGATGGCACTGGCCTGTGTGGTCCTCTGTGATCGTAATCACGTCATATCAGATCATGAAGTTTAAGGTGGTAGGCAGGCTGACAGGTGGAGTCTCACAGGCCAATGCCATCTGATGGTTATGTGAAACGTCAGGTGCTTTGACAAGTCTGAGGGTGTAACCAGTGTGGTTTATGTCAGGTATTTAAAGTTGTTTGACATGTTTTCATCTTAGCTTTCTGATAAGACATCTTTAATATATCCTTTAAATAAGCTTAATAGTATACAGTAGGTTAGGGTTGAAGCAGGGACCAGAGGGCATGTTGCTTCAAGTCCTTTGGGAATGTTCACATTCTTGTTGAAACGATTAGTCATTTAAATGCTTTATCAGTTTACAGGAAATGATCAAACTCATTCAGAAATTTCTATAATTGTTTTATTGCTTAAGTCATTTATCAAGCAACTGCGTCTCAAGTGCAACAACTTGCTGCCGTCTTTCATTGTGAATTGAATATTTTTGGGTCAACAAATTAAGCAATTTGAAGACGCCATTTTGGACACCTTCACTATTTTCTGATATTCTGAACTAAACAATTAATCAGTTAATTAAGACAGAAGTCGTTAGTTACACTCCTTGTTGGAATGGCTTGTTGATTTCTTCAATGGTATAGCTATTAGTGGTTATACTGTGTATTTTAGGTGGATTCAAGCAGACTTTTTTTCTTGAAGAGTCAGTGTAATATGTCATTTAAGTCAGATGGGAGATACAGTTACGTCATATGTGATTGATTGTTGATTGTATTGAGCTCTCAACAATAGACAAATTCCCCATCTGCTTCTGAATCTGGCAACATGTAACCTCACAGAGCAGACTTTATTCATTAGAAGCAGGTATTCAGTCATATTTTTAAATGCTGAGTCTGTTTCTGATCATAATCTCTCCCAATATTACTTATTATTACTTATATCTTGTTTATGTGTCATGAGGAAAGATGAGCTGCACTGTAGTCAAGTTAGGTCAGCATGAACCTGCCTTACACAGGCTGGGTTTCTTGTGCGATGTGTTAAACAGTAAAGTCTGTTTGGGGCTTTGGTGTATATGATCTCTTTAAGTTTTCTGACTACGCTGAGCTCTCCGACGCACCGCCCATCACTGTGCTCATCCACATGTGTTAGAGAGGAGGGGAGGGGGGAGAAAACTCAAAGCTCAGCGTTTTAAGTGTTTACCGTTTGTACCAAGTGGGCAGATTTTTATCTGCATGGCGCTGTCGGGTCCAGAGTGAAGGGAATAACACTTTTGAATGCTCAGCCGAATGGGCAACAATAGCTGTGGTGTGCAAACAATGTGGCCCCGGCTTGGGCAGCGGACACAGGACACAGCTGCCAAGGCTACAGCCTCCAGCTCCGGTTAGACGCGGTCACAGGCTTTTACCTTTGGCACACATGTCATTCTCATAAATTCACTCACACACAGTGGGCGTGTAAACATTTCATCAGTAGTGAGAGGTTTAATCTTGAGGTGTTTGATGTTGCATTAACTGTCCATTTCTGGTCTCAATGGGGGCAAAGTACCAAATAGGATCAGGAAATTCATTTTTAAAGATCACCAGGTAAAAGTACTGAGGAGGAAATGAGCTCCTGTCCAATGAGACTGACAAATAAGGTTTACAAAAAGATGCTTTCATAACATCTTTACCTAGTCTTTAGTTATTTTCATATTTTGAATCAAAATGTTCTCTATTTTGGACAAATTTAAGTTCTCGTATGGCTAATTTCTTTTAGACAGCATTTGATATTTGAGACATTTGACTTATTATTTTATATTTATTCATATGTTACATTGAAAAAAGTGTATCATTTTCATTGTGTTTTAACACATGTAGTATTTGCACTTGTATTGAGGAAACAGAGTGCCAGAAACTAGTGTAAAGTGTCCATCTCAAGTTCCCAGAGTCCAAGATGTTTTTGATTTTTTTTTTTTTTAATCACATTTGAAAAATCTAAAACCAGATAACCTCTGACATTTTTACTATAAAATATTTAAATGATTTAATCATTTTTGTATTGATCAGCCAAATGTTTCAGCTCTAGTGAGATCCTCTTCACTTGTTTGGATCTCCAGAGGGGAGCAAAGCAAAGTGAGGAGTACTTCATCAATTATAAGAAAAAGCCCAGCGAGTAACAGTTTGTGTGATCGCAGATTAAATTTCTTCTTCTCATCTGTTTCTACTCCACCTAGAGAAATGACAGTTAAGAAATTCTGCACTAAATTAAATCCAGACAGATCCTCGGGGCAGAACCTTCCCTGTGCTTTCACTGTGCTTTCACTTTCTGACATGAAAAGGCTTAAGGAGCCGGGCTTAAGATTCATATCTCCTTTTCAATATCAGCTGTATTCACCATCATCCCCGAGGATGACACCCCCCCCCCCTGCAACTTGTAGTTTCACAGTCTTAATTTATGTTAGCCTAGATTAGCTAAGATCCCGACCTGTGTTTTTTTTTTTTTTTTTTTTTTTTTTAAATGGGAGCTGTTGGTACAGGCACGTTATTGCCAGCAATTTGCCCTTGAGCAAGGTAAGCAACCAACGAGTAACAGGAGCTCTAACTGTCACAGCAATAAAATGCCATATAGTGTTTATGTGGCGTGTGATCTACTGTTGTGACTTCAATCCTAACCCTCTTCCTGTTTTGCTGTGTTGCAGGACCGGAATCGGCCCTTTGATGCTTTTAGCTTGCACTCTTTGGAGAATTCCTTAATGGATATGATAAGGACTGACCATGACAAAGGTAAACCACACCCTGCCGGTGGCCCACCAATGACTATCGCTGATATTATATGGAGGAATCATTTTGCAGGTTAGGAATATTCATACGTCCATGCTTACAATACTTGGGTTGTTTTTTTTTTGTTTTGTTTTTTTGCTTCATGGGCATATATCATCTCTGGGTACATTTTCTTTTGCTCTATTTGCCAATCTCTTAACCAATCCAGTATGGATCATCATGTTCTGTTTGAAATTGAAATGAATAATTAACAATATGAGCCTTACCTGCAAAATCTCACATAATTTGTGTGTGTGTGTGTGTGTGTGTCTGGTTGACTGGAAGTGCAGTAACCTGTGCTCATATGGTCTTTCCTTTGCCCTCCTTCTCCTCCTTTACCTGTTGCCTTTCTGCTGACAAGTGATACTGTCACTTGACGTGTGCTTTTGCAGGTGGAATATGTTGCGAGCTGTGAGAAATGTCGAGTGACTGAGCGCGTGTTTGCAGTTTGCATTTTTCCTCAGTGACATGATCAGCACAAAGCAGAATTCAGAAATCAGACTTGGACCTTCATTTTCTGCGTGATTGTGGGCTGAGACGTGCCACAACTGAGTCATAGCCTGAAGATCAAATCAGTGTTTCTAAGCAACTGCAGTACACAGAAGCAGTTTATTTTTCTAAACAGTATAATTCAGATTCACAAAGAAATAAAAATATGATCAAATCTCCTGGGAAATATAGAGGATTTATGAAATGATTGATGATGGTCTTCACACCCTTTTAAGGCCATCCAACGCACGTCAGGCCTTCTAAAGCCATTATTTTTGTAGCACAGGTCACGTGTCTATTGTAAAAACTTTGGATCCAGTCTCCCAGATGGGGCCCTGTCAGGTTGGGTCCCCCCCCCCATCCTCCTCCATCTTAACAATGGAAAGATGGGTGGGAGGGGTATATAATGATGTTGCTTTCTCATGCATGGAGTCTGTTTTCCCAGTCTTGTGTTGAGAGAGCATTGTTGCAGCAAAATGGTCATCCTGGCCGTGGCCTAACTTCACTGGAAAGGTGTCGTAACGTCCTGCAGGGTTTTCCTCGTGATTGTTTATCAAAGCACAACAGAGACAGACGAGACGCAAGGAAAGACAAGTAGGGCGGTACATAGACATGGGCGTGCATTCCTACATCCCCTCTTTGCTTGTTTACCTCTCTTGTCGTCATGTAGACAGCGTGGGGCTGCAATAAGCTACCGTGCCAACCACAGTGCAGCTCCACCCTGCTTGCTTACCTACTCACTGTCTGAGAAGAGCCTCTATGCTTCAGCCGGATCTGCTGTGTAACCTGTTGCAAAAAAAAAAAAAAAAAAAAACATGGCTGCTGGTGCTTTTTTCCATCTCAGGGGATGTGAACTTTTTCTTTTGCCCACTTGCCAACACTTGAAATGTACACATTATGGCACATTTTGTCCCATGGACTCTATATGGAAAAGTGTTTTGCTTGCCTGACCCTGACAAGGCTGGATAATTCTGCTGTGTAAATTTTCAGGGTCATGTCAGGTTCATGTTTGGTCATTTTCAAACGTAATTTAGCCAGAATGTAATTTTCCTATAATTCAATCAGTCTGACAAGTTCATTTTGGCTGATTTCCTGAAGGGAAGTGTTTTGTTTTGTTTTGCCCTAAACCCATCAGTTGGGAGCAACATATCAGGCCTGCCAGTGTCATTTGTAATTGGCGGAGACTGTGTGGAAGTGGTTTCTAGGAGCAGTTAAGTCAATAAATAAGCTAAGCACCAAGCTAGCAACAAGGAAAATGATTCATGTCTCCATTGTAAAACCTGCCTACTAAGCTTTGATTAGCTAATTGTTCTGGTAGATTAAGAATCCCTCAAATCCTTCAATGAGCACAACACCAGACCTGTCTGGAGGTTCAGGTGGAAGCTCACGCGGCAGCAAAGATGACAGAGCATCTAATGCTATGGTTGGGAAACAGACAAGTATGTTTTCCCAAAAGCATCCTAAGGCAAAGGTCAACTTCACACCATTGGAACTCCGTGGACTCAAGATCATCTTAGCTGTACGATTCATTTACAAAGCGGGGCATGGGTAATATGAGCACAGACTGAAACATTGAGAGTCAACACCGGTGTTGTCAACTGGACAGATGCAACCCTGATCTGACAAGCAAAGCAAAATTACAGCTCTTTTTCACAGCAGCCATTTTGACATGAAATAGTAGGGTCCACACGGTGTTTCCAGTGATGCTAATTAAGGTTCCATTTAGTGCAGCAGAGCCTTTCCAGTGAACCGACATGCCCCACAGCAGCACCCCTGACTCTGTTTGACCCAAATGGAACTGAACCTTAATTACTATCACTGGTAACACCTGTGTGTACCTACTATTACAGTAACGTCAAAATGGCTGCTGTGAAAAAGGACTCCTCCATCAAAGAAAATGACATAATCTGGATGTTTAAACATTTCAGCTATTCCTTTAAAGGTCCTGTGTGTAACATAGAGGGCCTCTATCTTCTCTAATATCATATTCATAGCAATATTTTCATGCATGTATAATCACCTGAAAATAAGAATCTTTACTTTAAAATAAGCCTTTCATATCTACAGTGGGAGCGGGTCCTCTTCTGTCGAGACTGCCATGTTGAATCACCGTGTTTCTACAGTAACCTGGAACAGACAAACTAAATACTGACTCTAGACAGCGGTGTTTCAACTGTTGTTTCTCCTTTTACGCTAGGAAGGCGAGGGTGATGTGAGGAGATTGCGATGCAGTGATTACACCACTGCATGCAACTAATTCCTACACACCGGACCTTTTTTTTTCATCATAGTAAATCTGATTCCCACTTAGGACGGAGCTGAGAAGCACCAGTCAAACCTAATTAACCCAGTAGGCTCAGTTTTGCATTCCCAACTGACTGGGTCTCACCCACATTCATCCCATCACAGACATTTCTCACATACTTCTCATTGTGACTGGAACAGTTGTTTTTCCTCGAATGTTTTATGAGTGTGTGTGTTTGTGCGCAAGTGCGTGTGAGTGTGCATGTGTGTTTTTTTTTGTTTGTTTTTTTTAAACAAGAAGGAGCACTTGTACCGTGATGCCAATGAGACTCGGTAGGTCTTCTAAACAGAGTGTGAGGTGACCCCACCTGCCCTCTCTCTATCTCGGTCTTTCTCTTTCAAAACAGGGAGGTGGAGGAGGGCGAAGCCATTTCGATTCAACCATTTTTTTTTCTTAGCACTTGTTTGGAGAGGAGTCAGCTTCAAAGGGTGTGTTTGTTTGTGTGTGTGTGTGTTTGTGTGTTGTCTGTGAGACAGACACTTTATTCTTGCGATCCTCTCAAACTTTCTAAAAGCTCTTTACTCCTGGGTGAGGGGAATAGGGCCAAGGGGACGTCTGAACAAACAGACCCTTTCTGCAGCACCACACACGCACACACACACACACACACACACACACACACACATAGATACACACACTGGTCTGCATGTAGTTTCCTGAACTGGGTCAGCTGAGCTCACGTGTGGAGAGTTAGGCATACCGACAAAAACACACACACACACACACACCAGAGATTCTCCCTTTGGCCTGGAAAAACACCACCAACACTGCTGCCAGCCATATCGTCACACACACACACACACACGCATGGAAGATACACACATCCAAATTGTTTCTGACATGCAAATCAACTGCAACATTCCATGCAAAGCAATCTCACCTCACACTCTCTCCCAGGCTGTCCCGGTTGTCTTTGGCAAAGACAACTCAACAGACATGACAGTGTGTCTGTGGCATGCTCTCCCCCAAACACACACACAATCTCAGTGTTGTCACTAACAATTTCATACTCAAAAGTATTAATAAGTCCCTGAAGTCCTCATGGAAGTTTTGTGTAGATCCCACCCAACCTCTCTCTCTGAAGAAGCTCACATTGCCTCAGATCGTCTTGACTCACATGATCTTACTCATGCGTCATTTACGATTTGCATTGTCTCCTTGTGTCTAAGTGCAGCTTTAAGAAGATTGAACTACATCAGACTTAATGCAAATTTAAGCCCTGGAGTGGAACTGCAACTTGAGATTAGTCTAGCATAAAGACTGGAAGGAAAGGGAAACCACTTAGATCCAAAAGTAAAACTACCTGACTACCGGTACCTCAAAAGAAATCAAATTAACACGTTCAAATCGTGCAAAAACTGAAGTGCTTCATATTTAGTATACAGACATGAGAGTTGTTTCAATCTTCAACTCTCAGAGCATTTCCAACAAGGGCAACCTTAAATTTAATTGTCACGTCTTATAAACTGCCAGAAAATGAGGACATTTCATATTAAACAACCCTCCAAAGTGAACCAGTTCAGAAAAGCTCACACTTATCCTACAACCTTGTAATATTTGATGCTGAAATATCTTTAAAATATTGAATCAGTTTATTAAACTTCTTGTCTGTCTTTCCTGGGGCTGACTGTTTAAATAAACAACACCTGGCATTTGTTCTGAAAAATGCTAACTTGTTTAGCTTGACACAAGCATTGTTGTGCTTGGGTGTCACCCATCATGTGTTGGTTAACTGTATGCATTGTAATGTTGTTGCAACAGACAGAAGGTGTCAGATATAACTGTAGGCAGTAGCCAAGGGAGAGCAAACACTGGCACTGTTTGACTTTGTGCACTTGTTGACAAGAGCATCGGTCAATGGATAAGAGTTGACTCACTGGTGCTTTTATCAGGAGGAAAACAAGAATTGTGCAGTACAGGACAGATGAGTAAAAGTGTGATTAAGCAAGCTGCTTCAATGATAGGATGGAGTAGTTGTCTCCATGTTACTTTGCTCGAAACCTTTTCAAAGATGGAGCCCACAAGAGACACTTTCTGTCTCTGTATTAGGTAAAGTTGTGGTGTAAAATTCAAGGAAGCTCAAGAAAACCATGAGCTGTCGTAACTAAGTCCTCAGAGATCATGTTTGTTTGGAAGTGGAGATCTAGGAAGTGTTGTTTAGGTTCAAAGATGGGTCACCCAGCTTAATTTGGGGTGAAAGGTCAATATTTGAACCACTTTGCTGGGCTGACAAGTCGGACGTGACCTCTGAGCCTTTCGATTGTTGTAGTTAACAACACTTGAGATGATCTCAGTGTCACAGCATTGCCGTGTACTTTAAACAGCAAGTAATGACTCTATAGAGATAAGATGATGTGTTTGCTGGCTGTGTTAAAAGTTAAATCGCACCTTGCTTCCAATAAGCTACACTGTCAGACTGGTGTGTTTTGTTATGGTGGTTCCTCCAGGCACGACTGAACTAATCCACTCCAGGCAACAAAACAAGTCCGGGCTTGTTTGGTCTATTAAGATCATGGTTTGTCCAGATCTCACAGGCCATGAAACACTACTGAAAGCATTACTGTCACTGCCAAGTTGTTCAGCAGGTTTAACTAGATTTTAAATCCTTTATCATTATATGATAGGCATTTAATAGTTTTATTATCATTACTTTCATGAAACATGCGCTATCCATTTGTGTTTTATAGTGTATTTTATGTAGTTTTGTGTGGCTCAAAAGAAACTTTGGCCCGGTTGTAATCGTTTTGTTAAGGGTTGATGGGTTCGATTCAAACTAGAAAGGATAAAAAGGCCATTCTGACAAACACAGACACACAAAATAACTCTTTCCATCCATCCCTCTTAATCTTTTTAGTCTTATGTCGACTGTGTGCAAAACACATTTGGCTTTGTCATCTTTTTTTTGCCAGTGTACTGTTGCTAATTGGTTTCTTTGGCAGTACTAGTTAGCAAGAAGTGCAGCTCTGGGTCACCCTACTGCCGAGGCTTTTTTTTTTTTTCCCTTCATCAGTGCTAACATTTCCACACCTCGCTGTTGGCACTCCCACTCTCCTCTTATAACTCCTGCTGGATCTCTACTCCAAGAGGTGTTATTGGGGGTGCTTTCTATAATGTGGAACAGAGGGAGCAAACACGACCATAGCAGTTGAGAAGGGGCTCCAGGTGGGTCGAGGCTGGTGGTGATTAGCCACATGAAATCTTGTGAAAATATAACAGCTTAGGAACTTGAAGAGTAGGACTTGTGGCCCTTTCGGATTCTCAGACCAAAGGTCCTGAGCCTGTTTTCTTTCCCACATTTCTCAAAACTTGTGCACCCTGACCACATGCTGTGTCAGCAGTTGATGAAAGATTTATATTTCTTTACAGCCCATGAAGTTGTACAGGTAGTGTTGCATTTAACCACATTCGCTCAGGTTTCTTGCAGTCTTTTAATCTGATTATTTTCTTTAAGCCTCACACTCCCACGCAATGACAACTTCAGGGGCACCATATCTCAAATTGATGGCCACTAGCTGTGTCCAGGTAATCCATCTCCTACTCTTTATCACATTTCTCTCAAAGCAGTCACAGTGAGGTCACTGTCCTGTCTGTAGATTATCAGGCGGTGAAAGAGAGGTACTGTTGGATCTACGCCTAAGGAAGTAGATTGCGTGTCTCCTGAGTGGCCGTGCCGCTGTGCAACCATCATGGGGAGGTTGAGAATAGCTCAGGCTCTCGATGAGGAAATGTCACCAGAAGAGCAACGGCTCAGCGGCCCCTTAGGCCCTGCCACTCAACTCCTGGGGGAAGCAGATGGCACATGCCCAGAGCTATTTTAAGGCTTCAGGAGGGCAACTGTCACCCAAAATGACTAATGTAGATGGAAAGGCAAGCACTGTTGCAACTTTTGCCCTCCTGTCAGCAAAGTCACAGCTTTGATTGTGAATCTTCAATGAATCATACTAATCTCTAGTGTGTAATGTAGTACTTTATTGATCCTCATGTTTTTCTTTTGCTCAACCAAAAGCAGTTGTACTAGGTCAAAGTGCACGGTCTGCTGTGGAGCTATAAGGGACACTCTACCAAGGACACTTCAGCAGACAGACAGACATTTGCCTTTCAACCTTGTAATTTGGTTTTGTGGTAATTTGGGTGTACTAACAAATAGACCACCCACACATTTACCAATACACATGATTCTGTGCAGCTACAACATGAGGCTCTCAAACTTAAGATGAAAGCCTAGCTTGACTATTGGGTGTAGGGTTGGTGAGACAGAGAAAACGGCGGATGATCGGAGAGCTTTCCTCCTTTTGGCTGCATGTAGTCTTTGCCAACAATGTGTTCAGATATGGAAAGGGCAAAGATTATGTGACAGTAGGCTGTGTTACACATGTTCCAACAAATGTCTAAATGTATGGGCTTGTCACATACACTTCCACCCCCAAGCCATACTGTTGCCCAGTTTTTGACTGGCTGAGAGGAGTGTGGAAATCCACATCTGTGGAGCTACAGGGTGGCTGCCCCCTTGTCCTCCCCCCTAATCCTGCCTCTCTGGTTTTCAACCAGGTCTAACTGCTAATTCCACTCTTGTTTCTGAGCAAGAAAGAGGCCCCCTTTCTGTCTGCACTTATCTGTCTTCTATCGCATTTTGAAACTTTTGACATGTCATCTTGTTTGCACCATAGCAGCTTGCAACATACAGCCACATGTCTCTCAAAGTCCGTGTTACATATAGGGAAACAGTAAAGCAACATATCCTTTGGAGTTGTCCCCCTTGACCTTTACCTCTCTACAACCCCTGTGCTAACACTTAAGTGAAGCTCTGCAAAGTGGATGGTCTGGCCCACAAATGTTGTGTTTCATTAAATCTAAAGGGTATTTGTGTATCCCAATGAAACTGTTGCTTCACCTTCTTCCTTTCATAAATGACTTTAGGTAGGTTGCTTGTTAGCTGTGTGTTGTGTAAAAAAAAAAAAAAGGTGGTGTAGGTGGATTTTGACAGAGGGCCCTAATTTTAAGTGGTTAGGGATAAAGGGTGTGCCTCTGTGGCTGCCACTGCAAATGATGTTGACAGTGAGACTGCTATGTTTTGTCCTAAACCAGGTAGGCTATTTCTGCCCGGGCTTAAGTGTATTTTTCTTGTTGTCACCTGTATGAATAGGAAGACATAGACCGAGATAACCAGGAAGACTTCCATTTAGACATTTCCACACCACCCCACACTCCATGAAAGCACTGACAGATGGGCCCTTGTAGCATGCACACATTGTCACCATAGCAGAATGGACAATCTGTTGAATTCCAAGCCTTATAGCCGCCTTTGTTTGTGTGTGTGTGTGTGTGTGTGTGTGTGTGTGTGTGTGTGTGTGTGTGTGTGTGTGTGTGTGTGTGCGCGCGCGTATGAGATATGTGACAACTAAAGAATGCGTTTCCACCTCGTTTTTCACATCTGTTTTCTGTGGTTGCCCTTTCTGCCATTGTATCGCATTGGGTAAATTTGTTGTTTATTCATTTCATGTTGCAACATTTCATCATGGCTGGCATTTTCCCATTGACGACAGTAGAATGGAAGATTTTTAAAAACTGTCTATCAACAGTGGCTTTTATCGGTGACTTCCATGTTTCCCCTCTTTTGTAAAATCTTTTCTTTTTTGTCTTTAACAGGACGCATGGGCCTCAACTTCCATCATCCTGGAGCAGACCACATAATGCCATTGAATAGTAAGTCATGTTTCATTGTAGTACCCATCATCTTCGTCTCCATGTGGAATTCATCAGAATTGTTTCACTTTTACTGATATGTGTTGTGTTTGTCCTGTGTGTGTTTTAAAAGCATTGAGAATGGGAAGTATTTTGTGGCATGTTCCCATGAAAAACATATGACCACATATAACCACGGGGGCCCATGTCAGTATGCACTGGGCACACCTGCCCACCGTTTGCTAAGGTCTGGATTCCCTGACACCATAAACTTAGGACAGACCTCTTAGCACTGAGGGAAGCTGCACAGTTGATCTGTGAATAGTGCTTCCAAAAATACCCCAACATGTAAGTCTAGATTCCCCTGCAGTGTCCCCACCAGACGGCAGATGACCAGCAGTGACAGGAGATGAGCCACAGAGAGAAATCAGGTCTCTATCCGATATGCTGCTGCATGGATGACCCAAAGTTTTCCAAACTAGGCCTGTCTCAGTGCTCTGTATTTGTCTTTGGAAGGGTTGATGGACATGATTTCTCCTACACATTAATTTAAACATTCATTTCTGGCTATATCCTCTAGTTCCTTTGGGACAATCATGTTCCAATCTTTCTGATGTCTGGTGATCAACTCGTGATCAAACTAAATCAGCAAAGCCCTAGTTTCCTCTGCTAACCTTTTCAGTTAGCCTACAGGGATACAGGAACCAGTAGAGGCAGATGATGTCTAGCATAAAAAACTTTCTCAGTGAAGTAGTTTCTCCCATTACATCCTGACAACACTGGCGCTCCTGCCTCATTTTGTTCTTTTCATTACTCGTATCCTTGGAGAACGTGTCCCGGATTGATGTTAAACTGTTGTGTCATGGGATTGCATTCTGGCAAGCACAGATCTGCCCAGATCTTCCATGTCTGTCAAAACGGGCTCTCTCCGTGGTAGCCTGTGATGTGTGTAGACAGGAGCTTTGTTTTCAACTTTAAAGCGTTTTACTTAGTGTTTCTTCTTCATTTCGTCCTATTAGCTTTGAGGCTTCATGCTGCGAGAACCTGTAAAGGCTCTACTTTCTCCGGATGGCGTTAGCACTTGAAGTGGAGAAGAAAGAGCGGAGAGTAGTAAGCGTAGGTCCTCCATCCAGATTTATTGGTGTTGTTCACTTGACAGCTCAGCAGAAGTGTCGAAGGCTTTGAAGCTGAGCAGAGCTGGAGACATCAGACTCATCATGCCCAGAGGAATCACCCAGTTTCCTTTCAAGCATTTTCTCTCTCGCTCCAAGACACCACATAGTTTGAAGTTGGTACTTATTCCTAACCCTTACTTTTCCCTTTCCTCTACTCCCTGATGGTTTCTATTCTCCCTCACAGAGGCATCTGATGGTTTCCCAGTGCAACGTTTACTTCATTTTACCCTGGTTGCTAGGTGACTTTGTTTCTGCTAAGGCCAGGCGGTGAGAGGGCAAAGCTGCAGAGGGACTGACTAGTTTTTTTTTGGATTGGAGAGCCAGATCTTTTTTAATGAAAACATAGCAAGGGAGAAGAGGCTCCGAGACAATATATTCCCTGAGAGAAGCCAGAGGGGCAAGTCTCACAATGGGGCTCTCACAATGCAAAAGCTCATATTGGTTTTGAGGCGACGAGTCTGCTTTGTGACTGATGCGCTGAGAGGAGCAGGAGGATCTGTTTAGCACTGTGTTACCCCTGCTGCTGTTTGTTGGAAATTGTGCCGTCTTAAGCCATGTTTTGCCTCCTCTGTGGTTTGCATTCGTGGCACAGCAGATTCGAGTTGAGCTTGTTTGTGGGAGCAATTCATAGATTAGGGAAACGCTCAAACACAATCCTGAAATAGGATGTGGTATTTTTTTGCACATAAAACTTGAGCTACACTGAGCGTGAGAGTGAGCAAGGAAACAGCGGTATAGCAAAAAACTCGAGATCTATTTAATATCTCTTTCTCTAATATGTCTTTCTCAAAGCTCAGCCATCATCACATGAACTTAGTATTGTGGGAAAAATGAGTATGAAAATGTGACAGCAGGTGATTGCATCAGGGAAGAAGACAATCAAAAAAGCAAGTGGAATAAAACTACGTTTAAGTGCAAGTGACAAACTGGAAATAATACGGCCCTTTTTGGAAAAAGAATGAACTCACTATGAACTCAATGTCCACTTACTAGCTTACTCCTGTGCTTTCAAAAGAATCTCTGGGTCTTTCTCCATGGATAGCTTTTGCATATTTGTCACGGAAATAGTTCAGTTGTCATTACGCAGGATGTCAACAGTTAACTGTCAGTCTATAGGAACATTTGCATACACACTCGGTTAAAACCTTCTTAAATATAAAGCTCAATAAAAGAAGCTCAGTGTGAGAGCATTACCTCGAGAAAGGCAATGAAGTCAAATCTAAATTGTGTGATGATAGTACTATGGAGAAACTTACCGCATTAAGAACAAGCACCTGGCTGCTATTTCCGAGGTTGCTCAAAGAAGCCACCTCTAATGGCACCCACCTGTCAATCAAAGCAGCCAGGCTCTTAATTATGCATTATTATTAACAGGTAATATAGAACTTCATCCTCAATACAGCTGACACAGGCAGGGGAGTAGAGACCGAAACGGTTCTTCGTACCAGGCTGTAAACATGTTTATTTCTGCTGTGAAGCTGGACATTTTAACATGGGGACTTATGGAGACTGACTTGCTGAACTGCAGTTTTTGGCACTTTTGTGTTGGCTTCATTTAACAGCCACGACGGTTGCCACTGCCAAGCTAGCCCACGACTGATGGACAGCTCTCACACTGAACTGAAATGTAGGAGCAAGCTTTGGAAAAAGCTACAAAGTCGACCTTGAGTAACTGGAAATGAGAAAGAAAGTGGGAAAATATCAATGCTCAAGGTCAACTTTCCAGTTTCTGCTGAAGATTTCAACTACATATCATGGTCTTCCTCCTTGAGGGGGTGGGGGGAGTTGCTTTGATGTAAGTCACGTGATAACAGTGGGTTATCGATGGGGAGGCCAACGTGAAATGTGGTTGAAAATTCAAGAAAAGCCTAGTAAGTGGAACTTGCATTTCAGACCGCTCAGTTGGTCAAAAGCTAAATTTGAGAAAAGCACCCAGAGGACAGCAGGAATTGTTATCTTTAATTTTTAATTTTAATTTGATTCACTGCGGTTAAATCGGCATAAATAATCTGAAAAAGATGAGACGATATGATACTGAGAACTGGCACATATGAGCAGTTCATTAGACATAAGCGATCACAGTGGTGTACCTTCACCTTGTCATAGATTCAGATCAGCTCGGCCCTGACATCTTAGCTGGCTCTCCACTGCCCCCCTCCTGTCCGCCTGTCACTCTCCCTTCCCAGAGCCCCCGGGCTGCCAGCCACCTTCATGCCCTGCCCTTATCCTGTGGGAAGTTTCCACTCGCACCCGATCTGCCATACCTGACCTGAGAGCAACTTTTAATATTTCACCAAGGCCATGATAATGACTAACCTCCTCTACCTTCAGCCCTGCATGTACTCTGCTTTATGGCCTCATTTGTGAATACTCACAGATTAGCACGGACACGAGCCGTTGCAGGTTCATTAAGCAGAGATTACGACCTCTGGCTACGGAGCGTCACATTATGCTGCTAAATATCTCGGCCATTTCCGTGGCTAAACCTCACCTATCACCCACCACCCCCAACACACGCACACTCGCCACCCCCGTGCAGCATCTGCATGCATTTGTTGCCAAGGCAGGTGCAGCAGGTTTACCATGGGCTGGTGCCAGGCTGTAATAATCACCCTCCTCCCGTTGCTGAACCTTAGGTGTGGCCATCTGTGGTTTCACTGTTGCCTTAGAGATGTTCCTGGTTTTGGTTTATTTCCACAAAACCCATTTCTGTGTCTCTGTATCTCTTTCCTACCCTTGTTCATGACCCAACCCTCTGTCTCTCCTTGTGTCTCTCTCCTTTCCCCACTGTGCTGACAAGCAGCCCGGAGCTATGGCCGCAGAAGAGGTAACGTGTGGCATTTTCTCTGGGGGTTCTGTTTGCCATGCCGGGTCGTGTCTCTCTCCGAGGCTGGGGGGGTGTCTTAGTGTGGTGTCACTATCTGCTTTTCATCTGTGCTGTGATTGAATGAAATCATATTAATTTTGACACACAGTCTTCCATGTTGTTCATTTAATCAATATGGGGCGAGGTCCAATAAATCTGTCTCTATGAATCTTGTTTTGCTTGATGGTGAGAGGAAAAAAACCCTTTTTCCAAATTTTCTTTTCTGAGTCAGTGTTCTCCCTGTAATGTTTATAATATGAAAAATATTACAAATTAAGCAAACTGCATATGCACCCCGGCTGTAAAAGACGAAAGTAAATCACTGCAGCTCTAAAAACATCTGATCTATTTGTCTGTACAACGAGGATGGACAAGGGGGATTTATGAAGGAGTATGCTGACTCAGAAGTGATTCATCATCTGAACGGATCATCTCTGATTTGATGTGCTTTTTTTTTTTTTGACTAACTCTGTCTTTCTTCAGCGAGGAGGAAAGCTGCTGTATGACATTTGTAAGGTCACTGTAACATTGGGCTGGGGTTGTATGTTACGGGTTGTAGCATGGTGAAGCTGTGCGGCAAGTAATGTCTGACTCCAACTGCTTTCAATCAAAGGTGTTCACGAGGTGCTGACGTGAACACAGGAGGAGACGGAAAGTGCAATACTCTCTACTATGTAAAGAATTGAATTGCCTTCCACATCGGTCAGAGTCAAATATCAACTCGGCTAAAGAAAGACACATGAAAGTGGTTCTTCTGCATGGAACGTACATATTACAATTGGAAAAACTGTCTCTGCATCAGTGGAATAGCATAGTATGTTTAGACTTCTAAAAACGTGTCTGACTAGGAGAGAATACTGTAACCGTGCTCATAACTGTGTTTCTGTTCAGCATGCTGCTCAGGAAGATTGATATTGCAATGAGGAGTTTGTGTCACCAGGAAGTTCCCAAGACTACGTTTTGATATCATGATTATAATTTGATAAATACTATGGCCAAAAGTATTTGGAAATCCAGAGATTACATCCATATGTGATTACTGAACATCTTCCCACATGACTCTGGACACTGGGAGTCATTGTCATCATGGGTGTCTGCATACTTTGGCCATATTGGGCCTTTTTTTTTATGGGTTTGTTTTTTCAAATTATAACAGAAAATCAAAACAAATTTTCCTATTGGGAATGATAAGACATTTTCAAGACTTATGTCAGAATTGTGAGTGTTGTCCTAATATCCAAACTGATTGTGTAAATAGTTTCCAGATGGGATTAATTGACTCTCTCTCTCACACCCTCCCTCCCTTTTTTTACTTCACACTCTCACACTACCTCTCTTCCCCTGTTATCCCTGTCTTTCTTCCTTCTCTTTTCCTCTCCTCCCAGGTCGCTCCTGTCTTTTTCCCTTCGAGGACGGTTTCCTTGACGACGGCCACGGTGACCCCTCCTTGACCCCGGGCCTGAACTCGCCAACCCGCTGTCAGAACGGAGAGAGGATGGAGCGCTACTCCAGGAAGGTCTTTGTCGGAGGTCTCCCTCCTGACATAGACGAAGGTAAACAAAGGATTCACACCTTTTTAGTGAAAGGTTTTCACTTAACTTCAGGCTTAGTACTGCAGTTTTCTACTGGTACAGAGTGTACATTCACAGCTGGAAGCCTCCCAGAACAGTCCTTGTCTCTGGCTGTTTGCCACGAACAGTTACACTGAAATATTTGAGCCTTGCTTAAGGGCACCTTGACACTCCTTGTTGAAGATGTTAATTTAATACACATTCAGCAGCTGTAAATTCAGTTAAAAAGGATGTGCGCGCTGAACAAGAACAGATTTTTGTCAGAGTTCAAAGAAATGCACTTATTTAATGAGAAGATTGATACCGGCCCCTTATGTTAGCCAGTAAGTAAAATATAATCTGTAGACAAGACCAAAGCCAAAGAATCTAAATAATTTGTGTTTTTTTTTATACTTAAGAGTAATATCCATTTTGTAAAAAGGTTTCAAGCCTCAGAATCAGTAGATTTCTAAGTCACTTGCAATGCCTTTGTGTAACGTCTGTGACCAGTTACGTCATTGGACCTATTAGTAATTGTTTCCACAAACTCTGGAGCATGCCAGGGAGTTTAAGCGTTAATAAGGAATGTTTCCTTTCATATGTGTCCACCCCGTTGAACAAGCACATGTACCACGGAGCTGATGCACAATATGTGCCCATAGCCGGTTGAAAAATTAATGAGTTTCCACAGCACGAGTCAGCCCAGTGCAGACCGGCCTGCGTTCCTGTTTAATGCAGTGGCTACTACTGCAGCAAGAACAGGGCAAAAAATAGAAACTGCGCCTGTCTCATCACAGAGTGTGCCTCTGCATATGCATATTACATATCTTACAGTGTCATAAAACATAACATTCAGCCTATTTTTTTCCTATTTTCTTCATTTTCACAGATGAAATCACTAACAGTTTCCGTCGCTATGGGCACCTGGTGGTGGACTGGCCCCACAAAGCGGAGAGCAAATCCTACTTCCCACCTAAAGGTAACAACAGTTTTCTCAGAGCATGATCTGTATTTTCCCATCAGACATCAAAGTCTACACCAATAAATATCACCTCGGGTGCATCACCATTTTAGAGTTTTTGTGAAGAATCGTGTTACCCAGAATTCGTGGCTCATGCTGGGTAAGCATGGAGGTGTCTGTTTATCTGAGTTACCCCCTGTGGACATCTCGCAGAAAGACTCATGCGGTATATAATGACTCAATAACTGTTTTGACGCAAGACGTGTTTGCTTGAATGAGTACCCGAGGAGTGTGAAAGTTGTCCTCCTTTCTGCGCAGCCTCTCGGGTGTCATTTTCAAGCAGGTGATCAGAGTAGCACCACCTTCTCCAGAGCCTCTACATCACTCCCTCTGGCTCAGGAGCCGCTGTGTGTCATATTAGGAAAGCTATTAAAGACACTCTGGAAATAACTAACATTCCATAGGCAGATGGTAATACACTGCATCTGGAGGACCTGCAAAAATCACTGCCAGTTTCTCCCCCACTCTCATTTTTCAACATCCTTTTTTTTTTTTTTTTTTTTTTTTTAGCTTTGGAGGATTATTTTGAATAGGCTCGGCTCTACTAATATCCAAAGCCAGGAGGAAAAATGCAGCATCCTTTTAGGGGAATGAATGAGCTTATGGCAGCTAGAGGACGCCACCATGTAAGGGGAGGAGACATGTGGGGACTAGTGATCTGTGTACAATTCATCTCTTATTCTAATTTAATTCCCTCTCCTCACTCCAAAATTCCAAAGGAAAAATATCCTGTTTATGCCACACTCTCCATATTAACTGGCAACGGAGCTTGGGCAGATGCCTGGTGACAGAGTTCCTAGCACTAATAGCTTCAAGGTTGAGAGCAAGTGCATGTGTGTGTGAGCGTGTCCTACTGCAGTGTGGACTGTGCAGCTAATGGCTGATTTACGGATGTGGGATTTGCATCAACAGGTCATCGGCCTCTCCTCGCATTAAACGTCCTTCCAAGCTTGACCGAATGGAAGATAGTTGTCACTTTCCGTCCCGCTTCACATTAAACTGCCAGCGATGTGTGTCTACAGTTATGAAAGTGTTTTGGTTTAGCGATGACTCATATTGTGGCTCGGGCTGACTTCAGGGACAAGCAAGGGCTCATTTGGTACTTGGAGAGAACTGGCCACTTGGAGAGGAAGTAGGAACGGGGATCAGCTAACTGCACAATGCTCTTGTGTTTTCATAACTATAAATGGGGATAATGTACAGCAAGCTGGTCATTGCTGTGAAAGAAAGCCTTACAGGCTGATGCATGACTTGAATCACCCTTGATATGCAACACTGACCCGCTTATTACACGGCTACTGAAAGAAATCAATAATTTGACACAAAATATCAGCTTACAAATGATTTTATTGGTTGCACTGTGGCTTTCCAGAGTCTATGATCAGAACAACATCCATAGCAACGGTCTGTTATTCATACCAGTGGTCTGCTATTCAGAAATTACAGACCATAGAATGTTGTAATAGACCAATCAGAATCAAGTATCTAACAAAGCCATTCAATAAAAGGG
The DNA here is from genome assembly GCA_028641955.1 of Protonibea diacanthus. Lineage (NCBI taxonomy): Eukaryota > Metazoa > Chordata > Actinopteri > Sciaenidae > Protonibea > Protonibea diacanthus. The sequence goes on from CM053989.1 coordinate 19,519,708, forward strand.
TTTATGTGTTTTTAGTAGTCCAAATATTTGGGAGAGCGGGGGACAGTCTTTCTTTTGTCGTTTTTCACTTGAGATATTTTATTACATTCCTCCTCGCAAGATTTGTGGTGGAGAAGAAAAGATGAAGAAAAAAGTCACATCAGTAGCATCATTTTTGCTCATTCAGTAACTGAACAGTGGTTGATGGAATGTTTGGGACCCACGTTTTGATATGTTGGCCATAAATTTACTCATCTTTACAGAGCATTTTAGCTTCTTTTAGCTTTTTCTGCCCACAGTGGAAGAAGAACAATTCTTCCTTAGGGGACTGAGAATGTCAGCAAGAACAGTCTGTGAACAGTTACATAGAGAGGATATTATAGCAGTGCTGTGCACAAACCCCTTATTACAAAAATGAATGCATATTTGAGAGTTCAGCGGTGCAAAAACCATAGGCGCTGCTCTACGGAGATGTGGAAAGAAGTGATCTGGTCAGATGAGTCATCCATCATATTCTTGACAAATGGGCGAGTGCCTGTGTGGCGTACACAAAGAGAACGCTTGACCTCTACAGTCAGGGGATCTGGTGGCTCTGGTGGTTATGCTGTGGGCGTCATTTCACTGGCATGGTCCACTTGTCCTCTTAGAGGGAACAGTCACTGCAAATCAATACAGAGTTGTTCTGAGTGATCACCTTTATCCTGTGATGAAACATTTCTGTCCGGATGGGAGTGATCTCTTCCAGGGGTGATAGACAATGCCCGAATGACCCGAGGGGTCACTGAATGGTTTTATGAGTATGAAAATGAATCATACACTGTGTCTTTCATAGTGACTAGATCTTACATGAACACCTGGGAGATTCTGGACTGACGTGTTAGACATTAATCTCCACTAACGTCATCAAAACACCAACTGTGGGAATATATTTTGGAAAAGCTATGTTCATCCCATCAGTAGAGTTTCACAGACTTTTAGAATCAACGCCAAGGTGTGTGTTGGAGCTGTTCTGGCAGCACATGGTGTCCCAACACCAAACTAAGACACTTTCCTTTGGTTTTACTTTTACTGTAGCTGCTAAAGAGCCAGATATTACCCTCAGGAGTTGGTGAAGACCCAAACGGAGAGTAAATGTTGAACTTACATTGAACAGTTGGCCAGAAACATAGCTCCAAAGAAATGCTAATATTGCTCCATCTGCAGGATGTGTAAACAGGCAACTGCTTACGTGCCAGTGTTGTTTTTACATCTTGTTTTGATGGTCAAAAATCAGTTAATGCTGCTTTAAAATCCTACCGGTGTTATCATGAACGATGATGCTTTCTCAGCCATCTCACCCTCTCTCATAAAATCGTGACCAATAAGCTCGGATCACTATGGTGCCCAACACTGTCGTCACTGTTTGTTGGCAATAAACTTGAAGTGTTAGTGAGCTATTTCTGTGTCTGATTGGGGGGGAAAGGAGGAGGAGGACGACGACATGACGCTCTCTGTACACTTGAGCCTGAGCGCTGAGAGCTATAAACTGCTACAAATGCTAATGCTCGCGTCATGCTGCACGTGTCGGACTTGTTTGCTTGTAAGGCTTGAAAAGGTTACAGCTGAAGTGTGTGTGATTACAGGCCGTCATTTTGAGCTTTTTCATGCCATTATGAGGAAAAATCGAAACAGAAAATTAGTTTTTCTCTATGTTCATATAGTACGGATACAGCAAGGCTCAAATAATGGCAGCAGAGAGGTGGTGCAGTTGCACCAGCAGCAGCATTACATCGTGCTGCATTACTCAGGCCTCGGTTTCTCTTCTCGCCTTCATGTAGGGATTTTATCCAGTGAGTGACTTCTTCATATTTAGATGATTAGTGATGCTTGACTTCTCTCCCCTACTCTATCACTGACTACTCTCCAATTGCTCCAAAGCTTCGGGGCCATAGGCCTATTTGTTTTTAGGAGAGCAGATGTTTGTGTCTCCCCTCATCCATGCTGCCAAGCCTCCTTCTTCTTCTCCTTCTTCTTCCCTCACCGTGTAAGCTGCTGTCAGTAGTTGGTCTGTTTACATTTTGTGGCAGAGTTACAGCCCTCTGCAGATTTTTTTTCTTCCCCTCTCTCTCACTACTCTCTCATGGGATAGATAGTATACATGGAGGGTTGGCTTCATCCATGCTTTCACAGAAAACCGCCTCCAGACTTTTGGAGCAAGTTGAGTGAGCTGTGTTTGTGTGCAGGTTTGCTCTTGTTTGCTCCCATGTTTCTCTGATAGCGAGGGGCTGATTTATCTCTCGGTCACTCTGGTCACCAGGACCCGACACGTCCGTTGCCCTCGCCTGTGTGAAATAAATCTGCACGCACATGTCTGTTGCCGAGCTACAGAATGAAAAGATAAGCCCGGATTTGAATGTCACTATTAAAGCCAGAAAGATGCACATTGTGACTGCGCTCTCGCTCAGTTTATCTAGTCATCATGGATTGGATTTCAGCAAAGTCAACATAACTTTCAGTTGACGAGGTAATGGAGAGAATAGCACAGCAATGTGTGTGACTTTGATATAGCAGTGGAAAGATGTTTGTGTACTACTTAGTGACCGACCCTCCAGTATCAGTTCCACTGTGGTATGTGGGTGATGTAAAGTATCAGCTAGCACCAGGTACCAATGCATACTTTCACTCAGCTGTGTATTTTTAGAGCATTAATCTGCTTTCATAACTCAAAGGTGATTGAGATATTTTCTGGCATATTGTGTTGTAGCACATGTGGTATTAAGTTGATCTTAAGGCTATGGAAATAATTTGACATTTAGGAAAACACATTTATTCACTTTCTTTGCTGAGACTGCAATGAGAAGATTGATATCACACTCCATCACTTAAGGCACAACTTAGCTTAGCTTAGCACAAAGACTGGAGCTAGGGGGAAACTGCTAGCGTTTGTATTTAGAGAGGTTAAAGGTGCTGGTACTCAGATTTTGATAACTCTTGAGCCAAGCCCAGCTAGTTGTGTGCCCTTGTTTCTAGTTGTAATGCTAAGCTACGCTAACTGGCTCCTTGTGGTAGCATCACAGAACGTACACACACCTAACAAATAACCATATTTCCCAAAAATGTCAGACTATGCTGTTTCCCCAATTACACTGCTAAGCTAGCATATTGCTATTCTTATGTAGCATTTTGCTGGTTAAGTGGTTACAGTTGGTTGGAGTGTCTTTACAGCAATTTGACAAATTGTCATCAGGTTGTGGTTGAGGTAACCGTTTCTCTCCCTCTCTCCATGAGTCAAACTGCTGGCCTCGGTAACAGGAAAGACTGTGCTGGGTGAGGTCATTGGTTTGTCTGCGCAAACCCACGAGGCACCCTGCCTATCGTTTGTCTGTAAACAGCGCTCTTTAGGCTGGAAAATGCTGCGGGTATACGTATTCTGTTCCTCCCTGGACAGTGCTGGAAGCTCAGCAGCAAAGCCCTATAAATCTCAGGCACGAGCCACTGCAGATCTACGCTCTCCTGCCGTGGTGTAAGCCTCTGCACTGCGCAAGGCTGATGGAAAAAGACAGATCCTCAGCACCGTTCAGGCTAAATATCAGAGCATTAAAGTGGCATAGAGCCCTATGGAATTTTGCACAGGCTGCTATGCAGTTTAGTGTAAAGCCGTGTCATATTCAGCTATGTTCACACTGACCGAGAATCGAGTATCTGGGGTGTTCAGGCTATTGATCATATTGACCTACTGTGTCCTTATGGAACCTCTGCTGTCAGAGAACACAAAACAAGAATGATCGGTGTTTTATAGTACAGATGTAACACAAGCAACTTTGTTAGTATTTATAAAAACTTTAAATTATATTGTCCAAAATGGAACTGTAATGTGGTCTATTTACATGAATGAGGGCTGTTAAAAGTGTGCAGGATAACAATAGACTGATGCCACCAGAGGGGTCTCCACTTAAGACTGTAATAGTGGTATTTTCCGTTTTTAATCTTTAGTTTTCTTCCACTAATAACACAGATTTCTCTTTAAGACGTGAAGTTTGGTATTTCATTCCCCCCCAACATGTTTGAAGGATGTAATCGAAGTCAGCGCAGTGCTTTTACAGTGCTTTCAGTGTGAAATTGAGTGTAGCACATGGAAAAGCTTGTCTGACTTGTTTTCCAGGCCATCAGTTTTGTAACTTTCTAACAGGGTCCATTAAAGTAGCAGCTTTATGTTGTCTCTACGGTCTTTCTTCTCCATGTTCCTCACGCTCGCTATGCCCTCCCATGCATTTCCAAACTCTCTGTTTGTATGGCAGTCATTCATGCCTGTCTCCTTCTCTCTCTACCTTTTCCCACTTTCCTCTCTCTTTCCATCTGCCTCACTCCTCCTCTCCCCTTCCTTCTTTTCTCTCTCTCTCTTTCTGTCTCTCTCTTCTGCCCTGGGTCATGGAACACGTTGTTCCCTCCTTCAGACTGTATGAGCTGCTGGCTAGCTCTGCCTTTTCATGCTGTTTTTTTTTTTTTTTTGTGCGAGACTGCAGTTGTTTTTTCCTCCAAGGGGGGATGTCAGTGTTAAACCACATGATTTCTCCCAATGACAAACCCTCTTTATGTAACCCGGCGACACAGAGACAGGGGTCTCATGTCGAATGATGACGAGGCACATGGGGAAAGATGACGAGGCACAAAATGTTCAGTCTTAATTGTGCATTCTTTGCGGCTGGTCTGCAGAAGAGTTGGCTCCGTGTTGACCGATTTATAAAAAGACAGCGATTAGCTGGTCACTCGAAGCAGCTGACTGCAATTAGGTTTGATTGTGAATATTTTAGTTTTGCCCACAAACGTTACTGCTTATTATTAGAGAACACATTATGGCTCCACTGAGGTTATTAGCCTGTTACTCGACTCTACAGGGCTCATAACAACAACCGCTAAAAGCTGTTAATTAGTTAGAGCCTCTGTGGTTACTTTGCATAATACTGGATGCCTACAATCAAGCAACACTGTGTATGCTAATGTGTTAGCATGGGGCAAAATCTGGTATTGATCCAAAAGGGACACATAATATAATTATACCAATTATGGTACACGTGTTAATGATCATGCTGCAGTACACACAGGCCTGATTCTGCCTGCATCGCCCCTTTCTGTTCTTACTATCAGTGCTGCTAATATTATAAAACATATTCATTTACACATGAAGTACTTTAAGAGAGGTGATTATGGTGATGTTTTTCATTTTATCAGTATCATGTTATCGTCATGATATGAGTGGTCAGCAACAAAATGATTCATGCTGGCAGAAATAACACTTTGTAAAATCAATATCCATTACAGACCCAAGATGATACCCAAGTATACTGTCATATATGAAGAAGATGAGTAATAAATCCGGACTACTGAGATGCTGGAACTTGCAGATATTTGATATTTTGGCTTTAAAAAACAACAGATTCAGCTAAACCATTATCATGATATGTTTTCTGTCTACCTGCAAATCAAGTGAGTGAATTTAAGCTCCACATTTTTTGTTTGGTGTCATAAAAATTCTGGGTTTTTTTCCCCCCACATTTGTCCACTAATCTGTAAACAAACATGATTTTCATGATTTTCTACACTCGTCATTACACCGTAACGCTGAAGCTTCTTATTTTTGCCACGTGGTGATCTGCAGACTCTGCTGATGTAGACGCAAGTGTCAGAAAGTCACAACTGTCATCACTGCTTCAGGCAGGAGTCTGTCACGTCACTGTGACAGGACGCACGTCACACACAAACAAAGGCCTCTGTCAGAGCAGCAACAGTTTGATGACTCATCAGGACTTGCATGTCTGCTTACACACCTGCTTTTTTTTTCATTCCATCTTTGATCCTCACTGTCTTTTTTTCTTTCTTGTCTCCACTTTAAAGCAGCACACACTTACATCCTCCCTGTCCCTCAGACCTATCCGCCTGCCACAGATGACTGACTCTGCAGAGTCAGGCTTTATTTCTCTGCCCCCCCACTCCATCTCATGTGCAGCAGCTCTATTCAGGAATGTTAAAAGTGAAACATGACAGTTGCACATTCCTCTTCCTCTGCATTTTCACTCATGCATTTGTCTGTGCAAGTGTGCGTGTGTATGTGAGGGTGATACTGCGAGACAGTACAAAAGGCAAGAAACACAGAAACACATGGCTTTTCAGTCTCCAGGGACGCTACAGATGAAGTGATTTGAAGATGGAGACGGAGTGAAGAAACTAGTCTGTGTATGTGTGTGTGTGTGTGTGTGTGTGTGTGTGTGTGTGTGTGTGTGTATGTGTGCATGCACTTGTGCATATCTACCCATCCCAGTTGCTCCACTGAGACAGCAGCTCATATTCCCCTGACTCATGGGTGCCACAGTTGGTAATGGGCTTCTGCTAATATACCCAGAGCAATACACTAATAATTTACAATTCGTTCAGAGATGATTATGTGCACCAACATCTGCTGCCTCTTGATGCTCGTGCAAATATATTCACTCACGCCAAGTACTGTGTATTTATTACTTGGCCGTCAAAAGGGGCTTTTTCTTTGTTCTCTCTCAGTATAAATCAGACCCCTGTTGCTCGCCGACCCCCTGTAGCATTTATGTGATGGGTGTACTCTATTGAGTTGGCTTTCTGTCCCTCTAAAACTGGCTTAATAGCTCTGACCTTGGATAGGTTCTCTGCTCTCGGTGCTAAATAATTCAGCAGTACAGAGTGACTGTCTGAATTTCTCTTTCTTTCTGCTTTGCGCAGACATCGCCAAACTCTCTCTACCTGAACCAATTCTCAGGGAAGATCTGCAGTGGGTTAGGCTGATCAATTTTGCATGGTTGCTTTAGGAGTAGAGCACTCTTAGCCATTTAATCTGAAGCAGCACAGGCAGCGAGGTGTCTGGCAGAGAAAGTCTTACGGAGGAAGGCGAGGCAAAGGAGGACAGAAGAACAGGCCACAAGGTCATATGGCTGTGTGGAGACAAAATTGTCTGAAACTATGAATAATTACAAGGAAAATGGGGCCTTTGGGGGCTTAGTCATAGGATTGTGGCTTGTACAATGTAGACACTGTAGAAAATACTCAAATGTCTATTTGTTGCCCAGAGGACAGAGTTTAAAGCAGCATGGTCACAAGGGGATGACTATTAAATGCAACAGATGTAGATTTTGTCAGAGAATATTTGCTTTTGTTCCTAAAATCTGTTTGCTCTTTTTTCCAGGCTACGCCTTCCTGCTCTTCCAGGAAGAGACTTCTGTTCAGGCCTTGATCGATGCCTGCATTGAGGAGGATGGCAAGCTCTACCTGTGTGTATCCAGTCCTACCATCAAAGACAAACCGGTAAGCCACAGATGCTCAGTAAAATAACATCAACAAGTAGATTTCATCCCATGTCCACCTTATTCTCCTACTTGTCCAAATGTACAGATAATTTAAGGACTCAACTTTGTTGATTAATTAATTAGAATCCTAAAAGAAATATAGTTGATCTGTATAAGAAGACTATGACCATTCTAGCAGCTCTGTGAGGCTCGCAAATGTGAATCGGCATGCAAATGTGCTTGCAGTGATTATGGAACTATTTCTATGTTTAGCAGCTTCTTTTTACCATTTAACCATGTTATTTAAGTGCCTTAGCATGCTAAGATTTGTTAGCACTTACAGTTAAGTTAAAAAGTACAGTTAAGGTTGGGATTGTCACTACTGTATTATACTATTGTATAAATATTGGACAAAGTAAAATTTTGACCTGTTGATGGGGCTAGATAACAGGTTGGAACATAGGTATGATACATCATCTGGGGACCATGAATGTGTGTACAAACATTTTGTTTCAATTCATCAGATACGCATAGACATGATAAACTGAATGGTGCCGTTGAATGAAAAGTCAGAGGAGCTCCAAAATCATTAGAATACATCCTCTGGGGGCCATGAATGTCCGTACAACTTTTTGCAGTAATCCATCCGATAGTTATTTGGATTTTTCCGTCCGGACCAAAGTGATGGACCGACTGACTGTTATTGCCCTCCACAGAATAGAATAAAATACAGGAAGTATACCACACATTGCCTTGTAAATGACTACATTTTTCCTTCTTTCTCACACAGGTCCAGATCCGTCCCTGGAACCTGAGTGACAGCGATTTCGTCATGGACGGCTCCCAGCCTCTGGACCCCCGCAAGACCATCTTTGTAGGGGGGGTGCCACGGCCCCTGCGTGCAGGTAGCTTACTAATATGAATGGAATATTTCTTTTTGCAATCCCCCAAAAGCCTCTAAATTGGCTTCATAACGTTGGCTGGCATGAAGCACATTGCCTGGAGGCTGTAATGAAAGTTCTCCCTCTGAGAAAGCAATCCTCTACTTGGGTTTCCAGGAAGCGGGCCAAGTGGTCGTCATGTTAAGAATTCATGGTGTAATGGAAGGCTCAGGCCTTCTGTTCTTGGGATAAACATCACTGGCTTGTCTGCAATGTGACCCCTACTAATTATACTAGCAGTTTGAGACTGCTGCTCTGATGAATAGTGGAGTAGGGTAGATTTTTACATTAGGTAATAAAAGCGTCACTCATAACAGTCCAAGTTAAACCTTTAAGTCAGTTTTTTTTAAGAAAGGCTGAGGACAGAAGAAATGCCAGAATGTGTTTTTAACTGAAAAAAGAGGCCTGACTGTAGCACTAATTATCTCTCTCCCTGTTTTCTTCACTCCTCCACTCCAGTGGAGCTGGCTATGATCATGGACCGGCTGTACGGCGGTGTTTGCTACGCTGGCATCGACACCGACCCAGAGCTCAAATACCCAAAGGGAGCCGGCCGTGTGGCCTTCTCCAATCAACAGAGCTACATCGCTGCCATCAGCGCTCGCTTCGTTCAGCTGCAGCACAATGACATCGACAAAAGGGTGAGCGAGTTTGTGCACTCCGTTCACAATATCCTTCCTCTCTCTCCCCCCACAGCTGAGGTTTTTCACAGTCATTCCTATGGCATGCTGCAGAGCTGAACTCTGCCTGAGCCCTCTCCCATGTATCTGAGCTCTCATTATAGCCGGGTTTTCAGCCAACTGCACAGACACAGCCTACAATAACGGAAGGCCGGGCCCGGCTGTGCAATCACTATGGCCTTTGGCTGCCGGGAGTCCCGACAGATGTTTCAAGTTGCAGACACACAGGGCTGGCTTAATTATAGTAGTTCCCTATACATGTATATCCACTGGGGCTGTGCTGCAGCCTGGTTATTTTAGGCATGTCGGCCAATTGCAGCGAGACAGATCGTGACCAAGAGAGACTGGTTGTCAGCCAGGAAGGCGAGCTTCTGCAGGGCGGGGCAGTCCACCCCACCTCAGCTATCGCCATCGATCTTCCGTGGGGGTTTAGGGTGTTGTTATTATGACTGGAACTGGATGGAATACAAATAATGTTCAAAACAAAATACAGTTTGTGAAAGCAGGTAAGATTTTTGTAATCACATGATATTTGAACAGAAGGAGGAAGATAAAAAAAATGGGACAGTTAGTTTGAGTTTAAAGTCATGCTGGAGCACAGACTCTTTTCTCTTCCTTTCTGTGTTCCACAATTATCTCTGGTCAGCTTCATATCCGCTGGTATTTAATATGATGGCAGCGTTGTCTGCTCGGCCGTCTCCTCATTTGTCTCATGGACGTTGCGCTGCACTTTTTGAGAGCAGGGTTTTAACTAAGAGGGACGGTCTCCTCCAGTTGAAGGATTTGATAACCTTTCATTTTGTGGCCACGCTATAACAAGGTTAGCATCCCAACCCTGCCTACTCATGCACCGAGGCGTCTCCATGGCGACTGAGCTCTCATTTCTTGTCTCCCCGGCTTCATGGTCAAACTCATTTCGCCGTCGGAGGGGCTTCAATCTAGCCCGGGTTTTATTTGAGAAAATTGCACAGAGCTTGCCACTCATGGGTGTTTGTGGAAAGCTGACTCACCTGGATCAACATGGCTGTTATTTCAGCACATTTACATAGGATATGTGTTAGTTTTACAGTGTATTTTTCTAGTATAAAGAACAAGGTTAAATAATTCACCTCTTTTCAAATATCTTTTTCATATAGCAGTAACAATAACTGTCTTACAGGAAGCCTTTAACATTGTTTAAAGAGGCAATGTGAGACTATAGTTCTACTGTAACTACACTCAGTTGTGCAGGCCAACCTGCCGATCTGATGCCAGCAGCTGAGAGAGTTGCTTACTGGCGAGGAATGTGCCCATCCAGGGCAGAATCCATGTTGAACTGTGCACATGTCAATGTGTATCAGTGGATGGGGAATAACTAAACACCTCCTCTCGTTCTCCTGTCTTCCCAGGTGGAGGTGAAGCCGTACGTCCTGGACGACCAGATGTGTGATGAGTGCCAGGGGGCACGCTGTGGGGGGAAGTTCGCCCCCTTCTTCTGTGCCAACGTCACCTGCCTGCAGTACTACTGCGAGTACTGCTGGGCCAGCATCCACTCGAGGGCCGGCCGAGAGTTTCACAAGCCACTGGTGAAGGAGGGGGGCGACCGCCCTCGACACGTGTCCTTCCGCTGGAGCTGAGTGGGGGTTCACGAGTCAGCCCTGCTCCCGGTGAACACCCCCCGAGTCCCTACGACCCCTCGAAGACCTCCTGCACACCTCCTACCCTACAGGCCGGGACAGTGCTGCAACTCCCTACCACGCCCCCCTACCACCACCACCACCACCACCACCACCACAGCCCCACCTACTCCACCTTGCTCCCCACAAGCACCTCATGAGAAAAAAAAAAGGATACCGTCAAACACATGGGACTGTCTTCATACCACACGGCTCTGAACTCATTGTGTAGTGTTCCCCTCTGATGAAGCATTGCGGGGAAATGAAATGCGAAAGTCTATCAGCTTAGAATTTGCACAAAATCTCACTAAACACACACACATACATACACACACAAACAAACACACACACACACACACACACACACACACACACACACACACACAGGATGGTATGTTAGACACCTACTTTCAGTTTCCCGTTCTGTTGACTGGGTGGTGTGGTACGTCCTGTTGGACCCCTCCCCCCCCTTTACTGACACAGAGGTGGGACCATACAAATATTTAAAAAAGTATATATTTTTTGTTTTGTACCTATCTATACATATATAGATAATTTAAATTTTATGTAAAAGGAGCATGCACTTATTTTCAAAAGCTGTAGTTATATTGCCCCTAGAGAGAAAAAAAAGAAGTCATTACCAAAGGCAAATGAAATTAATGCATACAGAAAAGCTAAATAGGTGGCATAAGATGTAGCAAGATTTAACAACTATCCAGTAGTGTGGGCCCGTATCGCCCCGAGTAAAAATAACACAGCTATATTCACTCTCAATTTTGACTCTGAAAATATTAATACCTCATACGCGCAATCGGATTAGTTTGCTTTTCGATTTCTAGGTCTTTATTTTTATAATAACATTATTTTTTAGTGTTATGTAAATGTAATGCTGCAATAGCTTTGCTGCTAAATCCATGGTATAAACAGATACCATAAGTACTTTATTCAGGCTAGGGTGTAAAATAATAAATAACAGATCTAGAGAAATGACAAGCTATCACACGGGGGAGGGGGGCGCCACTTAGGCGATGATGGCTACCTTTCTGTGGGGGGTCGGGGTGGGTCGCCCCTAACTGCATGTTTATTTCAATCAGGTTGCTGCATGCAATAGACTTTTTTCAGTATCATGTCTACTATTCGATTCTGCCCATGTTTGCACAACACACTACAGACGTACGTACGACTCGCACGAAACTGGACAGAAACAGGGAAGACTGGTCAAAAAGTAATCACGGCGGCTCTGCACCACCGCCGGTCGGGCTTGACGGGCCACGCCACAGGGCGGCCAGAGCAGATGGTTCCTGCACAAAACAAGGCAGTGAACGCATCACGACGACAGGGGAAGAAAAAATAATAAAAAAAAACAAACCTTAATAATCACAAATCGAATTAAATGTAGGATTACCATTTAAAACTGTCTATGATAGGTGAAGTACTTTTTTGCAGTGATTGTTGATATAATTGTGCAATTTTTTATACCGTATGTAGTTAGGTCTGAGTATGCCTAGAACTGTGATTCGCTTTAACTGTCGTTAATGTCCGACATAGAAGTCCTGTGAAACTTCATAACTAGTGTATGCACACGTATATATGTTCTTTTGTACACACACTTGCACCAGTATACACAGAAGCCTCTCAACATACACTCAAACACATACACACACACACACGGCCGTCTTTCTTACGCACACAAACAGGCCTACAAACACACACAGTCTGATCTGAAGAGAGGACGCAACAATGTGAGCTTAAACTGAGAACTGAGGTCTTTGTTTTTGTTTTGTTTTTTATTAATTTTTATTTTTATTTTTTTTTTATTATTTGTCCCACCGTTGACAAAAGCGCACGTTTACGTCCCAGAATGCAACCAAAGAGCTCACGTGTTCTACTTTTAACAGACCACCTAACACACGGAGGAGGCTGCAGCCGTGCAGTCCATTAGATGAGGCGGAAAGAGACGGAAAGAAGAAATTTAAAGGGGATGGGGACGGGAGGGGAAGGGCGGGGGGAGTGAAAACATTGAAGCTACTGGAGACTTGAGGTTTGATAAACTGAGCTCTGCACATGCTCTCACTACATGACTGGGGGTCCTTGGGTGGGTGGGAATATTGCCAGAAGACACAGATGTGCAAAGCTGGGGTTACCATATTTATCCAGATTTTTTTTTTCCTGCAAAGCTTGAAGTAATGGACCTGCTAAAAAAACATGGTGGACATATATCTTTTTAGTTTTTATCAAAAAAAAAAAAAAAAAGATTAGCATGCAGTTCAAACAGGACGGGTGGGCTGGTGAGGAATGGGGGAGGTAGTTTTGAATGCAATGCATAGAAACTCTAAGTATTGGCTGCTGAAGACAGCGGCGGCTCTGGGTTTTTTGGGGGGTGGGGTGGGGGGCCCAAGTTACACTGGTTTTAGCAGTTTTGTGGACTACCCGAACGGGATCCTACATCATTGCAAGTTAATGTGTGTCGTCCCCTTTTTCTTTCTTTCTTTTTTTTTTTTTTTGTGTGTGTGTCCGTGAGTTGTGGTTGTCCTGTGCTGTGCCCCGCAGTCCCTCTCCTCTTTCTTGTTTTAGTCGCAAACTGTTTTTTTTTTTTTTTTTTTGCTTTACGATAGATATTTTTGTTGTCCGAGAGAAAAAAAAATGAATTGAAAACTAAGCAGAAGATACTTTTTTTACTGATAGAAAAAAAACAAAACAAGAGGTTAACCATGAGTAATAATAAGTATCCCTATGAAAGTGAATTCTGGGTGTTTTTGTGACATTTCTTTCCCCACCCAGACAGGTTTTCTATGTTTGTTCCTTCTCTATGATAGATATTTGTTATGCACTACTCTTTGTATCTGAACAGTTTTCGACGGTCAGCAGTTCTTTTTGTTAAAAGACAAAAAAAAAAAAATAAGACAACAAAGCGTGCTTTCTGACTGACAAGATCTTTTGCAATACCTCAATTTTGAAATATATTAGGAGAGAAACTGATATTTTCTAAGTAAGTTTATTCAGATGAAAAAAATATATATTAATTTAATTCTTCAAGAGAAATGATTTAACAGATGGTTGATTTTTTTATTTTTATCATGCTTATTTGCTTTTATTTTAAGAATTTATTTTTTTTGAAAAAGACAACAACTGAAGGAGCTAGAGCTTTATAACTAATATAATGGTGTAGTTAGTGAGAGTACAGTCTACTTTATTACAGTGGAAGTGAGGGTGAGTGTCCCACTGGTCAAATTGGTCGAAAACGTCAGAGAAGAGCTCTTTAGGAATAATAATTAAAAAAAAAACTATCAGGTGCTCAGAGAGAAAACTGAACATATTTCCCACGTTTTTGTATATTTATAATCAATCATTTACTATGCTGACCAGAGTTGTGAAAGAGATCTTCTGTTCATTATTTTTTTAAGAGAAGTTTTTTATGTTTCCTAAAAGTATGTGCTCCCTTTTGTTTTTGTAAAAAAGCAACGTGACCCTGATTTGTTAGCCTGACGTTGTCGGCGAGAAAAGTAAATAAAAGGAGACTTGTGAGAGTCACTGAACGAACGGCTGGAGGTAGAGAGACAAGAATGTTATTTTTAACACAAAAACAGACACAAGTGTTTTCACCTGTAACTTGATCGAAAGCCCCCAAGGTGCATCAATTGACTGGTGGCCTTCTATTCACGCAAGACTTGAATTAGTCCCATTTTTTAAGGCTAAGAACCTTGATTCTTTGTTGTAATGTGCAATACTGTTTGTACTGTTTGTAGAAAAGAAGAAAACAAGAAAAAGAGGCATAAATCTTTATTGCAGAATTATTTTCATTGCAAGCATTGTGATTCACTAAAATCATTTTCTACTGTGTATTTACCTACTCTACCTGCTAGTACCTTCCAGTAGTAATGTAGCCTTTGTACTGAGAAATTTTCATTATTTTTAGAAAGTTTTGCTAAAAAAGAAAAGAATTTAAACATATTTACATATTTTCATTTTTATTTCGTATTTTTCTTTACAGACTTATTTCTCAACCATTAATAGTTATTTCTGGGGGAGACTTTCATATCTGGTCAATGTCATTAATATTAATTTGTATTTTTACTTGGAATAAATTAATTTTATGATGCTAATTCTTTAAAAGTTTATTTTTTCGTTTGTTCACTTTTTTCATTTTTTGAAGCTGAAGAAAAAAAAACAACAACTTTGTAATATTGTTACTAAAGTGTCTCGATTCTTGAAATGCTAAGCTTTATGTGTTAACTCGCTGATGTTGCTTACATTAGTGTGAAAATGATCTGCGGAGAAAAAAAAAGAGAAACTACTCACAAACAGATTGGTGGTTGGTGATGTTTAAGTGATTCGCAATGTAAACAAATGAATGGGCAATAAAAATAAAAATGGCAGAATGGAGCATACATGCAGTATGTTGTGATGTAATTGTGGAAGATGGACAACACCACTGACCATTTACATTGCTTCTGCTACTCCAGTACTACTACTACTACTACTACTAGGCTACTATTAGCACTAACTCTACAATAACCCCTCCTCACTTTGCGCAGTGGAGAGCAACATTTCCTCACATACGAAATATTCAACAGCTCCTCGTAAAGAAACAGCCATGTCACACTCCTCTTCCTTCTCATAGGTTCAGTCCGTGCACCAGTGTGACTGTATTTAAGTATGAATGTAAATGTAGAGATGCACTGTATAATATGCTAAGTGGGAAGCGCATGTATCACTGTAGAATCTTAATTATTCATAGAGACAACGGTTTAAAGTGTCTTTGGTTTGTTTCTGTGCAAATTTTTTAAAATTTATTTCTTTGGCAAAATCGTACATTTCCCCTGCCTTAAAAGACTAGTTTGACATTTTGGGAAATACGCTTCATCTCATTGCCAAGAAAACTGACACCACTATCATATCTTTAGCCCACAGTATAAGCTATACCCAGGAGAGTGTTAGCTTAGCCTAGCATTAACACCCACCCAAGAATTAGTCTGGCAAATAACCGACCCTAAAACTAAAGCTTGTCGTTTTTATACTTCAGTTTGTCTACAGGTTCATTTGTCAGCTTTAGAGGTGCCAGTATGCTCATTTTTGGACACAGCCAGGCTAGATATCCCCCACCTACTTCCAGTGTTTATGCTAGGCTAAGATAATCGTCCATTAGCTGAAGCTTCATATGCTAAGATGCTCTTGTATATGTTCAATATGAAGCTACAGCCCGTTAGCTTAGCATAAAGACTGGAAATGGGGAAACAGCTAGCCTGGCTCTGTCCAAAGGTAACAAAATCCTCCTGAAGAGCATCACCCAGACTCACTAACATGTATTTTGTTGGTTTAATCCATGCTAAGTATAAGACCTACTTGAGTTATGTACCAGACTATTTCTTGGGACTATTTCTTGGCTGGAGGCAGTGACCCCTCAAGTGTGTCCTTTTACACTTTGTTTTTTGTATGGATTTAATATGACCTAATATAGCGAGCTGTAGAGGCGCTCGTCGGCCATTTTTGAAACATTTGGACAAAGCTGGGCTAGCTGCTGCTGCTGTTGTTTTCATGCTAAGCTAAGCTAACCGGCTTTGGGTTGAGCACTGTATTTACTACACAGATGTGAGAGTGACAATGGTATTCACGTGTAACTCTCAATAAGACAGCAAATAATTCCCAAATTGTCAAACAATTTATTTCATTTAGGCTTGAAGCTCCATTTTGAAGTGTTTTTTTTTTTTTTTCGTCCTCGACTGTCTTCATCCCAAAAACGAAGAAAAAAAAAAAAGAGAGAGACTCCATTGCTCATGTGAGAATGTTATTTCTGGCTGGCCTTTTCTACCAGTTTATACAGCTGACGCTAATACCCCTCACCCCCTTCCCCAACCTCCCATGTCTTTTAAATAGGCTCACATTTTCTCTCTCCCAGGGCTCAGTATTATTCACCACCATACCACCAAGTATTTCTGGCCATGTGTTTTTTTTGTTGTTGTTGTTTTTTTTAAGTTTCTCTTTCACTCAAAAGAATTTATACCTGAAACTATAACACAAAGTGTATGTGCAAATGAAAAAGATCATGATTTGGATGATGGCAAACCATTTTATATATTCCTCTCTATAGATATACGTATGTATTTCATGTAACTAGACTTGGATAGTATACTGTATATTCACTTCTGCTTCATGGACGTTCTCTGGGTAGGTAAACACTGTAGGTCTCGTCATGTTGTGATCTCAAAATAGATGAAAAAATAAAAAGATTGGTAGTGTGTTTTTTTCCACAAACATCCCACTACTTCTGAAATGTACATTTGTTTTTGTTTTTTTTGTTTTTTTTTGTAAAGCATCTGTGGTTTTATTTTCTAGGTTTTTTATTTCCTGACTTGAACACTGGTTCTATCTTGACGAGGCTTTTTGAGATTGTTGACTTGGTCTGAATTTTTTTTGCAGTATAACTGTGATTTGAAAACATGGAGCTCAATGCTGCTAATGCTTACTACTGCTTCAGAGTTTGTAGTTCACACCTTAATTTTTTTCCTTTTTCTGTACTAATAAGCAAATCTTATTAAACGTAGTTGTATGACGCTGTGAAACCTTGTGGTCTTTGGCATGGCATCCTCTCCCTCTCTGTCGTCAAAAGAGCTGACCAGTACTAACTCGCATTAACTTACTGTCCTTACATCCACACGTGTTCTTTCAGTACAGTGGATTCATTCTTCAGACTCAGGTGGGGCCTCCATAATGAACTCTTTCTATATCTGACAAAACAAATTTCCCCATGAAGTCCATTTAGTAGCTGTTCTGAAGCTTTCCATTGGATCGCAGTCCAGATGCAGTTGTCATGGAAGTGTAAATGATTGAAATATTTTATTTTGAAAACCCATCTGTCTGAATTTGTGGTTTCAATTTGAATTAATAACTTTGATTTATGGGTAATTTTAAAGTGTTGTTTTTTGAGTTCACAACTTCAGACAGAAAACTCAAGTGTCTGATATTTTAAAAAATTGAGACAAATGAGTCCAAAAAAAAAAAAAAAAGGGCCAGAGTTCCAGATGAAAACATCTGGACCACAGATGGCAATCAAAGCAGACCTGTCCTATCAGGTTATGTTCTGTCATGTCACATGATCCAGGAAAGACTCAGCTCAGATAAGTGACTGGAAACTCTGCATTCTTGACTTTTCCATCTTTAACTGTGAACCCCAAATAAAACATTTTGAAATTGAATCTTACTTTCTTAAATTTCAAACAATAATTCAAAACATGCACTAATTATTCAGCAGTAACTACACAATGGAGGTGTTCAGCTGCCTATAGAATGCTGATTATTTGAGCTCTTCTTTGCATGAACATTTCCACTTTTCAGGACCCCTTGTCCATGTTGGCTCAAAAGTTGAGATTGAAACTTAATTCTTGACCTTGGAAACCGAAGCAGACAAAACACTCTCACCACAAGGTCCATTTACAAGCTTTAATAGACCAGGAATGAACTCTGAAAACCAACTTTAAGGCCAACAAAGACAAGAACTCCTTAAAGTGCCATCTGCTGCTGTGTCTGCATCCTCTTTTAATGTTTTCCTTTGCAGAGTGTGGCTGCAATAAAGCAGTAAATGATCCTTAAATATGTATACTTGTGTCAGAAGATGATTAATGTGACCATATTTTAGGTTCACTCAGGTTCAGGGCTTATCGGTCACATTCTAGGATATGCAACCACGCCATCTACTGGCCATCACCGTTCATAGACAAAGAAAAAACATGTAGTTCAAAGGTCTGTAGAATTTATTACAATTCCACAATCATAAACAAAAAGCAGCAATTACAGAAATATGTACAAGTCTAGTACTTTCTTTTTTTTAAAATACTTGTGGCAAGTTTCAGGTACCAGTTTCAGCTTGGCCCCCATGTTCAGTCTCTGTAATGCTGCTTCAAGTGCAGTGCTCTCCCAGCTTATTGTCTCAGCACGTTTAAGGAGCTGGACGCAGCACAGACTCGTCATCATTTCTCCACAAAGCCTCCCGAAGGCCTCGGGTCATGTGAACGGACTCTTCGTGGGGCGAGTTAGGAAAAACTATCGCCACCTGGAGGATGGGAGTCGTCTCTTTAGTAGTGCAATCGGCTCCTGATCTCTGCAGTCGCCGAGTGTGCTATAAAAAGCCGGTACACCGTGTTGACATCCTGTGGTTTCTCCAGCGAGCTCGTCACTCTCGCCCCCTTTTCCCTTTTGTTGTACAAAAACATGTTTGTATTCATCAGTCAGAGAGGCGCTGACAGGTGTGGCTGGGTATCGCAGTGCTTTTAAGACTGTGTGATGAGGAGGGGAGGGACACATAGGAGGGAGGTGCAACTGAAGCTGTTAACACTGTATACTCTGGCAATGCGTCGTGGGGAGAGGGCAGTGGGCTGTGAAAGTGGCACCTGGTGCTGGAACGAGAGAGGGGAACTATGATTATGATACACTGTATGCTCGAGATTACAGCGACACCACTGTGTACAGTGTTAACGGATGTAAACAAACATGGAGAGGTTTGTCGCAGATGGTGCGTCGTCATCATGCCATGATATTCTCAAGTTTCGTGGAGGGTTTGTTAAAAACCAGCGTGGTTTGCTCTCAAGGAATTATGGGATGTCTGACAACGTTAAGAAACATGAAAAGAAAATGTTTTAACACTGTGGCAGCGTACCCATCCATGTGAAAACACTAAAAAATAGATTCAGTTCTTATTTTGGCTGTGTTTTAGTTATTGCTTTGGGACTATCAGTGACTCCTTATAGTTATCTGGTGGAAGGTGGGGGGCAGACAACTGTAGCAGTAAGGGGGTCTCCTCAGGCTCTGACCAGGTCCTGCTTGGCCAGCAGCTGGAGGCCGCGTTGGTGGGTTTATCCGGTGCTACTGCAGGGAGTGCATGAAGTTGTCCAGGTTGTACTCCGTGTCGTACTGCTGCTGGTCCCATAGCTCTCCCAGTCCGTCCAGCACGGACCTCATGGAGGCCTTCCCTGAGGTCGACGGCGACTGCTCGCCTTTCTCTCCCTTCTCACCCTGAAACACATTGAAATGCATGATAGCTCAGCCAAACATGACGTGTGTACAGCGCTGTGACGAGCTGAGGTCTCACCTTGTCCAGAGTGAAGAGGTTGAGGAGCTGGTCTGTGCCCATGCTCTGCAGGCTGGCGTTGTCTTGGCTGATGATGGTGTTGGCGATGCTCATCTTGAATTTCTGCAGGCCCATGATCTTCTCTTCGAGTGTGCCTCGCGTGATCAGCCTGTACACGTTCACCACGCGTTTCTGCAGAGGAATGTTAACAGAGTGGATTAGACGTGTAGGACGGCGCCTCTCTGCCACTTTTGTTTCACTGGTTTCAGACAGGAGCGCCCATGTCACAAAATCCAATGCTGTTCAACGGTCATATTTAATAATGCATCAAATGTGGGAGCTTCAGATGCATCTTGAATTCAAAATTATCTTGATGTTAGCAATGCTTCAATGTGCTCCATACGGTTAACTCTGCTTGTTAAGTGTATCCAACAACAGTACCTGTCCTATCCTGTGGGCTCGATCCATGGCCTGCAGGTCCCTCATGGGGTTCCAGTCATGTTCCACAAACACCACCGTGTCTGCACCCGTCAAGTTCAGACCCAGACCGCCAACATGGGTGGTCAGCAGCAGCACGTCAATGGAGGGGTCGTTGTTAAATCTGAAGATTGAGGGAAGAATTAGTGTGAATGTGAGCTGGCACCAAAGTGGCAAACAGGCAGCACCAGAAAGGTCAATCTGCTGACCTGGAAACGATGGAGTGACGCAGGCCCGCCGGCACGCTGCCGTCCAGCCTCAGGTAGGTGACCGAGGGCAGTTTGGGTTTCAGCAGGTCGTGCTCCACGATATCCAGCATGCTCTTTAACTGACAGAAAATGAGCACACGATGCTGGGCCACCACCGCCTCGGTGCCCCCGTCCGATCCACTGCCACCACCAAGGCCGCAGTCCAGCAGCAACTGAAGAACAGAAAAAAACATCAGAGCTACAGTATGAGACAGAGCATGCAACTTCTGCAGGAGAAAGCTGAATGTCAGTGATTTCATGGGCAGCAAACAGATTCCAAAATGAGCAGAAATGATGTGGAGACTTCCCTCCGCAGTACCTGTTTGAGAGCGGAGAGTTTGGGTGCGTGCTGAATGTCCCGCAGGCTCGAGCTCTGGCTCGTCAGCTGCTCACTGATGCGTTTGTACTCTGGATGCTGCGGGGTCAGGACCAAGCTTGGGTGGTTGCACAGCTTCCGCAGGTACTGCAGTGCCTGAAGGGAAGTAGAAATGAAGGGAAATATTACTGCACAGTCAGAACGTTTCAGAGATAGAAGTCTGTACAGAAAGGATTAACAATTAATGCTTTCAAACCACTGCACCTCTGCTCTGTGGAGCAAAAGTTTTACCTAAAGCCAGACCTATGAAATATTCATGTCATACATGCACACGAGATAGTGATGGACAGGTGAGAGAATACACTGCAATGTTCCAACTGTAGCAGTGAAGAGGAAGACTATGATGATTTATGAGCAAGCAGATGCATTCAGCACCGGTTTCCTTTAAATACTCTCGCAGAGCAGGTTTGCATTCGATGACAGCATGAGATAAATATGTAGGAAACATCTGTACCTGGAAGACGTGGCCTGTGGCCTTCAGCTTAGGCTTTTCCTCCTCTTCTGTCGAGGCTGTAGAGATGCTGTCCTCCACGCTGGCCTTGGCTCGAGACTTTGCAAAGTCTTCATAGAGCTGAACCTGCAGGCAGTGACAAACATACCAAATTACTGCACCGTTATTAAAATGCATTAAACTTATATGGAAGGCCTTTCGCTGGCCTTTAATATTCTGGTACTTTAACTCAATAGAAGATAAGTTTAATATCTCAGATAATCTAGTGGAAGTAAATATGAAAATACAGAGCTGACACACTTGGACGATGTCTTTTCAATGACAGTAGTGACAGAATAACTGTCTAAACTCTGATTAGATAGCTGCTGGGGGCATGAGTACCTGCAGAGGACTCAGGTTACAGTAATAGTCCTGAATTATCTTAGGAGGAAGGTCCTGGAGGACATCCTCCTTCATCCTCCTCAGAAGGAAGGGTAGCACCTGTCGATGCAGGGCCTCCATCGCCAGGACACCTGGAGGGAGAAATAAATATTAACCAGAGTTCATGTCTAAATCTTCACCTTCATGGAAATGGGATGTGGAAAACAGACATAAATGAGAGCTGACATACCTGCCTCCTGTTCCCGTGAGGAACTTTTGGCGTCACGGCTGGCCAGGATTGGTTTTCCATAGCGAGCAGCAAACTGGCGTTCTGTTCCAAGGAATCCCGGCATGAGGAAGTCAAACAATGACCAGAGCTCCAGGACATTGTTCTGAGGGTGGACAGAACGGGAAAATATTCATGCTCTGAATGATAAAACAAACAAGAGATGCACAATTTCAACAACTGAATCCATTCAATAGCTGAGACGGTGCCTCACCTGGATGGGTGTTCCTGACAAGATGACTCGGAAGTTGGCAGCCAACTGCTTGATGGCTTTGGAAAGTTTGGTTTTCCCGTTCTTGATGACGTGACCCTCATCAAGGATACAGTAGTTAAATTTTATATTTCTAAAAAAAGATTAAAAAGAAAAAAGGTTACAAACTGAGCGGCTACCTCCAAAACAGAAATATTAGAATTACAATGCAGCTTACCTAAAAAAGTCGATGTCGTTCCGTACAACATCGTAAGAGGCTACTATAAGATTGTGTCTTTTCACTTGGTGCTGCAACCTGGAAGAAGAAATGTCTGTTGAGGTTCAAACATGTTTGTGTAAAACTCATACCTACATTTATCATACGACAATGAATCTGAAGCAACATTAAAAAAATGCTGAACAGCTTTGTTCCACTGTAATTCGCTTCAGAAATCTTTAGAAAAATTTAGGACGAGGACATAAATCATTCTCTGTATGCTGACAGGCTTTTTTTCAACTCGCAGTAAGTCTGACTAAGCTTTACCGCATTCGCTCTGTAGGAGGCCCAGTGTAGTGCAGCGGGTTGAGGTACTCTTTGGTGCAGAACTTGCCAACTTCATCCACCCAGTGGCCAGTCAGCGTGGGAGGACACACCACCAGAGAGGGCATGGGGCTGCAGTCTGCGGCCTTAGTCTTGGCATATTCCTGTGTCCTGAATAGACATCAAACATGCAGAAGGCTGAGTCAAGTTTACTTACACGGCACTTCAAACGGAAAGAGAGAGTTTTAAAGAACGAGGCTCGAACGAGTGAATCAAAAGTGGGACAAATCTGTTTATGTTCAAACTTCTTTGCCCATTGTGTGACAGCATGGATGCGCTGTAGTCAGAAATGAATAGCATATTGCACGAGACCTTTTCATATTCACAAAGTTTTACATCATAAGCAGAACACTTTGAAGCATTTTTTTTAAAACCTAGACAAACTAACTGGTAAGCTTTTTTATTTGTGGCTCAAATTTAATGAGACATTTCATCCGCTGACACACAAATGTATTTTTGGTTTAGAAAATAGTTCATGTTTGTCTGTCTGTAAAAATGGAGCACAAGCCTGGAACTTTTCTTTTGAATTAGTTTAGAAAATGTAACTTTTAAAACCAGAGTTACAAGGTGCTGTACAATGCAAGAATTAAAATAGTTAAAGAAATATCATAAAAACTACACAGAAAGCAAAAACACATTACAGGATAAAGTGCTCATGAAACAGGTGAACTTTCAGCAGCTTCTGAAAAAGATAATGACCGAGTCTGCATTTTTATAATTAGGGTAAGGCTGTTCCAAAGGATGGGAGCCACAACTGTACAAGGCTTTGTCACCTTTGGTTTCAAGCAAGCGGCAACCTCCATGCTGGGAAATTAAGCCAATGCTAGTGCTAAAAACTGTAATTCCTCAAGTGGTAGCTTGAGACAGGCTGCAGAAGTGAGTCAGTCTCCATAAGTGCCTGTATTAAAACTTCCCTGCAGAAATAAACATGTTAACAGCCTGGTACAAAAAAAGCTAATTTCCCTGTTCACGACATCTGTACTGAGGGTGAATTTATTTTTTTAACCCACCTGTTGATATTGAGGTTTAAAGTTGTGCATAATTAACAATGTGGCCACTTTGACAGTGATTGACAGTTAAGTGCCATCACAGCTGGCTTATTAGAGCACCCAGGCATTGTTCGGCCCGCCTCAGGTCTGCCAATGATCCACGTCCCTGAATATTTAGATCAGCCAGGAGGCGGAAGAAGCAGTACAGCCAACATGGCAGCGGCCAGCATTGCATATTTTCGGTGACTTCACTCAGGCTCTGTCCATTCTTTATACTGTCATTGGTTTAAAGCCTAGACTTTAGGACTGCCTTGGTCAGTAGACATCAGAGGACACAATAATTCAGAAATATCAAGTGAGGACAGTCAATGTAACTGCTTAACTGCTTAAATGGACAATATATTTTTATATGTAAAAGGTCACACAGATGTCAAGAGTGTTGTTGCTTCTGAATAGTGTCACATGACAGAGGAGGTGAGTCAGTGTGCTCAGCCTGTAGTCAAACATCAACAGTACTAACAGTGCTGTTTGAACTCTGTTTGTACCTGAGGTAGTGATCTCCTGCCAGTATGCAGATGGACTGCAGTGTCTTGCCGAGGCCCATATCGTCACACAGGATCCCGTGCAGCTTGTATTTGTTCAGGAAGGACAGCCAGTTCACTCCATCCTGCAAGACGACACAGAGACACAGTGAGAATACAGTACTGTTCCCTGAAACAGACATAAAAACAGCCCATCTGTTGTAAGTGTAGTTGGTTTCACAGTGATTTGTTTTCCTCAGTCAGTTAAGGTTGAGTGGCTGAGGACCAACAGTGGTAGCAGCCTTTAAACTGGTTTTCTGCACTGCTCCATTAAACAGATGGATGGCTGGTCTGCCAGCATACAACTATCAACCATCTCCTTTGGACAGCTTTGAATTTACTCTGTCAAGAAAACCATTTGTTGTCATTGTCTTTTTTTTTTTTTTTTTTTACAGCCTGTAGCATTTAAAGAGAAACATCATTCCTGAATGTGGCAGAGAAATGACTCAAGGTGAAGAGACGGCTCAGCCACAAAACACTCAAGCGTTCAAGGAGTTGTTTAGATGTGCAAGAACACATGTTGCACTTTTCCTCTGCTACCTGAGGAGGTATCACAGAGACATTAAAAACTAACACGCACCTGCTGGTACTTCCTGAGCTCAGCCTTAATAGGCACAGGGATCTTGTAGTTCTCCAGTTTTCGGCCATCTAGTAGCTGCTCCAGGAAGTGGCGTTCTCTGGCCTTCTGGCGGATCAGGTCAGCAGACATGGCTGGAGGGTCAGGTATACCTGCCTGGTAGACAGGAAGGGAAATAATCACATTGTGTTAGCAGTGTTTTAGCAAGTGAGTGATTTTGCATCCAAATGACGTTTTAGCCTTCTGTTAGTACGTTCCTACCTCCAGGGGTAACAGGCGAATGAGTGTAGCAAAGCACTGTGTGGCCATGAAACGAATGCTATCACTGGGGTCACTCATACGGCCCAGCACCGGTACTACAAGCAGCACAATGTAGGGTACGATGTCCACATCCAGCTGCTCCATGACACCTGCAGGGATGTTAGTCAAGGACAGTACTGTACAGAAATAACACAGCAATAGCTACAAGGTCAATGCTTTAATCCTGAACAGCTTACTCACAGCATCCCCACACTGTTTCCACCCCAACAGTCTGCTTTAGCATTACTGCATCTCTCCCATGAAATGTATTTACATTGCACAAGTTAAGAAAACAGAAACTAAAGTGACGCTGTGTGTGTGTGAGAAGGATACAGGCTAAAGCCTCGATGGCGCCCTCCTGTTTGGTGCAGTCGTCAATAGCGGCTAACCAGGGGAGTACACACTCCAGGAAGCTGTTCATGGTCTCCAGCATGGCTATCTTACTGAGCACGCCCACACAGCGTGCTGTCATGTGACGCACTGCTGTGTACGGGTGCTGTAGGCAGGTGAACAGGTGGGGTAGGTGCTCCAGTAGCTGAAGTTTGAAAAAGAAAAGAGACATATTAAATAATAGGCTTGCATCATAATATTTAACTGTTAGGTCTTAACATGACACAATCAGAATTTGAATCAATGATTGGACTTCAGGGAATGGTGGTATAAGAGTACAGCAGAGCACTCTTGGTGGATCTTACCAAAGGTTTGAGTTCAGCAGCCATGGCTCCAGCCATAACTTCCAGCACTTGTAGAGAGTTGACCAGGTCCTGAGCTGCACCGTCTCCCCTCTCCAGCTGAACCTGCCTATCTATGATGAGAGATATTTTGAGTGGAGAGTCATCCTGAGACAACTACAAATTAAAACTGAATTAAGTCGTCTATTCCAAGTTAGCTTTACTACCTTCTGCTACGCTGTGTTTTATAGAAGAGAGCTTTTACTGCAAGTCTTATGAAAATGATGACATTGTATGGACCTTGGCATAAACTAATAAAAAAAGAATATAAAAACTAAAAGCTAAAGTTTGCTGTATTCAAATCCATCTAAGTTGATGATAATATTGCAGCTGTGTTTGACCGTTTTACACAACACACACTAAACTGTGTGGAAGTTAAAACATTGTTGTTACAAATGTCCATTCAAGTTTAGGATGTGACCGACCCAGTCAACATACCAATGCTATGATTTTCAGTCACCACTGCTCTCAGTGGTCCCACTGTGTTCTCCCACAGGTACGGCAGAGACTTGGTGAGGTCTGCACCGAAGTGCCTGGCAATAGTTGTTAAGGAGAACTCTGCCCCTCGTCTCTGAATAAGAAATGGCTTCTTGCTCTACAAATGAACAAATCATAAAGAAGGGTAAATACAAACTGCTGTCCATATTAACCAAGGAAATTATGAGGAAAATATAGGCCCTTTAATAGGCCCTCTGTGTACCTCATCATTATCAGTGCTGATGGTGCTGCCAGGAGGAAGCTCTGTGGTGGGGGTCTTTGGAGCTTTAGGGGCTGGCCCTCTCTTACTGGTGATGGCAAACGCTGCCCTTTGGTGACGGTACAGGGTGATGATGCCTCGGGTTTTGTTGACCATGTGATGCATGCCGTCTTTCTCCAACCCACTGCCTAGTGGCATGAGAAACAAGGAGAGAGAAATATGGTCACTTCAGTGTTTGTTGATGTGCGGTTGTACCTTCAAATACAGATAAACAAAGACATCATGCAACAACTTACCTTTGGCATTTTCTTGTGTAGGGGGTACAGGACAAGCAGATGAGGGTGTGGCTGTGGAGTCCACACAGGAAGAGGCACAGAGGTTTTTGATGATCTTGGGGTTGGGACAAGGTGAGCGTCCAGCACACTGCTGCAGCAGCTTGGCTATAAAAGAGGCAGCGTATCCCTGGATCAGAGTGTTCTCCTCCCGCTTGATGGCCTCCATCAGAGGCCTGACCAGTGGGTTGAGCTTGTCGGGAAGCACCTGCAGGTTAATCACTGCACAGGCTGTGAACATGTGGACGCGCAGATGCAGCTGCTGCCATTCTGTGCTGGTCTCCATCACTGTCGCCTGAGCCTGCTGTCGTTTACTGTCCAGTGCCTGCCACTGTTTGGACTTCACGTTCAGACCTGCAGTTGACTCTGTAAAGATGGTGGTTACCTAGGGAACAAGAAGAGGGGAGAGAACATGAGCGACCGGAATGGAAGTGATCTGTTACAGAGTGCAACAACCATTGACCTTTGAAGCTCAGAATCAGCTGAGCACCAAACCAAGGATATAAAAGTCTTCTGTCTAGTGTTCTTATGTGTGTGCATGTGTGTCTGGACTTACCAGTTCATTTGCTTGATCAATTGTAAAAACGCTACAATTCAGACGGTCTTGCAGGTCTATGTTGGAATCAGCTAGCAGTGCGATGAGCTGCTTGCACTCATTCTGCATGCGTGTGAAGGGGATGGCAATTTCGTCATAGTACAACTGCTCTGACAGAATGCCTAAAAGACGAGGATGCACCATGGATGAAACCACCTGACAATCCTGAAAGAGAAAGAGAGATTGGAAAACAGAATCCATGTATTTAACTTCTGAGTGCCTGGCTCTGTTACGTCTGAAAAGTGTCCAATCTTAAATGATTTCATAATGAACAAACCCTGTCTGAGCTTTTCACCTTCTGCAGTGCAGCCCACTCGCAAAGCACCAGAGCCACAGCTATGCGCTGCAGGGCAGACTTGGAGTTGAGGTGGAACAGCAACAGCTGGCCTAAAGACTCGGCAGGTCGGATCTCCTGAGATGCAGCATTGAGCTGAGGGTCACAGATACACCTACACAGAGCTCCCAGCAATCTGGAGCAGAGACACACTGTCAGAACTGTTTATCTCCTTTTTATTAAAACGTTTTGACAATTCTGGTTTCTTTATTTCTTGAGAGAAAGTCTAAAGCTCAGCTGATTACTTTTTGGTTTCAAAAAAAAAAAAAAAAAAAAAAACTTACCTGGCAGCCATGAGGCGAGCACGAACCACCACATAGTCCCTTGTCACTGCATCATCTGTCACTGTCTCTGCGCCGGCTATATACTCCTGGACTGTTTCCTTCACCTGATTGGTCCCTTGACGTGCCTTTGTACCAGCCTTATCCTGAAGCATCAACACAACATTAATTATTAGGACAAAGTAACTAAAATAAAATGAAACTAAATTATATGAGGCATCAAATTGTAAACGCCACTGTTGCTTTGGGCAGGCTGTGTGACAAGCAGCTTGTTGCTATCAGTGAGATACTGAGGCTATGTTTCTGCTTCAAATGCACATTGATTTGATTCGAAGCATTCAAAGTAAAGCTGTTTCTTTTTTTAAACTGGCGTTCTCTCGCTCTCAGTGCTCAGCCACATTTCATTAAACAAGCCGGTTAAGTTACTGATTGGGTTGAACGCCTCTGTTGTGTTTTTATTTCCTCCACCAGACTGCTCAGATTGCTAAAGCTCCGGCTCAAACATACAGGCCATGGCTGGAAGATTCTTCTGTTACCTTCACTCTATCTGCTAGTCTGTCGCCTAGCAACCTCAGCGTGGCTCATTGTTTCGTGTGATGTCTTGAAGTCACTTGGCACTTATTTGCATAAACTTGCTGATAAAATTTGCATTTCCATCTTCACTTATGTATTCTTCTGTTATTTGTTACATGTATACATTTGGGAAAAGCTGACCTGAGAACAGCTGCCCATAATCCTAAATGTAAAATATCACTAATTTCACAGCTCCAAACAGAGCATCAGTTTTCATTTGAGGAGACTCCATAGTTGTAAAGGCCTCCAGTCTCATCTAGCTATGAATTAAGTGTACAACCTTGCAGCGGGCCTTCACTTCCAGCAGCATGTTCAGGTCTATGGGAATGTGTGAGGCCTGCATCATGAGGCAGAGCCAGGCACCCATCCATGGACAGCTAGCTGCTACCACATACTGCTGGGGGGCCTGAGACAGCAACTCCATCCACACCTGCACACAGTGACACACAACACATCAGGACAGAAGTCCAAAAGCTCATTTTATACAAGGAAAGATGCATGAGTCTTATAAATGTACAAAAATAAATAAAACTTATGATGGGAAAGGAAATATCTGTATTGTTTCACTTCCAATAATCAAACTTTGTGGCCATATCATGGTGGTGATTGTGTGAGTCATGCAACAAACCTTCTGGATCAGTTCAAGGATTTCCTCATTGCTTTCCAGTATGCAGGACTGGAAGATGTGCCGGAGCATATCTTGTAGGATTGGGTTGATCCACATCGCACAGCTCTGAAGAACAAACATGAAACAGCATGCGCAACACGTCAGCTCACATTGCATTTGTCAAAGAAAAAAAGAGCTTGTGCTGTTGAATGCTGATATGAATATATAAACAGCATGTTTTTGTATTTATATTGTTAAATCCTGGGTGTATAACCTCTGGTTTAAGTTCACCTGGTCAGCTTTAGACAGCAGTGTGAAAAGGGTTTCCAGTGCAGCCCGTCTTACTGACGATATCGTGTGTCTCAAGAACGGCCAAACCCGAGGGACCAGAACTGTTAATGACTGCTGCATGCTGAAGTGGACAAGAAAGTGTGTCAGTGTAAATGCCCAGTCAGAAGAGGGCCATGCAAGAGTACAAGAAACTAAACAAAATAATACCTTATTACAAGGCTAGAAAATCAACCCCTGCCTAGACTTGAATAGTTGGCTCTCATGTAATTGTATGTTTGTAGCAGTAGTTTCCTCAGCAGTGGGCGTGCATTTATGTAAATCAAGCTCAAATTAAGTCCACCTCTTGGCACAGTGTGGATACTCCCATTAACACACAACCACAGAATACAGAGAAGACAGACAATTTGTCTACCTTCAGCTTTATGACATTAGATGAGCCAAGGACGTGTCATCACTTCTCCTTTGCCTTTTGCACATACTGTAGCTGAGAGCCAGCTACATTTGCTCAGTGTCATCAAATGAGACGTCCCTGAGACTGACCTGGACTCTCGGACTTGCGGGTAGGTTAGCAACGAAGACAGCAATGTCATGATGCTGTTGGTGGAAGCAGTGAGGTCGTCCAGGTCCAAAAGAGAATCCCATAGTGTGTTGACGATGAAGGGTACCTGTGAAACACACACAGACAGAATTTAGTGTCTAAACAAAATAACGTCTTTGACCATGAAGACGATATGTATATGGATAAAAGGCATTACTACTGGCCCTCTGACCTTATTGGGCAGTAGCTGTACCAAGCCTTCCACCACAGGGATGAGGGAAGATGCTGCCACAGCCCGAACATCATCATCTAGGTCCTGTAGGCCTATGGTAATGGCAGGGAGCACCCGGGGCAGTAAGACAGAGATCAGGTCCTGAGACACAGAAGAACAGACAGATGATCGGCATTTACAGTGTCATCTCTCCACAAGCAGCACATACGTTTACAAACCAAAATAAACATGCAATTCCTCCCAGCCTAAAGAATTATATTCATGAGCATATGGCATTCAAATCGAATACATTGTAAAACCTTATTTAAGAGCTCATCATACACACACACACAGAACAGGTGGTACCTGTCGGACAGCCAGGGCGTACTTGATCCCCAGCAGGCCTCCATGACGGACCTCCCACTGGTCTTCTTTTAGCAGCTTCAGCAGGACGTCGACTGTCATGGAAACCCCGGTTTCACTCATGTGGCGAAGGGCCACGCCAAGTGTTTGGGCACACGTCTCCCTGACAGGAGCCACCACCTGGCAAAGGCGGAGGAGATATAGGATGAGTGGGGGAAAAAAAGGCTGTAGGCTGCATTGTTCTATTATAATATACTGGTTGATATTTATTTTGTCACACTTCACATGTAAAGAAGTAGTGCTAATGTTTAAGTTACAGCACACAAACAGGAAACTACCAGGCTCCTCTGGTTTATTCCTTTGTTTTTCAGCTCCTGTGTTGCCACAGTGATGAGGAAAAAAATACAAGGCACTTTAAAAAAAAAAAAAAAAATCTACAGTAGAACAGTCATAACATGCATCAGAATAGTTGACACACAATTATAAGTGTGAATGCCAAAAACCACTGCCTTACAAATATATTGTAGGAGGTGCTTCAACAAAAAGAAAGCCTCACACAATGAAAACCACAGATGAAGGCCGTCACACTTGACACGACATAATTATCATCGGCAAGAGATTTAGCGATAACGAAATGTTGTGTTAAAATAGTGTAGGGGAGTGTGGGGAAGTAGAGAGAGTGTCATCACTGTACAGAAGCAGCCACACAAAAGAAAAAATTACAATCAATTAGTGTGAATAGAGAATAGAAGAAAAGGAAATGTAAGAGGTGCTGGATTATTTAGACCATATATCATATTTGTTATCAACATGATATCAATATTTTGTTTTTAAAATATCATCAATACTGGTATCTCCCTGCATCTGTTACATGTTCTCCTTCACTACACTTCATGTCTCATGTCAGTAACCTACCTCATCTGATACAAAATCTCCAAAGCGGTCCAGAGCAAAGACACAGAGCAGCCGGATGACCAGGTCTTCTATCCACTCCTGATGCTGCCGCGACATCTGAACCAAGATGTCAGAGAGTTGGTGTCACATTGAATTCTCAGTGGGGAAAAAAAAAAAAAACTGAGGATGAGGTTAAGACATACCTGTTCTGCAGTGCTTCCCACCAGCTTCCCACCACCAGCACCATGGGACTTGAGTATTTCTCTAAGACCTGTGCCCGCACCATGACGAACCTGTACAGAGCAAGATACAATATTATTTTATCTGTTCATATTCATTTTACACTGGTCATATAGTTGTTGTTTTTTTTGTTTTTTTGTTTTTTTTTTAAAGGCAGCATCACTGTGTATTAAAAGATCAGTCATTCAGGTATTCATATTCAAATGTGCACCATCAGCTAAAATAAAGTATTATGTAATTAAATTAAAATGCTGTTTTTACCTCCCATGACGGATTGAAGAGATCGTTGCAGAGCTCCTCACAGAAGCTCTCTAGAGGCCACTCATGTATCTAAAGACAAAGCAATGAGTTACATTATTAACTAATGCTGCTGAATGCTGTTTTAGATTCCATTTACATAATTTATAATAATCAAATTATTTCTGAATTCTTACTTCCTCTAAAAGACCCGAATTATCTGGAACATTGTCGATTAAGACTTTATGCTCTGTTGCCGGCTGCTCAATGACTACATTGGTGGTTTTCCTTCGTTTCTCTTCAGGTTCACCCTCGAAACTGTCGTTACTAAAAAGGTGGAGAGATCACAAGAAGATTTATTTTTATTGTAACCAATCATTTTTTACATATAAAAAGGCTAAGATCTGCCAAGATAAGCTGGGTCCAATCTGTGCAAAAGTATGATGATGACCACAAAAATACACATTTGGCTGTATACACCACTTTGACTTCTACAAGGGAAATAATATGCATAATCTAATATGTATATAAGTTGCAGGTACATGGTATAGACAATAATCCTACCTCTTTTCATTTGGATCCATGTCTCTGGATCTTTGTTTGGCCACTAGCTTGGCCATCCTCTTAGCCTTATTCTTCTGACGACTGCTCATGCCTGGCCGGAACTCTGAGTCGATCAACTCAGCAGCCTGAATGGGCTGAAAACAAACAAACAAACAAACAAACAAACAAACAAAACAGTGGAGTCGATTATTCACCTGAAAATTTAACTGAATACAACCAACACCATCATCTGCAGACTAGATTATTGAATGAATCAAATTAATTCTGTCTCAAAGCATTATGGGTGGTTGATTCAAGTAAATCTCAAAATCAACAGCCGTTCTTCTAGGTTAACTGCATTCTCTCTGCCTAGTCATGCACAAGTCATGGTCATTGTTTGATATTGTGTAAGAATTTCTGCATCAGTGAGTGAAGGCCCACGCTAGTTCTGTTGCAGCTACCAACAGCACAACATCTAGAGGATTATTTGTGGCATGTGTGACATTTTAAATACGGATCAGGGACAATTACAAAAAGGTGTTATTATACAATGACAATGCTGACACTCCCTGCCTTTTACCAACTTGAAATGTGTGCAGAACCTTGCAAGTGATAAGGCACGCAGGCCTGAAAGATATGCAGATCAGACAGCGTGATCCAGGACGATAACTGGAAACAGAAAACACCAAGAGCCAAAGAAAGAGAAAAGAATGACTGAGGCCAGAGAGAGACGGCACATGTGGCACTGTGCATCTCCACAGCAACAGCCTCTGTCATTGTGAGACAACTTACAACTGTTCTACCTTCACTTCATTCAACTTTCCCAGGTAAGCCACAGTATCTATGGCGCAACACTTGCCAATAGAAGCAGTGCAACAGCCACCCACTTCCTGCCACACTTCTGATTATCATCACCTATTTTTCAACTTTGTACTGCATCCAAAGCTGCAACTTGTAGTAAGAGCCTTGGTGAACCAAAGGAAACAAAGTGCACGCTCAAGCAGTCTGCTGAATGAAAGCTAAGATGCTAAAAATGAGACCCACCATGTGGTTACGGGAGCTGGATCCAGCTGTGGTTTTGCTTCCATGGGCTCGAAGCCCACTGGTTTGGCAGGTGTAGTCCAGGTCCTCGTCATTGAACAGCTCCTCTGTGTCCATGCCGATAGCAGCGCCCATATCCAGGCCCAACTTCTTCTGGAGGAGCTTTCTCTGTCGGGCCAGACGTTCCTTTGGGTCCATCTCACCTGACAACAAATGACAGGAAGTCAGGGGAAAATTTTAGATTGCCTTGAGACAGATCTGTCACCACAGAGGAAATTCCACTGTGGTGATTTTGGGGTGGCTCAACAGTAGCAGCAGTATTTCATTGTTGCATTTGCAGCCCTACCTAAAGAACAAATATATTGTATGTGTGTGAGGGAATATGTGCACATGAAAAACAGGCTGTCATTTTGTAACTAAACACAGCTAGGAGGCAAAAATGGTAAGTGCAAAGCTACAAATAAATCCAGGAACAGGATCATAAATACATCTGAAAATCACCTAGAACTTGCTAAATTTAGCAAGTACAGGGGAAGTGAAATCAGATCAGTAGTATGAAAACCTGAATGCAGGAAGATACAAACTGAGAGGAAGTTTAAATTCAAATGACCACCCAAAGATAAGAATGAGCAGCTTTTCATACGCAAACTACATTAAAATTTATGAATAAGTAGCCAGGTTGGTAGTGTGGCATTTGTGTTTGCGTCAGAAAACTGATATCAGTGGTGATGTTTCATCTCAGTCGCTTATATTTATGGTTCAAATGAGTCACACCTTTCCTTTTCACGGGTTACAATTTAAGATTTAACATGTCTATAATTTTTTTCTCCCTCTGTGTGTGTGTGTGTGTGTGTGTGTGTGTGTGAACAGTGTGGAGGCAGCAACAACAAAAGATGAAATGATAAATAATCACTACAAACCAGTTTTTTCATCCTGCAGCTCAAACTCTGCCCCGGCAGATCCGAGCAGAGACGCCCCGTGTTTGAGTAGGCGGGAGATGTCAAAGTGGTAGAAAGTCAAGCGGTCACAAGAGGAGTCCTCTGGAGACAAGTCCTCACAAGACTCTGCAGGAAACAAACAAGAGTCTCATAACTGCAACTTAGTCCCTCGAACTGCTTAATGAATGAAAGTTCATGTCCACATGAATGCCTGTCATCAAGAACAAGCTTGTCTTTTCCACCCCCAGAAAAATAAACTCTTAGTCTGTAGTCTTATATTGTTGGCTTTACAGATGTTGTTGGGTACCAAGCAGCAGAAATATTACAAAGTCGAACTTTAAATTCATATTGTACAACACAGCATCACATAATACTGGTACTGTCATTATGGTCTTGATATAGCAGCTCAGAAAAACATTTATGATCCATGGAGATCAGCATCAGTGATGTGACAAACAAACACATCTAAATTATTAAGTAAAAAATTAAGTAACTGTTGTGAGCATTCTTTAAACATTTCTGTGATGACAGTGCATCATTTTATTGTTTGTCAAACACAAAAAGTTGAAGCATGAATAATTTTCCATTTGTTTTGGTGCCCTTGTATATAATATGAACTGTTTATTTTAATGTCTGTTTGTGTAACGTGTTAACTGCCAGGTAAAACAACACAAACACACACACGGATCAAGTTTATTGTAACTAAACATTAGTGCTCTTAATCTTTACATAAACAATGATGCTTAAGGGAAGAGGCTCAACGAAGTTTCACATGAACAACGTTAAATGAAGCGTTGAGTGTGGCACTCATGTCTCAGCAGAACATTCCTCAAATTTGACTTTAAAGCTCACCTTCTTTAGGCTTGGGGCTCGGGTCCCACTCAGGAATATTCTTTACAATGGCCTCTACAGCTTGGCCTGCTGCTATACGAGTGTCCCAGTTGGGACTCCTTAGGTAGGTCAAGACCTTGTAATTGACAGAAAACAGATTTACTACACATATAACTTAAATTAAAGAGGTGTCTCGACTTTTAAAGAGAACGACAGAGACAAGTTGACACAAAACAGGATCTGTGCTCTTGCATTATGTCACAGCGTATAATAGAGTTAGAGGTAGAAGTAATGGAGTAGAAGATGGAAGATGTAATAGACAGCGCACTGATCTGTCTTCAAGATTTACATTGTTATACACTGGATGGATGGATGCCCAGAATGATGTCATCAAGGCAGATGAAAGCTGCAAACAAACCTTTGACAGGAGGTTATTGAGTTCATGTGGGTGGAGTTTGACCACTTCTCCAAGCTGCTGGGCTGCTGCTTTCCTGGTTACTGGTGTTGTTCCGGTGTCAAGCAGGATAAACAAACGATCAAGTCTGAAGAGAAGTTAGGAACAAAACACAATCCACAGAAAGATTAATGGACGGCAGAGGAAAAAAAACAGATTCCTCTTCTGCAATTTTTGGTTCTCTACTGTGTAAGGACCACCCGTAAGCTTTGAATCTAATGAGAAGAGCTGCATATATTATATATATGCTAAATCTTTGTTTGTGAACATTAATATGACCTTAAAAATAGTCCTACAGTGTCATTTATTATAGCAAATGCTCATACGGGAACACACTGACATTTACTTGCGTGGATAAAACAATTATGTATTGTTTGACTCTGTGTCCAGGTAACCTGTAATGATCCTGCTCTTTCACTGAGGTCATTAGCAGTCTATTAATAAAGTGGAGTGGATTAGAGACGTAAGGGCATGATCCCGGGTACCACTCGACCTAATACTTAAGCTGAGCTACAGATGAGTCCACTTTGCTATGCAAAAGAGGACCACTGACACCACGTGGAATTACCACAACAATCACAACAGGAAACACTAATTAAGTAAACATCAAAACAACGTTAGAAAAACATAATACTGGTGTATTTTTCACAGTTAGGTTAAAGATTAGCACGACTTTAGCGCCAATGATACGCTTTGAAAACTTAGATTTGTCAAGCATGCGTGGTTAGATTTGCACTGAATTAACTGTGTCACTAGCGAGTGTCTCTATTCCGGTTACAAAAATTAAAATAACTCATCACAGTTGATATGTCGCCTTTGCAAACCGACTCAACTTCACAGTAACGTCAGTTAGCAGTTAACCTCCGTTTAACGGCAGAGCATCAGCAGTGAGAGGCTGAAATGAGATATTACTTTTTAACTGACATTTCGCACCTGCACTACACACCAGTCTAAAGTGAGTTATGAGCCTATTCCGAGCCCGGCCTGCAAACCTTTAACACCAATAGATTTAAGTTAACACCACAACGTTATAGTGTTAGCTCTGCTGGCTAACGTTAGTCGGCCGTCGCCATGCCATTCTTTGCCAAATCAAAAGCTAGCAGGTGTTAGCAGGTCAGCTAGCTGATTGTTAAGGGATAAAAACGATTATATGTAACGTTAGACGTAAGCCAGTCTTACCTTGACACAGCCATGGCCAATTATTTTATGGCCTTTCACGTCCCACATTCAACAGGCAACCGGTTATTTGAGACTTTCCTCCTCTCTGCTGTTGAACGTTTCCAACGCGGTAGATAAGAGTAGACGAAGTCATTAGCCAGTTAGCGGCTACCGCTAGTTAGCTGAGGCCCAGGCTGTGCGCTCCCTGACCGCCCCAACTCTGTCTACCGAAGAGAGAGACTTCACCGCCGATACATGGCTTCAAAGTTGTCCCTCTTGTCTCTTCGGTATCTTCTCTCACAAAATATCGCCAAGTACCATACGCATATCAATCTATAGCTAAAGTTACCCTTCAGAACTCTTCGCGGATAAATATTTTAACCTAATAAGATGTAAATAGTTATTTTGTTGCACGTTGAGGGCAACCCAGAAGACTGTTTTTATATGAGGAGCCATCTTGCATTTATTCCTTCCTCCATAGCAGGCGGAGGCTGATTGGCTAGAAGCATCGGGGAGAGCCAATCAAAATGCACGTTAAAAGGGGAAACGAATGGAAACGAAAAAAACCGAACATTACATTTTTTTCTCAATAATGTTTGATACACTGTCTGTTGGATCCTACGTGGCTGTAGTTTATCACAAACATAAAATATTGCCTCTAACTCATTTGTTGACGCGTTCATTGGTGCATACGCCGATATATATAGCAAGTCGGATACTATTTAACCGCCATTAACTGAATTTGCTTCCAAGATTAGATGAAATTATTCTCAATTAACACTCTTTACAGTTATTCTGATGTAATATATTTACACCTCGTATTTTTTCTATTTGCTAACGTTATTTTCAGTTAAAGTTGCAACCGAACCCTGAGCTGACCGTGGTCCTGAAAAGCCAAAGATTAGCCTCAGTTCAGATTAACACAGAATCCTCTGCTGTATAGCCTTGAGTTAAGAATGGTGTTTTTGAACACACACCACAAGAGACAGTTAAGCAAAGGATAATCATGCCTAGTGTTTCAGACAGCTATTGTTTGGGCAGTACTGAGTAGGATTAACCAGGTGGGCATACAGTATATGTAGACAATTCAGTGGTCAAAATTTTTACCAACACAATGTCAGCATTTTATAGTTCAAGTATTTACAATCTACTAATGAAATGTACATTTTATCAAACTATTGCTAAGGGAATTTATTACCTCTGATCTATTCCTCTTTGCACAAATAACCTGAATGGTCAGCAGATGATGTCTGTGTGACTGCAGAAGGTAAACTGTGACACCTATGATTTAGATAAGACACAATGGTATTTGAATATATTTTAAATAACTGAACAAGAGTAACACACACCCAAAAAGTCTTTTAACAATTACTAAGCACACAAATAGTCACGTTTTACTGAGTGTTGCCATGCCATGCAACTTTTCTGTAAGTTGCTTGTGCTACTGACAACGTGACGACATCTTGATAAAAACACTTTGTTTCCAGAGTAGTTGTGTATGTGAGTCATTTTTTCTCATTGTTGAAACAAGACAAGAAAACAAAAGCATGGGTGACCTTTCTCAGTCTGTCCTTATCATATTTAATGGTCTCTTAAACTGGGAGATTTTCATATCGCAGCCTTTATTTCTTTCTCATAAGTTTAAGTATCCCGAAGGAAGAGTTCTATTTTCCTGTCATTAAATATGATTGCTGAATATTACAACTGCAGTCTGACCTCTATTATTTGAAGGTTTATTCTTTCTCTTCCAGCAATGTGATTCAGAAATGGATTTAAAACCGTAAGCGCTCTTCACTACTGCCAGTGTGTTCTTGAAGCACCGTCACATAATCCGGTATTTCTTTAATTCATAAGTCAAGGATGATAATGCTTAAATACTGCAGTTTTCTGGCCTGCAAAGTTCTAAGTAATATTCTTAAGATTAATGAAAGTACAAAGAAAACCATGCAAACAATCTGTAGCTGTATGGAGGACAAAGCACTGCATGCATGGGATAAACTACATATTCTACACTGATGAGCAACAAAAAAGGAACTTGACTTAAAAGAGAAAGCATTTTGAGATAACAGAGTTGCATCTAATATTCTGTACATTGCGGTATGAATGTGTCACTGCACAGAACTGCTGCATACGATTTGAATTTGAAATGATTTTATCGCATAATAAGCATCCTGTGTGTTTTCAGAGTTTTGGTTATGAAACATTGTTATGCAATGTCTAAAAAAAGCACAAGGCAGTGCAGTTTGGAGTAATATGTGCACTCACATTACAGTAAAATCTTGTTTTATCTCTTCAAGGCTACGCAAAGAATACAAGTTGAATACGTTACACTGCACTGTGAAGATCATTTAAGTATTATTCAGTTATTAACACGTCTTTCTAAATTAGAAACAGGTATGATTAACTGTTTAGTTGGTTTTATGAATTTTGTTGTTTGTACCTAAAAACCAACAGAATAAATGACAGTGAAACATGACACAGACTTAAGCCTGACCACTGTGTACATAAAGCTTAGCTTCCTGATAAAATAATTTAAAGGGAGGTTTATTAGGAGCTGGTTGTATCATAGGTGTCATAGGTACAATATAGTTTATCAGCATAGCGCATATACAAAATCAGTATTTGAGCAAATCAGTCAGATATCAGGTCCAGCTGAAGGCTTGCAGCAAACACATAACATTAATAATGAGCACATTCATTTTAGAACTGAAGATGATTCACACTGTGTTGTGAAACTGATCTGTGTTTCACCTACTGGTGTCAGCAAAGGCTGCAGAAACCAAAAAAGAGTTAAAAATAGACAAAGCTTAGAATCAAAGTGTTTGAAAATGAAACTGATATTTAATAATGCTTAGTTTTATTTTGACCAAATAACACTGAACTGGGATCAGATCATAAAACACAACACCTGTCCAATTTAATCTGTGAAAGTTTCACAAGATATGCGAAAGTTGTTACACGTCAGGCTACTTCACCTCCTTTGAATACACTGCTGGGATCTCAATGACATTCATGTTGG
This sequence comes from Protonibea diacanthus, assembly GCA_028641955.1. Classification (NCBI taxonomy): domain Eukaryota; kingdom Metazoa; phylum Chordata; class Actinopteri; family Sciaenidae; genus Protonibea; species Protonibea diacanthus. The sequence goes on from CM053989.1 coordinate 19,559,654, forward strand.
CTGGTCTATGTATCATCTGCCTTCTGAACAGAGTGAAGGCAAATAGATCATCCAAACTGAATTGAAAAGAGAGAGGCACTCATCGTAATGCAATGACAGAAAATATATTTTAAAAATACTTTGACGGCAATCTATCATCTGAATGTATGTAATGGGCATATTCATCCTCCTCCAGAAGGTGAAGAATGTGATTTTCATGAGGCAGTTTTTGTGTAATGAGCTCATGATTCTGGAGGAGGAGGATGCATCAGTCACCGCAGAGACAAAAGTTTGTTTTTTTCTTTTATCACCCTGTGCAATGCCCTGATTTAATCCTTGTTTAATCCTTGAGAGGGGTTGTCACTCCCAGACTAAGCTGCCCTGTGTAATGCAGTTACAGCAAGATTGTGCTAGGACATACTGTACTTTATATGATGATATCACAAAGAAATATCTTCAAATGCTGGTGATTAAAAAAGATTACAACTTCAACACCATAGCTGTATGAACCTCCAGGATAATATAATATACCTCCAGTCGTCCTACTATTACTACTGTATATTACGACAAGATACACACAAAGAGAATTTTTATTTATCAGGGTTCTGTTCAGCGCCTTGACAACTGTACGAGGAAAGCTTGCTGGCCTGGACTTTGATCCTTGAAACTTAGAGTGAGTATAGGTGAGTACTGAACCCCCAAAGAGTTTATACTTAAATAAACAAGACATTATGAAATATATCTATTCATTCAATTCTATTCTTATGCGTACTTGTGTAAAATAAATATTGTGAGGGAAATTCTAGTGAGAGAACAAACAAACAAACAAAGTGACAGCAACATTGTCTTTGTTGTTGATTCGTTCAACAGAGCAAGAATAAAATGAGGTTAGGAAGACAATATATGAGCATACAACTAGAAGAACACCACTATAAGAACGTCACAACACAAAGTCCTTTAGCTGGAATGTCAGAGATCCTCACACACACAGATATGTGAGGTTCAGATACTGACAAAGAGTGAAAGAAATTAACATAGGCCATGATTTATTTTTGTAGTAACAGAATTTTATTGGTTATCGTTTTTATTTTAATAGAGATTTTATGTCAAAATGCCTGTTTTCAAGTCTGCTGTTACTTCATATTGGTGTTTTTCAAGTTTTATTTCATGTTATTTCATAATTACATATTTTATTTTTATTCCACGTCACTTCATGACAGCAGTGTTGTCACCTCCCTGACATCTTTCCAACAAATCACGTACCCTCTTCCTGTCTTAAGATAGAAGATGTTCATGCTACCAAATGTAGCCAGTTCCCAACAATGCTTCCTAAACCAGTACTGAATCAGCCAGCTTGAGGCTGCTGCTGTAAATAAGCACAGTGCACAGGCAGTAACTACCGCTAAACCTCTTTGGGTTTTAAGCTTTAGCTTAACATTAGCTAAACATTAACATTAGTCTATTAACAGTCTTCGATCAGTCACTGATCAGTCTTCCACCTTTTGTTTCTTCAGGCTTGAAACCTATTCAGACTTCAGACTTGAAAAAGATCAGATTAGATTTAACTTTTTTTTATTGTCACTGATTATTGTCATTGCACAAAGTACAAGTACTAAGACATCAAACCAGAGACATCAAACTAAGAACTAAGATCAAACCAGACACACACACACACACACACACACACACACACACACACACACACATTTTTTTTTTTTCACATCAGTGGTAGTAGGAGATGTAATAGTCCCTGTTGTAGTGTGAAAAGCAACATTAATCTTGTTGCTTGAGTTGTCTTTATAATTAGCTTTCTATATGTGAAAGTGGTGTTTTGGCCCTAGCAACATAAAACAGTAATGTACCAAAGTGCGCTGTGTTGTTGTCTTGTGAACAGAGACGTGAGCTTTCGCCTGCATACCCTGAAGGAGCACTTTGACTTCACAGTCAAAGAACAGCTTGACAAATCAGGCTGCTTTCATTGTTTGAAGTTTAGGGGTTCTCTGAACACAGCCCATTCATCTCTGTGAAAAAGAGATATAACCAAAAGTTGCTTATTCTCGTTATTGCTTATTCTTTGGTGATTGAATTTCTCTACTTTAATCACCTTTGCTTACTGACTTTTAACCAACTATGTTATAAGAATTAAATCACCCGTCAATATGGAGGACTGGATTCGAAGTATCAAAGTTAAAGTTAAATTTATTATTCTTGTACAAGACAGAGCGTTTAACAGTGCAACACACAAATAGGTTACAGTGAAAAAGGTTCCCTGTGGAGCTCTAACAGCTGGTTCTTATACACTCTCCAATGGGCTGTCTCGGACACTTCCCCATAGATACAGATGGCATCATAAGTTTTCTTACTTTCCTTTAATAGAATGTACCTGTCCCTGACCCTTGTTCTAGACTTCCTCTGTTCACACATTAACCTGACTTTACCTTACCTAACCTTAGCAACAAAGTCATATTAGAGAAGTGAAAAACATGAACATATAAGAAATAGGAACTCACATACACATCTTATGATTTTAAAACATCTGTAACACAGTATGAAACAAAGTTTTATAATAAACTACCAGAAACAAAACCAGTTAGACATTCCAAGCGCCCTCCTAAAATAGTTATTTGGTACTATTAGTTCTGCTGTCTTGACTATGATAAATGATCCCTTGCACTCTCTTTCCGTTTTAAGGTTTTGTTCAATGCTCAAAAAGACCAGGCCTTAATTCCCTTGATTTCCTGAATGGCATCAGGCCTATAACCAAATGATCCGTTCGGTCTGAGGTGCTATAATGTACATATAACTATGTGATTGAAGCACAGTCTTAACATAAACTCAGTTATCAATATGTGTACTGAAAGAGAAGAGAGCTTTAATCATATCTCCTGTTCATACTGGCTGTGAAGTCATCCCTCCTAGGTCCAAATCCAAATTAAGAGATAGGGGACGACATCAAAAGTCCTCATACTGTACAAAAATGCATTCAGCCAAAGTTCAGCTAAAGTTCAGCCAGAGATATAAGGCTTGAGCTGTCTGAGTTATTATCTTTCAGAAGTTTTTTTGTATAAAATTCTTTTTGTGTTACTACTCGACTTTGTTAAGGAGACACTGTCTGGGGAAAGGAAGATACTGAATTGATTTGGTTAACTCAAAGAAAGACTCATATTAGTTTTAAACTTTGGAGTCCTGCATGCACTCAAGTATTTTATTAAAATATGCATTGAAGTTATAATAGTGTAGCTCTGCTGCATTTGTATTTTGAATCCTCATATATGTGATGGTGTCCCACAAGGGTCAGTTTTAGATCCATGTTTGTTCTCTAATTTACTTTTGTTCCCTATGACCTATGCTGATGTTATAGCTTTATGTCAATGAAGTTCTGACATGGGGCTAAAACAGCTGGAAATGTCACAAAATTGTGTGAAATCTGACAACATTTCAGTAATCTCATGCTGACTCGATTCAACACTTGTTTAGCTTGTCAAGGGACAGTAGCAAGTAAAATATCATGAATTGTATTGTTTATATCAAAGCTGTATGATTTGTCTATTGAAACAAAGTAAGAATAAACTGTACTTTTTTGAGAAAACCCTTGATTTCTGTCCTGCCTAGGCAAATAAAACCTTTTTTCAAAGGGGACTATGAGTCCTTGGTATTACACCTGCTCTAAAAAACATTTAAAATGTGATAGAATATTCTGAATATCTTTAGGGTGTTTGTTTTTTGACAAATAAAAGAGAACTCTTCTGTACAGTTTTGCTATTTAGGTTCTGAAAACCTGCACTCAGACTGCAGATAAAACCTTATTTCGCGTTTTCTAAGATGCTGATTTTAGGGAGGAAAACTGTGCTGTCATCAAGAGAGAATTTATGGAGTACGGACAAAATAAAACCCAGTCTCAGTGTAACCAAATCATATTACCAATGTTCCTTTTTTGGATGTTTAATTGGTAGTGACAGGTTTACTGTTGTTTTTGTTCCTCTGGAAAATTCAGGCTCAAGTCGCCTGATGTGCTACGTGCTGATCAGTGGCACAGAGACAAACCACACGAATTCTCTTCAAGGTCACTCTAATTTACTGAAGGACTGGGTAACACTGATTGTTACATGTGTAAATGTACCTTCAGAATGTGGAAAATACAATTAGCTGAATCCTGTCCAGTATGCATGCAGTAACAGATGGATGGGGTGGGCGGTTTAGTTTTTCAGACACAATATTTTATCAGCCACAGAAAAGGATGTGAAAGTCATTCAACTTATTCCTTTGACTATTTTTCCTCTGAACTTTGTCTGGACATTTAGAAATGATCACATGGCATTGAGAGCTCAGGTTTCTAGTCTCATGGGAAAAGAGTCATGATGTTCGCTGGGATCAGTGTGGTTTTGATGATACTGAGAGCCTTCATGAAGTCAAAACACTCACAAAAGGATTAACACTGAGCTAATATGTATTTTAAAAGGTGTGTGACTTCGTGGCTACCCTACCTCTGGTCTGTACCCGGACACAGGAGGATACAGTGAACAAACACTAAGATAAAGCTTCTTGGATAGCTTCACATTTCCACCAAGTGGTTTGGCTAGAGACATAATATCCACATTGAGTGAACAGCAGTGTTTGGGAGGGGGAGCATCGAAGACTCCTCCTCACCACCACCACCACCAGGTTCATCAGTCTGCTTCCTCCTCCACAGGAAGCTCTGCAGTGTATAAACCCCAGAGCGGAAATGCTATTTTAGTACGCCTGCCACATTGTGACATGTAAGAATCAGGAGTGCATTAGAGGTTTAGTTGGAAGCATTGTTTTCATCAGATCTGACCACATTGTTTTTTAACAGGAACTGACTTTAATTTGAATTTATCAAGACTGCTTGGGGTTTGCCATAAAAATATATCCATGATTCCAGACCTAAATAAACAAAATATTGTGGTGGAAAAAAACAAATAAGAGATAGATTGAATCTGAAATAGATTTTGTTATGTAACAAAAAAGAAACCGGCTTTGTGTCTGATTCTAAAGTTGTCTTTTTCCCCTGGTGTCCAGGAGCATGTGCATAAATGTTAATATACTAGAATAAATATTTAGCCCTTTTCTAAGCTTTGACCTATCACTTAAATGATCTAACTCTCAGAGCTTCGAAAACAAGTCAGAGACGGGGTGGAATCTTGGGTTAAAAGACAATGAATGTATTACAATGATGATGCATGACTAATGGTCTGTGCAGGAGAGCTGACAGCTGTGTACAACGTCTTTTATCAACCAGTGAACAAAGACTTATTTTGGGGGATTTTACAGAGAATGAATCCTGAATGCATTCACAGCCGATGACAAATTACTGCTGGCATGTTTTCATGACATATGAGGTCCATATGAGATTTTTTTTCAAGGAGAGAGACAGCCCACCACATGCAAGAATATAATAGAGCAGTGAAGCTGCTCAGATGAGGAGCATCAACAGAAATGTGACACATACTGCCCTCTGCAGACCAAGGACTGTCTTGTCACCGGACACTAACTGTGGCAGTGTATGAATCAAATACAATACTGCAGAGATGTCTCAAGAACATACAATATGAAATGCTGTTAAATCCCAGAAATCAGATAATGAGATCACCATATATTACTGAACAGATCCCCATTAGAGTTATAAAAAAACATGGAGAATCTATGGCAAGGAGCTGTTCTGGAGGCTTGTGGTGGAGCACATCAACGTTTCCTTTCAGTTGTCATTATAATTAACCACTTTCACCATTTCCAGGCATTTTGTGTCTTTATTAGACAAAGAAAGATGACAAGGAATGAAGGGAGGTAGAGATGGGGAATGACATGCAATAAAGCCACCCTAACCCTTAGGGCACCCCTACTTTCACTATTCTGAACAGCAGACAGCTGGGAATAACATTTTATATTAACTGGCTGCTCTTTCTCTTGCTGCTGGTCCCAAGACCTCATAAGACGCCATCACTGTCTCACCTGCTGAACAGAATGTATTTAAAACAGCTAGAGTGACAGGTATACAACAGCAGCAACACTTGACAGGTTTTTTTTTTTTTTCTGACAAGTACCTGGAAAACGCCTATACTAGGTGTACAGTAGCAGTAAATAAGCTCACTATGGCAGGAGTTTTGTATGTTCTGCCATAGCATCTCTCAACAAAACACCCCGGTAACCACCACTGTCTCACACTCTCACACAGGAAGACACTAGACAACTTATACAAGAGTGCTATATCAAGTATGACATTTAGTCGCTGCTGCACGTTTAGTTTTATCCCACAGACACGAAAAATAATTGATGTCTCCAGGTTGTTGTCAATATGGCGATTATATGATATTTTATAAACAGAACAAGTCATTTTTAAAAGACAACAGGACACAAATTTCAGTTCAACTAACACAGATTTGTATTTTATTTAAAACTATCATTGTAGAAGTGCACAGCACTGGCTGAAATCCTCCGCGTACAGAAGAGCAACAATCTCTCTCTGCAAATAAACTGTTACATCTAGAGGACTATATTCTTTACTAGTTTGACAAAAGACACTCAAAAAAAAAAAAAAAAAAAAAAATCAAAAAAACAAAAACAGAACACCAACACAAACTGTGCTCTTTTATCTCAACCACAAAGTCCCTTTTTGTAACTGCCTTTAATTTAGCATAGTAACAGTCAGAAAGGCTACAGGCAGGAGGCATTTGTACATTCCACTCTTCTGAGGTAATCTGGCTCAAATAAATACAAGACTTTTGGTCTGTAGCTAAATTATACAGTGACACTAGTGGGTACAGAGGTGCAAACTCTGCCTCTAGCCGCATCACAACAACATTCATACTTGATATCTCTCTCAAAAAAAAAATCCTAGCATGGGCTCTCCACAGAAAATAACAGCAGAGTATGCATATTGCACATTGCGTACACCTTATGGTTCAAAGTGCTGTACCAATCTCATCAAGTCTCCTCAAATTAAAAACAGTTTTTTTTCCTTCACTGTATTCTGTTATGTTCTAGAGAAACAGATACATCTCTTACTCCCCCTTCCAAAAAAATGACTAAATCCTGAACATCCATCATCTGTCAAAGCACGGAGCAGCGCAGGTGTAGTGCATGCTGACTTGGTAAGCCCTGTTGGAAATGCTGGACTTTGGATCCAGCGAGGTAGCGATGGCCTGGGTGTTGCCGTGCTGAGGGCCGTTAGGAGGCTGCGGGCCGGTGGTAGAGTGATTGAGGTAGGAGGCAGGCCTGTGGTTAGGAGCCAGGCCCGGCTGTGGAGCCTGCTGGGGATACTGCATGCTGGGCCGGTGCAGGTACTGAGCCACAGTGGCTGTCTGGCCTGAACTGTGGTACGCCGTCTGGCCCTGCTGCTGCTGCTGACCAGGCTGCTGACACTTCTGCTTGCTGGCCTCTTTAACATCACTGTCATGTGCACTAGAAAGATAGGAACGAAGAATTGGTTCATTCATGTCTCTTTTTGAATGTGTAGCATGAAATATATAAATTATTGCCTGACTGCACTGTGTGTAAGCACGTAGCGTGTCAGTATTCATCTGCATCACTGTCACAAAGATGTATCCTGTACGTTTTAATTTTGATTACAGTCATTTTTATCATGTAAGCTACAGACAGATACACACATGAGCAGTTTCTCAGCACATGGGACCAGGTTCTCCCATGTGTAGCCTGTCAGGCGCTGCAGTCGCGATGGCCATGTAGGGGACAGGTGGAGGATGAGGCGGGAGGTGGCCACACATGCAGCAGCCACCAGTGAGGGGGCAAAACACAAAAACACATGATCTGAGGGGGAAAAAAAAAAGAGAGAACAGCAATCCATCACCACAGGCAGCAGAAAGCCACAACTCCGAATGTTAGTTTTTCCATATGAATGTTATTTTGCATATAGCATAAAGTATATAAAATGTACAGTAGCTGCAAAACAGACAAGTGGTGCGGTAACTTCACTCCGGTTTGGTCATGTGTGGGCTGTCGAAGCTGCTTATCGCCTCCCTGTGTCAGGAAGACAGCCAACTAGACAGCTAAGACAGGAGTGCTATCAAGTGAAAGATAACCACTGAGATGGGGGTTTAGCTTTAACCTGAGCTGAAGCTAAACCCCCATCTACTTATTGATATCTCCTTGGCTGTTATCAGTAACCGAAAAATATCCATTTTGATAAACCAACATCTTTATAATTCAGTTCTGTGTTCCACATATAATCACATAAATTCAACCAAACAAAATTCTATCAGAGATTAAAAACTTACTTGAAGAGCTTTCAAGGTACCTATGACAATCATTTCTAGACTCTGGAAGCCTGTCTGTTGCACAGCAATTTCCCTTGGGATAATTAAAGCTTCTTGAATCTTAAATTATTATATATTATTATACAGTTTAAGATCTTGTATGAATCCTTGTATGTCCTTTGGGACCCCACTGAACAGCTTCGAGAACCGCAGTAGCTATTTTGACCACAAATCGTCGGCCATCTGTAAAATGATGGAACAACTTACCTTGCAAGGAAACCTCCAGGAAGTAATCAGCATACTTGGCCATGTACAGTTTGGTCTTCTCCAGGCAGGTCATAGGCCAACCATCATGGAGGTCTCCCTCGTGGACGGCAATAGACAGGTAGTATTCTATGAAATGAGCAGCTGTGGGGAGGTACAGGTTCCACTGGAAGGTCTCCAGCAGGAGGAGCTCCATGTGAAGTAAACCCTGCTTGGTCAAGACCAGATTCATGGAGCTCATGCAGCCCAGGCTGTTCAGGGTCTCTAGCTTGGGCACCCGGTCCTCCCTTTCCTCAAATTTGCCTGCAATGAAGAGCAAAACGTCACACTGTGCAGACCCTCAACAGTCACACACTGGAGCTGTGAGATCAGTTTTGAACTTACTGGCCAAGAGAAGACACGACAGTGAGACCATGTGAAGCTGCTGCACTGTCACATCATAGCGGTCCATGAAGAGGTCCAGCAGGTAGACGGCCAGGTGTCTGGCTGCAGGACACAGCCTGAAGCGGTTGCTGACGATGGCTATGAGGTCTGCAAAGTATCTTCTCAGGTTGAGCTGCGGGGACTGGCCTTTGTAGGAAGGCAACTTGAGCTCCTGTTAGACAACGACATTATATTTGAGATGTCAGAGCACACAGAACCTGATGGCCTCTGAAGATTCATTTACTGTAATAATATGTAGACACAACATAATTACAAAAATACACACACAAACACTCAGGAGCTAGACTGATAAATTGATGATAAACTCATCGCATATATACCCAAATGTGACTGGCATAAACCAGAAATCAAGAGTCTTCATTTCACAGTGAATCAATGAATGAATAAATAAACACATTTAAACAAACAAATAAACACATCAAATAAATAAATAAATACATTAAACAAACAAATAAACACATCAAATAAATAAATAAATAAATAAATACATTAAACAAACAAATAAACACATCAAATAAATAAATACATTAAACAAACAAATAAACACATCAAATAAATAAACACATGAAATAAACACATAAACACAATAAACAAACACATAAACACATTAAATGGATAAATAAATAAACACACACACATTGAATCACTAACTAACTAAGTAAATAAGGGTTTCTTATCAAGAAATCGAATGTTTGTCAATGCATTTATCTTAAATTTAATCAAATTAATTGTTATCAAAAACCTGATATCGATTGCTGTAACACACACAGATATCCAACACTAAGAAGACAGATTTCACAGTGAAGGGGAATGTGTGAATAAATCTAAAATAACAGCATGAAATGTGCATAAAACTGAAGTTACTCCAATGGATGTTCCAGATTGTGTGTTTCTGGCAGTGTCCTCACTCACTCACTTTGTATCGTAGCGCCTGGTAAATATCTGCAGCGAGCTGTCCTTTCCACCATTGGTCTTCTAGCTCCATTTAACACAGTGCTTTGGAAAACTCTGAAAGGCAACACATGTGGAAATACAATCAGTCAGGTCAAACTTCATGCTGAAGATGCTCTGCTCCCTAAAAACTGAGTATCAGAGGCACAGCGACACTTTTCAAGCAGTTAGCGGATCAGGAGAGGACACCTTCTAACTCCTCCAGTTTACTGGATTTTTCCAATCTATGAAATGATCAAAAGTTAATGCTGGCGGTTGAAAAGTGGAGACTCACCCAATAAGCACATGTAGTGAATATTTCAGGCAGTTTTTACTGAAGTAAACTCCAATTCAAACTAGCCGGACATGCTTGCTCACACTCATTGTTGTAGTCACCCTGAAGCTCCCCCGGCTCAGCACGAGTTCAGCAAACGCTACTGCTGCATTCAAGAGCTACCGGAAACACCAGCTCCAAGTTTGAGGGAGCGCAGGAACAGCCAGCGGAAGTGAAGCCGCCAGGGTCAAAAAGTGAGAAACACAAAACTGATGGAAAAACAGGTTTACGTCCCACGTTTTTGCTACAGTGTTACATAATTTATCATGTTGTATCATATCTCCCTCCCTAAAGTAAAAACGACCTCCTAGTCGCTTGATTCGTTGTTAAAATGGCCTTCTAAATTTAGGCGAATTTTAACTTTTGACCAGTCCGAATTTCTCCCGAGGTGAGCTTAGCACCTGAAAGCACCACTGCATTGTGGTCGTGCAGACAGCACGCAGCCAATTACAAGTAAGTATAGCAACAACAACAACCAATCACTGGCCTGATGCAGCCAATACCTAACAAAAGAGAATTAAATCATCTGACTGTCTCTTCATGTTATTGGAAAACAAACTGCCAAAGTGAGAAAGAAAGCGACTGTTCGCAAAAAGTCAGTGCAAAGTTTTGATGGAATACACAGTGAACATAGAATAACACAGTTTCAGATCATCTTACACAAAGCTTTCAATAAATCTTTATGAGGAAAATGAACTCTGTGCTGTTGTGGATGGGACCACAGGGCTCATGGTGACATGGGCTAAATGGATGAGTGTGGTGGGATTTATCACTTTCACATTCAGGACTTAGAAAGTAGCAGGTTTACTTCTATGTGGCCTCCATATAATTTATAGATTGCCATCCCCGATACAGTTATTTAAAAATAGGTCAGAGTTATATCTCATTCTGTAGCATGTAAGATATCTGTAGCTTTATCTTACTCTAAACACTCTGCAGTATTTAGAGTTAACTCATACCTATCTTCTTTGATAAAGAAACACCTGGACTGTTAAGTAATCGCTATACAGGAAATGAAATAAAACAATGATTTCAAATGTTCTAGGTTATAAATATTGTGTTTGTTTTAAGATGAGATGAGATTTTACTCTAGTAATATTTGAACAAACCCATCTGTCACTATCTCTGCATGTAATGAGTGCAAACATGCATATTTATTTATGTTTATTCAGTTAACGAAATAGTGCAAATTAATTAACATGAGCATTTGAGTCCATCATGAAAATGGACCAGATTCAGCCATACAGGCTATTTCTAAAAAGGCTAATATATCTGTAGTCCTTCACAGACTAATGGCAAAAAATAAATAAATGAAAGAAAAGAATATAGCACATAAGCAGTGACATGTGTCTGAATTCACTGCTGTAACAGCAATGTATAACTCATAAAAAAATATCAGAAAATAGTTTATCACCAAGTGTTTTTTTTTTGGTGCATAACAAGTAAAAATATAAGGAAGAAAAATAAAAGAAACCAACCACTAAAAGATATGAATATGTGTACAGTATGTTTGAATGAAAAGTTTTGTGCAGGAATGTAAAAAGAGATCTAACTAATGTTACAACTAACCTTTTTTTTTTAAACCACCCAGCCTGATTTCACCTGCATCTTATCCCCTTTCTCTTCGGTCAGGTCAGACTTGCTTGTTCATTTTTGCAGTACAAATTCAAAATGGGTCAGTTTGCCCCAGCAGCACAGCGCAAGTCAATCTGACCCACATAAAGCAGCATCAGTGTTACAATGGCTTCTCTGTCAAAAGCAAAGGAAGTAATTTAAATACTTCCTCAATTTGGTGATGATGGCAGACGGAAATTGATGCATGCATTATCAAAGACCAAAGCTGATACGTTACTTAAAGCTATGTGCATTCAAGCAGTATGGCAGCATTTAGCTGGAACTATTAAGGGATGTCTATTGTTGAGCAGACAGTACCAGGAGAAACAACATTTATTAAATTATTCTATGAGGTAAAACTAGTGTGTTGACTCATCTGTGGCTGCCAAGAAGGTTTATTTATTGAGCCAGCATGATCCCACTGTGTCATTTATTATCAGGAACAAATCTTCTGCTTTAAAGAACTGGCATAAGAAATTATTTGATTATGTAACTTTGGAAACATCTATTAAAATCCAATACTGTTTTATTTGTTAATTCAATATAATCAAAATTTCAGCAGTTATACAGTGGCAGAAGTAACCTTACAATTCTTTTATCTCTTTATACGTTCTGTAAGGAGCACTAGTGAAAAATGAACTAACAAAGACGTCATAGTGGTTCCATTTTGTGCTTAAATATAAAAAGATCTTTTCAGAGATTGTGGCTGCATGCAGGGGGGGAGTCTTAAGAGGATTGGTAATGTTAGCTGCTCTGTTGAAGAAGCTGTTAAGGTGGTGGGTTGTCTTGTTCTTAATGGACTGCAACTGTCTCCCAGAGGAAACAAATGGTGTCCTGGGTGGAGGGAGCTGGTGGCTGTCCTTTCTCTGCTTTTCTTCTCCCTGGTGTCAAGCAGGGCCTTGGTGGAGGGCGGCTGACACAGCCATTGACCTGTGAACAACCCACACTGCTGCTCTTTCTCTGAACTGCCAGACAGAAATACCAAAGTAGAGGAGCTAAGTTCAGTTATTGATACCACACTGGATCAGTAGGCAGTGTTTGCAGAAGGAACATCATGTTTTGAGTCATCTGAAATATTCCGGTCAATATGTGTGTTGGTGATGCCAAAGATCTGAAATTAATCACCTGGTTTCTAAAACTGAACCACTGATTTTTTTCTTTGTTTTTGCTGTGCTTCAGACATTCTTTGGTAACACAAATGCTCATCTTTACCTTATCTTTTTCAGAGGGCTCTGTTCCAACTAGTTGATAGCACAAAGGTCACTCTACCCATATAGACTCGATTGCACCAAACCAACTATGTAACATCATGGAATGAAAGTATGGAGTACGTAATGTATCATCATTTCTAACTAAATTCACAATTAAAGTAAAAAAGTTACATATAAGGGCTACATGTAAACATAATATGAGAAAGTTCGACACATAAAAATTAAGTAAATACAAGATGACATGGTAGTTTTTAAGTTCATGATGACTACAGTTAAGTGAGTACATTAAAGAATCTAATTGAAGTTCACTAAAAGGTCAGTGGTTTGAATTAATCTACAGCCTCTCATCTAGGTGTTGAGTGCAGGCCCAGAGGGCTATTTTTATGGCTGTTATTGAACAGTGGGGAGTAGGCCTTCATTGTGTGTTAATGCCATTTGTAGGCCAGGCCCAAAGTGTGCTGAGCTCCTATCAGAAGCACATAGCCTCACTTCCTAAGTGTACTGCAAAGTTATCAAGGTTTTCAAAGTCTTTCAGGCTTGCATGTGATCTTATTCTTATTGCTCCTTTGCTGGACTAATTATAGCAGCCTAATCATTTTAATTTCTCATTTATTATCATTTGTATTGGAGTATTTTATTATGCAACACAGCTTTCATCTTTAGAGACAGACTGGAATAAGAACAGTACACTGATTGGATATTAAGTTTTTGCAAACTGTTTTTCTGCACATATACACACACACAGTTCATTTTAATTGTTTAATGAATATGAACCTAAATCATTAAAGTCCTTGAATGTCTTTAGTTCAGTTAGTTAGTCAGTTCAGTATTTCCAACATATCCAACATATTTCATAGTTCCTAACCCTAACCCTCTCATATCAGAGACAGATATGAGACAACTAGCTGCATGTATGGCAGCTTTTATTCAGAGGGATAGGTTGTATGATTGTGATAAATATTTCGGCGTAATTGTTTCCCATCCTGCATGAATATTGTGGGTCCAATTTGAACCTGAAACAATGACTTTGACGGATGGAGCTACCAGTTTATGTTAGTTTATTAATGCGTGCCTTACAACGTACAGCATTTTGAGGTTGTTTTACTGTATGCTGACATAAAGTGAGTTATCCCCACATGAATTAAAGTCTACATGAATACACTGTGAGCAGTGTTTGTATTAAAACAGCTCGGTGTGTTGGTGTTTAACTGTAGGCCCGGGACAGGACGGGACGGCTCTCTCTGTCGGGAGGCACCAGGCTAAAGGCTAAAGCAGCTCAGAGGCTGTAATCCCCGTATGAAACATCATGGCTGCCACTCGCTGAGCTGTCAAGCTCTCCACAAAAGAAAAGGTAAAAAACCGAGACAACTACACACACAACTTCTGCTTTATGCTTAATCCACACCACCTGGCGGGTTTGTCTGCAGTATTAACTCGATGCAAGGTTAAAAACTGGTGCGGGGTAACTTTGTTGCCACGTTTTTTATTCTTCAAGTTATTTCGTCTTTGTAAGCGCTCGTCGCGTCACGTTAATTCAAATCAGTCAGACGCCGTTTTGAGAAAACGTTTGAGAACAGTTAGCTCGGAGGCAAAACAACAACGTTTGTCTGCATGCTAAACGAAAATATGTGCGTCGGTATCACACCGTGATAATTTTATCCTAACTTCACTATTCCCAAGGCGGTCGTTGCTCGGTACAGAGGCAGTCTCATCACTTTGTTGTGGTCAAGTCAAACTGCACAATGGCCGCACGACACGCCGATAAATACGCTACAAAAAAAGCGCTACCTTAAAAATATTGAGCTGTTTTTATTGGTGCATTAGTTAGTTTTGGGAGGTTTTTAATTGCACCTCCCACTGTAGCGCGTACAGAAGTGTTTTAAAGCAGGGCATGAAGTTCCTATTCGCTATTGTGTGAGCAGGTGAGTTTTAAGTGCAGTTTCCTGCATCTGGTGGTTAAGAGTTTTTGTTGTTTTTATACCTGTGTGAGTGTGACGAATTCATATCCATGCAGAAGAATTTTGAGCCAAAGCCAGCAACAGGTGGACTTTGTAAAGTAACTTGCAGGATAGGACTGTGAATGCAGCTTTTTTTTTTTTATGGGTTCACTGCTAGTTAAACACACACACACACACACACACCATACTGGTTCTTTTCTGCAACTAAAGTAAATATGTTTTGAAAAGCACTCCTGGATTTGTAGTATTTGCCTTGAAGCTGTGTTATTTATTTGACTTTTTTTATATATATATTCTTTCAGAAACCTGTAAACAACAGCAACCATGGATTCTGTGGATATTGGTGCAGTTACCTCCACGGGAGGTAATAAACGGCGTGTCAACAAGAAGAATAGAGATTGGCACAAACGGCTCCACCTCAGGAAGACTGCCGTTCAGCCCCCAACTATGCAAAGTGAAGATAAGCGTGGACCAAAGAAGATAGCAAAGGCGTCGGAGCAAAGCACAATGTGGCCTTCATCAAAGAAGCCCCCCCCTGAAGCACAGCAGAGTCAGCACAGGACGAATGACAGTGGGAATACGCTCAGGTTCACATGCTCTCAGTGCAGGGACAACTTGGAGTATGTTCCCAAAGACTTAGTGAGACACTTTGAGGAAAAACACAGAGGGAGCCTGCCAGTCTTTTCCTGTCATATGTGCACGTTTAGCACACATGAGTTCTCCTACCTTCAGGTTCATCTATTAAGCCACATGGACACTTTTTCAAGTTGTAGCATTTGCAATGATAATGTTCAGCGCACATGGTCTGAATTCAGTGCACACCTGACTATGTATCACTGCCACAATGGCAAGTATTCGTGCGAAATGTGTCAGAAATTCTCCACAGGTGATGTTGGAGTATTTCTAGAGCACATGTATGCACATAAGTTGGGCCTGGAAGGAGCGAATGATGATTTATCTCTGCACACAAAGGACAATAATAAGTTTGGGCTTAGAGCAACCACTCAAACTTTGCGTTGTCAGCACTGTGGCTTTGAGGCATCTCAGAAATTGTCAATTACCAAGCACATTAAATCTGTCCATGTTTGCCCAAATGGTAATCAGAGGAAGAAGAAGAACAAGGAGGTTCATTCCCTAGCAATGAAACCAAATGACCCAATCCCAAAAATTAAGCCTAGATTAACAAGAAGTGCAGTTAGGGAAATGTGTTGGCTGACACAGGACTGCCTTTCTCTGCCAGGGAGAGAATTCCTGGATAAATACTGCCATCTGTCAGATCCACAAACAACACTAGAGGAGACTCAACAGTTTTTAATGAAATCTGTTGCTGGGGAAACCGGTGACCAGAAATGGACCAAGGCTCTAAAAACTGTTTTGTCAAATGTCCCTCAAGATACAAATCTTAACCCGAAGTCGGAGAATGGCATCATGTCGAACTCATCAGATCTTACTGTCCTTACGGTCAAGAACAAGATAACTGTCGCTCAGAATGGCGCTACTTACGGCAAAAAGATGAAAATGATGACATCGTCCGATAAGGAAACTGTTTCCCCTGAAAGTTCTGCTGATGATGCTCGTTGCGTAGTCGACCAAAACGGATGTCGATCAAACTTTAATGACCACACATCCTGTCCGCAGACTGAAACCAAACTACATAATGACGTCTCCATGCCAGCCCAGAATGAGCCATCGGAGTGCACTCAAATGCAGGAAAACCGAGAAAATCAGGAATTCAAGACTGATCAGGAAATCGAAGAACTTGGTAAAAAGCAGGAGGAGCTTATGCACGCGGATGGAATTAATATTCCAAGTGAGCTGAAGTTGACGAACGAGGGCGAAGAGCAGACATCCATTCGTAAAGTTGTACCAAAAAACAAGAGACGAACTCGACGACGAAGAAGGGCCAGATCTAAAAAAGCGGATAAAAGATTGACCCTAAAGATAGTGTTGAAGAAGAATCCAGTGAAGGAGAAGCAGTGGGTATCACAAAGCTCTTTGTCTCCGCCAGTAGGTGGTCCGACAGATGAGTATTGTGGACTGCCAAGCCCTCGTATAACATTGGAGAAGATGCCGCAGATTCTCCAAAACGCGCTGCTAACTGAAGCACACCAGGAAAAATGGACCAAAGCTTCCAATACTGACCTGCACGGCCCCTCTGAAGCCATCACTTTGATTCGGCAATCGAAGCCAGGAGAAGAACTGACCCCCGGGTGTGTTGCAGGGTCTGCAAATATACACGGAAGCACACCTGTTGTGCTCGAAGGCTTGCTGTCAACCCATCAAGAAACGAGAGATGTCACAGGAAAGTCACAGCACTTCTTAAAAACAGAAGCTGACATGAGAGGTTCAGCTAGTACGACAGGCCAGTCAAACTCAATGGCTGCAGCTGTGACTGAAGTACAGGTGTGCCCCAAGAACGCACAGCTCCACACATCAGGCAGTGGCATGGACGGCCATATGTCAGGCCATGAGATAAGTCTAGGCGTTGACGGAGCGACTCCTCATAACAGTTACACCAAGACTCCCCCTGTTTCCCAACCTGTTATTACACCACAGGGTAAGACTGCAAATTATAGTGTCTGCATAGACATAATGTGTAAGGATTTAACATCCAGTAGCATTTTTCTTGACATACATTTGAATGTCCAGGTTTTACAGTAAAGTGCAATAGCAAACCTGTCTGTATTGATGAGTATTTTCACCCTTTGTCTTGCAGGTAAGATAAACTCAGATTTAAGCCATGCGGTCTTCTCAGAGCACAGTGTTGAGGGGATGAGAGACGGAGAAGTGCCTGCAGACTCCAGCCCAGATCTAACCAAACTGCCTGCAGTGAAAGCCATCCAACAGGGGCCCTCACCAGCCTCTGGGTATCAGTGGCAGCCAGTCCCAAAAAACCTGGAGAGGACCCTGAAGTTAGTAGCCATAAGCCCATCTCAGTTGGTAAAGCGTCCAGCGGGAGACCAGCCCGTTGTGGTGCTAAATCATCCGGACGTTGACATCCCAGAGGTCACCAGGATCATGGAGGTCATCAACAGGTACAAAGGAGAGGTGCAGAAAGTCGTACTGTCACAGAGAACTATGAACGCTCTCTCAGCCATGAACGGTGAGGCCCCTACGACGGATGACCCAACAGACGCCCAGACTGATTCCACGGGTCACGGTCAAAACTCTGTACAGGAGAGGTTCATGTTGAAATTTAAACTTCGCAGGTTGAGCAGGAAAAAGTATGAAATAGTCGACGCAGTCTCTCCCAGCCGGGATGCCGCGACTAAGTTTCGCTGCTGGTTTTGCGGCAGGGTCTTCGCAAGTCAGGAAATGTGGATGGTCCATCGGCAGCGGCATCTGATGGAGTGGAAAAGGCCAAACTGTGAAAACTCTTAAATGTCGCCCACACTGGATGAAAAACAAAAATAGTCTGGAAAGAAATGACTTTTTAAGATACAACAAAACTATAATGAAAACCGTGATAGCCAGCCTCCTCTGTTTTTTTTTTTTTGTTGTTGTTGTTGTTTTGTTTTTTAAAAGTCTTAATTATGATTGGTTGATATAGAGGAGAATCACATGATTATCATGCTTCCTGGAGGGTTCAAATTCTCAGGGTAATTTCAACATTTACCTGTCGTCTCTTCCAGTTTGAATAGCTTGATACAAACTCTTTGTAGAGTACTCGTAAAGCCACACGGACGTGGCGGTGACCGTTCAGTTCTTTGTATTTTGTTTGTGTTTTGTCTACACAATATAGCTTTATTTAAGGTGATTCAAGTACACTGTCGTATAGAATCTTTTATAGAACACTGTACTGTGTATATTTGCCATACCATCTGAATTTTATGAATCAGTGTATGTACGGGTAGGCTATACACCGTGGTAGCTATCATATTTATGTTTCTGGAATGGGACACAGAGCCCCACAAGTTACTCAGATATACTTAAACTGTGTGTTGAAACAAAAAAAAAGACAATAAGCTGTTTTATTCAACATTTATTTATGACTCTTAGGTTTAGTCTTTATATGTTTTTCTTTTCTTTTTTCAGGCCGTTGAATGAATCAGTATATTTGTAAAATACAAACTTCAATATTCTGTTAAAAAATAGTATTATCTGAGAGAGGTGTGTTTTCACGCATTTGTTCATCCCTAAAGACACGATTAATTTAAAGAGAAGTAAACCTGTGTTTGGGACGTTGGTGAAATGCTTGCATACTTTCTTTTTTAAATCTGGATTCAGAAGGCCTGCATGATCATATGCTTTTGTTTCTTCTTTGACTTGAAACGATAGTCTTATCTTTTAATTGCACTATGAAAAGAGGATTTATATTTCCCGTTACCTCACCTTATCAGGCCGAAGCCTTTGACAATCTCAACCAGTGTCCTACTGTGGCGAAACATTTCCTTATGCAGCCGTGATCCCTCAGTATTCTCAGTAAGAGATCACCGGCTTGAGTGTGTGTGCGTGTGTTTGTTTGTGTTAGACAAGGACCATTGGACAGATCCAACTGTCCTGTATACTGATATTGTGCATGTATACCTGTTTCTGGAGTGCACACTCACTATGTACATACATATATATATATATATACTTTTTTTCAATATAGATAAGAGATTTATAATGTAAATAGCCCTGATAGAGGTACTGTAAAATATTACCTGAGAATTTTCACCAAGTGCCTAGGATTTTTTGTTATGCAACAAATGTGCATGAATATGATAGCATTACTTGTTGACCACAAAATAAATGAACCAGTGTGTCAGTTCCTGGTGGCATTTGTGTGATGACTGAAGATGTGAGCTGAGTTATGCAACAAAAGAAGAATTTTATTAAAAGAAAATATACAATCTTGTATTTTTGGCTCCTCAAAGTATTGCTGTCATAAACAAATTATTTTTCTATACGCTTCCTTTAGCTTCAGCAACACTGTCTCGTCCCTCGCATTCATTTTAATACACTGTTTACTGACTGAGCATTAAAAAAAACAAAAACATCTTAATAAAACGTGACTTAAAAAGTCTTGTGAGTCAGTGGTCCTTTAGCTCTGCATGGCCAGCAATGCAGACAAGTGCAGCACACGATCCTGTTGACAGGACCTCAAATGAACAATGAAGGAGAAAAGCATCAGTTAATGAGTCCTGTAAACGCCAGTGCAACAGTAGGGTTGGGATACAGTCCAATCACTTGGCTGTTCGCCATCAGCAAGTGTCATCTAGGGCTTCACAGGGAAGCACAGTTTGGTGGCGTCCTTGGTGTTACTCTGGCTATCAATCAGTACCAGAGGGTTCCTCTGGTGGTTCTCGATGATGTGGGAGACGCTGCTGAAATACTGCAAAAAAAACAAACAG
Source organism: Protonibea diacanthus (assembly GCA_028641955.1). Lineage (NCBI taxonomy): Eukaryota > Metazoa > Chordata > Actinopteri > Sciaenidae > Protonibea > Protonibea diacanthus. Next base: position 19,579,955 of record CM053989.1, read on the forward strand.
ACAAGGAAGAGGAAATGTTAGGATGAAAAGTTTCAATAGTCTTGAAATAACAAAATTGGGTTAACAAGCTGAAGTCCTGTGATGTATTGTGTGTTTCATGATTAATGTAGGTGTCATAATCACAATTAAAACAAAGCATTCCACTAATTAGAATGTAATTTTTTCTGTATTTAGTTCAAATACTGAATCATTTCCACTCAGTTTGGAGTATTCCCACATTCAGTGTTTCCCTGGTGTGTTTTTGGCACAAAAGCTGCAAAATCATCTAAATCTAAATCTAATCTAGAAACAATATACAGTCACACTAATTTAAAGTGTCACACCACTAACTACAGCAGCATATAGGATATGTATTGGCCTTCCTATAACAATAGGATTACAGGCCTCTTGTACATATGACACATCACAGAAGGAAAAGCACAGCTATCATAAACTGAATGATGGTTGATGTTCATTTAGCTGCTTTGGTGTCAGAGTCCTGGTAGTTTACATGCTGGTTCACAAAATCACACCTTCCTGGGTGTGTACCAACACCCAGGCTACCATACTATGTAGTATGCCAGAAAATGATTCAGTATGTTAAATACAGGATATCTTATTGTGTGTATGTATGTATGCAACCCAGCATGATTTTCTCACTATTATGACCCACAATTCTCTGCACAGCGGATGATACGTCACTTTGACTGAGCTGCCGAGACAGCACAGACATCTGACATTCAATTCAGCTTCACGCTGTAGACTTTTCTTAAATTTTAAACGATGCACTATGATTGTGATGGAGCAAGATGGTCAAAGTTCAAGGTGCAATGTCATGATGAAGTATTATGTCCTAACTGAATGCATACTGCGTGTAACAGTACATACTTTGTAAGGGAGCTCAAACACAGAGCCCTTAAAACTCTCACAGTGGAACAATAAAAAGAGTGTCACCAGCATGTGAACTACCTTCTGCTGGCAATCCCAGAATGCAATATGTCACATTTTATAGATGTGAGAATTACCACCGTGTGACTCAACATCTGTTCATGCACAAAGTGATGATGATTCATAAGTGTCCGCCCACAGTCACACTGTCATGGCTTACTGGGACACTTGAAGACCACAGAGCCATTTTTGATGTGATCAGTAACACCTGTGCTTTTCCTACTGTTAAGAGCCAAAATGTCTGCTGTGACAAAAAGGTCTGTTGTGCAGTCAGTACTTCTCAGCACTGGCACAGTGTATCACTTCCTACTAATGATGGGGTTGAGATGGTGACATTGTAAAATGTATATTGTATTTTGGAGGCTTTGCACTTTAATCATAGTATAGGACTTAACAGGACTCAGCTGTTGTCACAGGACAAGCAACTAGGTCAACATTCCTACCTAGAAAATCACAGGATCTTTCTACAATTCACATATGCTATCTATTTAAAAAAAAAATCATAAACAACTACCGACTCTATTTTGCCACCAGCCACAGGCCACAATCAAACACAGTAAAAATGAGAGGCATAAAAAGTTCTGCACTTTACCTCCTCCCCTCTCTTCTCTCTTCCCAGAGCGTACTGTTGAGTTGTTGGTATGAAGCGGATCGGGATGTTGTACACTCTGCCATTGTAAAACACCACTAATGTATAGGGCTGCTGTGCGTCATGACCGGAGCTCTTCCTCACCATGAACGCCCCATCCTGAAACAGAGGGAGCTTACAGTGAGACCCAGCAGGGGGGTTACGGGATAAACTGCACGTGCTGCTCATTTGGTTGACTGGCGCTCACTTTATTTGTGCGGAACAAGACGTCGTCAGCAGTCTTGCGGTCACATGTGCTGGCATACCAGGATTTCCTATACACGTCTGCATCCTGAAATACAGTAAATGGAAAGTAAATGAAGTTTAAAGCATCACATCAGATATACTGTATGAATAGAGTTTGTTATATTATTTAAGAACTCACCTTATCCTGGTCTAGTGACCCATTTTCAGAAGAAATGCTTCCTTTGTCAGCTGGTTCTGGAACAAGAGAGACACAAACATTATAATGATATTTTGTTTGATGCTAGAGAAATGTAACATTTAGTGTGAACTCAAAACCCTGTGTATATGGGTGCTAATCTGCTGAGGGACACAAGCAGGAGCTGTACTTACTGAGGGGGGTAAACTGTGGAAGAGGAATTCTGCAAGAGAGACCACAAACAGAGCCGACCACAGTAAATACACAGCACAAAGCCGAGATGAAAGGCAATCTTCCCCAGTAGAGAAGCGTTAAAAATGTGTGGCGTAAAACTGTATGTTGTATTTCTTACTTTGGTCGCTTGTGAAAGTCCAGTGAAAACGCTTTTGGTGAAGTCTTCTGCTCTGTTGGCATCACAGGCAGTGTTCGGCCTGTGGAAAGTACAGACATATGGTAATTAGGCTTTGTTTGCTGTGTGGTAATAAGCAGAAATTGAAGACAAATTAAATATGTAAATAGGTTTTTCAGGTATTTCTAAGCTTATACAGTACGTCTTTAAGCCGCAGCATTCCCTTTTAAGCAATATAGAACAGAAACAGATCATTAAACATCATGTTTGTGCTGCTTACACTGTGTATTTGTGTAATCAGATCATCACTAAAAGTCGCTACAACGCTTACAACACTTTACAACTAGACCATATCACTGCCCTTACATGGAGAATTCATTCCTCAAGACCTGAGTGAGTAAATTAAATGGAAGGAATGGAAGTGACTGGCTGATTTCACAATATTTATTAAAAGCTATTTGTGGTGTCACTCAGGTGTGACTAATGTCTACATATAACATCTGAATTCACGTAAAGACTTACTTTCAAACTCCCTCGGTTTTAAATCCGGTCTCTGCAAAAGAAGAAGCAGAGATTTCATGATTTTAAATAAACAAAAGCATATGTGTAATGATGACAGACATCAGCTGACGCCCGAGAAACAAAAGCTAAACACAGTAAAGACATGACGGTTGAATGTGTTATTTGGAACAAGCGTTCAATTCTTTGATTCTTTGTTGTCCTTACTGGCTTTACGGGTGGTTTTGGTGACCTCCTGAGACCAAAAAAAGAGTATATAAGACAACCTGTTACCCCCTTCATAAAGTTTACAGTTTACATCATATACAATTAGAATAATTAAAAAGATTCTTACTCTCTGGGCACAGGTTTGGGTTTGAGTGGAGGGGGACCCTCTGCAGCTTTATCGCTGGTACCTAGAGGAGCACACAATGCAATCTACCAGTTATTATTATGTTTTTTTTAGCTCTTCATTAGCTGTTCATTTACTGTAGGGTAATATATTTTCCTTCTTCTAGATGGCATGACATAGTTGAATGATTCATTAGCAGTCTTTGAAAATAATTCACCTATTTTCTGATTTAATACTCACTGTCGCGTGGATCACAAACTTCATATTCGTCATCGCCTGTGGGCTCCTGGATCTGGAAATTCACAATAAATCAATATCCACCTAACTGTGCAGCATACATTAGATCTTTGCAAAACAACTCTTTTAAACTGAACCTTGCACAGATTTGTCATCACTTACAGTAGCAGGAGATATTTTTGTTATTCTGTGGAAGAAAAATTACTCATTATTACTGTAATAACAGGAAAGATATTTAATAACTTCATAATAGATAGGATAGAGTTGTTAGCAGAGTTAAGTCTCTAAGTGAAGTGTCAGTGTTGTGAGTCCTACCTGGGGCTGGGTTTCGGCGGTAAAGTATGTGACTGTGTTGTGGGGATTGGACATAGTCTGCAAGGTAGATACAAAAACATGATTAATCTCAGATTGTAGTCTAAATTATTACAAAAGCATTTTATATTTTATATCTGTATGATAACATGAAGAAGTCAAGATTGTCTCAAACTGACCTGCTTGCAGGAGACATTGAGTTCTCCTGTAAAGAGGTTATCAAAAGGAACCACAGTAAATTCACATATAAATCTGCCTTTAAAGATACTTGTAATTGCTGTTACATAAACAGCTTACCTCTTGGTCAGGGACTTCATAAACATCTGAAAAATAAGCAAAGCCAAAATTAGACACACAGTAAAACCACAAAAGCCTTGTTCTGATGCCAGAGCACATTATTTTCAAGACCTTAAACATGTGTTCAGTGCATGCCCTTGGGCAGTGTCTTTGTGTTTGGACTAACTGCTTTTGACTGCTTCCCATTGTAGTATAGTTTACAAAGTCTTTCCATGCATTGGTCTAAGCTGTTCAGTCAATACTATGAACATAATGGAAGCCTCGATTTTCCTTGTGTTTAACCAAATGGCAGCATGGCCCTCATAATGGTTGGACCACCTCTTTGGTCAAGATTGAAATGGCTCAACATCTATTCATCCAGTCCAATCTAATTTCAGTAGACTGAAATTATGTACAGGTCCTCATGATCCCTAGAGGATTAAAAATATTCACTTATCCAGTGAAATATTTCTAGAGCTACTTGATGTATTGACACTAAAATGTATTTTTCCTCAATGATCCTAATAACTTTGATGATCATCCCTAGGGGATCCTCAGTGTTTTTTCACCCTAAAATAAACCTCAAAAAATATCAAACATACAGTACAACGAACCCAACAAATTATTTGGTAAATCTGCATGTTAGCATTGCTATTGTGAGCATGTTAGCATGCTAACAGTGCCTTAGCTAGCAGTTAGCTGTTTTATTTGCAAAATACTGTAAAATGACTGACAATCCACTTTTGTTTTTTTCATATGATCAAATTAATTTCATCTTTCAACATGGTACAGTAGACCTTTATCAATTAATTGCAACTAATTAAATATAATCACGCAAGGATATCATCATTTTATAACGCAGGGTTGATTTGGACCAATGATTCTAGAGGTACAGACCCTGTGCACCTACCAGGACTGGGTGGACGCTCTGGTAAAGGTGTAGACAACATGGGAGAGTTCTTCCCAACTTTGCTCATACCATGCATCATAGGATCTGAGGGGAGGTATATATTATTATCATTAATATTATATTTTTACAGCAGTAGTCCTTGCAACAGTAGTATCCATTATTTTCTCCTCTCTAATTTCATGCATATCTTACTTGAAGGTGGATTCTCTTCAGGTTCTATATAGTTGTCATCATCATTACCGTCTGGATTGATGTAATCTTCCTAAGAGCAAACAGCAAGACAAAAGGTTGTGAAAAAGTGTCAACGTCAACTGTCCATGCTCATTGGAAAGTATTTACCAACACACAGGATGTGATGAAATTAGTCAGTAATGTTTGTGGAAGTCACATAGGCCCACAGTACAGTATTCATGTGAACTTTGAAGGCTGAGGAATCAAAGTTGCTTTACTTCATCGCTCCCCATGCCTGTGGGTTCGGGGGGCAGTTGTTTGGAGCCTTTGCTTGGGCGGACAGGCTTCCTGGGCGGTCGCTGGGGTCGGTTACGACAGTTGTCTGGAAAGGAGAAGAAGAAGCAGAAAGAGGACATCAGCATTTGCATAAAGTCTCACTTTAAATCCATTTGCACGTTGTTTCCATGGCTCAACAGAGCCTGTTGAAGGGGATAAATGGACCAATGCACCTTCAGCAGGGAAAGAATGATGACAGAAAAGGAGAAGCTATTAGACATAAAGAAACTGTGTCAAATGTCTGTACTGACCAAGGTACTCTCCCTTTGGGTAGGAAGCAGCAGGGGTTGTGGTGAAGTTTTGGTGATGACCACGAGGAGGAGGCTCGTAGCTGTCATCATGGTCCTCATGTGGATCCTCATATGTGTCATTGTCCTGGGAACAATGAACTTTATAATGTTTCAAACAAATATCAACAGTTTGAATGGCTTACAATTCACAACTTTTCACAACTTACATAATCGGGTTCAGACAGTTGGTCATCATCTGTAAACACAGAAATTAAAAAGGATTTCATTACAAAGAAATACATTTTTAGCTAAAAAATATTACACACCAGCATTAAATTCATCTGAGCAGGTGTCAGAGTACAGTGTCTAATTTTAGAACAAAGTCAGTCTCTCAGTTGAGGAATCAGTGAAGCGTGTTTCCTCACCTCTTGAACTAATAAATAATCTCCCAACAAGTGATTCAATTGCTGTTTTTACGATGCAGTGTGCACGGCAGCTGCACATGACTGAGCTCAGTGTGTTTCTCAAAACAACATCTGGAAACAGATGAAATGATAATCATAATAATAATCATAATATTACAGTATGTACTGTAATAATTACCCAACGAGTAGTTTTACTTTTGCTACTTTGAAGAACCAGTGTGTCGAATTTAGTGGTATCTAGTGTTCCCGGTGTGAATGCAAGACTAAAAATGCTAAAGGCCCTATCTAGAGCCAGTGTTCAGTCTATTTTGGGCTACTGACATACAAAAACATAATAGTTATGGTTAATGTAATGTTCTATCTCTGCCGTATTTGCCTGTAAACACTGCACCTTTAAGTACATTTTGCTGATGATACTTTACAAAATTTGAATTTGAAATTTGAAGAGTAATTATACACACAAGACTACAAGACTACAAGACTACCAGAGAAAAGCATGAATGAACAGCAACGCCTGCACACTCACTTCACACTGCATATTTAAATAATTACAACGTTTCAAGCCCACTCTGATCTTTTTTTTTTTTTTACGTCAGAATAAAAGTGATTCTTCATCAGTGAAAAGACTCTATCATGTTAGCTTTGGATAGCACACAGAGAAATGAACCGACTACCTGACCAGAGTTCAATTATGATCAGCGTGAAGCATGTGAATATGATGAGCGCAGTCAGTCACGTGTAAAATGTAAAACTGTCTGTGTTTGGAGAAAATGTATCGCACTTCTCATACACACATGTGCTGCTGAGTTGTAGTTATAACTCTTTTTTTTTCATCTTACAACAATACTCACATGTACAAATGTACACTGAAAGTTATAACTGTGATAATCCCTCCTGTCCATAGTGGATATTAATGAAACATGATTCCAGTGCCCGTAATACACTGCCCTCTCTCAAAAATACAAAGTTCAGCTGAGTTCTCATCAGTCTGATCGTGACACTCCAATACTTTCTCCTTTTTCTTATTTATTTATTTATTTTTTTTACTATGTTTCTTTGCTGACCCATCTACAGTTTGCACTAAAGGCCATAACTTCATATGTTTAACTCAGACTCACAGAAAGAACACTGACATTGCTTCTGGGACTTCTGAAATGAATTCAGATATATAAAGTGCAGAACTCTCAGATGTCTTTTTTTTGTATAATTAATGTAAAGAGTTTAATAGCCAGCTGTCACAGTGGAACCTACAGGGACTCACATTTCTTGTACAAACAGTGGTAATGATTCTGTTCTTACCTCTGTAATCTCTCGCTGGTACCTTTGGAATCGGTTTGCTTTTCAGTCTGCCATGGAGAGAGATATTGACATCATCAGTTAACAGTGTTTTGACACATCTTACTATTAACACAAGATACAAATTGAGATTTGAGATTTGGATTATAATTGTTTGACTGATGACACTTTTTCTTGGTACAGGATACATTTTAGACACCTGTGCTGTAAATCAGTGAAAGCTCTATATTTCCATGAACAGCATATTTACCAGACAGGATGAGAATAAATGAGTCCTCTAACATGTGTGTCACCGTCATGTCTATCCTTATGTGCCTTAAGAGGACCCATTTCAGGAAAGGAAAGTGAGAGCACAGCCATCTGTTTGGGTTATTTTTGGTTTGTGTGTATCTTTCTCATTCCAATGGTTGTGAAAGAGGAATTGACCATCTTCACTGATGCATATATACACCACGCGGAGAATTTCCAGACTGCCAGACTGCTCAGACATTTGTCCCCGACTCATTGATACAGACAAATTTAGACAGGTATATTTCCTGTTTTTTTTCCATCCACGTTGTAGTAAAGATGTTGAAATTCTAGAGACTGACCTTCGGAGTTTATTCAGTAGGCTGCCGTCATTTTTCTTGATGTCTTGAACGATCTTCTGAAGCTGCCTGGAAAGCACAGAATTTGACTTTGTCATGCAGAAAATGACATTTGTTAGACATTAGTCATTTTTCATCTCACAAAGGAACTCTGGAAAGACAATTGCAAGTCACACCATTCTATCAATCCTTATTTTCTCTAGAAGCCTCTCTTATATCACTTTTCTGACACAATTTATATCCAAGTTTTTCATTTTCATGTTAAAGGCAGCTCTTTCTACTTACTAAAAATGAATACTTACAAAGACGTAACATTTCCATGGCTTCCAGAGAAAATACAGATGTAACACAATACCTGTATTGACACTGTACTGTGGTTTGGTTTGAGCAAAAAGTGATATTGCACCACCGTTCACTTGGAAACAAAATAAATGAAATAATATTATTAAAACTGAAGTTCTCACCGAATCTTTGCTGAAGCAGGAGCAGCCAGTTTACCTAACGTCTCCATATTCATGTTTAATCCAAAAGCTTTACATTTTAGGGCCTCTCCTGCGTTAAGTGTGTGCTGCCAGGTTGTTTGCAGAAATGTAAATGAACTGTGTGTTTGGCTACAAGTCTCGTCTATGTGAAAGAGGGGAGGGAATCCATTCTAGCCAGCCTCTTTAAGAAAAATCACTTCTCTTTTCCACTCCCTGTCTCACACACACACACACACGCATGCACGTACACACACACTCACACACACAGACACACAAAAAATGATTTCAGCCAACATGTTTTCAACAAACCTCTTACATCACATCTCTCTCGACTCTTTTCAGTTCTACCACCACCCAAACACGGCCATTTTAACCACGTCTGATAATACTCTGAATCTCCTGAATGACCTTCGAGTAAAGTGGGGCGGAGTGGAGGAGTTTTTACCAATGAGCTTGCCACTATTTCACACACAAACATTACACTCTCTTGGCTTTAGTTACTTAATTTGCAATCATCTGTAAAGATTCTTCATGAATAGATGTTATTACTGATCCCATATAAATCACATTGTTTTATGTAAGACAACTTGGTTGGTTGGTTGGTTGGTTGGAAATGTCATGTGGTTAAGTGTAAGGTCATCCATGGTATGACACAGAAAGTACTGTGTCGTAATCCAAAGTGTTTGGTGTGTATGGGAGGTTGTTAGATCAACAGGATGATCCACTACAGTGTGTGTGCAGTCACCACGGCAAAGTATATGAAAAATGAATGTCAGCTTTCCAGTCAACCAAAATGCAGGAGACTGGCTGGAAGAAATATTATATCATCCAAAAAAAAAGAAAAGAATAAAAGAGACAATTTTGAAATTTGAAGGAACCAAATGTGGATGATTCATGATGAGAAAAAACGCCTTTAGTCAGCATTTGGTCGGAAAGTTGCTGAGTTGGAAATTTATTTGAACCCACTCATAGTCACTTATAGGAAACTCAACCTCCTGTCACCTCATTAAGTGTTGTGTTCAGTGTCTATATGGAGCTCTTTCCATATCACAGACTGAACGAATGTGGGGGAAAGTGTTTGGTTTATTCCTGACTATGTGAGATAGCAGAAAGTGTACCCACTGACTGACCTACTGTATGGAATTAATAAAAAAAAAATTATTATTTTTTTTAAATTCCTTTAGCCTACATTGTGTTTTACTTTCTTAGAAGACCAGTGAACTGTACATGCTATAGCAATAATGTTTCACTTCCTGGTTCAACAAGCATATGATTAACCACATGAAATCAGGAACTCAATGAGACAAGTATGGAGGCCCAGGACTGACAATACCGCACTGAAATGATTCAATGTAACTTAAAGTGCTAATACATACAGTAAAATGGGGAAAAAAACACAATAAAACATTCTTCATAATAGAATTAAATGAAACTGAATGTGAAATGATCTTGGAAATGGAGTTTAAGTTTTACATTGGTTAAGAACTGCCAACTTCCCCTGCGACATTATCATCTTTCAGAAGCTGTAGTGGGCTCAGTTTTGAAGAGTGGAGATATTGATATGTGAAACTAAAAGATCTGAGGCATCCAGTGGTACCAACAATGCCATGGTAGTTTCCCTTGACCTCACCTGAAGATATCTTTAAAAAAGGACCTATTATATAAATTATACATTTGTGACTGATGTCACTTTAATATCGTCAGACATGTTTACGTGAGATACACACATACACACACACACATACACACGGGGATACATGAACAGGAACTTCACAAACAACATGCAGATGCAGGTGCAGTTAGGCAGTCATACACACACACACACACCTGCAAACCCACACACATATTAAACACGTTTTTAATTTGATGCACCTTCTTATTTTCAAGTGAGTATGTTTTTATATATTATACTCAGGCATGAAGTGACTTATATTTTGTGTTTGTGTGCGTTTGTCCTCAGTGTTAGACTGAAATGTTTTACACTCATGGCAGCAATAAAAAAGTAAAGAAGCGACAAAGAAAGAGAGGAAGGATATAAGACTGAGGTATCTGACAACAGTGGTATAAAAGTGTTACTCACGGTTGGTGGATGAGACTAAACTTGCTCATCTCAGTGTCAGACAAGTTCTGCGAAAGCATCAGAGAAATCAACTGTTAACAAAATCAACGGTAGAGATGATACCGCAAGTATGTCACCTCCACTAAACACATGCATTTGAGGACTCGAGGTATTAGGGCTGCAGATCAGAGGCGTTTACAGTCCTGCATCACCTCTTAGCCAACAGGAGATGGCAGCATCTCACTAAGGGCCATCTGAGCAGCACAGCTTGTTTTTCTAATGTAACCCTCATGTCATTTCTAAACAAAACCAAAGAAGAAGTAAAATTTCTTTATTAGTACAGACACACAGCACGAGAGCCTCAGGGTCAGGCATGGTTACAAACATTACATGAATGCATTTATTAACATCTATATTGATCAATCTTGTCAGCACTGTTGGTCAGACACCGTGACTCCGTGGAGAAGTTTGATAAAGGGCTCAAAGATAGTACAATAACAACAAATCTTTTTATTGATGCACTTTTTGTAACTCAAAGCAGCAATGCAACCAAGAGTGGTTTAAATCACACTGATACCTCATGAGCCCACACCTTGAAGGACACTCTTTCTGAAAGCAAAGATAAAAATATGTTTTGCAGGCTGTTGTTTGCTTTCTCTTGTTTTGTGAATCAGCACTGGTGACCTTCACGTGTGTAACATGCTCCTCTGACCACGCAGCACTGTTACTGCATCCACACACTCCCGCCGTCTCACACAGATAAATCGTAAAGCATTGAAAAAGTTGATCTGACTGCCCCCTGCATTGTCATTTTTTTTTCTGGTGTTGCATTTAATGTCTGCTTTGCGTTGAAGCCATTGTGATTCGTAAATGAAAGGAAATGATTACCATAAAATATGCAACAAATCCTGCTAAATTATGTATTTCCCTGTTCATTCATAATTCATTGCGCCAGGTCGTTACTTGCTCTGTCTCTCTTCTCTGTTTTATATTTGTTGTGATGTAATGAAGATCTATGACACCAAATGTTTGTGACAGTTTGCTTATTGTGGGTTTGAGTTTCTAAGATGTGGAAAAGACGGAGAGAGGTTTGAGGCTTGTGGCAAAGAGGTTAATGTATGAGGTATGAGTCCAATACGTCCAGTTAATTTAAATATGAATAATGTATGGATGGCCCTTTATCTGCAGAGTATCCTGTAAAACAAGTGTAATTATGTACCATTAAGTCAAATGCAGTTGATTATATGGTAGTTTTTCAAAGCTGTTTATGATTTATGTGAGGTACTCCACACAGGGCAGCAAGACAATGCAGCTCACATTCCCTTGGTGTGTGAAAGTGGGAACCTTGGCACAACAAAAGGGTGTATTACTTCTAGGAATAAGCCCATAGAAGAGTGAAAGCAGAGCTTGTGATTTAATCATTCGTAAATCAGAGAGCGAGATCACTTAATATGAAAGGCTTTACCTTCTTCAAAGAACTGAACCTTGGCCCCACAGATACACACTTGATCATCCCACTGGCGTACAGGAGAAGAAAAAAAAAGGTATCGCATAAAATCAGACTTAGCCTTTTGACATGGAATAAAATATCAAATAGTTTGCCCCAGTGGATACTCCCAGGCACTGCTCCCACATTGAATTATTTATAGGAATGTCTGTGCTTGCTCAAATGAGACACAACAGCTCTACAAGCTCCAGCCTCTCCATTGTACCATAGACCAGGACCCCTCACTCAAAACTGAACAAAAAGCTACCTGTATCCATGGTCCAGTCTTTTGCTAGCTTGAGTTCTTGTTTGAAATGAAGTGATTTGTGTAAATAGCAATTCGGGTTGCATGGTATGATTATAGTGTGAGGAAAATTACAGTTCCACGATTATAATGTATAAAATCACACAAGCGTTATGTTTGTTTAACAGTTTTAGTAAAAATGAAGGCAACTGAGAACATCTCTTATACGCCCTTGAGGGGATTACTGTACATCCCACTTTGGCAAGTACTTCATTTTATGGTGCAATGCGTTGCACTGAAAGCCCGACTGTTAACTCACAGATTCGTCATTGATTGTAAGTGACAGAAACACTTAATATAGCCAGACCTTCATAGTTACAGAACCACAACATTTTAAACTGTGGCCAATGATGACATAAGTTAATCACTGCATGCCTGTAGCTGTGCATATGCATGCCGAAAATGATTTGAAAGAATGCTTTATTGAATATGTATATCTGTTTACTAATTCCATATGTAGAATATTAGAATTTCTGACTGTTTGCAACACTACGAGTCTACGGCTAGCTGCTCTGTGAGGCCATAGTTAGCAGTTTGAGCTAAATGTTAACATGTTCTAAGAATGCTACCATGGTGTTCCTTTGCAGATATAATGTTTACCATGTTCCCCATCTTAGTTTAGTGTGTCAACATCATGCCAAAGTTTGCTAACAAGTTTTGCAACAGTTAACACAGGTCCAATTACAAAATGACCTGCTGCTGGCACTAAATGTCAGTTAGGATGTCGCTCAAGTCATTAGGAATCATCCTTTAGGCATCATGAATATCTACACAAAATTTCATGACTGGTGACTATAGAGTTATTTCAGTGTGGACTAAAAAGTCGGACCTACAGACTGACAGACCAACACTATCATCCCACAAGCCATGCTACTAGCATTATTTAAAAGACATTCTAGGTTTGACTTAGATTGTTTCTTGTGACTGACATAACTTCAACTATAGCAGCTTTAAAGCACCTGAAACTACCTAATATAGTGTGCAGATATGCTAAACATAATCATATTTGCAATAGATAGATATATCTCCTTGAGGTTCAAAGAGGTCTTTGGTGTAAGGCATCGCTGCAGATGTTGGGTAAGATGACCTTTAAGACCCAAACATATAAAAAGCTCTGGTTAGAGCTGCTAAAGTGAAAAGCACATAACCTGGCAGGTACACACATTTTGTAGCTTTCTATAGCAAGGAGTTGGGCATCAGTGTGAAGTCTCACAGGTCACACAGGCACGGCCACGAACAGACGACGTCTGTTCACATGTGGTCACCTGTCCAAACGGTATGACGAACAGCACGTGAAGGAGATGATGACGCACGGAACACTTAACACTTTTTTTTTCTTTTAATGAGTTTCATTTCACGTCAGAGAGAACAGCTTTCCAGGTACTTGCCCACAAAATTATTTTTGGTTCTTTCCCAGCAGCTGTGCAATGTCTCATGATTGTCATCAGGTGAAAGATGTTCCACGTTCACCAATCTACACTAAATGTTCCAAAATAACAGTGTAACAAGCTAATTGGGGTTTAAGGTGCTTTTCTCCTTTCTAATACTGTTTCCTTACTCATCCATTACAAGGAGGCTGTGTCAAAATTCAAATGAGATTTTTTTGAGGCTACAGTGGGACTACTACATTAGCACATAATCTCTGCTGAAAATTACATTTCTCTCTCTGTCTTTTTAGCCATAGGCTATATGCATTTTGCAAACCTTTGTTAAGCACGTGCCATTTTTCAGCACGCATACAGCAAATGTTTGAAACCAACAACAAAGTAATCATATACTGTGATATACGGTGTAATGCTGTGTAAAGTATGAGTGCATATAGGCTGTCCTTTACTGTGAATGGCCTTTGTTTGTACTGTTGATGATCACACACAGCAGTTGAAAGTGACTTCCTCGCGCAGCCGCCAAACAGGCAGCATCACGGAGATCGAGGCTGACAGTTCATTTGATCTGCTACATATCTCTTTTAACCTGTCTACCTGTGTGAGCGAACATGGCTTCAAAAAGATGGAGATTACCTTTATCTGCGCCGTGCTGACTGACTGTCATTCCCATCCGCACCGTAGTACACAGCCACCCATCCCTGAGACGGAATTAGATTGTTTTATTTCTTTTTCCCATTGCTCATTCTGATGAACAGATGTAGCAGAATGTATTCAAGGCAGCGCCAGGTGTTGTGGTGTTGTCTTATGAAAGCATTTTAGATCTGCGTTGCCCATTTACTTGAGGATTATTATGACCTTTGCTCCATCTACTGTATAAACATCATATGAATATGCAAAGTAAGCCAAAGGCAATAGTCAGCAGCAGCAGCAGCACATTTGCTGGATGACATTCAGTACCCACAGTACAGACCCTCTCTGGCCTAGACACATGCTGAGTACTGATGAGTCAAATCATAAACAGTTATTTCTATTTTTCTGCTGCCTGAGCGTTTAATAAATTCTCAGGAATTTGAAATAGTATTGGTGCAGAAAAGTTTAATAAAAATCCCCTTGACATGTAGAAATATTCTTGTTTTGTGTCATTTTTTCTGGTCTGCTAATTCGCTGAAAAGTCCACTGTGATGTAACCAGATCATACATCACCATACACACTCTTATTTGAGCTGACCAAAGACAAACTTCAAATAATGTAAAAACAGCCTTTTAGTAAACTCCACCTATATTTGTCTGTACAATGAAGTGCAAGCAAAACCGAACACATTTTTAAGTGGGGGGCTTCTCAAGTTCTCGATGAAAAACACAAACACAAGTAAGTATACGAGTAAGTAAATTTTGTTTCACACAATTTATGACACAGCTGTGATACTCACCCCACACTAAAGCATCAAAGGTTACAGTTGCCGTTGTAAAATCCTCTTGCAACAGGAAGTGACATTTCACTGCTAGAGGCAACAGCAGTTTGTCAAAAACAGAAAAGGAACTGGATAGTCACTGTGAGTGACAATGCTCACAAACTGAAGAGCTTACATCACCAAGAGGAAATCTGAATTAAAAAACAAACAAACAAACAAACAAAAAACCTGACCAATGCCTTTACGGTGCAATACCTTTTTAAAGCTAAAAGTGAGGATGCACAATGCAGATTATCTATATATTAACACTGTTCTGTATGGCACACATGCTGAAGCATGTGATGAGGACAAGGAAGCAGAAGATAATCCATCAATAAACTTTTTCTGTCGTGTCCCTCTTCAGAGGCCAAACATCAATAATTAATAGTAATGCTAATAACTAGTAAGATAAACCAAGTTGAAATGAAAATAAACAAAAGATTCAGGTTAGCAGGATAGTCTTGTTACATCAGAGCACTTCTGTTTGTTTATGTCACCACATGAGTCATATTAATGCACCTTGAAGTCTGCTCGGCATTATTTTACCCTCGGTCATTAATGCCCCCCCCCCGCTGTAGCTTTATGCCACCCCTGCCGGAGCCTCCCAGGGGGCTCTCCCCCATTTAGAATCAATTATGAACTGAGCTTATTATAAGTGACTATGAATGTAGTTAAATTTACCACTTCATTTGTTACCATATTTCCCTTAGACATCTCTATCAGTATACATACGCTTAAAAAATGCCCTCTGGTCATCTCATGCTCCCAGTTGATAATGTTAGCATATTGATGATTAACTGGTAAGTTAACTTGAGACCCAAATAGGGAATTTGGTGTCTCTTTGCTCGTGCAGATAGGCAGCTGTCAGTCTGTAAGAGATAGTGGCTGCCTGCACACAGAGCTGATCTGAACGCAGCAAAAATAGTTACTGGATAAAACTCCAGTTCTATGAGTAAACTATTTTAATGCTATTAGTTTTGAAGGTCTTTGGTTATAAGATTTTGGCCTGGGAAAAAGGTTAAGACATGACCATAGTCAAGCATTCTTTATCAGTGTCAATCGTGAATGTCTGAAGATACTTTTGTGCTAATTCCATCCAATAGATGTTGAGCTATGTCACCGAAAAACTAACAATGACAACCTGTTGGTGGCACTAAATGAAAAGACTGGTAGACTTCTATTATGTTGGTAGTATTAACTGAATAGGGCAATACATGGGGTCACCAAAGTCATTAAAATTTAGGAACATCAGCAGTAAATTGCATGAGGGTTCATTTAGTCTGCTATATTTCTCTCTAATACGTCCCCTTATGGTGGAGAAAAAGAGAAAAAGACAGGAAATCCCAAAAATCAGCAGTCATCTATTAAGAACTACGAATGTCTGTTCAAAACTTCATGGCAAGCCATTCGATAGTTTGATTCGATAGAAGATATATCAGTCTAAAGCAGTAGACCGACTGATTGATGTTGCCTTCCAGCAATGCTGCTCGCAAGTCCTGTAAAATCAAATACAGCAAACAGTACACACAAAATCTGAACTGATACAGTATAACACTGTATGTTTGGAAGAGCGTGCAGCCTTGAAGCTAGTTAAATTGAAAGTGTGTGAAGTCAGCGGCGCAGCCGTGGTGAAATATTCTTGTTCAATACTGCATGGGTTTACCTGACTTTAATAGAGCCCAGGTGAGCTGGCGGGATCTCAGGGACCTATCAGTCAATACACAAACTGTATGGATATGTATTTTTCAGATCTGCCCTGGTAACTTGCACATCAAAGCCTCTGCTCTGCAACATTAATCATTCTGACTGATGAAAATCCACACTGAGCATAATTCAGTGGAGATAAGCCTGTGAGATATAGGGGAAATATTTCCATGATGCAATATCCCACCTAAAATGGAATTTGTTCAGGGTCAGTGAATTATAAATACAAGAGGAGATTGTTGCTCTCATTTGTTAGAATGGCAACAAGTGTTTTAAAGACGTATATGAATTAATGCTTCTAAAGGCATGCCAATGCACAGGAGGTGTACTAAGGTATGATTAAGGATCTCAAAATAATATTAAGAAGCTTCAGCTATTTCACTGCACAAAATCCCCTTTATCCCTCCCCTCATGACTGAAGCAGACTTAATGATACTTCCTTAAATAAGTAGGGATCATCACAGCTTTATTAGCCCCGAGTCTCTTTTCACAGTTCTTACTCTCTCCCACACTGCCACACAGGGAAGTTTTCAAACGCACTCATTGTGCCTCTGAGTGTGCCACTCGGAGAGAACGGCAGGCCAGCAGAGAATACTCACAATGTGGACGATGGAGACAAAAGCGATGACAGCGAGGTCAAAGCAGAAGTTGCAGATGATTTACTCACTTCCATATTAGGAGATCCAATGATTACACACCACAAGAGTTTGGAAAGTCCAACGTCATGTTTCATATCCTGTAAACTCTCTTCTGTTTTTTTTCAACTTTGGAGTTTTTCAGTGCTGAATTACAATTTAAAATTGATTATAAAGTTTATTCTTCAAGAAATATAAAGGTTTCTAAAGGTTAGGCTATATCTTCAGAAAACTCCTGAAATCACATTTGACTTTAAAAGTAGAGTCAAAATGTAATAAATGTTTAGTATTTTAAACACTTACAGTTTTACGGTTGTGCAAATAGCTCAGGGAAATGTAATTATTCTGCTGTTTTTAAGACCATAATCATAACAATAATTGCCTGGGAGGATTTGCCCATTTTGATGTAATTAGAATAATAAGCTGAACACAACCGCAGCACAGATACGATCCTGAACGGATTAGTAGTTTATGCAACAGCAAGAGGGACAGAAATGAGCATTTTCTGTAAAATTCAGGTGAAAGGAGGAAAATGTGAGGGATTAACTCACCAAAAGTCTGTGTCCATTAATTTTCAGTCTGTTTACAGTGGCAGCGCATTCTTGCATTTTGTTCTGGGGGCAGTAAACAAATATTGATTTAGTTTCCTGAATGAACTGCACAGATTAACTGAATTTCATAACACTTGTCTCCCTGTCCTTTTTATTTTAACACTTGTATGTGTATAGCATGCCTGAAGAGAAACAGTCAAACATGATCTACATAGCACTGTTAGCTAGAATGAACTACTGAACTTTGAAATGATTAGAAAATAGGTCAACATGCAATCTCAGCCTTTCACTGGCTTTCTGATAGTGCCTCATTTTTTGTCTTTCTTGTACTCACCTTGTACAAAAAGAAAGCTACTTGCGCCTGGTCCCACCCCTCGCACTCCTCTCTGGACGGCAGGTTCATTTTTTTTTCTCAACGGGGAACCTCTGAGCAGGAGTGTGCTTTTGGAAGTACAGTAATAGACTGACCCGTCACGCACCGCAGCTCCAACACACCAGCCAGGGAGAAGTACACGCAGGGAGGTCACCTCATTAAAACCAACACATATCCTCCGTCTCCTTCATCCATAACTAATGTGGCAATTCATGATATTTTCAAAAGAATCTACACTTGTCTCCGAGATTGCATTAAGGCATCTTCAAAAAGGGAAGCAGAGACTTCCTCAAAATCATGCTATATATCAGAATTAAGAAACAAAAGACCGTGGCTTGATTTTCACCTCCTACTTCATTTATAGTCAGGCAGGGTATGTTATTTATTCTGCATTTATTTTCAAGGTGTAATCTTAAATAAGGTGCAAGACTATTCAGACTCCAATCGTATGTGAAAAGATTGCTGAAGTGGTAATAATAACTGCACTATCTTTAATGAAACTCATGTGTAGAGAGTGTGTTCGTTCAACTTTTGGAATTTTTCATTAAGGGAGGAAATGGGGTATGTTTTGTTGACGACCATCTCTGATAGAAGAAATACGACTGTGATCAGGCATGTCAGGAGAAAGAGAGATCTAAAAATATGATAAAAGACTTCAAATTAAATGGATTTTCTTTTCTGGTTTATCAGACTGAGCAGTGTAGTGTTGGAGATAACAAAGCACCGCTGCCAAATTTGAGAATTTAAATATTATTTTTGGATATCCCAGTCACTATTCAAAAATATGAGTGTCGATAAGTCAGACTGGATATTTCAGGCTTTGAAAAAGGACAGATACAAATGTCTAATGTGATTTAAAGTTGATATTAAATGAATAGTTCAACATTTTGGGAAATTTATTCTTTTTTGCCAGGCATACAAAAGTGGTGATTAGCTTAGCTTAGCTTAGCTTAGTACAAAGACTGGACACGTGTACAATTATTAGAACAACATTTACTTTCATGAAGCTTGTCACTAGATAGTGTCCCATTCAATACTAGGGCATCTCCATCATGGCTCTTAAACATTTTTGGTCTCTTGGGGGCGGCAGACACAAGCTGTGAAAACAACACAGATATATTCATATAGCCTAGCAAACTTGTGGATGTGTTAAAGAACTGGATATTGGCCCGAAAAATGGCGCCTTTTCATTGAGAATTGTTAGGTCTTGTAAATAATATTACTAAGTACGATCTAGACCTACTCTATATGGAAAAGGTCAGGTAACTTGTGTTATATTTGCAGCTATATAAATAAAATTTAATGAAATTAATTTTCTCAATTTGAGGAAAGTTCTTTGATAAAAAAAAAAAAAACACAAGAGAAAGAGTCATAATTGACCTTGTTTGCAGTTTAGGCTGTCTTGTCAACAGTTTTACAGAGGTCTTCTTTACAATGGTGGTCTCCGGATTTTTCACTACAATACCACAACTGTCCACTAGGCAAAATTGGAAGCAAGGCTGAATGGCAACACCATATCCAGGTCTTATGATAAATCCATGATTTACACACAACAGACACAATTAGCTTTTATGTGGATTCATGATTCTGGCCAAGCCTCTCACCCCTCTTTGTTCTATGCTTAGCAAAACATCAGGAAACAGGCAGCCCAGCTCTGTCCAAAAGTATCAAGTGCTGGTGTGCTGTATTGATTATGTACAGATTAGCAAGTGGGGTACGGTAATTGTTGATCTTTTAAAGTGCCTGTAGGTGGATTTGAGTAAAAAAGCATTGTAAGGATCAGCAGTGAATAGGAGTCTTTGTGGTCTGAATCAGTGTTTATTTAAAAAAAAAAAAAAGTTTCAGCTTAAACTACACAATCCTCCCTTTTCCAGGTGGACGATTGCAATTACTTTATTTTCTACATTCTCCAATTATTTTCAGTAATAGTGTGCGTGTGTTCGATCCTCTCATTACCCAACAGCAAATTGAAAACTCCCAAAGATAATGAATATGACTTTAAAACAAAGCCACACACTCCCTTAACAAATGCAAATCAATGAATAAGTACAGCCAATAAAGCACAAGGAATCTATTATGCCTTTTATACCACTTTGTTTTCTTAGTGCGGTATTTCTTCAGTAGAGCCTTTTACTTTGTTAGGAAGCATTCTCAACCTGAAATATTGATGATACAAAACAGCAACTCTTCAGCAAGAAAACTGGATAATAAGACTTGCCTTCGGGCTGTGTTTTTTTCTTCTCCCTTTTTGATGCTCTGTTGAGTATTGATTCCAAAATATTTAATGCAGAGGGCCCAATGGACCTGCGTGTTTTGACAACATATGGGAACCGACACAAGAAAACCGTGCTGCCAAAACAATGCGCGCTGCTGCAACCACCCAGAGAGAGAGTGATTTTATCAGTTTTATCATTAAGAATCTACTTCTTAACTTAACTTAATCCCTTATCATCCAACTTTTATCTTGTGAACTGTTAAGTGGCTTTAAAGCTGCAAAAGTCAATATTTAAACTGACAAGTGTAGTGCAGTTAAAGTAAAAATAAATTCAAAATGAAATTAATTTAATTGAAATAAATGTGTAATGTGAAAGAGGTTTGTTTGTAGCATTGATAGTATATTTTAGTTGACAGAGCTTTGAAAACCTGCATTCTTTCTAATGACCTGCAGGGGGAGACTCTCCCGGCTTTAAACAAAGTCAGATTGTATGGAGTCTTATGAGAAAATGAGCTTACTACTCACTTGATTTATTACCTCAGTAAACAGTTTATGGTTTCAGTCTCTAGTTTCAAGTCTGCTATCATACAGCATGAAGTTCATTTAGTAAATTATGGTCCCATTTAAAGTAAAATAGATGACAAAGCAGGTCAGGCTTTAGAGCAGAGGTGTCCAAAGTATGGCCTGGGGGCCAATCACAGCCCGCAGTCAGATTTCATGCGGCCCACAGCTTAGTTTTTATAATATATTATTTATGGCCTGCTAGGACTGTCAGATACTGTATGGCTGGAAGATTTGGCTTTTTTGGTTGAATAATGAAGCATTTGATCCTTTAAGGACATAACTGCTGGTGTTATATATCTGTAGATGTGAAAACAAAATATTACTTTCTGAATGATTTTGTTAAAGAGAAGAGCAAGAGTTAAACTTAAATGTTAACAGACTTTGCGTTACTCATACTAAGTTATGTTTAGAATGAACATGAGGTTCAGATTTGTATCAGCTTCATGAAAACTTTGTGCATTTGTATGGGCATCTTTACATTGTCATATCTGGCCCTCTTTGGACACCCCTGCTTTAGAGCATGGCTTCCTTTTCATTCTCAGTGAGTGAACACAAGATCAAACTTTAAAACTAGGTTTGTACTGATCAAATATGAATCGAGATTCTGTTGCATTGCCTAAAATGTTTTCAGAAACATATTTTAGTGTACCATTTAGCTGTAAAAATATGACAAAGGAAGGCCCACCATTTTCTGGTGGTTCGGAATCAAGCACAGCCCAACAAGTATACATCACCCACCAGCTCCACGCTCTCATCCAAATATGGCCTAATAACAAGCTGGTGACAGCTATAATAGCAAACTCAAGGCTTTAAAACAAATAATTGAATGTCTTTTGGGTAATTGTTTTCGTACCCCAGCAGCAGCTAGCAAGTGTTTTCAGATGAAAGGCTCGGCTGCACTGACTGTACAGTAACGTTACCCTCCCAGCATCAAACTGCCGACAGACAAAATTAGCATCTAGCTAGTGAGCTAAGTGGTGCATTTAACATCTAAATAGTCAGATTTTTTTTTTCAGGGATCGGTGAAGAGCAAAATAGAGCTAAAAGGAAAGAGGATAATAAACTTTCATTTGCCCAGTTTCCATAAACACAAATCCAAATGAATGCTAACGATGCTCTGAGCCTGCTGGATGTGTTTGTATTATGGCTTCAAGGCTGTTAAAATCATCTTGTTTCGCACCTACTGTGTATTCTGTAACTGTCTCCAGGTTTTCATCAAAGGTATTCAGTGACAGAAAGTAACTTATTCAAATATTGTACTTAGATACTATTTTTCCTAGTTTACTAGTAAAGATTATAAAATATGATGCATCATTATAAACTAAAATTCCTCACAGTGTATGAATAAAGTAAGAGATAGACTTTGTTTGACCTCGACCAACTACACTACAAAGGCCCGGGGCCATTCTGCTAATATGTCTAGACTTTAGTAAAACTGAATACGTGATTGAATCAGTTTGTAATATAGTGTTACTACTTTTACTAAAATAAATAATTTGTTTACACTGAGATAAAGTCAAAACTAGGACCCAGCACTTCCCATAAACTATGTTTTTATGGGCGCATCACTCCATAAAATGGAACCATTAAACAGATGTAAATGTCTGCAGTGGTAGAAGACATATTTAGACACATTACTAGATACAAGAGCCATAGAGTCTCTACTCTACTGCTCTGGGCAAAAGTAGTGCAACATTGAAAATACCAAAGCACTGTCAGCAATATTAAAGTATCACAGGTAGAAGTAGCCCACTCATGCAGACTGCCCCCTTTTAGAATGTCATATGATATAATACTGGATTGTTATTACTGACACAGTAATGCAGAGGTTGCATTTTAATGTTGCAGCTGAGCGAGCCGGAGCTAATTTTAGCTTCTCTATTCAGCGTTGGGTAGATTATTCTATAATAATGATTCATTCTTTAATCAAATCATTGCTGTATGAAGCTAATCTGAAATGTAACAAGTATCTGCAGCTGTCAGATAAAAGCAGTGCAGTAAAGAACATGATATTTCTCTCTTAATGGATGGAAAAGAAGTATAAAGTACCATAAAATGGAAATATTTAAGTAAAGTGCAAGTACCTCAAAATTAACTGCCCCACTTGAGTAAATGCACTCAGCTAATTTCCACCACTGGATATTTTCTACACATTTTCTACAAATTCCTGATGTATTTAGTGTCTCTGGGAACAAGATGAAGCACTGTGGGTCTGACGGAGTTTGGCCCGCTCGCTTTCACATTGTCCTTTCTAAATCAAATGAACTATGTACGATGATTCCAAACAGTTATTGGACATTTTATCATGCGTTCATAGAGCTACAGAAGAAAGCTAAATGAGAAATTGGGTTCATTGCTCTTGTAGTGATTGCTGCTGGCAGTGTAAAAACCATTTGTCTTGGTGTTGGTAGAATTTCATCGGTCTCAGTTTGGATGGGGGCCAGCACCCTCATATAAAGCTGAGTGATTGGATGGGGTAAATAGTCAAACAATTAGTCACGTCTGCCCTGTGACACCCGTTAACCCTCGGAACTCCATGCTAATGAGAGCTGTGTAATAAATTCTGTCTAGCTGACAGTGGCAAGGTGTGCTTATTAAAGTGAAAAAATGAACAGAGGCTTTTGTAATTAGATGTAGAATCAAGGCCTGTAATGACCCCCCCCCCCCCTTCTCCGAAATCAACCAATCATTCCTATTTGGTCTACTGGAGCAGATGCATTATTGTAGATAATTACAGCACAGTGACATTTAAACCTCTTTTTTTTTTTCGCACTGTTGACTGCTGTAGCAGAGAAATCAAAACAACACAAGACAATGCTTCATGTTGTAATTACCTCCTTGGAAACAAAGGGAATAAATGAGTTAAACAGATACAATCCATTTTCAGTTTGTGTTCTTGACCACTGAATATGCATTTCTTCCATGGCTTTCTTATACAGTACCTGTGTGTGTGTGTGTGTGTGTGTGTGTGCAAAGGCCGCTCATGAGCTTGTGCGATCTCACGGGAAATGGCCACAACGGCCCCCCATTTTAGGCAGTAAGCTAATTAAAGCGTTGGAGCAGATGGTGCAGACTTGGTTCGGACATAATGAGACGGTGAGTGGCGAGACGAACCGGACATGGCAGGACAGCTGTGAGGGGTTTGTGAGGTGACTAGAATTCAGGCATCTCCCAGGAACAAGGCTTTAGCCCAGCCAGGAGAGTGGAATTACAGCGGCATGAAAACTTTTGAGCCACTTTTTAAGAAGCAACTGAATCCAGCAGTGTTTACTTCCTCCAAACGTGTGTTTGTCTACTGGAAGTGAATTATGCCATGCCAACAGGGTGTTTTTGTCTTCTTTTTTTTTTTTTTTGTCTCCCATCCTCAATCATTCGATCTTGGCAGGTGGATTTTGGTAAACACCAAATCCTCAACACCTGTTGCCAGAGCCCTTTCCTGTCTGCCAACTCTAACCAACCCTGCTCTAACTGACACACTTTCCCCACTGTCAGGCAAACTGTGAAATAAACAACTGTGGCATTAACAAGGTGGGTGTTTTTTTCCTGGATGTAACTTAAGTGGCGCACAACAACAAGAAAGCTCAAAAAAGCAGAAAATTCCTAGAGGTGCAGGAATACTTTGGACAGCTCACCTCAAAAGAAATGTTCCACACTCCTATTGTGCCTCGTGCGAGAAAAAGGTCGAGACCAACGGAAACCGGCGTTCCCAGGCGTGAAGAGGTGAAGTTTGAGGATGTCAGACTGTACCTGGTGGAGAGGAAAATGGGCCGCAGCAGGAGAAGCTTTCTGACCCAGCTGGCCAGGTCGAAGGGCTTTATAGTGGAAGACGTCCTCAGGTTGGAAAAAGCTTGCCATTTTGTTTTTCACTGACTGAACAAGGCTCTGTGCCTAAAAGCTTTTCTGAATGTGAAGCTCAACAGAACACACAAATGTTGAGAGCTACAAGAGGACCGATTGTCTGAGTTTGTGTTTTTTTTTTTCAGCCAGCCAGCATGCTTTGACCTTGTAGTTGTCTTTCAAGGCCTTCGTTGTAGTGAGACAGAAGGTCTTACTACTAATTAAAAGCCTGTTTGAGGATGGTTGTACTGTCTAGCAGCCAGGCCCATAAATCAATACATGCAACATAAAGACAACTGCATGGTTAAATAAACATGTATAGTCTGTAGAAGCAGATAAGGTGGTGTAGACAATTGAATTTGAACCTGCATCGCAGATGTTTACAAAAAAGACAGAGGCTCTTGAACGCTTCCTCTGAACAAAAAAGAAAAAAGTCAGGATGTGCATGAAAAGAGCGTTTCTCTGGTGAGTTATTCAGTGCTGCTTTAATTTACTTTCTCTTAAAAATATATGCATCCTGTTAAGACGTTACGGTCCAATTAGTTAATTAGAGAACTACTATTGCCTCATGAATGCTTACTACAAAGGGTTAGGCCATACATCCTGTCTCCGTCACACCTTAGTGGATTTTCCCCCTGAGCCATTACTCACATTTCCTATGCAAATACATTTAGGACGGGGAAGAAATTGGCAAACCCGGCTACATCTTGTTGACAGTGAGAAAACTAAAAACACTGGAAGAATGGTAACAGAGCAAACACAAACTTTTTTAATGAGTCTGACGAAGTTTTATCCGTTAAGTCGCTCTTAAGGGGAGATGTTTTGTGAGCTCGTGAGCTCGTTTCTTTGTGATGATGAATCATCTATTGTGAGGTAATTATGGCAGCAGCATGCCTTCTTTGTTTTTTTTTTTCTGTCTAATTGAAAGTATCTTTTAAAATCCCAAACTGTGAACACAGCAGAGGCCCTCTGCTTGACACCCGCAACGCTTCAGAGCCAGGTTCCTTTGAGGCTTGTGATACTGTTGATGTTAAAAGTCTACTTTGTTTTTTAGGGCTGGGCAACTCAAACTCAGACTTTGAGCTCCTCTGGTGAGCAGGTGTGTGTGTGTGTGTGTGTGTGTGTGTTTCTCTGTTTCTATCTTTGCAAGAATCAATTTCACTTTGACTTGCTCACAGTAAATGCTGTTTTTTTTTTCCAAATTTAAGTTCCCTTAAAGTTAAAAAAAAAAAAAGGTTGAAGTTAGCTTGTGATTTAGTTCAATAAGGGGTCCTCATGGGTATAGTATAACCAACATGTGTGTGTGTGTGTTTGTGTCTAAATGTGTGCGTGTCTAAGTGTGCATGCCAGCCGTGCGCCAGCTTGAGCATGGCAGTATTCCCAGAAACACAGCTTGAGCGCTCCTACGGTTACACTTGGCTTGATACAATTGTTTGAAACCAACGACAGGAAGTAGAGCGTGCTTGCCTCAAACTGACATTAATTCTGAAAGCCGACAAAACTGATATCAGCTGCTGTTTGATAGCAGCACCTCCCATCTTCCACCACTTATAGGCACACTGCCTTGAGCATATGGTCACATACACTGTGTGGATTCCTCTGTATATAAAGGAATGTGCTCGCACACACACACACACACACACACACACACACACACACACACACACACACAGCCACCACTCTCCCCTTGTCCCAATTTCAAGTCTGATGCACATGAACATGGATCCAAGTATCGACATGTTTGTCCTGGCTGATTGATGAGCAGCAATAAATGCTCTTTCACGAATGACCGCGGCGCCTTTAAGTTGGATATTCGACAGACATTCCCTGTGGATCCAGAGACGTCTTCTTACCCAGTTTCACCCAGTGTTGGCAGACAGTTAGCACCTCATGTCTTTATAGGGACCATCAGTAAATTACTGTTTAAATTACAAAATACCAATGTTTGACACATTTAACATAAACATTTTTAGATAAAATAATGCCACTTTCTTAAATAGCATCCATGTAATGTGAAGGTGTTTAATGTTACCGACTTCATATGAATATCCAAATTATAACAACACAGGCAAAATGAGACACGCCTCATAATTATAATTAATTATATTACTCACATGTTGAAACAATATTAAAGCTTAAAGTTATATATTAATGGTGTGGCAGCTTTGATTGACAGGTAGGTGTGGTCACAGGTGGCTTGTTGCAGCAAATATGCTTTCATCAGCCTGCATCAGCTCCACCCACACTCCACACCTTTGGCCATTTTTGGATTAGTGGGGTGGTTTACAGTGACTCTTCAGGAAATCTGTGGGTGACGGCACAGAGACTATGTCCATGTTTTATGCAGTCTATGACTGTAGCTAGCTAGCTAAGCAAAGCGTTATGGTAAGGTAAAGGGATCTTAAATATGGCTGTGTCAGTACCCTCACCGTTGATGATCCAGGTAGCAGTAATTTTGTTCTTGGTTTGTATTGTACAGATAGTATATCCTAGTCTTAGTCTTATAATAGGATAAAGCTAAGATCAGACTGTTTTGTGTCTATTCTAACATGACCCTGTTAGCTGCCTAGCCTAAGTTTTTACATAGTGGATGTGATGCTTTTTTGTAATATACATGTAACCTCATAAAATAATGTAGTGCCACTGGACATAATGTTACATTACTACTGTAGCTAGCTGGACATGGTAACATTTGCAGTTGCACAGCTGAATCCATCTCATGCTTTTGCTCTTGTATTTGTTTTGGAAAATATAGAAATCATCCAGTCACACCATCCAAACCTCAAACTCTGTATACACAGACCATCTATATTACTACAGCTCCATTTCACACCACCTCAGTATGTGGAGAAATCCAAAACTTGACAGGTCTGCCTTGCCCTTGCCATATCAAGCTGGGATTGGACAATCCCTGCTCAGTAAGAGGTTGCGTTTAGCAAATGGCCACTTCCTGATGTTGTTTATCTGTGATGTGACATCTCGGCTGAAGAAGTGTGGAAACAGCGCTTTTTGAGCGTGTTTAATAATAATTTAATGCAGCTTAATTTAGATGTTTACTTCCTATGATTTATTTACTACTTACAATAATCTTGTACGTCTCAGTGAAGATGTGTCACGGGAGCAGCTGTAAAAGGCAAACAGATGAAACCTTGCCATGGTGTAAAAATCTGTTATATATTGACATACTCCATCTTTGATCTGCCTGTTGATGTTCACTGGAAGGAATAGGAGGGTTGCTGCTGACATGAACCGGGGCAGAGAGACTACTCGAGAGAATTCTCCATATCAAAGCCCATTGACTTTAGCCTGTCCTTGTGTCTGGGCTCAGTCCCACTGATTGGATGGAGTACAATCTGGTGCTGGGCTTGCATTCTCACTCATTTGCATGTCAATCTGCCATTTTACATTCTGTGCTGCTACACATAAAATAAGTTTCCAAATTGAGGGGCTGGATTATATCTAGGTAAACATGGCATGAAGGGGAGAGTCAGACTCATCCCAAGAGCCAAATCTCTATTACAGTGGTTAGACAACTGTTCACAGCAAGTGAATTTAAGCATTTGGAGATAATAGCTGTTTCCCTCAGATAGCTCAAATCTGTATGTTTGAGTGGCTCCTTGTCCATGTCTTTGTGCTGGGAAGGATTTTTTCTTTTTTAAAACATGGACCATCGGTGGCCGGACTGGTATGCTGAGCAGATAGAGGATTAGTTTCGCCAGTGATCTGGCCAATTAGGCCTCAGCCTGAGCTCTGCTGAGACATGTCTTAAGGAGTCTTTCCACCGATTTACCCACACCAGGAGAGAGGAAGAGGAGGAGCGTGCTGAGGGTAATTATGCATGGCTGAGCGCCCTGATTGGGTATGGTAGTTAGACTCCGTGGCAGGAAGCAGAGGGGAGGAGGCCATGATAAAAAGTCTGTTGAGAAAGTCTCGACGGGGCTGTAGGAGGCACTGGTTGAATGAATTCGGCTATCAAGCAGTGCAGGGAGGCACTGAAGGTCTGTGCTGATTGTTGTTCACCCAGTGTTGATCCCCAAATAGCATGAATAAGACCACGATGCTGAGATCTGAGCTGCATTCAAAAAAGCTTCACTTGAGCCTCTGTACACTCTGAAGGATGTTGTCTTTATTTCTTTAAAACCAAACAGTGAAAAATGTCTGTTGGACAATTCAAGGTGTCCTGGAATCATGCTAATTCATAAACATGGTATCAAGGCTGTAGATCAAGGCCTTTAGCCATGAGCGATTTGGCCGTACATGAACATAGTATTAATTTCTTTCTCATGAGGAGCTGTGTTGCAGGTCACACTGTCCTGTTGAATCTAATTAGTTTTGCGTTGATTTTCTAATCAAAAGTTTAATGTTATTTGAATATTTAATGCTCGAGAGAAGTACTTGTATACTTAAAACAAAGTTTTCTGGGTCTTTAAAGCAGCTCTTATGATTATTTTCTATTAACATCACATGATCACATGATGACTTGAATGTGGAGGGATGCTCAGCAATGACGTGCCCTCTCACTGCTCTCACGTTGTAATCTCTGAGAAACTGATTGTACGCTAGCTGCTCAGCACCACACAGAAAACAGACAAAGCTAGCGGCTAGCTGAGGAGCATAGAGACGCAATTGGCAGCTAAAGAGTTGGAGTCATTAGATCAGCAGAAACAAATGAAAGCCAGTGTTAGTCCATATGTAGCTGGACATGTAAATAAGCATCTCCCTGCCAACAAGTTTGCCATATCAACTTAGAAGGTGTTGTGTTCACAGCTTTATACTACTGTGAATATCTTTTTATATTTGCCATATTTATACTGTTTTGAATGTAATTAATTAATTCATTTTATTTAATTTTTAATTTATTTTTAATTTATTTTATTTAACATTTAATTTTCATTTTAGATCTCTTTAAAATTGTATATATTTTATATTTTATGTTTATTGCTGTTTGCACCAGGGATATGAGGGAAATGTTATTTGGCAGCGTTGACAGTGAACCTGACTTAACTTGAGTGCTGACACGAAGTGTCCAATAAAATCAGTTGTTGCAGGTCATATATGTATTTTTTATGTTGCACTGAATAATTTCTGTATTTTTGTATTTTTAAAGGTCCAGTGCATTAGATTTGGAAGCCTATTGGTAGAATATAGCAGAAATGAAATAGTAACATTCATGAATGTTTTCATAAGTGTATAATCACCTGGCCATTTGTCATGAAAGAATTTGTCATGGTTTTGGTTTCCTGTCTTATTTTGTAATTCTCCTCTGTCTTTAACCACTCTTCCTGTTGTTGCGTTTCCCCATCTGTCTGTTTCACCCTCATTAGCCTCACCTGTCCGTGATTAGTTTCACCTGTTACTTGTGCCTTCTCGTGGATTTAGTCCGTGTGTTCCTTTGTCAGTTGTGTCAGTTTGTCGTTGTAGTATGTGTCAAGCGTACAGCCCTGTGTTTTGCTGATATGTTTTTTGGACCTTGTCTTTTCATTTGGACTTTTTGACCCTAGCCTGCCTCACCATCCTGTAAGTCTTTTGATTTCTGTTATTAAATTATTTTTGGACCTTGTAAGTTCTGCCGCCTGTAGTGTCTGCATTTGGGCCTTTCCTCTTGAGTTACCTTGCCTGCACAAACGTGACCTTGTTACCTTAGAATGAGCCCTTTATATCCACAGAGGGAGCTGTCCTCTTCCATTATGTTTCTACAGCAGCCCTAATGAACAAACCAAACGGGCTTTTCGCTTGTTTTGTGGACAGTGTAGGTTCTCCCACAGGCTAGGATGGGGCATTCAGTAGATGTCAAAATCCTACACACTAGACCTTTAAAGTGAGGTGAAGAATGTCATTGTATAGATTCCTGTGGTCCCTATATAGATGCTTGAAACTTGAATGGGCTCACACTGAGTTTTGACAGAATGTAATAATGCTAAAACTGACCGGTGAACCTTCTGACAGCTTTTTTTCTTCTCCCTGTGCAGCGATGCCGTGACTCATGTGGTGTCAGAGGAAAGCCAGGGTTCATCCCTGTGGAAGTGGCTAAAGGAGTGTGCCCCGAAGAATCTACCTAACATGCATGTGTTGGACATCAGCTGGTTCACCGACAGCATGAAGGAGGGCAGACCTGTTGCTGTGGAGACCAGGCACCTTATTCAGGTTCGTGCGTGTCACAGATCGGCCAGAAATAGTGAGATGGCATATAGGATATCACTAGGAACCAAACAGGAAGCTTTTCATTGAGTATGTTACCACAAAATGATGTTATGTGAGGAAACACAGTCATTTACTCTTTAATGCATATTGTGAATGGATTTCTTCTATGTCTAGGTATGTAGTGAGCGTCTTCATCTCCCTGCAAATCTATAATGTCAACCCCCGACAGGGAGCTCTTACAAAGAGGACATATCTTCCATCTGCCTCATTTCATATTACTACACTTCACCTCGCTGAAAGCAACAGAAACATCCCCCATATTGTGTGGGAGTGCCAAATAAACCCATCAGCTGGACGTCAGGGCTGAGAGCAGTCCACTAACTGAAACACACATATTTCCCCTCGCGGATGGTGCTGCGAGAGCTTGGCAGCATATGGATCCAAAATAAAGAAATATGTTGTCTCCTGTTCCTCCCACTCACAAGGGGAAAAAAAAAACACTCAACTCCTGAAGTCCAGATTGCCAAGCTCCATCTAGGATTTCACATTCGTCGTGTTTGTGACTTAATGTGAACCCCCCCCCCCCCCCCCAAAAGTGCTTTTGTCTTGTTCTTGCATTGTTCTTGATTGTGGCACATCAGCTTCTAGTCGGCTGCATCATTAAGTGACAAGGCTAATGATGCCATGCTGACATTTATTGACCCATCTCCCCAGGTAACCACATGCCCGTTTCTCTTCTTGTTTTGTATTTTGCAATTCCTCTCTGAAGTGAACGAGGTAACGCACGGTGGCATTTATGTGCGCGGCGCTTCCACTAGATTGTTTTTATGAGTCATAAATCCATTTAAGGAGCTACCATGTTGGGATAAAATATTCCCCAAACAGGCTACTTCTTAGGCACATTTGCCTGCGGCTCTTCTTGATAGTCTGGAAATGCAATGTGTTTTACTATCATAAATATTCTATGGCAAGTCAGGGAGGAATTTTAAGTATTAAGCCCATCGAAGTGTAATATTTGTATTTATAATGTAACACTGCTTCCTGGCTGGCAGAAAAGCTGTTTAGCCTGTTTAAGTGGAGAGGTAGGAAGACGTAAGAATACGCTGCCTGAAAGGAACAAAAATGGAAATGATTGCCAGAGATTCAGCCTTTGTATCTGGCTTATGAACATGTGTCTGGCTTCGCTCTTCTGCAAGGAGACAGGTGGCCCGAGTGTCTGAGGAGGATGTTTGCTGTGTAGGTGCGTGGGAGCGGGGGCAAGCAGACTCCCTTAAGAGGTGGAACCTCTGCGACCCGTGTCCTGCTCAGTGGCCCGGGAGGATTTGACTGACCCACCTGAGTGCTCTTCTCGGCCTGTGTGACAGGCATTGACACGAAGGCAGGAAAGAGGTCTGGTACGGTTTAGAGGAGGGTGTAGGAGTGGACGAGGTCCTGCAACTCTTCCTGTTACCTCTACATCTCAGCAGATGGTGTGTGGAGAAATAAAGCTGCTGCGTTTAGATTGCACGCATTAGCTTAGTTACATCTAAGCCATACAGCAAAGGTGGAGAGGACACTGGAGAGAAGGCCAGGAGGGGATACGCTGTCGCCAAGATCAGTCTGAAAGCTTTAACTTCCACAGAGTTATAGACCTGTATAATAACCAAACCCAGATGGGGAAAGCCAACCTCTGCATGCTGATGCACAGACGCTTGTCTCCATGGACCCACAATCCCATATTGGATTAGACAAACTGCAGCTGAGGTGGAAAAGTGATGGAGATCCCCCTGTTGTATTTAGAGGGAGCACAGTTAGGGAGTTTCTGAGACAGTTTTACTTTTGATTGGCAGAAAAATTGTGCCATGAAATATATTCAAAGTTATTCAATTTTTTTTCTTTTTTTGGAGAACAGGAAAGGCTCCTGGCAGAGAATAAATGATGAACATTTTTTGAATCCCTTACTGATTGATTCAGCCCAGCAGTGTGCGAGGTACTAGCTCTTTTCATTATCTTTTTGAGACACCCCTGTTCAGTCTGCAGCATCGGCCCCAGTCAACACTGTGTTGTGACAATCTCTCCATCTTCCTCTCACTCCTCTTCCTCCCCTCTCTGTGCCATTCTCACACATAGTCCATTGGTAATTTTATGGACACTGTGTTCCCTTTTGTGATGTCTAATTGTCTGCAAGAATATTAATATTACATTGGAAATCCTTTTGACACATATATTACAAATGGGGAACCATTTCTTCATAGAATGAAAAGGCAATTTACAGGAGGCAAATTGGATGATGGCAAGCAGATTCGTAATGCCACGGGTTAGGTAGCGTAATGGATTTGGATGCCACCAGACTGTGAGATGAGTGTCATTAGCCTGTTGCCCTGGAGACACACAGTCATAAAAATAACTTCTCCAAGGCAAATGGCTACATTTTTATGTAATTCAATTTGAACTCTTGGCTCTGTGCTAGTCTTAGCCTTACACACATTTACACATTTGAGGCGATATATGACTGCATGTGTGTATGTGTTCATAGGTCTCATGGTTATTTTTGTACACAGGATTCATTGCCCACATTGCCAGGAGATTCTACACCCACTGCTGTGGCCACCGTTTCTCAATATGCCTGCCAGAGACGGACAACCACAGAAAACAATAACAAGATTATCACAGTAAGCTAACCTCACTCTGGACACAACTGCTCTTTTTCCCACCAGAGGCTGTCGCCTCTGTCTGACTTTGCAATGTAAAAAGCCCCGTAATCTGTTCTGCTCTAATTGGATGGCTGGCTTGCTTCACTCACCAGCGCTCTGACACAACTCTTCCCAAAATACATTAACCTGCAAATGAGTAGCATCTGCAGCTGCGGCACGTTGGAGGTGCAACAGCTGACATGCCCACGATCCCTGGCACGGGGGGCTGGCATGGACACGCCCTGAGGCGCCGCGCGCTACGCCAAGATGGGCGACGGACGTGACACTCCTCACAAGCAATGATGGATCTGTCCCTCTGCCATCTGGTGGCCAGTGTGGGAGGGAGGGGGTGGGGTGGGGTGGGGTGGGCGGCCGAGGAAGGGGACGCTAAGGTTCCCACACAGAATGGGGAAGTAGTTCACCGGTTGATTGGCTTAGGTGTTGATGAGTGCAGAGGAAAAGGGAAATGATGATGCATAATAGCAAAGTAGCTGCAGGTGCAGAGTGAGAAACCAGTTAGAAAATAGGAACTAGGCAGTGCGTACATGCAGACCATGTTTTAACCAAGCAAACAACAAACCACTGTGCAAATAAGTATGGTGGGTAGTGCTGAGAAGATTCGTCGAGCTACATAAATGAAACATTTGATCATTTATTATTAAGGGCAAGCAGCAATCCCAAACTGTGGCTTTTTCCAGCTTCATAAATGTGAAGCTGTGCTGTCTTTTTTTTTTTTTTTTTTTTTTTATCATTATAAATGGAATATTTTTGAGTTTTGGATTGATCGTTGGGGGGAAAAAAGCAATCTGAAAACATGGCTTTTGGCTGCGGAAAAATTATGGACATTTTTCACTATTTTCATTTTAAAGACAAACAGTTAATCTAGATAATAATTAATCGTGCAATAATTGGCGGATGAATTCACAGTAAAAACAATAATTGCGGTAATTAAGGTTTAATAGGACCGCTGTGACCTAATGGAACATTCACAAAAAAAGAAGAAATGGAGAATACATGTGAAGACACTTCAATATTGATGTACTCTTGCTCACTTTTCTTTCTGTGATCCTTCCAGAGGCGCTGTCTTGATGCCATATTTGGCACAGAATATGAAATCTAATGTCTGAGATGTGCAATATCACCGTGAAGTTACTGGCAAACCTATGCGTGTGTTTGTGTGTGGGAGCGTGGAGACCTGCTGATGAGTTTGTGTAAGACCTATTAAGCACACAGCTTACCAAGGGCCTGTGTGGCATCTGTTTCATAATGACTTTTACCTCCCGGTGACGGTAAACGTACACAACAGATGCACACACGTGTACTGGAATTCACATGGACAGACATGCAGCGAAGTGCACACCCACACACGTCTCACCTGGGGAGGGCTGCTGTTCAATTTCTTATCCCCTGTTTCTTTCCACAGCATTAACTCCATAATTAGCAATCCCACTCAATTTCTCTATCCCCATGATTAACTCATTATCCCCACATAAAGCCACATCAAAGAAGACTTTCTGATTAGAGAGAAAGGTTGTTCTAGCTGTGGTCTTCAGAAAGCCACAGGTAAAACGCTCCACACAAGCAGATAAAATGCAATTACTTGAAATATTTTAGTCAGACAGAAATAATAAAAGACGAACAGTGTTGCCTTGCCCTTTGACTGTAAGCCAAGACTCATTTAGAAATGCGCAAACCACTAGACACAGGATATGATCTACTATGTACAATACAGTGCAATGCAGTGCTAATGAGGGGCAAGCTATTGATCCAGTATGGTAAAGCTATCCTTGATCCATCCTGCTGTCTGCTTGATTGCGAGGCACAGTAATGACGTAATCCCTGTGAAAACATGTCTCATGCAAAAGCTTCTGAAAAGACTAATCAGTCTATTTATTTATTTCTTTTAAATGTAATGTTTCTCGTTGCATTCATGTCTGTGCTCCACTTCAGCAGTAAATGAAAACTCTGATTTAACGCTGTAGATACACCGCAGTTATACTGGCATTAGTTTGTCGGCGTCCTTGGTGTCAAGGCATGTCACGGTGCTGGAAAAACGCCACATATAGATTATTGCCGCTCCCTCGTGTTGTCAATAACACATGCTTGAAAAGTTCATTTTGACTCATTAGCAAATCAGGCGGCAGTTGACAGCATTGTATTGATGAGCGGGGTGAGAGGAGAAACGTCTTAAGGCGGTGGTGAAATGAGAGAAGCTGAAAATTTCAAACTAAAGAAATGTCACAACTTTCAGCAACAAAACAGATGTTTATTTGCTGCAGTGCCTCACAACAAAACTACACTGTTTACCACCTTCATGATGAAATGATGATGATGTTCAGTTGTTGTTGTGGAGCTGCTATGTGGCTATACGTTATTCTCTGACTCCTTTCAGGCTGCTCCTCTCTTTCAATCGTCCAGTAATACATAGTCCAGAATTTGGCCAAGCAATATCTTTTTGGTACAAGCACTGCTGTGTATTATGGCTAGTCAGTGCTACTGTCACCTAGCAACCGCAACCATATCTTCAAGTGACATCCAGTTTTTTTTTCAATTATTTATTTGGCTATCTTTATATTAGATTCACAGAAAGAACGCCATTGCCATGACGTTTGACTCATGAAATCTCTGCTATGGAAATGTTTCACAATTGTTTGATATTTATATAATTTAAAGAAGCTCTGTACAATACATAACACGTGTACCGACTAATGAAACTGAAAATAACATTATCTCAGACCAAGAGTCTTGTAGCTTTAAAGCTTTTACCTGTACAATATGAATCTGGAATACTTTGCTGACCCCTAGAGGAAGTGCTGTTTGTCTCTAATGCTGACTGCAGAGTGAATAGGTGTGTTTGAGATGAGTCAAGGCTTGCCTCGAAAGTAGATGAGAGTATCTGATTGAAGGTATCAAAAACCAACCTGAAGTTAAACAGCTTTGAGCTAGTGTGACTCAAGCAGCGTTCATCGCTGCTGATGAAGTGAATTCAAGAGAATTCCCACTATTATTGTATAAAGATGGACATAAATGTAAAACTATGAGACCATTTCCTGGCTGATCACTTCATTTGTGGAAGACATTTGACTCAGTTATGACTGTTTATCTACCTAAAGATATAGAAAAACAAGACATAAGAAATACAAGAAATAAATGAATGCAGAAGACTTTAAACAGCAGCAGTGACGGCAACAATGGAAAAAGTGCCAAACAATATTGAATAATTACTTATGCTAATCACTTGCTCTCGTGCGTCTGTCTTCCCTGCATGAATTGAACACTGACCTGCTGTGTTGTTAGATGCAGGCGATTGTTCCTGTTTTTCTCCTTCTGCAGGGACTTTATTATAGGCTATATGATGTCTACATGGATGTATATGTAATTATATCCTGCAGTTGTACTGCAAGTAGCAATTACAATCCCCAGACCATTTGAAATGATTGACTGTAATGATTTAATCTTAAGGGCGTATGCGAACAAATGAATGTGACTCAAGTGTATTCACTATAAAACAAATCAGGGATACTACGAGGCAGCAGAAACCACTTATTACAACGTCACTCAGTGATTTGGACCAGTTTGCATTTACGGGGAATACACAAACTTGTTAGAAATGTGCTCATTAAATACATTTGTCACAGCTTAAGTTCGTGTTGATGAGCACTGTGGAATAATTATGAAAAACGATAATGGAAGTGTAATTATTTAATTCAGCGCTTATGTAAAACATTTGGGTAGACTGGAGACTTTCATGAAATCCATGGGGTAAAAATTCCCAGTGAACACTCAGCTTCATCTACTGGCAAGCCGTTTCCCATCAAGCACTTTGCTTTTACAGCTTATGAAGCGGCGCTTTGCTCTCCCAACTGTGCGCATCCACGTCTTGCGAGGTTTCCAAGTCTCACACAGTTTGCTCGTGTTCAGCATTGTTTTCGCTAATGTCTGTCACAAAAAACACTTCAGTGCATTTAATATTCCCAGTAACCAAACAGCTTCTCCAACAGCTAACACATGCTACCAAAACAATGTTGGCTAAGCATTACGCTGCAAAAGCAGGACCTCTGTTTTGTGGTTTAGAGCAGTGGTTCTTGATGTGGTGCTGGGACCCCCAAGGGTGTCACAAGGTAATTTCCAGGTTTGCAGGAAGCGGCTCTCTGTGATGGCAACACACTAATTACATTCAAAAAAAGGTCTCTAAAACATTATTTACTCTGATTTTATACATGTCATATACAGGCCCAGTTACCTCAATAGTATGAAAATTTATTTCTACCTGTTTTTATTAGGCCTAAAGAAGACATGTTGACTGAGAAGGTGGAAAGCAATGGTCACTGTTTGAGTTTGGTTGTATTACAGTCTGGGCCAATCGGTGGGTTGCAAACACCAACCTGATTATTCTTTGGGGGACAGATAAAAGGAACGCAACCTTTTTGAGCATTAGGTGGTGGATGTCACAAATCAAGCAGAGAAACGGAGAACACAAGAAAAGGCAGACTCCGAACCGGTGCAGATCAATAGTCTTCTAGCAGACATGAATGCACAAGGATTGTCAAAAACAGGTAAGGCAGTCCATACAAGCAAACAAATCTGTAAAAGGAGCAGGCAGTATCCAAAGTATAAAAGGCAGGCAAGGTTCAAGAAACAGAAATAGAAATAGTGAGTGGGATTCAATAATTAGCACACTGTATCTAGTTTACTAAGTCCACAGCACCTGACCACCGCTCAACTCCTTTTAGTCACGAAAAGGTTTGATGAACCAAACCATTTGTTTGAGAATGACACAATGTAGTGAGGCAAACCCCCAGATTAAATGATCTGTGTGTATATTCATGTGGCTGTATGTGCACTGCTGTGGTCTTGTGGTCTCGTCTGAAGCGTACGTGTAGAGAGATCCATTAGACACATGGAGGAAGTATTGGAGGAAACAACCTGTGTTGATTTCAGGAAGGAGGGGAGGAGCAGAGCATCCGGAGGCCAGCAGGGTGTGCTGGTGAAGGAGGAGGAAGTAGGTGGTGCCGAGAGGCGTCAAGATCAGGAGGAGGATGAGCACCATCTCTGCAACAGCACCCCGTGAGGTGTCAATCACTCATAAGGCAGCAAGCGGCCCCTTCATTCCACAGCCATACGCTATTGATTTATTCATCCCTGCTCCCTTTTTATCCTTCACCATCTCTGCCTCACACTCTTTCCATGCCCTTTTGTTATATCTAACACCACCCCACCCTCCTCCGTCTACCTTTTGGTGCTGTGTTCTCTCTCACTCTTTTTGTCTCTTGCTGGGAAATCCACACTGTCTTTATGCATGTACACACACAAGTCAAGCCTACACACACTCCTTTTTTTTTTTTTTTAAAAACCATGAATCTTCCGCTGTCATAACTCTACCATAAGCCTGACGTACGCCGACACAGAAATTGACATTTGTGTCTGCGTGGCTGATTGACGTGCAGCATCCGATGCCTTCTCTTTCACTGCAACATACACACACACACACACACACACACACACACACACACACACACACACACACACAAATATACACACACATAAACCAACAAACAGACACACACAATTTGGCAGACTAATGAGGAAGAGGGTAGAAAGAGTTAGAGAAAGAGTTGCAGAGAGAAAAGACATCCTGAATTTGATTCCCTTCAACAAAGCCTCCAATGTATTGATGGAAGCAATGCCACGGATGAGGAGATGGGTAGAGGGGGAATAGGCGCACTGAACCTTAAATGCATCCAATTGATTCCCTCCATCCCTCAGAGGAGTTAACATTCACAACCTAAAGAGCTAACAAACAAAAAGCTCCATGGAACAGAATCAAACAGTGCTTCTTCAGTACTTGTTTGGTTTTGGAAAGAGGTATAAATGTTTTTTAAATGTTTTTTTACCAGTTACACGACAATATCTTGTTAGGTTTCATGTTAAAATGCCTGCAGCCTTCCTTTGAAGTTGAAGGCTCCTTTTCTTCATCCGAGGTGAGTCACACAAAAGGGAAAAAAAGTCCACATTTATGTCTGCTACTCATTCATTAGATATGGGATGGATAAAATCCATCTCCTAGCTGTTAATCGTTTTAAAACTCTTCTCAGTGGGTCCTCTGACCTCCTTTCATGCTTTCTTTTTGCGCATGCAGAGAGGTGGGCTGCTGCGCGAACATGACTCGCAGGCATGTCCGTGATATTCAGTTGTGGGGGGTAAATCGGTGTGCTATATCAACGTCCCTGCGCACCAAGTCCCCGTACCAGCCTTAACTCCTCATTAATTAGATGAACACATATACAGGGTGGGTTTTTGAGCCTGCAGCGCTGACTCCATGCAGCTGCTAAGACAACATGACAGTTGACAGGCTGGCTGCAGAGAGTGATTCTGTTTCTAAGATAAAATCCACTAAAATCCAGTTTTCCTACAGGTAAGATGGTTATAACTTCTGCTTGAGTGTGATTTTTGCAATTATTTCACTTCACTGCTAAGAAAATATCATCTGATTAAAAGACATACACCAGCATTACATCAGAGTTAAACCTGCAGTAATTATTAGTTTATAGCCACTTGGGGCAACACAATTACCTGTAAGCACAACTCTGACGGAACTCTGATATGGCAATTATTTTTAAAACACTTACACATCCTGCAGACACAATGCAACATGCCGTAATTTCAAGTTTCTTTTTGGAACAAATGTACATTAAAACTTAAAGTTTCACTCTCCTTTAAGCTCTATTTTGGTCTCAAGTGTAAACACTGTGACGTCATCCATTAGTTGGTGGACAACCATTTTGCATTAATGTCGTCGAACTATAAATTTCCATATTTGGATGAGGGTGTGCAGCTGGTGTGTGATGTACTGTGAATTGAGCTGCGCTTGGTTTTGAAGCAGGAAAAAATGTCAAGTTATAAACATATGTGCTGCGCCCTGCTGGCCATTATAAAGACTGTAGGTTTAAGACATTTCCACAGCTCTGGTTCTGGCATGACAACAGCATCAGCAACCTCCTATTCCACACCTGAAAACTTGCTTCTACTGGTGCTCCAAAGTTCCTGTGCGACCAGGTTAAAAAGGCAACAGTTATTAAGTGCTTTAAAACACGCAGTCTGGGCACTAACCTTACAGGTAACTGAGCTAAATAATGTTAGCTCACAGCAGCTACAGTTAGCAGGGGTGTACTTTATTAGGAAATCACTGAGAGTTGAGGCCAGAAGGAACAGAACATGAAATATTCACAAAACACTCAGACTTACTATAAGTCAGTGTTGCATCAAAATGATAGTGAAGCTGTTATTTTAAGGTGGAAAATTTACCTAGTGTCACTTTAAGCTGCTACATGCTCTACTAGAGGATCAGAAGGGTGTTGATGCTTTTTAGAAGATTTAATGCAGCTCAATAGGGAGTCTTATATTGGGCTCAGGGTCCAATACATTCTACTGTATGATGCACTATGGATTAGGTATGTTTGGTTTCCAGTTTACCTTGTACTTTTTGTTAATGTAGTGTTGGGATCAACATAGCCAGGATTTAAAGACGAGTGAATGATGCTGCTCAATCTGCAGTATTTTTAAATAAGCTAGCCACACAGTCTGATGAAACATGAAGAGGAAAATGAGAAATCTTATGCGGGGGAAAAAGATAATCGATTCAATATATTCCAAGATCGTATAAATAGGAGTGAAGTTAAACATAAGAGTTGCAGTTAAATAAATCAAGTTTTGATCGAGTTTGATCAAAGGAAAAGAAATGGAAAAACTTTTGCTACTTTTTGCTTTTTACATTTTTATTTCACTCACAGTACTACGCGTATTATTATTTTGTTATTTTTTGGCATGGGCTCCATCTGCATCTTCAAATTATTTGGTTACACTGAACGTTATAAGAATATAGATAAATATGAGTGGAGTGGTAGATGCATCAAATCGTCACATTCTGTGAAGCAGGAAACAGATGTTACTCCCCCCACGCCCTCGGGTTCCCACCTTAACTCTTGAGTACAGCCAAAACACATCGAGACAAACTACTTGCACCACACCCTGCACACTAACCACTTGTACAACACGAGCGTGCCCTATCACCTATCCAATTACAAGCTTGCTTCTTTTGTTTGTTGCATGCTGTGCAGGGAGCCCAGCTGTATGTACGTGCGTTTGTGTGGTATGTGTGTGTTTGCTGGGATATAAAGAGTCACTCCCTTTCCGTGTGCTGTAGTAAACGGGTCAGTGCATCTCCTGGGTGAGCTGGACTAAAGTCTGCTGCTCACTGACCTGAGGCTGCATGTCTGCTCAGGACTGCGGGTGGTGCAGTGACCTCAGATTGCAGCTTGGCTAGAGGAGAGGAAAGGAAAGCATAAATATGGCAGAGTCCGTCCTGAGCTCCGGTCACACAGGGCTGCTTCAAGTCCAGGTCCTGGATTTAGAATTCTTCAGCTAATGTCCCTGTAGGGTAGTTCAGTATTTGTCCTTGAGGCACTGGCACACTGTTTTTAATCAGCTGTATTATTTTTTTTTTTACTGATATGCATTTCTATTATTGTCGTCTTCTTAAAAATAACTGATTCATGCATTACATAAAGGGCAGAGTAACAGCATGCAGGAGTTAGCATAATGTAATATAATAAGCCAAATGTCAAGAGCTATTACAGACTCATTACTAAGCTCCTTCTGCTATCTAAAGTAAGTTTTAAAGAAGATATTACTCTCATTGCCTGTTTTTTTAAAGCTTCACTATTAAGATATACACTGAAATATACCCAACAGAACCCATTCTCAGATGGATGAACAGTGTCTGAAACCGCATCCTCCCTCACCTCCCCAATATCCTAATTTAAGGATGTGTTGAATACGACAATTTCTGTTTCTGCATCCGACAATCATGCCCACTTCATGCAGCGATCAGCCAGGTGTGCGGAGCTGAGAAAGTTTGCAGGGTTTGAACTTTCTTTTTTTTTTTTTTCATTATTATTTTCTGACACTTTTTGTGTGAATGCCTTCCAGGAGACACTGACAGTGTGCAGCATCATACCCACATTTAAACAAT
Organism: Protonibea diacanthus; assembly: GCA_028641955.1. Classification (NCBI taxonomy): domain Eukaryota; kingdom Metazoa; phylum Chordata; class Actinopteri; family Sciaenidae; genus Protonibea; species Protonibea diacanthus. The sequence continues at coordinate 19,622,761 of CM053989.1, forward strand.
TATCACATTGCACGTCTTTCTTTGCAACACTGAACGATTGTTGCTTTGCCAAAGACTTCTTTGATGTACTGAATTCAAATGTGAGATCAAAATTGAACTGACCATCTCTCTTGGTGGTTGTCACTTCATGCAACTCATTCTGTTTGATCCTTCAACCAGGTGTCTCGCTTCTGAGCTTTTAGAAATGCTCTCTGTGTTGCACAAAAAACATCATTTTATATATCAGGCTTTGCACATGGTTTTAGTCAGTCTCATTCTTGTTTTAATATACAAATGGCCCTAATGGACATAATATTTCATGAAGTTTGAATAAAAAAATAAGATGGTTTTGTTCTACAATAGATGATCATAAAAGAAGTGACAAGATAGTAGTTTCTTCTTTGAAACTAATCATAAAATTTGTGGGTTGGAAAGGAATTTTTGTGGAGGTGTGCGATGTAATAACACACCGAATTAAAACCACATAGTGAGATCACACATCAACAATTAAAAAAAGGAAAGACAATGCAATTATCACATTTCCCCCATTTAAAGAAGCACACAACACGAAACGCGTAGGGGTGTTGGCAAGCAGAATACACTGAGGATTTTCATCTCGTGACACATTAGCATTTCCTGTTCTTAGATTCTATAAATGAGTGAAATGTGATAATTGTATCATGTCACTTTTCAGTGAAATATTCATTATATTATATTTTTAAGCTGGTAGCTGAAAAGGAAGAACCTAAATGTGGCACTTTGTTTCACAGAATTTGCCCGACCTACTCTAAAAAAAGCTTTTTTTTTTTCAGGAAAGTGCTGCCTATTAGAAATAATGGGAGTTCACTTTTTTTTTTTTTTTTTTTAGGCACAACCCACCTGCAGCTCTCTATTCCATACTGCACCAGACCTGTTCCATCTCAGACACACTCAGACAGCCCACATGAAAATATTACCTGTTTAGTTAATGAATGGCTATACTGATGATCCAGCTCTCCTGTGGTGACATGTTTTTCTCCACTTGGTTCCGCAACAGTAGCTCATCACTTCAGCAGCAGCACAAACCGTGAAGGGGTCCAGCTGAACGCGGTGCCAAATGTTCAGCTGCATGCCAATATTAGAAAGTGTGACAGTGAAGTTGTTTCCTGAAGTGTTTTTTCTCACTTCATTCTCCTGAAGGGCCATTATAGTCCATCTGAAAATGTTCATCTCAAAGAATCATTTAGTCTGTTCATGTGTGAGTTCCTATAAAGGAGTGTCACTTACAGAAAACATTAAATTAAGTGAACAGTTAAGCTTCGGACCAAGGAATAACTGATTAGGGTTTGGCGATGATAGCGCCAGCATATGGCCATTTACAAAGCATGTCATGTTTTCACTCCTAGCTCCTGAAGGCTGATGTGTAGAACTCAAAGTTGTCCAATCCTTTTGGTTTATGAACAAATACCTACAAAAAACTTGACATTTCCATCAGCCTCAGGTGAAAATGATGTTTAGTGCTGAAGAAAATGCTACCTTACTAAAGTATGTTAGCATTGTCATTGTGAAGGTGATATCATTTACCATGTGCCTAGTTAGCATCGCCTCACAAAGTTGGTAACATGGCTATAGACTATTAATCTTGTTTAATATCTCATCTCCAATATTTACCAGATTTGGACAAACTCTGAAATGAGTCATCCATTAATTCAGGTTTTATATTTATATACTGTACCATTTTAAGGCGCAGACCTCTTACAATTATAAAATTAGAGAACTTAAGCACATAATCCACTCAGAGCAATTGTAAAATAACGTTGGTTGGACTGGAGCATCATGATAAATGTATTGTCCTTAACTCAATGATCAAGAGTGAGACTCACTTTGAACAACTGATTTCTAGTATTTAGGTATTCTCCAAACTTCAGCACTCCCAGCATTACTTTTATTTGAATATATTATTTAAACCTGCATTAACTGATACACCTGACACTTTGGGACAATGTAAATATTGAAATATCACCTTATTAAGCTGATGTGGCAATGTCTTTTAGCTTTAGTTGCCTCTTTATACATGCTGCAGACACAGAGCAGCAGAGGCTTTTTTCACAGCAGACATTTTGACTTGTCATAAATCACATATAAATAATGGTTTGGTGCAGGCTGGATCACTGAAAACACTCTCACAGCTTGGACTAGGACACAGCCATTGTTTATGTTATGGTCCTTTTGTGAAAAGGTCTATTAAAATAATTTAGTTTCCGACAACACAACATATGCATGTTGTATATTAACTCTTTTTAGTTTGACTCCAGCAACAAAAAATAAAAGATTGTGTAGAGTTGCCTGCTCTATCACACCTATCTGAGTGCTCGAACATGTTTTTGTAAACCCCCTACCCTCTTGGGAGTCTGTTGCGAACAATTGGGAAATGACAGGTTCTTGTCTGGTGTTCGGCAGCCTCAAATGTCTCTGTCCAGTCATCCAGAAGAAAAGCAACATGCAGCACGTCCCGCTGTACAGTGACAGGGACAAAGAAAGAGAGGAGTGACAAAGGAAGTAGGAAGTAGGAATTGGAGGCAGTTCTGGTTTCCTATATGGGTCAGTGCATCTCACAGTGACTGAGCACCTGACACATCTCTGTTTGGTCTTGCTTTCACTCCTGAGTCCTCTTTGTCTTTGTTTTAACAGTTTTTTAATTTTAACCATCTTATTTTTTCTCCTACATTGTTCTTATAATTTATTATTATTCCTTTCACCTGTCCTTGCCTACCTCTCTGTCTAGGATGCATTTGAAGTGCTAGCGGAGAACTATGAATTCAACGAGATCGAAGGTCCATGTCTGGCCTTCAGGAAAGCTGCATCTGTCCTGAAGAGTCTGCCCTGGGCGGTGCGCAGCCTGGAGGCCACTCTCAACCTACCGTGCCTGGGGGAACACACTAAGGCAGTCATGGACGTAAGTCCCAGAGTTTGCATGCAGAGTCCATACTCAGAGTCCAAATGACAGCCTGTATTATGTGTTCACAGCAGTGTTGTCATCAACAACAGTGTTTAATTTGGGCAGCTGCACTAAATGGATAGGACAGCAAACTTTTTGCTCATTTTTCATCCTCTGGATTGGATTTTATGACAAAGTAGCTTGCGAATGCGACGCTTTAAGAAGCTGACTCTCAAATTTTCGAACAAAGAGAGTGTTCAAATCCGTCTCTGCATGCAAATAATAAATAATGCAGTGTTTACTATGATGGATAACCTCCCTCAACATGCAAGTTTCAGCTCCCTGGAACTTGATTTTCATACTCTTGTGACATAATGTAAAATCAGAGGCTGCCCTGAAGGGAAAAAGTCAATCTAAACACTTTAGAAATGGTCAGCTGTAATGCCAAAGACACGTGATGTGATGAATGAGCTAAAACATTCACAACGGATGTAATGTAGCATTAACCTACAGTATGACCTTCAGTGACCTTTATTAGTGCAAGCGCTGAAAGAACTGGCTACTACTGACTGTGTACAGGTACAGTAGTTTATTTGACAATAGTATCATTTTATATTTAAATTATAGCTGCCAATGCATTCCAAATTTGAATATGTAATCAAATTGTAAAAAATAAACAAAGCAGATATTTGATTGTGGGCAAAAATTAAAATATCTGCTTTTTTTCTTGTGCACAGCATGACGGACAGGAGTCACAAAACGTCTCAATGATTGAAAATGAAATATAGCTTAAGTTGAATAACAGCCACACTATCCTGCATGGTAAATAAACTGCATTTATTACATGTGGCACTAATGGATAGATTCACAATCTACTACAATTTACTGTGCTGATTAAAATTATTAAAATAAAAAAAAAGAAAAACATTTAATTACTAATTAGTTGATGGGATAATGAAGATAGCATGCACAGATTGAGTTGCTATGTGGCACTCTCTTCTTCTTTAATAAACTAATTATTATTTAATGTTGGCCTTCTGCTGGTCTGTCCACTTGGCTGGGAGCAATTACTGTGTACATTACAGTTTTTTTTTTCTCCAACAAATCCCCCAAAAGAATCAAAACTAGATAAATACACTCTGTTAATAGGTATTGTCTGTGTGATATATCTTTCCCCTCTGTGCCACAGAGCTCCACTGACAACACATCAATGAGCTGCATTGCTGACATGTTCCCTCACTACCATAAACATGACCACACAATCTATTTTGTGTCATTCCCACATACACTGCCCCCCTGCTGTAAATAATAATTCAAACATGTATTCATTCACAGCTGATTGTAGTCTCCTACATATGTACTGTTTCTACCTGCTTGGATAACATGTACTAAAAACAGTACCCAGCCATCTAGGGAATTATTGAATCTAATATATATATATGAAGCCACACATTTTTAACTTGTTTCAAAAGATTTACGCCCCCATACTGAACTGCTGGGTTTAGTGCCGAGTGCCACAGAGCGCAGAAAAGTCAGAAAGAATCACGATTTTGGTCTTTTCGTGGAAAATATACAAAACACAAGCCTTTTCTCTAAATAAAGTACTTCTGGCAGAACTTCAGAGCTATAGAAGAAGGAGGCGTAGCCATGTTGGGGAGAACAATGGAACTTTGGAACAAACTGACCATCACCATCATCACCGACCAGATTTATTTTCACCAGCTGACTCATTCTTTATATGATTTAAAGAAAAAAATATGCTGTCATATTTGTGTGGGAGTGAGATACACACTTTTCTTCACTTCATTGAGTGAGTATATTTTCTTAGCTGGGGTATTCCTTTAAATTGTGCGCACATTGTTTTCCGTCCAGAAGAATCTAGCTGTCTGTCTTCTTCTAAATAACACCAATCTGCTTTTGAGACATGACATCAAAGTGGAATTTCATCTTTAAGAACACATTCACTGTGAGTTGTTGAAGGTTAAAAAAATTCAATGTTGAGTTCAATCTCTCAACAAGATATCAAAAATAGTTTTGAAATTTCAAGTCCCTGACAGACACGATAACAAAACCTGCCACACACACAGACAGGCATCACACAAATTTATCTTGTCTGGGAGGAAAAAAAAAAAAAAGTCTTATCGGGTCACTCTGCAATCATCCCCTCACCTACAGTCGTGTTGAGAGCAGAAATCATGGCAAGTTGTCAAGAAAAGTGTCAAGAAATGTTTGCTTGGGGAGAATGCAAAGTCCCTGCAAAGAACAAGGTGAGCTCTGCAGTCCAACTCTCTGACACATTAAACCTAACATACACAAGGCGGGTCTCTGAGCATGTTTCAAAATCTGTCAAACCTGTCACCACCGAGGCAAATTCATTAAACAAAGTAACATTAATGTCCCAGGAGATTAAATTAGACTGCCTGTGATTGACCTCTCCCTGTTGTTGTTCTTCCACGATTCAGACGTACACCCAGCGGTGAAGTGTTTTTTTTTTTTTTTTCTCACTAGGTTGTCTCTTTAAAAAAAGATCGCAGCTCAAAACAACAAAATGACATGACACGGAAAACAAAGTGAAACCAAACAGAGTAAAAACAAAATGCTTGATGTGCCTGTGAACATCGGAGTGACACTCTGTCAGCGGCGACTGAATCGCTCGCTGCAAAGTGCCGAAAAGATATGAACGTACTAACATGAAAATCTAGGAGCACCGAGGCAGAGTCGGGGATGAATAGTCACTATGTGTTTTCCGTGTGCACCAGAGACTTCGTGCATGTGGAGATGTGTGCCTCCCCAACCCCCGAGCAGGGAGTGTGTTGAAGCATTATCCTTGCATTTGAGGTTGGTCTTAGCTTGAGGGTTGAAAAGCAGAGGTGGACGGGTGGACGCATCGTTGAGCAGTGAAGGCTGCTTCAAACTGCACTGTACTCACAGTCTAGATCTCAGGTTCACTGGTTCACTGATACTGGATGTCAACCCCTCATCCACAAGCTTAAAATGCACACAGATACGTATCTCAACACACATGTACACACTGATTTTCGACAACTTTTACAATTTCCCGTGGGAAAATGGTCGATATTAAGCAGATAACTGCTGCCTGATTTTATGCCCTCACATAATGAAGACAGTTAAAGCAGCTTATGTGACCAGCAAATTAGCGTTGCTCTGCTGAGAGCGGCAGACAATTAAACAAAGCAACAAAGTTGTTTGAGAGCAAACAATAGAAGCGGGAGAAAACATTACCACAGGTTTTTTATGGATGCTATAAAACCGGTATTAATCCCAGGCTTCACAACAACAAGGTTGTTATTTTGTAAAAAGAAATGGAAATGAGGACACGAGGAGCACCTGATTTAAGTGGAAACTGTTTCAAATGAGCGGCAATTCGGGCCCATTTGTTAATTGCTGATGGATCAGAAACTAGGTGAAAACATGCCAATGCTGACACCAACACTGTTTTTCCACAATAATACCATCTGCTTTTATGTTTTGTAGGAGATCCTTCAATGTGGCCATGCGTTTGAAGTCGAGAAAATACTCTCTGATGAAAGGTATCAAACTCTAAAGGTCAGTAGATGGAAAAGAAAAACAACCAGTTTGTGAGCTTTTTTCCACTGTGGTGCTTTGAAACTGCCATGGAAGCGATTTGCATTTGCCAGCTTTTAAGGACACAGAGCTCTTCGAAAAGTGTGAATGCTAAGCCCTTCTGAGAAGAGCCTGTCATTTCAGAGCATGTCTTCTTGATTACGTCCTTACCTCGTTTCCTGCCAGCTGTTCACAAGTGTGTTTGGGGTTGGACCTAAGACGGCTGAGAAGTGGTACCGCAGAGGGCTGCGCTCATTCAGCGACGTGCTGGCAGACCACAGCATTCAACTAAACCGGATGCAACAAACTGGTACATCAACATCTCACAGTCTCCTCTCTGCCACTTCACAAATTATAGACTGAAAATTCCAACCGGAGTTTGCTTCCAAGAAAGACTTAATCGTTAGATTTCTCCAGGGGGGCCTGTGTGTCATTTGGGACTTTTTTTCCCCCTTCCTTTTTAGTCCCTTAGGAGGCTCCTTATGTGAGGCTTTATCCGTAATGTGTTTTCCCTAAAGTGAGACCAGCGGGGTGTTTACAGTGAAAACACAATGGAAAAGGCAGCAGGGGTATTTTTAATAAAAATCAATGAATAGTAACTATGAAGGGGTGCACCTAGTGTGAATTTCCCATGAACTCTCATCAATCAGTTGGGCAGAGAGTTGGGCAAACCCGATGAGAGGTCACTGTCTTACAGTGGCTTATAGTTCTGATTGGTTTCATGTGTTAGTCGTATTGGTAAAGGAAGATTTTGGTTTATACTTCTGTGGGGAATCATCCTTCATTGCTTTGTAATATTGTTGTTTAGTGTAATTAGAGACAGATTTAGGATGAAGGGGTTTGGACAGTTTCCAGAGCAAATTAATTTGTGCTACATGATTGAACAAGAGTCTTCAGTCACTTTAGCAGCTCTGTGAGGCAGTAATACTCATTGTAAACGGTTGAGGTCCAAACTGTGGTTTTGATCCTTTGCAGTTTTTGATCTTGAGGTGAAGTAAATGTAATATTTGTCCAGAGGGTGGTGTCAGAATAAAGGCATTTAGTAACCTATATCAGAAAGGTTTGAGTCATGTTGTGAACATGAAAGCATTAAGAGATGTGTGTGGAATTATTACTAAGGATGGTGTTAGCAGAAAGGTCATCGCATTAAGTCTCCTGTGAGATTTATGATTTCAAGACTTGGATGAGCAAAGATGTAAAAAAAAATGAGCTGGAGGGATGTAAGAAATACAGTCTATATTTTTAGCCAGGCTAGTGGCATGGCTCTGGGGATGCTATGTCAGTCTGTCAGCCAGTCCACCACTTTGGTCCAGAATGAAATATTTCTCAAATATCTCAAGCACTGTTGGAAGGATTTCCATAGAATTTTCTACAGACCTTCAATGTGCAACAGACCTTCACAGTGAGATTAAAATATATGGTTTTTAGAGAAATTATTAGATCAATTGCCATTATCAGGTCAAAACTTCAGTTTGTCCATGTGGTTTGGACAGATACCAGCAAAACTGATGGTGTTAATCAAGTGTCAGGGCTGTGACATGAAGCCTATGTGGTAGTGTAGTTCCTCAACTGTCCACTTGAGGCTGGCTACAGAACAAGTCAATTTCAGTAAGCCCCCATATTGAAATATCTACCTTCACAGCAGAAATGTTTACAGCCTGGTACAAAAACAGTTTTGGTCTCTGTAGCAATTTATTCTCTTCATGACAACTGTACTAAGTCTAAATGTTTTTATAACTCACCTGTTCACGTTATAGTAAGTAAGTAATTAACAGCGAGGATGCTTTGATTGACAGGTGGGTGCCATTGCAGGTGGCTTGTTTGAGCATTTAGGTGTCATTTGGCCTGCGTACAGCCAATGATCCAAGCTTTTGAGATTAAAAACGGTTCTTCAGAAACCTGTGGGTGACGTCACACATACGGGATCCATTCTTTATACACTAAGTAGTGTTAATAAGCTAAAGTTAGCATGCTAACACACACAGACAAAAGTAAGTATGCTATATTTGCTAACATTTGCTAATTAGCAAAGTACAGCAGTTTTGACCTGTTAACCCTGTGGGACAAGATGAAACTTACGGGGATTACCAAAGCTCACACACCCCGAACGACATTTCAGTCTGACCCCCAGATGTCAGCCTGATGGGGCGTCAAACCAAGGGACCACCAAAGTCACTGCACAATGGTCAATGGAAACCATGAATGTCTCTACACAATTTTATGGCAATCCATCAAATAGATAAGTCAGTCTGCAAAGTGGTGGACAGGCCATCAGACTGGCATTGCTGTCTTTTGATCCATGCTACCAGTGCAAAAGAGAAGCAACTCATGGTTAGGTTTAAAAAAAAAAAAAGTTGTAAAGTGAAGTAAGTGTAGTACAAAAAGCTGTCGTTTGGAGCATATCTGCAGTCATTCTCTGAGGTGATGCAATGCTCAAATCTGAATGAAATAGCTGAGTGAACAGGAATACAGCGATACAGGACCATCCAAACATGTAGATAACATCAGCCTCAACTGTTGTCAGTGATAGAAATCCCACAGAGCATTTAATGTACGTGGTTAAATGTCTCTAAGGGAAACACTGATACGCTGCTATTCATTTGTCTGCATCATTTCACTGCTTCTTTTGCTGCTCAGGATGTTGCTGGGCACGTACACTGTAGCACTGCATGAGGTGGAAATTCAAAACATTATATTACACTGCTTGCAGGTTCCCATTTTGCTTGAAACTCCATCCGATAATGTATTATGCTGACAGACATCTTCATCAAACTGGTCATAATCCATCATTCGGAACACTGCAGTCTCTGCTTCACGCAGAGAAATAATGCAAGTTTTTGACATGGAAAATGTGTTTGAACCCTGATCTCTCCACTGCATTGTGTAAATCTTAAAAGAACAGAAGCATGAATTATCCCATTTATTTTATTGCAGCACAGAGTACTGAGGGAAAGATGCGGAGAATGAATGCTCGTTATGTATATAATATGTACGTATATGTACATAAGCACAGGAAAAAAAGCAAGATGCATGAAATCAACAAGATTCCCATCAATCCATCCATCATGATTTAGCTCAGTATCTATGGTGGCTGTAATCCTCTTGTGTCTGCAGCAGGCAGGAGCTGCTAGTCGCCTCCCATCAGCCAGCAGAACACATCACATTTTACCTTACTTTTAATTCACCCTGACGCTCCACTTCCCCAGAGCAAATGGCTGTGATTGATGGCGGGCTCCCAGACTAATAACCACGTGGTCTTTTCCCTGTAGGTTTTCTGCATTATGGAGACATCTCCAGGGGTGTCAGTAAAGCAGAGGCCCGAGCCCTGAGGAACATTATTGACGAAGCTGCCCATGCCATCACACCGGACGCTGTACTAGCACTGACAGGTGGCTTTCGCAGGTATAAGACTTGTCTCCTCCTTTTAAGCGCTGTTACGGTGGCTCAAATAAAACAGCAATTCCTATTCTGTATTTTTCAGCTATTGTTAAACTCATTTTGGTTATGCACAGGGTAATGCAAAGGTATTAGAAAAGTCTCAAGAGGTTTGCGTGAAGCCTCATCCTTATTACTTACTGCTGTCACACACAAGTCACAGTGCGTGGGTGGAAGCATTAAATCTGCTGGTAGTTCAGTGCATCCTGCAGCTGATATGAATTAAGAGATCAAATATTTTACAGCACACGACAGCTTTCTTTGTTCTCGATCATAAAGAAGCATAATCCTGAGTACGCAGGTCATTCCAAACATTGTATTGCATCTACATTAAGATGTTGACATGTATTACATTGTCAGTCTCGGAGTGCATGGGTGCTCTTCTAAAGCTGCCTACTGAGTGCAACTATCTGCTCACAGCCGGTGCCTCCCTCCGTCGCCACCTCTTTCGGCTGCTCTTTTTTTTTTTTTATGTGCGATGCTTTGTGCCTGAGTAAGCGTGGAGCACTCCGCTCCGTGGTGTTGTAAAAATCCAGCCATAACCAGTGGCGTGTGCGGTAAATAATTCAAAAGCAGTCTGGCAGTAAGGACAAGCGCTTGCCTCTCAACAGGGGTGACAGAGCTGCCGCAGCTTAGCTGATGGTCTTTAATAGTGACTGGGCTACAAATGTTACATGTTGCCAGCTCTCTGTTATTTTCTATGAAAACCTCATGAAAGTTTCATTTTTTCTATTTACTGTATTCTAACATTTCCATTTGTGAAAGTTTGGTACAAAAGCTATTATAGACTGATTTTTAAAGTGAGAAAAAGTAACTTTTTGCTGAATGACCACTGTGAAAAGTCTGGATTAGTAATGATGTAGAAAAAAGCTAGATACAAACACAGCAGAGGAAATGAGTCATAAGCTATCTCATTCCATCTATACTAATTTAGTGGGTAATAATATTGTAAGAACATAATATATTCTAATATAATATAATAATTATAATTATAATATATTAATATTCAATAACCTTTATAGTATGCTATTTTGTAGGTAATCCACATCCCTGACTTTAATATGAAAAAGAAATGATACTTTAGCTTCAGATGTCAAACTGTGACTTCAGCATGCCACTTATACTAGCTGTTAAGAGTTACAGTTCTCCATGGTTACAGAGTGCTTTTGATAACTGTAGTGTAATGATTGAATTTTAAATTGTAATTCCTCATATATTCCTCACATGATGGTTGCTTAGCGTATCCTCCGTCCATTTGGACCTTTGGTTGTGCACAACCTCAAAAATGAACTTGTTTATTAATAATTTGCAATAATGTGTTATATTTAATTATGCACGAGATGTCAAGACGTCAAGACAGAGTACAAGACGTAATACATACATTTAATTAACAAAATAGTGACCATGTTGTTTTCATCATGCAAATTCAGGAAATTTTCTATAATCTGAGTTCTCTAGTACACCCTCGAGTGGCATCCTCCAGTAACATGTGTAGTACATACTGTAGGCAAGTATATGAACAATTACATTCACAGCGCAACTGATGGACTATGTGAAATATTTCTCAGCAGTTGGACTCAATGTGCATTATACGGTAATATTCAAGTTTGCCAATGTTATAACCATAAGCTACTGTTCTACCAGACCAACTAAGGTGCATCAGTAAAACATCTTAATGCCTTAGATTGAGGTGGTTTTACTGCCTATCAATGTGTTATTTTTTCTTTCACAAGTTATAGACTTTAACGTCTGCAGTGTGGAGTGTATTTAATTTGTCTCGGTGGTTCACAACTTTCCAAAGTAAAGAAGGTATCAAACAGCAAAGGAAGAAAAAAAAATCCAATATCTCTAATCTTCAAAAGGATAAATGACAGCTGGAATGATACCTGATTATGTAAATAACTGCTCCTCAAGGGGGGAATGTGGTAAAGGAGATGAGGAAAGTGATTAGAGCATCATGGATAGTTAACATCAAGAATGAAGGGGAGGAACAGTACAAGATTTATAGGCCAGGAGTCTGCTGCAAAGTGTAAACGGGGCCTGTGAGAGGGTTTTTATGGCTTCAAACTCGGGGAGATGAAGCACACGTTTACTTCATCTCATATTTGGTGCATGCTTGGGGAGTATTATGTGAGGCCTAAATGGAATCATGTGGAGCTATAATTGAAGAATGATGACTTGTACATTATCAGTCAGTAAGTAAGTCATTTACCTTTATCTTGTTGAAAAGTAGATTCTCCAGACATGGTTAAAACACAGCAGGAGCCATTATAAGGCCCATTATACCAAAATAGTTCATATGATCTCTAAGATGCCAGCAGCACCACTAATAACCCACTAATTCTCTTCAGTGTGACATATTTGAAAATGTTCTCTTCTAAAGTCCTGTCAAAGCTCGATTTAATTACCTATAATTTCCAGCGTGATGTAGAGGCTCTTATTAGCTTCATCTTTCCAGCCGATAGCCCTTGTCAAGAAAGGAAACACACAAAGAATACTATATTACCTCTTTAAATAGATATACTCGGTTCTTGGAAATCTTTCATCTCTGGATAACGTACACAAAGAAACAACTCGGCTTCCAAAAGTTTCAGGAAATAACCGCCCTGCTCCAGTAAACTCAAGCTGTCATCCACTTCAGAGGGAAGCAGCATGGCGAGGATTTGTTGATGCCACTGACATTAGCCTTATTGAAAGGACAGCTGTGGAAGGCGGGTGACAAGTCCTAAAGGGGTTTTGTTGGAGGGAGGATTAAAAATAGATTAGGCTTGAAAATACAGCTTCTACCACCACTGTGAGTGAAAGGCTCACGCGGTGTCAGCGGTGCGCTGTATTTATTTCGGTGTGAAGCCGGCAAGTCCCCACTGTGGATCTTATTTAACATCAGATTGTCTGGAATACAACTCAAAGTGACACTGATGAGGGGGCCAGTTGTGTCTGCTCTCAAATCCTCCAAAAGGGACTGAATCCCGCTGCATTGTTTCCCTTGAACAACAACCGAGATAAGTATTCCTTATCAGTTCAGTTCAGGGTGTCATGATTTTTAAAACAAACTCTATTATCAGCAGAGGCAAGAACAAAACAAGCTGTCTGATCGTGAGGTATGGCCCATGAACGCTGATTTTTCTTTTTTTATGCTACATCTTCCTGATAACCATCACCTTGTTTTTCTGTGTTACCAGAAAACTTAGATGACAAGCGAGATACCATCAGTATGCACGAACCTGCTTCTTTTCCCTGAGCAGCTACTTTTAACTCTGCGTCCTGCAGATGAATGCATTTTGTGAAATATCTAACAGCAGCAACACTTCCCGCATCTGTATTATTTATACATGTCGCCCTGTCCACACAAATGTGTAAATAGCTATGTATATTTTATAGGTTTTGTGCAGAAAGAATGAATAATTTAGCATTTTCCCTCACGCAATAAAATAGTAGACCGGCTACATTCGACTGCTTTGCTCTTTGTTTCACTAAATTGAAAGAAACACTGGCGGTGTTAACGCGCAGAGTGTGTTAACAGCCCATCAAAGCTAATATTTTTCAGCCGAATATTCGCAGCTATATCTCCCACTGAGCAGGAGTGGCTGCCTAATGCTAAATAAAAACAGCGTTCTGAAGGTACACCATTAAAGGCAGAGAAGAAGAAAAAATGCCCTCTTTGCTGGAGAGAATGTGCCTGACGTCTGCTTTTCCGCTGACTGGGGTTGAACTAGAGCAGGTATCGGCACAGACCTGACACATACTAATGCACCGGTGCAATCAGGAAGGAGCTGAGGAGCGTAATGCCTCGGTGTCTTCCCCTCAAATAACTGCCAATTCCCATGTTATCCCCTCAAACACTCACACGCAACCACACTTCAATAAAATCAGCTTTAAGCTGTGATTGGAGGTAAACTGAATTTATGCTGATGATCTCTCCTCCTGTCTCGCTCCCGCTTTGGTTTTTTGCTATTCATGGCACACATTTATGCAGTGCACTCGAGTGAGTTTTGCCAGCGCAGCAGAGGCTAACGGTGAGATTCACTTAACAACTTGAGCGCACTGTACAAGCTGGAAGTGTTGTGGAATCGCAGCGTTGCCAATTAAGAGTGTTGGAAGGTTCGGAGGAAAGTTGCTCATTCAGCAGATGGAAATCTGTGATGCAGTCTGAAATCGCTGTGTCCTACCAGTCAACTCATTAAAGAAGTGTCAACTTTTCACACAAAGGCCTACATAAATACCACTGAGTGTAACACCAAGAAGTGAGCATCTTTTATTATTTTAGAAAGAGAATTAAATGACGTACAGTCAAATGAAATGACTGTGACTAAAGCAGCATCTGCTGAGCGAACCTGTAAAGAACTCATCCTGTTAATGCCATAGGGGTACATGCTGTCTGCCACTAAAGCTAACCATTAGCATTATCATGCCTTGTGGAGCTCTAATGCCTGTTTTCTAATACTTCCTTGCTCCTTGAATTAGCTGCACTGACCTTTGAAGCTTTCCCACAAGCCATTCACGACCTCTCTCCATCCCTTTAATGTTCCTCTCTCTTGCTGCTGTCGCTCATTTCTTAGGGATGGTGAGGAGAGATCAAACAGGGAGCCTCGTGGCAGCTGATGTTTCTTTGGAGAAACATCAGCTCCCCCAAAGATTCATTGCCGTTTCGCTGTGGCGCTTACCTCTGTATGATTTCACTATTGTTTGATGAGAGGTTTCTGAGTAGGTGTGTGAGTGGGTGTTGGATAATGATCAGTATGAAATGATGGTTGGCCGGTAGCACCAGCACGGGCCAAAGCTGAGGCGGCAGCCAGGTTGAGCAGATCAGAGCCTGGCAAGCTTTTGCCATTTGAAGGGCGACTCCAGCAGTGGATGGTGTTTGCTTTGTGTTTGTGTCTGGATTGTTCTTACTTTTAAGAAATGCCTGCTACATGAGGTTGTTTCAGCAATCATGGCACACACTTCTTTTCATCATTCCATTTGACTTCAGTCATCCTGCAGCCCGTCTCAGCATACACTGAGCGAAACACCATAGACAAGTGGTCAGTTCAAACGCATACTCTGATTATTTACAGCAGTTTCCAGTTCAGCTGATCTTGTCACCATTATTTCCATTTTCATTTTCATCCTGCTTGAATGCCAACCAGCAGACCAAACTGTAAAAAAAAAAAAGCCAGTGAGTCCTCGTAACTAGAAGATACATGTTTTTTTTATCATAAGGAAATACTCAACAAGCTTTATTATATTTCCATGAGTCTGTATGTAAGCAGACATAGACATAAGTGCCCACAATGTAGACATATGTGCGTGTGGCCAACTGGTTTTATAATCGTGTTGACTGGAGGTGCATATGCAACCCTGGTGCAGCATGTCCCAATCTGGAGAGCTGGCATTATCAGCCGATGGAGCTGGAGCAGGCTTCAGTAATATAGCCAATCAACTCAGCTCCTGTCATGACCTTCATAGCACAAATATACAAATATAAATATCCTTTCAAGGACTGGTGATGTCCCATGTGTGCACAATGTTCAATTCACATTTCAGGAAACATTTAACTGCCCCTCACCACGTGTTTTAGAAGTTACAATTAATGATATTTTTGCAGCTAAGCATTCATTAGTGAAATTAAATGTTTCTGTCTTGTGGGTTCATGTAGTTCAGTCAAGAGAGACTTAATTGAAAAGATGCTTAAAATGTAATTAAATTAATTTATTTGACATAGTGCACAATAGGAAGTTGAAGAAATATGAGAGGAGTCTTTGGTGATTACACTCATACCATGATGTCATATTTAGTGATGCCATGAGCTGTGGTGTGAGTGTGATGAGTGGTTGTGGTGATGGTGGTGTTGAAGGGCTGAAGTGAAATGGCTAAAGATCTGGATGGATGTGATGTGGAAAGGGATTTCTGATGAGATGGAGTGGAAGAGGACCCATGGGTGCTGGACATCATGAAAACTGGAGATGGAGGAGGGTTACATCGATCCGACACTGAAATGACAGCTGGCAGCAGCAGAAAAAAAAAAAAAAAAGAACAGCTTTAAAATTTGACAGCAAAATCTGACTGGTGAAAGTGAACGAGTGTCCTCAGTCAACTGATCATGTTTATGGGAAAAGAGCGAAAAAGACAATGTAAATAGCATGAAGATAGTTTTCCTGATTAAACCTCAAAGCTTAAAATGTTTAGCAACTCCAAAGTCTTCTGTTTGATGATAAAAGCTGATATTCTTTAAAATAAATATAAGAGCTGTGATATAATATTACCAGCCAGAGATAATATTCTTTTAACATGAAGTTTGAAACACGACTAAAAACATTTGACTAATGATCGTGGAGAAGATATAGACATTTTAATTCAATATATAGACAATTTTCAAGATATAGACAATTTAATTCCCAAAAGGATCAATAAAGTGCAGTCTAAGTAAAGTCTAAGTCTAAGACATAGCAGTCTAGCCAGTTTAGCTTTAAGCTGCCGCATTAGCCATCCGGGAACATTTTAACAGTCTCCATAGCTAAATATCTTGTCAGCTGTTGCTGCTAATTAACAATCTTAATGGTAATGGTACAATACTGTAAGTCACATACTTTATTCAAGAACAAGCGGCAACCTCCATGGGTGTGAAGTGAAGCCTATGTAGAAGTTCCAAAAACTGCAGTTCCCCAAATGGCCACTTTAGACTGAATACAGAACAAGTCAGTCTCCGTAAGGCCCCATGTTAAAATGTCCAACTTCACAGCAGAAATAAACATGTTTACAGCCTGGTACAAAAAACAGTTTTGGTCTCTATCGCTAATTTCCCCATTCAAGACAAGTGTACTGTTTATATTACAGTAAGGCTTAAATGTATGCATAATTAACAGTGTGGCCGCTTTGATTGACAGGTTTGTGCTGTTACAGGTGGCTTGTTTGAGCACCCAGACTTCACTCAGTTAGCTCTATCAATGATGATGCCAAGGTGTGGGCCAGAGCCACTCACACAGCTTTAGATAGAAACCTGTGGCTGATGTCACAGATAGAATGTCAATAATTATACTGTCTATAGTCATAGCACAACATTACCATACTACGATCTCGCCAGGAAAGGTAATCAATGGTGAACTGTCAGCACTCAGATGGGGCAAATACCAGTTTTATGGGCACATAGTTCATGAACTATCCAATGCTAAAGTTAGCTTAGCTGCCTACATAGCCACCACATACACGGTGACAGGGAGTATGCATTGTATCACAAGCATAGTTGTAGCCAGTGGCCAGAAAATGTTACCTTAGCAACAATAAATTTCATATTTTGGTATTCAGATTTGTTTTTGATGTAGAAGAATGTATTTCTGCTGACCGTGCTGCACTTTGCCTCTACAAGCACTATGCTCTTATCAGGTGAAGGCAGCTTAACCGTCTCCAAACATTGTTTCTTCTGTAGAGTAGTTTACTTTTGTGCAACACGCACATGTGCATTACAGTATAGGTTAGCTTAGTATGAGAGGTCGACAAGGTGGCACAAATCCACAGAGCACCACCTCTGACTCTCTGAAAATTGTTTGACCTCCAGTATGAGATTTTAGTTGTTTTCATTACACACTCTGACAGTGTTGTCTTCTACATGTTCAACATGAATTCAAAAGACACTAGGTCTTACTTTACTTTTTATTGTAACAAAATAAATCTCAACCCTGAAACCAGAAACCAAAAGCCATCTTTGTAACCCAGTGTGTGTGAGAGGGCTACTGAATTACATAGTCAGACATCAATCATCTCAAGCTGCCTCTTCAGAAATGGATGTAACTGATGTGTAGTGGGCTGACTCCAGACAGAGGCTTTGATATGACATCTTGTGTACATACAGGGTTTCTCATTGTGCTTTTCATTGTATCTGCTCCTGTCCAATAATCACTTGATAATCACTAGTACTGCAGTTGTGCTGACAGAGAAAATGCCTTGTGTAAGCGCAGTCAAGCTCCATATGGATCTGTTTTATGACACTGATCCAAGTAGAAAATGATGATTCTCATAAAAGTTAAAGCTCTGACAGCTGAGGCAACAAAAAGGGAGCTTTTAGACTTAACAACTTAGGACAAATTACTTGTTTGAATAATGAAAAAAAGTCAGTGCCCTTAGAATGGCCTGTGCTTTTAATAGCTCCGTCTGTCATCTTCTCTCTTCATCAGTTAAGGGCTGTAACTAAAAGATAGTTCTTTTCATTATTTCCTTGACACGACACAGCGAGTGGGTAACAGTGCTATGTCTCTATCTCCAGGGGGAAGGAGTTTGGTCATGATGTAGACTTTATCGTGACTACAACTGAGCTGGGAAAGGAGGAGAGCCTGCTACCCAGCGTTATTAGAAGACTGACAAAGCAAGTAAGTATGTTGTTTCCTTTTCTTTGCACTTAAGGGAAGTAATGAGGATGTTGAAGCGTCATTTGTAAATACATTGTTATGCTTTTCATAACTGGATGGCAGTATTTTTTAATATAAATCACTTCATTTAAATGTATTTTGGAAAATCAGTTCCTGGATAAAAATTGATTATAGGCTATGGTAAATACAAAGGCACAATTTTGTGGTCAGAATAATAGAACAAATAGAGCACAGAATGCAGATTATCCTGTTACATTACAATAAGTAGGAATTCAGAACACTGTTTGAACACTGCTTTGTATTTCAGGTTCACTTATTGAAACTGGTTTAGAATTTCAAGAAACTAAAACTTTTTGGGTCCATCTGGCCATCTGCGTCTCCATATGCATAATCAAACATGTTTTTATTAAGCCTAACTTCTTTTCTTTGAAAAGAGTGTAGAAGATACAGCAGACTGTGCTGAGGGTGGACAGAATAACATCAACATCTTTGTATGAAATGCTGCAATGATTGTGCACATCATGTACAGCTACAGCCTCGACTATTACCATGAAGTTAAAATGACACAAATGTAATATTTCAACCCTCATATTTATTACAGAACTACGATATTTGTTATTACGATATTTATTTGTATTGCACCAGATTTGATCTATAACATATTAACCAATATTCAATATTCTTTGCATTTACTTAGACAATGACACACAAAGTACACACAGAAACATACAAAGTGCAGACACAGGAAAAGGTTTTGTGTCTCTGCATGTAGCTTAAACCAAACAAACATTTGTTCATATCAAATTAAAACACTGAGGCAATGACAAAATGATGGAAAGATCATTATTTTCCAATCATAGTATATTATGTAATCTGGAAATGATACGACTATTTCAATGAATGACGAAAAAACTACGAAAAAAAGTCAGTTTTCATTCATTATCAGGATAGGAAAATGTAAGATTTCCAGATGAAAATGTGGTGAATACTTTTTGCCTTAAGGAGACATCTCTGGATGCAGTGCATACAGTACTTTTGAATAAAAATGGCATAAAATTGAGAGAAAGGTGGTCTGTGGTTTTAACGGTTTCACTGGTGAATGAATCAGGTAAAAGAAAAATAGTACAATTTAGTAGGTTACTTTAAGAACTTTTTCTTGGGCTTTTTAAGTACCATCAGCAGCCCTGTTACCCTCTTAATGGAAAATGGATCCTTTAATGGAGAATGGGCAAAGAGAGAGGCAGGTGAGAGGTACGAAAAAGGTGAGGACGGATGTGGAAGACAGACAGAGAGACAGACAGACAGATAGCAGATGATTAAAGCAGAGAGAAAGTGGGTAGAAAGTGTGAACAGAGAGAAAATGTGTGAGTGAGAGATAAAACACAGAGACAGACGACATTAATGGCAGGCTATGTTTACATACACGTAACGCTTTAATTATTGGCTGTACTCAGATGATGACAATTATTTTCTGCTAATATTACAGTAATGTGACAAATATCAATGCTCTTCAGAAGTGTCCAATTAAAACTCAGTGCATGTAAACACATTTAGCTAATTACATTAAACCAAGGTCTTAATCACAACTGTGCAAACACAAGTCCAGCATGTTCATATTTACCTACCTACTGTACTGCTTTTACTTCATCAAGCTTTTTATATGAAATGGAAATTTCAATAAAAGTTCTTTTTGCTGTTAAATTAAAGTGAAAAATCAGAGTAAGAGCTAAAGGATTTGTTGTGTGCTCGCACAGATTCAGCCCCTCGGAGGGGGAAATTGCCATGCCCCTTTAATGTTTACAAGTCCTGTTACACAAGCATTGATTTGATGTACAGTTAGATACTTACAAATATGAATCAGATGTAAAGAGGCAAGATTTTGAAAAAAAGTAGAAATGGAAATGGTTGTTTTTATTCATGAATAATGACTTTGCCATTTGAGATTCCTGAAGATCATCAGACTCAGCAGTACTTTCCACATTTTTCACCCTTTTGAAGCTGAAAGAATTTCACTATTCAATACATGTGTATGACATTTTAACTCATGGAGGAAAAATAATTTTATTAAAACATCATTGACAACAATGTGACTCTTATGTTTATACATACTTCTCACGAGTTTCTGCTGGAGGACTGCATTTGGATTGGGATCCCATGGGTGCCATGGAACCCAACACAGATCTCATAGGAGAAGGAGGTTTAAACTTTGATGTGGGTGGGAGCAAAAAATAAACTGCTGAATTTCTGCAGGATGAAAATCGAAGAAATTAGTTCCTTAGTTACTTTTTCTTCCCTCAGTGATCACACTGTCTTAAAACGTCCACTGGTTTATTAAGAAAAACACACATAAACAGATCGGACACTAAGCCTTTTATAGGACTGTGAACTTAACTGAAACCGAGCATGGAGTTGCCATGGATATGGATGAGGTACGATGGCTGATCAAAATGTCTAAACAGGACAGGCATTTAGCAAAATGATCTACAAAAATCAAATTGAAGTGTTATGTTTAAATGCAGAGGTGGAGGAGCACAGAATTTTGCAACAGCAGATATACATTCGAAGACTGCATAATTCCTACAGGACCCAAAGCAAAACTCGTGGGAACAGGAAGTTTAAACTTTCATTGCCGGTGGGAGCAGGCAGTCTGGAACGCACACATAGCAGGAGTAGGTCAGAAATCTGAGATTTAAAAAAACAGTCTGATAAAGGGTTCTCGTTTCTATTGTGCAATGGAAAAATGTTTAATTTAGAATAATATGGCTCTGACTCGGAGAGCGAGATGGGTTTTGATGTGGTTGCTTGATGTGCATCACCAGCTTTTCTCTTCTTTTCTTGGTACAATTGCAAATTCACTCGCAAAAAAAGTCAGAAATATACTTTCTTTTTGTAGTGTTTTTTACAGCAGGCATTTTGTAATGCATGACAGGTAAAGCACAGGTGGAACTAATAAACTAAACAATGGTTTATCTTATGAATCATTACAATGCAGCAAATGATAATGTTATTAGATACACCTGTGTTTCACAAGCGCTAATGTCTTTTTAACTGTAGTTTCGCTCCAGCTGAGGGCTGTTTTTCTTACTTCATAAAAAGTTTTACAGATACACAGTTTTCACAGGTGACGGTAACATGTACTTTAAAGGGGCTGTGGGTCACTGTAATCTTTCCTCCTGTCTATACTGGCCTTGATGCATGATCCTTTATAGAGATAGAGGGGTTAAGTCTACAATTCATTTCTGTGCAGAACATCATTTTTAGCCAAAGCTGTTATGAGACCTCAGCAGCCGGAGTTAATTAATTAGGCATATTGCCCAATGCAGGCAGAGTGCTCCAGCAAAAGCATCTGATATCAGATATGAGCACATTACTGGTAGATTACTGTAATATGACTTCCTTATCTCCACTGCTTGACCATTCCAAAAAAAGATAATTGTGGTAACTTCCAAGAGTTGTAAAATCTGGTTTCATAGTACAGTATTATAGACAGTTTGCAGCGGCCATTTCTCTGTTACTCTAGCTGGAATTTCTAGATTGTATTTCATTGGTATCTTAAGCAACACACCCCACACCAACGCAGCTCCGTGCACTGAACACCCACTGTAACGGCAGAAAATACAAGCGAGCCATTAGGCGGCTTGAATAGACAGCTGCATTGATTAAAATAGAAGCGTGGCTGTTCCGTCAGATGGACAACGGAAAAATGCTGAAACGCCTCCTGTGCTGACAGCATTGCACAGAACAAGAACCGTAGATCCACTCCCTGCCCTGCGTGCTGTTCTTACAGTAAAGCCATGTAACAAAGCGATCACACCACGACCTCTACGGACAGCAACCAAGAACCAGTGTAGCTCTGACATGTTTTTAATGTGTTAGTATCTATTTGGTGTGTGGGATTATGTCTGCCTTCAGAGCTGCTTTGCCTTACTAAAATGTCTGTATATGTAAAGTCCTGTATAATTAATGTTATGCAGAGAGTTTCCATTCCGCTGAGGATGATGAATGCAACATGTTACAGCAAAACTGGATCTCCAAACACCAATGCAAATACATTGCAAACGATATCACAAAAAAAAGTTCAGTGAACGCGTCATTCTGGAAAAAGAAAACAAGAGAGAGGATGTGGAAGGACTTTGTCAACACAGATTTCTCCCTCAGATAAATGCACACTTTGGAGAGGGTCATGAGAGGAGACAAGTGTTTGATGAAGAGCAGGACCGCGCTGTCTGGTCTAGCTGTCGGCTTCTTTTTGTCATCACTGGGTTTAAAAATAAATCCCTCCATCCCTCCCTCTTCCATTCACACCTCCACATCCCTCCACTCTTTCAGCGGTCCATCCTTGCGATAATTACCTCCCACTTACTGTATGTTATGGGAGGGGAGCTCTCAGTACTTGCAGCCACTTATGTTCACTATAGGTAGAGGGAGCGAGGTGAAGGTGTGAAAGGATGTGTGAATGTGTGGGGATAAGGAGGTAGAATGAATGTGAGACAGTGAATTAGGCGAGCGGGGCAGGTGTTAAAAAGGCTTTAAGAGTCCAAGAAGCGACTACCGGAAGCTTTCTTCTCGATTGGCTGGATGGAATAGGGATGCAAAGGGGACCGGTCTGCAGGGACGAGGACACAAGAGACAATGATTAAGTGGAGGTAGCAGAGGTTGACTCTAAGTCGTGTAACCTTGTCATCTGCAATCAAGCCCCCGGGGGCCCACGTGTCTTCACTCAGGCCTAATATCACGAGCAGTCCCTTCAGCACCCCTCTTCAGCCTGCAGGGAGTTAAAAATACATCTATCTAGAAACGTCCTTGTAAAAACGGGTTCATCATTTTTTTTCCCTACATCCCCCCCCACCCACCTCTTTCTCCCCCCCTCCTGCTGATATTCTGAAAGCATAACTTGGGGGCAGAGGCAAGGTCAGCCACCAGCTTCTGTGGCAGACAGATGAGATTCAGCTTGGCCCTGGTAATAGCAACGGAGAGATGGAGAGGGCCATGTTTCATCCCCCTTCCATCTATCATCTCTGTCTCTAAATACTGTATAAGTGCTGCTTTCTGAAGGCTGAGCGCTGTACTCATTGCTACTATTATAATGCCATTCAGCTCAGGCTTTATTGTTCTGCATTTGGTCTGAGTCAATGTGGTTAGGGATCGGAGAGTTTTCCCTTTGGTTGAATAAGTGATTCGGGCAGAGCTGCCCTTACCGCTGAGGTTATTTCGCAGTCACAGAGAGTTAGTCGCTCTGAGATCGAAATAAAATCTGAGCAGTCAAGGCTACTTTGAATGACACTGAGAGGACACACATCCTGACACACAAACCACTGCTTTAATTTCAGCAATCAGTGTCTTTCATTTCGGCAAAGCTCCGAATCAAAGTCAAAGCACAGTTGATACGGTCCTGGCTAACATGCGCTAATCTGTGTCTTGAAGGCGAGTTTTGAAGTCTCTTGCTATGAGTCAGAGAGAATGCGAAATTAGATCAGAGAGCGCTTCACGTCCCTGACAACGTCATGCTCTGATGCAGGTGGTTGTGCTGGCTGCTGCGACCACTCATCTCTCTCTCACAAGAAAAGACCCTGAATAAATAGCCAAATTGAAAAAAAAAAAAGCCGAGCTTTTAGATCACACTTTCAAAAGTCGTGTTCTCTTGACTTTTTCTTTTTTTCTTTTTTTAACTGCTCAGAGGCAAATCTTTGGGGGGAAAGATTATCTTCCCGCTGTCCTCCTCTGTAATTCCCTCTGTAAACAGTTCTGCCGGAATGAGCTTACTCTCAGATGCTCGCTGACATTACCTGCTGCGTGGGAGATGATTACAGAGCGCTATTGGGCTAAACAGCCCCCGGCGATGCTGAGACGGGGAACTTCATGACATCCTGTTTTTATGGTGGATTTGTGAGTGTATGTGTGTCAGACAGAAAGGGGGAGACTGAAAGAAAGTAGTGTGACTGTAGTAAGTGTGTAGGCAGGAGAGCCACAAACCTCATCGAACGGGGGGGGCATCCATATCCAGGTACTTAATGGACTGTGCGACTGTCATCATAACTCCTTAATACATCCCTCTGAAGGCATCAAAATGATTCAGGGCTGAGAGGAATGCACTTGCAGGAGGGACCGAAATATCCGGCAGAATAAGGAGTGACCTACATTTGCGGCCTCGTGTATGAGATGGGTTGCAGATCTTCTCCCACAACTTGTCTCAAGAGTGGCTCGCAGGGATTTTAATTTCAGATTAGTCAGTGTTTAAGTGCTTTTATGCTGTCATTCTGGCCTCATTATCTAAGTGGGGACTGTCACTGCCTTTAGCTAAGCTATTACCGAACGTAAAGGGAACTTTAAGAATCCCTCTCCCTGCCTATTATCGAAAGGTGAATGGTTATCTGTAATTGCAGAGAAGGAGCATTCCAGGGGTGCAGCAGAGGGCGACATCAAGAATTTTTGCCTGCAATTGCGCCGCAAATGAGTCGACCCCTGAAGATAATTGGATGAGGAAAATTGAGGTGGGGGGGGGGGGTTGATGATTTCTTTGAGTACTGCTCCCTGTGCGTCAGTCAAGGTTTTCACCACCGCCGCCTCAGATTTCTCACTTCCCTTGCTGCCTTGTGGGAAGCGCTGTCCTCGTCTGATAGCTCATGCAGTTCGCCAGTCAGCCAGGAATGTTTAGTAGCGGCTATTCGACACAGTGCTGACAAGGTGTTTAATGTTTTGTGATTAACCTAAGTCATTGGCTGGACAGGCAGAGTGGCTGCTCGCTGCACTGGCTTTCCCAATTATTGCTCTTTAAGGAGAGTGCAGCAGATTTATGGCCAGTGAGAGGAGAGTAGTATCCCAACAATTACGCCGGCTGCTTGAATTAAATTGACAATTTGTAATCTTAATCGCCTTAACACTCCTGCATCCAGGGAGGAGCATAATCAGCCAGGGCGAGGCCCGGAGGAAATCAATTCAAAGGCTCTCTGTCTTGTTTCTTTCTGTCTTTTCCCGGTATCTCCTCGTCCACCTATTTCTTACTTTCTCTTACAGGTTGAACACTTTATTCTCTAACTCTCTTGCACTCCATTTCACTCTTTTCTACACTCATGGCTTTGTTCCTCATCAGTGGCCCTCTCCGCTACTCTCCCTTCAACATACTGACATCTTACTTGGCAGAGATTTCCATTATCTAAGGAGTGGAACCATTTACGAGGGAATGGGCTTCAGCCATCTATTATGGCTGACTAGAGGCTTGTCTCTCTATTGAATCCCCTTTTTTTCACCACTCTCTGGGCTCAAATTAGACTGATGACAAGTCTGAGCAGATGTTCACACAGTGGTCCATGTCCTGTTACTGGCATCCATAGTCCTACGGCTACCTCTGTTCTCAGCCATGACAAAATAGACTTGTTTTTTCAGACTCAAGTTAATTTTCATCTTCATTTAATCAATAAGCAGATTTAAAGAGTCTATTCTTTCTACATAATACTGCAATAAGTCAAAGCTGGTTTCAGCTTTTAAAAATAAAAAGAACACACATACAGTACGATGAGGGTTTCCAAAAAGCAGCAAAAAGGCTGATAGAAGTGGAGAGAAGGCTGAGAAACTACAGCAGGGGTTAGCTATTAGGTTCACTGTGGGTCAGATTTTTCCCCCAGCATTATTCAATAAATGGTCTTACAGGGTCGGTGGAGGAGCATTATGTTGTCAGCTTGATAACATAATCACAGTGATAATGTTAACCTTGTGATGTTTAACAGGTGTAATGCTTGCCATGTTTTCCATTTTAGTTTAGCCTGTTAGCATGCCAGCTACTTACTTACTTACCAGCTAAAACAAATGGTAAAAGTACCACTGAGGCACCCAGTGTCTGAAAACACTAAAGAGTTCATTCTGTTTGTCTGTATTTTCATGGCAGTTCATCCAGAAGTTGTAAAGACACTTTACTAGACCAAGAATGCCATCTTAATGATGGTACCAGAATAAAATCAAATGTCAGAGTCATTCGAAGTCACCATTTGGGGGATGGAGGATGTATTCTCTAAGGATTAATATCTGTACCAAACAATTGTTGAGATATTTCAGTCTGGTCAAAAGTAGTGAGCGATATGACTGGCATGCCAATTTTGCCATTCCAAGAGCCACAATGCTAGTGTGGCAAACAACAAACAAAGCCACACACATTTACTGGGTATCAGTATCATGCATATGTTCCACAAATCAGACAGAAATTCTTCTCATTCAAAATTCTGCTAACTGTTTTAAGATGACAAACATCCAGTCTCATTTAAAGAAACATAACCAACTTGATTCTCAAGCATTGTCAATACCTTCACGGTATCCAAGCTGCCCTTTATCTCCAAGATTATAAAGAATCTTGTTTCCAAGAAAATTCCAGTGGATAGCAAGAACATTTTATAAGAACTGCAGGTTTTTGTCATAACCACAGCACTATCTCTGCTGAGATTTGAAACTGATTTATGATGAATCCAGAAGCGGGTGCTTTGTGTTAGATTACAGCTTTTGATGATCCCAAAGATCCCAGTAAATGATCCCAAAGTTTTTATAAGGTTTCAAATAATGGACTGTTTTTTTCAGTGGCTGTACCTGTCAAATAATAGAAAAAATAACTTTGGTGTACAGCTCTAGGTCAGACAGTAAGAGCAATGGTTGTCCTTGTCTGCCAGACTGGCAATATTCAACCAATTCTTTCTTCAATCCTTTTACTAATGAAAATTTCATCACTTTGTGGCAGATATACAGGACTGAATGTCATCAAACGTTCTGCAGCTCATCTGTCATAAAAAAGAAGTTGTTTTGATGACTGGACAAAAGTAAATCTGATGGTCCCTGAATAAATGGCACCAGTCCATGAATTGAAAAATTTACTGTAATAGATTGTTTGATCCAAGTTTAAACCTTGAGCAGTATTAAAGTAGAGTCTTTTAAATGCAAATGTAAAAAATAAAATGCTTCCTGCCAGGCACTGGCACAGAGATAACCATGCATGCTTTTTGAGATCCTCGCATCTTATTTACCATAATGCGCAAGGCATGACTTGGGTCTGGTAAAATCCTTAGAGCATTTTTGGCCAGGACTAAGAGACCATATTACCTCAGATGTGGCATCATCTCTTTGGTGTCAGTTTTCAAATCAATATCAAGTTATTTGATACGTTTAAGGCTGATCAACACCTTGCTTACGGATACTCGATTACTTTTAACCATCCAGGGGCCAGTATGCAGACTCTGATCCTCAGATATGGCTCTTTTAGGCTGCTCTGAAGTCTGGGCTTGAGATGAAAGGTGACCGGCTTTTTGCTGACGGGGCCCCTGGGTGCTTGCTTGAGAAAGATATTCTGGCTGCCCTCCTTAAAGTCACTTGGCAAGACCCATGAAAAAAGGCTCTTCAGAATTTTAGTTGCATGTCTTCTTTAATTTAATTATATTATTCAAGCTATAAGTGTAACAAAAAATGCTGTTGTTCATGGTTATAGGTAATATTTTATGAAGTGGTATGTGTCTCAGACAGAGAGGATGATTCACAGCATGATAGCAGCAAGCAGTCTATAAAGAAAAAGATCTATAAAACTCACTACACATGTATTATATCCTACCAACATCCATGCTTTTCTCTCTTTACTAGGGCATTCTGCTGTATTGTGATTACCAGGCCTCCACCTTTGATACGTCAAAGCCTCCCAACTACAGGTTTGAGGCCATGGACCACTTTGCAAAGTGCTTCCTGATCCTGCGGCTGGAGGGCAGCCAGGTGGAGGAAGGTCTCCACATTGCTGAAGGGGACAGCAGGGGCTGGAGGGCAGTGCGCGTGGACTTGGTGTCGCCACCTATGGATCGTTACGCCTTTGCTCTCCTGGGCTGGTCTGGCTCCAGGGTATGAAGGATTATACAGACTGAATGACAGCGGACAGTAGCTGTAGATCTAAAAAAAATAGTTACTGTATTTCATGATGAATCATTTCTTGAGAGAACAACACCAAGGTCAGGGTCCGGGTAATTATTTTCCCAAAAAGGGTTTCATTTCCCTTAAATTCAGTTCTAAGACATGCAGTACCTTTTAGACAACTAAAACATCTTCATAGAAACCTGAGATATCGCAGTGAATACAAAATAATATGTGAGGGTATAATATAAAATACCAGTAATGTCTGACACAAAATAGCTTCTTTAGATAAATAGGTTTGAAATCCTTCAGGAAGAATAAATGCATTCAGGTATCACAGTTTCCTTTTAATGCCATAAAAACAGACAAGTAAAACAGATATTTGGTTTCAGACTATTGATTCTTTTCTTCCACAGCAGTTTGAGAGAGACCTGAGGCGGTTCGCTCGAGTGGAACGGCACATGCTTTTGGACAACCATGCCCTGTACGACAAAACCAAGGTACTTAGTCCAGCATTAGATGCACAGCAGAACAGATTTCTTGCACAGTCAGCTATTACCTTGCAAAAAGATTAAGTTAAGGTTCTATAAGATTCACACTAGACACGTGGCTTAAACAAGAGGTCACAGTATTGTGGGCCAGAGCTCCGAGCTTCAGAGTAACCTCAACATAGATTAATGTAATGTGGTCCAGACATTCACAAGTCTAACACAAGTCATTGCTACTAATTACTGTAACATGTAAACAAACAACACTGATTTATGCTATGAGATAGTTTAAAATACACACAGTATTGCTGTTAGCCATTCCCACTGTTCAGAGCTACAAAATGTAGCAATTGTAGCAAGTTTTGATGCTAATCCTAACAAGATTTCACAGCAGGGAAAAAGTATCAAAACATCAATAGAAAGAACTATATTTAAAACAGCCCACTGTAGCTGCAAGCTACAAATGGAAGCAGAGTATTTATCCAAATTCTTTTTTCTCATGATATGTTTTTAGAATATGACATTGGATTTTTACTTAAAAGGTGTAAACTAAACTGGAACTCACTGTGGCTACTGCCGCAAGCGCAAAGCATTATCATCTCTGAATAAATTTGCTATTTGGTGAATTCACAAGCAACTTTTTCTGGTGAGTTTTCGCAGATTGCACGTCTCCGTGAAGATTTAATTTGCCACTTCCTTTACGTGTAGGAAGCTTTCCTGTCTGTGTGCATTCACTACAATTAAGGCAAACCAGAGCCATTTCAGTTTGCAGGGATCTTCGTCTTTTGTTGCAGCCTCATTTTCAAATCTAGGCAGCTGTCCATTTTGTTCTAGCATGTGTACGTTTACACAAACACCTTTGTTAGGACATCTTAACATGGTGGGCTGGATAATCTAGCACATATGTGTCTGTCTTAGTCACATTGTGCCATGAGATCCCCCCCTCACGCTCCCTCTCCTCTCACTGTGTTTCACTGAGGGCGGTGCTTAGCCCTCCAGACACATGAAGCAGTGGAGCAGAAGAGGGACAGGTGAATTGAACATAACGTTAGTTAAACTCATTACATTACTCATAAGTGCAATAATATATTAATATACTGAGTATATGGATGATTAATATTAACTACTCTGGCTGGTGTACCAACAGTGTCAAATCCCTGAAAGACTGAATTTAAAATGATATAAAATGAATAAAAGCAGCAAACTCTGTGAAGCAGAAAACAGATGTGGGAGGATTCTCTTCTTGATCCTGCCTACTGAGCTCTGAAGGTCAATTGTTTCTCTAACAGGGAACAATAGACACCAGACCTGTGTGAATCGCTTCATAATTTTAGAGATGTACAGTAAATGGCAATTCAGAGGTCCTAAATCAGGCTGCAGAAGTTACTGCTAGTGAATCTTAAAAACCATAAACTCGTCTCCAGTCAATTTTTTTTAAACAGGACGCCATTTCTCAATAGGCAGAAAGAGAGGGAGAGAGTGTGCTCAGGGTTTTCCACAGAGTTTATACTATCAGGGGGGATTTGCTACAACATCTCCCCTCTGAGTGTGTGTGTGTATGAATCTGGATAGTGAATTACTGCCAAAGCTTTTGGTCCTCAAAGGTTTTTCCGAAAGATTAGGGCCGACATTGTTGGAATACCACAGCATGAGGAAACTTTGAGAAATGATCTCAAATTATTTGGTGCAATATGTGATTCCACTCTGAGTGAGCAGAAAGATGATACTGCGGTGAGAACAACATTTTTAATTATAGCACAGCGCTTAGTGGGAGGTGGGCAGGGTTTGGTGGGTTGGATGCAGTGCAATGCTCCATCGCGCACATGCATCAGAGCAAGTTGAGTGAACAAAACAATTCTTAATTTTTCAATATATGAAAGCACAAGCTTGTTAACGTAAAGGTAATTACACTGGGGAGTTCAAGGTTGATTTACACATTTCCAAATTACATGAACAGAAACTTACCTTACACGGTGGTATAAAGGCACACAGAAAAGCAGTGAAAATCTATTTATAACATCTTTACACATTCATAATTTATAACCCATGCAATTTAATTGACAGATTAACTCTTTCCTTGCCTACAATGCAAGAGCTAATTAGGTTTTGTTTAGGAACACCTTGTTTTTGTTGGACTCATGTATTTAATTAGCTTTGGGAGCGATGAAACAGTGGGTAGGTGTGTTTTCATCCAGTAGTTCAAAGTCTTCTGCACTGTTGGTAATAATAATAAGGTAATCTTGTGAGGCAGCTGGTCTTCCAGGTTTAAAGCTATGCATTTGTGTTAAAGCACAGTGGTTATGGAGCAGTCTATGTCCCACAGACACGGTTTAACACTAGGTGTGGGTGAAGTCAGTGAGATCTGATCATTCGCTTGAAACAAACAACAATGGAGGCTGCTAAAGAGGTTAGTGTAGATCTGTGCAGAGTTCACACAATGAACAGAACAGGTTCAATGTAATTCAGTTGATTTGTGCTTGAATTACGCCTTTGTGAGCATGTGGTACTGGCCTGCGTTAAAGTGCTACATAAATGCTTTTGTGATTTTACAACATCAGTTTGCTGTCTGTGTTTTGCAAAGCAGATGCACTGGGGCACATTCAGATTGGACGTTTGGAACACAGACAGTATATAACATAGACATTGCATCTGTGACCTCACCCATAGGTGTCTGAAGAGCCATTCTGAAGCTCAGAGTGTGGCGGCTCTGGCCACTGACATCTTGGTCTTACTTCCATTGCCTCCTGGCTAATCTAAAAAGACGATGGTGGTGGAACTTATGGCGATTGACTTATTCTGCAGCCATCCAGGGAACTGCAGCTTTTAGCACTTTCACAGCAACTGAGGCTGCCACATGGTCGGGAATACCCAATTAGAACTATGGACTTCTGACTTGCAATGGATTGCAGAATAAGAGTTTGACCGTGTTATATGGTTTGACAATCTGATGCCTACGAGTTAAGTTCATCCAATCACCTGGGCTGACCTTTTTTAAAGTGCCTGCCCTTTTCAAAACAGTTTTCAACAAAAACTTCCCATGTGTTTCTGTGTAACAAACAATCTGGCGCAGTCAGGGTAGTAATGAGGTGAGCTGGTAATGACAAACACAGAGTCGTGGCATGACACATGAGACAGGTCTATATTTAGCTATGCAGAGAAGTCATGTTCCTCATATTCATTTATTTTGATAATCAGTTAATCATTCATCTCATTCGTGCCTCTTTAGGTTTTAGACTGTTGGTAAACAAAGTAAGCAAAGTAAGCATTTTGAAAACATCACCTTGCACTCTTGTGCTATTTTTCGCTGTTTTCCGGCCTGTTGCAGACAAAATGATTGATTGATATTTTTAGCCATGCAGAGAAGTCATTTTCCACATGTGAAAATCAGCTTTGACAACAGGTGTGATGAGCTGGGAGGCAGGGGTGACAGATGGCAGCGATTTTTACAGTTTTCATGCAGAGTGCAACAAGTGAGGGGGTTTGAATATAATTAGAATTTCAGTAACTGCAACAAAACAAATGCGAGGTGTTGTCTGAAATGTGTTGATCAATGAAGCCACTTGGCAGTCTTTGTATTAAATTAAGTCATACATCAACTGGAATTGCACAACCTCAGCTTTCTTTTATCCACATGACTGTGATTTACAGCTATCAGACAGTGAGATGCACTCCTGAAAGCACAAGTGCGTGAGTGTAAACCTAAAAAAGATTGACAGGACTCTTCAGCTGAAGGACTCAATTATTCAGCAGGGAAAAGTTTATAGCACTGACAAGACGACAACGAAAATTCCAGGCAACCATCCATCTTTGTGACAGGCATCTCCGAAGCTTGTGTTTATCCTATCCTTGCGACTATTCATTGCATCCTGTAAAGCAGTTCAGCTCATTTCCAATGCATAAGGCAGAGTGTTTGAGCCGAGAGCGGAGCGGGACAAGGGTGTAAGGCGTATCAGCGCGTGGATCGACAGGGGAGACACCCTGTCACCGTGATGTCCCGTCAGCTGCTCCCCGGGGACAGAGGTCAGAGTCGGCGGGATCACTGGGTGGCAGCTTCCTGACAGATATTATACACAACCAGCCAACTCAGATGGTGTTTATTCAAATGCAAGGGCAGAGCCAGGCTTGCTGACAGTGCAGCCATCCGTGCATTGGAGTGGACAGGGAGAAATCACACACACACACAGACACACGCAAAAACAAACACTCAGAGAAACCTTCCGTGTGTTTGCTAGTGTTTGGTGAGGTAAAAGAAGGTATGCCAAGCACACACGAGTCTTCAAAGTGAGAAGGGACAGCTATCGGCCCGTTGGACATTTTAAAGTACAGTGAAACAGGCCAAACTATTTATGCACACACACTCGCTCACTTAAGCAGCGCCATCACTTCCCAGGCTAGTTTCAAGGTCAGCAGAAAGCTTAACGGGGCACATTCAGACAGCAGCGTACAACAGTGTGACCCGTTTTTCATTCTCCGCTCCACATCACTGCCGTAATTAACGTAATGAAGATCAATTAACTGTCTCTGTGTCTGTCCTGTAGCTGCCTGCACACAACGTTAACTGTTTCCCCTGTTCACTCTCGCTTTGCTGTGGGCAGTAGAGGAGAAGCGCCCAACCCCTCTCCTTCTGGTCCACACTCACCACTGTTAATTGGTTCGACGTACGGCTGAGGAACTACGCGATAATGGTGCTTTCAACTTTTTTAGTGTCCCTTCTAATTGGCCGCTGGTTTTGGTGAGATTCACGGTTGCTCGTGTGACTTGTGTCAGAGAAACAGGGGAGCGATGAGGACTGATGTCTGATTAAAGGGGAGACATCCCAGCTCAGGACCAAAGACGGTCATTTAGAGGACTTTAATCTTGTGGGTTTCAGAGAGGCTCTCAACGGATACAGGCTGGTCTCCGTCTTATTATAAAACACTTAAAAAAAGATTAGAGGGATACACTCAAGCTAATGATCTTCTCCCAATTAAGAACAGGCTCATGGGGGACCCCTCAAATCACTATGGGAGGGGACACACCGGGACACAATAACTTCGGGCTGATGCACACCAAGCATGTTGAAGCATTTACTGTAATTCAGTTTGCTTGCACAGGTGAAAGTAATGTCATTTGAACACAGATGATACCAAAGGAACGGCAGTGAAATGGCTGAAATGGCAGGTTGTGGTCCATAGTGGCAGCATTATCCAAACCAATTACAGGAAATGACCCCACAACACAAGGCTTTATGGGTATCAGGAGATGGGTGTTGACAGCTGGAGTCCTCTTGCTGGTAAAGCCTCACATAACAAAATGAACAGACTATAACCTGTGTTGAGAATATGGGCTCCTTGAAGGGAAACAAAGCTATATTGAGATGCTAAGCTATAGGTTTTATTTCACCACCACCATTTTCCCTTCTGCTTTTCCTCCTGCTGCTAAATCCTCTAAACTGGCAGGATGACAGATCACCAAAACTGTAGCCCCTTTTTACCAGACAGCCCGAGGAAATAAGGAGCCCCAAGAAGAAGCTAAATCACAAACTGAAAGTCCATTTTGCGTTTTCACTTTATCGAAAGAACCATTAAGATTAGGACATTTGTCAGAGGGGCAGTTTTCGCACGCAATGACACCAACAGAGTCATTGTTTTGTTCTTTGCTGTTAACTGTTCTACTGTCATATACAGAGATGGAGGCTGGAGACTGAAACCCCCAGAAAGTCGTTATTTCTTTCTGTTTTAATATTTTAATGACCATCCATCCATCCATCCATCCAGAGGTGAAATGTTACATGTTAGAGGAACACCTCCAAAGGAAGGCACCATGGAGGCATCCTAATCAGATGCTCAAACCACCCAGAGGAAGCTAATCTTGGGCACTTATAACTGCGCTCTCATTCTTTTGACCATAGGTGAGGGTAAGAATGTAGATGGACTTGAAAATCGAGAGTTTTGCCTTCCGGCTCAAGGTTTGAAATACTGCAAATGTTACACCAATCCATCTTGCATCAATTATGAACAAGACCCAGAGATACTTGAACTCCTTTGCTTGAGCCAGCTACCACTTATGTGCCATACGTTCCAGTTTTCGAGATGTAAGATAAGATAAGATAAGATAAGATAAGATGAGATCAACTTTATACACGGGGGAAATTCACTTGTTACAGTGGCTCACAATACACAAGGTAGATAAGAAAAACACTGAATTAATGGGGGCGCCCTGGTGGCTCAACTAGAGTGGGTTCCTCATGTATGAAAGGCTGAGTCCTTCCTGCAGTGACCCTGCAGTTTGTACCATCTTTTCTGTTCCCGGTGCTTCGATCCAGCTCCGCATTGCAGTCTTTCTCTAGTCTTTCCACAGAGCGTATGCTAGCACTGATTAGCAAGGACAGCTGTTCTTGAGTGCAAACAAGAGAGTTGTGTCTTTTTTTTCAATGGCTCACCCGATGTGTCATGAAGTCTCATCAGATTCATAAGTCAATGAATGAAAAAAGTACTAAAAACAGTGTTCAAACAAAGTGTTCAGAGCTACAGCCTACCCCATGGCGCCATGGTAACATTACAAAATCATAAATAACATAACTTCCCCTTTTAAATTGTTGCGCTTGTTAGCAAACAGTTGTTCCCGAGCAACTGATGCATGTGAGTCTAATGTTCACTTCTTTAAGCTCTGTTTTTGTGTCTACAGACTACTGAAATATCGGGCTCTTCAAATGCTCCAATATGTTCACCAGCTAGTTGCTAATTGTGTCTATCTGCTGTTTGGTTCTAAACAGGTAGTGTACAGTGTTTTTTTTAGAGCTTTTTCACCGAACAGCTGCCTGCTGCGTCTAAAAACGGCACTGTGTGAACTGAAACAGTAAACAAAGCCAAGCTGAGACTCCTGAGCTCTGTAAAGCCGGCAGGAGCTGCAGATTGAGGTGATAATTTCATGTATTTGTCACCACTAGTGATTCCTTTCATATTGCTTTCACATTGTCATTTTATGATGATAATTCATGTTGAAATGATCATAAACGATTGTTAGTTTCAGTCCTGTTTCCACCCCTAGTCAGACAGCTATTGCTTGCTTGCTGTGTTGAATAAATGCTGTATGCAAGTTGACCATCATAGAAGTGGTGACAGTGAGCCAACATAAACAAGATCAGGACCTGAAACTGAAGCAGCTAAATGGAATTAAGCCAGTTCTTTTTATTATTCATGTCTGTGGTTTTCATAGTGACATGTCAAAATGTCTCATGTGAAAAAGACCTCCACCCTCAGTTTCAAAATAATCACAAAACTCTGATGTGGAGACTTTTCATGACCCAGGATCCAAATTTAGATGTTAGTTTCTATGGTTTCCTTGGAAAAGTTCCTGTGGTGGAAATTTGCCATTTTTTGAAATAAAGAACCACTGAGTCAGATGAATTTTTCTGAAATTGATCACTCTGAACCACAAATGTACTAAACGCCAAATTGCAACCAGGAAATCTTTTGCACCCTGGTGTGATCACTATGACTGCACCTCCTCTATCAGGTTTGGTTTGGGACACCCTGCTAGCAATAACTGACATCTAGGCGTCCTCTGAAAATACTCTGCTGACTTGTAGTGCCACAGGCACTTACAACCAGCATCAGTACCTAGCCACCACAGTTGAATTTTAACTGAAGTGAAGGTCTGAGAGAGTGGTGTCGGCTATGGGAGAGGGCTGAGAGAGGGAGGTGGGTTTATGTGTGTTTGTGTGTGTGTGTGTCCGTCCTTTGCTGTAAGTCTGAAGGTTTGTGATAATTAATATGTGTGGTGGGCTTGATGAATGAGGACAGGTGGAGGATTTCATCATGCCTAGACAGACTGACTCCCTCCCCGGGCAGGAGGGATCCATGACCTGCCCAACACCTCGGAAAAAAAAAAACACACCCCTCTACAGTATGTGTGGCAGGATCTACCCTTGAAACTCTCTGTATGTGTGTGTGTATGTGTGTGTGTGTGTGTGTGTGAATGCTCAGCGGTGCGGCTCAGGTGTTCCCAGGCTCAAGTGCACCTGGTAAAAATGTGTTCATGTAGATGCAGTTCGTTGTTCTGCCTATTTATGCATACTTTCACATGCCCCATGCGTAAAGTGTGTTATATACCGTGAGTGTGAGAGTGTGTATCAGTATGTGTCTTTCTCAGAGGGTAATTACTCTATGTCATCTGTAAGAGTGTGATTAATGAGCTTCTGGTCAAAAGGCTGTGAGCATAGATGTCCTGGCTTTGGTCCTGAAGCACAGTTACTGATATGAGAGGACCATTCATATTCTTTCTACCTGACACCCCTCTGGCTCTACACCACACTCTAATGTGCTGTTCAAGTAACCCAGTGTTATCCAAAATACAGCATTTATCAGCCCTGAACAATAAAAAACGTTTACTGGAGGAACTCTGACATCTTAAAATGACAAAGCTTGCTATAGATTGTGATTGTTTCTTTTTCTTTTTTTTTCTTCCCGTTCTGTTATTACACTTAAATCCATAGCCTGCATTTATCAAAACTGCAACTGCTCTAAAAAGCCAACTACTTCTTTGTAGAGTGTGAACAATAAGACAAAATTATCAAATGGCAGCAAAGTGTAGCAAAGGTTTAGAGCAGCTCTCAAGTGATCCTACAATTGATCACATGTATGCTTAGTGCAGGAATAACACTACACCTCCTGCACTGTTAATTCTTTAAAAAACTCCTTACATTTGACTCATTGTATTTCTAGAAAATCTATGATAGCAGTTAACATGGACAATGAATAACAAATGAATAACATGTATATTTACAACATATAAATGCATTAATAAGGAAGTGCAGACAGTGAAGATTCAGAAAGAAGTGATTTGCAAACAAAATCAAAGCCAGATTGTGGTGTAACATTATATCAACATTGTTAATCTACACTGATCTACTGCCAATGTTAGTCACTCTGAAGTGTTCTCAAATTTAGGAGCATTTTTAAATCATTTAAAGAAATGCAACAAACAGCTTTTATTCTGAAGTTTGTGAGTAGGAGTAAATGTGAAGATTCAATGAATACAGAGCAAAACAGATGTCATTCAACATTATTTTAATTTATCATAATTTATGTATTATGTATTGTATTGTTCACGTCTAACCTCAAAGTGTTATTAAATACTAAGATGAAGGTTAATTTAATTTATCTAATGTAAGATTCCATTTATAAAAAAGAAAGAAGAAAATTAATGTTTCCACAAACAGGTGCCATCAGGAAAATGTTTAATATGCTGTAATTACATAAAGAGTCTACACACGGTGACTTTAAAGTAAAAACAAGCTCAGTTCAAATAGATTTCTTTGGTTGTACTAACATGAGATTCCTGCAGGACTGTGTACAAAAAGAACCAGTCTGTTGGAGCTTTTGTGCACAAATTTATGCACTAACAGTAGCATGAATGTCCACAGGAGATTCCTTTCAGCAATTTTAAAATACATGACTAAATTAACATCATTCTGCAGATTGCTCTCCTGATTTTCCTCGATAACGTGTAATTTAAATGTGATGACGAAGTGAAAGTATCTCTCCGTTTCTAAAATGTGCTGCACCATTACTTCCTCTCTCTGTCTGTCCACCGGGGTAACAGTAGAATTTAATACGACGCTCACTGTCAAATTACGATATCTTGGATGTAGAGTGCTCACAGCTCTTTCGACCCCCCACCCTCCTCCACCCTCTGAGCAGTGGATGAGTGGACAATAACAGGGCAATTGCGCTGGGCTTTGGGGAGCGGCGGTTTTCGAACGCTCCCCTGGCTGACTGGCTGGCTGGTGCTCACACAGGCGGTGTTTGCATTGAGTATGGGAGCCGCAAGGAAGGAGGCCTCTCTCTGCTGGCAGAGGAAAGGGGGAGGGCGGAGGTTTAATTTAGCGGATGGTGGCACAGGGACCCTCAGGGCGTCACGTACTGTAAGACGCGCACATACCTGAGCATACGTTGTGACAGACAAGTGAGCCGAGGAAGGGTGCGGTCTCTGTCCTCCAAACATCCTGGTGACAGGCTGGGTGAGCTGGGAAATTTGCTGTTTCTAAATGGAGCGATGTGTAGAGCGGTTGTGTCTGTGTGTGTATGTTTGTGTGTGTGTGTGTGGGGGGGGGGTGTTCACATTTGCTAACGTTTCTTCTCGACCTTGGTGGCACGTCTGTTCTTATGAATTTTAATTAACAGAGGTAGATGAATAGGGTGGTGTAGCTGCGTTAGAAAGAGGAGGGATACGTGATGTTTTTTTTTTTTTCCCCTTTTTCTTTTTCAAGGTCAGATGTTGATCCGGTTCATTCAGTCCTCAATGCGACTACTAGCTTTCAAGCCAAGTTACTCCATCTGTATTTGGAACAATAGTGTGTCTTTTTATACTGACATATAATGATATTTAGAAGGACTATGTGTTTCACTTCACCACATACACCCACAGACGGATACGAATGCACATAGTCCAAAACCACACACAGTCACACTTATTTGAACACCTACAGTTGTCTTTCTCAGTGTGTAGGAACACACCATTATCTAGAAAAAATGAGAATTAGAGATTCGCGCTGAAGGTAACATCCTGACCTCCAGCCCTTTTGCCTGTGATGATAAATAATTGCATGCCAATTAAAACCATACAGAAATTTCATGCCGCCGTGTTATCATTTCTATTTCCTTTGTAAACCTTGACCTTGCCTTACTGCCCAATACTGCTAATAATAATAAGCAATAAAAATGAACTCCTGCTCTTCACCCACCTTTTACACAACCAATCGCAAGTTTGACTCAAAGCGCTAAAATAAGATACAGTATGCACCCATATCTTCTCTGTGTCCTCATAATATTCATATAAAATCTAACCGAGGAGGGCTGAGTGTTGGTAAGGATGTGTGAGCCAGAAGGAAAGTTTATTCTTTCCTTTGTCTTACATGGGTACAAACAATATGTAGCATTTCATTAAGCACACTAAGTGGATTACAAGTTGAAGCATCGTCACTGTTTATTATTGTTGCGGAAGTAGAGTATTCCAGGAACATTACACTGGTAATTGCTACACTGGGTGTTCTATTTTCAGGAACAGAAATTGATTTAAAGTTTTTTTCTTTTTTTTCCCCCTTCCTTCCTCTCGGCTTCCTCTAGTTTGTGGATGGTCTATTTTATTATAAGCTGCATGTGGTTTGTTAGTGGTTGATTTTGCTCGAAGTATTGGATTGTGCTCTCTTTTGCTCTTAACCCTTATTTAGCGGCATAAATTAGTAAAGAACTTAATGCAGTATGGAGTATAAAGGTTAGACACTGAGAACAATGAGAACACTGCATGTGGGAGGCAGCTTGAGTCGAAAGCTTATTTAGACCACGAAAGAAAGCCTGTACCTGGCTGAGAAAAAGTCTGTTTAAGCTATAAATGCAGACACATTATGAATGGCATTTGTTTTGGCTTTCGCAGTGATCAGATGGCTGCCAAGGTTTTTGAAGGACTGTGGTTTTAAAGCTCGGCATGAACAGTTAACCTCACCAAGGAGGTTGTCAAAGGACTTAAAAAGATAATAGAAGATAGCCGCACTTGTGTTTAGTGCTAATATAATATTGATCTGACAGAATGCATTGGTTTGCTCTGTCTGAATTAAGCTTGTTTGTGTCACTTAAATAGACAAGGATCAATATGTCAGTGAGAAAGCGTCACATCAACACCTCCCCTTCGTAGAAGGCATTTCAATGTGTCAAAGTTGTAGGTTGATGAGCGCTATAGAATTAATTAGATGTGCGTTATAACTGGTTAACAAGACTGACTGGTTCTCTTTGCCCCCTATGTTGCTCTTCAGCACAGCTTTGAGACAAACACTCAAACAGCAACAGCATCAGCATGCTAATTTTATCACATTGATAATTTTAACATTCTGATGCTAATATGACCCTTTCAGACACAAGATATTTAGTGCTACACTTTGGCTGACGTAACAGAAAAAAAAAAAAAGAAAGGTTGTTGTTTAGTGAAAGCTATTGAAAATAATGGGTTTCCGAGTGCAGTGCTGCCATTATCGAGTTGTGTCCGAAGGGGCTAAGCTGGTGCGGATGGAAATGTCATCAGTTTTGGAGGTATTTTGTCATCAAGCAAAGAATTTTGACAAATTAATAACTAACTAAACTGTCTGTACCAAAGAGAGGTTTTTCATGGGATAAAATACTGGGATAATTAAACCTGCTGGTGGTGCTAAAGGAAAAAAGGGATCACTATAGTTATTAGGATCCATCCTCTGGGAATCATGAATATCTGTACTAATCCATCAAATAGTTGTTGATGTTACATTGACATGTTTCTGAGCCAAAGTGTCGACAGACTGAAAACCCCATGACGCTAAAGGCACTCACCGTGTTGCTAATGCCACTTTAATTACAGGGGAAGTTAACTCCGGAGCTCTCCATTGCTGATATAGTGAGTCCAACAAAGTCATTCAATTTGAATTATTTGACTTCAGTGAGTCCCACTTCACACTCTGAACTGTGCGCTGTACACTGACTGTGCTCTAGCCCAGTACTTTCAGCTGGAAGAAACTCAATAACCCGTACATACAGGAGAGTTTCTGTACCAGAGATAGTGAGAAAATATAGACACAGGAATGTAAGACAGAAATAGAAGTAAGATATTTTTCCTGAAATAAACCAATCTCAAAAATTTGAATGGATATAAAGTTTGATGGGCACGACACTGTTGGAGTCAGTGTTCATAGTGTTTGTCAGTCTGTAAGTATCTATCACTGCTCAGAGGAGAAACAGTATTACGTTTCTCCTCTAAGTTATAGCGTCATCACTGTTTGGAGGAATGTCATTTTTGCAGGGAAAAAAAAAACATCATTGCCATGGGAATGTAATGTATAAATGTCATCATAATGGCTGGAAACGTCCTCACTGTCGGTAGAATGGTTATCACTGCGGGTGCAAACATTATCACAACAGATAGAAATGTCATCACCATGGGCATCAATGTCATCACTACAGGTGGAAACGTCATCTCAGGTAATAACATACTCACTATGTCTCCTACTCCTGGCCATATATCATAAAATGGGCGATTATCATCCCTGGAGCCAACAAGAAACTCACAAAAACATTGGACAGTGATGTGACAGCACTGTCCAGGAAAAATTGGGCAGTTATAAAAATAGACCACTACACTGCATGAAGATATCTTGGAGCAGAGCAGAGCTGGATGAGGAGTTGCTTCTTAAGCTGGGATCAGACTACAGGATTTAAAGAATCTCAACATATCTCATATTTACAGGCCGCCTGCTCCAGATTTCTCTCATAAAACCTTGTCTTGCGTTCCAAAAGAAGCTCCCACCTAGCCATGAGATAAGGACAGAAAAGTAGAGATTACAAGATTTATTTGGATTTGGAAATAGGATTTGGAAAATTGGACCATCTTGAATATTGCAAACATGTGCATTCTCACAATGTGTGGTGACAAACT
Source organism: Protonibea diacanthus (assembly GCA_028641955.1). Taxonomy (NCBI): domain Eukaryota; kingdom Metazoa; phylum Chordata; class Actinopteri; family Sciaenidae; genus Protonibea; species Protonibea diacanthus. The sequence goes on from CM053989.1 coordinate 19,664,811, forward strand.
CGAAACAAGCATGGAGCTAGGCCAAAAGGAAAATCTCAGCAGGAAATGAAGTGAGAAACAGGTGTGGAAACAGGAACTTTTGGTTTTGCAGCAAGAGTTGGTGAAAATGTTCTTAATATTAAGCTTTTCTTCTAAAGCTGGCATTCACCTTTGTTACTCTTACACTTCTTTTCATGATATTTTTACTATTCTTGAGGCTAGAGCATGCTTCAAACAAAGTGTTGAGTGTTCAGTTATGTCCAAAGGCAGCGTTTAAGCTATATCTGTTTCAAATGGCCACACTCCAAGGTGGGGCGAGAAGCCTGCTGTCCTAGGGGCAAGATGCTATGAAATGTGGAAATGGGGATAACTGTGCACACTTTATTAGACAGTTTGTCTTTAAATGCATTCATGGTGTTGCACTCAGTTGTACAAAAGAGAAGTGATGGAAGTAGTTTATCCAAATTTGAAACAAAACGAAGATCATTTTCTCTTCTCTTTCACTAATGAAAGTAAACGGCATACCTGCAACGCCATGCGCGAGTGAAGAAAGGATCTGCAATTTGCAAGAGACAGTCATTTGTGAAAATGATTCTGTCACTATTTGCAATTTACTTGTAAGCAATGCTTGCAAAATGTTTTGGGGAAACAGCCCATTGACTTTTTTTTCTTCGTGGCTCTGAGTGAAATATATCATCCTACTATTGGAATGACTGCTGTAAGATTTGGAACAAGTATTCACTGATCTTTTGGTGATTCTCTGATTTAGATATGATCTAGATTTCATCTAGAGCTATCATCATGGCAAATACTAGTGCTAATTTTCAAATGTAAGCACACCATCACAGAACACTAACTAACTAACTAACATGTCAACATTATACTCAGAGTCGCTAGCACGGCTGTAGCTTCTCTTGTGGCATGCTACAATGTGTGTGATTTCTCCACACTACTGAGGAAAGTCTGATCTCGCAGATAAAGATTTGATGGTATGTGCCAGAAAGGGGAATCTGAGTATCACAACACTGTAGAGTTGCAGCCGCCCTTGGAAGATGAACTTGATTGATGTTGGGCGACTCAGGTCATAAGAAGTAAGATAACATCGCATTGTAGCTGTGGGATATAACAACCAATTTGACCTGGTCACTATAATCCCCTGATGTCAATCCCATCGCACACTTTGGGGTCAACTTGAGTGAAGCATCTGTGGGAAGTCGCATCCAGACATAAACTCTGTTTAAACCGAGGGTGCAGAAAACAAAATGACACTCCTTTCTGAGACACTGCCATGATGTGTGGTAGTATATATGTCAAGACCAACGGTGGTTAAAAATAGTGCAGGTTTATTTTGTGTGGTCAGTGCTAATCACACGCCCTTATCTTGACATTTCACACATATGAAAGAATACGTTGGCTTTTGCTCCCTGCACAGACAGAGAACATCTAAGAAAAGATGATTTTTTTTTCGAAGTATTATGGATTAGTTGGCCAAATACTAAAATCCTGGTTCACAAACAAATCCTTACATGACAAAAAAAAGAGTTTAATGTGTACAGTGCTTTGTATGTTTTGTTTGTTTCTGTTGTCACCTCGCCTTTTCACCTGCCTTGCACAGTGCTCATCCATAATAAGGTCTAATCAATACAGACAGAATACAGATAACAGCAAACACCATCAGATTGGTAATTATCTGGATAGTGTATCTAGATCCAGCTTGTATTACGAGCTGTAAATGAGGTCTTTGTATACTTGCCAAGACAGTAGTTCCATTGGAAAAACACAAGAGCAGCACTATTAAAAAAAGAACAGAAAGCTTTTACTTTTGGCATCTTTAAAAACACTGGAAACCTCCTGGTTTGATCAATTATTGCGGCACTTTGATCTGCTTATTATGTTTGATTGATAGTCATTTGCTTCCAGTCTGTGTGCAGTTACTATAACCAGCATCTCCTCGACTGGAATGTCTCTGTCCATGTTAATGCTGTAGCCACGCAACAGGTCTGAGTGTCTTCTTGCATTTATTCTGATTAAAAACCCTGTTCTCCTCGGAGGGAGCTGCCACTCAGCATTACAAAGACAGGAGTTTGCTGGTTTGCCATAAAAGCCTGCATATATTTTGTTTTTCCCCCCTTTTTTCCCTGCCAGTCAGAAAGGGTTCAAGGAATTTTTCACTTCAGGGATTTGCTTTGATCACACCGCTTTGGACGTTTCTCTACTATGTCCCTGCATTGGTCTTGAAAGGCTCTGACTGTAAGACAGAAGCTGAGAGGAATGATTGCAGACAGGTATATCAGCGTGGATGTATGATGGATTTTACAGTGACAGAATTCATTGAGTGTAATGTGAAGGTCTTTGCCACACTGATGTTTAATTCCACTTCCAATCTTTACACATAATTTGTGCTTTACTGTTGTTTTGACAAAAAATGCCATCCTAAACTCAGTAAAAGATGCTGAAAATGTATCCTTTGCCAGCTTGTTTTATGGAAAACAAATCTAACTTTTTGCATTTCCCAAAGGACAGATACAAAATGCTTGTTTAAAAATGTAAAATTGTCATGCCATATTTTAGTTTTGCAGATCTCAAGTAATATTTGCTGTCTTCATCAGAAAAGCAGGCAATTTAAAATCAGTGGTCCACGTCTTTCCATGTGATTGCTATTGAAAAATCGAAATATTCATGAGCATAAATGTTTGAGAAACCTTCTTTTGTCCTTCCTCCCCTTGAACAAGAAGCTGTTAGCTTCAACCCCCCCAAGTAATGACACCCCCCATGACAGGGGCACAATGCAAATATGGACATTCATTTCAGGATACAGTTGCCGTGTGATTAGGTCGTTCCACATAGATGTCAGAGAAATAATTAAAAGACTTTAATGGGAATGATTGTGGAGCATGAAGTGGGCGGGCTGCTGCAATAATGGTGCACAGTAAATCTGTGTATTACAGTTAATAATTTGTCCACCAGGATTTGGTGTAAATGTTGTTAATTTACTGCCATGATGGCATCATCTTCACTTTTAGTTCTACATGTATTTTGTTATATTTGTTGTATATTTAGCATTTACTTGAAGTTTTGATTAAGAAGGTTTCAGTTTTTTTCTTCAGTAATGCTGTTACTGAGCTAATGACCAGCATGCACAATATACTTAACACACAGCATGTAGAGAGCAGACATTGCAGTAAAGATACAAGACTAAAATGCACAATATGGCATGCTAACATTGCTGTAGGGCTGTATTAAAGCACACTGATGCTTTGTGTTAAATGCTAATATCAACATACCAGCATGCTGATGTTTAACAGGTATCATGTGTACCATGTTCACCAGCTAACACACTAATTATGCTAATTAGGACTAAACAAAGTACCACTGATGCCACAATGGAATGTCATAGTTTTGGTCATAAATACAAATAGAGACCACATCACCACCACCAAAAAAAAAAAACTAAGCGGAGCATAAAAGTTTACCAAATTGTATTGCAATCCATCAAATGGCTCATGTGATATTACATTCAAAATAACAAAGTTGCATGAGGGGGGAAGTCTGGTTCGGGCAATCATGGTTCCCAGTGGATACATCTTCTGTGCCAATCCCGCTAAATGATGATGTTGAGATATTTCACTGGATTAATAAAAACGTGCTACTTACTGCTAAAATGTTAGTGGTGCTACATGAAAAGTCAGGGATTGACCCGGTATTAGTACGATTCATCCTCTGGGGACCAGGAGTATCTGTATTTGTGGCTGCATTTGTGCAACTACTAAAACCGCCTGAGTTTCATGTAAAATGTCATCAATGTTAGCATGGGATGCAACAAGAAAAACAGTGCTGACTTCCCCTTTCTGTGGAAGGATTGCTTCTCACTGCTGTTTGGCAGATAGTTTGTACTTCAGTCTTATGTTTCAATACATCACTTTCTGCAGGTGCAGAAGATTCTGTTCATGCCTGACACCACAGTTTTTCTGGGGCAAATAGGGCAAATAATCTACAACAACAGAGGACTGGGGGCACTTCTTTTTTAGCTGCGATTTGTGATTTATGTTGACAGGAAAAGTATATGTTTCCATAAAAATGTTGCCTAGTGCAGCTTTAAGAGGCCGGTTTGTGCTGCTTGGTGTGGGAATTTGCTAAAGGCAGGCAAACAGTCATGACAGTAAAAAAGGGGATAGAGAAAGATAGAGTGACACATGAAGAGAGGGAAAACGACAGAAAGGTTTTGTCGCCATTCCTGCAGACCGTTATCCCTGGTGAGGCTGTATCAGCAGGATGGTCATCTAATCAGCCTTCACAGTGGGACAACTACATCAGTTAGCATCAATGATAAATCATATTGACAGCTATTGCCTGACAGAAGGGGGTTAATGATAGAGGAGGGAATGTGGAACTGTTGAAAAATAGACTGAAATTAAGGGGAATTAAGGAGAGAGAGTAGAGTGATGGACATGCTTAAGGGAAGTAAAATTTCTAAAAACAGAGGCGCACATTCAGGATAATTGCATGAATATTATCTGTTCACTTACCACACCAGGATTCTACCACCCCCTCTTTCCCCCTGTCACCCATTTTACCATCGTCACCTCACCCACTGTACCTCTGCCTCCACTTCTCCAGCCTCCCATCCACCCACACAGTGCCTGTTACCAGCACTTAATGGGTGAAAAAAAGGATGGGAAGTATTTATAGATTCAATTGAGCCTGAGTTTTCGCATGACTAAAAAAATAGATTTCAATAGCAAGCTATTATCCTACAAGCTGCAATCTGTTTTTCTGGAATTACAGAAATGAGATGACTCTGTGAACTTGTGAGATGAGATGGAAAAAAAGAGCACAAAGACGGGAACATAATGAGGGAGACGGGAATGTTAGCAGTGGGGGGGAGCTGAACTGGGGTGTCGGCTCACTCAGGAGACACATCCTGCTCCATTATTGATGAAAGTGAATGGCACAAGGTTTCAGGAAGGACCGATGTTGGGCCGTGTCCTTTTGTCATGTAACATTAATTGACACAGGTCTTGCGGTGGCGCAGGCACCCGTCCATCCAGGGCTCCCATTTCATTTTGTGCCATGATTTATTTAGAGGGACAGTCGATTGAACAATCATTGGGGTGGTTCAGGCTTAGCTTGTGGTCTCTGTGCTGTCGCGCCCTCACTGTGGAATACCAGGAAAAGGAGATTCTCTTTACTCTTTAAACTGGCTATAATAAATCATCATTGTCACAAATGGCTTTTAACAGTGCAGCTCTTAACTCTTTATCGGGCTAGGAACCATATATGGTTACTTCCATGGGCTTTTAAAATGGTGACCAACATCTCTCAGTGAAGGAGAAGAATCATGTGACTTTCTCCAGCTAATCAGCGAATGTCACAGGTAGCATTGCTATGGCCTCTAATGGATTCTACTCCAACCCTAACCCTAATAATTTTTGCACTGAATCCACATTTTGAAATGAGTGTCATAACTTCTGTAAGATGTGTCTGAATCCACATATTTTTTGGAGGTGGGCAAGTGACAGTATATGGTAACTTCTTTGACTTTGACTGAAACTTTTTTAAAAAGTCAAAAAAGAAGAAATGTCTTGTTATATCCACACCAACATTTCCAAGTATTAGTATTACTAAAGAACAGCAAAAAAACAAAGACACAATCATGATGTGATAACTGTATACTATACACAGTGTTATGTATTCAAGGATGCGATGTGCTTTATTGAAGTTGGGAAAGTTAACCACATGTGTACTTGCCAACTTGCCAAGTAACGGAATAACCAGCTCGTCTTCAACCTTGAAGGACTCTGGTCATTGAAAAACGACTTTTGTGAGCACCTTCTTAACCACTGAAACTGAAAATGTTTGAATGTGATCTAACTATTATTCATAGTGTAGCCTGTGGGTGCTTTGAGGATTTAATGTCACATGGGAACAGAACAGACCATGACAGACAACTAAACTTCCAAAGTTTTGCAAATTGTTCTTTGTCAAAGAACTGGCTCAGAGCCCCCTACTGCACAGACTAAAGTGGCTCACAGTGCAAGATCCTTGTTTTCCTGCTGTCATGTCATTATGGCATTAGAAAAGTCTTCTGATTAAGTATAAATCTAACCTTTGTGTGGCTGCTTCAAGCCTCTGAGTGTGACCCCTTCTGCTGCCCCAAGCAGAAAACCTGTTGCAGCAACAGTTGGTGAGAACCAAGAAGCAGCAATGAGCCCATTACACACTCAAACAAATGAGAACAAGCTGTACAAACATGAGATTTGTGCTTTATCCAGACTGTTTTTGAACAGTATGGTTCTGTTTTACAAGAGAAAAGGCTTCAGGAAAGAAATCTGACTAGATGGTTTGGAAAATCTAACCATCTGGTTAACCTTTCCACCTGTGATAAAGAACAATGCACCACCTTTAGCTTTCCTATGAGAAGCATAGCGAGCTGTCTCCCACGCAGTGGATGAGGCAATCCAAGACGGGGCTGCTTTTGGACTGAACTAATTGTAACAGGTCAAAACAACAACTGACTGAACATACTACAGGACTGAGATACTAAGAATAAGCATAGAAGGGTAGACCAGGATTTAGTAAAGCAGGCAATAGTCTGTTTAGCAACTAGTTGATATGACGATTCAGCCTGTACCCTGAACATGTTTGCTGATCATAGGCCTCCTGCCAGTCCTGACAGTTTGTTTTCCCTTTGCAGAACCAACAACTGTGCTTCATTTGGACAAAATATGAGAGGGCAAAGCAAAGATTAGAAGCTGCCGGTCAACCACGGCTGTTTTTAGAATGGTGCAGGAGCACAGGATGTGGCAACTTTTTGTCACCTCGGTGGCCACAGTGACAGTGTTGAACACAGGGTGCGATTAGGAGGAATGCATTAATCAGCCAGGCTCTGACATGAGTCATGACAAGATCAGATCACTTTTTTTTCTTTCTTTTTAAAAGCGGTCTGCTCTGAGCGACAGCGCTCTGACAATTCCGTGATGGGGAGAACACTTCAGAGGAAAAATCCACCACAAAAGATTCTCTGCCACAAAAAGCCTCTCCAAATGGGACTCTGAAGTAAATATATGGTACCTTAAATTAAATTGTCGTGGGAGGAGATTTGGCAACATGTTCCCTGAATCCTAAGTGAACCATTTTCCAATGTAGGCCCGATGATATAGAAGAAGGATGGCATTTTCCAGCCTTTTAACTGTATGCATCATGACACATGGCTGTGCTGGCTGATCATTAAAAACATAGCCAGCAAGGACAAAGGAGTTAGAAAGAAAAATGTCTTTTATTTTGAAGTTTCAGGATGTCTTAGTATCTGCTCTGCTTGGTTGCCATGGAACTCTGGCCCAGTCTCTCTGTAAGCACATGTTGCAGGGCCCTGACATTAAAATTACCCAGTGCTGCTTGATTATTACTGACACACGGTATATTGCACCTTTGGCTCCCCAATAAGACATTCACCATCACAGTGAGTTACCAAGATACAAAATGACTGCCATCGAGAAAATAAAGGCTTGTGCGTCTAGTAAAAACGCCAGCACAAAGCCCGCCAATGCACTGTCACAGAAATAGAACCATTCAGACAAATCTGTTGGCTTATGTACGTGTTGTGCTGTCACCACCATCAGAGTGCGTTCAGTGGCAGGGGAAGCGTGGATATTAGGGCTGATCACAGTCAGCGATCGCCCCCCTCTGTCAGATGAAATTTGCCCACGTCGAAGTTTGTGAGCAGCCGGGATTACTTGCTTGCAGTCGATGATTTCTTGACCACAATTTGAAATTGTAATTGTGTTTTTGCCAATTTTTTTTTTGCTAATTTTTTGTCATAAGTGTTTTGAATTATAAGCTTCATTTCAATGGTATTGAATTTCAATTACATTGTCAACATGAAATGGGTTCTACAGGATCTGTTAAGTTTGCTCATGCTGTTGCTGCTCAAGTTTAAAAGTGAGGCCCTACTTCTGATATAAGAGTATGAGAGCAAAAAGTAGTAATGACATTTTGCTGTATTATGTATTTTTCTTATTAATTTGTTTATTTTCCCATGTTTAGCTGGTCACATTTTCTGTTGCATTTTCACTTCTAACCTTCAGGCATAGTATTTTAATGTCCATTCGCTGCTTCTCCAGTGGTGTGACAGGTCGAATGACTCAGAGATCCTGGCTTGCATCAGTATGAAGATGTGTTGTTAAAATGGCCAAACAAAGCTCATATTTTGCCAATGTGCCGTTTTAATTGAGCAGAATGAAAGCAGTGCTGAGGCAGCAGCATCCGATCACACTGTCTGGAGGAGGAAGCAAATTGGTCATGCAAAACCAGCCCCTCTTCAACAAACCAATTAATTATTTATGGGCTTCAGTGGAGCAGAGAAAGTTAATTTATTGTTATCATTAGAAGAGTGTTCTGTTTGGGTCCATATGAGGAAGAGTCAAGCTACAATTACAGGCTCCACAGATTAGAGAGAACTTCATATGACTGTGGCAGGCAGCAGTTCTCACAATACACAAGATGCCTTGAAACTTCAGGAAGAATGAGCTAATAAATGTAAATGAAGAGCGTGAAGGCAAGAAGAATATCTTACAAGGACAATTGTCCAGATTGACATGTATGCCAGAGGAAAGAAAATCCTAATTAAGAAAAAAAATGTAAAAATGTAAAACGTAAAAACTTAAAAATTTACCACTGTTTGACTTAATCTGAACACTCTATTGAGCCATGTTGTTTGAGTTTGTTTTCACTGTTCTTGTTTAAAATGTCTAAATTCATTGCTTCAGTAGTTAACACGTGTTGCTGTGTACTCATTACTGCAGCAACTCCATGATTAAGACATTACATTTAGTCATTTCATTGACAATTTTATCCAAAGTGACTCACAAAAAAGGGATACAATCAAAGAGTCAAATCTTAGAGTTGATTATCAGACCTTCTTTCTGTTACACCTGTAATCACACCCAGCAGTGATGTCACGGTGTACTGACACATCCTGGGGTCCACTTCTGCATCTCTGCAGCACAGTGAGATGTTGAACCACTGAAGTTCACCATAAAAGGATTTTCATCTGCTGTTGAGGTAATATCACAAATAATTGGATTTCTGATCTATTTTATCTATAATCATGATAATATTTTGGTACGTTAAGTTTAAAACAAGATGGTGAAACTTTTGCTGGATGGGTGCCACTGTGGTTACATGTGGTATGGTGGAGTAATAGTAAATCAGTGGATATTCAGATAACTGATATCCAGGCTAAGACATCCTCTTAGCCAATTAAAATCTTGAGATGCGAGGACGGAGTTGGAGTTGTCTACAACCTGATTTTTTTTTTAAAATGCATTTTAAAAAAGCTAGTAAGTAGTTCAATCATCAGACGACAGCTGATGGGTTCTCTTTTGCTATCCACGCACGTTGTTTTCATGCATGCAACCAAAGGCTTCTCAAATGCGATTAGTCAATACAACTCGACTACAAACAATACGACTACAAAAATCTTGTCCCTTGTCCTTTGCTTACTGATTTTGCATTCATATGCAGATATCTGGGCAGCGAGGTGGTGCAGTGGTTAGCACTGCCACCTGTATAAATTAGCCGTAGGTGCGAATGTGAGTGTGACTGGCTGACTCTGTAATGTAATTTATGTGGCAACACGTGAGTTTGTGTAAGCTAGCTGGCATTACCCAAAACAACTTACTGGTCATATCAGATCGAGTAAGGCTGGGCCAGTATGGGACTGAGTACCAGTGCATTCTATTGCTTAGGAATTCAACTTTCCATATGTAAGAATATTAATGTCTTATTCCTTGAAAAAAATTCTTTGAAAAAAAAAGTGGTTGGAATTTCTGTCTCTGCAAGTGAGATATGTTAATTGTGTTTGTTGGCTTTTTTTGCATTTATAGTGAGCGAGAAGCACTTTTGCAATCACTCTTAACAGGCATCAGAACACACTGAAGAAATAAATTGTCATTTCTTCATTTCAATTCCTTTAGTCAATAGCAATGATATGCAAATTAAATTTGAATTCAAAAGTGTCAAAGTTCTACTTTGGCAACACTGTGACGAGACTGGAAAAACACTGAGCTTTTATTACACTTCTCTCAGACTCTTTGCTGTATCTGTTCATTACCTTTGGGCAACCTAATCAACTAAATAACTTTGATTTGCAAATGTTTACTCCTCCACGGGAGCAAAGAGCCATAACACCAGGGAAGCTGAGTGAGGATCCCATTGTTTCTGATTAGGAATTCATTATTTGCTACCTTTCTGCCTCTCTGCCCAGTGCACGGGCTGATTAGCAAGCTGGGGAAGGATAGGTAATGACGATAACACTAAACTCAATAGCTGTTTTATAGGCAGCCGTGCTTTATGATGCTTGCACTAATTGCTGGTGTGATTAGTGAGGTGTCTGTGCCCTCTCTGGTTGCTCCGGCTGTCCTGTGAACTGAGCTCTTGCAGACCAGAGCGCAGGGGAAGTGTGGGTGTGTGGCGGATCGTTGCAGGAGGAAGACACAGGGGCATAATCGACTTCCCACTTTTTCTGCCCCTGTCAGCCCTTTCCTGTGTGCTGCAATAAAGACAAATTAACTTAAAGGCAATCAAATGATTTTTTTTTCTTGATCTCTTGGCAATAAACTAATCTTTTTCTAACCGTCAGTGAGAAGAAGACGGCCCATATAAAAGAAGGAGAACATTAGCTGATTTGATAACCTGAAATTTATGTGAAAAAAAAAAATCATGATTTCTTTCTGCCTTCAAGTGTGCTACTTCTGATGGAAGTATATCTTGGACTCATCTACTCTGAATAAGTTCCTCTTGCCGTTAGCCCTGTGAAAATACAACATGTTGAAAGTGATGCTTCTAAAAGCTTTATGTGCCTCTGCCATTCAATCTGAACTCAATACTCAGGTTGATACATGGTCATTGCTCCTGTGGCTAAGCAGTTCTAGAAGTGAGATGGCTTGTGCTCAGATACATTTTCCGACCGTAGAGTTTGTATAAGAGAATTTGCATGGATTTCAGACTGGGTTTTGCATAGTTCTGCACATGACCTTTAGCCTGGTTTAGCAGACCTCTGCTTTCTGGTGTCTCGCTGTTCATCACACATTTAATACTTGCTTTTGTACCTTGATCTTTTTACACAATATTTAACATTCTGACATGTGGATACAACAAACTTCAACAGAGTTCAACAGCCGTCTATTTATTGTACATATCCACTCAGTTTATGGAATGTGATCTACACTGTAAAACATTTTTCATCCACATACATTGAGTTTTGTGCTTTATGGCATAAAGTCACACACCACTGATTGGTGAAACTGGATCATATTTTATGGAGAAAATGTTTCTGGTTTTCCCTCCAGCTGCTCTGCATCAACTCTCAGTGATTTACAGAGTTCCCTGATAGACAGTAAAGTAAACTTCTGCAACCTACAGTATTGCTGCTGTTAGCTAATGTTACCTCAGTTCATTAGCCATGCTGCCCGGACTGTGAGCTGTGAGGGAGAGTGTTACTGTGTGTACCACAGGCTTTTTGGACCACCGGGTTTTCAGGCTTGGCGTTCAGGGGAACCATAGCTCAGCACAGCAGCCTCTGTGGACATAATGGCAGAGCCGAAGAGGATATTGACAATAGAAGCTAAGAAGAGAAAAGAAGAGCAAGAAGCTGCCAGACAACAGTAAATCTGGGACTGGCTTTTAGTTGTTGGCAAGAACTTTGTGGAATAAAAGGCTGAAAGACAGACGCTGAGCTGGACTTCCTCATAAGCAATATTAGCTGGCTGCTATGTCTTGTGTTGTTGCACTTGCTTGATGTTTTTGGCTGTGTAAGCAAAGCTGTCGACTCGCTAATTTTTCATACAGACTGTTAGACTACATTGTAGGAGATCTGCAGCCTTTGGGCAAGATTACTGGTTTGCAGCCATCCAGGTGTGTGATTGAAGGATATATTATTTTTGACCTAAATATTTGAAGTAGTTCATTTTTAATCTGTATGAACTGAACTGGCTTTTGTGACGTTGCACAGCACTGCACCCAGCAGACACACCTGGTTGATGAGGGCGGTGAAACTGAACCATAACAGTAAATTTGCAGCAAGCTGAGAGTGGCACTGTTAACATAACAATACTGATGAGCACATTTAGAAGTTAGTTCAGTGTTAAAGTTAAAGTTCCTTTTGCTGCAGAACTAAACTCAACTTTTTCAGTTTTTCATTTGACACATAGCCATGTATGCATGTCTTAAGCCTAGACAAGTTTCCTTGCAACTTTTGTAAAAAATGAAGTTAATAAAAGATAAGGTAAATGTGCTACATTGGTTGCATATTTATAAGGCATTATGTTTTTATCTTTGTTTTCAGTTGTTATGCTCATTTTGGTTGATATTGAGCTTCCTCCATGTTTCTGTCCTTCATGTGCTTGCTGGCAGGCTAGTCTCGAACAGCTATCCAGGTCTTCCCTCTGCCTCTTTGTCTCTCCCCCTCTCTCTCTGTCTCTCCCTCTCTCTCTCTCTCTCTCTCTCTCTCTCTCTCTCTCTCTGTCTCTCTCACTCTCTTTTTGATGTGTCAGTTGAGCCGGGTTTGGAGCCGGGCGGACAGCCATGTCCATCAGCTCCATCCATCAAGCAGTGTGCCGGGTGGCAGAGAGAGGATGACGGGCAGCAGAGAAGGGGCAGATGTTTTGCAGGAACTGATATGTGTTCACGTCCACGAGGGATGTCATTACGTGGCGGACAGAGAAACATGTAGCTGATTAGCGGCTTATTAAGTCAAGGACACTGGCTCGCAGTAACACACGCGGCTTCCATTCTGGCTTGTGGTGTTGATGGCTTGCCAGTCACTGAGAACTAGCGAGTCTCAGACAGATAACCTCACCTTCTAATTAACCACTGCTCTGTTCTTTAACTCTAAGCTCCTTTTGATACACCAAAAAGCTCAGGAATAAATGCTGCTTTTGCCTTTTCGAATATTGCTTTGCTGTGTATGCCTAAAGGGAAGAACTCAGAGGTACATAAGGTTTGTGGATTTATCTCTCAGAGAGCCCAGACTGTGTTGTGCAAAGTAAATAAAGCAACGTCTCCCTAGGGCCATGTAAGGATTGTAGAATTGAGGAAAGTGGACAGTGCAGCGAGAAAAGAGCTTTAGCTGTGATCCAGGACAATGGCTAAATTGGTAATGTTGAGAATCTCATCTGAACCCTGTGTTTTCGCCTTTAGTTGGATCTCCTGAGTTGTCCCGTGTTTCCTCTGAACAATAAGCCCTGCCATGTGGATTTATTTCAAATCACGTCGGCCTTGTCCAGCAGGCCTCTTTCTTTCCCGTTTCTTTCATTCCTCATCCCTGCAACCACTTTTTATCACCTGTATGTTTAATACAGCATAGCTTGCAGCATCATGAAATGCTGAGGTGTGTGTGTGTGTGTGTGTGAGCTTCATGTGTCTTTAGTGGTTAGAGCAATAAATGGGTTCCAGGTTATGAGCTCAGTGAAAAATACAAACAGCAATGGAGCACTTACAGTAATAGGCCTTGGAATAGTTTGACTTCAATGCAATACTGTTTCTCTAACAATACATATACATACAATTGAGAACAATACATGTTTTTTTTTGAGCAATAATATTTCTCCAGACAGTACTAATTGACTGTTATTCTGTGTGAGAGATGATGAGAGCTAGAGACTGAACTAACCTCAGATGTTCATCTCAGGTCAGAGTCCACAGATTTGGACCTTAGAGCATATGAAGGGTTTTTATAAGTGGGTTGTTATTTTTTGTAGTCAGATGGAAATGCATGTTTTACCCCCTGAACCTGATTTACTCCATTTGCATCAAAATGGCAGCCTTTCCTTTCAGAGTCATAACCCAGGAAAACTGAAATGCACGCATCACGCATAAATGCCCAGAATCCACGACATGGCCAAGCGATTACGGTGTCTCTAATGTCACTCACACTAAATGTCCATAAACCCACTCACAGATCGCTCCTTGTAACTTCTCACCTCACCTAATAATAATCATGTGTAGATGTTTTTCTCAAGAATTAGAAATGCAGTGATAGTTGTCTGCACTTCCATGGTTACAGTTAATGTGTTTTCATGCACTTAAGTAACCAGGTTACTGTAAATGTATGTATTCACACAGTTGGTAATGACATTTACCACATTGACCTACTCCCAACCTTTATTTTGGTGGCTTGCTTATTTGAACTGTATCAGTGATAGAAGATGCTGCTTCCTAACTTTTCTTTCCAGTCACTGGACAGACGGACACAGCAAGCTGTGTCTATATATTAAACAATTAGATTTAATTATAATTGAACAAACTTATTTTGACTTCTAGATATACTGTGTCAGTTCATCTGTTCATTCATGCACATGTGCAGGCTTCTCTACTCAGGTTACAGAAACTGGGGATCCCATTTACACATTAAGAAATCAAGATGGAGAAAGCAGACTAACCTGGTTTTGTAACTGCATGTAGCAGAGTGTAAACATGAACTGCATGTAATGCAGCGACTTGATGCAGATTTGCAAAAATTAAAACAAACAAACAAACAAGCAAAAAAAAAAAAACAGGCTTGGCCAATTTAATTTAAATTGGACCAAGTTAACAAAATTTACTGTGTCCATGGCAACTTTATACTTCCTAGGTATATCCCATATGTGGTGTGTTGAAGTAAAAAATCCAAGTAAAAAATCCAAATCATCTAAATAACTATAAAAACCTGTTCCAGAACATGTATAGTACCATACGCAAACTGATGGCATTCATAGGCTTAACTAATTCTGTACAACGTACGAAGTTAAGGAAGCCCCAAGGTAAACTTAACTGATTTTAAATTATAAAATGATCACACAACGCAGTTAACAGACTTCTTGGTTCAGCATTGACTAACTGCACCTCTGTAGTTGTGTGCACACTGCTTTCTTCGTCAATGGCTGATTTTTGAGGACATTTCAAGTGACTTCCAAATAAAGTGGTTAAGGTGATTTGGCAAAAATGTTTCTTGCTTGTCAGACTTTGCTGTCACTGCCTTCCAAAATCTCAGCAATTACTTTTCACAGTGTTATCATACCCATTATCACTGATAATAACAAATAAGGCCTAACTTATTTATAACTGAAACCCAAATGATGCTGGAAAGAGAATTAAAGAGGTGTGATATGAACAGAGCTTCATGCAGTGTCCCTCTGCATGGCTAACCTGTCATTTGCATTCTAAAAAACAAGCCAGAATGCTGGGAGACGTGCCTTGTAGTGTTTTTCCTTCTCCTGGCTGCCTACTAGTTGCTCTCAGTTATCTCTGCCCTCAGCTGGCAGTGGGAGTCGACGTGCTCTTTCTGCCATCTCTTTGCAACGTGTCAGGTCCAGTTTAGCACTTGAAGGCAGGATGTGTCTGAATCACAGCCCTCTCTCTCTCCAGGCTGTCTCGCTCCCAAGGTGAGTCAGGCCTCGTCACCACTCCTATAGAGACATAGCCCATCGCATGGCGTTGGTAGACGGCCAGCAGTTAATAGCCCTGTCGTGATTTGTCAGGGAAAATACTCATCTGCTGAAGAGTGCAATCACTTAGAGCAAGGTTAGGGTGTTTATGGGGTTGGAAGCGAAGGTGGATGGTCAAATGTAAATCTGCACAGTCACGGCACGTTTGAGCCTTGGCACGAACTGGGTGAGTAAAATCCTAAATTGATATTGACAGCTTGCAGTGGAGATAGGAGTCCAAATACACGCGCAGTTAAAGTTGCGAGTACATGACAGGAACATTTTCAGGAATAGTGAAGCTTAAAATTGAGAATTTATGGATTTGGATGGGTGTCACAGAGACAAATTCCTGCATAAGTCACTGACTTTCTGTTTGTTTGTCCTCTGTTTAGAAAGAGTTCCTGGCAGCTACGACTGAAAAGGACATCTTTGCCCATCTGGGTCTCGAGTACATTGAGCCTTGGCAGAGAAATGCGTAGGCCTCAGCTCCTCCCCGGCTGGATGATATCCTGTGCGTACATCAGTGTTTATCCCATCTGCTTGCCGTTCTGCAGCTCTCCTGTGATTCACTTTCAAACAGCTTTTGATTTCCATACAGTTTTGTGTTGTTGCTGTTATTGTTGTGTGCATTACATACTGGTGTATGATTCATAATTCTGCTTATTGTCTCTCAGTGAGTAAACACTCCTATACCATTCATGGCTTCCCTGTCTCTAAGTGTTGTAATCATAGGCAGGACACAAAGAAAATCAGTCCGAGTATGAATTGCCTGCGGCGCCTGCGAGGTGCAGGAGAGAGGGAGCCTGAAAGAAACACAGAGGGAAGCAAACGAGGGAAGGGGGTGACCACAGAGAGAGGGTGAGCGAGAAGACAGGAAACGATGAGAAAGGCGAGGGGGAAGGGAGCTTTTGTCGCGCAAAATGTTGTAATCACCCTCCTCCTGGCAGGAAAGTGCTCGGCATGAAGCTGAGCCAGGTCTCTGGGGAATTGAGAGGCGGGTAATGAGCTTCAAATAAAGGAGCGTTCGGCATCGCCATTTAGCCTCCATTTAAGCCTACGTCCACTGGAGATCATTTAGCTGGCATGCTGCTATCCAAAGACCCGTAGACTTCGTTCTTGTTCCAAAATGAATCCCCTTCCCCAGATGCTTGGATGAAATTAGAGGCAATCAGCTGCGCCGGGAAATCATGAAGAATTCAGACGGAAGGTAAATGAGTCCCCAAACCACATGGATGATCCCGGCATTCAAAGCAACTCATAAAACATCCATTATCGCGCTGGTTTGACTTTGACTTATGTTTTATGTATGATTGTTGTTTATCAGGATTTGTGTCCTTATTTCTCAAATGTACGGTGGCCCTGTAGGACAATGATCCACTAATGAAGAAACTTTATTGATCCCTTTGGGCAATCTGGGCAAAGTCTGACTTGTTCCCCCAGTAATGACATGACCTGCCCCGCTGTCCACACCCAACCCACTTTCCCATGATGACCAGCCCCCGGTTTATCCCATGGTGCCTCAACGAGAGCAGAGACAGATGAGTGCAAGGCATTCTAGTGAATCACCCTATTTAAAGATCTTTAAGTAGAACAGTCCTGCACTTTGAGGACTCGACCCGGGCCTCCTCCCACCACTCCTTCTTCTTTCACCCTCTTGGTTTCTGTCTCTTTCTCTCCCACTGTCTCGCTCTCTCAACCTTGCTGACACAAAACAAACTTTAAAGGTTCTGGGTTGCAGTGTTAACCAGATGGAGCAAGCTGCGGCACCCTGGTCTCCTGGGTTATCTGATGTTTTTATACTTTAAAGCGGTGGTTGAATTTCTACCAAAATAAAAGATCTCTCCAGAGTGAAAAAAAAAAAAAAAATCAAGCTGACCTCAATGAATTCATATTTGTCCCGCTTCATTATTTCCCTTATTTCTAAATGTTCTTCAAGTGTGAATGGGATCTGTTTCTACTTTCACATTAAATATTTACCACTGTAAAGGTATTAAAGGCTGTAGTGCTCAATTTAAGAAGCCACACATTGTTG
Source organism: Protonibea diacanthus (assembly GCA_028641955.1). Classification (NCBI taxonomy): domain Eukaryota; kingdom Metazoa; phylum Chordata; class Actinopteri; family Sciaenidae; genus Protonibea; species Protonibea diacanthus. The sequence goes on from CM053989.1 coordinate 19,682,283, forward strand.
TTATGGTCTTAAAGAGTCTTAAACTGTTTGTAAAGCTAAAAAGCAAAGAACTGAGTGTAGTATGGTCCATTCCTCCATTCTACTCCCTGTGGAACAATATATTTGCATGGTTTTACACATTATTAAGTGAGAGCATCTTTTCTCTTTTATCTATGTAGAAAATAGCAGTGAATGCCAATACAACTGATTATACTGGAGTATTGCAACACTTACCCTTTAGTGAGCTGATTACCACACTCATGACTTATTGCTATGTATGAAATTCATTTGAACACGGCTTTACAGACATTCTTAGTCTGATCACAGACTTTTACTTTCAGTGTTTTGGGTAAATCAGCAAACACTAGTGTAGAATTCAGCAATTATTGATGATTATCAATGCTAGGGACATGTTCCTGAATTTTCCCAATACCAGGCATTTTAATGATTTTAATTTTTCTGTGCAGAAGGGCCAATTTGGTGCTAATTTGATGGAGACTAAAATAGTGGGATATGAGAGATGCTTGACCTGATGATCTGGCAGCCCTCAAGTTGTGAAAAAAGTCTCAAAACCCCATGTAAAATGACTCCGTTACAAGTAAAAGTCCAGCTTTCAAAATGTTACGTACATCTACAGAAAGCAAAATTAAGTATCGCAAGTAAGGTATGACTGTTATGCATGTAAAGTGGAGCTAATAACTACTTACTTCTACTTAGGTGCTGCTAGTAATTTAATCTATAAAAGCTTTTATGTTGGCTGTCAAATCAATGTAGAAATTACATTTCCCTCTGAAATGAGTGTGTTGAAGTATAAAGACAGATATATAAGTAAAGACACAAAACTGTGCTTACAGTACTTTAGTAAATGTGCTCACTTACCACTGATGTGCAATGGTACATTTGTAATAGTAGTGTAATTAACTGCTAGATACAACAAACAGAAGTCAGATTTTAAGTTTTCATTTCAGACACAAGAGGTGTTAGCTATTTGTGCTCTTTGTTAGAATACACAAGTGTCACCGAGTGCTTAGTAATGTTCTGTGATTGATCCAAAAATCATCTTTGACATCGGTAACATGTAATATTAATGTTTTTTTGCTATCATGGATCATAATAACTTGGATATAATTTCAAAGGTGAATTAGCTTGTCCAGCTGATGTGTTTGCTCGTGAATAATAGTCATCATTTTATTAGGAAGATCCTGTCAGCAGCACCGTGACCTGCACGAGACACACAGACAGGTGATCTCCAATGTCACAGTGAGTCATACATGAGTTGATTGAATACATACAAGTGGAAAATTTAGGATGGTTAAAAGCCAGGCTGAAGCATAATGTTATTAGTTCTTGTGTTATGTTAACACGGCAATACTTCTTGTTGCTACACAGGCTAAATATTTGTTGGAGAAATAACTTGACAAATTTAACACATTACTGTCCAAATTTCAATCTCGCTCTGAGAAATTGTTTTTGCCGAGGTCCAACTCTACAGCCTCAGATCTAACTTATTTGTTTATTCATCACTTTCAGCCAATCACATATGGCCATTTTCTATGCAAATCACTGCCTTTGGCTGCTCGCAGTCTGGCAAACACTCCCGTTTTTGCATGCTCCGTGTCTGAGGTCTGACTGAGATGACAGATGTGTGAATATATGAAAAATTGCTTGCAAGAATTTGCATAAAAGTGCTTGATTTGCTGACAAAAAATGTATTTTGCCATCCAATCAGTTTTCATTTCTACCTATGCAATCATTCCCATTCCCCAGTTTTCTTTCAGTGACATTCCAGCACCTAAAGCCTTCAATCATTGCAGTCTGACAACCATTCTTTTAACTCAGTCAGATCCATCATGGCACAGGAGCTTTATATTGACAACTTGATGGTATATGGCAGCCAGGTCTCACTCAATCTTGCAACATTGCAGCTTCACTCCTGACCTTTTAATAAACATGTGAACTGAGTCATGGATGGATTGCTGAACTTGCCTACCTGTGCCCCTAGGCCTGTGCCCAGAAGGGAACCTCTGCTTAAATTGATGATGGATTACATATACACTTTTTGGAAAGTACAACCAACTAACTATAATGAGACACCAAACAAGTATAAAAACAAGAAATTAGAACAAAAATGCTAAATGTCTACAAAGGTGCAAAATAACCAGAAATGTAAACCAAAACCAGAGACACAACCACGAATAATCTCAGAATGACTAGGAATAAATGAAACTACAAATATGAAAAAAATGACCAAACAGAGACATAAAACAACTACAAAAAGCTGCAAAGCAACCACAAAAAGATGAGAAATGAACACAGAGACATGAAATCACAGAAAAGACATGTAAAACATCTAAAAAGAATTACAGATACAAAGAAGTGTATCAGTATCATGTTACAGTAGCTGAAACATTTCACATTATGAATTTAATTTTTTAAAAACCATTTCATGTTTAAACATTAAACATTTCATATTATGATGTGATACTAATGAATTATTATTTTTCTGGTGTAGCAGCACACTCTTGTGTAATAAATATATACAGAACAACTACAAATAAATTCAAAATGACCACAGAGTGATGCAAAACAACTACAATGAGATGCAAAACAACTACAACGAGATGCAAACCAACTACAACACGGTGCAAAACAACTACAAAGGGATGCAAAACAACTACGAAGAGATGCAAATTCACAACAGAGAGATTCAAAATGGCTTCACAGAAATACACAATGTCCACAACGAGTCAGAAAATGTCATAAAAGATATGCAAAGCCACCACAAAGAGACTATTGGGGCCCAGAATTAACCATGGATACCTTAGATAGTAAAATGGCGTAAGGTCGTTCTGCAGCTCTGTCAATTTGTCACTGCAGATATTATGAGGTTGATTGAGAGAGCTGATGATATAGGGACGGTTTGCATTGATAGGAAGTGCTCAAAGATTAATGGGTGGCTCTTTGAGGAGGACACATGTACCCGAGGGAACATGCATCAACCATAATGCCTCTCCAGAGATGGTCTGAAGATAGAATATGAAGTGTCACTTTCCTCTCAAAGTTATTTGACAAAAGGTCACGATGGACAATGAGTGAGTAAGTGTGTAATGTGAATAATTGTGTGGACACGTTCCCCAGAGGTGAGAGCAAACAATCTGTGAATGAAATGTCAAAAAGGAGCTGACACACAAATCCAGATCAGTTTGATTATAATCCAAACCATTAACGCAGCACAGAACATCACAGTTTTCATCTCAGCTTGAGCCACTGGCATGTCTATCCTTTTATGTCAGACATCTAGCAACTGAAAGAGAGTGGACCAAAATAGATCGAGACCAAACACTGATAATGTCTGAGCCGAGCTCCTTGAGCAAACTTTCTCTTGTATTGTATCAGAAGACAGTGATTTATTGGCTGTGCTGTAGGGGTTTGAATGCATGTGTTGGGGCCAGTCAAAGCCAATGGGGGAAGGTGACAGAATAAGGACACTGTGTATCCTTGCCTCTCAAGGCCTGTCACAACGTCAACTCAGCTGGAGAAAAGTGAAGCCGATGCATGGCTTTGGTCTGAAACAAAAGAAGAGAATGAAGAGAAGACTGCACATTGTGAGATGTAAATACGAATAGACTTGAAGGATGTTTTCAAAAGTTCTCATCTTGACCCTGTAACTACCCACGAGTTCTTTTGTCCAGATCATAATCAAAATTCAGGCTTATTCAAGAGAATTCTGCACATAGCATATACACAAACCAAGTACTTCTATGTTGAATAAATACCAAGACGAAAAAAAAGGTTTAAATTTCCACAGAGAGTTTCTGAGACAACACAAGCCCTTTTAATTTGCCTGAAAGAAAAAAAGGAGAAATTAAATTGAGGATTTGTGTGATCAGTAGAGTTTAAAATAGATCTTAGGGATAATTTGCACACAAAGGCAAACTCCCATCGGTGTCACTGTGACTTTCAGACTCATTCAGTCTGACAAGTAAAGAGTGATGAGCGGAACCCGCGTGCGCACACGAAAAACCACGCACCCGCACAACAAACTTTAATTTGAGGTGACCTGCTCCTTTCATGATAAATGACCTGCATCCTTGATTTTCGGGGAGGGCGGACGCTTTTGGAGAGCCCGTGTCCTCCTCCACAGGTGGCAGACCAACAAGAGGAAGAGAAGAGGAAGATGAGGAGGTGGAGATGAGCCATCTGCTGCAACATGTCACCACGATCCACTCCTCCCTCCGCTTTCTGCTTGTGGCAGGGAGGCAGGAGGAGAGAATCTGATATGTTTGTCTTTGTATGAGTGTGTGTGCACAGCTTTCACCCTAGTATGTCTATGTGACTTTGTTAACGTGTGTGAGGTTACATGTGCCTGCAAGTCTGTCCGTGTGTCAGTTTGCCTCTTTATACTATATATGCTCTTTGTTTTTGTCTCTGCTATAAAGATCACTGTTATATTTCCCCAAACAAAAACACTAACGTACGCTTTCTACTCTCAAGACGCCTACCGATGGCTTGAGCTGCAACGAGAATAGCCACTAACTCACATACACCCCTTCAAGGGCATCTCTTACTCAAAACTCTCCCCCAGTCTCCTCTGTGATAAAGCGAATCGGAGATATAGTCAACCTCTAATTGTTTTAAACCAGTTTAAATGAAAAGAGCTACAAAAGCTGGGAGAAAGCCTCCGTCAAGCAAAGCATTTAGAGAATGGCTTGTGAGTTTCCACACTTTCGGCCTTTCTGGTGTTTCAGCGATCTTGTTTTACTTTTGTATTCACTTTCACCTGAATTCTTCTGCTGTCTGTCTCTGTTCAAACTTGACCTCTCTCTGCTGCAAGAACTCTCCACAAACAAGCAATAAGGCTGTTAGGCAGCACTTTTTTTTAACTGCAAAAGGTTCAGCTTGTGACTTCAACAAATGAACCATTTTCTGTCTTCCCTTTATATACATGCAAATTATTATGAACAAAATATTCAAGAAAATGCTAATAGGAGCAGATTGTTTTTTTTTTTTTTTTTACAGATCATGTAGATTAAATGGTACAAAAGCAGAACCACTGTTCTAGGGTTCAGTCAATTTGGCCAGTACAGAGGTCGTTTGTTGATTAGCTGTAGTCAGACTATCTGCATCCTCTCTATTAACATGTATTAACTGGCTGCCTTTGCCTGAAATATGTCCATGTGTCCGTTTTTTCCCAATTTCCACTGATTTTAGACATAAAGGTCAGTTCGATGGTTATGATGAGCACCACTCACCCTGTGAAAACACTCGTATAATTTCTTCTGTGGCTGAAGGGCTTTTGTGAAGTGTGAAAAAATAACCCCAATGATGTCGTCAGGGTTATCTCGGCTTGTGCCTGCAGATGTGAAATGTATTTCAGACTGTTACAAACTGGAAGGTTGATATGGGCGTTTACCAGTTAAGTAAGACTTTATTAAAAGATACTGAAACATCACAAAGGTATTATGGGAAATAGGATCCATTCCCCCAGCTAAACAAAGTGCAGTATTTAAATGTTGGTGCATCCCTTCAAGCAATACATGCATACTTTCCACATTTAGTTGTTTGCATACCCAATACTAACATGATCACTCTGGATTACTCAGGGAGAAAGATATAAACATGCTGTATATACAGTGTATATATTTGCTGCATCACACTATGGGGATTTAAAATATACATGCATGGATGCACAGCACAAACATGTCTGCTATTCCAAGAGAATACCCACTAGATGAGTTACACTGGACTGCATTTGTATATATAAATAATAATTATAATAAGAGTACATGTCATTGAGTGTATCTGGTTGTCTGAGTTGTGCCCTACTGTATGTAGCTGTTGGTATTTCTTTGTGTTTGACATTGTATTTTCAGATCACCCGTGTGTGCACTCTCTATATCTCCTTTTTTTTGTCTGTTTGTTCTGCTTTGTGGTTGCGTGTGTGTGTCCTGCGGTCAGTCTGTCCATCTTTTAGCTATTTCTGACCCTTCTCTCTCCGTGCTGAGTCCCAGTCTCTCCAGTTCCTCTGCCTGCTATTCCAGATGGACCTGCTTCCATATCAAGCTGCTAATGAGGCAGCGCTGTTCATTCTGTGGTTCTTTGAATGGAGGGCCAACCATTTAACCCCGGCCAGCACCCCCCCTCCCCTCGACCCCCATGTATTTTTAGGCTTCACCTCATTTCATGCTGAATAAACACCACGTCTGGCCACCCCCGAGGGCCAAGCCACATGTCATACCAATGGATTGAGCAAAAAGAGAAAACATAATGTGCTCGGCAACAATCGGTTTCAGAGTACAGGTCTAGTTCAGTAAATTACCTTTAGCCTTGTTTTTGATAAATAAAGTACCATTGCAGTCTGCAGTGTTTTTTGACAGTTTTCTTACATCTTATGTTTCTTGTTGGAGGAGTTTGATCATCATTTTTAGGGTAATCACTGGAATCTAATCTCATTGTTAAGATGATTGGCTGCAGTTAATTTTACATTTTGTTCCATGGAGTAAGAGTAGGTGTGAAATCTGCTGGATTACTTTCCTGCACAAAATAGCAACCGCTTTGATTTTCCAATTTATGTAAAACTCTGTTTCATTTCCACTGTTATAATTGCATCATTTCTATTTTACATGAGCTCAACATTGCATATTGATTGTAATGAAAAGCTGCTATGAGCTTCATTTTCTTCTTCAATATTCATAACAAATGGTAAGACCGAAAGCGCCCTAACCAGAAAAAAAAAAGCATATAAAAGCAATGCTCGTCTGGTCAAACTCTTGAATCATGATACATTTATATTTTTTTGTGCACTTCTGCCACAAAATTTCAGATGGTGTTGGATGGTTTGATGTAAAAAATATCCAACTTTGACATAGGAGACCTCTGTTCGAAGCTGTCTCCTAGCAACAGTAAAGACTGCTTTCTTTTAAACATGATAACACCTTAATAAAGCAGTATTAACTGTAACTGAACAAGCTGTTAACATTGGCATATGATCTTATTATCCAAGTTATTATGCTGAACAATCTTCATTCAAATGTAAAGTCAAATTCTTGGGATATAGCACATGCAAGCTATTGAGCTGACATGATAGCAACATTAGCATTCATTTAATGAATCTTAGTGTCTGAGTGCAATATTCAGTCTCCTCGTAGTTCTGGTTTTATGTACACCATCTCCTGAAGGACGTATCTCGCTCTTAACGGCTAAATGTTGATCTACGCTCATCTGTTAGGTTTTAGCGTGGTAAATCTCTGTGGGTTTGTCTCTACGAGCAACGCCTTTCACATTACACATCACCTTCATTCATCATTCATTCTTTTACTCCTCTGTTAATATATAAATATCAGTTAGAGCAGCTTTAATACAGCGGGTTTAGTAACTTACAGGAACCCTTAACCAGAGATATGAAAGCTCAAAAATAGATCCAATATTTTGCTGAAGATAGGGGTACCAGTATAGACACATACCATCAGAGTTGTTTTGGAAGGCAATGCCAATCTGCCCTTTAGCACTGATGATGAACTGAACTAAGACACTTCTATTTAAGATATTCTATTTAAATGTTGTTTTTATGAGTGCTAATTCCCAAATGTTTAGTAGACTTTGCATTGTACTTTAGATTACAGCCTACAATGCACAGCACCATTCTTGCAAGTACACAGTATACTAACAGTGTATACTGTAGGCATGTATTTTAACTCAATTCTGTTATTAGGGGGTACAATATGACCTACTGAGCAACAACGTGGTTTTTGGGAGTAATTCGAAAAGAACTTACACTGTTATCCCATAGAACCGCACACAGGTCAGGTTTGGATTGGAAACAGAAATGGTTTTATAAAAATGTTTACTTTCAGAAGAGACATGCTGAGTTTGAAAGTTATTAAATGACTCATAGCTCATTGTATCATATTTTATTATCTTGTGGGTATATATTGTGACAGCACATAAAACAACTATAACTGCCTCATCATAAAATAGCTTCTCCTGTAGCACAGAAGTTGTACTGTTAAAGCTGAACCACCTCAGACTCCTGAAGTCCTCTGTAAGTAAAGTACAGTGTTATTCCCCATACTGTAAGTAGGCCTACAACCTAAAAATCACATGTAACCTGAAATGTACTTACTTTTTTTTTTTTCTTTTTTGCATTGCATTGTGGGACAATAATGTCCATTAACAGCATACCTTTTAAGCATACATACCTGCATTTTTGAACATACTGGATTCAGTCACTTTCCTCATGAGAACAGACTACGACTCAGATCCCACTGAGAAGTTCTCTACAGTGTGGATCTGGGACACTCCACACTATGGTATTTCCTTTGAGAAACTCAAAACAGTGAAAACTAGATTATCGAACATTAGTTGCTACCGAAAAGTCAAGTAATAATGTCATGTGACCTGTTTTTTCTTCATAAGCACTCATTGTGTCAATCTAGATGATTGCTCCTGTTTCATGGATGTAAAAGAGGAGATGGATGTTATCACTGGCTGAATCCCAAGGCATCTTTAATTGTCAGTCTGGCGCAAAATGAGTCCCTGTCCTAATTTATTTGACTTAATTTATCAACACACTCTTTCCATTCACATGAGAGCTCACTGCTGAAACAGCCGTTGTTTCTGCCGACACACTGCTTTTAATGCTAATGCTTCCTGGGGTTTGAGAAGGCATCTGTACCCGCTACATTTCAGTACTGATCACAGAATAAACCATTATATTGTCCATCGACTTCAAAAAAAAAGAAAAAGAAGCAGGTTTAAGGCGTGCTGACAAGGCTGCAATCAAACAGCGAGACCGACAGGGATCAGACAGCCGGCTGCAATCAGTCTCCTACTCACACTTTACTCCTCTTATTCCTTCTATATCATTTTCTGTCTTCTTGTCTGAGTCTCCTCTCATCTTACTGCCGCTACCGATTAGCACAGCAGCCAGAGCTGATGGTAGTTCTTTTGATGGTGAGCCGTAATGTTATCTTTGAAGGATTGCAAAATCTTTGGCTTTTCAAGAGGACAAAGTGAACATTTTCTAATGACAGTGTTTATAAGGCGATGTTTCCACCCTACCGCATAAAGTGTACTCTGGAAATAGCAAAAGCCTGATAAGAGGTGGAATTAACTGAGTACATGGCATGTGAAAAGTGTTTCACCTTGTAATTGTTGTCTTGTTTTATCCATATCCATTCAACAAGTCGACACACCACAGGAGGCAGGCGAAACAGACATCTCAGTGTGATGACAGGAATAATAATTGACACTTCTTCTTTCTTTCACACCTTGATCTTACATTGTTAACGCCATACCCAGGATGAGCAATGGGGGTGAAAATCAATGTCGTACCGGGTTTGTCCCAACATCACTAGAAAAGTTTGAGTTATTCTCTATAATCTGTTTTCTACCACAAATGTAATTATTCCCAGCAAGAATGAGAACTTTTCAATATACTGGGATGGTGGCAGAAGACTAAGAAGGTACAAATAAAACCAAGACTCTCAGCATTGCAAGATACCACTAGAGGTAAGTGTTTCTTTAATCATTTGGGCGAATCACCCCTTTACTAGCAATGTCCAGGCAAGGGAATTTGATTTGTAGAGAGCAATAAAGGTAAACTCAATACAAAATAAAATGGTGAGTCACTTGGCCCAGGGGTCTCCTGAAGCAGCAGACAGGTACCGGGAGTCCAGAGTGGCTGTGGTAAAACAAAAAACTTGTGGGTTGTGGGAAGAGTTCGGGAAGGCTATGGTAAGGGTTGGCAAACTGATCAGACAGCTCAGGGCTTGACTCAGGCTGTGTTCACAACGGGAGGAGAAAGGAGCCATTTAAGGTGCATGTCCAACCGATATGAGACCCCAGGGTAGACTAAGTACATACTGGAGAGATTAAACTGTGTATCTCATCTGACTTGGTAATGCCTAGAGATCCGCCAGGAGTCTCCTGGACTACCTTGCATCTGCATGGTCTGCTGCCATCGCAACTCAGCCCCAGAAAAAAACCCAAAGGAAACCTCCAAAAGGCAATCACCCCAGAGACACATTACATACACAGACAGTAGATAACCACATTTTTCAGTGGGCAACCCTGTGACTGGTAATCAGACATCATTGGACTTTGTTCTCAAGAACAGAAACGCAGTATAGCTAAAGAACTTCACCCGACCTGCATCGGATTCTAGGTCAGTGGTTCTGGCGGGCCCCACTGGTGGGGCATAGAGCCACTACAGGTGGGGCATGTATGACCAGGGGAAAATATGAAGTGATACTGAATGAATATGAATTATGTATTATCTTTCCTGCTGACCTTCATTTCACTGAAATTCTTTGGATTCTTTTATTAGTTTCATGTTTTCCCCTATCTTGTTAATGAACTTTTTTTTTTTGGCTTGATGGTGCAATCCAGATCTTGGCTCAGGTCATAGTTTGATTACAGAGGTGAACAAGTTCTTAAACAAACCGAATTTTACACTTTTTTTTTTTATATAATAGCTCAGTAAAAATGTCTAAAGAAGATATTTACCTTTGTACCTAATAACACAATGCAGCTAAAGCCTATTCTGTAAATTCTCAAAGCTGATGGTCAAATAAGAGCCACTCAGCACGAACAAATATGGCTGGTTGCTAATAAATGCCAGATCGAAGAATTCCATGAGTATCTTTTTTTTTTTAAACAGAAACACTTTATTCAGTTATTCTAGTCATTAAAATGACAAAATGATTTTTTGAAAGATGTTAACAAAAAAATACTTTGAATTAAAGTTTAGCAGGAATGGGAGAGATGATGCTTTTTTCCATTTGAATTGTCTGGAAGTGTAGAGTTTTTTTGACGGTAACTCAACAGTGATTAAAATGAAGGCGACACTAAACACTAGGCATTGTTAGTGAAATTACGGTATGTACTGTATACAGCTTTTTAGCAGTGCTGTAGGTGGTTATCCGTCACATCTATTCAGTGTCAGGATGTTTGCACACCAATAAAGGCTTTTTTTTTATCGTATTCTCTCTGTGACTTCTCAGTGAAAACAGTGAAAACAATGGCAGAAACTTTTCACCACAATATCATGGTTGCCAGTGTGTTTTTTTTCTGATTTCTATCTGTCATTATAAGCTTCAACAATGCTTTGAACATTACAGACCCTTGACTCTGGGTCTGCGGGCTACACAGTGACAGCTGGAGGTAATTCACTTTGCTTCATTTTGCTCGCTGTTAACGGCTCATGGGATGATAACGGCAGCACGAAAGCTTTAATCATATTCCTCTGCCTTCAAGAGAGATATTGCTTTTTCTCACAGTTTATTGAGTGGGTAGGGGAGGGGTGTGTCTGTGTGTGTGTGTGTGTGTGTGTGTGTGTGTGACAGAGTAAAAAAGAAAGGAAGTGTGTGTGTAAGACTCGTAGGTGTCATGGGTGGCCAGGGGACATGTATCATCGATCCACCACTCTAGGCTTCCTGTACATGAGGTGGCATTAAAATGATCCATGGCCTCTTTCCCGGGCTAATACCAGTGATATTGAGATATCAGACCGCTGTTTTCTGTTCCTGGCAGCGGGGGGCACACACCCACGCCAGCAGAGCTTACACACACACAAGACAGGAGCAGAGAGTTCTTCCACAGGGGCTGAGGTGATAATCTAATAGGGACATTTGTTTTTGTCTCCTGCTCATTCCTCGCCTCCTCGCCTTCTCTCTCCTCTTCAAGCTCCGAAACAAAAGCGTTCGTCTAGGGGGCCCGCTGCCACTGCTGCCGCCTCTGTGGCGTATAAATAACAGTCGCACGACAGCAAAACAAGTGTAACATACACCATCTGGCCCTCCACCGGTGTCTGCCTCAGTCACAGAGATAGGCAGGAGAGGCATATAGAGGGGGAGGCGGTGGGGATTAGATGATCAGAATGGCATCTCCCCCACACCTCAAGAGGGATGCCATGGAAGCCAAAAGAGAATGTTCTTTTTTTTTAAACTTAAAAATAACACAAAAGTGCGATTTCTTGTTTGAATGCAGCAAAATATGCCCCACTTAGCTGAATTTAATGTGTGGTTTATCTGAAGGTACAGCATGCGTTATCTGCCATATGTATAATCACTTCTGGCTACAAATCAAATGACTCATTATGAATCTGTCCACAAGCTGGATGTGGGATGGAAGCTGCCCACATACAGTAGAATTTCATACATCAAGAGATTTACTGCAGTTTTGTCAGAAAATAGCAACTGTAAAAACATGATCTTTGTTTTTTTATTTATTTATTTTCTGTCCCGTTATCCTTGTTTCTACTCCATCAGGTTAAGCTGTCTGGAAAAGGCAGAAGCTCATTGCCCCCTTGCGATTGTCCTCTAATTCATTTCTCTGATATCAACCAGATAGTTTTTCATCACTTCCATGAATTCCCCGATCGATTCCTTGAGCAAAGCATGTTCCATTACCAAGAATTACTCATCCATTGACGTGCAAGAAGGGGATATTAATCAATGTAACCTTTGTAGTTAACAACCTTGTTATTCTTTCGAAGCCAAACAAAATGAGAGTTTGGCTGTGTTTGAGGCTCATTATTAAGAGCTGTGGAGAGCAGACATTATACATTGCTATTGATCATGTGTGAAGACAGGCCTACGCAGTCAATAGACACAGCCAATGAAAAATGGTGTTTTTTTTTATGACTGCATCCTGCAGAGAATTGCAGTCTTTCTTTGTAACCAGTGCTCTCTGCAGGAGCTGCTGCTCTGGTTTGCCTTTTTATCAGATGGACACCGTTCTGGGAACATTTGATCAGAGGTGGAGAGTAACAAAGTGCACCTACTCGGGTTCTGTACTAAAGTACAGTTTGAAGTGCTGGTGCTTTTATATTCATATGTAGATTTTTGCCAACTTTATTCTTTGATTCTCCTCCGATACTTGATTATGATGCTTCTAATCATGTAAAAATATGACACATTACATTATTTTAAAGGCTAAGTCCAACATAGCTGAAATATACAAATACAAAATATTTTCACTGTATCACTGTCCTTCCCCTCCAGCCACATTCCTAACCCCCCTTCATTGCCATTTTACATCCATCCACCAGATGCCCTTGGCCTCATTTTACCCATAACCTTACTGCCACACCCAGGCCTGCTCCTACTTCCCTCATCTGCCTTTCTCCACCTACCTCCTCACCAGCATCTCATTCCCATCAGTCACTCCCTACATATATACAATATACGAGATACAATCCACTTCCATTGTTTCCTTGTCAGATTGTATGTACAAGGCCATGACTATCTGTATGAAGTGCCTTTTTGGCACATAGTTAACATTGTGAAACAATCACAGTTTGTTTAGGTTTAAGTGAAGTACTTGGTATGATTAAAAAAAAAAAAGATCTTAATTTGGTTAAAATAGGTACGTTATGTGGCAACAAGTTACAGGACTTGCAAGGCATGATGTAATGTTATGTAACTTAAAACTTTATATGGATTCACATGGGACACAAACTTTGGTGTCCTGGGTAAAAGTCTTGTGAGATCCATCCATCCATCCATCCTAACCAGTCTCGTTACATGAACGTTGTCAGTCTTTACATTACGTCACCTGATGCAGACGGGTCATACAGTACATCGACGTTAATTGGAATGTATACTGTCGTATAGACCCTGTGCTTCCGTATGAGGCACCAACGGGGTAGAGGAACGGGCTGGATCATAGTTACAATGTTGCTTAGTCATGTTTTGTCTTTGCTTTCAAGCCACCTGAACCAGTGTCTGCCTGTAATCTGTCCTTTCCTGTCTGCCTGTGCCTGCTTGTATGTCTTTCTATTTAAATCAATCATTGAAATTATCCTGTCTGCCTCAACTGTCTGCACTCGGTCTTTCCCCTGTTGCCACTCTCCTGCATCCCTGTGACAAATATAACAATCATGTACTCCATGTCAAATGTGTAGTCACTCTATATGAGACTTAATTAATATTAGAACCGGCTCTGGGCTTCAAACATCATTGAACAATTCAAAGCAGTGAACTACAGGGAAATTTAGGAAGCATCAGGCACCAGCTCTATTCATCAGATGAGATTTAAGACATTAAAGCAATAATAATGGATTATTAGTTTTATTGACATACTATATTGTACTGTATAAAGATGATATGGCTAACTATTGGTTATTACAGTCTGCTAAAAAAAAAAAGATCCAATTGTTAGTGCAGCTGAGGGAACTGCAGATATATCATATCTCATATGAGATATGTCAACATAAAAATATTGATCGGTGCAGCTTTAATGTTTTCAGGAGATTGTCTGTGAGCTTTTGAATGTCATCCTTCCACATCCATTACCATTTCATTGTAGTTATTTGTCTTCCCTAATGACACATTTTTGGATATGATGATCTGACCGTTTAAAAGGTTATGCTGCCCCGTGGTTGGCTTTTTTAATTTATTTTTAATTTTTTTTTAAATAAATGATGTCTAATGACATATAACTGGGGTCAGAAGTTAATGGGCACTGAGGGCAGGTTCACAAAATGGCCATAAAATAAAAATGAAGCAGGAAATACCTCACTAATTAGGAGTAACTTTTTGAGATTTCTTTTCTTTCTCTCTCTTTTTTTTTTTTAGAGTTGTCAAATATTCATGCATGAATGCAGCACCTGACCTCTTTGGGTCACTTACTGTATAGAGTTTTTTTACATTGCAAGCTGCTGCAAATATGGAGGGAGTAAGAAATAACTGCTTGAATTTATGTGATATATTTTTGACAAAAACAAATCCTACCAGTATATTGTGGCTGTCTGATGAAAACCACATAGAATATGTATTGTACTGTACAAGAGTTATATGCATATAACTCTACCTGCCTGCCTGCCTGTCTGTCTGTTTGTCTAATCTTTTTTAAACAGAAATACTATTTTATCATGGTGATCAAATGAAATAGCTTTAGTTCAGATGTTGATGTGAGGTTGTTATTAATGACATAATTGATTCAAATTTAAGTTTCCCAAGAATGGCAAAGATCACACCCTCTTTCATCAAGACATCTGTACAGAAAGTGTTACATTTCATTGACAGTAGCTCAAAAAAGGCAAATGAAGGCCCTTGGAAATAATTGTGATAAATAAATAAAAACACTAGGCATTATTTGTTTTAGTGTGAAATTATGGTATGTACTGTATACAGCTTTTCAGCAGTGGTGTAGGTGGTTATCTGTCACATCTATTCAATGTCAAGCTGTTTGCACACCAACAATAAAGGCTTTTATAGTTTTCTCTCTGTAACTTCTTAGCGAAAACAATGGCAGAAACTTTTCACCATTTTTATTATAAGCCTCAACAATTGGAACATTACAGACTCTTGATTCTGCATTTGCAGGCAACACGTTGAATGTAGAGATTGTGCATTTATGTGACTTTTATTAAACCAAGTGGTTAAAATAATGTTTTGTTTTTCAAGTATGCAAACAGAAAATCTAAACAAGTCAAATATATGAATTAAAAGACCAAAAATAAGGGAACACATTCAAAATCAGAGCGAAGTTTATGCAAAAGGTTAGCACTCTAATCACATCAAGAACCGACTCTGTCAGGTGTTAGAGATATTGACAGATGACATCAGCGATATGAGCAATAGAGATAATCATGTCAGCAATTTAGTGGGAATACAAGTGACACAGATGAATTGAGCCTGTGAGGTTAAAAGATGCTGAGATTTATTTTCAGCATTGTAAAAATCAAATTATATCTAATGCGCTACAGCAGTCTGATCCCTTTGGATTTGCATGTATCCAATTAATACTGCTGTAGCGGCTGTACTAATGAATGACAAATTTTTGCTCCTCAAGCGTTAATCAAACCAATCCCACATTACTGTCTTATCCGTGCACACCCCTCCAGGCACTCACACTTTGAAAATACACCGATATCACAACTCATAAATGCAGAGGAGTGTTTACACTCGTGTTTATGAAACAGGAGATCCCACCGAGAGGCAGAGTGATGGATTGGCAGGAAAAAAACGAGGATAGGCAGATCAGGAGGGTAGAGGAAGACAAGACCTTGCACGTGGAGTGTTTGGTCTCTCAAACTCATAATCCTCAATAAACAGTGTAAACTCAGAAAGTCAAATATTTATCCCTAAAATCCCAACGCCTCTGCTCCTCCCAGCGTGCACACTGCTGTGGATAAATATATTACCAGGGAAAACTGTCGATAAAGTTTAATAACATGAAGGTCAGTTCATAACTGGATCTAATAATAATCTACCACCCCTAACACAAGATGGAATAACACCCCCCTCATACACACCCCAAAATAACTATCATAGTGCTGTAGTGTAGTGTTGTGTAGCTCAGCGGGGACTAATTTTGTTCATCTGCTGAGCTGATCATGTTTTGTCTTGCCTTGTATGATAAGCAATTATGTGGTTGCGGTGTCCTGTCCATGTCTCACCCTGTGCCATGTGTGCCCTGACCTGAGTTGGCCATTTGCAAGCATTTCATTGTTTCTAATCAAAAGGCTGTGTAGCTTGTTGTGTTACCTGCTCTTCTGCTCCAGTGTCGAGCAATCATACAGGAGCTAGCACACAATTATTTTATTTCTGCGTATTTTCAGTTGATGAATACATTAGATGCCCATTGCAGTATATATAAAGTCAAAATCAAGCTGCAGCATGCAAACAAGCACACACAGGACCCTGACATTACTGATGTGTTAGCTTTCACATGATTTAAAGATGAAAAGACATAAATCTGCAAAAGTTGTTTGTATAATTTGATATTAATTCATATTTTATTTTTTATATTTTTGGCTCAGTGATATTATAACTGATAGCAACAGTTGGATTGTCACGACTATTCTGTCGGGCCTCAAACAAGTTTGAAAAATGTAACATTAAGCTACCAAGGTTACAGATTAGATTACATAAATAAACATTGAAAACTGAATAAAAAAATACTATTTTATCGATATTGTCACTTATGTTTCACAAGTTTTTCCTCCAAAATGCATTAACTGATATATATATGGCACCATATGGTAATAGCCACCTTATAGTTCAGAACACATGGGAGAGGAAAGTCTCATAGCACAACAAACTTTTATTTGGCGTTCATATTAAATACATGCCAAAATAAAACAACACAGCTCCCAAAGAGGATGTTGCCACTAGTCCATTTCCTCTTGTCTTGTTTTCTTTTTGTCTTTCTGGAAGATGATGAACAGTGAGAAAGATTTTTCCACTGTAAAATGAAAAAACTATCAAAACAATTTAATAGATTTCATAATCAATGGACGAGAAGCTCATATGTGAAAGTTGGTGTGGTCATACTGGCTTCAGGACATTTTATTAATGTTGTGTTACTGTAAATCCATCATCAACTGACCCTGTCCTAAAAATTACATTTTTATTGCTGCATGGATTAGCAGAATTGTGCATATAGTAGCTAAATGTTTTGCAGATATGTGCATATAATAGTAATGCTAATAGCACCTTATATATTACATAAATATGCATGCATTTATTGCATTTAAATGCACTTTTGATGAAGCTGATCAATGTAAGCTATACTTTATTGGCTCAAACAGGGAGAATGACTGTAATTCTATTGCTGCTGACACAGGCCTCCCAGAAGAGATACTGATAAACAACACCAGCTCTTCAGACCTGTCTCTCACTGTATTTATCTGATCTTAATGCGTGACAGGAAGGCCTCTCCAGCAGTCACTGTCTATTATGACTTTAATTATGACAACAGCAGTATGCTTTGTAAGTGAAATAATTACATCTTTGACTCTCAATATGACAGGCATTAAACCATTCACAGCTATTTGTTATCTCCTGGGTCTGTCAACGATGGCTCAGATTAAGGTGAGAAGATGCCAAGTAATGGTGTATTTGATAACAAGTATATCTTTACGTTACACTCAGGACATTGTGCACTAAGTATTGTAAGATTAAATAGTTCACAGCCTCCTAAAGGTCTCCTGCTTGATTAGAATTTACCTTGACCAAATTGCTGTCGATAGAGTCATTAAAATGGGTCAAATTCTGCAGAATTCTAATGTCAACTATCATAGTTATGCAGATGACACCCAGATATATCTTGCACTGCTGCACTGTCCAATAGAGTCATTGTGTCACTGTTTAGAGCAAGTCCAAAATTTCCTTCAGTTAAATCAAGAAAAAACTGAGGTCATTGTTTTTGGCAATAAAGAGAAGAGGGTTACTGTCAGCAAACACCTTGATTCACTGTCTGTAGAAACTAAAGACCAAGTCCAACACCTTGGCATGCTGATAGATTCAGATCTGACCTTCAACAGTCATATCAAATCAGTCACCAAAACAGCCTTTTATCAACTTAAGAACGCAGAATTAAGGGCTTTATATTCCAAACAGATCAGGAGAAGCTCATTCATGCCTTCATCTCCAAAAGACTCGACTCCTGTAACGGTCTTCTGACTTGACTCCCCCAAAGAAGTATCAAACAGCTGAAGCTCATCCAGAACGCCGCAACTCGAGTTTTAACCAGAACAAAGAAATCAGAGCATATCAGCCCAGTTCTCAAGTCTTTACAATGGCTCCCAGTCAGCTACAGAATAGATTTTAAAGTTGCTGCTATTGGTTTAAAAATCACTGAATGGCTTAGGTCCAGAATACATGAATGACATGTTAGCAGATTATAAACCCAGTAGAGCTCTGAGATCTACTGACTCAGGTCAGATAGTGGAGCACAGAGTTCAAACCAGACACGGTGAAGCAGCATTTAGCTGTTATGCTGCACACAACTGGAACAAACTACCAGCAGAACTCAAATCAGCCCCAACTGTAAGCACTTTTAAATCCAGGTTAAAAACATTTCTCTTGTCATGTGCTTTATGTCCTCTTAATTGTTTTAATATATATATGAAATATATATATTTTTTCATTTTTCTTTTTCTTTGTTCTTGCTTTACACTGTGTGTTTTAATTTTTTAAATTTTTTTTCTTTTAATGATGTTCTTTTTTAAAATGCTTTGTCTTTATGTAAAGCACATTGAGTTGCCTCTTGGTATGAAATGCACTATATAAATAAAAATGCCTTGCCTTGCCTAAAATTCCTAGAATCAGTTTGAGAGTGTAACGTGGGAAAAACTGTTTCATGAAAAGCATATATAAAAAAAAAAAATAGGACTTACAAATCTTATGTTTTACTTTTATGTTCTTCAGAAATGCAGTTTTTGACAACTGTTCAAAGGTATTATAGACTTAAACCCTGTTTGGAGTTTGCAGGACAGTAGCTGCTAACCCAGGACATCAAATGTCCAATTTGCAGAGGATGACAGGGAGTGGAAAAGTCACAGCCACACCGGAGCTGAGACTTTGGGTCAGCTCTCTCTTTGGGCTGAACCCTGCTGCCAATTGCAATTTGAGCAGATGGCTCGCAACCATACAGAAGGAGTGCTTTCCCAAAGGAAATGACCCAATATTTGGCAACAATCTCAGAGATGTCAGTTTGAGCTGGACTCGTATTTCCTCAGGTTATTTTCACTGGACATCATAAAGACGGTAAAAGAGGACAGAAATTTAACTGATGCGGGCATGAGCAGTTCATAAAAATGACTGCCATGGCAGATTCAGATGGTACTGAAATTGCAGACGTGCTCCGGTAATGATTTCATCACCCTTCCTCTACCTGCTAAACTAATCCTGTCTGTATCAAGTGCAGGCTTTTGGGGAATTACAAGGTAGTTAGTTTTAGTATGAAATGATTTCAGCTAAGAATTTAAAGCCCCTCTCCATTTCCATTAGCAAGAACAGATGGCAAGTAATGATGCAATTATTAAACATTAACTTAAGATTACACACAGCAAATAAAGATAAGTACATCTCTGGATCTTATTAGCTTCCATTACATTCAATCAACGCTTAAGATTAGTTTCATCTGTCGATTTCATGATGAGCAAAGTCTGTTAAAAGATTTGATTCCATTAATCAAAGAGTCATTTTGGTTCCATTCACATCAGCTTCATTTCTGTGTTGACCGTCCGCCTGATGAAGACAGAACAGCTGTGACTAGGGAGAACATAAATCATATCTGCAGGAAAAATGTCACACGAGTGTACAAACACAACTACACAACTACAGATCCTCATACAGTAGTGGTGCCACTGCATGATTACGTGTCTACTTCTGTGATGAATCATAACAATAAGGTTCACTTCTAGGATTTGCCCTGGAGCATTTGTACACAGGAGCTGTCAATCATTATTCCAGAATTTTTGGGAGCCAATTTAGTTCAAAACATGAGTTTTTGGCACATAATCTGTGTTAGGAGCCACGGTTGAATACGATGGATTGAGTTCCTGGTATTTATTGTAAATTTGTGCCAAATCCATTTTCTGTCTCCAACAACTTGTTGTTTAGTGTGTGTGTGTTTATGAGCTTGTTTGCACTTGTGTGTTGGTGTTCTAATCAAATACGGAATATGCACTGAAATAAATCTCGTTAACACTACCATGTAACTGTTGTAGCTACAGATCCAACCTTGAAATGCTGTTAATTATAGTAATAACTGGTCTTGCCCTTGTCTTTCATACTCAACACCTCCAGTGTGTAAGGAGGGCTTTCTGTTAGAAATGTGTAGCTTCTGAGCCCAAGCAGAGTTTTATCCTGAGGCTTCATCCTGAGACACACATCTGTTTTCATAGTGAGCAGTATTTTCTGTGATGACTAAACTGATCCTACTTTGTAAAATTGGTGGAGGGTACCTTTAATCAGACAAGCAAGTCTCCATTCTCAAGTCAATGTGCAGAAAAGCAATACCAAGAATTACACAATAAAGATGATGACAAGCTCTAAAAACATTCAACTAAATAATAAAAAATGGCTACAAACACCATTTTATTATGAATTATTGGCAGTTCTATGGTTAAAATCAAACACCAGAAATCAAAAAGTAAAAATAAGGGAGAAAAAAGTAATATAAAAGCAATTTGAAAATCACAGGAAAGCATTCAACCCCGAGTAACCTTTGCTGCTGCACTGTCACTGGTTAGTTGCCAAGAGTCAAAGTGCTTGAATCCTGTGGCAGGACATCAGTGAAAAAGAGCATGCCTGCTCAGCAAACTCTCCCTAAAGGTAGCTAAGAAGATTTCTCAAGGGTAATGGCTGAAATTAGCTCATCGCTGCAGTAAAAGAAGGGGCTCACGTTATTAGATCTCCACATTCTGCCTAATGTAGTGTGGAAAAGGCTCATGCAAATGCAGTGTAAATCCAGTTATTGGCACAGTAGCGTCTTGCACTTCCTACTTTCTGCTGCCTGCATGCAGACTGTGAAGCATTTAAAGCACAGTCTGCTGTTGCAAACAGTGAAAGTTCTCCTGGATGAGAACTCTGAATAAATAGACGAAGGAAATTACCTAATATCTCAAACGCTTGGGCATGGTTTATACTTCTTTGCATGGTTTACCCTTGTACTGCCTTTACTAAGCTTGTCAGGGACAAACACAAAGCTTAACCTGTAGGAAATTAGTCTCAGTGTGGGGAATTATTGATGCCGCTTTGATGTGAACACTCCTCTCTGAGGGTGTTAAAGATTGTTTTTAGGATTTACTGAGAGCAATTTCCTTTGTGCATCAACTGAAATTGAGTGCAATTATTGCTGAGGTTTTCTACATTATACAGACCTTTGCACACACTAACAGGAGGAAAGATAAACAACTTCGGAATTAAAGATGCATTTTGCTTGCAGCCTTCGCCCTGTGATCTTTGGACCACTCCCTAGCTCAACGCTCACACACAAATTCACAAGCACAAGTACACACACACTCATCAAAACACTGATATCCTCAGCCCTCAGTATTGTATTAGGCATTCTGCTGCAGTCCTGATGCACACAGGGCTTGGGACCTTGACTGACCAGGAATACTCCATCCACCATGATGCCCACATCATTAAATCATCAAAATCTATGAATTATTCACAGCTACAAATATGCCCTGGCAGCATGTCATTGTCATTATATGTATGCGTATATATGTGTGTATGCGTATATGTGTGAGTGTGCCTCCATTTGTTAGCGCACATGTTTATGGTATATAGAGAACTGTATGCATTCACAATAATAGATGCCATTTCAGAGGGGAATAATGGAGAGATGTTTGTATAGTGTTTTGATGTTTACAATGCATGATGGAAACCATAGATGTCAATGCATATGTTGCAGATTGTCCTAAGACTGTCCGCATCAGAAAAACATGAGATAAGATTAAATATTCATGGATAAATAATGAGCAATCAAGGTTAAAGGTCTGGTGTGATTTAGGCTGAATATTGGCAGAAATTGGATGTAATATGCATAACTATGTTTTCATTAGTGTATAACCGCCTGAAAATATGAATTGTTGTGTTTTTGTTACCTGAGAATAAGCCCACAATGGACAAACCAAACAGTGGCTCTAGATAGGGCCTTTTGTGTTTTCCGCCTGTTTCGCAGCCACTGTAGTTTTTCGTTCTTGCACGGAGGGAGAGGGTGAGGCGAGGTGGGTGCAATCAGCAACTACATCACTAAATGCCACTAAATTATACACACTGGTCCTGGACCTTAAAGTGGTCCTTTTTTTTATTTATTTATTTTTTTAAAAATGTATTATTCATTAAGATTTTCACATTCAATAGTTCAGCAGATCTGAGTTCAAATGTTGGTGCAACATCACTTCAAACCACTGACAAAAGCAAAGAAAAAAACACACACACTACAAATACAGGAATGTCTCATGTGAAAGAACCAAAAATATTTTTACTTTGGTGGTCATTTTGTATTCATGTTGGGCCCCACCGGTAGTAAGAAGATGATAGACAAAAGGGTCTTTTTTTTAACACGTAATCTCTTGTGGTCATGCAAATAATGACTGCTCTAAAGGTGCAACATCATATAAACCAAACACTGTAGTGCTTTTAGTACGATTTTATGATCAACTGTATCAAATGCATTTGAGAGTTCAATGAATAAAGCACCACAGAACTGTTTGTTCAGGATCATCAATAATGTATCCAGACTGTCATGAATAAGTGAAAATGCAGGTGTTACTGGACTGTGACCCAGACAAAATCCAGACGACCAAAGGCTTCTGTGGCTGTCATAAACATAGTGAGTCAATGAAGTCACCATCAGACTGTTTCTTTTAACCATGACCACAAACATTCCCTTTAAGCAAGTGATTATTGCAACAAATGAAGACTAGAAGATCAGACTAGTTTGTTTGACGTGCTGTCCAACCACATCAAAAAAGTTTTAATAGTTGCCACAAGGGCAGTGTGTGATATTATTTAACTATGAACATAATAGTCTCTGCTGGAAGACATCCATAATGTGGCACTCATGACAAGTAACACATTTAGCCGTGTAGCAAATGAAAAAAAGAGAGCTAGAGAGAGAAGTTCAAACTCTGGCTCCTTTTTCACTTTCACACAAAGCTTGCCAATCAGTTGGGTGTGAATGTTAGATTGTCTACTTCAGAAACTGGCGAGGGACCAATGAAGTATACACAATCTTTCCCTAAACCTAATGAAGTTTCTCTATAACATACTGTTGTAAGCTCACAAAACAGATTTATCTTTCAACAGTGATTTGTTATGGTATTGGAGGGCACGGACAAGTGACTTCGTCCTGCCAATGGAGGTAGTTACAAAGAAATATTTTGTCGTTTAATTTGGAGGACTTGAAGAAAATACTTGCACACTGAATCTTTCACCCGGCACCCTTTATTTGTGCTATGTTTCAGTCTTTGCTCATGGTGCGCCTGACAAAGGCCAACCAGAGCAGAGGGAAAGAAACTGATTAAAATCTGCTTCGAGCAAGTTATTTTCAACCCCTCGTGCTCCCAGAAAACTTTAATATTGCACTATCTCAACCCAGTGTTGATCTTCTCCAGGTGACACATCACCAAAGTTCTGCTGCCAAGTTGAAAAGTATACAAATAAAGTTTAGTTGAGTGAGGTTTAAAAGTGTGATTATTCTTTTGACTGGATTCAGCATTTTTCCCAACTGGAGCAGGGATAGAGCTCTGTTTGTGAGGAGTACAAACTGTTTTATTTGTCTCGTAGAACAAAGAACAATTTATCAAAGTACAATGTTGTGACAATTCTCAGCCTCTGATCTTCTAACTTGTGCTGACAACACACAAATGAAAAATTGGAGATTTTAATCTGACCGGCATTAAGTTGACTTGGCTGTTGGCACATTTTTACCATTAGAAGTTAAAGCAGGCATAAATGAAGCCGCTGCAGTCTACTCTGTTACATCTCAGCCAGAGTCGTCACTAAGCAACTACATTTTTTAAACCTTTAACCAGCAAGGACTTGCCGAGCGTGTATGCTCTTTTCCAGAAACGCCTGAAATAGAAATAAAGGGAGAGGAGTAGATGTTTAACTTGGACCTGTGAAGGCTTCACTCTGCCCATTTCCGTCTGGGAGACAATCCCAATCCCAGCCTTTTTTTCACCAAATCAGAGGAGCATTCATTTTTAATGGAAGACCTTCAAAAGGGGGAAAAAATGCTTTTCTTTCCTCCCATCTCCTCTGTTTTCCATGCCAGGCTACAGCGAAATAGGAAGATATGAATAAATTAGCTGCAGGATTTGATTTTCTCGAGGTGGAGCAATAAGGAAAGTGTTTCTGCAGAGCTGAATACATTGAACCCTTTTGTTTATTGGAGCAGGATAGGCGGATGCACAGAGCTGTGGAGGGCCAGGTGCTGAGTCCAAAGGAAGATATGAGGAAATATGCCTGTTATGAGCAGAATAAGCTGCATTATGTTGTACAATAACAATGTTTGACCCGTAAGACTGAAAAGAACAACTCGCATGTTTCAATGAGGGTGTTATAAAGACTATAATTCTGACCACAGATGTCTTGCCTATTCTTGATAACACTGACGCACATTAAAGAAAGCTAATGTCTTCTACAAATGTGTTGTTTTACAGTGGAGCCTGCACTAAATCCATTTCACTTGGATTGGTGGTGATAGTTATGAAAAAGGTTATTATCTGCTGCATAGTGGTATAGTGGCTTTTAGGCAACCATTTCCTGTCTGTATCTCTGTGACTGCTATGAAATAAATGACCAAAAACAACATCAACACTGTAATAAATTCAGAATCCCTTATGGAAAAATAAAATCAGTTTAATAAACTATATTACATCTAAAAAGAGCCCAGGAGATTCTTCTCACATCAGACCAGTAAGAACATTTTTCCCATTGCAGTGCGACCAGCATAGAGGTAGTTAAAAAAAAAAAAAAAGCAAACCTGACCATGCCAACTGAAGAATAAATGAAACACTTTGCAGAGTTGTTGTCAAGACCACACAGGCCAATACCAATACAGATACCTTTGAGAGTCCATAACCACGTCAAGACCAAAACCAAGGCAGGGCAAGACCGAGTTAAGACCAAAGCCAGACAGTATATAATAGGTAGCTAGCACATAACTGATACCACCAAATGTCTTTGGGTGAGGCCCACGCCTCACAGCCCTCCAGGTAAGCATATTGCAGGATTTACAGACTGCTGTTTGTTTGCTTTTGGATACTGTGTGGTTTATGAAGTCAAATTTTATTACAGGTTTGGCTGACATCTCCTCCCAGACCGCCACAATCACTTTCTAGTAGTGTGTGAAGGCGGACTGGGACAGCTGGCAGCTGTTAATAGTAACAAACAGTTAAATTTAGAAATGAGTCAAGTTATTAGTTTCATTTGAAGAAGGAAGTTTAACATCCAGTCACAATGATGATTCTGTGAAACTGTGGTGGATGGACCTCAGACCTAGGTCTGAGCAGACTAATTTCTTCTTGTTTTTTTTTAATGCTGCTTTAAAAAAAATACTTTGATTTGTTGGAGGAACTTTCCAGCTGTAGATTTGTGGTCTTGTGGTTAAACGTTGACCCGACCTCTCCTGTCCTCTGTTTAGTTTTCTGTGCCATGCAGGTGTTTGCTCTATAACTAAAGACTGTAGAAGAACGTTTTGAACAATTTCTCTGCTGCTTTCAGCGTCAAAGTGAAACTTCAGTTCCGTCTGAAGTGTAAAAATATTTTCAGATAATTATAAAACTGTGCCAGGACAAATTAGACATTTTATGTGAATAATGGGAAAGCCTGGTGATGTGCCTGCAGCTGTGGTTAAAATCCTGAGTCCTTTTTGTCCAAGACTGAGACAAGACTGAGTAAAACTGCAGTCGATTCCGAGACAAGACCGAGACTGCAACCTTCAAAAAGTTGGCCTCGAGACCGAAACAAAGTTTGAGTACTACAGCACAGGAAGGGGAAACTGCAATACTTGTGAAAGGTCCTATCTAGAACCAGGGTTTAGTTTGTCCATTCTAGGCCACTGTAGACTGTGGAAGAGGCCCTGCGGCTCATTCTAAGGTAACAAAAACATAATGATTCTTATTTTCAGGTGATTCTAAACTAATTAAAACTCAGTTATACATATTGTAATCAATTTATGTCATATTCTGTAAATAAAACTTACACACTGGACCGTCATAGGGGAGTTGCCACTTGACATTCTGTCATTTACTGCTTGTGCATATCGAACTTAGAAAGAAACAAACAGCAGAGTTTGCTGTCTGACATAAATGATGAAACTGGTTCTAAAATGTATGAGTGAGTTAGTATGAGATGCAGTGGTGAGCATCCCTTGAGCTCAAGATGGTCATTAATTCATGCTGTGACAATGAAATAAGTTTTAAAATCCATCAGTAATGCAGCAGGAGAGAGAACAGAAAACTGTCTCCTGCATTCTTATCAGGATATTTTTAACTCAAAGTTGTTCTCGCTCTTTCCCTCTCTGTGTGCTAATGTCCATAAATATCCCGTCATGGCTGTGTTAAACCTCACAAATAGCCATTACTCTAATACATAGTTGGATGAAACATGGTCACCTGAACAAAGCCAACACAAACACAGGAACACTCACAGATTTCCTGGCACAGACGATGCTGTAGTATTCAAACTCTCCTCGAGTTCAAACTGTACAGCCAAGTGATGTACTGAAGCCATGTATTCAAACTACTTGCAAATATTTGAAACAAACCAGCTCACACCTTATAACAAAAAACACAATTCACACACAGACAAAATCACAAAGCCTTTCCTGTGTCATTGAAGCTGTCACACACCAGACTCAGTCTGCTAAATGGCTCCAAAAAACTTATTTGTCCTTGGCTATTCTTTCTTCAGTGGAAAGCCAATACATGCATACATGCTTTTAGAGAGTACACTGTCATTTAGACCTTCCTGGGTATGAATAATTCAGGGCTTCACTAACACTGATAATTTAAAAATAATAATAATGTCCTGCACATGGCATTGCAAAAAAAAAAAAAAAAAAAGCAAACAAACAACATATGATCCATCTCAAAAAATGAGGGTGACATTCAGTGTCTTATTGGATTATTAAGATTAAGAGAACATATACAGTGAGTCTGCAGAGCACTATATATATATATATATATAGTCTGGACTTGTATATCTGTAACATTCCTGACATTCCTGGAGGTCATACAGTATTAGGTTTGGTAAATTGGGGCCTCTGGTATAGTAGACTGTACGTTGTCAGCATCAGAAGCCTGTTTGCTAAATAAAAGATGAGCAACATCGCTTTTCGCTTTTGCCAAATGCATTCATAGTGTGTTGATTGCAATGTTCAGGGCAATTAAACTAGTGTTCAAGCTTCAGTTACATTTGTGTATACACGCCAAGGGGGAAGAGCTGGAATATTCTAAGTTACCTTAAATGACTTCAGATTGGGTGGAACTAAGTACTGCTTATTAATAAGTATTTAACTCCTGAAAGTAGGGAAACAGAGGATTATATTGGATGCTATACTCCTACACTACAACCTTTTGGAAAAACAAAGCTTTACTTTTGAGATCCCCTGTTGCTCATGAAGTAAAAATAATAATTAAAATAATTCCACAAAGCACCAATAAAAAGGAAAAATGGAGAAACCATATGGACGTAGTAAAGTAGTAAACCATACACTGCTGAGCTCCAGTGCAGTTCTGGCTACCAGAAGTGTTTATGGCAAAATGATTTATGTTAATTTTGGACTAAATGGGGCATGAACCCAACATTTTCACCTAAGCTTTGGCTCATTGGAAGATCTATGTGTTGAGACTGCTTAAGCCTGCAGATGGCCCGGGCTGATCAGGCGTCGAGTCAGGTAGATGAGCCCCTCTTCTAATTGATATCCCCATTGTTCTTACTTGGTCAAGCATGCATCAGTAATCTTAGTGGAGAGGGCTCTCACAATGAATGTGTTATAATTCACAAAGCATAAAAGCACCAGCACTTCACGTCTTTGTGATGTACATTCAGTGGAGCTGAAACGGACTGTGATTATAGTCTACCATGGAGTTATATCTCATTGGGCACGTAAATCTTTTTATAACTGTTCATTGTATACATCACTTTTTGTCCACTGTTCCCTAAGTGCCATTATTGCTTTGTTATTGCCTCAAGGGAATACTGCAGTAATGTAAATAGATCACTTTATATGGCAAACACATTACATGTGCATGTGACACTGATGCTGAACTCAGTGTCTGAAATGCAGATAACAATGTGAGGATACAAATTATGTGATTATTGCTTTCCTGCACCACAGACCAGACTATGTGAAAAAACAAAATTAAACTAAACTAAATGTTTATATTAATAATGGGTTTTGTATATTTGAATAAATAATGCCACTCATACCAACCCACAGATGATTATCATATGATGTTGAGTTCCCCTCAGGTTTACTGAGTGTTTTAGTGTCTTTTGGTTCATTGTTTTGGTTTTACACCCCACAACTTTATTGTTTTGGTTCCCTCTCGTGCCTATCAGCCTCATTCAATGAAAATTTGTCACAAAGCTCTAATAAACCTTCTGTGTCCTGTCTACAATGCCAGGTCCAGGCAGGCATCTACCTGCCTAGAGTGAATATTTGCTCAAAACAACAATAGCAACTGCTAAATAGTTTAACATATATACTGTTAGCATCAGAACTGGAGATTAGTTATTTACTGAAAGAAGAGCAACAATTGCACTGAAAGCTTTTCTTGATGGAAAAAAAATCAATCTTTGCTTACCCTGACATCTCTGGCTTTGAACCACAAATCCACGAAATACACCCATCCACCATCCTGACTTCAACAATCTTGCTTGGTTTTCCTTTGATTTTTATGTCAAACCACTACCTGGTTCTTATCAAGTTTCTAATGTATTTCTCTCACTTTTCATACACTCTGCATTAGTTCACATTTGAAAATATTGTGCTTATGTCATAAAATATCTGGATGTGCAAAGACAGATTAGTAACGTATGTTGTAACATAATTCTTCATGCAGGTAAGAACGACAGAAAGATATTACTGGGGTTTATTTGCGAGTTTTTATGAAAGTCAGAGAAATCTTCATACATCTTCCTTTTCATAGCAGCATGGGTAAATTTTGTTTCTGCTGGCAGGTGTCTGTAAAGCCTGCAATATTCATAAGAGCTACTATTTAAATCTGTAGAGCATGTGTCATTCCCCCTGTATGCGTCAGTCAAACTGAGTGCTTTGGAAAACATCCATACAATGCCATAATCCATTACGCACATACATACTGTTATGCAGCCTTTACTTCGTGACCTTGCTTTTCATTCACTATAGTGTCCCTAGATGCATGAAATGTGGACCAGTTGAGATTGCAGAGCAGAGTGCATCTCTGAAGGGCTAGGAGACCATTTAGCCTGGTTCAGCTGGCAGCCCACAAATTATTCAGGGATGGATGCCGAGGTGCATTCACACGTTGGTGTCACAGAGAGTTCACAACCTTAGCTACTCTACACAGGTGGACTCTGAAACCCCCACAGACAGCCTGAGGAGCTATTGGCACCTGTTAATTTGAATGTGACTGCGTGGGTGTGCGCATGAGTAGCATCAAATTGTTTGTTGGCAGTGTGCAAAGGATTTTGAGTTGGTATCATTTGGATGAGCACTTTGTTTGAAACTACTTTGGAACATATGGATTGTTCTTTGTATCACTAGTAGTTGCATTTTCATGAAAGCCAAGTTGTGACACTACTGATTCAAACTGCCTTCACGTGCACAAGGCTTTCACAGGCAACGATACATACATGTAATGTAGTGTTACGATAATTTCATCTCATTGGTATCAGCCTCACAGTTTACTCTTCACTCTCCTAATGTCATATCAGAGCTGTATTAAGTCAGTGCAAACCAAGCATTACTGCTGCTGCTAGTTCACATTAAAGACACTCAGCTGGTAATACTCTGAGCGGCTTTTATCAGGAAGAAGGGAAATGCAGTATATTTTCACAGAATTGAACGCTGACTGCAATCATTTGCCAAAAATGTGTCTACAAAACAAGACACTGCCATTTTTGGCATCACAGGCTTCAGGCTGCACACGTCCTCAGCAAGGTAACCAACTGTACTGTGTCCTGCTGTTGTGTAGTCACTGCGTCTGCAGCATGTAATCAGATCATTTAATGTACGTCCACTATAGCAAGAGGAAAGATGCTTTTTTTTTTTCGTGCAAGTGTATTCTTTGTACTCACCCCCAAACTATGATGACTGTGAACATTAAAACAGCATTAAAACAGACATTTGTGAATGACTCTTCACTCTTTTCTTGTCATTCTTGGAACTTTTTCATAGCTGGTTTATCCTCTTCCTGTGGTATATACTCATTAACATTATTTTACATAATGGCAATAATAAGACTATACAGTGATACATTATTTTACATATGTGATATTTTCATGAAATCAGCCCTAGGCTATCTTACGACCCTTCCCTTCTTTTTTTCGTTTTTTTTCATATGCTATTGTCTTTTTTCTTTTACGCCACGGGTGCCTAAAGAAGAGCACCGAGCTTGAAACGTGTTGCCATCCTGTCTGCATGTATTGCTACGTCCTCTTTGATGTCCTGCCTTATGCTCTATGCATGCCTTTATATGTCTGCTTTAAAAAGTTTTCATTGGAAGCAGTACTTATGATAACAATAATTGGCATAAGCAAGTGGCTTTCTGTCTTTTTACCTGGGCCTGTTTTACTGCATTTCACAAGTGCACATACAGTGTTTAACTC
Organism: Protonibea diacanthus; assembly: GCA_028641955.1. Classification (NCBI taxonomy): domain Eukaryota; kingdom Metazoa; phylum Chordata; class Actinopteri; family Sciaenidae; genus Protonibea; species Protonibea diacanthus. Next base: position 19,713,335 of record CM053989.1, read on the forward strand.
AAAAATAATTGAATTGCCCACAACCTCCTTTGCTCCCACACAGCGCTTTAATCAAAGAATTGGAAGCTACAAATGAATGAAAGCTTAAGCTGGCCCTAATTATTTTCTGTAACTTTCTTACTGCTGTTCTTTGATATGTTCCTCATCAATTAATGAGTTGATAAGCTCGGGGAAGTTATATTGAAAATATATTTCTTTTTTAGTTTCATCAAGATTTTTATAAAACTCCACCAACTACAGTATAGGATGATTTTTTTTTTTTTTTTGAATATGCCTTGGGTTTAAATGCATGTTCTGTTTTCTGTAAATCACAAAAAAGACTATTAAGAAGCAGATAAGAGCAGATGAACAGTTGACTGATTAAGCTTTTTGAAACAAATTTTAGACAAGATTTAGTTGAGTCAACAGCATTTGTAGTTGTACAACAGAACGCCACTTGACATTGTTTTGATTTGTTTTGTAGTTGGGGGAACAATCACTCTCTAATCAAGTGGATTATAATCTGTGGGAGTCAGTTCCAGGGGAAATGAGATCTACATGACAATCAATTTCTCAGCAGGCACAAATCAGCTACACAAGTCTAGTCACCCTTTAAACTTGATTTACCAAAGCTTATCTGCATTTCTAGAGAAAATAGGGTTTATAACTTCATAAGTGGATTGAATGAAATGAACTGAATTACTTGAGTTATTGTGATGAATGTTTTCACAACTTGCGGTTTGAAATGCAAACCACACTCTGTGCATGTTTACCTCTCTACAATCATGCTTGCAGCCTTGTTGAATATCAACTGTGACACAGCGTGGCCTTGGCTGGTCCATTAGCCCCTACAAACATCAGAAGAACTGTGAATGAAAAACACTTGTGAAGCTATAAGGCTCCATACGAGTTCCAATACAAATGTACTAAAAATAAGAATCATACAGCTTTCATCAAGTTGTGCTCAGTGTATAGACTTGAGGATTCAGACCTTGCCTGCTGGTATTATACAGGATTTCATTGCCTTTATTGCATAGGACAGTCAGAGACACGCTATAAAGGATCACAGGCCGGAACTGAACCCAGGTCACTGTAGCCAGGTCTCAATCTCAGACATGGTGTGCAGGTTCTACTAGTTGAGCTACCACGGTGCCCCCAAGAAATACATTTGGATCATTTATGAACGAACATATCTGCCGTAGCACAGGCACATCTTCAATAAATAGTAAGCAGACAATTTTGTGCACATGCATATATTTGATCAAAAACCTGAAAAGAATAAATAAAAACTGATTATCGTGTTTGTCAACCTGGGAGTTTGTACTTCAATTACAGTGTGCAAATATATTAGAATATGAACTAAATATTGACTTATTCAGTCATACTTTCTCAGAAACCTGCTTTGATTACATGCATGGATTATGAGCCCCTGGGCACAGACAGGTAAAGAGCCATACTGTCCTGCACAGGAACAAAACATCCCACACGGAAAGAACCTATATGAGGATATATGCACATATATGATAATATATATATGCCACATATATACAGCATATATGCTGCATATAGGCCAAATTCAGGTGCATATATGTGCATATACAGGGCATATAGGTCTCCTATATTGCTTCTTCATATCCACATACAATCCCTATATGTACATACAAGGTATGTCGCCTATATAAATGATGGTTATTGTAAAATGTTAGAGAAGTTACATGTTATATAAGAGTGGCTGTGGCTCAGTGGTAGAGTAGTGGTAGACCAATAACCGATAGATTGATGGTTTGATTCCCACTCCACACTGAGGTGTGCTCTAACAGTTGCCAACTGGATGGGTTAAATGCATAAGAATAATTTTATGTGTAAATGTCATTAATAAAGTTTCTAGATAAATTAAATAGGTGCATGTATAGGTACATAATATATAGGTACATATAGGTGCATATATAGGTGAACATATAAGTACATATATGGGTACACATATAGGTGCGCATATATGACCCTATATGTATGAGTACATATATAAGCATATAGGTACATATGTGTACATATATGTACACATACATATATGAAAACGGCCAGTTTTATGTATGTCGCAAATTTTCGAAACCTATATTAAAACTTACTGTTTATATAGGTTCTTTCCGTGTGGGATGCAAACTGAAAGAGACACAAAATGACTACCACACTAACTTCACAGGCACTTTCACACTGTAAGAAAGGATTTTGGAGGGTGGTCAATACAAGCCAGGCAAACTGTATAAATTTTGCCCTTTGTCCTTGGGCTTCTCAGCCTGTGTCCTGTAGGCACGTTATGCAGTAATCTATCCTTGTTCGGTTGTTAGAAGAGTGGCTGTGCATCACTGGGGTTACCAAACACACATGTTTCAGTGAATTACATACTATAACACCTCTAAAAGTCATTCAAGAATCACCCCTTCTGAACCCACACTCAGGGCTGATCAGACCTACACTCACCCTTGATTAAGAGAGCATTCACACAAAGTACGTTTAGAATTTACAAAGCAAACCCATCCACTGAATAGGTGAGGAAAATGGCATTGAAGTCAGGGCACCGGTAACCCGCAGAGATGCATGAAAACATCAAGTGAGTCTCAGTGCTCTTTCAAGAAAGCCGTGTGGTGCCACGTTTTCATAGGGTTGAGAAAATAGCTGATCAAACAGCTGGAAAGGATTGAGATTGCAAAACGATGTCGGCATGATGGAGTGGATTGCTGTCACTGACTGAAACTGGATGTGTTATGAATCATCCTGCTAAGATGACATGCAACCGAACATCTGTCAACATTACTGCGTTTAAAATTTTTGCTGTTTTAGTCATAACTGTACACTGTGAACCATTGAAACGGTCAACCCTTTAACAATATAATATCCTCATTTCATCATATGGCACGTTTTAGACACAATATAATGAATTACATAAAACCAGATGAAAAAGTGTCACTTCAGATGTTTCATTTGTTACACAATAGAATATATAATCTGATGTGATACTGAAGATACCACACAGACCAAAGTTTAGGATATGTCAGGGTAATATGTCATTAACAATTGCATAGACTTTTTCAAAAGATTTTGTAACAACATTCACGGTCAGAGGATGAATCCTAGTGGAACAAAAGTTTGTACTTTTGTATGTATTTTTTATTTATTACTCCCATTTTTGTGACGTTTACTCTATCAACACATTTCAGTTTGATCAATAGTTTTGATATACTCTTGGTTCCATACAAATAAGAACATTCCCATCAGCCTAAGCTGCACTTTGTCCTTATGGCAGCCAATGTTAGCATGCTAACGCAATTGACTAAGATGGGGAAGATTGTCATTGGGAGCATGGTAACATGCTGATGTTACCATCTTGAGTATAGTACAGTCTTACAGAGCCATTATCTTGGCTGCAGTTGTATTTTCAAATCTCAACTTTCTTTTTAAACTGGAGTGTAATTGTCTTTCCACTGTCTCTCTGTTCTTACAGTGTTATTTTTGATCTCCATTGCTAGAACCTAGAGACCCTAACAAGTGCACTCTGTACACAGACAAGCTGTAACTCCCCTAGGCTCAGCCGCCATCAGTGTGTCTAAAATATGCTATGCTGCATAAGAAAAAAAAAAAGTTGAGAAAAGTAACAAAACAAAAGCCATATCTTACAGCGAATAAAAAGCTATCACACTCAGTACTTTTGCTTTGCCTGAGGATACAAATAACTTCAAAGATCTGTCAGAGAAAAAGCAAAGAGGTAGCAAAAAAACATTTTCCCCTTAAAGTACTACCCTGCCTCCTTTTTCTGCTGCTTTCATTTCCAGGGATGAGGGCAGAGCTGAATGCGGGACAAAGCTATCATGTTTGGTGATTCCTCCACAGTCATGATTATAGAAGTGATCAAAGTTAGTCTGGACAGCTTCCAGCATAACCACGATAACAACTGCAAAAGACAAGGAGAAACAGAAAAAAAGACTAAAGTTTACCTGGGGCAATCTGCAGCTACTATCCGTCTATGAAGGCACTTAGTTTTTCATTCCACTGGAAATCCTGGTCTTCCTGGGGCCAGAATAATTATGATGTTGCACGCATATTATAACACAAATCCATCAAAGACCTCCACTCTGCATGTGCGCATTTGCATTATGTGGTGTGCATTGTGTTTTTAAATTACAGGCTAGAGAGGAGAATTATAGGCCCAGTGAAATGAGTGATAAACGTACAAGGAGTCCATTTGCAAAAATCCCATACTTCCCCATAATCATAACTTTATTGGATCCTCCGTGAGCCATCAACACAGTTGTTTGCAGAGCCTTAAAAGCACATAAATATGCAAACACAGCATATTCAGAGGAAAGCCTTTACATGCCATTAAATATTTAGATGTTCTGCATAAAATAGTTACATACTGTAAACAATGGACACATACACACATACATGCATGTATGTATGTATATATACTCTGCTATCAATATCTGTGCAGCCAATGCCACTTTGATTCCCATTCCATGCATTACTTTAACTCACCAAGTCTTTTTACACGTGTATAGGCTCGGTATCCACCTGCCTGTTTTCTTTCTCTTCATCTGTGCCATTTGTCACGTGCAGAAGCTGACATCGTCATCATCATTATTAATGCAACAAGGTTACACAGGACCTCTGACAGACTCCAGCTTCAAACCAGCTTCAAATCAAAAGGAAACTGTTGTCATCATTATCACATTGTGACGATGTACAGGATTAGCTCTCTTTAATGATCTTTCCTTTTAAAAATCACACCTGATTCCTGCTGCTTGTCTCATACTGTAAACACATCACATAGCTCAGGATTGACTGATTCGTTATTAATTTACTTATGTTCTAAGTTTGTCATTAATAATGGGAATACATGTTTTATTTCTGATTGCAATGATGGCCCTTTAAATGTCATCATGTAATGAAACAGATATGAGGCATATGGCCGGGTTGACTTTAAAGACTTTACTGAGTGCTTAGCAACAACAATGAAAAAAAACAACAACAGGATTTTAGACTCTGTTGGGAATAAATAGTCTGGGAGGATCTTAAATGAAATGATTGGCAATTAGCTTGTGAGAGATGATTGTGGAGTGAAAGCAGAGAAAATATAGTGCTGTTGAAAAATTCCTAAAACAACTTGTTTTTATGCTGAAAGGTTACCCTTAAACACTTCTACATGACATAAGGCCCCTGCACGTATTTTATTTGTATCAGTTCAGTCTACTGTCTACTACTACAATCCATCCAGTCATTTTTTAGTTCTGTATTAATTTGGTTGTACTATTCCCAACACATTTTTTAAAACACGCTTCCCTCCCTCCTCCTTTGATTGACCTACTTTTCAGGATGCTAATGAGTCAGCAAGGAACTGTTTGGTGTAGTCCTGTCGGATTTGCTCACTGTGGGCCAACATCACCCTCCTGTCAGCTTCTTTATATCTTTATTGTTGACAAAGTCTCTCCCTGTTTTTCGGGGTGGTGAGGCTGGATGAGGAGATGAAGTTGTGTCACGACGTAGCTGCCATCCAGTCGTTCTTTTCAGTAGCCTAGAAATTTAGAATGTTCTCAAGGATTTGTTTTTAAAAAGAGCAGCAAAATGCTTTTTAAAAACTTGCTTTCGTCAAGGTGGTAAGGTCAGGGATTTCAGCTAGTAGCAGGTTCTCAATCAGGGTATTTTATCGTTGGAAAAAAATATTCAACAGGAAAGCCACACATCTCAGTCACTTCCAAATAGCATGTCTAAAAATACCCCCGTCTATCACACACTGTGTTCGTGTGGAGAGGTGTTGTAGGCGAGTCAGAATGAGCTAACGTTAAAGTTAGGCATGTGTGGTCATCTTATTGTGCGGCTAGCCATTGTAAGGGAAGTTCATGCTTGTCTGAGTGGGGACTGAAACCTGCTGAGAGGTTTTGCTTTCTAACCAACACCAGGCCAAGAGCAGGATAGTGAACTCCAGCAGCCAGGTCACGTTTCACATTACAGTCAAATGATACACTCCTTCACAGTTAAACCTCCAATTTCAGATGTCAAATACCTTGCTTGAATTGGTAATGTATTAATATATTTAAATGTGAAACAATGCTAAAATGTGCTTATCCTCTGGACTTTAAAGATGTGAGTATTAGAGAAGCTTCTGTTCTGAATATCTGATGAGCCTATTTGCAAAGTGTTTTTTTTTTTTTATGGAAGTAGATGTAATGTGTAACACAAGTTCTGGGTGAAAACCACATGGCAAGTACAGGCGGCGTATTATCTGCGCACACTTCACACAGTGGCAGGTGGTACATTGTCAGCTGTGAATGTGTGAACAAAAGCACAATTATAACTTTCCCACATCACCTGCTCCAAATTAGCTCAGCCGATCCTCAGACTCAGCTTCAGCACTGGACACAGAGAGGAAATGACAGCTTGGAAACACTTTCTGTCACACACAAAGTGAATCATTTAAAACCGGATGATTCTTTCCTTTTCTGCTCTGCAGTTGGCATCTGGTCTGCATTTGTTTCACACTTATTATGAAATGAATATTTAGACATTTTAGGAAATACGCTAATTCGCTTGCTTGCTGAGAAGATCGATACCTTAATCGATAGCACTCTCATGGACAGGTATCGATCTTCTCATCTAGCTCAGCAAAAAGTGAATAAGCATATTTCCTGAAAGATTGAAGTATTTTTTTTTACAATGCACTAAACACTTCTAACCTAATATCCACTTCATATGAAGTGACAATCACAACTCTTTAATTTATTTTGATGCTTAAGAATATACCTCATAGGTCAACACTTGACTCTCCTCCGTTATTTTGCTGTGTTCACGGGATAATCGGGGCCCTCTGAATTTTAAACCCTCGGCAGTAGGTCAATGAGCAGTAGAGTGGGAGATCACAGCTCTTGATCCCGTCCTCCCAGACAATAAAATATTTTATCCTCATGCAAGGAATTGATGGGATGGTCACCATGGTGATTCAGTCACCTCATGCCTGGTTGTGGTTCCCACTCACAGAGTTGTTCGCTCCATACTCAGCAAGTATAGTGAGCAATCACAATGACTGACCTGGAGTGTTGGCTTTTCATCTCACGGAAAATCATAGTAAAAGCCGAGGCAGTAGTCAGGGCTTCTCATAAAGTCACAATGGAGCTGTGAACTATTTGAAAGGTTGACAACCTTTTTAAATTTTTTCACACTGCAGAATATTCTAAAGGTTCAGACAGAAGCAAATTTCACAGGTGGTCTAGTGGCATAAAAAAGCAGAGGATGCCAGCACAATCAAATTCATTAATGGCAACCGGCTGTACTACTTGATCTTTTTAATATCTGTGTCATATAATGCAGTGTTGGGGAGCAATTAACTACATATATAGTTAAACTAGTTGTTTAACTACAATTTCAGTAGCTTGCAGGAACAATTTCAGCCCATAACATGAGAAATAAATGTTTATTTTGATTTCATCTCTGCATCCTGAAGCTGGAATGTCAACTCACCTGTGATACATATTTGTCTATTATTTTTAATGTTTTGAATCTGAATAAAAACTTGAATATATTAGGTTTCAGTTAGTCACAAGTATTGAGTAATCCTGCTTGGTGCAAAACTCCCACCTGGACTGGAAGGCTGGTGTCTGACTAATGGACATTGTTTATAAAATAAAAGCTAATATTCAATGGATGTTCTAAGAATATGGATAGGGGTATTTTATTGTTTTGGTTTAGGTATGACTTTGGAACAAGTGGGCAATGTTTGTGGTTATTTCTCAGTTGATTTTTGCTGGCATCTGACTCTCACATGTGCAGGGTTATTATGGTTGCTGTAGTTCTGCTGTAGTTCCAGTCTGAATTAATCGGCAACTTTGTTATGCTTTCAAAGTAGCTTCCCAACAGTGTAATAATGTGTAATGTAAGAGGTGATAAACACACAGAGTATTATCACCTATTATCAGACTTCAAAGTTCCTATAAGCCCTAGAGTGTTGTGTCTTTTAGCTTGTTGTTTTGGTTTTCCTGCCCAGAACTCTGCTCTTGTGAAATCTCCAGCTGCAGCTGTTTTCTGTAAGGCGATGCTCCCTCTGTAAGTCCCTTACCCTGAACCAAACGACAGACAGACAAAATGAACAAATAACTGAGGAACATGGGCAAGCTTTTATTAATTGCAGAGTAAATATTGGACTTGTAAGGCAGCCAGAAACACAAGGCTTGCTCTGCAAGTTAATTTCATTTGCTATATGATGTCCTTAAGTGACCAAACTTATTAATGTAGCTCAAAGATGAAAATGCATCTAAACAATTTGAAAATGTTTCAACTTAAGCAACAGATGTCGTTTGGCTCCACATCATAAATCTACAAGAATGAGAATAAAGGAGAGAAACTGATGAGTTATAAACAACTTGTGAGATCAGTCGGTCACATAAACACACACATGGTCGGTGAGTACGCTACTAGCTAGGGACAGCTAACATTTGCACAGTTGGTATATTGTCTGTTTGGGGGAAATAAACACAGACTGGAAAAACACTGAAGCATTAATTCACTGTGCTTAAAGCTCAAGTATGTTGTAGATGAAGATTGAGTATTTCATATAAAAAGTGCCGTACATGTAAAAACACCAAATGATCTGGACTTGGCAATGCCATTAATAGTTGGAGATCAAAAAGCACCCTCAGTTTGAGAGTGGAGATGTTGTGGAAAAAATAACCATCCTGACTTTCATTGATATGAAATGTAATGGAAAATATCAGATTGGCCCAGTGTTAACCAAGAGCCTCCTCTGATTTCCAAATGTTTAAATAAACATGAAGCATATGGCACAGTTGCAACAGTTTGGCAAGACAAGCAGTGCCAAAAGCAATAGAAACATTTCATTGCTTTTACTCCCACATTTAAATATCTGAACACATTTCAGGCAACATAAAAGACACTTTTCAAAAGTACCGGAAACAAAATATGGGAAATAGACGCATCTGCAATTTCTGATGTAATACTAAACAAAACATCTCCGTCCTTGCTCAAGCATCTATTTGTTTAAATCAGCATCACATTTTTAACACATGCTTCTGTAAGGATCTTACTGGTAAATCCTGTACATCAAAAGCAGTGAGGGTGCTTGAATCCCTGCAGTAACACTTACAGATGTATCTCACTTTCATAATCTTTTAGAGAAACTAAAGTATCTGCATTTTGTAGTTGCAGCAGCTGGATCCCCATCAGGCATTTCTTCGAAGCTGATCGTTCTTAGTCGTCACTCCCACCAGAAAGCATTGTTGTATTGACAGGTAAGGGACAACGAAGTGCTCTGACAGGGAAAGTGTCACATTGATCCATAACAACATCTCAATCATGATACATGTATTCAAAAGCCCTGACGCACCTTGGGAGGGATCATCGTCAAACAGGATAGGTCCCCTCAGCTATCGAGACATCAAATCCGCTCTTAGCAGGTCTTGATAGGACGATATCTCTACAAGCTGATGCAAGTCGCCAGGGAATTATGAAACTATGCTCAGCTTCATCTGCTCAATGAAAATTTCATCAGCAGGAGTCTTTTCCAGGCCATGATGGGACAAGTCTGAACAGCACTGATGCAGCTCTCCAGTTGTGCATAGTGCTGTGGAAGCACATTACACAACAGTGACAAACAGACAACAGTCAAATGATTTAAAAAGACAGTTGTGTTAGACTAACTGGCAAGCACAGGGTCAGTGTCACAGATGAGCTGGTGTACCAAATAAAAGCAAGGAAAAATGTCATTGGAATGAATGTGAAATCTCTATTCAATAAATAACAGCTTACGCTTTAGATTGAATGTTAGATTCTACCCTGAAAAGCTAACAGTGTTAAGTATATTATTTTGAAACACCGCCTTTATCTATGAAAATATCATTGAGTCAGCATGAAAAGTTCATTCTGAGCTTGAGACCTCGTGACTCAAGGTGTCTTGCTGGCTGTGGGCTGCAGGTTATCACTACTGCTCAGAGACCAGGTGCCTGATAAATTATCAAATACATCTGCACACTGCAAAGCACAGCCTGCAACTATTCCATCTCTTACACCAGAGTACTCCTCAAAGTAGGGTCAGAAACCCTTGGGGTCCTAGATTTCCTATTTCCTAACATTTTTTATCTAGCGCAGCACTATATTTTATTAAGAAGGACAGAATTTTAGTTTCCACTCCCCAAACTGTTATCCCGTCACTTGAAAGGGCTCTTTTGTGCTCAATTAAAGCTAAAACTGACTCTTTTTTTCCTCCAGATTCAGATTCCCCTGTCAGCCTCACTGCTGCTGACTAGGCTGCGACTTGTTCAATGTCCTCATTTCCGAGCATTATGATCTACATGCCGCTGCCATCTTTTGTCGTACAAACACCATACATTTTTAAGCAATCAAATATGATCTCTGTCTTTCTCTCTCTCTCTCTCTCTCTCTCTAAGTGTGGACTGTTGAAATATAAATGTGCCCTTCGCTTGCCCTCTCTGGCTCTCATTTTAGACATCTGGCTAAAACAGCTTGGATTCTGAGAAAGTCTCCTGTAGGAAGGAGTCAGTGTAGTCAATGGGGATGTTAGACACACACATACACTTCTATTATGAATGGGGATTTTGGATTCACATGTCCCTCCCAGGCATATCTGACCCTTTCTTTGTAAAAGAGCTTTGTCTTTTCGCAGACATTATGTCCCATCTGTGAGGTGATGAGTCTGTTTTTAGACCTGCAAACTCAAGTACATGTTACAGAGGGGGAGAGGCTGACTAAAGTTTGGTAATATGCACATGTTAATGAGGATGAGTTCTGCTTTAAACCAAGGAGTTAAAAGTTTCTGCTTCTTTTCACTGGGTGCAGAAAAAAAAAAATCAATAATTTCTGGGACAAACATAACATGGAGATATCTGTAAAGGGCAAAGAATACTGTATCCTACACTACAGTCTGTCCTATAGATTGTAGACACATTGAAGGAAAACTCAAATAAAAGAGTGAGAAAAGAAAGAATGATAATGAATGCAGATGCTTCTACGTGTGGAAGATTTTCTTACCACTTGTCCTCTACGAAAAAAAAGGGTCACTGCAAATCAATACAAAGTTATTCTCAGTTATCACCTTTATCCTGTGATGAGACATTTGTGTCTTGATGGGAGTGGTGTCTTCCAGGTTGACAGCTCCCCTATTTACAGGGCACAAGGGCTCATTGAGTGATGTAAATTATATGCTATAGCCTGTACAGTTGCCAAGTCCTAACCAAGTGGAACAGAAAGCAAATGTGTTTACAGTTGTTGGAAAAGCGACACTCGAAGACATGGTGAAAAGCAGCTCACACTTTCTGATGATCTTTCCTGGAAGGCTTTTGTAGTGTTGGGCATACAAACAGTGACAGAAATAGTTGTGTAAAGACTGGAGCTTGAGAGAAAAGTTCTAAGTTTTGCATCTCAAAAGTGCATAGGTGTGTTAGAGAGGGCATTTCAGACAGAGTATATACGGACCAACAATCTGACAATCACAAATGCTTCGCACAATGTCTGGATAGGTGTGCAGAGGTGAAGAAGGAGCCAGGGTTTGATTTCTAATATTTCTGTCACTTTGAAAGCGAACTACTGAAGTACAGAATGGGTCCGATCAAACGCAACACTACAGGTGTAGCCGGTTTGCCTTGGTAAAGCTCGGGTAAAACAGCTGGTGTGTCTGTGAAGTGGAACTGTCTGTGCAGTTAGGGTGCTGGGTTAGGGTTAAGTAGAGATCTGGGTTCATGACATGCTGAAATAAAGGAAACAGTATGTTAAATACTGCTGTCTCTTCCACGTGATGGGTTGTAAGTTGGGACTTCTATTATCAACCTCTCGTCTGCATTTGGTATTGTCCCACCAATCTCATCACATCTACTGGCATCAACACAGAAAAAAAAGGTCCCGGCCAAGTGTGACAGCGATGAGTGGTATGGCTGGTATGAACATTTTATGTTAGCCAATGAGTGAAGTATAGATTGGGCAGGATGTACAGATCAGGCAGTACAGCCAAACACAATGTTTTAATATGCCTTTGAGAGAGGCCCTTCAGAGCAGCTATAAAAACTTGTGTTTTCAGAGATCGGTCGGTCCACAAATCATCCCAAGCACTTATTTCCCAGTATCACCTGAACTTCAAACCCTACAATGTATCACCTCCAGAAACACTCAATCCTGCGTTTCCCATAATGTCACTCAATAGCATCTTTCATTAGATCCCTCTGGTCCCTAAATGCCAACTTCTTCCAAAGCCCATATATTGTAATGCAGGTTTCCTGTTCAAAATGTTAAGTCTTGAGTCCAACCTGGAACAACTCTAATCATGTCATCAGGGTCATCTCAGTTTGTAAAGACTGAAGTGAACTGTGTAAAATCACTGGAATGGTCTCTTTATCTCCAGGTATTAGTGTTATAATATAATATTTTTTCACACTGGAGAAATACTTATTGTGGTGGTGGTGTTACAGGATGATGACCTTGGCAGGCTTTTTTTCTGCTGTTCGAAGAGCCTCTGTATTATATTATATCTGATTTTCTCCATGACATTATAGACACAGTTTAATTTCACAGGAACTTTTGAATCATTAGACCTTTAATGTACATATAATTATATTAATATAACAAAGAATCCAGTCGAGTATGAACTAAGATGAAATCATAAATGATTATCCCCTGGCCGCAGATATACAGACATAATATACAAGTATTGTGAGTGACAGTGTAAGTAGAAAATAGATGAACAGGGATTATTGTGTTAAAGTCTGAACTGCAGCTCTGTAATGCTGGGGATTGCAGAGTATCAGTGAGGAGAGCACCTTATGCCCTGATCATCTGACGGCAGACGGCTCCTCCCCGCTCCCTCCAGTCTGCTACGCAAAGCAGCGGCTCGGGCACAACTCTACCCGCGTTTCTGTACACAGGCTCGTCTGCGTGAGCCGGAGACGGAGTCGAGTTATCCACTTTGAATAAACACGGACTCCGTTCCTCCTCCTCCTCCTCCTCCTCCCCCTATTCTGGTGTCTGCTTTCAAATGAATCAGTGATGAGAGTGGCCGAGAAGAGAGACGGACGCTTTTCTTCTATGTGGACCGGCAGTGCGCAAAAGTGCGCTCCGTGGCTCAGCATCCTCCGCTCCTGAGATCAACCCAAACCCAAGAGGCGCGCTGAGATCCTCACCGAACTCCCCCTCCGCTCGAGGTAACCAGATTTTCTCTGAAGATTTCATCTACTTTCTGTCTGTGTGAAATGCACCGCTCCTAAATGGCACAGAGGCTCTCACACACATTCTTTTGTGCAACACTTGAATCTCCAGCGTCTGACAAAAGGATGTTTTATGCTTTTGAATTCACGGGCAATTAATTTATCAATTATTAAGCTAGAATAAATCCAGCAACGCCTTGCAGCAAGCTGATTCTCTGACATTTTGAAACATGACCATTCATTCACGTGAAACGAGCGCCTTGTCTGTTTCCTGCAGTTAACATTTTAAATCCTCTAATAGAGTATTGATCAAACTAATTAAAACGCTACATCCAATAAATTGGCTTTATAAGCTCCCAAGAGAGCAATTTCCAGTAGATCCGGGCTGTGCCACATCAAATCAACTTCACATTAAGACTTTTAATGCGTTAAAAGTTTTGGATGAATTGTGCTGAGCCCGTGTGGTTAAAATAGATTCAAATATCAGGCGAGCTCAGGCAGCAAATTCATAGAAGTTCTACTTGTAGTGCTGAAGACTGTGTGGGTTAAAACCTGAAAGATCTTACACTGTGTCATGATGTTCTGTTCAAGTCAAAGGGCAACTAAATGGTAACCGTCACTTTCCTGCTCCTGGTGAAATGTAAGCAGCGTCACATCTCCTGTATCTGGTATCAGACTTACCTTGTGAAATTCCAGCAGCCGTGTATTAACGTCACAGGATGCAAATCGCCACAGGCTGTGCAATTCACCTTTAATTATGTGGGTGTTGGCTTGTGCTTGAAGCTGGTGCTTCTAGCTGCAGGATTTCTCAAAGGCATGACGCTGGTGTTTGACTGGAACAAGTTCTCTGATGAAATTCAAATGAAACATACTGTCTCTTCAGCGGCAGCAGCCAGTTAATGCTCTCACAACTGCTCATTACACTGTGAGCCGCTGTGTTTCTTCTTAAAACAGTACTCATCGGGCTCTAAGCCAGGCTGTAAATTTACTTGAGTACATCCCATCTTATAATAATAATAATAAGAAGAATAATAAGAATAATAATGGTAATTTTGAATACAAACGATATCAAAAAGTAAATAATAATAATAATAATAATACATCTGTGCTGAATTGATTATAAGAATACACTTTTAATCAAAGCGTGGGTGTGTTAAAAGTACAAAATACTACAAAATAATAAATATAAAGCAACAAATGCGAGTTTAAGGGCAGTTCATATAGTGTGGAATTAAACTAGTCTGAAAAGTGGGATGCAAACTGACAACAAAGGGCAAAAGGTCATCATGAGAGAGGGGGGTCGCCCTCGTCATTTTCATACCCGACTAATCAACATGAATGGGCTGACTGTATCTGCAGCTAAACTGGGACAGATATATTCTTTGTCATGTTATGTGGAAAACAAATGTGTGAGTAAAGGCGAATTTGAACGGAAGGCAGTGGGCTGGATGGTCTGTGGGATTTTCCTGACAGTAAGTGTTTACGAGTCTGGTTGTAAAGACGATGGTGGTCCAGGGAGAAGTCATGATCTCTAAATCCCCAAAGAAAAGTCAAGGTGTCTCGATGATGTATGGCTCGACAAATATACAGGCTCAGTGGATGTTACAATGTAATGTCAAGAGAGTTTCATGCGGGAAGGATAGAATGAGGTGGAGGAGGTGTGGAGAGAAACTGTTTCTCGTGTACAATTTCCTGTTATTATGTTTTGTTTGATGGAGTTTATCCAGTTGGCTCCACTTGAGCAACGTTGAGGGGGGGATGAAAGTGCATTTTCTTTTCCTCAAGTTTCCCTAATCAAGAGCAATAGAAAATAACAAGACAATGGAATTAATATTTGATGAGGTTATGTTTGGTAAATTAAAGGATGAAAATTAGCTGAGGCATGCAGGGATGTTTGTTAAAAATGCAAATGAATTCCAGAGTTTTTCTCTTTTTGTGATTGGTGCGTTGGTCGGTTCTCCCTCAGGCGATTAGAGAGCTTTTATGAAAGAGAGTTTTCTGTTGTAGAATGTGTATGATATTATCTCAAGACCTTAATTTGAGTATTAAAGGACCAGTGTGTAGGATTCAGTGCCATTTAGTGGTGAGATTGCAGATTGCAGATTGCAACCAACTTTACCAAGTGGCGACCACCATGGCTGGGAAATGAAGCCAATAGAAGAGGCAGTACAGCCAAGATGGTGGCAGCCTGAGCCAGAGATTTTAAGCTTCAAAATGGCGCTTTGGAAAACTATAGGTGATGTCACACATACACTGTCCATTCAGTGTACTGTCATTGCCCTTGACTCAACCAAGCGTGAAATAGAAACTACAGTGGCTTGCAAAACTTGCAAAAAATGCTTTTGGCCCTATCTAAACCAGTGTCTGACCCTTCTGTGCTGCTGTAAACATGGTGGTTCAACATGGCGGACCTCCAGCATTGTGCAGATGAAAGGCTTCTTATTTTCAGGTGATTATACACCAATGAACTCACACACTTTCTGCCGTATTCTGTAAATAGAGTCCCTCAAATCTGACACACTGGACCTTTAAAGTCTGTGCAAAGTAAGAATAAATGTGTTCTGAGTATTACTTACCACAAAGCCAAATTTACGTGTGTATGAAATAAGGTGAGCTCAGCTCCAGGACTGTGGGGGTGTGTGTCCGCTGAGTGTGCTGAAACCACGCCCACTCGTGCGAGCAGTCAAGCAGCAGTTTTGAAGCGATTGAAACATGTCAGATGAGTTCAGAAAATGACATGACTAACTTTGAAGCACTGTGAGATGAATTAATCTCTATCTCTCTGCTAGGGGTGCAGGGGTATGCTCAGGGTGGCCCTCACATTTCACATGTTTTCAGCAACTATTTTCCAACATATGTAATGTATTTTGAAAGAAATCTCAGAATTGCCTTTACACGGACTTTAAAGTCAAACTACAATTGATTTTTGCAAAGAAATCATAATATATATCCTCAGTGTCTGTTTTGACATGTCTGCTTATTTGATCAAATATGAAAATTGTAAATTCTTGTGTTTTTTAACATTTATTTTTATACAGTGATCGCGCCCCCTTACATTGGTGTGCAGGCCGTGTGAATGGTTAGTTCCAAATGACGCTGTCTGTGTTTGATTAATGAAATATGTGCGTGGGCGGGCATTAGAAATATTTCATATAATATCACTGTAATTCCAACAGACACACAGACAGTTAACCAGCTGGAGACTGCCATACATTTCTTCATGTCTCACGTGTCATGATTTGAATCCCAAAGTAAGTGCAGAGTGCTGCAGTTACAGGACTACCCATTACTGTGAGTTTTCACAGTCTGCTCATTAAACACAACTGAACCCATGGCAGACAGAAAGCTAATGCTAGATAGCTTTATTCCTTTGTATAATGTGAGACAAACACATGAGTCAGCAGTCACTGGCCTTGATTTTTACTACAGTCATGTCCAAAAAAGTTAAATTGTGTACAATAGCTGCAAAATATTATAGTGTTATAAAAAGTGAGGAGAATTCAAATTTCACTTCAACTTCAGTAAATGTTCACTTCTTATAAAAAGCAGGACTGTTGACTATGGGTCCGCACAAAGGAGTGGCTTCCTCTTGTTACCATAGCGACTGGGTTCACAAGGACCAGGTATCATTATTTCCCAGGCACCTTGTTAAATAGAAGTTGTCAGCTGTCATGTGCTTGATGACTGACTTTGATCCGAGCTAATGACCGCCGCGTTCAACTCGGAGCTGCAGGACTTATTCATTATGCTGCTGAGCAGAATATGTGCATGATTTCAAAAGTGAGCCGTTTGACCTCGTGCTTTCTCAGTCCTGCTGGTTTCATGATTTTTGGATATTTACACCACTATGATTAGGTTACCGAGTACAATCACTCATCCAGTGTTGTGATGGTAATGTCATACAGAGGCTTAATTTTGTGTGCGTGTCTGTAGAGTTGGCTGGATTTCCTGTCTGTCTCCCCCGTGGACTGATTACTGATCAGACTAGCATTTCATATCAGCCTTGTGGGGGGAAATTAGAGGATTAGCAACAACTTCATGCTTATTCCCCTACGTAACTTCCAGGCCTCCAAATCCTGTGGAAGCCATTGTTATTTTAAGTAGCTTGGCAATTGAGCGTGGAAGCAACCTCTAATTCTCTCAAGTCTAGTGAGATGCGGAGTGGCAGAAAGCTCACGATTTGGAGCTACCGCCCCTGCTATTCATGTTCTTTCATAATATGAAAGTGAGCAACTAAGAGTGGGCAATGAAGCTAGCTGCCAGTACCTCTTCACTCCAATCTCTGGTTCATACATAATAGATAAGTCACTGTAACTTACAGTACAGGGGCATAACTAGGCTAATGCCCAGATTTGCATATTTGTGCCGAATTCCATAATTCATGAGGGTGCAGCAGGCAGCGATCCACAGTGCAAGGAGCCACCTTAGTCCATACGCCACATCTCAGAGGGTGATACCCACCATGTGCACCAGCAGCACAGTGTTACAAAGCAGCACCAAAGCTGCCCATGCCAGACGCTTGGGAGCTGCATCCTCGTCATCAAAAGCCTCAGAGTTTGAACTCTGCCTTTGGAAAAATCCTTATTAAAGGGGCTTTGTATCTGATGACAGAATCAGACAACAGGCTTTTTCCTGCTTAATCTACTGCCGTTCTGAAATAATGGGATGAGGTAGGAGTGGGCGGAAGAGGGGAGAGCGTAGGGTGGTGACACCTTCTAGTGAACAGATTTCACGGGCCCCTTTTTCATCAAGAAGTTCAAGAAAGCCTAACACCGCCATCTCCGCCAAAGTGCTGTGAAGTAGATTCATCATTCTGCTTGATGACGAGTGAAGTTATTTATTCATTACCTTTGTTCTCTGCCTCAGATGAGTAGGCACATGTCAGCCACGTCCCTCATTACTGGTGATTGTGTGTCACACGTCCTTTTTTTTTTTTTTTTTGCATCGCACCCGTGTCTGGTCATATTTGTCAGTTCAATGGCTTCTGTCGCATCTAAAAGATCATGACCCCGTCGTTTGGAGCAAGATTTGATTTGATTCAAATACCCCTGCACTGCCATATGTATTCATTTATTTTGTGTGGGTGTGTGCTGTTTTTTGTGAGGCTGAAGAAAGAAAAATAACAGATAGTGATATGAGGTTTGCACTGGTTTTTGTTTGTGAAATATGTTCCTCATCTGTTTGGTAGCCTGAGAGTCAAATATTTAAAACAAAAAAAACATTTTAATGAAATGACTTTATTGGTACAAGGCCTTCCCCCACGAATGTGGAGATTTTAAGATTATCAGGGATGAGGAAAGACACCATTTTAAGGTGGCTTTATAAATGTTTTGCACATCGAACAGAGTCAGATCAACGGCAGGATCCTCATTAAAAAAAGATCATGTGTTTCTCATTCAATCATCTAGGGCAACATTTATTCAGCTTTGCTTTGCGAGGGAGCTGAGGTCGTTTGTTTTCCTCTTGTGCCTGCCTTCCCTTTTCTTTACACATCACTGCTGGTAATTTTAAAGGAGCAGATGAATACTCATGAGAACAAAATGTCAAACACTGGTCGCTCCTTCTGGCTCGCGCTCTTGCCACCACCAGAAGCAAAATTTGACATTTCCAAAGGAGAAGATCTGGGTTTGTCTAAATATGAAATTTGATCTTTAGAGACATTGATTTAGGTTTATTGTGGGAAGGTCACACCTAACAAAAGCAGCACAGACAATCTGCGCTTTGATTTCCAAGTTAAGCACAGAGGAGATGAAGGTAATGACCTCACAGTGTCCTTCAGATCAAAACCATTAGACCTTGTTAAGCTTTTAACACAACTGAGCTATTGTTGAAGTAGAAAACTGCATCAGTCCAATAGGGCTCTTAAAGGTAAATTATACCATATGACACCATAACAAAGACTCACACATATATGGATGAAGTAGTCTCCAGAGAAAGCTATCTGACCGGTGAAAATGGTGTCCCGGTCGTGCCTCCTGAAGGAGGCTGTGCAGGGAGCTGTCCATGGTGCTGAATGAGACTGTTCATCTTGGTTTCTGGAAAGGAGAATGCCCAGACAAGCACCTCTCTTTCTCCCATCTCAGAGGGGAATACTGCTTATCTGAAATTTGAAATTGAACTTTGAAATATGCCATTCCTCTGCCACAGATATCCTCTTCTTTGGCCGGAGGCTGGCACAAATCGTTGTTACTAAACGATATGTATGTTAAGCGGCTGATCTAAAAATAGTCAGCATTAAAACAGCACTCAGGGGTTTGATGCGATGCAATGATTGTGTATTTACAAAATCAATAACTGTTTAACGCGGCTGGTAGCCACATTGCACATAAACGCTCTTGCTCAGGAGTGTATTGCTGCTCATCACCCCTTTCCTGCACCCACAGGTGTCACCTTACCAAAGAGAATAAAAAGGAAGAGGAGCAGTAGTGACCCCTTGTCCTAATTTTGCTTTTCATGAGGTGATTCAGCAAATATCCAGAGTAAGACAACACAATGGAATTTAAACTAAATCCCTGTCTTAATCACACTTTAGTGAAAGTTGACCTTGTACTTGATCTGTGCGCTCTCTAGTCACTGTCAAGTTACCACATGCCTGTGTGTTGGAACAGTATATGAAAAGGTATTTCTAATATTTTTTCCACATTGTTGAGCATTTGAAACAATATAATGTAAAAAGATAAGCTGACTGTTCTTTTTTTTCATTTGGCTGAAAATGAATCAGCAACTATTTGTAATTTAACTTTACCAAGTAATTTCATCTTAATTGTTTTGTCTTTTTCATATATGATAGTAAATTGATTATTTTGGTTTTGGACTGTTAGCTGCACAAAATAAATCTAAAGGCCTCATTTTGGGTTTAACAAAAAAGCATTTTGACTGATTGAATGATGACTGTATTCATCTAGAAAACAACTTACCATTAATGAATAATGGAAACAGTCACAGACCTATAAATATTGTGTAATGCACAACCATAAACCTGTCATAAATACCAAAGCATCTGTAAAACTCGACACTGTCAGAAGGCAGCTCACTGAACTTTCAGTGCTCAAATACTTAATTCTGTGTTGGAATATCATATATTTAAAGGTGTTTTCATCATTTGAAAAAGTGGAAGAGCAAAAAAATCAGAAACAATTTAAAATATAATTTGGAACCAAACCGAACTATTCTGTTATGTTACTATTCTGATTTGTGTTTTTCTTTGTTGTTAGTATGATTGGAAAATTTGGGGGGGGGGTTGGTGTTGGTCAAAACAGAATTTGTAAAACCTTGCATTTATATTTTTAACATTATATTAAGTAGAGGATTAGATGATTATCTTCCCACTTATCTGGGAAGGTAATACGTTGATTAATTGACCATTTAAAAAGTAATTAGTTGCAATTTTAATATAATACAATTGTAGCCCAAAGACTAATCACAGGTTTAACATACTGAACAAACTGAACAGGACTGTTGCGGCAGTGCAGGAGTTTGTATTTTTCTGGTCACTCAACGTGTGTGTGTGTGTATGTATGTGTGTGTGTGTGTGTGTGTGTGTGTGTGTGTGTGTCTGAGTAGAGGCCTGTCTTCTAGAACACGTCCTTTATCTCAATTCCAATGTCAAAGATATTTAATATTTAATTTTTACTGATTAATGATTTGTTTTTGTTTGTTTGTTTTCATTTGTTTGTTATTGGTTTTGGTCGTCAGTTCCATACGAGTTACTGAAGTGTTCATGACAGTGTGTCGTCTTATTATCTGGGGATATAAAGACATAATCAGCATGGATCTGTTAATGCGACCATAATTTGAAGCTCACTCAGATACTGGAGAAATTCAGATTAGCTTCTTTTTGATTCATCCATGTCATTTGTTTATTTTATTTTTTTCCCATTTTCACTTGATAACATATTTGTTTACTCGTTTCTAATCTTGTAATTATACCGTTTGTTGTTTTGCACTAATCTACAGTATGTGTGTAGCAGATGCTCGGCATGTTTATCATTGACTGTTTATTGTTTGACCAGTTAATAATTATGAGCAGTGATAATTTGGGTAAAAGAGGATAATGATGAATATTTTCATATTTTGGTCTTTTATCATTGAGGCAAACGAGCTAAAAAGCCACATTATCTCATGAATGGGATTGAAGCAAATGACAGTAATTCATAGAAAGGCTAAAATGAAATGGTTTGTAAGTCTCTCTCTGTTGTTATAGTAAAAGAGGGCAAATCATTTGCACTAGATTTGGTTCAACTCTGTGCTCCAGTATCAATGCCTCACTATAAATGAAACAACGTACTTGTCTTCATTTCATTGTCAGGTAAATAATTCATGGCATGCAAGCATATGTTCAATTTATGTGTGTACGCATATTCCATTACTAGAAATGCTTTTGACACTGGAGCTCGAGCTTGGGAGTCGATAAACAGATTTGTCTGAATTTGTGTTCTGCAGTGTTTATCATACAGCACACATCCACACTAAGTTTTCACAGGGCTAAAAAGATGTTTTTACATCATATCTTTATATTTGATAAGATCTTTGCGTTAGTTCGAAGAGTGAGCGTGTGATAAGAGCTGTCCCAGTTAACAGGATAACTCTGGGCTGGCTCGGGCCAATAAAAATCACAGATTTTGGCCCTCACCTTCAGAATGAGTTTTCATCACACGGCTTCCTCTTTACATCACACCCCCTTAATAAACTGCAATAGGATTACAAGGTGTAGGCTGTGATCTGCTCCAGAGGTCTGGAGCACAATAGGGATTAGGTATGGCATTTGATGTCAGCTCCCAAGGTTTCAAAGAATAATAAACCATCCCTCATTTCATCACTATATGTAAAAGTACACAGAGGGTGGCTTTGGCAATTGTCCGCGATTGCACTGACATTGAGCTCAGGTTTTCTGATTTATTGCTTTGAAAGGAGGCATGAGTGAGAGGTTGAATGTTCTCTTATGAAATATGCTTGTGCTTTAGGCAGTTTAGATGGGCAATTTGTTTGTTTTTTTACAGTGACATAGAATACATAATGATAAATAATTGTTAGATTAGTCAAATATAGATTTTTGACAAGTCTTGCACCTTGAACTATCATAAAACCTCCACTCTTGACCTCTATTTGGCCAGTCCCAGTCCTTGTTCTTGTGCAACAGGTGACATACATTTGGATGTATTGCTGTGTTTGAAAAAGTCAGTTGCTATTCTTCCTTTGCTTTCTAAACCACAGTTATTCTGTGAGGTATGTCTAATTATTATCAGAGGCACTGCATGCATTGTACAGCTGTGCATTGATAATTTTTCCAGAGGAACAGATGCAGTTGCATTGGCCTGTGAATTAATGCAAGGTGCACGACACATGGGAAAACTCATTGCCCAGCAAATTAAACCATTACCTCCCCAGTTGGAGTTAAATATGGAGAAATGACTCATTTAATGTCTGATTACTCGCTAATGCAGCCATCTAAACAATGGCCACAACTCATTCCCACAAGTAAACTGCTTCTTTGCAAGATAAGGGTGGCAATTGCTTGTCAGGGTCACAATGAAGTTTTATTAAAAGATGCACACAAAGAACGCAAAAGAATTCATCTGTTCGGATTCATTATGAGATGGCTCTCTGGTCTGGAGATTCGTCTTCATTATCCAGCCAAGCACCAGGCAGATAACACTGCCTCATTTGCTTTCCGAGCTTCAATTTTCCCTGAACGATAATGCAGCTTCTCTTTTGTGTGCCTGTGGTAAAGACAAGCAAGCCATTTTCAATATGCACGCAGGATTACAAAGGTTAATCATCAATTTAAAGCTAATCTTTGTTAAATACCAATAGAAGCATGGTGTGTGCTCGAGACAGATATAATCAGGCAAACCCCAAAACAATCCTCCATCTAAATGAAGTGAAAGATGCTTAATCTTGGCTTTACAGCAGGGGTTGATGAGCGAGGGAGGAGGAGGAGGAGGATTGCATCACACTTCTTGACTAATGTTACATTGTTCCACTGTTTGATAAATTTAGTTATCATATCTTCGGGCTAACCTCAGAAACTGTGCCAAAAGGGTCGAGAGGGTCACCAAAAAAGCACGGACACTTTCACGCTGAGGTTAAGTGTGCTCAGTCCCAACCTGCTCCAGCTTTGAGGAGTCTGCAGGAGAAAATGTACTCATATGTATCTATCCTTGATTCATTGTTGCTATGGAGTTGAGATAATTATGGAGTTTTAAAATTACGCAATCAAGGACAAGATCCCTCTCCCCCGTCTGGGAAATGAGTAATTAATTTTCTCCTTTTTTCTCAGTTAATATGCAGGGGACTGGGAACACAGGATCCTCGTCATTATCAGGTCTGGTCTGGTGTAACATGTCTGCCAAGCTGGCTAATTAAAATCTGAGCTAGTTCTCTTCCATCCCACCCTGTTCATATTTGTCAGAGGTGGCACTTCATGATACCAAATTTAGACACACTTTTTGTGTCTAAGTGTCCAGCTCTTTGGCCTTGGCACAGTTTGTCCTTAAAGTGAAGTAGTTGGGTTCTAAAAGGATACGAAATAAAAGTTTTACATTATTTTTGTCAAACTTGTTGTCTCACAAGAGCAGCTCAGGACAAAACATTGGATTTCTTATTAACCTAAGCCATTGAAATCTCTTGGGCAGGAATTTACAATAATGGGAAATAGAATCAGCTCACCTTAATGGCTGAGGCAGTAATTCCATTGACAAGGTGGACTCCTTTAATAAAGATAAGCCCCCAAGAAAATCAATAACCTGAACTAATTTCGAAAGGACTCAGGGTTGTCTAGACAAACACAGCATTCACACCTAACCAAACAAGCATCGCAGACCTATTTTAAAAGGCCTTTTTCATTGATATTGCTTCGAGAGCAAACCAAGGATGTTCTCATCTTCGCTACAAGACACAGTAACAAAGCGGGCCAACAAGCAATCCTGCAGATGCCCTTTCTGTGATTCTTTTTATTCCCCCATTAGGCCTCTGATACTGGGTCCACAAACTTCTCTAATTAAGAATTCGTCTTCAGCAAATTCACCCATAAAATGGCTCTTGCTGCAGAACGTGGGGTGATAAAAGGAGTTATTGGGCCTGCGACCTCCTTTGCCTCTTATCTCCCATAAACACTTCAGTTGGTTTTACAGGGCCATGCAGGCGGCAGAACGAGCAATAAGCCAAAAGGGAATAGTGGGGGACTGATGACTTATTCATGAAGAACGGCGCAACAAGACGACACGGATGAAGTTGACAGTGAGAAGTCCTAGTACAAGTCGTTATGCAGCTCTGATAAGACTCGTCTTGTACTTGAAGCTGATTAATCCTGGTCCTGGTTTCATTTCAGTTTGTACCACAGTGACGGTTATAGGGATAAAATAGTGATCATGCTCTTTTTTTTTTGGGGGGGGGGGGGGGTTAAAAGTATCATGCATACTCATTAGCTTTACCAGAGCTCTAACATTAGCTTGTGGGTCTACCACCACACCAGCAGAGACAAAGCTCTACTCTGCTATGAAAGTCACCCTGCTGAAATGACATGATGTTTTATTCCCTCTATCTTCTTAACCTGATTCTGTCACATACCCAGAGCTGCACATGCACAGATATTGTCATTAAGTTGCAGACAGGTTTTTTTTTCAGCTATTTAAATGAGCCTGAATTCTTCACATGCATTTCATCGAACAACTCTGCTTTAGTTTTTCATGTGTGTTAAATTCAGTTAAAGCCAGGAGTGTTTTTTCTAAACACCCCTCATCTCAGTTTGTGCATGCTCTAGTGATTTGAACCGATGGCAAATCCCACCTCGCTATGCAGCCTGAACACAAGAAGTGTACAGCAGGATTGCATTCAAACCGCTGCCAGTGTTATGTTCAGCAGAAAGAACAAGAGGAGAAAGTATAAAGTAACAGAGAGTGCCAATACTTGTGGTTATCCTTCCTTGAAAATGTCTGTAAACACAGCCTCGCTGCTAGAGGAAACTCAGCTTAGAAGCAGATGTAAAGCCCAGCTGGCACAAGAGTCTTCATTTCCTCTCAGGCAGAGTGTAAATTTTGCACCGAGCTAAGACCGACTAGCTGCCTGGTGCTACATAGGCAATGGTGTGGAGCGGTGCGAAGGCACATGCTGTAAACAATGTAATGATAGACCGAGTGACAGCTGTGTGGAGCTATGATGGTTTACATCCTCCCCCATCTCTGCCCAGTCAGACCTCTGAAGCACTCTCTGTCAGTGAGGCACAGAGTAGGCACGAGGAAATGGAGCTGGAGATTGTTATTATAGATAAACACTTCCCTTACAATATAGTTTGCCGTGCAAGTAGGAAATTACAAGGATGTTGCTCAAAGTTGAGCACAGAGGAAACTCATGTTATTTGCCTCCAAGGTGCCACTGTGCCACTCAGCATCTCGGGAAATGATGCTGAGCACAGTTTGTGTTCAGTCAAATGGTCATTTTGAGAATGCGTTGTACAGGAAATTAGCTAGAAACACTTTTTATGACCTATTAATTTTCAGTTGTTTGATTAAGCAAAAAATCTGACGTTCAAATGCCAAGATGTGCTTTTTTATGTCTCCTGTTTTTATAAACTGAATATTTTTGGGTTTTGGACAAAGCGAGACATTTGAGGATACAACTGTGGGCTCTCAGGACTTGTGCATTTATCTCAAATATTTGACAAACAAATAGTTAAATAAAATAATTGCTACGTGCAGCTCCATATAACTTAAAGTCTTATTCCAAAAGGCTAGAATATTTCCATTTTAAAAGCAAAACTTTGTCTGAATCATTTTCTAAATGCATTATGATTCATACATGCTGTTTTCTTTTAAATTCAATTTCAATTTTGCCACAATTGTGAGCAAGTCCACACAAACATTAAGCCGGGTTTGGCTTGCTGTATATTCCTCCTGTTCATACTGGACATGAAGAAATCTCTTTCTAATGTGCTTCCAGTATAAGTGATGCATGGACAAAAGCCACAGGCCTCATTAGAGTCCAATTTTAGTCCTATATTAGAATCTTTAGTGTAAGTATTCTTCTCTCTGTTTCCCTGGACAACGTTTCCCTCTTGAGGTGCAGTGGAATGTTAATAACAAAGTGTTGAGTTTCCACACAATTTGTCTAACTTAGAGGTTGAAGCATTTGTATTAACTTTAGATGAACGTCTGAAAACATTTCTGCACAAAACAAGGACTGTGGATTTTGTCCTTCATCACTTACACTGAAAGCACATTAGAAAGAGATCTCTTAATGGCCAGTGTGAGCAGGAGGAATGATGACAGCAAGGAAACCTGTTATACATCTCATCTAAAACACAATGCATGAAAAGAACGACTTAGCAAACTTCAAACTTTTGTTCGATGATAAAAGGCTAATCCACCTCGACCCACACAGTCCGATCCCTCCGATCACGTTACAATCAATGGCCAGCATGTGAAGCGACAACTTGAATTACTTATGCAGATGAGGCAGCTTGATACTGTGAATGTTCCAGTTCAAGGTCATTTGCTGCGTCTAAATGACATCCCAGAAATGTGTTTCTGTCAGTGTCAGTCTGATGCTCTTTCCACTTCTGATCTGCATATCTCACAGTTACGCTCGACTGATTTGTCATTCACACGCGCTGCACAAACAAATGAAGCTAATCCTAGCTGCGTGCTCATGTCACAGTCAAGTCATGTACACTGGGGGTCAGCTGATAGCTGCTCCCTGACTTTCTCCAACTAGATCTCACTTTTTTGATTGTCTGTAAGAAACAATACATACTCCTTAGTTACAGCTTCTCTTCAGGGGTACCATCTTCTGTTCCATGTGCATCTGACTACATAGTGTTTCTTTACTGTATGCATGCTGGTGATATCCCGCTGGTACAGCACCTGGTGCACCATAACCAGTACTGACACATCTAACTGTACAATGTTTCGACCTCCGGTGCAAGCAAACACACGACGGCCCTGTGGGAAACGGCTTTAAGTTGAATGCATTATTATCAGCTCGCTAACTGCAGCCTGGTGTTGAATCACTTCAGAGCTTGGCAGCCAACAGCACATGACAGAAGGTCTAAATACTAAACCTCTAGTTCTGCAGCGCTGAATACATATTTGTGATGGCGGGAAAATACTGGCAGCTCTGTGGCGCGCATCTACCAATAGGATGTTGCAGTGCCAGAGCAGGGGAGGTTTTCCAAGTTGTCTAGAGCTGCACACACCAACTGTAGTTTTGGGAAATAAACATGAGATATCTAAGTTGACTTTGAAGGAAATAACAAACCCCTAGTGTACCTTTGTTAATATGTATTATGTGCTTTGCCCTGGAGTACAGCTTGCGCAGTACATAACTCAAGACTTGGCTGAGGTGGGAATACACTCAATCTATTACTTAATGCTGTTTATGAGCTGTAGGATTGATGCCATTTAATAAACACTACAAGGTCTTGAAATTCTCTAAACATTGTGCTTTTTCCTGCTCTTAACTCATCAGCGCTGTGATATTTCTGTCAGTACCCAGCAGGCCTTTCCATAGTTTTTCCTCATTAAACTATTCATCAGATAGGCCTCATCAAAGATTAAGAGTATCCTCACAGTTCATTACAAGATGCCCTGCTTTTTATTTGATGAAGTAATTCATCCATAATGTATGTGTATATTGCGGTTTGCAGGACGCCTGCAAGACTGGAGCACAGCATCAGCTTTCCAAAGGATTAGACCCAAGAAGAGAGAGCAAAGTCGGTGCATTTGTTTTGATTAAGTCTGAATTTCAGAGCGCTCCCTCTGCGATGAACTGTAGAGCAATTACTTAACATGGAGAAGATCAGAGTCATTGTGAGAATTTGGAAAGGCTTGATGGGAAAAGAATGATAAGAATTAAATGGTTGGAACAGAATTAGCTTTATCTTAGTGTCGGTGATGAGGATGCTATTGTGGTGCGGACACTTCGATGCTGTTGAAAGCATAGGTGCTTTATCAGGAGTGGCAGGTGGAATGAGGATCATCAGGCCGGTCTGATTGAATTCCTTCTCATGGTCTGTTGTTGTTTCTGAACAAGCACGGAACACTTCCCTGAGTGAGTCAGCGTCCCCGGGATTGGTTGCCTCCACTCATCCAAGGGTGATGAGCAAGTCAGCCTATTTTATCTGCGAAAATGCCTCCTGGGAACCCAGACAATGTCAGTTGATGCTTGAAATAAATCTCAGAGCATTGACAAATGTCAAAGCTAAACTGGAGAAAGCCTGGCCCAGGCTATGCAGCGGGCCAACAGAGATTGCTACAGCGATCCTGTGTCAGTTGAACAATGTTGTGTTTAGGTCGGGTAACTGGAGGCGTAATGACAGTTTGTGGCTGGATATGGCATTGTTTGACCCCTGTAATTTCTGCGAATATCAGAACCAGCCTCCATACTGTGTAAAATGGTGTGAGGTGTTGTTTGTTGATACATAGCTTATATGCATATTGTGCCAATCTCGTATAAACATACATTTGTTTATGAAGCGCAGGCCTTCATCAAGTTGTGTGGCTCATGTTCTACTTGTGCACAGATGGCAGTGGGCAGAAGGATGGGTAATTGGAAGGGACTGCATTGCACACTGAACCACTCTGCAGAGGGAAAAAAACTGAAAAGATCGCTAGAGTGAAGGTTTAGCTTGTTGTATAGAAGATCACAGTTAAAGCACTGTAATTAGTGTCTGGGGACACGTGTGTCTGGGTGCACCAGCAAGTGGCATATTCCCTCCTCTTGAAGTCCGTAATGAATGCCTCTGCTGACATGTGGGTGGAGATTAGGTCATTGTCTTACTCATGTGCTCCTGAAATAGACAAATATTGCTTACCATCAGAGCTGCAGTGTAATTTCCTCCCAAAACAAGTAAATGTTGTCTCACCATCCTCTGTGACACTGTGTGAAACGCTGCTGAGGTGTCAGAGAGAACCGTCTATATCAATATTAGATAACACATGTCCTAATTATGGCCCAGATCTTTTCCCAGACTTCTCACACTCAAGGTTGAAAGTCTATTCCAAGTTTCTGTCGTTCGTCCAATTTACAATAAATCCTTTCAGACAATGAAGACTTCCACTGCTGCAATTGATTTGCCAGAAGGAATGCAATATTACTCACTATAATACATTTCACTGATGAAAGCCAAGCTGTTTATGTATTAGGGTCTGATGAAACAGGAATCGATGATGGGCCATGGTGAGTGGCAGAGTGCGACTCAGGGTCTATCCACCCAGAGGAAAAAAATATGGGTTGTGAGAGCTGGGATAAAGGTGAGAGAAGAAGCACACCTGTAGAGGTAGACACATCTGAGTGTAATGTGGTCCCAGGAGAAAAACATGAACCATAGATTACTTTTACATCAATCACTGTACAACATGCTGTATAACTTGAAAATTGATGCCTGAAGCACATTTCATCACATCAAAAAATAGTTGCTGATTTGCTAAAATATTTATTTATTTATTTATTTATATGCACACAGGGAGTGCTAAAATTCTATAAAATTAGTTTGAGGTACTTATCCACTAGGTGGCCCCAGAGGAGAGTATTATCATAATGCAGGTTCCAGTTGAGCTACTTTATTTGATAGACCTAGCTAAAACTAATGTGGTCTAATACGATGTTCTGCCTTTATAGTGTTATGATGGTCTGTTTTTTGTTGTTTTGTGGCTTTCTAGTATTTTGTCCATATATTTTGTTTTGTATCAGTGATGATGGATTAAATAACAAAGACATCTCTATATGCATTACGGTTCAGCAGCTTGACAGACACCATGCAGCTGAATCAACACCTCTCAGGAAAAACTTGATGAATGAAGGGAGGATTTACTGCAGGACGTTGCATTAGGCTGCATCAGCTATAGCTTAGAGTATCTAAGAAACCGGCCACTGAGTGTATTTTGATTACTTTTATCACCTTGGATCTCATTATCAGAGTGAGATTGTATTTTCTCCGAGTTGGTAGACGACTATTTTAATTGTCAAGTTGGCACAGACCGCAGATTCTGTTTAACAAAGGTGCTTGTGGAAGGGACACGTTCACATAGTCACTTGTCTAATACCAACATGCTGGACGTTGTAGTAATGATAGATAAGAGCCTACATCCTGAGAAAGGTGACACGAGGTCCTGGGAGCAGAGGGGTTAAATGCCTCACTAACAGTCACCTAAAGTCAAGGGCACCTCTGTTGGAGTTTCCTCGTGAGGTGAGAGCATTACTCATGTCCCAGCTGCATTTTCCTGACCAGCCTGGAGGTTGAAAGAAGCAAGTCTCTGTTCTCAAACTACCACAGCCTCCAACCTACGTACACTCACCAGTAAGTGCTGTAATGTGCCAGTAATGTGCATAAATGGGGGACTACTCATTCATTATTTCTTTCATGGTCAAGATAGCTTTGTGGGAGGATTGAAATGCTCAGCAGTGCTCAAGGTGTCGCTTTATAATCCCTCGCATGCTGATGCAGAGCATTCTCTCAGTGTTCTGGATGCTCTGACACGGCTGGAAATTATGACTGTGTTGAGTTTTCTAAGTAGAAGTATGAGGAGGATGAGAAGAGAAGAAAAGATCATCTCTGTCCTCAGTGAGTAGCTAAAGTCTTATGTTGTTGTAACAGAAATTAATAAATTGAGCCAGGAATCCCACTGTGAACCAAAATGCATCCATAATTTAAAGCCCATCCTGTATGTGGGTGTACAGTCAGACTTACAGTTGGATGTGTGTGGGTGGGAAATATATTGTGCTGATTTGTGAGGGCCTGTTGGAGAGAATTGCTGAGAAATAGAGGAAAGAGCAAAGGGGAACGTGCAGAAGAAACTGGAATGTAGGTGAGTGTGTTTCTGCTTTGCAAGAATTTTATTTTTGGGGGGGGGGGCTGGAGGTGGAGGTCAAGGCATCTTACAAAAGATCACGTAACAATGGTGTGAGGCAGTGAAACAGACACAGAGATGAGAAAAGGCAAAGCAAGAACCAGGAGATAAGGAGGACTGTCTCTGCGCTCAGTTCACATTTTTTATGTCTTCGTTTGCTGAAAACAAAAATCTCCAGATTCTGCCGCAGCTGCCTGGATGTGTTTAACTCTTTAAAATGTATGACCACTATATAAAAAATGAATCCAACAATGATTAATACTTTTAGCTGCCTCTCTTGAAATCAATCAATTTAATAACACAAATGCCACCCTTTGCAGTCAAGCTTTATTGCAGTAATAATTATTTTGCACTAATGTCTCTAATGAGCGGCCATTAAAAAAAAACAAAGCTGCCCTGTTCTGGACCTGCTGCCCTCCACAGCTAATAGCAGGGGGCCCAGCTGAATATGAATGAGGGTTTGTTCGGTAGATGTATGGATGCTGTTTGGGTTAATTAGTGAGAACTTGGTTTCCTGTGGCACAGTGAACCTGTGGAGCTCTCCTCTCAGCCTGGTAGGATATAATGAATAGTGCAGATCTGTTGGCTGCTCAGGCGCCAGGCAGCACTTTTGCTCTGGTGCCCGACAAGTTTTAAAGCCTTGATAATGGTTGGCAAGTGCAGCTCTTGTGTGTGGAGGCTCTGCATCATGGGTTCAAGTGGGAATGTGGTATAGTTTGATTTAGTTATATAAGGGACTGTGCCTTTGTCTGCGCTGAGTTCAATTTCCGTTCCCACTTATTCATAATCGAGGTCAAAGAGGGGCTGGAGTATAGCCCGGCACACAAAGCAGGGAGACATCTTGAGCATATCACTGGCCAATCATAGAGCTAATACACATAAAAATGAATACAGTGTGTCAATGTGGTCAGACCGGAATTCACTGCCCATTGATTTAATTTTGTGGGCAAGAGCCCTTCGCTTCCTCTCTCAAATTGATTCCCAAAGTTGAACTGCAAACTGAAAAAGAAATTGTAATTTAGGAGGTATTCATGGCTCATACGAGGGATGGAGTGATCCCTATTCCTCCAGATACCAATTATAATAAAAATATGTATACTTTGCTGTGATTGGCATCATTTTCATTTAGGCTAACATGAGGCAAGAGATTGCTGTGGCAGTAAAAACTGAGTCGGCACCCTGCTGCGAATGAAACAATTGCAAGTGATTGCAAAAATGTTTTAATGACACTGATGAAGATACCTGATCTGCTTAATACAGTTGGTACCGGCTTGTGCATCAAATCTGTCCACATCTTTTGGTTTCTAACGCTGTTACGTAAGTGCAAAAACACAAGCGGCAGAGCAGGAGGGATGCTACGTAGCTACTGCGATCATTTCACTGCAGATAGATTTCTAAATAAATATCTGCACACATCGTGCAGTTGTTGCACCTGCCTCTGAAGAAAATGCACTGAAGCAAAACATGCAAACTCCATGTAAGCAAGATTTGGGTGTGAAGCAGCAGTGCACACACTGAGAAACCATCACACACACACACACACACACACGCTATATCCTACTCCCTTTCAGTGTGAGCGAGGTCACACTTCTTCCCTGCTAACCTGTGTTGTGTAACCTCTCACTGGCCCCACAGTGTTCAGTGGAGGTACTCTTGGTTAAGGGGCCTGCCAGATAGCGTGCTTGCCATGTGGCGAATGAAAAGCTGGAAAGATATGCATCAAGTGCTGAATAAAGCAATAAGGCCCAGTGGAATGTGAAACAATGGCTCCTTCCAGGTGGTGGTATGCTGTGAGAGGAGTGGGGGGAATTGGATGAGACAGAAAGCTCGTCTGGCTGCCTGGCTGTTAGCATTGGACTTGGCAGCTCTCTGCCAGGGAAACGCTGACAGGCAGGCGCGCCTGTCACAGCACATAAGTGCCTCCTCGCACAACCCCGGGCCCTGTAGGGCAGGTCGGCTCTCCTGTGTTCAGCTCAGAGGCCCAGTCCTACACTGAAGCCACAGATCGTAGTGTGAATCGGGGGGCATGTGTCATAGCCTTTATATGGCTGAAAGACTCTGTAAGGTGAGAGGGAGGCCACTGGTGACTTTCCACATGCATCGATTGGTACACTCCTCACGGAGCTCACTTAATTAGAGGGACAACTGCTGTGATTAAATTGTACTCGAGGTGGAGTATTTCTGTAAGCAGAGGCATAATTAATAATAACAGTTGGTCACTAGAAACAACTCCAGTACACAGATTTGGATTTCAAAGTTATTTAATGCACTCCTCAGAAATAAAGGATACTCGAGACTAATTTGCCAACAGTTTTTAAATAAAGATGTTAAATTGACTCAACTCAGTTTCTGCTTCACCAACTCATTATTTCAAAATTACTAGTTTTTTTTTTTTTTACAATGGTGAATCATTTTGGAATTAATTATTGTATAACTATCTTGGTATTTTACTGTACAAACGAGTGAGGATTAGGTAACATGAAAATGCCTCAGGAAGATATTTCATCAGGCTTCCTCTGGGAAACAGAACAGATCTATATGGGTATGTAAAAAAAAAAAAAAAAAAAAGACTGCTAAGAAAAGATGCTATAAAAGCAAGAATATCAAATGCATTTCACATATTACTCTTTTTCCTTTCTTTTTTTGAGATGTAATTACAGTCAAACCTGTCTGCAGAAAGTGACGCAGGGATTCAGCGCATTACTCGCAGGAAATATTACATCGCGTGTGCTAAATGGCATCAAAATGTGTCGGTGTTCAAACGATCTGTTATCTATTTCTAGCCTACATCATAAGTGATGAATATAATGTGCTGAATATCCAAAGTAGTACCCGTGTGTGTGTGTGTGTGCGTGTGTTCCCAGGCAGGGAATATATTGGTCTGTTTAGATTACCTTGCCGTGACCTTTGCTGTTGAAGCTGGATGTTTGCATAGCCCAGCCCTGATGTTTTGACTAACACAGTGTAAGCAGCAACTCTCTCGGCTTGTTTCACCCTGTGAAGGTATCTAAAGAGGTTTGTTTTTCAAAATTAATTCCATGATATTTAAAAAAAAAAAAAAAAAAAAAAGAAAAGTTTTGCTATTTCAGCTCTCAGCTTCTTGCTACAGAGCACGGGAACATTTTTATCATTATGTTATTTCTTGGTTAAGTGAAGGCAATCTATTTGACAAGTGCCTATTGAAGGCAAGAAAAAACAAGGCAAATACTGAAATATTAAACAGCCCTTGTAATGAAAGATACAAAGTTAAAAGGATGAGGCAGCAAGTTTTCCCATGGTTTTGAAGGGCTCTTCAGCAATATTAGAAGTCTCATTTAATGCCCTAAATCCCTCTCCTTGTGTTTGCTGAATTCATTGCCCTAGTATTGATCTTCCTTGGCATGTATAGGAAATCAAAGTCACCTAGAAGTGGGAACTCATCTGATTTCCAGCAATAAATTTGTCTTTCTAAGTCTAAAAACGCCTAGATTTTGATGCACCTATGGGGGGGAAGATGTTAAGCCTATTGATTCCCATGTGGATTTTGACCTGGTAAAGGAAGACAAAGCACTCTGGCCTTGTCTCCTGGCCTTCAGCCACACTTGCATATCTCAGACACATTTTCTAACAAGCTGTCTGGCTAAATGTTTTTCAGCCGGAGAAATTACAGTATCAATTGAAAGTGACTTCATAGAGTTAGAGGAGAAAGCAGATGGGAAGAGGGAAGATGAAAAGAGACTCAAAGAAAGATGAATTGAGATTATCCTTTTGAGATGATATACTTATAACAGACATGGATTGTATTTATGGCTGGATTGCTTTTTCAGGAGAATGAGGAAAGTGCCATTTCAGTATAATACAGACATTCATTCTGCTTTATATGCCTGAAATCTGAAAGCCTTTTCTTCTTTTTTTTGTCTTTGTTCTTCCCTACAGATGTGCTGTGGACTGCCGATGAATTCTCCTCCTCCTCCAGGTCAAATTCAATGGCAGACAAAGACTGCTCTTCCCACTGCTCTTGTTACCACTGAGCTCAGAAAGACAGATCTTGTCCACAGCTAAACCACTCTGATTTTCTTGCTTCTGTCTCTTGGCCAATCTCCACTCTTCAGCCCATCACCATGGCTTGTTTCCTGGCATCCGCCTTTCTTCTGGTTCTCCAGACATATGCTGCCCCTCCTGAGCTTGACCAGGCAGGATTTGGCATAACACTGGATCCCTTGGACCTTGATCCTGGACTACCAGCCAATGTCTCTGAAGATGTGCCCTCATCTCCACCCCCAGGGACTAGTAAAAGAGCCCCGCACAGTATCATTATTGGGGTACGCAAGGGGGGCACGAGAGCACTGCTAGAGATGCTAGACATACACCCTGAGGTTGCTGCCGCCGCCACCGAGGTGCACTTCTTTGACTGGGATGAGAACTACGCCAAGGGTTTTGAGTGGTACCGTGAGTTGATGCCCTACTCTTACCCACACCAGATCACAGTGGAGAAAACTCCAGGTTACTTTACGTCAGCCCTTGCACCAGAACGCATCTGTGCCATGAACTCATCCATAAAGCTGTTACTGATCTTGCGAGACCCGGCCGAGCGGGTCATTTCTGACTACACCCAGGTGTACTTCAACCGGCTGGAGAACCACAAGCCGGTGCAAGCCATTGAGAACCTGCTAGTGCGCAATGGAGCCCTGAATATCCGGTACAAGGCTATTCAGAGGAGCCTGTACGACATCCACATGCGCAATTGGCTGCGCCACTTCCCCCTGGAACAGATACACATTGTCGATGGAGATGCTCTCATTCGCGACCCCTTGCCAGAGCTTCAGAAGGTGGAGCGCTTCCTCAACTTGCCCCCAAGGATAGTTTCCACCAACTTCTACTTCAACCAGACCAAGGGGTTTTACTGTATCCGAAGTGATGGTCGAGAACGGTGTCTGCATGAGTCTAAGGGACGTCCTCACCCAGCTGTGAACAGCACCGTCCTGCAGCAGCTCCGCTCTTACCTGCAGGAACACAACCGAACCTTCTTCAGGCTGGTGAAGCGCACCTTCGACTGGCAATAAGAAACCCAGATCATAAATCGGACTCAAAGGAGCCAAAACTTTGTCTGTGATAAGAACAAGAAAAGGGGCAAAAGCACTTTACAGAACTGATATTTCAAACCCCCTTTGAATAGCCTCTTAATAACTACTGTTGTGATCTCTGTTTTTAAGCAGAGCAATTCTATATTCACACCATAGGGCAAAAAAAAAATAAAAAATGAAAACTGTAACTAGAGGCGTAAGATTAAATGGAAGAATCTCAAAGCTTAATAAGTCATTCTCTCTGTGCTGGAAGCGTTTAAGTGATCAAATTGCAGCGAAAACAAGTTTGTGAAACTGATGAACTTTTTTTCCTCTCTCTTGTTTGATATTCTTGTTCTTGATAATAAATTGTTCCGCTTTCAAAAGTACCAGAAAAGTGGCATGTTTCTGTCTCCCTCCATTTCACGCTTGCCATCAAAAGCCCTTGAGCCCTCTAACCTGTGTTATTTCAGTATACTAAGGTAGGCAGGGGCATTGGAATAAGCCTTTGATTTGCTGTGGTGGAAGGTAGACATTAATGCA
Source organism: Protonibea diacanthus (assembly GCA_028641955.1). Taxonomy (NCBI): domain Eukaryota; kingdom Metazoa; phylum Chordata; class Actinopteri; family Sciaenidae; genus Protonibea; species Protonibea diacanthus. The sequence goes on from CM053989.1 coordinate 19,749,950, forward strand.
AGAAAATAGGTAGCCTGGAGCAGCGCTTTAGTAGTACAGAAATCACTAATGGCTTTGGACATTGAAGGTAGCCTGTGCCTGAAGCTAAATCAGTCAAATCTCCATAGTCAGCAAGCTGAAATCCAGGGAGCTGCCGTAGCGTTTTGTGGCTGCTCTGTTCAACGTTTTTCACAGGTGTTAGATGTAGTCATTAAATCATATGCCTAACAGTGCTGTAAAACATTTACAAATGTTTCTGTTTCTGTGTAAATGTTTCTTCTATGTAATATCTCGTTCCTGAATCACACTTGGCATGCAGTTTTCCCAGAAACATTTTGTCGTCCTGTACGCAACAGATAGACATGGGTCATGTTTCTTTCATTGATTAGGCTTTAAACAGCAGCCAAAGCTACAGCTCCACTGGGATCTGATGTTCATGTGATCTTCCCGCTCTGTCTGCTGGAATAAGCACTATAACTCTCCTGAGGCAAGTAGTCATTGATGCAACTTTGGATCCATATCCAGAACAGAACATGGGAGGGGGGAGTATAGCTGTGGGCTTTACAGCAATATGCTGAATATTTATATGAATAGTGTAGTTCATGGGTGATTAGGGGTTTAAAATCACAATCCGAGTGGAAAATTGTGTGATTTTCATGTGTGTACACAAGTTTTGTTTGATGACAAAGGCGATGCTAAATCCCCCATAACTCATCCGGCTCAGGGACTTTTCTCTCCTCTGCTCACCAGGGGGCACTTGGACTCCAGATTAACTCACGAGGGAATGGTGTGAGGAACTGTGTCTAGACACACTCTTGCTAGGTTCCCCTCTGTCAGTGCACACACAGGTGAAGACAGTTACCTCTTGACCTTGGCCGACGCCTGTCTGCTCTGGTATGTATCACCCAGCCGCTCATCAGGAAGAGAACAATTTGTCCAACGGCACAAGCGGCCTTGCTCCACTGCCACAACACACACATATACACACACGTAACCAATCATTCCCGAGGTGTTACATTGGCGTAGCACAGTGTTTCCATTAAGCAGGTGGGCAGGAAGGACAAAAGGGCATGTTTTGCTTACAATATGAGAGCACACACTGAACAAATTCCCATTTATAGCCTCTATTTATTTGAGGCAAAGTTGACTGAGTATGCCTGCTATTTTGCAGAAACACTTGGAGCTGTGCATCTGTAGCTGTCTAATGTTGGACTCCGAGGAACTGCAGTCAGCAGTGGGTTGTTTAAGGATAAAGATGTTTTTTTTATCAGCAAATTCCCTCTTCATTCATATTATTGGAACAAATGCAGTGATGTGACTCTTTTATGGAGTTCTGTAGGCATAAGTGTTTATACTGTATGTCAAGCTGTGACTACTTCAGCTCTTCTGTAGGATCACATAGCATTGGTTTTGGTTTGTTCATGGGATTTCAGTGATGGTGATAATAAAGTGATAAAATAATATTGACATTACAGATGTGTTATTCTTACTGTACATATATATCAAGACCAAGATGGAGATTTATTGTATTATTCTTTAAAAGACAGCATGTTATGAGCTCTGTGAGACTGTGCTATAATCTGTGCTCATCATTTTAATTTAGCATGTTAGCCACTTATTGTGCTAAAATTAGCTGATTTGCACTAAATATGGTACATCAGATGCTGATGGGAATGTCACTAGCCTACTTTTTAGGTATTTTCTCATAAACAAAAGTATTAGACACAATAAATTCTTGATGAGATGATGCTGATAGTTGGAAAGTTTTATGGAACACTGAAACCTGTAAAATTTCTGTAAATTACATAGTAAGCATCCAAGAGATGTCAAGAAACTGCAGTACAATACTACAAATATAAACTTTGTGGTGGTGTTAGAGGGAAGGCTAGGGGACTGCCAAAGGCAGTCAGTCTCCATCCTCTGGCAACTATAAATGTCTGTATAAAATTTTATTAGATCCAAAAGTTGGATCATATTTCAGTCCAGAACAAAAAGTGAGGGACCGACCAACTGGCATCCCTAAAGCCAAGTTGCAATCACAGCTAAAAACAAGCTGAGATGTAAATCTTTTTTATTGTCTACTCAACTAAACTGAAGCCAGCATTATCTACATCATCTTTCTCTAAGTACCTTTGCTTAAAAGCATATCGACTGGGGACTCAACCCAGCAACCATCTGGTTTCAAAATCTGCCACTTAAAGCTGAAGCCAAAAACAGGTGAACGAGAGCTCTGTTATTAAAAGCAGCACTGTGAGTACTACTTTTTTCTGTACTTGCACACGTTGCTTTGGGTCTGACATATTATAATGCAAGTCATTTAAACCTCTTGTCACTAACAAGTTGCTTTAACTAATGGCTACTATTGAGTGAGTCACTTATCACTGCATGTCTTTGATAACTGCCAACCTCGGGCATAATTAAAGGTTTGAGGGGTGGTCTGGAGCAATCTGCTGTAGATGTTTTGGCTGGTCTTGTCATCCTAGAAGCCTCTAATGATCTGTCTGGGATTGTGATTGATGAAGCACTTAGCATCGAATCAAAGCACAAGGAACGCTTGCTGCTTGCTAAGCTGTTTGCAAACTAACAGCCACTGTATTTGCGTGATACGAGTCTATTACAGAGGTGTCCTTGATGTGAATTAATGACCTCTGTGTCAACATTAGAGACAGAGCCTAATGCACATTTAGAGTCAACTGACATGGCTCAGCAGGTATACATAAGCTATAAACAGCACGGGTCAGTGAATCGGGCAAACGGCTCAATAAGATGCAGGAACTGTTTCCTTTTTTAAATTCATGAACACTGCAGCATCTGCAGTGTCTCTACAAGCAATTAATTACACTCTGAATGGTTTACTGTTTTCATGATGATACAGTCCTTTTATAGGATTTCAAAGATAGCATTATTGCCAACTGAATGAGTATCTTTTTGTGTTTATTTCTCTATTAAATATACAGCTATCTCACACAGCTGTGCACACAGGTGTGACCATCTGGACGATGCCGGAGCTCTCATCACTATGAAGCTATTTCTAAAACATCAAGACCCTTTGCAAGTTAAAAAAATAATACTTTCATTCAATTCTAGCAGCCAAGACATCACCCAGCAGGAATGAATGGGGTTGTTTTTAGTTCCATATTGCTGGCTCAAATACGCAAAGCCTGTGGGGAGTGATGCATACTATATAGCCAACAATGCCGTGCACAATACCAACCCACAGAAGCCTTTTTACATCTTGCTTGATCAGGAAAAGAACAATGAACATAAATCTAATGAGATCAGGGACCAGGAAACCGACATGTTTCCCAAAATACGCTTTGGATTATCACAAACACAAAAGGCTGAGAAACACGGGAACTGTTCAGATAAACCTGTTTTTTCGCACATAATTTAAAGGCTCCTTGTTTTTTCCCCACCTTTGTGATTACTTATTCATTTGTTTGTTGATTTATTTTTCATTGCCTCGGGTGCAGAGGGCATGTGTTTGATGTGCTCTCATGGCAGTCTTTACTAAAAGGGGAGGAAGGCTGCTGCTGCATTCAGGTCAAAGGGAGGAGAAAGAGACATGTCTGCTTATTTGCGGCTGCATTCTAAAAGCCTCAGATTAATCCTCTGAGGCAATGAGAAGTGATATAAAAGAGAAAAAAAAAGAAAAGTGAGATCAGGGCTACGAGTGCAGAGCTCGTTGTAAAAACTGTGTAGGCATGTGTGAATGGTGGCAAAGGGAAGCACAACTTCCACATGCCCGTGGACCTCTTGCCGTTCTGCAGGAGACAGAATGTCAATAGAGAGTCACTGGTTCAGCCTCGCAGAGTTCCTCTTATCAAAAACCTTTTTCAATTTTCTCAATCTAGCCTTCTCATTTAGTGTAAAAGAAAAACTGTTTCTGGGCAAGAAAATGTACTTCAGTCATGGAGTATGATTAATTAGACCAGACTTATGGGTCAAAAGAACAATCTTAGCAATCAAAAGACGACTGAATATTTTTAAATTAAAGATAATTATGTTTATATTTTTCTCTCAAATCAGCATATTGCATGTGAACAGCACAGATCATATGCAGCCAGATGAGCGGCAATGAGCAGGTACTTCTTCACTATGGAGTTACATAGTGTATTTTCTCCATAGGCCATGGGAGGTGACTGACAGTTGGATGTGAGATTATTTGGCTCTAATACATAAAAGATGTGTGTATGAGACAGATAAAAGATCAAATAGAAATAAAACATATATAAATTAAAAATTAAAACTGAATATAAAAAGCAAAAAAAAAACAAAACAAAAAATAACATACCAATATGTAGAAAGAGCAACGTGGTTCAAACAGTTAATAATCAGATATTGCACAGATGGGTAGCTTGCACCTCACTGTGTGGTTATCTGGGTGTGGTTTGGGTATAACAGCAATAAAATGTAGAAAACCAAATAAAATGAAATAAATTTACATGTTTGGATTCTGGGTCAGTTTTGGATGGTTGAGAAACTATGGAGCTGTGTTTTGTTCTCAACCGCAACAATAAAGTGTAATGAATTTTCAACTGCTCTGATTTGTGCCACATACAACAGCCAAAGCTCATGGGTGTTGTAGTATTTAGAGCTGGCCATGTAGCCAAACTGACACAGTCACACGAAACATTATTTCAGAAATGAAGGTGGAATAATTGAAAGTGTTGGTCAAAACACAAACCGACAGTATTGTTACATTATTCAGCGGGGACCCGTATTCAGCAAGTAACGCTGATGATATATTAAAATGACATTTTAAAATGGGAATACAGAATGAGGGAAAAAACACAACAGGGACTCTCCAACTTTTTCACTCTATAAAGGGTCGCAAAAAGGTTGGGAACCAAATAGTAAACAGCGAAGACAAGAAATAGACAAACATATTTTTTCAGTTAAGACCTAAGAAGACATGCATCCTCTTTTTTAGTGTCACTTCACACTCAGTTCTCTGTTTCTCCATATGTCTGAGTGCTGATACAGCATATAGACTTTTGTGTCTGTTCTTGAGGCTCTAGTCACTTCTCTCCCTCAGCTTCTTTTATCCCTCAATCCTCCCCAGCAGCTCTTGTCTATTCAAATCAAGGGCTGGCGGAAGAGTGCCAGAAGGCATTTCACTCTGGAATATGAAATCTACTCTCCTTTGGGTGTACGGTAGAGCCCTGAGTCCCAGCTCTGATTCCTTCACAGCCAAACAACAACAACAATCGGAGTGCGCAGCCATGGCAGAAAGCATCGCATTTCACTGCTGGCTTGTAGCAGCCTGGGCCCACAGGAGCAACGTGTCATACAATTGCTATTTCCTGCCATCGCAGAAAGGGGCAAGAGGGACCAGACAAAAGCAAGAAGGTCTCTCTGAGCTCCCTTCAAGTCTGTCAGTTTTTTGCCTCACTTTCTCCGCCAGCAGGGATCCCAGCTAGTGTTGGATGCTTAGCTCCTCTTTTGTTCATTCATCTTCTCTTTCTGTATTTTTTTTTTTCTTTTTAATGGTTGCTTGGCTGCCTTATCTCAGGGGGGAAGGCGACATTTTGACTCTGCAAATTTTTCAGTGTCGTCCCTCATAACTGTCTGGATTTCTTTCTTTCAAGCTCTGCGTGAGCCCACTCAAAGGGTGGATGAGGTTCTTATTTTTAGAACGTTAATTTATGTTATACAAATGAAGTGCACTTCACAAGTGACTCGGGCACCTTCCTATTGCTAATTCATTTCAAAGCAGTCCGTGTGTGTTGCTCCATTTTGCGGGCGAGTACAAAGATGTGAAGATAAAGTGTGTTCAAAGAGATAGCACAGACTTCAGAGGAAACGATAACATCAGCTCAGTCCCCCTGAAGTCCTCTGTAAAGTGAACAGCCTACCCCTTTGGGGTCGTCACTAATCTACCAGCCTTGTGGCATCTAAAGCAGGTAAATAAGCCAAACAAAAGGACGAGAAGGAACGAAGAGAAAAGGAAATAAACAGCCTCTCAGCATCACTTCTTTTAAATGATACCCAAACTTATATTTTTACTTTGAACGCCGAGCATCTGTTTAAGAATTATTATTAAAAATATGACTCATGTAGCATTTGAACAGCGTGTGTTTACAGCACACAGAGGTGGTCAGAAAGCTTTACACAGATGCATCATATGCCTGGAATTGCTCCATAATCCAGAATGCAATAAGAGGATATATTATCCAAGAAATACCCAGAGTGTCGTATGACAGGAGAGGAGGTAAATTTAACCAGCCACTAAAATGACATGCAAGTTTAGTGTCATAAAAGCTTAAATTTATTTGAATTTATTACAGCAATTGCCACTTAATGAAAGCTGCATGAGTCAAGATAGTTACCCCACGTCTTATCAGAGTACACCACAAAGTGGAGCAGCAACAGAGAAGAGAGTCCCATCACTCCTCTGCGGGCGGCACACATTTATAGTATTTGCCAAAATTAAATTCAGGTGTCAGGTTGTGGTGACTGGTGTGAAATCCTCTCTGCCTGCCGGAAACGAATGACTTAAAGTTCACAGTGAAATAGAAACTGACGCCTTCACAGCAGCGTATGAGTGATCCATCTACAGAAAGCTGGCCTCACTACTGTTAGACCTTTTGCCTCCCAGTCCCTTTGGTATCATTTGGTATCATAAAGTGTCTCCGGCCAGCCAGGCTGTGTGGTGTGCAGTTTACTGATGTTACGCTGCAGGACTTTGGGGGTTACTGAAGTGCAAACTGATGCCACGTGAAGCAGTTAATGTGTAAAGTTGCAGATTCTAGCTTTATATGTTGTAGGTGCTACAAATACTTCATAATGAAGCAGATTGCTGCAGCAGAATCAAGAAAAAAAATAAACAAAATCTTTAGAAAACACTTGATCCAGAGCTTTCAACTGCATTTCATGGGCCTCCTCAGAGGAGTTCAATTCTGACAGTTCAGTTCTCATCAAAACCTATGAATGCAGAGCTTGTTGTAAAATCTGTCTGTCTAGGCATGTGTGAGTTTTGGCAAAAGGAAGCACCACTTTCACATGCTCGTAGACCTCTTGCTGTTCTGCAGGAGACAGAATGTCAATAGAGAGGCACTGGTGCAGCCTCTCAGAGTTCCTCTCATCAAATCATATCTCAGACTAGTCTTCTCATTTATTGTCAAAAACAGTTTCTGGGCAAGATATATGCCTGCATGCAAAGAGTCAATATAATTAGACTAGACCTATGGGTTAGAAGAACAAGCTTAGCGACTGAAAGACGATTGATGAGTAAGGAAAAGAAAGAAATGTTCTTTTTTTTCTCAAATAAGCATCTTACATGTGAAATACAGGAAATACTGATTTTACTTTTTCAGACTTCAAAAACGTTAAAGCTCACAGCTCATATGTAGTCAGATGAGCGACCATAAGCAGACACTTCTTGGTTCTAGAGTGTATTTTCTCCATAGACCATGTGAGGTGACTGACAGTTGGAGTATTTCATGAACTAAGATGTTTCATTGTTACTCTGGTTGTTCAAGAACATTTCAGTGAAATTCTTTGTCTCTGATACATAGAAGATATTCAGAGGATGGAGTTCAGTACTCATGGAAGTATTTCAGTTGTCATCCCCATCACTATTGTCAGTCCATACGAGGACCCTGAGTTACTGTTTCATTTTCAACAATTTATTTTCACCCCAAACAGCAGAAACACTGACAGATTTGTTGCTTCTTTTAAGACCTGATTACAGACAGAAATGACTTGTTATGAGACGTTGCAGTGTTTGCTCTGCATTTGTTTACTCTCCATAATCAAATAAACTGAATTATTTACATGTGAAATGTCAATGTTTATTTCCTATTGCTTTTTAATGTAATATAATAAAGGATTCAGTCTACACCCAGTTAAGGAAACTGTTCATTTTCTGTTCTAACCGCCCGGTGTTTGCTAGATTACTGTTCTAAATTATGCTCCAGGTGCAGGTTCTCACCAGGACTTTATGTCAATGGCTTGAAATAATTTGCTCCAAATCCACCCAAGAGGGTGTTTTCATCCCAGTCAGAATACATTAGGTAGTTTGACCTCCTCTGCCAGAAACCGGCGGGTCTGTATTATCCTGCATATAAACATGTTGTTCATTTATGCTCTGCTCCGATTCAGGAACTGGAAAGCACTTTGAACACACATGCACACACAATTTTAATGAGTTTCTCACCTCAGCCAATCAGAGATGTGATCGGGAATGAAGGGGTGTAACTGGTCAACTTGAACACAGCCTTGTGAAAAAGTCAATTAAAGAGAAACAAAGAAAGAAAGAGAGGAAGGAGCTGCTTCTCCACGGTGCTGTGTTTGCTTGCAAGGCAGCGGGCAGAATGACTGCAAGGATTATTTATAGGCAAGACCTGGCTCTCTGAAGGTAAAGGAGTCTGAGATTATGACTTTCTTTTCTGCGGAATCTAACATCAAATCCAGCTGTCACAATTTACAATTTCACACTTACTCTCCAATCTTCCCCAGTCCTCAAGTGTCTCAAAACTGGCAGGTTTTCTAAAACATATGGCGGTGGAGATAATCTAAAACAAACACACACACTTTAGTTGTTGAAGGTGTGTGTACAGCACTTTAAATTCAACCACTGGCGCCCGCGGACACTATTCAGTGGCAGGGCGGGTAGTAAAAAGGGCAAGTTGGACAGAGTGAACAAACAGGCCATAAATCTGTCTCGTGTTGTCCTCAGTCAGAGGCATGATGTGTGAGTGGACTGAGATGTGTAATCTTACAAACATATGTTGCTAACAAATTATTCTTAATTATCTGTCAATAAATTGGATGAGATAGCCTTTTTCTTTCTAAAAAAAAAAAAAATCAATATCTGGACTGTGCAGAGAATCCATGCCCGGGAAACAAAGGTGAATTCATCTCTGCTGCTGTTTCCTTCTGCCACCTATCCACTACCTGTTCTTTCATCCTCTGTCCTGTCAGGCTTCAGCGCTGACACGTCATAGAGCAGGAAAAAAAAGTAGCCAAGAGTCAGACCCAGCTGTAATAGCTGGCCTGTGGATGTCTGCTCCGCTTTATGGGCATCAAGGGCACTGGCAGGACACTTTGTTTATCACACCACTGCTCGTCCTCAGCGAATTTTCAGTTATTCTTCTTTGATGTTTTGATCAGATGAAATGGTCTGAGGCTTCTGATTTATTGCTGACTCAGTTTAATTTAGCAGACCATAAACGATTGCTGGTAAGATAATTTATTTGATGATCTGAATTTCTAACAACAAAGATGAAGGTAATCCCCAGACACCGTCTTTGAAAATCCCATAGATTTTGAACTGGAAATTCTTTTCGCCCTCCTTGACCTTACCAAGGCTGTTTAGACAGAGCTCCAACATTCCAGGATAAGTTGGTAAAAAGTTACATTTCTCTCGGCTTCTTGAACTTTTGAATGTGGCTCTTTGTATCATTCTGGTGTAGCATCGTTCTGTAGTATTGAAGCATGTGTGCAAGCTGTTTAGTGGCTCTACAGCTCACATCTATAACAGTAAGGAACACCCATGATCATACATGTGCTCTCTTTACTTTTGTTCTTCTTTTTGCAAGCCTGTCTCCTAACATGAGTAGATTGGGTTGCACCAGCCATGCTAGCTGTGTGAGGCAGTACCATTGACAGTATACGAGTAGTGGACAGAGTCTATGGATCTATGAAGTGAAGCCAACACAAATGGTGTTAAACCTGCATTATGTCTAATAGCCAGCAGGGGGCAGCTGCATTGGCTGCAATAGTAAGGTCTGATTGTATCAAGCCTTATGGTGAAATGACTCTACTCCCCCCACAGATTTATTACATCTGTGAACAGTTTCCTCAAGAGTTTATGATCTCAAACACTAATTTCAAGTCTTCTTTCATACTACATTGCGTCCATTTTAAATTAGCACATGTAAAGTGAAATAGATGGCAAAGCAGCGTATGCTAATGCTCAGCTAGCAGGTTCACAATGCTATCATTCTGCTGTAATATAATAAAAATAATGTTTACTGTTTTCATGTTCAGTTTACCGTGTTAACATGCAGCATTTACTAATTTAGCACCAGACACAAAGTCAGGCTGAGGCAGATGAGAATGACTTTTTGTAGATATTTATTTTTTATATATATTATTTCTATCCAATTTCTATAACTGCTTCTACTTATGAGGGTCGCAGGAGCTGGAGCTGATCCCAGCTGACTTTGGGCAAGAGGTGGGAGCCTGGACAGGTCACCAATTCTTCACAGGGCTGACACATAAAAACAAACGACCGTTCACATCACATTCACACCTAAGGGCAGTTTATTAACCTGCATGTCTTTGGACTGCCGGAGGAAGCCAGACTACCTGGGGAGAACCTACAGACATGAGGAGAACATGCACACTCTGCACAGAAAGACCCCAGCCAACTGCAGGGTTTGAACAAGGGATAAGAATACTGCTGACCGCTGCACCACTGTGCGTCGATATATACATAATTCTCACAACCAAACTGTTAGACATAAACAACAGAGCCATCACACGTGTAACTCTCAAATGACACTGATTACCCTGTCAATCATGACTTCACATTACTGCCATCTGGACGGAGGTACAGGACCTTAAAATGGAGGAGAGCTCACTTCAGCAGGAGTTTTATCGCCATTGAACAAACAGCCTTATAAGGGGAAACCATATATTGTCTTTATCTGCTGTGTATATATATGTGTCTGTGTGTGTATTTGTGTATTTCTATCCTGAAGTGGCTGTGAAAACAAATCTCCGTCTGGGACAATAAACTCTAGATCTAAACCACAAATGTTAAACTCATGGTGGCTAAAAATGTACTGAAAAGTCATTTTAATCATTTTGGTCATGTTTTCCCCCAACAACTGTTTGCAAATACTTAGCAAGTTATTAAAAAAGCTGTGATTTTAATAAGGCTGTGTGTGTCGTTTCACATGGACGACGCGCTTAAATTGCTTTTCCACATATGCATGATTTTATTAATTCTATCTTATAATAGCGATTGCAAAAAGACTAATTTTTTTTTTAGAGAATTGGTAATTTTGTCTACTTGAATGCCTCAGAAGAGCACCTTAGTCGACAATATTTAAGAACTTTTTCAATTAGAGGAGGGATATTCAAAATTTGAATATTAAAAAGGCTTTTTGGCATGAAGAAGCTGCACTATTCAATCTGTTAATGAATAAGATATTATTAAGAGATAATTAATGCCCTATAATTACAAACTCAGATTTTGGCCCACAATTTGAATTAATTGAATAGATTAAGAATTAACCCTGACCTCTTTGGGAAATGTCTTGAAAAGAAAGTTAATGAAGAGGGGTGAAAAAAGCGAAAAACAGATTTAGTGTCAGTGCTGAAGATGAGAATACCCACATTTTAATTGAAGTACTGATAAAATTCAGAGAGCTACTTCAATGGGAAGAGTGTGGCATTGCCTCTCTGTACTGTAAGCTGTTTACTCTCCACTGGAACCACCTGAGATGTTTTAAGAGGCTTTGGAATAAATGGCTGCATGAAACGGCATAAGAACCTACACTTTCACAGGACGGTTATTGTGATCAAATCTGCTCCTGTGCTGCTATTATTTATGAATCACAGAATTTCACGCATAATGGCTTCCCAGTGAACAAACCTCCCAGAGGGTCGGGGTATGCAACATATTGCATGTTGTTGCTTTTACTGAACTCCACAAAGCACATAAAAATACTCACCATACTCATACTCATAATCTGTTTTCAACAATCTGCACAAAATATAAGTTTGCAGGCTCCTGATTATCTTTTGATAGCCAATATGCATTTAAAGTTGTTACCTTCCTGGTTGATTTGTCAAGACACATGGTTACCATGGTAACAGCAAGTATGGATTAATACTAACACTCATTGAGGAGCTACATTGTTACATTGTTTTGATTAAAGAAATTGATTTATAATAATTACATCACATCTGATTTCATGCTGCACACAACATGAGTCGTTTTCCACACAACAGCAGAACACAGTAACGTTTGTATGGAGCCGGTCTCCTGCATCTCTTCATTTACCAGGTCACCGTTCCTCTTTTTCCTCCTCCTCTTCTTCTTCTTCTTCTTCTTCTTCTTCTTCTTCTTCTTTTGATGAACAATTGTGGCTAGTGCTAACCGCAATGACAAATACAATGTATTGTCTGTGGCTTCTTCACAACAAACACCACCTCACATTTCACCAGTTGGATGCTTTCGGTGTGAAGCAGCAGCAGTGGGGGATTTGGGTTAGCATTAGTAACTTAATACAGCTCTTATACTGTGTTATGGGAGTGAACAGTAAACAGTGAGGTTGATATCAATTAGAGCATTGTTTTCTGTGAATCTCTCATGCTCATGCTCAGCTGGGAAATTTGATTACAGTACACTAATACTAATATATAGAGAGATTTTTTTTGAGTAGTCACCATATTGTAAACCTATTGTTGCTGGAATATATTATCCAAAAATATGAAGCTTAAGTGTGTCCGATTTAGGGTGCTCTATTTATGAACTTCAGCATGTTTAACTAATTTTTTACCGGTGTATAATGAGAATAAGAATCAGTATGTTTTTGTTACTTTAAAGCTATCCTTTTATATCTACAGACAATGTGTTTCCTCCTCTACTGAGTCTGACATGTTTCCTTTCATGGTTTGCATACATTTCATGGGATTGCAATCAGCAACTACACCACTAGATGCCACTAAATTCTTCACACTGGTCCTTTAAGTTGACCTAAAGACCTCAAAGATATTCCTATTAAGAATTAAAAATTAATTAAGAATTACACGCCTTCTGTGATCTTTGGTAAAGTGTCTGTTCTGCTTTAAATGGTATGCCAGCTAAAAAAAAACAAATTGAGGACGAAACAAAGTAACATGATTTTGTATTTACTCAGTAGTATAGAACAACAGAAGCTCCATCATATGTACAATAACATGCTCTGGGATATTTGTGTCTGCACGTACCAACAGCATGGCAACATTCCTCCCTCTTTGTAAAGCTGAACTTTACCCTCACACACCTTCCTACCCTTCACACCTGTCCTCATCATCTTGATATTTCACACAGGCTGGACAGCTATTAGCTGAAAAGTGGAAGAAAAGTGAAGATTAGAAGTTCAGACCACAATCTCACACATCCTCTGTGTAGTAGGCTGATAAAATTATCACATCTGTCCCCTCCAGGATCCACCTTCATATGTGTGTGTGCGCGCGCGGGTGTGTGTGTGTGTGTGCATGAAGATGATTGGGGGATGATTGGGGGTGTATGTATGACAGCCCCAGCAACACCTGGCCTCCCCAGCAGGAAGTCGTGTATCTAATAATGAGAGAAAGTGTCAGGGACACACAAGGTGTATCCAGCAGAGAGGTACAGAAAGACGACCACAGGCTCCTTCCTCAAGCCGCTACCTAACCACACACACCCACATCTTGTCACTCTTTTCCTACCTTATAACCACATGGGGGGAAGGGAGATAATCATATTTTCTGTCAAACTGAATAGGTGATGGCAGCTCCAAGAAGAAAAAAAAAATAAAAAAAACTACAGCTATGCAAATGTGTCTGTTTGTTTCTTTTTCTGCAAGCATCAGCTGTCATCGCCGCACAGGTTTCACTGGAGCAGTAACTCTGCCCTCCCTGGAAGCTACCCATGTATCAAACCCTGGTCATTTTGATTGACAGCTCATTACCCTCCCCTTAACACAGACAACAACCTTGGAAAATAAGGGTAAAGCTGGAGGAATCAAGCGGAGTTCTGCATTCAAGCTCGGCCGAGACAAGGAGGGACACAGGCACAGCGGCGGAAAATATCTGCATGCTTTCACTTCTTGGATAATTGTGCCGGCTTTTATGTTCTGTAACTTTAATTTGCTTAAGATAAGAGATAAGATTAATGAGTGTCCTCCCATCACAGATTCTATATTTTTGTTAATAAAACCATAAAAGGGTCTGCTGCCAACTTTTTTAGCTTCCAACAGCCACTTAGTTATTCAAGGGCAAATCTCTGAGGGATAAATCATGATGACGATAAATCATCATGATTTATCCCTCACTCTGACTTGAGTAATTACTTTGACTGTTCCTGTGACTTCAGAAAAATGTATGTGAATTAGCAGCCATTTTTCCTTCCACAATACATTTCAGTGCAGCTCCTGACAAGACTAAAGGCTACAGTCGATGAGCGAAGGCCAAGGCGGTTTCCTCTGCGCTAGGTCAGCATGACCGGTGTTTTGGTTAACTTTCATCAGATGTTAAATGTTATTGTGCCACCACAAGATTCTCAAGGATGCAGAAGCAATATGACAGCTGACAGTGTGTATGTTATGTTTTGGGAAGCTCACATTTGTTTGATCAAAACTTGAGAAAATGTGTTTCTCAGCAAGCTGTGATGATGTTACACGAGGAAAACACCACATGCATTCAAGGGTGGAAGCTAAAAAGAACGCAGGCCCTCAAATACTAACTGCACAGATGTAAAAACACACCCTGTGACCTTCATCCCCTCTGCACAGCAGTATCATAGGAGTCTAAAACTCTCTGTTCCCTGGAGAAGGTCCAGCAGTCACCCAACCACCCACCTTATCTCTGAGTTCCCACCACCGGCAGAAAAGAAGGCCTTTCATACAACTGTTATCACTGGACTAGAAGGGAGAGGAGGAGGTGGGAGGTAGATGAGGAGGGGAGGGGGAGGCAGGAGGTGAGATCCCCCATCGTGCAAGGCCACAGCCTCACTTTCTCATGCCTACATCAGATCATCAGCCGCGCCAGGGCGCATAATACAGCGGCAGAGAGAGGAATCTCACCTGACTTGTGTTGAGACATTCACAGAGAGGAAGAGAGAGACGAAATGTCAAAAAAACTAGCAGCAGCTTGACAACCCTCACATCTCCCCTCTGCAACCCCAGCACAGCACGGGCACCGCATGAGGTTAGACACAGAAAGGCAGAGCCAGAGCGCCGCATTTCCATTTTCATCAGCAGCAGCTCTACTGTGATACTATTTGTGTCTGAGTTGGCTCACACCTGAACACATACCCACCGTGAAGACGTTCAGATGGCCTTAATTTAGCAGCACTAGGAGGAATACTATTTGTGCATGAGTGTGTGTGCATACAGTAGGTGTCAGTACGTAAGAGGATGGGAAAGTGTTTGAATAGAGGACGGCTGGAAGATCCTGGATCCCTCATGAAACCTCTCATGTGCCCCCCAAAAGAAACAATGTTGAGCTAATGATATCCAGCCCTAGTTTTTATCATGTTTAAAATTACATCTTCTGCCAAGAAAAGTTTGAAAGTGTGCAAAGCTGCTGTTTTGTCGAGCAGTGTGGATGACTGAGCATGTTTGGTCTGGATTATGACTTAAATCATTTCCCCCTTTCATCCCAATCGTCTTGCAGTTATTTCAACAGATTTGCACAACAATGTTAGATTGATTAAAACACAAATAATTAGCTGATATCGTCATTCTAAATTAAGTTTTTCCAGTTATCAGTATCCCTGTATTATGAGTTAGAATAACAGTGTATGTTTTCATGTCAGAGTCTAGACTAACGCCAATTATTTTCTGCTAATCTGATTAATTAAAACTACCATGCAGCAGCCGAGCCAAAAGGCCCAGAGGCGCACACCAGGAGAGACAGGGTTGATGGGCTGATGATGTTAGAACACTTAAAATTTCATTAAAAAGTACTTGATCTTTAATAATTGCCATATTAGTGCACTATGATCAAACTAAACAGAGCCATTCAAAAGCAGCACGCCACATTAAGGTGTTGGTGATGCATGGTAAGTCGAGGACTGTCAGTCAACTTTAGACAATAGCGTGCCTTCAGTCTCTGTCAGCTCCCTGCCAACAACACTGTGTCTGCTTTACTCAGTGCAAGCCTTCTTACAATGCCTCCAGTAATACGGGAGAAGCTGCTGAAACAGGGACTGTCATCATTCATTTACCCAACAAAACAAAAACTCACAGGGTGGAACCACAGAAGCATTACTTAAGTGTCTGTTAACATAAGTCGAGCTTCTCACTGTATTAAGGGAGCTAGTTCTTCAGTTCATGTCTTTGTGATGCGGTTAATAGCTCAAGTCATTTCTATTTCATATCACATCTGGCTCTTTGCTAATGTCTTTATCTACAGTGACTTAGAATGAATAAGTAGAAAGGATTTTACTGTCTCATAACTCTTTCACACATGCAACCTGGGAGTGTTGTAGCCTCAGGGTTCATCTTTTCACATCAACCCTCATGCACACAAATGTCTCAGTGTGATTTTAATGATTCAGATTCATGATGGTATGACAGGAAGAAATGCTCTGAAATTTATTGCACTTTCAATCTCCTCTCAAAAACAACAAGAACATTGCACAACTGACTCATTTGTGTGTCAAATGTCTCTTGGCCACTAAACGGGCTACAAAAAGTAAACACTTGATGAACAAAGCTTTTCACTCCACAGTGTAAATGGATAGCTGTATATAATAAATAACAACTGCAAGAGTGAACTTGATCCATTGTGGGTGTTATTAAATTGAATCCCAGTTAAAAGCTTTTGTCAGCTATAAAAAGAAGTTTGACAATTCAACAGCAGTTTGGTGAGTTTTCAAAGCAGCATGAGACAAAGAGAGCTCTTAAGAGTCGATGTCTTTGTCCGTATTATAGATGCATTAGTTAAAGATATTGTTCAATTGTTCAGTATGACATGATGAGTAGTCTTGAAATTGCAAACAGATGGCACAGACAAAGACACAGATCAATAGCACACATTTAAACCAGTGAGTGCTGCGACAGTCAGATTTGGAACACTGAGTGTGCTTGTAACTTCATTCAGTTGACTTTTGTTGCAGTTTTTGACTTTTTAACTTTTAGCTGTTGGTGGTTGTTTTGTCTGCTCCTGCACATCACTCTGATTCTCCGGTATATTTGAGTTAAGCATGTATTAACTGTTACAAAAATAAGATAAGTAAAGGAACAGTTGGAGACTTGGAGTGATAAGTGATTATTCACTTCCTTGCCAAGTGTTAAATGAGACAATTAACATTACCACTCACATGTCTGTAGGGTAATTATAAACCTAGAGCCAGCAGGCACTTAGCTTAGCTTTAGCATAAAGGCCGCAGGGGGAATCAGGTAGCATGATCCTGTCCAAAGGTAAAAAAAATCCTCTTACTGGCACTTGTAAAGCTAGAATGTGATATCTCGTTTGTTAATATGTACTGAATGATAAAAAAAAAAAAAAAAAAAAAAACAGCAAAACACTGGGCTAGCTGTTTCCCCCCACAGCGAGGCTTTGCACTTAGCTAAGCTAATTGCCTGTTTTCTCTAGATTCAAGCATACAAAAGTGGGGGTTCTATCAATCTGCTCATTTAAGTCTTGCCAAGAAAGCAAATGGACAAATTCCCCTAAAAGTCAAACCATTTCTTTAAAGTTGCATCAATAGAACATTTTTGTGACTCCTTGGTAGTCCTATTAAAAAGGATACCATGACAAAAGTGGACCATGTTTCATTTTTCTTTAAACAAAACAAATTTAAGCATTTCTTTTGTAGGACATATGGCTGTTGAGCTCAGATTTGGCCTGTTAATTCATTTTAGTCACCCAGTCAATTGTATTAGCTGCACAATTAAACAACATAATGAAAAGGACATATCATTTGTATAAAAACTCTGAGTTGGTGTGATGTATTGCTTCGCAGCACCCTCAAATTTAGCCTGAAAGTTCATGTATCTTCTGTCAAAACTTCTATTAAGCAATTGCAGCATTTCTCCCATTTGCTCATTTCCAGCGGTTAAAAAGCTACCAACACATTCCACCGAACACAAATTAAAGACATTACACTCTTCATGCAGAATAATGAAGCATGCTCCCTATTCTCCAGGAGAGAGTTTTGTTTAGTATGGAGGGACAAGCATGCTCAAGGGGGCCTGGGCCCTCATCAGTATTACTGAGCAGTGGGTTGAGAGAAGTAGAGAAAGAGAGAGTGAGACAGAGTGTACTGCACGGACCCCACTGGGAGCGACCTGGGGAGTCGCAGCCTTTTGAAGTGGTAATTTGCCCGAACCCGAGGGAGGGTCGCCAAATTGAAATGTCTTTTGACAACGACAGACAGCCACTGCTGTCATCTGATTGAGCCACCTTCAGGGAGAGAGAAAGAGAGACATATAGGCAGAGAAAGTGAGAGTAACAACACTGGATGTTTTATTTAATCTCACTGTAATTATTGTTAACGTTAAAAGAGGGCCAACCAGCTTAATTCTATAATGGCAGCATGCCCAAAGGTGGCACTGTGCTGACATGAGCCCTTATCAGTATTCCGACGAGTGTTTCGTAGATCTTACCCCTAGCTAAGTCTTTTAATGGTGGGATTTTCACATATGTAAAATGTCCGACCTTGGATAGTGATGTCTCCAGGATAGATAGGAACAGCTTATCTATGGCTGTAAAAAAAAAGACAAAACTTGAAACATGCAGTATTTTGTCTGCAATCTAAGCTCTTGCTGATGTTTCTTCTCTTCACGGCAACAGATACACTAAACGCCTGCAGTCAAAGAGAAGATGAGGAGATGGTTTCGAGCAGCGTGGTCTACAGCCTTGATATGAGTACATGAATTAGAGTCATGAGAAGTCTTGAGGTCAAACACTGCCTGGTCCTGATTTTCATTACAGCTGACTCAAACTACAAATGGATTCCTTCACTTTGCAGAGAGCAGAGAAAGACAATTTACCAACATACAAGCAGTAAAATTTAGCCCAAGAATTTCATTTAAATGTAAAATGAGGTTATGCACTTCAGATGTTCACAGCAGACAAAAACTAGCACAGCTATATTGGCTCCTGCTGCTTTGCATTTGTTCAGTTTTCTGTAGCTTAGCTGTGTTTCACAAGCAGAGACTGACGGTGAGTTCATAGATGTGTCTGACCTCCTCTAATTATTGTTTTATTCAACTGATTTTCATCACGCTCCATCATTCCCCCCCCCCCCCCCCCGTCCTCATCCTCTTCTCTCAGACGAACACACACACCTATGCCGAATAGATGAAAACAGCCATAATCGCTCAGGTGGCAGCGTGATGGCCCGACTCCCCAGAGGGCCTGGTTGAGGTGCTTGTCTCACCTCCCTGTGGCCTTATTCTGTCAGCCCCCCTGCCTGGTGCAGATTGGCCCCTACATGAGGGGGACCCATGGAGGCAACCCCTCCCTTCCCCATCTGTTTAACTGCATCTCCAGCTTCCCATACCAGAGCACAACACAGCAAGGGAAGTGGAGGGAGGGGAAGTTAAAATTCACTAACCGCTGGGAGAAGGAAGGGAAGAGAGAGACACAGGGATCCGGAATCACAGCCTCCCAGAGGTGTGCAACAAAGCCACATTTTCACATGAGAAAGAATAGCGAGCACTAGCATTGGCTTATCTATTGAAAGCATTCTTTGTATCTGAATGACCTTAGTTCACACAGGAGATGAAGGGAGTTATCTTTCACTGTTCAGTATGTTACACAGCACTGAATACCATGCTCTTTTTTTTTTTTTTTTTTTTTTTTTGTTAACTGTTTGTTTTTTGTTTTACATGTTGAAAATTCAATATTTAATACTGCGACATTTTAAACCAAGGCTCCCGGCCAACTTTAACCACAAAGAATAAAAAGACCACGAGTCAATGGTAGAAGCTCTTTGAGGATGTGATGTGGGGATGCTCATTATAAAGAAGACCAAAGAGTTAGATAAAAGTTTAAGACCAAAATTTGCTTTTGATCTTTAGCAGTAAGTATCTTACTCCAGCACAAACAAGTCACACATAAATAATTTACAAATAGGCGATAGAAATTGTTTAGCTCATGTATTTCTACTCTTTAGATCCTTTGTTGCCTCAAAACACAGTCCTTAGGTTTAAAAGACAATTGATACGCTTGGAGAAAACATTCAAAGCAGCAGCACTAAACATAAAGTAGAGCCGAGACTCATGAGAATATTATCAATTGCAGATATTTTGCCAAAAAGCTGAATATTGGATAAATCGGGTTGCACAGTGTAAAGCCAGTTTTGATTTTGATCTGAGAATAATCTAATGCAAGTTAGACAGTTTCACAGCAATAAAGACTTTTTTAAGCCTAAGAAGTTACCCTCCCTCCGTATATCAGGTTTCCATGGGAACGATCGATGACACCTGCTTGCCATTGGCATTAAATGTCAAAAAAGAGAGAAACATGTCTCATAATTTATGGTTTCACAGCAATATTGTGGAGTGTGGTAACCTGTTGAAATAAACAGCTGTCATCAGTTGGATTCATTTGTCCAGAAACTGTGTCTGAGTCAGCAGAAGAACTGACCTGTGTCACATGAGGAAGCTATGAATTATTAGGAAGCTTGGAATTATTAAACTCTAAATTATTGGATTGAATTCCTCCAGAAGGCAAACATTTTCTGCTGGAGTGAACAGAGCTGACCAGATTTCATAGCAAATTAGTCTTAGCTGAGCTGGTTAACAACTAGACAGCTTTGTGCAGTGGATTCATTTAGACAGCTATTTAGATAGACTATTATTATTATTATTCTTATAAAGAAATATATTCATTGAATTTCTGACAGTGATTCACAGACACTTGAATGAACATTCAGACAAACAAACATTGATGTTAATGTACAATCTAATTATACTCAGCTTTGATGAGGCAAAAGAGCAAAGAGATTAATAATAAAAAGCAATACTGATAAATAAATACAGAAACTGTGAACTATGACAAATTATTATAACAACAAATATTTTTAAAGGTTTTCTTTTGCACATTTCTCCTTTTTCTTGATCAGCATTTTAAGTTTTTCGAGTGAAAGACCCTCGAGCCAAATCTGTATGTTTTCTCTGGTTGCTGATTTTCTTCATGTCTTCTTATCTGTGTTGCTTAGTTTACAACATGAAGGAAAAATTCAGAGGATACATAGTTTCAGGCATACTGACAACGTTACACATGTAACATGAGGCAGATCATTCCAAACCTCAGGCATGAAATAGAATTCCCTTTGTTCTAAATGTAATACATATATGAGGGAGGATGGGTTTAAATCTGTTTAAGAAGCTTGGTGTTATATAATAACATATATAATCTAATTTTCTATTTATATCAGAATAACAAAAAAACAGGTATCTACAGACTGTATTTGAGCGTTTGCCAGTCTCCGGCTGTAATCTTATTGTTTCTTTGTTTGGGTAGAGGTGGCCTAAAGGTTAGAGAAGGAAGCCTGTGACAAAGCTTCCCAGTTCAATCCCTCAGACCAGCA
Organism: Protonibea diacanthus; assembly: GCA_028641955.1. Taxonomy (NCBI): domain Eukaryota; kingdom Metazoa; phylum Chordata; class Actinopteri; family Sciaenidae; genus Protonibea; species Protonibea diacanthus. The sequence continues at coordinate 19,771,182 of CM053989.1, forward strand.
GGATAAATGTAGGTGAAAAGTGAGGAAGGTGAATCATTACCACCACTGAGGTGCCCTTGAGCAGGGCCTTCAACCCAAACTGCTCCAGTGGAGCTGCTCTGTGGCCAGCAGACTGTGGCTGTACTGGGCAGCTTCCAGGACTGAATGTGATCATGGTGTTCCTTAAAAAGAAAGCATCGCTCTCAGTGAAAAGCACTTAAATAAATAATGGTTTTATTTTCTGAGACTGGGGATCTTACTAATTTGCTACTGCTATCTTTTCCAAAAAGCTGAGAGTAGGTCAAGATAAGGGGTTTGTGTTTTAGATATGATTCTAATCTGCAAATACTAAAAAAAAAAAAAAAAATCAGATGAATACACCATACAGTTTTTTATTTCTGATAATCAAAGGTTTTGCTCATGTCTGCCCAGAGCTTGAAACCCAGGTGTGAAGACACTGTTACCCAAGATCTGGGGTAAGTTCTGATAATTCTGGGGTAATAATTCTTCCTATGTTTATGTACCTCATGGAAGACATGTATCATATTTTTAATAAACGGATTATTTGTGGATTTGTTTAGTTCTTCCCAAATGAAATTACAAAACATGTTTCAGTCTTGTGAAATAAATTGAGGTCCCAAGAAGATGGACGCTTGATAAAAAGCTGAAAAGTCATGAAGTGGTTTGAATTCATCTTCTGGATACTGAAAATATCTGAACCAGGGTTCATTGCAATCCACCCAAAAGTTGCTGAGATGTTTCAATAAAAACCAAAAATGTCAACCTTGTGGTGATATTAAAAGAAAAACATGGCACCACCAAAGGCAGACAGCTTTGTGCTGTGTACTAAAGATGATGGCAGTCCATCCAGTAGCTATATTAGAGATTACATGTAACTATAACTAGATACTACTAATATATTGCCACGAACACACCCAGACAGACTAGACAGACTGCCTAGAGCTAATTTGCCTTTTCGCGCACTGGCTTGTATTAATACATATCTAGAAAGTTGTTTGTACATTATTCTTTCCCACAAATACACAAAAGTGCACAGCAGGTACTTTTTGAGTCAAACATGGTGTTACTGAGCGCACTGAAACTCTGTTTGTTACTAATGAGTACAACAGATTCCCCAAATTGCCAATTCAAGCCTAAAGACAACTACAGGTGTTTGTTGTGTTGCAATTCAGAAAATATCACACCCTCATCCTGTCATAGTGTCAGATTCTTAAACCATGTTTTGCCTCTGAAATGTTGTGCTGAGTGAATTCACTCCCGCTCCGTGGCAGATGCATTTAGATGAACAAGCAGCTTTTGTTGCCTTTCTTTTTTTCTTTTTTTTTCTTTTTTTCTGTGGAGTAAGACGTTTCTGCTTAACTCTGCAAATTTGCCCTGCTCAAATGAAACGCTGCAAAAAAAAAGAAAAGAAAAAAAAAAAAGAAAAACAAGACTGGATTTTAAAAGCTGCATGTTAAAGTGTATCCAATTAAAACCAGTCCCTCATGAGACATAAAGGAAATGAGTCCAACATTTTGATGTGGGGGAAATACTGCAATAGTGTACACTTGTTTGCCATTGTTGGTTTTAACCATTTGTTTAACACACAGATATGCATGCAGAGGAGGACAGACGTTTGAAATACTGTATAAGTAAAGTACATACTGATAACAGTAAACAGTGTATCCATGACTAATGCATACTCCACCATGTGAGCACAAATGTGCCTCTCCTCATCAGACCTTGATCAAATAGTTTTCTGTTTATCTCACCAAAGGCGCACGGCTCACGGCGTCAGTGTCAGTGTGGGTATTTTTGTCCTCACAGCAGTCTGTTTGTGCCACTCATTGTAGCATCGTACACTGTAAACCTTACCTAAATGTGATTCTGAGTACATTAAAACAAATATATACATTTATGCTGTATACAAATAGTGTGTGACCTCAGTCTGCTGCCAGTCAGGGTTTGAAACTGCTGCCACCAAGTGGTGGTTTTAGGGGGGATTTATGTTTCTGTCTTGACTGGCTGGAAAACGGTCTGAGCTTCTGTGTAGCAATTATATTGATTTAGTATGTGCATTACAAGTAAAACCACTGTCTTTACACTATTAAAAAGAAAACACCGCACCACTGGAAATGCAGCTAATAATGCATTTATTGATTTTTTTTTTATTATTATTCTGTCATGTGTACAGTTATGCCCAGACGGCATACAAGACCCCACAAATGAATAAAAACCAAGTCTGTAATACAGTATATGTTTTACAACCTGCAAAGGAGCCAAAAAAGAAAGAAAGAAAGAAAGAAAGAAAGAAAGAAAGAAAGAAAGAAAGAAAGAAAGAAAGAAAGAAAGAAAGAAAGAAAATCAGTTCAAATATTTTTCCAGTCTACAGCTCAATGCATAAAGTCCTGACAACACGTGTTCTGTATAATTACAGTCCTGGAGAAATTAGAATACACTAGTTGAATAGGCTGGCCTACTTTTCCAGGTTTCAAAGACAAAGATAAACACATCAAAACTGAACAATCATTCAAAAGCTGTATCATCTGGTACACCAGAATATTTCAGAGTTGTCACCCCTTTTCAGAGAAAACACTTTCAGATCAACAAGTATGAGTGACATAAAAGAAAACTGTGACTTACTTTCCATTATTCTCAAATCAGACAGCACAGTGCAAACCAATGAAACTCTGGCTATTGTAACCATCTCCAGATTCAGAATCATGCTTGTTTTATATGCATATATGCCCTTCAATTGATATCACATCTTCACCCTACATAGGTGAAGTTTGGCCAGTGCGCATTTACAGATAATGAAGTAAAACATGTGCATATGGACCAAAACTCAACACCCAGATATAGAAAACACATGTAAAGATTTGATTATTACACAACTCTCTTGCTCATCATCGGCGTCTTTAATAGACACCCAGAGATTTGCTGCGGCGTGGTGTGAGATGACCTCAACTGAGCCACCCCGATCATCTAAGATAGATCTACCTTCACTAAACCCTGTGATGTATGACTGCTGCTCTTAATGGTGCAAACTCAGAGGTTCAGAGAAAAGAGCACAGTTTCATCTTCGGCTGGTTGCACTGGCCTTGACATGCCATAACACTCCCTACACAGCACAGCCTGCGTGTGTGTGTGTTTATGTGTGTGTGTCAGTGTCTCACTTCAGCACGCCCTGAGAGTCCTTGTCTGGAGACCTTGAGTGTTAAAAAGCAATGGGGCCCCTCTTCTGGGAGAGAAAAGGGAGTAAAAAAAACCCTGAACAGATAAGAAACTTCTCCACCGGCAGGAACGAGCCGTCCTGAATGTTTTCCCTTCTTCCACGCTCTGCCTCTGACGTCTGCAGTGTGTGTCAGATAGCAGATAATAACTGTAACAAGTTCACTCTTAACTGGAGGCGACTTGGACGTAATAGACAATGAACTTTGCGTAGGCATCCGAGCTATGTGTATCAGTGTAGTGTACAGTTATTTATTTTTTTTTATTTCTTTCAGACTCCATCTGTGGTGTCCACAGGTGTGTCGCCATGGCTTGAAACCAAGAGGGAAGATAAGTGCTGAGTGAGCACACACAACAGCTACTTTGTCTTTCTCAAACATCTTCAAGGTCCCTGAGGAGGGATAAATGGCCAAGAGGAGGTGCCTTCCCAGGAGAGACTCATCTGGAGTGTTACAGGGTAAGTCCTCTTCACGCTTCATTCATTTTAGAAACTGATTTCTCTCATTTCTTAAAATAATTTCTGGAAAAATAGGAAAATGTTGTCTGAGCATTTCCCTTCTCCCTTCCCGTGTTGCTTTCTTAAAGATAGAATATGCATTTTTGTTTCATTTTTAGATCCAGCGGCCACTGTCTGCTGTCTCTAGATGTCAAGCGAGCTCACAAAGTTAGACAGTGAGAGAGTATATGCGTTGTTTCTTCTGTTATTCATGCATTCATGCAACTGACGAGCTCTTCTCATCTCTGCCCTCCAGGTTCCAGCATGCGGCGGCAGAGCAGCAGGGCTTGTTGCACTCGCTGTTCCTTTTTCCTATGCATATACCTTTTTCATATGTAACTTTAAAGAGGCATAGGGCATGGGAAAATGGGGCTGCAGAGGTATTCCACGGGGCAGACAGCCGTTTCATCATCCTCTCCGCATGACAGCTGACCTCAAAGTGCACACACACACAACAGAGTCTCACACACACACACACCACGCTCCAGCCTGCCATGGACTTACTGTACAGAGGAAAACTACAAAGTGTAAATCCTGACACACTGACCGCAGGTGATTTTTGTGTTTCGGTGATTCATTTTTACGTAATGTCAAAACTCAGATTTCGTCATGTTCATCCGTGATGGCATTGCATGTGTGGAGTGTATTTTTGCTACTTCATTGTTCATTTAAAACATGTGTTTGCTTCTGAGTCATTTGTTTGCTGATGGTTTTAAATAAAGAAATGATGACATTAAATACTGGATTTGACATTCATGCTTATGTTTATGCTAATGATTTACAATTCATAAAAGACTTAGGGTGGTGATACACTAGGCAATTTTTTGGGCAACTCTGATGGGCAACAGTGTCCAACAAATTGCCTCAGTATTGCTGCTTTAACCCCATAAAAACAAGACATTGTTAACAGACTCTACAAATGTATTTGCCTTTTTGTTTGCGCTAAAATTGTTGTCATTGTACATTACCAAAACTGCCCAGTGTGTCACAGCATTTATTTGCTCTTATTCTTGTTTTTTTCGAACATAAGATGAGATGTATACTATTATATATACTATTATATACTTATCTTTTTTTTACTCTCACTGAAAATATTAAAACAAAAGGTAGCGGTAGCAGTTCTGTAAATGAAAATACCCAAAATATAAAATGCTCACAAGTAGCGCTCAAAATCCTATTTCAGTATTAGCAGCTAAATAATATAAAATGTCAAAGTACTTATTCTGCAGCAAATGATCCTTATGACTAATATATTATTATATATGACCTTATTAGCTTGCGGATGCATAAGTGTGTAAGTGTAACTGTTGTAACTGCTCAAGGTGGAGTGTATTTTAATTTCTTAATAGACAGTTATCAAAGGTCAGACACCTTCAAAGGTTCACAAGAGAAATCAAAGATGATTAATAAGAGAGGAAGAAAAGAACAACTAAAAGCTCTAAATCTAAAATCTAAAAGATTTGTATTAATTTTCAGACTTTGGGGACAGGATCTTTGGTTTTACTGTGAAATATAATTTTACTTTTTTGGGCCTTGAACAATTATTGAAATTAAACCATGTGAGAATTTGGTGGTGCTGCTTTTGAGAGAGGCAAAGAGCTTCGACCTTCAGCAATGCATTGTATTATATGCAATAACCCACCATCACATGTTTTTTAATGTAAGATTTTAACCTGCAAAGTAACATATAACTACGTCTGTCACATACATGCAGTTGAGTGAAAAGTACAATGTTTCCATCTGAAATGTAGTGGAGTATGAAGTCCATCACATGGAAATACTCAGCCTGCTTAGTTACTTTCCATCACTGACAATAAAAGCCATGCACTGTAAGTTCAATTGCATCACTACAATCATGAATTGATGTGTTTGTCTGTCTTTCTCTCACTGAACCTGTAAACAACCTTTGGCCTCTCCCCATCATCCAGCCTTGGCTCCAGTCTGTCTGCTGCCATCCAGCTGCAGCTTTAGTGAGACTGTTAGCACCTCTTCACCCAACCACTCACCTGATTCAAAGGGATCAGTGAAACTCTCATTGTCATTCAAGTCACTGATTTTTTCTTTGCCCTCTCACAATGGATCATTTATTGATGCTCATGTTGCCATTAGTGCCAGGAACCATCCCAGTTAGTGCTGGGGCCTTGCACCGTCTGGTAGTTTGTATAGAGCTGCATAAATGGATCTATGGTCTGGTAAGCCTTTAAATGAATAATGTTCTTCTCATTATGGGCGTTACTGGTGCATGGAATTCTAATAGTCTCCTTTGGTAATTGTGCCTCCTGGTGGGAGGTGTCAGTATTTATTTTTAAATGTATATGCAGGAAGTAGAGAATAACCCCAGCTCACCTTTGAATTATGTGAGTGCTGAACACAAAACCTGCCAAAGGAGGTCAGACCTGAATGACACAGCACATGTCAGTGTCAGATTATCTGCACTGGATTTTCTTCTTCTGAATCAGAACTGCAAATCATAAGTGAACAAGGCGCAGCAGCTTTATGGCAGAGAGACTCAATCAGTTACCTATTTAGCTGGTGCCACCTAATGACTTTAACGTGAGGCAATATACACCTTGGGCAGACTAGAGGGCGCCGATCCTGCGCGTCTCTCGAGTAAGTGCGAATAGTTCAATCTGGAGACAATAGAGCTCAATGGATCTCAATGATCTGACAGTTACCTCCGCTTTGAAGTGCCTTTGAAGATGCAAATCTACAACGACCACAGGGTGATCACAGCTTGGAGCCATGCCACCGGACGCCTAATGAAAATATTTGCCTGCAGCAGACGGAGACAGCATCTTTTGAGCCGCTGGCTAACCCAAGGCCTGAAGATGCCCCAAACCGCGCATGGGCTTTCTTTTTGTGCCATTTGTGCTTGTAGATATCCTCATAAAAAGGTGACCTGATTGTAAGAGAACTGGCTTTTCTATGATGCCGATGATCCTCCATGGCAACTCCCTCTTTTTCTTCCAGGAAAAAGAGGGAGGGAGTGACAGACAGAGAGAGAGAGAGCGGGAATAAAGCGCAACATGATCACAGTCTGGTGAAAACAGGAACACCAGACTGCACCGTTTGTTCCTTTTGTTACAGTTAACATCAATGTTGCAACAGATGGCAACAGAATGGATTTCTTGATTTATGGCTATGGAGATGTTTGAATACAGAGTCACTCATGTGTTTTCACTGACACTGTTGCCTCCAAAATCAAATGTTCCGGTTTTAACTGTGTGATGGATGCTGTAAAACGACTGTAGGCTGTGTGAACTTCATCTGTCGTAACTTCATAACTCTTCTAACTTCATAAGAAATGTTAGATGTTGTTAGAATGTTAGATGTAATGCTTGTTAAAATGTGCAGGCTGCAGATAAAGTACTTAATATCCCAAGCAATTATCACTGAGCGATTTGTATTAGTTAATTCTTTTTTATTTACGGCATAAAACATTTTCAGTTAGTATATTTACATAAATCATACATACAATATAGTGCTTCAGACATATAGTCTCAACTTTTAAACCCCTCTTTTAGAGAGAGAAATACGGACCCATCTAGATTCTAGACAAACATTTTTTGTGAGGAAACGATAAGGAAAGGTCAGTAGAAGTGTGCAGACATGATGACAGGGTGGTGGTGGTGGGGGTGGGGGTGGTGCTGGTGCTGGTGCAGAGCAGCCGGCAGCGTTGTCCGGTGGAGCGGCTGCAGCTGCGGGTAGAAGCCGCTGCCCCTGGCGGGGAGCTGTCCACTCAGGACGGGGTGCTGAAACAGCAGAGGCGGCAGCAGAGAGGCCGGGACAGACAGAAACTCAGGACGCAGATCCTGAACCTCCCGCTTCAGCTTCATCCTCCTGTTTTGAAACCACGTTTTTACCTGAAAAATACAAATGAAAGTACGATGAGTATGAATTATAATCACCGCTTTTACTGACACACAGCAGGAGCTCACACTTTTTAAGCAGAGATTTAAACGCACCTGAGTTTCGGAGAGGTTCAGCTTCTCAGATATCTTCCTCCTCTGTGTGGCACCCAGGTATTTGTGCTTGATGAAAGTTTTCTCCAGTTTGTTGATCTGCTCAGAGGTGAACTTGGTCCTCATCCTTCGCTGCTGGCTGCTGGCTTCCCCCTCGCTGTCACCCCCCACCTCGCTCTCGGAGCCCGAAGTGTAACCGCAACTATCTGAAGGAAGAACAGAGCATTTAATTCATTTAGTCAAAATCAATACCTGCACAAAGAGCCGTCGATCTTAAGACAAAGTCTATCAGTGAACTTACTGTTTGGTGAGCTCGGAGAGTATTGGATTCTTGATGTCTTTGTAAATGCGTCCATTTCTTTATGGACTTCTGAATGAAGAGTCATCTCCTCATAATAACTTTTGGAAAGCCACTCCACAGAGAAGTTTGCCATGCTGGAGTCAAGTAGTGGTCTTGAGGTATGTGTTAGTGTCTCTTGGGTGACTGGCCACTATATAGGAGGGACACTCGTCTTTATTTGCATATGCAAAGAGCTCTCAACGGAACGATAGAAGCTTGATGGTCGTTGTAATTGAGGTTAATAGAAGCTGGGCTGTGGTTTTTCTCACGTTCATGGCTGGCTGAGATGCTGTGGCGCCAGTAAGTCTGAGTATCAGTTACCTGCATTAATGATCTCTGCATAAAGTGAATCAGGGTCACATCCGCCATGAATACAGAATGTCAGATAGACCAATTAAAGAAGCATTTGCAGTGGGCTCCTGAGTTGTAATCCTGTTCTATAGAATGACACTGTGGATCAAACTCTCAATTTTTAAAACCCTTTTCCATCAAAATGTTCCGGCTGTCAAAACTGTGATTGAGTCTTGCAGTCGCAGACATAAGCGCCCAGCTGTCTGAGCATCAAGCAACCTGCTGATTAAGCCTTTGTTATGGTGGGACTGAGTGGGTGTGACTGCAGTCAGAAAGTGAGAAAGTCCCGTTTGATCTTTGTTGACTTGTTTGAATGAGACATTTGCTGACGGGGATCAGCTCTCCTGTGGGACTCAAAGCAGGATCATACTTTATATTATTTTATACATTTTAAATGTAGCTTTTTACACATTCAGACAGTCTGAATCACTTATTTCTCCACACTTCCATAAGATGTATTTAAACCCTTAGAATAATGTCCTCAGCTAAACGACCTACAAGTAAACTGATCTCCAAATTCTTTGTAAATAAATTAACTTTTAATTATCTTTGAGTTGTCGTAAATGGAGTTTGCTATCTTCAAATCTCATCACTTAATCGGGTTTTAACTGTAGGCCTCAGACTTCAATAAGGGGTCAGATTCGATAGTCACACAAAACCCCAGACTCTCTGGAGCCAGGCCGGAGAGCTCCTGCTGTAAGTGTAAACTCATCAATGAGCGGCTTAATTAGGACTAATTGTCGACCGTGATCTCCCCTGTTAAGCAGCGGTTTGAAGTGCAGAAATGGGGACAAACAACGCATATGAAAGCAGAGCCTCAGGTGACAGGTAAGGCAAAAAAACAAACAAACAAAAACACAATGTCTGTATGAAAAGCTCATCAGGAGTTTGATATTGTTCCTGTATATGACTCTTTTTGTCTCTGTTGGACGTGCCACACGATGCGTAACCCTCAGTGATTTAATTTAGCATGATCTGTTTATCTGGACTGGTTTGAATGGTTTCATATCAGCTCAATATTATGAGAGAATCAAAGCAGGAGATCCATACAATGAGCTCTGATAAGAACACTTAACTTTAATGGATAACTCCCATCTTTATCAGCTACCTCGACATCACAGACAGGATGATCTATTCATGTTAAACTAATCCCACAACAAACATAATATCAGCTTTATATCTAAATGTTGGCACCACAGTGGCTTGAATGTTGTTTATGCAAAGCAAAGAAAATACAGAGTCCAGTGCTGCATTATAGAAGATAAACTTTATTCAATCATAAATACTGTTTTGTAAATTCTATACATTTTTATATAAAATATAATAAAAATCACACAACTCTGGATTGCACTTCTTTTGGATTCTAAGTGTTTCAGTCGGAAAAGTCTCTAGTTGACAGTTGTTCAGTAGAAATGTTGGCTGTGGATCATGTGACGAGGAGGACACATCTGCTGCTGCTGGAGGACCAGCTGCGGAACGGGGAGCGGGTAGAAGGCCCGGCCGGTCGCCGGGTAATGGGGTCGCTGTCCGGCCATGCTGTGGTACTGAACCGGGGCCAGAGGTTGGAACATCACCGGTGGGACTTGAGGAGCGAGGTAGTCCTGCACCTCCCGTTTAAGTTTCATCCTCCTGTTCTGAAACCAGGTCCTCACCTGAGAGAAAGCAAATAATAAAAGTTAGAGTCAGAGTAAAGAGGTGCGCAGTGGAGATTCAGCCATTTAATGTTTTTGAAGTGGTTTGTTTGCACTGAAAGTCTTATCTCACCTGAGTTTCTGTGAGGTTGAGCTTCTGGGCTGTCTTCACTCTCTCTCCAGCGTCCAAGTATTTGTGCTTGTTGAAGATCTTTTCCAGCTTGCTGATCTGCTCTGTGGTGAACTTAGTGCGCACACGGCGCTGTGGTCCGTCTTTCTCCATCTCGCTTCCCTCGTCCACAGAGAGACACTCGGAGGAAGCCGCCTCGCTCTCGTACCCGGAGGAATACCCGCTGATTTCTGAAACTGAAGAAAAGAAAGCTCTGGTTAGACATCGTGTTTGCGTCAAGGCTGAATTGTTGGTTTTAAGTTCTCAGTTCTTGGTATACTTACTTGGTGAGGCGCAGCTTGTTGAATGCAGAGGTGAGCACAGGTTGGAGTCCTGCTGTCTGTTGCCCTCCGCGTGTTCAACGGGCGTTGATGCTTTGGGTTTTGGCTGCAGGTAACTCTTGCCAAAAGTCGGCGGGCGCGGCTGCACTATGCAGGGAATATGAGGTCTGCAGGTCGGCGTAATATCCATGCCAGCTCCGTGGTCCTCAGTAGGCGCGGTGTCGTGATGGCTCTGGGCCAGCCAGTCCACAGAAAAGTATTTGACCATGTTCGCAGTGCTGCTCGGTGACCTGTAAATCCACCAAATGTCAGAGGGAATGTGTGGTTGCAGCTCCTGTCTACGGTCGCCTTTTATAAGGGCCCTGGCCCTTTGCTCTAATTTGCATATGTAGAGGCCCTTGTTAACGCCTGATCGATCCCGATGATTAGGGGTTAATGGCTCGTTATTGAAGTCTTTACATATCCTGTGAGTGTGTGAAGACCTGGCGCCACAGAGTCTGTGAGAACCCTCCTGAGCTCATACATTTGTCCGCCCCAGACTAAAAACGGGGGCCCTGCAGAAACAGCTGTATGTCCTGCAGAGGTGGAGACTTTCATGTCGCGGCTGCATACAGTAGCACCGGGGGAAAGGTGTCAAAATGACGAGTTCAGATTCTTATTTTAAACAATAAAAGTTCATGTCTGATTTAATGTCAGTCTTCATGTCAGTGTCTCATTATATGAGGATCACAGACGGTATTTATTATAATCTGACCTGAAGATGTGATTGAGGGCTTTACTTCACTTCATACTTCAGATTAACTACATTTCAGGAACTTGTCGTGACTTTTCGTGGATTAAGATGTCACACATAAAACATGAACTAATATGACATAAACTCAAATCTGTACACAAATCAGTCAACCTGGACCAATAAGAACTTTAAAGTACAGTTTACTCCTTGCCAATACTTGAATGTAAAATGTCAGTACTTATGTAGTGTCAATTTTACTTTTACAGTAAATGAATATATCTTTTCTACTCGTCTGTCTCGTCTGTAGCCTTAATAAGCCTGTTTCTTAATAATGCATAATAATAGTCTGTGGTAAAGAATCATGGCTGATAATAACATTTAAGAAACATTTAAAGCAAGAAAACTGGCACTCATGAGAATCATATTCTTTGGTGCGTTACAGCCTCCCTAAAGCCAACAGATTTCACTTCAGTGAAAAACTGAATCACAGAGACTCACAAGTAAACCTCAATGGTTTGGTGTTGACATGTCTTTGAGACCCTGGTGAGTGCTGGCGCCAGCGTTTGGCACAGGCGCTTCAAACATTACGGATCAAAGGTATTACAGTAGCAACACAATTACTGCTGATTGTCGAGCCGTTCAAATGGAAATATGTTAAAACAAGCTGCGAGGAAACTGGTGGACCCCTGTGAGCGCAAACAAGCCTATGGAAAGGTGAGGTAATCCTTAAATCGACTCTTTTAAATACTAAAGTCTGCTCATATTAATAAAAAAAACAGTTAAATAGTTCGATATAAACTTACTGAGATTATTAAAATTAAGATTTTTTTTCTTTAAATGAGGTTGGCTTTAAGTTTCCAGTCTTTGGCTGACAGTATCCCATCATGTGTATGAAGCAGACACAGCCCAACCTGAGGGACTTCTTTTGAGAGTTCTCCGCATGCAGCAGCTCAGGGACAATGGCACTAAACTGATCGTTTAGTTATATGACAAAGCAGATAAGAGGCTGGGCCTAGTTGTCTCTTTTATCGGTGATCTGACGCTGTGGAGGCAGGAGTCCCTTCAGCCTTTTGGGGCTCTTTATCTGTAAAGCTTTGAAGATGCGCCCTGATCCCGTTAGATAACAATAAAAAAGCGCCAGGGACGTCGCCTTCACACTGCGCCTATTTCCTCAGCTCTGCCTGCATGCATGTGCTCTGTCTGTCCCAGAGGAAAAGCTGCTACAAGTCACTGTATTCTAATTTTTACTGGGACGACAGAGAGCCTGGATGAAGCAAAGCATTCCTTTTGTGTTGTTTGGATGTGACATGGCAATCCTGTATCTTTTATAACTCACTAGAATAAAAATCCAGTCAGTCTATGCTCAGATGGAAGTATATATACCACACTGTAAAAACACATAAATAAAAGTCCTGCATTTATCATTATGCAAGTTTAATTGGCATAATGCTTTGCTCATTGGGCGGTAGAATGCCACCTACCAGCTCTGTATTATTACAAATTATTTATTTTTATTAGTTATTTTATAGCATACACAAACCTGAAAGCAGCATTTTAATGTGTTTAAGCACTGCAACTGATCCACTGTTTAATATATATGGATAGAGTCATATATTGCAGTGCATCCTTTATGACATGATTACAGGTTTTGGATGTAAGCTCTTCATCTGCAAAGTAACCACAGCTGTCTGTCAGATAAACGTTGAGGAGTAAAAAGTCCAAAAAATGAAATGAAAATACTGGATGCTCACCTCAGAAACATGCCTTCATCACTTTGCTACTTCATGACTTCATATTTTTTTGTGAGAATTGCTCACAAACATGTCTTGATGACATGTTTCAAAGTCTGCCACAGAAACCAAGCATTACTTCAGTCTGAGGTTTTTAGAGACTCCAGCTGTGATGAAATGGATTTTTATCTGTTCTCTGACTGAAGTTGCCAGTACAGTAAAGTTAAAGCATCACAATGTCTCCAATCACAAATAAATCTATCGTATTTGACATTTCATTCGTATAAGATCTAAATAAACAGCATAAAAGTTGGTGTAACGATGATACTTTATGGTCATTTTTATATTTAGTCCCTAGTTTAAGTCTAGTTTTAATTAAAGGGAAGGGTTTAAATAAGGTCAGAAGGAAAGACAAAAAAGTATTTTATGGAAGAAAAAACATTTTGTAATTATTAATGTTATTATTTTTACACATACAGCTGTGGAGTCTGTGGGTAAAAGCGATGAACAGGTCTTATGGTTGGGTTTTGCAACAGGCTTAAAATATGATGGCGCCATTATACCACAGCAAATCCTCTGGTGTTAATTAAGAGGAGGAAATGCCAGAAAGCACACTAATTTCACTGTGAAGTCATTACCATCCACTTTAAATCCCCACAGGAGGAGAGGAAGACCAGCCTCAGCTCCTCCCACCACATCTCCTGACAGATGTTAACAGTGCTGTAACCTGCCACACAGCCAGTGTAGCACGGATATTGTCTGAAAATAATACGCCTCGGCAAGACAGGGCTTACAAAATCTAATTTATTTGGCTAAATTAAGCAAATCTTCATAGCACGTCACATTCCATCTCCACGGTGTGTTTCACGGCAGAAGTCCATGGGAGAGAACGAGCGGGCAGGGAAATAGAAAAATAGACACTGACTGAACATCATTCCTCAAATAACATTTTGCACACTGACACCTCATTATGTTCTATCATTTTCTGTGTAATGGTAAGGTATTGTCATGGCAGTAAGCTCATCTAGCTTTTCCCCTTCACGGCACACTATTGGTAACAAATGTAATTATTTCACGTTGTGCTCTTTAAATTGGATTAATACGAGATATTCATTTACCAATCTAGTCATATGAACCTCATTTGGTGAACTCCTAATTGGTAAACACAGAGAAGCGACGTGTCGTAGTTTAAGCAAAGTATATGATCAATAAACAGTTTGGTAAATTTAATGCATTACTTTGTCTCGTTTACTATGAGTCAAACACATTTCAGCAACATCAAATGGGTGTTATTTGAACATTTGACATGGCTGGATTAACCTGCTGGGGGGCTCGGGTTATAAATAAGCTGCTGTGTCCCTACTTACTCCCCCATTCCATCTCCTTTCTGTGCATGGTGCACACTACTCCTCTGCTGGAATGACATTATTTCCCAGGTTTGCTATGATTAAATATAAATAAAATGAAATAAACATAATTTACTTCAAATATATGCACTTTCCGAGCACAGCATCAACTGGAATAATGAAGGTATTAAAAGTATTTCTTAACACGACATGCTTTTATCCTCGTATTTAAATGTTTATCATGTCTTGACATGATCATCTGATACAAAATTCATGGCAATTCATCTAAAAGTTGTGGAGACATTTCACTGAAAACCACAAATGTGAATCTCATGGTGGCACTAGAGGACATGCCCAGGGATCAATATCAATAGGATTCATCCTCTTGGGAACATGAACCTGAATATTCATGTACAAAATGTCATGACAATCCATGCAATAGTTGCAGACGTTGAGACATTTCAGTCTGGACCAACGTGGTGGACCAACTGATTCCACAGCTGATATTGTGCTCATATTGTGGTGCACATTTCCAGATAAAAGCTAACAGCGAGCTACACAAGGAACCTGTGACTTTTGGTGGCCCCTACGGGTCTAGAGCTCTGGTGCAGCTGCCCATTTTGCCATGCTGTTAATCCAGCCTTGATGTTGGACACAAATTATGCATTGCTGCCATGTTCAATCAACTTATGACTATAAAGAGGCCTTAACAGCTAAATTACAGGGTCAAATCACAAATAATGATTTAAAAGTGTCAGTATACTGTGTGAGCTGAGGAAGAGTCACTGCAAATAAACATGACTTCTCTTTAAGAAGAAAAGTGCTAAAAACAGATCTGTGGTAGAATCAACATGTAATCAGCAGAACCTGTAAATTACAAATAAAGTGAAAGTCTGAACTGATATTACTGACTTAAGTTAAGGGGCCTCTTTAGACAAATAGTGAACATACAACAGCAGAAAATGTTTTCCAGTCCACAGGGCCCTGCTGCCACTACAGCAGAGGCAGCTGTGTGTTGTGGTTTTACGCATGGATTCTCAGTCTGGACTCGGACACGGGGTGTTGACCTGGTGGTGGTGTCTCACTCTGGACTGCGAGTTGTGACTGGAGCAGGACTCACTGGAAAGTGGCCTTAACCCTCCTCAGCGTGTCCTGAATCCTTCGTGTTTGTCGCTCGCTGGACTGCTGGAAGTTGGCATCATTGCCAGCAGCCAAGAGGTGGATGTCAGAGGTGGCAAGCCGGGCAATTCGGCGTCGAAGGTAGGCCTGAAGTTCTCTGTCGGGGCTGTAGGGGAATACAGCCTCCTGGAAGGCGTGGACCTGACTCACAACCTTTGCTATGCTCCTGTAGCCAAGGACAGAATGGATGAGAGGACGGAGGACATGAAATGGGAACAAAAGGAAAAAGGAAATCATGAAAAGAATTTTTATCTAGGCACACATAATACCTCCTTTTCTTCCTATCAGCATCATCAGCTCTGTCTGTGACCTAATTTGGAGAGAGCGGGGATAACCCTGGGTCCACAGCAACCAGCTGTGTCTCTGCCTTTCCCTGCTAGATCTCCTGACCTCGGCATCTGGATACAGCCAGTCGCCTCTCATCATCTGGCCCGAAACCTCTTTTCCAATCAAACCCCATCCCACGGGCGCCATCTGGTGCAACACTGGCACCCCTACCAACAACCTAAATTCAACAGCTGTGCCATTACCATCCAACCGCCACTTGCTGTGACCTCAGCATCTGGTCAGCCATATTGGAGTGAAGGAGAAGGACACAGGAAAATGCGTCCTCATAGCGAGTTGGCCGACTTTGTCATAGATGAATACTTGGGATGTGGGGAGAGAGCTAATTATCAGTTAATGACACTAACTGTTAATAAACTGTGTCACTGCAAGGATAGATATCAGGCTCATTTCACTGGGCTGTATGCACATTTCATCAATATCACACCTAATGAAATTCCAGCATGCAGTAAAATTATGGTTGTAATGTTCGTGGAAGGGAGGGGCCGGGGCACTTGGGCACATCATGGATTTGTTTAAGTGTCTCTCTGTGACACTGGAGTGCTTCTATTGTATTTCCTGTCTACACATAACATAACATAACATAACATAACATAACATAACATAACATAACATAACATAACATAACATAACATGCAGTGTTGGGGGACACATTTGGAAGGCAACAACAGACTTTTCTTTCCTGGCTGTCTTATAAGCGTTAAATTGCTATTAGTAGTTGATTAGCTGCCATATTATTCACTAAAAGTCGTGACTGGCTGGAATGCATTGGTATTTGTGTTTTTCTAACGTGTATGTATGATATCATAATGTCTGAGTGTGGCGATAGTGGACACAGTGGAGACTCATTTGGTTTTTAATGCCATTAGACTGTTACATTACACATGGCTTGTTCCATTATTTGTAATGATGATCATTATCTTATGATATATTTATGAGAATAAATGATAAAGTCCAGAAAATGGGACAGATGTTGTTTATATCTGATTCATTGAACCTGATACAGACATTTGATGGTATGAAAATGTGCTTGCAAGAAAATGCAATAATAATACACATTATTCAAAATATAATTGGAAGTCCAACTAAGCAACCATCAAAATGAGCTAGTTTACTGATCATTTCTGAGAAGTCCTGTTCAGAATTCATAACTTTGATGCACAAATCAATAATTAGTTGACTGAAGTGAGTTGACTCGTTTTTTTTTTTCTCCCTCTGTCGGAATCAAAGTCACAGATTTTTGACAACTTGTCTTGTTAGCAGCCAGATCAGAGGGACTACCGTAAGAATGCAAATAACATCAACGTTAACATCGGCACACTGCTTCATTAAGCATCAATGGTCGAGAAATCTTTCATGATGGAAACAGTGAGCTGAGCTCACAAACAAAATAAGTCTGTAAAGATAACATCACTGGAGACAGCGCTAAAGATAATATTTTGATCAGATATCTCAGTAGTCGTTGTGTGGTCGTGTCAGATCATGTGAATACCTCATAAATGTGGATGTCTGTGTGTTGCAGGCTTTGAGGAATTTATAGTAGACAGCAGACTAATGATCCGGATTCCCCCCTCACCTGAGCTTGGTCCACTTGTAAGCTCCAGTCGTGAGTGTGAACGCTCCGATCTCCAGTTGTTGGACGTGCATGGCCAGGATGTGTTCTGACGGCAGGGTGGGCCTCCTCCTTGTGTGTTCTCCCCCCATCAGACACAGGTCGTCACTCTTTAGAAACACCTGAGGGGAGAACAAGTTATCCGCAAAGTAAATAAATGAGTTTTTACTGGATTAGAAAATTTCCAATTAAGCCAAAGTCTCAGGTGCATGGAGCAGTAATAAGCATGTCCAATGCAGTGATGTGATATGATTGAAAGACTCTTCGAGGATTTTCAACAAATTTAACCTCTTTACATTTCAAAACCAAGAGAGCATACACTCGTTTACTCTTAATTACAGCTAAATAGCAAAGTTGGTAAGAGAGTGGTGCATAATGTTTGATGCATCAGGTTCTTTTGAGGGTAACTTTCAGAAGCAGAGCCAGCTGTAAGCCATCAGTACACAGGAGTTGCTCGAAGCTGTTTTTATATTGATTTATTTGCCCTGCAGCCCAGTTCCACAATATGTAACCAGCCTAGCCTTCAGTTACAAACAACATACGTACGTGCTTCCTCAAACACACCCACACACACACACACACACACACACACACAAACACACACCTGCACGGCTCGTAGCTCCTCCAGGATCTCACACACCTTGGAAGACAGATGTTTCCAAGCCTGTTGGCAAGAGAGGAGGAAGTTTTATTTAGTAGCTCTAAAATGAAGACTAATTATACTCTCTCTTCAATGCAACACAAGCGTCATATAACCTGCCTTCAGATGGAAGTTATATTCTCTCAACACTGTTGAGGGTGTCTTTTAATTGTGAGTTTTCTAAATTACTCCTTCATGGGCCACATTCCTCCCCACTGCGCTCACTTTTTTCTGCAACTTATTTGAATGCATTAATGCTAATTTATCATTCAGAAACTAATTAAACGCCAACCAATTCTATCACAGCTGAAGAAAACATTTAGCTTAAGGGAGTCTGACTTATTACAGAAACTCAGAACATGTGTGAGGAGGAATTTATGAGATGCAGCCTTACTGGTAATTGCCTGACAATCATGTTCTCCAGACCTCCGAGGACCTGCATAGCTGTGGCAAAGTTCCTTGATTCGTAGCAGTGTTTTCCAATCCACAGATACTTGGTCAGCAAACCAACTTGTGTCTGTAAGAGAAGGAGAGCTTGCAGTGAGAAAAAATGCTAAACAAGGCAAAATGCAAATGTTACAGTGGTGTGCTTGTCTACAGGAGGCTGCATAATGAAGCATGTCCAATGGAAATATAGG
The DNA here is from genome assembly GCA_028641955.1 of Protonibea diacanthus. Taxonomy (NCBI): domain Eukaryota; kingdom Metazoa; phylum Chordata; class Actinopteri; family Sciaenidae; genus Protonibea; species Protonibea diacanthus. The sequence continues at coordinate 19,789,845 of CM053989.1, forward strand.
AAAATACTATATGCAGTCAGGTCTATCAATACATTGTGCACTGTGGGCTCAGTTATCCTGGCACAGGTGCAAACATTGTGAAAATGTCTTAAAACTGCAGCTGCATCTGAGATTCTGAACGGGAGTTGTTGAAATTAAAGAGCTGAAAGCAAAACAAGTGCCTAGTTCAGTTTAAGCCATGTAAGCAGTATCATTGTCCACTTGTATGTAAGCACTGAAAGAAGTTGAACCGTCATCCAAAGAGTAAGGGTCGATTAAGGGAGCGGGTTGAAAAAGAAGAAGCAGCGACCTGCAGTGTAGAGGTTGAAACAGAATCAATTTTAGGATAAAACACAATCCGATGTCACGCTGTGATGGCCAATCTGGCCATCGACCGGTCAAACTGCTCCACAGTCAGCCTGAAATATCGTTGAAACCGGGCACTATCCAGGCGGAGCTGATGGGCTAGAATATGCTACTCTCCCAGTTGTGTCCTTGCTTGGTTTATGTCATGTATCCAGCTTCGACATCTGTGTCTGGCCTGCAGTCTATGCTGCAAAATAGCGATACCGAGAAGCTTCCTTTGGTTTGTGCCCGTTTGTTTGAGCGAGAGAAAGACTGCGGTGATTGAGCGACATAGAGCATGAATGAGAAGAGGGATTTGCAGGTAGCAAGAAAGCTTGATTTCGCAAAACAAACGCGCCCGTAGCATTACACCTTGCAGCAAAGTGCTGCTATGCCTGATTTAGGCTCAAGATAATGTAAGAGGTGAGAACATCTGAATTGCCAGCTTGTATTAGCACTGAAAATAGCTGAACTGTGGAAGATGAGAGCGGTTAAACTGTCATTTAAAGAGCAAGAGGAGAAAACAGCTGAAACGTCAGCTGAAATGAAAATGATGACATCAGTTGACACTTTAAGCTGAAGCACACTGTGAATAGTTGAAGTGTCAGCTGGAGTATTTGAGCTGTCATGTCAGAATCAAGATCTTAAAAAAATCTGAATGGATGTTGTAAAAGAGCTGAACATTTTTAAAGTTTGACTGAAAAGTAGCACCCATGATTTCGCAGTGTTTTGTAGGACAGCTTGTGAAGAACGTTCAATGAAGAACCGTTTCAGGTTTTACGTTGTCATTTCTAACTGTCTGTATAAACCATTCAACCATAGGATGCTACAAAAAAAGCACATAAGTGACTGACATTAGAGTCGATGTCCGATGAGAAATCAAAGTCCAGGCTGTGACAGTAATGGCTGCCTGTTTTTTTGCCCTGGCTGACCCTGTTACTTTCATCAGTTATGCCTTCTCTCACCTTGACGGAGTCACAGATGACTATTTCAGCAGAGATCCAGTTGGAGACATTGTCAGCATATGTGAGCAGCTGCTGCAGGTAGCTGCCTGATGGCGTCCCCTCACATACAAGCAGACTGCTGCCCTCTGCTGGTGGGATATGCTGAGACACATTCCTGGAGGAGGGAAATGCAGATGTAGAAAAATGAATACAGGGAATGACACAAAAAGAAATGGATTAGTTAATTAACAGAAAATCACCAGAAACACTGATAAGTGACTGATTGTATTTAGTTATACATTAAGTAAAAATGCTGGATTGGTTGGAGATTGTAGAAATTGTAGAGATTGTAGAAATGTGAGGCTTCTTTTTTATTTTTTTCCCTATTTTGTACAGTTACTTATTTAAGTTACACTGATTTAACTGTTATTAAAATTTCTTGTTAAAAAAAAAAAACATTAGCCCGTTCAGCATTATTCATTTTGCAGGCACAAATTTGCTTAAGAATAAAATGGATTGTGTTCAGATTGTATCTGAGACTCTGAATGGGAGTTGTTGAAATGAAAGGACTGAAAGTGGCTGAAGTGTCTATTTAAGTTGAAGCCATGGAAGCATTGTCATTGTCCTCTTGTATGTAAGCACTGAAAGAAGTCAAACTGTCAGTTGAAGTGTGTTAATAAAATGGATTGTGTAAAGACTGTGTCTGACGGTGAAGAATGATTCATACGCATAAATCTTTCATCTGTGTCGCACTACACACTGTGGAGAAAGTGTAGTGTAAGTACAGCAGACTCTGTACATATGTGTGAAACATAAATAAACAAGCTGGAACATTACACTCACTTGTTTGGGGTGAAGACTTTGTCCCTGACTCCTTGTATTCTGGAGTTGAGGAAATGAACTGGGTGACATCCTTGGAACATTTCCTGTGTTATAAAAAGGCATAACTCCAACATTAGATGACGACTTGACTGACTTCATGTCTCCCTCTAGTGGTAAAATGAGACCACGACAACTTGAGTGCAAGATGGGGAGTGGACTGTGGAGTGTGTGTGTGTGTGTACCTGCTGCAGGAGGGTGAGCTGTTGGGCTATGTGCTGTGCACTGTATTCATTCTGGCTGAAGGGAAGTCGCTCCTCACTGTGCAGGCAGACGTTGGACAGGTCATCCAACATGGAGCCATAGCAAGGCATAGGCAAGGCAGCTGCGATGGAGAAGGCCTTCTCTTTAGGCAGCGAGGCAGAAGGCTCCACTACCCTCGAAAATCTCCACTAAAAAGTTGAGAAAAAGATGTGACAAGAGAGGATACATGCTCTGAATTATCACACTGACACACACTGACAGTACAGTAATAGGAAGGAAAGTAATAGGAAGTAAGAGGAAAGAATGTTGTTTGGTATTTCATGCAGGGTGCTCTTCAACGCCAGCGAGACAGTAGAATCAATAAATGAGATTCATATCTAAAAAACTGGTCGCTTATCACGAGACAGTCAGGCAGCAACAGATGCTCCAAATAAAAACCTGATAGATTTTGCATAAAGTGCAGAGATTAAATTTAGTCGTCTGTGTGAATTTTGGCAGTAAAGTTTGCACGTTTGTTGTCCCCTAGAGAAGTAAAAGCTCAGTCATGAATATCTTTGACGAATTAACAAGGACAGAACCTCTTTGCTCTATGCAGAAACTGCAAAATAAACACAGTTACACTATTGTAGCTGACCGCTTTAGAAAACTTAACGTATTTACAAAATCCAAACAAAGCATTGGATAACTTTTCACCACATTATGCTGACCTTTTTCCCAAGATCTTCCGTAGATGAATGCACACACGCAGAATCATCTTCCTCCTCAAAGCTGATCAGACTTCCTCTTCCTTGGCTTGAAGTCGGAGACGGGGGGCTGTGAAGAGTAGCAAGAAGGGCCTCCCCTCGGTTGTCTACAGGAATCACCTGTGTAAAAACAGATTCAAGTACAAGACGGTAAGCGAGCAACCACAGCTTAAACTGCAAATTACAGAAAATGACCCATCTTAAAATAATACATTGTAGTGGTGTGTATTCTTCAAAATATTTGACTTTTGCTGTTCTAAATAGCTAGTGTTTGAGGGTCTTTTCACCTTAAAATATGTGAACACACAGGAGCAGAGAGATTAATTATAATGAATAATGAGTTGTGTAGGTAGAAAGAAACAGCTATCTTCAAGAGCTGCACAGAACATTCAAGGGTAAAGTATCAAATGTTACTGTACTGATTACTTATCAAGATGTATGTTTTTGTGGTTACCTCAGTATTAAGGAAGTTCTCTATAGTATCCACAAGGCTGGACTTAGGTGTGAAGTCCACCTGTCTACAGTCTGTTATCCAGTAATGGAGCACGTCCAAACTGCGATGGAAGATCTTTTCACTGTCTCCTGACATGTCTTGACCTTGTCTGGTGTGGAAAACAAACTCATGATCATCATGCAATCACTGCAAGGTGTTTCATCTGTGTGCTATTATGAATTGCTTTTTGTAGTTTACAGGAGAGGCTGGGCTGGAGACTGGAGATGAGTTGTCTTAGCATACTGCACTGTACATAACTGTTTCCCTGTGCAGTCATGAGCTACTAGAAGTACAGTACCTTGCAGCACTGATGAATTTATCCATTATGAACTGCAGTAACTGCTCAGGAGTGCAGAGGAAACGAAAGGTATACAGGAACTGCTGGATGTAGCCCTCCACAGCACCACGTCTGAGACAGAAAGGAACATAGTGACAGTGAATCATTCAGAAATGCAGTTTAATAACACGATTCAATGAAATGTATTATTAAACATTTACGGCAAATGAAGGAACATAGTAAATTTATTCTGGCCAACAAATTCTCTGTCTTACAGTTTTCAGATGTAGTACTTCAGCTGGTCAGTATATTTAATGAAGTTGATGTATTTGGATAATGTGTCTGCACAATAAATTTAATGTGATCATGTCCCGTGGACCGTTCAAGCACTCTCAGACCACGTGGGAGAAGTAATAAAGGAGATGTGCCTGGGGTATCCTCGCTATGTGCCCTGAAACACTCTCACATACTCGGTTCTGAGTGTTCTGAGCTGCCAGACAAAATAGCAATTCATGAAGATCTTGTATGTTCAGGGGCATAAGTATAGCAAGTAATATAAATGTTTTAGAATCTAGCAAATAAGAAAATATTATGATTGATTAAAATTATGATTACAGTGGTTATCATGCTTTCCAAAATAATATTGGTATACTTTAACATAATTTTAGTATTTATTATTAGTATTTATAGACTGACATACTCACACATACAATCAATATCAATGCCTTTAGAAATAAAACAGCTTCAGCTTGAGGCTAAAACATGTGTGGATTGTGTCCCACTTTCTCTAATTGTTAATACTGTTTCCCATGGCAACAGATACAAACCAGAAGCTGAAATGTCAGACTTAAGTGCAGCACCGTTGGTGCCATTGTTTACAGTTTATATCAGAATTAGAGATGGTAATTTCATATATTAATGAAATTTAATAAAGATTTCTGTAACCAATGGACACAACTAGTCTGAACAGAGAGCATGTGACAGACTTCAGAATTTCAGTGACAGAGCAAGTTACAACCTACATGTACAATACTGCACATTAAGCTGAATAGTAGCAGTATGGAGAGTGTCTTCAATCACTACAAATATGAAGCTTGAGTATATGAGTATTTTTATCACACTCCTAGTCACAGACTTAATTGTATTGAGAAGCAGCTGAAAGACTATAAATTACAGCTAGGAGCTAAACTCTATGCTGGTCTATAAGCTTTATTTTGTATGTAGAAGCAGTTGAAGGAGTATGAAGAGTTAGAAAGGACAAATTAGTATGAATGGGATTTAAAAGTTGAATAAAAATCATAATAGAAAGACGTGGAGCATTTTCAGCTTGAGTGGAGTTTCTAAAAGATGAAGAATGAATGGTTTGAATACTGGGAAAGGGATGAACGATGTGAAATACTGTATAAGCTGGGAGCTAAATAGCGTTGCTTAACTCATGGCTGGGAGCTAAACTGCTCAGCTGGCTTGACTTTGTATGAAGAAGCAGCTGAAGAAGTCTGCATAACGGCTCAGTACTAAACTGCATTGCTGACTTTAATTTATGTAGAAGCAGATGAAGAAGTATGAAGAGCTGGAAAATTGGAAAGTGGTCGTATTAGTCTCAATGGGATTTAAAAGCTGAATAAAACTGTATTAACATGTGTATTAAAATGTATTAAAGATGTTGAACATTTTAAAGTTTTAATAGGTAACTGGAAGTATTGAATGAGCAGAAATTAAAGTGTAGAAGGAGTACAGTATGAATACTTGTAGAAATGGAGAGAGGATGAATGATGCAAAATATACTAGAATCCAGAACTAAACTGCATAGCTGGATTAACTTTGTATGAAGTAGCAGCTGAGGGAGTGCGTATGAGGTTGAACATGTGAATTGGATTCAGAAGTTGAATAAAACATATAATAAAGCCTGTGGTTGTCCTGATGTTAGGACAACAGTGCTCTCTCTCTCTCTCTCTCGCTTATATAATAATAGGGATAATAGGGATGGCAACGTTCTGTATTTTTCTATATCCATATCATCAAATTATACCAAAAGCCTGGTATCTTCTCCTGATACAGACATGCCATTAATCTCTACTGTTGTCCAAAAATTGTTAAAAACACATCAGTGAGCTGCATGTTGTACTAGTTGACATGTTCCTTCGTTACCACAAACACACACACTGTACTGCTGCTGTAAATACTCACTATAGAGAAAATGTATATTAATCCACAGTTGTAAATAGTCCCAACCAAGTGCAATATTTACTCCTGTTTAAGTAACAGTTCCAAAAAAAAACTACAGAGGCTTGAGCCTTTTTCTAAATTTAAAACTATATTTGAGATTAAGAGATTTATTAAGACTAAGTGTAGAAGCTCTGTGAGGCTGTACTGTGCTTTGAGATAAATGCTAATATCAGCATGCTAGCAGTCGCTCTCAATGACAGGGTCATATTTTGCAGGAATGATGTCTACCATGTTGACCATCTTAGTTTAGTAGCTAATTGAACAGCACTGATCGGCTGAACATCATTTATTTTGAAGGCATTTTTATCATAAACATACTGAACAATGCTGGTAGCATGAAGATGCAGATGAAAAGTCAGCGGATCACCAAAGTGAGTAGGATTCATCCTCTGTTGACCATATCTGTACAAAATGTCATGGCAATCCATCAAATAGTAGTTGAGATAATTCAGTTGCTATTAGTATGTCAAAAAAACATCACAGATACCAGCAATGCATTGCTCTAAAAGTAACTAACCAAAGACTTTATTTTAGGAAAACATGTCATGGGTCTTCTTCCGTGTATTGCTGTAATTTGGTGATCTGACCTGAGACTTTGAGAGAACCCTTTGCTGGACAGATCAAAAGCAGTAAGGAGGTTAAATAATAGAACATAGAAAAGTGATCACATGAGCTACACAACACTTAGAAAAAAAAAAAAACAGAGAAAAAGCAATGGGTTGCACATTTCTAACTTAAAACCTCATCAATAATACCTGGCGTAGAGGTAAGCCATGAGGCCCAGAGGAGACCCAGCTTGCAGAATAGTCTTCCCTTTGCTGGTGCCAAAGCTCAGAACAGATGGGTCCTCAGAGGACTGAAGATCCAAAGAGCCCGGTCCACAGACAGCCAAAGAAGGCAGTAATGAAACCTCTAAACCCCACTGGTCCACACTCAGAATCTGCAAAAATTCAAGAAGTCATATCAAAGGATAGAAGCTCCGAGGAAAGGAATGAGAAATAGCAGTTTTGGGAATTGAAGAGCTTTGTGAGTACCTCAAGATATTTCTTTACGCCATCCAAGAAGACCACTTTGGACCTGAGTTCTTCAAACTGGGACTTGAGTTTGGACAGCATCAGTTTGCTCTCAGAACCTTTAGGATACATACTGTTTTATAGATCATAGATCACACTACATCATCATGTAATTTGCTTGTAATAGCTACCCGACCTTTGTTTTTCCTCTCTTGTTGAATCAGCTTCTGGTAGAAATTTCTCGTTTTCTTCAGATTCCTTGTTTCAATTATCAGCTGCTGCTGCAGTTCCTGTTCAAGGGAAATCACACAAAATCATACAAAAGGCCCAAAATAACACCACATGCCTTTTACTGAAAGAAGCCTTCGGGTGTTTCCAGTGTGTGTGGAGCAGCGCTTTGTTTCTTTTTTGCTCTCTTCACCGTGGCAACAGAAAGCAAAAGCTCTTTTGAAGTGAAATGAGAGAGAAGTTGCAGCAGCACGGCTCTTAAGGTGTGTTATTAGCTGTTGCACAAACCTTCTGAAGGAGCAGTGGTGCCATCAAAGTGTGCAAACACAAAGACTGTTCATTAATATTCTTTTACAAATTATAATAACTTCCTCTGCCAGGGGCTAAGTTCAACATATTAATATTCAGATCCAGTTTGGAGAGAATAATATGCCAATTATCTCAAGCCCCCCCCCACAGGTTCTCGACCTATTTAGAAGAGCTGCAGCGATTAGACAGACTGAAAAAAGGAGCACTGTGAGTATTTTGAAAATCGATTAGTCGTTAAAATGTTGTTTTGAGCCTCCCAAATATGGCGATTTCCTGCTTTTATCTGTTTTTATATCATATTAATTATAATATCTTTGAGTTCTGGGCTGACATTCTGGACGTTCTGGACTTTGAGGGGCTGGGATGGGAAATTTTCACTATTTTCTAACATTGTATGGACCGAAAATAATCTGCAAATTAATCGCTAATCACTAAAATAAATTAATAAAATAAATAAATGAATCACTAAAAATAATTATTTGTCATTGCCCCACTATTTAAATCCTGACTATTCCCCACTTTATTACAAATATTGACAAATCCTGCACTTATTTGTATAAGCACTTGAAACAGCATGTGAATGAAATGCATAAAGAATGGAAATGAAATCACAATATAGCATTTTCAATCTGCAGTTTATAAGCATAAAGTAAAGAGACAGAAGAATATAATAATTTGATGAAAGTATACAAAGAAGTTCTTTTTTTATGATAAAAACTGTTTCTGTCTTTCTTTTTAAAAAGCGTCCTCTCCATGATAGAATCTCAGCTTTTGCATTAATATATACAACTCTCCCTCCTACTACTACAACATGCTTTGCATAAAAAACACGTACATCATGTCAGTGTAATAGAATGTGATAAATAAATCAGTCTCTTCATGCTGTCTGCTGTTTGTTCAAACACATACGCTTAAGGTCACATATGACTCACTGGCAGTAAGCTTCACAGATCTACCCACCTGCATTTTCACATCCAGACATGGAGATCCTGTATGCTGTCCCAGATTCATTGCATATTGGATCACCTCTGGACTAAAACAATCTTCTCCAAAGAAGGCTAAGGCCCAAGCTGGGCTGAAGCTGAGGCCCGGTCCTTCTGCTCTGGATCCAGGCAAGAGGAGTCGCTCTGACACCAGAGAATCACTATCCTCCATGTCCACCGAGCAGTCAGGGCTCATCTGTTCGTAGTGGGCACGCGCCAGGCCTTCCTCTCTCCCAGACAGAAACTCGGCTTCAGAGGGGCTTTCATCGCTGCCCCCTGCTGAATGATCCCCTCCCTCCATGACCCCGGTGTCCGAACCGTCAATGCTCACGCCTCGACCTGTAAACAGGGACGGTGGAGAGAGAGAGAGGGAGAGAGAGGGGCATGATTAGAGAAAGAGAGTGACTGAATCACATGGAGAGCAAAAAAAAAAAAAAAAACAAACTTGAAAAAAAACACAAAGAGAGATCCGAGGGTGGCGCTCGGGGTATTTGTTGTTAACCTTATCATGGCTGCACAATGCATCCACTGTTTAACAGAAGAGCTTTAAGGCAATTCAAGCTCAACTTCTTCTTCCGTCACTATCTTTTTATCTCAAGTATCTCAAGTAAGAGCCCGTTTGAAAGACCCCATGTCCAGCATATTTTAATAGCACAACAAATGCAGATGCAATGGCGTGTGTGTGTGCTTGTGAATGTTATTGGTCAGAAATGAATTCCAGAGGAGAAAAAATCTTCAGAGTTTGCTAGCATGCCTTGGACTCATATGAATGTACTGCAATCTTAAGAACAGCATCCAGCAGCCAGTCACAGTCCTCATGACTTCAGTCTGCAGCCAAATCAAGTGAAATATATCAAAACATCACAGATGGTTGGTTTGAGGTTCAATAGTATTTCTTCAAAGCTGAACCAGTATTGAACCTACTTCAAAGGCAAATCCTTGTAATTAATCTATTTAGGTAGAGTGCATGAGAAGTTGACAGTTTCTTTGGAAAAGTACAAATTTAAGTTTAATTTAAGTTTTTTTTTTTTCTTACTTCAGTGGAAGTAGAAAGCATCATGAAATGGAAAAACTCAACTGTAATCCAGAGAAAAATATATGTATGTATTATATGTACAGATAAAGATATGACATACAAAACATATGACCAACTTGTAAAATATGATGCCCTATTATAGATTGAACTACCCAACAGTATATATATATATATATATAGTATTATGGTATATATAGTTAGAATCTGCATATTTTTATATTGTTCCAGCCATTTCTGCTTAAGTAAATATCTGGAATATCTCCACCACTACTACACTGTAGTTCTAAAACTCATTTAACAATTCTGTGTCATCTTTGTGTGCTGCAAAATTCAAAGAACTGAAACCTAAAGTTTGCCACATAGATCACATATTTTATATTTTGGTGACTGTCTGCTCTACAATGAACAAATCAGTGCATTTTATAAACTTGGAACTGGATCCAAACTTGTATTCCCAACAGATACTTCCCCATGACTGAGACTTTTTCATTCATTGTAATGTAATAATAATAATAATATAACAGAGTTTCCAAGTCCATCTCCTACCTTGACAAAGACGGTGTTGACTCTCCTCTGATCTTAACTCAAAATCTTCGAGCGCAGCCTCATTTTTTCCACAACAGGACTGGGCTTCAGTTCCTTTCCAAGGATCCACAGCAGCAGGACTGGACGTGTGAATGTTTCCATTCAGGTCAAGACAACCATGCAGGCAAACTTCCCTCTTCTCTCCCCAGACAGTGGCTATCAAGGGTTGGGTAAGAGTTGCCCTTTTCACAGCCTTTGATGGAGTCTGCTCATTAGAGCCACTGCAGGAGGCGCATTAGGAAAGAGAAAACACACAGAGTGCGTTCAAAGCTAGTGACAATTAGCACTTGTGTAAATGTGTTGCTCACATCATAATCAGATCAGATGCACTTTCACATCACACCAATCAATCCAGAAAATTCAATTGCGCCTGCACAGGACACTGTACACTCCAGTACATGTCAGAGTCTGAATGGACCATGTCCCAGTAGAAAGGCTCCCTCTATCCCCTCAAAGGACCTGGAAGAGTGGAAAAATAACCTCCCACAGCTATGGCCTGTGAACAAGCCCACTGCCAGAGGAAGAGTGTCTATCTCTCTGCAAAGCTGTGATGTCTCCCCACCACAGCAGATTAAAGGGTCTCTCCACATATCGCCCTCAGCATAAGAGCATGGCAACGCCTGGATAAAAAGACGTCTGCGGGAACTGACAGGCTCGACCCTTTGCTCGTCTCCAGCTTACATGTAAATGAAGAGACAAGTGCAAAGCATGGAGTTTGTTGCCTTCATTCATGTATTCATGCATGCACTCAAGCCCGCCAGCGGATCAGTAACAATGCAGAAGAGGCTTGACATGTATCTTTAATGTCACCACAGTCTCTGCAGCGCTACCAAACATGCTACAAAGCTGTTACCATAGATACTATTTAAGCTGCAGGCTGAAGTTTATGTATGTTGTTGAGTGCATGTTGTATGAATGTTCATTTGAATGTTGTGTGTGTGTGTGTGTGTGTGAGATCGGAGGTCATGCTCACCGAGGACTGGACTATTCTGTGTGCCTCTTTTGCAGAATCCTCATAAGAATAAATTAAAAATCTCACAGTTTAGATGGAAGACTGGCTGCTCTATTGTTTATCCTTTTTAAATTGGGATAATTATTATGACACCACAGATAATCTCGTTAACTCATAATAGAGGATAATTGTACTGATTGGACAACACAGGCCCTAAAAGAGAGTAATTTATTTTACGGACTAAAAACTAATGTATAAAAAAAAAAAAGAAACCATCTAATTCAGAATCTAAACTGTGCTGTGGATGATTCAGATATAAAAACTGTAAATTGTCGCATTTTAATGTGTGAAGATATGATACTGGAACTGCAGCAAAATGGTGTTGTTGTGGTGTGTTGTCGAGAAGCCTGTGACTATTTCAAATCACTCCCTGCATGCAACATTGGACTGCTACAGTACAAGCAAAGCAAAGAATGCTCTGACTGAGCTTATGTGAAAATGTGGTGTGAAAAATAAAAAAATATCAATCCCAGAGCACTGGCACAGGAAGTGTCAGGTACAGGTGGACTGATAAAAAAAAAAAAAAAAGAATTCCCATTTAATTTTTCACTTCATTATTATTTGAATCTCTGAAAAGTCTGAGATGTGGGCGGCAATTCACAGTGAACTAATTATATTGTTACTGTAATTGCTCAATCACTTCAGTGTTAATGGTTATTCACTGATAAAAAGTATAAAACACACAGCTTAAGTGATGCATAACTAATGCATGACTCATGAGAATTTAATGCATGAAAGTGACAGTCAGATGCAAACAGCTACATGCTGCTGCATGACTCAATGGTCAGCTTAAGTATGTCTGTCCATCCTCAGCTGAATGGTCAACTGACACCTGCAAGCTGTATTTTGGTGCCAATGCAGCAAAATATAGTGATAAAATCTAAAATAAAATCTCCAGCTACCTTGTAAATGTGTCATTTACAACAAAGAGTGCTGGATCATCCAAATGCATGGCTCTCTAATGCCCGTTTCTATTTATGAGAATTCCAGCTAATTTGGTGGCGTGTCAATTAATGTATGACTGATGATCCATTAAGCGATAACTAATCACATAAACTCACAGTGACTTCATCATTTCTTAATAGCGAGCAGCATAAATTCATGATAAATCCTGGAGATTATTACGAGTTATTCATTAGTCAAGGATTAAGCTCATTAAGCTTTGTACCCTTTCACCAATTTATGTGTCATTTCAGCAGGATGTACAGCAAATGGCACAGCTAGACATTTCAGCCTGCGCTCTTCGCTAAGTAAACAGTGACTGAAGAAGGCTGTGGACCAAAGCAACAAGCTGTGCCACAGGCTACTTTGACAACATCTCCTTTGTGTGGTCCAAATTTAGAACAAAATGTCTGTTCTCTAACCCATTTTGGTCATTTTAAAAGGGAAGACGGACACATGTGTCTGAAGTCCTACTCACAGTGTGGATGGGCTGTAGTTAACCAGGCAGTGTAATACACCCAGCAAGTCTTCTTCCCAGTACAGATCACTGAATCTCTCCTTCACAACACTGGCAAATGTGTGGTACTGGAGGTCCTTCAAAGAGAAGATGTACTCCCCTCGGAAAAGAGAAAAAGTCGATTTTCTATATGAATATGTCTAAATAACTCAAGACAGGTTCATGGAGTGGGTCATTTCTTTGTTGTTTCATAAAAAAATACCTGCAGTAAATGAGCTATCTGGTGTTAAAACATAGATAGATTTTAAAGTTTCTTAGACAAAGACCTGTCTGTTCTCTGTCTCTGAGTTCACTTGTGCTATCCTGACGTCAATGGATATAGCGAGAGTGTGAGATCAGATAAGAGCTTTATCTTTTTCTCTCCACCTGAGGGCATCCCCAGCGGCTCAACGTGCTATCAGAGAGGAGAACTGTATGTTGGGAAGCCAAATAACCTCCAGTGGATGCTATACGTGCAGTGGCGATTAGAACATAGTGTAAGGAGCCCACACCAATGAACATTTTTTTTTTTTTTTTTTAAATGGGACCTTCTCAGAACATTCTCTAGATGTTCTGTGGCGGTATGTTACAAACCACCTTGGAAGAAAATCAGACTATTATCCCTTAGTATATTTAATGAAAGGGGCACATTGTGTGAATATTTCTTTGGGAATTTTCTTAGAAGAAATGAACCAAATTTGAAATGTATTCTACTTAGAAATATTACCAAACAGGAAAGTTAAGGGAATGGGAATATTACAAGTTACAAGTTTACACATAGGCCTGTGGTACTGTTTTCTCTTTAAATATGAATGGTACCCAAGTGTTTGTAGTTATCCAAAGATACATACCCATGGAGATGTCTTCATGTCCATTGTCCAAATACCCATCGAGTGAAAACTCTCCTTTGAGCAGGTCAATCACCTCTTGGAGGGCAGGGTGGACTTGAGGTGAGATGGACTCAGAAGGAGACTGGTTCTCACCTTGTGTTCCTGGATTGGTTTGTCCATTGTAAGCCATGGGAGTGCTGTGCTCCAAGGGGCTGTCAGAATCGATGGAGCTACCTTTGAAATAAGGTGATGGTGGACTATAATCCTGGGGTTCTGGCCTCACAGGCACATTCACACTGTTAACAGATGGACCATCAGAGTTCTCTGGAACTGTGATTAGTCCCTGCAAAGGCTGTGGCACCAGGGAAAGATTTATATCCAACCCAAGGAGAGACTCTGGAGCCCTAACCTGCACAGGCACTAAGGAAAGATGTCCAGTTGTGGGATCCTGTCGGAAGAGGTAATTGTTGAAGACACCACAACCATTGAGGTTTGTGGATAACGGCTGAGGAAGAGAGACTTCAAAAGAGGAAATATCAGGGAGAGTGAAAGTGGAGTTGACCAGCATCTTGTCACTGGAAGCTGTGGTTACGGCTGCCTGATTAAGAGGCAACTCCTGTGTGTGTAGACTGGGTTCAGTAGGATATGGGTACTCAGAGTGTGAAGTGAAATCGAGGTCCTTTTCCCCGACTTGTCCACTGCTTGTTGTGAATCCATCCACAGTCCTATAAAAGAAATAAGCCCTACTAAACGTTCACCTTTTAAAGCTGTGCACGATTTTTTGTTTATTTATTTATTTTTTTTCATATTAATTTTGTTCTGTAAAGAAATAATTCAGCAGTGTGGGAAATATACTAGATTGCTGAGATTTAGATGATTTTGTACCACAAATGTAAAAATAACAGTTTGAGGTTTCATGGAGGTTATATGCTAGAGTCTTGTTACCGTGAGGTTTCCAGGCAACAAGTCTAGAATTCAGGGAGTCCAGCTCCCAAAACCACAGCTGGGCTGTGAGGCAATTTTGGCGGCGCAATGGGCGCAGACTAGATTTCAAGATCACATGACACACAGCGGCCCAAAAGACTCTTTTTCCATATGCAGTCATTACTAAAGGAGCAGCTGTAAAACAATGAATTCATTTTTCGGAGGGTCACAAAAACACCCCAGAGTGACTCGTATAACAGCCATATCAGTATATTTGGATTCAGCTGGCTGAAAAATAGTCCAGCACATAATTCTTATTCATTCATTATTCATAAATAAAAAGACCCTGACTTGTCATTTTGGCGGACACGGCACAGCCAGAACACATCGCAGCTGGGCCCAGTGGAATCTGACAGTTAGTGAGCTTCAGAGGTGTTGGTATAACTGTTTCCAGTCAACCCACTAAGATAAGCAAACCTTCAGCAGGAAAGCAAAAGCCCATTTCCCAAAATGCAAAATTATTCCTTTAAACTCTTAAAAATGAAATAAGTTACTAAGTGATAATACATAAAACTTTCTGGAACAACCTACCCTTCAACGGCAGCTCCAATGTGTGGGCCCTCCTCCTCTGAGTCCCCTTCATTGGTCAGGATGATAGGGGTGAAGTGTGTGGCAGTGGAGGTGAAGGCTTCTGGGAGTTGGAGTTCCTTGGAGTTGACTGGATAGCTGTGGGGAACAGGGCCAGGCACAGGAGCCAGTCGGCTCTCAGTGGCCATGGGCACAAAGCCTACACACAGTTACAACAATGCCAGATACAATATCAGTGATATTGTCTCATGCAATGCACATCGGTAAATTACACAAAACGTGTGAAATGTAAGGAAGAGCTGCTACTACAGCATGATTCCAGCTGACAGCCATGCCATCTTCTTCTGTCAACAGTGTCAGATGTATAAAAAGTTACTTTTTTTTTTAGACAAAATTAAATTAGCTCTGCTGTTTGGCACACTTAGTGTATCATATATATTCCAGGCTAAACTACTGCATGTTGCATGAGGGTCGTCCATACTTAAGTTGAGCTGTCCTACCGCTGCTGTTTTGTGCAGAGTCTTCACATGAGCCTTGATGAGTTTCAGCTGCACTCAAATTATCTGCATCACAAGACGCTGGCTGAAAGAGGATTGAATTGGTTCATTACAAGAGAGAGAGATATCCCAATGAGAGATTCAATGAGACAAACTAAGGTGTTAAGGTGATGATCAAACAACTGACTTTGACATTGAGGCCTAAACAATACACAATAAATAAACAAATGAATATATGTGAGAGTTTACCGGGTGTACTCTGCTGATGAGGTTGCTCCAGACAGCCTCAGCATTTGTCCCTTGACGTGATAAGTAGTCACGACAGCTCTGGAACAGATCCACATGAAAACAAGTGTGATCACAATACAGGGCACTTCACACACAATCATCACTGATGTGGGGAAAATAATTCAGCCCTGAAATAACTGAAGTGTTTGATTAAGAATAAAATATCCAGTATTTGAAAAAAGCAGCTACTTTTACAAAATGACTGACAGAATAATAATAAAAGTAAATTATCGAGACCTTCATTTGCAAAATGGCAAAGCACTTTTATATATTTGATTCTGGCTATTTGAATTACAAGTGATTTTCTTTCACAAAGATAGTCTATTTGGAAAGGTATTGCTCTCTGGGGTTGTGACATCGGCATTGATATGCCAAATCAAATCAGGCTTTATTGAAAGAGAACGTGTTATATAAAGAAATGCAATTTAAAGTGCTTCTTAGAGTAAGACATAAAAGACCGGGGGGCAAATAAAATAAGTCAGCATTTCAAAATAAAACAGAACATAAAAGAAGAAAATGAATAGAAATATGAAGGAAAGTCAAATGATTACATCCAAATTATTTATTTTTTTAGAAATGGTACTTTACATTCAGTGTGGAAGACTTCATCAGCTTCAAGCCTTGTAATCATAGAAAATGTTTAGCAAGCACGACCTTCCTCACAAATTTAACAAGACCATGAGTCTACAGCCATGTGACCTCTGTGAGGCTGTGCACACGCACAATAACAATGTTAACATTCTGAGGTTTAGCATTTAGTGCAAAGCAATAAATAGTGTTAGAACTTTGACGTACTAATGGCATTAAAGGAAAAGTCGTTAGACAGTCAGCAGGGTTCAGGGGACCTGGATGTTTGCCTGTCCATTCTCTATTAGGCATTGGCATCATTTATAAGAAAACATATTTTACCTTCTAGTGGTTCTCCAGAAAAAAATCAGGGGATCAGCAGGGTTCTTCCTCTAGGTACCAACTATATCTCCATCACATTCAGCATACAGAAATTTCACTATAAACCCCAAATGGTTGTGCTACCAAAATGATTGACCAACTGACCGAATGACAATAAAGCCATGTTGGGCTTCCATTTTGTTACCAGAGACTTTCCTATTTCATCACAGGGTACATATAGGTCTACAGCTAGGTTGTTCAAAAAATTCTGGCAGTAGGAATGAATTAGTGATAGGAAATATCTGAGAACTCTGTCAGACAAGAGGTGCAATACTTGGAGGCCTATAAAAATGTAACTGGAACAAGTGAGTACTGTATCTGAACAGCACTCAAAAGAGCTCAAACCACCAATTCAATATCCCTCTACCTCAGTTTCTTCTGTACACATATCAGCAGTTCCCCTCAAAAATCACTGAGTCCAGAGTATGAAAGGAAAGTGGGAGGACTGTTAAACTATTATTTAGATGTATTTATTTTTCTTTAATTTGTTTCTAAAATTACTTATTTATTTATTTTTTTAATCAAATTCAACTGAAGCAGCTGCTGTGCCTGCTGTGCCTTTTAGCAGGGAGAACAGAAACCCTGGAATAAAAAAAAAAGTGATTGGATGGTCGAAATATTTCAGCAGTAGACACAAGACCAAATTGAGACCAATGCAGTAGAGATTTGCCAGTTGCAGCCGGGCTTTGTGCCAAATCAAAGGAGAAAACTGAGTATTAGGCGGCCACATAGGAAGCATGAGCTTTCCTGTCTGCCAGTCGGGCAGAGAGCCTGATGATAATATTCTAATCCCTGGCACTGAGAAAAGAAAATTAAAGTGTTGGATTAAAGGAACAATGGAAAATAAAATGTTAAAATAAAGATAATAATACTTTTTTAGCCATGACAATGGTAGGTCTCTCAATGGGTGTCCTCTTTGCCATCTCCAGGAGCAGTCTCTTCAGTTTGCGAGGCATTGCCAGTTTTTGATTCGGCGATAAACTGAACTTGGCTGTAGCCCAGAGAATAGCAGCAACCCCATACACACAAACCTGAAGAACAGAAACACAAAAAGACAGAAAAGCCAAAGATAAAACCTCAAACAAATGATTAGTGAAAGTTAGTTTAAAAAATAAAGCAGTTTAGATAGGCAAACCTTTTCTGTCACAATCCCATGTTCTTGATATTCAGGAGCAAGATAAAATTCATCTCGGGATCCTGTAAAAGCCACAGAAAGTCAGTCACTGAAGTCAACAAAAGCCTCCAGACATTGCTGCCTCATATACTTCAGTAAATAGTGAGTCTACTCTATAAGTACAACAAAAGATTAAAAGATGGAAGAATGTTAGAATGCTGGACTTAATTGCCCAGAAAAGAACATTAGACTTAAGTAAACCTACCGATGTTTTTAGGTTTCAAGAAAAGTACTTCTCCCTCGCAGCCGACATGCACTGTGTCCAAGCATAAATAGGCTAATGGAAAAGAGAGAAATCAGCTGTACAGAAAAAAATGTGGGCAACAAACTGCACATAGCATGATCTCTTTTTCCCCCCCTCTTTCTTCTGAAAAGTTCCATCCACAAGCCCAACATTAAATGCAAGGGCTGGTGCTTAAATGAAAAGGAAAAAAAATGATCACTGATAAAATATGCAGTATACACATTCATATAAAATAACATGTTTGCTCTTACTTAATGTGCTGGGATCTCAATTGTTCTCGCAGAAGCAGTTCATATTAAGTACTTAAGTGCTGATTTCATGCAGGAAGTGGTTGAAATCACCTGGAAAGTCAATGTAGGTCTGCAGCGAGGACAGGCAGGTGTAACACAGAGCCCATAGCTCATTAACTGTCAGCCTCCGTCCACACCGAGAAAGTAACTCTCTTAGAGAGATCCACTGGTTAGAAAATAAAGAACAAACACAGGTTAAAGGAGCAATAAGTTACAGATGTGTAGCTCAAAAGGTCAAATTCAAAATAAAAGTGAGTACCAACACTCCCTCTAAAAATGTTACATAACTCTCAATCATTCAAGGATTTTAGAGAAGATAGCATATTAAAGAAATCTAGGTAATCCTAATCCTATCATTCCATTTCTGAACTGACCTACATCCAACCACCCCAAGAACCTCTTTCATGTCTCTTTTTTCTCTTTGACAGTGACTCTTATTTACACAAAGCCAACTCTTCAGTAGCCATAACAGCACCAGACATGACTGTGAGAAACAATCTGAAATGCTACTGCAAATTTCAGAAGTTCAGATTGAAGAGCCATCTGGCGCTGGCTAACCTCATCCTGAGATTCTTCATTGAGGCACAGCATGCTTTTGGTCATGTGGTTATTAGGAATGTAGAGACTGTGGTTCAATGAGCTCTGGTCCCAAGAAGAATCCTGTTCAATTTCCAGCTCCTGACAAGAAGTGCAAGAAGACGTTGAATCCTGGATGCAGTTATTAGATTCATAGAACTCTTGAATCTTTGTTTCTCCACTGCACAATGTCTCTGAAGCATCCTCATTTTCTCGTGACATTTGGTACACGCAATCCTCGATACTACTATGTGGGTAGGACTCACAGGACTTGCCCCTGTTGAGTCTTTGAAGTCTGTTACTCCACACAGACTTGCAGCTCAAGTGTTCATCCGCTCCTATCTCAGTGAGGTCGGATACAGGTATGCTGATATCTCCATGAGTCGGAGGGGAAAGACAAGGGGGGTTGTTGGAGTCCGGGACAGAGCAGGAGCGGTTAAGAGCACCTCTCACTCTGTTCAGCCTCTGCTGGGCTCTCCTCCTCACTGGGGAGCTGTTGTGGGACCAGCAGTCCAAGTCATCTGCCAAGATCATGCCATCTCCTTCACTGCTGTCCATATCCTCCGCCCACAGGGAGGAATCCCAGCCCCCGCACACCTGCACATGGAACTTCTTTCAGTATACAGTCATTTGCTTCAGCTGTTCTGAATACAGAAATAATCTTAATTATATAGTCATGAGCATAAAAAAAGGATAATGGGTTAGATCATGGAAAAACTGGAACCCTGTATAAGCAATGTCATCATTGCAGTGCAATAGTGTAGGAAATAATGACTGAGAGCTAATGGTGAGATTGCCATGAAATGTTGTTTTTGTGCCATAATCTGTACAGATCACAAAAGTAATAGGCGGACGATGTTTTATATCCCAAGTAGGAAACCCCTGTTTCAGCAAAGAGTGCATAATTAACTATTAGCACAGGAGGATCATGTCTGGCCCTCGATTTTAATGAGGTGGTGGATAACAGAAAGTGATGAGAATGAATTATATTAAATTATTTCTCCAGAGCAACAGCTTCCTAAAATTGGTTGTAGCTACACTCTGTCACATACCTGCTGCCTGGACAGACCATTTGCTTTAACAGAACTGTCAGCACACGGATCTCTGGTATTATCATCTGAGCTCAGTCTTTTAAACAGACATCTGGGTTTGGGATGCTGCCATCTCGCCTCCCAGGAGCCTTCCTGTCCATCTGTGGAAATACAAAGAGAGCAATTAGTACCGGGAGAAATCACAGCAGAGACCAAACTGCGACATCTGTAAACTGAGATGATAAAATGACCTTGAAAGGTTGATACAGATTCGATGGAGAGCACCCGTCGGCCAATAGAGGATAGCTTCCGGCACACAGCTGCAGACGAGGTATGAGACAGCCTTGCTTCAGCCAGAGAGAGGATGTCCTGTGGGAGGATTAAACTCAGTTTGCAATATTCAAAATAAAATAAATATAAGGATTATGTTCACTTTTGGACAAATCTGTCTTGTTTTAGGGAAAGAAAACCTTTGAGACAGAACACAGATTTCACAAGTTTCTTCCAAAGTCACTAGTAATTTAGAATTTGTACCTTTGAAATGTCTCCATCAATCAACTTTGTCAGGTATTTCATTGTGTATGGCAATGTATTATGATGTCTCCTGAAATATTAACCTTTTTACTATTAATATGAGAATTAGATCATTATTATTTACTACTACTACTACTACTACTACTACATTGTGTGGGTTCCACTGTATTACTGGGGATGTTGTCATGCTGTTTCCATGTATTCTGTATATTGCAATAACAATGAATTGAGGATTTAACTTGTATGAAGTTTCTTTTGCTGATATTGTTGATCTAATTTTCTTCTTGTTCGAGATTTATTACTAACAAGACAATTATCTTGAAATTTTCAAATGAATATACTATAAGGCAGTTCTATAAACACACAAAATGTGTCACAAATGTCACATATAACAATCTTTAATACAGGTATAACTTCTCTGCTCTTTTTTTCAGTAAGCCACTTTGAGCTGCATTTTGTGAATAAAAGACTATATAAATGTATTATTATTATTATTATTATTATTATTATTATTATTATTATTTGTTATTCTTCTTCTTCTTATTGTGTATTATTATTATTACTACTATTATTGTATCTGACAGATTGACAGTAAATGCAGGTTCTGTAACAGGCTGGGATTACACACACACACACACACACACACACACACACACACACACACACACACTGTGGCAGGCCACTGACAGCACTTCCACTTGATGGCGCTCAGAGGCACTGCCTCACTCCATGCAGTACCAATTAGTTCCTCTAATTGTCATAAGAGAAATAAAGGGACTTAAACGTATGCTACTGCATGATTGCTGTAATAAGCATTTACTTCCTAAAAAGGATCTTGTGATTCTGCCTTGACTTAACAAAGATGATGATGCCGTGCTGTGCAGGGATCTCTTTATTCTGTTGTGTGTCATTATCCCGGGGCTGACTTTTACATGCTGCTGTGCAATCATCATCCATCACCCCAAGTCATAGTGACTATGATAACTTATTTCTCTATGACTGTATCTCATAATGTTTTATGTCTGCATTGTTCCTGTGTGCTTGCTAAAAGAACTGATCTGAAACTGAAATAATCCTTCATCTGAGTGTAAACTTACTGGTCACGTATACGTTTAGCAATTGCATTATGCAGCACTTTCTAATCTGACTTCAGTGGTTATTTCTTGTATCACTAAATGTTAAAAAACAAATCAGCATTAAGACTACGTTTGCATTGGAATTAAACCTAATTTAACACTACATTAAATACTTAATGACTTTATTTCAGACAATTACTCTTTTCATCTCAACACCATGACAACACAATTGCTCAAGTGAGATCTCTAATTATTCCACACCTGCCTCACGGTGTTAAGACCACACAGCTTTCTATAAATCACTGTAGCAGTAAAGAACAGTCAGCAGGGTTTTTATGCCTGCAGGAGCGGTCTGTCCTCGGGCTTTTCCTCCTGCATCTGCTCCAAGAGCCTCTGGATTTCTTCTCCCAACTCTGCCTCCAGCTCTGGCTCGATGACAAAGGATTTAGTGCGGCCCAGAAAGCGTAGAGTTGGAAGGTAAACATGGCCCTGTGAGCGGGGATAGAGATACTATGAGCATAAAAGAAGCAGCTGCTTCAGCTGCTGAATTTATAGTACGTAAGCAGATCTGAATCTGTGAATGACTCAGTGAAAAGGCTTTAAAAACACAGGATCCTGCCATTTTAGGCAGTAATTGTCATGTATTGTACATACTTATGACAGAACTTTTGTTTGCTTTGCTGCACTGACAGTGGTGTGTAGGTCGACTCTAAGGCAGCAGAGGATTTGAACCAGGCATCTTACATGTGCAGGGGCGGATCCCAGTGTGGGTCACCAAAATAGAAAGTAAACACTCAGCTGGAGGCCTTGCTCCTGTTTTGCTTATGCTATTACTTTGGCCGTGCGTAGATCTCCTTGGGAAAAACACACTTGAAAAACATAGAGAAGTGAAGAAGATGAGGACGGTTGTTTGTCAGACATTTTGTGTATTCTGACACTTGGCGAAATTAAATTACGGTTTTATTTTGAATTTCACTTACATAAGTCGTCTGTGTAAATTTATTCATGCTATGGTGTAACAGTGACAGTGCTGAGAGGCAGTGTGTGAGCTACATTTGATTCTGTATTTCACAGAGGATCCCAGGGGCTTTGGAATCCAGTCACATCAGAGAGCTTTATTGTATTTCACAGCAAAAGACTTATTTCAGATTTGTCCCTTTAACACAGTAGCATAGCAAAGGGTGTATGAGAAGTCTAAGAGGAATATAAGGTTATGAGATCCATTCAGTTACATGAAAGAGCACTAAATAAAGTTGAAATATTTATCAAAGCAACTATATAACAATAAAACCTTGGACTTAATGTATGCTAATGTAAGGAAGCATACAACTCCACTGTCCTTCCCCCTCTTGGCAGATCTGATCACAATCTGGTACTTCTCACCTCCAGATACACCCATTGTTGAAGCAGCCTGTGTCACCAGGAGAGTTAGGAGATGGTCACAGGAAATGATGAGTCCTACAAGGTTGTTTTGAGGCCACAGATTGGGATGTACCATGAACCCCATGGTAAGGACATCAATGCTATGACTTCTGCATCACAGAGTACATCAGCTTCTGTCCCAACAGCATCCGTATCACCAGGAGGGTGCGATGCTTTCAAATAACAAGCCCCGGACACCATGGGAGCTGCTGAACAGGAAGAAAGGCCTTCAGGAATGGGGACCGGGAGCTACGGGGACGTGCAGAAGGCTGAAATGCAAGCTGAAGGCAAGGAGGAATATCGGGAGAAAGATGGAGCAAAAGCTCCAGGAAAACAACGTGAGGGATGTGGTGGGGATGAGGACCATCACTGGATTCAGGGGAGTCAGCCTGGGAAGCCTGGACAGAGCAATGAACTCAATGTGTTTTCAGCAGATTCAGGGAACTGGGCCTCAGTTCACCTGCCTTAGCCACACAG
The DNA here is from genome assembly GCA_028641955.1 of Protonibea diacanthus. NCBI lineage: Eukaryota > Metazoa > Chordata > Actinopteri > Sciaenidae > Protonibea > Protonibea diacanthus. The sequence continues at coordinate 19,813,438 of CM053989.1, forward strand.
ACCCACCCTCTTTTCCCCCACACCTCTGTGACCCAGACTGACAACTCCATACATCTCCCAACCCCACAATGGACCTCAACATTTTCCCCATCATCATCTACCCACACATCCATGATGTTTGACCCCACCGTCACCTCCTCCGCCTGACTGTTTCCAGCAGCCAGGTGAAAAGACAGCAACTGGAGAAACTGCGCTTGAACAAAGACTGCAGGCCGGATGAATATCAGTCCCAGAGTCCTGAAGGCCTGGCGTGGTCCAGCTATGCGAGGTTCCACAGCACCCTATTCCAGCCTTAGTCTGATGCAGAGGAGAAGGTTCCAGTGCTGTGGACATCCTGCCTTGTTGTGGTGAGACACGCGATCATCTGCCTGCTCTCTCACCTGGATAGAGTTGGCAGCACTGTGACATCCACATTCTTTGAAGTTTCTCAGTGCCTTCCAACATGATCAGCCTACACTGCTGAGGGAGAAGCTCCAGGTGATGCAGGTGGATACCTCCATAATCTCCTGACTACCTGATGGACAGACCACAGTTTGTGAGGCTGAAGAATTGTGTGTCTGATCGGGTGGTTAACAACACGGGAACACCCGTTTCCTCTTCACACTGTACACCTCAGACACCAGCGACAGGAGTCTTGTCATCTGCAGAAATTCTCAGATGACTCTGCGGTTGTGGAGTGTATCAGTAATAGGCGGGACTGAGTACAGGGGATGGGTTGATCGCTTTGTGGGCAACCACCTCTTCTTGAATGTGGCCAAGGCGAGAGAGAGATGATTGTGGACTTGGGGAGGACCAGGTCTGACCTGGTACGAGTTTCCATCCTGGGTGAGAGGTGGAGGTGGTGCAGGACTACAGATGTTGGGCGTGTACCTGGATAACAGACTGGACCTGGAGATGCAACACTGGGGCTGTCTACAGGAAGGGACAGAGCAGACCCTGAGGAAGCTCCGGTCTTTTAATGGGTGCAGCAAGATGTTGCAGATGTTCCACCAGTCTGTTGTTGCGAGTGCAATATTCTTTGCAGCCATCTGTTGGGGCAGCAACATCAGAGCCAGTGATGACACAAAAAACTGAAGAACAATCGGATCAGAGGCTGGCTGTGCACAGGACTGCTCTGAGCCCTGCAGCTGGTTGTGGAAAAAAGGATGCTCCACAAACTGCTCAGTATTATGGACAACAACTCCCATCCACTACATGACCTCCTGCTTAAACAACAGAGCAGTTTCGATCGGAGAACTCCGCATCCACTGTAAGAAAACCACTACAGGAGGTCCAGTCCTACCAACTGTTATATCTTTGTACAATGACTCACCTCTGTGCAGAGGGATTGAGCTGATGGACATAATCAGGGATGCACATGTATATATTTTCTTTATGTATGTTTTTTAGAAGATAGAACCATATGTTCTTCCTCATTAGAGTTTATTCAATTCTATACTGTGTCACCATTTTTACCGCTGCCTGTGTATATAGTGTTCTGTGTTACTTGTTATGCTGCTGACAGTAAAACTGTTTGTGCACCAGAGGTCGGTAGGTCTTAGCACGTCCAAATATTTTATTTGAAATGGACCAAAAAAAAAAACCCTACAAACCTGATGTGAGAAATGTGTATCAGGGAGGAGAGAGAGTGTGGATGAGGAAGAGGGCGGCGAGCTCCAAAGGGCCGGTCAGTACTAGTCGGATGAACTTGAGGATAAATATACCTGATCCAAATTTAGCTGTGGAAGACAAATGCGAGCATCAAAATATACTTCAAGGCACTGAATGGAGAATGACTCATTTCAGTACACAATATTATTAGAATGAGCATGACCATATGTCTGCTGTGTTTGTTTTGTGTATTTGTGTTTTCTTGTAGAGACATGAACATCTGCAGGGTGTGAAACAAATTTCCCTCCTGGGACAGTAAATACTGCCTCTCTTTAATGCTGCAGCTGGAGAAAGCTAGACTAATCTTTATTACTTGGTAGCATACCACTGGGTAAGCAATCTGTATGAATACATGTAATTTGTCTGTTGATTCGTTTGTATCACTAATCTAAATCTGCAAAGTAATTAGTTACTCAGCCTATAAATAAATGTATTGGAGTAAAGAGACAGACTGTTTCTGATATGAAAACTGGGGCAGATTTAACCACAGAGTCGATTTCATGACAATATAGGACTGCAACAAGGCCTTACTTCTAAATCCTCACCTATGTAAAAGTATGTAAAAGTTTCAGTGTACATGAACAATCAGAAGGCGCAACAGTGCTGTGAATATATAACATGTCATGAATCCATACACCTAACTCATGTGGAACTTCCTGCTGAATCCCGAACTGTGTGTGTAACAAAGCTGGAGAAATGTGCATGGAGTTGCTATGGTAATGATAGCGGTGGCAGAAACTATGTACATTGGGGACACAGTTTTCCAACGTTAAAGCAGCTTTGCGTGTACAGAAGCCCACCCCAGTGTCAAAGACACTTGAAATCCGATATGATCAGCCGAACTTTAGAAGTCTGGTTGGAAAATAATTTAAAACTACCACCAAATGTGGCTTGGATCGATTAGATTGCTGACCAGACTTCTAAAATCTGCATATGTCAAAAATAGATTTGGGCAGGCAGTCTGAGCAAAGCCTTGAAAACATTTACTAGCAGCAGATATAACTCATGCTTGAACAGGCGTAACAGGTACTGTCATGAAAAATGCCATGATTTTAAAGTAAAACTGAGAAAGCTTGCCACTGGAAACTCTTTGAGTAACAACTTCATCTTACATGGACATATAAAGACCAAGTAACTTTAACTTTAACTTTACTTTGTTTTCTTAGTCACATCAGTTTGGCTAACCTGTGAATTCATTTTACCCAACCTCTGTGATTGTCTCATTACTAATCTCTATAAACGGATATGAATGCAGAACCTGTAGGCTATCTGTAGTCAAGATTTTTGACAATGAAGCATTCTGGTTTTCCGTTTGTAGTCAGAGCAGTATTGACATTTAAGATGCGAATGGTGCAATGCATTGGCCAAAGTGCAATCCAAGTAATCCAACCGTATGGTCTGACAATGATTTAGGTTTTCTTTTTTTTGAGGGGACTTATGCCTTTATTTGCAGTGATCTGAACCTGGACCATTGCAGAATTTGTTAGAAGTGATTTCTTTCTTGTCATTCTCATGTATCAAGTTGTTAATTGGACTACAGAGGAAGTCTTGGACCAGATATGGGGTGGCTGTGGCTCAGGAGGTAGAGCTACTAATCAGATGTTCGGTGGTTCGATCCCCAGTTGATCCCCTCCAGTCTGCATGTCGAGAAGTGTCCTTGGGCAAGATACCAGATTTAAATTGCTCCTGAAAGGCTGTGCCATCGATTGTGTGAATGTGTATGAATGGTTAGCTCTAAACTGATGGCACCTTGCATGGCAACCAATTGCCATCAGTGTATGAATGTGTGTGAATGGGTGAATGAGTATGTAGTGTAGCGCTTTGAGTGGTCGGAAGACTAGAAAGCTATATAAGTATCCATTACCATTGCCCTCTCTCTAGTGACAGAGGTCAAACACTAGCCATTGCTCCCACCTCCTGGAGGCTAAATTGCCATTAGATGATAGTCAATGGGTTCGTTGTCACGATAAAATGTTAGCTATTAACTTGAGTGGAGTACAGTGTTATTTTGACCGCGCATGGTGACACAGAATCACAAATAAGATCAAGCTGCACAACCTTGCTATTAGAGTACTGCCTCCTTTCAATTTCACGTGATCAGATCGAGGTGGCAGAGCTGAGCTTGTAGCTGATTGATTGCTGGCCTGTGTGGGGAATTTTAGGTGAGGAAAGAGCGAGTCACCTCTCTCCCTCCCAGCAAACATCACCAGGTGCCCGTGACTGAATAATGTACTGAAGCTCCAGGGTGACTGTGTGCAACTGTGACCAGATTCAAATCTATAAGAGGATTAGACGTCTCACCTCAAAGCGTGCTGCCTGTGTTGTCAAACTGGAGAGCACAAAGACCTCTGGATCATCTGCAGAGGAGCAAAATATACCAATTAGCTGCACAATTAAGCATATGTGATATATACAGCAATACATAATGTCATCAAGAACAAACTGCTCATTTGTTTTTTGATGTCAACACTCCTGATGTATAGCCATGTCAGTCCTGTACCACTTACTGCTGCTAAGCATCCATGGCGAGATGCAAATCAGAAGAATTTGTATCTCGCATGCTGACCTCCGTCCAGTAGGCTGGGCGTAGCTGTTTCCCCCTCATTTGCATAATTCATGTGTCAGAGATGTCGCTGACAAACAAGACATGAGCTATCTGCAGATCAGAAGATGAAGCAGCTAAGGAGCAGTGCTGCATCTTCCTCCTGAAATAGGCCACTGCTCAGATGGCTGCAGACCAGACAGGACACAAGGATGCATGAAAACATCAACATGAACGTCGCATACAGCTGGACTTTGGATAAGAGAGGCTGAAAGACACATGGAGACAGAGAGAGAGAGAGAGAGAGAGAGAGAGAGAGAGAGAGACAGAGACAGACAGAGAGAGAGAGAGAGAGAGAGAGAGAGAGAGAGAGAGACAGAGACAAGAGAGAGAGAGAGAGAGAGAGAGAGAGAGAGAGAGAGAGAGAGAGAGAGAGAGAGAGAGGTTGTACCCAGAGTTAGAGGAGGGAAAGGAGAGAAGGTAGAGGAAACAGGGAAGAAAGTAAAGTGGGTCATGACAGATCTGGGTTTGTCTCCTAGAGTTATGATATCCCCTCCCAGGTGTAGTAAGGCCGAGCTCTAGTACTCCTCCCCTCCCATTCCATTTACATTTCCTTCTGATTCCTTTCCTCTCTTACATCTTTTACTTTCCTCTTTCCCTTCCTTTCATTCATTTTCTTTTCTCTTTTCCTTTCCCCACCTTTTATATTACCTCCCTTCTTTTTCCTATTCTTCTCTTCTCTCATCTTCTCTTTCTTCCCTTCACCTGTTTCCCACCTTTACTCACCTATCCTACTCCTTTCCTTTCCTTTCCTTCCTTTTCATCTAATCTCCCCACCTCATTTTCTTTACTTTTTTCCTTTTCTTTTCCTTACCTAATATTTTTCATCTCTCCTATTTCTTCTCTCTCCTCTTTCCTTTCTTTTCTTTTCCTTTCTCCCAGACTCCTGACATCCTCTTCTTCCTCCTCTATATTGATTTTTTTTCCTTTCCTTTCCTTTCCTTTCCTTTCCTTTCCTTTCCTTTCCTTAACTCATCTCCTTCCACTTTTCCTTTCCTTCCTCTCCTCTCATTGCTCTTCTTTCCCCTCATCAATTCTTTTCCCCTCCATCATTCCATCATTACTTCTACTCTGACTCCCTTTCCATCCTTGTTCCTTTTGCTTTTTTCATCTCCTCTTGTCTCAAAGAGGTTGCTAGTTCAAATAAACAAGGAGAAAAGGACAGACAGGAGTAGAAAGGAGGACAAGATATTTAAACCCTTTGTAGTCAGGAAGCTCAGTAACACCGTGAAATAGGCGATGGATAGAGAGAAAAAAAAAAGACAGCCGTTGTCAGTGACGCAGATGCCTCCAGGGTGATGGTGAGAGCTTGGTGAGTCATGTATGCCTACAGCATTTTAGCACAACAGGTAGTATGAGCTGAGCAATATTACTGATTCAACACACTTTCCAAATGGGCTGATCAGATTTCCCACGGAGCCCAGCCAGACCCGTTTTTATCAGAAATGGAACAGCTTGCATTGCTAAACCTCTTGGGGGACAAACATTCTTCTTAGTCACCATTGTATGAAAACCATTAGAGGACATTCTGTTGCTCTGGCTGGGAACGGTGGTGATGATCACCCACAGTCACATACCTTCCTGTTATTAGTGCAGTAATTAATTAGCTGAAATGAACCCGATTGATGAGTCGTTGTGGCAACCGCTATTCTCACTGAGATTCATCGCCACAGCCCTCAAGGTCACTCTATTATAAAGCCTTTCAGGGAGAGCCTGTGCGTATGTGAGCAGGGGATTGGCTGGTCCAAGTGTGCGTCATCTTGATATTTCATCAGTATCGCACAAAGACTTCAATTAAATGGAATCAACAGGAAACTGTGCAGCAAATAAAGCAGAGAGAGCTGTGATTAATGATATAGGTGCTCCGTGTTCGGCGTGAACAACTAACAAAAGATGGGTAACGTGGGCACTGTGGGTTCCTTCTCTATCCACAGCATGAATCATAGCCGAAGGACTGAACACAATCCAATAAAGCATGACAACAAATGAGGCTGCGAAGGATTTTATCCGACAGAGCAATCAAAACATCTCCTCAAAGTGTCTCTATTACTGACTGAAGATTTGCGTGGAGATAAATGGATGCAACTGCAACATGCTGGCTGAGTAATGTGTATATCTATGTGTGTGTGTGTGTGTGTGTGTGTGTGTGTGAGAGAGAGAGAGAGAGAGAGAGAGAGTGCAGGTTGACTGCTGATAGGCTGACCATGCTGTTACCACAACAACGCTCCCCCTGGCAACTCTAACACTGTTGATCTAATCAATGCTTATCAATTTCTGACGCTTGGCATCAGGACACGGAATAAGTGCTTGCTACAGTGTGTGTGTGTGTGTGTGCGTGCACACACACGCAAGGTGCTGATATAAGTGATAAGCTGTAGAAAGGAAATGAAAGAGAAAACTGAAAATACCAGAGAGACCGGAACAACAGAAGGGGAGACAAGACAAGAAGAGAAGGTGAGGTGAGGGATGATAATTCCTGATAGGATGTTTTTTCCATTTGATGTCACAGGGGCCTTCCACTGTGAAGGAGAAAGATGTCATCTGTGCAAATCACAGCAGACCTGCAGACCTCGGCACAGCCTGACAGTTCCTCTGAGACACTGATGGAGTATTCTCAAGCAGGAATTTGCAAATTGAAACCGATACAGATCGGTGCAACAAATCACTGAAAAGAAAAAGGGTGCCTTCACTCTGCCTCGAGCAGAGCTTAAGCTGCAGTTTAGGGACAACCTCACAATTTAAACTCTGCAATGCAGTTCTGGTCTCATCTGTCATGTCCTCTGGTTTCAGACTTTTCAGACAGAAAAGTTGTGAAAAAACATAGATTAATAATAAATGGTTCAATGTTTCATGACGGATTTGAAGTCAAACATCATGCACAAAAAGCAGAGGTGGCAGAGGTATAAAATGTCCTAAAAATCCATCCATTATTGTACAAATATATAGATGGCAGCGTGTCCGTTCCGTAGACTCACCACTGAGCTGCTCCATGAAGCAAACATTCCCATGGGCGTTGAAGGCCAGTGTGTCTGGTGTTATACACAGAGTGTGGAAGAGGTGGGAGGGTCTGATGCTCTGCAGCGCCAGAGCACACTCTGCACACACTGCCCACACCTCCTCCTCGGACAAACAGCTGTCCCGCAGAGAAAGGATGTCCGCCAGAGACACATTCTCCTGTAGACACACACACACAGACACAATGTTGGTTTTGGGTTGTTTGAATCTCTTAAACCCTTATAAATTTTAAAGGGCAGACCCGCTCTGCATCAGTGCTCTGGTTTAATATAGCACTTGTGTGAGGGCAAATGTTAATGAGGAACTCTCTTTGCTCTTTACTAATTACCTGCCTTAAGCAAAATTCAGCCTTTTGTCAAATTTTCAATCAGCTTGTAGCTATTTAGCTAGGTCAGACCATTTGCTGTTGTTTCAACACAACAGGGGGGAGCAGAATGCAACAGCCATCCCAGCTAATTAGAGCTGTACCTTACATAGACAAAGAAGCTTCAAAGTCTGCTCTGCCATGTAAGCTTAATGTAATGATCCGGCTACTTTAGGAAGGGTTTTCAATGTCGAGTGGACTCTCTGAGGACAGAATCTATCCATAGGATCCCTCCAGTGTTGCTCTTCCTGAAGTTTATTCCATTTTGTTCCCCACTAAAAGGTTGTTTTTGGGGAGTTCTTCCTTATCCCAATCGAGGGTCTAAGGATCAAGGTTGGAGCCCTTGGTCAGGCTGAATAAAATTGACTTGAATATCTGCAGAGCATATCATAACAACAGACAATAGAAACTACAGCATTCGCGTTTCCTTCCACACCTAAACGCACCGTCAGAGAAGAGTTTCCAAAACAGTCCCTGCTCTCAGCCGCAGCCTGAGTTAAATCATGTTGAACGGATTTATTAAAATGTAAATACATAGTGTGCAAAGTTAAAGTTTGGTGTTAAAGCTCTGACCTCATCACTTTCTGCGACACAGAGGGACACTGTGGAGTGATAATATAGCTCTACCTAAACCCTGGAGAAACTATATCCCACGGGTGGATGCTGGGGTGTAGATGGGTACTTGAAGCAGTGATCCTGCAATTGCAATGCTGTATCACCGGCAGTGGCATGGCAGCTTAAATACAGCTACAGATATACAGGGAGATATGGTAAGATACAGATAATGTAAGCAAATGAGAATTGTCTTCTTGGCTAATCCAGTGAATTAAAAGGTGCTAGGATGTCATAAAACATTTGTAAAGATGATTTGAAGAAGGGGGAAGTGTTTTGGCTCAGCAATAAATCTGAACAGCTCACTAAATATTATCTATAATTATATAAGGAGCATATTTTTACTAAATTAATAATTAATATTAAATCATTTACATTAAAGAGAAGGGGGACAAACTCAAAACTAAGTAACTAAGCTTTATTTATAAAATGCCTATCAACACTACAGTTAGAAGGTGCTGACAATGCAAATACCAGAACGTAAAAACATGTACACACGTAGGAAAAAACAACATAAGAGAACAATGAAAGCAATAAAAACTAGAAGAAAAAAAACACATTTCAGGATTTGTATTTTTGCAGCTTCTTAATGCTCAAAAAGTCATCTTGCAGGCTGTACTTATATGATAAAATGTAAAAATGGTGCATGCGCTCCCTAAGATTAAAAAAAAAAAAACATTAAAGATATTAAAAACAGACACCTCCCTCTGAATGAACTGTCAAGTTAACTCTACAAGTACACACATTTGATCTTATATTGTTTTATCATCTGTACTGGAATACCCAGTACGCCACATCCCAGCAGCGGCTGTTTGTGTTCTGTGTTCTCCAATATCACACATGTTGACTATTTTACTAAACAAAAAAAGGACATGTTGATCAGACTAATGATGATCTCATTTCAGTTTCTAATCTGCACAGACTGGTCTACATAAGGAGCAATGGGCTACCAGGATGCTGTGATACATATTTAAAAGTCTATGGTCCACTTTGGAAATCAGCAGGCTCGAGAAAAACTTGTAGCCTGACAGCACAGTGTCACTTGTAGAGATCTTAGCTTGGTGGACATGATCCCTGCGCTGGAAGATGACAGCTTATGTATTGACAGCAGGGTTATTACATAAGAGTATGGTCCTCTTCATGTATAGAAACCGTGAATACCTTCTTCCATGAGAGGCATCATATGTTCTGACTCTAGCAGCAGAAAATACTCAATATTCTTCAGTAACAAGGGCATCTGGTACACCAAGTACATGAAATCCTGCACACACAACCTTTTTATGCCATGGATGTAGCGACTACTCTACACCCCCACATGGACACACTACATCATCTGTGATCCACTATTACTAACTGGCCCCATTTATCCTGGCAGACGCAGTGATCTCAGAGATTCCGTGCAGTGTCCGGCATAATGCTGCAGTCTGATTATTACAGGATCTTCTGTTCGCTTTGCAACAGAACACAAAAGCTGCACTTAACTCAGATAGAAGGGGTGGAAGAGTGGGAGGGTGGGTATCACAAAGCAGCAACTGTCAGAGTACTGTCTAGAACTTCTATTACCATCAACTTTTTTTTATTCTTTCCGTGACATAATTTATACCGTCAGAGTATCTCTCAATGGGAACTTATTTTTACTCATTTTGTTGCCTGTAATCTCTTTAATATTTTAATATTCAACAACATTCACTGCATTATCTCTGACTGGCTGCATCTCTTTTCTTTTATGATTATTGTAGGCGCATGAGAGTTGCAGCTGATTAAGAACAAAGCATATCGATGTGATCTGGTGGGGAAGAGCACAATTACAGGGCAGAAAAGTGCCACTTCAAGCAGCAGAAGCAGCAGCAGCACCGACCCCATAAATAGACAGTTTCCCCTGAGAACAGTGCAGAGGAAAGCTAGAAGACTCTTTCCCCAAGTTAAATATGCTGTCCTACATAAGTTTGCCTCCGAGCTCCGAGGTTTCTGATGAGGCTGGTGGTGTGCCTCCTGTCTCTGCTCGCTGGGAATGAGAGGAAGAGCCAAAGCAAAGTGCCAGCTATCAGTGTATTGATGTTTGATTGAAGTATTTTTTTATACTTACAGACAATGAATGCAAGTTCTTCATCTTTCAAATAACTAAGTGACTAAATTACAATTCAAAAATATTTAACTACAAAGTTATTTAACTACAAAAGTTTGCATCCATCAATTTAAGTAAGTACATTAACTCAAGTACAATTTTGAGGTTCTCATATTCCACCCGAGTATATCTCATTTATGCTACTTTATACTTCTACTACATCACATTTCAGAAACAAAAAGTAGGACTTTTTACTATGCTATATTTATTTGACAGATTTTTTTTTTTTTTTTGTGACACCTTGCAAAATAAAAGAGCTGTCTGGTTTGGGACCCTTGTCATATTTCAGATGTCTATGAGCTGTTAGCTCTTCCACCAGAGAGTGATTTTATCCAATAAACTTCTCAGATTGTTTCATTTAAACAGCTGCTCAAGGCTGAAAGAGGTAAAATGACCCAGCTTTTTAAAAAAAGAAGTAAAGATTCAGTCCAAATAATATATGGAGCAGTACATTGTTCTGATTTTCTACCCCAGTAATCATCTCCGAGACTTCCAGATCTATGCTGAGACCCTTTGGAGGGGGAACAACAAACCTTAACATAAAAACTGTACATGAATAAGTGTCATGATTTTTTTTTTTAACTCTTTCTAAATCATGTCATTTCAAAAACTTGAACTCAAGAACAAATCTAACCTACAAGCTGTTTGCTTTTGTATTTCATGTAAACCTATGGAGTAATTTGCCATTTCTTCATATAAGCTCTGTGTCTCACCTCATCCTCCAGCAGTGGAGGCAGATGCTCCAGTTCATAATAGCCGTCTCTCTCCTCAGCTCTCCCCAAGTATGTGACCGCTGCATCACTCCCCGAAGTCTCCATTGCAGCAACTTTGATTCCCTCAAGTAGTGAAGCGTAATTCGGCCCAGACAACAATGTTTCCAGTCGAGACAGATGGCATGCCCGAGCTCTCTGGGTACACCGAGCACAAAGCTGGGAGAGAGGGGGGTGGGGGGTGGTGTCGGGTCTGTTGCTGCAGTCCAGCAGTCAGTCGATGGTCACTGCGGGACACTAAGGTCCAAAAACAACGCCGGAGAAAACAGGGGAAGCACAGCAATGCGCCTGAACAGACCGTCTCCAGCGTGCAGGAGGAGGAGGAGGCGGCGGCGGCGGCGGCGGTGGTGGTGGTTGGGGATGCTGGCCAGTGTTTGAGGCTGTCATGACTACTACACCTCCACAGAAACAGGCGACACTGTGAAGGCGGTCATGAGCTGCAGTTTTGTGAGTCCTCCCCTCCCCGCGGAGCAGCCAGTGCTGGCAGCAGAGCGGAGGAACTGCTGCCTGCGCGCCACAGTTGGCTCCACGCCTCCGTCCACAGCGTGACTCATATTCATCACTTAGTCCTTATTATCTCTTCTTATCCTGTCAGCTGGCTTTGACTCAGGTGTTATGCTATTAATATGCGCTGTCAATTGCAGTACAACTCAGTGTAAATACAAATTTGAGGCGTGCTACTTGTAATTTACTTGAGTCTTTCATTCGATGTCACTTTCTATTTCTGCTCAACTACATTTATCTAACAGCTCTTCACTCTACAAGGTTTTTAAATTATGATGTTTTATTAGAAATTTAACTACCCAACAGTATAAGCAAGAACAACTACAATGACATAACTGACAGCTTATTTTTTAATTATTCTTTCAACTATTTCATTTTTCCAGCCTCAAAAATGTGAACATTTGCTGCTTTTCCTTTGTATTATGTTTATTGGTATTATTATTTTAATCATTTTTAGGCTTTATTGGTTTATTGTGACTTTAAGCTCTGGGTAATTGTGATGAGAGATGTGATGTGAACTACTGAAAAAACTGATTTCACATTCATCAATGAGCAGCAATAATGCTGACATTTTTCTGTCTTTCCCGATTATACTTGATTATACTTACATATGTACCACCAACACTGTGCTGTACATGTCTATTTGCAATGTGCTAATCTGGTATATTCACACTGAAATTCTAATACTCATAATGCAACATGGCATAAGTATAACTCTGAATTTCATTGTAGAATGACTGTAGTTTTTTTGTAATTATTGTGGTAAATAAATGACTATAGAACTAAATGTATCACATATAATTTAGAATGAATTTTATGTTTGTAGATGTCACTGACCTCCCTTTCACTCTCCTGCAACCTCTATATAATAGCAATTCCCGCTCACCTCTGATTCCTCATTCACCTCTGATGTAGCAACTGAGGTCGTGGCTCACAGCAAAGTAAAAGCAGAGTTTAGTTGGGTGCTAAATAAAGAGAAGTTTGACACAGGACAGGAAACAAATAAGTCGAAAGGAGCATAAACAGGAAGTAAAGAGTCCTCAAAGGCAATCAAGAGACAAATCAGACATAACCAGAAACCTAGACCTGCCATCCCAAGCCATCCCTGCCATCCCAAGGTTTCTAGAAAACTAGAAACCTTGGGATGGCACAATAGTTCAGGTTTATATACCAGGGGATCTAATGCAGGCATCAGGAGCAGCAGGTTGGTTTATAGATCATGATTAGAGGTGGGAACAGACTAGTGACAACTGCTGGATAGGAGGGGAATGGCAAAGGCATAATGGCAAGAGTTCACAGCAGACATTTTGAAACCAATTCCATTAACGGTGACTCAGCTCCAGTGAAGAGTCAAGTAGTCTTTGAATCGAGCATGCCTCGTACTACTTCCACACCAATGGAAAACTAAAGATGGCTGTATGATTACAGAGCTGGCTTGACATAACATTAGCTCCAGGCGCTTGCATGCAGAGCTTTTTCACTGCAAACGTTTTAACCTGTCAAGGGAAAGAAATCTCGTTAACGATGATTCAGCTCCATCAACTTCCCTAGTAAGCTGGGACAGAGAGCCAGCGTGGACCAGACCACCTCACTCACCTCATTTTAATGTTCTCAATTACACCAGTGTTTTCCTGCTGTGACAAGTCAAAATGTCTGCTGCGAATGCTGCTGCCTGCTGTCAGGACACCTGCTGGTTTTATTTCGAGATATTTCTTGAAATCTGAAAGCCTCGTAGAGGACAATATTCCGAGTTTCAGCATTTCCATTTCTGCTATTTTCCACCATAGAAATAGATTCTGCATAAACTGCTGGCAGCTTGTTTTGTGGTTTATCCAGAGCAATAGATTTACTTTTTATTGTTTACTAAAGACAAATATCTAGAACTGTATTCATGGCTAGGTACAAGAGGACTTTGTTATTCAAGTTAACTGATCATTTAATTTTGAATCTTTAATTTTGATCTTTCCCACTCGTTCTGTCAAACACTAATCTGTTAAAACGTGTCCAGTCTTCTGCATTTCATTGACATTTGTCAAGGCTTTGAAGACTTTCTCAGTCTTGTTCTATGTCAGACAGCGGGCTACTTTGGAGGCAAAGTCTTGACTTTCAGAAATGCAGTCTGTAGCTGCAAAACACACCAGTCAGTGGTACCACACTGACAATACCTGGCAGCATCTTACAGATTTACATCATTTTACTGGCAATGTAAAACAATGTCAGCTCTCTCTTGAGGAACCTCTTCCTAATGCAGTCACACTCTAGATCAATAGTATTTGTATACACTCTGATCCATCTTAATTGCCCACCCCATTTGAATATCATCTTGTGCTGCGTGCTAGCAATGATGGAAAGCCTGTCTGGGTGCCAGCTGAGCCCAGGGTGGCAGGGAATGAGATTGCTATTATGCCGGCGGTGCCCTGTGGCTGCTCAGCAGTGATAGAGAGGCATCTCTGGTCAGGCAGAGGGGAACCACTATTAGATTTGTTGACTGCTCAGCGTTCTGGCATGTCGAGATAATAGAGGGAAATGCTTTTACTTAAGCAGCCAGGCAATTAATGTGATCATACATATTCTGGCATATCCCCTCACTGACTTATTACTGAAGAACAAGGCAGTCTGTTTGATCCTTGTTGGCATTGTACAGTAGCCAACCGAGAGATACATTCAGAGGTATTTCATCTTCAAAAGGATAAGCTCCTAATGTGGAAATACTTCACAACTCCTCGCCGCCGAACAGCTGAATCATTTATCTTAAGGCAGCACTTGGTGGGGATGAGCTTGACATTGGAATCTGAAGTCAGTTTTGTCTGTTCTTGTGTTTTAGACAGAAACATACTCTTTGTCTCTATTTCTAATTCAGACTTTCATTCAATTTGATTCAGCCACATTTCCCAGAATGCTCTCTTCAGTTTCAATATAACAACACTCAGCAGATGCATTCAAACAAAAAAGGGTCGATTCACTTTTTGGGTCATGTTATGCCACACTCCAGTCAACCACAGCAGCTGTTCTGTCTTTGAAAGACATAAAACATTAAAAAGAAAAAAAAATGTAGAGAGCAGTCTGTTTATTTTACCTGACAGTCACTAACTCACCTGTTATTGCACTTTCTGTCTTTCCCAATTCAACCTGCAGTAGTTCTGATGTCTCTACAACCACAGAAGCACCTGATCCTACCTACTGTGCCACCTAAACCACCATTACAACCTTTCCCACTGTTTTCTGCCTGCTCTGTTATTCAACCCTGTCTGGCTTTTTGAATAAAGGGCCTTGGCTGCCTGCTTACCTGTTACAGATGTTTGCCTGTCACATTAAGCAAGAACACTATTTTGTTTTATGTCATCTGGTCTCTGTGCGTCATGCTTTTGTATCCAATCCTTGTTTTACAGTCACAACATCAATATGATTGAGCTCCTTCTGTTGTTTTGTCTCGGGTATAATTGAGAATTAAGCTTGTTTATCCCTAGAGTTCATCTCTGAGTCACGGAATAAGTAGGAAGGAAGTATTTGTATAACTTTTTTAAATGAAAGCATTGGATTTATTTCTGAGACTGAAGCAAAATAAAAGTCTCAGCAAAACAAAACAATTCTAATTATGTATAAACTAGTTAATTCAGAGTTTTCAAAGTTATCCAAGAGGGTGATGTAAGTGAGACACAATGCAGCAGAAACATCATCCAGATAGACAAAATGGTTTAGACCAGTGACCACCAGTGACCTTATTAGTGGATTTATGCTAGACATGTGATGAAATACCTTCCAGGGCTGACCCAAGTACAGTGATCCAATTCTAGCTGACAAAACGGCCCCGAAGCTGGCAAACACCCTGACAAATAGAGCGGATTCTATGCCTACATCTGTGTGCACCTCCAAAGTCTTGCCAAATCATGAAGCTGGCTCACATTTGGTCTTATGTTTCCAGCAATTTCCAGATGAATGTGCCTCTACTAAGCCTTGCTGTCTTCACTACTGAGATATAGAAGCCTGAAGCACATTCAAAAATAAAAGTCAAGTTTTTATGGAACAAGATCATTCAAATTCAAATTCTTTATGGATTTAGTATGTAAGGCAAACAAAACTTTTTTTTTTTTTTTTGACATTTTTGATAGTAAATAAATCCTAATTCATACAGCACAGGGTAGTCAGTTAAACATGATTTTCCCTGCAAATTGCCCTGCTTACTAAATTAATAAAAGTGTTATTCCACTTTAAATACTCAGACACAGAAACCCACACAAGTAGAAAAGGAGCTGTATCCCAGGTTGACCTCTGCAGTCTGGACAGTTACAGAGCAGAACCATGACAAAGCTGGAAGGTCAAGCATGTGGACAGTTGTCTGCCTTGGGGAATGGTGAGTACTGGCAGATGTGCCCCAGAAAACAAGAAAAAATTACTTGTGAGGTGTCAAAAGTTCCCAGAGTCGGCAGTTCCAATATGATGCTTTAAAAGTGTAGCTCAGGGGCGTATCTCAGCGGGGAAGCTCCTGTGAGAATGTCTGAGTTTGGGATGTTGAGGACTGCAGAGAGTCTACTCAAATGTTGTGTTTAAATGAGCAAGAGCAATGTGTGGAATCAGATGAAACCATATTTACGCATGTAGAATTGATTTTATGCCAGGAATATGCATGCATATGCAATCGTAAAAGGTTAAAGAGATGGACATTAACGGGACCTCACCTGCTGAAATATTCAGACTTGCCTGGGAAATAATGTAAACTTGTAATGTTTGCTGGTGTGCCCTGGCATTAGTGGCATAGTCATGCAGATAGTTTTGGATCTTTAACTCAAAATGTGTATACATCTGTTCTACCACATCTGCATGGAACAGTGAGGAGACTGTACTCTCCTCATGAAACAAACATAAATGCCATATTTCCATCATGCTTTCCTCTGTTTGATGTTTAACAGCCACTCTTCTTCTTTTTTTTTTTGTTTACAACTTTATTTATCATTGAATACAATGACATCATTGGTTAAGCATTTCTTACAAAAGTTCTTTTGTCCCATGTGTAAGGGTATGTATTGCTCTTTTATTGGTTTACATTAAGGTTTAAATACAGCAGGTCTTTGGAGAGGAGATGGATACCCTGGGAAAAATTTTGAGGCAAAACTCTGAACCTGAAAATACCTGAAGTAATGAGACTTTGGTAAATTATGATCTTCACATAGAAATTTAAGCCACTTCTGTGTCAAATGTCTATTTGAGATGGTGCAAAAAGATGATTAAGCATTATTGGAGAGAAGCTACATATACTTGTAAAATTAAAATGTTTTCCAGATCTTAACCCCAGATCTTAATCAAGTTTTGGATAGGATTTAGGGAGAAAAATGGGGATCATTTCAAATAAATAAAGAAACCTGGTCATTACAGTTATCTTCACTGAATTTATCCATCCTGCCAGTGAGAATGGGAGTTTCGACCACCTATCCAAGTCAGTTTTGGTACGATCTAAAATAGACCTGTATTTATGCTGAAAAATAGCCATTTCTATTCCCAGGTAAGTGAATTTGTTATTTTCAATTTTAAAAGGGAAATTTTCATAAGTGACCTGTTTTGCCAGATTATTCAATGGAAATAATAAAGATTTTGATAAATTAACTTTATACCCTGATATGCTACTGAATTTTTGCAGGCAGTGGAGAAGGTGTGGAATGCTCTCAACTGGGTCTGATATTTGGAAAAGCAGATCATCAGCATAAAGCATTGTTTTATGGTCTGTTTCACCCCTGGATATACTCTTAATCCTGCAATGTGATCTAATAGCAATTGCCAGTGGTTCGATTGCAATGTCAAACAGGAAGGGCGACAAACAGCAACCCTGTCTTGTACCTCCGTGGAGCGAAAAGTATTCTGAGATCAGGCCATTTGTCCTGACTGCAGCCAAAGGTGTTGCATATAGAACTTTGATCCACCTTCAGAAAGTGGGCCCCATTCCAAATTTTTCTAAGACTGCGAAAAGATAGATCCATTAGATTGTATTGAATGCTTTTTCAGTGTCTAGGCTTCAAATAACTTCAGGCTGTAAAGTTGAATGGGGGGAAAAATAACACATTAAATAATCTCCTCATGTTAAAAAATGATTGCCGTCCGGGAATTAAGCCTCTTTGGTCCTCATTAATAATTGTGAGAATTACAGGATCTAATTGTTGTGTGAGGGTTTTAGTTAAAATTTTATAATTGTATCAGAAGACTTATTGACTTATTAGAAGACTGAAATTGTGGGCTGGGTAAGCATTTCCATTGGTCAAAGATTCATCATAAACAGATTTAAGGATGAGTGTGAGTTTTGAAGATAATTCCTTGTAAAACTCTATGGGGAATCCGTCCGGACCTGGCGCCCTTCCTGTCCGACATGATTTCCTCAGGCAACAATGGCTGCTCTAAAAGTAACTGAGCATCCAGAGAAAGCTTTGGGATATTGAGAGAATCAAGAAACGAGTGAATCTCCAGTGAGCTACTATCTACCTCAGATTGATATCGAGTCAGAACCTGTGTCAATTCCTGGGATCATTTGTTGTTGCTGACTGTTGTTTAAGTTGAAGTGCAAGGAGCCTCCCCGCTTTATCTCCATGCTCATAGTATACCTGTTTGGATTTAAAAATATTTTTTTCTTTCCATGTCATAAGTGTATTGAATTCAGTTTGTGACAGTAATTTCTCCTTAAAGAGATCTGGTGAAAGAGCATAGCGCCTGTCAATATCTGCAATTTTGTCAGCCAGCTCTTTAAGTTGTCTGGAACGCTCCTTATCCCTATTAACTGCCACTATTCTAATTACGTTCCTTCTTCTACAGTAGTTTAATGGCACCTGCCTGAAGAGTTTGGCTCCACCTGCTGTTTATCTTATTGCACCCAACTCTTAATATTTACATAACAGTAGTTGAATGAGCATGTGCATGAATTTACATTTTCTTTCACCAATTTTCTGAAAAATTTGGAAGGAAACCTGATTGCAGATCATTAGGGCTCCACCTCCAAATCCAAACAAGTATGTGACATAGGCAGCCATCTTATACTTTTTCCTTGTCATAATTAGAAAACTAGGACTAATTAGTTCCACACTGCAATGCAAGAACAATGCTATGTTGTTGTTTCTTTACGTAGTTTTCGCCATGCCTTCCACGTACATCACCAACTGATGAGTATGCTAGCTTTTTGCCTTTAGCTTTAGCATCAGTCTTTTAGAACATTATCATGCATGTAGCCATCAAGTGTCTTATTTATACATACACACATACATTTAAAACTAATTTTAAAATGAGTCATGCAAACATTAAAAAAGTAAATTGGGTCTACTGTGTTTTCAACACCACAGGGAGCCAATTTCAATTAATTAATTAATTAGCTAGCAAGCAGAAGCTGATAAAATCATCAGTAGATGGCTACAAGTAGTAGCCTACCTTTGTCTGAAATCACCCATTGTTTCAGAAAGAAAAGAATGTCAAGTGGTAAATCTTCCACTGTAATCTCTGTAAACTGTGTTGTGCAAGAAAGGAAATGCTTGACGTGTGTTATGGAGACGCTTGGCCAAGGAGAATTAGAGATGCTCTCAAAGTACATCAGAAGTGCCTGAGTCGGTCTCACAGTCTGCTGAACTCATGCTGGTGGTCAGACCTTAAACCCCTACAGATAACACCACAAATACTATACGCCCAGAATTAGTCAAAGAGAATGTCTTTACCCATGTTTGTGTTACCATCGACACATTCTAGGCTGTTGTCTGTTTATGTTAAAGAAATGTCAGCGGCAAGCTATCGATTATGTCTAGGAAGGCAGCAATAGGTCTCTTCAACCCTGGCCACCACAGTCTTGAGACTGAGACTGTCACCTACTGTTCTCAACCAAAGCCAAACAACTACTACTGCCAAGGACCTCAAGGCCGACACGTGACCCTGTGTAACCTAAGGATAGAAAATTCCATAACAACATGCAGTAAGGGAGACCTAGCTATTTCAACCCTTGGCTATATAAACTAACAACTACTGCATGGATAGATAAATATGGTGGGTAAAAAGTAAGTGGACACATGTATGTATTAAATTTGGGTGAACTGAGCTTTTAGTGCTTACAAAAACAAACAAACACAACTCACATTAAAGGTCCAGTGTGTAGGAGTTAGTGACATCTAGTGGTGAAAATGGCTGAATGCTGCTCATCCTCTAAGCATGTAAGAGGCCACAAAACAGACTAAAACTAAATTTTGAAAAACCCTATATAGAGCTAGCATGGTTTTGTCCATTTTAGGCTACTGTAGAAACATGGTGGTACAATATGATCAGAAACACAATTCTTAATTTTAGGTGATTATACACAAATGGCAATACACTTTTTTTGGTTTGTTTTCCTTTTCTGCTATATTCTGTAAATAGAGCTCCTAAGTTTTATACACTGAACCTTTAACTAGCCATCAGTTGGTGTTGTACTGAGCTTCCAAGTTAGAAAAAAAAATATGAAACTCAAACTAAAGGATAATAACAGTATACCATATAAACTTTTAGTTTTGAGTTGATCCTCCAGCTCCTCCCTACAGCTTTGCTTTGTAGCTTTAAAGCAGACAAACACATCGACATTTAAAGCACGTTGTACATCATACTGGTCCTGGCAGGATTTGTTGTAGTGTGCAGTGTCTTGAAGTTGTAACTCTACCACAAGTTCCCTCAGCACTCCCAAAGGTCTTTTTTGACTCTCACCTTTACTCTCGTCTTCTCTCCTTGAAAATATGCATTCAGGGTTGATACGCCCACGAAGAGAGCTGTATCTGACGAAATCAACGGTGACATCCATTTTCCCAGGACCTTGTTAAAAAGTAATAAAAGAAGGAGAACTACCTAAAACCTGTGGATAGAAACAGCACATACACACACAGACACATGCACAAAGGCATATAGTAAAACACTTGCTACGAGGCAACTATGCTCGCCTTGTAACTCTTCCAAATTCATTTAGCGTGACAAGCTTTCTGTGGGTAGACCTAGTAATATCTGGGGGATTACAGAATCAAACACTGGCAAAAAAATAAATGGAAACTGTCTTGATTGTTGTAGTTACTGAGGTTGAAAGTTATTCCCATGGACAGTTTGTAAAGCTGTGTGGGAGATGCTTCAGGTCTCTATGTCACCTCTGGAACAGCTGGTGGAGCTGAGGCCATTCGACAGTTTAAGATTCGAAGTATGCATTTTATCTCAGTGAATCACAATGACTCAGTTTGAGTTTTAACCCTGAAATGCGTGAATGTTTTGCCAAACCTGCAGTACCTCAGGTCTTTAGAGACTGTTGTTAAAGTTCTAAATTTTCAAACCAGCATTTTGAGCGAAAGTATGCCAAAGTATGAGTTCTGTAACAGATGCGACCCCAAACCAAACTAAAAAGGTGAAGAGGCCATGAGGACAGCTTGAGGCCAGAGACGCGAGAGACAGCACCACCTGAGAGAGCAACCTACTTTATGCCTGTGGCCCCCTCCCACCTCTCAGGTGCAGCCAGTTTCTCTGATGACCCACCCAGGCAGGGAGAAAACAGAGCAGCAAAGGAAGCCAGATGGGTGGGCCGTCACAAACAACAAATCAGTAACATGCTTGTCCTCATTGCAACATGGCTGTGTGCACTGTGTCTTAGTTATGCATGTATTCATATCCATGGTTGCAGTCCAGTAATGCCGTCAAACTTACTTCTGCATTATTGTACTCTCAAATATGAAAACAGTGTTGTACAGTCAGTATTACAAAAGTATTACAAAATGAGGCCAAACAGGAAAACACAATATTACTTACTATCTCTACCTAATACCTAAAAAAAAACATTTCAAGAAAACACATCAGAAAAATAGTGACTTGAGGCAAATATACTATGTGTGTAGATGGGAGAGGTGCATGCTGGGAGGTTAGCTGGCCTGCTGATTTGCCCTGCAACATGCATCACAAATGGAACTCCTTCTCAAAGTCATCAGTCATGTCTGAAAACACAGACATGATACACATATTTTTAGATTCAGTGTGGCAGCGAGGATGCCATTATCATTAATGCCCACCATGAATAAACATCCATAAATCTACTTGGAAATCATGACTCAGGAGCTCAGAACCTGCCTGACAATGATCATGTTTTAGGTTTTCTTCAGCGTCACAGTAATTCAGTGATCGTTACACCCATGGGTACATTGTACATGTAAGTTAGGCATACTTTCAACGGGCCCAATTTTCCCAAATGTGAACATATATCAGCTAAAAAAAGATGGCTCAAGTCCACAGCTCACTCACTCACTCTATGGAAACATTACACTTTTTATTGTTGTTGCCTATGTGTTTAAAGATTAAGTACTGTAATTATCTTTCTTTTATTCTACCCTATTACAGTATGTCCTGCCTTTACTTCCTTCCTTTCCTTATTGTTGAGTTTCTGTGTTCTTACTGCTCTTTTTGTCCTTTCAACAGTAGTCTTGTTGTCTTGTCATGGATGTGACGCTGAAGTTAGTTTCAAAGTTTTCAATATTACAATTATGATAACAATATTTTCGTCATAATCATAACAAACTTGTTACAGAGTGAGATAATTAGTGTATCAGCCTTAACGATGTCACTGTGATAAATATAAATGTGTACAGTCATGAAAAATGGATCTCCAGTAGGGTGGATTATTAAATGCATTAAAACTCTGACATGCAACTGCATGTAATCAGCATCATGTGTGATGGTGGATTGGTGTTGTTGACAAATGTGTGTGTGTGTGTGTGTGTGTGTCTGTTTGTGTGAGGGTGAGGAAGCACTCAGGCATAAAATTCGGGGAGGGAAAAAATGCATATTCATCAAGCCTCGCAGACAAAACAATGTAGGCTACCGGCATAATCTCTGCCGCAACGAGCCCGGGTTAACTAGCTGCAGTAAGATTTGATATGTTGCAGCAGAACAAACATTTATGAACCTAGCCCATGGACCTGCCACATGATAATGCTTCATAGGAAGAGAGTAAGTAAGGTCTTAGAGTGTATCCCTATTTGCATTTGGCTGGGGGCTGCAGTTCAGCCGGGCCGTCTATTTTTCACCTCCGTCTGAACATTTAATTACTTCAGCTGGCTGATCTTTCACTTAATAAAAATCCCAGTGCCACAGTGTTGATGCTACACTTGCTACACTACATTTGTGTGCCTAGCAGATCCATCTTAGATTTACACTTCCATACATGTGGAAATTTCAAATTGACTCGTGTTTTGACCTTAACCATTTGGGTAATTTTTTTTTTTTTTTGGTCTTCCAATTGCAGTAGCTGATATCATCTCTCAAATTCTTCTGCCTCTCTCTCTCTCTCTCTCTCTCTCTCTCTCTCTCTCTCTCTCTCTCTCTCTCTATATATATATATATATATATATATATATATAAATTTATATTATATATATATTATTATATATAACCACCAAGAGGAATCCAGCTCATGCATTAACCTGCCTGTTGACCTGATCCAACCTGCTGTAAATAAAGGCTACTCACTGACATCCACTTGTCCTTCAACACCTGACGTTACTAATTTCGACCACTAGATGGCATTCCAGTATAGAGCGCAGAGAAAAGCAGACGCATGAAACCACAGACAGAATTGGCAATCAGATGTTTCAGTGTGTTTATGTTGTCAGTTGAAGCCACTACCAGAGCTACGTTACATCATGCATTAACATCACTGTCTGTTTTTAGATTGCGAGTGAGCTGCAGCAGCAGTTCCTGTGACTCTTGCAGACTCGCAGCTTTTATTTGAGTGAAGACTTGATTTGTGTCACACTGAGAGGAAAACCCTGAGGAGCTCTCTGAGCGTTTCTCCATTTCAGAACTCACATCTGCACATTTGGCCACATGCTTAAAGCCTTTAAGAGTCAAGTGCACAATTATCATCTGAGATTCCCAGAGCTCATCTGCTGAAAACAAATGACACTGATGGCAGATTGACTTTCTGGAGCGCACAGTTGGTATGAATCCTTAGTGAGGGAATATAGTCTAAAATAAAAATCCCAGCCAGGATTTTAGAAATGCTGAGGCCATGTGTCCGCTGCAATCTCCCCCCCCACCACTCTTAGAAAATTAAAAACTATAAACCATGTATTCCTCCTTTTTTGGCATTTTCTTCCTTTGTGAGGCAGCAATAGTCAAGAGATGTGAGAGGACAGAGAGATAAGAAATGCATGCAAAAAAAATGCAGCTTGACTCGGCATGTTGCAGTTCATGGTCTGTGCCTTAACCCCAACAGACCAGGGTGCCCCCATTACTTATGTTTATACTTTCTGTAAAGTTGAGTTTCCAAAAATGAAGGTCTAAATGTGAAACCAGCTAAATGTTTGGTTCAGGTTTTATTTAACCAATCTTACACATTTGTGTCTTCACCACCGTATCACAAATAAAATGAAATCTTATTGAAATCTTTATTTATTCATTGTTTTTATGGTCTAATTTGAGTATATTTTGACTAAAAAGACCTGAAACAGCTTATAAAATGGTCATTATATGTAAGTTTTAGATAGTAGTAGAAAGTAAAGTCTTGCCAGGCTTGCCAAAAAAAAAAAACAAATATTGTAGCATAAATCTTGTTTGATATCAAACATTTCAATCTTGCAGAGCTGTTACAAATTTTTTTTTTTTTTTTAGATTCAGGAAGATCCTTTTACAAACTTTGTAAATGATTCTTCTGTACAAAAGATGAACCTTGGGTTTTCTGGACTTAGAGGAGGTTCACACCGGTTATTGTAGGATTTAACACACCCATAAAAAACAGCTACTGTAGCGTAATCTCCTGGCTTCACTCCTCCCTCTCCATCCTCTCAATTCTCCTCCCCGCTCCCTGGTCCTTTGCCCACCATGCTGTCCCCAGCTGTCCTGTTCTCTCTCTCTCTCTCTCTCTCTCTCTCTCCGTCTCTACTGAAGGAGGGAGGAAGATGAAGGAGAAGGAGGAGGGGAGGGGAGCTGGCCCAGCTACAGCCCTGCCTGCCTGGCTGGCTGTCGTGTTCAAGCCTTGATGTTACAGACTGCAGTATAGCAGCCTCTTAGGCCCCCCCATAATCCACTGGATTGTTGCATTAAAACCATCACATGATTCTTTGCTCCCTTCCAGTTGTACAGTGTTGCGTCACCATTTAGAGGAATCTATAAATAACAAAGAGGGGCTGTGGGGGAGGGAGGGGAGATACAGGACTATCAGACGCATACAACAACATGATTTGGCGGCTACTGACTCCTTTTGAACCCAACACACAGCTTTGAGCTAGAGAGCACAGTAATATTCACACTTAGCTGACTTAGTCTTTGACATGCATCACAATAATCACAAAGGATTTGATGCATTAAGAAATTCTGCAGCGCAGCAGGGGCCGGTGACTGTGACAAGAAAACAAGTTACAGGGAATATTCAAACATGTCACTCACAGAGACGTCTTTTTTTTTTCTTAGGATTGTCACATCATAGACTGGAAATCAGGTACGGCTGTGTTGACAGTAAGCCACTGTGAAATAGCAGAATGGGGTTGAGCTTGGTAAAATAGGTTGGGGTTTTTGTTCATTACTTTCATGTGCTTTGACAAGTGATGCAAGTCTTCAGAGGTCTTCTCGTGGGGAAGCGGAGAGATATAGCGACTGGCTGCAAGGCAACCTCAGCGGAGGGAGATGTATACTGAGGCAAAACATGGCTGTGACAACCAAATAAACCAATAGAGCTGTTTTTGTTTTCCCATGTCTGCAGCCCCTGCATCAGCATACAGCCTATCCTCTGCCTGCAGGGCAAACAACTACCGTTCAAGTGTGTGTAAAGGAAGAGCAGGCTGCTTCTTCCAAGTGAATGATAGAGCAACAAGCGCGCATACATCACTATCCATTACTATGACACTATGACTGCAGCGTCACTGATGCTGACATACAGCAGACTGGTGGGAATCAGATCTTTATGTATAGCTGCAACAATCAACATTTCTTATGTAACCAGTGTATTATATTACAATCTGCACTGAAAGGGGAACTCATAGTGACAAAGCCACAGAAAGTTATCATTTCTACCCGTCTCAGCAAACTAAAGAGGGTGGAATATTTTTCATGTTAAAGAGCCAGATACATTATTATTTTTCAGAGTTGGGGGGAACCAAAAATAAGCTAATAGAAAAAGTGAATAGTAGTTTTAAATTCATCAGGTGGCAAGAAGCACGACTCAAAATAATTGCTAATTAACAGAATTAGAACTGTTACTGCTTATGAGTGCAACAGCAAGAAAAGCACAGGTGTTACTAATCACATTAACGACGGCTCTGCTCTATTCAAGGGTCCCCGTAAGACACGGCAGTGAGACAGTGAGTCATCATTTTCTTATTGTGACAAGGCAAAGTACTCATTATACAGAGTGTCATATCATTATATAAATGGTATAACTGGGTTATTATTTCTGATGCATTACAGTATGAAGATAGACTTTAACTACTTTCTACTTACATTGTTGGGTGGTTTATACGACAATGATTATATCTTTCAGACATATCATTTATTTTATGCAAAATCCTTATTTGTAAAGCTACAGCTGCCAGCTGTTGCACTGACAAGTGCAATATTTCCTTCCGAAAAGTAGGGAGGTAGAAGTATAAAGTGGCATAACATGGAAATAAGTATCTCAAGATTGTCATTGGAGTTAGTACTGTAATTCTGCAAAGTATAAGGATTTTAAAGTGGTCAAACTGTGTGCAGAGCTGAGATATTCTGACTTTTTAGTCCCCAGTATGAGTCAAGCTTCAAATTACCTGAATCCTACATTTCCCACAGTGCAATTCAATTAACGATAGTATTTTTCATTAGACCCTCCCTGCCTTGTAAATCTAATATCTCCCAAAGCCCATGCCCCCATTTTATAACAGTCTTAATCTTCAAAATCCAAGCTGAGATAACCCTGATGACATCATTATGACATCATCAGGGTTACTTTCTCAGAATTGTCAAAGCTCCCCTGGAAGACATTTCCAAGTTTTCACAGGCTACACAGTACTCCTAAAGAAGGCTATATTGATATGAATGAATTAATTAAATTGTGTACTGGGCAGATTCTAAGCTACTTTCCACCACTGCAGCCATCTTACACACACACACACACACACACTCTGACACACACAGAAAAATTTTATGAACTCACTTGCACTCACTGCTAGAAATGTAGCTTCCAAGAAACCAAGTGATGATATCTAATAAGAAGTTTTGCCCACCTCTTTCTGTCTTCTCTTCCTCTTTGATCTCCCCACCTCACCCCTTCTGTTTCTTTCTTTCCCTAAGCCTCAAACTATCCACCCAAATCCCCCCTCTCTGTGGCTCTGCCGCGCTCACCCGCCCTGCGAGTCTACGGCACGTTACTTAAGTCAAGGGCAGCATTAGCATGACGATCACATGCCTTCTACCGCAAGTCCTGTCTGCAAAGGTTAGAGCTGGAGGAGCGGGCTTTCTTATTAGGGTCGAGAGGGAACTACTAAACATGCCGGGAGTGAAAAGAGAGAGAGCTGAATGCATGCAAAGACAGGATTACATGGCCTGTAAGAAATTGAAGATGATTTGTGATTAAGCAAGACAAAGCATACATGTGTCTATGTAAAATTAAAAAACATAATCCGGTTGGGTGCCATATGCTGTCAGTTAGATGTACACACTTGTAGAAGATGTGCACACACACGGAAGAAACCTCCTGTCCTGTCTGTCAGCCAAAGACAAAAGCGTTTTCCACAAGTGTCAAGAGACAGGCCTACAAAGAGACTCAAAAATCATGCCCAGATCACATGTGAACCTCCTTCATCATATGAAACCCTCACTGAAAATAAGATCAGACTGCATGTATATGTGTGTGAATTCTTGCTTGTTAATTCAACATATGGTTACTCATGCATGCCCACAGGAAAGAAACACATACATGCAACATATTGTCTTCTCTGGAGTGTGTGTGTGTGTGTGTGTGTGTATGTATGTGTATATATATATATAACAAGTACACTCCTACTTCTCTCTGCTCATACTCTCTATTTACAAACCTATTTATTACAACAGGAAATTAAAACACAGTTAATTGTATCACAAACACACATCTGTATTACTTAAACCAGATTAATTTTTAATGAAACAGATGCTGTCCTGGGCCAATTTCTCCCTTCGCCAACCTACCACGGCCTGCGGTCGTGGTGAAGCATCTTTTTGTTTTACTGACTCTGTGGCAGGCTGAAAAGAGACAGCACTTATTGGATCAAATACACCCCTAGTAATTAAAGCCATCATAACGTTATTCTAATTATTGATATAATTGATATAATCACCACTGCAGCTCATTTGGCACTGCAGCATACAAAATAATTGTGCTGTTTTTGGAAAAAAAAAAAATACTGGCTTCAGACATCCTTGACTCACCTCTCATGGACACCCTGCAGTACTCATGTTCAGTCTGGGTCTTCAGCAGACAGAGAGGGGGAGACGGGGTCTGACATTTCACATGGCTTTCAGTCAGACGAATAATCTGATCGTCAGGGGGTGGGGGTGGGATAGTGGGGGACGCATGGCCTTGGAAAAGGAAAGAAAAAAAAAAAAAAAAAAAAACTCCAGCTGCATATTAAATGTGCTCAGGCGTTTCATGGCCTGTCAAACCTGGGTGTGATTTGTGATGCACGGAAGACACACCATCTCATTTCCTGGGTGATGTGTGCACGTGTAGATGCCTGTGCATGTATGTGTTAAGATCTGGGCATGCACAACATACACACACACACACACACACACACACACACACACACACACACAGACACACACTTCGAAACACACAGCAGCAGTCAAGCCTGCTATCATTTCAATTCCTCCCCTGTGGTGGCTCCGTAAGGCATCTCAATCTCCATCACGCTGTCAGAAGAAATAAACACATTACGGAGAGAATTGAGAAATAAAAACAGGCTTTTTCTTTCACTCACATTCATCGTCATAGACGGTAAATGTACTCTCTGCTCATACGCGCACAAACACACACACACACGTGGCGGAGGCACAAACTCAAGCCAAAGATGCTCTCATCCGTTGCATGGTGAAAAAATACATTTATTGGAATCTGTGTCAATGTAGAAAAAAGTGAAAACTGGCTTTAGGTTTTGTCACAGTACCACAGGTGAATATTCCAGCAGCCGTCTGGTGAGCCGAAACTAAGTCAGCAAAGCTCATTTAGGGCAGTACATCTGCTACTGGTGACAACAGAGAAGTTGGCCTACGGTGGCCTATGATACCAAACACATCGTCTCACAGACACTGAAAAGCTCAGGCTGCTCCTAAGACACCACCAGCAAATACACATGTTGTACAGCAATTAACCTAGACCGATGTTCTCTGAGTTTAATGTGAGTTTAGCAGGAGAGGCTGGTTTCAAATGTTTTGTTGTGATACTGTTACAAATCCCTTTCCAATAAACTGTAAGCCAGGGCCACTGACTGCCAGCATCTAGGGTGGCTCAAAGGAGCTCGCATTATGTGATCAATTGTTAGCCGCTTTTATATAACTCATAAGTTGGGCCCATAATATCCCATTTTGTCCCAGACCCTGGAAATAACTCCAGTGGCCCTGTGCAAAGCTATGAGGGTCATGCATCATCTTTGATGTCTACCAGGGCCTCCTTTCGCTATTCAAAGCCTGCCATCCAACCAAAGGGAGTATCACATTAATGTTTCTCTTCTCTTTTCTGCAGAAGTCACTTTTTTTTTATTCAAATATTTCCGTCTGAACAAACTTTTTTTTAATGATAAACATACTGTAAGTGACAAATTCTATTCTGGCAGGCCAAATGTTATTATGGGTAGTGCATTTCTATTTCTGATATGACAGGATAAGTCTCACAACACATGGCGAGTCTGCATACTTTATGACATCAACTTAAAATGCAACAGAAAAAGGCATCTGAAAACAAAGGACATTTTCTAAACTCAGATACTGAGCATTAACATTGAGAGGTCAGTTTTTTTTCCCATACAACTTTCTTTACATATAGACTTATTTTATTCTTAAATAGCTTAAATCTTATATAAAATAATTCATCAGAAACTGATTCTATATACACAGACAAGAGTGCACAAGATGGATAAAGAGATGGCGTGCATGCCGAGGTGGTTTGCTGTGAGATTATATGCGCTGCTTGGGTGTATATTTTTTAAGTTTGGCTTTTTTGATGAGATATATGACCGGTTTTCTCTGGAGTACTGTACTCAATATCATCATTCATAAAACAAACAAGTGCTGCTCAGTCAATACAGAGCCCCTTTTTCTCTTTTTTCTCATTTGAGTGTCAATTCTTCAAAGAGAATGTGACCTTCATGGTAACCAAAAAAAACATAAAAAATAAAAAAATCCACATTTCAACCCCGGCCTTTCCTGACACAAGTTATCTACCAAAGCAGAGGTGAGTTTTCTGGACTGGAAAAGTAAAATGGAGATTATGAATTGGAAATAGAGAATTTTGGGGGAACTAGGCTTAATCCAAAAATGTGACAAAAATGATACATGGCAAGCTGCAGCAGTCGTATCGGGTCAAGGCAAATAATATGTTCATGGGCATGAGCATTCATCTACACAGTTAAAATATAGCTACATACAACACGGCATGCATGATTTGGGGGTTTTGTGAGAGAAATTAAAAACTAATCAAATATAAAGGGATTGCATCTGCACTCATTTCTGCCATGTGTCATTGTGTGGCTTTAGCTAACAGTGGGTGAGGTTGGCTGAAATCTTTTATTAGTTTTAATAAAATAATAGAACAGCGGTCACAGGCAGGTTTCCCAAAGCAGCTTATTGTTTCTTCTATAATCACATTCACTCTTTTTTTTCCCCCCAAAATGTTTGAGTGTTTGATTTTATGAAGGGTGGTTTTATAACGTCTGATAGCGTCAGATCGAGTGCGATCTGAGCCAAAGGAGAATTTAAAAAAAAACAAAACAAAACAAAAAAAACTGCACGCTAGTTTGGCAATGTACTCGCTGTGAGGACCTGGCTCTGTGTGGCACAGTGTTCATAAAAAAAAAAAAAAAAAACGCATTGGATCCAATGACTCGAATGACATCAGCTCTCTATTCACAATGGCCACGCTGTTGCTGTTGATCCTGCCGTTATTTACTTTTCTCCAGAAAAAAAAAAAGAAACACAACAGTGAAGACATCATACAGACAGCACGATCAATACCAACCTGGAAGAGGATGCTTAATTTCACTTGTCTTTTGCTGTTGCTTTGAATTTTCACAACTTAACTGGCATCCACATGTCTCTGGCAAGCGACAGTATCTTTGTATGTTATTTAGAAAATCTCTAGTAGATATTCACAGTTGCTTGACTGAATGGCAAAAATACCCATGAAGTCTAAAATTGCTGGTTTAGTCGTCTAAAACATGGATGCCAAGAGTTCTTTAAAGTACTGGAGGTTCACCGCCATTGGCGACTATTTGATGGATTCAGATTCAAAGTGTAAAAAAATCTTGCAGCGTGTTGCCTTTGAGCACTAACACACATATTCATACATACAACCGTTCATTTTCTTGTATATATATATAGAGAGAGATCTGTAGTTATATGGAACAGTGGAAATACCTTCAATTACATCTGATGGTATGATGTGACACACATTTTACAAATTCTTCTTGTTGGAAGAGATTCTGTTCTGTGTATGGACGCTCTTCAGGGAGCACTTACATGATATCAGATTCCTGTACAGTAAAACAGCACACATAAAAACATGAGGACATTAAAATAAAAATATCCCACGCTGATTGTGATGTTTAAAACGTTGTTCAATTCATTTCTTTTTTTAAATTCTAGAAAGGGAGGGTTTTATTTTTGGCGAGGACGAGGAAGGGGGTGCTGCCCATCTCCCCTGTTTTTCCTCCCCGCACTACACAGTAGTTTCATTCTTCCAGGGTCCAGTGCGTATATTCCCTGTGCTGTCCGAGGTGTACAGGAGTCCTTCGTGGAGGCCCCCCTTTAGAATCCCATTCTGATTGGGCGGGTTCTGGGGGTAGGATTGTCTGCGCGGGGCGTGCATCTCCAGATGGTGATGTGTCGCCATCGGGTCCTGCTCGGCCACTTTACCGCAGCCGCACAGGAAGACGCCTGTATCGCCTGCCTCTGCTGGGCACAACGAGGGGAAAAGGTCTGCCTTGGCACAGCAGATATGCCTGTGGCAGGGATTATGGCATGCCAGGGCCTCGTGCGTGGTGGCTGCAGCAGCGTGGCATGTGTGATGCCCATCATGGTGGCCTTCGTGGGCCAGATGTGGACAGATGTGGGCATGGCGCTCATGTGTGCTGTGGGGGCTGTCAGTGTGTGAGCTGTGCACGCTGCCTCCATCCACGCTGGAGGGGATGTGATAGGCGTATTCCCGCTCACTCCCTGCTCCACAAGCACCAGCCCCGGATCGGCGGCTGAAGTGACGCCCTTTAGTCCTGGTGCTGCTCTTTAGGCAGGGGTGCAACTGGATCCCCGGCCGGTAACCCTCCGGGTCAGCATGTAGCAGCACATGCGTAGCAGTGGGCTCCTCTTCCATCAGCTGCTGGCTATGCAGGGCGGCGCAGCACGGCGTCACAGGTGCCAGACACGTCACATGATTTTGCGAGGACGGTAGGGCGGCGTGTTTACAGTGACTTAAACTGCCATGACTGCAGCTCATCAGCGCTTTACCCTGACACGGTGAGTCATGGTGGCAGTGGCTGTGACCATGGCCATGCCCGGGGGTATCTCCATTTACATTTACCTTGGGCCGCGCCTGTGCGGGCCCATGGGCGCCAGTGCAGGCATTGGCACGTCGTCCTGGACAACAGGAACACCAGCAATGCCAGACATCATCACGCTTGGCACAGTGATGGATGAGGATGAAGAGGCCAAGGGTGACAGAGAAGGCACCGTAAAGGCAGCTGAAGATCATGTCGAGGAAGTGGCCCTGTGACACGGCCAGCGCCCCAAAAGTCCAGGTAGCCAGGAACAAGAAAAGGGTGAAGGCCGCCGTTCGTAACTGAGCCTTGAAGGAGTGCTCATTGGCCAGCAGCGCGGGATTGATGGGAATGCCTGGGCAGCCGGCGGGGCAGTGGCTCCCACTGGGTGGGGCTGCCAGGGCCCCAGGCTCGGCTCCCTGGTGGCAGTGGGCCGGGACGTCGACAGCGGCAAGCCTCTGGTGCTCCTCCATCAGCTGCTTGAGCTCGTACTTCTTTTCGGGGTGTCTCCGCAGCTGGATGAAGGTACAGAGGAAGTAGATGCATGTCACCAGGACGATGAAGGCCACGGGGCCAAAGAAGGCTCCCAGACTGGGCTCCCATGCCATCCAGCAGCTGCAACACACATGAATACCAGTACATTTTAATGCCTCGATTTTAACTTTTTTTTTAAATGTCAAACACCCAACGAGGAAAAGACTTTGTTGGAGTGTTTAAAATGGTAGAAATCATCAAGAGAGGATGTGATTTAACCTTGTGAGCAGAAGCAATTCTTAAACTTACTACGGCGCTTGCTCCCCGCTGCCATAGTTGTCTATATTGACGGCTGCCGTGACCCCGCAGATGATAAGAGGCACTCCACCGCTGACTAAATAAAATCTGTGAGGGAGAAACAGAGGCAGAGAGAAGAGGACAGTATATGAATGTTCGGAGTGAAAATGGATTTGCAGTCCTATATATCACACCTGGATTACAACAGAAACAGATAGACACACACACAAGAAAGATTATAACCAAAAGATCCAAACAGATAAAGTGTCAGATAAGATTACAGTCTTGTGAGTGAAGCTCTTGTTTGACCTCAGATAACTCTGTCAGCTATACTTTCCCCAAACATTACCATCCCCTCCAAAAAACTCGGAACACCATCGTGCAACCGAGCTTGTCAATGTGCTTGTGATCACACTCCACGGGCGCGATCACACCTACAGTTTGTTTTCTTAGCTAAAAACCAAAGTGCAAATTTTACTATGAAAACAAATCTGTGTCCTGTCAACGTAAGTGTGATTAACTTGTCAGCGCTCATTGATGCAATTTACGGCATCTGCTGTTCATAACAGCTCAGGAGACGTGAAGAGAAACCTGCATTCGAGCAGAGGGGAGGGCGCTGAATTTTAAATTCAGTGTTGCTTCCCGAGCTTCAGAGGTTTCTCACAAACAGCTCACACTGGTAGAAACAGTCATTTTGAGGTTGTACCTTCATGTTAGTTTGGAATATTTTCACACTCCACACAGACTGCAGCTATTTTGAACGACAAGCCAACAAACAATTAAAAATAAGTAAAGCCAGTGAAGTTAGAGCTGGCTCAGTCGAGTCCTGAACCATCCCTTAGCTAGGCTGCCATAGGTCTAGACTGCTGGGGGACTTCCCATGATGCTTCTCTTCTTCTCTCCCTCTCATGTCTGTACACATTCATGTCTCATTAATGCATGTTACTAGCTTTGCTTCCCCAGAGTTTTTGTGCCTTCTCATCTCGCAGGTTCCCATGGATTGTGGCAACGCCTAAATTGGGAATTGTGGTTGCGCCTGCTGCTGTTGTCCTGCTCAACGCCCACTACAAATATACTGATGTTATTGTGCACCTCTGTCTCTCTGCCTCTCTCTCTCCTCCCTTCTCTAAACTTAACCCGTTTTTTGACAGATGTCTGTCCACCATGAGCCGGGCTGTGTTTGAGCTTTCTGCCTCTTAGAGGAAGTTTTTCCTTGCCACTGCTGCCTGTTTTTTCTCTGTCAATAAGATTGAGAAGGGGGGCGGTAGTCAGTAGCATGTTGTCCTCCTCCTATATAAACCCTACTAAAGACTTCATGAGATGCCGCATCATGCTTTGTGTGAGCACACACTCATACTGGCAATTCACACCACACACAACAAGTCAGTGATACAACCGGCTTGTTTTTATTTATTGATTCATTTTTTTTCGCCTGTCCACTGCACCTTTATACGCTCACGGCAACGCCATAAAGCTCACAGCAAAACTGTGGGCCTTGAAAGGTTGTTATAGATATAGTTAATAATGTGTTTATTGCTTAATGAAGGAAAAAGGAAAAGCTTTTTGCAAGACAGAAAAACTCACAGCTGCGCTGCTCATCAGACCGTAGACTAGTTTGATAATCACCACGTACCACATCTCTCAGCTTCAGTTGTTATTTTTGATAAATTGGAAGCTGCAGAACACAGAGAAGTGGGCGACATCTAAAATACTTTGTAGACGCAGTGGATCACCATTATACTTTCATACTTTCTGGCTGCACATTTGTCTGAGGATCACTGCTGCTCAGCAAGATCCTTCAGAACACTGATTGTGAGCATTCTTCAGTGTACTAAGCGCAGAGCATGTATGCGTGTGTCTGTGAATATTCATTCACACCTTCAGGTAAAAAGAGATGATAGAGGCAAAAGAGGCACACATTGTACAACTCAAACAACACTTGCATAACAGAATGGTTGGCAGCATTACATGTGCTGTATTGAAGTTCATTATTTCAGAGTTTGTCCATGGCGAGAGAGAGAAAAAAAAAGGTTTGTAGAAGTTGGCTAGCAGCCAACCTCCGTATCACTAGCTGTTGTCCGGAGGCCTCTGCATCCCTTTGCGTTCCTAGATGGTTTTCAAAGTCAAACATTAGAGCAGAATAAATTCTGCGGTATTTAAATTTCAACAAGTAGTAGAGATTAAATGCTCTGGTATTCAGTTGCTGATATATTTCCAATTATTACAATTATTACGGTAATGATTTGCATTCATACACAACCAGATACATTATCCTGACAGAAAGCGAAGTCAAGTCAGCAGCAGACTCCAAACAATTAATTCTTCACACAAATATGAACACGCAAATATGAAGGCAACAATCATAATTCACATATCACCATCCTTCAGAGTTCACTGCAGAAACAATCGCAGCCGCACCCTCTTCGCCTGTCCTTGTCCTCTGTCTCTCTGCACTGTCATCCACTTTCCTAAATAACACTATGCTATTTCCTCTTCCTTCCTGTTCAATCTCAACCTCTGTCAGTGCTCTAACCTTTCCACCACTCCATCTTCCTCCATCTTCATCTTCAAGTTTCCTCCCTCCCATCCCTCCTCCCAACCTGTCCTCCGTCACACAGCTCCCCGTCCCAAAAATTCAATTACAATCAAGTTGTTTGTCTGGGCTGGTCGGCGAGGGGTGGTTGGGTGGTTGGAGGGGAGGCATAGAGAAGGGGGTGGGGGTGTGTGTGTGGGGGGGGCGACATTACCAGCCTGTCACTGTCTCTGACTGGAACGGTTCCCCCGGAGGACTCTCCTTCAACAGAAAGCCATTTACACACCCGTCAGCCAGATAAGCATAAATGAGAAGAACTAGTGGATGTTAAAGCACCCTGCACTTTATAAGCCTCATTCCCCTTTATTCCCTCTAGGAAAGCCTGCCTGTGTTTCATGCAGCTCCTGTGCCAAAGACAGCAGCGTGCATACAAAAAAATGTATAGCATGTGTGATCAAATTACTGTCCACATGCTCTCTTGTTGTTATGCAGAAGGGCGCTCCATCACAATGCACTCACACACACAAAGTTTGACACACACACCCACACATACACATACTTTTAGTGGCCATTCTATTAAGACAGGCCTTCAAACTCTGACAAAATGGCTGTGTATGCAGAGTTGTGCTTTTGAGTGAGTTTAGGAACAGCAATCATCTGATATAAATAGACCCTGAAGTGCCTTTCAGCCAACAGCTACACAGTGGCTCCCCTCCCACCTTTTCTTGTTCCTCTGCTTATGCACTGTCCTCTGTTTTGTGGCTAGAAACTGTCCTCTCTCTGGACCTACTCCAGGATATACATAGCACAGCCTGGGAGAAGTGATAGTCGTATAGCTTCTAGTACAGGGCAAAGGCTTCTGGGTGAAGCTGGACTTTGTGACAGTAAAATATGTACTCACTTTAAACAAAAATCTGGCACGTATGAATGCCTTTTCGTGAACGCAGTGCTCCATTTTTGTAGTAGTAGTGATATTTTGGGAAATTTGCTAGCTGATATGAGCGTGGTGTCTCGTGTGGAATCTCATCTTAGAAAGTGTATTTAAAGCTACAATGTGACAATCTAATATATTAAATCCATGTTCTTCTTTTCAGTAATGGGTCATTTTTAAAAAAAAAAAAAACAACAAAAAAAACAAATTAATTTTTCAGTGCGTATGCGCTCATATTTCATAATTCATGCAACGCCAGGCACTATTCCTAACCATTTCTCTTTCAAAAACTCGAAACAATAAAAATAGTTCTTCCAAAATATCCATAACCAAATCTATGTAATATTATTTTATTCTGTGTCGCAGTCTGTGTTTTGAAGAAGTGAATTTGCCTTTATCAATAATGACAGCTATAAAAAAAGATGGTGGTGACATTCAACAGATGCTGGAGATTCTGTACTGGAGGGGAAAATGGTCTCTCACAGTGAAGTGTTGCTTTGGAGGAATAATTTGCACACATCACACCATATGACTGTCACTTAATAGCACAAACTGAGACGTTTAAGGTGTGTGGTCCAACATAATGTAGCAGATTTCTGACAAAGGTCAGCGTGATGGTCTGCTGGATATGCCATCAGATGCTGTCGTTGAGTGGAGGGGCAGGCAAAAGAATTAGATGAGGAGGAAAAGGGGGGTTGGGGGGGGGGCGCTAGGAGGAGAAATTGATTTGTCTCCAGCTGCTAAGTCTCATTGCATGAGCCTGTCTGACAGGGAGCATTACAGTCAATCACTGTGGATCAACTCGACTGCCGCGCCACACGATCCCTTCGCCTGCCCCCAGACAAATTATCTCATTCACAAGCGGTGCATGATGGGAGAGCCTTGAGAACGTTCCACATTAAAACCACCCAATCACGCAGGTGTCTGAGGATTTGCTTTGCAAGGAAAGTGCTGCTTATAGGTTGAGGGGATCCGTATCTAGTGAGGTCCTTATCCTCAGTGACTTTCAGTAACGCTGCAGGAATACATTATTGAGCAGCTTCCAGTTTTAATAAATGTCAGACATAAGATGCTGCCATTTATAGATTTTTATAGATACTAAGACTCAGGTGGGGTGGGTGATACATGTCCATGGGAGTGCTACATGTGTCACAATAAGCCTGTAAAACAGTGGTTCTCAACCTGTGGGTCGGGACCCCCAAAGGGGTCATGAAACAGATCATTTCTGGTTGTGGAGAATGAAATAAAATGACACTGTGGCAATCAGCGCAGAATGAGAGACAGGAAGCAGCTTTCAGAGATGTCAACATTTTAATGACATTGCACACTGGGGAACAGAAGTCAAAAACACTGTATATTAGAGGCTATATACACTCTCTATATACTGTTTTATACATGTTAAGAGGCCCAGTTACCTCAGTAAAGGGCCATGAACACCAACTTGATTATTCTAGGGGGGGTCTCTAAATGTTTGACAACCACTGCTCTACAACACCCTATGGAAAGCAAGACTAAAAGCATGTGAGAATGGTATTCCAGTAGGGTTCAAATCCAGGGCAACTCTGCATGTTTAAATAAGATTTTTTTGTGTGTGGGTGTCGCCCGCTGCATCTTCTTCAAAATATTTCATTCTCAAGTTCAAGAAAATTCAGGCGACAGAAATGGCTGTTTTCCAACATTTTTAAGAAAATTACGCTCCAAAACTGAACGTGAGATTAAATGACAAACAGGCGTTTACCACGGTTCACCCTCTGTTTGCCTCCGCATCTCCTCTCTCAAACCTCGCCTTAAAAGGATTTTTTCGTTGAAGCTTCTGCGACACAGTTGCAATGCGCAGAAGCGCTCACGCAGCACCTTCTCACCGCAGAGGAAGAACACCATGTGTCCAAAAGCTGATCCTCTTAAATACCACCAAATGTCACGAGTAAGCAGAAAGGGAATGAAATGGAGAATGAGTGGACAAGAAATCACAAAAGTCAGAAACTCAATCTCATGTGTGCATCTAAGTGAGTTGGAATTAAAAGGGTCAAAGGGCTGAATACATTTAGATTTGTGATGGAGCTTCTGGCTCAGCAGCCTCCTGGGTGATTGAGGTAATTAGTAATAGCACTGAGGTGATTCTATAGTAACAGGTTGTTTTAAGTCACTGGCTTCTTCGTCCTTCCTCCTTCTCCTCTTCCTGACATTCATCTGCCCTCCATTATTTTTTACCTTAAAGGGTAGTAGGAAGCCTCAAACTGAATAAGTGAGCCAAAACACTTACTACACACCCAGTGCAGCTATTCGAGACACTTTCCTCTAACAAATGCCTGCAAGAATGTGTATCTATACCTCTGGGAATAAAACTGCAGAATCTGAGGTTTCAAAAATATTTTAAAAACTACAAAAAAAAAAAAACTACAAAAAAAAAAAAAAAAAAAAATCATTGTCAGGTTGGGACAGTGGTTCCAAACCTTTTTTTTTTTTTTTTCTGTGCTATCCCCACATCCGTATCACATGAGCTTAAGCATGCATCATCACTTGTCATGTTCTTTATTTGTTTATGTCAACTGATTTAAAGCATTTAAACATAGTGAATATTAATAAAGTATTCCATTTAGGTAAGTTTGGTCAAGACTGTATTCATACAGCTACCACTTCCTGAGGCAGAAACTGGACCTTTAAACCATTAACCCAGTATATTTAGCTGTAAATGAAGAGAGCTGGATACAGTCTGGCCACACAGGAGCAAAAAGGCTTTTTCCCACAGACTAGCACAAAGAGATGTCTATAAAACTGTTGACAGGACATGTCCAACTGCAAATAATTCTCTTTTTATTATGAAATTTCAATCTACAGCGGTTTTAAAACATCCCTTTTAAACCTTTCCAGAAAAGCGCATCATCCCCATTGTGAAGTATATGGGCTGAGCTGGAACACATGGGCGGGTACATGTACAGGCAAAATCTGAAGCTATAATACATTCTCACTTTAATTATTTCATTTACTTTTGGCTTATTATTGTTATATCCATTGCATTTAGTGAACTATCTTGACTTTTCTGCTCGCTTGGCTAACTAGTTTTCGTGGAATCTCACCTTGGCCTAGGTGTGTAGCTGGCTTAGGTTGGTGAGAGGTGGATGCTGTATATCATAGCTTGTACTTTGGTTATTGTGAATAAATTTATTTGAGAGCAGTAGCAATTTTCAGTCCTATATGGATGTTTATTCCCAAACACATATGTGTCTATGGATATGTTTTTGAATTATCATAATTTGTATGTTCTTACAGTTAATACTATTACAACAGGTACAAATGATTAGGAACAATTGGGCTCAGACATAAAAGCCACAGATAATGGTGATGGTAATGCTTATGGTAATGAGATGGAAACAGCTGCTCATCAGTCCTCTATAGTCCCGATCGCTGCTTCACTTAAATTGTTTTTGAACTTCATGAGAATGCTTAAACAGTTGGATGACCAATACGAGCTCAGCGGAGAAAGATGGGAAAATCTCTACTGAGTGCTACTGATGAGTGACATCAATACTGTGGATATTCGGTTATTATGTTAACTGACATCAAAAATGCTATATATAGACCTGAGACAGATGCTCGGCAGTCTTATACAACCACACCGTCAGAGTCATAGTTGCTAAGCACCAGTTTGCACCTTGAATGTCACCTTTAACAGCCTGAGCTAAAAAGGCCTCAATTCAGAAATTTCACTGATTAAATGGAATTCACTCGACTCCTCTAATCTCTGGCATTTATCAGCCTAATTTTCACATTAAGTGAATCATTACTGTTCATAACTTAAACTTCTTCCCTCGTGGCAGACAGTGACTCAGATTAAAAATGTAATTTCTTAACATGCACAAATGTGGGAGAAATCCACAAGGAGCGGTATAAATAGGAAGACCTGACAGCTATGTCACTACAGAGTGAACAAAGCCAGAGGCTTGAAAGAATGCAAACTAGCTGTGGATGTCTCTGCAGATAAACGACGCAATAGCTCATCTGTGTGAAGCTATTGTTGCCCTATAAAGAAAACATGAGCCAGCAAACGCCTGAAAAAAATACATGAGATAGCTTAGACACAGAGGGTCTAAGTCTATGTATGCCTGCACTCAAATGTACACACATATCGGTGAGAGGACAAAGTCACCTATAGCAAACAAACACACAAATTCTTTTCTATTAGAAAAAGATGTTACAGTATGACCTAAACCAGTGCTGGAAAGTACTTAAGTAGAATTTCCATGTTCTTGAGTATTCCCATGAAATGCTTGTTCATACCTCTACCCTACTCTACTCTAAAGCAATAACCCAAAAAAAAAAAAAAAATACAATATATTAAACTCCACTAATATTTTACAATAAACCAATGTGTGCAGCAGAACTTTATTTTTTCCTCTTTCCTACCCTATCAATCATTCAACAACCCACCCCTAGATTTATCTCTGGAGGTGGTCTGACCCCTCGGCTGGGAGTACGTGAACTACACCATCTAACTGTATATTAAGCAGTTGAATCTAGCTCAACCTTGACCTACACCTTGACCTACTTGAGCTACAACAGTAAAACTGCCTAACCATTGATGCAACATTCTAATGAAGCAGTAATAATACATTAGTTACATTTCTGCAGGATATTTAATGCAGAAACTTTACTTGTAAAAGAGTATATTCATGCTGTTGTACTGGTACTAGTACATAAGCAAAGGATGAATATTTACTCCGCCTACAAATAATAAATACAAGCTGGGACGGATTGTCTGTGGTTGTTTAAGACTTCTACACAGTCTGAGTCAGATACTAAAAAAAATAATAAGTCCCCTTATTGTACAAAGTGAGATTTCAATGTTTTACACATTACAAAGCAGGTCTAGGTGCTATATAAATAAGAAAACATAAGAAGTTATCAAAATGCTGAATCCACAGAGAAATTTACACACCATGTAATTAGAACTAACTTTTAAATGAGTCAGGACTAACTACACTGTCACCACCCTTAGCCATGTCATATCCTACCTGGACTGTTGGCCTGGTCCCTCAGAAAAACAATCAGAAAAAACATTGCTCATTAATATGAATGAAACAGTTCTTACTAGACTACCAGAGAATCGTGAGAGAAGATATGTAAAAGTATACTCAAAATGATTTTTAGTAAACCACAAATATGTTTTGAAATGGATATGAAAACCTCAAATAAAACACTGGCAAAGAGAAAAAGCAAAGCAACCAATGGTGCAGTGGAGTAGTCTTTGGCCTGGAAAGATACACACACAGCAAGCAGCAATAACAGTGCAGTAAAGATTAAATATACTGGTCTCACACACACGCACACACACACACACACACACACACACACACACACACACACACACACAATAGCACACATGCGCACATACACAGGTGTTTATGTACTGTTCCATGTCAGGGTTGCGGAAGGCTGAGATGACATTTGTGCTTACCGCAACAGAGGTTGTTTAGGGGGCGGAGGCGGGTCACCATCTTGGCTCTGCGGAGGCTTCTTGGTCACCTGTTTGTAAATGTTTCTGGCCGTCACACCGAGCCACAGCATGGTCGACAGAGACGAGTAATGCAGCACGACCCCCACCTGACATAAGGTGACAAAGGGTAAATCGAGTTATTTGTTTGGCTTTTTGTCTCTGGAAAAAATGTCAGACTTGATTATATTCCTGTAACTCAGAGAAAGGAGCTGCCACTCCTCTCTCAAAAATATCACCAATGTCACTCCAAGGGTGTCTAGGTAGGCATTTTCCTTCCTGACTCCTTTGTGTCATCTCTCACTAAAAGACACTCATACAAAAATGGAAAGACAGGTTCAAAAAGTGCTATTGAATCATCAAGGTTGTTTAGGATAAGAGCATTATGGTGAGGTTATACTGGTGGATACTGAGCAGCTCCTTATCAGTTGAGTTAGAGGACACACGTTGTGCACTGTGAATAATAAATCAGAATATAAATGATAGTCACGTTGACAACCATCAGTGCGTGATTGTTTTCCAAAACACACTGTATGCATATCTCTGCTCTTCCTGGTTTTAATATTCATGAATCATGTTTGAATGGGGGAACTGATCTAACTTTGTTTAAAGGCTTTGCCAGCTTATGGAAAGACTGAAGACATGAGAGTTACAAAAACAGAGAAAGAGAGAGAGAAAATGGGGTGAGAATATTGAAATGCGCTATTTCTCCACCCAGTCAGTCTGTTCATGACGTACTGACAACCTGAGATACCCAATCAAATGGCTTCTCTCTAGTGTAAGAGGCCTAGGGACTGAAGCTAGTGGACCAGAGTCCAGATGATAATTGGAAGTGTCCTTGAGCTGGTTATAGGGAGCAGAAAGCGGGTGGTAAGTCAATCACTGCTGCAGAGTCTGCACACTTCAGAGCTTCATTAGTGCCAAGAACAGACAGATGGAAGTGCGTTAGTAATATGGCAACAAAAAGAGAGAAGGGGCTTCTCAGATGAACAGAAATAGTAATGCTCTGGGTGAACACATTGATCATAAATGGCTGATTTATGTCCTTAGAGGTCCAGTGGATAAAATGCCCTATTTACAGAATATGGCAGACATGGTATCAGATACTCAAGATGATGAATTACTGTACAATCACCTGAAAATAAGTCTTCATGTTCATGTTTGTTACATTAAAGAGTTATATCTACAGACACCACGGGCCCTCTTCCACAAAGTCCACCATGTTGCAACAACAGTTTACACAATAGCCCAAAATGGACAAACTTAACACGGGCTAAGGCGTTTTTAGCCACCATAGGCGAGGCAAGGGGGTTTAAATCAGTGAGTACACTTCTGTAT
Organism: Protonibea diacanthus; assembly: GCA_028641955.1. Lineage (NCBI taxonomy): Eukaryota > Metazoa > Chordata > Actinopteri > Sciaenidae > Protonibea > Protonibea diacanthus. Next base: position 19,856,840 of record CM053989.1, read on the forward strand.
GCTACAAAATGCTACACACTGCTCTTTTAAAACATGGTTTTTCAACAAAACTCCAACTTAGGAAGCCAAATTGCATTAATCAGCAAAACTAAAACAATACAGCCATGCTGTCCATTCAGCAGTTTACAACAGTATATTTTCAAAATAGCTCATACAAATCACATAACTGCAGCCTGCACATTAGTCATCACGCATCGACAGTACAATACATGTATAATACAGTATCAACTTATGTTGAAATTTGAGGAGTCTCCTGTGTGCATTTTTAAGTGAGGAGTGTCTATTTTTTAATAAAATACTGCATCAAATCTAGTACATATTGGTCATAGCAAAAATATATAGTATGTTGGTTACAATACACGATATAATAATAGGTACACATACATTTCAGTGACCTATACTATGTATGAGCCCTCTATTAATTTCGATTGATTTTAAGTCGGGGTTGGCTTTGGACTTCCTCAATCACAATGAGCCCTCAGAGGCAACGTGCAGCAATGCAATTATGTGTCCGGTTGAAAGAATACCATTTTATGTTACTGTGACAGCAGTGGGTCAGATGTAGCGACAATGTAGAAGAAATTGGCCTTTTAGACTGGACTTTTTCCTGTTGGATGAAAACCACAGTCTGGTAAACAGTGACCCTTGTCTAACCTGTTACAACAACCCTGCATGAGACCACAAATAGTCAACAAAACGCCTACTTATGTGAGACTAGTGAGCAACCAAACAATGATGCCAAAGCCAAAAACCACATCATCCACCAACACCAACATCCAAATTTCAGATGAAAGACCCAAAATGCCCATCAGGCCCTGGTGCCGCCAGGAAAACTAGCAGAATGATCCCTTGTTTATGGGCTGAGGACAACCTCTATTTTCCTGACATGAATCCTTTTGTGTAGATGTCTGATCATGACAATTATAACTGTCAAACAAAATATCTTAAGGTTGAGTTCAGAAAAGCAACAATAGAGATTCCTAAACTTACTCAAAACTTAACTACAGTGGTAGCAGATTATTGGGTTATTTTGTTTATGGTTTTGATAGACACTGACAAAGATGTTGTTCCGCTGATTCGATAGAGAGAACTGAAATTGCTCATATTTGTTGTTTTGAAAGACATTGATGAATGCTCAGGTTTTTCTGTTTGGTCATACTCTTTTCACACATTCTGTCAAGCATGGCAGGTATCTATGTACCTTAGAAAGATGTGGGATTAAATGAATCAACACATAGATAAATTCATTAGGACAGTCTGGTAGTCACACGTTGATATTTTACTACTGATAGTTGCTGTATGCTTTCACCTGATGTGCCTTTGCTGGTAGAAAATCTGGGTAAATACATAATTTCAGTCAGGGATCGGATGAGTGAGCAGCACAATGAACGTTCGGTTAACAAAACAGGAGCTGGAAGTGGCCCCAGAAAAACCTGATCAATGTGTTCCCATTAAAAAGCCACAGCTCCTGTCACCTCAAACTCCCACTTTATCACGTAAGATGGGTGTCAGCATTGCATAAATAAATTAAACTGCACACCCATAAGAACAGTCTGATGTAGACTCGTGAAATGGTGACAGGACAGCTGAACAGCAATTCTGTTTGTTTAGCATACATGTGAGGTCACTAGAAGAACAAGCTAAAGTTAGCACCTGGTGACACTCTGATGTGACTTTGTCTGTGTGTTTACAACCTTACATCTCTCATACATCCGGCTATATAACATACAGTCAGCTTGTTAGCTGTAGTTAGCTGGTGAGTTTTGCAGGACTTTTACAGACAAATGTATAAAACAGCAACAGATGTGATAAGACAAAGATACAACAAAGATGTCACGTTTAATACATTTAGCAAGTGAACCCAAAGCTCTGCAAATCATAACTAGTTCAGTGCACACTTCAACTTAACTGACAAGGATCAACTTCAGTTTTTAATGTTAAGATAGCACTCTGAGGATCATGAGCCACGGAGTCCTGGTTGTGTTTGCAATAACAGGAACTGTTATGCGCAGTGACAGGCAGGTTTCTGAAATAAAGGTTTTATGTGTGGGAAGAGATTTTTGTTTGGATCAGCAGTCTACAAGCTGGCGTTGCCATCTTGGGTTTCATGCTGTTTTTTGAGAGTTGCGTTCACGGTGACATCAGAGTCACCCAGAAGTTAGGATCATTAAAATGTAGGAACATCCATATATCCATCCATTATCTGTAACGACTTATCCTCATCAGGGTTGTAGGAACATTTATACCAAATAGTACCATATATAGTATAAGAGGGAGAACTGCAGCTGGGAGTGTGTGTTAGGTTACAATATGGAGACACTGGGCCCATCCAGGTTAGATTGTTAATTATTTGTCAGTTAAGTAGAGCTCCATAAAGCTATCTACCAACTACCTAGCCTGACTTGAGTGCAGCTCTGGTATGACCTAAAATGATCATTTTCGTGAAAGGAGGATTTATTGTAGGACTCTTAGTCGTTTTAGCTAGGTATATATAAACTATCAAGCGAGTGTTTATCTAACATTTGATATTTATGTACATATTTGTTAACTTAAATGTCTGATGTCGGAATATAGCAAGACCCTAAACGTTATCATTGTTTGAGTAGGATGAGATTTCAACATATTGTGAGTTGGGATCCAATGTTTACATATCAGATGCTCACCAGAGTACTATATGAAATATGAGATATTCTGTGACACTGTGAAACAGTTAGCAGGCATCACAACACAGCACCAAGATCAAAAGTCTACCAGCAGTCTAAAGAGAGCATGTCAGTACCCAGCAACACTAAACTGTGAGACAGCATACACAAATGCAGAACCACCAAGAGTGTCAAATTATACAAAAAAAAACAAAAAAAACAGTACCAGTTAAATAGTACAAAAAAAATGCAGCTAGCACTCTTAGGGAAGACTGTAGGAGAGGGTTAGTAAATCTAACTCTCCCTCATTCCTCGCATGTCCACTTATTCAAAAGTAATCAAATTCTAACCTGTTAGCTCATGTAAATGACATGCGTGCCACTGATTCTTTCCAGATTTTATTTGGCATGGCGTCTGCTAGTTTGAGTGAAGTGTAGACTTTTCTGCAAAGATAACATTGTCAGATGAATTGTTTTAACAATCTTAGCATATGCTAACAGTGCTACATTCAAAAGTCCATGCAAGCTGTCTTCTATGGGCATATTCATTATATCGACTCCCTACTGTTTTTGATGCATAAGTAACCAGCCTACTGGAAGCCATGTGGGGAAATGAGCTCAGGAGCACTCAAATTGGACCCACAGCAAGCACAAAGCAAATCACTGCAGATACTGTAATGTCTCTAGCCTTTTTTTTTTTTTTTTGCCTACATTTGCCGTCACAACTAATTTCACAGTGGCACCCTAATGAGAAAATCCTCTGTAAAGCATCTTTAAGCTGACAGTTGGATGTAACCCCAGATCTAGGCCACGTCCGTAGATGAGTTCTTTGCTAAATTAATAGGTTATTTAACGCTGGTCACGCTCACTGAGCAATCAACTGGGATCCACATTTTGATGGTCTAAGGTAAGATGAGGTGAGGTGAGGGAAAACAAGGACGTACTGTATAGTGTTGTGCTGCTTAATATAGGCAAACAAAAGATGTGGCGTGACAGCTGGGGCGCTGCTCAAATCAATGACAAAACGAGCGTTGTTGGAAGAAAATATAGAAATAGAGATCAGAGATGACTTTGACTTTGAGGCCATAAAGACATCGGATGCTGCATAGCGACAGTGCTACAGTGGGCGGGGAGGCTGTGCAAGACTGAAGAGTGGCATACAGATAGAGAGAGGCTGGAAATGAGTATAGAATGCAGGTGGAGATGGTGAGGGAGGAGGGGTAAGGGGCTGAGGGGCTGGGTGAGGAGTGAATGCTTGAAGTGCTGCGAGAGCTGCCAAAACTAGTTTCAGAGCTCCTTGAAGTTTCTTCTGTTGGAGGGAGAGCATGTACTTATGTGTCCCCCTGGGAGGAGGGAGGGAGGGAGCGCATGTGTATAGAGGAGAGGTGGGATGATTGGGGGGAGTGCAGAGGACTCAGCAGGCACTGCATGCGTGAATGCGAACATACGAACAATGTGTGTATGTGTCTCACATGTGATCACACATTTCCTCAAGCAGTCCTGTAATTATCCCAAATTGTGTCTGTTGGGGCCTTGCCTCGATTTCCCAGTGGAACAGAAGACAATCTGGGCTTCTGCCCAAATCTACAGAGAATTGTCCTGTTAGCAGTGATTGGGTAAAGGAGGAGCAGCAAGAAACATCCATAGGCCCCGGGATGAAATTAGATAAATTAATGAATGCTAAATAAGCTAAACAGGTCCAACCAAGTTACATGGCTTTGTCAACAACACCTGCACCGATGCTGACTAAATGATCAACATTTAGAAGTACCGCTTTTCTAATAAGCCACACTTTATGAAAGGGTTATAATTTGTATCTAATGGATTCATTTATTGTTAATGAATCATTAATAAATCACATTAGTAAGGAGGTAAAAAGAATAACTTTCAGATTGTCATGTTCTTTTTATTCGATCTGTAAAGGTGGGGTCAGCCTTTCTGGTGAGTTGAGTCATTCCCTGGTCTTTATTAACACTGTGCTGTGTTGTTTGTTTCCTATTCACCATAACCATAAGCGTTGAGGTCTGATGACCTGGGAATGAGACTTAATGATCATCTATCTTTCTCCAGCGTGACTGGGCCCATCTTTAATTCATCAGAGCTTAAATGATCAGTTCAACCATTTATATCCATGATATCTGAACCCAAATCCACCTATTAACTGCTGATTAAAATTCACAACTGCAACTGATGGATTATTGTATTGGCGGAATCATTTAACAATGAATTATTAACTTTTATAACTGCAGATCTCTTGTGGTGTATTATACAGTGAAAATGTGTTAGCCTTTATTAATGACTTACTCACTTCCTGATTACCCATCAACTTCAGTTATAAATGTTAGTAAGTTAATAAAATTGGTTTCCTTTTTTTTCTAATTAGCAATCAAGAGTTATTAAAAAGCCGATCAACACAGGCAATAAACCAGCCACCCGATGGCAACCCAAGACTGGTTGATAATCTCTTATTACTGGTTGATAAAACATTAAAGCAGCTATAATCAAAATTTGAATAGATTTTTCATCAAATGATGCTGTGAAAACAACGTGAGAGGGGTCACCTGCAGAGAAATGTCACTAGACTCTGCAGCTCCTCTCAGCTTTACGGAGCTTTAAAGTGAGTGCCAGCAAAAAGGACTTCTCAGACCAAGCGACGAGTGCAATGGTTTATTAATGATCGCTAAAGCGTTCTTTTTTTTTTTTTTTTAGCTTGTTACAGGTAGATTTTATTCCCCCATAACATAAATAAATCTTATATGAGGGACATAAATAAATAATTTTAAATTATCACCATGTTGTAGGCGTGAATGATCTATTATTTTTAAACTGAAATTCTCAAAGTGTGATATTTGTTTGTTTTTTCACTAAAGCATTAATAAGTGGTTGCCTAACCATCAATAAAGTCAATAATCACAATAAGTTTGAAAAAAAATCTGATAATGATATATTTCTTGTACACAAATATATACAATATTGGTGAGGACGCCATCAATTTCCTTATTAAAACGTTGTAACCTAGATTTGTACGGAGCCAGACATGTTGCAATTGTGAAATAAATGGCTGCATTCCCTGGTGTACACACTATGTAAATGTGACATCCTTTTTAAATTACTTTAAGGATATCTCTGGCATTTCTGTGCTGCGACTTCTTGTTGCTTATCAGGCAACACATAAGTCAACTGCAATATATCTGTGATAAAATAATGCTGAATGTTAGGACAGGACTTCCAATTTATTGGTCAGGCTCTTGTTACAACTTATGAACCCTTACCAGAGTATGCCTGGTTAGAAAATTGTGATATTAACATCGTTACTAATCATCACTGCATATTGGTGTGGGTATATTTTGCTCTATTAATAGTGAGTATGAACCCCATGCTACCTGTGAAGATGACGTGAACAGAGTGAAGAGTTGAACAGTTACTATATATGGTACACTTAATAATGTGATGTTAAACAGCAGGGATCAGGTGAATGAGGGTAGCTGCATTTTATGACAACACCAGCCGTTTTATGACAGTTACATTTGCGGAGGATGACTTGATGGCTGTGACACAAGGGGTGACTTCTTACTGACTTTCCTGTCACCGAGCCTGCGACTGTAGGCAGCTCAGGCAAAGCTGGCTGGCATGAAATATGGTGCTCTCCATTTCAACATGTAGAGGTGGAGTCTTTACACCACGGTCTAAGGGGACACCTAAAGTGCCTGTGACAGCAGAAGAGGAAGCAGAGTCCCAAACGGGTTGCAGCTCCACAATGAAAGAAGTGCACAAGGCCCGTTGATATAAAACAGGGAGTGAGTGAAGGCAGCTGAAACTGTGAGTGAAAAGTAGGTGTGTACATCAATCTCTCTGCGGCTACATACAGTAAATGCCCCCCTGCTGAGGTGAGCTGACAGTAGAGGATGCTCTCCTCCAGCTGATGTTTTATGTTCACAACCTGAACAGGTCCTACTATCAATCAACTGGAAAGGAAATCCACCAGGACCATATGGCTTTCCAACCATGTGAAAAAGTAAAAACAAATATATAAATAAATAAAGACATTACTTTTTTATTCTCACTTTTTTTTTGACACAGACTGCGTCAAACATATGTGCCCATCTCTCATCTTCAAACTGATTTAGCTTTTTCTATCAGCAAGATACCCAATAAGACAATGGCCAATATATTTTATATTTATTCTATATTCTATATTCTGTATTTTACAATGTTATATATATTCTGCATTCACCCTTTGTTATAATTTCATGAGGTCTTCCTCCATGTTACACCTCCATTCTTGAGGTATAGCGACCTAAAAATAGCGAGGTGCCAACAGGCAAGAAAGCATTTCTCTGATCCATTTCCAAGCCTACCCTGACAAATCTCCATGTCCCTCCTCAAGTCTGGCGCACTCATTCATAACTGTGGGCTGCAGAGATGAGGCATCACCCATGTGACCACACACTTATTGCAAAGGGTCATAAAGTCCAACTGCAGGGACACATTTCTGCACCACAAGACGGGGCTAACTTCCCTATATCCATCATCTTAGGCCTCTCAGACAACCATTTTTCTCCCCCTCGTCCATTTATATTTTGGAAACTTAAGGTCGGGCATTGCTCATTATGTACAGAACAGCTGAAAACATGAGGGTAGGTGCGCCCACTTACAATACCGTAGATGTCTTTATGTGTGCAGAGAGATGAAGCTTGATGGAGATGAAAGTAAAGCTAATCTTCAACCAAATGAACGGCAAAAGAACGAACATGTGGACAAAACAAAACTAAGAATTAACAGTTACAATTAACAGCTTACCGCTCCATGAGTCAATATTTAGTCCCTAATTCATTGTGAGGACATGCACAATGACAATAACATCCTGATGTTAAGCAGGTTTAATATTTACCAGTTTACCATCCTAATTTGGTAACAGCCAACATTTGCTAATTAGTCATTATACAACAAGTACAGTTGTATTTATTCATAAAACAATAAGTTGGCAAATAGCAATTTTGATGTGATTAATGGTAAACAGAAAAACAAAAATCTATAAAATTATTACAATTCATCCTGAGGGGGACATAAACGTGTCAAAAGTCATCATTCCAATAGTTGTTATTTTGCACAAAGCCACAAATGTCAACCTTGTGGCTGTCCTAGAGGAAGAAGTAAGGAGATCACCAAAGTTAGTATGCCATAGTCCTCTGACAACTATGAATATCTGTACCAAATCATTCAAGTAGATGTGAGATATTTGACAAGGAAAGTGAAAAGTTTAACATGCTGGTGGATAAGTGAGAGGATGACCAGTCAGTGTATCATCTAGATACCATGAATGTCATGGTAATCAATCCAGTACTTGTGGTGACCTGCTATTATTCCAATGACCCATTATTCCGAAACCCTAACAGTCTAAAAATGTCCCATTGGACCAAAAGCACATTTGTTCAACAGCCCATTACTCGGAAAACAAACGGCTCTTTCTCAGAAGGCCTGTTGTTCCTGAATCATGATTTTTTTTCCTGAACATAACTAAACAGTTTTGGTGCCTAAACCAACTAAACTGCGATCATTTCACAATGTTAACCACATGTTTATTATTTTATCATGATAACCAAGGTCACTATACTGTTTCCTGACTTCATCCTTTACTGCACGTCCAAAATTCCACGGAGACTATGTATTTACGGAAAAATGGGCCTTCGGGACAGTCGGCTTTTGTTTTTGGGACAACAGGCTTTCGGGCAAAATGGGTTTTCAGTCCAATGGGACATTTTTGGACTATTGGGGTTTCGGAATAATGGGCCGTCGAAACAATGGGCAGTCCCTGTAGTTGTTGAAATATTTCAGACAAAGTGACCAAACAACAGACTACCATCTGTAGAAAGATGTTGTTAGCAAGGCTAAGAAAAAGTGGGCAATCCACAATTGTAGACACAGTTTGGTGACATCTGCAAGCTTTAGGCATGACAGGCTTTGCCAGGCGTGGGAGCACCAGTGAGTCTTTGTTTACAGGCAAACCTATGCATGAGTGTGACCACTGAAAGTCTTTTATATCTGTTTTTTATCCCAAATGCGCATGAGTGTTCCAAATCAAAATGTCACAACTCATGTGATACTGTCATTTAAGAAACAGTGATATTCAACACTGCAAGGTTAAGCTTCCATAGTAAAATATATTTCTATAAATCTAAGGCCCAGAAAATGTTTTATATGCTGCCACTTTCCAAAATGTCCACAAAAATGATATAAAATTTGAGCTATAACGCCCACCACTAACCCCAGGCAACAAAAGTGGACAACAAATAGACAATAGAGAGACACAGCGTGAGTGCTTTTGTGATGGAAAGGCCTGAGTCATCAGGGCTCATTGAGTCAACTCTTAACTAAAAGAGTGACCAGGCCATATATGCAGCTGAAGCATGACAAACACTTACTATACGTCCACATACGGCACTCAGGGCCCTGGTTGCCAACACCTGAATAGACATTCATAATCAATTTTCTGGAAAGCTTTGAGAGTGGGATGAATGAAAAGGGAAGGCACTTACTGCTTGACAGATGATGGGGTATTTGATTCGATTGATGCCGCCGGCAAACACAGCAAAGGTCAGAGCCGTGTGGAAACAGAAGTTGAGAAGCATATGCCATCCCTTCCGACTGATGCGGATTGCGCTGCCAAAAAAGACCAAGAATCAAACAAATTAGCAGGTACATACCCCAACCCACAATGCTCTGTGATTTATCATCAAGTAAAATCTCATTGAGTTTCAGTTTTCAAGGTGCATTGCCCATCAGTCTCTTCAAGTGTGATTTAAACCAGTATTTTACAAGGTCTGCATAAATTGCCCTTTTCTTTTACCTTGCTACTGCCATATAGATTAACAACCACAGGAGAGCCCGGGGAATGTTGCTCATAGTGTCTGAGTAGTGCAAACAAGCTATTACATACTTCACTGCCAATACATGTGCTGAATAATAGAATACTTTCAAGAACACTGAAAACATTTTAACCTTGGCTTTAAAAAGTAAAGTAATGATTCGCATTAAATATTTCCAAGTTGAGTCACATCATTCTATTAGTCTAAAAACAAAATATTTAGTTGAACAACTCATTAAAACTGTGAAAAGCCATTTCATTTTTAAGGCTGTTAACACATCAAAGAGTATCATAATATATTTTCACCTTATCATGCTTCACAAGAGCTATATTACCTTTTAAGAGTAACTTTGGGGTTTATATCTGACAGTACCTTTGCGCTTTTGATCAAATTGCACACTTTACTAAGCTCTAACTGCATTCACTCACTGTGGAACAGTGGAAACATTGTAAAACACAATGAGTAACCAGTAACCATGCAAGAACACAATAAACATAAAATTATGCCCATGGATCTTTGCCAATGAATCCTGGACCCAGTGTATAATGGGAGGTTTTTCCTCCACCAAGAAAACATCATGTCCTTCATTTTGGTTTTGTATGGACAGCGCTGCTCTACAAGAAACAAATGGTTTATACACGAGACCTCTTTTATGAAAAAGCTAGAAAAACACACACAAACATTCAAAGAAGAAAGCGCTGCTTTCAAGTTCATTTTGATTGAACTTTCAGAGGAATAGCATTTACAGGAATGTTGTTCAAAACCTTCAGACAATGAAAACACAGATTTAAAAAATCCAACGCATCAGTCTTAAGAAATGCACCTTTTCAAATCAAACTCTACACATACACCAAATAACACACTGTATAATTTCAGAATGATGGACCTCAGGCAAAGGGCTACTCATAATAAGAACTCAGTGTATTATTCAGTGTACAACCTTTCTACACAGCTCACTCACCCATTTTCACACATACAGTACATGCAGTGTTAGATGCACACAAATAGGAAACACTCTGCTGGTTTGATGATGAAATAAAAAGAGATTGCTTCCAGTTGGCTGGGCCAATTGAAGTTTTTACAATGTAAAACTATGCACTCATATCCACTTTGTGAAATACGGCATCAGCCGGCGGGTTTCACAGCCTTGGGCAGTGCACTTAACCCACATTAGTATTTCCATCCAGCTGTTGGAAAATAGGCTAAATAGGTCAGACAATAACATATTTGTCGTACTGTGTGAATTAACAGTCCATCGATTCTTTTGAATTACTTTCCTGTGTCAGCTCCCTCCTTTTCATCCATACAGTCATTGTCACCATTTGAAATTATATAATCCTGTGCTGGAAATCTCCACTCCCCAAAATGGAGGAGCGGAGCCCCGGCTGCACGTGAGCCAACTGTAGATGAAGCAGTGGCTCAGCAGTGAGCTATGAGGCGTGTCTGGGGCCGGGCTTCACTGCTCTGTGTAAGGGGAGGGAGAGTTAAAGCTGCTGTTGTCGATGCTTCTGCCGCGGTCCAACTACTGAACTCCATCCAGCAAAGAGGCCATAAATCAGACCGGCTCCTGGCCTCCCTGGAAGGGGGTTTTCATAGGCTCTGCTTTGGGCTTTCATTGGGTCAAGTACATTAACCTGGCAACCCTCCACATCCCCGTCTCCCAGAGGGTACAGGGGTAGAAGTGGGGGGATAAAACTGTCCTCTCTCTGCATCTGCTCTCTCACCCTGCACACATGGCTGAGCCAAACGTAAGGGACAATAAAGCTGTGGACAGTATAATATGACACATTATACAATGGGTAGTTTCAGCCAAGCCATTTCATTGGTGGAAGACATGCTCCAAACATGCTGATAAGTCCCATAAACCACAGGTAGCAGTTGTGCTAAATGGAGAATTGGAAGTGGTTTCATGGTAATTATGATGGAGAAAAAGAAGCAATCTGGCAACGTGGCTGGGCTGGAAGGTTGAAATCAATAACACAATAAAAAATATATATATTCCCAGTAGCAATATGTGAATACCAATATGGAAAGTCACATATAAAATAATATTACAGTAATTTATGGTGAGTGTAATGAACTGTGTTCCACCCTATTACATCAGTCAAAACTCACACAGAAACATTTGGGCCGTTTGGGGACGGTAACAAGCTGTAAACATAACAGTGACATATTATCGCCTTGTTACTTTTCAGGAGTTCATTTGAAGTCCCGTTTCTGCCTGTATGACAGATGTAATCCAGCTGTTTGGTACTGACCGACTCCAGAGGGAAAGGGCTCTTCAGCCGCTAAATGCTCCACTATGTTCCCTTACAAACCGCTAACATCTGACATTTGATGCTAAACTGGTAGTGAACAGGGTACGGTCAGTATATTCGAGCTATGTTTTGCCTGCTCTGGCTGAAAATGATGCTGAATGAGAGCTGTGGGACTGAACCAAAACAGTAAAGTTGCAGGCTATAAAAACCACAACAATGATGCTACAAACCTCTATAGAGCTGAGGGGAACTGCAGTGTCAGGCGATAGCTCCCTGTGTATTTGTGACAGCTTTTAAACTACACAACATCAGCTGATCCAATTATATTTGTCAGTATAAAAATTAGAGCAGCTTTTGTTGCTTGTAAATCATTCATTTTAAAACAACATCTTGTCATTATGATTACCCTAAAATGCTATAACTGAACTATGAAATATACTGACAGTTTGTTTCCCCCCTTCTCATGTGATCAATTACAAGTTATTTTCAAGTTTTTCCACCAAGATTCCCATCATACATTGGGTGATGTGAACATAAAGTCTAATGTTGCCATGGAGTTAGGAGTATGTTTTACCTGAGCCTGTACACTATGTCTTTATGTACATACATCCTTTGAAATTCTAAGTTGATTTATGGACGTCAATCCTCATTGAACATAGATGACCACTGGAAAGAACAAAGTGCCTTTTTTTCTATCAGTATGTGCATGATATCAGGGAGTTATGAGTCTGGGAATATTTTTGACGCAAATTGCGCCAATTGGGTTCAAAGGATTTTGACTTTCAAAGACATGATACCCACTACTTTCTCCACTAGGCTCATACATCATGCATCAGCATTGCACCCATAATCACAGATTCTCTCTTGGCTTGTCTTTCTGGCAGAGAAAGAACTAACAGCACATACTGTGTATGCATATGAAGTATTTATGCACATGTGTGTGTGTTAGTGAGGTAAAGTGAGAAATTCAAACATGCACAGTCTACGGTGACTGTCCTTGAACAGCCTCCCTCGCATTCTGCCCATTTAACACGAGGTCCCGGCGCTTCTCGGCTTAGATACTGTCATTCGGCTGGAATGATACTACACAACTGGAGTGTTACTAAACAGAGATGTTTTCTAGGGCTGGGGAGGGAGGTGTGGAGGACGAGGAGGTGTTGGAGTTTGTTAATGTGAGCACAGATGAAAGAAAAACCCTCTAGCCCTCCCCTGTGCGCGACAGACAAAAGCTCTGGCTTCATATTTTAAATATGAGCATGTTCTCACTCTAGTTTGGACGGGAATTAAAGCATTTTTGCTCTGAAAAATACTTTGTGATGAATGAGTACAAGTATCCTGGTTACAGTCTTGGATAAGCTAGCTGCAGCACATAGAAACTGGGGTACTGTAAACACCTTCTTCGGGTTTCAGATCCGTGCCTGCCATGCTCACAGAGGTGCGCCAATGTGGAGCTGTTAGTCAGTTTAGAAAAATGAAGGTAAATGACATAATGATGATCAACACACTGAGATAAAAGGAAAGTCTGACTTCAGTTATGCAAATCATATTGTCACCGTCAGTTTTCATTACCTCTGATGAGATGGAGAAGCTAAATCCAGCACTTTGGTAAATGCACAAGAGTTCAGACAACCAAAAAATTTGCAGCAGCTGAGCTACCTCAGTACAGAAATAAGTGATGGAGAGATAAAGACACATCTGCAGGCAGACGATCGGAAACCTGCATACTGTTACTGTTACCTTTATGTATGCAGGGATATGAATAACCGGGTTGTCAAATCCCAAACATGAACAAAGCAGGTCAGATTGCGGGACATTAATATGCACTGACTTGTAGTTATGTCTGCTCCCAAAGTGATATTATTTATCAAAGTGACATTTAGCAAGAGGTCATCACTGCATGATCAAACATTCTCAGAAATTTCTGATTTCCACATAACTTGAAATGGGGTGGAAGTTACGATGCTAAATCTTTTATTGCAACATCGTCATGTTCCTCTAGTAAATTATCTGATACTAAATTTTGTTGCAAATGTTTCAGTTGTTCCTAAGTGTTACGTAATGAGAGCCATGAATGAGCCAAGTTGCGAGCTTTCTACAAGAGGTTCTTGTAAATGTTTCACAATTCAATCTAAGAAATGAAGGCTTTTTGTCCAGGGCTAGCTACTTCAACAAATGACTCTAGTTCAATATCAGAATTTGATCCACTCGGTCCAATTGTCAAAAAGAGAAAGTTAAACAGTTAAATTATATTCATGTTAATGGAGGGCTAAACCAGAACATAGTAGCTCGGCCAACAGAAGTCTCTCGTGTGCTTGCTCTAAGGGCCCCACAATGTAGAAGCATATGCAGAAGATCTTGGTAATTTCATGCCCGGAAATGTAACATTTTTGGCTTCACGCTCCACTGGGCAACCTCCACAAGAACGAACAGAGCACATCCTCCAATGCTGTTTTCTTTACACATCCAAGTAATGCCACTCTGCTAATGCTGCATGTGCTGCAGACAGAGCTGAGAGTGTTGCAGCAAACGCACACTTACGGGTTGACATCACGTAGAGCTGCTTGGCTCTGCCAAAACGACTCGTATGGACAAATGCCAGTTCACTTGGTTTGCACGAAGTCCAAACATTTTAGACCCGTACATCTAACCAGCGAACTCAAAAACTGGCCAACCCTAGCCTCTGCTGCATCAACTAAAAAATTAACACTCTAACCGTGTAACCTTCCAACCACTAGCCTACAGTTTAACACATATAATGTTTAACTGAAGATGAACTAAGATTACATTCTGTTTTTCATAAATGCATTCCCACCATTAAAAAAAAAAAAAAGAAAACATTGATTCATGGTTTTTACCTCATTCCTATTAATACATCTTTAATCCCTGTGAATCATTAATATTGGATCAAATTTAAAAATGACACACAACTTGATTTTGAGGCCACAAATTCTGCACAAAACGGCAGAATAGACAGCGCTGTTTGCTTACTGTCAACATGAATCAAAAATCTCTACCTCCTGCAATTTTGAAATTGCTCTTGCGTGTATTGCAGTTTTCTTTTTTTTTTTTTTCTTCAGTCAATACTGCAGTGCTTGACGACAGTAAGTGATGCTGCCGTTTGGAGCCCCAGATGCTGTCATCGCTGTCTGACTGCAGAAGGACGCACCCTGTCTCCGTCCCAGGTGACACAGATGCAAAATGCAAATGCTGCAGCGCGTTTAATAAATTTTCTGCCTTAGTCACAGTCAGGACTGGGAAACATAAATAAAACTAAAAAAAAAATCTGTCAAAACTAAAGATCAGTTAACTGTGAACGTTTTTCTGTGAATAAAACAATATTTTTTTGAAAATGAGACATTTGAGACATTTCCCTTTTATATTAAAATCGATGGAGGCTATTACAATATCACATTAATGCCACAGACATGATAAATTGACTGGCGTGCTACAAGAACAACAGATGATGAATTGGCGTGCTTAACGTAATATGGCAGTCAGGCTCCCCTCTGCTTTAATAACAGCATCCACTGCAAATGAACCTAAGAGGAGCAGACAGATGCCACAGTGTCAAACCACGAGAGCCACATGGTGCCTTCTCTGTGCCTACCTCCACGTGGAATAAAAGCAACAAAGGTGGCCTGAGTGCCACTTAGAAATCCATTAGAAGCATACATTTCTGCTAGGACTGTCTGAAACACACACACACACACACACACACACACACACACACACTCACACACACACACATCTGTGTATGTGTTTTAGATCCTCTTAGTCAGACAGGCTGCAGTGCTTTACGCCAGCCTAAAGCATCTGACTCACACCACAGTCAGCCCGGGATCTGTGACAGAGGACTCAACAACAAACCATAAACCACAGAGGAAAAAACGCGAGAAATGAAGAGATTAACGTCTGTCCACATGCAGAAATAAAGTTTGTGGTCTCGACTTTAGCTGGAGACGCGTCAGGTTTAAATGCATACGTCGAGAGAGCAGAGGTGGCGCTTTCTTCTTACCTGTGGTGCACTATGTACGTGATGATGGAGGCGAAGAGGCAGAGCAACATGACCGCCGTGCAGGCATACACGACCGGGTGCAAAAACTCCCCAGGGTATGGGGGGAAAGACAGCACCTTCTTCAGATCCTAAGGCATAAAGAAGAGAGAGAGAAAAAGTGGGGATCAGACAAATGTCATCATAAATACCGCATCATAAAAATAATCAGCGAGCAAGAAGCAGGCCTGCACACTGACGGCATTTCCAAAGACGAAGATGATGAGCTCTCCATATGCATAGGCACAGTATACTGCGCCAACGAGATATGCAAGCAAAATATAAATGAATGTCAAGGAAATGTCTTCGAGTTACAACCCTGTCCAAATCAGCATAAAAGAGTAACAGCCCTGTCGAGTGAATACTCTTCCCTCCTGCATTTACATTTTGCATTTCAGGCATTTAGCTGACACTCTTAGCCGGAGCGACCAAGCGCAACAATAGTATAAGCCTCCACAGTCTGCCAACACAAAAAGCAAAACAAAAATGGATAGCAGCCAGGCAGAGAGAAAAAAAAGGAAAAGTTAAGTCACTTTTTATGTCTGTAAAAGACACATTGTTAACAGACGCTCATTAAGCCCTTATCAACATCACAGTCGATTTGCTTAATTTATTCTACAAGACAAACTCCTTCAACTCCTACAGCACACATTTTGACAGCCACAGCTTAAACTTTTTTTTAACATTTATTTATTATCGGCTCTGTAAGCTTTATATCTGTTGTATTAAGAGACAAAAAGCTATTGTAAAAATCTGTTCGCCCATTTTACATGCACACGACTGCTCTCGCCCCGCGAGGAGCCAACGCTGACGTCACAATTTAGGCTCCGTATTCATGTTGTTAAATAAAGCGCACCTTATCTCCATAACCCCGCCAGCTCAGTATGAGTTTGTGTCTGCGAGAGTGATCCACATACACGCTGTCTGACTGCATCACTGTCTCGCTGAGTGGCCAAGTGGGATATTCGCTTTCCCTGTTTATCCGAAGGCCAATGAACCTGCTGGGGCCTGTGAGGGGTCGTGACCTTCAGCTGAGCATTTATAAGCACAGTTGTAAAATAGTGGCCCAAGATGGAATAAAAGGTTTGCGGGACAGAACACCAGGGAGATGTAGAACAGGAGAGTGTACAGACACTGAGTCCAAACCTCATCACTGAGTCTAATGAAGCCATTCCTGCGTGGTCAAGGAGGGGAAAGGAAAGGGGAAGTTAAAGAGTTGAGCTTTTTTGGAGGTATGAACAGTTATTGTTCTGATGTGGCTGTGCTAGAGATCACATGGTCTTACCTTAAATTGTCAGTTGCTGAAGAATCAGTCTATATAGATGTATTCTTTTAAATATTATTGTAATGCTGTTTACTCTTAATGTTAACTGACTTGACTTTGAGTTAAATTAGTTATGGACTGTGGGTCACGCAAACACACGGGGACCCCTTCTTCTGTGTAACATGAATACTTTAATGTTCGTCTCAACCATAGGACAACTGAACACTGACCAACCATGTGATACATCATATCACTCTGCCAATATTAATAATCACTTATTAAATGCAAGGTGTACCATGAAATATAGTTCCTGTTCTGAATTAAGGAATAGAATATACTCTAACTGGGGCAGCGCTTAGCTCAGTTGGTACAGTGGCCCCCCCATATGCGAAGGCTTGCTGCGGCTGGCCCGGGTTCGAGTCCCAACCTGTGCCCTTTCCCGCATGTCACTCCCCATCTCTCTCCCTATATTTCCTGTCATTCTTCAGCTGTCTATCTAATAAAGCTTGGAAAGGCCAAAAAAATAATCTTTAAAAAAAAAAAAAAAAAAGAAGACTATTCTCTAACTAAATCTGTGGAACATGAGATAATCTACAAAACATGATCGTCACAAAAATAAATCTCATCTTACATTATTGTTTTTCATGTTTTTTTTAGAACCATGGCAACTGAAGATGGACAGAAAACTGACCATAGGTGATGCAGTAAGAACTCCAGCTTTCAGACATGGTTGCATGCTTTATCATGTTACTGCGGCACCACTGTACAACTACCCACATCTTTTATTTACTGCAAACATGAACTACATCACTTCTGATGCACTCAGACATGTTTCCCATCCATCCATTCATCATCTATACCCAGTTACTCTGGACAGGGTCATGGTGGGCTCGAGCCTTTTTCCCCGCTCACGATAGACGAGAGTCCGGGTACACCTTGGGCAGGTCATCTATCACAGGCCTAACACACACACACGTATATAGACAGATGACCATTACTCTCACATCCACACTTGCAGTAAGAGCAGTATTTGTGCATGTAAAGAGGTTGGAGGGTTTTTAGTCTTTCCAAACCCCCCAAAAAATCCAAGAAATGAACTGTGTGTTTATTTTCTCAGCTAACTACTGTAGCTTACAGGATTTTACAGGGCTCTTTGTTAAAAAACAGTCAGCTGGAAACATTAAAAATGTCAGATGGTGAAGGCATTTTCAACCAGCTCAAGGAGATGAGGTTAGCAGCTGATAGAATCTGTAATTTCAGCTTGCAAAATCAACCGTCGTTGGCTCAAAATGAGAAGTCTGCTTTTGTTTACCTCTGAAATCAAAGAATTAGAATAAGGATTTGTCATTGTGATCATTTTAAATTGCGAATGCACCCACAAAATTGAATGGTACCAATGAGGCCCCAGAGAGGCCCTAGCCAGGTCGTGAAAATTGTACTAACTAGTCACAGGTCCAATATCCTGTTTTTAGTTCTGTCTTGATCTCCTGAATCCTGAAATGATTTACGACTACTTAACCACTAAATGTTCCTCTTTCTTCACTACCTAGCTGCTATCTTTGTTTGTCAGAGGGCTTTTTTGCTGAAAACAGCGGCCTGCTGCTTCTGGAAACAAAGCTAAGGAAAGCGATGAGACTATATCAACACTTTAAATTGGAGGCTGTAAAACCAAAACATTAAGCTTAAAGGCACTAAAACCACAGAGCTGGAGCTAGAATGGGTGTTCGTGTGTTTGTTTTTGTGTTTGTCACTGCGACTGACAGCTTTCACAAACATGCGGCCATTTGATTCATTGCTAATATAAAAATATTGATTAGAGCAGCTTTAATACAAACTGTAACATCTCCGAAGAACTCTTCCTGCCAACTTTGAAAAGGGGTGGAAGAAAAATCTACGGGATCATCAATCTTTAAAAATACGGACATTTATGGCTTTTCAGCTTGTAGCTTGGCTAGAAAATCAGAAATGACAAGAGGGAGGGATGGGGGAAGAGATGGAGAGAGGACTGTAATTAGAGTTGAGCAATAAAATGTACCATCATTTTGGAGCACAGTAGCACACAGAGAGATACAGGAAGTAAAATAAAATGTTCGAGAGACGGAAAAAGAGAGATCACCGCTTCTGGGGGGGGAAACATATTCCAAAATTCCAAAAACAGCTTCACATAAATTGGTAGTTACAGATTTACAGGGAATTATTAAGTCTGTATTTGTCCTGCAAGCGATGTCATGGAAGGACAATGAAACTGGTGTTAATTACAGCTCAATAAATTGATGTTGATGGAAAAAAAAAAAAAAAATTGGGGCCTGAGGCATCAGCAAGAAATCCTGCTGAAATGAAGCTTTTAAGTCAGTAAGCTGATTTATGTACTTAAAGAGCAAATAACACTTCATAGCAGTTTCAATCACGAGAAATAACCTCACACAAACATAAACCCAACTACAGAGAAAACGGGAATCCACGGGAATCAGTTCCCGCATCGCCGGAAATAAAATCGTGCTCAGACATATTGAGCAGTTCAAGGTGATGCCAGCACGGCGAGTGACAGCAGCTATAGTTAAATGGCTTTAGGTGTGAGAGAGGAAGTCAAATGTTCTCATGGGACATATTATCATCATCACTGGGCTTATAATGTTGGCTGAGAATGTCAGCCTCCTGCCTTCGGAGCCTTTAACTGTTTCTTAGCAGCCCACAGCTGCAGCTGACTGCTGAGCTACTTTTCTGAAAATCTTTAAGACATCATGAATCATGAATCAGTGTTTACTCGCAAAACCACACGTGACCAAATGCCTTTATACTAAAAAAAAAGTATTATCCTGACTTTTACTGTACAAGAAATGAATTAACTGTGTGCACAACCTGCACCGACAGCCGTTAACTGAGCTGAAACTCTGAAAGCCAATTTGAAAATATTAAAAAGAACAGGTTTTATGAACTGGATTATAGAAGAATTATAGTTATTTTATTAGTTTTTTTACTTTGGATTTATTCACAGCACTGTCTAGCATCTTTTTCATCTTTTCCAGTTTCCAGTAGCTCCTCCATTTCTGGCAAAAACTGCACTGTGAGCGAGTAGTGTCCATTAACACCACAGTCAAATATCAAGCAGTTTAGCATGCTGGCATTTTGGAGGATACTTAATTCAGGAATGTTTTAACTGTGTATGCACTTCATAATAGAAATGCATTTTGAGCCTGTTAAAAGTCCTTCTAACAGCAGAATGCACTGTTCCCGGCATCCAGCTGAAGAAAGAAAGACTAACCTCACCATCCAAGCTGAGCTGTCGTAAGTGGAGCTAAAACTCAGGTGTGACCAAATCTGCAGAAGCAAGGAAAGGTCTTCATATCTGAACAGTAGGACAGAACATTCAAACACAGGACATGCTGAGGTCTGGATATACTGCTGTAGGAGATGTCAACACTTCAGTCAGTGATGGCTCAATCCCTGCTATTTTCACTTAGGTCAACTATTTCAAAAGTTCAAAAGAGAAAAGAGGAATCTTTTATGTAATGTAACATACATGTTACCATTGTCAAAACTGCTTATCCTTATCAGGGACGTGGGTGACTGGGAGCTGGCAGTGGGCGAAATACGGGGTACACCCTGGACAAGTCGCCAGTTCAGCACAGGGCTGATGCACAGAGACAGGCAACCATTCACACTTATGGGCAATTTAAATTAGATTAAACAATTAACCTGCATGTCTTTGAAATGTGGGAAGGAGCCGCAGTACCTAGAGAGAACCCATACAGCAGAGAACTCACTGGGGAACCCCCGGCTGGAATCCCCCAGCTGGGGATTGAACCAGGAACTTGCTGTGAGGTGACAGTGCTGCCCTATAAGCACATCAATAAGTAAAATTTAATCAGATACTATATAATCGGGTGGCATGTGGTGCAGTGGTTAGCATTGTCGCCTCACAGCAAGAAGGTTGCATGTTCTCCATGTGTCTGCGTGGGTTCTCTCCGGGTACTCCGGCTTCCTCCCACAGTCTAAAGACATGCACTTAACAGGTTAATCTGTGACTCTAAATTGACCGTAGGTGTGAATGGCTGTTTGTCTCTATCTGCCCTGTGATGAGGTGGCCACTTGTCCAGGGTGTACCCCGCCTCTCGCCCAAAGTCAGCTGGGATAGGCTCCAGCCCCACTGTGACCGTGATGAGGATAAGAAGTTACAGATAATGGATGGATGGACTATGTGATTGATCATTTCAAGCAAAGCCACCAGATGCCAGCTTCCCCAATTTGAGTATTTGCTACTACTCTTCTTCTACTCTACTCTTCTTGTCTTATATTATTGTAAAATGACTATATTTGCATTGTTGAAGGCAACGTGAAGATGTCACCTTGAGCATTAGTGACATTTTCCACAACTTTCTGACATTTCATAAATCAAACAATAAATCAATTAATCAAAAAACAAAGAAACAAAACAAAATAGAAAACAGAATCAGGAGTAGCAAAAAAAAAGTATACAAGAAAATTTTGTGAGTCCAACAAACAAACATTTCAAAGAGAAGTGCTGGTGGACTAGAGCAGACAAAGAAGGACAGCAGTAGCCTAAAGGTTTGAGAAGAAGCTGGCTGGCTGAGAGAGCCAGGCTGGCTGAAAGTGAATGACTAACAACCCTTCTTCAAGAACTACTACACAGGCACCTTTGTGCAAGGTGGCAAGCAGCTGCTCAGAGGCCAACAGTAGAGGAACTGCCATTTTATGGGGCAGCATATACAGTACAGCGGCGTAGTATGAAAGAGAAGAAGGGCAAAACTGGAATAGAGCATGCATGCTCAGCAGAACCCTGGACAAATAAAGGTTAAAAAAAAGACCTTACAGCAGGCAGAGCTGGAGGAGGGGAGAGAGAAAGGGGAAAAAAAAGAAGGAAGGATGAAGGGAGACTGTCCCTTTTAGTAGATGGATAGCCCCAAAGAAAGATGGCGAGGTGGACTACAGGGTGCCCTGAACAAACTGTTCATATGGCTCCTAGAAGCAGTGTTTATGCTCCTGGGGTGATGTGGGGCAAACTGCTGCAGCACATTCAGAAGAGAAGGCTGGAGACGGATGAATGTACAATACTCGCACTGAAGTACTATAGCTTTTCACCACTGTTCTTAGCATCCACCTATTAATCATTTCCTTCAAAGCGTGTGCAGATTTTCTCAGATTTGTGCCTCCAAAAGGCTACTGCTGCGTTTGAGTTTTACACTGACTCCTAAGTTACGTATAGATCTCTCCGTGCTGTGCAACAGATGCAGACTGTAAAGTTGCAATTCCCTTGTTGACCCGGCTGTCATGATGACTGATGGGCCATTGGCGTAGCTCACAGCATGCTCGAAACTACTCTTCCCTGTTGTACTCCTCCTTGCAGAAGCCGATAGCAGGAAGTCAGCTATGAACGGGAGCAGCCAGCTTTGAACGCGATTCCTCCACACCAGTTATTGTCATTACCGCTATCGTGTTACATCACAGCACCGAGGCCACTTTATTACTGCGTCTGTGCGGTGGGACAATGTGACCGGACCTCTGACAGGGCAATTCATTACAGGGAGGCAACAATATTACCATCCAGGGCGGCTTAGCCTATTTTGGATTATCAGTGGCACGTTACATCTAAACATGCCTCCATTGTCCTCTAGCCTCAGCAGCTAAACAGGCCTCTGATCCCCTGTTTGTGTTGTAGTTACAACTTTAATCCAGGATCCTCCCTCCCCATGCCAAAATCAGATTACCAGAGTCAATTAAACTTGATCCATAATCTTAGTGCACAGGCAGAGTGGGTGCAAGGTTATCAGGCCTGCAAAATATAATGGGACAAATACAGTGGTGATCTGAGAGGACTTACAAACTCAGTGTCTTGTTTCAGCCTGGTGATTGGTTGATGATGATGAGCTGCACGACCTGTAGAACCTACACGCAAATAATTCCCAGACTCTTGCAAATTTAATGCATTTTGCTTTTAATTGATGCGGTTGAAACTGCAGAATCTGTAAGCCAATCTGTGACATATGTCCTCGCAAATGTGCTCCTTTCCCTGTTGTAATCACATTGGTGCACGCAAGAATGCACAAACATTGTGGGAGAGAGGGAAGAAAAAGGGAGTGAAAGAAAAAACAAAATTAAAATCCTCTAGTGAACAGCCTGCGGGCTCCCAGCTCCCAGCTCCCATCCAACACTGTATTTTATCATCCTTGAGTGGCCGCAAGAACGCTGGAAAAGAACCGGAGTGAGTGTGCAAATCAAACCCACTCCGGCTTGCCCACACACCACTGGGTAACAGAGAGAGACAGGACAGCGGCAGGACAGAATAACCTCCGGACTTGACAACAGTCAGAAAAATGGTCATGCACCATTAATGCAGGTCATCAATGTTTCAGCGGCACCTTGTGGCTGTCACTCAGCTCGTAGCTTTGAGATACGGTCATGCTCGTAATCAGCACCTCACCCGGTGAATGTTCAACAGCGGAGGCAAACAAGGCCCACCGTGAAACGAGTAATCAAATCACGCGGAATCAAGTACGCATCCATCAAATCAACAAACATTATGAGCTGATGAGGAACCTCGCTCGGCATAAAAGATGAAGCCCCTCTAGATGAGCACCGTCATTTGAGGCTCAGGCGTATCAGTCGTGCTGTATCTATCCCCTCAAACATCAAGGGGGCATTGTTTCATTAGCAATAATTTCTCTAGAGCCTCAGATTAGAAGTGTTGCATTTAGCTTTAGGCTATTCAGATTCCTATACAGAAGTTATTGTAATCGCTGTTCTGTGGAGATATTTAAAGCGTGACTATCAAATAAATGAGCCTTGTGCACAGCTCAACCTTGCAAACAGAGTACAAGCTCATAATTCACTGTAGGCAACCCCCCCCCCCACCCCCCACCCCCCGCTACAAACAAAGAGACGTGAATACTCAAGTCTGCTACGGACAGAAAGAATCAATAAGAACAAATAAGAAAGCAAACAGAGGATTGCTTTTTAATACAGGGTGGAGACACCGGAAGGACTCTAATCGCTTTCTTTAGCGTTATTCATCCATGTAAGATTTGCTCAGCATGATGCCTCCTTTTCACACTCATACACTTCAACATATTGGTAACTAGGTGAATAACCGCAGGCCGACTGGTGTTTACTAAGCAGAGGTGTTCACAGGTCCACCCGAACTCTATGACCAGCGGACCCATACAGGTATTGGATCCATCTTTTAGACAGACAGTTCCTGGTCAGCTCCTGTTCTATCGTTGTGGGTCTCAGGTCTGTCGATTATACCTGAATGGAAGACTTGGCCATGATGCTGCTGTGTGTATGTTTGTGTGTGTGCAGAGCAGAGGTCATACTGCTCTCGGAGAGCACAGATGAATTAGTGTTGCTAATTTTGGCAGCCATGGCAACAAACGGATACAACATAACACTGAGGCTGATTCTAAACGAGTTGTGTTTAGAAGACGCATTGAATGCATCACGGCCAGGCAGGAGAGAAGGCAACCAGCGTTACATCAGGTAAGTCGCAAGTTTTGTTTTGACAACTTTTAAATTAATAGCTCAGTTTAGCTCTTGTTAGTACATCGGCATGAATTTTTAGAACCGTGAAGACATCTATTATCGAGTAGCCCTGCTATGTTTCATGTAGGGCTGGGCTGCATTTTAACCAATCTGAATCAAACTCAAATATTTTATTTAATCTACACTCCAGTTGCCAGTTTATTAGATACAAATTTTGCAAATCTTCCTTTAGCATAATGACTGACCATGAATATACAGCCATATTGGTGACTGTGAGGCTGCACGGTTGTGCTTTGAGCTAAAAAAAAACCCACGATGCTCACAGTAACAATGCTAAGACTATATTTATTGGTTACCATGATCACCATCATAGTTCAGCATCTAAGGATATGCATTAAAGCTCACAGGTCATGCTGGGATCATTCGTTTTGCAGTCATTTACAGAACAGCAAAGTGTTTTCTAAAATGGCACCAGTCATGGGAAGCCAGCCTTAGTTCCATGTTTTTTTCTTTTTCTTTTCACATTTTTTCGCCCCACGTTCAACCTACAACCCTGCTCCTCCATATTTGTGAGAAAACCTTCCATCTCCTCAGTCTGAAAAAACGAATCAATAAAAACAAATCTGAGAGATGATTGCTTTAAAATGCAGAGCAAATAGGCTGTAATGATTTTTTTTTTTTTTTTTGAGTGAACACAAGCTTGAAACTCGCCAACGTCATGCCTCCTGTCGTCTTTGTGCATATGTGTTTGTGCCTGAGAGACAGAAACAGAGAAAGAGATGGTAGGTGTTGTCTGAGAGGGGTGACTCATCTCTTCCGATCGCTACACACTACAGGATGGTCAATAGATGGGGCTCTGTGTTTGCCCGCATGTGTGTCTTTATACACACACACACACACACACTCACAGGCATGGAAATTGAAGCGCACGCAAGGGCAAATCTGAGCACACACACTCAACACACATATATTCCAGTAACACCTTGGCCCTCTTACACACACTGCTCACGCTCTGTTCTCGGCTCCCTGAGATGGCACGCTGTTCAGCAGGCAGAGTGGGAGCATACATTACTGGCCCCTCACCTCCTTCCCTTGCAGGTCGATACCTTGTACCAAAACATGCCCCCCCCCCTCTGTAACAATGGATGAGAACAGGGCAGTGCGCCACAGGTTCCGCTCTGTTAACACTTAAAAAACGGCGCGGTGGCAGAGACGGTGCAGTGTAAACCCAGCCTGCGCAAGCAACACAATGCAAACAGCCTCTCTGACAGAATGCACCGCTCCTCTGACAATGGCGGCCTCAGCGGGTAAATAAGCTTACATTTGCCTGTGTGGTGTTTAATGGCTCAAAGCTGGTGCATTTACAGAGCTGTTTGACACGCACACATCTGTTGCTGTCCACCATTTTCATGTCCTCTTTCTCTGTCTCCACTCTCCAAACCTCTAACAGCCCTTCGAGAGCTGGCTGACTGCATAAAAAGCAACTGTGTAACGTTGGCCGTTTGATGGCTCTATTTGTATCACAACAGAAACCACACTGTTAGCACATCTTTTTGGAATAGGACGCATGTTCGCAGGTAAGGGGTCTTGTCACCACCTTCTTGAAAAGCAAAAACAAATGCCTTAAAAAGTGAATGGTCTTGCTGTGATGCTGTTTGAAGTGCTGTCAAGAAGTGTAACCAGTGCCGGACTCTTGCTGCCATGTTCTCTAACTGTGGCGGCATTTAGCCCCCTGAGAAACGGTTACTGAGAGAGACATGGGAAGGGTGTGTGTATGTGTGTGTGTGTGGGGCGGGTGCTCTTGAATGAATGCAGTCAACCATGCAAAGAATAAATGCATGAAGAATATGTTGTGTAGGGCATCTAACAGAAAACAGCTTGTAGCGGGGACAACAATGAAAAGCAGTGATAGGGGGAGATAAGGAGATGAAGAGTGATTATGTGGACAAAAAAAACTGCGCAGACAGATGGAGAGAGGAGAACGGATAGGTAAATCATTACCCCTTCAGCCCAGGAAGCTACTGTATGTCTGACTCAGATCTCTGCCTCAGCCTCCCTAACCCATCCCACCATCCCCCAACTGCAATGCAATTTTCCTCCATTTTTGATTACAGATTGCTTGCCGTGATCTCAGCCCAGTTCCATTTTACCATCTGACAGTTGTGCTATCTGTGCCATTTAGACCTAAGTGGACGCTCCATCTCCTCCGCCGGCAATTTACATGTTTGCATCTCGTTAGGGCCATTTGTAAGGCAAAGGCAAAGCGCCAGGAGAGCGAAAGTGGAGGGAATTTCAGCGTCTAGATTAGTTTTCACCTTTGATACAAGAGCGCATCGCTCAGCCGCGTGCGATGGGATTTCAGAGAGGACATTTCTTAGCGAGCTTTGAATTTTGAAACACAGTGACACAAAAGCCTGCGTGCGGTTGTGTAATTTATTCACTCAGTCACTCACAGCATTAATATTTTCAGGCATATCTTCAATCACTCTGACATGCACGCATGACAAAAAGTACACCGAGATGGAACGCAGAGGTAACACTCAAGATAAACCCAATGGGAGGACATTGTTGTGTTCTGGATTCATGTCATACTACCTTGTCACTAAACTGTCCACTGACCAGCTGGCACCTTGGAGATCTGTCGTGCACTCTGGACATCTTTAGATGTATTTAAGTGGATGATCATATTGTGCAATTGTAATCCATTTGTTGCATATTGTGTTCCTTCTGTGTTACTGTAACATTTTCAAAAAGGCATTTTTCCACCTACAGCAGTTGGTGCACAGCAGCTGTCCAAAGAGGAGGAATTTCTCTTTGAATAGAGTCTCTTGAGGTTTCTTCCTTTTTTTTCTTTATGTGTTTAGCTTGTTATTCCTTGTTGCTGTCTTGGGCCTGTAAAGCACTGAGAGACATTATTTGTGGGCTTTGCAAAGAAATTTGACTTGAGCTGATTCTGACATCTCAAAACTGCAGTTTTTTTTTCTAAACCCTTTTCCATCCACTAACCATTATCAGGTGCCTAATCACAGTCCAGAATGATAGTTCTGTAATTATTTGTGTTTTCCTTATTGGCAACAGAGGCCATTAATAAACCACAACAACAATGATACTACTTCCCCAACTTGTCTGCGGCAATCAGTCCCAAACCTATTTTCCTTTAACCAAGATTCATGTTTTTTTTTTTTTTTTAAAGACTCCTTTGTCTGCAAAGTAATGAGAACTGCGTTTTTAGCAAATGTTATAAATAACATTTGTAAATAGTGCATTTATGGAGACTATTTTTAGCTCCAGATTAATAAGCTGACTCCAAATAAACTACAGCAGGCTACCCTTTGTTCATGGTATAGAAGGAATAAGTCACCCAGTACACTCATGTGTTTTAATAAGCTGCAGATTTATCAGGCTAAGGCTACACAACCAATACATGCTAGAAGAATAAACACATTGTTGATTTTGTTATTTTCATAGGATTTGTACAAAAGCAAAAAAAAAAAAAGAAGACAATAACAGCAGCTTTATCATTTAATGCTGCTCTCTACGTGGTAAATGCATAGTTCCTGCAGTGCCCAAATGCGTGTTTGTACTGCTCTGTCTGTGGAATTGTTTGTCCCAGATATCATCAGGTGCTCTTGTAGTTCATGATTGAATATGAATGATGAACAGTTTGCAAGGCTGGCATCTAATCTAGCAAATCCTTGGCAACCTTATTACATACTCAGAATACGTTCCTGCATTCAAAAAAGTGAAGTGTATTTATGAATATCACTTCCTGGAAAAGAATCCAAACTGTGAGACCTCTGAATAAAATCGGAATGGCTTCTAATAGACCCTGCCAAACGATAGAACCCTTCACTGTCATGTTATCGCTCCCCCTTCAAATGACGCTGGTCTCATTTTCTGTTGTCCTTATCTTACTCCTAGGAGTGCACACAAGGGCCACATTGCATCGATAGCTGCTCCCTAATTACAAGCCTAGCAACCACCGGCGGCAGCAGCAGCAGCAGCAGCTCCACGCCCTTACAGTACATTTTAAAAAAAGATGCAACTGCAGGGCATGGCTGTACTCTCTTTTCACTGAGGAGAAGAATGTACTCCTACAAAGCGATACGGCCATGACGTTAAACGTCAAAGGTCATGGCAATCATGATTGGTTGTGGCAGAAAGAGCCATGATGTATAATAACCCACTTGCAAGAGATTTTTGAGTCTATTATGAAAATGACTGTCGCCTTTAACCCTCGGCCTTTTCTGTTTTTGTGGTGATATACTCCTGCAAATCATGGCCTGGCAGCAGCAGCAGCAGCAGCAGCAGCAGCAGCAGCAGCAGCAGCGGCGGTGGCAGTGAAATGGAGGGGCAAAGGCGAGCATTCTGGGAGCTGCCGTCTTGGCTGACAAGAGAGGTGGACATGCACACAGCCAGCCAAACATCCAGCCAGCCACAGGGCTGGATCACTTTCTACACTTCTCTAATAGAGTAAAAAAAAAAAAAAAAAAAGCTCTTAATGTGTTTGTCTAGACTGCCCAGAAATGTGCAAATGAGGTGCTGTCCGGTTCAGTTAAATGCAGTGCACAAATACAGAAACCCAATTGAAAGCCAGTGACAGAAACTCAAACAGAGGCAGAGCGAGAAAAGAAAGACAGAGAAAGACAGAGAGGCTGTGTACACAGCGTGCCCTCATTTCTACCAAGCTGTCTCTGGAGTTCAGAGAGGGTCGCACTGTCGAATAGGGAACAGCTGGTGAGGGAGGGGGGAGAGAGCAAGGTAGGGGGAGACATTTGAACATGGACAGTTTCAGATCAGGTGTCATATTGTGACGTGAACAGCTCTTTTTCTGTTTGTTTGTTTGGTTTTTGTTTTTTGTTTTTTTGGCTTGAGTACTGTTTGGCCGAGTGTACCGACAGCGTTCTAGGACGTGAATCATGTATGTCAGATGGCCTCTGTCACATAGAAAAGGACAAGCGGGACCAGTTTAATTTGAATCATTTGTGACTAATCACAGCCAGTGCAGCAGATGTATGCGACTCCACACAGTACCGCTATAAGATAATAAAAAATAAAACTCATTTATAGCTCATCCAAGTTTTCATATCTGACAAATTGTTTGAGGAAATGTGTGCCAAAATCATCAACTTGGAAATAAAATCAGAATGCGACTACATCATTATCTTTCATGAAGAATGCTTGTCAGCAAGAACAGTTTTACATATCAAGCAAGCTGCCTCTCTTTAAAAACGTGAAGTGCAGCCCGGACTGCCAATTAATCAGTGACTGTACATAAACAACATCAGAACTGTGAGACCACCGAATACCCTATTAATTTCCTTTACACACACATACACAGACACATTAAGTGCAACAAACCCATCTGCAGCGAGCTGCACTATTCTAATCTTTCATACACTTAGCTGAGGAGCATACATAATTTGAATAACAATAGATTCAAGCAATGCAATTTGTATCCAGGCTAAAAGAAGGATACACACTGCATTAAAAATAGAGCGTCAAAAACAGAGCATCAGGGAAAAGGGCCAGTAGTAAGTATTGGCTCACTTAAGCAATGCCTGGGCAAAACTGTTGATGTCTGAGATAAATGGTGGTCTGTGAGCTCTGAACTCATTAGTCAGGGAGAAAACAATCTGCATCACATGTCAGGTTATTGGCCAGCAGCAATCTGTTCTGGGAGTACAGAGGGGACTGCTGGATGAGCCAGACCCTTCCCCTTTCACACCAAAGCAAGTCCGCAGTCAGCAAACACTGAGAGGCTAAATCGGAGCAGTGGCAACGGAAGAAAGTCTGCAGTGGTGATGTAGTTTTATCAAGCACTCACTCACACACACACACACACACACACATACACACACATACACGAAACAAACCCCACGTCCTAAAGTAATGACGTCTGACATCAGATTTAAGTTAATGCTTACAAATGGAACATGAGTGCATTTATTAAATATTTACCTGAGCCAAACCTCAAATCACGTGCAGGAAGGTTCACACAGCACAGCAAAAAAAAAAAAAAAAGCCTCGGAGTAAGTAAGTCAGGCGGCTGATGAGGAGGCTGCCTACTCACGGAGGGAGGTGGATTAGTGCTCGTCGGTCAGCTGCCACATTTGGAACAAGTGCAAGCGAGGTAAACGGCGAAAGGTAGCCGATGCTAAGTGGGCCGCACATACGTAATTTTAGCATTTACTCAAGCTGCATAATTACGACAAAGCTTAACACAAACACCGATCAGTGATTGCTCATAGTGAAAACTGTATGCCCTCAGTTACATTTGTGGTTCGCTCTGCAGCCACAGAAAATCATAATCATATTTCACATTGTAGTGTGGAGAAGAAGTCTCTCTCATGGTTTTACCAACATCTTTAACTCGTTCAGTTGTTGAGAAATGAGAACCAATCAATACCACCAATGACTGTTAATATGAAGCTAAAGCCAGCAGATG
Source organism: Protonibea diacanthus (assembly GCA_028641955.1). NCBI lineage: Eukaryota > Metazoa > Chordata > Actinopteri > Sciaenidae > Protonibea > Protonibea diacanthus. The sequence continues at coordinate 19,887,865 of CM053989.1, forward strand.
GTTGAATTAGCCTAGCATGAGCTGGAATCAGCTTGCCCGGCTCTGTCTAAAGGTCACAAATCGACTAACCAGCCCCTCTAAAGCTCACTCATTACCATATCATATCTAACTTGTGTAATCTGTACAAAAACCAAAGTATAAAAACGCCACACTGTGATTTTATGGGAGTTATGTGTTGCACTACCTCTTGGCTGGTAGCAGTGACTTCCTGGAGTCTTCACAATCAGGTTGCCAATTTACTGCTCTTGCAATAGTCCTTTGGTATCAAAAAGGCTCTCAGGAGTCTAAGAGGCACAGTGTCCTGTTCTTCTAACACAAATAGTCTTTTTTTTTAATCCACTATCAGCTAACACACAACCACGAGGCATCACCCCCCTCTGTTGATATCGCAGTCTGTCATCACCCCCTCTCTCTTCCCCTCCTACTACAATGCATATCAACAGAAAAGGCCAACGCGGTGCTGCGGGACGCGGTCGCATATCTAAACAGGTCATCGTCATTATCACTGTAAATCCCTTCATCTCCTTAAACACACACACACACACACACACACACCAAAGCTCCTTTAGTATGAAAATGTCTCAGAGATAGAAAAGTCCAGGCCATGAGGAAGATAAAGTTAACCTCGCTGTGGCCGGAGTCTGCTTGTGGGCGAATGCTGCAAACTGCCTTGTTGTCTCATTATGTCTGCCGTGAGCGAGGATGTGGACAAAAGACTAATGAGGACACACAACTTTGAAATTGCTACATGCTGTGAAAAATGGACAAGAAAAACGGTTTCTGAGCTCCAGAAGCTGTCAGGAGGTTATTTTCTCGATTAGCAACACACATCCTGGAACACACATCCTGCACAACTTACAGTATGTAGGTATTAGCCTTAATTGCCAAACAAGAAAACATCATATGCGGGCTGAATATAAATAAACTACTGCCTTTGAAGGATGTGTTTTTTAGGAATGTAATCACAATCAACTGGCTTCTCCTCTTTCTAATTTTATCTCCTCTCCCCAGCTTCCATCCATTCATCCTTCATTTCCTCCAAGTTACTACCTTTTGAGTGGCAATCACAGTGATTCAGCAAGCAATAAACATTGCAGCAAAAACCAAAGCAAAGCTGATATATTGTTTGTATAGGGCAGCCTGATTATTTCTGCACTCTCACAGTCATCAGGATAAGCGGTTTAGAAAATGGATAGATGGATTCTCACAGCTATTCTCTATTTTTTCTCCTCTGTATGAGAGACAAGACCTTGTGGTCAGCTCCAGCAGTCAGCTGTAATGTCACACTGGTATGGAGCCTGTAGAAGACTCATCCAATGAGAACTAATGTATCAAGATGGGATCCTGTCTTGCTTGGTTTGGTTCAAGATGGAGGTGCAGCAGCGAAGACAAGTGAATTGTGGTCTGTTTGGCCATTTTGAAACAGCGGGTCCTCCTACTGAGACCCTGAAGCCACAGAATGAGGAAAGAGGTCAGTGAACAAAATATTAATTTTACAGTTGAATTCAGTGACATTTTTCAACTCAAAGCGGATGCAGATCACAGAATTACAATTATTCAGTCAAATGAAGTGGTGTCCACTGTGGAGGAACGACAGGCCTGGACCGCAATTCTCCAAACTCACTTAAGAACTAATCTGCTTGTATCAGTGGTTCTTGAATGAGGCCGAATGAGTTCTGTTTTTACTGGCCTCAATAATGGCCTACTGTAATAAAACAGCCACTTCCCATCCTGCTAATTTACACATCAGCTCAGACTCGATTGCGGTGGTACTATGCTTAATTACAAATGTGTACCTAACTTGAGTATTTTATATATTACGCTACTTCATACTTCTGCTTCGCTACATTTCTGAGGAAAATATTATACTTTACACCACATTTATTTGACAGTTTTAGTTAATAGTTACTTTTCAGATTTAGATTTGTCATAAAATAAAAAAATAAAAATAAAAAAAACATGACTAAACCAGCAGTTCCGAAACTTTTTTGCATTGTGACTCCTTATGAAAGAACTTAGTAGTTAGGGCCACATTTTTCTAATTATTTCCTCTTCTGATAATCATTTTATGACCCCATCAGAGGTATTTACCTTTGGAGGGGTCAGTCTTGGGTTGGGAACAAACAAAAAATTGTATTTACTGTTAAGTAGATGGAACTGGCTCCAACTCAGCCAGCTACAACAGCTACGCATGTATTCGTGCACAAACAATCAATCCCAGTGGCTACAGTTCTTCAGAATAAATACTTTTACTTTTGATACTTAAGTATATTTTTCTGTACTTGTACTTCTCCTGTACTTCTGTACTGAATGCAGGACTTTCACCAGTAGCATTTTTACATGAATGTACTCAGCCAGCCAGTAAAGCCATGCTTTACTGGTACCAAAGTAAAGCATCTGATTTTTTTTCCAACCACTAGACTATTCTGACTCTCCTTTTGTCTCTTTTTCATCATCATCCCTACAGAAACATCATCAGCAGCAACCATTAATGCCCACTTTTGAATGCAGATGTCTCCATCCATAATTACATCCATCCTATATGAGACTGTGCCATGTTCAACCAACACGCCACCTGTTCTTCTGTAACTGTGATGCAGAGCCATCACTAGAGGACCCTCCTGTTCCAAGGAATCCACTTCACTTCACATACTCGTTTTTAGCTTCAGTATATGGAAAATACACATCTCTGAAAAGCTCCTTTCTTATTGGACCGTGGCCTCTGGACCTTTGCTATGATTGGATACTTATAAAAGCCAGCCATCCCCTTCTGTGTGCCTCTCGTTCTAAAGGTCTGCTTCTGCATATTAAACAGTGTGGAGCTTTGCAGCTTAATGCAAGTCCTCCATCTGCGTTATCACCTCAGGGAATAAATAAACAAATAAAATCAGCCACAAGTGAGCCAGAAAGAACTTATCGTACACAGTGTGGGGTCCTGGAGATGAGGCGCGTGTTTTTGGAGGGGGGTTAAATGGGTGCAGGTGGGGTAGCTGGGGTGAGGCATGTCACTGCGATGAAGACAGATGATGAGGCTGCATTGCTGTAAACGAGTGAGTCAGCCCTCCCTCCAGACAGACACAGGCCTGCAGGAGGTGGGGTGGTGGACGGGGTAAGGGGGGCTGGGAAATGCATGGGAACTGTCCCCGGTGCTGAAATCTGGAACGGCCGCTTTCTAACAGCTTCGAGTTCAGCCCAGAGGCAGGGGAAGAAAATAATCCAAAACAGAGGCATGCTGTCTTTCAACACCTGACCCACAATCTGCATCAGTCGTTTCAGCGTAACAGGTCAGTAATGTCCCCGCTTCCTAATGCAAGAACAACTAAATGATGCATTTATCACACCTACCAGTGTTCAAAAATACACAGCAGGGGGAGTATAATATATGCCCGAACAAAAGCTTTACACCCCGGTGCTGCTGAGTTTTCCACACAGATCCTGTCCCAAGTAGGTTATTTGGCATTCTGATCACAAAGCCAGGGGAGGGAGATTCTCTACCATGTAATTCTTTCTGAGCCAAGTCAAAAAGATTCTCATTAAAGTACTTTTTATATCCCAAACCTCAGTCCTCAGGGACAATTGTATTGGTTTGTCATGCTATTTGTAGACTAATCATCGACACACAAACACAGAGGCAAACACACACACACACACACACACACACACACACACACACACACACACACACACACACACACACATTTACATGCACACACACACACACACACGTAAGAACTGAATGTGAAAGAGTCTGGATCAACAGGAATTGGATATTGCATTGTGCCTTTCAGGCATCGTTCCCCCTTTCCTCCTCCTCCACCACCACCACCACCACCACCCCCCTCACCACCCACCCATATTCTTTGAAATGATTTTGTTGCATTATTCATCTTTCAAAGCTGTCATGCTTTGTGGCTAACCCTCTGTCAGTTTGCTCAACATCACAGATGCACCATGAGATGGATTCTTACACTGTATGTTGCAGACAGCTGATCTGAGGAGGAATTCAGCTGTATCATTTAAGAAGCCGAGGAAGGTGATACAGCAATGTTAGATGGAGCTGCTGGGATCGGGCTACAGAACAGACTTCACACTGAGAGAAAAACACCTCTGTCACCTCCTGTACCGCTGTCAGAGGAGCTGAAACACTTTGGTCATATAGACTTTGCAACTTGTAACCCTGATTTCCCTCCAGAACACCAAAGCAGAGGCTGGAGTGTTATTCCAGCGCTTTCACTGCACGAGTTATAAATGAGAGCTTTACTGATGGAAGCTGCTTTACTTGCAAATACTGTAAATGAAAAACGGTCAACTTGCAGCCAGGCTGTAATAAGCAATTCCTCTCAGTTTGACATGAAAAGATTATGCAACAGGTCTCGTGCTTGCAGAAGCTATAAGGGCCATTGTTGCGATATACAGTATATTAGATGAGGCCAACAGGAGAATGATGTCACGAGTCCGTAAATAAGGGTCCTTTTCTCGGGCACTGCAGAGACCAGGCGGGTGTGGTGACTGCATTAGTAGACGCGCAATCCCCGGCGCAAACGCTCGCGTAAGACCACAATGTGGACATTCCTGTGACGGCTTTACCACCGTCGCTATGACTGCCTTCTACTTGTCGGACGTGCCTTGAAGTTCAAATCAATCTGCTGCCAGGAAATTTGACAAATTGCCGATCTCGCTTTATTCCGACAGCCACAAGGTGCCCATTGACGGTGCGCCTCCCCAAGCCCCGTGTTTGATAGAAAAATACATGCACAATGACAATCTGACATCTGCTCTCCCTCTGACAACAGCTTAGTATTCTCCACAGACACCCCACTCTCTCCGTCAGAGCACCCCATGCCGTTTTTATATGCCTCTTTCCCCTCCTGTACCCCACTCTTTCTCATTCCTATGCGGCTTTTTTTTCTCCCCCTTCCTCGAGCCAGCTTATTTCCACACACGAACAACAACCGAATTGAACAGCGGCTTCATAAAATATGCAGGTAAAGAGAAAGAAAAAAAATGCAACTCGGAAAGCACCGACATCTTAAGCACAACACTTTTCATGCTCTACTGAGAACTGACCTCCCAGTCTAACGAATCCCACTCTTCGGTAAACATCCGGAGGATTTCTTTTCATCCAAAAAAAGCGGACCAGGCGCAGCGGCTCTATGGAGCGACTGGGCGATGCGATGCCATTGCGCTTTTGGTATTATCCTCATGAAATCAATTTGAACAGGGGGACGTCGTCAGGAGAAGGCATCTCAGTGGCGTCGAGACCAAACTTGAGCGATACAGATGAACGATGCTATGCTTTACAGTCCAACATTTTTTCTTTTCTCTCTCTTTTTTTTTTTTTTTCTCGGCGATGGTTGCAACCAATTAGCACACCACTTGCGCTCGGAGGCGAATAGCTCCTGACAAGGCGCTCCTTCTCTTGAGCATCGCTTGTATTTCAGCTGCTGTGCTGCTTTTTGGAAAAAGGTGGCAGACTATACAACACACGCAACTTCTCATTTCCAGGATACTGAGGGGGAATTTAGTGTAGCGCATACTCCAAAAGCCAATAAATCCCCGTAGCGCATTAGACAAATCCTTTCCCTCTGCTGAAGAGCAACAATAAAGGAAGCTTTTAAAGGTCCCTGCATGAAGTGCTTCTTAAAACACGTGACTCCATCTATTCCAAGGTGGAAAAAAAAAAGATGCATTTGATCCATAATAGGCCCTAAGCAGCGGAAGACACATTATGTGTGGGGCATGGTTGTGCTAAAAATGAATGACACTTGTACCACACAGCAGACTACTCACCATTAGCACAGCAAAGTTATTATGATGGGTGCAATGAATAGTGGTCGTGTTGCCCCCGGAGCCTGTTATGTGGCAGCCCTCTGCCCTCCAGCCACCGTGTCCATCCAGCAGGTCAAAATCCCAATAGGCTGCGGTGGGGTCTACACCCAGTGCGAAGTGTCTGAGAGCGATAGTAACGGAGTGCACGGCGCTCCCGAGGCTGCACCCATCTGCAAAGAAGGAGGGAAAAAAAAAAGCAAAGCACATTCAATTAAGGAAACCAAGTGGAAAGTCTGTAAGTGCAGTGGCAAAAGAAACGTGGACATGAGCGCGCACATTCTCATACAAACACACACACACACGCGCGTCCATTAAGTGTCAGACTGTTACTGCAGTTGACAGACTGTTGAGTGAAGTGTTGCAGGTAAACTTTAAACCTAAAGTAGCCATTTTTTTTTCCACACAGAGGAATGCAGCAGTGAAGTGAGGTGATGTGAACGTTCATGCAGTTGTTGGGATGAACTGAAACAGAATAAAGAAAAGCGAGTGTTTGGATTTATTCTGGCACGCGAGGACGTTGTGCTTTGTGTGTCAACATGTTGCGCAGAGCCAACTGACAGACTGTATGTGTGTGTGTGTGTGTAAGCATGTTGTCCGAGTGGCATTACAGTACAGCGTTGACATCACAGACATGATGATAAAAATGGATTTCCTCTTACCTAATTTGGTGAAAGCAACTGGTGTTGAAACGCTCCTACGCTTCCCATCGTCGGCGAGATTTGACGAATTCCCCGTGCAAGGAAAGAGTTTCCCATTGCGAAACACAATAAACTGCAGCTTGCAAGTGGAGTTATCAACAGATTGCAACGCAGAGGAGGAGAGAGGCGGACCAGCCAGCGGTAAATGGATTGAGGCGACTGCCACTGAGTTCTGCGGATGGAACAAAAAAAGAGAGGGAAATAAAAATTAAATAATGTCTCCGAGATGCGCAGGGAAGAAAAAAGAAAAAAAGAAAAGAAAAGACAAACTCCCATAGAAAAAGACTTGTAAATTGCTTTCCTCTCCAGGAGTGGAGGCAACCATAGACCACAAGTGACCAAGGGAATGAGAATCACGTTTGAAGCGCTCTAGTGCGCCTATTTGGTCAGGCTCCCTGCCGCAGAGGTGGAAATGGTTCTTACCATTTCAGCTTGAGGGCACATCAACACTGCAGCTTGATTTAAAGAGACAACCGGTCTGACTTTATCTTCTTTTCACCGACTATAAACACCGGAGAACCTCCGAAAAAACATCCCTGCTAACATTTGAGTGGAAAAGGGGTTTTCTAGCAGAGAGGCATGGCTTGGGTATGTCAAGGTGTAGGCACTCGCCATCTTTGAGCACAAGTGAATCCAAAACTGATCTTGTGGACTAGTTTTTATTAGTTAACTGCCAGCAAAAAAAACTCCCAAGAATCCCCTGGGCAGCCAAAAATCCCATCAGAGTTGCATTCAGGATCCACAGTCCCTCTGAGCTGTTATGACCTGTGGCTGATAATTTTGTATGCTGGAGTAACATATTGAGCCCGTCCTGTCCTGAGAACATTTGTGGTAAAATCAGGATCAAGGTTTTTGAAGCTGCATGATCAGAACAGCCGCAGGAACTTTGCCACAGCTCAGGGTTTTAGCGAATGGATGCCCCTGGTGGACAGAAATGTAGTTCAAGGGTGTGTGCACTTGGGACAGGACAGGCAGCACTTAACCCTGCCCGGAGATCAAGTTTAATCATAAAAAAAAGGTCCCAGTGTGGCACTGTCAGCAGAAAAGGCCTACACGTGTCCACACGCTGTACTCCATGCATGCTATGAGCTGATATAACCACATGGGCTCTTATGTGTTCAATATTTCATGTGTAAAAATAAAGAAGTGAACTCTGTGTACATGAAAGGCAAAAAAACATACTTCACACATATCATTTGTAAACCTCAGAAAACAGCTACTCTTCTTGTCGGTGACCTTCATCTGAAACAACAAAACAAGCCCTCTTTGTTGGTTTATTAGGAAGTCATTACACACGAGCAGTTCTTCTTCTCAATAAACACAACAACTGAGGTTATTAACACTTTTCTGTGCCTTTAACAGATTTCCAGGAAGATGCAAAGAAACACTAACGCTCCCCACATATTTATCCAGTAAGTGACCCTAATGGAGAGCAATGCTAATGACGAGGCTGATGATGGTACGTGTTCATAATAAAGATAATGACTGTGTTACGCGGGGGCTCGCTTTCTGCAAAATGAAGGCTGTTTTGTTCTGCTTTCAATCACGTCGCCCTTCAGTGTGAGAGGATCAGCACTTTGAGCCTAAAGGGGAGGGACGCTTCCTGCCCAAGATGAATGTGGATGCCCATAAAGTGCCCTTACAGTTAATGGGGAGCTGCTTAGTCAGACGTTCGGCCCAATCAATGTCGAGGTGAAAGATGGCCAAATTTTCTTAATCAGGTTAAACAAGAGCTCCTTCGTCCATACTTATGTTTCCTAGGCTGGCTATAGTGTTGTGTTTGTTTAATGTGGCCGCCCTGGTGTTGACATGCTTTGTCAGGCCCTCACATACAAAAGTCTGGGTTGTTTTGATCCCTCCTGGTCCTTCTATTGTCCTGGAAGATAATTCTATAGGTGACAAAGAGCAACGGCGTGCTTAAGTACTATTCCTTTACATTACACCCGTCGTGTGTGAGGAGCCAGTGGTGATTTCACAGCATTGGGTTTGTTAGCTATTAGTTTCTGCATTGACTCACTCTTGAAGGCTATTGATTTTCATCCCGCGGCATGCGTATGTGCAAGGAGAGGAAGAAAGACAGAGAATCCTTGCCTTCAAATTTATGTTGCATCATTTCCTTTCTCCAAACAGCTTAGGCTTGGCAGCCTGTTTCCAGGACGTCATAGGATACAGACATCAGAGACAGAGGCGAAGAGGATTGGAGCTTATGTGACAACCAAGAGACAGCAGAGAGTTAAACACCGAGGGCTCCCTCCTCATACCTTCAACACAGATGTCAGATGACCTTCAAGTCGCACAACTCACAAAAGTCTTGTCTCGTGTACTTGTCTCCACATCTCTTTTTACATCTTTTATCCTCTTTTATGTGGCGTATCAAAGGGATTTACAACCCAGAGGGTGTGCTACAAGCCACGCCGTGCACAAGGTCCCATTCTAAGCAGCAATCTATGTTCCTCCTGAGCAACCTAAACAGCTACATTTCCTCAACCCCAACACCACCGGGGACCTCACACTTCAGACTTGATTTAACTGGTTGTACCTCAGCCGTCTGACCTTCCACCAAGTCCCTCCCTTTCCAACAGGGCAGCATGCTGTAGCCTTAGTAACCGTAATCACACTCTCCCCTCCATTTACCACTCTAGCCTTGGGATCATTCTCCTTTTTTTCCTTTTTTTAACCCCCCCCCACCCATGACCACTTATTCCTTTCCTTACAGAGGGCGTCCAGGTGAATGTCAGCGGTCATCTCCTATTTCAGACTGTTCCTTCTCGTCCACCTCCCTCCCTTCGCCCTCCTCCACCTGCTCCTTGATGCACGGCCCTGTTTGATAGAACCACAAAACAGCCTGCGGGGCAAAACACAACAGCGGCGTTTGACCTGGGGCAGCCACCGAATCACACAGCGTAAACACCGAGCTTAAACATGGCTCCTCGACATCGCAGGGGGAGTACTGTCAAATGTGTTTAAACAAAGAGGTGGAAATTAAGAAAGCCAGTGAGGTTTTTTTTTTTTTTTTTTTTGTTTTTTTTTTGCAATCCAAAATTAGAAAACGCTACAGCTCTGTGCCTTTGTAGATATATCTGTGGGAGAGATAAATTTATTTATTTGCGCAGGCGGCAACTTGAAAATTAACCATAAATGAAATGAATTTAGCTCAAAGGGCATCTTGCTGAGCTCGGCCCCAGCCGAGAGGAACTGCTGACGAGCACGATGGGAGATTTGCATAATTTTTTTTTTTTTTTTTTTGTAATCATTGGCAGTCCTGTCAGCACAGACATGGTCAAAGACACAGTGACCATGACAAATAGGTAGACATCAGGGAACTTCAGGGGGTCATTTCCACCCATGATGCTTTAAGAGTCTGAAAATAAATCACAGTTTGCTCACAAGCAACATTTAAGCAAGATGCTGCAAATGCTCCTCCGCTGGAGCTATGCTACTCACGAGGATTGGACGGATTCACATTGGCCAATATTAAAAATACAAACAAAGGAAGCATAATTCTACATGAGTGACTGCCATGGTTACAGCTTAAAAGGCATTTTTTTCCCCTCTTGAGTGTTATTATGTTGTAACGTTGTTAGCATTACTTATCAAGAGAAATTAAACACAATCCTACATGGTTGCCATGCCAACAAGAGTCTGTTTCCTCCAGACGGGTTGTGTCGGTTGTGGGGTGGGGTGTGGGGGGCGGCATTTGAGCAGATTCGAAGCAAGAAATCAGGCTCTTTGGAGAGGCAGCGCTGTGCTTCAGCTGTCAGCTACACTCTCCTCAGTCAGCTCTGACTCAAACTGTCACATCACAGGGTTGTGTCTTCACAAAAACATTCAAGAGGCTGCAACAGATGGACAACATTGTCTGATTAAAAAGGCATTGTGTTTTACAAATTAATGAATTTACTGTGTGTAAAAGCGTGACTGATATATTAGCTGCAGGGTGATTGATAATGAGCCAAAAGGAGCCAAATCATCGAGACAGAACAGATATTACAAAGGAAATTCGATGACTTTCAGCATTAATTCACACAGATGTATGACTCTCTCTACAGCACCTCATTGGCCCTTGACAGTTTCTTCCCTATCCAAAAACGTATTATCAGGTTGTCTCATCAGTCTCCTGATGCCACGTCAGTGTAGCCAACAGTACATAGCCATTATTAGTGAAGAAAAAGATGACTGTGACTCAGTTTCATGCCACGCTGTAATGGTACGAATCAATTCGTGCACACAAAGGAAAAAAAAACATTCCTCTGACTCATCTTCTGTTTATTCTTAGGTTAGGTCAGTTCACCCAAATCATAAAAATAACATATTCTAACTCATCACTAATGGTATGAAGCCTTGGAGATAGGGCTTTATTTCAGTCAAAGCCTGATGAAAACAATGCTGTGTTTGAAGTGTTTGAGAAAATTTGTTGTCTTCTATTTAGATGACCCAACCCTAATTATTCCAATATTTACTGCCTCTGAGGGAACATTTAAATTGATTGCTGATCTTCAGTTTATATCTCAGTTAGTTTAGTTAACACGCTGATATAATGGGAACAGGTTTGCTCTCTGGTTTTAGCTTAGGAAATATAAGCAGTTCAATCCGAAACAAACGTCTGACATCTGGAAGTGCAGATAAATAATATTGCGAAAGTGTTTTTACTAATAATTCACTGTGTTGTGTTGTAAGAAATCACTAATGAGAACAAGACATGGGTGTCTCTGTCCTCGAGCTGACAGAGTAACGGTTTGGATGCATCGTTAAGTAAATAACATTCATATTCCTGTCCATTGGAGATGAGGAAATGGATCCACGGCAAGCGCCTAAAGAGAGAGCTGGTGGCAAACCTTGAGCCTTTTATCTATTCATGTATTCATTCACTTTCTAAAGCGTTCATCACCTGTTTATTCACCAACATGCTCACTCTGAATACTGCTGAATAAGCTATAATAGGCCTGTTTGTGAATAAGTCTGAAATGGCATGGCTAGAATTCCAAGAAAAGAGTCAGTATCCGGTCCATAACAATGTACTTTTTGACCATTGGTTCGCCCACACACACACAAACAGCGGCGAGGTCCTTTTGGAGTAGATCCAGGTTGTGTTTTACTATCGCCACATTTTCTCTCCCACGCTCACGCTTCTCAAGTTTGATTCAGCTGCAGGGCAGGCAGACAGGATTAATGGGTGGTCATTTGGTGCAGCAATAACAGTTGGCTATCACACAAAGTGGGTGTGCTAGCACTGCCCGAGAGGTGAAACACAGTCATAACTTTGGATTAGGCCGCAGGGTCCCGTCCTCTCTATTTGGACTGCTAGATGGATAAAGGTAAAAGATCCTCTTAATACAGAGTCCTTTTTCATTGACTCCCAGATTAGCCTTTACTTGGTTTTGGGTCAGTGGGCCAATGGAAAGAAAGGATGAGACGGCGACAGAATCAAGGTCATGTTAAGCCACAAAGTCAAGAACAGAATTCTCACTTTTGTTCCATCTGTCGTTATTTCAGACACGCTGCGTCTCAATCTACAGGCGACTGTACTGCACTGATATCAAAATGTCACAACTGGTTCGTCCCTCGCGACAGCTACAGATTTTAACCAGAAAGTGTTCATTCCACTTGAACAAGGTGATTAAAGTAGATCTCCATTTGAAGAGGGGGGGGGGTAGAACAACTGCGGTCTCTTCGGGCCTTTTCAGATTGTAATATGAGATTTCAGCTCGGAGGTAAAATGAATGTGAACTTGTGTGTGTGTGTGTGTGTGTGTGTGTGTGTGTGTGCGCGCGTGCGCCGCAGATTGAATCATTCAATTACTTTTCAGCCGCTATTTGATTTTCCGCGCTTGTGGTGTTTATGACAGTCTCTCAGTTTTGGAGAGCTAAAGCCAAGTATTGATCTCATAAACGCATGTCATCGGACTGTTTGACAGAAAAAAGGTGAACTCTGTAAATTAACTGGAATGAAATAATTACGCTGCAGAGTGTAACCCTAACAGCTGAAGTTCATGCCGTGTTGAATCCAACAGCTGTTAAACAAACACACACACACACATACACACACACAAGGATACACAGGAGATTTGAGATGTGTACTATGTCCCCTTTCAGTGATGTATGGTGTGTATTAGGGATAGTAATAAGCATGGAGATATGTTGGCCCATAGTGCTGCCTCACATTTATGATTCAGAAGCTGGAAGGTACAGCTATAGTGCTGTCTAAGTGTCTCCATGGTAACCTGCTTATGAATCTGAGTGACTTAACAATTTCCCTCCGCAGTGGCAGGAAGAGTAGGGGGCTAGCGGGCGCTTCATGTGTTAAGTGCCTTTACATCAACATGAGTATACATGAATATGCATGACTGTGGGGAGCTGTGGGTCATTCATCAGCAGAAACCAAAGCACAACATGCTACAGCGGGATGGCTGGCTGCAGACCTCCACTCAGGAACATGATTAACCAGCCTCTCCACCTTCTCTTCAGCAGAGATCAAACTGTTAAGATTTGAAAGATTTCTTTATGTGTAATATATAAATATATGATTACATTTTTATATGTGATTTGATCGGCCCTCAGGAAAGTCTAAATATTGCATTTTCTCCTGAACATGATGTAACTTATAGAGAGGTCTGAAAGCTGCTCATTAATGGTAATTTAACATAAACCGGAGCTCTATAGGATTTGGCGTTGATCTGCAGACCGTATCATCCCTCGCATCGCACCTACACACACCTGCTGTTGTGTAAACAAATGAGACGCTAGAAGGGTCCAGGGGTCGTCGCTGTCTGCATACCAAAGACGAATCACGCTGAGGAGAAAGTACAAAGCTTCAGAGATGAATCACCTCCATGCGCACACGTTTAAGCAAGATAATGGGGATTCTGCGGTCCCATCACTTTGGTAGAACGTGCAACAAGCTGACTGTTTCTTCCAGTAAGGAGGCAATCAAGATACATGCCAAACACACACACACACACACACACACACACACACACACACACACACACACACACACACACACACACACACACACACACACACACACACACACACACACACACACACACGTCCTATGAGCCAGGACAAACAGAGCAACATGAAATTCATCATGAAGTGCTGTGTGTAAAGGCAAAGACTGAACTAATGACTTTACATGACAAATCATCATAGAAGCCTTCACACTAATGATTTAAGGAAGCAATCAGGTAATGCTACATGGCTAACAAAAGGTGTTAATTGCTAATCACAGAGACATTTTGTTAATCAACACAGCAATTTCAAATATGAATATATGAAAATCCAAAAAAGATGGATTGCTTAGCTTAAATATATTTAAGCTGCCATTAGCATTGTCTTGAGGTGATTGTCTTCAATGGCCCGTTCTCCCATTGTGCATTTAAACTTAAACTTGCCTGGAAAATGCCTTTGGGCATTGCCAGGGCAAATCTAGCGGATGTGGGGAGGAAATTAAAGCGCAGAAAGAAGAGAGAAGGACAGTGCCGTATATTTATGGCTGCCTTTTACCATATTAATCCTTTCCCACTAATCCTTCAGCTGCACCAAATAAAACTGTAATGGCTTTGGTGGTCATCCTTATCTCATCAGGCTGGTGATGAACACACTGGCAAAAATGAAACAAGTGTATTATGCTCCTATATTGATAATGATTAAAAGAGTAACAGAAACATCTCTGGTAACAGATTGCCAGGATGGATCTGGAGGTAAGCTAGCGTCGCCCATAAAAAGCAAAAGTATATTTACCAAACCCACCCAGGATAAGGCTTCCACCCACTGTGCTTAGTCACATAACATTGGTTTTATTAAAATGTTAGCCTCCACATTCTGAAAGTCACCAAAGGCTGCGTTTCTTCACACAGTCGTAGCTGGTAAGATATTATTAGCTGGTAAGATATTATTCACAACTACAGTTAAAGGAATGGTATTATATTAGGCTCTGTACTGTTTGTTGCTTGGTGGATGGATGAGAAATCCAAAGGAACTACTTTGTCTTGCTCTGACTGTATTATGCTCCAAACAGTGATTTGGAGTGATTAACTCCAAGGACTAAGCAACTATAGTCTATATTTCAAGCATGTTCAATTTGATACTTGAACCAGTTCCTAGTAAGTTAGTTAATCTGACCAGGAATTGATCGCGTGGGTCCAAATTCTATTAATTCAAAATTGTGTCCATGTTATATTGCTGTGAATCTTGGAATTTGATCAGTAGTAGTAGTTCACTCTTGTGGGGTCACATGACTTGCATCATGAATCGTGATTCTTGACTTGACAAAGTCAAAACAGACCTGCAGCTTGACTGTGACAAATGACTGCACTTAGATTTGAGCATTTGACTTGAATGAGTTTGCATTTTTCTAAAAAAGAAAAAAAAAATGCATGCTGTGAATCCAATCACTTTATGTGAACAGGTGGGGAAGGTGTGTGGCAGTGCAGGGCGGCAGCAAGACAAATAGTAACTTGCTTAGGACTGGATTAGAAATTGGACTTGACTCTGACCTGGATTGCGACTTTTCGTCTGAACTTTTGACTTGACATAGGGTTTTACAAATTGTGAGACTTGGGTTACAAAAGAATGACTTTGTCCCTCCTCTGCAACCCACTGACACCGGTGGTCTCTCTACTTTTGTATCAGATCTAATTATAATTGGCTCATAGACCAGATGTGACTGTCCTCAGGTCTTCATTTGGATTGATTCTCTCTCTGTTAAAAAATTCATTTATGCACCACAAATACTATACGCCCAGAATTAGCCAAAGAGAATGTCTTTACTCATGGAGGTGTTATTGTCAACATATTCTAGTCTGGAGACACTGTTGTCTGTTTACGCACTATCTATTATGTCTAGGAAGGCAGCAATAGGTCTCTTCAACCCTGGCCACCACAGTGTTGAGATAGACTGTCACCTACTGTTCTCAACCAAAGCCAAACAATTAATACTGCCGTGGACCTCAAGGCCCACACGTGACCTTGTGTAACCTAAGGATAGAAAATTCCATAATAGTTATGTGTACAGTATATTACGCAGCCATTACGTGGGTTAGGGTTGGGGTGTATTGATTGATATAGTAGTCTATCTGTTCTGACGGACATGGGAGGCGGGTGACTAAAAACACCTCCTGTGTAGACAGGGCATAACCTCATCTACTGTTGTCCTCCACAGCAAACTACAAACTCTCAAGAGTCATCTTTGAAGTAGTAGTCCGACATTTTGGGATATAACCTTATACGCTTTCATGCCAAGAGTTAGATGAGAAAGGTAGGTATTCTGAGGTCTCCTGGCTGCAGCTTCAGACTGATCAGACAGATATGAGACTAGTATCAATCTTCTAATCTAACTCTGGGCAAGAAAGTGAGTAAGAATATTTCCAAAAATGTCAAACGGTTCCTTTAAAGCCTACAGTGGTGAGTATATAATACTCAAAAATACATTTTTTATTTTATATATATATAGATATATATATATATATATATATAGATAGATATATATAGATATATATATATAGATATATGTTGCAAGAGACTGAGAGAGTTGTAGATGTGAGCAATGTAGTATTTATTTTGCCAGTGATGGTTAGAAATGCGTTAATGTAATGTAAGAAATCAACAATTCCTCATAATTTAATCTATGTAACGCATGACTTTTGATGTGTTTGTCAGCTGCTGTTTGGTATTCTCTACAAGCCCCCCAGTCTTGGTAATGCTGAGGAATCCAAGACACTTCACCGTGAGCAAGGGTAGGATGGAGGATTTATTGGAGCGCTCTTGTGCCTCCAACGCACATCCCTTTAATCGATCTGTTGAAGCATTACCATAATCAGCTCACTCTGGCTGTTCAGCTTTCCCCCCGATCCACCCTCCATGTTTTGATCAATGAAGGTCCATCCATAGTCCATAGTCAACCCCCCACCTTCAGCTACAGTGGGAAAAGAGCCAATTGACTCATATATGTAGTAAAAAGACGAGGAAGAGGCTTCTATTTCTCAATCAGGACCATCATTCCAACGAGAATGATCAGGCAGGTAGCAATTTCTCCAGCGCCATGATAGTGATGGCCATGATGGGAATCGCCATTCTCTTAATAAGATGGGGGAAAAAAGATGATGATCTGAGCTTACTTTGAGCAAATGAAATCCCCTGGGATCTGCACTCGATTTGTCAGCCATTTAATCTGTTAAACAGGGGTAATAAGCTGGTGTCAGTCCACTGCCTGTTTAGCACAATCGCAGCAAAATGCTGCCCTGAGCCATGTTGTAATAGAGGTAGTCTGAACTAGTGATACGCTCATGTGACTTAAAGGTATATTAAAATACAAGGCTAAATTGCAAATGCACTGCGTAGGCAGTAGCCCTGAGATTTACCATGCATGATGACAAAAAAATACACTATAGGAGACACATTGCTACAGGTTCACATCCAAACATCCACTCTCTTTTTTTTATGGAATTCCATGACTAGACAGTAGACAGCTAACAGGAATTTAGGGGAGGGAAATGTGGAAAGACACGCAACAAAAGGCCAAACCCCTATAACTGTTCATTCCTGCTCAGAGAGGTTCCTGTAATCTATCCCAGCAGACCCAAAGGTGTCCATGGGTCCACACAGAAAGGTCACAGGTGTGATTGGACCTTCTTGTTGTAAGGTGACAGCGGTGCTAACCACCGAGCTGCCATCCTGGCCCGCTTCACAAAACGCAGAACACATTTCATTCTTATCTTTTGGACCATGATTATTTTCTCACTTTCAGCCTGCTTGACTGTGTTTCCTGTCACCAGACTGGAAATAGCTGGAATGAATAATTTCATTATGCAAAGAGGCATAACACACTGGTAGCATTAGGAGGCTACCTGGGGTTTATGTTGCTACTGTGTACCAGCTAGTATAGCTGAAACGATTAGATTAGCTGACACACAGAGAATGGATGGGTAACTACTTCAATAATCGATTAATTCTTTAAGGACCAAAAATGCTGAGAATGTGTTGGTTCTCTATGTCTTCTGAATAAACTGAATGTCTTCATTTCTGACATTTTAGCGCAACTAATTAAAATAATTGAATAAATAAATAATAATTGAAAAATAAATGAATTGTTAGAACCCTATGAGGTCAATCCTATGATCTTATGTTCCTTTGTTACAAAATAATTAAAAAGTCAAGTCAACAACCAATTTAAGTGTTGACAATATAGTTATAGTTATAGTTATAGTTATAGTTATATTTATATCAGTTTATTTTGGGAATCAGATCTTAATGATTTATGATCTTAGTTCACTGGAAAAAAAACAAAACAAATATTGCTGTTGCTAAGGTATAAAAACATTCTTCTTCAGGGTCACATACTGTATGTGCTTACATGTCAGGACTACATAGAGCCACAATGTGCACCGAAAAGTAATGCAATATATCAATGCCGCTGCACTCTTCTATGCTCATCGGTCCATGTGAGGAGGAAGGTCATCACCTGGGCAGGTGATGTGTCATTGCAAAGGCATGAAAAGAAGGGCCATATTGTTCCTAGGAATATCATGACTAAGCATTTTTCAGATTTTTTTCAAATAGGTCCAGTGCTTGAAAGTTGTCCTGTGTCTGTGATGGCTGTGAATACAATACAGATTGAAAAAAAAAAAAAAAAAAAAAAAAAACACTACAAAGACTACAAAGGATAACAACGCATACTACAAAAATATAAAATAATATGTAGTGTAAAGTGTAGCTGAAGTGTCCCACTGAGCTACTGTACAATTCCTGAAAGTACAACATTATTTCTGGTGGGCACCCACTGTCTGTTGATCCATTCCATCATGAGCCTTTTTAATTTCTAGTTAATCAGACACACTTCCTCTATATTTGTCACCAAGCACATAAAAGCAAATGCAATATTTGACTTGTCTTTGACCAAGATCCAAGGTTGTATCTATAATTAATGGCTGCGCATAATAATATTAGCATTAGATGTCAATTTATCAGGTTTTCACACAGTCACCCATTCCACATTACTGATATAAACAGACAGATGATTTGGATGGAGAAGTCCTAACTGGAGCCAATCTACCCACAGCCCACGTTCATCCATCTACAGAGCCCCCACTTGGCCCAGATTAGCATCAGAGAAGAGGGCACACTTTAAAGATTCTGTCTCAAAAAGTGATTAGCTGGGAGCCAGCCATGTAACCCAATGGGGACTTATTAGCCATCCCACTTAGTGTACACAGAGACCACAGAGAGACAGAGACACATGCAGAGGACAGAGAGGGAGAAGAGTCATTCATCAGAGATTTGTTTTCACCCTGATTAGGAAACAAGCAAGGTAATGGTGTTAACAACCCACTGACCTTTGTCTCATTGCCCACTTTAACATATGCTTCAGAATGCTACAATCATCCTTGATTCCAGCTTTAGAGCCTTGAAAAAGGTAGAACAGAGAGATCTGAAGTGATTGTTTTTGATTGATTTTTGTGCTTGTTCCAAGTTGGACCGTGCAATCGATGATTTACCTCTCCAGCTTATCTTAGGAGCATATAGCTTAGGTCTTTTTCACGGAGAAGTACCATCCATTCTTTAAAAACTCCACTCTCTAGCAGACAGCCTGTGGGCTGTAAACTGCATGCATGCCGGTTACTGAATAACACATGAAAAAATAGTTACATCTGTGAACTTTGCAGTTGATTTCCAGTCAACAGTAACATGTTAGCTTGCAGCCTGCAAGCAGTACATGTGGAGTATAAATAATATATTTACCTATACAGGGACAAATAGGTGAGTATGAAGGTGGAGGTTAGGGAATAAGTGGGTAAAAACATTCTGTGTCAGAAGAGCTTAAAAAATTTATACGATTTACAATGTATGCAATTACAGTGTACAAAAGAATGTATTATTAATATATAGCCTGTATATACTGTAGTGCACATTATTTTTGTTTCTGGGGGAAAAAAACTGTGAAAAGGGCTGTACATACATAACTATAGCTAACATGAGTTATTTGAATATTAAAATGACAAAATACTGGGGAACAGCAAATATTGTTTTGGGATCCAATATGGACTCTCTCTTACAATAAAATCTGGTGTTAAAAAATAATTTAGCAGTTTATTGAAAGCTGCATTTAAAGTTAAACAGGTTGTTTATCAGCTGATCAAAAGTCAAAAGACCACAGCCTTAAAAAGTCAAAATCTGCGCAAAAATCTGGCTTTCATGTCATTTTCTATCAGGCACTCCTGCTGTCATGACCCCCGGATGGCAAAGGCAAAAAGGTTTTCTGGTTTTGAATGCGGTAGGATTGTTCAACTGCACAAGCAAGGCCTTTCACAACACGCAATCCCTGCCGAGCTTAGACGCAGTAAGGCAGACATTTTACATTTCTTAAAAGATCCTGAGGGTTATGGGACAAAAAACAGTCAAGTGATAGACCCCAAAAAATTTCACCTGCACTGAGCTGGAGGATGACGGGGCTTCCGTGAAGACACAGGCCCAAAAATGGGACATTAGAAGGTGGAAGAATTCACTGACAAGAAAAAAATAATTTGGATGGTCCTGATGGCTTCCAAAGTTACTGGCATGACAAGGAGATCCCACTGGAGATGCTTTCTACGCGGCACAGTGGAGGAGGCTCCATGATGATCTGGGGTGCTTTTTCCAGCTCAAAACGCCTACCTGACAAAGGACTTCTTCCAGGGTTAGAATTAGGCTCTTTTGGACCATCCTGTGTGTTCCCCTGATCTAAATCCCACTGAGAACATTTGGTCATGGATGGCAAGGGAAGTTTACAAAAAACTCACATCAAGCATGCCTAAATTCATTTTTTAAATGATAAACAAGAATGGTGGGGCTACTGAGTACTAATGAGTACTACTGAGTCCAGTTTTGACACTTTTAGATCTATTTTTGGGCTATTTTGGGCTGTGGTCTTAAACTTTTGATCAGCTGATAAACAGCCTGTTTAAGTTTAAATGCAGTTTCCAATAAACTGCTAATTCTATTTTGCTTTCTTCTTGCTTTTCTTCTTTTTGCAATCTCTACTTACAGTCTGGATAAATTCCACCAACGCAAAATGCGAATATTAGTAATTTTTCACCCGGTATTATCAGGAGTGTATCTCTAGCTGAATAACTACTGAACATACAGTTTAAGGAATTCTGTGGTGAGCCATTATTTTAGTGACTTTAGTGAGATTGTGAATATACTTTAATCAAGACAAAAACCCTTGTCATGACTGGAATTATTAGTTACAGGGTATGCAAACTGCAAAATATTGACGTTGTTGTGCATCTAACAGTAGACAACCACATAATTTGTGAGCTGAAATCTTATGTTGCCTTGACAACGCTTGAAACACTGAGAAATATTTAAGTATTTTCTACTGGTAAATCTGCAGGGAAATGTAGATATTAAGACAAGACACGAGATTAAAATATCCATCATCCTGAGAGAACTCCTTGAACCTAACAAGACTAACAACTAAATAAACACCATAATATATGCATGGACATACAGTGTGCAAGAGGCACATCCCCCTTGATTCTCCTCTTCAGTGTCAGACTGAAGTGGGATTAAGCTGTGGTAATGTTGAAGGGGAAGGGTGTGTGTGAGTGAGTGTGTGTGGGGGTGATTTATACCAACAAGCTCATTGCTGCTGTCCCCTCTGTCCTGAGAGAGACACTATCTAGCTGTTTGTCTGCGATCCTTTGACCCGGGGCTACCACTGCTGGTCATCTCCAGCTCCATCAGACTAAAGAGGCTGCCACATGCCCCCAGCGAGTGCCGCTATGACACAGCATCTGAGTTACATGGATCTCAGGGGTGGGAGCTAATTGGTCACTTTATGGCAGCAAGTCTATCTTCACCACTCTCTTCAGAGGAGGTTAGCACTGCCATCAAGGCGTCATTACATTGAGAGAATTGACTGAAGCAGCAGTGTAGGGGCGGAAACAAGGACTCGCTCCATACTTTGACCTCAGATTCATTTATAAGTCAATCTGACTATTTAATGCTCCTCTATTCGATCACAGGTTTCTGTGTCCTTAAAGAGGCTGTCGGTTGAGAAAACTGCTTTTCCAATAGTTTCATTTTCAATCAAACAGAGTACTGTGCGGTTTTCTTTTAACTATCTGTTGAAGTTTGAGTTCCAGTAGGTGGTTTCTTTAATTCAAGCCATTGCTACTGCTGCTGGAAATGTATAACGTCTGTCCACTAGAAATCCAACAAAGAGCTGATTAATTGATTAGTAAAATATAGAACATTTATCTGCAACCATTTTCATAATCAATTCATTTGTAATTTTTAAGTCAAGCTGCCAAACTTTGCTGGCTCCAGCTTCTCAAATGTCAGGATTTGCGCTTTTGTTTTAGTAAACTGATAATTGTAGGGGTTTGGACTGGTCGATCACCTTAAATTCACAGTAATTGTGATCATTTTTCATTATTTCTGATGTTTTATCATTAATAAGGAAAAATGAAAAAATTAGAATAATTGGTTATAGGGGCCCTACTTTATGTCTAACAGACAAAAGGCAAAAGGAGCTGTGCAGCAAATTTATGCTTTTATTTGATCCACTGCAAGAGAAACTGATTAGTACAACTCTAGAACATAGCTAACGACTGCAAGCACAGTCCAGTATCAGGCCAAAATGTGTGATACCGAACTGACCCACTGATCCATGTTAAGGCGAGCAGCAGAAATTCTAATTGTAGTAACATACATCTCTTTATATTTAGGTTGAATATGAGCTAATAAATGGAGGTTCATAATAATAGGCAACCTTTAGCCCTATACAACATGCACATGTACAGTAGATTCCAAGGAGGAGGGAGACTTCCAAGAAAGAAGGTGATATCGCACCAAATCAGAGGAGCAATCTAAGTATGTGCAGATGCTGCACATACACATAAACAACCAAAGTGTAGAAAGGCTGCAGGTGATACAATGAGAAACCAGCTTGAGACCATGTTGGTGATTGTGACAGGTCTCCCTCAAACCCAAAGCTCAAACGTGAGCTGCAAACCTGCAGCCTTCAGGGAGATTTCTATGAGAATGAATGCTTGACAGCAGCTAGCACTAGCCAGACTTTAGTTCCACTCCAGGGATGGACCTGCCTTTCCATGTCAGTGTAAATGTAATTTTCACTCAGCTAAAGCACCTCAGGTACCTCCTTGCCTCAGATCCTGGATTATGGCATGAGAGCAAGAGTCAGAGAGAGAGAGAGAGAGACAGGCACACAGAGACGATGTGAAAAATGGCATTAATATGAGGCAATCTGTGGATATATTTACATGCATACTGTATATACATCCAGGTATGCATTTGTGCATGCAGTGTATCACCTGTAATTGGTCCCATTTGACCACAATGCACAGAACATTCATTGCTGCCCTTCACCCACACAATACAGACACCATTAAGAGATCAAAGGTACTGCACGATAATATTACAGTACAATACGTTAACTGTAGAAATGTGATTTTTAATTTATCTCTGTTAATGATTTAATTGACTAAGAATCTCTGCAGGCCTGCAAACAGCTCAACAGACAGCATGAGAGCACTGTTAACATTACAGTGCTGATGTCGGGCACAGGCAGGCTTTTCAAAAAGATCAAAAGTCATCAATGTTGCAAATCCATCTTACTGCTGGATGTGAAATGTTCAAAAGATTCCCTGGGCTGATAAAAGTGGAGAGATCAGTGTAACTACTAACGGCTATGTGTTGTTGAAGGCTGCTGTTATTGTTGATAGAAGAAAGATGTTAGATTATCTACAGTGTGCAGCATTATTTGCTATACTAAATATTTTAAGATATATTACAGTGGATATTTTGAGTGGAGTTGACCACCTCATTAGTGAAGGCGTTTTCATCATCTAATCATCTAAATTGTGTTTATTGCACAAATATGTGATTTGTGCAGATTCTGTGGCGATTATGGGACATGCTGGTAGATTAAGAACACTTATAATGAATGTTAATAATGAATTGACTATTGATTGTTAAAATTGTTTCCAGTACCAGACATCTTATAAATGGTACAGACAGAGTCTGTTTGAAATAATAATACGTACAGTATAAGATCATATTTCTCTTAATGTGTATGTCTACTACTTTTGGGCACAACTGTGGCATTATTATTGTATATACGTTTTCTTTGTTCATTTTAATGATACTGTCTGATAAAGTATAGGCTACAAAAACTGAATAAAAAGAGAAACATTTTGATAATATCTTGGGAGAAATTGCAGACCAAAGTGCTTCCAGAAAAAAAGGAAAGTTTAAAAATGAAAATAAAATTAAACGACTTGTTGAGATTTTATTTCTTAAAATGCACCGAGGGAGAAATTGGCAGGAGTTGTCCCCTACTTCCCCTCCTCTGTGAGCGGCAGATATTTAAAGGCCTTTCCATTGACGTGGCAGTAATTGTAGCAGTTCCCTATCTCCACAGCAGAACAACATTCCACCTTATCTCCATGACCTTCCATAGACAGCCCTCAGTCCCGGGGCAGGGGAGGGAGAGGGAGAGGGAGAGGGAGAGGGAGAGGGAGAGGGAGAGGGAGAGAGAGAGAGAGAGAGAGAGAGAGAGAGAGAGAGAGAGAGAGAGAGAGAGAGAGAGAGAGAGAGAGAGAGAGAGAGAGGTGCACTGGATAACACACAACTGACTCCTCACGCCATCCCGAACACCATCGACCTTTGTTGGCTCCCCATGGGAACTCCAGCCTAGGTCTATATCTACAAAGCCTTAACCTAACACACTCTGCCATCCATCTCCTTCCTCAAGGCTTTACATCTACCTTCTCATTTACAACTACAGCACCTTCCAAAGCTGCCAATCCGGGCCAAAGCACTCAGGATTCAGTACTCAGATAAATGCCCCAAACAGTCCAGCGTGTGTAAACAGGCGCTGTCAATCAATGCCCCTGGGGGGGTCGGGGTGAGATTATTGTCAGTGCAAAACCATGATGAGATATTTTATCCATATACTGTCTTTGTGTTGCTGTGGTCTGCTCACTGGCCAGAGGCTCCTGAGAAAGCTCATGCTGTTACCTGACAAGGAGCTAAACCCAATTTGTGGTCTATATTTTTTCAACAATGGCTATTTAGTGTATCTACTTGTGTAATTTTATAGAAGTTTTCATTTGTGGTGGAGGAGTCTGCCATTCCTGAACTGGATTCAAATAGCCTTTATACACAGGATTACACAAAGGAAAGCATTCACAGGAATTGATGAATGTAATCCAGTGTTACTGTTTATTGTTTACTGTGTGTTCAACCGGTAAAACTGTCTTTTATTGTGAACAAACACAATGTATTTGTCACCGCAGTCAGCGTATCATTTTTTTTTTTATTATATGAATGGAGTAATACAACAAGAAGAAGCAGCTAAAGTGGGCTGTGAAATGAAGAGAACTGTTGTGTGGAAAACTAAACTAAACTGGTGAAAATGGAATCTGAAACTGATTTCAACTTTAAAGACTTGTTTGGTTGTTGTGGAGATGCAGGTAGGGAATGGAAGGTGCTGGCACATTTCTATGACAAACAAATCAAATACTGCCATTCATCATCTCAATTTTTAGGATTTAAGTTTAAGAACATTTTTTTTTAGAATATTCTTGATTGCAGACCTGTGGTTCATGTAAAAAATATAAAGAGAAAAAGAAGAAAATGGGCAAGAAATAGATAAAGATTGGGATATATTTAGATAAGATGTGGTACTTCCAAGTAAACACAAATCTATAGATGCTGACTGAATTTGACCCTGTCCCAAATTTGACCCTGTTTTATAGGTTAATGCCTTAATTGACCCAAATAAACACGGGGAACATCAGTGATACTACACCCCCGCCTAGTGATTATAACTAAAGTAAGTCCTGCACTTGCAGTGGGAGGAGGACAGCCTTGAAAATCCCATTCAAATAAGTACTGAATAAGAAAATCTATGAGAAGGCCTGGACTGAATAAGAATGAGGGCATTAGGATAAATATAGAACAAAGATACTTTTTGGAGGACAGAATTTCAAAGCGGGGTAAACTCAAAGTCTGCAAAGAGGGCCAACAAAGAGAAAAAAGTTCTTTTTTTTTTTTTTTTAAGATTGCATTCCAGGGTTTGGCTTCACCTGTATGTAACCCAGTTCATTTGTAAAGCTTTGTCACAATTAGTACTACAGCACCCCGCGCAGCAAGGGCACACCTTCCACTGTGCAGTTTGCATGGGTGTGTGTGTCTGTTATTATGTTAATTGTCTGTTTACTGCTGCGGTGCGACAACAGAATGTAGTGTTTTCCTCTGCTACATTATTCATGGGCTCGAGGAGAGGCCTGGCTCCATGTTTGGCACTGGCTTGTTTTGTTTAGCGTCCCCCGTTACACGCGCCCTATCCACCAGCACTTCTCACATTATAAATTCTTAATCGACGCCCGCACTCGCTCACAACCCAAATCTTGTTGGCTCTCCTCATGCGCCGCAGGCATGAGGAGCTGGAAACAAGTTCAGGTGGATCTCTTCTTTGTCCTCATGCTCTGTTTACATGAACACACAACGCTGATTAATGGAGATAATCAGATAACGGCTTTTAATGAATAAATTATGACTGGCTGGATCGGGTGGTACTGGATTTTCCCTCAGGAGGCAGAAAAGGTTTAATGGAGTGCTAAAGCATCAGATTTTGCTTCATATTCAGAAGATATGATAGTGATATTTAAAACAATGTGGTGATTCACTGTAAATATATCTGTCCTGTAAATTTGCTCCCTCATTTTGTGGTTTTAGATGTGATTCATGCTGCATTGTACCTACACTGACATAAATCAAATCACTATATAGAGAGATTCATCAGGGTCACTCAGGTACAGTAAAATAACTGTGTGTGAAGTGTGAACTCACTTACCCACAGCTAGAATAAAATCATTTACCACAATAATATTGACTGAGGCTCCATCATAGGGAGGACAGATTGGGATTTGATATGGTACTTGCCAATATCAAAAGAAGTTCACCGTGAACAACGGGCAGGGGAGGAACGGAGCTGAAAGTCAATGCGGCAACAAGTTAAAGCCACATCATCTGGAGCCAATTGTCTCTATTGAAGAGCTATCTGGAGTACGGATAGAAACGCAACCATAAAAAAAAAAAGCTCCAGTCCACATTGAGAGCGTTATTGCACTTGCACAGATGCGAGAAGCTGAAAGAGACCATCAGAGCGGAGGAGGAGGTTGGTTGGTAGGATGGTCGGGCAGTGGTGGGTAAAACAGATTTTTATTGAACCATTAAATCCCCAGTGCCAAACGTAATTTGAGGTTTTTGTTGCTTTGCCACCATTAGCCGCTAACAACCCCCCGTCGCTGCGGGGCCTGTCCTTATAAAAATAGAGTGAAGAGGCAAGGGCGAATCAGAACAACACCGCGTTCAATCTCTGCAATTATAATGCCATTAACATTAGATCATCTGATTCCTTAATGTCAAAGCAAACAGACGCATCACTCAGGGAGCCTCCAAATCTCATCAGAGAGGAGACACAGGTTGAGAGCGAAAGCCAAACACCACGGCCTAATATTGTGATGAAGCGACAAGTGAGAGACAGAGTAATAGACATTGAGGAAGCGACAGAGTCTTGATGAGAGTGGGCGGGTGTGTGTTTGTTTTGGATTGTGTGTTTGTGTGCCCGGCTATGCATGTGCAAATCTCAGAGGATAAGAGCACATTGAGCGACAAGGGACAGGCCACATCACCATAAAATGTAATCTATTAAAGCTTAGCCCAGACAAGATCGCTACATCTAAATTCATCTCAGTCTGTCAGGGCCTGTTCTATTCCCAATGCTGCTGCACCATAATGGGATGTGACAGTACATGTCCTAAGGAATGAGGAAATAAGAGATCTCCATGTCACATAGCCGTGTCATTTTCATAAAGCTGCTTGCCCCATAAAGGCACAGAGCAGCTGGGCAAACGCACTAAACAATGTGCACAGAATTAAAATAGTGCACAATTGACTTTTGTGTGCAGGCTTGTGTACAGAGATATTACAGGGATCATTTTTGTAATTGTTGCCGTTGTTCTTTTTCAGTAGCAATAAGATCAAACCCACCAAGTTAATGAACTAGGATCTAGGACCGCAGCAACATCGTTAAAAAGAAACATGAGCAGCGAGACAATCAGACAGGTTGCAAACAAAACCCCAGGTACATCCATCACACAGCCTACTGCACCAACCACAGCTGTGCCCACACACAGCTTCCCTCCGATGCGGGACTATTAGTGGAATCTTGGGTGCACTTAGTTTAGGTTTTACCTCCAAATTAATCTTTGGCAAATTCAATAAGGAAGCTCATTTCTCTCCTGTTTTGCCTATTCCTCCCCGGGTATCTCTTCCCACTCTAATCTTCTCCGTCGCCTCCATTTTTCCACAATGTCAAAGTCCTCTTCATTTGCAAATTCTCAGGTCTTTCTGCCGGCATTCCAGGAGCAAATTGGTCCTTGGATGCTGTTCTTTAAATATTACCTGTCATACCTACTACTGCTCAACCCACCACCTCCCTATCACCACCATTACCATCAGGATGTTCCAGGTGATTCAACTGAGAGTTTCCATCTTATGCCTTGCTGGCTTTACTCCACCACTACTAACACCTAGACTCTGTGAGATCCTGTCCCACAGTACCAGCCACTCAGAATTGCCTCCCGCAGCCAGCTGCCAGACGGGTATCTCCGTTCATTCCATTCAGAAAAGCAAGGACCTGTCATGGACCTGTCACCAGGCAGCAATTCCAGGCAAATGAATCAGTATCTCCTGTCTTTATGAGGACACTCAGTGGGGTCTAATCGTCAAGTTTTTCTAGGTAACCTAAACAAATATTGCTATACGCTTTCAGTTGATCTCTCCTTATTTAAATGAAGTGCTTTAGAAAATGGGTCTGAACTATTGGCATGTTTACATCCCGTATGATTGTCTGACTGCTCATGTGTTTCCCCATTGGGAAAGTGCTTCCAAATCTCAGCAAGTGACCATTTGCTAAGTCCTGACCCCATTAGTTACTGTTACAGCGCCTGTCAAGCTTTCTGGTCTCACAGGCTACATAGACAGTTTACAGTGATAATGGTGGGGGATATTCCACCTGCAATTCTTAATCATTTCTATAACTATGGGTCTTGCAGACTTCAGATTTAAGACAGTGATAGACAAAAGCATCTTCTTACTTCTAGCCAGTGACCGTCAAGTCAGTTTTACCAGCTGCTTGCAGATGTCATCAGCTGTAGCTAGCTATGTTATTAAACTAATGCTACCTCCATGAGCTGGGCATTTTTTTTAAAGTCAGCATCTTCTGAACCACTGTTCTTGTATGGCAGTGTTAGTATGATGAGGATATTTCGTTCTAAACTTTCCCACGGGTGCTTAGCTTGCATACGTGTTCATATTTTCAGTGTGTTTTCGCTCTTAAAATTACAAGAACAATGGCTTTTTGGATGAAGAGTAGTCACTATGTCTTGTCAAATGGAACTTCCCCAAAACCAATAAAGAGCAGGACAAAGCTGCTGTTTATTAAACTCTAATAACATCCACAACAGGTTTTCCCACAGTGGATAAATAATGCACAGCTAAAGTTGCAAGTCATGACCGGCGCTTTTTTTTTTGTTAAACACCTGCAACAACATAAATAATGCAGCTCCTTGCCTTTTGGAAGAAATGCCTAGTTACTACCAGAACTACTGCCGGTCTTAAGCTAGTTAGCTGGATATGCTAATGATTAGCTTCCATTAGTGCAGATAAACACACACTCTTAAACTTTTCATGTGTTTTGGGGTTTTGGAAAATTTAAAAAAAAAGACACCACAATCTAAACTCTTTAAATGTTTGGATACTAAAGTCCAAACCTTGACAGGTCTGCCATGCAATTAGAGGTGAAGCCATGATTGAATAATCTCTGTTCAGCAAACAGTCAAGTACTTTGGAGAGTATGATTTTACTATAAAGGACAGAAATGTTGGTTGAACCTACAAAAATACGATACAAACTATGATAAGATGGAAGATGGAAGTCTCCGTTTCCTTGAGAGACACCTTACATACAGTATTATGGAGGTGCAACTTTACTCATCATACAATCAGCTAGCTCTCATTGAATGTCCACTAAAGTAAAATAAAAAATTGAATGTCCAAGTAAAATTGCAAAGAAATCTGTTATCTAAAAGAGCAGCATGGAGCAGCCGCTTGCCTTTCCTTTATTTGCCCTGCATCCCTCATTGCTCACCTTCTCCCCATCCTATCACCCTCTTTCAATGCATCCCACACTGTCAATCTGCCAGGCAGCAAGCGCCTTGAAACAATGTGCCAATCACTGCACAAGGAGCGTGACTCGCACCTCCTCTCCTCCTCTAGTCCGGTGGGATTGGCTGCTACGCCGTGCTCCGGGCTTTCCAGACAACAGCCAGATCCTCGGACCACTGTGCGGCTGCCAGGAGCAAAGAAACTCTAATGATCGCCCACTGCCGCTGAAGCAGAGCCACGGACACACTGGCAGAGAAAGACCTGCAAAAACCAGAGTGCTTGTGGGGACAGAGGAGGAAAATGTATTTTTCCAAATTGTGTGGAGAGCTATCTATCTATCTGTCATCCATGATAATCACCCTATTTAAATTCAATTGGAGAAGATTTGTATGTCCTTCAGAATCCCTCTACTTGTTAAATATATATTTTGCTGGTCATGGTTTATAAATGTTATTGTGCAGGGCGACTCAGTCGTAGTCATGGTGGACCATTTTGCTCCATACACTTGTTGTTTGGGCACAAACAGCATCTTGGGATATGTGGTAGGAATGGCAACATGAGCTTTCTCAAGGGAGAAAAAACATTTTCAATTCACTCTCTCTCCTTCATTCATGCTTTATTTATGTCTACCTCTGTCTCTATTACTCGACCTATCTCTTCCCCCCAGTCCTCCACATTTATAATTACCCTCACCTTCTCTCTGTCTTTGCGTGTCTTCGCGCTACACGCCTTAATTTTTCCGCCTGATGGACACTCCTTCCTGTCCTGCCGTCTGGCTCCACTTCTCTCTAACTCTCTGTCACCTGCTTTTTGTCTAAGTAAGGGAAGGCTTTTAGTTCCTTATCATACTCTCATGAATTATGAACATGCACTGTCCAGTGGCCAGGATAGAAACACGTCTTACTGTCTGCTTGCCTCTCTGTTAAAGTAACACAGAGAGGAGAGGTACAGCAATCCAGACCGCAGCACCTTGATCTGTAGACCTTTTGGGATGAATTATTTAAAACACCGTGACCCCACCCACCCCAAAACTTGTGTGCGTGTATGTGTGACGCACAGTGATCACTCGTACGCCTGCCAAACCTCAGCACAGACACACCACAAAGACTGTCACAAGAGAGACCTTGTCAACGCTTGTCAACACAGCCTGCAGACTGACTCCAGGTCAAACCTTTCACCTGACAAAGATTCAACTGGGATCAAAACATCTATAATTAAATAATAAATGTGTCAGAATTTAAGTATTACTTTTTGATTGTATAGTTATGCTAAAAAAAATAAAATAAAACTTGCTCTGGCAAGCTGAATACCAAATACAATTTGTTTTATCCGTTATTTAGCATTAATAGGTGTAAATTAGACTTTTCTATATTTCTTTGTGCTTTGGATATAAGAGCTATATAAACGCAGGAATTTCCCGTCTTATGAAAAAGCTAAGCTCATGATAAACATTAACATGCTGCCACGCTGTCATTAGCATGTAGCTGTGCTCTCAGCTGTGCCTACATTCTGAAAGAGCCACTCACATTGCTATAGACTCGTGGTCTCATAGTTATTATACAAGAGATGACTGGACTATTTTTTTGTGCCAAACGAAAGTGATACAAGTCTTGCATCAATCATCCAGCTACCTTGAAATGCTGCTGCCAATTAGTGGCGTCCTGTGGAGTTTTATGTTATGTTAACACTCAGTGTGTATCCTTGAGCACTAAGAAACTCAAGGATGTTAAATATCCTTGAGCGCTAACAAACCCGCTGTATGCATTTTCCCCCTCTACCTTAAAACACTTGCTGTCACTCTTCTTATTCTCTGTTACTGCTGTCGCATTGCTTCATTTCTTGCCACGTTGCCACCACATATGAATCACTGAAACTGGCGTGAAAACTGAAATGTGGATCGCGTCACTCGCATGCACACATGCATGCGCGCTAGTGTGAATGTACGTGACAAATAAAACAGGGACCCACTCACAGAAAAACAGCTGCATAACATTTAAACTTCAGATAGAAAAAGAAAAAAAAAATAATTAAAAAAAATACATAATTGCTCTGCTGGACACAAATACAACTTTGCGTTGCATTGAAGGACACTAGTGTGTCAACAGCACACTCAAAAATAAAGCACATTCAATACGCTTGCTGCCCTTTGTTGAGGATACTTAAGTTTATCTCTTTTCTATTTGAAGCACATACATTGTATGCTGCACACTGCTATTCTAGCTGTGTGTGCTGTAGCTACCACTGAGGACACTGACGTCACGTACAGTACACGTTGTGGTCTTTCTTGAGTCGATTCTGGTATTTTTAGACTGGATCGATCAAAATTTGACTACTACTTTTAGGCCAACGCAAACCTAAAGAATTGAGCATTTCCCAACCAGCATTTTCATCCTGGCAATGTGAGGAAGTCTGTCAGCTACCTTATGTCAGCAGACAGTAGCAGAACAATATGGCTGGAAGCAGCGTGAATGCAAAGTATGTCAGCTAACGAGATGAGCCGAGCTGCTGGCAAATACATACAGATGATCTCTCTCGTCTTAGGATTCGAGTCGGATGCTGTGCATAGAAAGAGTTGAGAGCTCCAGTATGGATTAGCTGGGCTGGGAGTTGCTTATGCTCTTCAGGAGAACACAGAGCAGCGCCACACTGGATTACACAGCTGGGGAAGAGGTTACACACTTCAATGCATGTGAGAGAGGGATGAACAGAGAGAACAAGCTCACGGCAGCAAAGATAATTAGAGAAGTCTACCTTCCCGCTTTCTGACAGTACAGTCAGACAGGTGTTCCTACGTAGACTGGGTGGGAACACTGTTTGAACTCATGCTCTGTTCCTTACAAAGGAACAATGCCCCTGCCCTTACTTTGTATGTACAATGTGTCTCCGCTCGTGTCACCAAGACAAATTCCTGTGTATTTATTGTAATTTGGTAATTAGTGTGCCTCAGATTGTGGTTTTAATTAGCAGTGAGGAAGAAGTTAATCACAGTGGCTCGTTGCTTGACACAGAATGTGATCTGGATTGTTGGTATTCAATTATACTCTTAATGAACATAGATAATGTAGTAATATCATAAGAATAAATGTAAATGTGGCCAAGACCACATGAGTGAATCTGACTCATGTATCTGTAATTAAAAGTCAACCAATATGATGCTGAGGAAGAGAAAGGATAAATTAAAGGAAAAGGTTGGTGATATATATATATATTTTTTAATATAAATGTCACCACATGAAAAGACCAAAACCAAAAAGTGCCAAAAATGCCTGTATAGCCAAAGCCTCATACATTCCTTTGTGCTACAGAGCTCCATTGTTAAAAACACAACACTGACACACCATTGTACTGGCTGACCTGCACCTTCATTATTGACCATGCGTGCTGTAGTTTATTATTTAGACAATCCACCATACACTGTTCCTCTGCTTTAAAGGTCCAGTGTGTATATTTACAGAAAAAGACAGAAATGGAAGATGAGACACAGAACTATGTTTGTATGTTTATTAGTGTATAATCACCTGAAAATAATAAGTAATGTTTTTGTTAGTACCTTAGAACAAGATTTTGATGTCTACAGATGTGAAGCGAGCCCATTTCCACAAAGTAGCCCTGAACAGACAAACTAAACACAATCAAGACAGGGCCTTTCACATTTTTTTTTTTTTTTTTTTGTGCAGCCATCACAGTTCCTTCACTACGCGAGGAAGGAAAGGGTGAGATGAGCAGGTGGCAATGAGTAATGACACCACTAGATGCCACTAAATTCTACACACTGGTCCTTTAAATATGCCCCAGCTCACCAAATGGAAAGTGCAACAGTAACTGGAAATTAGTGACCTGTTAAATTTGAAAGATTTGAAAGATTTGAAAGATGGGAGTGGATGCACCTGGAGCTGAAAGTTACAGACACTATGTGGAAGTTGGAAAGTAATGAAAGACTAATGTAATCTCTGTTTTGGTGGTTTCATGGGATTTCTTCACAGCAAGAAAAAAGGAAGCTTTTAAATAAAACCCAAACAAATGTCACTATTATGCACTAAATGACATAAATAAATAAAAATACTGTATGTTCAGTCTTTTATCTTGTTTACCCTCATATCTAAAATATTTTTGAACAGGCTGGAAAGAATCTGTCATATTTTTTTTTCATCTGAGTTATATCTCAGCATTGAACGTATTTATTGTTTGTCCTTTGAGAAAAAAAAAAAATTCAAGATAAAAAAAAACAAAAACAAACAAAATCGAACCAGGAAATACATGCAGATTTGACAAATATTTTCACTGTTCCTGACATGTTACCTCTTGCAGCTGCAGCTGCCATCACATGCACACGGCCTGATATGCCATTAACATTCAAGACCTGTGGAGAAGGATCAGGCTCCTCTATTGTAATTACTGTGGTCCACCCCAGCTCCATATCTACAGCAGGTATTAGACCATTAGACTGAACAGAGACAACATGCAAGACATTTCAATGCAGCTATCAGTAGAATCAGAGGGAATCTGGATCAGAATACATAATACAGCTACAAGGTGCCATAGAAACAAGATGCCACACACTACTACAGAGACATGGACAATAACCAGCTGATTAAACATGAGCAAATGGACAGGGCAACACACAGTTTGGTTGCAGCTGTAATAGAAATTGTTGATTGCCCCAGTGTACCATGATGTGAGTAAGCTAACACTAATGTACTCTGACTGAATGTGCATGTGTTCCTAGTTGCAGCCACGTTATGTTCCCCTGACGCAGCCCTAATGTGTATTGACCATAGAAATTTGGACAAGCCCTGAAACGGGACAATAAACTACAGCAAATGGTTTCTATTTGTGCAACAGAGGCGAGCTAATGTGCATTCTGAGGCTGACTCCAGAATGATACCGGGGTGTTTGCGAGGGTGTGTGTCTGAGAAGAAGACTGCAGAAGGAGTGGGTGGGCAGATGCAGCGATGAACTCAAGAGGTGAGCATGAATGAGGAGCGAGGATTCCATATTTCTGCCGTCATAGCAGAGAATAATACATGTATTGTGGATTCTGCGGATGCAGCATCTCCCTCAATGTATGGTGCTACAGGGCTGAAATGTGTCCTAAGAGGAAAACAAGGAGGTGTAATACAGCTGTACATGACTGCAGCACAACTGTCTGCAGCTTTTCTGAAAGCTTACTTGCTTGTTACTGGGATATACATTTCAGATAAAAACTGACTAAACATAACGTGTAAAATATTCAGACCAGCACGAAATATTTAACAGACATGATGTTTTTAAAACAGGTATTGGAATGCATGCCGTGCATTAGTCTAAAGATTCAGCTGTACCTACGGTGTATTTGCTTTGCCCTGAAGCACAAAAAACTTTTGTGTTTAATTCATTTAGGATCACAATTAGACTCACATCAGTGCATGTAAACAAAAGTCCACGGGCTGAGAAGAGGCTCATTAATTGGACAGAGTGTGGGTGAGCTGCCATCTCTCCAGATAGAGAATCAAAACAAATCTGATTCCAGCCCCTGTAACTTTAATCTAAGCATGATGGATTTTAAACTGTGGTTTGCCCTCAGTTCATTTTGTAACGCTACGGTTTTCCAAGTACGAGTAACCGCTGGCTGCTAGAAGTCAATATCTTTCTTATTAAACCCCAAAGACCTCAGAATTACAGTCTGTTCAGATTACCTTCTAAATCCTAGGAACAGAATCTTTTAGACAAAAACGTTCAAATGTTCTCACTTGTCGAAACAAACCAAACTAGAGGGAGGCCTCCAGCATTCTTGGTGTGAGCGCACCATTGAAGTGACCGCGCACCTTTCAAGATCCCTTTTTTCGCCTTTTAGCTTTGGTCTGTTTAAACAGAGGTGTAAAAACTTATATGGACTGAGAGTGGACTGCAGCCTCCCTGCTAAAAATCTAATTCTGCTGACTGACAGTGAAGTCAAGCAGCGCTTTACTGCATGTGTTTATTTACCTTTCCAGGGAAAATTGTCACCGTCATGTGCTGACCCGCACATGTGGCACCATTGCTCACAGGTTACACTGTGAGAACACTCTATTTGATCAGCAGATGTAATAGTAGTTCAGCCTTTTGAATTCATACAAAAATGATAGCTTTACTGTTAAAGGCTGTGTGTATGCGTGTGTGTGTGCATTTATTTGTTCGCCTATTCCTGAATGACACATGCGCACGCGCACACACACACAAATGGTTCATCAAAAATAAGCAGCTTAAATTGTTTCAGTAAATCCAAAATTATGGACACTCTCTGGGAGGACTTATAACTGCTATGCCAAATTTACAGCTTTGCACAGTTCAGTAACAGATACAGTAGGGGGGGTGAAAACTACCATTTCCACATGAGGAATAACAATAATTAGAGAGAAATATACAGAGAGAGAGAGAGAGAGACAGACAGAGACAGAGAGAGAGACAGATATCCCACTGTTGAGAGAGGAGCACAGTGTTACTGTAATTATAACTTGTGAAAGCCGGTTCTCTTGCAGCAGATTCCATCTGAGCAAACACTGGCGGTGCAGTAAAACTCCAATCTCATTGATCTAAGAATTCTAATTGAGAGAATGGCAGAAGCTTCACAGATGGTGCAACATGCAAACACACTGCAGAGCAATTAGAGAAAGTCATTTCTCCCTCTGCTTTTCATGGGTATTAGAGGAGACTGTTTCCCCAAAACACGCTGTGGATGGAGCCGATAAAACAGTGCAGAGGGGGGGTGGAGTCGGGGGAAAGAGGAAAGACGCAGGAGGGATCAATCTTGAAAAGGCAGTGAAGGGTGTAAAACTGGGATTTACGTGAGAAATGACAGATGTGCTTTTCTCAACTATGTGTGTGGATGGTTTTTAGATTCCATTCATCAAACAAAGAAGGTTGCTGAGTGTGCGCGCCTTTTTCACCACCTTCCTATTCACACAGGTACAAACATTCACACCTACATTGTCTAACACGTCGTGCGTGTGTCTAAAAAGTGCAGGTGAAATGTACAGCACGTGTATGGCTCCGTAGATTTCAGCACTTCTTAGCAAGCATTTCACAGCAACATGTAGTAAGAGTTTCAACATCAACACAAGCAACTCTGGAAACTACCTGGAGCTGTTGTCAAAAGATATGTAGGTCCTAGTTTCAAAAGCGATGCAGGGAGCAGCTACTGTAGAGACGACTCAAAACATCTCAAATTTGATTTTGCTGCAAGATTAACACGGGTTTTTGATGCCGTCTTATCAACAGCTGTTCCGCGGTGGTTTGCAGGGATGCTTTGGTTTGATTTGATTACATTTATTTAGCTGATGATTTCATCCAAAGCGACAGACAATAAGTGTGGATAAAAAATCCAGCAAGAACTTGATAAAATAAGACAACTACAATTACAGCTACAGCTACAATTAAAAACAATAAGAGACATGTTTATTTATTTATTCTTAATGCCAGAATATCTTTCTGCATTCTGCACTCATATTGTGGGTGGCATACATATCAAGTTGTTAATTTTCTCATTTTTCTGCATGCCCATAATACACTCCAAGCACACCGACCTTGGACAACCTGCTCTTAGAGCATCCTAATGTTCTATTAATT
The DNA here is from genome assembly GCA_028641955.1 of Protonibea diacanthus. Classification (NCBI taxonomy): domain Eukaryota; kingdom Metazoa; phylum Chordata; class Actinopteri; family Sciaenidae; genus Protonibea; species Protonibea diacanthus. The sequence continues at coordinate 19,925,215 of CM053989.1, forward strand.
TACCTCTAATTACCCCACGTAGCACGGGATGTAGTATGAGAGGATGAAAGCAGCAGCTTGCAACAGACTGAGAAAAACACAAGGGAAGGGAGGAGTGGTGGTGTGGGGGTGAAGCTGTGTGTGTGTGTGTGTGTGTGTGTGTGTGTGTGTGTGTATGTGTGTGTGTGTGTGTGTGTGTGTGTGTGTGTGAAGCTGAGGCAGAGAACAGAGGAGACGGATTGCAAAGGACTCCCTGCTGCTACACCCTACTTTTGGGAGGAGGCACCTACTGTAGGACATGAAGGAGGGCAGAGGAGGAGAAAGGAGGATAGAAATGGGAGTCAATTGAGCTGTGATTTGTAGACCAGAAGCAAAGGTGGAAGATAAAGCAGGACAGGCAAGATTAACTAGTGTACGGGAGGCATGGGAGGCAAACTCAGCCAGTTGGCTCGGCGTTTGCTGCTTTTAGCCATATGAAAAGAGCCAGAGAAGAAGGATGAGGCAAGGAGGAGGGAGAGCTGGGAGTGAGAGGAATAGTTAAAATGTGTCTGTGTGTGTGTGTGTGTTTGGATTTGTGTGCTTTATCTTATTGTGGTGGTAGTTCATAAAACATCACATGTAAACAAAGCATAAACAAACAGTATATATTAAAGGCAGAATAGACTGTGTAGGCAGCAGAGCAGTGTGTATGTAATATTACAGACGGCATCTAATACAGTATATTCGGGGTTTAGCACAGTTATTAGCACTTTAACCTCAACATTTGAATCTCATGTAAAAAAACAAAACAAAACAGAATTTTAACCAACATGCAGCACTTAAAATATTATTTTGTGCATATATGTGTGTGTGTGTGTGTGTGTATGTGTGTGTTGAGCAATAATGAGATAATAAAAGAGAAAAAAGGGCAAGAGATCAGACAGCTGTGTGATATTGGTGTCTAGACTGGAAAATGCCAGTGCTAAAACATGCTTCTTTATTACCGGAGCTAAGGGGTCAAATAAGATCCAACGAGAGGGTGCGGGATGATAAATGCCATCTGACTGTAGTGGAGGAGCCCATACTGACCTTACCTCATGTCAACTGGAGGCACAGTTAACTGACCTCGGAGCTGAAATGTTGGCCACTGCCACAAAAGTTGACAAAGTCATTCACTTTTAGAGTCGGGAGATGTATTTAGACCTAATATCTGTCTCGATAAAGTTTGCTTTAGCACACATGGGATTTTGCAGCCAAGTCTCGCCTCAGATTCTTAGTGACACACATAAACAGCTGGCAGCCGCCCGGTACAACAGGCTTCCAATGTTGGCCAGTCTTCTAGTGCTGGCTTCATTTGTTGTTTAGGGAGGAAAGATGTTGCTCATTCACTTTCAGAGTTACACTGGGACATGAACCATATTGCTACCGCTGGCAGAAAACCTTTGTTATCAGTGTCAACTTTTTAGGAAAGCTGCCTCGTTTTTAACATGACAAAATTGTCAGCCTGCATAATAAATCTCGGGGTTGCAGAAGTCAACCCATCTCAACCCATACATGGCCATGTAATCCACGCAACGGCAGTTAAAACCTCAGAGTCTCTGTGGCAGTGCATTAGTTTTCTATTCACTGTGATAGAAAGATTGTGATAATATGGCCAACCATTAACATTACCATCATTACCGTGATCATCTCCATTTTCAGAGGGCACAGTGAACGCAGCACAGCGCTCCTGGCTTCATTTCCAGTTTGATTAGTTAGTCACCCTATTGAGTCGTGACGTTCTGTCAGATTAAGCATGAATTTTATGCGACTGACTGGCGCATGTTCTTTCTCATGGGGTCACCTTCAACCCTGGTATTTATTATTAGTAGTGATGGCGTGCAGACAGGTGGGTGGGTTTGGCAGCTTCTCACTCCTGCGCCGCAGCCGATCACCATTAATGCGTGTTCTAACCTTCTGCCTTTTAATTAATAAACACTCAGCAGGAAACACTTACTACAAAGTTTGCACTCAAGAAAGTGTTATAGACACATGGGACAGATCATAAACCATGACTGTGAACGAGCCAAAAAGAAATCTTTTTACCTTATGAAGGTCGGAGGACAGAGGCATTGCAAATAAACTGTATTTTGGTTCTTTCACGACTACTAACACAGGACGTGAAGTAGGTTCATCAAATCTAAGAGAGACAGACGCTGAGCTGCATTTAAAGCAATTCCCTGCCCTAAACTTTTAACAGACAGTGTCTTTCTTATTAAGAAAGACTCTTTTTATTATATCTGCTGCAAGTTCACTTGAGTCCAACAAACTTTGGATTAAATTTCACAATTTCGATAATTTATTTAGCTGACGTGACATCTAAGCTGTATTTTTTCAAAGTATCAGAGTAGTTATTTTGGACTGTGTGAGAAGGAGGAGGTGTGACTGAAGCCGTCTTTGTCTGAACAGACAGTTTGATGCAGGTGAGACAGGATCGACGCAATCTTTGACCTCATGTTTAAGTGTGAAAAATGTTTTGTTGTTTGTAGAAATGAGTGACTCAAATCTTTTTTAGATCATAACCTGTAGCCTGGTTTGATTAAATTGAAGGTGAAGTAAATTAATTATATTTTATCTTATTATTTTCTTGATGGTCATGTTTACTTGATGCTTTTGGCCACAATAATCATAGAAAGTTTGATACAGTCACATCGTGATATTTTGTTAAAACAATCTTAGCACGAGGTCCACTTACTGGAAATTTTCCAGCAGCCAGACACACAGAAACGCATCTTGTGCTTGATGTCACTGGTCATCATGTGACTTAAGTATGGAATTTTGGTCTTGTATATAGGGTCTGTAACTCCTGTCGCAAGGTTGGTTTCAGGCATTGGATATGGGTTTTCTCCTTGATCTTTCTCCAGCATGACCCTGAACCATAGCACATTATTGTTATATAATATAAGAATTTTTCTTTTCGTTTTTTTCTGTGACAGAGAAACTATGGTGCCAGCAATCTGTTTAGTTTGTCCACTCTGGGTTGCTTTAGAAACACAGTAGACTATTACTAACACCAGTGGCATCTGTAGATATTAAAAGCTCATTCTATGATACCAAAAAACCTACAGTTATTATTTTTAGGTGATTATCCAGTAATTGAAACATATTTATGTGTATTATATTTCATTTCGGCATATTCTATAAATTGAGCACCCTAAAACTTTCACCCTGGACCTTTACATGGACTCATGCATGCTGTAGTGTGGGTAATCCAGCAAATCAAATGCATGACTAATTAGAGTAGGTCTGCTTCATCACATGGGTGAAAAAGCTCATTCATACCCCAGCCCACATACTGGACATGGTGGTATGGCATTGGCTTGACAGTTGATACATATTGTCACAATATATTATATAATTATTATACATTACATGCATTATATATTAAAAGTTAAGAGTTAAAAGTTTATAAATACAATTACTTGATTTGGCATTTTGCCTGATTTGAGTGGGAGATCTCTGCAAAAAAGGTCTCTGGCCTGAGACAGACTAGGGGCGTTGCAGTTATGTGATATATATGCCAGGCAATATTGTTAAACATAATTCAGCCATCTCTGTCTGTCTGCTTACAAAAGTTGGTGGACAATTTGAAAAAAAACAAACAAAAAAAAAAACACCTGATTAAACACTACAAGAACTTCCTATGAGCCTTCAAGACTGGTCCTCTGCATAATTGAATTTCATTTTGAATTTTTCCAGACGTATGTGAGGTCTGCTAACAGAAAATGATCCTGAACCTGAGTAACCTTAAAATATACAGTATATGTGCAGCTCTGCAAACATTCTGACTTTGACTCTCTGGCCTGCACCAACCTGTGTAAATATGCTGTAGCATTGAAATGAGAGCTGAAATGACATCTGTGGCTTTTCATTCCTCCTACCTGCCTTGATTTGTGAAATCAGAACCTGTATATCATCCCTCTGTCGGTTCAAAACAGTTTTAAAAATGGATTTCCAAGGCTGATTTTTTTTCCCATTTCATACTCCACTATGAAACTCTGCTCATTTGAGGTGAAGCTATTATGAGTGATCCAGGTTTACATTGTGGTTACGGGCAACTTTTTACCTCTCTTTGACATGATTGCATAAGACGCTATAAAGATGCAGATACAATATATAATTGAAAATGACCTATTTTTCAAAGGATTATTTTCCCTTAAGCGGTGGGCAGGCTGGAGCTGTCTTTCTACAGTAACTGTCAGGACGTAGCTGGCTGACAGTGTGGTACGGCTCACCACAGAGAAAATAAGATCTTGGTTAAATGTATGAAAAAAAGGACAGTCAGAGATGAGAAAATGCCTCGATTCATCTCTTCAGTGTGTCGCAGAGGTAAAAGACTGCAACACAGACAACAGAGAGGCTTGGTGTGGCTGCGCTGATCACCACGGAAGGGCTTTGTGCGAGGTGTAGTTGCTCCGTGGGCTCTGATAAAAGTGTCAGAAGCAACCTGGGTGCTCTCAAGGTAGATTTTAAGAAAAGATGGGATGGGACAAATGATTCAGCTGGGAACAACGTGTCCAGAAAAGGATCAACTCCTCTGCTCCTCCACAAAAGGGGAAATAAATCTGTCTCTCATTCAGCGGAAATGGACAGAAGTCCCCAATGTCTGCTGATCTCCAGCCACTGATAGGACGATTCTTCTTCCTCATCCTCCTGCTTTTAGTATCACCATCCTTTGCTAACTCTCTCCATCTCACTTCTCACTCCCTATTTCCTGTCCTCTTGTCTGTCTCCAGTCCTTCATTTGTCACTTTCTGCTGTATCACATCCGTTCTCGTTCTTTTTCAATTCCACTTCTCTTTTTTGTCTCCCACCTTCCTCCTCCTCCTCCTCCTCCTCCTCCTCTCCACTGCCTTCCTCTCTTATGATGTGTTTAGCATTCAAGGCCTCTCACTGCTGCATCACAGGCCTGTTTGTTTCACCGAGCTGCGGATAGAGTAAAAAAAAAAAAAAAATGAAGACGCAACTCCTCTGGGACGGAGTAAAATTTCTCTATGCCTTCTCACCGTGCAGCATAACGCAGCTGCGTGGATGTACAGCCACATGCGTATACGAGCCGCAAATGCTTCACATCTTTGCATGCTCACGCATACTGTACGCCATGATGCAAACTGTGATGCAAGCGTGCATGTGAAATGCATTAACCTAAAAAAGACACAAGCGTGCATGCATGCTTTCGGATTAATACACCCTCCCACTCTCTGAGGATGGCACACACACACACACACACACACACACACACACACACACACACACACCATTCATTATGAAGCATAACATGAACTAATAAAACCTTAATACCCATCAAATGTTAATGCCCGATGCCATTTGGGTTTGACACTTAACTGCAGTTCAACACCCATACAATTAACCTCAGGTCGTTTGCATGTCAAATATGGAGCAAAGATTGCCTCAATCTGAGTCCCGTCCACACAGAGATGCCGGTCAGCGAGGTGATAGAGAGTCTTTGCTCTGTTCATGCACGAGTTAAGTACTTTAAATCCTCCATTGCTTATTAGAGAACTGTACACAGCGCATCTCCAACATATTCCAATTAGAAGCAAATTATTAGGACATTAAGCACTCACATTCATAAAGCGCCATGTTTACTGACTCGGGACAAACTGGGTCATATTTGGTTGTCTTAGATGCCTGTGCTGACATAGAGGACTGGTTTACTGAGCGGCAGCCCCCGGCTCTATTCAGCTGCAACAGTGTCCCCAGATAGAGTCTTAACCTGGAGGGCGGATGACGGGCGCATACACATGCACAAACACACCCTCACACCAATAAGCACCAACAAATCCACACACACACCCCCCTAGAATAATAAAAAAAAACACGAACAAACAAAAAAACAAACACACACCCACACAGAGCCGGGTGGTTGTAATTAAAAAGCAGTAGAGCTCCGTGGTGCAGAGACAGGCTATCTGAGGAGAGGGGGAGGTGGGAATACTCCAACCGTTCAGCCTAAAGGCTTCTACTAATTACCTGTCAATGACAAGTGAGAAGGAGATCTAAAGTGGTAAATGTTGTCCCAAACTGTCATCCTCAATGAACCATACACTCTGCAGTTCAGTTCAAGGATAATGCCCACTGACTTGGGAAATAGGATAAGATGCCATATGTTTGTGTAATTTAGGGATAATTAGTTCCGAATCTGTTCCAAACAAAGTGACACTGTGGTATTAAACAGTGTGATACCAGCTAAAGGTCAGCCGGCAGACACGCCGTAATCCAGAAAGATGCTAAAAAGATCTTGAAAATTCAGCTTTTTGTTGTTGATTTTTGCAAAAGCTCATTTTAATTGCAAATTTCAAGATTCTGTTTTGGGTGAGAAGAGGAAAAACAATACAATTTGTCAACGTATGAAAATATAACAGCACACGGGTACAACAGAATTCTATAGCTAATTCTTCTTAATTCACAGTTTATGATGTACCAGTACAGTGCATACTGATACATACATGTAGATACAAGGGGACAAGATGAGGGGGTACAGTGAGACCTACTGAACAATAATCGGACTTTGGCATACACACTGCACTGATATGCCAAAATTAATAATCACAGTGTAAACTGGGAAGGAGCTTTGCATTGTGTGCTCTGATCTAAAGCTCTATCAGGAGCAGAGTTACGTTTAAAATACGCTGATTGAGTTCATAACTGATGTATGTCAGTAGAGTTGATTGAGTTAATTGCTGACAAATAACCACGCGTAAGACCCGTGATTCTGAACCGATATCAAGAAAAACAAAATCATTCTTTGTGATTTTTCCTTTTCCCATAATCTTTGTTTAATTATAATTTTGAAGATATTCAAGATAATAAATAATTTTACCTCTTCAAACCTCTAATAAATATCCACAAAGAATGACTCTTTTTGATTAACGTGTTGACACCTGCATCCTGTGATAAGGGCTCCAAAGTAAATGTAACTTTGTATTGCCAACCAAAAAAAAAAAAACATTAACCACAGCAACTGCACCATGATTACCCTGTGAGAACTGCCAATCACCTGAATCTAAACAACCGAGCACTGAAAACGTCACTTCACCTTTTATCAACTCAAACACACAAAAAAGGCCTCAAGTCAAGTCAGTTTTTTTTTTTTAATTTTTGCAGATAGCGTTCATATTTTATATATTTGAAGCAAAAGTGTCAAAGCCAACTTTTTTTTACTGCGTGTAGAGATGTGGTGGTAGAAGGCAGAAGCGTGTGTGGATTTTGATGGGTACTTTTTGGAAACGCTCAACAACCGGCATTCCACTTTGTCTGATTTATCCCGACCAGTTTAAAGCAGACCTTTGAAACAGTATGTGCCAGACAGGAATGTTGGCACATACTGTTTCTACTGTGTGATCATTTACATACACTACATCTGCGCCGTCTATGTTGTAATATTAATATGTGGGTGAGAAGCTCTAGCTCACAGAGATGTGAATATAAAGTAGCATTTGTAATGTGCAGCTACACGTTCGCGTGCAAAACACGCAAATGTCAAGCACGAAAGTATGAATGCCCCACCTAGTTCAGGAGAACCCAGCTAAATACAAAATCGGGTCAGAATTTGAATACATAATTCAAGCGTGCACGCTTCTCTTGTACAGATACGTTCATAGCAATAGATAATGAAGTAAACTGATGGCTTTCATTGTCATGCTATCTTGGTTCAGTCTGAAATGCCACAACTACTTTTGGATAGACTCTGTTAGAGACATTCATGGTCCTCAGGTGATCTCCTGACTTCTTTGCGCACCACTATGAGGTTGACATTTGTGGTTGGGAAATGTCTCTAACTATTGTATGGATCCCCATGAAATGAATTCAAGTATTAATTTTACCCTCAAGATCTGACAAGTGATCCGTTAATGTTTCATCCAGGTCAACATTTGGTCCAATACTTTGTTATTTACCTGCAAAACTAGTGACATTCCCATCAGCCACAGCTGTACTGTGTGCTCAGTGCTAATTAGCTAAATCTAAAGTAACTATGGTAAACATATCTGCTAAACACCACTATCAGCAACTGAGTATGTTGTCATGCTGAGGTTAGCATTGAACTTAGAGCATCAGTGTGTGTCTTAAAGGGCTGCTGATGTGGCTGTGGATGTTTTTTTTCTCACATAAATCTGACTATGACTGATTTGGCCTGTGCCTATAGAGTGAAGATGTCAGTTCCTCCAACACCTGGTTGCTTCAGTAAATTTTCATCTCTTTTCCAGGGTGGAACATCTATGATGTTCCAGTGGCCTAGAGAGTAATATAAAATTCCTTTTTTGTGGTATTTTGGTGTTTATTTGATACCTGACAGAAAGCAACAGGAAACACTGCGAGAAAGAGAAGGAGACGACACACAGTCCCAGCTGGTCTTATTACATCACACCACTGGGACTCTGAGATGTTCATGATACCTATGCGAGTTATTGATTCTATTAAAACCCCCCCAAGAACAACAATTTCTCCATTTTTACATGCATACATATGTATACAAGTACAACAGGGACATTATTATGTACTATTTCATTATTAATGTTCAAGTTAAACCCAGGAAGACAACTTCCCAAATACAAGACACAGTTAAGATTTGTTTCTCCTTCTCTCTTTTGACCTTCATCTGTCACAGTCAACCTTTGACAAAACGTATCAGTGAAACTACAGAAAATCAATCAGCAGACAAACACTTTTGCAACAGAGTGCATTACGTAAGGTGCTGATGTTTTAAAGCTGTGTTTTATTGCGGCAAGGTGTTGGCACAGCAGGGCCATATGCTGTGTGTCTTAGTCCAGTTGGACCCAAAATGGCTCTAAACGGTGCTGAGCTTCTGCCAACGCGAAACAGAGAGCAGATCACTGGGCCGGTCGGGTTAGTTACACGGGGACAGAGGAAACGGCCTGGAGAAGAAGCCGGGTTTATGGGGAGGTCTGTGTGGTTTTTTAAGAGCTAGCCTACTAATCACTGTTAACGCCCTTCTTAAAACGTTTGCGTGCCGCTGCTCTTATTAATGACACTCAGGACTGCTCTCAGCAAAGACACTGGAAGTCAATGAGGACGTGTATGTCAGTGTCACAGAAGCTCAAACACGCTAACATTCCCATCACTTAAATACTGATTTACTCTAAATATAGTTCAGTTAGAATTGGACAATCAACTGATATGTTGATATTCTGGCAAACAACATGATAACCAAAATAAAGAGTGACTCACTACCAAATGTACAACAGCATGATTCAGAAGCGAGTCGTGATTATATGATGACTGTGCATCGCTCGTCTCGGCTTGTGTGTATCTTTGTAGTATCTCCTGTGGTTGATAACAAGCCGCGGTGCTGTGTGTCTATCGCAGCCTTCCCAGTGTGCTGTTAAACTGAGCAGTGTTCGACAGGCTGACTGATGAGTCATAAGGGGGAGTGTGTGTACGTGCGTGTGTATGTGTGCATTTATTTCTGATGTACCAAATGTATTTATCTCGCACTAAGTTCACACTCTGAACACACACACAGACACACACGTCGCCTTCCTGGTGGGAGAAAAGATGGTTACTGCCACACAACAGGTCTTTATTCTGAATTCAGAATGGCTGCTCTTGCCTTTTTTGTCTTTCATCCCCTGAAATTACACATCTGATATCTCCCACTACATCTACACGTCTGCTTCGCTCAAACACTCTGTGGTTTTTGGTTTTAATTGGATGCATTCAAAGACCAGTTGGTGTCTACGCTTTCCTTCCATAGATGTGTTTCGTCCTCCACCTTACCACTGGCTTAGGCAGCCTGCTGTGAGACCCTGAATTATGAGATTTGTCTCAGCTGAAGGATGTGCGGTTTCCTCATTGTCATGGCAACACTTACACTCAGTGCTTCGAGCATTCAAATATAAGATCCATATCTATGCAGAGTTGAGGTACCATCGGCTGCAGTGTCAACACTATTGTGAAGCAAAGTAACAAACTCATCAAGACGGGTAAGATGGAAAATAGGAACCGACCATGGATTCATTTCCTGATAGTGAATTATATTTCAAACTTTTCAGTTCTGACTTATTTCAGACATAGTGTGTAGGAGGAATAAACCCTAAGTTAAATTATGTCAACGCCAACAGCAAGCGCTCAATAAGGCATTAAAGGTTGATTAAAGGGGCCAATTCTTTCCTCGAAAACATAGTGTTAATTAAAGAATCAACATTTAACAAATACAATTAATATAGATTTTTCTCTAAAACAACGCATATCAATTTGGCCATAATTTATCACGTAGGCTTTAGTCCGTGTAGCTGGGAATAATACAGATCCATATATTGCAGGATATTCCTGCATGAATATGTCATGATATGGTCTAAACAACAAAGACTCCTCACATCTCCCTTTCAACCCTCCTGCTGTGCAGTTTATGTCAATTAAATGAATGTAAGGGCTTTCTAAGCCCTCCTTTCAATTTGTCTCTCCTGATTGACATGGCTTCACGTCACATGGCTGTAAGAAGACGATTCACGAACAACCGATTTCATGTACTGAATGTGAAATTTGAATTGAGTGGCTTCATCAAAGGCCCATATATTAACTTTTCTACAATGAAAAAAACAGATTCTGAATCATTTTTATCAGTCAGGTGAACGATGCGTCTGTCATTCCCACTCTTCATTTTATACGCCTGATTTTGCACTACGTATGTAACTTTGTGCTTCGGGTTAGGGTTAACTAAGTCACACACCACCAACAATTTTACTGATTTTGATTTTATGGGGAAATTGGTTTTGGATTTTTCCTCTGATGTCCTCCAGCTGTCCAGAGATTTACAGAGTTTTTAGATGTACATGTAAACTGCTGCAAACTTTAGCTGCTGTTAGCTATATTAGCTCAGTTTGTTAGACGGGCTACCTGGACTATGAGCACGTCATGTCAGAACTTGAGCTGGGCAAGTGGGCAGTGTAACTGGTCTCAGTAGCTTCTATGGACATAATGACAGAGGTGCAAAAATCACAAAACTACTCATGTCAGTGGCCCAGTGGTATTTTGGAGGGTTCAGTCTCCAGCTGATTGAAATATTTCAACAATGTTTGTAAAATATTAGGAGGAAAGTTTTCAATATAATAAAATTCAAGAGAGTGAATAGAAGAGTGAAGAGTGAATAAAGAAAAACAAAAAGAAATTTCATTATTCGTCAACACATGAACTGAACTTCATCAGTTGTGTGTGTGTGTGTATGTATGTATTTGTGAGTGAGACCGGTTGTCAGAAAATGTGCTAGTATAGTATTGAGCCTATGAGACTTTTCCAGATTAGCAGTAATTGGCGGTCTTTCCCATGTGCCCTGTGAAAGGTAAAGAGAGAGAGGGGCCAAAATAGAAAGATATTGTTGCGGGGTGGCGATAGCTTGAATAGATTAGAGCCCATTTATGGGCTGTTGAAGTCACTTTTGTGTCCCTCAACAATTACCATTAAAGGGCTCTCAAGCAGGGGCCCCGCTGCTCGTCCCACAACTGTTCCAGCGGAGCACAAGATGTGGACGCTGGGCTGCTCGTAGGCGTGAGAGTGTGAATTGCCCAGGGAGGACAAGCTGTGTTCATTCTGCACGCTAAATGAGGCAGAAATAGTATTACACTTTTTTCATCTCATGCCCAAAAACTGACCTTTCAAGAGCTTTTTTTTCTTTCTAAAAATTACTCAAATATATCAAGTGCCACCAAAAAAAAAAACAAACAAACTGTCTGTCCCTTGTGAAATGAATGCCAACATGCAGAATAACAGCAGCAGTGCCAATGGGTACTGAGACTAATTACCATGATGTCTCTTTTATGGACTGTGTGCAGGATGACTTTATCCATTAAGATCTCTTTAAAGTATTCTCCACCTAATATGTGAATATGTTTACATGTATATTGTCTTAGTCACACTCTAGACTGAAAATGAGTACTGTGAACCTCTCTCCACCTACGAGCACTCACCCAGAGTGCTGTTGTAAATTGGGTACTTCGTTTATATGATGTTCTAGAGTCAACGTGCCTTGTTAATCTTAGATTAACTTAATGGAGATACAGTGTGGCTTCAGCCTCTAATGTTCTGCAGCCCTACTGTTATTATGATTTCTCCATGCCAGCTAGCCACTTATACATACAGCAATAATCTCCATCACAGTCTTGAGTCAGTAATGTACACATAATAGCACTGCTTTGTACTAGTGATACAGTCTGGATAGAGTGATTACGTGAAGAAGCAATTACACAGCACATCTTCACTTTTTTTTCCTGTGTAACATGATGGAAAACCTCTAATTTAGCAGAATTGCTGTCGTGCTGCAAGAATCGCAAACACACAGACATTAGTCTTACTTCAGATGGAGGGAAATGTAATTACAGGCAGCATCAGTGCATACAGAGTTAAACTTAAAGGAGGTGAATTAAGTGAGATGGATACAACAAGTGTGAAGGGAGGTGAAGAAGCGCTCGCGTAAAAAGTTTCACAGCTTGGGTGAGAAATTCATCTGACGCCGGAAAGTAACAGCCAGTGAGCTTCAAGCAGGACGCCGTCCACATGGTGCAAGATGATGGCAAAATTAGATCAAATCAAGTCACTACTGAATTCATTTCTTTATTTGTCACCTCTGCGAGATTTTCTGCATTCTGTCCTAATACGGATTGTCCTAGGATGTAGGGTGGATGTCATAAATGGATTCATGGTTTGTCTACGTAGCTCCACGCTGAACCTGACGTACAGTAGGCAGGGTGAGTTGGAGCAAGTGGAGAGAAAGCAAACTGGCACCAGTTTATGTGTTGATTTGATGTATGACGCAGAAGATAAATGCTCATGCGAGGCTTAGTCGCTTCAATCGCTCCCTGATTTTACATTGCGCTACATATTTGCTATTAAGCTCTATGATGATTGATTTGCACACTGGTTGTCGTGAACAGGAGCGGAGCAGGAATGCAAATCAGCTTTTGACTCAGACACACCTGGAGAAACACCACCACGAGCACAGCTCAAGTCACACTAACAGCACATGTTAAATATGTTTGTTTGTAGTACAATATAGAAAGTATAACCCACAATATAATCAAATAATTAAAACATTTACATAACTGTGTGTTGTTGATGTTTACATTGCACTTGTATTTAACACTGAAACATGTGAAAAACACCACATTGCTGCTGTGAAACATTTCATCTTGGTCACATATATTCCTGATTTCATGAACACCAAGCAGGCACGGACATAACTGCTATAACCAAGAAGACAGGCAGGATTTTTCCTCCTCAAATATGCATCGTTCTCAGCTGCTTTAAGAGAAAAGACTCCTCCTCGAGATTAGGCAATGATTAGAAGCCGTGGAGTGTAGCACATGTCAACACAACCTCTCATATTTAGAGTTTTTGAAAAGCCAAATCCATCGTGCTGGGAGTTTCACGTTCAAATATGCTACTAAAGGACATAGAGTGCCAAGACTTGGCGTTGGGGTTGTGTCCAATAAACCAGCTTCGGCACAGAGAAATCAACACATTTTTTGTTTCTGGATTCATCAAGTCGTGTGTAGAGAAACCTGTCAAAACTATGAAGCGCGGGTATGGAGATGTGTTCTCACAGTTAACCAAAATAAATGTTTTCTTCACAATTGCCTTCTAATTTGACAAAGTCCATCTGGAAATCATCAAGAGTTTGTGGAGTTGCAGCATTGTCCTCCCTGCCATGCAGCTGACTTAGCTCAGCATCCAGAAATGCAGACATACATACACGCACGTGTTCTACACACAGCCTGGAGCTAGAATTAAGTGCTGTAATTGCTGACAAAACCACAGAGACTTGATACCGTCTCACCAGAGAAGAAGATTAGGGAGATGAAACAAGCACACACACCTATACACTCTCTCCTGCTGATACACCCCAACATGTGCAGACACAGGGTACACTCACATGCACGCTGATAAATTCATCGGTGGATTGAATAGCTAGAGGGCGCAAACTGTTCAAGTGTTGCAGAACTGTGCCACTTCAGTGCCGGGGGAGTTGAATGTTTTGCCTGCCGTCTGCAGATGTAGAGGTCTCTTTGTCTGTAGACGTGATATTTGTCGTTTAGGATGGCCAAAACTCAAGTCACAGTGGGGTCACAGGGACGCAAGGCCAACTTATTTATCGCAGGGGAGTGACCCGTGATTACTGACTCCCAAATTATCGTCTTATTTGCAGGCCCTGCCCCCACTACAACCCCACCTATCACCAGCTGATGTATGGTGTGCCAGCTAACCTAAACAAGGTGTCATCATGCTGGGACAAATGGGCAACAACGGGCTTAAGGGCAGGTGGTAATCCTTCTTGCGTGCCGGAACTGTGTGGTGTTGGAGAATTCATTTTTATTGTGCCCACGAGCTGCTGCACAAGCTGTACTCTATTTCCCATAATTTATTTCTCTCTTGGTTGCTTTCTTTCTCCTCTGTCAGAACATCTCTCCTTCTTCTCTCTTGCCTGCATTTGAACACAGTGTCAAGAAATACAAAAGTGTGTGGCCTTTAAAAAAAGAACCCACTGGGAGCAAGGAAGAGAAACACTCAGTAGAACGCTGTTTCCTGACCTGAGGCTGGATTCGGCGGATTTTGCCGACAGAGCCAAGTAAAAGAGCAGAATAGCATATTTTAGAAAGTTTCACATCATTTATTAACTTGCACCTTACCTTGCTGAGCTGACTGGCCGGTGAGCCGCTGTTGTTGACAGTGTGGCATTTGAAGTTGAGCAACGATTCCCCCACGGCATCACGCTCTCTGCTCCTGTCCTTGTCAGTGTGGGAGTGGCTGTCAGGGAGGGGCGAGGTGGTAGACAACGGGGGCCGCTGAAGTGCCGTGCAGGACAGACCGAGGAAGTTAGACGGGCGGATCAGAAAGGCCTCCAGAGCGATGTTAGCAGATACCTAGGGGGAGGCAAACCAAGAATCAGGATTGGGGGTGAGACAGAGAGAATGGCTGGGGGAGGAGGGAGGGCAGAGATTTTTATATTAGTCATTTAGCAGATGCTTTTATCCCAAGTGACAGCAGAGAGGTGAAAAAATAGACGGAAGCAAGAAGAAACAAAAGGAAGCAATTTATCTTTCTCTTCCTCATTCTAGCTCTCTGCTGGAGCCAGATTAACTTCTCATTATTCTAAGGCTTCAAGGAAAAATGGTAAAATAGTGGGACATTTAATCAGAATAAAAAAATAGAAAATCAACCTTTGCCCTGACCGAGTGTTGCTGTGAGTGTCAGTGGTTCTCAAGTGCAGCCATACCTTAGAAATGACCTGATTGTCTCCGGTCAGCGCCAGGTCGGCGATACGCTCCACGCACTGGACGATCCGAGTGCACGCCCTGGCCTCGTTCTGCGCCATCCACAGGATGTGCTCCTCCACTAGCATCATGTTACTGGCTATGTCTGATATATAGTCCCCCAGCTGCGAGAACACAGACAAACATGAATGCAAATGAATTGTACACAGCCACACAAACTGTACGTGTACACACGCGCACACACACACACACACACAGAGGCAGACTCATCACGCACATCAATCATATCCACAACAACAGGCACATTTATAATCTCCACTCAGAATGTGAGGGAGGCAATGGTGGCTTCATTCATTATAGGGAGATTTAATTTAGATTAGCAGCTCCAATGGGGCATAATCACTTCCTTGGGATGGCAGTTCGCTATTTACTTACTGTACTTTTCTTTGTTGCTTCATTCAGCTGTTCTTTATTGGATGAATGGAGGGTGGTCTCATCAGCATTGTCTTAGGAAGGATAAAACTCTAAGTATCTCCTAATAATATCTCCCTAGTGACCTATGATGAGTAATTGGACAAGTGAGAGCTAATATTGATTCTTTTCACTGACTAAGCTCAACACCCATCGCCTCGCACCGCCTGACCTTCAGCGTGACGTAAAGCCCTCAGATTGCCTCTGGCCACAGACAGAAGAGAAGTCCACTAAAGGTAAAACACGGCTCGCCCAAAAAGAGATGCATCTTCATAACCATAATTGTCATTCTGGTCCAACACGGCCATGGGCGAGAGGAAAGCATATGAGGTGAAAAGTTAAGCTGTCTGGAATCGATTGAAGAATTGAAGCCAGGACAACAGCGTGTCTTTTTAGACAGCCCCTGCTGTCTGTTGCTGACATCCACTGAAGTGTCCTTTTCTGTTTGATAAATTCGGGCTCTTGAGTAGCCACTGTTACCTCTCGATGAGCAAGTCAACAGTTAAACAGATAAATCTCATTTTTTCTCAAGGCAAAGGCAAATAATTGCTTTCATAAAAACTGTGAACAAACATAAGCGTGAATACGACTCAGATTCAGATTCAGATTCAGATTCAGATAAACTTTATTGTCATTGAGCATTTGCATGTCAATGAAATTTTCAGTGCAACCCCCGTGTAAAAGATAATAAAATAACAAAACAAAGTAAACCAACCGACTCGCTGCAGTCTGAGCTGGAGCTGGAGTGAAAAAGACAGTACAATGGACAAAGGAAGACTGTACTATAAGTAACTCTTTCAAAGCAGAGATTTTAAAGCTGTGAGGGATGAAGGGAGAGACATGAGGCGTGAAGTCCCAATTTGTATAAATAATCATACTCCTTTTTTTGACTTACAATTTCAGAGGATGTTAAAAATCTGCGTGGTAATCAAAACATGAAGATACTCTAACTTCAAAATTTGCCTCAAAATTATCATCAAAGCAATCCAGGGATACACCCATTGGCAACATGCAAACAGGAAGTGCCAATAGCAAATTTGGCAAACTTGTAATGGTGACAAAATATAAATAATTGTAGATATAGACTGGAAACAAAATCACACATTATGCAGTAAACTGTCTGAGGGGTATCTTACATCTCTACGTTTCTCCACCAGCCTTGTCAGTCTCTCCACCAGGTGTGTGACAAAGATGACGTCCATCACGTCGGTGAAGTGTGCTGCCCTGCTGGTGAAGGCCACTAACTGCTGGCCTAAAGGCTGAGCGTTGGTGGTGTTAATAGTTATCTGGAATTTAAAAAAAAAAAAAAAAAAAAAAAAAAGGAAACTGAAATATTCAGAGAAGACAATCACACAATCCAACATCACAATTCAACAGGGACATTACATGAAAGAGCTTCGACAACATATAATAAATCACTGTAATGCTATTTCAAGCCATGTGTGTAGTTTTGTGAAGTTGATTACTTTGATGTAGTGAAGTAATCCCATGAGAAATATCAATTGAAAAAGCTCATCATCAGTCAGTTTGTATAATGTGTATAAAGGCTTACTTGTACAGATCTGCAAATACCTGCAGGCTACAGCCCGATGAATGGAGATGTTCATTTCTGCACTCGAGGAATATGAAGTTGTCAAATCTTGCCATTAGGCTGAGCAGGTTGGCAAATACGCATCTCAACATGCTCATTGTCGTAATTAACTTGTAAAATTAAAACTGATGCTGGAAGAAAGTGTGGGATAGAATCTGTGAATGAATCCCAGCCCGTGTATACTGATACCTGTGTGAGCTCATGCAGCACGCGGGTCAGTTCGCTGGCATACGGGCACTGAGTGTAGTCCTCTTCGGCCCACCGTCCGGCCCGGTCGCAGCGCCGCCACGCCTTCTTCTCCTTCTGACCGGACGGGTGAGGAGCGCTGCCTGAGGGGTGAGGGGCAGAGCCAAAGGTGGCAGGGGCACAGGGCAGGAAGGCCAGGATCCCAGCTAAAGTCTTTGGCCACCTGTCACACAAGATATCTCCGGATTATCGGGAATGAAGTTAGTTTAGGGATGTACACTGCACCAGATGGCAATTTCACACTCCCTGTACTTAGGAAATTTTTAATTTGCATATTTGATTTACAGCTAGCTCTAATTATTTTTGCAGAAGACTGCCAGATTCTGATCCTTGATTGTGAAACAATGGGTTCTTTTATTAATGACTTCTGACTTAATTACCTTCATTTACTAACTTTATAAATCAACATTACTGTCTTTCTGCGCTTTTGCACAATGAAACTAAACTTCTTTCTTTTTTTTACTCCACCATTTTTACACATGAATATCATGGATACTCCATGACAACACTTGTATGATGTATTCTGAAAAATAACCCTGCTGACTTCATAATTATTTATGATAATGCAAGGTTTTTGATACAAACTGCAGGGCACGGAGGGTGAAAGACACTATAAAATTAAATCATAGGAAATGTAGAACTCTGTGTTTTCAAGATTGATCCATACTAGCGCCTAAAACTTAGTTATACTTAGTCTTCTGCTGATCAATGTGACCATTAATTCTTTAATTTATCTCTCTGGATTCCCACAACTGTGCAATACTGCACCAGTTATTTAGTATTATACAGCTGAGCACCCCTTTAACATGCACCACAGATGGAAGATAGAAAACATGTGTATAGAAGAAATCTGTTTCTGCCAGTTTTTTTTTTCTTCCTATGGGGAATTTCAGCCTAAAAGGGTAATTACAAGTGTTTTTCACATGGCCATGTAAAGTTCAGTGAAGTCTCCTCTGAAGCAAGAAATGAGACTTTGTCAATAATGTCATCAAGAGCCAAGTCTTGGAGTTGCTCTACTGACCAACCTGTGTTAGGGGGGTGATTTTATGGGGAAATGGGAAGCCTTCATTTTCTGGGTAATGCCTGTTAGTGATTCAATAAAATCAAGCTCATTTGAGTGTAAAAAGTCAGCCAAACATTCATAGTCCACTACATTAGCCTCCATTTCCCAGATAATAAAAGAACTCCAGATTTTGTTTCTTGGCGCGGTTCTAGATTGAATGTCTTATTTCTGTGCTTCTGTGCAGCCTCAGGAAAGAGTCGTTTGTGCTGCTCACACGTATTGATAAATTTGTCAAAAATCAGAAGAGAAACATGCATCTTATGTTTTGTGGTATTCTCCTTAAGGCAACGTCAAAATCCTGCTGCAGAAAAGCAGGAGTAATGCTTGATGTGGTAACACTTTTGACTTCATCTAAATGAAAATAAAGGAGCAACACACTCCGAAGGCTGGTACTCTGTTCTGAGGGTACAGACCTTCCATCTCTCTGCTCTCCATCCTCTCTCTCTCTCCACATTGTTGCAGCAGCAGTAGCTACTTTGTAATAAATGGCGTTAATTTCGCCCCCAACAAAAAAGGGGGCTCATTTTACAGCCCATTACTCCAATGCTCCGGCAGAAACAAAGCCCCTGTACTCGCTGCACCAGAACTGGGCTGTAAAGTACAGAGGCTACAAAGGATAGTGCGCAACAGCAGCGCACCCATGGGGAGGAGGAGGATATGTGTCTGTACAACTACTAGGTTTCAAGGTGGTTGCAAGGAGGGCAGGACAGGTGAAAAGAGGATGGATTGAGGGCAAAGAGTGTTTTTCCCCCTCTTTGTGTGAAACCTCGGTCATGAAAACGTGGTATGCACTGAGCCGTAATGTTTGTTGAAGTTTTCATTCCAAAAATCCAGGCTCTACTGTACATCCTTGATTCTAGTCTTTGAAAGTTAATGAGCCACATCTTGTTCGTCAGGTGAAACAAAAACCAGCATGGTAGTTGGAACCAGAATTTAACTGCACTCTACATCCAAAGATAACAGTGGGAGAGATTACAGTATTCATTTTTATACAGTAGACTCTTTAATTGGGAATATTTCCGGTGACTTAAATCATAGTGAGATTAAACCAATGCTCTACTTTGTTGAAGAGCTAGTTACTGTCCATTACTACTGCTTACACAAAACAACAGTAGGTTATAAATGAAAAGCACTGTTAAGAGTTAAAGCAACATTGCGTAGAACTTGGTATTTTACAGTTCAGTGCATCCAGTTTTAGGGTGGTCACTGTTTGTGAGTATTGCTATCTGAATGGTATGCTGGCTCTCATTTTGTCCTCTGCATGTTAGCTTCACAGCAGCAAATGCTGAGTGATGTAATCTTCTAGGTAATCCATCTATAGTAGATTTTTTTTGTCGTGTTCTGGATGATGCGTTTGTGTGCTTTCATGTTGTTCGTTCATGATGTTTCAATATTATAAATCTTGTTTGCTTTTTTTCAGCTATAACAAAGAATCATTCACTTCCATGGTGCATAAAGCAGGTTGTTGTTAAGTGTTAGCTTCTCCAGCATGAATAACCCAAATGTAAACCTACTGTGATGTCACCCATTGGTTTCGGCTTCACTGTATTGAAGCCTCAAGTTTGGCATTACGATTGTTACAATCTTGGTGTAACAAAGCGGGTGAGTGCACACCATTTTTTTTCCATGTGTATCAGCAATACCATATTGTTCAGTTCAACCATGCTTGTTAATTGTTTGTTTTCACCATAGTTCCATCAGTAATCATTATGCAGATACAGACCATCCTGTGCTTGTTTGTGTTTTGTAAAATCCCACATTTCAACAGCTTTGGTTAAAACAAATATAGATACAAGTATTGAGAAATGTAGCTAAAGTTTATTGTTGGTTTATTTCTGGTCTGAATAAGTTAAATCTGCACTCTTTTTGTTACTTACCATGTGGTCCAGGGAAAAAGGGGAAGTGCCTGAACCACTTCCTGTATTTGTACCCTGGCTCACATAATTGGGGAATGTCACTGGATTAGTCCAAGTGTGTGGGGGTGAGGAGAAGTTAGTTTTGACGTTATTTAGGTTTATTTGTGATTTGATTTGATTTATGTATGGTTGAAATGTTGGTCGTGATAGAACAGGTAAATGTGTTTCTATAGTTAAGTGTGTAAGAATATAACTGTAAAGTCCTTGTACCAGGAGAACCAGTGAAGTTACCTCCACTAGTGGTACAGCCAGAGTTAATGCCAGATGAGCAGTACCTATTTAAGCAGTTGTTTTGTGTCTGTTGAGGAATTAGCATATCAGGTGTAGTTATGTGCACAGGATATTTTAGTTTATGTTACAATGTGTTGAGTTTTGTACATATTTTTGTTAGACGTGAGGCAGATTGAAACCCCAAGAACATGCTATGGTAGCAACTTGTCAACCACAAAGTAGCCTTGCATCTACATATATTTTACACTAAATGGAACCATAATTTACAATATGAATATATGCATGCAGGCTTGAAACAGGCTTGAAAACATGTGAGGCCATAAACTTACTCAGTTTAATAGTAAATCAAGTGAGATGGGGAGCATTTTCTCAAAGGACTCCACACATTCTTTTTGCAACCGGTGGAACCGACCACTTTTAGACACCATTAGAAAGAATGCAAGTTTAAGACACTTCCACACTGGTTTCACTTTTCATAGCCGGAAGCTCCCATCATTATTTATACAATCATTGGACTAACCTCACCCACCCACATGGCTGGGTGGCTGTGCGTGACTGCTGAGATGTGACTCACC
Source organism: Protonibea diacanthus (assembly GCA_028641955.1). Lineage (NCBI taxonomy): Eukaryota > Metazoa > Chordata > Actinopteri > Sciaenidae > Protonibea > Protonibea diacanthus. The sequence continues at coordinate 19,946,550 of CM053989.1, forward strand.
TGAAGTCCCCCTTGTTGTTGGTGACTCTGTCAGCTGGGCAGTACGGTGCTGACGTCTCCAGAACAACTATCTCCATTTGCTGAGAAGTGTTGCCACGGGAACTAGTCACCAGGCACTCCCAGATGCCAGCGATGCCCACGTCGATGTTGGACAGGATGACCTCACTGGAGGAGGAGAGCAGAGGCGTAAAGCTGTGAGAGTGTCTGTGTGGCATGTATGATGGTGAACTTCTTCCTGCGAGCTTCAAATCTCCTTAAAGGTTTGCACAAGGTGCTGGATTAAGATTTGGGTTGGGGTTATGTGTAGACTGAAGATTGTCTCTGTGCTGGGACCTGAATTTAGGGAGGTTTGGATTATTTTTGGATCAGGCGAAGGATTAAAGTTAAGCATGCAGTGGGGAGGGTTAAGGTTAGGGCAACATTTGATGGAATCGAGATGGGTGTAAAAAATGTGCATGCTTGTGTGTGCTTCATAAAACTGAATTCATTCAAGAGACAGCTGTGCGAGTATGTGCATGCAATGGTTTAAAATGTTGGCTGTGACTTAAGATGATCATTACTCACGCTTATCTTTCCTACTTTGTCACAGCGATTCCTATCTCAATAGAAAATGCCTGATTAAACAAAGGATGGTGAAACAGTGACAAAGAGCCAATGCAGGCCATTTGCCAAGGCGACTAATCTTGAGGATTTTACGCCTTATGACAAAAAAGGAGAAAAGACGGCAGAGATTGCTAAGCAACGGGCATTATCACCATGGAAATGGTGCCTCCTTGAGAAATGCCAACTGTTTAATTTCCAAATACAATCCAGCTGTAGTAAAATATACACTTTGTGTGTACTTAAGGAGCTAATGTGTGTTTTTGTGATTTAATTAAGCTGTTTGTGTTCACAGTACACAAGACATAGCATACCCACACAATACTGTATAAAGTTTTTAAAAGCGACTTAGGGAACAATGCTCCACAAATGAGAATGTGTGATGCTTGACTTTAAAAATTAGAAGTGACAAGCTGGACAAGAAACTGAAATCTTTCAGAGTAAAGATGATTAACGGCTGAGCGGCTGTGATGGGGAGAAGCCGTAATCCCAGAAAACGTCTCTCAGATGGTGTGAGAGAAATGTTTATTCAGAAACATTAAATGCCTTGAATTTGTCTGCTCCGCTCTCTCCTACTCCCTTTTCTGTCTCAATATACTCACAACTAGTACAATTATTTTAGGTCTGAGCCCGTCCCGGCATGCACTGGGTGAAAGGCAGGAAAATCACAGGACATTACACAGAAACACATTTCAACCAGCCTAATGTAGACCTTCTAATTCACCTGGCGTGTTTGGAATATGGAAGAGAACTGGAGTACCCAGTCCATGTGAACAAAGAAATAATACAGAAATATGGCTCAGATGAGGTGTTCTGTATTCAACTTTGGATTGCACATGAAGGTGGAGAGAGGGATGATGACAGTGAGAGACAGTCAGCGTAAGGAAAAAGAGAATTAAAGCACAATATGACTTGTGACTGCGTTGCATTCTGGTCTATTGAGTCCAAAATATTGGCATCCTTGCCTCTTCTGCTATGGTTTTCTCCTTGTATGACTTTTGATCATCAGTCCAAAGTGGTGCATTTAGACAGAGCACTTTGCTCTTTGATTCTGACTGACACATAAACATGACCTTCACTGCTGAAGTCACACCGTAGTTTGTTGCATTATCTTGATGTACGGCTGTTTCATGCACATTTGGCAAGCTATGGATGACAACAGCAAAACAAAGAGTTTACAGGCATGGTAGCAACTTTCTGAGGATGTACTTCACAGGAATACTTTGAGCTAAACACAAACACAAAGCATCTACAGCTGAGGTTGATAGGAATGCATTAGTTAATTAGTAGATATTTGCCAAAATATTAAACAAATTAAAATTGATATTATGATGGCTCTGGATGAAGAGTTAGCATTCATCCTGCAGGGAACATGAATGTCTGAACCAAATGTAATGGCAATTCATCCAACAGTTATTGCGATATTTCAGATGATCCAATGAGATATCTAATATGACATTTATATGACATGAGATATGACACTGCCATCCCTAGAGCTAACAATGTCTAAAAATTACAGTATACTGTTATCAGCATCAATATTTTATGGCCCTTACAGGGCTGACAGTCATAGGAAGAGTGATATGGATAACTGCTGTAGTTAAGTAATAAATGAGTTCCTAAATTACTTTTTATTAATGATAATTATTAATACACTATTGAATATCAAAAGTCCCGAAATAGTGTAACCAATTTTAAAGAATTTAGAAATATTAGGTCTGATTCTCTGATACTCTCTGAGACTCTAATACATGTTAAGTATAAATTAAAAATACTATTGCCAACAAATTAAAGTAAATATGACCCATTAAATCTGTTAGTCAAATGCTTTCCATCTATACTTAAGATATTTTTAAGAGCTTATTTGGTGTTCTTAAATAATCAATACGCTCTATAATGTGATGAATCTCCAAGACGTCATCTGTGTATACCTTAAAAAATTCAAACTAAATCAATGTTCTGGTGTGAACTCACCCACTGTTGTTTGTGTTGTAAGTGAAGACCAGCATGAGTCAGAGGATGCTATTAGCATCCCCTATACCGAACAGACCCATGACTTTGCCCCAATGACTTCCTGTGGGCGAGTTATGAAAATGAATAAAATAAGTTGTGATTTCATCTTCTGTGTTCCAATAAAGCTCTCTTTTCTGATTGCTTTTCTAAAAGGCTCTAAATCAGATTTGAACGCTTGACTGAGATGATGACATTCTGGGCTAGAGAACAAGTGTGTATGTCTGTGTGTGTGCGTGACTGCCTGTGAATACTTGTGAGGGTTTTTGCATATGGGTACAAGTACATTTTCAGATGTCCAAAGAAAAGTTCTGGGCCTTTTTAGCAAGTGAAGAAGGATTTTTGCACTAATCATTTAATAGTTTGGACATGAGACATATCTACAAACCTTTGATTTACTCTAAAAATGTTACTGTAAGAATGAATCACTCTCTTCTAAACTGTAACCCTAACCCTTACCTCTCATCCACAGGCTTATCCTGTTTTACACACAATGTCATACACTCTTTCGATCACTCACTCTGTCTCTTGGTCTCTCTCTTCACCTCCTTCTTTAAAACAACATCCTCCCTCTTCCACAGGACACAAGTTCAGCTTAAAGTGTGGATGGGCCTTAAATTGAAAACCCCTGGGCTCAGTCCAGCCTGTCTCTCTGTTATATAACAAACCACAATGAGGACATGTGTTGTCTGAAGACCTAATCCAAACAGAAAATATAGATAACAGAAGAAGGTATAATAGAAGACCAAATCTGTCAATCTCTACTCTATTTACACAGGACTAGTATTACATGGGGACCGCAGTAATTTGTAAAATAGCCCTCAAAGTCTTTTTTCATTTTCACACAAGTTAATGAAATTGGTTGGAAATACTAAGTTCCCATGTTGCAATACTGTATAGACCCAACATTTCTACTTTGATTATTGATTTAGCAATGAAGGAACTTGAGCATTCAGGACCTCACTAGATTGAAAAGAGAAGATCATTTGTACAGGATTACAAGTGGAAATCTGTTTGCCAACAAAAGTCTGCCAACAAAAGTTATGTTTACGTGTACAATCTGCATTGTTTACATCCATATTGACAGTAAAGAGTGCTCATACAGTACAGTATGTGCACCATCATGCGTGTGCACAAGACAGTCCAAATAGATTTCACAGAAAAACTCTTTTGTGCTACCAGAAGTCAAACACTTCACAGGTTACCTTGAAGTCTGTGCTGTTCAGATTTGATTAGGATCCTTGTATTAAAGATGTGTCTTCAAATGGCATTGTTAGAGTACCAATGATCTCTATAAACAGATATATGCAAGACGGAGGTTTTGGCATCAGAATCATCCTGGTTTCTGTTTGTAGTCAGAGTAGTACTGAGCAATCAATACTTCAGTCAATTAACTGGAAACTTTCTATCAGCTTTTGTTGTTTGTGACATGTGGATGTTGTACACTTGTAAACAATGCTATACCATGTAATGTTGTTTGGGACTTCAGTTTACAGTGTGTTAAAAAGCTTGTTCCATGTTACAAAGATCTGCTACATCTGTGGTTTGTTTCACTACAGCCACGGTATGTCTTTGAAGTAAGTGACATACATTTGTTAGTAGACGTTCTTGCTGCCTTTTCAAGCAATTGCTTTGCATTTAAGAATCCACAGAGATCACCAATCGTCTGGTATTTGCAAGAACAGAGTACACAAAACAAATAATGGGAAAATAAAGTAGAGCAGCCATCGAGAGACAGAAAGATAGTCGGGAGAGACCACCTCTGACATGCAACAATAACGTTAGACCCTCCAAGCTATTAGCGTTGTTAAAGGGGGTCACCAGCAACTGAAACTTTGAGTGTCCTTAAAGTTGTTTTTATGAAGGTATTTACTGTGGTATCTGAGTTTATGTCGGCTGAAAGTTGTGTAGTTTTCTTTTTTCTGTTCTTGCTATAATTTCTTTTCTGTTTGTCAAAGTTTTCCAAAGTTGACTGTTGTCTGTTTCTGCTTCTGGCAGCCTTCTGTCTGCACTTGTGATTGTTTTATATTATTATGTTTTCTTAACTTAAAAGAACCAAACTTCTGCTTCTTACTGTTGGATTATGGGAAGTCTATGATACTTGAGATAGACTTTCAAATGCCATATGTTTACACATACCCTTGTTTATCCATGTATTTACTGAAAATCCAACAGCCCAACTAAAAAATTAAGAAAATGGATGCAGACACTTCTAAATATACTCATAACTTTGTCACATTTGTTGATGAATACCAATTTCCTTCAAATAATCAAACATCCCCAGGTGTGTAGAAAGGTTTGGGTATTGTTATGTTATATTCAAAAAGTGTCATTGAACCTTATCTGTCATTTATTAATATTTCATTTACTCTGCCTGGAACAATAAGTGTCCTTGTACAGCACATCAAACAAAATAGACTGATGGATGATGATGACGGTTGGGGTTTGTGGTTAGCAGTGTGATTACATGCATGCAGGTGTGTGTGAGACAGAGCTGCTGCACTTGTCCTCTCTAACCGTGAATAGTCTGCTGAGGGGACAGTTACATCATTGCTGAACACGGGCCAACTGCCTGAATGCTGGGAAATACACAGGGAAATACCCCCCCACCACCTCCCACAACCTAGCACACATACACACCCACCGCCCACCTCTCCTCTCTCGCCTCACAAAGGAAAACCTCACCACTGAAGGCGTATTCTGCAGCCTGATCACAGACGTTTCCCAGTGAACTGCTGCACCCAGACAAATCAAGACAAGCGGAGGAAACCATCCAACTGCCAGGCCCATTTTCAGAAAAAGGTCAGAGTAAACACGTGAAGAAACATATAAAGAAATTGTCCCAGCATGTGAAAAGCAGTAGGGCAAGGGCGCACATGAGCCATACACAAAGCAATGACCTACATCCACAGTTAACACTGCACCATTGTGGCGCACTTCCCCAAGGACTCATTAGGAACATTTATGCTTGCGCGCTGATATTTAACAATTTGTTTACATAATGTTGCTTATGAGATTGTAAATTTTCAATCTGTCCCCTCTACCCAACAAATGCTCCAAAGCTGGGACATTTTTCAGGCAAGCTTGCTGATCAGTTTGTGAAATTTAGTTTTATGACAGCTTTGAGGACATTAAAAATGTTCGATTTTGGGCCTACGCATCAACTGTTTGTTGTAATATTTAGATGCTGAGAGGAGTAATGCACACGCAGGTGCACATGTACTGTACATGTTCAGTACAGTATGTACACAGACAGACACACATAGCCATAATTCACTCTCATATATTGGACATACTATTCCCGTTGGAGCAGCATATCAAATTAGCTCTTTCCTAACCCACTCTATCCTCAACTCTGTTCAATATGTAGACTCTTAATAATTAACACTTGACTTTCCCCTTGTTAAACTTCATCCAACATAACTAAGAGCTTTTATTGTTCTTTATTGACTGAAACTGGCAAGCAGTAAAGTGATGATCTCATGGGTAAAATTGTATATATGTGGATGTGATCAAATTTGGTCTCCTTAGCAACTGATGCTGCACAAAAGCTTGTAAACAGATCGCAAAATTTGAGATGGAAAATGAGGAAAAACAAAAGGTGCAACAGAGGCAGGGATTTCAAGAAAGCACAGCAGAATGCACTAACAGAAGGAAGAGATGTGGGTAGAATTTAAAGAATTTTGTTTAAAGTTCATGTTTGCAAGCAGCTGCACAGCGTTGTATATAGAGAAAAACAGAAAAAGAGCTTTTGAGAGATCAACAGAGGCACGAAGGAAGAGACAGGGAGAGACACGTTCACGTTTCCTTTGCCTTCAGTAATATTTCCAAACCAGGTTCTTCATTTTGTGCAAGATTAGCCTGATTAAAAATGGAGAGGATTAAGAGAGATACATCCAAAGTGTCTGCTGTAGCTAGCTAGAGGGCTTTAAAATGTTTGATTAATGAAACATGAATCACAGGCTGGTCCCACTGCTGCCGCTAGCATAGCTAATACTGGGAGTTTGGCTTAACACCATTACTCAGCAGGAGTCTGGCCCACATCGCAGAATCATCAGGCCTCATGGGGCCTGGCTTTTTTTCGCGCCTGTTCACTGTGAGCAATGTAAACGGATCAGCTTATCGGCCCACCTGCGCCAGCAAATAAGAGGCTATAATGACACGGCACAGTGTGAAAGTGGGAGGGAGGTGAAAGATACAAAAGTACAATACAAAACAAGAATTACAAAAGGTATTTCATAATGTTACGCCTGTTCCTGTTAGCAAAAGTCACATCATACATCGACACTGGCTGTTTGCCTGATAACAGCCTAAAGCAGGATCAGCAGAATTTAGCTGAGAAAATAGCCACAAAACATTTTGGGTTCACCTTCAAAGAGGTCACTTCACTGAGGCTTTGGCATCTCCCCGTTCTCATTGCAGCAACACTGTGCGACAAATCCAGACGAGGGCTTTAAGCCACACGCTAATTCCTGTGTATTTAGTCTTTCCCCTCTGATGGGGCATGCAGGGCGAGGCTGACTGACTCAGAGCACATTTACCCAAGGTGAACGACATCAACACGGGCCGTAATGACTAATATATTGTCCGCTGTGGCTAAACGAGCTTTGACAGCGTCTGGCATGTCAAAGGGCAAAACATTACTTACATTTTTTTTTTTTTTTTTTTTTTTGACTTAACGAGCGCTGGACCCGTGAAGTCACAGGACTTTAATTTCCCCCACACGTCTCTCTCAACACTGCAATTCAAGATACGGCTCAGGGCGTAGGGTGAAACTCAGCCCAGACACAGCAGATTGTTTTTGTTGGACCAAACTCTGTTACACAGTCATCAGCTATGGAAATGATGTCTGCTTGTAGCAGGTTTTCTACAGGAGAGAGACATTTTAGGTGCCAAGAGCAACATGACCCGAATGGGTTCCACTTGGGAGAGAAAATTGCATTATTTGTGTATACAAGAGCAGAGCAGTGGGTAATTGCAAGCGGGGGCCCTGATCAGAATGGGAGCAATGAGAAATTTAGCACGTTCCAGTGGGACGCTGAGCTGGAAAAGCAGAGTTGAAAATTCTGGAGGACTCGCTTTTGAGTTTCGGGGAAAGATGGGGAGCAGTTTGTGCTGATGGGACTGGAGAAGCAGAAGGCTGGAACAGAAGCTGACAGACAGACATGACCAGTCAGTACACAGCCAAAATGGAGGGTCAGTTGCATATACAGAGCTCTTCCAACAATGACGCCTTACAATGGACAATGAGCATTAATCTTTCTCTCTGATGGGCTTTGGAGAGTGAGGCCAGTGCATGTTTCTGTTTTACTGCATGTCCATTGATAATCAGATTCTTCACTTTATGTAATTACAGCACCATTTACATGTTTAATATGACATATTTTTGCTTGTGAAAGCCAGCGTCTTCTCTGATACTACCATAGTCAGGCATTTTCAAATCTACACACTCTACATACTTTTATTACCAGCTGCAATAACACAGTATAAAACACTGCATTACAAATCAATTCCTACATCATTAAAATTGTTCCTTGCATCAACTGATTTTCACATCATAACTTCTGTTCCATGCCTTTCATTAGATTATTCTATCATTCATTTTGAGGGGTGTTTGTGTATAGCACTTCAGTCCCCATCACCAGGGAATGAGTAGTGAATGACATTGAGAAGTGAAAGTATTGCATTGACCTCTGCTGATGAATACCTCAGTAAAAATACATTATGGCAAGACACATCACTACTGAGGCACAAGGACAGTAAAAGTTCTCTGCCTACCCTGTAATCCAATTATTCAAGGCAGTGCATTCACCATAGGGATCACTGAGAATGTCAAACACAGTGAGCTGGTACATAATGAAAAGAAAAAATATTGACTATTTGTGGCGTTTGCAGTCAGGGGAATGGTACACCTTTCCCGAAATGGAGCGGAAAAGTAGCTGGTATTCTTGTTGCCAAATAAACCGCACAACAAGAGGCGTTCTGGCCCTGTTGACACAGGGAAACATATTTCTGTCAGCACTCTATCAATATTTATGTTAGAGAGGCCGAGTCAGAATAGGCAGCAGTTAAAGTAATCAACAGCAATGTGCTCCTGCATCTGAGCCCTGTTGCCACAGCATTACGTCAAATGCATTTACTATAACACACACATACACACACACACCCACCCATACGCGGCGCAGACCACCAGGCAAACAAAGGCAGGAAGAGGATGGAGGCTTATGGCAGCGTCTTCTATCAGAAAAATGTGCGAAGCCAGTGTTGCCGGTCTACTTTATCACCGCAATTATGATTCAGCATCTGTTCCTCTTAGCGTGTGATCAGCGAGTGCTCCTGGCGGCGCTGGGGGAGCGGCTGGACGGCCAACCTCTAGAGACGAGCTGCAGATTGCTCTGAGGTGTTGGCATGCTGCCAAGCCAATTCTGTCCTGTCCTTTCAGATCCTTATCAAGGGCGCCAATAACAAAAGGTAAATCACAGCTCCTGGGTGAGTGAGAGACGGGGAGAGGTGGCATTTGTGTGCGTGGACGAACATGTGAGGTCTATATTGGTTGCAAGTTGCGCGTGTGTTTCTCAGGGTAAGGTAATGAGACCATTTATGCAGCAGCTCATGTATTTTGACTTTATCTGCTTGGGTGGACTTCATCTTGGAAGCGTGTGTAAGCTAAATCAGCTCTCAGCTCACACTCCCCCATCCATCCTCCCTCCCTTCATCTCCCTCCCCCCCTCCCTCTTATCCTCTGCGTGTACCTGGTCAGGAGGCAGCAGTCGTGAAGCAGGGTTTCCTCCACGTAGATGCCCCGGTCCTCCTGCGTGTTCATGATGTGGCCGTTGTGACGCCATCGCAGCTCCACCGACTGGTCCAGGTAGGAGGCGGTGCACTGCAGGGGCAGGCGGTCTCCACGAAAAACCAGTTGTCTCTGGGAGGGGATGAGCTGGAAGAGGGGCATCTCCAGAGGTCCATCTGGAAGATGAGGAGAAGATAAAACAGGAAGGTCAGCTTGTAAACCTTCCCTTCCCCCTTCCAGAGGAGGACGAGAGGTAGAGGAAGAAAGCGAGAGGTCATTCTTCCATCCTTGAAAGAAAAAGATAAGAGGCAGAATGACGCGTTAGGGGAACGGTAATCAGGACTTTGCCTATCTTGCCAGCGGCGTCGACATCTACAAGTGCAGAATTACATGCATGAATCAAAATCAGACTAGAATCAACACTCCACACACCGCTGCAAACACATGTATGCTCCCTAAATATGGTGAACACACACACACACACACATGCACACATTCAGTCAAGGTCACACTCCTCTCCCGTCGTTGCCACATGTTGTTGCTGTTGCTGTGCGAGATGAACAGCAGCTGATAAAAGAGAACAGCCTTGAGCGCTCCCCTGGACTCTCCTTGACACCTTACATGTTCACAATGGAAGTCTGCCGCAAACACCAGTGATAGGATTATGTACCTTGCAGCTGGCTAAGTCCTCAAGCCTTTTTGCCAGAGAGTAAGGCTATGATAAGGATGAGATTAAAGACAGGGGAGAGTGTTTAGTCCAGTGGCAGAATATGGGAAAGGGATTGATTTTTAGTGAGAACCCCTCAGGACCTGATAGATCTAATCACACTGAAGATATTGATTATATAAGACAATACAGTGTCTCTGATCATGATTGACCCGTGAAGATGTATGGCCAGCGTTTTTTTTTTTTTTAATTTTTATCCAGGATTAGAACAGTGCCTTGCCAGCTCACTTTACCTCCTTGGGAATTCCTTTGGAGCGTGTTGATTCGTACAAGACATTTCCTTGGATAAGCTCCAAAGAGCAGCATAAGCAAGCGCTTTGCCTTCGCTTGTATTCCAATCAATTGTGGATGTTGCTGCTGACAGGCAATCCGATACACGGGTCATAAAGTCTTTTATTGCTCCATGCATTGGTTGGAAAGGAAAATACTGAAAAGATCCATGTCAGATGAATGTCTGCAACTTAACGTCTCCATTTAGCAGAAAAGAGTAGTTAGCATTACGACTTATGGTAATAAATAACCCACTAAACAATCACAGCTATTAACCCATGTAGCTATTAACTTTAAACCTCAGTTTTCTACATATGTAATTGATAATCCTAGGTGTATAACGTTGAGAATCTGTCACATTTTTCATGAAGATATCTCTGTGTAATTACTAGAGTTGACCCTGTCACAGTGTTAAGATACGATAGTCCTCGGCAACAGTAGCTGAGGCTTTGTTATCTCCTGCGGGTGACACACAGCAGAAACAGCATGGGGGCCATTGACTGTTGACTTGGCTGATGCTGATACTGTTGAAACAACGCTTTGAGCCAAGGATCAGAGTGTGGCTGCTTGCCTTCGCCTGCTGGACACTGCCAGAGCAAAATGCAATTATTGGTTGTGAGTGTGTGTGTGTGTGTGTGTGTGTGTGTGTGTGTGGGGACAGAGGGACAGAGGCCTGATGATATGTATGTGTGAGTGTGAGAGTACATTAGAAGTGTGGAACAAACACTGATGCATCATGACCACCAGGGCTTCGTTAGGATACCGCTAACTCGTTAAAGCTACCAGCATTCTGAACCGTGTCACCACAATAATTATGGACTTTGGCAGTATTCAGTCAATCAGCAAATTCTTTAAAATTATTGTAAAAAATCATGAAATCAAAGCTAGTTTTGATATAATTTATAAGATTATTAAATTCTCAGTGGGGAAGTCTGCCATTGCCATTGCCATTGCCATTGGCTTCAGACTGCCTTCGCACGTACGATGGATTCACCGCAAAAAGATCCGTGTAATCCAGCACGTTTTAATCAAATTGTTACAGCCTCACTGTTTACTGTTCGCTCCCTTCACAGAGCTGTAATAAGTTACTGCTGATGCAAATGAAATGTCTTACTGCTGCTGCTGCTTCACATTAAACACGTTCAACTGGCCAAACACAGAGTGGCTTTTATTGTGAGCTACAGGAAACACAATGTTACCGCGGGATCCGACATGTTCATCAAAAATGCATCTGCGAAACAATACAGCCATTTTGGGCATCTTTTCAGGACGGGAACATTTATAATTTTTAACTCAAATCTAAATGATGACAACTTAATGACAGCTATTAAACAACTACTGAGTTTGTTTGACTAAGCTTAAGTTTTTTTTTTTTGTTTGTTTTTTTTTACTTTGTGTACATAATTGTATGCCTATCATACTTATCCTACATCTCATAAGTCATTAGTTTCCTGCTTTAACGTTTTACCAGTACGTGCACGCAGTGTGTCACCTAAAAATTGAATACCCAACCAGCAGAGAGACAACAGGAGCTTTGATTGGCCAGCTGTTTCTCCGATAGCCTGGCTGTGCCAGCGGGAGTCGTATGTGGAATCAGGCCAATCCAAGCTCCGACTGCCGCATCATTTAAATGCAAATTCAATTCATCAATTTGTAAAAGCATTTTAAATCTATCAATTTATTAATCAAAAGTAATTATAAAGGTCTATAAATATTCACACAGTGGCAGACACCAGGCTCCGTATTTCTCTGCACCTGTTAGCATTACAAAGTTATTATGGTAACTGTCATGAATCTGAAGTCTTTATTTATATTTATTTATACAACTGATAACTGATAGGGACAGGAAAATATACATGATGGATGAGTTATATGTGATAGATATTCCCTTTCCTTGTTTATTTGCACAGTTTCACTTTTCAATTTTGATTTTTATCCATACCGCAAGGAGCAGACAGCAGACTGATACTCCCAGGTCTGGTTCTGTAGTCACTTTATTATCCCTTATTCAAAGCAACTGATTTTAAAAGAGGTGTGTGCGTGAACTTCAAAGACCCGTATGACAGACTATGTTGAGTTATACTTTGTGATATTTTTATATCATTAAATTATTAGAGACCACAGGCTAAAAGACATGAGCCTGCACATGAAATTTAATTAATGGCATGATGCCCATAAAGAGCAATTGCACTGCTGTGTCATCATGCAATAAACACTGCTATAGAAAGCAGAGGCTGGGCCTGCAGTTCATAACATGCCATGTTAGCTGCAGATTTTATGTCTGTGCTGTGGCTCTCATCCCAGCAGTGTTAAAGAGCCAGAATGCCGCAGCTAGATGAGCCCAACAGACCCCTGCCCTGACCTCTGCACAGGAAGCACCTGATCCTGGCAGGAAGCTGCATGCGCTCCTTCGTTCCCCCTCATTTGCAGGCAGTACCCGACCTGTGTCGGCATAGGGACAGGGGCTCATTGCTGGAATGTATGGTGCAGACATCTGCAAGCCATCATGCCGGAGCTGCTGGAGAAAGAAACAGATGCATCTTCTATGACATGCCTTCATAAAAAAACAATGGGGGAAAAATCTCAGTGGGGAAATATTCATATTTCCAATGGTATGTGAGTGTGGAAAGGGGATATTTTCATCCCATCACATCAATTTTCTTGATAACAAGAACCTAGCATCAGGTGCTGAGCCACATCCACACAGCCTTAGCGATGCCGGTGTTCACAACTGTACAGCATTCCCTTACAAAGTGAAGCCATATGAAAAAAATAACACCCACCAAATAACATTAAAAAATATGGTTGTCAGAGCACCACACTGTATCCAATTGAAAATGTCTTGTTGCCAGGTGAATGAATACGGTATTGTAAGATGGAGTTGTGCTGTGGAGAGGTGGATGGATCCAAGCATGGCAAGAGCAGGGAGCCCAAAACGTTATCATTGTAATCCCATAATGGATGCTTTAGGGCTGGAAAGGAGAGCTTCTCGTCCTGCCACTGGATACCACTCATGGCTCTTTGTCTGTGCACTGGGCAGAATTATCCTGTAATTGCTTTGGATTGTTCTGTGTAAATGGAAAACACATACAATTAGGATTACACAGGATACTCGGGAATGTCTCAGGACGACGCCGTCTGTGCGCGCAATGACGCAACCTGTGACGGGTGGAGGGGGTCATGTGCATGCTGCAGGCTACAACACATTTTTCCTCATTAGTTCGCCGCAAACGGTGTCACATCATGCATACGGTGCATCTTCATATTATGTCCCTTCATGTCACACATACACACATGCACAAACACACACACAGACATACCCCTACTACTAACCAATGATTTTCTCATTCCAGAGCAATATCCCCTGCGTGAACCAGATGTAAGGAGAAGAGGAGGATGATTCTATCACATATGAGATACAATTCCCCTGTGGACCGCAGCACGGAGCGGGGAGATAGGGATGCGGAGGGAGGCAGGGGGAGATTGCCTGTCTGTAACCAGTCTTTCAGAAAAAAAAAAAAAAGTAAAGACTCTTGGATTTCTCTTTACTGTAGCTAACAGCTTCCAGTCAGTAAAGAGGCCATTTTGTTCTGCTTAAAAACTCTGTTTGATGCACCCGCCGCTGATTGACACCATGCTGCAAAGATGTCTGCGTTAATCTTTTAGTCTTAAGTTTTAGGAGTTTTGTTTTAAGTAGTGTGAATATTAAAATTGCTTTCCCACAAATATCAGTCAGCCTCTTGAAGGCAGACTCCACCAGCATTCTGAAAACTGAACACAGACGAGTCTTACAATCTTCCTTATCTCTCATTCTTTTTTCTCTCGCTGCATTTTCTTTCTTTCTTTTGTTTTCTGCTACACTGCTATACAGGCAAACTCACAGCATGTCGTGCAGTTTTTATATGAAGGACCTCACATTTTCTGAAACTATAATTATAAGGAAGGTTTCACTGAGCGCACCTGAACTTTTCCATCAACTGCTTGCTGCAAATTTCACACTCGTTCAACTATACTCTTCTACCACTGGCCACTGAGCAACTGCAGCATAACAACTAGCAGTTTAGAAGAGGAAGAGCAGAGCTCATTTATTTTCCCAGCACAGATCTCTTCAGCTGATCTGAGGATTTGAACTCGCAACTTCTGAAGCACATGCCCCCTCCGTCTGTCTTTTAATCCCAACACACGTGGCACATAGCAGGGCAGAGAAAACCCACACAAAGACTGTATTATGAGACAATTTTTGCCTGGGGCTTTTTCTTTGGCAATTTTGCACTAAATCATTGGCTCATATTAGGCTTGTCAAACAGTTCACAGCAGGTGGAGAGATAACAGTGGAGAGGAAAACCTATTATCAGAACAGATCTACTTAATCATGTTCTCATTGTGCTAACCACTTGAAAATACAATGTTAGTGAAATTAAACTGTTTCTCGTTAATGAGAAGTCTCAGGAGGCATTCTTAACGTGTAAAGATATCCGTTATTTTATAGATATCCTTTTGTCAGAACTCAGCAAAATGTCCATCTTAAGAAACCAGACAATCTGGCCTTTAGGCCTGAAACATTTGCTTCTTTTAAAGTGTTATTAAATTAAAATGATTTAAGGACTTCTATCGTACATCACAGTGTATCACACAGCCCTCGTGTTATTCCTGAAACTGAAATCCTCTTCACTGCCTCTTCAAAAGTAATGTTAATTTCTCCATGACAGCTTAATCCCTTCAGGAACTGTAAATGATTACAGTACTTTATTTTTCCTGACAATTGCAACCTGCTTATCTTCAGAAATCAAGAAAATGCATCTCTTGTGAATGCATGATAAACAAAAAACCAAAAAGCGTTTCTATGCTGTATTCTGTTATTGTTTTCTTGATAACAGTGATGTTGTCAAAGAAAGTAAACTTTCCTATCTGACTGTCTGGAAGATAGATTTGAGACCTGCTGGCTGTCATTCTAGTCACTGATGAATTTACACCTGGGATGCCAGGTGGAGTCAATTAATTAACTAATTAACAAAAGTGTTAATTATGGGGAGACTTATTTGGGGACCTTGGGTAGGACATGCCACAAATTCAGTGTGATGCAGAAAAACATTAAATACGAGACTATGATTTGTGTTGACGTTTACATGAGCATTGAAGGTATAATTAACATTGCATCCACTGTCTCTGTCCTTTGAGCTTTATTATCCAAAAGGACATGATTTTAGCTTTGGTACTTTACTATTGGCAAAGGCTAACCGTAGAACTATTGTTGCAGAGCTAATGTGCAAGCTTGTTGTTTTTTCTGACACTCCAAGTTTCAATGTGCCTACATCCCTTTGGTAAATATAGACATCTGTAAACGTGTATGTGTTAAGATTATATTACTTCGACAAATTTGTAAACAGCCAAACAAGTACAATTACATAATAGTCAGCAATGAGCCCAGCTCAGCGTCTGTCTTTCAGCCCTTTATTTCATGAAACTCAGACAATGAACAGCCAGTCACAGATTTACTCTTGTCCGGTGGCCTCATTCTCAGTCCCTGTTTCCTTTTCTCTCTTTACCGTCCTATATCAAAATCCTCTTGGGACTCAACCTCTGCCATGTCCAAAGAGGCTGCTGAGGCTGGTTACAAGTTTCTGGCATGACACCGGCTCCCTTCTCTATTAGCATTCCCCACTGGCTCCCCCCGCCCTGAGCTTGGGAACTTCATTTTCCCAGCGATTCAAAGCTCCATTCCTAGCAGGGTAAATGCAAACACACATATACACATAGTACACAGGCGTACAGGGCATAGAGTGGGAATTAGTATCCAGTGTGGCATTAAAACAATATTATATAATAAACATGTCATTTTATAGTACAAAAGTTACATAATGGGGTTTTAATGCTTTTAGGTGAATGTTTTGTTTGAAAATGAACTCACCTTTACTTAAATTTACATAAATATCCCCCAGTAGCTCCTACTCTATGTTAACCTCACACCATCACGTCCTTACCACATCTGAGTTGCTGTTCACGTAGGTTGCGAAACTCCAGTCCGTGCAGGTGGGTGGGGAACAAGCACACCGTGTCGTTGCCAATCCTCACCGAATTGCTTCGAGCCCAGAGGAGCAGCCACTTGAGCTGACAGTCACAGAACAAAGTCTCAGTGCTGAAGTGCCTGGTGGGAAAACCAGCGAACAGTTACAACCTGTGTGCTTGTGGTTGCGTTACTGGAGCTGAATTACTTCAGTCCTAATTTTAAGATGTCAAAACAGAAATAAACACAGGTGTTATTGATAGATTTAACATGTATGTTTATGTGAGCCAGTTACGGGGCACGAGCACAGTGCATGCCGATTCACTAGTACGCCACGGTTAATGTCATTAGCTACACCTGTGCTGTTCCTGCTATGAAAACATCTGCAGTGAAAACAGACTTTGGCTTTTTTACCGTCACCTTTGGACACTGAACAATAACAAATTAGTTTTAAGTATTTTTTTTAACCACAACTTGGATAACTGAATGTATTGTGTGCATGACGTGTGTGTGTGTGTGTGTGTGTTTGTGTTTGCCTTACAGAACTTTGAGAGTCATGAGGTGTGTGAAGAGTCCCACAGTCAGAGTGGAGAAGATGTTTCCAGATAAATTCCTGTTAGTGGAGAAAAGAAAACACACACAGAGACATTCATCCAGAGGTAGGTCACTCCTCACATGCATTAAAGCCAGACTGTATTTTCTGATTACTAAATCCATATCAAACACCATATTCTGCACAGACGGCACAAATTGAGCATAAAGCAGTCCACAACGCATGTTTTCAATTTAGGGATTACTCACAATTTTGAGAGGTTGCCCAGATCAAGAAACATTTCAGGGGAGAGACAGCCAATCCTGTTATTGGACAGGTCCCTATAAGGACAAAAAAGGTAAAAAGATCCTTCAGTTCAGAAGTCAGATCAGGAGACAGAACTTAGAATAGCCATCACTTGCAAAGCTGTGTCTATGTTAGTCTATTTTCATGCATGCTTGCCTTCTTGAAACACAGAGAACTTAAACAGCTGTGAAAGCTGTGTTAGTAACCAGTGCCATGTTCATTCATCTATTCAACTTCCTGGAATATCTGTGTTGACCTTTTGTAACCTTTTATTCCTCATATAACCATCACTGGCACACACACACACACACCCCAACATACACACACACATGCAAATGCAGTGGGTTTCCGTATGCGAGTGGCTGAGCGCTGTTGCGTTCGTGGCTCCGTGCCCTCGCACTCTGTAATTAAAGAGCTGCTTTGCTGGAGCAGCTGTGGGAAAATAAGCAGAGCACTCGAGTAATCACCAGTTGGGGAGCACTTAAATTAGCACTCTGCTGCTCCCCGAGCTTGGCGCACACGCGCCCCGAATCAGCACGGCTAACTCACCGCTTGCATCCGTGCCAGCCCAGATCCCACTAACTATCAGGCTGCAATCATGTCACTCACTCTGAAGCCTATATGTAGAAAGCCAGAATGAGAGTAATCGTCGAGAAAATTACTCGAGTAGAAGGAACCAAAAACAGAAAAAAAAAAAAAAAAAAACTTTGTGCTTTACTTTTACTCCTTACTTTTTTTTCCTGTGGCCAAAATCATTACTTTGTGGATGTTTACATTGCAAGTAGGTCTGTGAGCCATTTCAAATTTTAGAACTTTGAAAGTATGTAGGCTCTTAATAAAACTCAGAACAGATAAAGAAGCGTTGTTCCAATTTAAATGCACTGATATTCTGGAACCTGACTTTTGGAAAAATTTACTTAAACCTTTAACTTTTAACATTTGAAAGATGAAATAATGCAATCTTGTAACTCATAAGCACACACCCTTCCACAGTTCAGTGCAGGTTTTTCCATTATGGCCTTACTGGTTTTAGTATGACTAGTAGTTTTAGGTAATTGTGAAACTTTGCAAGGCAAAGGTCATGCGACACACCCCATGGCGTCAATAAGCTAATTATCTTTAGATAAATCTTATTTTTATCTTTAGATACTGTTAAAACGGGTGCCACGGTGGTGCAGTGGTTAGCACCACTTGTCCTGGATGTACCCCGCCTCTCGCCCTAAGTCATCTGGGATAGGCTCCAGCCCCACCGTGACCCTGATGAGGATAAGCGGTTACAGATAATGGATGGATGGATACTGTTAAAACAGTAATGTTTTCCATCCAACCTGCCATGTTTCTATTCTTTGACCTCTATTGAGCTTTAACAAATTGTGTTTTGAACAATCCAGAATTATTAAATGGACCAATATAGAAAAGAATGTTATAGTTCTTTTTCACAGCAGCCATTTTGACATGAAATAGTCAGGTCAACACAGGTGCTTGCATCATTGCATCAGAGACTTTCCAGTGAGCCGAGATGCACCATAGCAGCACCCTGACTCTGTCTGACCTGAATGGAACGGACCCTAATTAGTATCATTAGCAGCACATGTTTACATTACTATTCCATGTCAAAATGGCTGCTGTGGCAAAGGTCTATAATCTTTTCTATGATCACGTCTATTTTAACAGTTTTTGATAAAAACATTGATATACAACATTGTCAAACTCAAAGTCTTGCTTTATGAGTTTGCAGATGGTCAGTGGTTCTATTCCTCAAAATGTCACTGGAGAAAGTGGATGACTCGGCTAAAATGCTCTCCCTTTCCTCACACCTCCTGCTGATGTGCCCTGTAGCAAAAACATCCTGCAGACTGTGGTCACACCCAACAGCTCCCGCTTGTGAATGTGTCCGAATTAACGCAAAGGGAGGTATTTCTTAAAAAGGGCATCGTGTCCCCACTTAGCATTTCCTGGACAAGAAAGTTCAGAAAAGCCTAAAACAGTAGTTTCAGCACTTTTGCCACAGTTAAAGGTTTCAGTCCTCGCTTCACTCTGTTGAGTTTAGACACTCCCACTCGTTGTCTCTAAAGCCAGAAAACTTGTCCCTGTGTCTCCTGGAGAAGGCTATTACAAGGGTTCATCATACTTACAGTCTCCTCAGAGACAGCAGACCTCGGAAGGCCCCAGGCTCCACTGTACTTATCAAATTATTCTTCAGGTCCCTGGAGAAAAGAGAGAGAGAGAGTCAGAGCAGAGACGACAGTTAAGTCAGATCTATCTATCTATCTATCTATCTATCTATCTATCTATCTATCTATCACATTGAGTCCAAAGAATTCAAAGTACAAGATCCCAAAGTGAAAACTCAAGTATTTGTGCTATTTTCAAATCAGTTTCTAATTACAATGATGCTTTTGTTCATAATTTTTTTCTCATTTTCAATGGTGAGTTAACTTGCACCTGTTTGCTGGATGCTATGGACCATTTCCTGCATGCTTGAAACCCAGACCACATCCAACCAAGAGGCAAAAACACACATGTTGCGGTTTCAGCCAGGCACTCCTTGTCCACCCCCACAGCCCACCCCAAAACCTCTGACGCTACTAAAAATGGATCTCAGAAAAATCTCCTCTCTGGTTTTCTCTGCAGGCCAAAGAAAACTTCCTGAAATTGTGTCCCTGGTTTCCTTTAACTTTGTACTGTATGTCCAGTGTGATGAGAATGAGAATAAGGGTACTGCCTTTTTTCAAATGTGAGCAACAATGTAACTCAACTCAGCCCCGAAACTTCTTCTTCTTCTTTTTTTTTTTTTTTTAATTGACAGTCACACAGGCCAGAGCAGGGCCAGCCAAAAGAAACAAAACAAGACCAATGGGACCATCAAAGATACAGCCATTGTCCCGGAGAGAAAATAAAAGTAATGCTAGAACTCTTTTTATTTGACACATGGGACAGTGTGGTAGCAAAACACTCAAAATCAAATCAGAAGCAAATTCACTACACTACATTCAGTACAAAATAAAAGATTCATAGGAGCCATACCACAATGCCTCCAGAGATTAGAAGAATGCATGTCTACTACATGCACTGTAACGCCTCAACAGCGGTTGTTTTACAGTTACTGATTTGTTCAATGCAAAGCATTAGTTACACATACAGAAGATGAGCCATCATTAGCAGCAGAAAAATGACTCTCATCTCGGGTTAATGATCTGTATCCTGTGTTAAACTGTTCGCCCCATTGTTAAAACACACTGTCGGCACCATTAGGACTCCCAAACTACCCCGCATCCAGGTTGTGGCCAAAGATCTTGATGCAAAAAAAGTATGAATCCATGTTTACTTTTTTTTATTCAAATCAGGTTTTTGAATAAAACTGCACTTGTTTGACCTCAACACATAAATATACCAGCTTTGTATTTCTTTAGACTTTCTATTGAGACTTTGTGCAGACGGGATTCGTCATTCAAACAGAAGGTGTAACACGCCTAAGGAAAAGCTCTGAAGTTGTCTTCCTGACAGGCTAACCTCTTGGCCCAGTCAGGTCGGCCAACGGCTAGCTCTCATCTCCGCTCTCATCCTTGATCATATACAATATGTTACAAAAGAGCGGGTGGAGGGTGCAGGTCAAAAGGTCATCCTTTGTGCCTGCAGCAGCCCCTTTTATCCTGACCTGTCTTGCCACTCACTGCTCTGCCATCTCTGAATTTGCTGACCGTTCAGAACTTTCCACCTTACTGACTGACCATTTGTACCAAGGGACAGAGGTCACGCTCAGAGTCTTCATTCAGGAAATGTAGTACAGGATAAAAGATGAAGAAAATACTGTACAGAAATGACACATCATAGAGGATGCCTTCATAAAAACATTGTTTGAATTGCTATTTTGAATCTTTGGATGAGGTTCTTTGGGATTCATACATGTACAATTAGGTCCAAATATTATTTGGACACTGAGATAGGTTTTGTTATTTTGGCTGGTGGCTTAAAGTGCAGTCTCTCAGCTTTAATTTGGGGGTATTCACATCCAAATTAAATTAATAACTCTTTAATATCTAGCCCACTCTTTTTCAAGAGACAAAACGTAACTGGACAGTCGACTCAAAAGCTGTTTCATGGACAAGTGTGGACTTTTCCTTTGTTATTTCTTCATCAAATATGCAGTTAAAAGGTCTGGAGTTGACTCCAGGTGTGACATTTGCATTTGGAAGCTGTTGCTATGAACCCATAACATGCGGCCAAAGGAGCTCTCAATGCAAGTGAAACAGGCCATCCAAAAAGGCCTGGATATCCACTAAAGACAACAGTGTAGATGATCATAGGACCCTTTCCTGATTATCCAAGTCTACCATTAAGAGAAGTTTTCAGGGGAGAGCAAATACAGAAGGTTCACCACAAGGTGCAAACCAACCATCAAGAATAGAAAGTCTAGATTAGACTTTGGCAAAAACAAAACAGCCTGGATGGATGCATTCTTTGGACAGATCAACCTGTACCAGAATGTTGGGAAGAAAAAAGTATGGAGAAGGCAAAGCATTGCAAAGGGGAAAACCAGCATTTGGGGATGTCCTCTTGATGCTATCAAAAATTGTTATCATAATATTCACCAACAAATAATGTGATTTTTGGCATTATATTTCCATTCTGTTATCCACAGAATATTACCTAAAGTGTCAACTTTAGCTTTGATTGCTACACTGGCAACTTTACTGGTATGAGGTCATTTTTAAAGCCACATAAAACAACCGATGGCACCGCGGGCAACACAACAACATTTTATAGTCATCAGACCTGAGCCAGCCAAGTATCTGCAAATAAATGTTATAAACTATGGTTGTGTTAGAAAATGCAGAGGTTCCAGACGGGTGGGGTCTGCCACATAATACAACAGGGTGGATGCCAAAAAGTTTCAACAATCAGAGGAAACGATTTGAAAGTCGATTTAGCATCCTTCTCTGCATCCTTTCCTATGATTAACTGTCTGGCATGATCAGTAGTGTCCTCTGTCAGTAAGCTCCACACATCTGGTATTCCAAACAGGATAAAACAAACTCTAAGTATTTGCAGTGTGTAATTCAAATTGTGAAGTTTGTATTGGAATACAGCTCTGAAGTGCACTAGAAACCTTATACTGACACTATGTGGAGAAATATTTGCTGTTTTTTTCGTGGATTCCAGACAGAATTTAATGATGTTTTATATCGTACTCTCAACATTTTTTAACTATTTAGTCTGCCCTTGGTTTAGTTTGCCCAGCATCGTCTTTGTATTTAGGAAGGAGCAGCACTGATAAGTTCAAGAGGTCCCCCAGTCTGCTTCCCTGTCCTCCTTGTCTATATGCACATACACAAACAAGGGCAGAGCTATGTGCTCCCGACTGGTCTGTCCTTGGAATACATATTTCTTCTCTGTCATTAAGCCCAGACATCAGCTAGCATTCAGATTTGTTTAAGGAGCCAATCCATGCACACATTGAGCGAAGGTACATCTGGACAGGTCACCAGTCTAACACACAGAGGCTGCCCACGGGCAGTTCTGAGCTCTTGATTTACTTAACCTGCTTGTCTTTGGTTCAACACTGTCATTAAATCAAACCCAGAACATTCCTGCTGTGTCAGTCATTAAACTAATGCCTACCATACACTAGAAAATGAGCATAATGTCTGGACCGCTTTTACAGAATAAAATAAAGAAAAATGACAATAAGATACATATTTGTCAAACTAGGTTTAAGTCAGACTGACGACTAGGTTTGCGTCACTGCATACACCATACTGAGGTTCTTTTGTGTATGTCAAATTAAAGGTGTGTGTAAGATTTGTGAAGCTCTGTGAACAGAAGACAAGCTAGCTGTGTTAACATACAATTTTATTTGCCAGATAAGACCCCAACAATTAGCAGGACCTTGTACAAAAACAAACCGACTAATGCTTACAAGCATACCAATAAATTCCTCGGATAAAATCTAACACTCAAATAGAGGTTCGCTTGCATTGTAAATTCAGCACAATACAGCAACAACAGGGCACTTCGAAAGAAGATGCCGCAGGCCCTTCTAGTGCCAAGTAAAAAGTTAATGACTAGAAGGTGGCTAAGTCCACCTACATTGGATGATTGGTATGGAATAATTTTGGAAATATTTAAAGTGGAAAATTGACTTATTCTTTGAGGATTCAAGAGGACAAATTTTACCAAATTTGGTGGCTGTGGATTGAATTTATAACCCCAACACGAGCAAACTTTGTGTGAATCCACTGGTGGCTTAGTGCTACTTAACTTTTCCTGATGTGAATAATAGAAATGTAGGCTCCCTTGTATTGTATATAGTTAAGTTTTAATATACTGTGAGATGGGCATATGTGAGAAAGATGAAGAAGTACTTGGATAGATATATAAGGGATACATGGATATATACAACTAGAAATGAAGACGGAGGTCTGAGAGTTGTTTTGTTTGTTTTGTTTTTGTTTTTTTTTCTTTTATTTACTGAGATACGGACCACAAGAACTATTGGATGTAATACCTCTCTATGTATATGCATGTGCTCATATACTGTTTGTATGTCACATTTGGGAAATGGGTTATTTGTAAGAATAGCACGTGATTTTGCTTGACTCACCACTCTTTTGGTCTGAGTTTGTCTTTTAGACAGAAATATGGTACTTTATGTACTTTAACATGCTGCTCTGTGTACACACTTCCCGTGTTTACATCTTCTGTATTTCACTATAAAGTCCTTCCAGGGAAAAGAGGAGATTAAGCCACCTGTGGCTTTTAAAGTAAAACAGATAGAGCAAGCAGTGAATCTGTGGTAACAGCTTACATCAACAACATTTGAACACCTCAAAGTGAAGCAAATAAGAAAGGAGTCTTTTAAATACACTACATTAAATATACTTACAGAACGGAGGAAATAAAATCTAACTGTTGGCTCTGATATTACCCTGCCTTCAAAAAAAGGCCGTTCTCCTCAGTTGAGGTAAATAAAAGCTCTGGACACTATTTGAGAATTTACAGACGATAACTACCTTTGGGGAGACTTGCCCCACAAATCCACTGTAGATACAGCTGGAGCAGCTCAAATGAGATGAATGTTTAAACAATAACCATTTTCTACTCCCCCGGCCCTGCGTGTTTGAAGAGCAGGAGCAGCCCTCAGTATAAACTCCAACATTTGTGGTTAATGTTTGAAAAGCTACTGAAGTGCTTCCCAATTAATTTAAACTGCACTGTATACCTTAGCCTGCTCAATTTCTCCCGAGCCATGTGACCCTGAGGACATCTGCCTGCTCACTGTGTGACACTAATGGGCAGATTCCTCCCAGAATGTGGATGATTACCACATCACACAGTCACACTGATACGGTGCACACACACACACACACACACACACACACACACGCGCGCACACACATATCAGTGGGAGTATAAATGCACACACTAGCACTGACCAGACCACACACATGCTCCAGGCACAGCCTCCAGACTGAGCAGCGGTTTCTCTTTGATAGCAAACAGTATTTAATTATGCAGAGTATCATTAAATAGATCAATGTTGATGTTATTATCAAAATACCATCAGATTCACAAAAGGTCAAATTCTACATGAAGTACATAAGCAAATAAAACCGAAGCTTGCTGCGGCCACTTGGGCACTCATCCAAATGGAAAGTGATGCTGCATGATGTATTCTATTGTATGCCCACTTAATGAAATGAGACGATGACACACATTCATTAGTGTCATATTTCTCAATGACATGTTGGTGATGTGTGAACATAAAGTCAGCTTGTTTCCAGTAAACAAGAAGAATCCCAAAATGGTTCAGAGGGCTAATAATCAGGTCAGGACACACACACACACACACTCACTCACACACACACACACACACACACACACTCACTCACACACACACACTCACTCACACACACACTCCCACGTAAAAACACGCAGTACTACATCCAATTTTTTAAAATCATATTTTGGACCAAAAAGTGGAAAGTCGAGTTAAAACAATTTGTCCCTTGACAAAATTAAACAGTTTTGATCATCTAGTTGTTTAATCCAGACAAAATGCTAAAATATTTGCTGCTTTTCTCTTTTTTCTGTCACTGTAAATTGAATATTTCAGAGATTTGTACTCCTGGTTGTACAAACAAGACATTTGAAGACATCACCTTGACTTCTCAGAACTTGTGATTGGCGTTTTTTGTGCCTCTAGTGACAGCAATGTCAGTCTGTCAGTCTGTCAGACTGTAGGTCGGTCCGCCACTTTGCCCCAGACTGAAATATTTCACTCTAGGTATTCTATAAATTTCCACAAAATGTTGTGGAGACATTCATAGTGCAAAGAACATAAATCTGTCTGACTTTGGTGATCCTGCCACCAGCAGATTGATTTAATTTATCCAGTAAAATATCTCTTTATTTACTGAATAGATTGGGACAAAAACCTGGCACAGACATTCATGGTTCCCAGATGATGAATCCTACCACCACCATGAGATCGAAATTTGTGTTTTTCTGCTAACCTGCTAAACTGATATCCTCAACTGAACTTCACTTATTATGCTATTAGCAATTAGCAAATGGTAGCTAAATGAAGAGGGTACATATCATAAACATTAAAAGAAAAAAATCAGTTAACACTGACTGTGAGCATGTCAGCATGCTGATGTTAACGTCTAGCTGTCAGTACAACCTCATAGAGCTGCTGGCATGGCTGTAGACTCTTGTTCACTACTTTGTGGACTAAATATTTAATCAAAAAATAATTCACAAAGTAACTGATGATAAAAATAATCAGTTGTGGCAGCCTGAAGGGAGTTGCAAGACAGACAGGAAGACACAGTAGACTGTATATTAGCCAAAGTTTTAGGTTTTCACAGAAATTCAACTAAAAAGCATGCAGCTAATTCCTTACTTTACATCTCTCATCATCCCTTTAAAAATCTCTAACTGGCTCTGTCATTAACAAGAGTAAGTATATTGGCCTGAACCCTGGTGCTAATGTGGAATCTGTTTATTAAAACCATTTATTCACATGTTAAATATTCATGGGTCAGTTTGCAGATGCTTTGAGGAAAGGCCTGGCCACACACTGTGAATTGCACCACTCACCCAGACAGATAACACCAACTGGATTGTAAATAAATATGTGTTGAAAGCTCACTGAGGAGAGGGGGGAAAAAAAGGTGGACAGTCAGACAGTTCAGTCCAATTAAACCAGCTGAGTGTGAACGCTTTGTGACAGGCTTGTAGCTACCGCTGCCAGAGCATCAAACGGCAAAGGACTTTGCTCTGTGTGTGTTTGCATTATAGAGCTATTACATACAGTAAATACTACAGGACCAGGGGGCCTAAATTAATTATTCAGCCTTCTTGGCGAGACATATAGCACAAGCAAAGAGCCTATTTGAAACAGTCGAAATTCATCAATGTAAAGCTGGTAATATTTAGCATGCTGGTTTTTTGTACAGCGTATATATATATATACACTCACACTGGTTTGTAATGAAAAGGTGCGTCTTTTCCACTTAAACGTTTGCACAGTCTGAACCCAGTTGGGGTGATGATTAACATTTCTCGAACACTGCTGGAGTGCAATTTCTTCCTAGTGGGTGGATGAGTAGTGCTTATGGGATGTTTGTGATTTTCTCAGATTTCTCTGCTGCCTTTGAGGAACAGAAGGGAGCGTTAAAAAAAAAAAAAAAAAAGATAGCTAGTCACTTATGTAAGGACACCTTAATTTCAGCCTACACTCAAAATTAAAACATGAAACCAACAGAAGCAATTTTGCAGCAGATGGAGAAAGAGCTCTCAAAAGGTCTGAACTGTGAAGAAAGATACTTTGGTTAACAGCTCAGCAACTATATCCTATTTTGGAACTATTGTTCTCATCAGTCAGAGAGATTTCTATGAGAACAAAGCAAAAGTTCAAGGAGAGTGTGAAGCAAATCTTTCCAAGAGATGCTTTTGATGCAAGGCCTCTTGCTCTCTTGCTATTTTCCAAGTAGGATAACAAAACAAAACAAGAAATAACTCCCGTGCTGGAAATAAATAGCACAAATGTTTCTATTAAGATTATCGGCTTTCCAGCAACCATCTGCTTTTTTTTTTTTATTATTGTTGAGAGACAATCTGTGATGGATGGCCTCCAGGAGAAGAGAAACAGGAGAGACAGAAGAAGAATCTGTTGTCTCCGTGTCTCCAAACTTGGTCAGTAAATCTGTTACACTCATGGTGCTCACATGTTTCGCCTCAACTGTGACCCAGCAACGGTCCCATGTAAAATAACAATAAAACCATTCATACTTCAAGACTGCGTTTGATCCACTTAAGGCTTCATCTTAATTCATGTCCTCTCTTAGGTAAACTCAAAAAAACAAAAAACAGCCATACTTTGAGGCAATAAAGGAAAATCTGGACAATGTAGGCTACCACCGTTATACTTCACCGTCGATTTAGTTCCAAATGACTGCTCTCCAGCATCAAAACTACAAAGGAGCGTGCACATGCTGAGGCAGAATAAAAAATTCCAAATATGACTTAATTAGACCATAATTCTAAATTAACTGGGAACAAATTAAAGGAAATAGAAAAGGAAGCTGTGACAATAACTAGAAATATGTTCTGGGATTTTAATCAGGTGAATTAATTGCACCTTTTCAGTGCTCTTGAAAAAAATGAACATCCAGTTTTAGTATAAGTACAAAAAGAAATCACCAGCTTTCATTTAATTTTTATGTTTTATAATCAGGAAGCGCAATTAAGAACTTCATCGTGGCACAATAATATTGACAAAGTGACAAAGTGATATGTATTTAAAATCTTTGAAGCTTTATTCACACTTTATTGATTCAAACTGATCAATAATACTCTAATTTTCTTCTGCCATCCCTGTTAATAACCTCTGACCTTTGACCCCCTGTGGATAACCTCAGGGTCATTTTGGTTTACGATCATGTGATCGTTAAGCGTTTCCCACCTGCACTCTGCTCTTGGAGTGTGGACTTCACCCTGTCATGCATTCTTATGCACAACCAGCCTGGATGTGTCCTTCAGGGGTTTGCCACGCCCTCATCAATCACCTCCCAAGGAGAAGCATTCACGAGGAAGTCTGAATAAACGTCACCTGCATGATGGGAACAACAGGAGCTGCAAAAGTTTTTAAAGGGCGGCCTCCTCACACCTCTGACATCGACTTTTCAGAATGAGCAATTGCAGACGCCATTCTGAATTCTGATACTGTCTCCGTCCTGAGCCGAGGTCCACTCAGCCTATTCAGCCTGCCTCCAAATTCTTCAGGCTAGACAAATACTGTGTGGTCAAAGAGACACAAAAAAATAGACCGGCTGCTGTCAATATAAAACATTTAGACAGTCTGCTAAGAATAAAGCTCCTGTCACATGCATTGTCACAACAATACAAAGAACCACTACAGTGTAGACACACAATATGCATGCAGCCAATAGGACTTACTTCAAAAGCATACTTTCACCTTATCGTTATATCAACATAGAATTCTGATCTATTATGTCGTTAAAGGTATTGTGGGATTGTGTAAGAATAAAATCAATCTTCTGTTAAATTTAATTTTCATTTTTTTTTAATCCGAGGTGTGAAAAGTGTGTAAATCAAAGAAGGAACAGACGCTACAAATTCTACATGATATGGATCGTGCACATTTTGTAAAAGAGAATGCTACACTGCTAAATCAAATCTAATTTCAATTCAGTACATCTATAAAACATTATCATAGCACAGTATCAAATTTGATGCAGTGTAATTAGTGTGAAAACCGAAAAAATATGCCAGCCTCATCCGTTTCACAGATTCTTCACACACTGGGAGCTTCTGCGGTGGGAACCCATGATGAAGCAGCAAGAGCTACATTCAGTGTCCTGACCAGAGAACAGTGATGGGCTTTGTTCCTGCTTTGCTCCCATGGGACCCAGTTTGGCTGATGGTAATGGGTTTGTGTCCATATGGGGGGATCCAGGCCATCATCCAACATACAGGGATCCATTAAGAGGACACTATCTGAGCTGAGGCAAATCACGTTAAAAGCGCTTTCCTTGGGGGATTAATGAAGTCGCTGACGTGCATTTGTGCTTGACTTGAATGGCATGATGATGATGGCAGTATTAGAATGGAGCATATAGTGAGGTTTCATAAGTTACAATGAAAAAAAAAAAAAAAAGACCTACATTCAACGTCACGGAGGGCTTCCTGCTTGCACCCTCTGACCTCTGATTAAACAGCCGGTTGACCCAAATAACAGCGAAAACCCATTTTCTCACTTACCCTTAGTGTTATCTAACCATGCAGATAGTTCTGGTTGTATGTGCTCAGGTTTTCAAACATCTGCCTCTGAGATTTTTGCCTCAAGCTCAATACAATTGGAATTGCATTTGTGGCACTTACGCATAGTCAGGCCTCCACACTTCATTTTCATCGCTGGAGAAAATGACGTTTCTCTTGATTTTGCAATTGAAAGCGAGCAGAAGAGGAGGAACATTCTGACCAATGGCATGCTTACACCCACAGTCTACTTCCTGTGAGTCAAGATGGAGTTCTATGAAGTCTGGGAAAGTCTGATGATATCACTAGGGTTATTTTCTCAGTTTGATTTTTTAACGACCATGACGTATGGATTTTGAAATATATGGAAATTTACCAGGCAGCGTGGCTGCAGATATTGCTTGCACTGTGGGAAATGGAGTTCAACCTATACATGGAAAAGTCAGGGTATCTTTCAGCCTTTTAAACCACTGGACCTACTTTTTAAACCTGTTTCTTGTCAGTCGGACAATTTTATAAAGCTACAATGCTAAATTCTCAAGCGGCAAGTTTTTCCAGAAACAATGCCACTTTAACAGACTGTGGACAGTTTTCACTGGACCTACTTTCTACCAAAAATAGTTCCTGAAAACTGTGATCTGTGGATCTCCAGAGTAACTGGAAAGCCACATTACTAATGAATTTCCATCCATTCCAGCGACGTGGCTCCAGGGATGTCAATGTTGTTTTGTTAGTTGGTTGGTCCATCACTTTGGTCCAAACTGAAATGCTTCAACAGCTACTGCCATGCCATGCACAGGCATTCATGGTCTCCAGAAAAGGAATTAACATGTTGACTTTGGTGATCTCCAGACTTTTCCTCGAACACCACCACTAAGTTCATATTTGTGGTTTTGAGTGAAATATCTAAAACTGGATGGACAGAGTCATGAAATGTGGTACAGACATTTATGCTTGCCTCAGGATGAATTTCAACAACTTCACCCCTACAGAGCGTCATCATCAGGTATGAATTGTAATTTGTCGACTATGTGGTTTATGACTAAATACCAACAAAACTGTATGACAGCTGTACTTAGGCTAACAAACAAATGTTAATGTGCTAATATGCTAAACAAAGACGGTAAAGAGGCTAAACATTGACCATCATCAGCATCTTGGCATTGTCAATGTGAGCATGCTGAAGGCAGCATTTAGTTCAAAGCACCCTCCGGGATGGAGGGGGAAAACATGTCTCAAGGCAGGAGAAATTAAATTAAATTTATCTGTATGGCTAAATACCACAAGAAGTAAATATGTTGAGTAATTTGGGCAAGCAAACTCTTTAATAAACAGAACTTATTTTGTTTTTATTTTAGAAGCTTGTTCTGGGATCGCTGTGTTTCCATTCTGGCCCCCAAAGGACCACAGCTGCAGCGCTAGCTGTGCAAACAGATACATATGCGTTATTAAGCTTGTCAATCAGCTGCCAATTCAGCACAACCCTCAGATCCAGCCACTCATCCGGCAGTGCAGGCAGGCAGGCAGTCGACTGGGCCAGACGAGGGAACAGCTGGCCGCCACTTTCAACTCATTGAGGCTACCTGGCTTGGCATCAACTGCTAGCAACAGACATGTCTCTGCCAAAATGCTGCATGTGGCAGGACAGGACGGACAGGTTGCACACAGAGAGTTAGGTAAAAGAAGGGAAACGGCACGCAAAATGCTGCTCCAAGAGGTCAGCCTCGACAAAGCTTTGGCTGAGTGTCTTTAAAAGCCCTGCAATCATCTCTCAATCACTCCGGAGCTGGGGGGATAGGAGTAGAAAGGTTTAATGGCACTAATAAGGCCCGTGGAGACAGGTGACATCATCCTGTAGGTCGACCAGCGACACAGCCACCCAAAAAGATGTGGAAGAGGGGTAGAATTATTCCACTGACATTATTCCGCTCTGAATTTAACTGTCAGGGAGACGGGGGCCAAGTGACTATAATAATATTCAAAGCAGCCACTGATGTGTGTGTGAGAGCTTAATATGTGTGCGTCTAAGTGTCATCGAGAGTGTCTATGCATACATCTGAGGATGATTGACTGAAAGGGAGAGAGTTATCAAGCCATCCGTCCTGTGATTTCAGCACCTCTCTGATTTCCCCCTCATCAGCCAATGTCAGTGTCACCATCAGGTAGAAAAAGCAGTGATCACTGGGCTGGGCGGAGGTGAAAGCAATCAATAGTTGACTTCAGGGGGCGGCCATCATAGAGCTCATCATCAGGCTGCACGCATACAGCCCCCTGGGACATTACATGTAATGTAGGGCTCATCGACATGGACTCGGCGCATTCACTCCATCTGTCCATCTGATCTTGCACTGTGTTAAGCCTTTATGTGATGCTATACATTATCCATTTTAAGACATTTACTGTGGCAGTCGAGGTTAAGCACAAGGGCTGAAAGGTGAAAACCATTGGCAAGCCTCCTGCAGGGTAAACCCCCGACAAGGATCTCCTAATTCCCACCATGCCCACCCCCATCATTTTGCCTTTTACTTGCTACAGAGCAATACGGCTCCTGCGATGACAGCTATTAGGACTCTGGAGAGGACAAACCAGTAAAGAGAGCCTGATTTAAGTACTCACAGTTTTTCCAGGGCAGCCAGGCCATAGAAGGAGCCATTCCTCAGCAGGGAGATCTTGTTGTTACTCAGGTTTCTGTTTAGGGGCAAGAGATATAAGGAAGGGAAGATGAGGTGAGCATACAGAACGGGTAAAGCAAGGTGCATTTGTTAATCTCACAAAAAATAGAGCTGCGGGAAATTACTTATTCAAATGGCGGATAAATTGTTTATCCTCTGACTGTCAATATGTTGGCAAGAGATAAGGATTTATGTCTGATGAGATTGCAGCTGTGAATTACTCATCCCGGCCACGTCTCTGTCTTGTTTGTGATCGCTTGTGGTTAAGATGATCCAACCCAACCCCCCACCTCCCCTCGTCCTCCACTCCTCCATGTCAAAATACCAGCCTAATAGAAAAGCTTAAAGACATGCAGATTCAGCACAATCATTCGTTGCTCACATTACAACAGCAAACAAATCAATGAAACGCACCACAGGGATCTTTAAGCGATGGATTAATATTCAGAGGCGATGCGGTGCCTCTGGATTACACCGATGGCCATCAGTATTTTTCGTCATATTTTTGTGCTGAACGGTGAAAAGAGAAACTATATGTTCTTCAAGTGATGCACTGGTCTGGTAAGAAAAGAAAAGCAGTGCAAGTGTGTTACTGGCACACACACACACACACACACACACACACACACACAATTTTGTCACATCATCCAACGCGCGAGTCTTGTGACTTTCCCTCAATCCTTAACGCACCAGGGTGAAAACACAGGCAACAATGCAATCACATAAACACACACCTACACTTATCTTGTGAGGTCTTTCTGTTGACCCTCTACTTTAATCTTCAGTACTCAAACTCTAACCTAAATCTTGTAGAAATGAGAATGACAAAATCTTACAGGAAGTGTAACCACACTTAAAAAAAAACACACACACACACACACAGTACAGCGCATACAGGAAAGTCCGTTGTTGTGTTAGTAAGAATCCCACAGTGACTTGTTAGACCACATAAGGCCTGTGTTACCTGCTGCTCGAGTGCAAGAGACATTTCAGACAAGGGATCAAGTCGACTCATCCAGCCAGCTAATAACTTCCTCTATGTTTGTCCAGCATAACCAGGCCACACTCAGACATAAGCACCTAAGAGCTAGTTACTGCTGCAAACAGAGTGATACAACAGGACAGTACGGGTAGTGCAGAGCACCACATGAGGATTAAGATGCTGTTTTGTGTGGTTAAAGGCAAGGGAAGCTAGCTTCGTGTAAATCCTTTCAAACAATTCAAAATATGTTACACAAGGCAGATAAAAATGAATGAAAGAGAAATAAAGAATAGAATTGCTCCAGATTTAAAGGCTCTTATGTATATTTTCTAAATCAGCCTCTATGAACATAATGTTTCCTGCCAAAGTTAGACCAGTTTCTCTTGAGGGATTTCTGTCTGCACTATTTTGTCTGTGTTCTAACTGGTTTAAAGTTTGAGGTTCAGTTAGAAATCGGTGATGTCAATGAACCAATCAATATTCCACTTTTCTTTTTTTCAGCCAAAACCCGATGACTGTTGTGGAGTTGCTTCTCATTCATTCTCATGTAAAGAGTTTGAAAGGAGTTACTCATAGTGAGAAACCCACAATGAATTTTATCTGTCTCTGCAGTTGCCCTCCGTTTTTTTACAACCTCGACAGCGTTACTGTTTTCATTCAGCCTCAACACTCTAATAAGCGGAGCAGACGACTGTTTTCAGAAAAAAAAAGGTTTAAAAACCAGCTGCAAAAAATGGAAAGTCCTATCTGAAGGAAACAGAGGGCCTGACCCACTGGTGTCAAGATAACAACCTACTCCTGAATGTCAGCAAAACTAAGGAACTGATTGTGGACTTTGGGAAGAAGCAGGGGAGGAGGTATGACCCCTAATATCAATGGGTGCTTGGTAGAGAGGGTTAGTACCTTGGTATCCACATCACTGGCAGCCTGACATGGTTGATGCATACTGACTCTGTGGTGAGAAAGGCAAGGCAGAGACTGTTTCAACTCATACGCTTGAGGAAATTCCAGATATCCCCTCATATACTAAGGAATTTCTGCTCCTGCACCATTGAGAGCGCCCTGTTGGGGAACATCACAGCACCGAACAGGACTGCAGGGCCCTGCAGTGAGTGGTTCTTATGGCTGAGCTGTACAATAAGTAGTGCTCTATCTTCCTTAAAATACATTCATGCCAGACACTGCAAAAATAAGGCTAAGGAAGTCTTAAAAGGATTCCATCCATACGGAAAATGGCCTTGTCTTCCTGCTGTGAATGGGAAGAAGGTACCGGATACACAAGGCCAGCACTGAGAGTCTCAGGAGCTTATGGAAATACATTTCACAATACAGTAATTGCACCTGTATGGGTGTATGTGATAGCACATAGACAATGTTAGCAACTAGTTGATAAACATACTAGAACACTGAGCAACTGAATATCTGGGGGACTCTGAAACAGAACGAAAAGAAGAATCAAATTTGTGGTGTTGCAAGGAACACCTTTGCTATTTTGCTAACATATTCACTATCTCATCAAGTTCATAATACACCAGAGTTATGTTTGAGCTTGTTGCAGTTCCCCAGTTGGACAAAAAGTCCAAAATAAATGCAGGTTTTGCTCTGATTGTTGCTGATTGTCATTGTCTTAATCCAACCTTTTAGGGCTTGGATAGTTTATCTTTTTTATTTTGACACTAGTTGGTAGTATTAGCAGTAATTAGAGTAGTGGTGGTAGTAATAGCGCTAGATGTTTTGAAATTGTCTTAAAAAAACAAGGTGAAAGGTTGAATAAATGCAGTTAGAACAGAAATTGAGCTTGTGATATCCACAGTTGAAAACTATTGGCCTTTGTTTTTTTTCTGTTAAAAAGTTCAACTTTGTAAAACCCTCTAAAATCTTTTTCTCCCTCCCCTCACACACCCATACACACACACACACACACACACACGTACACACACACACAGGATTTCATACTGAGCTACAGTACAACAGGGTAAGCGCCTAATGATTTATATTGCGCTTATTCTACAGCCCAGATTCACATCATTTTAAATACACCTTGGATGGCGTTTCTGGATTTCATATCTGCTAAAATATTGATTGCTCCAGCCAGCTCTTAAATCATCCGCTGCAGGGCTGCTCTGTGTCTGTGACGCTGTGGCTTTATGCGTGTCCGTGTGATCTTCTGGAAAAGACCCTTCTTTGCATGTGTGATGTTGCGTATCTTCTGTCAGCACATGACCACACATGCGCGTGCGCGCACACACACACACACACACTCCTCCACAAGGTCAAATCCTTCCTCCACCACCTTCCCATCTTCTTTTAACAAGGTTCTCTGAGTGATTGGCCAGGTTTAAGGGGATATGGGTAATTGGGATGTGTGTCACTGGTCTCCTCTGTGACGACAGAGTGCTCATTATGGCTGCAGGGAACGTATACTCAATTCTAACCCCAGGATTAAGCAGTGGGATCCCACAATGCATTGTGCTGAACGAGCAAATTGCTGGCCAAACTGCTAGGGGAGCAGAGCGGAAGTGTATACACTGAAAATGTCACAGTGAAGACTCACACACTGCAGAAACAGACATGCAAACTAGCCATAAACTCACAAAAAGAACTAAATATTTGTCCACAAAAGTATGAGACAGAAAGTATGAAGATTGTATATTTTTCTACACAAAGCAGACGAGAAGAAATAGTCATGAAGCATTTGTGAACAAAGTGCACATTTTTCATGGGTGCCAGTTTATTTTGTTACTCCAACTAACAAGTTTGCTTATGCATATTCTTTGGGGAAAGTACCCATCTCTCCCCAGAGTGATAACAGTTGTCTTGGCAGGAAAAGCAGGACTGAAGATAGGAAGTCCCCTCTCAGCAAAAGGCCAGGATGGACACAAACTCGTGTCAGCAAATTCATGTCAACATCCAAGATTGTATTTACATTTGGGTCAACCCCAAAAGCAAACTTCTGAGAATATCACGTCTCAACTATTTCAGAATTAAACATTTTTACCAAGAAGTAGTGGCTAAACCAGTCTGAACAGAAAGGACAGTGCTGAGCAAGTGCAGGAAAAATCAACAAAGCCATACAAGATACAAACATTTAATACCATAGGGGACAGAGAAAATAGTATACGATGAAATAACTGACCCAAAAAATTCAACATTTCCACCAGTTGCTGACGTAGAAGACACGGACTGCATGGTAGAGCTGGTTTGCAATATAATACAGTATTCTAAATTAACTCAAATTCTCAATAGCTGCTTCCACGTACATGCATTTATCCAGATTTTCATGCATTCACATACACTCACAAAAACTTGACCTCCATGGCAAAATTCAGCCTCCCAGGGCAAAAACTGTGGCGACCAAAGGGTGGGACCGAGTGACCAACTGACTGACCAACTGACAGAGTGAGATATAGGGCTGCTAAAAACAAACTTGAAGCGGTCAGTGGTAGGCAATATGGTGGTTAGATTTATGCTTTAATGTTTGTGATTTCAAACAGTGTGGCTTCACTTGTACAAGAGAAAAGTGAAGCTGCTGGAATGGAAAATTCCACAAATCAAATAAATAGCTGGACGATATACCAGCACCTTGGTCTCCCAAGTAGTGAATGCTCCAGCCCTGAATTTCATTAAAGCAACCTGTAACCATGTATAATAAGCTAATGGCATGTCACTTGATTTTGTAAATAACACTGGGTTACTACTGTAAGCTTAGGCTAGTTGGTCATACATAATTACAGCAGTTTACAGCAGATAAACACACACTAATCCATTCCTGACATGTTTGCTGTTGCATTTTGGCATTTGGAAGTCACCACCCGCAAACAAACTCAAACTCTTTACCTAGCTACTAATGGTATTATTTCAGCCGCTTTGTCATGTGAACAAATCCAACACTGGACAGGCCTGCTGTGGCTGCTTACAGTCCCTATTGGACAGTCAGTCTAAAGGGGCGGGGTTTAGCAAACAGGAATTAACTTGTTGGAGCCTCGGTGTGCAAAATAGCCCTTTCCCACGAATCAGTCAGAACAGCTAAGCTGTGTGGGAGTGGACTATAAGATTTACAGGCAACCATGTAAGGAGGCAAAAGTGTGTAAGCAACAATTCATATGGATTTTTATTGTTGTTGATTCAGACATCAATATCCTGCCGGGGTTCTGTCAGTTTGGATTTTTCTTGAAACAAAGCTCTCCGACAGCACAAAATTGCAGCAGATATAAGCCAGCGTGGAGTCAACTGGACATGTTGAGAAACTACTTGGAAGACTGAACTGGTCAATTTCGCAATACTTCACACACAGATTTATTGAAAAATAACCAAAGCCCTCATAATGGTTTCAGTTTTAGAAGCCAGATGGAGTTTTTTTGTTTTATTTCCATGGCTTTTCTCTAAAACAGCGTCACTTCAAGTTCTGAAAACACTGCAGCAGCTCTTCTTTGAGAGCCACATAGAGATGGTGTGATGAAGTGAAGGTAGTCAACACTGAGATCATGGGATACCAAAGCTGTCACTGTGTTTTGTCCCACGTCTCCCTT
The DNA here is from genome assembly GCA_028641955.1 of Protonibea diacanthus. NCBI lineage: Eukaryota > Metazoa > Chordata > Actinopteri > Sciaenidae > Protonibea > Protonibea diacanthus. Next base: position 19,984,259 of record CM053989.1, read on the forward strand.
CTGTTCTCCCAGACCGCTACACCTCCCTCTGCGGACGGACGTCCCACTCAGGGACAGGCGGCCTCTGTTTGTGCAAACTCAAGCGTGTCCTGTGCTGTGCTACGCTGCGTGCATGTGTGTGTTTGTGTGCATGCGTCTGCTTGCCGACCTCTGCGTGCCTATCTCAGGCTCCTGCGTAACGTCCAGGAAATCACAGGAAAAACAGAATTGAACATTATGTAAACAGCCCGTGACAAACTTGTGGAGCGTCCGTCCAACTCTGTATTTACATTATCAATTATGTTCTCTGCGGGTAGGCTGCTTTCAGTGAGGGAGGGGTGCACGGATTCAATATTTTCACTGTGGGCTGCAGCAAATGGTTTATGTCATTGCCTACTGTGTTTCAGTGCCAGCCACAGACAGATGTGCAGTTTTGCCTACAAAACATCTGAGCTCATATCTTGTAACCCTCATGTTGCAATTTCACAACTCTCCTGCATGGCATAGAGGGTGGATTTTATAACTTCCTATTATATCATAAACATATTCACTTTTTTAGGACTTTGTTGAGAGTATATTAAAATGTTTGTTTTAAATGTTAAAATATCTTATTACAGCTGGAACAATTATTTAGTGAATCAATTAAAATGAGCAACTATTTATATAAATTATTGTCATTTAAGTCCTGTTTCAAGTAAAAAATGCCAGTCATGGCTGTTTCCAGCTTCTCATTTGAAGATTTAGAGACAATGCAATCAGCACAAAAGAGAACCGACAGTGGAAATACTCCATAGCTGCAGCCCTAAATCTCATTATTCTAAAGTCACAGTTTGCTTCAGTCCTTAAAGGTTGAAGCTACAGTCGGGGTGACTGAAAACAGCAAGCAATATTCATATTAATTCTTGCCTACAACAGGAGCTCTGTCTTTCTGTCTCCCGCCACAGCTGGGATATTTCTGTGAGGTCCAACTAAAAAGTCATCACTCTGCCATGCACCAGAGACGTCCAGCTATATTATTACAGGAGAATAGAATCAAAAATAGCTTCGACGGACGCCATCCAGCACACCAATCACGAGGACCAAGTGGAGTAAAGATTACAATGTGAACTATTACAAACATTTGGATCCGCTGGCCTCAAGGTTTCTAGCCACTTTTCCTCAAACAGCCAAACCCTCTGTTATTTTAGAAGATCAGGTTACTGGACACAGCTAACCAAAATAACATCTCATATCTACTAACATTGACCTTGGACAGGAACCAAACGTTGCTTCAGGGGTTACCTACAGATGTATATATGTAACAGAGCTTCATGTGGCCGACAGTGTAGTGCATCTGCCTGGGACACCACTTTTCCCAGAAAAGACAATGTGAAGAAAAAGTCAAAAGTTTTAGTTGTACAAATGCACAAATGCCAGACGACTGACATGACTTCACTTGTTTTGTATTTTCAAGAATTAAATAGACCAAAGTGGAGACTCACTTCAGAAATACGCTGAGGTGATTCTGGAGGAATCACTTTGTCTAGACTGGCCATAATAAGCTCCACTGCAGGCAGAACGTGTCAAAGCCTCGTTTGTAGAATTTAGGGGCTCACTCTACATTTTTACACCGTGCGCCACTGCTGAAAAAAAGGAGCTCTTTTAATATCCAAAAGGAAAAATGAGCAGAAGCAGAAACCTCTCTCTCTTGATCGGAAGCAAGCGAGCATATGGGGGATGTAGTCCTGCATAAGGGTGGGGTCCAATAGCTGCTTTTCTTAGATCTCAGCTGGCAAAACACCTGAAATCGCTGAGCTCTAACGCTAATGAATCTTTTATGAACATTTTATCTCTTGAGCTCTTTTTATTAGCCAAGAGAAATGTAAGAAAACATGTAGCGAAGCCAAAAAGTCAGTTCACCCCACCCTCAAACATGCTGGGCTTGATGTTTCCTTGTTGGGAACGACGCCAAACATTAGTGCTGTGCAATGTATACATTCACATGCAATCTATTCCATGCAAGTTGACTAACTGAAATAATGTTTGTAGGCAGCACTGACTCTTGTTTTCTCCAGATAAAGTTGCAAACATCACTGGCAGCAGAAAATATCAGCTGTGAGTAACTTGACAAAATGCCATAATAAAACTTTTGGCAGTTGTGTGGTTGATGTGCTCTCTGCAAACTGTCTGGTGTCTGTACTTGGCCAAAGTTCAACAAGACCAACAGGGAAAATAGTAATTTATGGCAAAAGAACCACTTCTCAGAATCCTCTAGTTATCTCTGACACATATCATATAACTGTAACTCTAATATTTCATGTTTATCAAATTAATAGTTCTGTATGAGGAACAGCATTGCATTTTGAGCAAACCTGACATAGGATACACTTGTTATTTCAATGTGTCAGAGTCATTCAATCGACAGCTCATAAATTTCAGGTTGTAGTTCAAGTTTTTCTGTTTGTGCCATCTCAGCTGACAAAATTGTGATTTTCCAAACTCATCTGAATCTTTTAGATTACTTTGTTAAAACGTTAGTTACTCACGAACACTAAACCTAAATGGATTCAGAACAACAACATGCTTCCATGAATCCTTAAGTCAAAGAGATGACAGGTAGGTGTTCAAAATGCGATTGTGTGATTCAAGGAAACTGTCGACTATGTTAAAACCCTCCAGCTACCTACGTATAATTACTCGCTGGAGTAGAGCGATACTCGCCTCACCTTTACGTGATATAACGACATAGTAGACGTCGACCAAAAGTGGATTTTTAAGGAAAGAAACAATAGCTGACTACAGCTCCAGAGTTCTCCCATGGTTTTGGTTTGATGGTCACTCTATGGAGTAATTAAGTTGGTGGATTGAGTTCAAATTCTGTAGAATAGGCAAACTATGAATTACGGACTTTTAGGCTAGTTGCCAGCGGTTAAGCTAAATGACAATCACTGTCACTCTAAAGTTCTGATATTACTATTATTGGCATGCCTGCCTAGAGGCACTATCGGCCACAGTGCATTTTATGCATAACTGGTGGAGGTGGCGCAGCCAATGGCCACTATCATAGCTAATTTTCTCTGATAATGAGGGTTTCAAAAACGCCCTACTGGCAAACCAGTATCGGTTGACCTTTACCACATAACATCGATGACTTCTTGTGTTGATCAAGCTGAGCAATACATGGATGAGGTGATGATGGCATTTTGAGTGACAAATATACAAGCTGACACGTGTCAAGACTTCACTAGACCCATACCAACACACAGCAACTGCCTGGTTTGAAACACAGTATGCATACACACACAGACATGCATGTGCACACACACACTCACAGCAGCCCACAGCACTGAAAATGGCCTGCCAAGGACCCTGTGAGGTAGTCAGGAGAGCTAATATGCCTCCCACTGTGATCACACCCTGCAACAGAAGCAACACACACATCAGGGTTTTAATCACCTTGTTTTACAGCCAGTCAGGAAACGGAAAAGACAACAAGCTTCTAAGTTGGCCTCCTCTGCTTTCTCAAATTTATGACCCTTTAAGTAACTTTAGTATTTACTCAGTGGTGTAGGGAGGAGGCAGGGATAGCAAAGCAGAGAAGTATCCTTGGCAGACACTGTATTTATCTTTACCTAATATTTTTAAATTGGAAGTCTGGGTTTTGACACATTCTTGGTTTTTCAAGTCTGTAGCACAATTTACTGACTCCTCTCTCCTCCAGCGGTCATGAACTCTCGATCGGTGAATCATGATCGTCTAAAGCCAAACTGATCAGCTGTTTATTTAAAGCATGCTACATGAACGGTAGTTACAGATCTTTTCACGCAGCCAATCTGAGGGCCAGTGTGCCTGCACCCTCTGACTGATGTATCAATACGCATCCACAGATGCCTGGAAGCAACCTTGACAAAATACTAACCCAGAGTGAGTAAAGAGATAAATCAATAGCTACTTATTAAGAAGACTGGCAGCTTCTAACATGCAACAACATTACAGATCGGCCCTGACCTCACGGTACTTGAGCGCACAGATAACGCAAGGGCAAATGTTCTTGGCCTTAGCTATCGTAGAGGGGAAAGTACCGCGGATCTAAAAGTATTACGCCCTCTGGGGCTTAGACGACTGATATTGGAAAGTGCACTCATCTAAAGATGAACCTTTGGCTTTTTTTTTTTTTTTTTAAATCTTCCATATCGCTGGAGATAAGAAAGACAGAAGCCAACAGAGGGCTGGAGAGAAAAAGATTGGCATGACTGAGATGTTAGATACAACATATTGTATTGGAATCATTTATGCCCTTCTCTTTAGATTAGCAGCCAGCGCTCAGTGTACATGTGCGACATATCATTTAAGGCATTTTACACTAGGAATGTCTCAATGCTTGCGAGCACACGCAGCTTTGTCAGTGAGGTAATGCACGGGAGAATATGGAGTGGCTATGTGCGCACGTCAATGAAATATTCATGTAGAAGTACTCAGAACTCTGAAGAGGGTAGAGCACATGCAGCACCTCGGCAGACGAGAAAAAAAGCCCCAAAGGAATAACAGCAAGCGAAAATGAGAGAAAGGGAGTGAATATGAGAGGTGGGGAGAGAAGAAAAATACACAAAATTGTATTTATAGCAATAAAGAAAATAATAAGTGTATGCAGAAAGCTGTTTTAGGAAAAGAAACCGGAAAATGAACTGTGTTCTGACATGCCATGCTTGTTCATGAAGATGCACACAGATCGATACTGACTCTTTTGATCATGCTGTGGATGATATCTCAAACTGTCCACCTACAGGGCAGTAGCATATTATATAAAACCCACTGGCGATTTTACAGCCAGGCTTCCTGTGGTGTCTCTTGGGTCCTTTTCTGCACAGGCATGTTGACTGACATGTTCTTGTAGTGGTTTGGAGGCAGCTACGGCTCCGTCCTGATCATTTCCCTCTAGACACCACAAACAGCCCCTCCTGTCTGTCTCTGAAGAGATGATGATGATGATGAGAGCCCACAGAGCCTGACTACTTTATGCCAAACACCTCCAGATTTGGGTCCGGCCCAGACCAAATGCCCTTGTTTCTTTCTCTCTTTCGTATAGGAGACAACCAGGCTTTGGGGGAGCTTAGCATGGTTCTGTGAAAGAACGTGCATAAATCCAGAAGGAGATCACTTTCAGCAGCTCCAAGTGCAGTAAATCAGAAACATTGTGTCTCTCCTGCTGCGCTGCAACACTTACATAAATTCAAAATAGATTCAAGTAAAAACTGGAATTACCACCTCATGGTTATGTACCTCCGCCAAGGAGTCAAGTTGCAGTTTACATCCTTGTCTGCCCAGACTCATATAGAATATAGAGTGTGAACAAGTATAATAAAAAGCATTAAGTATTTTTTGGTGAAATGGAAGTTGACATACATGATTTCACCGAAAGAGTACAGACATGGTTTCAACCCAAGTGGATGGGTTGACACCACGTTCATGAGAATGTGACAGACGGAATGATGGACAACCCAAAAACATAACACCTCCGGCCACGGCTGTCACTGGTGTCAGTGTATACTCTAAAGCACATCTTGATGACAAGCTGTAACTATCATAACCTGTTACTTAACTGTTCTACACAGTTTGCCAGGACTCATTTTGTCAACAAAAGTGATGATGAAAAATATCCATCAACTTTTTTTTTGACAAGCTAAACGAAAAGTAACTTTTGAAGATCAAAACTATGAAAGAAATGTCTTATAATTTCCATTCAAAACCTTTAATATAACAGACAAAAGACAAATAAACATATTCGTGCTTTGATGAAAAGTTTTTTTTTACCAAAGTTAATCCATCTCTTCTATTGCACATTGTATTGCACAAACTATGTCTTCCTCTGAAGTTGATTAAGACACTTGGCCTGTTGCACATGCAGTTTTAGTAATGTTATGTCTCTGCCAATGATGCTAGTGTTAAAAGTTCTTGGCAAACATTTAGCACCTTTAGCATGATTCCAGTAAAACCCATGAACACAGGCAGGCCAGAACAAAAGGGTAAGCTAACAATATCAAGGGATCTAATGCTGAACCTTCAGCATTCTGAACTTTTCTTTTTGCTACAGAACAAGGTGTGAGCAGAACACTGACATATTATTTATTGACGTTTACGTTTATATGGTAGAATTGTAGCAAACATTAGCTTTGTTAAACATCCAGCAGACACAAAGCTACATTGATTTGGAGTCGTGTTTCCTACCACCTCATGCAAGTCCAGTATTTACTCTCTTTTAGATCTGCCTTTGGTCTCTGCCAACTTCCGACTCTCTTTAGCTGCTAAATGCTCACCAGCTAGTCGCTAACTTCTCACGTCTCACTGCCATCAGTGGCTTTTTTGCTGAAAGCAGCTGACTGCAGCAGATGAAACCGACTCTATGGGAGCTAAGGGGTTAGGTAAATCTAAACTAAAAAAGTAAAGCTGCAGGACATCAAAATCCAGTAGAGCCGCAGAGTCAGGTGATAATTCAGCACTGCAAGTGACCCTCCCTCAAACATTTACTTACTTGAAATAAGAGCAAGTAAAATGTCAGCTGTCAACAAAGACGAACTGTGCACTAAATGAATTACGAACACATGATAGTACAGAAAGTTCTGCATCTGCAGCATCAAGACAATTGTGTGAAAAAATGTGAAAGTCAAATCAAAGCGCACACACTGGACTCGCTACACTCAGCAGGTAAAGAACAAGTGGTCAGTGTAATATGCAAATGATGCAACCAGATCTGCTTGCAACACAACAGCTCAGTAGGAGGGAAAACAGCAGCAGTCGTAATACTTTATAAGAACTTTGGAAGAACTTTATGAGTTTCCAGTTATGCAAGTGTGTATTTCTTCGCACGCAGTGAAGAGACTCTGCGTTACACTCAGCTGTTACTGTGCGACAAGCGCCTCCGCATCCAAACATCATCTCAATCAGCCTCAGTCTCAGCTCTCAAGTGACGTTTTCCCCTCACCTCTCATCCCCACTTCCCCCACATTCTCTCTCTCTCTCACCCACTCCCTCTGTCTCCCTCTGAGTCTCCATGTCTATCTCCCATCTTCACTCTATCCCCTTGTCTCTCCCACAATCTGTCCCTCCTCTCTCCCCCGGATGGGAAGAAACTCCTGCCTGAGACAGGTGTCGGCTACAATTTCAGCTGTTACTCTCTGCAGAGAAGCAGCACGTCTGCTGCTCGGTACCGTTGAAAACCATTACACTAGACGGGTCCCAAGGTCAACAGAGCTGTCAGGCCGGGCTCCAAACTCCTCAACTCCCGGTCCCCCCACACAAACGATAAGGAAAACAGTCGGAGGTGTTAATCGAGGGTGCTGTGCTGCACAGAGAGTTACTGACACACTCCTGCACATGGTTCATTTTCATCTCTCTTATTTATGCTAATGTTCTTTCATTTGCTTGTTAAGTTGTTTTTCTTGGCATTTGCAAGGCACTGCATTATTGCAGGGTTCGTTCCGCATAAACATTTTATAGATACAATAATAAATGGCAAAAAGGAGAGCAACAAAGCCCAATCTGTGCCTTTAATTAGAGGTGGCATTTGGATCTGTCTCACAATACTTGAACTTGACACACTGTGCTTGAGTTGTCATTGAGGAAATGGCTCTACGTGGAGCTCACAGTCCACGCAGGTGGCGAGATCAGGAGAAAATGAAGAGGACATTCAGGAGATTTGTCGGGCAGCCTACAGGGAGAGAACGGTATGTGCATACTTCCCTTGATATATCTGTTTATTTGCACAGCACATCTAAACAAAAGAGCGAGCAGGGAGGCCACTTCAGCCTGACAAAGGTCACATTTCCTAACGCAGGAAAACTGCTTCCTGGCCAGTTGGAGCTCCGCTGTAGGATTTAGTTCACCAAGGAATAGGACTGAATGAGGGACAGGCTTATTTGTACTGGTCTAATCATAACACAGCCTACACACAAACTCACATTTCTCACACTGTGAGAAAGGTGTCAGTCTGTGAGAGAGAAGCTTCAAGCCGCTTCCATTCAGTTATTAATCTTCGCAGGCCACTTTAAAAATCAAACTTCATTAGCACCTGCAAGCCAAAAAACATGAATGAATGTTGAAACGAAAAACAAAGCCTTTCACCGTTCTCCACATAAAGGAACAAAAGCACCTCGGCCTACACAGAAGCAAACACCACTCCAAATAAATTGCAGTAAGCAGAGTGCTACCATTAATCAACTGTGCTCTTAGTTCAGAATGAGTGGTTGCCTGTAACTTGTCAAGGGCCTTTAAATTTAGCATTTGCTTTTACACTTCGAAGGCACACCTCAAGTTTCCAAGAATAAAACACGTCTATTAATCTAGCAGTCAATCTGTGCACCTGTGGAGAGAGGGGCATCGTGTGGGGAACGTTATCTAAACCTCCAGTGTGTGAAGTGCTATTTCATCTACAAGAGAGGCACAGATGAATACTGAGGGAGGTTTCTCCCCGTCCAATCGCAAGATCTATGTTTGAATACGTTTTGAATACGATGCAAATGATATCCCTAATGAGCGCAGAGAAAGGCAAAGATTTGTGCAGAGGTGGCAAGTGTAACAACATTAGACAGGTGCAGCGCCGGTGTAGTCCATAGAGGGACAGTGGTTCTCAAATGTGGGCCACTAAGGGTCCAAAAGCACACTGAGCTGCAGTTTTCTTTGCCGTTATTTTAATCACATTTTACAAGGACCTATCACTGTCAAAATAATGGCCTCAAGATTGATAGATTTTGTGCACTATATGAAAAACTTGATCTTCACAAGCAGCCAGAAGAGAACTACATACTATCATTTTAGTTCTTGAATGTCTCCCTCTGAAGCTGTCTCAGTATGTCGCATCTCTTCGCAAATTTAAATCACCAGAGCAGAGCCCAGGACTGGTTACCCCACTGACACCCCACCAGTGAACACTGAACTTGGTGAGACCAGCTTCAAGCTTTTTTGCACCATATAAATGGAATGAATGACCAAACTATTTGATTTAAAACGTTTAATTTCGGATCATTTTTTGAGATATGTGTGACCATTTCATCTGCAAATATCTTATTTTATCCAACTAACTGTCCCAAATTCAAACATATTACATTTGAAATGATATTAAAGTTGTTGTTTTTTTTAAAGTGATCACTGCTCACATTGGAGAAGCTGGAATCAGCCTTGGTTTGGATTTTTTGCCTGATTAAATCACTTGAATTAATCAATTATCAGAGTTGTCTGCAATTAATTTTCTGTTGTTCAAATTGTTTCGGGTCTAACAGACAGGGATATAATGGGAAAATATGGGGTGAATTCATATTTAATCAGTATTCATAAAATAATGGAGTTCTTTCCACTGGTTTTAACAAGGTTCTTGGTCATACAATGAAAAAGTAAAACTGTGGCAAGCATATTTCTTACTGGCAGCTAATTAAAGTCATCTTATCTATTTTTTTTTCTCTTTTCTTCACTCCTCAAAGATACAGCAAGCCTGTTTCTAACATATTGTTGTAGAGGAGTGCAGCTGAGGTCGCTTTAATGACCACACTGTCATATTTTAACCTATAGGTATCAATATGTCCCTCCAAACTCCTCAAGGATAACATTCTGTAAAATATAAGATGCACCTATTGATTGATTTGATTTGCGCGGAGCCCCTCTAAAACGCATTTATCCTGGATAAAAGACTGACGAATTGTGTCAGAGCTGTTTAACCTTGCAGAATCAATTTATAACACTTTAATGCTTTTGCCCATGAATTCAGGACCTCTAACTGGGATTTAAGGATCTCAAGGGGCCCTTTAGAGCTCCAAGACCCCCACCAGAAAAAAAATCCATCCATTAAACAATAATACCAGAAAAAAAAAAAAAAAAAAAAAAAAAAAAAAAAAGAATTGGATTCACTGTGTTTGTTTCCTACAAAGTCCAGATCAAATAGTTACCTGAAAAACATACTGTATTGGGACACACATGCAGCCCTGATTAGTGTGTAATTAGTGTGTGTCTCTGTAAGCAGACGGTGTTAATGAAACCTACTTACAGGGAAACGGTTCTGTTGGGTAAGAAGCTGGGCTGCAGGGTGTCCATCAAGTCCACATCATCGCACACAACTTTGACTCGGACGTGCTGCCTGCTCAGCTCCTTGGACCTCTCCGCCGAGCAGTGACAGCTGTCAACGATCAGATCCGGACAGTTTCTGTTGCTCAGGCTCGATTCCCACAGAACGACTATTACGCACAGCAACCTCAGCGCTCTCATGGTGGACTGATATTATTGCTTTTTTTTTTCTTTTTGTCTTCTTTTCAAGTTATATCCTCCCAGCTTCTGTGACAAGTCGGGACCATTTCACATTGCCTTCCGTTACGTTCAAGTCCAGCCTGTGATCGAGTTGCAGTCCAAATCTCATGCCCTGCTGGTCACCTGCTGCGGTTTGTGCAGCTGTAAACTTGCAGCGTTACTTTGGCGATTAAACCTGAGTGGAATGTGAAACATCAAGGCTGAGGAACGATGTACCTTTGCCATTCTTTGTTGTAATGTGTCCTCCAAAGTGTTTTCTGTGCTGCGGCATGTGCGGGGAAAACTTCCACCGGCGCGCTTTCAAAGTCCGGATAAACTTTACTGCGACATATCCTCTCCAAGCGGCAGCAGAGGTGAAATCTGTGGCTGAGGTAAATAAAAATCGTACCTAATTATCCATTTAAAGTCCGTCCCCGGCTGAGCTACCGCATGCCGTGTTGTCATTCACTCTCATCATCCACCAGGACTTGTTGCGCAGTGTCCAGAAAGTCCCTCCCCGCCGTCCTGACAGACAGCTGCGTGGGCTTTCAAACTTTTCATATGACTAATGGATACATGAGGCCACAGACACCCGTTTAAAGAATCTGATATTAATAAACCACAACAGAGAAGAGTGTTTCATTTTTATTCATTTCACATAATAATATTCAGTGATAGGGGGGATAAATCATCTGATTCAAACTGTAATCACTGGATGAAATAACATATAGTTTCTCTCAAGGGCCCCAGCTTTGTGATCTGCATGCGTCTGCAGTGCATGTGTGTCAGGCATGATTTCTCAAACACAAACATTTACACCACGTGATGAAAAGTGTTGCTGTTTGTTTTATTCTCTTCATTAACTCGATAACAGCTGCAAAGGAACTGTTTGTATCCATTTTCTGAAGCCTGTACACAAACTGAAAATGATCTAAACCTTGAATCACTTCTGAATCACCATAATACTCCAAGAAGCAGTTTTATAAGAAGCCTGACATTCTCTATACTTATATATTTTCCTGTTAGGGTTTTATATTGAATCCTAAAAATTATAATCTAATACAGAGCGTTCTTTTATTTAAAATAAAATGAGAAAAATATGTTTCAGTGTCATGTTAATGTCTCAAGATATATTTTTCTCTCCTTTGATTAGCTTCAATGAGAAGCTGCTGCAGGCATTGGGCACTTTACGAGCAAAGGACACACTTGTAAACCTGACATTCATTTAAATGATGGCAATAAATAAAGAATATGAGTTGGAAAATGACCAGGTTGACACAGTAACACAATGTTGGGCTCGTGCAGATGATTAATGCCTCACTTCCTCATCGCTGAACTTTGAAGATTTGAAAAACGGCGCACAAAGAGAGAGAACAGGAGCGTTTTAGATGTCGGAGAAGTCTCTTTGTGTTCTCACAGCGTGTGAGAAAGAGAGTGTGAGTTGAAAATAAATGTGGCTGTCTATGAAACACGTTTATTGAGAGGTCTAAATACAGTTTCAGCTTTCAATGCTATTTTGCACCAATAAAAGCCATTCCAGTCTCAGCCCCTTGATGACTCTTGACACAAAACTACAGACAATGAGCTCCCAGAAGTTTCACTTTTTCTTATCAGAGGATGGAGAGTTTGAACAGCTCACACAGTGTATCCAGTGACATCAATCATGGCCGTTGATGGTGGATCCTGTGTCTAAAGTGTCTTGCCCCGGGGAGACAGAAGCTGAGACAGCTGGCTGGTTGGGCTCCCCGGTGCCGGGGCGAGGTGCTTCCCATGTGTGTGTATGTATGTGTGTGTGTGTGCTGCACCCAGCGCCAAATTCCTCCCTCATTATCCACATTGTCTCCGACGCAGGCCTGAGAGCACAAAGGAGGATTTGAAGCCGCTCCCACTGACCCTGCAAGCAGTCCATGTTCCCTATTCTTCTGTCTGACAGGCAAACAAGGACATTCTCCCTACAGGAGCAGGCTGTGCAGGGCAGGACACATCCCTCCCCTTAGTGTTTATCCACATATGGAGGCCTTATTCCCTCCTTATTGTGCTCCCTTGACGCCCCTTTCGGACTGTCACTCATGGCTTGTTTACACAGATGTATATTTACCTCGTGCCTGTAAGTGCAGAGGAGGATCTTCCCGCCAGCTGACCCCTGGGAGGCCAATAGGAAAGTCACCCGGTGTAGCTGACATTACCATTTGAAGTGATCCATCTTTAATGGAGCCTGCAGAAACATTTCCTTGGATGAGGGCCATGGCTGTTCACTGAGCTACTTGCATGCACTTAATAGAAAACAGAACCAATGCACACGAGCCCGTTCCATAAAGGTTTTCTTTCTGGCATAGGGTGTATTTTCACACCGACAACCTGTTGTGAATGGGATCGCTAATCAGCACAAATGACATACTAACTATAAAATACTTTACAGTTCAGCATTATTGTCGAAAGGCCTCCAGATTGCAGCGTTAACTCAAGATAAAAACTCATTAGCACAGAATGGAGCGACAGAGTCGATTTCACTGAAGCAATGCAAACAGTCTTCCTCTGCAGAGCATGTTCTCATGTTTTCCCTCTCTCACATTAGTGTTCACAGCTCTCCATTATTACTTGGTGACAGAGATGAATAGGCCATGGCCGGCAGCAATCACAGTCCTCACTAAATATTTACCTGCTCCACTTGAAGAGGCCAGGCTACAGCAGGATGACAGACTCTCATTATTACGCCATGACTTTTGGGATAAAGGCCCACAGCGTTTTAACTTATTCTGGTTTTATGGAGTTCCCGCTGCATTGTTGATTTAGTGCAAAGGAACGTGTGAGCTGTTGTTTTGGCTTTTAGCAAATGTGACAGGCGGTTTTTGGTTTCATGGCACTGTCATTTATATTGGCCTTATCTGTAGGGTGTAACATACCGAAATACTTGTTCAGTGTAGTCTGAAGAAAGTCAGCTGAGGTTGAATTTTTTTTCACAGAAAAAACCCAACACATTCTCCAAATGACTTATGCCTGAACATGTGATGTCATCAACATGTCTGTTTATCTTGTAAAACAGTCATTGTCATGTAATGGCAGGGGAACTTTCCACTTAGACTTAAAGGTGTAATCTCAGATTATCTGAATATGCTCCTTAAAAACCGAATGTCTTTGTGTAATATTCACATATTGGTACTAAATTCCAAACAGTCTAAGATTAAAGCTGCTCTAATCAATATTTTTCATATCACCAATGGATTAAATGACTTCATGAAATGTCAAAGTAGTTGTTCAGACCAAGAGAGAATTATTACCCATCTCTGTGGTTTCATTCAACTCTGAAGCATTTAAATACCTTTCAACTCACTGATTTGGTTTTATTGCCTAAACTTTTGTTTCGGTTCAGCCTCACCATCCGCATTAGTGTCAATTTCAAGTATGCAAGGCTGCTGCTTTTAGCAGAAACCCTGTACACTACCTCCCCAGCATAATGAATTATTTAGCAGCAAAAAGAGCCAGATTCTTCCTTAAGGCATTGGTGCAAACATTTTTGTCTGGATGTGTAAATGGTAACTGTTTGTCACATTGTTCACCACATCATCTTTTTATATGGTAATATGTTAATGTCACATTTACAGCTTGTTCTACTGCCCCCAAGTGGCCAAAAAAATTGCAGATTCAAAGAACTTTCTTTCAGCCATATCTCCTGGCACGTGTAACTTTTTGTGAAACTGTAGGATGTCAGCACTTCTTTAGATTGTTACACAATACTGAGGACATGACATATGTTAATGATAGCCTGTATGATATCTGTAATATATACTATGTTTTCATATTTTACCTTCTTTAGATTGTCTGAAGCACTTTGTCAGTGTTCCATATGTGCACCACTCTTAGCCGCTATAAGAGGTGAGGCAGGTTCATGTCCAAGTTCCTGAAGGTCGTGACCCATTGGGTTCTCTGTGAGTCAGACGTGAGCCGTCCAGACATTTAATCAGCAAAGCCTTCATTTCCACATATTAACATGTGCTTGTGGACGCTTGATGAAATGAGAGTGGGCACTGGGCACCTGTGACATGCATTGTTGTGACACAGTGAACACCAACATGGGCCTGTGGTTTTTAACCAGCTTTAAAGCCCAGAGGTTTTTGGTCAAGAAAAGTCAAATAAAATCAAGTCAGATTTATTTTTAAAACGCTTTCTAAGAAGTGCTTCATCACTTTCTATAGAAAACAGAAGAAAGGATGACGTAGTTTGTGACTTAACCATCTTCTCTGTGAGTGGTTATGATCCAGCGCTCCAACAGTCCAAAATGTGATAATGCTAATTCTAACCAGAGAGCAATAAGTACAACGGCAACACAGTATAAAAATCTAATTACATGTTATGCGCTGAACAATCTGGCTTCCTTTTCCAGTTAAAGGGGGTCCTGGGATGAATTTACCATCAATAAACTAAGGCTCGCTATAATAAGGTGCCAAGAGGATCTGGGAAACCAGTGCTACTTTTAAACTTGAGAATGGAGGATGGTGTGGTGTGAGCTGGCGTGTTAGTGTTCCTACAGCGGCAGTAGGGTGGACCCACTGACCACCAACCACCAGGGTAAAGCACAAGGACTTTAGTAAAGGTTTGGAACATGTATAACGATCTAAACAGAGACTACTGGAATTAATCCTCTGAGGCTACTTTATGAGAGTGTGGATTTGTTATTGCCTCCACAGCCTTTCTTCCACTCCCCACCACCCCTCGCCGGAGAATATAAGCACTGCATCAGAGACCACATGCCAAGAGTCAGTTTGAGCTCTAGTCGTTTTCACCTCATTTACAAACCGGGCACATGACAGCTTTTTCACGAAAATTGTTTTCGAGGGAGGCTGCGGACAATAAGTCGAGTATATTCATTTGTAATCACCGTTTCCCCTCAAGTCTTGTAAATGCTCTGCACATAAACTCCTCTCTTGCTTTCACATCTCAATGCAATCGTCATGAAATTTCATCAGCTTGCTCGTTTGTCATCATTAGCGTTGATGGAGGTCACTCTGCTCCCGTCTGCCGATCCTCAACAATAAGTTTGACACAAATATAAGCTATTTGGACTCTGAGTACTCCAAGGCTGTTTACTGTGGCTTTTCTTTTTTCTTTTTTTTTTTTTGTTGTTGTTGTTTTGACACGCAGTATTGGTGGAGAGACAAGCGGGATACATAGCCTGGCTCTGTCTGTGGTGCAGCAGTGAACTCGGCCTTATAAGCATTCTAGTCTCCATCCATAATCCTGCCTGCGTGAGTGGGGACCCAATGTGAAGATGAAGTACCATGGGAAGGTTTCCTGGCAGAGCAAGAAGAGGGGAAGGGCAAATCCTGTTTCAACAAGTCATCTTGATCACGTTTCCAGTCCTAAAGTAAGATTTTTTCATAAAAACATTGAAAACAATCTGCCTGCAGGGTGCACAAAATTCACTTGCACATTTGAGCTCATCTCGCCTCTCTTTTAAAACAAGAAACAAGCTTTCAAAAACATATCACGCCGATCTTCAGGTGTTAAGATGGCCTTTTTTTCCCCCTCTTTTTAAAAAATTTAGAATAACAGATGTATTTCTATTGATATTTTTGCAGCAGTATGAAACAACATTTCCATGCTGCCCTTTACTTGTCATCTGAGTTATTCTTGGATTGTGTGCAATTCTGTCTATTTCTCAGAGCTGGGAAAAGGGCACGATGCATGCATATGCACAGTGAGAGAGATAGGCTGCACCAAACAGTCCCACCAGTGTGATCCAATCATGGTTATGGGAATTAAGTGACAATACTGGGCCCTATCGGGGAAAGGGGGGAAACTACACGATAGAGTACTCTCCTTTAGAAGACAGCGTACAGAAGCCAATAGGGATTTCTGCACCAGCTGACAGGCTTTTTACTGTTTATAGTACAAACAATGAACAGGAAGCAGAAAAGCAAAAACATGTTTAAAATGAGCATATATTACCAGAATCTATTTTGGACTTATTTTGAACAAAGATGTATTGTCTGATAGGATGCATCTAAAAGCAGCCCTGAGGGGGAGCTTGCATGTGATCTCTGACCCCAATGGCAGTAAACTTAGAATAGCAAGGGGTAACGGGCAGGGCTCCCATAGCCCGTCCAATCATGCCCATTTCTGTAGCATAATTGCTACTTGTTCTCAGTGGTGAGATAGGTCATCACAGAGTCAGAGCTGAGGCTCTCCCACGGCAGATATTTCACGCCTGTCGGTGGATCTCTCTTTATCTCTCTGCATCCCCCATCTCTATTAAAAAGTCACGCTTTGGCTCATTCTGGTGATGTCTTCTTCATAGCTGCTGAGAGGGGCTTACAGCTGGACACTTTGGGGCGGGTGCACTAAAGTGCGCGCCCAGTAAGTGCTGCTTTTTTTAACCATCTTTAATTCATTGCAAATCCACTCATCCTCCTCGACATGGCCTTCGTACGGCAACATCTCTTTTCTGTTACCCGCCCGCATCAAAGAAGATGGATTGGAGGAAATCAAGAAAGCATATGTCGCTCACCACAGAAACCTCCAGCTAAGCCCTGCTTCACCAAGCGACAGACAGTTCCAAGACAATGAAGCAACCCTGGGCATTTCAGCGACACATTCTCTTGGGTATTTCATGGTCAGGATGCGCACGCTGGTGGCCTTTTACCCCCCAACGCCTACGTCCAACTGCTCCAATGCTTTCACACTTTTCTCAGCCTCTCAGTCTGCCATCCAAACCCGAAAAACCCTGCGCTCAAAACGCTCTCTAATTGGTCAAAACCACTTATTTGGCTGGTGCGGCTCGGCCTCCCCACAGAATGTTCCACCACTCTGCCACAGCAAAGACTGGGAGGATGCAGCGGGCTGTGGGCACAGGGAGGAGGGACGTGGCTGGCATTGGCTGGAGAAAAAGAAAAAAAAAAAAAACAGTGGGTCATACATGGAGCATTCCCAGATGAGTTAAAACAGCAGCATAGCCTTGAACAACTGAGCTCATTAAATCCGCAAGCTTCTGTGAGAAAAATGGTTTTCTTGCTAAACAAGTGAATCATTCACCAATTCCGCAGCTGGAAAGCAGAGCAGCTATCATACCTGCATTTTATTTGTTGCCACTGTTACCTCTTGGCAAGGCTGCAAAGAAACCAACATAACAATATACTGTACCAACAAGAATCATCCAAACTGGCAGAAAAGAGTAAATTCACTTCCAGCAAAGAAACTGGAAGCAGTCCCAGATCATTGCACTCAGCATGTGTTGAGTATTTGGCAACTGACTACAGGTAAAAACAGGCTTGTGTGTGGTTTTGAATAATTAATTTGAACTACCAAAGAACCAGATGGGTGGGATTTACCAAACTGAGAAGATCCAGACAATGTTAAATATGCTGTCACCTGCTGAAAATGTACAAAAATCAATCCCAAGGACTTTTCTGATAGTCTCTTTTCAGTAGGCTATCTTTTGCTTGCAATCTCCACCCATCTGTCTCCATATACTAATTTGCAGCTGCTATTGACCCTTGTCTGAGCCGCAGTGCTTCATTCCTCACTTACCGGATCATTGGCATGTTTTATTGACTGAAATACAACAAGCATTTTAGCCAAGTTCTGTTTTGTTTTATTGTTCATGTCAATTTATTCCCTTTGCTCTGCAAAAAGAAGATATGAACACAGGCATGGTTTCAATTATACATGTCTCTCAACAAGTTATGACTTTATGGACAAGCGCAGTGTTAAAACAGCCACATAAGTTTAACACATGACTAAGCAAGGGATTTATTAGCTTTATTACAAAACTGTCATGAGGCAATAAAGATCTCAGTCCCCTAATTTTTTTGGATGAGGTACCAGAAGGCCTCTGAGCAACTGCAGGAGTTTTATGACTGTTTCTTGCTGGAATCATCGAGCACAGCACACATCACTTTAATTTTTATGTAAATGGTGGTGGTTTGAAATAAACACATTTATCACAGACAGGATCAAAAAACCTTTTTCTCTAACACCACACAAGAAAATTCCAGTACTTGGTGACAACTTCTGGAAACGTAAGAGCTTGTGAGGCCTCTTCTTCTTCTTCTTTTTTTTTTTGTATGAATCTGATAGTGTCCTGCATTGCCACCCATGCTGCTCCACAGAATAACTACAGAAATGGTGAAATTGCTTTGAAGTTTAATTTTTTGTTTGACACATAATAAGGTTATAATGCCATTTTAGGATGGTTATTTTGCCCCCCAGAACAATTGCCATGAAACATCCATAGATAAAATTATTATCCAAAGAAAGCAAGAGAAAAATACTTTAGGGCTATGGAATCTAGTTTTTAAGCATTCTTATCTATTCTAAAAGAATATAGAAAATAAACTTTATTTTGCTTATTTACAGTTTGTAAATTACAGGGACAAGATTTCTGTTCAGGGGTCTGCTAGTCCATACTTTTACTTTTATTTATATTGATATCAATATTATAAATTTTAAATGTTTTGGTTGATTAATAATTGAGATTTCAGTTACTGCTACTGTGCTAAGCTTGTTTGCATGAGCAGGAGTTTAACTAGATTTTCATGCTCCATCATTATAGTCTCATTCAGTTATTTGGAATAACAAACTGAATGACCAGTTTTCACCAGTGTTGATGAAGTGTTGGTTCATCAACATGTGCAACTATGGAAAAAGGCAATCAGGAAATACAAATTTAGTCTTAGCTGCGGCTATTTCTGTCTGCTAATTGCCTACCTAATACCTGAACTACTCAGTCATAGTGGTAATATAGTTACTGTGGTTTGTCTTGTTTTTTAATTGTTTTGCAGGCTAGTTGTTGTAAATTTAACATTTCAGGGAAAGTACATATCTATGTCATAATACTATTCCATATGGAAAACAGATGCCAACAAGTCAGATTCCAGCCTTACCTTGACTTTGACCAAATATACAGTATGTTCCTATGGAGAGCAGATTAAACCTGGTTAAAGTCAACTCACCCCAAAGGGTTTCTCATGTTCACACGTACTGTACTCTCCAGGGAGGTCTTGGAACAAGATGGATGTAACTTGAAGCTCAGTGCCGGGGCCCTCAACCCCGCGAGGCCAGCTAACCTCTGCTCCGCTGCTCTCCAGTCCGCTCGGCCCTGATGTGTGTTTTTTTCACTCCCCTCCTCCCCCCTGATTTCTTGGGCTTATTGAGTCATGATTGCACACTAGCGCCCAGTGACAGAAGATGTCAGTTGGCTGTCAGACATTTAGGAGGCTCCAGCTGAGTCAACAGTCTATGCAGAGACTCAGTCAGACGGACTCACATGCACAGCATGTCAGTCTCTTTTGTATATGTACATAGAAGAAAAGCTATAAAAAATATGGCTATGAAAATAGACAAGGAGATATTTACTACCTCTTATGAACATCATGGAAACATAACCTGAGGCAAACTGTATATTGTGAATGACATCAGGAGCTGATGAAAGATCTGGCTGGGGATACTCCTCTTTCTGGCTGCCCTTGTACTCAGCAGACGGGCCCATACATCTCTGTGACGCACTGCAGGAGTTAAAAATATTAGCTCTTTTTCCTGTTTCCCTTTTTTCTCCTCATTCCATTCCCTTCCCTTTCACTCCCTCCAGTTCATGACACTGGAAGTGTGCCAAGCAAAATGTTGACCCTGATTCCCCAGCGTCAGTCATGAAGCTGGTTCAGCAGGGCCTCGGCTCCAGTCATAAGCAGTGCAGAGCTACGGTTGGCTGACGAGAGCCAACAGGTAGAGTATACCTTAGAGAATTTGCTGATGCACTAAGACAGAATTTTGCTGATCAAAAAATGTACAGAAGTCTGTTTTCAGCTTGTGAAAAGCTTTTTCTGATTTTACTTTTTTCGAGCTAACTTCCGTACTGTCTGTCCCCGAGTCTCCAAGGAGACGGTCCAACAGGATTTATCTTCAAAGAGGTTTGACATGTCTAATGTTCCTGCTGGTCAGTCACCAAGAGGTCAAGCTATTCTCAGAGCCTCCATTAGCAAAAAAAGGAATTCAGCCATGAATGAAGACACCAAATGAGCAAACTCAACCTTCATTCATTCCACAAAATTCACGTCAAAACATTCACAAAACACTCAAAAATAAACGGTCTGCTGAATTTTTATAAGCGTATTCACACAGAAGCACCCAGGCGCTCTAAATGTGGATCGAAATAAACCATCTGACCCTTTGATTTCCCTCCACTGGTTTTTGTATGAGACTGAGCTCTTTATAGATCCTTCATTTGCGGGTAACTGGTCACCACTGCACCCCAGATGCCAGCAGGCCTCAGCCCAGACTGCCTGCAGTCTGGAGACTGGCACTGTGTGACATCACATCCTGTCATTGTGTTGAGAACGCAGAGCTGAACGGACGGGAGAGTGGGCCAGTGACATCCCAATCAAGTCTCTGACTCCCCTCAGTCCACCAAGAAAAACAGAACTTACAATTAGAGGAAAACTATAAGAACAACAGAATTTGGCCCAGATGTATGAGTCATAAGATGTAATAGCTCAGCTGCCAGTTGCTTCTGTCATGAGTTGGTAAACACTGAGAAAAAATGTATTTCAACTATATGTGACTAATTGCATATGCTGAGTGTCATCACTAAACCAAACCACATTTATCCTTGAGTAGCTTGGAACAATGAAACAATTTTATCTCTATGCAAAATACGGAATAATAATTCTGAATGTAAATACCCAGTTTAGACTGCTCTCTCACAATTATTAATCTGTTGATGGATAGCTTATTGATTTGTTGTTGTTTTTTTTACACAACATGCAGTGCCTCGTAGTTGTTTCTCATAGATGTTTTATTAAACTGCCATTTTACGTTGGGGAGCCGAGAGGCGTTTGGTCTTTATTGAAAATCTAAAATCTAAACTGCACTGCTTTGTTGAGCTGAGCCAAAACAGTATGCAAAACTCAAGTATTGGCTGAGCTCTACCTCATAACATTTCAAATGTAGCCTCAGAGTTCTCAACCTGTGAGTTTGCAAAGGCTGGCAATAATAAAAAACTAAATTCTAATATATTTCTTCCCCTATAAAAACTATTCAAATGTAACAGTTTGAGATGAGAAAGCCTCTCTTCAGCTCTTCCCAAAACTTATTTCCATGCAACCTGTGACATGTGGTCACAAGTAGTCATAGCTTTGTGTATTGTGTAAACATCTGCTAATTCTGTTTAGGCTCTCCAGCAAACTCTCCTTGTCTCTGTTCTGACTCATATGGATAAACAAGTTTATGCTGTGGAGAAGTTGCTGATTCAGATTAACTGGAAAAATTAAGTCTTACTGCTCACTGATCCAAGCGATTAAATAAATGAGATTTACATTTTTACAGTATGTATCTGATCTAAATCTGTATTCTCTCCCCCTTATGAATATATCTGTTCTGCTTAAAAGCTGTTCAGATATTTGGGGCAAATTTAAATGAACATCATCATAAATATACATGATCTTGTGTAGTACTGAAGAACTCTAGTACATAGAAACTAGCAGCTGCCTATTTACACCCAGCCTTACACTCCAGCAAAGGCCAAGCAATGTTTACGTGTTACACTGCCTCTGTCAGTAAAGTGGGCCAGAATATCATTTTTCTAATTTTTGTTTTGTTCATTCTTCACCCGTAACACAACTCTTCAACTGTGTGTGCTTATGGGACGGCATAGTCAGCTTGACCTTTATGCAGGCTGCACATCTTTCACTGAAATCTTATTACTATGCCTCAGTCATGCGATTTTAGACACCTGTCAGTTTCAAGCACGGCTCTAGTTGACAGTTTTTCAACTCAGTGGATATTGAGGTATTTTGTCACCCATCAAGCTCTCTTGTCTCTCGGGGCTGGGAGTAGGTGTACTATACTTCTGACTGTGTCACTCCATAGTGTCTTACAGCAGTGATAACCAACCAAGGGCATTTGTACCCAAGGGGTACAACTCCACTGCAGTAGGCAAAGGGGGGACGTAGAAAGATTGTGGAGTAGGTCAACTAATTTGATTAATGATACAATATGATTTTTAAAAAAAAGCAGTATTAAAAATATTGAGTCAGCTATAACACCTGATCAATACTGTGCATTATGTTGTCTAGCTCACAGGAAGTAGGTTTTGCCCTTCTGCTATCACTACATCCTGGGCTTAGTGCCGCCCAAGACGGCTGTGATTCTTTTAGAGAAATGTAAACAAGCCAGTGATTATTCCCCCCTATACCAGGATGTTGGTGGGTTCAGGCAGAGCACAGCCTGGAAGTGTGGGGATGTCCGGCTACAAGAGACTATATGTAACATAACTGAGTAATGCATAAATGGATTAAGAGGTAAAACATAGCAAAACATAATGGATAAATGGTTAAAATAGTTCAATAAAAATAGAGGTGGTATGGATGCAAACTTGACCAAATCAATTTAAACATTCACAGGTCACACTGACTGTTATAAAAAAAAAAATCACTAAATAGAAAGAAACAACCTCTGCATGAAAATCTTGTATTTCGTTTGTACAAAAGTGCTAAAATCATTGTACAATGCTGCATTAGAAGCATAGCTCTGTCCATTTAAGACTGATATTGAATGCTACTTCAAGTACTTTTTTTTTCCCAGCGTGTTGGAGATAGCAGTTATGTGTGCCTGTTCTCGTTTGACTCGCCTTGGTCCAGAGTGGCAGATAAGAGCTCACTAAATAACAAGGAGCAGCTAGCAGGCCAATCTGCCCAGGGAGAAGACAACCCCTGAGGACTGTGGCCCTCAACTTCAGTGACAAGTTAATCTAGAGAGGGCTGCTCTTCAACTGGACTTATTGCTTTGAGTGTGTGTGTGTGTGTGTGTGTGTGTGTGTGTGTGTGTGTGTGTATGCATGTGTGGTTGTGTGTGTGTGTGTCCCAGAAAGCATGGTAGTGTCAGGTGTCCTTACAATGCCCCATAGACAAGGATAGGTGTGTGTGTGTGTGTGTATGCGTGACATGTCTGCTCCTTGTTTGTTCAGCATACACACACTTCACTGCAAGCTTTGACAATAAAATCATAGCTCTCTGAACACCTTTCCATCCCCACTCATAAATATTACACTGACCCTGCTTTTACTGTCCCCAGGCGCCCACATAATGACCTGAAAAGACAGGCAGGTAGTATTATTTGAGTGGGAATATTAAAGGATTTATATTGATCAATAACTTCATATTATGTGTTTGAGTACAAGGGGAGGAATTTGTGTGATATAAATATGACAGAAACCTGACACTCACCGAGTCTGACATCTTTGTGTATTTTCTGCAAGTGTGTACGACGCACAGCTGACGCTTCCACGTGTCTATGTGAGTGTTAAGCTGTGCACGAATCTGATCCGCCTGTGTGTGTGTGTATGTGTGCGTGCTCCTGCGCTGTTTGAGGTTGTGTCTATGTTTATATCTACTTGCTCTTAATTAGGGGAAGCAGCGAGCATTGCGGTTCTGGAGGGGATTTTACGGCTATGTAAACATCATACATCATGATTCAGCGAGGTGAGGCGAGCGCAGCCCAGCGGCTGCCAAATCTCACTTAGATTGCTGTCTAGATGGCAACAGTCGAGGGTGACACAGCCTACGTGGAAGCGATGACTGATTTGTTTCTCAGGGTCAAAACACACAAGGGCGATTCAGTTTTAAATGTAAACATGATATTCTTCTCCAGCTGTTGTGGTACCACATACGCTTAAAATAAAAGCAAATGATTTGGTCACATTTTTTCAGATCTTTTCTGAAAGCAACAGAACAAGATAGTGTCAGTTACTGCTCATTCAGTGCCATCTCAAATAACTGCCTCCACACTTTAATCAAGGAAGTATGATTTGAAACTCCAATGAATGCATTATTGTCAAAATAATTATGACACCTTGGTGTAATTTCTGCAAACACATGAGATCACGTTGAGACTGTGCAGTCTCTATTTTAGAAGTTTTCCATCATTACTCTGTTTTGTTGTTATCTTGACAGAAAATAAATGTGTTATGAATGATTTTTCCATCAGCACCTCAGTCTTTTCACTATCATTGGCACAAACATTGAAAGCTTTCAGTTTTTGTTTGACTCTTTTTTTTATTTATTTTTTTCTGTTTTGGCAATCTGACACGTGTACCACTAAATATAGTACTGTGGCACAAAGAGCTCCACTGCTTTCATTGTGGCTGTTGCCTACAAGCTTTGATGCTACCTGTATTTATAGAAGCAAAAATCAATTCAGTTTACGGCGTATGGTAAAGCTTCCATTTGTTTCCACTGTGTCCACTAGGCTGGTCATTTTACTGCAAGCGGAGAGATATTTAACCACAACCACTGGCTGGTATAGTGTCACATGATGGATGTATTGTGTATTATCAAGTGGTGCTGTGCATTTCTTACATTTCATAAGTTTTACATGGTCATCATTGTATCAGTCTATGGCAATCATGGCAAGGCAAGGTTTGTACTTAGAAGTGCTGTACACAAAATTCAAATTTGTCTTATATGACAGAAAAGATGAAAATTGCTGTATGGAGGATGGAGTTGGTGAAGTTATTAGTCTTTGCGATAAACAACCACTACCACTGGAAATATGTAAGGGAAAGCGTGCAGCTGCCGCAGAAGACCAATCACAGTTCTTTCAGTGCACGTTGCACTTATGCGTATCATTAAGTTCTTATGTTTTAGCTCCAGTGGGATCCTTTTGTGTGTGTGTGTTCAACATTCATACTGTATGTGACTACACTTCTCTGATCAGTGCGATTTAAGAACCCACTTTGACACGTTTCACACCAGTTTTCTAAAGGAGCATTGAAATGGAACATTAAAATTCTGTGTTTCATGGTCATTAAGAACCAAAAATGTCAGACTTTCACTTGTTTCAGCTCTTTTAATGTGAGAATTTGCTGCTTGCTCTTTGCTTCTGATTATTGTAAACTGGATAGGTTTAGATTTTTGTATTGTTAGTGGTGATTTGAAATCATAACCTTGGCTTTTTAGAAACAATCAAACGCATTTTTTTTTAATTTGAAGAAGTTTTTTTTTTGTTTTTATTTCAAAGGAGGAATAACTTTTGTGGTGGACAAACACATTTTTTTTTTTTTGCACAAGGAACATAAGTCACATGAAGGTTAATAAACTGTGTGTGAAAAGAACAAAAATCAAGTGAAATCAAATCAGCAGCTGCAGCAGAAAAGAAGTTTGTGGCTGCAGGACAGCAGAGCTCCAGAGAGGTGACACTCTCAGTACATGCACATGCACATGTGTATATACATGTACATATACAGTGTTCACTGGCTGATGTGTATGAGAGGTTGTGGACTTGGGCCTGGCTTGCAGTTAATAAAAACCACAGAGATGCACAATAATGCGATAAAAATTAGGAATGACGTAATTACGGTTAGCATTACTCTAAAAGGTTGCTTTTATCACTGATTTAAATTACCACCCGGCAAGCATGCTTATTCAAATCAAAACACCCACGGTGTTGGCATAACTAACAGGTGCATGCTGGGTCGGATGCTAAAAAAATGTATTTAAATATTCCCGGTGGATCCTCCAGGTGACTGCACAGGGACAGAGAGGCTGACTGGACTGATTGCAGTGGAACATTTTAACTGACCTACTTTTTACTACAAGTACTTTGACTTAAATTTGACTTAAATTTCTTTGAAATAACAGGACAGTACAGTATATCAAGCGCAACAACACAAGACATGGCAGCTAATATTACTTACTGATGATGACTTAGTGAAGATGCTGCTGCTGTTTCAGCTGTTACCAGTCCATGTTTTCAGATGAGACTTCACACACTAGTGATGAGCTCTCAGACAACAAGGGGGGAAGATTCAGCTCCCGGTAGTTTCTGCTGTTGAGTGCTTACCTTACATAAATGGTGGAGACTGGTGGAGATGTTGGTGGCTCATATGATGAAGCCACAGATGCTCTTGGTTCAGAAGCTGCAGTCACCCGTGCCTCTACAGATGCTTCATCCATTCCTGTAAGGATGCACCTTTATGACATTGTTTCAGCAGACAAAGATACAGTCACTGAATCCTCAACAATCAGCACCACCTATGACTGAATCAAGAGCTGCAATCAACAGACCCTCTACTGGTGGCCTCCTTCTCCACCTTTAATGGTTGACTCCACTGATGCTCTGATGGCGTGTCAGCGACCAGCTCCAGAAAATAATCAGAAGATTCTTTTGCAGGATGTTTAGGGCCCTGTACTGTTGTTGCTCAGTAGATGTTGTGGAACGATTCTGTGTAATAATGTACTATTTCATTTTTCATCATTAGTAGTGACAGTGGTGTAGTAGTAGTAGTAGTAGTAGTAGCTTTAGCAGCAATAATACAGTACTTAGTGTTCCAGAAGGATTATATCTTTTGTGGGTGAAGTTTGTATTGAAACATCTTTATGAAATTCATACTATAGCAACAGCCAAACTCAAGAAAAAAAAAACTATCTAAGAATAAAAATAAAAAATTTTAAACAATCAAATAAAACTGTGTTTACTCTAGTACAGAAGATTTGGTTTGGTTGGTTCTGCAGCTCAATAATACATTTAAAGATCCCCTTCAGACGTGTTTTAAAACATATAAAATCATCTGTTGTAATAATAATTTGTGTCTGATGATGTTTCGCCACAAAAAAACATTCAATACTTCTTCGCTCAATACTTTTTCCACCACTCTGCTTTGCTGACAAGTCGCTCAAACACACACACAGACACCTACACACACACACACACACACACACACACACATAACAGAGGCAGTCACAGATTTAATGGTCTGAAAATAAAGTCATCATGTTGGTAATCACTGACAAACTTTGCTGCGTGTATTGATCATTGCTTTTTTTTATTAAAGACATGGGGATACACGTTCCCTGTGCCATGTTCTCTTAATGTGGAAATGATTTCTTAATGCTAAAAATGCACACACACACACACATCGCGCCTCAGAATATTTTAAACTGAATGCTAGATGACAGCTGTTATTTTTACAGTAGTCTGCTTCCTCTGTATCACAAAACCAACTAAGTCTTACTGAATTCAAAGTACTTTCTAGGGTTATATCAGGTGAGTGTATTGGAGATTATCTCCACTCTTTTGAGGCAGTTTCATTTGCTTCTGTGTGTATAATTTTACATTTTTTATAAATTATAATAATTTAATTTATAATTTATCTTTCTTTGTCTCACTCATTTTACACTATCTTGTCTATTACACTAGGACGAGGATTTATTCTTCTTCTTTAGTAGCTCACTTTGCTCACAGTGGGACTAACCTGATTTAATTTAAAAAAAAGATAATAAAAATAAGGAATAGTAGACGTTGTGAGGTAAGTAGAGGTGAGGAATAAGCATCTAAAAGCAACCATACCAATGCTGTTTCTAATCTCAGAATGGTCTGCTGTTCTGTTTGCTTGACATCGTGCCTTTTCCGTCCCAAAACAAACTGAGTGCAGAAGGATTTACACCCATCACTGGAAGTGAAGTGTCACTGGAAGCCAGATATTAGCATTTATGGCTACATTACACAAGTGCCCTGATTATGGGCCAAACATTATCCAAAAAACCTCAGAGGAGCATTAACATTTGATTGCAGCACCACATTAATGAGCACAAGGTCACACAGAGTCCAGAGTGAAATAGGGTCCTGTCATAATCTTCACTTTATAAAAAGTCCTCTGACACCTGCTAATTAACGCGACCCAACACACAAGTTAAACACCCCACCGCCTCGCTTTCCAGGCGAGTGGGTGGTTAATCAGCTTTAGCTGCAGATGTGTTATTTCTGATAGGTAAGGGAATGAAACTTTCTGATTTAACCCAGACCTCGAGGCTGTCCCTCCGCCAGCTGGCCCCTGCCCACTGGCATACCCCCTCCTCCCTCTTTTCCTTTCTTTTTCTCAGCAGCGAGCAGTGTGCAGCTACTGACCCTAATCCCAAACCGCTGCTGTCACTTCTGCTTAGCTACTGCTTCTGATTACTCTACAGGGGTATGCCATAAAAACCCACTTTCTCGATTTTCTCCAGCTCAACACATGGAGCATACGGGCGATGAAATGTGATATGAGGAGGTTCAAGAACATGGATTTCTTTTGTTTCTGCTGCCACTCTTTGCCCTCACCCCCTTGTGGACTACATTTGCTGACAATTTTAACAGCGTGTGGAGAAACAAAGATAGAATGTGAATTCCACAGGGGTGGAATTGCTTTGTGTGTTTTTACACCTTTGTGTCTCACGTGGAAGAAGGTTTTATGAAAAATTGCATCGGTATCGAGGCTCACACTCTGTAACCTTAAAGTTTCAGTGTGTAGGACTTAGTGGCATCTACAGCAGTGAGGTTGGAGAACAGAAGAACCTGTGATGACTGCCAAACTTGCAAAACGCCCTATCTGGAGCCAGTGTTTTATTTGTCTGCGCTGGGCTGTACTGTAGAAACATTGACTGTTCTACAGGGCAGACTCTATGGAAGAAGACCTGCAACATCTGTGGATTGTAATGTAACTTGATTCTTGATTTCAGGTCACACCACTGAAAAGATAGATTATAAATATTATATTTCATGTCTGTCATATTTTGTGAATAGAGCCCCCTAAATTTTACACTGTGGACCTTTTAAAAGTGAGTCTGAATTCTATGAAAAAACAGTAAGAGGATTCAAAATGTCAAAACAACTATTAAAATGTGTTCCTTTGATCCTTCATCTCTCTTCATCTTGGTATCACTACGACAGCTTCCATTTCTACAGGAGAACCTCAAATGAAATAAAAGCAGGAAAAGGCCATCATTGACAGGTCACTCAAATTCTCTGGCGTATAGAGAAAAACCCCCAAAAACAGGCTGATCAAAAACTACCCAACTGTTAGAAGCATCTTTTGAGTATTTTGCCTTTTTCCGCAAGTCTTTAAAAAGATCGTCTTGGTTAAACACAGTCAAACGATGAGAGTTTGATGATGCTGGGGGATCAAATAGACGGGGATCTGCACGGTAAACACTGAGAGGATGTTGCCACAGAGCTCCTCAGACAGAGAGATAGTCATCTGAAGGAGCACGACTCTGTGGACTGTTTTTATCCCTTAGTTTGCCTCCTGTGATTCATGGAAACACCACTTAGAGGCAGAAAATAGAAGCCAATGACTATATATTTTATGGGAAGTACAGATCTGTGTGTGTTTGTGTGTGCGTGTGTGTCGTGGGAGTGTGTCAACTACAGAAAATATCCATTTGCACCAGTGCTCTAATCTTGTATTGTATTGTATTATCATTTTTTTTTTCCCATAAAATGGATATAAAGTACCTTTTTTTAGTCAATTAACTTTATCTGGGCAGTTATTTAATGATGATAAATGATGATGTTTTTTTTGGGTTTTTTTGCCGAAAAGAGATGCATGGAAAAAAATCACTGAAAAGAGAAGATGTCATACCATATCAGCAATATTTGTCTCAAGGAAAAAAGCTATTTACTACTGTGTGTAGTATCAAAATGAATGGGCTGAAAGCAAGATTTAGCTACAGGTGCATGCTTTGGGGCGGCCCATCTGCCAAGATCACAGACTGGTCCCAGAGACCCCAATGTACTCAAATTGTGTCTCAATTAGTGTGTTGTAATTCAGTTATTATAAATTTGTTTGGTAATACGGACCATTAAAGCATGATTAAAAATTAAAATGGTAAGGCCCCTAATGTGATTTTGTAGATAATCTAGTTTTAATACCTTTAATATTTCAGTTGATATATGCTTTTATGGTACGTAGTCTGCTGAGGGACTGTTTATGTGAGGTGGAACAATAGGGGCCCCTGGGTTGGACCTGGTACTGGAGAGCTGTTCAGTGCAGTGGGTGTGGTGGTGCCAGTCTAATTTTCCTTCTGCTCCTTTGACCACCAACAGTGAATGGGTCCATTCCAATGATTTAATGATACTGTGTTCAAAAGTCATTATGTGTACGTAAATGTGAGTGGAAAACAACACTAACATCACTTATTACACTCCTGTTTGTTCCTCAATGCACATATCAAACAATACATAAACATTACACTTGTGTTGCTTTTTTAATTGTGTAGAGTGAAAACATTGTTGCCCTTTCATTTTATGTCCAAAATATTCTGATAAAATATTCTGCAAACCTCTTATCCAATGTTAGCTGGGATCAGCTTCGGCCTCCCTGAAAGGATAAGGGGTTATGGAAACTGTGAGGAAAATGGGAAGCTCTAGGTTAACGGTCATTAAAGCAGTTGTTTGACATTTTGGGGAACACCCTTTTTGCTTTCTTTCCCAGAATTAGATGAGAAGATCAACACCACTCTGGTATCTTTCAACTATATATAAACCTACAGCTAGCAGCCAGTTAGCTTAGCTTAAAATAATTAGCCTGGCTGTGTCCAAGTTGTTTAATCTGAACAAAAGGTATCAAAAGGACGACTTGTGGTTTTGCCGCGGGTTACATGCTGGACTATTTCTTGGCTGGACACCGACCTGCAGTCGTGTCATTACAATGAGGTTACCAGGCAAATAGACTTCAGGAAGTTATGAGGAGTATTACCTAACCTGTATGTCTTGAGCAGCTTTGCAGCGAGCATTCCAAGAAAATAACCCTTTAGCGACGTCATCAGGGTTATTTCCACTAGGCCTAGGACACTGTAAATTTATAACAGCATACTGTATGATAGAAACTGGGAGCATGGAGTCTGAAAGATATAGGCATTTATCAAGGATGTTAAGGAAGGTGTAACAAGACATGCCACTGAGTCACATTATGGGAATTTCTTTTCCAAGTTCCACAGCTTTATGAAAGTGTAATACTAAGAGACCCTCTTTAAATCTGTGCTCAAAGGCACATTTTTTGTCTGAGTTTGTAACTTGTTCTGCAGGTGTGTGCGTGTGAGTGTGTGTGCGTGTTAAAGTGCTAAGACAGGCGCAGACTTAAATCCAAGAAAGATGTTTAAGCTTATTGCTTTATTCCCCACCATGTAGTCATATTGCAGCACTACAGAGAGTTCACGAAGCAGTGTCAGTTTCACAGCAGAGAACCAAGTCCTGTATGTCCGAATACACCTGATTTGTTTTGTAAATGCAACTGTGAGTGGATCCTCTGGCATTATTCATTGACTGTACTGTGTTGCCGCAGGATATGTGGCACATTTCCTTGAGCTGAGCCGTGACTCATCTCTATACTTTCCCTCACTGGAGGCCAAATGCATTCAAACATCCAATGAGGCTCACCTGGGTAAATTGGAGACAGTTCTCCTCCCTGCACCCCCTTTATTCACTTCTGATGCATGGTATCGCATAGCTCAAACCCAAGTCATTGATCAGGAGAGTGGCAGAAACTTGTTTAAGATGAAAAAGGAGTCTTGACGACGCAGGAGCTCCCCAGCTAAACATTTTCTAGGGTCGATGTCACGACTATAGCCTCCGCTGCAGCATATGAGAGAAGAGAGAGATGTGTAAGTGGGAGAAGAAGGAAAAAAAGGGGTTTTAAGATAGGGTTTGCTGAGGGAAGTAGCTGAAATATACATCACAGCATGCTGTTCTTGTGAGATCCCACTGCAGTCTCGGGAGGTGCAGGGGTGGGAGAATGGAAAACACGCTCTTTAGTCACAGAGAGACGAAACTCAAACACTGCACGGCGAGAGATGGCAGGAATACAACGGCGGAAACTGTCTTAATGCAGCGGTGTGTTAGGTAGTAGCGTGAATTTCAATCACGGCGCTGAGCGTAATTAATCAGGGACGTGGAGGGCTCTTGACGATTCCAGCAAAAGTGAATAAGATCACAGGAACGTCACAGTGCTGCATATTACAGGATCAGGGTTAGACAATAAGATAATCTGCTGCCGGGAATGAAGCATTATTATGAATAACAATGTCTGCGAGTGCGTGCGTGTGTTTGTGTCCATGAATATTCTCTTTTGTTGATTGGAAGGTGCGGCCCATGAGTTCACACCTTGTCAAATGCGTTCACCTTTGAAAACACTCTTGCTGCAGTGTCTCTCTAGATTATTTTGAAATGTACACACACACACACATCTGATACATCCCGTGTGTCTAATACATATTTGCACCCAAGCACAGTCATGTTACTTGTGAATCTGTCCACCTATCAGTTTGTCAGCTCCTTCTGTCGGTTTGCAAATGTGTGTATCTGTGTGTATCGGTGTGTGCTGGTAAAACGCTGGAGCTGTTCTGTATTCCTGACTCCCCGCTGTGATGCAGAGGCTCCAGACTGAGCTATGACTCATCATGGGCTCTCAGCAAGATCTCTCAGGTCAGACACAAAAGAACACAGGCAGACAGAGTGGCAGAGAGACATACCGAGAGGAATAGGCTTAACGTGCGCGTGAACATGCAGCTTGAAATCCACCGCCAGGTCGTAGCCATCCCGCTAAAATAACCTCTGAAAAAATACGCCGTTAAATAGGGAGAAGAAGTCGCCGAACACGCAGAGGGGGAGGAAGAGACACGCAGAGAAATAGGTTAAGACCTATAGCTTGAAATCCAGCAGCTGGGACATCAAGGGTCAAAGCTTCCTGACCATACAAACTCACTTTCCTTTCCTTGCGTACCTTAGATACTGTAGACCTAAAGTGATTTATTTAGCCACCATCCAAAACGCGCCCACTCCTGCAGCCTCGGCGCTTTGGATGCAAGTCAGCAGAGAATGGAGACGGACAAACCAGACAGCTCAGTGTCGTTATCACACAAAATGCTTGTTACATAAACAAGCTCAGATCCTGCTTCCAATTTGAGCCCAATTACACGGTGCTCACAGGCCATAGGGAGGAACACAGATCTCAGGGCGGATAAGGGATCACTCCCAGCACGGGGGCTCTCAATAGAGGCTAAACGCTGCTATTCCGCTGTGATCTCGCAGATGGGCAAAGTGAGGGGCAGATAGAGGTAGGCATATGTGTGTATGTGTGTGCAGGTGAAAGAGGCAGTCGGTATGAGGGATTGTTAGTGTTCTGCAGCTGCACGACGACAAGCAGGGTGCCTCATTTGATGAGATGTTGGGCTAAACAGCCTCATCTGATAAGGCTGTTGTTGTTGATTGTGTAGAAGTGAATAACTGAAGGTGGCATGAAAACCACAGCAGATATAATGAAACCGTTTCCTCACTTTACATGGAGTAACCTGGTTAGTGGCCATATTCTGGCTCACTGTAGGTGGACAACATCTGGTTATGTCTGATGTTAGCAGGTAAAGGAAGTCTGCAAAATCAGAGCAGATCAAATCAATCCATAATCCTGGAGCAGTCCAGATTAAAGTCAAACTGACTAATCAAACGTGAAACCTTGAAGTTACAATGATTTGGTGAGACCTGTCTGTGATGTTGCTTTACCTGGTTCATGTACTTCATCTTGCTGTCACTCTGTGTTTAGCTGATGGCAGGGACACATGGTTCAGGGCACAGGAAACACATGGTACACATGACCAGTGTGCCTTTTCAGTGCTATGCTGATTACATAATTAATTTACTGATTAATTTGGTATGCAGTTAACACAGCAGTCATAATTTTCAGATAATTTTTTAATGAAAACTCTACTCCTGCCATTTTCACCTGGTGTTCTTCATCACCGTTTTAGAAGGAAATAATCAGTGCCAGCTTTGAAGGCGACATTTTCTTTTTAAAGAGTGTGTAGCTTAAGTCAAATTTTCAAATGTTGAAAAAAAAAAAAAAAAAAAAAAAAAATGTGGACTTCAAAAACTAAATAAATACTCTTAGGTGAGTCTACATTGGCATGTAAACAAATAATCTTTTAAGAGTTAAATTTGTGAAAGGATTTCAGTGTGTTGATAGAATGAGGACATTTAACCGGGCAAGATTAAATTTTCCTTTCATTCAAACAGAACTGGAAAAGCCTGTCAAAACAGCCTGCCATAAGCCAAAGAGAAAGATGGCTTTGAAATAACAAATGTACATGAGTTTTCTGTAAATTGTTCTGAAATAAAACAAAATATGGGAATACTTCAATATGTCTAAATTGCTTGTTTATTCGAGTCCAAATGATCTGTAACCTTCTAATTCATCTAACACGCAAGAATATAATTAGTTATATCCATATAACATCAAACTGTAGTGGGTGTGAGGTTGGACCCAGTCCACCGAACCAGCTAAAACAGTCCAAGTCCAAGTTCCTCCATGGAGGGAATCCAAGCAAACAGGAGATAGACGGGGTGAGCAGGCAGAGGAGTTGGGGATGGGGAAGGGTCCAACAAACGTGGGGGCCAGCTTGTGGTTCTCCACCTTGAGGGCAGGTCATGGGTGGGGAGCCAGACCCCCAGGCTGGATGCATCCACCTCCACAATGAACTGGCACTCAGGGTTGGGGATCTGGAGGATGGGAGCAGTGGAGAAGCAAGTCTTGAGGGTGTTGAAGGCGCTTTGTGCTTTGTCAGTCCAGCAGAAGGAGGTCTTGGATGAGGTGAGAGGCAATGGAACTGAAACCTTTGATGAAAAGACGGTAGAAATAGGCAAACCCCAGGAAATGCTGCAGTTGTTTGCATGTCTCTGGGACTGGCCAGGAAGTCACAGTTGAAACCTTAGCTTAGCAGTCCGTGGCAATGATGTCCCCGAAGAAGGAGACAGAAGGAACATGAAATTCACATTTCTCCGCCTTGACATAGAGGGCATTGTCCAGGAGGCGGCAGAGGTCGAGCTTGGAGAACACCTTTGCCCCCTGGAGCAGTTCAAAGGCTGTGGAGAGGAGTGGGAGGGGGTAGCGGTTGTTAACAGTAATATATTTAAGTCCACGATAGTCTATACAGGCCCGGAGGGACTTGTACTTCTTCTCCGAAAAGAAAAACCTTGCACCAGCAGGTGAAGAGGAAGGGCGTATGATCCCAGCTGCTAAGAGTCTTGTATGTACTCCTCCATGGCCTTTCTCTCAGGGGCAGAGAGATACAAGTGTCCCTTGGGGGGAGAAGTGCCAGGTAGTAGGTCTATGGCACAGTCATAGGGGCGATGAGGTGGCCTTAGCCTTGTTGAAGTCCTTTTTCAGGTCATGGTATACTACTGGAACTCCGTGAGATCTGGGGCTGGAACAGGAGAAGCTGGTGACACTGATGGCATCCTGAGGCAGGTCTGCTGCCAATGATGGAGCTCACCAGTATGTCACCATTCACTGGTGAGCTCTGGCTTTTACTGGACACCAGCTGACAAAGTGTCCTAGTTGGCCACAGTACATACAAAGGTTCAGTCTCTGCTTTCTCTCCCTCTCTTCAGGTGAGAGGCGGGTGCGACCCAGCTGCATTGGCTCTGGATCTTCCACACTGACAGGTGCAGTTGAGTCTAATGAGGAGGAGACAGGAGCTACTGGAAACTGTGTGGCCCGGCAGAACGTGACTGGAACTCTGAGCGTCTCTCCTTCCTGCGAGCCTGGATGCGCAGGTCGAGATGGGTGGCGAGCTCAATTAGACCCTCCAGTCTATGGTCTATGGCATAGTCCGTGACTGAGCGCTCCCCTGGACAAGACCTAACAACTCTTGTCAAGCATCAGCCCCCAAAGGTCCAGTACCAAAGACTCTCCTGAGCTCATTGGCAAAGGACTGGAAAGAGTGGCAGGCAGGGGTCCTCCTCTGCCACTCAGCAGTGCCCCAAAGACGCGCCCTCCCAGTGAGATGGTTAATAGTATAAGCCACCCTGGCTTCCTCAGAGGAAAAGGTGAGTGACTGCAGGGAAAAGATGATGGAGCAGTTGCAGAGAAAGGCATGACAGGATCGCCATCATAACGCTCAGGTGCTCCCACATTAGGCTCACAGGGCGAAGGGAGAGGAGCACCGATTCCTGCTGAGACAGTCGGCAGAGCAGCAGCCTTTGCCCTAGTCGGTGATGAAGACCTGGCCCCCAGCGAAGCAGGTGATAGCCCCAGAGACTGGGTGTGGGCATGGAGGCTCTCCATTTCATGCCGTCCTTGTGCCAGGCCCTGCTGAATCTCTGCCGACGCGGCCGCAGAAGCTGCAACCAGCTGGTTTAACAAGTCCTCCATTCAGGATATCCAGTTGTCAATCTGAGCTGGGTCCATTTCTGACCAGATTGTACTGTAATGGGTGTGAGGTTGGACCCAAGAACAGCACGGACTGAGACCAGCGTTGGAACAGTTCAACAGTTTATTGGCCAAACAGGGTCGCAAAAACCTACAGCAGGTACACAGGAAATAGTCCACAACAGAACCAGCTAAAACAGCCCAACTCTCCAGCAGAAACCTCCAGGGAGGGAATCCAAGCAAACAGGAGACAGACAAGGGGTGAGAAGGCAGAGGAGGTCAGGGACGGAAGACTGGTCAGGTTACCTGGGCAGGGATGATGAGGACAGGTCAGGGACAGGGACAGGCAGGGGGGAAACCGGGGAAGCAGTCCGAAGCTAAACCTGCGAGAGCTTAGCATGCTGCTGACGACAATCTGGCAGAGACTGAGAGGAAGGAGTGGGTTTAAATCAGGTAAGGGAACACAGGTGAAGGTGGTTGCACTGATGAGGTGGGAGTGGCAGGCAGGTGATCAGGTGAAGGAACACAGGTGAAGGTGGTTGCAATGATCAGGAGGGGAGTGGCTGGCAGGTGAGTGGAAAAGTACTTGCAGGAGGGATGAAAAACCAGGAGCGCATCATGACACAAACACAAGTTTACACTATTCTTGGGGGACTCACTTAATTGAAATTGCTGAACTATTTTTCATTTAAATAAAGAAGTCAATAATTAGCTTTTTCCTGTGAGTGATCCAGGGGTGTAAATCACTTTGACTGTGTTTTCAAGTGTAATCATGACACCACATTATATTGATTCTTTGGACAACAATACAATATTTGCCAATATCACAAAGTCTGTCAGGATAATCATTTTCAGTTTGATGTTTGTCTGCTATTTTACAATTTGTGTTTCAGTTAGATGACAATCAGTTAAATATGCTTATTTAATACATCAGTTACAACCAGGATTTCTTGTTGAGTTAGGGTAACAAATATGAGCAGTAAGTAAAAGGTTTGACCTCATAGCTTTAACTTGCTTTACAAACAACAAGTACCTACAGTACAATGATATGAACATGCTTAAAACTCTCTATTTAATGATGGGAACACTCACTTTTAGTCACAGATTGTCTTTTAGCCAGCAGCAACACACTATGCACCTGTTCTCATGTAGGAAACACAGCCACAGACAAGGGTAAAAAAAAAACAGACCATCATTATGTCTTCATAAGCAACTGAAACAGACACTGTGAAACAGTGACACAGACTCATGGCCTTGGAATTTCAAAATAATCATATGAACTGACTTTTTCACTTTGCATTGATCACATTGGATTGTTAGTCATTGAATCAATCCAGATTGATGGATCATTATAACCCTGCTGTGGTGTGATTTTACATTGCACCTGCAGCTCTCATCTAACAGCTCACTGTGGCTGCTTCTTTTTGTTCCATTAATAGTAATAATCTGATCCGCTGTTAGATAGATGTGTCAAATGACTGCTGAAAATGTTTTGTCATTGTATTTATGATGAACAATTGTACCCAACATCAATCTCACTGACAAACACATTGAACTGGCTACTTCATAACAACAGTGAACTCATGTTTCACATTTTCATGTGAATCTCCACCAATAGAAACTGTTTGGTTTGCATTAATGGTAACTTGATACCCACTTCATAATACTGTAAATACAAAAACTAATGCAATACTTTCATCATTGGGCGATATCACTCAATCAACGTCAATGTTTCCTCATTCAGCAATAGATAGATAGGTGTAACAGACATTTATTTAAATGGGAATCTTCAAGATTATCAGTTTAATGATCAATCCTTGTGATGTGGGAAATGTGGTGTTCGGATTACGTTATATTGTCACTTGGTAGTACAAGTGTTTTCAGTGGGACAGGCTCGCCACCATCACAGCAGTTGAAGCCTGTCTGAGAACATTTGGAAATTGTGACAAGGTGTGAGCTTCATCCTATCCGTGGAAATGTCGACACCTCGGGGGAAGCTTGGAAAGGTCACAATGGGCGATCTCATCTCAGTCTTAATGCAGGAACGGGAAGAGCAGTAACAGGAGTATATTGCTTTGGAGAAAGGAATCTAGAGGCAGCGCAACAAAACGGTGGAGAGAACTCCATGGCTGCCATTACGTTGGGATGATTTTTGTATGTTGGGACAGGGATTGGAGGAGGGAAATGGTACAGAAGCAACAGTCTCAGTCAGTTATGGTGGGCATGAGGGTACCTGAGGACACACTATGCTTGCAGTTGAGCAGTCTGCAGACTCAAAGTCACTTAGATCTTTTTCTCTTGCTATCTTCAAAATCAGAATCGACTGGGCCTGCTCAACATTCTACACATTACACTGTACCACAGAGATTTGATATTCATGCCTGAATTACTGTACAGTGCACTTGCATTTGTTTCATTTCTGCATTTGTGTATGCAGGTTTTTCTTGTAATTTGTACATATCCCATTAGGTTTACGGCATATAAACTGTACTGTACATCAACCAAAAAACCTTTGTCATGAACAATGTACTGCTGGAGAATCAGTCTGTACCAGTCTGTGTAAGTCACAAAGAAAGTCCATAATATGATCTTCCATGATCAGTTATGTACCTAAAATCTCTGTGGTGAAAATAAACTAATGCTGTGTTATGTTTGCATGATTTGTTGACATGTCAGCTGTAGACAGTATCTATTCAGTCTTTAAAGTTATGGCAGCTAACACAAGTAATCAACATTCTTTAGACAGAATAAAATATACAACAAGTACAAGAGTACTTCAACCAAAGTTTCAACCATTAAACTTTACTTCTGGAGTGTGACTGTGTACCAATATTGACTATTTATTTGTATTATCTGCAGCTGTTACTAGTGCCTTCATTTATTTTGTGTTCTGCACCGTGAAGCAGAT
The DNA here is from genome assembly GCA_028641955.1 of Protonibea diacanthus. NCBI lineage: Eukaryota > Metazoa > Chordata > Actinopteri > Sciaenidae > Protonibea > Protonibea diacanthus. The sequence goes on from CM053989.1 coordinate 20,023,333, forward strand.
ATTTACATCAACAGCACACTCAAAAATCAAACAATATTTAGTCTGCAGACTAATTTGAGTACTTGATTTTGTCAGTTTTCAGCGGTGAACACACTACATATCCAAAAACTGATAGGATGCAACAGAGGTTAACATTTTTATGACGGCAAAGAACACAGGGTTCTGTATTTCATGCAGAACCAAACCTCTAGACTTGAAACTTTGTACAGTGAGTAGCAATGGTGTGTTCATATATCTTACTACTCACTATTGTGCTCCATCAGATTTTACTTGAACCCTCCCTTCCCGCGTTTTTAAAACATGAATCATACAACATGTGTGTCTAGCATTGAGGAGGTCTTATCAGCTGTTAGATCATGACATTGAACTATAAATTAAAACCAGGAACTCCCATCGCTAATGCTAATGCGACCAGCAGTTGTTGATGCACACACACCAATCCAACTTTTAGTGTAGTGTTCCATTTTTTTTTTTTTTTTTTTTTCTTGGTAGGACATCTGTTTGTAATTGTTTGGGTTTGTAGTTTAGTGTTTCCTGTTTTATTTTGCAATTCTCCTTGAGTCTGTAACTTTACTTCCTGCTGTTAATGTGCTTTAATTGTCTGTTCCGCCCTGATTGGTTTCCTGCCCCTGATTAGCTTTGACCTGTGTCTTGTTATCCTGTCTTCACCTGGTTGCTGTGTCAGTTTGCCGTTGTAGTATGTGTCAAGCGTTCAGCCCTGTGTTTTGCCCTAGTGTTTTTGGATCTCGTCTTTTTTTTTTGGACCTTGCCTTTTCATTTGGACTTTTTGACCTTAGCCTGCCTCACCACCCTCTAAGTCTTTTGTTTTGTGTTATTAAATTAGTCTTGGATTGCACAAGGCTCACCTCCTGTAGCGTCTGTATTTAGGCCTTTTTCCTTTTGAGCTACCTTGCTTGCACAAACATGACACAGTTACCACAGTTGTGGGGGGTTTGAACATACTAAACTTTAGCCTTGTTTTTCCTATTTCATCACACGGAGGGGTGAGAAAACATGCACACTCAAGACTGCTAACAAAATAAAAATGGAAAAATCACATGTATTAACATCATATGCCAACAGGAATATGTGTACAGCGTGGAGGAAATACGTGTATGTAGAGTTTCTCTTTAAACTGTATTAAAACATGCCTATAGTTCACCTACAGTACATGTGAATGTTTTCACGTAACTAATCAGACCTTGTTTCAGGACTCTGCAGGTGTGTACAGATTGTGTACATATTGCAATCCCCCCTTACTGTCCTGATAGCACTGATTTCTATCACCTATCTGTGCATGTACAAAACCTTGAAATTATTACAAAGACAGACTCACATACAGACAATAACGCACTTAAATAAAATGCAAAAACAACATGGTTTGACATTGTACACATGACAATAGGGAATAGGCTCCAATGTCTTTTACTGATTACTGGTGTAGAGACCTTTTCGAAACAAACATCTCAGCATCATTTCATTACGACTGCATCCTGTTTATGTGAGTCATTTGTTCATCCACACCTGAATGTAACAGAGTGATCATTTAATTACACCTGTACTCCTCCTGTTGTGACAAGTCAGATGCCAGTGTAGCTGTTGCCTGCTTGATATATTATAAGAGTTATCAACATAACCCTAAATCACTAATCATACAGAGAGTCAACGACTGGAGCCTTGTGTTTCAGAGGGGTCCATCAAGGACAGCAGTATCTCCAGGCATGAGATGTGCCATTTCCACGAAGGATCTGCAACAGTGAGATGCTTGAGACACTTGTGCATGAGATCTTTTTCTACCCTGCTAAGACATCTTTTTTTTTTTAAGGGAACAAATTAAATATTCCTTCTCATAATGTGTTTAGCTGTGAAAGAAATACTATTAATGTCAGTACTGAGTTGGATTATTTTTTTTCTCAGTTTTCTTTATGTGACTTTCTTGGATTTTACTTCACTTACAGTATTTTTTTCACAGTGAAAGTACTGTCAGCCTTTCATTCTGAGTGGAAATGAATGAAATTAACTGTGAATGAAGGAGCTTTTATTTCAGAATTTATTATATTATTTGCTTTCATACTTTTGTGGCAGAAAAGTGACACATCTCACGTATTGGGATCCTACTCTCTTCCCAGTCGCTCACAGATCTGGGGCCTGCAGTCACAGCAGTGTGTGACTACGCAGTTTCAGTTTAATACTTTGGCAGAATGTCATTAACAATGTGTTGCCTTAATGGGGCTTTTTCCACAGAAGACGTTTTGACAATGGAACAGCAGGAAAAGCACAGGTGTAATAATTCTTAATTGTTAATAATAAAATTAATGATTGCTGACTTACAGTACGTTTAGCTTCTTCATTTTCAGGTTCCTGGTATTGTGCACACTGGCTCACTGTCACGCTGCCGTAGCTTACTCTGACACTTGAATAGAACGGAGCCATCGTTAAAGTGATTAGCAACACCTGTGCTTTTCCTGCTATGACAGTCAAAATATCTGCTGGGAGAAAGGTATGTGTTGACAGCTTCTCTGGCATGCCGTAGCACCATATGGCTCTCAACTTCTTGTTCTAATCAGGGCAATTTCAATACCACAGATGATCCACTGGAGGAATTTACTACAATTGTAACGGTATGGTGAAACATACATGCTGACGATTTGAAACAGTGAAAGTCTCAAAGGAAAAGATGAAGATCTTTCCATTCCACAGCAGATAACTGCAAAACATGTTCCTTTTTGGACAGTGTAACCAAACTGGAATATTTATATGCATCAGCCTACACCAGTGGTTCTCAAACTTTTTCTGGCATGCTCCCTACGGCTGAAGAAACTTCACACCCACTCCACAATTAACAGTTATGGGAAGCAACTAATAAAAAAAGGATCCAAGTTACATTTCAGAGAAATAAAAGTCAGCATGATCGCATTAGCAAACTCTGGTTTTAAAGACAAAAATCATTTTCAGCTTAGTTTCACTTCATATTTTCCCTCTGATTATCCACACCTTCCCTGCAGTGGTTCTATGCCAACTCTGTGGGGACCCTTTGAAAGCCCCTCAAGTATCCTATCCCATCAGATATCCGCAGACCCTAGTTTAGGGAACACTGCTTCAGTGCTCTGTTATGGAAAACCAGGGGGCGTGTTAAACATGGTGAGCTAAATGGCTGGTGATTAAAAGGTTTGATTAAAATTCAGTTTGGAGGGTAATGGTCCCAACAGTCCAAATTTGCAAATTACAAGGAAATTTGATTGACACAGAACAGGTCATAAGAAGAGGGTAAAGTTACTTCCACAGTATAAGTGCTGTAGCTGAGGGCACTTCAGTCTTCTTTTGCAGTTATACTTTTTTAATCTATGTGTTTATATATTACTCGGATGTTTTTAGACTCATTCTGCTTGTTTTATGGAATATCCCATTTATATCTGTCATTCTTTTTCAGCTTGCTTTTTTGGATCCCAGGAATATTTGGATTTGTTTTTGATTGCATATCATTTCAAATGTATCTTAAAAAGAGAAAATAAAGTAAATAAATATCTGAAGACATCCTTTCTGTAAGATTTCTGTGAGCACTGATGCTCATTCGTGTGATTTTTTTTTTTTTTTTACATGCTACATCTCCAAAGTAGACTCTGTGTTATGAATACAGTGGGAGTCAGTGGGGGCGTCAGAAAACTTCTACAGTATGTTTTAATAAATTGCAGTACAAACTATAGGTGACATCATTTCAGAGTGCAAATTACTTGTACTGCACTGTTGTAAAGATGGAAAGTGCATAGCAGCCAGCTAATGTTACCTACTAGTTGAATAGCGAGGACCTCAGCTCCGTGTCTGTCTTTCAGCCTTTGTATTTCCTGTGACCTCTTGCACTTGTCACTCTCTCCTGTTGTCGTCTTAACTTCCATCACCTATCTATCTAAACTATACATGTGACTGTAACAAGCGTATGTAGGATACATTTTAAAAGTTGACTGTAGTTTGTTCTGTGAACAGGTACCAAGCTATAAATATCAATGGGTCTCTATAGATTTGAACTAATTATTCAACTCGTAATAACACTCTGTAAACTAGACATATCGTAATGAGCTTATTTACAGTCACCATAATCCTACTGAGCATTTTACAACTTGGATTGAAGTTTGTACTATAAAGAGATGCTGTGTTATAAATACAATGGAATTAAATGGGCACCCATGGATATTAATACACAATATGTAACTAATAACTCAGGGATAGAGTTGGAGGTATAAAAGACTTATGTACAGCTGATCAGTGTGGAATAAGAGGTATTTCACAGAAGAAAAAAGGGACACCAATCTTCAAAGAATCAGACATTATCTGATATATGAATAGTTCATTGTTACTATAGCATTAAAGGATTAGTATGAAGGATTAAGTGGAATCTAACAGCGTAGTTGCGGATTGCCACCCCCACCCCTGACCTTCCTGTTCCACGCGTGAAGGCGAAACTGGACACAAACATCCTATCTAGAGGCGGTGTTTGCTTGGTCTGAAACATTGCGGTTTACCATGATGGACATGTAGATATAAAAGGTAACAATAACTGTTATCTTGGCTATATTGTTAATGTGCAAATATATGCACATGAGCTGCATGCAATTATACACCTGACCTGTCTATATATGAATGGTGTGTATATATAATATAGAAGGGTTCAAGTAAAAGGTGAGGGGAAAATGCATAGAAGAATGAGCGCAATAACAAATGCTAAATAAAGATTTTAGTTCAGTTCAGACAGTTCAGTGAGATATTATTGATAATGGTAGAGTACAACATCAATTTTCTCAGTCAGTCAGTGGTACAGTTTTAGAATTTCTTTATTTTGCATTGAACTCTGATATTTTTATATAATGTAAGCTATTAAACAATCAGTCCATTTTAGTCTCATCAGTTTATTAGCTAGCTTGTCAACCAGCATCTTTATAATCGACTTAAACAATTGCATCACCCAAGCTGAACCTCATTTCAATGAACATCATGTTTTTTCCCCCGCTTGTACCTTCCTGTGACTGTAACCTGCAGCTCCCTCGGGAGAGGAACACTGAAATGAAAACAACAGCTAAACAAGAAACACACACAGGTTTCACACTGATAATCAGCTTAACACTAAAAGGGGGGATTGTCAATAAATTGTGATAACAGCTGATACTTCCTCAGTGCTGCTCCATGTGGGTGCATACATTGCTTTCCGGCTTTGCTGCACATTGCAGCGCCTTTGCACTGCAGTGGATGTGACGGCCAAGTGTGATTCCATACTGCCATCTCGTGGCGACGCAGAGCAGCACGTTTTGAAGCTGAGCTGCCTGTGTCAGGAAAACATGTTATGGTATTTACAAGGTTAAACGGTTTACTGATTTAAATTTGCAGTGTGACTGTTTACAGAATTAGCTGCCTATGGACATGTCACACATTGTACTCATTAATACTAAAAGCAGCCGTGTGAATCTTAATAATGAGTTGTAAAGCTGCTGACACAAACAAAATGGCAGCAGGACAAAACACACAGCATTCACATCTTTTACTCAAGTAAAAGTAGCAATACTACAGTGTTAGAAGTAAAAATACTGCATTAAAAACCTTATAGTAAGTAAAGCAACAAGTATTAGCGTCACTTATAGCACCAAAAGTAAAAGTACTCATAATGCAGAATGGCACATTTTAGTGGATATTATATTATATTACTGGATTCTAACTAGTGATGCGTTTATGTGTACAACAAGCATAGATACTTTAATGTTGCAGCTAAAAGCAGGGCACATTTTTAATTACTACTAGTTGATAATATACTATAATTTATCAAAAAGCATAATAGACCACCATTTCAAGTTCACAAGTGCCAGATTCAGGCCATGTGATCAAAGTTTGTTAAGCAGCTAGATGTTGCATTGGACAAAGGATGTGATGCCTCTTTCAGTCCTCAGCCTGGGCATGATATACCGTCACCCTGAAGGTAAAGTGCATAATCAGAGCATAGAGGGTGCAGTGGATCTGCTATGATCTTCTGAGCTAGACTTATTCTGTACTGGTCTGTCATGTGACTAATACCGCACACTGGTTCCTCAGTTATCTTCCTATCCAGTTGTGTGCAGACAATCTCCATCCCAACACTGAATACAAAAGTATATGTTCTCTGACTTAAGGTCTTGTATGTCCATATTAACATTTCAACATTTCCTTAAAGGAGAGAACCATAGCAGGAACAACCAGGTGTTTGTAAAATTGGTTCAGAAGTTTAATGCTACATCTTCCACACTGCTCTTTGCTCCGAAGGTAAATTATAAAGTGTCATCTGACGTCTTTGTATTGATTATCTAAATCTGCAAAGTAACTAAAGCTATCGAATAAATGTAGTGGAGTAAAAAGTACATGAAAGTACACTTTCCACATTCCACTGCACACATGTACAGCGATGTGGAATTCCATCATCCACAAACACACAGTGCTCAGTGTACACTACGATCAATGTGTTGCATGCTTTCGAAAAGGTCTCATCAATTCTGTGTCGGTAATCTCAATGACTTTAGACATTTATCTGCTCAGCAACATTGTAATTACTCGTGGCCTCTACCCCCGGCTACCGCCTGTTTGATTAGACCACTATTGATGTTCCTGTGAAGGAAAATAATTGCTCACATTATTTGACATTCCTGTGCTGAGACAACTCCTGTGTTGGTCTCACTAGTGCTGATCTGCCACCCTGAGATCTGTTTTGATGCTGGGACAACTTTCTGTGCCGTTCCCCTTCAAACCAGAGAGAGTTAACAGGCTCAGCAATGTGACTCATCTTATCAGTTCTTACGCTGATGTAACTGAGTGCCATACAGCCATGATACAGATACAAATGTTAAAAGGAATGCAGTCAAAGTGATTGCAGAGATCACTGGCCCCACAAGATGGGGATTTTCTTTACAGGTGTAAGAATCTGGGTTTGGCTGGCAACACAGCACCCTGGTGCAGATATGTTCACTATGTATTCAGGCTTGTGTGGGTGTACCATATACAATAAGATAAAAGATGTTAGACACATCCAAACCTCACATATTGCTCAAAGGAGTCACTGTAGTGACACACTAGAATTGTTGGCTAAATGAGCTGAACGTAGTTGTTTGATTTGCTTGCTGGGTTAAGCCAGCTGGTCGAACCAAATGTCTAATAGGGGTTTGTGGGAAGCATCTGGTGGAGGACTGAGTTTTCTCCATATGTGGGTGAAGGGTTAGCAACAGAAGGGACTCTCTATCGTAGAAGAGCCCGCAGAGCTTTGGTCTGATAGGTTGCAAGTGTTATTATTGTATGGTGGGATACAGCACAACAACACAGTGAGAGGGTATGATCAAAAACTGACTGACCATCGGACAGTCCACTCATGATCAAAGCTGAATCAGCTGAGAGTACTTGAAGGTCAAAACCTGCACCTTTGATATGTGATATGACACGTCCCATGGATTTTGATGGGATTTTTGAATGATTGAACTGAGGATCAGGATTTACAGTATAAGGATCATAAAGACTGAAGACCATGAGGCACCATATGTATTGACTTGAGTTTATATTGCCAGGCTGCCTGATGACCAAAGCTCTTGTTCATCCAGAGGAGGAAATCCGATTTCACTGCATTACTTGTGACGTTGACATTTTTTTAGCCCACGTGTTTTGCATTTTATTTATGTATTTATTTTATTGTAAGTCTAGGTAGTATGTGTTTATGAAGTAAGGCTGTGTACGTGGCTGCATAAAGTCAATTAGAATGACCAAACACACAACCAGAAAGACAAAGAATCAGTCTTTCCAGAGATGGAATCAGCTTTAAAAAGTTTTCCCTCCACTATCTTAATGAGAAGAACTTTCATTGTTTACTAAATTACATACTTCTGGGTAATGAAAGTAAATTTAGAAAATGAGTTATCTTTGCTTCCTGGAACTGCCAAAGTGGCCTGGTACATTTTTAAAGGAAAGCATTTTACAGAAAAGTAATTTTGTGTGTGTGTGTGTGTGTGTGTGTGTGAGTGTGTGTGCTGTCCTCTCTCTCTGTATTCTGCTGACTCAGGCGGCTGAACAGAACTGCAGGGAATTAAAACTCCTTCTAAATGAACACTAAAGCGCCAGTAGCGTAATGAGTAAAGAGTATAAAGCGTGTCAACAATACACACGTTAAACCTCTTTTATTGCTATCATTCATATTCATACACCAATTAAACATGCATTGTGTTACTAATTATTTACAACACGTTAAGCAAACCGATGCCTATATTAACGTGGTACTACAGTATATAAATACATTTCACATGAAGATGTCCAAGGAACTGTGCGGTTGGCAGCCAACGTCACCTTGAGGCATTATTTGACACGTCCCACGACAGGAAAGAAAGGGCAGTCCAGAGGTTTCCCAGTGTTGCTGAAAAGTTCCTCCAAATATGTCCTGGCAATGTTGCCAATCCAAATATAATGTCCATTCACAGCAACTCAGCTCTGATAATGTAGTTGTGACCATGGAGCCAGAGGAAAATAGAGTGTTGTGTATGGATTAACTTCACCATTGGGTGACAAAATGTTCTATATGCATCCACACTGATGGGAAAGCTTGAGTGGTTGCTCTTGTGGATCTTTGGCTCCATATTGGCATTCGTTTCTTGTACTATACACTGAGAAGATAACTATCAAAACTACAGCCGCGGTGCTATATCGTATAAAACCTGACAGTCTGTGTTTTATTACATCAACCACCCCAACGGGTCAGTGCTTACTGACTTCAAACGAACACTGTCACTGATCACTCATCCTTTCAAAGACTGAAGGTTCAAGTAACAGAAAATGAAAACAGAAGGTTGAACACCCCGCACTTCTGCACTCAGATGAGACCCCCGAATCAATTGCATCATGAACAATCAAAATACAGAACAAATCCTTTCAATAGCCTCAGCCGAGCACTTCATGATGATTCTCCTTCATCATATTAAATCAAAACAAAATGAAGCAAACGAAAGAAAAGTTACACTTGATAACCATGCAGGAAGAAGAGAGACGAAAAGTAAATCCTACTTTTCTATTATCATCAGGCAAAGAGAGCAATCATAAAGTTTGATAGTTGATGACATTAAAAAATAGATTAAAACATGAGAGGCAATGCAGCAAAATATGAACACAGACAGTTTAGAAGGCAATTAAATATATATTATAATATTGAAAATTTAACTTGTCATTATGTTCAATACACATCCAATGGTAGTTCTTAAAAATGGAATGGAATGAGTGAGAGTATGTCAGAAATATTGAATACAGCAATAAATAAACATGCATCTCTGTTGTTAAACTGAATCCAGTCTTCTATTTGAATCATAAAGTGTCTTGTTCATCTGCTCATTGACCGCATGCTGTTTCAGAATTATCATATGAATAACAAACAGAATAACATTTTAAAATGTACTTAAAATAGTAGAGGAACTAAAGGGAAGCCAAGAAGAAGATTAAATTCAAATAATAATCTTTGGTTCTTTGGTTCACATCACTGGCAGCAAACATACTAAACAACCTGAACGGAAACACTCAATACTCGCACAGCGGAAGATGACAACAGCTTAAGAAACTGAGGAGAGGAGTGATACCTCAAGTGGAGCGTATCCAAGCGTTTTTCCATTTGAACAATGCACAGATGATGACATCCTGTTGAAATATTGTGGCCATTTCATTCTTATTCAAATCACTCTACAGTGTCTAACACATCTGGGCCTGCCTTATGTATTACAACAGAATAGTGAGAAACATTACCAGCAACACTTCGAAGAGTGCTGTATCTATCAGTGTTACATGGGACCCATCTGTTTAGGTGTAGCTGTCCTGGTTATTCACTACACCTACATTACACCTGCCCAGTTAGTATGATAAGTGTTCAATATCGAATACATGAATTAAACATCATGAAATAAAAGATCAGATGAATAAACAAAGTGAAGTTTATAAATAAGTATTTATACTTGGTAATTAAAATTGAGTTTTTTTTTTATTGAGTATAGAAAATATTTTTTATATATTATATGATTTCAAAATGTTTTAAGTGTTGTTTTTTATTTTTTATTTCATTTTTCTGAGTGACACCTTCATTTAATGTTCATTTTCAATTACCTTTATGCCAATCATATGCCTCCATCCTCACTTGGCATGCTCTCCCACTACCAACCTGAGCTCTGGGTTGCAAGTTAACTACTGCAGCTAGATTCTCTTGGCTACCCACCGAAGAGAAAGACGGTTGCTGTGTCTCAGTCGGTTACTTCAGTTTCTATACTTCTATCTGGTGGTGATACTTCCTGGCGTAGTGCAAGCTAACATGAGCTAGCTGGTCCAAAATGCAGTAATGCTACAGTACCTGTTGCTGAACCCGTCTAAGGGAGGTTTAGCATGATGAAGATATGAAATAAAAAGTGTCACTGGAAAGATGAAGAATTTGTTCTTCATGTGATTATTCATTTCATAATATTATATTAATGCCATATAACATGTCATAGTTTCATACAGTATGAGTCATAGGCTGCTCTTCTTGTGAATCTCTAGTGACAGATTTGTGTGATGTGTGTCATAATAGTGTTCATGTTTTCCAGAATACATCTGATGGGATCAAAGGCCAGTACATTTATAGTGTCAATGAAAGAAGTAAAGGCAGGCAAAGCACTGCTCTGTGGACTACAAATAACTCATAGAAGGACACAGAAGACGAGAGAGTTTTCAACGGAGAGGAGAAATGATCGTCCTTGAGAGACTGGTTTATAGTTTTAACACACTCTCCTTGTTGAGTTATTTTTCCAGCTCCCTTGTCTCTCTCTTCATCCCTCCTCTCTCATCCATTACTTCACTATTTCCCTCTAAACGTTGTACCTGCAGGCAAAAATGGAAAATGAAGTTGTAAAGTATCAATGATCAATCCATCACAGCAGAGAATCAAAGTGGAACGGGCATTTGCTCTCTTTCAGCAATGCTAGCAAATTCTGTCATAAAGCCTTAAATTACAGCTCCATCTTCTCCGTGTCATACGGTAACAACCTACATGGAGATATCCTTCAAATGAATATACTACAGCAAAAAAATATGCAGACTGTTCAGTATTTTTCTTGTCAGCAACGTTCATTTCGTCTCGAGGTGTATCAGAATTGATCAAATCTCACTCAGTCAGTGTCAGGTGGGCCTATTTTTTCCAAAACAAAACCATCTGTAGAAAATTCAAAGCAATGACTCAACTCATGTACACATTATTTAAAAATGTAGCTGGAATCATAACCAAGATGCACGCTCATCTCAAACCACACCTAGATAACACTTACTGTACATACATATGGTAACGTACACCTCTTGTCTACATACACTCTCTGTCTTACACTCTCTGGGACACATGCTGCACTTAAGCGAATGCTAAAAGTACAAGTAATATGTCCAGTAGAGCAGATTAACCATGACAAAAGACAGGGGGAAGGTGACTCTGGAGTAGTTGTCTATGTGGTGGGGGTTTTCCACGTGACAGCAATATATGGTGCGGAGCACTTTGCGGACGGTGGCCAAAGCGGTGAGGCACCAGTTGGTGGTCTCCGGAGGTGACGCCTCAGGCTTAGGCTCACTGCCCGAGGGGCTGGACGGGCTGACAGTGAGTTCTAGGGTGGTTTGAGCTGGGGTAGGAGTTGCGGCAGGCTCCTTGCGCCTCTTGGCCCTGGCGTGAGTGGAGATGGTGGTGACGATGCCGTTCACTTCGTCTTCGAAGTCGTGCACGTGGTGGCCGTACTGCAGGAGACCGGGAATCGAACAGAGAATGAGTTCACCCCAAAGTGTCCATGATGATCATGATGGTGAAGATGAGGGTGATGGTGACAATGACCACAACAATTAACAATAAGACAGTATCCATGAGGGTCTCACCATTAGCATGTGTGCGTCAGTGTGAGTGAGGGTGCAGAAGTGAGCCACGGCGTACTCAATGAGCGCTCCAAAGATAAAGCTGAAGCAGATTCCCAAGTAAACATCAATGGCCTTAATGAAGCAGTTGGCATTGGGCAGTGACGTCCGGGCTCCCATCATCAGAGTGGTCATGGTCAGTACGGTGGTCACTCCTGGCACAAAAAAACCACTGGTCAACTACGAATTCTACTATGGATCAACTAGTAAAGAGGGTTTGGTTAGGGGTTAATATTTATTTACGTAATCAGTTGGAACTGCGATAGAAAGGGGATGTCACTTGAATTACCATGTGGTTGTTGGCTCATGTTACCATGTGGACTATCATTCTAATATAAAGGAACCAGACCTGGTGTCCTGGTGAAGGAGAAGTTTTTGAGGGTTAATCTATATATATATATATTTCCAAACTTAAACTTTAAACGTTGTTTATCTATCCATTCATTAATTATCCAAAGCTGTTTATCCTTTGCAGGGCTGTTTATTTAGTTATAGATGGCATTTCATGTGATGATTTTAAAACAAATTTCCAATCATTTTAAACCTGTGGACAACCACCTAATAAACTGTTCAGTGAACTAAATAATCGGTGTATTTGCTGTATGACAAATGCTTCAACAGTACTCGTGAAAGATGCAATGGTGCAGCTAATTGCTGTAATATGTCACAGATGAATAAACTATAATAAGGGATTCAAACACACATGATATTTAATCTTGCATGCAGCTGGAAATGCAAGATCAAGAAATCATGAGTATCTTATAACTGTATGTTTGTGTCAGACCACAGCTGTTATGGATAAATAACACTGTTAAACTCATTGCTGGGTTTGGTCTGTTGATGCATACTGCTTTATTCTTTCACAACAGCACAAGAAACAAGCAGCTAACACATCAAGTGTTCTAGGAAGTAGGATATGCTGTAGTATTGTATGTTTTTTAAGAACTCCCTGCAGTAGTTGTGGATCGAATTAAACACCTATGTTTGGATCTTCTCTCTAGATAACACCAGTGTCACAGGGGCTCTCTTCAACCCCCAGGTGGATTCTTTATCTTATGAAAACACTACATGGTGCCTGAAATGACACACAATACCTAGATAAGGTTTGATGCAGTGTAGATTATACAGTATTTGCACACATCTGAGTGAAAAAAAAAAGATTGCTTTGTCCCATACCTATACAAATACGTGCAGGAACAGAGGAGAGGGAGATCCAGAAGGAAACCCATGAGAGGACAACAAGCAGGCTGGAGGGGACGTAAGTCTCTAAGATGAAGTACAGAATGCTCCTCTTCAGCTCAAAGTGGAAGACCAGTTTTGGGTAATTGCCTGAGGAGAGGGAAGAAAGTTTGTCAATGTAACGGATATCAGCAAACGTGGCATCAATTTGAAATCCTACCCATACGGACTCACCAGTCTCATAAACAGCCTCTGAGACAGACGTGTAGTGGTCCTCTACCGTGTATTGAGCCAGCTGTAGCGTGTCTAAACCACTGACAGACTCGTTTCCTCTGGTCCAGTAGAACATGACATCATTGATGTTGTATCCCCCTGTATAAGAGACGAAAATTACTTTCTTAGGAAGATTACAGAACGTAAATTACAGCCGCACTAATCAATAGTTTTACATTAACAATGGATCAAATAATGCAATGTGAAATGTGTTGCTCACCCACAGAGAATTAGCATTTAATTCAGACAGTGCATGGCTGAATGCTTTCAGCTCATGGCTGTTTTGAGTAACAAAGCTCTGACAAACACATTGCACACTACCTACACACATCAGAGTAACAAGAGACAAAGTTAGCGACTAGCAGAACAGTTAGTGGAGCACCTGAAAAGGTTGATATTTCCTGATCAGGCCTGCTCGAAGGAGACAAAATATCTGGCTTCTATGTGTGAGGTTTGCTCCATGTCAGCTGGATGTGTAAATAAGCAACTGTGTGCTAACACATCCATTATAAAACTTTACACGGTGATAATATGTGTTATAGTGTTATAGATAACATTTTTTCTCCTGGAACAGCTTCAGTGCTTGTGCAGGTGGAAATATGATGAGCACATTGCATATTAGCGTAGAAAACTGCTATAATTCATAATTATTGTAGTGATGATGCTGACGATGATGACGATATGTAAAGAGTACATAAGTAGTTTTGACTAATCACTAAAGTTGCTATAGTGATAGCAGCTGGGATTGTTAATTGTTCAAGCTATGCTACGGTCTGATCCTCTTATGGTTGAGTTGTTTGGGATTGCAACCCAGGGTGGGTGGTAAATTCCCCCTGATGCTAAATATCAGCACAAGAGGGAAACATTTGGCAGGGACCAAAGGGAATGTGAAAGCACATTTGAAAAGCTAGTTTAAGACGTCATGTTACCCCTGAGAGGCAAATGGGTATGATCCACACAGTGCAACACTCAAGTAAGTCTGTCGTTAAAACAACACACGAATTTGACATAGTATGTAACCACAACAGCCCGACCTTAAAGCACAGTGTTAATGTTTCATGTATGTAAGGGGAAACACAATATCCTCCCATTATTTACTGTAACGCAATTTGACGCGCAGAGCTAACGCTGCGATCGCTAACGGGAATGCATTTGTGGTGTTCTTTCACGTCTTCATGGGGGGTGGAGGTGGGGTTAGCAAAAAAAAGTCCCGCTGAAGAGCTGAACTCTTGCCTCATACCATAACAGGCTAATCATGCATATTGCACTGAGCCCTAGAGAGCCTTGATAACCCAAATAAAACTTGGAATAAGAAGGCATGCAAAATTAATACGGTCAAAGATGCTACGGCTAAGTGGGGTAGTGCTTTTGATAGTGCCATATAACCATAATGATATCAATTAATGAGAACTAGTGTGGCTCTTGTGTGCTCTTGTGAAAATGTGTTAAAGGTCTGATTAAGAAGGCTAAACATCTTTGGTGTATTCTTCTAATTTATCTGCAGAGGGAGCAAGAGAATAAGAAAAGTAAGAGGAAGCGCAGTAGAAGCTGCAATACACCTCTGTTGCATGCCACAGATGATACGCTCATTAATTTGCTGTTGCTCTCACCATCATAATAATGGAGTCATATATTATTGACCAGGGTGAGCCTGAGAGCAAATCCCCTAATGAAGGGCAGTGGTGACTTTGATGCTGAAAGGTCCTGTAAATCCACTGTTTTCTCTCTCATTGTAATTATCTTACTAGAAGAACTCATTATTTTCCTGACCTAGAGCCCATGACATTACTGTATGAGTTAGAGACACAAATGTGTAGTGACATGCAGTGCAATAGCATGAAACAATAACATGGGGGTACATTCAACCTTCCCATGCCCTGTGGCCTCTTGGAAACATGTAGCCACATCCACAGTCATCAAGACATTTTTTTTTTTTTTTTTTTTAAAAGGGACCCCACCAAAGTAGAACTCAAGAAATGATAACGTAACACTCCTCCTATCTCCTGACTCTTTCTGCTGTGAAGATGTGCTAAATACTTCACCGCAATCCCTGATCTGAACACCCCACACCCTCCCACGACGACGCACTCTTTAAACCTTCCTCCTGTGCAGAGGATCCACTTTTGGCACAGCGTTAAAAGAAATAAATCCCTGAATGTACATCTTCATAAAGAGACCGAGATACAGAGCAAGAGGGAGATGAGAGATTGAAGGAGAGGAGGAACGGAGAGAGAGACAGAGATGGTGCAGGAGGATGACAGAGAGATTGTAGGAGAGGATGGAGAGGAGGGACAGACAGAGAGAGAGAGGGAGAGAGAGAGAGAGAGAGAGAGAGAGAGAAATGTATTTAGCCTGGAATTATTGAAAGAGCAGTGGAAGGATCCATCATCCTCTCAGTTACCTAACTTTAACCTCCAGATGTCTTTTTGTCTGCTAAGTGGGGCTGGAGCTGCCGTTAAATGTTTTATTTGGCACTGAGGTCCTGGTGGGCTTCTGGCAGGGATCAGACCTAGCTTAGCCTGGCTGGCTGTCATTTAATAACATGGAGCAAAAGCGAGCTGGAAAGCAAAGGCGGCAGATGAGCGAGGGAGGCTGAGAGAGGAGGAGGAGGGGGACCTTTTCTGCCTTCCATTACGTGCACAGCCAAAAAATCCATCTTGTCATGTTATTTAACCTTAGACAGTTTGTTGCAATTATAAACATACTGCCAGTGCGACTGCATCTCAACTTGATACCACTGAAAATGTGTCAAATTTTTGGCAAATCACTCCTCATATTTCAGGAGAATGTTAAGAAATTTCAGAACTCTTAACAACTAAACAATGTCGTAAGCCCTCCTGGCAGAGGTTTGCTTTTAGAAAATGAATATGAGTTTAAAGGATTTGTAAAATTAGGTGAGCTTGGTGTGAGGGACTGAGCCAACACTAAATGGCTTTTTTGAAAAACGGCTGCTATACAGTAAAAGCATACTGTATTTAAAGGACTAGTTTGATATTTTGGAAATGCACTTTTTTTTGCCAAAAGTTAGGTGAGAAGACTGACACCAGTGTAAATGATCAGTGTCTTGAAGATTTTTCTTAAAATCAGTAAACAAAACAAGTGTACATGCATACATTTGTACTTCAATTTGTTTTTTTATGTGTCAAACTGAATAGGAGCTGACACATAAAAGTAATTCTATAGTATGTTTCTACTAGTGGTGAAAAATACCACGGGGAAGCTATGGCACTAGAGCTAGGAAACAGCTAGCTAAGCTCTATACCAGCACCTCTGAAGTTAACTATAAAGGACCTCTGTGTAGGATTTAGAGGCATCTAGCGGTGTGGTTGCTGATTGCAACCTCCTTGCCTCTAGCATGTTCAAAATCCAAATCCAAATTCTTGATCAAAGGTATTGTTGATTAGTGAGATTTTGATGGTGGATTTCAGCTTTTGAGTGAGCCAGGCCACTTCTGTTTTAAGTCTGAATGCTAAGCTAAGCTAACGGCCTCTTGCATCCTCATCACACGAGTGGCATTGATCGTCTTATCTAACTCTGAACAAGAAAGTAACCAGGCACATTTGCCAAACTGTTCTTTTAAGGGACAAATTTCACTTCAGTTACCTTCCAGCTTCAGACAACATAGACGGGAGAATACTCCATGACCGGAATTGCCTTTGCAATATCTGTCTGCTTTGTGACATAAGCCTTACAACTAGCACACGTGCACATACACATGCAGGCACGCACACACGGCAGCAGTTTAGAAGATGAGAGAAAGTGATCTGTTTGATCCTTTGGTTTGATCAGATTCATTTGACATCCCGCCCACCCACTGACTCTGTGCCACAGCTTCAAGCTGCACAGTTCAGATTTTCTTTATCAAGTATGAAGTGTCCTTACAGCTCTCCAGTTGTAGCGTGCAGGTCTGCTTGTCCATTGGATATTTAGTCAGATCCATGTTGCAAGCCACGGTGGTGGTGATCCTAAAAGAAAACAAACATGTTGTTATTGATGGGGGAGTCTATGATAGAGGAAATCTACAGCAAATGTTATTTTGGCAGTGGATTCTAGTACAGTGGTTCCAGGTGTTTATCCAAACAAACAATAGAGCAGATTTGTGAAATATTTCCCCGCTCTCTGGTTCAGTTTGTGTGTGTGTGTGAGGAATCAGCTGGCTTGGTTTTGTGGTACATATATGAAGCGCATGCACTGAGCCCTCGACGCCACATAGAGATCAGTGGTAAAGGAGAATAAAGCCTTTGCTTCGTGTTGCTGTCATGCTGTACATCTGGGCCAATATGTATGAGAGCCTCTCACATTATACTTAAGAGCTCAAGAATGATGCAGTTTTGGTCTTGAAATCGAGAATACGTGCCATGCATAATGTAATGTCGGAGTGCTGCTCACATATTGCTGTTAAACACAAGAAATCTGGTGAGTTTGAAGGTCATGAATAAAAAAATGTATACAGAGAAGTTTTTTATAAAACAGCTCTGTTTTGGAAATACAAAAGAAAGTAAACATACATGTATTTGGTACACATAGGTATGTATTTGATGAGAATGATTTAAATGGCTACTATATCTTTCTCTAACTCATCAAAATTTTATAAATATTATCACAAATTGCATATATTCATATTGTAGACATAAATGCAGAGGAAATACACTAACCTCTTAAAGCTGTCCTCTTGAAAGCATCAGTATACTGAGTCATGGAAATGTCTGATATGATGGGTAGTCTTAATCATGACAGGGTGTGAAAGAAGCTCTCCTGATTTAGCAGCCATGACACATGATCTCTGGATTTTTTTTATAGACATAATTGTTGTTTATGTTTTACAAGACTAAGAAATCACCACTGTCAGCACTCCCTTTGGTACCACTGACTTATATAATCAGTTGAATGTTGTCTCTGTCATTCTGACTCTGCACAGGCGTTTTGGACTACTGGGAACAGGAGGTTTTCAGGCCTGGGGCACGGGGGGATGCTAACGGGGAGCAGAGTCGGTGTTCTGCCGGAAGCAGAGCTGGGCAAGTGGACAATGTAATTGGGCTCAGCGGTCTCTCTGGACATAACGTTAGAGGTGAAAAGTGAAAAGACTGAAGAGGCAGTTGACAGAGGTAGCTAAGAAAGAAAAGAGGAGAGTGACTGAGCAAGAATCGGCCAGACAAGAGTAAATCTGAGACTGACTTTTAGTCGTTGACAAGAGCTTCATGAAATAAAAGGTTGAAAGACAGACCTAGCCTAACCCTAACCCAAGCTGGGCTCATGGCGCTAAATTGAAAAAAAAAAATACAGACTTCTAAAAAATGTTTTTATACAAAATCCTGTTTTCAACAAATAATCTTTTGACTGAGAGTCAAAGTAAAGGATCATTAAGACTAAGTTCATACACACTGGCCCGGTTTCAAAATCAGTGTTTGTAATTGGTTAACATTTCTTGGCATTGAAAACCAATGGAAACCACTTGAAAAACAAGACAGCAAACACCAAATGTGCACACCAAACAAATACAATTAATCCAGTGAAGGATGAAGCAAATGAAGTTTTTTGACTGTGGGGTGAAACAGTCGACTAACACAAAACACAAATTAGTGTTCAGTTACTGTATTAGTTTCTGTATTTTCAGGTTCAGCAAAAAAGTTGAAGCCTGCTGGCCAGCCTGGTGTTCTCTTTTGAAAGCTAGTGTTGAGCCCTGATATAAATAATATATACGTCCTAAAGCATAAAAGTAGTATGCAGTAATTCTAATTGAATCTCACCTCTTAACCTCTCAACCTTTGGCTCCAGTCACCTCAGTGCTTTCTCATGTATTCCCCACTGGCACACCATTGAAACATTTTCCACAGCTGTCCTTTTCCTTCAACACCTTTCCAACACATTTCTCACTCCAGTCTGTCCTTTTTCACAGCCCCAACTCCCTGAGGTGGCAATCCCTCTCCTGAATCTCTTTTCTGGCTTGTTTTACTCTCAGTGGTCTTGCTCCCTGTCTGTGAAGCGTTACCCTCCTCCACATTTCCTCTGTCAGGGTAAAGCCCAGAAACTGTACAGTTGTCTGTATGGCAGCAAAGGTCCATAAATACTATGGCACACAGACACACATACACACGCATGCACTCAGAACAACATGAATCATGAGTCACATTATACATAATGTCATGCACTTGTTAAAAATATAAATTTAGAAACAGTGTATGGAGACATGATTAACTGTGAGGCCTGACTGACCTGAACCTGAATACCCAGCCCAGTTTATTATGGTATGACAACCTCAACAGTACCAGTCAAAAACACACATAAAAAAAATCTGAAATAACACATATAGAATTATGGGGGTAACAAATAAAGTGTAAATAATAAAATACATTTTAGATTTCTAATATTATGATAAAAGTGTGTCCAAACTTTTGACTGGTAATTTACATTTTTTCCCATGACACAAAGTTGCTATTAGAGGAGTGAGACTGCTTCCTATTGTGCAAACATGTAGCCAGCCAGCATCACTAGGATTATGTCACAAAAGCATTGAGTGAGTGGAGTCAGATCAGGACCATGGACAGATCTGGTATGATCCATAGACAGTGGATGAGGTTAAAGCCTGTGACATTAAAACTGTAGGATGTGTAAATCCCATCATCACAGGCTTAAAAAAGCTGAACAGATTCACTCGCGGGATGATCTATAACCCTTCTATCTATAACCTGTCTGCTTGGCCCAATATCTAATCAAAAAGCCAAGGCACATTTTAGAAGCTTGCCAAGAGCTTGTCAGATGTTAAGTCCTTGCACACAGAGCAATAAATGCTGGGAAGATGCTAACGGGACTTGTGTTGCTCAGATAGCCCACAGCTCTTTCTATTGACAGATCACATCCTCCTGTACTCATACAATCCAATACCCAAGTAATAGAATTGACACAACTCCAAGCTTTGCAATTACATTATCTCAAATTCAACCCACGCTTCCTCCCTCAACCAATTTCTTCCCCATTCCCTGGCCTACTTTTCATTGTCTGTTGCATAAAAAACAAACACAACAAGCAATAAACCAACAAGCTTGTTCGTTATCCCACCTCAGCGCATAAAGCACGGTCCCGTTGGGGAAGATGCGGATCAGCCTGTTCTCCACGGTGATGTCATGGAGGAAGGACTTCTTGGAGTCGACGATAAAGGTGTCAGGGACCCACAGCAGCTCCACTAGTCGCCCGTCGAGGCTCAGGCTCTTATTGCCCTCAAACACCAAGCGCTCATCGGTCCAGCGCTGACGGAGGAATATGGTGGCGGTGTAGTCCTGTAGGATTGGGGCTCAAGGGTCACAACAGAGCTAATAGACTGTTTTAACAAGCTTGTCAATAACGTGCTGGCAAACAAGTGAATTTTTTGCAAACCAAGCTCCTCCCGTCTGGTTTCTTTCATTAGTCAGCTTATTTTTTTGTTTTTGCATTGTCCGGTATTGATGCCATCAGGCCCCTAAGCGCTAACTTTGCCTGAAGCAACAGTAATCCATAGCAGTGTTTCAAGTCAGCAAGTCTGTTCTGGTTTTTAAGGACACTGGGCATATTTTGTTTTTATGTTATGTTTCTTATGTTATGCATGGTGACAAACTGTTTCTTAGCCAAACTGTTCCCATCAGTCCCAGTGGAATGCCAGCATTCTGTCTACTGTGTAAGTGAGGCGTACCCAAGGACTGATGGGTGCATCTTGATGTCAGATTTACATATGGCCAAACTGAGCTACTGTGCTTGTTTCTAATCTCTCCATGCATGCTGTTATGGAGATCTGGTTCAGTGGTGTTCTACTCTCCTAATGGTGGAACAGGCTCTGAAATGTTTACTTTTGCTATTGTATTGCCTGTGTCACCAAATGACTGCATGACTGCAAATGTTTATAATACTCACCACAGTTTCTCAGAGCTTAAGATAATACCGTCAAAATTGCTTGTTTTTAACAACCCACAGTCCAAAACACAATATTCGCTTTACCTTCATTTGAGAAGCTGGAAAAGTGACATAAACTGATCAGTTATCAACATTGTTGCTGATTATTCTCCTTTGAATAATTGATTGATTGACTGATCATTTCAGCTCAGATTGATTATGATACTTGTTAATAATTGACATTTTAGGTGATGACTCTTGACCCCTATGAAGTCAAAAGGGTAAGTGATGTGCACAAAAGTTGTTTTCAGTTAAGGGTTTTTGTTCCACTTCTAATTTTGGCCTGTATTATTGGTTATGATGCTGTTTCAGTGCCTCTCAGTGACACCAAAAGCTCCCAGATTTCCCTGATTAATTGGATTACTGTTCTGTAATGAGCCTTAATGTTTGACACTGTCAGAATACTAATACGTGGGTTTTCCAAGGAAACACTAGCTGCGAGTATTCAAATCAAATGTTTCTTCATTCAACAACTATATTTGAAACTAACATGAGTTTGAGAACAAAATATTTGACCTATACCATACAACTGCATGTTACACTTAAGGTAGTTAGGGTAGTTAAGGTAGTTCTGGGTTTGTTGCTGAATTACGTTCATCAGCTCGGCATAAAAATATGATCTTACCATGTTGATCTCTGAGATGGTGTCAATGCTGGCAATGTCCAGGCTCATACCCACCGTTACAGGACCATCTAGAAAGAAAGAAGAAGCCAGAAGTAATCAGCTGGGTCTGTCACCCATCATTTGAATATACCTATGCTTTAGTGTACTGTGTCTCTGGGTGTTAATGCATACATGTGACTGTGTTATGTGACGTAACAGTGTATATTGAGGCACATGGGTATAAAGTTGTATAATAAAGAATATAGTGTTGTATAATGAAAGGTTATTAAAGGACAGCATATGTAAAAAGACCCCACATTGCTGGCACATCAACAGCTGCAGTCTGTCGAGTGTGAACCTCCTCAAGGGAATTAGTTCTCCCTGATTCACCATCAAAGAGGGGTAATTTTGGTGCACTCCTTTATTTCATCTTCCCTTTCTCCTTCTCTTTCGCCTTTCAGTCTTAGTTACTTTCGAGAGAGATCAATGGGAACGAGTAAAATGGAGGGAAGTTTTCACAGTACTAGTTTTGCCAATACATGTGTGGGTGTGTTTACCGGTGCATTTTTCCAATCAGTTTGTGTCAAACGGGCGGGATAAAGTCTGATGTGTTATTAGCAATGCTAGTGAGGGATTTGCAAGGGATCATAAAACACTGTTCCTCTGCTGCAAGTGAATTAATCACCTGCTGAAAACTGAAATGTTACATACTAAACATGCATTTGCTGCTCTGATTTTAGTTAAACCATTAATGAAATATTTTTAGACATTAGAATTGAGGTACAGTTTCTTACTTTCTACATTATAGATCAACACTGAAGACATCATAACTCTAATAATAATAACACATATGGAATTATGTTGTGAACAAAATAAGTGTAAACAAAGCAAAATGTGTTTTATGCTTTACACTGTTCAACATTTTTCTTAATTTTCTCTCAATCAGCTTCATGAAGTCGTCACCTGGAATGGTTTTCAATAAACAAGCGTCACAAGTTCATTGGTAGAATTTCTTGCTGGCATACAATAAACAGTCCTATTTGCCTGCTGTAGTAATCCATATTATGGCAAGAATACTCAACTCAGTAAAGAAAAATAACAGTCCATCATTACTTCAAGACATGAAGCTTCAGTCAGGATCATTTGAATCTTTGAATGTGAAACTTTTTGTGACTGCACTTGAAGACACATTAAAATGCTATGATGGCTCTCATGAGGACCACCTCAGGTAAGACTGGGAGTTACTTCTGTTGCAGGGGATAAGATCATTACAGTTACTAGACTTTGAAATCACCAATTAACAGCACCTCAGAGTCTGAAGGAGACCAAGAAGAAGAAGTGAACTGCTGTGTCTTTCTGAGGCACAGAGAAGGTGAACGTATGTTACCTGCATGTGTGGTTCCCACCATGATGCATGGAGGAGAAGATGTGATGGTCTCAGGGTGCTTTCTTGGTGACACTGTTGGCAGTGTTATGACTGCAGTCATTTTTCAGTCTGTTATGTGTGTGTGTGTTCCCTCTATTTTTTTGTTGTCAAGTTCATATGCAAATAGGACTGTGCCATAGCCATGAGACGATTGGTGGAATTGGTGGATAGGCCAAGATGGCGGCCGTCTGGCGGGCAGCAGGCATTCCTCATCTTCCTCTTCTCCCAAGTGGCCACACTTCTACTTTATCCAGTGTTATTTGAGATTAGACACAGTTCCTTCTGAGAAGTAAGGATGGACTGCCAGTTTTGTTGATCTCGTTTTCTCCTGTTTAAAGTAGTTAGGGAGGTAAGTTTAAGGTCATTTGTTTTCTTAGGTATCTTATTTCCCAGACAGGATCGTTTTGTTTGTTATTTTGGCCTTGGTCCACCCTGAAGCCTACTACCTTAGTTATATTTATATGTTCTTTGCAAGTGTTGTAAATAAATAATTTTCTTTACCTTCAAAACCAAATCGCTATACGTGGCTACTTGGGACTTGGGGAAGATGGAGCTTATTCTTGTTATGCCCTAGGCACCCCTAGACTGGGGCATAACAGCAGTTTATATCAAATTCAATGCACAGTTAACAAGGTCCCATAGCATTCTGCAGCGACATGCCCTCCCATCTGGTTTGAGCTTAGTGGGACTGTCATTTGTTTTACAACAGGACACTGACCCAAAACAAACCTCCAGATTATGTTGGCTCCAAGAAGGAGAGTGATGGAGTGCTGTATCAGATGACCTGGCTTCTACAATCCTCCAACCTTAAACCCATCTGAGATGGCTTGGGATTTCCAACAAAAAAGCAAAAAGCAAAACAGCCACCAAGTGATCAACATTTATGGGAACTCCTTCAAGAAGCAAGTATGTTGCTTTGTTTACACTTTTCTGTTTACCACATAACTGTGGTAAATGTATGCTTTCATATTTGTGATGTCTTCAGTGTTCATCTACAATGTAGGAATACTAAAACTAAAGAAAAAAAATTGAGAAGGTGTGTCCAAACTTTTGACTCTGACAATATACATCACATACATACCATGTACCCCTACACTGGCCTCATAAACGTGGGTTTTTTTCTGCACATATTCCCTTACCATCATTTCATTACACCCAAAGTAACTCTGGAGCAAACCAATTTCAAAGATAAATTTGACTTCATCTCTCATGTTATAATACACATATGCAATAAATTAAAATCTTTGTATGTCAGCATATATTACTCAGAAGGGAAATGCAAGCATAAAATTGCAATATGAACCCTTCTCGTTCTCTGTCAAATACACATTTCCCCTGAGTGCTCTGTCATTTTCTTGGCTGCATGTGTCTGCAGATTCCTTACTGTCAAAGAAAGGCCTGAGGTACTTGTTGTATCCTTTCATCAGCCTCTGAATGGTAGGAGGCAAAATCTCTCCTTCTTTTACTTCTGCGTTGAGCATGGAGCTCTCTAACAACCTGAGAAAAAAAACAAAAAGAGAAGAAAAAAAAGAGGTAGAGAAAAACAAAAATAAGAGTTATTTTTTGTTGCACATTTACCCGGAGGATTCCTCTTCATGACCACCGCACTGTTCACACAATCTGCAGGGTGCCGATTGAGTTCTGCAGCAAATCTTACATACCATGCTGAGTGGAAGAATAGATAGCAGACTGAAATTGGAACATGGAACTGGTAACTGAGAAGAATAACAGAACAAAAAAATGCTTCTTTTCATTATTAGATTACTTTGAATTGACTGGTTTCAGAATATTTTAAACCATCCATCTCTGCGGCTTTTCATTCACTTACGCCTTTAAAATTTCTGTTTGCTTTCATGAGGGTTCTTTTTTCTCCCGTTGTTTCTGAATCGTATCCTTAAAGGCACATTGAAGTGTGGGAAGATGATTATATTGCTGGCAATTGCAGCAGGGGAAAAGAACACTCATTGCTCCTTCCCTAGTGGTATATGTGTTTGTGTATAAATCAGGCTCTAAATACAGAACGCCTGCTCTGCGGAGAGAAAGCCCCGGGGCTTGTGCCATGATGTAAGAGGGGCTGAAGCAACACAGATCAGTCCATGTGCAGAGGCAGAAAACATTCATCTCCACATACTGGCAGAGCTCCCTCTGTCACTTGTACGATGCCGTAGTCAAATGTGTGACAAGGACAGCAAGAGTAAAGGACAGAAGTGTGTTGTCCTGCTTTTCTTATCATCATGAAATATCCACACATTCAGGGGCCATTCATTGAAAGCGACGGCATGTTATTGAAGTTTAATTTTACTGTTTATGCTAGTAAAGTCTATTAACTCTCTTGCATTATGTCATAACATGCTGTCAAATGCAACAACCTCTTTCTGCTTTGAGCTATAAAGCAACCTCATTTTGTCATGAAGCAACCCGGTAGCTTTCCCGTTATGTCTGACCCTGTGGGACACAGTCTCTTCCTAGTGATTACCCTGTTTGTATGTGTTAATTATAGAAACATCTCAAGATGTATGCAATGATTAATTGATGATAAAATGCTACGTGTAACCCATTATAGCTTTGCTTGCTGTAGGGAGACACAGCCATTGCACTTTATGGAAAGACTCTCTCCTGAATCTAAAAAAAAAGTCTACAGCCTTGCTTGCAGCTCTGCAAGGTTGTATTTAGACACAGTAGCCATTTGAGCTAAATGTTAATATCAAGTACTACAACGTTGAACATGGACATCATACAAATTGATACAAATTGATGTGTTCATCTCAACAATAAACTGGACTGGTCACAACACAGACATTTTGTACAAAAAAGGTTCAAAGTCATCTCCACTCGCTGAGGAGACTGAGGTCCTTTGGAGTGTGCAGGACTCTATTAAAAACTTTCTATGACACTGTGGTGGCATCTGCTTTATTCTATGCAGTCACTGAAACAGAGAGAGAGAGACAGGAAAAGACTCAACTAAAGAAGGCCATCTCTGGGACTATCGCCTAGGCTCCATAGAGGAGGTGTGGGAGAGGAGGATGTTAGCAAAGCTGACATCCATCATGAACTCCTCTCACTTCCTGCAAGAGACTATGGGGGCCTTAAACAGCTCCTTCAGCAACAGACTGCTACTCCCACCATGTATGAAGGAGCGCTACCACAGGTCCATCATTCCAACAGCTGTCAGACACTTCATTTTCATTTTTCTATATATTTCTTATTTATGAGTAATCAACCTTGTGTATATGAGGTGGGATCAGTAAAGTAACTTATCTTATCTTAGCACTAAATAGGCTATGCAGGTTGATGGAAATGTCATTATTTTTGGAGGTATTTAGTGGACAAAGTCTTATTTAGCCTCCTGATGCTCTGTGGAAAACATGACTGTCTGTACCAAACTTCATGTCAAACCATCCAATAGGTTTTGAGACATTTAGGTCTGACCAAAAATAGTTTGGTTGAACAAAAACCTATTGCAGAGGATGAGAAGTCAGGGGACTACTCATTAGGAATCATCCATGGACTAATTATCTGCTCTAAGGTCCATGGAAATACTTTCAATACTTGTAGAGGCATTTCATACAAAACCAAAAATGTCAACCTCATGGTGGTGCTAGAAGAAAAGGCAATGCGTGAATGTCTGTAGAAAGAAAAATTGGCAAGATAAACAAACCAACAGAATGACATTTCCTTTCTTACATCATCACTTTTTTGTGTGTTCATAATTTGACAGCTCACAATTGACCACAAAAGACAGAGATAGAAAAAGGTAGTGTGTGAATCCAACTAATAGTTACTAAAAAAAAAAAAATTGAATCAGTTCACAGTGAGCGCCATCCAATCCATCCAAGGAAGAATCATCAGTTTGTTCTAGTGAATTCACCGCACGGCCTACAAAAAAGTCTTCCTCATGAAACTCAGAACTTGTTTCACCTGACTGTGTCAAATCAGCTTAGGCTGTGGGGTAACTGGCTCCCAGCACACTGTTGCTATGCTGCATGAAGTCTCGCTCACATGGCTTCCAGCCTGTTGTTTCAGCAGGCAACAGACTTGGATGGGAAAGCCATGTTAGTGACGGTGGTGACAGTACTCTGCCTCTGGCATACTGCATTATCAATCTGGGTCGCCCTGTGTGACCCTCGTTGCATTCACAAACGGTTTTGCATCTGCTTAACTGTATGAGTGGGGGGTTTGTGTGTGTATTTCAAAATGTGTCTGCAGTGACACAGATGAGGAAAGCAGCAAGAAATGACAAAAATAAAACATTTCAGAGGTATTATGTGATAAAACCTGGAAATTAACAAAAAAAAAAAAAATACAAGATAAAGAAAAGATTTCTAAATGCTAAAAATATCCAGAAAACAAACTATGTGTGCCATACATCACTGAATTGATTTACTAGCACTTACTGACAACAGCAGAGCTATTCATCTTTGATGTTTGTCGCTGTTTTGCAGTCTGACAATGAAACACTGCTTCTTTGACCAGAATGTGTGCAAAGAGCCCCGAGCTCCTCTCACTCTATCCATCTCCGCAAATCCCCAGACTCTCTAACTTCTGGCTGTCTAAACCTTCACCTGCAAACAGGGATGAGACCTCAGTTCTCCAACCTGCCAAACAGTCGCTAACCACTGAGCCCTGACAATATAAAAAAAAAAAAATGAAAAAGACAGATCCTTAGAATACTCTCGGAAACACACAGGCTACTAATATTAACATCCCATCTTTGTTGTTTATGTATAGGCAGAATGATCATGAAGACAAGAGGATATTTAGGCTGTGTGATGTAGTGACGACCACACATAAATGCACACCGTACACACACATGCAAGCACACACACACACACACACACACACACAAACAAACAATATTCATGTATTGTAGGGTCCCTCCTTCCCCACATGAAAGCACAGTCTGCAGAGTGCACAATTTCTCAGAAATCACACTGACAGACCTGACACACCTGCCCACCATGCTGCCTATCAAGAGTAACAAGATGACACGTTGAATGGCCACAACTGAGCCGAAGAAAAAATGTTTTGCAAAAAAAAAAAAAAAAAAACATTTAAGATAAATATATAAGATATTGGACTGGACACTAATAGTAGAGCAGCTTCAGAGTAAAACATCCAGATCAGCGTGAGGTTGTCACCTCACACCTCAGCATGTGACCACAACAGCTGGGTGTCCACCCACAAGCAGATTATACTTGGATTGCCTGTAGGTGTGAATGCGTTATTCTGTCAATGAGTGTTAGCCCTCTGACGGAACTGAAAGCCTGCCCAGTATGCCGTGCACCCTGCCTCTGACCTACTGTATAGTGGGATGGGCTCCTGCCCCCTTGCAACCTTGAACAGGACAAGTTATAATCATATAATATTCATAATTTGAAAATGCTGACGTGAAACTTGGCATTTGTGACACGCTATGTTGTTAATAACAGAAACTCGTCAGATCACAGCCACCATCTTAACTGGAAGAGAAGAAAGTGAATGATGTTTCACAAAAAGTTGAACACATGATCATAAACCCTTCAAGAATCAAGACCTATTTTGGGTGAGCTACGATCTAAAATCCATCCTTTGCATAATTAAATGGAATTGGATTGCTATTTTTAACTTAAAGCAAGTTCAATTCATCTACATTTGCTGTGGTAGAGTATAAATACAGTTCAAACAGCAGTGATTTGTCCTTGGTAGTAGTTTGGTAACATTAAAGGAGAAACAAGTTAGCATTAAAAAAAAAAAAAAAATCCTTCACAGAAACTGAAATTTATTCAACCAAAAAACGCAGTGACCTCTGAGAAGTGCAGTGCAAAAACACCAACATAAAGGACACTTACAGTGACACCAAAGAAATGCAAAATACATAAATCAAAAACGCATCTAGATTACTTCAATAACTTCAACTTCTAGCTCCACAGCTGGACGTCGACATGAGCAGCAGACTTGCATGACACCAGCCGATTTCTGAGGGCTTGATCTGTCATGTCACTTGTATAGTAGCAGTCATATTATCTGTACAGACACATGACACTGGGACTCTAAACAACACCTTCTGATGTGCTAATTGGCTACTCCCTAGTGACTACGTCCTAGCCTCTCTGAACTTAGTGGCAAGGAAGTGCTAGCAGCAAGCAATGATCAGTCTGTCTCTTTTTGTCATGATCAGAATCTCCTGCTACTCTCAGTAATGAGTGCTTTGGTTTACTTATTCTGCTCGTCTTCTCTCCTGTCATCTCAATCATTTCATCATCTTTTATTATTTCTCTCCTCATCTCTCATCTGTCCTCACCTCTCTTTCTCACAGTACCAACAGTCAGAGTTGCTTGACTGCATGATGAAAACAATAGGCCTTTTTCACAGCAGCCATTTTGACGTGGAATAGTGGAGCCAACACAGGTGTTACTAACGATCCCAATTAAGGTTTTGTTCCAGGCTCTGTTTTCAATAAATGGAATTATTAATTAGCGTCACTGGAAACACCTGTGTTGAGGTGTGTTGTGGTTTTCAGTATATTTGGTTTCATATGTGTATGTGAGAGGAAAATTCTGAATAATGTCCCTTACGGCCCCTCATACTCTTCTTCCCTCTGGCTCTGCTCTCTACACACCTGCCAATCATCTGCAATCAGCACACCTGTCTCTCATCAAGCAATCACTCCTGCCTGTAAGAGCACTGCACTAACTGCCAGTCCTCGCTGCATCAGAGTTCTACTCACGGTCAGTCTAGACTCTGTGTACTAGTTTACTTTTGCATTGTTAGTTGTTAGTTTAGTTAGTTTGCCTGCCTACCTGCCTGCCTATCAGTAAGTTACACCAGTTTTTCCTGTCAGGATTATCTGCCTGCCTGCCCATCTCGCCTTCCACCAACCTGTCTCTGTTCCTCTGCCAAGCCTCCACTTAAATTTCTTCCACCATACCCCAGCCAGCCACATGTACTTAATAAAAGACTTGTTTTCACCTCACCTGCTAGGTTCAGCCTTTAAAACTGACATTTTAAGAAAAATGCAGTAGTAGTCATAGATAGAAAATTAAGAAATCAAACTGCCAGTTAGTTAACTGGTAGTTTGTAGTTCCAGAATAATTCTAAAACAAGTGTGCACCTTGAAAGAACAATTCAACATTATCTGCTTTTGATATTCTGATGAATATCAGTCTCTTGTCTGTACATGTATGGAGCAGTAGCCAGGTGATAAGCAAAAATACTGGAGTCAAGGAGAAACAGGTAGCCTGTCTGTCTACTAAGATGAATATGCCTAGTGGTACTAGGGTGCCACCTTGGATTTGTGAATTTAAAAAAAAGGGACCGAATGTTACGCTGGGCCGGGCCATTATTACTAGTTCAGACTGACCTATAAACATGAAATCCGGACATAGGAGACATATACAAAGTAATGTTAATACATTTATTCATTCAGAGGTCTCACACACACGTCTGAACTCTGAGGGTTTGATGAGTTTAACCCTTTGGTGACGAAAGCCATTTTCAGCTTGTTTTTACTTCTTTAACATTTGGGCTTAACAATAATTTATGTATGTGCACCTAGGCTATGATATACATATATCTATATCTATATAGATATAGATATATAAAGATATGGATAGATATATAGGAAGTATGAGTGAAAAATCTACAATACACGAAAGAATTTCAAAAACGATAATTAGATTTTTGTCATTTTTTTACTCAAAATCACACCTCAAACAGTACTAGTGAAGAGTTTTTGAATGAAAATATTATTTTTCAATCCTTTTGCCTGTCATACATATGCAGTTTTTCAACCAAATATGTGAAGAACAATAAAATAATGCCCTTTCAATACAAAAGGTCTCGTATGTTTTTGCCTCATTTTCCTCGGACAAGCCACTTAGCAAAGCAAAGACCCTCCAGAAAGTTGAGGGGAACCTGTCATTCAATAGAAATAGTATTTATGAAGTTATTCTGTCACTCTGCTCTGCTCTGTGTGCCCCCTTCTATGGACACAGCTCTCTCTCTCTCTGTTGTCCCTCCCCACAAGACCCCAGAGTCCTTTGATTGGCTAGAATACGTCATGGATACCATCCACTGACTGGTTGAGAAAGAAAAGATGCTGGTGCCTCAGGAGTCCCCAAAACCTCTCGATGCAGGATACTCCAGAGGCTTGCTGATGTGCATAAAGCTGTATTTTTGCCATCCTTAAACAATTCCCACGAGGAAAAACGACCTCATTGGGCTCAGAAGTACATGATGACTAATTTTCAACAGTTTTATTCACTGATCAATGCCGTGCTACACTGGATGGTCCAGATGGATGTAGTTCTGGATGGTTGGTGGATGGCCACCATGTCCCAACAAAGCTGCAACGTCAGCAAGGAGGTGGTGGAGTGATGCTTTGGGCTGGAGATGAGTTGGTAGGCCCCTTTAAGGTGCCTGAAGGTGTCAAAATGATCTCTATAAAATATGTGGAGTTCCTAACTGGCCATTTCCTGCCATGGTATAAAAAGAAGAACTTTGCCTTCTGGAATAAAATCATTTTCATGCAAGACAATGCACCATCCCATGCTGCAACAAAATACCATTGAGGCCTTGGCTGCTTTGGGCATGAAGGGAGAAAAAATCATGATGTGGCCACCATCATCCACTGACCTCAACCCTATTGAGAACCTGTGGAGCATCCTTAAAAGGAAGCTCTATGGGGGTGGGCTGCAGTTTACCTCAAAACAGCAGCTCTGGTAGGTGATTCTCGCATCCTCAAAGGAAAATTCAGGAAGAAACTGTACATGGACTTACAAATTCAATGGATGAGAGAGTTGTTAAGGTGGTGTCAAAGACGGGCTCATATGTTATGTAACTCGATCTGTAAATTGCTTCTTTATGATTGAAATAGCTTTGATTTGAGAAAAATTACCCCCTAATGCAAAAAATACAACAGATTCCTATTTTCAATCCTCTAGAAACTGGTGTTTTAAACCTCTGTTTATTATTCATTAAATCTGTTATTTCACACAGTCAAAGGGGACATAAAGTCAGAATTCATAACTGCAGTAAGTTGTACTTCTGATAAAAACAAACATGTTGCCTGGTGGTTGCAGATCACAGTGACAGACACTGAATTGTAACTGAGTATTGTTTTTATCATGTCTGTTTATTATGAACAAAACATGCATCACTGCCTTTTTGTGGCTTTCAAATTTCAGTGTTTTATCCAGTACACATAGATGATGATAGATTAGGTCATTCTGAAGGGTTTTACATCAAAACCAAATGCTCTGGTACAGTAGTCAAGTACAACACAGCAAGTACTAGTAAGAAGTTACTTCAAGAATGTAAAACTGAATACTACACATTACATACAAAACATCTGGCGAGCTGATGTGGTATAGCCTTGAGGAACCTCTACTGCCACTGTACATACATCCAGTGGTCTATAGGCTATGCTAATATGTCTTCTGCTTTGATGTTGGATGTGTGGGTGGAGGAATAGGTTCAGACAGAGCAATACAGGGGTGACAGGGTGGCTTGGAATGAAGGACTCAAACCCTTCGGGGGAATTTGCCTTTTCAGATCCAGTTTCATGACATAGCCTCCCAACAGACCACCCCCCATCTCCCTACTCTTCTTCCCAATCTCCAATGCACACAAGGCACCAGTCCGTGCTACACTTGCACATTTCACAACAGATTAATTCACTTGCACATAACCCCTGCAGAGAGCTGAGTAACGCTCTCTGTGGACCCCCTTCTGTCTCTCCTTCTTCCATTCTTCCTCCCACTCAGCAGTATATTCAACTCCAGCCCGCTTCTCACTCTTCTTTCATTGATTCATGTCATGCTTCGGTCCCCAAACTCCCTGAGCTGGACTCTCCTCAGCTGCAGAGAAATCCCTGCAGCCACTGGCATGCCACGATGCTCGAGTCTCGCGGAGTACAACACATGTGTTCTGTATACACACTGGGAGCAATTTGATTGAATATTCCCCATTCAGGAGCATGTACAAATGAGCTGAGCAGAATGGGATTTGATAAGCTACATCGCACTTTTTCATTTTTTGTTCCACATTTCACCAAATAGGCACAGTTTCATGAGGAGAGTTTCCAGATTTATCACTAAAGTCAAGACTATATAGGCTCATACTACCATGTACTGTATAGTTTCCCTCCTTTGTCTATCAATCACATTAATAATACAAAGCATTTAATCACATTTGACATGCTAAATGGTACAATTGCTCCTTTTAGTATTGGTTCCAATTATGTCGTCATGACTTAAATAAGGTCATGGACAGATGGATGAAGGTTAGTTATTCAACACACCATATTAAATCAGGCAGGTCCTCGGTTGACCTTCAAAGTCTGGCTAATTCATATTCAAATGACAAGTAATGACATTTCCGTCTTAATTCACAGCTCCAGATCTAATGCCTCATTCCATAAAGGTTTTAAATACAAAGGACCCTTGTGGTTTGCTTGGTACAGGAGGTCCCAAGTCGGATGATGCCTCCATTGTCTGGTGGCAGGCTGCGGGAGAGAACAGGTAAAACACACAACATTGGCTCAATCCTCAAGGTGTGCTCGAAACATTCACTCTACACTGGATGTTTCGCCTGTCAGGTTGCATTAAATGTCTTCTTCTTCTGCACAGAATATTCATTTTTTTTGCCGCTGTGAAATGGGATTTGAGGAAAGTCGCTGCTGCTCTCATATACAGAGATTATTCTCTCGCTCATCAGGGACTTTCGAGGCTTCCTCAGACCCCTCATGCTCTGAGATGCAGAGGCAAGCAACCAGGCACCACGAAGAAAGTCCTCCCAAGTTCATGTCGAAGCCTTTTGTGGATAAAAGCAGCTGTTTCTCCCTTTCATGCTATCCCAGGCAGCTCCCTAAGCCCCTCCACATACATAGGAGAACAGAACATTTACTGTCTTCATAAGCCTGCTGAAGTCTGAGGGAAAAAAAAGTGAGTTATGACAGAAGGAAACGTGCGACTTTATTTCAGGCAAATCAGCAAGAGCAGATGTTATATGTGCACTTTTGGCTACTTTAGACTCATTTCTAGCGTCAGTGCCTAAAAGCAGGAGCCTGCTGTAGAATCGTCTTTGCAAGCTGACTGTAATTAACCAGCAGAACAAAAAACTGATCATTACTGTCATTTTGCAAGGCTTCATATGTGATATAACAATACTGCTGGTTTTGCTTTAATGTGAAAATAGAATGTTAATCATTAGAGTTATAGTATATGTATATCTCTGTGCTCATTCCACTTGTTTTCATTAATAATGCATGCAGGCCAGGAAAACTTTCTCTGATTAAGGAACAGGGGTGAGATCTGTCAATGAAGTGCTCTGCCACATCACCCCCAGCCAATTAAACTAAAGCATTGCTCACTTTTGCACATCAACTCGTCATGCCCTCTTATCCGGGCAGCTTTCAATCAATTACAGCGCTGCCACAATCAGAAATGAACCAGTAGCCCAAGTCATACAGTAAATTAACTAGATTATTCATGTGAGCTTTATAGCATGTTCATGTGTTAATTGTGTTAAAGTTCATCACAGGAACTGCTAACAGCAAAGTTGTGAAAGTGTATTATTGGTGCAAACTTGTCATCTAATCAAACTACATCTTCACAGAAGAGAAAATACTCATTCAAAATGACAAAAGACACATATGGGTGCCTAAACAATAAGCTGCGCATGATTTGACAAGTGGAATTCACCAAAATGTTATTCTTCAGTGCGTTTTTTTTCAGTGATTAAACACATGCTCTTCTGAGCCCGCTGTGAGACAAATCCAGCAGGCTGTCTGGAGCCCTTATGGTCTGCTTTCAGTCTGATGTTTTATAGATCTGCACTCATGCACACTCTCTTTACGCAGTTATAGTCAGATAGCAGTCAATCAGCCATAAGTAATAAATGGAACGTGTGCACATTGCCCTGAGTGGACTCCTCTGGTGCGATGTGGTTGAGCAGGTCCTTTACTCCTTCCTCTTAATTGTAAAGAAAATTCTACCCATATCTTCAAGATAATGCAAATTCATCTGACTGCAAAACAGTGATGCAAATTTGAATGGTAAATAGTTCAACTGACGTAAAGTCATACAATATATAGATATAGAATCGTGTTGACAAATGCTATGTAAGGAGCTCATCCCTTACTGAAGACTGAATTTCGTGTGTTTTAATTGGAGAAAGTGTCATTTTGACTGGCTGGATGTCTTTGAGAAGACATGAAAAGGATTTTGTGTGTAGCCAAGCATTTTATCCCACAAGTCCCACATTCTCATTTAGGTGGAGCAAAAGGAGGAAAGTCTGAATATATGCTTGTATCAGTGCCAGCACATCCACCAGACGACACTACAAGTAACTACAAGTAAGCAAGAACACTGCCTGTGCAAAGAAAATGTTTCTCCTACTGCTGTGTCTGCAGCGGTTGGTCAGTTGGTCAGTCCACCACTTTGGTCCAAACTGAAATAGTCCAACAACAATTGGATGGACCACCCACATGATGAGTCCTAATGATTCTGGCAATCCCCTAACATTTACTGTAACATCACCAACATGTCAATGTTTTTACTTATTCTGTGAAATATCTCAGCGTACATGGATCTCCATAAAATGTGGTATGAACATTAATGGTTCCCTGACAATAGCGAGATTTCAAATTGCAGTACAGATGCAGTACAAATTTTAACTGGATTTTCAAAATATCTGCAAAAGAAAATGTTAATTTATGTGCAATTCAATCCACTATGCAAATATTAGGAGTCGGTTGTTCCAGATGAACAGTTGGGTGCCATTAACTTTTGCAGAGGGCCAGTTAAACACAAAAACACAATGGAGATATGAAATTTCTGCTTGTTTCATTAGCTTGAGGAATTTTAGTCTCCTCATTGGTCTACACAGCTCAGATGTTTCAGTCTCTTCAGTTGAAGCAGTGTATGTATAAGTCACATGCTTCATGTACACCGTGATTTACTTGCTAAGTCTGTTATCATCGCACTTTGTCACATCTTGCTTTTATCGATACACCAAACTTCACACCTCAGCCAAGCGTAAAAACGTTTTTATTGACTTCTGAAACTTCTCTTAATCTATCCTGGTGACTTTTGTGATCCTTTGACATTTGCTTTAACGCCACCAGCAGGTTCACATTTGTGGTTTTGTAACAGCAACTTCTGCACACATTTATGTTCCCTGCGTAATTATTTTGTTGATTCCCTGACCTGTCATCCAGTGTTACCATCAGGTCATATACCTGCACAGCTAATGACTTTTCCATCAGCTGCCTCTTTGTCAGAACATAGTCAGGTGTCCCAGATGCTGTGTGGATTGTCATCCAACATGACACACTAACAAAACATGCAAGCAGTGCACGTGATGTTCAGCTGTGTTCCCAACAGTCCACATCTGTCAGGTCAGACCATTATTGGGCTCATATATTGTGTAGTCTGATCTGCCTGATTCATTAGAATTTTATTTAGTCTATCTGTGTATTAACTAATATATAAAACTATATAACTACTTTTTCTGTTTAAATCAGTAAGAAACAATGTAAGAGAAAGTACAGGGCTAACAAATAGGGAGTTTTGAAGAAAAAGTTCAGGATGAGGAGTATTAATTATGAATGCACAACATATAATATATGAATGTAACATGATCAAAGGGACAGTAGTGCAGAACAAACCAGTGATACATCAAATGAGGTTTAAAAGTCATGAAATGCTTGAATTTCATGACTAAAGACTAAAGACCTTGAAAACAAATGTTTTTGAACAGATCTGCACAATGTGGAATTTAATATTTGTAATGTATCGCTGAAAGAATATAAATCAAATGAAATGAATCATTTCACTGAAGCTTAATGTTGTGTTGACAGAAACTGTGGACTTCATCTTTCCAAGACTGAAATCAACAAGTTGGATTTCCATTAAGGGAAGTCATCAAATATACATTTTATGCCTCTGTGGGTAATCTATAAGTAGTCCTAGCATTTTTACAGAGTTAAGCCACTACTTAGGGAAAAAAAAAACTAATTAGTTATGAAGAAAGATTTAACCATCCAGAAAAATCCTATCAGGAAGATAATTAACTGTGTTTTCTTTTCAAGGCCTGATGAAACAGTAGAGTAGCAGAGTAGCAAGCATGTTAATGGATGCCTCCAAATGTGTCCACACATATCATAACTGAAGGAAGAGTCGTGCCAATGAATGCTGAATTCAGAACCACCATGCATTAAACAACATTGCTGTACTGACAACAGTGTGTGAGCCAGGAATAGTGAGGTTTCATCTAATAGTTTTATTCTAACTTTAAAAATGTCTTTGGCTATGGATAAATATTAAAAGCAGACAGCGAATAAGAGCTGCTGTGCCACAATTTCGATGCACAACGCGCCTGCACCTCACCGCAGACTGAGCCATGGAATAACAAAGGTGTATTTTTAAGCTCATGAGTGTGTTACAGGGCTGCAATCATTACCATCAAGCCAGTGACACCTGAAGATCAACCACACACTGATGTTTAACTATCCCTACAGCTGTCCAGGTTACACCTCCTCTAACGCCCCCAACCCACTAATTAAAGGCTGTCAGATGTGAGCTGCTGCTGACAAAGAACATAAGGGTGGAAAATAGTTATGTTATGGTCTTTGTCAGCACATAACGGCAGAGAACAGTTGGTAGCCATTTTGCCACAATCAGTATTTATATACAAGTAACAAACTTGAAAATTAGTTCCCCAGGGTAACTCAGGGTTAGTCAAGCAGAATTTGAAAGATTTTAAGGGAGTTTAAAAATTTTTATGAGCTGCAGCATTAGAATAGGTATGGAGAATGAGAACAGCCGCAGGGCAAGTCTATAATAAAAGTCTAATAATATTCTAAAAAACCCACCTACTATCATTGTGCAGCTTCATACCTATAAACATAAGAGTGAAAGTAGACCATCAGTTATCCACACAACCTGCTTTATTATTGTTATTACAGAGGAGGATTGTCAGAGTTTGTCTTAATACTGCACAAAGAAGACACTGAAGAGCACACTGTACCATTTGATTCTTGTGAATGAGCTGCAATCTGTGGATCATTAGGATCAGATCTGATGTTTTCAGTTTTCCTTTTAAAGGGCAAGTGCATTCATCAAAACCTTTACAACCAACAAACACTGAGGTTATTCCTACTGTCTGATCTGGAAATCATAGATTTTCTACATGGAGGCTCATCTTTCCATCTCATTTCGCAGGAAATCGCAATTTAAACTAAACAACAAATCAGCCAATGCAGAAGTTAGTAGGAATAGACAGTGTTGAAGTTAGGACCACCTCAACCAAGACCAGATCGTGACCAAGACTAGAGTGTAATGAGACCAAGACAAATCCAAGACTTCAAGGAGGTCAGACCAAGTCAAGCCCAAGGCTAGATAGTGGCTAACCTACTTTAGTAGCTAATATGTAACTAGCATTTGGCAAATCTCTTTGGGCATGTTGTGTTTCTTCTTTTGGATGCTGTTTTGCAGATTACCTCCTTATGGTTTAGGAAGCCAAATTTGATTACAGAATATTTGGCTGACATCTCCTCCCAGACAGCCACAGCTTCTCCTCCTGTCTTCCACGTTCACTTTCTTAAGTGTGCCTGAAGGGGACCGGGGAGGGGTGACAGCCTTTTTCATTAGAAATGAGTCATGTCCTTGGTTGCATTTGAAGAAGGAAGTTTAACATCCTATCCCAGTAATTATGTTAACAAATGGATCAGACAGTTACACAGGCAGTTGTGGTCTTGAGTAGTCTTGAAATAAAGTCCTCTTTGTCTGAGATTAAGAGAGGGCCAAGTAAAAAGAAACCTTGAGACCAAAACCTATATAGAACAAGGAACAGAAACCTGCAGCATACAGACACTAGAGGAGATTAAAAGAGAGAGGAAAAAATGAATCAACTTTTGGAGGATGTTTTAAAGATGTCCATTCTCAATTGTTACCTCTGGCTTGCTAACATTCACCAGTGAGAAGTGTGGTACTTCTGGAGATGGGACTTCTGGAGTGCTGGGGTTAATGTTAGGCTAGCTGCTATAATGGCCAGTAAACTCTACTAAACTATAGTCTGGCTGCATGGTATACCATAAGTCTTGTTTTCTTTTTCCTATTACAGTTGACATGTAATTTCATATATTCAATGTTGAGTGAAAAGTGACTGTAAGTGTCAAGTTAAGTAGTAAGAAAAATCTTTTGAAGGTTCTCAGCTTGAACTTTCTGCACCATTTGGTTATTCAATTACACTGTTACTCTTGAACTCAATGGTCGGACCATCAGGCAGTGAAGACTGTAAAGTGAAAATGGTGCATAAGACAGGCAAAAAAGTGCCTTTTACCCTTGAAAGAGGTTCCGTTGTTGAGGGAGATATAAAGTAAACCACTATGATCTTGAGTTTAGAGTCCCTCTCTGGTGTGATAAGCTATCAGCACCAGTAACATTCCTCTATACTGTGTTATTAAATCTTCTTTTACAAGCTCTGAGATTTTAGGAGCTTAAAGGAAGTCTAAAATAAGATCTTGGCTAGTATTAATTAAAGTGACACTACTCTTATCCTTGGATCCAGCTTTTGCTCAACTGCTGTATTGTACATACAGGTTTGATTCTTTAAATGTCCCATTTGATACTGAATTGCTTATCTAAACTGAAAATCCAATCTCTGGAATGTGACACTGGAATGGTTGGTTGAAGGCTATAAGTGATTTGTGTTTTGAGAATTTTATCTTTGGTACAAATGATCTACCTATGATCTATCTTCTTCAAAGGGGTGAAAAAACAAACACAAGAATTACAATGTCTTAATCTGAATGAAGTTTAAATATCATGCCAAAATGAACTAAAATAAAATATACAGTATAAGAAAATAGACATTAGTATTCTGCATTCATCATGTATTATCATTACCATCACAGCTGGTCAAGTTAACATCACTTACTGTTTGTGATAAATCTCTCATCTAATATTTATCCCCCTGTCCGCCTCATATTTTTAATGGACCACTTTGCTTTAGAAAAACATTTTTAAGATCTAATGTTCTGTCAGACTATTTCTTTTTTTTATTCCCCTCACAGTATTCATTGCTCCACTGACATATTGTCAATGTTTTTGCCCCCATTTTTGGTCTCTATAGCTAATTTCCCCATTCATGACAACTGTAAAAGAATAGATGAATTTGTATTGTTTAAATTAAACAAGGGCTTAAAGTTATGTATAATTCCATAAAGAGTGTAGCCACATTGAGCTTCATAATGGCTCTTTAGAAATCTATGCATTACATCATGGAGACTACATCCACATTTCTCATCCAAGTTTGTCCATACAAATAATTTTAGTGAAACCAGTAGTATAGGAATATTTTAATCTTCACTGCAAATGTTTTATTGTGATTTAGAAACAAAGTAAAAAGTTAAGTTTATGCAACTAAAACACTTGGTTACGGTTTGTATTTCTGTAATCAAACACAGGACTCCCACAAGAAAGTTGGACACTGAAGTGCTGAATTGTCCAATATGAACATAATTCCTGGGGATACTGAAATGGACAAGAAACCAGCGGCCAAGGGGGAATGTCAGTAACAGGATTAGCAGAACAAATCTGTCACATTGGTTATCTGCAGCAGCAAGTGAAATCAACTCCTCATGTAAATTTAATCAATCACTTCTTGAAACTCAGAAAAATGGAATAGGAACTAAATTCAGTCTAATTTGTCAAAAGGATCTCTGTCCCCTGCTGTGGAAATGCCCAAGAAAATATGTTTTTGTTTTTTTACTACCACAGATCATGATTGTTAAGTGTATCATTCCCCGGCAATCTGTTATGAGCTGATGACACGCTGCTCACACAGAAATAAAGAAGCCAATAAGTATGCAGCACTGTGGTTTGTAAAAGTTAAACACTAGTATAATCAGGTCTTGAGCA
Source organism: Protonibea diacanthus (assembly GCA_028641955.1). NCBI lineage: Eukaryota > Metazoa > Chordata > Actinopteri > Sciaenidae > Protonibea > Protonibea diacanthus. The sequence continues at coordinate 20,064,575 of CM053989.1, forward strand.
AGAAAATTCCTTGCTGAGGGAAAATATAAGTGACAATGGTATCATGACTAACTGCTGTGAAAATGGAAATGGCAGAGAAACCCAACAGAGAGAAGATATTTTTCCAGATAGGGGACCTACAATTAAACCTAATTATCATGAAAAACTGGTTTTCAGTTCGCTTTGCTGCAGAAAATGATACATGATGGGTTTGAAATAGGCGAGACAAGGCAATTACTAACAGGCGCTATAGTAAAGCGAAAGGCAATCTTGTGAAATTAAAAATAATCTCAGTCTCAGTCTCAATATTTGACTCTGAGGAAATGAGGCAGCATCATTTCAAAGCAAAGTCAAAGCAGCTTAAGGTCCCATGTGTAACATTCAGGGGATCTATTGGCAGAATATGGAATAAATTAAACAAAATATTCATGAGTATGTTTATATCAGTGTATAATCGTTTGAAAATGAAAATAATGTTTTTGTTATTTTAGAATGAGCCCTTCTTATCGAGGACCATGTCCTCTCCCACCAACTCCACCATGTTGGATGTTTCTACTGTAGCCCAGAACAGACAAATCAAACACTGGCTCTAGACTCTGACAAATCTCGCAGCCGCCATATTGCCACATGCTTGGAAAGGGAGGCTGAGGCGAAAAGATACTCGATTGGGTGCAGTTTGCAACTTCACTACTACATGCCACTAAATCTTCTGGACCTTTAAAGTATCATATGCTTTGACCTGTGTCCTGCAGATACAAGATAGTTTACCTGAGATGGACCAACAAAATTTTACATCACTTCAGGGGTTCAGAACCATGTGTAAAAATTGACAATTTAACAATGCAGTCTGGTATCCAATGAAATGGAAAAACTGCCATAACCTTTAGCTGTAAATAGGAAATTCCTCAGCTGAGCTGGGCCGTGGCATCAGCTCTAAAATGTTGGTGGTGTTATATTTTGGTAACCCTTGACAAGTGGCATCAGTGAGCAGCCTCAAGCATGAACTTGTCAGAAGCAATAAAATTGAAGATCACTCCTCCAAATCAATGTGCCACAGCACTTGTTGGAGTCCAAACTCAGTTTTTTATTCCACCTCCAGGTGGCTCACAGTGCAACATAACTTGCAGAGAGATTGTCTGTCTATTAATTAATAACTGAAATGATAAACTTTATTAAAATTTCCTTTTAATCCTAAGAACTCCTCACAGTCATTTTGATAAGAGACATTAAAAATGCTATTAATTTCTTTTTTATATGCACTCAGTACAATATTTTATCAAGCCAATTATTTCTCTTCATGTACCTCTGAAATTTCTTTTGAGGTGTCACATTTGAGACGATCGAGGCATGTCATTATCTGAGCATAAGATTACACTCCTCTCTCTCCAGTGACAATCAATAAAAGGCTGACATATAATGGATTTGTATACAGGAGTAAGTCATGTCTCTCAAACAGACACATGAAAAGCATAGTGTAAGCCTTTAATCTGCCTATAATAGGCTTCAGTAAAATTTTATCCATGCTTTTTGTAACCAGAGCTGCTCATCAGGCTCTATATACAGTATTATGGTTCTATTTTATATTATTTAGCCTCTATTGAGAGAGATTAAATGAGAAATCACGTCTGACTGCTTTGATGCTGCAGCTTTGGGTTGCAAATGTGGGCTGCTAAAATACATGGTTGCGTTTGGTGATATCATAAAATTACCCTTTCTACCCTGAGGCTGTTTTAACAAAGATATTCTCAGTTAATCAAATAATTGTGAAACAAAGGAGGGCTACATAGAATACATCCTCGAGATGATCTTTTGACTATATTGTTCATTTTACCAATAAGGCTAAACCCAATTACTGAATGATTATTGTTTGAACCAATCTTAGCAAATGCAACAGCCTTGTGGCAGTTATGTGCATTGTGCAACACACTATTAGGGTTCGATCCCACGAAGTACTGCTATGATGCGGCCGCTGAAGCTGATCATAGCTGTTCTAGACAATGTTTGTGATTCCACCAGAATCACCTGAAGTGGCTCTACACTCTGCTCTGTGGAGAACACACCGTTGTTCCACGTTTGACGGACTCCGCAATGATACACATCAAGCAGCACAGAGCAGATCATGCTGACCGAAAGTCAGACATATAAACAACATAGAGAATCTGGTCAATCTGGTTGGCAAAACCCTCCAGTTGTGAAATGCTCATAGAGTGACTTTGGAAATTATAATGAATTATGACTACACTTGAACACATGTAATGCTTTCTGATGCATTATATTAACAGGCATAAAAACATTATGGATGTGACTTAAATTATAAGTTCAGCTGTCTTATTACTGTGTCATTATTATCAATGTATCAGCTATGTACTTCTCTTTACTTAGCTCGTACAATGATAACATATGAAACTGCACAAACTGACTATTATGGCAATAGCTTATAGTCAATAGCTGTTTGTTGTGATATGTATAGGTGAGTATAGGAAGTCATAATGTCTTATAAGCCCCACCGGGCAACCTCTAGTTTCTAATTAGTCAAGAGCATCCATGAAGATATTTGAAATTATACACTAATCTAAGACACATCTATAATGTTTCATGACTTTTGGCTCTCTTGCAAATAGACCAGCCACAATGTGATCATAGCTCAAATTAGAACAAAAAATCAACACACAAAAAGTGATTCCAAAGCGTATTTATGTGCTGCATCATTTCCATGTTTAGTCAACGATCAGTAAATATTTTATATGTCAGCCACAGTGCCTGACTGCCTGTGATGACAAATTCATTTCTTTTGTTTAAAGCAACTGCTTTTTTTCTTTTCACAGTAACAAGCTCAGCTATGATCCTCAGCGTCTACTCTAGAATATCTTTCTGTATTCCTTCAACTCGGGGAGAAAAACAATGCCCCAGCGCTGTCGGGGCTTTCAATGAGAGCCACAGGAACATGAGAGCGGGAAGTTATCTGAGGCTGGATTGACACTGAAGCACTTGCCAACATGTCATTACGGAATTGAGCAGGTATGAAGCAAAACATCAGTCTTTCCACAGAGTTCATCGTCCCTGCTAGCTGTTTCTGTTAGATGAATACAAGGCCTTCATAGCCCTTTATGAGCTTAGGTTGCTTGACCTGTAATGAGGTACTGGTTTGCTGTAATGTGAGGTGAGGGTCCTGGCAGTTTCAGCATTGTCAAGGTCATAGGTGGGTCAATAATATGGCCATATATGTTGGGGAAAGTGGTTGTAGTGCATTTGTATTCGACTGGCAGAGGGCAAGCAATCTTTCCTAATCACTAAAGCTATCAAGGCTCCTGAGCGAAGCACCTGATGCTGACAGGGTTCACTGATGTGCTTTCAGCCATGGTGAATCAACTTTCCAGGATCTTCATAGCGCACAGTGTCATGGAGGTCATGGCAATTACATATTGATTTGTCTGCAATCCACTTCCATCGTTAAATTACCAGAAGTAGTTAATAGCAATATGGACCTGTCTAAATAAATAAACAAAAAAAGCAGATGTTTTCAAAAAGGCTTCATTTTTATGGTGGGCTGCACATTGTTGCGCTGAACACAGAAAAATAAATAAATTACATTGCTCTGTTTTCCAGTTACAAGCAGGATCACAAACCAAGGAGGCTAAGCTTGGCAAGGTAAGCTAGACCAAGCATTTTCTTTTTATTTAATTTTTTTACTTTTTATTAAAAGGAGTCAATTTATTTCTCAAGTATTAAGTCACAAACCAATATGTTAGAAAATGGAAAATTTGACCTGATGATGGCAATAAAGGAAAGAGTAGGGGATCAAAGGACTCAGAACAATTCATGCAATAGAGACCCATGTGTATTGCTTCAGCCTGGACCAAAGCAGTGGGCAAGCCAACCACTTGAAATGCTGCTAACATGAAGAAAGAAAAGGAGAGAGACACAATCGAAAATGGAACTGAGGAGGAAGCTGAAGACACTCAGACCCAGCCTGAGTAGACCCAAGTATAGTTCCATCCAATCCAGAATTCCCAAAACAGACCTAAATACAGAGAGGACCCCATCACTAGCAGCAAAATGATGAGGAACTGAGGTCAAAAAGAAGAGTAATACCTGTCATTTGTCTTGCCCTTCACAATTTTTACTCTTTGTCTCACATCAAAAGACATATTTTTCTCTGGCAAAGAAAGCAGTCATGACAACAAGTCTGCTTGAATTGGCATCAATCAAATGGAAGCTTCAGGACCTTTATGGACATCAGGTTTTTGGAAGACTTGGAGAACAGACTTATGAGGACATGGTTCTTTAGAAAGGCAGTATTATAAGTATTAGCATACAATAAGCTGAGTAACCACTAAGCATCGAACTTTATGTTTACAAGCAGCACAATGCCATTCATCACAAATGTAATTTAAAAATTGCTGCTACAATTACATTATTTCATAAATTCATCAAGAACATATTCTTGGACAAATGCATATTTGAAGGCCTCCTCAGCCTTGACTGACAGTCATCAGTGTGAAATTAATTAATTTCATGTTTGCACTGTCAAAATCTGGCACACAGTGGTCACACTAAAAGCAGATGCATAGTATAGTAGCAGGCAACCTGCTATAGCACATTAATCCCAGAGCTGATTGTGCAAAGTGCTTCACTATACAGAGAATATCTTATAGCAGAATTCAGCTAGACCCAGAGGGTTCGCCTTATCTGAAATGTGCAAAGTGCATTCTGTGCTTTGAAAATAGACTGCATAAGAAGGAGAGGCTTCTCTTCACGGTAACAGACAAAATATGCACCGAAACATCCTATCACTCTCTCCATATGACCTCTGCAGGGATTATAACACCAATTGTATGCAATGACTGATACATGTGATGCTGGATACTGCCTCATCAGTTCTGCTCAGCAGCATCGTGAATGTGGCAATGGGATTTCAGTGCTTCTTGTCTGATGCACAGGGAGCTGTTATTGAGTATCAATGGTTCACTAGAAAATCACACATCTGAGTGCCTCTCTATCTTCTCCTCAGTCCTCCATGTACAAACGTTGCAGTGGTTGCTACAAATTAGAATCTGACATGACTTGATTATGCCTCCTGCCTGTTAAGATAGCTTTGTGGCTGCAGATCCCAACGGGTGTATTTCTCCCTCTATAAACAGCCTCACCTGCTAATGAGAAGGATGGTGAACACAGTCCCTCCAGATACAGAGAAAGCCATCGCTGCGGAAGGAGTGAAGACGCCAGGTAAAGTTTATCTGGAACAAAAGCACACAAAGAACAAGAAGATGCAATTTAGAGGGATGTAAGTGATGATAGTAGATTCGAAAACTATGGATTTTGTTCCCACTGAAACCAAAACTATCTGATGCACATTGGCAAGGATACAATGCAGCACTTGTGTTGATCCTGTGACTCATACATCTTCCTTTTTCAGGAGCAGTTTTCCAACTGAACCGGCTGGCACACATCACAGATGATCCTATTTTTAATGTTTCCAGTCTACTTTTTTTTTTTACTGACATGATATCTATCACCCAGGTAACAGTGGTTTCACAGTACCACTTATGAAAAGTGGTGAATGTTTCACAAACTCTTTCTCGTAGAACTTTATCTATTTGTTTATTGCTAAATTACTTTCATAATGACATTGTGCTGACAAATGTAATCATATCCTGGATGTTTAGATACAACATTTCTTTCCCGATGACTGTACCAGTTTTTGTACCTATGAGCTGCTCAACCAGATCATCCTACCCAAGCATAAAGCTCACAGGCCTTACAGTTTGTGATAAATCTAAGGGAAGCATGGTAAGCTGTGTCAATCAAATGCAATGCCTGAGCAGGAGTACACATGTATAAAAGATCCCTATAATCTAATACTGGTAAAAATAAATAAATAAATAAAAAATGGCAGTAACAAGACTCTTTTGTACATTAAAATAGAAACTTAACTTAATTCTTTTTTTTCACCCAACACTGTACATGTGGCTTAAATGTAAAGTAATCATCAGTCAGAATTCCCAGGTATTTATAGAGGTTAACCCCTTCAAAAACCTGTCTTTTAAGAGTGATCACTTGAGGGATATTCTTGGCATTAGGAAATAACATGAGCTTGGTTTTATCATCATTGACAACAAATTTCAGTTAAGACAAGGTGTTCTGTACAGCACTAAAAGCATTTTGCAAGTGGTCAACCTCTTTAGCCAAGATTAACACACTACAGTAAATAACCATATCATCGGCATACAAATGAAACTGAGCATCTGTCACATTTGTGGTTAGGTTTAGGGGTCAGTATGGGGTCTTTGGGGGATTTCTGTATCAGTGTCAGTGCTTTAACATAATACAGGAGTAATGCTGTAATAATTACGGGTGTATAGAGTTTTCCAAGAAAACCTTTTTTATCAGTGAACATTTAACATTATGTTAATAGCAAACATAATTAGGTCAACATTACATTACACTCAAAATGTATTTGATGTTGCAGACTGGTTGTCAAATGTAATTTCTAGAAGACAGGGCTGCTTTCACAGTCTCTCTCACAGACACTGAAATGTAGGACAATTTTTCTAGACGTATTTCTAAATCACAGTGAGCTACAGCACTGCACGACATGCCTAAGGGACATTTTCTCAACGGCACAATGACCTCTTGTTACTGATTACAAGTCTGGCAAGATGGGTGAAAAGTAATAAAGCACATTGCAGTTTCCTTCAAAGAAAGTCCTCTTGCTCCCTATACTTTATCTTCCTGCACTCTCTCTCCCTCATGTATCTTTTAAGATGAAAGTAAACGGGAAACCTTCAGAGACCACGATGACTTGGCCACAGAGACCCGTCTAATGTGGATGACAAGCTGGGCTAAGGAAATATTTAATGTAAAGCTGAAAGCAAACTTCTGCGGCTGTGGTGTTTAAAAGTGGCTTCACACAGTGGTGTAGGCTTGAAATACAGTGAGACGTTCTGCTGGTAATGTTGCTGCTTTGGCTGCAGCTTTGGTTACATAATGCACGGTGTGTGGTTATGTAGCAGGTAAGACACCGCATTAGCACTGCTCAGGTTAACAGTACAAATGACAAGGAAATTCACCACCATGCCCATAATGTCTTAAACTCATGAAAGTCTAAGCAGTCTGAGCAGTTTTGGACAGATTCCCTGACATTCCTGACATTAATTCTCTGTGCTACAACTGTAGCCCAGGTAGCCATGCAAGCACACATGAACCAAAACACGTTGCACTTGGCTACAGTTAGGATTTATTTTGATGGGAAAAGCACAGCACACACAGTATACTGGAACTCATTTTCTGTTTGTGTCTTTGCTGCCAACTCTGTCGCATTCAAACAGACCACAATACATGACATGAGTGTTACGGACAGAAGTGCAGGACTGTCACTCACTAATGATCATTCAACAGCAATGCATTGTGACTCATGAGCAGATCAGTGAATATAAATAATGCATGCAGTCTAAAGTCAACATACAGTACATTTTATTTCACTGAAATGTTCCTTCCTCTGTTCTTTTTATGTATTTGTTGAATAAGCCTGGAATATAAAATCCTACGATCAATGGGATTGTAGAAATAAAGAAATAAAAATACTTTGTCCTTTGTTGCAGGTATATACTGTATAGAATGAGACAGTATAGACCCAATAGGAAATGAAGGGAGATAGATGGAGACATCAGTTCACCTCATGAGCACTGCCGAGGTGCCCTTGAGCAATGTGCCGAACCCCTGACGATTAAATTTCATCGGGCACGGATGCAACACATTCCATGTGTGCTGTGGCCTTGACTGTTCTAGTCAATGTTTGTAACCCCACCAGAAGCACCACAGTCCATTTCAAAAGCACCACAGTTTATGCAGAGAATAAGCAGCTGTTCTATTTTTGATGGATGCCGCGAGCAGCTGCGTTAAGTAGCATGAAGCAGAACGAACTTCCTGGAAGTCAGACATAGAAACTGGTAGAGAATCTGGTTTTCAAAATAATACCCTGCGTAAACTTCCAGTTGTAAAAACAGCCAATGGGGAAACTATTTACTCATGGTAGAAGCACATAAATCAAGGGAAAATAACCAAATCTGAGCAAGTTAAGAAGTCTGAAACACTCCTGGTGGGGTTTGACGCCATGTGGAGAATGTCACATTACAGGTGGAATGCTGCTTTGGTCCAGAGACGTGCCTGGTGGGGTCCAGACTTTACTGCTCCAAGGGCACCGCTATGTGGCTGCCAATCACTCCACTGTCACTTCGCATTTGCATGTCTATGAGCTCTTTGTGTGTGTGGGATTGTATTGCATGCCTATAAATGTAAAATTTGAGTGATTAAAAAAATAATTTCTCCATTGTGGGATCAATAACGTTAATCTTCTTCTTAATAATAATAATAATAATAATAATAATAATAATAATAACATAGTGTAATATAATAAAACTAATGCATTTCTTGTGTTGGTCTGTTAATGGAAAAGTTTTCACAAAACAATAACTCAGTGAGTATATTAATTTGCTTTTATATAATTCCAAGAAAAACAGAGCCTGATTCATAAATCACTATTTTTGCTGGACCGTTCATTAGCAGGTCAGTTATTTTCCCTCTGGGCCCTCCTCCTCACTGACCTGTCAGTCACAGAAAACTGAGCAAAAACTGGAGTCTGCTCCATTGGCAACCCAGATTGCACCACTTGGGGGTGATTTCAGCTTGATGACTTAAAAAAACAAATATAAAAGTGCTACTTTTGGACTGACAGAGAGATTATTAAACCGGGCTGCAAGTCAAGTCACTCAGTGAGCAGCAGAGTTAGGAGAATTAATGGGAATGTATTTTCAGCATTTGGAAAGACTAAAAATACTGAGGTCTAACATGCTTTCATTTAAAATTCATTAGGATTATTGCTCCTGCAAATGTAAATTACAAGGTGCTATTTTGTATGTTAAATACTTCAATTACATGTATTAGAAATTCTGTTCATCTTTCATCACATGTTTGGACCTACAGGGGAAAGCCATTATAAGTTATTATCTATACATGCAGTGTGTAATGCATTAAAAGGATCGAATGACGCCCACTCAAGCTGAAGCCATTCAGTCAGTACATTACAGTAACGCAGAGAACTATTCAGGGGGTCATGGATACACTTTTAAAACCTGTTTGATGTTAACTGATGCGTGGCTGTAACTGATGTCTCTAATTATTTTAGGCTCACGTTGGGATAGTTTTAATAGACTAAAATATATCTTGGTCTAAAACAATTGGATAAGATTCAAAATACAAAACAAGTGTTAAAATAAATGCAAGAATCCAGGTGTAAAGTGATATGATATGTATAACATGTGGAACACTGCTGCTATGACAGTGCTTTTTGGAACAGTAAGCCTCCTGCAAAAGGATAATGTGCTCCATCGCTCCAGTGCATACATGGCAGCATCTGCCACCATGTATTGATACGAGTTAGTTTTTACTCCAGTGCGAGAAATTGGAAAGGCAAGAAAATACTCTAATTAACAGAATCCTTGCAATAGACAGTATGCAAATAGCAGACAATATGCAGATCAGTGTTTTCATAGTAATGCATGTATGTATTCATGTACATTTATGCATAATTTAAGAGTTCTTTTAAACAAGTACTGCTAATTTTCGACCCTGAACAAAGTCATGGACTCAGCAATAATGACAAAATTTATGTCAAAGTTCTTGTGAGACAGATGGCAACCTCCATCATAAAAATGATTAGACAAAGGACTGTTTGTGCCACTCTGTACAATATATGCCCTAGTTGTTCAGCGAGCGGATCTGATAGGCAATCAGATCCGCTCGACAGTAAATGAGAAAAGTACATAATCATTTCTTTTGTTTGTTTTCTCACTATCAGGTGTAATTGGATTCATCTGTCAATGTCTGTGGAACTTTTTGATCTTTTGGCAGAAGTAAATAAATAAATGACACACAACTTTGAGACAAGCTTTTGTGGCCTCATTTCATGTTCACAGTACACAACCTCAGACCAAGATACACTTGTAAACACACAAATGCAGAACCATCTACATCGAGAGCTGCCTGTTGACTACACTAATCTTCAAAGTACCAAATATTTGCTTACTTGGTATTTTAGGAGCTGAGGCTGAGATTTATCTGTGCTCCGGGTTATGCAGAGCTTTAATGCGCAGATATCTCCACTCTTCAGCCCATGTTTATCTGTTAAATAAGACTCATGCCCAGACTTAGTGACCATCCTGATAAAGGACATTCCAACATGGAAGGACTGGAAACAACTCTCCAAAGAGAAGTCCCTCTTTCAGCTGTGACTGTAACTGTTGGCAATTTTGATTTTAAGCTGACTTGAAAAGGGCAGCGGCAAGTATAAAAAGATATGTCAAGCAGAACTGAGTCACTTCATCTAATTCTCTGGCTTTTCTCTCCTTTGTTGCTCTTTAAGATACTTATTCAAGGCATACTGGATGAGTCACATCAATAGAATGTCAACCTTTGTGGCCTCCAAACTGCTAGTCCATGCCCAAATTCACCCATACCCCCAGTCACTCTCATTTCCCTCTGTCATAGCCGGCCTTATTGAATGATGGCAGCGATTTTGTTTTGTGTATCAACAAAGCCTTAAAATATGCAATGGAAAAGCATGTGAAATTTTTGATAGGTGACTTAAATATAGCCATTGGGCACAAAGGCCATGACAACAGGAAAAAGAACATAATTATTTGTGCCAGTCACTGTCCTGTTAACAATAGCACATGCAAATAAACATGTCTTGCACAAGCTAAAAACTAGTAATTATGTGTTAGCATGCCACATGTAATCATTGCAATTATTAGCTGACATTTCTTTTCATTGGGTTTCACGGCTAGTCGGTGAGCTAATTATGCTAAAAATAGAGTCTTATAGAGGCCAGGACTTACTTAACCATGCCTATGTCCAAAATGTCTTCCTTGTTCCATCGATCCATTTTCTGTAAATGTAGCCAATCCAAGCTGACATTGAGCGAGGGGCCTGGTTGCATGTTCATCACAGGGCTGACACACAGACCACCATTCACGCTCACATGCACCTATGAGTCACCAATTAACCTATTAGCTTTCATGTTTTGGACTGTGGGAGGAAGCCAGAGTAACCAGAGAAAACCCATGTGAGGCAACATTGTTAACCACTGCACCGTCGTGCCCCCCTCTGCCATGTTCCCTCATTTTTTATCAGCTACGTAATAAAGTGTGTCTGGTGTTGCGGAGCTGTAACAGGCCTTTTCACCGCAAACATTTTGACATCTTATCAGTGGAAAAACACAGGTGTAAAAAATAGCATGCCATGATATTTTACACTGTATCGTTTCTAAAAAATTTCTGCTTCAAAGTTCCAAGTTCAAGGCTACATGTCTTCCCTGCTCTTTGTTGTCACTTTCAGTTTCAGGTTTCACAAATCTCACAAAGCTTTTTCTCTTCTAATATTGATATTGGTACCTCAACTCAACTAAATTTGAACCTGTCTACCTCAGTGAAATTTTCAAGTAGGGTAACATATACAGTAGAGAGATTGCTGTGGCACTCAAGGCTGAGTCAGCAGCCCGTCGAGAGAGCTCTTAACAAAACAAAAAAAGAACATCTGACATTGGATCAATGCATCTCCACTTGATTTTATCGCTAAAGTTTAAAGTGGTGTTTCATGGTAATATTTTACTATTAGGGCACCTTAACCTAGCTACTTAACAAATAATCACCATTTACCCATCTTGTATTAATGAGCTTCACTGGTTTATGGTCTGTTTTGCCAGCAAGTGATTCCAATATTATTCTGGGCACATTACAATATCGTCTCTTCTCCCAGCATCAGTGATTTCATTTACTGTATGTCCCTAACAGCTTTAGTTCCTCTAGTTTTATGATATGTTGTCAGACGAACGAATCTCCACATACAACTGAACAACTGACCTAAATGTTCAGGTAGAACCTATGAAAAAAGGTGAATAAAGACATTGTGAAAAAAAAGTGTGAGAGTGTGAGAATGTGTGAAATGTAAGTAGAAATACAACGTTTATGAGTCTGACTTTTCAGTCAGTATGCTTCGTACACTTACAATATGAAAGTATTCTTCCTTAAACTTCAATCCACTTCCCATTTTTTTAAGGTTTCTTTCAGAGATCTCAAACTCTTCTTGCTAATGTCATGAATTTGGCTAATGGAGCATTTAATCTCTGTTATCAAAGGATTTTAGTGATGTTGTGAATGTAGGGGCTTTAACATTCTTGCCACAGCTAAACCTAGTGGTTCTGAACTAGTTCAGTTTTTTTTTTGGATCAAGAGTCTTGCAGGTTATCCATTATATGTCCACTTTCCCATTATCTACCCTTCAGAGAACCATCACCGAATGAGTCTCCATTAAATCTTGACCGCCCCAACTCTCTTACCTTGTTATATAATAGATTAAAGCTACAAAGGTCACACAGGAGGACCACAGGACCATTATTGGCTATTGTATATAGTGTTATTGAGATCTTGTTAGAGACTGAAAACAGCCCTGAGAGCTGCTAACCCTAACTCCGTTTCTCATTCCATGCTGCACAATATGTTATTCTATTTTATCCTCTTCAATCATCTGGCGACCTCCTTGGGGGTCCTGAACTCTGGGTTGAGAATGGCAGGTCTATAACCAGCATTTCATATTATATAAAAATGACTTGACTCGGTGTACTCCTCAGCTCATCTCCCATCACAGACCCTCTCAGTCTGCTCTGTCTCTCTGTCTCTCTTTCAAACACACCAAGGCAATGTCTCCCAGAAACAGCAGGGACCCTATAGAGCTCATCTACGTTAAGGCCTCTTCTCCCTGGTTTTATCTGTGGGTTTAAAATCTTCAGTTCGGGCTCTGACTGACTACTACTTCTCATCATCCCAGGCAGGTCTATAGAGTCCATTGCTCTGCATTATTATTGGGATGTGTTAGTAATGTTACAGCTTAAACATACTGTATGGTGAGGAAATCTGCAGGCTTCTGAATTACAGCAGTGATGACAGTGGTGAGGAGGATGAGAAGGAGCAATCAGAGGAGATGGAAAAGCCATACAAGGGGTTATAGTTATGATGATTAGAAGAGAAGTAGGAAGCAGCAAGTTAGCTTAGTACAAAGATTGGAAAAAACTCACAGTGCTCTGTCCAGAATCCACCTATCAACTCCTTAAAAGCTCACAGATTAACACACCATAAAGCTGCAAAGTGGGGGTGGATATTCTAGGTTGTAGGTTCCCATAGATGATGTTACATGAATCACAGCTGGAGAGTTCCACAGTTAGAATGGGCAGTCAAACTCTCCTGGTTTAATCAGGTTATTATGTCTAAAAAAACATCTCATTGATCTCATGCAAAAAAAAAAATGTTGGAAAGCCAATTTTGGAAAGAACAATTCAATCACTAACCTTAAATTTCTGTTATGTGTGCGTTAACAGTGAGCAGGAGCTAATGATTATATTGCTGATACAATTACAACAATCTGCTGCAAGTTAATTCACTTTTGGATTCTCTGTGTTTTTTGATGAATTTATTCCCAATGGTAACAACAAAGTGTTGCTGTTGGGAACAAACATGTAAAATGGAATTTTCTTTATTTTTAAAGGCTGTGAGCAAATAGTCTTTCTGTTGCTCTGATTCATGTCTCTATTTCTGGCTTTTTTCTTCGACAACAATCAAGGCTCATGGGTATTGTAGTACAAAGCCATGCCAAAACGACAGAGAAAACATGATCAGAGAGGAAGCTGAAATAAATAAAACTGATAGCTATAACATAATCCTATGGAGTCCTTTCATTGACTCTTTATGTTTGGTAACACTGAGGATGTCATTTAAAGCTCAACTTCAAATATCAAAAAAGAGAAAGCACAGCACTTCCCATTTTAAAACTATATGACATACATGTCAAAAATCATTATCTTTAAACCATTTCCAATTTTTGTGCTAAACTCAGCTAACCATCCACTAGCTGTAGCTCTGCATACAGAAAAGTGCTATCAATCCCCATCATGCATCACTCAGCAGGAAAATGAATAAGGCTACTAGTCCTCCAAGAAACATTGACAAATGAAGATACACTGGACTCATCCACAATCCACTGCAACATACTGTATGTAATTGCTTGAGAGCTTCTGGCCCATGAAGACCACACCTCTGGGCTTTGGCCACATTTCACATGTAATCACATGGTAATCCCTGAAAAGAAAAAGCCTGGGGGAAACCAGATGATCTGAAGATACATCTGGACACTGTGACAGCTTGGATATGGACAGAACCAGAAAGGATTTAGATTATATTACAAATGACACTGTGCCACTGAATCAAGGCAACATCCCACATGACAAAACCCAGAAAATGACACAATTAATTTTACGATGCACCTGGTGAGTCTAAAATTATGCTTTAAATTGCAATGTACCAACAAGTGGGGTCATAACGTCTCCACGTGAAACAATGTGGTCGAAACGAATCACCAGTCACTCACTTCACTGACAGGGCAAAGCTCCCTTTTTAGCTTGCCAGACCACAGAAAGCAGTCAATATACAGGTAAAAGAAGCAAACAGAGACAAGAGAGAAATCAATACAGAGAGAAAAATGAAGACAGTGCTGTCACATGTCCAATAAAGCAAAGCCACTGCAATACTTCAATTTGTCCTTTAAGACAGTTTGAAGTTTGTTGTCCGTCTGAGAGAGAAAGAAAACACACTGGCAGCTCTGGAGTTTTGATGATAACAGAGAGCCTTTTCTATTATCTCAACACTCTATTTATGTAAATCTCATTCCTCTCCCTTCCTGTGCCTTCTTGCCACTGCTGGCCTGCGCTGTGAGGGCTGAATTTGAAAGGCAGCTGGCAGTTTATACCCAATGAGTGAACACAAAAATCTGCACCAATTAAGTGCGCCTTCCAATCTGTGCTCATTCTGCTGTTTACTGAAAATATGATTATGGTAAATATAGTTTGAGAAATTAGCGGAGGACTCTGGGTAACTCGTAATAGGGCTTCATGGAGCATTTTAATTAACTTTTATCACAGTGGAATCATAGCACTGCTGTGAGCATTTGTCTGTTGACTTGACAGCTTAACTGGTTTTATCTGATGCAGAGCTGCTGGGCAAAGATAGGCCAAAGCAGACAGCACCAGTGATAAGAAGCATCTGATACACAAGGTTAGACTGGCTTGTAAACGTCTTCAAGCTGTGGTGCTTAAATCTGATAAATTCCCCCAGTCATAGCAAGGCTGCATCACCCAGGTAGTCTCCATTATATTAACTCCTTCACCTTCATGTCACTTTTATAACTACATCCTTAAAATCACTGTGCCCAATTAGGTTGCAGTTTGCGTTATGTGCTTGACCAGAGCTGAATTTGCCTCCTCTTATAAAATTAGCCCAATCAACCAACAAAAAAAGATACCCCTGGGGAAAAACAATCACCGATTACTGCGTTTATAAGCAAAAACTTGTTAACCTCTTAACCCTTTTTCACTTCAAGAAACAGAATCATCTACGCACCGGTGCACCAGCACCTTGTTCAGGCACAATTAATTAAAAGAAGCACAATTTAGGGAGAGAGAGATGCACACACACACACACACAAACACACACGCAGGCAATCCATGTATTTGGCTGTTAAGTAACACGGGAGATAAGCCTGCAATTGCCGATTACGCATGAGCATTTTTACACATTTTAGGACATTTTCAGACCTTAAAAAAAGGAAAGATCACGCCATATTTTAAAGTTTAAACCGACTTCTGTATCCAGCCTGTGTTAATCAGACTGTGCGCTTTATTCAAAAGGCTCTCCGGACAGAAAAAGCGCGCAAAAGGACAAGAAACGTCTCCAAAATTCGAGGCGCAGGAAACACGAACAGGTGTTCACTATTGTCTTCAAACAAAAAACAGCATGGGTAATGCAGTTAAAACCAGAACTTTACCTGTTACTGCCGATCGTCGCGAGCATGACACATATGTCAGCGCATCCTGGAAAAAAAAGAGTCCGTAACGTTAAGAGTTTCCCCTCAGACCGATGCGGTTGTGACTTCCATCCAGTTAAAGACGGCACCTGCTGATCCACTCATACATATGCCCGCACATACAACTGGTTGTGCTCCGTCAGCGGATTCCCATTAACCACTATGGGGTTGGACTCGCCACTGCGCAATGACGCACGGCATGGGCTCGCAGCTGATTTGGAGTCTCCAAAGCTGTTCAAGATGAATGCTCAAAATATCTGCCAGGGTGATGTCTGCTGTGCCTTACCTTTACATTACAATCCTGGAGGAGTTCGTGTCTTTCATCGCCATTCATGAGACAAAGGTTTAGTTAAGATTTGTCTCTAACCCTTAAAAGTGAGCCACGTATTTTAAATCAAAGAGGCCATACTGAACATTGGAATCTATATTGACACACAACATGTGCGCTTTGTCATCATTCCATCTCTATTTTGGTGCTTTGAAGAAATCAAGTGACAATAATCTTGTCAGTGCATGTTTAACGCTTCGCAGCAGCACTTAAGGCTATTATACTTTCTAATCAGCTGCGCAGGCAGAAATTGCTCTGAAAAGTCGGGAAAGGAGGCTAGAGGGGGGAGGAGGGGGCTACAAGTCAGGATGGAGAACCTTGTGCCAAGGTGTTCGGCTGTGATCTGATGGATGGAGCTCGACAACTAACCCCAGGCCTTACCTCTTTGCCACTGTGTGGGTGGACCAAGAACACGTCCATCCGAAGCGCCCCAAGGGGAGAGGGGCGGTCAGTCAGGCAGCAGCTGATCCGGTCTTAGCTCACATGTGTGCCATAGCTGTTGGAGCTCAGCCGCTGCATGGTAGGGCAGGAGAGTGGTTAAAGAGAGACTACCATTAGCAGCCGCCCCATGTGCGAAGGCTCAGTCCTTGCTGTGGAAGCCCAGGGTTCGAATCCGACCTGTCATTCCCCATCTCTCTCTCTCTCTCTCTCTCTCTCTCTCTCTCTCTCTCTCCCCACATTCCTGTCACAAAAAACAAGAAAAAAAAAAAACTACCATTCAAGCGGAAGAGGGTTAGAGCCCCTCTGTTGGCAAACAGCCATTCAGCTGATGCACACTTAAGCAGGCCAGTGACTGTCTTCCACGCATGGTTGTATTAGCTTCTACCTCCAGGGCGGCTGCTCTCTAGTTGACCCTGACCTCTGTGGACTGGGGACATAAAGATGGAGTTCCCTTTAATGATAATTAAAGCATTAACAGAATGGAGCTGAAGGTTTTCATTGGTCAATTTCAATGAATGAGAATAAGAAAAAAAACTAAAATGTAGTTAATCTGTCTTGTGATTTTTTAAAGGAAATTCAAAATATCTTGAAAAATGTGACAATCAGAAGGAGATTTAACTCATTTCATTTAACTCATTAACTCAGACATTTTACTCTTACATTTGCCAAAGGGTGCTCAAAAATCCTAAGGTCAAAGTAGTTCATACAATGTAAATGTGACATCTTTGAATTTTTGAATTTGAATTTGGCACTTCACTTTTATTAGATGTCTGCGTCTGTATTATTTCTCTCTTTTGAGATCTAATAAAACAATTACTAAAAGGGAAATAATGTATCTAGTTTTACCACAAACACTGAAGAAAGACTATGTGAAAGATATGAATTAGCCATGATCTGTGTTTAATTTCGTAATATATTGCCTTATATTAATAAGACATTATTGCTTAACATTGCACTTAAATGTGGACATTATATTAGTCCCTTAAAAGTCGCAAGATAGATCTCAAGAAACATTTCTGCAGATTTTCAGATTTTGCTGTTATTTTTTTCCCCCTTCTGAATAACTTCACAATTTTACCTCCTTGGGTCTTCAGAAATTAATAGAACTAATGAACCGGAGAGGAAAAATTGCGCTGAGAATTCACAGCCAGCAGACAGTGACAGTTTTGTTTTAAGAGGTCAAAAAAAGTTAGGAACCACGACGTGAGAAAAATGATTTTTCTGTAGAGACTAAAATGCAGGCAAGAAAATAGTCACTCAGACTTTTGCTGAGTATTTGATTCTGATTGGTCAATCATGGCTGTTATTAGCAGACTGCTGCAATGAATAACAGACTTGCTATGGATGCAGTTCTGATCATAGACTCTGGTGGACCTCTGGTGGATCACTGCGGATGCTATAAAATCTTTTGAAGCAAATTATTGATTTCTCTGGTAAGTGGCCGTGTAATAAGCTGAATAATGTACAGCTAGTGGGTCATTGGGGGGCGTTATTCCTCAACAATGACCAGCTCGCTGTACATTACCTCTTATATATTGCAAGTTATAAAATAAGAAAAGTATAGACACTGTCCTCTCATTAATGATTATGTGACTATGGAGAACATCTTAAAGCACATCCATCCCACCAATCAACAAATAAAATATTCATATCTGAATAACAAGACACATTTCTCATTGTAGGCTGTCAATGTAATATTCTTCCACAGAATGATTGCCACCTGCCATGTCTTGCTGTCCTTGTAGTATGTTCCTCAGAATATCCTTGAAGGTCCAGCAGGGAATTGGCACCCTGTAATTGTTTATGCAGAGACAGAAGAGAAGATGAGGCCGCTAACTTGAAGGCCATTCAGCTCTCAACCTTTTCCTCTAAAGACAGCCTCCCCTTGTGATGAATTTCCCCCTCATATTTTTTCCTTGTCACATTTAAATCCTGTTGGGGTATTTCACCACCTCCACCTGAGCCCTCATTCATCTGCCGCTGCTGCCGATTTCAACGAACCATTTCACCCAGGGTTACATGGCCACGTGCATGTTTTATGCATGATTTATGTGGGCTGTGCTCTCCGACTTGCATCACTTAGGCCTGGGTCAGCAGAGCACACCAGATTAAAAGGTGCACGGTGAAACCGAAACTTTCATGCATTTAACGGTCGATCTCTTGAGCTCTCTTGGGGTCAAGTGTGTGATACATTATTCAAATTCAATAACTTACAGGCTATTGTGCATGTAGATCTGCTAAACATATTAATATGTCCTCAAGTGAGGCACTGAAGTGAGTCTTTGGCAGTGAGAGTGTTTCAGTTGCCACTCAAGCATTGCAGTGTTTTCTTTCTACCATTTCACATTTGAACACGGTGTCAGCAGTGCTTGCTGGGATATTAGCATGGCCATGCATTATGCAGCGTTTCAACAAGCACAATCTTTATGTTTAAACAATTCATCCATTTAAAAAATGAGTCTTCAATCAGTTGCAAGGTGACCTTGCCCTCCCCATCTGGATAATGGATTTTAATGCAAAGCCCTAGAAATCACTCATCCACAATTTATTGCACAAGCACAAGACTGTTGGCTTTCCATGTTGTCAACCATGGAATCTACTGCCCTTGACCAGGAAAGGTTAAGATCTATAACCTAAATCTAATATGGCAACAATTTCTGCACTAAAGCATCATTATTTCTAAAACGTCAATATTTGTCGGCCAAATATATATCTTGACCCTTCATATGGAGCCAGTGACAGCAAACATTCCTCTGTTCCAGTGTGAGCATCAGGGTGTTATAAAAATAGATAGATTAAAAAAATAATATGAATGAATTAAGTAAAATATATAAATAATATAATACATAGCTATAAAGGAAAAAATATAAATATAGAAAAATAAAATAAATAATTGAATAAACTGCTGAAAACCCATATTTTAAAATGTTATTACGTCATACAGTAGGATATCATTTTATTATTTTATTATACTGTTTCATTCATCATTTCATGTCATAGTGTCATGTTTTGTAGAGAAATGTACCTATCTGTCATTATCAGCCTAACAGCCCAGCCCCCACATGCTCCTTATGTGAATGTGTATGTGCATCTTTGCTGCTCAGCTGAGAGGTTGTGTCCAGCAAGTGGACAGAGAATTGTCTTCAGTGTTTGACAATTAGCAAAGCAACTCATGACAAAAGACGTCCTCCTTGGACGGGCTACTTCAGAAAACACAGGCGGCAGCAACTTGTAGATCTGTAAATCGAGCAGTAACCAATAAAAGTTGAACTGAAAGCACTGCATTTTCCATATACATGTACATGCCACCAGTTTATGGGCTTATTAAATGAACAAATGAATAAATTATCCATATTTACTCTGCGCTTTCTACAGCAGAGCCATCGCTAAGACGCACTGCAAACACATGCAGACACTCACACTGTTTTCCCAGTTTTGTATGTTTTGCCATTTAACAATATTCACACTAATGTCAGATGCCACAAATCATGTTGATGTAGGCCTAATGAAACACCAGTCATATATACTGTACGATCAGCTATATGTTTTTCAGCATCATGCATTTTAGGAAGGAAGCTGGAGGGATTAAAATGTGCCCAATCTAATGCTACCATTAAAGGTCCAGTGTGCCAGGTTTAGGAGGCTCTATTTGCGTAATGTGGCAGAAATTGATGTTTTCATTAGCATATACTCGCCTGAAAATAATCAGTAAATACATTAAAAAGCATTTATTAAATTAAATGTATTTGTTACCTTAGACTGAACATCTTTCATGGTAAGTGCTTTGTTGAACTGTCATGTTTCTGAAGTATCCCAGAATCCTATAGGGTGCACACATTTAATACATTTTGAAGTCCTTCACACAGGTTCTTTAACACTGTCTTCTCAGTGCTGAGTAATATGTCAAGCTACCAGCTCTACTTAGCTAGATAGGTGGCATGCACAGCCTTGTTAAGCGATATCATTAAAAAGAAGATGGAAAGTCAATCAAAGACTAAATCGTAAGTCGATCAAAGAATAAATGGAGAAAAGATGCAAAACAAACACAAAGACACAATCTCTAAAGTCTATGTCCAGGGTTGCCTTGTTTCATAATCTATCCATGGCTGTTGGCTATTTGGAGTTGCAATTAGCAGCTCTTTATTGATATTAATTTAATGATGAACAGTTTGCAGTTTATTACTTTACTCATCTCACGAAAGTGCCTGCAGTCTGACCATCACCTGTCCTCCCTTCCAAGCTTCCAAACCTGCTCCTGGTCATAAATAAGGGAACGCTTTTCAATGCATACCATGTGTAGCCTATTCAGAGGTGTTGCAGTATTGATTATCTTTAATGGGGGAAGATCATTTAGCTGTTGGTCACACCTGCTAGATATATCGACAGCTTGGAGTCCCTAACTGGCAGTGAGTAAAAATCACTGTATTAAGCAGTTTATTAAGCCTACCTCGGACATCAAAAACTAGACAAAAATGTTGACTAAAAGCTTTTAGTCAAGATGTTCTCTGTGCAACCACTGTTTTTATAAATGCAATAAGAGGTGAATCATCAGGATACAGATTTGTATAATTAGATTTTTTAGACATCGCCTGTATAAAACATCTCATACAGTTTAGCATTTGAGGTTTCTCATCCACATTACCTAGTGGCTTCGTGGAGGACTTGGAAAACCTCATGATATCAAAGCTGCTGTTAAGTCTGGTTTCACAGGAGCTACTGTGCACCCTCATTAGACAGATGCTGCTGCCAGAGGGGACTGCGGTATCTGGGGTAAACTGTTAGTGGCGTCCTTGCTTTCCTCTCACAGAAACAGATTTCAGAAAGACAGCTAGACTGCCTTGTCATTTCACTTGAGGTTTCCATCCTCACATTTTTCGGGTGTATTCCTATTAAATTGTTTCTGTGTCGAGTGTTTCCTGACACTGATGCTGTATAACCTCACGCACAAGGCAGAATGACGTGTCAGAACACATCTAGGTTGATGAATAAATCAAAACATGTATGTTGCAACAGTGTGTCATTAGCCGAGAAAGTCATTATGAAGCTGTAAAATCGCCTCACTTTCCGGCTAAATAATGTTATCCTATCTGTGTCATTTATTTTGCATAGCTAGAAGGGATCTGGGGTCATTAAAAGTATGTGCACCAAGTGCTTTGTTACTTTGTTATTTCTTTTCAAAGAAAGTAATTTTAGACAGAGAGATAAGAGGAAGAGCATTTCTGTACTCAAGTTACTCAAAGACACTCGTATTAGTGGAGCAGGTAGAAGCAAACCAAGTATAATTGGTTCCCACAACACAGTCTCCTGTTTTCTTCGCCTTCTTCCTGCCTTTGACATCCTTTATCTCTCACCGCTCTTTGTAAATATTTTTCTCATTTGATTCTTTCTTCATTCAACCGCGCTCTCTTGTTTTTCTCTCTATCATTCTCTGCTTTTGTTTTACTCGCATATGTATGCCCACAAATACCCAGGAAAAAGCTTGGCATTGCTTATTGGGCAGAAAGAGAGACCAGGCATGCAGGCATCAGACTGGCAGCCATCAGATATAAGGATTTGCTCCAAATAGACACATCTGCACGCAGAAATAACACCTTTCTTTTATCTCTCATAAGTAACATCCTTTTTATCTAATTATCTTTTTATCCTGTCAAAATATCCTTGAGGTTTTATCGCCTGTCAGTCTGTCAGCTGATTCATTCGAGATGGATTTTGCAAAATTGCAACAAATATAAAACCCATCAAGACATAACAACACAGTGCCGTAGTTTGATAGACCAAACACTGTTCAGTCTTGCAGAGACGGAGGTAAACAAAAACACCATAAAAAGATAAGAACAAAACATTACACCTACAGTGGAATCGTGAGTTGATTGTCCTAAAATATTTTCAGTGAGTCATCTGAGTCCACTTCCCACTTTGAGTGTTCACACCTTCAGGTTGTTTTTCTGCTCCAAACTGTTGGAGAAACGTTTGCTTCACCACAAATGCTGCTCAGTTACAAAGACCCCAGGGCTTGCAAAAAAAAAAAAAGTCCCAAAGAGTCACAATGAGTGGGAGAGTTAGTGACTTGTTGTCTCTCCAGGTTAGAGATTTTGTCACTGTGGGAATGTCAGAGCAAATGTAACTCCAGTTGATGCAATCCCATTTGAGGATTATAGTCTTTTCTAGGCTTTTCTGCTCAAGTGTTCACACTGGTTAAGAATGCATTGAAAATGACTGAACCTGATCTTCAGCTCAGGCTGTGATTTTTGGATGAAACAAAAATGATTCCAGATAGCAAATAAAAAAAACACGATTAACGGGGTGAATTGTGTTCCCTTAAAGGAATTATTCAACATTTATTTACTTTCATGCAAAGAGTTAGATGATGAGATCAATACCACTTTGATGTCTGTGCTGGAGGCAGGGGGTATTATTTCCTCACAAACAACAGCTGGATACATTGACATCCTGGAGTCTAACTCGCTATGAGGTTGCCAGACAACCAGAAGAGATGTTGCACAGAAGTTCTGGTATGGATGAAGTATGATCCAACACGAAAAAGTTCCAGCATGTAGCTCCAACTAAAACTACAAAGAGTCAAACTTTTATTTCTGATTGTCTAAAAATTGAAGAAACGAGAAACAATTTGCCGATCCATGAGTCTAAGAGGTGCTGATAAGCATATTATTTTGAACAGAGTATCAGGCAGCTGTTTCAGAGCTCTAAAAGGCAACTGTACACTTGTACCAAATGACTGACAAAGTTACCAACAAGTCAGTGAACATGGAGAATTTGTAAGCTAAACAGCCAAATATTTCTTTCAGGAGCTGGGAGAGAGAGAGAGAGAGAGAGTGAATATTAACTTACATACATACTTCAAACTAACTTTAACTGTTCTAGACTCATAAGATCTTGTTTAGGGCGGTGAAGCAGTGGTTAGCACTGTTGTCTTAAAAAGAAGGTTTTGCGTTTGAACCTGCCAGCAGCCTGTGGCCTTCCTGTGTTGAATTTGCATGTTCTCCGCGTGTCTGTGTTGGTTCTCTCTGGGCATGTAAGTTAATTGGTGATTCTGAATTAGTAACCATCAATGGTTGGTTCTCTCTGTGTGTCAACCCTGTGATGAACTGGCTTGTCCAGGGTGCACCACGCTTGTTTTTGTCCGTTACCTTTACTTTCTGCAATTGTTGTGCTTCCTGACAGTTTTGATTGCCTGTTCCACCTCGATTAGTTTCGCCGGAGTCTTGTTACTCTGCCTTCACTTGTGTATTTAGTTTGTGTGTGCATTCCAGCCATTCCTTATGTTTCGACTACTACTTTGTTTTCTTGGACCTTGCCTCTCTTACAGATATAGTCTGCTCCTTTATGGATTTGTTTGCATGTTTGGACTGCCTTTCATAGTTTTGAACTGAGCCTGCTAGACAATCCATAAGCTTTTGTACATTCACCAGCTCTGCCTCTGTAGTCTGCATTTTCTTTATGTGGATAGTTACCCTGCTTGAACTGTGACATATGATCTTTATTATTGAAGATGTTGTTTAGCCATGAAGCCCACATAATTATGCAAGCCATGGTTCTATCACATCTTTCTTATTTTTTACCACCCAGGGCCATACATTTGGAACACTCTGCCATCAGAAATAAGAACATTAACTGATACTGAAGCTTGTCAAAATTATAGCAAAATGATGTCTTACTTACTTACATGCAGTACTTTCTTTCCTTCTTGTTGTTCTTAATTGTTTTCAGTCATTGTTGTTTCAGATATTGTTTGTAGTTGTTTGTCTCAATGCTTATATTGAATGATTGAGTGTTTTATTCCTTCAAAGCCTATCCAGGGACAATGACTACGAAT
The DNA here is from genome assembly GCA_028641955.1 of Protonibea diacanthus. NCBI lineage: Eukaryota > Metazoa > Chordata > Actinopteri > Sciaenidae > Protonibea > Protonibea diacanthus. The sequence goes on from CM053989.1 coordinate 20,089,123, forward strand.
TAGCTACCTAAAGTCCTATTGCATCAGTTGTATTTTAGTGTAATTCACTGTATGTACCATCCATGCCAAATAAATGAATGCCTACCCTGTAGAAGGAATACTTGTGTGATATCAAGTATATCTGCAATCTAAATATTCACATTCTGCACTGCAGATTCAGTGCAGGGTGTAGTACATTGGATTTGTGCTGAATACAACAGTGCTTACTCAGCCAGATGGAAGATGGTGAAGCAGCTAAAGAGATCATCTTGCAAAAAACTTCATATCAAGGGTTGCTTTCTGTTGAGGCTTCCTTGAGCAATACTTCTACAAGCTCTTGCTTTGAGCATATGATGAAAACCAGCGGATAAGGCTTCAGCGGATGAATGAAATAAGTAATCATACTAAGCTATTATGGTGTAGATCTGACATATTACCTCATCATTCACATTTTGCACATAGGCTGATGAAAAATTGCAGCTGGACTGGTTCATTCTTAGCTTGGTGATCTTCTTACTACTCCGCTGAACATGTTGACTTGCTGAGAGGAAATCAAATAGTTTAGAGGAACAACATTAGAAAGCACACTCCCAATGTGCTTGATTTGTTTTGGCAAATAGACTAATTAAACATTATAATACACTGAGGCAAATGTCCAATTTACTGTTGGTCCATGAAGAGCATGTTTTGTCTCCATGGTAACATCCTGAATATGCTGCTAAGTGTGTGGATGCCTGCAGAGATATTGATGTAAAGAATATGAAAAGGCTTAAAATGACATATCCCAGCTCTGACCTTAAAACATATTGCATATTGAACATAAACACTCCACACATCATCAGCAGAGAACAATGTGTGTGTGCAGAATGTGTGTGTATATATATATATATATATATATATATATATATATATATATATATATATCCTTTTCATTCTCACATTCTCTCTCCCTCTATGTGGATACTATTAAAACTAACTCCAGGCTACTCGACTGAATGTGATGTGTCTGTAAGTAAATAATAAGCTGCCAAAAACAACTAAAATATAAAAACCTAATTCATACACTGATACAGTAACTGTGAGAAGGATAAATATTTAATTAAATCCCAGAAAATAAATATTTCAACTCGCAGAACAAAGGAATGAGTCATGGACCGATCGAAGGCCTAAGACTAAATAAGTCTATTCTTAGTGACTGAATTGAATCAACAGGTTCAGAGAGCTATAATATTTATATTTCCCTCATTGCTAGTCAGCACAGAAAAGTTTGGTACCTTAATAATCTCCTGGGAACGCAATAACTTCCTGTCGGGTGTCTGGCACAGTTTGTTGCTCGTGCTTCGGTTTTCTGTCAGATTGCGCTTGCTGGAATAAATATTAAGAGGTTACCAAGGGACATGTTTAAGCAGGAGTCAGCTAAGGGGTCAGACACACAAAATGGTAATGTATCACACTGGCTAGACATTGTTTTGGGCAGTAACATGGAAGAGTCAGATCAGGTTAGACTAACAAGAAGCTACTGCAGGATCTTTTATGTCAGATAACCAAAATATAAGTCTGTGATATTGTGTGTGTGTGTCATGCCACAATACAATACAATGTAATGTAACCTGACAAATCACGTGAGCTTTACGACTGCTGACCTGTTGTTTTTGATTGCTTTATATTGTAAAGTGAGAAAGGTCATTTTTGTCCAACAACTGAATGTTTTATTCAGCTCATGGCCGTCCAGAGACCAGCCTGCAGGTATCAGGTCTGTGCAGAATACTCAAGTGTTCTCACTTTGCCTCCTTACCGAGGGATAAGAATTTAGATTTGCCTCATAAATTAGGAATCGGCTTTGTCTTGTACTGAACTGTCACTTTTATGTTCTGTCATCATTGTTATCCCATCAGTATGTGCTCCAGTGGATGTTGAAGGTTCTTTGGTCCTTTGTATGGTAGGTGATTTAAGGACAATAAAACTACTTCTTGCACATATATTGCACTTTGCGGTGTAAATCTTTCATCCAAACTTCTAAAGAGTTACTTTTAGCCCTGCTAGCGGCATGGCTTGTGTCGGTCCACTGCTTTGGTCCAGACATAAGATCTCAAAAACTATTAGATGGATTGCCATGGAATTTTGTACATAAATTCACAGTGATCTTGATGATGCTCTGACTTCTCTTCCAGCGCCACCGGCAGCTTTACATTTGTGACATTAACAGAGGTGTCTCCACAACATCTTTTGGTTGGATTGTCATGAATTTTGGCTCAGACATTCATGCCTCCTTAGGCTGATTGTCGGACTTTTCTTGAAAATTTAATTCAAGTTTTTAGTTTTTGTATATGAAATACCTGCAAAACTACGGACATGCCCATCAACTCCAGCTGTACTTTGTCTTTAGTGCTTTTTATTTGAAATGTTAGCGTGCAAACACAGAAAAATAAGATGTTGAACTATGTAAACAATGCACCTGCCACATATCAGCATTTTAGATTTTCACTGTCAGCATGTTAGCATCAAAACTCATGCAGACGTTGAGCTTTAATGTTCATCACGATCACTGAAATAACATTTGCCAGACAACAAAATACTACCACAACACCCTGCATCACCCTGCATCTCATGGCCTTCATCAGGGGATTTGCCCATGTTATTTATAAATTAATACTTTATTACTAAATCTAATACATACTATTTCCATATTTTTTGTATGATTGCAATGTCCTATATCAATTATTCATTTATATACTAGTGACAGGGGCTTCACAAAAGGACTTCTAGTCACTGACTAATACATTAATAAAAAACATCCCTATACTGTATGTGCTTACAGATACATATAGGGATGCTATACAGTATGTTCCCTGGCTCCTCCAGTCTGCATGTCGAAGTGTCCTTGGGCAAAATATGAGCCCCTAATTGCTCTTGAAGGCTGTGCCATCAGTGTGTGTGTGTGTGAATGTGATTAGCTCCTTTCTGATGAGGAGCTGATGTGTAGCAAAAGCACTCTGAGTGGTCTGAAGATTAGAGAGTATATAAGTACAGTCCATTTACCATTATAATGTGTTATACAGTAAGCATTGTTAATGATTTCTTAATTGTTTTAAGACTAGATAACTGTATTTTGGATTATTATTTATGATCCTTGACACACACCACTTTTATGATTGTTGTAGTGTACATGTATTTGACAAAAGTCAAAAACTGTAAAATGTAAGATAAATAAACACCTCTCACCATCGCACGACTTCGGTGTTACCACCACTAAGCTTTGAGTGTCCACCGTGATGAGGTTTAATGTCCTGAACATTGTCTGTTGTCGCAATTAGCCACTTGTTAGTGAGCACATTTTTAAGACTTGTAAAGCTCTTTGTACGATTATTAAAGGCGTGTGTGTTATTTAACGGCACCTAGCAGTGAAGTCGCAGATTGCAACGAAATGAATACCCCTCCATGTCTCACCCTCTCTCCTTCCAAGTATGTAAGAAAAACTCTGGCTGGCAAATTCACATAAAAAGCAAAAGGCCATATCTAGATCAGAGTTTGTCTGCTCAGGCTTCATTTCAAGACAAAGAAAACACAATGATTCTTCTATACAGGTGATTATACATTGATGAAAACATACGAATGAATATTGCATTACATCCCAGAATAGATACACCTAAATCTTACAAATGGACCTTTAAGTATTTAGCATTGTCATCTAATTGTCACCTGTAGCGACAATTAAAAAAAAAAAAAAAAAGTTACACGATCTTGATTTAATGCTCTTCTGTGAGAAGGTTGTAAATGTTCTTCACGTGAGCGAAACGAGGTGAAGACTGAATTACTGTGAACGCAAATATGAGTGACTGTCTACTCACATTACTGCTTTGATGTCCATGGTGTTGCGTTGCCTTCAGATAAAAGCATGCTGGGATGGGCTCTGGATTCCCTTAAAAGAAATAATACAATAAAAGAAAAATCTGAGGAAATTACAGAATGCAATTCTATTGACGCAAAAGGGATTAAAGGATCTGGGTGTAATGGACGAATAATTGGTATTGACTAATGGATGACAGATGATGATGGATGATAGTTGCAGCTAAACTAGAATTATTCACTCTCCTTTCCACAGTCTGCTTCGCCTGCATTTGGGGACTCCGTGCTCCACATTTTTTTTATGGGCTCTAATTAGGACACAGTTTTGCATAAAGAGTCACCATGAGGGAGACTCCATCATACCGTTTCTGTCAACATGCTGTCAACACGAGTGCATCATGAGGGACAGCCAAGAAACATACACATATACAGTACACATGTACAAGCATTCATGAGCACATAAATGCCAGATTTAGTAAATGCGATCCAGTAAACATGCTGCGTGCACATTCGCATCTCTAAAAAAAAAAAACACACACACACACATGGACATTCGCATATGTGAAAAACAACACGGTGAGGTTTGACTAACACGCTGCAAATAAATATCTGATAACCTCAAGACAGCATGACTTACTGTCCCAGAGTAGAAGAAGAAGAGAGCTGTGTTTTTCAAAGCACTGTGTATTTGAAGTTGCTTTTCAAAGTGGCTAAAAATGTTCAAAGTTACCTAAAATAGTTTGTGAAATGATATAAATATGCTCAAAGCAAAGCCTCATTGTAGAAACTCTCAGCTTTAATAAGATAGCACAGTCTCTGAAAGCGTGGACACTCAAAGCCTAGAAGGAGTTCGGTCCACCTGCGGGGGCATACTTCCAAGAAAGACAATTGTCTATAAGTATGATTAATAACCCAAATCTTTATATAGACTGAGGGGAGAGAGACTTTGCTGAGGGTGTCTGCGGAAGTAATTACAGAGCGTGTACAACAAGCATCAATACACTCTCCACCAGCTCATCTGTGCTGTAGCGGGTGTAGATTTCATCAGTAAATGAGAATTCCACACAGAATCAGCAACCAATTATAAAGACGATATTGATTAATGACCACTGACATTAACAGACTACACTTAGTTGCAAACTATAGCGTAGTGCTGTATCGGCTTGCAGGTGGCACAGTTGTATACAAGGTACTGAAATGACGCATGCTGACCTTCTCAAGTAAATTGAACAAAGACACTACACACTACACACTGAAAGCAAATTAGTCAGTGACAGTTTTATCTCATGGCCTACTCATTGAATTTCCCCACCTTTCCTCTTGTTTATTTATGACAGGTCCAATTAAAAAGATGATAAATTTAACTCAGTGGTAATTTAAGTTCCCATGTTCGATGATGACATTTAATTAAGGCTAAATTTATGTGTTAAGTCATGAGATTTGCTGGCATACAAACACAATTACCATAAAATCTGATTGAAAATTTTAATTTCACTGCACAGGGAAAACCTCTTGAGAAATTCATAAGAATTCAATTTTATATTAGTTTGTGTTGCCTCCTCCTCCATTCCTGAGGGGCCTTTAAGAGAAACATAATAAATTCTTAACTTCAGACAAATTTACTCTTGCTTTTAGTAAATTCACCAGACAATTTCTCTGCAGCACATTTTTTTCTCTGATATAATGGAGATGAACTGACAATATGAGCTTAGTTTAATGTTTATGACTGATTGCCTTAGGTCACATTCAGACAGGCGATGCAGGTGAAGATGCAGGTTTTTTTTTTTTTTTTTTTTTTTTTTTTGCAGGGGGCATTTTGGCTGCAGTGGTACAGGCTGCAGGGGTTGAGCCAGATCCAACTTTTGGAATCGGGCAAATGCTCCAAAGTCATGTTGAAATGTCACTGAAACTGACCCTCTCCAGCTGGAGTTCATGATACTCTACGTGTTGTGTTCTGACTTTGTTTATTTCATGTACCCCACTTCTAATTTTATGTCTGCAATTTCCAATGCAAAATAGAGACACAAAGAAGCTTAATTTCATTTGTGTCCAATGTTTGGAGATATGGTTGGCACCTGTCGGAACACACCTCAGCCATGGCAAGGCCTTTCCAATCTTCAGCAGTGAGGGCAAGAATCAAACTGCCAACCTTTGGGTTATTGGACGACCTGCTCTACCACTGAGCCATGGCCAGCCCAATATGTTCATCTATACAAGTACCTAGGTAACACTTAACCAACAATAACCATCATTTATATAGAAGACATACCTTGTATGTACATATAGGGCTTGTATGTAGATATAGAATGGATATAGGTAGATAAAGAAGCTATATAGGTATATGCACATATATGCACCTGAATTTGGCCTATATGCAGCATATATGTGGCATATATAGGCATATATGCTATATATATGCTGCATATATATTATCATATATGCGCATATATTATGTATATATGCAGCATATATGCACGGATATTCTGCATATAGGTTTCATATATGCACATATATCCTCATATAGGTTCTTTCCATGTGGGAGAGAGAGAGAGAGAGAGAGAGAGAGCTTCAAGGTCAAGAGACAGACCAAGCACCAGCCTCGATAAAGCCGGTTAATCAGCCAATCAATCACAGCGTTTACATTCAGCGAAAATAGACCCCCCCCCAATACAATTATAAGGGCTTTACTGGCTGGTTAAGATATCTTAATGCACCATGCTTGTACAAAAGAGTCTTTGGTCACTCTAGCAATTCTGTCAGCATGCTAACGTGCTCACAGTGACAATGCTACTGCTGCATGCTAATGTTTAGAAAGTGTCATGTCTACTATGTTCCCCAGCTTGGTTTAGCAAGTCAGTATACAACCATTTGATAATCACAAAACACAAAGTACAGCTGAGACTGATACCTTTATTTGGATGGTATTCAGTACTAACAAGAGTCTGGAGTAAATTAAAATTGTGAATTTAAATTTACATTTAAATTTAGTCATTTAGCAGACGCTTTTATCCAATGCAACTTACAAAAAAAGTGAAAACAATCATGTTAAAGTACGACTAGGACACGTTAGTGCAGCAATAAGTACTGTGACTGTAATAGAGGGATAGATTTAGCATGTCCAGTTGTTGGTAGTGCTAGCAGAGGAGGTCCTCTCTGAAGAGCTGGGTCTACTGGTAGTGTGTTCCACCAATGGGGAACAACAGACGAGAAAAGTCTGGATTGCCTTGAGCAAATGGGTGTCAGAGGCAGGCGTTGTTCATTGGAGGAGCGCAACGGATGTGAGGTAACATATGCCTGTACAAGGGTGTTCAAGTAGGTAGGTGCAGAACTGGAGACTACTTTGTAGGTTAGCATTAGCGATTTGAATTTAATGCGGGTTGCTACAGGTAACCAGTGAAGCTCGATGAGCAGCGGGGAATCACATGCCCTTTTGGGATGATTGAAAACCAGATATGCTGCCGTGTTCTGGATCCTCTGGACAGGTTTTACCGTGCAGGCCGGGACGCCTGACAGGAGGGCGTTACAGTAATCAAGTCGTGAGATGACCACAGCCTGTATTAGTAGTTGGGTAGCATGTTGAGTAAGGTAAGGCCTGATTTTTTTTATGTTAAGTGCAAGTCCATATTCATCTGAGTGAGCAATAAGCATGATTTCTTCGCCCATTGGACAATTATTTTTGTCTCATAATAATGAAACAAATGGCATCATGTGACAAGTGAAAGTTTCTTCAGATTCTTCCTTCTATGGAGTCACAAAACATTCAAGATTTAAACCCAGCTGCAGTGAATCACATATGAAATGTGTGATACAGCTTTCTAACTGCTTTTTTAAAGATTTGTTTTGGCCTTTTGAAGCTTTATTGTATAGAGACAGCTGAAGAGTGACAGGAATGTGGGGAGAGAGACATGGGGAGTGACATGCAGCAAGGGGCTGCAGGTCGGACTCGAACCCTGGGACTGAGCCTTTGTATATGGGGTGGATGCTCTACCAACTGAGCTAACCCACACCCTCTAACTGCTTTTCTAAACATGAGATATTGCCTAATGTCAGTTCTAAGGTCTTCTGAGATCTCATCTATATTCTATATTCAATCTATATTCTATACACATTACTTTAGAGACAGTTTTTATGAACCAAAGAGCATGCAATAGGCAAAAAGATCTGTAAACATGTGAATTCTAAGGGGGGACAGGGCAAGTACACGGCCCTGCTCTGACCTATCCTATGAAATGCACTTCAAACACATACACCCTGTGTATAACATCTTTATCTGTGAAAACAGGGCAAGCTAGCATCTATGCAAACTAGATTATGAAACAGCTTAGTGCACTATAGTTTCATGTTTTTAAGCATAAAAAGACACACTGTTTTCAACTCTTCATTGGCCAATACAAGATGCTCTACAGTAAGTGTTTCAGAGATAGGTATAAGGACATGATCACAGATAGGCTGAATCATCTTAGGATAATCAGAACATGAAGGTGAAAGCTCACTGTGATTATCTTTTGTCAGACTACTTTTGTGTTTCTTAATAATGCTTTTTGTAATTCCTGTGATTATCGGGCATAGCTGTTGCTGTAATTACGGCTATAGATTTTTTTTTTTAGCTATGATTATTGCTGCGGCTGACTACCGAGGCTGTGACAGATAAGCGTTCAATGGGTGTAAGTAATATGCAGGAATTGTGCAGATGTCTGACACAGCTGGATGATCATTGTGGGAAAACTATTTCGTTTGTGCTATAAAGGGTAGCCACAACTACAGCCTTATTAACCCGTAGCTATATTTGCAGAAGCAGCCCTAGTTACAGCCTAAGCCATATCGCAATAGACACATTTACAGCTTTAGCCTTAGCCATACAGTAGCAACAGCAATAGAAACAGTTCTGGCTATTGTTCTAGTAAAAAAAAAAAAAAAAACAAACAACAAGTTTCAGTTCTTTCTGCAGCCAATAGGTGGTGTCTATTCTGTTTTTGTGTGATAATTGTTTGTCCTTTGAACCCAGTAGGTGGCGATTTTATTTTTAATTGCATTCAGAGAGAGCACAGAAATGCCGTCCATCATGTGATGCACATTGATGCCCAAAAAATGTTTTACTTATGTGAAAGAAGCAGCTGTAAAACAGTGCATACATTTTTAAGAGCTGCAAGAACATTTTGAAGGTCTAGAAGAGCTGCACAATTAAATAATTTTGTCAACAGTATTTCATGCACTCAATTTAGCAGATTTAGCACCGGAAGTTAGTGGCTTGTCCGGCAGAAGACATTTGTTCTATGGGCCACACAATGTAGAATCATATATGTGGGAGATCTGGGAAAGTGTTTACATAAAATAAATCGACCTGTGTGGGCCTTTTGCATCACTGAGCAACTTTCATAGGAATGAATGGAGCGTACCTTTGACAGTGTATCCAGTTATCCTAATACATTCATGATTACATTGCATAGTCTCAGAAACAACCACAGCCACAAAATCAGGCATAGCTACAGCTGTGGACACAGCTATGGACAGACCTATGTCTAACAGAAATATATGGATCATGGGGAATGTAAAATGTATTGCAAGTTAACACAAAAGCCTAGCAGGGAAAGAAATGTCCCACTGTGAGATTTCAGGAGCTCCATAAAACAGCAAGCTGTAAATAATCAGATGTTTTTCTGTTAGCAGAAACTGTAGCGTTTCAGTGTTTCCAGGAAAATAGATGCCTAGATACTGCACCTACCTATAGTTGACATAATCAATCATTTCCTCAGGCCTAGAACATAAAAATAGAAACTGTCTCTTTACCTGGTGATCTATCATGTAAGATATACTGTATATAAAGTTGGTGAGTGCTTGTAACTGGAGTTAAACACATGGCTTATCACTGCAATGCAATGGGAGAGTTTAAGTCTGTCTAAGTCTGCACCCAGTATAAAATGGATTGCCTTTCATTGTTCATCTATCATGCATGCGCCATCTGTCTGAGGATTCATTCCATTTTTTCTCTGCCCTCATGCACTGTCTCTCTCTTCCACCGTCTGTCTCCCTCACATTGGGATGCCGTCTTTTTAATATCAGCATCCTGCCAGTGATCAGGTGACAGGGGTGTACACCATGTCAGATTAGCAAGTCTGCCATATTATCCAGAAATGTGTGGGAGACTACAAAACCCTGTCAAGTGCCAGTGAGGCTCACTGTATAATCTCTCAGTACAAACTCTGCCGCAGGACACAGCAGCTGTTTTTTTTTTTTTTTTTTTTTTTTGCAACACCATCAAATAAAGAAAGAAAGAAAATAAGAAGAATAAAGGAGAGGGACTATCCTTCATTCCCAGATCAAGTTTGGCTGCTGTGGGTTTTTTACAAGGCAAGGACAATGTATAATTTGCAGATATGACTGAAGTGATTACGAAGGATTAGTCATTAGGAGGAAAAGGGAATATCATGAGGAGACGACAAATGGTGCAGAGTCAAATGTCTCTCAGTCTCATCTAGCTGGGGCAGCTGTTATTAAACAAATCCTTCCTGTGGGAGGGGAAGACAGATCTAGTCTGGCATAATTGGCATAATTCTTTTCTAGCTGGACATGTTGGCAAATTATTGATGCTGTGGACTAACCCGCAATGAAGACAGTAAGCTGTTTCCTCACAACAGTTTTCAAGTAATACCCATCCATCTTGATGGGAGTCCATTTCCAGAGAGATTTCTACACGTGATGACCATTGAACAAATTCCTTCCAAAACATGGCCTAATCAAAGTCAAAGACGGAGTGGGAGAACATCTAGAACGTTCACCATGAAGAGAAGCTAGTTTTCACAGCTTCAAAACACCACAAATTGACTCTTCAAAGCTCAATGGATGACCTACTTACTTATGCAGCCAATTATATTGTGTCTCCCTCTTGCATCTTTTTTAAGTGGGTCAAGAAACACGAGAACTCTGACAACAAAGTTTTGTGCGTTCGTACACAGGAGGTGTGTGTATTTGTGCTTCTTTTCTGACTGATGATTAATAAATGTCTTGGCTTGTCAGGATCAATTAAACATGAAATGCTTAGACAAACAGAAAGCTGTTGAAATAAATGGGGAAAAAAGATAAAAGAAGAACTTTGCAGGTTACGGAAGCTCAATATCAGCCTCTGTGCAATGGTATTGTACATTATATTATACAATACCTATTAATATTGTGGGCAGTTTAACAATTTCTGAACACTCGAGTCTGTCAAATAAGATAAATATTCTCTGAATTAGTAAAGAAAGAACATCATGAGCACTTCAGACAGACCATGAGTGATTACCTCTCGCCTCATGAACATCTATGATAGCAGAAAAACTGAAAAACCCCAGAACAATCTGCTACTGAACAGTTGCCCAATCATGATTAATGGAGTCAAGGCAGCGTACAACAACCAACCAGCTGACTTCCTTCGTACCTGTATGAATCACAATATGAAAAACAACAGATCTGGCTTTCATTTGACAAAGTTCCAACGTTTAAAATGCTATACAGGACAGTATGTGTGGCATTTATCTGTATTACACAATACATAATAACATTTTTTTTTTATATCTTCACGCTACAGTGAAGAGCAGCAGTAAATATGGGGAAAAAAGGGTAAGATATCATGATCCTTACACTAAGCACTGCAGTTACATCGTATGTACACAACTTTGTACATTGTACAATTTGCTGACAGTTGCTTTTCTTGTGCAGGCCAGCTAGCAATGCCAATGCAAAAAGCATAAGTGTGACTTGTTACTGAATGCAGATGACTAGAGAGACATGAAGCACACATTTGCCAAAATATCTTTTGCAATACACCTTCATTTTCCTAATCCAGCCTTGAACTGTAGCCATAATTTCTCAATTTTTCCATGTTGAACACAGTGGTTGTTGTTGTTAGCATGCTGCTATCCACTGTCGATCCCATTATGCCTTGGGTTGATCTGACCAATCAAACACTGTATTTTTTTCAGTGCCAATGGAGAAATTTAAATACACGTGCAACTGTTCTCAAATGCATTGCATTACAATAAAATTTTAGCCTAAGAATTCTGTATCAGTTTCAGAATCTTCCCACTGATTTATCTTGTTGTCAGATAGCTATTTTCTTTGGCACTTACTGTAGAACTTCTGTAATCCATAAGCCCAACCACATCACACACTGGGCTCTTTTATGTGGCTAAGGAATATTTTTCTGCTGACCCTGTCAACAGAAGTGCACAACCCTGCTTCTATGCTGGGATCCCTCTCTGCTTGTCCAAACTGGGGGTGCACTGACTGCAGTCTGCTGTCTGCTGTAGGTAACACACTGACTGTAGATAAGTACCGCATACCACCCTGCTTCAAAATACCCAAACTGTCCCTTTAACAACTGGAACCTCACCTAGGCTCATAGAGATTCTTTTCACGCCCTGCTACGTGTGCTGTGCAGGGACCACAATAATCTCTAAATAGCATTAGGCAGAGGCTATCAATCACAGCGGTGTCTTTTCTTTATTATGATCAGAATGTTGTTTACAAATGAAACACATAGCACTCAGATGGAGATGCGTATCTGTTTTGCATAAGTGGGATGTCTCTCTTTGTCACGTATGCAAAACAGAATACTCACAGTTTGTCCCCTGCTCTCTGGCTTTCTTTCTCTCACGAGACTGCTGAGAACAAATCCACTCAAAATTGGCAGCAAAGCAGTCAACTTCTTTCAAAACTCCATTACTGTCCAAAGTCCCAGTAAGACAGAAGACAAACAGAGGACTGAGTGGAATTTCAAACACTGATGTGAGGTGTGAAACAGGGGATAAAGCTGCTTAACAACTCGTATGAGTTCCTATTTCCTGAAAAAAAGACAAACCGCTTACACCTCCGCCACAACAAAGCATCTGTCTGCTAAACTCCTCGAGTTAACAAGGCATGAAGTCTCTGTTCCAGCTGATATCTTACCTTCCACTCTGTTGTCTCTCCTCTCTCTGACTGGATTTCCAACTTTATTTCAGTCTTCTGAGACAGTCTGGTGGATTGAAAATATTGGGTTTAGAGGCTGGCACCAGTACTTTTTGGACTAAAAGTGCTGAAAGCTTTAACCTACACTTAGTATGAGTAACACTAACCATTTTCATGCCATGTCATGATTTCTCCAATCGAAAGACGCTGAGGTGATAAAACACCAAAATTCAGGCGGATGACAGTAACAATGGACTCAAAACATGCTTCACATACAGATCAGGGTGTGCTGTGGCAGCGTGTTATTATTAAATCAACAAATATGAAACAAATGAATCATAGCAACTATATTACAGTATAATATCCAATAAAAATGCAAACTGATATTTCATCAAAGCAAATAGTCTTATTGATTAGATGTTTAGAGTATCAGGGTATCAGTTTAGTTAGAGTAACTGTGTATGTGTGTGTGGGTGTGTGTGTAATGCCCATGGGAATAGGCAATCTGGACCATTTAGGAGCAATACACAGCAGAACCTGAGGAGAGGAAAGAAGTGGAAGAAGGCAAATCGCCAGCAGACACTCAGAAATAATCACTCTGTCCCCCATCGCCCACACGTTGAGTTCTGTCAGCACAAATACAGCCACCCACTCGCTCTGTCCAAAGTCCTACAAGCACGGCAGAACCAAGCTGACACAGTTCAGCAATGTTTTTTTTTTTTGGGGGGGGGGGGGCATATGCCTCAGCCTCCTAATCACAATCAGATGCAGATGATGACAGATTCTCCTGTACAACCTGAGCAGGTCACACAATGTTGACAGCAAAGTAAACAACAGTTGCTCTCAAATGTTTAATGAGAGTCACAGCCTCGGGAGAAGTGGTGGCTTGGCTGCGGTTGTCGTGACTTTAGTTCTTAATGTGGATTCATTTAAGAGTGACAGCAAGTTTATTTTGAATGGACATACAGGACATGAAACTATTGAAATTAATGTTAGGAAAACCTTCGTCTTCACAAATTAATAAAAGTCTAACCATTAAATTTGCTTCTTTGAGACTGTCTGGGTACATCTGGGTGATCGGATTTGATTGACAGCAATGTTTCTCTGTCAAAAAAAAAAAAAACTGTATAAAAAAAGCCAACAGCTGTCATCAAATTCTGAGTCTGACTAGCATCACAGTTGGCAAGTGGAAACATTTTTCAACAATATCCAATTCACCTCAAACTTTTGTTTGGAAAGAAATGTTAAGGTTAAGGTTGAAAGCTAAAACACTTAAAGACAGGGAAAGACTGACCTTACATCTCACAGTGATGACAGGACTCCAGGAAACAGTTTGGAATACAACACAGTTGGATGTAAATTCCTAAGAATACAAATACAAAAATAAGAATAACACAAATCCACAAACACAGTGAGTCTCTTGCCGCTCAAAGTTTTAGGGATTTTAAAATGAAAAACAGCTTTATATCTTGGCTTATATCTTGGCTATAACAAATAACAGTTTGTGTGTGCTTTCCAGTCCAGTGGATCTGTGACGCTTTAACGCAGTGACAACAGAACAAGATGAGGAAAAGGCTTTAGTTTCAGTCCTACCAGGAAGTTACATGTGATCCCACCTAAGAGATATGTTTCAATTAAAAACAATGACAGGGTTGACAATGTAATATTGTTTCAATGCAATACTGGGATTGTTTCTTCCCTTTTTATTCCTGCATGCATCACCTGATTGACAGAAAACAGAGTGCATTGTATTGCAGCACTGATATGAAAACACTCAACTGAGGGACGTTGAAATAAGATTAAATAGAAACTTTGACCAAATCAAATAAAAAGTAGATGTTTTCTGTTGAAGTCTTGCTCTGTTGGAGTTGTTGTCAGACTGCAGGAGAACAAATGACGAGCCATTCAAGGGCAAAATGAAGTCCGAATATCCGATGGGGTAACGATGACGCAGCGAAATCTGGCATTTTGAATAAACTCTCTGCGAGTTCAAACCAACTCAATTTGAGTGTACATGTAACACCATCAAGTTCACTTTAGGGACAAGTTAAAGCAAATCTTTTCTAGGAGCTGATGCTTTAACCCTTTTCAGGAGTTAAAACTGAACTAATTAACATACAACTGCGCTCTATGACAAGTTCAATCATTAAAAATCCAGCATCATTTGTGTCACTGCTTAGACTAGATAGATATGTCTGTTAAAAAGGTTAAATCTGAGGATCATAAATAACACCATAAGGGTAAAAAATAAATGGACTGTACTTATATAGCACCTTTCTAGTCTTCCAACCACTCAAAGCGCATTTACACTATCTCTTTACACATCTCTACATGTCATTCTCATTCATTATCTAACACATTCATACACTGAAGGCATTGGCTGCCATGCAAAGTACCAACTACTCATCGGTTTTAGGAGCTAATCATTCATACACATTCACACACCGATGGCGCAGCCTATGGGAGCAGTACTTTAGGGTTCAGTATCTTGCTCAAGCACACGACACTACCTCCTGACCCACAGCCGCCGCCAGTAAGGATACAGGGCACATACAACCAAAACTCAACCACCACAAAACTACCATATAACCTACGGTGCCATGGACGACCAACAAATGGGACATTTTCATTCCAACATATCACCTCAGCTGGTGATTTTACTGACAAATTCCTCAAAACTTCTGGCAGGAGAGATAATCAAATATCTAGCAAGTTCATCCAAGAAAGAAAATACAAATATATACCAAATACACTGCCAAACAGTATCCCTGGACACAAGCTGCAGTCTAACTGAGAAAATAAAGTCTAAAAATCTAACTCTTTCACATTTTTTGTCTAACTCCAGATTATTGAACTTCAAAAATGAAGCTCTACGATTCCATTGAGATGGAATGTGATGATGCTGTGGTATTTTTATGCAGAAATTGTGCCAAAATCAGCTCTATGGCTAGATTTTATGTGTAACAAATGTACATGTAAAAATGTTGAGAAAAGAATCGTGCCTTGCAACTGTCTAATACCAGCATGTATTAATATTATCTAGAGAGTCAATACGAGTGTCACAGGCTCCAGCAGGAGCTGAGATTCACAGATCATTTTGGGATGCATATGGTAGGAGGACAGAAATGGTGGGTGGAGAGAGTGGAGAGGGTGAGGAGCGAGAAATTTTAATTTGCTCAGGGTTCCATGGCAAACATTTTGTGCTGATATGTTTACATAAAAACAGGCTGGTGGAATACTTACTGCTGTTTATGCAGCATTCACCCGTGTATTCCAAGTGTAGAATGTGTCACAGTGCAATATGCTGCAATTGTTACTCTGGCATAGCCATTTTTTTTCTCCACCAACACACATATATCCAGAAATGTCAAGGTTTGAAGCATTTCCTTGTGGCTGGAAGAAGAACGTGGAGTTCTTACTGTTTGTCCTTTGTGGCTAACTTTGGCATGAGA
This sequence comes from Protonibea diacanthus, assembly GCA_028641955.1. NCBI lineage: Eukaryota > Metazoa > Chordata > Actinopteri > Sciaenidae > Protonibea > Protonibea diacanthus. The sequence continues at coordinate 20,105,325 of CM053989.1, forward strand.
GCTGATGCACTGTTCGTGTCTTGCAGTTTGTGTCACACGTCATGTCACGCTGTATCATGAATGACTCAAACAAGCGTAGCACTTCAAGGAAAGCACCAACATCAGCTTGCTGCTGTGTGATGGCAGCCAAAAAAGTGGGTGGTGGAGGAAGGGCATTTCTGTAAATCCTGGTCCAAGGATTGAGCACATCACACATGACATTATCTTTTCCAGAAACTAGTTTCTACAAAATAACAAAAATCAATATCAATGTGTATTCAACTTTGCTATGTGGTTGCTGTCTGAGCTGAAATCATGGCTGTAGCCTGCTGTAACATGTAATGAAAGTGCTATTTGTATACCTAAAATTGTTTAGTTTGATGTGATATTCTATCCACTGGAGGATAGTAGGAAAATATGGAAACTGCAGTAGCGTTTTACAACGTTTCTATAGACAATTCTTTCCACCTTAAACTCCTGTAAAAAATATTTTCTACAGTTACAAAAAATGTGTTTATTTATTATTTTTTTAAATCCATGATGGTTGATTCAAATTCAACATCTTCACAATATTTCACAACCACTCCACCATCTCTGCTGTGGAGCTCTTTCCACTGCATGATGATGAGCAGATTTATTGATCTTGTAGTTTTAAGGATGGTGTGTCGCGTAGATCACGTCACTGACACGTGGTGATTTGAAGAGTGCCATCTAAAACAGTCCGTTCTTACTCTCAACGTGTCAGATAAAGCAGCTTGGTCGTAGAGGCTCTACGCTTCAGGCTGTGATGCTGTAGGTATTCATCTGGAAGCGTCCCTCTAGTGTAATGTTTTGATGTGCCATCGAAGTCAGTTGTATAACGTCAGTGTAATGTGGTCCATGCATGGAGGATGGGTCAAACAAAATGGGAAACCAAAAGTTAATAGTGACTGATTTTAAGTTATGTAATATTATATAACGTAACTTACATTACTTACTCAACTAACATCCTTACTTTGACCCCAGACCATGATCTTTTCTTAACCTAGCCAAGTTTGACTGCTTGTTAAAATAACCACCAGTAAGTGATAAAAACCCTCAAACTTTTTGGATTTTGGTTGCATTCCCATAATCTTAGTCAGCATCTGTGAACAAAAACATGTTGAAATGGAGAACATCTGTCACAGCACCTAGCAGAAAAACACAAAAACAAAAGCACACAATGTAAATGTAATAGGCTATAGCCAGCAGGGTTTTTAGTTTGCTGTCTCTGCATCTGCTGTAAACAGCAGAGGGCTGTCTGTTCACAGGAGGTGTCTGCAACATCCTTCCACAACATCATATACATCAAGCTGGGATCTGAGTCCCTGGGATCTGTGGGGTTTGGGTGGAGGTTTCACAATCTGGAAAACAGTTAATTCTGAAGCGAACAAAAAGCCAGTCTGAACTGGTCCTCAGCAAAAACATAAATGCTTTGTATGTTTGTCAAGCTTAACTGAACAGTATTCCGGTTCCGCATTATTTTCATCACAATATGAATTGCAGAAATGATTCTTCTATCCTCCAGAATAGCAATATTCAACATTCATCACGTTCATATAGCTGTCAAGCCTGTGCATGCTCTGACTAAAGCCTGCAAAGAAACTGCCGGATGCCTGGGTCATGACTGGACTTCTCTGGCAACGTGACAGGCTCATGACAGCACAGCTAGAGTAACCCTGATCCAAGGAAACACTGAATGAAGAAGCAATGGAGTGACAGCCTGACCTTCAGACATAAATTTGGCAAGGGTCACTGGATGGAGCAGGCAGTCAGCACTTGGTGAGCAAGGTCAGTGTGTCATAGAAAGAGGATGGAGGATGTGAGTGTTGTCTGTTTGCAGGGGCATGCATGGCTCAGAACACTCACTCCCTGCAGGCACCTCAAAAGAGTCAATTGAGCGACAGAGTTATGGAGGATGTGGAGAAACAGACAAAGTAAATGATGGGGAAACAGTGAAAGTAAAGGGCTGGGGATAGCCTGCATAAAGCTGAACTTGATGTCTTGGCTCACAGGGGATAGACTTTCAGAACCATAACAGCCCATCTGTGCCCTTACATAAAGTGTTTCCCTCAAGTGGGATTGTGAATTGAGAGGGAAATGCCTTAATCTGCACCATTCAGTCTGGTGAAAGAAAAGCTATGTGAACCGTAAAAAAGCTAGGACCATCCTAAAGGGCATGCGATAACAGAGTATCACGCTCTCTGGGCACTCTGCTGTCCTCCTTTTTGATCCCTTGCTGCCATCCTTTACCAGGCTTAAGTAGTAACTTTACTGTAAAGATGAAGTCCAAATGACTTACCAGCACATCCAGTATTCAGTGTTCCTCCACACATGCTGGACAAAGCACTCCAAGCATTTATTTAAGTAAAAGTAATAAATACCACAGTAGGAATACTTACATACTACTGCATTTCAAGTATATGCTTCAAAAATATATTACTTTACATGCTTATTATGAAAAAATGGCACAGTAAATGTATATGTATTTACTGCATTATAATTATTGATACCCTGTGATGCAAACCCTCAAAAGGATAATCAGCAAATAGCAAATGGATGGATGGAGTTATTGATGCATTAATGTGTACAATACTTTAATGTTGCAGCTGCTAAAGGTAGGGCATTACCACTACTTTACTAGTGGACAACTAAATCTATAAAAATCATATAAATCATATTTTATTTGTTGATTATATTTTGTATTATTAACCTGAATATAAATATGCAAAGTAACTAGTAACTTAAATGTGAAAAGCCCCATTTAAAGTCTGTGTTTAGTTTGTCTGCTCTGGTTTACTGTAGAATCATGGAGTTTCAACATGACAGTCTCCGTTAAATAGGACCCACAGTGCCTGTAGGGACCATTCTAAGGTAGCATAATGATACTTATTTTCAAAACTTAGCAATTAATCTTACATTCCATTTCTGCCATATTCTGTACATAGAATAGAAGTGTATATTTAAGATTTACAGTATTTTGCAGGTCTCCTGTGAACATTTTAACAAACCAATGAGGCCAGTGTAGGCTAAATTAGTCAGTTAGCTGCAGTTGATAAAATGTTATAGCAACAGTCAGCAGTCCACCATTTTGTCCAGTTCTGCTTTAATAATGAAAAAGAATTATGAGGTAAATCTGCCACTGTCATAAACTACATATGTGTGGCACAAGAACGAAATGCTTACTGGACAAAGCAGCACAATGGGTGGACAAGCTAAAAGTCAATTGAAGACATTAGTTTCTTGGTTACTTTGGTGCAACACATAATGTTGAGTACAATTTATAATCATCAAACAACTATATTACAGTTATTTCTCTATGATCCATCCAACTCTTCTATTAAATCAAGGTTTATTGTGGTTTAGATTAAAATAAAGTGTACCGGAAAGGCATTGTGGCTCAAATTCAATCAGTACTTACTTTAAAAAATCCTGTTATTAAATTTTGTGCTGCACAATTCTAGTTTTAATAATCCATGTCATGAGGGGCAGTGGGATACCTTATTTTGGTATGTGTCCTGAAGTAAGAGGCAATGTGGTGGCCAAACAAACCAAGGAGCAAATGAGATAGAGCACCAGGCTTATGGAAACCAGGATTATGAAACATAATGCATACAAAAAAACTCTCTACATTTCTGTCAAAACTTGAAAATATAGTTTATGAGTTGCTCTTAAACTTTGTTCTTTGATGCATCTAAACTTCTTTTTTTAATCAGTGTGACAGCACTGTATTCAAGACACTTTATGTATCATCAAAGAGAAAGAAAGGAGAAGGAGTGAAAGTGAAAGGAGAGAGGGAGCGAGCTGCTCCCTCAGAAATTGCTTTCATAATGTGACCGTGGGGTGAACTTTGTCATCAGTACAGCATGTCAAAAGTGCACCAACAAGAAATACATGAACAGTAAAATGTTCAGTCTGATCCAGTTTGATGATCAGTACTGCCACATGTTTATGTGTTTCTACTGAAGCTAGACACCTGTCTGTTTTAAAGCGTGGGAATATGGGAATAGAGGGAAATGAGATGGAGGTGGAGCTTCTGGCTGGTTACCATGGTACCTCAGCTCAGTGAGCTCAGCAGAAGTATTAAATATCACTGAGGGTCCTTTTGCTTTTGATCCAGCTCTTCCCACAGCCCCCTCCACATCCTGGCAGGGCCAGCACCTGGAGGATGAAACACATCAGCCACCTGAGAAGAGAGATATATTTATACAAAGTAAGACACACAAACATTCACAAACTGATACAGCACTTAATATATAACAACGTGATGAAATACGGGTTTTGTCATGACAGGTTTCCCCTGAAATATTCACAAAATGCTCACTTTCATCTCATTTTGAAAGGATGGTGTCAGACTTTGTGTCACAGTGAAGTCAAGTCAGATATCTATCAAGTGATTTTCTTGACAGTCTATGAAACCATACTTATTTTCATTTTCATTGTTCAGAATTTATGGAACATTATTGGTCCTGCTATAAAAAAAGACCAAGGGATCTGTTTTACAAGTCCAACTGTGAGGAATTTGCATGCAAGAAGGACCCGGGCTCTCGGAATATCAGCATAAATAACATGATTGAATATGTAGAGGTGACATGAAAACATCTGGTTATCCAGGCACTTTAAAGCACAGTGCATTGAATCACACAGAAACAATTGTACTGAATGCGGAGAACAGCTCACTTCGAGGCAACACCTGTATCATCATGTATCACTCCTGTCTACATCAGTCATAGTTGCACATTTGGAAACACGTATCTCATATGTGTTATGTAGAAGACAGTAAATTCAATGAGCCAGATGAAGAGTCTGACATGAAACATATTTGACAGATTATTCAGATGCTGTTGCTAACAATGGCCTTTTTTTTTTTTTTTTGGCTTTTTCCAAGCTTTATTTTTGATAGAGGCAGCTGAAGAGTAACAGGAAATGTGGGGAGAGAGATGGGGAATGACATGCAGTGAAGGGCCACAGGTCAGGACTCGAACCCAGGCCGGCCGCAGCGAGCCTTTGCATATGGGGCGGCCGCTCTACCGACTGAGCTAAACGCCACCCCACAATGGCCTTTTTTTTTAAATATTGGGCTACAACTCAAGCATACCAAAGCCATCACATCAAATATTGATTAAGGGACCAATTTACTAGAGAACATACAAATCAACAGCCATGCTATTGCAAAACTATCTAGAAGGTGACAAACAAAACATAGATAACTAAGCTGTCCAGCCAGTATGCTAGCAAGCCAACTAGAGCTGCAACAAGTACTCAAGTAATTCGAGTACAAAAAATCCTTGAATAATTTTTTTGCCTCAAATTTTCGTTTAGTCGGTTGGATCGTGTTTTACACAGAATGTAAAGAGTGACACACGCGACTCAGAGTCAAAAAGTTGGCGCTATGGAAGAGAGCAATGGTCTGCAAAAGACAAAAGATGTCCAAAGTTTGGGATCAATTGTTCAGTTTTAACAGGCCTGTCGTTTCTATCCGACATTATGCAACAGTATTGTAGCGACCCAGAATAGTGGAGCTACGAAGCATGAGCTGGTTTTGCTGGTCTTTATTCCTCAGTTTGAACACAGGCTACTGTGGGACATAGCCAACGCCAAAACAATAAAACATGAAATCACACCGGCATATAATGTAGTGTTATCAACATTAGCTCTGTCACGTCTCTCTCCCTACACACACCCACAGGCCACAACCCCACAGGTCCTCCGCTAATCCCAATTGGCTACTTTGCACCCATCGTTGGGCAACTTCCATGACTGGCAGGGTTCACAGCCTGTGATAACGCCACTCCGTAGACGTGCTGCAACCCCATACACTGCAGTACAACCTAACTGAATACATCCCAAACAGCCGCAGTGTATACACGATCCGTTACAGTAATGTTGTTTAAAAATACAAAAAAAAAATAATACTAATGAAATAAAAATCAGATTACTCAATTAATCGCTGAAATATTCAGTGGAATACTCAACTTCAAAAAGAATCGATAGCTGCAGCCCTAAAGCCAACACTGGACAAGATCACTTCTTGAAGGTCTTGGACTAAGAGGAAGCATGATTTTTTTTCCAAGACTGGTCAAGACCATATCTGCCGGTCAGATCCATATCATTACTGTGACTGGAGGTAAAACTTCAAATGCAACCAATGACATTTTTGTTACAGTTAATCTATACCACAAAGGGTTCATCTGCAAAACAGCATCCAAAAGAAAACACACACAGCAGTAAATTCTGGGTGTTTACTGAGACAGCCTCTCACAAAGAGATTTGGTGAATAACAGCTACATATATCTACCTGAGTGAGCTATATACTAGCTGGCCTTGATCATGTCTTGGTCTTGGTTTAGGTGGAGGAAAAATACAAGCCTAATAAACAGTTTAACTGCAATTAAAGGTCAGTGTTCAGGTTTCATGGATTGAAATACATCCTGTACTCTATCAACGCTATAGCTACCCCACATTATTGTCACTACTCTCCTAATAATAGTATTCAAAGATTTTAAATAACATTCCCATCACCAGACCATTTATCTTACCCTGCCATCAGGAAAGCAATACGCTGTAAAGAGGCACAACTCTTAAGAAGCAGTAAATCATGAAGAGGAGAGACTATTCTCTATGGGTAGTAAAGGCACAGGCTACAAATGCACAAATTTATGTCAATGGGCATGAAAGATAATCCCCTGGGTGAAGTGACTGAAGGTGCAGTTATGCCCGTAAGTATGAGATGCGGTTTATACTCAGGTCAAGCTGTACTGAAGCACTGTCAGGCAGCAGAAGATGGGAGCTAAAAGTGCAACCAGTGCGTGTCTTTACAGTAAGTGGTTTATTGATGCCTGTCAACGGGAAACCAGAGTGTGGCTAATCACAACCGACACCCTGTCTCTGCGCTGAGAGGATGGCTTTGAGATGGAGGTGTTGGAACCCCTTAACAAGATCAATCAGCGAGGCTTATCCTTCCTGCAATCTAAATGGAAACAAGACTTAAGTCTGTAGGCAGGGTGCAGAACTGTGAGGCTCTAATGATCATTACACATCGGAAAAGTTGTTGGCTGAAAAATGTTGGATAGATGAAAGAGAAACAGTTGAGACAGCTCTGCTATTCTCAGATTGCTACTATCAATATTACTGGGGTAAATGTTTAAAGACATGCTATGGATACCACAAGTTGCTATGGATATCACTACTTAAAAAAAAATGACCCCATCTGTCCCACTATCCAAGTTTCTATCCACATTTGAGCACAGATTTTCCAAACATTTCCAGGTGCCATTAACGCTGCAGAAGTAGTGGAAAACCATGTGGAAAATGTTATGGAAATATAGTATTTGTTTGTTTCATGTATTTATTTTAGAAACATTAACGTCCACACAGATGTTTCTCTGATGTTCAATGAAACATTGAAGCCATTATGTTTGAGTTACATTTTATTGTGCCCACTGAATGGGTCTGAACAGCAAAGCAGCATATACTACAATATATAGTTTGCACAAGAAAACTTCTTATTATTTGAAGCGGAGTAATAACTCTGATAATAGTAGTCTTCATCAGACTTTTTGCTCTACACATCATTTTGAGTGTTAAAGGTTATTTTGTGTTTTAAATATGTCACTGTTCAGGTATCTATAATGAATAAAATGTTCAACTGGAGCCATTGAAATGTCTATAAGATTGGTTGCTTGGTGTATGGAATGTTAATATTCAAAGTGTCATATTCAACTGTCTTTTCGTTTCATTTCACTTCATATTTAATCTGACAGTCTTAAATCTTTTTGGATGGGGTTGTTATTTTGCCCTAACAAGTCAGCAGATGTATCAGACTTACTTAAATCTGAGCTGCGGGCAGCCAGTTCTTAGCTTGTCACGTTGTTGGGGTTTCCAAATGGTTAAAAGGGGCATCAAACTATGAAGGCGTGATCAATTAGCTTTGGCTAATGAATAGACCAGATTTGATGGCAGCCCTTCCAATAGGTACGCAATGGATATATATCACAACGGTCTGGTGTATTAGACCAACAGATTGACTGACAGACCGACCAAAATTGCTGTCGTGAGAGTCATTCCTCTACTAAATATTAATACATGTGGTGAATGAAAAGTGTCATTTATCTTCCATGCACTTGACTGTGCAACAGATTAATCACTTCTCAAATGATCCTTTACCTCCTTGAGATACATTAGGAGATTTTAATCAGTCTGTTGAGCAATTGCAGTAAAAATTAAATCTTAAAACTGTCCAGAGATGATTTAAGTGTTTTAGAAAAGCCCTTGCCAGAGAGGACATGTTTTTTATTTTTGCATGGCCACGAGATAATCACACTATAAACAATAAAATAACAGCACAGTACAATATGCAGTGTTTACGAAATGTGGAACACAATGGACGTTAGTAGACTCTAAATCTGCATAAACTTATTTTACAGCACTAACAAAGCACCTACAGCTGTATAAACACTCGGCTTACATACATTAAATTTACCTCAAAATATGACGTACAGTATACATGCATTATATATGCAGCAATCTCAGTCTGAGAGTAATCCTTTGCTTCCGTTCAATTTGAAATTAATGGCTAATCTCTATTGGGTGCAACCAAATCAGCAAATTCATGCTGAAGGATTGGGCATCGTGTCAGTTTTTGCTAAGTATGCATCCAGGGTGCCATCAAATCCAATCCCCACACTGATGGTGTTTAAACACATCCGTCATCTCCAACGAGAGAGTTAGCAGTGAGTCAATACCCTCATTAGCTGTTTGAACACATGCTGGTGTAGATAAGAAACTGTAGGTCTGACAGTCCAGATCATTTTCAAATGTTGAATTGTTCAAGCTAGCAGATTGGTAAACCACATCTTAAACATGTGGACATTTGAAATGTAAAGGACAGAAAAACTCTTGAGTAGAGATTTAGACGAAATGCTGTACTCTGCACCACAACTCCTATGAGTTGTAGCAAATGTGTGCAAATGCTATCAAATAGAAAACCTCATTCCTAAGGGGAACTGAACGTTAAAATATGCTGATGTATGAATGAATAGAAGGATCATTATTATTTGCCACATTTTTGTTTGGCCTGTCAGTCGGCTTCACATTAATAACTAATTGATTCATCGCCTGAAAGGATTTAAAATGGGCACTTGGGAAGGGCTTAAAATGTAGCCTGAGGCTCATTATCCAATCAGTGACTGCTGTTACTGTATGTCTTTTTACATAAAGAGGGTTTTGGTTCATGAGAAACTAATTATACCCAGCTCAACGTGGGCTTTCTCCTCAAATGCACAGTGAATTCTGATGAATTCATTTAAATCACTAACACCTACGTCTGTTGAAGATTCTATGCTGATTGAGTTGTATCTTAAATGTGGGTGGTCCTGCTGATTAGTTGCAGAAAACATACACTCTCTGTGCATATGTGTGTGTAGAATGAGTAGGCCGTGTATGTTTTTAGCCATATGCAAACTGTTGAATGGATTGCTGAATGTATTTGTATTAATCATTAGATGCAACTGCCAACTAAACTTATTTAGAACAATACAAATTAGAATGTACAACAATAAGAACAGAATCTTAAAAATAACAATGCCACACATTCACTAGATATATTTCCTTTCAAATCATAAGGCTGATATATTCACAATACTGCATGAATGAAAAACGGTACATTAAACAGTAAGCCTTCCTTATCGTGAAGAAAATGTTGACTTATTTAATATTCACCAATCTAAAAGAATACATTTAAAACAACATTATGAGTCCACTGGTCTTCAGCGGCTTTACTCGATCATCAGTTGTAACTACCACGTGAAGAATGCAGCACCCACAGCTTATATACCCACAGGTTGTCCCTTTACTCAAAACAGAGCTGCTTGAAAGGTATCAGTGGTGTCTGTAAATATGCAAAAATGAAATTCAAAACACAAAAACAAACACATTTAAATAAGTGGCATTACATAGAAATACCCCACATGTCACATACTGTACAATCACCTCAATATAATCATTGTTACTTTAGAATAAGGTGATTGAACAGGACCTGCAGTATGTTGAACCACCATGTTTCTACAGTAGCCCAGGGCAGACAAGCTAAACACTGGCTCTAGACAGGGCCTTTCTTGTTTTTCAGGTGTTTCACGGCCACCATAGTTTCTCCTTTACACTAGGAAAAACCGGGTGAGGCAAGTAAGTTGCAGTCCTTTACAACTTCATGAAAGGCTTTTTCTAAGTATTACTCTCTATTGCAGTACATCTTGCTATCAAAGGCTGACAAAGTGTTACATACAAATACATCTCTTTTCAATCACATATGAAATGCTTTGGCCCAAAGCAAAACATTTAATACTTTTATGTGTATATACAGTAAATAGTATGATGGAGCTTGCGTGTATATGGAAAAACAAGCAGTCTGTATAATTTGGGCTGATGTAATTACTGTTTGTCTTTCGCCATTCTTGTGTATGTGCAAAATGCTTAATTATTGATAACAATTTGAGAGGTGATCAATAATTTATTTGATTCAGCTGATTTAACATCTCAAGGATATGCTGGTATTGTGGGTATTTTCAGAAAGGCTGAAACATTTCCCATCGGGGGGCAGATAATGCAAAAGAGTTTACTCCACACAATGGCTTTGATTCATTATGAATGAGAGGTGGACTGCATTTGTGTAGCTCTATGCCAAGAAATACAAGATTTTATATGTAAATACTTGTTATCAAAAGCCCACACAATCTCTGCAGCTCTAGATTTTGATTCATGGAAGTGCAATATATCATAATTTCAAAGCCTGTAAGTTTTCAAATGCCAAATCGTGTCTCTTTGATCAAAACACTGGGCTGAATAGTTTTGTCTGTGGAATTCCATTGAACACAGTGTGAGATAGCTGCTGTAAACTTGGCTTGTTTTCTTATCAGCACGCTCCTTTTAATTAGTTTTCTTTTTTCTTTCTTTCTTTCTTTTTAAAAAGGCTCATTATCACTATTTAATTCTAATGAGTTAAATGAAATTAAAAACAGCTAACAAATCTGTTGTGATTCATCTTGTTTATCTGAATGCATGTTCACAATGAGCCTCCTGGTGTGAAACATAGGAGCAATAGCCTTTTGGGTTTTTGCTTCTTTTTGTCTCTGGGAAAAGCTGGTGTGATTAATGTAATTTCACTATGGGTGGTGCATTGTTTATCTTTGTTTTCCACCTTGGTGCTGCTGACAAGATTGTGACATGTGGTTATATCCTCATTAAATGTGGCTAGCGTCTGTGCACTGGTCCAAAGATAACTCACAGACACAGCACATGGATTATCACTTGATGGCATTTCAATTTCCTTTCTCATTTTACAAGAAACCATGACCCAAACATGCTTCATTTCAGCAAAATATTATTTATGATGGTGTGTCACACAGAAGCTAAATGGAGCCAAAATCTGCCATGGAGCCCAAACTGGAGCTTAGCATTTATTCATTGGATTGAACTTCGACTCACTCTTCAGTTCCTTAAATTAAATTCTGAAAAGAGTCCAGGCTTGTTATTCATGTAATCCGAGACAGTTAAGTCTTTGTGAATATTAGCCATTCTTGGTGCAGTTTCAGTGACAGTGAATTAAAGTTGAATGCTGTGGATGCATTGAAAATGGCCTGTTTTTTTTATGTTAGATATTGGCACATACTATGTCTCTTAACAGTTATTATTTGTATCTGGAAAAAAAAGCTTATTTTGATTAACATTTCCACTGTCTGTGAAGTTTTGCCTTTTGACATTACATGCTGAAGAGCTGGTGATTCTAGATTTTTATCAGACATTGACAGGATTATATGTGATTATAGCAATATAATAAATTGTAGGCTATAAATTCGATTTCATGGGATTAGTAAAGATTTGTGTAAGCTGTAAAGCAGGACAGGTGTTGTACGCCATCCTGAACAAGCACATTTAGCATTTTAAGAGCCTATTCATCATCATATAGCACCATCTGCATTGGCCAGAATGCCTGCTACTGGTTTGTGAAGCCACACACACCCTCTTTGGCTGTGAAGTGTTTATATCACTAATGTAAAGTAAATGACTTGTCCTCTATCTTATTATTTATTTTTTTTTAAAGTAGATTGAGCATGTTTGGACTCTGTTTAAATAAGCACTTACAGTATACGTGACATGAAAAAAATGGCCATAGTTGTTATCACTGGTATTTGGAATTGCAGGTACGATGAACTGACACAAAGATCTTATTCATATGAGACGTGATTTAAACATATCTGTATAAGTACACTTGACCAAATCACTTTTCAAGGCCCAGTCATAGTAATTTGTTCATCACGTCTCTGAAATGTCAAGAAAGCAGCATATAGGTATTGCTCTCTGCAAGTGTACAGTAAAACTCACATTAGTTCACATTTATGAGCAAAGGCACTGTTGCTCTGACAGTTGTGAAATTTTAAACTAACATAGCACCAACTCAAAGCATTAAGTAGGTCAAGTGACAGAAGAAAAATCTCTTTCAGAAAATAATTATATATTTCACATTTAAAGCCATTGAAAAGGGTGAATATTCTCTTTTGTGTGTATATTTAAACAGATCCCACGATGAACTGCTTAACAGCTTTGCCTGAGGGCCACTGAGGAGTGACTGGATTTATGCTACTTTAAAATACTGGCAGGTAATACATGATTCTGTCAATTAAACCCTCAAACGAGGAACTCTCAGTCCATTATAGGGAGAGCAACTTGCCTCGCTACTTTGTCCCCTGTCACTTCAATAGTGGTGCTCGCTTTGACCAAGTAAATTATATTTGCACACTGAGTGGCCTGATTTCTAATGATGCACTTTGAAGTTGAGAAGCATTGGGACCACAAGCATGAAGAGGTGCTTTTTGTACTCTTATGTGTGTTGTTTGTGTGTATAAGAGACATGTCTTAAAAATATATTTATCTAATGTATATACCCAAACATACATACATATTTATATATTTCTTTCTTTCTAGCCATTTTGGATAGATAGATAGATAGATAGATAGATAGATAGATAGATAGATAGATAGATAGATAGATAGATAGATAGATAGGTCTTTTTTTTTTCAATCCCTTTTGTCCTTTTCGTTCACCGTAGTTCAAGCCCGCTCTCCGGTTGCCTAGTAACGCTCCCTGACTACAAACCAACACGGATGGTGGGACAGTTAAAGTATAGCATTTCCGTTGACTAACCGGGTTAGTAGTCATTCAAGAAACTCACAAGTGCCATATGGAAGTTAACACCTCAAGGTTTAACATTTTGGCATCTTTGTTGACTAGCTCCTTTCACACACCTGTACGGTTTTAATGGGATAGCGCCAATGTTAGTGTTAAAACCGGTTAAATCTGGCTGTGTGTGTAGTTTTACCGTAGCTTGCTAAGGTTAGCTAAAAGACATTATTCAACGTATAAGCTAGTTAACGTTCACCTGACATGGAGCTGGATATTCGTCGTTACCTTACAAAGGCAACTGAGCAACGAGGTTTGTAATGTATTAATTCAGAGACAAATACACTTGTAACGACTTGTGAAAGCATGTTTTCACCGTGTTTAACGTCATGTAACGTTAATTGTCTTCAGACTCTGACGCTGTGCGGGAAGCTTACCGTTTAATCAACGACGTGACAGCAGTTGGATCCAACTCACGCACTCCACGCATTGACCCAGAGCTGTACATCGTTTGCGCAGAAGCAGCTTTACAGGTGAGACTGAGGCATGGATGAGCCTCTGTACTGTGCCCGTTTTTGTAACTTTAGTCAGCATACTGTTAGCAGAGTGTGTAGAGTGTATGGCTGAAGGGTGCTAGAGGACATACTGTATTTTACGAGTTCCTAGCACATATCATAATCTTATAGTATCACTGAATTAGGATAATATAGCCACAGTGGTACTCCAGCAACAGCATAAAATGCACAGTATTCTCAGATGGACAGGGCTTGGTTTTGTCTGTTCTGTTTAAAAAATGACCAACTTTACAAACCTACTAGATGAAGAAAAGACTAAATATTACACATTAAACAGGGAGGAATTAAATTACACACCACACAATACAAATAATATGTTTTCTGCCGTCACCAGCTTTATACAGAAGCATGTGTAGATCTGCATTGAGGACAGACAGACATGTTGGTCTACAGTCAGCATTACACTCTAATTTATTTATTTATTGACCTAAAAATCTCTTTCAAGGGAGACCTGGCCAAGACAGGCAGTAGCACAAACAGAGAACAAGTATGGATACTAAACAAAACAGACATTATTACAATACATAACATCCCAGAAAATAAAAAGTGCAATACAGGCAATGAATCCAATAATATAATTTCAAGCATGGACACCCCAACTATTCTGTATGCAGGTCTTTTTAAAGCACTCAAATAATTCAGATCTTGGAGTTTTATAACTTTCTGTAACACATTCTAGTCTGAGGGTGCAAACACCCTCTTCTCAATTTTTTTTATGGACATTTGGTACAGACAAGATATGAAAAAGATATATAGGATGCTAGCAACCTAAGAATTGCCTCGTATATGAAAATCTACCAGTGTGTGCACCTGCGGGTTTTGTAAAGCTTGATGTGTGCCTGATGCTAATATCCACTGTTTGAAAGATTGGCATGGAAGAACACATGTGTGCAGCCTTGCCTTCCAAGTGTTGTGAGGAGTGTTTTCATGTTGTGAGGAGTCCGTGTCTACGGAGATGTCTGATAAGACATGATGCTTCAAGCAGCCCCCAAAGAATAAAATATTTTGCATCTGGCTGAAAAATGTGGAGTGCATGCTTGCTGCATGTCATGATTTGTAATCTTCTGTGGAAATTCCTTTATTGTTACTGACTCTATTGGCATGTAGAGAGGAGGAATTATTTAGTTTGACAAAATAAAGCAGGACTAAGATCATTTTTAGGGTAGCACCGCCAGGTACTGCTATAGAATATCATGGAAATAGGAACATCTGCAGGACCCCATCTGCTAGAACAGTCTTGTCACATATTTGATTATGTCACTGTATTTGTATGGTAACTTTAGTTAGCAAAAGCTAACTGCTCTCCCAGCAGGGGGTAGTTATGAATATTCACTAATGCAGGCTGAATTGTCCTAGGGCACGGGAAACATATTTGAATAATGAAACACAGTGATATTCCATAATGTGATTTGTTCTGTATTTTTTTCATATCATGCAGCAAGCTTGCCTTGAAGTCTCAGGCTTAAGTGACTACCAAATTAGCCCTCATCCTCAGCAGAACTACACCAGAATATTCTTCAGTTTTCTTGAGAAGCATAAATATTCCAGTTTGCATTATGTCATTTTCTAACACAGAGATCCAGTGCTCGTTACTGTAAAGTTTATGGTCTTCCAGCAGGAGAAAAAAATAAAATAGTTAATCATACGACAATTAAAAGCTTACAGTAATTTCTGTCACAGGATTATCTCCACTGACAGTTGTCCCACCCTTAAATGAAAACTACCCTGTGTGAATTTATGTAATAATTAACAGGAGACAGTGTATAAGACAGAACTGACATTCTCAAGGGCAACAGTCTGCAATCAAGATTTTTGTCATGCACCATACATGCATTAAGCTATTTCTGAATAGTTTAAATAATGCACCAAATGTGGAAAAATGCTGTGGATGAGGTTTAAATATTTATTTTGTTTGGCCTTTGTGCTTTTTCTGTGTTTTCAGCTGGGTTGTTTGGAGATAAGCGCAGAGTGTCTAAAGATGTACTTTGAAGGGAATCAGACGCCTGATGAATTTTTGTCTCGAGCTTACCTCTGCCAGGGCCAGCTGAAGTCTCCTCCAGTCACTGGGAGTGTGGTGAGGACAGTAAATTGGACACATCTCCTCAAGGGGGTTGTGTGTATTTGTGTGTCTGTGCCAGCTACTGTAGAGATTCTGTATACTGTACTTACTTAAGTAAACATGCACTATATATATTCTTCAAGGCATGTTGCCCTCTGTCTTTACAGTTTATAGTTGTTCTTATCAAATCTTATCTTGTCAAACTGTGGCCTTTTATAGAATAGCTGTGTCTGATCTTTGTATGTTTGTGTAACGTGACAAGATATCACATCCCCTTTTGCGTTTTGTTTTATATTCCAGGAGAACTTTAAGGAGGCTGTGCAGTATTTTTTGAAAGCAATTGAAGTTTCAAAACCAGATCCAAGGTATGCAACCTCTCAGAAGTTTGCTTTGATCTCAGGAAAATTGACCAATTTATGCCACATACAATTTATCATCTCTGATATTGTTTGGAAATTGCCACTGTAGTGTTAAGGTGCAGTTGCAACGGCACATGATGAAACAGGGGATGCTTTATTTAGCAATGATAAGTTACGAAGGTTCAATCTGCTGCATAGAAATATTTTGGGACATGAAGATTTGACTTCCAAAGAACAATGTTTGAAATCTAACATGATTCTTCATGCTCCACCCTGACCCCTTATTCACATGATATTCAGCATGTGTTCTTCTGATGTAACAGCCGACTGGAAGTATCTGTGAGCAGGGTGAAAAGGATGATAAATATAGATGTAACAGAAATTGTGAAAGATTAGTTCCTTGTTTGGAGATAGCAGCTTAGCCTTTGTGAGCAATAAGCACTGAATCTCTCTGCTAATGAACTCATAACCTGTCAATAAAAGGGCTGAATGAGCAATCCCAATTAACACCAAAGGGAATACATATCTAATACAGCCAGCCCAGACTAATGCACAACACACTCTCTGGTGAATAAATTAGCAGCACTCAAACAGTCTGTTCACACAGTTTGCCCCAAAACATCGCCTTGAATTCATAAATTTCACTGATTTTATATAGAAAAGCTTATACAGGGTGCTCTCTTGAGGCTTATTGGACGATGGTTTATCCACAAACATTTGCGATTCACAGGACTTTTCCATACAGAGTTTGCGCTCAGTCTGAATTGATTTGTACTAAGAGATGAAATGGCTTGTATGTGCATCATCTAAATAATTCAGCACTCTCCGTTTACTTCGTTTGCATGTGGTTTGTATCTTACAGATACTCCTTCTTGGTGTTCAATGCCTCAGTGCTGTACTTCCAGACAGTGCGTCCTCTCCTGCAGCCGGGGCGGTGCTGCCACCTGGTCCCCTCCCTCAGGCAGGTGGTCCAAGGTCTGGAAGAGGTGGCAGACCAAGACCACAGCTGGAGGGCTGAACTCATGATGCAAGTGACCCCAAAATGCTCCCTTACTTGTCTTTCATCAATCAAGTCCAGTCCCGGTTCTGTCTAGTCTCATGCTGGATTCATGGTGATGACATATAGAACCAATTAACCACCAGTTCACTTTCTTTTTTCAGGTCTGGAAAATATGTTCTTGGTTCTAATTTAAGCTGTTTTATCACATTTTCCCATGACACCTCAGGCCCAAATGGTAGTTATCTTTGTTCAGTGGGTATAAGGCACCATCCATGTACTGTACAATATATTGTCAGCGATGCAGCTACCCAGGGTATTAATAGCACTGGGAACAGTATATAGCTAAGCATCATCCATATGATATATAAGATAGGGTGGCCAATATACATGGCTTCCATTCAAAATGCACTGTGCCAGTCTTATAATCTAGTGTGTGGTTTTTGCTCACACTGTCCACTATAGGGGCAAACAAAACACTGTTTAGTAGAATGCAGTGTAACCCTATAACATTACAGTGTCAGCTGATATGGAACATTAAAAGTTTCATAAAGTACGAGCTATAATTGATTGAATTGAACTGCATGGAAGTTTACACTACAGTAATAAACTGGGAACTTGCTGTGTACTATACTGCTGTGACTGCACATGATGATTAATGCCCATAGTTGTGGAAATAACCCCTCTAAAAACACTCTTCTTTTATATTGAAATATTGCTGGTGTCATTTGCTTTGGTTTCCGCTCAGGCACCTGATGAAATGTCTTGTGGATTCTGGGGAAATGGAGGATGCTGCAAGTTTTGCCAAAGTTGCAGAAGGATTCATCAAGACACATGTCGCACATCTTTATCCAAGACTCTTTACGTTACTGGTAAACAGCTAAAATGAGGAAAAATAAGGAAAAGCAGCCTTATTTTAACCATTGTGACACATTTTAAACACAATGCGTTAAAGATGTGTTTTTTAGGCTAAAACATAGGAAAATTGTCTGAACCGTTAAATCTTTCAGCATATATAGAAATACATGGTTTTCATGGGACAATATATAGTGCAGTGACTAACTGACCCTAACTTCCTCAGTCTGAAATCATCTTTTCTTAGTTTATGACTTAAGACTTTTGGTATTCCAGAAACATGTTTCCTAACTGCATTTAGTTAAAAATCCAATATTATCTAAGGTGAATGAATTTAGCTTTTGTAGAACTGTCCTAACTGAGGAATTTCTCAAGGTAATCCAAATTAGAGTGGTGCAGACTCTGTCCTAAAGGAAAAAGAAATATATATGAACTGCCAAGACAATGTATTTTGAATTTGGTCGAAATGCTACATCCACCGTCTTCTCTGCATACTCCGCCACCTCTTTCCACTTCACTTCAAGTGGTCGATCATTGGGAAGTCCCAGAAAGGTGGGGTGTCCTCTTCTCCACAGATACAACTATTGCGTCTGACTCATCGACGCTAAAACTGAATGTTTTTTCTTGTCCATTATAGCAAGCTTACCAGCCAGTTAAAGTGAGGTGGCTGTTGTCAAGGATACAGGCAGTCTCGTGTACTAAGCACATGTTTCTAAATACAGATACAAACAGGCAGGAAGAGTGCCAATTAAAGAATCAAGTTAACAGTTCTAGTTGGGATTTCTAAAGATAAGATGCAAAGTCTGAGATAGGACAGAGCACAGATAGAGACAAATAGAGAATTTAAGAATTGCTTCTATAATAGGTAGATATGTATCTTTGTCCTTGTCCTGTCTTTAAGAGATAGATAGGACAGCAAGCATGATTTTTTAAGACCCCTGCAGGAGTCTAATTAGACCTTTTAGTAAGTTTTTGCGATGATAAATAAAGATAAACTCCTAATTTTATTTTGCTTTTTTCTTCCAGGTACATCACAAGCTGATGGAAGGCGATATCCTCATTGAAAAGAGCAGACAGTGTGCTACCCTCTCAGTCATTTATAAAATACAGGAATTAAAAAAGTAAGGAAAGTTGACGTTTTATGTTGTGTTATGTTATGTTTAAAGTAAATTTTTCTGCTGTGATATTGATGGGGGATTTGTTTTACAAAAGGCATTGTTTTTGTACTGTCATGATGAAAGCCTCTTCTGCCTATCTGTCTGCCGCTGAGAAGTTGTACTGTAACCGTCATTGTCAAAGGAAAGAAGCCTTTGATCTGCTTTGATAGTGTGTGCTTTTTAACAATAGTGGTAGTAACAATGTGGCTGAAAGAACATTCTTTTTTGATTGATTGCTTGTCTGCTTTTTTAGATTGCTTCCTCCTAATAATAGAAGCAACTTCAGTCATAGCCTTTATCAGTTATGACTTTATAAATTGTCAAACAAGTTCATGAGTTTTACTATTCTGTTTTTGTAACCTGCAATGTGTATTTTTTATCAGTGCCATGTTTTCTTAAGCTGCAGTACTGACAGATGGATATTGATGTGTTTTTGATCTGGAGGCTTTAATGCTGTCAGCTAACTTGGAAGCTCTTCAAACGCTGACCTACTGGCTCTCAGCTTAGCCTTTGGCGTCCCATAGTGGGCAGGTTTATCTGGCTGCCTGCGTACATGAATAGTATAGCACCATTGCTTCTGATGTGGCATGGTACAAATCCAGTGCCAGCCCCCACCACCTTTCCTCAGGCGTGTACTCACCATGTCAGAGCGCCTTATGGTTCTTCAGATCAGCTACAAACATTGACAGCATGACTCAGTCAGACCCAGCCATCGTCTGCATTATATAGGTTATTTTGCCTAGGGTTTATGCACAGTTGGTGTGAGTATATTAGAGTGAATGAATGATTCATGCATAATGTTGGATCTATGTATTAATGTAAACAGACAGGTTTTCATGTTTGTAGCAGGTTGGAGGAAACTAGTAAGGATGAGTTAACAAAAGAGGCGCTTGAGCAGATTTTCCATCTACTGGTGGATTGTACCAAAGTATCCTCTACACCTGTGAACTCCAGCACTGATGAGAGCCCAGCACCCATCCAACCAGCTGACAGGTCTGTGACCCAGAGTGTCCTAAACAAACCTCCTTCACTAACCTTTGTTGCTCCCTGTCCTCTTCCCTCCCACTGCCATATAATCATCACATATGGATATTACAAGGGCAGTATATAGCACAGATTACTGTACTGAAGTGTATAAATTCTGTTTTATCTGGTATTTGCAGAGTTGCTTTCCTCCTGGAGTTGGCTCAGCTGGCCTTGCAAGTGAAGCATCACAAAGTAGCTGCCAAATGTTTGAAAGAGCTAAAGTCAGCGGGAGAGGCTGTGAGTGTCCGATATTCTCTTGATATCTCAGGCAGTAGCCTGGCTTCATGTTGTAACTGTACATGTTCTAAGAACATGCAAATTTATTCATGGCATTTGACATCCCCCTCTTAAGTAGGCACTTGACAATAGATGCGATTAATTAGCTGAGCTCATGCCCAACAGCTAAAGAGGATGCTGCATTTTTGATTACTTTCAGCAATGTCGAATTTATTTCATAGAAAGATGTGCTTTTTTTGCTCTTACAGTACATACAGCCCTTTGTGATTTAAGTGGAATGAGAACATAATTAGCAACATCTCATGTGCAAGAGCTTTTGGCATAGAATGTGAGATAACTGTCATCCTCTCTCCCATACATTGCTTAATGCTTGAAATTACATGTGTGTTTGTCTTTTTTAGAGTATTGGCCACCGTATTATAATGGAATGTGTCAGCTGTGAAATCAACCTGCTGAAGACAGAAACGAAGATGAATGCCTATTCCAAAGCCAGCGTGGAGGTGCTCGATCATATGCCTGAATTATCAGCCATGTTCTTCTGTTGCATGTTATAATGAAGGCAGTGGATCCATTGGCAGAGGCTTGATTAACTGTTCTATGATATTATTTATAATCTAATTTTTCAGTTTTAAAGGCAGTATATACATAAATCCGTCCTTCACTTGAACTTGCTTTAAGGAAGTGCTAACCTATGTACAACAGCTTTATCAGTAAGAGTTTCAGTGGAGAATTTTAATTGTGATATAATCACCCCGAAGTGGAATTCTGTAATATCATTTTGTAACAGATAATATTTTGGTGTGAAAACTGTCACATTTAAAAATTGGCACCACATATTCAATCAAATTCAATTCAAAAGTATACTTGCCAAGTGATAGAAGTGTTGTGCTGCCATTGGTACAGGAGAGATTCTCAATCTGTAGTTGTTATCCCACAGGCCCGGCTGAAGGAGATAGGCAAGCTGGATCAGTGGCTGCAGACTGCAGTGAAGGAGGGAGACCCTCAGGCCATGCAGGCAGTGTGTGCTACCCAGTGGAGCGCCTGTCTGCCACTCTTGCAGCACAACCTCAGGAAACGTATAAAGACACCTCTGCTCAGCGTGGCTAAAGTACTGGAAGACATGCAAAGGTTTCCAAATCCATCATGATACATGTTTTTTGTGTGTATGTCTTAGGGCTTTTCAGTTTATTTTTAATGTGAACATAGTGTTTGGCTCTGTAGCTTAGGTCACAAAAAATTGACAGACAAACAGGTTGTGGTCTAATTAAACATTCCAGCATGCTATCATGGCTCGTTAGTTGCATAATTATCGATCAACACTCCCCACCAGAATTTTTCTTTCTTAGTACTTTTTTCTGCAGCTTTGTTTACATTTTTACAGTGATTACTTTAAAGCTTTGAGGACACACACCTTTTCTGATGCAGTATATGTATTTTATTATTATTGTTTTACACTTTTACGCCAGGTTTCTTTCACTATAGCTTTTTGACAGAATTACAGAGAGCCAACATTTACATGTTTTTCTATATAGCAGTAGATATTATCATTGTCTCCCAAGTTTGAATTGTTGTATCAGACCTACAGATTTTTGTTCCTTTATAGATTAGTTTATGTTAGAAATGTGTTTTTTTCCCCACAGTATATTGCTGGAGATGCGCTGTCAAGTCCACTCAGAGGTAGCAGTGATTGAAGAGGAGGAGGGGCACCTTGAGGCTGCTTTGACTCACCTCAAGAAAGCTGCGCTGCTGGATAACGGGACACAACGAGAACGCCTGTCGTCAGCTCTCCGCCTCCTGCAGCTCAGAGGGACCCTCTACCAAAGACCTTCACGGACTGAGGATAAAGCCGATATGCTTATGCAGCAGGTTTTCATCCTATTTGTGTCAGAGTCTAACATTACAAGTAAAATGTAACAATTCTTTAAAGCTGAATAAGGCAATATTTTTATGCTAAAACAGCAGTCATACATAGTTAGAGTGAAAAAGAGCATCATACCATCTATAACTTGCACCTTAGGTTTTGCAAGATTTGGGGGTGTTAAAGTTAAGTCAGTTAATTCACATGCAGTGTGCAGGTTTAATGAGACTAGAGTAAGTGTAATGTGTATGCCACAGGATAAAAATTCAGTGTGTTCTGATGTATGGTGTTGCTTTTAATGTCAGTGTGTAAGATTTCGGGCACTATATTTACAGTATGGAATGGAGAACTGTAATATAGTCTAGTACATTTTCATTAGTGTATAATCACCTGAAAATAAGAATTGTTTTTCTATAATGAACCCATTTTATCTACAGAGAGATTGTGTGCTCTTCTATGAAAAAAACATGTTGAGCCATCATGTTACTATATTAGACAAACCAAATGCTGGCTTTCTGTATGGGGTTTTATGGCCATCATATTTTCTTCTACACACTTGGAATGGGAGTTTGGAGGTGTTGGAGTGGTATTTGGTGTATTCAGTCGTTTGCAAACTGTATCTTTGCCCCTAGATACCATTAAATCCTTCACTCTGGACTTTTAAGTCACACAGTACAGCATAAGTGCTTCAAGGACTGGATGACTACAAGTTAACTTCCAGTCTGACAACCAACCCATCTCTCTCTTTCTCAGGTCAGGGACTTGCAGCCTCAAGACAAGACAGACATTCGTCCCACCCTGGTCACTGTCGGTCGTCTCTTGGCCCCGGATGATTTCCAGATGGTCCTGGATGCAGACAACACCTTCAGAAGTATACATTTCTGTTCCTTGCTTTTAGTTTTTCTAGGACACAGTAACATTTCTTTAACACATATCTGATTTGCTTTTGTAGGGATGCAGTGGTTCAAGACACGATTCCATATTTGTTAAGCTTTTTGCTTATAGCTCTATAAAACAGACTGTTTACTGGACTGATACTCTAGATACCTCTCATCTGGGCTGCAAGTTGCACTTTTCTCCAGTATAAATATACAGTATAAATATACAAGGGAAGAGCGAGAAAAATGCTCTGCTATGAGCTCCTGTTGAACCTGATGTTTGCCTCACTTATCTCTCTCTCTCTCTCGTGGTGCTTTTGATACATCAGATTTTTGTGGGTTTACTGTCTTTGAAGTTTATTTATTTTATTAATTAATAATTTTACATGGGCTGTCAGATCAGGAGATACATAAAGAATTGTATAATAATAACACTTATCATAGGTGTTGAACTGTGGCATAGGTAAATGTTTTTTTAGTTCATTACTGAGTATTTCAATGCAGCATGACTACTTGCTTCTGTTTTCTGAGCATGGAGAGCTCATTCAAATCCCAGTGAGCCGACTGAGCTCTCCTTAACTCGCACCTGGAAGGCAGTTCTTTGTGCTGATTGTGTAATGACCGGCTGTCTCAATAGGGCTAGGACTGATTACACACAGATTGTGAGTGCAAATTGAATGAGTGTCAAAGAGCAAGATTGATGTGTGCTTTTTCATTTAAATTTGTCCCTCGATCTTCAAGTGAACTTTTTATTGGCAGCGTTAAACTTTGTCACTAGGTTGTGTCAGGTTTTTCAAAGAATCAGTGTGTGGCTCACAGTGAAGCCCCACTGACTGTGTGTAGTGGATTGTGGAGCAGAGGGGCTTGGGCTCAGGGAGAGCCTTTGATCTCAGGCTCCTTGGTCCACAGCATCAAATGAACATTAAGCAGCCCTAATGACCCTGGGAAGAACTCGTCTTTGACAGCTCGTCAAAGGGCTTGCACTGCAGGCATGTTAAAAGCTTTGGTCCATATAGACACCTCTTGTTTTCATCCATAGACCTCAAGCATCCTTACAGTAGATAACAACACTTAAGCCTTGTGCATTGCAGCATGTAACGTTGCCATCGTTTTGCATTGTTCCTCGGATGTTCATCAATGAGAAGTGTGTGTTTGAGATTGCATGTGAGTGTGTTTGGACCCTCAAGGTAAACACACTAGCACAGTCAATCATTTTGCTTCTTTGAGACACTCCAGTTGAAGTTGCAGCCTCTATTTATAATTCAGTCCATAAAACAAATGCGTAAATAGCCCTTTTGCTGCAGATTGGTGTGCATAAAATTTCTAGACATGTAATCTCATTACACTGCTGCCAGTAACATCCCTGGAAATGGGAATTTTGCTTGTATGGAAATGGCATAGTAGGAATTATTATGTAACTACCTCAAAAGGATAACTCTCATTATGCATATGAGTGCATGTTTATTCCATGTTCTTTGAATTATCAACAATCATTTAGGCCTAAGGAGTTGTGCAACAGAAGAAGTAGACTTGTCTGTTATTCATACTTACTGGAAAATTGTATTGATTCATTATTTAGTTAAAATGCAGAAGCTTTTCCAACAGCATTAATAAAGTTTGACTTGTATTCAGTACCCCAACAATTGTTTTGTTTCCATAGGCAGTCTTGGATCTGGACCAGAGGCTCAGCTCTCTGCTAAGACTCTTCCTACATCTGAATGGAAGATGGATGGATACCTGGCCAGACAAGGAGATGACACAGACCACACAGAGAGGTGTGTGTTTGTACACTTACATGTGTTAATTGCAACTATATATATACTACTTAATATGTATGAATACAAATTAAAGCCCTTCTTAACAGTGTAATGTTTTTGGTAATTATTTTTAGCTGTCAGACTTCCCAGAAACCCAGTTAGAATTTTGGCTATATAATTAGGCTTTTATGCCTTGTAGAATTTATTGCTCTTCCTCTTTCGTGTTACTGAACATTAGATACTAATGGTAATCTGTGATATATCGGTCCTCTGCAGTTAAAGTTGTTGTGTGACTGTAGGAGCTTGGAACCTTCTATTACATCTCATTTTTCAAAGCATATAGTTGAGTTCCCCCTATCTACCATCATCATTACAGTAAAAAAAAGTGTGCACTTTAGAAATGGCAGACTTAATGGGCAGGAGAGAGCACAACCACCAGAACTTCAAACTTCAAACAACTTTACATACTGTATACACGGTGTGCTGCATGCCCTTACTATGACTTCCACCTTTTAAAAAACTGAATAATGTCTTTCTTTATTTCTTGGCTGTTACAGGGTAAAGTTGTGGGCAAGACTGGTGAAGACAGCCAGGAAACGGGAAGTTTGGGATGTCTGCCGAGCAGCTTGTCGATTCTGTTTGCTTTACGATGACGGGAGATGGAAGATTTCCAAGACTGACAGTAAGATGATGAATGATCTTTAGACTGATGGTAAACTAACAGAAATAATCCTAAGTATTCCTGAGGGAGAGGGTATTGCAAGACTAGAAGGATTTAATGAGAAACCACATGCTTACTTATTGGTTCATGTGTAAATCAGATTCATAATGATAATTAATCCAATTTTTACATTTTTAAGTTTTAATTAATAAGGTTTATATTAATAGATTGCTAATGAAAAACACAGGTGGACAGGAAGTGGTAATAGTAGTAGTAGTTGTAATAATGTTAAATACAAGAAGGTCATTGAGAAAATTCACATCACAGATTTCGTTAATTTGATCCAGAATGTAGATGCTCAGAGGAAGAAAGTTGTGCAGAATGTCTTCACAGCTGCAATGGAAGTCAAACCTGTGTAAGGGACTTGCTGCGGCTTTTAGCCGAAATCTGCTTCATCAGTGCTGAGGTATGTGGCTCGTAATACACACATACACACTTTTCTTATGTTCTAACGGAAGTAAGCAACACAAAAACGGATTTCACATTACCCCTATAGTATGAATGGTCTGTAAAGTCACCAAAGATTTCAGTCCTGGATGATTTGACAACACCCATGGTTTCTGCGAAAACAAGCACGCATTTTGAAGAACCATTGTGGTCAGCACTCACAGCAAATATACAAATATATTGCTTTTACATGCTTTTCCTTCACAATAAAAGTCATCCCATGTTTTTTTACGTGAAGCAATAGCTGTAAGATTTGAATTTACAGTGATTTCTTACTAAACAATAAATACTGGCTGTTATAATGACGTAAAAAAATTTATACTGAATTACATTTGTTTCCTGTGAAGGCAATTTGAATCCTGCATTGTCGTGGTGGCGTCCACCAATCATAATAAAAATTGCCATTTTGATAAAAATCAAAATAAAAAGGCCTGTGAGGTAGATGTTGACTGGCTTGAGTCAGAGACTGTTGTGCTTGTCTTAATGTGTAATAGAACTTCCTTTCAAGCCTGAGCCTCAAAGTCTTTTATGAAGTCCATAGAGATGTTAACTTGACAGCACTTTGAAGAAAAAGACATTTGTCCACATCTACATGAAATTGCCAAAACTAACTCTCACTCTGCCTGCTCTACTCACATGTATCTCTCTCTTTGTTCCATGAGACATGGGTATTCATTTCTGAGAATTATTGTCATAATTCATTAATACCTATGCCATGGTCTGATGATGAAGACAGGTTCCGTGTGTCTTACTTGAGTTGTCCGCCACATAGTAAAAAGATCACCAGTCATTTCTTTCTTTCATTTCTTTGATCTGCTGAGCTTTATCTGCGTTGCTACTACGTTGTGAAGCTGTCACCTTCTAGTGAGAGGTCCTCTCTTCTCCTTTCATTATGAAGTTGTCAAAACAGAAAATCAGTATTACCTTTAGAAAGTGAATGTATTGTGTCTTGTTCAGGCCACCATCCAAAAGCTGCTAACAGAGGGGCAGCAGCTTAACAGCCCTGCTGTCCCTGCACTGGGGAGAAAGGAGCATGTGTCTGAAGAGGATCCACACTGGATTGTTTACAGGTGGAAACACAGCATGCACAGCACACACACACACATGCCAGCATCATAAAACTAGAATAAATTGTCTATGCACTGTTCACTGTTTTTTCTTCTTTACTATTTGCACATCACATATTTAATACATTTTTAGTTTACATAATACATACATGCACTATGTGTAACCACTTATCCTCACTAGGGTCGCAGTGGGCTGGAGCCTATCCCAGCTGACATTGGGCAAGAGGCGGGGACAAGTTGGTAGATCATCGCAAGGCACAGAGACAAACAACCATTCATGCTCACATTAACAACTACGAACAATTTAGAGCAGGGGTCAGCAACCTATGGCTCGCAACCCATATGTGGCTGTTTTGATGACTGCATCTGGCTCGTAGACAGGGGAGAAAGTAAGCCAGTCCAGTACCGCGTACCACTAAAACATTCAGTGGCGTTACACAGTACCAGGAAGATGGGAGAGCGGCTGCCTGCTATAAAGCCCTCATTCAGAACCAGTCATGGCCGCCCTCTCATCAGAAAATAGATCCGCTGACAATATGCAGTCTTGAAAACTACATCGTCTGTTTAAAAATTACTTTAAACTACACACACACACACTTTACTGACAGTGTCTTAGTTAATGGGGCAGTGACTAGCTTTTGTTGAGAATGACAAAAATCTTTCAACTATAAACCCATTAACTAAAAGGAAGAGACCTGAAACCATTCCCACACCAGTTAAGTGGTCTAGACAAAAGTTCATACATCTTTAATGATCCTTTTTTACAGACAGATGTTGTAGATGTACTCCACAAATGTCCAGGATCAGACATTATCTGTATTGTGCTATTTATTATTGGACTCAAAAATGGACTTGATAGAATGCTTCATATCTCTCCCTGCATTGGAGTTATACTCTTCTTCAAGTCTTAACAGCCTATATTATTTATTGAATTGACAAGACCTGGCATATCGCATTGAGCAGTGGCACAACTGCACTATTACGCTTTGTCTGAAATTTGCCTCCAGCGCATTGTAACGTTATGAGGGCTGAGAGCTATCACTGCGCATCCAGGTGCTTAAATAAATTGCTGCCGAATGCCTTATTAGATATAACTTATTTGACACTGCCAAGGTGAGTTCCACTCTCCCTTGTGCATCATGCAGAAAAACCCACCAGAAAAGCATGGCATGCCACTTCTGTTCAGCAAATGGAACTATTCATGTAAAAAAACATATGGATTATAAGTTAAAACAGCTCTTGCTCACTGACCCTTCCACCTTTAATTTAATTGTTCACTAGAGAGAACACCATGTAGCCTCTACACTTTCTTTATTTCTTACACACAAACAAGATTTCTCCCTTCTTTCTTTCTTTCTACTGTGTTTCTGTACCTCTCTTTCCCAGAGATTGGATCCAGGCTCTGTCTTCCTACGCCACCTCCAACTTCTTGCGGGCAGCGGAGCTTGGAGCAGAGATCAGGGAGCTGTGGGTGGTAACAAATGCAGCCATTTACCTGTGGAACTACAGTAGCCACTTATTGGCAGCTGGGGAGTACATATGCCTGCTTCCTAGCTTCCAGTATCTCGTGGGGATAATCCGAAAGACAGAGTACATTGGGTAGGCCAAGTCTCAAAATTAGTATCAACTTTATTACAGATATATACCCATTAGTTGAACAGACACACTAGTCGGGGTATTTGGCCTGCAGTTCTTGCAAAGTTTATTTCAGTCCAGTGCTAAAAACAGCCAAGCTGCTCCACCACCTGTGAATAAAATATTAATTTTGTACAGTTGCTGTTTATGTGAACTCTATCATTCATCAGTGTTTTCGTAAACAGGTCTGAACAGGAATTTCACAGGTGTTTGATTCAAACTCACAAAATGTCAACCTTTTAAGAAACATGAAACATAGGTGTTTTTAAACTGATGACTGGACATTTTTTTAATTACCCGGAGTGTTTCATTTGATTTACTTAACCCCCCTCCGGACTGCTATGCAAAACATAGTCTTTTGATTCTAGTGAAACTTGAACATGATTACATTTTCAGCTGAAAACAGCAATATGTACACTTGTCCTCAGAAAAACATTTTAGGCTTGGTCAAGGTTAACATTAGAAAAATGTCTATTTGTTCTCTATGGAACTGAACTCACAGAGAAAGAAGCAGTTTAAGCTGTGGTCTTATTTCTGTCTAAGAAGCAGTGAATGTTCACGAAATCAGACCAAACTGCCCTTGAGCACAGCAGTAATTATGTGAACATTGGGATTCAGTGATATGGCCAAGGAGATAAACATTTTGCCATCCAATTATAACTAATTCTAACACAAACAAAAATTTGAAAACAAAGATGTTTGTCCTTCAAGCCCAACTTTCATTTCTTGTTTTTCTAGATAATGTCATTTTGGTGCATACTTTGTGTTGTCTTTCTTAGGAATCGTGCTCTGCTTGTGCTAATGTGCGATGCCGTGGCTCGAGGACTGATCCAGCCTCTGTGTGGACCAGACAGCATTGAGCCAGCACCATCAGGAGACAAGAGCAAAAACAGAGCTGAGAAGGGGATGAAGGAGGATGGAAAGCAGGATGTCCACCACAAGGCACTCGAGGTCTGTTAGTATGTGGCAGCGGGTTAGGGGTAATGGTCATCTGTGTGTGGTTTAATTAATGTACTCAATACTTCAAAATAGAAGTATATATGAAGAACAGTGACTTGCAGTTTTCCACTGTAAAGGTAAACTTGTTTTTGTCCACTAAAATGCCCTTTTAAACAAATCCTACTGTTAGGTAAGGTCGATCTCACTATAATTTGGCATAAAATTCACTCTGACACCATCCATTTTTAGAAACTTGCTATGTCTCAGCAAATTTGCATAAAAGCTGCACACATCACTGTGAATTTGTTTTTTTCTCTTACTGTGCATTTATATAATAACGCCCTAGTTTAAAAAGCCTATAAACACAGCTTGAGGCTAAAGTACACAAAAAAGAAATAATCAATCCTGACAAAGGATTAGGTTATAAGTATAATGCTTAAATACTTATAATACGTAATAATACCCTCCCTAAAGTTTGGATATAATATATAAGTTTGGATAATATGACAACTCAGCTTCTCTGGGGGAACCACATGTACATTATGAAATGATCAAACCATTTGGTTGAAGCAAACATGATTCACCCTCCCAGACATGATTAGGGTGTTTTGAGATGCTTTTTTTGTTTTGTTTTTGGTTTTATGAGTTTCTGATCTTTCTACAGTGAAAACAATATCTGAAATATCAGCATTCACAGCTTAAGAACGGATTAGAATCTCTGAAAAGATTGCTTTGAGACTCTGAAAGGAGTGTGTGTATAATCTCTAAATGAGATTACTTTACTGATTCACAGATTCAGTAAACCTCAGAAATGTTTAATCTTTTGAACAGATACGACATTGTATGAAATATTTTTCACACTGTCAATGCTTTAAAATTTTAAACTTTCAAACTCCACATTTCACTTTTCAAACTTTACCAGCCATCAAAGCATGATGGCCTTTGAAATGTTATCTTTTAATTGTATGAATCATGAATTATGAAACATGTCAATGTCATGCAGATGCTGCTCTTTAATTCAGCCCTTCTGTACAGTATTATGTCAGAACAGAAAAGAACACCAAGAAAAAAGCCACTCAGTATGAGGCATTGTTTAGGTTTCATACAATATATGTTTGTGCCTATAGTTAAGAAACACAAGGCCTTTCAGGAAGCACTGGTGTCTCCTTGATATATCATGACAGATTCTAGAGCATCACAGGTAAAAAATTGAAGCACACTTGGGATACATTTTGTCCTCGTTCATCCTTTGACACCCATTACTCATCCAACCATGCATGCACACACACACACGCACATATGCGTACACATTCGTATGTAGCTTTCATGACTGGCTTTCTTTGTGTCTGAGTTCTCTGTTCCCTTTGCTGCACTCGCCAATTAAATTCTGTTTCCTTTCTCCTTTTCTATACAAAGGATCCTCCATGAATATCAGCTGTAACTCCAGATGAAAGGCCTTTTATCAGTGAATTATTAACTAAATTTCACCGGGTCTGTTTCCTTTTTGAAGAAAAGATAAAAAAATGATCCTTTCCAATACATTTTTTATAGTCTACAGTACAGCAGGGTCAGATACAGTGTCTCACTTGAGCAGTCTTGCAGAATTTGAAGTCCTTTGTGTACAGTATGTCTATCATGTGTATAGTTGACAGGCGAGCAAAGGGTCCTTGAAAAGGACTAAAGAAAGCCCAGGGCGTGTTGTGTATCATGATATATGACATTTGACCCTTCAGTTCATATTAACGTATCTTATACCATTGCATAATCCTGATAATGTCACATTCTATTGAGCATCTCAGAGTGCATAGAATGCAAGCTCACTGTTGTTTTCTATACTTCCTCCTAGCTGTGTGACTACGCCCTGCGCATATCCAACTGCAACATCCCAGGGGAAACGGTCCCCATCGTGGCAAGAAAACAGGTGGTGTCCACATGGGTGCAGATCAAGAGGCTTTTGCAACAGCAGATTGGCTCAAAGATGGAGATGAAAGATGAGGTACCTTTCTCTGTGTCAGCCCAAAACTGTCTGTGGCACTTTATTTCAGGTTCCTAATCGATGTTTAGAGAATAAATTAACATTTTAAAGCACTGTTCACTGTTCATAAGACATTGCATTGTGGGCCAGCAATTCATAAATCCATTACTAAGTTTGTGACGAGTGATTTACTTGCACTGTTCAAACTTAAGAAATATTTTAGCCAATAAAGACTTGTAATGTGAAAAGCTAGGAAACATGTCGTGCTGTCCAGTGCAATCACAAGCAATGAGTTATGTAAAGAGCTTCTTCTATCAGGCTAACATAATCTACAAAATAAAAAACAATGCAGCTTATTAGCTTTTTATGTCATCATGCTTGGACCAACATGTGCATTTTAGAAAAAAGTACTCTAATTTAGAATAAGTGGGAAATGTCAGATTATGCTAACTTTTATTCAGAAGCAGTTCTTGGATGCTTTATATTAGCAGCGTGAATAGTAATTGACTGACTCGAGACTTTGCCTTCCAGCACTTACAGCTCTGCAGCAACTTTTGCTTCCAGCTTTTCACCACTGTAAAAAGCCCTTTTGAGAGAAGTGATATGGACACTGTGTTCCCATTTTCAAACCTCTCCATACAGTCAATAAAGTTCCACGAGTGTGTGAAAAAATAAATACTGCATACTTCTCTACACCCATCAAACTATTAGTTTATGTCTGCAGTCAATAAAACACTTTAGATTGTGTATCTCAGGTTATATTTACATCAGGCCACACCACAAACACTGTAATATTCTCCCTGACCAGACATCATAGAACAGTTTGTGTGACAAATCCTCAACCTCATCCTGTCTACGGATGGTAAGCCCATGACCTTAGATCGTAAAACACTAAAAACATCTTATATTGCCTGAAATAGAAAGGCCATTGGCTTTCAGGCTCTCCTACAGAACTGTGAAACCTCAAATTGTCGATTACGACGCTGTTACAGAGATTTTCACACCTTGCTTTCACACACATCACAGCTGCTTCTTCAATTCTGCTTTCATTTTTCCTACAACAAAGTTTTGTACCTCTGCATGTTTATGTCCACATTAAATAAACTGACACCACAGAAATACGTTTCTCTTCCCTGCAGCACTGAATTTGAAGTTTTCGAACATTAAAACAATGGAAAAGAAATAGCACTAGTTTTAAGTAACGGTAATAAACAACAAAAAGCCTTTAATGTTGCCGATTTTGTGATGTCACAAGGATAATATTTTTGTACATTCATATGCAGTTATTTTTTATTTCACTTGGGAGGCGCTGGTATCGTCTGTGTATACTGCTGCTCGGAAATTGCACTACAAAATATGTGAAATGTGAAGGAGGATGAATATTCGCTGAGAAAACTTTATAGCTCATTGTCATAACACAGCTATGTCACATTCATTATGTATCCTATATTATGGTAGTTCCCTTATAACATACTTATGATATTGTAGGCTTATGATGCCTGACATTTTTATTAATCTTTTGGATGTAGTAAGTGTTCCTTCCGCCATATCCATATTAGAGCATTGTATCCGCTGCTCTGTGGTAACCTCCGGATGTCATATTATGTCATATATGTGGGCAAAGCACTTAAGCAATTTGTCATTCAGGACTGTTTGATTAGTCACCATAATCCTACGACCATTTGTCAGCCAAGTATTTCCTCCCCTACATTAGTCCC
This sequence comes from Protonibea diacanthus, assembly GCA_028641955.1. Taxonomy (NCBI): domain Eukaryota; kingdom Metazoa; phylum Chordata; class Actinopteri; family Sciaenidae; genus Protonibea; species Protonibea diacanthus. Next base: position 20,138,756 of record CM053989.1, read on the forward strand.
TTTAGCCCTCTTTAGTATTTTGCGTCGCGGCTAAACGAGGTTTGTTTCTTGCTGTGAATTAAGAAATGCAGTGTTAATATAAATGTGGGTTTGTCTCTAATCTCAATAAATCATTCATCAACTCATTTTACACACAATAGGAAGTCATACATTATCAAAGAGATCATCTCAGTGGTATTTGGGACACATACAATATGATAATCATACTACAGTGCCATGTATAATTTATAAGCAAATAGTAATACATGTATACGCCTTTTCTATAATTAAACTTAAGGGATTGGTGTATATTCAGCAGAGGACTCCACTCAAACGCTCAGCATGCATTGTTCTCCTCCCTGTTTGCAGTGTGAGAACGAGGAAGTGTTGGCGATGACGCGTGTGCTGGTTGGAGTAGAGATGCTCCAGTGCAATAGGGACCCGAGGCATATGGAGTTTTCCGTTCCCAGTCTCTCCACAGTATGTACTTCTGTTTGTGTTTTCCTACAGTAGCTGTTGCCCAGATGGCAACAACAGATGCCGATATGACCCATGAGCCTTCAGACCTCGCGTGCATCTCGTCATGTGTCAGTGTCTTTAAATCACTGTAGCAACCTTGATCTCTTTGCTTTAGTCTGAATATGGTTATCTGGGATTTCTTTGACATGAGGTGCACTGTGCATGTTTTCTTGGGGAATCATTCTCTCTGACATTAAAGGCCATTTGGCTTTTTTCACTTTGTCCATATCTTCTCCACTGTCCTGTCTTTCCTCCCATATTCATTCATTCCTTCCTGTACTACACTCTTCCCATCGCTCCCTACCCCCTTTTTCCTCTTCTGCTTAATCCTTCTTCCATCCAACCTTTCGTTTTCTGTGCGTCCATTCACTTTCCCAATTCCTTTGCTTCTTTCCTTCCTACCCTTCTGCTCATCGCCTCCTGTCTTTCCAAATCATCTCTTCATTTCTGTCCCTTCCTTTTCTTCTCCTTTCTTTTCCATCACCTTTTGTCACTCACTCCTCCCAATTTTCTCCCATTCCCTCCTTGCATTACTTAATTCCCCTCTTGTCTACATTTTCCCCGCCCTTGTTTTCATTTCCTCCCTGCTTGCTTCCTCTCAATTCTCACCCTCCCTTCTCTCATCTTTTCTCTGACTCCCTCCTCCCCTCTTTTCCTACACCCTCCTTCTCTCCTCCTTTTCCTTTCCCTCACCACCTCCCCTCCTCTCTCTCCTTACCTAAAGCTGGTGAACATGGCGTCTGAGTGCAGCTGGACTGACACTGTGGTGGAGATGCAGGTGTGGTGCCAGCTGGCTGCCTTCTGCCACTATGCGAAGGACCACAGCTTGGTGTTGTGCTGCACCAAAAGTGCTCTGCAGCTGGAAGAAGCAGCAGCAAAGAGCCTCAACCCCATGTCCTATGCTTTGTAAGTGTAGTTTGCCTGATTGCAATTTGATAAAACGATGGGAGAATTTTAGATATACCCTGACAGATGTGTCTTTTTTCACATTTCTTATAAATGTGAAGGAGAGACCTCACTTGATTGGAAGGTGGACTCTTTGGTAAAGAAAGCATTTTGAGATTTTTGCTTTCATAGCTCTCTAAGGGGCAGGTGACATCTTGTGCATAGTCAAGAGTATTGCAGGTGATATTAATGAGCAAACATTGCTTTGGATTTTTGCACGAAAAGTCGTAAAACTTGAATTAGGTTGATTGAGTTATGGATTCATTGACTTTGACTGACAACATTTTCTTCTCTCCTTAGCTATGAACGGAATGCTGTGAATGAAATGCTGAGCAGTGCTACTTGTCTAAGGGGTCTGAGTTTAGTCCATGAGTCCAATGGAGACCTTCACAGCTACAGAGAAGCTATGAAGCTGCTTCTGTCCAGTGTCAGGTACAGGTCGCTTAATGTGTTGACTAATGTCTTGGACAGCAAAAGCTATTAACATAAAATGAGAACAAGAATAAAAAAAGATTTTTTTTTTTTAAACTGAAAAATATTTGCTTAATTTTGTCTGTCTACATTTTTATTGTCTTCCCTTGTATGTACTTGCTGTCCATAGCTATGCAGAGAAGGCTGAGAATCCAGCGTTGTGTGTCTCAGCTGTCAGGCATTACTGGAACACTTGTCTACCCCTGACACAGACTCCTGAGGAAAGATGGCAGCTCCGAGAGCCTCTGGAGAAGATCCTGGCTGCTCTGACTCATACCAGCACTAAACATGCAAATGTATGGACCCCTCTTTAGCCTTATTCACAGATTCACTTTAATCCATATGAATTTGCTCAATTTATTTAAATAATTTAAATTGAATGATTTTTTATGTGTGTCACATGCAAGCAGGAGCCAGAGTTGATTTTTTAATACCTACCTAGTAGGATATCCATAAATTTTAATTCAATATAAATTAATTTTGATGTGAACAAAAGCTAAATGAATCCTTTGAAGATATGTCTGTGATGTTTGGTCCCTCCCAGGTCTTCATCAGGCACATGGAGATGAAAATGAACTCTGTCTATATAGGCACAAAACTGATGACATCCTGGCAAACAATATACACTCACAAAATGACCTCCAGATAAATTTGAAACAGTTTCACAAAGCTTGTCACAAAGAAATGTCTGTTCAGTTTTTGTAATCTTTAATTGAGCGTGGAGATTCCTCCCATTTGCTGTTCACTGAATCTGTTATTCAGCACAACTACCTTTTTGCATTTCTATCGTGTTCAAAGACTAAGCATTACTAGTGGTTGAACTCAACTCCTATTGTAAAATGGAGTAATGAAACAACACAGCAACAAGGGAAACACAAAAACACATTCTGTCTGCCTGTTATGGGAAATGTTCCAGTCCCTTCCCAGGGCCAGCATCAAGGTCCTTTCCAAAACTTTCAGTTTCTCGCCATGCCAGCTGCTGACAAGACAAAAGTTCAGCCAGAAAAAGTACCAGCAACAAATTAAAAAGGCAAGCGAGCAAAACAATGACGGTCAGAAATTTCATGACCTTTCATGTTCTTTTTTATTTTCATTTAACAACTTCAGTTTGTTTACTATAAAACAGAGCAACATATAAGAGGCACAGTTCTTAAACATGTTCTGGTATATTTAATTGATAACACTGATGAAACATTTACTTACAGGGTGCTACAGGGGAGAACTTGTGCGTGCGCAGAGTGTGAGAAAACATCTCCTTAGCAACAGGACAGCAAGCCAGGGGGATAAACAGCCGTTCAACTGCAAACTTTAAATCAATAATTAAAGGCAGCTTATGTTAGAATTTAGAATGATAGAATGAAACTGTTCTTCAGTAGTGCTGCGAACCATAATATGCAAAGAAAATAAGCATAATCAATACCATACGGCTGTGGGATGCCCAAGTGTGAACACCTAAAGTGACTTTCTAATATAATGAAATGTTGCAGGCTCTTGATATACAGATACCAGGACAGGGGCATATACAGGGCAAGGTCAGAGAGCAATTTAGATTTATTGTACATCACTGAGCTTTAACTATGTACAACCATCCGCCACTAGCAGCAACACTCTCCTATCACCCTTGTATCTCAAGGCTCAAGCTACAAAAAGTGATAATATTAAATATTAATTTTCTTTCTATTTCAGAAACCAGTCAAAGTGAAAGACCTGCTGACCTTGACATCTGTGCCTCATGGGAGCTCAAAACACGAAGCAACAAGTAAGTAGTAGGACCCTGATCTGATTCGTCTGTGAAATTTCTTTTTTGATTTTTGAAGGCTGTACCCTTTGAAGAATAGCTTCATGTTTGATTTTTCTTCCTGTCTTAAATCTGATTGGTTTCCTCTGTACTTCTGTACTAATATAATGGATGGTACTGAAAGGGTTATTCATTTCAGGTTAAATAGTTAAGCTTTGGACCTATTGTCATTTGCATTTGGATGGCCTCTTTGGAAAGCTGCATTTCTTCATTGATAATTACATTATGAACACACACACTTACACTGGATTACAGATCAGTCATCTAGATATGCTGTTCTGTGTATATTCTCTTTGAGTAGATGAAGAGTGCCTAACCCTGAGAGCAGCCATTTACAGTTTGTTACACCACATCCAAACTGACATAGAGGACTGGAAAAGTGCTCTGCAGCTCCTGGACCAAGCTATTAGAGATATGCCTCACACCAGACACCGACTGTGAGTACAAGACCATAACACAGTGGGCACTGAGGGAAGATATGAAAGGTCGAAAGGGAAGTAGACGGAAAGACAAGACATCTTATTGTTCTCTGTGTTTTACCAGACCTCTGCTGAAACATCGAATACTGGTAAAAGCACGACTGGGGGAAAGTGTACTGATGGACATGCAGGAGTTACAAGACCAAGGAGAGCAGTGCTGTTCATTTATGTGGCGCCGGGCGGCACTGTATGCTGGCAATATAACCCAACAGCTCACCTACTACCAGAAATCCATCACCTGTCTGTTGGTAATATCTCTGTTCTGGCACAATTTTTACATCATTACCCAAACCTGATACATCTTCATGTTGGATCATGTAGTCATACATTTCAACATTTCCCTTCCTGTGCAGTCTTTCTGCACTGAGCAAAGACAATATATCTAGCAAAGTCTCTACCACCATCAAGTGGAGCCAGTATGTAATTACAACTGTGTTTTTCATGCGTTCCTTAATGTGGTGTGGGACACAGCAGGAGAGCCTCAGAATTGGGGCTAGATAAACTGTATCTCATAAGTCATAAGTCAATTTATTTATGTAGCACATTTAAATACAACGAGACATTGCCCAAAGTGCTGCACAACATCAAAACAAAATAAAATACAGTAAAGGGAAGGAAGAAAAAAGTAAATAAACAAGTTAACAACAAATTAAGCAATTACATCAAATAATGAATAATAAATAAAATACTGTAGAATACTGTACAATAACAAAAAAAATTGGTCAACTCTTAAACGCCAGCGTGAATAAATGTGTTTTTAATCCAGATTAGTCGCCAGTGCTGACACAGAAGGTTCTATACATATACATTATCCAAAGGTATCACTTCATCCTAAACGCCAGGCCTCATGTTGTTACCAAACAAAAGGAAAATGAAAAAGATCCTTGTGCTTCACTTTTGTGTTTGTGATGCCATTTATGAATAGAGTGAAAAGACTTGGTGGCAAGAAGTCGGCCTTCTGCTAGAGTTTGGAGAGTGGCTATACACTAACAACTTCCCCAAAACTGATGCCCGGCAGCAGGTTCAGCAGGCGGTAGACATCCTTCTACACACTGAAACTGAACAGGCAGACAAAGCAGGTATAACTCATTGACTCTTCTTATACATTGTATAACGGTGTTAAATACTAGTTAGTATTGTTATAATGCTACTACTAAAAAATACTGGAGAAGTTGACATATTTCGAAAATTCCCTTGAGTTGTGTATGTGGGCTTGGAAACAGAGATATCTCAGGGCTCCTTTGCTGTATAGATTCAGTTTGTGGGTGTGTTTGCTAATGAAAACATGTGCATTTGTACTTTTATTTTAGGGACACCCTGAAGTTTAACACTGTGTTAGTCCAAGGGTAATAACATCTGTCTAACTTATCCCCAGGGCCATGCTAGAATTCTTTGATAGTTGTGTCAGCAGTTGAATTCACTGTCTGTACTTTCATTTGAATTGTTATCCTGTGTAAACATTAAACGAAGCAAATATTGTTCAGAGGAAAGGAACTGACCACACAAAGAACCCATGTGGCTATCCTCCTGAGAAAAGTGCAGCACTACTTGAAAGAGTGCTGTAAAAAGTCTTTTTAGTCTCCTGCTATGAGCCTCATTAAATATCCCCAGAAAGATGAACTGAACACTCAAATAAAAGAACAAGTAGAAACTAATTACAGAGATTTGTGTCTCTATTATTGGATTTACTTGTAATTGTAAAGAAAAAAGTAATGGCAGTGCTAATGATGCTGTTCATTTATTACAGATGATTGTACAAATCTATCTTGTAAATACTTTGTCACAGTAAATGTTATGATATGTCTATCTTTTCTCTAGAGGACGATTTAAAGGAAAAGGCTTTGAGCTCAGTGAAATGCGAGTCCCTGGTTGGAGTCCACACATTTTTCTTCACACAAAGTTGGTCTTATCTGAAGGAGGTGCGGCGCCTTGACAGCCTCATACGAGCACACACTGTGCTCGCTGTCATGGCAGACAGGAATTCACCTGAGCACCAGCTTAACGTGCTCAAAGCCTACACATTTGTACTTCAAATATGGCAGGTGAGTGCACCTTTACTACAACATTGTCCTATCACTCGATGAGTCTGTTATGTTTGTTTGAGTATGAAACATAAATCTCTGTGTTTTGTTTTGTCACTCCAGGTGTCCATGACAGTGGGTTATGAAATATCTAGTGAGATGGCAAAGAGTCAGGCACCTCAGCCTCCTCCCTCCGCTGGAACCAAAGAACGCAAAGACGAGGGCAAAGGGAAAAAAGTGAAAGAAGTAAGTTCCATAGCTCAAATTATTTTAAAATTTTATTGATTTTATAGTTTCACACACAATATGAGGTCATTACTTTTGTGAATAATGCAGTTACTTGAAGTTGTCTGTGAATAACTGTCAGCTGTTGTTCACATCTGTCTGCATGATTAAAAGAAACAATGCTCTGAAATTGTATCTTTTTTATTATATCACTGAGATTCTCACATGGTACCTGATACTACATGACACAACACACAAAACAAGTACTGTATTTACAAAACTGTGCTTGATTTAAATCTCTCATTACACACTAGTAATAACAACAAAACATCAATTCTATGTCTGCTTGACCAGCCTCCCCCAGAAGAGAGACCTAAACCTGTTGTTCTGGATCCATCACTTCCTTCCACGCCAAAGGACTGGGCTTGCTATGTCTGTCCTGACCAGGTCAGGCAGATCTTCAGAACCAACAGTAACCCCCACTGTATCAATACACACAGCATTATAGAGCAGGTAAGACTACATACAGTATGTCTCCCTCACATTTTTCTCAGTGTCAAAACCATCTTCTGTCTCTGATCTTGTCTCTGATTTCAGTCTTGTTTTCAACATAGCAGAGATTGTGTCCACTGGCTGTATAGGATCAAAGGCTCAGCTGCCAGAGACGCTGCTGGTTTTGATGATCAAACAGCAGTGCATTTATTGATCCATGCAGGTCAAATTAAGATGTGGGAAGAGTTTGAAACTGCAGTATTCTGAATTAAATATGTGTTATAATTAATGAATGAATCGACTGCCAGAAAGGGAAATATTCAATGAAATTTGACCTAATTGATTAGGAAATTGAGCAAACAGTTGTGTTTGCTGATGCTGCTTGACATATTTATGAAACACTGGATGGTATTAATGGTGTCTCCCTGTGAATCTGACTTTTATTTCTTTATTTTATGTGTGTTTGGCTCTAGACTCAGAGCCTGTTTTATCTCAACTTGCTGGAAAAAGAGCTTAACTCACTCTCGCTCAAACACCTGACCCTGCCCATAATGCATCTAGCCGAGACCATTGCTCATGACCTTTTGGATATGAGAAGCCTCTCAGACCTCTACCGACTTAGGTAAATACTACATAATAATAAATTAAAAGGGAACTGTTCACAGATTTACTGCATATGAGAGAAGTGTTGTGTAGAGCATACTCAAGAGGGGCTTTGCCAAATCTCATTCATTGCCTCTGCTTGAATGATCTTGCTTTATTTAAACAGTCAGAACTCAGAGAAGCACAGATAACTGGGGAACTGCTGAACATCATCTTTTAACTTTTTCAACCTTTGTTTAAATCTCAAAAAAACATTGAGAGCATGTCCTCATTTTCAGTGATGTCAAGCAGCCAACGACAGATCACGGTTTAAAAAACAGTTACATTCAAAAGTGACATAGTTTGTAATCATAGTTTTAAATTGACCTATACATAGAAGTGTGTAAAAAGTGTGTGCAGCACAAAAGCTAAAAGCAGTCTTCACAAATGTTTGTACAGTAGACTTTGAGTGTTAGCCAATTAACTGAATGAGTTAAAGTATGAAACATTTAGGGCTTTATACATAGACAGAAACCAATGCCTGTGCCAATGTCATCTTACTGTTAGAAATGTCCAACCAACCTTCTTGCAAGATTTAGTGATGAGTAGAATAATGGAAACAATATTAGGGCAGAGTGATAAACTGAATCTAGGGATGGCAGAAGAAGCATGTCTAGAGACAACGTCACCGTAATCCAGAGGTGACAAAAGACAGCCTCAATTATCGGCTTTCTACTGAAGAGGAAAATGAGCTCTGTTTCTGTACAAATATTCAGTATCTGAAGCTTGCTGACAGGTGTGTCATTGTCAAATTCAAACTTAAAGTTTGACCCAGCCAGACACCAAGCTATTAACACTCTGACACCCTCTCAACATTTTGTCCATTTTGAGGAATTAGCATGTTTCTTGTTGCTCTTTTTTCACCTAATTAGAATTGTGAGGACTTGTTGTCAGCTGGGCTTGGAGACACATTCACCATATAAAGATCTCCTGAGTCTGAGTAAAATTCCAGAAGAAGAACAGATGTGGTATGTCAAAAACAACTAAAAATAATAATATAAAAAATTCTGTTTGTACATTATGCCGCATGATATGATGTTCATGACTGCAGGTACCGCAAAGCGATTGCTTTGTCACAGGAGAAGAGAGGCCTTCATGAAGCGTACAATCAGGTCAGCCTGCTTCTCCCGAAATAAATATATCTGTGTTTAACATTTTGGATCAAATGTTCCACATCCATATGGGATTTCAAGTTTAAAAAGTAGCAGTTAAAATCAATAACTTTTAATTTACTCTAGTTTTATTACTTTTTGGAGGATGACTGGCAAGTCATTTAAAATATTTTAAAATAGTTTTTTTTTTTTGTTTGTTTGTTTTTTTAATGGTTATAACTTTTCTACTCTCTAGGCTTGTTAGTCGTGTGAACTTCATATTCAGGCTCATCCTATAAAATTTAACACAATCCTATCAGGGCACATAAGGAAGGTTTTTTCTGTTGCTGCCATTTTTTTCCACACAGTGGTGTGTGTGACTTTGTCAGTGTATGTGGACACTGAGACATGCATCCAAGTTGTCAATCATCACGCATCATCAAGTGTCTTACTGTCTATCTGATGTTTCAGAAAGTCAAGGTGGATGAAAAGGCTGCGTCATGGCAACAGAGTATGGATGTGTGTGCTCAGGATGCGTGGCTGGACAAAGCTGAGGTTTGCCTCAGCTTGGGGCTCTTTCAACCTGCCAGGCAGCTCCTGGCAGAGGCCCACTTGGTGGGTAAGGTAAGTTGAGAAGACTGGTGTCTCTGACAGTAAAATAGAATCAAATGAAATCATAATATTGTTTTTAATCTGTTGGCATATCAGACTGAACCACTTTAATACTGATGCTCATATCCTCCTGATAATCTATTCCCACTAAAATTTTAGAAACATTCATTGCTTTGTTCTACTTCATTATAACTCCCTTTTTAAAATTCTCTCCGTACAGGAAATTGGGGACCAGAAAGCAATGGCAAGAAGTTTTCTTAGTCTGGCCATTCTGGCTTGTGATGAGCAGAAGTATGCCCAGGCTCTGATCCTGTTGGATAAAGCCCACGTCCTAGGTGGGGATGAGGAGTTTTGGTACCAGCTCATCCTCACCAAGGTCAGAGCTGTACTAGGTCAGAGGGATCATGATGCCCACACCGAGGTATCGAATAACTAGCTCCTCAACACCCTCAATAAAATGACCTTTTTTTAGTGAATGCTTTTCCCATCTTTTAAGTGAATTTTTTTTTTTTTTTTTCACAGGCTGATCAGATTTTGAAACACGGCTGTGAGGCTTTGAAGCTGGTTATGGAGCAACGGCAGAACAGAGTTCCAGAACTCACATTTTTGATCACCTCGTTAGAGATGAGGTAAGCCCAAACATTTCTGGTTAAACTTGCTAAATGTGTAACACTTTAATCCACATCTCTCAAGACCAGTACCAATGGTTTTTGCACCACAGAACTCAAAATGTGCCTTCATCTTTGTAATCAGGGGTTTGTGCACTGCAACTCTACTATAATATCCCTTCTACGTGTCAATGGTCTGTTCTTGCTGACAGTCTGATCCCGTCCTGCACTGTGACATTCTCAGTCACCTAAGGAGGAGTTGCTCTGTTTTTCCTTACATATTGCTCTAATCACAGTTCTTAAATGCGCACCTGCAAAGAAAATACAGTATATGACTTTATTTATTTAACCTTTCTGTTTAGCATCATTTCCAAACAAGAGGAGCTTCTGACAGTAAATACACTAAGTACAGTAATTTAATGTACATGTGCCTTCTATAAACCAACTCTGTGCTACCAGCTACCTGCTACTGGTTGAATTTAGAGAGGGAGGGTGGACAGAGAAAAGGGGGTTTAGGGAGAGAGAGGAGGAGGATGTTGAAGATTGTTCTTCTGTTCCAGGTGAAGCACGTATTCTTTATCCTTCTGAAGAATCTCCATAACTAGCCATCATTCTCCACATCAGTGTCAGGCTGGAATTCCAAAGTGTTTTGAGTGTTCTCAGAACAGTGTTTTATTAGGTCCACTAGCAGGTGCTGATGACTCTGTTGTCTTTTTACTGTCATCAGATGTTTAGCTTGAGCTTGATGGCTCTTGTCTCCTCAGCGTAGAACACTGTTTCATTTGCAAAGACTTCTGGTGATGTAAATATCCAGTGCTATTAGCCATTTCTCTGGTCTCTGTTGAAATAGTATCCAGTTCCTAACCCACAGTTCAGTACCTGGTCTGCTGGCTATCTCTGATTTTATATGATGAAATGCAACATATCATAATCCATATATCCAGGGTACAGCTCTGCTTCATAACCTTCAATGAGACCATATGTCTATGGCCTCATTGAAAGTTATGAAGCATCGCTTCTCGTGCTCTGTACCATATGGTCTGCACACAGACACAGGTTTAAATGCAGCCACTGGATGTTTCAAGCCAAAGTTAATTAACATGACTTTTAGTGGATGCAGATTGCGGTTCACTGTCATCACATAATTCTTGATCTCTGCATGTACAAGTCACACTGACCTCAGGTGGGAGCGGGCCATGGCTGTTGCTGTCGTTGTTGTGTCTGAAATTTGATGTGTACAGGGTGAAAAGAAAAGAAGGAGAGTACCCTGCGGGGCACCCTTGCTGCAAATCTCCAGATCAGACACACAGGCATGAAGCCTCACATACTGTGGTCTGTTGGTGAGGTAGTTGATCATCCAGTCCAGCCCCATCTAGCTTCCACCTAAGCAGTAATGGCTGTATTTTGTCAAAAGCATTGAAAAGTCATAAAGTCTTCATACTGCTTCCAAAGGTTTCCAGGTGTGAGAGGGACTGATGTACTAGGTAGTAGAGCTGCATCATCCATCCCAATGCCTGGTTGGTAGGCAAATTGTAGGGGGTCCAGATTTGGGCTCACCAGGGGTTTGCGGTCTGATTGGATTCCCTGGGGTGTGCAGTTTCTGGTACTGGAACCACACATGAGGTTTTCCACAGTCTGGTTGAGACACTGACTGGTCAAATCTGTTGAAAAACAAATTTAGCTTGTTTGCCCATTCTCTTCCACAGTGTTCTCTGTGTTTTCTGTTGTCAGGTGGAAGTTTTTTTATCCTAATGCCTGAAGGCAGGAAGGCTGCTGTCTTTAGGTGCTTCTTGTTTAGTCTCTGTTATATGAATACAGGGGTCTGCAGAGGAACTTTGTGAGACATTGCGATGAAAGAATGGATGGGGCACTTCCAGGGGTTTGATGTGCTGATTGGAACCCAGTTGCAGCATCCTTTTTAATTTTGGTCCACTGGCAGGTGCTGATGACTCTGTTGTCTTTCTGTCTTAGTCAGTTGTTTAAGGTCATCAAGTTTCTTGAGTATATATAAAGTTTATAAAAATAAAGTATATAAAATTTCCTAAAGTCAATTCTCAATTCTGTGTCATCTGCAAATACTATTTGATACAGAATATTTGAAAAATTTGATCAATCATTATTATAGAAAAATAATTATAGAAAAATAAGAATTGGACCCTGGTGGGAGCTCACTGAATAGTTGTCTTTGTCAGAATAGTAACCCTTAAACAAACCTTTGGAGATATAGTGTTTTAGCCTGTGAAAACCATATTTCTACTGCTTTAAAAAATAGAAAAGAATTGAATTAGAATCTAGATGAGAAAGAATCCTTTTGGATGTATTGTCTAATACTTTTGAAAAACATGGTAAAATAGATTGGGGAAACAACACGGATCATCTGCTTTAAACAGAGGAAGAACTTTTAAAGCAACTGTTTAATCCTCTGGTGCCACACCTGTTTTCATAGACAGAAAAAATATAAACAAGTCGCTGCAATATTGACTGCTTCACCTGTTTGACAAGGGATGCAGAAATATTGTCATATTGTTAATTGTCATGGGTAGCTGAAGATGTTTTTAATAATGTTACTTATTTCTTGGACATCAGGGGGCTTAACAGAAAAGGTAATAGGAAAATTTTGGAATAAAATCCAGTGAATTAAATCATTATTTACTTGGATTGCAGTCCTTTTAAGACACTCTGAAATTTAACATCTGTGTAAAGCAGGTCTAAAGCTGCACTACTTTTTTTGTAGGACACATATGGAGGGTGAGACAGGTATACTATAGATAGTAGATATCTATACTAGATAGTAGTATAAGATTTACTATATAAGATTTTGTGTGTCTTAATGTATCATAAATAGACTTACATGGGTATTTTACTCAAGCAAAAGTCAACTGACTTAAACCTCAGATTTAACAAGGGAAAATATTTAGCTTGAAACAGTTGAACCATTCATTAAATGTCACATTTTAAATGTTTAACAAGACACACACAGATAAGTAACTTCAACATACGTTATTGTAATCGTGATCACATGGAATATCTGTTGTGTTCCAGGGGAGCCATTGAATGCATACGTTCCCTTGGTGGTGGTAAACTGGGGGAGACACTCAGTACCGAGGCTGTCCACGGGCTTAAGGCTGCCTGTGAATCACTGGGAGAATGTGCCAGTGGTTTTACTAAACTCAATTATGGAGAACATGCATCAGAGGCACATGTGGAGCACGCACACGGTCTGAGGTTAGTCAGGAGTTACTCCAGACCTGAATGTTAGTAAAATATTATATTTATTGTACCATGCATACAAATACAAATGTCTACTTTCACACACTTTTGGATGGTTTTAACAGTTGAATCTTGAAATTGAGCACATAAAGTTAAGAACTATGTCATACTACTACTATTACACCTTACACCTTACTATTACTAACTGGACAAACTTGGTTAAAAATGAGTTTGTTTCATGCTTCATGAGAAGGTGCAAGCTTGTGATATTTGATCATCATCAAACATAACCAATTTATCATTTCAAATTATTTAACATCAGACCAGCACTGTATTGTAATGAACATAAAGAAAGAATTATTTAGTTAGTTATTTAGTTTATTTAGTTAGGTGCTGCTGTTCACAGTAGTACTTGCATGAGACATGATGTGCTCTCACATACTGTGATGTTTATCTCACTGACACAACTGTACTCTGTTTTCTCTGTCTTTGTCCACCCTTAATGATATTTCTTAACAGAATCCTAGCCCACCATTCTACTTATGCAGAGGACAAACAGCGTTTCCTGCTTGATGGCCTCTCCCAAATGCAGCTAGCTGTTACAGAGCAGGAACTTGTGGTCCAGAATATTCAAAGGCTGCTGCCCTCACAGGAGGAGGTAAAAAAAAGTGCATTCATTCTCCTTGAAAATCCATCTCTCATTGTGATAATGCCCTCTAAGGAACCTTAGAAGGCAAATTAAATCTTTCAAATGTCCAGAGAAATGTTCTGTCTTCTATTATAAACATGTTTAACCAGTCACAGCCATTGAGGAGAGACAGAGAATGTGACTGAAAATGAACAACAGAAATACAATACCACCATATTTCTAAAAATAAAATGCTTTGAACAACTGTGTAAGTGCATTTGCTTGGCTGTTATACTCCAGCTCAGAAGCTGAATTCTGACGTGCAGATGGCAAAATGTTTGATCTTATTTAGAGAAGTATTTGAGCATGTTGTTCAGTGTTGAGAGATGAAAGGCCTCTCCTGTGAGAAGTGACACAAGACTTTGCTTGTGCTATCTGCATCCTTAATCCCTAAACAGTGTAATTGACAATCATAATTTAACGGCTATGTGAGGTTATTAAGGGCCTGTTGTTGCACTCTCTAGTGTTGGGTTGTGTGATGTCTCAGGTAATATTTGTGAGTGTATTGCTGTCTACAGTGTTCTAACAGATAAAGCCTTCATTATTTTTACTTTGTTAACAGTAGTATGCTGTTTGTATCATATTTTATCCAGACACTATACCAGCAGGTACAGTGTCTTATACAGATCTGAGGGCTTCAGTGCAAGAGACTGCCATAACTGCAGATTTGATTTACATTCTGTATGAGCTATCTAACAAATTCTTGTTCTATTGAGTCTTGTGGTTGGATGTTTCACTCAGCCATTGGAGGCTGGGATTGTGACAGCATGCTTTCAGCAGATGGTGCTGCTGCATCAGTAAAGTTTTGACATCCATGCAGTGGAAACAAGGAACAACAGCTGGAATCACTGAACATCCGCACATGCTGGGCTAGCTTTTGTTTTATATTCTGTTCTCCTGGTCTAAATCTGTGAATCTCTGTTTTCAGTCTCCACTGTTTGATGAAGACCACGGACCAAGTTTGTCTGTGACCTTGTTACAGCCCACTCTTGCAGTCTGTCAATTGAGAATAATTGTTTCCAATAACCATTTTAATACTTTTAAGACTTCTTATTGTTATAATGTAAATGTGTTTCTGATATCAGGTTTGAAGAGATGAGATACTTTATTAATCCCTCAATGTGGAAATTGTTTTTTTACTCAGTTTTATGCATTTTAACCCTGAACACACATACGAGGGCTCATAGACATGCAATGTGGAGAGAGATGGTGGAGTGATGGGCTGAGGAGTGCCCTGCGAGCAGTTGGGGGTTTGGTGCCTTGCTCAAGGGCACCTCGGCATTGCCCAGGTGGTGAACTAGCAGCCCTCCACCTACCAGTCCACCTTCCATATTTTGGTCCATGCTGGACTTGAACTGGCCACCCTCTGGTGCTTATAATCTTGAGTGCATTTTTTGGTGTTTGTTTTTTTACACTGATGCTTTTGCCCTTGTCAGAGTCACGGACTGTCACTGGCAGCCGTGTGGAGGCTGCTGTGCCTGCGACTGGCCCTGGCAGAATTTTGTCTGACCGTGTTGGAGGAGCACTGTGCTGAGAAGAAACGCCAAGCTCTGGCCCGGGAGAGGAAGACCTCTGCTGAGATAGCACTGGAGGAGTTTACACGCTGCACACCTGAACCCAACTCTATAGAAGAGGTTAGACAGACCTCACAAGCACCTCAAATTTAATGTGAAATGTTGAATCCATTTAGATTTATAAACTCCATAAAATGGGATGCTGTGCTGTAATGTAAATAAGATGAAAATGTAGTGATGTAGTGACAATAGCGCATCATGTTCCAAGAAGGTTGTGACAGGGCAACAAAAGAAGTTGTGAAATGCTCTAAAACACCTGTCTGGACCACGTCACATTAAACAGTTAAAGGTTAATTGACAGGTCGTACAGGTGGATGTTAACACGTGGATGGTATCATGAAAGGGACATTATTGAAATATTTAGTCGTTCACAAGCAAGGATGGGGTGAGGGTCACCACTTTGTGAAAAACTGCCTGGGCAAATAGCCAAACAGTTAGGAGCGTTTCTCAGCACACCAACCAACCAAAGACACAGTTCATGCATCCAGAAATACCACAGTCTTCTCTGAGCCCAAGTTTATCGGAGATGGACTGACACAAAGTGTCCTGTTGTCTGTCATATTTTAAACCAGGGATGTCAAACTGTTCCACAAAGGGCCGCTGTGGCTGCAGGTTTTCTTTCAACCAAGCAGAAGCACACCAGACATGACTCATTTAATCAACTGATCTGAGTCTTCAGAGAGCTGATTGGTCAAACTGTGTGCTCTTGGTTGGTTGGAACAAAAACCTGCAGCCACACCGGCCCTTTTGTGGAACAGTTTGACACCCCTGTTTTAAACGGATTTTTGAAATCATGTCCTCCGGGCAAAATTAAGCTTTACACAGTGTCCCACATTTTTTGAATCTGGGTTGAAATCAAACTTACTTGGCACACTTAAAGCAGCCCTCTAAGGGCACATATTTGTGACAGATGAACTGTATTTTAAGAGTGCTTCATAAATATAAAACATCTAAACACACACCTGATCAGTCTGAACAACACGACAGGGGTGACAGATTTAGCAAAATATTACTTGAAACATCAACAATTGAAAGATCTATGTTGATACAGTCTGTTCTTGTAGTATTTAATGTAGGTCAGAGGAGTGTGCAGGTTAGTAGTGTATTGTTGCCACTTGGGGCCACTAACATGCAGTACCCCCACTCTTTATGTCTTCAAATTGAAATTGCTTTAATTGCCACAACTTCTCTGGATTGAACCTGTTCAGAGTGTTTTCCTTCATGGAGAATATTTTTGCAGGATTTCTTACTACTGGTATTTGAAAAGTTACGTTAGAATACTTCTACCTAATGCTCCTCAAGAAAACAGAGAACTTAAGTAGCATTTAATATAAAATGTTGTGCCCCAAATAATGCCATTTCAAAACAAAATAAAATGAGATTTGAGTTTCAGAAACATATAAATAAATATAAAAAATATAAATAAACTACATTGAAACTTCAGTGATAGTTACACAACACTGAACTGAACACAAGAATTTCCTCCATTCTGAATGTGCTTATTGCCAGTCAACATGTGTTTCTGTAGCTAAATAAGATGTTAGATATTCCATCACCCAGAACTTTAAATTGCAAATTGCTCATTTATTATTAATAGTTTATACTAGGAGGCTGAGAAAGGCTTCAAACTCTAAGAACGACAAGTGTAGTCATCCATGAGCCCTTGCACTGGTTTTTATGAATGATACTAGGACTGATATAAATCTGTTATTTTCCGCATATATTACCATTTATTCTCTCATTCTGCCTTACCTTCTCTCTCTCTTCATAACTCAGTACTTGTTATTAATTTAAAACTACAGTCCTTCATGTTATCTCCTAACTCCTCCTTCCTTATAACAGATTTTCAGAATAAAAAAAGATACATTGTATATAATACAATATTTGATAAGTATATTGCTTGTGATCCATCTCTTTGTTTGACCTTAACTTCCTTGCGTGTTGTCTAGGAGTGGGTGAATGTGGGCAGTACCTTGGGGGATGTGGCTCTGGGCCAGTTGGCTGCAGTCAGTTTGCACTCCCTGGACAACATGGAGACCAGAGCTCGCTGCCTCAGTCTGATGGGAAAGTACTTTAGACTGCTGGCTGCGCAGGAGGACCCCATTTATCTGTGTGCTCTGTGGGACAGACACAAACAGGTAGACAAATAAATGTACACACTATACTCATGTACAGTATATGTCTGTTACATAGAGGGTTCTCACAGGCACTGTGTTCAAGACTGGAACTTCAAAAAAATCTAAAGAATAGTCTGATATAAATCCTCCCTGAACAGTGGTCTAAAAGCTTCAAAGGAACTGAAGTTGCTTATGTCACATTCATCATCAATGAGTGGCTCCTAGCCTTCATAACTAAGTGACATATTTTATGAATATCCCACATTCTATTCAATGCATAACAATAATATAGCATATGACAAGTGATAGACTCTACAATAAACTAAAATAGTGGCCACAATACGTTTGTACCAGTTGAGCACACACGTTTTGACCTAATTATTTCCTGTGTGTATTATGTTTTTTTTTTTTTAATTGTTGATCAATCAATCAATCACACATATTTATTGGGCTTCTTTTTTATGACAAATTCAGTGTTCACTCCCTTAAGATTGTCTATTGTTCTACAGTATTACCTCTTGTAACTGCATACTTTTCTAATAAAAATAACCTGGAAAAAGGTTGTTACACAGGGTGAAAAGCTTATAGGGATTAGAGAGATGGATGTGTCCTTACATAATTTATGGCAGAAAAGCTTACTTTTCATGGTTTGTGATCATGAGAGGATTTTATACTAACCATGATCATTGTTCTGTGATCTTGAACTAACTCTGTGCAGAAGGGGGCCTGGTCTGACCCTAAAGCCGTTTCCGTGGTGGATGAAGAGGATTCAGAGAAAGACCGAGGATCGAGTGGAAAAGAACCTACCGTGACCTCCACAAAAAGTGCTGAGCTGCAGGTACATACCTCCTGACAAGTGACCCCATCATCTCTGACTCATCTCTAATGGAAAGTCTTTATTCTGAGGTTCATGGTGTATCTCAAATGCCCTGGATATAAACCTCTGGGCGCTCTGCATAGTTCTCATATTAAAAGTCAGTGTAGAGAGATCTACTGTCCACATCAAACTTGATGCAGAATAAAAATGGGTCGATGTATTATTAATGTGGCAACATTTTAGAATATTGAGCATTGATAATGTTGTAAGGTTGACTTTTCTCTGGGTCGCCTGAGATTAAACACGGTATAATGATGTATTACTCCTAATATCTAGATGCCATTTGGATTGTATCAAAAGGAGATAAATGCCTTCACAGGCAGCTTTAATCAGTTAATTTATTGCAATTTTGCCATTTGGAGACTTAAACGTATTGTTTCCAGACACAGCGAACTTGCCTAGCCTGATCTCATGACACTGACACTGATATTTAAAGAGTACAGAAACTGTAACTATAAGTATTTCTGGAGTGACCTACAGGATAGGTTCACATTCTTCTAGCCTGTCTTAAAACAAGGTTCAAATGTCCATGTGCACATTTCAAGAGTAATACATTGGCTGCAATAAGAGAAGAGGAACAAAACCCACAATCCTCACTGTGTACAAAAGCATTCTTATGTTCAACTGAAGCTAATATGAGGCTTCAGTAGTCTGAGTATGCCAAATTAAGAAGATATCCTCCGGTTATTAAGTTAGAGTCATTTTTTATTTCAAAATCCCCTCTTTGTGATAATATCCGTCACCCCCAGTACATCAAAGCACTAAAAAGCCAGTAGTAAGCCTCTTGTTAGATTCAATTGAACTTTGGAATGTATTTTTGAAGAAAGACAGGACTGTGGATCACTGACATCGCAGACAAGTGAGGAAAGAATCTTCTAACAGACAGTGTGGTGAAAGTTTCAAGCAGCAGTAATATTGTAACTTCTTTAATGTGCATGTGGATAATATCTTACAAAATAATTTCTAATAAGTAAACATAAACTTTGAGTAGAAAGAAGCTGGATCAAATATATTTGCATTGCACAGGTGACTTATGAAAACTTCATTGAACTATAGAGGTATACTACAGTGTTTTGATAGTATTGGAATTTATATATGCAACAAAACATTAATTGCATATGTATTAAATGTAAGTGTACTATGGGTTGATTGATTATTTTTAGTGTACAGGGATGTTAATCTGCTGTATTTTGTGTGTGATATCTGTTTAGCTGCAGAGGAGGCGTAGAGCCCAGCAGCTTCTGGCACAGGCCAGTCAGACTCTGGCTGAAGCCATCAGCCTGTGTCTCCAACACAAGCTGTCCTCCTCTATTCTGGCTGATGCCTCTATCAACATGCTGGAGTGTCATGGCCAGTCTGACCCTGCAGTGGCAGGTCAATATCTCGCCCTGTTTCAGGTATCGTGCATCAGATCCTAATGTGCATTGTTACTAGAGTTTGCAGTGTTTGTAAATGACATGATAATCATCAGGTTTCACTTTCAGTGTCATCATTGTTGTGCCCATGCGCACTGTAGAAAGTTCCACATAATAGTACATTGTACTGCTGCATGCAGAGTATCATGCAGTAGGTCAGTAGGTCAGTAGCAGCAACACAGTCCCAGCTTCTGTACCTACACATCATCTTCACTTACTTAATGGGATTCTTCAGGATATCATCACCTACTGTAATTCTTGCCATGGTCAACAGCTCCTTCATCCATCTTCTGTTTTATTCCCAGAGCTCCTGCGCCGTTGCTACGATGGCTGAGGTTTTAAGCAGTGCCTGTGCTGGCACCAGTGTGTCCCAGCTGGCCGCTCTTCTCAGCCTACACAGGAAACTGCTCCTCTCTCAGGAGGAGAGGCCCAGCAGCATGCTGAAGGGAGCTGTGGACTCCCTCAGTAGCTTCTCCAAGGTACAGGGTCACCAACCCCGCCCCCCATACCCCCATGTATGATTTATGAACCCTGTCATACTCAGCCCGGTAAATTCCCTTGGTTGGGGACGTGATACTGGTGCTGTTATGGCCTTTGCTCTGAATGCACAGAAGGATTTCCAAAAGTAGTATTGGAGCTGCAAACACACTCCTTTTTATTCCACAACATGTACAGTATTTGGTAGTGAGAGTCTGCAGCTCAAAGGCTGCAGAGTGTTGGAGATGGGCTTATATAATCCTATATAACACTATATATACTATGATACTGTGTGGAGTCCCAAGATCTTTTGAGAAAAATATCAGTGGGATTCAGCAGCACCTTCTCCCTAATCACAAATCTTCACTTCATGTTCAGAATCCTTTTAAAGTCCTTTAAAGGTCCTTTTAAAGATAAATGTGTGATCTTGAAATGACCTTCTTGTTTGCAGGCTTTCAGCAGCCTGACCATCAATCCCAGCCACCTAAACATCCTCACAGAGCTTCCACCCAACCTGAAGATCATGTTACTTCAGCACTCTGAAGATGGGTAATTTCTATTTTGTCCTCTTCTGTTTTCTCTCACTCTTTCACTTTCTTTGCATGCTGTAAATTCTGTCCTTATCCGCCTCTGAGATTAGCATGGTACACGAGTAAATGACTGCAGGTCACAGAAGTCACATTAGATTTAGGCTGCAGTCATATCTGGAGCAGAATGGGCCTGCTGTGTTGAACACCTGCCACTAGAGGGCTGACAGTTCAAACTGCTGTACTATATGTGCATTTAACGGTGGAGATAGAATATATCCATGTTACTTAATTTAAATTTAAGATATTTTAAATAAACATCTGAAGTAGTGTGTACAGTAAATAGGTAACTTGTGTGTGTGTTTGTTTGTTTTGGTTTTAGGTCAGAACTTTATGGAGCCTTCTATGAGATGACCAAAACAAATCAAAAGGGAAAGACGACACAAGTTACAGGTTAAGTGCATTTACATTTTAAAACTGTTCAGAATATAAAGAGCTGCCTGACTTCCTGTTTGTATGAGAGATGTGGGGCCAAACTAGCTTGACATGATCTAAGACTAGCATGTTCCAAAGCCCTGGGAAATATGCTCCACATTACAAATACAATGTAGGGTTGTTGTCAGCATTTAAATGAAGCCAAATGAATTTAGTATTCACAGGTAACATTTATCTGCAAGGCAGATGAAAAGTTCAGCTTTAATGAAGACAAGCAGAGAGGAAAAGTAGAGAACAGTAATCTGAATTTCCCTTTGACCTCTGCGCTACTGGCCTGACATGGAACACCAGCTTTTATAAGTCATCACAGGGTATTAGCATACTGTATTACCTACTCACATGACCTTTCCTGGAACCAGTCTGGCATAAGAAGTTGAAGGAATTGTGGGGTGGAAAAGACTCATTGCCTGAGAATGAGGACAATTTCATAAAAGAGAGAAGACAGTGAGGAGGGAAAAAAAACAAGATGAGACAGAGGGAGAGAGAGGGGCATCTGTCAAAAGAGAAGAGGGGTTCTCACAGGGACCAATTACAAAGCCTGCGTGTGTCTGTGAGTATGCATGTTTGATTGTGTGTCAATTCTGTTGTTGCAGGTACCCTGGCGTGCTCTAAGGTGGCCAAGGTTTCAGTCTGCCCACAGGTTCTGCTGGCACTGAGGGAGCTCACCCGAACCTTTGGCCAGGAGACCAGTTATGCCCTCTACAAGGAAGCCGGTTGGCACAAGGCTGAGGGCAGGCTGGAGGTCTTTGAGGAGCATCAAGTTTTTGACCATGTATGTCTTGTTGAGACCTCTACGCTTATTTCACTATTAACATTAAACACCTTAAGCCTCACAAATAAGCCCATTCTACTGCAATTATATAATCACCTCATGTCTCTGTGGCTTGCTGTGGAGACTGGGATAGCTGACTTTTACATCCAAACATTGCATTGCTGCAATAGATGTGTGGATGAAAGTAATCATGGGTCTGAAATAATGAATACTACATCACAGCTCCTGAAACTCCCTTCTCTCTTTTCCTGTTCTCCTTTACAGAAAACCTCTGCGGAAGAAATGTTAGCACCTCGCTTCAAAGAAATAGTACAAGATATGGAGGACTATCTGAACCCACTCCTCACACAGTTTGACTTGTCTTGCTTGAGGTGAAGTCCTGTAGTTGTCATCAGATTTCCAAAATTGACCACTACAAAGGCTTGACAAACTTCATTAGGTTCTTTTAGCCTTAGGACCGAAACTTTACTACTTTGAAGTGAAGATTTCACTGCTGTGACCGGTGTAAGTGTCCTCTGTGACAAAAGTCTTTTCAAGTGTGTGTTCAAAACAAAGTCAAAGTGGTTTGCTTGTTAAGTTATTCCTCTGTCTGCGCTGCTACACAGAGCTTACCCAAAGCAAATTGTGCATGTATTTTTTACATTTGTCACATCTTAAAATATCTGGTTCAATCTTACTTCCCTGCCAGACATAAGATAGTCAAGTCGTACTGATCCTCACCTGTCCTTGCCTCCCTCAGGCCCCAGGATGCATCACAGCCAGTCCCTGAGATGACCAAAACCAAAGATAAAGATGAAAAAGGGAGCACAGGTAAAGGTAGAGCATGTTGGATGTGAGCTTGCATGTGTCTGTGACACCCTAGGGGCCTTGTAGGGGTATATCTTTACATCGTATCATAGGAACCACTGTTCCAGTATCTGCTGTGATTCCTATCTGTGTATCGGCACCCCATCAGCAGGTTTCTATTCAAGCAGGCTGCAGCTCAGCTGCCTCAGGCCAGCATTGTTGCAGTATGCATGATTAAATGTGTCGCACAACACAACTACTCTGTGCACAGTGAGGTTTGCAGTGCCAGTAAAAGTTTCAACAGTCTAAATAGTTGGAACAATTAGTACTGGTTAGAAATTGTGGATTGTGGAGTGTAGCATTGCTTAAATCTCTACTAAATTGCTAAGGTAAATAAAAGTAGTTATTCTGACAGAAAATATACAGTATGTGAGAATGAGATGTTTGTATGTGTTTATTTGTGCATTAGTGAAAGCACCAGCAGAACAAGGGGAGTATGTGGTGTTGCTGGCAGACCAGAAGTTGCTGGAGTTGCCGTTAGAAGCCCTGTCCATCCTGCATGAGGAAGGCATCAGTTCTGTGTCACGAGACTTCTCCCTCCAGCTCCTCCACAGTCGTCTGAACAGACAGGAACCAGAGAAAGGTACCAGAGACACACATGCAGACAAATTTGCAAATCTCTGCCTAGGGAGTTAACTATTCCAATGAACATGCACCTGTAGAGAGAGAAGAGAAGTCGGTGGTATGTTTTTGCTCAGGAAAACTGAATGTCAGCTAACTACAGAAAATGAGTGTAAGCTTGTTAACCCATGACTGCTAGAGGAAACACAGTTAACAATTTTTCAACTGTCTTGTTAAATTATTAAATTGGCATTTCAAAGCGACAACACAGAGACACACATGCTTCCCCATATACATGAGAATGAACATCAAAATATAACTCCTACATCGTGTGAGATCTAATCATCAGTGCTAACAAAAGACATGCCTAATGCAGCACTTTATAACACAGGTATTATTGGAAACCTGTTATATAAATCTGGAAGTGCAAATGACTTGCCTGGCAGACGGACACATTATTTCACACAGGCCTAAAACCATCAGGACAATTCCTGCTCAGCCCTAATAAAACAAACCCTCTTCAATTTGTTATAGTACTAATGCATTTTAATGTCTCAGAGAATAATTAATCAAGATGTATGATTAGTCATTTCTCCGTATGTGCTGTTATTAGGGTTTTATTATTACTTATTATTTGGCACACTCACTTTAATTTTGTTGGAATCATTACGTGATATTCACATGTAGGTTTTTGTATGATAAAGTGAGACAGACAGTTATAGGTAAAGTAAAGAAACAACAAGATATGATTAATTATACGTTCTACAAATGGGCCAGAACTAAAATCTTAAGTTTTTACTTCGCCCCTTACTTTCCTATAGTCATAGAAACTATAGGAAACAACAGCTGTACTGATGTTCTCTATAAAACTCTTCATTGTGGGACATGTTTTCAGTGACAGTGGATGTTTGCCTCACTTAATTCCTCATCATATTTTAGTAAACAAAGGTTTACACATTAGCCTGCAAGCAACCATCCATAGAAATGGAATTTGTTCAGGAGAGAAAGGTCATTTCACATCCTGCTGGTATGCAGAAGTTCATGCGGACATCCGTGAACACCACGAAGCGCTTTGGATGTCCATTAACTGTGGCCACTTGACTCTGCCTATAGGTTTGATTGTTTTGCTGTTTTTGGTCACACATAAATTAGCCACGACATTTGCAAAGCTGTACTTCACTCTTTTGTTTGTTGAGCGAGTAATAAGAAGTAAAGAGTATTTTTCAGCCAACAGGCAATAAAAATAGAAACAGACAAGCCTCATTTTAATTGATATTAGCCACCACATTTTGTTCTTCTCCAGTCTCCCCAGGTTTTATTTTGAAGTACATCTATGAGAATAAAAAAGAGAAAAAAACAGTTGTCTTTTGGCAGTGTTGCTTCAATCTTTGGAGGATTTCTGCACATTAATATTTTGTAAAGAAAAGAAAATGGGGTAGACAGAGCACTGAATCGAAATCTGATACTGCAGACATTTTTACCTTTTTAAAGGTTGAATCATTTGCATAACTTGAATGAATGTTCAAAGGTTACTATTATAGTGTATGTGTGTGGCTATGTGTGTGCGTGTATGTCTGTGTGTGTCACCTGACACTTTCATATGCCACAGACAGGAAACTACAAAACATGTATTTCCTAGAACAATCTTTCAGTGCCTGGATCAAATCATAGGTGATGACGACACTGGAAAGACTGGAAAGTTTTTTTTTTTCCTTGACCATCATTATCATAATTTTGACATCTACAGTTTACCGTTGTGTCAAGAAGATATAGTGCCCGAAACCACTTTTGAAAGGGCTATTTGTTATTCTGTGGAGCGGTTTGCATGAAAAGAGACTGCCTTCAGCTGGGAAATGTTTGCCTTTGTATGAATGTCTTAAATTTGTCTGCGCCTGTCTCTCTGAGAGCTGGTGAGTCATATAATGTACGTTTTTACAGTGAAGAAATACATGGCCACATATAGCATGAACAGTCAGTGCCCCAACTACTATGCTTGTTTAGCTGTAGTGGTGAGAAAATATTGCTGCCATTTGACCAGTGATGCATTCATCCTCATGAAGTAAATAGTAAATGGACGGTTATATAGCACCTTTCTAGTCTTCTGACCACTTAAAGCGCTTTTAGACTACATACACTACGTGTTTAATCCCGCCCTGTGTGGGTCATTATACTGTGATTGGTCAGGAGCGCACACGCTGTAAACGATACCATTGGCTGTGGAGTGTGACAATCTGTCAATAAAAATCAGCCAGCATTTTTTTGTTCTGCTCAGATCTACATTGATCTTCTAAGCCGCCTCTGTGAAGTCTGAATGACAGAAATCGAGTAACGAGGCTGTTTTAAAAATGTAAGGAGTAGAAGTAAAAAGTCGGCTGAAAAATAATTACTGCAGTGAAGTATAGATACCCCAAAATCCTACTTAAGTAAGGTAACAAAGTATTTGTCCTTCGTTACTTGACACCTCTGCTTTACATGTGATTTTAAAGTTCCTAATCTTGACGACACACAAAAACAATTCCAAGCATGCAGCAGTATGGTGGTTCAATGTGTCAGACTCAACAACTCAAGGCTTCACAGGCGGCTTCAGTAGAACCATAAACTGAATGAATCTTCAAATAGGAAACACATGTTAATGAAGTCGATGTTTTTTAGGCAAAAAGCAGTTTATGAAAAGGTTTTTGCTTTACCATATGTACAGATCGAAGCCAAGCATGGTGCAAGAGGAGGGGAGAGATCAGAGGGTGAGGAAAAGTCAATGATTCTTCCTCTGTGTTTAATTAATTTCAACAGCAAATGTATTCATTCAATCATAAATTTTTTCATGTCAGAAAAGTGGATGTTTCACTTTGGATCAAGTGTTGGACTGATGATCCAACAAATTTCTATAAACAGATTTTTTGCATATGAATGCAGAATCTGTAGTTGAGCAGCCAAGATTTTGGCACTGGAAGCACTGGTTTAGTTAATTATCTGCACATGATTTCAGATACCTGCATAAAATATCTGTTTATAGAGGAATGTGTCTTTCTCGCCAATTGTAGCACATCAAGGTGCTAATTGGACTGCAGAGGAAGTCTTGGTTTGGATATGTGTTATCTGTTTTTCACATAGCTGAATCACATATCACTAGGGATGTAACGATACACTCAACTCATGACTCAATACGGTTCACAGTACGTTTTTCTCACAATTTTTTTTTTTGATCAAAATGAGACAGACAAATTATGACCAAATAAAATCATAATAAATCTTTTATTCATAGGAAAAAAATCTCACGAGGTGGCGTAACATTACTTTGCTTCTCAATGTGGTGGGGGCTAATATGCTGCTGCATGCTGCTTGTGTTGCCGCTATATGTTAGCAGTCTCTTGCAATATTTACATGCTTTTGTGGTTTTGTCTGTCCATTTCTCACCACTTGTATTTAGGGAATCCAAAATGTCGCCACACAGGTGATTTAAAACCGCTCGGTGCATCCTCTATTTCAAAGTTGTTGCCTACCGTCGCCATGTCTTCCTTCATTCTGTGCCCTGTACCTACGTAGTGACATAACTCACATGACTTGACGTCTGACGTTGAACAAATGAA
The DNA here is from genome assembly GCA_028641955.1 of Protonibea diacanthus. Taxonomy (NCBI): domain Eukaryota; kingdom Metazoa; phylum Chordata; class Actinopteri; family Sciaenidae; genus Protonibea; species Protonibea diacanthus. The sequence goes on from CM053989.1 coordinate 20,165,784, forward strand.
TCATCAACCAGTGACTTTTTTAAGATAACATAACCTATTTCTAAAAAAAAAGAAGAAGAAAAAGAACATATCCTACTTCCTACTTTTTGTCAACAGGTGCGAATCGTCACGTATTTGTACCGATTTTTTTTAATCGGGTCACAATGCATCATTACATCCCTCTGAGTGGGCTAAATCGTTAGACATGGTCAATATCTGATGGGTTTCGACTAAATCAATTTATTTATTTGTTTGCTTGAAAAGAAATGAGGGTTTGAGTCAAATGAATCTGGTAAGTTAACTGATCATCAATGTTTGATAATGGTCATTTGCAGAGGATAATAGATGTTACAGCCATGGGAAACTTTTGGAACACTTCTCCAGTCGGTCACCATTAAATGTCATTGACTTTGCAGATATTAAGATTTTTTTTTCCTTAGTCCAAATGCTGTGTAATCTACCCTGCAGACAAGTGTATGTATTAATTCTGCTTGCTGTTTGTGGCAGTTGAAAGTGACAACAAAAAGGAGACCAAAGGTGGCAGAGGAACCAAGGGTAAGGGAGATCAAAGCCAAGCCATAAAAGTGGTGAGTTCAGTAAATCAATCTGGGCTTGCCAGATACAGACAGCAATATTACTTTTACCTGCTGTCAGCAATGGCAATAATTTAAGTTCCTCTCGCCTCCCTTTTAAGTGTGGTTTTTCAATCAATTACATAATGCGTTTTCAGAAAGATCCTATTTCTAGCTTCTGAGCATTTATCTTCTGTCATGCACCACTTCTATTTTTTCCACCAGCCCCTTCCTTCTTTAGCTCTGTCTCCTCTGTCTTAAAATCCACTCTCATTTTCTCTGTATATTTGCTCAAAACAATATGTGCATGTGTGAGTATGTACACTTTATGTTTGTAACCATCCTTGTTTTGAGCTTTAATAACATTCATTAATTTGCCCAGGCGCCTGTGAATCGTGTGTTGCCCTCTAACACCTTCCCAGTGGACACACACAACTTCAAATGTATCTTTTTTCTTTGATAAATACTGAACCCTTTCTGTATGCTGGATGTTTTGTGTTCTTGGAATATAAGATAATACATAGATCAATATTCTTAACATACCTCCACAGATATTGTTGACCCTCACAATGAAGGCAAGCTTGGTAAGTAAATCTGATATCTAGTAATATCTAGTAGCAGCTTTAATTTAGGTTCAGTATGGGTGGTGTGAATAGAAGTGTTGGGAGTATTTTTGAAGTTCTCTTTAGATTATGTTCCTCCTTTAAAACCTTATCTCTTTTACATTATACTGTTTTCATTGCACCTCCCAAGTTAGCGTCACAACTTCAGCAAGTGGAAGGTTTCATAATATTTCTGCATTGTTGTCTATGGGGTACAGATGGGACCAGTCTGAGCATAAGGATGAACGAGATTCTGGAAACCCACAGCCAGCATTCTACTAAACTGTGGGAAGGCTTCATGGGCAGCAAGCAAACTCCCAGGTTAGAAGCTTTAAGTCTGTCTTGTTTGGTCTTTGTACTGATCATACTGAGAACCAGCTGTTTTTTACATTGCGACTGATCAACGCCTGATCGTTTCTACACTGCTAACCTCTCCCTAAATATGCATCCAGCCTGTTCCAGATGCAGCAGCTGCTGCTGAGCAGATGCAGCGCCTTCATTTACCTGGGGATGGAGCCCTTCACGGCAAACATTCCACCTGCTAAACTAGCACCAATGAATCTGTCTGGTACTGTATACACTCGGTTTTCCATCTGTGGAAGACAGCATTCTTATTTGAATGAATGCATGTTGTTTTTAAAATGTTAAAAACAATCATAATTGACATTAATCTGAACATAAACATATCACCACTGCTGTATATGACAGAGCAGAAACTTGATACACTGGTCTTGTTGCAGCCAAATGAAAGGTCAATTTGGGTGTCCATAAAAACATTCCCAAAGTAATTTAAATGTTTCTAAATTTTGAAATGAAGATGAAGATTTCACTTGGGTTGCTCAGGCTTCCCTCTGTGAGCTTGTTACCACTGTCACTGCATGTAGGCCCCTTAAAAAAAATAAGGGACCTACATGCAGAGAGCCTCAATATGCCTAGTGATTTATCCAATTTTATGAAATCACACAGCGTCTTGTGTCTACACATCATTTTAAATACAGTCTGAAGAAAAAATAGGTGGCTAAATACTGTAATGAATGAATGATTGATAAATAGAGCCGAGCTGTTTGCAGATTATGTAAGCAATAAATGGAGCAGTAGGCTTAATCTCTTCAAACACATCAATCTTTCATTCCCTTCCTTTCATATATATCATTTCCACAACTTCACAGCATGCCTGTAAAAATAACTTTTTACTCTCATTCAGTCCTTCATGCTCTTTTGATTATAGCATCAAGCCATAAAGGAAAACACATCTGGAGACTTGAGTATTTTCAGAGTCTAATAGTCTTAAAAGAAAAAAATTCTGGCTAGAACAGGCCTCTCAATTATTAGAAACATTTTCCCTCCCTCAGTATTTAAAAGAGCAATATGTAATTCCAGTCAGCATTTCACCTCCTCGCACATACTCTAATAACAGCAATGTTAAATGGCTGCAATATGACCGCTGAATCATATGTGTTTGTTTGTAAGTAACTAGAGTTTTACTAACATCAATTCAGTGTTTGTATTGCAATAAACAGGTGGAGAAGAGGGCAAAGTAACTACATGTTGATGGCTATTTGTAAAACGTTTAAATCCACACTGCTGGGTCTGTGCAAGACGACAAGCAGACAGCTCTTGAATTGCATGTTTTCAGAACTGAGTTTGGATCAGTGACGGCTAAGCTAATTTAAAGCTAAATCAAGTAAAACTTACTTTTCTCCAAGCAGCTTTTTTTTTGTCTGGTTTCTGTATAATTATGAAATAGTATCTTAGTATCAAGCCCTGGGTGCTCACGGATGGCCAGACAGTAGATATCTGCCCCTCCGCTTCAGCAGACAGGTTGAGTGAAGATAATCCCACTTTTTAATCCCAAAAGTTTCAAAAATAAGCTCCGAACTCCAACGCGACTCCAGGTATTTATTCCACAACGATCTCCAGCCTCAGCAGCAGTCTGTTGGCAAGCAACAGCTCTCTGCTCTGCCTGGTTTCGGGTCCTCATCCTCATGTGCATGGACAGACTAGACGCTACATTGATTCACTATCAGCTCTCTTGTCTTTATCCATAGGCTATGTGTCCAGAATGCCACAGCATCCTGTCTCTTTGACTCGGACAGTATGCCTTTGCACCGTCATTAGTGTAATACATTCCAGTACAGTGTTATCTGTGGCAGATTTGTCCAAAACAGACACATCTTCCAATCAGATGCTAGATGCTGTGACATAATAGAAGGGCTTCAGAGCACAGAATGAGGCTTGGCTTTGCAGTGGGGTTCCTAGAGGAAATCAGTGTGGAAGCTGATCATTGAACACATTCTTGTTGGGTTATTATAATTATATAATTATATACTTTTAGTGTGTCTGACGGAGTTGACACAAATCAAGTTTTTAAGGTAAAGGTGAATTTGTTAAAAATGTTTTTTAACCTCCAACCTGCTCCTTTACATGGTCAAATAGCACAGATCTTTCTCTACATGAATATATAACTCTAATAAATACAGTGTACATTTTCAAAAAAAAAATGTATTTATTGATATTTCACAAAAAAGTATGGCTTCATCTTCATGGCGTCTGTGGATGGGTGGACTTCATCCAGTTTGACTGACAGAGTGTCAGGTTGGCCTTATGCAATGCCCCAGGCCAGACATATGTGCCACCCGCTAGCCCAGCGTTAGTGCTGCTAACTATAGTGTGACTGACACCATGGTCTGAATTCCAGCTGATACTTCACAAAAACACCAGAACGTTTCTACCTAATTGGCCATCAGGATATGATTAGGCGATGGCAGATTTGTGTTTCTCAGAAAAAAAAAAAGGTGTCATGCGCTACATGCTGCACCATCTGCACTCATTTCTTATCTGGTAATTGTGTTATTTTATCACTGCATCTTTATCTTGTTAGTGTAATAATATTACATCTAAGCATTGCTCTTTGAGGGACAAAACTTGATGACTGTAATGCTTCCGTGATAATGAATGAATGACTGAGGCTCACATCAGAGTGGACCGCTGTTCTGGCCCCAGGCTGCTGCCAAGCAAAGCGGAAGGCGGGGTGGGGGTGGTGGGACAGCGGTGTCTTGCTTCAGACACAGACATGGTTGTCACTGTATCAGAAGTCAGCTAGAATAGCTGCAAGGCACTGCCTGTCCTCGCTGCGGTATAGAAGATGGTAGATGACCTCGCTGACACACACACCTGGTGTCAGACACAAGCAGCAGTTTTCACCTGCAGGTCCAAGTGTGTGTACAGTAAAATCCTGTTCTGTGTAATGATACGTAGGTGAAGTAACAGTGTTTGACCGTGTGGCACAAAAGAGTGTTTGTTTCCTCTCCTTGTGTAAAGTACACTGACCTTCATCTGTTCTCAAAAAGACTAAAATGGCCAAAATGTCATGTTTCAGTTCATGTAGATACAAACTGTACTGGGTAAGAAGTGTAGCACCTCATTCTGCTCCCTGAAAGGGATTTTAGGAAATGTTTGAAAGTTAATTAAATCAGAAGTAGCAGAATAGCCCAAAGACTCCCAGTGTTATTCACGATAAATACAGTCATTTAAGTTTGTATCCTCATACATCCTCAAACACAACGCAGCTGATATGCAGTTCTTTCTAACACAGAGAAAATTATATACTGAAACTATGACCTTAAATAATAACATGTGCAGCATCACAGGGTACACCACAGTGTGTTAAATAATAGTCACTTGTGCAGACACTAGTAGAATTCTCATCAGTCTTTTTTTACCACCGCACTTTTCACATCGGGGTTTTAGATGATTACATGTTTCGCCTTTTCCCATAGCTCTGCTCCATCATGTCTCTTTGAATAGAGGGCTTTTCTCATTATTCTTCTTGAGTGGCTAAAACATAATAATTGGGTGTTTTGTCAATATTTTAACCCAAGTCGGTAATCTGATATTGTAAATACTTTAAATAAGCAGCTTGTCATTTTAATTATTATTACATTATAAAATAAGATGTTATTATCTTACACTAGCCACAACTCTTTTCTTAGAACTGGACCTCCTGGGAAATTATCTTGAAAGAAGCTAAAGTAAAATACATTATAGAACAAAGGTTTGAACAAAGCCTTGAGGTGGTTTTGAGCAGGACTTTGGTTCTATATTGTTGCTAATGCAAAGATAAAGTCATTATTGTTGAAAGCACTTTTGGTGTTTTTATCACAGCTTCAACATTCTGCACTACTTTCTTTTACACCTCGCACACTGTATCACTTCATGTTCAGGTGGACACGAGAGCTTGTTGTTTAGGACAAGACGTGATGACTGATGCTGTGGGTTATTCTTCATTTGGAAATGTACAGGATATGAAAATGTCCAAGAGGCACAGGTGCAAGCAGTGTGCAGTTCTGCATTCAGAAAGAACGTGACATGACAGGCCACTGTCGCACGTTGTGTGTGTGTTGTTTGTGAAAACTTCTTTTTTCTTTTGTAGCAGAGCTTTATTTATTCTCGTCCCAGATAATGATAACGATGTTTGCTCTCCTCAGAGTGTCGCATGGCTCTGCTCTTTGACCTGGTTCAGAACCATGCAAGTGTTCACCGCCAATCAAACACTGACGTGCACAAGAGGTAAACAAAATAGCTTTGCCGATGAAACTCTAGCTCAGTCCTCCAAATAAACGTGCACTTTCTTCCCGTCTGGCTTCCTTTTTACCTTTAATGTGTTAAACTGGATTCACTCAAATTAGTGATTATTGGTGTTTTGGTATTTGGCAGCATTTTAGCTTTTTTTTCTGGTCCGCTCCTTCTGTCTCTCATAATCTCACTCCTCCCGTCTCTAGTGCAGAACAGCTGGACTTGGAGACACCCCTGAAGACTGCTATGCTGTTGAGTTTGTGTGGTGTCGGCTGTGTCGTCCTCAATCAGTGGCACAGTAGCTTTCACCAGAACACACACAGTATGGCCAGTGTTCTAGACAGTAGGTTTTGGAAACAATAATGTCTTTTCCTTCATATTTTATTACTTGCTGTCAACCTAATTTAAAGCAATTAAAACTCTTTCGACATTTAATTTATTCCTGTGGCCATAATTAGTGGTTACAGTAATACAGTCTGTGTGTGTGACCATGTGATGCAGATCTTCTGAGGGTCAGACACACCTCTGGCCAGGTCATCCATGCCCTGAGGAGAGGGGACAGTTCAGCGATACCAAGTCAAAAGGTCACGGGATCAGGTACTGTGTATCCTCATCGTTACCTCATTTAACCTCACTTGCGTTTCTGTCTACTGTAAACACATAAATGGATTTTTATGGGATCTATGAGACACCCACACATCTTTCTCAATTTGCAAAGAAGAAAATAAACGTCCATCTAAATCATTCAAATTAACAATCCGACTAAGCTGGATTTTAATATAACCCTCAGATGTAATTATTGCTTTCTCTGGCTTTCCTCCGCAGATGAAGCGCTCCTCACTGACTCAAAGGAACGTGATGTTCAGCACAAAACCACTCTCACACCATCAGCCTTTAACTGCATTCTTTATGGACTCCCTAACTTAATTGTCACATGAAATACTACATATATCAGTATTTCTCAACTTCAGGTTCTGACTTTATGAGAATACTGATAAAATACATGATGTTTTTAATATTGTTTACATTGTACACAGCAGATGCACTCAACTCAAATGAAATGTATTTCTGTTTGCAAATTTAAATTCAGAGAATGCCTTTATCAGACACTGCAGTTCAAGCTTAATCCTTAATATTTAATAATATTTGTTGGTGCTTTCACTATGTTAATTACTAAATCCCTACATGGTAAATACACCCCTTAAGAAATAAATGTTCTTACTGCAAGAACTGTGTGGCCTGAGGTTTGAATGCTGCCCTATTTATTGTAATTAAGAGGAACTGCAGCACGGAGGTTGCTGCTTGGTATAGAGGTCACAGTCTAATTTTAGAATAGCATCAACATTTTGGGAAATAACTTTTCAAGATGAATTGATACCTTCTCGTTTTTATGCCATGGATTTTGTTTGAATTAAACAAGTTATGACGTGTTGTAACATTTAATCAGTGAGCTTTAGAGGCGCTGGTATATCCGTTCTGTTACCTATAATGTTGCCACAAATTATGATGATGATGATGAGATTACTGAGCTACCTATGCAGAGACCTGTACTCTTTAAAACGATTTGCTGATTATTGATTAACATTTTTTAATAACATCGTCTCTGCTCATGTCTGATGGAGCAAACTGCTGGAAGCTTTTCTTGTTTCCCTTTTTCTGACTTTTGACTTTTAAATAACTGCTGCTAACTGTCTCTCCCGGCAGCTTGTTTGTCTTTTCACCCAGGAACAAATTGGTTTGTCAGCCCTCTGGGCGACCAACAGATGTCTCTTAGTTGCCGTTATCCCAAAGTTCAACTTACTCACTTAAGTTAAGATCTCAGCCTGAAGAGTTATGTCCTAAAGAAGGCTTGTGTTATCATTGTGTCTGTTTAGACCAAAGGGAAGGAAAACTGCAGCCAGAGGTTCTTCTGCAGCCTGCCGTCTTAACCTTTGCGTGCACTGTATTTATGTAAGTAGGCCAGAGAGAGCTCTTTGCTGTGCAGCAGACTTATCACACACTGGATGCAGCAGAGACAGGAGAAAAGAAGGCAGAGGCCCAGGGGAACCTCATGTTTTCATCTTTGGGATAAACCCCATCATCAGTAAGCACCATCACTGCTGTCATTCTGCACAGCATAAGGAGGGATGCAAATGAAGTAGATGCAGCAATAGTAATAATGTTTCAGAAGGACGGACCGTTTTGAGTGAAGGCTCTTGAATGTGTAAAAGAGTGACTGCATTTAGAAGCCAGATTGAACCCAGTGTGATGCCCTGGTCTTTAAAAAGAGTTCCCCTTTCTTTTTCAGTTTAGGCTAAAGATTCAAAGACAATTCCATTCTGGTTCTTCATGTCATTCTGATTTCTGTGGTCTATATCTATATCTATATCTATAGATAGATAGATAGATAGATAGATAGATAGATAGATAGATAGATAGATCTGATACAGGACAATTGGGGCCACTGAAGTCATATGAAAATTCAATGACCTAAGAGTTATTACCTCTCATTGTATGTGTTATCACAGATCCTCATCTCAACATGGCTCAACATCTCTCTACATTTCCACTGTCTTGCCTCCCATCTTAATACCTTAGCACTTATAACACCGTACATTTCATGAGTGCACGCTTGTGTGTGATCTCCCCCATCCTCAGGGCATGACCAGTAAATCAATTAGGTTTGCCATCCCTAACTAAGTTCTCTAAACACTGCACAGATGAGAGGGAAGAAAGGAAGCCTCCCAGAGGAAGTTTCAGTGAGGATACACAAGCCCCATGCACGCCATGTGGAAGTCGATTATCAGTCAAACATCTGTTTTGTGGAAATCTGTTAGTGATTGAATACTGCTGGGGATACAGAGCGATGCATCTGCAGTGTATCACCACAACCGTTTAGCATAATGACTGGAAACGGGGAAACAGCCTGACTCTGTTCAGCGGAAACAGAATCCTCCTAACAGCACTTTTAAAACTCACTAATTAACATATCATTATATCTTGCTTGTTTAATCCTACAAAAGTTTAATGCACGTGCCTCCATAAAACCATAACTTGCCATTTTTGAAGTTTTTCTACAGATGAAAAACAAGTTAAAAGAAGCAACTTAATTAGTGAGCTTTAAGGCTGCTGAGCCAGGCTTTCCATCTGTTCCCAGTCTTTGCTCTTAGCTAAATACCAACATGCTGACGCTTGGCAGTTATAGACGTAATGTTCACCATGCTCAGCTGAGTTTAGCATTTTAGCATAAAACAAGCACAAATGAATTAAACCGGAATGCAAATCCTATATCCATTTGAATACAGTACAAGCACAGTATATTTAATGTTAGACTGATCAACCTTACTGTTTTATCATGACTGGGTATGAAAGAAGCATCCTTGAAAGGCACAGTCGTTCACATGCTAAGCAAAGATGGAGCGAGGTTCACCACTTTGTAAAAAACTGAGGATAAACAAAAACATTCCTCAAAGCATAATTTTAAGGAATTTTATCTACAATCCATTACATCATGAAAAGATTCAGATTCCTCAGGCAACACTGTATTAAATACTGACATGATTTATTAAGGATATGACTACACAGGCTCAGGAAGACTTTCACTGTCAGTAAACCTAGTTGTTTCCAAATCTACAAATGCAAATAAAGACTCCACCATGCAAAAATAATGACAGGTATTCTTTAAGCCTGAGATCAGAAAATGGAAAAGTTTGCTGTGATCTGGCGAGTCCACATTTCAAATTGTTTTGGAAATAATGGACATCATGTCCTCCAAGCTACATTTACATTAAGTGCCATGACTTTTTTGAATCAGGGTTGTGGCACTAAACAGAACGCACAGCTGTGGCTGGTGGTGGTGAATGTCATTGGTTTTACTGCTGTTTGGTCATGGCCAAAATTGAACATTATGATTTGCTGGTAGTGTTTTATGGAGAGTCAGTGGATCACCAAAGTCTGTAGGATTGATCCTCTGGGAACCATTAATGTCTACTTAAAATGTAATCCATCCAGTAGTTGTTGTATTTCGGTTTGAACCAAAGTGGTTGGACAGTCCGACATTGCAATCTCTCAAGACAAATTACTCATGTGACTAAAAAAATCTGTTACCTTCTATCAATACTCTTTCAAAGTTTTCTAAAAATACATGATAGAAAGGCAGCAGCTGTCACCTTAATTCACCCCGCATGATGATAGCTTCTTGCCCCACCATCTACTGGAGGAGAGCAAGGTGGGAAATGAGATGCACCTCTTATTGCAACCCAGTTCATGTAAGGTATGTGGGCATTGGATGTTGTTGGGCTTCATGACTGTGACAAACAGCCATTCTGACAAGCAAGGTTGACTGATGTAGCCCTGTGAAGTTTCCATGAAACCCCTGATTCTTTATTCAAGGCCTGACCAGCTTACTAACCATGGATGCCCAGGCGAAGCTCTGATTTATGGTAATGCTTCGTCTGACAGGGACTTTTCCTTGGTAGAGTTTGGGGATTTGTTGTTTTTCATACTAGAGACATCATAAAAGTCACTCATTGTTTTTCCATTTGGCTTTGAAGATGGATGCTTTTTGTTCTTGAGAGTTCACATTGCAGCCAGATCTTAGGCCATATGAATCTTCCATCCATTAAAATCAATAACTGGCTTGTTGCCATACAAGGGAAATAACTATTGTGTGTTTACGATTGATATCAGGCAAATTGAATATAATATGTGAAAAATGTGGTGGTCCAAGAGAGAAATAAGCAATTCCTTTGCAATCATTGCTGATGAAAATACAAAAGCCAAGGTAATTAACTTAATATCTGCAAAATTAAAAGTCATGCAATGACATATAAAAGCCCATACACAGTTTACAAAGCATACCATAGGCTCCAAGTAAGCTACCACTAACAGAAGGGCCATAGCTGAGGACAAAAACAATCTCCCCCACAACAAACTATTTTATAATCTTTGGTCTAGTTACTTAACTTAATTTAATTAAAGCCAATATTTGCTTTAAAATTCTCTTTAGATTGTGGTGTGACTTGAAATTTTATATTGTGGTTTGAGTTCTATTCATTAAATCGTTGGATCCCTGGTTTGATTCCTTCCACTCTGCATGTTGCTGTGTCCTTGGGCAAGATACTGAACGCCAAATAGGAAAATTGCTCGTGAAGGCTGTGCCATCGGTGTGTGAATGCGTATGAATGGTCAGCTCCTCAAACTGATGAGCACTTGGAACCTTGCATGGCAGCCAATGCCATCAGTGTATGAATGTGTGTGAATGGGTGAATGCGATATGTCCTGTAAAGCGCTTTGAGTGGTCAGAAAACTAGAAAGGCGCTATATAAGTACAGTCCATTTACCATTTACTTGTGCAGCCACTGCTAGTTGGATCCTAAAAATGAAATTAGGAGCTCCCTGTGCTGGAAACACTTTTTTACAGTTCAGTAATTTTTCACCACGTTATCTCAAATAAAAACTGACGGCCTAGTTATTACTTTCTCATTATGACTCCATCACTGAACAATGCAGCAATCAAATTGAGCATTAGATGAGCATTGAAAGCATCCGTTTTTAATTTAACCAGAAAACAATTTATTTCTGACTGGTCTCTCAAATAGTCAGCATCCATAAGCATTTTGACTAAAACCTATTAATCAATCCATCATCCATCGTATAATCATATCAGAACAGCGAGGAAAGTAGCTCGATCTCCGAACACACATGCTTTTATTGATTTTGTAATTGAATGTGTTGAGAGATGCCGCGCACTGTCTGTGTGCTGTCACTGAAGGAGCTCTGCTACTTTCTGTCTATAGGATGACATGATGAGCCATTATAGTGTGGAGTGTGGCCATGAGTTTTACATACAAAAAGGAAGAGAGTGGAGAGTGTCATTATTCCACGCTTCAGAAAGGTTCCACACATGGTAAACTCACAGCAAAGTGTTGGCATGTGTCAAGTAAGTTGAGATCCCTAACCTGTTAGCACCGCTAAGGAGCTAATGTTAACAACCTGGGAAATAGACAATAGTGGATTTCTCATAGTCTGATCTTGTCTCCCGGTAGGAGGCCTGAGAATTGGGAACCAAGGGACTTTCCATCATTGCCAGCAATGGCATAAACCTTTGGACATTTGGGGACTCTCAAATGTCCAAAGTATGTGAGTAATGCAAAAGATAAAAATGAGCTAAGCTAAGGATATGATTGATGATTCTGTATTAAAAAATCCAACAATCTACAGCCGACAGCAGAGAGCCGGGCCAAGGAGGGTCAACCATCCCTAATGGGCTGTGGGTCTCTAACCCGGCCATCAAGGATTCCTTTGCAGTTCATCCTGCCTATAAAGACTGTGGACATTGGGGACTTTTCTGGGCTTTGGACAAAGCCAGGAGTTTTCAAACAGCCTCCGACAGTTTTGCAGTTGTGAAAGGATTGGATCGACTGATCATCACTTCACCCCTTTCCTTCCTCTCACCAAACTGGACACTCTCATCAACTCAGCGACAGCCTTTGTATCAGGTTTTTGAAAGTTATTAGGATTAAGATAAGTGATTTTTAGTAATAAGATTAATCAGACTTGAATGAATTCAGCTGTGTGCTTGCCCTTGCCAATCTTTGCAATAAATTTTATCTACTGTAGTTAAAGATTAAGTTGTGGACATTGAGTGTATAGCATCTTCCTAGGTTGTAATTGTCAGGTAGTGTGTTCAACATCTTTAAAGGTTCTGAAAGGTTACTCTAGCCCAAGAAATTAACGAACCCTTGGGGCTTATTGTCCAAGTCACTCAAACTCTCCTAGCAACCACACCAAGAGCCCAGATCAATGAGAGGGGAGCTGCCGTCAACGTACGCGGCTAGTGTAGTACTTGACTCTAGGGGCTATTCAGTTAGGTGCTATACTAGAGTAAGCAGGGTAGACGTGCGGATGAAGGCAGTTAGAAGCTAGGCGCATCTCCTCGCCACCAGTTTAAACAGTCCTCTAGATTGCCCCGTTAGGGTAAGACCCACGGGCTTGAGGACCGGACCCGTAGGACGGAGAGCTGGTCCAGTACCACCTGTACAGGGGTGACTCGGGATCTGACACATGACACAGACAGAAAGAAAATGTCATTACTGGCAGACAGGATGTAATACCTGTGCACAGTCTGCAGATGGATTATGTATTACATTTGTGCTTAATCAAGACTTCAGGCTTCCCACTATAGATAGCCAGTAAACTAATAATGGAACTACAGCAACACAATAATATTGAAGTCGGCGGATGGAAAAAGGCAGACCGACTGAAAATCTCTATTCATCTACTGTATAAGCCTTGAATCAGTAGAAATGCTGAGGCGGAACTCCAAATTGCTAGATAAGCAGTGAAGACAGAGAGAGATTATATATTCACACCTACATGGAGAGCACCAAGGGAACCAGGTTTGCAATTGACATGTAATGTCATGCAGCCTCTATGTGGGGAACAGAAATGAGCAATAATTTGTTTTGTGACAAAAAGTGAAAAATACAAAGAATGCTACAACACATTAAAGATGAGGAAACATGTCTAGTAGTGCTGACAGGGCTCCTCTTTATTAAAGTAGAAGGACTGGTGTTCCACCACTTTGACTTTCTCTGTTTGGCTATAGATTTGAGATATTTCAGAAGGAAGGTTTGCATGAAATAGCAAAGGTCAGATTGTAAAGAGCAAGAGCAGGCTTTTTTCTTTCTCTTACAGTTGCTTATTTTGCTGCTCACACAGTTTTTTCCCCTTCTCTCTTTTATTATTTATTTCCAGACATCACTTCTGTCTCTTACTGACACTGTCATTGTTTCACTGGCCTTTAATATGTTTTATTACTTCTGCCCTTCATTCCTCTTTCCTTTTGCTCTTCTCTTGCCGCCCGTAACAACAATATTGTGTTCAGCAGGGTCTGCCATTCCCACACTACACCGTAACAAAAATGAATACATTTTGCATCTCATTTACATTCCCCATAACAACCTATCAAACTCAATTTCTCTGCTGTGCCGCAGGTATTGGTGCAGTGCTGGGTTTGCAGGCCTGGGCGCACCCATTCACCTCTAAGATTAAAAACTTAGGCTGTGCATTGTTGACTCAAGTTTCACAGCCGCACACTGGTGGATCAATAGGTGGACAACATCCCACCAGTTTGTGTTCAATCTCCCTTCTACGCTTGTCCAAACTGCCACTCGGTGTGGCCTTAGTGTCATGAATATACTGCCTAATATTGATTGATGATGGACACCAAAGACATACATAGGGGGCAGCCAGGGCTCAGTGATAGAGTGGGTCGTCCAATAACCCGAAAGTTGGCGGTTCGATTCCTGCTCACTGCTTGAAAGATCGGAAAGGTCAGAATACATTGTTTGGTAGTCATGAATTTCTGAACAAAAGTATGTGTCCATTTAGTAGATGAGAAGCTACGTCACTGAATAAGTGAAAACTCATGTTGTTGTCCTCAAGGCCCCTTTTTAGAAATTACCCAGGCATTTATATGACATGACGTGGTTTGAGGACGTGGATGACAAATTAGTCAATGGCTGGTCCTCCTGTAGAAAGAGCTTTGTTGTCAAATCCATAAAGACTGGATAAAGACTGTCTGATCATCCTCACGTTAGGTCAGTTGAATGTATAATGTGCTGAATGAGTGCCTAATGGCTCTGATGCACTTCTTTGATATTTTCAAGGCCTGGGTTCTACCTCTTCCTCTTTATTTTCAATACTGTCAGAGCCTTCATTGACGCTAAGGTTATACTGTAAGCATATGTGCAAACATGTTCAAAACTCAATTAGTAACTAACAATATCCCATTCTGAAGATCTGGCTCTGTTGTATTGTCATGCTCAATCTGTATTCCTACCACACTGCTCTCTGGAAGCCTTCAGGCAGAAAGTGTATTCTCGCGTTGGGAAGCAGAGGGAAAAAAAGTGAACAATATAGTACAGTGACCATGTCTGTAAAATGTACTCATAAATAATACAGAAGTTCCTTTCACTGCAAATTCACTCTGTGCCACTACATGTAGTAGTTTTGAGATTATTATATCATGCTTCTGCGTTATTAAATTGTGCATGAGGCAAGAAAAAAAATCTGTGTTATATTGTATGAATGCAGTGGCTGTACTAACCTACTGTATAGCCTTAGAAAAACCTACAGACGGCTATCAAGTCGTGGGGAAAATAAGTGAATGCTGAAGTGACCAGATGCTTCCATTCAGAGGAGTCAGTGCACAGTTTGATGAGAAGTGTGAATTATAAGCTATACAGCCTTCACAGCCAACACAGCTCAACTCAAATGAACACAAATGGGAGATTCTGAGCAATGAACTGGGCAGCACCGTCAGAAAAACATAAAAATGAGGGAGTACCTTAAAATAGCAAGAAAATGGCAAGAAAATGGTGAACGTTTTCCTGACAACCAACTTCAAGCGCTTGTGCAAATAGAAACTGCCATCTCTTAGATGCAAAAGCAGAAACAGCATGACTTTGTTGCACCGCAAAAGCTCTGATGGAAGATGTTGAGAGGGGATGTAGCAACAGATAATGTAATAAAGTCCATTAATGTAATACCTGCCAATAGCGTAGTAGTTTTGGCCATTTTAAATGTAATAAAGCCAATAATGTAAGGAAGTTTTTGAGCCAATAACATAATAACATTTAGCCAATAATGTACTAAGTTATTACATTATTGGCTGGTTATTACATTATTGGCATGGCATTAAAAAACAGTTATCCAATAATGTAATAATACATCAATAGTTTTATTTCTGGGAAATAAAAGATTATTTTGCAGTTTTGCTGGATATAGTGGATGGCATAGTCGTCATATTCATTCATCAAAGGTACGTACTATGCAGCGCTCGCTCTCCTTAATTATGGTTGTAAGAGCCAATTTGAGAATTATTTGTTTTACATTTTTTTATTTCAAATATTGTTTATTTTCGTAGAATTCAGGAATCAAATCAAATCAAATTTTATTTATATAGCCCAGTGGTCCTAGTACAGAACCTTGTGGAACTCCGTGACAAACTTTGGTGTGCATGGAGGATTCATCATTGACGTGAACAAACTGAGATCGATCTAAGAAATATGACTTAAACCAGCTTAGGGCGGTTCCTTTGATACCAACTTGATGCTCCAGTCTATGTAAAAGAGACAGTGGTCATGTGACCTGCATGTGTTTGCTCAGTGTTAGATGAAAAAGTCTAATCAGTCTAGTTATTACTCAGTTATTACATTATTGGTTGCTACAGAGGGATCAAGCCATATAAACTCTGGCTGACTGACACTGGCCATGTCTAAGTGTTGTTTCCTCTGTGTCTGTGTTTGTTTGGGTGTGTTCTGCCTTCCTCGCTCTGGATCCGCTCTCTACACACCTGTCAGTCATCTGTAATCAGCACACCTGTCTGCCATCAAGCAACAAGAGCTCTGCACAAACAGCCGGTCCTCGCTGGATCGTAGTTTCTTCATATGCTATGTGTCCTGCTCAAAAGCTAGTTTATTTTTTTTAATCACTCTAGTTAGTTGCCTGTCCATGAGACCTGTTTTCCCTGTCTCAGGTTCGTCTGCCTCGTCATCCACCAAGCCTCAAGCCATCAACCAGCTCTCATCCCCATGGATTCTCTCTGTCAAGCCTCTAGGTCTTCCCCATTTCAGCCCCAAATGCTGGTATTGATAAGAGTTGTTTTCTTTTTGACCACTGTCTGTATTAGCGTTCAGTGAACAAATCATGACGATTAATTTATTTTAAGACAATTAATTTTTCCTTAAAGCTGCACTAATATTTTTATATTAACAATGTATGTATATGTATCAAATTACAATGTGAAAGTGGATGCTAATGAACCTGCTCTGCAGATTACCTCAGCTAACGTCGTTCATATCCTTGCTTGGGCTCTCCTGCTTGACTGCTTCACTCTAACTGCTCGTCAGCCCTGTTTCCAACGGCCACAAATTTTAGCCTAAAAATCACTGTACACTTCTTGCTGAGCACCAAGTGCTATCTGATAAACATGGAGAGCATTTAGCCACTAAAGGGCCAAAAATCAGCCAAATGGCAAAATTCAAATACAATACCAACGTTCCAACCAATAGAGAGAGGTAGTTATGCATATTTATTGGATTAGTTTATGGGTTTGGAAACATTTGTGATAAAGTATGCACACAATTCAACAAATGTACCCTTTAAATTCAGAAATGTTCCATATTATAGCTTTTACCTTAAAGGCAGAGTAAGCTGCCGTGAAGGACAATTTCTACATCTACACCCAAAAACACCAAGTCAAGAGAAAACTGAGACCGTGAGTTGAGACAATTTAATGCAGTCATGCTAATAACTGCTGTGTCAAATGTATATTGCACTGTTATGGAGTCGCTGTAATCTCTTTGTGTAGGAGTCCAAGCCTATACAGCAGCAGAAGAGGAGTGTATTGGATAAAAGCACGGGGCACGCTCATAAAACCCATACACATCCCCCTTTCCTGTCTTTTCCCCTTCCTCACTTGCTTTTCTCAGCCATCACATACTGATTTAGACGTTTCAGGGTCTAATCTGTAGCACCATAGCCCAGACAAGGCACAGACTTCTCTTTACTGTGCTTCAATTTCACCTTTCAGTCATGCTTTGTATGTTACTGAGGGACTCGTGGAGGTATATCAGAGGCGGCAAACACACATTGGTCCTCGAAGCAAGGCATTAGTGTCAGGAGAGCTCGTATATAAGAAGCGCCTCTGACATCCTTCCTGCCCTCTGCTCACAGGAAGACAGCTCATATAGGAGCACTGCCAGCACATGATCTGTGGATAAAAACAGTAAACACTCATGGCAGCTAGATATTGGAACTCTAGCATGTAAACAAAATGGGACAGGAGGTACTCGAGATGAACACAACACAGATTTCCTCAAATATTGCATCCACCACTTGATGAATTTCTTAATCTTCAGCAATTGGAGTACAGTCACATAAAACATGATGGTGTGCCTTACAATATGTCTTGCTAATTCACATGAGAGAAGCTTATCTTCATTCTCCCTGCAGACCTGAACATTAAGTGAACCGTTTCATTTGCACAGATGCTCTAATATGTTCGCCTCGAGGCTTTTGTCCCGTGCAGTCACCTTCAACAAAATCCTCCCTTTCCTGATTGCCTTTATCAACGACCTTCAGATTGCTTACCTTGTGTTTCTACCACTGTCTTATCACTGTGGGTGTGTTTAGGAAATTATGATGCCGATCGAGAGGGCTGAGCTGAAGAGATTCTCCCGGCCTCTCATTAGTAGAGTAAAATAGCTACATGATCAAGTAAAGAATTTAATTTACTAGTAGCTGATTGTTTCTGTGCTCAGTGCCGAGGTTTATTCCTCATTTTGTTAACTGTTCTCCACTGGCTGTGGAGGTCTGCTGTGATGTTCCCTCCCTTTTGTTCATTTGATCTGTTGATTGCTGGTGTAAGCCTGTGAATCCTAACGTCTATGTTAGACATTATATGTGCCTTGTGTGTCTTTTCCATCCATGCAAACAGAAGTGTCACTCTGTAGTGCTTTACAGATGCTGACTTGCAGGGTGCACTCTAGACTGTATGATAATAAAAAAGTATTTAAGACTGATTCATGAAGCCATAAAATAAACACTTGGCTGCAGCACACATTGCAGCTCAACCCTTCATCCTGAAGACAGACTAAAAAAGATAATGTTGAACACAATAAGATGTGCCAGGTCTCTAAATTTGAACAATAGTGTTTTCACCTCCCAAACCTTTGATCTATATAATCAACAGCAATGAAATTGGAAACATGTAAGCAACATTATTGCTTTCCTTTAAGGAATTCAGAAAACTACCTCAGGGCCAGGACATTGAATGTCTTAATGATTTCCTCAAATCAATTCAAAAAGGCAACCAATAAAATGATCAAACATGGAGGAATGCATGTGTTGCTAAGGAATTGTAAAGTTGAGTATAGAGTGCATTACATGACTCTATTCCACATGGAAGGAATCCTTTTTATGATTTAAATTAGTATTGCATTTATGTTTTGCTTTTTATCCACAACCATTTCCTAAACTTAACCAGTATTTTGAGTTGCCTAACTAACTGTGCTGTGCTGTACTGTCTCACTGATTAACCAGCAGTATGCCAGTCATGGCTGTGGAGAAACACACTGATGGATTGTGGTTGACACACTGCGAATGGAGCACTGGCCCTTGGGCATGGAGCTGCACTTGTGCCCCCCCCCCCTCCAGGGGCTTTAGACTCCAGGTGCTGGAGAGCCAATCTGTTCCCTCCTTCACCTGACATCCCTCTGCTCACACCTCTCTGCAAAAGCATGGAGAGTTATGAAAAAAACCCGACTGGGCACGCATTTTAATACAGGCTGGGGCAGTGAGAACTGTGGGCTATGACTATAAGGCTAGGATGGGGAAAAAAAGGGTATACTGGAGGATGCAGATGGTTTCCTCCATTTCCTTCCATTCCTCCATTAATGTGTGTGACAAATTTCTTTGCAAACATTCTAATCTCAGTCTGGACCAAAGTGATGGACTGATGATCAACATGCATAGCAAGTAAAAAATGTGCATTTTAAGCAAATACATTCAAAAATGCCAAAAAAAGAAGCAAGGCATTGTAATGCTTTCCTTTTCATGTATTGTAGCTATGGAGTTTAAAGAGACAAACATACAACACAGTTTTTTAAAATACTAAATAATAAACCAGGTCACGGTTAGGCTGAATGTCTTTGGAATAGGCTAGTGAAAGCCACTCAAAGATTGCAGTCCAAAAACTATGCAGAGTTGGGTAGAACCAGAATAGATGTGTTAGTGATCCCTCAGCTGAACAACACTTGCCGCATACAGGAGACACAGATGGAAAGATGCGGTTTAGTTTTGTTACTGAGTAGCATAGTCTATGCATCACCTTATATTGAATTAGCCTGTAGAGTGAGTTAGTAGAACAAGAATCAACCCGGGACATTGCCTCTTCCCAGAACTCTGCTGATTTGACATATTGGAGCATGAATAGAAACACTGGGAGTCTGGCAGGCCACCTTTATCTGAGTCAATATTCGCAGAGAATTTTTTAATTGACTTGTCTACGAGGGCAGAACCAGAAAACAGAAGGGCAGGAAGTGAAGAAGTTGTGACCGCAGGGGCTTCTAGTTGTAACTATAAAGGGCTCCTATCAATCAATTCGCCTCCGCTTTTCCATTAGGTAAGAGCCTGAAGTTAGAAGAGGTTTGTGTAGGTGAGCCTTGGATATCCTGTGTGATTTGTAGTACCACACAAAGGGCAATATAATAGAATTAAGATTCTTAAAAAATGATGCATTTAAATACACAGGCAGGTTTTGAAAAAGATAAAGAAACCCAGGTAGGCTCACCATTTTAATAGCGCTAACCCGTCCAATCACCGATAAGGGCAGTGTCCTCCAGGACTCGATATTCGCACAGTTTCTCTAATGCTTCTATGAAGTTCAGTCTGAAAAGATGCTCTGGGTTCTTGGTCAGTTTCAGTCCCAGATAAGAGAAATAGTCCTTCACTACTCTGAAAGGCAACTTACACAGGAAGTCCTCAGTAAATTGACCCACTAAGGGCATAAATGTTTGCCAGTTAGTGGTGTAACCAGAAATCTTCCCAAAGGAATTTATGTAATCCAGGAGGATGGGGATAGAGACTGCTGGGTCAGCCAAGCAAACAAGGAGATCGTCCATGTAAACGGTCACTTGGGTCTCAATGTCGCCCAACTTGATGCCTTTTATGTCTGGATGACCCCTAATGCCAAGTGCCAACGGCTCCAGTGTGATGTCAATGTCAATGCGAGACAATGGGTCCCCCTTGGCGAATGCCACATTGCAAGGAAAACAGACTGGATTTATATATAATATTTTAACCCATTCTATGAATGTGTTGCCAAATCCAAACCTCCTTAATGTTGCAATGAAATAGGGTCACACTATCATATTGAACGCTTTATGAGCATCTAAAGATAATATGGCAGCTCTGTCTTCCTTGCCATAAGTGGTATATAAAATATTGAGAATTTTGCGGACATTACAGAAGGAGAACCTGCCTGGGATAAAACCAGTTTGGTCCGGGTGAATGATACTAGCTCTATGCCTGCCCAAGCTGAATACTTTTGTGATTATTTTCAAGTCGTAGTTTAGGAGAGCAATGGGCCTGTAGCTGCCATCTTTATCTTTTTTTAATAAAACACAAATGTTTGCTTCACTAAGAGAGAATGGGAGCCTCTTGTTTTTAAATGTATCTTGAATCATTCGCAACAAAATAGGAGCAAGGAGATCATGGAAGGCTTTGTAAAACTCTGGCCCAAACCCGTCTGGTCCAGCCGCCTTTCCAGTAGGAAATGTTTTGATGGCTTCCTGTAACTCAAACTCTCCCTGAAATTTTCCCTGAAAACTTCATCCAGCTATGGGAACTGAAGCAAATCAAAAAAACTAGATTTAATTTTATAGATGGTTCGTTTTGCTTGTTCTCCCTTTAACTGCCTAGTCAATAACTTCTGTGGTTTGTCGCCAAGCTCAAAATGTCTCTGTTTAAGTTTTAGTCTTGCCATTTGTTCCCCTAAAATGGAACTGTATTCATATTTTAACTTAAGAATGTTATTATAATTGTTATTACATTTGGAGCAAAGAGGTTTTATAAGCCTGTTCTGCAGCTAGCAATTCCTTCTGAATCATGTCCAACCTGCCCCGCTTAGTCCTTTTCAATGTTACTTCCTAAGAAATAATTTGACTACAACACAGTTTTTATAAAGGACATTTTGCTGCCTTTCTCCATGAGCTGTATATATGTTCCTTAATTAGAGGTGCTGTGAATGCTTCTCAGGCAAAATCTGTCCTTTGAAATGTTTGCCTCTGCTCTGAAGCAGCATTGCTGTTAGATAGCTGCAGTGCCTCATTAGCTATGAAGAGTCATGGCTAGGTGTCACCCGTATGCAGCATGATTAGTCCAACATGTCTTCATTCCTGAAAGTCATCCCATTGTCATGTTCTCAAATTCAAATCCTTTGCAGCATGGATATTACACATATTTCTTTATATAATCTGCCAGCCATCTGCCTGCAAACAACAGATTTTCTTTCCTTATTTCTTTCCTTTTCTCTCTTTCTGTACAGTGGCTACTCTTTCTTTGGACAGAGAAGACTCACTGCTGCTGCAGGGTTGCTCTGATGTCCTGAGATTAATTATTCAGGACACATCTTTTTAATGGTTTAATGGTACATTTGCTTTTGTCAATGGGTTGCCAAAGTTGACCCCATAAAACATGTAGTTTGCCTTGTGGTCCCACACAGAAGGCCGTGTATTGCCCTTTTGCGGTCCTGCTTGATTTAGAAAAGCTAAGCTAATTAAAGCTAATCAATACATAATGGAAGTTACTATTGAGCAAAGCTATGCTGATCAAATAATCAATGGAGTTTGGATACTCCAAACAATGGAGTATCTGAGAAGTAGGGCGGAAGAGTAAAAGTGTTTGGCTACACTATACATGGCGAAGTTACCAACGAAGATAAGGCTGTTTTCCCATCTTGTAAAAAGCAATAGTTTACTACCATCTTGCGAATCAGCTGGACTCACAAAATCACATGAAAATCCATCTTGCAAGGCCTCCAACTATGCACATGTCCAAACTGTTGTGGTTCATACTGTATTAATCTAGTCCTACTGTATGGGGAAACTTGGCAGCTATGGCATGAGTCCTAACCCTAACTGCACTGATGGAACTTGCTGGGCTCTTGATGGAATAGATGTTTTGGCTCTTCTACCAACTGATCTGATTGAAGTTCACCGATCAGAAATGGTGATAGACAGATGGTTCATCCAATTACCTGGCAAGTATTTTTCTTTCTAAGTTCCTACCTTTTTCCAAAGTTCAATTTTCGACTTCCTGGATGGGTCTGTGTAACAAACCATCTGGCACAGTCAGGTTAGCCTTAGCTGTATTAACTGTTCAGCATTGTCTCACTGACCAGAAGCTCAGCAAAAGGTCATTATCAATAAGATAGTAAGATTTATATGCAAAAATATGCAGCCCATTGGTATTACTCTCAGGATTGAATTACTTAACTGAAGCCATAAGACCAAATTCAGAGTGTAGGGTTGCCTCTTCCCTCACTCTCTAAGTTAAGAGGAGGTCCTCTACTTTGATGCCACCTGTGCTTCAGGTAATCAAGACAAAGGTAACAGGGCTGAGTGGCAACATGTGAGGCACAGAGAGTACAGAGCGCGATCCTCCCTGTCTTGAGGACCATATGACCCACCTAGAGAGGGGACGGGAAGCTGCAAAGTCAATCTGGAGAGTAAGAGAGAGGGAGTCAGACTCACACACTATCTTGTATGCATGACTCAAATGCTGGTTCAGAAATAAAATAGCATTTCACCTTTCGCCATGATTTAGAGAACATCATGTCTTCTCATTAAAGGACAAATCCATGTTCCTGTAACATCTCTTCTCTGAGCTATAGATTGAGGCTTTATTAGTCAGGCTCCTAACCCTGTCACAGATGAATTATCGGGATTACTGTGTTTGTGTTTCAGTCGTACAGCAACACGAACCCAGCATGTAGGTTGTAAAAATATTCCCTGTGGAGTGTCATGTGATAAAAGGAGCTTTCATGTGCAGTGTTTTATAAATCTACTCTTGAATGGGTAGTCATCAAGAAGAACAAGAGGCAACTTCACAGGAGTGTTGTATTTGGTGTTGCTTTTCACAGTTAATTACTGAGATCAGTCAGTTTTAATAGATGCATGTAAAAGCAAGTATATTAAAGGTAATGTAATGTGTCTTTTTTAAAGAAATTTTATATTGCATATTTGGGGTGAAATTGACACTTCATTTCATCAGTATCTCCTCCTTACTTTCTTTGTCCAACTAGCACTTAGTGTCAGTTCTGTTGGCCTCCTTGGTTGTTGTATTGAAGAAAGGCAGAATTATTGTGAAGACTGCAACACACCTGGAGCAGATATATGTAACTGTGTGTATCTATGTGTATACTCACAATCATGTGCATGTTCTACAGTGTGAATGTGTATGTATGCATTGCAACCCCGTCTACTAAGATTATGTTTATATTCTTTTTTGCAACTGCAAATATGTTTTACAGACAACGCGCTGCTACCAAATTCCTGTTGATCTATGCACCAAGGTGCAAAATGTCACATATGCAGTCTGTAATCATCTACATAGTCATGGTAACATATTTTGTTATTTTCCATAATCTGAGCTAGTAGGATGTAGATGTTTAACTGAAGAGGCTCCAAAATGGCACCTTGGAGGCACTCCACAAGTCATTTTTCTCAAATGTGTAATTACCTATAGACACAAAGTAGTCACTACATTTTAGAATTCAAACCAGTCCCACCCAGTTTTCCATTTGGTCTCATAGTATGTTTTGGTTAACTAAGTCAGAATGCAGCCTTAAGATCCAACAATACAAGACTGAATATCTGTCCCTGCCAGTGTTAAAAATGGATGTCACTGAAGACCTTGGCAAGAGCAGTCTCAGTGCTGTCAAAATCTTCACTGGAAGACATAAAAAAAAGTGCTAAGAAGATGTTCAGCTGTTGGAAAAACATCTTTTTCAATGATTTCACTCAACTAAAGTGCTTGCGTTGCCTGCTGCATGCTTCTTGCACTGGCGTGCACAGGTTCTGTGGAACCCAATCACTTCCTTTTACACAACACTCCACAGTAATAAGAAAGACTAGTGGAAGAAAAAAGCAAGTTGAAAACAGCATATGTGCTGCAGAGGCAACATACAGGCAGTATAAAAGTTTGGGAGCATGTGACCTATACTGAGTTATTAGCTACAAAACAAACAGACAAAATAACCCTTCTGAGACCGGCGAAGGATACAGCCATTTTTATCTGCTGTCTGCATCAAAGTCCCGACTTTAACTGAACTAAACCTTGGTCAAGGGCAGAGTACCTGCTGATGAAAGAAAAGAGTATTTTGCATTCACTTCCCCAACCAAGATTTTCTCTGTCTGTCTAGTTTAAAAAGTGTATATACTGTTTGTTACATTATACCACTTTTGGATAGACATGTTTGTGCTTCCTTACCTAGGCTGCTGTCACAGATGTAACTAAGTATACCTGTGCACATCTTTCTTACAGGCTCTAAATGAACCAGCTTTGTCACCCATCTTTGTTTAGAGCCACAAAACTAGCAAACATGTGCAGGCAGACAAACGTTCCACCTGAGACAACTGTCAAATCTGTAGCTGTTTACATTTTTCCAGCCACACAGTATATTTGTGTATAATAACACTCAATATTTGCAAAAAATAACATGCAGACAGACCAAGCCATTATGAATTCAAGGACAGAGATTGCTCATTTTGCAGTAGTGCTATATGCACTTGAGAAATGTACACCTTAAAATGAAGAATGAACCCAATACATGGAGACGGTGAAACCAAACTACAGCAACTCTCAAGCACCCTGTGCCTTCAATTTAATACAAACCCCGAGCAACATACTCATTCCACCTGAGAGCTGTGATGTTGCCTGTTTACATTTACATTTTTACTTAGATATTTATGGGGTCCTGGCAAAGAAAAGTAGGTCATTTGGCACGCAATCATTTCCAAAACACTGCACATGATAATGATTTCATCTTGAAATGATGTCCCATGCTCTGCAATACTCTGCCAAAACAAATCAGGAGTGTGTGCGTGAGGGAGCAGAAAGAAAGTGTGAATTCCACATGCCCAATCAAGCATCACCATAAAGTCATCATTGTAGGATTTAGGAAATTATTTCTGTGTACATAATATGCATGTTTATGTGATGCTAGCCAGGTCTCGTAACCATGACAACGGGGGACAAAGTGCCAATGATCTGCTGGCCCTCAGAACTACTGGAGCATGTTGCATGTGCCATTCTGGGACTGCTGGCTCAGGCAGAGTAAAGAGAAGAAAGATCTGCTGACTGCACATCCTGTTTCCAAGCACAACAGACAGCTAATTTTAGCCAAACCTCTGTGTGAACCAGCCACTTGTTAGCTATATCAACTTCATAAGGCCATGTTATGGAAATATGTTTGTGATAATCACCTTGTTGTGGAGCTCTCCACCAAAGTCTGCTGCTGCTTTAATGTTGGTGCCATCTGTTGGTCTCTCTGGCAGAGACAGGACATGGCATAAAACCAGACAGACTTGACAAGATGATGTGGATGATATTTTATGTTCCTGAGACATAACTTTCAGCAAAGAAGATAAAAAATGACATCTTATTCTTCCTTGTCTTTGGCGCATGTTGTTATTTCGCTGACTCACTTCTCGATTTATTTGATTTAATCATTTAATCATTTTCCACTAGCCCTGGCAGTTGACAATGGTTCCTTTTGTGTCTGCTGACAAGAAAAGAGATCAATATGGTGGAATCAGCCACAGGATGAATTACTGTGAACTATTATCATATTAACAGAAGTTTCTGTTTAGTTCTTTAGTATATTTAATTCTTAGAAGTTTCTATTTCCTTAATGTTTCCCATGACCACTTTGACAGGTCACAAGTGGCTGGAGCTGATCTCTGCTGACACTGGGTGAGAGCAAGTAGCAACTTCCACTATTGTGAAATGAAGCCAATGCGTTAGTGCTCCTCCATCTAGTTATCTCCATAAGTTCCCATGTTAGTCCAGCACATCCACCTTCACAGCAGAAATAAACGTGTTTACAGCCTGATACAAAAAAAATTGGTTCTATTGTTATGGAAATTTCTATTCTTCTTTCTATTCTAGGTCACGTGTGGGCCTTGAGGTCCTCAGCAGTATTAATTGTTTGGCTTTGGTTGAGAACAGTAGGTGACACTCTGTGGTGGCCAGGGTTGAAGAGACCTATTGCTGCCTTCCTGGAGATAATAGATAGCTTGCAGTAGACATTCCAGTCTGCATGAATAGACATATGTGTCTTCAGACTAGAATATGCTGACAGTAACACCTGCATGGGTAAAGACATTCTCTTTAAGTAATTCTGGGCGTATAATATTTGCAGTGTTATCTTGGGGTTTAAAGTCTATCCACCAGCATGAGTTGGACAGAATGTAAGACCGACTCAGGCACTTCTGATGTACTTTGAGAGTGTCTCTAATTCTCCTTGGCCAATAATAATACAGCATAAGACATCAGAGGCTCCTGAACACTTTCTTCCTCCTGACCTCACCATGGACCTTTGACTTCAGCTATTTCTCTACAACATCTGTAGCTAATTTACTAATTCATGACAACTGTACTGAGGTGGTGGTGGTCAGAGATCTGAGCTTCCAAACTGCTCTTCAGAAACCTGTGGGTGATGCTGTGCATACAACATCCATTTTTTTATGGTGGGAGTTAGTGACAGGTCGCCATCACAGGGCTGACACAATCTTTCACACCTATATACAATGTCACCAATTAACCTGCAAGATGGAGCACAAGGGGAACCCACACAGACATTCAAACCCCAAACTGTCACGCTGTGAGGCAACAGTGCAAACCACTGCACCACTGTGCTCATTTCTTCTTTTAACTGTTCAAGAATCAAACTTAAACAGAAACAAAGCAGACTCTGATCACAATGTTTTACCTCTGACTAACCCCTCATACTTCACCCAATGTTCCCTCTATAATAAGATTCCCTTTCAGGATCCCATAATCAATCAATGACATTAGCTAAAGAATTCCATCAAGCCAGCAAGTCAAACTACATTACTGATTAAATATGGGATAGATGAGTCTGGCCTTGATCCTGCAATGTGGAGATTACATGCTACACTGTCAGAGTCCCACTCATTACATGCCTGTCTTTGGTGATGAGAAATGAACACAGTGTGCGGTGCCAGCATTTTGGCTCACTGGATGACCAGTTTGCCTCATGTCGTGCCGTCTTCCCCATAGTCGCCATCTGTCTTGGGTCTGTATGCTCTCTTTATGTTGTGGTTCACTAATG
Source organism: Protonibea diacanthus (assembly GCA_028641955.1). Lineage (NCBI taxonomy): Eukaryota > Metazoa > Chordata > Actinopteri > Sciaenidae > Protonibea > Protonibea diacanthus. The sequence continues at coordinate 20,193,416 of CM053989.1, forward strand.
GCTGTCTGTCAGAGATCACACCGAGCAGTAATTATTTTCAGAGAGTTAAGCAACCACGCTGTGGCTAATAATGTGTAGGACTCGCTGGGTTTTTGATTGATTCTTTTATTCTGAAAAGATCTGTTTGTGTTAATAGCAGCAGTTTTGCTACTTATATTTTCTTGCAAACAAATATTTGTTTCTCCTTTAAAGATTGTATGGTGGCATTTAGAAACAGGAGGAGAAGACCAGAAATTAGCCACAGCATGGAAAATCTCATTGTTTTGGTTTCTTGGCCTGCAATTTTTTTGTTTTGAATGTTTTCAAAGAAAAAGCTCTGATACAACTACAAGTAATAGCTGTCCAGCACCAAGCAGCAGACAAATTTAGTGACTGGCGGGTGAACGCGTGTAGCATTTAACAGCTAAATGGCTAAATAATTCCCTCCAGAAACCAGACCAGGCAGACAGCAATGCAATCCAGTGCACAATGGAATTACTGGAATTCAAATTGGCAACTCAACAGCATCAATACCACATCTGTGGGTTTAACCAGATTACTTTGAATGATCAGGAATGAGAGCCCTGTATCATAACATCAATTAATGAGTGAGCAGAGAGCAGTGCGTGCTGTGAACAAACATTTCTACGTGTGTCCAAAAACAGTGCTTTCTTTCTTAAATGAAGTGAACATGTTGAGATTAAACAGCATCAAACCATTTTTTTTTTTTTGCTGTTATTGTGCGCACAGTCGAATTCCTCGACCTCCACATACAGGATTACACACACTGCCATCTCAGCTAATCTTGTTTGTATGATCGCTTTTTCTGAGTACCAATCGATCAGTGTTTTCCAAGTGTTCTTGTGTTGATGTCGTGTGTCTCTAAAAATAGCTCCTTGGAATAAGTGAATGCAGATGATTGGTAAGAGCACCATAACATCAGTGGTCCACGATGATGAAAGGGCAATTTAATGGATCTTAAGTAACTCAATTACTTTGACTGTCTGTAGGCTACTTTATGAATTAATAAGAATATAATTTGAAGTGCACAGGAGAGAAATAAAACAAAAGCATTTTACATAATGCAGTTAACACCCAGGAAATCCCACCTGCTCCATCTGACATCATACAAGCTAATTAAAGTAAATAAAAACTTGGCACAGATTAGAATCTTCAAATCAATGGTTTGTGTTCCTGGTCCATCTTTTCCGATAGTGTGTCTCTTCCAACAGGTAGAACATCTCTAACCTTCTCTTAGATGTCCTTAGATGGACAGAATTTGGCCATATTTACACCAGCTTTAGCTTTGCTCCATTGGCTCCCTATCCATGTCAGATCAGACTTTCAGGTACTTCTGATGACTTACAAGATTGTATCATACCTTTCTGATCTCCTTAAACCTTCCATCCTATCCAGGTCTCCACTCTATCCCTAGAGTTAAAAAGAAGTAAGCTGGCTGCAGACTTTCCTTGGACCTCTCTCTCCACTGGTGGATCTTCATCCTCCATGTATCTCTTTTCCACCATGTGTTTATTTCCTTTCTCCAATCTGTGTGAATATAGTGTTTGAGTTTTCTTGTATGTTTGTATGTCTTTCTTCATGGTGGAGAGGAGGTTGTGTGACTCAGCACCTGGAATCTACTTGTAGTCCTCCAAGATATATATCCTTCATCTATATTTACAATGTAATTGTGTCATCCTGATTGACCAAACTATAGTTTTACTATGTTGTTCCATTCTGTACACACGGTACACATTTCATCCATTTTTTCCTTGGGTGTAAGGTTAGAGGCTGTCATATGGTGTACAGATTGTCAAGCCCCTCAAGGCAAATTTGTAGTTTGTGATATTGAGCTACACAAAAATAAAAGCTATTTGACTTGACAGTGCAATGACAGCAAGCAGCTGTTAAATGGTATTTCAACTTGACTACCTAATACAAGCAAGATTACTGTCTGACAGAACGCCTGAGCTCCTCCTGAGTAGATAACTCAGTATTAGTGTATTCAGGGGGTGATAATGATTGTGAGCCGCAGACGTGTGCAGATAGAGTGATGAAGAGATTATTTGTTATAATATTGATAACAAATGTATTGCAGGATTTCATTTATTTTGTTAATCTGTATTTTTGGAAATTGATTGGAATATATATTCACCCAAACACAGTGTAATTAACCCAGACAAATACCCGGCCAAAGTAATGCCCACCTTCCATCAGGTGAAAGAGGATATTCATATAATCTCTCCAGACTAATTATTTTAGAGGCCAACATAGGAAGTATTTAAATTCACGGTCTATTCAAGCCAAAATCTATCACTGACATTTGGATTTATTTTTAGTTTCCGTCTGAATCACCCAAAGGTACCAACAACACAGGACCTTTTTTTTCAGGCTCATTTCATCAGGATTCACAATTTTCTGCCTTCCGAGATAAAATATTAACAGTGAAGCCTTGACAAAATGATGACAGTTTATCAATTAATGATGGCTTTAAAAGTGCAGGGGGAAATAGAAAGCCCTAATGTCCTTTTTCATCTTGTGGAAAAAAGACTGATGTTGTGGAATATTTATACACTAGCAATTAGACCCAGCTTTTTAAAGAGTCATCATGTGAAAACGACATAGTTTTGTGTTGTACAGATGGTCCGCCTCCATTTCTGAGAATTACATAATTTCGAGACTCTCATGTCTTGCTTTCTGCTTTGCTTCTCTGTTTCACCCTGCTTACACAGAGTAAACCTTAAATATTATTATCACCCAAAAAATACTTTGACATTATCTCCCCACATTCATGTAAACTTAATAACTGGTGAGGAAATACTTTCCGATCGTGTTTACAGTACTGGTTCAGCTGTTAACCTCAAAAAGCAGGCAAAGCAGTTAAGCAAGCTTCAAATAAACAATTTGGCCTGTGTGTCACCACGAGTTATGTAAGTTCTTCAATTGAATTGTGATTTTCTTGTAGAGCTGTGAAGACCTATTTTTCATTTATGGCAGCTGTTTTAAGAAGGCTGACATGGAACTGCGCCAGTTAATTTGATGGCTGTTATGTTAATTCTGCTGTGCTAATATGTGAACATCACCAGTGTTTCAGCTGATACAGTATGACTTAATACAGCCAAAATTTTAAGTGTGCTGTTCCTTTAAAACCTTTAATCCTTTCCAATTATATCTTTTTTAAATTGTACATTTCATCAAGATCAGAGTCTGAAGATTAAAATAAATGTGTCACTAACTGATTTTACTGATTAGTCTAGTGACTGGTAGTCCATTAAATAGTCCTATTTCAGATGTTTTCATTTTATACCACACTGAGTCGTATAGTTTTGACCTCAAATCTCCCATGTTCAAATAATACTGCTGTATATATGTATGTAATTTTAGCAGACAATGATCCTAGACATAATGTACAGATGGTTGACAGAATGAATACAACTGTCAACCATCTGTACAATGTTTTATACACTATAATGAAATGTAATGTGGTACCCGTGGAATATATCTGACCTTTGTGAAGCTCAGACCAATTTGTGATGGTGTTTGTTTGATTTTTAATATTTAATATTGCCTGATAATTTAGCCTCTAACGGGCTCCTGGTGTAGCCTTTGGATATCTAGGCTAAGACTTCCTCTTTGGTGCGTTGGTCATTGTTTACAATGTAATTAGTGAGACAGACACATGTTGGATAAACTCTATAAACAGATCTACATATGGCTGAAGATTTCGGCCAACACATCCCACCTGTCTTGCTCTATTTGCTATTAATCCACATGCAACCAAAGTACAAACAGGAACACTTCTGAAGTCTTTTGTCTTGCCTATGGATTCTACATTCACAAATGAACCTAATTTTTTTTGAGCCACTTTGAGGCAGCAGGAACAATCTTTCAACATAACATAGTATATCACCTTTAAGTTGATATGGTCGACTTGTTAGCAAATAGTTATTTACACATCCAGCAGATACTCAGCAATTTATCGTTGTATCATTTGTTTCTGGACAATTGACCGATGACTGTGAAAATATCCAGTCTCTTTAAGGTTTGTTCTTGCTCTCCACCAGGAAAATATCTTACTGTTTAGCTCCTAAATTATCCATTATGTCCATTAGTTGGCTGTGCACAGTGCTGTTGCTCAGCATATAGTGTATAGAGTGAATGAAATTTTCAGTGGCTGTTTTTGCTCTTGAAGACAGCAAACTGGCAGCAGTAAACTGGAGAATGAAGGCTTGAAAAGTAAAAAGATGACCACTGAACCTATTTTCCACACATGACAGGTACTGTATGGGATCTGACATCTGTAAATTGAAGATAATATAGTAGATGTGTGCTTCAGAATCCTGTCTTTTCATCACCAATTCAGCCTCCTGTCTCTCTTTTCTCTTTTCAGATGCATGTAATTCAAACCCAGCTTAGAACATATTATTTTGACAGTCTCTTGATGTCTCTTGTGGCTACTCGCATACAAACTAGAGCTCCTATTAAAAAAAAATCCATTCATGCACGATACTCACAGGAAAGGTTGTCATGTTATAACTGTGCTTACAATGGGAGACTCATGCTGAACTTGGTGGTCTTTTTCATTTTTCGCACTAGTTACCTCAGTTCAGCTGCTATGTGAGTAATGCACTCCTTGACACATCAGCAGCACTATGTCATCGTCAAGATGCGGTATTGTTTCACTGGCAGTGAAGGATCTGTTGTGCAGAGCACACATGAACACATGGTAACATCATAACTCCACACAGCAACCAAACAGCCATTGGATACAAGTTTGATTGTGACCACTGAAAAATACATTTTCAACAATTCTGGTCCAATCAATTGAGAATTCCCTTTTAGCATTTAAGTACCACAGTGAATGGAGAAAAAAAAGAGAATCCTTTCACATCATTAGGAGAGGCAATACAATTTGTATGTCATTCTATTTAGATGGTGAATCTGAAGAAACAAGGAGCAAAGGGATCCTTGACTTGCAGACTTGGAGACTTGCAGGAAAATAAGACCCAGGGCTCAGGGTATTGTGATTCAATTGCTCAGTTAGATCTTTGAGCGCCTGCTGAAAACAAAATGACATCCACAAAGTCCATAAATGCAGCTCTCTATCCATTGTTAAAAAAAGCGACCAATAATTACTGAGTCAGAAAAGGACAAAATGCCTTGGGTGCCCTTCTCCTAAGGCCCCCTGATTGATTTTACTGATTAGAATCAATAGCTGGATTCTTTCTTCTTGATTTCTTTATCCTATCCAATTGGGTTGAGCTCTAGTGAAGAATGATCAGTCACAAAGAGGTGGCTTGTGCGCAGTTGGAGTCCCCTTGATAAACGATGCAGTATTTGATTTTGTGTCTTGACAGCCCCAGTAGTGCTTCCAAGGCAGACAGCTAGGAAAGATGGAATGGTCATGTGTGTGCAAGAAATGAGAGAATAGTTGGGTGTCAACCTTTTTGACCCTTCTGGATTTATTCCCAATACTCACACATAGATAGTAGAGCTGTTTGGGCAGTTGAGCTTTCAGGGTTATGTTTGGAGAGGTCAGGCAACAATGTCACTTGAAGAGTGATTCAGTGTTGGCCACGTTAAGAGTAGGGATCTTTGGATGGAATTGCCTGTTGATCAGACTGCTCTGATCAGATAATCACTTTGGTTCACACTGAAATATCTCAACAAATATTGTATGGATTGTCATTAGTGTTTGCTCTTCTCTCTGGGTTACAACTATGGGGGAGACCATGGAGATGCTATGTTTATACATACATCTCCCCCTATACTTGAATGTCCTTCATGTGCTATTGTGGCATACATACACTCTTTAAGATGTATTTTCTGTCACAAGTATGAGAGTCAATGTAGGTTTAGCAAGAACACATGTTGAAAAGAGGGTCTGCAAAGTGCTCTCTGAAGTATTAAATCAAATCAAATCAAATCAAATTTTATTTGTATAGCCCAAAGTCACAAATCACATTTTGCCTCAGAGGGCTTTACAAGACCCTCGGTTCAAGTGAGGAAAAACTTGCCCACAAAAAAACCTTTTGACAGGGAAAAAAGGTGGAAGAAACCTCAAGAAGAGCCACAGAGGAGGGATCCCTCTCCCAGGATGGACAGACGTGCTATGGATGTCACGTGTACAGAACAAATCAACACAAACATATTGTACAATTACAATGAATGATAAAATGACAATGAATTACAATGAATGATAGAATGATTACAGTAGCAGTGGAACCTGTGATAGAGATAGAGAGACACAGATACACAGCAGCAGTAAATCATTAACTAACTATAAACTGTAATGGAGATATGGTAGCAATAATGACAGTAATAATATATGTAGTAGACGTCGTGCAGGACCACAGCAGCAGCCACGATCCATGAGAACCTGCTGGACGAGAGAGCACGGAAACTCCAGGGAAGAAGTTTAGTTAGTAACATGCATTGACATGGCATGGGCAAGGCATGAACGGTGCAGGTAAGGGAACAGAAATGACCATCTTTGTTCCTAATATGTAGAATAGTGTGTATTACTTATAGAAAATAAAGTTAATGCACTGTAATGAGTTCTCCTACATACATGATCCAAAATACCAGCTGTACTAGCTCTTCACCTGCTACAGGGCAGAAGATTGCTGTTTTTCTAAGCCAGTGTAATGTCCAGTATCTTACTGTAAGTAGAGCAGACAGATGAGTTCAGAGTGCTGTCCATAGCTCTCACCTTCATTATACCCACTTCTTGTCATTGCATTCACATAAATGATGGAAAGTCCTTGTCAGTGTTTTGACTAGATGAGAGTATGAGCGCTTATAATGATTTATGAGAAGGTTAAAAAGTTCACTACAGGTGAATTATCATCATGAATCAAAACACATAATCACAGAAGATATTGATGGTGTTGATATTTTATATTTACATGTACAGTGGATGGCATGCCTGCATTATAGTAGTGTCCTTAGCATTTCAAGCAATAGCACACACTATGAAACTTTGATTAAAGCTGCACTAATCGATATTTTTTTATCCTAACAGTAGACCAAATGATTACATATATTTATGGGCTGTAGCTCAGGAGCAGGTTGTCCTCTAATCTAAATGATCAGGCATTTGATTTGCAGTTCCTCCAGTCTGCATGTAGTGTCCTTGAGCAAGATACTGTACCCCAAATTGCTCCCAATGCTGCGTGTGTATTGTTAGCGGCCAAAAACCAATGCCATCAGTGCATGAATGTGAAAATGAGATATGTGTAAAAGCACCTTAAGTGGCTGGACAACTTTACCATTTATCCTTTGTGAAAGGAGTTGCTCATAATGAGGAGCAACATGATGATGCATTTTATTATCTTTCAGCTCATTGTTTTGATTTTACAGACTGCAACTTTACTGTTTATTTTATTGCATTAAGCAGCTAAAAGCTTGGATATTTTCCTCAATACAGCTAAAAGCTGGTGATATATAACATATCATATTTAACATATTTAACTTTATTGAGTGATTTTTGTCAATGTTGTCTTTACAGCTTTTTACAGCTGCCCCAAGTGGCTTAAATCATCTAATCTAATCAAATCAAATTTTATTTGTATAGCCCAAAGTCACAAAATACATTTGCCTTAGAGGGATTTACAATCTGTATAGGGTGTGACACCCTCTGCCCTGAGACCGATGGTTCGAGTGAGGAAAAACTTACCATACAGTATAATGGAGCATGAGTGTTTATGGCTTGGTCAGATTATTAAAAATAGAAACAGCTGTCTTTATGCTTATGGAAGAAGTATTTTTTGCATATGGCACCAAGGGGACAATAGTTGCTTCTCCGAATGAAAACGACTGTTCTTTTTATCACTGGATGAACACTGGACAAAATGAACAGATGTAGTGTATCTGTACTAAAGTAAGTACAAGTTCCCATGTCAAGAGAGACAGATTGAGATACTGTAATATATTTTTTGTTTTTTGAGTGTAGGATTTCACTTTTGAGATTGAACCTATTTTCAAAGTTTCTCGCAACCGGTCTTAGTCTCATCTTGGTCTCAATGGCATTTTTACTCTGTCTTGTTTTGATCTCACCAAAGAGGACTTGGGACTTTCACCCAAAGAGATCTGGCAGATATTAGCTACATATTAGCTACCTCGATGAGCTATATACTGCCTTGACTTAGTCTTGACTTGGTTTCAGTTTAGGCAGTATTGACTACAACACTGATATGTGCGCCAGGACCTTGTCAACTGTACAGGCTACACATATGCAATACTTACTACTGGGACCATAATCTATGTTTTGTGTCATCCTCTTCTCAGTCTTTGCTTGCACCAACACTTTCATCTCAGCTGTCATTCATAACTTGTGGTTTGACAATCTTTGTAAATATTTACTATTTCTTCTATATGATGGATATACAGTAGAGTCACTGGTGTCACTGTTTCAATCCATGCTTCAATGCATGGACTGAAATTTTCCAGTCGGTAGAGGAGAGAGTAAAGGCCACTTGAGAGCAGCAGAGATGCTGATCAACAAAGACCCTTGAGCAAGGCACTGAATCTCAACTACTACTTCCATGGAGTAGATCAGACTGTGCTTCTACAGAGGAGCCCTTTCATCCGTGCACCAGCCCAGAAACAAAAAAGAAGCTAAATTTTTAGATTTTTTCCTCCAGTTTTTAGAGAAAATTCTGATTTGATGGTCTATGCACAGAAAAATAGTTAGATTTATTGTTACATATATTCCAATTCAGCGCTGTGATAAGTTAGTGATTTGTCCATGTCCTTGTTATGTATACAGTATATCATCACGAGACAAGCTACATATTTTTTGTTTACAAAATCTTATCCAAAATATTTACAATTATTACATGATTTACAGGTACACACAGACTTTCAAAGAAAAGAACAAATCAAAATCGCTTTACATGACCATCTGTTTTATTTATTACAATTTCCTGAAAAGCTAGAAATTTCCACTTTTATATACAGTACATATATTCTAACAGGCGAGAAGGTCACGTTGATTGTGGATCTGGTGGAGAGAAGAGTTGGAGAGTAGAAGGAGAGGATAGATATGTCTGTGCACATATGTATTGGATATACTGTAATGCTCTTTAATCTACGACAGTATTGCACACAATATTAAGGACGCTTCCTGATAATGTCACCATAATAGGCCGTGTAATAGTGTTAGGAGACATTCCTGCTGCTCCCCAATACCTGCTGTATTACAGGGTCGGTTAACACAGTTCATGATGTGTGGCGCTGACTTTGGAACATGTATGTGGTCAAACATCCATCATCACAAGTAGGTTTCAAATATTGATCGGTCCAATGTGAGAGCAGGATAGGACCTTGAAAACACCTATGGTAAAAGATTGATTTTGGAAGAGAATGAAAATAGAAAATTCACGTTGGGTTTCAGCAACCTTCAGCAACATTTGTCATTTAGATTTCTGTTGCATTATTGGTTTGGCTTTTGGCTTTTGACTAGGTACATCTCAGAAGGACTGCGCTCATATAGTTTCAATTTTCTTGCTTTCTCCACCTGTCATGATGCTTTGTGACTCATTGTATAAAATGTATAACATACAATCAAGCTCACTGGGGTCTCCTTAAATTCTCCAGATGTCATACCCACATAAGGCGCATGAACCTGAAGCTATCAAAAAAATATTCAGATGCTTTAATATGCTGTGTTTCTATAGAGAAAAATCTTTGCACAAAGCCAATGCACAATATGGCTTGATTCTGCATTGATTAAGCCTTAATACGAGTGAACAAGTTATGAAATAACCCTGGTAACCATGGTTGTCATGGATGGGCCAAATCTGTTTTTGTAGCAGGCTGTAAACATATTTATTTCTGCTGTGAAGTTGGACATTTTAATATGGAGGCTCATGGAGACCGACCACTGAGATTGACTCATCTTATAGCAGGCCTCAAGTGGCTGTTTGATGAACTGCAGCTTTGGGCACTTCTGCGTTACAGATATGTGGATTGTTTCAAAGGCTTGGCCGCCGGGCCAGACCCAGCCTGCCAGAGAGTTCAATCTGGCTCACTGGATGAGTTTGTGAAATGTAAAAAAAAAAAAAATCCCAATAAGAAGTAAACACCTTTCAGTGCTGCAGGTGTTTGCCATCACTGTCTGACTCATCATGGTGAAAAACAACTCAGAAGAAGGAATGCGAATGTTGGAAGGCTGCTAACAAAATACCATCAACACCAAAGCCATACTCTGAAACTGAGTTTGTGAAGACATTCATGGTCAAAGCTGCAGAATAAGACGAGATTTCATATCTTGCAGAGTTCTGGACACTGTTTTCCACCCTAACCAGAGAACAGTTCAGTGAGAAAACAATCACTACTTTAAAGATGATAAACATTGGACAGATGGTTCATTAATCATGAACATTCAGAATGTACTTGTACTTGAATAGACTGATTGAATTGTACAAAACTTATTGATGGAAATTGCATTTATTTTTTTAACATGCTGTCCATCATCTCTTGGAATGGTTAATTACATTTCCAGAATGTCTTTGTAGTTATTTACAGGTTATTATGCAATGTCTTACTAGTCTGACCCACTTGAGATCAAATTGAGCCATGTGTGGCCCTTGAACCAAAATGAGTTTGACACTCTTACTCTAATCACACCATCAATCAAAGTAATTCTCATTTTCATGATTATTTTTGTAAAGCATCGAGAGAACAACACATGGCATAATTGCTTTTCAAAAAATATATTTTAATACAGACATTTTTATAACAAGCGTGCATCTATGAACTGTAAACTCATGTATATCAAACTCAAGACAGAAAGTATGCGTGACACAAAAAACATACAACAGAACAAGTATTGACATGCCTTTGTAGGTACAATACAACAAACAAGCTTGATATTCAGGGTTGGGAGGTGAGAAATGGGAGCTTTATTCCATCTATACATGTTGAGAGTGTTCCCTGCCCTTATCAGCATGCAGTGTGTCTCTAATCCTTGCACCGAAATGTAACACTGGCAGGTTTGTTTGATTTATATCCTGTCTTCAAGGTGAAGTCACTACTTAAAAAAGCCCCTATACACTTACTGTATCTACGTGTGTGTGTGTGTGTGTGTGTGTGTGTGTGTGTGAGAGAGAGAGAGAGAGAGAGAGAGAGAGAGAGAGAGAGAGTAGTGGAGAGACTTGGGAAAGGTTAAATAAATTGGTACTGATTGGTGAGGACCGTGTGTGTGGACATTAAAACAGAAAGTTTGGATTTGCTGACCAGCTGTTTTTTATATTGATGCATGGCTGTCAACTTTGGTGGGCAGTGCTCTGGTTTGTTATCCAAAAATGAGCGACCAAAAATCTCAAGCCACAACGAAACTCACACAAAAAAATGAAACATCTTCTGTTGATTTCTGCAGCTGACTTCTTCTCTCAGCCCTCACAGTAGCTTAGAAGAGTTTTATTTGTTGTACACACTGAAAGCTGGACTGTGATGTGATGACAAGGTGCTTGGAGCATTCACATGTATTTGTTGACTGCTTGTGTGTTGCTGCTCATTTTCAGATGACTACAGCTCTACCTTAAAAGATCTGACCTATGTAGTAATAAAGAACATTTGTGACATGACACTTATCCGACCATGACACCAGAGATCAGTATCAGAGAGTAGTTCGCTTTGGCGGTCGCTGGTACATATATATTTTACAGCCACACAAGAGACACATTTGGAAAAAGAAAACTTTAGATTTCAAAATTATTCAATATTTATAACTTGTATAACAACCTGTGATTCATGGTCAACAGCCAATCGAGTGGTAATCTGATTTTTGTCCCTTGAGACTGATGTATAAACTTATTTGCAAGACAATTTGGAAGTGGTTCAGAGTAATACTGACAATGCTTAACGACAAGTAAATAAAAAGAAATCAGAAAATAGAATTCAAAAGGGAAAACATTGCTGTACAGCATGGCTATAGTGGAATTAAGCACAATGACACTAGTTTTATTTTCTTACTTTTGCAAACAGTAACAGCAATTTCTGACACCTGAGATATGGCTTGAACATGTGAGCATCAATAAAATAAGCAGTGAATGTGAGACATTGGTATAGTCACCATAAAAAGACTGAAAAACTGAAAAACTAAATTGCTACTGAAAACTGAAAAACTAAAACTCAAACAAACTGCTGTGGATTATTTCAGGCAACAAAACAGGATGTTTCTGAAGCTGAACGCTGAAGAAGCTGAAAAGAATGCAGCTCTTGCACCTCTTTCACAGCACACAGAGGCATCGACAGAAAATACTGATCAATGCAGGGTTAAGTTCCACAGAGATTATATAAAAAGTGTTGACAACAAAGCAACAAGATTCATAAGAAGAAGAAAAAACATGTGTGTGAGAGAGAAGCTGTCGTCTTCACCATGGTCTCATGTTGTTATGCTGATTATATCAAGGCATCACAATTCATTTGGCACAGATGCTTGAAGATGCTAAATGTTACTGCTACCAGACTGGTCAGACGTGACTGAAACACACACTGAGTACACTGCGAACAGACACCATACTGTTACATTATTTTAACATAGCGAATCACAGTGCAGCATAGAGAATACGACAGTGTTTTTGACAAATATCCAGTAATAGTGAACAAACATGCACCACAAAGTCAATTAGAAGACATTTTAACACTCATCTACTGTAGCTAACACTGAAGTGTTCAACTGTGATACAGTTCAGCTTTAATATTGCTGTCGACCTGTGCTTATAATGGGAATGCTCATTGCTGTTGTACATGGCTGCTTAGCTAAGCCACTCTTGTGCTAAGATATTTATTGGTGTATTGTATCATCTTCACAGTGCCTTTTGAGACTGTGAACCCCAATCTGTCTGTGTGCATGCATATACCATGTGTGTATGTGCATGTATATGTGCTGCATGGCTGTGTGACTGTTGATCTCCTGCTGGCACTTCATAAATACATTGTCCTCTTACATCTGCAACATAGGCAGCAGGAGACTGGCATCTCCAAGTCTCACTGACCATCTTCAGTAAATATGAAAGCTTTGGCCCAAACTAGTCCATGCGGAACAAACTAAAGTAAAAGTATCCCAATTCAGAAGACCGTTCCATCCTCTTGACGAGCGGAGACGAATGAAGATGCGCTGCCAAAGCAAAGTACTGAAACAGCATAGAAAACGACACTTTCTCTACAGCCGGCAACACAAGGCTTCAAAGGAGAGGGCGAGGACAAGATGAAAGGCTGGATGCATTGTGGTATTTGAAAAATACCCTTCAACTAACTGATGTCAAGGTTTAAGCAGTCTGTTTTTTCACTGGCATATGAAGGCAGATGCTATCAAGTCGAATCAAATGCCCTCTAATCTGACAGACTGGCAGGTGTGCAATGACGGTCAAGAAAACATCCGAGATATTCTCCAATAACAAGACAGTGTCCAGCAAGCAAATATTTACACGATATCTAGCAGGTAAAGCTCTGAGCATTTCTGTCTGTACAGTTCATTCTTTTCCCCAATGTCCCAATGTACCATCCTCACCTATGATAACTCTTCAAAAGCAAACTCTTCACACTAAACCCTCCATCACTGCAAAAAATAAAAGTTCTGTCGTTGTCCAAACAGGCTCTGAAGCACGCTGTATCTAGATTACAGAAGGTTGTTATGGACTCTGGGGGACAGAGGACAGTAAGAGAACACCAATTGGGATGAGGTTTAGTGTTAGACTACATTGGACACACTTTGTTCTCTGGGATGGGCAGCTGGGCAAATGAGCCACAGTCGGTTGGAGAGTCATCAGACCTGGGCGACCCAATGCCACCCACTGGGATGCGAGCCGCAATGGCTGACATTTCTCCTGTTTGACTCTCGGCAGTAATTCCAGGTCGCTCTGAGGTCTGGTTCAAGTTGCTGTCTGGGATGTTCCCCTTGCCGGTGAAGAGCTGGATCAGGCACTTCCGGAACTGGACAGAAAACAACAACAGCAATTTTACTCACAATTACAGCATCCATACCGGGAACAGTTAGCCCGGCTCCGTCCAAAAATAATAAAAAACGTTCTAAATCTCACTAATTAACACTTTGTATCATGTTTGCTTAATCTGTACACGTGTGCAATTTACAAATGTAAAATGGCAATTTCATTTAACTTAGTAACATAGTGATGGCAATACAGCAAAAAGTTGCTGCTAGCTATATATTTTTTATACTTTAGACAGAGATAAACTAGCTTTTTCTTTGTCTTTATGCTAAGCTAAATTAGCATCTTGGCTCAAGATTTGTCTCCACATTACACCAAAGTTGTTTATGCACACACAGATTGAGATACAGTTACACATGGCCTCATACATTCCTACTAATCAGAGAGCATGACTCATTATATTACACAATGTGAGCTGTGTCTGCAGTGCCCTTCCACACACATACATAATGGCAGTGTCAATGATGCCCCGTCAATAGTTGTTCCTGGAACAACAAAGACATTCTAAACCCATCCCCTTTAATAGCCTCACAATCATTGGTTTCCACATTACTTTAAATCTAAAAACAATAAATGATGTTTTTTTTTCTGTGTTAAAGCTCTGACTCTGTGAAGCCCTGAGGAGAGATCATGGTGACTCTTAATGACCTTTCTAACTTAAAACATACACCTCTAACTTCTTGCCTCAAACCAGTAAAGCTTTCAAAGAATGGAAATAACACCCTAGTTCCCCTCTTTTGTCATGAAAAAGCAAAAAGGCTGCAATGTTGCACTCTATAGCTTTGTTCAGCCTGGGACCTTAAAATGCTCTTAAACCATCACACCCATGTATAACAATTAACACCCTGCTTTGAAAAATATAGGTCGTAAAATGTCATATTAATGGCAAAAAGAACAGCCTGAAACACATTTACTCTGAACATCTACAGCAGATACTTCCATCTACTACAAACCTTCTCTTCAATACAATGTTATCATGTATAAGTTCACACAAATACAGAAAAAATCTGAATTTAATGAACTGATTTGGCTTTCCACTTGTACATAGGTAGGTTTGAGTGAATGGTTCATTCAGTGCGAGTGTTGGACTCGACTCCACTCACTGACATCTTTGTTTGAGACAAGGATTTCTGCTGAATCATTGGTTGTCACGCTTCCTATTGTTTAAGCAACTGCACCCCCGAATGAGGCAGCGCAAACATGACCCTACGATAACAGTGAGTGTGCCTGGACAGGGTAAGTGGAAAACACTGAGGATTCATTTTGTATCTTCAAAGTTACTTTCATTATCTCAAACACTTTCAACTCAAAAGGATAAAATGTTTCTGTGGGGAAACACTGTTCACCTCAAAGTATCAAAAAAACCCTTCTCCTTAAGTTTGTAAAAGGGACATTATGTGACCATGTGACAATGGAATATGTTGCTCTGTGATTTGGTCAAAAATTTGGAAATTCGCTCAGCTGGTAGCACACGGCGGGTTTTTGAGAGTCTGTTTTATTTTTAAAAAAAAGAAGAAGCTGACTGCAGCATCTGGAGACAAAGCTATTAAAACTTAAACAACAAGTTAAGAAGGGGTGTTTCACTCTGAGTGACACCTTTAACATTACAGATTATTTTTTCCATTATTGATATGAAAATATTAGTTTGTGGGGTAGCACTGTGGTGCATTGTCACCTTCCTGGTTTGAACCTTGCCTTTCTGTGTGGAGTTCTCCCCGTGTCTGCGAGGGTTCTGTAATTGTGATAGATAGGCTTTGAGTCAATAGGCTACCATCTCAGCTGTCCCTCTCCCAGGAAGCTGTGTCTTATTGAATTTATTACTTCTTACTGATAGACATACACAGCTGGGAAACATTTGCCCATCAGGAGGTAATATATATCAGAGACTCAGTAGTGTCCAGTGTGGCAAGTTGTCAGAGCTGGGTTGCTGAACATAGCGTTGTGTGAAGAGGGAATCTTTGTGGCATTTAGTGTCAATTAATTAACCCTTGCCCTACCCCTAACCCTAGGAGAGACACTACAGATGGATAATATGTTTAAATATGTATAAGTCCAAGGTTTTTACTGAATCCCTTTTTATTACTCCATGTCCAAGTCAGAAAATGCCAACAGCCATAAAAAAATCAATTTTCTCCATGTTTTGGGAATAACATACTCTATAAATCAGGCTTTAAATGATATATGAACAAAATCCCTCTGTATTCCACTAAAAATGTTATTCTATGTACAAGTAGCCATGTAAAAATCCTCTAAGACTATGGATCATCTCACCTTGTTATGTAACTCAGAGATATCACAAGCAGGGCAGGTCAGCTGACTTCTGTAAGCCCTAGCAATTTGGTCAAAGCTGCAGGAGCTCTGCTCAAACCAAAATCCATCTGCTAGCTGTTCTTATTTACATCCAGTCTGTCTTCTTTGAGACTTTGCATAACCCATTTGAACAATCGAGTGCAGCTCAAAATTGGGTCAGTCTGATGGACATGCAGACCGTGTGTATTTTCCTGGCAATTGAGGCCTGCTCTTGGCGTTGTGCCAAGTACATACATGTATAGTTGAACTTTGTTTCCCCCTATCTGGAAATAGCTCACTTTAAACTGTAGGCAAGTCTCATGGTTAGTCATGTTTGTTGTAACCGACCATGACAGTTTTAGTGTTCGCTCTGCTGGCTGGACTGAAAAAGTAAAACCTGTCATGTACAATTAAAAAAACTGTGAAATGTGATAACAGGGAGGAATGTTAACATGAAAAGGTTGTTAAAGAAGCTTTCGGTCCTCAGTATTACATGAAGTGTGAATAGCACTTCACAGGACAACTGCAGTGAGCAGAACAGTGAATAATGTAAAGTAAATTGACCATACTCATGTTAACCAGAGATACAGAACAACTGAAGTTGGTGAGTCCAGCATTCTTGGAGCAGTCAGCTCTGCAGGGCATCAGTGTTTTGCTCTTTTACTGAACACAGGAACTGTTTTGCTGAAGAGAAGGATGAAACTTTTTTTGCAGAAGTCCCACTGTGCATTGTGATGCATCATTTACACAAGTGCCTTAGTATTAGTGAGGGCAAATGTTTTCTTATTTCCAACACTAGAGCAAGCCGGCAAGCTTTAAAATAAGATCAGACAAACTTTGCTTGATGACGTCATGGATATATTTTAAACTTTGCGCCTTAATTTAGCATTGCAATTTTCCCAGCACAGCTTAGTCACAACTGAAAAAATCCTTAGTTGATTATAACAGTTGCCAGTGCATCCCTTTGATATAATGTGCTCTCTATAATGCTCTATAATGCTCTAATGTCAGCATGCATAAACACATGATCTACAAAGGCACATATTAAGACAGAACATAACCAGAATATATTAAACATGTTTAAACTAACAGTCTTGATTAAAACACTGCTCAGGTTCCAGTAGCAGATTTACTTTACAGTGAATGTTACCTCTGCCAGACCTTCTTAGCACAGCTTCCTTAAATTATAAAGCAATTAAGAGTCCCATTAGGATGTCACATTTGCCAATTAATAGGTCCTCAAATGTGGTTATGTAGATCTTTGGTGGAGCCCTATAAATCATTCAGTCATCACTGTGGGCAAAATGTCAAAAACATGCAGTGTGTTCAAAAGACAAAAGATGTCACGTGTTAAAGAACTGTACATAGTAATCTCTTTTCTAATGGCTCCTGTCATATAATCAATATCTATACTGTCAATAATGTTGACCTCACAGACCGTGTGTCTCACAGAGAAAATGAGCTAGACAGCACAATGTAAACTGAAACAAAGTAAATGGCATAAACAAATGTCAGGCCCGGCACTTTCACAATGACAAGCCTCGCAAGCATACCATAGGTGGCTAATGTATTTTTTAACAGAGCCACGCAAGGACAATTGTACTCTCTGGATTTCGCGTTTCTTTTATTCATACAGCATGTATTATTGAGAGACAGGCTAACACCTAACAACAACAGAAAAAAAAACATCTCAGTTTAATGCTGCAGCTTTCATCTGCAACACACAGTAATGTGTCTCAACTCTGGCAAAGGAAGTGGTTTAGCCACCAACCCTCTATAGTGCTGTAAATAGTTTGGTACAGGGCACTGTAAAAAAAAAAAAAAACTTGAATCTAGACTGATAGAATGGATATAGTGTCCGATATTGGCCATTCACAGATGTAATCGTATCAGTGTATTTGTTATTTCAGTGTTCCAGGATTGGGATAATTTAGATCTATTAATTACATTCTTCTATTTGTGGTAACTGAAGTATGGTTATATATAATTTATAGTTAAATTTGAGTGATGTTTACGGTTTCAGTGCACTGATGTCATTCAAGGCTGACTCAAATAGTATTCCTTTCTTACATGAAAACTCTTAATTACCTGTTTGTTCATGAATACGTAGATGATTGGGTTGTAGACAGTAGCTGTCTTGGAAAAGAAGGCGGGGATGGAAGACAGCCTGGGGTCAAGTTCAATGGTTGGATGAGCTGTGACCAGTATGGAGAATACTGCGTACGGCGTCCAACCCACCATGAATGCCACAATCATCACCACCACCATACGGGTCACCTGCCGCTCTGGTTTCCTGGCAGTGGCCAGACGACTGTGAGATACCTGGAGGAAACACGAGAACCGCGAGTAGCCGAACACTACTCTGTAATTTGACAGTTAATCTATTAGGGCATGAAATATTTTTCCTTTATTTTAATATAGCCAATATGTCCTACTTTTCACAAAAAAGTTATAATGTTTTTATTCTGAAAGAAATATTTAGTTTCTGTCTCACATAATTTCGGGCCTTTAGAACAATTTAGACTACTATAAGATACTAACAGCTCCATTTTAGACATACTAATGATTCTGTTTTTTAGGGAACTGGGAGTCCCCCAAATATATTACTGTGATAAATGAAGGATTAATGTACTATAATGAAATGAATGACTCCACAGGGCAACTTTAATTTGGCATCAGCATTACCCTGCACAGCTCAATTGTAGCAGATACAGGCCTTATTGAACCGGTCCTTTAACTTAATGCACTGTGGGTACATTTACAGAAAACTAGTTAAATGAGAGTTGCCCATTTTATCCGAGTGCATCCACAAAGAAATAGTCTATATTTAATGACTCCAAGCTGTAGCTTTCAGAATGCTGTTTTGGCTCTTTTTGCATGTATGAACAATCAAAATAAAGTAAACTTATAATAAGCACATCATGGTCAAAGAAGTGAGAAATGTAAGAAGCATGCAAGGAACATAAGACAAAATATGTATTATTGCAGGTCTTACCAACTCTGCATCAACATTCATCACACTATCAAAATAAAGTCCCAGAATCATAATAACATTTTCAGAAAAATAACATGTTTAAAGTACTTTTACATCTACCATTTAGCACTCACACTGGTAATCTTTGCTGAATTAATCAACACCGATTCATACCCCCAAAACCCTTGATTTTTCTGATTGGCTTGAAGGAACATTTTGACATATTTTGACTTATTGACTTTGACTTTGACTCCTTTTTGCCAAACAGGCAACAGCAACTGGTTAGCTTAACTCAGAAAACTGTGGAAAACAACCTGTGCATCATAAACCTGCATCATATTGCATCATATTAACCTCTTACATCTCTTTTATATTCATAGTCACAGCTAAATATATTTTACGTACATTCATACATACAGATTTCCTAATCATGACTCTGAGCTGCATTTATAAAGTAAATTTCAGCTTTGTTATGTTATAAGTCATACTGACCTTCCTGAGCTTTCGCAGCAGCTTTCCATAGCAGTAAAATATAACTCCAAGAGGCAGAATAAAACAGGTGACGAAGAAAGTGATGATGTAGCTGTGATTTACGACGTTGGTTGTATACCTGTTCAGAAATAGAGAACAAAGATATTTATATTCACATTTTATGAACTTTAAATTGGGTCAAAACCATTAGTACAGTTACAACAGTACAGATTTTAACTAGTAAAATATTTTCTAAGCAAATATCATGGCATGTATTGCAATACATTTTCAACAATAACTAGAGACTAATCAATAGATTGATATATAGTATGGCAAAAGACATGCCAAACTGCTAAGTGGTTAAAAATCCCATAACCTCCCAGCTATGAGCTGTCTATGATGTGTCATTTTGACATATAGAGGATTTTATCTGGCTGGAGAGAAAGCCAACAGTTTGCAGCTCATTTAAGTTTCAGTTAAAAGGGAAATTTCACAGCTGAGACAAATCTCTGTGACACAATTAAGCCCAGAGATCACTAATTTAGTCACATCAACTGAAACCAGATAAATGTGACTGTGTGCATGTGTGTCTTTGTATTCATGAAGCACCTATGTTGAACCATGATGGGGTTATTCACATCTCATTCCTCATAAATTTATTATCATGTGACACATATGCAAAATTACGGAAGCGCATTGCATTGACTGGATAAAAAAAAATAGACACCTTATCTCGTAATTACGACATCCTGATCTCGTAATTACGAGATCTTTTCTCTGTTGGTATGGCTCCGAGGAAGGCTTGTTTTGATGAAAATTAGGTTGTAGCTCGTTGTCTGAAGATGTCTGTCTGATGTCTGTTGTCTGTTGAAAATATGCGTGTGTTGTGTTTTAACAACGTTTCACTTAAGAGTTATTAATCCTGGACATTTGAATCTGTTTTATCCAGTGAATGGAATGCGCTTCAGTACAAAATAGTACATCATGCTCGATAAAGATTTGTTTGTTTAAATTGTTTTTTTTTTTTTAATAAAACAAATCAGGTGGGTGGGCAGTGCCATGCTGTGGTTAATGAGCCTCCTCTGTATATCAGCCACATAGCATTTAAACATTCTCCGAGTGCGCTGTCACCAGCCAAACATCATTTTTGATGAGGTGAACCACATGACCCGTTCCAGCTGATTCTGTCAAACAATCTTAACAAATCAAGTCAATCCACCACCAGCCGGTGCGCCCCTGCTCACCTACTGCCTGCCTGACTGTCAGCCTGAATCACCTTATTTAAAGTCAGAAGCTTAGCTTTGCTTCACATTTGAGAGTTGAGGCAACACTGAGTTTTTTTTTTTTTTTTTTTTTTTTTTTACTACAACTTGGGGACACATATATATTCATTAATTTTAACACATAATGATTGTTGAATCACCTTGTATTTTAGCTGAATTCAATAATGATATAATGAATAATTAGCTGATGTCACTTTAGCAATTTTATGTACTTTAATAAACTTGTTTCTCAACAACCATTTTGATATGAAATGGTACAGTAAATGCAGTTGTTTCCGAAACTACTTATTTAAGTTACGTTCCACAGCAGCACTCTGACTCTGTTTGACCTGAATGACCCTTAATTAGCATCATTGGCAACACCTGTTTTTACTATTTCATGACAAAATGGCAGCTGTGAAAATGAAAATTAGAAGCGCCACAACGCCACAAAACTATGAAGGACAGCACACAGCAAGGTAAGCTAACGTAACATTAACACAGTGACAATTAAAGTTTTATTTTCAACATTACTGAGAGCTAGTTATCTTTGTGTTCACGCTATTGACAGGAATGATCGATGGCTTTAGCTGTCTCAATCTCACTGTATAGAGCTCCTGTAACAATGCCAAGTGAGGAAGAACAATGGTAAGAGAGCTATAGTTTGCCTGTTGACTATTTTCTTATGGACGGTAAGTCTGTAGCATTAAAGTATGAGATATATACACTAAAACTAACAACAATAAAATGACTAAAATGTAGCAAACAGTAATAGTGAAGATGAGCATGATAATGATATTTACTGTGGGCAGGGCAAAAGTTATTGATTTGTTGTATATGTTATTTGTTCATCTGGATCTTACCCGGCAACCTCCACCTGTGTGGAGTAATACCTGGGCCCTGGAAGGGATTTAAAAGAAAGTCAGCAGCATACTGGCTGCGTATATTATATTCCAGCTCCTCACCAAGGACGCAGCCACCTACTGACAAGCCATTGATACCAACTTCTCCTGCACTGCACAATCCTTCAAAACCTCGCATGTATGCTTTTTAACATTCAGAGGCCGTCCAGTGCTGAATATCTACATGTATCCAGAGATAAAAAGATGCACATAAATGAGGCTTTTAAAATGCATTAGGCTGTGCATGTGGCAACATTCTGGACCTCAAACACCTGTGCTGTTCACGCCCCTGCTGTTAACCAAATGTTTTCTGACAGTACTCATGCTGCGTGCAGGAGGTGGATCGGGTCATCTGAGCACCGGCTATCTCCATAAGGTGATGTCTTAATTGTATTGTCTGAACCATTCGTTCCCCCTGCGCTTCATCTGAGCAATAGTTTCCTTATAGGGCTCGAGGTCAACACTCAGGCTCCTATCTGCACGCCTTTGATCAAAGCAGCTAAATAGTATTACCCAGATGACACCCTGAGGGCCAAGGTCAGAGAAGGCATGTTTCTTGGCTTCTCATTCACACAGTGTGAGCTAATATGGCTGAAGCCACAGGGCTGAGTATAGAATGTCTATAATCTGTTTGTGTGCAAGTGTGTGTTAAGAAAAATAATTAACAGAGGTTAATTTCTGGCTAAAGGTTGGGTTGAATCACAGGGGAAGCATGAGGTTAAATTCTAGTATTAAGGTTTGGGTTAGGAGTTGCTTCAGGTTAAATTCAAATCGGATTCAATTTTCTAAAATTCAGCAGACCACAGGTAGACAGTGACAATACACAAATAGCAGTACAACAATATAATGTGAAAATGAGGAGAAATGCACAAGAATGCCATTCCAGGAGTAAAAGTCAGGAGGGAACACTGTTCCTGCTCGAATTCCAAAAATCTATTCAATGTTTTTACAGGGGGAGATTGCTCATAGCTGTTTTACACTGTTTCTACAGCTTGTTCATAAAACAAATATAATTTATTGTGCTTGAACATATCACAAATCCAGCTAGAGCACAGTGCTAGCATTGTCATTGTGAGATGTTAAAGCTATCCCATCCTAAAGCAAATCACTTTCTCTGCAGCTGAGTTGCGTTATAAAGTTTCAGTATCATCCTAAACGTTTTTTAAATCTATGAAAGTGACATTGTGTGACACCTCTCTAAAAATAATAAAATAAGTTATTACACACAGCGTGTACCACTGTTGATGTGTTATTGCTACCTACTGACTCGTGATAAAAGTCAGTCTGATGGATGCTTTCTGACCCTGGACCTATATGTGCTGCTATCCTCTAGACACACACTGGGCTGCACTCTTTCTTCTTCCTCCTCCACAGCCTGGAACTTCTGACGGTGCTGACCAGAGCTCCAAAAGTAGAGAAGTTTTGTGCAGTAGTTAAAGGTCCAGTGATTCTGATTTAGGGGGCTCTATTTACATGATATGACAGGAGTGGAATATAATATTTATAGCTATATTTTCATTCCTGTGTAATCACCTGAAATTGAGAATGGCTGTATTTTTGTTACCTTGTTACATCGCCCCAGAATGGACAAGCTAAACATTGTCTGTTTTGAATTTTTCACACATTTTTCACAGGCACTGTAGTTTCTCTTTGACAGGAGAGTGGTGAGAGTTGCAATCAGCAAGTACACCGCTAGATGCCACTAAATCTTACATAAAGGTCTTTTAAAACTTACCACAGGCTTCCAGACCTTGAAAGGGATCATGACCATGTTCAAAATCACTTTCTGGGCATATAGACTCTCACAAATAAGCTGAGCAACGTGATAAGGCACAAAACACCCTATGAATATAAGACACACAA
This sequence comes from Protonibea diacanthus, assembly GCA_028641955.1. Taxonomy (NCBI): domain Eukaryota; kingdom Metazoa; phylum Chordata; class Actinopteri; family Sciaenidae; genus Protonibea; species Protonibea diacanthus. The sequence goes on from CM053989.1 coordinate 20,217,114, forward strand.
CTAAGAAGGAGTACAGGGACCCTGTGTGCAGATGCATTTTTCACTCGCTAGTCTAATTCAAACCAGAAACACATCTAAGCAGCTGTCTGCACCAGCTTTGTGCATGTGCATTTGGACAATATGTGCACAACTATGAGGTTCATGCCCAGTAGAAAAGCACTGAACAAATATTTATCTAAATTTTGCTAGCTAAGCTGAGCAGAATCTGAGCAGTCAGAGAGTGGCATACTACGCTCCTATTTGTAATCCCACACTCTCCATTTACTTTTGCCCAACAGCAAGGCGCAGGAACGTCTTAGGTTTTAAAGCTGTAGTGTATATTTATGGGCAAACTAGCCTGTACTGTACGTTTACTAGACAGCTTCACTGCTAACCTTTCCCTCTGCTCCGATCGGCCTGTTCTGAGAGCAGCCTCCAGCAATCTCTTGAACCATATGCTTGCTACGCACTCACACGCTGTCCTGTTACTTAAAGCAGCAACACTACTCATATGACACAGTTATATGCATCATTGTAGATAGATCAGGAAAACTCACACATATCAAAGTCAAACTGCACAGTTCACATAAAACCTGGCTGCTCCTTTGCTGCTATGAAATGCGTGGACAAGACAGAAGTAGTACCTAGACATCAGTTTTGCGTCATCACGCAAGCGAGACGCTGATGTGACATTTCTGGTCCAAACACGGGGTAACCCTCCTCAGGATTGTAAAAGGAGGTGCAGGCATTGCATAAAGTGCAGTGGACGTTAAAACTATCACTGCCCACCATATGTACCCTCCCAAACAGGCCTACCAAAAGCACAATTGGAAGAGGGGTAAGAGAGTCAGGTAAAGATTTAAACTAACCCATGTTGGATTTAAGACGACCCCAACCCTAAGGACCTTCTACACAAGTTTTGATAACATCCCTGGCTGTGTGCTAAGAACATGTGCCTACCACCTCGCTACCACCCTTTGGCACTCACCCTGACTCTTAGAAAGTACTTTGAGAAACTGGTCCCTCAGTACATCAAAACAACATCCCAGTCAGCCAGGACCCTCACATCTTAAAATACTTACATCAGAATGCATTTTGTTGATTTCAGTACACAAGGACACAAAGACACATACCTTTCTCTACATCAGCTGAGGTGGAGTGGGTAAATAGATTTAGATTCTTGGGAATCTGCATCACAGAGGACCTGTCATGGATATCACACATATTCACACCGGTAAAGAAGGCTCAGCAACATACTTCTTATGGAAACTTCCTTTCCTGCCAGGCTTTTGTTAACTTTCTAAAGGTGCAATAAAAAGCATACTGACTGATATGGAGACCCCACAACCGGATGTCACTGCAGCACTGATTAACACCATCCGGAACGTCATTGGTACACAACTGCAGAGCATTAGTGCTACTGGTGAGATGAGCTACCTGCACAGACCCACCCACCCCAGGACCAGCATGTTCACCCTGCTGCCATCTGGCAAGTAATACAGAACATCCACTGCCAACCCAACTGACTACAGAGCAGCTTACTACTACTTTTGGCACTATAACTTGCACATTTGTATGATGTATGGTGGTTTTATTTATTGTTTTATCCTATTCTAATTAAAAATGGTTGAATATTTGTTTATGTGTTTTCTGAGTGTTTGGGGCTACAACTGCATTTTGCAGGTATAAGTCCCAAAACTACTATTTATGAATACTTAGCAAGAAGTATTTTTTCTTCTTCTTTGTTTCTCACTCCCTCATAACATGTATACTGTATACTGGTTTTTTTCATACAATGAAGGGGAAAAGAATTTAGTTTGTGCTGATCTCAGCACTTGGTTCCAATCAATAATCCACACACCTCACTGTCACTAGTTTTCATTGTGCACATTTCTCAGGTACTAGGAAATTTCAATACAAAACATCCAAAGTGAGGGTTTAGGGAGAAAAATATGGTTCAGTGATTTAGGTGAATGGATCATTTACCATTAGTTTCTCTATGTAGTACTCTTTGTAGGTTACAGAGTTAATTAAATGCTCGTTTCTTACCAGTCAGGCTCACAGGTGGTCCCGATCTTGCTTGTGGTGTACCTGTTCCAGCCTAGCACTGGGGGGAAGGTCCAGATGAATGAGAAGGCCCAGACAAACAGCAGACCGAGGATTGCATGCTTTGCTTGCAGTCGTATGTTCCCCAGAGGCCGACAGATCACGAAGAATCGTTCAAAGGACAGAACGGCGAGGGACCACATTGCCACAATCCCTGAGGCAAACAGCAGGAGGTCAGTGTGTAAGAGCACAGCAGTCAGAAACACACACCACTAAGTCCTAAAATATGCTTTTAACAACTCACAACTTGTATTTTTGTTTTTTTTCATTTGTTATCTGACACAGTAATAGACAGATTTTTGTGCATGATATGTCATTGCAATGGGTTTAGGTTGTTTTAGGAGTGTGAAATTTAGTTTCTTTATAGCTATCTATTTGTTGTTTTACAACTTGGATCCCCTCTTTAAGATGTCCCCCTATAGCCTAATCACCACGTTTCCTTTTTTGTATCTTCTTCTGTACTATGCGGAGATAAAAGTGGTAACACTGTTGCTCGACATACTGTAGCTTAATGGTCCAGAGTAGGTGCATTAGGCTGCCTCCTCGTGGGCTAAAAAAAGCCACTTTTAATTATAGTAATAAGTCACTCACAGATCAGTTAATTACCCTTCTCTACACGGCCAGGTACTCCTAGTGTCTGTCTAGAAGACTCATTGGAGAGGACAAAAGAGAGAGGTGGAAACTAGTGTGTTTAATTATGTCAAACACATTTGCCTATGCAGAGGCTTGCAAATAAAATTTACACCAGTACTTCAACACTGTCTTTGCAGCTTTTTAAAGTGGAGGAAAACTGACCATCAAAGCATGTGTTTTTCTCAAAAAAAAAAACATCCATCCTGTTTTTACCCAATAAGTTTGAAAGTATTCATCTGTAAAGCACAGACATACACAGATAAGAAAAACTAAAAAATAAACAGAAAGAGAAAATATTCTCACACTGAGCAGAATATAAAGTGTACCATCCATTCTGCTCATCAGGAAGAGCTACCTTAATCACTTTATAATTTATGTGCACCCCTACACACACGCACGCGCCCGCACACACACACACACACAGGTAATATATCAATGCACAAGTGTCAGTCACTGACACTGCTGTCAAGACTAAAATTGAAATGGCTTTCCACCACAAAAGGCCCTTGAAGATGTAAGCCTCACTTCTCTGCTCTTAATTATACATCAGCATGGCTTCCTCAATCATAATTTAATATGTCAAAGGGTTTTAGTGCCCCGCTGGCTTTTTATCCTAGAATGTGTTTTTGTGTTGCTGTTTGCTAAAGTGATCTTTCCCCTGTGATATTTGTTTTCATACACTACTTAGTCATAAATAATTACACCCTTTTGTATGGTAATGTATGGCAAATATGGTGCATCATGACACCCACAATTTAATCTTGTTACAGTTTACTTTTCATTCATTGCTTTGGGTCTATATGAATTCAACTGACACACAATGTATGTCTTTTACAGTTCTGGCAAATTATATATAAGGCATATTGTAACTCACAATAATGACCCAAGCTGTCTCATTAAAGCCCAACAAGTTAAACTATTGCAAGTGATAACACTCATATGAGACTCATCAAATGAATATTTTCTGATGATAATAAATTCATTTTGACAGCCTGTAATAAAGACATCCTGTGACCTGTGTCAGTTGTCCAAGTTGACAAAATGAGATCACACAAACCTTGTTACCAAATCCAATAATAATTGCTTGAATTAGTCAACTATTCTCTTTTGTCCTGATTTCCTGTACTGCAGACTACAGGCTGTACTCACAATGACCCCCGGGGTCCCTTATTGAGAATCTCTGTATTGAATGAAATGAATGCACTAACTCAGTAAAATGTTATTGGTGGTCACAGTGTTGGTAACCTACTTATGGAGAGTCATGCATTGCAGAATATATGAAGAAGCTCCCGAACGTGGGTTTGAATGTCGCCCCACACACTCACAATGGGCTTTTGTTACAATACGTTTTTATTTACATGTGGAAACAGACCTGCAAATATGCACGGACAGTTTTCTGAAAGATCTACCCTGCAGGCTCATAAAAGTGCCATAAATTAAACTTGAATAAGACACCACAGTAACCTGTACTAGATGAAGTTTCTTGTTTTTTATCTCAACAATTTGGAATAAAATGTTGCTTTGCACACAGTAATTCCCATCATCCCAGTCACTGCTCTTGTTTCAGTCTACCATGTGCTCCATATTGAAGATTACACTTGCAGAGCTGCATTATGGAGAATGAGATCTCGAGGATACATAGTGACAAGCTGGAATAGATTGACAAAATAAATTTGTATGGCTAACTAAACAAGAAAGTTATCTTTATATAGACATTTAAAAAGCATATAAAAGTATATAAAAGATATTTACTTAGCATTTTACTTTAGTGTCCCCATATCACTACAGCAAGTGGCATGTCACTCTGACATGATAAAAGATTGCTTATTTTACATAGAGATATGAACTGTCAGAAACTGTGAAAAGTTACTGACATCCTGATCCTCAGTCAACTTTTTCATTTTGACAACAGCTGTGGTGGAATTGATTTGTCACTTTTATTTTACCTCCCTCCCAGATGCTCTGATTTATGAGCAGATGTTGAAGTCAGTACTGTTGGACTAGGATGTGCCATGTGGATCTGTTTCACAGTCATCCCACATCTTTACAACATGTGCATAAAAAGCTCCAACACTGACACCTAGAGTTATGGAAGTGATCTTATGCAGCCCTGCAAGAGTAGCAGAATAAAAAGAAAAGAGGGGTAAACCTACCGAAAAAAGTAACAGCAAACCCCTCCAAGACGCAAGCCCACCTCCCAAGGAAGAAGTAACCCCTGGAGTTTGTCAGGAAACTTATTACTCCACCGGTGAGAGAGACCAGAAAGTCAGCGATGGACAAATTGACTATGATATAGTTCAGGGGCTGTCTGAGTTGCTTGAACTTGAACGTGACAAACATGACGAGGAAATTTTCACTCAGAGAGAGCGAGGTGACCACAAACATGAGCACGGCCAGGACAGTGAAGTTCCACGGCGCGATGTTCTTGACGGGTCCAGTGAACGGATCATCTGTAGTGGAGAGTTCAGTTGCCACAGTGTAGGACACCGCATTCACCGACAGACTCAGATTATCCATTGTCCATGCCCAGAGTGCAGGCTACCTGCTTGGTGACCCTAACCGAGAAAAAAAATCTATCTTTTCTCTCTCTTTCACACACACACACACACACACACACACACACACACACACACACACACCACTTCACGTGGAGTCGCTCCTAGTCTGCGTTAAACGCTGCGCTGTGGAGCATCCCGTGCGCCCTGCGACTCTTCCTTGACAAAGTTCTTGTGTTGAAGTCCTCGCTGGCTGAAGCGCATGGTTGGAACACAGTGAGAGAGAAATCCGCCAGGAATGTTGAGTTTGGGTCTACTTCAGACAGCGCAGTGGTGACGGAGCGCAGGTTGTACGGCGCCGGCAGAGGGAGGAGATGTCTTGAAGAGCGCTGGCAGCAAGTGCATGAATGACCGATCAGTAGCATCTTTGAAGCTCTTATATAGGCGGCTCCGGCATCACTGCCGCCCTCCGGCGACTGGACGCCGCGCCTCCTCTTCTTGCGCGCTTCTTTGCGCTGATGAGAACACCGCTGCGATCCAGACCACTGCAACTGCAAACTTAATAACCACAACCGGTCATGACTAACATAGTTATGAGTGTCTGTTACTGGGCGCGTTCCGGAATCACACATGGAGAATCGGTGGCTTTGCCTTTTCCAGTGCGCAATCCATTAATCATGCACAATTAGGGACCCCGGTAGGCTGATTGTGGACACTGATGTATTAATCAAAATTAAGCGCACGTATTCACTTTCACACATTACCTGTAGAACTAAAATGTTCTGTATAAAGGCAGTTCTGAGGGAGATAGTTGCTGGTCAATTTAACTGGATCGATTCAATCAAGACTTAGAATCAGACTGTACCTCTGTGCTTTGTGTAAGTCAGTCTACAATGTCTAAAAATATCAATATAATATAATGATGATGACTCTAACTATAATTACAATCAATACTCCTTGCTGCAACTATATGTGGCATTAAGAGGTCAAGTGAGACAACAGGCTGGTCTTTGATTATGTTAGACCAACCTCCAACCACACACACACACACACACACACACACACACACACACATAACCACCTGCTCACCAATCATCTTACTTTACAAACATTTTTCTAAGAAGATAAAGATTTGGATTGATTTGAAGCGCTCTAAGCAGGCTGAAAGCAAACTTTCCTCAGTTTACCACTGTTCTATAAGCTCACGCACACATGAACCGTGAAATTAGGGAATGATATTCATGCGCTGAACAGATAATCCATTGCATTTATAGGGTGGCTCACTGAGCCTGCGCTCTGCCACACACCATACAGCCGGTCAAGAAGATAATAAATTAGAAATACAAAAAAAAAATAAGCAAAAACAAAAACATTTAATTTTTTTGGTAAATACACACAGTATAAGATTTGAAGTGGAGATAACTGTAGATGGCCCAAGAGTGGCAGGGGTGGGATTCAGATCTCAACAGCGCATCTGAGAGAAGAGGAGTATGTGACACCATACAGTTTAATCATAAAAAAATGCTACAACAATAAAATACAATGAAATAATAAAAACAAAAAAAACAAGAGAGGCATGATTTCCTCTATTCTGTACATGTATCATATACAATGCAATTATTTCTGATATGCAGAGTAGATTAGATTCAATTTTATTATTAGAGTTGATTCATTACAGTGAACTGCTGATTAGCAGAATGCAAAGAAGCGGTAAACTGCAGTATATATTATATATGGGAATGCTAAGTTATGAAGAATTAACATTAATGATGTGCACTTTAACACTGATGTAAAGTTTAACACTATAAATTTTTAGTATAGCGGTCGAACCTGTTTCATCAAATACAGAAAGGAAAATATCTAGTGCTGCTAGAAGGTGTGGTTAAAACTGTGTCATTAATATCCCCAGTGGCCTGATAGGAGGTTATGAGCCTAAAACATTATTAAGAGCTCAAAAGTAGGAGAAAACAGCTCAGCATGATGATCATATGGGAAGAACTGTGTGTGTTCATTTGAACTGAAGAGCGTTAAGACACAGCATGAAGATTCAAAAGGATCAGGCATATCAAAAGATTAGGAATTAAAGATTAGTTCTAAATGTATCCCGTATTTTAAAAGCGGTCATTTATGTTTTTCATATAAAAATAATATATTATCCATGTTAACTTAGAGCCAGAACTTGGAGGTAAAGTCTACGTTTGCACAGAACTTTTACTTCGAGGTGAATCACCTTCCCGCTCATCACTGCCTGCCAGTCTTTGATCTAGTTCCCACTTGTGGAAGCCAGCTTGTCACACCTCAGTGACCATCACGTAAATGAGGATTTATTGCCTGTGCGGCCATCCAGACCTCTGTATGACTGCTTTTTGTTTGGCAGGTGCTTTAAAGTTCCATTGCCAAGTTCAACCTTGAGTTTTGCTCAAAAACAGTCAAAAGAGCAAATCCAATTAGTTTCAGTCCAGACTTACATTTTTGCTAAAATACTTCCATGGTTTTCTTTAAACATGGTACAGTATAATTTGCTCTGCAGCAGCACTGATTTATATTACACTTGACAAAATGGTTTTGCATGAGCACCTACAAGCTGACACAATACTGTAGATATCACCAAAGGTTACAATGTTATACTGTATTACTGTGGCAAATAAAGTTTTGCAGCACTGATGTTTCCAACCTTGCTCTACTGACAGAAAAGACAATCCCATCTCATTCTACCCTTCCTATTACATGTTTACCAGGCTTCCACCCAAGCAGTGACCTGTGGAATTGGCTGGTCTAGATATTTCACCGAAGGCTTCACATTGAACAGTGATACAAGCCCATGGGGGAAATCTTGAGAAGGACTGGCAACTGAAGGACGGGCTGAAAATAGACTAGTTACTGGTCATTCCTTCAGAGCTCTATTGCAGTGTAGAAGAAAAAAAAAAAAAAAAAAAAAACGTGAGAAACCCTTGCACATTAGCTGGTGATACATTGACTCAATGAAAAAGTGTAGAAGTGTAGAAACTGGAAAACAACAGTACATCCCAGAGACTAGAGAAAATACTTCACAAACTGTAGTAAGAGCAGAAGTGAATCCTTCTAGTAAACCCGTTATCTGAGACTGTGTAACTTTTGTCAAACACATTTCTTAGTGTAAGTTAGTTGTAATTTCAACTGTCAAAACTGAGAATCACTTGCTATAAATGAAAAGTCTGTGTAAAATTTCAGTGGTAAATCTGACACTGCTATATCTGTACACACATGAGCCATGCAAGAATGGAAAGCTTGCCAGGTGCTTATCGGCAAAGTTCAAGCTGCCTTGTCTCAAAATAAATTTCATATAATAGATTAATGATAGAAAAGAATAAAAATATAGTATCTTCATAGTCTCAACATACTCAGCAAATTCATCTCACATCACGCTCTCCTGTTATTTAATGGATATCCATACCCAATGGATAAGCACACCTCATCAATACATGGGAGGATATTTCCAGTCTGTGATCTTCAGATTGGTTTGTGAGCTTCCAATGTTTCCCTCGTGGACAGGAGATAAAACTTGTTTATTTCACTTCTCATGCACCAGATCACCTGTAGTGTGCAGAAACACCCTCCAGCTCTGAAGCTTTTGTGTTGGTGTGTGTGCGTGCACTTACGATAATATCCTTTGACTTATTTAGGTGAGTTTGGACATTTGTGCTACACCTACGGTCCTCTACTCGACGGTGTAGTGAAAACAGTTTGTAGGCTTTGGTGGTGAATTGTAGCTAAAGCTTTCTAAATCTACTGTCAGACACACTGGTGTTATGGTGTCATACTGGAATCTGAAATGAAATATTGCAAATACACACATACTGCAAATTCATACAAAAAGAAAAATACACCTTACTCATGAGAATTGAGGATTCACGGAGCATATGTTGTGTGAAAATTTTAAAGTTCTCTTATAAACCAGTCAGGTTATCAGAAGTTAAATAAAAAATGAAGAGGGTTTTTGCTTTGAGATTTCAAAGCACAGGATTATACGTGGTAACTGCCAAATAAACATGTTTGGAGCCTTTGTTCTAAACAAAATTCCAATACCATCCACTTCAGACATCACTTTGAACATCAACCTCAACAGACTGCTAATACCGTATTTGCCACTGGAGCAAGGAGTGCATCTCAAAAGTTGACTACTGGGAGAATAAATTTTTATAATGAGCTAACTGTATCTAAAAAGGAACCTATGGACTGATCACAACGGATGTCACATTTCTCTCGTTTTCACTTTTCATGAAAAAGGTAATTAAGTAAATTAATTTGCACCCTGATGCGAATTTGCATATCAAAGCCAAATAATAAGCTCCTAAAGTTTGCGGACGACACCACCCTCATCATCTTTGATGGGGAAAAGTCTTCCTAAAGGTGGGAGATTGTCCATCTGGTGACCTGGTGCAGCCAGAACAACTCGCTCGATGCTCTAAAGGCACTGGAAATGGTTGTGGAAGTCTCACCTGCCTCCATCACCATGTATTCAGGAGTGTTTTTGCTCCTGCATTTTTAATGAGGAGGTTTAACAATGGGATGCCTTGTGTCATAAAGCAGCTTCGCCTTGACATGCTGTTGCCAGGTGACAATGTTTTAAGATAATGATGGTAGGTGATGGCAAATGGTAAATAGTAAATGGACTACTTATATAGTGCCTTTCTAGTCTTCTGATCAATCAGAGTACAAACATACCCATTAGGCTTTGCAGCTGAGTGCAATTTGCCATTGCTTTGTGAACAAGACTAGGTTGAAACCTGGTATATGCCAGGATCATGTAAGGTCAGCTGCAGTATCTATAATGTGAATTTATAGATATTAAATATTTATCTGCAATTTTCTGTCATGGTCAGTAATATTTGCTTTTAAGGAGCGTTGAACATATGACATGGTTAAGCTCCCTTTTGAATCAAAAAATGTTATTGGCAGAAGTTGTAGGTGATGGTTGAAAACTTTCCACTCAAATTGATTTGAAGAGAATTTATTTTAATTATAACTACTGCAATTATCTACTTTGTGCTGTCATTCATTTTTATCTGCGGGATGTCTCTCATTTTCCTGTGACTCACTCACTCTGTATCGAGTGTTTTGTCAGACTGTTGGTTGAGGTGCTATAAGTTTTCCAGGTTCATTCATCATGGTGACAGACGTGAACCTGATATTTTAAAAATCAAATATTAATATTGTCTTACTAGTACACATTGGATAACATTATGTAAATAATCCAACACCTCTTAGAGGATCAATGTGTACCATTTAGCGGCATCTAGTGGTGTAATTGTAGATTGCAACCCTCTTGTGTCACCCTTTCTTTCGTAACATGAAGGAGAAACTATGGTGTGGAAGCAGACACATGGCGTCAGTTGATATAAATAAGATATAAATAAAAAACAAAACATAACAAATAACAAAAACATAACAAATATTTTTAGATGATTATACACTAATGAAAACATACTTGCTATTATGCTGTCAAAAAATCATACAAATTGGACTTTTAAATGACTTCTGTTTCTTTTTATTCCCACTTTGTGTTTCATACTCCAACATAGTAGATGGTGCTAATCACAAGATGAAATCCTGATGCAAAACAGTCTATTAAATTCCATTTGAAAACCAAAACTTTTTAATCAGTGTCTTTTACTAACACGGCTTCATTAAAGATATAAACACTGTCTATTTTACTTTCTGTCTCATACATATGTACACCATGAACAAAAACAATGCATCCTTGACATCTAAACAGTGAATATCAACAGAATAGTGACCTACATTTTTCTAGGTCTATACTGTCTATTTTAGCCTAGTGTTTGGCTGCACTGTGTGGAAAAATAAGTCCACAGTTCCTGGATTTAACCCATTTTTATGCATTTCAAAAACAGCATCATTTTTACCAGATGCGCTTGTTCCTACATAGCCATGCTGTATCCAGTGTGTGCGTGTGCGTTTGAGAGAGGGATGAATCGATGGACGATTGCAAACAATAATTCTATACATTATTAATAACTTGAAACACCGCTTTATCTCTGGACTCCTCCACCCAAACCAGTGACATTTTCTAGTAAGCTTATCCGAACCCGCTTGCACATCACTACTACAAACACTTTGTGCAGGTACCTTAAAGAGATTTCTGTCTCCAAACACATTCCTCCTGGCAGTAGCCAGGTCAGCAGACACTCAGTGTTCTGTTGGCTACATTAGCAGAGAGGTGGGCAGAGTGAATAATTTAAAATGTCATCATTTTCAAAGAGTCTCCTCATGACATGATGTCATTAAACTTACATTACATTTCTACATCTTTTGTCCTGCCAGTGTTTAACCCAAGTCAGCACCAATGGCAGTAATGCCCCTGAACACAAACATAATCCATTTGCAAAAAAAAAAAAAAAAGGGGACAAAACAAATTAAAAGTTGAAGATGAATTGAAATTCAAGTTGTCTATGGATATCACAATAATATCATTAATGGAACTGTAAATTCTTTAAGCTGTGATAATCTCGTAATGAAAATCTGACATGGTGACAGGCCTAGATTTAACATGAGTCATAAGAGACTATATGTACCATCTCTGAGAAATTCTTGATTAATAATTTAATGATTATGAGTCCACCTTTACCGCTCCATTGGCAGATTAATCCTGTGTGACAGATAAGATGTTTCTATCTTTAGCATGTACAGCTGTCAAACGGAGGTCGAGTCACTCATAAATTGTGAAATCAGAATTAGGCAGATCAATAGTTCGTGCCAGCTTCTGTTGAGATTCCGTACTCTAAGTTCTGAGTAATGACTACGTGAAAGATCTTGTGTTGATCACTTTTGAGGCTCCACTCGATGGTTAGAAGCAGGAGAATCTGCAGGGCTCACCAGGGAATTGCATTATCCCCAAGACACAAGAACATACTGATTACACACAAATCCCCAAAGCAGTCCCCCCTGGGTTACCTGTTTTCTTTGGACACAAATGTCATTAGGTGCATAAAGTAACACCATTTGGAAGAGGGATGATGCACATTATGGACACCATATCCCCGAGTTTGGGTGTGTACCTTGAGAGATGTTCAATACAACAATAAAAATCAATTACAACCGCAATGAAAGGCAGAGCCCTACGGAGAAAAGCTCTGTATAATTAGAGGTCATCTACAGGTATTGATTTTTATATTAGGCCTTAGTGATTTGAAATGAGTGTAGACTAATCTGATTATCAGCAGCTGTGAGTTAAATGTGTCCTTTAAAATTCTATAGCTGTGTTATTACCTGACCGACCTGTGTTTATCTTTAGCATGTGTTGACAAAGGAAATGCTCTTCATTAATGTTCAGGGTGAAAACAGGAGCGAGAGTCTGAGTATTTACATTTCATACACTGGGATATACAGGAACTATCGAGGAATCAAAAATAATCTCATTTGGATTCTTTAATCCAAATCATAACTTCTTTTTATTAGATTTCAGACAAGTCCGAGAACTTCAATAACAGAAAAGGAGAAACTGAAAAACAGCCAGAGAGTGTCAAAGCTTCATTGTTGAGTATTTATGTATTTTCTCCCTGCTCTTTTCTGTTTGATTCTTTTGCTTTTTGCAACTTTTTATCAAAGAAGAGCATATCTGACAGGCTGTAGCAATACCAAAAAATACAGCTACAGCAAGATTAATGATGCATGATTAAAAGCCACAAACGGTGGGAAAATGCTCAAAGAATCATTAATAACATGAGTAATGTTTGGTTTATCTTGACCCAATAGATCACGTAACCTGAAAGACAGAGCAGAAACTTACCTGAATTTATCTGCTCTGTCATCATCTAACACCTGTGTGTGTGTGTGTATGTGTGTGCGTTTGTGTGAGCATTCTTATGTGTGTTCTTGGGTAACCTTATCATCAGGGTCATATCTTCTGCATATTTTATGGAAATACAGGCGGGTTATCAACAGTGAGGGAGTTTCTATTGTACAGATGAAAATGTGTACATTGTGGGCATTTTGATGAGTAAATTCAAGAAAATGTTGCAACATGGATTTTGTTTTCTTACTAAGAATTAAACGAGAACATCAATATCATTGTCAAATCTGTAAACATGAATCTTGCTTTGGCAACCGGTTAACTTAGCACAAAGACTGAACTGGCTCTGTCCAAAGTGAACAAAATCCACCAACCAGCACCTCTAAAGTTCACCAACTAACACATTTTATCTTGTTTAATTTAAACAAACACAGAAATATGAAAATGATGTTGTGGTGTTATCAGAGGCTCTTGTGCTAGATTATTTGTGAGATGAAGAAGTGTTTGTAGACATATTTTGTTACCTTTGGAAAGAGCCAGGCTAGCTCTTCTAAGCTAAGCTAAGCTAATGGACAGATATGAGAGTGGTGATCTTTAACCTCAGCAGTCACCTCTCACATTGTCACAGTGTTAAAGCACGTCTGTAGCTAATTTCATAGTTAGTCAGAACAACTGTAGTCTGGAAGGATGAGTACTCAGAACATCAGCATCAGAACATTTTGAACAAACTAGTCTAAAAGCATTTTGATAATAATCAGTGTAGTCTTAAATTTGGATCACTATTGTCAATTACAGAAAATATAATTAGCTGACTAAATGAATATCCAAATAATTTATACATTAGTGGCTTGGTGCAATCGGGAGACTTGGATTCAGTACTTCTAAAATCTTGGTTGCTGCTCTGCTTATAGTTTCATGTGTGTGATAAAGAGTTAAAAGTGAAAAAAAGGGAATGACAGCATAATCTCCAGTTCAATTTATTTCATTGATCCCAGATTGTCAGTCTGGGATCACACAGATTGGACAACTCTCACCTGAAACTACCATAACAGCGTGATTCAATGTTTGTACTGAGTCTGAAAGTTTCAGCGGACTTACACAGAACTTCAACTTGCCTCAGCTCCTGCAGATCAACCAAGGAGAGCTGTTCAAATCAAATTTGCTTTGTACTCGTCACTCTGATTTCTCTCCCTTTGAATGAACACCTATTGACTTTGCAGAGCTCCAGTATGTGAAGCAGAGATGACCTATGACAGAGTGTCAATATAATTTCTGCAGCCTCAGCCTCGGCTAATTTCTTCCCACTCTGTGAACCTTTTAGACATCAAACAGCTGTGGAGCTGACTGTGTGTACGTCTGGTCTAGGAACCATGGAGGTGACAGAATATGATTTTGGTGACTTGTTTTGATGACACTCATTCTGGGACCTTTCCTCATATGCCAGTCTGCCAAATGGCATTACACGTTTCTCTCTCCCAGTTTATTTGCCTACTCTCTTATCTGCCACATGAGAGGCCCAGACAACCCCCCATCAGGAGACGAATGATAATTGTCAGCGCCTTTCCCGGAAAGCGCAGGTAAGGGAAATGGACTGGCATTTATCCGCCCATTAGTATATTGGTCAAGCCAGAGACGAATCGAATAAAATCGAGGCTACAGGCAGCTGGAAACAATCTGATTGTGCCAGTGTAAATCACAACCTCAGCAACTACATTTCTTTCATAAATAAGAAATGTAAAGCTGCAAAAGTTCATTGAAAACTATTAGATGGCATGTTCACCAACATATGTCAGTTGATGTGTAAAGTGGCGTGACAGCAAAGTGGGAAATAATTGAAAGCTCTCATTAAGTCACACGTGTCAGTGGCAATCTGCCACTGCCTTTACCCCTCTTGTAGTTATGTGTGATCATGCTCCCCCTTCGACACTTGGAGCCTATATAAATGCTAATTGCTCTTTTGTAATTGTACACAATGCCAGACATTCCCTCCACATGTTAATAATATGCAACAGTCCCACGAAGCTGCAGCAACCTTTCCGATCGCACAGATAAATGACCTTGGTGTTAAACTGTTCATTCGTTCTAACCTTTTAGCACTATGCTGAATCAGAGAGTACAGCATTGTGCTGTTCATTTGGTGTAATGTGACACTGACACGGGCGGGCCTCCGCTGGTGTTGCAGTGGCTTGACCTTTCCAAACTACTCTCCAGGGCCATGTCTGTAAATGTCGGATCACTTCCCATTGTGAGGGAAAAGTTACTCATGTCGCACTTCCTGTTATCCTGCTTTAGTAAAGAGCAGGTATAATGCTATATATACAGTGATACAGTGAGTATGAAAATTAGTTTCAAGTTGTTAAATTTATAATCCTTGAGATTTACATCAAGTCTAACCACATTTTTTACAAATACAAAAATATAAAAATAATTATCTAATTTATAACAGCATCTTAACAGTGTTATATGTCTTCTCTCTGTCTTTACACTGTATGAAAGCTATTGCAAACACAGCATCCTACAGCTGCTGCGTCATATTAAAAAAATACCGGAAAAACACAGTGACTTTTATGGTGAAGCAGCCACAGGAAAATGTGTGTTTGTCTCTGCAGTGTATTTGTGCAAGCAGCATTATATACAGAATCTTTTCTACCTGAGAATAACAGCTTCACGGACAGGCAGAATTTTGTGTCATTCCCTCTTTGCACCCAAATGTCTGTTCTTGCATAATGGGTGTATTTGAAATAACACACTATTCATAATGTGATTGATGTCAATGTGAGTTTGCAGCACGTTTCATTTGCTCAGTACAACATGAGTTATGTGTACATGAGAAATGCCCAGATGTATACTAGATTGGCACAAGCGTGCACCGTGAGCTTACTGCACATAACTGACAATGAGACCTAAGCCTTATTTTTATTATGTTTTTTTATTTGTTCCTCACCATAATACAGCTGGAAATTTCATATTAAGGCCACTAAATTAGTAGTAGATTTTATTAGAAGTAAATTTTAAAATATTTTTACCATTATATTGTCTAGTATTACATAGTAATTTGAACAAAATCTGTGCAGGCGCTGTCAGTGTGGATGTGCTGTTGCAGGAAGCTTTAGGAGTCTCTTTATCTCCAGAACACACAAAATGGTATAATAATAAGTTCAGGTGCAGTTTTCAGCCCAGAGCAGCACTTTACAGTTGTTTGAAAACTGAACCCAAACTGCACACTATTACTCCTAACCATTTTATTGACTTTGCACATCATTTTATATACTTTTACCCACAATTCAGAATGACACGTGGCATATTTATATTTAACTTTTGGACCCCACTAGAATTTCAAATTAAGACGTATGGGTTTGAACAAAATATAGCTGCACAGCACGAGTTTGTAACCAGCAGCTGGGTCAGTGACATTTAAGTGAAGTGAAGAGCTTTTTCCCAAATAATGACTTCACTCTGGTCAGGTCAGAGCCGGGCAGTAAAGGTGAAAGCACTGATTATAGGGATGTTGGCTCCCCACGTGGCTGTTTGGAGTATTTCGGTGTTGCTAAATGAGTGTGGCCTTAGGTGAAAAGCGTGATGGAGCAGCTGGCTCTCTGTTGGGACCTTCAGCGCCCCTGGAAATTTAAACTCGATGCCCCTGATGCACGTCTCAGGCCACAGACATTTCTAAGAAAGTCGATCAGATTTATCCCCTCACCCCGTTGCTGTGTGCATGTTTTTGTGTGTGTGTGTCTGTGTGCTTGTTCATGCTTACACACAAGTAAAAATACATGGAATTCTGCTCTCTGTGTAAGCATATGGTGCACTTTGTGCCTTTCTAGGATAGGAAGCTGACTGAAATGTGCCATAACAAATTCTTCAACTCAAAGAGATTTCTCCTCATGTGTTCCTTCAAAAACTTTTTTTCTGTCCCTTTCCATTTAGTGCATTGTACTTGTATAAATTATTATTATTACTTCAGTTATGTTAAGTCATTTATCAAAATGGGTTGCAGATGTTTTTGTTTATGTATTATTTGCACATGCACATGAGCATTTTAGAAATAGATGCAGATTACAGTTTTAATATTAAACATGCACACCATTTGTGTTGTCCAGTGTGGTCAGATTTCTTACTTAAATAACTTAAATGAACATTGTATGGCGATAATATCCTTTAAAAAATCTTTAAAGGTTAAGCTCAAATGGCTCAAAAGGCACCTATGATGCAGTTGGAACATTTTAATTGCAAGGTCACAAGTCTCTTTCTTCCCTTTAATGAGCCGTGCTGCAAATTTGAGCTCAAACACAAATCACATTGAGAGGGCAGCAGGGAAGGGCGAGGCAGGCAAAGACGGACCTCCAGCCTCAGCTGTTCGCCTGGAGACTCGAGAAGGCCACGGAGATGTTGATCTGTCTGCGCTGATAAAAACCATGTGTCACCTCAAAAACACAACCCTCCCCCCCCTTCATCCCACTGCGACCACATGGGGACCAGGCAGACATGATGTTCTTCACTTCCTTCCACTGTATTACACAACATGACCCACTTTGTGCCAGTCGTCACATAAGCCAGATAAGATCAGGTCACATTGTCAACAGGCTATGTGCTTGACGAAGTTTCAAAAGACAAAACATCAAACAGCATATAATGTCATGTTCATCAGGATATAATCTCTTGCAAAATAAAAATTGTCACTGACATTTTTTGCGATTTATCAACCATTTAAGTGAAGAACAAACATGAACTGGACAAACAGAGCCAGTAGTCTGTTTGTCCATTTTGGGTTACTGTAAAAACATGGCGGCACTACATGGCAGACTATGTAGAAGAGGAGCCATTCCCTCTGTAGATTCTTAATTACAATTTCTTAATTTTATTTCAAAACACACATGTCGAGCCAGTTGTGAGCCTGGAGGAGTGGTGGACATGAAACAAAGGTGTCGATGTGGAAGCCAAACAGGGACAGGGCTGCAGGCCAAGAGAGATTCTTTTTGCAGCTAACTTCCTGAAAAGGAAGGTCTGATTCTGAAAACCTCTGTCTATCCTGCTCATTTTGGTTCTAACATACTTGGATGAAGTGCTTGAAATAGTTTAACCGAGTTAAGCATGCAACACAAAATGTGCTCTACTAAGCAATAAAGAGTTATTATTAGAATATCTGTTTACTAAATGTGATTCCTTTTTTCCATGTTGCAGAGATCTATCTGCAGGAGAATTTAAGATCATTTCCCACTGAACAAAGCTAGATATAGTTTTCTGAATATAAAATGTTCTACTGCAAAACCACTGTAGGCAAATAAATATACATAAGCAGCCTAACAGATTGGTAGGATGGACGAGTGTCCAAGTTAGGAGTTGAAGAGAACAGCCTGAAGGCTAATGAGCCAGTTAAGTGCACATCCTGTAGAAAAATATGTCAAGAGCTGCTCTTATCTCAGCCATGTGCTCAACTGAACTATGGCTTAATTCCTCTTTAGCCAGAATCTTTAGACAAACGAAGCAGAATAAACCGATTAACCTGTTGGACAATATGTGAAAAATGCCACATCACTACGTTCAGTATTAATCAAACTGAGTAAAATCCCTGTAAAACAATAAAGAAGCGTCAGGTGTGCAGGGATTTATATAAAAAGCAAAGTAGAACATAAATCCTCCGCCTCCGCCGTCATTCACTGTTACAGAAACAGATTGGAAGGCTGGTGGCTCCATGTTGTTGACCATTTTAATCAATTCAGTTTTTAACATATTTTAATATTTTAAAAAAATGAATAGAAGGAATGCTTGATAATTTCTCACCGAATTGCACTTTCACTTTACATCTTACGCTGATCTAAATGAAAGTGAACGGATTGTGTTGGCCCTGTCTTGCAGATAAATGAACAGGAAAAAAGCACACATTTTTCACACATAGTTCCTTCTGTTTGTCATCTGTGCACTCAACAGAGGTTACAACAGGAAGTCTACTAATTTGACTTCCTGTTATTGAACAGATTTTAATGAAAATGCTTGACTAGTTAGATTTTTGTTTTCGCAAATATATTTACCAATTTTAGAAATAAAGAAACATAAAGCAAAATGTCGACACCTTTGCATCAACATGAAGAAATTCAGTCATGTTTAGTTGAAGATATAAACATAGTACATTGTTATTTGTTCAGTATCAACATTTTATGACTTGACAAATATTTTAATCAGTGTTCCATAAAGAGTAGACATATTTCTAATGCATTTTTGTATTGTATGAAAAATAGAAATTGCAAAATTCAAAATGATTTTCTTGATTTCGCAAAAAGGGTTTTGTGCTTGCTTGAGATTATTTTTGAGTTAATGTGATAATAGAAGATGAAAACATTTGTTCTGACATTGTAAATATGTAAATCACATGACTGATCAGGTGTTTCCTCTACAACAGTCTACTCATGGCTCCCTTGTCTCTATAATACATCCGTGATCGCTCCACGCAACTCTCCTTATATTAATACATGAAAGCAGAAATGTCATATTTCCATCGTGTTTTGACCGGTTGAAGTTTGATGGGCACACTCTTATTTTGGGTTTCCAAATAGAGAATCAGTACCACCTACCTACCTACAGGGTGCCTGTGGCTCAGGTCAAAGAGCAGGTCATCAAGTAATCGGAGGGTCAGTCCAGTGTCCTTAAGCAAGAGAATGAATCCCAAATTGCTCCTGATGGCTGCGATGTCGGTGTGTGAATATGTCTGTGTGAATATGTCTGTGTGAATATGTCTGTGTGAATATGTCTGTGTGTGGCTGAGCTTAGTATCAGTGGGGATGCTTTGGATGAGAAGAGCTGTATAGCTCTTGATAAGCAGTTGGCACCTTGCATGGAAGCCTTTGCCATCAGTGTATGAATGTGTGTGTGAATGGGTGAATTTCCATTTACTGCTTATCTCATGGACCAGCTCCTAATATTCTCATAACAACTGAACTGCTTCTTTGCCCAGAAGGACTATGGGATTTGGACTGGACATTGGATTTGCTTTAGGAATCGATCTCAGGTCAGATGTTCTCCACCAGAATACTAACAGCAATGTAGCATTATTGGTAACACTCTCTTATTTAATATGCATCATTGCTTCTTTTTTATTATCAGTCTGGGATTGAGTCTTTTGCCAAGTCGGTGAGATTTGCGAGGAGTTGAAGCACTGTGGAGGCAAACTCCTCAGACTGCTGTGCATCTGATGAATATAGGCAGTGTTCCTTAAGCAGAATCAGGCACACCAGCCTCATGTGAATTCATGAGGGCAGAGAAGTGGGAGTGACTCTGTCCTCATGGTGACAGCTCTCCTGGAGTGAATCACTATATGGGCCGTGAGCGCCCTGGGGAGAATGGTCTCAGCAGAGTTACTGTAACACATCCACAACTCCCAACAGAGGAGTCACCTGGATGAGGAAATTCAATCTAAATCCTGACATTGTTTTATAGTAAAGTGGGGGAAAAGGTAGTATAATTGAAGCTCAGTATAAACCCAGATAGGTACACTTGTAAAGAAAAACCTCAAGGGGGTCATGAAAGAGGGAAGCTGTCAGGGATTAATAGTGGTTCTGCATGGGAAACTTTTATAACTTTTATGTTTTCTGTTGTGGACTGTTGCCTGCTCTCCTGCATCAACATGCAAATGTCATCTGGCTAACAGAGCACCATGTAATAAATCAGTATTACAATCTCTCTGTGTTTATGACGAGACAAACAGCCTCATTACGTCTTTGTTTCTCCCCAATGAAATAAAACCTGATAAGGGTTTAGAAGGATATCCCCACTCATGAATAGTCCTGTAAGTCATGAAATGATGAACGTGATAAACGAGATCACAGGAATGTAGGATAGAGAAGTTATGGTATTTGCATTGGCTGATGAGGTACACAGGTCCAGTACTGTGCTGGGCACTTAAAGCTGCATCAGTTGAAATTTTTATTTCATGCATTAGTAAATTTAACTGCATTTATTTAAGATGTATGTAGTTAGGATCACTGGTGCGATTAACACAAAGTCCTGACAATGAATAACGTCCTGACAATGAATAACGTCAGTCATCCAACCAAATTATTAATTAACTCTGCAGGATAACAATAACAGGAAAGACAGTCAGCTTGGATACAAGATGTTTTTTTTTTTAATTGGAAGTGGAATTTTTTGCAGTCAACAGAAGCTTTTCACTAATGCCGAGTGCACATTTTACCATTATGTTGTTCTTGTCCTTTTCGCTGGCGAATTGAAAATATTGTGCACGATTCAAAAGCTGTCCTCTCTGCCATCTTGCCGGCAGTTCGAAAACACTCACACACACACAGGTAACGTAGGTCAGCAGGGCACAGACAACGCATCATCACAGCGCTGCGCCTCCGCTGACACATCCACAGGTGGCACAGTACTGTGTGACAAAAAGCAGGCTGCAGTCGGAATTTTTCTTTCCTTATCTGGAGAAACTCTTAAACTAACGGGTTACTTTAAAAAAAAAAAAATGAAGTTACTGATTACTTAACACTTGAAACTAACACATTATGTTACATGAAAACAGTAATTAGAGTACTCTAACGTGTTACAAAGTAACAAAAGTACCTTCAACACTGATTACAACAAACACTTTTCTTCCTCCTATGAGTATCTGTTGTCTTCATTCCAGCCATTTCACTCCTTTTGAGCACACACTGCATGGAACAGTTTTGACCTTTGTCAGTGTGCTGCTGCTTCCACATATGCCAATAATGGGAAATGATTGTAAACCCTACTAGCACAAGTATCAGAAATGTTTAAGCAATGAATGGAGAATGGCCAGGACTTTCAGGACATGTGTGATCTATTGAAGATGGATGCTCTGCTACATGATCAGGACCAACTCAATCTCCAAGCATTACTCACTGTTCACTGCTATGATATGATATGATGATGTATAAAACTGTGCATATCCAAAGATTGCAATAATAGTGAGTTATGTTTTGTACTCAGTACTGTACTGTACTCGCTCCATATGATTGCCCTGTGCCTGTGCCGCTTGACTCACAGGCTTATTGTAAATTCCACTTTATTACACCGATAATCTGAGTTGCTGATATTTCTCCATGCTCATTTTTTTTTTTACTGAATTTCCATGAAGCGCTGTGTTTGAAAGGGCATATTGTGATATTGCTTGTAGATAGCTTAAATGTTTCTTTGTCTGGATTTGTGTTAGTCTCACGTAGTACCCTACCTCGGTTTAGTTCATTTGAAATAAGAGAACCAACATTGTGTGTTGTATCCTATTCAAAGACCACAGGAAGATCTAAATGTGATTATATACATGTAGTTTTATAGTTAGATGGTCATTTATTTGTGATGGATAATTATTTATCTTATACTAATACTAAAAAAGTATTGTGGAAAATGGACATGACTATCAACTTATCTTATGAAACATATTAAATATTGTTCTGGTTTAAAATGAACTGACATAGAACCATATATGCAGTATACTTCTGAGAGAAATACACATCTAGGTCTCGCCAAGTAATTTTAAAAATTGCTTAAACGAGGGAAGAGACAAGATTTATAGTAACACAAGAAATCGCTCTGCTTCTTTCCTTTGTAGTCCAATTGTGTTAAAGTTCAACATTTTGTGAAACACTTTTATTGTTTTCTTGCCAAGAAAAGATCAATACCCCCTCTATACATGCATGATAAATGTCAAGGTAGAGCCAGCAGGCAGTTAGCTAAACTTAGCATGAAATTAGCATGATTAAAAGCCATCTCTAAAGCTTGATGATTAACATGCTGCTTCAGCATGGCAAGTTATGGTTTTAGGGTTTTTTCCACTGTTTCTGCTACACTCAGCCCCAGCAGCTGTCCGCTAGCTCTAGTTTCATATTTAGAACAACTGAGTGGCCTTAAATCACAGCAGTCAAATGTTCAGACACATGCTGAGGACACATTACAACATTATGTTTATAAAATTTAGACAAAGAACAAAGACAGAATATTAACTAGCAACTTATGGCTGAGGTTGAGAGATGATCTTTTTCTTATATGCCCTCTGAAGGGAACTCATTTGCTACTTAAAGCTGCGGTGTTCATTAAGAAACTGACCTTTCAGGGTCTGAAGGAGCTAGCACAGCAGGGAGTAAAGGCAATATTATGGATCAGTAGTCATTGGTGTCACACACACCCTCCTGTGGTCATTAAAGTGATTACTTAACAAAGCCATATGAGCACAGAATAAACAACGAAAGAGTTCACAAGTAAGGCCTGTGGATTATTTCCTCCTGAGTAAGTAGGACATATTTTATTGGAAGCGATCTTGCTGTTGAATTTTTCATGCATCTATTTTCAGTGCTCTGGGTACCACAAACAAAATGCTATTTCAGAGACAGATAGATAGTTGTCTATTTACATTTCTAACAGACATGTGGCAACATGAACTGACTGATTATTACTGTGTTTCTGGTCATCTGATGAATGTTAATCCAACATTTACTCTCCTTTTTGCTTTGTATTGGTCTCCATTAACTCCTGAAGGATCTAGCTCCCAGCCGCAAAATGAGCCAGTCACTAACTTTGTCAATACAAGCTAGTCCTTCAGCATACAAGCAGTCATGTGATATATAAGAATACTAATAACTCTAAGATTAAGATTTTATTGTTTTGTTTTGTTTGTTTTTTTTGCATATGATTTTGATTAAACCGACCTTTTAAAAAGAGCACAACCTCTAGCTATCACAGTGTATGCATAAATCCAGCAACGACTGCTTCAACTATTGAAAAGAAGACAGAGGTATGGACTCGCAGTGTAGTTGATGATTGCAAACAACTCATTTCACGTTCTCCTTTCTAGTTTGAAGCTGTAACTATGGAGGTCACGAAAGGGACAAAAAGCACAAAAGGCCCCATCTTGAGTCAGTGTTCAGTTTGTCTGAGCTATTGTGGAAACATTGTGGACACTTTGCAATGCAAGGCGAGTAATACTTTAATATCTGCTGCACAGTTAGAGCAGTTAGGCAGAAACTTATTTCTGATTTTCATGTTCATCCCAGTAAATTGATTATCAGTGCTTTGAAAGGCGATGATGTGTTCAGGTTCTATGAGGGGAAACTAACCCCCCTTCCTTGCTGTCACCAAGAAACCTTTATTTTCACTATTATACTAGCCTCTGTGTATTTTGAATGCATCATATTATCAGCAGCACTTCCAGTGGTAATGACAACAGGGTCTTAATAAAATTTTGCAGCCGAGGGGATTATTTCAGTCTACATGGTTTTCATGCAGGCAAATACTGACATTGCAAGTCATTTACAACAAACCTCAATGAAAAATGACAGTTTCACTGCTGCCCCAGAAGCTGAAAGGAAGCTAGGTCATTGTGTGGTTATAAAAGAATCTTGATTAGCCCCCAAAACCAGCTCTGAATCTATGAGCCGAGGCTATTAATTGATCTAACTGACCATACAGTACATTGTCTGCAAACAGTACAGCCTGTATAGGGTGTTTACCTGTCTGACATGGTCACAGTTGTGGTCTAATTACAGTCCCCATTCATACACAGTGAAGCCAATCTCCTGTTGTTCTGTTCTTTTACAGAGAGGTTGTACAATGAGGTATCTATCTGAGACCACCCCTGAGTCAGGTCGCCATCATCAGCCTTTATCTGGGACCACACAGACCTCTTTCAGGCTGTTCTATAATCAACCATGTACCAGTAGTGTTTGAAAGCACATCACATTTCAAAGGCTACTGCACTATTATATGATATTGATCTGTATGTTATATGCATAGCTGCTTAATACATGTTCACACAGCATGGTGATCTTAAACACACACGCATTGGACATGGATGGAGATAGAAGAGTTTCAACAGCTTTTTTTTAAATTCCTACCAGCCAATATGTCTTAATTTGAAAGCTGACATGGGTACACTATTCAGGCTGCAGTTTTTTACAGTACTGTAAGGTGCTGCGGCACACTGTGATGAATGTAATCAATTACAGTGGTGATGTTAGACAACCTGCAGGCATATCCTTCTTCAGGCTACCCTTCTTGCCTGGAGAAAGCAGTATCTCCCTCTCCCTTTGACTATCCCCACCAGTTCATCTCTATTAGGGAGCAAATGAGCTGTCGAGCTGCTCACAGAAGTGCTCAGACAAACGAAAAATACAACTTAGTCCCCTGGAGAGGATCCTGTCACCCCAGCATGGGCATCTACCTTCCACTCTACACGCAGAGGCTACTGATCGATCAGTAACCTTGACACTAATTGCTTCTTTAAAAGAAAAAGTAAGCCTTAATAAGCCACTTAAAAACATTGATTAAAAATGTAGTTCTGCTAACTTGCTCATTAGGGATGACTTTGGTAATAGCAGTAGGCATTGCTCATGAAATATCCCTGTTGTGTGGGTAATTGTAAGATCTGACCCAGAAACAAAAGCTTAGAAAGCGGACAATGGTTCCAAGCCTGGATACTCATTTGTCTTAATCCGGAAAAACTCCATATCCTTCATCTGCCTTTAATTCGCTCACTTCTCATTTGCTCTGTCATCAATACCTGCAAAAGCCAAAGCAAGCCGGCAAGCTGCCAAGGAGAGCAGACATTAACTCTCCGTCCCTGACAAATGTTCTCAAGAAGAGAAAATGCTAAATGTTTTCAGGAAAGTGGAGAAAATCCGAAGTGTAGCGGCTACTGAGGCCTTCAGGCTGCATCAGAGGTAGGAGAGCCCCAGCAGTGCTGACCTTTGGGTGTCGGAGTGATCAATCAGTCTGACCCTGTGGGTGCTTCAGCTCTTCTAAACAGTCCTGTCTGTACCCTTGATATTTGCCTAACAGGAAGCTTTACATTAATCTCACTGCTGACATTGGTTATGAAAGCGCGAGACATTGCAAGGAACTTCCTGCATGCTCCGCTTTCACCTTCCAACTTCTTCCCTCAAATCACTCTTCTGCTCATCTTTTTTACATTTACAAACACATGATTTCTATCATTTTTTAAGTGTAGAACTAGTACCTCGCTCATGGAAGAGACAACTTCCGTTAGATCAATAAAATCATCATCATGAAGAAATGTTTTTCTTCCCAGCTGGATTTGTTCAAACATTGTGACTCACCAAAAGGACACAGACATCATTTGTTGAACTTTCAGAATACTCAAAACCATGTTCTTTTTTTTCAAAGAATTAGCATTTTAGGAAAAGGTTAATGTTAAATGATTGACAGATATCTCATTTCAGTGCTCAACACTGAAAGAAGCTAAATCAGAACTGAATCCAGACACCTCGAGGGAACCTGTGTTGTAATCTTTTAACTGTTCAGACTAAGTCATTGCTGGCTCATAGCTGTACAAACATTTTTAATAAAGGCTGGTGTGAATCACAGCTGCTGATGTTCAATTAGCAGCTGTCATCCAAACAGCTGATGTTACAGACAGCTTTAATGTCAATGCTTATAGATCTTGTTCCTCACTATGGACTCTTATGTCATACTGTACTGTTGGCTGACATTACATGATATTAATTTAACTGATACTGTCATCCAAAGAGTTCATTTAGAACAATACACGGTGCAGTCTGAACAGGTGAGTTTGCAGTCTGTGACATAAGTTGTGTGGAGTTTCTGCTGTCCTGGTGTCATATGGAACTGGGGACCATTGAGGAGCCAGGACATCAAACAGTGGTCATTTATGTTGAGGAGCATCTGGGTGATTGTGAGGGAGTAGTAAGCTGACTGGGATCAGCAGAGTGTAGTGGACAGGTAGGAATGTGTGGTTCGACCACACATTGCTGCATGAAGGATGAGTCTGAAACTTACGTCATCTTTACATTTTCCCAACAGACATTCACAATCTATTACATTCATTACATTTACAGTGTGTAGAAACTGTATGTCATTCTGCCAATGATACCATTCTATGTGTGCTATGAATAACCAATACAGTTCTGGTCATAGACTCTGGAGGACCACAAGCATGAGCTTGGCAGCAGTTTTCTGTGAACAGGCAGCCACAGTTAGAAACTAGCTGGTGAACAAAGTGGAGCATTTGGCAGCTTAAGAGAGATTTTCTCATGAGTTGGTAGAAACCAACTTTCCAGCCATCAGTTAAACACAAACACTGTTTCTCCATGTTTGACAGCTGGCTCAGTCATTAGTTATAACTTTTATATTGTGTTATCTACTTGTCCGACTGTTCCCATGTGACCAAAAAATCTATTAATGCAGCTTTGAGGCCAATATTCACACCCAGTATAGGACTAGATTATTCATATACCGTGCTCTCTCAGTCTGTGACAGTATCCATAACTGTGTCACTCCTCATTGGATTTATGTCTAGATAAGTTTGATCACTCCAATCTGGCCTCAGGTCTCTCCACAATCAGTCTTACCACTTTTGTAAAACTGCCGCCACAAATGTAGTTAAGAACTTCCTTTATACTTTTAAGTACTCCCCAAATTCAAGGGCTATTCGATCTTACTGCCACTTTCAATGCAGCTGATCAGTGTACTTCTGAATGGAAAAGAACACAGGCTGGACATTATGGGCCATCTTTCTTGGCTCATTTCCCACCAGTCTGATAAAATGCACTGTGTGGCTCACAATAAGCTATCAAGAACGCTCTGAAGTTAACTTAGGGTTCAGTGCCAGAGCGATTACAGTTCTTTATCTTCATGTAATGTTTTTGCCAAATCCAACATAATCACTGCATTATTTTTTACTGCAAACGTAATTTGAGACACATACAACAACAAGAAAAATATCTGTCTTCTGTAATGACAGCAGTGTAATCTGATGGACAGACAGTGCTGTAATACTGTAAGGTAGTGCTAGTGGGACCATGGTGACAGACTCTGGCCTACCTCTGTTTGCCCCCAGATCACATTCAGCCTGTGTCTGCTCCCTGTGTGAGTGTGCACACAGGCGAGAGCATGAGAGTGACACATTGCACAATTGAGTGAGAGAGAGAGAGAGAGAGAGAGAGAGAGAGAGAGAGATGTGAATGGTGGATCTTTGTTGCAGAGGCTCACACTGCAGATGAATACACATTCTGGCACTGACCCAAATTCTACCAATCCACTAGATTATGTAGGCTTGACCTCATTGTCACTGTGTTTTTTACTGTTGGAGCTGACACCTGTATGCTCAACCATCCAAGTAAAGGATCCCTCCAAACATCAAGCCACTCAAGATCTTCTTTTTTCCACTCGCACTTTGGCTAATTAGACCTCCAGTCAAATGGAGGCATGATGGGAATTACATGATGTCTGTCACCACAAATGCAACACACCAACAGGAGAGTGATGTAGCTGACAATCATTCAATCTGTATACGTATACACTTTTATTTTTTATTGAAGTTTTATTGAAGTTTTATTGAAGTTTTATGTGTGTGAAAGGGCTTTAACTCTGAGCTATGACTTTTCTCCTGCGTGAGCAGGTGTTTTCCAGCCCAGTCAACCAAACAATGGTAATAATTTGCTTGGTTTTCAGGGGAATGAGCAAATATTATTTGCCTCATCTCAAATATTTTCATAAACTGAATGTTAAGTTGGTGCTTACCTGACCCCAACCTTTACAAGGGAGAAACATTAATTTACTAATCAACAACCATTATAGCCATAGTAGCCATAAGCAAGACTTTGGGTTCTCCAGAACTGCATGATTTTCTCAAAACAAACATCCAGAGAATAATTATTGTTGAGTCTCATTCCAAGGTCATCAAATTACGACACAGCCAAGCAGTATGCTTTTCACAGCACATTGACTGTGTCCTTGCTGTTTCATTCATTTCTCACAAACATTTCCTGAAAATGTACCTTGATGCTGTAGTATATTTTTAG
This sequence comes from Protonibea diacanthus, assembly GCA_028641955.1. Lineage (NCBI taxonomy): Eukaryota > Metazoa > Chordata > Actinopteri > Sciaenidae > Protonibea > Protonibea diacanthus. Next base: position 20,245,910 of record CM053989.1, read on the forward strand.
CCATCTATACTATTACATTGTCTCTTCTAAGGATAAAGTGCATATTTGTAAGAGCCTAACCATTTGTGCAATGACCCCTCTCTCCGTGAAGCCTAACCATTTCTTAGTATTTACAATCTCTCACACCGCATGCTATTGTATTTACGATCTACCTTTGGGTGGATGATGTGCGGGTCTGCTGGAATGAACATTCTATGGTATTTATGATCTTTCTTGATAAGAAAACAGATGGTCAAGTAAGTTAGGGAAGATAATGACAGAGGTTGATTCCTGAAAAAGGACAGAGTGTTTATTCATGAGTTTGTGAATATAAGACCTAGCCCAGGAGAGGAGAGTTGGATTCGGACCATTGGCATGAAGATTCAAAGAGATGCATCTCGGACTCGCTTGTTTCTTTGAATAAAGTCCTAATTATTCAAGTCAAGACGAGTTGCGACTCTTTTCTTCCCAAGCGTCCACAGACCGACTTCGGCAGCCACAAGAATTCACTACAATGCACAATAGTTCTTTAATTTAGTGAAGGTCAAACAAATGTGATCAATCAAACAAAGACAAATCATATGCTGCTGGTCCTCAGCAGGGCACACAAACTACCAAACAGATAGGAAATGACGATAGATGCTTGACAAGCATTGCCATGTAGTCAAACATTCACAGCTCTGATTTCAAACATTGTTTTGAGGCAGTGGTCCACCAAAAAGAGGATTACTGCTAAAGTATGTGTGTTATCTCAGTACCTCAAGGTGACTGGCTTTCCCTTCACAGGGGAATTCAATCAAACACAGATCTGTAAGGTCAGCCGCAACATCTCCATTAGTTACGCAAACCAGCCTGCAAGTGCTATTCAGCGATATTAACACATCATGAATCTGATGCTCTTTCCCATCAGATGTTACAGTGTTGACAACAGACATGCAATAGCAGAAATATGACAATATTACACATGCAGTACATTAAAGAAAAATTGTCATTGTTGGCATTAGGGTTACTGTAGCATAGCATGCATATTTGCATTGTGACTACATCATGCTCCATCATGTTTTTCATTGGGGTGGCTAGATGTCGGGTCAGGGTGGGGGTGCTGGAGTATGACGCAGTGTCAGGCAGTTAAAAGCGGGTGGCTTTGCATTTAAAATTGATGGTATCTGGCTTAAAATATCAGATAGAAGCGTAATATGCATAAAATATTCATCACTCAGAAACATATTATCCATGTGTGACTCATGGTGGGGGTGGGTAAAGGGTGGGGGGCAGTGGCAGATGTTCCATGAAGTTATTCAGCAAACGCAAAGCAATAAAGTGACCATGAAGCCTTTGTTAAGCCAGCAGTTCACTGAGGTATTTGAGGGAAATTTAGGAGGATGATATTTGAAAATCCTTGTGTATCCTTGGAGGTACACTTCACTGCTGCCCAGCCCTGAACAGATAGGCTGCCTGAGAGTTTGGCCAAAAACAATGTTTTTCTAAGCTACAGTCAATCAAAGCTGAGATGCACCACCCAGCACTTTCATTTCCCCGGCAGGTCCCAAAAGTTATTGCTCTCTGATCTGCACTGTAATGCAGCTTTAACTGTCTGATTTCTAGGTAACCATATAACAGAAGACAAACACACTGACTAAGAAACTTTTGTGTTGTCGTCATACCATCATGCTACTCTTGCCAGGCTAATGTGAGCACTGACTTTCTGAACTTTTTATAGGCCATAAATGTTACTCTTGTTTTAGGGTCTTAGGTGAACACACCTGTTTGTAACAAACACTGAGCTGTCATGTCTTCTAGCAAGACTAAATATAAAGTATATAAATAACACGTCATTTGGATTTCACAGCCAACATCATGTTGTTTTAATGTCTAAAACCATCATTCAAATGAAGAAATATAACACTCCCATAGAAAATAGATGCAGTCTTTATGTTTCTCTTTTGAACAAAACCACTGAGGGGTGCTAAAGGCATATTTTCATATCCAACACAAAGTGGCTTTAATTTAAAAAAAAACTTTTATTGTACTATATTATATTTCTGATGTATAACCCTGTGGACTGTTTTTCAAATTATTGTACCACCGGAAATTCAGTAGATTTCTTCTCTTGTCACTTTTTCATCATTCAGCACTGAAGTGTCTTGGGAAGTAAGTCAAGTTGTACACCGTGATCAGCCTTTAATGACTCTCACTGGCATTCATGAGGACGGAGACCTCCAGGTGTCATCAACTCCTGGTCCAGACACAGCCAGGAGGCTCTCACTGTTTCACGCCCGTCTTCTTAATGCAGGTTGCCATCTAGTGGTATTACTGGGTGTGTTCAATGCTTCTCATCACGGAGAGGTTTCACAGTACAGATTTGAACTATTAGAGAAGAAATTTGCAAATAAAAAAATAGATTGGTGTTTAGATAATGACCAGTCACTCTACAAAAATGAGAAAACATAGCTAATAATGTATTCCATACATACAAATAATTCAGTGGTTCAGAAGAGCCATTTAAGAGTGATCGAACATGACTTCAGGTAATAATGTGGCTTGTTCACTAATAACACTGCTGACAATAGGCCTATTTCACAGCAGCCATTCAGACATGAAATGAAAGATGTTACCAGTGACACTAAGGTTCCATTCCATTCAGGTGAAAGAGTCAGGGTGCTGCTGTGGTGCATGTTGGCTCACTGGAAAGGCTCTGCTGTAATAAATGGAACTGAACCTTTATTAGCATCATTGGAAACACCTGTTGAACCAATTTCATGTCAAATAACTGCAGTGAAAAAGGTTAATACTGGTTAATGAAAAAAAGTTCTAATAATCATCTATAATATATAATTCTTGTTCTTTAGTTCCACCCTATATTGATAGGGGAATAATGAAGAAACAGGAATGCTGTGGTTGTAACATGACCATCAAGATTCAGGTTGTCATTATTTATTATTGCAGATTTTCACCAAGCACGCGCTCATCAGTCAGATCCTAAATATAATGAGGCAATATTGCTTGTGTTGTTAATAAAATTGGGAATATGTTCACTCAATCTACCATAGTCCTTTAACGATTTCTCTATGATTTAAGGTCTAGATCCAGTTTACCATATTTGGAGGATGACACATCTTTTAGCACTGAAATTCACTGAGATTCTCATTTTTAGACACTCACCAGGCCTATGTGATATATGAGTGATTAAAAGTTAAATCATTTTTTAAACATATGTATTATATTGTATTAACATCCAACATTTTATAATACTGAGGCTTTTATCCATAATTACCTTACAAAGGCACCTTAATATTAAGTCAGTATTTTCATAAAACCTTATGTAAGCACTGTGATGAACTCATTTTCCTGTGGTGTTAAAGAAATGGTCAATTTTTTTAAATAACTATTTTCTTTGAGACAAAGGCAACTGTTTTGTTTGTTTGTTGGTTTGTTGTTATTTTAAGATTAAAGAATGTCATGATGATTAAAGAATGTCGTCCAGTGCAGCAGGTCATCCCAATGCCTCGTGTGGTGCCTGCTGCTGACAGAGAAGCTGAGAGGCCCAGGCCTCCCACTCCTCCCGTCGAGCAGGTCCCACCACTGCACAACGGGATACCACAGCAACAGCAAGGTCCTTTGTTCCCTTTGGGAGCTTTTCCCTGCTCCCAATGCTGCTTTCTATCCTCTTCCCTTCCCTGCTCCCTTCCATGTTCCCTATCCTGCTTCTGCATTTCCTCCTGCTCCTGCCCTTGCCCCTGGCCCTGCTCCTGCTCCCACTCCTATTCCCCACTCCCGCTCTTGCTCCTGCTCCTGATGGTCCTACTGTTGCTGTTGGTCCCACTGCTGGTCCAGTTATTGCTCCTGCTTCTCCTCAAGCTCAAGGAGACGCCCATCATCTTCTACATTTGAAATATTCTTTATACTTCATATTTTTATATTTGATCTTTCATTTCTTCCATTCTGATTCTCATTCAGGTAGCACCTTGCACTGGGGCCATCTTTTGCTCATTTTGAGTGATTTTCAGATTTTACATATTGCTTAAGACTGAGCGCTGGCCTATGCGTCTGGCTGGGCAAACACAGCCAAGATAGCCTTTGCATCTGGCAGGGCTATCAGCTAGGTAGCATCTTGCACTGGGATTTTTTGTCCTCCCTCCTGGCTTTGGCAAGATGGCTGGATCGATTTTTCTTTCATCCTGAGGACCATCCTTTGCATCTGGCAAGGATGGCCACGAATCATACTGATGTCTTTTGACATTTTATTTCTCTCCCTCTCTGATCATCAAACACCATGAAAAAAACCACAAAGAAATATGAATACAAAGAGTTTCAGGTTAATGTGCTAGAGTCAAACATGTTAACATAACAGAAAGTAATCTCAGACGAAATCACCGCAACATTTACATTGTTCAGTATTAAACAAATAAATCTGCATATTACACACAAAATAGCTAAGTGAAAAATCATTACTGTGCGCTTCCTGGACCGCATGCAGAATAAATAAATAAATAAAAGGTTATGCCCCTAGAAATTATGTTAACCGTTCTGTTTCATTTGCTACCATAGCAACCAGTGACCAGTGCATGCTGGGAAACAAAAGCAAGTCACCAGTTAGGCACTCAAACAAACCGATCATGTTTATTCACTGTATTAACAACATACCTAGAAATCTGTCTCTAGACAGTTAAAAACCAAAGTTATCTCTAAACTAGCACTTTGAGTGTTTAGATATTAGCTCTGTAAAACTCATTTAAGTTGTTTTCCACAAGCGCAAGTAATTTATGAATAGGACGTTCAAGAATGTATAGGTGAGTATGTTGTTGGCCTTCCTTCCCTAGATTTCTATTTCCTATTTGTATTGTGGCCTTTCGCACAAGTCCATCTTCATCTTTGATAGTCTAAGTACTCTTCCAAGTCTCCACTCATTGCGGAAAATCTCTTTCTCTTTGACAATGACGATATCTCCAATATTCACATTTCTTCTTGAAGAATGCCAGTGTTGTAGAGTGATGTTTTTTCAGATATTTCTTCCTCCATCTACTCCAGAATTGCTCTGTCAAGTATTGTACTCTGCTGGTCTCTGTAGGTCTCTGTAGGTCTCTGAAGGTCTCTGTTGGTCTCTGTAAGTCTCTGTAGGTCTCTGGTATCTCTGGTCTCTCTGGACTCTGGTCTCTCATATCTCTGGTCTTGGTCTTGGTGGTCTCTTTTCCCCAGGGTTTGTACATCTGAAGTCTGCTTTGAGAGAGAGAGAGAGAGAGAACTAATTTTATTAGAGAACTAATACTGTGCCTGACTAGGCACAATCCTGAAAGAGACAGACAGAGACAGCAAGAGAGAGAGAGAGAGAGAGAGAGAGAGAGAGAGAGAGAGAGAGAGAGGGAGCCCCCCCGGCAGTCTAGTCCTATGGCAGCATAACTAAGGGATGACCTGAGCCAGCCCTAACTGTAAACTCTATCAAAAAGGAAAGTCTTAAGTCTACTCTTAAAAGTGTTGACTGTGTCTGCCTCCCAAACCCAGAATGGTAGTTTGTTCCACAGAAGAGGAGCTTGATAGCTGAAAGCTCTGGCTCCCAATCTATTTTTGGAAACTATAGAAATCACAAGGAACCCAGCATTCTGAGAGCGCAGTGGTCTGGAGGGGTAGTAAGGTAATATGAGTTCTTTTAGATACGATGGTGCCTGGCCATGAAGAGCTTTGTTTGTAAAGAGAAGAATTTTAAATTCTATTCTAGACTTAACAGGTAGCCAGTGCAAGGAAGCCAAAATGGGAGAGATGTGATCCCTGATCTTGGTTCCTGTCAGAACACATGCAGCAGCATTCTGAATTAGCTGCAAAGACCTATGAGACTTATTGGAGCAGCCTGATAACAAAGAGTTACAATAGTCCAGCCTAGAAGTAACAAATGTGTGGACTAAAATGACTCCATTTCAGTGATATCACATTTTCTTGTGTGTGTTTCTTAAAGAATTATCAGCCTCAGTTCAGACTTCAGGCTAATGTTCCAGATGATGATGAGGCTAGTTAATTCAGGTATACAGACACAAGCTGATATGAACCAAAGTTTACATGAAAATAATAGTGAATGTTACGTTTGTTTCAAAGCAGCTGGATGAAGACTCCCTCTGTGCTGTTACAGTGCCTCCAGTGGTGAAAACAGGCATTTAACTTTTCATTATTGTTCTTTAGTCTATTCTACTAATAAGTGGAAAAACTGCAAAAAATAGTGGAATACATTGCTGGCATAAATGGGTCACATTGATCACTGTTATTGCTGCACTATTGCAAATACTGCTTTCGATTTTCAGTTATTGATTTTGAGGCGTTTGTGAACTAAATTGTTATTTTTGCACCTCAGCACTTAAAGATTGGATTCCCTCTCCCTTTTGTGTCTCAGTTGACACGTTTCCAGCTGTGTTCAGGCTTTTTCTACTTTCTTTTCGTCCTGATTATCATCTCGAAAAAACAGCTGAGCAACAGTTTTAATAAATGAAAAATTATCAGCAGAAGGATTTAAACTCAATTCATCACATCACAGACTCTCTTTTCTGGAACAGGGTTTTTCTTTCGGAGGACCAAACATGAAACTTAATGTCAGCAAAGTCTGTTGGATTGTATTGTGTTGTTTTCTGCCCGTTGTGCTCTGTTTTGAAAAATAATTAATAATTAGGCATAATACGTATTGAAAGGCCACGTTTAAGTTACATAGAATAAAACTGTGGTTTACAGTATTTATTGTTTCACTGCAATATGTGTCAGATGATGATGATGGTGATGGTGATGGTGGTGGCAGTGGAGTCTCATCGTCAGGGTTTATCTCAGCTTCTGCTGAGTTTCATTTTGTGCCACTAGAGGGCGGTGCTGACCAAATTATCCAGAGTTACACGTTAACGTCCTCTCAGTCATTTACATGTAATCACATGCTGGAGAAAAGAAAAAAAAAAAAAGAAAAAGTCCAGTCCATTTTCCTTTTATTTGACCTGAATGGTCAAACACTGTCGATGCACTGACAACTGAAATAAATGTTTTAGGTTATGACATTTTATGAGTGCTTCAGAAATAATATTTTTATTAAATTGCCTTTTTTTGTTTTCACATTTTCTGTCATTAATGTTGTTGTTTTTTTTATGTACATGTTTTCTGTGTGTGATTGCGGCCTTCATCGTCTAAAGGATACACACTTATTGAGCGCTGAAGCAGCTGAACGCCTCGCTGACTCTGAGCACATCCACTGACTGCAACAAGCGTCTTTTTGTACCAACATCTGCTTATCTTCTCCGTCACTGTTCTGTCAATTCCCATTTGTGTCGGAGGTTACACTCAGATAAGATTATCTTGACGCTGTTTATTAACCTATTTCCCTTCAATGGCAGGACAAAGGCCTGCGGTGTGCGCGCCATCAGCACACCAACCAGCCATTATTAAAAATCACAAAAGACTTTAGCAAATAAATCAGACTGATATTCATCCGGACTGCAGAGCAACAGGTTCACATGATACTGCACATATCTGGATAAATAATAAAATCTACATTTCATATGAAGAATAGATTGTAATGGGTAAATGTATTTATTTATTTTCATTATTAATAATAGTATTAATGCTTTATTATGTATTATATTTTTATTACTAATTATGATTGTTGTTGTTATCGTTGTTTTTTTATATATTACCATTTTGTTGTTGTTGAAATAGCAGATAAATAAGCTGAGCTCAGCTCTCATATTTTGTGCTTCATTATAAACATTTATATAATTTTATTGCCTTTATAATTTTCCCTATAAATATCCAATCAAGATTTTTTTTTCCCCTCCGTTGGTTCAGAGAACTTCACGTCTATTTTTTTTCGGTAACAAATGTGAGTTTAAGAGTTTAAACTTTAAGTTACTGGTGTATTTAGGAGATATATATATTAAAAAAATCAAACCATTCATTATGTTAAATTGCGATTATGGTTGTTCGGTGACGGGCTGTTTGGCAGCTCTCGTCTTTGGCTGGAGATGAACTGGAGAAAGTGCCAATCTTTCTGTCATTGATCTGACACCAGGTCAGCCCGGTACAGCTGCTTCATTTAACTCACAGATATTTCACTGTTAAAAAATCACAGGTTATTTATTCATTGTTTTTCATCAGCTTCTCCTATAGTGATCATTTTGGAAAGACTTTCAAACAAGGTAATAAAATCAATGTATATGATTAGGAGGGAAATATACGGATATAAATTAGAAATAGAGGGCCATTTACAGAATTAGAAAGCGTATGTACTGCATCCCTTCAACCTGAAGAAATACAGTCAAAATTGTGAATCACCTCGCGTTGAAAACCTTTTAAAATCCACAATCTTTCCCCGGTGAGCAAATGGGCAGCAAGGTGCATTTGCTGAAGCCTTTCAAATGCTAACGTGGCCATATTTCACTCTTACAACCTTCTCGCATCTCCATAAAATATTACAGCACTCAGAGTGATGACTGGAGCCTGGCGCTTTTTCTCACACACTTTGTGCGTAATAACGCAGTTTGTCTAAACACACACACACACACACTGATTATCTTCAGTCATAGAAAAGAGAGCTCTGTCCTTTAAACACTTTATACTCCTGCTGTAATGATCCAACTCAGTTTGATCTGAAAGGTATTTTAATATCTTAAAAATAGTTGATGAAAAACGTGTAATGACACGAAATACTGTTTAAGGTGGTAAACTGAGTGAAACCTTCATCTTTTACGAAGGCAGATTACAACAAGCGCTGGAATAACTCATTTTATCCGACCTCATTCTCCAGAGTAGCGGGATCAATCACTAAATATTGTGCAAAGGGGAATCAAGAACACGCTGATATGGTTGAAAAGTCTAAACCGCATCTCATATCAACAAAAATAGCTTTTAAAAAAATCAAGTTGGATAGTTTTGTTTGTCTGTGTGCTTTAAAAATTCATCGTACATCTCAAATTAAATCGTCAAATTCACCACAAACGTGAAGAAATCCTTCCTCGGGCCACTGGGTCCCGTCTTTACCTTGATATACTCACTGTGTCTGCGGCTACAGTTTATAATGTAAATGTATATTGTTTGGCATATGTGGAAACAATGCTTTCCACGGTGTGAGGCGCATCATTAACAGCACAGCTAAAGATCTTAATAGTGTGGCTCCTGATGCATTCAATGTCTCCTCAGACACCCTGCTTCCCGCCATTACAAAATCTTTTTTACGGCTTTGAGCAGGAATCACAGTCAAGGACAGACATGACTAATATTTCTAATCTGTTTATTTGCTTCTGCACAGAAAAATCCTGAAAATGTACACCAGGCGTGTGTGCACAAACACATAGGCTGCAGTAATTTTGTTTTTTTAAACTTTAACACAGGTTTAAAATAATAATATGCTACATTAGCCTACTTTTCCAGCTGTGTGCCCGCTCTGAAACGTCACATGTCCACATCATGGATCATCACTTATCATAAATAAATCCACTCAGTCCTAATAAGCACCGAGCAGTGCGTCCATATGTGTCTTAACTTGAAGCTGAAATTTCCGACCGCACGTCAAGGCAACACCCGTCCAGAGAAGCCGCACGTGTGAAGCAGCGGAGTTTCTGTCTCCTCCAATCACGGCGCCGTCTCACTCAGCCTTGTCCAATGGGAATAGCGCGCGTGCAGGTGGCCGCGCTATTATCAGCGGGTCCCGCTTCACTCCCAGCCTAGAGCGAGTCAATTTATGGAAAGACAAGTCGACCCCTTAATGGTTCCCATCAAAACCACTAAAAACATCATCAGACCGGCCGACTTCCGCGAGGATTCTTGTGGCGGATACATGCAGCTTTCTCCCAGCTGACACCCCGCGACCAAAACAAACACCGAGAGACATTTTTGGGACTTTGACCAAAGCTCGTTGCTTCCCAAGAGAGAAGAGAAGTTCGGCTTTGCTGAAGTTTTTCAACATTTCAGCAGTCTTCTTCTTCCTCGTCCAGGATACTTTTGGAGGAGGCGTCAGAGGTGGCCTGCGTCCAGAATATCTGCGCCTTTATTTACTCTTATTAGTTTGTTGTTTTTTTTAATTTCCTGTTTTTATCCCAACGAGTCTGGTGGTTCATGTTCACAAATGTTAGCGGTCGGGCAGATGGAGGCTAACCGGCAGAGTGCTTTCGTCCTGGGCAGCACCCCGCTGGCGGCGTTGCACAACATGACCGAGATGAAGACGTCCCTGTTCCCGTACACACTGCAGCAGAGCCCGGCAGGATTCAAGGCACCTTCGCTCTCCAGCCTCAACTCCCAGCTCTCCGTGGGCACTCCGCACGGAATAAGCGACATCCTGGGAAGACCCATCACCACGGCCGGACAGCTTCTCTCCGGGTTCCCCAGGATAAACGGTCTGGCTACCACCGCGGCCGCCGCAGCAGCGGGGATGTACTTCAGCCCGGCGGTGTCGCGGTACCCCAAGCCTCTGGCTGAGCTGCCGGGGAGGGCGCCCATTTTCTGGCCCGGGGTGATGCAGGGTTCTCCATGGAGGGACCCGCGGGTTCCCTGTCCTTGTAAGTCTTGTTTATCTGTCGGTACATCTTTAGGGATAGTTGATAAATTGTATAAATTCAGAAAAGCTCAGGCACCTCTGTGTGGCCTTTGTGTATTTGTGTATATTTGTTTGTGTTTTAGATGTTATGTAGAGTGTAAGAGGCCTGTCAAACGCACTAATAACAATAAACACGATTATTATATAATTATTATATGTTACACAGTCAGCACATGAAATCTAAATATATTCTTGTGAATATTATAGGTGATAAAAATCTTATTAAGCTCTATGGTCGCCATAAAGATTATCTACAACTGTGGCCTATCTATATATCTCAGAGTCACTAATAGAATATGTATTGTTTTATTTTTATTGTGATGCTTGGCAGGACGTTAAGACCTAATAATAATAATAATAATAATAATAATAATAATAATAATATTTAAAAAATGAATAATAGTACACTCTTACATAGTCGGTCAGTAAACGCACCATGGAGCTCGTCTGAGGCTCATCCTGACTCACTGAGAGGATCATCACATTTAAAATAATACACGTGGGTCTTTTTAAATATTTCAGCTTTCACTCTTTTTATAACTCGTCTTATGTGTCTGTTTTTTTTTTTTTAAATTCCAGCTCAGACTAATATCATGATGGACAAGGACGGCAAGAAGAAACACTCCAGACCTACTTTTTCAGGACAGCAGATTTTTGCACTGGAAAAAACTTTCGAGCAGACGAAATACCTGGCCGGTCCAGAGAGAGCCCGCCTGGCGTACTCTTTAGGAATGACCGAGAGTCAAGTCAAGGTAAAAAATAATAATAATAAATAAATAAAATATACAAAATACATACATAAATACATAAACAGATGTTTGGTTATTTTTGGCAAATGTGGAGAATATTATTTTATTGACTTTCACTTTTGCGTAGTCTGTGAAATCTCAGTTTGGCTGCGAGTGTTAAGAAAAAATGTTATTTCTACGTATCTACATACAATATACTTATACGTATGTCATTATTATTATTATTATTATTCTTATCATCATCATTATTATGCTGTTGTTGTTATGGTAATATATTAAGTGCAGTCAGGATTATTTACACAGGCTGTGATTAGTTCTGTTATGAGTCTTTGATGACTTGTTCATTTCTGGACCTGTTGAACATCTGTGCGCATCTGTCTCTCTCCTCTCACCAGGTTTGGTTTCAGAACAGAAGAACCAAATGGCGGAAGAGACACGCAGCAGAAATGGCCACGGCCAAGAAGAAGCACGACTCCGAGACGGAGAAGATGAAGGAGAGCTCGGATAACGAGGACGACGACGACTACAACAAACCACTGGACCCAAACTCAGACGACGAGAAAATCACGAGACTGTTGAAAAAGCACAAGGCCACCAACCTGGCGCTGATCAGCCCCTGCAGTAACAGCTCGGACACCTTGTGATGCCCACAGCTGAGGGCTAAAAGTGAGGGGGAGAGGAGGAGGAGGGGGGGGGACCGAAGGGTCCAACAGAGACTTGTCGCACTCTTTCTGACCCCCTTTCCACCTGACATTACGAACATGCGCCTGAGGGGAATCACATTTAGCTCAGACGGAGCAGAGAACGTGTGTAAAAAAAACAACAACAAAACAACCCAGAGCGTGCGCCAAGACGCACGGAAGACGCGCTCACCAAAACGTGGCCAGAGACGCATTTTGGCTGCATCCAAACCCACTTAGAGACACTGTGCACATGGTGACACAACTCCTGTCAGAACTGGACTGAAGAAGACTTAAAAGTTCATGTGAGCTGAAAGGACAAAAAAAAAAACAAAAAAAAAACGGGAAATTGTTTTGGCGACGCAAATCAGTTTTTACGCAGACAAAGTGGAGTTTTAACAACAGGTGTAAATGTAAACTGTTATATACACACAATCCGGATCAGTGCTGGCCTCTTTACTTTGATTCCACAAGTGATGCTGCTTTACTTTAGGCATGCTCATAACTCATGAAACGTTATTCTGCGTTAGCAGAATTAACAGCTTGTGTCACCTTTAAAAGTCACGCGGGCAGTTCTTTTCTCTCTGAGTGAGGAGGCTGAATGGTTTTATTAATTGGTGACATAATTTATAATTTTCAGCACCCCTAAGATTTTCTTCAGCAGGAAAAGTGAAAAAGTGTACACCGTTTTTAAAAGATAATTCAGCTTGAGTCCATTGTTTTGGTTTAAGCCAAAATCATCTGTAAGCTTTGAATTATCAGCAGCCAGCACTGATCCGGATCCCAGACGCATGTTTAAAATGGCAGGTGTAAACGGGGCCTGTGATGCTTCTAAAGCTCAGTCTAACCAGGGTATCCACTGTCCTAAAAGGCGAGAGAGGAAAGTGTTTTGAGGTGGAGGCGCAGGTTTGAGGTGAATGAATGATTTGTGCTGAAGCCTAAAGATGAAACTGTTCGTCAGATTGTATATATTTTTTACTGAATAAGTTATGTTGTTTGAACCAGTGGAAACGTGGCAGCCTTCCTCCCTCCGCAGCCCGGACGCGCTTCAGATAAACCTGCTGCTGCTTCTCCTGATTTTTGTTTGAATTCTGATTCCTGCAGAGTAACTCCATTTTGTTTTTTGTTTTTTGGTTGTTTTTTTTTCACATTTCTCAGTTCAGTATCGACACAAATGTATAGAGGCAGACTGCTGTAAATATTCACTGTAAAAACAAACGACTCAACAGATTGTTTTAACCACGTCACAGCACACTGTTTTCTTTTGGTTTCATTTGAGAAAGTTTTATGTTTTACCTCATCATCATCATCATCATCATCATCATCATCATCATCACACGCAGCGGAACAGAACACTGGACCCTCGTTTTTGTTGGACTTAAAGAGAGTATTATTGCTTCCGGGAAGGTGATAGGAAGAAAAAAACACTTTGTATTATGAATAAATTATTTAACAAGCATTTTTTGTTTTATTATGAGTTTTGTTTGAATGTATGGGCTTAATATAAATTAAAGATAAATTCATGACTATCAATAATTGGATTTCATTATTGGCAACAGTGACGCTCTCATGCTGATTTAACCTGACGATGATTTTCATGTTGGAAGTGTCGCGGAAAACAAGGAACTTTAATAATCCTGACAATTTCCTGATTCATTTGATTCAGTTTTTAAAAGTAATTATTTACGAAAAAAACAAAATTCAATATGTTTTTTTTTTTTTGTCTACAAATGTAGCTATTTATTTTTCATTCCAAACGCGTTACATGAAGGAGGAAAGATTATAGACAGCGTTAATATTCACGGAAATGTTCAAATGTTCTTCTTATCATTATTATTATTGATAACACTATTATTAGTAGTAGAAGAAGTAGTAGTAATATTACAGGCAGCTGTTTAGTTTTTTTTTTTTTTAATTTACAAATCAGAGCTGAAAATCGAAGCCAGTCCGTCAGTCTGTTGTTACAGTCATCTTTATTCTCCTCCTCCTCAGACTTGATGAACTCTTTTCGACACGTATCTTAATTTAAAACAGTTCTTGTAGAGGGTTTTATGATATTTCATGTTTGATGTAAAGTTGTGTTTTAATCTGTGTGGAGCTCTTCATCAGAAGTGCTCCCCCTCTGTCTGCTATGTGCAACTGCACCCTTCTTTTCACTGGTCCCTTCTGGATTCAGCCAATCAGAAATTAGCAGCCATAAAGTCAGACCCCGCTGAGGACTCTGATAGACCATCTTCTACCACATCAACAGGAAAATACTTCGATTAACTATTTACGACAACAAGCTTTATAAGTAATTTTTATTCATCATCAGTCAGACTGGACTAATATTCAAACAGCACAGGAAACCACCATGTGTGCAGTGCTCCGACTGTTTAATATATAAAAGAGAGTTATTTTAAAACGTTACTTTGCTGTGACTGAACTATCTATATATTTAAATATTTATATATTCTATATTTATATGATATAGTTTCATGTTTTTTCAAGATTTCAAGTAGTTTTTCAAGATTTCAAGATTTTTTTTTGCTTCTTTTGTCACATTGCGCGCTTTAACTCGTTCATCTTAAAATTAATTTACATGCTTCACATAACTTTATTCATTTGCTTCAATCTGGATCAAACTAAATAGCTGATAAAAATGCACATTTCACAGCAACGTGTGGCGCTAAAACTAAAATATAACACACCAAAATATAATTAGCCAATGTGGCGATACTAAACTAAATATAAACTATGAATATCCTACACAAAGTCAACATTAGGAGCTCTAATCTTGTAGGAATATTATTTTTCCTTCGTGTGTCATCTTAATGAAAGCTGCTGTCAGCGAACGTGTCCGAAGAAAAACGAGCACCGGACTCGTGTGGTCTTCACCTGTGTTGATCAGCGCGCTCCCTCTCTTAGCCTGCTGTAATACACTCATCATACACTGATGATGATGTGGTGGAGGGCTAATTGATGAAGAGCTTCTCATTGTGCAGTACGGAGGTAAAGTGAGAGGTAATGAGGACAAACAGCCGTTGAGCTCTAATGGTTTTTATTGCTTGAGAACTGCATCACCTACAGTAGAGGCCAGGCCGTCCAGAAGGGGCTAGAATAAAATCTCTATCTGCTTTTTAATAAGATGGAGTGAAGAAAAAACTGCGGCTTATACTCCTACAGTATACTCACAATGACCAGCAGGAACAAAAACAAGCTTTTTTTTTTTTTTAAACTCTTGCCTACGAACCAAATCACACAAGACAACATAAATTCTGCGGCAGGCACAAAATCATTTCCACTTGCTGTGATTTAGATGAAAAAAAAAAAAAAAAAAAAATCAGGAGGATCAATGTGACGGCTTCACACAGTCTGAATCTGTAGTGTAGTAAATGAAATCGATAAAAGGAAACGCTGGCGTCTCTTTAATGCTCAAATTATTTGCAATGAACGCTGCTGAAGGCTACAAACTAAACAAATAAAAAGCAAGTCTTCCTGCTCTTTCCCGCCCTTAGAGTTTCTCTCTTATTTTTTTTTTTAACATTTCATAATCAATACCTTTACCATCTGACTGAAGTATTTTATAACTCTTACACTTCATTTCTGTGTAGGATACTTGGCACCATAATGCAGTAACAAAACAAAAAAAAGACAAAAAACAAAAAAACAGTTTACATTTTAAGGATACCCAAGCCTATCTAAAATATCACATTCAGAACCATAATATTATAGAAATAAGTTAGAGTAAGAATAATAATGAAATAATGTGAGAGTGCTATATATGAAACATTATCTTATATACTTGCATGGTCTATGGCACTGCTTAAAACATTCTTGGATAGGCAATAAATCACTGAACAGTTTCTCTGTTTCTCTCCTCTTGTACTGACTATTCAAAGGTCACCGTGGCTGCAGGAACACCCACACAGTCACTCTGTCTGCACACACTTCAGCATAAACATTTTGGTAAGAATTATAAATTATCTCTTTAAAAAGTACAGTATATAAAATGAGACTCAACCGATGTGTCAGGCATGGCAGTGTGTTGTGCACACAACAACAACAACTCAAAAACAAAACAAAAAAAATAATATATATATATAATATGTATAGGATTTGTTGAAATAAACAGAGGAGTTCTGTCTGTTCCAACAAAGGGACCACAAAGTTTGGTCAGAAAAGAGAACGGCACTAAAACCATCAATAACTCTATGTTATACTGTCCAATGTACAAATAACCCTAACAATATAGATATACAACTTTTTTTGCATTGCACTTTTCTTTTTTTAAAACACCTTACATACTGTGTGGAAAGTAGCTTCTATACATAGAGGCATACCTAAAAATGGCAAGTACGGTGTCTAAAAGGATGTAGTAGGACTGATGTCAATTAGAGTTTTGGCAACGAGGCTGTGGCATGGAAAAGAGTCGTCCGTCCATCCGTCCGTCCTTTTTTTTTTTTTTTTTCCTTCTCTGGGGAATGGGGTTGCGTGGCAACAGTGAGGTCAGCGATGTGTGTCTTGTCTGGAGCCGGGCCCACGGGTGCTCGTCCACATCTCAACAAGTGTTTTATGGAGAGAGAACGGCGGTGTTTTCGTATGGATGAGGTGTCAGGACAACTGCAACTGGTCAGCACTGCTGAAAAACTTTGTCTTCAGTGTATGCTTGTGCAAAGTGTGTGTGTGTATGTGCGTATTTGTGTGTGTGCATGTGTGTGTGCATGTGTGTGTGTGTTGGTGTCCTGTTTGTTTCTCTGGTGTTCTCACAGAAGAGGCGCTTCACGGAATATCTTCTCCCCCCTTTGGCAACACTTCCCTGTGGAGAGAAAAGAGGAAAAATTTGATTTCTAAATACAGAGCAGTTATTTCAAGCAAAGAAAGATGACCTCATGTCCACGTTTTTAGTTCAAGTTAAAAAAATATAAGATGCAGCAATAGTTTGTCAGAAAATATCTTAAAATGACTGAAGCATTTTAAGTTTTGATGTTTTATTCTGGAATAAAACTCTTCAAACAGGCATATTTGCCTTCAGATCCACTTGTGCAATGTAATGAAAAATCAAGCAAATCAAAGCAAACAATAGCAAAGAATGGGAAGAATTATAAGAAAAAAAATTAATATTTACCACGACATCACTGCACCACACAACACTTGTGCTTATTTGCATTAGGTTTACCTGCCCCCGCTGTTATTCGGAAGGACAGGAAGACAGGCTGGCGGGGGGACAGAGACAAACAGAGTCAGAGAAAACAAGTTGAAGACTTTATTAACGCTCTGTGGGACGAGCGGGAGCTCTGTTCCCTCTCTGAGCGCCGCTGACACACAGGTTAAACTCACATAGCGGTGCGGTGCATTTTTGGGCCCGTGTGCTAACTACATCGGACATTTTTTAAACATAGCCAGCTGTGATTTTAGCGGTACTGTGTGTGTGGGAGGTGAGGGCTGCTGCAGTATCTCTCAGTGTACTCAGGTCACCTCGCACACACACACTACCCTCTATGACACACTAAGTATTGATGAAAGACCTGACTTAAGGCGCCTCTCTCTCAGCTAAAGACTTTCTGTCTGACACCGTGGAGACTGAAGCGACAGTGTGTAACACTTTCAGGCAGCTTGAAAAAAAAATCCTGTGCTGCTCTGACCTCTCTCACACTTTCCTTACACACTTCCTTAAATATAAACAGCTCTAAGTAAAGCCTGAGTGTTTAAAGGCAGATACAGACATTTCAGAATAAAGCTGAGCGATGAGTAAAAGTGTAGTTGTAAGATTGAATCTTTTTTTTTTTTTAATTATTATTCTTATTCTTCAAAGTGTTCTTCCTGCCCATCTGGTGCAGCATCTGAAAGAGTCTTCATACTACTGGATACTTGAAACTTAAACTAAGGGGAAAACTTGATAAACGCAAAACTTAATAATGAGATATTTGTTGACAACAATTCAAACCAAATGTTGGAATAAGATCAATGTAGCTGAAGCTAAACCATATCTTTATAAAGTTTAATAATATCAGCCTCACACAGTTGCAACACAGATAATACAAAGAGTTCCTCATTAGATATGACAGCGCTGGGAGCAGATCCTCGTCCTCCAGGCTCACACACACAGTGAACAGTTTAATCACAACACGATCACACACAGTGTAGACGTGGGCAGAGCCCCTCTTGTTACCTTGTGGTCCCCCATGCAGACATTGGGCCCGATGTTATCATAGACTACAGACTTCTCTTCATTTTCAGGCTGCAGACACACAAAATCAAATGTTTTGGGGGGGATGAAAACATGATGAGCGAGATGTTCTTTTGTTCATTATGTGAAAGTGAAAATGTTCTCCCACACTGAGCTGCAGTGCAGCTTGTGTCACACAGTAAATACACACAGGATGCAGAGTCAGCAGCACTGTTTGTGTTTACACAGTACAATCATTACAAGCCTGTGTCATGTTTTATAACACGTTCATGGATGAGCAGTCAATGTACCAGCTTCATTAAACACAATTAGCGGGATTACTGTGTTGATTTCAAAATAAAAGTCCTACAGAACAATGCAATGGTGAGATTCAAATATTAGCAACAGTGGCTGGTAGCTTCACACTATTTTTGGATTCTGAAATTATTACTAAAATAATCCAAGACAATAACAATTAGTTTAGGTGTAAAATGCTAATTATGTCACTCAGTTTATTTAACTGGATTAGTTGTCAACTATTAAATGAATTACCGTTTTAATAATTACTGAACTGTTTTGAGTTATTACTTTTAAGAAATGTCCAAATTCTGATTTCAGCTTGTACAGTTTGAATATTTTCTGCTCCCTTTAGTCCTTGATGACCAGAAACTGAACATCACATTGGTGATCAACATTTTTGGCCTTTCTGGAACAAACAACTTTTTGATTCATTGAGAAAATTATTGACAGATGAATCCATAATGAAAATAATCATTAGTTGCAGCCATAATACTAAGTCAGCCATTCAGTTTGCAACTTTGTATAAATCTATCTTGGGGGTAATACTGTGAACAAATTTCAAATGAGCACCAGTAATTATGTGTTCAGACACTTAGCTCAGAGAATTGTAAGAGACAGCCATTAGTACAATTAAAGCACGTTAGAGGCACAAAAATAAAGTGAGCAACAGAAAGAGGAAAGAAATGGTCCCAATTATGTTACACACGGCTTTTATGGTGCTGAATTTATCATCATGAATAACAAAGGAAACATCACAGATTATAAATTAGTTGAAGAGTCACAGAGCAGCAGCACAGCATCTGATTCGTGAAGAACACAAGTATAGATTAAACTGAAAGCACCTTTAGGAAACTTTGAAAGGTGTGCACAGCACAGGAGATGAATGAAAAGCGGAAGTCATTTACAAAGTGGACATTTGCCTCTGGAGCAGAGACTCTGGGTGTAATCTAAGTGCCTATCTGAGGGAATCATGTTTCAATATCACTTTCTGCACACAAAGAAGCTGTTACCCACTCACACATGAATCTGCAGGCTGGAATATAAATCACACTTGTCTGGTTGAACTAAAGACTTTTTAAACAGCCGTCCCCAACCCCCCACATACACACACGCACGCACACACACACACAGGCTGGTGGGTGCTACCAGTTGTGACTCGGTGAGCTGCACTGGCGCTTCAGAAGAAAGAGACAGAGAGCTCGAGAATGAACCATAAAGCGAAATCCAAATTAACTTCAGACCAATCCTGCAGCCGCGCGGGGTCAGCACACGGTGTGCCTCCACACCTCACTCTACCTTTTTCTAGTGGGCCACGCACTGGCACCTCTCTATTTGTCTGGCAGCCGACCCCCGAGCCGCTGCCTCCCAAAGCCTGAGATACATTCATCAAACACACACTTGATAATTTACAAAGGCAGCATAAAATTGTGGATTTTCGGCCTGCATAATCTTTAGACAGATAAACAAATTACCCGGGGCCCTCCGGCAGAGAGGGTGCGCTCGCTCGGCTAAACATTCATTACCGGCGCTCCCGGAGCTGGTGCCGCGCCGCACAGCCAGCGGGCAACCTTTGGCGTGTTAGGGCTCGGCAAGCAGAAAATAACATGATGGCGAGTTAACCGACCATGCCATGATAGATGACGCCACACGCCGGGCTGTTTACGGGCCTATGTCTCAACAATCTGTAATGCTCGGAGCCAGAGAGTGTGTGCTCAGTGAATCATCAGCCAATCTGCGAACACACTAACTGTTCCACTCTGTCCCTGCATTACAAGCAATTAGCTGGTGCTTGAGGGGAAGAAAAGCAAACAGCAACCCAGCTGTGTGTGTGTGTGAATCACCTTTTACATAACTCTGACACATTAAGTGGGTGAAACAAACTGGGTGTTATCATTTTAAAATGCTTTACGAGTCTTTTGTTTTTCATAACTTACTGTAATACGGTCATCATGAGTTATTGTTCTAGAGCGGCCTCAGTCCGTAAAGAAGAAAGATCAGGAAGGAATTTCTCATTTGTGGCCGACAAAAGAAAGCCAAACTTCCTGAGCAGCCCCCCGCTGTGGACTGTACCTGTACAATACACTGCTGCATCTCTTTCACACACATTAACAGATGAAAGCCTGCACGTTCCCGCACTGCACAGAGCTCTAAAGTTAAACTTGTGTTTGGGAATCGGAAATGAGACTTTTCCACACTCCCTGGATTGTTTCTGGTGGTCAGCCTTTTCTTTTTCTAAATCAGTAGTTGTTCCGTAGAAAACCGCTAACAAATAATCTGGGAAAACTTGGCAGAGCTGCGTCGCAGGTCTCTAAGTAATCCAGCAAACAATAGAGGTGGCAGATTGGCTGGAGTTTACAATGCTGGGATGGATTTGAGGCTGAGCAGGGGGGCCTGCAGGGTTCGACTCTCAGAGGAAGAAGACAGATCTGTGGCTTTATGAAGAAGATGGGGCTCACTGGGGTGAAGTGCTGGGATACATATACTGTCTGGGTGGACCCATGGCTTAGTGCTTCAAATTAATATTCTCATCCTTCCATCTGTGAAGTGACAGAGGGCGGGGGTGGGGGGTAATGTGAATCGAGGACGACAGACGAGTTATAGAAATAAAGACATTTATGAAGAGGGAAGAGCGGCGACATCTTGGTCAAAATATGAAAGAATCTGACTTTTAAGAGCATCCAAAAGCTCCTGAATTGGATCACGAGTGACACGTTTAGACTCACCTTTAAGACCAGGTCTCTGGCAGAGGCAGACAGCAGGATTCGGTCACACCAGGCAGGGCATCTGGTGTTCATGTACTGCTTCCCCTGACTGCTGTCTTCACTGTATGGATAACTGAGGAGACACAGAGGCAAAATGCAACCCATAAATAGAAAAACAGACTCATATGACAAGCATTTATAGACATTTATACATGTTTAAGGGCTATCCAAGTTATAATGAACTTGATTTTCTATTAAAGTGCTGCACAAAGAACAAGACAAGAGAGGAGAGGCAATAACAAAAGCAATAAATATGATTTGTATGAATCAACGGGGCTCCAGAGAAGTAATAAATATGAGACGTCACGTCATCTGCCTTATCTCAGAGACAGAGTTCAAAATGTTTTCGAGAAAACAGCAGGCCCATAAGTATGACCAATCATCTAAGTAATCTCTTGAATCAACACACATGGATGGCTCAATCAAAGCTATCTCTATTTGCCAACTGTACAGGTTGGGAGTGTGCGTTTGTGAGCGAGAGAGAGAGAGAGAGAGAGAGAGAGAGGAGAGGGGAAAAAAAACAGAACAGAAAGAATGAGAGTGTGCGGGACAGAGGGAGATTCAGTAGCCCATATGTATAGCTACATCCCCACAGGGTCATCAAAAACAGATTAGGTGCCGCAGCAAATGGCCAAGAGAGATTGTTATCTTGGAACAGCAGGGAACAATCGCATGATTTAAGCGGCGGCAGGGCTGGAGTCGGGCGGCGAGCCATCGAGCTGATACAGATTTACATTGTTGAGAATTCAATTTGCCCCTTCCGCTCATCAAACTGCTTCAGATTTACACGCCACCAATCCAATTTGTTTGTAGGCGCTCATCAGGATGTAAGACCGGGCTTACATACTGTAATACCAATCCAATTTGCTCCTTCAGTGCCACACGTGCTAACCGTAGCATAACACAAAGTGCCTCTTCTCCGAGGATGGTGATAGCCTAATGATAAAATAAACACACACACATCTGGACTTCGATTCATCACACTTGCCGAGCTCTGATAGCTTAATTGGACTTTGCGCTGAGGCAGAATACGTTTCAGAAGCGTTGGGTTGCTTTGTAATGTATACGTCTGCATTCAAATCACTATGAATGCTGCTGCTGCTGCTGCAACTGCAGCTACCGCTGTTACTAACACTGCTACTGCCAGTAACACCGGGAGAATAATAGCACTTCTCTGTGTGCTCACAGAATGTATGCCAAATGATATGTCATCTGATGAGACCTAAGTTGTCAGGTTTTAGTTGTCTCTGTCTGCGTCTCTTCAGACCTCATTGTGATGGCAAGAATCCCACAGTGGTGCCAGATCTGGATGTTTCATCTGAACAGACATGATCTGTGATCAGTCGTCTTGTCAGTCTTATTCTTTTCCTTGCGTTATTTCTACTTAATTATCTACTTTGAACTGTGGCTAACCACCATGTATTTGCTGTGGAATTATTGTTGGGTGTGCTATTTTGTGCATATGTGATGTTGTGTTTATGGATTTTATGAGGTATAAAGAAAGGTCATAATATTCCATTGTTCAATCTTTTTAAGAGGTTAAATGAGCCTTTTGGGGACTCATTTACAGTTATTTTCTGTTAATCAATGAGCACTGTCTGTCTGTCTGTCAAATAAAATGAACTACGTTAAAGGGGGCACACACACTTTCTCTCTCTCACACACACACAGAGCCCCCCCACTAGGTGAACAAACAGACCTGTAGAGAGCTACTTAAAGAAGTTCCCTGCCTCCAATTAGCATTAATAGCACTTAAACCATGGGGGAAATGCATGGAGGTTTTGGTATGCAAATCAAAGGGCTAAAGAAGTGATCCTGGGATAAAAGAGAGCATGAAGAATAGGATGAGTGAAACAGAGATAGACAGGGAGGCAGAAGAGAGGGGATAAAGACGGATCAGACAGAAAGAGGCAAAGTGAGGGTGGAAAAGAGCAAAGTCTTCAAAGGGCTTGTGGAGCTGCTCGACTTCAGGGTGGCCTGAATACTGCTGCTTCCTGAGGGACGGTCTCTGGCCTTAAACAGCCTGTGAACAATCCTCCTATCAGAGACTCTGTTATAGCTTTATTGACTAACAAGCCTGGGGTCATTTTGGTGTTAAAGAGATTGAGAGAAAATCAAGTTTTCCCCCTCACCTCCTTCAAACAATGAACTCCCGGCCTGATAGCAAACTTCCCCGAGCACTTCAACAACAAAACCTTGCTATCGTTCAGTCATTTTTGATGACAGCCAGTCATTGTAAAAGCTGATAAAAAATACTCAACAATGGCCATTAAAGGGCCATTCTGCTTCCCTGTGTGCAGGTATAGGTTGTTCCCCTTTCTGTTTTACCGCACCCTCCACAGGCTCCAATGGAGATAACAAGTCTTAATGCAACAGCAAACAGTCAAATGGCGCGCTGGGGCCAAAGTGATTAATGTGTCCGATTAGCGAGCTCACAAACTTATCGGTGAAGGTAAACGGTCCAAGAGGGCGTGTGGGCTGGAGGCCGTCAGCTCATATCAGGCCCTTATTGCCCGCAGCAAGACTAATTACACTAATTAATGGGCCAAGCTGATAACTCCAACAATTGTGTACCTGTATAGGAGGGGGAGCTGCACTTCAAGGTATCCATGCATACACACACTCATACATACACACATACACTGCTTTACCAACTCTTGGTCCCAGAGCTAATATGTTACACTGCGAGTAATGATTTCATTTGTACCATGCAATGTTAGTGACAGTTGTAAAATAAAAGGAAATAATTACAAAATGCAGCCATGAACGACCTTTAGCTGGGTCAAAACAGATGAAGGAACAGTTACTGGAACAGTTAAAGTACAGGCTGCATTCATTTAAAAAACTTCCATATTGCCACATTGTCCTGATCAGGATGCTTTAGAATAAAATGTGTTCATCTCACTTCAATCTTTAGTAGTTCATACACATGTCATGTGCATAAAGTCTTTTGTGTAAAATTTAAAGTCATCTAATATACTGTTATAACAGCACATAAGTAAGTCAGTCATTTCCAGTGTATATTTTTTATTTTTATTTTGTGACAAAAATCGCTTTTACAGTCAGGATGAGTGTTGTGCTGAACACGATTCTGTCACAATGCAAAGAACAAAAGAAGTGAAGGAGCTGCTCTCAACCAGAAAACACACAAGTAGCTGGTAGTTTTGTAAAAACTTCTGCTGCCTATTACATTGAACAAAGTCACAGTTTGATTGTTTTATCATTTCCTCTAAGTATTAAATGATTATTACTTGTTTACTAACTGAAAAAAAGAGCATTATCACAGAGTATAATGTGTCCGATAACACTTGACTGATGACTGAAACATTTGTCCTGCCAGCTTTCTTTGTTATGGTCACTGGTGTTTACAGTCTTTTACAGCACCTCTTGTGTAAAGTTGACATAGGCATACCATATTTCTGATTGTTCCTCCATTCTTTTGTGTTGCTGACCACGTCTCAGATGATACATGTGTGGACGGTCACACGTCGAGACCCTCTATCGCCCATTGAGAGCTCATTCATTCATGCTTGGTTTGGGGTTTAATGTTTGACCTGGCTGCTGACACATCACTCACGCGTGTTCCGCCGCTGTCAGCTTGTTTGTCTTGCAACAGTAAAAACTGGCGAGGTGAGCATATAGGCCCTACCTATAGTGTGTCCCTCAGCCTCACCCAGGAGAGGGAGAGGCCATCGTGACATACATTACTGTACTATACAAGCTAATATATCTACACACTTTATTTAAATAACATTTACAATAAAAAGATTCACACAAATAAAAGCTGACTATGTAATGGAAGGTAGGATTTTGTTGGCAGGCCTGACTACCAACCTGCATGTAAGACCGGACATGGATTGCTCCAGACCAGACTTCCTTGTCCCATATTCTCTTATCTCCTCATCAAAAGCTATTACCTTGTTCTACACAATGACAAATAAGAGACAGGCCAAACAGTGGGCTGTTTGGGTGTTCAGTATTTAATGAGGGCAATATAAACTTAGGAATATAGGTAGGGCAGGAAGCCAAAGATAAGAGTCATACAGTACAATAGTAATAGCTGTGTGAGGTGGTGAAGAGCATCATGGGATGTTGGAGTGGCCGCTGCCAGGCTGCGATTGGCTAAAAAGTCAGAAACTGAGAGTTTTGAACGACTCGCTGCTTCTACAGCTATGTTTGTTTGTGGTTGTCAGGGGAGGCTTGGCAAAACACAACACACACACATACACAGATTCAAAAAGATCAGCCAAATGCTATCAATAAAGCTGAATGTTTGCTTCAGTTTGCAGAGCTGGGAGGCTCGCAGGCACAACATTGGCATAGTGCAGTACAAACAGAGTGAAATGCCATCAGTAGCTCATGGCTCACAGCCTGCTGGGGTTCAGCTATGACATGTTCTGCCTTTATTCTGCTCTAAATGAAGACAAGAAGACACAGATGGCACCCATTTAATCCTCTCTGTGTAAGACTGTTTTGAACAAAGACTCCCTCTCAGTGGCATCATCTCAGACAAGAGGCAACGAACAAGACAGCGGACAATCTTCAGCTATAATCGCCACAATGGCCCCTCATCATTTTCACAGGCTCTCTAGTCGTTAGAATGATGGATGCGTTGGTGGTTGTAAAACAATGTTCCTGTTCAGTAGATTAGCCTGTAACACTGAGTCCTGTGGCCGCGCTCAGCCAACATGAGCCACGCACTCGCAGTGGTTTAGACGCAGTGCTTTAACCCAACATTGTCATTAAAGTGCATCTGTGGTGATCCTTAAATGGAGTCATGCGCCTCCACTCCAGTGTAGCATCGCTGTCGACAGAGTAGAGAACAAGAAGCCTCGTTCACGTAGGATGCAAACAGCGCAGCTATAGGACTAATGTATTCACAGTCAAATACACATGCAGAGAGGGTGACATCATTCGTACCGGCCTTCAGAGGCCGTGTGAAGAGTGTTATTCACATAACAAAGGCAGTTACTGTATACAGGAGAGCCATCTGTGCGAGCACTTCCTATGAGCTCAAAATGAGTCTCGAGGAATTCTCCACCGCTGTGACAATTCTCTCATATGTACTTATTAACTGTTATTGAGGAACTGGCAGGTAGCCATTTGTGTCACTTGACCAAACTTTTCTCTCATCTGAAGGGCAAAGTCATTCTGTCTGGCATCAGCTTTCAAACCTGCCCCTTCCTCTTTCATGACAGTGTGAATGTTGTAGCTTTCCCCAGCAGGCAAGTCACTTTTTGGCTTGTCCTCACAGACCTGCAACTTTGGAAAATGTACGCTAACGTGCCAAAGTGCTTTCCCTAACAGTGAAGACACAACTGTTTATCAGCTTCTGCCCCCTCGCTGGCCTCACCTCCTGACCCGAGGGCCACGCTCTGCTTCTTTCCATGTCTAGACTTGACAAACACAGACACATGGGACTGGAGCCATGCTGTTCCCTTTAACACCTTCCCATCATTCTCTCTATACGTATTTAGACGAGAGGTTCACTTAAGCATTGGAAGTAATAGTAATCTTGTTTTTTGGAAGTTGAACAGGTCGAAATATCTGAAAAACTATTGGATGGATGGCCATTACGTTTTCTACAGACATTCGTTGCTTCAGAAGACAAATCTTACTGACTTTGGTGATCCCCGACTTCCTCGTGCGCCACATTAGGTCAAAATTTGATAGCATGTGTGAAATTTCTTATGATAAACTAAAATGGTGAACGTATCCAATATACCTGCTAAACATCAGCACCAGCGTCTGTTTTTCTTCTTCTGGCGTGGCAGCAGTACGCTGCTATTCCCACATTTCTGGAGCTGGCAAGGAAACCTACATTTCCATGCTGCCTTTCCTAAGACCCACATGTAGACTTGTGAACATGCATTAATAGCAACCTGTAGTGTTTTTAGTAACAGTAGTTCTACCTCACTAGTAACCAGATGTTATGTACGCTACATATCTGTATTGTGGCTCCTCAAACGAACCCATGGGACAGCAGGGATCTTTTCTACTCCTGACTTTTTCCATCTTTTCTCCCATCAATGTTCCACAACTTCCACACCATCTCCCTGCTCTAAAATCACTCATGATTTGTCCACTGATGGAGTCGTACCGCTGGTCCGATGTCACTCAAAATCTCCCTCAAAGCCTATTCCCAGTAACCATATTACAGGCAGAATACATTCTTCCACTGCTCCCTCATTGTCCACTGCATTTCCTCCTGAAGCTGGGGTCCCGATTCAATTTTTGCATCGATCTTGTGCAAAAAAAGGGCAAAGAAATCAGATCAGAGGAGTACTAAAAGCTTTCCCCTAAATCAATCAAAATACATGAATAAGTTACTGGTGCCTTAGTATGTTTTAGGGGATATTACTGTAGTTATGCCATTCCTAATATGAAATCAAAAGTACCATAATGTATAGTAAAACTTACCATTATTTTCAGTCAAATGGCCATGCTGCAGCCTATGCAAAGATAATGACCTAATGGCTTGTTGCAGTCTCGTGCATTGAGCACAGGAGAAGCTGCAACTAAATAAATGATTGGTTTCTGATGATCGGGCTCATCTATTTTCTCCCATAAACTGGTTGAGAATACCAGTAACCATACACGGGCTCCTGTGTATGAGTGCGTATGAGTCGGCCCGCATCAGCCGACTGGCTCCAGGTCCAACTGTGACAGGGCCCAGGCAAATTCCTCACCCCGGTGCCCAAACACTTAGACTTGTCATGGCCAACTTTGACAGACGACTTTTTGAAAGTAAAGGAGATATGCATTTTAAAGCTTGCAGCTCCTGCATCCATGCAGGGGGAAGAATTCATGCATGTATGTGTGGGAGCAGAGATGTTATGTCTGCAAAAACTCGACGTCCATTCCAAAAAAATTTACTTCTGGCCAAAGATGCTTCGCTGTACTTATGTGCTAAAAATAGAAAGCTGGAGATAAAATTTTCTGCATTGTGGCAGTCAGGCACTTTGTGTTATCCAATCTTTCGTTCATCCTTGACAGCGTGTCTCATTTTGTGACAACTTCTTATCCACCGCAGGACAACAGACAGAATTAACTTGCAGATTAAATGTTTGTGACTAGTATTGATTTATAGATCTGAACAAAAGTGAGCCGTGTGCGTGCATGAGTGTGTGTGTCAGTGAGGGTGTGTTCTGACGGCCTGCATTAAAAAGAGTAATAACCTCACAGATGGCGAGGGGCTGGTCCGGAGCAGGCTATGTGATGGAGAACAATCGCTGAAGCTTGATTGCTCAAGGAGCACAAGGCAGACCTGACAAGGGGGAGGGGTACTTCTATATGTGTGTGTGTGTGTGGGGTGTGTGTGTGTGGGGTGTGTGTGTGTGTGTGTGTGTGCAAAGTGGGAGGAGGGGGTTGTTTAAGTTTAACTAGGCCACTGCTACCCATTACAAGTCTGACAATGATGTGGTTTGTCGCGCACACAGAGTAGATCAAATCAAATTTCATATGCTGCTCCTGGGTTTCATCTATTTGATTCATCATCACCTCAAGTATGTGGAAATCATTTGTATTCTTCCACAGCAGCACATTCATTCCTCCCTGTGGAGAGATGATTCAGTATTATATGGATAGGTGCAAAAGTCAGCCAGTGTAAAAGGACAATAAATCCACCTGTCACTTATGCAAAGTGATGTAAATGGGGCCCCTGATTAAGACACAGAGTCATTTAAAAAACAGGGACTGGCAGAACCTTGACACATGCACTCACACACACATACACACAGTCTTTAACTCACACCCAAAGCCACTCATACACACACGCTTTGATAGCTCTATGTATCTCAAGCCCTCTCTCTCTCTCTCTCTCTCTCTCTCACACACACTCACACACTCAGACACACACACACACACACACACACACACACACACACACACACACACACACACACACACACACTAAAATCCCCCGCCGCCCTGCGCCTGCCACTAGAGCAGTTTATCAAGTAATTATTGTTTGATTACAGCGTTTCATTATCTGCACTGATTGAGTCACAACCGGCGGCAAAGGTCAAGCGCCATTAACGCGCTGCTCCCGAAACATATTTCCACGCCGGCCGCGTGTTTGCCCTCCCTCTCCTCTGAAAGGGCTAATTGCAAATGCATTTGTTTGAGGAAGAGGAGAGGAGTCCACCCGCTCCAGTCTCCCCCAAGTCCCACTGAGACGGAATATCAATGCTGCCCAAAGCGTTGGTGGAGCAACACACACACACACACACATATGAAAAAACATACACATGGGAGCAGTTTAGGACCATATCCAATCATACTTAACGACTGATACCCATCAAACACAGATCCAACAGCTTTCATAAAACCATTTCGGACAATGAGGGGGTGATTGACTCCTGATTTCACATATTAACAATGAGTCTTGATCAGCACAGTTACTGCATTTACCAGCATCTGTTAGTCTCCTGTGTGTGGAAATTTAAGCCTTAGGGTTTGCTCTATTTATGTTGTCTTTATCTGTCATTTTGTGACTGTCCAATGAAAACCACACAATGCTGAATCTTTCAAACAAACGAAAGTCTTTCTTTATAATTTGAGAAAATAGCCTTGATGCTAGATAAACCATTTAAACCCCTCATGACTATTTCAAAACATGACTTGTAACAAACTGCACAGTTAACACATTCAACAGTTTAACAACCTCATGGCACTACAGGAGAGTCAGTAGGGATCATGAAACGTCTGAACAAAATTTCATTTCAATGACAAGCTATCCAACAGTAGCTGCTAGAGTGGTTAAAAAATCAGGATCTGATTCAGTAGGAGCAGGAGTGTTGTAGATGTCAATAGTGTGAACATGTAGGTGTTAAAAATAAGTTGTGAGTGATTCATAAAATGGCTCCATACCTGGGCGGGAAAGAGATGTCCAGTTCATGCAGCCGATCCTTGAACACCGACAGCTCTTTGTCATACTCTAAAAGCTGTGGAAAGAGCAGAAAAAGTATGGGAATGAGAGAAGTTTAAATTATGACTACATTCTAACATTTTTCATCAAGGGAAAGTCAACTGAGTCTGAATGCTCTTTTCCAGTTTTGCTCTGCTTTATATTCATACATCACACACTTTACTTTCTAAAAGTCGGCTGGCACAAACGTGATTATGAGATGGTCCAAATGTTGTGTCTTTATGCTTCAAACTTTAGATTTGTCTTCTGAAAAGTAACAAATGGATGCATACCAAGATAATTCAAGGACAGTCTGAATCTTCAGTGAGGGATGGATAAGAATAAGCCAAATGAGAGTTGAGAACAGCAAGATACATCTCCCCCACACTGGCAAAAGAATTGACAGCAGTTGACCAGTTGTGTGTGTGTTACCAGCCCCGTCCTACTGGGGGTCTATCTTTCCACACTGACAGTGCATCCACACACTCTTCATCAATCATGTCTCCTCACCCAGCTGTACTCACTCACTAGAGTGTACACACACACGTCCCCCAATTTCCCCCCTTTCACAAAACCCATAAATCATTAGTGAAAAGTGCAATTAGCGGCTTCTTGTACACATTAATTATCTGGGAGATGAACAGGTAGCTTGGGCACCTGCATGACTGCCTCCCTGAGAGACTGACAGCTATGTTTCCCAGCAACCCCCCTAGTGGACCTCGTGGCTAGCCCCACCCTTTTCTTTTTCAGACAGGGAGACATCGAGATGCAGCTGAGACATGTTTGTTTTGTGGTAAATTGGGCTATTGTACATGTTTCAAACACTGGGCTACAATTATGGCCTGGTGAAGACCTCATCCTAGACGCTATGAGTCTGACAGCGGCTGTATAGGCATCTTGATGTTAATGACATTACATTGGTGTATTACATGCAGCAATATGTTGATGGCTACATGATGAAATATCAACGGAGATGACGTGGTGCACATGGGTAATATTTGAAAGGACGTCCTCACAAAGTGGAGATGAGGGAGGAGGATGTCATATGAATATTATTATATCAGTGGAAGGTAACTACAGTCTTCCATCTATGCTGACATGTTTATGTTGTCCACGGCCCACTGTGTATGCATTGTGTGTACACACATATAAATAAGCCAAAGTCCAGCATGTGCCTGTGGCGATGACGCTCTGCGTGTTTGTGTGTATGTGTGATTATGTGTCAGTGGTGTAGAACAGTGGCCATTACTTCCAGGCAGAGGGGCCTCCCAGACGGAGTCTCAGTGGTTCAGGAGGGCAGATGTGCTGCATTCATCAAACTCACAGTGCCGGGGTCACAGGAGAGACTCACACACTGTGGATGAGGGATGGCTGAGCAGGGGATGCAACCCCACGCTCCACTGTACACCACCGACTCACCATCCACCCACTGATACTTTCCTCTTGTGTGTGTGGTTGTGTGTGTTATATCCCTACCGATAGCGATGCTGGTTTTTGATGCCAATAATTGAGAGTTTTTGAGGAATCTGGTAATCTGTGTAAAATGAAAACTAGATTAAGAAAAATTTTTTAAACTATGGATTCCTGATTTCAAACAGGTCGACAAAAGCAGGCTTCTCAGTTCTAGCTGTAGTTAGCTAACTAAGCTGACATTAGTTTAAACACTGTCTCCCTATTTAAGACTGAGTTTAAAGCTGTCTGTCTCACAGTCAGCATCCTCAGCGATGATCCTGTATTATAGGATAGAGCTGGTGTGATAATGAAACATCAGACTTATTTCATTCTGGTTGCTCAGCTTCCATACTACAGGTTTGATTCATGTTTTCCTGTTCATATTTTCAAACAGTATTTCACTTTGAAAATTACAACAGAAAAGACTTTTAGGGTGAAGAACAGCCAGTGTGTTTGGTGAACATAACGCTATCTCATATAGAGAGTTTGGCTGCTGTTGCTGGAATGTAAATTTCCCCAAATCCAATAGCAGTACAGAGCCACAAATATTGGCCTGCGCGCTGATGTAGTAACATCCTTACACACAGCGGGGAAGCACTATGCATTCAAAATGTAAACTGCAGTTAAATATCACTGGTATGTGAACTAGTTAGCTGCACACGATGGACATAATGTTTTATAGCATGCTCTTGTCTGCTGGAGCAGACTTTTCTTTTACTTCACTTTTCTTGAACTTTTTCTACTTTTGCTTTTGAGGTTTTACTTTAATTTAGAAGAGGGTTTAAAAAAAAAAAAAGAAACCACCACCCAAAATTTATAAATAAACTTGTATAAACTACAAAAAACTTTTAAAGAATTGTTGCCAAAGTGTGCAGAGAGAGGGATGTTGTGCATTTTGAAAATAGCCTTGTAAATCTTCCCTGGACAAGCTATGAAACGGTGACACTGTTTCTAAATATCTTTGGAATTTATGTACTGAAATTTCTTGTTACTTATTGGCTGTCATATACACAGATACTGATATATTTACATTAATCATAATGAATTAATTAAGATTCTAAGATATATTGGTCCAGCAGATTTATCAGTCGAGCTTAAGTGTGAGACAGAGCGTGGAAAAAATGAATGCTGCAGTATATTTAGCAATTTGTACTCATGTTCACTCAAACTCAAACCAATTTCACGTTCACAGGTGTGATTGTTTATTTGAGGTAAAGCACCTCAGACAATAAGTGTGTGACAGTTTAACCAGCAAGGGATGAGCAACATATGGCTGTGTGTGTCCATGGTGAGCCTTAAGTGAATGCTGAGTAATTCATTCAGGTGAATAAAAAACCCCACAGCTACAAATTTCACACTACATTTCATCCCAGGTCAATTAAGCATAATGCTCCGCGGCTCTGCTATGTCAGTGGTTTAAAAAAACAGCTTATATTGGTTCAAGGCCTCATGACATTATAAAGCCAGGAGTAGTTTGTCAACCAGAAGTGACCTTGTGAGTTGTGGAGGAGGTGGCGTGAGATGATGCAGCTCCGCCAATATCGCAGAGTGAAAAAGATGAAGAAGTGTCCGGGTAAAAACTACCCTGTCATAGGCTCAAATTTCTGACTTTGCTTGGATGATCAGAGCGCTCTTAAATCAGAGTGGCGCTGATAGTTAAGAGGCAGGAAGTTGAGGGAGGTAAAAAAAAAAAAGGGAATACGAGGTCTTTGGCCCCCAGCTGTCCCTCTCACTGTCCCTCACACCTGTAATTGTGCTTTGATTTACACGTTGTCAAATATCCCCTGCGACAACACCTGCTGCCATTAAAAGCCATCAATAAATGTTGAGGTGAAAGGTCATTTAATTTGATTTTTACACCTCACACTTGGCTTTCATTGCAGGGGCCATATTTTTCCTTCTTTTTATGGGATCTTCATTATTTTGTGCAGAAAAGCGATAA
This sequence comes from Protonibea diacanthus, assembly GCA_028641955.1. Classification (NCBI taxonomy): domain Eukaryota; kingdom Metazoa; phylum Chordata; class Actinopteri; family Sciaenidae; genus Protonibea; species Protonibea diacanthus. The sequence goes on from CM053989.1 coordinate 20,279,376, forward strand.
ACTGTCACTGAAGGGGGGGATGGTCGATTGGTGTTGACCCAAACAAAACACACTACAGTAAAACTGCGCCTCTGAACTCTCTCTTACATGTTAATTCAATTATGTAGAGAGGGAGGGAATTAGACAAAAACTGATGTTTAATACAATGACGAGAAAATGTCAGAAGAAGGCACAATTTTGTCCGTCTTCCCCACTCTGAAGCATTTTTTGAGGAACTAGGCAGTGAGAGGCGAGCTAAAGAAAGAGACAACCAGGGACCCAATCCAGCATCAGTTTATATAAATCGTTTAAGGTCAGATTTTATTTAGCATGGCTTCTGTATTACCACTTAAGAGCTTTGACAGGGAAAAAAAACTTTAGGCCGGAGTGACATTTGTTCTTTATTTTTTTATGTCCTTTCATGTTTAAAACGTCTCTGGCCTTTTTGAGTAATGCTGAGGACGATGCTGCCGGCATGACAAGGAGAGGCATGCCAGACAGAAAGGTTCATCACTTACTACAGCTAGTACACAAACACACCCTCTCCTCCTGGTCCCAAATCTGCCGACACCACACTGATAAAGTTACAATAAAGAGATACTGAAACAAAATCAATGGGGATGGAGGAGGGGGACGGCCCCGCGGGTGTGTGCTCCAGGAGAGGAAGAGACACTGTGCTGGTCTACAGATCTACAGCACAAACATGCACAATACGCATGCGTTCACATAAACACACACACACACACACACGCACACACACACACACACACACACACACACACACACACACACACACACGCTCCTCCCATCTCTCCATCGGAGCAAGGCCCCACGGTGCCCCTTGACGCCACAAGCGCCCGGAAAATTTAATCTTCCCAAATACTCATCAGGGCTCTCCATCGTCCCGCCGTGACAGCGCCGGGGATAATTAATTATACAATTTCGATGGGAATATCGACTAAACAAACCTATTAATCATAGCAAAAGTCAATAGGCATGGACACATTCAATCATGTCCCGGCCAATGATTACTCCTCTCAAAATACAATAATTATTTTCAAGAGCTGCCTCGAATTAAATTTCTGTCAAGCTGGTACAAGTCTTGCAGTTGATGAAGGATGCAATGGATTTTTTTCCTTTCCCGTTCCCCAGTGGAGGAGTGTGAGGAGGGACATTTATCCTTTTGGAAAGGTAGTTTGTTTTATAAGGATCATAACATGGTGTGTTTAACTAGACCATGACCATCAGATTATCTCTGATGCCCCCATTATGTCATCCATCTTGTCTGACTTGGGAGGAGGAGGAGGACGAGGAGGAGGAGGAGGAGAGGGAGGAGGAAATCAGGGGAGCCTCAGCCTCCTACAGCTTCTGTTACACAGTTTCTACACATTTCTGATGATCACACTCCATGATTCACACATGTCCAATAATACAACGTGTAAGGTCAATATCAGCCTTCATCCGAGTCTTTTAAATTCCATCTTCGGTTAAATAACTACATGATGTCTTTTTCTGCTGTTTTGATGAACTACCTTGATCATGTTCTGCTTGATCTAATTGATAGATCGAGCAGAACGACTTGTTCACACAACTGAAACTGTGACCAGACCTTTATTTTAAATTCTTTTGAAGAACCTGTAATTTGCAACTTGAGTGTAACACTAGAGAAAGCTGACAGATCTGATGCAGGACACAGTAAATTTGTGATATGATCTCACACAGCAGAAACCATTTTGTCCTCAAACTGAAAGAAAGAGGGAAAGAGATATTGGAGTGAATTCCACTACCCTTCCAGATTTTTTATTACTACAGGGGCTGCATTCACTACGCAAATATAAAACAGAGCATTTGTGCTCAGCAAACCTACCCTGCATAAATACAGACTATTTGCTTAGGGGCCAGATGAGTGGAGCTCGTCACATAAAAGAACAGCGACTGATATACACATGAACGCCTTGAACGGCTTGAACACTCACAGGAAAGTAACTGAGGGGGCCTTCTTGTACACTTTAATTAATCTCTACACACAGAAGTCTGCATATAAAGGCAGAAATTTTAAGGACAAGATTTTGATATCAACTGCATGCTGGTTTCTGCTTGTAGTAGTAGTTGAAATGCAATCTTGCAATCCATCAGCTGCCATCCGACGACAATTCAGCTTTTAAAAATCTATGTCGTGAATCAATCCACTCATAGACGTCATTTCTCAACTCCAACTCCATTCTCAGCAGCAACTGCACAAAGATCTGCTGGCTGCACAGAAGGCTCCAGGACATTGCTCCCAGAGGCTAACTCATCATCAAACTGTAGCCAATGGGCTTTGAGACTGACTTTTTTGTGACCCCGTCTAATTCAAGAGCAGACACAAGTACATGTACATGTAGAAATATGCCATATCACATAAATACATACAGTGCACTGTGATCTATGTTCATTCATACAAAAATGACCTTAGACCAAAAGTGCATTAAATTATGATTCTGTAATATTCAGAAGTGTTAATATTAAATTATCAGAACGTACATGTTGTTTTTACATTATGTGGCCAATAAATAAATAAACTCTATGCTCAAGTCTGGCAAGACAAGTGGCTTCACGGTCCATTCTGTTGATGTGTGGATGTGTGAGTCTGTGTGCGTCCTTCATGAGGATTTTAACAAGGTCCAACTTTGAACTACTTAATGTAATATATAGCCTTATAAATGAAGAAGTGTGCACCGGGTGTTTTTCACTTAACACTCACCTCACCTACACTCAGTCCCATTTAACTGGTATTCTGAAGACATTTAGCCCCACATTTAGGACAAAGACAGTGTGTGTCAGGCTGAAGTGATGTGAGTGCATCAACTAAACCATCTGCATGGCTCAGGTCAGGAGCAATGACGTGTTTGTACATGAGCCTTTTTACCATTACATTACCCTTTATGCACTTAATTATTCAATTATAAAAACCCCTCAAATCAAATTTTGTAGCTGAAATGAATCTTTGAATTGTTAATGTCTCAACAGTTTTTGGTCTGTCCCTTTAATTGATAAACAATTTCAAATGTAGCAAATGGCCACTGCTACTAAACAATGGGAAAAAAAATGTCTGTAAAGTTGATAAAAAATCTTGAATTTGTAATAAATGTGTGAAAAATGAAGAGATGGAGAGAGTAGATGAATATATAAAGGTTAGGAATCAAAAAGGTGACTTACTGAGGTCCCATTGTTTTCCCGGAAAACGTCCTGGTTGACATAATTAAAAAGCTTCTTTTCAAGTTGAAGAACAACCTGAATCAGGGTCAAGAGAGAAACGGTGCTCTGATTAACACCAATACTAATGTGAACTGCACTTTGTAATTAGAGCACTAATGAACAGCGGTGTGCTGCAGCAGCAGACAGCACTGTTAATTCTACACGTGTCTCACTGAGGGATCACACCACTTTACACCGCACGTTAATGCAACCTGTAATACCTGTATAATATAGGATTAGAAAAGAATTCACATTTGAAGGTTCAATTACAAGTTTTCTTTTTCAACATGTAGTATAGATGCATCATCCTGGTCTGGCCTGGTCACAGCAGCATTTAAAACAGAGGAATTTATGAGTGAAATCCATTCATTGTGACTAGGCTTAACCCCAGTATTTTAAATTTTCAATTTTTTAAAATTCATATTTGGCAAAAAAGGCAGAATAACAATATGATTTATATTCAGTTATAAATCTGATATATTTTATTGACGTTATGACAAGTCAGATTTGTGTTGGGCAGAATGATTGCAGAACGTCTTACCTTTCGGTCGTTGTCACTTTCTCGGAATATTAGCTTGTCGACCTCATTGGTGTCTGCGGCTCTGACTGTCTGCATGGTGGCAGTGGAGCAGAGACTCTGGAGGTGAGAGATGGAGAGAATGAGTGATTACAAAGATACAAAGGAGGACAAGAATGTGAAGGTCAAATCCTATCAGGAATACATGCTGCAGCATGTGTGTTTGTTAGAAAACAGATACAGAAAAGTCAGTAAAATAGAAACCAATTATGAATTGATTTATTTTAATTTGTCACCCAGATGTCCCCCACCATACCACCACATACACACACATTTTGTACAGTAATTTATAATGCTCTTAGATCGCACTATTGGAGCAGGCATTGTACCTGGGAGCATGCAATACACTGTGCTGCATTTGAATGATTTTTAAAGAACCGTCCCACAAACTACCACCTCACTGTCCCCTTTCTTTATCTGGGTCTATGTACTGACCCCGTGGACTGTGTGCATGGTTAAATTCCCCTTTGTGGACTCTTTTAACAATTAGTTAAACATTCGACCATCTGTGTTTGAAGACAGTTGAATGAGGTAATCCCTCAGCCAGTGGTTCCCATACCACACGGCAGAGACTGGGTGACCTGATTGAAATTCAAAGCACAGATTAGATAATCGGGTCAAGCCAATATAGCGAGCAGAAAAAGGCCCTTTAGACTGAAATGTCACAAATAAGTCCTGCTTCGGCCACGAAGAAAACGGCACATCAGATTAGAACAAACACCATGCCCTGAGAGAAAGTGGAACACCCCCCCGCCCCCTTCCTCCACACCACCACTGCCTCAACCCCATTCCTTCATGCTCACCCCCCCTCCCCAAAAGCAACTTTCTAAAGCCCTAACAAATCGCTCCATCTTTCACTCATTTAGGCCATCCAAATGCAGGGTCAATATGGTCCCCTGGCAGCCAAATGCTAATGCGCTTAAGTGCGCTTAAGCAGCTTTGTGCAATGAATAGGCCAAAGAAGGAGGCTAGTGAGAAGGGCAAGAGATACTCTCCCTGTCAAAAAGTCATTGTAGCCATGATGAGCAAAGACAACCGCACAGTCATTTTTTACCATCTTTAATTGGGGCCAACTGCACCAAACGTCATGTGGTATCCTTTCTGTTCAATACTCATTTTTATCAACTTCAAATGTAAGTGACAAAAACTACAACCTCTCTAGTCCAGTGAAGGCTGTGAGTTTGAAATATAAAGAACATAATTTTCTGAAATGGACCTTAGTGTTTGTGGATTCTGCAAACATCAGGATCATGTGATTCTTCCAAGCGAGAACCTTTCTGTCGTCCTTTTTGAAAATCAGTCCAAGAAGTAAGTCAATCAATCAATCTATCAATCTATCTAGACACACACACACACACACATATATACATATATACACAAGGACAGAAATAGCTCCTCCATTCATGTTCAAATTATTTTTTTCAATCCCGTAAGCAGAACTTGGGATCAAGACACGGCCATAACTAAACATAAATATGTCCTCTACATTTGACAGTGGTACAGCTACATAAATGCACGTGGACATGTACAGATAGAAGACCATACATACAGGATTGTACTTGGAGAAAAGATGATGACATCATTCTCAGTGAAAAAACTGAACCACGGGTTTTGTATTCATGTTAGCATATACCTTGGGCCAAGAGTTTCACTGCAAGGAAGGTTCAATTAGGAAAAAAAGACAATTAGCTAATGCTGTCTTTCTTGTGGGAAAATGTCTTTTCCCAGAACTATTAAATTCTAGGTTCCTGAGTGAATTTTAACTCTTTTTCGCTTCAGGGAAACTAATGATTCAACTGCAGATTTTAGATTTGGCCTATTACAAGAGTGACAAAGAAGATGACATTTGATTTATTTAAGATGTGCTTTATATTCAACTCAGTGTCAAACTGAACAGGATGAAGTGATTTTTCCATTTATATCTGAAACAAATGAATATTGGTAAGTGCAGCACATCACCACTCACCGCAGCCAGTGCTGTAGGTATCCTTGGCAGGACTGTAGCCTGGTGTTTGATGCTGACATGTGATGTGACTGACTGATCTATACAAAAGTTTATTGACTGACCAATCAGTGTGTTTGGAGGTGGCTGATTGCGCCAGATTGATCAGAGCACTCCTACCGTCGTCCTTCATGAAAAACATTTCCCATCATCCAACACACACAGCCCATAAGCCTCAGTCCTTGCTCATCCTGGTGCCTCTGTCACAAGATCTGCCCACCAAACACCAAGATGGGGAAAATGAGAACCCCATGCTGTCACTTAAGACCATATCAATGCAGTGATGTCTCCTTCTTACTGCCAGCAGAACCCAGGTGCTTGTGCAGAATCTCAGAACAGATCTCTCCCTTCAAAGCTCCTGCCTCCTAAGCACATTAAACGCAGACACGCTCTCACTGACCGCCCTAAATGATATTACTTTAATTCATTTGGTTGCAATGGGCTCCTTATTTAATACAAGACAATTAGTTAGTTTGGAAGGAAAAGAGGAAAATATTAACAGACAGCTGTCAGGAGAAGCAGATGTATTCCAGGGGACAGTGAGCTGAAGTCATGGGAATAGTAAGGTGTAGTCCAGAGGACAGTAAGCTGTAGTCCAGAGGACAGTAAACTGTAGTCCAGAGGACAGTAAGCTGTAGTCCAGAGGCAAAGTGACTTGGCATCACATCT